>CM075210.1:10994532-15994532 GCA_037577465.1 Liposcelis bostrychophila
CTTAAAATTTCTGATGAAAAGGATCAAAAGTTGAAAAAAATTATTTAAAATTTTAATTAAAGTCTTGAAAGTTAAAATTTTAATATTAAAACATTGCTTTAGCTTGTATTCTCGGCTAAAGGAAAAAGGACAACATTAAAAAATGTAATGAACATTCAATTAATTTAAAACTTTTTATTTAAAACAATTTCATTTAAAACTTTAAGTTCTTATTTTTGTTCATGTAGTCTAAGTTTAATATTTAAAAAAAAAGATATTTCAAAAAAATTGCAAAAATTAAAAAAAAAAAAAGTTAAATAGAATTTCAAGAAATTTTCTTCTAAGTCCTTGCTTTCGTTCATGTCGCCAAATTACTATTAAAAAAGGCCAAAAGTTAAAAAAATATTGTCAAAATATTATTTAAAATTTACAAGAAATTTTCTAATTCCATGCTTTTGTTCATATCGTCTAATTTTAAAATCAATTTTTAACTTAAAATTTCTTGTAAATTTTTTAGCGCTCAAATTCACTATGGAATGTTGAGCAACATGTTACACCACCTTGTTGGACCAACTTTGTTGGTATGTAATATGTAATTGTAGGTTGGTATGTGATGTAAATCTTGTGCCAACACAACACAACATGTTGTGCCAACTTGTTGGCACAATATTCCACTCTAATTTCGGAGTAGGAGTAAATTCATTATGGAATGTTGAACCAACATGTTTAACCCATGCTTTTCTCTGAAAAATTAAGAAAACTAAAAGCTCTTCCAGATTCACATGCTGTTCTGATGTGGCTAGTTTTGGTCCGCCTGAGGAATTAATCCTCATACTCTCTGATTTTCGAGAGCGTTCCCCTATCCGCCACCTGGGGAGGCGCCCGATGGGGGACTAGCCAAAAACCCACACGGGTTGGTGGGACAACCTGTCCCCAGCCACCGAAAAAGATGCCATCCTCCCAACGGCACAAAGTCACCCACCTCGTACGGGTCGACATAAAAATGACGTCCTTTTCATATCGATCCGCACGAGATGGGTGCCGTATGACGTAAGGAGGATTTTATCCCTCTAGATGGCTGACTTAAAACTAATTTAAAACTACCCTAAAAACTAACTTGACTTAAATCTAGACTTAAAACTACTTAAATACTTAAATCTATACTAGTTACTAAGCTTAGTTTAAACTTAAATTAAGGTTGTACAAATGTACAATGTACGGCATTGGACATTCATACAATTTACAATATTAGATATTAGAGAAAAGATTGTCTGTACTTTTCGACAATCTTTTGCGCGAAAAATGAACTCGATTCTGTTTTTTTTTTTTTTAATGTCGTTTAACCGCTTTAAAAAAATGTGCTAATCGACAGCTTTTAAAATTATAGGCTGTCTTTTAAAATCCCGTTTTATTTTATTATATTTTTTTTTTTTATTAATAAAAAGATGTGAGGGAGAAATAGAAATAAGAAAAAGATGAAAAGGTAAAAACTCCATAACCCAATACCGATTATAAACACCTATGCCCATGCCCATGACCATACCCATTACATACCATGCCTGTACCAAACTCAAACCTCCTTGATGAAGCTTTTGGACTGCGTTGGCGGCTGCGACGACTCCTCTGGCTGCGACGATTCCTTGGCTGCTCCTGTAAAAACAAAAACAAAAAAAAAAAGACAATTAAAAAAGGGGGGGCTTGGAGACCCTCACAATGGAGTTTATCCCGCGATATGATTGTAATAAAAAAATTAATTATTTTAAACTGTAATGTTATTATTATTATTACTATTTTTTTTAAAATTAATATTTTGAGATTATAAAAAAAAAAAAAAAAAAAAAAATGCAAAAATGCAAAAAAATTTCGCATTTCCAGGCGTAAAAGGTTAAGACCTTCCGCATTGGACCGGCCGTCAGGGGAACCATGCCATTAGAGCGAGCCGGGAGCCTATCGGCTTTAACTGTGCATATGTACAGCTAAGGCTTGCGGTGCGCCAATAACCTCGGACACCCAGTCATCCGAAATGAAACCTGGAGACTCTCACTATGGAGCTTATCTCCCGCGTAATCCATGATCGAATCGAATAGAATACACAGCCTAATAAAACTCTGCAGCTCCAAGAGAGGGGCTGACTCCTAACTTAACGTTTCGGGGGAACTTAACACTAAACACTTAAAACTAATACCACAAGGCCAGTCGCTGGGTCGATACCTAGGCCTTCTACGATGGGAGACTAAACCTCCTGGTTTATCTCCAAGCCGAACCGAAAATAATTATTTAAAAAAAAAAAAAAAATTAAATCCCGTGATTTAAAAAAAAAATAAAATAAAGCCCGCACTAAAAATATTTATAAATAAAAAAAAAATAAAAAATTACGATGCGACTCCTACGAGAGTCAAAACCCGAATGACGCTAGCGCCATCTTGATTCAGGTTCCTAGCGTCATTCGGGTTTTGACTCTCGTAGGAGTCGCATCGTAATTTTTTATTTTTTTTTTTATTTATAATATTTTTTAGTGCGGGCTTTATTTTATTTTTTTTTTAAATCACGGGATTTAATTTTTTTTTTTTTTTTTAAATAATTTTTTCGTTCGGCTTGGGATAATAAACCAGGAGGTTTAGTCTCCCATCGTAGAAGGCCTAGGTATCGACCCAGCGACTGGCCTTGTGGTATTAGTTTTAAGTGTTTAGTGTTAAGTTCCCCCGAAACGTTAAGTTAGGAGTCAGCCCCTCTCTTGGAGCTGCAGAGTTTTATTAGGCTGTGTATTCTATTCGATTCGATCATGGATTACGCGGGAGATAAGCTCCATAGTGAGAGTCTCCAGGGTTTCATTTCGGATGACTGGGTGTCCGAGGTTATTGGCGCACCGCAAGCCTTAGCTGTACATATATGCACAGTTAAAGCCGATAGGCTCCCGGCTCGCTCTAATGGCATGGTTCCCCTGACGGCCGGTCCAATGCGGAAGGTCTTAACCTTTTACGCCTGGAAATGCGAAATTTTTTTGCATTTTTGCATTTTTTTTTTTTTTTTTTTTTTTTATAATCTCAAAATATTAATTTTAAAAAAATAGTAATATATAATAACATTACAGTTTAAAATAATTAATTTTTTTATTACAATCATATCGCGGGAGATAAACTCCTTGTGAGGGTCTCCAAGCCCCCCCTTTTTTAATTGTCTTTTTTTTTTTTTTTTTGTTTTTACAGGAGCAGCCAAGGAATCGTCGCAGCCAGAGGAGTCGCAGCACCGCCAACGCAGTCCAAAAGCTTCATCAAGGAGGTTTGAGTTTGGTACAGGCATGGTATGGTAATGGGTATGGTCATGGGCATGGGCATAGGTGTTTTATAATCGGTATTGGGTTATGGAGTTTTTACCTTTTCATCTTTTTCTTATTCTATTTCTCCCTCACATCTTTTATTAATAAAAAAAAAAAAATAATAATAAAATAAAACGGGATTTTAAAAGACAGCCTATAATTTTTAAAAGCTGTCGATTAGCACATTTTTTTAAAGCGGTTAAACGACATTAAAAAAAAAAAAAAACAGAATCGAGTTCATTTTTCGCGCAAAAGATTGTCGAAAAGTACAGACAATCTTGTCTCTAATATCTAATATCTAATATTGTAAATTGTATGAATGTCCAATGCCGTACATTGTACATTGTACATTTGTACAACCTTAATTTAAGTTTAAGCTAATCTTAGTAACTAGTATAAATAAGTTAAGTATTTTAAGTAGTTTTAAGTCTAGATTTAAGTCAAGTTAGTTTTTAGGGTAGTTTTAAATTAGTTTTAAGTCAGCCATCTAGAGGGATAAAATCCTCCTTACGTCATACGGCACCCATCTCGTGCGGATCGATATGAAAAGGACGTCATTTTTATGTCGACCCGTACGAGGTGGGTGACTTTGTGCCGTTGGGAGGATGGCATATTTTTCGGTGGCTGGGGACAGGGTTGTCCCACCAACCCGTGTGGGGTTTTTGGCTAGTCCCCCATCGGGCGCCTCCCCAGGTGGCGGATAGGGGAACGCTCTCGAAAATCAGAGAGTATGAGGATTAATTCCTCAGGCGGACCAAAACTAGCCACATCAGAACAGCATGTGAATCTGGAAGAGCTTTCATTTTTCTTAATTTTTCAGAGAAAAGCATGGGTTAGGGGCCCTAACCAAGGCTGTTAATCAAATCATAATCATAATCATAATCCTAAATAGCGATTAATCGAATATTTCTGACTCCAAAAAAACAAAAACTGAAACCAATCAAAAAAGAAGAGAAATCATTGAAAATCCGTAACTGAAATTAGAGGTAAGAAACGGAATTGAAATCAAAATCATAACCGAAATTGAATTCGAAATAAAAAAATCGAAAATCGAAATTGAAATAAGAATTTGCTAAAAACCGTAATTAAAAATAATTTTTTAAAATACTTTTAATAAAAATCATAATCAATAACAACTGTAAAAAAAATAATAACCGAAAATAATTTAAAAATTCTAGGAGTGCGCGGTCTCAAATTTGATCTCAAGTAAAATTGATCTTTGTACTGGGCTTTTAGTTCAGTCAAGTTTTATTTCATTGGCAATTTCTATTTTCATATATTTTTACGCCTTTTTTTAAAGTTTTATTTCGGGCCGACAAGTCATTTACTGCCAGTTGTGAATTTTTTATTTTCCTAAATTTTTTATTCTGAATTAAAAAGAATTAAACAATTTGAATTTTTTTCCCATTTTTTCCCTATCGTGTGCTTCTTCTGGTACTGGCTGTAAAAAAGGGATAATTTTCTCAAAATTTAGAACAAAGAATGGAAAAGAAAACAAAAAATTATAACTAAAAATCGTAATCATAATCGACAAAAGAGTCAGTGGAAATGGTAACTGAAACTAAAATTAAATTTTTAATGCAACCGAAAAACTGAAATCAAGATCAAAAATTTACAAACTGAAAAGCCAATAAACGTAACTGAAATCAAAATCGAATCAATAAACGTAACGAAAATCTGATATGAAAAACCGAAATTAATCGTATATTGAGCAAAGTTAATAATTAAAATCAAAATCGTAATCAGCTGTCAAGATTTTGAGTTCAGTAACCATAATCAAAATTAAAATTCTTATTAAAAAAAAATCATAACTGAAATTAATCAAAATTCAAGCGAATTTCGATTAGCAGCCCTGCATGTTAACATGTTGGTATAACAAGTTGGATCAATATGTTGTACCAACTTGTTGGACCAACATTCCACACTAATTTTGACGGAGGAGTAAATTCTGCAATTCGTTCGTTTGTCAAACATTTGGGGGAACAAGTTCTTTTAACATTTCAACAAGTTGATATAAGAAGTTAGTCCAACTTGTTGTACCACCATGTTGGTCCAACATTTCATACAGAATTTGCACCCTAGGAGTAAATTCTGGAATGTCAAACATGTTGGTGCAACAAGTTCTTTTAACATTCCAACAAGTTGGTATAAGAAGTTTGTCCAACTTGTTGTACCAACATGTTGGTCCAACATTCCGTAGTGCATTTGCACCCTTAGAAAATTTCTTGTAAATTTTACTTTAAAAAGCAGCGAAAATTAAAAAAAAAAAAAGTTAAATAAAATTTACAAGAAATTTTTTAAGTCTAATTTTACTGTTAAAAAACAATGAAACGATTTCAATTTTAAAGGCATATTTTGCTCGTTTTTGGTGAAAAAATTCGAATATTTGGATAAAAATACTTATCATTTTTTTTCCCTGGCACGAAAAAAACTTAAAATTTTAATATTAAAATAATTAAATATTAATTTTTGGTGCGAACAGACCGACAACACCCGGACAGACAGACTTCCTCAGGACCGAGCCCCAATACTTAGTCCTACGTCAAAACTCGTTCATTTCCTCAGAATTTAAGTAATTGAAGAATTCTGTATATGGCTTGTTAATAAAAAAACAAATGATTACGTTTATTTTGAAATCCCTGGAGCATTTGGCTGAGGGAATCGCATGAATTAACGAGGGTATACTATGGAGAGAATATTGATTTATAATGTCTAGATAGGTTGAATGCTATTTCATTGGAAATCAAGATGGAAATCCGGTATGAAATATTAATGCAAAAAGATAACAATTTTCATTAGCCTATGTTTACGATAGAGCGTTGAACGTTGCATGCGATCATGTAAGCAGTGTTTAATATAACAGAGTAAATAATGTCAATTAGTTAATTGACTAAATGGCAAGGTGGAAAGTTGAGATGTTGATAGACTTGCGTCGTGTAAAATTTGCTCGCGTTATGTAAAAGAGATGTATATCTATTACTTAGTTTAATTTATTGCTTGGGTTAAAGCCCAAATATTAAAAAAAAAAAAAAAAAAAAATTCATCATTCAACACCGAATTAGCATTCTCCGTTATCAAATTGTCAGGTCTCATATTTCAATTACAAAGTTTTGATGTTGTTATAGTTGACTTACCGATAACTTTGTAAAGTTCGACGTTTCCCTCAAACTAAAAATACATTAACTAGTTAACTATCAAGACACGCATCACGCCTAAGAATGCCGGGTTGAAAATCTAATTACTACGTACCTGTTAATTTAACCCCCATTTCCAAGAGTTTTAAATCCGTTTGGTTCCGCGTTTGCGGTTCTTCGTCCCCGACTCTCTGGATTATCATTAAATCTAGAATCATACCCCGTATAAACCATAATAAACCCCAAAGCATCTCCATATGACTTCGACATTCGGAAATTGTAGGTTTACAGTGTAGATCTCTGCGAAAAGCTTTCAGCGGTGCCGTTATTGGAATAAGGGATGTTGCGGATGTTCTATATCTTATATCCGGATTAAGATTTCCCCAGTTCTGAGGCAACTTTGACGTGGATATAAAATGACGTGTCTTGCTTGTGAATGATTCCATTTGAAATCGACCACACCGCTTGGGATAAACCATATTTTTTTTTTTTTTTTTTTTTTTTTTTTTTTTTTTTTTTTTTTTTTTCGACTCGGAGATTTGCGTCAAATGTTACTTTAATGTCACCGACTTTACTATGCTTTTGAACGCTGATGAATAATACAAAAAAACAAATGGATTCTCTTGTCAGCCTTTACAAGTTCATTTTTCAAAGTTACCCGGACGTTTGAAATTAAAATTTCTTGTTGGTAAATAACGTCGCTGCATTTTTTTTTTTTTTTTTTTTTTACCTCAAAAGCTTTCATCTCCTGCAGCATCTTCATAAATGCTTTCCTGATATATTTTTACATTACGTTTTTAACCGAACCGTACCTCTCGCGTTAGCGGATTTCATTTTTTAAAAGCATTCAATTTTTCCCGTGTTTGTTACTCTTAAAAACTTTTCCGACATTCCGCAGATTTCCCCCACTGCCGAGGGGATGTTTATCTTTCGAATTTTTTAACGACTTGTTAACTTATTTAGTCGATCATAAACATCGGGACGTATATATCGGAGGAATTTTTCCGGTTTTTATAACGCGCCACAAATAATCGTAAACAGTGGCCCACGTGCTTTTTCATATATTATATTAAATCCGAAGTCATTCTTTTTTTCCCTTTACTCTTTCCGTTCACGTAGAAGGGTGACCTGGTTTACACTAATAAAAAAAATGTACCCAGAGGCGGAGGAAGAACATTGTTTTCTTACATCCGCAGTCCAATTTGTTAAAAAAAAAATCGCAAAGGGAAACAACAAGTTTTATACTGCTTTTAATTCAATAAATCACATTTTCGCGCTTCATAATGCGCGAAAATTCCCAAAACGGGGAATTCATGCAATGCTATATTTCACAATTATAAATTTCGTAGGTTTTTGAAAAGCCAAGCAAAAGCTTTCAGAGGTGTATATTGAATTAACCCGGCTCATTTCAGGAGAAGTAGACTGTGCATTTCTATTTGAAAATTTTTCTTCCTCCGGTTAATAAAGAGTTTTTATATTCTTGTTTGCTGAGATTTATTTTGAATAAATTACAAAGATTTATATTGTCAGAGATTTAATTTCGATAAATCATGGTTTTTCGAATCGCTGGGATTAAATATTATATTGGTTTTTGCGACAAACCCCCTTTTTTGTTCGTTGTAAAGTTTTAAAACGGAAAAATTTTCTTGGTTTTTTTTTTATCTCTTGTTAAATTGCGAAAGAACTGTTCCGTGTAATTACGGACATTACAACGTTTTTCATTCTCATTTCGTTTTTTATTTTTTTCTTTCCAGATATTCGAATGGCCCGTAGCCCGTCCTATCGAACACCACGAAACACTTCACATACAGCTGCTTATTCACAATAAGTATTTCAGCAATAAAATTATCGGAGCTTATGGCCTTATTCTTCAGACTGTGGTGCAAGATGGAAGGCTTCACGTTTGTGACAATTTGGTCGATCAAAATAATAAGCTAATTCCGGTAAGTAGATAAAGAAAAAATTTTTTTTAAGTTCCACCTCCGGGAATTTCGGTTTTGCCAATTTTTACTGGTTTTGCTAACTTATCGCATCATCAGCCCAATAGCTCGCAGTTAAGTAGCTAGCAGATGCAAAAGAAAAAAATCTTCACCTTTGATTTAGAGTATCTTCTGTATGCCTAATAAAATCATTTTAGAAGCATACTCTGTGTACATTGGAAGGTTAAAATAATTCCAGTTAAAATACCCGTAGGGTTAGACGCGGACGCCATTGAGTTTTGCATGGTGAGAGGGCAGGAAAAAGATAACAATTTTGCTTTTCCTGCGACGATCACTGGCTCTTTGTTTTTAGCTTGAGTCCTTGTAAGGGAACAAATTAGTATACCTCGAAACTGAAACTACTTCAGAAAAGGCCGGAGCATTTGCAATTTGACCAATAGTATAATTCTTTCCCTTGAATCTGCTGCAGAAGGTTTTCAAGAATTTATACGAAGGCGGAAAATTTCGAATCGAATTTCCATCCCATGTGACAGTCACTGCTAGAGCGTTCCATACCTTCCGATAGGGAGCACTCTAAAATGGTTATTACCCAGGTATGAAATACTCCGGTTGGGTAAAAAGCACATAATGTGAATTTTACGTTTAAAAAAAAAAAAAAGGAAATAATGTCAGGCATAAGGGACTCATACAATTTTTTTTTCAAGCTCTTTTTTAAAATATTATTAAAGACAATTTATAGACTTGTGATATTGAAAAAAAAGCTAGGTTAAATTTCAGATATTTAGTTTTCTTTACTTCTTAAGGTGTTTCGATAGTAAAACTCAAGATGTTAGATATTTTTCAAACTCGCACAGCCACAGAAGATTTTTCAGGTATCCGCGGACCTCTTTTAGAATTGAAACAAAAGTTATTTTCTGGTTAACGAGTTAGAAATTTTTAAAAATTTGGAAAAATACATGGCATTATATGGGAAGTTTCAAAAAGTTCGGTAAAGGTTTTTTTAAACTTGTCACATTCAGATAAGATAAAATAAAATTATAAGTTCAAATTTAAAAAAATGTTACTTAAAATGCTGTATAATTAATAATTTTGGGAAATTTTTCCAAGAAATGCAAATGATAATAACTTTTTTTGGGTTAGGAATTTTCTTATAATTTTGTGCATATTCGTGTAAAAAGAGATCGTATGATCATTAATTCCCAAAATTGACAAATGTTTTTCTTTTTTTAATAATGAAACAATTTTTTCCTCTTTTTTTCCTGATGTTCATTATCCTAATTTACGTCCTAATTCTTCCTTTTGCTCTTCGTCTTAATAATTTTCTTAGTTACCCTAATCCTTCTATTTCGAGCGACCTTCAAGGTATAAAAAGCGAACCAAATCGTATTTCTTATTATCAAAGGCAGATACTTTTTCTCATAAACCTCTCATAAGTCAGAGACTAATCCTTTTTCCTTATTTACGAGGGAAAAAAACAGGCGTTCCTTTTATAATTAAAAAAATAAAAATAATGATGAAATGGACTTTTAGCGTCCATATTCGTAGAAGAAACTATAATATACCGTATAACTCGATATCATTTTCAAATAATTCCCGGTTGAAATAACAGACGGAAATAGCTACTACAATTTTCCGCGAACCCTGCAATACAGGGTAATATATCTCTACACGAGTTTTACTGGATGAGATATATATACCCTCTGTACTTAAGGAAAATCTAAACTAATTAACTTCTAACTGTATAGACGAGAATAGGCCTCAGCGGGATTCGGGTCTAGAATAAAACTGTTTTAACCTGAAATAATGGTCTTTTAGTCGCTTCTCGTTTTCAAAATTTAAATTAAAGAAAAGAAAAAAAAAAAAAAAAAAAGGATTTCTTCCACATCTTTTCAGAGTTGCAGCGGATTAAAATTTTAAACGTGACCATTTTCATTTTTTTTTTTCTTATTTAATATTTAATCAACGGCCTTTTGTTTCATTTAAGCATTCGGGGAAGGAAAAGAGAAAATATATTAAAGGGAGGGGAGGAGTAAATGGATGTTCTTATTTTAAACACGTTTACACTATTTCTCTCAATCTGTCCGCTTTATTTCCTTATACAAAAATCAAATCGGATAACTCCTACAAAAAACCAAACCCGATTTTATTTCTTTTTTAAATAAGGTCGAACCCAGTTCTTTGTTTCGTTCCCTTTTTCCCTTTAAGTATAATTGTTAAAAAAAAAAAAAACGAAAGAAAAAGAAAAACTAGGGAAAAAGTTTTTTTTTTTTCGAACTTGAAATCACAGAAAAAGAGTTCGAAAAAAAAGTCGAGGAAACTTTTTTACATTCTAATGAAGGAATATTTTCGTATTATCAAGCGACTCTGAAAAAAAAAATGAAAATAAAAATACGCTACGGTTAATGCATTTTAATCATTAAAAGTTCGGAAAAATAGCAATTTTCACACGTTTTCGATTAAATTTGCCCATTAGACGAGCGAGAACATACTCTTCTTTTTAACCGCGGTTTATCAAGTTTCAAAATCTCGATGTCATGTAAAAAGGAAAAGGAAAACGAGAATCCAGCTGCCGGATTGTAATCCCGGGGAAGGAACAAGGGAAATAAAAGGCGAGTCTGTGTTTCCCAAAGCTACATCCTTTCCCTTTTCTTAATTTTTACCGCTCAAGGTAAATCATGTTTTTCGGAAAATCTTTAACCGAGCGGCGGGGAATGACTTTTGAGGTTTATCGAGATTCCGAAAGCTCTGATAATATTTGCGTTTCTACTTTTTTTTTGTCTGGCTCTCGTGAATGACAGATGGATAAAATATTTTACTAAAAAATTTGTTCCCGTCGGGGAAAAAAGTGTCAGCGGAGGATTTTCCGGAGTTTTGAAGCCGGAAAATCTGTCTTTAATGTTGAATAAACAAAAAGTTAAACGCGCTGAGCGGCTGACGAAAGAATGTTTTTTTTTTTGTTTACATTTGCATATAAGTGTTGTATTTCGTCTCGGATAACATGTTGAAACTGTAAATTTCATTGGCACAGAAAAAAATTGCTTTAGCAAATCCCTAAAATTTTAAAATATTGGGGGCTGAGATGGGGGACGGGAAATATTTTCAAAATTATCCAGAAAAAAAAACAGGATATATATTTTTTTGTAGAAATTGATCCATTATTTAAAATTGATTCCATCCGCTTTAAGCAAAGCAAAGGCTTACCGATAGAAGGGGTAGCGCGGGAGGTGGTGCCATTGTTTAAAGGGCTGACGGAATTTTTAAAGGGGCATATGAAACTGATATACCCGGAAACTGATATACTCCGAAATTATATCAGTTTCCGATATAGCAGTTTCCGAGAAAAAAATTTGAAATAAAAGAATTCGAAAAGTGGCATAAATTTTGTATATCAGTTTCCCATTTTCTGAAAAATTATCGATATGAAAAAAGTTAATACTTACTCATGTTTCTGTAAATATTGTTTGAAGATAAAAATTATTGTGATTATGCATTTTAAAATTAAAAATGAAGGAGTTCTCAGAAATCAATAATAAATTCACGATTTTCATAAAAACTAAAATTCTTTTTACATTTATTTTCAACGAGACTTCTATGTTTAGCTAATGCACAGTATTAGATAGACTATGTCACAAGATTTTATATATTTAGACACTAACAAGAAATATGACTCGTATGAAAATTGCTTTATAACTATGGTTATATTTTCTGAATTATTGATTTTTGTGAACTTTTTCATTTTTAGTTTTAAAATATACAATAACAAGCAAGAGCTTTTGCTTGTTTTTAATATACGACTCAGTGATTGTTATTCTCAAACAATATTTACAGAACCTGAGTAAGTATTAATTTTTTTCATATTAATAATTTTTCCCAAAATGGGAAACTGAAAATCAAAATTTATGTCACTTTCCGAATTTTTTTACTTCTAATTTTTTTTCTCGGAAACTGCTATACCGGATACTGTTATACCGGAAACTGATATATTATATCACTTTCCTGATTTTTCTAAATTTTATTTTTTTCCTCGGTATCTATACCGGACACTGCTATACCGGAAACTGATATAATTTCGGAGTATATCACTTTCCGGGTATATCAGTTTATGACTCCCCTTTTTAAAGAGGTGTCCGAATTTTTGAGTTTTATCAAAAAATGGTCCTCCTTATTACACATAGCCAACGATTTAGACTTAGTTTATTAGCGGTGCAATTGATGACATTGTAGTTGCTTGTGCCCTTTCTTTTATGTTGTGTGGATGTGTGTTATGGCTTGCATAAGGCGAACCTAACCTAACCTAACCTAACCTAGCCATATCGAATTCTGCTTTTTGAAGTGTTGATGTCTTACCTGAAGCTAATCTAACAAATGCCAACTTGACTTTTGCACTGAATTCCACTAATAGACGGTCACTAGCAGATATATGAGCAGTAATAGATAGATGGTAACTTATGCATCCCTAAAACGTCACTAATTTTTTAACGTAAAATCGGTTCGAGCTCTCAGTACTGTCTGTTTCGGGTAAAATCCCACGGGGTTTAGGCCTCACTGGTTAAAACCGTCAGTACTCCTCTGAAGCGAAGAACCATTCTTTTGCAGATTACAAAAAAAAAGTACTTAATCCGGATTTATTTTTTAATCGGATAACCGGGACTATCAGAAAATTCGAAATAAATACTACGACTGTCAATAAAAACATAAAATTTAATTAACAATGAAAGGGAAAAGTTATATTTAGAAACTTTTTAACTGTCTAAATGCGACACTTTTACGAAGAAGAAAATGTGTCTAACTTATTAGGCAAGCGCCTCATTTATAAAACAGTAAATTTTTCTAGGAAAAACGGGACTGTCGTGTCACAAAATCATAAGAGACTATTATTTGAATGACTCCTTGAATTTTTTTTTTTTTTACTTGTGTTCATTAGGGTGGTTCAAAAATCAACTTCTTTGGAATTTCAAAACTCCTTCATCGGGAAAAGTTTTTTATAGGTAGAGTATCAGCCCTAAATTTCTTCAGATTTTTTGCCTGTGGCTCAAAAATCGTGTACCAAAACTAATTTTTGACTTTAAATTCGTAATCTACGCAAAATTTTCGATAGGAATCGATAGTCTTTTATGCCAAAAAAAAAGTTAATTTTTGGCCCTTATATGGGCTTTTTGGAAATTTCAAGGCCGATTTGACACCTCAAGATGCCGTTTAAAAAATCTGAAAAAATTCACGGTTGATACTCTACCTAAAAAGAAACTTTTCCCGATTTAGGAGCTTTGAAATTTTAAAAAAGTTCATCTTCAAACCGCCCTAGTGCTCATGAAGGCGCCATTAGCCCTAAGAAATACGTCTCTGAAAAATATTTTCCTTTTTTTTTTTTTTTTTTTTTTCCTCGTTATATAGAACGAATTCCGAATAAACATTTTAACTTTTGTACCCTTTTTCTGTATTCCATAGTAAGCTTGAGCACCGATCCTAATGGCATCCATTTAAAATCCCGTCACAATCCCAGATCTATTTAATTAACCGCGCTTAAAAGTAAAAAAAAAAAAAAAAACTTTGTTGCCCTTGACCTTTTGAAAAAAAAATTCTTATTTTTCCCCATTTTTTTTAAAAGTCTAGTCTTGTAGCTGGTAAAGAAAATTAGTCCACACCGCATGTTGATTAAATGTTTTAATTTCTCTTTTTAAATTAAACTTATATCTTGTAAACCATCTCAAGGGTATTACAAAAGAATTTAATATGAGCACATGACTTTTTCGTTTTTTTGTTTTGTAAAAATATTTTAAACCGTAAAATTACACGAACAAAAAAAAAGTCAAGTTCCGGATTACAAAAAAAAAAAAAAGCATAATCCAAAAAGAAAGAGAGGAAAAAAAGAAAATGGAAAGATTTTAAGTGCATTTAAATAATTCGTACTTTACTTTTTCCTGTCGTTAAATTTTAAATATGAATTTTTTTTTTTTTTATTCCGCGAAACGGACGATTTTTTCTTCATTTGCTTAATAAATGTAAACCGGGGGATAATTTCGTTTTATTACCGGGACCCAGGACGTACGTACCTCGCAGCATTTTAATGAAAGTCCAGGAGAATCGTATCCGATACCAGGGAAACGAAAGAATGGCAGAATTGAATGAAAACAGACGATGCGGAAGCAACTCGAAGCGAGATGAAATGTAAATTTAAATTATTTTTAATGGTCCCTGATACAACTTGTTTACTGACTATATTTCCAGATTACATAAAACGACATTGTTGAAATTATTTCTCCTGTGTTTTCGTCCCTTTTATGTAATTACGTACAAAATAGACGAAGAGAAGTTTTAGTTAACGCATTTTCTCTTTAAGTTTTGCGGAATTTTTTTTTTTTTATTCCGCGAAACGGACGATTTTTTCTTCATTTGCTTAATAAATGTAAAACGGGGGATAATTTCGTTTTATTACCGGGACCCAGGACGTACGTACCTCGCAGCATTTTAATGAAAGTCCAGGAGAATCGTATCCGATACCAGGGAAACGAAAGAATGGCAGAATTGAATGAAAACAGACGATGCGGAAGCAACTCGAAGCGAGATGAAATGTAAATTTAAATTATTTTTAATGGTCCCTGATACAACTTGTTTACTGACTATATTTCCAGATTACATAAAACGACATTGTTGAAATTATTTCTCCTGTGTTTTCGTCCCTTTTATGTAATTACGTACAAAATAGACGAAGAGAAGTTTTAGTTAACGCATTTTCTCTTTAAGTTTTGCGGAATTTTTTTTTTTTTACACATTTAAAGTTTTAAATTAAAATCTTATGCAATAATTTTACGCCGTTACTTCGAATTAATATTCACCTTATAAATTCATAGTCGAATCAAAGTTTGTAAGAGAAAAAAAAATCTCTTTTGAGTTCTCTATTATCACCCAGGGAGTCGATATACGTGACAATTAAATCCTTTGACCCACTCTGACACAAATTCCCGACCAAACCCGATTAAAAGTTTATACACGACGGGCGTCGCTTTCCCTAAATCACGTCAATCTCGGAGAGATAATGAGAACTGTTTTGTTAATAATTTATGACTTTCCCCATTAGGCCATATATCATAAAAAAAAAAAAAAGTCTCCGCCTTTTTGAAAAAAATTAAATGATCAAAGGTTGTACGGTCGCATAAGTGACACGAATTCGACCGAGAGACAGAAAAACCTTTTATCCTATTTGTGAATGTTAACGTAATTCAATTATGAACAGGCATGTCTCTTTTTACCTCTTTCATTACAGTTTTGTTGATTTTCTCCGTTTATTTTTCGATCCGGAGTGTAACAAAAAGTGGAGGAGAGGAGGATGCTGCCAGCTATTTACTCCTCTGGTTAATTTTTTTCCTATGCATGCACATATTGTATATGAACGAAATATCCCCCGTCCTTTTTTCCCCTCCTTGAAAAATAAAGGTCAGGGATGACATGCTGATTCCGATTCCGATTCCGATTCCGATTCCAGTGATGCTCGATGATTTTTCAATCGCGATTCCGATTCTGATTCTGATTTCGATTCCGATTACCGTGGAGAAGTTCAGCATCGTAATCGATGCTTTTATATATTTTTTACTTACATTCCCGATTCCGATTCCGATTCCAATTCCGATTCCAACTCCAACTCCAAATTATAGTTGGTTGCTGCTGATGCTGATTCTAATTCTGATTCCAATTTCAATTTTATTAAATTTAGAGATAAACAAATATGACGAGTACAAATATGACGAATACAAATAAACAATATGACGGAAATAGAGGACTATAGGACTCCTCATTTTGTTTTTAAAATTATCTAATTTTTTTGGAAAGTTTTTAATAAAAAACTCGATTTTGGTTTATAAAATAACTCATTGCATCTAGGAGAAATTCGACTCCTGATGCTTATTCCGATTCCGATTCCAATTCTAAATAGTAAAAATATTTTTCGATTCCGATTCCAAATTACGCGAAAAATCTCCGCGATTCCGATGCCGATTCCGATTAGTTTCCATCGATCGAATCTGATTCCGATTCCAATTCTGGTAAAAATATTTTGCGATTCCGATTCCGATTCCGATTCCTATAAGAGTCTTATCTTTCGAATCTTATTCCGATTCAGATTTTAAATTACACGAACAATTTCCGCGATTCCGATGCCGATTCCGATTAGTTCCCATCGATCGAATCTGATTCCGATTCCGATTAAAATATATTCGGCATACCATCCTGGTAAAGGTAAAAATATCGACATTTTTTATATGTAAAATATTTTACAAATTATACATAATTTGTATATATTTTATATAAAAAAATGTGTACGTGCATATGAAAACCTCCCACTTGTACAATCCGGATAGTTTGTTTTGATTCGAAAACTTATTTGCTTACAAAAGGTTAAAAAACAAAACAAATTATGTGGATTGTATAAGTGGGAGGTTTTCATATGCACGTACACAAATATCTCTACCCGTTGAAAATCGTTATCACACCCCTGTTTTCTATAAATACTGTACTTAGGAACTTGTACTTGTACCAACTTGTATTTAGGAAAATAGCCAAACCGCATCTTTAAGCTTTCCCTCTTAACATGAAAGTTCTGTTATTATGCCCTTCGGTTTGGGATTTTCCGTGATATTCGGTGTTTTTGTTAGCTCAAAGCCAATGCCGTTCAAATTTAAAACATGTTTCGAGCGATGAATATTTTAAATAAGTTGAAACGGTTATATCGCGATTGCTGGATTACCTTCAAAAATAAATGAGAAAAAAAAATTTCAACGATCATCACGATCAAAAATATAAAAAAAAAGAAGGAAATGTCTCGCAGAGTTTATTAGAAGTTAAAAGAGTGCAGACATTAAAATATTCTACGGCATTTCCATTAGAAGGAAAATATTACACTTTAGGACACAACGAGCGAACGTTTTTTTTTTTTACTTTTGTGGAGTGAAAATGTTAACGATGTTTTAAATTTAGTTGAAGTGATGAGTGACCATTTCATATCTCCTACGCAAAAAGACCCGGTTTATGTGTTTTTGAAGCGAATTTGCGGCTCTTATGTTTCATTACAACTTGATGTGAATTTCGTCAAGTTTCACAATGTATTTTTATCATTACTTCGTGGTGTAAAGCAGCCATCAGTTGTTAGGTTGGCTCTGTTATTACTTTCTCAATGATGCGATGGAAAGTTTTAGTACTGATGTAGGTTGTTATACCGAAATGGTAATTGTCTCTTTTAGGGTTATTGATATTAATATTAATATTCATAGTTTCACGCAGAAACTTCGGTCGATATCCGCATAGCTAAGCAGATTGGTGAAGAATCTACATGCCTAACGTGTAGCAATCTTGACTGTCAGAAATTATGAAAACGCCAGACTTTTTTTATTTCCGTTTACAACCAGGTTATTTCACCGGAATACGTATCTCGTTATCAAGTTGGATCTTCGATCAATCATGTCCCATTATCAGTGTCGATATTTCCATGTAGTGCGAGACTTTTTTTAAACTGCATGTTCCATTCAGCATAAACTTGAGTAAAGTTATCGATAAACTAACATTCGATGGCACAAATAGCTTTTGCATAGAAATTCTTTTACATTATCGTAGGCCGATCGACCTACAGCATTAAAGAAAACCTGCGGAAAATTGTCTATAGGGTGTTCCGGAAAACTTGGTTGATCGATTTAAAATCGATTCAACTTTCAACTGATAGGATACTTAGGTTGCAAAGAATCACGAATTTGTAAACAAACCGAAGAATTTTGGAAGAGGTTGGATTTTGTAAACAAACCGCCATGTTGGCAGCATTGTTTCGTTTCGTGAACGTTCTCTACTCTAAATATAGTCATTCAATATGGCGGCCGGTCTGTTTTGTTTTGATTCAGTGAATCAATGTTTTTCGTCTTATTTATTTTAATTTCGATAATTTAAATATGCAATCGCGTTTGGAAATATAAAACGTTCATTTAATCGAAATGGAATGAAACATTGGTGAATTCGTAAAACTTGTATTTTTTTACTGTATTTTTTTTTTTTTTTCGGTTTTACGGTCGAGCAGTAAGCTTTGTGTAATCATGTTTTTCATACCAAAGTTAAAAGTCTCAAATGAAATTATCAATCACCGTTGAAGTTTTTTGGTTATTTGTGTTACTGCTAACAGAATTTGTAAATGTGTATGAAGAAATAAATGCTGATGGATTGTGTTCTGTATCTTATGAACCATGGATATATCTTTATTGGTTCGGAAAATTTATGACTTGGGTGCTTGTTGATTCTGTGTAATCGTTGAAGGTGATTCTTTTGCACAAATTCAGGTACTTAAAAACTCATTGATTCATCCAAATTGATAAGTCATATAAACCTGATAGCAATTCATAATTGGGAACAACTGCATTATGCAAAGTTGCTGCTGATTGTTTTTCGAGCACTTGGAGCTGAGAGAGTATCTGGTTGAGTCTGTATATCTTGCAATGGAGGGATTGATATCATTTTGTTTATCTTCATTTATTGGCATCTGAGATATGTAAGTCACTTTTTATAAATACCTGCTTAATTATCGTTCACATTACTATAATCTAGTTTCAAACATGAAATTTTATAATATTATTACAACATATAGTAAATAATGTTTACATTCATTATTCTGCAGTTTTTAGTTGTGGATTGCTGTGAAGCAGTAAATGGTCAAATTATTCATTTCAACTCAGGGATTTCAGTTGAGATGTAAAAGTTGTTATTATGCGTTGTTGGTATTCCTTTTTATAATCTTGACATGGGTGTTAAATATTAATGAAGGAAAATGGCTTCATTAGTATTATGTAGAAGAGGAAAAAAATTAAAATGTACAGTTTTCAAGAAACTATTATTAAAACTATTGTACTTGGTTTTAGGTTGCTCCAGTAAAATCTTCTTAGAAGATCCTAAAGCCTAGAGGAAAAATAAATAATTTTCTGCTGATAGTTGCAAACTGGTTAACAAATCGTAATGTAGGGTGATTTAAGCAAACAAACAAACGAAAAAAAAATGCTGGGATTACAGCAATACCAATAATATTGCTGCGTGAGAGGCTTTACGTATAAGTGATGTTTAATGAATTTTGAGCCTTAATTCCAAATTCCAAATAATAACATAATGAATGCTTGACATATGGAATATTGGTAATACAGTATTGGTAATATCAGTTTGATCACATTTGACAGTTTGACGCTTGTCAAGGCTCCAGCTTGATAGGTCAACGCGTGAACATATTATTTTATTTGTATATTTGTTTTGAGTTTGATTCCTCCCTTTTTTCTGTGTGTAAAAAAGAATTCCATGATCAAGAACTGCCTTTTAATGACGATATTCCCTCTTCTAGAATTCAGCTTCAGTGGGTTGACCATATGGTACCGATGTTTAACACGCCTTCTACTTAAAAATTAATACATAACAAACGGTTTTCCTTTGATTGATTAGTTAGTTTTCGTTCACTTATTAGAAATTGGAAGCTTTTTACATGATTGGCTGTTTGGTCGCTTGGAATAATGCTTCAGAAAAAATACAGATGATTTTATTTTTAAGGAGAGAATACTTGCTGATTGGCTAGTTCTATTTCCCCAGTCAGGAAAAAAATATTATGTAAATATTTTTTGTTTCAATAAATATTTAAATTTTTTCGATTTTCAGTTTACAAAATATGGTTTTTTTGCCGTGGGCAGCCTCATGGTTGGTAAATTTCTCAACATTTTAGGTACCTTCTTAGTTTATAATCAATCTAAATATTCGATCAACACTGTTGGTTTTCTTATGATTTTATCTTGAATGCTGAAAGATTTCAGCTTTTGTCGGATGCTTTTATTCCATGCCTTATCCTCCATTCTTGAAATTTGAACCGAAGGTGTAGAAATCTCATTTCATTTTATAAAATCCGTTTAGCAATTTTACACAGATTATATGTTTCCTGTATGTGGTTAGAGTCAGACGACTGTCTGATCTCTTTGAGATTTCCTATGTTTAACGTACTGCACCACAAAGTAAATACGACAGTCTTGCTCGCGGGGTGTCGCATGTCGTATTCTAGTCTTGCTTGCTTTTACCTACCTACACAAAAAAAAAAAAAAGTTAAATTTTCGACATGGATCGCATGATTGCTTCTTCAAAGAGAAAATACAAAAAAAAAAAAAAAAAAAAACGATGTTACATACAAACAGTTTCTGAATATTTCCAAAAATGATCTGAAGGAAATATTTTCTCCTCAAAGGAAACGTCTTTTATATTGTGTGTGATGTGGTGTGAAGGAATGGCGTAATATCAGAGTAAATTGTACCATATAAATCTTTAAAAAAAAAAAAAAAAAAAAAAAAAGAGCTTCATTTCTGTTTAAAAATCTCGCTTTGAAGACTGTTCAGTACATAATTTTTTGCCTAACTACGGCCTTAGCTGATGTAGTTCCGATTTAGTTAAACAAAGAATCTGAAATGCACGTAACAACATACTTCTTTTGTCCGTTCCTTTGAGCACTTTCCTCGGCTACTTTTCTCACGATGGCTATAATGGACATCGCTTACTGGATAAACGTTTCATGTTAAAAGGATAGACTCCTTCAAAAGGAGATTCATCTCGTTACAAAGGAAGATAAAAAAGAAGCATTCAAGAGGCCGAAACTGAGAAAAATACTACCTTTTTTTTTACCCTTCTCAATCTCAAAGCAGCTATCAAAGGATCATAAACAAAGCTTTTTTCGAAAAAAAAAAAAAACTTTTTACCTTTTTTTTTTTTTTTTTTTTTTTTGATAAAACTGTCGATTGGTATAATTTTTTTCTTTTTGCTCAGAGCGAAAAGGAAAAATAAAATATTTTTTTTTCTAACAAAAGGCAGTTTCCCAGGCTAATTTCGTTCAGTGATGGCTGAGTCTAATCCTCTGTTTACAACTCCCACGAGTAATTAAAGTAATTAAAGAACCTTTCCTTGCGTTGCTCTGTACTTACAGCATCTTACTTTTGAAAATCTCTTCTGGTTGATTAAGATGATTTTATGTGTACGCCTATATTAATATTTTTTTTCTTTTTTCATTGCAGGCGACTGTAGAATTCGAAACGCATTATCTAATACCGAAAAACTCTTCGTCATGGAGCGGGCTTGGGATGCTGGATTCCCTAGACGACGATCAGCAAATGCTGATCGATATAGAACAGAATATCGCAAATTTAGAAAAAAGCATGACATTAGGTAGGAGAGGGAGTTGGCAGTCGCAGGAGGGGGATTCCAGTAAAAGCCCATCGAAAGGAGGATTTTTAAAACGCACCACGTCTCTTAGCACGCCGGAAAAATCCCCCGCATCTGAGAAAAAAAGGTAACATTCAAAAATATTTCTGGGTTTCGGTTATTTTATTTATTTTTATTATTATTTTTTTTTTTCGTTTTAGTATGAAATCTGCGACTTTAAAAAGCGTTAGAAGTTTAATTAGACTCGGAAAATACAAATCCAAAGATTCCGGGGATGAAAAACAAAAATTATTAAAAGACAGTTCTTCGAAAGGAGGGAAAACTCCACAGACGCCGCAAGGACCAGGGCCGGGATCAGAAGCCGAATCCCTTGCTGGTAGTATGACTAGTTTGGAATCGGCAGGGGAAAGCGAACAGTCATTTACAACGCCCGAAAAAAGAAAAAAGTAAGCATTAGTCAGGAGGTCAGACAGTTTTCATAATATGAAGCATTCCAATTTCCGTACTTGCGCTAGATCCTAAAAGTACGATGGGAAACAATGTTATATTTTCTGACTCGGAGTAGCCAGTTTTCAAAATTACGGCACAATAGCGGCAGTCTAAAACATTAAAATTGCAGTCGGAGGGTTGCCAGGTTTAAAATTACCAATGAATGTGGTACATCTCAACCTTAGTTAGTGCTACGCCCATAAGCTAAACATTGGGAAAAAAATTGTTTTTCGGTGGTGCAAAGTTCCACTATCATGGATTCAATAATGGTGCCCCATAAGCTAAGCATTGCTCAGTGGTCAAGAAAGATTTATTTTTGGCCAAAACTCGATTGAAAATTTTCACAATTTTACTTATCTGATCGGACAACACAATTTTTAGGTTGTTTCTGTTCCTTATATGAACGAAAAAGTCATTGAAAATATTTTTTTGCTTTTTTACATGGTTTTTAACTCACTTTTGTTAATAATGACATACAATTTGTTAACGTTGTAGGCATGTTTACGGAAATCATATGTTATCAAATATGATTTAGCGTAATTCGTTTTTGAAGTTAATTAAGCGAAAAATTTTATAAAAATTATTTTTCAACTAAACTTTTAGTCGATTTATTTAAAGTCTCTGTCATGTCTATGGTCTCATTATGAAGCTAGAGGGCCTAAATCAAAAACCCGCTTACAATTTTTGCGCCTTTTTGCGCCTAAGTTTTGGCCAAAAATAAATTTTTCTGGCCCACTGTGCATAGTCGCCTTTTCTTCAATAGTGGTACATGTACCACCATGTTGGTGCATCTGGCAACCCTGCGGAAAAGCAGTAGTACCAGGGAAGCCGTTATCGCTTTTATAACATTATGATCGGTTGACGCAGATATTGTTGGTCAGAAGCTTACGTTCGCCAGGTGGGAAAAACCCAAACTAAAGTTCGGGCGGAATCGTGAGCTGATTATGAGGAACATTACTCACTACGCGGCGCTGGATGTACTAAATGGCTATTGGTTTAGATCAAGGGTTCTGATTGGCTGATTGGATTTAAACCAATCAAATTGACCGATTCCAACCAATGAGCATAGTACATACAGCGCCGAGTAGTGAATAATGGGCCTAATTAACTGCTAAATTCGTTCGGTTGGAACTTGCAGCACGATCATACGTACAGGTCGAGCAACTCGGATATCCTTATATGAACAAAAATGTCCCCAGAATTGAAGCACAAAATAGCTTCAATTTTGCTCAATAGATGACTGGATATATTTCTTTACGAATTTTTGTGGTTAAATAAAATGTAAACAAGAAAAATAGAAAAAATAATTCATTTTTTTTAAATTTATAAGACATTTTATCTGAGAATTTTACGATGGAGCGTATATCACGTGATTCCCT
Organism: Liposcelis bostrychophila; assembly: GCA_037577465.1. NCBI lineage: Eukaryota > Metazoa > Arthropoda > Insecta > Psocodea > Liposcelididae > Liposcelis > Liposcelis bostrychophila. Next base: position 11,017,967 of record CM075210.1, read on the forward strand.
AAGTACAGCTCCAGCCATCTATTGAGCAGAATTTAAACGATTTTTCTGCTTCAATTTTGGGGACATTTTCAAAATAGCAGTTGCCTGACCTCTACGTATGATCGTGATTTGCAGGTCTTTTAAGATAGTGTCAACTTATAAGATTACCTTTCTGGAGATACTTTTTTTTTTGTATTAAATCCTTTTTAAATTCCGGAAAATTTATAATTCCGAATCGGTGCCATTGAACATTCTTCTATATTTAATTTCACTAAAAAAAATCTAAAACACTGAAAAGATAGTCTGTTTCTTGCTCTTTTCAGTCATCATTTACTCCCATTTTTTTGGACTGGTACTCTGAGTTCACCACAATGTTTTCCCTGTTATTTACTGGGCCCAGTGCAACTAACTAAACTCCGAAAAAAAATTAATTTCGGACTAATTATTGCAACCCAAAATTTTTAAAACTCAGACCGATAGGCCGATGGTTTTTCTCTCGATTGCGTTCTTTCTTCTTCTTTTCGAATCTAAATTTATTTTCTGATTAATCCTAGATTAAAACCAACGCTTGCATCCGTAACAAACTCAATTTTAAAATCTCAAGATTTTCAAATCTGCGTGACTGTTATCGAAGCTCGCCAATTAGCGGGGTTAAACATGGATCCGGTTGTTTGCGTTCAAGTTGGAGATCAAAAAAAGTACACCAGCGTCAAAGAAAGCACGAACTGTCCGTATTATAACGAGGTAAGTCCTGACGTAACTAATTAAAAAAAAAAAAATCCTCTTCGGTACCACATTTTACGTATTTTTATTTTTTTATTTTTATTTATCGTTTCTTTTTTTCAGTATTTCGTTTTCGATTTCCACATGCCGCCGGTAATGCTTTTCGACAAAATAATCACCTTATCGGTGAGTAAACTAATACGATTAACTCGTTTGCACTTTAATTTGATTTATACTAAAAAAAACGAAAAAAAAAGGTGCGTCATGTTCCCTTTTATTAAACTTCAATCAGCGATACAAATTGAAACTCGAATCGCGGTTTAACTAATCTTTGCGGTCAGCCGTTTAACTGGTTTTCAACTGACAAAGTTACAAAGGCTGGTAACTCATGGAAATTGAAAAGAAAGGAAATGAGATTTCCAAAATAAGGAAATCCCGTCACTTTTTTTTTTTTTTCTTCTTTGCATAACCAAGGGAAAATTTTATCTCGATGGATTTCAATTCCTATGTTTTTATGCATTGAAAACTTTTGGAGGAAAACGTTTGAATCAAGTTGAGAGAAACTCGGAGGCCTAGTGGAAAATGGGTTGAATGTGGTTTCCCTATACAGTGTTGTACTGGGGAGAAGAGACTTAATATTTACTCATAGGTTCTTTTCCCCTGCTTCAGAAACTTGAAAACCCATAAATAAGTTATACAACTTAGAACAAGAGGCGACCAAGTTACACATAAGAAGTTCTCAACAAATTGACTCATTTCGCAGGTTTTAAAGGGTTTCAAAGGAGGATTGATGTGTTTTTTTAATTAGGTTATGGGTTCGGAATATGTTGGTTTTAAAAACTTGATACCCTTTTTTCGAAATTAATGTGAAAGTATTTTTTTTTTTTACGTTCCGACACTTTATTTAAATTAGCGGTAACAGAAAATCGATAAGCTTTTCTTTTTTTTTTTTTTTAATATTATATGTCACATCGTTTGGGATTTCGGTGTTTTTATCAAGATAAAATGTACATCAAAGAGTACGCATTTAGTCGCTTTTAAAGGTGCCAGCAAACACTAGAAATTTTAATCATTTCACTGCCGTTTTAGTCTTTTGTTCTTGGTATTAATTATTTAAACTATGCATAGTCACACGAAAGTGGGTTGAAACTAAAGTTTGATGTACATATATTGACTCGCTGTGAAATTTTCCTGTATTTAAGGATTTTGTTGTATATACATATTACATAGAATAATTTCCTTTTCTTAAGTTTGTTACGAAAGGAACGAAAAAGGAAGATGGTTATGCAAAATAGATAATTTTGAAGCTGTAACACGAACTATACAAGTTTTCATCCAAGTCGTAGAATGAAAATATTTGGCGGGCTTAACGCTTTCTCGGGCTAACAAAGGGCTGATAAATATTTGTTTGTCAAGGATGTTTGTGTATCATAAATAAATGCTATACAAAAGTATACAAATTTAAAAAAAAAAAAACTAAGAAATCAAAGAAGGGAAATTTGCTAACATAAGCTTATGCAAAAAAGATACTTAGTGCATATTTAAAAAAAATTTTAATATGTTTTTTACGCGTCATTTAAATATTTCTCTTTGTGGCTAACGTATTTAGGCAAAAAGTTTAAGAATTTTTCCCAAAGATTTTTGGTGTCGCTCGGCTTTTTGTTCCACAAAGACTCCGGTCATTGCCGACAGGCCTTGTTGTTTTATTTATCTATTTTTTTTTTTTTTTTTAATTGTGAAAGTTGGATTAGAATCAGCTCTTTTTTCATCTAAAGGATGAAAATTTATGAATTTTTGTTCGGAAAACGTTCTAAGATTATGTACTTTTACTACGGAAAAGTTTATGATCTTAGAGTTTAAAGGGCCTTCCGATCCAAAATGGCGCCCTCTCTAAAGTCCCCCCCCCCTTCCCCATCCAAAAAAAAAAAACTCAACTCACTTAGAAATGCCTATTTGAGGAAGTTCGAGCCTTATGTCTCCACTTGTGATTAATCCGATGATCGGATTAATCGCATCCCGTGTTTTATCCGAGCATCGGAAATAAAGCCTGTCAAACACTTAACGTATTTTCCATAAATTCATAAAAATTTTAGTTTCGCGGACACTGAACTTTTTATTTTTTACGGTTTTATTCCTTTACGATTTGTTTTCCATTGACATTTTTAAAGAAAATGAAGTTTGATTAACCAAAACACAAAACACAGGTCGCGCCATTTCTATAAATTTTGAATTTAAAATGATTCGAATCGTACAGTACTTCCGGTAATCAGATAAAATCGAAGATACGATATATCCAATCGTCGGATTAATCGCAAGTGAAGACAAAGCTTTGAAGTGAAATATTTAGCCAACAGCGAAAGACCGCATCTTTGATCTGGAGATCATTGATTTTCCAGGGCAGTCTCTATTAATTTTTAATGACAATGTAAATCGTAAAACGAAAATGGAGATAATGCTATTTCCTTTACGGCAAGTTTTTTTTTTTTTTTTTTTTTTTTTTTTTTTTGCAAGGAAAGTCTTAGTTTTGTTCTGAGGATTCCCTAAATGTTGTACTGGCAAAAAATCAAGGATTTGAAAGCTTTTAATGGTTTTACGTAAATCGATGGAAATAAAAATAAGAAATTCCCAATAAAAGAACATTTTGTTTTGTCTTTGATAAATTTGAACATTGTACCATTTTCTTTTTTTAATTGTATGATTTGTAACAGCAGTCGGGGATAAAAAAATGGCAATGATTTCCTTACCATTTTGGAAATTCCCAACTTATTTCATGTTTTAAAAAATGTCAATTTGAAAAATATTTTTTGTTGTACTTTTTTTATGATTTTTTCATTTATGTTGCATAAAGTTAACTATGCATAAAACCAAACCGCATCCGCGAGGTTACACTCAGAAAAGAAAATGACTAATGCGAAAGCAAAATTGCATTCAGACAAGTCATTTTTCCTAAAAACCGTGCGAAAACAAAAAGATGTCTTGTGATAAGTCATTTCGGTTTGCCTTGGGATAAAATGTCTTGTCACAAAACAATATGCGACACTAGCGGACATTTCTTATACTACGCTATCGGAATCATCATGGCGGCTCGCGAAAGCCATAATTATTATTTAATGAAATATAAACCTAATATCTATTTAATTTTTATTTTAAAAACGTGTAAGAGGACATCATGGATTAATCATGATGAATATCCAGGATTTTTATATTCAATTAACTTAAATTAAATATTTTCTTTAAAAAAATTGAACTGAAATCTAACATTGTCCAATGCAGAGGATAGGGGCTATGTTTAGGTTATGTTACTACTATTCATATAAGATATGAAATAAAGATTTAAAAATCATATGAAAAATCTTAAAAGTTATATCACTTGTATTAGGGCCCCTAACCCATGCTTTTCTCTGAAAAATTAAGAAAACTGAAAGCTCTTCCAGATTCACATGCTGTTCTGATGTGGCTAGTTTTGGTCCGCCTGAGGAATTAATCCTCATACTCTCTGATTTTCGAGAGCGTTCCCCTATCCGCCACCTGGGGAGGCGCCCGATGGGGGACTAGCCAAAAACCCCACACGGGTTGGTGGGACAACCCTGTCCCCAGCCACCGAAAAAGATGCCATCCTCCCAACGGCACAAAGTCACCCACCTCGTACGGGTCGACATAAAAATGACGTCCTTTTCATATCGATCCGCACGAGATGGGTGCCGTATGACGTAAGGAGGATTTTATCCCTCTAGATGGCTGACTTAAAACTAATTTAAAACTACCCTAAAAACTAACTTGACTTAAATCTAGACTTAAAACTACTTAAAATACTTAACTTATTTATACTAGTTACTAAGCTTAGCTTAAACTTAAATTAAATTACTAAACTTAAATTAAGGTTGTGCAAATGTACATGTACAATGTACGGCATTGGACATTCATACAATTTACAATATTAGATATTAGAGACAAGATTGTCTGTACTTTTCGACAATCTTTTGCGCGAAAAATGAACTCGATTCTGTTTTTTTTTTTTTTATGTCGTTTAACCGCTTTAAAAAAATGTGCTAATCGACAGCTTTTAAAAATTATAGGCTGTCTTTTAAAATCCCGTTTTATTTTATTATTATTTTTTTTTTATTAATAAAAAGATGTGAGGGAGAAATAGAAATAAGAAAAAGATGAAAAGGTAAAAACTCCATAACCCAATACCGAGTATAAAAAACCTATGCCCATGCCAGGGGTTCGATTCCGATTCCGATTCTGATTCCGATTCCACACGATTCTGGTCTTTTTAAAACCCTGATGCCGATTCCGATTCCGAAAAATTAATGAAGACTTAGGGATTTAAAAGTCAATTCCTAAAAGATTTTTATGCGGGATGCCGATTTCGATTCCGATTTGGCTAACAATTGAAAATAAAGTGCTATTCCGATTTCGATTACTAAAAAAAAAAATAATAATAATAAAAATAATAAAATAATGATGTGCTTGTAGGCGCATTTATTGAATTTTCCTATTTTTATTTCACTTTATTTTTATTTTGTTTTAATTTATTTTATATTTCATGTCATTTCCATTTAATATTTTATTAGAAACTTTAGTAAAAAATATGACGTTAAAAAATTAAGAACAGTACAAAAAAATTAAAAATGCAATTATTAACTTCAATTTCACAATGTTATTAGACTATTCCACTTCCAGAATTATTTAAATTTGCAATTTCGTAAGGATCGTGCTTTCTATCAGAAATTTAAATTTTAAAATGAGTGCAGATTTTCTTCAGAAACTCTTTAATCTGAATTCCTATTCAGTTTTTTTTTTTTTTTATTTCCTTTCGAACGAATACTGATTTTGATTTCGATTCCGCTTTATATTTAATTCGATATAAAGAATGCTGATTCCGATTCCAATTTAATTTAAACAAGAGTGCCGATTCCGATTCCGATTCTTATTGATATCGATATAAAGAGGCTGATTCCGATTAGAATTTCAGTTAAATTAAATTTTAAAAAAATTTAAAAAATGATTCTGATTCCGCTTCCATTTAGTTTTAATCACTCGATTCCGATTCCGATTCCGATTCCGACCTCAAAGGTAATCGGAATCGAACCCCTGGCCCATGCCCATGCCCATGCCCATGCCCATGACCATACCCATTACCATACCATGCCTGTACCAAACTCAAACCTCCTTGATGAAGCTTTTGGACTGCGTTGGCGGCTGCGACGACTCCTCTGGCTGCGACGATTCCTTGGCTGCTCCTGTAAAAACAAAAACAAAAAAAAAAGACAATTAAAAAAGGGGGGGGCTTGGAGACCCTCACAATGGACTTTATCTCCCGCGATATGATTGTAATAAAAAAATTAATTATTTTAAACTGTAATGTTATTATTATTAATACTATTTTTTTTAAAATTAATATTTTGAGATTATAAAAAAAAAAAAAAAAATGCAAAAATGCAAAAAAATTTCGGATTTCCAGGCGTAAAAGGTTAAGACCTTCCGCATTGGACCGGCCGTCAGGGGAACCATGCCATTAGAGCGAGCCGGGAGCCTATCGGCTTTAACTGTGCATATATGTACAGCTAAGGCTTGCGGTGCGCCAATAACCTCGGACACCCAGTCATCCGAAATGAAACCCTGGAGACTCTCACTATGGAGCTTATCTCCCGCGTATCCATGATCGAATCGAATAGAATACACAGCCTAATAAAACTCTGCAGCTCCAAGAGAGGGGCTGACTCCTAACTTAACGTTTCGGGGGAATTTAGCACTAAACACTTAAAACTAATACCACAAGGCCAGTCGCTGGGTCGATACCTAGGCCTTCTACGATGGGAGACTAAACCTCCTGCTTTATCTCCAAGCCGGGCCGAAAATAATTATTAAAAAAAAAAAAAAAAATTAAATCCCGTGATTTAAAATAAAAATAAAATAAAGCCCGCACTAAAAATATTTATAAATAAAAAAAAATAAAAGAATTACGATGCGACTCCTCCGAGAGTCAAAACCCGAATGACGCTAGGAACCTGAATCAAGATGGCGCTTGGATACGTCATGCGCAGACAGGCACGCCCTCTGTAATCCAATATGGCGCCTCAAACATTTTAACTGTAAATATCTGTGAATCCAAAACTTATTTATTTATTTATTTATTTATTTATTTATTTATTTATTTATTTACATATTTATTTAGTTCGAAAGGCCCTTCTGTCGTTAAGTACAAATCTTGTTTTTAAAAAAAAAGGTTAGGGCCGTATTATAATATTTTTGCATGCATATTTATTTATACGAATTTCATCTATTTAAAAAAATCCGATCATAAACAGTATTTATCATAACATACATAATGTATAAATTCTACATTAGTCGCCATTTTGTTTTTTTACAATGTATGACTTGCCGATAGCCGACTGAATGACTTGCGACAAGTCAAAAAATATCTTGGCACAAAACAAAAGCGTTTTAAGCATAATAACCGCTTATGCTAAGTTATTTTGTTTTCTGAGTGGTTTTTCTTATGAATATTGACCGGTAGTAGAGTTATATCGTTGAAAGTCCTGTCGGGTTGCGAGCAAACAGTGCTCTTTTTGAACAACAATTCCGGAGGTTATAAACAAGATTAGGACTTTAGTAGGATTCACCTGGCGGATGTGAGCTTTACATAGGTTCTAAAAATACCTAATTTTGCCAAAACCCTTTTTTTTTCGAAAATGAAAATGGAATAGCATGTGATAAAAAAGACTCTTAATGAAGTCGGATCTAAAAATTTTGAAATCAAAGGAATACGCGCAGTCAAAGTGAGATTTATTCATATTACATGTTGGGTAAAAAGCATTAACACACAACGCGAAGAGTAGCAAAATCATAATTTAACCGATTTAAAAGACTTACACGCTTAAAGAGAATTATTTATGGAATTATTTCGCTCATTTCTTTTCATCGAATTCATGTTTTATGATCCCAACAACTAATTAGACCATCTGAGTCTTTTATAAATCTAATAAAGTTGATAACTTGAAGTTTTACGAAAAGGGAATTTTTTTTCATTCTTGTAAGTTATATCAAAGCTCCAATTCACTGACTTAACGGCGTTTAAATTGCTGTAAGTTCAATTTCAGGCATTTGCCGTTTAACGCGATGCTTTTAACACTTGTAAAAGACTTAATTTTTCTTATAATACTAGAATTTCGCACCTAGGATCCTCATTTTTTTTTTCTTTAAAAAAATGGGAAAAATTTTAAGATTGTGTTGTTATTTTAGGTGTTACATTCTAGAAAGTTTATGAGATCGGGGACTGTTGTGGGTAGCTTCAAGATAGACGTCAAGACGATTTATGACGCACCGGGTATTGAAAATATCAAAATTAATAAAAAAAAAAAAAAAAAAAAAAAAATTCAAAAATTATCTTGATGTGGTTTTTTAATTTCTTTTGCAGTTATTTTGCACAGTATTATTTTTCTGCTTGCGGAACTGACTTGCGTTTAATGATTATCATTATTATTTTTTCCTTTGGGGTTCTAGCTTCTGTATGGCTTTTTGTTTCTTTCACTTTCCGAAGAGTTTTGTTTCAAATTTTAGTTTAGGCCCTTATAGTATTTTTATCAAATTTGAAACAAACCTTATGAGAAACGAAGAAAACAAAAAACTCTTTTTTTTTTTTCATGATCTTCGATATGATTTCTAAAAGATCGTTTCTTATTTTTTTTTTGTTTATGGATGCAACCATTCCTTCGTAGGTGCTCCAATCAAGGAGTATACTAAGATCGAATCGATTGTTGGGCAGCTTTAAATTAGATGTAGCTACTGTCTGGGCGCAGCCAGGTACGAAAACCGTCAGTAGTTTAGAAAACAAATAAATACCTCATCTTTTTTATATATAAATTATGTGAGCAAAAAAAAAAAGCAGAACTTAGTCCGTGCCATAATTTTTTATTTAGTTCCCTTGTTTTCTTTAAAAAATAGAAAAGAAAAAGCTAATAAGAATAAATTGCAGGGAGTTCTCACAGTAGGATACATCGTTTCAGATGAAGACCTTTTGCGGGGGCTAAAAAACCGTTCACTAACACACACGGTGTCCGCGAAGTTGGCACAACCATGTCGGAGTGCCAGGCGGAGACTATGCTCAATCGTTAGTGCTACATTAGTGCTACAATATACCGTTAGTGCTCCGTTAGTGCTGCGATAGGAAAAAAGTTATTAGAGATAGTCTTTTGGCGGGCTAACTTCGACCCAGCCCGCCATCCCCGTTTTCACCCTCAACCGTTAGTGCTACGTTAGTGCTACCACATATCGTTAGTGCTCCGTTAGTGCTCCTTCGGAAAGCCACTTTTAATCAAAATGTCAGTTTCGCCCACATATACCCATATATTACTATTATAACATATTTATATATGAATAGAAAAAATTCAAAACCATCTCAATCGTTAGTGCTACATTAGTGCTAAGGAGCACTAATGTAGCACTAACACTTGAACTACCCGGAAAGTCATTTTTCAACAACATTTTTTTTTTCACCAACTGGAGCAGTCAAATTCAGGTTGTTGGGTTAGTGCTGCGTTAGTGCTATGACAAAATGTCGGTATTATCGTTAGTGCTCTCGAATGTCGTTAGTGCTGGGTTGGTGCCATAAAAAAATTTACATAATTTCGATAGAGCTGGCGTCTATCGTTAGTGCTAAGTAGGTGTCATATTTTAAAGTCAATATTTTCGTTAGTGCTGGCTTCTATCGTTAGTGCTAGGTAGGTGCCATAGTTTAAAGTGAATATTTTCGTTAGTGCTGGCTTCTATCGTTAGTGCTAGGTAGGTGCCATATTTTAAAGTGTATTTTTTCGTTAGTGCTAGCGTCTATCGTTAGTGCTAGGTAGGTGCCATATTTTAAAATTTATATTTTCGTTAGTGCTGTCGTCTATCGTTAGTGCTAAGTAGGTGCCATATTTTAAAGTCAATATTTTCGTTAGTGCTGGCTTCTGTCGTTAGTGCTAGGTTAGTACCATATTTCAAAGTCAATATTTTCGTTAGTGCTAGCGTCCATCGTTAGTGCTAGGTAGGTGCCATATTTTAAAGTGTATTTTTTCGTTAGTGCTAGCGTCTATCGTTAGTGCTAGGTAGGTGCCATATTTTAAAATTTATATTTTCGTTAGTGCTGTCGTCTATCGTTAGTGCTAAGTAGGTGCCATATTTTAAAGTCAATATTTTCGATAGTGCTGGCTTCTATCGTTAGTGCTAGGTTGGTGCCATATTTTAAAGTGTATATTTTCGTTAGTGCTGGCTTCTATCGTTAGTGCTGGGTAGGTGCCATAGTTTAAAGTGTATATTTTCGTTAGTGCTGGCTTCTGTCGTTAGTGCTAGGTTAGTGCCATATTTTAAAGTCAATATTTTCGTTAGTGCTAGCGTCTATCGTTAGTGCTGGGTAGGTGCCATATTTTAAAGTGTATTTTTTCGTTAGTGCTGTCGTCTATCGTTAGTGCTAGGTAGGTGCCATCAAATAAAGTCAGAATTATCGTTAGTGCTAGCGTCCATCGTTAGTGCTAGGTAGGTGCCATATTTTAAAGTGTATTTTTTCGTTAGTGCTAGCGTCTATCGTTAGTGCTAGGTAGGTGCCATATTTTAAAATTTATATTTTCGTTAGTGCTGTCGTCTATCGTTAGTGCTAAGTAGGTGCCATATTTTAAAGTCAATATTTTCGTTAGTGCTGGCTTCCATCGTTAGTGCTAGGTTGGTGCCATATTTTAAAGTGTATATTTTCGTTAGTGCTGGCTTCTATCGTTAGTGCTGGGTAGGTGCCATAGTTTAAAGTGTATATTTTCGTTAGTGCTGGCTTCTGTCGTTAGTGCTAGGTTAGTGCCATATTTTAAAGTCCATATTTTCGTTAGTGCTGGCTTCTGTCGTTAGTGCTAGGTTAGTACCATATTTCAAAGTCAATATTTTCGTTAGTGCTAGCGTCTATAGTTAGTGCTGGGTAGGTGCCATATTTTAAAGTGTATTTTTTCGTTAGTGCTGTCGTCTATCGTTAGTGCTAGGTAGGTGCCATCAAATAAAGTCAGAATTATCGTTAGTGCTAGCGTCCATCGTTAGTGCTAGGTAGGTGCCATATTTTAAAGTGTATTTTTTCGTTAGTGCTAGCGTCTATCGTTAGTGCTAGGTAGGTGCCATATTTTAAAATTTATATTTTCGTTAGTGCTGTCGTCTATCGTTAGTGCTAAGTAGGTGCCATATTTTAAAGTCAATATTTTCGTTAGTGCTGGCTTCTATCGTTAGTGCTAGGTTGGTGCCATATTTTAAAGTGTATATTTTCGTTAGTGCACAGTAAAAAATTTTTGAAACTTTTCGGTTTCACCACACGTCTAAACCTTTTTGATTCATTTTAAAGATTAAAAGTTTCAACTTGAGCTCAAAAAGGTACACACTTGAAACCAAAACTTTGCAAAGTGAAGCTTTTTGAGCTCAAGTTGAAACTTTTAATCTTTAAAATGAATCAAAAAGGTTTAGACGTGTGGTGAAACCGAAAAGTTTCAAAAATTTTTTACTGTGTGCTGGCTTCTATCGTTAGTGCTAGGTAGGTGCCATAGTTTAAAGTGTATATTTTCGTTAGTGCTGGCTTCTGTCGTTAGTGCTAGGTCAGTGCCATATTTCAAAGTCAATATTTTCGTTAGTGCCAGCGTCTATCGTTAGTGCTAGGTAGGTGCAATCAAATAAACTCGGAATTATCGTTAGTGCTAGCGTCTATCGTTAGTGCTAGGTAGGTGCTATATTTTAAAGTGTATTTTTTCGTTAGTGCTAGCGTCTATCGTTAGTGCTAGGTAGGTGCCATATTTTAAAATGTACATTTTCGTTAGTACTGTCGTCTATCGTTAGTGCTAAGTAGGTGCCATATTTTAAAGTCCATATTTTCGTTAGTGCTGGCTTCTGTCGTTAGTGCTAGGTTGGTGCCATATTTTAAAGTGTATATTTTCGTTAGTGCTGGCTTCTATCGTTAGTGCTAGGTAGGTGCCATAGTTTAAAGTGTATATTTTCGTTAGTGCTGGCTTCTGTCGTTAGTGCTAGGTTAGTGCCATATTTTAAAGTCAATATTTTCGTTAGTGCTAGCGTCTATCGTTAGTGCTAGGTTGGTGCCATATTTTAAAGTCCATATTTTCGTTAGTGCTGGCTTCTGTCGTTAGTGCTAGGTTAGCACTAACGAAAATATTGACTTTGAAATATGGCACTAATCTAGCACTAACGATAGAAGCCAGCACTAACGAAAATATTGACTTTAAAATATGGCACCTACTTAGCACTAACGATAGACGACAGCACTAACGAAAATATAAATTTTAAAATATGGCACCTACCTAGCACTAACGATAGACGCTAGCACTAACGAAAAAATACACTTTAAAATATGGCACCTACCTAGCAATAACGATGGACGCTAGCACTAACGATAATTCCGACTTTATTTGATGGCACCTACCTAGCACTAACGATAGACGACAGCACTAACGAAAAAATACACTTTAAAATATGGCACCTACCCAGCACTAACGATAGACGCTAGCACTAACGAAAATATTGACTTTGAAATATGGTACTAACCTAGCACTAACGACAGAAGCCAGCACTAACGAAAATATGGACTTTAAAATATGACACTAACCTAGCACTAACGACAGAAGCCAGCACTAACGAAAATATACACTTTAAACTATGGCACCTACCCAGCACTAACGATTGAAGCCAGCACTAACGAAAATATACACTTTAAAATATGGCACCAACCTAGCACTAACTACAGAAGCCAGCACTAACGAAAATATGGACTTTAAAATATGGCACCTACTTAGCACTAACGATAGACGACAGTACTAACGAAAATATTGACTTTGAAATATGGCACCTACCTAGCACTGACGATAGAAGCCAGCACTAACGAAAATTTCACCTTTAAAACATGGCACCTACCCAGCACTAACGATAGACGACAGCACTAACGAAAATATACACTTTAAAATATGGCACCTACCTAGCACTAACGATAGACGCTAGCACTAACGATAATTCCGACTTTATTTGATTGCATTTACCTAGCACTAACGATAGACGCTACCACTAACGAAAATATTGACTTTGAAATATGGCACTGACCTAGCACTAACGACAGAAGCCAGCACTAACGAAAATATACACTTTAAACTATGGCACCTACCTAGCACTAACGATAGAAGCCAGCACTAACGAAAATATACACTTTAAAATATGGCACCAACCTAGCACTAACGATAGAAGCCAGCACTAACGAAAATATAAATTTTAAAATATGGCACCTACTTAGCACTAACGATAGACGCTAGCACTAACGAAAAAATACACTTTAAAATATGGCACCTACCTAGCACTAACGATAGACGCTAGCACTAACGAAAAAATACACTTTAAAATATGGCACCTACCTAGCACTAACGATGGACGCTAGCACTAACGATAATTCCGACTTTATTTGATGGCACCTACCTAGCACTAACGATAGACGACAGCACTAACGAAAAAATACACTTTAAAATATGGCACCTACCCAGCACTAACGATAGACGCTAGCACTAACGAAAATATACACTTTAAAATATGGCACCAACCTAGCACTAACGATAGAAGCCAGCACTAACGAAAATATAAATTTTAAAATATGGCACCTACCTAGCACTAACGATAGACGCTAGCACTAACGAAAAAATACACTTTAAAATATGGCACCTACCTAGCACTAACGATAGACGCTAGCACTAACGAAAAAATACACTTTGAAATATGGCACCTACCTAGCACTAACGATGGACGCTAGCACTAACGATAATTCCGACTTTATTTGATGGCACCTACCTAGCACTAACGATAGACGACATACATACATACATACATTGGCGGAGGTCTTGTGGTAAAAAGGTGAAATAATAGAAAAAGGAGACAGATTGAAAATACGAGCTTTAGAAATGACCACACAAATAACTTAACACAAAGATAGACGACAGCACTAACGAAAAAATACACTTTAAAATATGGCACCTACCCAGCACTAACGATAGACGCTAGCACTAACGAAAATATTGACTTTGAAATATGGTACTGACCTAGCACTAACGATGGACGCTAGCACTAACGATAATTCCGACTTTATTTGATGGCACCTACCTAGCACTGACGATAGACGACAGCACTAACGAAAAAATACACTTTAAAATATGGCACCTACTTAGCACTAACGATAGACGACAGTACTAACGAAAATGTACATTTTAAAATATGGCACCTACCTAGCACTAACGATAGACGCTAGCACTAACGAAAAAATACACTTTAAAATATGGCACCTACCTAGCACTGACGATAGAAGCCAGCACTAACGAAAATTTCTCCTTTAAAACATGGCACCTACCCAGCACTAACGATAGACGACAGCACTAACGAAAATATACATTTTAAAATATGGCACCTACCTAGCACTAACGATAGACGCTAGCACTAACGAAAATATACATTTTAAAATATGGCACCTACCTAGCACTAACGATAGACGCTAGCACTAACGAAAATATTGACTTTGAAATATGGCACTAACCTAGCACTAACGACAGAAGCCAGCACTAACGAAAATATGGACTTTAAAATCTAGCACTAACGATAGAAGCCAGCACTAACGAAAATATACACTTTAAACTATGGCACCTACCTAGCACTAACGATAGAAGCCAGCACTAACGAAAATATTGACTTTAAAATATGGCACCTACTTAGCACTAACGATAGACGCCAGCTCTATCGAAATTATGTAAATTTTTTTATGGCACCAACCCAGCACTAACGACATTCGAGAGCACTAACGATAATACCGACATTTTGTCATAGCACTAACGCAGCACTAACCCAACAACCTGAATTTGACTGCTCCAGTTGGTGAAAAAAAAAATGTTGTTGAAAAATGACTTTCCCGGGTAGTTCAAGTGTTAGTGCTACATTAGTGCTCCTTAGCACTAATGTAGCACTAACGATTGAGATGGTTTTGAATTTTTTCTATTCATATATAAATATGTTATAATAGTAATATATGGGTATATGTGGGCGAAACTGACATTTTGATTAAAAGTGGCTTTCCGAAGGAGCACTAACGGAGCACTAACGATATGTGGTAGCACTAACGTAGCACTAACGGTTGAGGGTGAAAACGGGGATGGCGGGCTGGGTCGAAGTTAGCCCGCCAAAAGACTATCTCTAATAACTTTTTTCCTATCGCAGCACTAACGGAGCACTAACGGTATATTGTAGCACTAATGTAGCACTAACGATTGAGCATAGTCCCCGCCTGGCACTCCGACATGGTTGTGCCAACTTCGCGGACACACTAACACGCGATATTTCCAAAGAGAGAAAAAAAAAAAAAAAAAAAAAAAAAACTCTTGTTGAAAAATAACTAAAGGCATCAAAACAGGAAAGAATCATCCCAGAAAAAAAAATTTTTTTTTTCTTTTTATTCGAATGCAATTCCTCGGAAAAGAGGTGAATATTATGAATTATGCATCTCGTAAATTGCTTACGGAATCTCATTTTACCAAGGGTTGGTTCAAAATGAATTTTGAGCTAACGGCTTTTACTAACTTTCGACATTTTCTCGTAAGGAAAATCCTTTTTCCCTGGAGCTCTCAGACAAAAACCTTGTGTCGTCGTACAACTCAGAGAAAATTTTCAACGAATAAATAGCTTTTTTTTTTTTTTTTTTTTATGCATTACTCGGGAAACGAACATTTGTCATCGTCAATTTTTCCTATTTTGTAGAAAAAAAAAGGAAAAGGAAAAGCTCTTGAATATGGCAAAAAATTGGCTTGATGGCTTTGCGTCTTCTCTACAATGCAAACAAACTTGGTTTTATTAAACTTGGGCTATTTACTCTGTTATTTTGGTTTTCGCGGCGTTTTTGAACGTAAGCTTAACGATAATGAAGCAAATAGTGATTATAATGTGGGAATAAACAATGGTTAACGCTAAGCCGGTAAATCCAAAAGAGCCATCAACCGGTAAAACATCGAGAAATATGTTGCTGATAAACAGCATGACTGATTTTCTGTTTTAAATCGAGGAAAAGATCGACAAACGCTGCTAACGAAGAACTTAATGAAAACGAAGGTCGTACTGGGAGCAAAAGTAACAAAAGAACGGAGGAAAACGTTGCATAGTGATCCCTTGGGAAATTTTAAAAATAATTCTACAGAAAAGAAAATCGAGTGACGAATCACAGAACGTTTCAAAACAACGAAAAAAAAATGAAATTAGTTTTACGATTTCAAGGTTATCTCGATAGGGAAACTTTTTCAGATCTCTTTCAAAATTAATAAAATTCGGCTCAAGTATTGTATTTTTTTTCTGCAAGTTTTTTTCCAGGTGGAATATGAAAACCTCGTAAAGCAATGAAAATAATGAAATTTTTTTCAATGATATATATTTTTTTAATGAATGAATCTCGGAAAAAAGATGGATTTCGAGTCCATTTTTGTCGTAGGACTACGTCTTGGGGCTCGGTCTAGGGAAATCTGTCGGTCTGTTCGCGACAAAAATTATTTAATTATTTTAACATTAAAATTTTAGCTTTGAAAATTTTAAATAATGTTTTGACTATTTTTATTAAAACTTTTGGCCTTTTTTAATAGTAAAATTAGACGACATGAAGGAAAGCAATGACTTAAAAAAAGTCTTCTAAATTTTATTTAACTTTTTTTTAATTTTCGTTTTTTTAAAGTAAGGGACAAACATGTTGTACCAACATGTTTGACAATTGGACGAATCGACTATTGCAGAATTTGCTCCTATGCCGAAGCTAATGTGGAATGTTGGTACAACAAGCTGGTGCAACATGTTGGTACAAAAAGTTGAACCAACATGTTGATCCAACATTCGAAGTGAATGGTTGTCCGTACGAAGAAAGTTGGTCCAACAAGGTGGTATAACATGTTGGTCCAACAAATTGGTACAAGAAGTTGGTACAACATGTTGGTCCAACATTCTACAGTGAATTTGCACCCTTTATTTTAAAATTACACGACATGAACAAAACCATTAACTTAGAAAATTTCTTGTGAATTTTCAAGAAGCTTAACTTTTACAAGAAACTTAAAGTTGCTAAAGCAAGAACTTTAAAAATTTCTTGAAATTTTATTTAACTTCTTTTTTTTTTTAATTTTCGCCGTTTTTTTAAATATTTTAAAAAAGATAAGACTTTTTTATTAGTAAAATTAGACTACATGAACAAAAACAAGAACTTAGAAATTTTAAATAAAATGTTCACTACGTTTTTAAATTTTGTCATTTTTTCTTTAGCCAAGAACATGAGCTAAAGCACTGATTTAATATTAAAATTCTAATTTTGAAGACTTTAATTAAAATTTTGACTAATTTTTTTCAATTTTTGACTTTTTTTATCGAAAAATTCGAATTTTTTGACCAAAAACGAGCAAAAAAAAAAAGCCTTAAAATTTTTAAATAGTTTCATTGTTTAAATTTAGCAATATTAGGACAGTACCCCAAAGAAGTAATCCTACGAAAAGATATGCACCCATATCCCAGTCTGATTTTTTTTTTTTTTTTTTGTTGTATAGTAGAAAATAGGATCTCAAACGAAAGTTTATTCCGGAAAATGTTGTAAAGACTTTTCACGTAAATCGGCTTAAGGATAAACATGTAAAATGTTAGCACACATCCTAAAATTAAAGTTTTGCTGACGTGGGAATGATTAAAAATTAAAATAATGTAAAAATTTACATGAAGATACTGTTATACACCCACTAAATGAAATAATATTTCGATGAAGTGCCCCTAGAAAGTCATCAAAAGTTGGCTCATTAAAAATCCGTTATGAAATTTTTTCTCCCCGGTCTTTCAGCTCCATTCAAAGCTTAACCAGGGATGAAAAAGATTAAGTTAGTGTAGGTAGAAGGTTGCAATATTAAGTTGGTACATTAAATTTGCCCACAACGTTTTCTTTTTTTTTTTTAAAAAAAACTAACACGTTTTTAATGGAGGAAAGCATTTTTCTTTGGTGGAAAAATCAAGCTACAGTAAAAGTCGGTCTAATGTAGACTTTTTTTTTTTTTTTTTTTTTTTTTGAAAAATTAGCCTGCGATTCCATACCTTATTTTACTTAAATAATTATTAGTTTAACCAGGAAAAAATTTAATCTTATACGCTTTTTAGGCTTTTCTTATCTTCATCCCGCTAATGTAAGGAAGTATAATGTATATAGAAATTTAATTTGATTTTTTGAGCCTCAAGGATCACTTATAGGATTCATGTTATTACCATTAAACGATGGTGCTTAAAATATGAGAAATAAGAAGTTTTTTTTGCGGGGGGAAAAAATGGAAATTTTTATTAAAAAGATGTTTATACTCCATCCCCCCTTTTTTAATCAAAAAGTATGATCTTGATATTTTCCTTTTACGCAAGAAAAAAAAAGAATGTTCCTACAGGGTCTCTTTTGCTTTTCTGCATGTAAAATTCAATTTTTAAAAATTTATCAGAGTTGTTAAAAGCTCTGTCAATACTCAGAAACCTTTCTTCACTTTTAACTACACTTGTGGAAAGCTGCAGCAAAAATCTCATAAAGATTTCCTTTTTTTTTTTTTCTTGCTACTTCAATCTGTTTACTTGGTTTTTAATAAAAATATCGAATGGCACAAAGAAAGCTTATACGATATAAAAGAAAAAAGAAAACGACCTGAGTTTTTCTTTGAAAGTGTAATTTGACTTTCAACTACCCTTTTCTTTTTATTACCTTAATCCGATGAAAAAAAAGCGTTTTTCATTTAAGCAAAATTACATTAAATGGTACTAAGTTCTGTAATTAATTAAAAGTACTTCGGCTAATAAGTCCGTGTTATATTGCTTTTTTTAACGGAGGACGTCAATAAACTTTTTTCGATCATAATTTTCTTTTTTTTCTCTCCCCCCTCTGCATGAATGTTTATGCACTTAGGCTTGCTTTATTTTTTATTTATTTATTTTATTTTATTTTATTTTTCCGGGGAGCAATGAAGAGTAGAGTGAAAGAGGAAAGGAGGAGAAGAGAAGTAGAATAAGCTGTGAAAAAGCTAACACAAAAGAAGATTCATAATCCTACCCAGCTATAAATCATTTCTTTATTCTATTAGCTTGACTTGCTTCTTTAAATGTTTTACTGCTTTGCTTTAGTCGATAAATCAAAAGGCTGTCTTTGTGTTCATGCATGAAAACATATCACAAAAGATTGTTGTGTTTATTCGATTTTCCGGAAGGTATTTTTTTTTTCGGAAATTTGTTTTTAATGATTAGAGAAGGAAAAAAAAATAAAAAGGAGCGGGGGAGGTGCGGAAAGAAAATTTATGAAAGCAACTTGAAATTTTTTCAATTTCAAACTTTGATACGTACAAAAATTGTTATATTGTTTTTTTTTTTTTTTTTTTTTTTATTTTCTTGGGAATCCAAGCATACGATATATGACAATTTTTTTTCTTTATTACTTTCGTGTATAAGGAAAGAAAGTTTATTATTGTGTTGAAAAGAGATTCCCCTCCCCCCAATGCCAAAGCTTATTAGAAGATGATCTTTCGGAACCTCGAATCGATTTCAATTAAAAAAAGTTTCTTTTTCCGACCGAAAATGGACTCATTTTTTTTCTTATCTTTTTTTATTTTTTTTTTCCAGAGCATCAATTTTATCACAAATGGGCGTTGTTAACCGATCCGGATGACATTGCCGGTGGGCCGAAAGGTTATCTAAAATGTGATATGAGCGTTATAGGAAAAGGGGATTCCATTAAAATCCCACCGAAGAGCGAAAAAGACGAGGACGATATAGAAGCGTAAGTGCAAATAGCATCGTTATTATTAATTAAGAGATTAAGAAAATTGGATTCATCGGAAGAAAATGTAAAGATGAGTCCTTGAGAATAAGGCAAAAAAGAGTCTCGAGAGGTTTTCTTTTATGTGATTTCCCAGTGTAATGAATTTCGATTAAGGAACGATTAACCTTGTAAAATCGGAATCCTTATGCATTATTTATTTTGCTTTAGGAACTTGCTACTTCCCGCAGGGGTTCCTGTAGAAAGGCAAAGAGCACGGTTCATTATTAAAGTTTACCGAGCGGACGGCTTGCCTAAAATGAATTCGTCGATTGTGGCTAATGTTAAGAAGGCTTTTACAGGAGAGGTTAAGGATCTTGTAGATCCTTACGTCCAAGTTTCCTTCGCAGGTCTTACGGTGAGATATATTTGCTTTTGTATCTTCCTTTTCTTGTTTATCGACCTTTTTTCCGTTTGTCGTCTGCGTTTTTTATCTTATTTTTTTTTTTTTTTTTTTTTTTTTTTTTTTTTTTTTTCATCACACAGCGCAGAAAAGTCCACTTTTCCGACCTAGAGCGGATAAGTGGAAGTATTTATAGACTATTTTACGCCGTACTTTGTGATGAAAAATATCTTTCAATGCAAAAAATGAGAACGAATTGCCCGTCTCGACCTATTTAAGGCCCTCGCTTTCGGCTCAGGCTTAAAACTCGGTCTCGTCGGTCAATTTTGTCGCTTGCATTCCTTGTATAGAAATATAATTTTTTTTTTTTTTTTTCTGACGTAGGACTACGTCTTGGGGCTTGGTCCTGGGGCAATCTGTGTGTCCGGGTGTCGATCGGTTCACACCAAAAATTTTATTTAACCTTTCTTTAAATTTTCTCTGTTTTTATAGTATTTACAAGAAATTTTCTAAAAATTTTACAAGAAATTTATAGTTGAAATTTACAAGAAATTTATAGTTAAAATTTTACTTTAAAATTAGACGACATGAATGAAAACGGTGCACACGAATTTTTTGTGTTGTTTTTCCCAAAAGGTAAACATAAACAAAAACAACCTAAGAATTATGTGGACCTGCTTATGTTGATTTTGACATAAAATTTTTTACTGTGTAAAACTTTGTTTTAAAATCGAACGACATGAACGAAAGCATGGACTTTAAAAAGTTTTTTAAAATTTTACTTTTACATAAGTTTAATTTTAATTAATGCTTTGACTATTTTTTTTAACTTTTGGCCTTTTTTAATAGTAAAATTGGACGACTTGAACGAAATCAAGGACTTGTAAAATTTCTTGTAAATTTTACTTTTTATTTTACTACAACGCAACGATTTAGATCTCTTGTAAATTTTCAAGAAACTTAAAGTTGCTAAAGTAAGGACTTAAAAATTTCTTGAAATTTTATCTACTTTTTTTTTTTAATTTTCGCCGTTTTTTTTTAAATATTAATATTAGACTACATGAACAGTAATAAGAACTTAAAAATTTCAAGTAAAATGTGCCAAGAATGCTAGAGCAATATTTTAATATTAAAATTTTAAGTTTGAAGACTTTAATTAAAATTTTGAATAATTTTTTTTAACTTTTGACTTATTTTTCATAAAAAATTTTATATTTTTTTTTTTTTGTGGCAGGAAAAAAGTTATATTTTTATCAAAACATTCGAATTTTTCAACCAAAACGAGCAAAAAAAAACTCCTTAAAAATTTTAAATCGTTTCATTGTTTAAATTTTTAAATTTTCTCTCTTTAGCTTTAGAATTTTATATTTTTTAATTGTATCTTTTTGCTCCCATTATGGTAAAGAAAACTTTTTTAAGCATGTTCTTTTTCAAGAATTTTTATTATTGTTAACATTGGTAAAGCATGTTTTTAATATTAAAATTTTAAATAAAATAATGACAAGAGGAAAAGTACCCCAAAGACGTAGTCCTACGTAGGGATATGTCCCATATCCCAGTATGATTTTTATATATATATATATATATATATATATTTTTACATTTTTACATTTTTCCTCCTTTTTTTTACCTGTCCGGTCTGTCACCTGGAAATAGATTTTTTTGATTCCTTCTGTTCCTCCTCAAACCCTCAAACCTTTTTTTTTTCTCTCATGTTTTTACTGTTTGTCTTTAACTTTTTATTTCACTGTCAGTTTATTATAATATTCTTTCTTTACAGGGTAAAACAAGCGTGAAGAAGCACAACTATGCCCCAGTCTGGAACGAGCAACTGGTGTTCACCGAAATGTTTCCACCTCTGTGCCAAAGAATAAAAATCCAATTACGCGATAACGATCCTGTAAACAATACGGTGATTGGGACCCATTTTATAGATCTTAAGACTATCTCCAACGACGGAGAGAAGGGTGAGCTTTTAAGGTATTCTCTAGATTTAAGCCTCCAAATGGAGGGCGCTAATTTCCTTATTAATTTTTCACATGATTTTTTTTTTTTTTTTTTTAAATCCCATTTTAACAGGATTTCTTCCCACATTCGGACCAACATTTATTCATTTATACGGATCAACAAGGGACTACAGCTTAATCGACGAGCATGCAAATTTAAACGCGGGTTTGGGTGAGGGGGTTTCTTACCGGGCCAGGTTATTAATCGCAATTAGAACGGAAATAACAGATAATATTGATTTATTGCCGAACGAAGTCGAGGTCGAACCAACTTTCCCTATTCAGGAAGCATCCTACGGGAGGAACGAAGAATTTTTCTTGTTTGCTTCGATATTGGACGCTTCCATGATAGATAAAAAATTAGGGGACAAACCAATTTTTTTCGAGATTAGCATAGGGAATGCGGGGAATGCGTTGGACGGTCACAATGAAACATGCCAAGAGGCTATAGATTCTGATAGCGATGATAACTTAGGTAAGTTAAATAAAAATTAAAATTAAAATTAAAAGAAAAATAAAATTTAAAAAAATAATTTAAATAGATTTTAAAAATTAAATTAAAAAAATTAAAAAAATTAAATTAAAATTTGAAAAAAAAATTACGAAACCATTTTTTTTTTCCAATCAGAGAGTGTGAAAACTTCGGAGTCGAACAGTTGGCAAAGTACGACGATACCATCAAAGCCCATGACACACGATAAAACATATTATTTTCTTCCGTTTTGGGATGATAAACCTTGTATGCACGTCAATTCTGTCTGGCCGGATTACAGAAGGAGAATGTATAATTCCAATATCATTTCCAAAATTATAGACAAATTGGTAAGCGAAGCGATTACGTCTGTCCAAAATTTCACAATTAACCTTCCTTTTTTTCTGTAGGAAGAAGGACTCGCAGAGGTTCATACTTTGATGGAAGCCGAGGATACTGCAGCAGAAAAGAAATTACGGACGGTCCTAGAGGATTTATCCATGTCTTGCGGGCGATACATAAATATTACGAAAGGCACATCAGCAGGGCCAGGAACCGGAAAAACTAAATTGGATAAAGAACGCATGAAATTATGTCAAAGAGAAATCGTAAGTGGAAAAATTTTAATTTAAATTTTTAAAAATAGTACTAAAATCCTCGTTTTTTCGCTTCAGGAGCATTTGGCTACCATGTCTAGGAATTTAAAAGCTTTAGTGACGAAGAGCACGTTCCGCGAAAGATATCGAACAGCTTGCACATATCTTCAGAAATTGAAATTTTTAGAGGAAGATGTAAGTTTAGTTGTTGAAAATAAAAAAATTCCCTTGCTTAATTTTTTTCATGGTGTTTTCAGCCTCAACATTCGTTGCCGGATGTATTCGTGTGGGCAATAAGCGGAGGGAAAAGAATGGCATATCACAGATTACCAGCTAGAGATATAGTTTATTCGATCGTAGATGAAGAATGTGGCAGAGAATGCGGGAAAGTTCAAACGATGTTCTTAAAA
The DNA here is from genome assembly GCA_037577465.1 of Liposcelis bostrychophila. NCBI lineage: Eukaryota > Metazoa > Arthropoda > Insecta > Psocodea > Liposcelididae > Liposcelis > Liposcelis bostrychophila. The sequence continues at coordinate 11,041,379 of CM075210.1, forward strand.
TTGCCAGGCAAGAAAAGCATCGGGCCAAGCGGTTGGGCGATTCAAGTCAAATTGCAAATCTACATGTGGCTTGGAATGTTGAAGCATAAGAAAAATTTTGTAAATGGTTTACCGAAAGGCTACGAAGTTTCCCACGAGATTAAAAATTCAGATAGACCGAGAGCTTTACCTCCTAACGTCATTCATTATTTAGATAAACATGTAAGTTTCTCTGATCCTCTTAAAATCTAATTTAAAACAATTTTTAATTTTTTTTTTTTTTCTTTTAGGCATTTCAACTACGAGCTCACATGTACCAAGCTAGATCACTAATTGGATCGGACGCGTCAGGCTTATCTGATCCATTTGCTAGAGTCATAGTAGGAGAATACTGCAAAACGACTCAAGTAATAGACGAAACTTTGAGCCCGACATGGGACGAGCTCCTGGTATTCGACGAGATCTTACTCTGGGGGACCAAAGAGGAAATTAAAAACGATCCACCCACCATAATAATAGAAATATTCGATCAGGACAAAGTTGGTAAATCCGAATTTATCGGTCGAGCGATGGCAAAACCCCATGTCAAACTCGAAGAAGAACCCTATGCCGAGCCTCATTTCCCTCCTTCGTTGGAATGGTACGAGATACAGAGAGGGCCGGATCACGCAGGGGAATTATTAGCTTGTTTTGAATTACTCCAATTTACACCCAACACCAAAGACTTACCTTCGTTGCCTTTACCGAAAGAGACAATCGTTCAGAATGCAACCATCGTGGACATTGATACGGGGCCTGTTTTGCCCGTGCCGAGAGGGATCAGACCGACCCTCGCTAAATATAGGATCGAAGTTTTATTTTGGGGATTGCGAGACTTGAAAAGAATTCATTTGTTAACTGTCGACAAGCCCAGGGTAGATATAGAATGTGCTGGCCACATTCTTTATTCCTCTGTGATACAGAACGCCAAGAAAAATCCAAATTTTTCAACGCCAGTTAAATTTATCGATTTAGAACTTCCAGAGCAAGAATTGTATCGACCTCCCTTAACGATAAGAGCCGTGGACTGCAGAAGTTTCGGACGTTACACCTTAGTCGGAACTCACATGATTAATTCCATACACAAGTACATGTTTGTTCCGATGACTAAGAAGGAAAGGGAAGCAAGAGATCGGCAGAAATCTTTGCAGCAGCTTCAGGGGATCGAAGGGAATGTAAATGTTAATAATCTTGGAGTAAGCAGTACCTACCAGTATCCAGACAGAGATATCAAAGAAAACAGTCCTTTGTTACCTAGGGAAACAACGATTACATTGGGATATGTAAGTTTTTTTTTTTTTTTGACGTAAGACTACGTCTTGGAGCTCAGTCCTGGGAAAATCTGTCTGTTCGGGTTCTGTCCGGGTGTCGCACTGTTCGCACCAAAAATTAATATTTAATACTTTTAATATTAAAATTTTAATTTCGAAAATTTTAAATAACATTTTGACTATTTTTTTTTTCAGTTTTGGCCTTTTTTAATGAACGAAAGCATTGGACTTCGAAAATTTCTTGTAAAATTTAATTTTTTTTTTTAATTTTTTTCTTTTTCCGTTAGCCAAGAATATGAGCTAAAGCAATGTTTTAATATTAATATTATAACTTTGAAGACTTTAATTAAAATTTTGACTAATTTTATTCAACTTTTGACCTTTTTATCAAAAAATTCGAATTTTTTGACCAAAAACAACAAAAAAAAAGGCCTTAAATTTTTAAATCGTTTTATTGTTTAAATTTAGAAATATTCGGACAGTACCCCGAAGACTTAGTCGTACGTAGGGATATGCCTCCATATCCCAGTTTTCAATAAAAAGTATTGTTGTTTTCATTTTTTTTTTTTTTTTTTTTTTTAAGGGAACAACGACATTAAGTAGTAAGAAAGACTTTAAGACTGAAACAAACAAGAAAAAGAAACGGGAAAGCCTGGAAGATTTAGAGGACGACGAAGAAAGTCGAGATTGGTGGACGAAATATTTTGCGTCTGTGGAAGCGATGATTGAGGAAAGTAAAGAAGCTAGGAAAGAAACAGCAGCTATGCAGAATCAGCCGAACGGTACGATGCCCATGCATCCGGAATCTGATTCTTCCGCCGCGAACGATAAAAAAGATGGAAGTGTAGGAGAAAGAAGCGAAAAGAAAAAAACATTTAAAGGGACATCTACTGCGGCTAAACTGGTGTCGAAGTTAAGCCCGAAGAGTACGCGAAGAAGAACCGATTTAAAAACGTCTCTCATAAAACTTTTACCAAACGAATTGGAAGCTCAGTCGGAATACAACGGATTTAAAGAATGGCTTCTGACTTTTGATTTGTACAGAGGGAAAAAAACGGGTGATGACATCGAAGATGAAAGCAGAGTTGTTGGGACTTTCAAAGGGGCAATTAAAGTTTATAAGTGGCCTTTGCCGAAGGATGTAGAAGATCACACGGTCATGGGGTTTGATCCTCAATATGGGTTTTTTCAAGGTCTGCCGTCCAACGATCCGATACACGTACTTGTGAGAGTGTACATCGTCAAGGCTAACGATCTTCATCCCATGGATATGAACGGCAAGGCAGATCCTTATGTTGTCCTTCAGCTTGGTTCAAAAAGAATCAGCGATAAGGAAAATTACATATCGAAACAGCTGAATCCTGTATTCGGAAAGTAAGTATATCTTCAAATTCTTGTGTTTGGAAAAAAAAATAAATAAATAAACTGTATTGGCGTATACAACAATGAGAAAACCTTGAAAATCGCTTGAACTTTTTTATGAAATCGTGGAAAACAATTGTTGGAACAGAAATTTTGGAAAATTCCCGAACGTATTTTTAACGGAAACTTCAGTTCAGAGGCTCCAGGCCCGTAGCTAAGGAGAACAGTAAAGGGCTCAATCTCCTTGAGAAAAGGTTTTTAGCACCTCATTTTGGCCACATGATTTTCCATTCTCCCATGCAATAAGAGCTCATTTAAAGGAGGTCATTATTTCATAGTCACCAGTAAATGATTGATTTTTAATCTTTTAGATGTTTTGAAATCGAGGCGACTTTCCCTCAAGACTCCATGTTAACTATCCAGATTTTGGACTGGGATTTGGTGGGATCAGACGAAATGATAGGAGAGACCAAAATCGATTTGGAGAATCGATTTTACAGCAGGCATAGAGCTACTTGTGGGATTGCGAAGCGCTACGAAGAGTAAGAATTGCTTAAGCTTATGTAAAAAAAATTGTTTGATTTAACTTGTTATAATTTTTTTAGTTTTGGCTACAACCAATGGAGAGATCCCATGAAACCTACCCAAATTCTTGCCAAACTTTGCAAAGACGGTAAAATCGACCAACCAGTCTACTACAGCGGGAAAGTCAAAATTGGACGTCATACTTTTTCCGTCAAGCACGATGACGTCGATCCTTCCTTTTTTGCCAAAGGACTGGAGGAGCATATGGCGTTGGCTGTGCTCCACAGGTGGCACGAGTTCCCGAGGATAGGATGTCAGTTAGTACCTGAACATATCGAAACTCGACCTTTGTACAACCCTGATAAACCGGGTATAGAACAGGGTAAATTAGAAATGTGGGTTGACATGTTTCCCATGGATATGCCTTTGCCGGGACCACCGTTGGACATATCTCCTAGGAAACCTAAATCTTACGAACTGCGGGTGATCATATGGAACACAGATGATGTTATTTTAGAAGATGATGCTTTCTTCACGGGAGAGAAAATGTCTGATATTTACGTAAAAGGGTAAGAAATTTTTTTGAGATATAAAAAACACAGTTTGATTTAACATTTGGATTTACTGGAATAAGAACTTAAATAAAAACACTTGCATTTATTTTATTTACAGTTGGCTCAAAGGGCCGGAGGATTGTCAGTACACTGATATACATTACCGATCATTAACTGGAGAGGGAAATTTCAACTGGAGGTTCATTTATCCTTTCGATTATTTGATAGCCGAGGAAAAAATCGTGATTTCAAGAAAAGAATCGTTATTCTCATGGGATGAAACCGAATGTAAAATACCTGCTAGATTGGAACTCCAAGTTTGGGATGCTGATCATTTTTCGGCTGATGACTTTTTAGGTAACCTAATTTTGCATTTAAAATAGACATGGTAAATTCCATAGACGCTTTTATTTTTAATTTCCAGGAGCGATTACTTTAGATCTAAACAGATTCCCACGAGGTGCTAAGTCATCAAAATTATGCACTTTGGACATGCTAAAAATCGATGGATCGGTTCCTATGGTTAATATTTTTAAGCAAAAAAGAGTCAAGGGTTGGTGGCCTTTTTACATCAAGAAGGAAAATGAGGAGATGGAATTGACTGTGAGTTGAAGAAAACCTCAATAACTTTACATTTATTTAATATTTTGGAATTTTTTTTTTTTTTTTTTTTAGGGCAAAGTTGAAGCGGAAATTCATCTACTGACAAAAGAAGAAGCCGAACGAAATCCAGCCGGTTGTGGACGAAATGAACCTGATCCATTAGAGAAACCCAGGTAAAAACTTTTTGCAAATATTGACATGCCGAAACGGAGCGATATCTTCATAATTATTTTTTTTTAGCCGGCCGGATGCATCATTTATGTGGTTCTTAAATCCATTAAAATCAATGAGATACGTCATATGGCACAACTACAAATGGATGATCCTCAAATTTTTAATCATTTTAGCTTTAGCAATAATCATCCTCGTATTTTTCTATTCTATTCCCGGATATACCGCAAAAAGGATGTTAGGAGCATGAAATTTTATTATTCCTTTATATTTTATATTTCAAACATCTCGATCCAGCCAAAAAAACGGATATGATCCGTTTAATTAGTTTAATTAGAGAAAAAAAACCGAGGCTAAATCCCAAAACTTATAGCAGTAGTAGTTGAAAACGGATTATAGATTCGCTTGTAAATGTCTATGAAAAAAAAAGTATATATATTATTTATTTTTTTAAATTAAATGAAGGATATAAATAAAAATACCAAAGGAGTATTAAAAATATATATTTGAAAAATGAATCATATTTTAGAATTTTTTTTTATGCATTAATGTTAAAGAAACAATAGTGCTTATAACGCTAAAAAGTTCGGCTAATTCTATTTACTTTTCAGTATTCCTCGGACCAATGTCTTTATGCTTTAGCTTTATATTAAATATTATTTAATAACTTGTTTACGTTATTGTTTCGGCCTATCATTTTTGTTCTTTGTATAATATGTAAAATCCTTGAAATTTATTAATTTTCAATCATGCAAAATGTTATAAAGGTTTAAAAGAGCACGTATTGTAAAATATGTATAATAAAATTTTACTGACTGCAATTCTTTAATGTTTCTTTAATTTTTTTATTTTGCTTTACCAATATCAGAAGTATTAAAGGAATTTACAGTTCAAATGATGTAAGGGAAATTCGCAAGAAAATTTAAACCGAAGGTAAAAAAAAAACCGGCAAACTCAGAGCGGTGTTCTTTGCATATTTAACAATAGCAAATCGAATCCGACGGCAAACGGCAGAAAAGCAACAAATCGTGCCGTGCCCGATGCATAGTTTAAGTTGGCAGCTCTGAGTTTTTAAAAAATATCAATATTTTGAAAAGCTGTAGAGATAGTGCCGTATTTATCCATTTTTATTTTTATATTATCCATATTATTTGAACAAATAAGCATCTAGGCAAGGTACAAGGCTCAGACAAATGTCTCGATTACGAGATTATATGTTTATCGGGGTAAAGGGACCTCAAAGAAGCTGTTGAAATTGGACATGTCACTGGAAGACCCCTTCTTTGTGGTTAAAGAGTGAGTATTTGTTTCAGTTAGCTTAATAATGCAGAAGAAGTAAGATTAACAAGTGCATTGCATGATTTTTCTTATTTGAAAAATTTTATAAGCGTCGTATAAAAATCGATCGATATGATTGATATCTTGTTCCAATCCTTAATCCAAAGCTCAAGGTATGTATTTTTTATTGAAATAAATATTTAATTATAACAATGACTTTTTAATTAATGTTTGTTGTGGTAATTCTTGTTAATTATTTCAGAGGACTTATTCCATATGATTATTTTTTTAGGTTGTTTTTTTGATATGTATCAGCAGGAATTAATTATATAACCCTGCAATGTTATACTAATTTTTTTGTTGTTTTTTATCAATTCTAGTGAAGTAAGCAAAGCGTTAAACAAGACCCGTGGCCTCTACAGAAGGTGGCTAGAACTACAAGATGACAGTGGTCTTAATATTAGCAGAGATGAACTGGAATGGACATCCACAGAGTTGAGAAATGCTTTAAGAAGTATTGAGTGGGATTTAGAAGATTTAGAAGATACAATAAATATCCTTTTATGAATATTTTAATTAGTTTTGTTAAAATATTACAAAAACAAGACAAATCATTTATCTTTTAATTAAGTATTAAGGAATTAGTAAGAGTAAAGTTTATCTTCCTAAGAGCAAACACTTTGTTTATTTATTACATTTAGAACAAAATAGTTATTTGTTTTAATAATTAAATGAATCTTTATTTTAAGTAAGAAATATTTTTTTGGAAATAATTTTAAGCTTAGCTCAGTAAAAATTTTAGATCTCAATCTAATGATAGAAAGAGCCTTTTCCATTTACAATTTTACGTTATCTTAATCAACTAGTTAGATCATTCCTGCATCATTCAGGCTTATAAAACTGTTTAGTTTTTCAACAATATCAATTGGCAAAAAAAACTTGTCTTTTTTTGCTTTTAGAACTGAAAAATTCAAATTTTTTTCTAAAAATCAGTTTTTATTAAATTTGTGATCCATAAAATAATTTGAAATGGGAAACAAACAAAAAACCAAAAAATTTGTCATTGAAATGTTTAATCTACGTAGTTTCCTGTTGCACTTAGCATGCTCAACTGAATATGATTATTGTGCTAATTAATGATAACGTTAAACATCAATTTGAGGGTTTTATTATTATCTCTTACCTACTTTTTCAGCACGTTTTTTTTTTCCTTAACGTCTTTTTTTCACGCATTGTAGAAAAAAATCCTACGAAATTTAAAATCGATAATAAAGAGTTAACCAGCCGAAGAAATTTTATTGATGAAACAAGGGAGGAGGTGAAGAAAATGAAAGACAAGATGAACATAAACAGAGCAAGAGATAGAGACCGCACGGCGCGGCAGCCGTTATTAGACACACATAATTCACCTCCCAGGATACCCACGTCCCACGGGACTACAAAATATTCGAAATTAGAAAATGAGTTAGACAGTCCTAACAGACAATTTTTGGATGATACTTTAGCTCAGCAGAGTCGTATGTTTAGGGATCAAGATGAACAATTGGACATAATTAGTGATTCTGTAGGAACACTCAAAACTGTCTCCAGACAGATAGGGAATGAGTTGGATGAGCAAGCCGTCATGCTGGATGATTTTGGTAGTGAACTAGAAAATATGGATTCAAAACTGGATACGACAATGAAGAAAATGGCAAAAGTTTTACGTTTGTCCAATGGTGGGTGTTTTATTTTCTTACTAAAGATTAAATTTCTATTTTTATTTTTTCTCTTACCATTTTTAATTGAGATCAAAATTTCATTAGAATAGTTAATGATCTCTGGTGAAGATGCCTTATGAAATGTTTTAAAATGATATAGGGTGTAAACTACAGAGTACTCCAATTTTGGGAAAAAGTTTGAGCGGCAGAAATTGAAATTTGTTCAGGAAAATTTAGTATTAAATGTTTTTTTTTCTTTGAATTCCACATTGTCATTTAGGGATAACCACAAGCTAAAATGGGCTTAAGAGCTAAAAATTTAAGTTCTTAATGGCAAAAAGTTTTTCACATTTTTTTTTTTTTTTTTTTTTTGTAAAAATGAAAAGATGGATGCTGCTTTGAAATAGTTGGCCGTGTAATTAGATATTTATAAAGTTCTAAAATTTAAAATGTACAATTGTGGCCCTGAGAATATTCGCTTGTATCATTTCAAGGTTGCGGAGTATAATAGACTAAAAAAAAATCTTTTTTTTTTTTTTTTTTTTTTAATTTTAACCAAAAAATATTAAAAAGAAAACCATTGCTCTTCTTTATATTTTTTTTTTAATGTCATATAGGTCGAAGGCAGTCAGATTTGAAATACAAGCTTGCAGACATTTATTGACTGGTGCTAAAACCAGCATGTAAATAAAATCTTAATTATATACCTTTAAAATTCCAAAATTTTCTTAAAAATTGGATGTAAATTTTTGAGAGAGAAATTTTAAATTCTCAAGTTAAATTAATTTTTTATGCGTTTTTTTATTATATTTAAAAAACTTCCCCGAAGATAAATGTAGCAATTAAGCAATTTTTTAAAACTTCGTGCATTTTTTTTTCAAGAGTGTATATACTGTAGAGCGTATGGAGAAAACAGGAGAAAATGCATGACTGAATTTGAAAATCTAATACCCACATTCATCTACAGTGAGGGATTTTAAAACGCCTTACCAAATGAACTATAAACCGCTTGTATTTTTAATTTTATTTTTTAGTTGACCCCTACCCCATGGATTTTTCTTAGAACTGTCCCTTGTTTTAATTTTTCAACTGTCAAAAATAATTTTTTTTTTTTTTTTTAGATCGTCGGCAGTGGATAGCAATCGGAGTCTTAGCTACAATATTATTTGTCATAGTCGTTCTGTTCATTGTATTATAATTATGAAAAAAAAAGAAGATATTACTGCTTGCAGAAATTTTAATAAAAGGAATAACCTTTTTAATTTAATAATAGTGAAATATTTTCTAATAGTCTTTCAAACAGAAAATTCGCTATAAAGGTTTTCGTCGAGCAAATATGTTGTACTTTGCAGAACAATCGAATAAAGACTTATTTCAATTTTATTTTGTTATTTGCGCTTCTCTAATTTCGGGTTTTAAAAAGAAAAAGGGACAGTGCAAACAAAAGTAAATGGTGAAATAGATTTTGAATGAAAGGATTGAAAAGAGATTATATGATTATTTGCTTAGAGGATTTTGATGAGCATTGTCCTTTTACTATTAAAGTTCGTGATGCACGGAAAAAAAATTTCAGAAGCGAAAGAAAATAATTGATTGAGCGAAGCAGCTCTTATCGTGTTAGTGTGTCGGGTGGAACATATTATGGCTGCAAAATAACGCGTCGTTCTACTTACATGTGTTCCTATAAATTGTTCCACACCGTGTAATGCTTTCCAAATCCGGAAATTGGCGATTGATAGAAGTACGAGAAGAAGAGGAAGATCGGCACATTCGGAATGCTTTTTAAAAAAAGTAAACGTAACAATTCAGTTCCGAATGTTGATCGACTCCCTTTTGCCTTCTGACTTTCAGTTTTTAATTTATGTTTCTTAACATTAAATCGCGTCCAGATTATTTATTCAAAAAATTAGTTTAATTCGATTGTTTCTTATAAAAAAATAAAATAATCCAAAATCATATTTTTTAATAAATCTAAGCAAAAAAGTGAATCGCATTTTCTAAAATTAAATTATTTAAAAAAAAGAACACTTATGTTTCGTTGGCACTTGTTAGTTGGACAATAAAAAAATATCGATTGTTATGAAAATATTTAGAAAAAAATTTTAAAGCAAAAAAAAAAAAAAAAGTATTTTTGTGATGAAGTAAAATTCTTGTGCAATCAACGAAGCAGGGTGCGAAAACTTCAGCTAATTAAACAAAAAAGCCAAATGTTTATCATATCATTATTAATATTATATTATTTTGCAAAAGCGTTACTTATTTATATAATTTGTTAAATAATATTTTTTTTTATTTTAATTGTGTCAAATTTTTTAACATTCTACAGATAAGAAAAGGGGATTTCGCACAATTTTGTTTTTTACACTGATCGAAAAATTTGAGAATTCCTCTTCGTAGCTTCCATGATTTATTAAGGAAATCTTCCTTTTTGCTTAGCCACTAAAAAATTCAAATTTTAATCTAGTCATATATTTATTTAAACAAAGAAAGGATCGATTTAATGAAGAGTGAAATGCATTTTACTAGTTTTAATGAAGTTTATTTTAAACATCAAGCGGCGAACTTTCTTTTTAAAAATCAAGCGGCGAAAATTTATGAATTTATGAATTTTTTACTATTTTTAGATTTATTTTTTCTTACATAGAACCATTTTTTATTCTGCTTGTCAAGTGCCTTATTTGCTAAAAAAAAGACCTTGACTCTTTATTATTTGTGAACGTATTATTTACTTAATTTTTAAAAAAATATTATTTATTAATTTATGACGCAAGCAATTGAATTGAAGAAAAAAATTGTCGCTGCTTGATTCCTGTGATTTAAAAAGTCTTTTAAAATTTATAAGCTTTTTAAATAAATTAGCCATCTTAAGACATAATGATATAAAAAAAAGAGTCCTGACCTTTTTTTTTCTACAAATATCAAGCATTAAATTCTTCTTGTAAGGAATAAATTCAGTAAGCATTTTTTTTAGTTGCATAAAAATAAAAAATAAAAACGTTATGTATTGTGTAGAATTCTGGGAACTAAATATTTTATGTGTAATATTTTGGAATGGTCGAGCTTGTATGAAAAAAAATGTATTTTGCATGTTCTTTTTGATAAAACTATCATTTTTAATTTTTCCCCTATTTTTTTTTTTTTTTTTTTTTCAATTAAAAAAACTGGAAATAATTATATTCTTAGTAGCTTCGTAAATGATACATTGTTAAGTAGTGGAGTAATCAAATCATTTGTTAATTTTACTTATTTATTTTTTTATCTATTTATTTATTTGTTTATTTATTTAATTAATTTTTTTTTCAAGTAAGGTAAATGACTTTATTAAAATATTTAGTAAGTTACTGCTTAGATTTTTTTTTGTTCATTTGGAATAAATTAAGTCATTAAAAAATTGTACTAACGATGATATTTCTCATATGAGTCTTACATGATAGCAATGATAGCTTAAGAGCGCTGTTGCAAAAGCGATCGTAAGCTGAATATTGCTATTACATCTTGGTACTTATAAGGGAGATACGTACAAGGAATATCATCGTCTGTAACAAGCTAATGCTGGAAGAAGACTAGTAAAGACCGCAAAAATTTAAAAAGATGTTAAAGGTTAACAGTTTTCAGACATTGTTTTGGAAATGGTTGCTTGTTATAGAAAACTTACCGAGTGTTTTATGTTTTCAAAAGCAAAACAACTATCTTCGAAATTGCTGATAACGCAGATGGAATTGTTTATCTTTTTCTTTTTACACCGAAATGAAAATGATTAAAAACTTGAACTGGCAATGTGTAAAATTTTTGTTGGAAGTTTAGCCGATAAAGGTAAACTATTTTTCTTTTTTATTTTCGAATAATATTAATTAATACTGGCTTCTAATTTAGATTGAGAGCTGAAAATCATGCTACTGCTACCTGTATTTGTTAATCGTCTTGAGTTAGTGTAAAAATATTTTCGGTTTTATTTTTTTATTTTTTTATTTTTTTTTTATTTTTGTGTTAAGAAATTGATGCCGTGTCTCCATTAGATGATTAATTAGATAATGTGATTGATCATAGTACGGAAAGTGCAACCATCTTTTTACTCTAATTTCTCTTCTGATACATGACAGTCATATTTTTACGTCAACTTATAAGTAATAAAAAAAATAAAAAAAAAATAGTAGAAAAGGCTCGCGTATTTCCGGTAGTGTGATTAATAACATCCTTTGATTTTTCAAGCAATGAAGACATGAAGTAAAAAATAAACTCCAGTAAAAACTCTATAACTTTACTTATAAATATAGGTTTTAACTGGAAAGTTTTAAAGTTATTTCTGTGTTAATTTCGATTTAATGGTATAGGCTTTGAAAAACAAATTATATTTTTCTGTATTTGATATTTTTCTTTATGCTTTGCGGCTATTAGTCAAAACAATTTAATTTTTTTCAGTTTTATGATTTGTTTGTTCAGAATTGAAATAAATCAGAAGTATTCAATTATTTTTCTGAACAAGCATATTTAAAAAGACTGAAATTCAACGAATCAACTAAATAACTGTAAACCATAAAGAAAAAAATTTTCCGTTTCGTAGTTTTACGTTATTGTAGACTTAAACTGTCTGGTAATCTGTCCGAAGATAGGTCCACCACTGTCCTCGGGGTGGGTTCAAGGGACTAAAATAGTAGTACCTACGAGAAAAATTTTCTCCAGAAGGTCGTTTCCCGTTGCCTTTCTTCTGTGACATATTATTGAAAAATTTATACTCCATATTGAGTAAGGCCATAATTTTAATTTAGCATTTGTAACAAGATTTTCCTTATTATAAGGTAATCACCCGTACCAAGTTTGGAAGACTTAAAAGAGTCTAAATTAAGATGCTATGAGTTTTTGCGCCTTCATCACAAAAAGATTCAAATTTCAGAGTTTATGTGAACAGTGAATGGCAATAGTTTAAGCATCAGATATAAGCTTTAGACAATAAATTTGAGCATAGAAATTTGAACTGTCTAAGACGTTTTGATTTTAAATCGAAAGTCGGTAAACCTGTTAAAAAGCTTAGAAAGGGAAGAAATAGGATTGAGTTTTTGGTACCATGATTAAACCTTTATTCCTTCATTTAGACGGAACAATGTTCAAACTTTCGGTTTTCTCATTTTTTTAATGTTTTTTTTTTTTTTTTTTTACAGGTTAAACCTAGGTATTGTTCATTAGAGGATAAATAGAAAATTTGAATCGGGACCTTCCTTTCAACCGATTTTGGACAAATTTCTGGCTTTTTCTACTGAGGCAAAAATCGGTGCTTATAAATTTTTATTTGCACGTTGCAGGTATGACTATTTTTCTTCATAAACTTGTGTGAAATTGAAATACTTGATTCAGATTGGAGAAAGGGCTAATAGGGATCTTTCAGAAGCTTAAGTTGACTCATTTTCCTAAAGATGGCGGTAGTCATTAGAGCCGACAACAACATAATGAGAACTCTCTCCCAGGTAGCACAAGACGACTTTTGCGCTTATAAACAGGCTCTAGATTTCTGAAGATACGCTAATGTCCCTCTTGAAAGCTCTCTATTAGATGTCTTTGATCTAGAAGATGTCTACTAGATCATTTTCCTTCTAGGAACCTTCTTCGTAGAGGGACATTAGAAATTCTAGCAGAGCTCTTCGCCCGTCTTGTGCTACCGTCTTGTGCTCCCGACCAATCAGATCTGATTGGTCGGGACGGAACGTGGTACTAGAAATTCAGTTAACCTCAACCTGTAGTCGGTTGGTTTTGTTTACCTACAGTTTATTTATTTTTTTTAAAATAAAGCTGGTTCTTAAAAGGTGGAAAGGATTTCCATCTTATGTTAGAAATACATTTTGACGTACATTAACGCCATTAACGGACATATTTAAAACAATGGACATGAGTTTATAAAAGCTTCTAGAACCACGTTCCGTCCCGACCAATCAAAAGACACCTGAAAATTTGTATAGATTGTCGGCTCTCTCCTTCTAGGCTCTCTAGTTAGTAGTCATTTTCCATAATAAACAATAGAAAAAGCCCTAACACCATTTACCATGAAATAGAGAAACTAGCGCTTCTGAAAAATCTCTATAAATTCATTTTGCTTAGGCCCTTTTCAGATGGTGCCAGGACACGAATCAGATAGCCGTCTAGTGGGAAATGTTCTCCAAAAATATTAAACTTTGCATAAAGATCCTTCATTAAAATCAGCCCTACCAAAAATTCGACTAAAAATGACTTAGAGAAAACTAGTCGAATATGACCCTTTTTCGATCGAAGATGATCAAAAATAATGAAGAAAAACTAAAATTGATCAAAAATGACTAATCGAAACCCCTCCCGACTAAAAATGACTAAGATTCTTGTCAAATTTGATCATTTTTATTCATATTTTTGGTAGGGATGAGGATCTAAGATCTGCTTTTCGTTTTCAGAACACCATGAAGTTAAGTTCCTCCAGCTTGCGAGGGGCCCTTGCCTTGGTTTTCGAAAATCACCGCCTTCTAAGTTTTATTCCACAGTTTAAAAATTAGTCAAAACAGTTCTTTCAAAATGTGTTAGGGAAACAGAATCAAAATTTTCTCGAGTTTATAAAGCACATATCTGATTCAGGCATATAAAGATGTAAGAAAAACGCAAAATGTCAAAGGCAAAGAAGGTTGCTGTAGGTATCGATTTAGGGACGACTTATTCATGTGTCGGAGTTTTCAAACATGGTAAAGTCGAAATAATTGCCAATGATCAAGGGAATCGAACGACCCCGAGCTATGTCGCTTTTACTGATACCGAGAGATTCGTCGGAGACCCGGCCAAAGCTCAAGTAGCGAGCAATCCTACAAATACAGTATACGGTAAATATCCAGTTTAAAACAAACTTTTGAAAACTTGAATTGCTTTTGAGGCGAGCTTATTATTAAAACAGTTTCTGGAAATTCCTTCCCTTTTTGTTCTTCCTTAAACAGACGCTAAAAGATTAATCGGACGTCGGTTTGATGATAAATCAGTTCAGAACGATATAAAATTGTGGCCGTTTACCGTTGTTAACGATCACGGAAAACCAAAAATCGAAGTCACTTATAAAGAGGAGACGAAAAGGTTTTCTCCCGAAGAGATTTCGTCCATGGTTTTAGCGAAAATGAAGGAAACTGCAGAAGCTTATTTGGGCCATCCAGTTAGGGATGCAGTTGTGACTGTTCCCGCTTATTTTAATGATTCCCAGGTAAGTTACCCTCCCAATTCAAATACCAAAAAATACCAAAAACGACCAAGATCGATCCATGCGGATGAACTTTTTTGGTCGAGCCGAAAAATTTCGTTTTCCGCGTGATCGCTTTTGATCGTAATTGATCATTTTTGATTTCATTGGTCGTTTTTGGTCTAAAAGGGGTCACGCTAGATCAAAAACGATCAAAAACAGCGTTGATCGTTTTTGGTATATGAATTGGTAGGGTAATTAGAAAAAAAATTTAAAATTAATTTTTTAAACTTTTTTTTAAATTTTTTTTTAGAGACAAGCCACGAAGGATGCTGGAACTATAGCAGGATTAAACGTTCTTCGGATTATTAATGAGCCGACGGCGGCTGCTCTCGCTTACGGCCTTGATAAGAAAGAAGGGGAAAGGAATGTTTTAATATATGATTTAGGCGGTGGAACGTTCGATGTTTCTGTTTTGACGATCGATAACGGCATATTCGAAGTAAGAGCCACGTCCGGTGATACTCATTTAGGGGGAGAAGACTTCGACGCAAGAATGGTGGCCTACATGGCCCAAGATTTCAAAAAGAAATACAACAAAGATTTAACTCAGAATAAAAGGGCAATGAGACGACTGCAAAATGCTTGCGAACGCGCAAAAAGAACTCTTTCTTCTACAACCCAGGCGAATATTGAGATTGATTCCCTACATGATGGCATCGATTTTTACGCGAGCATCACTCGAGCCAGGTATGCCTCAATACGTTTGCGATTTTTTTCAGCTTTTCTGCATTTTGTCATCGTATTTAAAGTCAAATTTACTATTGCAATGACCTGCCATGGCAAATAAATCTGTATCTCACCAGAACTGAGCCAATAACTCCATCCAAGCAACTTATCTTTTTATTTAAAACCAGGTTTTACAAAATGGAGCAGCATTTCGTAAATATCTTAGATAATAGAATCCATAGATAAGACATTTCGATTCTATTTACATTGTTTGTTTTGACCTGAAGAAATTGAGCCTACCTGCTAGCCTGGATGCCCATATAAACATTTTCTGAATCTACTGTCTCATAGGATTCCATTGCCTAAGGTAAATATAGACTATTTCGCCTATTTCGACAGTGGAATTCGCGCAGAGCATTCTGGGACTAAAAGAGACGAACATGCAGACGACGCCAATATGTGATTCGTAAGTTAAGAATATAGGCGGTACAGTGATTTTAGCTAATTTCAAGGAATTTAATTTTGAAAATTTTATAATTGATGCCAGCTATTTCTATAAAATTAATTCCGAAGTCAAACCTACAAAATTTTTTCCTTGAACCGAGCAAAATAATTTTTTAACTTCCATGTCTATACTTTGCTTATGGGAAGCATTATTACTTATTAGAATGTTCCCGGTCAGACGACACGATTTGCAATGCATTATGGGATGAAACGTCACTGTTGAAATGGCCTACCTTGTTTCAAGGTAGCTAACATTTAGTTGCGTCTTCTGCTCAAACCAGAAAGCATAAATTATAGCATTGAAACGAAGCAAAACTTACAAAATCGACTCTATTTTGTAAAGTCGGATTTTAAATAAGAAATTTCGTTGCTTGGATGGATTTGGCTCAGTTCTTTTCCGAGGTACAGAAATAACACTGATGTGATGCTTTGGTTTGGCATCGTCCATATATCACGTTGCGTGGCCATCCATAAGGCAGTATGTATATAGAAATTAGGGTTACGAAAAAGGCGGAGGGAGTCAGAAATAATTTAAATTGCTTTGCGTAATATATGGCTACCCATTTACACATTTAGTTCTGTTGCGTAAAAACGTGCTCAATTATTTCAAGTGTTAAGCTACCGTAAGTAGCTGTTGCCTAAGATTTGCTTGTTAGTCACTTAGACGTTTATTCGGTTTCAGAAAAATACATCGTAGTGGTTTATGTTATGCGTTGCATTCCAAAACAATAAAAAATCCTCTATGAATATTATAGAAAGAAATAATTAAAATAAAATCCTCTAATTATAGGTTTGAAGAATTAAACGCTGATTATTTTAAATCAACACTGGAACCGGTTCAGAAAGCCTTGGAAGATGCAAAGATAGCAAAATCAAAAATCGATGAGGTTGTTTTGGTTGGAGGATCAACGAGGATTCCAAAAATTCAAAATCTTTTAAAGGATTTTTTCAATGGGAAAGAATTAAATCAGTCCATTAATCCAGACGAAGCCGTTGCTTATGGTAAATAAAGAGATCGTCTAATTCGATAAAATATTTATAATTCCTTTTTTTTTTCCCTTCCGTTTAAACAGGAGCAGCCGTTCAGGGAGCGATTTTAATCGGAGATTCATCTAAAGAAGTGAGAGACGTTTTATTGCTAGACGTGACGCCGTTATCGTTAGGAATCGAAACCGCAGGAGGGGTCATGGCGATTTTAATAAATAGAAACAGCACCGTACCTTGCCAGCAGACGCAAACTTTCTCCACGTATTCAGACAACCAACCCGCAGTGTTAATACAGGTGAGGAAAAGCCGAAGCATAATAAGTAATTAAGCCCTTTCGATACTTTATATAAGCTCATTAATATCTTATAAATCCAGGTTTACGAGGGAGAGAGGACAATGACGAAAGACAATCACCTCCTTGGGAATTTCGAATTAACTGGGTTGCCCCCCGCCCCTCGCGGAATCCCGAAAATTGATGTTACGTTTGATATCGATGCGAACGGGATTTTAAGCGTGACAGCGGAAGAAAAAGCGACCGGGAAGCAAAATCGAATCGTTATTACTAATGATAAAGGTCGGTTAACAAAGGATGAGATCGATAAAATGATTTCAGACGCTGAGAAATTTAAAGAGGAGGATGAAAGGAACAGGTCGGTTGGTTGCGGTTATGGTAAAAGCCGTGTTCATAAATGCATTGCTTATAAAATCCTTTTTGATAGGCTAAGAATACACGCGAGAAACGGGTTAGAATCATATTGTTTAGATCTCCTCGGGAGCGTTAAACATTTATCAGAGAAAGACGGGGAAATCGTTTCCAAGGAAGCTAACGAAGGGTTAAAATGGTTAGAGAGCCATATTCAAGCTGATAAGAAACAAATCGATGAAAGGAGAGGGAAGATCGAAAAAATATGCGGGCCTATTATACAATCTTTATACAGTCAAAGCGGCACATCAAGAAGCGACGTACAGAGTTCAACGAATAATAGAGAGAAACCAAAAGAAAAAGGACCTACCATCGAAGAAACGGATTAAACCTTTAATGCCTTTGAAAATGACAATAATAAAAAAAATGGACGCTAAATTTTTTAAGAAAGGAAAAGGATGAATGGAACCTACTAATATTAAAATTACAACAGGAAAGGAGAAAGAAGGATTTTCAGAATACGTCTCGACATTATAATGAAACTATCAGTATTCAAGTGGTGTCTTTAAAAGTGCGTAGACTGCACCATTTCTGCTTGTGATGAGTAATTCTTTAAAATACCGCAAATGTTGGGATAAATTCCGACTGCATATCGAGCTTTAATGCTGTAATGGTCTTTTTTTCCCCCATTTCAACTTTTTTTATTTTTTTAGAATCCTCTCGGCGTTTCCCATTTTTTAAAACTTTGTACTCATCCATCTTTTGACAGTAATAGGGAGTAGCAAGCATCGTTTCCATTCTTTTAAAATAATTATTTACATTCTGCATATCACGGATTCACTGAGAATTTAATTTGTATGAAAAAAAAAAAAAAAAAAAAAAAGTTTAACACTGGAAATATCCCCTAAGGTCTATTTATGCAAGCTGTAACGTTTTTAATTATCATCATAATTATTTCGTTGGGGTAATTAATTTTATTTCAAAGGAAATAGAATAGTTTTCCCCGGGAGTTCCGACACATTTGTTGCTGGTATGTATTTGAGTTATTTTGAACGGCCGCCATTTGAATTAGCATTAATTTGTAATTTTTAGTTGGACTTAAATGGAAATCCCCTAAAGAGCTATTAAAAAATGTCAGAAAATTTAAATGGCAATTATTAGAACAAAACTTTAAATAGGGGGACTGCTATTAGCGCTGCAGCAATAATTAGATAAGATTTTTCGATTTCTTCTTTGGGCCTAAGCAGATTGCTGAGAAACCAGTCAAACGAAGGATCGTTGAGGACAATATTCAGAGTTTGACTGACCAAATCAGTCAAACTATGACAAAATTCAGCTGTTTCATAACCAGCCTATATCAAAATAACCCCATTTTCCTTTTTACCGTTTTCAGTAGCACTTTTTAAATTTCGACAACATTTGTACAAGGTTGTACTCCTATGTCGTTTTTGCATAATAAAAATAGAAATAATCGAAATGAGGAAAAAATGGGTACTGTAATGATATAATTTAAAATTGAAAGATGAGCCAAGACTGGTTGTTACCAAAAAATATTTGGAAGGAAAAAAAAAATCTTACTTGAGCATTAAATTTCTCTTTTTTATTTCCAAGATCGTAACAATATTCAAAATGGAGACGGCCATATAAACGTTCAGGAATTTTGTTTTCTTGATCCAAAGGCCTATAAAGGGCGAGGGTGTTAACTGACCGTTAGCATTTAATGATAACCATAAAATTTTCTATAATGGGTATTTTTACCCTCTTCCTAAAAGGGGAAAAGAAAGCTTTTTTATGTATGAACGAATTCTGGATGCATTTATTTTTTCGACATAATTTGTGATAAAAAAAATTCCAACAACGTAAACAATATTTCCAAAAAAAAAAAAAAAAAAAAAAAATTATGAGAAAATTTTTTTTTAAAGAATTAAACGGGAAAAGTTTTTTTTTTTCTGAGGGAAACCGTTAAAATAAACCATTTAGAAAGCGAAAAGAAAGCTGGCTAAAAGCTAAAGGAATTTTTTATATTCTAATCTTCCAAGTTTTTGACAGGGAAAGTAGATAAAGGGATGATAACTCGATTGTAAGTTGCGGTTTTTGGATTTAAATGCCTTTTAAGAGGAAGTAAAATCAAGAAAGCTTCCTTCCCCCTGCCCACTTTTTTTATTTTTTATATTTTTAAATTGGATCCAAGCCATAAGAGTTTTCTTCTCGTAGAACTAGATAAAATTGAAAAGGTATATTACTGACTCAAAAAAGTAGGAAACTTCCAAAAGGAGAAATGGCACGTTTGTGTGACTTGAAGAGAGAAAGAGAAAAAGCAAAAAGAAAGAAAAAAAAAAAAAAAGGGAAAGGAAAGGAAACAAAAACAGGAGCAGAAAGAGAAGGAAAAAAGTTACAAAAGTTGGACGTCACTACCGGACAAATCTTCCAGTTTCGTTCTAATAATCAAATTCCTTTTGAAAATTCGTGAAAACTTTTTCGGGAAATAAATAAAATTTGGCTTCGTTTCTTCTTCCCAACTAAAAGAAGGAAAAAAATAGAAGGGGAAAATTGCGGTTTCTATTGAAAAAAGCGGACAAGATCAGATTTTTTTTTTCTTTTTCCCTAATCCTAATTTTTTTTTTTTTTTTTTTTTTTTGGAAGTTTTCCTCCTTTTTTTTCTTATTTGGCGAAGTGCAAATTATTTTAAAAGAAAAGTAAAAGTTGTAAACCGGTAACTGTGTTTCCAAGGCTGGTCATCAACAATACGGAAAACCCCAGGACTTGAATCTAATTAATCGGGTTGTAATGCGGCTTTTCTCTCGGTCTTAAACTTTTCTTTAAAAGGGCTGATAAAAAGAGCTTTTCGAAAATCTTCTCCAAGGATGCTTAGCAGGGCTCGAAAATGAGCGAAAAGCAATGTGAGAAGAAGCATTAAAACTATTAGACATCGGGATGTTGTTTCCTCACCCGCCGCCACCGCAACGTAATTGACATCAAATAATGAAGTCGTAAGATTAACATATTTCCTTAACTATTTTTCCCGGCGCTCGTTCTCTCGAGACATGAGTGATAATTATTTTAGTATCATATTGCGTATCTTTTCTTTTTAAGTTTTGATATTCTCCTAAGGAAATCTTGGGGGTTCGTTAAA
This sequence comes from Liposcelis bostrychophila, assembly GCA_037577465.1. Lineage (NCBI taxonomy): Eukaryota > Metazoa > Arthropoda > Insecta > Psocodea > Liposcelididae > Liposcelis > Liposcelis bostrychophila. The sequence goes on from CM075210.1 coordinate 11,062,031, forward strand.
ACGGGTTTACGGAAAATGGGATAAGGGGAAAGGGAATCTGGGGGCTTAGCTAATGCACAGATGTAACTGACTGACATTGATAAAAATTATTTTCCAACTTTTGAAAAGTTAAAATTTTTTCGTTTTTTTTTTCTCAAGATCATCCTTTATAACCTGTATCTCGCGATAGAAACGAGAGAGAAAAAAAAATGAACGGTGAAAAGAAAAAAATGTAGGGTATAATAAAAGATTTAAAAAAAACAATCAAATTATGTTTTTTTTTTTTTTTTTTTAATGGAAGCAGAATTTTGCTGAATATTTATATTTGAAATTTCTTTTTTGTTTTAGGAATATGCACGGGGACTGAGATTTACATATAACCGCCGCCAGCATTTAGTTCAGTACAAAGCAATGGATAAGATATCGGAATTTCTGGACGAAGTCTTCTAGCAGTGTAATGGTCAAATCATTTGTCGAACCCTAAGGATAATTGCAATTACTTTAACTAAAGGACTGAAGCAATAGGTAAGCAGACTTTAAATTAGAATATAATCATGAATAGATGCGTCCCTTTGGTTGTATCAAAGATATTAAGTTTATGGATAAACGCAGAATACGTCGAACGGCGAAAGACATGTTATTAACTTTGAATTGACGTATTACAAAATGCTGCAAGCAATATCATCCATTTTATTGGTCATTCAATATTACGCCAGCATTTCAGACGTAGAAAGGGTCACTCAATAAAATGCCTCCATCGTTAAATCTCCGTAAGAAAAGATTAATTTTAGCCAATGGAAGGGGGGAGGTCAAAAATTATAAAAATGGTGCGTGAACTTGAAATGCAACCTGACGATCCTGACGTAATTTCTGAATACGTCTAACGATATTAATTAAAAAATTCGGAATCAAATGTCAAACTGAGCTGAAAAATTGTTGTTGCCGTTTGAAAATTGAAAGGTACTTGTTTAACACCGTGATTTCAGGATCACGGGGTAGAATCAAATATCGAAATCTTAAGATTAGAGAAACAATCGGAAATTGCGATCCCTACTCCTAACTTGACGGATTGATTATTATCTTAAATTATTAAGTGCTAACTACTAAACAAGCTCAATATTATTAAAAGATTGGTGGAAAGTAATTTTCTTGCAGCTTAGTCAAAATAAAATAGTTGTAATTAGCTGAACACCGTAGGCAGTAACCTGTTTACAATGGTTTGCCACTCGAAGAAAATGTTTTGGCTTCAGCTTTTAACGTCTTAAATGTTGTGTCTATTTCGTAATATCTTTGCATTCCTGAATCACTTGTTAGAAAATATTGTCTTGATTTTCAGTTTGAAAAATTGGCATCGCTTTTATTCCATTTTCATTATTTTTCCTGCTAGAAACAGCCCCTTGATCGAATTGATAACAGAGGTTTTTCTTTAAAAATAAATTATCATGCAAAACACGGCCTTATAGACAGGTCTGGAAGCTCCTATCTCTTATTTATGCAAGTTGTTTTCCCGCTTAACTACGCCAACTTTAGTTGAACTATATCGACGCTTAAAGCACTAGTTGTATTCGGGACGCTTCTGATTGGTCACTTCGGTTTGTAAACAAATATTTTAATATGGCTAATAGAGGTTAATTTTTTTATTTTTATTAAAACGATTTTTATTGCTTTTAGTGAAATGAAAGACTGCTAAAAGAACAGAGGTATGTATTAAAAAGCATATTTAATGCTGAAGAAGTTATTTTTAAAACCACAGACGAGTCGTAAACGTGGATACCAGAACCGCGTAAGATCGCCGGGCCATCATCGTCTGTTCTTAGAATTAAAATCCGAGTATTCAAGCGGGGTTCATTTTGAGGAGGGTAGCTTCCGGACCTGTCTTTAAGTATTTTGAAAAAATTTCTTGGTTCTCGAGTTCTAATGGCCTTCAAATGCAAAAATACAGGTGCTGCCATCTAACGTGATTCGAGTGTAATGAATTCCTTGGAAAAATTTATATCTTTTCATGTTTTTATTTTGAGGTGATTTCAACTCAATCCGGTAGTTTCAAGATTAGCACATCTCGGATCAAATGAGACGATAGGGTTCGAGTCCCCCATCCATGGATACCTCCTTGGTTAATTTTTCCCGAAAAATCCTTTCTTCATTTTTTGGCTTTATAAAGCTGCTTTCTGATCCCAAAAACAGTCCCCTCAAGTATATTTATTAGGCGACGTAGGAGTGATTAATTTTTAACGTGTTGGAGGCAGATATCAAAATTCCTTTTCCGAGCAACGATTCTTATCAATCTTAGGCACTTTCATGGAAAATTCCTTACCTGACAATATAGGAAATTTTTATATCTATCACCAAAATGTGAGTCACTTCTGCGTCACCTTAAAAAGAATCAGTCACAGATATTTAGTTCTTTAATGGTCGGTAGCCTGGAATTGATGACGCTGAATAAGTTCTATGAGCAATGATCATACATCTCTTATTCCATTTGATTGATATTTCACATTTGACAGAATATTTGGCTGAAAAAATATCTTCCGATTGAAGGAATTCTGAAAGTTGTATTCGAACCATCAAGCGTTTTGAGTAACTTTTTGCCATGGGTTATGTTTTTTCATTTTTTTTGCTTTTATTATTATTCGTGCTAAACGGATGCCTGTAGAAAAGGAATTCCGATTATAAACCGCCATTACGGAAAGTTGTAAGGAGTATAACATCGCAATTCTATATAATATTTGCTCAAAAAGCTTCCTCTATCGAACTTCATCCTCCCATATTTGTTTCACAATGGAATAGTATCGTAAAAACCCAACTTTTTATTCTGATAGGTTTTTTCCAACTTTAATTATTAAACCAACTTGAAAAAATTATTAAAACCAAAGCAACCTATCGGATTTTATATCAGAAAAAAGAAAAAAAAAACAAAAACAAAGGGAAAAAACCACAGACGAAAGAAATAAAAAAATAAAAGAATGAAGTCAAAGTTTTCATTACATCGAAAATATTCACACTTTTTGCTTTGCTCGTAATAAGATTTAGCATCTTCCTTCCATCAGTTTTCTTTCCTTTGAAGTTTTTTCAGCTTCTTAAAAAAAGAAATAGGTTACCCTTGAAAAATTTCTTGGATCAACATTTTTTTTTTTTTTTTTTTTTTTTTTTTTTTTTTGCTAACCGGATTGTTTTGTTTTCATTATTTTCTTTTTCCTCTTTAAAAACTTTTCTCAGGATCGAAAAATCGGCTTTTCCTGGCGTTGTTCGGCTAGCTTTTTTTTAAAATAATCGATGACGAACTTCGAAATTTAAATATGTACATTAATCTGATAAGAGCGGGAAAGGTCTCCATGAAATGATAATAGGTTTTCAGTATTTAAACCCAGGAAAAGGTTGCGACGACGTATAAAATCGTGTTTATCCAATCCCATGTTATTGCCCTGTTGCTCGGGGATCCTTTCTATCAGTAGAATTCAATTAGGAGTTATAATGAAGCCAGACTCTCATAGGGAAATAAGTCATCCTGGGACCGGCTCCGGCACTCATAAGTTCTTCGAACCGTATTATTTTGCCTAATTTTATAGGTCTTAATTTTGTTAAGGGGGAATTGTTCCCGAAGATGGTGACAAGTTGATGTGAGTAGGTTGTACATAAAAGGATGAGAAATTAATTGAATTAATTAGGTGAATACAGGGAAGGGATGGGAGATTGAATTTGAAAAACCTATTTTTGCAATGGTCAAATGCAGTGATTTAGTGTGCCACCGTCAAAATCACCCTTCCAATTTTCCGATTCAACTTGCCCGTGCATAATCTTGAGAGAAAATAGCATTCTGATCTCTGCTTAGTTATCCGTTTAGGATCGTTATCCCCATCGTCGCAGTTGTAACATGAATCTGAATGGGGGATTTTGGAAACAACGAGTGGGTTGTTCAATTTTTCGTGAAAATCATGATTTATACACTATAAACATTACATCTAGCTAATTTCATTTTAAAGCCTATAACGACGGCCATAAATCATCAAAGGGGTAAAATTTATTCTGCATCCCCGAAAAAAAAAAAAATTAATAATTGTACATTACCCAAAGCCCAGTCAAGTACTTTTTTGTTTTGCTTTGTTTTTAAATGTTAGCTGGGATTAATAACCTTATTATTGCTGTTGATAAGGATGTTTCAAGTTGTAGGCGGTCTTGTAGCGGATTACAAATGGAAGATTTAAGATTCTCTAATTAAGTGACTTTCGACTGGGCACCTAGTAGTACTCCAATGGAGCATGGATTTACACCCACGGATTCACACCGATCGAGCTCGGTAAATTCACACTATTCTGGCACAAATTTACTGATCATCTGCACTAGGACTAGAGTTGCCTTCATAGTAGAGTTCTATCCAAACGAGCGAAACTCCGCATCTATAATGCCATAATCCGTCCTGTAGTCACGTACGGCTGTGACACTTGGAACCTGACCGTCCGTGCTCAAGAGAGGTTGTTGGAGTTCGAAAATAAGTTCTTTCGCCGAATCCTAGGCCCCAGAAGGGAACCAATTACTGGCAGGGTGCGCATGTGTTCAAATGACGAGATCCTCAGACTCACTGGACAACCTTAATCACTAGTGTGATTAAGTCCCGAAGGCTCAAGTGGGCGGGACATGTCGCTCGAACATTTCCGTCAAGGTATATCCAGCAGGCCCTGGGGGACAGACCGACGAGCCCCACACCTCAGGGAAGTCCGCGGATCAGATGGGAAGATAACTTCGCTGCTGATGCGAGAAGGTTGGGAGTGCCTGACTGGCGGAATGCCGGCCAAGAGAGGCCCGAATGTAAAATGGTCTCTAATGCGGCGGTAGAGCTCCAGGTCCTATAAAAACCCGGTGCGTGTGTGTGTTTGCACTCGGATGATGATGAATCTAGTTTCTTCTTCTTAGTCCTTTACTTGATGACGAGCGTGGTGATCTCTCACATACAACTGTGCGTGGGCTCACGCTCACTGACATATGGGACCTACAGTTTAACTCCGGTTCCGAACGGCTATAGTTGAAAGATTTACGAAGCAATTACCGCTCAGTGGTTTACCATTGCCTGCCGAAAGGTAGTCATGGTTCATTTTCTGACTAGCACACTAGTTTTGACCTGAGAAAAGTTCTTAACTATGAACTGTTATAGAAGCACGACGCGTCGCATCTCATGACTGAGAGTCGAGATATAATCTAGGACTACGGGTCACCACATTTAGTTTATAGAGCCAATAATTAGATCTGCAACAAAATTCATTTAAGTTATTTCTGTACCTTCCAAATAAAAATATAGGAAATATTTTCTCTGCTGAAGTGTCACGTGTAAACCAAGGGATGGGAATTGTCGCAATACAGGTAACTCATGCCGCTGACAAAGAGCCAGGTGAGAGGTCAGTCAATTTTAACTGCCTCTCTTTTAATTAAATTGCCGCATCTGTACCCGTATTTTTTTTTCATAGTCCATCAGAAATTTGAAGAAATCGACGGATATACTAACTATAATACTATTTTCCCGTTCTTCTGTCTTTTCAAAAAAGGAAAGGACTAATAGAGTAGAATGAAGCGACTGTCTACCAAGAGGTGGCTTTTCTTTACTCTAAAATTCCGCCTCATGGCAAGTGCTTCATTTGACTCTGGTCATTGCATGCCATTTAAATACAGGTATACCCAGCATCTGGATTCACTTTTCCCTAATACTCGGAATTATTATAATTGCCTTAGGCTGGGGTACCTGCTGTTCTTTACACTCTATGAAGGGTTATCTGCGCAAACTTGAAATTTTTAGAGGGTGAAAGCATTTACCAGCCCAGGACAAGTCGGTATATTCGATCGGGGAACTCATTTTTCAATTTCTAGACTTAAAAACGTCTGCAGGAACCTCGTTACAAAGTCACCCCACCACACACAAAGCCACCCTCATTTACTCGATTCACTTGTTTTCTTAATTTTCGGAAAGGTTTCTGAAGATTGCTATTTTGCTCATAATGTGGGAACTGCTGCTTTTAATAAAAATACGTCGGATATAAGCGGCTAACTCATTTAATTTGGTAATTACTATACGATTAACAAGAACCCTTTGAAACTTAGTAGGGAACTTGATATAACACGCATACGTTTCTGATTTTCATTTCCCCGTTCGCGAAACCTATTTAAAACTTTGGTTTGCACGCACTTGACCTTGAAATACGGAGTCTCGTAAATTTGGAATCGGGGAAAAGCGAATCGTTCCCGATAAACTCGGATACATCTCAGGAATAAGAACTATCAAATTATTATTATCATTATTATCATCATTGTCGCCAATTTTCTCTATCAGGGTCTCAAGGTAAATTTAAACCAACGGGAATCAATTTAACTTATAATTAAAATTCCAGACAGCTATACTGACAATATCAAGTCTAGACAAATTCAATAAACCTTTTCCAATTATACCAGGATATTCAATCAGAGTTTTCATATTGATTTTGGGGTTTTAGGGAAATTAGAGGATAATCTTTATACCGGCTGGACGTCCTCGACAAAAACGGCTTTAAAAAAAACAAAATAAAAATATAGGCATCAGATGCATGCGTGCTTTTTTTTTTTTTTTTTTCGGAAGTATGTAACTTGGGCAAAAGCAAGCATTTTGGAGTCTGCGGGATCTATACCGTTGCTATGGTGACGCGGCTGCGAGCCGGGGTCAATGCTCCGTTCCAAGGCCACACGCATTTTACTTTCTTCGCTTCCTCTTCCTATGTTTTATTATAGGCTTGTGTGCTTTCTCTCAATGAAAAATCTCTTCTTTTATCTGCCAATATACTACACACTTTCTAAGTGTAGTGTTATTAATCACCTAATTTTTTTCCTTCTTTTTTTTATCCCTCTTTTTTTTTTTTTTTTTTTTTTATCCGCAACCCCCCGGCACAGTCGCTTTCTCATTTGGATTAATCAGTTTAAAAAAGAAAAAGATAGAAAAAAAAAAAAAGGAATGATCCATTAACATTGCATCATTTTCAAGGTGAAGGGACATCCGGACCGTTGTAAAATCCCGTCAATGTGACATTATTTGGTCTGGTTGTTTTCTGGTGGTCGGGGATAGGGTTTTCCGATCATGGATTTCGCTTTTTGCATTTAATATCCATTCATACGACTGACATTCTTTGATAGCGGAAAGCAATTTTCACGATAATTAACGGAAAATAGCGGTTGATTTATTCTTATATCCGCTTTTTTAGCTAATTGTCCATGGGAAGTGCCCGTTTATTACGTCATTTTCGCTTATTTTTAATTGTGCGATAAATCATCGATCGATGAGTGCTTGGGAAAACCGGAAGTGATGCAGCAAAACGCATTAATTTGTAATTAGGAGAAGAAGCCTCCGAATGAGGGGGCGGGGGAGGAGGGGGTCTGTATGGAGTCGGGGGGGAGGGGGAGGGATGAGAGGACGCGGGGCTTTAGCAAACGTTGCCCAGACCGGTTTTACCACTTTCAAGCAAACAGTACAATCGGGTAATTTAATCCGGATGCACTTCAGGAAATTGATAATTCCGATAAAAGAGGCAAGAACGAAAATTTTCCACGAACGGGGATTAGCGCCTAAAACGAATGGACGACTTTAAGCTTGTGTTAAACGTTTCGGGTGTTGTACCTACCTACCCTCTTTTTTGAAAAATTTTTCTTTTTTTTTTTGAAAATGAATGAAAAAGCATCTCGCGTCCTCAACCGCGCTTTTTTAGCCTTTCCCTTCACCCGAAAAAAAAAAACCCTGGGATTTTTCGAAATTCTAAAAAATTCATATGCAAGTCCCAGGTTTATCCCAGGACGGAAATAAAAGGTGTATTGCAATTGTTTTATGTTTAACGCCGTTTAAAAATGTTTCGCTCTGCTTTTTAGAGTTTATATTTTTCTGGGAAGAGGAGGTTTGAATTGTTCATAAGAATTTTGCTTGAAACCAAATCCTTTATTTTTTACCCATCTGGTTTTTTTCCCTTCCCGAATATTTTTTTTTTTCTCCCTTATGATGTGGTATCCGTCCTAAAGCCTAGACAAGTAAGGTTAATGCCTCCTGATCATCGATCACAAACGGAATATTTGATTATTACGTTCATTCATTCATTCATTGAAATATCAATCGCTTACTCAGACTGATTAGGTAATGCGCCGATGTATAGCCTTTAAACTGCTGTGAATTTTTAATAATTATGATTCGGATGAATTGTGAATCGCTTAGAAAAATAATTTATCGAAGCGAAGTTTAAAGTGATTCATGAATATTGAGAAAGAATGCCCTGACTTTTTTTTTAATCTGGCGGGGTTGGATGCTAGAAATGATGGGAGCAGACCTTAAAAAAAATGAACTCAGCCTAAAATAGGTTGAAATACAAGAGGTTGGAATACTGAGAAAAAATATGAGATATAAAGAGGCGAGATGAGAAAATTATACCCAATTTTCAGCAGTTGTAAAATTTTCGATTTTTTTTTTTTTTTTTTTTTTTAATGTTACCGGGAATCCTTTGTACAGTCAAAGCGTTTAGGCATTTTTTTTTCCTAGAAAATTTTTTTCCCAACACTTATTGGTTTTAAAAGTACATTATCATCGATTTTAATTCATTCCTTTATTTTTTTTTTTTTCTGTTTCCAGGTAAGTTCTCATCAGTTTTTCAAGTTTTCAACGAGCAATTTGTTGTAAGCAGCAAGCATAATGTTGAGCTCATGGAAAGGTCGTTTTTTTTTTTTTTTTTTTTTTTTTTTTTTTTTTTTTTTTTTTTTTTTTTTTGGGAAAAGAAAATTTGGATCATCTTCTATGACCTTCGGTAGGTGGACTTCGGTGGTTTAAAACGTAATTTGAGGATATTTTTTAAATTTTTAGTAAAGTTAGTGGAAAAGCAAAAAGTTAGCGGAAAAAAGAGTATCGGTAATTTTCGGGATGGTGCCAGCACCAGCACTGGCACCGGGTTTTGTAATTATGACCCGATGACAATGCTGAATATAATTGAGAAAGACCACCAGTTTTTTACTACATTAAGCGGCCGATTGTATTAACCAGCACGACAATAAGCGGCGGTTGCCGTAACAAGTTTTTGACAAAATTGATGGTGGTGCTGTCACCGACGCTGGAATCGGCGTCGGCACCAGCACCAACGCCAAAAAGTTTGCTAGTCCGATGCCGGTGCTGGCGTCGGCTCCAACCAATTTTTACCGGCTTCGGACCCCTAGTAGTAATTGAGAAAAAAAAAACAGGCAGGAGTTGGTGTAGATGTAGCTCCAACGTGTATGAGTGGCTATGAGCCCATGCTTACAGAAGATGTCAAACATTGTTGGGAAAAAATTCTGAGAAAGAAATACTAAAATATTATGTTGAGTAAAGAGTTTAAGAATTAAATTTTGAGGCCAATAAAAATAGACTTTGAAGAAATCCTGAGAAAAGGCATTAGGGTAAAATCCGTGCGTCGGAGGTGAACTAACGAATCTCCATCGTAAATATCATTGGAGATAGTCTGTTTCGGCATTTCGAGAAAATGTCATGTGACCACAAGTTTGCACCAACATGAGCGTGTAAACTTGTAGTCACGTGATCTTCACAAACAGTCGAAACACAGTATCTTTAATTATATTTACGATGGAGATACGTTAGTTCAACTCCGACACACGGAAATATGGAAATGATTTTATGATAGAGGATTCTAAGAAAAGATTTGGAAAAGAACAAGAAAGCATGAGATTTTGGGAGAAAATGGTTAAAAAATATTTTGGAGTACTCGCTTGTAAAGGCGCTGGATTTTGAGGGAAAATGCTGGACATATTTCCAAAGGATGTTGAGATGAGATTTTGGGACAGCAAATTATATTGAAAGTGTAATATTGAAAAAATACCGTAGGTTGGGGGGAAGTTAAAAAGGTAGGGTGAAGTTGAATGGAAATTCAAAAAAAAAAAAAAAATTCTAGGTTTATTTTAGGCACTGAAAATAAAATTTTTTACTTAAGTACCCCAAAAACAATATTCATTTAATGAATTTAAAAAAATCAATTTTTAGTGCCTAAAATAAACCTAGAATTTTTTTTTGAATTTCCTTTGAACTTCACCCCAATCTACGGTGCCCATATAGGTAAGTGCCTAACCTATGGATGCACCTACATCTATGCAGATATTAGGCAGTTTACATCTATGAACCGCGAACAGAATTTCCGGAAATAATTCGTTTTCATCTATATTCTCTAAATTACTTGTGGCAGTGAAAATTTGATTGGACCCTATTTACATTGCATGTTTAGTGTAGAAAATGAGGTGAAGTTATTCAAAACCATTTTTAACATAAAAGGCATGATCATATATGACACAAAGACATCGATTTCATTATTATAAGAAAAAAAAAAATGTATTCTCTGAAAAAAAAAAAATCGTCAAAAGGTCTTTTATATAAAAATTACTATTTTTAATGAGGTCATGACTTGTTGTGATATTCCTTTTTTTTTAAGCAAAAGGAATCGAGCAGCATTCAAGGAAGGAGATCGAGGAGATGCCTTTTTGTTATAAATATAATTCGATGCCAATATGCCTAGAGGAAAAGGAAAATAGAATAAAAATCCTTATGATACATCAATAACCTTTACGACCTCTCTTGTTTTTTTTTTTTTTTTTTTCTTTTTCTTTTTTTTTTTTTTTTGTTTATCCTTATAAAAGAAAATGATAAATTTAAAAAGACAATGCACTTGATTTAGCCTTTACATTTAAAAAGTTAAATTTTTAAATCTTCTTATTTTAACTTGTTTTAACAAGGAATTAAGATAATCGTTTCGGAGAGGCTTAAAAAGAATTCCTTTTAAACGTTTGTATCATCTCGGGTCTCCCTTTTTAAACGTATTTAAAAATACACGGGGAAAATTAAGGGGGCGGGCGCGAAGAGAGCTCGACTTAAGAGAAAAATGATGAAAATGTAAAAGTTGCGATTTTGTTTTAAAAAGTTGAAAGAAGAAAGTGAGAGAAAGAGTGAGAGAGAGAGAGAGAGAGAGAGAGAGAGAGAGAGAGAGAGAGAGAGAGAGAGAGAGAGAGAGAGAGAGAGAGAGAGAGAAAAGTGGAAAAAAAGGGGAAAAAATTAAAATTTTCCGAATTAGATACGGGTGTAATGAAAATAAATGTTGATAGTGATAACTTAAAACGATGCTCATTTAGAAGCAGATGGGTTTCTTTGAAATCGCTTCCTATCTGAAGAGCCATTTTGCATTGGCCGTGCCATCACTGAAAAATCCCGGTTTCTCAACGAAAAAGGGATAAAGAGAGCGGGATGTTAATATCGTCCGGTAGGTGAGGGGATCAATCAACCTGATAGGTGATTAGTTTGAGTCGTCGCTTGTAGGGAATGAATATTAATTTCAGGGATGTTTTCTCCCTCTTCTTCTCCCAACCTCAGAGTTGACACATGTAGGGATAGAGGAAACAACGTGTCACAAATTTCGAGCAGAATAATTTTTTTTCCCTCCTTTCCTCTATTTCTGTAAGGAGTATTAATTATAAAGTCACTTTCTTCATTTCTTAAATTTTTTTTTTTGCGTTTAAATAAAATTTTATAAGTTTTAGAGTTGTTCATTAACAGTTTTGACTTGGAACTATGTAGTATAATGTAAAAGTGAATTTTATTATGATTTTTCAAGAATTTAAAGGAAATAAGAGAGGGGGCGGGGGGAAAGTGAGCTCCCGAGTTTTATTTTAATTTTACAGTGGCGGATGGAAAAGAGATTAAAAAAAGTTTATAATAATTTCAAAGCAAACATTTCCTTTTAATTGCTTTAAATTTGCTTTTAAACTTTTGTTAGATTTAATAAAATGGATTGGGTAAAATTTTCACTAACCTAACGGATTTAACCTATGAATGTTAAGGGGATGTATAATGTTTGTCGTTTTCGGGTTTTTATGAAATGGGAAGGGAGGAAATTAAATTAAGGAAGCGGCAATTATCTAATTAAAGATTTTATTGCAATCTTAATCATAAAATTTAAGCTGACATTCAAATATTTGTCTTAGTTCAGAAAATTACGAATCTAACCAGACATGACTTAGGGATAGGTGAATGCGAATGCGACGGTTTCGCCGTTGGCTTGGTTAAAAAATAAAAACGGTGAAAAGATGAATGCCGGTAAAAATTTGTAATTGATGTGAGCAACGTAAATTTTGAAAATTGTTTTTTTTTTTTTTTTTTTTTTTTTTTTTTTTTTTAATATTATTTTTAGCCTGCGTTTTAAGTTAGGGCACATCAAAACTATTTTACTTTCGTTAAATATTTTTTATTGTTTTTTTGATTCATGACGTAAGTTTTTACCAAAGGAGGGCTGCCAGATTTTTGGGCTAAAGCTTAAAACGATGGATTTTCTGTGATACACTCTTTTAATGTAAAGATGTTAGCCAATTAAAAATTTTAACTGAAACGGCAAAGTAGACGATGGCCCTCTATCAGTTCCAGCGAAAAATGTGATGTACTTTAAACGTCATAAAAATGTCATCAGGCATGGTCACCTTCCGGAACGATTTTATTGGCAGTATTAAGTTGGATCCCCACTTTTGATTTTTGAAAATTTTTTTATAATACTATTTTTTACTCGTTTAGTACCGTTTAGTACCACAAAAAAAAAAAAAAAATTGTACCAGTTCGGCTTCTGAGAAAAAAGGATATGAGAAGTGAGGGGTCCAACTTAATTACCGGACCCCGCTTTTCTCCAAAAGATTTAATTCTTGCACTGAAATACAGTATAATCCTGGTTGAGTACTACTTAGTACCTACAAAACTTTCTTTTTGTGGTACAAAATAGTACTCAACGAGTACTATATTTTAATGCAGGATTTTAAATTTTAAAAAAGCGCCCCCGCTTTTCGCCAAAAAATGAAGTTGGACCACTCATTTTTCATATCCATTTTTCTTAGGGAGCCGAACTGGTACAATTTTTTTTTTTTTTTTTTTTTTTTTTGGCGGTACTAAACGAGTACAATATAGTACGATTTTTTTTTTCGAAAACCAAAAGTGGGGGTCCTACCCCTACCTAATACTGCCGATTTTGCTGGACGTCAAAATTATGTCATTAAGCAGACCCACAATAATATAATTTTTCAGTGGATGACGTCAAGAAAACGTCTTATTGACGTCTAAAAAAAAGATAGCTTTTGTCTTTCGAAATCGGCATGACGTCATACAGTGACGAATATTTTCAGTTGTACTCTGTTGACGTCAATTTGACGTAAAAAAATCTCGTAAGAAAAGTCCCGGAAAGCAATTATGTCCGATGACCAAAATGTAACGCGTCACCACTACGTCGCCTTTTTCGCCGAAAATTTTTGGCGGTAAAAATCCTAATCGTACAGGGTGGAAAAATGATAGTTGGCTTTATGAGCCAATTTTTTTTCCTGATGTTAAGATTGCACGGTAAAAAATTTTATGTTAACAACCTAAAAAAGGGCTGCACATTCAATATGTAACACTTTTTATGTTAAAAGTTGAATGTAAACATTTTTATGTTGACAAATGACGATTGTTTATTGGTTGATCAACAATCAAATTGATACAACACAATCGTTTTATGTAAAATTTACATAGAAAAATATATGTAGCCTCTTTTTTACTAGCACAATATGTTACTTTTAACATAAAATTTTTTACCGTGTGGAAAAAATCCATAAAAATTTCTTGTTGCGGAAAATTTTGATCCGAAATTTTTTTATTTCACCATTAAATTTCCCTTGTTAAGAGCATTAAAAAATTCTTCCGGAGCTCGGGTCGGAAATGAGAGGAACAAGAGTTTTCCGGGATTAAAATTTTTCTAAGATCGTTAATTCAGTTTTTTTTTTAAATTTGTTAATTTTTTACGGCGCAAATAATATTAATATCAAAAATTATCCCGACTTCCTGCAAAAAAATTTTGATTCAATTTTGGTTTTGATCGGGAAACATCTTTCCTGCACCAACTTGAGAGAATTACACTCCCCCCCCCCCCTTGCTCCAAAAGCAGGTATAGGCTTTTTAGAAATTCATTAAAATCTTTCCTTTACTCAGCTTTTACAATTTTATTTTGAAGCTTTTTTGTACGAAAACGAAAATCGCTCCTAAATTATTTTCTGTCGCCGAATAAACAATTAAAAACATCTTAAAACGTTTTGCATCGGCTCAGCATCAATTACATTTTTCCGGATTATGTTTTCCCCTGTCATAGCAGGGAATTCAGCCTACTTTTGATTATTTTAAGACCCATCCAAGATTTCCAGCAGCTGAGCACAATCGGAAGATATATATTATATATATAAAAAGAGGAATATGATAATAAAATAATACATTAAACAAAAGCGGATTTCTAAAAAAAAAAAAAAAAAAAAAAAAAAAAAAAAAGATATATTTTTAAATATTCAAAGAGAAATACCATTTTCCCCCTCCTCGAAAACAGAGAGCTTTCTTCAAAAACTTTAATCCCATTCTTTCCCTTTCTCCCAGATATTTATTACTCGGTTTTTCCGTCCTCGAAAATGGACCGCCAATAATTTATGTAATCATTTCGCGATCCCGCTAAAAATGGGATATCTGTTAAATTTGAGAGCCGGGAAATACAAATATAAGGGTCGAAAAAAAAAGGAAAAGGAAAAAAAGGAGGCGTGGGAGGATATGAAAAACATAAAATAAAACATGTCAACATCCGTCGATTCTTCTTTTTTTTTTTTTTAACAAAAAAAAAAAAAAAAAAAAAAAATCTTTTTTTTTTCTCTCTGCCTAAATTTCGCATGGTGTTTATCTTGAATATTATTTGGTCGACCATATACGGTAATTTGTAAATCATCTCCCCCTAAAAGTATCACTGTCATCCCCTATATATTTCACAGAGCGGAACAAACTTCAAAGAGTTAATCGGTCGACTATTTTTCATTCTTCAGACAGTTTTACCATCTCTTCCATTCCGAACCGATATTTTTTTTTTGTTCGATATATTTTTTTTATTTTTTTTTCTCCAACGGATTTATACGGGGTCATTCACGAAATGTCAGCATGCTGGTTTTATATTAGAGTTATTGAAATAATTTAACCCCGCGCATTTAATTTAATCGGGAGTGAAAGAAAAACGCAAGGGGGATGAGAAAAAGAAAAAGCGGAGGGGAAAAGGGGGGAGAAAAATGCTTTTTTGTTTTTCTTGTTTTCTTTTTGTATTTATGATCTTGCGATTAGGAAAAAAAAAAAATGTCGCGAGAGGGGGAAATAGAGGCGAGGGGGTGGAGGAGGGTGAGAAAAACGTTTTCTTTTTAAAACAATTTAAACGCTCGACTTTTCTTGAAATTAGATATCGGGGAAAAATTTTAAAAGCTTCCGAAATAAAATTTTATAATAATTAATTCAAAAGTTGAAAAACTAAAATAAATATTGAAAAATAAATAAATGAAGTTTAAACTCGATTAAAATTATAAAAATTATTGTAACGTAAAATTTTAATGCGAATTGGGAATATATATTATACCGCCATTTTTTTTTTTTTTTTTTTTTTTTTTGCAGGGGAGAACGGAGAGATTATTTCAATATCGCTAAGTAGTATTCCTTTTATTCCCTTCGAGTGTTATTTTTTTGAAAACTCGCCAAGCTAATCAGAATAACTGGAAGAATTATGTGCAGTAAATCAGAAAATAATTTACATTTTTGCAACATTGCAAACTATTTGATTTTTTTTTTTTTTTCAACACGAGAGATCGCGCGGTCTTCGGTTACCGATACCGCCTAAGGGACGCGTGGTTTCCGATTTTGTTTTTCGAGAATGTCATGAACCATATCCCCCCTTTTGTGTTGTTTACTTCCGTGTACCTATAAAATGATAACAGAGATTGAGTTATTATAGGGAGTGAGAGACAATAAGGGCCCGTCATGTGCAAGAATTCTCGTCCTGTCCCTTCAATTCATTGAAAGGTAAGATGGGAACCCTTCTTGAAAATACGGCGGCCCCGGTGCCTATCGCAATCCTTTTCATACATTAAGGGGGAGGCTGCGAATTTCGCACTCATATTTCATAGTCCAGATAAAGGCAGGGTGCTACTATTTGTCACGGCGCCTAGCTCTTTATCTCTCTCTCTCTCTCTCTCTCTCTTTCTCTCTATAAAAGGGGTTTTCCTCGGATTCCGTTGAAATTTTGCTACTCGATTTTGCTCATGGTCACTTTAATGGAGGTTTAAATCATTATCAATTCTTTTGGGGTAGCTTTTTATATTGTTCTTGGGAAAAAAAAAATAAAAAGCACGGAGCATAAATCTCGAGATGATGAATGGGGCTGGAGATTTTCTGGAAAAGTGGGAGATATTCATCTGCTGGGTAAACTCAAAGTCTGCTTCAATTTTTGTGTGAATATTTGCCCTTTTCAAACAATCACAGTTCTAATCGTTGATTAACTGGGGGTTGGAAAGTAGCCCTTGGTCACGTACAACGACATCCGTATTACTGATGGCGATGACTTTTATCTGATTTTCTACGGAAAGCGTTCACGTTTCCACATCTTTTTTTTTTTTTTTATTTCTTTTTTCTTTCCTTTCTCCTGATAGATTTCTAATTGAAATCGGAGAACATGTCTGAAGTTTCAAGCATAAGATTAGAGAGGAATTTAAGCACTGAAACAACTTACGGTGAGAATTTAAAGTTTTGAAACGCCTAGTAGAGATGATGCTAAAATTTCGGGATTACTCAGAGATATTGACGAGCTGGGGGGGGGGGTTGGAAAGGGAAGAATAATTTCGCAAACTCGACTACGTCCGGAAAATTTAATAAACACCACGAAATTAAACGAAATCGGGTAGTTCTTTTTTTCCCGCCAAAAAATTCAAACTTTCCACCTTGAAAAATTTTCAAAAAAATTTTTTTTTCTTTCTTTCCCTTTTATTTTGACATATCACGACGTTAGATTTTGCTTCGGCCAATTTGCCACCTTTCCCCCCGCAGGAAGAATAAAAAAAACTTATAGTAATCCTTTAAAATACGGTATTTTAGACGCAGAATTTGTCAAATAAGGCCGACGTCATCCGCTAAATGTTCTAGCAAGCATTTCCCTATTTCCCCGTTTCCTCGTAAGTTAAGCATGGTAAAAAATTTGAATGGAAAGATTCCCGTCGCCAAAGATGTTGTGATTTATTTTACTCGTTAAAAACTTTTTTTTTTTTTTTTTTTTTTTTTTTCTTTTAAGTTTGTATAAAAAGTGTGCATCATTATTCACTGCGGCGCGGGGCGATAAACTGTGCTAAAGCCTCTCTGCGTGATTTTTCTGAGGGACTTACTTTTTTAGGTATGTCATTCATCAACAGCTTTTGTTTTATCGCTCCCATATTTTCGACATATATCTTTATTTTACCTAATTTCAAATGAATATTTTACCCGAGAGCTTCGGATTTTTTATATATTTTTTTTCCTTTTTCTTCGAATTAGATATCCCCGGTAGCTGGAGATGAATTCGAGATGAGCTTTTTTTATTCCAGGAAAAAAAAGGCGCTTTCCGCGAATCCGTAAAAAAAAAAAAAGGCCACAAGTTTTAACAGGAAAAACAAACAAAAAAAAAAAGGCTTTAAAATGTGATTGATAGCATAGATTAAACAATTCCGTATTTTCTCTTCCCCATGTTTCTGTGCTGATCCGTCAAAAACTGAAAATTTTCTTATATTGTTTATTTGCTTATTTCCTCTCGTTGATTCGTCATCCTTTGTTTAATTTCGAGTTTAAAAATTTATTTTCGCTTTCGTATATTTCATTCAGGAAAAGGAGGTTTTAGAATCTTTTCTTTTAAAGGGAAAACATTCAGAGAGAAATCAAAACAAGTTAATTCCAACTGTTTAAAATCAACTTTCGCGATTATGCAAGAAAGTTTAAAACCGAAACAGCGAAGAAGTTAGAAGACATTCTGTCAAGTAGATTGCCGGGCTCAACCCCGAACTTTGTCATGATTAATGGCCGGTTCGGACCGATTTCAATTATTTAAATTTAACGTTGGAAAGCAATAGGGGCTTGTTTTCGCGATGCGAAGATACTGAGTTTTAATCGGGATTTAATCACTCGCGAAAAAAAAAAAGTTTGTTAAGTGGTTTGAGAAATAAAAGAAACGGAAAAACCCACCGTGAAAAAAAATAAATAAATAAAAATAAACAGACAAAATAGAGGGCTCGGGGAGGCGGAAGGGCAAATAATCCGTGTTTGTCTATCGTTTTCACGGTCTTGGTTCGAATTCCCTAGGGGTCTTATGATACTTCTCTACCTCAGATGCTTAGATGGGCTAGGAATTTCGAACGGCCAATGCCATAACTTCAAGATTCCTCTAAAGAGTAGATACCTTTAGCTGGGGAAGCAAAATGGGATTTGAGATTAGTTTTCAGAAATACGCACGTATGCGGCAGCTGATATAGGCCGCTCCGCCAGGTTCAAGAACGATTTTGTTCAGAAAATTTTAAAAGGTGATTGTATAATGTTAAATGCACATCTCCGTGAATGTAAACATTTTTGCTTTGTGCGTGAATCTGAATGAGGATGGACAGCTTTGCTTTCATCATATCTTCAACTTTATTGTATAAAATCTTAAATTTTAATTCTCTATTACTCCAATTATTTTTTTACCCACTCTCAATTATTCTATTTTTAAATTATTTAGTTGAGAGAAATCGCACGCCGTTTGATTTATCTGAGTGTGAGTCCGAGCTAGTCTCAGGGTTTAATGTGTTGTCTGCATTTTATTCAAATATTACGTCAGCATGAAATTTACCAGTTTTGACCCCTTTCCTCCCTTGTCAGAAACAGTCAGTGTTAAATCGTTAAATGTACCCCCCTTCGAAAATTGTGTCAGATTTAGGTTTCCCCTCTCACCCCTTCTAGCATAAAAAACGAAATAACAAAAAGGTTCGTCAAAATAGTTTGTATGAATAATAAATTTAAAGAGAGGATTTTTGGTTCTCAGTCACTTTAACCTGTCAATTTTTTTCGTGACTCCTTTCGTGATGTAACTTGTTCATCTTAATACAGGTCAGGTAACTACCAGTAAAACTGAGAAACGCTATTATTTTTTCGGCTCTGGAGAAGTCTAAAAAAACGGACTAGAATTTTTTTAAATGATGAAAACTCAAGGACGAAATTAATAATAATAATAATAATGCTGACGTCAGATTTGTGCAAACCTTTCCATCCATTGTCAGTAAAACTGAACCCCGTTCCTCCAATGTGCTATGTAATATTTAAATGGCCCATAACGGCAAGTTTTACTACTAAAATTATTAGGTTATTTATCAGATTGCAAGTAGTGACATGTTTATTTACTCAAAAAACTTATCGCAGTATATTAGTATATTAGCTCCCCTCCCCTCCTCCCGCCCCCGGAGCTGGGTACAGCCCTGGTCCTCATGAATGATGTACAATGACATTTTATGAATCACGTGACACAGTTAAGGAATAAAGTTTAAGAGGATGCCTCACGGAATACCGGAAGGAATGGTTGTTTTGTACAAGTTTCAACTTGTTCCAAGCAAACAAAAACCTGAAAAACAAAATCATAATTTTTCGAACCCAAATTTTTTAAAAATTATTTTCCCGCCGCCCATACATTTCAGACAAGTTGAAACTTGCACTAAAAATTTCAGGATATACCAGAGGAGTTCGTTAGATATACCTAAAATTTGGATTTTTTCATCGTCAATCGAGTATTGGAGAAAACAGCCATTCTTTCCGGCATAAGTGAAGCATCCTCTTAAAAAACGACCTTGGCGACCTACGTTCTTTACTTTTAAAAATCTACTCAAGATTTTTTATTCGTTTTTTCTTCCACTTTCCTTATTTCTTTTTTCTCAAAATTCGCTAGGGCAATTAAATACAAAAAAAAAAATAAATAAATAAATAAATAAATAAATAAAAAATAAAAAAATAAATAAAAATGATAATGAAATCAGCAGCATGAACGAGAAAGAGCCAGGACTAAGGCCGAAGCCACAGTCCCCTCTTCCTCACAACTTCAGGGGGGGGGGGGATACTGGAAAAGAAAGCCGAAAAATCCTCCCGCCTCCTGAGACTAAAGCCGGGTATGACCATTATATCCGGGGCGAGCATAAGACAGCCCAACTGTATTGAGCCCATATGCTTCCTAAAAGGCCCCTCAAAAGGGGAGACAAAAAGCAATAATGATAATGATGACAGTAATAATCTTATTTAATCTGGTTTCGCCCTTGAGGGGTTAATTATGTGATGACTGGAACTATTAGAGCTATAGTTCAAAGGATTTTTAAATTTTTTAAATCCAACTTCAGTCATAGTTATCGTTTAATCATATAAACACTTCCATAACACCTGGATTTAATCCTACATGATTCAATTCAATTCCAAGAATCACCGGAAAGCTTTTGCAAGGCAGAGACGTAATTTAGTATTTTTTTTTTTTTGGGTGTTGCAAGATTTTTTTTTTTTTGGGTGATGCAAACTCTTCTTGTTAATTTTTTTGACCTATGCCAGCAAAGGATAGCATATAGCATAGACATAAAATGATTTCTAGTACAATAATCAAAAGAAGGTTGCCAAGACGGACCTTCAGGTACCTGAAAAATAACGAGATTGTGCGTGACCGTTCGACTCAATAGTAGGATTAACTTTTCTTTTATTGGCCACAAAACATTGGCCTATTTATATTGTCAAGGCTCAAGTGAATCGAAATTCGTACTACCACAGTAAAAAATATGGATTTTGCAAAAAAAATTAAAATCTTGGGTGGTGCAACTGCACCATTCTGCACATAGGAAATTACGTCTCTAAGGCTTTGTCCGAAAGAGCTAAATTTAAGATGGCTCTCACATTATCATTATTACAATAAATAAATAAATAAATAAATTACCAAAATTGTGCAAAATAACTTTTTTTTAACGGTCACCGAAAACACTGAGACAAAAGAAATCGCATACACAATACACATACTAACAAACCAAAATACTCTGAAAACACATAAGCTCCTTGGGGATAAACGGCTAAATGGCCCAATTACGGATCCTCTAAATGGAAATTACGAGATTACGGTGCCACTGACCTTTCACATGCAAATATAACTTATGCGGATTATTCGAAAAAAAAAGGCTTTTTTTTTTTTTCTAAACGAAAAAAAAAAAAGAAAAGAAAAAGGCAGAAACTTTTTTATTTTATGTAACACAGTTTTATGCTCGGATACTTACTAAATTGAAATTTATTAAATAAAAATAAGTTGATTCTATTATACCTTTAAAAAGAAGAAGGTCGTTAAGTTTGTAGGAACGTAATGGAAAGAGTTTCTGGCTGAATTCCATGAAATGGTTCTGGAAGTATGCCACGCTGCGGCTGCCCCTGGCATTTCCCCTCCCCCCCAGGCATGAATATCACCTCCTTCCCCTGGCCCTCTCTCTTCTCGCCGTCTTCACATCTCGTCTAGAATCCGCTAATGCGATGAGGAGGATTAGCGTATACAGAAAACATTATCCTTAACGCTTCTAGGATTATCAATTTGTTATTCTGTTTTAACTAAAACTATGATTTGTTTCACGGAGATTAAACCGAAGAGAGCGGAGGATGAAAGTTTTCCCAAATCAAGGAGATGAAGGAGAAAGAAAGAAGAAGTAGTACAATGATGTGAGAAGGTAAGGTTCAAAGTCCTCCCCCCCCCCCCCCCCCATTTCCTCCTCCCCCGTATATAATTAGCATTTTAAATAAGTCGAAGTTCATTTCTTTTTTGATCTACATTTCTTCAAGAGCAAGGGTTCAAAGGGAATATTGATATCAGCCTTGATTAATGCTCCTTTTTTTTTAATGGGAGGGACGTCGAAAGTTTCGTCCGGGAAAGAAGAAAACTTTAGATTTTTTTTCTTTTAATTAAAAAAAAATTTCGGTGTACAAAATAACGGAAATGATTTTTTTTTTTTTTAAATTCGAATCATAATAAAAATATATCCATAAATTTTTTAACGCAAAGGAAATATTTACGTATTAGCCGGAGGTTATATAGCGTTGCTTTGGCAGAAAAAAAAAAAAAAAAAAAAAAAAAAAAAAAAGAGGAAGCGTAAGAAAATGTAATACAAAAAATACTCTGAGCTTGCGCCTTCTTTTTCATGTTTATGCAATATATGTATTAAAAATTTCCATGAATTTTCAAATTAAAGGTTTATAGCTTTGATGCTCGTAGTTTGGACCGTTAAAAGAATCCATTAGGAAAACAAGTAGCCAGACCGAATATTATTTCGTATAAAAAGATGAAAAAAATGGTTTCAGTAGATTTTTTTTTTTTTTTTTTTTTTTTTTTTTGCGGGGGATGGGAAAAAATGTAAATGGTTTTTGGAGAGGTTTTTTTTTTTCCCCCCGAAACAAAAAACAAATATGACAGGGAAATTTGTTCTCGATCCAAATTACTGAGTAATTAAATAAATGCTTAAAAATTAAATTTCGTTTTACCCTTAAATTCTAATTAACGATTTTGTAAAAAATTGAAACAATAAATAGAATCGACAAATAAAACCTGTTAACCAAATTGAAGTTTGCATAGTCGTATTATAATCTCCAATTTGTTTGCATTTGTTCGTTTTTGTTTTGTATCTGAGCATCCATGGCATTTTTATCTATTTAAAATAGATGTGTATAAGTGTATAAGTGTAGCCACGGTGGGGAATCAAATTATTTGCGTAAAAGGGGAGCTAGACTTAATTAGTCTGGGGGAAGAGAGGGGAGCTCCGTTATGATGTTTTTTCAGAAATCGGTTTTCCCTCTAAATTGCTACAAAGTGTTTTTCTTTGATGTTCAGTGCATTATTCTGAGAGTTCTGGTTTAATGGAGAATCGGATGTGCAAGTTAAAGGATGCGCAATAAGGTTAAGGGTTGAGGATAACTTAGAACTCCCCTACTTCAAGCTCTGGGCTGCGGTGGTGAGAAGCAAGATCCATTTTTAGCGATTGAAGACTATTGAAAGTAAGAAGCGATTAGGATGTCTCGAAACCAGAAGGAAGACTTGTAGGGATATATGAATTTTTTAGATCTTTACTGCCATATGAACAAATGTAAGCAAAAAAGCCATCGGATTATTTTATGCCTAGAAAACGATCATGGCTGAGTATATGTTGAACGTATATTTAATATTTCTGCACTACAACGGAAAAGTAAACAACTACGTCATTCTGTGAATTGTTGTCAAAAATATTTAAAAAAATGAGGTTGACACTTTTCAGCAGGTGACGTAGATGGTCTTTTTTAAAGCTTGAATCTGGAGTATCGATTTGTGTTCTAGAAAATTTTCTGAATATTTAGGATCTCAGAGATAACTTCAAATTTACATTAACAAAAATCCTGTTCTTTGCACTTAGATTTAGTGATGGACAAGACTCTTGCTTCGCTTATGTAAACAAGACAAGAGCTTGACCGAGGACTTGTCTTGGATTGTCTTGTTCTTGATTGTCGTCCATCTTTACTAGATTTACAACATTTACATTTAGTAGGTGCAGGGTTGACAAGTAAAAGTTTTTAAAAATCGAAAAATTAATTTCAAATGTTCTTTTTTACTGAAATCACATCAGTCACCAACGTCACATCCGAATGCTAGCGCTAATATTATAAGTATTATTACTCCAATTACGATTAACACAATGGTGACCGTTGACATTCCACTGCCACCGCTTTCTGGTTCTTCGCTTTTGATATCATATTTTCTGTCGTGTGTGGTGTCAATCCCTTTTCCGTTCCTCGGATCGTTTTCTCGGAAATCTTTTAGGCTCTTAGGCTCGGTGTTAGTCCAAACGAAAAATCCATTATCATAAATATATACTTCATTCGTTTCTTTTTTTACTTTCATAAATGAAAACATGCCTCCCGAAAATAAATGAGTTCGAGACATAATACTCGGTTTTTTCGTATCTCTCTTAAGGCAGAGCAAGTATTTCGTCAATATCCACAGATTATCGTCCCTATCTACGGCAATATCCTCCACACGTTGGTCAGTTTCAATTTTAATTTTATTGAATGTCATTTCGCTCGGTTTGAGAGACAACAAATAATATCCGTCCTTTTCATCGTAAGTAACAAAATATACTGCGCCATTCTTCGTTGATGCATACCCATTATGAAAGGTGATATATTCGGGAATGGTTTCCTTAATTTTTGCTATTTCAAAATTTTTATTAATGTACATTAAATTCGAAGCGCTGATTTTATCACTTTTCTTTCGTCGCATAACGTAAAGCCTATTTTCAGTTGGTATCAATGAATTGTCCATCAGGTTGCCATACCACACATTGTATTCCGACAGTAAATGATCAACGGATTCGTTCCTTAGCACTTTAATACTTCCTCTAGAATCCTGATATTCTGTCATAATAATAGAATTATGCCAAAAAATTAAGGAATCGGGATTTTCAGCATAGGACAGTATTTTTACCGTAGGATATAATTCCATTGATTCTTTTTTAGTTAAAACGGCTAAAAATTTCCATTCGGTAAGATGAGCAGCAAAATATATATTCCCATCTTTATCAATTACGTGATCGTGAAATGCGTATCCTCTCAAGTTTCCAAACACCCTGGCCAAATCGTAGTCAGGACTCCATATGGCAACTCCTTCTTCAGCATTAAATATTACATTTCCGTTATTATCGATAAATGATCGAAAGTTCGTTGGATTCTCGGGTGAAATGTAACGAAATAGTAATTCTGCAAAATCTGAATTAGGTTCTAATTTACGAAAGCTAGCAGCTCTGCTAAAAACATTTGTTGTTCCGTCTTCAAAATGGTAAACCGATATGTAATGGTTATCCTTTTCATCTATATGAGATGTAACAGACCCTTGAAATTTAAAATAAAATTGAAAGTTATTATTAGAGTCAAACTTGTACAGAAGATCGCCAATCGATGTCGACGAAATCGCGTATGTATTTAACGAAGAATCAAAATACACTTGAGTAACTCTGCCTACGACCCAGTCTAATTTCACAATTTTGTAAGAATTTGCTATTGTCAAATCTATTACGAGGCACAGAAAAAACCACTTCATGTTGGTAGACAATCTGTCACAACTGTTTTATTCTCAGATACTATTTTAATTTTTGTGAGAATTTTTTTAACATTGATAACTAGAAATTTTTTTGCAATGACCATTTGTTTAAAGTTATCTGGCTGATAACGGTAGATTAAATAATGCAAAGCTTTCTTGTTATCATTTTCCTTCTTCGATAATTTTTCTTTTTTTTAGTCCTAGGAGTAATACACTTAAAAATATAATAGAAACCAATATTAATATTTAATTGGTATTTTTTGCAGTTGTGTCAAAATTTTTCTTACAGTAAAGTAATCAGCCTTGCAAAGTGCGCATTCCTATTGTCAATAATTGAAAAATCGCACAAATCCATGAAATTCTTATAAATAAAATGATCTGACATTATCGATGACGGATTCTTGTTTTTAATTCCGAGGATTCCCGACCGCGATTTATGAAGAAAGACAAGAAAAAAAGAAAATTCCTATGATTTCTTACTTTCTTACTAACAATCAGCACCATGTCCATACTGATTGAAGGCTAATTTTTTAACAATCGTTCTGTAGGAATCATTTTTAGAATTTCTGTATTTGCAGACTTTTTAGCTTGTCAGAGGTAAATGATAACAATTTCAAAATAATTTTTTACAAGACTACGTTTATTTACAATCATTTGCATTTATGTTTTTTATATTCAAGAAAGAGACGTCAAGCCTTATTTTTACGGAAGCCCTGAGGGTCAAAACTATTTGCCAGTTGTGTCGTAGTTTGTTCCGGAACTAATTATTTTAGCGCTGTTAGAAACTAAAAATGTCTATTCCGGAACTGAAAATTTTATCCCACTTAGTTCCGGAACTGAAAGCGCTTATTAAAAATTTCTAGTTCTGGAACTGGCAACTGTTTTCCTGCTGCCAGTTCCGGAACTAGCAATTTTTAATTCAACACTGCCAGTTCCGAAACAAGTACTGTCAGTTCCGGAACAAACAACTACACAACTGGCAAATAGTTTTGAACCTTCAGGCCAAATGCTTGAAATTGATTTTTGGATATCCTCATCCAAAAATCAATTTCAAATGTTTACTTTACTAACAACATTCGCAGTCAGAGTCAGAGTCAGAGTCTGACCTGGAACCGGAAAACCTCGCTTTTGCGAAAAATAGTAATCCTATTACAAATACCACTACGACTACGATTATTATAATTGTAGTCGTTGACATTACTTTCTCGCTTTTAGCTGGAGGTTTGACATCGAGCTCATGTTCTTCGTCGTATTCAAACTCGGTGTCGGAATTCGTATCAAACTCTTTTCGGTAATCGATTAATCTCTTTGGAGTAGTGCTAGTCCAAACATAAAACTCATGAGCATTATAAACATAAACTTCATTCGTCGATTTTTTAACTCTTATAAATGAAAGAAGATCTTCCTTAAAATATTTCAGAGATACCGGAATTGCCTTTTCCTTATTGTTCATAAGGCAGAACAAGTGTTTTGTCAATATCCATAGATTATCGTCATTATCCACGGCCATATCCATCACACGTTCGTCAGTATCTACTTCAATTTTTTTGAATGTCGTTTCATTTGGTTTCAGAGATAGTAAATAATGACTGTCCTTGGTATCGGAACCAACGAAATATATTTTACCATTTTTCGTTGATGCATGCCCCTTTCCAATAAGGGTAATATATGTGGGAATGGTTTGTTTGATTTTAGCTATTTCAAAATTTTTATTTATGTACATCACTTTCTGATCTGGGCTTACTTTACCGCTCAGTTGTTTCCTCCCCAAGACGTAAAGCCTATCTTCAGTTGGTATTAATGATTGGTCCATCAGGTTGCCATACCGCACTTCGTATTCCGACAGCAACTCATCAACGGATTCGTTCCTTAACACTTTGATACTTCCCCTAGAATTCTTATATTCCGTCATAATAATAGAATTATGCCAGTAGGTTAGGTAGTCCGGATCTTCAGCATAGGATAATATTTTTACCGTTGGTCTCAATTCCCTTAATTCGTTTTTAGTTAAGACGGATAAAAATTTCCATTGTGATGAAAAAAGATGAGTAGCAAGGTATATATTTCCATCTCCGTCGATTGCGTGATCATGGAAAGCGTATCCTCTTAAGTTTCCGATAACTTTGGCACGATCGTAGCCAGGGCTAAAAATACCAACTCCTTCTTCAGCATTGAATATTATATTTCCGTTTTTATCGACAAATGATCTAAAATCCTGTGCGCGATCTGGTAAAAAGTAGCTAAATAGTTCTTCTACACTTTTTTCGTAAGGTCCTAATTTATGATAACTAGCACCTTTGCTGAAAGCTCTCTTTGTTGTTCCCTCTCGAAAATGGTAAATTGATATATAATGGTTATCATTATCATCGATATGTGATTTAACAGCCCCATTCATTTGGATGACAAATTCCAAGTTATTATTAGAGTCAAACTTATAAATAACAGTCTCAGTCGACTTTTCCGAAATTACGTATGTATTTCCCAACGAATCAAAATACACATCCACAACTCTGCCCGTGACGATGTCTAATTTCACGAGTTTGAGTTTGTTACAATTTGTTATTGTCAAAATTACGAGGCACAAAAACAACACCTTCATGATGGCACACGGTCTGTCAATACAGTGTCAATTTCAGATTGTATACTATCTTCTATGGGAAATATACGAGATTAACTGAAAGGTTTTTTTTTTACATTGGCCATTATTTTCAAATTTATCTTATCGTTTTAAAATTTATCTTAGGCTTCATTTAGATGCAGAGATAGCCGCAAAGATTCCTTATTATCATTTTTCTTTTCTAATGAATGAAAATTACACTGAGTCCAACAAATCCTTATCAGTTAATTTTATCTGAAAATAGCGATGATTGATTCCCGTTGAGCTTAAATTCCAAGGATTCTGAACGATATTTGGTGTATAAAAAAAGTCAAACAATACTTTTCATATCGGTCTACGTTTGGGAGGAATAAAGTTCAAAAACTATCCAATTAGGCTGCGTAAAAAAAAGTCCATTGCTAGGTTAAATAAAATGACGTAATTTCAACGTCATAAAGACGTCAACCGCAAAAGTATCTTCCAGTACGAAAAAAAAAAAACGCGTAAATTTTTTGTAATGAACTTATAACGTTTCTACCAGGGGGGTGCAACTCTTATGAACGATTTGGTTTAGGATCACATCATGTTTAGCTTATGAAGAAATGACGTCATCCGTAAGCTAAACACGATGTGATCCTAAACCAAATCGTTCATAAGAGTTGCAACCCCCTGGTTTCTACCGGAAATTTTTCTTTTTTCATCTTCCAATATAGCTATGCATAAATAATGCATAAATAAGTATGCACAAAATTTCATTCTCAATTTTCTTATCGCTTTATAAGTATTTTTAAGTTATCGTTTTAATTATTTTGTTCCAAATTGCTTAGGTAATTTTTTTTTTCTCTTGTAACGTTAGGAAGTTTTTTTTAAGGGTGCAACTTCACTATGGAATGTTGGACCAACATGTTGGTACCACAAGTTCGACAAACATGTTGTACCAACATGTTTGACAATCGAACGAATCGATTGCAGAATTTAGTCCTATGCCGAAATTAGTGTGGAATGTTGGTCCAACATTCCATAGTTAATTTGCACCCTACACACCATAGTCGATTCACCATGGTCGATTCCTTCTCTTGTCAAACATGTGGGTACAACAAGATGCATCGCCCTCTTCCTTCCAAGATTGCTCTCCTTTTTCCGCCAGATGTATGAAAAGTTCGTTCATGGTGCTACGCTCAGTCTAACGCCGTACCTGCTTGTCTGGAAAGTAGTTCATTAATAGCTTGCGGGAATACTTTTTGTACAACTAACTATAAAAAAAAGAAGGGGGAAAAACAATAAAATGCTGCATTTTCAAAAAACAATTCTTTTCCATCATTTTACATTTTTTCCCCCTGAATGAAAATCGATTTTTCATTGCAAAACTCTGCTTACAATTTTTTTGTTTTTCAAACAGAAAACAATAATAAAAAAAACGGATAATTTTCGTTGCCGTATTGAAATGTGAAACGTGAAATGAGGGTACGCAATACCGATGAAGATAACTGAATTACTACGATATGACAATGATGTTATTACCAATAGCGGACGTTGACATTGATGGAATGACAATGGCTTTGCCGTCCGCGGGTCACATACTCCCCCACGAACCGTTTCTTCGATTGGAAGATTTTTCAAAATTAATAAAAAAAAAAAAAAAATTATTGGCAGATCTACAGGTCATAGAGTTTCCCCCGTTTGAAATGTGAATGGCCATTAATACTTCTATAGAGGCTTAACTGGGGATTTCTTCGTATGAAAGAGCTTAAAATTTTTATATTCTCAACAAAATCCTCGACCATTTTTTTTTATTTTCGGCTTAAAAACGTTCGATTTGTTAAATCTGAGTTTCAAACAATAAATCGCACAGTGCGATTTCTCTTTTTCCTTCTCCTTTTTTTTTAACTTCTCTAAGTTAAAGTAATCGATCTCTCAGTTAATCTGTAAAATAGGATAGGATTAATAACACGAAGGGCCTCCCCAATAAAAGGATCATTTTTAATTCATAATGGTTTAAGAGGGAAAGAGATATTCACTTGGGGAACAAAGAGAGACAGAGAAAGAGAGGCTCATGGGAAGTTAAACAGCGTATGATAAATGATGCAATCCTTTGCTGTCGGACAGACAGAGAGTATCGGTCCTTGCCCAGTCGCCCAGGGGGCAACCCTCGACCGTTTCACCTTTGGGCCATCTCAAAGATCATTATTTTAAATACTGAATATTCACATTGTGACATCCATTTTTTACAACTCGCTGGGATTTTATACATTTAACTGAATTAATGTCTGGTGCTACAGAAATCTGCGGATAATTTTTTTTCCCTCCCCTCCCTCCCTTCCTCCCAACTCTCCGACGTTTTTTTTTTTTTTTAAATGTCTACTGAAAATTTTACACGATCAGGTGGGAATTTTTCCAAGATATCAATTCCAGATTTAAACATAAAAAGAGGATAAGACCTCTGTTAGGGGAAACGAGGAAGGATTAGTACGTCTCGCGTAAATGAACTCTTGTAACGGTGGGCATCTCTTATAATAAGGGATTATGTAGTACATTTTACTGGGTATGTTTTGAATCGGATTAAAGGGGCGAACTGCCAGTAAGATTAATCGAGGGTAAGATAAATATACAGGACATATGTGAAGATAAGAGGACTCGTGCGTTTCATGAAATTACTTGAAAATAATGTCAGTAAGAAAGATGTGCGGTAAAGTATGGCTCAGCCAGACATCCAAGATAAAAATTCGAGATATCGGTAATTGTATCAGCAAATGTTCTACCAAGGTCCGTGAACTGAGCCAGGCACTTTTAAATTTCAATTTTTTTTTTTTTTTTATTTTTTTTTTTTACCAAATCATAGTTTTGACCTTTCTTACATATTTTTACCTCTCTAGCATGATCAAAAAAAAGTTATGGTCGTAAAACTAAAAAAAAAAAGTCAGCCTAGCCGTGTTTTATAGATTTGGACGATTGTTAACGATAATTATTGGGTGGATGCCTATGGGAAAGCTTGCTTTTCTTCTTTCTGATGTGTTAAAGTTTGTTTAATAAAAAAAAAAAAATCAAATCTTTTTTTCCTCCGTCTTTTATCTTCTCGTTGAGGTAAAAATGCATTAGAGTTATAATTAAATTAAATTATTAGCGGCAAGATGATACTCATCGTCGTTGGGCTGTCGAGCAGAGGTGGCTCTATGCAGAATCAAATCCTTGCGCTGTTTTTTTTTTGGTCTTTTTATGCTTAGAACAATAGAAATAATGTTTTCTTTTTTTTTTTTTTTTTTTTAAAGGTACGTCTTACTACATTACCCAAGTTAGTTATTTTAAGGGGCGGTGTCTAATTTGCCCCCCCCCCCCCCCAAAAAAAAAAAAAAAATTAAAAATATCTTAGCGGGTCAGCTTGGATTCTGGCTCCTCTCATCAAGGACGACCTAAATTCGAACTGACCCGCAAAAATTTTCATCCCCCCGCCCCTAGAAAAAATTAACATCGAAAAAAAAAAGCTGCCGGTCGGACAGAAAATGAATGAAATCTTAGCGAGTCATCCCGCATTCTGGTTCCTCTCATCAAGGGCAACCTGAATCTGAGCTGACTTGCAAAAAACTTTTCGTACATAAACCCTTTTGGGTTGGTATTTTATTACAAATAGCTAATTATTTGGTTGGAAGGTCATTTTTAAGTAGATGGTTGGATAAGAATGAATACTCCAAGAGCAGTAAAAAGGTTAGGATTCCTCTTTATAAACAGAAGTAACTGAAATGCTATGTTGCAAATGTCTATTTTGTTTGGTTGACTTTTGTAAGTGATGTTTTACACTAAATAATTTTTTTTTTTTAAATTTCCTGATGGATATGAAAATAGGTCCGTGAACTTAGCCGGGCACTTTCAAATTTCAAATTTTTTCGATTTTTTTTTTTTTTTTATTTATTGAATTATAGTTCTGACCTGGCTTGATCTTGCTCACTTGATCCCAGTCCTTGCTCAAACATCCATAAAAGAAAAAAAAAAGCGTGAACTTAGCCGGGTATCTGCATGTTCTGCCATGCAGCTCAATCTCTTTGACAAAAAATAAATTTAAAAAATAAATCATTATCATTTTTTTTGAAAATTAATTCGATTTTGCATTACGTTTGCATGTGGTAACGGTAACGCAAGTTTAAGTTTACGGTAAGCATTGGTAAATGCACTTGCATTACCACTGCATTACAGGTTGCATTACCTGTGCAGTAAATGTAGTAGAATTTCAATAAATGCAATCTCGCTAAATTATGTGCATTGCTTTGCATTACCAATGCGTTTGCATTGCTGGCATTACCTTGCATTTTCACATTAACGTACACTCTTTATGAAAGTGAATAACCACTCGGGTTCTAAGTATCAGAGCTTGACTCTTTTTGATCAATTAATACACGGTGCGGAATATTACGTGATTCAATTCTGTATGTTGCATGTGATGATGTGATATGTGGTGGTTATTTTACAAAATTTCTTTAAAAACATTTTCCACCTCAGTTATTACTATAAAATGTATACGAATTTGAATTCATGAAAAGCACTTTTCCCACCTCGAGTGATTAAATAAAATAACAACGAAAGTTATTACAACTTTGCTCTCGAATTTTTCATAGAAAAGCTGACTTAATCTTTGCCCTAAATATTTAAAACATTTTTCTTCATGATCCCGCAAAAAAAAAAAAAAAAAAAAAAGTTTAAAAAATGTAAAGAATTAGAATCATGGCAGCGCCTTTTGACCTCCTCCCGAGTTAAAATTAAACAAAAGCCATCCCACTAACATTTTCACTTCACCCTTTATACACTCTATACTTTATTTTAGAGGAGAAAACGAACTCGAAGCGATGGGACGGCGTCTTCGGTAATATTTTATAATACAAGTGGACTCCGTACATTTTTTACGAAATAATGAAAAACGCAAAAAAATCAGAAGCCATAAATAAAAATGAAGGGTATGAAACTGCATTTTTTTCCCTTTTTCTCTTTCTCTGTTTTTTTTTTTTTTTTTTTTTTTTTTTTTCCTTTTTTTTTCCTCTAGTCTGTTCCACTTTTTTAACGAGTCTACTTTAATAGTGCACATCAGCTGAAAAAATCATTGCACTAATATGTTGTTCTGCAATGTTGATACACGGTTCATCGATTATGTTCATAATAAAGCTCGTGTTTGAATGTCAAAGCTTTAAAGCGTAGCTTTTTTAACAGTTGAAAAAGAGCTATGTTTAACACGTTCCGGCACCGTTTCTATGAACACGATTGGTGATGTAAATGTCTCTTTAAAAAATACCCATTTTAGTTGCCTCTGACGTTCTGGAAGTTGCCTAAAACTTAGTTACAAAACATTATTATGCTTGTGACGATCACATATTTTTGTATTGCCGCAATACATTCTAACTGTATAGACCTGATTTTTTAAAAAAATAAGTGCTTGTTAAGAAGCATTTTTGTTTAGATCTAATACATCCTTTTTTTGAGCGGTTTTAAAAATAATAACCGAATTGAGAGAGCCTAATATATCTTTTTGGCCATGAAAAACTGGACCAGAATTTTCATGAATCATGAATAAAATTTTGAATGATTTATGATTAAATGCTGCCGTAGACCTTCTCCTCCCCTTGTCAACCGAAGTCTGAGTTTAATTTAATTTAACCCCTCCCTCCCTCCCAAAGTGCTGACGTAGTATATGAATGTCCCCTAACTTACCAATCTGATCACCACCATTGCTAATTGTGTAACTAACGGCACAGGGCTGCAGCCAGGCCAAGAGGCCAAAAGGGGCGCATAGTCCTCTAAACAGTCTCCATTGCCGTACAGCAGAGGTGAAGTGTTTTATCAATGACCTATCGCCATAAGAAATACATGGCAATGAGTCTTCAATAAGACTTTTAGCCTCTGACGCACGGAAACGACCCCCATTAACGTAAATTGCTGCGAAAAGAGTCCCGGGAGAGGACGAAAGGGGCTCCAACATCCACACAGGGGGCTTGAATCCCCTTGGCTGTTTACTGGGCTACAGGTCAACAGTAGTCGATTTAACTTTTTAGAATCTTCAAAAATAATACAGTGCAATCCAGTGCACTGCTTTTTATTGCAGTTCTTAAAAAAAATCCTGAAACTAGCTACGAGAAAAAAAAAAATTCTACCATTTTTATTTAGTTGAAAGTTATCAAATCAAAAGTTACTGCGACGGTTATTCAACTTGTATAAACTACTGGGGTAATGAAAATCTTAAGAATTTTAATTTTGATTCAATGACTATCCACGAACAATGTTTTTTTCCAGCTCTATTGATTTATTATCCTCTGGAAGTTGTTTAACGTTTAAAACTCATTAAAAATGTAGGAAGAAGGAAATCCGGGACGGTTAGCCGAATTTATCTGGGGTCTTTTTACGCTTCCGAGGTTTTTTCTGTAATTTTAAATGGCGGTTAACCGAAAGGGGAGACTCGGACCTGAAACAATTTCCTTCAGTCAAAAAAGCACTCGGAAATCTTAATCGAATAAGAAGTAACCATAAATTAAAGAAAAAAGCTCTAGGAATTCTCCCAAGCTCTCGGGGATTTTTTTTTTTTTTTTCCTTTTTTCTTTTTCTCAACCCCAGCGTTTTCTTCGAAGGTTATCGCGCAACAAACGAACGAACAAACAAACAAACTGACATTGCTTGACATTAATTGATTTATTATAAATCTGCTTCTGTCTGTTGTGAAAAATAATTTAATGTCCGCAGCCGGTACTTTTTTATTATTTCGCTTGTTTTGCAGGGAAGATTTTTTTTTTTTTTTCTCCACAAAAATGACAAAATCAATGCCATTGAAAGCATGATTATTTTGCTTCGGTTCGAGTATCTGACAACAGTGCTAATGATACTTCACAAGGCTTCCTCTTTATACTGCGACAGTTTACTCAGTTTGAGAACTATTGTAAGAGAATTCGGTTAAACCGGAGTGCTGTTTACTCAGATGAAATGCTTGAATTGTCAAATAGCTCGAATACTCTTCATTTGCGGCTTCAACTTCTCTTTCATGTGGTTTAGTATCATTTTTAACAACTAACTCTTATAGTTTCTTCGTTTGGTTTGTTGTCCTAAGGGCTTTTCCTATCGAAAACTTTCCTTTTCCTTTTCCCTTCGTTTTCTTTGTTTTTCTTTTTCCCTTTTAGATTTCGCGGCGGTTTTGTTACAAATGTATGAAACTTAACCTTTTAACTAAAAATTCTTCAGCATTTTCCTCCCGCCCCCGCCTCCGCCGCCGCCGCCGCCACAGAAGGCCGCAAACAGTGTTTTATAAACTCGCTGTAAACTGGCTTCATTAAGCATTCCATCTAAGAAAATTCTTTCACCTCCATGCCAGACTGAAATATTTAATACTTCATAAACTGAAATTTATAACACCTTAATAAGTAAGATGAGACGGTGTTTAAGGATAGTCGACTTTGACATGTTAAACCAAACCAGGAAGAAAGTCACTTGATGAGTCTATGTCCTGGGTTGACGCGTGCTTGGCTTTCGTTATTTTCTTCCCGTCTTACTTCAATCTTCCTGATCATGTCCTTCATGCTAATCAACAACTTGCTAATTTTCTTTCTTTATTACATTACACTCCTCCCCCCTCCCCCACTTCTTTGTTTTCAAGAGGATTATCCTTTTTGCCCTCTTCTCTTTTCCCCCTCCCTCACCCTTCCTCATTCCTTTTGCATCGAAACACGAAATGACCGAGAAAAAGAAAATGGAAATTTAAATTGTCAGACGAAATTCTCGCTGACATTGCTTATGGGTTCAATAATGAAGAGAAATGTTATGTGTTACGGATCAGTCAGGGGTTCGAGAATAAGAGGATAGGGGGAGCTCATGATTGATATGATGCCTTTTGCATTACAAATGTATGTCACGTATAAATCGAAATCTTTCCATGTTACCTTTTTCCACGGAGGGAGCTCCCTTCGGAAAAATGGGTGCAACTTAATTATTTCGAGCTTTGCTCTGTTTAAATTTCCATTTTCCCTTTTTGCAAAAGAAAAAAAGAGAACTCGGGGAGTTTTCAGTCCGTGGAAAGCACGTATATACATGTTCCCTCGGAATACATTCCGACGTTTTGATTTTCGAAAGAGCTCAAGACGTATATTGCAGCATAATAGCAAAAGGGGAAAATTAAGTCTGGAGGTTTTTGTTTTTCCTTCGCTGCGCTTAATTCCTCCATGTGGATTTTCATAAGCCCTTGTTTCATTGAATGATGATTCATCATGTGCACACGTTTCGGAATGCTTTATTTTAAATGAATTTTGAGTTGCTTCAAGGGATGATTCAGGATGATGGATTGATCGAACTCAATATTGAAGAGTTTATTGGATTCGTTTTGGGCCTCTGCGGCGTGATGCCATGTTAGTTTTCGAGCTATTGATTTGAAAATGAACTAGACTGCATTGTGTGTGTTGTTTATTTGATCATTACATGTCTGACGGTTGAAATTTGGGGTGGTTTTTTTGATTGCACTGAAAAGATTAAGACCATTAAACGCAGTTTTTCAGATTTTCGAAACCAATCGAGAAACCCACATTGATTTGAAATACACGGCGATAGTTTCTTTTTAAAAATTCAAAATGTGATTTTTTCCGTCGGGTCTCTTCTTATTAAACGTCTCTAATCGTAACCTTCTGAGGGTTGGTATTAACCTGCCAGGATACCCTGGCCTGCTGGCAATTTTATGAAAAATGCCAATAATACTCTGGCAATCTTTCTAAAAAATGTGATCGTGCCATTCGGTTCATATGACATATGAAGCCATGAGAACTTAACAATTTGTGGAACTTCAGCCAGCGGTCGCCATAGATTCTTCATTGTGAGATTAAGACCAATTGGCTCCGTCCGTGAGATGGTGATCACACAATAATGATCACATAAAAGTCACTTTTGGCTTCGTAAAATCGATATGATGCCTAACAGTTCGAAATACAATTCCTTAGCATCGAAAGGATTTGAGTGCACTGAAATCATCATTTTATATAAAATATGACAACATAACAAGCAAACAAACAAACAAAAAAAAGACGAAAAGCTTCTTTTCGTTTCATTTTCTTCTATTTCTTTCACAGCAAACGTGTCGCTTGAAATTTTTCGGAACAGTTTACCCTAAGATAAAGGAAACATTGTAAACACACACACAAAAAAAAAAATGAAAGTTTTTAGACTTTCAAGTTGAAGAGAGAGCAAAGTCCAAAAAGTTAAAAGTTGAAACTTTTTTATACTTTTTTAGAGGAGGGTCTTTAGGAGGAAAGGTTTTTTTTTTTTTTTAAAGTCTGGAAAATTCGTGACTAAAGAGTTTTCCCTCTTAAAAATATTGTATTTAATTTCTCCGGTTAATTTGAAAAGTGGCGCTGATCAGAGGAAAGTGATATCGCTTCAGTTGCTCCTCTTAAAAGGCGCGCTTGTTTTACCTGCCCCAGATTTTGTTTACCAACAAACATTCTTGACAACGGAAAACGTATAACGAGAAAACATTTTATCCGGAAATTTCCCATTCGCACCCATTATACGCACAACTTTAACGGAATGATTTATAAATAAACCAGAGGGGAAATTTTCCCAAATTGGAGGAAGGGGGGGAGGGGAGGCGCGGGGGAGATAGGAGGAAAAGCGGAAGTTCCACTATAGCGCCATAAACCACAACGACATAAAACAAATCTTGTTATCTGTCAGTTAGAACCGCAATTGATTGCAGGGTCATTGATAAAATCCAACGAACCAATGGCTACTAATAAACTTGTTTTCCCTTATACCCGGGGAAAAGAACCCTTAAATATAAACCTTGCCATAGAGTAAATGCAATTAGTTTAATTGTCTGCGATTTGCAAAATTTTAATTTTTCCCCCGCTGGGAATTGCGGGAGTTCACTAGTCAAAAAAGAAGATTTGAATCGGCGTCGATTAAAACCACTGGCCTAATTAAAAAGCTTTTCCGTTGAAAAACCTTTTTATTACTGTTTAGGTTGTTTACGAATGCATGTTCTCACAAAGAAAAATAAAATAAATTTTGTAACGAGGAAAGGACATTTTTTTTTTGGTCATATTTAGAAGTACCGTAAAACGAGGCAAGAATGAAAAATTGACCCTTCGTCGAAGTTAATATCTCATCAGATTTATTTTAATTATGCATTTATTGTAATTTTGCTTTATATTTACAGGGCTGCAAAGGCGATGCTAATAACAAAGACAGTGCTGACGCTAATGACGACGGAAGTGCCAATGCCGAATCCGAAGCCTATGTCGAAGCCGACTCTGGTATGTATGAAAAAATGATATGCCTCTGCCTATGCCGAGTGTAACCCGAAAGGAGGTAGTCACCCCTCCGGGCATCACCCCCCTATATCATCATTCCACTGGACATCTTCACCCTGGTTTACGGTGAAAATAAAAAACTGAATGAATAAATAATTAAATAAAGCGTAATAAATATCCGTAATTAGGAATTGAAGATGAAAAATTAGGCTGCGCAGTTAAAAAAAAAAAAAATCCCCTTTTCGGATTTAATCTGCAGGTTACGGTTTTAAGTTTAAACAACCGTACAGGAAATTTCGCATAACTCGTAAAATAAAGATAATCAAGGAAGAATTATTTTTCGAAAGCTCGCAAAACTGGAAGGCTAAATCGCGTTTGAATTCCTCATCCTCATCCTCTTCCCCGTCCACCCCCTCCCCTTCCCTCGTTTTTTTTTTTTTTTTCTCTCTTGTGAGAGAGATGAGTGGAGTTCAAATACCGTGTGTTAAAGTGCAGACAATACAGACATGGGCCCCTCTTGAATCAAAATTATTAGGAGCTAGAAGTAATTTATGATATGCCGGCAGGGCAACTGTTACTGTTGTTATTGTTAAGTTATTACTGTTTTCAGCAACTCAACACCGCTTGTTTTTGTTTAAAAAAAAATGAGAATTATATAAAAAAAAAAAAAAAAAAAAAAAAAAAAGAAAAAAAGTTGGGTCGGTGGTTTTATCATTGCCCATCCGGAAAATTTATTATAATTAAGTCAATCAATCCTTGCATTTTGTTTTTTGTTTTTTTTTTTTTTCTCTGAAAGGATAATTTTTGATTCAATTACCCCTAGGGTGCTGTTAATAATAATTGCTTTTACAGGTAATAAATTTACATTGAATCCATCTTCATAAGTCGTTTAACAGTCGTTTACCTTTTAATTTCTACTCCGTGTTTGGTACTCGCCCAATTTCAAAGGTAAAAAAAAAAAAAAAAATGGATATGAAAAAAAAAAAAAAAAAAATTGCAGGCCGCTCCGTAATAATTGCTATTTATGCGTTATACGTTGATTATTTATGTTGCTCGGGTATACACTAGGAACAACATAAACAGCTGACAAAATACGTCATTTGCTTTTTGCTTCATCCTGAGGCTAACCATTTAAATTTATCATTCACAAGCGGAACGCTAAAAACGTAACTAATCTAGTCTATGGAAAATGGAGGAGTACAAGGGAATTTATTGTAGGAGTAAACTTACAATGTCACCAATATGTTATTTCGAATAATATTACAAAGGCTTAAGTTTGTAATATAGTTCATAATTAGTTATCGGATTTGAAAATTATTCAAGCGAGTTTCAAGCAAAAACTTTAATGTGGAATAATTTCTTCATAGAAAAAGAACACAAAGTTGATACATGTGTATGATATTTTATTCATGGGTCGGGTGATAGCAAAAAAAGAAAAAAAAAAAAAAAAAAAAAATAGAGGAACTTTTTTTTATTTCTGAAATTGGTTTTTTACTTTTTCGGTCTTATGACTATTTTACAGTCAAGGAAAGTTTTTTTAACCGTGGCGTAGGCGGCAACATTAATATATGTATTAACTTAAATATTAGATGGCTTTAGCGTCGTTCAGTTGTCCGAATTGGGAGGGTTTTGGGGTTCAATGTTTGATTAAAAGACGACCCCACTGGTTTGATTCACAACGTACGCAAAATAATTTTTTTTTCTAGTTAAAATGACCCATTGGAGTCGTCAGTAGATCTGAAAGTGACTTAAACCCGATAGAAAAAGCTGCGAGTTAAATCAATTTAGCTAATATTATAAATTACAAAATATTGTCCAGGACGAAAAATTGACATTATTATTTTCCATATTTTTCCAACGATTTTCTTCAATCCAACTTTTCTCGATTCCATTTCCCGAAAACATTATTTGCTTCAAAGACTTCCGTAATAATTTTTCCCTATTAAAATATTTTTCGCGATCGATTTTGATTTTGAACATATTTTTTTATAACTTAACGGAGAAACTAGTTATAGTTTCGCCGGACTTTGTTTTTTGAAAATCGTGTTACCTTGGTTTAAAAAAATTTTTACTTAATGGGAAACGTTTATTACTCGATTAACTTTGTCTCATATTGAATTATCTTACCTTTAATTCCCTTTTTGAGGAATATATTCAATATTTTATTTCCCCACAATTTTTTTTTCCTAAAAATTGTTTTAAATTTTTAATTAAGGGAAAATTAAATTGTTTGGAAAGCTCCAGTAATTCAAACAATTTTTTTTTCTTTCCAAAAAGAGATTAAAATTTTCTTAAGGTCAGGCTTGTTACCCAAAAGGCAGAGTACGGCAACGCTCAAGCGTCATCTCTGGGGGGTCAAAAATTATTTTTTTTCTTCATTAAAAGTCGTTATGTTATATCCCCCCCGTGAAACGTTCTGGGGGATGAAAAAAAAGTCGTTCGGTCATATTTCCCCCACGAAAATTTTTGGGGGGTGAGAAAAATATCTTACTTCAGATGAAGTCACTGGAAAAATGGAAATTCCTCGCCCCCCCCCTCCCCTTGAAAAACTTGGGGGAAATTTTTTTTCTTTTTAATACTGAAAGATAAAACAGCAATAAGTTCACAGAGTCATATTCAGGCCGTTCCGCGTACTCGTACTTTTCAATGCAATGCGTTGTATCTATGTCGGCGCGATCAACTTTTTGTCGCCAATTTGTAAATAGGACTCTTTAGCCAACGCTTTCTACAATTGAGGCAAAGTTAAGTTAACCTCGAAGTTAAGTTAAGTTCATTTTAAGGTAAGTTAACGAAATGTCATTTTTCCAGTAAATATCAGGCCACTGTGCAACCACGGTTTTGATTTGAACTGTATGTGAATGCTAAGAAAGTAAATTCCTCGATTATAATTTGTTCTCTAGGCTGTCAACCTTTTGCATTTAGGGAAAGCAAAAGGTTAACTTACCTTAAAATGAATTTAACTTAACTTAAAGGTTAACTTAACTTTGCCTCAATTGTAGAGGGCGTTGGCGAAAAAGTCCTATTTACAAATTGGCGACAAGAAGTTGATTGCGCCGACATAGATATAACGCATTGCATTGAAAAGTACGAGTACGCGGAATGGCCTGAATATGACTCGGTGAACTTATTGCTGTTTTATCTTTCCGTATTAAAAAAAAAAAAAAAAAAAAAAAAAATTCTCCCAAGTTTTTTAGGGGGGGGGGGCGAAGAAAAAGATTTTCATTTTTCCAGCGACTTCTGAGGTAAGATATTTTTCACACCCCCCAAAAATTTTCGTAGGGGAAATATGACCGAACGACTTCTTTTTCATCCCCCAGAACATTTCACGGGGGGGATATGACAGAACGACTTTTAATGAAGAAAAAAAATAATTTTTGACCCCCCGCAGATGACGCTTGAGCGTTGCCGTAGCAGAGAGAGGAAGGGAGCTCCTTCTTAAGATTGTAAGGAGGGGGAAGCCCCGACGTGAGGAAGTTTGAGTCCTTTGTAATTTTTTTCCGATGTACAATGCCCATAACCTACGGGGCATTTGGAGTTTCCTAGAAGAATTTCTAGGCTTTTAGGCTACCTACAGGTCTGTTTAAGCTTGTTTTTATGTTTCCTGGATTTCTTCCCAATGGAATATTTTAATCAAAATATTTTAAATTATTTCAAAAACATTTATAAAATATTTATTAAAACAGAGAAAAAGATTCTACAAACATTAATATTTTAGAAATATTTTGAAATATTTTAAAATACAGTATTTTAGAAATATTTTGAAATATTTTAAAATACAGTGGGGTCGTCCATGTATTACGTAACGCAAAATAGGCCACTTTTTTACCCCCCCTCCCCCCCTTGTAACACACCCGTAACGCAGCCTGTAACCCCCCCTTCGTTATTACGTAACACGGGTTCTAACCCCCCCTCCCTTTGAAAAATATTTAAATTTCGTTTTTAGAAGTCAAAAAAAAATTTTCAGTTTCTAGATAAATTTTAATCAGATTTTACGAGTTAAAAAATTTTTTTATTTATTTATTTTGAAGAATAACTGGGAAAAATTTTTTTAAAAGAGTTAAAAAAATTGAAATAATTTTAATATTAAAATTACGTAACGCATGGCCCAGCTCCCCCCACCCACCCGTAACAATGCGTAACACCTCCTTCGACCCCCACCCCCCCGTCCAGGCGTTACGTAATACATGGACGACCCCATTTTAAAATATTTGGACTCAAATTTCCCATTGGGATTTTTAAAAATAATTTTGGTCTTTTGAAGACCGTCCCCACCGGGTCCGAACTCCATAGATTACGTTTGTTTCCCCCTGCAACAATCCCGTGAAATTGTCCGGCTGTATGTAAACTGTAGTAATAAACTGGAAGGGAAGTCGCATGAAATGATCCGCATGTCTTTGCTTATTTGTTAAAAAAAAAAGAAAAAAAAAAAATTTTCTTACTTTTTCAGTTATTTACTCTAAACGTTTCTATTTACGCTGAAAAGAAACCTCAAAGAAACAAGAATTTACCTTTTTGTTTAAAAAATAATTAATGAGTATCAGCTATCGACTAAAAAAAATTTAATTAAAACCTTTCCTGACTGAAAAAAAAAATAAAAAAAATAAACTACCCAAGCCGAGAGTAATTTAAATACTCCATGTTTTACATGTTTCATTTAATTTGTAATGATCAGTGTTTCCGAATAAACATAGATTACTCGGATATCCACTATATATTCATTTACATGCGAGCTGTTTATTAACCGTCTGCCCGCGTGAATCGGCAAACTTTTCGGTCAAGATTAAATTTTTTTCTACCCCTCTTAATATTATTAAATCTCCTCCACCCGGTCTTTCTCTCTCTTCCCCCTCTTAGTACGCCAAGGTAATGCGAAATGACTTTCGGAGAATTTTCAAAAATTCCCGACCGTGTTTCCGGAATCTGTGAAATGGTCGATAGTCACGCGGGTGAGGTTCATTATCAGTTTCGAATTAACAAGAATAGCATATACTACATATTACAAAGCCCCGTGATGTCATTCATATTATAAATTACCCGAGTGGACTTGTCCTTTACATAATAACGTGTATTTAACGATTTTCCGAAAACCGCAAAACTTTGGGAGGTGGAAGTCCCTCAAATTTTCAAAATGAAAATCTGGTCGGGAGTGATAAATCCTCTTAATACTCGTGTAATGCACCTCCATAGCGGTTGAAATTCCGAAAACGGGTTTGAAACGTTTTCGACAAATAATGACCAAATGATATTTTAACGGCCCTTGTATTGTAATAACTTGGAATCTGAAATTAAGACCCTAGAAACCAAAGTACGTAAGGGAGGAGAGGGGGGGTTGACTTAGGGGGCAGGAAAGGTCGATGAAAATCATTTAAATGCACATACATATAAATCTGTACACCCGCTTCTTCCTTTTACTTCGAAAAATTAAATTTTCATGTTATCTTTCGCGTAATCAATAATTAAAATAAATAAAACTTTCGCCTTATGGGTGAAGCTCATCCATTATTTATGGCGCGGTGACTATATTTTATTCCTTCAAGAACGGGTACGACGCAAGGCAGATTTAACTACAAGTTTTCAGTTGAAAAGTAAGACTAAGTTAAATCGAATAAGGGGGGGGGGCGAGGTTAGGAAGAAAAAGTGGGCGGAGGGGAGGGAGGAGGGATGTATGTAAAGTCTGTACAGAATACATAATAGTGTCATTTTGGTAAATAATGAAGGTCGAATTAACCCGAGCTTTAGGTCTCCTTAATTTAACTATTGGATCCAAGGGACGGAACACGGAATGGTTAATTATCTAGTCTCGAGCTTCATTGATCTGATAGTTGGTTGGAGGTCACAACAAGCCTATATCAAAATAACAACTTCACCCCTCCCTCCTCCTTTCCTCCTCCTCGCTCCCTATATACTCCGTTTTCTCCTATTCAACCTTTCTCTTTCCCCCCCCTCCCACATCCTCTCCTTCGTTGAGTGACACCGGAGTTACGTTTCCT
Organism: Liposcelis bostrychophila; assembly: GCA_037577465.1. NCBI lineage: Eukaryota > Metazoa > Arthropoda > Insecta > Psocodea > Liposcelididae > Liposcelis > Liposcelis bostrychophila. Next base: position 11,105,826 of record CM075210.1, read on the forward strand.
CATAAATATACACGTTCACGGATTCTGTCAAGATTCAACGAACCCCATATTTTTCGGGGTTTTTCCCCCTTTTGAAAAACTCAAAAATTCATGATCTTCAGACCTTTTTCCCCAGGCCTGAAATTTTAAGAACGATGCTGCTGCTATCCAGACTGGAAAAAAAAAGAAAACCGTGGGCAAAGAAAAAAAAAATAGGACTTCTCGGTATACGGATCGGGAGAGACAAAAGGAAAGCTTACGCAGAGATTGGCAGAGTTAAAAGGGAATCGTAAATGCATTTGTAACCTTTTAGCATAGAGCAAACTACGTTTCCTTTCGATGAAAAAGGGAAACGTCGAAGACTATTTCGTCGCATCAGTAACATAACCTCGTAACTCGGTTTCCGCTACTTTTCAGGAGAGAGGATCAAAGTTTTTGGAATTTGATCGTTATTTCCTCCCTTATTTGAATGACTTATTCGTTGAAAAAATGCTAAGTGTTCGTCTAACTAATAGTCTAATAAGCCGTAGAAAAAAATTTTAGATCGGATTTTGATTATAAGCCATAAGGACCTTTTTTCCAAATCGTATCTTAAAACGTTGAATACGGGGTTTTGTTATTCATCTTTAAACGGACGACTTTCTTTTTTTTCATGTATAAAGGTTTTACGACGTTATGTTATTCACAAAATAATTTTAAAAACCCGAAAAAAACCTGTATCCGCTATCTTACAATGTTCTTTGATTAAACGTTTTTGGCAAATTTTTAAAATCACATGTTTATCCAAGTAAGTTTAATGCCACTTCATAGGATAAAAAACCCTTATTTTGTTTATACTTATTATAGTACTATTTTAAAAGGGTTTCTTAAAAAAACACAGAATCTAAAGAAAAAATAATTCACGGACACATTATTTGTTCAGTAGATTTGACATAATTAATATCTTGAGTAAAGCAAAAAAAAAAAAAAAAAAAAAATTCGCAGCCTTTTAATTGCGGAATTTTTTGATGCACAGAAGAAGCCCTTTAAAACTTTCACTAATTTTTTAAGCTTAAAATGAAACTATCGAACCAATAAAAGATGGAAACTAATACCAAGCTTACTAAAATATAAAAATATTTCATTTGTATAACAATTCCTATTTCTATTCCAAAATTCACCTTGGTTCGAATTCAAATTTGGTAACCCAATTTATTTTTCAATTTTTAAGATATTTATTTTCGATCCAAATTGATAATCTTTATTGCATTTTTGTTTAGGTCTAAAATTCTACTTTTCTATTTTCAAATTGACGGGATAATTAATTTTGTTAGACTACTTTGTATACTTTTGGCTGCCTCTTCTCTCTTGCTGAAATTATAAGGTCTTTTGGGTGAAAATTAAATACTAATTTTTTGTGATTGCAGTTTCTTTTGTTTTAAATTGAAAAAAAAAAAAAATACTAATGACAAATAAATCTTTAAAGGTTTTGCTATACAGTACAAAAATATCTTTAAAAATTTAAAAAATGCAGTAAAGTTGTCTACTATTTTATTCGAAATTAAATGATATGCTAATCTTTCATTTAGCGATAAATCTTGAGTACAGAAGGTAACAAACTAGCCAGAAAAATTACCCTAACACTAAAAAAAAAAAAAAAAAAATAAATAAATAATAAAAAAATAAAAATAAATAAAAATTTACTGGGCCTAAAGAAATAGATATAAAATAGACGATCACTTATGATAAAAATGTTTTTTTAAAAAAAAAATAATGTTTACATTATTTTATAAGCATAAAATTTTTCAGCTAAAAAAAACTTAAATAGAAAATGAAACTTTAATTTAGAAGAAATATGCATTTTTTTAAAAATTACTCTGAGTTGTATTATATATTTTTTTCTTCTAAATCCACATTCATTAAGAGACTTAAAAAAAACGAGAATTTTACGAGATTCTTTAAAATCTGTGCCCGCAAAAAGACAGAGGGGAAAAAGATTCAAAAGAGGCGAACGAAGGTTCTTTCAATAGTAAACCTAAAAAAATGAAGAAGAAAACGTGGATGAAAGTAATAAAAACTTCAAGTAATTTTACAACATGTCAATCGATCGTGATAAATATAAGTAAAAAATTTATTTTTCGGTTGTCCAGGACCAAATTTGAAAAATCTAACACGTTTTTTCTCCATCAATTTTTGAGCTACTACCACTAAATACGATGTTACTCGTCCGAAAATGGTTAGTAACGTCAGAAACGTTAAAAACGATAGCTTGCATCTTCGATATACGATAAAAATTTGAAGGAAAAATAGATATTTCGGGTAACATAATGTCGTATAATAAGACTTACTTCCACTGAGCCAAAATATTTAACAATGAATGATTACTATAACGCCGTAAACATGAAATACTGGTGTATTTTCGGTGAAATTACAAATTTTGTTAGTATTAAAAGCTCGTAAAACAGTCATACCGGGTCAAGAACCGCTTCTTTGATCCTAACACACAAACACAAAACAACGTATTTCAGGTATAGAACCTTTCGAATCTATCAATGAAAAAGACCGGGTTGATTCCATTTTGAGAATTTCTTTGTATTCAATACTTACGACGTTTTAACGATTATAAAAAAAACATTTTGTCAATTTAATTTGATGTATAGCTGCAATACGAGGTTTCATTATTCAGTGTTAATTCAAAAAAAGATACGTGTTTTCTTTTTTCCCGGAAAACTCGTCGTAGGTTTTTAGTCCGAATGTATGAATGATACAAATAGAATTCTCTCAATGAGACGAATTCAGCGATACCAATAACTCAAAATAGGCTTTTTTCGAGTTACGAGGTTATGTTACTGATGCGACGATTTATGGTGTTTCTGCATCCAACACTGTTTATATACTCGGATGTTTTACGATCACTTATTTTTCCCTATCTCATTCCCCCAATGAATTTTCAGGTATCGAAAAGTTTGTGTAATTTTAAAAAGATATTTATTTTATACAGATATACGATTATAGTAAAGCTTAAAAAGCTTCAAACGAAAAGAAGAGTAAAAGTATTGAAAAATTAAAAATGTTTTCAAATTTATTGAATTTGTTTTTGAGAGATGCTTACGTGAATTTTTTTTTTCTCCCCCTTTTTAGCGAAAGAGGGAAATGGTTTATTTCTTTCGCCGTTTTCGTTGGAATCGATTTTGAATGCTATAAATTTTAATCTCCGAATGTAAAATTTTTTGAATAATATTACTATGATCGATTATTTTGAATATTTTTTTTTATTCATGTCCTGCTTTTATTTTCTAAAAAAAACTCTGGAATTTAACTGTTTTCGGTCTGGACGACCTGGGCGACTTGCCTTTAAGTTATACGTATTTTAGAATGTTTTTTCTAAAATTTTCAGAGTTTTAGACACTAAAAAGAATATATTTTGGCGTGGGTCCCCGTAACTTGCAGTTAAATTTTTTTAATTTTTATTTTGGATCCCTTCGACACTTCGGAACAAGACTGTCCTATTTCATCCATATTTCCTATGTTTAACAAACGATAACACAAAGTCAATGGGACAGATTTTCTCGGGGGTGTCTACTTTATTTAATGGTTATACTTTTATGAATAAGAAAACGTTTCCACTAATATAAATTATAGAATATAGTATATTTATAAAAAATATTTTTTTTTAGTAACAATAAATGGTAAATATTAGATATGTTTGGGGCGCAAATTCCAGTACTGAGTTTTGCTTTTTCTTGAAAAATCTTACTAAAGGGTGTCCCTTAGTTCGGCAATTTTCGAATATTAAATTGCTTACCCCCAAAAAGTTGGTTCTCCTTGGTGTACTGATAAACTCGAATTTTTTCAATTTTTTTACTCGACGGGAAAGCACGACTTCAGTTTAAAGTTACTAAAATTGCCATGACAAAAAAAAATCGACAAACTTTTTTTTCTCTCGAAAAAATGTGGTTCTTATATCTATCTTCGATAGATCACGAATCTGAAGTCCGTTTATTTATATCTGGTCCGGTTTTTGAGCTAAACGATCAAATATGGCAAAAAAAAACGTGGTAAAGTGACAGAACATAGCAAGTCTTTAGTTTCACTCGTATTTTGGTCTCTAGCTCAAAAACCGGACCAGATATTAAAAAATGGACTTCAGATTCGTGATCTACGGAAAAATTTCGATAAGAAACCGAATTTTTTCTCGGAAAAAAATTTTTTTTGCTCTTACAGCAATTTTTGGAATTATAAACTCAAGTCGCCACTCTTTTTCGTCGAGTAAAAACCTGAAAAAAAAATCGGGTTTATTACCGCATCAAGGAGAATCATTTTTGGGGGTACGGGATTTGAAATTCAAAAATCGTTAAAATAAGGACACCCTATGTTACACATAATGTAGTTTTTGTTTCTTCCTTCCGATTCACCGGCAAAAACCTGGCTTTCTTAGGCAATGAAACTATTATTAAAAAAAATTAGCCTCTTCTAAATATTTAGCTAAACTTCCTAAAATCCATTTTTTTCTAAATAAGGAGCTAAATTATTTCACGTAATAAACTTTTAAAACATATATAAATAATTACCCCCCCCCCCCTTTCCCCCCTCTGTATATTTTGTTATTAAAAAGCTTAAGCAGACATTTAGGCCGCTAAACCAAATTTCTTAGAAAACAATTGATTACAGTTGCCGGTATAAGGCAAAGATAAAAATGGCACTACTCTTTCATTACAGACGTCTTAACCTTTGTACTAACTCCCTAAAAGTTGGTCTCATATTCCTGTCATGAGACCAACATTGGCGTATAATTTCTTGCAGCGCAGGTGAGATGGAACTCGGTAATGGTTTTTCCATTCCGGTGCTCAAACATTTGAGGGCGGAATGATGGAATATTTGATTTTCACGAGGTTTTTCTCCTGAAATAATAAGATGGTAGTACTGTAATTAATATGTCACAGAATATTCATTTCATTCATTAAAAATATCAAGCAAAAATATTTGAGCAAACCGAAAAAATTAATGGCAAATTCAAGAAATGTCCCTTTAACATGAAAAATGTGAATATTTGAAAAAAACCGCATAAAATACAAGAGGATTAGCTTTGCAACATTGCAAGGCATATAGTATATTAGTAACAATTTTTTTTTACTGGATAAGTGCTGATAAACAATTCATATTATCTGAAAATTTTTCACAAAAATTTTATATTTTCATTCATGTGTAGTTTCGGAAACTTTTAATATAAAAAAAAAAACCTTTCAATAAAAAATTTTCTTCAAATCTTAATTTCGCGGAAAATTGACGAAAAATCTAAAGTTGAAAGGGGCTTGTTAAAAAGTTGGAAGGGGCCACCTAAATTCGGACTTTGAAATTAATATGGCAGTTATTTATTTTCGAACCAGTTTACATACCTAAAGTTGCAATTTCCCACAGCAGAACACCATAGGACCAACGGTCGGCTTCATGTGAAAAAATGCAGTCTTTTATTTGCGGAAGACCCCCTTGATCCGGAATTCTCGATAAACCAAAATCGCAAATTTTTAAAATCAAAGCACCGTTGGAACCGCCGATTAATATTTGCTTTGCTGCCAAATCCCCGTGGACGACGTTGTACCTTTCTAAATGTTCCATTCCTTCTGCTATTTGCAAAGCGAATGAATTCAATTCTCTGCTCCTTAAACTGTCATAGCTTTAAAAATAAAATAAACAATTAAAAATTTGTTATCTCCATTTATATTTATAACAGGGTGATGCCTTTGGCGAAACTACGGGGTATTGCTGAAAGCAGGGAGGAATTTCAAAAAAATTTTTTTTTTGGATTTGAAAAATATTCTCCCTTTTTCTTCCCCGAAATGTTAGGGCTATAGTTCCGCCAATGGTAACTGCTAACCCTGATTTGTGCTAATTACCCTCTATTTTTAAGATGACGCAAATACTGCAAAAGTCCGACAATTTTCACGCCATCGACGATCACCGAAACGTATTCCATGATAAGGCAATAATTTTCATTTTCACAGTATCCCAAAAGGCTGACAAGATTTCGATGGTATCCTACTTTTCGATAAACGTTTACTTCTTTCTCCAATCCTCTTCCAGCTATAAAACGCCCCACTAAAGAAATTAAAAAAAAAATATTATTTTTGGCTCGCAAAAAAAAAAAAAAAAAAAAAAAAAAAAATCTTATTTAGGTTTCTAATCTTACATTTTAACACTTTAATAGCTAGTTGTGGATAGCGCCGCAGTGGTCCTGCTCTTGCTGTCCCTAAATGCACTTTTCCGAAGACCCCTTCTCCTAAAACATTGCCTAATTCAAGATCTTTAAAGTTGACTTTCGGTATCTGCAAATAAATAAATAAATAAATAAATAAAAAATAAAAATAATAATAATAAGTGTATTGAAATAACCGATTTTGGGTTTAATCATACAAAGAGAAGCCACTTTTCCCACTACTTTTTTTTTCGGTAAACTTCAGCGATATCTTTCCTTTCGAAGTTCATACAGAATTTAACTGTAAGGCATTTTTTATCAGTAGGTTCCTTCAAGTCTTCATTCACTTTCTGTGGTATACATTACAAATTACAATTTTATTTTCATTTTCCTCATTTTCGTCCCATTCCATCATTTTTGCAGAGATTCCCCAAACAAAAGATCATCGAAGATCGCCGTTAATCGACGTCCATCGCCGATCTCAATTCAACATCGATTTTATAGTATATTACTACTCTAGGGAGGAAAATGAATTTTCCCGTCGATGTTTTAAACGCGAGCGAAGCGAGCGTTTAAAACGACGGGAAAATTCATTTGACTCCCTAGAATAGCAAGATATTTTACATTACGAATCTACGGCGTCATTTTGTTGTAAATATCGCGTTTTAAAACAAAAAAAAAATCGATTTGAAACATCGTTTCCGGTATGAATGACGTGCGGCAAATGGATTCCATTTTTTTTTTATCGAGATGGCAACGTTGCAAGGGTATTAACCCTGTTAGACTCGTGGTATTAGACTCGTGGTGTACGAACAGTTTCTATTTCTATTGTTGTAGAATTATTTTTTTCTTCTTTTTTGCCAAATTTTTATGAATTTAGGAATTTACTTTTCAAAAGTAGTCAAATGTGGATTTATTTATTTATTAATTTTTTTTTTTTTTTTTTTTTTTTTTTTGGTTATGTTTAAAAACAATCTGGTTTTCTGGTGTGAGGGAAATTTGCCGCAACAATACCGGAAATACCACCTTGAACGGGAAAACGTATTTTCCTCCCGTTTTTCTATAGCGGAAAGTACTTCTTTCCGTCGATGAGTAATGTAAAGACTTTTTTAAGCTCTTGTCGACTACTTGTTTATTTCATATGTTTTTTAAAAATCAATCCTTTCCTAATTTTAAAATTTAAAGCTATCTTCAGAAAAATCGATTAACTTTCCCGTCGAAATCACGTAGAAAATAATTATTTTTCCCCAAGAAAAATCGAAACTGATGTGAAATGGACGTGGGTGAGACCTTGAAAAAATAGAAATTTGGTTGAATCGACGTCCCCTTTTGTTTGGGTTGGAATCCTGTTTTATCCCTTTTTTTTAAGTTCCTTTTTTGTTTTTCTAACCAATTTTTATATCAAAATGACCGTCCCGATTTTGCAAATTCTACCATAAAACTCACCACCCGTTTATCTTTTTTATTTTATTTTTTTTATACCCGTTATTATCCTTTTTTTTCATGATTTACTCAAACGCACCTAATGCACTTTCTCGCACATGCCCAGTAAAAATTTATTTCTATTTTTCAATTTTCTTGTTCTCATTAAAATAAAAAAAAAATCCATAAATAAATAAAGTACAAAATCTAAACTTACCTCCATTTTCAATTTGTTTAAAAAAACTTCAATTTTACTTTAACTTTTATACCAGTAAAACCGATGTATGACTGAAGAAAATAAGAAGCTGCTGCAGCAGTTTTATACACGTCGTTTTTCGGCAAGTTGTGAAACTAGTTTAAACGACCTATGCGGAATATGTTCCAATTTACTTAATTGTAAACAGGCATATGTACAAATGTATTTTCAGCTTTACTGTGAGCTACTGTATACCTTCAACCAATCAGAGAGTACCATTCTCTCAGATAAAAATCGTCAGTATCCCCTGCCAGGGTTTGTAACTAGAGTGATAAACTAGGTAGTGCCTCTCTTATAAAATCCTGCTTAGCCTACGGTCCTTTATCAAATCCAGTACAATGACTTTGATGAGTCATCAATGGCATTTTGGGATCCAAAACACAGAAAAACAAGGTTTATAAAAACAAATAACTAACGAAGATATTTTTTTTTGCAAAACGTTAACCTTTAAATCTGAACCGTCGATTTCAAAAAGAACATATGTCTATTATTTATATTATAGGTACGTCATGTTTTTTTGCTTTAAAACCAACCATTCATTTGAACTTTTACTCATTCGAGATGTGAAAAACAAATCTTTCTGTCATGAAATTTAAAAAACCTTAACGCGGATCCAGAATTTTATTTTTTATTTTTTGGGGGGAAGGGAGGGGGAGGAAATATGAATTAAGAAAATCCTTCAGCCCCCCCGGATGAGCCAGTGAATTAAGAGTTTTAAAAAAATAAATTTTTGCCTTTAAAAAAAAATTTACAATTTGTAAAATAAAGCAGGAAAAACCATTTTTCCTAGCATGTTCATCGAATAATTTTCGCTTAACCTCTTCGGCATACTGGATCTTTAAAATTTTTGCCTTATTATACACTGCGTTGGCTGAAAAGTTCGTCACGAATTCACCTCCTCGTATGCAACCATACTAAAAAGGGATGCAAAAGTGTTTAAACAATTTTGCATCACTTTAAAGCAATTTCTTTGTAAAAAAAAAAAAAAAAAATTATAAAAATTGTTTATATAAAAAGTAAAAGCATAATTTTTTCATATACCGGTAATTTTTTTAAAATCATAAGCCAGGAAAATCTTCATAAATTATGCTTATACCTACAACTTTTATTCCATATTTTATACTCCACTTACATAGTTTATGCATTTTTTTTATGTATGTCCACACAGTAAAAAATTTTATGTCAAAATCAACATAAGTAGGTCCACATAATTTTTATGTTGTTTTCGTTTATGTTTACCTTTTGGGAAAAACAACAGAAAAAATTTATGTGGACCGTTTAGAACATATTTACATAATATTTTTTTCATTCCTTGGACTGAAAAGTAGACCATAAAATCTGTTTTCCTCGGAATAAAAAATATTTTTCTTTGCAGGTATCGAAGGTAAATATCAAGACTCGACCAATTACGGCCCTCGGCTTCGCCTCGAGCCGTAAACTTGGTCTCGTACTTGAAATATTTACCTTCGACAACTGTAAAGAAAAATACTATTACTGTGCAATTTTTTGTATAATTTATTGTACATAATTGTAAATAATTTATGCATCTCTTTTTTTTTACAGGCATTTCGATTATATTCGGGTAAAATGACGGCGATTCCTTGCAGTAGTAGCAGCTGGATCAAAAAACCCAGAAAAATATCCTCGGTAAAAGACCTAAAATACCAAGATACAAAATGAAAAATCGAGGCTTCCCTTGCAGCTTTTCAAAAGAACATAAAGTAACTCGATCGAGCTTGACCCTACCGTTGCTCAAGGATTTTTTTTACGTAATGTTTTTAATAGGTAAGTACCCCCTTTCTTACAGAAATTCATGAATATTCAAGAAGAGAAGCAAAGCACCTGGGTTCCTCAAAGCTTCAATCTTTAAAAAGATTTCTCGTTAAAACAATTTTCTCTTCTGTTTACACTTTTTTTCCGGATAAGGCATTACTTTTTTTTTTTTTTTTTTTTTTTTAGTATTCTTCTTTTTCGACTTTAAAGGAATAGATGGAAACACAGGGGGGGAGGGGGAGAAAAAATTGCAGTGATTATTAACTAAATCTAATTGTGATTCAAAGCACTCCAGGATCGTCGAGATTTACGACTCTCTAGACGCCGACTTTCTGGCCTAAGGGGTCGTTATCAATTTTCCCGAAAAAAAAGTGACTACACAGGCCAACTTTTTTCCTCTTTTTTTTTTTTTTTTCTTTTTTTATCAAGAGCATATTTCACTCATAAAGATATCAGGTAAAGTAATCGGTTAAAAAAAAAAGAGCACTAAGCCAAAATTCATCCGCTGAAAATATCGAAACAAACATAGTAAACATCATACCGTAACAGGGGGTTACTTCTTACTCCAGGGGGTTACTTTTGACCCTTCTTTGCTTTATCGACCGCAGGGAGAATAAAGCATTGTTTTTAGCACAAATTTCAGATTTTCAGTTTTCGATATTTTTACACGTTTTAAAGTCCCCTGATGCCGAAAAAAGCAAAATTTGGATGGTGGCCGTGTGTGTGTATGTGTGGATGGGGGTATGAATGTATGAATGTATGAATATATGTGCAAAAAAATCTGTCCGTCGAAAAGCAGAAAAACGAAAGAACGGATGTCGATGATTTTTGGTGGGTAGGAACTTCTAATGAAATGTAGGTGCTGATTAGTTTTTGAGCCAAATCGGTTCAGCGATTTGGAAGCAGTGAGTGAAAATGTTGAATTTTCAACTATTTCAAGATATTTTTTGACTATAAATCGTGAACCCAACTACCGATTGAGTCCGATTTTCGTACTGCAGTAGATATTCATTAAGATACGCTACCATTGAAATTTGGTTAAATTCTGTTGAGTGGTTCAGAAACGGTGAGCAGGGCTAAAAGTATGGGTATAGGCCTAAAAACCGATATCTTCAACTTTTGAAACGTCACGATATGACGTCACCGATTACGTCAACAAAGCGATTTGGATGCTGATTGGCGGGTTCCTCGTGGGAGCTAACGAAAAAATAACCGTATTTTTGAGAATATTTTCCGGGTAGAGGATTCCGAATCTGAAATAATTTTTCCAAAATTCGAATTCCTTATGCCCGTATTGCGGATTTAGTGGACCTTTGATCAAAAATCTAACCGTATTTTTGAGAATATTTTCGGGGTTGAGGATTCGGAATATGAAATTAGTTTTCAGAAATTCGAATTCTTTATGCCCGTACTCGGCTTTGATAGACCTCTGATCGAAAAACTAACCATATTTTTGAGAATTATTTAAATAATCGATAAAGCACTTTGATCGGTTCACCGATCTCATTTTTTTTTTTTTAAAGATACGGTACTTGAAAATAAGAATTTTTTCAAAACTTAAACTTATTCTAAATTATTGATTATTTTCGAGTGTTATGTTCAAGCCTAGTTGCCTAAACTTATTTTATAATGAAAATATTAAGTTTTTAACACGGAAAAAAAAAAAATGAAGAAATCACGCAGCCCAAAGTGCTAAGGTGCATTCTGCTGCATCTACCGGTCAAATTGAAATTAAATTCCTTTTCGCACTTGCCCTATAGTATATAGTCCATTAAACAATCATCCTAATTTCACTCAAAATTAAACTATTAAAAGCAAAAAAAAAAAAAAAAAAAAAAAACGTACGATAGTAAATACGATTACGATAGTAAACTTTTTTTTCTACGATACTTTTTACAGATATTTCAATGGCGATATCATGTTTTGTAAATCCACAACGAATCGACATTTCGACAACGTTTCCAACGTTTTGATTACGTTTTTACTACGTTCACTAATTTTTTTAAATAAACAGCGATAGTCATTAATAGAACATCTAAAAAGGTACAAATCGTTTTATTAAGGTATATTTTTCGTTTACAGAAGCTGTCATATTTTCTTTAATTATTAAAAATGTTCAGATATAAACATGATTGTGAAAAGTAACCCCCTTTTTTTTTTAGAACGACACCTTTTGGAAAACCGAGTTTTTACTCGTGTTAGAACAAGTATAGATGTTATAACAGGGTATCGTATGAAAGCTATAAAGGACCACTCTATAAACAGATTTTAATTTGGTTTTAAATTTTATATCTGTTTCGTGGAAAAACCATCAAAAACTGTAAAAAGTAACCCCCTGCTACGATATTATCCTTTTTTGATTTCCGTTTTTAAAGCACAAAGATATTTTACCGGGAAAATATAGGGGATATGCAATTGTAAAGCTCGTTTTTTCAGTCCCTTTTCGGGAAATTCACGAGCTCTATATTTTCTTATTAAATAATAACCTGGCGTGCTTGAGGTGTTAGACCTAATTCTGATTTAATTACGAATTAACTAATTCTCTTCATTTATAAAACGGTGGAATATATATCATGCTATAGGCAGTTTTGAATAGAAACCGGAATGAATGAGGCAGGTGTGCAAAGGATGAAAGGGAAAAAGCGGAAAAGGGGGAGGGGAGGCTATAGGGAAGGGGAGTAGAGAAGACGGCGCAGATCAGAACTAAACTTTTCCGAGAAGATCCATTTTCTCTGAATTTATTTTCCAATAATTTTAAGCGATAATATTCTAATCTCTTTTGACGCCTTCGGGTGATGAGCCTGATTACCATACAAAGAAGATATAATAATTATTCAAAATGGATAATACCTGATCGTTTATTTTTATTATTATTTTTTCTTTCTTTCCTTTGTAAAAAAAAAAAAAAAAAAAAAGTTATGATTAATTGAATTATTCTACATTTTCCTTGTGAATCGGAAATATACTCAAAGAATTGTAGGCGAGCGAGAGGAGAGACAGACGAAAGCGCTTGGAATGCATAATTAATTTATTTTATTATTTTATTTGGTGTTAACACGTGAGATGAATTGATTCTAATTCTCTTCCTTTCACTTTCCTCACTTTCTTATTCGGAATATCGGAATATTATTAATTTCGTAAGCACCTCGTAAACTTAATCGAATAACTTATTGAATACCGGGAATACCAACTGTTTTCATGTAAAATTGAAAATGATTTCTGTTTACGTATTCAGGAGCGATGACGCTTTTCCTCCTCCAGGAAACTCCGATATCGCATCGGTTTTGAAATGGCCCAAAATTAAATTTCTGAGTGAACCCGGATCGGATTAACAGATTGTTAATTAAGAAGAGTTATGATGATAATTTAAAAAAAAATAAAATAAACAAAACCAGACAAGGGAAAAGTTGAAATGAAAAAAGAATTCAAGTTATTACTCGGAAATGATTTTCGTAACCTTCATTCAAATCGGCGAATTTATATTTTCTTATATACAGTGATGCGGTTTTTCACTTCGCAATTTTTTTTGGTATTTTCCAAATGTTTCAGTGATGCTGTTTCTCCTGCTCAATCCGTTTGGGACTTCATTTCGTTTAAATTAGTAAAGTTTATACTTATTGAATATTTACTTCATTAAAATGGATTTAATTGCATAGATTGTTACGCAGTATTTATCGATCGGATTATTATTTATTATTTTAAAAATATTAAGTCCTATATGATGGGAGAAACGCAACCTTGGGTCGAGTTTAGTTTTGATCTGTAGTTTAAAAAGTAGTGTTTACCTTATTCCGCCATTTTACCGTCCTTGAGGGCTGTCCATGTGATAGATCACGTGATTAATGAGGTGTGCCAGTGGTAAAGGCTCTGAGCGACTTTGATTGCAGCGCCACTATTAAAATCATGCTTAACTTAAAGCAATATTTCCCGTGAAATAATTGCGTAATGGAAATATATACGCTTCTATAAGGTAAACAGGTATATTTATGCAAAAAAAAAAAAAAAAAAAAAAGTCGCTCGGAGCCTAAACTCGTAGTAGAAAACACCCTTAGTGCACTTATCCCAAAGGGGAATCACGTGATTTTTCTCTCGGTGACCTAGGCAAGTTCACCGTGTTCGCGGCAAGTTAATAATATTTGAATGTGATTTAAAAAAAAAAAATATTTTTCTTAAATTAAAATGGTACTTTGGTTAATATTTTATGTGATTTTGTGTTACTATTAACTTTTAGTGATTTTTAACGAAATTATGGTTGCGAAACACGAAGAAAATCGTGACAATTAATTTAAAAGTAGGGACGCACTTACGCACACAACAAATTTCAATGAAATTTCGAGAAATTTGCTCAGATTTTGGTTCTGGACGTGTAAGACTCTAAGGATTCAAAATCTAAAACTTGTTCCAAAATCTTGCTCAAGATCTTGCGAGATTTTCTGAAATCTTGCGATTTCTAAGCTTTAATAATTTTTCGGTTAAGCTGTACATCTTGTGGTATTTTTCATATATAATTTATATATAATTTATATATAACTTATATATAAAAAATAGCACAAGATGTACAGCTTAACCAATTTTGGTTAATAAGCGCTTTATAATTTAGCTTTATAATTTCTTAATAAGGTTTATAATTTTTTAAAGTTGCATCTTAATAAAAGAGCTTAATATTTTTCTTACGCCCCAATAAAAATACGGAAGGATAGCCATATTGTGCAGTCTTGATCTGACCTAAGTACACAATTCAGGATTAAATTTTTTAAGTTAGAATTGCAAGTTTCGATGCAGAGATTTTGATCCTGACATAATGTCAACCCTATGAAGCAATACTTCTCCCGATATAGATATTTTTTTTGCATAAATGTTATGCCATTATAGAGCTAAAACGTTTTTAAATGTACCCCATTTCCGCCTTAGGGGCCATTCAAATATTACGTCATTTTTTTTCGACATTTTAGACCCCCTCCCTCCCCCTGATCATTATTTGTCATCATTAGCAACACCTTCCCCCCTTGAAATAATACGTCATCATTCGCTAAACCTTCCTCATCAAGGAATTTGTTTCTTTTTAAATAAATTGACAAAATGCATTTTTTATTAATACGAAATATTAACATAAAATAGACCTGAAATTTGAAGGTGATTAAGTTAAAAATTAAAACTTATATGAAATTACTTATTCATTTGTTAAAAAATTATTAAAAAAAAAAAAAAATCATACATAGTAAAAAATTTAAGTCAAAATCAACATAAGCAGGTGCAAATAATTCTTATGTTGTTTTTGTTTATGTTTATATTTTGGGAAAAACAACAGAAAAAATTTATGTGGACCGTTTAGAACATATTTACATAATATTTTTTACTGTGTACTTTTTAAATTTTTCACGAAATTATATCTAGTGTAAATGATGACATCAGCATTACACCGACACCCCCCTCCCCCCTAAAATAATGACGTAACATTTGAATAGCCCCTTATGGTGTGCTGCTCTTTCTGATGTCCAGCCATTAATTCAAACCTGATTCAAATCTTTTGTATGTTTATTTCTCTTTCAAGGTACTACAACGTTTTCCTTTATTTACACCAAAAATCGATGCTTTAAATATTTTGGAAACAAAAGAAAAAAAAAATAAAAGGAATGGAAAAGACGAAAAAGAATCGTCCAAGTTTGAGAAAGTAAAGTCTCCCGTGGTTCCCGTTAAGCTAAACGGATACAATATTTTATAAGTGGCGTAACCGAATACCGCATGAAAACAGGTCATAATTTTCTTGTAAACGGAAAATGAGACCAGAGAGACAAATATTGGAATTACGCAAATGTTTCTTCCTTGGTTTTACATTTTAATGGCGGATCAGGAAAATTCAAAAATAAATTAAGAGGAAATTGACAGCGCGATAAATTTGAATTTGTATAAGTAGGTCCTTGTCAGATGACAAATGGCTGCTTTCGTTCTGGAGGGCTTGTTCGGGTAAAGGAACGAACGAGGTCGAGAACAAGATAAACCATTCTTTATACCATTTCGAAAAACGTTTTTATTAGGGAGATAAACTCGGGGACATTTTCCTCCGTGAAAGATTTTTTTTCCTTACTTTCTTTTTTTTTTTTTTTTTTTATACACGTGCTGTCTCCGTGGAAATTATTTAAAAAATAAATGAGTATGCTTTTCTTAACAAAAGAAAATTTCTTAAAGGGAAGATAAAGAGTAAAAGAAAAGTGTAAGAAAAAAAAAAAAAAAAAAAAAAAGAAATTTGACAGATAGAAAAATCTGACAAGTTTATGTTGTCAGGATAGAAAATCCACTCCATAAAAAAGTAACGTTTCATGGTATTCGGTTCGAAAGCGCGGGGAAAAAGAAAGAACCGGGAAGGAAAAGGTTAAGTTTTGAATTCCTGTTTTTTTTTTTTTTTTTTTTTTGTACGAGCGCAATACTTCTTTAATCGGTGCTCGGACATAATATGTCTGCCTAGCATATTTTGCAAAATTTTTAATGAGTTAGGGAAAAAAACTGGCAGTTCTCTAACATGTTAAAACACATCATCGCTAGGTTCTCTCACATTTTCAGACTTTGAACTTAGTTAGCCTAACAGTTGTTATGGAAAATTTTCAACTTAACCCGGAGGTTGTTAGGATCCAAATTTTTTTTCAAAGTGTGACCCGCGACCTTGCGTCCTAACCAAACTTTAGGTCTGTAGTCCGAAAGCTTGGTCTGGATATCTGGCTTGGAAGACCAAACTTTTGATCTGAGGGACCGAATATAAATGACTTTGAAAATGGACCAGGGATGGTAATACCGGGTGTAGGTACCTAGTCGAAATTCGGGAAATCTCGGAACCGGTTCTGGTGCCGTAATTTTAATATTCCAATTGATAAAGACAATAATATGATAGACAAAAAAACAAAAAAGGTTAAATTAAACCCTAAAACTACAAGCAGAGAGAAAGACAAGTTTTTTATTGCATAGTTCGCTCTTGGTGAGTATGCCGCAGGCGCGTTATCGCTTGATTTCTTTTTGTACAATGCCGACCTAACTAATTCTCAGAAATTTGGATTTTAATTCTTGATTTCTTACAGTTACTTGTTTTATATTTTATGCAACATAAGAAGAAACATTTTCGAATTAAAATTCAATTTAAGAAAATGTCTTCACATGCCATCTGAGAAAAAGTTTGCTTGATAAATTAAAAAAAATTTTTTTGCCGAGACTACCGGGAATACCGGCTCCGAAAAAGCTCTTTTCCCTTGGAACCGGTTCCGAGATTTCACGGTACTTTGCAATCCCTAAAATTGACGAAAAAGGACGTCATCCGACGACGTCTTATCAGGAGTCCGAAGGCGGTAAAAATTGGTTGGAGCCGACGCCGTCATCGGCGACGAAAAATCTTAAGTGCTGGAGCTGGCGCCAGTACCAACAACGGAATGGCAAAATTCCTGCCGCTGGTGCTGGTGCCGGAACCGATTCCAGCATCGGTGCCAGCACAATCATCAATTTTGTCAATTTTTTTTTTTTTTTTTTTTTTTTTTTTTGCGCATGAAAAAAAAATTGTCACAGTATCCGCTGCTTACTGTAGTGCCGGCTACTGTAATACCATCGGCCCCTTAATATGATCAAAACTCGTGACCTTTCTCAGTTATATTCAGCATTGCCATCGGGTCATAATAATGACAAGGCCGGTGCCAGCACCGGCGATGGCACCAAGTTTAAAATAAATTATCTAGCACTGGCACCGGCATCGGCTTCGGACCCCTGCGTCTTATGGTCCCGATATGTTAAGGTCTTGACTTTAACAAGCCGCTTTGTTTTCTTCGTAAGTCTTCTCTAAGCACGATTTGGCTGATTTGGATAATTTTTGAACACCCCCCCATCCCCCTCCCCCGCCATGCAGCTTAAGCAATAGTTAAACAACTCTTAGCTAGACCCCTAATTCGAGTATTATTTTTAAAAAAAATTTTCGAACCGATCATAAAACAAAACTTTTTTTATAGCAATACTTGGAGTCAATCTTAATAAATATTTATACTTCTTGAAGGAAAGTCTCGCCCGTCCTGGACTTAAATCGTAAAGTTAAAATTGCGTCGTTTAGATTAAAAATTAAGTTGAAATATGAAAATTATTTATGATGAAGTTAAACCGATGAAGTTAAACCAATGTATTCAAAGTCACGTTATGTCGTGGGATAGGCAACTGGGGACCAATACACCCTCTTCTATAATGCATGCACCTTCACCGCAGTTACCTACTCGGCTAAAAAGAAACATAAATCTTGCTTTTTTATCATCCGCTGTTTTGTACAACACAATAACGCATAGATAGCTTTTTAGAAATGGGAGTAAACCTTTTTTCTTCCTCTCTACCTTTCTTTTTTTTATACGTGTTTTTTTATTTCTTGAGTCCCGGGTTTTAGCAGCCAAGGCTAGAGGATCAATCAGGAAATAGAGCAAGTTTTCATCTTTTTTTTTTTCTTTTTTCTTCTTTTCTTCGATAGAAAATGTCAGAGTGGCTAAGAGCAATCAACAATGCGCTTTTGAAGGTCTTGAATTCGATGCCTCGTGACCAGAAATTGTAAGTAAATTAGCCTACGGTCAAACTTTCTTAAAAAATAAAAAACAAAATAAAAGTTCAAATGAAAGTGATGTTTCGCCTACGATGCACAAATATCCAGCTAGATTTTATTCCTAGAATGTATCATGTTTTTCTTCTTTTCTTTTTCCTTCTCTTCCGAGAGTCTAGTTATTCAACTCGGAAAAATGGTTGACTTATGACAAAATATTTTGTTTCTGTTTCAATTCTTTTTCGCCCCTTGGGTATTTCAATATCGTCACTACAAAAATAAGCTGGAAACTTTTTTTTTCCATCCCCTCTTAAACTTTTTTCTCATCATCTTTCTTTCTTTTTTTTTTTTTTTTTTTCCGAACTGACCAGTTGGGTTATTTTCAAATAGGTCGATCGATTCTTTTTTTTTTTTTTATCCGGGAGAACAATTGCATGTAAATATCAAATATCCACGCGTTTATTAAAATCTTAATTTGGTATCGTAAGAAGACTTTGGACTTTTTATTAAATTCATAGAAAAGATCGAGCTTTTACGTTTTTGATTTAAGCCGTTTGGATTTTTTTTTCTGTGCCGAAGCCGAGTTTAGTGACGCAAAAAGAGTCTCCACTTTCAAAAGAAAAAAAAAGAAGTATATACGTGAAATCGCATTCGCTTTAGTCTTTGTAGAAAAAAAAAAAAAAGCCCCGGCTTTGAAAATGTCAGTGAAAATTTTCGCTTACCCATAGATGAGTCTTTTTGGAATCAAATACCGGGAGTTTTCTATGATTTATTTTGCGCTGTTTTTTCCCTCCACATATCCTTTTTTTTTTTGTCTGAAGTTATATTTTTTCCTCAGATAAAATTTTAAACTTCCTAATTTTTTTTTTTTTTTTTTTTTTTTTTTTTTTTTTTTTTTTTTTGGCTGAAAAAAAAAGAACTATCCTAGTTTATTTATCGTGCTTTTACATGGTTTTGAAACTAATTTGGGATGATTGCTGGTTTTTATGAAATATTGAAGCAGGATTTTATTTAAAACGCTTTTAAAGGGTGGGATTTCCAGTGCTGACATGCTCTAAAAGGTTTTTCGAAACAGGTTCACTCGTGTTCCGAAAAAAGGTTGGAAACCTGTTAATAGGATTATTAAACGTTCAAGTTCAAATCGGCAGAATTTTTATAGCATGTTGCAAGCATACCGGTCATTAAAATATTACGTAAGCACGTTAAGGGGGAGGAGGTTGATTTGGAAATTCTTACATAAGCTGAAAATAATCAATTTCGTTGGGATCATACCTTGCGCAATAAAACTTATTTCGGATTAGGAGGGGGGCGGGGTTAGATCAACCATTGCTATTGCTACTATCATGCTTAAGTAATACTTGAACTGTCCCATTTTTATAGCACGTATAATAGGGTGGTTCTTATTTTGCGAAGTTTGAATTTTCGGAGGTGCCACCACCTAACTTTTTTTATTTTTATGAGATAAGTTTCCCAGAATTTTTTAAAATTTTTTACTCGGCGGGAATGATTGCCTCATCGAGCTTTTAGTTCGGAAAAATTTCGTAAGAACCAAAACATTGATAACTTTTTTTTGTAAAAAAAACACCTCGTTTATTCGTATCGAAAAAGGTAGATTTCGAATCCGAAAACAAAATGTTTGTACCTGACCCAGTTTATGAGGTAAAAGCCAAAAAGCAATGAAAACTGTGGACTTAGTGCTTTTTGTCACTTTTCTCGATTTTTTCGTCTTATTTTGGCCTCTTGTTCAAAAACCGGGCCAGATGCAAAAAAATTATATTCAGTTTAGAAATCTACGCAAAATTTCCTATAAGAAACGGAATTTTTTTTACAAAAAAAAAAAAAAAAAAAAAAAAAAAAAAACTAATATTAGTCCACGTGGCCCCCTTTTTCAATAAAATTTTATCCAAGATCATCCAAATCTAAAAAATTTCCCTTTTTTCTTGAGATAAGTCAAAAATTTACAATTGTTGTAAAAATTTCATTATAAATTTCATTGAAAATTTCTAAAAATTTATAAGGATCATCAAGGATTTTTGATAAAATTTTATTGAATATTCGTTTTTTATTATGATTGATGTCCAAAACACGAAGACAACAAAACCATCATGGTGCGCCCTAAGACGTAGTCGTACGTCAAAATTAACAAATTTTTGGTTTTTATGGGATTTTTTCGAACTAAAATCTCGATGAGGCGTGCTGTTCCGTTAAGTAAACGATTGAAAAAAATTCAGGGAAATTTATCTCATGCAAATAAAAAAGTTAGGGGGTGGCACCTCCGAAAATCTAAACTTTGCAAAATAAGAACCATCTAATAATAATAATGTAAAAAAGTCTTGATCTAAAATCCAACTGCTGCTCAACAAGCATCCTAACGAAGAAAAATAATATTCTGAATAATAATAATATCTGAGGTAGCTCAGTGGTAGAGCAGCCGTCATGAAAACGGAAGGTCGGTGGTTCGAGTCCACTCTTCGAGTGCCTCTGGTGTATTCTTTTACTGAACATCTTCCCGGTTCCCTCTGTATGATCCATATACCGATAACCCCAACTGAGAGAATTACACCCTCCCTGCCTTAAAGCAGTTTTTGGTTTGTTGGAAAAATTAAAAAAATAATATTTAATGGATTCGCCAGATATTTTTTCAATATTTCGTGGATTTGTCGAAATTTTAATTCCCGGACATAATATCCTGCTTTTAAGCCGATTCCACGAGCCTGGGCGGTAGCCTCTTATACACGTAAAATAAAATATATATCTTGCATGTAAATTATCAGCAGATTACTAATAAGCTCAGAACTAATCAGCTCAATTACCAGCAGATTACTAATAAGGATGTCCGGCTTATCAGCAATATCAACCTTTTAAGTGGATAACGTCAGATTCCGTTATCGGAAGAAAGCGAAAATACCTCACAGAGGACTTTTTTATGATTTTAAACACCCATTGTTTGGCGGGGTAAATAAAAATTTTAACCTTCACCTAAACCCATTTTTTTTTTTTTTTTTTTTTTTTGTTCAAAAGTCAAATATCGAATTCTTTGACCCGATACACCCTTTATACCTTACAAAACTGCAATACATCGGTGAAATCAAGATATCAATAGGAGCAGGAAAGCGTGATATTAGATTTTTTTTCATCCCTCTTATATTTCCACCTAAACCGTCAGATATAACGTTTGTCAAAAAATTCTCCGTCTAAATTGTCTTTGTTAAAAATGCATTGAAAAAAATTGGAATCCTTCTAGCAACCAATTTTTTTTTCTTTCTGTGTCATTTTGATATAATAAAGAGAGAAAAAAAAAGGTAGGTAATAAAAGCTTTTTGACCTATAACAGTTCGTCGGTTGGAGAGGATTAACAGCAGATAGAGAGAGAGAGAGCAAAAAAAAAAAAAAAAAAAGGGAACGTAAAAGATGTCACCTTACAACAAACAATACATCAAAGAGACACTGGAGACATTTTCGTCTCGATAGATTTTAAATTTTTAATACTTTGAATTTAATATCGTTTTGAAAACAAAAAAAAAAAAAAAAAAAAGTTTTCCAAGGGGAGCGAAAATCATGGAAATTTATGGAAGTTGAAAAAGTATTTCAATATAAAAAAAAGGGAAGAATCCATGACGCATCTTTAGTACAAATATTTTTTAATAATTGTCAAACTTGCTGATAAAGGCCGAAAAAAAAAGGACTAGGATTTTCAATTACTGAAATTCTTAGTTGACAAATCGCGATTCGATATCAAACGGGGCCTTGGCAAATGCTCTCTCTCACTCTCCCACTTTTCCCTCGTCGATATAATATATTTTACAAGTTCGAACCGAGGGCTTTTCCTGTCGTCGGGTGTCAACTAGAAAAGACCGCGTTTTTTTTTTCTTTTTTTTTTATTAAAAGTTTTCGAGTAAAGCTTCCACATTTTTACTGGTTTTGAATTTTTCCCCCGTCTGTTGTCTTGGCGTCATACGCAAATAACCAACGCCAAGGAGACGGACCCGTAAACCTTTTCTTTCGCTTTCACAAACTGCTAGCAAACCCAGAGGTCGTCCATAAACCACATTAGCATTATTTTGGCCATTTTTTACCCCCTCCCCTCTTTGTCAGCAAAGGTTGGCATTTCGGGACCCCCCTTAAAATTACGTTAGATTTCGGTTACCTTTAATTTTTTTAAAATTAATATTAAACATTTAAAAAAAATCTAATATTCTTCGGAACTTAAATTTTACAAAGAAAATGTACGGAAGCCCTGAAGGGTCACATTTCTGAAATTGTTTTTTATTGTTTGTTCCGGAACAAGCAATGTCTGTTCCAAAACAACAATGTCTGTTCCGGAACAAGCAATGTCTGTCCCGGAACAAGCAATGTCTGTTTGAATTTGAAATTGTCAGTTCCGGAACAGACAATTAATAAAAAATTGTCTGTTCCGGAACAGACATTGTTTGTTCCGGAACAGACAACGTTTAGTTAGAAAATTGTCTGTTTCGGAACAGACAATTTTAAAAATTGTCTGTTCCGGAACTGACAATTTTAAATTAATTGTTTGTTCCGGAACAAGCAATGTCTGTTCCGGAACAAACATGTCTGTTCCGGAACAGGCAACGTTTAGTTAGAAAATTGTCTGTTCCGGAACTGACAATTTAAAATTAATTGTTTGTTCCGGAACAAGCAATGTCTGTTCCGGAACAAACAATGTCTGTTCCGGAACAGACAATTTTTAAAATTGTCAGTTCCCGAACAGACAATTTTTAAAATTGTCAGTTCGGGAACAAACAATCTTTAAAATTGTCAGTTCCGGAACAAACAATTTTTAAAATTGTCAGTTCCGGAACAAACAATTTTTTAAATTGTCAGTTCCGGAACAAACAATTTTTAAAATTGTCAGTTCCGGAACAAACAATTTTTAAAATTGTCAGTTCCGGAACAGACAATTTTCTAACTAAACGTTGTCTGTTCCGGACAAAAACAATTACAGAAATGTGACCCTTCAGGGCTTCCGTAAAAATGTTTTTTTTTTTCGGCGAGTCAGGTTTCTAAATTATTTTCATTTTTTTTTACGTTTATTACATGAGAACAATGCTAACGTTAGATATGTAAACCCCCCTGTTAGCAAAAGTTAGCATTTTGAATACGTTTTGAATACGTTAGCATTTTCCCTACCAAAAATACGACTAAAAATGATGAAATTTGACAACAGTCTTAATCATTTTTAGTCGCGAGGGGTTTCGATTAGTCATTTTTGATCAATTTTGGTTTTTCTTCATTATTTTTGATCATTCTTGCTCGAAAAAGGGTCGTATTCGACTAGTTTTCTTTAAGTCATTTTTAGTCGAATTTTTGGTAGGGTTGAACACCACGTTAGCACGTTAGCGGAGGGGGGGGGGGGGGGGAGGCCTCCGCCCCTAACGTGCTAACATGGATTATGGTTAATTCCTATTTAATATAAAAAATGGAAACTCCTCCACTTGCCACTCTCTCCTCTTAAAAAGAAAAATTGTACTTTAAATTTAAGAATTTTTTTTTTTCTTAAATTCTGTTAGACATTTTTTAAAATTGGCGGTAAAGAAAAAAAAAGGGGTTTTGCGAACATCTTACTTAAGTTAAAAAGGGGTTCAAAAAGAAATCTTACTAAATATTACGACGGGCCTAGGGGGTCCGAAAACCCGCAAAAAAAAGTCTTACGTAATACTTTTACGCTTCCATATGAAACGTTTTCAAATTCAAAAATTTGCGTTTTTCAACCTACCCTAGTCTGCAGGCCTTTGCAGGCATGCTGGTTAAAATATATTACATTGAAAGGTTTTTACTATTTTTTCACGATCATGGATAAGCCACTAACAACGGTTTTCTCCACATTTACCCCTCACCTACTGATTATATAAGTAAGTAGGAAAGTAAATTACGTATTACTTTTAATGAAATTATATGAGAAAAAAATATGCTATACTCTTTTTTTTTTATTAAATTATTTTTATTTTTCAAAACTGGAAAAAAATATATGCAGATAGATTTAAGGAATTTCTCGATCGCGGGAAAACATTGCAAACATTTTTTTTTTTTTTAAATCCTGAGTGAAAATCCCTTATGAATCTGCTAAATGAAAATTTACAATAGATTTTACCGCTCTAAAGGAAAGATTTAAAAACTCGTTAATAATCAAACAGCCAAGGAAACATATCTCGCTAACACCATCTTCCATTTTCCGCTTTCTCGGAGAAAGCAAACTTAAATAAATACACTTGAATGGATGTAACATATATAAACAAATAACGCACTCTAATTTACTTCATTTACATGTTATGATTGTAATTATTAAAAGATTATTAATGAGTGGATCGCTTTCATGTTTGTAATTAGTTTAAATACACCTTTTGTGTTTCCTAATCTCATTTTTATTTGGTAAAGGACGAATTGCTTTTACTTACTGAAAATAAATCGAGCTGCGAAGTCGTTTCAAATTAAAGAAAAGAGTAGTCCTTCGGATTTTTCAGCTTTGAAAATTATTGCTAACAGGTTATGTAGCCAGGGAGGAACAGAAGCCCAAACAAAATAGTGATGCCGATAAATTGAAAAAAGTTATCGACAAAGTATATCGATATTTGTTTTAAAAAAATATCTACCTATCGATATATCGATTTGAAAAGCTATCGATAAGTGAATTATCGATAAATTGAACCAATTTTTTCAGACAAGCAAAAAAAAAAAAAAAAAAAAAAAAAAAAAAAAAAATTGGAAAAAAAAATTCAAATCGATGCGAAATAGTAAATCGTACATCCGTTTCCTAATCTAACCTACCTTACCTTACCTTACCTTACCTTACCTTACCTTACCTAACCTAACCTAACCTAACCTAACCTAACCTAACCTAACCTAACCTAACCTAACCTAACTTAACCTAACCTAACCCAACCCAACCTAACCTAACCTAGCCTAACCCAACCTAACCTAACCTAACCTAACCCAATCTAACCCAAACTAATCCAACCCAACATAACCTAACCAAACCAGTCCTTGATGGTCGAAATTTGACCAAATCGATGTGTCCTTTTTTTGGGAGGGGGATTTCACCCCTGAAAGGAGGTGAAATCAGTCCCTCGGAAAATTTGAATTTGAATCTGTGAATTTTTATCGGGATATAATAATTGGGAAAATGAATGCATTTTCACGATTTTCCATGTTACAAGAAATGATTTGCAGTCTTGTCTTAAAAAATTTGAGTCTCTCAGCCCCTCGTTCTGAAAACAATCCTGATTGATAAAGTAGGATGTTCTTTATACCATCCCCCTTAAAAAGCGAAGATAAACCTCTTAAAGGGATTTTAACATTACCATCGTTTTTTGTATCTTCTCTTCCTCTTCCTCCCTTCCCCTCGAACTGCTCCACACTAAGGTAGTTCTTATTTTCCAAAGTTCGGATTTTCGGAGGTGCCTCCCCCTAACTTTTTTTATTTGTATGAGATAAGTTTCCCTGAGTTTTTTCAGATTTTTTGCTCGACGGGAAAGCGTGCCTCATCGAGCCTCATCATGCCTCATCAAGCTTTTAGTTCGAAAAAATCCCCTAAGGACCAAAAAATTATTTTTTTTTTTTTTTTGTAAAAGAAACTTTTATTTCCTGTCAGAAATTTTTCATATATTTCGAACCTGAAAACCTTTTTTTTGTATCTGGTCCCTTTTTTGAGCAAGAGGCCAAAATAAATCGAAAAAATCGAGAAAAATAACAAAACGCAGTAAGTCCACAGTTTTCATTGCTTTTTGCCTTCTATCTCATAAACCTCACCAGATACAAAAAAAAAATTGTTTTTATATTCGAAATCTAAGCAAAAATTTCCGATAGAAAACGAGAATTTTTTTCACAAAAAAAAATTATTATTAAATGAATTATCGGTTCGAACTCTTTGTTGATGTAGGATATTTTTCGGGATTTTGAACCAAAACAAAACAATCATCTATTCGCCGACGTTTCGTTTATTATATTATAAACTTCTTCAGGGCTACATGGACAAAATAAAGATCAAAAATATAAAACAACCAATCAACAACAAATTTTAAATTAAATTATTCGAAATATACCTCTAGATACTCAAGATTTTTAAAATAAATAACATATATAATCATATTAAACCGATCGGTAATCCTCCATTATTATGACTTTGTAAATTTGAAAACGAACGAACATGGACCTGATAACGATAAGGAACGAGCTTGATAAGAAAATAACAACATAAGCCTGACACTAGTTAATGTCTATATTTATTGATTGGAATAACATAAAGATTTTAGAGAGAGAACCGATAACTAAAAAACGCGAATTTTATGAAATGTACCATATTGTTAATAATAATAATAATTTTAACATTCAAAAAGATTTTAATAATTTTAGTAATGTATACAAAAATATAATCTCACGGTTTAAATAAAACGTTTCCACGCGGTTATCATTACTACCATAGACATTAACTAGTGTCAGGCTTATGTTGTTATTTTCTTATCAAGCTCGTTCCTTATCGTTATCAGGTCCATGTTCGTTCGTTTTCAAATTTACAAAGTCATAATAATGGAGGATTACCGATCGGTTTAATATGATTATATATGTTATTTATTTTAAAAATCTTGAGTATCTAGAGGTATATTTCGAATAATTTAATTTAAAATTTGTTGTTGATTGGTTGTTTTATATTTTTGATCTTTATTTTGTCCATGTAGCCCTGAAGAAGTTTATAATATAATAAACGAAACGTCGGCGAATAGATGATTGTTTTGTTTTGGTTCAAAATCCCGAAAAATATCCTACATCAAAAAAAATTATCCATTTTTGGTTCTTCTTATGGGATTTTTTCGAGCTAAAAACTGAACGAGGTACGCTTTCCCATTGAGTTAAAAATTTTAAAAAATTCAGGGAAACTTATCTCATACAAATAAAAAAAAGTTAGGGGTGGTAGCTCCGAAAATCCAAACTTCGCAAAATAAGAACCCCCCCCCTACTCCCCAGCAGCCAAACCTACATATTAAAGAGCTAGGTTTTCCATTAATGGCTAATTATAAAATTAAAGTTTTGAAAAATACCCGCGAAACCAGAAAGTTTTCTGAAAAAAAAAACCGATGACTGGTCTCCGAAAATTTCTTCAACGAGCTCTACGTTGCTCAACGAGCTCTACTTTACGGCTCAACGTTGCAACGTTGCGTTTATGATCTGAAACCCGCCCAAAAACCGTATCCTCGTTTACTGGTGAAAGGTACTGCAGAGTGAGTGACACAATTCGGCACTTGGGACGAATCTTCGAATCCAGTTTTCATAACCGAAATTACTATTTTAGACGATGCTAAAAATGTTTATTCATGTTTGGCTGATCACGGGAAATGTCCACAACGTCACTGTAAACATAAAATCGAACACGATTAAGTCGATGAATGATGTTCCACGATCATCGTTACTAACTATTTGATGTAACAATTGGGATTTTCTCGCGGGGGGGGGTTATATTATTTTCGTAACGACAAAACGTATTTACACAGGGGTAAAACTGATGGGGAGGAGGAAGGAAGGGGGGAGGGGGGATTGGGTGGTACATTTCGTACAATCCCGACAACAATAAGCTTATATGCATACATGCGAAGCGGAAAGTTTGAAAACTCTTGGATGTGACAAGTTCATTTCTTCCCTTGAAAACCCCATATCCTTGCAAAATTTTCTCGTTTGCATCCAAAAAACTTTTTTTTTTCTGGAAAAAAAAATTAGGTTTCGCAAAAAAGTGAAATTAAGAAGAAGAAAAAAAAGACTTCGGGGTGTTTGATCAAAATGTCCTAACATGTTAAAAATTAACTCAAAATCCAACCTAGATTAAATTTTGCCTAAAAGGAATGGAAAGTCAATGAAGCAAGACGTTCCTTGAAAGCTTTTCTCTTCTTTTTTAATTAGCTAAAAAAGAAAAACTTTTCTTTTAGAATTATTTAATTTATTGGTAACGTAAATAACATGAGGTCAGGTTTCTGAAATTCCTCCTCCTTTGTGAGTCACGTTATCTTGTTTCCTCTCTGGGAATGGAAGAAATGACGTTAAATCTCTTTTGATCTAATCTTCTATTAGTTATTAAATCAATCGAACGAGAAAAATTAATGGGATTCTACGTCTTTTTGATTTTATCCTCATCAGCTAATAATCTTATATTTTTGCTTCGTTACCCGTTTCATAATCTTACCTTTTTTTTTTTTTTTCTTTTATTATTATTTTTGCAGGCGCGGGAAAACAAGGGGGATGAGGACGGGCGGAAAAAATATATGTAATTTGAATTCCATTTAATTACTATTAACGAGAAAAGAGTGGTGGGCGGAAGAGGAACAGCAAATTAATAAATCAGAATGGTTGATAGGGTGTTACATGGTTGTAAAAATATGTGATGCAGTATGATTTAAATAAATATTATTGTTGCGGTGTAATACCCAGGAGGTTGTAAACAATATACGGCTTCCGTGTATTTGATGAAAATGCAACTCGATGCAACTCACACTTGTTTCGGTTCTCATGCGAGGATAAAAAAGAGACAATGGAAAAAAGACAAAAATAATACAAGCTTTAATATTAAAACAAAATGTAAAATACGAGGTTCAAAGGAAGCCTCTCATTTGGTTTCAGCGTTCGTTTACATAGGAAAAAGTGAAATAAGGAATTTCACTTTTCAACACTAATTTCTGTCCTTCATCAGCAATCAAATTCTAGTTTCTAGTTTTTAGTTCTTCATATCATATTGTCAGCAATGATCAGCAGACAAAATATAAATATACACTGTGTGTATGTACAATCGTCTATGGGTATACACCAAACCAAAGTATATGAACAGTTTCCACCCCTAAATGGCATAAGTTGTCTAAAGGAAGAAATCGTCTTTCGAAGTGATGGTTTTATCCAAGGATACCACTACCAGGATAGCTCATTACCATTTAAAAGCCGGAGCTCATCCATGACGTCATTCGGAGGCCCGAAAAAGGAATAGGCTCCGTGCGATTTTTTTTTTTTTTGTATAAATAAACACTTAAATATACCTGTTTTCCTTATAGAATCGTATATATTTCCATCACGCAATTAGTTCGCGGGAATATTGCTTTTATATAAGCTAAACATAATTTTAACGGTGGCTCTGCAGGCGGATTGATTATTCTTATTTAGAGGTTTGTTTCAAAAAAATTTACAATAGTAGATTACTGCTCTAGGATGGAAGAGACTCTTGTTTCACGTCGAAGCACGAGTTTGAGACACCGAGGCGAAAACGAGGTGTTCAACGTGCTGAGACGTGAAAAGTCTCTTCCATTTTAGTGCAGTAAGTTACTTTACGTACCGAGAAAAACGAAATGTTTACTTCTCGAGTGGGAGAAAAACAGGCGATTATTTCCCGAGGTACGTAAAATATATTTAAAAAATCAACTTCTATCAGCAGTAGGTATGCATTTAAAAAGTGTGGGTCGTGCTTTTCTGACAGTCTGTGAATTATTAAGAAGCTGATGCGTATCATTTGTAGCGATTTTGCCTTTAAGTTTTTACTAAGCCTAATCACTTCTATCATTCACAAATATTTACCGCCGAACATTTCCATCACTTTTTTATCGTATACTCACCCTGCGAATTGTTATTTTTTAAAGATATTTTCATCAGTTTTTTTTTTTTTTTTTTTTAATAGGCAGAAATAAAAATAAACACCCGTGATTTTAGCTTCGGATCTCCGGCTTACGCCAATTTTCTGAATTGGGGCCGCTCATGAATTGCGTTAGCATTATTTTGGCGATTTCTGACCCCCCCCCCCCCCCCCGCTTGTCTGTAAAGGTTAGCATTTTGGGACCCTTCCCCCTGAATTACGTTAGATTTCTGCTACCCCTACCAAAACTGCGACTAAAAATGACTTACAGAATATGACCCTTGAATGACAGTAAATATGACCCTTTTTCGATCAAGAATGAGCATGATCAAGAATAATGAATAAAAACCAAAATTGATCAAAAATGACTAATAGAAACCCCTCGCGACTAAAAATGACTAAGGCAGTTGTCAAATTTGACCCCTTTTTTAGTCATATTTTTGGTAGAGTCCCCCCCCCCCTCAAAAATTTTTTTTAAAATTAATATTAAACATTAAAATAATCTGAAATTCTTCGGAACTTAAATTTTGCAAAGAAAAAGTTGTTTTTTTGTTTTTAAAATGAGTTAGGTTACATAATTTAAAAATTTAAATTATTTTCAGTTTTGCACTTTTATTATATGAGACCAATGCTAACGTTAGATATGTAAACCCCTCTTCCCCCCTTGTTAGAAAAAGTTAGCATTTTGAATATCCCCTCCCCCCTAACGTGCTAACGTTATTTATGGACGACCCCATTCATCCGGAAACATCCGAAGCCAATTGAGCTACCCTGGTAGTAATATCCTTGAGCCATCTTCCAGTTTTTCCTTGACAGTCTTCCTTCTTGGAGACGTTAAATAATTACATAAGCATAGTTTTGGCAATTATAGACCTCTCCCCCTCCTTCTTGTAAGCTAAAATAGGCCTTTGTAAAACCCTTTCCCCCTTTACTGCGTAAGATTTCAGCCCCAACCCCCCCCCCCTTTCCCTCAAAATAGATTATTTTGCGCTTAAGTAAAATTTTACCAAGCTCTCTCCGTCCCCCTTATAAGCAATGGTAAGATTTTCCCAGACCACCTCCTTCCTAATGTGCTTACGTAATACTTCAATGACCTCCTGCACCGATAACCTTTCAGATTTTTAAAATCAAAAAAAAAAAAAAAAAAAAAAAAATTGGGCTGCTAAAACGCAAAATTAGACCGCCAAACTTAAGTGATTGACCTCTTTAATATTGACCCCTCCCCTTCTCGCCCCTTCACTTCTTAAGCGTAAACTTTTATGAATATTGAATTTAGCCTTTGAGAAAAGTTTTTATTCCCAAAAACGAATTCGTTGCAACCGTGATTTTGAAAAAAAAGAAGAAAACCAAAAAAAACTTTTTTTGTTAACAGTGAAAGACAACGTTTTGATTAATATCCTAACTTTTCGCTCCTTTCCTCTTCGTAAAAAAAAAAAAAAAAAAAAAAAAAAAGGAGAAAAAGGAAAGATATGATACATATTAAAATTCTCAAATTCATATCACGGGTTGGTTTTCAATCTTGTTTTGGACGGAACGAACGCGCTAGAGTTGACACTCGGTCCCCTCGGACTCCTTCCGGGTTTCCCCCTCCCCCCTCTTTTTTTTTCATATGTACCCTCCCGCTCTCGGTGTTGATACATCTTGAGGAAAAATCATCTGATTTAGTTTAAGAAAATTCTTGGCATTCTTTCATATTCAAATGAAGTGGATTACAGTATTAGAATGTGCATTTCTTTTGTCATTTTATTTCTTTCCATTCAAACTCACGCTCGACTTTCTTCTTTTTTTTTTCTTCCTTTTTTTCCCCTTTTTATATGGGAAAATGTTATTTTAAGTTTCTTATTTATTTTTTATTTTCATTAAAAAAGTTCATGATGGATTCTTGGGAAATTAAATTTCAAAATAAACGATGAAATACTTTTTTTTTTTTTTTTTTTTTTGAAGAGAAAGACTTGTTATTTTTAACAGTGGAAAGATTTCAAATTTTTTTGGAAGGTAACTTCTATTAAAATTTCGATTATGATTTTTATTTTTTAATATAAAATTCTAAATTATTGTGGTCTGAAATTTTTAAATAACAATCATTCAGTAAATTTATATACTCCATTTATTTTATTTTTATTTTTATTTTATTTTTTATTTTATTTTTTTTTTTTTTACAAATTTTTGTTTCAAGTAATTACCAGTAATTACCTGAAAGAACCTTCTTGATGGATCACCGCTTTAATTAAGGAGGTGTTGAATTAAGGAAATCAACACTTAATTAAAGTTATGATCCCCGAGGAGTTTTGATCCTTTGGTGTGTGTGGGTATAAAGAAAGTAGGAGAATTGGGTCGACGGGGTGAAAAAACGTGTAAGAGATCGACCTTTAAAAATTTTAGTGGCTATACCTTATTCCAGTGGTCTATACGGAGAGAACTTTTTTTTTTTTAAGATTACGTAAGCGCAACCTTAAGACTTCGAATCTGCTAAGATTTTAATTCAACGTAGATGTCGACATTGGTCCATTTTTCGCCGACGTATCGATATATTCTAAGTTTAAATGCTTCTGTAGAAAGAAGCTTTCGGGCGACTCTTCCAATTTCAAAATTAGAAGCAAAACTGAACGCAGACTAGGGCGATCAAAAAAAAAAAAAAGTGTTTCCGGTTTTGCTCTTCAGCAAAAAGTAGGTTCATTTTAGTGTAAAGACGCAAGAAAAATTTTAAAACATTTTTTTTTTTTCAACGATTTAGGGGTGTCGCAGAGCAGAAAAAAGGCCTAAGTCAAAATTTTTTTCTTGGCATTTATTGAAACGGAAATTTTGAGTATTTTTCCGTAATTGAATTTTACAAAAGTGGACTTGAAAGGTGCTTTTGACGTTATAGAAGACGAATTTCACCATCCCGATTTTCTCCGAAAAACGCCTGAGTCTCTGTTAGCGCTTTTTTAGCGCTTAAATCCTATTTTTCGGACTTAATTTTTATTTATGTTCAGTTTTGGAGCCCCCCTCCATTTCTTTTCTTTTTTTTGAAGTGGCTTCCACTAACGGAAGAAAGCCCGAGGAACACGAATTTCACTATCCCGATTTTCCTCGACGAATGCCTGAGGTCCTGTTAGCGCTTTTTTTTCCCGCGTAAACTCGATTTTTTGCGCTGAATTTTGATTTATTTCCCAATTTGGAGCCCTAAAATTTTTTGTTGTTGTTGAAGTTGCTTACACTAATAGGAAAAAGCGGGAAAGAGGAATTTCACTATCCCGATTTTCTCCAATCAACGTCTGAGCTGCTGTTTGCGCTTTTTTTGCGAGTAAACTCGATTTTTTGCGCTGAATTTTAATTTATTTCCCAATTTGGAGGCCTGAAATTTTTTTTTCTTGTTAAAATTGCTTACACTAATGGGAAAACGTTCCGGGAACACGGATTTTACTATTTCGATTTTCCCCAATCAACGTCTGGTTGGTCTGTAGCGCGTCGCAGACTTCTGAGATCAAGCATTGCAAACCAGAAAGAAAATGTAACGAACTTACCGTCCAATAATACATTACGTTTCTAAGGCTCTTCAGATGTCTGAAAGTGTCCTCCTTCCATACTAGATCATGGTATTTTTTCGGTATGGAAATACTTTGGAAAAAAAAAACTTTTTTTTTTTTTTATCCACTGCTAAAAGGCCATAAAAGTCAAAATTACGAAAAGAAAATCCATCGGAATGGAAGCAATATTCCCTTTTTTGAAAAACCAAAATTAGGAACTGATTACGTTCAAAACTGTTTTTGATGGGTCCGCAAAACGAGCAAAATCAAAACCAGAAAATAAACCCTTTTCTTATTACGTGCAAAAGCGAATTCGTCTAATTTTCCTTTTGCGGAAAACGTGTCTAGTTTAATCCTTAACCTTAATGACCAGGGAAACACAAAACGAGTCTGTCGAAACCGGGGAAAAGACTTGTATCTCCCGTTGTAATTGTATTACCAATCACATCCAAGATTCTCAACCGAATTACTATGCAAGGCAACACAACCATATCAGTACCGTATCCTTCCGATTTTATTCCATTTCAAAAAAAAAAAAAAAAAAAAAGGAAAGAAAGAATAAAAAAAAAAAGTAATTTTTCATCCGCCATCATTGATGGCTTGCTATTAATTTTAGACTTTTGTTCTTAAGGATCGGGAGTCAATTCAAAGAGGATTAAAATCGTTGCTCCTTCGGGAAAATAAGAAAGTTTTAAGAAATTTCTTTCTTTTTGCCTCCCCATTCCCTCTATCCCTCATTCCCTTATTAAATTAATTACGCTTTTTTTAAAGGTTATAGGTTTGATTTTTTTCTTCTTTTGAAAAAAAAAAAAAAAAAGGAAAATTAAAAAGAAAAAAGAAATTAATAAACTCGTTCGCATAATCAGGAACGAACGTTTATTTTTTGAACTGATGAGCGAAATTACAAGCTAAAAACATTATTTTTTTTTCTTTTATAAAACGGCAAGCGCATCCAAAACGTGAAAAAATGAACATCTCTTGATTGTTTTTGCTTTTTTTTTTCTTTAAAATAATCTTATTAACAAATTTATACAAGGAAAATAATAAAAAGAAATTCAAATTTTCACTTTACGGGAACGCAAGCCCTATCGTACACAAGAGCGTTAAAAATTATGTTTTAGGGGATCGAAAGAAATAACTGTTTTGTTGTATTTTTTTAAAACATTAATTTATTAAAATTATTAGGACATTTATAAATATTTAATCTAAAAAAAATTATTTTTGATTCTAAAAAAAAAATTTTTTTAGCCGAATCCTTTCGATTCCTTAAAACCGCTTTCGATTTTTTGATCAACGTTTAACTTTTACACAATTTTAAAATTTATCTAAAAAAAAAAGAAAAAAAAGAAATCTACAATTGGTCGCGCCATTATTTCATTTACCTTTTTATTTATATCACTTATTATTATTATTTTTTTTTTCATCTCTTTTTTTAATTATTTTTATTTTATAACGATTAAAAAATTAATAAAAAACATTCAGATGTTTTAAAAGAAAAGAAAATGATTTTTGGGGGTGTCTGAAAAGATAAAAAAATTAAGTTGAAGATCGAATTCAGTTCGATCCGTTGGTTTTTTTTTTTTTTTCTCGAGAATTCATTCATCAGATTCAGGCTCAATGCCCCCCTTTTATTAATTCTTTTTTTCTTAAAGACTTAAACCATCGACATCTCAATTATAACAAACAACTGGGGCGAAAACCAGGCAACAAAGAATTATTTTTAAACATTAAAAATTTTTTTTTCAATAACATCGAAAAAAAAAACTGTTAAGTTTTAAAAGATTTAAACTACCGTTTTTATTTAATTAAAAAATAAACGATGATGATCACGACCAAAAAAAAAGTATAAAAATAAATTCATAGAAAAAGTAAACGAAAATGCACGCGCGTAAGTCTTCATTTTTTGTTAAATTTGTATTAAAAGAAATTTTAAATTATTTTCGTTCTTTTTTTTTTGACGTGAATACGTCTTAACAGAGGTAAAGTCCGAAAATTTTTATAAAAGTGAGTATATTAATTTTGTGAAATTCAAAAAGTGATTTTTTTAAATTCGGGACTCAGCAAATTTAGGCTCCCGAAATATCAAAAAGTGGCTTAATTTCACGCTTTTGGCTTGATTTTGTAAAAAATTGTTAATTCAATTTTATTTTTAAATTTTATATTTATCTTTTTTTATTTACCTCCATCTAGACGTATGCACGCGATCATTCGACCATGCTGAGCATAGCCTGTGGCATTTTTGTTAATCAAAACATTTAATAAAAAGCATTAATGCAAAACCGGATTTGAAAAGATAATAATTAAACAGTTATCGGAGAAAAGACAAGATCGTTTTTTTTTTTTTTTGGCGGCGGAGGGGGAAGGATGGAAAACCTTTTTTTTAGAGGAGAAGAGAAGGGGTCTGCACAAAAGATACAGATTCACAGTTACATATAAGAATTAAAAGAATCGGCTTGCGTCACTTTTTTTTTTCAATTTTTTTTTTTGTTGGGTTTTTTTTTACCTGCTAATAAATCGTTATATGCGCATGCTCTGTACAAAATTCTATATAAACACTACAATTCTAAATTTATATTAATTTATTTTTACTTAATTAATTTAATTTTTCTAAACATTTTTCTTGTTTAAATTTAAAGTCAATTTTTTTTTTTTTTTTATTCTTCTTCATTAAATTTAAAAAGAATTTATTCTCACTTTTTTCCATTTTCCTTTTTTTTTGGAATTTTTGTTTTCGATAAAAAAATTATTTTTAATTTTCAAAAATTAAATTAGTAGTAAAACTCAATTTTTTTTTTATTATTTAACATACTATAACCAATTTACACTACGGCGGAAACTTTTCTTTTCCATTTTAAAAAAAAATTCCATTTACACAATTTTTTATAATTTTTTTTCTATTTTAATTTTTTTATATTTTTTTTAAATTTTTTATTTTTTAAATTTTTTTCTCTTAATTAAAAAAATTATATTACATAAAAAAGAATGATTCCAACGGAATGCGTAGATCAAAGATAAAGAAAGAAATAGTTTAGGGAGGCAGTAGGTGATTCCAAAAAATACCTCCAAAAAAAAAAAAAGAAAAAAAAAAAAAAAGAAATGTTAATACTATGTCTCAATTGGAGAAATAAGTGCGAGAACATAATTAGACTGCAGTATTTTTGCGTTTTCTGCTTTTCTCTAAATTTTTCCTTCTGCTAAGTATTTTTTTTTTTTTTTTTTTTTTTTTTTTTTTTTTTTTTTGTAGTCTTCACTTCAGGCCACTCAATCCTTGAGTAGCCTGGAAAATTATTGAACTTTAGGAAAAATTTGAAAATGGTCAAGACGTTTTGGAGCATTTCAGCTTAATCAAAGAGTCAGAACAACTTAATACCCCGATTACTCCTCCAATGAATACATAGCATATGGCCTAAGACCAAAAAAAAAAAAAAAAAAAAAAAAAAAAATTCAAGACAAGTCTTTGAACAAATTAATCGTTGTTTTTTTTTAATATTCCAAGGTCACTTGAAAAATGTATTTTTTGTAAATGAGCTTCTTTTTTATTACTTCTTTTTTTTTGAAATCGACCTGCTGCCATTTGTCGGAAAAAAATAAATTATAAAAGCCGAGAAAAAAAACAAAAAGAAGGAAAACAAAAAAGGTTTGCTTAAAATTAAATTATAATACAAACTAAACTTGACTTAACGAAAAAAAAAAATCTAAAAAAAAAGGTATAATCCTTTTTCTTAAAAAAAAAAAGAACAACATGATGACCAGACTATATCAAAAAAACAAATAAAAATAAATTTAATTTTTTCCGATTAAAACTTAAAATCCGAATTATCTTAACAAAAAAATTAAAAAAAATTATCTAACCAGACTTATAAGCTTAAATTAAAGAAGAAAATTATTTAAAAAAAAAGATTCGGGATTTGATCTGCTTTGCAAAACAAAAAAAAAAAAAAAAAAAAAAAAACGGAATGTTAAAAAAATAAGAGATTTTTTTTTACGCATAATTTCAACAGTAAAAAGAAATTATGAATGCAGTCGGTGGACTAGGTTTCCACTCACATCATTTTTTGATTCTTTTTAAAATTAAAAAATTAATAATCCACTCATTCACACAATCGCTCGTAAAATAAAAATTAAAAGAAAAAAATTAAATCGATCACGCAATTTTTTTTACTGGCACATTTTCTTTTTTAATTTTTTAAAATAATTTTTTTTTATCTATATGCCAACTCCTATTCTTTTAAATTTTTAAAAATTCTCTAAAAAGAAAATAATTATAATTTTTTTTGTGTGTTTTTAAATTTTTTTTTTGGTAAGACATGCCCGAACTCCGTACAATTTGGGGTTATAAAACGGGAAGATTAGGCAGTGGAAACAAACAAAAAAAAGAAGAGGGATTTTAATTTTTGTTTAAAAAAAAAGCACCAAAAAAAATTATACAAAATCAAATAAAAATATCAGTGGTAACATTAACAGTACGTTTTTTCTTAAGGAAAAAAAAAATTTTGAACAATTTATTTTGGTGCTCGAATTTTTGAAAGAGAAACCTTTCCATTAGGTTTTTTTTTACAAGAAAATCATCCTGGATCATTCTTCAGGAATTTAAAAGTTCAAATTGATCGAATCTCTGCTTTTAAAGTCTTAAGAGTCTTGATCGAGTCTCTTAATGTCTTTTTTTTAAGTGTTAAAAATCCCTAATGGGGGAAAACGACCACTTCAAAAGCTAAATAAATAAAAAGAAAAATGAAAAATCAATATGCAAACATTGTTACGGAGGTAAAAATGCTTGTAGTCATCAGAAATTTCAAGTAGATCTTTAAGAGCCTGGTTCCACAAGTTGAAAGAAAAAAATTCCAAGAAAAACTGAACAAGGATGATATCTCTTGGCTAGCAGCACATAAGCATTTGAAAAGCCGAAAAAAAGAACTTTTCTTTATTTTAAAATGATTTGAGAATCGAAAATTCGAAAATTGAAAATGAGTAAAATTTGAAAATTCAAAAATGAGAATCGAGTTTCGAAAATTTCTGGCAATATTTAGGACGCAAATTCACTGTTTTTCCACCATCAAAATTGAGTGGAAATGTTCCCACTTCGAAGGGTGCAAGTCGTGGCAACATGCGGTCATGTTTAGTAAAACGTTCAGCCTCAGAGGCTGCTTTTCCACGGTTAACCCATATCCAGGATAAGATTTCAAGTCGGCGTCAGAACAGAAAAATGGGATTTCCTTGGGTTTTTTCTATCCTTGATGTTAAATCAAGCTTTTTTCTTATCCTTGATATTTAATCAAGTTCTTTCCTGGATCAAAATGCCCGATATCCGATTGTTTAATTAAATAATGCGATCCGAAAATTTTCCTTCTAAAGAAAAATGGGATTCCTCCTGGGATTTCCTTTTTTCCGGGAATTTTCGGGATCGCAGCAAAAAATCAATTCCCGATTTTCGGGATTAAGATTTTCCGAAATTTCTCCAATTCCGGAAACATCGAACGGCTAATGTAAAGGACGTGTCCGGCATTATATATAATTTATATACAATTTCGGACAAGTTCTTTACATTAACCCATTGAACATGCCCTGACGCAGACATTAACGGACATACCAGTGAATTCACATCTTAAAATAATAAACAAATAAGTTGAAATAAATGTACGCGTAAAAATAAATAAATAAATAAATAATTAAATAAATAAAATTGTAGTTTAAGAATTTCAAGGGTAACTTTCCCGTTTCATCAACCTTTTCAAGGCTTTTTAAAAGGATATGCTCTGCTTTTCACAAAATTTTCAGTTCGCCATTTTGATAATACCCCATTAAATTATGGTCAATATAATAAAAATCTGTATAAAAAAAAACAACAATTAACCTTGACTAGTTTGAATCGGATATTACCAAAATTAGCTAATTTTTTTTTTTTTTTTTTTTTTGGTAGGCATTAATTTATTACACAATAAAGTTCGGGTGATCGGGTAAGTGAACATGACCAGTTTCGATTTCTTTTATTTTTTTAAAAAAACTCAGTTTTCTTTCCCATAAAAACATTTTTTTTTCCGCAATTTAAAAAAAGAGTAAACGGTAATTAATTTTTTTCATTTAAAAACTTTTTTTTGTCATTTTACTACTGTAAAAACATCTACTTTTTTGTTTAATCGTAAAATTTTTTTTCTACAAATCTATTACAATCATTCAAAAACGTCTACTCCTGACCTCCCTGTAGTTCCGAAAAAATGAATTTTATTAAATTCAAAAAAAGGGAATTTATCTTATCAATTATAATTTCTTTTTTTTTTTTCCTAAAAAACGTGTACTGAAAAAATATGCGCTATTTTTTTAAAAAAAATTAAATTTTGCACTGATTTGAGTAATTTTTTTTTTTTTTTTTTTTTTTTTTTTTTTTTTTTTTTTGAGTCGGGCACCAAAGATCATAAACGGAAGCTAATAAACATCACAGATCTGGCCCCAAATGTCGTAAACGGAGTTTTTTTTTTCGTGATGCATGTAATCATGGCAGTGATTATTTCGATTTTGGCTTCTCTTAATTAATTAGAAATTAAAAAAACTGAAGACTGATTTGCAGGAAAAAAAACCTATTTTTTTTTCAAATTTAAATTTAAACAATCACTATAGGTTTATGTAATAAAAAAAATTCAGTCCTAAAATCTCAAGATTTTTTTTTTAAATCCCATTTTACAGGATCACAACAGATTCCGTGTCAGTTCTGTTGCAAAATGAATAACAATTGAGAATGAAACAATGAAACCAACACAAACACTGCACCAAAAAATTCAAATCCCACTAAAAAATGCTATGGCGTGGAAATCACAAGAAACTGAAGGCTCTGCCTTCAACATATATAAAAAAAACGCCGCACCATTTTTTAAATATAATAAAAAAATTTGTTTTTATTTTTTTTCGATCTTAGATTTTTTTTTTAAATACTGAATTTATTTCTTCTTAAATCTTAAATTAATTTTTTTTTTCCATATATTTTTTTTTCCTTTCCATCTCCTCAATGTACAAATAAGCGCTAGTTTCGCGAACCATTTTATTTTCCCATAAAAAAAATGACTTATGTGCGGCGTCAATTTGTCTACAAAGGGTGACGCTTCATATGTAAAGCCAAGTGATCCGAACGGGAAAAACAGCGTTCGCAATGACGACATTTAAACGGTTTAGCGCCTGTGTGCTTTCTATAATGACGTGTAAGCTCGTCGGACCTCGCGAACCTCCATTCGCAACCTTCCCATGAGCATTTGTATGGCTTCTCACCTAAAAATAAAAAAGAAAAAAAAAATATTAGAAAACGTTGTCCTTTTGGAGGGGAAAATCGTGACAAAAACAGGACAGATTTTTTTTTTTTTTGGACTGTTCCTCAATGAAAGGTCGTCCGATCGTAGGTCTTACGTCCCGCTGCAGGTACATTCTCACTAAATTTTATTTTTCGTATTTAGGTGGGTGCTCTGTTTATGGTTAATTATCCTGGATCTGAGATGGCGGTCTATAGGAGGGCACAGCTTAGGGGAGAAGTCCGGAATGTGACTCTTTAGCTTATTCAGGATGCGAAAGTAAGGAAGGCCTTCTATTGGAATTTTTCTGAAAAAATGGACGGATAAAAACAGATTTTAAATTCAAATGCCATCACTAGTGGAAATTTTGAGATCGTCAATGTCGATACAGCATCGATCCAACCTCGCGGTCCAGTCAGAAAATTAACGCTTTTCAATAAACGACTTCGGCAGTGGAATTCGCGCAGAGCATTCTGGGACTAAAAGGAACAAACAAGCAGACGACGCCTCTGTGTGATTCGTAAGTTAAGAACAGGTGGTGCAGTGATTTTAGCTACTTCAAGGCATTTAATTTTGAAAATTCTTAGAATTTGAATTAGAATTATATTGCCTTTAAATTAATTACAAAATGTATTATTTTCAGGATATTTATAATTGGTGCCAGCTACTTCTACAAAATTAATTCCGAAGTCAAAACCTGCGAAATTTTTCCCGCGAATCGAGCAAAATGAATTTTTAACTTTTACGTCTATACTTAGCTTATGGAAAGCATCATTAGAATGTACCCGGTCAGACGACACCGATTCGCAATGCATTATGGGATAAAACGTCACTGTCGAAATCGTCTATATCCGGTCAAATGAGAATTTAATACACATTCAATATTGGCTGTCATCGGAAATCGGATTCACCTTGGCCAAAATTTTCGTTCCGACGTCGAAAAGCGTTAATTTTCAAACATTGATACGACATTCAAATTTCCTGCCAGGGATGTTGCAATTTTAATTTTTTGAATATAAATAAATATACAAAAAAAAAAAAAAAAAAAAAAATTCAAAGCTTTCCATTTTACTGGAAAAAAAAAATTATAGAAATAATCTAAAGTCATCCATCAAGAAGGATGGTCGAAGGGAGTAGGGGGAAGGGATAAAAAGTAGTGCGGAAGACTAGAAAACAAGATGCTTCATGTGACTGTTATTTTATTTTCATAAGAAATATCATTTTTTTTTCTTTTTATTTAGTCAGTAAAGTTAACATGATAAATGAGAATTTTTTTTTTCGGAAAAAAAAAATGAAATAAAATAAATAAAAAATAGTAATAATACTAGATACAGAAGAGGATGATAGCAGTAATGATAATGATAATAAATGACTATATAACAGAAGAATGGAAGATTTTTTTTTTTTTACCTCGATTGCATAATCGAATATTTTAAGGCGCTTTTTTATCTCTTCATGGTCGTTTTGAAAAAAAGAAAAATCAGAAAACGATTTTTTTTTCCTCGCATAAATCACTGAAAAGAGGGGAAAAGTTACTGGAACACATGTAAAATAAGGTGGAGAGGCGTTAAAAGAAAGGAAAAAAAAAACGTAAAAGAAATTAAGTAAGTTCACATATGGTACACGTCTCAAGAATGATAGATTTACTTTAGTTGTACTTCATTTCTTTTCCAGAAGCTTTACGTTCGGTTTAGCGCTGCTACCACCACCGCCACCATCCTCGTCGCATTGCTACTGCATTAGCATATTCGAGAAAGAAACGTTTGTTTTATCTTTTTTTTTTCCCCGCATGAGGGTTCTTTTCCTTGTTTCTCTCCGTTTCCCATTATTTTAAGAGGAGATCGATCAATATCAATCGCATAACGTGGAAACAAACGATATCTCAACGTTGACAAATTTGAGTTTCGTTTTAAAAAATGAACAGGTATTTCCGGTTCGTGTAAAACAATTATTAATAAGATAAGGAGAAATGGGGAGGGAGAAGAGGAGGGGGATTTTTAAGGGGAGATAAAACCGGGAAATATTATTTTTAAAAAATGGAAGGACAGGGGCGACGGAAATAATTTTGAATCAGAACCACTTAAATGTGGAATGTTCTGAATTGAAACCTGGAAGCTGATGCACATTTTCTAACTGCTGACTTAAAAATAGAACAAAATTTCAGATTTGGGAAATTATTAAAAAGAAGCAGCTAAAGGTAGGGAAGTCCAGAAAGATCATTGTTTATTGCTATAGTTGTCGCACTGACAAGTCATAACCTGATAGCGCGCCAGGCTGACATTGTCAAGTTTGAACTTGACATCTTAAGTAGCAAAGGATGGTCGAATAACCGTAACTGTAACGTGACCCAGCAAAGTTGAGTAACCGTTGAAGGGAAACGTTAAATATACCGTAACAGGGGTCACTTTTTACTCCAGGGGGTTACTTTTAACACTTTTATTTTTTAAAAATACTTGAAAACGGCTAAGAATTTTTTCAAAAATTAATCTTATTCTTAATTATTGATTATTTTCGAGTGTTATGTTCAAACCTAGTTGCCTAAACTTGTCTAAAAT
The DNA here is from genome assembly GCA_037577465.1 of Liposcelis bostrychophila. Lineage (NCBI taxonomy): Eukaryota > Metazoa > Arthropoda > Insecta > Psocodea > Liposcelididae > Liposcelis > Liposcelis bostrychophila. The sequence continues at coordinate 11,148,919 of CM075210.1, forward strand.
GAAAATATTAAGTTTTTAATGCGAAAAAAATTAAGAAATCACGCAACCTAAAATACTAAGATGCATTCTGCTGCATCCACCGGTCAAATTGAAATTCAATTGCTTTTTGCACTTGCCCTACATAGCTCCTTAAACAATCAGGCTAATTTCACTCAAAATTAAACTATTAACAACCAAAAAAGAAAAAAAATTACGATCAGAGGGGTTACTTTTTACAGATATTTCAATGGTTATGTCCTATGTGTGGACGTTTTTTATTTACAGAAGCCAATAATTTGTCATATCTTCTTAAATTATTAAAGACATGTTCATGTATAAACATGATTGTAAAAAGTAACCCCATTTTTGCTAGAACGACACCTTTTGGAAAATCGAGTTTTTATTCGTGTTAGAACAAGTATAGATATTATAACAGGGTATCAAATTAAAGCTGAAGAACGCCTCTTAATTTTGGTATAAACAGATATGAATTTTGTTCCACATTTCACAACTGTTTTTGGAAAAAAACGTGAAAAAGTGTAAAAAGTAACCCCCTGTTACGGTACACCTCCAAGATGTCAGGGGTACAAAACTAACCGTCGCTGTCAACGGTTAAAAAAAATTGTTTCCAATGATTTTTTTTTTTTTTTTTTCACTTTTTTGAAAATAATTTTAGCATCCATTTGGAATCTAAAAAGCGAAGCTCTTGAATGATTACGCTTTTCACGCCACTGCTTACAAATAACAAACAAATTGTTCCACATCAATCTAATTTAAATACAGTATATTACATTTTTAAAGATTAACCGTTCAACTCTCGCGTTTAAAAAAAAAAAAAAAAAAAAAAAAAAAAAAATTCAGTACTTCATACGTAACAAGATTTATTATTTCCTTTTTAATTGTTTAGGTAAGATTAATTATTTTTTTTTTCCAAGGGGTCCCGTATCGAATGATAAGGAAAGGGAGGAGGGGAGGAAATTAAAAGCAAATATTTTTTTGTAAAAAGTATTATTTTGATGATATTTTAATCTCTTTTTTTCCCAGGGGAGAGAGAGAGAGAACAAACCAACGAACGAGAGCAGCAGAAGGAAAAATAAATAAAAATTGAAAGAGCCGATACTTTTTTTTTTTTTTCGGAACAATTTTGTTTTGTCACCTCTTCTTATTTCCTAGAAGGAAAAAAAAATAAAAAATAAAACCTCTTTCAACCCTATTTTCTTTCCTGCCTCCTTTTTTTTAACTAGGGACAACGATTTATATGTAACACGTCTAAAACTTTTCCTGGCATGCAAGCTATAATAAATTAGATCAAATACAGTATGAGAGTGTTTGTCAAGTTTTTGCACGAGCTGAACTAAATTGCCAGGATTCGTCTCATGTCAGACTAGGCCCCCTAAATCCTATTTTTTTACCCTCTTTCTTTTACTCTTCCCTCCTCTTTTTTTTTTCTTTTCTTTTATTTTGGTTTCCGAAGACCGTTTGTCTTGTCAATCTCTTTCCACGTGAAATTTTTCCCTTTTTCGGGAATCTTTTCGTTTTTAAAGAAGGAGAAGGGATGAGATGAAAAGTTAAAAAAAAAAAAAGCCCACATTACGCTTTTTGCCGTATTTTTTTTTTCGTATAAAAATAAACGCAGAAGAAAGAGGAAAAAAATAAAAAAAGAATTTGACTTATCATAATCCATCGCCATCGCGAGCGATTGATTTTTTTTTTTTTTTTTTTTTTTTTTTTTAAGATGTCCGGAATCTTTATTTTTTATATTTATTTATTCCGGAACAATGTTAAATTCGCCGGTTACAATAACGTTCGAAAAAGCCCCGAAGAAAAAAAAAAAATCCCTCATAACGAGGAAGATATTTATTCGTCTCAAGATCGGACCATCATGAATAATGCAAAACGATTCACGGACCGTTTCATAACCTTCTGATTTAACTTTGCTCAACAAGATAACTATTGCAAACTTTTGTTTTCGGCAACATAATAACAATAGGGAGAGATAGGGAAGAAGGAGGAAAAAGAAGAAGAGGAAAAGGAGCGGGAGGAGGTGATAATCTAATGCTGCAAAAAATGATTGAGAGAGTGAGTGCATCAAGTAAGCCGAGGTTGACAAAGCCCGGCAATATTTTTATGCCCTTTTGTGGCCGAGGTTACCAGTAAAAATGTCCTGGTAACAGTTGTTACCGGTAAGAGCTCCTCTTAAAAAAAAAAAAAAAAAAATGAAATAAAAATTAACAAATAGCTACGTTTTGGAGATGAGATAACTCCGGTTGATAAATTATAATAACGAAGAAGGATATGAATTATACACGCGTCAGTCTGTCAGCAGGATTAAGGATTTAATATTAAAAAGGATTTTAATGGAGCCTAAAATGTCAATTGTGATGTGGACAAATGGGATGATTTTTTTTACGTAAATGCAATCTCAGTATTTCGGTCGAAAAGAAATCGTCAGTTAATGCCCTAATGCGTAAAACGACCAAAATTTAAAATAAACAGCAAGCCGAATAAAAAAAAAAACTCAAGGTGTCGGTTCGCTTACAAAAAAAAAAAAGAAGTGCGTCTAAGATTTTTTTCAAAAAACTTCTTTCGGGCTTAATTGGCAAATAAGAATTACCGTAACAAGGGGTTACTTTTTCCTTGAGGGGGTTACTTTTGACATTTTAATTTTTTAAAAAATACTTAAAAACGGCTGAGAATGTTTTCAAAAATTAAACTTATTCTACGTTATTGATTATTATCGGGTTTTATGTTCAAGCCTAGTTGCCTAAACTTGTTTTATAATGAAAACATTAAGTTTTTAATTTAAAAAAAAAATAAAAATAAAGAAATCACGCAACCTAAAATACTAAGATGCATTCTGCTACATCACCGGTCAAATTGAAATTAAATTTCTTTTCGCACTAGCCCTATAGTCCCTCAAACAATCATCCTAATTTCACACAAAATTAAACTATTAGAAGCCAAAAAAAAAAATTACAATTAATGGGGTTACTTTTTACAGATATTTCAATAGCGATGTTCTATGGGTGCTAAATCCACAACGAATTGACAACGTTTTCAAGGTTTTGATTACGTTTACAGAAGCTAATGAGTTGTCATATATATTCTTCAATTATTGAAGATATTCAGGTATAAACATGATTGTAAAAAGTAACCCCCTTTTTTTAAGAACGATACCTTTTGGAAAATCGAGTTTTTATTCGTGTTAGAACAAGTATAGATATTAAAACAGGGTATCGTATGTCAGCTAAAAGGACCACTCTTGACGTTTGTATAAACATATTTTAATTTCATATCTGTTTCGTGGAAAAACCATCAAAAACTGTAAAAAGTAACCCCCTGCTACGGTACCTATTAATGAAGTTAGCGCAAACTAAAATCTTAAGAAAAATATTTTTTGAAAAAATATTTGAAATGCTCGTCTCCAAGCGTGTTTTTTAGTCAGCAAATTGACACCTGCATGTTTTTAATACGAGGCATATCCTAAAAACGCTGAACAATCCGGCAGATTTCCCGTTTAGTCTTAAAATTTGATCAGTTTCGTCTTCCAACTTTCTTAGCCAGAATAAAATGGAAATAAACTGCGGTGTTAAGCTCAAGACCAAAAAAATATTTTTAACAACTTAATCGAACTTCAAAAAGGGAAGCTTACAAAAAAAGAATGACGTCACGTATCGTCACCGAAGTTCCACTCAAAGAGGAAAGGAAAAGGAAAAAAAAAAGGAAAATACATTGAATACATTGTCCGGTTGACTGATGACCGAACAGAATTGGGTTACTCAAAGAAAAACCTCTCCTCCCGATTCTTTCCTCGAAATTCGAAGGATTTTAAAATGAAAAAACTTTCCAGTTCCGCTACCATTTCAAGCAAATGATTAAACGATCAAAATTCGCTGGATGAACAAAAAAAAAGAAAAAAAAAAACTTTCAAAAAAGACAAGGAGCGTAGGGGGAATTGTCTTCAAATTAAGAAAGAGGAAAAGACAACAACAACAAAAAAATATTATATATATCAAATTATTTTCGCTCTGATTCAGTTTAAAAAGGAAAATGCTTTAATATTTGTATAAAAAAATAATGTTGCATTTCGCTAGGGAAAAAAAGGGGGGTAAAAAAAGGTGTAAATTTTAATGCCGGTCATTAATAGAGAAATCAAAAGTCAGGAATATGGATTCGTTTTGATTTCATTTTTTATTTTTTCCACCTCTACCAATTAAAACTTGATTACTCAGATCGACATTCATAATCAGTAACATCGTGTTAGAGATAAAAAAAAAAAAAAATTGTCACAACATATCCAATTACGAAAGCTATCTTTTTAGATCAGTTGAAAATGTTACTCATACAAAAAAAAAGAGGAGGAAAAAAAAAAAAAAAAAAGAACAAGAGAAAACAAAAGTAACGAAAAAAAAAGAAAGAAAAATGATGAGAGAAATAAAATAAAATCTAGTCTCAAAAAAAAAAGGAGGCAAAGAGAAAAGATATATGTCTTTGAAAAATAAAGAAAATCCTCCTGACGTCAGAGTCCCGCGGTGCAACGCGCCTTGCATTTCAAATTTCACAATTTATACCCTCTTCCCCTCCTCTCCTTTTGATCCTCCATCGTTCTCTTCCACCCATCTTCACCTCTCTTCCCTTGTCAGTTAATTCTGCTTCTTTTCAGCCCGTCGATTTTTCAAAGAAAAAAAAAAAAAAGACCGGCCGCAGGCCGCTTTTTATCCTTTCCTCCCTCAGCCTCCCCAGGCCCCTTTCCTTGTTTCTTAAAGATCATCTGCGGAATTATGACGTTTGGAAAAAAAAAAAAAAAGAAAGAAAATGGTCGGTAAATTACGACGGTTGAACTTATTTTGAGAAGCTCGCTTTTTTTAAATTGACTTAGATCCCTTGCGACTTAGCGACCAAAACTGCTAGAAGTTCTCTCCTACCCAATTTAGGAAAAGGATAAAAAGGTTATATGCGCTTTCATCTGTAGACCTCGGGGGCAATTGTACGATTTTTTTTTTCTCTCCTTCCCCTCCCAGCCTTTTTCTCTCTCTCTCTGCTGTTTACAGCCCTTTTTACATTCACCTGTTTTTAAACTCTCTCTGTTATATTCTACTATTAATTTTAACTCCCGTTTTTCTCTCTTGCATATATTTTCTCTCGTTTGATCTAATCATTTTTCGAACTCCGGGAAAACTTTGTTATTCTCTTTGTCGTGGGAGGATGAGGAGGTGGAAGCGTAAAAAGGCAGGCGAAAGCGGGGGTCGGGAGGGGAGGGGAAGGGGGGGAGGGGGTCGTAGGGAATTTATAATCTAACTTTTCCTGATGATTAATGCGATTTTCATTTTGTTAATGATTGCCAGTTGGAACGAGTTTTTTCGCTTTTTTTTTTTCCCCTTGCTTTTCTTTTTTTTTTTTTTTTTTTTTCCTTTCTTTCAAAATTCCGGTGTCTTTGACTTCGTAATTATAGGAAAGAAAACAAAAACCCGTCGCGAAATAATAAAAAGATTTTGAATAAAGAGCAAAAAAAAAAAAATTGAACGAAACTTTTTATTTTCCTGTAGCTTTTTGTTTACTGCCCGACACGTATAAAACTCAGGATGCAAAGGTCAACAATAAAAAAAGAAAAAAGAAATTCTGGTATCGACTTTTCATCTAGGATCTAAATTGTGTTAAGAAAGTTATATGGACACTTTACATATTTTCTTTCCCAGGGTCTTCGATGGATAGAGAAGTATAGGGGGGGGGGGGAGAAGAAAACAGATAGAGAAGATGAAATAAAGACAACGGGAAAATTTAAAAAGGTAGGCACGTTTTCTTTTTTCCCTTTCAGTGTCGGAAGGCTTTCTTTTTAACAATTTAATTTTTTTTACTTCGCTCCCACTTTCACGACTATTTTGTTTTTTATACAAGCCCAATCTGATTTTACCCCCTCGAGATCAAGCGCCATCTCCCCCTCTAGAAATTTCAAATTTTTCATTCATGAACCCAACAAGCTCCAGTCTCGTAAATACGATTCCTTTTTTTCGCCATGCCTTGTGTGAAATATCTTGTGACAAGACATTTTCTTAAAAATCATGCGGGAAAAAAAAAAAAAAAAAATCTTGTCAAGAAACAACCTGTCCGTTTCCATGAAGCATTTTTGTTTTGCTATGAAACATTCCGGTTTTGTTGCAAGACAAAACTTGTTCAAGACGCTTTCTTTTTCTGAGTGATGCCTGACCAATGCATTATTACATGTAAACAGTTCAGGTTGTAACATGCATGCAGTGCATGCTGTAACTTGCACAGTGAGCAAAGTTTCAGCTATAAATTCTTTCACAGTGACCAATGCATTCTTTAAATTTAAACTCAGCTACTGGCTTGACCAAGGGGGAAGGAAAAAAAAAAACGATTTCATTGTGTAAAAAAACCGCGTCAAAGAACCCCGAAAGTTGCTAATAAGTGAAAGAGAAAAAATAACGCCAGCACCTCCGACTTTTGAGTGCTAATTAAACGGTGAATACTTCCTCTCATTCTTTCTCAGGCCAATAACATCAAACGGGAATTGGTTTAAATCGGCTTGAAAAATTCTTTTCTTCGAAAAGAGAGGGAGTGACCTAATCAAAAAAGGGCAATCTGTAAAATATAGGGAGCTATCATGATTCTTAAAAGTCATAATAGGTCAAGTGGTTTTAATCGGGACAAATGGCCCACATGCTTTGATTTAATAAAGATGACGCTTTGTTCATATAAAAGAGGAAAAGACGAAAAAAAATAAAAAATGGTATAATAGTAATAAAATATACGGTTGAAAATCTTTTTGATTCTTTGACCTTTTTTTGGTTTTTTTTTTTTTTCGTTTATTTTAAACAAGACAAGGAATCTTAAAATTTTTACAGCGTAGAGTGTAGAATATTCTCCATTAAAAAAAAAAAGAACAGATAAAATTCACTTTATTTTTTGTGTGACATGGGCAGTCTTAAAACGATTTTGATTGGTTATTTGGTTATGAAATCACTGTAGAGTGCAACAAATACAAATAACGGGGTACTTGTTGCTTTTAAAAAAATACGATGTTGAACCTTTTTATTAGTTCTCTAAATTTTTTTTGGGGGAAAGAAATCCAAAAAAATGAAAAGTACTCAAAAGATCAACGTTCGCAAGTTTTTACTTCAAGGAAAATTTTTTTTATCGTCAGTTGCAACATCGAAAAGGCAGGTTCCATTAAAAGAAAAAAGAAAATCACAGTCGGGAGACATTTTTGCTACAGTTGTTAATGACTATTTTTTTCTCCGTTCAACTTCAATCATGTCATTAAATCTTTTACCCTTTTTTTAAACTTAAAAAAAAAAAAAAGAATATACATGTATATTAGACCGTCCCTTATTTTGCGAACTTTGGAATTCATTCGGACGCTCCCCCTAATTTTTTTCCTTTTGGTTTAAAAAGAAAACCTGTAAAATTTTAGCGCTCTACTATAAGTCCAAATAGTGCCGCACGAATTCCCCGTTTTAACCATATAACTTACATAGGGCCAAGTTCCACTGGTCGAGTCCTTGCATTGCCCGTTTTCTAAAATTAACGAAAATATTGTTCCTTACGTATTTTGATCTGAGGAACTCAAATCTGCAATCGAAATTTTAATAGCTTTTACAGTTTTTTATTTATTTAAGTGCCAATTTTTTGGCCAAAATTTTGCTCAGCTAAACTTTAATTTAATTCTAAAAAAAATTTAAAGTTGATATCCTGGTCCTGTAATACCTCTTTTCTGATCAATTTTCTACGTTGAATCACCTAAGAGCCATTAAAATCGTCGATCTACTTTTGTTTTTATAATATAAACCAAAAATCAAAGAATTTGAATATTTTTCTTTAATTTTCATAAAAATTATTATTTTTTCAAAAATAGTAAGCATTAGAAGATTTCCGCTCTCAGTTCTGGATTCAGTGTCGAAAATTGCTCCGAAAAGATGTATGATAGGACCAGGATATCAACTTAAAAATTTTTTAAGAATTAAATTAAAGTTTAGCTGAGCAAAATTTTGGCCAAAAAATTAGCACTTGAATAAATCAAAAACTGTAAAAGCTATTAAAATTTCGATTGCAGATTTGAGTTCCTCAGATCAAAATACGTAAGGAACAATATTTTCGTTAATTTTAGAAAACGGGCAATGCAAGGACTCGACCAGGGGAACTTGGCCCTATTTAAGTTATATGGTTAAAACGGGGGGTTCGTGCGGCACTATTTAGACTTATTGTAGAGCGCTAAAATTTTACAGGTTTTCTTTTTAAACCAAAAAGAAAAAAATTAGGGGGAGCGTCCGAAAGAATTCCAAAGTTCGCAAAATAAGGAACGGTCTAATGTATATAAATTCATTTTGGGTGCTGTGCGGGATTAGTTACAGTTACAAACCGATATGCCTACTTTAAGGATACCTGATCACTGATTCAGAAAATTCGTGAGGCACGTGATGAAAATTCGTTAGGCACTTCTAAGACTTATTGTCCGACAGCTGGCAATTGTAGGACTGTGTCATTTCAACCTAATTATTTTGCCGAGATTCTAGAACTTCTTAATGATTAAACAATGCCTTAAGTGCTTACTGTCTGTGCAAGTTATGGCATGCACTGTATGCATGTTACAACCTGCACTGTTTGCATGTTACAACCTGCACGGTATGCATGTTACAACCGGCACAGTATGCATGTTACAACCTGCACTGGATCTGTTGCTCTGCGTACGTACAAATCAAAGGAGAACCAATATTGGGCAATTCCTAAGAGAATTAAGCTGCACAGTAAAATATTTTGTGTACTTTTAACACAATTTATATTTGAAAAACGGTCCACACATTTTTATTTGTAAATAATAACACGATCAATAAATATTGCCTAGTGACGTGTGTCAAAAAATTGATATAGAAAGAGTTACATACAGGGTGTGTGTGACGGGTTTGTTAAAAATACAAAAACATTTTTACTGTATAGTCTTCTTATACCCCCTAGGCGTTAGTGACTGCTAGACATCATATCACGCTATTCGTACTTTTCAGCCCGCCAGTCAAAAAGGGATATTTAGAAAAAATTGTTTGCTAAGACTGAAATAATTCAGGTTTGCTTAAAACTCTCTTCGTTCCAGAACAGAAGTCACATTGTTGCTAAACCACAGCCTTTTCCTTTCTTAACCGATCGATTGTGACTATGTTTAGCCTTTCATAGCCAGTATTGATGAAACTAGCCTAAAGCTCATTTTCACAAATAGGAAACTCGTTTTGGCTTCCCGGAAACAGAAAAAAAAAACACAGTGCAACTGCCCACATGCAGTTCCAACTAAACATACGCCTAACCTATCTTTTTTTCGCAATATAATAAAAGTAAAATAAACAAACAGAATGGAAAAAGTTTTTTTTTTCCCAAGGAAAAAGAAGACTTGGAATGACCGGGTGAACTTTTTATCCAGAAAAAAAAGGCACAAGAAAAAAAAAAAAAAAAAAAAAAGGACACGAGGAAAAAAAATGACAGAACAATGAAACAATTGAATTTACCCCGGAGAATGTTGATATTATCTTCCATTTAACCCCCAAGACCCTTTCCCTTTTGCAAAATTAGATTTATCCCGTCACAATTCACCTGTACATTAAACTGGCGACTAAATGAATTGGCTGGTGTAAAGGAGGAATCATTATCCGACCGGAAATTAAGGCATCTTCAAAGTGCAAATTATCAACGTTGTCAACGATTCCCTTCTTCTTCTTCTCCTTCTTCAACACCGAAAGGCGAATTTATAATGACGCAGAGGAAAAGAGCGAGGAGAAGACTTTACAAGGCAACGACATTAGCTAAGAATTTTCCCAGAAAAAAAAAAAAAGAGAAGATAATTTTATATATGAAAAAAAAATCAAGAAGACACATTTAAGAGAAAAAAAAAAGGAAGATAGAGGAATGGGGAAAATAAAAAGGAGAAAGTCAAGGATGAAAACTACTCGAGAGTCTCAGATTAAAGATCCGAGTGAAAGAAAAGAACAGGAAATTGCTTTCAAATGATGAGAGAGATAGTAGAAAGTTTCCTCGGCAGGAGGCAAAGTCCCGAGTCCTCGATGTTTAAAATCCTGGATGGCTTTTTTTTTTTCTACTTCCCCCCCCCCCTTATCGCCGAAAAAAAAAAGGTTCCATCAACGACAGTAAATAAATCGATTTCCCTGGGTTTGAAAAATGATTCTCAAAAACTAAGGAAATCCGTAATTATAGTCATTTTCACAAAGGCTTATATTGAAAATAAAAGGAAAAATAAGCTTTTCTCTTTGAAGTTTAATGTAATCATGAAAAGTTTAAAGTTCCAGAAAACCGAAAATTTTCGAAAGAGAAGAAAAAGGGAGGATCAAGAAACAAGCTTTGAAATTAAAACAAAATAAGTTTTCGAAGAGATGGAGTAGGAGGAAAAAGGGAGAAAAAGAGGAAAGGATACCGATTTCAGCCCTCGACCCATCGTTCTGTTTTCGAATGCTGAACTTACCGGAAAGCGATGGTAAATCCGATAACCCCCGTCCCCACCCCCTCCCCCCCTTTAAATTTGATGATATCACAGGAATACGACGACATAATTATTATTGCATTTCCCAAGATCATGTTTCCTAAAGCTAATAACACCCGACTACCAGAAGGGTAATGCAATACGAAATTAGAATATTTCAGGTTCACCTGATGCCACTCGGGAGCTCGATTAAAAATTTTTGCGCAGAGCGAAAACTATCTCGGTGTTATTAACTATTACTTGGGACGTAGTAAAAATTTTCATATAGTTAATGGGACTTTAATGGGGATATCATGGGTTGTAAAGAGAAGCGTTAAAAATTTTAACAGTATGAAAAGACATTCTGAAAAAAAAAAAAGTATGACAATGAGCATTTTTTATGGACTTATTTTTTTTTCTCTCCCTCCTATTTTTTTTATTTGTTTTCAAGTATATAAAAGTTTAATAAAGTGATGAATATTATTAGTTTGTAGTTCGATTTCATCGTAGAAGATAAAAAAAAAAATAAAGCAATTGAAAATTTTATTAAGTGATTTTCGATCTGATGGAGATAAAATTCGCGGAGATGTCGCACCAGATGTGAAAATACAATGTCGTAGGTGAGATGATGAATCTGGCTATGGCTCCGATCAAACCGATTTGATCTATACACCAAATGGACCTACAGGCTCCGTAATTAACGGTTCTATTCATAATCAAAAAAGCAAATTTTTTAGGAGTTCCATAAATTCAAATTTTGCTCACTGTGCACGTTACAGCATGCACTGTATGCATGTTACAACCTGCACTGTGTGCACGTTACCACCTGAACTGTTTGCATGTTACGGCATGTTACAACCTGAACTGTTTGCATGTTACGGCATGTTAAAACCTGAACTGTTTGCATGTTACGGCATGTTACGGGACCTTTGCATCTGATCCAACGAGCAGATGCTCCAAAAAAGTTTTGGATCATATGCAAGGGTATGAAATTGCACTTGCTCCAAATTGCATGTGCTCCAAACATTTTTGGAGCATATGCAAGAACTATGTTTTTATATTGCATTTGCTCCAAAAGTTTGGAACAAGTTTAAGGTTAAAAAGGTTGACTTGCATTTGCTCCAAAAAAAAAAAAATTGCTTCTACCCGTTGTTTCCAATAGACTTATTCAGTTATTTGTTGGAGAAAGAAATATTTTCTAAATAAAATCAGTAATATCATCTAATTTAAAATCAGTAATATTCAGTTTCGAAATTATTCGAAGTATTCAAGTTCGAATTATTCTGGGTGTCTACTGAATACTGGGTCTCTACATTTTGAAATTCAAGGTTTTTTTAAGGCTTTCAAGACTCATTTTTAGAAAAAAAAAAGGTTTCTTTTATTTTTTAAAGAACACGCTTTACTTTAGAAAAGTAGGACTAAGGTAAAAACTAACAGTTTTTTTTAGATAAGGCAAAATAGAACGTTTTTTAAATTTAAAAAAAAAAAAAAAAAAATTAATAGTTGAGAAAATTGGCTTCCAGAAAAACTGTATAAGTTCTAAATTTAAGGATGTTTACTAAAGATTATGATTGAAATTCAAGATTTTTCAAGGTTTTCGAGGTTTTAAGTTTCAGTTTCAAATTCAAGGCTAATTAAAGGTTTTAAAGGTTTTCAAGGTCGGTAGACACCCTGTTATTAAAATTTGAACTGGTTTTCAGTTTTAAAAATAACCTATATGGAAATTGCGTAGAAGCAATTGGATCTTTTTCTTTGGAGCACATGCAAATCAACCTTTTTAACCTTAGCACTTGCTCCAAAACTTTTGGAGCAAATGCAATATAAAAAACACATAGTTCTTGCATATGCTCCAAACATTTTTGGAGCATATGCAATTTGGAGCAAGTGCAATTTCATACCCTTGCATATGATCCAAAATGTTTTTGGAGCATCTGCTCGTTGGAGCAAATGCCATAGACCCCATGTTACAACCTGAACTGTTTGTATGTTACAACCAGCACTGTTTGCATGTTACAACGTGTAATGGATCTGTTGCTATACGCAAATATGTCGTACAGCTCAAAGGAAAACCAATTCGTCGAAAATTAATTTGAACAAGCTTTCTTGCTCAGTAATTTAAAAAAAAAAAAAAATTACGTTCGTCATTTCAATTTTAAAAAGCCCCAAAAAACAAAAAGTGAAAAAATAAAAAACAAAAAATTTTGTTATGTTTTGAAAGATTTCGATTCAGAACAAATCTAACTTTTTAGTGAAATATTTCCCGTCAGGTTTCCAATATTTTCCCTTGCGATTCTGCTGCAATCGGACTTTCCTCTGCGTCAAACTTCTCATAAAAATTCCCGCGGCTTTCTCTCTGTTAATTTGGAAAATCACGCCAGTCAATCGGATACGTGAGGACTCGCTTCTGTTTTTCCTTCATCACAAGCTTTTTCATGACGTCATCAAAACAATACTCGGGTAAAAAATTATTTCAAGTACAAAAAAAAAAAAAAAAAAGGAAAAGAAGAAAAAAGGCGCCTTTGCGGTCACATGAAAACCACGTCGAAGAGCGCATGACTCGTTGCCGGAAAAGGCTATGAATGAAAGAGGAGTCATGTGACAAAACCGTACAAATATACGACAATCACTTAATTAATTTAATTAATTAGATCATGATACAGCGTATTTGTTTCACCCATACAATTAATTATCCTGATGCGCATAATTAGCTACACCTTTTCCTTTATTCTCTCTTTATGTGCTTTAAAAAAAAAAAAAAAAAAAAAAAAAAAGGAAAGAAAAAAACTTTAAGAGAAAAAAAATGGGAAAGAAAAAAAAATGTCCAAAGATACGGATGTTTTTTCTGTCTGTTTCCTTTTGAAAAAAAAAAAAGAAAAAAAAACTATAATTTAATTAAAATTTTACTGTAAAAACACGGTAGAAACAAAAAAAAATTTAATAAAGGTCTTACATTAAAATGAAAAGGTTGAATTAATAAGAAATGGAGGCTTTGAAAAAGGGACACGGGAGTAGAAGAGGTGGGTCGAGGAGGTGTAGCCGGCACTCTTAACTCGCGAAACAATTCATTGTTCATTATAAACAAATTAACTCCCAAACCGGTTTCGGTTTCGCACTCGTCAACCATATTTTTTTTTCCTAACCCCTTTCTTTTTTTCCTTTTCATTTCTTTTTTAGAATTTTTTTTCCCGCTGCTAAAAATACGTGACGAATTCCTAGTGAATGACTTTAATTCAAGGCAATTAACACATTAAGAGAAAAAAAAAAAAAAAAGTGGAATTCGGTGAATGTCTACTCTTATTACGACACGTGTCTTAAAAATTAAAAATGCTTTGCACGATTTTTTTTTTCTTTTCGGGTAACAATTCCGATTCGTAAAACTCTTTAAATCGGTAAAGTTCTTGAAGGAAGAAAAAAAAGGAAAAAAAAAAAATTTTTTTATACTTGCGACCATAAAAGCCTCCTGGATGAGTGCACATGGTAATCTTTTATCCCCCTTTTCTCTTCTTTTTTTTTTTTTTTTTTTTGATCTTACACACTGCAGCAAAGTTAAAGGCACATGTTATTACGGTAACTATTTTCCCTGAAGTTTGTCGTCGTTGTGCGATAATGACGGTATTCAAGTCTTAAGGGTCGATCACGTTCTCAACCGGCGCTATTTTAACCTTTTCTCGGTCGAGGGACCCCCTTTCCTTTTTCTTGGGTTTTGCGGATTTCGACCCTGCGGGGAATGTAAGAAGAAAAAAAAAATGACAAAAAAAAGTAATGGCTGAAAAAAAAAAAGAGAATGCTTTAATAAAGATAATCTTGGTAGGAAATGATGCATTTTTTTTTTACTCCCCTTTCCCCCCTGAACTTCTTCATCTCCCTTCCATTCCGGACGAAAATAAAGTAAGAGAAAGTGGGAGCTTCGCATTCCGCAACCGCCATAACCGTTTGTTCTCCCAGCAATTAAAGCCAGAGGATATTGTTATAAGAGGGCCTTAGTCCCTTTTTTTTTTCTTCTCTTCCTTTTTTTTTTTTTCCTTCTTCGGTAAAATATGACGAGTTAAGTAAAAGACCATCCAGGGAGGACTATCCCAAATTAAAATGAATTTTCGACGTAAGCGAAACCGGTAGGGGGGTTTTTCAATTTCCCCGATGGAAAAAGGAGATTTTTGCTTTTTGATGAATTGCAATTCGATAACGCCTTCCCCCATTATCGAGAATGAAATATTGCCAGACTACGTTCGATCTTTGTTAATCGTCCATTCATTTTAAAGTTAAAAACATTATAATGCGGTTATTAAATGCGGCCCACAGGTATTTAAAAGGACGCTAAAACGAAGGAGTTTAAAATACAAGGAGCGGTTAACCCAAGGTTTTATGTATTTAAATACATAAAAGCGCGTTTTAATGGTGAAACGTGGAAATTTGAGCATATGATCTATTGGCAAAATATTTTACGGATTCCCCCATAAAATTACTTCAACAAAAACGCGGCTGCTGAACTAAGAAGAGAAAGGATTTCCCTCCGTTCGGAGACTTTTGAAAAAAAAAAAAAAAATCGAAATAAAGAAAAAAATAAATCCTTATAAAACCTTCAGGAACCTTAAACAAATATGAAAAGCATTATTTGAAATAGTGGAAAGCTTAAGTAGAAGTTGATATAAGAGTGAAATAGTGTAGCGAGCTTTTTCGAACGTGGTCTGGAATCTAATGAAATCGCTAACAGATGTGTCTAAAGAAAGTAACGCCGCTTACCAAATTGATGTCATATTTCCAAGGCGAAAAAAAAAGAAAAAAAAAAAAGTTTAATTGCAATTCTTTTGACGGAAATCAAAGGCGCAGGTGCGGGTGGTCTGGCATACGCTTCGTTTTCATAAGATCATTAAACAAGACAGCTCTCTCCTCGAATTACAACTATCTAATTTCAAATTCTACCCTAAATAAAAAATCTCAAAAATTCAATTAACTTCCCCCTAATTTACTAATGAAAAATCCAAAGAGCAGTTAGCTTCAAGTTAATGTCCTGATATAGACATTGAGATTGCTCGCCCATCTCTTCCCTCTTTCATCCTGGACAGTCACTATATTCCACCTCCACCTCCCATCCCCTCCGTCCGTCCGTCCGTAAAGACGTTTTCGACCTCCTACTCCCCCCCCCCTCCCCGCCTTCCCCCTTTTTCCCTACTTCCCTAACCCTCTCTCCTACGCAGACATTCTCGACAACTCGTTAAAATTCGATTAAGGAAATCTACAGTCTTCTTTTGTGTGACGCGATGTTGTTCAAACCTCTTCGTATCCCATGTTCATTCTTTAATTTGATTTACTCGACGTAAAACTTATTGCGAATTTTCATTTGGCGTTTTTTTATGGCAGATTTTTTTTTTTTCTTTTTTACCCCTCCTCATCCTTTTTCCTTGGAATTACTTTTATTTCTTTTATCATTTAGCATAATCGTTTAAGTATAATGAGATTTCAGTTAAACGAGATTAGAACGGTTGGAAGATGCAGAAGTACAATGACGGAGGGATTTTCCTGGGATTTTTTAAAAGGATAAGAAGAAACCCCGATACGATGATTTACAAGGTGGAGATTGAAAATAACGGGCCTACTTATGTTTCAAAACGCGTTTCTCCTTTCTTTTTTCTTCTCCTTTTTTTTTTTTTTTTTTTTTTTTTTTTTTTTTCATTGTTCCTAAAGAAAATTTCGAGGATATTACGAAAAAAAAAAAAAAAAAAAAAAAAAAAAAAAAAGACCGAAGTTAATACTTTTGGATCCCCGAGCAAAGTAATCACACCCGCGTTAGGATTGGATTTTGTTTGGGATGAGGATTAACACGAAACAATCCATTTTAGGTGTGACCTTTTCAAAACTGTCTAACTTTTACTTAATGGCAATATTCTGAGGTGGAATGAATGATCCAAATGTTCCAGTACAAATGTTTTTCGGACTTTGATGACTGCAAACTAATTCCCGCGGAAAGGCTTTATCCTAATCTTCAAAATGGGTTTTCCCAGAGATAGATATCCCGTGAAAATTTAAGCCGGGGGCATGCATTCGAATTAAGAAGTTGAATCAGATTGTGTTACCCGTAATTTATGACTGCAAACTTCAACCAGCATAATTTTTGGCAATGGGCATCGTGCTGCTTTTTTTCCGATTTTGAGCTATTCGAATCGCAATGGCTGGTTGGTCTTCCCTCGTTGTGAGAGAAAATTTGGCCGCAGCGAGCCTACACGAAGTTTTTTTTCGACAAAAATGGTGACAAAAACTGATCGCGGGAAATCATTAAGGATAGTGTAGAGGTTCGAAAACTGTTGGAACCAAAATCCTAGCTGATACCTGGACCCCTGAATAGCATACTTCTTGTTAACAGTGTTACGTTTTGCACGTCGCGAATTGCAGGTTGACGCAGGAGTTAATCAGCCGAGACCTGCAAGTCAACTCCTAACCTAATTTGAAAGGTACTTCCCATCGTGAATTTCAAAATTGCCTTTTTTTATTTTTGAACTGGGCGGAAAATCTCATTGATGATGAGTAGGTATCTTGCAAGTCTCTACTGGTTACGACTGGTTACGACATATGAGATGCGTCGGTATCTTGCACGTCTCAACTGGTTACGACCCTCATTTCTCCAAAGCGAAGAGCAATCGCAGCGTTGAGAAGTCATTCGTGTTTCTGGATTTGATAGTCTACAGATCATATACTTCAAAAGCTACCTCCACACCTGATATGTAATATACTATTTCTGACACCTAACGTATACGTACGATTCAAAAAAATTTTGGCAAAATCATCGAAAACTTGAGGAGTTTGCCAAATTGGGTCTTAACATGGCATTATAAACCTTTTTCCTCTCAAGGTCCTCTCAAGGTCTCTCCTGGCAGGCCAGTAACCTCCTCGCATCAGCCGCGACGTTATCTTCCCATCTGATCCGAGGTCTTTCCCAAGGTCTGGGACTCGTCGTTCTTCAAAACATACTTCAAAAATCGGCCTTAATGAGAACTGCGCTTCACCAATGGCTCCCGTCGGGAAAAGTTCTGATCTGATTTACAGCGCAAGGTACCAACTGTCCATACCCAAAACGAACAAGAAAAGTTATGGAAAATAAACAGTGAGAATTCATTTCCGAAAATGAAACTGTTCTATACAGCAATACAAACCTTCATGATCAACCACAGTCTTTGTTGGGAAATCTTACCCAGGGGCCGCTCATATCGAAGACTAAAAAGAAGCCCACGGGATAAGGACATAAAAGCACTTTGAAGTATCATCACGCTCCGAGCCCAGAGCAATGTAAGGGGGGTAGAAAAAGAGACAATGCAGCCGATTTCAATTTATCATCCCAATTATGGTTTACGGGAATAGCAAGCTCATTATTACGGAAGATAAGGGATATGACTTATTGAATGGCGGATAAAGGACAACAAAAAAAAAAAAAAAAAAAAAAAAGCTGAAGATAAATATCAATAATGAAGGCTTCCCCATTAATTTCGTTGACAATCAACACAAGCTTGAGAATTCAATAGCTGGATAAACTTAGGCCAGCTGAAATTCAGCTCTATTGATACTCTAATCAATGGCCATAATCCGAGATATGGTAATGGAAACATTTTAAAGAAGTTTGTAGGACATCCATTAAAAACGAATTCACGGCCAATCAAGAGGAAAAAAGATTTTCTTTTTAAAAACCAGCTTCTGTAGGTTTTGCTAGGCAATGCTGAATTGTCAAGACGGCCCAATGCTCCTACTTCAGAAATGTCGTCAAATTGCCCATTTTGTTACATTTTCTACTTGGGAAAAAAAAAGATTCAACAGCAATTTCAATTGATTTACGCCTAACATACGCTCCCATATACACCATTTTCTTCGTCGTGTAGAAAATCGCTACTTCACAATCCTCAGAAGCATCGCTTTCCAACGCGAAATTGCAAATAAAAACTCTTGTTTCGCGGAACTTATTCCACGGGTTTTCATTGCTTTTACGACATCCACCTGACTTGATTCCCTTAACATCAAAACTTTATGCAGTTTTCGAAAAAAAAAGAGAGAAAAAAAAAAAAAAAAAAAAACGGCCGGACTGTTTTTATCCTCCGATGGAATGATCTTTTTTAATATTTTTCAACAAAATTTCCCCATTAGACAACAATTGATTCGACGAGGATAAACATCTCGGGAAATTGTTTTGTTTGCTTATTCTCATAAAAAAATCAATCCTTTTGCCCTCGGTTTTCGCATGGGAAACGGGATTTGACAATGACAGACAAAGAAAAAAAAAAAAAAAAAAAAAAAAAAAAAAAAAAAAAAAAAAAAAGGAAAAAAGTAAGAAGAAAAAAAATGGGGAGTAAAAAGAAATGACTGCGAAACGTAAAGGCTTTTACCCATTCAGCTCTAACAGAACGCACTTATACTTCCCTTGTTTATTTTTTTAGTTTTGCTCCCTTATCATTTATGCAATATTATGACGATTTAAAGAACTGCTTCCTCTGAATGTATGGCACAATGTCAGTGCGCGGATTAAAAGGGTAAAAACTTCCTTTTTTTTTTTTTTTTTTTTTTTTTTTTTTGCAAGTTCACGGGGATGACGTCGAAGCTCGCCCACCTTTTTCGCCTCCCTAAGGTGATGAATAACTTGGGTTCGGGATTTTGTTTCTTATATTAAATTAAAAGCCTTGACTTCATAATTATAAATTAAAAACTTTGGTTTTTATGGGAAAAGGCTTGCAAAAGAGGGGAGAATTTTTTTTTTTTTTTTTTTTTTTTTTTTTTAAAGCGTAATATAAAACGGGAGGCTTGCAGGAAGTTCATATTCCTACTTTATGACTAGGCACGCGTCACTTGATGGGCTAGCCGTCGCCTTGCCCCTCGTAAAGGTCAGGCTTTCCGATTTTAAAGAAGCTTTATGATATTTCCACGATCTTCCCTTCTTCTACAATAAGTCAAATGAAGTAAAAGTTATTTTGGGAATCTGTAAAAAAATGCTCCTTTTTTTTCTTTTTTTTTTTTGTAGCCGGCGGAAACGTTTCGTACTTCTCCGTAAATAAATGATGAATATAAGGGAGTTTTATTATACCCTAACAACTTGCTCATCTCATTTTAAATTTTTACTGTTTATCCTCCTGGTAATTTTCATCCTTGTCCTGTCTAGTTTTGCTCAGGGAATGACGGACAAGTTTAGGAAAATTTTGCTTATTATTATTATTATTTTTTTTTCTTTTCCGAATTT
Organism: Liposcelis bostrychophila; assembly: GCA_037577465.1. Classification (NCBI taxonomy): domain Eukaryota; kingdom Metazoa; phylum Arthropoda; class Insecta; order Psocodea; family Liposcelididae; genus Liposcelis; species Liposcelis bostrychophila. Next base: position 11,168,580 of record CM075210.1, read on the forward strand.
TTTCGTTCTCAGGAACGTGTTGCATATGCACGGAAACAGGAAACGAAAAAAAAAAAAAAAAACCGTTACGTCGGTTTGTTTCGATTCCCCCGGTCCTGTTCCCTCTCCCCTTTCGCAAGAAAAAAAGTTAACTGATTTCCTTCTAACTTGTATATCAGATGAGATGAAACAAAGGGAGACAGTTCGTGCAAAACCCGTTACGGACCATAAACTTTCCTTACAGGAGTCAAGACGGAAAATGCTTTCAGTTTCAAGCTGACTTATGGTGCTTTGCCATGTTTCGATCCTGCAGCTCTTAAAAACTTTTCTGGATCAGGTAATAAGGAGGGAAATTAGTGAATGGAAAAGGGGTTAGTTTTCGAACTGATTTACAACCGATTGATCATGCAACGGCGGGTTTTTTCAGATTTTCCTTTTCCTCTCTCTCTCTCTCTCTCTCCACTTAAAATCTTCTCACATAACTCATCCACTCTCTTCTTCATCGGTTAATTCTCGATTTTCATTGTTTGCTGACTCAAGGCAATTATTCTTCCGAGCTCGGGGATGAAAGGAAAAAGTAAAAAAAAAAAAAAAAAAAAAAAGAAAGAACGAAACCTCCGTTCCGAAAGGGGTTTTTCGAATTTAATACCCTTTTAACGCTCACAGCATCTTAGAAATCATTTCATATTCTGATTTCCTGTGTGAGTTTTCATGGAAATTCTCGCTCTTTATTCTCCCATAACTCAGTCAAGATTTCTAACGTCTAAAAGTTTTGTTAAAGAGTTAGACAAAACTTTACCCTACCCCTTCAGCCCTTCCCTCCATCCCTCTCCTCCATCATCCCTTTAACTTGTCAAATTGACGAGTTTGCAGCTTTTTCGGTCTGGATTCCGTAAATATGTCTCATATCCGTTTTCAATTTAAAATAAATTGACAACGGATACCGTTGAGAGTGAGATGTGTTACATACCCCTGATGCGAATGTGTGCGTGAGAGAGGGGGAGGGAGGGGAGGAGGAAGAGCTCGATACATTCCAGTTCGAAAATCGAAAATTGGAAAATTGGAAATGGTGCAAGGGCGGAAAATCTCTACTGTTATTTCCCGTTATTTTTATTTTCATTTCGAAAAATTTTCTGGAGAACCTCTATTTAGAATATGAGCCTAAAGGGCAAATTCGGTGTTTGCAAAGGGTTTTTTTTTTTTATTATTGAATGTGAACTCTGAGCATTAACTAAAAATAAAAATGTTATCCGGAAAGTTCAAAAAGGGATTGATACCCTATAGGTATTTCAAAGCTCTGAAAACGAAATAAAAAAAGGCTTTAAAAACAAACTGAAATGCTTTTAAAAAAAAAAAAAAAATCTGAAGAGGAGCGAAACGAGCAGATTTTCAAGAGCTTCAGGACAAAGATATATAAGTTCTGAAAGATTGGAAAATTTCCTGAAAAGATAAACGAAACTTGATATCTTGTAGAAAAATTAAAGAGGGCACTAACAAAGCTCTTTGAATTTTATTTAGGGAAAATCGAATAAGAACTAAGTGGAAACTTTGTGATAAGCTTAGATAAACTGCATTTTAAAAATGTCAAATGAATTTTTAGACAAGCTTTCAAAAGACTAAGGAGAAATTTAATCACAGGGAAATTAAATGAGCCTAAGCTTAAGGGCCTGTAGTTGGTTTATGAAAGAAAAATAATCATCTAGAAGTCCAAAAATAAGTTGCTTTCCAACAAAAAACAATTCAAAACAAGAAATGATAAGGTAAAGGTAGGGGAAGTGTGACCGTCTGAAAAGTGTGACCGTTTTAATAAAAACTGATTTTCGGAAAGTGTGACCAGAAGACTACTTCTCTAATTGCTTTGACAAAGGAAACCATCTTGTTTTTATTTACATTTGCAATTCGGACTGGCACTAATAATAATTATTTAATTACGACTTTAATAAACAAGGATTATTTGTTTTCAACGGTGTTTAGCAATTTTTGAAAGAAAATTCATAAATCTTTTATAAACAAATTACTTTTGCGATGTAGAATTCATTTTTTTTTTTTTTTTTTTTTTTTTTTTTTTTTTTTTTTAATAAGAACGGTCACACATTTTCAAAAATGCATAGGTTGAAATGTTATCCGTCAGCAGTCAGAAAAATATGGTTGAACTATAAATCCCGCCGTATTTAAAATTTGAGGCTAATGCATATTAAAGCTTAATAATGGAGCAGTATAATGTAATAAAAAACTTGACTTGATTCTCTTCCTATCAAGAGCTAATAAAAGTTAAAATCCATTTTTTCTAGAACCCGGTCACACGTCCCTACCTTTACCTTAGCTTTTGCAAAATTTCGACAATTAAATTATGCAAAGACCCTACCCCAGTCCCATATCCTTAGATATACCGAATTGATTTAATCGCGTAAAACATCCGTTAAATTATAAAAAATAAAATAGGCCTATCCACGTTGATTTTCTACCCGAACAAATCGGAAAAGAATTAAATTCATGCCGTCTCAATTTATTAAGAAGAAGATACCTTACTTTTTAGCTACGCTTTTGCGACAAATAGAGCCATACGGTTTAAAGCATCCTTTTGATTAAAAAATTTAAAATCAGAGTACACCTTCTGGAGATAGCAATCTTACCGCAAATAAGAACGAAAGGCGAGGGAAAGTAAAAGAAGGGGACTTTTGATATAAAAACCTTAGAAGTCAACGCTACACTAATATAAACCAAATTTAGAGACGAGAGAAAAAAGAAGGAGAAGAAGAAAAAAAAAACCGTCGTCGTCCCGGCAAAAAGAGCTTTGTTGTTGATTCCCTAGAGCTCCGTCACCCTTCCTCTCCAGTATTACTCATATCTCCACAGGAAGGCTTCATGCAAAATTCTCAGCCAAGTTTTTCTTCTTCTTATTAAATTTAATTAATCGATATAAGGAACTTAAATCTCCTAGCATTTTAATTTAAGTCTTCTATCTGGCGTATTTTGGTCAAGTTTTAAAAACGAACGACTGTAAGACGTTTTTCACAGGATGACTTTCAAACTCGTCACACATTCAAAAGCAACCCCTTGTTTACAGGTGCAAGTTTTTCCGTACCTTGGCCGACATGCACCACCGTGCATGTTGATTAAATCTTAATTCAACAACACGGTTAGTAAACACGGTTATCCGCCCTCATTTTTCCCCCCACGATTTTTCCGGTCTCTTTTTTTTTCCAAGTCTTCGGGTATCGGGTGAATGCAAATCTCATACCGGGAGAAAAGAAAAAATCACGGGATTTGAAATAATTTTCGGTTTTATACGTAAATAAATCGATTAAACGGACAAAAGCGGGGGGAAACCCCCTTGGGGTAGAGCGAAAAGAATTTTTTTTCCAGGGGGTTATATAAAAAGCATGCGCAAAAAATTTCACGGAAAACATTTTATTAGAGAGATAATACGACAAAGAGAGAAAGAAACCGGTCTCGCCACCACCCCAATTGGATGGAACGAAAGAAAATTAATTCATTGTATAACTCGGGCACAATATTGAATTTCGATAGAATCGAAAGTTTAAAGTAGCTCACATCAAGTGAAATCAATAACAGACATCAGACTACAAATATTGGTAATTCGATGAGAAAGGAAGGGTGGAGAGAGAGAGAGAGAGAGAGGAAAAGAGAAAAGAGAAAAGAGGCAAGGGGGGAAGTCGAACAGAAATGAGGCAGGTTTTCCACCGATATCATCTAAGATTTTAAGATGGCTTTTATATTAAAAGCGTCTGGCGAAAGTTTTCGACTATGCAACTTGCACGTGCCGGAGACAAGTTTTCCAACCCGAAACCAGAGAAAGTTCTTGGGGAAAACCCAGATAATCGGCTCTCCTTCTGATTAAGACAAGGGGATTTCAGATTGTTTTAACCGTAGAAATCAAAACGTCTAAGATACCTCGACTTGACAAAAGACAACATTGTCGTTATTAAGTATATCAAGGAGACAACGCGGCACAACGTTTTGATAATTCTTCCCGTGTTTCATCCTAGATTTTTTTATTTTACTTATTTTCTTTAGCGGATTCGGGGGGAAAGAAAAAAACGGACATGTTCTTATCCTTTTTTCCTGATTAAACTATTGTTTTGTCACCGTATGAGATAGGGGATAACACGTCTAAGTCTTTTAAATCCATTTTAAAGCTTTCGAAAAAAGAAGAGTTTTTTTTGTCTTTTTTTTTTGTTTTGTTTCTGTTTTTTTGTGCTTCCTTCTATTAAATGATTTCTTTTTCCGCGTTGGGATTCCGGTTCGAAAAACACATCGGAAGAATTATATAGAAGATCAAGACTATGGAAATCGATAACTTAATTTAACAGCTAAGTGAAGATCTTTTAAAGGCGCATACAAGGGAAATTGTGATGCTACTAATAAGGAAGGCTTTGTACAGCCAAAGGAAAGTTGCCCCTGTCGGAGTTAGGGACTTGGAAGAGAGGACTTGTTCGTGGCTAGCCGTAGGCCTTCTTATTTAAGTTTCAAACTTAGAAACCAAAGAGAAATCGTGTTTAAACCATGCTTTTTGTCATTACAAAAATTATTACAAAGTTTTTTTTTTTTTTTAACCCCCCTTTTTTATTTTCTTACGGTCTTTTGTAGTCTTTTAATCTCGGGTAAATCGACTTTTTTTTCGTTTTTTTTTTATCAGAAAAAAAGAACACTTTTTTTTATAATCCGAAAAAGGGATAAACTTTATATCTTCACGCAAATTGGATTTGAAATAAAAAAAAAAAAGGTGCAGAATCAACAGCGAATGCGCTTACTTAAATTAATAATCCGTGGAAACAACTACGAAATAAGTAATATTTTTAACCTTCTTATTAGAGAGCCTAACTGCTTTTTGAAGGGAAAATTTTTTAATAAAGGATCATACAAAGAATTGTAAAAGAAGTTAAATTCAGGATCAAAAACGCAAGGAGTAATAATATCGAGCAAAAATTGTTCGAGTCGTACATTACTAACTTAATCTCATACCGAGGTGTTATCACTATCACAGTTCAAAAAGAAAGTTTCAAAATAAAGTAAAATTTGAGTTCCAAATTTTCTCAAAATTTTCAAAAATTGAAACTTCAAGTTTCAAATTTCGATGTGTTTTGTTAAGATTTGAAAATTTTTAGGTTTCATTCTGTTTTGAACTGTGTGCATTTCGGTGTACACTTGACTGTGCATCATATGCATTTTGCATCACTAATGCAATGCATTACCACTGCATTACCAACTGCCTTACCTCGGAATTGGATGCAGTCTGGCATTATCAGTACAGATTCTGCCCGAGATTTTCGTCCCAGGAATTCCCGGGATCTCCAGAAAATTTTCACTCCCGATTTCCGGGATTCAAAATTTTCGGGATTTTCCCCGTCGTTTTTCTATATTTCCGGGAAAATTCTAGAGAGTTCACGGGAAATCCCGGGAGCTACCCGGGATTCCGGGTAGCTTTAATTTTATTAATATTTAAACTATTTTTTCTCCCAAATAAGAAATCCTGTACCCCGAATTCATTAATTTTCCGGGAAACCTCTAAATTATCAGATGCTTTTTCTCTGTATTGAGCATGCATTACTTTTCATTTCCATTGCATTTGCCATTGCATTGAGCACGGCATTTTCCGTACACAAAACGAAAAAAAAAAAAAAAAAACAAATCGAATGAAACACAACCTGGCCAAAAGGAAAATTATCAGGCCATGAGTCATCGTCGGAAAATATATGCATATAAAAAAAAAACTTTAAAATATTTTCTTTTTTTTTCCCCGCCATACGCGATAAAGTAAAAAGGGAAAAGAGCGGGTAACCCAGATCTGATAAGTCTGAACCGAGAAATCAATTTCAACGGAACACGTATTTTTCACCTAAGAATTTAATTCACGGCATGTGTCACGTTCTTCTCATATCTCTCAGAAAAAAATAGTGAGAGATATCGAAGAAGGATCACTTTTATCCGCAGCCGAGTCTTTTCTTTTTATTCCACGGGGCAAATTTTTCCATCCCTTTTGTCTTTTTTTCTTTTCCTCCTCTCTCTCTCTTTCAGAGAAATAATAGTATAAACTAATCGTTCTCCTTTTTTTTTCCTCGGAAAATAAAACTAATCGATATAAAAGGCTCTTCCGTCGACAAAAACTTTTTTTTTTTTTTTTAAGACGAAGGGAACCCAATGAAAATTTCGCTCTGGAAATCATATCCGGCGCTGCATGAATTTTTTAATGCATATTAAAAAAGCGAAAAAAAAAAAACGGAATTTTCCCCCGCTCCCTTTAAAAGTTTATTAATTCTGAATAGAATTTTGGAACGAAAAAGTTAAAAAGCATAACCGAAGCAAGTAAAGTCTCATTACACGTTTTTCGCCATGACCGTAATTTCCAGAATAAGTCTCCTCCTTCGTCCTTTTTTTTTTTCTTTTTTCTCTCTCCTGCTTCGAAGGATTTTCCTTAAGTATCAAAGTTATCATTAGTTAAGGTCTGTAAATCAACCTCGGAACCTTTCATTACCGTTGATTATCGATACACAAGTTTCCAAATCGGAAATTGGCCGTAAATTTTAAAAGCTTTTTTTTTTTTTTTTTTTTTTTTTTTGACGTGAGAAAGAACTTTCTAAAACAAAAAAAAAGAGCTCCCCTTAGACGAGGGGAAAAGGTCAAGAAAAACTGTGGTCTTCCTTTAAACCGAAACCGATATTGACAATGTTCAATTCTTAAAACAAATGTAAGACAATAAAAACAGGAGAGACATTTTCGGGAGAGCGGGAAACGGAAATATCTCAATAGAGAAAGACTCGTGGGAATAAGGCGAGTGTTTCAAATCTCTCTATACATTTTTTTAACGGCTACTGTTCGCTATGGATTCATACTTTTTTTTGTGTGTGTGTATCTTTAATTTTTTTTCTTCTTCATTTCTTAAGGGTCTCAAAATCGTTTCAATAAAAACCCTAGAAAAAAACAAAAAGGGAAGAAAGGGTATCTGATGATGTTAAAAAAAAAGACGCTTAAATATGAAGACCATTTCAAATTTCGCCTCCGGAAAAGTTTCCTTTTTTCCGTTATTTAAAGAATTCCGCTTATTATTTTTTGCCTTTTTTTTTTGTTAATTATGCTGTTGGTATAGGATAATTACATCCAACTAATTCCAGGTAATCGAGGAAGGAAAATTAAATAGATTATCCGCAATCCTTAACCTTTTTCCTGGAAAATTTTATTCTCAACAAATGAGAAGTTATTCATGTAGGAACAAAATTTGAATATTAAATCAGGGAAGGGCGGAGAAAAGGAAAAAAATATTCTCAAACAAACGAGTAAAACGGTAAATTCTATTCCTTTTCCCCGTGTCCTTAAGTCAAAAACATCTAGGAGGGATGAATTTTCCCTCCAATGAGGTTCTTCCTTGACCAAGAATTTTGGTGGAGAACTAAATAATATTAGAATAATTATTCAAATGAGCGACCGCTAATCATTCATTTAGTCTGACCTAAAGGTTCCCCAGTAATAAGAAAGATAACTAATTATTCGAAAATTTTCCATGGTAAAGGGGTTAGAATCGAATCATGTATTAATATTCAAAAAAGAAAAAAAATTTTTTAAAATTAGAAAAAAAAAATGTTTATATAAAAATTAAAATTAAACAAAAACGAATTCGTTAAACAATAGAAGGTAAGCTTAAACCAATGCAACAGGTGGTTATCAGAAAAGCGATTAAAAAACAAAAATTAATAATAACCTTACATTTTCCCTCTTTTAAATCTTCAAATAATTAATTTTTAACTTTAGCGACAGCAAAAAACAAATTGTAGCCGTAATTTTTAATTTAAAATTTCGAGAATTAAATGTCTTTAATATTTAAAAAAATATTTTTAAAACATTAACGGTAAATATGGAAAATTAATAAGTTTTCTTCCAAACTACGTTCCACAATGGTTTCTATCCAGTAATTCATATTCATGGTAACCTCATTGGTTCCGAAAGGGAAAATGTTTTCAACAACAACGACTTCAATGATTTTAAGTAATAAAACATTCAAAAAATATAAAATCCCTAAATCTTTTTCATTGTCCAGGATTCTATTGACAGAGACCCGTACGAAAAATAGATACTTAAATTATATAAAAATCATGTATAAATTATACAAAAAATTGGGCGTACATAAAAAATGCATAAATTTGGTATAAAAAACCCAACTATTTTTTTACAGGAAAATTTTTTTTCATCCTCCAATGTAATTATGTTTTAATTATACGTGAATTATGCATAAATAAGAAATCGTAATTTATGCATAAATAAGAATGCGTAATTTATGCTTAAATAAGAATGCGTAATTTATGCATAAATAAGTATGCGTAATTTATGTAATTTATGTATGCACAATTTATGCGTAATTTAAATAAGAATGCGTAATTTATGCATAAATAAGAATGCATAAAATGGGGGAAAAAAGTTGAATAACCATAATATTTCGCGAATTTTCCTGCTTTATGATTTTAAAAAAAATCATATGCATAAATTATGAAAAAATTATGCATATCCAGACTTCCATGCGTATAAAAATTATGCAGAAATTTTTTAAAAATGATGTAATTCAATGATGCTGCTTAAAAAAAATATGCAGAAATTTTGCAAAAATTATACATATGCTTAAATTTATGTATTTCGTAAAGACACGCGTCTAGATTATAGACGAGCACTTCCAAATCTTTTTTTCAAAATAGTATATTTCAACCAAGGACAGCAAACGGCACTTTCCAGAACTCGAGACAGTGTGTTACCAAATCGAGCGAAGCGAGGCAACTTTTTAGTACGGAGGACTAAAAAGTCGACTTTTTATGTCTATTCTTTTTCAGTCTTTCTATGTCTTAAAAAGTTTAACTTTTAAATCTTTAAATAATTTTTGAAAAGGATCTTTTTACACTATGAGTATTAGAAAATTATTTTCTTACGATTTTAGTGGTTTAAACATCATTTACTCATATTTGTTATTTAACGCCCAAAACCTTTTTGATAGAAAAAAAAATTTGAAGCGCTTTTCTAAACGAGTGTTATTTGGCAACGAACTAATACTTGTGCCGTTTCGTCAAAGCAAAAAAAATTTTTTTTTTTTTTAAGCCGTACAACGTTACCTAGTTCTTTTTTTAATTTAACTAACTGGAATCTAAAATTGTGGTAAGTAAAGAAAATTTTTTTTACGTTTCATGGAATATTGTCTCGTTCGGTATTTCTGAAACATGTGAAGTCCGTCAGCTGTTTTTTTTTTTTTTTTTTTTTTTGGCCTCGCTACATGTTTTTATTTCCCGACCATTTATTTGGTTTCATTATTCTATGGTTATTGATTCCGATATACCGGCTATCCATCTCCCGCTTGAGGAGGGAGTAAAAAAAAAAAAAATTCGAAAAACTTCGTTATAAAATTTAATTTTTTTTTACTCATTCCTTCCCCTTTTTTTCGAAAAAAAAAAAATTTAAATCCACCAAGGAGGAAATCGTTGACCATGGAACTTATCGGAAAACGATTTAACAAGGTGCCAGCTAAAGCTACTTTCAACGTGAGTGCTACACGACATTAAAATATTACTCCGAAGTAAAATATTAATGGGTTCCGTTCATTTCGGATACGAAACGGGGGAGTTTAAAAAAATTATTTAGGTTTTTTAAAAAAATCTACTTTCAAGGTGATTAATTTATTATTTTAAAAAAATCAAGCGTTCCCGTTTTTTATCTTTTTTTTTTTCCTAAAAAAAATAGTTTGACAAGACCCAAGGGACTGATAGCTACAACATTTTTCTGACCTGGGTTAATTCTACATCGATTCCTTTTTTCCTCCCCTTGGAAGTTGTAAAAGAAACGAAGGGAAATTTGCATTTTTAATGTGGGTCTTCTCTCTTTTAAAAATCTTTTCTCTCCCCCTCTTTTATTATAATTACAGGGTAGCGGAAAGATTGACTCAATTTGGAAGAGACCAAACTGACTATTATTACCCTAAAGCCACCGAAAATTACAGGCTTTTCAGAAAATAGAGAAAATTGTCGAAGTTGTAGGAATGATTACGTTTTCCTTTTCATCGAAAAGGCAAAACTTTTAAGGATTAAGGTGGCTTGATTCCTTCTTGAACCCTTTCGAAAGGAATTTTTCTTTTTTTCCTTATTCAAGTCTTCACCTTGAGGGGCTTATAAAGGAGGGGGAAGAAAAAAGTTATACTATTAATTTATGGATGTCGTTGTTTTTAAATTGTTTCAGTTACGAAAGCGTGAGAGCATCAAACCGTCTTTTTCCTCCTTGGGAAAAAGCAGATTGGGAGATGGAGAGGGGGGGGGGGATGGTACACCAAGATTCCAAGACAAATTACCACCATGTGTAATGACGGCCATCTTTTTAATCTTGCCATTAACCGTTTACTTAGCTTCCGGAAAAAGCGCACCCCGGTCTCTCTAGTTGCCCGAAGGAATGCTCAGTAAATGTTAGACTATAATTTAAATTTTACGCATCGTCGAGTCCAGTTCAGCAAAGGAATTCCTGACTTGCCAAGCTCTGGAATTTTTCCCATTTTCAGCATCCCTTCATCGAATTTCCAAAATGTTAAAAAAAAAAAAAAAAAAAAAAAAAGGATGGGGGTCGGGGAAAAAAAAAAGTTCATTCAGCAAAACGAACAAGTCTATGGCATTTCTAATACTTTTCAACTGTCATAGGTTTAAATGTAAAAATCGACGAACGTCTGCTCCTAAGAACGGGGCTAATACTTTAATCCTCGTAGTGGGAAATGCGACAGTTACAAGAATGTGGGAGGTTTGCTCAGGTTTCGTCTATCCAAAAGAAAATCGAGTTGGACATCAACTGGAAAAGTAGATTTTTTTTTTTTTTTTTGTCAAAAAAGGAAAAGAAATTAGGTTTTTGTTTAGGATTAAGTAGTTTCCGTTTCGACGGCTTCGGACTTCTTTTTCTTGAATGAATGAATCCTATTTTATTTTATTTTATTTTATTTTTTTTATATTACAGAAAAAATTTCTTGAAATTTGAACAGATTGTCGGATTTCTTTTCTTTGACTAACGAAACTAATCTCCTTTCTTGAATTTCATTCAGTTTTATAAATACTTAAAAAACAATCTGGTTTTTATACTCGTTTCGTTTAAGATCGTCTGGGGGTTTTCTATGCTCTAAAAATAGTTTCCCTACAGTGTTTGAAAATGGGATTAAATCGTTTTCTTTCATAATGAAAAATTAAACAAATATCATTCGAACGTGCAGAGGAGTTAGTGAAAAGACAGAAAGAGAGGAGGGGGGGGGGGCAAAACTGGAAATGATTACGGTCCGAAAGGAGGATCCCAAATGTTTGCCTAAAAAAAAAAAACCAGCCCCAATACCATAAAAAGTTTTAACACATTTGTTTTTTTTTTGAAACCCTGGAAAAAGCGATTAGCTTAATTTGAAAATTGTATAAAAAAAAAATAATAAAAAAAAACATTCACTTATTTCCCTCTAGAAAAAGATTTTGCGTAAAAAGTGCGAGAAACCCCCAAACGTCCTGAAAAGAATCTCCCCCATGTTTTTAACCCTTTCTAAATTTTCCTGAAATGAATGAAAACGGATTACAAGTCGCCTCGGGATGAAAGCGTCCGACGGGTGAAGAGTATCGCAGCCAAGATGGCGGTACAAAGTATTCTGGAGTTTGTCCAGGAAACTTTTGACTCAATTCTTTCTCATTTTGTATCCTCGAGAGGAGAAAAAATTATATATATATAGAAAAAGGAGAAAGAGACGGGATGAAAAAAAAAAAGAAAAGAAAAGAAAAGGAGAACACGATATTTTTAGCAAAAGGAAAATTGAAGCATGGGGTTTGGAGAATGGCCAGACGATATACCAATGCTTGTAGATGGCTAGCATCAAAAAAATTTTTTTTTTTTTTTTAACCTTTTTTTCTGTCAATCGGCGGAGGCTTTACTAGGTTTTTATTGTATATGTACGTGTGTGCGAACCTTAGATAAATCGATACCGAAGAGGGAAACTAATTTTATTTACGGACTTCGGTGGAGTAGAAATGATTCCTGTTATTGACTCACTTCCTTGTTTAGTCTTCCTTTTTGCTAGCCTTGGGGAGGTTGCTATGCGAAGGGTGGCAGGGGAAACGGAAAAGGGGAGATATAGCAAAGCGTTCTGCTGTAAATTTCAACATTTTTATTTTCTCTTTTTTAGAATATAAAAGGAGAGGAAAAAGCTCCCCAAAAGTTCGGAGAGGAGAAGAAGAAGAAGAAGACACTGTTTGACAAAAGATATCGTCATGTTATACTATACTAGCGAATTCTCCAGCTAAAATTGTTGACACAACAATTACTTTATCTAATTAATTGTTTACTCTACAATAAAAATATAAGAACTTCCAAACAACTTTCTCTCAACTTTTTTTTTCTTCCCTCTTCCTTCTTCTTCTTCATCGTCCCCTGAAAGAAGTTTCACATTTCCATCGCTCAACTACTTTATTTGTTCGCTTTATGTAATTTTCCCGAAAAAAAAAAATAATAATAATGTTTCAGGTATTTCGAGATTTTTGGTAAAAAAAAAAAAAAAACCTGAAAGTTTCCAAGGGATCTTTCTTGGCCTATCACGCACGAAACGGAATCGAAAAACTTCGAAGGGAAAAAAGAAGAAGAAAAAGAAGGAGGACGAGGAGGAAAAAAAAAAAAAAAAAAGATTTACCAAAATTCAGCTTTTAAAATTCTTAGAAACGTGACTGGATATTCACACGTAGAACAAAGAATTATTTGAGAGGATGCTTTCCCTGCTTTCTTGGACGTCAGAAACAACCATTTTTTTACATTGAAAGATTTTCTCTTAGCTCACGATTCGGATTTATCAGTTTTCTTAAGAGTTTTAACTCTTGGACTTTTAAAATGGCCATATCCGCCGCGTTTCCTGAATCCCGCTTCCTTTGCGTTACCGTTTTCTCCCTCCTTGACTTTTTTTTCCCAGTGTAAATAACGAGAGTAAAAAAAAAAAAAAAAAAAAAAAAAAAAAAAGATTTTATTCAGCGAGGGAGGGAAATTATAAAATTTTATGACGTGCTGTAATTATTTCGGCGTTGGCTGAGTTGGCATATGAGGTCGGAATCGATGCAGTAATTGTCGCTGCTGGCAATTTTATATACATATATATTTTTTTAAAATTTACAACATTTTTAACCGCGAATTATGCAGTCGGTGTAAACGTATGGGGGGAGGAATCAATGATTTTTATCATTATTAGCTTTTGACAAAAACGTGGATAAAAAAAATTGTTTTTTTCCGTGAAAAGGAAAGGAGAGAAAAAAACACGAGCCAAAAAATCAAATCACAGGAAAAAAAAATAAAAATTCCAAAGGGATGTCAAAAACCCTCCGTACCGGGGGAAAAAAAAGAAAAAGAAAGAATAACGGAGACAGAAAGCGAAAAACGTTGGGAAAAAAAAGGGGGCAAGGGGGACTTAGGGAGGAGGGGGGGATAGGACGACGAAGCGAGTTGAAAACTCTGGTTTAATTTTGAAATGGTCATCGGGTCAGTCGGGAGGAGTTTCGTCATAATTACTTCGGTAGTAAATTGAGAGTAATGACATCCCGGCCAGGCTTTTCACTTGTAAAAAACCAAACCCGAAATCCATTTCAAACTTTTTATGCTTTTTTTTTTATCTTTTAGTTTTTTTTTTCTGAAAAAGAATAATTTTTTTTTTTTTTTTTTTTTACTTTTATTTAAATGGGAAAGTATACATGAATACTAATTGCGTTTTGATTCGGCGTCTCTTTTGCGGAATCTCCGCGATCGACATAAATTTTTTGTGTAAAAGTCGCTGAAACATTCACACAAAAGAAAAGAGACTTTTCTTTCTGGAGTTCTAACGCCCCTTTACCCTCCCTTCCCTCCCCTCCCCCTTTACAAGCGATGATATATATAGATTATCGGATTATTTTCGTTAATACAAGAAAACGATAAACAAGAAAACAAAAAGGGTTGGTCTAACGCCGGTAAAATATTAGAGTAATTAACGTTAGATGACCAACAGTCAATAAGCTAATCCCCGAGGGTGAAAAGATAATTCATCCCTTACGTCATGAAGCCGGTGAGGAGGAACGCAAAACTTTCTACACCTTTTTCTACAACCCCGGGATCGTTTTCTTTTCCGCTTCGGAAAATATTAAAATCGATCGGGAGTATTTTTAGCGACAAGAAAACAAGGGAGCGCAGGAATGAGACGAAGCAATTTACTTTATAAGAGGATTACAACAGAATTCAACACATACGCACCTTTTTACGATGTTAGTTAAACGTGAATTAATTTAAGTGGCCTTGAAAATTTAAAAAAAAAAATCGCAGCGTTAACTTTTATTTTTGCCGCGCGAAAAATATATTAATGAAAAAAATTATGAATTTATTTTACCGGCATAATAATGTCACAAGCAACCTTATCCGAAAACCGCTTTTACACAAGTTTCAAAAACCCATAAATTTATTGTTCCGTGTTATTTACACAAAAAGATTGGGAGAGAGAACCTTTAGTGTAAAAGAATTCGTTAAATAAAGAGAGGTAGGAGGGAGTCCATCACGAATTTTCATATTAATTAGTTTTCATAATTAAAGTAGCTTTTAAAACAGTAGAAAGAGACGGAGAACCTTGGGGAGACGTTTCAAAAGAGTCAAAAACCCATGATGTAAAAAAAGGTATTTTTTTTTTAGAAATCAAGGGTACGCGCTCCCTTATCACTCCCGTGCTTTTCTTAAATCAGAAAAACTTGCCCCCGATTTTTTTTTGCACTCCTTAACCCTTTACAAAAAAAAAAAAGTAAATAAATAAATAAATAAACAAATAAATAAATAAATAAATCAAATTAAAATGAGAAAAACATCTCCTTGTTAAAAACGTTTAATCGCTTATCTGCGGAATACAGTTAAGAAGGCCAGCGTTGGAAAATAACAGCTATCGATCCTCTATCGATTTCGGATCCGATATCGTAAAAATCAAAATGAATTTGACGTCGATAATTCACGAAGTTTCCCAATCGATTAGCTCGGCTTCGAAAATTCGACAGAAATTTGTTCCAAAGGCTCAAAAAAGAAGAAGAGAAAAAAAAAAAAAAAAAAAAAAAAAAAAAAAAAGGTTACCATTATTTCTGTTTCTGAAAGTTCATCAGTCACTGCACATTAGGGTGGGTCGAAAACCAAAAATTTCGAATTTTCAAAATGCCCGATGGCGCAATCGCTGTGGTTTATCTATTACAAAAAGTTTCCTTTTCGAAATTTTTTTAAACGTCGTCTTGAAGGTGCGCAAAAGGGTCAAAGTTTTGGAAAATCCCATAAGGGATGAAAATTCGACTTTTAGATTTTTGTGAAAAAAAGTACCGTTTCCTATCGGATTTTTAACGTCGATTTCGAGAATTAAGTCGGTTTGAGTCTAGCTATTTCTGTTCCTGAGTTATTGTAAAAAATATGATAAAAATATCAAAATTTTAGAGTTTTGACATTTTTACGGAGAACTTGGCCTGTATCTCAAGAACAAAAAAAGCTAGACGCAAACAGATTTCATTTTCGAAAACTACGTTGAAAATCCGATAAAAAACGGTACATTTTTCACAAAATCCAAAAGTCGAATTTTCACCTTTATGGGAATTTTCAAAACTTTGGCCCTCTTGCGCCAAACCAAGACGCCGTTTAAAAAAAAATTTCGAAAAGGAAAAAATTTTTACAAATGATAAGCCACAGCGATTGCGCTATCAGGCATTTTAAAATTTCAGAATTTTTTATTTTCGACCAATCCTATTGCACATGGGAAAAAAATTTTCCACCGAAATAACGAAGGAGCACAACATTTTTTGAAGCATTTTATTGTAGATTGCAACATAGTTCTTTTTCTTTTTGAATACAACCTGTTTTCGGTATGGCGTTTCCCCCGTAACGCTCCTAAATTGAAAATCGTTTGTTGTCACGGTGCCTTCATTAGCGGAGCAGGGGTACGCATCGCGGTTAGTGTTACGTGGTTTTCGTCAGTTACGATTTCGACCACAGGAAATGTCTCTCTCTCTCTCTCTCTCTCTTTCTCTCTCTCCTACGTCCTTTTATTCCCTCCCCCGCACACAACCGTTTTTACGGTCATATTTATTAGGGTTATATTCCGAAAAGCTTTGATTTCAAAAGGAAACGTGTATTTCAAGTTTAAAACTGTAAAACGGTTCGTTGGGAAAGTTTTGGCTTGGATCGAAAACTCATCGCATTCTCTTCTTCTTCCTCCTCCTACTTCGCTTTTTTTTATTTTATTTTATTTTTTTTTTTTTTTTTTTTTTTTTTGCCCGTTGCTTAAACTTAACTTAATCAACTTCTTAAAAAAAATTAGATACCCAAGATAGTAGACAGCTATATCTTTTATCTTGATATTTATGAAGAGCACTTAAGTGAAAAGTATTTTCCTTTTCGCAGAGGAGGAAAAGAAAAAAGAAAGTTTTGTTCCAAATGTATCGTTAAATTAAAATTTCGAACCTCTGCTAACAAGATTTTTGAAATGAAATCGAGTTTCCTTCGATCCGAAAAAGGGTAAAAGATCGACCTATACGTATTACAGGCAACGACCGAAATCAGAGGATTCTAAAACTTTTTTAAAAGTTTCAAGGGTTATTTTGCGCAGGTGGTTCTCAGAAAAACGAAATTTTAGAAAAAAAAAAAAAAAAAAATGTGACATCAAAGGTAAAATTCGAAAATCGAAAATGAATAAAATTCCGAATACCAGTGAGGCATGCAGGGTTACTTCGTTTGTTTAAACATTTCTAAAATTCCCTATATCATTTCATTATCGGGAACTTTACTATCAGAATTTTCTCAGAAATTTCATTTCCCCGGTATTTCCAAGAATTTTCTAAACATTTACTTTACCCGTCCTGCGTTTTGTTACGGTCTTCGGATTTCGGGTATTGACTGTAATATGTGTACCAACTCCAAGGACGAAAGAGTGATTTGATTCCGCTTCTTGCCTTGAGAAACGTTTTTTTTTTTTTTTAGTTTCTTCCTTGATGCTTTTTTCAGACTTACCTGAAAAAAAGAAAAAATAAATAAATAAATAAACGCAATAAAATAAAATATAAAATAGATAAACGCGTATTTTTTTTTTTTTTTTTTTTTTGCCAGAAAACAAATCCCTTTTTCCTCCCCTGGTAAAGATCGATGACGGCGGTCTTAAAATAGACAAGGGATAAATGGAAAGTGAAATATGTAAATCGTCTTCATGGATATTCATTAAAACGACAAGACAATCAACATCTGCGACAGATCCCCTCCAAACAGTACGCGCAGATACACGCCGCTCTCGGTTAAAAATGAAGGAAAAGGGCCGGTTTCATCCTAAACGAGATTATGGTCTCTACAGAACCCACCCAGTCCCGTCTTAATTAATTAAAACCCTGTGTTAAGTAAAGCGTACGTGAACGAATAAAAAAAAAAAATTTAAAAAAAGTCCAAGAATTTTCTTTTTTTTTTTTTCTCATAATGGCTTACCCCATAGTATCCTAATAAACAAATTATGAAATAACTGAAAATTAGCCGCAATCTCGTTTTTAAAGCGAAAGCACAACCAGCCGTAAGCTAAAAACCGACGTAAAAGCTTTTTCGTTTGTCAAGTCGTCGAATGAGGGAAGATTGGATTTTAAATTAAGATGGTGATTACATGGAGATGGATGGTGAATTTGAATATATCTGTTGACATGGTCACTAGCGGTGGATTACTGATTTGCATTTACCGACCGTGTTCCGTCTTTTTTTTCCATCCCCATAAGCTAAAAACGCAAAGCAAAAAAAAAAAAAAAAAAAAAAAAAAAAAAAAAAGTACACATAGGGAGAAAAATTATTTTTATCTCTTTTTCAAATTTTCATCCTGAATCAAATCAAGTTAGCTAATTTGTTTGAAGTAGTGATTTACCCACATACCCATGTTTAAATAATTGCGTTTCTAGATAGAATAAAGGTTTTACGGTATATTACAGCACGTATATTACAACACGGTTAAAAAAAAAACATACAGAAACACAAAAGGAGTGCTCAGGAAAAATTAAGACCCCTACGCTTAATACATATTTTCTTTACAACTGTTCCCTTGCGACTTTTTAAATTGGTTATTACGTGCTTATGCAGAACTTAATTATAGTACTTAAAAGACATTTGTCTAAGAACATCTGTGAAGAGGGGCTTTCGCTATTACAACGGGTGGGATACGGAAAATATAAAACGGAATGTTTTTTTGTTTACTAATTTAAAAGTTTAAACACGGTACACTGTAACATAAAATGTTTTTCAAGTCCGAGATTGTATTTTCTGTAATCATGGACCATGCCGTCGTACGGAAGCCCTGAAGGCTCATTGTTTATTGTTAAATTTGGGACTGTCAAGTTTGAGCCTGACAATGTCTGGTTCAAAATTAACATTGTCGAGTTCGAAACAGGAATAGACAAGTCACATGTTTTGAATTTTAGCTGGAAACTAAAGTGTAGTATGCTCTTAACTAAAAACTAGTATTTAAACGCCAAAATTTTTCGTCAAATGAAAAAACAAGTAAAACAAAGTCCGGAGAAGTTTTTGTCACGTGATCATTCCTTAAACGATTTTCTATTGGTGTGACATCACCTGCCTGTATCGAAGCGAGATATCGAACTCGAAGCGAGACATCGAATTTGAAGCAAAACACGTCTTGTTTGTAAACATGCTTGTAAAAATTACACATAGATGCCGTCCAGAGCTTCAAAAATGAACACAACCACTTTTAGGCAGATGACGTCACGTTCAATTTTGGCGGGCATTCAAATTCAAATTTTTGTTTTTTCTCTTTTCGGGGGTTAACAGTTTTTTTTTTTTTTTTTTTTTTTTTTTACTGAGTCAAAGCTTTTTGTCATATCTCTCCTCTAGCGAAATTAAACGATGGAGTCATCTCAAAACACGTGACTTCTCTACTGTCAAGTTCTAATCTGGCATTGGCTAGTTAAAGCATGACAATGTATCCAGTACAAATGTTCATTTCATGTTCATTCCTGACGATGTGCCGTTAAGGTTCATTTCGTTGTCATTCCAATATTAAATTCATGTTCTAACACGCCATTGTAAAGTTTGTACTTGCCATTGTCAGGTATAAACTTCACAATGAATGTTGGCGGGTTGCAACTTGACGATGGTAAGTTGAAACTGGGCAATGTGAGGCCAAAATTTCACGCTAAAATACGTTCATACTTCATATTTTATTTTTGCCGATATTTAAAAAAAATAATGACAACGTCAATTTGAAGGTTAAAAACATTCAAAATTTAAACTTTAATGTTTACATGTTGTTTAATTTAATTCCATGCTCCAGTAACATGTTGTCTCAACATGTTACTGGAACATGGAATTAAATTAAAAATGAAAAATAAAAATTTGTAAATGTTGCGCAACATGTTGAGCAAAATTTTGAGCACCATGTTACCGTGACATGTTACTGCAACATGTTTTAGCGTGGAATTTCCGCCTCAGGTTCAAACTTAACAGTCGACAAATCAGGCACTGTCAGGACTTCCGGAACGCCGTATAATTCAATTTTTCAATTAATTAGGGGCAGTGCCACACTCTTTCTCACATTTTACACGTTTAATTATCGTAAATAAAAACTTTCTAGTAGGTAAAATAAACTTATTTTCCGGAACAACTCATCTAACGATATAGTCAGTTCCGAAAAATTTAAAACAAGATCACATGGTAAAAGACATTTTCTTACCCCTTTTCTAAATTCCCTTTAACTCGGCTAATGCTTCTCGTATCATCCCGAATAATACCAAACCAAGCCAAAGCCTTTACCAATTTATAACAAAAGGTCACGTCACTTCCGGACGATGGCTAGTACTAAAGCGATCATGAGGTTTCCTAAACAAGCTTGTCCCTGTTAAGAGGATTTAATAGCCCCGATATGCTTGCACAGCATTACGATTTTGATTGATTTTAAAAGGAGAAAATTTTAAAATTTCCAAATTACCAAATCCTGACATATTTTTCAGCTCTTTCAAATCAAAAACCCCGGAAAACTCATAAATCGGTTTCTATTTTTCCGTTTTCTTATTTTTCTTCTATTTCTTTCCCCCCCTTCCAAATTCCGAGAACGAAGAGGAAAAAAAATAAAGAGATAGGAAAAGGGAAAAGAAATAATAATAAAACTAAAGAAATATTAAGAAGTTTGAAATATTTTCAGGATAAAAAAAAGAAGAAATTCGATGAAAATATTCCAAACGCGTCGACCATACCACAGAAATTATCGAAGGCGATTAAGAAGAAAAAAAAAAAAGAAAAACATTCTTTTAAACAAAAACTTCAATATTAAACGTTAATCCTCCACCTGTATAAAAAGAAAATTTATTATTAGAAAATTTGAAACCTATAAGCTTTTACATTTATGTACGGCTATATTTCTTTTTCTTTTGTTATTTTTTTCAGATACAGAGAAAAGAAAAAAAAAAAACTTTAAGAAGTTGCTGAAGTATCGAGATAATGCCGAAAGTTCAAAAGAATCGACTGCGGAAATTGCTTATCAACTTTTTTTTTTCTGCTGCTTCTGTTGTTAATGCATTTGCATTTATGAACCCCCAACAGACTTCCCTGCTCCAATTTAAAAAAAAAAAAAAAACGTTATTATTTTGCTTTTTATCGTTAAACCTTCCGATATCGAAAATGAAAGTTTCATTATTAGAATAATTTTTTTTTAAAACTTCTTCGATAAATGCGCAAGCCGCAAAAGCGAATCGAAAGCAATTTTAATAATTTTACGACTGGAAATGAGGGGAGGGGGGGGGGGAAGGGAGGGACATAAATTAACGTCAGCGCCAATGACTTGTAATACTGAACTTGAGGAAATTGTAACGCAGGTGTCTTTCGCACAAGTTTTAAGTAAGCGATTCGCACATCAATTTAAACTTCCCGGAGGGTGACGTATGTCCGCACAATTTTTATATACGTATACGCAATAAATAGAACAGAAAATATGTATAAAAAGGTCGTAATGATCCTCCTACGACTTTAATAATTGCATTGCCTGAGGGGAAATAGAATGAAAAAAAAAAAAAAAAAAAAAAAAAAAAGAGGGGACAAGGAACAAAATTAGGAATTGAAATGCTTTCAAAATCCTCGTTTCAACTTTCCACCCCTGTCCTCAAAATACTGATTCCAATTAGTCTTGATTCAAGGATTCGCGGCTTAAACCCGTTTTTGAATTTGTTCTATAAGTGGGAAAAGTGAGATTCTCAAGTGTTAAAACTCTTTTAATCAGTGGGTTCGGTTAATGAAGACGGGATATTTCATTTGGTAAAGCGGATAGGGCGATTTGCCCAGTTGCCTTTTCAACTTTTAGATGAAAAAAAAAAAAAAAAAAGTTTTAAAAATAAAAAGATGTTTGGACCGGTACAAAAAGAAAGAAGAGGGGGAAAAAAATAGACCACATGTGAAACGTAAAACAGAATTAAAAGTTTATTATCGATTCCTCTTTCTTTTTATCGAAATCTATTCTAATTAAGTGTTTCGAAAAGGGAATAAAAAGACAAAGGATGCCTTGTTAGCATTTTGTCTCTGAATTTAATCATTCATTTTAATCCTTTTCGTTTATTCGGTGGATGAAAAGTTACCGTTAGTAAAATTTTGATTGCTCCATTTTTCTTATCTGTATTTTTCCAAATACTACGACTAGAAATTTCTCCAAAAGATTTCGGTATCACGGGCAGTTTTGACCTCAACAAAAGTAATAACCTCGGGATTATACCATTGGTGAAAAAAACTTTGTTATTAAAGACTGCAAATAAGCTGAAATTTGACCTATACTTGTATTTTGGACCACTGATTGCGAATCTTAAGTCAGACGTTTCGAAAAAATTAAGTCCAAAATGGCGGAGCAACTTTATTTTTTAAAATCTTACATTTGGCGCCATATTGCATTTCCTGTCAGGAAGTGCATCATTCTGACATCAAATTTGACATCTGCGACATCGAAAACACCTGGAAACCTATTTTCCCCTATTGGTTTACAAAAACAAACAAAAATTATGCGATATTTTGTATTACATGCATGTGATGCGGGTTGCCTATATTCGAAATCGGTACGCGCTCAAAATAGCTTGCACCGCATACGGAGAGTATCCATGGGGATGGGGGATAGGTTTCGTTTGAAATGATTTAAAAATAAAAATTTGGAAAAATATTTTCCGAACTGTTCGAGAATTTTCTAGAAACTTTCCAGAATTTGCACCGTAAAAGGTTAGCAAAATATGAAGTGTCTTATGGAGAACATATTTTTAGGTTGACCGGACTAAAAAAACTTAGCAACCTCAGCTAATTTATGTTTTTATTTAATGAAACTACTAGAAGATTTCCTTTTCGTTCCCTATTCCCTGGAATTCGGTATCATCTGTTTTCAATTCGGATCCATATTGGATTCAATATTTGATATGGATCCGAACTGAATCAAGATCGATCCCCATTAACATTCAGGACGATTTCTACCAGGGTTACAATCAGATTTTACGGTCGACTTTAACGGCCGAATTTTGGATAATATTCCCGGAAAATCGAAGAGAATTTCCCAAATGTTTTTTTTCTTCGTGATTTTTTACTTAAACTTAACCTACAACACATTAGGGACCCGCAATGTGCGTTAAAACCTATATTAGACGCCTACCAATTTTTAGTATATGCAACACGCAACGCATACATGCAATACAAAATGTCGTACAAAATTTGTTTCCTTTCGTAAAATAATCTGAAAAACGACTTTTCATACGTTTTTGACGTCGCTGATTCAAAATCTGACGTCAGAATGATCGAATTCCACTCGAAAAATCCAATATGGCGCCAAAAAAAAGTTATTAAAAATAAAACGCCTCCACCATATTGAATTTGTTTTTCAGAATTTTGACTTCATATTCGGAATCAGATGTTCAAATTACCGCTGGAAACATGTCATTTATAATTATTTACTGAAAAGGAACTTCATCCGGCGAGAAATACTGAACGGCTTATAAACGAGCCGTCGGTCGGGAAAGGGCTACTTCAGCTAGAAGTACCTTTTTTTAGGCCTGTCAATCTCTCCCCAGTTTAGGACAAAATATTAAAAATAGGCAGTCATCGGGATTTCCTATAAGCTACTTATGTTAAAAATTCCTCTTCCTTTTCAAATAAAATATAATTCTTAATTTTTTCTCTTTCAAAAGTTTGGGCGAGTAGTTCAAAAGCGCTTGTTACAGATTCTGATGAATTGTTTTCAAACTGCAGTTATATAGTTTTTTCAATATTTCTTTCGGAGAATTTTTTTTCTTTTTTTTTGGTGTTCTGTTTTTTGTTTTTTGTTTCTAAAAATAACAATAACGTTTTCTTTAAAAGAATATTATAAGTATCCCGAGTTACAAAAATAAAAAACTTCCGCTTCAGTATATTTCAACCTCGAAAAAAAAAAGATTATTTTGAAAACAACGCCATCATTTAAAAAACAGAAAAATATCGCCGAGGAAAGAATAACATCACCCGAAGACACTTTCTCCCCGTTCCGGTTGTTTTATACGATACAAAAAAAAAAAAAAAAAAAAAAAAAAAAAAAAACTCTTGTCCCTCTCGGAAAAACCTTCGGACTTATTTTTTATATTTTTTATCCCTCTTCTTTTTTTTTCAAGTCAAAAAATTAGGAAATAAGAAACAAGTAAAAACAAAAACCCTCTTTTACATTAAATACGAAACGATATGAATATAAGAACCCGGATTTTTTTTTTTCCCATGGATGTGATTTTCCAAACAAAATCATGATTGAAAACAACCGAAGGGAATGAGCTGCTTGTTTCCCACAGTTTAATTTCCTTCCTGGAAAAATATTTCCTCCGAGAAAAAAGAAACCGTTAAAAAAAATTTTTTTTTTCCTTCTTTCGTAAGGAATTGTATTGACTTAAGTCGATCCGAGTGTTCTTTCAGGCGGGAAAAGAACATCTGAATGTGCGAAAGAGCGCGAGCTTTCCTTTTTTTATTTTTTTTTTTTATTTCATTAATTGAATGAGCTTCCGGAAATGTAACGTTTTTCTTTTGTGCAGAAACTTTTTTTTTTTTGGTAAAAGTCCGTAAGACTTGGTTGGGGTTATGATTTAAAGATAATTTTCGATTATCATTGTTAACTAAACCCGAGTTTTGCCGTCACGCAGTCTGATCGCATGTTTTCGAGGGGTCACCGCCTGGTGATAACCCTCCCGCTTTTATTCCGAATTTAATAATACTTCCCCCGCCTTCGCTTCTTTTGTCGTGTCTATTTATAACATCGTTCCGTAAACTTTGATCTCGAACCCCGCTGGCCTTTCAGAAAAAAAAAAAAAAAAAAAAAAAATTCAACTAAAGTGTTTTGAATTTCCGATAACCGGAAGAAGATCTCTTTAAGTTTTTACACGGAAAAAATATTGGCTGAAAAAAACACTGAAAGGTTCAGTAAACTGAAAAAATTAATTTTTCAGTGCAGAAATATGAAAATTTCGGTGTTTAGAACTGATCATTTTCAGTAAATTATTCTCGTTAATCTTTCAGCTTAAAACACTGAACATTCCATAGTGAAAATCTGAATGCGGTTTTCAACTTAACGTTTCAGTGTAAAACACTGAACGATACCGGTACGCCATACACATGCACCAAAAGGGAAGCCATGTTCTAGTTTTTAGTAGTTCTTCACCGTTGTTAGTAGTTCTTCAAACCTTAATTTAAAATGATTCCAATTTTTTAAAAATATAAACGTTAGTGTCCGAGATCCCAGGTGAGGAAATAACAGGAGTAAAGGAAAAAATTATTTTCTGGATTTTTTTGTTTTGTTTCTTGTTTGTTCCTTAAGTGGGGTGGTTGTGTTTTAAGTGTACCTTATCCTTAAAAGGAAAACATGCAATAAATTTTTCACGAACAAAAGGTAGTTTTTAAAAAAAAAGTCATTGACATCAACGGTTTATGATAATAAATAGCTCGAATTGGAATATCAGAAACTGGTACATTGATAGCTCAGGACGTTATCGGTGATGGTTCCAAATACATGTTCATCAAATTGCTGCTTCCATGCTTATACTAATGTAAAATTGTTTTTCGGTTTCAAATCCGCATTAATTTAATTAACTATTTAATAATTATGCAAGTCTTCTAGGTACTAACGATTTACGAGAAATAGGAAAAAACTTTAAATAATTCAGCTCCAAGTAGTCTTGGTTCTAATCTTCGTCAAGAACTTTTTTTTTTTTTAATACATGCATTTTTTCAACCAACATCAACGATGCTAACTTTGATCAACGGAATGCATAATGAATTAATACAAATATATTATACTCTAATTATTTATTCTACACTTAAAGCGCTTCAAGGTTTTTTTTTTTTGGCTAAGGAGACAACTAAATATTTCAGTGAAAATAACCGAAAATTTCGGGTTTTATCACTGAACTCTTTAGTGATACATATCTGCACCTATAACTGAAAGCTATCCGTTAAAATCACTGAACTATCAAGCTGTCACCAGACCCAACTGGACTTTTCAGTGTTTTTCACTCTAATTCAGTTTAAAAAACTTGACTTTTTTTTGCGTGTAATTAAAAGGTTTACAAACAAAAGCGAAGTTCCGGTGGCAGCCTTGTAAAACGATGCTTTTCATTACCAAAAAAAAAATGGAAATTTTCCGAGAGTGCCTACTGCATTTTTCACAGCCGGGAAATAAAAACCCAGTTACCCGGAGTCAAGTTTGTACAATGTCAATAGCCTTTCACAAACAAAAAACAAGGGAAGAAAATGTTCATGAAATTGGAAAGTAGCTTTACTTTTATAAAGAAAAACCACTTGTTGTGACTTAAGTCTGAAATTCAAATTTCCTTTTCCTCAGATCCTCTGTTTTGAAACGCCTAAGCTATTCAACAAAAGTTATTCCTGTTTTATTGGAATTGTCTGGGATGTTTCTTCCTTCGTCTCCTTTCACTTACACTTTCATCAAATCATGATCAATTGAGCTACCCAGCTAGACGTTTCGCCTTTTTTTTTCTCTCCTTTTTTTATTTTTATTTTCTTTTCATCGATTGACATTCATTTTGCAAACCTAAATTTGAATTTTTAATGTCTTTCTTTTTCCCTTTTTTTTTTTTTTTTTTTTTCTCGACTTGATGCGTTGGAAAATGAAGGGAGGGAAAAAAAAAGTCTTCCTTTGAATGAAATCGGGGTTTTGTCCTTGTACAAAAACCAGGATTTCCGGTTTCGCCGGACATAAATTGTACTCTCCGAGAGATAAGGGATGAGCGGGGGCGGTTGAAAAGCGAGCCCGAGGAGGGGAGGTAAGAATTAAAACCTTAGAAGTTGCAACTAACTGAATTGGTGTCATGGTTACAAAAACGCAAATAGTATAAAAGTTTTAAAAAGTAATATCGTTGGATGAGAGAATGCTAGGTAAAAGTTTTCTTTACACAAACTTTTTGGTTGAAATAAAGGTTTTTACAAGAATTTTCATCTTTTTGTTCCAGATTCGTTATCGTGTTTATTTAAGATCATATAAATCGTACCCAGTTCCAGCTCTTAGGATGGCTTTTCCGTCGTAGTACGATGTAAAAAATTTTATGTTAACAATTAAAAAAAAAGGTCTACACATTCCATATGTAACACTTTTTATGTTGAAATTTGAATGTTAACAGTTTATGTTGACAAATAATGATTGGTTATTGGTTGATAAATAATCAGATTGATGAAGCATAATCGTTTTATGTAAAATTTACATGGAAAATATATGCAGGCTTTAAAAGTAACATAATCCACTAGTAAAAAAACATTTTTGTGTACTTTTTTTATGTTACACGTAACATAATTCACTAGTTAATTATGTGAATTATGTTACTTAGTAACTAGTATAAGTACTAATGAATTATGTTACAGTGAATAATGCACATAATATGTTATAGTTCATAATATGTAGATAATTATGTTACATAATTTACTAGTGAATTATGTTACTTAATAGATTAATTCTAAATAATTCTAATCTCATTCATAGTTCTCATTATGAATTACATAGTTCACATTATTGTGAATTATGTGATATACGAAATATATATATATATCATATATATAATGTGATATACGAATATATGTGTACGTCCACATGAAAACCTGCCTTATGGAAGAATGTAACATGGAATGTTTGAATTTCAACCCAACCAAAACAAAAAAACAAAAAGAAGCTCTTAAAGATGGAGAATTGTTATTGTTTACAAAATAAATCGTTTTTATTTTAAAAAATGGATAAGGAAAATAAGTTTCGATATCCCGCAAGAGGTGGAAGAAAATTTTAATGTAAGCGCAAATGATATTAAATTCAATTAAATAGAAAATTATCCAAAATTACTTTGAAAACTTTGCAGTGTTCTAAAATTTTTTTATTCAAATTTTTGGAAAAAAGTGTTTGTTTTGATTGGGTTAAAACTCAAACATTCTATGTTACATTCTTCCACAAGGCAGGTTTTCATGTGGACGTACACATATATCACACGAAAACAATAAAAAAATCTTAATTGTTTCATTCACTAGTTGTGAATTCACTAGTTTTACTTCTTCTTCTTCTTCTTCTTCTTCTTACGATGCCGTACCTGTGTCCAGGCGTAGGCGACCATCAATAAAACTTTTATATTCGTCTCTATCGGGGGCAATCCTGAAGAGCTCTTCGACACCTAAGCCGGTCCAAGCTCTTACATTACGCAGCCACGATAGATTCTTCCGGCCTATTCTCCTTTTTCCTTCGATGTGTCCCCCACTAGTTTTACTAGTGTAACATAATTCACTCATGTGAATTATGTTACTTTTTACATAAAATGTTTTATCGTATAGCAAATTTAGGTACTAGTTATACATATCGTGGGATTTTAAATGCAAAAGAAAAACAGGAACATCATGGTGCACTCTTGACATTGCATTACGCTGCATTACTTCGGGATTACATGCATTCTGTATAACCAATGCACTTGCATTATCACTGCATTCCTTGTATTACTTTGGGTTTCTGCATTACGGTGTACACATTATAGTGGAAAAGCTTGGTATTCCGTACATTATGTATTACCCAGGCGTCAGAATCCGATGACGGTGCCGGTGCCGGTGCCAGCCGCGGCTGGCTAAAAACTTGGCTGGTGCCACTCATGCCAGTGCTAGCATGCTCATGCTAGTGCTGGCATTGTATTAACCGGCACCAGCACCAGCCGCTGGCGCCAGCGCCAGCACTCTGAATATTTCGGCGTCGGCTCCAACCAATATTTTCCGGCTTCAGACCCCTGGTATTACCAATGCACTTGTATTGCCTTTGCGTTAAATATAGTACCACTTCACTAAAGTACAATCTCGCTGCATTGTTTGCATTATTTTCCATTACCACCGCACTGCTTGCATTACTTTGCATTTTTCCATTTCGTTATACACTTTTTTTGGGATTGAGTAACTGGTCGCATCCACACTCAGAAAAGAAAATGGCGAATGCGAAAACAAAACTGTCTTGTGACAAGACACTTTCTTAAAAATCATACGAAAACAATAAAAACATCTTAACAGAAAACAACATGGTCCGTTGTCATGAAGCACTTTTGTTTTGCTATGAAACATTCTGGTTTTGTTGCAAGACCAAACTTGTTCAAGACATTTTTTTTTCTGAGTGCACCTAAAATCTTTAAATAAGTAAGTCTCGAAAAATATTCCAAATATCTTCTGATTTTTTACCGCTTCTGTTTCATTTTTACACCGTAAAAAAAAAAAAAGGCAGAAAGATTCAAAGTTCCGACCCCCCCCCCCTCATATTCAGTTATCAAAGTCCCGTAATTTCAATTTTCCCCCTGCTAAAGAAAATCTCTCAAACGTTTATATATTATTTTTTAATAAAACAGTCCAGATTTCTTTTTTCGGCCGTAAAATATTAATTTTTTTTTTCGTTCATTCAAAAAACTCCCCTACGGCCTATTACATACAAAAAATAAAACCAGCACGTATGATTTTCGCTCGGGGCTAAAGTCCGAAAAATGCCTATCATCCGTTTTTTTAATAATTCGGAAAATAAGTGTTTCCGCGAGGAAATCGCATTATACTCTAACAGATAAAATATATGGAAATGCCCTGGAAATTTTCATCCAATTCCAAACTAAATTAGATTGATAGTGATTTTGTGACAGGATGCTCATAAAGCCTGGTCAACGTCAACCGCTCCACTTTAGTCTCGCAGGAAATTCTATTTGAGTTAAACTAGAAGATATGACTTCAGACTTTTTTTTTTTTTTTAAATAAAAAAAGGGGGAGAAAAACAAGAATGAAGGGGTCCGGGAAAGTCACAAAACGCAAAATATCGGATTTTCTTTTTGGTGAAGGAATCGCTTGCAATAAACGATGATTTGACTTTTTAATTACTTTCAACGGAACTTAATTGCATTTTTACATATCGGAATTTTAAATAAAAAAAGCGGAGTATTTTTTTTTAGTTTTGAAATAGTTTTTTTTAAGAGTAACGAGACGTTAAAAAAATTGCAAGCTTTTTTATATACATTTTTTGTTTTTAAATTTTAAATTAAGAATCTCATATACATTTTTTTTATGCGGTACGTTAAAAGCACATCCGACGAAAATCAAATTTTACACCATAAAAAACAAAAAAGAGAGAAGAATAAAAAAAAAAGGAAAAAAAAAAAGACATGGAAAGGATGTTTCTTTAAAGAAATCTTTACGAGTAATCTCCGAGAAAAACCGCTGCTTATAATACATAAAAGTTTTGCGTAGGAAATAAAATTTAAAAGCTTTCAAAACACTTAAGAGAATTCTACGCTTTGTATTATCCAGATTTGCTATGAGCCAATGTGCTTTTGTAGTCGATTCATTACTCTTTTTTTTTTTTTTCTATCCTACTTTTTTTTTTAAAGGTTGGCAGCAATATGGCGCCGACTTTAAACAAATTATAACCCCGCGGGAGGAGAGGTATAAAAAGGGAATGCGGGAAAAAGGGGGGAAAAGGGGGATATGTATTTTCCATTTAAAAGATAAAAAGCGATCAGAAAATATTATCGGTTTTTAAAAATCTAAAATACGAAAATCAATATCGATTCAATGAAACGGAAAAAAAAAACGAAAATGAGTCTTAATATTAGTCCAGGGCCTTGGCACTTAAGCATTATCAGCTTCCACTTGAGTAAACCTCACCCGGTTAATGAAGATCGAAATTACTCTTTCATTTCCTTTCCGATTTGTATTTTTTTTTTCTTCGAAAAGACACGGATAATTTTATAATAATTCAATTGTTTCATCCGGATTCAAATGGGGGAGGCAAAAAAGGAAACCATGATGAGTTTTGATAGAATCGACTAGTTCCAATATGTGAGATTCGAAATCCTAATAGTAAGTCACGAGTGTCAGGTAATAAATTTTCCACTAGATTTTTTTGTTCGATAAAAGAAAACATTACGTCACACGGCTTTTTACAATGACTTTTTTTTTTTTTTTTTTCAATCTGTGAAAGTAGGATTTATGGCCGGTGGACCGGAATTTTTAGAAGTTTGGATGAAAACTGGCATTTATCAGTGATTTTTTCCCCCCTCCACCTCTCGGGTTTGGTTTTTGGAAAGGTGTACTGCGTTAAATTATAGCCACGGGAATGAGACTTAATCAGGATTTATAAAGCGTGCGATCTCAGATTTATTACGTAGGGTGTAATTAAATACGGGGTGTAGGTATGAGATGGTCCTTAAATCAGCTTTTGATTTTTCGATATAGAGTAAAAAG
The DNA here is from genome assembly GCA_037577465.1 of Liposcelis bostrychophila. Taxonomy (NCBI): domain Eukaryota; kingdom Metazoa; phylum Arthropoda; class Insecta; order Psocodea; family Liposcelididae; genus Liposcelis; species Liposcelis bostrychophila. The sequence continues at coordinate 11,199,318 of CM075210.1, forward strand.
AGAGGGATTTCCGTGAGTAGATTTCAACCGCGATCCTGAGGGTTTAAAAAGCGCTTGTTTTTTTTTTCCTCCTCTCATTTTTTTCCTCGTTGAAAAGGATAGGTATGATACTCTGAGGAATTAAAATGAAAAACTCCCGATCCGAAAAAAAATTGATACGCATACTTGGAAACGTTTTTCGTCAATAAGGGAGTGTAAGGGTACCTGTCAGCATTTTAAGAAGCTCAAGAAAGTGTATAAAATTTTGAATTGGGCGAAGATACATTTCCCAGATATTCCACATCGAGAATACAGTAGGATTTTTCTCAGTATTTTAAAAGTCTTTTCGAATGGGTTTCTACTGTTATGAAAATATTAAATTGGATCAAGTTTGGATCAATCTTGAGAAAGATGACTGGAATGTAACGGCAATCCGTAGCTTTTACGTTTAACCGAACCTAAAACTGGAACGGAACCGGAAAACTCCATAAACGAAACATTAGGGTGTCCCTTATTTTGGCAATTTTCGAATTTCAAATGGCGTACCCCCAAAAATAGTTCTCCTTGGTGTACTGATAAACCCGATTTTTTTTAAATTAATGATACATAAAATATATTATTGTATATATTATATATAATTTATATATAAATTATACATTATATATACTTATTAGTATAATTATTATTATTATATATAATTTATATATAAATTATACATTATATATACTTATTAGTATAATTATTATTATTATATATAATTTATATATAAATTATAGTACTGATACTATAGTTGTAATGAGAAAAAAATGGACAATTTTTTTTTTTTTTTTTTTTTTTGTGAGAAAATGTGGTTTCTTATTGGAAATTTTCCGTAGATCGCGAATCTGAAGCCCGTTTTTTTATATCTCGTCCGGTTTTTGAGCTAAAAGCCAAAATATAGCAAAAAAAACGTGTTAAAGAGACAAAACATGGTAGAGGTGCCTATGTTGGTCATGAAAATGTATACAATTTGTATACAATTGTATACAAATGTGGTTTTGCATACAAAATGTATACAAAATGTATACAAAATGTATACTATTTTAATTTGTATACATTTTGTATATAATTAGTATACATTTTGTATACAAAATGTATACAAAATGTATACAAAATGTATACTAATTGTATACAAAATGTATACATTTTGTATGCAATTTTTTTTTGGACCGAGGAAAATTTCAGGCCTGCATTTGAGACCACAAAATTGTATACAATTTGTATACATTTTGTATACATTTAGTATACAAATTGTATACATTTAGTATACATTTTGTATACAAATTGTATACATTTAGTATACATTTTGTATACAAATTGTATACATTTTTTTCAGGATCGGGAAATTTCAGACCTGCGTGTTTGAGACCACAAAATGCAAAATGTATGCAAAATATACAGTATAAACATTGTGTACGTCTTATATTTGAAAATGGTGACCCGTAACCGAATTCATAGCGCTCTCGACTCTCAACTATAGATGCGACGAGTCGTGTTTAACTATTCCAGTTCAATGGTCACCACCCCTCGGCAAGCAATGGCATACCGCCGAGCGGCTATTGCCTCCTAAATCTTTTAAAAATAGCCGTCCGGAACCTTCGTTAAACTGTGGGTCCCGTATCGAGTAATCGTAATCGAGTTGATTTACATATAATTTATGTACTCCTTCTATACATATTGTTCAACCAATTCAATTAATTCACAACTTTATGCTCCTGCAAGTTCTAGATGTGCTCGTCCTGGAAAATATTAGTAACGTGATGAAAATATTATTAACTGATTCAAGTGATATTAGTACTCTCTTTAATCGCATCCGTACTACATTGAATCGTTCTCAAGGAAACCGCGGGAATAGTTTGTAGTTTGTAGTTTATAGGAAAAAAATGATACTGTCATGGGAAGCATCCGGATATCGGTTGTGTATGAGCTAAGTGAAAAAATAATGGAAAAATGCTTGAGGAATGATTTACGCAGTGATATTACATTAATTTTTTTTTTTTTCTTTTTTTTTTCTCAGGAAGCTCTAGACAAAGAGAAGCGACGTAGTAACCAAAATGGATTAATAAAGCCGGGAATTTAGAGAGAAAAAATTAATAAATAAGTAAATAAATAAAAGCTATTTTCAAATGTAACCGGTGCATGCAAAGCTAAGTTATGCAACCGGTGATGCAAATTAAGAGGTCGCTGATTTCAAATCTGAAATGACGTTTTACATAGGGGGCACTGTTGGCCCCCCAGAAAAGAAACAAATCGGTAGGGAACCACATTTTTGCGTTGACAAAACAATAAACTATTACATTTGAAATTAGCTTTTATTTATTTACTTATTTATTAATTTTTTCTCTCTAAATTCCCGGCTTTATTAATCCATTTTGGTTACTACGTCGCTTCTCTTTGTCTAGAGCTTCCTGAGAAAAAAAAAAAGAAAAAAAAAAAAATTAATGTAATATCACTGCGTAAATCATTCCTCAAGCATTTTTCCATTATTTTTTCACTTAGCTCATACACAACCGATATCCGGATGCTTCCCATGACAGTATCATTTTTTCCTATAAACTACAAACTACAAACTATTCCCGCGGTTTCCTTGAGAACGATTCAATGTAGTACGGATGCGATTAAAGCGAGTACTAATATCACTTGAATCAGTTAATAATATTTTCATCACGTTACTAATATTTTCCAGGACGAGCACATCTAGAACTTGCAGGAGCATAAAGTTGTGAATTAATTGAATTGGTTGAACAATATGTATAGAAGGAGTACATAAATTATATGTAAATCAACTCGATTACGATTACTCGATACGGGACCCACAGTTTAACGAAGGTTCCGGACGGCTATTTTTAAAAGATTTAGGAGGCAATAGCCGCTCGGCGGTATGCCATTGCTTGCCGAGGGGTGGTGACCATTGAACTGGAATAGTTAAACACGACTCGTCGCATCTATAGTTGAGAGTCGAGAGCGCTATGAATTCGGTTACGGGTCACCATTTTCAAATATAAGACGTACACAATGTTTATACTGTATATTTTGCATACATTTTGCATTTTGTGGTCTCAAACACGCAGGTCTGAAATTTCCCGATCCTGAAAAAAATGTATACAATTTGTATACAAAATGTATACAATTTGTATACAAAATGTATACTAAATGTATACAATTTGTATACTAAATGTATACAATTTGTATACAAAATGTATACAAAATGTATACAAATTGTATACAATTTTGTGGTCTCAAATGCAGGCCTGAAATTTTCCTCGGTCCAAAAAAAATTGCATACAAAATGTATACATTTTGTATACAAAATGTATACAATTTGTATACAAAATGTATACTAAATGTATACAATTTGTATACTAAATGTATACAATTTGTATACAAAATGTATACAAAATGTATACAAATTGTATACAATTTTGTGGTCTCAAATGCAGGCCTGAAATTTTCCTCGGTCCAAAAAAAATTGCATACAAAATGTATACATTTTGTATACAATTAGTATACATTTTGTATACATTTTGTATACATTTTGTATATAAAATGTATACTAATTATATACAAAATGTATACAAATTAAAATAGTATACATTTTGTATACATTTTGTATACATTTTGTATGCATTTTGTATACATTTTGTATACATTTTGTATACATTTTGTATACATTTTGTATACAAATTGTATACAAATTGTATACATTTTCATGACCAACATAGGCACCTCTACCCAAAACATACCAAGTCTTAATTTTCACTCGTCTAGGTCAAAAACCGGACCAAATATAAAAAAAACGGTTTTCAGATTCGTGATCCCCGGAAAATTTTCGATGAAAAACCACATTTTTTCGCGGAAAAAAAATTGTCGAGCTTTAAGTTCCAAAAAGTTCCAAAAAAAAAATGTAGATTTTTTTTTCTTATTGCAATTTTTAGAACTTTAAGCTCGAGTCACCACGCTTTTCCGTTGAATAAAAGATTTTTAAAAAAATTTAAGTTTATCAGTAGAACCAACCATTTTTGGGGGGAAGCGATTTTAAATTCGAAAACTGCCAAAACAAGGAACACCCTAGTAAACATAAGAGCCTTTGGAACAAATTTTTCCCTCATATTAGCCAAAGCTGAATTATTATCAAGACTGCGCTAAATGTAGGCTCAAGCCAGATTTTCCCGAATACTGTTTTTAATTTAAGAAAGAAATCTTCACATTTGTAAGTTGACTTAAAGCTCAATAAGCAATAAAATCGAGTGAAAATAAAAACATCGTCTGCCTTATGTTCATTGGATTAGGCTGATGGAAAGTTGACAAATTTGGCAACGACATTTTTCGAAATGTATTTTGGCTCTCATTTTCCACCAATAAATTTTCCATTTGATTAAATCTTCACCTCTTTTGCTCAAATTGTACCTTTTTCTATCGCAATACTATATATATACCTTTATTTACGGTAACAAAACAATAATGAATCGCTCGATTTTTCTAAGCCCCTGAAAAGCTCCTTTAAAGTCTTTACTTTCACACCATTCGTTTAAGCCATCTCTCTCTTTTTTCCGCAAGGACGCCATATTGCCATTTCTTACAATTTTCCATAAAGCGAACAGAAAGGAAAGATTCAGAAAAAGAGTCCGGGAACGAAAAGAGGGGGGGCGGGGGCAGGGAGGGGAAGAGCGGCTGTGAGGATGCAGAGGAACGGGTATTTTCTTCTATTGTGTTTTCGGAATTTAATTTTAAAAGCAATTACTTCCCGCCAAGTCACGTTTCGTAAGATGTTTTCACTCCTTTTTTTTTTTTTTTTTTAACCGAGTGTTACCCCTATTATATATATTTTTTTTCTTTCAAGGCACCTATTTTTTTTTCATATGAAACGCTATCAGCCAAATAAAAATGGGTAAACCATCAAGATAGTTAAATTGATGATTAATAATCCTCATGTAAAAAGAATACGAAATGACTTTTTTATATTGACGCAAAAAAGATTTTTCCGGAGAGAAAAGTAAAAAAAAAAGAAAAAAATTCAAAAAAACGGAAGGATCCGTAATCAAAAGATAAATTATTTTTTTACTGATTAAAAAAAGAAAAAAAAAAGAGGAACATTTTTCAAAATGGGAGTTTGCTTTTTCGCTTCGAAGGCTAGGATTACCTATGATGACTGAACGATCGACGATTGATTGATTGAGAGAAGAAACAGGCTCAAAGCTCAATCCAAAATAGCTCGATCAGATTTTCTTTTCAAGATTGCAAAAGCGAAGTCGAGGCGCGGAAAAAGGAGTAAAAAAAAAAAGCGAAAACGGGGGTGGGAAAAAGAAAATGGGATGGGGTGTAAATAGAGGCACTCTAATGTCGGAATTGTGTTTGACTTTTTGTTAACTTTCTTTTCCATCAGGTTCCAGTTTTATAAATCAAGGAAACCTTTTTTTCTTTTTTTCCTCTCTCTTCTTCTTTTTCTTTCTTTAATTTTTTATCTTCAACCCGTGTAATTTTTTTTTTTTTTTTTTGAAAATGGATATCCAGCGTTGGGAAAAGATTAAAAATAATAAGCTTTAAGATGGTTTGTCAAACATCTCGAAAGTTTTGCGAGTGTGGAAGAGAAATCTTTTTTGCATAAATAATACATTTAAAACCTTTATTCCATTCATTCATTTTCGCTCGCCCCCTTTTTGTATATCTCCCATACATATTTTATATAAGGTTCTTTTCTTTCTTTCGCTTGTCTTTAACACGCGTGTATATTACGCACATCACACGACTTGATTTCCCAGAAATTGTTCTTTTATTATCAGTATTTGAACAAATCTCTTAATGAACCTTTTGCCTTTAACCTTTTTCTCGTAGATAACCTTTCGGGAGGAGAGGTTGGATTAAAATCTTGAAATGATAACAATTGGGACAAGGGAATATTATGCTTTGTGTTATCTAAGTTTGGTTAATTTCGTGTCCTTATCTTCCATTTTCAAAATGTTCCCATTTTTAAAGGCAATCTCAAATCCTTTTTGGAGATAAGCATCAGTGTAAATGGCGTTTTGTTCCTCATAATCAAACTGTATTATTTTTTTAATTTTTAATTTAACCAAAAAAAAAAAAAAAAAAAACAAGCGCATCGCGCATCGCGCATCGCGATGCGCTTCATCACGATGCATCGTGATGAAGTGAAACTTCTTAGATAATATTTTTAAAAATCTTTATCGGCCAGTTTAAAAAAATAATTTATGCCGCGTTACGAGTGACGCGTTACGCGGCCAAACAATGTTTAAAAATTATCTGCGTAACAAATAAATTTTAAAAAAAATTTTATTAGTCTTTCAAATACTTTTTAGCTCCTTCGTTTAAATTTTTTTTTAGCCTCGTAATGCGTAACTGGTAACGGGGCTATGCGGCCGAATAATGTTTAAAAGTTATCTGCGTAACAAATAAATTTTAAAAAATTTAAACCTTTAAAAATTTTTTAAATTTTAAAAAATTATTTATGCCGCGTTACGAGTGACGCGTTTCGCGGCCAAATGATGCTTAAAAATTATCTGCGTAACAAATAAATTTTAAAAATATTTTTATTAGTCTTTCAAACATTTTTCAGCTCCTTTGTTTAAAAAATTTTTTAGCCTCGTAATGCGTAACTCGTAACGCGGCTACGCGGCCGAACAATGTTTAAAAATTATCCGCGTAAGAAATAAATTTAAAAAAATAATTTTAGCCGCGTTACGAGTGTCGCGTTACGCGGCCCAACATTGCTTAAAAATTATCTGCGTAACAAATAAATTTTAAAAAATTTAAACCTTTAAAAATTTTTTAGCCGCGTAACCAGTTACGCGCGTTAACCCTGACAAGTCCGGACAGGTTTGAACTGAAGTCCGAGCCGTCCGATCCGGCTCAAAACAAATTCAAACAGGCTAAAGTGACTAAGAGTCTCAATTAAACTGACCGTAATTAAACTTAAATCACCCTCACGACTTAATTTATAAAATTCGAAACTTAAGACAAGTTGAAACAAGAGCCCAGACCTTCCCAGAGCTTAAAAATCTCTAGACATAAATCGAAAGTCAAATTTCTACCAACGAAAACGGACGGTACACACGTTTACAGGGAGGAAACTTGAGACCGAGGATTGATGGCTTTCATAAATAACTTCGGAGTTATAAAACGACTGTCAAGGAACTAAATTGTAACTAGAAGTTCAACATCTCTTCATAACCATTAAACTCCTCTCCTTGGACGCGTTTTATCCTTTTAACAAGCGAGCGAGAGAGACGGAGAGAAAAACGGTGAGAGCACGGAAATATTCTATTGAGAAAGGGGGGGAGGGAAAAAAAAACACCACCATCGCCGTTACCATTGCCGCTGCCACTACCCGAGCATTTGAATGAACTGACCGTACAACAAGTTGGTAAAACCGTCTGGAAACTTTGACAGTATATATTGAAAAGGATGTACGTCATGGTTAGTTAAAATTAACAGAAACTTGTACTCGATTAATCGAAATATGTACTTTAGAGTTGGAAAATATGATAAAGGTTTTCGTGTTTAGGTAAACGGTGTACATGACAATTCATTAACGACACTCGTTTTTTTCGATCATGAACGGGCTGCTTTCGGAAAATGCTACCAAATAAGTATTTTTTTTTTTTTTTTTTTTTTTTTTAACAATCGAGCAACGATTTCGATTCGCTTTTTTTTTCTAAAAATAGAATTCTGTTAAAAAAAAAAAAAAAAAAAGTTGGTACAAAAGGAACATTATCTCACGAGTTGCGTTAGTTAGATTACTTTTTCTTCGTAAGTTAATTTTTTTTTCTCCTTCTATTTTCCCGGGAAAGAAAAAGATTATTTTAAAGAGATCCTAAAGTGGAAGTGCGCCGGGTTCTTTTGAATAATTGAGAACGTATGATTTCAATTTAAAGTTTTGATGTCAAGTTTTGGAAAAGTTTTTCTTGTCGTCCGAGATCTCTTCCGAAATTCTTTTCCATGTTTAAATTAAACGATTTTCCATTACACAAATGGGAAAATTCTTGGTGAGGTGAACCGCATAAAAAAAGATGTCTTGTTTTTTTTTTTTTTTTTTTTTTTCCTCCACCCCCCCTTTATTTATTTGTGCATGCTTTCTTTAATTTTCACTTCACTTATTTTTCTTTTACATCTTTTTTTTTCTTTTAACGTTGAACCGGGAAAGAAAAAATGATTCAGACCTTGCGGTATTGCGGTTAATTGTATTTCCAATTAACTTACGATATACGTCCACGTGTTTTAAATTTTTCATCGACATTTTCTTTTCATATCGGAAAACGAAATTAATATCTATGAGATGAATCACTGAAAGACAGTAAAAAATAATTAGCGTATTTATTAAAGGGGTTAAAGTATTTAAATCCCTAAGTAATTAGGGCTCAGCCGGGTAATCCCCACCCTGTCTTGTTTTTTCAAAATACCCGTATAATTAGACCGAATAAATTATACGAAAAGTTTTTTTTTCCTTTCTCGGCGTCTAAAAAAAAAGAAAAAATAAATAAATAAAATAAAACACAAAAGTTGGTGCACGCGACAGATAACAAAAAACTTAAGCTTCGAATAAGCAGAAAAAACTCGATTTGACAAAAAGCTTAATTTTTTTTTCTTTCTTTTGCCGCAAAGTTAAAATTTCCGTCGCTTTCCCATATTTCGGGCAAAAGTCTGGGCCAGCTTGAAATATCAATTTTTTTAAAATGCTACAGAGACCAAGGCTACCATTCATAGCCTGATTAAAGATTCTATTTTTACTGCATCAAAACGGAACGACTAGCTACCGAAGAACATACAATTAACGACGAAAAAACACATATATAAACGGCTATGAAAAGAAGGCAAAATATCACCGTATAAGTAACACAAAAAAAAGCCATTTTTTTTTCAAAAAAACCGCCGAAGTTAAAAAAAAAAAAAAGCGAAAAGGGTTTCAGAGTTAAAAGCATGGCTTCTAATTTTATTTCTCCCCGGAAATAAAATTCTTGATCATCAAACAAAAAGTTTATAAAATTTATGAAAAGTGAAACAAAAGAGAAGGGACGTTCCTGGCGATCCCATTCATAGCCTCAAATTGCTCTTTTATTATACAACCGAATGATTGTGTTTCATTTTTATTTTGTATTATTTTTGCTACTGACCCCCTTTTTTTCTCTTCTCACCCTTTCTCATTAAGAAATGGGATGGAGGATAAAAAAAAAAGAAGAAGGGGAAAAAATTCCGGTCCCGACGAGGAGGAAAAACAAGATAAAATTCGAAAAAAAAAAAAAATAAATAAATAAATAAAAAGAGAAATCGTTGAGTTGCGACCGATTCCACTGGATCGATCGGGGAAAGATACCGGCGATAACGTAATAACAATCAAAATTTGAAACAGAAACCAATCCCATAAATCCTAAATGAATTATAAACATGTTTTACCCGAGATTTGAATGTTTTAATTTGCCCCCCCCCCAAGAAAATCGAATACTCGATTTAAATGTAATCAATCAAGGGTTGATAATCTCATCTCTCTCCTGCCTTCCTCTCGTACTTTTGCTCGTTTTTTCCCTCTCGCTCCCGTCTAGTATTTCATTTTTAAATAAAAAAATAAAAAAACGTTTGCGATTTTATTTACTTTTTTGATTTGATTTCCTGAATTTCTCTACGCAACGGGAACATTTTCAGGATCAGGTTTTTGATCGTTTTTCGTTCAGAACAGAAAGAAATGGTGCCTTCGGGGGAAAAAAGTAAGTCTAGAATTAAAATAATTTTACAAAAATAGTTTTCAGTACCTTACAGGGTCATTCGAACATTGGGGACTTCAAGGCAGGGGTCCGAAATTGGTAAAAATTGGTTGGAGCCGACGCCGGCATCGGCGCCGAAATATCCAAAGTGCTGGAGCTACCTGGCGCCAGCGCCGCGGCACCGGAATAGCAAAATTTTTGCCGCTGGTGTTAATGTCAGAGTCGATTCTAGCATCGGTCAGCACCACCATCAATTTTTTCAATTTTCTTTTTAAACTTGAAAAAAAAAATTGTTACAGTAACCCCCGCTTATTGTAGTGCCGGTTAATACAATTGACCGCTTAATACGATCAAAACTCGTGGCCTTTCTCAATTATATTCATCATTGCCATTGGGTCATAATTACAAGACTGGTGCCAGCATCGGCGCTGACCCCAAGTTTAAAATAAATTATGCAGCATCGGCACCAGCTTCGGCGCGCCGACCTGAGTTTTTGGCCGGCCGCGGCTGTTATCGGCATCGGCTTCGGACCGCTGCTTCAGGGAAAACCGGTTTGCAAAGGGTTCCGAGATTGGAAATTTCTTAATCCGGAAATACAAGGATAGCCTAGCCATCTATACTCAATAATGAGTATATAGCAGTGGCTTAATTCTACCATCTTCGCCTAAAATCTTCACAAAGAGATAACGCAATAGAACCTCTCCATAAGCTAAGCATAGGTTTTGCAATGTCAATTTTAAGAGACAAACGGGGCGCCTTCTTATCAAACATAATATCGAAATGTTATAGACGAAGTATCAAAATTTAATTTTATTTCATATCCGGCAAAAAATCAACAACGGCCCCCAAATTATTCCGTCTTTCTCTTTTCCAAGAATAATATTTTTCTCGGCGAAAACTTTATGAAAGAAAACTAGAATCAATGTTCGCTTTAAGCACCGTCGAAATCCGGCAAAAAAGCGTCCCTTTGCCTTCCTCTTAAGTTAAACTACGTTCAATAAAAGATTTACTTAGAAGAAAATAAATGAAAGCGGAAGCTCTGGTGCTTTTATTACTATCCCTTTTTTGCTTGTGATTATCAAAAAGTAAAGCTTACAACTCATTACAAAGAGGAAAAACAAGGAAGAAAAATACCTGAGATGACTTTCTTACATTGTTGAAAGATCCGGATAAAAGACATAATTTGCTGGAAGTCAACTTTTAATGGCAAAGGTGGATATAAAATACATTAGATTTTTACCCAGATCCTTTTTCACCGGGATTTTTATTTCTCTCATTTTTTTTTTTTTCAAGGGTCATGCGCTATTCATTATATTTTTCTTTCATTTTTATCTTTCAGAAGGAAAAAAAAAAGGACTGATTTCCTGTGAATCTGCAATATTTTCTTTATTAAAACAAATTTAATTTGAGATTCGAGAGAAGCTCGAAAAAGGATACGGGAAAACGGGGCGGCGCAAGCGTTAAAACGAAATTTTCTCCGTCTTAAATCGAGTTATCCGGTAATAATAATCCCGAGGGAAGTCAAAAAAGTATTGAAGACATAAACAAGGACACCCCTAACATGGATGTGCAATAAACAAAAAGCAAAAAGCAGAGAGAGAAATTGTAATTAGCAATACCTTCCCTTCGGATTAATAAATTAACAGTCTCAAGTTACCAAACCGTGTAGTCGCAACTTTCCGCACCAAGACCATTAAACATATCGTATACCGATAATAAAGAAAGAGGGAGACGATGGTGGCAAAAACCGAGAGGAAGGGGGGGAGGTTGAGGGGATTTTAAAATTTTCGAATTCAGAGAAATAAACCCGATGAAAAATATTTTTCCCGAAATAAAATTTAAGATGGCCAGGGTTGCTAAAATCCTGGAAACCAAAACTTGTAAACTGCAGTTTTAGCTCTGTGGGGTTTCCTAAACTCCAGAATGGATTTATCTCACTTGGAATATTAACTTTCGAATTACCACAATCCATTGTTTTTCAAAGTTTTCAACTTGAACAAGTCGTTTATTTAAGAAAATAAATCTCTAAATAGAAACTACTGTCGGGGGGTTATGTGTAAAGTGTGCGGAATCCAGACCGCACCGAATTTTAATTACGGGGAATATAAATACTCGTTTTAAATGCCGGTGGAAAGGGGATGATGATGATGATGATGATAAGAACTCCAGCAAATTTTCGGGGAGAAAAATTAAAAAAAAAAAATCTTACCTGTATGCGTTCGCTGGTGAGCTTTGAGATGTGAACTTTTAGTATATACTTTTTTACACCCAAGGAACTGGCACTTGTGTATCCGCCGTTTGGAATCAGGAGAATGGTCGTGCCTGTGACGTGTTGTTAAACTAGGTGAAGGAGGCGTCGGTGAAAAATGACCCTGCGATAATGAGATGAGATGCGTCACGCACGCCGGAGAGTTTCTCGTCAAATGTAGAACCGCCCCGCGGGTGATGAGATTTAGATCTTGACTACTGCTACTGCTGCTGCTATGTTGGCCACTTTCCGGGCTGGACGGAGGTGTTAGCATCGTTTGTCCTTCCCCCGTTTCCCGCGAAATAACTTTAAGCCTTAACGGATCAGAGTTCACATCTAACCTCGTCGCTTCGAACAAGTCCTCGTACTCCTCGTCTTCGTCCTGATCCACCGGCTCTTGTTTAACGACCACCGCACAACTTAACGAACTGTCCCACGACACACGACTACACCCACTACTCGCCGAGCCCATACTCACATTATCAAAATGTCTTTCATTCAGTCGTAATTCGTCTAATGGTATCAGTGGATCAACAACTTCTACTTTGGTTACTTCCCAACTAGTTACCCCCGGAGGCGCTAGTAGATTCCATGAATCTAGCTCCGAGGGGAGTTTTTTGTACGATTGTAGCTTTGGTTCATCCTTGAGGTACCTTTCCATTTCGTAGCAAGTCTGAAAAGAAAGCAAAAGAAAAGAATTAAAAAGACGAAAAGTCTAATACGCAGCTTGAGGTAAGTTAACTAAGGTGTGGACACACTTGAACCACTGCTGGGAGCTTCGCTCCCACGGGCCAGCGGAGAATCGAGTGGCCTGGAGATAACAGGAAAAATGGAACACGTCTTAGGCCAAAATTTCACGCTAAAACACGTTGCAGTAACATTTTACAATTTTCATTGCTCAACATGTACAGCATACAAAAATGTTGGCAACCTTTAATGGAAATGTTCAATTGGATCAAGCTAGATCAGTCTTGGAAAATCAAGATTTAATCTTGGATCAGCACTAAATATCCAAGTCCGGAACAGTTTGTTTCGTTACTTTCATCAAACATGATCGACCAACATTGCTCCAGTCTTGGTCGATCAACTTTGGTCGAGTCTTGATTGTTAAGCATTGCTTTTTTTTCTGTATAACTTAACTTATAATTTAATTTATAATTTTTTTCTTATAATTTAACATAATTTAATTTATAATTTTAGTCACTCGCGGAAAGCATATTTGAATCTTAAACTACCACCGAACTTAGTGAGTCAAATTTTTTCAAAATAAAAATATTTCGTCACAAGTGTTAAAAATTGCCTTGGGTAAATGCAATGAAATTTCGGATGGTTTCTTTATATAAATGGAATAGAAAAACGGTCATCGAACTTCATTCAAAAAATTAAAGTACCTGAAATTTACCTAGGTCGGGGGCAATATCCGTTGTTTCACACTGAAATAATTTTTTTCCCTCTCCTTTTTTTAATGAAAATACAATTTTTGACTCGTGAATATTTTCTGGTCATTCAACTTAGTTTAAATGTAAAAATGCAATTACAAGATTTTGAAAACACCGTCAAAATTCAACCATAACTCGAAAAAAAAAATGTCTTGGATTACGAATTTGGATCAATCTTGACCCCAACCTGAACTTTTAAGATTCATTTCTACCAGGGACATTTACAAATTTTTATATTTCATTTTTCAGTGTTTTCAATGTTGTTTCGCTTCAGCATGTTGAGTAACATGTTGGCAACATGTTTCTAATGCTGCAACAAGTTGAGCAACATGTTGAGACAATTGCAACATGAAATTTCGGCCTTTAAAGCCTCTCCGCACCCTCTTTATGGTAAACGAATGAGCAAGAGGAGGAACTTTACGACCAGAAAAATAGTTAGGACTTTTTAGTAGTCCATTTGAAGCCGCTTCAGCAGTCATGTTAAATTTATAACAATTTATTGGGACTCGTGAAAAATTATTACCGCCACCACTTTTCGTTACTTTCGGTCACATTTTACATACTTCCTACCGTTCAAATAATTCCCTATTCTTTTTTTTTTAACAAAAATCATAAACTCCTTTTCACAACATAAGCCAACTAATAAAGAGCAATAGATGTTCCTGCTTCAAAAGATAGAAAATCACGATATTTCCCAGAAACATCCAAAGAAAATCCAAAACATTTTATTATACATATTTCAAAGACATTTTTCGCTATCTGCTTCCGTTGATAAAGAATATACCCTACTTGACCAAATTTTGGCCAACCCAATTACCCCATTTTCGTAACAACAAGTTTTTCGTTTCCGTTTCCGTTTCCGATATTTTATTCCTTTGATGACCTCAAAGCGACGTCACCACCATCAAAAAACTTTCCCCTTTCTTATTTTTTTTTTCTTCGTAGGCTTTCTATTTCCTTTCCAGTTTTTGGATATTGCCAGTAGCAGACTAAAAGACGCTCGTAAACATTTCCGGGTTTTTTTCAGAGGAAAAAGAAGAAAAAAAAAATGAAGAGAGGGGAGGGAGAAAAAAATCTTAACTTGTGCGTTAAGACTAAATCGGATTTCCCGCCGAAGAAAATGTATCAACTCATGTTTTCAAACAAGTTTTCTTTTCGGGGAAAAAAAAACTTCAAAAGAAAACACAATAAGATTTTTTTTCCGAAAGAAAAGAATAAAATAAAATTAAGGAACGAAAAACTGGAGAAACTAAGACATTTTGGCAAACAAAAGAAATTTTGAGTCATAAGTTAAATATTTGTTTCGCGATAAGAAGTTTGTGAGGTTTTCTTTTTTTTTTTTCTTCCTTATTTTTTTTTAAATAAACTGAAATGATCCGAGTATAAAGCAATTGCTACTATTCTTAAACTCTTTTATGAAAGTGTATATCCTCATTTTTCTATATAGGCTAATCATTTTCTCTTTTTAAGATTTTTCTTCTTTTGTTTGACCTTGAAATCTTTTTTTTTTTTTTTTTGCCTCCTTGTGCTTTTTTTTTATATCGACGTAAACATTTTCTTTTAAAGATGAATGATTTAGCAATACGCGTTATGATTTTCACGCCAATAACGGTTCGAAAATTTTTCTTTTTTTGTTCGAAAATGTCGGGAGTTGCTTCTGCAGCCGGCGCTTTCATAATTTTTCATCGACTCGGGATTTCGCTTTTTTTTTTTTCTCCAGCGAAAGAAAACTAATTAGTCTTTTTAAAACGTTGCAGCGTATCTATTAGTCTGCAGTACATCATTTAGTCTAACTTCATTCTACGGGCCAAGCAATATTTTTCATCTCGAAAATGCCTTCAGGCAATCAGTCTTGCATTTTTTAATAGCAAAGCTGGAAAAAAAAATTTCGTTTTATCTTCAAGTTTTTAATTAATTCGGTACGAGGGCCACGGTCTTTATAAAGAGCTTCATATGTTTGATATAAAGGTTCAAAAGGTTTCGTCCTTTTGTGTTGGACGAATCGTTTTTTTTCCCCCGTAAGATATCGCGATTGTGATACAGAAGTGACCTTGGGAAAGTTTCGGGTCACTTGGTCAGTCGGCACAAAGAACCCACAGGGTTCTTTAGGTTCTTCTTCTCTAACCTCCCCTTATTTCGAGGTTTCTGTATTCCTCAGATTTTGATGTAGGTCTCTGATCGTTTAATTAAATACGTCAAAAGCAATGGTCGTCTTTGTGACTGGATGAAAAGCTTTTTTCTTCATCTTTTTTTTTTTTTTTTTTTTTTTTCTTCCTCCGCCGAGTTTGTCTATGAAGGTTTGTATTCGACCTTTAATTTCATTTGGAACGTTGTTCCTGTCACGTTATTTTTTTTCCTCCTCAGAGGTTTCTAAAGAAAAATAACCGCTTTTTTAAGCTCGACTCAAAAACGAAATTACATTTTTTTTTTTTTTTAAATGAAGCTACGAAACAGATTTTCATTTAGTATTTGGGACAGAAAATTAAAAAAAAAAAAAGAATAATTGCCGAAGCTTGACATAAATTTCAGCTACGTCTAGACTTGTTGTAGGAAAACCGGGGAAAGGTCTCAGGAATTAATTACCAACTTAAACCAGATAAGTCTCGAATGAAGAATGGCAAATTCCCGACTTCTTCAAGGCAATCTCGCCTGATTTATCTAGCGTCAGAAAACATTCCCCTGAATCAGAATCATGTAATTTTGTATTAAACGTGACATTAAACTGATATATGTTGCAAATGCCGCAAACGTTATCGCAACAAAACTGAAGCGCGAGGGGCTTATGAATATTAAAACAGACGCTATCGTATAATAGTCTTCTTTCATTTTCTTACAAAAAAAAAAAAAAAAAAAACTCTCAGGGGGGATTCCGACAGCGTCATCGACTATTCTTCTAGAGGAAGGAAAAAAGAGAAAAAAAAAGAAAGAAATCATCGACCAATGGTCTTACGTCCTGAATAAAAATAAAAGAAAAGAGGAATTCTATTCGAGTTTACTTCCTTTTCTTTCCTTTTTTTTCAACGGAAAGTACGATGAGCATTTATTTAATAAAAAAAAATCTAGAAGAGAGGAAAAAAAAAAAAAAGTTGATCTCCTTCTCCCTACGTTATCAATATAAAGATTATCCAGAAAAATGATCAAGAATCGTAGGAAATTTATATGAGAGAACATAAATAAAATTCATAAACTAAAAGATACACATTTCCGAGTATAGACTCCCCATTTTCGCGTCTGGGGAAAGGTTTTAAACATCCGTTTCTCAATAAGTCGCTAGTTATGCATTTGCTTTGACACCCGGCTTAAAGCATTACTTTAGCAAACATAAATTTCCCGTGGCAGATTTACATCTTACAACCGGATCACGATTCGCGGCCATTTTGTTTTTTAATACTTTAAACATCCTTTATTAAACTTTCCAAAGGTGCTAAGACAGGTCGTTATGTCCCTGTCTTTAATCCCAAATGCTCTTTTTATTATCGACATGCGACTCGGAATCGATCCCTCCTAAATCGCAATTTAAAACAACATTTGCATTCCGTTCCAAACTTATGAGGACGAGGCATGTGGTTTTGCACTCCTGTCAACTCCTTCGCATTTTCCTATTTTGGTTTCGTCCGCGTGTAGCTTTGGTCATCTGTTCTTTACGGATAATATATTTTCCCTCTTGAAAATGGAAACGTTTCCCGGGTCTGCATACTGCAGAAGCTTTCTAAACTCCTTACAATTGATACACTTAAATCTCTTTACGTGAGATAAAGAAATATCAACAATAGTTCCAATTTTATAGCTCAATAAAATCCCTTTACGACTTGAGCCACACCCTTGACTACTTGTAAGTACCGGCCTATTGTTCCTTCTTTTATTATTTTTACAGGAATTTGTGGCCGATGTTCTGTTTTTTATGTCTAATCCGAAGATAGCTACAAATTAATTTCATTAATTTTTTTTTTTTAAAGACAGGTTTATGCTTGCAAGTTTGAAAGATTTTGGTGTGTAGAATAGCTAGTATGAGTAAACTGACAGCATAGTTATTTTTTATGCTAAAACATTTTGCAGCAACATGCTGGTTACCAGTCGACGATTTGGACAACGCGCCTGACCAATTCGTTATCTGGTCAATTACTTCATCCGGGCGTAACACTGTATATTTCCGATCAATAGGCTGATCGGTAGGATACATGTTACGACATGGAAACGTGTTCCAACATGTCAGGCAACACTGGGAGAATAAAAAAATAAAATTTGTTGCAACGAGTGGCAAAATTTGTTTGCTAATATGTCGGCAACATGTTTCTAAGCTGCCGCAATGTGCCTGAACAAGCCGCAGCATGTTACTGCAACAAGTTTTAGCTTGAAATTTTGGTCCAGGCACAATGATTGACTATTTCCATTGCCGAAAAACAGACGATTGACATCACGTTTTATTGCAACAAACCATCCGCAGATCGTCTGTAGACCTCCCCAGGTTGATCAACTCCATAGGTTGAACAACCTATTGATTATAGCCTATTTATTATCTGCTATATTTCAGATAATAGCAGGTATATCTGTACTGAACAGGTCAACTGAGCTATGTCCGTCACAATCGTGCATGGAGATATACTCTTTTGAACCGCTGCCTGAACCGGTTTTGACCTGCAACGGTTCAAAAGAGTATATCTCCATGCACGATTCTGACGAACATAGCTCAGTTGACCTGCCTAGTATAGATATGTTGATCAATATTATCTGAGTTTGTGTCTCGTCGGGCAGACCGACGAGTCTCAGACCTCAGGGAAGACCTCGGATCATGTGGGAAGATAACTTTCGCGGCTGATGCGGGTAGGTTGGGCGTGCCTGACTGCGGGATACCTGCCAAGAGAGGCTCCAAAGGAAAAAAGTCTATAATGCTGTGATAGGGCTCCAGGTCCTGTAAAAGCCCGGTGTGTATGTATATGTTGATCAACCTCATTAGGTTGATAATTATCTGTTGAATCGGTTGCCGTCAATTTGTGAGCCAGCAGAAATGAAGATGTTTTACCGAAAACTTCCTTGGATATCGATTCTGATTGCATCCAAAAACAACGTTCAGCCTTAAACAGGTGACTCACCACAATTTTTTCTTGCAGCTCTTCAAAAACTGTCCTTTCCTTTCTCTCCAACAAATTTCCCCTATACTATTGGCATATCGTTGTTATATTTATAACTACGACGATTTTTTTTATTTTTTAAATCGAGTTGATCACTCGGAAATCACAAGCCCCACTTGAAATATACAAATAACACTCTGAAAATCATCCATGCAAAGATTCAATATCACTCCCTACAAGTTGTACAACGTTCATTGTGTCCAAGATAGTCTGTGCGTCGTTTTCCCCGTAACAATATTATTTATCGTAGTCGGATTACACCTCCCCATCATTGCATTCCCGCCGTATCGTCTCCTCCTCGAAATCCTCCGGGGACGAGAAATAATAAAATATAGACACTTGCTCCGTCGAGGAGCAAATTAGGGATCACGTCAAGGTTTTTACGTTATTCCCTTTTATAAGAAAAAAAAACATATATATATATATATATCCCGTATAGAAGAGACGTCGGGAAAATGATCAGCAAACAAACATCGAGGTCAGGAAGATCAAAATCACACGTGTAAACACACCACGGTAAAGCTTTAAAGGGTAAAATATGGAATCGAAATCGAAATTCCCTTCCTCTCCCCCCTCCCTTTCTCCCGTTTTTAAAGTTATAGAGCCGAGGATCTCATTAATTAAACGGACATCACTCTCATTAAATAACGTTTTAAAAATATAAATTTAAAATATTTTTCACTGAGGCGGATTCCGGGATGAGGAAGGGATAAAAGCTAATTAAAATATTATCCTAATAACGGCTGGATCATTAGCTACGGCTTTATATATCCACATACAGAGTCGAAGGCTGAAAGTTGGGCACGGAAAAACGGGAGGGAGGTGGGAGAAGCTTAGGTGGGAGGGGGGGGGGCAGGGTGAGGGGAAGAGATGTATAACAAACGCAATTCGATTCCATCGTAATGAAAGTAATTACAAAAATCGGTATGCAATGCACAATCTAGAAATTAAAATCTAAACAATCGCTAACGAGACTTCGGAAAAAAAAATAGTTAGAGGAGGGTGGGATATGGAAATAAATGGAAAATACCGGAAACGGAAGAGGAGTTAAGAAGGTGAGGTGGAAGCGGAGTTCTTTCCATTAGAGACTTCGATTGATAACTTAATTACATCCTGCTATCTTGCTAATGAAACAATTTGCTCAGTAGGCACTAGGGAAATAAAGACACCGGGGATATTTTCCTCTCGGTCTGTCCGTACACTTCACGGGCAAGAATTAAGATAAAAATTGGTCATCTTTACAAATCACATTTTTTTTTTGGGAGGGGGAAAATTAAATCCAGGCTCGGTAAGATACTAATTTAAAGGTATTATTCAATTTGTAAAAAACCGTTACGCCATCACCGAAAGATACCGCTGATTGCACTATGAAATTGATAAAAAGTTAGAACTCGATGTACTTTTTTTTTTTATCCAATATTGGTTTTCATTACACAATCAGCATTTTAATTTAAAGTTGAACACCATACAAACCGACGTTCCCTTCTCTCCCGGAAATCCCACTCGTGCCCCTCTTTTTTTTTATATTCCTTTCCCGGTGAGCGGAAACCACACGATAGCTAACGGCTACACAATGTATGTAGCTTGTACTTTTGATACCTACATTATTATCGATTTTTTTGTCAAAATTATTAACCTTTTTTATGTAGCGCCTTCACAGCAACGATGGACAAAAAAAAATCAAAATGCAAAAAGGCTATGGTCCGTAAAAAGGTCAAAAACCATAAACCATTCGAAAAAGGGATCATACTTTCCAGACATTTCGGTTTGTCACATATATTTTCCCATTTGAAAAAAAAAAAAAATTATTTTCTTGTCTCCTCTTTTCATTTTGAAAATATATCTATTTTTTTTTCTTTTTTTCTTTTTCTAAATTCATTTAGGGTATTAGTTCGTTTACATCGCCGGGCGGTGGAGACATTTTAACGATTAAAAAATAAGTAAAAAAAAAAAAAAAATTTTAATCCAGTAATTTATACATGAAAACGGGGTCTAACCGCATCGAAACCGTACCAAAACGTTTTGTTATGTTCAGAGATACAGATCCATGATTTTAAATGCATGAACAAGACTTAAATGTTTCTATTTCATAATTTAAAAAAAATAGGAACCGTAAAGCCTTTTTCCTACATTTTAAATATTGAATCTTTGCCTCCAAAAGAAAACTTTTTGGCACGGTTTTCGTGCGAACCAATCTCATTTTCATTTGTAAAAAACCGAATTTTCGAAAACAAAATGAATTTTTTTTAAAAATGGAAATAATTTTCCACCACCCGGCTAATCGGCCAATGGTGTTAACTAGAGATCCTAAAAGAGAGACTATGTCAAAACCCCGAATTTCAAAACCCCGATCGGTGTTTTGAAATTCGAGGTTTTGAATTCGGAGGTTTTTGTTATTTATTATTTAATTTAATAAAGAAAGGATGGGTATGAAAGGCACTGTAGTAGATGACATCGAGAAGAGACAGCTAACCTGGTACGGTCATGTTCGTAGGATGCCAGATGAACGACTTCCCAAACAGGTCTGGGATTGGGTGCCCAAGGAAAGGAGAAAGAAAGGGAGACCGAGGAAATCCTGGATGGAAGGAGTTCGGAAGGCAATGAGCGCTCGAAACCTCACAGACCAGCAGTGGGGAAATAGAGATGAGTGGAAATTAGGCACCGGACAACGTCGGAGTACGTTCTGAAACCGGTTTTATATATATATATATTTAATTTAATTTTTATTTTTTATTTTCGGGGTTTTGAAAATACCGGAAAATGATTTATAAAAACATTTTTTAAAACCACGAAGTTTTCGGGGCTTTGCAAGGCCGGTAAAATAATTATTTTTTTTTTTTTTAATTTTAAAAAATTATTGAAAAACCCCGATATTTTTAAATAAAAAACCTAAGAATCAATTTCATATGATTTTGTATTAGTAAACACAATTTTACATGTTGCCTGCTATAAGAATAAATTTTTACCCTAATAAGACTCCTTTAATCATTTAAATATAGATAGTGTTTCTTGCTAATTAAGTATAAAGAAGCATTACTTCGCATTATAAATTGTTACCCTTAAAAGACTTCGACGATGCAAGCATAGTATGCTTCGACTATGTAAACATAAATACATATTTTTTCTGACAAATGTAAAGCCCATGTATGGCCAGTAGATGGTTCTTTTCTGCGCAAGGTAAATATTATTCGTCATTTCGGACAATCGTCCTGCCTTATCCGCTATCGGAATCGTCCTGCCTTAGCTTCGCTAGAATCAAACGAACCAAATTGGTTTAGGACGGTGCGAATCCTTCTTCCCGATGAAAGAATTCCTGAGCGCGAAATACGGGAGCAACGAACAGCTTTATTAACAGCCATCGAAAATTTAGAAGCCTTAAGTCCGATAAACGGAGAGAATGGCTGCCACTTGTGCATGTCCTACGCTGCGACCAGAATGGCAGTTTCTTGCCACCATTTACTTTGCTGTTCTTCCTGTGCCAATTCATTAGTAACCGTGAGGCGGCGATATCAGGATGATAACACCCTAATTCCAATTTCATGTAGCCGCTGCCGGGCCCTGTTAGGCGGCTTACCACGTGTTTTTCTCTAAATTTTGTGTTTTTTCTATATATATATAAAAAAATGAATTATTTTACTTTATAGGACCGTATATTTTTAGCGTTGATTTTTTTATATTAATATACTTTTTGAAAAAAATCGGGGTTTTTCAATCATTTTTAAAATTTAAAAAAAAAATTGATTATTTTACAGACCTTGCATAGCCCCGAAAACCTCGTGGTTTTGAAAAATGTTTTTATAAATCATTTTTCAGTATTTTGAAAACCCCGAAAATAAAAAATTAAAATTACATTAAATAATAAATAAAAAAAACCTCCGAATTCAAAACCCCGAATTTCAAAACACCGATCGGGGTTTTGAATTGAGATTAGCCATTCAGCCATTTCCGGTTTTTCGATAAATATGAAAAATACATTCCCGTCTGAAATATTAAGTTTTTTAAGTTTACAAAATGGTTCCTGACTGTTCATATTTATGTTCTTAATTTTCCAAAAAATATTTTAATGGACCAATAATTTTCAGGAGAAAAATATCGAAGAACCGGAATTACAAGTATGGCTAATCTCTTTTAGGATCTCTAGTGTTAACGAACTAATACCTTTAGCTAACTAAATATCGAAAGTTTTTGTAAAAAAAAAAAGCATTTTCCCAAAACTTTTTTTTTTTTTTTTTTTTTGTATTTTATGTTGGACAACTTTCTATTCTCCAAGCGACGGTAGTTAATAATTAAATAATCCCTTTTTGAGATAAGAAAATTTCAGCGTAATTTTAATTCGATTAATTTCCATTAAAAACAATTTTAACGTTTTTCCCGGTAAAATTACTTAAGACGCCAATAAAAAGGGTGAGAACGAAACCGGAAACGCGGAAAAACTTCTTTTTTTTTCTCTCTTTTCTCACTAAAATCTTGCGTTATAACAATGATTAAACTCCATAAAACTGATATCTTGATCTTAATCAGACTAAGTTACGACAAAACTAATCATCTTAACTTATAATTATATCTCTTCACGCTAGTTTACCTTGTTACCACGTGCTTTTAAAGCTTTTATACATTTCCTTTAAATGAAAAGTAACCAAGCGTTCGATGAAGTGAAAAAGGAAAAGAGGGAGAGAAGGAGAGGGTGGGAAAAGGTAATCGATAGAATCAATCTGAACATGAGATTTTAAAATTTTCCAAGATTTTTTCTTTAAATTAATCATTTAAATTGGTTCGTTGCAGTACTCTCAAGTATGTGCTAGAAGAAATATTTATGGACCATATTTTTGTTACGCGACCAGATAGATATCGAGCGATCATTATAAAATGAATAAGCGACTCGAACGATCTTTAGGGAGGAAAATAAGTGGAGAGAGAGAGCAAGTTCTTTCCTGGTACTGCAGAGTTGTTAGAATTTCAAAATGGATGTCGAGTTAGTTCCATCTCTTTTGCATTAGAGTTTTCAGAGCTACTTACTCACCTACAGTATGATACTGTACCTGTCAGTATCAACTCAAAAGTGTAACTGTAGCTGTCTTTTGTCCGACATACCATGGTCATTGCGCGATACCCCATTAAATTGAAATAGGGAGACTTCTGGAGGCCCTTGGCCATTTCCAATTCCCATAGCTTATTGGCAAATGACAATTGCCTATTGCCTCTGGAAGGCTTTATTGTAGAAGACTCTATTGCTTATTGGTCGGTGGGCATAGTTGGGCATAGGTACACGGAGAGATCCACTGTGGTAGAGGTTACTAAGTTAATTCGAAATGATATTTATTGTACCGTGTCATGGGGTTACTTTGCCCTCGATCGGGTAACTTTGGACATTTTGATTTTCCATTCAATTCTTGAAAATAGAACAAGAAAAAGCCCGAATAAGGATTGCATTTCATAAAGTGAAGCTTCTTGAATATTATTTAGTAAAATAGCCCCTTAAATTACCTTCTGTCTCAGATGGGAAGGAAAGTCAAAACTCTATGGCAAAAAGACAAAGGAGGAAAGGGGCACGCGAGGTTATTATTTTGTTTTTACTCTATGTATCGCAATAAAGATGGCATATAAAGAAGTAGGCAAATTTTTTTCTCCTTACCTATATTCATTTAGATTGTTGGGCATCCCTTGTAGGGATATTCTATAAAAATATCCGATTTTAAGAATGATGCGAAGCAGTAAAAGAGATTAAAGTTCGGAATACAAAGGTCCTTCCAACGGTATCTGAAAGCCATATTCAGGTTTAAACACGTTCGGCACTTGCCCTACATCATGCTTTACCTACCCAAAAAATTTCTTTCCAAAGGTATTTTCATGAGAGCAGAAAAGCAAGAATTAACAAAAAAACGTTTCTAAAATGATCCATAAACGCCATGTTTACCAGTCATTTTATTCATCCAAACGCATTATTTTTTGTTTTCAAAAAATTTACTTTTCTTGATCATTTTCTCTTGCTAAAATTATTTAACGGAATAAAAAATTTTTATTTATTAACCGTAATTTGTTTTGAGAATATTTTTTCGTCGTTTATTGTCTTAATTATGGAGTTATGGATGCAGAAACAAGGATGTCCAAAAGTTACCCCATTTTCGGAAGGTTACCCGTTCGGAAAATTGAGTCATAGGTTGCATTAGAAAAAATATGACCATTTCAAAAGGGTATTACTTGAAAGCTGAAGGGTCTCCCTTCATGTTTGCGAAAGCAGATTGAAAATCTCCTCAGTATTTATACAAATATTACGAAAAAAACTTGAAAAAGTGTAAAAAGTAACCCCTCGGTAAGGTAGTCTTATCTCTTAATTTTTAAGGAATAAAAACAAGTCTAAATGTAACCTGCTCTCATAACAGGAAATAATACTGGAAACTGAATATCCAAAAACTTAAGTGCGAAGATCAGAGACAAATCTGTGATTTTGTTGCGTATTACGCCGCTATCCAACTTTTTAAATAATCATTAACTCCGGGCGATTTAATAACGGCTACCTTCGGCTCAGAATCCGGAAACAGAATGCTTTTCTAACGAATTTGCCCTTACAATCGGAATCGTTTTCCCCAACTTCGCAAAATTTCACTCCGAGATATAAATTTCCATTCATGCATCTGTCAATTAGAATTCTAATATCACATTTCCGAAATCAAACTGAAAGCAAACAAAAAAACCAAGTTCGTTTACCGAAATCGATATCCTCTCATTTACTTTTTAAAAAATTCCAGGAAAAAATTAACGAAAAAAAAAATATCAAACCATACTATACAGGAAAAAATTTAAGGGACGAAAGAAGAAAAAAAAAAAAAAAAACCAAGAAAAAGAAAGGGAGAGGAAGGAGAGCGGAAAAAATCCCAGACCAAGGGAAATTCGTTTTACAAATAAGATCTCGAAAGAAAGCAAACCTACGACATAATTCAGAGTCTCAATTAGGTTAACAATTTTCAAAGAAAGAGATAAAAGTCAAACAACAAATTCAATCTAAGTAAGACTTTGTTTTCTTAAATGATTATTTTTTGAAATAATATTTTCCTTATACTGTTCCATTGTTCTCCGATAATAGAAGAATAACCAAGTGTTCGATGGAAGTCGGTGTAGCGAGGGAGGAAGGGGAGACTCGAAACAGGAGGGAAAAAGGAGGGGGAACGGGGCAGTTGCTTTCGTCTAGACGGGGGAAATCAATCTTGGTTCATAATCATTTTCATCGACTTTGTATTGACACAATCTTCGTTTTTAAAACGATAACCCACAGCGCAAGCGCGTTTAAATTAAAGAAAGCGAAAAAAGAAAAATTGAGCTTGTTTAACGACTAACGTTTAAGGCGATTTTAAATTTAGAGAAAAAAATTACAAAAAATTATTTTGCTTCACCGATTAAAGGACGAAAAAAAGCTGTTTTCCATAAAATGTCACCAGTAACGTTTTCAATTTTTTTTGAAATTTCTCAATGCCTAAAAAAGTCAAAAGTATAGAGTCCGTCAAGCCCAGCAGATGATCGTAGAAAAAACCTTAAAAAAACGGAGAAAACCTTGGAGTGGACAATTTTATTTAGAGCAGTCTTCCAGTTTTAAATTAAATTCCCCATAGTGCTTCGTTATTTGAAGAGCAAAATTAATTTTAATATTTAAACTTCAGGGATGTAAGTTTTCTTTAGTTTTTCGACCGAAAGTAAAAAACGGCTGAGAGTATCGCACCGTTCTCAAGCTTTTAAATAATTTTTCTTTCAGGAGATTACGGTCATGCTTTACGGTTAACATTTAGAAATATACGAAATTTTCCATCACGGTTCCCTTTTTCCGTTCGTATGTGAACGGTTTATCTCTATAAAAGGGTCCCGATACACACAAATAAGTGGATTTATTCGTATGGCCGTGCGAATCAAAAGCAAAATGCCTTGATTTCCCCATTGATTAGGGTTATTTGTTTTTAATCAACCGAAAGTTCCTGCTGCGATGCGAAAGGCAGAGGAAACAGAAAAGGGGCCTCGACGTTCCTTCGGAAGTAGGAATATCGACAAGTGGTCGGTGGAGGGTTTGGGGGATGCGTTTGAAAATGTTTCTACCCGTAAATCAACAGAAGAAAACCTTCACCCCTCCCTCCTTGTCCTACTAAACCCTCCCCCCCCCCCCTGCCTCCCCTCCTCCGGGTGCTTTTCTTATGAGTCTGCCTCCCTCTCTCTCCTATGGAATCTAACGAAAATTTATTACGTATTTATCTAAGTGCAGAACAAGTCTCCGGTCGGATGATTTCCATCGCAATAGTAAGATTCCTTTGAATTATGAATAAAATTCTGCGTTGGAAAGTCTCTCGCCCTTGTTCAACTCGCGCGTATTTCCGAGAAATCAACTCCGATAAACGGATTTTCCGGCGATTTTTTTTTTTTTCATTCATTTTGCGATCTTTTTTAATAACTTTTCGAAGAATGGTTTTCACCTTGTAATATCGTACTTGAAGTGTTCCCGTGTTAATTAGTAAATAACTTAGAATAAACTTGCTAATGGATTTTCTCTTTCTCCTTCTATCTCTTTCTCTCTCTCTCCCTTTTCCTCGTTTCTTGGTGAAAGGATTTCCCGGACACGTTGTTATAAGGGAATCTTAGAAGCACTATTCCTCCTAAAATGGAAATCGTCAAAAGATGAAGCAAACCAATTAATTCGGTGAGAGGCGGGATTATTGTTCTGGAGTGTTTTGTCTCATTTCCTTATTAAATTTGGTTTCTAATAAAAATATATTTCGGGGGGATGTTAAACGAGTTTAACTTTAAAACCGGGGAAATACCTTTATTTTAACTATTTTTTTTTTTTTTTTTTTTTTTTTGAAATAAATGAAAAAACGTTTGTACACTCAATTATAGTGGCTCTTATTAAGTCAAAAATATGGTAATAGTAGTAACCCGGGGGTTACTTTGCACTAGACGGGGTAACTTTACCCACTTCGATTAAGCATTTATTACATAAATATGGCTAAAAAATTCGGCGACATTTTTATAGATCATTAAAGCGTAGACATTTTGGAGCTTTATTTACTATATAAGTTGCATAAATTGTCCGCGATAAAAAAGATTTTACGTTTTGATAGGAAAAAAAATTAAAAGAATTTCTCTATGTCGAAATTCGAAGACTTCGTGAGAAATAGCCTAGTTGACGGCAGTTTTAAAATAGTTCCCGTTCAAATCAGTCAGGAATATCATAATGAACTTCCATAATTATGTTTGTCTGAATAAAATATTCCTAAATATAAAGAAAAAAAAAAAAAAATAAGAAAGAAATTTGTAAAAAAAAAATGTACGAATACCTCGGTAAGCTATTGTTTCTAGTGCACGTGATCATTGTTTCTAAACGGACGCCATATTGAAATTGACTCCATATTGAAATGGTGACGCCATATTAAAATTGTGGGAAAATTTAATAAAAACGTATATTTTGATGGTGTGTTTTGTGTTCTTTTGTGTTCTTTCTTCGATCGATGGACTTATTTATTAGGTTGGACTCTTTTTTTTTTTTTTTTTTTTTTTTTACTGTGGCACGAAACAGTTAAAACGAAAAACATAATTTCGTAATTTATTTATTTATTTATTTATTTATTTATTTTTATTTTTTTTTTTTTATTTATTTTTTTTCCGATTGATAAAAGCACAATATAAAATTATACATATAATTTTACATATAATAAATTATACCTATAATTTTATACTTGAATTGTTATAAGCAACATGTTAAAAGCACAATTTTCCCCCCTAACGATTTCATAACATTCGTGTAAAAAGCCCGAAAAAGTGTGTAACCCCCTGGTGCGGTGAACTAAAAAATTTGAAGCAAAAGAAATGACACTACTTTGAAAGGACTTTTTGCCAATTCAAAATAGTAAAAAAAAAAAAAAAAAAAAAAAAAAAACTGTAAACAACTTTTTTTTTTTTTTTTTTTACAAGAAAAAAAGTCAGCCACCGCCCAATCCCACAGTGGAGAAATATTGTAAACAACGAAAAAAAAAATCTAATCTTCTCCAGACTCTCATTCTCTTTCCCGAGTTTTAATGAAACCCCAGGGGCTGGTAAGGGACCCTACCTGAGCCTTTCAAATGACTTGCCGTCAGAAGTAAAATTTAAATAAAATCCCCTTAGTCTTTTTTCCCCCCCTTCTCCAGGTAGGATTCCCATTGAATCAGAGTAAAGGTTTCCAGCTATAAAGATACCCCTTTAGTTACATACACGAGATGTTATCAAGATGGAATGTTACGGAAACAAAAAAGTAAAAATAATAAAAGTAACAAGAATCTCGTTTTTTTTCTTTAAAAAAAAAAAAAAAAAAAAAAAAAAAAAAAAAAAAACAGAAAAGCAAGAAACGGTAAAACACAATAAAAATACGGCGGAAAGTCGAGAGAGAAAAAAAAAAAAAAAAAAAAAGCGAAAATGCCATAGGAAATAAAGAAGAAAGACGGTCGATCGGGATGGGAAATTTTCGCGCGGACAACAAAAACAATGTCTCCAATAGCATCTCTATGGTTACAAATTGCCTTCCCTAACGGTATTTTTAAGGCATTCACCCTTCAATTGTTGTTATCATTATCGGTACTTCCCCGAGACGTTATTTTTAATGAGATCAGTTACCCGATCTATTTTTTTTTTTTTTTTCTTCTCCGAATTAACAAGGTGGGACGGAACTGCGGTTTTCGAGATGGAAGGGGGAAAATATAGTAAAAAGAAAAAAAAACACCGAGGCAAAAAGAGCCGGGTGAAATAAGGGAGGGGTAGGGGAGATGAAAATGGAATGTCTCAGCCCTCAGGAATGATGGAAATTTAGATGTCGTCAGAAATATGTGTATTCGAAATTCAAAACCGATGTGGGAGTGTTATCGCAAAATTAGATGGGACTCGTGAATAAGATCTGCTCGTTTCACGTCTGTATTCGTTTTTTTGTAATATTTCGACTTCACTATTTTGGAGAAAAAAGAAAGCACAAAAAAAGTAAAAGAATTTTTTTTTTTTTTTTTTTTTTTTTTTTTACCTTTTCTATTTCTTCGAAGGGGGCTTATATGTATCTCCCATCAAAAACGGGATAATGCGAATGTTGCAAGGTCTTATTCTTCACTCCCCTTCTACTTTTTTTTTTCAGAAGATCGAAAAAGGAAGTGATCGATTCTTTTGGGGTCGGATTTTTTCAGGAAACGGATGTGGATATAGAAAAAGGGCGTGAAAATGTCATGTTTTTCGATTCCGGTTGTATTCTTATCATTTCGAAAATACATCGATGCGAAATATACAAAAAATATCGTATGAAATTCATAAAATCGATTTAACCATTACCGAGATTCAATTTTTTTTCTTCGTTAAAAGCAGAGGAAATCATGGCAAACAGGCTTTCCTGAAATCGTAACTCCTTCTTTAAGGCGGCGTCGTGCTGCATATGGCAGACAACTAAAACTGTATAATTAAAATCGACTGCTCCAAATAACAATTTTTTTTTTTTTTTGTAGAAAAACTTCTATTTTTTGTTGCTTAGAAAAAATACCTATTTTTTTCGTATTGAGAAAAAATTTAGTTAGTAGGAAAAATTTCCTACTTTAAAACGGCCCCAGAAGAAATACCTGCCTAAGAACTCCTAAAAAAAAAATTCCTCTTTTTTCTGAAGTTTACATATTTCTCGCCGGATAAAGTTCCTTTTCAGTAAAAAAATTATGAAAGACATGTTTCTAGGGGTAATTTGAACCTCTGATTCCGAATCTGAAGTCAAAATTCTGAAAGAACTAAAATGCAATATGGTGGAATCGTTTTATTTTTAATAATTTTAATTTTTTTCGTCCATATTAAATTTTTTGAGT
Source organism: Liposcelis bostrychophila (assembly GCA_037577465.1). Classification (NCBI taxonomy): domain Eukaryota; kingdom Metazoa; phylum Arthropoda; class Insecta; order Psocodea; family Liposcelididae; genus Liposcelis; species Liposcelis bostrychophila. The sequence continues at coordinate 11,229,696 of CM075210.1, forward strand.
GAAATTAGATCATTCTGACATCAGATTTGAAATCAGCGACGCCGAAAACGTATAAAAGGTCGTTTTTCTGATCATTTTACTAAAAAAAAACAAATTTTATCCGACATTTTGAATTGCATGTATGTGTTGCGGGTTGCATATACTGAAAATTGGTAAGCGCCTAATATGCACAGTGCGGGTCCTTAATGTGTTGTAAGTTAACTTAAAGTGCAAAATCACGAGAAAAAAAAAAAAAAAAAAAAAAAAAAAAAAATTGGAAAATTTTCTTCGATTTGTCGGAAAAATCCTCCTAAATTCGGCCGTTAAGGAGCTTAAAAAAAAGGCTTTAATAATATCTGCGTATTGGAACTTGCAGAACTCGAAAAAGAGAGTATTTATTTTTGAGAGATTTGACATCGGTATTTTTTTTGTGACCATTTCAAAATAGGGAGTTTTTTTAAGATAAAAAAAAAAAAAAATAGGTGTTACTGCTAAGAAACGAAAAAATTAAGAAATTTTCCTCCAGACAAAAAAAAAAAAAAATAAAAAATAAAATAAAAAATAAAAATAAAAAATAAAATGAAATAAAATAAAATAAAAAAACTGGGAGTTTTCCTACTGTTCAAGAAAAATAAGTCGTTTTTCTTTGGAGCAGTCGAAATTGCGGTTAGCTTATGAATGTGTAATCAAACCTAATTTTTCCAAGTAATTTCTTCGTCTTAATATTAAGAACCTACGAGTTAGACCGTTAGTATTCCTCAGAAAACCCATTAACCTTGAAGCCTTTTTCATATTCCCAAACGACCTGATTCCTATAAAAGTCATTCATCTCATAATAGCCCTTGCACGTTCTGTTGATACTACCGAGACTTAATATAGGACAAAGCGCTGCCAGGGCGGCAATTTCAAAATCCGAACATCTTGCAGAACTCCGGTAAAACATAAACACAAATTCATTGTTGATCCCCATACCATCCGATTTATTTTTCTTAGACTTTTTAGACCGCCGCATTCGACCTACTAAGTCGGCACATATCCGACTTATTTCCTCCTCAGTATTTCGGGGTCGAACTTCCAAGAATTTGGGATTCTTCAAGTTCGCGGGGGGCGGGAAAGTTTTACTGTGCGAACACGAAAAGCCTTTTACTCCGATGTACGGAAGATTAATGTTTGTAATTGCTTATTAAAGCAGATCCGCTTAAAAGTATTCCTCATCAATCTATTTAAACAAAAGGAACGGGGGGGTGGGAAAAAAAATCGATGTAAAACATCCCTCCCCAAAAGAAAGCCCGATTAGCTCAAAACGACTCGTAATTAACTTTCCTTGACATCAGATATAATCTTCCTGTAAACCATCACTTCCATAAAGATTATAAATGAATACGACGTCCATTACATCTCACATCCCACAGCATATTAAAAAAAGGAGAAAAAAAAAAAAAAAAATTGCACAGCATAATTCCAGACTCCCAAGTTTTTTTACTCCCCATTTAGCTAAAAGCCATTCTTACTTTTCTTTTCTGTCTTTTTTTTTCCCTCCGCGTTTTTTAAAAATTCTTTGACTAGAAAGTGTAAAATAAGATAAATATTTTCCGGAAACTCATCTTTATATAAAGTGCAAAACCGTTTTATGTTTTCACGAAAGGCATGACTCAATCTCAAAAAGGACTTCATTGGAAATCCCCACGTGGGTTTATGTTTCTTGGAAATCTACACCCCGGCAACAAGAGGCATTTTCATGCTGCTTTATAATTTCCTTTACAATACCAAACATTTTCAAACGAGGCATTTTGTGCAATTCCGAAAACAATCCCCCTGATTACAATCGATTTCGGGTCTTGTTTATTACATTTTTTGCAAAAAAAAAAAAAAAAAAAAAAAAAAATTCACCCTCTTTTCTTTTTACGATTTCGAAAAGCTAAACGTGCGTGACTGGAAGTTTTTTTTTTTGCACTTGCAATATTCCCTTTTGCGATAATCGAGGGGTTTGAGCTAGGTCATGGATTCAGAAGAGGGTTACGAAACGCATTTAGCAACAGTTAATTTGACTGGAAAAAGGGCAAAAAGGAGGGAAACTTTTACAAAAACAGGGAAGAGTGACTCATTACCTATAAAGCTGACCTTGGGAAACGACGGTCCGCCGCCGCCTCCGCTTCAATTGCGGTGTTACCATGGTTACTATTATTGAATTTCCTTAGGATTCGGGGATTCAAATAACAAGATCCGGTATTTTCAATGTGACAGATGATTGATTGCGTATCAAAATTAGATCCCGTGTACGGTGAGGGGTTAACGGGATGTGTCTACTGACCGCTTAATTTTCACTTTCTTAATTTTTTTTTCCTCTTTCCCCCCTGTATTTGCGAATGATCGATCGTGAAAACTCTTTCTTGCCCAATTTTTTTTTCTTTTTTTGGAAAACTTCCAATTTGGGAATATTTTTGAGAAATATATAAACCGTATATGTTTTATTACCAGAAAATTTATGACAGTTTTTTTTTTTTCGGGAAAAGGGGGAAGGATGTGATTAATCGGCTAACCGGAATTATATTAAGTATTTTTCAAAAAAAAAAAAAAAAAAATCTGCACGCACGGAGCTTGGTTAGTTAAAATGCCTTTTGAAAATGTTTTCCCACGTGTGCTTTTGCATATCCGATCTTGTTTAATATTATTCCGAGTTTTGCGCCTGTCAGGTGTATTACATATGTCCTGGATTCTAAAACATCCCTTTGAAGTCGAAGTCGTTAAAATTCATCTTTGATGGGATAGGAAAGGAGGAGGAATAAAGGTCGGGGGAAAATTTCTGTGACAGTACTTTAAAAGTGATGCAAATTGAACTTGTCGTTTGCCTTTCAGGCTTCTTTTCAAATTATGTCTAACGCGCCTGGGAATATGGGGAGGGGGGGGAATCAAGAGGGGAGGTTAAGGGGAAGGAGGAAAGAGAACCGTAATGTTTTCACAATGATCCGATTTTACTCCTTTTTTTTCGAGGAATAGGTTTTTATGGTTAAATAAACGCAATAAATAGCTATGGGAATAAATTAACAAGGATGAAAAAGAATTTTTTTTTTTTGAAAATGAAAAGAAGGGATAAAAAAAGCTACCGGGTCTCATTATTCAAACATCTTGTTCACAGTCGGGTTACTGGAAAAGTCAAAAATTAATTACGCAGAAGAGATAAAAAAAAGAGAAAAAAAAAGTGAACGAAGATGAAGAAAAAAAAAAAAAAGCAGTGCTGAATTGGATGATGACAATGCTGAGATTTATAAAGAAACTCAAGTTCTTCTTTTTCTATTTTTTTTTTTCTTCCGTAAATGGGAAACGTACGGAAGTATTGTGGTGTGAATTTTGCGAATCACGTGCGTGTGTAAAGAATAATTTTTTTTTTCCAAAAAGCATTTCAAAAAAGTCTTTTTTTTTTTTAGATTTTTGACTTTAGTTCACTAAAAAGACATTGACAATGTTACGTCCTCTGAAAAAAACGAAAATAAGAAATCAGATTTATGTTCAAGGTTGTGGGAGTTAAGGTGTAGAATTATTCGCCCATCTTGATGTGAGCGCCTACCGATTTCGAATATAGACAACCTGCATCACCTGTGTGTAATGCAAAATATCGCACAATGATTTTTAAAAAATTCGTCACAGAGCTTTTCTTCTAATTTTATTTATTTATTTCTTTATTTCTTAATTTCACTATGGAATGTTCGACCAACATGTTGGTACAACGAGTTGGAGCATCTTGTTATACAAAAATGTTTGACAAAGAACGAATAGACTATTGCAGAATTTACTCCTACGCCGGAATTAGTGTGGAACACCAGAATTTGTTGTTCAACAAATTGCTACAACATGTTGGTCCAGCATTCCATGGTGAATTTGCACCCTACTGCCCAGTTAATTTTGTGAAATATAAAATAAAAGTCTCGTATTATTTTCGTAAAACAATTAGGGAAAAAATATTCCAACGTGAGGCAACGGCCCTTATTTGGTTAACCGCCTTTAGTTCCCAAAAACACAGAAACTTTTAAAACACAAAGACTCTATAAAGGGCTAAAATTTTCTCGAGGATGATGCCTTAGCTTTTTTCAAAAAAAGACGAAAGCTTAGTGCTGCGCCGCGGAAAAAAATATGGATATTAAACAGTATTATGTTTTTCCTTTTTAGTTATGTTTACCAAAAAGCTTCCTTAAAATCTCATAAACGTATGAACATATATATACTCCCATCCAGCGATAAGATAAATAAGAGGCAAAACTAAAAAACGTAAAGAAGTCTCGGGCAATATAAGCTGTAAGAAATGCGATAAGACACGTTCTAAATAGCTATATGAAAACTGAGTTAGAAAAGGCTCAACTCGACTGTTTTAATAAAAACCCCTTGAAAGAGATTGTTTCTTTTTCTTTTCTTTTTTTCTTTTTTTTATGATTACTATTTTTTCCTATCAAGACCGCAAACTGCTCTTTCCTTTATTATCCCTGATGTGCTTTTACAATCGTCACATAAATCCATTTTGATGTCTACTTCTCCGAAGCTGTATTACTAATACTTTGATAATATCATATCCCGGTGGACCGATTCAACCTCTGGGCTTTTCTCCTTCTCTTTCCTTTTTCCTTTTTTCTTTGATTTATATCGTCTTCCTTGATTTTTAATCGATTTCGGGGTGATGGCGGAGGCGGCGGCTAAGGCAACGGCAGAAGAGTAAAAAAAAAAAAAGATTAATCTTGAAAACAGCCTAAAAACAGAAGCATTCGAAACGGTAATGTAAACTTTCATTATTCAGCGGATTTTATTAAGAAAATTTTCTTCAAGAGACCTAATTTCCCTTCCTTCCCGTTCGTTCATTCCAAAACTTCCTGCTACCGGGGTTTAATAATGCTTTTTTACCTGAAATTTTGTAATTTCCGACTGATTGTTGAATCATTCATTAGAAAAATATGGATGTGCAACTGGTACGAAAAAAAAAAAAAGTAATCTTAGTTTTCTCAAGTCAGTTTTATATCTCACAGCCGGAAACAATAGGAGAAAGGTTGCCTTATCGCATAAGTCAAGACTTCCGGGGGAGTTCCAAATCGTTGCACCCCGTTGAACTAAAGACAATCCCTTTGGTTTACCAACAGTTCGCAATATTCAATCCTATACATTTGAAAAGGAAGGGGGGAAAAAAATTGATTCCAAAATATTGCCATCGAAAAAAAAAAGTGAAAAAAACAAAAACAAAAAGTGGATAATTCAAAAAAAAAAAAAAAAAATGGGGGGAGGGGGAGGGAATAAAAACTAAAAAACATCAAACTTGAAAAGTCAACAGCAATCTGGAGAAAATTGTCCTGCCAGCTTCATCGTGGGTAATTAAGAGACTTGTTTACAACGCTTACGTCATCCCCATGGTAACAGCCTTTTCTTCAAACACCTAGCATAATATTTATTTTCCTATTATGTTTCAAAGTATAGAATGAACGAGGGAGAAAAAGTTGGGACACGAATTTGTTTTACGATTCACTTTAATTAATTTATTTATTTATTTATTTATTTCTGGAAGAATTTATTCATTTATTTATTTTTAATTCATTTTTTTCATTGGAATTTTGTATTTTCCGAGCTTTTGCTCAGCAGGAACGATCACTCTTTTTTTTACAAGTGGGGAAGGGGTCGAAAATTACCACAAACATTCTTACACAATATTTTAATGCCCCTTTACGGACGTCAATAAAAACTGAGATATTGTTAAAAAATTATACTTATCGTTTGAGGAGTTTCAGAGGTTTGGGTCAAATTTTTATTGTTTAATCAGTTATTACGAAAAAGGACAAACGGAGAAAAAGGCATATCGACACAAGGTTAACCTGTAACGGAGATTAGGAATTTGACAAAACATGAACAATTTTGAAAGTCGATCAGTCGCTTTTTCCCGGGTTCCCTTCAATTATTCAAATTTACCTTTTCATTTCTCTTTACTGCCTGTCCTTATAGGAGGTCCCCCCTTATTTTCGCAATTTTCGAATTTTGATAATATCAAATCCGATTCAAGGGTCCGAAGCTTGAACATTTTGGCCGATGCCGATGCTAGCATCGGATTTTTTTAAATATCCGAAATCAGCCTGGGCAACGGCACCGGCATTGCAAAATTGTTAGTGCTGGCATCGGCATCGGCATCGGCACCGGCACCGGCATCGACCCGAGATATTTAGCCGGCCTTGGCTGACATCGGCATCGGAACCGGAATCGGAATCGGACTCTAGACTTTAAAAATCATCTAGAATGACTCCATGATTTTATTTTTTTATTTTTATTATTTTTTTTTTCCCACTAAAATCAGAATCAGAGGTGGCATCGGAGATGATCGATTCTTGGTGGCATCGGCATCGGCGTCGGTGTCGGTACCGGAATCGGAATCGGAATCGGGAGTTCATTAAATAATATAGAATCGGCATCGGAATCGACCCCAGATTTCAGCCGACCATGGCCAGCACGTGCATCGGCACCGGCACCGGCACCGGCATCGGCATCGGCATCGACATCGGCATTGGGTGTCTGTACCGGAATTGGGAGTTAATTAAATAATATGGAATCGGCATCGGCATCAACCCCAGATTTCAGCCAGCCACGGCCGGCACCTGCATCGGCACCGGCGTCGAATTCTGACCTTTGGAATCCGATCTCCTTGGGTCACTAACAAAGCCTAAATTTTTTTTTTTTTCGATCTTTTTGGACAAAGGAAAAACTTGCCGCCTTGAGCTTAGGCTTCGGTATAATCCAGAAAGCTGAGAGTGAAAAAGTAAATTTTTCTTTCTTTCCTTTTTAATTTTTATTTTTATTTATTTTTTTTTTTGTGGAAAAGCACTTGCTTTTAATCGGAAATTTCGCGCAGATCACGAATCTGAAGTACGTCTTTTTGTATCTGCTCCGTTTTTCCAGCTAGAAGCCGAAATTTTGCAAAAAAAAAAAGGGGGAAAAGAGACCTAAAATTTGGTTCTCTGTGTCTCACATATTTTGGCCTCTGAATAAAAATCCGAAGCAATTATAAAAAAAAACGGACTTCAGATTCGTGATCTACGCAAAATTCCTGATAGAAAACAACTGTTTTCCCACAAAAACATTAATTTTTTTTTTATTCTTATAGAATTTTTCTGAAACTTTTCCGCCGCCCGAAAAATCTAGAAAAAAAAAATTGTGGTCCGATAGTGACTCGCCCAGAGAGAACCAATATAAGAGTTCACATTTCCTGATAATTGCCAGCTAAGTAATACCTTATCGTCGTATCAAACTACTTTTTGGGCCTGTTTTAATACCTATCCCTTTTAAATGATTTACCTTACTCTGAAATCCAAAGATTCTAATATAAAATATTAATGAGAAATCTATTTGTAAAACGGCCCTTTTCCCATCTAATCGCTGATTTTTGTAAAATTAACTCAAGCGTGAGATATGATAGTGACAACGAGCGTTTGTAATTTATCTACTAATTAACGCAGCTCTTTGTTACTTATCTGAAACCGGCTAAAGCCTTTCCCTCGCCGTTGCCTCCTTCCCTCCTTCCCTCTCTTTCTCGGATTAAAAAGAAAGGAAGACGTCAAAAGCAAAATTTTCTGTGCGTATATATGCGTTTTCAGATTTTAAATTCCTTCAGGGCCGATTCTCGCCTTGAATAAAAAGGAGCGTTTTTTTCAAGTTTCCCGACGATGCGCCCCCACCCAATATAGAGACGGGAGAAAAAAAAACACGTTTTATGTACAGAGTACTGCATATCACCTGAGACGGAGAAAAAAAAAAACTTCGGTTGAATGCGACGCTCAATTTCAATCAAGCTTTTTCTTTTTTTTTTTAGTTTAGCGAGAGATCGTAGTCTCCCAGGAAACGGAAAATGAAGAGAAAACAAATGAAAAAAAAAAAAGGAAAGAAAAGAAAAGAAAGAAGGAAAACATCGAGTGGTGATTGAAAAACCAAATCATGAGAACTTTACGGTTCTGTTCTTAAACGTGGAAAGAAGTGTAATTTAAAGTCCATTCGAGGAAATCTAACCTTTTTTTTCGGGGTGGGAGAAAGGGAAAAAAAACCGCTTAGACGGTTACAACGCGACAGTTGATTGATATTTTCTTAACTTTTGCGGGAATTTGAAAATGGGCATCGATAAAAATAAAAACACGCCGTGAAAAATATTCCACCGCGTTTCTCTTTTCTTTTTCATTAATAACGTACGATACAGAGAGAGAGAGAGAGAGAGAATATATATCTTCCTGTTGCGAATGCATTTTCGTAGTGTTACATGCTGATTATTGAAAGCGGGAGTCCCTCAGGCTCCCTCGCCCTTACTTAATTAACTTAATGGACATTTTGCTTTAATGTATTTTTATATTTAATTTAGGTGAAAGTGCAACGGACTAAACCCCTCCGGTAACGTACAACGAATACGAAATCCGAAATGAGCGAATGAATGAATGAATCACAAAAAAAAAAAAAAAAAATGGGTGGCCTGGCTTAAAAAGACCGGAGGGAAGGGGGAAAAAAATTTCTTTGTTAATGTATATTTGAGGAAACGGTGAATTCCAACCGACGGTTTTATGTGGGAAAAGTTGAATAGAGAACGTTGAACGTACTAGGAAAAGCTTTTCGGGGAGGGGTTATCTACTCAAAGTGTGATTACTTCCGAACAATTTGTCTTGTAACGTTATATATCTTTAGACGTTCTGGTTATTTCGCATTTAGTCATTTAATTATTTAGACAAATTACATAGCGAGGAAATATTTTATGGCAGGGAAATTACAATATTAAATGTATACTGCTATATGTGTTTGTTTTGTGCTCGATTCGCTGGTCTGGAAGGATTACATTTGTCTAAGGTATATGATTATTCGAATCGAATGATTACCAAGAAAAATATTTACATAAAATACAATAGAGACCCATTTGTCGAGTGAAGACGGCGGTTTTTAAGGGGCACTTAATTTTTTTTTAGGATGTCTGCACAGGCCTATAAAACATTTATTTAGCCTATAAAATAATTTCCGACAAAAAACATATATTTAAGGACTGCAAATATCCCCCCCAGTTATCTAAATCGGGTGTAAGTTATGGAAGGGCGATGGATGTGATGCAGGGTGTCAGATATTTTCGATTTCATGGTAAAGTAATACCTAGATGGCCCCAAATAGCACTGAAGATCTCCTGTGCATTCTTTCGTTTTCGAAACTGATGATATTGAAATTGAAGGACAGGGGAAATTTTAGTTGTCACGCTGGTAAAATTCATCCGGTATTGTCACGATCTTTTTGTCCAAATGACTTATCCCATGTAAATTCCAGACAATTATATGGTCTGAATCACTTGGAAACATGGGTTCGAAGCCGATGCCGGTGTCGGCACCGATGGCGCCGATGCCGAAAAATCAGGTCGGTGCCGAAGCTGGTGCCAGTCAGTGCTAGATAATTTATTTTAATCTATCACCGACTGGCATCAGATTCGGCACCAACCTGACTTTTCGGCATCGGCGCCATCTTTGCCTTCAGGTCGGTGCCGAATCTGATGCCAGTCAGTGCTAGATAATTTATTTTAATCTATCACCGACTGGCACCAGCTTCGGCACCGACCTGATTTTTCGGCATCGGCGCCATAGGTGCCGGCACCGGCATCGTTTTCGGACCGTTGTTTCCAAGTGATTCAGACCATAAGTTGTAATTATGTCTTGATTAGGTCTTGTAATTATGGCCCGATGGCAATGCTGAATATAATTGAGGAAGGCCATGAGGTTTGATCATATTAAGCGACCGATTGCATCAACCGGCACTACAATTAGGGACGGTTACTGAATTTTTTTTTTCTTTTTCAAGTTAAAAAAAAAAATTGACAAAATTGGCGGTGGTGCTGGCACCGATACTGGAATCGGCTTTGGCACCAGCACCAGCGGCAAAAATTTTGCTATTCCGCTGGCGCTAGTACCAGCACTTTGGATATTTCGGCACCGTTGCCGGCGTCGGCTCCAACCAATTTTTGCCGGTTTCGGGCTCATGCTTAGAAAAAACTCCTTGCCAGTTTCTTCTACATATTTTTAAAGAGTTTGCGGTTACGAGAACTTTATAATAGTAACATATACACATGATATTACTACTATTGGAAAAACAATAAATCAACAGCATCAACAAGGATATCAATATCAGATCTAAAAAAGACCAATTCGTTGGATGAATTCCTGATTATTCTCATACAATTATCAACCTGTACCGTCACTACCGCAAAAAAAAAAAACAAGAACATTCTAAATGAAGTAGACCTAAAATTTTGAAGGGATTTATTCGCAATGTGACCGTAAAGTCATAGGGGAACACTGCTCAAATAAAAAGTTTTAAGACCTGAAAAACCACCGTTCATATCGTCAAAACCAAGCGGACATATCATAAATACAAGAATATATCCAGAAATACAGAAAGGAGAGTCTTGTGGCAGTCAGTTGCAGTGATGCGGCTAGACGGTGACAAACTCAACGACATTGACATTGACATTGACAAACCAATGACGAGTTACAAGTACAAATTTTATTTTTAGATCCAACTAATTTTATACAAGTACAAGTCAGTTGGTAAAAACTCCTTTAATGGAATAAAGTGCACGATCCAATTTCTTTCTCATATAACCCCAACCATACTTCGCCAGTTAAAGAAATCCTGAGAAAATAGAAAACATCGGAGACCAAAAAAAAATCATAATAAACCCTTGCGTAATTTGTAAAATCAACCCCCTCCCCTTTAATTTACTACAACAGGAAAAAGGGGAGGGAAGGAAATTTATGATCACAGGCATTCCAGCATCATAAACTTTAATTATTTAACGGTCAGTCATTTAACTGTTCAGACCAATTTAAATAAGGATGAATTTTTTAGGTCGGAATGATTGAGACCAAAACAAATCCTAGCAGGGCAATAGAAAATGTATTTTCTTCAAGCCAAACTAATTTGAACATATCCCAAACGCTGTAGCACCAGTCTCGAACTGGATTTCTTAAAACAACACTTCACTCAATCCCGAAAAAAAAAAAAAAAAAAAAAACTAAAATTCCTTATATACACATTCACCGACACGTTTTTCCTCGTCTGTTTACGCTTCCGGTTTACTTGAGATTTCAAAACTCCGGAAGACAATCGTATCTTTTTGATAATTCGAAAGGCTGCAGCTCCAAAACAGACTTTATGATGTCTCTCAGTTTATAGAGGGGCTTTCCGTGTTGTCTGGGACGTGAGTCTTCTCTTACGACCACTTAGGGACTCTTTTACTTCCTTTCGACCATTTTATTTATCTTATCCCCACACTTCGAGAGGCGAAAGCCGAAATCTCTCCGAAACCTTTTATCTTTTCTTTTATTGCCGTGGAAAAGGAAACAAGAGGTCAACGAGTTAAAACTGTTTTTTTTTCCTTCCTTTCTTCCTCCCCTTCTAAGGGGTTACAAATCCTTTTGCATGATGGGAAAACAAATTGCATTTTTCTGCGTGAAGATATTTCACCTTTTCCTCACACACAACAACAACAACAACAACAAATACGTTCTCTCACCCTAACCGTCGCTTCTTTCCCCCTCCCTTATCGAACGGTTTAATTAACCGTTTCGTTGAAAACCTTAGAAGATAAAATTTCGCTTCATCAGGTTGCAAAACATTACCTAACGACGCTATAAAGGGAACGTCATTATATTGCACACTTGAACGGTGCGACAACCCGTTTTCCTTGTTAAAAGATAACGTATGATGTTATGGAACCTTTCATTTTGTTCATCTTCTTGTGAAAAATCTAATCATCACCTGGTGACGTAAATGTTAGCTGACACTTGTTTTATTACATAGTAGATGCTTCACGTTTGCAAACATGAACGGTGCACCTTAAAAAAAAAAAAAATGATTTTTCCGTCGCCACGACGCGACATACCCATAAAAAAAAACCAGAGATTTAATTGATTTAAATGTTTCTTTTTCGCTTTATTATCGAGGCTTTTCACTTTGCTCCCCTTCCCACGCGTATATACAATAATCCTCATTATCTTAAATGGGATAAGAAAATGTCCTAATCGGTTTAATAAAGTTACGGTTCGAAGGAGGATTGAAAATCAAGTCAAAACCCCGCAATTTCCTGTTACCCGTCTCACTGGTGAAAATATCTCGCACATCGGGGGGGAAGGAGGATTTTTGACGTGATCGGACCGTAATAATCTTATCTCAGTTCCACCGGAAGAAGCTTTTAAAACCGTTCAGTCACAGTCATTATGTTACCAAACAGTTCCTCTGATTATCTACAAGGATGTCAAACCAAGGGCTCGAGCTTTAATTAAACAATCCTCTTTGAAATTCGCATTCAACGCTTTTGTTCATCGCGACAAAATCTTTTATGAAATATCTCCGTCTGAATATGACTTGGAGTATTTATTAGCCTTCTCTTCGCTCTTTCCCATTTTATCTTCCTTTTTCGTTTTTCCCCATCTTCCATCTAACGTTTTAAAATTTGTACGAAAAAAAAAAAAAAAAAATAATCCGAAAAACGTCCGACGGAAAAAAAAAAATTCCGTCGTCAGATATTTAAATTAAGTGATTAACGTTCACGTCCGAACGTGAGCAACTTTTCGTTCGGTAACACGTTCGAAATGTGTTTTCCGGAAACGTGAGCGACAGTGCATGTAATGCGTGAAGCGGTCAGTTTTTTTCTTAACTCGACAATTTTTTTTTTTTTTTATATTTACAAAAAAAATTTTTTTGTCTTTCCCGGCTTGGGGTCCATTTACATTTTTTTTTTATTTTTATTTTAATTAATCATATTACGGAGCGAGCGGATATTTTTCGAACGAGTCACGTTAAACTTGTTTAAACATCATTTTCAATTTTCATTTACGCTAACGCAACCAACCCATATCTCATAATTAGAATAAAACAATGGAGAATTTCATTAACTCGTAATGATGGCGGTTAATGTAGTTATTCTTTTTTTTTCCAACCAACGGATATCATCAAGCGGCTCTGAGCTCCTGGGGAATCCCTCTCCCCATTTTCTTTGACACTTTTGTTTTTTTTTTCCCTTCCTTGGTTAATTTGATTACAGGCATTGCGTACTTTTTTACAAAAAAAGAAAAATTCTGAAATTTGCACTGTGAAACGCTGAGCACCATTAAAAGTTCTTGGAACAATCTAAGCTGCGTATGTAACAGTTCCAATAACTAATTTATTCATTTATTTATTTATTTTTATTATTTTTTTTTTAATTTTTTTTTTTTTTATATTTACAAAAAAAATTTTTTTGTCTTTCCCGGCTTGGGGTCCATTTACATTTTTTTTTTATTTTTATTTTAATTAATCATATTACGGAGCGAGCGGATATTTTTCGAACGAGTCACGTTAAACTTGTTTAAACATCATTTTCAATTTTCATTTACGCTAACGCAACCAACCCATATCTCATAATTAGAATAAAACAATGAAGAATTTCATTAACTCGTAATGATGGCGGTTAATGTAGTTATTCTTTTTTTTCCAACCAACGGATATCATCAAGCGGCTCTGAGCTCCTGGGGAATCCCTCTCCCCATTTTCTTTGACACTTTTGTTTTTTTTCCCTTCCTTGGTTAATTTGATTACAGGCATTCCGTACTTTTTACAAAACAAGAAAAATTCTGAAATTTGCACTGTGAAACGCTGAGCGCCATTAAAAGTTCTTGGAACAATCTAAGCTGCGTATGTAACAGTTCCAATAACTAATTTATTTATTTATTTATTTATTTATGTTTATTATTTTTTTATTTATTTTTTTTAAATTTTTCCAAGCAATCTACCGCACAAAAATGGGAGAAGATGGCACATGTAATATTCCAGAATGACGATTTCCATTAATTAGCTGTTCCTGGAAAATTCAAACCAAAATTTACAACCGATTTATTTTTGGCCAGTACAACCGCGAACAGTTCTTAGAACCGTTTACGCCATTCTTGTGTTACGATCTCCAAACCCAATTTCATTCGTTTAAACTCAACGAAGCAACGAAAACAAACCTTTTTAACAACAAAAACGTAAACGATAAAAACCTGAACTTAATTCCTCAACAACTGAAAGCATAATTAAACATTTTTTTCATTAAATTCTCACTAAAAAACCGCGAGATCAAAAAAAAAAAAAAAAAAAAAAAAACTCTCAAGATGAAAAATTCTGGATATTAAAGAGGAAAAAGATAGATTATTAAAATGAAGTCAGATTCGCAAATAGTCGAGTGGGGAAAAAAATGGCGCTCGACGCGCCTTGTTCCGAATGAAAAATGTCGCGAAAACTGGAAAAGAAGAGAAAATATAAAATTATACTGCATAGATGAATGAGATGAGGTATAAAAACAACATTAAGCAGGGAAAGCTTTAAGATTTTTTTTTTCTCACTTCCCTCTTCTCCCGCACCCCTTTTTTCTTTCCACCCCTCGCCAAACCGTCCCACAATTCACGATTTAAGAAGTTGTTTGTGACACTTAAAGCGGGAAGATTTTCACCCCCGAGGGAAAATGACGTTTCAATGATTCCTTTTCCAAAAAAAAAAAAAAAAAAAAAAGTGTAATGAAAATGATCTGACCGTTTTTTCTCCCGCCGATGTGTTTTTTTCCTATATCCTTTTCTCTTTTTTTTTCTCTTTTGGATGTATTAGCGCGCCGCCCACAGCGTGTATCCTCTTACCTGAAAAACAAAAACAAAAAAAGGATTTTAAAAAAATTGTTTATCAAACGATAATTAAAAAAAACACAAATTGATCGAGAAGGGGGGGGGAATGAAATAAAGGAAAAAATTCGGTAATTAAAACAAAAAAAAAAAAAAGGTGAGAGGGAGGAATGAAAAATGTACTCGGGGCATGTGAAAAGCTACAGCTTTCATACTCAAAAATCAATTGCAAGATTGTTTACAGGGAAGAAAAAAAAAACACGCCCAGTAAGCAAACATTTCGTTTTCTTCCGGACGATCTCGTGTTATGTGTGCGAATTAATTTCCGGTGTGACAGAAGTAGAGAGAAAAAAAAATGTATCTATCGTCTGCATATATTCTTAAGACTAATACATAAACCAGACTCAGCCATGTCTAATGTAGGGTGGTACAAAAAAAATCGCACCGGTTCGAGTTTAGATGGGGACGTTCTGGACTGAAAAATTTCGACCCTCGATTTTCCGTTTCTCCGATTTTCCACTGGAAAATTCGGTCATATTTGTTCCGATCATAAGATTTGCCATCAGTTTTTGGCCCACTACCAATTTTTATTTTTCCACACTGAACATTTGGTGCCAATTTTTATTTTTATAAAATTTTCAAATTTCAATCAAACATTACATAAATCAGGGGTCCGAATCCGAATCCGATACCGATGCCGATGCCGATGCCGATGCCGATGCCGATTCCGATTCCGATTCCATATTATTTATTTAACTTCCGATTTCGATTCTGGCACCGACACCTGATGCCGATGCCGACGCCACCAAGCATCTAATCATTTCCGATACGGCCTCTAATTTCGATTTTAGTAAAAAAAAAAAAAAAAAATAAATAAATAAATAAATAATTTGAGCCATTTTAGACGATTTTTAAAATCAGGGGTTCGATTGCGATGCCAATGCCGATGCCGATGCCGATGCCAGCACTAACCATTTCGCAGTGCCGATGCCGATTTCGGATATTTAAAAAAAATCCAAATCGGCCAAAATTTTCAAGCTTTGGACACCTGAAATAAATTTCCGGGTATTTGTTTCAAGGGCTTGCCCTCGCAGCTCTGCCCCATCCACTTCATTTTCAGCATAGAGCCGAAAGACGTTTTTGATCCTCTCAAGGCAAATTGAATAGGGCAGTCTCCACTTGATAACGTTCACCGCATTCGCGTTATCCGCCTTCTCGATGAACGTATTCGCACCGGACGTTTTGTGGATCTTTTACCACGATTTTTTTGATCATCTTCTGCTTTTTTTTATTTACAAACATTAAAAATGGCGGTTTTGAAAGATGTTTTTACAGATTTAAAAAGAAAACTTTTAATTCGGGCATGGGGAAGACAATAAATCTGTTCCAAAACAAATTCTGGGTAAGCCAATTTTGTATACTTAATGAAATATACGGTACTCTTTTTATGCCACAAACGTTTACGAAAGCAAAACCTGGAAAGTACTTCCGGTGCGATTACGTTAATGGCGATGACGGACAACGCGAATGCCGTGAACGTCATCAAGTGGAGACTGCCCTAATGCTAAACTGAAAAAAATTTCTGCCCAGAATTTCCAGCTTTTCCGATTTTTCACCGAAAAATTAGGTCATATTTGCCATCCATTTTTCGCCAAGCGTCAATTTTTATTTTTTCAATCTAAACTTAAAGCGAGGTCCTTTTAAAAACTTATTTTGAATAATATAAGATCCTTCCTACACAATTTTTTGAAGATAAACTTTGCCTAAAACGTCAAATTTACTGAATTCGGAAAAGCTTAAAGCACTACTAAGCGATCTATTCCACGACTAAAATTTCATAAAATTCGTTTTGGACTTGGATACATTTAAAAAAAAAAAAAAGAGCCAGAATTCAAAAGGTTCCTTGATTTTTTAGCCACCCTAAGCTAACCCTCCCCAAAAAGTAGGACGGTTAAAAAAATGATGACTTACGCGAAAAAAAAAAAAAAGATTGTGTTGACGGATCCCAAGTGAGCAACTATCAAGAAAATGGCTGAGATAATTCGGTGTTTGAGGATTGGGACGAACTGCGGTTTGCATGTAAAAGAGATGGGAAAAGCCGCAGCCGCAGTACCCAGCAATGGAGTCGATATCTCAAAATGAATTATTCACTAACCCACGGGGATGAAAGAAAACAAGAAATGAAAAATATTTCATTTACTCCTCGTAAATATAATTCCATTTTTTTTTCTTCATTCATTTCGTTTAGGAAAAAAAGAAGGAAAAGCAAAAAAAAAAAAAAAAAAAAACATTTTGGAGGTTTTTTTTTCCACCGCAAATGATAAACAAATTATGAAACGTGATAAAAAGGTTTTCGTTTTGAGCCTTTTCATCCCCTCACGCAAGTTTTCAAGAAACAAATTTCCTCGTCGTCGCACTCGACGATTTTCAAGGTTCTGATGAATGCTCTTAAGAGAAGAGTTTGTCTACATTTTAACAATGAGGTTTGTGGTTATTTTCTTTACATCTATTGCACTTCTTAGCTCTTGAAAAATAAAAGGAAAAAAGAGGGGGGGCTGGAGGTAGGAGGAAGGAGGAAAGGGGAGAAGACGCTTAAAATCCTACTCGTCAAAATCCTTATATACCCTTTATAACGAGAAAACAATTAAAACAAACAAAACTGGTTTTGTTCCCATTTCAACAATCGAGCGGGAAAAGGAGGAGGAGGGGAAGGAAATAAAGAAAAGAGGACGTCGAAAAGTCGCAATCTCTCCCTTCTTTCCAGAATTACTGCTAGCGCATTTCGGGAAAAGTATATTATGTATATTAAAGAGGCAACACCATATACCGGAAAACGTGACTTCCGATGTGAGGTCAGTAAATTTTACACGTGGAAAATCCACGGGGTTCGGTGAATTGGAAGTGTGATATTTTCATTACAGCCGCACGGACACATAGCACCCATCCCCTGTAGAACGTCTTTCGGAAAACTATGCGTCGGATATATATTTTTTTTTCTCGCCTTTTTCTCCGTTCGCTATTCCCGTTAAATAATTTATTTTTCCTAACCCCGGAAGTAACCTGTGTTTTTACACATTCATTTATTTATTTACTAATTTTTTTTTTTCTTCGCCGAACATTTTCAGGAAATGCGAAAAATTGAGATTTGCCAGTTATTTCACCTAAACCGAATCCTAACTTTCAAGGTGCCCCGACATTTGCGGTTGAAACATTTGCGGTCAAGTTTATTTTACAGACATTTGCGGCGGAAAACGGTTGTAGTAATATTTAAAAGGAAATTACAAAAGCGGGCGTTTTAGTTTTCCTGGAAAATCCGATGAGAAGGCTAGGGAGATATCGTCAAAGCAATCTAAGAGATCGATTCTCGGAAAAAGGAAACAACGTTAAACCGGAGGGGGATTACGGAATGCGAGAAAGGGTAAAGGATAGCCAAGAATGTTTAAGCAGATGAGTACATTAAGGCGAAAAGGAGACTCGAAATAGTGAAATAGAGCAGAATAGTTAAACATCAAAATCGAAAACCCAGATGGAAGTTAAGTAAACTCGAGGAGGGAAGAAACCAGGTAGAACAGAAAAGCGTGGGGGAAAAGCAACAGAGCCCTTTAAACGAAAGGGGTGACTGAAAACGGAAAAAGGCGGGGTAAAATCAGACAAAAAAGCGAAGAGAGGTAGAAGAGGAAAAATGCAGACAGGACAGGAAAAATAACAGTGCCGGGTATGTTATGATGGAAGATATGAATATAACTGAAAAAACTGAAATAACTGAACTGCCCTCCTAAACGAAATGGTCCTAAGTCCAATTTTTTTTTGTTTTGAGAAAACAATAAATAAAAATATTTTTATAAACAACTTTGTATACAAAATATATTTTTAAAACTGAAATTTTCTCTTGATCGGTTTCGGATTCATTGAAATAACATATACGGTAAAGAATATACGAAAAAACTGATATAACTGAAAACGTAACTAAAAAAACTGAAAATATAACTGGAAAAAATAGAGAAAAAGACTGGTCAATCATGAAATAAGAGCTCAAAAGAGCTCAGGCTCTAAGGAAGAAAAAACAGAAAATAATCGGCCACACAGAATGATAGAACTTTAAAAAGGAAAGCCGGCAAAAAAGGGTCTAGACCGAAATCTAAGTTGGCTAAACAGGATCGGGACCTCCCCCTTTTCTCGGTGTCGTCTGCTTTGGAGATATTAATTTCATAACAAACCAAAAATGCCTCATTATATCACACCACCAAGATATTTCACAAATATCATACCTCTGACGTCATCAGCAACAAAAATATTTTATTTTTGATGCAGAGCAAGTGTGTCATTTAAAAAGCAATGTTGGTAGTATTGTCAAAAATTCCTCTGTGAACGTGCCACTTATTAGAGCCCAATATACTGGGAGAAGCGCAACTGGTGTCATGGCCGCGTCCGCATGGACGGTAAAATTTCTATTGATGTTTATGGACAATAGAATGGTGACCTGCATGGGAAGGTAAAAACGCCATTACAACGCATATGTTTAACTTACACAAAAAATACACAGGCAAGGGTCAATCAAAATTAGACCCTAGGTTGCGCTTCTCTCAATATATAGGGTTCTACCACTTATAAAGAAAAGAATCTTTCACAGACTACAGCATTATGCCCATCTTTCATCCATAATGCCCTAGTAATGAAATATACTATTTTGATCAAAGATTCAGTTTTTGTGAAATTTCCAATACCGACGGTTGCTCACTTCCAAAAAGAAGTGTACACCGTAACGCAAAAACGCAAAGTAATGCAAGCAATGCAGTGAGAGTGCAAGAGATTTAAACACTGCAAATGCATTGGTATTGCAAAGTAATGTGTGTAATGGAGCGAGATTGCATCTGAAGAAGGGGTACTCCAATGCAAAGGCAATGCAAAGTCAAGTAAATACCGAAATTTATGTGTGTACCCCTGATGTACCCCTCGCCCAAGACTGATCCAATTTAATATTCCCATCGGGGAAAATAAAAAATATTAGAATCAGGGGGAAGGGAGAGGAGAATTGGTAAACTCTTCTCTTTGTAAGAGCAAAATCATCAGGCAGGGTTTGGAACTGAAATCTTACGTAAAAAATAAAGAGGAGGCTTTCGAAAGTCTTAAAAACTTATTTTACTTATACAAGGGGGAGGAAGATAGAAAATTTTCGAAATCATGCTTACGTAATACTTTAACGGTCCCCAAAGAAAAAAAAAAGTAATTTAAGCTTAAACTGAAAAAGATCCGGAAAAATTAAAAGGATGTTTCGATTTTTTAAAAGAATGGCAAAAAAAAAGCATACATGAATAAATCATTTTACATATAAAAAAAATAAATAAATAAAAATGCAAATAACCTCACCATGTCAATACTAAACTCTAATTTTTTTTTTATTAACACGCGTGCAGAAAATATTTTTCATAAAAATCAACCTTTATCTCGGTATCATAAATCAAAAGGATGATGGTGAAGAGAATTAACAGCAGCAGAGGTAGATTCTACTTCATTAGGTCCCCACCACGTGTTTTTGATGAAATAAAAAAAAAAAGACTATCATTATTCATCCCTTTTTTCTTTTAGAAAGAGTAAAAAAAAAATCGTTTATTTAACAATTTAGATTTTTTTTTGAAAACGTTACTTTTAAAATCTCTCACGTAACAAAAAAAAAAAAAAAATATTTTTCGGTACCGGACAAATGCCAGATCAATGAACGGATATTTATACACAACACATTTTACAATCAATGTCGGAGGGCATTTTTTGGGGGTTGGAATGTTTACGAATTCCTTAAATAATTTTAACGCTATCCTATTTCCATTTGTTGCACGTCAACACGTGTTATTTTTAACTTTCCGATGATTAAAACACGTGTGTTACGGATAAAATAAAAAAATAGAGGGAGGGAAGAGAGGGGGACTTGTTATAACCCGAACCCCTAAAATATCCCGGAAGTTTCTTTCGAGAATGCCATCTGCTGCTAAATGTAAAAATAATCGAACAGACGTACGTTTGCCTAAAAAAAAGAGAGAGAGGGTGGGAGGAGGGGGGGGGGGGAGAATTAAGGTCGATTTGTTCCCAATGGGAATCAATATAACTTTTCTTTTGAGACAGTTTCGTAGGAAGGAGGGCCTACGTAATTCATTTCGATTAGATTTTTGCTTTTTTCCCATTCCACATTTCATATTACAACAATATATTCATCCGCCTCCCTGTTTTCCGAGTTCCGAAAAAAATAATATTGCCGGAGAAAAAAAAAAAAAAAAAAAAAAAACAGCCTCCAGGGGATTCATGATAGTTCATAAAATATTAAACAATAATGTTA
Source organism: Liposcelis bostrychophila (assembly GCA_037577465.1). NCBI lineage: Eukaryota > Metazoa > Arthropoda > Insecta > Psocodea > Liposcelididae > Liposcelis > Liposcelis bostrychophila. The sequence continues at coordinate 11,250,660 of CM075210.1, forward strand.
CATCTCGGTTATAGACTTTTTGTTCCTTTGCTTTTTTCGAAAAATAGAACTTCTTTTAAAAGGAACATGAAGCATATAGAAAGCTTTCCCTTTTACATTACATGCATTTTTTTTTCCTCTTTTTTTTTTTGGACGAAATAAAAATAAAAACTTGTACGCGAAAATTAATTTTAGCCCACTCGATCAGATACCTTAACCTTTCTGGGGTAAAAGTTGATCAGTCTATGCCAACCTCGGGAAAACTTTTTTTATTTTCCCCTCTCCGTCGTTAAAAACCGCGATAAGGCATGAAACTAATTTCCTATTTTTTTTTTTTTTTTTTTTTTATTCGGTTTTTTATCGTTTTTACGACTTTCGATGTTTTTACAATAATTATTACCGGAGATGTAATTCGACATGCTGATAACGGTCTTTTTGTTGCCAGTAAGTAACATTTAATTTTATTAAAAGCAAGAAAAAAGCGGGGAGTAAAAAAAAAAAAAAAAAAAAAAAAAAAAGGTTGATCTGTGTTGATTTGTATAAAAAGCACATCTCAAAAAAAAAAAAAAAAAAAAAAAGTTTTGATTCTTTTCATTTTTTTAAAAAGCGCAAAAATGTTTAGCAAGTTTCCTTTCCATTAGCTGGTATTGATGATCAATTATAAAACTCCTTTGGAGAATTTCCGTGAGGAAATATCGAAAACGGAAAAACAAGGTCGTGCATTTTTGCTGATACTCTCGAAATTAAAAAACAAACATATACGAACGGAGAAAAATGTTTTTCAGGGTCTGAAAATTGGCTTGATACCTGTTGATTACTTCCGCCTAATTAAACATAAGATTCTGCGTTAAGTAATGAGCATGTAGAATAAATTTCCAAAAAAAAACGGGAATTTCGAAGCAGAAATAAATTGTAAGACTCTTTTTATAACGAGAAAATGTTTTTAATTTTATTAAAAGACCCAAACGAATGGGAAAGGAGGAAAAGCTCTTCGGGTCGATTAAAAGGGAAGAAAAGGAGATATCAGTCGGGAAAGCGGAAATGCGTAGGAAATAGGAACTCAATGGAACAGGAGCAATGTATACAGAGCAACATTTAAATGGTTTTAAGTTTGGCTTTTGATATACCGACTATTTCGCGTAAGTGGTAGTTCCCCGAAAAACGGTTTCTCTCGTTGGAAAAGGTAAAATCGGAGAGGGGAAACTCCAGAAACTTGAGTTTAATTTAACTACCGGTATTTATGTAATTGTAATGAATCTTTTTCGTTCATCGATTTCTCGTTTAATATTTACGACGTGCGAAACGTCGAAAGCCTTTAAATAAAGGGAGAGGCTTGATTAAAATGGATTAACGCCTGTTTAATGTGACCCTCGTTTGGATTTTTTATTAATGCGGAAAAAAAACTGACTTGACAAAAGAGTGTCTATAACAGGGAATCAAAAGATTTTTTTTTTTTTTTTGATTTTCTTAACGTTGCCGACATATTAAAAAGCATCGATATTAAAAATTCATAATTTTCTTATATTTGACTGAAATAAGCTGCAACTTGATCTGCTTATGTATTTGGAATCTCTGATTTCGAATCAAGTTTGCAAATTTTTAAATCCAAAACGGCGGGAAAATTTATTTTCAAAAATTTTACTTTTGGCGCCACATTGCTTTATCTGTTTGGAATGGCATTATTCTGACATCAAATTTGAAATCTGCGACATCGAAAACACAGGAGCATTTTTTTCTCGACTGTTTTGCGAAAGAAACAAAATTTATGCGATATTTTGTATTACATGCACGTGATGTGGGTTGCCTATACTCGAAATTGGTAGGCGCTCAATATAGTTTTAATGTTTAATTTTTTGGGTATAAAAGATCCATTAATAAGTTCAATTATTTTTGGAGGGAAAAAGCTATTAATAGTTTTAATGCACTGAGCGAGTAATTATGAAGAAGCGGGATAGTGATTTTCTCGAAATCATCTAAAAATAAAAATTTGGAAAATATTGTTCATGAATTTTTCCACAACTCAAGACGCTTAACAGGTAATGCCTACAATCAAAATATTCTCCTTCTATATTTAACTTATGCAAGAAATCTATCTCAGTACATCCCTCCTTAATTTTTTATACTTAAAATGCATTCAGCATGCATAAGCTAAACTTAAGCTCTTAACTCGAGCTTCCTCTCAAAATGTTTTCACAGCGAAAGTTTTGTGGGAAGAAAAACGATCGACCGAAGAAAGATCAGTTTTTAAGAGTACCTACTTTGTCCTGGATTAAAAAAAAAAAAAAAAAAAAAAAAAAAAAAAAAGCACTTACATCCTTATTTTATATTCAAAGGAAACAGAAACTTGTAATCCCCAAAACGAATAGTTGAGGAAAATTTTCCTCCGGAAAATGCGTAAAGTGAAACGTGAAGAGGTGCAAGTGAAGCGGCGGCGGGGAGGAAGCAAAAAGAGAGGAATGAGTAGGAGGGAGATCCTCGATGTAAAAGCGAAAAGTCAGAAGCAAGAGCCTCCGTAATTGCTCTACGACGAGGAAAATTCGAATTCCGAAAAGTCAAAAATGGAAAATGGGTAACAGTGGTAAGATGGTAACAGTGTTTTGCTTCCGTTTCACGAGTTAATTATCTGTCTTCGCTCAGAGGTATAATTTCCCATCCAACTCGTCTTTATCGTAACGGAATTTCAATTACTAACAGCTGACACCTAAACTCAAAGAAACTGAAACTAGAAACCTAGGCATATGGAATGCTTATATAAAAGAGTTAATCCGCGAGAGGATAAAAAAAAAAAAAAAAAATTAAATATCTTAAAAATTTTCTCCCCCAATTTTTTTTTTTTTTTTTTTTTTTTACTTTGAGGCGCGAAGCTTAATTTTTTTTTATCTAAAAAAGAAAATGATAACGATGATAATCATAATATAAAATCTAAATCAAAATACCGAAATGAAAAGAAGTTGACGAGATTTTGAGTGAGGATGAAACTAAATGGAGCAAAAGAATGAACTTAAAAAACACAAAAGACATGAAAAGCTTCTGTGATTTTTAAACAAGACAGGGAAGCTCAGTCCCTTGTTTAGCTTACTGGGAGCCCCCACACGTGGGGATAAAAAAAAAAAAGAAAAAAAAAGGAGCGAAGAAAAATCTTGGCAACAGGTTTAATTTTTAACTCCTTTTTTATACAATAAATTTTAATGAATTCATTTTTTTAACGTTTTAATGAAAAAATGCGAATCTTCTGTTCTCCCGACTTTTTTTCTTCCCTTTCTTTTCCTACTTCATTCATTCCTTCTCCCCTTATTTTTTTCCCATTGTTAATGTATAAATAACGCATTCAACTTGATGCGTTTGATAGTTGGTGGGAGAAAAAAAAAATTCTAGTTCCTGTTTTTTTTTTTTTTTTTTTTTTTTTTTGAAAAAGGAAAAGAGGAAAATAAAAGATGACAATACACCAAGAAAAGACAATTTGTGAAAGAAAAGCGACAAAGCGTTTTCTATCTATCGCTTATCTTTGACTGGGAGGCCACCAATCTTCATTACGCGCGCCTTTTTTTTTTCTTCTCTCTCTCTCTCTCTGTTCGCGAAGGGAAAGTTAATAAAATTTCTAATAATAAAAAATACAAGGCTTGGTGAAATGTTTAGAAAGTGACGCCCGACTGCTTGATTGGCGAGCCCTTATTGCCTATATAAATCGTCGTGTGCGTGCTTTGCAATATACAGCCCCGAGCGCCTTTTCCGTCTTCGAAACCCCTTCCCCTCCCTGCTTTATCCCTCCGTAAAAGTGGCGGGTTTAACGAGCGAACAACCCCTCTTTTCCTTTTTTTTTTTTTTCATAGGTCGTAACTTGCTTCAAGATATGACGCCACCGGTCTAATGACTTAATATTTAATTCATTTTCTCGTGTCCTGAACCTTTTATTTTTATACAATTTACTCCGTATGCGCAAAAAAAAAAGAGAAAGAGAAAACCCATATGACTAATAAAGTCTCATATACCTACATGGAATAATAAAAAAGCAAAACAAAAAAGAAATTACTGCGAAATTTATTAGTTTGCTAACAGTAATATTAATCGATTTCCTCGAGTATTAAATGGGTTAAACGACGCCAATGTTATCGACCTAAAAAAGAAATAATAAAACCGGGGGGTTAAAATTACGTTTGGTCATACGTTCTCAGGAAAATCGCGTATCTCAACCCTGGAGTTTGGCCAAACGCATAAAACAAAAATCGAAATGAATCTTAAAGGCCATCTGATAAAAAAAATCTTACAAAAAAAAAAAAAATTTCAGATAAAAAAGAAAAAAATTAATTCCTTCCTTAAGCGCAAATTCTTTTTCCCTCTCCCAATTATTCTTCTGCAAGGTAAAATATAAACGCACTAATAAGATTAATTAATTCGCATCCGGAGTCTGGATTTTGGTTTCGCATCCCGACCCACTTCCTTCTTTTGCGTTTCCTAGGGATGATGCCACTATGCTAAAAACAAATCCGTTTTTTTTTCTCATCCAACTTGTTCTTTTTTCCTTTTTTTTTTTTTTTTTAAATAAAATATCAAGACGGATCGTTATTAACGTCTGGCGCGAGTCATAAAGTATCCTTTTTACTCTCAATTTGAAGCGAAATAAAAACCAAAAAACTCGACTTACTATAAAAGTTGAGAGAGGAGGGGGGGAAGGGGGGAAAAAAAGGGAATCGCTTTTTATTTTTTTCACACGAACGGGTGTAGGTGAATCCCGAGTTTCCGCTTATAACTTAGTTTCAAGAAATGGACTTGACGCCATTAGACGACTGGGTTTGCTTTTTCCCCTTTCCTCCTCCCCGCATCGAAACTAACCTTCCTCCCTCGTTGCTGCCCTCTCTCATGCACTTTCTAGAGCCCTTACGGCCCCCATGATGCCCATCACATGACGTCATAAACCTTTTATAACGGGTTTTTAGTCGAGGCGACGATATAATCATAGGCTATTATCAAATCGGGCATAGTTAATCTTTGGATTCCCAAGCCGTGACATTTCATTTTGTATCACGATATATGAGAAGTTATTTTTCATTAGTTAATATAAAAACTTTGTTAACGTCTCCCCCTTTGAAGGATTTATTAATTTTTGTTTTTTTTATCTAAAGAAGTAATTAATAAAATTAATGCTCTGCCGTGAAAATCACAAGCTCAAATGTGAAAATAACACGAAAAATGCGGGAAGGAAAAACTTGTAAAAACCAATTGGCTAAAATTTGTTAATGTTTTAAAAATGTTCCGAATTATTTTTTTTCATCTAAAAATCTTGTTTTGGAAAATTTTATTGATCCTGATCCTGTAATTTAATTTTTAGGAACAGCCTGAAAAATTGGCGGACTTAGACCGAAATTTTACGCTGAAACATGTAGCTCAACATGTTGGAGCGTTAAAAGCAACGTGTTGACAGTGTTGCAGCATAAAAAAACATGTTGCTTAACATGTTGCTCAACTTGTTTCAGCGTTAAAAACATGTTGCTCAACGTGTTGCAGCGTTAAAAACATGTTGCTCAACCTGTTCAGCGTTAAAAAATGTTGCTCAATGTGTAGCAGCGTTAAAAACATGTTGCTCAACGTGTTGCAGCGTTAAAAACATGTTGCTAAACTTGTTTCAGCGTTAAAAACATGTTGCTCAATGTGTAGCAGCGTTAAAAACATGTTGCTCAACGTGTTGCTGCCTTAAAAACATGTTGTCAAGATGTTGCTCAACACGTGGCAGCATAGAAACATGTTGGAAACATGTTGCTGCATAGAAGCATGTGGCAGCATAGAAATATATTGCACAGCATTTAAAAAATTTTTATTTTTTCATTTTTAAATGTTATGTGCAATAGGGTGTCTCTTAGAAATGCAAATATGGAATTTAAGGGCGTTCGCCCCCTAAAAAATTTCTAAATAAATAAATAAAAACATGTCCCGAAGCCGGGCTTCGTAACTTGTTTCTAACCCGTGCCTCTGAGGCCTTGCTTTTTCCCATATAAAATGCATGGGGATTTTCACGACTATCCGATGTTATTTTTGAAGTAAAGAAAAATGAAGGGAAAATTCTGCCGGTGTGGTGGAACAAAGTCTATGAGTAGGGCTTTCCATAGGACCTATCCCGGACTTCCTCCTCTGAGTTCAAAGTTCAATTTTCTTATTTTTAACCATCTTTTAGCCCCCATTACCTCCGTTATTAGTCAGAGGAGGAAGTCCGGGATAGGTCCTATGGAAAGCCCTACTCATAGACTTTGTTCCACCACACCGGCAGAATTTTCCCTTCATTTTTCTTACTTCAAAATAACATCGGATAGTCGTGAAAATCCCCATGCATTTTATATGGGAAAAAGCAAGGCCTCAGAGGCACGGGTTAGAAACAAGTTACGAAGCCCGGCTTCGGGACATGTTTTTATTTATTTATTTAGAAATTTTTTAGGGGGCGAACGCCCTTAAATTCCATATTTGCATTTCTAAGAGACACCCTAATGTGCAACCTGTCTTTACGCTTCAACATATCCTTAACGCTGTAACAAGTTGACCAACATGATGCCGCAACATGTAACTGCAATAAGTTTTAGCGCGAAATTCCGGCCTAACAAACATCCCATCATTCTCTGAAAGCGTCCGCGCCCACGTTCTTTTTCTCTCTGACGAAAAGCAACAGATTTTGAAAGCCGTACAACTCAGCTTTTGAATAAAATAAACTTTACATGGATTTTATCGGTTTTCGAACATCCTGGATTTTAAAACCAAAATGCCGCAATGTTAATAACTTTTTTACATTACTTCTCTTCGGCAAGGGAAAGAAACTTTTTTTTTTTTTTTATTAATCAGATACAAAAAGAAGGAAAAAAAAAGCATAAAAGAAAAAAGAAAAGTGTATCCCGAAGCTAAAGCGTTTAAACGAAATTTTAACAAATGTAATTAACGCGGCTGCCTCCTAACGTGGAAAATAAAATGCGTCAAAATCGATTTAAAATTACCCTTAATCACTTTGTTTTATTCTCTAATTTGAACTTAATAACTTCCTATATTAACGCTTTTTTCTCCGTTATTCTGGGACTATGACTAGACAATATTCTAATTTTTCGTCGATTGAACTGGAATATCTGTCTTTTTCGACAGACTTTGCTCTAGAATTTTATAGATGACGATTTACCTTGGAAAATTCAACTTACAAGGAAAAAGCTAGGGGAAAAATTCCAGTTTTTCTTAACAATTTTTTCCGTGACTGGTTAATTAACTAACAATGATGCCATTTTTATATTTGGTCAAAATTTAAGAGGGGAGAGGGGGTCTTAAATGCTGACGCCACTGTCAAATATCCATAAAAATATGTTATCTTTTGACAAATTGGAAAGAGGGTCTAAAATGTCCAGAAAAAAGACGGCCAGGTTATCCGGAAGCGTTAGAAGATAATAAAAAAGCTTAAAAACTTTTTAAAAAATTTTCAAAGGCTACTATCGGGTTACCATATGATTTCTGCTCCCGAAAGGGATTTTTTTTCTGACTTGGTCATTAAATAGGACCATATTAGAGGGTACTTGAGCCAAAATTTCAGGGTCGTACTATGACCCCTTTTCCAGTTCCGACGGGGTAGCAAAAACTTCGTTTTTCGCAATTCACCCAATTTTTAAAAAATTGGCCGAACTCACCATAAAATAGGCCATTTTATGGCCTATTTTTCTGCGCTTAGTTTTTTAAAATCGGGCACTCCGTTCTCCGGAAAAAAATAAAAGCGACGTTTTCGCTACCCCGTCGGAACTGGAAAACGGGTCATAGTACGACCCTGAAATTTTGGCTCAAGTACCCTCTAATATGGTCCTATTTATATCCAAGTCAAAAAAAAAAATCCCTTTCGGGAGCAGAAATCATATGGTAACCCGGTAGTAGCCTTTGAAAATTTTTTAAAATGTTTTCGCAATCATAAAATAAAACGTCATTGTTAATTTTTTGTTGTTAAAATAGTTCCTGATTTCACCGCTAGAGCGCTGTGCTAGTCTCTCGGAAAGAAAGTTTTTTTTTTTTTATTGTGAAAACAATTAAAAATTATGAAATATAAGAACAATTAAGGGTGTAAATTCACTGTGGGATGTTGGACCAACATTTTGTACCAACTTGTTGGACAAACGAACAAATCGGCTATTGCAGAATTTATTCCTACGCCACAATTAGTGTGGAATGTTGGTCCAACAAGTTGGTACAATGTGTTAGTCCAACTTGTTGCACCAACATGTTGGTTCAACATTCCATAGTGAATTTGCACCCTAAGTCTTGCTCATGCGTTTAAAATCATAAATCTGTATTTCTGAACATAACAAAAGGTTTTGGCACGGTTTCGGTGCGGTTAGACCCTGTTTTCATGTACTAAAAATATTAGACTAAAATCGTTAAAATGTGTCCATCGCCCGACTAATCGGCCGGTGATGTAAACGAACAAATACCTTAACAGTGAAATCAAGTTACAAATTACAAAAAAACTATGATAAATTCTTTCGCTCTGCACCGCATATATAACGTCATTTTAGGTTAATCAACAACGATTAGGAAAGAAACATAAACCCCGATCGAATTTAATCCTGGTCATTTATTTAATAGCTACCGTGCTATATTGGGAAAACAGAAGGGGATGAGCGAACGGCAGAAGGGAAAAATAACCGAAAACTCTTTTTCCTCCCTCAATAAGAAAAAAAAAAAAAAACATTTTCGACTGCTGAGATCCGTCTCGTTTTTTTTTTTTTTTTCCTCCAAGTGGGTAAATAAACGCTGATCACAAACGAATTCATCACTTATTCCAAAAGCGCGAGAATATTGAATAGTTCCTCAATCTAGGTTCGAATAATAGTTTATACGCCCAGGCTATTACCCGTCCCTAAATCTTACGCTTATCCAATTTTCACTCATTTTCTTGTGCATAATTCATTTCTCCTCCATTTGAATATCTCACTCTCTCTCTTCCTATCCCCTGTCTCTTTTCCTATGAATGTGTTTTAAGGCCTCCGGGGAAAAACATTAATCAACGGATTATTAATCGATTTCCATTCGAAATTCAATCCTCAAACATTTTTCCAGGTATTAAAAGATATTAGGAGGAAAATTTTTATAATAAAAAAAAATCGCTTTTCTTTCTTTTTTTTTTTTTTTTTTTTTTTTCCTTTTTTTTCGGTTAAAGTGAAAAAATAAATTTCTCCCCATTTTCTTTTTGAAAGTTTTTCCTCTTGTTTTAAAAACCCAGACATATTGTGAATATTATTTATCTCGTTTTCTTTCTTTTTTTTTTTCTTCTCTGGAAAACCTTATTTTTCGTCTTCCCAAGGCGAGCGTATATATACACCCTCTTCCTCAGCATCTTTAAATGTTATATAGGAGAGGAAGAGGAGAGAAAAAAAAAAAAGAAAAAGAAAAGTTTCAAGATTACATCTTAGGTAATAAAAAAATATAATTCTTGGAAAAGTACAATAAATGTTATCATAATGTCAGACAGTAAAATTCTCATGGACAATAAAACATTTTCTAGTAAATAAATTATAATCTTAGCGGATGAGTCAGTCTGCAGTTTTTTTTTTTCGAATTTTGTTTTTCATGTGGGTTTCATAACCATAGCACAGAGCAAAATTTGTATCGCTTTTTTTTTTAAATAAAAAAAAAAAAAAAAATTTTTAAACATCCGGTAATTTACAGCTTTATTGAACCGCTATAAAATTTATAAAAGAAACTAAAAAAAAATTTAGCTTGAAAATAAAATATTATAAAATTGCAATGAATGACGACTTATGAGCATAATAATTTCGCCCCTTGACATGTGTTATGGCTAAAACCATGTGACGTTTCACAAGCTTTGGGAAGAATTTTTTTTTCTTTGTTCTTCTTCTTTTTCTTCGGGAAAAAAATTATAGTTATAAATACAGGAAGACACAACTTCAAGACCAAAGTAATAAAATAATTTTTTCAAAAAAAAAAAAAAAATTGCGCTTTTTACCTTGAAGTGTAATAAAAATAGTTGCATCTCCTAAATGCACCATAATGAATGGCATACGAATCTCATTAACGATACCATAAGAGATAAATAAAGATGAAATAATGGCAATGAGAGAACGATGAAAATAAAAAAAAAAAAAAAAGTCATACTTATTACAATTCGTCTGGTTCATCTTTTTTGTGCTCGGTCAGGAAATAGTGACTTAGTGTTAAATTAGCATCATCAGTTCATCCGTCCGGTCATTTAATGCATTGAACTACAAAAACTTGAACTGAATAAATCAGCTTTTCTTTCCTTCTTTCTTTCTCTCCTTCTTGAGATTGCACACTACTTTGAATGGTAAATGAAAATTTGGCGCTTTTGTTTTAAACCCTTCTTCAATTTTTTTAAATTTTTTTCATCTCTAAGATGATAATTTTACAAATAAAACTTGTCATTTTTCCTGCTCATACATTAAAGAAAAAAATAAAATAAAATAAACTTCATTTTTAGTGTGGTAAATTTTTTTTTCTGGTATTAATCATCGAATCTTGCCTCACCTTGACGTCACCGCAGTTTATGAATATGGCTTTTTAATGTGCCGATATAACTTTTTACATGAGCGACTAGAAAACTAATCCTGGGGAGTTTTTTTTTTTTTTTTTTTGTTTATATTCCATCGAGGATTTTTTTTTATTACTTTCTCCTCGATTACAGCATATCGGGGGGATTGATTTTAATCTGCCCCTAACGATGATGATTTTTTCCCCCCACAAATTCTTTGTGGTTCAATGTAATTTTATTTGATATATATATTTTTTTTTTCGGATATGTTTTTAAGCTGGGAATTTATTCGTTGCATTAAATGCAATCAGGAGGAGTGTTTTTTATTTTCACATTAAAAGACATGGCTAAATATTTTCAATCCCGTTTTTATTTTATCCTTCAGGACAGTTGCCTGTCCGAAAAAACTATGGGGGCCCAACACTTTCAAAAGGGGACTCCAAATGACTCTTTGAACATAGAATACAAAACGGTCAGGGGATATGAGTCATATCCCTACGTAGGACTACGTCCAGAATTAATAAAATCATAATTTATTTATCCTTTCTTATTTGCTCTTAATGTACACTTTAAAAATTTAAAAAAAAAAATCGAGGGAAGATATTGCTCCCACAAAAAAAACTGACATTTTTTTAAAATCCTTTAAACATCTATGATGATAATTTATCTAAAATTTTATCAAATGTTCGTTTCAAAAAATTTTTTTAAAAAAAAGTTTTTCTTCCAATAAAATTTTAAATAAATTTTTTCAATAATCAAAAATCATCGAAATTTTCGTTTCAAAAAATGTTAACGATCCCCCTAAATCCTCTAAGCCCTGATATTAGCCCACGTGGCCACATTTTTCATTAAAATTTTATAAAAAATCATCGAAATCTAAAAAAATCCCCCATTTTTCTTAAAATTGGCCAATAATTTACAATATTTTGTAAAAAATTTTACAAAATTATTATTATAAATTTCATTGAAAATTTTTAAAAATTTTTAAGGATCATCATGAACTTTTAATAAAATTTTACTGAAAAATATATCTAAAACTTTTGAAATATTCGTTTGTTTTTTATGTTCGGTGCCCAAAACACCAACCAGACAACCGGACACGACAAAACCATCATGGTGCGCCCTAAGACGTAGTCCTACGTCCAATAAAAATTGGTATAAAAATTGACTTAAGGGGACTGAGCCCCCTTTGCCCCATTTGCCCACCTTTGACTACAGGCCTGCTTTTATTGTAAAGCATATTTTTTTGCAGTAATATTTAATATTTATAATTAAAAGTAAAAATTATCAATTTTCGGTCAACTAAAAAAATGTTCTGGCAATGAATTAAGTCTATCAAGAACCGAGTAATGGCTACATAAGCCAGGCTACGCTTTCAGATCACGCTACAACATTTTATTCATTTCGCCGAAAATCCAACAATTTTTTTTTTTCATTTCTATATCAATTTCGTTCCTGAGTGTGTGTGAGCCGTTTGAGTGAATGCTGAATTGACCGATTAACAACCTGACAAATAAATAAATTAATGAATGAATTGCAAATCAATTAAACTAATTATTATAAGAACAATAAATATGAATGGCACAAAGAAAATCAATCGGAAAACTAATAAAGCGAAATTGTGAATAATTAAAGCAGAGGCAGAATATATAGTTCAGGACTATCGGCTATACACACTTGACATTTTCAACGCTCACCTTTTGACACAGAGTAAATAATACGATAAATATCACACAGCCCTAATAGAATCCCTTTACCGCAAAATTAATTAACTGATTAGTTAATTAGTCGAAACGAGCGTTTAGCAATTTATTCATCATGTAAATATTAATTGTATTCGGACATTTGTCCAAAGAAATAATACTTCTTCAGTTACGGGAGAGGAAGGGGGGAAAAAAAAAGTAATTAAAAATTTTGAACTCCTTATTGCAATTTAATTTTACGCAAAAAGCGAATATGATTCCAGCTACATATAAAGCTTATTAGCGGGGAACCGCTTAAGCTTAAACATCCCGTTGGCAAAAGCTCATGTGGCGTCCGATGGCGGTAATATTAAAACAACGACTTTCCGCTAGAAGTTAATTTAAAATCTCTTCAAAGACCCTCATTTCTTCTGCCATCTACTCTCTCGGCAACATTTTCCTCGCTTTTTTCCGGAAAAATAACCTTCTCCATATTTTTTTTTTTTTTTGTCGAAAAATAATTAATTTTTTTTTTCGTTTAATATTGTTAAAAAATTTTAAATGGACTGATGACTAATAAATTGATAAATTGATTGATTGATTGATTGATTGATTGATCGATCGATTGATTGATCGATTGATCGAATAATTCACTGAATGGTTAATTGATTGATTGGCTGATTGATTGACTGAACGATTGACTGAATGATTGATTGGTTGATTAATTGAACGATCGACTGAATGATTGATTGACTGATTGACTGATTGAACAATTGACTGAATGATTGATTGATTGATTGATTGGTCGATCGATCGATTGACAGATTGAACAATTGACAAAGAGGTCAATTGGGCCATCGAATGAAAGAATGAATAAATTAAACTTCAAATAAATATCCGAAAAAATTTTAAGGATGACAATTAGCAGACAAAACGAATTTTATGTACGTAGTGATAGTATATACGATCGCCTATCCTTATCTTATGGGTATAAATACCAGAAAAAATATGCGTATATTTTCTATCACTAGAAAAAACGGATGAACGAACAAACAAACAAACAAACGCAAAATAAATAAAAAAAAATAATTCCCGAATGAATGAAAAAAAAAAGTCTGCAATTTTTAGAATGAAAATTTAAAAATCGTGCACCAAACGATAATTAAAAAAAAGTCCTGAATGATGAATCGCGAAATAAAAAAAAGAAAAAAAAATTAACAGGAAAGTTTTGAAGGTGTTTAAAGTAAAGTGTAAAGTATTAGATGTCAGCGAGTGAGGTGAGTTAAATTATTCGCCGTCTAACTTTTTTAAGTGCTCAAAGTTAAGTTTTTTTTTTTTTTTTTTTTTTTTTTTTTTTTTTTTTTTTCCTAACTCGAAACTCAGCTTTTAATGCCATTTATTAGTAATAAGCTCTGTTTTTTTCCACTTATGATTTTTTTTTTTTTTTTTCAGAAAAAAAAATGAAAGTGGAGATAACGCTTTTTTTTAAGTGATGTAAGGATAAAAAAGAAAGAGCTTTGCATTGAAAAAAAAAAGCAACAAAACGAATAAGAGGGCAAATAACGCCGAAGTAGATGAGGATGGAAGATATGGAACGAACGGCGTCTACGAACATTAGGAAACTGATGAAGTGTCAAATAGGGCTTCACGTCGATTTCAACCCACAAATGTCGCGCCATTATGTTCCAGGAGAGAGAAGAGGGAACATTTTTAGTTACATCTATAACTCACTAAAGGATTTCTCAACCGTCAAATCACGTTATTGAAGCAAATTTTCCCCGGTCACATTCCATATTTTCAATCGTTTACTTTTTTTTCTCCTTTGCTCCTACTCTCTCTCCTTTTTTTTTTTTTTTTTCTCCTACATTTTTATTTTTCATTTGAAAAACGGTTTTTCCTCTCCCCCGAAAATTCCCTGGGATATTATGGACGGTCCCTGAGAAAATCTATCATTATTTTACAATTTTCCCGAGTTTCAATCTCTGCTCATAATTTTTCGGAAATGCGTGAGTTAGTTTGGAATAGTCCGGATTTAAAAAAAAAAAAAAAAAAAGGAAAGAAAAAATATTCTCGGGGTAGTAGTAAAATTTATATTCGAGAACAGGTTGGATAAAAAAATTCGGTTAGTTTTTCATATGGATTCTTCGGGGGAAAAAAAATAAAGACGTTTATTTTATCGAGCTTTTCCAGATGCTACTATTTGAAATTAAATATTAACGACGAGATAAAATACAAGACGGCGTAGTTTTAAAAATCGCTTCGAGGAATTTGAGGACACTGTTGCCTAAGTTGGCTCTTTCAGCTTTTGCCACTGCAGGTCTACTAAGAATTAGTCTAAGGAATTGCTGACCGGATGTCTTATAAGTGCAGCTCTTCCTAACCCAATTTTAATGTTAAATGGTTTTGCAAATTTTTTTTTCCCCGTACGGGTGTAGGAGGCAGGAAACCGTCCCAAAAACGAGCCCCTCAATAGAGATACCTTTCGTTAGGGAGCACTCTAGAATGGTTTTTGGCCAGATTTGAATTACTCTATTTGGGTATAGAGTAATTAAGAATACACGGTGCCTCAGAGAAGGAAAAAAATTGAAATTCTTAGAACTATTATTTTGTAAGGCGCTTTTTTTTTATTTAAATTTACTGAAACTTGTAATATATATTTTTTAAAAAAAGAGGTTGGAAATCCAAAAAAATTTAATATTGAATTTTGTTTTTGGAAAACCAAGCTGAAGCATGAATGTCGGGTAACAAATCGGATTTTTTTAAAACAGAAAATTAAAGGAGAAAATTTTTATTTTTATTTTTTGGTCCAACATGTTGTGTCAACTTATTGTTCGACCAACATTTTTTTTTCGACTATTGCAGAATTTGCTCCTACGCCAAAATTAGTGTAAAATGTTGGTCCAAAAAGTTAATACAACAAGTTGGTACAACATTCCATAGTGAATTTGCAACCTTAAGACTTTAATAATTTTTAGAATATTTATTTTTCAATCTTTTCTTAGAGTGCAAATTTACTATGGAATGTTGGACCAACATGTTGGTACAACATTGTATAGTCAATATGGAATGTTATATCAACAGGTTGGTCCAACATTCCATAGTAAATTTTGCACCCTAAGGATGCAATTTTTTTTTATTTTAATTTTTTTTAAAGAAAAGAAAAGAAAAAAATAAAGAAAAAAACCTTTGTTAGGTCTATTTTTTTACCAGATAACAATCTGTAATCAGATCTTTATTCTTTTTTTTTTTTTCTCTAGGTAACATTTACTTTTTGAGGGGCTAGTGTGCTGCACCTCAGGTAACATGTACTTCAGACTAATCCACCGATAATGGATAATACTTGCCGCACCAGATCTCCAAAGATCTGACTTTGAAAACTTTTTTCTACTTACGAAAACTTAAGCGGGAAAGTGCGGTTCTTACCTAGAAAAAGAAAAAAAACCAGTGGTTAGTTACAGTAATATAACTATTAACATCATAACGAGGCATGGTCCTAAAAGATGCGTCTAGCCATCCGACAGCAAGAATTTGATTAAAAAAATCATGAATACCCCCCCTCCCCCCACTGCTGACGAATGTGCATCCTACTGGTAAAGGTTCAGGTCGAGACAGGTCTGCAAGGCGGGGATTAATCAAACTGCAGGAGCTGGTACTACTTGAAATAGTAGGGGATGATTTCCTCTGACATCATCAGTAACCAAGAGTAAAAAAACTAACAATTTTATAGTCCTTTTCTGAGAAAATGATTCCTAATGGACTTTTCTCCTACACCAGCGAGAGTATCCTAGCTGTTTTCACACTGCTAGACGAATGCACCGGACAAGATTTTACCCGCTATTTTTTCAAATCGTCGCTGTGGCTGAAAAAATAAGGAAAAAAATCCACAAAAAAAAAAAAAAAAAACATTGAATCCTCCAACTTAAACAGAAAAAGTAGCAGTCCATCTTTAACTAACCACAAAAACTTACTTGCACGCGGTATAAAACAAAAATGAAATTGCAGAACGATCTTTTTGAAGATTTAAGAAGGGGAGAGAAAAAAAAATCTGATATGAAAAGCAACAAAGAACATATGGTTCTGAATTCCGACAAAGATGCCATAAAATCTGCGTTACCGTCACGTATTGAAGAATTATAAATAATGGCGTTAATGCTGTTAAGGAAAGGATTCTTTTCAAAAACTTGGAAAAAGTCCTCCTTCTCTCTTCCCCGATACATCCTCCTCACGGTATAAAAAAAAAAAAAAAAAAACCGGGGAGAGGAAGAGTTGAAAACAAGTTGAATTTTATCTTTTACGATTTCTCTTTAAAACTTTCTCCTTCACACTTAATTTATTACTTATTTCCCAGATATGCGTATATATAACGCAAGTTGTCGCTCTTTCATCTTCTATAGGATTTTTCCTCCTTTTTTTTTTTTTTTTTTTTTTTTTTTTTTTTTTTGTTAAAAAAAAGAGAGGGAGGTTTGCGGTGCTGAAGAACTCTTCAACTTCCAAGGATCCGTGTAATTGAAATCGAGTTTGAAAATATGAACCGAAGGCCATTACCTTAACAATGGGGTTCATCCCGAGTGAGTAATACAAATGCTAATAGAAATTAAATCGAATTTTCTTCTTTTTTTTCGGGGAGAACGGAGATGGGGGGGTCGGGATCAAACTTTTTTTTTTTTTTATACGAATAAAAAAAAACCGAAAAACATCAACAAACAACTTTCTCCTCCCCCTATATACTTTTTCTCTTCGTTTT
Organism: Liposcelis bostrychophila; assembly: GCA_037577465.1. Lineage (NCBI taxonomy): Eukaryota > Metazoa > Arthropoda > Insecta > Psocodea > Liposcelididae > Liposcelis > Liposcelis bostrychophila. The sequence goes on from CM075210.1 coordinate 11,267,575, forward strand.
CTGTCACTTTCGAAAATTCGCTTCAAAGGGAAAAGGACTTTTCTAAAAATTAATTTGTAAAATGGAATAAAGAACGAAAATGAAAAGGAAGAATAGATGAATAGAATAAAGGTTAAAATTCAAGTGAAAGTTATCATGAGGAAGTGAAAAGCGGGAAAGGAAAGGAATCCTTGTAATTTTAACAAAGTTTTAACTTAACAACTTTCCCTTTTACGGTAAAGATTTAATTTTACCACATGTAAACAGATGAATTCCTCCCCTCCTTTCTCTCTTTTTCCCTCGACTTTCTAATATATCATTTCTTTCGATTTTTTTTTCGGAATTTAAAAAAAAAAAGGAAGAAAGAAAAAAGAAAAATTGGTTACCGCAAACTTGTACGTTTCTACTGCTTTCTCGACTAAAAAAAAAAAAAAAAATCCCGTCCGCGGGTTTTAACTGTAAGTCGTAATAATAAAAAGTAATTCACTCCACGGGGGAAAAACGTACTTTCCTCGCAAAAGGATCATTAAATATGTAATAAAAATATAAAAACAAAGAGAGGAGTTTATAAAAAAAAAAAAAACTTGGGAAATAGAGAAACCGTTGTAACTCGCACGTCTTAATCGAGGTTAGACCCGAGGTAAATGACGAAAAATTGTTGATTGAATGAGGTGAAAAAAATTACACAAGGGAATGGTCTTATGCATATCCGGTAAATAATCGGGAAAACCCGGTTGGGTAAATGCAGGCCTGAATGATAAAAGCTCCATTTTTCAGCTTGACTTACAATAAATAACAACATGACCGCGGAGGGAAATTAAGTTTGTATTGAAAATCATTTACTTGAGTGATCTTCAATTAAAATTAAATTTCGAGCTCCTCCACCACTTGCTCAATCAACTTTCACCGACAACTCCACGCAGCCAAATTTTTTTTTTTTTCTGCTCAAAATTTTCGTACCTGACCCTCACAAGAGACAGGAAAAAAAATTAAGAAAACTGTTTGAATTTTTCCTGGAAAATTGACGAACGTTTCCGGCTATAAATCAACAGCAGCGCATTGAATCTCTTCCTCTCACACAAAAACAAACAAAAAAAAAAAAGCCTGACAGATCTTACTGATATCCAACTTTTTTTTATATAAATTATCGGAAAACTTTTTTGTTTATATTTCCCGAGGAAATTCGAATTTTTTTTTCAAAAAAAAGATTTATTTTTCCAGAGGAAGTAAAGAAACAAAAAAAAAAAGCCTGACAGATCTTACTGATATCCAACTTTTTTTTATATAAATTATCGGAAAACTTTTTTGTTTATATTTCCCGAGGAAATTCGAATTTTTTTTTCAAAAAAAAGATTTATTTTTCCAGAGGAAGTAAAGAAACAAAAAAAAAAAAAAAAAAAGGAAGGAAAAATGGATCACGTCATTATTAAGAGGAGAATGACCCCCTCCCCTTCCCCAACCCTTCCACTTCCACCTTCCCATATCGAAGGGAAATATCAGTAAATTATTCCTTTCTCAGTGGTTACCGAGGTGTGTCTAGCTTGGGTAACTCCGGGGGAAACTTGGACAAGTTTGTCTTGCTAACTCGATTAAGGAGTATTGAAACCTGAATGGGGGAAACTCTTCACCCCATACTCCTCCTCGATTTAACTTATCCCAAGAGGATCTTTGAAACTGTTTTCTCGTTTCCCTCTCTCTCTCTCTCTCTCTTTCTATCCTGGAACAATGAAAACCAAGCACATTTCCGAGAAATTGATTGACGTAATCAAAAAGAATTAATAATACGAAAAAAATAAAAAAATAAAAGGAAATCAAAAATTTTGCTTTGAGCTACGAATTTAGCTTTTTTCCTTTTTAAAAAAGGGACGAAGAAAGAAAAGGAAAAAAAAATGTTCCTTTTGCTCTCCTCCCCCCCCCCCCCCCCCCCGATAAATGCGAAAGCAGGCCCGGAAGGTTCATTTGTGTTACTTCTTTGTCTGCAAAGTTAATTAACTTGCTGCTACATCCATAATCCACCTTGTGGCGGAACACCGTCTGTTAGGGTCGTTTAACACTTTGTGATACGATGCCCCTTCATCATCGCCAAGCCCTGTGATATTCTTAGCTAGGCAGTAATTTAGTAATAAAATTTTTAAGCTGTTAAAAAAAAAAAAAAAAAAAAAGTTTTGAAAATCTTGAAAATTTTGAAAAAAAATCAGCAAGGCGATACCGTTTTCTATTTCTAAAAAAAAGTTAAAATGAAGTAAGCAATGCAAAATGCATCTAACCCAATTTCTTCATCTTTTTCCATTTCAAAATTCAAAAAGAGAGAAAAAAACATGGGAAAAGAATCGTAAATCTAGTTTTCCTTTCTTACAAAAAAAAAAAAAAAAAAAAAAAAAAAACTTTTTTCTTTGATTTGATGTGAATTTTGGAGAAAAAAAAAGCAAAAGGATTCCGTGATACAGCAGAACATGCAATAATTCCAACACTTCATATGCCGAAAAACATCAGCTTTTTTTTTGAAAAAAAAAAAAAAAAATGACCAAAAAAGTGCTGAAGAGATCATTTTTTGGGGGGTTTGAAAAATAAGAACGCACACCTTAAATATACACATCCAAAGCAGTTTTCCTGCAATAAAACTGAGCTTTATTCAATCATTTAATTAAACAAAAGCTTTTACTGGACGCAACAATGTACAATTTTTCGATTTTCGACTTGATAACCGCTTTTATTATTGGGAAAATCTACATCCATCAGGTCACTATTTCAAGATGATCCTCAATTTAATCCGTTAGTTTAGAGGTTGGGGCATCTTAAGCGATTGAAACAAGAAGACGGGGGTTCGAGTGCTCCATCGATACGGTTTTGTTAATTTTTTCAAAATATCCTTTAACACGTTCGGTCTTGCAATGCTTTTAATCCCGAACACAGTACTTTCAAATTTTAATTTTCTAGAAGCACTAATCAACGTTCGATAACGCGAAAATCTCTTTCATTACTATTTTTCTTTCGTTTAATTTTAAAATTTCATATTAAGAGTAGGTTCCAGTGAATACAGGAAGGAATGACTGTTCTGTCTAATACTCGATTTACGGGGGAAAAAATTGAAATTTAAAGTATCTGACATAGTTTTTTTCGTGTGTCCCGGGTTTCAATACAAGTTTCAACTGGTTTGAAGTAAATAAGAATTTGAAAAACAAAATCTAAGCTTTTCGACTATAAATTGTTTTGAAATTATTTTCCGGTTGCATTTGCACTTTAGAGAAGTTGAAACCTACCCTAAAAATTTCAGGGTACAGCAAAGAAGTTCGTCACATAGCTAAATTTTCGATTTAAATTGAATGTTAGACAAAACACCTAAGAAAAAGTGTACGTTATAAAATTGAACTTCGTTATAAATTTTTATAACAAAAATTATTTCCAGTTTTTTTCCAAGTTTTTTTTTTTTTTTTTTTTTTTTTTTTTTTACCTTCTTCTAACGTTTCCCGAATTTTTCAATTTTTGTTTTTCTTTATTTTTGAGCCTTTGTTAAATTAAAAATACAAAAAATAAACCAAAATTTCGGAAAAATCTGGAAAATATTATAAGTCAAAATAATTGGCAGCTTAACAACCATATTGCCTCTTTTGAAAATGAGTTGAAAAGTGGTGTAATGGACAAAGGCGGCTGGTAAGTCTACTACAAGGCTCGGGTTCTATTACTAAAAATTGTAATTTTTTTCCCTTTTCTTTCTCGTGGAAAAACGTTTAAAAAAGAGCTTATAAAGAACCCATATGCTAAATATAGTGCAATTCAAGCATAAAATTAATATGTTGCTCAGTTAAAAATTTTAATTATAAAAATTTATAAATAGTTATAAAATTTTATAATCAGCCAAAACGTTATAGACTTATAAAATTTTATAACGCATTTTTTCTTGGGCAGCCGTTTTTTCCTATATTAACTGAAGCCTACTCTTAAACTCGCATGAAAATTTTTATGTAAATCGTAACATAATTTACTAGTAAAAAAAAAAAAAAAAAGGCAACATATATTTTCTATGTAAATTATGCATAAAACGATTATGTTTCATCAACCTGATTGTTGATCAACCAATAACCAATCGTCATTTGTCAACATAAAATTTTTACATTCAAATTTTAACATAAAAAGTGTTACATATGGAATATGTAGCCCTTTTCATGGTTGTTAACATAAAATTTTTTACCGTGCGCCAAAACGGCAAAACAACCTATTTCTAAACGGTTAAAATACTTTTTTCAGTATTATAAATACTTTCGGTAAATATTTTCCCATACAAAAATCGAAAGAAAAATCTTTTCGGAAAAAAATAAAATCTATTATTTTTATTCTTTGTGCAATCCAAATTAGTTAAAATATTTTTACAAGCATTTTTTCACCCCAGATCCTACATTTTCCAACATATATCTCCACCGTTATTTGTTCTGTGCTGTACAAATTGCGCATTGTAAAAAAATCTTTCATCTGATTATATCCAAAGTCCTGGGAAATAAATCAGTTTGACTTTTTTTTTTTTTTTTACCCTCTCGAAAAGAAACTAGTTTCGACTGTGACGTCACATTGTTTTTATCTGATTTCAAATTCGTTGACTTTTCCTCCCCTGGAGAAAAGAAAAGTCGTTGGCTTTCAATTATAGTTCAGGATTTTTCCCCCCTTTTCCGAAAAAAAAAAAAAAAAAAAAAAAGATTAACAAGAAACCGTTAAATGTCATTCGATTGACTTTCGGGACTTTTTAAAAGAAATAAAAAAAATATTGTAAAAGACTAACCGCGCCTTGTAATGTTTTCGTCGATATAAAGTAATAAAGCAAAAAAAAGGGAAGGGAAAAAAAAGCCTTGATTTGTTCCAAAAGACCGTCATTAGTATTACGATTCTTTCCTAATGACAGAAATCGCCTTAAAAAGAAAATTCAGTTTAAATCTGGACTTTTCCTATCCGATTTTCCTTTTTTTTTATTTTTTTGCATTCTCCTCTAACCGAAAGTTAAAAAAGAACAAATGGAAAAAAATAATAAAAACGTAGCAACATTCGAGATAGTGAAATGTGATCATCACGTGATAATTTGTTAAGGAAAAAAGTGGGATAAATGATATGGGAGCGGGTATGGATTTATGGGACAAAAGGGTAAACAAAAGGAAAAAAGGGCGACAACCAGCGCGAAGCGAGGTTATTTCCCAATCAAAACAAAACCTCTTTATATTCAATGAAACGATATCTGGAATCGTGAATAATGAACGTCGAAAACAAATAATCAATATGGTCACCCTGACAGTTTTTGATTTCCGCCAATAAATATTAATTTCGGAGAGGAGAAAAAAACGGAGCAATCTTTTTATTATCAATGCTATCCCGAAAAAATTAATAAGAAAATCTGGCGTTGTCTGCTTTTGCTTAAGCTGATGATTTGTGTCTGATGTTTTGTGTCATGAAAGGTCTTTTCCCGTTCATTGATAATTTTCAGCAAGCAAACCATTTTTTGTTCTTATTCTTGAAAAAAATACCGCAACTAGCCGTACACGTGCAATGGTTGGCAGTACTGCAGTTTTCCAACACGCACATATACCTTGACCATTTCAGACCAGTTCCATTCCTAAGGAACGCCTCAAAGAAGGCGAACGTGAAATCAATTGACTTCAGATTCGGAATTTTGAAAAGAATTCGAAAAAAACCTTTTCTCGAACGTTTTACGGAAGAAAACAAATTTTGTGCGACATTTTGTATTGCATATGTGTGTTGCGGGTTGCATACACTGAAAATGGGTAGGCGTCTAATATGTGTTTTAACGCACACAGAGGATTCGTAATGTGTTGTAGGTTAAATTTAAGTGCGACATCCATGAGAAAAAAAAATTGGGAAATTTTCTTCGATTTTCCGGGAAAATTTTTCAAAATTCGACCGTTAAAGGTTTAAGAAAATGTTTTGTCACAAGGCATTTTTGCTTTCACATTAGCCATTTTTTTTCCTGAGTGTGGGCCTTGTTCATAATAGGGACATTATTCAGACATGTATTTGGGACAATGAGACATTCTGCTGTTGGTAGACCAGCTTACCACACTTACTGACCAATATTGGAATTCTGATTCAGGATTAATTTTCCTGACTCATGGTTTCCCATTTAAATTTCCATATGGAAATTTTCCTAAATTAAATTTTAAAACTTGAAGCAAACGTTAAGATACTCTCTCCATATCAGAGTTTTTTTTTTTTTTTTTTTTTTTTATTTTTCTTTTTTATTTATTTTTTTTTATTTTATTTGAGAAAAATCTTCATAAATACATGAAATTGTCTCCCCTAAGCAGATAATGCGTGCAGGGGCATTAATTTAAAAAAATTACTTTTATAGGGGCTTCCTTAACAGGCATGGCTGTAAAATCACTTAGAAGGAAAAAAAATCTTTTCCTCAAACGACAGTAACGAATAAATAAAAAGCAATGTAGTAAAAACTAAAAACGTTTCAAGCATTAAACTTCTAAAAGAAATTATGCACAATCAAAACGATGTCTTTAATCATTCAAACAAAACAGCTAAAGCTGAAATTTAAAACCGAAACGCGGAACATCGGAAAATAATATTTTACAAAGTCACCTCCTGCCGTCCAAAGTCAACTCCAGTTTACTGAAATTATTTAAAAAAAAAAAAAAAAACGTTTTTAGGATTATCCGCTCTCACCTTCCTTTGCTGCTCTTTATTTTTCTCTTCAAAAATAATTCCGAATCAAAATTCCTCGCTGTTACCTTTTTATCGAACAAATCAAAGTCGAAGGAATAAGTTAACCGGAAAAAGCGACTATCGCTTGTTTGCTTCTATTTAGTCGAGTAAATATAAAATAAAAAAAAAGAGATGAAGCCGGGAGGAAAGAGGAAAATATGTACGCAGGATCTAGTCTTTTATCTACACCCCACCGGAGGATATCAAGTGGAAAACGATGCATACAAAAGAGAAAACCTGCAACTGTGCATGGGGGGCTGACCAACTTTCGAAACCGCAGTATAGAAAAAAAAAAAACGGGGGTATATAAAAAAAATATGTAATGAATGTGCAGTGGATTGCGCGAAAAGCAGATTTTTTTTCCCCCAACGTCCTCATCGCTCTTTATCATATTCTTCATTTATCCTACTTCCTCCTTCCCTCCTTCATCCACCCTCCTCCGCCACTCCTACGCAATGCGGATGTCATAAACGTCATCTTTTACCTAAACCGAATCTTTAATAAATGGAAGCGGAAAAACAAACGATGAAATTTAATATTCAAAAAAAAAAAAAAAAAAAAAAATACATGTATAAAAAAAATTCCGTATATGTCGTAGGCGTATTTTTTTTATCTTCTACTTGCGTAGCAGTCGAAAAAACAGAATTTAATAAACCGAATGCGCACGGTAAGATCATCTACCTTTTCTTTGATTCTTTTTTTTTTCTTCCGTTTGAAGGGGAAGAAAAAAAAATAGAAAAAAAAAATTTTCTTTTTCCTAACGATAAAAACGCTGAGTCGGGATAATGGAACGAGACTGCTGAGTAGATGGGAGAAAAACCTCCCCGACCGTGTAGATTACCCACGTGAACGAGAACGTTGATACGTTCAAGGACGAATCAAAATGATATCATTTTTTCTCTTTTTGTAAATTAAAGGCGTAGGTAACGTAAAATCTTCGAATGCTCACTCACATTGTTGGCAAATCGGCGTCGAATCTCTTATAAGGATTAAGAGGCTGAAGAGGGTAAAATACGGGGTATATTTATGTCATCAGCGATGAAAGTAAAAAAATGTGCTTTTTACTTAGATGCATCAACAACGTCAACATAATTTCGCATGCCATTGTAATGTGATGTCTTTAATCCTTTAACGGCCGAATTTTGGAAAATTTTCCCGGAAAATCAAAGAAAATTTCCCAAATGTTTTTTTCTTCACAGTTTCGCACTTAAAGTTAACCTACAACAGATTAGGGACCAGCACTGTGCGTTAAAACCCATATTATACGCCTACAAATTTTCAGTATATGCAACCCGCAACACATACATGCAATACAAAATGTCGAACAAAATTTGTTTCCTTCCGTAAAATGATCGGGAAAACGACTTTCTATACGTTTTCGACGTCGCTGATTTCAAATCTGACGTCAAAATGATCTAATTCCACTCCGAAAGTCCAATAAAGCGAAAAAATAAATAAATAAATAAATAATTAAAAATAAAACGGCTCCACCATATTGGATTTTAGTTTTTTGAGAATCTTGACTTCAGATTCGGAATCAGCGGTTCAAATTACCCCAAGTCTTTCATAATTTTTTACTGAAAAAAACCTTTTTCCACAAGCCGTTGCGCTTCCGAATCTGCGCCTGTATACGGAATCGAAAACTTAAAGGGACACTTTTCCCCCGATTACTTGGCGGAAGAAAACAAACAACGATATTTGCATTGCATGCATGTGATGTGGGTTGCCGATACCAATCGCTTTAAGGACTGTTGCCTCATATAAGAGGCATCAGTACAAAAAACTCGTAGTATTGGTATTAATGACTGCAATAAGCTTAAACTTGATCTAATTATGTGTTATGTGTTATGTGTTATGTGTTATGTGTTATGTGTTATGTGTTATGTGTTATGTGTTATGTGTTATGTGTTATGGACGTCTAGATTTTGATTTGAAATCTACGACATCAAAAACAGATAAAAACCCCTAAAACTTCGTAAAACTAGAAAAAAACTAGAAAAAGAAAAAAGTTGGGCGGTATTTTGTACTACATGCATGTGATGCGGGTTGCCTATACTCAAATCGGTAGGCGCGCAATGTAGGTTTACCGCACAGGGCGAGTACCTGTGGGGACGGAACAGAGTTTTTTGCCCTAAATTATTCAAAAATAAAATTCTAAAAACAGCTAATTCCCAACAGGCCAACAGGGGGTCGAGTGGTAACTTGTCCATGTAGCTGTTTGACTATCAATCAAGTTAAGCAGCATTTATGCGGATAAGCTTTTGGATGGGTGACCGTACCGACACTCTTCCCCTCTGGTGGGGATGGCGGGAGCTTACAAATGCAGTCATCTTACTGTACGAGTTAGTTGTCCCATGTCAGAAAAGGAGAAAAAACAGAAAAACAGACCTGCGTTACGCCGATAATTGACGAAAAAGACAAAAACCTGCGATAAGCAGCTGAAGAATTTCTTCAGAGTTCGAACCCTAAAAGGTTTTTTAAAATCTCTAGACGATTATTATTGATTTAAAAACAACTTGTGTAGCGTGGATTGCTGGTTCCGGGATAAGTTTATGCTCTGAAGAATTGGAAATAATCTTTTGGGGAAGATCTTTCCGAGTTACAGGAAAATTTTCGGGTATCCTGTCTTCTTGAAAAATTGCGTCGAACAATTTTTTATTTTAAAAGTAATTTTCATGCCAATTGTGAGGGCCAAATGAACGCCTTGTTCCTTAATTGAAAAACATAAAGTAAATTAAAACGAAAAGCATTTTCCGAAATCCTCGTTTTTCTCACTGATCAAAACTTACTTTACCAAAGAATTAAGTGAGAGAAATCGGTTTCAATGTAAATAAATCAAAAAATCACCTTTTTTTCCCTCATCCCTTTCCTATCCTGCTTCCCAACCTCACTTTCCATACACGATGTACCTTTATATATATACGAGGGACAATAAAAAAAACGGACAGTTGGGAACATCTGGCGATACAAAAATAAATGACTTTTCAAAAGGTGACGGGGAAAAGACACGTACGGGAAGATATATATATTTTTTTTTTATCAAAATAAAAAGTCGGCAAGGGGCGCATGACTTTTACGTGACGAAAGAAAAAGGTTCGAAAATTAGGAAGTAACATCTTTTCCCGAATAACGACTGTTTGATTGGGACTCAGAAACTTAGGAACACGTAATACTTTGCTAATGAGTTACTCTGAATGTCAGAATCCCGGGAAAAACTTTATATTAAGGCGGTGCAACCCTCTTTGTTATTTTCATCCGAAAAGTCCCGACCCCTTCCTTGATTAAAAAGGAAACAATTTATCATAATTTGTTTTGTTAAACTTTTTTTTCATACTGACTCTCCCGAGTTCTGTCTCTCTCACGTGCATCAGAAAAAAAACATCCGTCGACAACGACGAGCGAAAAAGGGAAGTAAAAACTAGTTTAGCAAAGGGAAAAGCGGGTTGGATTTTCGATAAACAAGTAAATGAAATCCATTAGAGGTCCTCTTGACCACGCAATGGGCGGATACGTGGGGGTAGGTGGAAAAAGCTTAAGAGCAAACCGATGTCGACTCTCCAGGACCACCTAAAGCCCTTCGTATAATCAGCGGAAGAATCCAACATCTCCTACGTTTGGAAAACCTTTAAAAATTAATTTTTTTTTTTTTGTCGTCCGATGGACATTTTGGAGTAAGAGCAAAATCAGAGGGGAAAAAAATCATAAAAAATGATTTTCCGCGGAGTTGTTGTAGTTATTTTTGAATTTTTTTTTTTGCAGCGTCCTTTCTTTAAAATTTAATTGTAATTGCAATATTGCGTAAAAAAACTCATAGGCTAAGGTGACACAAACGAATTATATGCGGTGTGCGGCTATCTATGGTTTAATGACTCCTGCATCATCCGCAATAATGCTTTCCATTTTATTTAGGACGAAATACCTGCTTTTTGCTTCTCTTCACCTGCTCTCCCCCCTTTTATGCGAGGTAATGATTACTCTACTGCTGGGAAATCTCATTAAATCGTGACGTAATAAGTGTTTGGATAAAGTTTTTTTTTTAAATTCACTTTGGTAGTTAAAAGGAGAAAATAATGACGGCATTTTCCGCTAATATATATATATTTTTTAAAAGCAAATTTGAGTTTGCAGAACGCGGATAAAAGAACGTGTTTAGCAGTGCGTTCCCCCGGAAGCGGTTTTTAATATTTTGTGCTGAAAAGATTTCTGTGATATGATTTTTTACTAAACCTACGGGGTTTTTTTTCAAACGATTTTAAAAGAATAATAAATTCTATGGGGAAATATAATTAAAAAAAGAGAAGGTCTGGGTTCTTCGAACAGTCTGAAGAAGCCGAGTGGGGAAAAATGATCGTATTGACGAAATCATTTTAAAAAAAAGACACACATGCCACAATCTGGCTTCATGGAGCAAGCGAATGTGTGTAGATCACTTGATGAGTTAGAGGGAAGTTGAAAAGGGCCTAAGGAGAAAAACAAATACAGAAAATTCGAAACTAAACGAGAGAGAAAGGAAGAGTCCGAAAAGAAAGCGGAAAATAAGAAGCAAGAAATTAAAACCCAGATATTTGGGAAAACTTGATTAGTTTTATAAAGGTCACTGTAAAAACTTTTCCTGTTCTAATATGCCCTAATAAACATTTTCAATTAATGCGTTCGAAAGGACGTTTCCAGGAATTTTCTTTCTGTTTCTTTTGCATATTTATCTTGTCTTTGCCTTTTCGGGATCTTCCAAGAAGTTTTCTTTAATATTCTGTGTATACGCTCCGCTCCAGGAAGCGGAATGCAACTTTCTAAAGAAAAAGATCTCCAAACGCAGAGACGATTAACATAAAAAACAACAAAAAGGTTTTACAGAGCTTGGAGCCCTATCGCTGCATCGAAGATGATCCAACATTCGGAGAATATCAATTCAATATGAAAATTAAAATTAAAAAGAAGAGAAAAAAAAATATGGATCTCCAAATTACAATCAAAAAAAAAAAAAAAAAATAGCTAGTAATGCTGCTTCTCCATTATGGCTCAAAATTAATTTTCTAGAATTAATTTTCAAAATTTCCGGAAGTACTGTGCTTTAGTTATTCTATGAATTTTCGACCATGGATTAAGAATACAAAAAATGCAATGTAGTAAAAATGGCCGACTCCATTTTTAAATCTTGGGTTAGAAATCCATAGAATAACAAAAGCACAGTACTTCCGGAAATTTTGAAAATTAATTCTAGAAAATTAATTCTGAGCCATAATGGAGAAGCGGCATAAAATTGTTTTAAAAATAATTTTTAACATAATACATAATCTACTTTTTAGTTAAAAACTTCTCATCTCAATTTTATATCCATTCATGAAAAAAAAATAATAATAATACACCCTTCGTTGCATTTTTTTTTTTTTCAAGTTACGATTAATTAATGAACGTCTGGAAAAAGTAAATAAGCACGTGGGGGCACAAAAGGGGAGAAAAAAAAAAAAAAAAACTTTGAGTGAGATATGAATTAAAATTTATCTTGGAGTGTGAAGTCATTTAAATTGTCTCTGGAGTTAAAAAATGAAGGTTGAAAATCAACTTTGTGAACTCCTAATAAAAAATTAAACGTAAAAAAAAAAAAAGAAGAAAAAAAAAAGAAAAAGAAAAAGAAAAACCGTTTAAAAAGTCTTTATTTCGCGATACTGCTGAAAGGAAGAAAATATTTGAGTTCAACTAATTTGCAGATAAAGGATACGTCCGGAGGGAGAAAAATAGAGAAAGAAAGAGAGAAAAAAATAATTTTTTTTTTAACTTTTTGTCCTAAAAGGAAGTTATCGATTTTTTTTTTTTGTTCCTCTTTTCCCTACTTATTTTTTATTGAGCATGAAAAGCAGTCAAGTGTGATTTTGTTCAAAATGCTTACCGGAAAAAAAAAATGCGAGCACAGGTTCTGTAGATGGCAGTTAGACAAACACAAACTATATTTCGGAGCAAAAGCGAACGTCTCGACCTTTTTTTATTGTGATTCGACTAGACGCTATTACTTTTCATTCCCTCCTTGTCTTCTTTCGAGAATTCTTTTTTTCCCTTACCTGTAATAAAAAAGAAAAAAAAAAGAAACATTATTATAAAAAATCAATCCTTTTGATAAAAAAAAGTAACAATGTATAAGAAATTATTGGCGGGGAAAAAAATGCATTATAAAAGTAGTCGAGGAAATATCCTCAATTATATTGTTAACTGCAAAAGTTTTCTCCCCATCTGTGCACAGGAGAGGGAAAGTTTTTCCCGGGGAGCAAAAAGGGGAAATCGGCGATAAGTTAGTCTGGGATTTGTTTAATTGTTATACTTGACACCCTCTCCCCCAACCTAAAAAGCTTTTTTTATGTTTCTTCTTTGAGAAAGTGAAAAAAAAATCCATGCGCACAATCTCCCGCCAGCAATTTAAATAATATGAATCAAATTAAAGACAATTACTTTGCTTTAATTCATCCTCTTTATCTTTTTGAGAAAATCTAATAAAGAAAAAAAAAATCTTTTAAGATTTCCGCCGAATCTTTCTTTTTTTTCTGCTTCCAGAACTAGGATTAACCTAATTGTCGACACGAGGCAAATCCCAGGAGATCCAGAAGCTTGGATTTCTTAAAATAACTGTACTAAAATCGAATGTACGAGGGCGCTTCAAAAAAGAAATCCAGACAATAAGGTTTTTTTTTCCCCGAGAATCTCCCCGTAGGGAATAAAAGGAAATCCTGAAATAAAGCAGAATGCGAATCGTAATTACAATATACGACATTGATTTGACATTAGCCAGTTTCCATGTACATCGCTGGATATACGTCTAATACATATAAAAGGGTCGGGAGAGAGTAGTTCAAATGCCTTTCGGGCATTTTCTATTGTGTATAATCTTTCTTCGACGGTATCGATTCGCCGCCTCCCACACACGATCATCATCATCATCCCTTTTATGTCTGTGTGCGTATGATACGTATGTTGTCTCGGCAACAAAAATCGGTTCCAATTTTGGTTTAAGTTATAGGTGATGAGTTTTAATCAAACAACATCCTCGAAAACTTATACCAGAACCCTAGAGATCGACAACACACTCCATTTTGGTTCTCATTAACGAAGTAGATGGGTAAAGTTGGTTGGTTCCTTTCTCTCATCGTACGACATGCTGTCGTCGTCGTCGTCGTCTCGCCCTCAAACCCTTTAAAACATTTCTCCGTTCCTTCAATTAGCATAGTAAACTTTTGTGACCTCTTGTTTAGGGAGGGAGCTCCCTCCCTCCTTAAACAAGAGGCCGTTTTTATTGAGAAAAACAAAGAAAAAAAATCGACGAAAATTTTCAATTTTCTGTCTTTTTGCCTTTTATTTATTTATTTTACCGTTTCATCTCCCTTATTTCTTTTTTTTTTTTTTTTTTTTACTCGCGTTTCCCCTGTCATCTCTCAAATTTATTTCCAATGTTTTCTTTTTCTCCCAACAAACAAAAAAAAAAAAAAAAAGTTTTGTATTTCCCTTCTGGTTCTGGTAAGATGTCGCAGCCTCTTCGTGTTCAATTCTTTAAAACCCAACCTTCTCCTGTTTCTTTTTCCCCTTTTGGCCTTTCTGTCTCTCTTGGGCATTTCAACCCGGTTTTCCTTTTCCCTTTCGGAGTAACGCGTGTAAAACAGGATTGCGATAAGTGGCCTTGATGTATAAGGAGAGGAGAAAAAAAAAAAAAAAAAAAAAAGAATAATAGTGCACGAGCTTAAAATGAATTTTTTTTTTTCACGTTTTACGCGAAGTCATCTTAATTAACAACGTGGCGTCACATACCAAAGTGGCCGTAAAAAAATGGTTAAGGCGTAATGAAGGATACAAACGTTGATAGAACTGAAACGCTTAACAGCTGGTACGTACGTAGGGATCTACATACGTACAACGGCCGGGTTGGGTTTATTCCGAAAAAAGAAATGATGGTTCAATTATTGGGATATCTTGCAATGGCAATCTAGTAACTGCAACCGAACCATTAAACCCTTTCAAGGACCGCTGCCTCATTTATGAGGCATCGATATAAAAATAATTTCCTAATTTTGTTATTATTGACTGATATACGCTGAAACTTGACCTCCTTATGTTGGTCAAGTTTGGACCGCTGATTTCCAATCTGAAGTCAGAAAAAAATTTTTTTGACTCACAATGCAAGTGCAGTATTATTTTTAAAAATGTTACTTTCGGCGCCATACTTCTGTTTCTGTTTGGGATTGCACCATTCTGACATCAAATTTAAAATCTCCAACACACGGAAACGTTTCCCCCCAATTGTTCAACGAAACAAACAAAAATTATGCGATATTTTGTATTGCATGTATGTAATGCGGGTTGTCTATACTCCAAATCGGTAGACGCACGCACAATATTGGTTTTAATTAGTTAATGAAAATTTTTTTAAAAATTGAAAATGCCCAAAAATTTGAAATTTAATTTTTTTATTTTTCAGAACTTATCAAGTTTTGTTGATTTGGATACTTACATGCGTTGGAAATTCAGTTTTTGGTTTTAAAAATGCAATTTTTAGGAAAAAAAAAGAGTCGAAAATAAGGAAAAATGGGGTTAACATAAGGTAAAAAATATTTGGCTTCCAAATTACAATTGGGGCATTATTTCTACATATTTTGGACACATTTTGGCTATTTTTGAATTTTCAAAATTTTCTGCCCTTACCCTGTTACAGCGATCCCCGTTTTTCTACTATAACCCTGCCCGGGCAGCAAACGTGTCAATATTTTCGAACCTAATATTTTTTTGTAGGGAGCTCAATACATACCAAATATACTCTATCAAGGACAATTTTTTATATTAAAAGATGTAAATTGGATGAATTTTTGAAATTCGTCCAAGTTAAGTACCGTTTGACCCTAAAAAAATTCAACAAACCTCTGGGCCTGGGCAAAAAAATATTTTTTCGACCTAAAAAAAATTCAGGCTTCTTTTTACATATAAATGAATGATTTTTTGCCCATGGAGCGAAAATTAAAAACTTGACTTTCAAAATGAGCCACCCCAGTCAGTATGTATGGAAGTGGAGGATAATATTTTGCTAAAAATTAAACAAAAATAGGCCAAAGATCTTAAAAATATTTTCCCAATTTTCCAGACTTTCGACCCTAAAAGTTTAATCCTCAACATCGACATCATTTTTGTCATATAAACGATCTTTAATTTTATCTCAATTGTTTGATTATTTTTTTTTTTAATCGAATTTCCTGTCGTTTAAAGCAGAATACTCAAAAGCCTTGACTTGATTGAAGTGGATACCTCGGGAATAAGACACCAAGCCCACGTGCAACACGCTTCTCAACAAAATCAACAGTCAAAGAAAATCATTTCATTTTCAAACAGCCAAAAGCCTTTCAGTATTTTTCTTTGCTTAAGGAAAACCCACATCCCAATTTAAAAAGGAAGCCTACTTAAGAATGAATGCTTCACTTTATTTCTTGATGCAATATCCGCCGCGAGCCAGAAAACCACGTTGGTTTCTATTACAATTTTCCCAAGGTTCGCGCGGGGGGAATTGTTGCGAAAGAGTCACGTGCAGATATGCAAATTGTGCCGTATCATCGTTTTATTTGAACGCTCTATAAACTCTTCATCTTCTTAGCTCCATTACGTTGATGGGCCTACTACCCCCCTTCTCGATCTCAGGTACATTACGTATTCAGAACTAATGTTGTTGTTTTGTTGTTTGCTTCATGTCATATCTCCATTTTCCTTATTTTACATGTATGTCACGAATGGAAATATCTGGAAAACCGCTGAATTTATCCAGAGGAAAATATGCAGAATTCGTCTCTTTGTTTTCACTCAGGAAAAAAAAAATTATTATTTCAAATCGAACCGCAACCATTAATAAACAAAATAATGGCCTTTCACCCCATGAAAACCCATTTCCAATTTTTTTTTTCTCTCCCTCATCTCTATTCCTAGAAAAACAAGTTTTGATTTATATTTTCCAACAACAACAACTCTTTTTCCAAAATTAAAAAAAAAGTCCCCGAAATATGTTTTCAAGTATGAATATTCATAACAAAACAAGGGGAGACATAAGCCAAATAGAAAAATCTTTCCAGCGTAGTTTTTTTTTTTTCTTATTCTTCTTCCTAACAAATGTCTATTAAAATAAAATTTCCAAGCGACAAGTCGACGACGACAGTTAGACTTCCTTGTACAACAAACATTTCACAAAACCGCAGATTGTCAGAACTTTTAAAAAACTTGTTAAGATCCACAGCCATTGTGACTGACTTTTTCAAAAAGCTTTCATCACGGAGAAGAGAGAACGAGAGGAAGGACGGGGGAAAGGGAGGAAGGGTGGACGGAGGAAAATGGGAAAAAAGGCCGCATTAGAAGAAAAAAAAAAAAGTTTATATAGTTTTATTCGTTACGGCCCATCGAATGACCCCACTTTTCAACCGCCCCTCTCAAACATCATCCTCAAGATTTGGTTGACGTCAGATGGAATTGTGCAACAAACCGTGGTGATGTGGCTATTTAACAATGCACATTTCCTTGGTGCATCTGTCATCGGTTAAAATAAGTTCTCTCGGTCAAGGTTTCGATTGTGTTTGTTACAAGAAAAAAAAGCGACATGTTTTTACAAAAAAAAAAAAAAAAAAAAAATGTACTCACTTTGCGGGAAAGTTTGTCAAGTTATCACAAAAGGGTGATAAAATGAATTTTAGAAAAGAGAGAAAATAAAAAAAGAAAAAAGCTTGACGAGTTGTCCTTTTTTTTGTGTGAGTTGACGGTTAAAATTACAAAAATCTTGACGTATACCACCTTTGTAACCTAAAGGGGCTCTATTAAATATATGTTGGAAATGAGGTTAGAGATGTTACCAACGATTTCCAAAACACTTTGAAAGTCGTTGGAACGTATTTTCCGCAAATGGGAGAATGCTTCGCTGTTCAGCTGTGCAACTGACACCGGCTCTTAATGAACATTTGGAAAAAATATGCAGTGCGTACTAAAACGGCAGCGTAATTGGTCATATTTGAATAAATCCATATAATTATTTAGAGCAATTTATTCAAAGCGATACCCATCAAATGGTCTAAGACAAGTTGTGACATGACGTCAGTACCGTCAATAGCCGAACAGGTCAGTTTTCTTACCATTTTATCTGCCCCTGTAAGCGAAATGACCGCAACTGCATTTTTAAAAACAACGGAATAGACTTATTGTTGACGTGAGTTAAAAATACGGAACAAACTTTGTTTGCAAAAATGTAGTTACGGTCATTCCGTTTACAGGGGCAGTTAAGGGGGTATATCGTTGGTCCTTTATTTCGATGGTTCCGTCGAAATCCGCCATAGCCTCCACCGTAGCATAAAATCTCCCAGTCACTAGTGGGTTTTAATGTTAGCTTTTTACAGTTTCAGGTATTTTGTAGACTTTAATAATAATCTTTATTTATAACATAAATATTATAAATATCGTCAACATTCTTGTCTATGACTAGATGCATTATTAAAAGAAAATTTTTCTTAGATACATTATTAAAAGATTTTATCTGCAGTACATCGAGAGCATACATCGTAAGTAGTAATGCCAGGAAGAAAAAAAAAAAAAAAAAAGAGTGGATTAGATTGGCAAAACCTCAGCAGTAGGAGGGGTAAGAAGTTAATCAGCGACCATTAATTTCAGCAAGCGAGTAAGGACATGTTTCAATAAGATAGCTTTTAAGTCTGGATTTAAATATTTTTAAGTTGTTAATTTCTTTTATTTGTGCAGGGAGTTGTTGATATATCTTTAGTCCTTGGTAGGTCGGTTTTTTTCAAATCGAGAGGTGTGATGCAACGGGATTGAGAAGTCGTTACCGTGTCTGGTGTTATAGCTACCGTAGGAGGGGGCTACTTTTTACAATGGTGGGTAACTTTTTACACTTTCATTTTTTTGAAAATACTTGAAAACGGCTAAGAATTTTTTCAAAAATTAAAGTTATTCTAAATTGTTGATTATTTTCCAGTGTTATATTCAAGCCTAGTTGCCTGTTTTTAAAAGCGGTGATAGGAACGAGGGATCGAATTACAGACCGATTAGCATCATCAACTCACTCGCGAAAATTTTTGAGATCATTTTATGCGACAGATTGAGTTACTTCGTTAAAAACTTTTTGGCTCCTGAGCAACATGGCTTCTGTAGTGGGCGATCAACGATTACTAATCTTTTGTCATTCTATAATGAAGCAGTTAGCTGCGACTTGCAAACTGATGTTATTTATTTTGATTTCAAAAAGGCTTTTGACCTTGTAGACCACTCTATTTTAATATCCAAACTATATAATTTTGATATTCCTCCTTATCTTATTTTAATCTTAAAATCTTATTTATCAGACAGACTTCAGTTTGTAAAATTTAACGGATACAGTTCAAGAACTTTTACTGCGACCAGTGGAGTTCCTCAAGGGTCTCACTTGGGACCCCTTTTGTTTAACTGCTTTATCAATGATTTGCCACTTTTCATTAAACACTCTAAAGCTCTCTTATATGCTGATGATCTCAAAATATTTAAAACAATTTCCTCCTCTGAAGATGCTGACTTGCTACAAAATGATGTTGATTCAGTAGTGGAATGGTCCTCGCTTAACAATCGCCTATTAATTCACGCAAGTGTAATGTTGTGAGTTATAGGAAGGGTAACGCTGTGAGTTCTAAAAAGATTCACCATTTTAATTACCTCCTCCATGGCTCCTTCATTAATAGATCAAACGTCATCAAAGACCTAGGCGTTCTATTTGAGGCTAATCTTAGTTTTTCGGCTCATATTTCTAACTTAGCAAATAAATGTTCTAGTATCTTAGGCTTTGTCTTCCGTATCTCTAAAAACTTTAACAACTTGACAGTCTACAAATTATTATATAACTCTTTAGTTAGATCTAAGTTAGAATATGGAGCTGTCATATGGCGAGATATTAATCAAACGCAATCAAATAGATTAGAGTGTATTCAAAAAAGATTTCTCCGTTTCCTATATTTTAAGACCCATAATGTATATCCCCACTACAGGAATCATCCGGTCAGGAGCTTTCAACTTCGAGCTGAATTTGGTTATTTAAGACTGCAGGATAGAAGGGATTTATCAGCTTATATTCTTATTTTTAAACTGCTCAATTACATAATTGATTCACCTTCTTTACTTAATCTTGTTCAATTAGAGTTCCTATTCGTTTTACTCGTCAAAGGAATCTGTTTCACTATTCAAGTTGTGCAGTAATCGACGGGATTCTGCGTGATTTTAATACAAAGCTCGAAGACATAGATCCCTTCGTCCTCAGTCTTAATGCATTTAAAAAAGCTGTCTTGAATGTACTAGTCGAGGGCTAATTGCTGGTTGGCTGTTTTTTTTTTTTTTTTCTAAACCGTAAACTGTTATTTTTTTTTTTTTTTTTATTGTTTTATTTAATTCTACCTTGTTACTTTATTTTTAATCTTGTTTTGTTTTTATTTTTATTTTTGTTTTTGTTATCTTGATCTGTCTGGAAAAAAAATTTCTGTTGATCAATATAATATCTTAATAATAAACTTGTTTGGTTATGAAAATATTAAGTTTTTAATACGAAAAAAAAAATTAAGAAATCACGTAACCTAAAATACTAAGATGCATTCTGCTGCATCCACTGGTCAAATTTAAATTTAAATGCTTTTCGCACTTGCCCTATATAGTCCCTTAAACAATCATCCTAATTTCACTCAAAATTAAACTATTAAAAGCCGAAAAAAATTGAAAAGAAAAAAAAATTACGATCAGTGGTGTAACTTTTTACATATATTTCAATGGCGATTCCCTATGCTGTGCTAAATTCACAATGAATTGATAACGTTTCCAACGTTTTGATTACGTTTTTACTACGTTCAATAATTTTTTTAAATAAACAGCATAGGGTCATTAACAGAACATCTAAAAAGGTACAAATCGATTTATTAAGACATTTTCCATTTACCGAGACCAATCATTTGTCTTATCTTTTTCAATTATTAAAGATATTCAGGTATAAACGTGAATGTAAAAAGTTACCCCACCCCTTGTTAGAACGACACCTTTTGCAAAATCGAGTTTTTATTCGTGTTAGAACAAGTATAGATATTACAACAGGGTATCGTATGAAAGCTAAAGGACCACTCTTGATGGTTGTATAAACAGATTTTAATTTAATTTCAAATTTTATATCTGTTTCGTAAAAAAACTATCAAAAAGTGTAAAAAGTAGCCCCCTCCTACGGTATGGTGTTGGTTATTACGAGGTAGGGAGTCTTGTTTGGACTTAATAAGCATGGAAGAATGAAAGGCATAGAGGGCAGGGATGGTGAGGATCTTAAGCTCTGCAAAATATGCTCTGCACTCTTCTCGATACGGAAGTCTGCAAATTATTCGAACTGCTTGCCTCTGCAATCGAAACACCCTTTCCATGTTATCTGCGGTGCAATTACCCCAGAGGACAATACCATATCTCATATGGCTCTCGATGAGGGCATGATAGATACTAAGGCTTACTTCTCGATTGCAGAATCGAGACATCTTCCGTAGGACAAAGAGACCCGAGCTGATTTTGTTGCATATAATAGAAATGTGGTTAGACCATTGTAAACCGTCGTCGAGATGGATCCCTAAAAATCGGTTGCTGTTTAATTTGACTTTAATTTTAAAAGTCAATAAGGCAATAAGGCATGGCTAATGACATCTGTGGACCAGATGCGACGATTTTCTGCAAAAGAATCAAAAGACTTTATACAAGTTGGAATGTAAGTTATACAATGTGTAGTTGTTACTTTTTTTTTTTTGCAACTTCAAAAATAATATTTGAATGGGAAAAGGAAATAAAAAATACGTTCAGAAAAAAATGGCTAATGCGAAAATAAAAATGTTTTGTCAAGAAATTAGAAAATAAAAATCGTGCAAAAACAAAAAAAAAAAAAAAAAAAATATCTTGTCAAGAAACAACCTGTCCGTTGTCATCAAGGCCGTAAAGGCAGGTCCGGAAACTTCTATCCCTTATACATGTGAGATCTTGTCCAGCTTAACTACGCAGAAATTAGTTCTTGCTTTCTACCACCGTAAGCGCTACTTGTACGCGAGACGCTTTTTGATTGGTCGTTGAGATCTGTAAAAAACGATGGCGGCGCGCCGCCATCGTTTTTTACAGATCTCAACGCGGCCGTGCGCCGCGGCGCACGGCCTTCTAGACATCTGTACTTTCGTGGTCCCAACTCAAACGATTAGACATGTTTCGCCTATCACGATCACAGCGCCATCAATGGCCCGTTTTAGAATTAAAATGTGCGTAGTTAAGCGGGACATGAACCGATTAGAAAATTCGATTTAAAAATTTTTGGCTAAATTTTTGGAATGCACCAAAGAAAAGTTAGGACTTCTTTCTAATTTTTTGGCCTGCACGTTCGTACATGAATGTAAGTAAGCATACTATTTACACTCTTTAAAAATATTTAGACCTTTTTTTTAAATTCAAAGATAATTAAAGAATTCATGTTTCCCTTACTACGACGACAAATTTTAAGTAATTTTAGGGAAATGTGTTGACTTGACTAACAATAAGCTAAACATAGGATTTTAGTTTCCACATTTTTGTTCTCAATGGAATTGCCAAGGGCTCTTAGTCTTCTGACACGTTTAAATTATTTGCACGAAATTTTATTTAACAATTCTTTTTTTTTTTTTTTTTTTTTTTTTTTTCATAAAATAGAAGATTTTCTACTATGGTGGAGGCTTTGGCGAATTTTGACGGTACCAACGAAATGACGGACCAACGATATACCCGAGTAACATGGGTAACTTTTTATTTACAATTTTAATTGACTTTCAATGCCCGAAATATAATCAGGACCAAAAAGGAAACATAACTTACACTTACTCTTGCATATTTTGTTGGAATTTGGGTCCTTATTGAAAAAAAAAAAAGAAAAAAAGAATCTCGTTTACGGCCATAAGGCACCATATAAAGTTGGTCCTTTAACCACCACCAGATGACAGCACATTCGTAAATTAACGGATGTGCTGCCATCTAGTGGATTTTATATAATCCGGCCAAACAAAATGTCCCATTTTTTTAAAAAGTGTTATACTCTTTTTATACTCTTTTCTTGGCTGCATTTTCTCTTTTTACATTCTATGATTTTTAAATTTTATACTTTAAAAATATACTCTCTTTCTTACATTTCTATACTCTTTTTTTCAGTCCCGAAAAATGCCATACCTAATTTAAGCCTTACCGCTTGTTCTGATTCGTTCGCATTCTATCATCATCAACTACCTTCCTTATGATTACACCAATAAATAAAATAAATATTTTTTAGAGAGACAGAAAAGTAAAACCGAATCCCAAACAAAGAAACAAAACACCTTTTTAAGCCTTCGGGAAAAGAAAAAAAAACTTCTATGTTTATTTTCTGAAATCCTTCCCTTTGTACGATACGGTGGAAATTGGCTTTGCACCTATTATACAATATAACAAAAGCTAATATTAAAACACATCCAAATTCGAATCACGTAACTAAAGGAAATCGAAAATGTACATTTTGTTTTTGTTCACTTTGATCTATCAATCGGTATAATAATCTCTTTATATTACGGAGAAAGAAAAAGAGATAAACTTATAATACCGGATTTTAGTGTAGGAAGAAAAGCATTAATGTCCGAAACTCTTATAAAAGAAGCAATGTTCGTTACAATATGGTTCTAATCTGAAATCCTTAAAGTCAAGGTCTCCCTGTCAAACCGATATCGCATCTTATACTTTCTCGATACCAATCTTCGTATCGCGACCTTTCAGTATGAAATATCCGACCAATCCCATTCGATATTTATGAGAGATGACGTACGCCTCTTAAAAATTTTTTTCTTCTCCCGATCGGAAAAGGAGTTAAAAAATAAAAGAAGAGAATCCTTTAATTACATAGCAGTCACATGACGGATATTAAAATGGCATGTGCAAGAATGAAAGCCTCCATTGATGACTCCGGTAGTAGGTCGATGCTTGAGAACGAGTTGCTGGATTGCGTAATATTTCTTTCACATGAAGTTTAACGATGACTTATGATGTATTATTGACGATAGTTCATTACTTACTTTTTATTTTTCAGGGAGAGGAGGAAAAAAAAGAAATGGAAAACCGAATCACCAATCAGCATTACAGATGAGAAGACTCCTGTAATTAGTCTGTTCAAAGAGCCGGGAGAATCAATCAATCAGAAAATGACAAATGTTTCCCAGACAGAAGTGATTGATTAATGCACTAGCAGCGGATTGTAAAGCGCTTTTCACGAAAAAAAGGAAAAAAAAAAATCATGCCTTTTTTGTTTTTCATCCCATTTTTGCGAGCAATTATCATAGAAAATGGTAAAAGAATGCCGATCCGCTTCAGAGGATATTCCCATTTTTTTTCCGCTCCTCCCCATCCCCTTGTTCATGTCATATTTGAACCTGTCACCTGAATTTAGGTGTGAAAAGAAACTTTTTTTCTTTTTTTTTTTTTTTTTTTTTTGCATTAATCTTGATTGATTTCTTTTGCAAACAAAATGCCAACATTTCCCCAGGATGTTTCGAAAGTCGCGGAGGAATGGGGATGATAAAAAAGAAAAGAAAAAGTAATATAGGGATCGAATTTCTTTGAGATATTGACATGATTTGATATGAGAGACGACATGGTTTCGAGTGCTGTCTGTCAAAAGCCCCGACGCTGACAGACTCAAAACGCACTCGTCTCGTATAATATTATAATATACGTATATATACAACGTACACACGGGATTTCTTACATGACTTCCCTTACCGTCGAAATCCGCATTTCAAAATTTAATTAAACCCTTTCGATATTACACGAGGGAAAGGGATGGAAAAATAAAAATTTTGGATCCGGAACTGACCGAGCACAAGATTTCGTGCATTTTTTTTTTTTTTTTTTTTTTTTTGTCCACGACCACCCCCATTTCGTCTTTTCCCAAAAGATTCTTATCGATATCGATTTAGACCTAATTACATATTTCGTACTTACGCTGCACCCTCTCTTTTAGGCTCGGAACCCTACTTTTCATGATAAGAAATCATTATTATGGAAACAATTACTCGGAATTGGAAACAATTTCAGACTGACCGGAGCGAATATCCCATTGACTCACACACATAAAACACCCATACAAACACGACAACTTTATTATCCGGAGGACAGCTCATTTTATGCGGTTTTGTAACTTATATGACTTTTTTTTTCTCTTTGAATAAAAATTCGGGGTTATTTATTATTATTTATTTTCTTACACAGTAAAAAATTTTGTGTACTTTTAACATACTCGGTCTACATACTCTATATGTTATCCCATTTTATGTAATTATTTTACACATTGTTTTGTCAATGTTAATAAGTATCAATGTGTCAAAAAAATAACAAATATAATATGTTAATTTGACACATTGCCGGTGTTAGGGCTATTTCTAGTTCCACGATAAAAAAAAAAAATAAAAGGATTTTGCGGAAAAAAAAGAAAACAAATAAAAAAAATAGTAGTGGCAAATTTAAATAAATCGTGATTTAAGTCATTGAAAGGATTAATTTTTCGAACAGATTAGCATCCTTCTGTTTTGTTGTGCAAGGATTCCGGATTCAGGATTGGATTCAGGCTCGGAATTCGCTTCTTTAAAAAATTATACAATAAATTGCTGGGTTCTTGTTCTTGTTTGGTTTGGTTTGGTTTTGAAATGCTTGATGTATAAGCCTGAAAAAAACAGTTCACAAATACGGGAAAAATTTTCTTAAGAAAACGCCTAGATTAAAAATTTATGAATAGATAAATACGATAGTATGCAAATAATAACACATAAATTTTAGTAACTTTTTAACACATTTTCATTTTGTCAGAATTACAAATAAAAGTATGTGGACCATATTCTACACAGAAAGTGAGTTAAAAGTACACAAAATTTTTTACTGTGTAAGAGAAAAAAATGACAATGAGGAAAAGTATTGAATTTTTTTTTATGAATGGCAGCGAAATTTTTTTAGTCAGAGGTCAACTTAGGTATAAACATTTATTGATTGATCTCATCAATAGCAGTATTATGTTGGTGTTATTGAACCAAAAAAATTAACTGATACTAGTACTGATTTTCAAGCTCAAATCTGCAGTCCCAAGCGATTTTGCCCTATCTCCATTTTTTTCCGAAATGGATTTAATTTGTTTTGTTTTTCACTGGTGCATAAAGTTTTTGTTTTTTTTTTCCAAAATGAAGATTGTTGGTTATAATGTATAAACATATGTTTACATTGCATCAGAATAATTTAAACATGTTTACATTACATCACAAAAATTTAAACATATGTTTATGTTACATCACAATAATGTAAACATATGTTCGCATTATTCCAAATTAAACCAACGATCTCCATTTTGAAAAAACAAATGGAGATAGGGCAAAGTCGCTTCAATCGACAGATTTCAAAAGGCTTGAGAGGACTGAAGCTCGGTAGCTACATCACAGGTATTTTGCCATCGGAATGCATCTTGAGCCGCTGTTTATCAATCTGGCACTGTTAAGGCTAGGCTCCAGTCTACGATTATAGTTTTTTTATTTTTATTTTTTATTTATTTATTTATTTATTTATTTTTAATTTTTTTTTTTTTTGAGGGGAAATTATTTTTGGGGCAAAATATGAAAATTCTACGTACGAAGCGTCTTTGTACTAGAAAATATACAGCTTCGGTAAATATTTCTGATTTCTGAATCAATTACGTTTTAAAAATTGGATCTAAGAAAAATTTCAAAAATTCCCAGAGATTTATCGTAGACCCAATTTTTAAGAAAAAGTAGGTGACGTAGAAAACCGGAATTTCCGCTGAAGCTGCATATTAGATTATAGGAGGCGTCTTCGTAAGTAGAATTGTAGATTTTAATGTTTTTTTCCAAAAAAAGGTCAAAAACAATTTTCGAAGTTACTAAGTATAGGGTGTTGAAAAAATAACAGGCTGGTGCCTAGCCTCTAGCAGCCGAAATATGGTGTAATAATAATACGCACTACAGCGTCGAGACACAGCGCCGCATATCCCCACACACAGGTGCTCTGCCAAGGAAATGCATCCTAAGCCGCTCTTGGCCAATCGGGCACTCTTAAAAACTCAGCTTTTCCGGTGTTATCAGAGACTAGACAATTCCAGGTGTAGAAGGAGTTTTTTATCTATACATTTTTAAAACCTTTTTTGAATGACTTCCCAGATAAAAGCTTAATTGAATTCGGAAGATGATTGTAAATTTTTAAGTCGAAAAGATCTTTGTAATTATTAATCACAGAAGTGTTTAAACTATTGCGAATATTATATGGGAGTGGATTGCATTTGTATTTATCTCGGTTCCTACGGATAAAACTACACGTCTCCAGAACAGTCCAAATTGATTACCGTAAAAATTTCTAGATTATAAAATACTTACACACTGCCGAATTTATGCCATGTCCATACAGAAATAAATAATCACGTAAAGCCAAGATAAACGTCTTAAAAACTTTTACCAACGCCTAAGGCATGTAAATATACACCTCTTGTTAATTAGTGGTAACCCAAAGGATTGAGTGGCAGCGTTCAGGACTCACACGCCGGAGGTAATCGGTTCGGGTTACAATTTTTCCGACGTATTTAGTCGTTTCCTCGTACGTCTATTCCCATTTGGCTTTATCATAAAGGCTTCCTACAGTTGGCGAACGAAAAAAAAAAAAAAAGATCGAATTGAATCAATGAAAGTTTTGAGCAACCTACATAACCCCACGCTTTCAGTAACTAAACTTCCCAATGCGATGGTGTGGGACTCAAGTACCAATAACGACTTATAAAAAACACTTTTTTTTTTTCTTTTTTCATTTCTTCATTTATACACATTGCGTAAGTTTTTGATCCTATTTAACCTCTGCTCCCGTAACACTTAAAGGTCGATTCCTTCTTATTTTTATTATGATTGTTTTCTTTCTTTTTCCTGTAAAAAGTTTGTTGCTCCTATTAATTTTACGATATAATTGCATTAACCCCGAAAACTGGTCGATCAAGACTGTTATTTTATTATCCGAGGCAGTTTAATGATTTCGAGGGCTTGCGAAACAGCGTTTTAATTATTTATTTTCTGGAGCCCCATCTCTCCGCCGTGTATTGTTCGGGCCTCGCTTCTTTTCTTGATTTATGCACGGAAAGTATGGACATAATTATTCTCCTATAAGCTCTGGATGTTTTTCTTTACCTTGCGGATTTCAACGTGGCCCCGTGCTTTCTCCCACACCTATTCAAGGGAAAGTTTCTCTTATATTTTCGGTTGTTATCTCTCTCTTTCTCTCGCTGGGACTTCGGGATGAGATAACATGACATTTATTTAAAGGACGAGTTTAAAAGCAGAGCACACATAAACAAAGATTAAGAAATAATGAAGAGATAATTTTCGTGCAAGTTTGAGGGGTGGGTAGCAGGGAGGGAGAGCAGGGGCAGGGAGGAGGGGTAGGAGAGAGAACTTTCTCTGGCTTGTTAACGAAAGATTACACTGAAATAACTTTAATTACTGCAACGAATGGTTCCTTTGCTTTAAAGGTAACGACGGCGAGATTTCCTCGTCGTCGCTTATTTTTCCTTTGAGAGAAAAAAAAATGGGGATAAAGGAGAAAAAAAAAATTTGATATGGAAATCGACTCGGATACGACGCATAATGAGGTTAGATTCAAACCGCTGTTGTGTATATATATTTTGTTTTTATTCCTTTCAAAAAGCGATGATTTCGAATGAATAGCGATGTGGAATAAAAAAAAAAAAATAGTATGGTAAAGCATTTTCAGTAGGATCATTGTAAGGTTTGAAGATTCTTGCGATGCGGGATTGAAACCCAGCACATAAAAATGTCATTTACAACGGGAATCGGTCATATTGGTGAATTGGATGGGAAAAAAATGTTTTGTCATGTAAATTTTAAAGAATTCAATCGGAAAGTAAATAAAAGCAATATACATAATCAAATGACACCTGTGCCCTACCCACTTGGAATTCTCTCCTTTTTTTTTTATCTTTCTTTTCTTTCTCCTTTTCCTCTCAACTCTCCCCTACTGCTTTTGAATTCCATCGTTGATTAGTTTTTTTTTTCTTCCTTTCATTGTTTCTGCACGTGGTCGTCAATATTCCAAATAGCAAGAGTAAAATTTGCATAATTATTCTGAAATTGACAGGAGAAGGTTGTAAAAATGCTTTTTATAAGGTGTGAACGTCGGTCGGCCAGTCAGCATCCGAAGGTTATTCAGTGGGAAACGAGTCCGATTTATGTATTTTGTTTCAAGTTTGTAGCTGTTCTGTATATCTAATCAGTAAAGCTGAATGTATTGGAAAGGTAATAATAATGATCATACGATGGCTTTCGTTAGGGATGTGGTACTTTCGGGTGAAAAGGTTTTCAACGACCATTCGTTTATTCGCTAAACTGGGGAGCTAAGGGCGCAATTTCACGCCAAACAAGTCGAAATACGTAAAAAGGTAAATCGTTTCATAGTTTCATTTTTAATCAGTGTCATGTTTAGAGAACATGTTCGAGTTGGATGAAAGTAGAAAAAATGTTCGGCGAACATGTTCACCCAACAAGTTGGAGACATTTTCATCGAGCATGTTCAAAAAAGCCTCATTGCTTATGTAGAGTGTCCCCTACATATTAAGAAAAATATTGGGTGAAAATATTTGTCCAACATGTTCACCGAACATGTCCGCCATTTTTATCCAACACCAACTTGTTCGCGGAACAAGTTGGGTGAATAAAACGAGTACAGTTGGACCCGGTTATAACGAATTTCAAGGGACCGGGGAAATTTGTTTTTACGTCGGTTTTAAAATACAGTTGACCCTCGTACAACGCGGGGGATACGTTCCCGGAGAAATCCGCGTTGTAAAAAATCCGCGTTGCTTGAGACCAATTTCTTATGGGAAAAGGGGGGATCGGGGACAGATTTTCGACAAAAATTACAAAAAATTATTTTTTCTCTTCAGAGGTAGAGGATTTTCAGACTTGTAAATTAAAAGTGGCTTGCATTTGAGATCACCACTTGCATTTGAGCAAAACAATAAAGTAAATCGATCTTTAATGGCCTTGAATCCCGATTCTTTTTTTTGTTCTTTAGTGATGTACGTCCATATTCCGACTGTTTCCAAAAAAGACCTGTTTCGTCGGCATTAAATACTTGGTCCGGAACGTAGCCATTTTCGCGGATGAATTTGGCAAGCATTTTATAAATACTGACTTGTCGGATCTTGAAGTTTAAGGGCTGATGTCAACAAAAATTCTTTCGATTTTCTTAATATTACATAATTTTTTAAAAAAAATTAATAATTTTTTTTTTTTTAAATAAGAATTTTTTTATAATTTAAAAAAAAACGCGTATAAGTGAGTTTTGGACCGCGTTGTATAAGGTTGATAGTCTCAAAAAAAATACCGCGTATAAGTGGATCCGCGTTGCTGGATGCCGCGTTGTACGAGGGTCAACTGTACATAAAACCGATCTGGAGAAAAAAAAATTAAGAATACCTTACTTATTTATTTAGTTAGTTAGTTTCGGAGCTTAGGGCATTGAAAAATGGTCAAATTGAAGTTTTTGAAATTTTTATCGATAATTGCGTATGTAAGTAGTAACTGGACCCATTGATCGAATTTTTATGTCAATTTTACAGAAAAAAAACATATGCTGTAAAAATCGAAAAATCTCTATGTATTTTAAATGGGAAAATCTAAGTGCTTTTAGGCATGTGTTGGAGTAGAGATGCAGAGCTCAGGTTTTGCACACAATATTTTTGGAGACTTTTGACGGAGCGTTCAAGTATTATGTAAGACTTTTTTCAAAATTCCCAACCCCCTCCACCCCCCCCCCCCCTCCAAAAAAAAATTTTTTTTTTTCTTAAAATCAAAGTACAATTTTTTTTTTTTTTTTTTTTTTTTGAGAAGGTGGCAAATGGAGGGGTGTCCATTTTTAATATTAAATTTGAATCTTTTTGGACAATTAATAATAATAAAGATTTTTAATTGAGATTTTCCGGCCCCCCTTCCATAAGATTTCAATAAGAAATCGTAAGAATTTCTTGCACCCCCCCCCCCCATCCGGTCTTGCGTAATACTTAAAGGCTTTCTGATGGGGGGGGGGGCACCAGAAAAATATTTTACACCCCTTAATATCGGGCACCCTAAACGGGGCATAGCCCCTTCACCGATTCAGGGTGTAGGCGAAGGAGATATTACGATTATCCCTTTTATTAATAAACAAAAAGCAGTTCGCCAAACGCGACGACGATGACTGAGGAACTACTTGTAAGTAACCAATACTTATTACTTACATGTGCTCAACAACAAAGGCTCAGAGATGCTAAGGAAAAGCAATCTGATTAAAAAGAAAACATATTCCTTTTTCTAAATGTGCTTAAAAACTGCATCGTCGACCTGAACCTGAGTTACCAGGTACCAGGCAAATCAAAGAAAAGTCCTAAAAAATCACTGCACCTTGCGATTCAGTCCCACAAATATCTAACATTATATCTCACAGCCCTACCTTGCCAAATACAACATTTTTTATAAAGATTTCCCAACCTTCAAGGAAGCTTAAAAATACCGAAACCAGAGTAAAAAGGAACAAAATTTTCATTTAAAAGAAATAATTGGCAACCGGATTTTATTGGTTTAAAAACCAATCCAATCGCATGGAAAGAAAAGAGAAAAAGGAAAAATAAAAAAAGTGAAAGCACACATAAGCCGAAAACCCGGTTAAAATCTATTATTTCCAAGTTATAGAAAACGGAGGGAAATGAAAAATCATCCTTGAGGGCGATAATGTTTTAAGACTCAACTCAGCATAAAGTTATGTCCCATGAAACCGAATGGAGCGTGAAGTCGTCCGCCCGAGGCGAAACGCGCGAAACGGTTGTATTTTCCACGAAAACCGAGGATAAAAGGTGAACAAGATGAAAGCGAAAAGGAATAAGAGAGAGAGAAGAGGAAAATCGTTTTCGCCTTTTGTTTTGAACGATGAAGCTCTGTAACACGACCTTCCTCGAGTTTCCAAAAGGGAAAAAGGTTCCTTCGAACCAGGTAAAAAGAAAAAAAAAAGAAGGAAGAGGCCTCTATATTAAAAAAAAAAACATTCCGAAAGGAAAACTCTATCATAATTTTTTTTTCTTTTTCAGATGATGAAAAATCGTTTCCATCAGTCCGAAAAAAAGAAAAAAAAAAACCAAGGCGACAGTTTGATTCGGCAAAAAAACCATTTGTAATTTTGTCATTTGGCGCGATAATCAAAAAGAACAACAATCATCTTTCCCACGGCTGACATAATGGGAATATGTCGTTCCAATTCTATTACCTTAGGTTAAAGGTCAAAAATATACAACAATGAGTTTCCGCTGTTTTTCTTCAATTTTTTTTTTTTTTTTTTTACTTTTTTTTTTATTTTTGCATTGTCAACGGGAACGTTTCGAAATCGTCATGGCTGTCAAGGCGAAATTACAAAATAACGACACTCCCGAAAAAAAAAATCGTTTTAATAAAAAGACGAGAAAAAAGAAAAAAAAAATTCCCTCCCAGACGTCCTAATCCAATTTAGTCTTTTCCGGAAAAAAAAGAAAGGGAAACGCAAAGTTGCAACGTTTAATTTAAAATGCAGATTGACGGTGAGTCTAAGTAATATTTAATGAGGTCGAAGGAAATAATAAAAACAAGAAATTCAAAAAGAGATGCTCGGGGAGCAAAAGGAGAAAAGGATAGAGAAAACGGAAAACGGGAGCCGTAAAAGTAACGCAAGCCGGATAATGCAATTAGAGGAGTGAAGTGGTTGCTCAATGGGATTACCGACAACTTTTCTTCAAAAACGTGAAAACTAAATTTTCGGTTGTTGTTATTAAACTACTTTCACTTTTAGTTCTTCCCTCATTATATCATTTTTATCATAGCAAAAAGCTTTTTTATAATCTTATTTCTTCCTTCATCCTTTCTTTTTTTTTTTTTTTTTTTTTTTTTTTTTTTTTTTCCTTTTTCCTTTCCGGCTGCCCTGACCTGTCTGGGTTCCCCGGGAAAATAAAATTAACAGGTTGATTGATGAGCAAAATGTGTTCGTCCGCAATTTTCTAACGCCGTCTTTACGTCATCGATCAAGTTCTCAAGAGGAGAGGGTAAATAGAAAGAGAAAATAGCAGACAAATCGGTCTCTTTTAACGGGGAGGAAGAGAAAGACGACGAAAAAAAAAAAAAAAAAAAAAAAAAAAAAAACAAGGAAAAAATCGCCTTGACAGTTTGAAAACGAAAAAGTAGTTACTGTTTTTAATTTGATTCGAATGCAAATTCAACCCACCGAGTGGCATGTAAAATTATTCACAATTTGTAAAACTAAAGCTAATTCAATTTTAAAACATGGAAATTTATCCTTAGGCTTTAGTGAATCCTGCAATCCCCTACACAGCAATGGCAGACAGCCAGAACCTCACTAGCCCGAGCGCGCTTCAGAACCAGAAACGTGCTTTTATATAAACTGCAAAAAAAAAAAAAAAAAAAAAAAAAGGAGGGAGAAAAAAAAAATCTGACGTGAGGCTTTTTTTTCCCTCTCCCTCACTCTAATCGGAAAGCATCATAGACTTGGCAAGGAATCAAAGAAGCAAGAAGTCATAATCAAAACAAGAAAGCTTTTAACATTAAGCAGAAGGCTAAATCAAATTACTCTCCGGAATCCTATAAAATAACATTAAAACAACGGGATACATTCAGAGATTACATTCAAGATTCATGTGTCGAAAAGGGAAAGAATGAAAAGAAAAGGGGGGAGGGAGGGGGGAGAGGGAGGGATAGAAAAACGTGAAAACTTTAAATTCGCATATCTATCTGCGGTTATCGGGTTTCCTCAACTTTTTTTTTTTTTTTTTAAGTTTGGAAGAGCGAAAGTGAGAGAGAGAGAGAGAGAAATAAAGGAAAAAGCTTTCGTTTCCGGTTTTTCAGAAGAGAGAAAAAAAAAATCCATCGCGAAGGTGAAAAGAAAAGGGAAAGAAAAGAAAAAAAAACCCTAAGAAATGAATAAAAACATTCGGAGAAAAATCGAATTCACTTCAGGAAAATAAGATTGATGGAATCTTCATTTTGGTAGTCGAGGAATTTCTCTGGAATGTTAAGACCGTCGTCATACTTTTACATCATCTTCTTTTTTCCCTCGTCTTTTTTTTTTTTCCTTTCTTCTCCCGTCTTTCTTCATCAGGTTTCCTCACGGTTTGTTCGAGCTTTGAGCATTTATTTAGAGCAAGTACACAGAAGATAGGATATTATTTTGAAAACAAAAAATATTCAAGGAAGTAGGATAAACTGAGCAAAAGAACATTGCGAATAAAGTTAAGTTTGCAATAAAACGTAACCACAACTGAGGGTATAAATTCAAATCAAAACATTTTTTATTAAAAATAGGCGGTCAATTCAAATGGTTCGAAATAGAATGAAAAGAAAAGAAAATGTCGTTCACTATAAAGATTACCGGTAACAACAATAATAATAAAATATTTTTTCGTAAACAAGTTTCTTTAGCAGGGTCATTCTCATTTTAATGTGCACTTTTCGATCGAAAAATGCCCGCAACAAAATATAAACAGCAAATGGCGAAAAGTTGTAAACAAATACGAAAAATTCGTAACGTTTTGATATGAAAATCATTTTTCTTCAGTGTTAAAAATAGGTTTTTAAAAAAATGGGTGTTTAAGGAAAATAGTGATTGATGTGATAATTCTTCGTGTAATTTTTTTTTTTTTAAATTTTAATCTTCAGTGCCTTTTTTGATGCTTTTTTTTTTGCATTACGAACCTGATTTTAAGCTCGAATTTTTTTTTCAAAGCGGTAAAATATCCATTTATTTAGTGTTTATTGTTAAAATCGGTTTGTGTATTAATAGTAGACTTACCAAAAAGTACTTCTGTACCCAAAAAAAGTTTTTCCAGAACTTTTTTTGCCTAAAAAAATCTTTGTACGAATTTGAGTTACGAACCTGACTGATATCCAAATGAGGAATCAAAATTTTAAATGACAAATGATGTTAAATAATGGTCTATATTTAAATGATAATTTGCAAGATAGCTAAATGCTTTTCTTTATTTTTATTTCGATTACTTCAATGTCGACCGAGGGCCAGGGACAGCCATTTTTTTTCTGTCGCGATATTTTTGAAGTCAAAAATTAAGCTTTAACGGAAATTTATTCGCATGTAAAAATAATAATGGATTTCGAAAATTGAGTAAATAAGCAGCAGAAAAAACGTCCGGACACTGTTTTGCCATTTTTTTTAGAACCACCCAGCATCAGGGATTGAAGTTGAAACAAAAAATTGGCCACTTCTTTCACTTCAAAAGTTCAGAGCTAATTTTTTTTGAGAAAATTATTTTACTTCTAATCCCTGAAGTTCTTAAAAATAATAGATTAATATTAAAATTAATTTCAAAAATCGAGGGAAGCTGAAGCCCGAGGAATAAAGTTTTTTTAAAAATATTGAAAAATTAACATTTTTGAGCTTTTGTACTAAAAATGTAGGAGAATTGTAGGACTTTATAAAAATTATAAGACAGTAGACACCCTAAATTCAGAAAATCTAGCAAAAAAAATAAAAGAGAGGAAGCACCAAATCTGTCCTCATGAAGCAGTACTCAAATAATGAAGTCTAAAAATCACCACGAAATATTTTTTCCACCCAGATACTTGAATCATTTCTTAATCGCTGAATTAATCTTGTTTTCCCATTTCAATGTCAACGATATTGAATCGTTAGAATCAACCAAAATTAGAACAAGAAAATAGAAATCCCAGACGTCGCTCAAGTCTTTCTTCAAAGCAAAAGAAAACAAAAAAAAAAAAAAAAAAAATTTCCAACTATCGATTTCGATTTCTTCTCCCGTTTTTCAAAAAACAGTAAATTTATTATTATTCAAAAAGAAAGCTCGCCTCATCAACTCCCCTCTCCCACACGGCGTAAATATTTTCACATTTTACATTAGCATAAAATCCTCAAACCTCCAGGCTTAGTTTAATGAATTGTGACAAAAACAAGTCGAATCTCAAGCTGAAGGTTTCTTCTTCTTCTTCATTTTCCTTTTAAAACAATGCTTTTTGTCTTCTTGAATAAATTCTCTTATTTTATGTATTGTAAATTTTTGACGTGACAAGTTTTTGATTAAGCCATCCTTATTATAAAGAGCTTTAAAATTTCTTGAAATTAGACTAGTGAAAAATGGCATAAGAGGAAGGAATCCAGTTTTAAAAGGAACCCAAAGGCACGTGTAATGAATACACAACAACGATCTCTCGTCGAAAGAAGAAGGGAGGGAGGGAGGGAAAAGGAAAAAGGGATAACTCCCTTGCAGAGAGTCTCTAAGAATTAATATCGGGTTCCGATTTCGAACTTGAGAGATTCATTTTCTCTGTCTCTCTCCCCTCACCCCCGCCCCCCCTCACTTGAAAATCTTAAATGCAATGTAATCTGTCCTAAATAATCGGATCCTCGATTCGGATAACAAACGATATCTGGGAGCACGTGCTAATTAATTCCTAATACCAATGTGATAATGATAAAGGAAATGTGACGTTACATCCGGTGCACACGCAGAAGAGAACACGAAGAATCAATTAATTTTCATCATCCGCTTTTCTCTCATCCTTCCGCGGTGGACCCCGACAAAAAAAAAAATTCAAAAAGCCACAAAGGTAAAAGGAGAAAAACAAGAGGAGTAAAAAAAAAATTGTTTTAAGTCCCGTGATTATCTTTTCACGTTGAAATGTAGGGAAAAGGAGAAAACAAGACGAATTAATCAAGTTTGTTTTCTCGGGGAAAAACTTTTTAACAGCGTTAAACAAAAACATGTTCGTAAAACCACCAACCGCGCGCGTTCGAATAATTCATAAAAACAC
Organism: Liposcelis bostrychophila; assembly: GCA_037577465.1. Lineage (NCBI taxonomy): Eukaryota > Metazoa > Arthropoda > Insecta > Psocodea > Liposcelididae > Liposcelis > Liposcelis bostrychophila. The sequence goes on from CM075210.1 coordinate 11,304,192, forward strand.
GAGAAAAGCTCTGCTGTTTATCAAAAAATATCAAGTTTCTCCCTTCCCCTCCCGTGGCCCCTTTCCCCCTCCAAAAAAAAAGGAAACTTTTTCCCCTTCATCTCTGAAAAGTTTAGGGTCAAAAAAACCTAAAGAGTAATTAAGCAGCGTGTGAACGTTCAGAAAAAAAGAGGAAGAAGAAAAAAAAAAAAAAAAAAAAAAAAAAAAAAAGGGAAGAACGTGGAGGAACGGAAAGAAAAAGTCTTAAATCGGCCACATGTTTGATTTCCCACATTCTTCAAAAAAAATAAAAACGTGACGATCAATACCGTAAAAAAATCATTCCGAAAATCGGCGCCTTTTTTTTTTTTTTTTTTTTTTTTTTTTCTTTACTGAATAAAAAGTGAATCGGATGATGTCATTAACAACAAAAGAAAACGAAAAAAAAGGTATAACAAGCAAAGGCGGTTGTAGCTCAAGGCAAACGAAAAGAAAAGTGTCGAGCAGTTTGGAATTCAGGTACGCTGAGCACGAACCATCACAGGGTGACTGAACTTCCAAGGTCGACCACTGAATGCATAGAACCACACTAATAAAAAGACATTGGAGGGTCATACCTGGGTTCAAGTCAAAGGTGTTATCTTACGAAGAAATTACTCCATTATGCATATCATTGGTATTTTTAATTGAAGAACGTTGACTTTTTGGTGTACGATCCGAAGAAATAGTAAAAAAAGAAAAAAAAAACGAATTTTCGTTTCCAGGCACGAATTTTTTTATGGTAAAACCGGAAGCTGATCTTTTTTATTACTTTGCTTCGTTTTTTTTTTATTTCGCCCTGCTTATACAAAAAAAAAGAAGAAAGAATAACGTGAAAATAATCCGCCGGAAAGAATGTATAAAATATGTAGATTTAATTTGATAAACGTTATGACGGAGGAGCTCAACCAAATAAATGAGCGAAGATTGTAACATCTATTACTTTTACATTGACAGGACGTGCCATAAATTTTATTCATTCAATGAATTCCAAGTCTGCAAGTCTCTGCAGAGCCTAAACGTTCAGAAAGCCGACGTGTAGCAGAGCTTCTATCAGGAAAATACAAAGATTTTTCCGTCGGTCTCAGCCGGAAGAGCTTGACTTTAAAAACAAAAAAAAAAATTATCAATTTGTAAAATGAAAACGATTGCGATCCCTTTCGATATTCAAACGTCGGGGGCAAATACTCAAAATCGCAGTCATTCGAGGCCGCGCGTTTGTATCTGCACAATATTTCCATTCCACAGCGAATATTTCAAATGTTTACTGCTATCGTCGGCGCGAGGCTTTTCCCCGGATTTTCAGTCTAGCAATCTGGAATCTGTTTAGCTGTCAGTTTTCTCTCTACTATCTATTCGTTTGTCATCTTTCATCAAGAATTCAGTCTTCTTGGCGCTTAAATGCATGGCAATTTTTTCTCTCTCTCTCTCTCTCTCTCTCTCTTTTACCGTCGATATTTCGTTGGCTATTCGCCAATTACTTTCCTATTTAGTAAAATTTTTACGATCAAAAATGATAACGTTGTGCTAGACGTCAACGTCTGAAAGTCTGTGGTGCAACTGTGATGTCTGCGAAATCCTTAAAAAAAATTTCTCCTCGCTTTACACAAATATCATGAGTCAATAAAATCGATACGATCAAAGTATGTATGTATGTTCGATATTTTCGTTATGCTGGCTTGGATTGGGTAGGTCGGTCATGGGTTTTAACAGTTTTTGGTCAAGGTTGAAAGTCTGTAGTTAGAATTGTCAAATTGTAACGGAAAAAAAAGGAAACTAACTGCAGTTAAAAACGTTCAAATGTTGAGTCAATTTTTTTTTTTTTTTCGGGATCGGGAAAATTTGATGACATCATAATTACTAAACAGTCATAAGAAGAGTTTAATAGAGGAAGGACCAAAGCATTATATTTTTAAAAAAATTGATAAATGAGGTGTGGTAGGAAACGCTATAATGCAAACGTTTTTAAGGGAAGGAGGTTACTAAACCTTTCATGTGACTAATCAATGTGACTAATCGTAAAAAGGAAGGATAGAAAAAAGTTAAAAGAGTAATTGTTAGTGATGCTATATACTACCCTTACTACTTGTTACTATTAAACTCCCCAGATAGCAAAGTCTATCCAGTCCCCAGGACGTCACGAAGATATTTATTGGACGTTCACTGGATTTACCTATGCCCCCCCTGACTCAAAAAGCGTCCTTTGGACGTCCTATGGATATCCCATGGATTTGGATATCCTGTGGATATCTGATGGGACAATCCCCAGGATGTGCAATGGCTTGAAAAGTTTATCTGGGTCGGTATAGACCACGGTCATGAAGACAGTTCTGAAAACTCCAATTTCTTAAGAGGAGACTTCACGGAATACCGGGAGGAATGACTGTTTCGTCTAATTAATGCTCCATTTACGGTAAAAAAATCCAAGTTTTAGGTATCTAACAAGTTATTTACTTTAGGTATCTAACTCGTTTATTGGAATAAACTCGTCTGGAATAAACGAGCGGCGAGAAAATAATTTTTAAAAAGATTGCCGTCGAAAATCCTTGATTTTGTTTTCCAGGTACGCGCTTGCTTGGAACAAGTTGAAACTTGCACCAAAATACAAAAAAAAGTCAAAGGAGTTCGTTAGATACCTAAAAATTGAATTTTTCCCCCGTAAATCGACTGTTGGACAAAACAGCCATTTCTACGGGTATTTGATGAAGCCTCCTCTTAATAAATGAAAGGTGATGTCCTGCTCAACCAAGCTGACTGTATTAAAGACGTTTTCTGATTGGTCGTTGAGGTCACATGACAATCCGCTCGCAATTTATGGAATCTTCAATGCACTGCAGACATGAAAGGAAACGCAACCGCCACTGGTGCATTTTGAAAGAGTTTTGTGCTCTCTGTCGTCAACTTTTGGAAATAAAATTCGCATGTTTGAGCAGGACAGTTTTGGTGAGGGTAGCTGAGAGCAAGAACTACTGACTAAAGAGAAAGTTTAATTTTTCGAAGAACGAAAAATCGGAAGAAGCTTATCGTACAGAATTAAAGGCTCTGGCGTGTCAATTCAAGAGGGCGCACCAAGATTCTCCTGGTAGACTCAGTCCGTGCCTGGGTAGCTACCAAACTTGTGTTTATGACCGTGGGGCAGTCAATATGTCTTTTGCGCACTTTTTGTTCATGCAAACACAAGCATTGTTTGGCCCACAAGCTAGAGAATCATCACTAATTTGTGTAGTCGAATTCAAATTTCGAAATGAAATTTCAGCTTCTAAAGATGAAGTCGAATTTTCTCTGCTGGGTGGGTCGGGGAGAAAGCATCCCAGATAGCATTTTCAATTCATTGGACATCCTGTGGATTGTTTATTAGATATCCACAGGATATTCAAATCAATGGGATATTCATAGAACGTCCAAAGGACGCTTTTGGTATCAGTGAGGACATAGATAAATCCAATGGACATCCAATAAGTATCCTCATGACGTCCTGAAGACATAATGGGGACTGGATAGACTTTGCTATCTGGAATAAAATATACCCAAAAACTTGAATGGTAAAATCAATTTTTCAGAAAATCGTAATCTACCTCATGAAAATTATTTCAGTTCGGAAAGGGCAGAAAGACCATCATCGCAGTCCCCACTGAAAATGATTTTCCAAAGATAAAAAGCGCAAAAAATCGTATCGTTTGTACCAATATTTAAAACATAATGATAGTTGCTATAAAGACAAAAGAAAGAGCTACATACTACACTGTATACGGTGAAAAAATGACAAGCATATCTTTTTTGCACCAGGCTGACTTAAGTTTTACACATAAGATAAGAATCGCTAACATCTCGTACCATGCAATGTGGGACGTTCGTGAATTGCCACAAACGAACGCCATGGAAATGTTGAGGCCGAAAATAGGCTGTATAACATATTCCTGTTTCTCTCTTAATGCTTTAGAACAGCGATGTTTTGCAGTGAATGAACTGCAGCTATTCAACTCTAATAACTACTACAAAATTCATTTCAAACAATTCATTGAAAATTCTTTCTCCAACACCACATTCCCAGCTCAAGACTCTCTGAGGGCTACGCAGAAAGCCCCTAAAATGTACGGAAATGTACGGAAAGTCAAGCCAAAAAAACGAATGAATTATCTTATTTTTTTCTCTCCTCTTGAGCTTGTGAAATAAGGTCAAGCGGTTTATGGCATTCGCATATTTTTTTTTTTTTTTAGTAACGACGATAGATAAAACGTGGCGAAATCGCAATGGTTTTGCCATGTATGGCATTGTTGTTTTGTCGTTTATAGCACTTTATATGCTTGCATCATTTTTTTTCTTATTTTTTTTTTATTATTTAATTTATTTTCTCTTTTCAAAAACTAAATTCGCCAAAATTTCTTTCATTTTTTTTCGCTCACCCTGTAATAAAAAAAAATATATATCGGTTCGCCGACCTCATTTCTTCAAAGAATCTAAACAGCATAGACGAAGGGGGAAACGAGGGGGATGGATGGCTCACCTGGTATATCATATTCAAAACGCATAGCAATATAAGTTAAAAACAAAGCACGTTTTGGAATCATTTCCTTTGGCAAATGCTAATCTTCGTTCGCTCGCAAATGTTTCCTGTCCGGTTACGACACGTGACTATATTTTCCCTTTGAATAATGCTGTTGTTGGCATTGTTGTGTGTGTATATATACATTTCGCGGGGGCCTTTTTTTTTTTTTATTTCTTCTTCTTTTCCTCTTTTTTTATACATATATTTCTTACTTCATCATTCTCGGCTCGTGAAGTAAGAGGTGGAGGCAATTTATCAACGTCTAAAAGTACAATTCATGTTAAGGAAGTCGGGGTTTTCAAGTGGGGTGGATGAAAGACATAATCAAATTTCGAAAGTAAGTTTCTCGTTAGGTAAATCAATAGTTATCCCAGTCGACAAGCCTTGTGGGAAAACTCTTTATGTCTTACGGCGTGGAAATATGGGTAACAGGATGGAAAGAGGTATGGAGATGGCAAAAAATCCCGGGAGATTCGGTTTAATTAACACGGGGAATTAGCCTAAAAACAGACCCCTGGCGTTACACCTGCTTCATCCATCGTGACTTTCCTAACGTCACGAGAACGACAAATTATATCAACACTTCCGGTTAACCCGTTCATTGTTCGCCGAAAAAAATAAAAAAAAATATTTCAAAAAAGAAAAATTACGATGAACGATAAAAAAAAAAAATCTGACCGCAAGATTTTTATGAGAAAAGATGATGTTTTCTTTATCATGTTAAAATATTCGATGATGATACCACCTGATAAATTGAATAAAGGTTCCCTTTTCGATAAAATTAAATGGAATTAATCGACTAAAATGAGAAAGTTGAAGCGTAACCATATCAACCTTTGACTCTTATTACCTGTTTGTACGATGTAGAAGCTCTTTCCCGTTTAAGAAAAGTTTAAAAAAGTAGAAACTTTATCGTGTCTTTTTTTCAAACTAAGAAAAAAAAAGTGGGGGGTGTACAATGATGCATAAATTTTTCAATCGAAGACAAAATATTTCCCTTAGTCTTAACCAACATTGTGATTTTTTTTAGATTTTTTATATATTTTTTTTATTCCATTCCAATAAGTTAAGGATCAAAATTTATGTGGGATGGTGGTAAAAGAGGAGGAGGATTCGCAAAAGGGGGGGGGGACTTTATTTCAATGTAATTGCCTTTTGTTTACCAGTCACCGGACTCGTTTTATGTCTCCTGTGCTGATGTATTGCCCTCACTACATTTACATCCGAGTCACCAAACCGTTTTCTAGTTAATTAAAATTCTTTTCCTCTTTTTTTTTTCCAAACCATCCACCCCTCCCCATCCTCATCCAACTTTCATTCCTACTCTCGCTTGACTTTTTTTATTTGCATTTTTATCTTGACGGTAATTTGTTAGACGAGCCTGGAAAATTTTCTTTTTAAAACGATGAGACAGGTTATGTACAGAGTAAAAAAAGAAAAAAAAAAAAGCTTTTTTTTTTTTTTCTTTCGCAGCTTTCGTCTCCCTCCCGATTTTTTTCTTTTTATATTCCTCCGAAATTCGAAATCGGTTAATATTTTAATATATATTCAGCGACAGAAAGCATACAATTTTTTGTCGTCTCCTTTTTTGTTTTAAGCTTACTTTTAGTTTTTCCGTTTTCATTTATCCACCCTATTATATGTATTTCACGAAAAAAGCAAACAAGTTTGAAATATTTTTATTGGTAAAGCTATAAAATTTAGAAATGGGGTGATGAAAATAAATCAAGCTTATTACAGTAAAATTGTGACATTTGCACACTTTTCAAGCGTTTTCTCACTACACTCAGATTTTCCATTCAATATTAATGTCTTTTTCTTTTTTGCAAATTCTCTCGCTTCCTTCTTCTTTTTTTTATTTTCGCATACATATACCTGATGTGATTAATGTGAGAAAAAGAATACGAAAAAACTCTCTTTTTTTTCGTTTCAGAAAATAAAATAAAATAAAATAAAATAAAAAAAATATAAAAATAAAAAAAGTACATATATTTATTTTTCATTCGAATTCTGAAAAATTTCGAAATGACGCCTATAAATCATATTTAATCAAAAGGAAGTAAAATAAAAAAAAATTCTCAATTTAGCAGGGGTGTTCGACTAATCAGTCGAGCCTTAAAGTCAAACAAAAATAAAAAGCAGAAGATGATTGCGACGAAGCGAAAAAGCAAGAACAAACATTTTAAAATAAATGTAGCGAAGAGTCAAAGTAATAACCTGATATTAATTTTGATGTTACCCCCCCCCCCTCAGTCCCCCCTCCCTTTATCGTCTCTTTCTCTTCTCTGTTTTTCCCCCCTTTTCCTCTTTTCTCAGTTCTCCGACCCGCTGTCGAGAAATCTACAATGATTATTAACGTACTGGGTTTCGTTTAACAGAACAAGGTGAGACAAGTAACACGTCTTCAATTAAATTTTGAGTGCATGTATACATACATATAGGAGGGGACCTCCCATGGGGGCGTTTGTTATTCAAAAGAGGGGTTGCGACAAACGAGATCGAGTTACGAGATCGGCTTTTGTTTCATTAGATTGTAAAAAAAAAAAAAAAAAAAATATATAAAATATAAAAAAAATAAAAAACACAATAAAAAAAGAAATCAATGGTACGTGCCAACAGAAAAAAAAATTTTTTTTCAGGTATTTTTCCCCGATTCCCCTTTAATTTTCTTTCTTGATTAATGATCGTGTCCCATACAGGTTTTGTAGCTTTATTCCTTTTCGGTCGTTACAGAACGTTCCGTAAATCGCTTCCATTAGACTTGATTTTCTCTCATTTTCATGCATTACTTCAATTCGAGAGGAATATAAAAAAAAAAAAAAAAAAAAAAGAAAGAAAAAAAATGGACTCTTGTCTCGGAAAATTGACGTCATTGTTTTCTCCATCAGCGTTCCCTCCCCCCCCCCCCCCCCCTTCATTCTTTCCCCATTCATCGAATGTTCTGGAACCCCCGCCGCAAAAACCGACCCTATTCGTTGAGTAAATAAGCACTAGCCAATATGGCGGGCTATTAGTCAAACGTAATGAGGTGTTTTGTAAACGTGCCTGAATGCAAAGCGAAATAAAAGAGGGGGGAAGTTTTCTCCCTAACTTTTCATTTTTACAGAAAATGACTTTTTTTTTTTTTTTTCATAAGAGGGTCTTACCGTTGATGCAGACGGAAATCAAACGAAACGATTTTCTTACCTGAAAAAGAAAAAGAAAAAAAAATAACTAAATAATTAAAAATTAAAAGATTTTTTTTTTTTTTCTCCACTTGCTGCGTATACTCCCAAAAATAAGTGAGATCGAATCTATCTTAATGTAAATTAATCTGGAGCTGTCAACTGAAGAGCCACGTTAGTTTTAAATTTATTTTTTCGGTTAACTGTCAGCTTGAGAAGTGGCACTAATAATTGTTATCATCATTTTTAGACTTGATAGTGGGTAATAGACTATCGGACAAAAAAAAATAACGGAAGTGTTAAGAAAGCTTTAAAGGGAGCTCGTTATCAACTTAGAAAGTTAGTTACGAAAAATACATGAGAAGCAGCCATGTTCAATTTTTCAAACTCGTCCGTTCACCTTTAATGCACTGTACCGGATTAAAAGTGCTATTCTCCGACGCCAAGTTTGTAGTCCCAACAGCGTGCAAACTTTCAACATAAAGTTCTGCTGTCCCTTTTGAAGGTTTCTTTTTTAATGAATGAAAAAAAAAAGTATACTCCAGGAAAAGCAATGGTGAAATTCGAATTTTCAAAAATTATAACATGATGATACTTGCAAAGCTCGTCACTGATAGAAGAAACTCCGAGATTTAAGAGTACGCATCCGTCGTGGCAGCAGAAAAATTGTATTTTTCTTTTTATAAAAAACGAAGACAAATCATAAAAAATAAAAAATTAAGAAATGTTCAGGAAAAACATTCTAAGATTTCTTCATTTTTCTTTTTTTAAGATTTGTCTTTGCTTTTCCGAAAATATAAAAATACGATTTATCTACTGCCACGACTGATTAGTACTCTTAAGCGGAAACAAATCCCATCCTAACTCCATTGCTCGAGTTGTCTAGAACAAATTTTGTCTTGCAACAAAACCCGTAATGTTTCATGGGAAAACAAAAATGCTTCATGACAACGGACAAGTTGTTTCTTGAAAAGATATTTTTATTATTTCCGCATGGATTTTAAGAAAATGCCTTTTCACAAGACATTTTTGTTTTCGCGTAAGCCATTTCTTTTCAAAATGTGCCGAAGTTATGTGAACGTTTTTAAAATTACGTAGCCGGTTCCAATTCCAAGTGATTTTCCAAATTTGGCTGGTGCCGAGTCCGGCGCCTCGCCGATTTCGGTAATAATACCGAAATTCACAGCTGATGTGAAAATCAGTGGTTCGATGCCGATGCCGATGCCGATGTCAGCCGTGGTCGGCTAAAAACTCAGAGGTCTTGTAATTATGACCCAATGAAGAAATTCCACGAGTTTTGATCATAGTAAGCGCCAATTGTATTAACCGGCACTACAATAAGCGGCGGTTATTGTAACAATTTTTTTTTAAGTAAAAAAAAAAAAATAAAAAAAGTGACAAAATTGATAGTGGTTAGAGTGTCCCTTATTTTGCGAATTTTCGAATTTGATGTCGGGCCGGGTGGAATCTCGTTCTCTATGGGGCCCTAGTAAGCCCTGAATTTTTTCAGATTTTTTACTGAACGGTAACGCCTTACCGTGCCGACTCGAGCTTTAAGTTCCGAAAATTCTCATAAGAGAAAAAAGTCGACATTTTTTTTTTTTCGCGGAAAGACGTCGTTCCCTATCGGGAATTTTTCGTAGATCACGAATCTGAAGTCCGCTTTTTTATATCTGGTTTGGCTTTTGAGTTAGAGGAGAAAATGTGGCAAGAAAACCTGGTTAAGTGACAAAACGCATTAAGTCCTAAGTTTTGCTCATATTTTGGCCTATAACTCAAAAGCCAAACCAGATATAAAAAAAACCGACTTCAGATTCGTGATCTGCGAAAAATTCCCGATAGGAAACGACGTCTTTCCGCGAAAAAAAAAAAATTGTCGACTTTTTTTCTCTTATGGGAATTTTCGGAACTTAAAGCTCAAGTCGGCACGCCTTCCCGTTCAGTAAAAAATCTGAAAAAATTAAGAGTTTATTAGGCCCCATAGAGAAGGATATTCCACCCGGCCCGACATCAAATTCGAAAATTCGCAAAATAAGTGACACCCTAATGGTGGTGCTGGTACCGATTCTGGAATCGGCTCCAACACCAGCACCAGCGGCAAGAATTTTGCTATTCCGGTGCCGGCGTTGGCGCCAGCTCCAGTACTTTGGATATTTTGGCGCCTATGCCGGCGTGGGCTCCAACCAATTTTTACCGGCTTCTAACCCCTGGCGAAAACCCCACTAAAATTCATTCTACAATACAAAAATTCCCATTCCGAAAACACTTGAGAAATAATTTGTTTTATTCCAATCTCACCCTTCCTCCCTATGTCAAAAGTCATAAAAATTCGTTTTCCACACTACTTTTCATCATGCATCTCATGCATTTAAAACTTCCATACAATAGTAGAAATAATAAAAGGAACTGCTAAAACAATGCGTCTGGAATTATAATGACAAGATAACAAATAAAAGTTAGTTTTCAGAAGCTGGGCTGGGTTATAAAAAATACCAAGTTTTAGTGATAGCATAGTTAATTGAACTCCCCGATTGTGTGAGGCGGGGGCAGTCGCGGCAACAGAAGAAGAAATCGTGCCCCTTTTGTTTCTGGCAACAATGTGTGTTGTCTGAAAACTATTGTTACGAACTGCAGGGAACTAATTATACTACCGGAGGAACTTTTCAATAGGTATTACTTTCGGAATCCCCGACACTTCCATCGTTAGACAAGGCGTGGCATTCAGATTATGTAGGAAGTTTTTTTAACGATGTTTTTTTTTTTTTTCTTTTCCTGTTTCACTTTTTCGCTAGCGGCAGCGCGAGCAGGTGATCGTTATTTTTCTTCTGTGTTTTCCACATGTGAGAGATCAAAGGAATGAGCTTTTCTTTTTTCTTTTTTTTTTTTCTTCTCCTGCAATGAATTTAAGTGGCCTAAATAAAAAAGTTTCCTTGTTTCGTGCTTCGGAGGAAAAAAAAAAAGTTTGTTGTCAGGCTAATTAGACTTGGCTTAGAATGCAGTACCCAGATACAGAAGGTGATTTCTCAGAAAAAAAGAAAAAAAAAAAGCTTTAGTTTTAAAGTTGAAATTAAGATTTTACTTTTACACAGTTAAATCTTATTATACACATAATGAAGAAAGGATTCTAGACGTAATTCATTTTGAGCTTAATTAATTGTTTAATAAATAATATTCCTGATATTTCAGGGAAATGTCTATTTCAATTTGTTTTGTATTCCATCCTATCTTCCCGAGTTCGTTAATCAACTTCCCCTTCTCTTTTCTTTTTGCTTCCACTTCTTACTTCTTTCCCCCGAATGCTGAATCCTCTTTTCTTCTTTTTTGAAGCCAGATCATATTTTCCTCCCTTTTCATTGTATAAATATAAATATAAATGTTGTTTTAATTTTGTTAAGGATTTTCTCGCGCGGCGCAATCATCGTTTCCCTTTTAACTGATACGAGATTCTTTGCTTATCTCCCCGCGCATGCTCCCAAAGTTAACGTAAGTTTAACAATGATCACCGTTTGCATCGTCACGTACAACCTACTTTGCGACACGTAGCGTGATCACGTTTTTTTTTTTTTTTTTTTTTTTTTTTTTCATCCGAATTGTAATGCGAAAAATGTGTTGCTAAGTTTGGAGAAGTGTTATTTGTCCCAGGAAATAGCCATTATCCCCGATCAGATGGAAAAAGAGGGATGGAAAAGGAAAAAAAAAATAAACTCTTAACAAATATTAAAAGTTTAGCCGAAGGGTACAATATGCGTGCAGTGCCGAAACTTTCTTAATATTCTGAACAACATGGAAGATTTTTTTTCCCCCTATGAGTAATGATAACGAGAGAGTTATCTCATTATCGCCAGTCCGGGAAAAATACTAGATTTTCTTCCTCCTTTTTGTTCCCTATTTTTTTTCCCTACGTACGAGAGGAATTATGCTGCAGCTTTGCTTGCCGTAAGACAAGCATCTAGACGAGAGCTTCAAAATTAAAAAAAAAAAAAATGTTTTGGCTTTAATTAACAAATATGGGTAAATGCCGCTGAAAATCAACCACAAAAATAAGAAAACATTTATGAAAAAAAAAAAAAATTCGAAGGGTGAAAATGGATGGACAACGAAATAAGATCTTAAACGCTTTTAAAAATTTGAGGATCTCTTTTGGCCCTAGACCAAAAACATTTTACCGTAACATGTTGAGGCATGTTCCTCAACTTGCTGCAGAGTTAGAAACATGTTCGGCCACACTGAAAAATGAAAAATAAAAATTTTGTAAATGTAGCGGAACATGTTTCTAACGCTGCAGCATGTTGAGCAACATGTTACTAAAACATGTCACTGCAACATGTTTTAGCGTGAAATTTCGGCCTAGGATTATGCGCATTATTTTTTTAATAATTTTGCCGGCTCCATTGCAAATAATAACACTATAATGCTTCCCATGCCAACTGATGTATCTCCGTCATGAATAAGTTGGAAATAGTCTGTTTTGATGGCTTTTAAAAATCACGTGACTACATGTTTTACGTTGGCTTAAATTTGTGGTCACATGACTCTGAAAAACAGTCAAAACAGACTAGCTCCAATTATATTTATGATGGAGATATGTCAGTTGACTTCAGCCCCAAGGACTTGATCTCCATAGTTGTTAGTGCAGTCGGCTGTTATTAGTATGTATTCGTCGGGGCCAAACTGATTTTTACGTATTTTTTATTTTAAATAAATACAGGATCAACAGGTTCAATGAACCCTGTTACAGATTAAATGTAAGGGAAAAAAAATGCAAAATAAAATGAAATAAAATAATTAAATTAATAATCAAATAGATCAAAAATTTAAAAAAGTTAAGAGAAGGCTTCAGATATTTATTTAAATATACCAAAATAAATTTCCCTGGCCTAAAACCTTTTTTTGGAGATACAAATTAAAAATCTGGCTTCGTAGCGAACTTTATGTTCATACTGGCGTCTTTCTTTCAAAATTTCAGATTCTCAGGTTGTAAAGAAACTCCGGAAAACGTTTTCAAAAATAAATGTCGGGAATATATTTTCCAAAGCGTTTTCCGGAGTTTCTTTACAACCTGAGAATCTGAAATTTTGAAGGAAAGATGCCAGTATCAATATGAAGTTCGCTACGAAGCCAGATTTCTAATTTGTATCTCCAAAAAAATGTTCTAAGCCATGGAAATTTATTTTGGTATATTTAAATAAATATCTGAAGCCTCCACTTAAAAAAATAAATAATTGTAAATAATTGTGGGAATATATAAACAAAAAAGAAAAGTTATACACCCTATTATAGATTTTCTATTTTGCACCGAACACAAAAAATGAGAAAAAAAATGAGAAAAAAAAGAGAGAGAAAAAAAAAAAAAAAAAAAAAAGAAAAGAAAAGAAAGAAAAAAAAATTAAACTTGTTATTACCAAAGGTTACGCAGTAGGTGGATCGAAAAACACGAATTTTTGAATTTGAAAATGCCACAGCGAGGAAAAGTCGCATTTTAGCCTCCATATTATCCCTAAATTTTTTTTTTTCTTTTAGATTTTTTGGAGGCCGATTTCTGCTGCCCCCAGAGCAGAGGTCTAAAGTTTTTCAAAGCCTCATAAGATAAGGGCCGAAAAAAATTAGAGCCGTATTTTAAGGTACATTGAAAAATTTTATTGTTAGGGTGCAAATTCGCTACGGAATGTTGGACGAACATGTTACTACAAGTTGGACAAACGTGTTGTACCAACTTGTTGCACCAGCTTGCTGTACCAACATGTTTGACAAATGAATTAATCGACTATTGCAGAATTTACTCCTACGTCGAAATTACTGAGGAATGTTGATACAACATGTTAGACCAACATGTTGTATCAACTTGTGTGACCAAAATGTTGTACCAACTTGTTGGACAACAACATTTCTTATGCCAAGCCTGAAAAGTTGTTTTCCCCATTTATTTATTTACTTATATTAATTTTTTTTTAATTTTTTTGCATGTATCAGTGCGCACAAACATGGATTTAACAGAAGCCTATTTTTCAAAATTACAGAGCCTGAAAACTTGGAAACCTAATTTTCCAAAATTTCAGCCTCAGGAATAATCATAAGACTTCAAGCAAATCTCAACTTCTTCCTCAAGTCAATCTTGCTTTTTGCTTTATACATTCAACAAAGTTAATGCTATAAAACTTTTATGCAGCATGAACTTTTAGTTGAAACCGATTGGGGGGGAAAAAAATCAAAATGAAACTTTGTTTGGAACAGAATCAGAAACTCACGGTTTCCCTGCAAGAATTTTCAATCAAAAATCAAAAAAAAAATAAAAAATAAAAAATAAATAATTCTGCCACAAGAAACGAATTTAAAAATACGAACTTAAGTAACGGAATTAACATGATTCATATAATTATTATTGATAGACTGCTATGCTTACGTCGATGAACTTCTTAGGCAGTCAATTAATCTGAATTAAGATAAGCGATTGCCTTCATCTCGCTCCGGAAAATTTATTTGGAAAAAAAAAATTGGTTTATTTATGCCTAAAAGTTTAGGATTTTCAAGATTAATACTGATAAATGGAGGATCGTTTTTCATTAGCGAAAAGAAAAATATCCTACAAAGCCTATTAGTTTTTCCAAAAAAATATCTTTAAAAATGTCCGATAAGCTTATTTTTTTTTATTTTCTAACTCTCGGCCCACAAAATTCGATGCCAAAAGTTTTAAAACCGGAGGGAAAAAAAACCAAGAGAAAACATTTATTTAAAAAAAAAAAATCTTTATGGAAAAAGAAACATGAAATCTCTTTCCTGAAATAAATTTTAACTATTTCACACATTAATTAAATAATATGAAGAGATATACTGGTAATCTGGTAATCTGCTTATAAATTTTTTTTTCCGCTCTCTTGTTTAAAAAATGCACTCATAAAACCATATTAACGGGATTAAATTTTTTAAATTCGATTCATTCTTTTTAATATTTAAAAAATATATTTGCCGAAGGAAAGGAAAAAAAAATCGCTTTTCGCCTTCAAGGGCGAAAAAAGGAAAAAAAAACACCAAATTAAATTTGCTTTTCTCGTTACGCAAAAAAATAAATTTGCAAAAAAAACTAATTAATTGAATTAGGGGAAAAAAAAAAAAAAGTAAAACCCTAACTCCAACGCATAATCAGTACATTTTTTCCCCCTTCGTCCATTCAAAAACTTAAATCCATATCATTAATTACGAAATTTTTTTTTTCCATCCTTTTATCAAACCCGACCCTCATATGTCACACTCTAACTGTGAAGGGTTGGATGATTTTTTTTTTTTCCCGAATTAAAAGCAAAGTTTTAATTGATAATCGACAATAAAATGTATGTTGTAAGTTCATTAACAATTTTTTTTTGAATCATCTAATTGAAATGACGGTTGCCATTTGACTTTTGTAAACATATTTCCCACAGTTTCTTTCTTTTTTTTTTTTAATCTACCCCACATAACGCTTCGAAATGAAGCTACTTAGCGCACTTTATAAAGTACTTGTCCATTCCCACCAAATGCAGCAACTGGTTCCTTACATTTGACACAATTAAAGACCCGTTTGAAAATTTAATTGAATTTAGGCTTTGAATTCCTCTTTTTTTTCCCTCTGTCTATGCTTTCATGGTTCATGTTAATTAACACGAACTTTTATCACTATCATACGGGGTGGTCCGATATGTATTTTTTTTTTTTTTTTTTTTTGCATCGAGAGTTTTTTTATCAATTGACAATGCTTTAGAACGTACAAAAAAAAAAAAAAAAAAAATATTCCCCTCAAAAAAAAAAAAAAAAAAAAAAACAAGTAATTAGTAATAAACAAGGTAAAGGCTCTTCATATCCGTTTAACTGAATCTAAAGCTGACTAATCGATTTTCCTGCACCGTTCGCTTTGAAAATAACAGTTTTTCTTCCGGCTGAGAAATTTTCCCTAGGTTACTACAATCTTTTTCTGTCAGTTTTTTTTTTTTTTTTTTTTTTCTCCTCCTCTGTTTTTCGTCTTTTCTGGAACGCTTTTTACTGTCCACGATGAATAATATCGCAAAATGAAAACAACCTTAATCAATATTTCTAAAATAGAGAGAGAGGAAAAAAAAAAAAAAAAAAAAAAGAATTCAGAATCTCTGATTTCTTCCACTTTATTTTTATTTCCTTCTTTTTTTCCTCGAGAGGAATAATAACAAATTATAGTTGTCAGAATCAAGAGGAAAATGTTTCTTCGACGAAAATGTGAAAACAATTGAAAGGAAATCATAAAAAAAAAAGGAAAAAAAAAATATATATAGAAATAGGTGTAATGAAATGTGATACTTTGACATCGCTTTGGTAACTGAAAGCATAAAAGGAAAAAAAAAAGAAAGAAAGAAAGAAATAATAGCAATTTGTTTATTTTTGAAATCCTTTGTTTTTTTCCGCTTTTTTTTCGAAAATTAAAATGTAAACCAAACAATTTCCGTAACGGTAAAAATGGAAAGCTTTTTTTTTTTTTCATCTTTTTTTTTTCTTCCCCTAAAAAAGACAACGTGAAGTGGGAAGGAAAAAAATTAGTTAAAAATATCTTTTGAAATTGTCTCTTAATGTCAAATTCATGTTGTTTACGCCCTCTTTATCTCTTTGAGGAAGTTAAGCGTTCACCCTTTCCTCTTACAGTCTCTTCTTCTGGCCTTCTTGCAACCTAATCCCTTATCTAACCTGTCCGCCATATTTTTTACTTACTTCATTTTAAGCTTGCTTTAAACGTCGCCATATTTTTATTTCTTGTCGGTTTTTTTTTTTTTTTTAAAACTAAGCTCCTCTTTTTTTCGGGGTCTTAATGTCGAGACCTCTGTCACTTTATTTTGAAAATCTACCCCCTTTCTATTAATGTTTCTGACACGGCTATGCGACGAACAGCTCGAAAATACGATGACCGACCATTTTTTTTTATTAGTGTGACGTTTCTATGGCTTTTATAAGTATTTAGTAAGGCGAGGATTCGTTTTCTTCTTTTTTTTATTTTATTTTATTTTTTTTTTCTAGGAAATTCGAGGACGTTTTTCGCCGGCTGGGTTAGCTTAGTCAGTCTTTACTACGTCTTTTTTTTTTCCAATGTTTGAGAGTGGAAAATGTTAGACTTTAAAAAAAAAGATTGCCTGATTGCCAGCAGTAAATGTTAAATTTTGTGCTGGCAGTATCCGATTAACGACATCGGTACATCATTAAAAATTTTCGTCTGGGGGAAAAAAAAATTTAACAATTAATCGATATCGGAAAATCACCCTGAAACTTAAGGCGTACAGATCTCCATTTGACGTAGATTTCGGTGGGGTTTTCAAACTTATTTTTTTGAATTTTTTTTATTATTATTATTTTTTTCGGCGTTTTCGGTAACTTCAAAACCCCGAATAATTAATTTAATTTAATTTAGGCCTAATTTAATTTTTTTATTAATATTTTATTTTTTATTTTTTCACCGTTCAGAACCTGTTTAAAGTACCGAAAAAAAGAATTTGAACTTATTTCCTTTAAAGTGTTTTTTGAAATAACCAGCGACTAAAAATGTACTAAAACACTGGCGGGGGTGTTAATAAAAATGTAAAAATAAATAAATAAATAAATAAATAAATAAGTAAATAAATCAAATAAAATAAAATAATATAATATATAAATTTAGCTTAAATAAACTGTAACCCAAAGGAAAAGCGGTCCAGGGGCGAAGTCAAACCTGGGAAATTTTTATTTTCTTTCCTTTTAAACAAAATTAAGAAGTTGTATGGACTAGCGGTCGATTGCGGGGAAAAATCGGGACCAGGTTTGACCTGGCCCCGATTTTTTCGGGGCCAGGTGTACAACGTACTTCGGGGCTCACGTACTTCCCTCTTCGTTTCACATTTACTCGTCGTAAGCTAAACAGCAAAATTTCGCGTCGCGGGAGCTTCAGAAAACCACGCATTAAAGAAAAATTTGTAGGATTTTGGTTCTCCAACTTTATGATATTAATTTAATTTTTCAAAAATTAAATTAATATTTGAAATGCGAAAATCAAATCCCCGAAATTTTTGAATTATTTGAATTATTTAAAAATTAAATTAATATTTGAAATGTGGAAACTAGATCTTCGAAAATCAAATCCCCGAAAAATTATTTCGGGGATTTGACCCAGATTCGAAAAATCAAGGTGGAAATTCGGATCTTATTTTATCAATAGGGCAAATTTCACCGATTCAACCAATTTGCCCGACTGATTAAATAAGATTCGATTTTTCACCGCTGATTTTTCAGCGGGTCGACCGCTAGTATATAAATAAAAATTAAAATTAAAATAAAAATTAAATTTATTGTTCGGGGTTCTAAACTTACCCACAACGAAAAAATAATTATTAAAAAATTATCAAAAAATGTAAATTTCAAAAACCCCGAAAAAATTCAGGGTTTTGGGCTCTCGGGGCTTTGACTGAGACTCATTTTGGTGACCGATGAGTTGAGTCGAGATCAATCAGCGTTACGTTGCAGCATAATTTTTTTTCGACACAAGACTGATGCAGTTTCACCTAATAATTTCCACCAGGGCAATTTTTCCGAAATACGTAAGAATTTTCAAAAGCCATCCCCTATAATTATTCCTCATATTTCAGGACGTCTACTGATTCATGAAAACGCAAATATAGGACTTTATAGGTCCATTTTGATGGTCCATGTTGATTCCTTGAGTCTTTTTAGAGCGGCGGTCTCAAAAGTAAAAATCTGCCAGATGATAGCCAATCTTCGTCGCGGAGACGGCACTTGAGAGAAGAAGAAGGTCCATTTTAAAAAAAATATACGACCCAAAACAAGCAGCTTTCTTCAAAACTTCCTCCAGAGCAAGAGGATTTTTTATATAACTTTTATGTCACTGTGTCATTTGTAGCACGAAATTAGTTAATTCTTGTTTTGCCGAGACATTTAAAGCCTAAATCATTTTAATTGGCGAAAATCGAGCAAGGCAGAAAGCCAAACAAAACAAAAAAAAAAAAAAATTGTATGAAAATATGAAAAATTAACCCCATTTTGACATCTTGTAGTAAAAATATAGGAGGATCATAGGATTTTATAGGAATCATATGACAGTAGACCCCCTGAATTTCCTGACGGCCCCTAGCTATACGCCATACTCTCAGCAACTGAAAAGGTAATCTTGAGCACCTTTTTTCGCACTACGTGACCGGCTGCTCTTTGAATTTTTCCTAGTGCGAGTCTCTCCTCTACAAGCAAACAAAATCTCATCTTACGTCACTGCTTTGAAAAATAATTGTTTTTCAAAAGTTCCCACACCTTATCCTTTCATCGTCAACGCGGAAACAAGGGAAAATTTTTATTTAAACAACTAATGAAGATGAACAGTTTGAAAATGAATGGGGTAAAGACTAATAAGGTAAGACAAGACACCGTGCGAATGCATGATAGACAGGATGTGAAATGAGTTTAGACAAGGACTTTTGATCAATGGATCAAGAGCGAAACGATACTTTGCTTATTTCGACTAAAAAAAAAAAAGCTTTTTGCCGTCACGCTTGCGCTTTCCCCACAATTTTCATGCAAAATCAAAACAAAAAAAAAATACAAAAAGAAAATTATTTATTTTTATAGACGTTTTCTCTGGTCCCGATATCATTGATGTAGAACCTTTTCCCCGGAAAACCCCGAAATTAATAGACCGTGGTATAATCTCCATAATATTGTTAATAATGAAACTAGGCATCAATAACCGCTTCATTTTGAATTTACGTTTTATCTTTTTTTTTTTTTTTTTTTTTTTTCTGACTTTACATACTTCCGACCCTCCCACAATTTTTTTAAGAGGCAATGTAAAGCTCATTTAGATGACTCGACTGGAATCGAAAAAAAAAAAAAAAAAAAAAAAAAAGGAAGGGAAAAAAACTTTTTTAAGTCCGTTAGCGATATGAAAGTTTTTGAAAATAGCAATATAATAGGAGTTGATAGGTTTACAAAATTCGATTTCAGATTATGGGTTTTGAGACTGTGACTTTCTTTTCAAGAAAGCTTTTCAACGACAGATGCTGTGTCTGGGAGAGGAGAAAAACTTTTTAAATCAAAAAAAAAAAAAAAAAAAAAAAAAAAAACCTCGTGTATTTTAGCTTTTAATATTGCATTCTTTTACTTCCCTTGCAATTATTGGATCGATATCAATACGGTTGGGTTCTTTTTTATATTTAAAGAATAAAAAAGTTTATATTGGAAAATATATTAAAGGAAAAGGAAGAAAATATAACTTTCCGGAAAAAAAAAGTTTAAAAAAAAAAAAGCACATATACTGTATATATATATATATATACTGCAGTCGAGTATATATACATATTTTTTTTTAATACAAACATAATTTTATTTGCATCACTTCATGAAAAATTTTCGACATATAACCTCGTAAAAAAAAAGTGGAAAATTGACAATGCAAAGCAATAAATTTCCGGAGGAAAAAAAAATGGAATCCAGTTCGTGTCGATCCATATATCCTACATTAATTTATATGGAAGTACCCTTAGGACTCGACTGGTTTTCCTAGTAAATCCATCACCATTAATTAATGCAAATAACCTTCTAATTATTAATATTTCAAAAGCTGGGGTGGGGATGAGTTTTGGGAAAGCGTGCGGCTGAATTTTCCTATCGATAGTTTTACATCGAATTATGAACCCCCGGAATCCCTCAAATGGAGAATTAATTGTCTGAGTGGGGAGGAGGAGGGAAAAGAGGGACTGCACGAGAAACAAAGATACCCCCGATGATTGTGCGGGATTTTTAAATACAATCTCCGGCCCCAAAAAATTAGTTTAATTTTATTTCCGTTTAATTTAATCGCGGGGATATTCCTGTAACCCAGAAAATTTGTAAACGGAGGGATCGGAGGAGAGGGGGTTGATATCTCCCCCTCCTTGCTCCCGTGTTTGATAAAATTGTTATTTTCATTGCGTCAAGTTCGCTTCATCAAATGATTAATCAGCGACGTTCGAAGGAACATGCCCATATACGGAACTAAAACATCCTAATTAATATATCAGCCTCTGATTAATAATGTTCGTAGCAAACACTAATTAAACCGGCTTCCCTTTTTTTTTTCTTCTCTCTCCTCTCCTCTTCCTTCTTTTTTTTTTTTTTTTTTTTTTAAACCCATCCTGGTCTCTTTCAATTTTCATTTTATATTATCTCGGGGAAAATTTTTACGTTCATTATAATATGAATTTTACGGTCTATACGAAAATGATTAAACTCTTTTTCGCGTTATTAAATATCACTAAACTAAAGTTTATTATCTTTCCAAGCGACTATATTAATTTGGTCTATTGTTTTATTTATTAAAATCTAAATGAGACGAAAGCAATTCGAGGCGATTTTCATTTGAAAATGTCTCGTCTTGCTAAAAAAAAAAAAAAAATATTTTTAGCGCCTTGAAATAATAATTAGTCTTATGATCATGACCGCATTACACGTACTAATATATATTCCTGAATTTTATTTCCGAAAGTAAATTTTTCGAATTTCCCTGGTGGAAATCCTAAATTGGATCAAATTCGGATCAGGCTTGATAAAACCTGCAATACTGGAAATTTTATCCCAATCGGACCAATGTTAAATAAAATCCGTCCTGTTTTTCCAATTTGAATTTCCACAATAGGGATTAATTGTGTTTTACTTTTGGGCAATAAAAACTTGAAGAATTTTTTTTTTCTACAGAGCAAAACTTTCGGAATGAAAAGTTTTGAAAAAGAGATCAAATCTAATCGTTTTATCTAAATCGTATCCCTGAATTTGTAAAAACTGAAATTTTCTAAAAAATAATTTTAAAGATCAGGAGAAATTTTTGGGCAACAGCGGAAGATATTCAAATGGTAGGAAAAAAAATTTAAGAAGTAAAACTTTTGGAAAAAAATGGAAAATTTGAAATATGAAATCTGAGGAAAGCTGCCCAAAATATTCAGGGTAGGGGTCGCCCACATATAACGTAAGCAGTCAAGGGGGGAGGAGCACTGCTAAAATATTACGTAAATGCACAATAATATGCTTTGAGAGGGGGTTTGGAACTAAAATCTTACGTAATAAAGGGGGAGGGGGGTTTCGAAAACTTACTTTAGCTTACAATTGAGGAAGTGGCGGCGGGGGGGGGGGGGTCTAAAATTGCCAAAATTATGCTTACTTTATATATGGACAATGCCGTATCTGTATGTCCGAGTTAGACGTTTAATATGAAAATTAAAGATGGCCGCTAAAGATTTCCTCATAAAATCAGAGCCTACAGTCCCTTTTACTCTAAAAACGTGTCCGAAGATTAGAACGTCAATCAAGTTGTTGGAGGTCACTTTAGGTTAATTATGCGAAAAATCCCTAAAAACCAAAAACGTTAGCGACCAAATTTACGGCTTTCGCAGACTTTTGCCCAGGCAAAAGGTTTTCTGGTTGCCTAGGCTGTCGGTTTTTTTTTCACTCCACCCAAAGCCAACCTAAAAATTTCTGGTCTCCAACAATATGGCTAACGTAGTCGGAGGTTTTTGGAAAAAAATTTATTTAGCACTGGCACGTCCTGCTCAAAAAGGGTCATATTTCATCTTCATGTAGAACTTTCCGGCTCTGACATACAGGTATTTCTATGAATTGTATAAAATTAAATTATAAGTTTAAAAACTTGATAATCAAAATGAAAGCAAATTTTATGGTCCAACAATTCATAAGGGAAAACTCAGAAAATTTCGTATGAACCATTTTTCAGACGTAACAAGTCCTGCAATTTTTTTTTAAAAAATGGGCTTAAAAGTAGGTCTCAAGAAATATTTTGGATTTTTGGAAAATATTTTTCAAAGAAGATGCGTACTTGGTATTATTCTATTATCGACAGCCCACAGGATATTTATAAAGAATTTATTACTGAAAAAGTTTAATAAAATCATCGCTGTCAAATTTTGGCGAATTTAAAAAGAGATAAAATTTTTCCTGGTCAAACTGCTCTTTTTACCTGCTCTTTTGCACTGTTGAATAATTTACCAGATAAAAAAATCATTTTTGATTTTATTTTACCTAAATTTGAAGAACAAGTTTAGGTCAAAAACGTGTAATTTAAGGAAATTTATTGGTCGGAAATGTGCCTTTTCACTTTTGTATCAACCTACTTTTAAAATTTTTTCTGCTCCTTTTAATAACGTTAATTACAAAATTTTTCAGTCTCATTTTTAGGGCAAAAGCTAAATACTGTTTATTTATTTATTTATTTTTCGAAATAAAAAATTTAATAAGGGTGCAAATTTCTATGGAATGTTAAACCAATATGTTGGTACAACAAGTTGGACAAACATGTTGTACCAACATGTTTGACAAACGAACAGACTTGCAGAATTTACTCCTACGCCGAAATTAGTGAGGAATGAACACGTTGGCTTAACTAGTTGTATCAAAATGTTGGTCCAACATTCCATAGTGAATTTGCACCCTAGGAGTAAATTCTGCAATAGTCGATTCCTTTGCTTGTCAAACATGTTGGCACAACAAGCTCATCCAACATTCCAACAAGTTGGTATAACTTGTTTGTCCGCCTTGTTGTACCAACATGTTGGCCCAACTTTCCATAGTGAATTTAATTCACTATGGAAAGTTGGGCCAACATGAAAAGGGGAATCGACCTATCGCACATGCCTGGGTTGGCCATATTTGTTTATGTTTAGCTTATAAACAAACATGGCCAACCCAGAGATGTGCGATAGGTCGATTCCCCTTTTCACGGCAGAATTTGCACCCTAAGAAAAAAACGAAAAACAAAATGCGCCACTGCCGCTTAAAATCGCCAAGGGTAGTCCCTTATTAATTAAATATTATTATGTCTCTCATTCCAATGCTTGTTGCAATGAAAAACTTCAACATTTAGCAGCAAAAACATTAGTGCACTGAAAAATAAGACCCCTTACTCGATTCTGAGCCATTGTTAAATCAAGTTATTAATTAATAGGATTTTCATTAATTAATTAGATAACAAGAATAATTACTTTAAAAAATGATATTAACGAATGTTTTTTCTGATATTGTTGTAAAAAATTAGCACGTCCTAACCTATTTTCACTTTATTTTCAAAATCGACCTGTTTTCCCCTTTCTTTAACGAGTCCCAAAAGTAAAAATTCATTTTCTTAAAAGTCTCTAATTCAAGAATTTAATTTCAGTTGTTGAAAGTATGGTTTCTGAGCTTAGAATTTGTCAAGATTGGAATTCGTCCAGCTTCCAGCATTTTTTTTTTTTTTTTATTATTTGGCAGAAGAATTCGATTGTACATTAAACGAAATGGGTTTTAGAAGTTAACGATGTTTCTCATTTAACGTTTTGCCATCCTTTCTCTTCCCCATTACCCACGCTTTTTTTTTCTTTGCCTCCAGACTTTTGCGCCACTTATAATTAAATTAAGTTTAGTGCTTTCGTCAATTTTCTTACAACTGACCAAGGATTTTTTTTTTTTCTAAGTACATGATTGAAATTCCGGAGGAAAATTTTTTTTTTTTCCTTCTTTTTTTTCCCCTCTCGTTCTGAAATTTAAACAGACTAAAAAAATACCGAGCTTTTTAAAAGACAAAATTTAGTTAGTCTGTTTACTCCGATAGCTAAATTTTGTCACGTTTCTCTTGCAATTTCCATTTTTATTTTATCTTTCTCGAATAAAGTTTCGATCCCTTGATGTAGTAAAAGGGATGGAGGGATAAAAAAAATGAAGAACCAAGAAAATCTTTCTTTTTTTACGAAAAAAAAAAAAGATAAGATCATCAGGAATGATATTTCCAGCTTGATTTTCATAAATCAGAAAAAATTCCCCAGAGCTCGAATTTATAAAAAAAAAGTGAAGAATTATTGATTGGATTATGCTTTTAAAAAAAAAGAAAAAAAAAGAATATAAATGGAATGAAAATCGCTTGGGAGGAGCTTTCACAAGTTATAAATGTTAAATGGGTATGTAATGTTTGTTTCCAAAATATATATATTACTATAAACAAGAGTTTCCGGATTTCCTATGGAAGAGAGAGTGAGATGGAGTTAGCTTAAACGAAAGTTTGACATGGGAGTTTTCGCGTATGATACCTACGGGCATACAACAGACACAGAAAATAGTATCGCTCGTTAAAGGATTGGGAAACCCGCATTAAACCCTCCTCCCCACTTCCAACTTTTCTACTTTGATTTCTAATCCTTCCACGGAATCCAAAGGTAAATCATAGAGTGTATTCCAATTCTTGGGCTAATCGTCTGGAAAGTGAATGTCTAAAAATTTTGCTTTGGATTTGCCTTCTTTAACTCAAGTTGGAGATGTTTGACGTGGTGAAAATGCTGAAAGGGGTGAAGAGGTTTAAAGGGATCATTTAGGTGTTAATAAATTTCTTGTTTTTTTTTTTTTTTTTTTTAAGTTTTGGTTCGCTTGCTCGGAGCAAGCTGCAAAGACACTTTAAGGATTATGAGTTCTACTCTATCAGGACAGGATATGAAGCCAAACCCTGTGGCAGTCTCCTGCGTGCGATACACCTAAAAGTGCGAGCAGTGAATGCAGATTGGAAACTTCCGACTGTGAAACAGGCTTGAACCTGTAACACGATCACTCATTTCGAATTCGAACACGCTCGCAACACACAAAGTAAAAGATTTTTTTCGCCTCAAAACCCTTTTCTCTCCCCTCAAAATCCCCTTACGAAAAAGAGATGCATAAATTATTCAAAATCATGTATAAACTATACAAAAAATTGGATATACATAAAAAATGCATAAGTTATGTAAAAATAACCGAAATTTTTTTTTAACTCCTCTAATATAAACATGCATAAAACGGAAAAAAAAAGTCTAAGAAGCATAACATTTGCAAATTTTTCTGCTTGATTTAAAAAAATTATAATCATTTTTGCAAAAACTATGCATATCCAGATCTGCCCCTGTAAGCGAAATGACCGTAACTACATTTTTTTAAATTTTGAGATAATGGCAATAAAAACAAATGTAAAAAGTAAACAAATATTTTGTTTCTTTGTATTCATAATGAAGATCGTCTTTTTTTCGTTTTTATTTACTTTTTATTTTATAAAAATAAGCTTTTTTCCTCTTCTTATCTCACTATCTATATCTATAAAGGAGTAAGTCCTCACTCACTGAATTGCACCAAAAATCGGGGGATGGTCCTAAAAATCTGAAACTTGGCATGGAGGTAGGGTATTGGGGGTAGAGTCCAACAAAAATATTTCCGGGGGGCCAGCCCCCCAAAATGGGGCCCCCTGCAAAATTTTTGTAATTATATGGAAAAAAAAGATTTTAAAAGCGTTGCAAAGAGGTAGACTCCAACCAAATTGTTTTTGGGGCCAGTCCCCCCTTCCCGGGAGCCAGCCCCCCAAAATGGGGCCCCCTGCAAAATTTTGTAATTATACGGAAAAAACAATTTTAAAAGCGTTGCATGGAGGTAGACTCCAACCAAATTGTTTGGGGCCAGCCCCCCCTCCCCGGGGGTCAGCCCCCCAAAATGGGGCCCCCTGCAAAATTTTGTAATCATACGGAAAAAACAATTTTAAAAGCGTTGCAAGGAGGTAGACTCCAACAAAATTTTTTTAGGGAGCTAGCCCCCCCTCCCCCCAAAAAAAATGATTGAAACGTTGCAGTTCCAAAAAATGGGGCCCAAGCCCCTCTTTCCCCCCCAAAAAAATGGTTAAAAGTCACGGTTAGTCGCGTTATACAAATGAGTTCTTTGCGACGATTTTTTGATCCGGTGAAACTAGCTACCGTAGTAGCAGCCTCTTTGTAAAAAAGCAAATAAATAAATAAGTAATAATATAAATTTATATTATAACAATCATAATAACATCAATCATAATAATTATTCCCATCATTTATATTTTCCGAATGATGAAAACAATAAAATGTCCAAAAAACATTCTGGGGGTCAGCCCCAAAAAGGGACACCTGCGATATTTTTGTAATTTATTGAAAATTATGTTTGAATACAAGGTTTTTCCAGTTTTTTGAGGTTCTCCAAGGTTCAATTTCAAAATTTTCGTTGCAGGGACGTAGGATACTGAGGGAGTTTCAAAAAAGGGGTCCAATTACCTCCAGTTCCCCGTCCAAAAAAAACCACAGTCCCCTACCCTCCACCAAAACCAGCTTCCTCCCCTACTTCTCCCTTAAGGCTCCAGTTTATCTACACTGTATTACTCGAGGTAGGGTATTGGGGGTAGAGTCCAACGAAATTATTTCCGGGGGGCCAATCCAAAAAGATGCCCCTGAGTCATTTTTTTAAAATTATGTGGACGGTAAAAATTTCAAAAAACTTGAAACGTTGCAGGGACATAGGATACTGAGGGAGTTCCAAAAAAGGGGCCCAACCACCTCCAGTTCCCCTTCCAAAAAACCACACAGTCCTCCCACCCCCTTCCCCTTCCAAACCGACTTATCTACTTCTCCCGTAGGGCTCCCGTTTATCTAAACTGTAATCCTCGACATAGGGTATTGGGGGTAGAGTCTAACAAAATTATTTCCGGTGAATCAATCCAAAATGGGACCCCCTGAGGCATTTATCTAATTATGCAGATGGAAAAAATTTGAAAAATTTGAAACCTTGCAGGGAGATAGGATACTGGGTGAGTTCCCAACCACCTCCAGTACACCTTCCAAAAAAAACCACGTAGTCCTTCCCCCTCCCCCAAATGGCTTCCTCCCCTTCTTCTCCAATAACGGCATGATTTGCGAGGGTGATGTACTTTGTAAATGAATAATTTTGCTAAAACTTGGAGTTATCAGGATTTACCAGCATATTACACACGGTAAAACAATAATTTTAAAAAATAAAAACGGGGAAAAGACGTTATTGGTTATCCTGGAACTAAAAAACCCACGTTTTAGGTACAGTTTACACAGTCCACTCCAACAATGCCGAACGTTTTTACCTTAGTATATTGCTACACAATGTCCTAGGGCCGACTTCTTTCGAATATTTAAAATCGGTTAACTCAGTTATTCAACTAACGTTCCAGACCACTTGCAAAGCACTAGGATTTCTCGAGGACGACGATCATTTAGACTTTGCATTAAAAGACACAGCTTTAACTGCTTTAGCATTTAAGTTGAAAAATTTGCTTGATATCATGCTGTTATTCGGTAATATTTCAGAACCCTTAACACTTTGGGAAAAATACAAATCCCATTTTTCAAAAGATATTTTAAACAAAACTAGAAACAAAAGTTGCAATTTCGATATGCAGACTACGGATGACATTTATAACGAAACTCTGATAATAATTGAAGATTTACTTTGATCATTAGGAGGCAAAACTCTCAAAGAATTCGGTATATAATTCGGGAAAGCACAATGTCTCGGTATATTGATCAAAAACGTAGAAGAAATCATTTCTACTGTTTATCCAGAAACACAATCATTAAATTCTAAAGACATTTCGTGGCTAAGAGAAAAAGAAGTCCTTGCTCCTAAAAATATAATCGTTGGTAAGGAAGCGTTGAAGTATTACGTAAGACCGAAAGGGGGGGAGGGGGTACTTGAAATTCTTACGATTTTTTACTTGGGGGAGGGGGGAGTTTGGAAAATCTTACGTAAGAATTCCCATTACAACTTCAGGGCTGCAAACCGCGAGGAATTTTTTAATTTGGTTCGGGTTCGGTTCCGATATGAATACAAATTGCGGTTCAAGTTCCGGTTCGGGTTTCATTAGCAACCTTGTAAGTTTCGGTTCGGCTGGGTTCAGTTCCAATCGTTATAAAAATTCTGGTTCAAATTCCGGTTCGGGTTTCAGTAACAACCTTATAATTTTCGGTTCGACTGGGTTCAGTTCCAATCGTAGTGAAAAATACGGCTCAAGTTCCGGCTCAGGTTCGGGGAAAAAGGTCGGAAAAACCCGGATTTTGGTTCAAGGTTCGGTTCGGCTTCCTGCCCTGATGTGGAGCTCCTCGAGAACCCTGACAGGCGGAAGTTTACACAGTCCACCCCAACAATGCCGAATGTTTTTACCTTCGAATATTGCTGCACGAAGTCCCAGGGCCAACATCTTTCGAATATTTAAAAACTATTAACTCAGTTATTCAACCAACGTTCCAGGCCTCTTGCAAAGCATTAGGACGACGATCACTGGGACTTTGCATTACAAGACGCAGCTTTAACTGCTTCAGCATTTAAATTGAGAGATTTATTTGCTATCATGCTGTTATTTTGCAACATTTCAGAACCCTTAACACTTTGGGAAAAATACAAATCTCATTTTTCAGAAGATATTTTACACAAAGCTAGGATCAAAAATTGCAATCTCAATATGCAGGCCACGGATGACATTTATAGCGAAACTCTAATAAAAATTCAGGATTTACTTTTATCATTAGAAGGGAAAACTCTAAAAAAGTAGCGGGTCCGATATGTGTTCTTTCAGAGTAGATTTTACTCCTTTTTTTTAACAGTGTACGCCCAGACAACACAAATTTTTGCAAAATTGTTCAAATGCAAAGTACATCACCTTCGTGCTTCATGCCGTTATTGGAGAAGTAAGGGAGGAAGCAGGTGTTTGGGAGGGCGGGGGAGCTGCGTGATTTTTTTTTTTTTTTTTTTTTGGAAGGAAAACTGGAGGTGGTTCGAACTTTGCAACATTTCAGAAGGGCTCCGCACGGGGTCCTTTTTGGGAGGCTGAACCTTCGGAAATATTTTTGTTGGACTCTCCCCTCAATACCCCACCTCCCTGCAAAGTTTCAAATTTTTAAAATTTTTTCCATCCGCATAATTAGAAAAATTCCGCAGTTGGCCCCCAGGAAATAATTTTGTTGGACTCTACCCACAATTTCTACCTCGAGAAATACAGTTTAGATAAACGGGAGCACTACGAAAAAAGTAGGGGAGGAAGTCAGTTTTAAGATGGGTAGGGACACTGCGTGGTTTTGTTTGGAAGGAGAACTGGAGGTGGTTGAGCCCCTTTTTTGGAACTCCCTCAGTATCCTAACTCCCTGCAACGTTTTAAATTTTTAAAATTTTTTCCGTCCGCATAATTAGAAAAATGCAGCGAGGACCCCTTTTTGGGTTGGCTCCCCGATTATAATTTTGTTAGACTCTACCCCCAGTACCCTATCTCGAGGAATACAGTGTAGGTGAAGGAGAGTCCTACGGGAGACGTAGGAGAGAACGTCAGTTTTAGGGGAGGGGGGGGGGGGTTTGAGGACTGTGTGATTTTTTTCGGAAGGGGAACTGGAGGTCGTTGGGCCCCTTTTTTGGAACTCCCTTAGTATCCCACCTCCCTGCAACGTTTCAAATTCAAAAAATGTTTTCCGTACGAGAAATTACAAAAATGCCACAGAGGGGCCCTTTTTGGAGGCTGGCCCCCTAAAATATTTTTGTTGGACTCTCCTCTCAATACCCTACTTTCATGCAAAAGGCCGTAATAATTACAAAAATGCCGCAGGGGGCCCCTTTTTGGGGGGCTGGCTCCCCGGAAATAGTTTTGTTGGACTTGACCCCCAAATCCTACCTCCATGCAAAGTTTCAGATTTTTAGAACCATCCCCCGATTTTTGGTGCAATTCAGTGAGTGAGGACTTACGCATTTATAGACTTACTGAGGACTTACAGAAAACAGCAAGTGCTAGCGCATCGGAGCGTATATTAGAGCAAATGCGCGCGCGCGAAGCGCGCGTCGCAAAGAACTAAATGCTAGTTTAGGTATAAAACGTAATTCGTGAGATTATAAGGATTCGATCGGTACCAAAATCGCCATTGTTTACAAAAATGTAGTTACGGTCATTTCGCTTACAGCGGCAGAGATTTTAATGCTTAAATAAATTATGCATATTCAAATTTTGGTGCTTAAAAAAATATGCATAAACTTTGCAAAAATTATGTACGTTCAAAATTTTCTATATATGATTAAAAAATGATACATTTTTTATATAAATTTTTTGGATTTATTTTGCAAACATTTTGTACTCTTTTTGCATCGTTTTTTCGTACGGAACGGGTCTAGAGCTCTTTTTTTTATATGAAAAACGCTCTCTACGGTCTTTTTTTATTTAAAAAAGTCTGTGAGTAAAACTATTCTTCAGCGTCTAAAATTTGACAAAGGTGGCAAGGCTCTTGATCAAAAAAGACAAGTAAAAACCAGTCTTAGTACATCAAAAAGGAGGCCACGCTCAAAAATGGGCGCTAAAAAGAACTTTTAAAAAAAGGACTATATAACTGGGACAGTAAAAAAATATGGGAAGGACAGTTTTTTTTCCCCATGAAATTGGCCGTAGTAAATTTAAATATGGGGCAGTTTTTTAAATAAATTGGCACTAAATCAGTTTTTTTGGGGCAGTAAATTTGGTGCAGGTAAAGATGTTGGGGCAAAATTATATATAATTTATATATATCTTATATATAATTTTGCTCCAACATCTTTACCTCTACCGTAAATTTTTATATTTTAGGGAAGATATGCAGAGTGGCAGTAATTAATAATCGAAGGGTAGTATTTATTTATAAAGGTAATTTTTTTATGTTTTTATTTGTTTGCACAAATATTGCTTAAATAACGCAGGGCATTATCCACCTGCACAAAAAACATTATTTACTCGCTAGAACAGGCATAATTTTGATCAATTTAAAAACTGAAGATATATCAAACATATATTATGTGCCACTTTATGGTAACATTTTTTTTTTAATTCCAAAAGATGCCTTTTAATGCCAAATTATTCATTAGACTGCCAAAATATTTTTTTAATGCCAAAATATTTTTTTACTACGAAAATATTTTTTTTGTTGCCAAAAATTATACTGCCATGTTATCAAATTTACTGCCAATCTATTAAAAAAACTGCCATTTTATGAAAAAGTACTGCCCTACTATTAATAAATTACTGCCCCTTTAAATAAACGCAAAAAAAAAAATTAGGTTACGATTTCCGAGCTGGCGTGAGTGCTGCCAAAATAGCCATAAAAGACACTAAATCATTTCTAACATCTATTACTAAATGAACGTCAAACTGTTTGGTGTCAATATCAAAATTGAACTGATTCTGCACCACTGTTAAATCTCCTTTCCCATTTTTTTTTTTTTTTTTTTTTTTTTTTTTTTTTTGTAAAGTCCAAAACCAATTAAAATCACGTTCATTTCTCCACACATTGAATCACTGACAAGAATTGCTTTGTAATCCTTCAGAACTGCACCACTAAAACTTTTCCCTCGGGGGAAAAAGGGACGCCCCATAAATTCGGTATAAAAATGTAATATTACGTGTTGCGTCAAATGTCTCGACGTCGAAAAGAAAAAATAATTTAGAAATCGTAAAAGACGGATGAGTCTTGGTTTAAATTGGAACCCGAGAAAGGATTGACTTTCATACTTCACAGGTTTAAATGCTAAGCTTTTAAAACCTTTTCCTTTAAAGGATCCCGTAAATTTTTTTTTCGAAGCGAACAGGGGGAGAGGGGAGGAGGGGGAAGAAAGAAAAAAAAGGAAAAAAACCATCTTAAAAGGACCATCGGAAAAGATGGGAAGGACTGGGAGGAGGAGGGGGGGGGGGAAGGAAGAATTCTTTATTCTAAAAAATAACCAACCCAACCGTCACCATTTTTAAAAAGGGCACGTTTCTTAAGAGAGTGAGAGAGAGAAAGGAGAAAAAAGAAAAAAAAAACTTTTCCATTTCTCTATGGAAGAAACGTATTAAAACGTCAAGTCAGGTAGATTTTGATCAATGAAAAGTAAATGGACCGGAATTTTAGTCCCTCATACATTATGTTTGGTGGTGACCGCACTTGGATTCGAAACCGGAAAGATCTCCAGATAGAAAATGGAAAAAGACATAAAAAAAAGAGTCCTCTTCTTTTTTAAATGACTTGCAAACTTGTTAAGCACACATCACTTCATTTCTACAGATTCATTCAGTCAGTCAGTCATTCTCTCGGTCGAGTGAACGGCAAGTCGCATATTCACGCCGCTTCAGAAAAAAATAAAAAAAAAGGGAAGAAGAAAAAGCCTTTACATAAAGCAAAGCTACGCCTTTTGTAAAAACGAAACAACGGGAAACTCGCAACTTCAACGTGTATAAAATTATTAAGGTCAGAGAGCATTATAATTTTTCAATTTGCTATATTTTTTGAATTAGACGCATAATAAAAAGTTTATGCATAAAGCAGAAGATTTAAAAAAGTGGAATGTTAACTGAGGCAAGTCACAGTTGCTTTGAAAAACTGAAACGGTAAGCAACGGCAATGGCAACCAATAGGTTAATTAGAACATACAGCTTCTGAATGACATCAAAGACTGGAGTTGAAAGTGAGATTGCAAGTACTTAACCAAATAAAAAGTAACGAATAAACAAAGGTATCATTCTTGGAAGACAAATATTGAAAATCGCCGTACATTGTGTCTCAATAATGTTGCAATTACTTCAGCGAACAAGGCTAGGTTAAATTATGAATTTATATCCGAATGAATATAGACACATCAGCCAAATAAATAAAATATTATTTGCATTATGGTCGGTACAAAACCAAATCAATTTCAAGCAAAAATGACGTAAGTGAAAGAACGCTTTTTCCTCCTTTCAGGAAGCAATCGAAAACATTTCTGCATATTCAGCATATCATTTCTGATAATTTTTTTCCAAAATGTTTGAATGCATTTTTAGAGGAGGGGACTGAGTTTAAGCGTTTAAGGCCTAGGACAGATCGTAACTTCTTGTCAGTTATTCACTAATTCGAATAAAATTACAATCGAAAATATTTAAAGAAATGCACAACTGCAATAATCCCA
Organism: Liposcelis bostrychophila; assembly: GCA_037577465.1. NCBI lineage: Eukaryota > Metazoa > Arthropoda > Insecta > Psocodea > Liposcelididae > Liposcelis > Liposcelis bostrychophila. The sequence goes on from CM075210.1 coordinate 11,337,660, forward strand.
TGGAAAATACGTCGCCTGCTTTTAAAAAATGAATAAGTTAATTTGAAAACGATTTAAATATGACCTTAATGATCCTTCAATTTTGTGATGGCGATGAGTCTAAGGGCGCATTCAAGTATTACGTAAGACTTTTTTTCCGACCCCCTGCCTCCCCGTCGTAAGATTTATTTGACCCCCTCCCCCCCTTATAACTTACGTAAGATTTTTTTTTCTTTTCTTTACCGCCAATTTTAAAAAACGTCTTACAGAATTTCAGAAAAATTGTTTTTTCTTAAAATTGAAGTAAATTTTTTTTTTTTTAAGAGGAGAGGGTGACAGATAGAGGGTGCATGGGGGTGAAAGATGCGGATGGGGGTCCATTTTTTATATTAAGTTGGAATTTTTTTGAACAATAAATAATAATGAAAATGCTTACGTAAGATTTTCCGGACCCCCCCATGTAAGAAATCGTAAGAATTTCATGCACCCCCACCCTCTACCTATATTACGTAATACGTAACCTAAAATATATATATCCATAAGTCGATGTATCAAAATTTAAAAATTCCCGTTAACGATACGTCGGTATATCGCCAAAAATGATCGATATATCGATATATTTTTCGGTAAATCTGCAATACTTAATTTTTAGTATGTTGAAGCCCATAGCTGAAAAAATGGAAGGCACTTTAAGAAAATAAGACTCCAGCAGCAATTAAAAGTTAATTTAAAATAATAAAAAATTAAAATTTCTTTAAAGTCAAAATTCAAGATGGCAGGCGACTAATGCCCAAATACTTATAAATTGAATTTAAAATCAATTAAAAAGCAAAAAAAGTTCGTGGGTGTGTCGCAAATTATGGGGGTAAACTAATTATGGGGTTGTGTCGCAGAAACGGCACGGAAAAAAAAATGGAAATTAATGATTTGAAAAGTTAGGGTGCAATTTCACTATGGAATGTTGGTACAACATGTTGTACCAACATGTTGTACCAACTTGTTGGACCAAAATGTTGTACCAACATGTTTGACAAACAAAAATTTTACATTTTTGGATTTTAGCCGGAATTTTAGCCGGAAAGCATGATTCCGGCTAAAATCCAAAAATGTAAAATTTTTGTTTGTCAAACATGTTGGACCAACATGTTGTACCAACATGTTTGACAAACAAAAATTTTACATTTTTGGATTTTAGCCGGAATTTTAGCCGGAAAGCATGATTCCGGCTAAAATCCAAAAATGTAAAATTTTTGTTTGTCAAACATGTTGGTACAACATGTTGGTCCAACAAGTTGGTACAACATGTTGGTACAACATGTTGTACCAACATTCCATAGTGAAATTGCACCCTTATCCAAGGGTGCAAATTCACTGTGGGATGTTGGACCAACATGTTGGTACAACAAGTTGGTACAACATGTTTGTCCAACAAGTTGGTACAACATGTTGCTACAACATGTTGGTCCAACATTCCATAGTGAATTTGCACCCCAATTGAAGAAATTTTTTTAAATAAAAATGATCGATATATCGACCTTCGCATAATCCAAAAAAAAAAAAAAAAATATCGATAATTTTTCTTTTGATACATCGATAAGTTATCGCCAACACTACTTCAATTTTTGTTAAGGGGTCGTCCATAAACCACGTTAGCACAATAGGGGGGGGAGGTATTCAAAATGCTAACTTTTTCTAACATATCTAACGTTAGAATTTGTCTCATGTAATAAAAGTAAAAAAAATGAAAAAAATTTTAATTTTTAAATTATGTGACCTAACTAACTTTTTAAAAAAAGATTTTAAATTTACCCGTGCATTTGCTCTAAGTTAAAAAAAAAAGATTGTTTAAATGTTTAATATTAATTTTTTTTTTAATTTAAGGGGGGGTTCCGAAATGCTAACCTTTGCTGACAAGGGAGTGAGAGGGTCAAAAATTGCCAAAATAATGCAAACGTGGTTTACGGACGACCCCTAGCTTCTTAGCAATTGTTATGAAATTCGACCAAAACTTATAAATTAAATATCCATAGGATGCCTAAACGATTGAATTCAAATTACTCAGACATGAGTATATAAATAAACCCATTGGCAGTTTTACTATTATTTCTATTTTATTTACCTCAACGCCTAAGAACAAACATCTTACGAAACCGTCGATAATGCTACTGAGGTACTTACATCCCATCGCAAATACACGCAAAATACCTATTGACAACCAAAATCAGCTTTACTCCTCTTCAAGTTTCAGGATCTTCCCTTGTTTGCTTTTTTTTTTTTTTTCCGAAAAGCGCAGCAATTTTTACAATGACGATCGAGTAATTAGAAAAAAAATAAAGACTTTTATTTTGATAGCAAACACCGCGCAAAAATGGCCGAACATCACGTGTTCGGATGGGCATTGAAGCTCAAGGACTCCGTTTATGTAACTTAATTAGAGTTGACTCCACTGGATAAATATTTACAGATGGTATATTAAGTTCCTTTTCAGATGGGGAGTCCACTTTGAAATTGGACCTCACATACGTGGGCTATAACTTTAATCAGTTTTTTTTCCCCCTTGTTTGACCTTTTTTTTTTTTTTTATTTTGCCAGAAGTCAATATCATTCCTTATGAAATCCTCATTAACCCTTGTAAACGAATGAAGATATATATATATGTCTCTTTAGCGTACTTAATCTCCGGGATTAAAAAAGGTCGTAAATTCGGAGGGAGAAAGAGACAAATGATAAACCGAAAACCAAGGGTGAGGGAGAGAGGTGTAAAAGGAAGAGTGGAGGGGGGGGGGGGGTTAATAGCGCGAACATAGAGGTAAACGCTCGTCCACACTTTTTTTTTTCCTTCTTCCTTTTTCGACCCCCCAGACTAATGGAAATAACGCAAGTCATAATTTCCCTTGTTTTCGCTACTCTAATGGAAATCGGTCCCTTAAGGAGAGTGTCATACGCTAATGCAACCGTTTCTTTTAAAGGCAATAAAAATAAGGACACCGTTTTTGTTAAAAAAAAAAAAAAAAAAATACACTTTGCGTGCGTCGAGCTTAATTATTTTCTATTACGGCTTCTTCGTGCCGTGAATGTTGCAATTACGACCGTATTTAAAAAAAACTATACCGTCCATCTTCCGATTTTTTTTTTTCGGTTGCACACACATGTATATCCATTTAGAAAAAAAAAACGTGTCCGTAATTAATACCATATCATTGAGATGTCAACAAATAGAATGATATGCTAACCGTTGCAAAGACTGGACTGCTACCTGCTAATAAAGATGAATCCGCCAGACCGTGTGATTGGCCGAAACGACTTTGCACTGCAACTGTAACTCGGGTTCATGGCCATTTCTCTCAACCGTCGAGGCAATATTCTCCTAAGTATTATTATTACTTCTTTTTTTTTTTTCTCCTCTAAATAACTGACGACTTCTTGTCTGGACTCGGTTTTATCTTATGACAGAAATCGTTTTCAGTCGAGTGGATCGGAAAAGTATGCGAAGCGGCATTTACGGATTTTCGTTCAGGGTTACATCTTCCTAGTGCAAAAGCTTCCTTTAAAATTTAAGCTTTAAGTAAGCTTCCTTATGGTCGAGATCGGAGGAAAATAAGCCCTTCAGGCATTTAATGCGTGACTAAGTAGACAGCTAATATGCTCCGACCGAAAGGGTTTCATCCGATCATCTTATGTTTTACGAATGAACCTTAATCCGGACATCGATGGATGCTTATGCTCGTTTTCTTGCTTTTTATCCTTGTTTTTTTTATAGGTCGTGATGTTTTCCTCTTATTTATAATTTTTTTAAAGGTTCAAATGTAACATTTTCCAGTCGGAAACCTTATTTTTATATCGGTTTTTTAAGACGGAATTTTCACTTCATTTCACTAAAAAAGTCGCTTAAAAAAATTATTCAAGTCGCCCATGCTTATCTTATGGATAAATCCTTCTTTGAAAAATATACTTTAAAAACAGTTTTATTAATAAATAATAGTTAGAGGGGCTGTTTACAACTTTCGAACGAACTAAATTATTTCCAAGTTTAGTGTCTGTGACTCTAGAATTTTTTAAATAATAAAAGATTACATTTTCCAATAACTTTTAGTAACTCCATAAGCTAAACATGGGAGGTACAAAATGTTCGCAAGCTAAACATGGCGCGTCTTAACCATTAAGTCTGACAATATTTGACAATTATCACAAGAAAAAGTGCGTTAAAAATTTTATAACTCTATAACGTTTTGGCCGATTATAAAATTTTATAACTATTTATAAGTTTTTATAATTAAAATTTTTAACTGAGTAATACATAAATTGTATGCTTGAATCGCACTATATTTAGCATATGGGGACTTTATAGGTTCTTTTTTAAAATTTTTTCATGAAAAAAAAAAAGGGCAGTCTCCACTTGATGACGTTCAGGGCATTCGCGTTGTCCGTCATCGCGATTAACGTGATCGCACCGGAAGTACTTTGCAGGTTTTGCTTCCGTAAACGTTTGTGGCATACAAAGAGTACCGTATATTTCATTAAGTATACAAAATTGGCTTACCCAGAATTTGTTTTGGAACAGATTTATTGTCTTCCCCATGCCCGAATTAAAATTTTTCTTTTTAAATCCCTAAAAACATCTTTCAAAACCGCCATTTTTAATGTTTGTAAATAAAAAAAAGCAGAAGATGATCAAAAAAATCGTGGTAAAAGATCCATAAAACTTCCGGTGCGAATACGTTCATCGAGAAGGCGGATAACGCGAATGCGGTGAACGTTATTAAGTGGAGACTGCCCTAAAGAAAAAAAAAAAAAAATACAATTTTTTGGAATAGAACCCGAACCTTGTGGTCGACTTACCAGCTTCCTATATCCACTACACCAGTTTTCAACTGACTTTTAAAAGTGGCAATAAGTTGCCAATTATTTTGACTTATAATATTTTCAAGGTTTTTCGAATTTTCGATTTATTTCTTGTATTTTTAATTTGACAAAGGCTCAAAAATGAAGAAAAACAGAAATAGAAAAATTCGGAAAGCGTTAGAATAAAATAAAAAAACTAAAAATAATTTTTGTTATAAAAGTTTATAACGAAGTTTAAGTTTTTAATAACTCAATTTTATAACACACTTTTTCTTGGGATTTAATTATTATTATAAATGTTTACCTATATTATTTAATAGAAAGGCAAAATTTAAGAGGAAAAAAAATAGCTCTCATAAGCTTAACATAGGAATTATATGTTTCGGAAAAATTGTTCTAGAGTGGTTTGAAAAATTATTTGAAGTATTAAGGGATCCGCCCATGCTTATCTTATGGATAAGTTCTTTTTTTTTATCTAGAGTGGTAATGGCCGAAAAAAAAAATTTTTTTTTCCTAAAAAATATGACTTTTATGTTTAGCTTATGAGAGTCTTTTTTCCCTCTTATATTTCGCCCCTCTATAATACTGCCGACTGGAAAAGGTTAAAATAGTCAAGTTCAAACTTAACACTGTTAAGTTGCAACCAGTCTGAATTTATTGTCAAGTTTAAATCTGACAGGACCAAGTTGGAACTTGACAATGACAATGTTGGGACTTGAAAATTTCGGGTTTAAACTCGACAATGTTAGATTTCAACCTGCCATTGTCAGGTTCTGACTTGACAGTCGACAATCGGTGAACCTTCAGGGCTTCCGTAAAGCTACAAAAAATTCCTGGCTGTGAACTAGGATAGAAGCACGGCAAGTCATATCTCATGATGTGCTATCAAGAACACCAAAGTCTAAATCAATGGCTTTCCTCTCAAAGACTCAGTTAAGAGTCTAATTTTAACATCGCGCCCATAAATAAATTCCAGAGTAAAGGCCATTTTTCAAGTTTTAATTTTTATTTTTTCAAAAAGCATGATTTAATAAATAGTTAATAAACATCATAGCACCATGCGAATATTGTCCCGACCCCGAAAAATTTTTAAATTTTTTTTTTTTTTTACGTGACTTTTTTTTATGAAAACGTTTCCATACGAATGAACCCATGAGAGAGATAAAGAGTGCTTACGTATGAACGGGACATGACAAATAGCTTCATAAACCTGATTTTATCGCGGTAAGAGCTTCTCTTTTTGCTTTTTTTTCCCCTTCCTAAAACCGCGGCGGCTTCTTTACCTCATCATCCCTTGTGATCGAATTTCAAGGTCGTCCTGTTTCCACATTTTTATGTAAGAAATTAAAGAAATATAAAAAAAAAAATCTTGTAAGATGGCCAAAGAACCGAAAAGAAAAAAAATTTAAAGGATTAACCTTTTCCTGACGGCGGCATTATATATAATGCCACTAAAAGTGCATCTACCCGACGGCGGCATTATATATAATGCCAATTTTATTCTTATTAAAAATCTATTAATTGGAAACTTAAGAAACTTAGTATTGACATATTTGAAGTGGTTTAGGGCCCAAAAATCCAAAAAAAATATTTTCCTTAAAAATTCAATTCCCATGTTTAGCTTATGGGAGTATTTTTGGTAGTTACAGTATTAATTTAACTAGTTAATAGCTATTAATTAGCAACTTAGACAATTAATTGGCAACCTAGGAAACTTAGTGCTGACATATTTGAAGTGGTTTAGAACATAAAAATTTTTTTAAAAAAATTCCCAAAAATACGATTTCTATGCTTAGCTTATGGAGAAAAAAAAATATTAGCAAATCTGAATATTTAAAAGCATTGCAAATTGCCTATATTGCAAAAATGTAGGGGCATGTGAATTTAGTCTGTATTTTTGGCTTTAGGACCCTAAATACTTGATGTTACCATAAAAAAATTAAAAAATCACCGGCCGTCGGGTGATACCATTTTCTCAGTGGCTGCACCGACTGGAAAGGGTTAAATGAACCAAAACGGTTAGGCATGAGAGATCTACCTGAACCACGTTTCATTAGGTTTTTGATGGCTGCAATTATATCTTGGCACAAGACCTGGGCCAATTCTTTTAATTTTAACTTTGGAAAAGTTTTTTAAAAAAAAGAAGGAACATAATTTAAATATTTTTTTCTTTTTTACGTTCGGAGTCGGGTTTTCTTCCAGTAATTAATTTATACCGAGATCGAACAATTGGAAAAGTTATAAAAGGGAGATACGGATATAATGCAGACAAGACAATTTTATACAGACGTTAAAAAAGAAAAGAAAGCAGGAGGGAGGGAAAAAAAAGGGAAAAAACTTCTGAGTACTTCGTTATTCGAAACTTTTTTTTTTTTTTACTTCTATGACGTAGTAAAGTTTCTTAATTTGTACTTTGAACGTTGACTTTCGTCTTTTACGACAACAGTTAAACTGCATTTGGATATATCTTGTAAAAGTTTAAAACAAGAAATTCCAACGTGACGATCCTTTTCTTTCTTTTTTCTTTTTTTTTTTTTTTTTTTTTTTTACTTTTTGGATTGTAAAGTCGGTGAAAACGATACGACTTAAGGGTATGCTGGTTACTTTAACACAATGTTAATTTTACATAAGAGAATTTTCTTCAATAGCTTCGCCGCATATGTACCTAGAGAGGTGAAATTTGCGTTAATGGCAAAAGGAGACCTTCTTCTTCAATAGTCAAGGTTGTTTTGTCCATTTGCATTCCTGGGGACCCAGGAAAATGAGCAAAGTCAAAGCTCTAAAATGTCTTTTTTTTGTTCATTTTCAACTTTAATTTTCAAGTTGAAAAAAGCAAAATTTTAGACTTTGCTAAATTGACTTTTGTTCGTCATTTATCGCAGAATTCGAAAATCTTTCAAAATTTTCGAAAGAATGATAAACAAGGAAGCTATTGAGCTTTTCCCAAGAGTCCTTTTTGGTAGATTTTAGGCTTCCTTTTTTAAAATATAAATTGTTTCATAGGACTTTGTTGCACTAAAAGTAGCAATTTTAAAAAACAGGTTTGAACGTTCGAAACCCGTAAGCGTCATACCTTTCTTATGTTTCCCGGAATTTAACCCTTATAAGTAAAGAAATGAGTGACATTTTTCTTACGCTCAATTGATCAATTCCAAAAATGAATAGTGTCGGAATTTTTTTTGTCTATTTCAACCAGGCTTTTGCTACCCAAACAAACTTGAAAAATCCAATATAGTATCTGAGTTCAAAAATAATGTCAAAAAAAAAAAAAAAGATGCATTTGATTTTAAAATTTATTTAATCCTTGAAGGGCCGAAATTAAATCAATATTAAAATTAAATAAATATGTGTTTGAATGTTCACCGTTACGATTGAATTTGATGATGGTTGTAGTAAAGAAAAATGGCGAATTTTAAAAATTAAAATATTTAGGACATAAGCCTTCATCTTAACAATGGCGGATCCAGGGGGGATGGGGCGCTCGCGCTCCCCTGAACTAAAACCATTTTACAATATATAGAATGCGGTTTCATTGGAAAATTTTACCCATGATAGAATTTCAAGTTTTGGGCTCATTTTAGATTTTCCGTAAAAAAATATCTGGATCCGGCAGTGTAAACTAAAATCAAAATAAATCTGCCTATGGGGTCGTCCATAAAACATGTGAGCAGGTTAGGGAAGGGAGGGGTTTTACATATCTAACGTTAGCATTTGTCTCATGTAATAAACGTGCCAAAATGAAAATAATTTAAATTTTTTTAATTATGTAATCTAACTCACTTTTTTAAAAAAACGTTCAATTTTACCAGCCCATTTGCTTTAAGTTGAAAAAAAAAAAAAAAAAAAAAAAAAAAAAAACCTGTTCTTTGCAAAATTTTAGTTCTGAAGAATTTCAGATTTTTTAAATGTTTAACATTAGTGTTAAAAAAAAAATTTAAAGAGGGGGGGGGGGGGGGGGTAACCGAAATCTAACTTAATTTAAGGAGGGGTCCCGAACCTATGCTAACAACTGGGGAGGGGATCAAAAATTGCCAAAATAATGCTCACGTGTTTTATGGACGACTCCTAAGGTATTACAATGAGAAAAAAAAAATAAAATCCCGAAGAAGTCATCGAAGAAGCAGAAGTGCCAGCAAGCGAGGAAAAAAAGAAAAGGGAAAGAAGCTAAAGAAGGAAATCAAGAACGTCTATCAGAAAAAATGGGGGAAAAAAGCTGTCGGAAAGAAAGAAAAAATGAACTAGTCGGGGAAGCAAATCGAAAAAGACTGCCAGAGGAAAGAGATCGTGAAATCCAACCAACGAGAAGAAAAGAAAAGAAGAAGGGACATCGAGCTTTTATCTGATTTCAGCTAAAACTTTTGGTAGAAAAAATAAAATAACCATGAAAAAAAAATGATGCAAAACAATCTGGAAATGACAATTAGGAGAAACAACCTAATCAGAAAATTCAGGAGAAACAATTTGAAAAGAAAAAAAAAATTGGGAAAGAAATTGGAAAAGGCCATCAGAGGAAAAGATAGCGATATACAACCGCCAAAAAAAAAAAAAAAGAAAAAACAGAAATTGAAGCGAAATCAGCTAAAGCCTTTGATACAAAAAAATTAAAAGCCGAAAAAAAAAAAAAAAAAAAAAAAAAAAAAAAAAAAAGAAAAAAAAAAAAAAAGATGAAAAGCAAGTTAAGAAGAAAAAGCCGTGGAGGCAACCTGAAATGAAAACTCTGAATAAACGAAAGAGAAGAGGGGAAACCCCGAGGAAACAGGCATCTCTAATAATAAAAAAAGAGGTAAAAGAGCCTCGGAGAAAAAAAGAATGGACGAGTACGAGGAAAAAGAAAACAGTACCTGCCACGTAAAATTCAAGACCAAGAAAACATTGGAAAAAAAGTAAACGCTGTTACATAAAAAAAAATTCAGTTTGGATTTTAAAACATGGTACGGTTTCATAAGTATAATGATTCTCACCCGGTCGTCAGAAAACCGATTGTCAACCACCCGTCCAGACAAATCGTGCCCAAAGGGCATCATAAATTCATATTTTTGCAAATCTTAATACCCCTAACGAAAAAAAATATATATTTTGCTTTACTGACAAATGGCAATACAGTGTTAAATTTCATTATCTTACAATTCTTCTCCGGTTTATCGACAGAAAAGGATATATCCTAAATACACGGTTGCCTATCTTCTATATTGCAGTTTTTAAAAGTAACCAGCATACCCTTAACAGACGCCGAAACGACTTTATTTTGTCTAATGCACTTTAAAATTTATTTCAGGCGCTGTTAATTCAAGAAAAGATAAAAATATTTCGTTTTTATTTGTTTTGTATTGTACGGTAGTTGATTTAAGTGGAATTTTATTTTTGGAAAAAAATATTTTCCTTTTCAAACCAATAGAAGGCTGATTGACCTTCGGCTAATTGGATCGGGAAGTTATGCGAAATATTAAAAAAAAATTATGAGTAAACTACTTAAGTAGGGGATTTTATTACTTTAAAGGTCTTGGTTAGCTATTTCCAAAAATTAACTTTTTTTTTCAGGTACGGTTCGATTACGACCATTTAGGATCTGTGTTTAGGCTTAAGTTTAAATAGAATTTTTTGATTAGAATTGTCAACTTCAGTTCAAAAAAGATAGGATATGAAATTCTTGAAAATGGTGCTAAAATATTTTGCTAAGTTTGTTACTCCCTCAACTTTCCTGCTTAGATCTCTCCAAACTCTAGGTTCCATATACCTACGCACAGGTATCAACACGCTCGTATCCGAGCAAAGGGATTCTGAGGTTTGCGACAACGCCTTTCACTTTTACCTCGACCCGCGAAAATTAATTTTGACCTCCCCATAAGAGGCAACGCGAGAGAGGGGGAGGGGGGGAAACAAGATGTTTTTTTGGCTTCGCCCCCAAGTATGCCAATTCCAAGGGTTAACTCACTTGTTCCGGTCCGCGACTTCTATTCTTGAAATTTTTTTACGTTCCAACTCACCTGAAAGAAAAAAAATAATAAAATTAGTTACAACGTAAAATGAAGATAAAAATGAATGAACCTGAATGAACCTTGTTTTCATTGGAATGCGTTTTATGGACAAACTAGCTCTTGATGACCCTAAAATTCAATGCGACACGCAAAGTGGGCATTTTTTTTTCATCCTTTTGTTATAACATAAATCCCCGATGAAAATGCTCTTTACCCTCTAAAAAAAAAAATTGATGGCTCCGCTTTGGAATGTTGCCTAACAATCAAAACACCAAGGACTCAGCCAAAGAATAAAAAAAAAAGGAATAAAAATAATGCTTGCAAATTGTTTTTCTGCAAAAAAAAAAAAAAAAAAAAAAAAAAAAAAAATTTGGGTGCGAATTTATTATTTATGCTCTATTTCTTCAAAGAGGATCCGTTGATGAAAGGTCATGACCGACAGACGGTCTGATTCTTCCTACCATTGTTTTCATCCCGCACCTGAACCGTGAACTGTAAGGAAATCATTCCCACGAAGATTTAAAAAAAAAAAAAAAAAAATTGCCTCCCGAAATTAATCGGATTTGTCTACACAAATGCAATTTACAATATAAAAAAAAATAATCTTCTCTGCCTTTATTCGAAAAGGAACTTCTTCGCTTTTTAAGCCTTTCTACGATACTTAATCAGGTTATATGGCATCGCTAGTGTATACTACAATACACCCCGGGATGGGATTTAATTCAAACGAAAAAAAAAAATAAGAAGAAGTTAACACGAGAAATGAGAAAAAAAATTAAAAGCCACGTTTTTGTAACGGCAGTAATAAAACTTTCGTTTATAATTTTTTTTTTTCTTCCATTACAGAAAAAATCATTTCCAAATATTCTTTTGAATCAAACATCGGATGAAAGTTGACAAATCCGCTCCCGAAAAAAAAAGCGAGAGAAAAGTCGAAATAAAATCTGGAGGGAATGGAGAAGGTAAATAATTCTAAATGTCATTAGATTTCTTGATAAGCTAACAATGAGACGACCTTTTGAAATTTTATCTCCCTGAGATTTGAGATTCCTTAAAAAAAATAAAAAATAAATAAAAAGAGAGAGGGAAAAATATGATTTCGAAAAGTACTTCTCGGAGGAAAAAAAAAAAAAAGCTAAAAAGGAAAAAAAACAGGGGGGAAGAAGGGTATGAAAGACAGATTAAACGATGGATCTTACATTAGAATCTGTCTGTAACAAACTTATCTCGTATGTTATGAGCATATACAAATTCCATTAAGCTATCTTTGTACGTGTCACTCACTACCACATTCTCTACAACAAAATCAACATCAAAACTTTGTGTGCTTGCTGCTGCTTTTCCTATATCCTCGACGGGATCAGCCTCCGTTTTTTTTTTTTTTTTTCCTGGCTCCCCACCTCTTCTCTTTTTACCTTTTTCCTCGCTTTTTGATCTCCGTTCAAAAACTAACTTGGAGAAAGAACACCCGAAGGCAAAACCGAAGCACATGTGTTTCGGTTACTTACTTTTGAATTTTCGTTGTTTACAGAAACGTCAAAATAAAATAAAAACAGTCTTGTTACAATTTAAAACGTTTGCGTTGTACTAAATTTTTTCCTCTTTTTAAAACGAACGCCTTTCAGGCTCCCGATCTAAAGTTTATTTTCTTTTTTCAAGTTTTTTTTTTCGAAAGCAGCATTTCCGTCGGAAGCTTTTTAAATGAAAATTGAAAATGAATGAACTCAACACAACGTATTTTTTTTCCTATTGTCGATTAATAGATTGCACAATTTTAATTGGATTAAAATCCAACATGGAGGAGCCATTTTAAATATAATTTAGTTCATCTTTGGCGCCATATTGGATTAAGTAAGTTTATTCTCTTGTATTTTTTCTCCTCTTCCCTGTTTTTTTCGCTGAGCATTACCTATATCCTAGGGACTAAATACCATTGACAAAAAACGAATGTTTTAAATTTCAAAATATCACAAATGAAAACTTTTTTTTTCTTATCAAAACGAACCTGAAACCATCACCTCATTTATTTAGTAACTCGAGAACATAGGAAGGTGGAAAGCTGATATTTAGCACCCATATAAATGCCATACAACCCGATAAAATTAATATCTCAGCTTGGAAACCGTCTTTTCAGAGTTCAGATTTTCAGTTTACAAACACAAACACAAACTGAATGAGTCTATAATTAAAATTAAACCTTTAATAATAATAATATTCTTCCCACGGTTTTAAACGCATGCCACGTTTTCTTGACAAGCTTTCTGCATAGCAGAACCAGATTACAAAGCATACCGTAAAACTGTAGGGCATGAGAAGCCAAAGGCTACTTATTCGAAAGGAAAAAAAATACATCGTACGGTGTAAGCAAAAACATCGATTAAAAAAATCATTTCGAAATTTCATGTGGAGTGCAAGATACGACTGTTGTATAGTGAAACAGAAGCAGAAGAAAGAGGAAAATTTACAGCGATCTTCATTCATAATTTTCTAGAAAAAAAAAATAAATAAATAAATAAATACAAATAAAAAAATTAATAAATAAACGAAACTTGGGCTGCCCTTTTTTGATATCATGACTTTTGAGGGCAGGTTTGAATTAAAAACTAGACTGCTTTTTTGACAAGAAATGTTTTTGTTGGGATTTATTTGCTACGCAGATAATTTTTAAACATTGTTCGACCGCGTAACGCGTCACTCGTAACGCAGCTTAAATAATTTTTAAAATTTTTAAAAATTTAAACCTTTTAAAAAAATTTTATTAGTCTTTCAAACATTTTTAGCTCCTTATTGTTTAAAAAAAATTTTAGCATCGTAACTCGTAACTCTTAACGCGGCTACGCGGCCAAACAATGTTTATAATTATCTGAGTAACAAATAAATTTTAACAAATTCAAACCTTTAAAAATTTTAAGCCTTTAAAAATATTTTTAAATAATTTAAGGAGTGACGCGTTACGCGGCCAAACAATGTTTAAAAATTATCTGCGTAACAAATAAAATTTAAACCGTTAAAAAAATTTAGGCTTTAAAACTTTTTAAAATTTTTAAAAATAATTTAGGCTTCAAAAGTTTTTAAAATTTTTAAAAATATTTTAGCCTTCAAAACTTTTTTAAATTTTTAAAAATATTTTAGTCTTTACAACTTTTTAAAATTTTTAACAGTATTTTAGCCTTTAAAAATTTTTAACGCGTAAATCTTAACGCGGCTAAACAATGTTTAAAAATTATCTGCTTAACAAATAAATTTAAAAAAATTTAAACCTTTAAAATTTTTTTATCCGCGTAACGCGTTACGCGACCAATTCACCCCCCTCTGCGAAAAAAAGTTTCACTTCAATAGAAAATAAAAAAAATTAATTAAAAAAATAGAATAGGAGAGGTCTGGTTTGAGATAAACAAGAAAAAAAAATTGCGATTTCGAAAAACGTTAAATTTAAAAAAAAACTCATTTTTCGCTGTTAAACATCCGCCTTAAATGGTTACTCTTATTTTTTTTAAACCCCTTTCCCCTCTTCTATTATACATCAGTCTTATTTCCTATTTTCTATTATTCGGCCCAAATTTTATTTCTTTCGACTCTTATTCCTTCTTTTTTTTTTCAATTCGGTTTGTTGAAGATGTTGCATTAATCTTTCGAAAAAAAAACCTTAAATAAATAGGTAAGAAAGAGCGAATGATGTTGAAATGTATTACAAACGTCAAGGGTCGAAAACGGATAATGCCTTCGCATTTCTCAAATGTGGATCCAAGATTGAAAATCGAATACGTTTGAAATGGAAGGAAAAGTCGGGAGGACGAAAATGGGAGGGAGAAGGGACTGTTTAAAAAATATTCTAACCGATTGGAATGATTGATATTGCAGTTTTCTTATTTTTCGTATTTCTTTGATAAAGGAAAAAAAAAAGGAGAAAGGAAAGAAAAAAAAAACTTATCCTTTTTTTGGCCGGGATATCAGCAATTCCTCTTCTATGCGAATCAACAACTTCATTATCAAAGCTCTCATTTCATCCCTTCACTCTCTTTCATCCCCCCCCCCCTCTATTTTCCCCCTTTCTCGCGAAAACAATGTTAACGTTATTCCCTTCATCTTCTAAGTTTCCATTATGCGGTAAAAGCTTTTGATTTACCCGGATGTTTCTAGACATGATTGTCAAACAAGGCAATTACTCGGCAATCGTTTAAAGCGAAGCCTTTTTTTTAGAAAAAAAAAAAGTAAAAAATAAAAAACAGTTTTGAAATACCGTTTATTTTTAGGAGGAATAATAATAATAATGTGTACCGCACGCAAAAGTTCTTAGAAAGTCGCCTCTTAGGTGCTGATTTGTTTACTCTCTTGTGAAATGGAGTGTTTGGTTATCGCATTTATGATAACGAGTAAAAAACGTAAAATATTTAACACATTTTGTAAAAAAAAAAAAAAAATCGCTATTGTTTATTGTAAGGAAGTAAAAAATTTCTCATTTTGTCTGTCCAAATTTTTTTATCACAAGCTAAATATGCTGAGCGCGTAACAGAACCAAATATTTCCCGTGGAGAAAAAGAAATTCTCATATCTCAAATGTCCGTACGCCGTTACTAATTCGAAAAAAAATGTTGTTAAGCGATCTCAACCTAGTTGCATCAATAAATACAAATTCTATACGGTTATGGATATAATTTTCAAAGACCACCACGGTCCTCCTCGCTCGATAAACAAAAAAAATATATATATATATCCCAATTTCATTTTAAGTCCCTCTAAGCCTTACTGTCCTTCCAACCATCATTTTTCCATCCCAATTCATAACTTTGTTTACATTACTGCTTCCGTTTCCGGTGCGACAAGATAAATCTCATCCTATTTCCCTCTTTCCAGCTCCAGAAGAAGAGAAAAAAAATATATATATATATAGAAAGCGAAAAAAAGAAAATATTTTCTCTTTCTCTTCGTCTCTCGAAACATCGGAAAAAATTAAATTCAACTCCCGATTTATGGCTTATGGCGCACAAGGAGCAAATATCGCTACCAAAGAACATTCCGGAGACATTTCCTCCATTACAAACAACTGCTTTGACTGTCAACAAGTAATACACATACCCTGAATAACACTTTTTCAAGTAACACAGACACGAGCATTTTCGAATATGAAGAGTTTTTGGGGGTTAAGGCGTTGGTTACATTGCACGAAAATTTTGTTCGAAACGTTTCGATAATTTTATCAACGGCTAAGTGTATAAAAAAAAGGGAGCTTCCATCTATGGTTTTTACTAGAACCCTCCGATTAAAGATTTTGATTAGAAATTAGCTCTCTCCATTAGGAAAAATCGAACAATTTAATAAGAGGATTAATGCAAAATGCCATATTCCACTTACCAGAACTCGATTTCATTCGCTATCGGTCGGCCTAAAAAATTAATTCCTGGATTAAGAGTGCAAATTTGTTTGTTTTGGAATAAGCACCGGAATACATTTCGTGGGATTATTTGTGCTTCTTAATGCGTTTTCCTGTTTTGGGACGTACATATTCGCACACGCCATTTTCGTGATTCTTCTCAAGATTTTTTTGAGTTTGTTTCCATGTAAAACGTGGGTTGACATTAAATTTTCGAGTGCATGTGTTTTTTTTTTTTTTAAATTCCCGTTGGGAAAACAAATGTCTAAATCGAATAAAGGAGAGGAAGTTGGTATTTTCTTTTTTCGGATATCGAAACTATGTATTGAAGGAAGGGATCAAAAATCGAACCCTGGAAGGTCGTCACCTTTGGATCGATTACCAGAATTAACTACAAAAAATTTAGAAGCGCTGCCCGAAAACAAGGAGTCGTCCAGACATAGGTAAATTCCCCTGCTTAATTTGGGGAGAGGGGGGGTTTAAGGTAGAAAACCAAAAAGCGCTATCTAATTTAAAAACAGAATAAACGATGAAAAAATAAATAACGATGAAAAAATAAATGAATAAACGCCATTAAAAATCAGATTTCTGTTTGGCAGGGTTGGCATGCTGATTCCGATTCCGATTATTTCTCCGTTGCTCGATGACATTTCAAACGCGATTCCGATTCCGATGCCGATGCCAAATCCGATAAGTTTCTTATCATTCGAATCATATTCCGATTCCGATTCTAAATTACGCGAAAATTTTTGCGATTCCGATTCCGATTGGAAATCGGAAGTCGATTCCGATTGGAAATCGGAAGTCGATTCCGATTGGAAATCGGAAGTCGATTCCGATTGGAAATTGGAAGTCGGAATCAGATTCGAACGATGGTAACATCGTTCGAATCTGATTCCGACTCCAATTCCGTTTCCGATTAAAATCTATTCGGCATGCCATCCTTGCTGATTGGCTGATTTGCTGATTGAAAAAAAAAAAAAAAAAAACTAGGGAAGAAAAAGAATTGGCAAGGAAACAAACATTTGCAATTCGAGTTTCTTTTCTTTATTTTTCTGAGCAGAATGCAACGGAACCAAAACCCACGCTTTAATCCATATTCTAATCGCGAAAAGTTGGTTTCAATCGAATGATGTTACACAAAAGAATTTGGAGATTGCTATTTTCCGTAAAGAAATGTCAATTGAAACCCGAAAGTCGCCGCCGCGGTTTTCGTATTTTCAAAGCAGAAAAGTTTGTTAAAGCTCCTTCACCCCTTCCCTTCCCTTCCCTTCCCTTCTCTTCCCTGCTCTTTTCCATAGGATGTGACGTCACGGTACATTGCTGGAAACGTGTCACGGGCTGTCTCGGTTATCTACATAACATACATATGGATGATGATCGAGGGGAAAAGGGTAGACCGGAAGTGAAAGTTAAGGGAAAAGGGAAACCCGACAAGGTTTTTTTTTTCCTCCTTTTCTGATACATATACGAATAAATAAATAGAATAACAAATACCTTTTCTTTTATTAAAAAAAAAAAAAAAAAAAGGAGCGCAAAAATTTATTTGAATAATTTTGCGCGAACAAACATACCCATACGATTCTCGGAGTAATGAAGTCGTCCCTTGAAACCGGAAACGGGACGTCAAACAGTTTGTTCCGGAACAAGTAACAAAATCTCCCCCTTTTCCGTCTGTTTCTCTTCACCCCCCCCCCTGCCCCTGCAACCGATTTCCCCCATTTCCAGAGCCCGTTTTCACAAACTCAGTCATCATCTCTCTTCAGTTTTATCAAAAACGATAAAGATCGATAAATATGACGTTTAGTCACACTTGATTTACGATGGTAAAAGCTTTTTATAGTGATGTTTATTGATTACAATGTTTGAGCTTTTTATCTCTTTTCTTCTTTTTTTCTCCCCATCTCTTTTCCTCTCTTCCTTTCGGCCTTTTCGGATAATAAAACTTCAAATTCTTCCGCACACTGCCCCATATAGAATTTTTTGACCAAAATCGGTGATTAAAATTAGTTCTTCAAGCTTTTTTGGGAAGTAAAGATCGTGTTCTAACTTGTATTTTCTTTGACTTTTTCTTGTATTTTTGGCGCAAGTTTCAACTTGTTCCAAGCAAACTCAACCCTGAAAAACAGATAAAAGTTTTTCGACAGCATTTTTTTTTTTTTAAATTATTTTCCCGCCCCTCATTCATTCCATACAAGTTGAAACTTGTTTTAAACCCAGGATGTACCACAGGAGCTCGTTAGATGCCTAAAATTTGCATTTTTTCACCGTAAATAGAGTATTAGAACAAAACAGCCATTCCTCCCGGAATTCCATGAAGCCTCCTCTTAAAGTTAAAATAATGTTTTTTAATGCTTAAAAAACTGATTTTTTAGAAGTTAGATTTTTATCGGTGCAACAGAAAGCCTACCCGAACCGGCTAAAACTGCTGAAATAATTTTTTTTTTCCTCCCAACTACATTTAATAATACACTATTCCCTCCGGCTCATTTCATATATTATTATTATTCCATATTCATTTCCATTTTTTATTTTTACAACTATTTACCTGTACATTCCATTTTTTTTTCTCCCCGAAAAAAAAACGAGAAAATAAACAAGAGTTTTTTTTTACAGTAAAGGATAAATGAATATGAGTAGATATTATTTGTGTTCGAAAAATGATGTCATCCTTCCATGAATAATTCATTAATACACAAGGAGTTCGGTTGCAGTCGAAATAATCGTTGCAAAATATTTCAAAATAAAAATGACGTTGTTAATCCACGGAAAAAAAATCTGATTCATTCGCAAGTTGATTTAGGTCAACGGGGTTGAATTAACAACCCTCTTGACATCTTTTCCTTATCAATAACACAGAAGGAGAAGTAAGGAGAGATAAAAAAAAAAAGAACAACACAACAACGTTGGAAAGTCAATGCAATGATACATAATGCATAATACATGATTGTTGCTTTTTCTTTACCCAGCTCTTCTTCTTCAGTCTTTTTCTCTTCGTATTTTTAAGTATATGAGTAAAAATAGAAAGCGTGTTGCTATATCTTTTGAAGTTTTCTTTCCCTCTTGCC
Source organism: Liposcelis bostrychophila (assembly GCA_037577465.1). Lineage (NCBI taxonomy): Eukaryota > Metazoa > Arthropoda > Insecta > Psocodea > Liposcelididae > Liposcelis > Liposcelis bostrychophila. The sequence goes on from CM075210.1 coordinate 11,356,895, forward strand.
TCATGTTCCACGTCTAGGGATTATCTATGCTTCTTAATGCGTTTTCCTGTTTTGGAACGTATATTCACAGACGCCATTTTCGTGATTCCTCTCACGATTTTTTTTTTAGAGTTTGTTTCCGTGTACAACGTGGGTTGACATTAAATTTTCGGTGAGCATGCGATATTTTTTTTCGATCCCGAACATTTTTCCTAAAAATTTTGGCTCCTAAAATTTTCTTTTCCTAGCTATTTTTTTCCCTTATTTTCAATTTTCTTAAAATTTTTTGATTCCTAATATAAAAAATGGATTAGGAATTAATTTTTTTTTAGGAAAAATGGTTTAGGAATTAATTTTTTCCTAAAATGAATATTTTTCTAATTTTTTAAATCCGTAAGATTTTCCATAAAAAAATTAGGAAAAAAAAATAGTTAGGAAAATAATTTTAGAAACCAAAATTTCTTAAAAAAATGGATTAAAAATTAATTTTTTTAGGGAAAATGGATTAGGAATTAATTTTTTTTGGAAAAATGGTTCAGGAATTAATTTTTTTCCGAAATTTAATATTTTTCCTAATTTTTTAAATCCCTAAGATTTTCCATCAAAAAATTAGGAAAAAAAATAGTTAGGAAAACAGTTTTAGAAACCAAAATTTTTTAAAAAAATGGATTAGGAATTAATTTTTTTTTGGAAAAATGGATTAGGAATTAATTTTTTTTTGGAAAAACGGATTAGGAATTAATTTCTTTTTGGAAAAATGAATTAGGAATTAATTATTTTTCGGAAAATGGATTAGGAATTAATTTTTTTTGGAAAAACGGATTAGGAATTAATTTCTTTTTGGAAAAATGAATTAGGAATTAATTATTTTACGGAAAATGGATTAGGAATTAATTTCTTTTTGGAAAAATGAATTAGGAATTAATTATTTTTGGAAAAATGGATTAGGAATTAATTTTTTTTGGAAAAATGGATTAGGAATTAATTTTTTTTTTTTTTTTTTTGGAAAAATGGATTAGGAATTAATTTTTTTTAGGGAAAATGGATTAGGAATTAATTTTTTTAGGGAAAATGGATTAGGAAAAATGGTAGGGAATTTTTTATTTTTTGTTTGTTTGATTTTTACAAAAAATGGATTAGGAAAAACAGTAAGGAATCTTTTTTGGTTTTTACGAAAAAGAAATTACGAACTCGAAGAAGGGAGAGAAGTTTTGGTATTTTCTTCCTCCCTTTTTTTCGGATATCGAACGGCATTTATTGATGCGAGGGATCAAAAAGCGAAGACTGGAAGATCGTCAAATTTTATTTTATGTGAATTCGATTTTTATTTTATAGTCAAAAAAAAAAAAAAAGAGGGAGAGGGGACCGATGGAAAGATGCATTTAGTACAAGAACCGCGGGAGATTATAATCGTTTCTGGTCACAGGTGACGGGGGTTTAACCTTGCTTTTTCTCGTGTAAAATAATTTCCTGTAAACGTTTTAACGGAATTAAGAGAAAGTGAAATGCTGAAACACTTGAAGGGGGGTCCACGGGGGGAAATGCTTGGGAAAAAGTCGGCGCGGAAAAGCAAAAGGAGTGGAAAGTCACGTAATTAAGCTGAAGCTTCCCTGTTATCATTATTATATTTTATGCGAGCTTTTATAACCGGACTCATCTTATTTTGAACATTGTTTTTGTATGCGTGGTCTACTCTTGGCGGTATTAAAACACTGTTCCCTCCTCGGACAGGAAGAGCCTCGGGGGGATCGAAATGTAAATGAGGGCGTGGCACCGGCCGTTTATGTTTATTTTACTGCAAATGATAATGTTTTCGGAAATAATTTTCAACACCTCCGTCTGCTTACCCCTACTCCCCGAAAAAAAAAAAAAAAAATTCTTTCCAGAGATCGGAGAATGCATATATCAGATGAAAGTGAAAGACGTCCCGGGAGGCTGAGTTGATACTCGCGACTTAGGAAAGTTCAAAAGAAAAAGAAAAAAAAAAAAGGAAATCCCTTTTCGATCCTTTGTTTAAAATCCGCCACTGCACCCATATGCAATCAAAAGGAAACCTCGAATCAAACATAATGTTCTATTTTTAAATGTAATGACATCATACACTAACTGCTGTGCTCAATTATTTTGCGCGTTCCTCTCTCTCTCTTTTGGTTATGTAGGAGTTTAATGCTCGCAAAATCCTTGACAATATCGCACACCGGCATGGAAATCTTTCTCCATCTTTTTTTTTTTTTTTTTTTTGTTCCCTTTAAAAGCACAAAGAATCAATTTAATTTCAGTTGAACTTTTAACTTTCTCTCCCCCCCCCTTCCTTTTTTCCCCCATTTTATCTTTTCAATCCTCTTTGAGTGCGAAAATGCTCCATGATCATTATGGTTCCTTCTGGTGTTGATCGCTTTTCATTTTCCCCTTCGATCGATGGAAGATTTAAAAAAAAAAAAAAAATCGAATATTGTCGACAATTTAAGCAACTCGCATTTTTTTTTCTTCTTCAAGAAAAAACAAAAGGGGGATAGAAAAAGAAAATTGGAAACGGGAATAGCGGGGAGAGAAAGAAAAAAAAAAGTCCTTGTAAGGGAAGGCATCGAAAACCTTCTTCTTCTTTCCCCAGTTATTTCACGGAACCGAGTCGGGACTTTCGATTCCGGGGTTGAAAAGAGCTAGCGCACAGAACGAAAACCCTCGAGAGATTCGCTCTGCATAATCTATCAACTGAGCGAATCTGATGGGGGTTAGTCTGGGAACCTTAAAACAAATACTTCAACCTCTGCAAATAAACATTCAGTCATTTCAAAATTGACCTCTCAAGAAGAAGAAAAAAAAAATTCCTTCTTTTTTTTTCGAGCGCTATATCTTCTTCTTCCTTTGGGAGAGAAAAATGTTCTGAGTTGAGAAAACAATTTTCGTCCGGTGTTAAGTCAAGTGATTTCCTCCTTTTTATCCGTATAACCCCTTCCCCCTCAAGCTTTTTTTTCTTTTTTTTTTTCTTCTTCAGCGATCTGTGTCCGGTGAACTTTTCAGCAGTTACCCTTCCACCATCCTACCCTAATGGCATCTAAAAATGCAAATGCCGAGGAACCTATAAAATTTATATACATACAATTTAAATAAAATTTAAACAAAATAGCTCCGGGTTGAGTTGCAAAAGTTGCATTGTAAACGGAAAACATGTTCCGCCTTGTTGATTCACCTGCTTAACGCTGTAACTTGTGTACAGGGGGGTATAAGCGCGGGGGAGGATCAATTTAAAAGCCTCACATTTTCCAGGGTCGTTAGTTTTGCAAACGAACCATTGCTTTTAGTTAAATTAAAATCTGAGTATATATAGTCGATATTAAAAGTTCAAGATGTTAAAAAAAAAAAAAAAAAATCTGTGGATGATATTTGGTTTTGATACAAAACGATAAAACAAAAAACAGAGGAATTTATTAAAATAAATGTATGAGTAAAGTCACGTATTGAATATATGATGTTATGTGCATCCGGTTGTGTGCATATTCTGCATTCGTTCTTCGCGATGAAGGTGGTCGAATAGTTAATTTATCCCTGTGCGTATTGTTGGTATGTGAATATGGCCTCGGTGTATTAAAATAATTACAGATGAGAATCGTTTGCGGCTTAGTTTTTCATTTGCTCCTCATAGATTTTCAGCGGGATCGATTGAGTTCAGGTGAAAATCAAGATTTTAAGAGGAAGCTTCAGTGGATATCGGAAGAAATGACTGTTTTTATCTAATTCTCCATTTGAGGGGGAAAAAATTCAAACTTTAGGGATATACCAACGAACTCCTTTAATTTATTTTTGTATTTTTGGTACAGTTTCAACTTGTTCCAAGTAAAGGCTATGACTAAACTAAAGTATCTAAACTCGCAGCTGTCGAAAGCAAATACAGTAGATTCAAAATAACGAGTAACAGCAGGGAATGACTGGTCACAAACGACATGTTTGATATCATCATGAAATTTGGGTAAAGAAGGAAATGCAACCCATCTGGCTATTGGGTGATCGCCCAATAGCCAGATGAGATTTTAGATACCTAAAATTTAGATATTTTTCACCGTTAATCGAGAATTAGAGAAAAAAGTTTACAGAAGCTTCCTTTTAAATCTGGCTATTGGGCAATCGACCAATAGCCAGATTGGCTATTGAGCAATCGCCCAATAGCCAGATCTTCTGAGGAAGCTTCTTCAATAGCCAGATAGCTAAATCACTATTGGCCGATTGTCCAATAGCTAGATGGACCGATTTTCTTTTTTAGAACCTTCTTGGGCGATTGCCCAATAGCCAGATTTAAGAGGAAGCTTCTGTAAATGCCGACTTTCTTTCTGTAATATTCGATCAACGGTGAAAAATATCTAAATTTTAGGTATCAAACGAACAGATGTATCCGGAAACTTTTAGTGTAAGTTATGCGGCCGGAAAATAATATCCAAAAAATTAGCTGAAAAATTAGCAAAAAATTAAACTTTTGATTTTATTTTCCTAGTTTCTGTCTACTTGGAACAAGTTGAAACTTGTACCAAGAATACAGGAATAAATCAAAGGCGTTCGTTAGATACCTAAAATTTCAATTTTTTTTCCCTCGTAAATCGACTATTCTATTCACTGAAGCTTCCTCTTGACAGAAATCTAATCAAATGTGGACGAGCTGTGTTATCATAGTCGTCAAACGGCGTAGGATCATATAAGGTAGGCAATGGAGAATACTCTAATAACAGGATTTCGTTTATAAGCAAGTTGTTATTAGAAAAGAATCTAAAATTGGTATTTCCTCCTCCGACCCAGCCACAATATGTCGCCAACAAGATTCGATCAAAAATAGGTAGGCTAATTAAGACGACAAGATAAATTTTACGGCAGGATGACTCGCTCACAAAAGGTGACATCATTTGACATGGTGAAGACTACTTATAACATTTCAATTTCTTTACTCCACCTACAGGCAGATTTCAAAATTACGAATGACTCAAAAGTCAGCATTCAAAAAGCGGTGCGCCGAAACAAATAAAGCACCACCTAAACCGGTTTCACGTATTCAAAGCAGAGAAAGCGAAACTCAAAAAGGAGAATTCAAATCGTACAACTATAATTCTACAAGGAAATCTTATTCCGCCATCAACGGAAATATAATTTCACAAATGATTACACTTCCATTCAACTTGCAACCGCGCTTAAAATGCACAATTTTACAAAAGGAAAAGAAAGAAAAGGGGAAAAAAAAACATCCTGGACACTCGACTCCGCAAAAAGGAAAATACAACAACAAGAAGGGGAGAGAGGAAAATAAGAAACAAAAAAGAAAGGAGGATGGAAAACGTGGAAATGGAACACTTGAGTTCATTTCCAATTCAACACAACACAAACAAGTGTTTTGCAGCAGACAGAAAGTTAAAGAAAACAACAGTTTTCACGAGTCGTATTTAATTTCATTAACAACTTGAGGAAAATGAGGAAAATACAGGATGAATCGGAAATCTACAATTTATTCCCAGTCAGCTAATTTAAAAATTTTCTTTTTTCTTTTTTTTTTTTCTTTTATCTAATATAACAAGGAAATAAAAATCCCCGGGAAAACTCTTGACGACTCAGAATTAAAAACGTTCCCCTCTTTCACATATTTTCTTTTTCTTTCATCTCGTTCTAGTCATCCCAAATCCTTTTGCTCTAGATACAAAACTGTCAACAGTCAACTCTCGGAATTTGAAAAAAATAAATTCTTGCTTTTTTTTTCTTTCTTTCGTTTTATCATTAAACGTCACGGAAGGAAGGGTGGAAATTTTGCGTCTGTCTGGACCAAAAGCAATTCGATCAAAATATCATCAAGTAAAAGTGCGCTGGCGCGAGTAACTTTGGAACGCAGTCAACAAAACATAAAGCAAAGGAATTCGAAAAAAGAAAAAAAAAATCATTCGGAGGAAAAACAGTTCATAAACTATTTATTAAATGTCTCGTAAGAAGAAAAAAAATTTTTTGGGGGGAGAGGGGGAAGGGCGGGGAGAAAAGTTTTTAATACAATCATCTCGTTTTTTTGTACATAAAAAAAATTATTTTCTCACAAATAATCTATTTTTATTTTTATAGTAAGCCAGTAAAAAAAAAAAAAAAAAAAAAAATGGTTATGCCTAAAAAATACTTACAGGCAAAACTAGTTTCGCCAAAAATTTAGAAAATGAAGAAGGCATTTTCTTAATTTGATGCAATAATAATTTTGCTTGGATTATGGATGCTTGACAAAACTAGCCTTACCTAGGCGAAATTAGTATTGTTTACATTTTTGGCAAAACTAGTTTTGCCTGTTAGTAAAAAATAAGCAAAACTCTGAAAAAAGAAAAAAAATACTTCACGAAGTTTTGTTTATGTAAGTATTTTTTTTCCCTAGGAATAACTAGTTTTGCCAAGTTAAAACCAATTACTACTAGGAATTTTAATTAATTTTAGGCAATACTAATTTTGCCTGGATTTGATGCTTGGATAAACTAATCTGACTAATCTGCTTGGCAAAATTAATAGTGCCTAAAATTAAGACAATATTAATTTTGCCTAATATTGCCTAAAATGTAAGCAATGCTAATTTTGCCTAGGTAAGGCTAGTTTGGTCAAGCATGCAATCCAGGCAAAATTAATATTCCCTAAAATTTAAAAAATGCTTTAATTTTCTTAATTTTAGGCAAAGTATGGCCTAAATTTTTGCAAAATAAATATTGCCCTTATCTAGGCAAAATTAATATTGGCTAAAATTAAGAAAAATACCTTAATTTTCTTAATTTTAGGCAACGTATAGTCTAAATTTTTGGGAATATTAATTTTGCATAGATAAAACTTGTTTTGTCAGGCATCAAATCCAGGCAAAATTAGTACTGCCTAAAATTGAGAAAAAAAATCTAGGCGGTACTTATTTTAACTAGCCAAGTACTGCCTAGGTTTTTTTAAAGGCAATAATAATAGGCAATACTAATTTTGTCTGGATTTAAATGCTTGGCAAAACTAGTCTTGCTTAGGCAAAATTTGTATTGCCTAAATTTTACGCAGTATTTATTTTCCTTAATATTGCCTAAAATGTGACTTTACCTAGGTAAGGCTAGTTTTGTCCAGCATCTAATCGAGGCAAAATTAGTTTAGTCTAAAATTGAGGAAAAAAAACCTAGGCTGTACTTATTTTGACTAGTCAAGTACTGCCAAGGTTTTTTTTTTTTTTTTTTTTTTCTTCTTAATTTTAGGCAATACTATCTTTTGCCTATATTTGATGCTTGGCAAAACTAGTCTTACCTAAGCAAAATTAATACTGACTAAAATGTAGGCAATACTAATTTGCCTGATATATCCTAAAATGTAAGCAATACTAATTTTTGCCTGGATTTGATGCTTGGCAAAACTAGTCTCCCTAGCAAAAATCAGTATTGCCTCAAATTAAGAAAAAAAAAAAAAAAAAAAAAAAAACCCTTAAGCAATATTTGCTTTGACTAGCCAAAACTAATTTTTCCTGAAATCGGGATTTTCCTGTAACATATTCATTCTTATACAGTCAATTTGCTTTAAAAATCCAACATCGCATAACAGCTGCATTTTAAACCGAGTGAAAAATAATCTCAGTTAACGAAGGCGCATACACAATGGCAATGTCAGAAACAACCCCCAGGGTCTAGAGAGAGAGCTCATCATGCCTTTTTAGAAACAACCACTCATCTTGTTTAATATCCTCCTATGAATAGCCCACGCAAAAATATTTTTCATGCAGCTTTTAAAATTTTTACCTCGTTAATTGATCATTCTGTTTATATCCTTCTTTTTTCTTTTTTTCTTTTTTTTCAAAAAAAGAAATTACCCACTCCAGGAAATGTAAAGACTTTTTTTTCCCCATTGTGAAAAAGTGAAAACTAACAGAGTAAAGTAAAAGAAAATATTATGAAAATACAATTAAATACTTAGTTTCTTTTTAATTACTTAAAAAGTTTCCCCGAGTTAAGTCGTTAAAATGAAACAAAGATGTTGGAATTTTTTTGTAAGAACTTAAAGGTGTGGAAATAAGAATCTGTTTCAGGTTCCTGCAGTCTTCTTTTTACTTCAATAATAAACAACCACTTCCCTCATTCCCCCCCCTCCTCCCCCCACAACTTGTTCCCTTCACTTTTCCTTTTCAAGTTCTCTTCAACCCTTCCCTTACTTTTTCAAGAGTATAAAAAAAGTTCTTTACACTTATTTTAAAAATCGTAATAATAATAATAATAAACATATCAAAAAAAAAAAAAAAAAAAAATCTCTCGTTAACGTTTTAAGAGTTTTTCGAATAAGAAGGTTTTATTTCATTTTTAATAGGCAGTAAATTGATCGCTTTTATTTAACTTCAAATAAGCAATTCATTAAGGAAGTTTTCCGCTTTTCAATAAGAAGCCACTTGGATATTTTAAAGCTTTGACAATATGCTGTCCCGGTGAAAAGCATCTCTCTTATTATTGCTTACCCGGGGATTTTAATTCCTTTACAAATCAGATAACTTGAGCTTCTTTTTTTTTTCTATAGTAAAAAGGCGGTTGAATATTTCTTAATCAGTTGCCGTATTATTTTCAGGCTAAGTGGTGCTAGTTGATGAAAAGAATAATTTATTAATCGAAAATAAGCTCTTAATTACTAGAATTGTAATGCTCACCTTTCGAGCCATTAAAGCGAAAAATGAAACGTTAGATACAGTACCTGCTAACGAATTTTGTTTAAGGAATCTTTCAAATCTAAAGTTTGCTGACGAGTCGTAAATACTGTCTAGATGGCATTTCGCTTGCAAAAAGACGCGTATAGAGACGGGTGCTTCAAATTTTGTTCCGAAAAATTTTTCTCTTGCGATTTCAGTTGGTTTTCACGTTATTAATACACACTGGCTAATAAAAGCAAAAAAAAAAAAAAAAAAAAAAAAAAAAAAAATTGTAGGGTAAGCCATTTAAAAAAATTTTTTGAATTACTTGTTGAAAATTGGCTCCTTTAGGTGTAAAAACTCTTAATGCCTCTTAATGCCCCACAAAAGGCTACTAGTTTTTCTGGCGTCTAGAAATTACTGCATTTTAATCTCGAATTTTTTACCCAATTTTAAAGGCTTGCAAAATTTTTTGAAAAAGTGTGTCCGCGTGCTTTCAAGGTCGTAGAACACGAATTTCACTACCCCGAATTTTTCCGATTAACCCCTGTGACGTCATTACCGTTTTTATCGAGCTTGTACCTGATTTTTCCGACTGAAATTCAACTAAATCTCGAATTTGGAGCCCGGAAATTTTTTTTTTATTTATTGGTATCGCTCATGCTCATGCTTATGCTTAAAATACCCGTAGAATAAGAATTTCACCATCTCGATTTCCTCCGATCAACCCCTTAGTAGGGATATAAGTGTAAATTTGGTCTTTCGGGCCAAAAACGGATTTATTTGCCAAAAAATGGCAACAACTCCTCGCCGGTTCGGTTTAGAGGTCATTTTTTACAGGACACTCTAATTAATAAGGTTCTTTTGTGCTTCGAATCAATTTCCGAAATTTTTTTGCAGTCGGGAAAAATTTGGAACTTCAAAAAAATTACTGGTAGAATTTTCTAGTGATGGACGACAAGCGAGAACAAGACAATCAAAGACAAGTCCTCGGTCAAGCTCTTGTCTTGTTTGCATAAGCGAACTATTATGTAAACAATACAAACAATTGAAAAACGCAAGAGTCTTGTGCAAGCTCTTGTCTTGTCGTCCATCACTAGAATTTTCCGATAGCAAAAAAAATTTTTCACACCTCAGACAAGAGAGCCTGCCCTAATCCAGGCAGAGTTCAGTTGGTTCGCCGCTGAACCAGACAAGAAAAGCCCTATCTGCCGAATGATTATTTACCGCCCAGTCTTCTCATCTGGCTACAACAGGAAAAGTCGCCAATCGAAGACAGACAACCTTTCCGCCCCAAAGTAACTCTAATTAATTCAGCAGAGTAAGAATCTGAGTTACAGCAGACAGCTTCAACTCAGATTTTCCTAAAAAAAAAAACTATTTTCCCAAGTTCGTTCCTCTCAAGTTCAGCAGCCTCATTTCAGCTGGCTAGTAATACTTTGCTTCACTTATACAGCCATCGAACTCTCTCAAAATTCTGGTCGACACGTGCACATTAAAAAAAAAAAAAAAAATCGATCATTTAAACAGTATAAACAAAAACCTTAACTTCATATGCAGGAACGTGCCTGAAAAATAAGTGTTAAATCGGTATACGTGACAATGAAATCAACAATGCAAATCACGAAAAAAAATGGAATTCCCCATCTATGACCCTAATTTCTTTCCCAAGACTTATTTTTTACGATTTCGAATTTTACTCTTAACAAAGTATACCACAAGGAAAAACCGAATTTTTCTCCCATTTGAATCATTAAAAGTCCTTACTTTTCCTTTAAGAGAGGTTTTTTAAAAAGCAATGTTGTGTTCAAAGCTGCCATCACAAAGGCTGCTTCTCGAGTTTATTTTGTTGTTGGGAAAAAAAAAAAGGAGGAGGAGGAGAGAGAGAGGGAGAGTAATTTCGGGTAAATGGATGAAATATAAGAAAAGAAAAATAGCCATCGTCCGAGACGTTGACGACAGACGACGGCAAACGGTTTTTCACGACTTCTGCTCCCACAAAAGCCTTTCCCATTAACTTTTCATATTTAATGCGCATACGATTTTTTTTTATTCCGAAGGGGTAGTAGAAAAGGAAAATATTAAAAAGAGTTTTTTTTTTCTTCAAAATCCGCAAGATTGTGGATTTGACGAAAGAAAAAAAAACATATATAGGGAAATATGAAAACCAGGCATTTCAATATAAATGCAAACGCCACAAATTTCAGAATGCGTTGGTAGAAAAAAAAAAAAAGCGGAGGAAAAAAAATTCAGGGTCAGGATATCACTTTTATTTTTTGGGAGGAATACAGATACAGTATACGCCTTTATATTTCCCCCCTTTTTTCTTCCTTTACCGGAAGACGCATTCATGAGAAGTTTTGCCCCAGTTTAAAAATCAAGAAAAAAGGATTTTATTGGCATCCGTTCAAATGGAAGTTAAGTTCCAGCGTCCATAGATGTTATAGGTTCTTTTTTTTTATTTATTAAATAAAGACGGAGTTTTTTGCTTTTTTTTATGGTTATGTTCTCTATGGTAGATAGGCGCTACATGAAAAAAAAAATCTAGAAAATGTGGCGAGAAAACAGAAATTTGGCTTTATTTTATTTTTTTTGTTCTTCTTCTTCTTGAAAATTGGTATTATAAGATTTATTAAAACATGGGAAGAAAAAAAGAGAAAAAAAAGAAAAACAGGAGATTTGTAAGGATATATAAAAAGAAAATGGAGGGAAAAAAAAAATCTCAAGACTCGGGCATAATGTACGCGTGGAATAAAATAAAGACGGGGCAAAAAAACAAACCACAATTTATATGAAAGGAATGTGTTGTAAACTGAATGTTTTATACGTCTCCGGCTCTTTTCCTTTACCTTTTTTTTTTTTTTTTTTTCTCCCTCGGAAAAAACAAGACTAGAATTTTCCGGATTCCATTGACAACCTCACACTCTGTACAACTTAACTATAAAAAACATTACCTGATAAGCTAAGCTAGACACGAAATCTTTCTGCATGCATCGATTCATCCCTTACCTGGAAAAAAAAAAAAAGAAGAAGAGTTAAAAAAAATAAAATCGTGACACTTTTTTTTTTTGCTCGTGTCGGCGAGAGAGAAAGGAGGAAAAAAAAATGGGAAGGTGTTACCAACCTTAATGAAAAAGTTTGATTGAAGTCTCCCGCTGCGGTCACAGGATGGAAGTTTAAAGGGATGTTAAACCTACAGAAGAGGTCAAGAAAAGGTTAATTTTATCAAGAGCTTGTCACGGAACTGAAACGTGTGACCGGAATATTCAAGTTAGTCATCCTTTTTCGGGTCCTTGAACAAACCCGTCCATTCCGCACGAAATCAAAATAAAGAAAACGGTCACCATAGGAAATGGGAATTCACAATTGGGAAAGGGTGAATTCATTCCCTGTAATTATTAGAGTTTCGCTAAAAGATGGTTTTTCTTTTTTCTTTCTTTTTTTTTAAAAAAAAAAAAGGAGAGCGAAAGATAAAAACTGAAAGTGACGCATGCATTACACCTAGGTGTGAATCCGTGACTCCAGCATAAATGAAGCACATTAAACTAATTTAACCATTTCCTTGGTGAGGAATAACCGCCTTGTCAGCGTTAAACACAGGGCTGATTTATAGTACGATTACCTAGCAACCTTGCTTACTTTAGCAGGCTGAACTGTCACAGTGCGGATTTAAGGAATTTACACAACTTTAATTGCCGTAACATCTTTGTTTACACACTTTAAACTATTGCCTATAATTCTTCTCGAGTTTTCTTCCTCGAGAAAGGTTGTCGCACGGTGTGCAAAACTAAGTGTCACGCATGCGCTCGAATTTGTTTCCTCGAAAAAAAAAAAAAAAAAAAAATCATACTGGAATATGGGGGGATATCCCTACGTAGGACTACGTGTTTGGGGTACTGTCCTAATATTGCTAAAATTTAAACAATGAAACGATTTAAAAATTTTAAGGCATTTTTTTTGCTTGATTTCGGTCAAAAAATTGGAATTTTTTGATAAAAATATCATTTTTTTTTTCCTGGCACGAAAAAAACTTTAAAATTTTTGATAAAAAAGGTCAAAAGTTAAAAAACATTAGTCAAAACTTTAATTAAAGTTAAAATTTTAATATTAAAACCGTGTTTTAGCTCATATTTTTGGCTAAAGAAAAAAGGACAAAATTAAAAAATATAAAGAACATTTTATTTAAAATTTTTAAGTTCTTTTTTCTGTTCATGTAGCCTAATTTTAATATTTAAAATAAAGATAATTAAAAAAAACGGCGAAAATTTAAAAAAAAATTTTAATAAAATTTTAAGAAACTTTGAAGTGTTTGCTAAAGCAACTTTAAGTTTCTTGAAATTTACAAGAAATTTTCAAACTCCTGGCTTCAATTCATGTCGTCTAATTTCACTATTAAAAAAGGCCAACATTTTTAAAAAAATGGTTGAAATATTATTTAAAATTTAACTTTTTTAAAAGTAAAATTTACAAAACATTTTCTCAAAGGGTGCAAATTCGCAATGGAATGTTGGACCAACATGTTGGTACCTCAAATTGGATTAACATGAAAAAGGAGAAGATATCAATTGCGGGAAGTCAGTTCTGATAATTATGGAGCTCAACACAGTAATAGCACAAGCAGAGGCTTAGGGCTTCAGAGCCCTTAAAACTTTTTATCAATTTCCCAACCGTAACATGTTGAAACTCGTTAAAGGTAGGATTTCTTTCCAATCTCAGTTACAATAATTTTTCAACAACCCCCATATGCATATGCAACCGATTCAAAAAGAAATGACAAATTCGGGATTTCGGTGAAAAATGCCACTGGAAAAAAAAAAAAAATAATAAAAAAATAAATTCCGATTTATCCCATTATTTTGACGTCCGAAATCGGAAATTTGAGTTACCCTTTCCGGGAAACCGCAATTTTCCCGATTTTTTTTTTCTGATTGAAAAATCTCCTCTCGATTAAAAATGATCACGTACGTTAATGTAGCTCATTTCCTATTGCCATCCGATGAATCGGAATCAATTATCGATGTCAAGTGTGAACATTTTGTTCGATTTTCTTCAGTCGGGTGAAGCTGATTAACCATGGGGCTTAATTTAACAATCATGTTTTATTCGAGAGGTAGAACTTCGTTTCGCTTCGAAGGATTTCACTGGAAATTAACGCATCGGGCAGAGCGCAAAAAAAAAAAAAAAAAAAAAAAAAAAAAAAAAAAAGAAACTACCGAATTTAAAGAAATTACCGGCAATTCTTTTCTTTTTTTTTAAAGCCGACATTTCTGAATTCGACAATCCGAATTCATCTCAAAGTGTGATAAAAATCATACGACATAATTGAAAAAAACATTCCTGTACGTGAGTTGAAAAAGAAAGTAAGAGTAGAAAAAAAAAGAAAGAAAGGGAGGAGAAGGGAAGAAATTTTCCGTTTTCGGTGAAGAAATAAAGTCACCCTTTTGCGCATTCAGCGGCGTTAACTTGAGTTTGAAACTTCTTTCAGTCCATTTCCATTTACTTTTTATTTCTTCACTTGTCTCCGTTCATTACGTATGTTATGCTCAGTAAACCGCATCCTTTGACTTGAGCCTTTTATTTATTTTTTTTCTTTTTCTTCTTCCGGCTTTTTATTCTGTCAGAATCGACGATGGGAACCTTTTCCGACTTTCACACGAATTTGACTGCAGTGCAGTTAGACGCACATAAAAAAAGAAAAGAAAAAAAAAACGAAAATTTTTTTTTCGTATGAAAAAAGTAGCAAGGGGGGGGGGGGGGAAGTCACACTTCCCCATTCAAGTTTAACGGCAATTAGTTTAAATAATGATTGCTTTTCTTAAATTGAGATAATGATTTTTTTTTCCTTCGGTTGGTACGTTTCTGATGCCGACACGAAATAAGAATTAACATGTCAATCAGAAGGTTAACTGATCCCATGCAAACGATGATTTATAAACGAATAATCAATAATTGATGCCGGTTCCGCGCTGTAACTACTAACTCGGATTTACTTTTATTTACATTTCGTACACTTTTTTTTTTTTTAATACATAAAGTACTTGGCATGTTGTAAAGATGGGTTTTGAATGGCATAGTCGAGGTCTCCGTACGTGTTCAATGAATCTATAATTTTAAACGTCTTAAGCCGTCTTAAGTGATTTTGCAGGTAACTTACTTAAAGAGCTTCGAGGAACGATTCATTTTTTTCTTTCGCGGAAATAGCTTTCACGCTACTTTTGAAGAGAAAAATATTGTGTAGGTACAAACGGGAATATTTAAAGATAAAAACCAGAACGAACGGGCTCAAATCATCATCATCATCAGTACGTGACTACCACAGCCGAAGCCGTATACCCTATTTCCTTACAATAGACGGTATAGAAGTGAGGATGTACAATTTGAGGATATTTCCTGGACCTTAAACCTATAAATGCGTCAAATGGTCAGTTTGACGACAGGTTCATTCATGCTGGCTTAGAACAAGACTTCCTTTATTTAGACACAGAATCCGAACCGTGTAGGGACTTACGTCATGTTATTCACTCCTGTGCTTGTTGTATTCAGTGGTGAACGGAAGTGAAAAAAATCCGAGTCATATCCTAGACCTGAACCCAGACCGACTCCTCGATCATTCGGTTCAAAGTCGGAGACTACCACTGCGCTACGGACTCCCCCAAAACCAAACCGATTTCTGTTCTGGACTGAGAAAAAGGTCATTACTTCGATTTAGGGTTCGGGCACGTAACCAAGAGAGAGAGAGGGCTGGCGTCCCTAGAAAAAGTGAGTTATAAGTCTGGCCAATGCATCATAAAAACTTATAGCAACATGATAAAAATTATGATTTTATTATGATTTTATTATAAGTTTTTATAACGTATTTGGAGGACTTATAACTCACTTTTTCTCGGGGTAGCATCCCTGGGAAACTTTCTGGCCCATGAACAGCATTGAACTTTTCTTTTCAGTTACTAGCAGCTACTTGTAGCCCCCCTTTGGGACGATTCTGAGATCCTCCTATTCCCCTGTTCTGACCACTGGTTCATGCATCATATTTTGGCTCATTCACGGCCTACTGTGCCCAGGCCAAAGCGCTGACTTAGGCAAAACTGCAATTTTTATTGTTTATCTTATGGGCAGGACTGAGACCCACTTTTCACTAAAACTGGGGATATTCTCTCATGCGCCATTTAAATGGTCGTCTCAAGAATCTTCAGAAAATTCCCATTGCCAATTCCATGAGTCGGAGGTGAACTAGCTTTTCTCTATCGTAAATATGATTGGAGATAGTCTGTTTCGAGTGTTGATGAAAATCACGTGATCATGCGACTGCAAGTTTACCCGCTCATGTTGCCTTAGACTTGAGGTCACGTGACGCTTCCACGAAACGTCGTAACAGAGTAACTCCAATCATATTTACGATGGACATACGTGACTCCGACGCACGGAATTACATTCCGTAAGTTAAATTTAGGCATACCAATTTTCAAGACTGAAAAATTTTTTGATTAAAAATTCTTGGGCTAGGAACTTAGGCTTCAATTAATCAGGCACTGATTATATGATTATATTTGATTATGAAAAATTTTTTCCAAGTTTAAGCATTCTTGCCTGGAAAAAGTAGGCCGCCGCTGATTCAGTCATGAAAAACACCAAGAGCACATATTTGCCCATAATGCATATAGCACAATGAGCATTTTTTTTGTAAGCCCTTCCTAGGGGCAGAGCAAGTTAATACTTTTCGACAAAGAATCCCCCAAACCCCTCAAAAAATTATATTTATATTTTTATCGTTATTTTGTCCACGCGGAACATGTTGCATACCTATAATTTACATTTACCCAACGGAAATGCTATTCTTCTCGCGATGAAAAATGAAAATAATATTTGAACGCCTGGAACTGACAATCCTAACTTATTTGGAAGGCTTTGAATCGATTCAAGTGCACTTGTTACGATATTGCCAGGGAAATTTCCCTCGGCATTAAAATACAAATCCCTAAAACTTGCTTGCAGTTTTCTTTTAAAATCCTCTCCGGATATTGATTTTGTCTGCTTCCTTTATTAAATTATTTATTCATAAATATTTACAAATCTCATTAACTGTTCAAAAAAAAAAAATAAAAAATAAAAAATAAATAAAGAAATAAATAAAATAAAATAAAAATAAGAATTTTTTTTTGTTAAGTTTCAACTTGTTTTCTTGGCATTTTCTTTCGTATTTAAAATTTAAAATCTCATTTAAAATTCGATACCAAATGAGGGGTGTATTAAGAAAAAAAAAAAAAAAAAAAAAAGAAAGAAAAAGTATAAGGTTGATTTTTCTCTTCCTTTTTCTCCTTCCCCTTCCTCTTTTATTTTTACAGCAAAAGTTTGGATCGAAGCTTTTTTTCTTCACAAAATGTTTTTTTGATTGGAGCTTCATCTAACAATTGATTTATCAAAGAGTCTCCCGGGGGCTGTAGGCTCTAGACTCTAAACTATAGACTCCTTTAACGAACTATAGAGCGTCCGTTTCCCCTGTGATGTCTGTGCTGTTTCTGCTTCCTTTCCCGTGGTCCCTTCTTTTTTTTTTCTCGTTTTTATTCGCGGAAATCGGATTAATTCTATTTTTTTTTCTTCTTCCGTAAAAAGAAATAAAAATTGAAGAAAAAAAAATCGGGGAGGAATCTCTTGGATGGTAACGTTTAAAATCTCATTCGGTGTCACCCGAAACACTGAAAAACCAATATTTACGTTGCTTGGGACATGATGTTTACATCGAAATTCCAAATGAAATGCTTGTTTCAACAAGGAATATTTGCAATGCATTTAGTATCATCCCCGAAAATGAAATATTATGGTCTTTTAAATACAGGGAGGTCTAAATTCACGGATTTATCAAATTTGTTTGGAAAAAAAAAATTGTTTTATCTTTTGTTTCCAAGAGAGACCGTGATAAGATTTCCCGGGGACACGTGGAAAAAAAAATGTGCTTCCTGTCTAATGAGCCATTCCGATTAAAGGCATGTTAAGTATTGGTGATCCTCAATCACGCGATGTGACATGGTTTGTGACTCAGCATGTAAACAATGTTAATGATCCAGATTTACGGTTGCGAGATAGGGAGCATGCCCGGATTTGGGGAGAACGGATCAAGGATGGTGGGAGTGGGGGACAGTCGATTCATTGAAGCGTTCTTTTTTATATCGGAAAAATAAGGAGAAAAAAAAAAAAAAGAAAAAGAAAATTGATAATGAATAAATAAATAATGTAAAATGACTTCAAGATAAAACAGAGAGAAAGGATTAAAAGAAAAAGTTAAAAAAAAAGAAAAAAAAAAGAAGGAGAATAAGTCAATTTTATCATCTTTCGCCTTTTTCGATTATTATTGACTATCGATAATGTAAGTTGGAAAAAAGTTTTGCCCAAATGCGAATGTTCAAAAGGAAAAAAAAAAGGTTTATTCCTGAAAATAAAACAGGAGGAGGGAGAGGAGTGGAGAAGAAAAAAAATTACATTGATTAGACTTGAACCGAGTTTTCCTGGTTTTTTTTTCGAACAAGGATTAATAAAAAGAAAACAAACTCATTGAAAATAATTGGAAAAAATTACAACGAATTAGGAATTGGGAATTTCAGTTTTTATAAAAGAAGGGAAATCGAATACGAATTTTTTTTTTTTTTTTAAACCTTGCACAAAAACCAGGGAAATCATTTGTCCTATTTGAGTACGGTTTCATTGTTACAACCCTTTCCAGTCGGACCAAACATGAGGGAATTAGGCTTATTAATCAATTTTTTTAAAAAAATTTCTCGATTACCACTTTACATACCTTTTCGCGTCACGTGAAAAACCGATTCAAGTTATAGCGGTGATTTTCATTTAATGGAGCGATACTGAGGTTAGTTTTTTGAGCATTCATCTGGTTTTTAGTTTTTTCATAATACAACTGACACTCTGTCTATAAATAAAAATTGCTGTTCCCCTGTTTCGGGCCCATCACCTATCGACCAGGCCTGTAGCAAGTCAGATTAACATTTCTGTAAATTATAAAGATAATTCATTGAAAATTGGTCTACTACATGAATTTGAATCGCTGATTCGAAAATGAAGTCAAAATTTTGCTAAACCAAAATTCAAGATGGCGGAGAATTTATTTTACAATCTCTAATTAGGAATTATGAACTTTTCAATTGGTTTTATTTTACAAAGAAAATCCATTTCTGATGAAAACGTGTCGATGACATCGAAACTTTAAAATGTTTGACCAATTTTTCGTGGAAATTTTTAGCCCTATGTTTAGCTTATAAGTAAAAAGTGGCAAAATTTTAGAACTTTCTTGCAAATGATACCAAGAGGATTTGAATAAGAGATAAAAATGGAGATTGATAACCAAGATCTGCTTTGCCAAATGTACTGAAAAAATTTATTTCTGCCCTGTTTAGCTTAGAGAGTAAAAATTTATCGTAGATTTCCCACTTTTCAAAAAAAATGGCCGAGATCTGTTTCTTTCTGAAACATAATTATAAAAAAAAGGGGGAAAAAAGGTTATATTATGAGCATGAATAGAGCACAAAACGCAATAGATGAATACCTTCAATGTAAAAGTGTTAGAGAATAGACAAGTCACATGTTCTGAGATTTTCGCTGGAAATTAATGTGCCTTGCTTACCATCAATCGTGCATGCGCATTAATCATGCTGCCGCTTTTGTATTTCGTCGGTTGGGGCAGAGCCTAAAATTATTTCAAAAAGCTACTACACACTTTTCAAATAATAATATTCCATCATTAAATTACCCCCCAATCTTAAGAAAAACCAAAAAGTATTTTTGTCTTCAAATTTACGAAAAAAAAAAAAAAAAAAAACGAAGGGAAATAACAAAGGCTTCAGAATTTGGAAAATTATATCTACTACCAGTCTATATTCATGTGTTCAGAAAAATAAAATTTTTAGACTACTTTTACTAAACAGTTATTAACGATTTCGAATTTTTTTTTTCTCCATTTGATTTTAACTTTTTTGAACCGAAATATGCTAAAATTGTACTACACATTTTGTCAAATTGATACTACACACTTTAGATTTCTAACTACACAAAGTGTGTGCTACTACACACAATTTTAGGCTCTGGGTTGGGGAAATCCCATCCACTCCTACAATACACGAATTAAAAAAATCTCAGATTTCGACCTTGCTACGAATCAGACTTTAAAAAAAAATAGAACCATAAAATTTGTTCCACGTCGTACAATAGAAAAGAAGTAAAAATATTAAGGTAAACTGGCTTAAAATGACATCGAGCTTGAAAAATCCTGTATGAACAAGAAAAACGGAAACAAAAAAGTAGACACATAATGTTTCACTAAATACGGGATATAGCCCGGATAAAATTCCCGTTGAAATAATATTTAAAATTAAATACCCTAAATCATAGTTGAAAACCGGTTTTAAAATATCTCTCAAATATTTACCCTCAGCTAAATACAATATATTATACCCTTTGAAATTCAAACCGAAACATTAAACCATTTTTTATACTCCCGAAGAGTATAAAACGTCTTTGATTACAATACCACAAAAGGACCTGCCTAAAACCATTTTGAAACTCAGTCTAGCTCAAGGAATAAGAACGGGGGGGTTGGGGGGAGGGGTTGCAACGGGGGGGGGGAAGGTAGAAGGAGGCAGGAGGTGTTAGGGATATAATCTCTGCGTTACCCAACAGCTACATTAACAATAAATTGTCAAACCGGGCTTTTCATCCGAAAGGATCCCCCGCATTATCTCCGACGCCATTTACAAGAGCTTCCCATGATCGAGTCTAATGACACGTAGGAGAGAAAAGATGACAATAAATATTATTATCATTCTCTTAACTTTCCCATTAGACCGTTTTGGATTAACTTTTAGCTTACATCGTAATTAAATATCGAACGGGAGAGGACCCTGGAAAAACTTTGCCTTTCATCCTTTATCGATATCCTTTACAATTCGATTAGGAGGATCGATGGAATAAAACGAAAAAAAAAAAGGAGGAAGAAAAAGAAGAAAATCATTCTCCCCTTTTTAAAGCAGAAAAAGTCCGGGGAAATCTTGCGAATTACGTTGAGTGAGTTGAATCTGTCGCGATAGGAGAAGGAAGATTGAAGACAGAAGGCTCGAGTGTCAAACAGACCGTAAGAGGTAAATGGTCAATTAAACTAAGTGCGGACGCCCATGAAAATGTAATGAGACAAGCCGAGATACATTTGTAACCATGATTTTAAGCTTAAGGCTTTTGACATTATAAAGGAATCTTATCTTTGAATTAACAATTATTAAGAGGTTGATTTCTTGAATTTTAATTCGGATTCTTTTGGATATTTGATCCGACCATTTTAACCCTTATATTATATTCGAAAAATAAAAGACCAGTTTCGAAGATTTGAAAGACCGTTGTTGTCGGTGAGAGCCTCATCGGCGTATGTTGTGACCTGAGATAAATTTCAGATATAAAATTATATTTAGTTCGGCTTTGAGCATTTGCAGTTAGAGTGAAACAGATAAGGAGTTTTGAGTACTAAGACTTTGCACTCATTTAGCCAGGAAGAAAGATTGGGGCTCAGCCCTTCTGTGCAAGGATTGTTTAACCCTTCGCCTCCGGATTAAGTTTAATGGTCTATTGAAAAGAAAAGGAAACAAAAAAAAGCCCAGTTTTCAATGGACTCCATGAGGACCACTAGGGTGTTCGTTATGAGGAGGTGTAAAATATTTTTGTGGGACCCCCCTTTCAAAAGTCTATAAAAAAAAATCAAAAATTATTCTGTGCAAAATCTGAGAGCTGTATCTCTACTCTAATACGCGCCTGTAAGCACTTCGATTTTCCCATTTAAAATACATGGGATTTTTCAATTTTTACAGCATATATTTTATTTATTTATTTATTTATTTATTTATTTTTTTAAATAGATTGATGAAAATTCGATCACTGGACCCAGTTACTACTTACATATGTAGTTATCGATAAAAAAATTTAAAAAATTCAATTTGGCCGATGACTTGAGAACTCGAAAATATTTTTAAAAACCGCTAAAAACACGATCTTTAAGCAAGCTCAGAACACCCTGTGGACTCAGCGTCCTCAGAGAGGCTTAAAACTAGGGGACTCAGAGTTCCCTATTAACTCGTTTGCTCTCCAGAATATATAAATATACCCTTAGAGGTTTCAGTGGCTGAATCAGCAAAAATATATTACGAAGCAATACAACCCAAAGGTTGTGATAATTGAAACCCTGATCTTTGGCTTTTTCTTTAACCATTTAAGGAATTCTGGGTTTAAAATCTAAAAAATTCCCGATTCCGGAAAATTTTTTTCCAAATTTCATTTTTGAATTATAATAAAAACTACATACTCCCCCTACACGTTAAAACCTAAATTGAGGCTTGCCGATTTCGAGTACAGGCAACCCGCATTACATGTTTGTCATTCAAAATACCCCATAATTTTTGTTTTTTCGTAAAACAATCGGGGAAAACGCGTTTCTACGTTTGCGATGTCGCAGATTTAAAATTTATTGTCTGAATGATGAAATTCCAAACAGAAAAAACAACTGCGGCGGCATAATTAAAATTTTTAAAAAGAAAATTCCTCTACTGTTTTATATTTTAATTTCCTTGAGCTTCTGACTTCGAATCCAGTAATCAGCAGTCCCAAATACATAAGTAGGTCAAGAGTCAGCTTATTGCAGTCGATAATAACAAAATCATGTTTTTGCTTTATCGACCGCAGGGAGAATAAAGCATTGTTTTTAGCACAAATTTCAGATTTTCAGTTTTTGATATTTTTACACGTTTTGAAGTCCCCTGATGCCGAAAAAAGCAAAATTTGGATGGTGGCCGTGTGTGTGTATGTGTGTGTGAATATATGTGGAAAAAAAAGTGTCTGTCCGTCGAAAAGCAGAAAAACGAAAGAACGGATCTCGATGATTTTTGGTAGGTAGCAACTTCTAATGAAATGTAGGTGCTGATTAGTTTTTGAGCCAAATCGGTTCAGCGATTCGGAAGCAGTGAGTGAAAATGTTAAATTTTCAACAATTTCAAGATCTTTTTTGACTATAAATCGCGAACGCAGCTACCGATTGAGTCCGATTTTCGTACTGCAGTAGATATTCATCAAGATACGCTACCATTGAAATTTGGTTAAATTCTGTTGAGTGGTTTAGAAACGGTGAGCAGGGCTAAAAGTATAGGTATAGGCCTAAAAACCGATATCTCGACTTTTGAAACGTCACGATATGACGTCATCGATTACGTCAACAAAGCGATTTGGATGCTGATTGGCGGGTTCCTCGTGGGAGCTAACGAAAAACTAACCGTATTTTTGAGAATATTTTCGGGGTTGAGGATTCCGAATCTGAAATAATTTTTCCAAAATTCGAATTCCTTATGCCCGTACTGCGGCTTTGGTGGACCTCTGATCAAAAATCTAACCGTATTTTTGAGAATATTTTTGGGGTAGAGGATTCTGAATCTGAAATAATTTTTCAGAAATTCGGATTCCTTGTGCTCGTACTGCGGCTTTGGTGGACCACCGATCAAACATCTAAGCATATTTTTGAGAATATTATCGGGATAGAGGATTCCGAATTCCAAATTATTTTTCCGAAATTCGAATTCTTTATGCCCGTACTCGGCTTTGATAGATCTCTGATCGAAAAACTAACCATATTTTTGAGAATTATTTAAATAGTCGATAAAGCAATTTGATCGGTTCTCCGATCTCATTTTTTTTACATGCCTATGCCCCACACTCATGAGGTAACGGTCCTTTAAGGGTTAAAATTCACCGAATAGTATAACTTCATTTTCGAAGGGACAGAATTTTTTTCTTTTTTTCCAAAAAATGCTGTTTAAAAAAATAAGGGATTTTATTTTTTTTAAATTCGAATTTGGTGAACAATGGGTTAAGTAAGTCCAGAAAAATTCCGGAAGCTGCACTTTATTCTCAGAGCAATACCCAAAACGTTCCACTATAAAGACTAAAAAACGAAAGGGTTAAGTACCACCCACAGGCGAAGCAGCAACAGCCGATGTTATTTGATAAAATAATTATGCAGAAAATTATGAAAAGAACACCCCATATTACGGCTATCTTTTGCAGCTTCTTCCCAAAGGATTACAAAAAAAAAAAAAAAAAAAAAAAAAAAAGGAAAAACAGAACCGGGAGAAAGCTCAAACACACGAAAACGAACCACCAATTTCTGCTTTGTGCCCCTGAGGAGTTCTAATCATTCATTCGGAAATATTGAATTTTACCATCTAATTACCAGTTCCGATCAAACAAAAAGGCTTCTCGTGTTTTATTTGCCTTTCAATGACTTTTCAACCCTTCGCTTTATACCACTTTCACCCCTCATTTTTTTTTTTTTTCCTCCCGTACCGTATCGCTGCTTTCTTTTCAACATATTTTCCCTTTAGAGGAAAAAAAAAGAAAGAAAAACGGTTTGCTCCATTAAGTGGTTCTATAAAGATGAGAGGAAAAAAAAAAGGGAGGCGGGGAAAAATTCTTTTACCGAACGTCGTCATCTCTCTTAATTTCCCCATTTAAAATCACCTTGAGAAGGAAAGTTTTCGCGGAGAAAATTCTTTACTCCGGCTGAAAGTATGAATGATATTTAAAGTATTTGGAAAATTAGTCCGTCACTAGTCTGAATGCCTTCCACGTTGAAACTCGAACTATGCACACAGCCCCGAGACATGACGTTCTCTTACCTTAATTCACTGCGCACCTTTTTCCTTATACTTTATTTAAAAACATTTTCTCGGGAAACCCCCCGGGCGGGTATATAGGAGTGCGGGAGGAATGACGTACATCTCCTCTTTTGTCTTTTTAGTGGGTTAAAAAATTTTTATCCAGCTTAAACAAAAAGGCATTCCGCACTTTGATCGTCTGACAAACTTTTCGCGTTGCTTAAATTTTATCGACTATAGAGAGCATTTTCGCGAAGAAAACATCAGCGAGGATCAAAAAACCGCAAAAATTTATCTTTCCTTTCCCTTAAAGTAAAATAACTTCCTGAAGGGCGGAAAACCTCGGCTCCGGGTTTTGAAGCAAAGGTTCAAAAAGCTCCCGAAAGTTGTAAAATCGACATCTGTCACCCACACTCAAAACCTTTTCTCAATAGCCCGGGCAAACAAAAACAATCGCCGACGTCTCGAAACGCGGGTATAAACTGTTATAATTCTCTTGGTGGAAGAGGTTTCAAGAGGGGCAGTGCGGTTTGAGAAATATTATTTCTTTTTTCCGGGAGAAGGGGGAAGCTAAATATATATATATATTTTTTTTTTGAAGATAAAACGACGATAATAAAAAAAATAAAGGATTTTATTTTTTTTATTTAGTAGGTCAACACAGAGCTTGTTAAATACGAAGCGGATGTGCGTGGTGACAGTTTTTCGGTTGCAACCGATTCTTATCGATTTTACGCGATCTTGTCTTATGATAATTCTTATACCCTTTTTTTTTTTTTTTTTCAAGCTTGTTGACAGTATTATCGTCTTCATCCTATGACAGTAACATGATATAGCAAAAATCTCTGAGGGAAGCTTCCATTATTTTTATCAAAATTGCAAACCAAAATGACTTCCTAGACCGCCCACACAAGGACGATAGCATTTTTTGTATGTTAATCTGGAAACAGAAGATAGCATGGGACAGTAGAGTCTAGATACCAATTCAGAAGACATAGTGATTGGAAGACATCGTTTAAACCTTGTTTTAAAAAACAAAAATAAAAAAAAAATAAAAAAATAAAAAAACCTACCTTAGGGCGGTTCTTATTTTGCGGGATTGAATTTTCGGAGGTGCCACCCCCTAACTTTTTTTGTTTGTGTGAGATAAATTTCCCTGAATTTTTTCAAATTTTTCACTCGACGGAAAAGCGTGCCTCGTCGAGCTTTTAGTTCTGAAAAATCCCATAAGAACCAAAAAATTGATAATTTTTTTAAAAAAATCCTCGTTCCTATCGGAAATTGTTCGGAAATTTCGAATCTGAAAACAGTTTTTTTGTATCTGGTCAGGTTTACGAGACGGAAGCCAAAAAGCAATGAAAACTGTGGACTTAGTGCGTTATGTCACTTTTCTCGATTTTTTTGTCTTATTTTTGCCTCTTGCTCAAAAACCGTAGGGTCAAGTGGGGGAAAAAAAAGCCAATTTTTGAAAATTATGAATAATGTAGCAATTAATGTTTTTAAAAAAAAATTTTTCCGGTACAAAGTTCTAATTTTATATCTAGCTTATGTTTCAAAAGCAAATATGAGTATTTTTAACCAGATATGGTCAAAATCTCCGAAAAATGCTGCCTTTTTTTTACCCGCAAAGTGGGGCAAAAACGAGCCAAACATGAGGTAATAACGGGACACCCGCGACATTAACACCACATCGAGTTTTAGAAAAATTTTTTCGCGGTACAAGGCAAGATAATATTATTATGAAATGATATTTTGCCGTAATAAGGCGTTTACCTTTCCCAAAAGCACTTTTTTTGTCATCTTTCACAATTTTCACAAAACCAAAACATTGCACTCAATATGGCGTCGATTTTTTCCGAACATGCAAAGTGCCATGTATCGAATGGCTTTTTTTTACCCGTGATGGTGTCTCGTTTTTACCCCACAACTTTAAAGCTATATATCTCGCGCTAAAATCAGTTATTTGTAAATTTCGAACCACATAATGATTCCTCAGTCATTATTGTTTATTTACGTTCCGTAATATTTTCACCTGTTTTGTTTTTTTTTTTCGAATAAAATGTAATTTTAAAACAAGTGTCAACAATTGCTTTTTCAAAACAAAGCCGAATGTTTAAGAAATAATTTTTTTTACCTAAAAATATAGGAGGAGATGAAAATTTCTTAACGACATAGCGAAATATAAGCTTCAAACTATTATCATGAATTTTTCGGAACTTTAAAGATCTGTCATTAATCCATTATTCAAGTGTCTTTTTTTTACCTCAAATTTTCAATGGCCGTTTTTTCCCCCACTTGACCCTACCAGATACAAAATTTAACGATTTAATTATTTTCAGGTTCGAAATTTTTGCAAAATTTCAGATAGAAAACGAGTTTTTTTTTTTACAAAAAAAAAAAAAAAAAAAAAAAAAAAAAAAAAAAGCGAATTATTGGTTTTTATGGGATTTTCCCGAACTAAAAGCTCGATGAGGCACGCTTTCCCGTCGAGTAAAAAATTTGAAAAAATTCAGGGAAACTTATCTGATACAAATAAAGAAAAAAGTTAGGGGGTGGCACTTGCGAAAATCCAAATTTCCCAAAATAAGAACCACCCTAACCTACCTTGGCGAAAATGTTTAATTGGATCAAGTTTGGATCAGTCTTAGGAAAACTGACTGAAATGGGACGCATATTTATGGTCGATTTGTTGGCGTCCAACACTGGACAGAATCGGAAATTTTACCACGCGGAAAAAAAGTTCGGTTGCTGTTACTAAATTTTGAGTTGGGTCTTGTGACGTCTTAACATTTTAGTTGATAACACTAAAAATCAGATGATTATTACTAAGCGTTATTAATCATTACTAACGCTTACTAATGATTAATAAATTTTCAGTATTATCAACTCAAAATGTTTAGATGTCACAGAATCCAACTCAACATTGAGAAACAGGAACGGAACTTTTTTCTCTGTGCAAGACTGGATCAATATTGGATTGTTCCAATGTTGGATCAACATAAATTTTTCCAGATCCTGTTTTTCCAATTCAAATTTCCGCCATGGAAATAACAACGAAAATTCGACAAGACATTATTTTTTCACAATTTCAAAAAAATATGAACTCTAAGAAATTCCGATTTAATCCACAACTCTTTCTTTTCGGAGGTTTATATTTAGTAGCATAGTCAACCCTGTAGTACATTATTTTGAGAAAAAAATCCAACCTCCGGAATTTTGGTTCATTTAATCAGTAGACAGATCCATCTGGAGCCTGAGAATTTTCATTTTTCATTTTCCACTGGGCAAAAAAAAAAAAAAAAAAAAAAAAAAAAAATTGATTGCAACATCTTTATAACTCACCATATCGTTTCGAAAATACCCGTCAATGTTGTATATTTTAAACTATATTTGTCTTGAAATCCTAAACATTTATATAAAGGTATTGATCTTTTCTTTAATATTCTTCCAAACCACAAAACAATTCTTCATTGATTTTCACATCGTCGACTTTCGGTGTTTTCCAAAGTTCAAAAAAAAAGTTTTTAAAAAGAAAAGAAAAACGTATAAATAGATTTCGTTATTAAATAAATGGTATAAACATACAACCCCAGCGGAAAAACTTTTTTACTTTCGAAAAAAACAATAAAACAAATAGGAGCTCATCTTTAAATAAATCATCCGGCTAGGACCAATTTAAAATCTAGCGTTAAAAAACCTACAAGGGGAAAAAGGTGAGAAAAAAAAAAAAGCAACAAAACACGAAAAAGTTTTCCGATATATCCGAGGCGGCGTGTTGCGCTCCTCATTTTCAAGTCGATCTTTTTTTTTTTTTGTCAATTTATGTTGACAAATTGGATGAAGTTAACGTCTTGAGAATTGAATCTATTTATAATACCGATTCATTGAGTCGTCTCCCCCCGGTAAAGGAAAGCGGGAGAGCAAATTGCATGTTTTACGATATGGATAATTGGCTACCAGAATAAGAAGAATGCAATTAGGATACGCTGTCACGCATGCGCATCCTTTTTTTTTCCATCATCCGGTGGCACTTTTTTTTTTTTTTTTTTTTTTTTTTTACTTCGTTTTCTAAACTTGGACAGCCCTGAACGTGGTAGACATCTTGAGGTGACGAGACATCCGGAATTGGGGACGAGGGGGTGAGAGCTGTGACAATAAGCACGTGACTTGCATTGTATAACATTATGTTTTTCGAGACAATCTCTCTCTTACTCCTCACTCTCTCTCTCTCTTACAGAGCAATATTGTATGCTATCGTCATACAGAAACACTTCCTCCCTTGAAATCAATCATGAACTGTCAGCAAACTCCCTACATTTATTATTTAACAAAGAGTAATTTTAAAAACAATACCGCTAAGTTTATCAATATTCATAACCTCCCCGCAAACTTTGTTTTTCTTTCGCAGAAAATGGGGGGAAAAAAATTTGTTTATACATCATATATACTGTGTATATATTTTTTCCTTTCACCGGGATGAAAATGAACTTGTTAAATGCTTATTACGATTGCAGTATATATATAAAAAAAAAAAAAATGTCCAATTGACGTTTAGATTCTGTCCTCATGGCTGATAGTTGTCGATTCCAATCCCTATTATACAGCTTTCTACACAGGTCACGTTTCGAATTGCCATTTCAGCTTTTTCTTCTTCCCTCTCCATTTTTTTTCCTCTTCCTTTTTCTCTTTTCTTTTATGTTTTGTCACATAGCTGGGAGAAAACGTCGTTTTTGTGTCTACATTGTCCGTTAGGCTTTTTTTTCCCTTTTTGTTTTGATGCATAACTTGATTTCCTTCTTTTATTTGTATTAATGAATTATTTAAGAGAAAAAAAAAATAAGAGGAAACGAAAAAAAAAAAAAAAAAAAAAAAAAAAAGTTTATCGAGAGAATTGTGGAAATTGGGCAACAGTGTGTATTGAATGTTTGATGAAACTCACGCGCTTGCATCTCATCCCCCCCCCCTTCCACCCCATTCCTCCTTCGTTCCCCAACAGCGGAGTGAGACCCTTGGGACAGTGGGGATGACTCGCCGCAGCATACGAATTTGCTGAGTTTGACTTTGCCAAATACAGGGGTTTTATAACTTCGTTTCAAGTCGTTTTAAACTTTTTACCTTTTTTTTTTTTTTTTTCCTTTTTCGTGAAGTAAGGGAAAGAGGTCGAAAAAAAATAAAAAAAAAGGGAAAAGAAAAAGAAAACTTCCATTCGCGATTAAAAATTAAATGAATTGTCATTTGCTTTAGATGGAGTAGAAAGAGACCCTTCTTTTTTTTTTTTTTCTTCTGAAACTGATGCTGACGCTCCCCGATCTTTTACTCAGAATCTTCGTACAGCGATCTTTTTTTTTTCTTCCTCTCTTTTCCTTCGTCGTTTTTTGTTACCCCTTCTTACGAAGAACTGACCAGAAAAAAAAAAAATGCATCGCGTGTTTCGAAGGGGCTGCATTCAAGGTCGCTGATTTCTTTGATTCGTGCACGCAAAGCCTTGCGTTTTAATAAAAACCTAGACTCCTTAATCATATTTATTCCTAGTAACATTTGGTAGTAAAAATGCAATGATATCGTTTACTGGGAAAAAAAAATCTCAAGGTTTAGAATTAAATCATTTTCTTTAAAAAAAAGAAAAAAAGAAATAACGACTGTAGAAATTACAAGGGTTTGACTCAGAAGTTGGTTTAATTAAAAATTATTGAAGTAACGTTTTTTTTTTTTTTTTTTTTTTTAAACACTGAGTTTGGGTTGAAATCCGATCTTCTTAGTTTTTAACTGTCCGAAAAAATATAAGAAGTTTTTGTACTGTTCAAAAAAAAAAAAAAAAAAAAAAAAATAGGAACTTGTTCTTCGAAGCAGTCGAACTAACCAATGTTAGGTTACGTTCTAAAATCAATAAATAAATTAAACAAGACCTAATGACAGAGGTCCGAAGCTGGAAAATATTGGCCGAAGCCGATGGTGGCATCGGCGTCGACATCGGCATCGGCATCGGCATCGGCATCGGGTGTCGGTGCCGGAATCGAAATCGGAATCGGGAGTTAAATAAATAATATGGAATCGGCACCGGCATCGGATTCGGATCCCTGCCTAATGATCCTAGTTCCTGTAATAAGCTGTCTGCAGATTGAGAAACAGGCACGGTCCTCCGCGATTCTGGGTCTCGAATGATTTTAGGTCAGGATTAATCCCGAGATTTTCAATCCTGAAAATTGCTATTTTTTGTCCTGTAATTGACTTTTTTCCCGTCGTGCGAATATCTAAAAATTTTTTGATTTTAATAAAATGACAAGCTATAACTAGAGATTTTGCCTGGGATTTCCCGGAATCCCGAGAAAATTTTCAATCGCAAAATTCAAATTTTTCCCGTTTTTTAATTCCCGGGAAAATTCCCGAGAATACATGGAAATTGCCACGGATAACAGACAACTTCAATTTCCTGGATCCCGAGAAACTACTTTTTTCTCAAAAACGGGAAATCCAGAATCCCGGATTCTCAAATATTCCGGAAAATCAGAGTCTCTATTTATTACAAACTGTTTAACTCACGCTAAAATTCCGAAAATAATACAATTGAAATCAACAAGAAAAAAAAATACTTTTTAATAAACCCGTCAGGCACGATCTTCTGCCATTCATTCACAGAAATCCCGGTATCGAGAAATTTTAAATCCCTAAATCCCGGGATTGAAAATGTGGTCCTGGATCGCAGTCTCCCAACTTCCTTTTAAAGCGGAGAATCCAGAAACAGAAGATGATAAAACTGCTTAGGAATCCTGAAATGAAAAATGGAGTAGGCCCTCAAATCCGGAAGAATCCACATCACCACCTTAAAATTCTTCATAATAAATATTCACCCCCCATTTACCTCATTCTTAATTCCCAACGAAATTCTTGATATAATCTCATTTTCAAAATCAGAAAGTAATTTGCAAAATTTCTAATTAAAATATCCCGACTTCACCGTAGAGTGGATTAAAGGAGAGAACCCGTTAACAAAGATAAAAGTCAAGAGAATACGTGATAACCGATGGGTAAAGGTTTTTCGGCAAAAATCGGGAGGAAAAGTACAAGTTGAAGAAGAGGGCAATTGCAATAGGGAAAACGGTAATCAATCTTCCCGAGATTTCGGATTCACCAGACCATTGAACAGTGTAGTCAGGGACAACCGATTCCTTCGACCCCCCCCCCCCCAGCACATTTCGCTCTCTTTACTCCTTCCGTACCCTCGGCCCTCCATCTCACTTTTTATATCTTTCCCCTTCCCAACCGTAACGAAAAAACAATTCTATCCAAATTCAGAAACACTTAAACGAATTGGATATCGTTCCCTCATTTCACCTGGAAAGGGGGGCAGGGGAGGGGGAGGGGGATTCCTCAAACCCTCGACGAGAGTTACTTGATATTGCATCGGTATGTGCATTTATATTGTTATGTTCCAAGATCCAAGCCTTGGAATTGAAAGTGGTATATATTCGATTCTTTTTGTCGTTTTTACGAGCCCGATCGTAAAATATTTGAATTGAAATATATGCAAAAGGGAAAAATTATACTTTTTAAAAAAAGAAATGTCGACTTCAAAAAAAATACGTATTTCGAAAAATTACTTAATCCAAAAAAATTTACATCAGGAACTAAAAAGTCCAAAATAAGCGAAGATAATAATAAAAAATTAAAGAACTAAAAAGTCCAAAATAAGCGAAGATAATAATAAAAAATTAAAGAACTAAAAAGTCCAAAATAAGCGAAGATAATAATAAAAAATTAAAGAACTAAAAAGTCCAAAATAAGCGAAGATAATAATAAAAATTAATAGAACTAAAAAGTCCAAAATAAGCGAAGATAATAATAAAAAATTAAAGAACTAAAAAGTCCAAAATAAGCGAAGATAATAATAAAAAGTAAAGCACGGAAAAGTAAAAAATAAAATTGAAAAGAAATTCACTTGGAACAATTAGAAGTTTCAGAAATGAAAATTGGAAATTAAAATTTCAAGGTAGGACAAGAGCAAAAGTTTCAATTTTCTGTCAACAAGTTTTGAAGTCGGGGTTCGCGGGGTGGGCTGGGGGCGGGCGTTTGCTGCATAGGGTAAATGTAAACAATTTGGAGGAGGAACAAGGCCTAACTAAAAAAGAATGATATGTGCTGAACTCTACTGTACCAACACTAAATGGGTCGTTCAGATATCACAGAAGCATTATTTCCGTTATTTTTCGACACCCTCTTCCCTACCGTAAGCAAAAATAGGCTTTGATTACGGATATTTGACATTGGCCTAAGATTTCCATAACCCCCTTCACTAGTAAACAGTCTTACACAATATATGAACGACCCCATACGGTTAGTTCAATTATACAGAATCGACAAAAGGTATTTGTCTTTCCCTACATCAAAGTTTCAAATTTAAAAGAATTCAAAGAACGAATTTCCTTCAATAAAAACAAATTCTTGTGCATGATTTATTTTTATTGCACAAACATAGGTTTCAAAATGAATTTTAAGTGAATCAATATTTTGAATTATTCCAACATAACCCCGCACCCACCCCAGCCCCACCCCGCGAACCCCGACTTCAAAACTTGTTGACAGAAAATTGAAACTTTTGCTCTTGTCCTACCTTGAAATTTTAATTTCCAATTTTCATTTCTGAAACTTCTAAATTGTTCCAAGTGAATTTCTTTTCAATTTTATTTTTTACTTTTCCGTGCTTTACTTTTTATTATTATCTTCGCTTATTTTGACTTTTTAGTTCTTTAATTTTTTATATTATCTTCGCTTATTTTGGACTTTTTAGTTCTATTAATTTTTTATTATTATCTTCGCTTATTTTGGACTTTTTAGTTCTTTAATTTTTTATTATTATCTTCGCTTATTTTGGACTTTTTAGTTCTTTAATTTTTTATTATTATCTTCGCTTATTTTGGACTTTTTAGTTCTTTAATTTTTTATTATTATCTTCGCTTATTTTGGACTTTTTAGTTCCTGATGTAAATTTTTTGGATTAAGTAATTTTTCGAAATACGTATTTTTTTTGAAGTCGACATTTTTTTTTTAAAAAGTATAATTATTTAAGGCTTTTTAGTGACAAAACTAATGTTCCATTTCTTGCATTATTATAATATTTATTCCTGCAACGCAGGAAACTATTTCCCTGACATTGAAATTACAAAGAAAAAAAAAAAATTTAGAAAAATAAGTTTCCTTCCTTGAAAGTCATCAAACTAGTTTTATGTCCCATTCATTTCATATATAGATTTCAAATGAATTAAGATTGAACCTGTAACTGTGAATCTAATGAAAATAAAATTTTTAATTTTCCAACAAACCTAAAAAACTGCTTTTGAGGCAGGGGGGGTGTAATTCTCTCGGTTGGGGTTATCGGTATATGGATCACAAAGAGGGAACCGGGGAGATGTTTAGTAAAAGAATACACCAGAGGCACTCGAAGAGTGGACATGAAAATAAAATTATTCAACAATTACAAAAATAAATCATTCTGTATTGATTTTTAATGTTAAATCAGGACTAGGGTCAGAACGAAAGTGCTGCTACATCTTCTTATTTGTTAAAGGAATAACTTCACAAGCCCCTCAAAACACCAAGATAAAAAAAAAAAAAAAAAAAAAACTTAAAAAGGTACATTTTCTTCTTTTTTTTTCCCATATTTCCCTAATTATCCTTAAAAAACTTTTTTCTAGCATGTAGCCACTCAATAAAAACATTACAAAAAAAAATATTTTATTTTCAGCAACTCACACTCCCCATAACCAGGTTGCACTTCAAGCTTTCAAACATTCACCAATTTTTTTCTCCTGCAAAATGAGCTCAAAAAAGGATTTCATACCATATTTTCCCTATTCGACTAATTAGTGTCTGCTTTGTTACAAGAATTTTTAATTCTTAGAAAAATGAGCAAACACGCTATTAATCTCCTATTCCATATGAAATGAAAGCGTATTCAGATTGCATCCCCATAGCAATTTCCTTTTTTTTTTTTTTCAAAAATGTGACTCCCTGACTCTAAGATGATAAACTTCACTATAATCATATCTCAGATATAACCTAAGCCTAGGCAACATTCATTAAAACCAGCAAAAAAAAAAAAAAAAAAAGCAAAGCAAGTTTCTTCCCGGATAAACACAAACCCCTTAATCAATTTAAAATTAAAAATCCATAGCTTAATCAGCTTTCAAAAACAAGTCATATCCCCATCTCAATCATTTCATTCTTAAATTTCTAATCTCTTTACCATACCGTTTCAGCCTTGTTCTTTCAACACACCTATCAAAAAACCAAATTTCTTCCTTTATTAACACACAATAATTGAATTAATAAAATAAAAAAAATATTAAAAAAACCAACAATCATGTTTCATTTTATTAACCTGTATATTAAACCTCAAAATCACTCCAACCATAAAACAAAATTCCTCTTATCAACTACTTAATGTATTTAAAAAAAGAAAGAAAAAAAAGCCTCCAAGCGTTCTTCAGACGTTCTGCCGATTTCGATTTTAATAAAATAAAGCTGACTAACCCTTCAAAGCACCAGGATGTAAAAAAATATACCATTACCATGGTGTTCAGAATTTTTAAGTACTACGATTTAATAAAAAAAAAAAATATTATTATGCTGTTTAGAAAACTAGCCCAAACTCACCCAAAATACTTCTCGAAAGGAATATGCCTTTCAAAAACAATCCACATGAGTTCTTTAGATGTCATGTCATTTTTGCAAGAATGCTCAAACACATCACTACATTTTCTTTGAGCTTGAGGTAACCCTCAACAGCAAACACTTACGTTTTTCTTGCCTTTGTTCCTTTTTTCAGCCTTAACATTCAACATGACAGAATATCCAACATCCAACATACTGTTCAACATGACAGAATCATAAAAAATGTATTTTTCCCCAATTTTTTTTTATTTCTTAAGTGATTTATTGACCCGGGCTGGGCTCCCCCGAACTGAACCTACCCGGGCTGGACCCACCCAAACTGGGCCCACCCGGACTGAACCTTCCTGGGCTGGACCCACCCAAACTAGGCCCACCCTGACGGTGCGTACCTAAACGGGACATACCCGGTCTGGGCCCACCCGGACTGTGTCTACCTGGACTGGGCCCACCCGGACTGTGCTTACCCGTACGGAACCTACCCAGACTGTGCTTACTCGAACTGTGTTTACCCGGACTGTGCTAGCTCGGACTAGACCTAACCGGACTGTGATTACCCGGCCCATGCTTACCCGGGCTGGGCCCACCCGGGCTGAACCTACCAAGACCGGGCTTACCCGAGCTGTGCCTACCTGGTCATGGCCCGTCCGGACTGTGTCTACCTGGACTAGGCCTACCCGGACTTTGCCCACCCGGCCTTAGCCTACCTAGTCCAGGCCCACCCGGACGGAACCTACCCAGACTGTGCTTACCCGGACTATGCTTATCTGGACTGGGCCCATCCGGGCTGTGCCTACATGGTTCTGGCTCACCCGGACTGTATCTACCTGGACTAGGCCTACCGTCTGGGCCTAACCAGTCTGGGCCTACCTGGACTTTGCCCACCCGGCCTATGCCTCCTTAGTCCAGGCCCATCCGGACTTTGCCTACCTGCACTGGGCCCACCCGGACTGTGCCTACTTAAACTAAGCCTACCCGGTCTGGGCCTACTCGGACTATGCTTACTCGGATTAGACCTACCCAAACTGTGCCCACCCGGACTGAGCCTAATGATCTGGGCCTACCCGGACTGTGGCACAGACTAGGATCGGGACTAGGCCTACCCGAACTGGGATCACCCGCACTGGGCCCACCCCGACTATGTTTACCTGAATTGGGCGCACCCGGACTGCATCCATTTTTTCTTAAAGAAATAAATTCCTAATCTAACTTCCTATAAAAAAAATGCCTTATCCATTTTTCCTAAAAAAAATTAATTATTAACCCATTTTTCTTACAAAAAAAATAAATCCCTAATCCATTTTTCCTATAAAAAAAAAAATGCCTTATCCATTTTTCCTAAAAAAAAAAAAAAAAAAAAAATTTCTAATCCATTTTTCCTTTAATTTTTATTTCCCAATCCATTGTTCCTAAAATTTTGCTTCCTTAACTTTTTTCCGTAACTTTATTTTTTCCTAATTGTTAATTTTCCTAAAACTTTTTTTAAATTTTTTTTTCATTTTTTTTATTTTTTTGTTTTTGTTTTTTTTGTTTTTGTTCCTAGTATTACATTTGTTTTTTATTTCAATTTTTATTTTTATTTCTTGAGTCTCTTTACAATACCATTTCAGCTATTTTTTTTCCAAATATAAAATAGTCAACATTAATTTAGAATCGCTGACTTAATCAACTTTCAGCAAAAAGTGATATCACCATCTCAATCTCTTCTTTTTTAAGTCTCTTTACAACACCATTTCAGCTTTTTTTTTTTTTTTCCAAAATATAAACCAGGCAACATGAATTTAGAGTCCATGAGTTAGTCAGCTTTTGAAAAAAACTGAGAACGATACCATTTCAGCTTTCCTTCTTTCAACAATACCTTTCAATAATCAATTTTTTAAAAAAAAGCAAATAACACACAACATTGTAAATCAATTTTTACAAAAAAAATTAAAAAAAAAAAAAATCATGTTTAATTTTACCAACCTGTATGACTTAAATGATCTTAACCTTAAAATCACTTTAAAGAAAAAAAAAAGAAAATTCCTCCACATAAACACACAACCAAATAAAAAAAAGCAATCTTCTCCCATGATAAACACAAAACCACTTAATCAATTTAAATTTGAATCCATGAGTTAATCAGTTTCCGATAACAGCTCATATCCCCACCTCAACCATTTATTTTTTGAATCTCTTTACGATACCATTTCAGTTTCTTTCCTCCCAAAATAAAAGCAGTCTACATGAATTTAGAATCCATGAGTTAATTAGCTTCCGATAACAACTCATTTCCCCACCTCAATCATTTTTTTTTTGAATCTCTTTACAATACCATTTCAGTTTCTTTTTTCCCCCAAAATATAAAGTATTTAGAATCCATGAATTAATCAGCTTCCGATAACAACTCATGTCCCCACCTCAACCATTTCTTTTTTGAATCTCTTTACGATACCATTTCAGTTTTTTTTCCCCCAAAATATAAAGCAGTCTACATGAATTCAAAATCCATGAGTTAATTAGCTTCCGATAACAACTCATATCCCCACCTCAATCATTTCTTTTTTGAATCTCTTTCCAATACCATTTCACCTTTTTTTTTTTTTTTTTTTTTTAAATATTCACTATGATGAATTCTTTTTTTTTTTTCAAGAAATCTGAACATGGTTTTGAGAGCATGAGAAATACCTCTTAGAACTCCCTTCAAGCAGCCAAGAATATCAACGGAATTCATTTAACAGAGCTATATCATATGATGGATAGTCTTTGGTAGTCGGAAGATGGTTCAGTATTTTTCCTTACTTTCTTCCAGTTTGAGCTAACCTTCCATAGCACTTATATTTTCCTCGCCTTTGTCCCTTTCCAGCCTTAACATAACCTCAATCATCATTCCTTTTTTTTTCTCAGCCGATTTCAATTCTTGATTGAATCATCTACTTTTTTACTTCCTCAAGCTCTCCAGACTCTGTTCCCTTCCTTGCCCTAAAAAAAAAAAATGAGAAACACAAAGAACCATGTTTTTTAATTTTACCAACCACATGCAAACACAACCATATGACTTATCTGAGGTTTTCTCTCTAGAAATCACTTCATCAAAATTAAATTGAAAACCACTTCATTCAGAAGACCATTCCACAACCATTTCCAAAAAAAAAAAATGTTTAAAATTGACATTAAGAAAAAAAAATATGTCCGTTATATTCGTTTCCATTTTTTTTTTTTTCACCGTCTTCAAATTTCTCCCCCGATAATAACACACAAACTCAATTAATTTTACAAACAATAACTTTTAAATTACAATTACTAATCAATTCAAACGGCACAACAAAAAAAAAAAGAAAACCATTACACAAAATATCTACACGGCCATGTTTGTTTTGATTTTTTTTCCCATCATCCTATTTTCAATGTCGGACTGCGGTGTTGCCAGCTTTCATCTATTATTTTTTTTTTTTTTAATCTAATTTTATTTAATTTCCCGACACGCTATCAAAAAAAATGTTAGCCTATGACACCCGCGGCATTCCCCCGAATCGTTTAAGCCTTTCACCATCACTCTAGGACCTGCCAATTTCGAGTTATCGATACGACACCAAAAATTCGAGACAAACTTACAAAGAAACAAACACACAAACACACACACAAATAAATAAATAAATAAATAAATAAATAAATAAATAAATATTGCCAGCCCACATCAACCACATTCTCTCCTTTTTTGAAGTCGACAAAAAAAAACTTTTTCTTTTTATATTTCATATCTTCGTTTATTAATCATATTTTCCTTTGAAAAAAAAAAAAAAAAAAAAAAGTTTTGAAAAAAAAATTAGTTGACGTTGAGGGGGGGGGGGGAGGAAGACCTCCTCTAATGAGTCTATTCTTACAACATTAAACGACTCTTTCTCCCCCTGGTTTCTCTTTCAACCCCCCATTGAAAAAAGGTTACGCCGTAACTAATTATAAAGAAATTTCGATATTTTCTTTTTAATATCGCCATTTTTTCCCCCCCCCCTCTCTATTTACAGGGGTCAAAAATCGCACGCACCATTATCTTTACTCTAATGTTGCGTGCGTAACAAAGACTTATTACGAGTTGCTTTAATTTATTATTGTTTTGAGAGTTTGGTCGTAATCCTTTCTTTTTTATCGCCTCCCATGATATCATCAAAATCCCGTTGAGGAAACCTATCGAAAACCGCAATTCCAAATCTTGTTTTGTTATCGGAAATCCCAAAAACACGTAGCAGTAGTTCACCCTCCTTGTTTGAACTTTCCCATTAGAGAATGGTATATTAGTGACCAACTAAATCATTTTGAATAAAGGCATTAGTTTTAAAACTTTAGCGCTAGTTATCAGATTCTCACTGTCGGATCAGATTCGATTCTAATCTCACCCAAGTTATCCCTCATCCTCTTTTATCCTCTTGCCAGCCGGTTTTCCACTTCCCTCCCTCTCTCCCTCCCTCCCTTTTACTTCTCTTTTGTCTCCCCTTACACAGATTTCAAAGTTTCCTTTAATTAATCGTTGTATTACTTATAACTTCAAAGTTTTGTTGGTCCTTAGTGTAAAAGCCCTGCACATCCTTGTTGAGATGCAATTCGAGCCTCCTGTATTATTATTATTATTATTATTATTTAAGTCTTGTACTGCGGGCGTGAAACCGCAGGAACTGATAAAGGATGATATCGCAGGTATAAGAATGAAACGAGTATAAAAAATACGTATATTGAACGGACTGATAACTCGGAACCGAATGCCCCTGATTCTCAAGTCAGCGACTCGCCTATGACGAATATTGCTGGCGCGAGAATCAGGCTGGCGATTGAACCCGATCTTGATTGATTTTTATATCGATACTTTCATACCATATCAGAACAAACTTGTTTTTTTTTTTTTTTTTTTTTTTTTTTTTTTTTTTTTTTTTTAAGAGTGTAAATAGGGAAAAGGCTTTTTTATTCCGAGCGACTAATTATAATGAATTATTCAAAGTACAAAATAAATATAAAAAAAAAAGCCAAACGTGGCATGGAATTCGAGGTACACAAAATATTCCTTTGAAGCGCTCAAGAATTGGAATAATAATGAAGTTTTGTCATGTTTATGTGAGTTAAATGGCTTGATATCGAACCCGAAGCATTTCAAATAAGAAAAATGCGATTTCGGAATTTCAAACATCGGTTTGGAATTCTTAATACTAACTCGATAGAACAAATAGCAAAAGACTTTTGTCAAATAGGATTTAGAGGCTCAGACTTTATTTGAGGTATCGTATAAACAACTTTACATCACGACGAAAAAGAAGCAGAATATTTCACAAATATTAAGAAGCTTCACCAAAATTAAAACCTATTCGCTATTTCAAAAACTTAATGTCTGCACCAAGCACTGCGAAAAAAAATGTTTTGTGACAAGATATTTTTTTTAATTTTCCAACAAATCTAAAACTGCTTTAAGGCAAGGGGGTTGTAATTCTCTCAGTTGGGGTTTTCTCGGTATGCGGATCAAAGAGGTAACCGGGAAAATGTTCAGTAAAAGAATACACCAGAGGTACTCGAAGAGTGGACTCGATATTTTTTTTTAAATCATGCGAACAGGCGCCACACATTCTAGCCCTAAAAGATTAGGAAAATTAGGGATTTTTCAAAGACCAAAAACATTTAATTTTCGAACTTTTTTATTTAAGTCCAGGCTTGATTTGATCCCCTTACTCCCAGTTTTGATCCACTTTGACCCTCACGAAAAAGGCCAAGGAAAAAGTCCTTTTTTTTTCTTTTTTGAACAGTTGAAAACCCTTTATATTTCTTTGTGATGAACTATAAACGATCCATATAGATGGTAATCGCTATATACGATAGACCGTTTTAGCAGTGACACAAAAAAAGATAAAAGTTTTTTAACTGTTAAAAAAAAAAAAATAGGGACTTTTTCTTCAGGGCCAGTCGACGTATTATTTATGTTGATATTAAACGTTGCTAAGGCAATATATGTTAACTTTACAAATAACATTTTTGGACCTTTTTTTACACAAAAAATGTGTCTAAAACACACACAATTTTTAACTGCACCGAGAAAAATGTGCTTTCGATTTTAAGTCATTGACTTTGCTCGAGTCCAAACGTCAAAGATGTAAAAATTTTAACTGAATTTGCTTAAAATCTTACTTTAATCATTTAAAACTTACGTCTATGCTTTAAAATTTTAAGCAAATTGAGTTAAATTTTTACATCTTTGACGTTTGGGCTCTAGCAAAGTCAATGACTTAAAATCGAAAACACATTTTTCTCGGTGTGCTCTCTTTCAATCTAACATCGTGACCGATGTGTGGTGGTCTATTTCAAGTGTCTGGGATATTTCGAATCGCTCTCTTAACAATATCCCTTCATTTGTCCCGGTCATTCGTCTGTCTGCAAGCCTTCTCTAGGGTTGACTCGGCCAATTAAGAGATTAGTCCTGTTTACCTAATTGGCGAACGTCCCCTTTTTCTTTTACCTTCAGGTTTACCTTGTACCACAAGTCGTATTATGACGAGAGATGTGGTCGAAGAACTTGAGGATCCGGCTATACGTCGTCGCTGATTCGGCTTGATCTCATTTAAGACAGACGCGTTGATCCTTCCTATCCTAACTGTCCAGGGTATACGGAGCAGCCTTCTCCAAACCCACATTTTGAGTATTAGTTTCCTATCACTGGCGTGAATCACCCAGGTCTCAGACGCATAGGAAAAGACGGGAGGCATTCACCAGAGCTATTTCGGTCTTTTTGGTAATATTTTTATTTTTCCAGATTTTAGTAAGAACTATCATGGCAGTGCGAGCAATCTCGATACGTCTTATTTCATGCTCACAACTTCCGGACTTATGAAGTAACGAACCGAGAATATCAAATTTATCAACTACGTCAAATTTTCCAATTTTCATAGGTTGTGGTCTCCTCTCATTCCTTCGATCAATAATCATAACTTTTGTTTTTCTGCTTTGGTTTAGCCCATAAGGACTCAACGGACATTTGCCCTTCAGTGACCTCCACGCTACATAGTTCGTTATAGAATTGACCAACCACTTCCTTTTAAAATGACGTCACATGCATACAGTCTATTCTTCTTCTTCATTCAAGTGCCGGCTCAGCGACGGAGATTGGCTATCATCTGGCAGATTTTTACTTATGAGACCGCCGCTCTCAAAGAATCAACACCAAACCAGTCCCTGAGATTCTTAAGCTATGAGGTTTTCCTTCGGCCTTGCTTGCGCTTACCCTCGATTTTTCCCTCAATCACAAGTTGAAGGAGTCGGTACTTTTCAATTCGAATTACGTGGCCGAAATTATCGAGCTTCCGACGCTTGATCTCGTAGAGCACTTCCTTTCCCATACGAGCCAAGACGTCAGTATTTCTCACCCTGTCAGTCTATACCGTTTGCTAATTTTAAAATTGTGTCAATCTGCCCTAGTTTCAGTTTCTCCTCAGCTTAAAAATAAAAAGTACTATGAACGAACTGAGTTGGTCTGATGCTGATTACTTATGGCAGCATGGTGGGATGCTTTAATTGCTCCAAACTGATCTGAGCGAAGAACAAGTTAATTTAATATCTAATCCTCAAAGCTAAATCTACTCCATGCGTTAAAGTTACATAGTGGGATAAATTCGAACTACAGTTTGCACAGGAAAAGGATTAAAACAGTTTTTGCTAACACGAACAGGATATTTCCTTTCCTGACTTGTTTATACGACCATGTTCTTGCATTAATTTAAGTGCATCAAGCACCTGCAAGTATCGGTGCCCGGCATTTGTTTGCCGTACTGTGACGCCGTAACGGCTAACAAGTGAAAACCGTTTTTCTTTTTTTTTTATCACGTGCCACAAACTTTTTCTGTCGTTTATTTTGAGTTTCTGTACGCACATAATATTAGTTTTTCTTTACTTTTACTTTAAAACACGGAAGCAAGAATCTTCTCCTCTGTAAATAAAGTTAGCTGTCTGATCGATTAAAAACATTTATAAAAAAAGTTGGTTAAAAAATCATCAAAATTTCAAAACTTTTTTTTTGTAGAGAAAAAAAAAAAATGGCGTGAAAAATTTATTTCTCTTTTCAAAAATAATTAACAACTTCAACTTTAAAGCAATAGGCAGAACTTGTTAAAGTTTTCAATATGGATGAGGAGAGTGATAAAAAAAAAAAAAAAAAAAGGTCTGTAACATCGACATTTTTTTTGCTCAGAACTAATTATCTTACTTGATAAACTTACTTCGGTTTAATAAAAAAAAATCCTCTTTTTCTCTCTCTCTCATTTTTTTTTAAAAATGCAAGGCAAAATGATGTTACACGAATAAATCCAAAAAGTCTTAGAATTTTATAAGATACTTTTAATAAGTTTTTTAACCCGGGGAAGAATAAAAGGTGGCGGAAAAGTTAAAGAAAGTCTCGGGGAACGCGGGGGTAAAGGGAAAGAGACGAAAAGGGGGAGGTCGATTCGTGGAACCGACCCGGGGATTAATCTTCATTATGAGAAAATATCAATCGTGCAATCATAATCGCGTCGCGATTTTCCGCATCTGTTAAAAAATAAAAAAAAATTGGACGGCTGGCTTATCGTCTGACTTTGTCTAACCCCCTCCATCCCTTTTTTTTCTTTCATGATTTCGGGTTATTTCGTTTTCCCTAAATTTAATTGAAACTACCCGCGATAAAAAAATAAAAAGAAGCTCCATTTGTTAGATTTATGTTTGCATCTCTTGTATCACCCCTTTTATTACGATTTTTTTTTTTTTCTTTTTTTTTTTTTCGAGAAGAGAATTTTCACGCATTGTACGAAAATTCGCAGGGGAAAACATGTCGAAAATATGGTATTAAATTTATATTTATAACCCTTGAAATGTAATTTTCAAAGTTCGTAGTTTTTAAACGGGTAAACGCGCTTGCGCGATAATATATAATTACTTATCTCTCTAGAAGGATGCTAGACGGTGAAGTATTATAAAAGGAGCAACTTTAATATATGTCCCCCCTTCCCCCTACCTTTCTCCTTTTTAACCTTTTTTTCTTCTTCTTCTTCTGCACGCTCAAGACATCCATCCCGTCGTATATTTTAACATAAGAAAAATACAATAACGCGGACATAAACAAATGGTTTGAGCAACATCATATTTGTCATTGCTCGTGTTTCATTGTTAAAAGGATTGGAAA
This sequence comes from Liposcelis bostrychophila, assembly GCA_037577465.1. Taxonomy (NCBI): domain Eukaryota; kingdom Metazoa; phylum Arthropoda; class Insecta; order Psocodea; family Liposcelididae; genus Liposcelis; species Liposcelis bostrychophila. Next base: position 11,401,008 of record CM075210.1, read on the forward strand.
GGTTCACCCTCTTCTTATTCCTCCTTTTGGAGGAAAAGGTGATACGGTTTTGGGTAAAAAGGAAGGGGGAAGAGGGACTGATAAATGCGCCTTTACTACGGCAAGATAAATGTAAAAAGTAAAAGTTTCCCTGAAGCCCAATCAATAATATGTCACCTGAAATTTTTTTTTTATCTTTCAACCCCTTCTCTTTCGTTTCAAATATGTTGCATTTAAAATGGCCGAAATTTGATATACAGATAGAAGGGATGTAGGGTCGAATAATAATATTATTTTTTTGTTTTTCGTTTTTTTTTTCTCTCCCCTCCTGTCCCGGTTATGCCTTTGAATTTATTGTATATGTTATGCAAGACGGATTGCATCATCAGTTTTAGATGTTTTTTCAAAGACGGATCAAGGAAAAGGTTTTTCTTTTTTCTTTTTTTTTTTCCTTGAGCTAATTGAATGTTGTAAGCTCTGGTTAATAATAGTCGAATTTCCAAGAAGGTCGCGAAGGATAATTTAGGTTTAAAGTTGCGAAACGTTATACGGGAAATATTTGTCGAATCAGAGCAAGCACATAACGTAAGCATTTAGGGTGGATCGAAAAACACGAATTTTTGAATTTGAAAATGCCACAGAGTGGAAAAGTTGCATTTCAGCCTCCATATTAACCCTAATTTTTATTAGATTTTTTGGAGGCCGATTTCTGCCGCCCCCGGAGACCTAAAGTTTTCAAAGTTCCATCAGGGCCGAAAAAATTAAGAGTCGTAAGGTAAAAGCACCAATTATTGACCAGGCACCAATTACTGACCAGCCCATAAGCTAAACACGTATACCATAAAAGGAAATCGTGTTTAGCTTATGGACTGGTCAGTAATTGGTGCCTGGTCAATAATTGGTGCTTTTACCTTATTTTGGTGCAAAAGAGTTCATTTCCTATCGTAAATTTTCCGGAAATTTCAAAAATGAAGATGGTTTTACAGAAATTGAAGCCATTTTTGTTAATGTAAATGTAAATGTTAATGTAAATTATATGGCGAAAATGGAGGGTACTTGAGTGACCCCTTAAACACGAGGATCGAGCTGACATTTTAATTCGTTAAATTTGTTATATATTGGAACAAAATTAGAGAGTGGCACGACCGAAAATCAAAAGTTGACTTTTTTGTCACCATACTGCAAAAACCGTCTATGGTTTAGAGCAATTACGATCTAAATACATCGTTTATAGGTCGTTACAAAAAAAAAAATAGAAAATTTTTCGACCGTTCAAAAAAAAAAAAAAAAATAAAAAAATAAAAAAAAAGTAAAAAAATAAAAAAATAAAAAAAAAATAAATAAATACTTTTCTTCGGGACAGTCGATGTCCAAATTAACATAAAAAAGTGACATACAGAGTATGTGGACTATGTATGTTGAAAATACGCGAAATTTTTTACTGTTTAAGAACTCATGCAATCTAGGACGAAAAATGGACCCATGTCAGTTAACAGGTTGCGGAATTAAACTTACCCCCCCCCCCCTCCCCATTCTGGTCGTTATTTTACTTCCCCAACGTGGATACGGTTTTATACTCAAGACATTCGTGTAAGGTACTACCCTATCGTAACTCTGAAGAAAATAAGAAATAAACCAAGTTTGGATGCCGATTTTTCGACCTCGTGACCAAAAGATGATAAAATCGAGGTAAGCAATCGGTATACTTTGCCATAAGTTAAACATAGCAGTCAAATGTCAAGTAAAAAAAATTGATTCAGCACTTCTGGTTGAAAATAGTTTCATGAACTCCTTTTACGATCAATTTAAAGTCGTATTTGCTATGGCTTAATTGCTTGTTTCATTTTATATTGATTTTTGATCCTAAATTAAGCATTTATTAGTTTATCCAATGCCCGCTCTGAATGAGTCATCCTGAGCAGGAATAAAATTTCTGGCTAAAGGCCAAAACGCTACGCCCGAGCTTAGAGCTCAGTAGATTAGATTTATCGTAATTTTATGAGAGCAATCTTAAAAAAATCACAATTTGCCACAATTACCGGACATCCAATTTAAAAAAAAAAAAAGTCAGTTCTTTTCAAGTGAAAATCAAACTAAAAATAATTTGATTTAAACTGCAGCCAAAACTTGCTTTTTTCCCCCCGCGAAAAACCTTCTCCAGCGTCTTTTATATAAAAAATCGATTCCCCTATCCGATACTTCAATCCATCATTCCGACTTCAAATAAATAAATAACCTCCCTGCGAACAGTCAAAAAGCAATTTGTCAACCCCTTTAGTGATAAAATTCCTTAAAAGGCAAAATAGAGAGAGAGAGAGAGAGAGAGGGATCTATCTACATGTATACGAAAGTGACTGGCGAAGTAGAAAACTATTATTGGAAGAGGTTCATAAAATAAACGAGCCAGAGTTACGACGCCCCAACATCATCTCCTCCGCCGCTCGAGTTATTTGCTAGTAAAATTTAAATTATCTAATTAAATTGATATTTAACTTCCTGGGAAGCTAATTGAGAGTGACGCGAAGCCAGCATACATACTATCGAATTAACAAAACCTTTTGATCCTTTTTGAATTTATCACATCCTTCCGGCTTAGAAAACACTCAGAGTCTCTCTTGACGTCCATCGAACCGACGTCCCTTTCTCTCGTCCTTTTTTTTTTTTTCTTCCTTTAATTTTGATAACGTCTTACCTGAAAAAAGAAGAGGAAAAAAAAACATTAAATTAATTAATTAATCAAGTGTACGATTATCGAGTCGGTGAAGCGGAACATACGGCGTCGCATGATCTGCGGCTTGCGCACGGTTAAAAAAATTAAATTAACACAAAATAACAGCGCGGAAAGTGTTTCCCCCCCCCCCCCCCCCCCCTCGCGCGATTTTACAAAAGAGAGAGAGACGGGAAAAAGCATCGCACGATCGATTATATGATGGAAAACTCGTAATTTACCCAAAGCTTTCATCTCGTTTAAAAGGTTACAAAATGCTATTGCATGTGTTTATCACATTTAAAACGATTATTTCATGCAATTTGCAGCAAACATCGATTTCCAACCTTCCACTCAAGGATTATCCGTATAATCCGTTATATCGGAAGAGAGGAGAGTCGGGGGAGATTGGGGCGGAAGGGGAAATAAAAAAGGAGAAAAAAAAAATCTGGCTACGCTCCTGAGGTCGTTGACATTAAAAATAAAATTACAAGGTCAACTTTTGTGTTTACTTTTATTTTTAAGGGTATACCCCGGCTGAGTCCGTAACCCGTGAATCAAGGATGAAAGTGCTAAAATAAGGAGGGTGCCCTGTCCTGTAATCAGACTACACGTTTAGAAAGTGATAAATGAGATGTTCCGTCGTTAACTTGCTAGCGAAGTCCTTTGAGAGAATGACTTTTTTTCCCTATATATAAAAATAATGAATAATGGTCGAATATCCCCTATAGGTTGAAAGAAAGATTGGAAGAGTCTGACGGGATATTAACTATTTTTTTTTTTTAACACGCCGGACCTCTCTTTTTATTTTAACTCGTTTGTCCATTAGGTTCATTAACATCCACATTTCAAGAATCGTGATATACCGGCTTTGTGTTCAATTATCACCGCATTTTTTTTTCTTTTTTTTTTTTTTCATACGACCCGCACTGCGTTCTAATTTAAAAAAATTAAATGCGGCGAAAGATGCATCGGGATCGATAAACAAAAAGAGAAGAGGGAAGGGGGGAAACGGGCAGGAGGAGATTGCATGGAAGTCATTTTTACGTAAGGCTGTGTGTAATGTTCGATATAATACGTATATTAAAATAAAATCACACCTGTCGATACCAGCGTCGATATCGATGTTTTTAGAGATCGATATTCCCCCCGAAGTTAAAATTTTTCCCGATTATTTCTAATGAGGAAAATTACGCGCGTCCACGGCCATGCTTGCCTGTGTGCTCTCAGGGGCGAAAAAGCAGATTTTAATTATTTGGATGCCTACGGGTTAACCAGGGACGTAAAAAAGAGTCATAATAATTAAAATTGTAATGATTGGCTGGCTTAAAACTTAGGGCAGAAGCTTAAGAAAAATATTCATGAACAGGCCGATTGAAGTGAGGATTTCAATTAAATTCGCTAGTGGGCTGTCAGCTGTTACTTTGGTAAAATGGCGATAGGCATCGGATTAGTCAATAGATGATTTAAGATAAGAAGGAAATATTTAACAAGATATCCGAAGCTTTTTACCAGAGTAGCAGCAGTCAGCCCCCTAATAGTGATGACGTGGCCAATTCATATATATATATATATATATATATATATGTATACTGTATATACTGTATATATATATATATATATATATATATACAGTATATATATACAGTATATATATCCCTACATACACAGTACATATAACTGCGCCCATGTTTAGCTTATGGGGTAAATCTATAAGATAAAAATACAGTATTTTAAACATCTTATCCCCTATGCTATTGAACTTTTGTAAATTTATACCGATAAGCTGAACATGGGCAATGATACATACATATCCCATATACGTATACGAATTGACCACGTGACTAACGTCACTAAATTCAGTTCGCGGTAAAAATCCTCAGTATACAGTAGTAAAATATACCAGGATGAATAGGGTATTTTCAGGTATTTTTATTTTTGGAAAATTTTGGTGTAAAAATAAAGTACATAAACCTAAAGAATTATTTGGGTAGTTCTTAAAAAAACGTACCTTTTTATATTTAGACGATATTGCTTAATATTTCATCAAACACACACTGAAAAAAAATTTTTTTACAGTGAATTTGCGTTTTAGAAGGTAAAAGAATGATATCCTTTTTTAAAAGAAAATAAAAATGATTTTTAAACCTTTTTAATTAGATAAAGAGTGCGTTATTTGTCCTCCCGACACGTTTTGTTTTTTTAGCAGCTTCTCATTAAGGATGCAACGAGAAAATTTTTTTTTGTTGTGAATTTGTGTTTTGCAAGGTAAAGAACATATCCCTCTTCTTGAGAAAAAATTAATTACTTTTCAGCCTTTTTTTATTACCAAAAAGTGCTTTTTTTGTCTTTCCCGACACGGAACGTTTTTTTCAAGAATTACCCATTTGTGTAATAAAAAGTATTTAAAAAACGTTTTTCTGCATGCAATAATTTGTTTAAATTGGGGCTTAAAAATTGTAATCAAAACGGTCAGAATAAGCGCGGAAGCGTTGTGACGTCATATGTTAATATCGTTCTGCTTTAAAATTTGTCGTAGAATGCGATGCTTTCAATGTTTATAAACCAAGTCACCGCATTCATGGAAACGTTTTTCGGACAGAACGATATTAACATATGACGTCACAACGCTTCCGCGCTTATCCCGAGCGTTTTGATTTACAATTTTTAACCCCCAGCTTTAAAAAATTATTGCATTCCAGCAAAAAAAAAAAAATTTTATGACATTTTTTAAATTCATGCACTTTATTTTTACTCCAAAATTTTTCGAAAATAAAAATACCTGAAAATACCCTATTGCAATTCTCGTTTTGTTCAAAACCTCTAGGCAAATAGCAATATCTGCCGTGCCCATTTCCTTCTGTTTTTCCACCTTAAGAAAAACCCTAGCCTACGGAATTTCGAATTATAACGGGATAAACTTTTCCCATAAGCTCAACACGAGCGAAACTATTCTCTCAATAAATTTGGATGTAGCGCTTCAAATTGATTCAATACGCCGATTTTGGTCGAAATTCTTTGAATTAATTATTTATTCTTAATTGATAATTAAATATGAAAATTTTAATCAATGTAACCCCAGCCCGAAATGGCCCGTACAAGGGCCACAGGTTGGCAAAGGGTTAACCTAAATGGGCGTATATGCGTTAAGTTGGTACTTGTTCTATAATTTTTTAATTTATATAAGCAAACAATCAATTCGAGAATGGACATACGCCTATTTCGGTTAACACACGGCAGGTATCTCCATTTGGAGATTCGCCCAAAATGCATTTTGCCAAAAAGTTGGATGAAATTCCAGTAAGGCGAAACTGTCAAAAAGCTGTAAATCCAGACAGTGAAAATCAATTTTTTTCTACATTTTCCAACGCCTTCAAATTTGTCAAAATTTCAAAAAGGAATATCGCTTTTAAAATCCCTACCACGTGACTTGCATTTCATACCTTTGGATTTACAGGGTTGTGCTTTAAATTTTCATGACCTGTCTTGCAATACCGAACTTCCTTATCCGTGCGATAATCGCTCGTTTTTTAACTCAAACCCTCGAAAGCTTTACTAGCAATTGCAATTTTTTTTTTATTAGTAACAAGCGAAAAAAAAAAGTAAATAAAAAAAAAATTCAGCAAAGAAAATAAAAAAGGTGAAAGTCGTAAAAAACGTTAGGCAGTGTTGCCTTATCAGGTCTCAAAGGAAATTAAAATTTCATAACGGTACAGGCACGAATGGATTCATGTCATCGCTGACAAATATACTATCCCTCGTATATATAAAAATGGCAAAACTGAAAAACATCAGTCATACCACGAGAGGGACTCATCACGAAGAATATTGTCACAAAGTCCGGGGGCAGGGAGGGGAGGGGAGCTGGGGAAGTGAGGGGAGAAAAAAAGGAAATAAGGGTTTTCTAAAGGCTATCCACTTTCCCCCATTGGATACCGTAGACTAGACATCGATCGAAACATTTTACAACCCCGTTGTGCAAATATCTGGTAAAAAGGGGGTGAGAGCGTTCGAGGGGAGAAAGAGAGATATCGGGACGTATTGAATAAGCAAAAACCTTAATTAAACCCAAGTTCGAAATTCACAATGAACACTCGATTCAGGAGTTCCCGGGATTGGTTTCCGCTTTTCGACCTATACTCGTGTCACCTTCATCACTCCACCAAAAGCGTTTTCAGATAGACTTTGATTCTCGCTTTTATTATTAAAATGAAAAAGAGTCACTTGAACAATCATTTTTTTAAGGGGATAAAAAAAAAGTGTTAGCAAAGGGGGGGAAAAAAGTTAATTAAAACCGAATCGTAGCCAGAGACGAGTTAAATGCGACGAAAAACAAAAAGTAAATAAATAAAAGTCGAGCTACAAAACACTCTGTACCAATCCATAACAATTTTTTTTTTTTTTAACAATTTATATTCTCTCAATGATAAGTCGAGTATGATTCATGTGCTCGTTCGGGTTTTTTTATTTATTTTTTTCTCTCGTTTACAAAATCGATTTAGTATTGTACGGTTTAGTTATAGTTGACCATTCGTCTTTTCCAATCATTTAAGGAAATTATTACTTCTCCGGACCTTGTTTCGCTAAATGGTTTTAACGAAATGATCGTTTGCTGAATGCAAGTTATCAGTTATGAAAAGGAAATTGAAATTAAATTCTCTTTAAAAGGAACCTAGGAATCGGAAGTTGAGTTTAGCACGCGACTTACTCCATTTAAATTAAATTGAAGATGTTCCTTTAGAATTGATATTTTAAGATAATTATATAAGCAGATTTCAAAATGAAGGAATAACCAAGAGCTATAACGAGAACGAACGGGCCACACGAACGGGAGAGGGAGTTCATTTAAAAAGAAAAAACGAAAGAGCGAACTACAATTATGCAAAGAATGACTGAGAGAGACGGAGTCAATTATGGAGCCAATTAGTAAGGGTATGCACGTCGCGTTGCTAGGGTATCAGCTAGCAAATACAAGCAACAAGAAATTAGCTAAGAAGTAGCTCTCACAAGCAAGAAACTCATCAAATAAGTCAAAAAATTAGTAAGCTGGCCGATCAGCCAGCCAGACAGCTAGCTGGACATCTGAGTGAGAATGTGAGAGGGCCAGTCAACATATGTGCCAATCAGCAAGCTCGAACACAGGTCCCCAAGATTTGAAAGGATGCGTTTTACCCATATTGATCAGTTGTGATGTTGGATTGTTGGATGTTGGACAGTTGGACGATTTTGGACAATCTTTCTCCATATCATTTTTCTAAATCTTAGCAATGCCAGTGCCAGAAACAAGTGGTTCTCACAGGTGGTATGTGAGAAGGACCTACTACATTCGAAGTCACCAGTGGAAAAAGAACCTCTACATAAAAAAATCCAGACAACAGGCTATATTCTACAGTTTATTTTGAACGCCATTTTGATTCCGACAGAATTTTCGATCATTGAAGTCAATTTTATTCATTTACTATCTGTAAACAAGCAGTAGAGAGATGTTAGATCCTCTTTCGATTTTCAATTCTGTACCTCAATGCAGAACTAGATTGCAACTTCTTATTTTAGAACAACTTTACAAAAGGTATACAGGGCTCAACGGTTGGCAGTGTTGATTTTATGCCTTCTGTTAGCAAGTTTATTTCGTTAACAAAGTAGAAAAGTTAACTTGCAGAAGACATTAATTTGAGTTGGCAGCGCTTTGTAACAGGTCTTACCAATGTTATATAAAATTTTTCCAAAACATCCGACAACTAGAACGTTCCGAAACATCCTCCATATTGTTGGAGACAATATATTTTTAGGTTGGGTTTGCGCAAAGTCCCTAAAAACCGAGAAACCAAGAAACCAAAACTCCGTAAATTTAAGAATTTTTGACTGCTTAAGTTGTCGCTTTTTAGGGACTTTGCCAATCTTAGCCAACCTAGAAAATATCTGGTCTCAAACAATAAGGCAGACGTTCTAATTGTCAGACACTGCCGTATATATTACAATCCTTGAATGGACTCGGTCTAGTTTCTGCACTGAGGTACAGAATTACTGACTACAGTTTTTTGTTGGAACCTGAACGACGCCCTTCTTTTACTGATGTCTTCATTTAGATGTTACAGGCAATAATACTGTAGATTACAAGGAATCGGATTGTTTGCCTGTATCCCCGACACGGATTACAAGCCGTGTAGGGTATCACAATATGATTTCAAATGACCTCATGACAAGTGCCAAAAGGTGAATGCCACGGTAAAAAAAAATCCACAGAGTGACCTTGATTCGAACGCGGGTCTTCCGTGCCCAAGTCGAGATTCTTACCGATGGACACTCCTACCTGTTTCAGTATGAGCTAATTTGATGCTAATATAACTAGATGATCAGCCCAGTGGTGGCTCGTAGCCTAGTTCATAGTGCGCTCGACTCTCAATCATGAGATGAGAAGCGTTGTGCTACTACCCTAGTTCACAGCTAGGAATTTTTCTCAGGCCAAAAACTAGTGCGCTGGTCAGAAAATCACAGGTCACCATCCCTGGGCAGGCAATGGCAAACCACCGAGTGGTAACTGCCTCGTAAACCTCTCAAAAATAGCCCGGCTTTAAGCTGTAGGTCCCACATGCCTGTGAGTGCACGTACAGGTGTATGTGAGAGATCACCACGCTCAATATCGAGTAAAGGAGTAAGAAGATGATCAGCCCAGTCCAAAGAGAGACGAAAGCCATTTTTGCTTATAAGTAGCATCTACTTTATTCAGTAAAGATTTCCCCATTCAAAAGAAAGAAAAAAAAAAAAAAACCTCCCCAATTTTCAATGTTAAAATAAATTCTCACTTTGATAAATAAAACCAGTCTCTTTAAATAAAATAAAGCTTAATCCTTCGCGATAAACCCTTTTTCTCACAAACAAATCTACATAATATAGATTCTTACGAATGATTTTAAATCCTAAATTAATTCAGTAACATTATAATCACGTTAAATCTTTAAATTCAAGATGGCGTTAATTTCTGAACGTGATTTCCCCTAATTTCCCTCATGCAATCTTTTTATGTTTTTTTTTTTTCTTCTCTTCCCCAACGAATTTCGTGACCTACTCGTTCATTTTTTTTCCCTTTCTTTCTTTACTTCACCAGACGAAAGTTTATTACGATGACTTTATAAAAAAAAAAAAAAAAAAAAAGGTAGATAATCCGGGAGAAAATTCAGAGAAAAGAAAAGGGGATAAATAATGCAAGTTCCAGACTGTTACATAAGGTTTATAAATAAAACGAGGTTTGTTGCCTTTATGCACTGAGCTTTCTGTGTAGAGCACGCGAATATATGATTATCATTGAAGATTGGGATGGGATAGGCCGACCACTTGAACGTGACTTAGGCATTATCCCGATTTCCTTAGCAACCCCGACTTTCTAATTCTAATGGCCTATATTTCGACTATGCGTGTTTCTTAGAATCGAGTAAATATGGTTTCTTGTAAATAAAATAAAATAAAATAAAAATCGTTTATGAAACATGATTGGATTTTTTTCTCTGACATTTATAATATTTTTACGATAATTCCCTCGAAAAGGTGGGTCAACAGCTGATTTATTTTCGGTTAAAAAAAAAAAAAAAAAAAAAAGATAAAAAGAACGAAGATAAGCTATGACAGAAATAAAGCGACAATAAGTACAGGTTTCTTAAATAGGATGTCATAACGTGTTCGTTGATACCAAATTAAGTAGTTTTTCTTGTTGGTTCCGACTTCAATTGTTCCAGCGCTTCCTACGCTACTTTTTTTCATACGTTTTATTGATAAGTCATCGTGTCTTTGATTTAACTGCCGTAACAGTCTCATCGTATTTACATGGGAAACGATTACCCTGCACGTGAAAATCAAAATCTGGGATGTGAGGCGTAGATAAGTCCGACTGCTGACGATCCCAAGCTTTTATTATTATTTTCTTTTCTTTTCCTTTTTTTTTTCATTTAACGTAGTAAATCTAACTGAAGAACTTTTTTTTTTTTTTAATGAGACAAGTTTCTTGTTTTAAGTTCACCGGAAGTTTAGGAAAAAAAAAATAATGATGATGATGATAATAATAATCATATTTTTTTAAAGAAATAAAAAGGATTTTTTTTTTCCGTGCTCAAGATTTATCGAGAGAGTAGGAAAAATAGGTATAATTTTTTTTTCTTTTTCTTAATTTATGAACAGGCGGAAAGCAGGGTATTTTCATAATAAGGCAGTTTTAGTATAATAAGAAAGGCCTTTAATTTTGTTTTTTTTTGAATTAAATCTAAAAATGTTAAATTTAACGAGCTTTTGTTTTCAGAAAAAAAAGTTTTAATATTTTGATTGCATTATACTCAGTAATGTTTTTAGTTAAAAAAAAAAAAAAAATGACAAAACCATAAAATCGTACTCATTCGTCCCCGAAATATTTACGGCATTCACCTGTTTAAGAGGACAACTATTAAATTAACATAAAAAAAAAAGAGTGAAGTGTGTATTTAAAAAAACAATCGGTTACTAACCCTCTTTTAAGCGCCACTTTAATAACGTTTTTTTTTTTTTTTGTTATCCCTACATGCCGAAACCCCTTTTGATATTCGTCTCTATGGATTTATCGGATTTTTCAAAACAGATCATTTGCTTGAAATGTTGCACAGATGATAAAATGTGGGATTTTTTTTTTTATTATGGAAACCCCCATTGAAATGCATGAATGCATCCTTTTTTCCTCTCGCGCTCATTACGTCATTGACAGTTCATGAAGAGGAATTAATGAATAAGTGGAGGTTGGGATCATCTGAAGCTTTTCGCGATCACACCTTATTTAAAACTGAAAGGCGCTTTTTTTCCCTCTCTCTCTCTTTCTTTCCTTATCTTTTACATTTCTCCCCCTTTTACTTTGATCCCTTTCACAGGAAAAAAAAAAAAAAGAAAATTACTTGGCGATTTAGTTAATAAGTTCGATTACATAACACCCGCCGGATGCGAGACGAGAACTTCATTGAAGTTTGCAAGGTCGGTTCAATTTATTCAGCAAGCTCACCTCTTTATGCGCCAGTGAAATCTGTCACGTTGGCGGTAGAGAGCAAAACCGTGAAAAATGTGTTTTTTTTTTTTTTTTTCCTGAACGATTTTACGCGAAATAAAAATTTAAGGTCTTTAGTCGTCAGTAAATCTACTCGGAAACTGACTTTTGTGGCGGAGATCCTAATTGCCTTTTACTGAGTAAATTCCCGCCACTAATCGTCGCCAAAAACCAGATTAAGAGCAGAGCTTGGCTCAGTTTTCCTCATCCAGAATTAAACTGGATGATTTCAAGCACCAAAAAAATGTGTCAAACTTAGTCAATTCAGCGCGTGAAAAATGTGCTTTTATGCAATTACTTGTGTATTGGTTGTGTATTACTTGTGACCTGGCTGAATCCCACAAAACCAGACAGAACCGTTGATTTCTTGTTTTTCCTATAAAAATTTAGAATCCAAGTGTTCCCAAAAGTAGAGACAACCAGAATCCTCGGAATGCAGTCTCAATAATTGCGCTTTAAATTCTTCCCTTTTTTCTTAAAGACGGCCCTTTTTTCTGACGGAAACTTGGCAATCCTGCCATCGCTACCCCAAGCATCTGCAGTCCTTCATGTCCTCCCCTCGTCTTAAAAACCTGCAAAACTTTTCCTTTGAATCTGTTAAAAAAATCTCATTTCTCACCACATTACGTTTTGGACTGGGATCTTTTTGAATTTTATAATAAAATGATGGCAAATATAATTGCCTTTGTGAAAGGGAAATTTTCATCTTTTGTTTCGTCTGGCTTCTTCCCCCCCACGTTCGGTCTGAGTGTAATAACGGTATAAATTTCAATTACTCCCGTTGCGCATTTATTATTCTTTGCGACCTATTCCCTTTTCCCCTTTCCCCAGTTTTTTTTTTTTTTTTTTTTTTTTTTTTTTTTTTTTTTTTTTTGCATTTTTACGTATTTGTACAACGTTACGCCGGGAAAAAGTTCAAGTTCAGGTTTCATTATTTATTTATTACAATCCAGCCTTTTTTTTATACTTTTTTTTTAAATAAGGGGAAAAAGGTGTTCTTTAGTTTTGTTACCCAAGAGCGAGAAAGTCTCTCGAAAAAAATGCACATTAAAATGGCGGAGAAAAAGAGTATAAGAGGGAGAAAAAGGAAAAAAAAAAAAAAAAAAAAAAAGCTCGTGTTTGCGGTTACGTTCCATGTGTTTCATTTTCCAGCTATTTTTACGTTTTGCTTACTACTGTGGAGACATTCTTTTTTTTTTTTCCTCTCTTTTTGCTCCCACTCTCCAAGAGATTTATTTATTTATTTATTCTTCTCTTTTTTTTTTTTTCCTCCAGACCTCCCTACTTCGGTTTTTGACCCTGAGTTGTTTGTGTATATGTTACGGCTGAAAGATCGTTTAAATCTTAAAGCGCGTGTACCCAATTTTTATTCGTGTTTATGATAGGTGAGAAAGGAAAGAAAGGTTTCATGTTGTTGATGAAATAACGGTTATGGATAAAGGTCCGTCAAAATGATTTATTTATTGACTGGGATGTTTTTTTTTTTATTTGCATATCTTTTCCAGAAAAAAAAAGAGGAAGATCAGTTCGAGTGTTTGTTTACAAAGGATGATAAAATATTTTAACGTTCCCAGTCATTGGAACGACAAGGATCGGATCATGATTCCAAAAGCTGAATTACCAGAGGCGGTATAATGTACGTAACTGACGTCACAAAGCTCTGTGATTCAATTTAAAATCCGTTCTCTTTGTGTTTCACCAATCAAAAAAGAGAAGCAAATGAATTTGACGTCACACTTTTTCATTCCATTAAAGACTTATAGCGTTTGCCTTTTCCTTTTGCTTCGTCTTACAGCTTTTCTATCCTCTTTCTCCACGCTTCATATTTTTGCTTCTTAGTTTTAAGCTGGAGCTTTATCCTTTCTCGGGTTATTCCAATTCTTTCAGCACTTTTAAAAGTGGTAAACAAAATGCTGATAACAATAATGAATCTGTGTAAGAAAAAACCTATTTTTCTTTTTAACCAAGAAGGGAAGGCGGGAAAATTGTAAAAAAAAAAAATTAATTAAATTAACCGGTTTTCTTTGAAGAAGGGTACATATATCAGGGTGATCCAAAACAAATCTATGTCTTTTAATTCTCGCTTCCTGGGGAAAAAAATCATTCCTTTATGTGTGAAGAGAAGCCTGAATTTTTTTTAGGTCGAAAAAAATTTTTTGGGCCAGGCCGAGAGGTCTTGAGATTTTTTAGGTAATTCGTTCCTGTATTTTATTAAACAAAAATTTGTCCCAACAACAATTTTTATTATAAAAATTTTTATTTAACAGAGTGTTCTAGCTATGCATTAGGCATCATGAAAAAAAATGTTTCGGTCGAAAATATTTCCCCTGTATCCCCTGTATCCCTAGGCTTTAGGAAAAAAACCGGAATGACTATGGCGGGGTGTGGGCCTAAAATTTTACAAATGTCAAAACAGTCAAAAATTTTCTAAAATATGTAGAAATAATGCTACATGTGTCATTTTGATGCGAAACAATTTCTGACCAAAATTCGCTTTCTTACACATTTTGGCTTCGTTGCAGCGCAAAATGCCCAAATATGGCAGAAATGAGCGCTTTTAGGATCACAGAGAAGTGCTACGGCCAAATTTTAAACAAAAAAAAATTATTTCAATTTTGCTCCAAAAAATTTTTTATATTTCGGCCAATTTTTTTTTTTTTTTTTTTTTTTTTTTTTTGACGTAGGACTACATGTGGTAGTCCTGGGATGGTATTTTGGGACTCGGTCCTGTGTAAATCAGTCTGTCCGGGTTTTTTCCGGGTGTCACACTCTTCGCACCAAAAATTAATATTTTATTATTTTAATATTAAAATTTTAAACTATATTTTGATTTTTTTTTTCACTTTTGGCCTTTTTTAATAGTAAAATTAGATGTCTGAGAAGTTGGTGACGCCAGGTCAGAGTGCCAGGTTGGGACCGATGCCGTTTAATTGTGCTCTGTTTGTGCTAATTTGTGCCACTAAGAATCATAATTCTGCTGAAAAAAATAAGCGAGTTATTCTAAAAAAACATATGACCACATATGGTGTCGCCAAGACACGACATGGACAAAAGCAAAGATTTAGAAAATTTCTTAAAATTTTATTTAACTTATTTTGAAATATTAAAATTAGACTGCATGCACAAAAACAAAAACTTAGAAATTTTAAATAAAAAGTTCACTACATTCTATAATTTCGTCCTTTTTTCTTTAGCCAAGAATATGAGCTAAAGCAATGTTTTAATATTAAAATTTTAACTTTGAAGACTTTAAGTAAAATTTTGACTAATTTTTTTCAACTTTTGACCTTTCGTATAAAAAATTTTAGATTTTTTTCGTGCCAGGAAAAAAAATTATATTTTTATCAAAAACTTCGAATTTTTGGACCAAAAACAACCAAAAAAAAAAAATGCCTTAAAATTTTTAAATCGTTTCACTGTTTAAATTTAGCAATATTAGGACAGTACTCCAAAGACGTAGTCCTAGGTAGGGATATACCCCATATCCCAGGATGATTTTTATATTAAAATTTTCGAGAAAACTTTTCTCAAAAAATTCAAGAATTTTTGAGATCTTTTTTTTTTTCTTAAACCGATGAAGTCTGCGATTTCCGGCAGATTTACTGATGTACGCACATTATCTAAACGGGCCAGGAAAACTTTTGCATTTTTTAAAAATTGAACTCCCTTGAATCGGGTGTTGTTGTGCTCTGCTTTTGTTGTCGTTTTCGAAAATAGATCCTGTCGACTATCCAAGAATGATGGGACATCCTTATGGGGATATTAAAGCCATTATCGGAAGGATAAATCAACCTCCTGAGCCAATAGGAGCTTTTCAATGTTTTAAACTTTTCCTACGTTGCACTTCATTTCGAGCGAAAACATCGGTAAGCAAAACTTTAAGCCACACCACCTTTCCTTATGAGCTTTTTAAATGAATGTTCAGCTTACTGCTCTAAACGCCTGTCTTCCTAAATTTCATTCTTTAAACAGAGCCAGTATTAAACCCAAACGCTCACATGGAGAAACCTGCTGTGATTTGGTAAAATAATTTTTATCCATTTTACTTTCTGCTTTCGGAGAGAAAGAGAGAGAGGAAAAAAAGCCTGTTGGGATTTTCTTTTTCATCGCTTTTGAAATCAGTTTACATCCACGCTTTTTCATTAATTTTTACTAAACAATCTAGGAAATTTGCATACGGTACACAACTTTAAAATCCAGTCAAAGCTTTTTTTTTTTTTTTTTTTTTTTTTCGAACCTCACGAACCGGCATAGAAAATGGGAAAGAAAAAAAAGAAAGAAATCTGTAATATACGCAAGTCCGTTAATTGCATCCCTTCTGACAATTGAACAGGAAAAAAATGTTTTTTTTTTTCTTTTCCCTTTTTTTTCAATTGTTTTCCCATGATTACCATTCCGGGCGCGATTACAGAAAAGTGAAAATGATGATTTACATATTGATCCGTTTTCTGGGAAATTAGCATATGAAATGATTAATCTACAGGGGCTTGTTAGAAAGTTCGCGCTTTGTCTGCAAACAAAACTGTTTTTGAAGTAGGCTCATAATTTAAATCGAATTGAGCGCAGGGGAGGGAGGGGGGGGGGCAGAAAAGAGAAAAAGGTGACGTATTTTACACCTCAGGTGAAATAACTTACTTTCTCGTTGCGGAAATCACATAAAAAGGTACCTTTATTAAAATTACAATTCCCGAAACCCACCCTCCCGGGATCCATGCTCTCTTTTTCACTGCCCCCCTCCACACCCCCCTCCCTCCCCCCGTTCCACAACCTCTCCTCTTTTAAACCGAACGACAATAACAGAAAACGTGCGAAATCCTCGCAGAGGAAAATGAACGAGAAAAACTCGCTTGTTGAAAACTGAATAATATAATCTCGTTCCGTTGATTCGAGGTCATCTTCAGACGAGAAAATCGAGACGGAAGGGGACACTAAAAATCTATTTAAAAACACGGAGATAATCCTTTAATTCATCATAACGGATACAATTAATAAATACAATTTTCTTCTTTCTTTTTTCTTCGGCCAAATGATTTTTTTCCACTCACGATTTTTATGTTTTCTTTTTCTTTTCCACATTTTTATTTTATTTTATTTTATTTTTTATTTTTTTATTTATTTTTTTTTTTTTTTTTTTGGGGGGGGGGGGAGAGATTAACGAATGAGGAGGTTAATAGTGCACGATCTCTTTTTCCCCAAGTAAAAATAAATCCGTACTGACATCTCGATTTAGAATCGACATCTTGCAAAAAAAAAAAAAAAAAAAACTTCGCCGGATGCTCCGTAAGCCCAATTTTTTTTTCTTTCCTCTCTCTCTTTCGACTTCGAGTCACCCCTTGTTATTTCCAAAAATAAAAACTTCCAGAGGAAATAAAAAATAATAATAATAAAAATAAAACTCTGCTTGTGACATTCGGAAAAAAAGAAGTTGGGGGATGAGACTGCATTCAGTTGTAGGTAAAAAACCGCAATGGGATGCGGTTAAGTAAAAACATTTGTCATTTGGAACATATAAAAAAAAAAAAAAAAAGTTCCCTGGCAGCTTACCAATTTAAAAAAAATTTTTGAAATTTCCGGACTTCATAATCCTGCACATCATCGGAGGGAAAACATAATTAATAGCTTATCTGCGGGAGGAAATAGTTCGCAGCAATAATAATAATAAAAAAAAAAATATACACTGTGTATAAAAAAAAAGAAGGAGATCCCGAGTTGAATGCACACTTAACTTCTAATCACAAGGGATGATGTCAACCCCCCCTAACAGATAAACAAGATGGAGAAGCGAAATTAAAAATTTCTGACACTTGTAAAAACCCTCAAAAAGCAATTCAAAAATTTTCAGAATGAAAAGAGCCTTTTCCTCCTTGAAACGCACAATGATAATAGGAAGGGTGAGGCAATTTACATTTTGTCTTTGTGATGTTTTTTCAACGTGTCGATAAATACAAAATTTATTTTTTCAAAGGCTGAATTTTTTTTTCTCATTTTCTTTATCCGTTTCCGGTTTCGCCGCGTACAAATAAAATCGACATTGCGAAACGGAATAAACGTTATTTAGAGATTCAAATGTCGCCGTTAAAAAAAGAACGAAAAAAAAACCGACGATTTTCCCACATTACTTTCCTTCCTCATTCTTTCCAGTTCTTTTTTTTTTTTTTTTTTTTTTTTTTTTTTACGGACAAATGGCAAAATCGAGGGCAGCATGTCAAGCAAATGCCAAATTGTGGGACAAAGATAGCTGATTACCATCCAGGAGCGATTGAAATCAGGGATCTGAAGCTTACGATTTTTCGGTGGTGCTGGTGCGGCACCAGAAATTTTTTTAACATCAATTTGGTATTGGAATCAAAATTTTTTTCTGACAAAGTATAGAGACGGAATCTGAATCGGCATTGGCATTGGATAATCCGTAAATAATTACACCGGAATCGGAACTGAGCTTTAAAAATTGGCATTGGATATCCGTATGAGCTCCAATTGGCATTGGATAATCCGTAAATAATTACACCGGAATCGGAACTGAGCTTTAAAATGAATATATTGCAGATGCCGATGATGCCGATGCATCGGCATGCATCGGCATCGGCATCGGCACCGGTTTCAGCAAACCGAAACATCAGCATCTGCTAGCACCGACACCAGAGCACCAGCACCATCACCAGCTTCGGACCCCTAAAAATATTATGTCAGCGTGTTTAAGGGGCAGGGTATACTTGAATTGCTGAATTTTGCCGAGAAGGAGGAGGAGGCTTCCAAAAATCTGACGACAGCATTTTAAAGCAAAATTAGCAAGTTCCAACTTGCACATGACAAGTTCCAACTAGCACATGACAAGATTTAACTTGCACATGACAAGTTCCAACTTGCACAAAAGTTCTGCCTGGCACAAGACAACTTCAAATTAACTTAATTAAGATATTATATTGATCAACAGAATTTTGTTCCAGAGAGAGATCAAAATAAAAAAAAAAAAAAAAAAAAAAAACAAGATTAAAAGTAACATAACAAAGTAAAATAAAATAAAACAATAAAAAAAAATTTAAAAAAATAAATAACAGTTTAAGGTTAAAAAAGAGAAGAAAAAAAAAACAACAACAACAACCAACCAGCAATTAGCCCTCGACTAGTACATTCAAAACAGCTTTTTTAAATGCATGAAGACTGAGGACGAAGGGATCTATGTCTTCAAGCTTTGTATTAAAATCTCGTAGAATCCTGTCGATTACTGCGAATAGTGAAAGAGATTTTTTTGACGAGTAAAACGAATAGGAACCCGAAAACTAACAAGATTAAGCAAAAAAGGTGAATCAAGTATGACTATCAACTATCAACTATCACTTAAGACAACTTCAAACTTGCAGAATACAAGCTTAGCAAGTTTCAACTTGCACATGACAAGTTCTAACTTGCACACAAGTTCTGCCTCGGGCAAGACAACTTCAAATTAAGGTAAGGCAAGTTCAAACTTGTAGAAGACAAGTTCAAACTTTGTCAAACTTGCAGAACACAAGCTTAATAAAAATTCCAGTCCCTTTTTTTTATTAGGCTTTCCAGGACCGAAAATATAACTGAGTTTTTTGGTTTACCGGTAATTATTATTAAGATGAAAAAATTTTAACATGAAAGAAAAAGTATGAAAAACTGGCAGGTTAAAGTGATCGAAAACTGGAAAAATTTATTAATTTATCAATTATTAACGTTTTTCATGCAACCTTTTCATATTTTATTTTATTACATTTAAAGACCGGGGAATGGGGGGAGGACTAGGGTTCCCTAAATCTGACGTAATTTTTGAATTGAAGTACATGTAATACTAACTTTGGCTGACAAGGAGGGGGTAAACCACTGCCAATTCAAATTGAAGTGATATTTGAATGGTCCCACATCCTAAATTGTTTCCAATTAAGATTCATCGGGCAGTTTATATTTCCTATATTTAAAAACATGAGCAGGGTATTAATATCCAATTCGTTGAACAATCTCATCAAAAATAGTCTATTAAATGACAAAAAAAAAAGATTAAGTCTTTGCTAATGGAACCTATTTAATTAGTCACATCATCGATCAAAAAGCTTTGATTTATGAAATGAGCTCTTGTCGGTTAGTTAATCAGCTAACATGATAAAATCTCTTTCATTTAAAAAAAAAAAAAAAAAAAAAAAAAAAAACAGAAACGAAAAATATAAATAAATAAATAAGAAATAATTCTTTCGAATGTGAAATTTGAAAATGTAATTTTATTATTATTATTATTTTTTTTTTTTTTCTTATTCTTTCTAAGAAAAACGAAAACGTATTCTCGTCAAATGGAAAGTTTTCGAGAGCTTTAAAGGGAAAAAAAGGAGAAGGAAAAAAAAATTATTAAAGAGAGGATTGAATTATTCTTTAATAAAATCAACCGTGTAAAATTATTGGACGAAAATCATTTTAAAAACGAAAAAAGAAAAGATATTCTTTCGAAATACAATTACTCTACACTTATTACTTTCTATAAAAGCATCTTTTACTGCGTTTTATTAAATTTTCAATCATTAAAAAAAAAAAAAAGAAGAAAAAAAAAAAAGGCTTCAGTTTCATATCCTGTAATATTTATTTTAATTTTTTTTCTTCTTTTTCGATATTATTTATAGGCTCCGCAATTTTTTTTTTTTTTTCCAGGAGAAAAAGAACCAGGATTTTATGAAAGTTTATTAAATCCAATATGGAGGATTTAATATTAATATTTGAGTGTTAGCTAAAGAAGTGAAGTTGCAATATTAAATTATTAATGTCAAAAAAGGAACAAAAGGAAAAGTACGAAGACAGTATGATAAAGAACTGCCTTTTTAATTGTCTTGGAAGGCATAATGCCAGACGCGTCCTTTGTGTACTTTCCGTTGATTCCTTTTTAGTTTCAAAGTGTTTATATCACTCTTTTTTTTTCGTTCCTTTCCTCTTTATAAAATAAATAAATAAAATCATCTTGAATCGCAATTAACAATTTCGGCTAAAAATTCGAATATTAAAATCGCGACATCTGCCGGTAATGAGGAAAGGAAATGAGATAAAAAGGAAAGGTAACAGAGCAATATCAGCAATAATTAAATTAATATTCGCCTTTTATTCTCGCATTAAAAGTCATTAAAAACAAAATTGCTCCTTTTTCTCTTTCAATTTTTTTTTTCTTTCCAATGGTAATGTTTAATAATTTGAGATACTATTTCAACTCACTTTGTAAGGAAAAAAAAAAAGTGACATTATTTTATGCCATCTTGTACTTGTTGCGCACAAATTGTTTACTTTTATTGTTTTACGACGCGAAAGTGCCATAAGGAAACGAAAACTCCCATATTAAAATACTTTTTTTTTTTTTTTTTTTTTTTTTTTTTTTTTTTTTTTTATGACTCCCTAAAGTAAATTGTAAACGTGACCTTTATTTTAAACACGATAAACCCACCAATCGGGGCTCAAAAATTTCAAGTACGAAAGTCATGGAGCTGTTCGTTTCGCATCGAATCCTCCTCTCTCGGTTTCTTCTTCCGAACGAGAAAAGGGGAGGATATAGGGAAGAAGAAGAAGAAAAAAAAATGCAAGAAAAACAGGACCTCGAAACATCTGTATATAATGGGTTAAAAGCGTCTGAATAATATCTTGCCGTGACGTAAAGCACAAAAACAGCCCCCTCGATTGTCATCGTCACACTTAATGTTGCCCTTTTAACCCTTTTTATTACATTCGTCGTATTACCTTTTCGTTTGGCCGTGACACCTGATTTCGTCTAGTCTCAACTTAGTAAATATTATCTCTGGTGCTCTCCTCCCAATTATAATCGTGTCCTATGTTACATCTCCGCCAGGCAACCGGTCGAATTTTATTCGCGATTTCCCCGGGAAAGGGGAGAAAAAAGATGGCGAGGAGCTCTTTGCATTTTTTTTTAAAAAACCTGTTTTTTTTTTTTTTCAGGTTTATTTTCTCTTAATTATCGAATATAACGGTCCTGTGATATGTCTTTGCTTCCTTTTTACTTATTTCTTGAGTAAAATTTTAGTTACTTCAATTTAAAAAAAAAAGAAAAATGGCTAGCGTCTCTATAACGGTTGTTGGTAGTTTTTGCCTTCATGGCTGCTAGATAACATCAGAGCTAAAAAAATATTGAAACCCCCATAAGCTAAACATGGTTTATAAATTTTCAGGGAAAATTACTGGAATTTTTTTGATCTAAAGTAGAACCTTGGCCGTTTGGGTAAAACAATATTGAATTTTAAACATAATTCTTAAAAGGCATGACAGACGCGCTCCGTCCCAGAATGACATTGACAATGACCAAAAAAAATTTGGTGGAATCGAAATGTGGAGGAAACAAATCAACTTTTTTTTCGATACCTCCACAATTTTCAAGGTTATTTGGAAGTATCGAAGTTCGGAGGAAACGAAATTTTTTTCAAAATTAATATTGGAAATTTTTTTTCAAAATTAATATAAGAACCAGAAATGAGAAAGAAGAGCGAAAACTATTGTTAGCTTATGCAAGGGTAGCAAGGAAGAATTTAAAAAAAAAAATTAATATTGGAAAGAAGGAAGAAAAACGGAAACAATCGTTAGCTTATGTCCGGATAGGAAATTATTTTATCACAATTTTTCAGTCTTCATATAAGCTAACAATCTTTTTTTCGATTCTCCGATATTATTGTTATTTTTTTTTTTAATGTCGTTCTCTTCTTTGCTATCCGTGCATAAGCTAACAATTGTTTTCGATCTTCTGTCTCATTTCTGGTTCCAATATTAATGTTGAAAAAAATTTCCAATATTAATTTTTAAAAAAATTTCGTTTCCTCCAAACTTCGATACCTCCGAAATAACCTTGGAAATTGCCGAGGAAACAAAATTAACTTTTTTTTCGATTCCTCCACAATTTCCAAGGTTATTTTTTTGGAGGTATCGAAGTTTGGAGGAAACGAAATTTCTTTCAAAATTAATATTGGAAATTTTTTTCAACATTAATATTGGAACCTGAATTGAAACAGAAGAGCAAAAATAATTGTTAGCTTATGAAAAAATACTGATTTTTAAGGAATCAAAATGTGGGAGAAACGAAGGGGTTCCATTGCCATGAAATATAATTCTGAACTACTCTGCTTTTTGTCCAGTTCTACAGTGCTGCATTCGAGAAGTAAACAAAATTTTGGAGACTTTTGACTACCTCTCCTCAAATATGTTTGCGTCTTATGTGTGTGTAAGACGCCTAGCATTTTAATGCCATTATTAATCCTATTAAATTTACTTTTCTGTTGGAAAAAAATAGTATATTTCACTGCTGGAATCTAAACCGAGACTATTTTTGCCGCTCCGAGCGAAACGACATGCGGTCCAGGGCTTAAAATGTCGATATTTAGATTCGTACCTGTGAAACGTAGTTTTTATTTCAAGTGCAATGATCATTTAAAGCTGTTCGCATTACGATTTGACAGCGGCCATATTGATTTTTGACGTCACCTTTCGAGCGCTGGGCCAAACGTTTACTTTTAGGGGTATCAGTTCACTGACCTTAAAAAGCACTACTTTACTATCCACATAGAATAAAAAAAAAAAGAGAACTGAACAGCACATGCTCCTCCTCAAACACGCCGAAAAAAGTAAAGAATTTACGCAATTATTACACCCTGCTATTATATGCGTTAAATACATAAAATAAGCGCTATGATTTATTTACAAGTCAACATGTTTGCCCTACTTTCAGTATCATCTCACCTTTTTTTTTTTTATTTCTCAGGCCCTGATTAACGTACCGAGCAGTTATTTGCTTTTTTTAACATCGGTATCATTTACTTGAAGCGATATGAAACACAAGAAAAGTAACGACAGTTTGACATTTTTTAATAAGGGACAATTACCAATATTATCAGTTCGCAAGCAAAAGAAAAAAAAAAACAGAAAGTTATAAAAAAAAATAGAGACGGGATACAGATGAAAATGGCTCCGGCTCAATATAGCATAAGCATTTTCTTAAAAGGCAAAACGTATTACGGTCATTACAATAGTAATGACTGTCATTCTGAAAGCAGTAGAATGTGAAAAACAA
Source organism: Liposcelis bostrychophila (assembly GCA_037577465.1). NCBI lineage: Eukaryota > Metazoa > Arthropoda > Insecta > Psocodea > Liposcelididae > Liposcelis > Liposcelis bostrychophila. Next base: position 11,424,804 of record CM075210.1, read on the forward strand.
ACAACGAGAACCCCAATGTTATTTTCTTTCTTCTAAATTATTCCTCAATTTTTTCTTCCACGTCTCCTTCTTCTCCTTTCTTCTTCTTCCGTCTTTTCCTCTTAGATTTTGTTTGTTTTTTTATATTTTCCCCCGCAACTTCTTTAAGAACTAAAAATTTATTAAAATCACGAAACCGCTTTTTTCGATAGTAAACAAATCGACTTTTAAAAAAAAAAAAGTTTTTGCGGTGCTAATCTTTTTGGATGCCGTTACGGGAGAAAAACGTGTGATGCGCGCCTTGCAAAAAAATAAAATTCGCGCACTTATATCCGGATTTTAATCTAAATCGTGATTAAATGAAAAAGAACGCGGCAAACACACTTTGTTATCGGGGAAAAATTCAATTAGTCTTCGATCTAACCTCAGGCATTGATAAATATTAGAGAGAGAGAGAGGAAAAAAAAATAAAGAGACGGGCCTGTGATGTATCAATATTTAAAAAAAAAAAAGAACGGTTTTGATATTAACACGTCACCTTAATTACATTCGTGTTATTTTAATTAAATTTCATTTTATACATACTTTTTAAAAGGGATTATGTGTTGATTTCATGACAACTTGGTCACAGTCATCCAAGCACATATTAAGCGCATTCATGAATGACAACTTGCTCGTTTCCTTAATATTCAATCTACACACCCAAGCCGTGAATTTTTTTTTTATAAATTTTAAACGCGGCATCCCGTATTTTTAAATGGAATGCCTAGAGGTAATATTGAAAAAAATGATGGCTGAACGGAAGGAAAAAAATTCTCTCGTCACCTCGCTCAAAGAATAGTCACAGCATACAGAATGTTAAAAAAAAAAAAATATTAAAAAAAAAAAACAATCCAATTAAATTTAGTTAGCACCAACAAAGCAGAAAAAAAAGAAATATATATTCACGGATGACTTTTTAGAGAGGATAATGGTCGCTACTAAACAAATAATTTAAACAGGTGACATGTTTCAGAAAAACAAAATGTTTGAATTTTTTTTTCTTTTCTAAACGCAAAAATCATCGGAGTTGTAATAAATATTTAAAACAGTTTTTTTCATTTTTTCCCTATGAATGAGATCGACATCTGATTGAAAGCTTTAACGTGGAAACAATAGGATCGAGTTTGAAGTAAATCCTTCAATGTTGTGTGTGATCCAATGCTTACCCCCCGTTCAGTCCCAACCCCAATCACCCCGGCATTTGGCCTCCCTCTATCACCACCGTTTGGTGCAATATCAAGGTACAATATGGCGACACAAAACACGACCGCGTAAACAAAGTTTTCATGCCAAAATGTAGAACGGACGGGAAGAGGGGAGGACGGCTTTCAGTTTTCCCGGGGTCGGTTTTTAGCAGGGATGGTATGCCGAATAGATTTTAATCGGAATCGGCATCGGAATCGCAAAAATTTTTCCGTAGTTTAGAAGTAGAATTGGAATCAGCATCAGAATCGCGAAAATATTTCTCGTAGTTTAGAATCGGAATCGGAATCGGAATCAAGAATAGCGAAAATTTTTCCCGTAGTTTAGAATTGGAATCGGAATCGGAATCAGCAACAGCAACAGAAACGCGAAAATTTTTCTCGTAGCTTAGGATCGGAATCGGAATCGGAATCAGAACCGCGAAAATATTTCTCGTAGTTTAGAATCGGAACCGGGATCGGCATCAAGAATCAAGAAAATTTTTCCCGTAGTTCAGAATCGGAATCGGAATCGGAATCAGCATCAGGATCGCGAAAATTTTTCTCGTAATTTAGGATCGGAATCAGAATCGCGAAAATTTTTCCCATTGTTTAGAATTGGAATCGGAATCAGCATCAGAATTGCAAAAATTTTTTTCGTAGTTTAGAATCGGGATCGGAATCGGAATCGGCATCAGAATCGCGAAAAATTTTCCCGTAGTTTAGAATCAAAATCGGAATCAGAATCAGGATCGCGAAAATTTTTCTCGTAATTTAGGATCGGAATCAGAATCGCGAAAACTTTTCCTGTAGTTTAGAATTGGAATCGGAATCAGCATCAGAAATCCGAAAATTTTTCTCGTAGTTTAGAATCTGAATCGGAATCAGCATCAGAACCGCGAAAATGTTTTCCGTAGCTTCGAATCGAAATCGGAATCAGCATCAGAATTGCGAAAATTTTTCTCTTAGTTTAGAATTTGAATCTCAATCTCGTTTGAAAAATCATAAGAGCATCACTGGAATCGGAATCGGAATCAGCATGCCATCCCTGGTTTTTAGGTAGCCCCATCATGCAGCCCCCCCCCCCCCATTCCTCCCTCTTTCCCGTTCGTTATTCCTCTTTTCATTTCCCTAAACACACTGTCATTCCCGCTCCTCATTTTCAAGAAATATGACAATTAAGATTCGTTCTCGAAATGGAAATAATTAATCGGTAATGACGCGTACATGCCTGTTCAGTTACGCTGGCTAACTGCGGTTTCCTATATAGTACCGTAGTAGCTTTTTTTTTTTTTTTTTTTTTTTTTTTTTTTTTTTTTTTTTTTTTTTTTATTCATCTCGGGAAGTAGTTAAAAGCTATTATGACAAAATTTGTTCAAGGTCGCGTGCTATTTTCAACATTAAAAATTCTAATTTGTTGTAACCTACATTTTTTTCTCCCGTTGGGTAATAATTTAAATACATAAAAAAAAGTACGTTTGAAGTTTCCTGTGTTTGTTTCGGATATATTTAAATGCAATGAGTGGAGATGCACTCAGGGTTAACATGATAGCGTTATATTGAAATCGTTATTATAACAATTGGAGTTATGATTTAAAAAAAAAAAAAAAAAAAAAAAAAAAGGAATTTAATTTTATTTAGAATGGAAGATAATGAGAAATAAATTATCGGAAATGATTATCAGATTGCGTTTTCAACCTGTAATTCAGTGGAATCTCGTGGTCGCAATGGCGATCATATGGTAGAAGAAAACGGTGAACTTGATCTAAGGGTCAGATCCAGTGACTTTATAAGGAACGATGATGACATAAAAGCTTTGAGTATAGATTCTTAAATGATGCATGTTAATTCACCGAAAAATCGGTAAAAAGTGAGTGTTTAATGTTGAAAAAAAAAAAAATGAAGACGGTTGGTAGCGATACATCTTTCAAAAACCCTGACGTATTTAGCAAGATGACGGTCTACATGCTGCTCTATAATTATTAATGTCTGCGTTTTTATTAGTATTAACCATGTTAGCCACCGGTGTGGGCAGAGCCTGTAATAATATGTGGCGTATGATATGAAGTTAGGCGCTTTTATGTACACAAAAACGGGGACTTAACAAACTATTTCCCGGAGTTTGCTAAATTGTCAAAAAATCCAACATTGAATATTATTATAAAGTCATTAGCTGGAAAAAATAAAATTGGTAACTGGCAGCAATAGTAAAATAATAAAAATTTGGCTATTCCCGATAAATTGTGAGGGATTTAGTACTCGCTTTGGCAAACCCAACTTGCAACTCAAACTAAATGGGAAAAAAAGAAGGGCTGCGATTCTGTTTAGACTTTAAAGGAGTCGGATTCGGCATCGGAACCGATGAGTCTAGAGAAATTGCGATTGGAATCAAAATTCTAAACAAACGGAATCCGAATCAGAATGGGAATCTGACTCAATAAAAGGTCGGAATGGTGATCGTAACCCTTTAACGGCCGAATTTTGGAAAGTTTTTCCGGAAAATCAAAAAAAAAATTTCCCAATTTTTTTTTTTTCATTTTATGACTTCGCACTTAAAGTTAACCTACAACACATTAGGAACACGCACTGTGCGTTAAAACCCATATTAGACTCCTACCAATTTTCAGTATATGCAACCTGCAACACATACATGCAATACAAAATGTCGCACAAAATTTGTTTCCTTCCGTAAAATGATCGGGAAAACTAGAGAAATACGAGTCATCGGTCGGGAAAGGGGCAAGCTCCCTTCAAATTTTTATTTAACACCCTATACCTCGAAAATAGTTTATCTTATTTCTGGAGCAAATTATCAAAACTCTAATTACGAAGCGCCTTCTTTTTTAACTAGCAAATAAACACCTTCGGTAAAAATTTTAGGTATGCACAGCAGCTACTTTTTTTTTTTTTTTTTTTTTTAAGTGAGTCTACGATAAATTTCCAAAATTCCCGGGAATTTATCCCAGACTCAATTTTTTTAAAAAACGAATTCATGCAGAAACCTGAAATTTTTATTTAAGGTGCTTATTCGTTAGTAGAAAGGCGCTTGGCAAGTAAAATTTTGATTCCTTCTCAAATTGAGTTACAATTTTGATCTAAAGGCTAATTTATGGTTAAAAAATTAAATACTTTTCCTTCTTTAAACCTTTTTTTATTTGATAAATTAAAATATCATATGGTCATTTCGGCTTTCGCCATGATCCGTGACTATAACAAATAAATAATAAAAAATTTTCACAATTAAAAAATCTTTTAAAATTTTGATATTTTTTCCCCAAAAACAATAGTTGTCCATCCCTGGAAACCCCGCGACCACACGTAACGGAGAAAAAAAAAATAAGTATAGGAAAAATCCATTAAACGGACAGCTTTTTGAAACCTTATCGAAGCATACTGTAATAGCGTCCCAAGTTCTAAATCATGTTTTTTTAAGATAACAAGGAGTCATTGAATTTTTTTTTTTTTTTTTTTTTTTTTGTTCGTGCTCTCCCGTCTGATGTACGTAAGATAAATAAAAAGAAAAAAGCACGAAAGCATGACGGGGAAAATGATCCGCATGAACGGAAAAGAAGAAAAAAAAAATTATCTAATTCGAAACTATTCCTATCGGTACGGGACGTAATATTAATCATCCGTTTTAAAATAATTTTCGATAAATGATTGAATTGGTAATTATCTTGATTGGGCTATCATTTACATAACTATAAAGCAAGCCGTGCATTAGTTCGAATGTTTGTAAACAATATACACAGAACTGGTTTTGTTATTCTACTGACTCCGAACTTACTCTACGTATCATTTGATGAGATTCCTGACAGATGTTATGAATGCCATATGTCGGCGGGGAGGGAGTAAGGGTGGGAGGGGGGAGAGGAGGGGTTTAATAAGGTAGCTTTAAAGGGATGTGGGAAGGGTTTTTGATACGGGCTTTTCATCATCGGCTTTTGAGAGAGGCCATTGGTACAGAATGAAAGGGCTAAAAAAATTTTTTTTCCTTTTTTTTTTAAAGATCTACCTTTATCCTATACCAACAGACGGATAATGCTAATGAGCTTTGACAAATGGAAAACAGGTCCGATAATTAGTTAGGTGGATAGTCAGCGCTCTCGGTCAAAACCTCCGCTTATTGTGGAGCACAGTATACCTAGACATATGCATATTAAATGGAAATTTTGCCGGTGATGATTAATAGGCAAGGTCTAGATGTACACAATCGACCGGTGATGATTTACGATGCTAAAATTAGATGTGATCATTGAGGAAACTAAGCTTTATGTGGAGAATGAAATAAATGAAAACATGGCTGTCGATATTTGTAAAGAAGCAAAATAACGTTCACAATGGAGGTATAGTGCCAGAAGAGGCGGGAGCACAATGTGATAAATGTGGCAAAATTTATCAGTGCAAGGGAAGAGCTTAGGACTTGAAAAAAAATAAATAAATAAATAAATCAAAATAAAAATGATGAGAAGTGGTGCAGGACTGATTTTTAACGTTTTGGGGACAGATGTATCAAAATTAATACACCATGTTTCTGATGCGAAATCAATGTTTCAGCAAGTTAGTATTAATTCAGAAGTATTAATTCAGATGGGAGTGTATGTGTTAGAGAAAATTCACCATTAAATTTTTGGTCAAAAAAATGATTCCTATGTTTAGCTTATGGGAGCAGTTTTCAAAAAAATGTTCTTATTAATTAATGGAACTAAAATTATATTTACAATATTATTGTAAATAATTACTTGAAACACGATGTAACATGGTTTAAATTAAAGGTAACAAGCCGCCCTGTTTTGCAGTTAAAGATTTTTCCTCCCATGCTTAGCCTATGGGGATACGATAAATTCAATTTTTTAAGACTTTTTATAAGCTAAACGTTACTAAAACAGTTCATAAGCTAAGCAAGGAAGTCTTTTAATTGTCATAACACTTTTAAACGTTATCGAGATTCATTTCATTATTGTTAAAAAATATATTTATTATAATTTTACAAGAGCCCATAGCCTGTGATAAAATACTTTGTTTTTATTATTTATTTTATCTTATATTTTATGACGCTTCCGGTAAGCTATTGTCTTGTTATGGAATAGAAATAAAATAAAATTAAATTAAATTACATAATTTTACAAAATAAAAATTTTTCACATAAGCTAAACATAGGCCATTAAAAATTTTTCTCTGCATCTGCATCTGCAAAATTACTTAAGATTCACTTAGTCATAAAGCATAATCCCAGGAAAATACCACCGTGACTTGCATCTGATGATAAAAAAAAAAAATCAGAGTTATGTGTAGTTTAGGTTAGCAACGTTAACAGATTGCTTCCTCCCTCCCAATAGTGTATAATTAACTTGTAAATTTTAAAAGTGCGGAAGTTCAGACCCGCTGAGCGAGTCAAGCCAATGGTAATCATGCAGGTCCGTAAATGTCGTGTTTGCCAAAAAAGGCCAACACATTTATATGGCTACCCATGTACGAGGGTTAAAAAACGAATATGATAACAATAATAAGAAGATTAAAACTAAAAACCAAAACGAATCGCCCGCGTGCAAAATTTTTAAAAAAATCAAGGAAGATGTGTTTTTTTCTCCTCTTTCGTCTTCTTCTTTCAGCATTATTAATATTCTTTCCAATCCAGTACTTGGGGGGTCTTTTAAGAATCTCATGGATGAATGATTCCAATTTAAAAAAAAAAAAAAGAACTCAATGTCTTGAAATAAATCAAGCGAAGATGAGGAAAAGCCCTCCGTTTTCGTTTCGTTTAGCACAACAGAGACCCCGACGTTAAAAATTTCTTTTGCAAAAAAATCATGCCGAATTTTCCGAGAAAAAAAAAATCGTGATCATCACGAAGTTGTTAGGCGTACCTTCTATTTTTTTTTTTTGTTTTTTTTTTTGTTTAACCCCCTCTCTCGCATCCCCTATCTACACAGTTTAATCCTTTCGAAATAAAGAAAGCTGAATCAGCGACTCGTTTACTGCTATTGCTTTCCAATATTCCGTTTTTTCCATACTAGGTTTTTGAAAGGAAAAAGGGAAAGGAAAAATAAAAGAAAAAGAAAAGGGATTCCCCTTTTTTGTCAGTCGAAAAAAAAAACGTCTTTAATCGATTAATTAAAAATCAAAAAGCGCAAACATTTCAAAAAAGAAAGAAAAAAAGCGAACTTTTTTTTTCCAATGAAATAAAAAAAAAAAAAAAAAAAAAAATCCTTGAAAATTCGTTTATAATAAACATACAAACATCCAATTTGAAAATACATTTCCTACGGGCATCCCAGACTATACGATCATTATATATTGCTTTAACGCAAAATTGAATGCTATACGTAAACCTAATCATTTTCTTCATTTCATCGATTCATAGAGAAGAGAGAGGAGAGGAGAAAAAAAATTTCATTTAAAAAGGAAAAAAAAAAAAAAAAAAAAAAAGCTTTTACACGGATTGTCGATTTAATAAATAGAAGAAAACAAAATTATGGTAAAATTACGAGGGTCGGAGAGTTTAAATGTTTCAGTTTATTTATTTTTTTTTTTTTCCGCACAAGCTTATTCTCGATTTCTCTTAGCGAACGTATAGACGAGAGAAAATTATAAAATACAAAAAAGGTGGAAAAATAAACAAAAGAGCGGAGGCGTTTTGTACTGTTAGTTTTTGATGGTATTTAATATATCCGCCAGGAATTTCGTGGTAGCAACTGATTTATTAATAAACCGTTTTACTTTTTCCTCAAAATAGAATACCACAAGCAAAAATTCGATTTTGGACCTTTCCCCGATCTTTTATGGGGACATAATTTTTATGGGGAGGATAATTTTAATAATTTCACGGGGGATAATTAAGAACATGTCCCCTTGTAACCGACGATTCTCAAGATTATTTCCAATTGTAAAAAGAAGCCAATTTTTAATGCCCAGACTCATAAAGATCCCATTTCTGCTTAATGTGTAAAAATACTTTTGCAAATCCAACCAACGAACACCAACCCATCGCTAAGGAAATAATGAAAGTTGCACTAAACTCGTAGTGAGTTTCCGTATAACAGTCAACAGCGGTTTCGCTTTTTTTCTCCAGTAATGAATTTTGTTCAATGTGGTTTTGTGGTCCGGAAGCGAAACACAAATGACCCGTTCCCGACCATTTTTCCTAAAAAAAATAAATTCCCAATCCATTTTTTCTAAAAATTTTGGTTGCTAAAATTTTTTTCCTAATTTTTATTTTTCCTAAAATTTTTTGATTCATAAAATAAAATTTTCTAAAATGAATGTTTTTCCTAATTTTTTTAAATCCCTAAAGGAATTTTAGGAAATTTAATTTTAGTGATTTTAGGAAATTTTACTTCAGGGATTTTAATAAATTTTATTTTAGGAATCAAAAAATTTTAGGAAAATTAAAAATTCGAAAAAGAAAATCGTTAGGAAAACAATTTTAGGAGCCAAAATTTTTAGAAAAAATGGATGATGAATTTTTTTTTTTTTTTTTTTTTTTTTCAGGATAAATGTATTAGGAAAAATGGTAGGGAATCCAAATTAGCTTCCATTTGTTTAAGTTTGAATCTCATTTCGCCTGAAATTTCAGTATTCCCGGAAAATTATAAACTTATATCGACTACAATACACTCAAGAGTGCAGGTGACAGTCCTTAAAAAAAATTAACAAACTTTCTGGGCTAAGATATCGAACTTGAACTGAAACTGATTTTGTGCCTGGAAAATTTCAGTAAAATTTCAGGATTGAGGACCTAACAGCTACCGAAATCGGTACCCGAACTTCAGCTCATCTAAAATAAACCGCTAGTGAAAAAACTATCTCACAAAATTGTTCTTCACTAATCAAGATGAAATTAATTTAAACTTAAAACTGAGACCTAATCTTTTCGAATTAAGCCTCTAATTTTCATGGTGCTACTGTTAAACCTGGGATTCGCAATAAAAACCATGACAATTTTTTTTTTCCATTTTTACACATCAGTTACCTTTCTAAATTCTAAATCAAGCAATTAATCGGTGTTTACCGCATTTAAACTGTCCCAATTATAGGTAATATTGCAACACGAAACTCGAATGCTTTTGTTGCTTCAAGAAAAAAAAACTAATTTAATTACACTTTAAGGTCTACGACTCTCTAAATTTTTTTTCCAACTTCAACTGGAAAAATACGTCATTTTTCTGAGAATAAAAAAAAATTTAAAAATTTACCGACTGACTTTAGAGCATAAATCGTTTTTTGCAGTCGAAAGTTTTTTTTTTTTCTTTCTGTTTAATTCAACTTTATCGTACAGACATTTTGTAGACGGTGAAGAATGAAAAAAAAAATTAAGAGGCCACGACCTTTATTTAAAAAAAAAAAAAAAAATAAGAAGCTTATGTGGAAAAAAAATGCCCGTTAAAACAATTTGTTAATTGCGATATCTGCATACCAGTGCTAAAAACCTGAAAACCATAGTACGGGATGCAGTTCTTCGCAATATAACCAAAACCTGTTTTTTAAGAATATACGAAAAAAAAAAAAAAAATCCGGACCGTGGGATGGGATAAGCTCTTAAAGATTAAGCAACGGCGAGATAACAGTTCAAAACAATAACAAAACGACCACGTGGTATTGTAGTGAATAATCGCGTAAAAACTCTATTCACATGTTTTTTTTTTCGAGTGTGTGTTGTTAAAGAAAAAAAAAAAAAAACAGATAAGGCTAAAAAAAAAAAAGGTTACGAAAATGTATTAACCCCCTTTACCCCCGACCTCTGTTTCAAGTGATAAAACCCGCAACACCTCCCCAGTTCATTAATTGTAAGAAGTCGATATACGGCCTCGGATACTATCAACTTGATGGTTTATTTATTTCGCCGATATTTTATTTCTTGGACATGCTATAAACCAAGCTCAGTTAATTGGTTTTCGCCGAGTTAAGATTGAGAATCTAACTCGTTTTATTACACATAACCCTTATTGCGAGAGGGATCGTTTTCCACGCGACGGACGAGGGAGAAAAGGAATTTTCGGACCAATTTCGGCAGAAGAAAATTCAAATTAATACTTTAAGCTCTATGGCAATAGGGGGTGCCAAAACCGATGGAAACTTTTTTCTCTTTCAGTTCTGCATTTTAAAAAAATTATCGTTTTTTAGTTCCAAGACGAGTTTAGTTACACTACAACATTTTTGTAGGCGGTATTAGTTTTTTTTTTTTTTTTTTTAGTCTTTTCAAGGGGCCAGCTGGGAATCAGTGCACAACATGGGGTAGAGGTAAAGCTGTTGGGGCAAAATTATATATAATTTATATATAAAATATATATAATTATATATAATTATATATAAAAAATGTATAAATTATATATAAGAAATGTATAATTTATATATATTTTATATATAAATTATACATTTTTTATATATAAATTATATATAATTATACATTATATATAATTGTATATAAATTATATATATCTTATATAAGCATATGTCCTATATAATTTATATATAATTTATATATAATTTATATTTAATTTAAATATATTTTATACAGTTCCAATTATATATAAAATATATATAATTATATATAATTTATATATATTTTATATAATTGGAACTGTATAAAATATATTTAAATTAAATATAATTTATATAATTATATATAAATTATATATAAATTATATATAAAATATACATGAATTTTATGCATAATTTATCCGACTTCAAAATCGAGAAGTTTTCAACTTATTTAAAATTGGAAAGATACAAACAACAATAACACCAGGCTTTTTACAGGGCTTGAAGCCCCATCGCCGCATCGACAGCAGTCCGCCATTTGGGCCTATCCTGAGCCTCCGCTCGCCAGTCTAGCACCCCTAGGCGGCCGGAATCCGGGGATACATTATGCTCCCATCTTAGCAGGGGGTCTTCCTAAAGGTCTTGGACTTGTAGGACACACACACACACAAACACCTGGCTTTTAGAGGACCTGGAGCCTAATCGCCGCGCTATAAACCTTCTTCCAATCGGGCCTCTTCTGGCAACTCGACAGTCGGGCACTCCCAACCTTCTCGCATCTGCCGCCACGTTATCTTCCGACCTGATTCGGGGTCTTCCTTAAGGTCTGGGACTCGTCGGTCTGCCCTCCAGGACCTGTCGGATATATCTTGACGGAGGTGCGCGAGCGACATGTCCCGCCCACTTGAGCCTTCGGTACTTAATCACACTAGTGATTAAAGGTTGCCCAGTGAGCCTTTGGATCTCGTCATTTGAACGCATGCGCACCCTGCCAGTAGTTGGATCCCTTCTAGGACCTAGAATTCGGCGTAAGACCTTATTTTCGAATAACAGCAACCTCTCTTGAGCGCGGACGGTAAGGCTCCAAGTGTCACAGCCGTACGTGACTACAGGGCGGATTATGGCATTATAAATGCGGAGTTTCGCTCGTCTAGATAAAACTCTACTACGAAGGAGATGGCCTAGCGCAAAAAGACAACGATTGCCACTCTGAATCCTCGCCGCGACCTCAAAACTAGTGTCACTGTTGCTGGTGACATACGACCCTAGGTATCGAAATTCGGTAAGTCGGTTGTAGGACGATCATCCAAAACTCGTCGTATAGCCCGTGTAGCCGGCGTCCGTGCCACGTGTCCCTCCCACCGCAGCCTCATAGACTTGATCACATCAAGTCTATGATGACTTGATCACATCAAGTCTATGATGACTTGATCACATCATATTATTTATAGGACTGCCCGGTAAGCCTTCGGATTTCCTCGCTAGTCTTGGCACGGACGCGTCCGGATACGGGATCTATATTGGGACCAAGGATCCTCCTAAGGAACTTATTTTCAAACACCAGCAATCACTTCTCGGCTTGGATCATTAAGTTCCACGTCTCGCAGCCGTATGTAACAATGGGGCGCAGGGTGGAATTATAGACAAGAAGTTGAGAACGTCGGGACAGGGATTTACTTCGGAATAGATGCTTTAGGGAATGAAGGCATGGCGTACCACTCTGGATCCTCTCTTTGACTTCGTAGTTGGTATCATAGTTACGCTGGACGGTGTCATTGCGGCACTTTAAGATGTCGTTTAAAAAATCTGAAAAAAAGTCTCTCAGTTCCGATACCTGGGTTCCACCGTCACGCGTAACAATAATACCAAATACGAAGTCAAAGCGAGGATCCAGAGTGGTACGCCATGCCTTCATTCCCTAAAGCATCTATTCCGAAGTAAATCCCTGTCCCGACGTTCTCAACTTCTCGTCTATAATTCCACCTTGCGCCCCATTGTTACATACGGCTGCGAGACGTGGAACTTAATGATCCAAGCCGAGAAGTGATTGCTGGTGTTTGAAAATAAGTTCCTTAGGAGGATGCTTGGTCCAATATAGAGCCCGTATCCGGACGCGTCCGTGCCAAGACTAACGAGGAAATCCGAAGGCTTACCGGGCAGTCCTATAAATAATATGATGTGATCAAGTCATCTTAGACTTGATATGATCAAGTCTATGAAGCTGCGGTGAGAGGGACAAGTGGCACGGACGCCGGCTACACGGGCTATACGACGAGTTTTGGATGATCGTCCTACAAGTCCAAGACCTTTAGGAAGACCCCCTGCTAAGATGGGAGAATAATGTATCCCCGGATTCCGGCCGCCTAGGGGTGCTAGACTGGCGAGCGGCGGCTCAGGATAGGTCCAAATGGCGGACTGCTGTCGATGCGGCGATGGGGCTTCAAGTCCTGTAAAAAGCCTGGTGTTATTGTTGTTTGTATTTTTCCAATTTTAAATAAGTTTAAAACTTCTCGATTTTGAAGTCGGATAAATTATGCATAAAATTCATGTATATTTTATATATAATTTATATATAATTTATATATAAAATATATATAAATTATATTTAATTTAATATATTTTATACAGTTCCAATTATATATAAAATATATATAATTTATATATAAAATATATATAATTGAAATTGTATAAAATATATTTAAATTAAATATAAATTATATATAAATTATATATAAATTATATAGGACACCCGGGAAAACCCAATCTACAAATTTTTTATAAAAAAAATATAGATTTTGAATTTATAGAATTTCTATACGCATTATGGTTGTATAGAAAATCTATAGATTTTAAAATTCTATACTTTTTTTATAGAAATAGTATATTTTTTCAATATTTTCAGGTCCCCCCAAAAAATTGAATTCCACCCCCTCAGACGGGGGCTGCTCCGGATTTTTCGAAAAAAAATTTGATTTTTTTTAATTTTATAAACCCCAGCCCATATCAGTTTTTTTTACTTTAGAAAAATTCCATGCGCTGAGTGAAGTTCGATCCCAGACCTCTTGCGTGTTAAACCGATTCTCTACCTATAGGCTACAAGTCATTGTTAAAAAGCAAGAGAAAAAACTTGAATTTAAGGCAAGAAGTGCTATTTTGTAGAAAATCTACAAAATATTTATAGAAATATGCAGATTTTATAATTTGTTTTATATAAATTCTATAGTCTAACTATTGAAAATACATTAAAATTAGAAAAAGTATAGAAATTCTATAAATTTTTTATAATTTTTTTATTTCCTCGAAATCAGAAAGTGGAAAATATGTAGAAAAATTATAAAAATAATGTAGAATTCAACTTTTTATAGAAATTTTATAATTTCTTTTATAATTTATTTTGTAGTAATTCTATAGTCAAACGATTGAAAAGATTTTTAAATTAGAAAAACTGTATAGAAATTTTATAATTTTTTATAATTTTTATATTTTCTCGAAATCAGAAAGTAGAAGTCTATAGAAAAAATATAAAAAATGTAGAATTCGACTTTTATAGAAATTTTATAATTTTTTTTATAATTTCTTTTATATAATTCTGTAGTCAAACTATTGAAAAGATTTTTAAAATAGAAAAACTATAGAAATTCTACGAATTTTTTATAATTTTTATATTTTCTCGAAATCAAGAAGTAGAAAATATACAGAAAAAATATAAAAATAATGTAGAATTCGACTTTTATAGAAATTTTATAATTTTTTTTATAATTTCTTTTATATAATTTCTATAGTCAAACTGCTGAAAAGATTTTAAAATTAGAAAAACTATAGAAAGTCTATAAAATTTTTATAATTTGTCTATTTCCTCGAAATTAAGAGGTAGAAAATATACAGAAAAAATATAAAAAATAGTATAGAATTTTGTACTAATTATGAAAATCTTTTTTTTCTATAAAAAAATGTATAGAAAACTGCAGAAAATTTATAGAAAACTGTAGAATTCTATACTTTTCTATAAAAAAAATGTAAAAAATATGTAGATTGGGTTTTCCCGGGTGCATATGCTTATATAAGATATATATAATTTATATATAAATTATATATAATGTATAAATTATATATAATTTATATATAAAAAATGTATAATTTATATATAAAATATATATAAATTATACATTTCTTATATATAATTTATACATTTTTTATATATAAATTATATATAATTTATATATATTTTATATATAAATTATATATAATTTTGCCCCAACAGCTTTACCTCTACCCAACATGGAACCTGTGACTGCTCCGACGGATGTTTGCCTAAATTATCAATCTTAAGACGCTACATTTATGTTTTCGGGGAAAAAAACGATTTTTCCTGTATTGCAATGCAAATAAAATTCCATTTCGACGGAGGAGTTAATTTTTGGATAAAATTGGGAAAGGAAGGTGGCAGAAGACAATTTTAATTACTTTTTTTCTTTGCAAACTGTAAGGCACATTAACAGATATCCGATTATTACTAAATCACCTTATTCTGAATTTTTTAATGACCATGAAGTGCAAAAACGGCTTTACCGTCAAAGGAATTCCCGGTAATACGTCGAACTTTAAGAATCGGTAAAACCGGTAATTGCTCCCGGTAATACTGGATTTACTTTTCACTCAGAGCATAAAAATTTTTCATCCAAATTTTTAACTCCATTAAAAAAAACTTCAGCGAATACCGGAAGGAATGGCTTTGTTTTGTCTAACACTCGATTTACAATGAAAAAATACTTCAGGTATTTAGTGTATCCTGGGATTTTTAGTGCAAGTTTCAACTTGTCTGAAATGTATATGTGCAGCGGGAAAATAATTTCAACGGTAAAAAAACTTTGATTTCGTTTTCCTGGTTCGCATTTACTTGGGACAAATTGAAATTTGTACCAAAAATATAAGTGTAAGTCAAAGGAGTTCGTTAGATGTCTAAAATTTGAATGTTTTCTCCGTAAAGTGTATTAGAAAATTCAGCCATTCCTTTCGGTATTCACTTCCCCTTAATTTCGAAACGAATTCCTTTCCAAGAGCTTTTTGCTTCGGATTACTTACATACGGGTTAACAGGTTGTTACTTGGTGAACCTCATGCGGACTCGTAAAAAAACTCGCAATCAATGAAATCTTACCTGAAAAAAAGAAGGAAAAAACAACATTAAAATAGAATAATAATAATCAATCTAAAATAATAATTTCTAAAAAAAATAAATAAAAAATAAATAAAGAAATAAATGGATAATATTTTCTAAGAATTTGTTGGAACTTTCTGGGAGAGCTCAAAGAGTCGCAAATTTAAACTCCTTTCGCAGATACTACTTCACCCATTTTGATGTAGAAACCAATTCTACAAAATCAGTAGAAAATTTCGACTAATCCTGAAACCGACTTCCTTTGAAAAATTTAAACAAGAAAATCTCTAGTTGCAAGGACTACACGGTAAAAAATTTTTATGTAAAAAGTAATATAATTCACTAATAATAAAAAAAAAGTCTACATATTTTTTAAATGTAAATTTTACATAAAACGATAATATTTTGCATCAATCTGATAGTTGATCAATTAATAACCGATCGTCATTTGCTAACATAAAAATGTTTACATTCAAATTTTAACATAAAAAAAGTGTTACACATGAAATATGTAGACCTTTTCAAATTTTAACATAAAATTTTTTTACCGTGTAGCTCACACTTTTCCAAATTTTTAATTTTTCAAACTCATTCCTTTTTATGAATGTTAAAACCGCCGGTAACCCCGGCAAAAAATGGCACCACAATTTTTTTCACGAACTTCCGGTGAAATTGCCATCCCTAATTCTAATGAATAGAGAAAAAAAGGACGTTAAAAAAATTTTCATCAAATTATTACTCATTCGATTAATTCTCTAAAAATGATTTGTCACTTTTTATGACCGAACACGGTGGGAGTTTTTGAGTCATTTTAAACATGACTTACATCATACTTGATTATTATGACTCAATAATCGCCTATAAAGTTTTCCACAGAGTCATAAAAGCTTGTAGAAAATTCAACTTTTGTCAAACGAGAGAACTTTAAGCTTTAATCGATGGCTTTCCCCAATATAAAGATCGTCTCCGAAGGGAATGGGGAGAAAATTACGAACGTTAAGTCTGTAAGATGGCTGACTAAAAGGGAAAACTATTCATTTCATTGCACAAGAAACGAATTCGTCAAAAAAAAAAAAAACCTGCTATCCGCAAAACCTCAACCTCAGAAGAAAAAAAAAAATCTTCATTAAGATAAAAATGTCGTTAGACGGCTTCGAAATTTTTTAAAATTCATAATTAGACATTTTTCAAGTTCATAACGAAAATAATAAATCGAAATCACCGATATGGCTAATATTCTCCCATCTTCCGGGCCTAAAAGTTTGTAATTCATTGTAAACTTACGAGACATTATTACGGTAAACATGTTTGATTTATTCACAAGAATGTTGATGTTGTTTTCTTCTCTTCCCGCTCCTCCCCGAGTTCCCATCAGCACACCTTTCAATAAATTGAATATTGTATTTACACAAGCAATAAACTTCGTCTATATTTACATTTTTTCTTCATTTCTTACAGTTTTTTTTCCCTACGTTCTTTTTTTTTTTTTTTTTTCCCTTCGTTTTCCCCCTCGCTGCTGATTGTCACGAGTTATGTGCTCTGCTTCTCAAATTCCAAAAAAAAAAAAAAAAAAAATTCAATTAAACTTAAAAAAAAGAAAAGAATATTTTTTTATTATTTTCTTTTTGAGTTGGATACACAACTCAACTCTGGGGAAATTTTATTTTTATGGAAATTCAATGGAACAAAATTCAAATCGCTGAACATTAATAAACTTTGAATGTTTTTCTTTTCTCTTTTTTTTTTCATCCGAACAGACAAAAACGAGAGGAAAAGAAAGCGGAAACCGATGAAATAAATATTGATTACTTTATTAGCTTTTGATTTAACAGCAGAATTATCTGTGTCCGGCGTTGCCGGGGCAACGCATATTCAAATATTCATTCATGTTGCATTTACACGGCTACGTATTTTTGTTGTTTACCCATTGACTGGATTCCTTGGAGAGAAAAAAAAAAGAAAGGAGATGGGGAGCGGAAACTGTGAAAGGGGGGGGGGGGTAATGCAGGGAAAGCGTTTCGGATAATCGCATCCACGAAAAAAAAAAGTGCTAGATAACACACGACAAAAAGCCCAACTTCCTCAAAATTTGATTATGAAAATCGATTTTAAAAAAATAAAATACCGGAAAGCTAAAAAGCTAAAAAATTGTATTATTTTTTTTTTTTTTTTATTTTTTTCCTGATAGAATTAGATTGTGTATCTATTCCAGGCTCATACGTGACCGCAAATTTACGTAATCCGGGATTATATGAAATCGAAAGTGATTTTATCCTGTCACCGAAATATCGGTAAACTCGTATAATAAAATGGAATTAAAACAATTCCACGAGTGATTTTGTAGAATCCCTCGAGGGGAATAACGAAATTATATAATAGACCAAGGAATTAGAACAACGGGTATTAAATAATGGCAATATCCTAAAAGATCGGGGAAAAAATTATGGGAGGCGAAGGGGAGTAAAAAAAAAAGTTTCATTTTTTTATTTGCAATTTTCCTGAAGTTAATTATTTTTATTGATTTCCTTCGAAACATTTAAGCTTAAAGAGCCTAACCGAAACAAAGCTTCAGACGTATCCAGTTTTTAAAAAAACTGAATTTTCCTTTGCCGATTTTAGCCTATTCAACTTACTCCTAATTTAATACTAATTAAATTAGTAAAATTAATTCAAAATGGAGGGCAAAACAAACAGCTTGAAGAGGAAGCTTCAGTGAATACCTGAAGGAATGCTTCGATTTACGAGGAAAAAATCCGTATCTAAGAAAATCTTTTTGACTTATTCTTGAATTTTCGGTACACGTTTCAACTTGTTCCAAGCAAGCACGAACCCGAAAACGAAATCAACGATTTTCGGCCGAAAATTTTTTTGACGTAGGACTACGTCATGGGGCTCGGTTCTGGGGAAACCTGTGTGTTCGGGTGTCTGTTCGGGAAAAATTTTATTTAACTTTCTTTTAATTTCCTCTGCTTTTTTAAAATAAAATTTACAAGAAATTTATAGTTAAAATTTTATTTTAAAATTAGACGACATGAACGAAAGCATGGACTTAGAAAAGAACGTGGGTCAATAAGGCCGATTTTTGGGCTGTTTAAAAAAAAAAGTTTTTTTATGTTAAAAGGTGGTTTCATATGAGGTTAATAAGGGGTCATAAGTGGCACTGAGTTGCGCGCATGCTATGGCCATTTTTTTAAATTTTTTCACTTTTCGCTGTTGTGAA
Source organism: Liposcelis bostrychophila (assembly GCA_037577465.1). Lineage (NCBI taxonomy): Eukaryota > Metazoa > Arthropoda > Insecta > Psocodea > Liposcelididae > Liposcelis > Liposcelis bostrychophila. The sequence goes on from CM075210.1 coordinate 11,443,644, forward strand.
CATGACAGTCGGAAATCTTCCAGTGGCAGACAAATAGTAGCCATGAAGGCCAATTTACTGCACCATATTAAGGTTGCGACCGGCGTGTTCACACATGCTTAATTCGCATGGTTTTTAGGCCTCATGAAGAAGCCGTTGAATGGCCCTAATTTCCTTTTCACACGAGCTTTCTAATGTTGAAAGCTTACTTAATTCACCATTTCCAACTTAAGCACATATGTGCGCCATTGTAAAATGAAGGAAATTGAATTTCAGATGGCTGATTTTTAATGTTTATACTCTGTTTTAACCGTATTTTTCATTCATATTACATGCCTAACGTTTAAATGGATCAGATGCATTATTGTGCGAATATATATTTTGATCTCATTAATCAGTAAAACATGAATAAAAGGTCCGCGATTTATTTATCAACTACACTTGTTTTCGAGAACATTTTTTTAAAAAAAACTTGTTTCGCGCCTTTTCGGAAGAACACTTTTTAAAAATGTTCTCGAAAACAAGTAGTTGATAAATAAATCGCGGACCTTTTATTCATGTTTTACTGATTAATGAGATCAAAATATATATTCGCACAATAATGCATCTGATCCATTTAAACGTTAGGCATGTAATATGAATGAAAAATACGGTTAAAACAGAGTATAAACATTAAAAATCAGCCATCTGAAATTCAATTTCCTTCATTTTACAATGGCGCACATATGTGCTTAAGTTGGAAATGGTGAATTAAGTAAGCTTTCAACATTAGAAAGCTCGTGTGAAAAGGAAATTAGGGCCATTCAACGGCTTCTTCATGAGGCCTAAAAACCATGCGAATTAAGCATGTGTGAACACGCCGGTCGCAACCTTAATATGGTGCAGTAAATTGGCCTTCATGGCTACTATTTGTCTGCCACTGGAAGATTTCCGACTGTCATGTTCACAACAGCGAAAAGTGAAAAAATTTAAAAAAATGGCCATAGCATGCGCGCAACTCAGTGCCACTTATGACCCCTTATTAACCTCATATGAAACCACCTTTTAACATAAAAAAACTTTTTTTTTTAAACAGCCCAAAAATCGGCCTTATCGACCCACGTTCTTTCTTGTAAATTTTACTTTTAAAAAAGTTTTTTAAATAATATTTTGACAATTTTTTTTTAACTTTTGGCCTAATTTAATAGTAAAGTTAGACGGCATGAACGAAAAAATGACTTGGAAAATTTCTTGTACATTTTTAAGAAACTTAACTTTTATGAGAAATTTAAAGTTGCTAAAGCAAGGACTTTAAAATTTCTTGATATATTTTATTTTACTTTTTTTGATGACTTTAATTAAAATTTTGAATGGTTTTTTTTCATCTTTTGACTTGGTTTTTATCAAAAGTTTTTAAATTTTTTTCGTGTCAGGAAAAACATTATATTTTTATCAAAAAAAATCGAATTTTTTTACCAAAAACTAGCAAAAAAAAAAATGGCTTAAAAATTTTAAATCATTTCATTGTTTAAATTTTTAAATTTTGAGCTCTTTAGCGTTAGAATTTTAAATTGTTTAAATTTAGCAATATTAGGACAGTACCCCAAAGACGTAGTGTGATTTTTTAAAATTATCTTCAGGCAATTTGTTTTTAAAGAAATTATCTTTCAGACAAGTTGAAACTTGCACTAAAAATTCCAGGATACAAGAAAGGAGTCCGTTGGATACCTAAAATTTGGATTTTCACCACCAACAGAATATTATACAAACCGACAATTTCTACTGGCATTCGCTGAAGCTTTCTTTCGCTTACGGTTTTAATGAGATGCACTGCGAAAAATAAAAGGGTTAATTTAATTCCCTCCCCATCAAGGTATACATGAATACGAAATGTGATATCCCTACAGTGTACAAGATACTAAACACGATGTGTACTGAAGGTATCTAACTTAGAGCAAACTAAAACGTAAATGACTGGCCTTAAATTATTTCGTAATGTTTAGCTTATATAAATAACAAGTTAACTTTGCTCCCACTGGAGCACTTCAGTCTCCTGCCTTCCGAACCAAGCCGACAGAAAATATGAATGAACATTCATGAATCATTACCATAACACCGAACATCAATGATAAATTTTTAATACTTCCCTCGTTATCAGATTAAAAAAAAAAAAAAAAAAGTACAAGTATGCGAATTAAATTAGTAAAACGATCTATTTGCAGATACGCGGGACATACAGTTACTAATTAATTACCGGCGAAATAAAAATTCGTTCCCATCTACATGATTAATTAATATTTTTTACCGTAAAAAAAATTTATATAAATACAATCTTTCCTTTCCACAGGATATGTACACGCGAAATATATTTGACATTACTTTTTGTGTATCTCGATCAAAAAAAAAAAAAAAAAAAAAAAAAATTACGCACGATGCAGCCAACCGTACGAAATGTTTTTCCTGATCCATTATTTCCCATCGCCTTTTATTGTCATGGCCACACAATTTTTTTTTTTTTTTTTTTTTTCCATTTTTGTCTTATCAGATTTTGGATGGTTAGAGCTAACCCTCGCATTTTGTTAATTTCATCTTTTCTAAACTGAAAATGTAATATGCGCAACCATATTTTTAAGTCATGAGTGATTTCCTAAAAAATAGTCCGGGAGAAAAAAAAAAAAAAAATGATAACCCCTCAACGTTAAAATTTATGACATCCACGAGGCTTATGAATTCATTATATATATTTTTTTTTTTTTTTTTTTTGGTGTATATATATTTTTTTGTAATATTATATCATTCTGTCGTCTTAAGCGGGGTGGTAAATATTTTTTTTTTTATTTTTTAGGGGGATGGAATGGAAAATGAATACGAATCGTGCTCGAAAACTGGAAAACTCAGAACCAGAAAATGAGAGAACCTGTCACGCACAGTTCTCAACGAGGACACTCGACGGATAAAGGATGTCAAAACATGACCTCATTACCATGTATTTAAATCACAAAGAAGTGAAAAATTGACCGACTTGCGAGGGAGGGGGAGAATCGTATATGAAAGGGTTGATTTAAAAAAAAAAAAAAAAGAAGGAAAATAATAATCTGAATTTAATTTTTAAAATCGTTCCTCCCCTGACCTTTATATAAACCGGTTTCAAATTTCGACTTTTTTCACCCTTTTTCTGATAAAAAAAAAGGGAAGAGAAGATCTTTAAGTGCAAAGTGCATTCAAATGCATTTTGACTTGATGAATAACGATTCATTCATAATCAAAATGAAACTTCCGGTCCGCCTGACGCACGAGATAATTAACATAAATACGAGGGTTCATGGATAAGTACTGTTTTTATTTTCAAGACTTCATTTTCTTCAGTAACTTAAGAAAAAATTTGCACCAAAAAAAAAAAAAATTGTTAATGAAACAAGGAATTGTTAATGTAACGTACTTGTTCGAGGTGATAAATAATTTACATATAAATTATATATAAATTATATATAAAATATATATAATTTATATATAAATTATGTATAATTTTTATATATAAATTATATATAAATTCGGACAAGTGCGTTACATTAACCCAAGAAATTGCAATGTTTTTTAACCATTATCGTTCAGGAATTCCTTCAGCCACGGTGTTATACCAGTTCTGGAATTCCCCCCAAACTGTCCAGTTTAAAGTTCGTGAATTTTCGTTTTAAGAGCAGACGCCAGATATCGTAGAGATTTTCAAGATGGTAAAGCAACCTCAGTTGGTTCTGTGCATCAAAGTTTTTGACGCCATGTGCGTATTAAAATCACGTGACCTTAACAACCAATCGGCAAGCGTCTCGAATGGAGTCAGCGCTGCCGGCGGTGAAACCAGTGAACTGAATTCACCTCACATATGTATTAGAAATCTGAACCTGAGAGTAGAACTTAAGTTCGTGCAAGCACCGTGACTTTTTATTTAAAACCCGACTTTACAAAATGGAGTCTCATTTCGTAGATTACACCTTGTTTCAATGCTAATTTATGTCTTCTGCTTGTTTTATCCGGTCTCCTTCAATAATTCTTCGAGCAGAAGACTCAACTAAATGTTGCCAACCCTTGAAACAATGTAAAATTTAGGGATGGGGCGTATATATATACGAGTATATATAAGTATTTTTTCAATACCGCTTGAAATGAACAGAAAATTACGAAATTTTAAGTCAGAAGATTTTAAATTACTATAAAATTGGCCTCCATCGATAAATACAGAGTATTTCAAATAATTAAGTCGTTAAAATAAATGTCTTTTATTTCAAATTTGTTCGCGCCAAAAAAAAAAAAAAAAGTGAAATTAAAATTTTGCCATTTTGAATAAATATATGGTATAAATATACGTATAATATACGTGTGTATATATATATATATATACGGTATAAATATACGTATAATACTGTATACGTGTATATATATACGGTATAAATATACGTATACTGTATATATATACGTACAGTATCTTTATTATAAAAATACGTATATTTCCCAACATTCACGAAAAGAGACTTTTGTAAAGTCGGGTTTTAAACAAGAAGCTACGCTGCATAAATGGACTTGGCTCATTGCTACTCTGAGGTACTCAAATAGGAACTTCCAAATCTGTCTTTACGGCTCTTCATCCAGAATTTTGAATTCTAGCTTAAATTTTTAGAAATGAATACAACTACTGCTGCAGTAGTAGAAAAACCACATAAGCGCAAAAAAATACAAGACACAGGAGAGAAAAAAAAAAATAAACCGAAAATTCAAATAGGCGCCTCATAAAGCAAGAATTTCAAGCTGCAATTCCTTCTGTCATTATTCAAGGGGAGGGGGGTAATTCCAAAGAGGCATTCCAATTATTGTTTTCCGAAGGAGTTAAGTTTCTGACTAATTTCACTTCCAAGAAGTGAATTATTCACCCAGGGAAACAAATATCGGTTATGTAAACTTAACCTGCAAGTTCCGACGATGCCATTACGAAAGAGTGACGTTATCCAATTCGGGATTATTGATATCGACTATCTATACGTGTCAATATTTACGAATTTAATATCAAAGGATATCAAGTCCAATATTTAATAAAAATCGACAAAATTTTTATTTTTAAAGAAAAAAAAAAATAAATAAATAAATATAAAGAGGGGTGATTTAAAGAAATTGAATTACACAAAAAAAAAATAAGTCTTTTCTTCGACTCACGCATCCACACATCAGGTGGTTCGGATATTTAAAAAAAAGCACGGAAAAAAATACTTTTTCAAGGACGGCATTCCTCGAATTATAGCCTTAGGCGAAAAGTATTCGATAATCCTCGCACATTCAAGCCGTTTAAAAATGCTGATTCGCTAAGCAGTTCAATGTCCACGTTATATTTTTGCTTTCGAATGCGAAACGTCAGCTGTAAGGAAAACAAAAAAGAAAAAAAAAAATACCTACAATTTTTTTTTTTTTACTTTTCAAATTAATTCTTCATTTACGCTGTAATTACCTTAAGGGGTTTTGTCTAGTCGGTCGGAATTTCAATTAACCAACATTCTAAGAAAGAAATTTGCTGAAGTTTATTTTAAGGAAAAAAGGAAAGGGAAAAAAAAATCAATCAAATTTCGCTCTTATCTTTTGTCAAGAATTTTTCCATCCTGACATAATCAGAAGTAAACATTGACTTAAACAGATGCTTAAGGAAAGATATAACATGTCAATATAATAGGGCGAAGCCCCAAATTCATTTTTATTTTTTTGTTGAACCGATTTAAGAACACGCAGAGTGTCTTGAGTTTTTCAAGTCGAATCATTTTACTGATTTGCTCAAGGCAGAGGGGACGGGATTTCTTTTCGCGGAGAAGGAAAGGCTTAGAAATTGCAAATTCCCGACATATTTCCATCATCGGGAATCGGGAATTCAAGTTTTCGAAAAGAAAAAAATATATATATTAATCCCGGGAACGGGAATTCCCGTGTTGATTAACTTCGGGAATCCCAGGATAGCCGCGGATTCATTTGGAAGACGAGAAAAAAAAAAAAAAATAACCCTAATTTTTGACGTCGGCTGAGTGGCGAGCTAGCGTGCTCGACTCCGAAACGAATGATCGTGTGGAGTCTTGGTTCGAACCTGATTTCAGTCAGGATTTTTTTCCGCCAGCATTCACCTCTGATACTCATGTGTGTATCATGTGAAGAAGACCGATGTGTCACAGGGTTCGGATTCCCTGTCTAAATAAAGTAGGTCCCGCTCATTCGTAAAATACCTTTGCGATATGAGTGCCCCGTCTTCGAGCTCGTCACTCGATACATTAAGGGGTGTGACGTAGTAACGCCTAAACCTTACACCAGAAACCGAACTTGGTAAAGGTAGGCGCCGGGTCATAGGGCTTCATGTCCTGATTATGCCGAAAAGAAGAAGATTATTGCCAATAATAGAAAGCAATTGTAAAATTAATTCCTGGTGAGGCCACCTATTTAAATTCAATTCAAATAAATCATAACAATATTTCGAAATAAAAGACAGCTTATTACCTTCTTCCATTTCATTAAGTAAAAATACAGTAATTTCAAAAAGCTTTCCATTTTTATATGCATCTTGACTTGTTCGCAATGTCTAATTTCCGTATTTTTTGGGATTTAAATTCGAGGAACCATGTCAAAGGAAATTTTTCCATGTTGTTTCAAGGGCACGCTTTAAGGGAAAAAAAGGAAATTACGTTTTAACGTAATCAGGATTTTTACAGCTTTTTTCTAAAATATTGAAAATTTTATGTGGTACATGGTCAACAAGTTGATAAAATTCATTACTATTCCCGTTCCCGGAAAAAACTTGTCGATCCCGGGAATCGGGAATTCTTGAAATTGATAAAAATTTAGGGCTGCGATTCCGATTCCGATTCCGATTCTAACTAACAAATCTGTATCTCAGTGCAGAACTGCACCAAGTCCATTCAAGAATTGCAACTTCTTATTTCAAACCTGACTTTACAAAGCATATACAAGCGTTGCCAACTCAAATTAATGTCTTCTGCGATCAATCTTAATGTCTTCTGCGATCAATTTCGATTCCGAATAAAAATTAATGGGAATTACAGCCCTGGAAAAATTCCATTCCATAGAAGCGGGGTTCCCGACCATTTAAAAATTAAAAGATTCCCGGGACATTTATTTTGGGAAAAAATCGATTCCCGGAAGCGACCTCCAGAAAGATTTGAAGAATAAAAATTTCACAGGGTGACGCATTCCTTTTATTTTTTACTCATACACCGGAAAATTATTTCGCATTTTTTTAGCTTAACAATTTTTTCCCCGTTAATTTTTCTTTCATTTTGTTAAAAATAAACCAGACACATGAAATGTCTGCTAGGGTGGGTCGATAAACGCGAATTTTTTGAATTTGAAAACGCCTGATATGGGAATCGATGCCGCATTAAAACACTATTAACCCTAATTTTTTTTCAGATTTTTAAACGACATTTTGAGGTGCCGCAATGGCCTTGAAATTTCCAAAAAGCTTATTTGAAGACCAAAAATGAAAATTTTTTTTTCGCATAAAAGACCGTCGTTTCCTATCGGAAAGTTTGCGTAGATTACGAATTTTAAGTCAAAAATTAGTTTTTGTGCACCGTTTTTGAGCCACAGACAGAAAGTCATAACAAGATTTTTAGAATTTTGGAATCCGGTATGTGGCTCAAAAACGGTGGACCAAAACTAATTTTTGACTTCAAATTCGTAATCTACGCAAAATTTCCGGTAGGAAACGACGACCTTTTATGCGAAAAAACAATTTTCGTTTTTGGTTCTCAAATGGGCTTTTTGGAAAATTCAAGGCCATTGCGGCACCTCAAGATGTCGTTTAAAAAATCTGAAAAAAATTATTATTGTTAATAATATTATAAAAAGGCATCGATTCCCATATCAGGCGTTTTAAAATTCAAAAATTCGAGTTTTTCGACCCACCCAAATGTCTGGGATCGAAGCAGAACTACGGATTAGCGACTCGGAATTTGAAAGCGATGAAAAGCGCCCTTGACGGAAACGAAAGAAAAAGGAAAAAAAAAATGCACAAGGTAATTCTCAATACGCTTAAAAACATTTTACATGTGCGTTATAAATCAATTAACGTCGTCCCGGTGCCGCAGCTACATTGAAAGCATTTAAAAAATTAAGCGAGTAGAGACAATATCAAGTGAACAAGGCGTCAGGGTTTTTTTATCAGTTAGCGATTAGTTTAATATTGATAACAATACCGCGAATACTTGACTGTATACGTCGCCTACTGGGATCAGATAACAAAAATTTCCTGGTCGTTCTTTTTTTTTTTTTTTTTTTAATGCAGTGTTGGTTGCGCGATTTAAAATAAATAAAAAAGAAAAAAATTACTCCGGGCAGGAAAAAGAAATTGGCTTGGACGTTTGATCTCCAACTTAATTCCCATTTGGTTGCAGTTAAAAGTAGGATTGGACGGTGGATGTGTGTGTGTTGTAAATATATACGTGTGTGTGTGATTGGAATCAGCCTTGACCAATATCACCGGGATCGGATAATCAATCTCCCACAACGTCAAGGTTCCCATAAATCTCAATTCCCGTCCCGGGGATTTTTTCTCCCCTTTATTAGGAATCGCTTAGATTGCGGCTTTTTTTTTTTTTTTTTTTGTCGTTCCGGAAATTTTTGTCTATGGGAAAAATACAGGGAATGCATTATCCTGTGAAATTTCCGATTGAACTATTCTCGTTAGATAAACAACACGGCTTTTATTTTGATAATGTCGAACGATTGCCTATTTACATTTCAGAAGGCGCGAAACTCGCAGTAGATAAGAGTTCGCGCGAAATGCATTATCGGCTGCAAGTTCTAAATTTCGGGATATCTACACACTTCAAAAATTATAACCGAATGATTCAGAAAAAAAAAACTCTGAATATTTCAGGAAAAAAATTCAAGGGAAAACTTTTATCTAAAAGTAGGTTGAACTTTTCTTCCGGAATACCTGGAAAAAGAAGTTCTTACGTGAAGAATTAAAAATATTTTGAAAAAAACTCGAAAACGTTTTCCAATATCTTTTAGAAAAACTTCGAAATTTTTGTTAAGAAAAACGAAAAATCTTTACAAGAAAACTCTTTTTTTTTCCCCCTCCGTTTTTTGAAGAGATTATTTTCGAATGAAATGATTCATTCATCCAATGTAGATTTTCCCTTTGAAGTTTTTCTTATTCTGACGATTTTTTTTCTTCCCCGAAATACTTGAAAATCAAAAAACAGAGGATAGGAATTGAATTTTTTTAATTTTTTCCCTTCAAATAGGTCCGGATCTCAAAACAGGCCAATTATACTTTTGGTAATTTTAGTAGTGTTGAGTGTTTTATCTGTTTTTTTTTCTTTTTACATTTTTTCATTGAATTGCGTAAAAATTAATTCAGAAAAAAACTTTTATTTTGGCAATCCATTTTTTTTTCTTTTTGTAGAACGATGGTAGGAATATTAAAATAAATCGAGTTTCGGGAAACCAGATTGATACCTTGCCTACTTTAGCCAATTAATTGAAGAGGCTAATTCATTAAAGAATCGAATTAATTCCCCAGGTGCCTAGGCAGGAAGCACTCTAGAGTGTGTGGTGCCTAGGCAGGAAACACTCTAGAGTGTGTGGTGCCTAGGTAGGAAGCACTATAGAGTGTGTGTTGCCTAGTACGACGCACTCTAGTGTGCGTGGTGCCTAGGTACGAAGCACTCTAGAGTGTGTGGTGCCTAGGTAGGAAGCACTCTAGAGTGTGTGGTGCCTAGGCAGGAAGCACTCTAGAGTGTGTGGTGCCTAGGCAGGAAGCACTCTAGAGTGTGTGGTGCCTAGGCAGGAAGCACTCTAGAGTGTGTGGTGCCTAGGCAGGAAGCACTCTAGAGTGTGTGGTGCCTAGGTAGGAAGCACTCCTAGAGTTTGCGCTACCTAGGTATCAAAAACTCTACTTGGTAATATATAGTGTTTTCTACCTGAAAGTAATGGCAGGTAAGAAACACTTTAATCTTTAAGAAATAGATCACTTAATTTTTTCAAGAAAAAGATAAAGACCCCATACACGTAGTCCTAAGTAGGGATATACCCCCATATCCCAGTATGATTTTTTTGGGGTTTTTCATTTGAAGACATCAGTGGAAAAAGGAGGCCGTTGGACCTCTCGAAAAAAAATTCAAACAGCCGGCTGTTTTCTATGGTTTATTTGGACGCCATTTTGATTCCGACAGATTTTTTTATGTACTACTTGTAAACAAGCAGTAGGAAAATGTTAGATCCTCTTTCGATTTTCATTTATTGACTACAGTTTTTAGTTGGAACCTGAACGGTCTCCCTTTTCCACTGATGTCTTCATTTGCTTAATTAATCTTTTTTTCTAATTCATAACTTTTTATTTCCCAACGCTTTAAAGACATGTTTATTTTAATTAGTTTATTTATTTATTTTTTTACCCATTGCCGACCCCTTCCCTATAAATTTTAAAAAATCAAAGAAACCTCCATCTGTCCCCACTCACCCAGAAATGCTTTATTAACCTTTGACATAAAAATAAACTGCACGAAAAACATGTAGAAATCCCCTAAATGAAATAAATACATAAAAAAAAAAAAATTTTATTGCCTTCTCAAGTATCTTTTCATAAGAAAAAAAAAATCAGGGGAGGTCTTACTAGTGCGGAACTTGACCCCATATTAAAGCATAACATTTTGTTTCTTTTAACATAGTAAAACATTTATCTCAAACCACCACCATTCAAAATTAATAATATTATATTTATACGCTCAAATCATATGAAACCAGATTCGAAAACTATTATCCTTTTGATTTACGAAATGCTGTATTTTATTGACCCATTCAATATTAAGGCTACAAGCTTTTTTTTTTTTTTTTTAAACCATAATTCATGCCATAATCTAAAAAAGTCGACGTAGCGTATAAAACCTTTTCCTTCATTTATTTTTTTCGAATGCTATATCATTGTATGATGCATCGGGCATGATTAACCGGCACGATTTTTTTTTTCATCGCTCACAATCTTTTGCAAGGCTTCCTGGATTGTTGAATCATTCTTCTATACTATGAAAAAAAAAATTAATAATACTAATTAAAAAGAAAAAAAAATGCACAATGCGCGCCTGCAAGTGATTTTCACTCTTACGGTTTTGTGCCAACAAGACACTCCCTCATGATTTAATATTCATATCGGATAAAAGTAAAAATGATTACACGCAGGAGGGGGGTTAGGGAGGGGGCTGGAATGAAGTAAAAAAGAATGTAAAGAATTTACGATTGTTAATAATAAAGAATTTTTTTTTTCTTGGGGGAAGCAAAACTGCACCTAGGAATTTTTTTTTTTTTTTTTCCCTTCCTTTTGCAACATCCATGACCTTCTTATGATAAATTGATGGATGCACCTTGCTACTTGTTGCATCGCAACATTATGCAGACCATAATAAGACATGACGTAGCTGTGACTAAGTCGAGAGCAATGCAAACATGTAAAAATATTTGTCCTTGAGCATAATTCTTAATCAAATGAATGAGAGAGAAAGAAAACGTTTAATCTTTTCATTATAACTAATTTTTTTTTTCTGTTTCGAAAAAGGAAAAAAAAAAATAGGAAAAGCTTCCCATGCCGGGGGAAAAAAAGGAACATCGATTACGAAAAAAAAAAAAAAAAAAAAAAAAAAAAACGAATGAAGCATATACTGAAAAATAAATAAAAAATAACCTCATTCGGACATCGTCATCCTCCTCCTTCATTTTTATTTTTTTTAAATAAAAAACAAACACGAGTACCTTACCCATGTTATTTCTCTTTGTAATTATACGGGAAAAAGAGGATTAGCTAACCGTTGTGAATTAAACATAAGAGGATGTCGTCGACATCAGTTCCGAGTCTGGCGCTTTTTTTTTTTTCATTAAGAGGGGGAGTCATGAGCGACGGCGATTAGGGGGGGGGTTTAAAAAAAAAACTGCGAAAGGAAGAAAAAAAAAATTTCGATCCATATACGACAGACACAGTTTAGAGAAATTCTATTCTCGATGAAAAAATAATGCCGTTCGAAACTTCATTCATATACGAAAAAAAAAGAAAAACTCGATAACTCAGTTTACGACTTCCAAACTTTAAAAATAGATTTAGTGAAAACAAAGTTCTCATGCTTATAACTGAGGAAATCGACCAAAATAAACCGGCCAATCTTTTTTGTTTTTATCATTTGAGAGAGAGCTATATTTATAAATCCCGAGTAACCGAAAAAAAAAAGAGAAATAATAAAAAAAAAAATTAAGACAGTTTGATAATAATAGAATTATGAGAAATTAGCAAGTTCACTAGCAAGAGGCTATATATGACCTATGAAAAAAAAAATTAATAATACTAATTAAAAAGAAAAAAAAATGCACAATGCGCGCCTGCAAGTGATTTTCACTCTTACGGTTTTGTGCCAACAAGACACTCCCTCATGATTTAATATTCATATCGGATAAAAGTAAAAATGATTACACGCAGGAGGGGGGTTAGGGAGGGGGCTGGAATGAAGTAAAAAAGAATGTAAAGAATTTACGATTGTTAATAATAAAGAATTTTTTTTTTCTTGGGGGAAGCAAAACTGCACCTAGGAATTTTTATTTTTTTTTTTTTTTTTTCCCTTCCTTTTGCAACATCCATGACCTTCTTATGATAAATTGATGGATGCACCTTGCTACTTGTTGCATCGCAACATTATGCAGACCATAATAAGACATGACGTAGCTGTGACTAAGTCGAGAGCAATGCAAACATGTAAAAATATTTGTCCTTGAGCATAATTCTTAATCAAATGAATGAGAGAGAAAGAAAACGTTTAATCTTTTCATTATAACTAATTTTTTTTTTCTGTTTCGAAAAAGGAAAAAAAAATAGGAAAAGCTTCCCATGCCGGGGGAAAAAAAGGAACGTCGATTACGAAAAAAAAAAAAAAAAAAAAAAAAAACGAATGAAGCATATACTGAAAAATAAATAAAAAATAACCTCATTCGGACATCGTCATCCTCCTCCTTCATTTTTATTTTTTTTAAATAAAAAACAAACACGAGTACCTTACCCATGTTATTTCTCTTTGTAATTATACGGGAAAAAAAGGATTAGCTAACCGTTGTGAATTAAACATAAGAGGATGTCGTCGACATCAGTTCCGAGTCTGACGCTTTTTTTTTTTTTCATTAAGAGGGGGAGTCATGAGCGACGGCGATTAGGAAGGGTTTAAAAAAAAAACTGCGAAAGGAAGAAAAAAAAATTTCGATCCATATACGACAGACACAATTTAGAGAAATTCTATTCTCGATGAAAAAATAATGCCGTTCGAAACTTCATTCATATACGAAAAAAAAACTCGATAACTCAGTTTACGACTTCCAAACTTTAAAAATAGATTTAGTGAAAACAAAGTTCTCATGCTTATAACTGAGGAAATCGACCAAAATAAACCGGCCAATCTTTTTTGTTTTTTATCATTTGAGAGAGAGCTATATTTATAAATCGAGTAACCGAAAAAAAAGAGAAATAATAAAAAAAAAAAATTAAGACAGTTTGATAATAATAGAATTATGAGAAATTAGCAAGTTCACTAGCAAGAGGCTATATATGACCTATGAAAAAAAATTGTCCAAGCTATCAAGGGGCCATATACGTACATAAACTGCTGAATCAACAAAAATATAACGCCAAACAATAAAAATTTAAATAGTTTCGATAATTGAAGTCCGGATCCTTGGCTTTCAATTTAAAACTTAAAGAATAGTATAACTTCATTTTTGAAGGCGCGGAATTTTTTTTTTTTTTAATCGGAATATTTTTTAAGATATTATTTGGTACAGAACAAAAAATGAGCAAAGAATCCACTTATTTTTTATAAATAGAAAATCGGAAGGGAAGGAAAAAAAAAAAAATGAACAAAAATTGCGGCAAGCCTCTGAAAACATTTTTTGTCTTAACCTTTATTAACCTACGATTATAAATTAGCTGATAAGGTTAGTGTCAAAGTTGTAAAGAAATTAACATTCATATCTTAAAATAGCACTGGATCATTTGTTTTGAATGTCACTTTATGGCGGCTCTTAGTCAATACAGCCCCTTTGGTGCTCGAAGGGACAAGAGGGTAGATGGATAATGCAACGTGAAAACATTTGGAAGTTTTAACTCGAATGTTTAAGGGAGGTTTTCGTGAATTTCTGGATAGCCTTTTGAAATTTGACCGGGAAACTTTTATGCATCTCCCACACTAGATATAGTGCAAAGCATTTAAGGGATTCTTGCCTAAGGTGTCTCGTTACAGGACTCCTAGTGTATCATATGTAGAGATTTTTTTCTTTCTCGGAGGGCGGGCGCCTTGGAAAAATTCCCGAGATTTGGATACTTTTTTGGCTATTTATTCCTCTGGGCACTTATGGCCATTAATTTTAGTGCCAAAATTTTATTTAAAAAGTAACATAATTCACCAGTAAAAAAAAAAGGCCACTTAGAACTCATGTTAATTTTTATCTTTAATTAACATGAAAATACATCGATGTAATACAATTTTATGTTAAAAATTAACATAAATTCTATGTAGACCATTTTTATCTTTTTTTACATAAAATTTTTAACCGTCTGGGCATTTTTTTCAATACACAATATAAACTCCATTCGGGAGCAAGGGTTAAAATATTACGTAATTTGTAAGAAATTATCTGGTCGTAAAAAAGTGCTAACACTGGAATTTCGTTTTTTCAGCACAGTAAAAAATTTTATGTTAAAATTAATACAACTGATATGTCAAAATCGGTCTACATAAATTTTTTGTTAAGAAAACTAACAAAATTGTTTTGTTGAACCCTTTAACGACCGAATTTCGAAAAATTTTCCCGGAAAATCAAAAAGATTTCCCAAATGTTTTTTATTTTCATGATTTCGCACTTAAAGTAAACCTACAACACCTTAGGAAACCGTACTGTGCGTTAAACGCCATATTAGACGCCTACCAAGTTTCAGTATATGCAACCCGCAACACATACATGCAATACAAAAAAACGCACAAAATTTGTTTTCTTCCGTAAAATGATTGGGAAAACGACTTTCTATACTTTTTCGACGTCACTGATTTCAAATCTGACGTCAGAATGGTCTAATTCCACTCGGAAAATCCAAAGTGGCGGAAAAAATGATATTAAAAATAAAACGGCTCCGCCATATTGGACTTTAGTTTTTTCAGAATTTTGACTTCAGATTCAGAATCAGCGGTTCAAATGTTCTGCGTCCATTAACGATTGTCATTTTTTTTGTTGTTTGCAAACAAGTTTTGTTCATTTTTTAACACAATAACGTAACATAGACTTTACGCAGACCGTTTTTAACATATTTACATAGTATTTTTTACTGAGTGGAATTAACATGGTCCAAGAAATAACAAGTTCTGTGTTTCATTTCAACTCCTACTTAACACACTTTATGCAACAAGCCTTGCATAGAATACTGTTTCTGATGCTTGTTATATGCCGAAAAATTTTGCAGGACTAAGTTTTTTTTTACCCTTTCATTGCCAAATTTTATTTAAAAAAAAAAAAAAAAAATGCTTTAAATTCTAAATTTTTTTATCTATTTTATTTTATTTTACAGTTAATTAAAGCCCTAGCTTACGAAATAAGCACCAGAAAAATTACAACAAGTATCCATTTTTGAATTATTAAAAACGGTATCAAAATATAATGTCCTGTCTCCATTGGCCAATTAATCGAAGGGTACAATTAATTGTACCACCGAAAGTCTTGTATATTTTCAGACTTTTTTCTTCTGCTACCGGTACGGCTTTTTTTTATTGCTTCAATTATTTTTTCGAACACTAAAAATAATGAAAAAAAAAAAAGTGTTAGCAGAAGAAAAAAGTACGAAAATATACAGCATTTCCGGTGGTACAATTAATTGTACAATTGTACTCCAATTAAATGTCAAAAGGAGACAGAGCTTAACATCGGGAATATTTTTCCCAAAAAATTTCTGCGCCTTCGAAAATGAAGTTATACGATTCGGCGAACTTTTAAAATAAAAGCCAAAAATTCGGAGTTCAATTATCACGACCGTTTCGATTTGTATTATTGTGTTATATTTTTGCTGACTCAGCCCCGTTAATTCCAACTAGTCGACGGACAGACCACCAAGTTCAAAACAAACATTTTCCTGTAAAGTAAAACTTCCCATCATAATAAGCTCCCGTGACTCACAATAAAATTTTTAGAAACATGGTCAAGTTACTAACCTGACGTACAGAATTTTAAGTTAACGGCGTTGGATCGCTTACAATCGATAAACAGCTAACAAGTACAGACATGAGGACAACACGGAAGTCGGCTTCATCAATCCCAAAAGAAGACGTGTGTTTTCCGAATGAAAAATTAAATTAGATCCATCAAAATAAATCGATTTCATACGTCTTGAAACCCGGAAAATCAACAAGAGGAAGAACGAAAAAAAAGGGGAAAAAGAACAGTTTTCTTTTAATCGTAAATTCATCCCCTGTATCGTCGTCAAAATTCCGTATAACTTATTACTTGAAAAAGAATAGAGAAGCGGGTGCAGAATACAAAAACAACTTGAAAAGGAGGGAAGGAGGGAAGAGAAAAAAAAAAAAAGAAAGAAAAAGAGAAGGGAAAATAAAAAATCTGCGGCTGAATTTGAAGTGGATGATGAAATCTCTGTGACATTCCAAAATTCGCTTTTTCATTTAACGTTCCATGCTCGTTGCTCCCTTTTTCCTCCCCATTAAGGTTCGGTTCCGTTGAAAATCCGCAGGATTTGACAATTCATATTTATGTACATACAAAGATCGCCCTTTATTATTTTTTTCCATCTTTTTTTTCTTTTTTTTTTTTTTTTATTAAATTGAATAATTGGATAAAATATTCGAATTTCCATTATTTATTGTTGGAACAAGGGAGTAGGAAGAGAATTTAGGAATTAATCTTTTTTCAATTTTAAAGGATTTAATAAAGTGGGAAGGGATAAAGATGGAAAAGGAAGCCTTGCTTACACGAGAGACGGTGATCGATATGTATAAAAGCTCTCAATTTTAGGCTTGAGGCAGAACAGAAATTCCAAATTTCCGATTCTTGATATTGAATCTTTAATGGAATTTGCTTGTTAACTCAGAACTCGCATACACACATACACATACGTATACTAAACTCGGTCGAAAAGGAGAGTTTTGTCGTAATAATTACGATCATTGCTACCCCTGTTATCCTTTAAAACGAAAGGAGATAACGCGTTTCCGGTCCTCTCCTCGCTCCTTCCTTCCACCGGGATCGGGTTTCCTTATTTTTAACGAGATGGCTTCTTCTCTCTGTACTTGAAAAAGTTCACGGCCCTCGGATTTAAATTTTATCTTCGCAGGGGGGCCCAGGAAAAAGAAAGAGAGAGAAAGATGGAAGATCCCCAGACTTTGTTGGCGAGCGACGAAAGAAATAAACGGTGTTACGTGGCTAACAAGACGTCGGGGCGCTTTCCAACCGGAGCTTAGGCGCCTATCAACTTAAGCTTTAAATGCACGCTTTCAACTTTGTTTTCTAAGAATCGCGGTTTCGTTTACGTGAGACGTCTGAGGGTCCTAATCATTTTTCGTGTCTACTTTCTTCCTCCTTTTTTTTTTTTTTTTTTATATAGACTGTATATATTTCGAGTACATAAGTTTCTTGTAATTTTAGTTCATTTCTATGAATATCGTGTTTCGTATTAGGTGACTGCCAAGTTGCTCCAATTATGTAAAGGTTAAGATTTCGGGATTTCCCCCCGGTTGAATTTAAATTGCCTGGGTTTTTAATTTCGTTATTTGTTCTATTATACGAAATTAATAATAATTGCGGCATTTGGTTCTTTGTACCGTAAAACAGGGTGGCTCGGGGACGAGGCACAATAATAACAACGTTATTGACGTAGGGCTACGTTTTAGGGAGCACCATGATGGTTTTGTCGTGTCCGGTTGGATTGGTGTTTTGGACACCGAACATAAAAAAAAACGAATATTTCAAAAATTTTAGATGAATTTTTAAATAAAATTTCATCAAAAATCCTTGATGATCCTTAAAAAATTTTTTTAATTTTCAATGAAATTTATAATAAAATTTTTTACAAAATTATGGCAATTTTTGACTAATTTTAAGAAAAAAGGGGAAATTTAGAAAATTTTTTTTTTTTGATTTTGATGATTCTTGATAAAATTTTATTGAAAAAGGGGACCACGTGGACTAATATTGGGGCTTGGTGGATTTAGGGGGATCATTAACATTTTTGGAAGCGAACATTTCGATGATTTTTGATTATTGAGAAAAGTTATTTAAAATTTTATTGAAAAAAAGATGTGCGAGTCATGCTGGCATCGTGATGAAGTGAAACTTCTTTTTTGGTTACGCGTTACGCGGCCAAACAATGTTTAAAAATTATCTGCGTAACAAATAAATTTTAAAAAATTTAAACCTTTTAAAAATTTTTATTAGTCTCTCAAACATTTTTAGCAGCTTTGTTTACAATTTTTTTTAGTCTCGTAACGCGGCTACGCGGCCAAAAATTTTTTTAGAATTACCTCTGCAACAAATAGATTTTGAAAAATTTAAACCTTCAAAAATTTTTAAGTCTTTGAAAATTTCTTTAATTTTAGAAAACTATTTAAGCCGCGTTACGCGGCCCCCTTCCGCGATAAGAAGTTTCCCTTCAAAAACATTTTTGAAACATTTTTTAAAACATTTTTTTTGAAAAAAATTTTAAAACATATTTTAAAAAAACATTTTTAAAACAATTTTTTAAAAATCATTTTCAAAACATTTTTTAAAACATTTTTTAAAACATTTTTAAAAAACATTTTTTGAAAAAAATTTTTAAAACATTTTTAAAACATTTAAAAAAAAACATTTTTAAAACGATTTTTTAAAAATCATTTTTAAAAAATTATTTTAAAACATTTTTTTTATTAAAAATTTTGATAATGTTTTGTGAAAAAGCTCATCAACATTTTTTGAAACGAAGATTTTGATGATTTTTGATAACATTTTATTGACAAAGGGAGCCACGTGGTGAACTAATATCAGGACTTTGAAGATTTAGGGGGATCATTATCAATGAACCAATGATGCCCCAATAAAAAATTCTAAATGTATCCCTACGTAGGGATATGCCTCATATCCCTACCCCTAAATGTTTTTCGGATCTTTTTTCGTTAATTGATTCATCCCTTTATTAACAGGCAAGATTTCCATAGCACAAAGTCACCCCAGGTGACGGCATAAAAATTAACAATAGCACCGTACTGAAAAATTCATGCCATTTTGGATCGGCTTAACAACACCAAATCAATCCGCCTCGAAAATAAATGGGCCACTCTAAAGATCACCGATAAAAAAAAATATTCAAACATTCGTTTCCTCGTTGGCGACCAATTAATCCTCGTGCAACGATTTTATCTTGATGTTTGATAAAAATCCATCGACAAACTAAACGATTAAATTTTAGAGAAAAAAAAAAAAAAATTATCTACGACCTCCGAATCGGTCCTTAACGCCAGGTGCAATGTCTTTCGGTGCTCTTGTTTAATACGTGGGTCTTGCACTCAAATATTGCGAAGGTCAGGGCTACATTTAATTCACGTTCATCTCGGTCGAGATTATTTTTTATTTTTTTATTTTATTTTATTTTATTTTATTTTATTTCATTCCCCGATTTAATTTTTATTTCGATTTCGCTAATATGTTTGTCGAATGGAAAATAAAATGAAACAAAATGAAATCCCCGAGTTTAAACGTTTGGTTTAAATTTTAAAACCATTGAATATATTTAATGTTACGTCATGTTGGAGAAATGTGGCTTTAATCCCATTTTACAGACCGGTTGATTTGCATTTTCTCACGAGATACTCGTTTTTATTTTATATGCGGATTTTTTTTTTCTCCCGGAGCGGAAACTGTATTTTCCTTTTTCTTTAAAAAAAAAAAAAAAAAAAAAAAAAAAAAATTTGAAATAAAAGAGTTGCAAAAGTTGGTTAAAGCTGAACTGATTTAACATTTAACTTTTGACATTTTCCAAACGATTATTTTTACATAAATATTCTCCGGGCTGCCTGCAGTCTTAAAAAATTTTTTAAAACATTGGTCATCTCGGAAAATTTTTTTCATCAAACGTCACCGATGTAAAAATTATTTTTAAAAAATCTCTGATTCTGGAAAATTGCTTAAGGCCAAACAGCGCTTTGACCAAAATTTCTGTGCTTTTTATTTCTAAATGTTTCACTTAAAAAACTTAATAAAACGCATTTAACGTATTTTTCTAAATAATTAATTATTCCGTTAAAATTATACGACAGCGATGTTGCAATTGAACAAAAAAATTAAAAAAAAAAAAAATGGCCAAAAGAAAAATGAAAGGTGTCAAAAAGAAAACCGAAATGATAAACTTTTGTTCTTCTTTTGGATTTATTTAAAAAGAGAAATAAAATAATTTTTTTGAAAAAGAACAAAAGACTCGGTTTAGGGAAAGAAGGGGAAAAAAATGAGGCGTAAAATGAGAAAAAAAAGCTAAAAACGAAGAATAATGGCAGAAGAGGTTGTTGGCTTGAGAAAGAGAATGACATGTTTTCAAAGGAGTAACCGTGGGAAGCATAAGGGGGGAGGGGGTTACTAGGGAAAGGAAAAAAAAAAAAAAAAGTTGATTCTAAATAAAAAAGGAAGAAAAAAAAGGTGAAAGTTAAAAATAGAAGCGATAACGATTTCGAGATTAAGGAGGTAAAAATTTTCCCCTTTTCTCATGTTTTTTTTTCGGTTATTTAAAAAAAACCTTTTGAAGGCAATAAAGGTTTAGCATCGAAAACAGCTATTTCGTCCGCGCCCCCATTTACGTCCCCCCCCCCCCCCACCCCCACTCCCCCCCGATAAATCGATTCAAAAATGTCGATGCCGGGAAAGATAAGTAAATAAAGCGTTGTAAAACAATACCGGAACCCTAGTTTTAACAAGGGATGCATCAAACCCTCAAGGGGAATCGTAAAATGGTAATAATAAAATAAAAATTATAATAAAAAATACATCTTCAAGCTGGCGTATTGATCGTGCCATATGCAATTCTAATGGAAAAGTTTTTATGTTTTACAATCACATGGCTAAAGGTAATTATTTTCCAATTTTCAGAAAATACGGAGACATATGGCTCTAGATAGTTCTCTTTTTTTTTGTTCGATATGGTTTTTTAGGGGAAAAAATGAATTAGAAATGTAGAGTGCAAAGCTGGGTTCGAAGACGTAAGAAGCGGGAAATTGGCCGTAGGTTTCCAAGGAATCAGACAGGAACAAAAGGGAATGACTAGCGGACTGCCCTATTTACACCACAAATTTTCAAATTCAACGATCAAAAAAACATCAGCTTAAAATACGGACTTTGTACTATATTAGGACAAAACCCTGCATCATAGCGAGCTATTTAAAAAAAAAGAAAAAGAAAAAACAAACAACAAATAAATAAATAAATAAATAATAAATAAATACAATAATAATAATTAAGCTTATCGTCATAAATTTTTATCCCTCTGTTTAAAACCAACATGAAAATAATGATCGCATGCTGATTCATATGTGCAATAAAAATCTAAAATCCACAATACTGGTTTTCCCGGAACATCAAACCAAACCGCTGTTTTAATAAAATTTTCCGTTTTCCAAAATTTATTGTACCATACTCTCATTAATAATAAGCAGAATTTTTTTTCCCAAAAAAAAAAAAAAAAAAAAAAAAAACAAAAAAAACAAAAAAAACATGCGATTTAATTTTTACTGCAAATAAAAAATTGAAACTCGAAAACAGTACGCAGGGACGTGATCCTATTTAAAACAAGAACGATGCCTCAGTCAGCAACTGGGCAAATATCGCTTAAATTACTTACGTAGAAAAAAAAAATTCAAAAACAAGAATTTGTGGTTTGAATTCAGTCGGTTTCCTCTTTCCTGCTCCTGGATGTGGTTATTTGACTGGATATGGTTCTTTTTCGATCTAAAAATACTCTTTTTTTTGAGGTTTTTTTTTTTTTTTTTTTTTTTTTTTTTTTTTTTTTTTTGGAAGTGTATGCAACCATGATGTAATCAGCTACTGGGGAATTTCCATGCTCTGACGCATGGGCACATTTCGGTGTTCATTCGATTACCCGTTTTTTTTTTTTCGAAAATATTTGTCTGATTCAGATTTTTTTTTTTACTCCCGATGGAAAACAAAGATACGGATACGCAATATCCATACGTCATCAATTCATCCGACTCCTCGTCCCTTAGCCACAATGAAAATTTTCTCACGAAAAATTACACGGTTCAAAAAAATAACAAAAAAACCAAAAGGTTTATAAAATCTTGTTACGGTACACAATAAGCACTGAACCAGCAGATAATTCCATTTTGAATCAAATCAATCATTTTTTATTCTTCTTCTTCTTTTTCCTACGGTTTTCTGCTTTACATTCATAGTTTATTCCGTTCCGCTACAGTCTTCAATTCTGCTTAACCTGTCATCTCGTGATGTTGCTTTTTTTCCCTTTATTGTTTGAACGATTTCCTCCAAAATTGGACGTTTTTTTATTTTTATTTTTTTTTTCATATCCTTATTTTTTACTTTATTTTTTTTAACTAACTTACAATTAACTTAACAAATCAATAAAAAACGAAGGAATCGTAATAAAACGTGTTCGTTGTAAGAATGCTGTTTAAATATCCCTCGACATGAACATTTCGCTTCCCCCGGCGCCGATTTTATTGATTCAAATGCAGTTTTTTACTCTACTTAGCCCGATTTTATATATTTTTAATGTCAAGAGATCCGATGCAATTGAGCCTCATGACTTATTAGCTTAACCACCGCCAGTTATCGATTCCATCGGCAGAAAGGGCTTTTTGCCTCGACTCGACCTCCTTCCTCATCCTTCCCCACCCCCCCCCCTCCCTTTCCTCTCTCTCCTACCGTCCACATCCCCCCTTTTTTCGCTATTAAAGCCGACATTGTTGTTTCATTCAAAAAAGCCAGACTTACTCAACAAAAATGAGGGTCTTAAAACTCCCGGAAAATTCTCGGAATGTTATGGAATTTTCCTTTTATGCTATTCCGCTCCTTGATTGAGGTTTTTCGGGGTAGAAGGTGCCTTTGTGTCGAGATCCCGGTGGTTTGCCTCTAGGCTTAGGTAATTATCAAAGGACTCTCCGGGAAAATTTCTCCTTTTTTCCATCTCTTCAACTTCTTGAATTCTCTTTTCCTCTCTTTCTCTCTCCCTCTATTAATCTGGACTGTTTTTGTTTGACATTAAATGCACGATTTTATTTATAAAATTTCGCCTCCCCGTAAGTTTACTTTATCCGGCCAACTTAAAGCATAAATAAAAGGGAAAAATTTTTGTTATTTAAGAATCTCCAAAGAAATCGAAATATTTTCTCCCCCTTGCTTCATTTAAATAAATTCATTTAAGTTAAAAAAAAAAAAAATGAAAAACAACACCGCAATAGTGGTTCACGTCCCCTGGCTTTTTATTATTATTATTATTTTTTTTTTTTTCTTCTTTTTCGTCATTTCTTTTCCCTTTTCCCCTACGTGTTAACATAGCAACAAAAAGAGCCACAGTAAAGTCAATTTTTCAACAGAGATATGCCTTAAAAAGTTTTTGACAGATGCCAAGCCCAGCCATCCGCTCTCAAATAATAAGAAACACGTTACATTTTCCGTAGTCACGTAGCTACAGAAAGAATTATGAGCTACCAAAGTTTCTTCATTTTTGCTTCAACCATCCCCCCTCCCCCCTTCCACTTTTACCCCCTACCACCCTGCCGAACCTTCTTCCCTCCTTTTCCCTATTTCCTAGGATGGTTGGTGCGTTAATTTTGTATTATTCCCCGTCATAAAGAAAAATAGAGCAACTTCTTTCTCTATTTATTAACTCCCCAGTTTTTTTTTCTTCTTATTCCCCTTCATCTCCTTTTTTTTTTTTTCTTTCGAAAATTTTTTTCTTGAAAAATATTTTTCTAAGAAAGCCCCTTGGGAGAGAGATTCCGGGTATGAGTTTGTTTTGTAAAACTGATGATCGGTAATTAACAGAAATTTTTCTTTCCTAAAGGGAAAACAAGGAAAATTTATCTCCTTTTTTTTTATTTTTAACATGTTAAAAAAAAAAGTAAATGGGTTGGTGTTCATGCTTCCACTTTACTTAATTAAAAAGAATGAATGGTCTCTGGTCATTCAAAGAAATCATCTTTATAATTTTTTTTATTTTTTCTTTTAATAGAAAAAAAAAATGAATTTTGCTCACTCAATAAACTGGAAGTTTAAAAGGCCGGTTTCCACTCCAAAAGATTTTTTCACCCTTTCACTCCTGATGGCCTTAAGAAGAAACAGGGAAAATTGTGCGAAAAATCTGGGTGGCCCGAGGTCATTTTTTTTTTTTAATTAAAAATTTATCATTAACATGGTATATTTCCAAGTAAAAAATTTTCATGCTGAAATACTTATACTGTAGCCCCAATAAATTTGAGTACGAAATTGCAAAAATTGAAAAAAATTTCACACTAGAAAAAGCATAAAAATCTCCATTCTGACTAAAATTTAATTTCAAACTCTCCATTTTTTTTTTATTTTTAGTTTTTTTTCTTTTTCCGAGTCTTTGGTCATGCATAACTGTTTAATAGGTCCTTAAAGTTCCATAAACACTTTTAATTTTACAGAATTAAATTCCTTAACCCTTTGCTTCCCGATGGCCCTCCTGGAGGGCCATTGGGTATTTCTTGCCGGATAAATTAATTTTTTAGTAAAAAATTATGAAAGACATGTTTCTAGGGGTAATTTGAGCCGCCGATTCCGAATCTGAAGTCAAAATTCTGAAAAAACTAAAATCCAATATGGTGGAGTCGTTTAATTTTTAATAATTTCTATTTTTTGCGCCATATTGGATTTTCCGAGCGGAATCAGTTCATTCTGACGTCAGATTTGAAATCAGCGGAGTCGAAAACGTATAGAGAGTCGTTTTCCCGATCATTTTACGGAAGAAAACAAATTTGGTGCTTTTTTTTGTATTGCATGTATGTATTGCGGGTTGCATATACTGAAAATTGGTAGGCGCCATTTATGGGGTTTAACGCATAGTGCGGGCTCCTAATGTGTTGTAGGTTAACTTTAAGTGCGAAATCATGAAAATAAAAAACATTTCGAAAATTTTCTTCGATTTTCCGGGAAAATTTTCCGAAATTTGGCAATTAAAGGGTTAAAGACCGACAATTTGCTTTCCCAAATACATACAAAAAAATTAATTTTGAGCTTAGAAAATAATGCATCGGATGGGCATAATTAATTATGCACAGATATTTCGGGTTCAATGTTCAATGCTGTAAAATCTAAACGTTTTTCCGAAATTTTGTCAAACTAAGGTTATAAATTAGTAAACAAAGAAGTAAACAAAACGGATTCGTTACGGAAATTTTCGATCAATGACTGATATTTGTATTATAAAACGGCAGGCATCATCAGGGACGGAACCAGGTTCAGTAACTAAAATTAGAAACTTTAGAGTCATTTATTCTGGCTTATTTGACTGGGTTTTTAAGACTTTTATGACCCTAGACGTGCTGTTTATGACGTTTAGAATTTTTTTCAATTTCAAAACTAACTTTAAACATTATGCAGGCAAAACAAAGAGTTATTATTTAGAAACTTAACCAAATAATTGCTAAAATGCTACTGTAGGGATGATACACATTCTAGTAAAAATATAAACAAAAAATTAAACAAGCTTAGTAATTAAAACTTTGAACAAGTAACTTCAGTTGAAATTTTATTTTTTTAAAAAATAAGAAAAAATCGTAATTTTTTTTAGTTTCATTAAAATTAGGGTAAAATAATACCAAAATTTTTAAATTTAGGAAAAATAAGTACCAGTTAAAAAATAGGGACTTCAAGGAACCCAATCTGAAATGAGGGACTTTTAGGGGAATTTGACCCAGTTCCACCAATGGACATCATAGTCCCTCCTTTAAAAAAAACAGGGCATCTTTTGAAAAAAATATAGGATAAATAAAGAACGAAAACCCTTAATTTTCTTTTTTTTTCTTTTTTTATTTTAATTATAAAGAAATTTGTCAAGTAAAGAAAAATGACCAAACAAAATCAAATATTGCAGCAGAAAATAACATTTATCACAAAATATTAATTTTAGCTAAGCAAAAATTAAATTTTTAGGCATTTTTTAATTACAACCACAAAAATATAGAACAAACTCAAAAATAGGACCTTTATAGGACACATAGGACGTTTGTCAAAATATTGGACACATAGGACAACTATGATGCCTGAAAAAATGGCATAAAATATTTTTCCTCAAAAACACGGATTTTTTTTTTTTTTTTTTTTTTTTTTTTTTCGATTTAATTTTAGCTGAAAATGGCCTGAGACAATGGTCCAAAATCAATATCTTTGACGTAAAAAACATTGAAATAAAGTAACACATTAATAGGAGTTCTGAAAGCCCCCCCTCCGCCTTCAGAAATATATATACGACCTTAAAAACTCAAAGGCTTACTGCTTGTATTGCCTTTTAAAGCGAAACTTTTGCATTCATTTTTGTATTCATTGCAGCCGAAGGAACTCGTTAAATTTTTTCTTTTTTTTTAATTCCCTCCTTCTGTTCGTAATATACCAGTAGTTGGGCATCTCAAAGATGCCTTTCGTCTTTCAAGGATAAAAATATCAAAAATCAATTAAAATTACGAACTTTTACCGGACATTGCCTAGCTTTGTAAGAGTACGAAAATTTAATTAATATTTTTATATGACTCTAATGATTGTTAAGATTTTTTAATCGGAGACCATTTTTTAAAAGCTACTGCCCTCTCCTAAATTTGACAGAGTAAAATAAAAATAAAATAAAAAAAAAGTTAGCTAACTTTGACTGAAGGCATTTGGATAATATGAAATTACAAAACATCATGGTGATGGCGACCTTAATATTTCCCATATTTTCTATTCAAGGAAAATTAAGATTAATTTCAGAACCCTGTTATTAAGTTTTGGGCATTATTCCTTAGGAAAAGAAAAAATAAAATCACTTAATACAGTAAGTACCATTTTTTTTGCTCCTTCACCAATGGCATCAAAAAGTAGATCATAAAACGAAATATTATTAAGCTCATACGTCCATTAATAAGTCCTCGCAATTTGGGCTTATTATCGTTTTAAAAAAAAACATGATAGCCATAGGAGGCACATTTTTCACAATTACATTTTTTTTAAATTCAATAGGCCTCACGAACCCTCCTACTTCACAAATAACGAATTAGGTCTTGATAACTGGAATAAATCCCAGATTAACATGAGATAAGTCACCTATAAAGTGACAAATATATTAAATGTCAAAGCCCATAAATAAATAATCAATTAGGAAATAAAAACAGGCCCATATTGACAAAACTCAAAAACTTTTCAAGAATAAATATTTTGCCCAAAAATTCGATAAGCCATTAATCTTGTTACATAACCTAAATATTTTTAAAGCAAGATGATGTCATACAAATGTATTATTGTAGCCTTATCAATACTTTTACCCCTCAGATTAAATCCGATTTTTTTTTTTTTTTTTTTTTTTTAAAATACCTAAGTTTGTTGAGACAAAGTTTGCTGCTCAAACAAAGCACGAATTCATCAACAAACAATTTTTGAACTTTATATTTTATTTATTATTATTTTTATTTAATCATATTTATTATTTAAAAAGAAAAAAAAAAATAAACAAAAAATTGCAAAAGTTCATCCATGTGATTTTCAAAGGCCGAAATTTCACGCAAAAACATTTTGCAGTAACATGTTGCCAACATGTTGAAGCGTAAAAACAAGACGAGCAACACTGAAAAATGAAAATAAAAATTCGATTGTTTTAGCGTGAAATTTCGGCATGACAACTAAATGGCGATTTACGGGCAAAAAAATCCAAATTTTAAGAATCTGACGAACACTTTTGGTGCAACCTGGAATCTTCGGTGCAAGTTTCAACTTGCTTCAAATATTTCAAATAAATACAAACCCGGAATAAAAGCTTTTCGAATCCAATTTTTTTTAAAAATCATTTTCTGGCTTCACATACAATTCAGACTTGTTGAAACTTGCACTAAAAATGAGTAAATGTTGCTCAACATCTTGCTGCAACAGGTTTCAGCGTGAAATTTCGGCCAAATCCCTAAATTGCGATTCACGGGCAAAAAAATTCAAATTCTAGGAATCTGACGAACACCTTGGTCCAACTTGGAATTTTCGGTACAAGTTTCAACTTGTTTCATATATTTCAAATAAATACAAACACCGAATGGAAAATCAAAGCTTTTCGAACCCATTTTTTTTTAAATCATTTCCTGGCTCCATATGCTATTCAGACTTGTTGAAACTTGCAAGTTTCAACAAACTTACGGGATACAGCAAAGGCGTTCGTTGGATGTCGAAAATTTGGATTTTTCCCCCTAAATCGGGTATTAGATTAAAAAAAAAAAATCATTCACTGTAGCCAACTGTCAATAAAAATAAAAAAAACCTAAATAGCATCTGAAAATATTTATTGCATTTCAGGGCAAAAATAGGAAAGTATAGATTCTTTCCAGCAAAAAAAAAAAAAAAAAAAGCTTAAACAGTAAATGAAAATTGAGACCTCATTTGAATGATTCATTGATCCTTAACTCGATATGCATTAATCCAAACACATTCGTCTAAACCTTGTATTTAAATTTTGTCATTTGATCTTCGGTTACATGATATTTATACAACTGTCGACAAACTTAGCAACATTTTTCTCAAACAATAAATTCTTAACTGTTGCAAGACTGTTATTCCAAGATAAGTCCGCATTCCCAGGTGTTCCATAAAAATCTCATCATCAAAATTTTTGAACTATCAAAAACAAATAACAAAAATAATTATTTAATTATATAAAAATAAAAAACATTTTCATAAATCAACAGAATCGGTTCAACATCATTTTCGATACGGACGAAATCAACAACAGTTCCAAAAGCAAAAAAATAAACAGAACACAGTTCATCATTTTTAAAAATAAAGCTCAATATAACCCATCGAAAGTCTGCAAATGGTTTCGATTAAAAAACGAACGCATAACACTGCTTTTAATGAATCACATTCTCCACATTTTCATTATTTAACAGATAGACCCACTTACAACAAAAATTTTCCACATATCAAAACAGATGATTCCGACACATTATTTTTTATTAATCCGATTTGACACAAAGCGAAATTTCCCATTTAAAAGTCTTTCGACACGCGTGATTTTAACCTAAAAAAAAAATACTTTCTTTCATAAAAGAAAATTTCTCGAATTTTCAATAACGTGATAATCATTATTATCATCGTAAGCCCGTAAGCGTTATCGTTCAAAGCTCCTTATTAGATCTAGTCTGATACGTTTCAACAAAACAGCTTGTCGAATAAATTGAATTTCAATGAGACGAGCAAAGAATTTAGCTAATTATCAAGTCAAGGTCATTGTTAACTTTCTCAGATGTATATAACTGACGTATCTGCGAGCGGTCTGGAGTAATTTTATCTAGAATACGTAATCAAAACACGGAAGGCGAGTTAAGACTCGCGGTCAAAAAACAAAATCACGGCCAAACAAAGGTAGAAAGAGTTTTTTCCTCCAAGAAAAAAAAAATCAGACTGGGATATGGGGGCATATCCCTATGTAGGATTACGTCTTTGGGGTACTGTCCTAATATCGCTAAATTTAAACAATGAAACGATTTAAAAATTTTAAGGCATTTTTTTTTTTGCTCGTTTTTGGTCCAAAAATTCGAATTTTTTGATAATTCAGGCATCGAACCCATTTCGACCAGAAAAATTAGTGACTTTTGGGCCAAAAATGGTTTTAATAGTGAGTTTCAGTGACCTGACGGAAGAAATTTAGTGACTTGAAATAAGTATATCCAAAATTTTTTTAACGTATTAAACGTGAGTAATTACATTCCTTATTATTTTTATCAGTTTTTCCTAAAAATGTTGGTTCCTAAAATTTTTAGCCTAAGCATTTTTTTCCTAATTTTCAATTTTTATAAAATTTTTTAATCCTCAAATAAAATTTCCTAAAATGAATATTTGTCATAATTTTTTAAATCTCTAAAGGGGTTTTAGGAAATTTTATTTTCTTTTTAGGAAAGGGTCTAGGGAAAATGTCCTAATGGCAATAGGTCATAATCCACAATTTAATACCACTAAAATAGGAAAATGACCTAATTTATTAATAGGTCGTATTCCGAATGTATATATACAAAAATAGAATATTTATTCTGAATATGCCCTAATCATAATGTAGGGAGACACAACCCTGAATATGACCTATTCAAAAAAAAAAATCGAAATTAAAATAAAATTTTTTTTATAGTTTTATGCAAAATATCACAAGTGTTACAAATATCACAACAATTGCTGGAAATGTTTTCCAGTAGTCAATCTTTAAATTATTTTCAATTTACACTGGTCTACAAGGGTTTTGTACCAGAATTAAAATTTGGTTTTTTATACGTGTTTTGAGTTGCTAAAACCGAATTTAACCACCATTTTGCATATTTTTTTTTCCTTTGAATAGGTAAAACTAATACCTATTCAGAGAAAAAAATGTGATGTGATGGAGCAAAATGGTGGTTAAATTCGGTTTCAGTGGCCCAAAATACGTATAAAAAACCAAATTTTAATTCTGGTACATTAAAAAAGGTAAAATTTGTAGACCAGTGTTATTGTAACGCGAAACAAAAAATAAGTGCCCGACACAAAGGACACTGGATGGGCCTTGTAGACCAGTGTAAATTGAAAATAATTTAAAGATTGACTACTGGAAAACATTTCCAGCAATTGTTGTGATATTTGTAACACTTGTGATATTTTGCATAAAACTATAAAAAAAATTTTATTTTAATTTCGATTTTTTTTTTTTTGAATAGGTCATATTCAGGGTTGTGTCTCCCTACATTATGATTAGGGCATATTCAGAATAAATATTCTATTTTTGTATATATACATTCGGAATACGACCTATTAATAAATTAGGTCATTTTCCTATTTTAGTGGTATTAAATTGTGGATTATGACCTATTGCCATTAGGACATTTTCCCTAGACCCTTAGGAAATTTTATTTTAGGGATTTAAAAAAATTTTATTTCAGGAATCAAAAATTTTAGAAAAATTAAAAATTAGAAAACAAAAAAAACAAAAAATAGTCAGGAAAAAAATTTTAGGAACTAAAATTTTTAGAAAAAATGGATTAGGAATTAATTTTTTTTGTAGGAAAAATGGTAGGGAATCTTCACATTTTAACATAAAATTATTTTTAAAGATGGCGTTTTAGTGAAAAAAACCTTTCCTTGAGCAACTTCGAATGTTGAATAGAAATTATTTAACGCAGGAAATCTTTTAAAATCCACTAATTTATCAAAAAAAGTGACTTTTAGTGACCTTTCACAGAAAAAGTAACTTTTAAGGGAAAAAAAGTGACTAGCTTAGACAAAATTAAAAAATGTAGGGAACATTTTATTTAAAATTTTCCAAATTCTTCTTTTTGTTCACGTAGTCTAATTTTAATATTAAAAAAAAAAAATGGCGAAAATTAAAAAAAAAAGTTAAATAAAATTTTAAGAAATTTTTAAGTTCTGGCTTTCGTTTATGTTAAAAAAGGCCAAACGTTCCATTTAAAAAGTTCCATTAAAAAAGGTCAAAAGCTAAAAAAAATAGTCAGAATATTATTTAAAATTTTAATATAAAAATAATTAAAAATTAATTTTTGGTGCGAACAGCCCGACTGCTGCAGTTCCGATTAGATTTCAGAATCAATCAGAATCGCAATCGGAATCAGCATCAAAATTGATTTCGATTTAAAGTGAACCGAAAAGTACTAGTAAAGGATTTTGACGTAGGACTACGTCTTAGGGGTCAACATGGAAAAAATAGTTTGTGCGGACCGTGTAGTGGTCACAAGAAAAAAAAAAAAAAACATATTTTTCGTAAATATTTCGAATTTTTCGTTAATCTTTAACTAATAATAATAAAAGTCCCTATCAAATTTTACTTTTTTGAAAATTAACGAAAAAATAACGAATATTAACTAAAATTTAGCGAAAATTGTCGTGAATTAACCGAAATTAAAGGAAAATTAACAAAAATTAACGGAAATTTTATATTAACGTGTAGTTGTCACAAGAAAAAAAACACATTTTTCGTAAATATTTCGAATTTTTCGTTAATCTTTAACTAATAATAATAATAAGAGTCGTGACTTATATTTTTAACGTCAAATAATCTGGATAATTTAGAAAAATTAATGATGAATTAAGGAAAAATTCACGAAAATTAACAAAAACTTTCTAAAAATTTGTCTCGGTGTTATTTCCCCCATAACTTTGATCTTTTTTTATCATTTTAAATAATATAATTTAATACCATAAGATAAATAATAATAACATAATTTTCGAATTAATTTTCCTTAATTAAAGGAAATTATGGATTATCTTTTTGATATAAAAAAAATTCAATTTAATATTTTAAATTTTTCATTATTTTCGTTAGTTAAAAAAATTAACAGAAAATTGACGGATCATTTAAAAAATTAATGATGAATTAAAGAAAACTTCACGAAAATTTTTAAATTTTTTTAAAATTTTTAAATCTTTTTAATTTTTCATTATTTTCGTTAATTTTTGAAGTGAAACTTCTTATGGGGGGGGGGGGGGGTCCTGCGTAAGCGTAAGTGTCCGCGT
Organism: Liposcelis bostrychophila; assembly: GCA_037577465.1. Classification (NCBI taxonomy): domain Eukaryota; kingdom Metazoa; phylum Arthropoda; class Insecta; order Psocodea; family Liposcelididae; genus Liposcelis; species Liposcelis bostrychophila. The sequence continues at coordinate 11,476,401 of CM075210.1, forward strand.
AACTTTAATTTTATGAAAGTTAAAAAGTAAATAACGAATATTAACTAAAATTAACGGAAATTATCGAGAATTAACGGAAATTAACCAAAAATTTAAATTTTTTAATTTTTGGTCAGAAAGTTTCTTAAAAAATGACATCTTATTAACTTCTTATGGGGGGGGGGGGTCCACGTAAGCGTAGGTGTCCGCGTAACTCTGGTGTGTTTTGATTATTTTAATTAACTTAATTTAACTTAGAAATCGTTAATTTTTTAATTAACAATTAATATTAATTAATTAATTTTCTTAATTAACACCGAAATAACACCGAGACAAAATTGCCGCTCGAGCGAAGCGAGAGCGGCAATTGTCGAGGTGTTGGGGCCAGGTCAGATCTTCGAAAAACAAACCCCAAAAATAATTTTTCAGAGATTTAAAAAAAAAAATTGTCAAAATTTTAATTAAAATTTTCGAAGTTAAAACTTTATAGCCTATATTTTATAATTTTAAAATTCTACATTATTTTTCGTTAATTTTGAAAAAATTAACGAAAAGATCAAAAGTTAGGTCAAAAGTTATGGGTTTTTGCCGAGGGTGAGCTCGTAAAACAATAAAATTTTCGACCGAAATTTTACAAAAGTGACAAATTTTGCTCGAAAATTTCACCGTTAGGACATAAAAGCTACAAATTTAAGTCGAAAAGTTCCCACTAGTGACAAGTTTTGCAAAACTAACACATCTGTGAAATTACATGTCGCAAAGAAGGGACTTTAAATGTTTTTGAGAGAAAAAAGTGAAACTTTTTACTATTAATGTCCAAAAATGAAATATTGAAGGAACGCAAATATTTTTGGTAAATATTTCGAATTTTTCGTTAATCTTTTAAATTTTTCATTTTTTTTTCGTTAATTTTTTTAAAATTTTCGTAAATTTTTAGAAAGTTTTCGTTAATTTTCGTGAATTTTTCTTTAATTCATCATTAGTTTTTCTAAATTATCCGTTAAATTTTTTAAATAACGGAAATTATGGATTATTTTTTTGATAAAAAAAAATCAAAAGTCATGGGCGAAATAACACCGAGACAAAATTGCCGCTCGAGCGAAGCGAGAGCGGCAATTAGTTGAGGTGTTGGGGCCAGATCAAATCCCCAAAATTGCCGAGGTGTTGACTATTTTTGAAGTGAAACGTCTTTAGTCACAAATTTTATTGAAAATCGATTTTTGAATCATATTTTTCGATCATTTTAAATATTAAAATTGTAAATAACTTCGAAAATTTTTAAATTATAATATTCATAATATTTTGAATATTCATAATTTTAACTTTGAAAATTTTAACGTTAATTTTAACGTTAATTTTTTTAAATTAACGAAAAGATCGAAAGTTATGGGCGAAATAACACCGAGACAAAATTGTCGAGGTGTTGGGGTCAGGTCAGATCTCCGAAAAACGAATCCCCGATTTTATTTCCCCGAAATAATTTGTGTACGTGCATATGAAAACCTCCCACTTATACAATTCGGATAGTTTGTTTTGAAAAGATAGTTTATTTAGATAGTTTGTTTAGAGAAAATAGTTTGTTAAAAAACAAAACACACTATGCGGATTGTATAAGTGGGAGGTTTTCATATGCACGTACACATTTGTCAAAATTTTAATTAAAGACTTCAAAGTTAAAATTTCAAATAGTCAAATTACTATTTATATTAAAATTTTAACTTCGAAAATTTGAGACAAGCGAGAGCTGTCGGACTATATTTAAAGTGAAACTTCTTTAGTCACAATTTTATTGAAAATCGATTTTTGAATAATATTTTCGATCATTTTAAATATTAAAGTTTTAACTTGGAAAATTTTAAATAATATTTTGACTATTCAAAATTTTAACTTTGAAGATTTTTTCATTATTTTCGTTAATTTTAAAAAAATTGAAAAAATGGTTGAAAAAAGGGTGATTTTCAAAAACGAATTTTGAAAAGATCAAAAGTTAGATTAAAAGTTATGGGCGAAATAACACCGAGACAAAATTGCCGCTCGAGCGAAGCGAGAGCGGCAATTGTCGAGGTGTTGGGGCCAGGTCAGATCTCCGAAAATCAAATATTAATCTGCATTTCAAATATTAATTAATTTTTAAATAATTAAAATAATTCTTTTTTGATTCATTATTATTTTTATTCCTTGCTTTAGGAATTGTGAAAGTTTAACTATTTCAATTTTCCATTTTTTTAATGGCAATTTTTCTCGATGCCAATGTTCTTAATAGCAATTTTTAATGACGTATCCACGAAAAATCTTCCGGCCGTGTGGTCACACAGCCAACTCGGCGTTTTTAAAACGAATGTTGGTTTTAGGTTGAAAATAAAATCGTTGAAAAAAGGGTGATTTTCAAAAACGAATTTTGAAAATGGATGAAAAGGGTTATTTTAAAAAAAAATTGAAAAAGGGCAATTGGGCGATTTTGGGCAATTTTAACTCTGGTGTGTTTTTTATTAAAATTTAAGTAAGTAAAAAACAATGAAAAAAAATTGAAATTAATTATTTCAAGTTAAAATCGGTTGAAAAAATAGTAAAACGCAACGCCATAAGAAGTTCTTTAGGCTTTACCGACGTAGAGCCTTTTTCATTTTTTTTTTAAATTAACGAGATAAAATTTACGAGAGTAATATTAAAACAGTACCCCATAGACGTAGTCCTACGTAGGGATATGCTGCCATATCCCAGTATAATTTTTTACGATTATTATGTATCCATTGAAAATCGGGATCGGAATCTCAAAATTTTCCCCGCTCTCTCGGAATCGGAACCGAAGCTCTGTCCTTCAAATTAAATATTTTTCGTCCAGTCCAGAAGTGCGATATTGTCATTTATCAAAAATTTTCAATTTTATTTGTGTCAGAATGAATGCTTTGCCTGAAATTTCTGTATTATTTTATTGCCTTCTTACGTATATTTCTTCGGAAAAATGGTTCAATTAGGATGAGAAAATAATTGCACCCGAGTTAATTTTTTTTTTTTTTTTTTGTTAAAGAAAAAAAGAATTGTCTAATTGGCTATTTACAGGACCTTGAAAGTCTGCAATTCATGGGTATGTCTAAAACATGAATGAAAAAAAAAAAATTTTTTTTTCTTCTAAATTTTCCCTTGCAACTTCGGTTCCAGATAAATTATATAATACTCTATGCACCTAATCAGAAATATCGCTCCGTCTGCATAAAAAAAAAAAAAAAAAAAAAAAAAAAAAAAAATTAATTTGGCTGTTATTTTATGATTCTCGGGTTAGGTTAGATTATGATGTGGAAATTTTTAGTCTAATTTATTTATGAATGAAAATGATTAATGGTGTCACTCGAAGGCATAGAAACGAGAAAAAGATGCAATTTCTTTTCACACGTGACAACATGACGATAACAGTAAAGTATTTGAGATGAATCACCAGCAAAAGGTAAGTCTGTCATATCATTTCAAATTACTTATTATAAAAGTATGTTTATCTGGCTTGTTTACAAAGTTCACACATCATAGTACTCAAGTACAATAAAAAATGAGTTTAAAAAAAAAAAATTTAAAAAATCATAAGTTTTTTATGGGGAAAATGAAATTCTTTCTTCAAGATTTTGATTCAAGAGGATAATTTCCTTTAACTTTGTGCCTAAAGAATCTGAACGATGAATGCTATCTGATCCGTTTTCGTTATTAAAAAAAAAAAAAAAAAAAAAAAAAAAAAATCTACAAATTATAAAGCTTCTAGGGATTTAAATAAAGGTGTGAAGTTTAAGAGATGAAATATTTTTGCAAAAATTTCAGTAAACTAATAAATTTAACTTTTTAAGTTGTGCGTGATCTTTTGATAAAAAAATTGTGTAGTAAGTCCTTTCTCATTGTTTGATAAAAAAAACCATATATTCTACATCCTTATTTATTTTTAAACAAGAGAGACGTGATTTTGAGCCCATTTTGTTCAACTGGCCTAATAATTTTCATTTTAAAAAAATTTGAATTTTTTTTTTTTTTTTTTCAATTTTTTAAGATGAAACCTACACAATGTCAGAAATTCTCAAACAATTATTCAAACAGGAAATTTTTAAATTCAAGTCATTAAAAATGAAAGATTTTAACCCTTACTTACGCACCCTAAACACTCAAATTTTTTTTCTGGAATGTTTCTCAAAAAATTGCTGCCTCTTTAAAAATAGGCTTCACTGAATACCGGAAAAAACTGCTGTTTTGTCTAATACTAAGGTTTTAAGGGGTTAAATCCAAATTTCAGACATTTTACGAACTCCCTTGACTTATTCTTGTATTTTTTGTACCAGTTTCAACTTGTTTCAAGTAAATAAGAACCTGTAACACAAAATTAAAGCTTTTCACAACCGCAAATTTTTTTAAAATTATTTTTCGGTTGTATATACAATTCAGACAAGTTGAAACTTGCACTAAGATCTCTATGATACAACAAGAGTCCGTCAAATACTTAAAATTTTTTATATTTTTTCACCGTAAATCAGGCAAAACCGCCATTTCTTCTAGTTTTCATCAGTGCCTACTCTTAACCCTTAAACGGGCGAATTTTGGAAACTTTTCCCGGAAAATCTAAGAAAAAAAATTTTTTTTTTTTTTTTTTTCATGATTTCGCACTTAAATTTAACCTACAACACATACCGGACCCGCACTGTGCGTTAAAACCCATATTAGACGCCTACTAATTTTCAGTATATGCAACCCGCAACACATACACGCAATACAAAAAAACGAACAAAATTTGTTTCCTTCCATAAAATGATCTGGAAAACTACTTTCTATATGTTTTCGACGTCGCTGATTTAAAATCTGACGTCAGAATGATCTAATTCCACTCCCAAATCCAATATGGCGCAAAAAAAAATTCAAAAAAAAAAATAAATAAATAAATAAATAAATAAATAAAAAATAAAATGATAAAAAATAAAACGGCTCCGCTCCGCCATGTTAGATTTTAGTTTTTTCAGAATTTTGACTTCAGATTCGGAATCAGCGCCCCTAGAAACATGTCTTTCATAATTTTTTACTGAAAAGGAACTTCGCCGGCGAGAAATACCCAACGGTTCGTATACGAGCTAAGGAAATATAATGACCGGACCCCTTAATTTTGCATCGCCTCGCATTATATTTTTGATGAGTCGGTGATAGAAAACGTTAAGGATCCATACATGGGCCGAAGCTATGGAACAGGCTAACAGGTAAAAAAAACAGGATGAGGAATTTTTTTTTATGTTTGCAAAAAAAAAAAAAAAAGGTTATTAAAATTGACTCATTTACTTAAAAATCTTTACTTTCAATGCTGAGTGCAATATTTGTTGAATGTGTGCTCAAGTGTCGTATAACAGATAAGACGAAAATGATTACATTTAAATGCAAAACCCGCATTAGCTTGTATAAGAAAATATCCGGAACGAATTCCTTTTCCTTGATTGGAAGCACAAACTTCGAAAAGCCATTAACCCAATGACAGTGACATTTAAAAAAAAAAAAAATTTATTTTTATTTTTTTTCATTCACTGTCGAATAATATCAAACATATCTTAAAAATATGTAGGAAGAAAGAAAAGGAAAGAAGGGAAAAAAAGACAGATATACCTGTTCCCGATAAAATCCTTTTTAAGTAAAGGTATAAAGTCTAATAAATCTGTCTTAAAGCATGAAAAGAAAGGAAAAGATAATCCTGCATTTCAATTTCCAGACGTACTTACATTGCCAAGGGTAGGAATTTTTTTTTTTTTATATGTTTATCAATCGTTTTAGGCATTAGTCGTCGACATTCCAACTTTATCATTCGAAGAAGAGAGAGAAAAAAAAAAAAGAGAGAAATCAATTTATGGGGTTTCGCTCATTCAAAGTTTTAGACCGACTGGATACGTACATAAAATAGGTCAGGAAGAGAGGGGTGCAAACAATAGATCAGAAAATATAAAAAAAAAGAATACAGTGACACCTGCCGTTACCTTTAGGGAACAGGTTTTTTTTTTTTTTTTTTTTTTTTGCATTTACTTACACATTACGGTAGGGTAGGATTATTCAAGGTTAAAGGTTCCGGTTAAAAAAATGTTATAATTTCGATGGCGTTGCAAAATTGACAAAGACTAATGATCGATAATTTCTTTTACATCGAACATCAATTTAAAAGGAGAAAGGTGAGTAACCTAAGTACAATAAGAATTAAAATCGGTTTTAAGAAACCGAAAATAATTTTAACGGATCGGTTTTCGTCGCCGGAAGCGATTGTCATTTTTATTTTATTATATTATTTTTTTGTTCTGTTTTCCTGGGATTTTTCAAAGATTTTTTAAAGATTTTTACTTGTAACTCTTGTTTTTTTAATTTTTGGAAAAAAGCTGTGCTTCCCTTTTTTTCTTTTTTTTTAATCTCAAAAAATTTTAACTTTCCTATCGAAAATAGAAAAATAGGATGATTCTTGCTGGTGGTATGTGACTATGCTACTTTCGTTAATTCAACCCTCTCTAAACGTCGTCTCATATTAATCTTAGTTCGTCATGAACGAATTCAAGATTTAATTGTTTGCAACCTACACAAGACCAATAAAAAGCATAACTGAAGTTTAAAAGTTCAATTCTAATTTTCTCAGCTGCAGTTCCCTCATATTAGTCTGAAAAGGGCTAATTTTTTGGCTCGTGATTGCATTTTCAAAAAAACATGTTTTGACTTGCAGCCTTAAAAATCTCAGATGGAAATCTCATAAGGAGCATTGCAAACTTATCACATCAACCAGAGAAAATAAAATTGAAAATTTCAGCAAAATCACAGCGATCATAATTCACTACATTCAAAAAAAAGTTTGGCTCGTCAAAGCTTCAGAAAATTTCAGACAAAACATTAACACTTACAAAAAGAATTCGGGCCCTTAGCTCATGATATTCCGAATTCATAATTTTGATATCAGAAATACTATTACCAATAACAATATTTGTCTGATTAAGTTTGCAGGTACAGCAAAATAAAATTACTTGTCTCAAGCAAATACAGGACTCTGTGGTCCAGCAACTATTTCGGGTAAAGTTTTTACTTTGGATGCAAGTGACTTTTGTTACGATTACCTTATAAACTTGCTAAGCTTTTAATCAGGTTTTTGGCAACTCGAATGCTAATAGCAGATGCTAGTGCTATCAATGCTAGAGGTATGTACTATTTAAGTTCTGTCATAAACATACCCTTGAGTGCAATTAATGAATCATTAGTAGTATGTAATTTAATATTATAAAAATGTGTTAATGGTGTGAGCTATTAATGTACATCACAAGTCCACAACAATGCTGTGTTCCTTGTTGCCATTATCAATAAGATGTATGCACATTGCTAAAATAATGTTTTCCGAAACTGGAAACTAGTTGAGTCAGATTGCAGTCGTTTAGATAAATCTGACCTATTCTTAACGTGATCCTCTGGGACCATGCTTTTTTTTTGCCTATTATTCTCAGGGTCGTCAGCACTTCAAACCTCAGAAATTAAACTTTCAGATCTGCTTAAGACCCAGGGTTCTGGATTCGACTGATCCAAAGGCAGGACTTGGATTGTCAATTAATTTTTAGTCTCTAAAAAATAGACTTTTTTAATGCTTCCAAAACCTGTGTTCATAGATTCAAGGCTGAATAAATCTAAATCTAACTCCTAACCTATCAAGCTTTCATCACACATGAATCTGTCTTAAGCATTTTAGACTCCAAAAATTATTACCGTTTCACAGAAAAGGAACAATACAATGACTTTAATATGATTGGTGAATTATCATATTGCATTAGGAATTATGTGCCATTTGTACCTAGGCATTCTCGATAGTGGCTGGAATGTATGTCTTGTTATTAAGTGCTTTGCATATACTATGCAGTAAGTACAGCATTTTATTATGTTTGTATTTTATATCATTGTTTACCTGTTGCCAATGGTCCTCCAGTGAAGGTTCAGATGAGAAAAATCCAGTATCGTGTATGTCCTGAAGCTCCCTGAATATATTGCCGCTTGGTAAGATATCCATTTTTGAAAAGGATTTTCACTAATTTTCACTGATTTCACATTAAATAAACATTGCAACAACTCAAACAAAAAAAAAAAAAATTAAACAAAAAAAGGAAAAAAAAAAAAAAAAAAAAAAAACAGAACCAAAACTAAAAACCCAATTCTTTTTTTTTCTTCACTTTTAATTTGATATTTTTTAATTTAACAATTTTTATTATATTTTTTTTCTCCTTTGCTTTTACTTATTACTTATTTTTTTTGCTTAAAGTATCATTTAAATAGCACCTAATTTGAAATTAGTTACACGTGCGTTTTTGTTACCATTTGTTTTGGTATCTCCGGTTTTTTTATGATTTTTACACGCCGGCGTTTTATTAAGAAACGAAGACATTAGGAATTTAAAAACCGTGACACTTTTATTTTAAACAAATAATCTAGGCTCATCACTCGTTGTACCTGAAATCAGATATTATTTTGCATTGTAAAAAAAATCGTAAAAAAATAAATGAAATAAAAGGGAATTCCAGGAAAAATTAAACCCCCTTCCGCTTTTTTAATCAAGCCGACGGTAGGATTCAAAAACCGGTCCCCGTGGATTTCAAATAATTTTCTTTTTTAATTTTTGCCCAAAATTTTCAGATACGGGTAGGCATATTCCAGTAATGACCGAGAATAATGGCGTACAGCTTATACATGTGTGTGTGTATTCACTATTCCCACTATTTGTAAATGAAAAAAATGATTATTTTAACGTCGAAAAAATGGAAATTCTCACTGATTATAACGTGGTTTCGATTTGAAAATTACATCACTTAATATTTGTATCATTCCGGAATCCAAATTTAGTGACTTTAACACAGGAATTATTGTTTTTCCCGCCTATTTACCGAAAAACAAGACGGTATTGAAATGTATAGAATTCCCAACTTTTAGTAATGGCGTCCGAGACAAAACTGCTCGCGGAGCAATGCGCAGACTAGACTGGTTGTTCGACGGCCGGATGCCAGAGAAGGGGACGCGGCATGCCATACAAACGAAAATCTAGAAATACATTTCACGCGGTAAACTAAACATGAGGAGTGAATCGTTTCCAACGTTGCCGCCGGATGGTTAGTACGCAGAATGGCCACCAGAAGCAGCACTTTCTTGAAAATTGCTTTTCTGTAGGCGCGTTTTTTTTTTTTGCATCGGATTTCTTTCGACTTTGGGGGATTTAAAAAAAATGGACTTATGGAATGTACAAAATGAGTAATATATTTTTCTTAAGAATTCAAAAACTATAAACTAATTAGATAAAAAAAAAACCTAGTTACTATAGTAACTACCTACCATCATATCCTAAATTTTTCTATAACAGCGAACTTTGCCTGTAGAAATATTAAAAAAACATGAAAGCTTAAGACGTCAAAAAGATGTCTTTAAGAAGGATCGATAATACAATTTGTCAGTGGGTGACGTCAAGAAGACGTCTCAGCGACGTTGAAAAGAGATGACTTTAATATTTCGAGATCAAGATGACATCAATACGACGACAATAAAGACGTTGTACAGCGGATTAGTAAAGTCCAGGAAAATGACCATGTCTGATGACAAAAATGTGACGCGTCACCATAATGTCACCTTTTTCGGTGCTATTAATGGAGGTAGCCCTATAAATTAAACTCAGTCAATTTTTATCGATTGATAAAAATTGTTGTCTGCCTTTTCAAAGCAATAAAATTAAAAAAAAAAAAAAAAAATGCGAAGTTACCTTGGCCACTGTTTTATATCTATTTAGCAATAATCAAAAGTCTGAATTTTTAGCTAGTCTATCTGGAGAGATATTGACAGCTTTTGACAGAACATATCTTTGATACGCATAAACATTAAGATTAAGACTTAAAATTGCGGCTATGAGAGGATAAAAAAAAAAAATTATCTTTATATTCTTTTTTGTCTGTGGAATTATTAGTACTGTACACGAATTTCGAAGTTGACATAAAACTACGGTTTTTTTTTCGACAGATATCCGTCCGGATCAATATTAGCTTATCGATCCGGAAGAGGTCTTTCTTGAAATCCGGATGGATTGTAGTCGATGGCACCTTTATTGTTTCTCATTTTATCTTTGTTTGCTTTATACATATTTTTAATTAAGTTTATCTATTTTTTTCTTGCGATTTTTTTGCGGCTTTTCTAAGAAAAAGACAATAATAAAGTATTGGCAGCATAAGCCGTACACAGTGAATTTTCCAATTTTAGGCGGTGGAAATTTTCTCCTTAGCACAAAAAGCATCCAAAGATACTAGAAACTAAATATAACCCTAAAATTTTTTTCCGAAAAAACAGTCGAATGGTCTCAATTTAATCCATGTATAATTCAAATTGTAAGAAGAAATGTTAAAAATGAAAATGTCATATGTTAGTATGACCCGACAGTTTTCTCCCGGTGGAAAGGAAGGATAGGCTTACATCCCAGTCAAATTCAGAATTTTTTGTATGGATTCTTTAACAGTTTTCGTCATAAAAAGCAAGAATCTCCCACTTGCAAGGAAATTTAAAATTGGGGATTTTTTAAAAAAATATTAATGGCCAAGAATTTTGAGGCTTTTGGTGAGTGTGTACAGAAATATTAACTTTCTAATTTAAATTTAAATTAGAACTAAAAACTAACACGGTTTAAGATCATAAAAAATTCGTTGATATAAAATTTACTACTTAAAGAAAACAAAGATGCAAAAAACAAAAGATATGAGTTTTTCTCTCATTAACGTAGAATGAGATTTTTTTTTCTCGCTATCTTATGAGCTTAAAACGCTTATTCGTAGTACGATATTTTCCTTTATGATAACCACAACTGAAATTATGAATTTTTTTTTTAAAAAAAAAAAAAAAAAAAAAAAAAAATGCGGATCTGAACCAATTTTTTCTCAAACATATATTGTAAAATGCGCAGGAGCAGTTGTTATCTTCCGACATTTATAATTCCTGTGAATCCCGAAAATGACTTGTTTTAGGTTTTCTGGGAAATTTGAACTCCCGAAATAGAAATGTTTGATCTAGGGAAAAGGGAAATTACCTTTCCCTCAGTTCCCAAGAAATTCCGGGAAAAAGTAATTTCATTTTTATTTTCTTTTTGTTTTTCAATAAAATTTTATAAAAAGAATGAAAGAATGAAATTTTTCCCCCTTCTCGGGGGACCCCAAAGTTAAAAAAAAAGATTTACTGCCAGCGGGAATCGAAAAGATTTTTCTCCAAATTTTCTTAATCTCTGATTTTGGTCAAAATGTGCCATTACGACTTGTTACCAGACAAAATTTAAAAAATGGTATTTCGGCTTTTTTGAGATTCAAAAAACTTATACCGTCATATCTAATTTCAAAATATGTTAAAGAAATCACTACCAACAGCCTATTTTTTAAAACAATTATTTTCGGATACTTTTTTTTCAGATTAAAGCTCGCTGCTTTAAATTCATCGAATTTCATCGCTAAACTTCAAAGCAAATAATTCGGGATCCAAAAACTGATTTTTTTTCACTTTCATAAATTGTTTATTAAAAAAAAATAATTATATTAAATTACAATGATCAATTACGTACCGGTATAAATAAAATCAAAAATAAAATTAAAGTAAAATGAGACTAGAACGTGTGAGCGTTGCGGCATACGCCGCACCCCAAAGCAAATTCCTCTCCCGTGGGAGGATGTGTGACGTGTAAAGGGCATTCATCCCCTTCTAATTGCTTGGCCTTTGGACCTTCAAAAAAAAAAAAATTAAAATGCATAATAATAGGTTAATTAACAAAAAGAAAAAAAAATAGACCGATTCATTAAACTTACCAGCAGGACAATTGGGTAAATCATTTTTTGGAATATTTGTAACGCGCTGAAAATCGTCATGACACGAATTACAAAAATGCGTAGTGCCGAAGCAGAAGAAAACGGCAACGGAACAACAGTACCGGCATTTATATTCAAGGAAATCAGTTCCGTGTTTAGGACACATTTGAGCTCTGGCCACATCGCTGCATCCTCCGCAAACCAATTCCGAAGGATCAAATTCCCCATTCATTTCTACGTCGCATCTCGCTTCTCCCCCGTAATAAGCCTTGAAAATAATAAAAAAAAAAAAAAAACGGAAATGAACAAAGCTGTTCTGTATAATTAGCTCAGATAAATATTTGTTTTATCATACCTTATTGCATTTATAGCAAACATAATAAGCATATCGATCCATGGCATAAGCGGCGGGATCATTATGAAACCTAGCACCGGGACTTGTAATCGCAATCGATCTATGCAATCCTTCGTACTCTAATCTCATGAGCGCTTTTCTCCTCACGTCTTCGTACAATTCCTTGATGGGTTTAAGAAGGTCCGAAAGCACCGGATGCTCCATCGGGGATTTACAAATCGGACATTGTGAAAATGAAAAAGTAATCCTAGGTCCGGCCCATTTGCGAATCAAAGCGTTTTTAGCGCAGTGAGCATGGAAAACGTGACCGCATTGAAGCTGAATGGCAGGAGCGCAAGAGAGAGCTTCCGTAAAGCAAATCATGCACATGTCATCGGCGTCTTGTTTTAAAGTGCTGCTTGATCTGCAACCTTGAAGGCATGGAAGGCAATTTTCTTCGTTAGATAATCCCCCGCATAAATGCCCGCAGGGATGAACTTTGTTGCAAACGTTTTTAGCATGTTCTTGACAATCGTGATCCGCGCAAACGTTCCCGATTGCCAAAAGACCGGAATTGCCTGTGGCTCCGCAAAATCTGCATACTCCAGCTCCGACGGACGATGATTTGGTTCTGGATCCTTCGCGGAATTCGACCATGGCTTTCAATGTGCAGGAGTCGGCGAGGGCGAGCACCCAAAACAATTTTGTTCTTCCGCAGCCTGTTAAAAGAGAAGAGAAAAATAGTTTAAAAATAAAATTATTAAAATTAGACGAAATGGAAGGGAAGGGAAAATTGTTCCTTAGGGCAAGCATTTTAAACGTTTAGATCTTAGTGACCGACAGGATGCTACTGCAAATTGGTTGAAAAGCAAAAAGTCCAAAAATATATACTCAAAAAGGGCCAATAGGTGCTATGCAAGTCAGACCCAAAAGAAGCGGAGCACCGAAAGAGCATTTTTTTTTTCTACTAGTTAGCTCAAGTCCAATTTTTGTTCTACTAACTTTAAGCATTAAAATTTACACTGTTTTTTTTTTTTTTTTTTTTTTCATTGAAAAGCTCCTTTATTTGGGCCAACAAAAAAATTTTTGACAGTGGCCTTTGAAAAAATTTCAAAAAATTCCAGAAAAATGCAGAGGCGCTTAATGAGATCATACAAGTATTACGTAATTCCGTTCCAAACTCCAATTAACTAGCTCATAATAAATAGAGGAACGATTAACCTTCTTCACCTAAGATTTTTTTTTTCGTTTTTTTTTTCTTATTAATTTGCAAAAAAGAGATTTTAACTTCATTTTCTTTTTATTTCCATCTTCAAAAAAATTATTGTTACAATTTTTTCTTCTTTTTCTGAAATAAAATTAAGGCTCAAAAAGAGAACCGTGAAATTTATTTTTTAAAAAGTTCAATAAAATAATATCAAAAATCAATGAACAAAATCAGAAATGTTCATGTCCACTCTTCGGGTACCTCTGGTGTATTCTTTTACTGAACATTCCGGGTTCCCTCTTTATGATCTAATATTCCGAAAAGTCCTCCAACTGAGAGAATTACACCCCCCTTGCGCTTAAACGCAATTGATACGGCTTTGTTGGAAAAAAAATTAAAATCAGAAATTACTTATAATAAAATAAAATCAAAAATGAGTTTAAAGGAGCCAAAAAGTGAAATTATGAACCAATGAAACCATTTTTACACTGAATAATGCAGCAAATATGCAAATATTTTTTAATTGCAAATTTTTAAAATTTCAAATCTCACGTAAGACATGGAATACCCCCTCCCTTGAAAAGGGCTTACATAATACTTATATGATCCTTATTAATTCAATTTATCTTTCTGTTATTACTATCCAAAATAACTTTTATCTTTTTGTAGTTGTACTCGATTTTAGCCGAATTTTATATCGTACCTTCATGTAAATCTACTTTGATCGCTTCTTCTTCTTCCTTACAAACTTGACGTTGATGCATTCTTGTTCTTCTGTGCAGATGTAAATATCGATCACAATCAGCACATAAATTCCCACAAACACTGCATTGTATTATAGCGCCGGTTTCGTTATCGTCATGATTTGTGCATGTTGGCTGTAATAAAATAAAAAAAATATAAAAAAATAATTTTAATCAAATTAAAAAACATTTTTTTTTTTTTTTTAACTTACTCTTGGAGGGGGAGGTTGCCCATCAGCACCACTCCACTGCCCTGATGATAACCTTTCTACATGATCCTTATCCAGAACACAAAGTGAAGCTAAAGCCAACCACAAGGTTGGAGTTCTCAAACATTCATTTGGCCCACGCTGCGTTTCATCTAATCTTGTTAAATTTAAAATATTTTCCGCTATAGCTCCTTTTGTGGCGTTAGCCCATGCTTCGGAAAGTTTACCCTAGAGTAAATTAAAATTTTTTTTTTTAGTTAAAATATTTTTTCAAAAATAAAAATGAAGTATTGAAGTGTTAAAATTACCGAGGACATATCATTTAACAACTGGATTATATCCTCCGCTAATTTCCTTGATATGCAGCCCCTAAGCCACCACCTTAAGCCAGCCGGATCTCTCGGATGAATAGCAGTAGCTAACGTGACAGTCGTTAATCCTTTCCCATCTCTACCTTTGACTTTGACTTGAACAGTTAACGCTTTGGCCACGACGCTTAGGAAAACGTCAAGTATTCCCATTTTGAATGTATCGAATGGGGTATCCAGTTTCGCAACAGCGGATGCTATGGAAAAGTCGGATGGCGGAAGCTTTTCAACACCGAGTACGTTTGCTAATGTGGAGGGTGATACTTCAGGCAGGACGCGCCTTAATAATGCAGTTACCTAGAAAAAGAATCGAGAAATAATTTTAAAAATTCTCAAAGTAAAAAAAAAAAAAATGGAATTATTTTTTGGCGTACCTGTCGCTGAACTCTGGCCGAGCCGGTATGAAGAAGCGATAAAAGATCGGTCAGCAAACCGTACTGATGAGATAAATAAACTCTACCGACGGAACTGCCGCTTAAAGCAAGGACCATTGATAGCATTTCAAACGCATACGTGTCGGAGGGTTTTTGTTCTGAAGAAGGCACTGGAGAGCATAAGAGGCATTCCCATTCGTCACGAACGCGCGAAGCTTCTTTCCTAATAGCGTGTACGATGTGCATGCATACTTGTTTTTGTAAATGCGTGAGTTTCGATCGGCTAAATAAAATTCCGACCATATGTTCTTTCAGATCGTTATTATCTTCCGCTAATTCTTCCGGCTCCGGTTCAGAAGGCCCGGCACTTTCCCCCAAAATTAATTTACCAAACACCTAAAGGAAAAAAAAAATGTTAGGATGGAATTATTTCATAAAACAAATTTTTTTTCGAATTCTTTTCGAATGGACTTACTTGTGAAGTGATCAGACGGAAAACTTTGAGCGTTTCCGCTTCGCAAAGTCTTTGTTGAATAGTAGTGGCGCTTCTTTGAGGAATTGCGAGGCTATCGCCGGTTTCTCCTAATACTCGAACTTGCCGTATCCTCAACGAGTTGTCTGGGCCTTTCAGTTCCAAACGAATAACCGTATGGCGAGCATCTGAAGTTTAAAAAATAAGTTATTCAAATAAAAACTGTAAAAAAAAAAGGTCTGGTTTTGAAGCTAATTAAATTTTTTTCTTATCCTTTTATGTATGTAGCTATTCCAACTTTAACGGCAGACAAAGGCAATGGACAATGAATACGATTTAACTGAGAAACGTACATGTGTAATATGTTTTATTTCTATAACCACGAACGGTTTTAAAAAAAGTTCAAGTCAAATTACAATTTTAAATTATACTTTGCTTAATCAATGTAAAAAATATAAGTAAGTTAGCAATTTTTTCAAATTTTAAACTTTGTTCATAAAACTCAATAACAGCCCGCAACTTTTTAACTAAAAAAAAAAAAAAAAAAATTCTTATTCTTTAAGCATAATTATATTATTTCCTTTCTCCGTAGGAAGCTACGAGAAAAGTTTGTCAGCTCACAAATTCGAAATTCACTGTGGGATGCCATTAAATGATTTAAAAAAAATTAATTCATAAAAACGCACAAACTGAATCTGCCTACGCCTTCTGATTCAATTTCTTCTCGGAAAATCAGTCGCTTCTTTTCAAACTCACCTAATATCGGACTGCTAATCCAACCGGTTGATCTGCTTTCCACCTCGACCTGTCTTATTTTAACCATTTCTTCGCTGGCAGGCCCTGAGAGAAACGTAACGCTCGATACTTTATTCTGAAAATAAAATAATAAAATTTAAATCGTTACAACGTTTCAAAATTTACAAAAAAATAAATTCAATTATATATTTTTTTTCTTCTTAACTCACAGCTAAATCTCTGCAGTTGTCGATATGAATATAAATCATTTTCGGGACAACTTTAGGAGCGCATGTGATTGTAATGCTTTTCGTTTTATTTCTATCTTCGTCTCCGCTTTCCCAAAACGTTTCCGTCGAGTTGTCGATTAACGAAACCACCATAGCTTGACGAGATGATAATTTAATTTCCGTATTTGCAGTTACGTCTTTCAAAGCTTCGACAATGCAACTAACCGGCTAAAAAATTTAAAAAAATACATTAATGCTTTTACAAAAAAAAAAAAAAAAAAAAAAAAAAAAAAATTCTAAGTTTGAACAATTTCTCCTACCTGTGATATTGTAGAAGGATGACTCTCATGCATGCTAACACTCCCATCGTCTGTTTCCTCTTCTGACCGGGATAATATTTTACTAATATTATTAAACACTTGACTTCTATGCAAGAAAACATGATCGACTTGTGAAAATTTCAAACCCCAACATCTCACGGCCATAGTTTGTAAAGCCGATCCCGGAGGTAGTAAGAGCATTAAATCCGATACCGTTTGAAGGAACTGATGAAAAGCCCGCCATAAAGGAAGAGCTGCATCTCCTGCGAATGTAATATCACTGAGCGGATGTTCGCAAATCCCATGAGCATCGACTTCTTCCTTCTTAATTTGATCGTCGTTAGGTTCTGCATCTACTGGGGGTGTTGCGGGTTGCGCCAACGCCGCCACGAACCACCATAAGAGGTCGTGCAAACAGCCTGGTTGCGTTACGTTACGAAGGAGCCAGTTTAAAGCTTGGAATGCATATAACCTGAAAGAATAAAAATTATTTTAAAATTTTTTCGGTGCTGAAATATGGGAGTAATTTGGGAATCACTCTAAGATGCAATGGATGGGAACCTGTATTTTAGGGGTATTTTAAGAATTTTTAGACAAAATATTTTATTACAGCGAATATTTAGAACCTGAGCTAGAATTCAGCGATTTGTCTTGCTTTTTAAGCTTTTCAAAAAGAAAAGGTGAAATGTTAGGGCAAAGATTAAAGTGAAAAAGTCTTTAGTTACCCCTAAATACAGATTCCTCCCGAGAATTCTTGTCCCGGAAATTCCCGCGATCCCGGTTTTTTTTCCCCCGAAAAATTTGCCGGGAATATTTTTTCTTAACTGGTCGAGAATCCCGCTTCTTGGGGGAATGGAATTTTTCTCATTTTCGAGAATTCCCGATTCCCAAGATTGACAAGTTTTTTTTCCCGGGAACGGAAATAATATCAATTTTATCAACTTTTTGACCATTTATCACATACAATTTTCAATATTTTAGAAAAAACTTATAAAAATCAAAAATTATTTTCATAATTTGCCAAAAGCGTGCCCTTAAAATTAAACATTAAAATTAAATTAAAATTAAAAATTAAAATTAAAAATTAAAATTAAATGTTGTTTAAATTTAAACAACATAAAAATTTTTTTTTAATTCGAATGGCTCCACTTTTTTCCGAACTTACTTCCCAAAAATACAGAAATCAGGGTTATTTTCTTTTCTTTTCACCTTCTAAATAAAAGGCTTGGCTTTCCCGGGATTCCCGGGAATTGTGCTGCTTCTCCATTATGGCTCAAAATTAATTTTACAAAATTAATTTTATAAAATTATTGGGAATAATGCTTTTATTTTACTAATCGAACATGAGGATGACTTAAAAAAGAATAAGAAATCTGTAAAAAATAAATATGTTATGAAAAAAGAAAGAAAAAGCGCATAATTTTTGATAATTTTATAAAATTAATTTTGTAAAATGAATTTAGGACTATAATGGAGAAGCAGCATTAAGTGTCAATTTCCCGAGAAATGAAAAGCTGTCAAAACGGGAATTCTCGTTCCTGGGATTGATATTTTCTTCAAAAGCGGAAATTCCCGTTTCCCGGGAATGAAAAAACATCGGGAATTTGGAACCTCTACCCCTAAAATCCAAGCGTAATGTTCACCAAATTTTTATTGTTAAAAAAATAATAGACCATTGATATTGCTGTTTGAGTGTGGATGAAATAAAGAACAAAACATTATTTTCCTAAAATCTTACCTGCAAGTCGCTTTTCTAAGAGAATGTTTCATAGCTAATCTTAATGCAACCAAAGGATGCCTCCTGAGTATGAACGATATAGACGGTCGACGTATCAAATCCAGAGTAATTCTCCCCTCGTTATGCATAATCGCAGATTGATCCAACCCAGGGACCAATTTTTGGAGCGTTGCAGACGGGCGACATAACAAAGACGAACCTCCTTCCGCTGTAACTTCTCCGCTGCTGCTATTATTTCTTTTCCTAGCGAGAATGACCCTCCCGTCCCCTTCGCGTTTGGCCCACGGTGCTCCGCTGGTCCCCATCGATACCGAACGGTGAAATAGTCTACCCTTTTGACCCTCGCTATCGCTATCACTTAACTGACATTCGGAAATCGGCCTCGAATTCGGATGCGCGTTTCCGTTAAAACTAGGGTCCATCTCTGGAGGTGGTTGCCTTTGCAACAAATCTTGCAGCTCCTGCTCATGGAGGTGACATCCTAAGGCCTGCAGGCACTGGAAAGGTCCGGATGGCGTAAACGGACCGGATGGTTCGGGTGGGCTGTTGTTTTCCGATACTGAAGGCATTCCTGACATCGATCGTCTTTGCTGATTCGACGAAATATTTCCGACAGACGGAGAAGCAGCACTTGCGAGATCCAATAAAAACATGGCGTTATCCCTCATGACGATGTGAGCGTCAACCGAATTGTTGTGACTGAAAACAGGTGATAATAATTTGGAAGTGCTCATTACGGGAGTGACCACCGTTGCTTTCTTTTTTCCGCTTTGTTTCTTCTTCTCTTTATTCGAAGAATTCCCCTCTCTTTTAGCTCGAATGTATTTTTCTCGGCAGGTATCGCACACTAAATACCAGGAACTTCCGCCGACTCCTCCGTCTCCGCAATGACCGGCCCAACCGACGCAAAAATTCCCGCTCGAATTATATCCTTTTCCGCCTGCGTGCCCTCCGCATCCCGGATGAGATTGCCTCATGTGATAAGTCACCGGATGAGGATAAATTCCACCGCACAACTCACAAACGGTCTCCCTTTCACCTCCCGCGCTTAAAAAAGAAACGGCCAAGCCGCTAGCTTCACCCAAAGCGTTCAACCTTCCGATAGGTTTCGCTTCCTTCTTTTTCCTACTCACTCTCTTCCCTTCGGATTTATCTTTCGGTTCCGCCATTTTAGATGTTTTCTCCCGATTCAAAGCGACGTTTTTCGCTATTTTCGATGGAAACGACGGACTAGGCAGTAACGTTTGCTGCTCTATTGCTCTTTTACACGTGGAAGAAAGTTCCTCCCATATTAACACTAAACCTTTTAAAGCCGGAGGTAAAACCGAAACCGTGACGACCCCGTTATCGCTTTTGGTTTCTTCGTTTTTGATTCTTTTGAGATTTTCATTTTGGGGGGAGTCTTTTAATTTATTAATCTCTACGGTTTCTTCTTTGATCGACGCTTCAGGTTGATGTTTCCTTCTCGTTCGATTTGCATTTGCGTTAGCCGCCGATCTGGTCAAACTTTCTAAAGTAGCCGGTTGTATGTGCAAATAATTCCCGGAAGTGCTGACTTCCACCGAATGCCTATGAAGCTGCTTTTGTTCTTTTGTTAATTCTTGTTTTGCTGAGTTTTTCGGCGACGGAATGCGACGGGTAACAACCAAAGCTCCCTGTTTCGGTAGGTTCGGGTGGAATTTTAAAAACGAAGCGCATGCCATGGCGTCATGAACGATCCCTTCCTGCCATAAAAATGCGGAGAAAATGGCCCTTAGACTTTCAGCCACAGATGGACTCATTGCTTCCTTCACTGGTTCTTTGTTCAAATTCAGACTTTTATCAAAACTTGTAGTTGGGATTTGTGATGACATCGCAGGTGACATAGCCCTTTTGTTACTTCGGCTGTAACTTCTGTCTTTTCGGCTTAATTTAGGCGAGAGCCTTTCCTCTTTACCCACGCTTCCGATGCTGAAATGGCCTTTCATTGTGTTGGCAGCTTCGGGGCTTGTTTGAGTGCCTGTTTGGATTACAGCCTTTGGGCTTCCGGTTGTGCTTATAACTGAATCTTTTTTCGGACTGTCCTGAGAATCCACATTCGGTTCTTTTCTCCCTAAAAATTTATAAAAATTAAAATAAAAAAAATGAAAACAATCTCAAATAATTTAAATCGTATTTTTTTTAATTTATACGAACCGGAGACTTCATCAGCTAACGATTCCTTCCTGACAGGACTACCCTCAGATCTCATATGAAGGGAAGAAGAACTAGGACTAGGCGACAAATCTCTAGTAAGTGGGGACTGAGACAGATCTCGTGTCAAACTGCTGACAAGAGCACTGGTGTCACTTTGAGTAGATCCGCGCCTTTGAGAAGCAGCGCTGTATTGTGAATCAAACATGGCTCCTCCAGAAACTAAAAAATAGAAATAAGCGGGTGAAAAAATCGTTAAAACAAGTAGTAGGGAAAAGAAGAAACAAGAAACAAGAGAGAAAAATTATACAAAAAACATAAAAAAAGGAAAAAAAAAATCACAAAAGGAAAAATTAATGTTTGAAAAAGATACAGGAAGAAATACATGAATAAATAATTAATTATTTAAGTCGACTTTTTTGTTATTCACATTAAAAAAATTAAAATAAAAAAAAAAATGGAAAAAAAAGAAATCTTACCGAGTGGAGAGTGCCCAATGCTCGGTGGAGATGGCTGGCCCAAAGCCGTAGGACTCCCTTGAGGGCTTTCCTTAAACCGACCTGCTTACAAGATACAACAGAGCATAGCAACAAGCAAGATAAAGATAAATCGTAGATAGCAGTGACAATTACTTTTATATGATATACTATATTTTAAGAGCTTCTACAGTGTTCGACCAATGTCTTTTACCTCGACCCCTATCAAACATGAAATTACCGTACGTGCAAAGTACTCATTAGTGCAACAGAAATAATTTTTCAAAAAAAAAAAAATTCCAAACTACTTTAAATTAAAAAAAAAAAATCAAATCTTTATACATATGTACAATTTCGAAGGGAGAAAAAAAAACGCAAGCAAAATATTTTGAAATATTTATTTACCTGGTATGGGTACAGGACTAGAACTTCGACTTGTTTTTTCTCCCTCTCCAATAGGACTAGTTGTTCTTGGTGGCTGTACGTTAGGACTTGAGCTTCTTGAAGATCTTATTTGAGTTCTAGGACTGCTACTTCTGCCTTGTTGTAAGCCTGTGGTCTTCGGACTAGAGCTTCTCGATGTTCTTCGAGGTGGCGTCCCAGGCGGCGTTTCACCATTTCCATTGGCGCGGCTTTCACCTATTGCTTTGACTAGTTCTTTCACTGATACTCCAACCAATTCAGGTGGAACATCTCTGCAAAAACAAAGACACCACAATTAAGATAACGTTTTTTGAAAGAGAAGGGGGGGGGGGGGGGGGGGGCGGGGGGAAGACCTACTTATTCGACGCGGCAGAATAACATCTTTCTTTGGCGGACTTTCCATCGTCCCCTTTTAACCACTTTTGAAGAGTTGAAAAACGATCAGTCGCTGCGTTTTTTTCGAAAAGATTAGCTGATTTTCCCTCAAAAGGATTTGTACTTTTGGTTTCTTGAGATCCGAACACAAATGGATTTGTCGAAGATTGTAGAGGTTGGGGAGTGTCTTTGCGAGGAGGAGTAAAAGAAAACCCAGACCCTTCGGCACTTCCGAAAATCCCAGTGGTGGTGTTCGCTGAAAAATCGTAGCCTTTTTTGGGCGATGAGGTGGCAGAAGTAAATCCACTTTCTAGTATAATGGGTCTATTTTCGCAATCTAAAATCAAAATTAATTTAGTTAATTCATTGCAAATAAAAAAAAATTTTTTTTAATTTCTTACCTTTATCTGGGTTGGGTTCGTGTCGCAAATATAACACATCATTAGGACTTAAAGCAAGTGACCATGCTTCTCCATCGTGGGTAAAGCAAAATTTTGAAGCTACTTCCTGACTAAGTTTAACCCACGTCCCTTCAGAATTGATAATTTGATCTACCACTTCGACTTGATTACCAAGCACCATCATCCCAACCTTAGGAGCTTGAAGACTAGGTCGACTTCTCACGTTATGCCCTGATGCACCGCATTTGACCACAGTGTACGTTCCAGGTACAGTCGGTTTCATGCATCTGCAATGAAAAGAATTAACATAAATTAATCGAATTTCGTCTCAAAGGAAAAAAAAAAAGAAGAAAATAATAACATACTTTTCGCGTGGCGTGATTTCCGGTAATTTTCTAGCGATTGTTTCTTTAATGACTTGATCCAAAATTTTCTTAGGTTCTTCCACCGGGAGAAGCAAAGTTTTTCCTAAATGCTGATTATATTGCAAGCACCAAGCTTCTGTGACTCCATTTACCGCTCCTGGACAATACTCTTTCATGGTTTCGTGATTGAGCCTAAGCCAAACGCCGTCATCATTGTGAATCTGCGAATAAAAAAAAAAAAAAATTTGTATCAGTTTTAAA
This sequence comes from Liposcelis bostrychophila, assembly GCA_037577465.1. Taxonomy (NCBI): domain Eukaryota; kingdom Metazoa; phylum Arthropoda; class Insecta; order Psocodea; family Liposcelididae; genus Liposcelis; species Liposcelis bostrychophila. The sequence goes on from CM075210.1 coordinate 11,499,408, forward strand.
AAAAAAACATTTTGTAACTTTTCTCCCGAATCGTTTCATACATCGCTTTCGCATAAAACAGGCCTTTTTTCTGACATTCGTTTACATGCAAATAGGGATTTCTTTCGAGATAACGGAATTCTCATATAAATCACATAGTGATTTTTTAGAATCATGAACGCCTTTAAAACAGTTTACCTCATCAATAAAAGCGATTGTCCCATTAACGCAAACCACACCAATTTGTTCACTTTGAAGTGACGGATGCGCTCGGACACGTAGACCAGCGCTATTTTTGGCCACGAACTTCCGAAGACGACTCGGTTGATGTGTTGCTTTTTTAACAATACTCTGAGCAGGTGGAGCTACTCCTTGTGGCGGTTCTTTGACTTCAACTTTATAAACCTAAAAAAAATAAATTTAAACAAATAAACAACAAGAAAAAAAGAGACAATTTTTTCCCAGAAATTCGGAATTTATTTACCTCTTCAAGTGGATAACCATCAATCGTAACCAAAATGGAATACCACCCAGTGCTCGAAGGCGTCCACGTCGCATTATAAGTCCCGTCGTTATACGGCCTCACCAACATATTTTCACTAGTCCTCTTAACGCTCGGACACATAAACCGTAGCTCTTCAAAAGAATAATTTTCATAAGCTTTCATGACCGTGATGGAATGATAGCACATTTTATCTTTTATTGTAACTTCATACGGCACGTCAAGGGGAGGTTGAAACGTTATGGTATCTGCTTCGCTGACTCTTCTCATTTTACGTCCCTGATCCGAATTCCCCGCTTCTTTCTTATCGATCGGCACGGCTTTTACCTCTACCTTCAGGTTAGGAACATAGACCACTTCGGAATACTGATCTTTGGTGATGACCGTAACTATGGCAGGCCAACCGCATCGTAAATCATCCCTGCTGTAAAGTATGTCGCATTTGGTGGGGTCAGCATACGAATCGGGTTGAAGCCACCTCGCTAAACGTCCGCCGCTTGTCCCAGGTGAGCATTGCACCAAATCTCGGAGGAAAAGACGTTCGTTCGAATGACAACTGTAAAGAAAAGAGAAACAAGTAAGAATATGCTAATGATTTTTAAGATGCGAGGATATGCTCGATATGAAACCGATAGGATAACTTCTCTGATATATGAAAACTTCAGTGCTAACTGAAAATGATCGTTCCCAACGATTTTCTTAATCCGATTTTTCCTAAGCAAAATAAATTCCTAATAACAATTTTTCCTACAAATTTTGGTTCCTATTTTTTCCCTAATTTCCAATTTTTAATTCCTAAAACAAGATTTTCTTAAATGAATATTTTTCCTAATTTTTTAAATCCCTATAGGGATTCCACGAAATTTAATTTTAGGGATTTTAGGAAATTTTATTTTCAGGATCTTACGAAATTTTATTTAGGGATTTAAAAAAATTTTATTTTAGGAATCAAAAAATGTTAGAAAATTAAAAATTAAAAAAAAATAGTTAGGAAAACATTTTTAGGGGGTCAGTCCATGCGAAATGACCAAATTTAAAACCACTACCTTCACCGATTTTTCTGATTTTCGGGGAATGGAATCTACCCATCGGTCTTATGAAAACCCCAAATTTTCAAATTTTTAAAACCACCCGTTCCGAGGTTATTGACCTCCAAAAATTGGGGTGGGGCGCATACCCTCTTTTTAAAAATCGCTATAACTATGGACCGCGTTGACTTAGAAAATCGAACAAGGTCTCATTTTAATCGTCTTTAGTGGGGCTTTCGTGTGATACGCCACAACAGCAATTTTTTTCAAAAATTCTTTTCCCGGACTTTCCGGAACTTAAAATTTCAATTTTCGGGAAATGCGTATTTTTAATTTTTGCGAAAAAAATATATGTTAAAGTACAAGTCCAGCTTACCTTTTAGCCAAATTTTCAGGATGGGACAGCCATGGGTTCCTACAGTAATTCGCTGTTGAAAATGTGCTGTCGGGAAAAAAAATTTTTTTTGATGGTAATTATGGATTATTTTGAGTCCGTAATGAACGTATGTACTTACAAAATAAATTTTTTTAACAATTGACCTTGAGCTTTCCGAAAAACCCATATAAGGGCCAAAAATGAAAAATTTTTTTTTTGTAAAAATCTATCGATTTTTATCGGAAATTTTGCGTAGATAACGAATTTAAGTCGAAAATTAGTTTTGGTGCTAAGTTTTTGGTCCACAGGCAAAAAACTATAAAAAGGCTTTTACAGCTTTAGCTCAAAAACTTAGCACCAAAACTAATTTTCGACTTCAAATTCGTTATCTACGCAAAATTTCCGATAAAAATCGATAGATTTTTACAAAAAACAAATTTTTCATTTTTGGCCCTTATATGGGTTTTTCGGAAAGCTCAAGGTCAATTGTTAAAAAAATTATTTTGTAAGTACATACGTTCATTACGGACTCAAAATAATCCATAATTACCATCAAAAAAAATTTTTTTCCCGACAGCACATTTTCAACAGCGAATTACTGTAGGAACCCATGGCTGTCCCATCCTGAAAATTTGGCTAAAAGGTAAGCTGGACTTGTACTTTAACATATATTTTTTTCGCAAAAATTAAAAATACGCATTTCCCGAAAATTGAAATTTTAAGTTCCGGAAAGTCCGGGAAAAGAATTTTTGAAAAAAATTGCTGTTGTGGCGTATCACACGAAAGCCCCACTAAAGACGATTAAAATGAGACCTTGTTCGATTTTCTAAGTCAACGCGGTCCATAGTTATAGCGATTTTTAAAAAGAGGGTATGCGCCCCACCCCAATTTTTGGAGGTCAATAACCTCGGAACGGGTGGTTTTAAAAATTTGAAAATTTGGGGTTTTCATAAGACCGATGGGTAGATTCCATTCCCCGAAAATCAGAAAAATCGGTGAAGGTAGTGGTTTTAAATTTGGTCATTTCGCATGGACTGACCCAGCTCTGAACCAAAATTTTTAGAAAAAATGTAGGTCTATTAGGAATTTATTTTTTTAGGAAAAATGGTAGGGAATCGAAAATGATCATAGATCTAAGAGAATATTATTACAGAGCCGAATATAACACAAATGAGGCCCTTAGCAACCGTCTCGATGCGGCTCTCAAACCCCCCTACCTTAATACACTAAATTAGACATTTATCTTTTAGGAATTTTTCTAGAAAATTTTGTATTAGTTTTGAAAGATTGGACTCTTTTTCCTTTGGTTTAAAGTAAATTCGAATAATTAGTAAATTATGCCTAGGCAGGAAGCACTCTAGAGTGTGTGGTGCCTAGGCAGGATGCACTCTAGAGTTTGTGGTGCCTAGGCAGGATGCACTCTAGAGTGTGTGGTGCCTAGGCAGGAAGCACTCTAGAGTGTGTGGTGCCTAGGCAGGAAAAACTCTAGAGTGTGTGGTGCCTAGGCAGGAAGCACTCTAGAGTGTGTGGTGCCTAGGCAGGAAACACTCTAGAGTGTGTGGTGCCTAGGCAGGAAGCACTCTAGAGTGTGTGGTGCCTAGGAAGGAGGCACTCTAGAGTGTCTGGTGCCTAGGCAGGATGCACTCTAGAGTGTGTGGTGCCTAGCAGGAAGCACTCTAGAGTGTGTGGTGCCTAGGCAGGAAGCACTCTAGAGTGTGTGGTGCCTAGGCAGGAAGCACTCTAGAGTGTGTGGTGCCTAGGCAGGAAGCACTCTAGAGTGTGTGGTGTCTAGGCAGGAAGCACTCTAGAGTGTGTGGTGCCTAGGCAGGAAGCACTCTAGAGTGTGTTGTGCCTAGGCAGGAAGCACTCTAGAGTGTGTGGTGCCTAGGCAGGATGCACTCTAGAATGTGTGGTGCCTAGGCAGGATACACTCTAGAGTGTGTGGTGCCTAGGCAGGAATAACTGTAGTGGAGCGTTCAAGTATTACGTAAGACCGAAAGGGAGGGGGTACTCGAAATTCTTACGATTTCTTACTTGGGGGAGGAGGGGAGTTCGGCAAATCTTACGTAAGAATTTCCATTATAACTTATTGTTCAGAATTTTTTTTAAATTTCAAAAAATTAGTTATTACTTTTTTAATGGCAGGTAGAGAAGTTAGCCTGGGTAACAAGGTTAATATCCATTTTTTTATTCATAATTTTAACAAATGGGAAGTGATATAATTTGTTAGTTTTTTTTTTCTATTTGAACGGCACGTCTGCATTGTTCTGAATTTGGATTTATAGCAGGTACAGTCTCTGTATGAAAAAAAAAAAATCATTTTTGCAACAAAGGTTTCAGAAACTGTAGTTAAGAAATGAAAAAACAGCCTTTCCATCTCATATCCGCGAGTCCGGCTCTAGACAGTTGCATATTTTGCCTACTGAAAACTTCGGCTCTGTATTATTATGAGAGTCCCATGCGTAAAATTTTTGTCGTTTTAAAGGGACGATGGTCTTGAAGGGTTGTTACGTCCAGTAACTCTACTGCTCGTTACAATTTGGTAACTTACGGTAAGCTCTTTTTTTTTTTTTTTTTTTTGAAATGAAACTGCATATTCGAAACTTAGCTAGACGGTTGAGTTATCTTACAGCATAACACCATAGTGCCAATGCAAACCACAAAGCGTAGCATTTTTGTCTCGTCATATAACCTGCACATGAAAACGAGATTTATTTGTGAGAAATTTTGATTATTTTATGGGTCAGGTTTCAGAAATAATTCCCACTCCATGTGCAAATATATGTATGTCGAGACCTGTAAAATGTCAGCGCTTTTTACGGCACGATTCGGTGGTTTCAAACTTCGTTAATAGAGGCAAATACATTTTATCAAATTCAGCTCCGAAATTACTTCAGAAAATTCTTAGAACTTTGGAATACGAAAAAATAATAAATCATCTGATATAAATAAATACTAGGCCTGTGCTGTCCTAGTTTCTTTTTGCCCTCTTTTCCAAATTTATTTTAAGAGAAGGCTTCACGGATACCGATAGGAAAGGCTGTTTTCTCTAATACTCGATTTACGATGAAAAAGTTGAAATTTTAGGTATCTAACGAACTCCTCTGGTATATCCTGGAATTTGTAGTGCAAGTTTCAACTTGTCTGAAATGTATGGGCGGCGGGAAAATAATTTAAAAAAAAAACTGATTTAATTCCTGATTCGTATTAATCTTTGAACAAGTTGAAACTTGCACCGAAAATGCAAGAAAGTCAAAAAAGGTTCGTTAGATACCAAAAATTTGATTTTTTCCCCGATAAATCGATTGTTACACAAAACAGCCATTCCTTCGGTATTCCGTGAAGCCTCCTCTTAAAAACATTTTCTTTTCCCAAATAATATCCCCCATCTTTCACAGTGTAAGGAGCCATTTGGAGCATCAACAAGCACTTCATGCCCCCCTAAAGATTTAAAACAGGCTCGGCACGGATCCTCCTCCAGTGCATGACGAAAGAATTATTTGTTTATTGTATAATTCTCATTTTTCAAACAAACAAACATCAAGATTATGCAACTTTTTTTTGCATTCTGATAAAAAAAAGTCTGGGAGATTCCAAAGCCGATCGTATTTCGTGGAAAAATGATTAAGATACAGACGTATGTTATAAACATTTTATTTACAAAAAGAAATTGAACAAGCCGCCGCTGAAACTCTTCGAATCGTTCTAACAAAACGTAATGCGAGAAACCGCCGACAGGTTCGCTTTTGTTTCCCCCTCTATTCCGTTCTCCAACACGTTTCAATTAAATTAAGTTTTCAGTATATTTACAACTCGGAGCGTGGAGTGATTCTTTTTAAAATCACTATATGTGACTGAAACGTGATTTTCTTTTTGCCGCCGCCCACCCCCAATAAAAATTTAAAAGATTATGAAACAGCCGGATTAAAGGATAACCGAAACCGCCATGACGAAATGGGCAAACAACAGATATCGTTATTAAAATTTGGAGGATGGAAAAAAAGGAAAAAACCCCCGGAAAACATCAACACGGATGTGCTTTGGATGGTGTTTATGTGGTTGATGATGATTACCATGATTTTAATTTCAAGTGTTAGTGGCACAGGTTGGGAAGAGGAAGGGGACGACAGCGTGAATGTGATATCTGTTGAAAACATGGACGCGTTGCTAAGGCTTCGCATGGTTACGGAATATAACTCTTTGGAAGCTTTCCTGAACATGACGGGAAACGAGAGAAGATCCAAACGCTATGCTTATCCGTCATTCAGGCAAAAGCTTCCACCTCCGGTGGCTTCCCAAGTGGCTCCACTATGTGACAACCCCAAAAAAGAATGTTTATGTGAGAAAGTCGATGGATTTATTAATGCATCATGCCATTTTCATTCTAGTGAGGTATGTAATTTTTACAGATAACCCTCGTGTATGGACAAACATCCGGTTTCAAGTGTCATGAAAAAAAAAATAAATAAATAAATAAGTCCCGGCGGTTTGTCAAGTGTAATAATTTTATAAAAATACTCCGTTTATGAATTTTGATGATTAAAATAAAAAAACATCCTATACTGAATTTGAAATTCGAGTGATTATTTCTAAATCATTTGTCTCCATTTAAGTACATTATACTTTTTATTATTGGAATTCGCTTCAATGACTAATAAAAGAAATTGAACACTTCAAACCAAATAAAGATAGATGACTTGTGATAGCTGTATAAACGATAAGGATTATTTCATTTATATATATATCTATTTTTTTTTGAAGGTTTCAATGTCAGAATGGCTGTGCTTGATCTAACTTAAAAAGATTTATGTTGGAAAACGCTCATGAATATTTATGATGATGTTCCATTTCAAAAATTCCAAGCTTTCAAGCTGCCTTTTTAATTAAAAAATTGCAACGTCAAAAACTTGGGAAGTTATTTTCGTATTAAAATTATAGCAAAAACAACATTTTGCAAATTAAGAAATCATTAGCGCAGAAATAGTTTTCGATTTAATTAAAACTAATCTACTAATAAACTTCATAGTTTTTACTGCAGAGAATAATAATTTGGAATAATAATTTGCCTTAGAAGTTAAAGTCTCCCTTTTTAAATGTGAATTAAATTTGCAACGACATCGTGCAATATAATGAATTATGTACATCGGTAATTCTACCCAATATTGCGATTATATTTATTCTAATAAAGCAGAATCGTCGGCGCTGATTTTAGCACTTAACATGCGCCTCTAAGCGATTTAATGTTTTATGAAGGGAAATTTCTTGGAATTTCAATAAAGCTCTTATTTCGACTTCACGCTTCGCAAAATATTTCTCTTTTTCGTCCACCGCTACAAAAATTCCTGTTCGAACATGCATCAGACGGTCATTCATTTTCAATGTCAACTACAAAAAAAAAGGTGATCCTTGAACTCTTCTCCACATTTACCCGATTCTGACGTCACTGCAGGGTTCATTTACTAATCCCCTCGGTAGACGAATTCAAAAAGCATAAGATGAAATCGTCATGGTTAGGTTATGTGGTAGGTGGAAATGTTTTCTTATTACAAACATATGTTATTTGCCCTGCACTTGACACTAAGAGAAGACAGGTTCTCTTATGGTTCAGTGATATCAGTTAAACGATTCTTTTGTTATCCCTTAAAAAAATTTCTTCTTCTTCCCCTTTTGGAATCTAATTAAAGCGTTTTTTTATTTTTTAGAAAAAAAAAAAATCTAAACTATTAGGGCGTGGGAATTATTAAGGGTGTTTTCGAAAATTTAAACCAGAGACGCTTCCTGTTTTTATCAACGGGATAAGTGATTGATGTGTGGATTGAGGTTAAACCAAGGGTTGTCAAAAGCATTCAAAGAAACTTATGACAAGAAAATACTTCATCGCTTTTAAAGTACTCTCGTCTGGCTTTTAATTTATTTTTTATTTTTTCTGAATCATCAATTAAGCTTTTATACGAGAGTTAAAACAAACGGGATGAAAGACCGCTATGGGGTGGCCGTTGCACGTAACAAGGGGGATGGATTTTTTCATTTGAAATCTTCAACAATCGCGCAAACGCGCTTGAACGCTCTCCCCCATTTTTATTTTTTTCCTTTTTAGCCCAAACAAAAAAACAAGGGGTTGATAAAATGGAATCGATTTACTCCGACACGAAACACACACTGGGCACTTTTTAAGGTCGATGGCATGCGTCCGTGTTTGAGCAGCGTAAATAATCCCTGAAATGGCAATAACCGAGATAAGGGAATGGAAAATACTCCTAAATGAAAACGAATCACCTTCGATACCATCGAACTTTAGTAAAAGAATAGTTAATATAAAGTCTTTAATAATGATGATCGGGTGGTTCAAAGGTTGACTTTTTTCAGAATAGGAAGGGGACATTTTTGATTCCATGCCAGAATTTCATAATAATGCACTACATTTTCTCAATTCAGACTGAATAATTGGGGAAGAGAGTTTATTTTTGTATGGAGGATATAAGTAAATACAACAAAAAGAAAAAAAAAGCCTAAAAATAAGGATACTATTAAAATACCTGCTTTCGCCATTTCAGGTAGAGACAATTTTAGGGCGAGGAAGGAAGGAAGCCATTTTTCACTTCTTCTATAAATTTATATAAGGAAGATGACATTAAGATCTCAGTCGTTGAAATAATGTCGCAATCATGGCAAAATATAATGATTGTGTTTTTTTTTTTTTTTTTTGAACGTGGTTGTGGTGTCGGTTTTGACCCACGCAGTTGATAACGTCTCACTATAAATTTAATGGCAGTTTGCGTATATGACACATTATTTGCTTTGATAGCACTGCATGGGTCATGTACAGAGTGACCAAAAGTAATTAGTTTAGATTTATGTCGTCAAGCAAACTAACATTAAATTAAATTATAATTACGAAACAAGGATTTGTAATTCGATAATGTTGACTGACGTTGGTTATGAATAATTTTTACTTAAAAGCCAATTGAGGTAAAAATTTTGAAAAACTGCAAAAAATAAAACCAGACATTTTTGGCTTAATTTTTTGCCTACTTCGCTCACGTTTAATTTTTACACCTTCTGATTTTGTCTCCTGTTCTGTTAAGATCTTGCCACTGACCCTCATAAGGATCCCTTAAAGTGAGGCCATTGATCTTCGGTATAAATATTTCATACAATTCAAATTTCACTGTTAAAAATAATATTTTCAAATAAATTTTTAGAAAATGGCATAATCGCTCAACTAAATTGACGAAATAGTCGAACTAATACTTAGGATTTGACAATGCAAAACGAACAATATAAACATCAGATTTTACTGGCAATTTTTCTGCAAGAACAAATTTTGCTACGCTTCAAAACGTTCGAAGATGTCACAGATAAAATGTTTTTACTTGAAAACGATTTCCTCCTAATTTTAATTAAAGCTTTTCATTATGTTTTGTAATCGTCAGTTTCATCTTTCAGTCATCTTTTACCATATTTCGATCTCGACATTCAATGGTTTCTCAGAATTATTAATTCCTTTTAAGTACATTTATTCTTATCATTAATCTTCGCCCGCAAAATTTACCAGCCAAGTGAAAAATATAATTTTTTTTTATTCTACAGTCTTCCTGGAGCTTAAATCGTTTTCCTTATAAAACTATCCTTTCCTGCTCTAAAATGACAACACAAATCATCCTTACTATGGCCCTGAAAAATACTTTTTTTAAATTTTATTTCTTGAAGGAAGTTGAGTCAGTGAATGAGATCAGGCCCCCATCTACACGACCGCAATCACATGTTAAATACGTAATTGATTCGAAATTTGAATGACGTAAAATAAAAAAACGACGCTTATCACAAGTGTTTTTAGGGCTGGGATGCTTTTTTCAAGACCGGGGATCTTCTATTTTAAATTAATAAGGAAACAATCTTTTGCGAGAAAGTTAACGAGGATGAAAAAGAATTAGGCCGGAATAAACTTTTTCAGTTAACCGATATTCTATAAACAGAAGTCAAACGAAAATACAAAGCGTCTGAATAGAAAACAAGCGTTTCAAAAGCCTGAAAACGAGTCTCCTACCCCAAGGCTAAGCATCTTTTATAAGAAGGAAGATTCGATACATTTACTAACAAGGTCTTGTTAGGACTTTTTTTTCTTCCTTCAACTAATCGAGTAAGAAAAACATCCTGGATAGTACTGCATTTGACCAAATGCACGCTTTTATATATATATATTTTTTAAATCGAAGGTCGTCGAGGATTTAGCAGAGTTCGCACCAGGCCAGGTGTTCAGGCCAAACGAAACACTTTTGTTTCTCACAACTAATGACACTTAATCTTTAATGATAAAAAAAAATTAAGCGGATTCCATTGGTTTTTTTTTATTTTTAGGTAATCGACCTGGGCCCAGGATCGTTACCCCTGAACTTATTAGAACTTCATGTACTGAATGCAAAAGAATTAAAAATACTACCAGGGGCTTTTTCGGACTATCCGAATCTACGGACTGCATCTTTCAGAAACACAACGAATCTTTCGATCCATAATCAAGCTTTCCTCAATGTTAGCAAATCTCAATTTGATCTAGAAATTAAGGTAAGATTTTATTTATTTTTTCTTAGTCTTTGAGCAAAAATTTTAAAAATTCTGTAGCAATGCTGTATTCTGTCGCTTGGAAAAGGTGGTAATGGCTATACACAGCATTACCCTTCTTAGGTGTAGGACTATTTCTATGTCCACCTACTGCCATCTTTTCACAACAGTATGAATTCTGTACTAGGCAAGTCAACTGAGCTATGTCCATCACAATCGTGCATGGAGCTATACTCTTTTGAACCGCTGCCTGAACCGGTTTTGAGCTGCAACGGTTCAAAAGAGTATATCTCCATGCACGATTGTGATGGACGTAGCTCAGTTGACCTGCCTAGTACAGAATTGTAAAGAGGCATAAAATTGTCCGCATATACCTATGAAAATAGAATTATTATAAATTGCTAAAAAAGTCTTAAGGCATTACATTTTGGGTGTGCTTCAGTATTTTTTCAAACTGTCCCCTGCAGATTTTCTAACTAAAGTCCTTTCCCTAAAAGCTCCGCTTTCTTTCAACAATAAAGCCGAAAATTGGACTTTAAATTCTAAAATTATCCAAATTTTTTGTTTTCAGGATTGTCAAACACTTATCCTCGAAGAGCATTCCTTCCGAAATCTCAGGAGCCCTCTAGTAGCAATTATCGAAGACTGCAATCGGGTCGTCATGAAAAGTTCGATTTTTTCATGGTTATTAGATTTAGAAATTAAAAATGTTCCTAATTTATCAGTAGTCGAAAATACATTTTCCGTTGAAGTAAGGAAGGAGCCAGAATTAACGGCTACTACCGTAAGTATAATTTAACAAATTTTTAATTTTGTAATTGTCCGATTAAAGACATTGATTTGTTTCTTTCCAGATAACGTTCCATAACGTGACTGTGAACCAAGTTCCTAACGCTACATTTCCCCTAAGCGCTGCGAAAATTCGATTTGTGGACTGCACAATCGAAAGCATTAACAGCGAAGCTTTTAAAGCGGTAGACCTTGCCAGCGTTTCCTTCGAAGGGACGAAAATACAACGCTTAGAAAGCAGAGCTTTTAGCGATAGGACCTTGGTCAGGAAATTGGAATTTAGAGATTGTAGTATACGGAACATCTCCTCGGGCGTATTGAGTGCGGCTAATAATTTGACGATTGAAAATAGCGTGTAAGTATTTGCAGAAGAAGAAAAAATTAAATTTTTGAAACTATCGAAAATAAATTATTATTTTTTATTATTATTTTTCCAGGATTGATGATATAATTGGGGGAGCGTTCAAAGTCGATATAGCGAACATGAAGATAACCAAAAGTATTTTTAAATCAATCCGACGCCACGCATTTGAAATTCACCTATGGAACACCATCGTAATCGAAGATAATCGATTCGAAAAATTAGAACAGGAATCGTTTTTAACTCCGTTTTCGAGTACAACGAGAGTAAGAAATGAATTTCAATTCGTCGATAACGTTCTTCTCAAGACAAAAGTCGACACTTTATCATTTATACCTAACTCGTCGGAATTGGACGTGCGAGTCGACGGGAATAAATTTGAAGAGCCTTGCCACTGCCATTTGGAAGGATGGGTCAGACAGAGATCACCTTACAAGGGAGACATTTTATATGAGACAAGCTATTGTTTAGTCAGCGATTTATTGTCCCGTTGTTATAATTTACAAAAAGGTTACATGCGGATGAAAAATTATACTAGAGACATTTGCGGATCAAATAATCAAGTGATTTGCGAGGAAATTCGGTCTTACCGTCCTGATATTTTAACGGATTTAGATCTGGAAAATACTGAAAAAACAGTTTTAAGTGTTATATTTTTAGGGGTGATTTGTAGCGTTGGGATTATGTTATTAGTTTTGAGCGTGATGTGGATGAAAGAGAAGGGAGCGTGCGGGAGAATGCGGAAATATTTATCCCCGTTTAGTTTTTTCGGTTTGTTTTCCCGTTGGTTCAACACGAGCAGTTTAGTCACTACAGCTTCGATATCTCGGATAAATATTCACGAATATGCCGAAATTCAAAATCAAATGAACACACAGCAGAAACAAACGATAATAGCCATCGAGGAAGAAGAGGAAGAGGAATTAATCGTTTACGAGGATAAAGCGACTCAAACGCTGCCGGAAGAATTGACGCAAGAACTTTTACAATCGCTGCGGGAGAAATTAGACGATCCGGAAAATTATAACGAAGCCAGGGATATGATTGAGCATTTATATGATTTGATTAAAGTGGAGGAAAGTTGCAATAACAATAATGCTAGTCCAAGAACGTCGTTCCTATTCGAAGAGGAAGAAGAAGAACCGCAGCAGGATGATGGTAACAACATATATGATGTTATCCAACCTCGGAAACATCCAACTAGAAAAAATTCCAAACCGAAACGGAAAAATTTGAATGTGGCAAGCACCGGGACCCGCGCCCCGTCTCCTGATAAATTACTTCCTATCAACTACAATATAAACAAACCGGCACCGACTATCATCAACGAATACTGCCAACCTCGGGATCGAAGATCAAACGAATATTGCGAATTACCAGGGGCCGAATCCATGATGCCCGACATCATAACCGGGAAATCTTTCAACTGCCTAAAAAGCATTTCGAAGCACGTGTATGCCGAGCCAATAGCGAGCACCATGCTTAACAGGCCTCTTCCCAATAAACCAGATCAACCCGGAACTTCCTATTCGTAAAATCATTCCAAAAGTGCAATTTTAAAAAAATCGGAGAGACAGAAAGACGTCAGTTTGACATATAGTATCTCCGGTGCATTATTTATATACAATAAATGTTAATAAACGGTTTTCTAGTGTAACAAATAAGTTGTCTGTGATATCTAGCCAATATAAACATAAACTAAAAATAAACTGACCCATCTTCATCTGGCAATACATAATGTATGAAGGAAGAAACGATTTATCGACTTTCTCCTGTTGTACCAAGCATATCAGTTATTACGTGTAATTTATATTATGGAAACTTTTAGCCAATTTTTTTTGATACTGCCTAAAATAATTATTAGTTTTTTTTGTATTAAAAATGAGAGGCTTTTGCCGCCGACAGCAGTTTATTTTTAGAAAACTAATAATTGTATCTTTTTTAAAAAAAGCATAACAAGACTGCTGCTCAAATCAGGAACGTTTTGTTAACTTCATGTCATTTTTTTATACGAAATAATCAAAATTTGTAATACTGGATTATAGAAATATACAAATAATGATTTTATACGAGGGTCTATTTAAGAATCCTACTAACAAATCAATGAAACAGATGTAAATGAAATAAAAAAAACTGACTAGCCTTGAATTTTTTTTAAACTATTTGGAGTAATTTCTATTGGGAGTTGAAATCGGAATAATTATAAGGCAGAAAGACGTTAAAAAAAAAAAAAAAAAACCTGAGTCACAATACCACCTTCTATGATTCATTTTAATTTGTCCGTGATAAAGTTTTTGATAAAGTTTCACGACAAAAAAAAAAAAAAAAAAAAACGAAGGGTATCTGAGTTGAAATTTCAAAACAAGTTAAAAGGGGGAAAAAATGATATATGTATTTTTACAACGACTTTGATAAGCTTGCCCTGGAACTTCTTAGAAAATTATATTAAATCAAAAAAGAATAATTTAATTGGTTAACAAATGACTTCTGATCTCAACGGTAGAAAAATATTAACCAGTCATTTTGAAATTAAATCGGTTGATTTGAAAAAAATATCTTGAGCCGTCCTTAGGTATTTTTAGGTCAGGTCTGTTCTTACTTTGATCAACATTTACTTAAAAAATTTCTCAGAATGCTTACACAATGAGTTTAACAACCATTTTATCCTCGTACTGATAAATCAAACGAAAGCCTAATTAAACATGACTCACGATACCTTTTGAACCTGAATATGATCCATCTACTATGAAAAAAAAAAAAAAATGTTAAGCAAAGAGCTGTTGTCTCGCTTCCAAGGTAATAAATGCTTACTCATCTCCAATCACAATACGTAAAAAAAAAAAAAAGAAAATTCCCGACCACCGGAAACAGATTTTGCGTCTCATTTTTATCCGAAGAATGAAAAAGGATTTATTAATAAACATCAGAATCAGAGCGTACTGTCTGGGATGCATTTTAAAAACGAAACCCTTTGTCCGTAATTATTTGATCGGACCGAACAGCTGCTTTCGAATCAGTAAGAAAAAAAAATAATAATCATGAATGAAAATTGTAAATAGAAATTTAAAAAAAATAAATCGCAACCCCGGGACTTTTTATTATGAATCGGGACGACATTTACGTTTTACGGTTCCTCTTCCAGGTGGGGCGTATTGAAAGTCAGAAAACGACTTCGGTCCAGATAATTTTTTGATTGGTCGCCTAAGAAAAATTGTTTGAGTGCCGTCTAGCGGGAACAAGGAATCTTCATCTGATTTAAATCAGTTCGGGGTCAAAGTTCAAGTTCTTTCTAAATTATCGTGATATCTTTCAATTAGGCTCATCATTTATCGAAGGAGAGGAGGGGGACAAAAAAAAGTTGGCACGATGGGAAAAAAGACGCTAGACCGCCTGAAGACGAGGTCGTTTGATCGGAACAAAGACACCGGGAGCTCCTGCTGTTCCTTCTGACTGGTGTTACATATATACAATCTCATCAATGAAAATTAAAAATAAACGGGATGTTCATGAATGAATTCCAAAAGATCCCTCTATTCATCATTGTTTTATACTTGATAGTCATATGCTTTCTCCTGGCAACATCACCATTTTTTTTTTTTTTAATATGACGTTATAATAATAATTAATACAAATGGAGAAAAAAAAGAAAAATATGTAATCGGTTCGATGAAAATTTTCAAGTTGAAGCGAAATCGTGGCCGGCGTTTTATTTTTAAAGACGCGAAGGAATGTTTTAAAACTGTCATTAAGATTAATAGTTGTCAAAGTTTCCAAGAGGGGAAAAGAGAGGGAAGAACAAAATAAAAAAAGAAAAAGAAAATTTATATCAAGAGAAATCAGGTTGATCCTCCTTATAAAGCGATTATTAATTTTTCTTTTTTTAAAAGCTTAATGGCTTAACGATGGGAGCTTCCGCTGTTAAAAAAAATCGTATATATACAAGGGTAAGTCCTCGTTTAAAACAATTTACGATATGATTCATTAAATTAAAATTAAATTATAAACATCATACGTCTTTCTTAGAGACCACCGAAAAAGATTCTTTGGCTTCGTTTCAAAATAACCCTTTAGCAAAGTCATCGAGAAGAAAAAAAAAAAAAAAAGGACTAAACAGAGCGTAAAATTAAAAAATCGCGCTTTTCTCTTTGAACATAAAATAATGAGATTTATCCCTTGTAAACTCAACTACCAAGGTGATTTCCTCGTCGGTGGCATATGGCAGAAGCTAAAGACAATTCGTAAACAACAACAAAAACTGGATGACTGGGATCTGTTACGGAAGTTTGGCCACGGTCCAGCCAGTAACAAAAAAAACTCTAAACTACTTAGCTTACGAAAATTTTCCTCCGACAATTCGTAAACAAATTTATCTGAGGGAGTGCCTGACGTTAAACCGAAAAGGGGGGAAAATTTTTATTTTACAAGGAATGTCTAAACGTTCATAAATAACAGGAGGAAAAAAAAAGTCTTGGGATAATTCCTTTTTATTTCTTTGCTTAGTTGAATAAGTGACGGATATAGGATTTATTATAAGACTAAGGTGCTCCCCCCCCCAAAAAAAAAAAAAAAAAAAAAAAAAAATCTAGGTGAGAATGAAAGACCAAAATGATCAAGTTGTAACATGCGTCTTGACGAATTTTTGTGTAAAAGGGCACATCGCCTGTTGATTTCGTCTCTTTTTAAAAAAATAAAATTAAAAAAATAAAATAATAGTATTTTTCTTTACAGGTGTCGAAGGTAAATATTTCAAGTACGAGACCAAGTTTACGGCTCGAGGCGAAGCCGAGGGCCGTAATTGGTCGAGTCTTGAAATTTACCTTCGATACCTGCAAAGAAAAATATTTTTTATTCCGAGGAAAACAATTTTTATGGTCTACTTTTTAGTCCAAGGAATGAAAATTTTTTTTTATCAAAATTACAAAAAATAAATCACATTGCTAACCAAAGGAATTTTTTTTTGTCCTTCTAGGTCCTCCTAACCAGTTACTCCTTCATTACCAAATTAATTCTATTTTCAAAACATTTCTGCCCCTTGAAAAATAAATTTACACTATTCTGTGAACTTTTAAAATAAAAGCCAGAAATCCTGTTTTCAGTTACCACAACAAACTAGATTCACGTTGCTTCGTATTAAATTTTTGCTGACTTGGCCATTGAAACCTAAAGGGTACACACCTGGAAACGTTCAAGTATTACGTAAGACCGGAAGGAAGGGGGGCGGAAGGAGGTACTCGAAAATCTTACCATTTCTTATATGAAGGAGGGGGTGGTTTGGCAAATATTACGTAAGAATTTCTATTACTGTATAATTTATTGCAAGATTTATTGCTAGTTGAGTACCGTGTGTTTTCTATTATCTCAAAATATCAGAGGCTGGATATTAGGCTGGCTCATTTTGAAGGTCTATTTTTTAATTTTCGCTCCCTGGGCAAAAAATCATTCATTTATATGTAAAAAGAAGCCTGAATTTTTTTTAGGTCGAAAAAACATTTTTTGGCCCAGGCCCAGGAGTTTGAAGTTTTTAAGTTTTTGAGTATTTTCTCCCAATTTTTAATATTAATAAATTAATTTTTGATCAATTTTTTAAAGAATTAAAAATGTCCAAAAATTTGAAATTTAAATTTTCATCACACGGTACTGAAAAGTGGACTTTTCAGTACTGGGCAGTTTATTTACAGACTATTTTACGCCGTACCTTGTGATTAAAAATATCTTTCAATGCAAGAAATGCAAACGACTTGCCCGTCTCGACCTATTTAAGGCCCTCGCCTTCGGCTCGGGCTTAAAACTCGGTCTCGACGGGCAATTTTGTCGTTTGCAGTCCTTGTATTGAAAAATACTATTTCCATTTTGGAGAACTTATCAAGTTTTGTTAATTTGGGTACTTACATGCGCTGGAAATTCACTTTTTGGCTTTAAAAATGCGATTTTTTAGAAAAAAAAAGAGCCAAAAATAAGGGAAAATGGGGTTAACATAGGGTAAAAAATGTTTGGCAACGAAATTACATTTGGGGCATTATTTCTACATATTTTTGGCACATTTTGGCTATTTTCGAATTTTCAAAATTATCTGCCCTTACCCTGTTACAGCCATCCCCGTTTTTCTACTATAACCCTGCCTGGGCGGCCAAAGGTTCAATATTTTCGAACCGAATATTTTTTTTTAGGAAGCTCAATACGTACCTAATATACCCTATAAAGGACAATTTTTTATATTAAAAGATGTTAATTGGGCGAATTTTTGAAATTCGTCCAAATTAAGTACCATCTCGGCCCTAAAAACTTCAAACCTTTGGGCCTGGGCCAAAAAATATTCAGGCTTCTTTTTACATATAAATGAATGATTTTTTGCCCAGGGAGCGAAAATTAAAAAATAGCCCTTCAAAATGAGCCAGCCTACTGGATATGCCAGAAGCAAAGTTTTCTATGATTTTTCATCAACGGCGAATTATTTTCCCATGAAACTGTCCACAATATTTCTCGGTATTAGTCTGAATTAGATTACATCAAAGAAATTTTATCCAGTTAAAAACTGTTTGTTTTGTGTTTAAAGAACATAATATGATAAGAAAAGATTTTAAATTATCACACCGCTATTGACCGACAAAGGCTGAATCATTTTAATTCTTACATTGGACAGATGTATTTTTCTAAAGTATTTTCATGCTTATGTTTTGACCATTTTTTTTTTCTCAGAATTAATTTTGAAATCATTCAAAGAATAATTTTTAATACAGAACCGCTAATCGCAGCCAAAATAAAAATAAAATGTAGGCTCTCAGCATGGGAATGCTTAATACCTACATTTTTCCCCCCAAAATATTTAGATGATGCAATTTAGAGAAGCTCTAATGCATTTTTGTCTTTTTGTCACTTCCAAATTTAAAACAGCACTTCAACAAATATCCAAAAAAAGTTTCTTTTTGTGATCGCCAATTACTCCAGGGTTTTTCGGTTCAATAAGTTTGCTCAATGCATTCTTTTTCAATACTTCCAAAAGAGGGGTAAATGCCAGACAAATTTTTAAAAAAATCCTTTTGTTATCGATCTCGTTATTATTATTTTTTTTAAAATATTTTTTCTGATCTTCTATTTTTACTCTGAAGTGTCGCTTTTTGATTTTCACTTTCTTGGAACTTGTTAAAATGGATCATACCATTTTTGTTTTCATGTCTCAGCTGAGGGCGTCAAGAAAATTTTTTCCGTTGCTTTGAAAAGCACATCAACCTTTAATGCAATTCAGGCCATTTCTCTTGCATGGTATAGTGAATACTAGGGCGGGTCGAAAAACGCGAATTTTTGAAGTTGAAAACGTCTGATATGGGAATCGATACCTTTTTATAATACTATTAACCCAAATTTTTTTTCCGAATTTTTAAACGACATTTTCAGGTGCAGCAATGGCCTTGCAATTTTTAAAAAGCTGAGGACCAAAAATGAAATTTTTTCGCATATAAAACCGTCGTTTTTAATCGGAAATTTTGCGTAGATTACGAATTTGAGGTCAAAAATTAGTTTTGGTGCACAGTTTTTGAACCACATGCCGGATTCTGAAATTCTGAAAATCTTGTTATGAAGGGTTTTCAAAAAATTCTGAAAATCTTGTTATGGCTTTCCTGCTGAGGCTCAAAACCGTGCACCAAATCTAATTTTTGACTTCAAATTCGTAATCTACGCAAAATTTTCGATAGGAAACCAAGGTCTTTTATGCGAAAAAAAAAAAATTTCATTTTCGGTTCTCAAATGGGCTTTTTGAAAATTTCAAGGCCATTGCGGCACCTCAAAATGTCATTTAAAAAATCTGAAAAAAATTTGGGCTAATAGTAAAGGCATGGATTCTAATCTCTCTTCTTCTCATTGTGCCGTACCTGTGTCCAGGCGTAGGCGACGATATGATTCTCATATCAGACGTTTTCAAATTCAAAAATTCGCGTTTTTCGACCCTCCCTAGTGACTACAAGTATGTGATTTTTCTCAGTAAAAAAAATTATTATTATTAATATTATTTTTTTCTCTTTTTACTGAGAAAAATCGCATAAATGTAGCCACTATACCATCTCCACCTATGGACTTGTTCCTCAAAACTCGATTTCCGGGGAAAGATGTCAAATTTTAGGTGCCAAATGAACTTCTTTGAAGTTTCCTTTGCATTTCGATACATGCTCCAACTTGTTCAAAAATTAATACGAATCAGGTAAACCAAATCACAGTATTTTTAAAATTATTTTTCCTGCGCTCATACATTTCAGACAAGTTAAAACTTGTACTAAAAACTCCAGGATGTATCAGAGGAGTTCGTTAGTTACCTAAAATTAGGAATTTTCCACCGCAATTCGAGTATCAGACAAGACAGCTATTCCTTCCGGTATCCGTAAAGCCTCCTATTACACTTTACAAAAAAAGCTTAGTGCTGATTGACCGTTCCTACCGGTTTGTGATCAAACGACTTCAGCGTAATAAAAACCCAAAAATACTCGTAATCATTTATTTAGGTCTTATGAGATTCTCCGGCTGAAACCCCAATTCCCAAAAATTCCAAACAAAATTTTTTGTAAAATTTCAGTTTTCAATTTTAATTTTTCCTTTTAAAATTTGAACCTGGCGCACGAAAAGCACGCACCCACCCATGCACGTAAAAAATAAAAACCGGCCCTGAATGGGCATTTTTCCAAAATATCTGACGTTTTATAATGCATAATAAAACTACGTTGACTTTGAAATTTTTCCTGACATCTGTCTGTTCCGTCTAACGTGCACAAAAAAGACAAAAAAGTTTTTACAATAAATTTTTGTGCAAAAATATTTCCATATCATCTCATCACATATTTACGTGATTATCGTGATTAAATTATGTATTAACCGAGAGGTAGAGTAAAAAAAAAAAAAAAAAAAAAAAGCAAACCGCCACTGATATTCCTTGGCCGGATTCCACAACCGCGGCGCCACGTCCGTCAGATTAATAGACAAAACCCCTTATCGTCTTGTTAGTAAATAACGAACGCCTTCGCGATTGTGTTTACGTTTCCCGCAGTGCACCACGACCGTGCAGGTTCCGCGAGGAACAAGACACGTGTTAACCTTTACCAATAAGAAAAATTTTAACAACCTTGATTTTTTTTTATTTTTTATTATTATCTTTAAAATTTTTACTACTAAAATTTATAGAAAAAAATAGGAACAAATTGTGCAATCAAATTTTATCATAAAACTTTCGACACGTGTAGACTATTTTTTTTTTCTTTATTCGTGACGGTTGACATTTTTTTTTATTATTATTTTAATTGAACATCCTGAACAATTGTTATCATCATGGAGTGAATGAGCAAAGAGCGAGCATGAACATTTCTTACATATACGGAATGACTCCCCTTTGCGAGCGTTAAAAGATATGAAAAGAGTTAATATGGCCTCCCCACCATATCACACACACCTTGCCTTCAATGTAAACATTTCATCTCAGTGTGTAGTGAGTGATTTTAAGAGAAACGTAAATATGGCATTCCAAAGTGCGCGTTAAATGCGTGAGACGGGTAATAAATCGAAATACGAAAATAAAAACTGAAGAGACTTAAAAAAAAAAAAATTAAATACCTATTTTTAAAAAAAAAAATTACATTTTTTTTTCTCTTATCAGGGAGTGGCAAACAAATAAAAAAAAAAGAGGGCAAAACCCGGGGCCGAAAAAAAAATCTAGAAACCATGTGAAGTGATTTTAAAATGTGTCAAAAAAAACTATCTCGACTATACGGGACGTTATTAGTCTGTTTATATAGTTTAGGCACGGGAGGGGTGCCTTTTTGTACCCCTCCGACGGAGGTTCCAGGATACGAACATTACAAGACGATATGCAGTTCGGAATTTTGCGTGTGCCACGATCCTTACGGGAAGATATATTGCTCTTGCAAAAACCAGGTAAGTTAAAAGAAAACAGTCGACAACTTCAAATAAAAAAAAAAAATTATGCCTCTGAACTCATATCAAGTTTAAATAGTGTAGATTAGATCATCAAATTACGATTATTTGCCGTGAGCCTAAAAAAGCTTTATATATGACTAGCTCGCACCATTTTTTTTTTGTGCAATAAAACTTCGGTTGTTTATTTTTCTTTCCAACCGTTCGGGGTTGGGTTCTGTTCTCAGACCTGGTTTTTCGAAATAATTAAAAAGCGGTTCCAGTTTAATTGTTTTTCTTAGTCGAACATGTTTCCATTTCCGCGGATTAATACGGTAATAAAAAAAAACCAATTCAATTTTTTTTAAAAAATTATTTTTCATTCCTTGGACTAAAAAGTAGACCATAAAAATTGTTTTCCTCGGAATAAAAAATATTTTTCTTTGCAGGTATCGAAGGTAAATTTCAAGACTCGACCAATTACGGCCCTCGGCTTCGCCTCGAGCCGTAAACTTGGTCTCGTACTTGAAATATTTACCTTCGACACCTGTAAAGAAAAATACTATTAAAATTCGTAAGTCTTCAGAGCTCTGAACCGATTCATTGCATGTTTCCACAACATGAACCACTACTTAAATTATGAAGATACTAATTATCATGACCTTACAACTACATATTACGATATAATTCGTGTTAAGAAAATCTCAAGAAAAAAAATGAGCAAAAAATATTTTTTTAATTTTAATTAAATGACTGGGTGAAAATTGGCAAGAAGTAAAAATATTTTGGAATGTGGAAATGCGGCATATTTTCAACGATTTTATCGCTTACCGGCCCCAGTAGGAAAAATATATTATCGAATTATTCTAAAAAATCGCAAATTTTTCTTGTGTAACATTTGGCTGCTGATGTCAGGATTAAGAAAAGGTTTCACGGAATACCGGAAGGAACAGCTGTTTAGTCTAACACTCAATTTACGGGAGAAAAAAATCAAATTTTAAGTATCTAAAGAACTCCTTTGACTTTTTGGTGTATTTCTGGTGCAAGTTTCAACTTGTTCCAAGCAAACAAAAACCAGGAAAACAAAATCAAAAGTTTTTCCACAGCAATATTTTTGTAATTATTTTCCCGCCACCCATACATTTCAGACAAGTTGAAACTTGCACTATGAATTCCAGGATCTACCATTTATACCAAAGGAGTCCGTTAGACACCTAAAATTTGGGCTTTTTCATCGTAAATCGAGTATTAGAGACAACAATTATTATTTCAACAGGTGTTGCTTAATTTAATTTTCCAACAGTCACCAATTCTACTTTTTATGTTCGGGGGGTTATAATTCTCTTGGTTTAATATTTTCGGTGATGCTTTATTGCAGAGGGAACCGGGCCATGTTCAGTAAAAGAATATACCAGAGACACTCAAAACTTGACATCCTGAATGAGGCGCTATACATGCAATATTACGTAAACGAAATTTTTCGAATTCTGACTCTCCCCCCCCCCCCCCTCCTTCCTCCGGTAAGCAAACAAAAATTTGCTTATGAGGATTTAACATTGTGTAAGATTTTTATGCCCCCTCCCCCCCCTTCCCTATGGATGCCCATAAAGTCTATGGTCGGAACCTATGTGGATGATACACTTAGAAAAAGGTAATGTTTTGAACAAGTTCCGACTTGCAACAAAACCTGAATGTTTCGTAGAAAAGCAAAAACTCTTCGCGACAAGTCTTGACAAGATATTTTTATTGTTTTCGCCTGATTTAAAAAAAAAAAAAATATATATATATTTTCTCACAAGGCATTTTTGCTTTCGCATTAGCCATTTTTTTTTTCTGAGTGTAATTGAATTATTTACGCACTTTGTACGGCGGATTACCTTATTATAAGGAAAATCTCGTTACAAGTGCAAGATTAAAATTATGGCCAGTACTCCATTTGGAGTACAAATATCCAATGGTATGTCAAAGAAGGAAGGCAAAAGGAAAACCACCTTCTTGGGGAAATTCTTCCTCAAAAGTACCATTGCAGTTCCTTGAACCCCGCCTTATGGCCGGTGGCTAGGCTTGCCATTTTTTGAAATAGGAAAAAGAGTATAAAATTTTTTTTAAAAAATAGAGTATAAAAAGAGTATACAACCTGAAGATTAAGAGTATAAAAAGAGTATTATTTTATTATTATTGTATAAAAAGAGTATACAACCGGAAGATTTAAGAGTATGGAAAGAGTCCAGTGTAACAAGACTTTTTGAAAATAAAATTTTAAACAATAAAGATGAGTTCACCCTGAAGGTATTCAGCTAAAAATTCTAATCAATATGATAGGTTGATAGATTTGGGAAAAAAAAGAGTACTCTTTTTTTGCAATTCGAAAAAAAGAGTATATTTCCGTAAATTTAAAAAAAAGAGAGAGTACTCTTTTTTTAGACAAAAAAAGAGAGTAAATACTCTTAAAAAGAGTATATCTGGCAAGCCTACCGGTGGCAAAACCTGTCTTTGGACGGAATGACCAACAACAACAATTGAATTATTAGTTTAGCCAATATTGCTACGTTTAGCTTTTGGGCAAAATGTTTTAGGAAAATGTTGTACACGAATTTTTTACATGTTTAAAAATACTTGGACAACTCATAGGCTAATTTCATACACGATTTGTATAATTTCTTATCAATTTTATTTTTTTATTTCCATAATTTAATTCCTTGCGTCGGAGGTGAACTAACGTATCTCCAACGTAAATATAATAGGAAATAGTCTGTTTAGAGTATTTATGAAAATGAAGTGATCATGCGACTGCAAGTTTGCACGCTCATACAGGCGTAAACTTGTGGTCACGTGACACTTCCACGAAACGTCGAAACAGACTAACTCCAATCATGTTTACGATGGACATACGCTAGAATTAGGGGAGCGAAAATCTATCATAAGTTAAACATGAAAGTTATATATGTTCTTACTCGTCATTTTCGTCTGTCAATTCTTAAATAAATCTGAGATCAGGGACAAAGGGTTGTTCAATATTAGCTTACGTCATCATTACAAGAAAAGAGAAGGGGGGGGGAGGGGGAAAGACCAAGGGAGATGATTTAATTAAAATGAATGAAGATAAATAAAAGCGGGCTATCAACCGGCTGACGGTGTTATCAATTCCTCCTATCTCCATTCATGAATAAAATAGGTTTGTTTATGTTTACCTAACGAAGAAATGCAGTCGATTTAAAAATGAAGATAAAAAATTGCTTTGGACGGCAGAATTAGGCTGTTTTGCTGTCGAAGCCATTAAACAGTGGCTGACAAAAAGTGTTAAATTTGCATAATTTGGAAGTTTTTGTTCAAAAAACATCAGACAACATTTAAAAGAAGGAAAGTTTGAGTTCATGTCGTACTTCAAAAGAAATGTTTAAACGATAAAAAGCCATAGAGAACAAGGCCACCATCGGAGTAAATCTTCAGAAGTTTATATTCAGGTCCTCTAAGAAAATGACCAAAGTATTCCAACTTTTACGTCGTTTTAGGATTTTGCAAAATGGTAAAACGATGAAAGTTGGAATACTAGGCTGGATCCTAATTCCATTAATTTTATAACAAATCAGAGGCATATCTTCTTCCAGAATCCTGTTTTAAAAAAGCCCAATTAAATTGCTTTAGCATAATCAACATAATTTTCCAAAATAAACCAATCATGCTGTTCTTTGAAAAATGGTTGCTTCAAAATTTAAAAGCTTGGAAAAAAAAAAAAATCGATTTTCAGTAAAATTACTTCGCCGTTTGGATTCGTAAAACAAGTTCGTTTATTTGTTGTTTCTTTTTGAAATTACAACTGGCATGTGTTACTTGTCCATTCCAAAATCATTAGCAAAAAAATTATTTTATTTTTGCACACAAGGTTTTTTTTTTTTTTTTGAAAATGATCTTATGTAAACTTTGGCTGACATCTTTCGTATCATTTTAGGAATAAACAGACGATAATAAATTATAAGGAAGTTTTAAACGAAGTTAGCATATTTTATCTTCGGAGAGAAAAAAATAAAAAAAAATAAATGGTAAACTAAATAAAAACGATGTTTTCAGCTTTATTGACACAACTCTTTCATTAATCTTTTTTTTTCTCTTTCGTAATTTTGGATTCTTGAAAATTTCATTACAGTTAGTCAATTAAAAAAAAAAAAAAAAAAAAAAGTTCCTTTTCGATCGTAAACCAAGTTTGAAAACTATTAGCTAGAAATCGCTTTGTAAAAACTACGAAATATAAACATAAATACATAAACAAAAGAAATGTTTTTTTCTTTATAATGATACGGAAAGACATAAAATTCACTATTAATAAATTCATTCAGTTTTTCAAAAGGCAAGTTGATCCATTCCCATTTTATAACGTCACAGAATATAACCCCTAAATAATCGAATTTCAAAAGGGAAAAATATAGTTTGCAGCATTTTTTTATGTTAACAAAAGTGCGAAACTAACGGGGATTAAAAGCGCAAAATAATTCCGCCAGGAGAGGTTAACATTCTTAGCAGTGACCAATCAAAATTCATGATTGGAGAAATTCAAAACTCACTAAGTTAAATTTTTTAAAAATGTGTTTCTTGAGGATTTTAGAGACTTTAATAGGAGAAATGGCCAGTCTCATTTAAGCCCAGTCCTAAAGTTTAGACAGCATAAAAAGACAAGCAGACTTGAAAGATAAGTCATTGAAAAGTTAAGGTGACTCATAATCATCAGTTGTCACCTTATTAATAAAAAAAAAAAAAAGATTAACGTTAAAAATAATCTTACATACGTATTTCATTTCTTGGAAAATTCGCAGTCTGATTTTCGTTTTAAAAAAATGAGAATTTTTACCGTGAACCGCTATAGGGGGCTGTCAGCTGCTTCGAATTGGCTAATACGGTGATTTAAAATGAGGAGGGAATATTTAATAAGCAATCCTGAAGTCTGCAGCCATTTTACCATAGAACAGCATCCGAAAACCCCTTTGTGAATTTAGGTTACTGTAAAAATCCGAACTGCAACTATGATCTAATGCTGCTTCTCCATTATGGCTCAAAATTAATTTTCTAGAATTAATTTTTAAAATTTCCGGAAGTACTGTGCTTTAGTTATTCTATGAATTTTCGACCATGGATTAAGAATACAAAAAATACAATGTAGTAAAAATGGCCGACTCCATTTTTAATCTTGGGTTAGAAATCCATAGAATAACAAAAGCACAGTAGGCCTACTTCCGGAAATTTTGAAAATTAATTCTAGAAAATGAATTTTGAGCCATAATTGGAGAAGCGGCATAAAATATGGTTCAGCAACCTCATAATGGTTATTCTTGAACTGGTCAATTTTTATTAATCTTTGAAGATCGGGGACGGAGGAGGAATGGGGAGAGAGCCAAAAATCGCACAAATGATGATCTGATACGGTACATGAACTGCTCCTCGCCGTACCGTAGATTGGGGTGAAGTTGAAAAGGAATTTTAAAAAAAATTCTAGGTTTATTTTAGGCACTAAAAATAAAATTTTTTAAACAATATCCACTTAATGAAATAAAAAAATTTTATTTTTAGTGCTTAAAATAAACCTAGAATTTTTTTTTGAATTTCCTTTCAACTTCACCCCAATCTACGGTAACCATTTTTATTCGGCTTTCCAAAAATAAATTTTTTTTTGATTATGACAACTAAGTTCCTTAACTAAGGCCAAAGAAAAAACTTTTCTTCAATAAAGATTAAATTTGGTAATGCACAATTTACAAAGTTGAGCATTAGGATGAGTCATTTAAAAAAAAATTTAGAAATGTTTGGGTGTTTTTGAAAATTGGGTTCCTTGAGATGTAAAATTACTCGAAAAAATTTTTTCAATTTTTTTTTTTTCACTTCTTAATGGCGCCTCAAGGCCGCTTGAGTTTTTCAGGCGTCTAAAAATTACGGCATTTTAATCTCGATTTTTTTTACCAAATTTTAAAAGCTTGCAAAATTTTCTGAAAAAGGGTTTCCTTATGTTTTCAAGGTCGTAGAAAACGAATTTCACTATCCCAAATTTCTCCGACTAACCCTGTGACGTCATTAGCGTTTTGATCGAGCTTACACTTTGATTTTTTCCGACTGAAATTCGCAGCTTAATCTCGAATTTGGAGTCCTGAGATTTTTTTTATTTGATTCATTCATAACGCTCATACTTATGCTAAAATACCCGTGGAACACGAATTTTAACATCCCGATTTTTTTCGATCAACCCCCCAGTAGGGGTATAAGTGTAAATTTTTTTTTTTTTTTTTTTTTTTTGGCCCAAAAATGGAGTTTTTTGCGAAAAATGGCAATAACTCCTCACCAGTTCGATTTAGAGGCTTGGTCAATGACATTTTTTACTCAGGACACTCTAATTAATAAGGATCTTTTGAGTTTCGAATCAACTTCCAAAATTTTTTTACGGTCGGAAAAAATTTGGAACTTCAACAAAATTACGGGTAGAATTTTCCGTAAAAAATCGAGATTAAAATGCCGTAATTTCTAGACGCCAGAAAAACTAAAGTGGCTAAATTTCTATTTTTCTAAGTTCTAAAAACTAAAGTGGCTAAATTTCTATTTTTGTTTTTCTATTTTTGAGCCTTTGTCAAATTAAAAATACAAGAAATAAACCGAAAATTCGGAAAAATCTGGAAAATATTATAAGTCGACTTATAATATTTTCCAGATTTTTTTATCAAAATAATTGGCAACTTAAGAACCATATTGCCGCTTTTAAAAATCAGTTGAAAAGTGGTATACTGGATAAAGGCGGCTGGTAAGTCGACCACAAGGCTCGGGTTATATTCCAAAAAAATTGTAATTTTTTTTCCCTTTTATTTCTCATGAAAAATGTTTTAAAAAGAGCCCAAAGTCTCCATATGCTAAATATAGTGCAATTCGAGCATAAAATTAATATATTGCTGAGTTAAATTCTAAAAATACAAATAGTTATAATATTTTATAATCGGCCAAAACGTTATATAGAGTTATAAAATTTTATAACGAACTTTTTCTTGGGATAATCTTAATGGGCTGCGAAAGAGGTCATCAGGTCAAACGTGCAAAAGATTTTTTTTCGAAAACGTCTTATGGGGATGGATCACAACACAAGAAATACAAGTCGAGACAAGACAAGACATTTTTTAAAAAATCGTTCAAATCTTGTTTTTTGACCTTTCAAAAGGCTAGGATTTAAAATGTCGAAAACAAGAAATTCAAGAATTCAAGAAATGGTACAAGAATTCTTGAACAAGAATCTTGGACAAGAAATTTCGAATTTGTAATCCTTATCAAATCGATCAAAAACCAAAATTTGAACGGATTTCTTGAAAATCCGGAAAATTTTTCGGGAAATTTCTTGTTTTCTTCTTATTCATCCTTTCTTCAATGGGAACTCATAACTTGGAAGATTGTAGGTAAAATCAAAAGTTTGACAAAATAATTTTGTTTACAGACAGAGCCTACCAAGATACAAATGAGGATTTTTACGGCAAACTAAATCCGCTAGGGGGGCTCTGGCTGCTATCATGGTAAAATGGCGGCCGGCTTCGGATTGGTTAATAAATGACATTAATATGAGACGGGAATATTTATTGACCAATCCGAAGCCGGCCGCCATTTTACCATGATAGCAGCCAGAGCCCCCATAGCGGATTTAGTTTGCCGTAAAAATCCTCATTACCACTGGGGAGAATTTCAAGCGGACCTATACTAATCTTCCCTTAATTATCTTTTTGAAAAAAAAAAAAAAAAAAAAGACTTTAAACATTTTTTTTTCTTTTTAGGTCGACGAAGAGATAATATTAAAATCCACGGGCTCATGTGGAATCCCAGCGGAGTCTACGGCCATATCAATCGACAACTGTGAAAAAGTAACTGTGATACAAGAATCCTTTCAGGGTCTCAAAGGCCTCAGAAATATAGCATTAACGAACATCAAACAGCTTTCAATCCAAAGCTACGGTTTCCACTGGAACGAAACCCTCGAAGACTATCCTCACGGGTTGAATATCAATTTCACCAACGTCACCATCCCCGACGTCCCCACATTCGCCTTTAAAGGAAGGATAGACTCCGTAATATTCGACCGCTCCTACATCGGCATGCTTCGGTCATTCTCGTTTTCAAGCATCACCGGAGCTGAAAGGATCGAATTCCAAAATGCCAACGTGGCCAACATAGAAGCGCAAGCTTTTAAAAAATTCACAATTAGCAAATTAATAATTAGAAACAGCCGGTTCAACGTAATACCCAGTAGGTTTATAGTAGACGTTTACGTCGATAATTTATTTAAAATCGAAGGGACTTTCATAGATTCGATAAGGACGTTAGCTTTTAAAATATATAACCCGAAAGAGGTTTTAATGATAAATTCCAGGATTAATAAGGTCGAAGCTGAGGCATTTCATATAAAGACGAGGGGTGACGTCGTCATTCAAAATAATATATTCGATAGCATAGAGAATGAAGCGTTCCGCGCGATATCCGTCGAGAAATACATAATTCAGCAATCCGGGAAGCAAAAATTTAAATTTCAAAACAACACCATCTCTTACTTCCGGGAGAGATCCCTTTTTTATAACAAAAGTTCTTTCGATTTAAAAACCGCGAGGATTATGATCGACGAATTATGCACCTGCGACCATCTCAATTTATGGAAAGAGATAATAACAGATAGGGAAGGGAAAGATAACAAAAAGATAATATCGACGGACGAAAATATTTACGAAATATTTTGGTGCCATATCGACGATCGTAAAGAGCTTGATTACGAATACGTTTCCGGTCGGAATTTTTACGATAATTATTGCACGACCGTTTTATCCAGCATTTATTTTTTTGTAATTATAATAACGGCGACGGCTCTTAGTTTATTAGTATTAATTGTGTTAGTCGTTTGTTTCGTGAGGCATAGAAGAAAATGGGATTCCGTACCGACGTCTAGACGCGAAGCGGATAATAATTCTCAGGGGAAAGTCAAAGGGGAGAAAAATCCGAAAGCGAAGAGAAAAGACGGGAGGGAAATAATCAAACCGGAATCGGCCAAGGCCATCATAGTTCCTGACGGTCGGACCTACAGGGAAACGGAATTTCATGTGATCGTCGAAAAAGCCGAGCCATTAGACGATGGTTACATTCCGTATACGGTTACCAGAGAAAGATCTCATTCCCAAATTAATTAGGATTCTCAATTTGTATTTAGCCGTGTCTCCATGTGTAAATTAATACAAAGGTGGCATGGTGGCATTAAAGGTATTTCAAAAAAATCAGACTGGGATATGGGGGCATATCCCTACGTAGGACTAAGTCTTTGGGGTACTGTCCTAATATTGCTTAATCTAAACACTGAAACGATGTAAAAATTTTAAAAACATTTTTTCTGCTCGTTTTTGGTCTAAAAGTTCGAATTTTTTGATAAAAATATCATTTTTTTTCCCGGCACGAAAAAAACTTAAAATTTTTAATAAAAAAAGGTCAAAAGTTAAAAAAACTTAGTCGAAACAAAATTTTAATTAAAGTCTTCAAAGTTAAAATTTTAATATTAAAAAATTGCTTTAGCTCATATTCTTGGCTAAGAAAAAAGGACAAAATTTAAAAAAAATGCAGTGAACATTTTATTTAAAATTTCTAAGTTCTTGTTTTTGCTCATGTAGTCTAATTTTAATATTTCAAAAAAAGATATTTAAAAAAAACGGCGAAGATTTAAAAAAAAAGTAAAATAAAATTTCAAGAAATTTTTTAAGTCCTTGCTATCGTTCATTTCGTCTAATTTTACTATAAAAAAGGCCAAAAATTAAAAAAAAAAGAGTAGTCCAAATATTATTTAAAATTCAACTTTTTTAAAAGTAAAATTTACAAGAAATTTTTTAAAGTCCATG
The DNA here is from genome assembly GCA_037577465.1 of Liposcelis bostrychophila. NCBI lineage: Eukaryota > Metazoa > Arthropoda > Insecta > Psocodea > Liposcelididae > Liposcelis > Liposcelis bostrychophila. The sequence goes on from CM075210.1 coordinate 11,530,771, forward strand.
CTTTCGTTCATGCTGTTTAATTTTAAAATAAAATTTTAACTTTTAATTTCTTGTAAATTTTACTTTTAAAAAATATAAAAATTAAAAAAAATTTTAAAAAAATTTAAATAAAATTTTGGCTTCTATTTAAATCGTAAAGTAAATAATACTAAAGTGCCAGTTTTTTTTGTCAGTAAAAAACTCAATTTTCGTCAGTTTTTTATTTTAAAACGGCAAGAATTTTTATTAAAATGTAAGTAAAAAATGATCTTTTTGCCGGTATAAAAATCATTTTCGGTCAGTAAAAAATCGCGACTTTGAAAGTAAAAATTGTAGAAGTGCCGGTAAAAATTTTTTACTTGCCCCCAATTTTAATTTATTACTGACACTTGTATTTTTTTACGGACAATTTAAATATCTTACTGGCGTCATAATTTCTTTTACTGACAATTTTTACTGACCTTTTAAAACTGACCATACTGTTACCTGACAGTTAATTTAACAGTTTAATATTAAAAACTGACAAAATGTGAATAATTTACTTTACCCTAAAAATACAAGCCTAAAATGTTTTGTGCGAACAGACCGACACCCGGAGACAGACAGGTTTCCCCAGGACCGAACCCCAAGACGTAGCCCTACATCAAAAGATTTTAATTGCTTTAAAACGTTTTATGCTACTCTTGGATTAATCTTACTAGCGGATTAATCCGCAAATGGAGGCAAGACATTTGAAAAAAAAAAAAAAAATCCAAAGAATGTTTGTTTTAAGTAGCAGAATTTTTACTTTTACATTTAAAATTATTTATAAATAATAAAAGGTGTTGAAAATTTTTAATCGCCCATTTCTGTTGTGCTTACTCAATGTTCAAGTGCAAAATATTTTACCAAAATCTAAATAATAGTACCATCATAGAGTTTATAACCTATTTGTCTCAAGTACAGCAAAATTATTTGATCTAAATTTTTTTTTTTTTTTTTAAATAAATGTAATAAATCTTTTAGACTAATTTGAATTAGCTAGAACTAAAATGAACTCCTAAAATGTTTGGGCCTAAATAACTTTGGTACGATTTTCCATTGGTTATCTGATAATGGCGTCAAAGGGCGCTGACTTATTCCTGATAATTTCTTTTACGATCGCTCTTGATTTCCACAGAAAGACATCACTATCATATGTAACTTACTGACCCTGTAAGCGATTTCAGCGTATCCCCATTTTGTAAACAATAGCTTCTTTCTGATGTTTAGCTTTTGTCGACAACGGTTCTATTCGAGCTGTTTTCAAAATGGAGTTACGCTGAAATCGCTTACAGGGGCAGGACTAGTTAACTCTAAATTAAAAATGGCGGCCCAGAAGCTGGATATTAAACTTTAATATGAGGTCAGTTAACTGCGGTTATCTAAAATCATGCGGGGAAAAATTTTCTTCAGGCGGGGCTTCTATTTTTATGATAAGAAATATTTTTTTAACGTTAAAAATCTGTAAATAAGTTCAAATGGTTTGTTATTAAAATTTTCAACACAGATGCAATATGTCATAATAAAAAAATGATTTAAAACATGGTTCCTCAATTCTTCAAACAGTCCAATGAACAAAAAAAAAAAAAAAAAAATTACTAGATTAGCGGACTTACAAAGACACGTCAGAAAAGAAAAGTAAAATGTATAAAGTGAATTCAAACTGATTATAAAATAAATTCTTATCATTCAGTAAATTATTGATAAATTTTCGGTTTTTAAAGAAAATATCTAAATTATCAAGTGTCACTTTTCATATGATGAATCATCTTTGGGAAAATGTCAAGTTCTTTCAGAGTCGGAATCGGCGGGGAAAGACGTCAAAACTTTCGAATTCAGAATTGAATACTTTAAATTCTAGAGTACTCGTTTTTCTCCATATTAAAAAAAAAAAAAAATGGTTTCATGTATAATACTTTCGAAAAAAAAAAAAAAAATTAATAAATAGTAAGTCCTTTTGTTTCTTCGTCCGCATAACTGTCATCCTTGCGAAAATATTTATTCTGGACAAACAAAATCAAAAACCCTAATGGCCTTTTTTTTTCTTCTTCTCAAAAACTTGAAATAAGTCAATGAATACGAGCGATTGTTTACGCCGTTAAACATGTAAGACATGGCTGATTAAATCTCACTTTAAAAACCCATATATCCCTATTTCCAAACCGCCTACTTTTTTTTTGTAACCTTGAACGGAGCCGTAAGTCAAATTTTAAATTTCATCCTAAACACTCCCGAGAAATTAAATAATGCAGTGCAGTCTGAGTAATAATCAAAAAAAATTAGCACATGATTCAAGTGGTTTCCCATTTAACCATGAACAATTCATTAACAGCGAAACGTGTTAAATACCGCTAACAAATTTCTGTCGACCGTTTTAAAAGACACCTCGTGAATAATTTGCTTTACCAAATCGATTTCGCATCCTCTCCCTTTAATCCGCTTTTGCCATTTCGACCACATTCGAATTTAAAAATAAACCGTGCCAAACAGATTCCCGCCTCTACGAAACGATAATAAGTTTTTAATTGAATTATCATAGTCGAAATGCTATCCAATTAGATCGTTTTACCATTTTCTACGTCGTAATTTGATTAGGCCTAACAACGTTTTTTTTAAAGACTGCGTTTTTTTTTCTTTTATAATAAAGAATCGAGTAGCATGCTAGTCATTTAACATAGACGATTTGTAATTAAATTTTAGTAAAAAAAAAATGTTTTTTTGAAAGTTTGAATTTTTTTTTTCCTTACCTGAACGGAAGAATCCCGTCTAAAGCTTGAGAAACGGTTGGACTCTGCGCTAATGCCAAACCTCGCACAAGAAGCTCAGGATGCTCGTTCGCCACCATCATTGCAGCTTCCTCGGCTAAATCAATATCTTCATCCATTTCTTCGACTGAAATTGAAAAATAAAAAATAAATTTCCTTTTCCTTCTTTTAAAGAAAATAATTTTTAAAAATTACCAGAAACCGGCGGTAATTGAAGATTCTTTTTAATTAAAGAAGCGGCGCACATCCCAGATAAAAAAGCCAATTCTGATTCGAGATGCCGGAGGCCGCTGTTTGCTGAAGGATTCCATTCGTATCCAATGACAAGGCACCGAAAACCATAACAGCAAGCTTTTTCGTCTTTCAAATAATTTGAAGCTGTTTCTAGTGAAAATATCACTTCATTCCCTGGCAAGACTACAGCATTTTGGGGACATATTGTACCGCCTCGTAAGCGCCGTAAGACTCGCCAGTAAGGCACAGGCATAGGCGAATCACCTTCCTCCTCATCAAACTGCCTTTCCCAAACATCCTTGGAGTTTGAAGGGACGTATAATTTTAAAATATCTTCGCTTTGAGCCGTACCACATCCTGGTGCGAATTCAATCACCATCCATTTAACAATGTCTGGGAAAGTTACCCTAAAAAAAAAAAAAAAAAAAGTAAATGAAAATCTCATGGAAATAAAAAGAGTTTTAATGTTATGCAGATTTACCTATAATTCGAGACAGAAGCAGGTTTGTAAGGATGGTCACTTTCAACCCAAGCATAATGGTTAGACGTGGTTGTTTTCGGAGGTTCTTCTATAACGTTGCTGCTTCCCAATAAATTCAAAGCGGAGACATGAGGAAGTAGCTCTTGGATGAGATTGATGACGTGAACTCCACTTCGGGGGTCACCTGAAATAAAAAAAAATATATTAAAAATTACACACAAGCATATGTAAGATCAAAATATAATTTTAAAAAAATTCTGAAGTATTATTATTGTAAGTAATTTTTCTGCAACATGAACTTCATGCCAAGAAAACGTTCAGATATGACATAGGCATAATTTTTGAGGTTTAGGCTTTCTTAGCTCCTCTATAAGCCAAAGTCTCTTCCCCAAGCAAACTTTCAAAAGATTTTACTCCACTTCTTTCCTACTTTTAGAGTTTACGTAAAAGCTTTTATTTTTCCTTAATAATGCGGTTAGTCAATCATTTTCACTTACTAGTAGCTAATGGACCGATATGAGCCAGGACAAGTGGCAATAAAGTTGTAATCACACAGGCATTTCCCAAAATCTCGTTAACATTCAAATCTTCTGCTTTCTCTCGTGATAATGATAATAAATTGGAGCATCTATTGATAATAGCAGTCGTCATGGATAAGGTGCTCTTCCTAGCTTGATGTTCAGCAACTGCTTTTGTTGTATGTTGGCTATCACAGTCTTGGGGATTGCTGAAAAATAAAATTTAATTAAAACCGTTAAATGGTTCAGTTTAAAGTAACGAACCGGTCTATAAGCTAACATACCTATAATACAAAATTTGAGGAATCTGTCCTCGAGTTTGAGTGGTTCCGTTAAAACTTAAAGAACAAGTTGAAAACGTGAAAGTTACACCGTCAGGCCCTTTGACGGAGCTTAATCCTCCATCTCCGTTTGAGGTCCTACCTCCTTGATTTCTTAACCGGATCGCATATTTTACATTTTCTTTAATGGGCACTGGCCTTTCGAATTTCAATTCTGCTACGTCTGCGACGCAGTCATCGGGGCCGTATGTTCCTTTCGCGATTTCGAGACTTGTCCATCTTTGTGCGGGAGACGGCTGATCGGCGCGAGTATTGCTTTGCTGTGAATAGAAAAAAAAATTTGATGATTTAAATAACATTCTTGGAATTATACAACAGAAATACTTACGTCATCTAATAACTCAAGTTCATATTCATACATTCCAACACCTCCGTAAACGCATACCCCTGCGATAACAACTCCGGGTCTATCAACCGTAAAACAAATCGCATCAGGTGAACCATTCCCGGTATTCCACGTTCTTGTTTGATTAGTCCTCATAAAGCGAGACGGAGTTGTGTGCAAAACTCTTCCGCAAGAACCTTGTAAATCCTCCTGTGAAAAATTGGAGAAATAAATTGGTTTTACACTTAGTTATTAAAAAAAAAAAAAGATGCAACTACTCACATCAGATCCATTTGATTGGGATGCAAGCTCAGCCACAACCCTCGCCAAAAAATGACAACAGTGCCTAACCAACTCCTTTGATAACTTTGAAGGCCTTTGAGACAATTCTCTTTTCACCGGTAAAGTAGCCAGATCCAAAAGTCTTTCCAATACATCCCTCCAACTCCAAGGGCTAGCGCCTTCTCCATTCCTTTCAAGTTGCGTTCTATAAGACATTTGTTCTACCAACAAGGGATAATGATGATCGGTTCCCGACATCGTCAATCCAGAATTATCAGAAGGGCTTAATTGCCGCATCGAAGGATCCAGGCTATCGCTTAAAACGGGAAGAGTCGAACGAAGTCGGATTGTCGGACCGCATAAAGCTGCTAATACTGCACTTAAAAGACGATCGTGTTGCGTATAATGTAGACCAGTCTTATCCATTTTCGCCAATAAATCACAAAGGCAAGTCCATTTCAAAAACGGAGTGGGGTAAATCGCGTGAAATATCAACACGAAAGTTTTGTGACATTCTTCTAAAACAGAATCAGTCAAAGATTTGTGGAGTCCCGTGACCGGTTTATCGGAAAGTATTTGTCGGAGTAAAGCTCGAACATCACCCACGCATTCTGCTAAGCGAACGGATTCTCCCACTGATTTTTTATGCGAAACTGAAAAAAAAGAAAGTTTTGAAAATAAAAATTGTCCGGATCAGAAAAAAATAATTTAAATTAAAGCATACTTTGATTAGGATAAATTTCATTTGTGTAGAGATGAAAAAGCCTTAAACTTGCTCTGCTGATGTAAACCAGACGATTTAAGCGTTCGTTTTCGGCCCGCGCATTAGCAGATGAAGCAGAACCGCTACCATCGAGGTAGCCAATTTTCAGGGTGTTCCAGCTCCACTGGAGCAAAGCAAGCAAAGACTGAAAACATTCCTGTAAAAATAATTTTAAAAAAATTGATTAGTTAATTTATTTATAAAATTAAAAAATAACAATGAAAAAAAAAAAAATCGAAACGTACTCTAGTAACCGTAGACGAAAATTCTTTACTTAAAACATAAACTGGTTCAGCCTGATCGATTTGCCGTGGAGGAGCTTTCGTTTCTTGCGTTATAATTCTGTACAATAACTGGGGTATTTGCCCAGCATTCACATCTGTGCCATTGTTCGATTTTTTTGAAGATTTAAAGTAAAATGAAATTCTGAAAAAAAAAAGGTAATTATTTGGGTAAAAAACGTTTTAATTGTTCTTTTCTAATAGTAATATCAACTTACTGATCCTCTGTAGTAATCATACTTTGCCCATTGGACCCACAATCACTTGATGGACCCGATATTCTTGCCCAAGCAACATACCATCTATTAGCTTGTAATAAGACTGGTTCTTCGAACATCATGGGATATTTTTGACGAGGGCCACATTCATAAGGTACATCCTCCGTTTCTGCGATAACTTCTCCATCTGATTCTTGTTCACCTCCATCAACACCAACGTCCAAAAGCTTTAAAAAATAAAAATAAAAACGAAATTAATTAAGCAGTCTTATTTTAATTTCAAACATTTCTAAAAAGCAACAGACCTTGATCTTAGCAGTGTACTCTCCCCTGCCTCCAAAAAGACCAAATCCTCCTAATATAATATCTGCATCGGCCATAAAACGAATGGCTTCGATAGAATGCCCTGAGTATCCCCAGCCTCCTCCATGACCTATTAAAAACATCAGATTCAGCAAATCAAATTTCAGATTCGATTTATACGGAATAATGTACTTACTTTCAAACCTATTTACGGCGGAAAAATCTTGTAACGTGTAAGTTTTAGCTGGGCCCGGATGCTTTTCAAGTATTTCAGGCCCTACTTCTAATTTGTAATATTGTGCTTGGGCTAAAGTATCTAAAGCCCCTAAAAGGTGCAAAGCAGCCTGAGAACGTTTCACCAAACAACCAGCGGATACAGGAAGAGCGAGATCAGAGTCAAACATAGAATGAGATAATATTTCCAACCCCCTTGCTTCCGAAGCGATTATGTTTGAACAGCAAACTGTATTTGTGTCTTCATGGAAACTCCACAAAACATTATACAATGGATCTAAACAAATGGGACAGCCGGCCAATTGAGCTTGAGTAGGACCTGAGAAAATGGCACAGCCTCCATCTCTCCTACTAATGGCTAATGACTGGAATGAACTGGCTTCTGCGCTAGGTATAAGCACTGAAAAAAAAAAACAAATTAAGTAATTGTCTGACTGATTTTAAAAGAAAAATATCGGATTCTTACAAATGCTTGTTTTATTCCCAGTTACTGTCGCCCTTTCTAAACTTAGAGAATTAATCAGACTTTCGTCCACTTTTATAAACGTTTGATCTCCTGCGGCTCCGATCCAAGTTGCTCTACGTCCAAAACGAGATCCAACTCCGGGCACAAGGCCCGGTAAGGCATACCACGAACCATCTCGTCGAGAAGAACTAGCAACCCTACTGCTACTCGAACCCAAGTCACCTCCTCCATTCCTTCCAAGCTGCCCTTTTTGATGACTTCCAAAAGTATAAACTTCTCCTTTTACCGTTAAAACTACCGTATGATTACTTCCAGCAGCGACTGCTTGAGCTGGATGAGGAATTTTAACACTGACTGGTCCACCTCTAAGTAAAACATCACCGACTCCTAATTGTCCGTAAATGTTACTACCGAAAGTATAAACTTCTCCTGCCTGAGTTAAAACTACTGTATGATGTAAACCGCAAGCGATTTGAACTACTGGACTAGTATAAGGTAATGCCACTGGGGCTGGAGGTAGTGAAGCAATCCTACTAGCATCCCTTTCTACATCAGTCCCACCAGCTTGCTCCTCGCTGACTAAATTGGAAAACTTGACTGGTGGAGGAGCTCTAAAAATTGGAGCAGGTGCCACAGACTTAGCGGAACTGGGACCAGGCCTTGTGCAAGAATTTTTCATTTTTAAACCACAATAATGCTTCGAAGATGCTTTCCGAGCTTGCCGTTGTCGTCTCTCATCGAGTCGACGTTGCAAATGATCTTGCAGTCTTGCTCCGTGACGTGTAGCTGAAATAATGTAAAAATTATAATGAAATATTTTTTTGAAAACCAAATAGTAATATTTACTTGGATTTTCACCACTAAATATTAAATCCAGTCGCATCATCCCTGCCAAATCCCCAGCTCCAGAGGGTCCTAGAAGCGCTAGTTCTGAATTATCTATGTTTTCCCTAGCACACACTTTACAACAACCGCAAATCGAACATCCTGAATCACCTTCACCACATCCGCATTCCCTATTTAATAAAAGGTCAATTAATCGATTTTATTTAAAAAAAGGACGCAAAAATATTTTGAATGTTGAAACTTACTGTCCAGGATTTCTATGAGGTCTCATGGAGCTAAGACAAGACAAACTATAACCGGTACACTCTCGACACACTGTGCAAACCATACATAAGTCGTGCCGCCACTGATGTTTTCCAGGTGGACACATCGCTTCCTGAGCATCTTCCCAATCCAACTCATCTTCACCGTCTTCCTCAGGACCAGCGGTCTCCATAGCTACAACTAATGGTGGCGCTATAAATAATTAAATTTTTTTTTTCTTTCAATCAACAAAAAGAAGACTAAAAAAAAAAAAAATATTAACCTTCTTTCACTTGAGTTGTAAAGTCTCGTCCACACTGTCCTTTATTATTAATGCCAAAAGTATAAACGATGCCTTTGGAAGTCAGAGCAACGGCATGAGCCTTACCAAGAGCTACTTGAACTATTTGCAAATTCTTTAATTCTGACACTGGGCCTAGAACAAATTATTATTTTATTACAAAAAAAAGAAATAATACCAGAGATAAAATTAACTGAGATATTTTTTTTTTTATTTTTACCTGTTGATGTATTGCAATGAACTGTATCTTTGCCGAACATAAGAAGCTGTCCTTCGCGAGTAACTAGTGCAGTCGTACCATTATTGGCGGCAGCGTGAACAATAAATTCACCTTCCACTTTAAGGATTTTCTTTGGTTTAACTGCCTTTGGTTGCCTTCTAGCTTTATCTTAAAAAGTTAATAAAAAAAAACATTTATATTGTGAATCATAAATAGCGAGAATTAAATAACTTACTTAAATCTCCATCTTCTCCTCTTCTAGCTGTCCCACAGAAAAAAACCGCTCCATCCTCAGTCACGATTACAGCGTGCAAACCCTCATGCCCAACCGCAATATGAGACGCTCTAGGCCCTTTGGGAATAGGAAGCTCAGCCCAACGTCCGTTCGAACCGCCGCTTTTTAAACCGAGGCTACTACCTTTCCCAGAATACAACACTTTCCCGCTTAACGTTCTTACTAAACCGAATTCTTTTCCTGCTACAACGGAAACGATTTCATCGTCGGATCCAATATTTAAAGTCTTACTTGAAGATTCTTCATCATAACTAGAACTTCCCATAACATCTATACACTTTCTCGCTAATTTTAATGAAAGCTCACTCGTGCCTACAGCAGGCCTCACACAGGGATTTAATGTTCGCACAACAAACCCATCCTAAAAAGAAAATTGTAGTTTAATTTAAAATAATTTCCTATTTTAATTTATTTGAAAACTTACATCACGCAGAGACGTTATTATTCCTAATTGATCACCATCAGAGAACCAGACTCCTGGGCTCCATTCCCTAGTATCCAGTCTTAAGGTATCTACAACCCGAAAAGGATCTCGATCAATTCTTAATAACTCACAGCCTTTTTTTCCTGACACTTTTAACCACAACCATCCCTATAAAAAAAAAATCATTTCATTAAAAATGTTTGATTATTAAACTAACCTGTGTATAAAATTAATTTATCTTACATTTGCAAATCCCAGCCAACCCCTTTCATCATGAAAAAAATCAGGAACACTATAATAAATATGACCTTTGATTGTGCCTCCATACCCAGATCCAATTTTAAATAGTCCTCTAGATGAATATAAATATAAAAATTGGCCATCACTTGCTAATGATCTCACAACACCCAAATTTTCTAGAAAAAAACAAGAAACAAAATCATGAAGCCACTTACATAAATGGTACATAGAATTAATTATTGACATAACTACCTGAGTTTGATATACTGCATGTGTCTATCTTTGACTGAACTGGAACGCCATGAGTAATCCAATCCGGTCGTGATATTTTTCCTAATAAAACAGCATGTAAACTTCTTTGCAATGCAGTCATTACTAAAGGCAAATGTATATTTTGATTTGCTAGTTGCTTTGGACACATTAAAAGAGCAGATGTTGCTGCTAAAAGTTTTCCAGTAGATCCTCGAACCACTACTAAACTAAGTAAGCATGAACAAGCAATTGCTGTTAAATGATTTCCATCATCAGGTACTGAACTTTCTGGGCCATGGGATGTAGCTAGATCTAATAGTAAGTCAAATAATGGATCTGGAAAGAAATTTTTAGGTTAAAAATATAATTTCATGACAGCAATCTTTCAATTCTGCTTACCTATGACATCTGCTGGTTCCCCTTGCAGACCTTGAGGGTGCTGGCCCTGTAATACATCTAATAGGGCTCCTAAAGCTTTTGTACACAGAGCAGGATGCGTGGATCTACTTTCTTTGATTAATTCTAACACACATCTAAGTCCAATACCAACAATCTGAAATTAAGATATTTAATATAAATTCTCAGAACTAAATATATTCTTCACTAACAGTTAGCAATGTTTAATTGTCACAATTCATACCTTAGGTACTCTAGGAGGTGGTGGATGATAAATTTCTGTAGCATCAGAATCACTGTCTCCGTCATATGTGCTTCCAAGAGTAGGAACACTCGAAGATGAATTTAAATAAATTTGTCCTGCTTTCCTAGCCCATGCCTCCAAGACAGCTTGTCTGACATTTGAAAAGACAGCGAATTCAGATGCATTTCCAGGCAGTTCAACATCAGGTGGCCCTAAAACAGTATCAGCTGCATCCCTTCCTTTTTTCTTGTAGTAGGATTCCCATTTTCTTTTACGCTTTCTCCCCCAATCACTTTTGCTTCTGGAAAAAATATAAAGTGAAGAAATACTTGTTACCAAATAAAATTTAAGTCAAAATAACCGAAAAAAAAAACCATCCTATGAAAAACCTGCATGGGGGTTGCATGTATACATTTGTTTTTACTTACTTTAAATTTTCCGAGGGGCTTCTAAATAATTCGTGGAAAGTATTTCCTAAAAGGGAAGCTTCTGGCAGCATTTCATTTGATGCTTATTTTTACTATATATGAAAAAATTGATTTAATACGCCGGTACTTTACTTGACATTACGAGAATTTATTATCTTAGATTTTTGATAGCTTCATTTCCTCTTTGCCATCCGCCATAGCTACATTTTGCTTCACGCAATTACATGTATGGCGCGGCGCCAAATTTAAAAAACGGAATATTTTGACATCGCGAGATAATTAATGCTAACCGGTTGCTATTAAGAACCTAGCTAGATGCTATACATAAGATTGAGTATTTATTTTACATTAAAGATTTTATGTTAGATTTTTTATACAAGATTGCTATCAAATTATACTTCTAGCAATGCTTACCTTATGGGTTAATTTGGATCGCTTCGGTCATTGTAAGTCTAACTTCGCTGTTGTACGGAACTCCTCCTGTGTAATTCGCTTTAACCATTAATCTTTAATCAATAATCGCAATCAGATCTGATTTATATGACATGCCTTCCGATAATCGAATTATTAAAAGAAAAAATTAAAGAACAATTAAGCTTTTTATGCAGTAATAGCAATGTAAACACTAAAACCATATTTAATATTTATTCTACACCTATTAAATTGTAAAAGAAACCCTGAGTGCCTGCAAAAGTTTTTGGCGCATTTCAGGATTTGCCAGAAGTCGATCGTCCTGCCATCTGGCGAGAAATGTGACTCCTAGATCTAAAAGCCGCACCACTAACCAACCGAAAGGAAGGTTTATGCCCTATTGAGAGAAGAATTCGCTCGTTATATGAGGTTAGTTAGTTTTTAAATTTCCTTTGCCATGATTTTTAAGAACATTCGGTGAAATTGATTGATGACAGTTATAATTCTGAACGCCAATATTCATGCCTTCAAGAAATCTAATCTTCAACAGGTAAGTTCGTTTGGTTTGGTAAACAGTCGGCATTTGTTTTTTTCATCCCCCTTATAGGCTCCACCGTAAATAACAAAATTACTGTTTCAAATTCTTCGTTGTACAATAAAATTTAATAAAAATGAGTGCTGAGAAAGGGAAGCAGATATTCGAAACCCGATGTGCCATGTGCCATACTATTGAAGCTGGTGGAAAACATAAGATTGGCCCTAATTTAAGTGGTCTAGTTGGAAGAAAAACAGGCCAATCTCCTGGCTATTCCTATACTGAAGCAAACAAGATGAAAGGAATTACATGGAATGAAGAGACACTGGATGAATATTTAAAAGATCCAAAAAAGTACATACCAGGAACAAAAATGGTTTTTCCTGGTTTGAAGAAAAAGGAAGAAAGAGATGATTTGATTGCATACTTGAAACAGAAATCGTAAAATATTCAGATGTCTTATAGATACAGGATAATTATTTTTTGAATATTAAAAAATTTTAATTACGACAATGGGAATGAACATCACTGAAATGGAATGTAACCTGGCTTTCCATTTTCAAATTTTTTGCCAGTGTGCCCAGCATGCATATTATATTATTGCGAACTTATATAAAAATGTCATTTTGAGAAAATAATATGAAGTATACTGCAATTATTTGATTTAGAAAAATTATTGAAATGTTACAGTATAATTTTTTTATTTATCATTAATGAATCATATTGAAACCTTCTTTATGGTGGAACAGTTTTTTTGGCTGTGTTTACTATGTTTACCTTAATAAAATCACACAACAAAAATGGTTCCACTGTGTATGATTATATCCAGGGAAGGAGTAGAGGAGCAGTTATTATTCTGATTTGACTAAATTATTAGAGATATAAAAGTAAATGCTACAAAAAATGAAAAAGGCTTTGATACACATTACTGAGTATTGACTATGAGCCTTATTCAGCATTATTCACAGCCTTATTCAGCCTGGTACTTCAAACAGGTTTTTCTTAATAGTAACTTTTTAAATAAAATTGAAGGATTACTGCTGTTTCAAATCAGAAACAATTTACATTTGCATTTCTGTTTAGAACTGAAAGCCATGAATTGATCTAATTAATTTATATGAAACAGTGAAGGTCTATCGTAGAACAGTGCGAATTTGAATAATGACTTAATTTAAAAACTAATCATCAAGATTTCCTTATATTGCTTTTATTGTAGCTGGAAATTTGAATCAAACTAAAATAAATTTTAGTGTAAGAGAAAATTAATTTTTAAATGTTTTTTTAATTTCAGAAATAAAAGTTCTGGAGGAGTCTTGTTGAAATTGTTGTTCTCTCTCTGCTGTATATAGGTAAGTTCTTAGTATTAGTATTGCATATTAAAATTAAAATGCAATAGGTCAAATATGCTTTATTGCACTTTACAATTGTTAAAAACTTGTTAGTTCTTGGTAGCATTCCACTTACTATTTATGGTGAGCCAAAGTAGGATTTTTAGTACCTTCTGTCTTTTCCCAAAATTTTACAAATATAATACTTGCACCTGTTTTTAAATTTTTGAAAATATTTCTGCCACTCCTGTTAAAGATAATAATTATTTTATCAGGGAACCAGAATTATTAAGCGTGTATATGAAAGAAATCTGTTTAGAAAGATGTAACAAGGGAGAGATTGAGTAAAGCTATAACCCTGTTTGCGAAAGCTTAAGCCCTTTAAATGCAAAGTTAAATAAAGAAAACTTCCATGTAAAATACTAAATATAAATCAAGCCATATTAACATGGTAACATTGAAATAACGATGGTGGTTTTCTAGGTTTATGTTATTAGGATGTTTAGTGCCTACCTTATGGAGTTTTGGCCCTTGCACCCTTGTAGCCTTTGACTGAAATACAGGCTTAGAATTTTGAATCAGTCTGGCTCAAAATTTCTAAAAGCTTCTGGTATCCTCTTTTTTAATGAGAGCCAAGATTCATGCATTCATTTTATAGACCGTTTACTTTAATGATGAGGTTCGAATTCCTGGTTTATTCAAAATTGCTATCTCAGCTGTCTATAGAAGGATGCACCCTTTTCATAATGCAACTGCTTTAAACGTTTCAGAATCTTAAAAATTTTAAACTCTAATGATTGGACCCAAAATAAATTTCACTGCATCGTTTTCTTTTGTTGACTATTTTTTATGAAACCTTTTATTGGCATTCTAAATGGATCAATATTAATTGAAAAAAACAGAAGGGAGGTACACTGCCTTTAAATATTAAAGTGTTTATTTAAAAAGAATTAGGCCTGAGCTGTAGATCATATTGTGCCCAACTCAGAATAATCAAAAATTCCAAAATTCCAAAGGATTCTAAACAGCAGACTATTCCAAAGAAATAAGCTCTTACATGTTTTATAGGAAAAAGATCTATGGAATTCTTGAATCAAAGAACATTTTTTCGAGAAATCAGTATGCTCTTATCCCTAGCTGCTGCTATTTGCAGCTGAGTGTGATCAATATTGCAGATAAAATTATAAAATAGGTTAGCAATCAAAATAATAGACATCATTTTCATATAAGATCAAAAGTAATAAAAAAAATCATTTCTTACAAATGTCCTTTCTAGTTCTATAATTAACTAAAACAGTCAGATTTGAATAAATTTAATTTTTAATAAAAATGAAAATTTAACTTCACAGACTACAATTAAAGTATATTAGAAAACATCATTTCAGCAAAATTCATATTAATTTTTTTAATTTTTTCAGTTTTTCTAAATAATTAAACTATATTATTAACCATTAGTGAGTCAGGTACCATCTTCCTCTTAAGATCCTTCTCATGATAATACGTTTTCCATTCTTTGTTGATAATCTGGCTTTCCACCCAAAGCATTTGACTCTTTTGACTTCTCGAGGTCTAGGAAAATAGTTTCTTACATTTGTTCTAATTTGATTGACTGACCATGGACTTGATATTGCTGATTCAGGAGCTGCCTCTAAGCTTATTGGTAAAGGATTAAACGGAGTAATTCTTTGATAGATACTCCTCCTGTTAAAAAAAGAAAGAATCGTTACCAGTTAAGGTTATGTTTTATGAATAAGAAAAAAAGTAATAAAAATTAAAAGATTATCATACCCAGCAAATCGAAATAAATTCGATACAATTGAGGCCATTTGTTTGCCTAGGATTTAAGCAACTAGCAATTTTTTTACAATAATTATTACAATTTTTCGATAAATGTATCATCAACGATACTTGTTTTTTTTCGTTCAACGTTGTTTTTGTTATGTTGATGTTGGTAGCGAATAAGCGCGCTCATTTGATATTTGTTGAGTTGTATTTCGTTTTATATTTAATTTCTTTTGAGATTTTCGTGATTTATATTAGTATTAAATGAAAAATATTGTTTGGTTTTTGATTTTTGCTTTAAATTATTATGTTATGAACAGTTACCCGCGATTTATATTTAACGATCAAGATAAAAACGTCGTTTGTGTTTTTTTTTTTTTTTTTTTTTTTTTTTTTTTTTTTTTGTCGATAATCTGATTTTATGCGGACACTTGAGTATCCAGAAAGATTAGTTCCGATAAAAAATCGTGACAACACGGTTTTTCCGGTTTAATCTTAAAAGTAAAGCGAAAAAAGGGACCGAACTTTAAGTAAAAAGGTAAACATATCGACCGTTACTAATTGTATCATCACTCACGGGAACGAGGCGTCCTTTCAGCTTGATGATTTTTTTACAGCGCTAAACTTTTATTTTATTTTATTTTAATACTAAAAAAAAGAGCTTTAACAAAGACGTCGTAAGATGGGCCATTGGCTATGGACATGGGATAGTGGCTTTGAAACCAAATTTTTTTTAATTTTCCTTTTTTGTATTACCATTAAATAATTTTATTAAACAGGTAAAACCTTAAAATTGGATTGAGACTGCTTAGTTCTAAGGATATTTTACTGTAATATTAACACACCACTCAGCCCTCTTATTTATCCAGAGCCGAACTTTTCAGTTGGCAAAATAGGCAACTGACTAGGGTCGTAAGCTTTTAGGGGGCCGCACGTCCTTGAGGACCCGCGGATACGAGATGGCAAGGCTTTTTTTTCATTTCTTAACAATAGTTGGCTTTGACTTAATCCTGCCAGGGAGTTAGGTCTTGGATCTTAAGAGACCCCAAGTACTTTTCATTAAAATCACGCGTTTACTTTTTTAATTTTTTTTCTTCTTTTTATGTTGTAAAATACCGTACCGGGCCGTAGTTTTTGTTAAAAATAAATAAATATTTGTAAAGATATAAAGGCTGAACGATTCATGCAAGACCAAACCTGAAGTAAGAATACATGCCATTTTTCCCAAACTCATGCCACCACATTAAACTTTTCATCATGCTGTAATGTCCACAAGCCCCAAACCGTCTTTTTTAGCCTTTTTCCATGCCTTTTCCCTGCAAAATTAAGAAAACTACTAGATCAGGGTGTCTACCGACCTATAAAGCCTATAAAACCTATATTTAGCCTATATTTTTCAAATAATTTTTAATTTTATTTTATTTTATATAATTTATTGCGTTTTTTTTTTTTTTTTACTATATTCATCGTTTCAATTTTTTTGATTTTTGTTGGAGGCATCCAACCGAGGTCCCTTTTTTGGAAAAGTTACTATTTTTAACATGAGTCCCTAAAAGTCCCTATTTTGAAAAAAAGTCACTAAAAGTCCCTATTTTTCTTTGTTTTAATTTTTATGCCTGGATCATTTTATTAAATTAGAAAATTATGTTAAAATTTCATGAAATAGTCCATCTTTTCTCAAAACTTCTAAACTTTTTCGCTCGGCCTTCGGGCTCGCTTAGCTTGGTTTGGTTTAACATCTATTTCAATGCAGTTCAGAAAGCAAGTAGGTGCAAATGAAAATGGACTCGAAAAACTGCATTAAATGATGTTTGAGAAAATTTTTAAGAAATTTAAAACCAAAATGAAAAAATTGAATAGATTGTTAGCTTAAATTTTCACTTCAACCCAATTTTTTTGTTTCATATTGCCTTTGGTCTTAATTCATTTTGAAAAATGTTACATATGTTAAGTTAGCGTTATGCAGCCTGTTTCAAGTGCTATCTTCCGAGCTAAAAAATGGAAAAAAATTTTTAAGCCGTGATACCGTTGTCAGGTCAAAATTTCGTTATGATTATATCAAGAAGCTCGTCGTAACCTGACTAAAGAAAAATGCATGTGATTGCAATTTTTTATCTTGATCAAGATGAAAGTTGTTGCTAAAAAATGGCTAAAGCTAAATCAAAATTTTTTGAAGCGTCTCAGCCATTTTTAAGCAAAATTAACCACATATTTCTGAAAGTCCCTCCGAACAATGTTTGTATGAGATTTCGGCCTTTTTCGTGAGGATCAAAGTGGATCAAAACTGGGCGTAAGGGGGTCAAATGAAGTTTGGACCTAAATCAAAAGTTCGACAATTAAATGTTTTTGGCCCCTAAAAGGCCCCTAATTTTCCCAGTTTTGGTCCCTAAAGTCCCTAATTTTTTAGGGCTAGAACGGTTTGATACCTGTTGTTGAAAAGATAAAACTAATTAATTTGTGGTCGTACCTGACTTGACTTTATTGTTTTGATTCAGTGTGATATGAAACAGTCCTATTTTGATTGGGGTAAAGCATAAAATAGATGCTTTTAAGAACCTATATTTTTTTAAAATTGACCGATAAAAACCTATAAAAAGCCTATATTTTTATTTCCGAAAGCTGGTAGACACCCTGTGTATGAGTCCATGATTGTTTACGGATAAATTAAATTAACTTTAATAACAAAATGAACGTCATCGTTAATACGACTCCTCGATCTAACGATTTTCGCGCTGATTACCACTTTTTTCCTGTCCCTTGGCATTCCCATAAGAGAGAAATGTAAAATTTATATGATACAAAAATTTTCCGCTTATAAGGTATTGTTTTTCGGACCCTTGAAACGAAAATCCATACAAAATCGATTCGTTAATACGAAATTTTCAAATTATTTTACTACGAGCGCTCTACGTTTTTTTTTTAAACTTGCAAATGAATACCAACAACAGACAATCGTCATTGGACGGTCATACAATTTACAATACCAGACATGAGAAACAAGATTACTTTTTGACAGTTTTTGGGCGTAAAATGACCTCGGATCTTTTTTACCAATCGCTTAACCGCTTCTAAAAACTCTAGCAGATAGCTCTCCAAACTCCTCTGTTATTTTAAATCACGCGTTTTCTTTTTCAATATTTTTTTTCTTTTTAAGTTATAAAAGACCGTACCGGGCCGTAATTTTTGTTAAATAGAAATAAATAAATAATTGTAAGGATCCTAAAGGCTGAACGATTCATGCAAGACCAAACCTGGAGTAAGAATTCATGCCAAATTTTTCCCAAACTCATTTCACCACATAAAATTTTTCGTCATGCTGTAATGTCCACAAGCCCCAAACCGTCTTTTATAGCCTTTTCCCTGCAAAATTAAGAAAACTGCTAGATCTTCCAGATTCACATGCTGTTCTGTTGTGGCTAGTTTTGGTCCGCCTGAGGAATAAATCCTCATACTCTCCGATTTCGGAGAGCGTTCCCCTATCCGCCACCTGGGGAGGCGCCCGATGGGGGACTAGCCAAAAACCCCACACGGGTTGGGGGGAAAACTCGGAGACCGCGCCCGACCGAGTTGTCCCCCCA
This sequence comes from Liposcelis bostrychophila, assembly GCA_037577465.1. Taxonomy (NCBI): domain Eukaryota; kingdom Metazoa; phylum Arthropoda; class Insecta; order Psocodea; family Liposcelididae; genus Liposcelis; species Liposcelis bostrychophila. The sequence continues at coordinate 11,549,505 of CM075210.1, forward strand.
AGCCAGCTTCCAAGGATCACATCCTCCTAACGGCACAAGTCACCAATCCCGTACAGATCGACATAAAAATGACGTCCTTTTCACATCGATCTGCACGACTTTGGATCCGCATGACGTAAGGAGGACTTTACACCTCTAGCTGACAACATAAAACTAATACATTAGCTAAAACTAATACAGTAACTAAAACTAATACAGTAACTAAAACGGGACCCGGGATGACCCCAGACGTCCAGTCTGTCAGACCGGACTCCCGGTAGTGGAAATTAATCGACCCGATTTTTTTTATTTTTTTTTCATGCAGTCGGGCAATCCAGACACTTTTTTTCCAAACTTTCCGACCCTTATAATTTTTTTAAAATAAAATAAATTAAATGGAATTAAATTGAAATAAATTTCCCAACCGTCCATATTGTCCGACCCCCACTTTTTTTAAATATTTCTTGTTCAAATGGATGAAATGAAGTGTATACATGTATAAGTTCATATTGCAAATTTTTTTACCTTCGACATTCATCGTCAAATATTTCCTTAATTGATCTGTATCGTTCACGTACCACTCGTTCCGTAAGCCGTAACATTAACAACCGTTTGTCTAAGTATAATTTATTTTCTTCGTGTTTGTGACTTTTCATATGAATTAACTCGCTATCTTCCAAATTTCCCGAAAACTTAAATTTCGCGGTCCCCTTACAACCAGATTCCACACATGTGCAGTATGCCCAACCATTTTTCTTTTTTTTACTTAAAAAATAAAAATATTTCAACCCGTCATTCTCATAAAAATTTTTTGAGTTTTTCCGCTCTCCATTTAAGAATAAAACCATATTGATGATGCAGACCGCAATGATTAACCTGACGAACTTGTCTAACGTTAAGAAGGTATATAAAATGACAAGGGCTATTGTTATAACTAAGCTTGATTTTTCTAGTAAATTCTTGCCAATTCTTCTTATCCTTTAATTTATTTCATTTCCATTTCATCCATTTGAACAAGAAATATTTAAAAAAAGTGGGGGTCGGACAATATGGACGGTTGGGAAATTTATTTAAATTTAATTCCATTTAATTTATTTTATTTTAAAAAAATTATAAGGGTCGGAAAGTTTGGAAAAAAAGTGTCTGGATTGCCCGACTGCATTAAAAAAAAATAAAAAAAATCGGGTCGATTAATTTCCACTACCGGGAGTCCGGTCTGACAGACTGGACGTCTGGGGTCATCCCTAGTCTCAACTAAAACTAATACAATAACTAAAACTAATACAATAATTAAAACTAATACAATAACTAAAACATACAGTAACTAAATCGAATAAAGTTAATACAACTAAGCTTAAACTAAATATGATTTAAGATTGTACGAATGTACAATGTACGGCATTGGACGTTCATACAATTTACAATATCAGACTTTAGAGACAAGATTGTCGAGATACTATTCGACAATCAACCGAAAAATAAACTCGATTCTTTTTTTTTGCATGTCGTTTAACCGCTTTTTACAAAAAATGGTAATCGACCGCCTTTTCATATTAGAATGGGCTGCCTTTTAAAATCCCGGTTTTTTTTTTTTTTTTTTTTTTTTTTTTTTTTTTGAATTAAAAAAAATGTAGGAGAGGAATAGAAATAAAAAAATAATAAAATAATAGAAAATAATTGGAGATAAGAAAAAGATAGAAAGGTAAAAACCTCATAACCCAAACCCATGCCATACCATGCCATACCATGCCATACAATACCATACCATACCATACCCATACATACCTATACCATAGCCATGCCCAAACCCGTTGCCCAAACTCAAACCTCGTTGTTGAAGCTTTTGGACTGCGTTGCGGCTGCGACGATTCCTCTAGCTGCGATGATTCCTCTGGCTGCTACTGTAAAAACAAAAAAACAAAAAAAAAAAGACAATTAAAAAAGGGGGGCTTGGAGTCCCTCACAATGGAGTTTATCTCCCGCGGTATGATTGAAATAAGAAAATTAATTATTTTAAATTGTAATGTTATTATTATTACTATTTTTGTTTTTAAATTAATAGTTTGAGATTATAAAAATATTGCAAAATTGCAAAAAAAATTCGAATTTCCAGGCGTAAAAGGTTAAGACCTTCCGCATTGAACCGGCCGTCTAGGGAACCATGCCATCAGAGCTAGCCGGAGACCTATCGGCTTTAACTTTACATATATGCACAGTTAAGGCTTGCGGTGCGCCAATAACCTCGGACACCCAGTCATCCGAAAGAAAACCCTGGAGACTCTCACTATGGAGCTTATCTCCCGCGCCATGCATGTTCGAATCGAATAGAATATACAGCCTAATAAAACTCTGCAGCTACAAGAGAGGAGCTGACTTCGAACGTAAAGATTTGCGGGGGAACTTAACACTAAACCCTTAACACTAATACCACAAGGCCAGTCGCTGGGTCGATACCTAGGCCTTCTAGGATGGGAGACCAAACCTCCTGGTTTGTCTCCAAGCCGGACCGATAATAGTAAATTAAAAAAAAAAAAATTATTTACCGTATTTTAAATTTAATAATTAAATTATTTTTAAAAAAATAAAATAAAAACCGAACACTATTTTATTTAAATTAAATAAAGCCGGAGCTAAAAAAAATAATTTATTAAAATTAAAGAAAAAAAAAATGCACTCACGGACGCGGGAGAAAAAAACCGACCCGACTCCATCGGAAGTTGGAATCGGAATGACCGTACTGCGCTGATCCCGAAAAGCACTTGGCGCCGACTGGTCTGCGCATGCGTCTAGATGACGTGGACAGGTTTCCAAAATGGCGATTAAAGCATTTTTAGTGTATTTTTGTGTGAATTTAGCATTTAACTGTATTTTTCCTGCTCTTTTTTGAATTTTTTTAAGTAAAAAAAATGTAAATTCAATTTTTGATGAAAAATTGACTCTGATTTCGAAAATCGGCTAACCCATGCTTTTCTCTGAAAAATTAAGAAAACTCAAAGCTCTTCCAGATTCACATGCTGTTCTGATGTGGCTAGTTTTGGTCCGCCTGAGGAATTAGTCCTCATACTCTCTGATTTTCGAGAGCGTTCCCCTATCCGCCACCTGGGGAGGCGCCCGATGGGGGACTAGCCAAAAACCCCACACGGGTTGGTGGGACAACCCTGTCCCCAGCCACCGAAAAAGATGCCATCCTCCCAACGGCACAAAGTCACCCACCTCGTACGGGTCGACATAAAAATGACGTCCTTTTCATATCGATCCGCACGAGATGGGTGCCGTATGACGTAAGGAGGATTTTATCCCTCTAGATGGCTGACTTAAAACTAATTTAAAACTACCCTAAAAACTAACTTAACTTAAATCTAGACTTAAAACTACTTAAAATACTTAACTTATTTATACTAGTTACTAAGCTTAGCTTAAACTTAAATTAAGGTTGTACAAATGTACAATGTACGGCATTGGACATTCATACAAATTACAATATTAGATATTAGAGACAAGATTGTCTGTACTTTTCGACAATCTTTTGCGCGAAAAATGAACTCGATTCTGTTTTTTTTTTTTTTTTTTATGTCGTTTAACCGCTTTAAAAAAATGTGCTAATCGACAGCTTTTAAAAATTATAGGCTGTCTTTTAAAATCCCGTTTTATTTTATTATTATTATTTTTTTTTTATTAATAAAAAAATGTGAGGGAGAAATAGAAATAAGAAAAAGAAGGAAAGGTAAAAACTCCATAACCCAATACCGAGTATAAAACACCTATGCCCATGCCAATGACCATACCCATTACCATACCATGCCTGTACCAAACTCAAACCTCCTTGATGAAGCTTTTGGACTGCGTTGGCGGCTGCGACGACTCCTCTGGCTGCGACGATTCCTTGGCTGCTCCTGTAAAAACAAAAACAAAAAAAAAAAGACAATTAAAAAAGGGGGGGGGGGGGCTTGGAGACCCTCACAATGGAGTTTACCTCCCGCGGTATGATTGTAATAAAAAAATCAATTATTTTAAACTGTAATGTTATTATTATTATTATTACTACTTTTTTTAAATTAATATTTTGAGATTATAAAAAAAAAAAAAAAAAAAAAGTGCAAAAATGCAAAAATATTTCGGATTTCCAGGCGTAAAAGGTTAAGACCTTCCGCATTGGACCGGCCGTCAGGGGAACCATGCCATTAGAGCGAGCCGGGAGCCTATCGGCTTTAACTGTGCATATATGTACAGCTAAGGCTTGCGGTGCGCCAATAACCTCGGACACCCAGTCATCCGAAATGAAACCCTGGAGACTCTCACTATGGAGCTTATCTCCCGCGTAATCCATGATCGAATCGAATAGAATACACAGCCTAATAAAACTCTGCAGCTCCAAGAGAGGGGCTGACTCCTAACTTAACGTTTCGGGAGAACTTAACACTAAACACTTAAAACTAATACCACAAGGCCAGTCGCTGGGTCGATACCTAGGCCTTCTACGATGGGAGACTAAACCTCCTGGTTTATCTCCAAGCCGGGCCGAAAATAATTATTTAAGAAAAAAAAAAATTAAATCCCGTGATTTAAAAAAAAAATAAAATAAAGCCCGCACTAAAAATATTTATAAATAAAAAAAAATAAAAAAATTACGATGCGACTCCTCCGAGAGTCAAAACCCGAATGACGCTAGGAACCTGAATCAAGATGGCGCTTGGATACGTCATGCGCAGACAGGCACGCCCTCTGTAATCCAATATGGCGCCTCAAACATTTTAACTGTAAATATCTGTGAATCCAAAACTTATTTATTTATTTATTTATTTATTTATTTATTTACATATTTATTTAGTTCGAAAGGCCCTTCTGTCGTTAAGTACAAATCTTGTTCTTTAAAAAAAAAGTTGAAAAACCTGAAATTATAACTTTTTTTTTTTCAAAACCACATTTTCCTTTAGAAAAACCATTTTTTAAAAATGACGCGTTTTTTGTAATAAAATACGTAAAATCGACGTTTATTGAATTTAAACAGCCGAATATTGCATAAAAAACACGAAAATTATCAAAATAAATTAAGTTGTGCGTTTAGCCGAAGACTTAACAAAAGAGCACTCTAGCGGCGAATCCCACAAGTTTTTCAAGAAAAGTTATTACCACTTTTTTTTTAAAAAACAAGATTTGTACTTAACGACAGAAGGGCCTTTCGAATTAAATAAATATGTAAATAAATAAATAAATAAATAAATAAATAAATAAGTTTTGGATTCACAGATATTTACAGTTAAAATGTTTGAGGCGCCATATTGGATTACAGAGGGCGTGCCTGTCTGCGCATGACGTATCCAAGCGCCATCTTGATTCAGGTTCCTAGCGTCATTCGGGTTTTGACTCTCGGAGGAGTCGCATCGTAATTTTTTATTTTTTTTTATTTATAAATATTTTTAGTGCGGGCTTTATTTTATTTTTTTTTTAAATCACGGGATTTAATTTTTTTTTTTTCTTAAATAATTATTTTCGGCCCGGCTTGGAGATAAACCAGGAGGTTTAGTCTCCCATCGTAGAAGGCCTAGGTATCGACCAGCGACTGGCCTTGTGGTATTAGTTTTAAGTGTTTAGTGTTAAGTTCCCCCGAAACGTTAAGTTAGGAGTCAGCCCCTCTCTTGGAGCTGCAGAGTTTTATTAGGCTGTGTATTCTATTCGATTCGATCATGGATTACGCGGGAGATAAGCTCCATAGTGAGAGTCTCCAGGGTTTCATTTCGGATGACTGGGTGTCCGAGGTTATTGGCGCACCGCAAGCCTTAGCTGTACATATATGCACAGTTAAAGCCGATAGGCTCCCGGCTCGCTCTAATGGCATGGTTCCCCTGACGGCCGGTCCAATGCGGAAGGTCTTAACCTTTTACGCCTGGAAATCCGAAATTTTTTTGCATTTTTGCACTTTTTTTTTTTTTTTTTTTTTTTTATAATCTCAAAATATTAATTTAAAAAAAGTAGTAATAATAATAATAATAACATTACAGTTTAAAATAATTAATTTTTTTATTACAATCATACCGCGGGAGATAAACTCCATTGTGAGGGTCTCCAAGCCCCTCCCCCTTTTTTAATTGTCTTTTTTTTTTTGTTTTTGTTTTTACAGGAGCAGCCAAGGAATCGTCGCAGCCAGAGGAGTCGTCGCAGCCGCCAACGCAGTCCAAAAGCTTCATCAAGGAGGTTTGAGTTTGGTACAGGCATGGTATGGTAATGGGTATGGTCATTGGCATGGGCATAGGTGTTTTATACTCGGTATTGGGTTATGGAGTTTTTACCTTTCTTCTTTTTCTTATTTCTATTTCTCCCTCACATTTTTTATTAATAAAAAAAAAAATAATAATAATAAAATAAAACGGGATTTTAAAAGACAGCCTATAATTTTAAAAGCTGTCGATTAGCACATTTTTTTAAAGCGGTTAAACGACATAAAAAAAAAAAAAAAACAGAATCGAGTTCATTTTTCGCGCAAAAGATTGTCGAAAAGTACAGACAATCTTGTCTCTAATATCTAATATTGTAATTTGTATGAATGTCCAATGCCGTACATTGTACATTTGTACAACCTTAATTTAAGTTTAAGCTAAGCTTAGTAACTAGTATAAATAAGTTAAGTATTTTAAGTAGTTTTAAGTCTAGATTTAAGTTAAGTTAGTTTTTAGGGTAGTTTTAAATTAGTTTTAAGTCAGCCATCTAGAGGGATAAAATCCTCCTTACGTCATACGGCACCCATCTCGTGCGGATCGATATGAAAAGGACGTCATTTTTATGTCGACCCGTACGAGGTGGGTGACTTTGTGCCGTTGGGAGGATGGCATCTTTTTCGGTGGCTGGGGACAGGGTTGTCCCACCAACCCGTGTGGGGTTTTTGGCTAGTCCCCCATCGGGCGCCTCCCCAGGTGGCGGATAGGGGAACGCTCTCGAAAATCAGAGAGTATGAGGACTAATTCCTCAGGCGGACCAAAACTAGCCACATCAGAACAGCATGTGAATCTGGAAGAGCTTTGAGTTTTCTTAATTTTTCAGAGAAAAGCATGGGTTAGGGGCCCTAACTTAATCGTGTAGATTTTTTCTGCAGGATAAGCTTAATACAGAACAGACGAGTTTTGTAGAGCTGTGGAGTTACGTGGGTTTTGTTGTCATTGGCTGTAAAGAATAATGGAATTATTCTTAATTTAAATTGAAAGCCGAACTTTTCAGTAGGCAAAATAGACAACTGACTAGGGCCGCACTTTTTTAAGGGGCCGCACGTCCTTGAGGGCCCGCGGATATGAGATGGCATGGCTGTTTTTTCATTTCTTAACAACAGTTTCTAAAAACTTTGTTGCAAAATTGAATTTTTTTTTGTTTTTTTCGTACAAAGATTGTACCTGCTGTGAGTCCAAATCGCCTGCATTGTTATTCAGAACTACGCATTCGTGCCGTTCAAAAAGAAAAAAAAAAACACTAACAAATTCTATCCCTTTTTCCATTCGTTAAAATTTATTAATAAAAATAGGCTATTATGATGTGGTGGCATTAACCTTTATTACCCATTCCCAGGCTAACTTCTGTACCTGCCATTGAAAAAGTAAATTAGAACAAGCGGTCATATTTTACGTATTTACATATTTTGAAATAAAATCTTTTCTTAAAATTAAAAATAAAAAATCGATTAAATAGTTTTCTCTTCTAAGTAACAAAATACAAAATCTAGGGGCTCTGAGATTTTGTAAATTTGACATTCCGAAACGAGAGGTTGTAGATTACCATTAAAAGGAATAGCGGTTTTCTCTTTGCATAACATTTTTCTAACGTTTTTTTCAAAGTAGTCCGAGTCGTAAACTTGAATATAATTGTGAAAAATATCGTTCATATGGGGACTATCGAGTGCCTAAAAAATATAGAGATCTCAGTATTTTGTTTTTGACGTAGTACAGTTCATCTTTTTTCTTACCGTTATAAAGTACAAAAAAAATGGGGAACGTTTGCTTAAAATCAATTTAAACTTCCCATTTTGAACGAATTCCTCGAAATTGTGAAAAGGTATTTCTGGGATTTCTAACGTTAAAAATGATGCGATAACAGCGCTGAAAGTAGCCATCATGATAATGGCAATCATTCGCGATTCCAACGAAATTATTCTTAAAAAAATATTTTCCATTTTGTCATTTCCGGTTTGATTACAAAAAGACTCAAATATTAAAAAAATGTTATCAGTAAATGATCTTTCGTCGCTCTTTGTGTTCAGGAGATGGAAAATAATTACGAATATGTTTCCGATAAATGATCCAAAAGACGATAGCCATCCAAATGTTATAATCGATCGGTCGGAGAAAATAATCTGATGGTAAGGTCGCGCTTAGTTGTTTAATGTATAGGTAACCACTGGAAAATTATATAAATATGAAATTTGGATAATTTTGGTGATTGGCAGAGCTTAAATTTGGCATTCGATTAAAATCTTGAAATATATTCAACCCCAAAAGATAATTATTTCCAATGCGAAAGATTTGTAATTCCGGAATAAAAAATAATTAAAAGCTAAAGTCTGCTACCTGTGTAAACGAACTAATACATTTCACCGGAATTGTTTATTTTTTGTTTTTGGGATTTTGCATTTTTTGGAATTTCGTAATTCTGAATTCCGAGTTTGAGTTTGTGACCCTTCGGAAGTACTCTTTTCGGAATTTTAATTTTAATTCCCATAAACTCACGTTGATTTAAATTTCTGGCCTATATCATAAGGGTAGTTGTAATGTATGCCATAATCCATCGCCAAACTGGGAATTTCACCAATAAATTGTTTTAAATCCAAGATCTTTCAGATTCACATGCTGTTCTGTTGTGGCTAGTTTTGGTCCGCCTGAGGAATATATCCTCATACTCTCTGATTTCGGAGAGCGTTCCCCTATCCGCCACCTGGGGAGGCGCCCGATGGGGGACTAGCAAAAAACCCCACACGGGTTGGGGAGAAAACTTGGAGACCGCGCCCGACCGAGTTTTCCCCCCAAGTCAGCGTATAAGGATCACATCCCCTTAACGGCACAAGTCACCAACCCCGTCCGGATCGACATAAAAATGACGTCCTTTTCACATCGATCTGCACGACATTGGATCCGCATGACGTAAGAAGGACTTTACTCCTCTAGCTGACAACTTAAAACTAATACAACATTATATACAATTTACAAAACAATTGACAATACTAATTACTAAACAGTTTACAATACTAGTTACTAAACTAAAACTAAGATTGTACGAATGTACAATGTACGGCATTGGACGTTCATACAATTTACCGGAATGTTTGATAAAGTCATTTTGGTGCAGACAAATGTAATGTAATAGTACATTCCTACATATCGCGGTAAAATTCGTTATTACTGCCCGCGAGACGCGAAGCGAAGCGAGCGTCGAGGGTTGTCAAGAAGCGGTCGTCAAATTAAAAAACGGCTTTAGCTTATGGAAAAGATGAAAAAACAGTTGTTTATCATTAGCGAGAAACTTTTTTTTTCTGCAAGATTTTTGGTTTCAAGATATGCAAAAATGCTTAAGAATTTTAAAATTTGAAGAAGCAGGGGGGAAACAGATTTTAATATTTTTAAAGAAACTCTTACGTTAAAGCCCATAATGTTTTACGGCTAAACCAAGCTTCCGCCTTCTTTTTTTTTTCCTTTTTTAAAAATTGTTTTTAAAAAGATAAAAATTTTTGGGCGCAATCGCGCAATTTTTGAAAAAAGATTTGTTTGTCGGTGAAGGGCCTAAAAAATTTCAGTGATTTCGATTTTTTTGCTTACTGAAAAAACCTTATGCTTTGCAAATTTAGGAACATTATTTTTCGGTGAGATACTCATTTTTTTTTTTTTTTTTAAATAGCAATTTGTGCTTTAGCGAGACCGGATCATGTATAATAAGGGATTATGGATGCTGGCAGCGCCGACCTGACAGCTTTGCTAGTTTCTTTATATTTAAAAAAAAAATGAAGAGTTTTTGTCTGTATTTGTTTTATATTTGCCCTATATTTCTTTAAAAAATCGGTCCTATATTTTTTCAAAAAATTTCCTATTTTTTGTTAAGGAGGAACTTTGATGCCTGTGAGTGTGGTGTCATGTACAAGCTGTAGGAGCGTGAAAGCTATATGGCAGTAATGCTTTTGTTTCTGGGATGTTATCCATTGCGAATAAAAGGTGGTGATAGCATGAAGAAAAACCAGAGTTATGGGCCCTCCTCCGTTAATTGTCATAATGGGACGTTTTAGCAAAAAATCTCTTTCTTTGAATTTCTTTTTGGTTTTTGATGTGGCTGTTTATTTATGTGTCGTCTTTTCATATGTAACCATTTCACTGGTCCCTTTATTGAATTATCTTCTTTTATTGTCAAAACGGAACCATTCTTATTTTTTTTATTTTTACCGTTGTGCAACTTTGTATGTTGTTTTGCCAAAATCATATGTTAAAGGCTCATTTAAATATCGATTTAATTTAATATTATATCCCTTGAACCCGCATCTGACACAATTTTTTTTTTTTTCACTTTAACAATCAGCATGCGTAGGCACTGACCAACATAATGTTATTGATTTTATTGATCTTTAGAAAAAATTGAATTTGGTTAATCGACTTGAAACGATTCAATAAATGGCGTTTGATTCTAATTTCGTATCAAAGAATAAAGAGAGGTTATATCATTGACATATTATGAATGCCAGTCAAGTCGAGTAAATGTTAAACGGGGTGGAAAAGGATAAACAGAAATCCGTAGGTTTGTTAAATCAAATAAAGTATGATATTTAAACACCGTACAAATAAGATAATTTCAATTAAGTAGCCTAATCCGTTCTTTTTCAATGGCAAACAAGAAAATAAAATACAGCACGTGGCCAAAAGTGCAACCATTCATCCCATAGACCATCAATACGATTTTTTTTTTAAAATTACAATGATTCTTAACTTTCTCAAACAAATTTAAAGTACCTAGTATTAAAAATCATGAATGGACGCATTGAAGAAAATATTTTCTGACTTTTTTTTTCCTCGTTCATTCATTTGCATATTTTAATAATGATCGTTAGAGGTCTCTATAGCCATAAAGTCTGAGATTGTTTCCGCGGTTCGCTGCTGGTCGTATTTGGGCGGGTTTGGCCCTAGCATTTCCTTAAAATCTTCGCTTTTTTTTTCGGTTCAGGCCGACTGAACTTTTTACCGACCAAAACAATTTTTTTCCCGAAGAAATCTGCTTGTGCTACAAAAATTTTGCAACATTTTTAAGAGTTGCTCCGTTTTAATCCTGATGTCAGTTTTCGCATTTGGGTTGTTTTAATGCTGAGTTGAGCGTTTATAAAAATTTTCCCCGCCTTTTCTCCTTGATGTTAAATAAAGTTTTTACCGGTTACTTAAATCGCGTGATATCATTGTTTTTTCTCATCAATTCCTCGCGTGTAATTTCAACCTCCCATTCGATTCATCTTCCCTATGAAATGGCAAAAATCAAATCAACACTTATGAATAAAATTAAAATAAAACATTACCCGTTGAAAGAAGATATAACGTTTAAAAAAAAGTTTATTATTTAAAGTAAATAACAAATAATAAAAAAAAATAAAATAAAATTAGTAAAGAAAAAAGGAGGGAAAAAATATTTAACTTGTGATGAGGTTTCTTCGTATGGAAATTCATTAAAGGTTACGTCACCTGGGGGCAGTCTTAACATCTAACACTCGGAACGGCTATAGATCATAAAATGATTTGAATAATTCTATTGAGTATTATGATTTTGAAAAAAAAAAAAAAAAAATACTTATTACCCCCTCATAACATTTTTTTTATTCACTGATCAATGACTTCTATCTCTCGCTTTCGTTTCCAATGCAAGATTTCGTACAGCCATAAGATACTGAAAATTTTCAAAAATTTTAATCAGATCCAGAAATCTTGCGTTGTGTGATCCTCAGTGCCCCTTTATTAAAAAATTGAATGGTTTCTGATTTTCTTTCCAGTTTCAGTTGCTTATTCAAAAATTCCGACATAATTTTTTTTTTTTTTTTTGCCCTCAGACCAAATCATGTACAGGTGCTAGTAATTTAAATCCGATTTTTCTGTTTATTTTTTTAAGTAATGAGAACTGAGGATTATAAATGGAAAAAAAAATGTTTGTCGCCAAAGGTTACATCTTAAAATAAAAGGAATTGTTATCTTACATATTTATTTTATGTGGTTCTGTTTGTTGAGCATCTATGTCAGTTTTTAAACACCAGAAGCTAAATAAAATATATAAAAAAATAAACGGTAGCGTACGAGGCTTTTTTTTTCTTAAGGACGTTTCTGGTCAGTAATTTAAACGTAACCGATCATTTCCTGCTGTCCATTTGGGTAACGGGAATGTAAATGTAAATATCAACTTCATTTTATTTTGTTAGATGCTGGAATGAAATTCGTTTTTATTCGTGGTATTGTAAAAATGAATATTTCGGGCGTAAGGTGAGGTGTTAAAGAGTTGAACGACATCTATCGGAAAATCTGAAATCATTTTTTTCCGGCTGAAGCTTTAACCTTTCAACGTTTTCTAGCTTTAAGAAATATTTTCTGAAGTTCGACCAGCTTTCTGTCTTCTGGATCAAAGTTCGGTCTTTCAGACCGAATTCCATTTAGCCAGTGTATAATTTTGACCAAAAACAAAAAAAAAATAATGATGTAGAGTTTGCCTGTGATTTGAAAAGCATTTTGTGATCCTGAATTTAGTGGTGAAATCCGTTTTACGTAGAGATTTCTCCCGGGAATTCCCTGGATCCCGTTTTTTTCCCGGGAAATTTCCCGGGAACATTTTTTCTTTACTTGTTGGGAATTCCGCTTCCCGGAAATGAATTTTTTCTCATTTTCGAGAATTCCCGATTTCCGGGATAGACAAATTTTTTCCCGGGAACGGGAATAATATCAATTTTTTTTATCAACTTTTGACAATTTATCGCGTAAAATTTTCAATACTTTAGAAAAAAGTTATGAAAATCCAAAATTATTTTTTGTAATTTGCCTAAAGCGTGCCCTTTAAAAGCATAGAAAAATGTTTTTCGACATGGCTCCGCTTATTTCCGAACTTGCTACCAGAAAATACGGAAATCAGGGTTATTTTCTTTAATTTTCGTCTTCTAAATAAATTCACGGCTTTTTCGGGATTCCCGAGAATTTAAGTGTCACTTTCTCGATTCCCGACAAATGAAAAGCCAACAGAAACGGGAATTCTTGTTCTCCGGATTATCATTTTTTTTTCAAAAACGGAAATTCCCGATCATTAGGAATAGAAAAACATCGGGAATTTGGAATCTCTAGTTTTACGTTACATTTTGTCCCGGGACAGTAGGAGTTTTTTTTTTTTCAATTTTTTTCATAAAAAACGGATCCCTTTGCTCATTTGGGAACTAGGTGTACCGAAAATCGGACTGCACTATTGATTTTAGCAACAAAAAATAGATACGCTGAAACCACGAAAATGAAATAATTTTCCGACAGAAGTTTCTAGACCGAAGTTTAGTCACTCGCATTTTTTGAAATTTTTACAAAAGCAATATTTTTTACCATCTAAAAAATCTTTTCTTTTTTTTTCCTCGAGAAATTCGGTTTTTTGTTTTTATTTCGTCAACTGTGACCCAGTAACCACTGACTGATCCATGATTTTTTTTCTTCGGGGGGGAAGTCCTAAAATTCGAATTCTATTCAGTGTAAAATTAATCTCTTAATAAAATTGATTTCTAGTGAAAAATTATTTTAGTTCGGACCCGCCAGTGCCAGTAATTAGTAATTTCTTTTGAAACCCAATAAACATTTGGTTTTTTTCGTAAATTTCTTTTTGAAAAAGAAGGGATTTCTTCTCTCTGGCTTCTATTGTGAATCTTACCAACAATTTTAGGAAAAAAATCGACATTAAAACAGTTAAGGCTTTTGTCAAGTATATTTTGTTTTAAATTAAATTTTCAACAGTTAGAAAGACTGCATATAGAACAGAGAATACTTTTGTGGAAAACGATTTCCCGGGGGGAGGGGGAATCAATACCTGTTGATCCACTGGTCATCCGGTAACTTTTTTAATCGTTTTGATCTCTACCTTAGTTGCTTTCCCTCCCACCCTTTCTTCCGTCTCCCTTTTTATTTGTTTTTCCTTCTTTTGTATGCCTTATTCATCAAATATTTGTCCGAAAGAGTTTAACGATAACAGACGGAAAGTCCAAGCGGTTCATAAGTAGAAAATGCCAAGATTTTGAATTATTATATTTTAAACAGTTTTTTTTTTTTTTGCTATTAAGTTTTTTTTATGTAAAAAAAAAAGAAAATCGAGATCATATATCACATAACAAAAGCCTTGATTCCTGTAGCGCACCACCTTCTCGAAGGATTAACTCAAAAAGATTTTTTTTTTCCTTCCCGTTGATTGCTTTCTAACGAAGCAAAACGTTATAAGTACTGAAAAGTTAAATAATTAACTTCGGATTCAAAGGGAAGATGATAACAAAAAATTGTCGCGCATGGTTTTCTAACAACAATATTAATAATAGGTTTATCATTTATCGGGTTCACAATACGAACGCGTACATGTTTTTATACGTGTAAATGGTTAGTTTTTATTTTTTTGATTGAATAAAAAAAAGCACTTGAAAATTCAAATTGATTTTTAAAATTGAAATATGTTTTGTTGTCTCATTGTGTCCTCAGCTGGATATCATATCCAACCCCTAATTGTAATCTCTCTCCAAGTAAATTGCCCCATTGTTGTCGTCCCTTACGTCTGGGATACCTACACAGGTATCGAGTGCATTATGATTGTCCTCTTGTGCAACGGGTAACACCCCCTTTCAAGTCTCATATGGTCGATTTTTTTTTTATTTAGCGACGCGGAGAAAATTTTTTACAAGTCATCCCGTGTGTCAAATATTAAACCATTTTTTTTTCATGTTTCAGATAAGGTTCACAATGTCGGCCTGGACGAGAGAAGCCATGGAAAAGCTGATCCGGCTCTATAGAAATCATCCGTGTTTGTACAATAACCACATGAAGGAATATCGGGACCAGACGATTAAAAAAAGAGCATGGGAATTTATAAGGAATAATCTTCAAGATGTAAGAAGCGGTGTTACAGCAGATCAAGTTAAAAATAAAATTAATAGCATGAGATCTCAGTTAAGCGCAGAATATGCCAAACTAAGATTTAATGATAATTATGAGCCGAAGATATGGTTTTTCAATGATTTGGAGTTTCTCAAAGAGTTCACTCGAAATGCGAGCCAGGAAAGGAATACGCCAACTCCTAACAGAATGATGAATGTTTGTATTGATTTTTTTTATTCAATTTTGTGAAAGAATATTTGTAAAAGAAATTTTTGAATTATTTTCAGATATCTCGCGCTAGTTCAGAATCTCGCGCCAGTAGCAGAAATAGCATGGGATCGCCGGCTAGTTTGTACGATTTTCAAACGCACTCGTCGAGGAGGGACTCGCCCATCTTAGCAAGGATGAGGGGAGAAAATTCTTCTCCTGCAGCTTCTCTTTATGGTGAAGAAGCAGAACCGCACATTTCGAGGGCTGCTGAGCAACTGCCGGAAATCGCATCGAGATCGTTTGAATTGGCAGCAGTTGCAGATGATATCCCCACATCTTCGAATTATGCTACTCCAACGGCTACTTCCATCGGTTCGTCAATTTTTGATCAAAAAACTGAAGGTGCGATTTATATTTCTAGTTTTTCCTCTCCGAATATGTCCCCTATAAATAACCGAGATAATCAGTCCGTAAATGAAAATCCATCAGCGTTTCGGGTGCCAACTTCGTCGACGCCGGTAGTTCGTCCGGCTCAGGCCTCAGAAGAAAATCAAGCGTCGGTAAATAATGATGTTACTGAAAGTAGTAATATTTTTTCTCCACCGAGGAGGTTGGAAATTGATGAGGAAGACGTTAAAAATACATACGAAATAGTAGTTGTGTCTGATAATGAATCTTCAGTATTCGTACCTCGGCCTGTTAAAAAGGAGTTGACTTATGAAATGTATACTCAGACTGCGGGAAAACCACAAACCTGTGAAATCGAAATTCAGACGGACTTTATACCGGAATTCGCACCAAAAGAAGAAGCGGAGACGTCAATTCAAACAGAAGATGATTTACTGCAGCCTGCCGCGAAAGAAGTAGTCGAAACGTCTATTCAGACCGAAGAGGAGTTATCAGAACCTCCAGCAAAAAATGTATCAGAAATAGCTGTGCAGACGGAAAGCGGAAGAAGCGGTAACGAAGAGTCGCCATGCGCAAGGAAACCGGTTACCGAAATTTCTACTCAAACGAATGAAGAAAAGGTGGAAGAAACTCCTTTTGAAGGAGAACAAAGAAATCCTCATCCTAACGATGGACTGAAAAAAGCTCAACCTGAGGAGACAGAGATAATATCTGCATCGGAATTTACAATCAGCAGGAAAGTACCTGTTCGGGATAGTTTTGTGCAAACGGGCAATAATGTTTTCAATCAAAATGAACCCGAACCTAGCACATCCGGGGTTCCTTTCAAAAGCAACAAAAGAAAACTTACTGCAGAAAAGATAAAAATCCCGACTAAATTCGCAGATTCCGACTCCGAGTATTTTTCGGCAGAAGAAGATATGCCGGCTACACCAGTTCCGAAAAAAGTGAAAGTTATCCACGTGACTTCCGGTACTGTCCTTCCGAATTATTTTATGCCTATTCAGGAAATGTCTGAAGGATCTGCATTCGGCAGATTAATTGCTCTAAAACTAGAACCGTTACCGCTCGAACGAAGAACGAGGTTGAAACACAAATTTTATCTGTTTTTAATCCCCCGAAAAAAACTTCTCGGTTTTGGCCGTTTTAAGCGAATTTTTATTTTTATTTTAATTATTTTAAAATCGGACAAAGAAAACATGAAAAAAAAAATCTATTATTGTCAATATTATTAATGATATAGGTAGAAAAAACATTTCAGTGGAAAAAAGGACTAAAAGATATTTTGTCAATGGTCGTAGTGGGAGGCCCAAAGAAGTGTTTTGACCTGGAGTTCAAGGGCTACGACTGAACTTTTTTTTTTTTTTTACATTTAAGACATTCAGTTTGACTTAATTTTAAGTAAACAATACCCATACCAACATTCATACATTTCAGTCGTAATATATTCTAAAAAGTACCTTTGTACGTGCAATTGGTCATTTTTTGAATCTCGACATTAAAAAAAAAAAAAACTGAAAAGATTCAAGATTTGTTAAATGATCAGTGGCATGGTCCTTACGAGTGATGTCATGCCCATTAACTTTTTATAATTATATTTTTGAATAATTAATTATCGAAGAGAAGAACAGTTATCCGATTTTAAAAAATAAAATTTGAATGCATTGTACGTGTTTGAATCGTGATAAAGACAATTTTAAAAACCATATGATAAATTGAACGGGTACTCGTCCTTTTCATAGAGAAGAAGAATCCTGAATTCAAGGTTTCAGTTTTTTTGTTATTCGTTGATTAGGATTCCCCCTGCCACGCGGAACTGCAATGATTCTTTTTTTTTTTTTTTCGCTTTTTTTAATTTTACGATTTCTTTTTAATCTGTCGATTGCCGAGGATATAGTTTCATATTTGAACTCTCCATGTGAGGTGTAATTTAATAGCTTCATCTCAATACATATTCAAATGAAATTTCGAAAAGATCAGAGTTCAGAACGCTCAACAGTCAACCAGGTTGTTATTCGTACCCCAATTACATACAGCTATATATGATATACCTTTAAAATTTGATATTCATAAAAAAAAAAAGAACTAAATAGCAGGCTATTCAAATGGTCGCTGCATTTTAAATCAGGTTTCAATGTGATTCCGTGGTATTCTAATGCCTTCCTCGGGCACAGGCAAATGGTTGATGTCATACATACTCGATGACTGCATTTTAGAATGAATTATCTCATCAAACAACGTGAATCACTTTTTAAGAATAATAAAAAATAAAAAAAAAACCAGCCGAAAGAAATGACAATTTATTTAATTCAAACCGGCTGAGTTTAATGCCATTAATTTTTTTTTGTTGATTTCACTTCCTTTCTCTGAAAAAAACGAAAAAAAAAAAATAAATAAATAAATATTCTCGATGATTACTTTCTAAAAATTAAAAAAGCTCGAGGGCAATTTTTGAGCCAGAAATTTTGAAAATCGCTCTAAGGACTCGAAAAATTTTAATTGAAGTTTTTTTTTTCACTATTAGTAATACAATAGCTGTTTGAATAGCCTATTTTGTTGAAGCCTAGTCGACTTTTTTTTCTACTAGCGCTAAATTTTTTTATAAGTAACTTTAATTTGTATGTTTTTATACTTTCAAGGTACGATTTTTTTTTTTTTTTTGAAATTGTCTGAAGGCATTTGATTTGCTATGTAATGGGTTTCGGTATACCGAAGCTAAAGAGGTTTTGCTGAAGATGAATTTCCATTCTCGTGCTGAGTGGTTTCCCTATCTGGGCTTTCTTTGTACTCGGGATTGGTTTCCACCTCTAGATGAGGATTTCTTGGAGCTCGTTTAGCTGAAAATTGTCAAGATTGCTCTGTCTTCGAAGAGCTGCTGAAGGGCTCATTTCTTACAATTTTTGCATTGGTTCCAAATTTTCGTCTGGCCGGACGTGTTCCTTTAAATATTCTCACAAAATTTTCTTTTTAGTTCTTTGAAGTTTTTTCGTCAACTCTAGAAGATCTTTGTCAAGCTGCGTTTGCTTCGGGGAAGTTCTTTTTCCTGTTTATACAATTCTTTGGAATTCTGTTGACAGTTATCGGTAAAATCCACAATTTTTTCGAGTGGCAAGGTTTTACAGGAGTGGAAGTAAAATTCTCTTTGCTTGTTCGCTTTCGCATTGTAAATCATTTTTCCTGACTTTTCACTATATTTTTTATTATTTTGAATTTAAAGTGCAATATATACTGTATGTAATCGGGGTATGAAAATTAGATTAAGTATTTGTATTTGTATTTAATAACTTCTAAACTTTTTGCAAGGCATCAAAAAAGTGCTTTTAAGAAAAGCCGATTAATTTCCTTTTTTAAATTATGACCCAAACTGCACCTTACTTGTGCAGAGAAATACGAAGTTTTTGATTTTTTGAACTTATGCTACTAGGAACATTTGAGTTCTCAGTGCAAATCGTTGGTTTAGGTTTCTCCTTTTTTATTTGTATTTTATTATTTACGTTTCAGTTCTTATATTTTTACTTTGTTTCATAATTGCGTTAAGGAAAAAATAAAAAAATAAAAAAATATCCTAAAAACCGCAACTCAAAAACAGTATTTTAATTATTTTTTAAACGCCTGTACGGTTTATTTAAACGATTAGTAATGCGCATCTCATATTAAGAAATTTTAAAATGCCTCGTTTCCCGTAAAATCAATGGAATAATTTATATGCGACTAATAGAATTTGTGATCATAATTTCAGGTTTGATTAACTCATTAGTTCCCACTGGCAACATTCGTTGTCGAAGCGATCTTTAAATTGATACAGGTTATAATTAAGTTAAATTATATTAATTGGTTATAACTTACGTCATTTTAGATCAGAAAAAAAACGGAAATATCGAAATTTTTTTATATTTTTTTTTACTTTAATCGAAAACATAAATAACGTTTTAGCAATCTTTTTTTTTTTTTTCTTCTCTCGTCGGCTTTATTTCGAAATCAAAGTTGGTCATTTTTCATTAAAATTCGTTAGCTGAACTATTAAATCATTTTTTTAAGGTTAGAAAATCATAATGCCGTCATGATATCTGCTCAAAAACAGAATAATTCCATTTCAATGTGACATTTTCAACTATGCTGACCTTTGTGTTATCGCGCATGCGTCGTTTAATAACACCAATTTGCCATGAGATCACCACACTTAATTTCCAGGTCGTGGTCCCGAGCCTGGTATTAACTAATGCTTTACTAATCTGTATTCAAGGCATTCATTATGTCGACACGTGAGTCGAAGCAAAGTATCCTTTCGGGTGCTAAGATTCATCGATTTGGAATTTTCGACTGGAATGAAAATTAAAGACGGAATTTTGCAAAAATTTTTTGTTCCCCTTAAAATGTTTACTCTGCCGATGCCGTGATTTCAAAGACAAAAGATGTTACAATAAGGAATAAAAAATCGTTTGGACCTTGTCCAGAAAAAGTGTATGGGAGGTTAATTATTATGGATAATCTCTGAAAATAGTAGGTACGATATAATTGCGGAAGATGTGTTCCGTAATAAAAGTGTTTGAGATTTTTACATTTTAATCGCTAATATTGCACTTTGTGCGAGTGATTTTTCTTATTATGAGAAATATCTAGTCACAAGTGCTACATTACATATATTGGTCCGAATTATTAGTTTCTGGAATTTGAATTGTAACATTCTGGGAAGGAAGGGCCAGACAAATCATTTCTTTCAATTTAAAGAATTATATTGACATTTGGCTTTTTTTTCGTTTCAGATTCTCCGTTTGTTTGACCCAGGAGTGGTAGAAGAACAGTTCAGCTCCGGTCAGCAATGTGATGTGCAGTTCCTGTGCACCGTTTAAGAAAAGTATCATTTCCAGTGCCGAAGAAGGTAATATATTCTGCTTTTTACTGTTTTTTTGGAAAAAGGATTGCGGGTTATTAGGTTTTTGCAGGAAATATATGCAGCAGAGTTATGAGAATTATGCGGGGCAAGCCAAATTGCTTACCTGGATTGGATGCTGCGTTTAGTTTTGTACTTCATACAAAACTTGCGCTTGGGCCGGGTTTTCTTTTTTAGTAGTCGAATTTCAGTGCTCTGTCCCATTGTTCAATTCTGACATCTAATTGAAAATTAGAAGTCGAATTCAATTAGAATTGAATCCAATTGAGTTCTGCTTTTAATAAGTTCAAGTAGTTACTTGCTAGCTGCTACATCTAACATCAAAAATGTCAAAATTGTCCTACTGTTCCCTAAAAATTTCTAAGATTCGAATAGATGTGTGTAAGTCCCTAATTCCCTAAAGAGTCGCACTTTTTTATTAGGCTAGAAGAGATTGTAGATTTTGAACTGACTTTGAGTAGTGTGATGAAAAGGACAGAGGCGTATTGAGTTAACTTTGCACCGGGAACTGAATTGTTTTTCGCACCCCTCTCTCACCCAACGACACCGATTCAATCGTTTAACTGAGAATTAGTATTTCAATTATTAAGTACTCTTTCTAAAAAAAATTTTTAATTAAAATTTTTATTTTTACTCAGTTTGGTTTCATTTTTCTTTATGCTTTAGAGATCATATTTTGCATTCAAACCATATTCATTTTGACCGGAAGATTTTGTCTTGTTAAAAATTTATTTTTTCAGTTATCTTATAGATCTTGATATTTTTTTGAAATTTCTTATTTTCTATTTCTTGTTAAACTTCCCCGACCAAGATCAATATTTTTGGTATTGTCACCCCCCAAAATGTAGTTCCCGGGGCGTTGGAAGCCAATAAAAAACCGTTCCTGATGAAAATAAAGTACCAGAACAAAAACCAGGAACTGTAACTTTGCAGTTGTTCCCAGTTATTTTTCACCTGATATTTCAAAAATAAAGAAAACCGAAAAGGCTTTGGTGGTGTCGTTAAAATACCGATTCGTTGAAGCTTCTAATTTCGGTACTGATTTTTTAGGGGCTAAATGACTTCGTAGTATGGGTTGTTTCATATGAAGTACTATACACTATATGTCGGAAAATTTCCTTGAATATGGTTTCTCTTGAATAAGGTCTAATAAAATAAGGGCAAAAAATTCTGAACACTGCACGTGGTTTCATCTTTTTGATTATATTTCCAAAACAGCCCGTAGAACCGGACAGTATCTCGTCATAAATAAAGACATGAATTTTTGCCAGTCATTAAAATTTGTCCCGTCGATAAATTCCATCCATTGTTAATATAAGACAAATGCTGACTTGTGCTTTTTTTATTATCAGTTTAAAAAAAAAATTCATTTTTTCTTCTTTTTTTCCTTTGTTAATATTGATTTATTCTATAGGCAGAGACCGTTTTATTTTTCAAAGGTCAAATATTATTACGGCGGAAATATTTTCTTAACAATTGTGCGGTTTGCAGTAAATTTCAATATTGGTTACACTTAATTGTCAGTTATTCATTTAACAAATGAAAGGTGAAACGCGGTCCTGAATATATGTCGGTAAGCGATATATGCCAGTCTTGCCGTTATTTCCCTGATTTACTGTTAGCTGTTGGAACGGAATAAGGAAATCATAACCGATAAAATTGAAGAGAGAGGTATAAAGAGAGAGAGAAGAAAAAAATAACAAACAACGTGTATTTATGCCTGTCAAGTATTTCAATTTTTGAATCAGATGGATGGATCACTCAATCGGGCTTTAATCGCCGTAAAGATCAACGCCCAAATGCTAAATACGCATATGAGAGAAAAAAAAAATCAAGTTTGTACAAACTAAGTATAACAAACGATTCTGAGTGAAAGTAGGTGTTAACTGACAAATCATTCATTTAAAAAATTCGATAGTCGGCTTAAAAGATCTCCAAAATCGGCGAAGTGTGCCCCTTGCATAAATCTTCCATATTGTCCCTAGAAGCCAATCGTAATACTATATTCGAAAAAAAATAAAATAAAAGAAGCGATACATCCTTGAGGAAATAAGAAACGCTACTCGTTAAATTATAACCACTTCTAATTCATTTTCTTTTTCGCGCTTTGAAATTCCTACTCAAATGAGATGAATGAATTAAAAGAAAAGTTGAAAAGGTTATATGCCGTTCTTACCTTTCAAGTCAATATGAAATTAACATATTTAATCACTCAGTCCGATTTTAATTTATTTCAAGTATAACATAATCATCCTCGAGGGTAGGTTCATACCTGCTATGATCTTATCTGTGTACGAGTCTTGTTACAATTTTCGGTTTTCTTTTCTTCTTCCTCATATCTTAATTATTTGAATATGCTGACTTGTAGCACCTTTTTGTTGACTTTCGTTTTCAGTGTGCCATCAAATTTGCATTGATTACAGAGACCGACTACTTGGACTTTGAGAATTTTTTTAATAGCTTCCAGCTTGGTTTGTTTGCAGTGAAAAGGTGCTGGGGTTATTTAAGAATAGAACTCGTTTTGCTGATTTTTGATTTTCGTAAAAATTACTACGGTTGGTTTTTTGAATCCTCATTCGTAAGGAAGCTTTTTTTTTTTTTTTTTTTAAAAAAAAGAGAGATCGAAAAAGTATCTTGTCACAAGCTCCAAACTCATATACTCCTTCGATTACTCCTTAGAGAGAAGTAATGGTTTGGAATGAAAAAAGTAACTTAATACTATTTTTAGGGGAAATTTTTTACGAAGTCCAGTGTCTTCTTATTGCTACCTAGTTTCATTTTTAAAGATCTTGTCTTCGAACAGATTAACGAACTGTAATGTTCGTGGAGAAGCGTAGTATTTTTCCGCATATGATTACACTCTGTAGTAGGGTGGGTCGAAAATCAAAAATTTTGGAATTTCAAAATGCCTGATAGCGCAATTGCTGTGGTTTATCATTTGTAAAAATTTTTTCCTTTTCCAAATTTTTCTTAAACGGCGTCTTGGTGCCCCACCAAGAGGCCCAAAGGCAAGAGGCTCAAAGCTTTGGAAAATCTCATAAGGGATGAAAATTTGACTTTTGGATTTTTGTGAAAAAAGAACCGTTTCCAATCGGATTTTCAACGTAGATTTTGAAAATGAAATCTGTTTGCGTCTAGCTTTTTCTGTTCTTGAGATACAGGCCAAGTTCGCCATAAAATTGTCAAAACTCTAAAATTTCAATATTTTTATCATATTTTTTACAATAACTCAGGAACCGAAATAGCTAGACTCAAACCGAATTAATTTTCGAAATCTAGGTTAAAAATCCGGTAGGAAACGGTAGTTTTTTTCACAAAAATTTAGAAGTCGAATTTTCATCCTTTATGAAGTTTTCCAAAACTTGGAGTCTCTTACGCACCCTCAAGACGCCGTTTAAAAAAAAATTCGGAAAGGAAAAAAATTCTGCAATAGATAAACCACAGCGATTGCGCTATCAGGCATTTTGAATATCCGAAATTTTTGATTTTCGACCCACCCTATTCTGCAGTATAAGCGTGCTGTTCCTTTCTGGTTAAATTCCGCTCTAGAAGAATGATTCACATGGTCTTTTTTCAAAGTCTATTAGGTTATAAGGGCCATGAATAGTTCAACATTTTGAAAGCTACTACGATTACCAGGTTTTTTCTTTATCTTTGAGGAAAACCAAACCCAACCGAATTTGGGGTTGAAAGACAGAAAAGTTCCAACTTTTTAACTCGCAAAGTTGCTAACTTGCCCGGCTCACGTCACGGGGAAATTCGCGGAAAGTTCTGGCCTGGAATAGGATTGTTTCACTATGTTTCCAATCATTTTTTTAACCAATCCAGAAATTCAGGTAAAAATATTAGAAAACAAAATTTTTGTTGTTTTGGCTTATTGGAAAGGTTTTCAATTTTCATTTTTAAATTTTAATTAAAATTGACGAAAATGCAGCTCGATTTGAACGTTTTCGTAAAGCGCCAAATTAGATGGCGTCGGTTGTTTTTATCGTTCCGTACAAAATAACCAGTTCGAAACAGCAGTGAATGAAAAGTTTGAAAGTTTTTTTAATGGCGAATGTTTTTGTTTTGAAATAAAAATGGATAATGATTTTATCAAAGAAGCTTCGGATACTATTTTACTGGAGTCTTGCAAATTGTTAGTAAGGATCAAAATAATTTTTAAAGTACTTTACGAGACAACTTGAGTAGTAATTTAAATACTTTTTTTTAATCAAAAAATTTTTTTAAATTGTTCGAACGGATAAATGGATTTGTATTTTTCATGTCCAGAACAGTTCCCATAAATGTTTAAGAATTTAAGTAAGGTAGAAGTGGACTATTTGCCGAGTACCTAAAATTCTCTCAATTTAACATAACTTGTACTTCAAATTATTTCTTTATCCTCATGACATCAGAATCGCACCTTGCGGGTTTAATTTTTGAATCATCGCGACTTAAATGTTTTTAATTTTAAACAGCTTCTTATGGCGAAGCTTTTCCGAGCAGTGAATTTTTATGTTTTTAAAGCTAACGTATGCCTTACAGGATTCCAAAACCACACAGTCTAGAGTGCTTCCTGCCTAGCCACCACACACTCTAGAGGTCGAACTTCCAAAACTTATTTTCAATTTATGAAAAATTCATAAAAAGTAATGGACGTTTGACTGTACACAAAAAGTACGGTGGTATTTCCTGATACGTAAATTAGGCATAAAAAATAACATTCCACCGATACTTTGCTCGTTATATGCAATTTACCAGTCGTTTTCCCCTATTTTCTCTCGTTAGAGCCAGGTTTTAGTTATATCCGAGTTTGTTATAAGCGAAAAACATAACATGAAATATACATGTATACGTATGTCGCTCAAACAAAAGTGTTGTCAAATGCTTCTTAGAATCGCCATACCCGATCACGCTATAAAAGGGTTCAAATCCATCATTTACGATTTTGACAATGAGTAAAAATAATATTAAAAACCGTTTACGAGTCAATCGAATGGCGATATAATTTTTTTAATTTTTGCTCTAGAGTGTGTGGTGCCTAGGCAGGAAGCACTCTAGAGTGTGTGGTGCCTAGGCAGGAAGCACTCTAGAGTGTGTGGTGCCTAGGCATGAAGCACTCTAGAGTGTGTGGTGCCTAGGCAGGAAGCACTCTAGAGTGTGTGGACCTAGGCATGAAACACTCTAGAGTGTGTGGTGCCTAGGCAGGAAACACTCTAGAGTGTGTGGTGCCTAGGCAGGAAGCACTCTAGAGTGTGTGGTGCCTAGGCAGGAAGCACTCTAGAGTTTGTGGTGCCTAGGCAGGAAGCACTCTAGAGTGTGTGGTGCCTAGGCAGGAAGCACTCTAGAGTGTGTGGTGCCTAGGCAGAAAACACTCTAGAGTGTGTGGTGCCTAGGCAGGAAACACTCTAGAGTGTGTGGTGCCTAGGCAGGAAGCACTCTAGAGTGTGTGGTGCCTAGGCATGAAACACTCTAGAGTGTGTGGTGCCTAGGCAGAAAACACTCTAGAGTGTCTGGTGCTTAGGCAGGAAGCCCTCTAGAGTGTGTGTTGCCTAGGTTGCATTTCCTCATTTTTATATTGCTTTTATGAAGGAAAAAATTTCATTTTCAAAGCTAAACATAAAAAAAAATAATAATTAACCAGCATTAACCCTATCCCGACCGACGGCTCGTATACGAGCCATTGGATGTTTCTCGCGGGATAAAGTTCCTTTTGATTAAAAATTATGAAAGACGTGTTTCTAGGGGTATTCGAACCGCTAATTCCGAATCTGACGTCAAAATTGTGGAGAAACTAAAATCCAATATGGTGAAACCGTTTCGTTTTTAGCCATTTTTTTTTTTTTTTTTTGCCAAATTGGATTTTTTGAGTGGAATTAGATCATTCTAACGTCAGATTTGTAATCAGCGACATCGAAAACGTATTGAAAGTCGTTTCCCCGATCATTTTATTGAAGGAAACAAATTTTGTGAGACATTTTGTATTGCATGGATGTGTTGCTGGTTGCATATACTAAAAATTAGTAAGCGTCTAATATGGGTTTTAACCCACAGTGCGAGTCCCTAATGAGTTGTAGGTTAACTTTAAGCTCAAATTCAAGGGGGGGGGGGACTAAAGGAATATTTTTTGATTTTTCGGGAAATTTTTCCGAAATCGGCCGTTAAAGGGTTATTAAAACATAAGACAAAAGCAAGGATCTGTGAAAATGGACATTCATTTCCAACTGAAATAAAGGAGAAAAAAAAACGAAATTTGGTTATTACAATGATCGGTTATAACGAGCAAAAATCTGGTTGTTTTTCAACCTCATTGTAAGCTGCACGTTGTAATATTTCTGCAAATCATGTGATGCTGCTGAAAAAACATCGAGTTTCAGAGCAATACAGGAAAAACGTGTAGTTAATTGTCAACCTTGGTGCCTAGACTAGACTTTTTTTTTTGCCGCTAAATTGCATGTAAGCTTTATTCCTCTGTGATCCGACGATGTCCGAATACCTTTCTTGACACTAATCGACGTTTAAATATTATTTCTCACTGGCAGGCACGTTTTGCCTATCGCCAAACATCCTTTAGGCAACAAAGCGATTTTAAAGTTTTCATCACGATACCCTCACCATTATACGTATAAAAAAGAATCGAGACCAAGACCATGTTGACCACTTGTTTAATATAACTTAATAATAATTATCAATGTAATTACTAAAAATAATTATTATTTTACTTTTAAATTATGACGTTGTTATTATTAATCAAAAAGATGATGGATGAATAGTCAAAAAGCAATAATATACTTACAGGATACACATACATTCAGGAAAAAAAAAGAAGTCCGCCAGTGTGTGAAATTGAAATTTAGTCCTTTATAAAGCAAAGGAAAAAAAAAAAAACTTCAAGGTTTTTCGGTTTTTATTTATTATCGATCGTTTAATGATCAGGTACATGTTGGAATTCAACGTTTGTAATTGACACCGAGGATGAATCAGTTAGATAATCGATAATTGCTAGGTTTCATTAATGATGATAAATTATTTGTTTGCAGAATATTTAATTTATCTCCGAAACGGTTAGGCTAAGGTTTATGATATTGTTCTTTTTTTTTTTTTTTTTTTTTGATCTGGAAAAGGAAAAGTAGGCAGGTCTTTGATTCGTGTATTACACGGCTGGATTAATTACTCCGCCATTTTATTATTCGGGTGTTCAAGGCCGCGAACTGGCGACATAAGGTCACTATATCGGTATTGTTTCTAATTTTTTTTTTTCATTATATAAAAAAAAATTTTTCATTGTTTGTTTATTAAAGTCTTAATGCACGTTTTTATCATTTCATAACATCTTTCTTTCTTTTTTTTTTTTTTTTTTTGTATGTTTTGCGTTAAATCATGACTTTGCCCTTTTTATACACTTTTTTTTTACATGTTCCTGTTTCATGCGCTGGTAATTAGCTGTGTGAATGAAAAAAAAAAAATGTTCTTTCGGATTGGGACGTTTCCATTTTTATAGGCGATTTTTCTTTTTAATAATCCGAAATCAGGTAGGGAAATACGTATGACTAATAAAAATAAGAAACCAGGTGTTATGTAAATATCCTAGCAGTGATTAGAATATCTAGTAGGCAGTTTGTACGACAATATAAGGGGCCGTCACATGGATAACGTTATTCACAACAATTAGGCTTTATTACTGCTTGGGAACATACTGGATTTATTGTGGTTTCTTACATATGGCACAACATGCTGATGATGGATTATGCATATTAAGTCGTGTGAGGTGGTGCATTTGGAAAAAGTGTCTTAGAATTTACGAAGGGAAGAAAAATAAAAAATCAGGCTGGGATATGGGAGCATATCTCTACGTAGGACTACTTCTTTGGGGTACTGTCCTAATATTGCTAAATTTAAGCAATAAAACGGTTAAAAAATTTTAAGGCATTTTTGTTTTTGCTCGTTTTTGGTCAAAAAATTAGCATTTTTTTATAAAAATATGACGTCAAAAATGTTTCAAAGCTCTTTTTATCGTCCATTACTGAGGGTGGGCTTTCAGTTTATATATAAAGCTAAACTATATTTTTTCTCGAATTATAGTCCTCTGATGCAGATTTTAAGCTTCATGGACGACATCTATCGAATTTACTTCGAACTAATAAGCGGTAATGACCAGACTTGATCTCGGAACCTCTCGCTTTTGAGGGGAATACGCTACCGTTCATCAACTAGGCAAATAAAATTATTACATTTTATTTAAAAAGGAACTTATTAATTAATAATTTGACTTGTGCTTCAAAAAAGCTGCAAACTGTAAAGCACAAATGTTGTATGCGTATGATAATATTTTTGTGGATTAGACTAAACCCACGTCTTAGTCGTCTTACGTGCCATAGCTTTGTTGTAACCTATTCTTCACTCTAAGTTGACCAGTTGTTCATAAAATCAAATGGCATCCAATTCAACAGATTTCATTGTATATTTTATCCGTAATATTTAGATCAGGCCCTTTGAAATGCTGGGATGAACGTATGGTCGGGGAAAAAGGAGCTATCAATTTTTGCCGCAAACTTTTCCTTGCCAGCTAGAGATTGCAATCGTGGACCATTTTTTAAATATCGCGGTTTTGGGATTATGGAATTTCCAAAACTGGGATTTCGGGATTTGACCCCAAAATGTTAGATTTTGATTTTTTTTTAAATTAATTTATGTTTTCATTTCGTGTTATTACTGCTGTTGAAAATTTTTTCCGACCTTATTATTACAGAGTTGTTGGTAAATTACTATGTTGAAAAATCTCGATCCTAACTTTATAATTAAAAGATTAAAGGATTTCGGCCAAGGATCAGTGATAGTCTGAATTAACTCGACGTTTCGTCAGCCCCTTATGCTGACTAAGGGGCTGACGAAACGTCGAGTTAATTCAGACTATCACTGATCCTTGGCCGAAATCCTTTAATCTTTTAATTTTGGTAATTTGTACCCTAAAACAAAAATCATTTAAAAGAAATTTGCTAAGCCCATCTGACATCAGTTTTTATCATTTTTTTGGTGTTGATCAAAAAATAGGAATTAAATTTTTTTACACGTGGTTTTCTTGTAAATTTCAAAATTGTTATTTTCATAGGGTTCAGAATACCGGGATTCGGGGAAAGAAAATAGACCCAGGATATCGGAATCTCGAGATTGCAGTCCCTACGATCTATGAGTATTAAAAATATTTTATTGTTATTTGAAAAATAAAAACTTTTTTATTTTTTTATTTCAGGATTTCTCAACCAATTCAAAGCCATTAGTCTTGTGTTCGGCTACCTGCTTGATCCAACGTCTGTTGGGAAAGTTTTCTTTTACCGCATCGCAGATAGTTTCGTGCAATTCTTGGTTTTGGTTTTCCATTTTCTAAAACCAATGCAAGACCAAGCAGATCTGGTGGCTTTTCGTCCCAACGGATCTTCCCGGAAAATAAGGTAATTTGATTATTTAGTCATGTATTAATGACTGATTTTATCATGAATCTTTGTCTCGTTAATCCGACTTGAATATCCAGATGAATATTTCATTTATTTCCCAGAAAATTAATGCGCAGTGCAATTTGTTTTTCTAAATCAAGTCATTATAAGAGCACCTAAGGGTCTCTTACTATTATTATAAAAAAAAAAAGTACGGATTATTGTCAATTCCAGTCATGCCTTTAAAAGCGGCCCCTACCGACACGATCGTATCAGATGCATGCTGTATAGTTTTTTCTCTTCAGATACAAAACTTTTAACTCATATCGATTGATTTCGAGTCCATTGCACTTAAAGTAAATTGTATAAATCGGGCCCTGAATCGGCAAAAATGGTAACAGAAAGAAATCCAATAACGAGGGGAGATTAAAATGACACATGCTGTGGCACCAACCGAGATTTCCTAGGATTCTTTCCCAAATAATTACATCTGAATTAATTAATATTTATAATATGCCTATCTCTTTAATTGTAATATCTAACGATTTCGTCTTCATTATAAGCGGCGCAGCTACTTTATAACTGTCATCTTCCATTAAAGATTGGCTTCTTCCATTCGGTTGGGACATGTCGGTTAACCGCAAACAAGATGTTCATCGGAAATTTTACCGTGAGATTAATTTCTCACGGCTCGAATATTTTTTTTCTTTTTTTAAATAAAAACAATCTTTGTTTATAATAGAGAAATGCGAGAAATTGAATGTATGAATCGAATTTAATCATCTGAAGGATTTATTTCGGATGTGGGCCGTTCAATCATTTCGGTCCTGATTATGAATATTTATATTTCACAATGTAACTCATCGTTGCAGACTTCGTTCTCATCAATCAGCACAATGTGCATCATTTTCAGCCTCGAGGGTTTGGAAATTTTTTTTTTTAAAAATTGAAATAATTGACGTGAATGATTTGTTTGTTTTTCTTTTACTCATTCATTACCGATTTTTTTTTCGTTATTATTAGATTCCGACAGGACCTCTTTTAATTTTTTTAAATTAAGTATTAACATTTAAACCGTCACGAACGACCCGCCTTTAAAAGAAAAAAAAAATTAACATACATCGATATTGTTCACAAATGAAAGTAGCACTTCATGACATTTCTTCACTTTCTACATAAGCCGTCTTGCATTTATGAATTTCCTAGTGGCCTTTTTTTTTTTTTGAGTTCGGAAAAGAAAAAAATAAATTCGATTTGATCACTTAACCGACGTGATTCGACAAGGTCTGCAAAGAAGATACCGGCGTAGTTCTTTTGGACCTGGTGACAAGGCATGACAAATACAACCTTAGTTTTGTCACGATTGACATTAACCAAACAGCTTTTTTTTTTTCTTGCGTTTAATGTATCAAAGCTTATTTTTATGCTGTTACCATTTTAGTTTAAAATTAAACAATCCTTTTTTATCGAATTAGAAGGTAAAAAAAAAAAAAAAAAAGTTTTATGTGGTCTTGTTTAAAGATAAAATTTTATACCTTTTTTTACTTTTTATTTGCATCCAATTTTTTTTTTTCTTCTTTTTTTAATTTGATATACGTAATTATCTTCTCTTATATAGTCTACTTTGTGATTTGATTGCGTTTTCTTATCAACGGAAGTGATTTTTTGAAAACGATCCAAATAATAATACATCAGCACATCTTTTTTTACGGCTCTCCGGGGTAATTAAGATTAGATGGTGATTTAACTCAAGTAGCCAGTCGGGGAAAAAAAAGGAATAAACTGGTTGGGAATTAAAATGAAAAAAAAAAAAAAAGTAGCTACATATGAACCACGTTTTTTCCTTAAGGGGGAAAGTGGTTGAATAGATTTATTAAGCATATGTTTAATGGGGCGAACTCTCCATGGTGGATGGTAGTGTTGAAGTGACTCAATCTTATGTAAGTCAAGGGTTTAATTAAATTGCAAATTCAAGCATAGGGTTTCCTACTCGGTTGAGGGTTTATTGGGCAAATAATTAATATGCCTTAATAAATGGACTATTTTGATGTGATAAAAGTATTGAAGTAAGTTTTAATAAGCCTTTTTATTTGGTTAACAGGTGTATTCGTTGATGGAGGGTTCTGCGAAATGGTTCATCGAAGGAAATACGATGGGGTTTATTGAGAAGCTTAAAGGAAATTCCAGGATGGGTAGAAACGATGTATGAGAATTTTAAGGTAAGTTTTAGATAAAATACTTCTCAAAAATTTTGGAAAATAATGGATTACACACCACTGAGTAAGGCTAAGCAACTGAACTTTTTTTAACATAGAATTTCGTAGATGATCTTTTTAAATCGTTTATTGGATTTTAAATCTGTTTAAGAAGCAATTTTTGAAAACTTTTGACGTTTTTTCCGTCGTTTTTTCCTGTTGTTGATGTGTTGGTAACGCTTGTAAATCTTGGGAAAAGGGGGGCAGGTTCTCTTGCCTTCCTAAGAGAATTGTTAGCTTTTATAAGATTAGTACAGGAAGCATATCTTTTGTCCCTCTTCACAGGCTGAGGCATGCCTCTCCGTACCAAGACATCTTTGTTCTCCCCAAGAAAAATTGGAAACAACGCCCTTGGTAACGCTAAGGGTTCTCCCCTCCATCCTGAATTACGAAGTAATCCTGAGGAAAACTTGATTCTCTCAATTTTTGAAAATTTATAAATTTTACATATGGTTCTTCCATGTATTACGTAACGCCTGGACGGGGGGTTGGATCATGTGTTGCGTAATTTTAATATTAAAATTATTTCAATTTAAAAAAAAAAAAAAAAAATTCCGACTATCCTTCAAAATAAAAAGTAATTCAATTAAAAAATTTTTTTAACTCGTAAAAACCGATTAAAATTTATCATGAAACTGAAAATATTTTGACTTCTAAAACGTTAATCACGTTGACCCCCGAGTGGGAAGATAAGGGATTTTTTTTGTTACTTTGAATAAATATAGGTTATTCATAATAATTTTACAAGCAGATGAATATTAAATATTTTCAGAAATATTTTCTGAAAGAAGGGAAGGGGTTAGAACCCGTGTTACGTAATAACGAAGAGGGGGTTACAGGTTGCGCTACGTAATGCATGGACGACCCCATCACAGTGGGTCAGAAAATTTATTTTTGGCCAAAACTTAGGCACAAGCAGGCGCAAAAATTGTAAACGGGTTTTTGATTTAGGACCTATAGGTCTCATAACGAGGCCATAGACATGAAGGGAACTTTTAAATAAACCGACTAAAAGTTTAGTTTAAATATAATTTTTATAAAATATTTTACTTAATTAACTTAAAAAACAAATTACCGCCACAAAAAATTTTTTGGAGGAAAATAATTTCACTGACTATTAGTCAATCATATTCAATTACTTATGATTTCCCTAGACATGCATACTGCATTAACAAATTTTATGTCATAATTCACAAAAAGTGAGTTAAAAACAATTTAAAAAAGCAAAAAAATATTTTTAATGACTTTTTCGTTCATATAAGGAACAGAAACAACCTGAAAATTGTGTTGTCCGATCAGTTATTTAAGATTTTTAAATTTTCAATTAAGTTCTGGCGCAAAATAAATTTTTCTGGACCACTGTGCATAGGATTTTAGTCGAGTCTGTAATTAATACTTTCGAGCGTTATTATTTTTCTCATACTTAGATATAACCATCTATAAACTAAGTATTAGAATTTATTAGAATTTGTTGGAGTTTGGCTGTATTTTTAAACTGGGGGACTTCTATTACCCTGTGAATGATAATTTTCCCGGTTTCCCCTTCTTTTGGTTTTTTTGATTTTCTGTCATAAACGTATGAAGTGAGGTCATGATTATTAAAAGAAAATTTAAAGTGCAGAGCAGAGGCTCCACGTACTTCAAACGCGTTATTAAACTTTTTTTTTTCTTTTTTAATTTTATTTAGTAAAAGCCAACTGCCTCGCGTTAAAATTTATTTACGTTGTAATAACACGAAAAATAAATAATGTTGAGGTGTAATTTGTTTCTAACCGAATTAGATTGGAACTCAATCAAACAGCGGGTATATGTATACTGTATACGTTGCCTTTTAACTTACGGGTGGGCGTATTGACCAAAAATAGAGAGAGGAGGACCTCAGGGCTTAAGGCGAAGTGAGTTGATCCAAATATCGAAGTTTATGATAGTTCAAGCTTCTGGATATGGCGGTTAAATGATATATATAAATAAAAAAGTTGATTGCATGGCGCATGCTTTTTTTTTTCTTAGTCGGCCCGAACACAATTAAATGAATACAAGGAAAATTGTTTCATTTCCTGTACTGATAGCAA
This sequence comes from Liposcelis bostrychophila, assembly GCA_037577465.1. Lineage (NCBI taxonomy): Eukaryota > Metazoa > Arthropoda > Insecta > Psocodea > Liposcelididae > Liposcelis > Liposcelis bostrychophila. The sequence goes on from CM075210.1 coordinate 11,583,816, forward strand.
TGATGATAATTGTATTATCTGATGTTACTTGGCATAATGGACAATAGGCGGGTTTTAATCTAACCCTATCGGTGAATGTAATATACGGGAATTGTATCGATTGGAAATTGGCAATGTTAGCTAGGATGCAGGGATCCTTTCCTGAAAATGAAGGCTTTCCTGGAATTGTTATCCGAACCCCTTGTCTTAGCTTTATATGGTTGGTGGTTTAGCAGCCGCAGATAACCGAGTTGTCGTATGAGGGCACCTGCTCCCAGCCAGCATTGCGTCTTTTTGCTTCTTTTTCGTATTTTCAATTATTTTTAATTGAAATGAATATGAGAAATAAAAAGCGAGAGGTTTGTTTAAAAAACCGGCCTCTTTTCTTGTGTGATCGTTGAGCTGTTGAGCTGTTATGCTGTTGTAAAGTCGTAAGCTTTCTAGTTTTTGTCTTTTCTCCTAGATGGACTCGTAATATCGAAATTGACGTGTTCTATTATCTTTAAAATCGTAAATGGCGATTACAAAACGTCCATTCATAAGGACGATAGCCACGTTATCAGCAAAATTAGGCTTCTTTGCTTTCACACAGATAAGTATTTTCGTGTGAACTTTTTCTTTCGTCATTAAAAAAATTCTCGCCTGCGTTATTTTGCGAAATTCTGCGATCTTTGGCTTTTTTAAGACCTTCTTGACACAATAACAATTCATAAATATGTTAAGAAAATTCAAAAGCCACTTAGACGTTCTGTCATCGAATTCGTTTAACCCTTTGTGGAAACAGTCAATCAAAAACATAAAAAATTGAATAACTTTATTTCCAAGATGGCATAAATACAGTGGGAAAGGTAATAAAATTTTTCAAATCATAAACTCCGGTATTTATTAGTTTTTCTTGGCCAATATATCATAACTCATGGAGACCATCATCGATTCCCACAAACAGTATTTTTTTTTTTTTTTTTAAATCTTATTCTTGTACCATGAATTATATAACATCTGAAATTGGTTATGTACCTACAAGTGAGTGTGGGTGACGGTACTAATTACCATTGAATTTAACAAGATCCGGATTTCCCATTGGACAAACATAAGTGTTAAATGGGAAACGAGGGCGTCGAATCAAACATTATTTATATTGATAAACATTTAGTTCTCACTTTTGTCCGATTCAATATTTTCATGTAATGAGTCGTAAGTGTTAATTTAAATTATTGATAAGGCCAACATAATATACCCGAGCGGTATCCTTGGCATTGCCTTTTTCGTCTTGGGACACTACCGATTACCTTTTCCTATTTATAAATCAACATCGCTTTCACATTAGATAAATTCAAATGGAAAATAATTGAAATTGATTCAAAAGTTGTAAATTCCCGATAATTGCGGAGAAGTTTGTAGTCATTTTGAATAAGTGGTAATATGTTAATTTCCTCCGTCGCGATAAAAGGGAACAACAATCGGATTTCTTTTAGTTTAGGATAATTGATATTAAAAAAAAAAAAAAAAAAGCTCTTTTACCTGTACTACCTACAAAAAATTCGGACCATGTCAGTTTCGAAATGATGAAATAATATTACGTGGTTAGGTCAGTCACGGGGTGAAAGGTTCAATTAGGTCACACCAAGACAAGATCAAAAAAAAGAACCGGAGTCGACCGTTTCTTGTATGTCAGTTTTTCTTCACATCAACATCGTATATACTTTAACCTATTATTAAATATCACGGTTGACAGGCATGTACGAAAGGAACAACATTTGTCCACTCGTTTAGATAATCTGAAATGGCGTAGTTTCGTTTATTTATTTATTTTTTTTGTCTTTTATCATTTTTTTTCGCAAGAGTTTAAGTCGACCATATTACTTTTGAACGCACCTTAATCAATTAAGACCGCCATCAAAACGATGCAAAAAACTAAGAAAAAAAAAAAAAAAAGTAAAAACAAATTAATATGGAGGTTGAATGAATGGTTTAGGTGTTTACCATCTTCATCTTCGAACTGCATTTATAGTGAGGAGAAGAGGTCACAATGAGGTTCAAGATCAACTGTCATAAGCTCAAGTTACAAATATGTTACAGAATCAGACGGATTAATTGAAATGTATTCGGTAATCATTTATTTCGGTTAAACGTTATGACTCAACTACCTCATGTTGAGATAAACTGAACCTTGAATTATGTACGCTGGTGAGGATTTTTGTTACCGGATCCGGATGATGGGAATTATTCTCCTGGAAAACGGTAGCCTAATGCCGATAGCTATTTTTTATCCTTATATGAAATGTCCTTTTATGATGCAGCATAAAACAAGACCAATGGTGACTATTGTAGTTGGAATGGTTTCACAGGAGAAGAATAGGTATTTTTTTCCCGTGGTGAAGTTTCAAATTCTGTAGATATCTGCTATTTGAGAAGGCAGAATTTTCAGTGAGATACAGTAATTCTTTCTCAAAGCTTTTTGAAGTGAGAGCTAAAATTGTAAAGCTTAAATAAGCTTTAAATAAGCTTAATAATAATAAGCTAAATAAAGCTTTAAATAAGCTTAAATAAGCTTAATTAAGCTTAAACTAGCTTTAGCAAATGTAGTTGGAGCTTGTTAAATGTTAATTAAAAGTAAAGATTAAGAAGGCCCGTTGGAAGAGATCTCGGACAGAAAGAGTGAATTGACTTTAATGGATTTTTTTTTCCCATTAATCGAAAAACGAACTTCATTCCCCATTTAAAAGTATTTTTTACAACTTTTTCCCAGTTCATCGAAGCAGTGTTTCCAGAAAAACCAGGTCAACTAGAAATTAATTGGAAAGCAAAAATGCTAGTTCGCACCGAAATTAAAGAACCCCGCACGGAATAATAGACTCCGAGCGGATTTTTTTCCGTATAAATATACACTTAAATATACTTGTTTACCTTATAGAAGCGTATATATTTCCATCACGCAATTAGTTCGCGGGAATATTGCTCTTTTATAAGCTAAACATAATTTTAATGGTGGCGCTCATATTTTTATTATTCTATACGGGGTTCTTTATCAAAAAGCGGACTTTACTATGCGATTTAAGAAATTCTTTGCCAATATTTTACGTACGTAATTCTTTGCCATACAAAGCATCATTTTCCAGGGCGTCTACTGACCTTAAAAACCACAAAGACCGGAAAATGACCTTAATTTCAAAATGTGACCTTAAAATCCTAAGAAGCCTAAAAAAGACGGTAGTTAGACTTAAAAAAGTCGGTAGCTTAATGGTAGATCACCCGTCCGGCAAACGGAAGACCTGGGCTCGATTCCCATTCGGCTCATGTACCCGACGAAATTTTTTCTCTAAATGATGTTTGTTAGTCGGTAAAAGTTAAGGACTTCAGAAATTTCGGCTTTTATAATATTTTAAAAGGCGATAGGTTTACCTCCTGAAAAAGAATTTAATTTCGATGACCAATAAAAAATTTTCTCTTCTTCTTGAAAATGGTAACTGTCAAAGAGGCTTAAATTTTCACGTTTCCGTCGTATATTTTACAATTTTCCCTCGCTCGGCGGTCCTCAAAGTTTAGTCAAGACACTTTGAACTTTTAAAACCGGGGAAAAAAAAAAATTAACATCAAAACGTTTTAATAATTAACATTAATTATTAAAAATTTAAACTTCTGAGTGATTAAAATACCAAGGGAAGTTCGTTTTTGTCCTGCTGGGGTGCTCTCCCTTTTCTTCGTTAAACGTTTTTTGAGCTAAAGAACATTTTAATATCCTAAAAAATGGGACCCTAAAAACCTAAAAATGACTTTAATTTCGAATTTCACTTTCTAGCAAATACTCTGTTTTCGGAAAAACTACGCCAATTTAAAATTTGTAGCAAGCCCCGAGATCTTGGCTAGAAAAAATGAATTGACTTCGTTGGATTTTTTTTTTTTTTCGTCAAATCGAAAAATGGATTTTAGCACCGTTTTCCTCTTGTGAAATGAACCCTAACGTAACCTAGCTTTTTGAAAATAAATTAGGAAGGTGTTACGGAAAATGCCTTTAGTAAGCCCCGTTGTCCGAGATCTCCGACCAGGCGTATGAAGCAAGCTTCAGTTTTTTTTTTTTTGCTCAAGTTTTTGAGATTTTGGAAAATTTTTGCCAATTGTCCAAGGCATTGTTTTCCGAAAAAGTAAGTCAACCTGAAATTTGGAAGCCTCGTTATCCAAAATCTCGGCCAGGGAGAGTAAAATGACAGATCTCAGATATTGTTTTTGTAAAAACTGTAACTGTTCGGGTTCGAGAACGATAGATAAAACGGTGGGTTTTTGAGAAAATTCTTGTGCTACAATCCTCGCTTTTCACCGTTCCCGAGTTCCGTTTGCTTTATATTTGTTAATTAGGATGAATTTACTACCAACTAATATTCGATCAGATGACCTGTCAAGTAATTCCCAAGTGTCATTATTTAAAATGGATATCGTCTCCCTCGCGACTGCTTTGTGTCCTTTTTGGTTGCAGTTTCTTCACCTAAAACGAAAACCTTCTTACAGTTTTTGTCAAATCGAAAGAGGGACTTCAGCATCATTTTCCTTGTGTAAAATTAGCCGTATGACTTAGTTTGAGTTTGCTAAAAATGACTAAGAAAGATATATAAAGAGCAGGCATAGGTATTAATTAAATATTAAGGATAAGCTGAACAGTAAAAATAAATTCATGCTTTGCCGAAAAAATAAAAATTACAGAAAACACTTTCAAATGATGAAAAAATTATAATTTTTTATTTTTATTTTTGATGTACCGAATTCATTTTTCGTTTTGCACGGAAGTTACTAACAAAGACACCATCCGCCTTGAATAAAAACAATTTGCAGATCAGGTTAGCAGTCATAAGTAACTTATGATTGCAACCATATATTTAGGAAAAAAAATAATAATGATACAAGGAATTACGTCCTAACAGACATTGATGCATGTTAAAAGACTAAGATGGCCGCTAATGACGCGTGGGCGTCGTCACGTGGTACTACCTGACCATAAATCAGCTCGACAGATTTTTTTTTTTTTATCTTTTTTTTTCCATTGAGTAAAAAAAAACCATGAATTATGTGAACATAAAGGAACTGCATTATTGCTTTTGGCGCCTTTATAATTATTACGGACATTAATAGCTTGTCTTTTGGAACTTGTTTTCACTCAAGAATATGACACCTGAAATTTAATTATACCTATTTAATTAAAGCATGAAGAAGTGAATATCGCGTGGGATGAATATTATACTCTTATTTTTTTTCGTTATCTTTTCATTGAAATCGCTTCGTTGATCGAATCTATCGATTTAATAACTTTTCCGTTTGGTACTTTGGGTGTCGCTAATGTTTTGAAAAAGATCGTTTCGGTAAAAGATTGTGATTTATAAGATGTTAACGATGTATGACACCTTCTGTTTTCGTATGACCCGTCTAATTAAGGTGCAAAGGGCCCACCAGAAGAAAAAACGAAAATGATTTTTTTATGTTGCGTCTACGCCCCAATTATTGAGATTTAAAGGTTTCGCAGATATCCTTTACGTTGCTTCGCGGCTGTTTTTTCTTCTTTTTATATAAAGTGATGCATTTAATATTCATTTTTTTCACCCGTGTAGGAGCTCTTATCGGTGTTTAGTCTGCGAAAAAAGTTATAAGTGCTTGAGGATTATAACGTAATTTATATTTTTGTGTTAAGTACATCGTCACTGTCCTTCATTATTAATATATTCAATGATAATTTTAAATGGGATACTAAAAAAACTATAAATTTTAAAAAAATATATAAATAAGTGCGGATTAAATTTCATTATTTTTAAATTGCTTTTTAACTTTGTTTCAATATGGCAATGTGTGAAAGATTTAATGTGTTAGCTTTTGTTCCGGGGAGATAGCACTGCTTTGATGACCGAAGTAGAAAGAAAACGTTTTATATCTTAAAAAGTTTGCATCCTCTAAAAGTTTATGTCTCTAGACACTCTTCGAATTCAGTGAATATAGCTTCAGCAGTAGATCTACACAGCATTCTAGCCATGTCTAATAATGCTGTTGCACAGTGGGCCAGAAAAAAAAATTTTTGGACAAAATTTAGGCGCAAAGAGGCGCAAAAATTGTAAGCAGACTTTTGATTTAGCACCTTTAGGCTTCATAATGAGACCATAGACATCTTGAAGACTTTTTAAATAAACCCACTAAAAGCTTAGTTAAAAAATATTTTTAATACAATTTTTGACTTAATTAACTCTAAAAACCAATTACCGCCAGAAAAAAATGTTTGGAGGGGTAATGCTTTACACTCCATGATACCTGACAATCAGTAAATCATATTACGATTACTTCTGATTTTTTTAAGGTGTTTCGATAGCACCGCTTCATTATTAGTTAAAAAAGCATCATTCTTCGGTCTTCTTATAATTTCGTTAAAATTTAAGAAAAAATAAAAAAATTTTATCCTATTGTTAGCCTACGGAAAAGAAAAAAATGGCATCCATTTTTTTCCACGAAATAAACAAAGCTTCCGATTTTCTTTGCTGAAACATTCAAACTAGAAAGTTACATTCACATTTTAAAGCTAATATTAATTCGATACCTATTAACAGATGTTATGTTAGTTTTTGAAAAAATCGGAACATTTAGAAATAGACTTTTTTCGTAACTAAATGAAAACGCTTTGTTTATTTTTTGGAACTTCCCATATAACGCCATGTATTTTTTTATATTTTTAAAAATCTTTAACTCGTTAACTAGAAAGTAACTTTTGCTTAAATTTTTAAGGGAGGTCCGCGGATACCTGATATATCATCTGTGCGAGTTTGAAGAATATGTAAAATTTTGGCTTTTACTATCGAAACACCTTAAACATACCTACAGCGTTAACAAATTTTATGTCATTATTAACAAAAAGTGCGTTAATAACAATATAAAAAAGCATAAAAATGTTCTGAATAATTTTTTTGTTTATATAAGGAACAGAAACAACCTAAAAATAATGTTGTCCGATCAATTATGTAAAATTTTGAAAATTTGTAAGCGATTTTTGTCCAAAAAAATTTTTTTCTGGCCCACTGTGTGTTGTGACTTTACAATCCTTAAATATATCTACCTATAATGGCTAGATTTTTAAAATTGCTGACATCTGACGATTCGTCCAACAAAATAGAATGACACTCATTTAATAAGTCTGCTTTTAATTGATCTATCATACTGGCACCGACGACATGAACTACTATGTTTTTGCACTTTGTTTCTTGTAATTTTATGTCCTTTGCTATTTCATTTCCTAAAAAAAAAAAAGGAAGTTCGACAACAGACATTGAAGCTCTGTTGCAATAATCTAAGACATTTAAGATTTCTGGTGGTTCATCCTGAAACAAAAACTTTATATGATGGAAAAGAAAAAATTAATTAATTTAATGTATCTTACCTTATCAAACAAATTGAGGATCTGAAGATCGTAAAATATGGCTGAGCAACAACATCCAGACTGCAGGCCTTCCTTGAAAAGTTGCCAAGTCCATCCACACTGAGAAAACGCAGGAGTAAATCTAACTAAATATATTAGTGGAAAATCGACTGACTAATAATAATTAGTCAGCCAAACTATTTTTTTAGTTGATTTAAGTAAAAAAAAAATTTCTTATTAGTTAGTCTAACTAAAAAAATAGTTTGGCTGACTAATATTATTAGTCAGTCGATTTTCCACTAATATATTTAATTAGATTTACTCCTGTGTTTTCTCAGTGCAAGCAGTATAACTTCTTATGTAAAACCCGACTTTACAAAATGGAGTCGGACTTCATAAGTTGCACGTAGTTTCAGTGCTAATTTATATCTCCTGCTTGTTTTTATCCGGTTTCCTTCAAAATTATTTGAGCAGATGACGCAAATAAATGTTGCCTTTCCTTTGAAACAATGTAATATTAACGAAATGCTGCTCCATTTTGTGCTCCATTTTCTGCTCCATTTTTCTCACGCTTGCCTACGCGCTTCTGAGTGATCCTGTCGTCCTGCATATCTTCTATCGATGCGTCCGTAGGTTTTACTTAACTCTTTCTTGATCTTTTCAATTGGCGATGCTTTCCCTTGGTAGTGGGTCGAGGAACTTCGATGATGTTTATGTTCTTCGCTTCGATTTGACTTCTTGGGTTTTTCGCTGGTTTTTATTTTTTCAGCTTCTTTCTGCGCCAAGACTAACATTTGTTCCTGATAACAAAACTGCTCCTTCTTTAAAGTCGGGTTTTAAGTAAGAAAATACGTTGCTTGGATGGACTTGGCTCAGTTCTACTCTGAGGTACAGAGTTATTCGTTTCGAGTCAGAATCATGATCAAAAAATAAACAGATATCAGAAATGCGTAGAGATATCCAACGTATATATATACACGTATATATATACCATTTTTGAAAATATACGGTATATTTTCTCATAGAAAATGTCATTTTCGTTTTTTAATTTACGTAATTTTGTATTTTATTCAATTTTTTACTTCTATACTAACTATTTTTACTATTTCCAATATGGCAAACAAAAAAAGTACGTAAAATAGCTTTAAACTCCAAAATTGTTAATTAAATTCGGAGGATGATTGAAAAACGAAAATATACCAAATCGGTATATATATACCAAGTATACATAAAAATAAATATACGGTATATTTCCGTTCTCTAGGAGTGCGTGATCGAATGCCGCCAATTTTCTAGCATGTTGTCTGCAGTGTCACATTGTTAAGCATCAGTTTTGAAAGGAGCATGTTTTCAAATGCTGCAGGATTTTGAATCTAGCTGATTGATTTCTGCACGATCTGAATTCTACATCTGTATTGGAATCATTCTTGTTGCAGTGTTTAGCTCCATAAAATTACACAACAAAGATGATTTCACAGATTGCATTGTCTCTCTTTGCATTGGAAATGTTGCAAATTCAAGTGCTTTCTCCAGCAAGGATATCGGTTACTTGTTTAACGTGAGGTTTTTTGCAAACTTCTTCCATCTGTGCCAAAAAATGGCAGCGCCTAAAGCTTTTTTGGCTTTTTCATTATTGAAAATACTTGCTATTCCTCTTTTTTTTTACGATTTATTTTATAACTAGAAATTCTTTCCAGGCTTTTCCATGGTCCCGGTAAAAATTCACGTTTCCTACTTCTCACAGTGCTCCTGAACAAAAATATTATTCGACTAAAATGTCAAAAAAAACTGCTAATGAGGCTTTGTTACGAAACATGTTAACTACCAAAATTCACTAAAATCAAAATCTTCCCTGATTGTCTTCCCCTATTCCCGACAACCCCCCTCTGCCCCTCAATTTTTTTTCATGGCTTGTTGCATATCAAGGCCTGTTACATGTTATATGAAAACCCATTGGAAATGCTTTAAAATGAGACCTCGCCGAGGTTTATATCTTTCAGGGACGGAGATATCGTCGTTTCAATAGCCCAAAATTAAGTGTCTAATTTTCGATCTCTCAAACGACGATATCTGATATCTCCGTCCCGGCAAAAGATATAAACCTCGGCAAGGTCTCATTTGAAAGCATTTCCAATGTGCTTTCATATGATATGTAACAAGTTTTTAAAAAAAATTGGGGGGTAGGGGAAGACAATAAGGAATATATGGATTTTAGTGGATTTTGGTAGTTAACATGTTTCCTAACAAAGCCTCATTAGCAGTTTTTTGACATTTTAGTCAAGTAATATTTTTGTTCAGGAGCACTGTGTTCTGGGATTAAATATTTTCAGTTTTTTCCGAAATTTCTCGAATTTCGGGGGACAGTTTTTTTGTAAATAAACTGTAATTCCCTATGTTTGAAAATGAAAAAAAAGTCGAAAATTTGGAATATCTATGCAGGATATATGCTGCATGTGCTGAGTTTCTGTAGGCAGTCCAGAAGCTGAAATGACAAAGTTCGATGACATCAAAAAATGGCAGCTATTTGCATATCGGCCTTTTCGCAAAAAGCGATTACTTGACGGTTTTCGAATTCACCCGCCAAATTTCACCCTTTACTTGTTGAGTGCAGATTCAGATACTAACTCTTTAGGATAAAGCTAAACATCTTTAATCGTCCTACGGCTTAGCTTTAAAATCATCCAGAAATCTCATTTCACGCGTTTGTGTCCTATGTAGTATTCATCCGTTAAAATGTAACGGATAGAGTTTTTGATTTAAAGAAGCATGGCAGGAGATGATGGTATAACATTTCAACAGAATCGTATATTCCTGCTAATAATTTGCTGATTTTCTTTTTCCCTATCATGATTGATATTTTTATCAATATTTTTGTACATATTTACATTCTTCTATGTCTATTTCGGTTTTAAAAACCATAAGCAGGAGGAATCTAGCTTAAGAATTCGGCAGTCTGCGTTTCAAACCGTGATTTGCGTCTAGCAAGCAGTATCGGGTTTTATTTAATACCTCCTTCATGAAGTAATCTCAAAGAGTTCGATATTTAAATTCATTAATTTTCGTACAACTTATAATATGTTCTTTATTATACAATCGTATCTTCCTACTTGATTACAAAATGACTAAACAAAAAAAAAAAAAAAAAAAAAAGTAATAATAATAATGATAATAATTCTGGTAGATCGCGAAAACTTTTGAACTTTTGATGACAAAAGTTAACAAGTTGAGAACACGTTTATTAAATCATGGTTTTTTGTTTTGTATCAAGCCGAATAAAAGATTGGTCTAGATTCTAGTTTGATTAGCGCTGGTCTAAAACTGGAAAGAGTCGCTGAGTAGAGGTATCAAACGGTAGACCATGGTAGGTGGGCATTCAATTAACTCGTAAAAATCATAACGCCCCGAGCAGACAAATAAACAACTTCTTGCTAATATATTTTTTGTTTTTGTTATGAAACTACTTCAATGTTTTTTTTTTTTTTTTTTATTCTTAATTTGGGTATCCGTTATTGTTTTGTTTCTTAATTTAGTAAAGCCTTATATTCTTTGAAAGATACTCCGGCTTTTTCTTTTTTTACTTTGTTTACTTTGTATATTAAAAAACACACAATACATTATCCTAAATCATGCTGCCCGTAAAACCTCTTTTTTTTTTCCTTCTGCATGTTCTTGGGACCGACGTGGGTTATGTAACGAAAACAAAAATCAATCAGCTAATCGATCAATCATCGACATTAACTGAGGTGATTATCATTACTGTCAAGCTAGGTACGCCTCAGCATGAGAAAACGCAGAAGTGATCAAAGAAAATTAAAGTTAGGTCCGGTCGCGCGCTTCTAATTTATTTTTTTTTCGACATGGCTAGAAAAAAAAATTAATTTATAAATTTTTTTTCGCGAAGCCGTGTTGATGTAACCCACGCTATCTTTGTTCTTTTTTTTTTTCGTCGTACAGGCTCCTTTTTCTTCTAAAAAAAAAGTTCATTTTGCTTATAATTTTCAAACAAGTTTTCTTTCTTTTAATAATAAATTTTTAACTCCTACATTGATATGATATCATTTTTTTTATTTAAAAAAAAATTGTATCGAATGCGTTTATTTGGAAATAAAATAAACACGCGTAATTAATCAGCTAAGCCGTTATAAATCCGCACGCAACACTAGAAAAAAAAAAAACAAAAAAAATACTAATTGAAAATTGGCACACGATCGTTGTTATGTCCTTAGGAAAGGAAGATGCAAAAAATTGTAAAAAAAAAAAAAAAATTCAAAAAACCGGGGGTTGGTTTGAAGGCCGTTTTTATTTTAAACATTATTTATAATGGCAATTCGTTATGGGAAACAAAAGTGGTACGGAAATGTGGTTTTACTCCCGTTTCTAAGGTCGAGGCTAAAAATGTTTAAGGCGTATAAAGATGCCAGTATTAGAACAATGTTGAAATTGAAACTAAAAAGTTTTCTGAATATCCTCTGCAGTACTATCAGAAGCTATCAGTAAACCTTCCTAATATTAGATTTTTTTTTAAATCTTAAATTTTATTTTAAATAAAAATGTGCAAATGAACATTTTTATTTAAAATAAAATTTAAAATTTAAATAAAAATGTGCAAATGCACAGTTCAAGCTGTATTATTTTTTTCCACTTTTTTTTCTTTTTACCGAATCCTTTTTTGTTTCTTCGTTATTCGTCCATTAGCCCCTATCGGATGATTGGAAATTGCTTCTTAACAGCTTTGTCACCTTCTTTAACTGGACTCTTCTGATTCGTCAAAGCATAGCAGATGCAGTCGTGCAATTTCAATGACTTAAAGGCTGGTTTTTCTTTTTTTTTAGATTGATTCTTATAGCTGTATAAGGTCTGAATCGCATCTGTTACACATTTCTGCATTACCCTGGAAGTCACCTCCACTAAACTGCTACCGCCCCGATTTGTTGCAGTCCAAGCCCAGGGTTAGTCACTACCCGTAATGACTAAAATTCATTAGTAATTAGGAACGTTACTCATCACGCGGCGGTGTATGTACTAAAGAGCCATTGCTTCAAATCAAGGCTCCTAATTGGCTGAGTGGATTTGAAGCAATCAAATTAGCCGATTTCAACCAACGGCTTTTTAGCGCATACAGCGCCGCGTAGTGAATATTGCTTCTCAATACGCTTAGTGACTAATTCTGAGTTTGGACTGCAACAGAAACACATTAGTGCCATGACATTCTTAGTATATTTGTGTTAACGACCCATCGAGCAGAATCCCCAGACTTTCAGAAACTGGCGCCACCGCCAGTTTCACTTGAAGCAGAACAGAAATGTTTAATCAATGCTATGGTATCGTAGTCGATTTTTCGCCATGAGTGCATAATACATACATACATACATTGGCGGAGGTCTTGTGGGAAACTTAGAGAAAGGAAACAGATTAAAGATAAGATCACACAAATAAGTTAACACACAAATAAATTAACACAGAGGTAATAAATTAACATCGAAATAATAAATTAACATAAAAAGAAAAAGAGGAAAAGGTGAAAGGAAGAAAACATAAACAGGACATAAAAGGAAAACAAGGAAGGCACAAGACCATCTACAGGACTCGGAGCCCTAGCGCCGCATCAACAATTGGGTCCCAGTCGTCTCTTTCCTGACAGGTCACTCTCCACTGGCGAACTCCCAACCGCTTCGCATCCGCTTTCACGTTATCTTCCCAGCGAAGCCGCGGTCTACCTGGAAGCCTAGCGCTCGTAGGTATTCCGTCTAGGACCTGTCTGATATACCGGGTAGGGGGGGCTCGAGCGACATGTCCCGCCCACTGAAGTCTTCGTGACTTGATTACACTAGTAATCAGAGGTTGACCAGTGAGCCTACGAGTTTCCTCGTTGGGTCGCATTCGAAAGCGTCCCGTGACCGGATCCCTTTTAGGTCCCAGAATTCGACGTAAAACCCCATTCTCAAACACCAAAAGCCTCTCCTGCATACGGACGGTAAGACTCCACGTTTCGCAGCCGTAAAGGACGCACGGGCGAATCACGCTATTATATATACGGAGCTTGGCACGCCTGGATAGGACTCTACTACTCAGAAGGTGGCCTACAGAGAAGAGACAGCGGTTACCACTCTGGATTCGCAACGTAACCTCGCGGTTCATGTCATTGTCGCTCGTAACGGTTGACCCAAGGTACCGAAATTCTTCTACGTTTTGGAACCTTAGATCACCGACGTCCAGAGGATCCTCATCCGCTTGTTCTTCCGTCATTACCAGATATTCGGTTTTCCCCTCATTTACCTCAAGCCCTACCCTACTTGCACTTTCCAAAAGTGCTCCGCATAGCCGTCGAACATCTTCTCGGGTTTCCCCGAGCAAATCGAGATCGTCAGCATAGCCTAATTCCTTAATGCATCCGCCCAGGTTCACGCCTCCGGGGACTTTCTCCAGGCAACGTACTACCTTCTCAAGGACCAGGTTGAAAAGGAGGGGTGAGAGCCCGTCCCCTTGCCTGAGTCCGGTGTTCACAGCGAAAGCATCACCTATTCGACCATTTGCAACGACCCGAGATCTTACACCGCTTAGACATACCGCAGTCATTCGTATTAACTTCCTTGGAAAACCGAATTCAGCCATAACGTTATAAAGGCCATCACGGTGAATGCTATCATAAGCTTTCCGGAAGTCGACGAACAGATTATGGACCTCGCTATTATATTCGCGTTTTTTTTCCACAATCTGCCGTAATGTGAAGATCTGGTCGGTAGTGCTGCGATTGGATCTGAAGCCGCATTGATATTCCCCAAGGACTTCCTCCGACAACGGTAGTAGCCGATGCAGTAGGATATTCGAGAGGACTTTGTAGGCTGTGCAAAGTAACGAGATTCCCCGGTAGTTTGCACAGTCTTTTCGGTCACCCTTTTTATGGAGGGGAACCACCAAAGCCTCTTTCCATTGGTCGGGCAGTTCTTCAGATACCCATACTTTCGATATAAGTGTGTGCAAAACTTCGCATGCATTTTTACCATGAGTGCATAATAATCGTTATAAACTTAGTTGCTTCTAAATTCAAATTCTCTAACGCAGAATTATAGTCCTTTCGAGTTGAACACGCTGTATTTTAAAAATATAGAATATAGTAATTGCAATAACATAATTCCGAGGGGCGGAGATCAACTAATGTACAGCCATCGTAAAGATGATTTGAGATAGTCTGTTTCAACTGTTTGTGAAAGTGTCATGTGACGACAAGTTTACGAAAAAATAAACGTGTAAAGCTGTAGTCACACGATTTTTTGGAACCCTTTCCAATTGTATGCTTTACCCAGGAAATTTTGAACGAGTAATCGGCAGTTGCAAACTATGTGCTGTGCGGAATGTGCTTATAATAACACTTTCATAGACGGGGAAACAGACTTCTCTCCAACCACATTTATACGATGGAGATATGTTAGTTTACCTCCGACGTAATTGCAAAAATAAAAGAATTCTTCCATATCTTCGGCTATGCTACTTACCCCTTCTGTTTAAGATGCAATCTTCTCTATTGCTCTCTTGCTTCTCTGGAAACTTTCTTTTGAAATTTTTGCTTCTCTTGAAACTTTTGACGGATCTTCACAATTTAGACGACTATGGATTTAGTCATTTGAAAAATCTAATAAAAGGATTAGTCATTGCAATTTAATCATTCAATTATGATTCTAAATTCTGATTAATAATATCTACCCCTCTACTCTCTATTGAACAATATACCCCTAGACTGATGTCTCATAAAAATATCTCACTGTGGTTCGGGGTTCCCCGGCCACTTCTATTTCTGGCACATTATCGTCAATTTCTGAAAAAATAGGAAGATCCTCTACAAGTGGAATCTCTCCCTCTTTTTTCAAACTCCACGCATTGTCTTCTAAATTCGATGTACTCAAAGATAACTTTGCAACTTCCAAAGACACCTCTTCTTGTTGCTCTAAACTTCTCTCATTATCTTCTTCTTCGGTCTCAGAATCTTGTTGTTCTGAATAAAACGTTTTCCTAAATGGATGGTCTCTTCTGACATTCCCTGAGTATATTCGTAGATCCAAAAAAAATAATTTTTAAGGGGTATATTGTTGTATATTGAACAATATACCCCTGGTTTATTGTTAGAAGTTATGCGTTAAGGTTGCAATTAAGTAAGTGCGGATTTTAAAATCCGCACTTACTTAATTGCAATTTAGTCATTCAAAATGCGGATTTTAAAATCCGCACAAGCGAAAGTTGTAAAAGCATTACAACTGTAATGTTTCATAATCATTTTTTTAGCAAAAGGTCGAACTGAATTTTTCCCGTTGAGGAAAGGGATTTTTTTAAAAAGTTTTTATCTAGTGTGCTATTTCACGGAAAAGGTCCTTTGCCGCTTCTATTACCTCTAAACCGGGGTTTTTCTTTTTCGCATTCTCTTTGAAGCCATTGATTCAGCAGGTAACTTTTCTTCCTACTTTACATAAATCATTAAACATATGAAGACATCAGTGGAAAAAGGAGACCGTTCAGGTTCCAACGAAAAACTGTAGTCAATAAATGAAAATCGAAAGAGGATCTAACATTTTCCTACTGCTTGTTTACAAACAGTTCATAGAAAATTCTATCGGAATCAAAATGGCTTCCAAAAAAAACAATAGAAAATAGCCTGTTGTCTGAATTTTTTTTCGAGAGGTCCAACGGTCTCCTTTTTCCACTGATGTCTTCAATATAAACAATAAAAAAAATAATTTTTAAATAAATTAAAATTTTAAAAATGGATCAATTAATAAACTGATCGCCATTAAAATGTCTGCTGTATCGCGTGGTTCGTTATGATCATACAGAAACGACATTTCTTTCAGCCCCCACCAATTGGACTTATACACGGCTTTTGTGCCAGTCCCAGATGTTTTAGATTTTTCTCCTTTGGCTATTTGTGCTATTTACTGGATTGCCGTCTTGTAACAGGAAATCCACCTCAAATATTAAGGTTCATAAGTCAAACATTGACCTTCAAGTTTTCCCGGGATCCCGATATCGGGAAACTCTCAATCCCGAAATCTCCGGATCATAAAATTGCATCGGGATTTTCAACCCCGGTGAGAAATTCCATATCTTCGCTTTGTATTACGATATTCAGGCAAAGTCAGCAAAAGGCAGGATTGCATAGGGCGTCCATCCGAGAATTTCGAACATTTCTGATGGTTTTATGAACATCAAAAATGTTCCAAATTCTTGGACGTTTTATTATGTTGGGAAACACTACTAGTTACACTGTATGTGCTAGTAATTTACAAAGTTACAAGCAAGATTTATACTTTTTTTTTAACATTTACGTTTTCCTTGGCGCTGTCAAAATTTGATATAATGCAGTATAAATTAAAAATAGAATGCAAAATTTATTAATTTAATTAATTCGATCATCGACTTCCGCAGCTGCGAGATATCCCTGAAGATGATCTCCCGGGACCAAACCTTAGAAGGCCTTGTTTAGAAAGTAAGAAATTAAAAGTCATGAATACAATATAATTATTGACATCAATCAAAAGCGTAGGAAAAAACTCATTGTTGACAAAATCCAACACGATCAATCTGAAGGAGGCGTTCCGGCTAATAAAAATCATGTTTTCGCAATGGATTATTATATTTTAATTTGGTTTTATATTCTGATTCAAATTACCGCCTTTATTAACTGCCTAATGCATAATTATCGAATCTTTTAGGCTTCTTATTTAAATTTTAACGCACAAAATATTTCTTTACTGCATTAAACAATTAGAACACCCTTTTTCTCCCTGATATTGTTTTGTAATTAGGACTGCCAGTGAGGATAGTAAAAAATCAAATAGAAAAAAAAAAAACCTTTGATCGGTGGTATCGGATGCATGTTTTAACGTTTTCTCATGGTCGTATAATTAGGTTCAGATATTGGTTTAGTTTGCTGTAATGTTTTTTTACTCTGTCAGCATTAACCCCTTGCTGTCTAATGCATGCCTGCTAGCTGCTTCAACTTTTCATTAAAGATCGATTGTTGCAACGTCACGATCTCTTTGTACGAATATTTATTTGGAATAGGGTGCCCGTTGTTACCCATGATATCGAATTTTTATCGGTCCCCCCCCCCCCTCAAAATGGTTCCAAATAATTCAAAAACTTCGAATTTCAAAGAAAAAAATTTTTTTCTCAACGGCAACACGTGCCACCAGGCACTTGTTTTTCCCCATATAAAAAGCACGGTAAAATGCCTATTTTTGATACTAATTTTTTTTTCTAGGGATGCAATAGCTCAAAAAATTTAATTTTTTCACACATCTAGGTCACATGTGTACCTACTCCCAGAAATTTTTTTGTTCCCCTGGGACAATATTTCGGCCCCGGAGAGGGTCCGAATTTAGCACAAAATTTGAGAAAGTAAAAATTTATCGCTAATGGTAATTATTTGACTTCAGAACGTTTTGTTAGTTATTTGAAGGCCCTAGTACTCAACTGACGCCCCGAAAATGGGCTCTCTGGGCCCCAAAAGGGGCTCAGCCGAAAACTAACGGAAAATTTGGATATGGTACTCGAATCCGACATAATCCAGAACGTGGAATTTAATTTTGTGGTTGAATTTACTAATGGTTGACCGCGTAACCGGTAATCCGGGAAAGAAAATTCCTAGGGCTTGAAAATGATTTTAGTTGAATTATGCGATCTCACCAAGTACTTTTATTAGAATTAGATTTTTTTTCCTACAACCCGATACATTTTGGTAAATGGCTTGCCTTTGTGTTTCATGCTTTGTTATACCGAAGTGAATTCTTGGGGTAAATTCAGGCCACGTTCGGCAACATCATTCACTGCCCTTAAATTTTTCACAAGTTGTAAGCTATCACAAAAGTCAAGCTATTTATTAAAATATATCGGATTGTAAATTCAACTACAAAATTAAATTCCACGTTCTGGATTATGTCGGATTCGAGTACCATATCCAAATTTTCCGTTAGTTTTCGGCTGAGCCCCTTTTGGGGCCCAGAGGGCCCATTTTCGGGGCGTCAGTTGAGTACTAGGGCCTTCAAATAACTAACAAAACGTTCTGAAGTCAAATAATTACCATTATCGCTAAATTTTTACTTTCTCAAATTTTGTGCTAAATTCGGACCCTCTCCGGGGGCCGAAATATTGTCCCAGGGGAACAAAAAAATTTCTGGGAGTAGGTACACATGTGACCTAGATGTGTGCAAAAAATTAAATTTTTTGAGCTATTGCATCCCTAGAAAAAAAATTAGTATCAAAAATAGGCATTTTACCGTGCTTTTTATATGGGGAAAAACAAGTGCCTGGTGGCACGTGTTGCCGTTGAGGAAAAAATTTTTTTCTTTGAAATTCGAAGTTTTTGAATTATTTGGAACCATTTTGAGGGGGGGACCGATAAAAATTCGATATCATGGGTAACAACGGGCACTCTAATTTGGAAGAATGTTCAAAGAAAATTTACCTGTTTTTTTCCTATTCAGTTTCATAATCCCTTCTGTCAGACAAGTGCAATATTTTACGGACCTGATCCATGCTGGTGCATCCATATGGATGCACCAGCAAAGTCCAGGAAAATTAAAATAAAATTGGTCAGATTTTGACGAAACTTCGTAGGTGGGGGTATTTAAGGGTGCTCTTCTCGAATTTGAAGTCAGAATTTACCGATTTTCAGAAACAAAATGGCGGCAGACCCTTTAATGGCAGAACCTCACGGATAAAACACTATTAGTAATTATTACCCATATTAAGGGTAGATGTATAATTACTAATAGGTTATTAGTAATTTTTATACATATTATTAGTAATTTTTACCATAATGAATATTATTATGGTAAAAATTACTAATAATAGGTATAAAAATTACTAATAACCTATTAGTAATTATACATCTACCCTTAATATGGGTAATAATTACTAATAGCGTTTTATCAGTGTAATAACTCATAAGTTATTTTTTTTTATTTTGACAAGTAACTCTTTAAAAAAGTTATTATTTGCCCTTGATAATTGCCCATAGTGAGTATTACTCGGAAAAAACAGGTAGATGGAACGGATATTGCGCCTATTATTAGATTATGGCGATTAGTATAGCGACTTTTAGAGCTATTAAAAAAATAACTTTTTCTGAACTTTTTCGTAAAAATATCTTTGTAAGGGGCCTTCTCGGGCTCCTACGTCGAAATAGACTCAAAATTCGAAATCTCTGACCTCGAAAACAGTTAAAACATAGTTTAAAATCCCTAAAAAATAAAAAATTGAGATTACATTTAACTCCTATACACGGATTGCCTAACACTGGGTTGCAAGGCGCCTTACTTACTAGGGATGAGTTTAGGACTTCTCTGATATCCAGAAAAAACATTTGCATCAGTCTTATAAATTCAGTCCGGGAGAGTCCAATCTTAAAATTAGGCCTAGACAGGAATGGTTAAGGTATTAGTTTGTTTACATCATCGGCCGGTAGCCGGGCGATAGAGATATTTTAACAATAAAAAATTATGTTAAAAAAAAATTTAATCCGGCATTTTGTACATGAAAACGGGATCTAACCGCACCGAAACCGAGCCAAAACTTTTTGTTATGTTCAGAGATACAGATCCATGATTTTAAATGCATGAGCAAGACGAAAGGTTTACACTTTTTCTCTTTTCTTTGTTGATACTTGTATAAATACTAAAGATATTTTCAATCTGCCTTCCCAAACACGAAAGGAGATCCTTCAGCTTTCAAATGATACCCTTTTGTAATGGTTATACTTTTTCTAAGCCAATCTATGACTCAATTTTTCGAACGTCCTGGACGATCTGAAAGTGGGGTAGCTTTGGACACCCTTGTTCCGGCATCCATAACTCCATAATTAAAACAATATATGCCGAAAAAATATTCTCAAAACATATGATGCAAAATCTTTTTCTTGTTCTATTTTCAAGAATTTAAGGGAAAATCAAAGTGTCCAAAGTTACCCGGTCGAGTATAAAGTAACCCCCTTATAGGTAATTTATTATTGTTTTGGCAATAAAAAAAAGTTTCTTGCCAAGTTTATTTATTAGCGGTAGTTAACAAATGAAACGATTTTTATTCCGTTAAATAATTTTAAGAGAAAATGATTCAGAAAAACGAATTCTTGGAAACCAAAATAAAATGAGTTTGGATGGGCGCAATTTCACGCCAAACATGTTTATAAATATACGCCGAACATGTTCGTCAAACATGTTTGGCGTGGAATCGCGCCCAAAAAGTGGCGAACATGTTCGGCAAACATTTTGGACAAACATTTTCCACAACATGCAGGGGAAGCTCCACATAAGCAGAGACGCTTTTTTAAGCATGTTCGGTGAAAATGTTTGTCCAACATGTTTGCCGAACATGTTCGCCAGTTTTTATCAAACACAAACGTGTTTGCCAAACATGTTCGGCAAACATGTTTGGCGTGAAATTGCGCTCGATGAATAAAAAGGCTGGTAAACATGGCGTTTATGGAGTTTTTTACAAGTTTGTAAAAAGAACGTTTACGTTCTTTTGTTAATTCTTGTTTTTTGCTCTCAGGAAAATTTCTTTGGAAAGAAAGTTTTTGGGTAGTTAAAGGATGATGCAGGTCAAGTTTCGAACGTGTTTGAACCTAAATACGACATTCAAATACCGTTGGAGGAACCTTAGTATTCCAAACTTTGATATTTTTCCTCTTTTCGCATCATTTTTAAAATCGAATATTTATAAAATGAAGCTAATTGAAAGGGCAATTTTTCTTAATAATATTCAAGAAGCTTCACTTTATGAAATGAAATCCTTATTTGGTCTTTTCCTTGTTCTATTTTCAAGAATTTAAGGGAAAATCGAAGTGTCCAAAGATACCCGGGAGAATACCCCCAGAGCTCATCACTGAACTTGTAGATCTTATGAAGTCGTTTATGCTATCATAAAAGTCGAATATTCATTCGGTTTACCAGAAAATTTCGGAAGCTCCTTTTGAATTACCGTTTTTGATTTCTGAGCAATTGTTAAGTTTTCTAAACCCTCTGTCAACGCTTTTACGATTGTGTTGATGGTATTGTTTTCAGGAGGAATTGGCTCATTAACATTAGTCGGCACCACATTTATTGAAAATTTATGTAGCGAATAGAGTGCCAAAAATTCTGCTATCACTTCTTTGCACACTTGGTCTTACATCAAATCCGAAGATAATCCTAGTGATCTTAATTCTAGGGAAATATTGCCATCTGAAATCAGTAGTAACCCCCTGATACGGTAATTTTAATTGTTTTCGCAATAAAACATGTTTCTTTCCGAGAGACTAGTACAGCGCTCTAGCTGTGAAATTGGGAACTATTTCAACAACGAAAAATAAACAATGGCGTTTTATTCAAACGCATTTAAAGAAAATGATTAGGAACACAGTTAAAAAAAATATGTAAAAAATTAACAAAATCACTTGTTAATATCGGTCCACATAAAAACGTCAACAAACTCGACTGTGTTAAAAATAAAAACATTGAGCGGCCATAAGATGGTCTTTATTTTTCGTCATTTGTTTTAGTCAACACAGCAAATTTGTTCTTTTTTAACATAGAAAAGGTAACATGCTCAGTTTGAAGACCCTTTTCTACATAATTACATATTTTTTTTTTTTTACTGTGAACCATAAAGTTTTTTTTCATACATTTCAAATTTTGACCTTTGCCTCTGAAACATAATAAACTTTTTGGCACGGTTTCGGTGCGATCCGATGTCATTTTTATTTGTAAAAAACCGAATTTGCGAAAACAAAATTGTTATTTTTTTTATCGATATAATTTTTCACTGCCAGGCTAACCGGCTGGTGGTGTAAACGAATTAATGCTTTTAGTAATTAAGAGATCTAATATCAAGAAATAGTTGTCGAAAGCTTGATTATTTCGGCCACGTAATGCGAAATAAATATCGAAGATCGAGGGTAAGCGCGGTAAGGGTCGTGGGAAAACCTCGTGGCTCAAAAATCTTAGGGACTGGTTTGGTGTCGATTCTTGGGTCTTTTTCGAGCAGCGGTCGATAAAGTAAAAATAGTCCAGATGATAGCCAATCTTCGTCGCGGAGCTGGCACTTCAAAAAAGAAGAAGAAGAATATCAAGAAAGTGTTGTTCCAGGTTTCTTTCAAGTTTAAAAACGTTTCTGTATGAATCAATTTTGAACAAAAAAAAAAAAAAAAAAAAAAAAAAAAAAAAAAATGTAGTTGATTGGATCTTTATTCTATGTCGCCTACCTTTCCCAATCTTGAACCTAGCTTGTACGAGGTTAATATTTTGAAAAAGCGGGATCAGTTTTAGGTTTTATCCATTCAAAATAAAAGAGTATTTTTCATTTCATGGACGTAGTCATTCCGTTATATATCTATCTATCTATATATATAAGACTGACTGTCCTTAACGACTCATAATAATAGATTACGAGATCTCATATATCCCGCGGCCCGAAAAATCTGAAATTTTCGCAAAAGGTTCGTTTCGATTTATCATTTAATAAATAAGACTTTCATTTCGGAATTCCGAACCGTTCCCGAGAAACCCGGAAAACCAAATCCGGTAAAATCCTAGCTTTAACTTACGGCCGAAGAAAAAAAAAAAGAAACGTAAGGGTTTCGTTCACTAGCGAGGAACTTTTTTTTTTCAGTGATGACCAATGCTTTTTTTTCACTCATTCGATAGAGGAAATCCCAAAGAAATTTTAGGTTTTTTCAAAATTAAAATCGGCCTAAAAATAACCGAGAAACAGATTTTTCAAAATTCCCTTTTTTTTTAGTCCGTGGATGTTAGACATAATTAATATACAGAAAAAAAAGAAACGTAAGGGGTTCGTTCATTAGCGAATAACTTTTTTTTTTCAGTGACGATCTATGTTTTCTTTGGACTTATTCGACAGAGGAGATCTCAAAGAAATTTTCGGTGTTTTCAAAATTTAAATCGGGTTGTAAATGACGAAGTAATGGGGCTCAAAGTGGGTGCATCGGTCGGGCTCATATTGCGGGAAGTAGAGTTATTATGACGATGAATTGAAACGAGCAACGGTTTCGGGCAAGAGTTTTTTGTTTTTTCATGCAGGCTATGTCTGTTCAAATCTCGGTGTCAACTTTTTTTTTTTTTTTTAAATAGCTGAGGGGGGGGGGCTGTTAATCTATCAAACTGGTTTGGTTTGGTTTGATTTGCTGACTCCGGTGCGGTTTAAAATCTTAGAGATTTTTTTTTTTAAATTTTATTTGACCCTTTTTCTAACAAGGGCCCATGGGATTTTTATTCACCGAATCAGCAAAAATATAATGCCAATATGGAACAAAAAAAAGAACTTTATCCCAAACTGTTCCTCAGAAACCCCGGAAAATAAAAAAAAGGCTTCAAGTTTATGCAAACGGGGAAAATTAGTTCTTTATCACCAACGGGAAGCTTTTTTTTTTTTTTTTTTTACGTAGGGCTACGTCATAGGGCTCAGTCCTGGGGAAATCTGTCTGTCTGTCTGTGGGTGTGTCGATCTGTTCGCAACAAAAATTAATATTTAATTATTTTAATATTTTAAATAATATTTTGACAATTTTGTTTAACCTTTAGCAAAAATTTTACTTAAGTTTTTTTCGTGCCAGGAAAAAAATTATATTTTTATCATAAAATTCGTATTTTTTGTCCAAAAACGAGCAAAAAAATTGCCTTAAGAATTTTAAATCGTTTCATTGTTTAAATTTAACGATATTAGGACTGTACCCCAAAGACGTAGTCTTACATAGGGATAATCTGATTTTTTTTTTTTTTTCCTGCCAGATTTTTAGTTTCAAGGTATACAAAAGGCTAAAAATTATAAATTTTGATAAAGCAGGTGGAAAACACAGGTTTTGATGTTTTTGGAAGAAACTCTTACGTTGAAGTCTATAGTGTTTTAGGGCTAAACAAGACTTCAACCTTTTTTTTATTTGTTTATTTTTTAAAAAATAGTCGGATTGCCTGAATGTAAACGCTCTCCTTCATTTTGGAACCGAATTTCAAATATATTTTTTCCTACAAAAAATTACGTTTTAAAATGTGATGAACATCGCAATTGTTCTTTAAAAGATATGAAGTAAATACAGGTACGACTTTGAAATTTTGCTTAGAGGACTGATGTAATAGTGTTGTCATTTCGGTTTGGTTTTATCTTTTTTTCGTGAAAATGAACCTGTACGTAAAAGCTCACCAGGCATCTTTCCATGAACAGAAATCAGTTCAAAATTTATCTCCCTAGAATGCTACATCATTCCTAGGAAAAATAAAGGGGTGTGGACATTTTGGGAGGGTTTACATTTAGCCAACCCGACCCTAAACGTTTTTGTGCGCAATTTTTGAAAAAAGCTTTGTTTGTCAGCGAATATATACCGTAATAATATATACGATATATACGATAATAATATATACGACCTATAAGATTTCAGTGATTTCGATTTTTTTGTTTACTGAAAAAACCTTATTGAAATGAAAACAATTACCCAATTTAAAAAAAAAAAAAAATTTCAGACATTCTTGCGAATTTGTTTATGCGAACAAACTTTTCGAAAGAATACCGAGCGGCTATTGAAATTTCTTTTTTGTATGAAATGTAATATTTTGTATAATTTTCCAACCAACCTAAAACTACTTTAAGGCAGGAGGGGCGTAATCCTCTCAGTTGGGGCTATCGGTATGTGGATCAAAGAGGGAACCGGAAAGATGTTCAGTAAAAGAATACACCAGAGGCACTCAAAGAGAGAGCTCGATTGATATTTTGATTTCAATTTAATCCCAACTTTGATTTTGTGTAACGTAAACAATTTTATAATCATTTTATAAAATTGCATGAACTTATATTCCAATAATATTATAATAATGCGATAGGACCAATTTCATATGAGTAATCGTTGAAGATCCTACACAGTAAAAAATGTTATGTCAAAATAAACATAAATCAACATAAGCAGGTCCACATAATTTTTATGTTGTTTTTGTTTTATGTTTGCCTTATGGGAGAAACAACATAAAAAATTTATGTGGACTTCTTAGAACATATTTACATAATATTTTTTACTGTGTATCCTTAATCATAAACGAATTGGCTCAGTTATTAATTCCATTTCTGGAGAAAGAGTTTATTTAATGATGTATCTTTTAATAAAAATCTTTATTTAAAACAAAATAATATGAACAATTTACAAACTCACATTCTTAAAGCAAAGTATCGACACGTTTGACCGAATGGCGTCAAGTGTCATTTGTTTTATAACCTCGGCGACAATTCTGGAAACTTCTAGAAACAGAACTGCGCGCCCTTTTTATTTTGAAATAAACGCCATTTTGTCAGACGTATCATTTAACTCTAACTCCATCCTGTTATTCAGCAATCTATTGCATGGATGTTCAATAGAGAACACCGCTCTTTTATATTCATTTCCTTTTTTTTGGGTGTCTTGAAAGGTAAAAAGAAATTTAGAAGGCATTTAAACAGCACTGGTAATTAAAAAAAAAAAATCTTTTAATCACACATTCGGAAAACATAATGTAAGAATCTTTCTCTGAAATTTACCAGATTATATTAAGTATGATAAAATTAATAATAATGTTGTTAATGCTCCGTTTAATATACCAGAAAAGCCGAAACAATGCTGCAGCAAAATAAGGTTTATGGTGTTGCTCTTTCAAAAAGGACCTCGCTTTAAAGTTATGGAACGCTTAAACAAAATTCAATCGATCTGGCCAAACTGTCAGCTATTTCTTTTTTTCATAGAAATTTTTCTTGCGGCCAGCTGCTCTTAAACCGGACCGTGTATAAAAAGGAATCATGGATACGAGCAATTGAGGCCAGGTCGGGCGAAGCCCGACCTGGCAGCAGTTGCTTGTTCCGTATATCGAGAAAACAATCCGACAGGAGCTGCCGGTATACTTTTTGCTGTCAATATACTTCTTTCTGTGGACGAGATTAAGCTTTCAAAAAGCTAATGAAAACAAGAATTAAAGATTTGCTAACTTGAAAAAAAAAAAAAAAAAAAATCGTTCCATCTCGTACAAGGGAAATAACTGTTAATTCTGGAAGAAGTATCGGCAATTAAAAATGACCGTTTTAGTTATATCGAATGAGATAAATCGCGTACAATAATCGAATCAAATCGAATCATGTTAGGCAATGGTAACAGACACCAACGAGACGACCGTGATGAAAAACTACCATCGAGGTTATAACGTAGGAGAATTATAAATTAGTACATTAAAAACATTTTAGTTTAAAGAATGCTTATTTTTCTTGATTATTTCATTAATTTTTTCCTTGGATAATTAATAATTTAATTTCGTTTTTTTTGTAAGGATGAGTGAGTGAGATAGAAGGTAGGAAAAATTAATTTCCTGGGATTCCGGTTATGAGTGCTAGATGACAAAATGTAACAAGGGAATAAAACAAAATCATTTTTGTGAGCATCCGGCGGGATTGGGAATTAACATTCTCGATCAATGCGTTTAGAATATAAAATGACAAAAATTTGAAGGAAAGGTAATCGGAAACGTTACTGAGATTATAGAGCCGAAAAAGGTGTTTAAGAAAGAATTATCGGAAAAAATAATCTAAAAATATTTTTTTTTTTTTAAAGAAAGAAGGAGCGATTTGGATTAAAATATAAAAAGTTTATACGCATTGGCAGAAAAAACACTGCTTTCTTAGATGTTCTGAGTGTTTATAGAAAGTCATGTTTTTGAAAAAAATTGCGGGCCTACAAAAGAAATCGTTGGTAAAAATCGGGGAAATACTTTTGGGAAGCAAATTCTCTTCCAGACATTTCCGGCAAACATAACGAACATATGTTCCGTGAATATGTAGGACGAACATTTTTCCCAACATGTTCGACAAGTTCTAGATAAGTAGTGCGGCATACTGCTAATGTAGAGGTCCCGCCGCATACTTGAAAATTGTTGGGTGAAAATGAATAGCTTTCTAACACGTTTTGCAATACTACTGAAGGAATGTCATTCGTTACCGATGCTGTTTCTTTTAAATCCTGACAAGCTTTTAAGACATGAATTTTCGAAGCTTCAGCTGAATAATTGTGTGGAATGTTGGTCCAAGCAGTTGGTACAATATTCCGTTGTGAATTTGCACCCTAATACAAACCAATCATTTTACTGTGGCACACTCCTTTCTTCTCCTCATCCCCTCCCTTAAATTCTTTAGTTCGAGCCGGAGATGACCATATACTTAAATTGTCATCATATAATAATTTTCTTTTCACTGGTGTTTTATTTTTTTTTTCGTCCCAGCGCGAGGGGATTTTGCCGGGACTTTATCATTGATGCACATGTACTACCTATTTTAAATGCAAAAACCCTTCATAAGCTGTCAAGAAGTTTTTGTTCGCTATCATTTTTTTTGTCATTGAATCTTTCCCCTACGAAACCGCATTTTTGTCTTTCGTTGATAGAGATTAATAATTGATCCTTTCATCCATTTAAGGCTTTATCCATTTCGGCTTGTGCAATCATCTACATTTAACCTCAAATATTTTTAAACAGAAAAGCCGATGAATTATACAGTACCAGTATTAACAAAAATTCATCATTTCTTCCTCGTTACTGCAAAAATTTTGTGTATTTTATCATAAGTTAGGGTATAATTAATCATATTTCCTTTTCTATAAGCCAGCCGCACATTTTGTTCGTTTTTTTATCGTGACTTGCAATCGTTTTATCCTTTTTCTTTAAAAAAACGATTGGGCCTATATTAGTTTATATTCATTCGAAAAACATAGAATTATTCCTTCTCAAATTTCGACTTCACGATATATCAACAAATAATTTAATGGGAAAAAAAACGATAAAAAACACGGCTCTTTTTTTTTTCTTCTTTTCTAAACCGGCGTTACCCGCTTTCGTTTAAGCCCTGTCATCTTGCGCATAACGGCCATACATAAGTAAATCATGATCGTTTTAACGACCGTGTTTTATAGTCGATTGATTCGAGCATTCCACCGTATTAATCAGTGGTATATGGTTAATTTTCAATATTTTTTTATTCTCTTTTATTGCTCCTTTGGCTTTTTGATAGTAAACACCTGGGAAACCATGAGGGACCCGGTGACACCTTTCGATAATAAACCACGAGAAAAAGATGAATGGTAGAAAGCATTCCGAAGATTCCAGTGAAAGAGGTGATAGCTATCATAAATCGACTAGATTGGTGTTTTCTAATTATAAAACGGCAAGCATGGGGTCGCTGCGTGAGGTGAATAATCTTGACCAAGCAAAAAAAGAAAAAAACAAAAGTATATTTTTTTTGAAATGTTCGTAAGCGTCTTTTTTTTCAAATAAAAAATGGTCCTACAATTTTCAAAAAATGTATTGTTATAGAAACTTTTTTAATGCCTCAAAAATAAATGCGCGTTGCGCAGTATAGAACCTATGGGTGGATTTATATTGACCATTTAGACATGTTTTATACATTAATGAGATAAATAAGAAGTGGGGTCAGATCTTAGGGCCAAATAGCGCAAGTGTGACACGAGTTTTTACGTGCAGGCTCATCCATTTTTTAGCTTTTTATGACTCACCTGTTTTTTTATTTATTTTATTTTTGCAAAACCTGACCTGTCTTTTTTTTACATGAATGAATCAACTGATATGAATGAAAAACGTATATGGAACTTTACTCGATCCCTTCTCGTGGAGATTAAGAAATATTTTTTTATATATTTAAATAAATGAGCAATTGCGAAATTATTTTGGTAATATAAAAATTTCGCGGCGCTTTAAAAAAAAAAAAAAAAAAAAAAAAAAAAAAAAAGCATTTTGATCCATAAAAAAAGACCTGAGGGGTCAATGTAAAGCTGCTGAGTTATTCATAATTATGTAATTTCAAAAAAAAAAAAAAAAAAAAAAAAAAGCCGTATAAGCAAATTGAAGGTTTTGCCATATTTTGCCATGTTGAAGCTAATCCGTGTTTTTATGGTTATTACTTCATTAGAACGAATTCGACAATAACAATTTGAAATCTTTGTAGTGAAATGAAATAAAATAAAATATCTAACACGGTCCAATATACGATATAATAATAATTGAATTATTATCAGTTCTGCTATATTATTGTTTTAGAATCTGTTCGGCGGATGGTTTATTTGTCACTTTTAAAGAAAAATTATTTAAATTTTCTTTCTTAATGTTATCGCCGTTAAGGGCCTCTATCTAGTACACAAACCGACCGGTTTTGGTCAACAAAAAAAGGACCGTAGCATTTGCTGAACATGTAAATGACCACATAATCATTGATGGAAACTTGTGATTGTATATTTTAATTATCTTCTTATCTTATAATCCGAGAATTTTTTAAAAATATTCAGCTCTTTCTACTGCCAAATGTCTGAATAACTGTTGAGTTTTTTTTTATGTAATATTTTAGGAGATTTGCACGAAGAAGCTGTGAGGACGGAAACGGTGTAGAGGATAAAAAAGAATTATAAAAGAAGGTGAAATGGGTTACAGTAAGGCAAACGTCTTACTGGACCAGGGTCCTGCTGACTAAGGCGATTTCCTAAGGAAATCATGTTAGTTTTATACCGTCGTTGTTTTGAGTATCATAGGCGATATAAACATAACAAGGTAGAGCAGGATGGTTGTGTTTTGACAACATTAAAGTGGGATATTAACATACCGCAAAGTCGAATCTTCCGCATTCTGAAGATTCTTATTATGACCTTCAGAGACAATTGAAAGATTCGCTGCAGGAGCTGGAAATTCTACTTTTGGCAAATTAAGGTGACATGACGCAGGAGTGATTCATTTTCTTGAACACCCTATACTTCGAAAAACGCTAATATTAACGTTTTGTAGTCAGATATCAAAATTCCGCTTCCGAGCAACAATTCTTATCAATCTTATGCACCTTCACGGAAAATTGCGCACTGGACCATACAGTACAGTATTTTTTTGGAAAACCTTAATCCAAGATAAATTCCCGGGAATTTATAGTAGATTAAGGTTTCCCAAAAAAGTACTGTATGGTCAGGTATGGAATTTTTCATGAAGGTGCCTAAGCGCTTGATAAAAATTGCAGAAAACTTCGGACTTTCAATGCGGTACAGACAAAGTAAATTAAATTAATTAAATTAAGTGATTATATTGATCAACAGAATTTGGTTCCAGATAGATCAAATAAAATTAAAAATAAAATAACAAATTAGAATAACAGTTTAAAGTTAAAGAAAGAAAGAAAAAAAAAATACACGTAAAGATTAAATTAAATTTAAAAACGAAAAAGGCAATTAACCCTCGTAAACTATCGCATCTATTTTCTTTTCGGAGAGGCCCATAGATAGGTTCATTAATTTGTCTGAGTTGCATCCATTGCCAATTAACTCTGCTGTCAGATAGTGGTTACGTGTTTGGCGATAAGCTGGGAAAGTAAGCATGAAATGCTCCAGAGTTTCGTTTGTGCAACTGTTGCAGACCTCACAGGCACGGTCCTGTTTCCAGGAGTATAACCATTTGTTTACTGATATTTTAAGGTAGACGTTGCCTGCTGTTCTTAATTGACTGATGATTTTCAGTTTTCCAAATGAGATGTTTGGCATTTGCAAGTAGGGGGTCATGCATAAATTACGTAAGCATGGGTTAGGCCCTTTTTGCACACTTTATCCCATTTCGCCTATGCTTAGCTTATGAGTAAGATATCAAATTTGGACCCCCTCCCCCCTAAATGTGCTTACGTAATTTATGTACGACCCCTAGGACCTTCTGCTTCAATCAGCAATTGGTAGTTGGGGTTTGAGGTAGATGCTAACACTCTTCTTTTGCTCTCCAATATGATAATTTTTGGAATATGGAAATTAACAATTGTAGGAACTTCGACTTTTCCTTTAGTAACATTCACCGCACGCATTCAGGAACTTAAATATGGCATTGGAATTCGCTGAATATATTTAGTTTTAAAAAAGATTTAACAGTTAAGATATTCGGCAGTGAAAAGTGCTGAATACTTTTAAAAAATTCTCGCATTGGTATTACCAGAAGATTGCCATGAATTATCTTTGAATTACGTGAACTACTTATGAATCACTTGAATTACCTATGAATAAATTCGCGAAAAACAAAGTTTATGGTTGTCAGCAGCGAAAATGTTGACGCGAGACTCTTTATCGCTGGAAAGGAAATTGAACGGGTGCACTCGTACAAATATCTTGGATGCTGCGTAAATGATTCTTGGGATTGTAACCAGGACGTCCGAGCACGTATAGAGTAAGCCAGAGGAACTTTCCTCAAAATGAGGAACTGTTGTGCAATCGCAACCTGAATCTCCAAACGACGGTCTATATCGTCCGATGTTACGTTTTTCCCGTGCTCTTATATGGACACGAGGGATGGACGTTAACTAGGGCGTTGGAAAAGAAGTTGGAGGCATTTGAGATGTAGATATACAGTCGAATGCTTAAAATTTCGTGGACTGGCGGGGTGGGAAAAACTGACGTCTTGGCTCGTAGGGGAAAAGAATTGGAAGTCCTCTACGAGATCAAACGTCGAAAGCTCGGTTATTTCGGTCACATAATTCGAATTGAAAAGTACCGACTCCTTCAGCTTGTGATAGAGGGAAAAATCGAAGGTAAGCGCAAGCAAGGCCGAAGGAAAATCTCGTGGCAAAAGAATCTTAGAGACTGGTTCGGTGTTGATTCCTTGAGTCTTTTTATAGCGGCGGTCTCAAAAGTAAAAATCTGCCAGATGATAGCCAATCTCCGTCGCGAAGCCGGCACTTGAAAGAAGAAGAATGACTGTATAATAACTGCGTTGCTTCTAATTTCTTGATTTTTAACAATTTGATGGTCAAATGTTTGAATTTTTGAGTCCATTCAGTGTCAGCCCTGACTTCTTTGGTGTTTACAAAGTTAAAAGTAATGTCTTCGATGAGCAACTAATTATTTCATCCTTTGACCAATTCTACACAGTTGCTTTTTAATTTCGCTAGACTTTGAACTGCGTTAAATGCCGTTTCAATACCGATTAAAAGGTGCCTGTATTCGACCACGTGCTTTCGATTTTGCAAAACATTGTTTCTGTGAATTAGAAACCGATTACATAGTAAGGGTATCTGCAATATACGACTCAGCAATCTTGTCATACGAGTCTTAAACCGAAGAGAGACCTGTCCAGATTTACTGGTTTTGTAGAATGATAAGTAGGTAGCCAATTTGAGTTTGAAGCAATAATCATGATTGTTGAAAAAGAAAAGGAAGATGCACTTAAGACTGTCAAGTTAAAAATCAGTCAGTAATTTTCTTAATAGTATTTTTTTGTACGATGAAATATAAATTACCGAAAAAAATCAAGAAAATCTTTTTTTATTTTTTTTTTGAATGAAATAACAGGATTTGAGAGCTTTAGGCCAAAATTTAAAAAAAGTAAAGCAAACAAGAAGATAAACCGCGGCGATAAGTGACTTGGCTTCCCAATAAACCACAGGAGGCTACGTGGGTGCAACGGTTGTTAGCGTAGTTGTTTTCTGCTTACTGAAACTTAATCTTGATGATGAATGATTTAATCAAAGAAGTAGACTTTTGAAATTTTTATTTTCCCTTCAAAAAAAAGTCATTCATTTTTTTCTCTCTCTTTCCTTTTCCATATGATTTAATTTTTCGGCGGAGATCGCACCGTAACTGATATGATTCCAGTTTTATTTTGGTCAAATGAAATAACTCATCCGGCATTACTGACTTATAAAGAAACATGTGGGATTACTTTTTTTTTTAGTTTTTTTTTGTTTTAACAAATCAAAAAAAATTAAAACGATCAATAAAGATTGATGGCTAAGGAAAAGGTTATATTTTATTACGTTAATTATAGTTTGAGGTTTTTAAATTTATATTGACAATAAATCCAGCTTTTTAATCATACATCAAAATAAGTTAATATGATCGTTAAATTGTAAACTGGAAAGTCACGATTTCATCCTTAAATTCAATTTCCATGATTTTTTTTTTCTTCGTCTTCCCATTTTTCCAAAAGGAAAAATCTTAAAAATTTTCATTTGACCTTGTCATAGATATCCTAATAAATTTTATCTAAAATATAAATTTTGAAGGTTGAAAATCGGATAAGGAAACTGGAAAATAAATAAAAAAATATATAATAAATAGATAAATAAATAATTGTTAGTATGAGAATTTATTTTTGCAATAAATTTCTTACATACGTTTAATTAACAATGAGGAGAAAAAAAATTATGTACATGATTTTTAAGTTAAATCTTTTTATGGAAAAGAAAATAATTAAAAAAATAATACCGCAATTTTTGTACTTAAAAAAAAAATTATGCAACCGTTTGTTTTGGTTTGATGCAAAAACAAAACAAAAAAAAATTTATAAAATGTAATCATATCGAAAACATTAAAAACAATTAATTGTGCACAAGAGCTGAGTTATATATGTAAAACCTGCTAAATCGCGTTTTACAGACATATTCGTATTTATAATACGTTCATATCTATATTTCTTTTATTTAGCGGTACATCGAAATGAAAAAAAGAAAAAAAAAATGGCAGGTTATATAAATTACACGACAACTGGTATACTCGACTTATTTATACTTTAATTACTTTTTTTTCCTACTACAGAATTTCCATATTACAAAACTTGATTCGATTTTTTTTTTTTTATAATTATTTATTTATTTATTTATTTAGTATTAAATAATGCCATTTTTTCTTGAAATTTAGTAACAAAAAATGGCGGTTATTCAATGGCACTTGCATTCACGATTTTTCAAAATAAAAAAAAACATAATCGAGTTATACAAAATATATTTTTTTTAAACTTTAAAATTCCTGCAATCGTTTCGAGAGTTACAATTTAAAAAAAGTGTTAAAAAAATTTGAACTAAAAAAAAAATTTTTTTTTTCTTACTAACTAAAAAATCGAAAAGAAAAAAAAATAGCTAAACGAGGAACTACCTTAATAATACATAAAATAACTGAGTTTTAATAAATACGATTTTGTGATCCAATACATTTGGTAACTTATTATTATATTCAATTAAAAAAGAAAAATAATCAGTCATAATTTAATAAAATGAATTTGCATGATTGAAAAAAAAAAATTTAATCAACATAAAATTCGAAGAAAGTTCATATTTTTTTGAAATAATAAATCGATTTCAGGCTATTTTTTTTCGTATTCGATACACTTGTTTTCCCAGCATGAACTACCTCAACCTGTTTTATTTTCCGGTATCTGTCAAGTGACCGAAAAATTAAAAGATTGTCTATTCTGTATTGATGGCACCACATTATATCATTCATTAATTTCGAAACAACAAGATTGTTGTAACATGAGAAACAGTGAACGGAACCCATAATTTCTATAGGGGATAGAAATTGATAGATTTATAGTTATATACTGGGTAAAAAACCATGAATAGATTTTGCAAAATTGAAGTTTTGGTCTGGTTAATATTTATTAAGTAATTTTTTCCTATTTTATTTGGAGTTTGCACAAAAAAATAAGATTGTATCCTGAAAGGCGAATTATTACTTGAAATAATTAACATGTTGGAAATTTTCCACAGATTAATTTTATAGATTTTCCATTAAAAATCAGGCAAATCAATTAATTTAACTAATCTTTTAAATTTTTTAGCAGTTCGATTTTGACCATAGAAAATCACTGAAAAAATGTTTGTTCTAGCACTGGAAGAAATTTGAAATCGAAACTTTTTCGACTTCATATTTCAGGCAAATAGTTAAAGATACAAGAATAGATGATTTTCGAGTTATTTTTTTTAATGCCTCGTTCGGACACAAAAAGAATATCTGTATAAAACAAATATTAAGAAATTAAACAATGACAAAAAAACAACAACACTATATTTAGCTCTATTTACAAATTTTAGTCTTACTGTTTGTCGATAAATAATTGTACGTTTATGTTACGTTCTAATGGACAAATCCAACCGACAACAACAAAAATGGCGCAGAATCCAAAATAAACACCCTGTATATTACAGGACATATAAAAACGCATTTATAAATATGTAAGTTTATATATATGTATTTTTTTTTTTTCTCCAGTTCATTCATCAGTCTATTATATACCTAAGGTACTTATCTATAAGAAAGGAAACCACAAAATGAAAAATGACATTTTCTTTATGGATGGCACTTGTGTATACGGTCAATGAATACTGCCGGCAGTGCTTTTTTTATTTTTTTTTTTCTCTTTCTCTCCTGCTCCCCTCGTTAACAGGCTACCGCTTCTTTGTGTTATCTTCGCCCTTGACTTGGATAGTTTTTTTTTTTTCCCTACCGCACATTCATCATCTTTATAATATTCAATTAATACCTCGTAAATTTTCGATATTTCATGAAAGTGCCATATGCGGTGAATGGTTGAATCTTTTTTTTAAATTTTTTATTTGAATTCATTTATTTTTACGACCTATCATTTTTATGCATTTTCCCCCCCGTCTTCACCTTCGTTTAGGAAGCTTGAAAAAAAAAGGCTTATTTACAAATTAACCATGCTTCGAATCCATAATATTGAATCGTACCCGAATTTACCGATTTGCGACGGATTTATAAGAAAAGGCAGAAGAAAAAAAAATTATATCGGTTTCGTATGTATAAGAAACCCGGAGGCTTAACGAGTTCGAAATACGCCTCCTCTTACGCCTATGCATGATTTTTTAACTAGTACTTTTCATGACAGAATTTTTTCTTTAGCGGCTGTCAGGTGGAATAATTTTTTCGAAAAAAAAAAAAAAATCTCTGGGAAAAGAAAACCTTGAAAACAAAAAGATAATATTCACAAGGTTATGACAAGTCATTGTTGCTGAAGAAACATTCAGACACTTTATAATTATTATCAGTATTACTTAATACTTGATCGATCGTAAAAAAAAAAAAAAAAAAGCGAATGATTGATTCGACGCTTATTGAGTCCGTTTTATGTACTATTAATTCCAATGACTTGATCGTTCGTTCATGCTGGAAACTTTTTCATCTTGATCACAAAATTGCATTTTATATTAATCACAGTTTTTAATATTAAATTTTTTTTTTGTTACTTTTTTTTTCGTTTACTGACCATAATGGCACTTTTTGAACTTTCAATTGTAAAAAAAAAGAATTAACTTAATAGCACTTCCTATTTTGGATTTTTCGGTAGATGCCTCTTCATATGTAGAGCTAAATGGTCCGATCTTGCAAAGGAACGTTCACAAACTAAACATTTAAACGGCTTTGCTCCCGTGTGCTTCCTATAATGACGAGTTAATTCGTCACTCCGGGCAAATCTCCATTCGCATTCGGGCCAGTGGCATTTGTACGGTTTCTCCCCTGAAAAAAGACAAAAAAAAGAAAATTTTTAATTAATTTTCGTAAAGAAACCGCAGACTTTTTTTAAATACTGGAAGCGAAAAAGAAAAAAAAACCAATCATGTAAATCGTGACCTGAACATTACCTCCGGTTCGTCAAGGGTTATTCAGATCTACATTATTCAGACGATACATTGTTCAATTATATTCTATCTTGTTTGCTTAAAATTAATCGTCTCGTTCAATATCTTGCGGTGTTTGTTTCCTTTAAGTTTAAATATTAGGCTATATGATGCATTATACCACGTTAATGTTTTTGAATTGTAATAAATTTTTGTGACCGTTTATGGCTAACCGGAAACACTTTGAGATTAGAAGGGTTACGGGAGCTTAAGTGGTGATGATAAAAATATTCATTAGCTATACAAGATATATCAAGGTACAAGGCATAAGAAGATCATGGTGTTGTAATCTGGATTATTATAATTAAATTCTATTTAATGATCAAGATATGGAGAAATTTGAATTTCGACCAGAGAGATTGGGTGAAAAAGTAACAGGCATTGATGAGCTGTTGTAATGGTTTTGGATTGCGGTAAAAGTCCTATGTGATACATAACCACCCTCGGGACAGCAGGAAATCGACCTTCAGAAAGGGTGGTCCCAGTAAAGGAGTTGTAATTTGTTAACTTTGTCAGTGGCTTTAGGGGTTTCGAGTGGTTTTTGTACTTGGTTAATGGTATTTCGGGAATTCCTCAATAGCTTCAGATTTTTTGTCGTCTCCCACTAAGGCTAGATACAATATTGTAAGCAATTTCTGAATGTAAAAAGGCCAAGAAAAAAAATTTCATTTTACTATGTGGCTTGGTCTATTAAAGAGATTTCAAAATATTCTGGAACTCCCATTTAGTAGTCTATGGTCGGGATAAAGGAGGGTCTTACTTCAGATATGATAATTAAAAAAATTGGTTCATTTGAATGGTGCTTTGAAGAAATAGGTTATGAGGGAACCCGGAATTGATATTCTATTGGGAGCTCCCTGGAAATGGTTCTCCAACCAAAATCACCTCTGGATTTAAATTAAAAATTAAGCCAGTTTGTTAGAGATGCTAGTTAGATTGACAAAAATATTTTTTTCTAAAAATTATTTCGGAAAATTTTCGCAGTGATAAATTCATCGTTATACCATAAAAATTATTAATAAGTCCGTATTACTATATCAGTTGGTAGTCGTCTAAGTTCGTTAAAATTCAGGGAAAATGTTCCACATTGTATGCTCCCTTGTGGCAGAACCTATTCTGGCTTCAGAGAAGCTATTCTGGCCTACTCTCTGTAGGCTAGAATAGCTTCTTTGCCGTATGAACCTATTCTGGCTATAGGTTGTCTAGTCCTATACACTGATTTTATCTGGAATATATTCTGGCTATTGATTCTGCACAAGGGAGCATACAATATGAACCTATTCTGGCTATAAGTTGTCTGGTTGTATACTCAGATTCTATCTGGAACATATTCTGGCTATAGGTTCTGCACAAGGAAGCATACAATATGAACCTATTCTGGCTATGGGTTACAGGTTCTGGATATAGGTTCTGCCACAAGGGAGTACGCAATATGAACCTATTCTGGCTATAGGTTGTCTGGTTCTATACTCTGATTGTATCTGGAACCTATTCTGGCTATAGGTTCTGCACAAGGAAGCATACGATATGAACCTATTCTGGCTATAGATGGTCTGGTTTTATCCTCTGATTCTATCTGGAACCTATTCTGGCTATAGGTTACAGGTTCTGACTGTAGGTTCTGCCACAAGGGAGTACTGCCGTGAAAAAGGGAATAGACCTATCGCACATGTCTGGGTTGGCCATGTTTGTTTATGTTTAGCTTATAAACAAACATGGCCAACCCAGAGATGTGCGATAGGTCGATTCCCCTTTTCACGGCAGAGTACATAATAATGAATTTATCAGTGCTCGATTTTACGTTGTTACAGATTCTTATTTTGGAACGGCTATTCAAATTTTAGCATCAGCATTCGACCCTTTCTGTCTTGTAATCTGTTCCTTCCAGTATCAGAAAAAGAAAATGATTACCCCTGCTTTTTGCAGTTTAATACAATGCCTTCAACCGAAACAAAAGTCAATCATTTTTTAAAGAATATAAACTCATCTAAATTAAATTGTTACTGTTGTACAATAAACATGATTTAGCTAGTATCCAACTTACATACAGAATGGTCCTAATTTTCCATAGAGAGAACAATCAAAAAATTACAGCACTATGGAGAGGTTCAAGTGGTTCTCATGCACGCCAATCAAGTTTTATCATTGCAACCAATTAAAAGCACACACATCATTCAGTGACGTCATACATGACATAAATATTTTTTTTTTATTGGTTAAAATCATGTAATCTGATTGGTCAACCAAACAATGATATGAATAGTGAGGAACCTTATTTATTGCCTTGAGATTTTTCAGTGCCTTTTGAGCGTTACAATCACACTAATTTTTTTTCAGAATCGAAATGGGGCTCGTTTAAAACATTATTTTTTCCCGCCTCTTTTATCTTGCATTTTCCTTTAACCTTTTCTTTTTTCTTTCACGATACCAATTTTGTTTGCGCATTTCCTAATCGTTTTTCGAACCGTGATTATCTATTGAAAGCATATCCGGATTAATTAATATTTATTTATAATATTCAATTCAACCTTGGATCAGTGCTCTTCAAACGTCCGTCAATCAAACGCTAAAATCGTGAATTATCTTACTTAAACATTTATTTCATTCCGATATCGGTTTCAACACGAGGGAAAAAAAAATTATAAAACATTTTAAAGCTTTAATTTTTAATTATTCACGAATTAATTTTATTTCGGTTACGTACTCACAGATACCTAAAGAAAAAAAAATGACCGGCGACTTCAATTTATAAAAAAAAAAGTACTTTTTTCGACAGTAAATCCTTGGCTAATTATGAACTTTAGGTCGAGGTTAGGTTATATAATAGTGATCTCATTATTTATAGGTCAGGTAACAACAAGCATTGTTGTTTTCTCATTTCACGATTCCCGTTTGTTATTTTTTTTTATCTCCTTTAAAAAAAATATATCAACCAGGTTGGAAAGA
Source organism: Liposcelis bostrychophila (assembly GCA_037577465.1). Lineage (NCBI taxonomy): Eukaryota > Metazoa > Arthropoda > Insecta > Psocodea > Liposcelididae > Liposcelis > Liposcelis bostrychophila. Next base: position 11,623,591 of record CM075210.1, read on the forward strand.
AAAAGAAAAATTAATGAACCTTTCAAAGTTTTAACATGATTGAATTCTTGTGTCGATGGAGCGGATGACATGATTCAAAAAATTGATTAATGTTTTTCTTTTAATTTCAGATTAATTTTTTGCGAAGAAAGTTTTCCTGAAAAAATTTTTTTTTCTGCAACGTTTATCCGTCCTTCTGATCGGTTGAGATTTTCGACGTCTGCACGGAACATGGTTCACGTCAGCTGGAAAAATCGCTTCGAAATCGAAGGTCAGTATTATGTTCTTTTATAGTCATTCCTCCTGATCGATTGGAATGTCTTTTATTTATTTTTTTCTCTCCATTTTTTTTAACGTAACCTAATCAATGTCTACCAATTTTCAAACGTGGTTAACCTTTCGCATTAAGAAGGAAGTTTCGTATCCATCAATCGAGGCTTCTTGTCTTTCGATTATATTCATCGTGTACCTGTCTAATCTGTCAATTTTTCTTTAAGATTTAATCGATACAACACAAAGCACGTTCGGCTTTTTTCGTGATGACGTGCGAAAAAAGCAGATTCGGAAAATTTTGTTTATTAATTTTTTTTTTTTAATGTGGCGCGGATTCGGAAGTAAATTAATTTTTTTTCTCGCGGTAATTACCAGTTTTTTTTATTTAAATTCGCTAACTTGTGCGCGGCAAATTTGAAAAAAAAAAAGGTCTTCAATTTTTTTATTATCTTCCTTAAGTGAACAAGCTGGATATCTAATGAGTCATAATTTAATGACCGTATGATTACACATGTTTTTTTACGAATTAGCTTTTTGTAAACAACCGCGCCGATAATGGTCGTAGAAAAGTTTAAAGTCATGCATATAAAAAGTCAATGAATGGAGTTATTGTCAACCCGTGGAAGAATTAATATCAGGTTTTGTCAGAACGAAATCCGATAGAGTCTTTTGAGATCAGAAAGCTATTATTTAGACATCTTACAAACACCAAATACGTGAGAAAAAGATATACGACATTTCATTTTGGGTCTCGTGAGTTTGGTGTATCGCCTATTGTAAGCTTATAAAAACACAAATGTTTATATTATCGAGGAAAAGGGGCCGTAAAAACAATCGTTTTCGTATAATTGGGAGGTTGTCTCGTGTCAAAGTTTCTTTTTACTTTTTCTATTTTTTTTTTCACCTCTTATCTTCGGCTAACATTAAAGTAAAGGGAGAAAAAAAAAGGTTTTTAATTTGAAAAGATTGACCCATTGAAAAAAAAAAAAGAACTCCGTTTTGTGGGTTTTTTATCTTTGTTTTACTGGCGGATGTTGATGTATAAATTTTTTGAAAGAAAATGAAGGAATGTACATAAAAAATGGGAAAAAATAGAAAATGCAGAAAACAAAAGAGTAAGGGAAATAAAAGATAAATGGGAAGATTAGAGTATAGGAGTATGGCACTTCGTTGGCTAGACAAAACCGGCCGGTTCACCGTCCGGTTTTTAAAAAAAAAAAAGTTTTTTTCATTAATATTTTTAAACGTTAATATTGCATTAAATGGGGCGAAACTTATACCAAATTGTTCCTTATTGTTAGAAGAAGTCGAATATACATGTTAAATATGTCAGTAAGCTTAAATTACGTCAATATTCGCAAAATGAACAGATTTTTTATGGTTTTTTACATCGGCCATTTTGTTTTTTATGTAAACAACATTAAATTTTGCGAATATTGACTTAATTTAAGCTTACCGGCATTTTTAAAATGTATATTCGACTTCTTCTAATAATAAGGAACAATTTGGTATAAGTTTCGCCCTATTTAATGCAATATTAACGTTTAAAAATATTAATTAAAAAAACTTTTTTTTTTTAAAATCGGACGGTGAACCGGCCGGTTTTGTCTAGCCAACGAAGTGCCGGTAACAAGCTTTCCCTTATTTTTTTTTACTCTTTGTTGATTTCACCAAAATAATCTCCTTCAGCCGGGCCCTCTTACTTGTTTATAAACTGTTGTTTCGTCCCGAAAAGTAATGAAGGATAAAGGAATCAGACAGATAATAATTTCAAGATTGAAACCAAAAAACAGGCACGATAGAAAGTGTTGTTGATGAGAGGTCGTGATAGGAACGTCGAATTTGGAAGATGGTTCAGCAAAAAGGCAGATAAGAGCAGGGAAAAAACTAATAGAACGAAGGAATGAAAGAAAAATATTGATCTGGAGTAATGGTTTGGAAAAGAAATGATTGTAAAAGGATGTAGTGGGACAAAAAAAAAAAAAAAAAAAAAAAAAAAAAAACATGTCAACCTTAACGGGATTTCTAAGTCTCAGCAAGGCGGACTTCACCCTTTGCCTCTTGATGGACCTTCTAAGGTCCAACGAACATGGACCTTATTGGTGGACCATTGCTCTTCTGAAGTTGAAAGTCCATGGGTTAATAGCGTGAGGCTATTCACTGGGCGACTTATGTAGAGTTCCAATATTGAAGGCTTAAATTAAATTCTTTTGAAGAAAATTAGTCGTAATGCTGACTTAAGACTTCTTTTTTGTAAACTGCCTCTTTAATGATGCATATAATCGGGCGTAAGTCGCAAAATGTACTCGTCGAAAATAGCCAGGAGCAGACACAAGGGCAATTAATGAATGCATCTGCACCGGAGCAAAAATGCACAGTACGCCAATTTTTTCCAGTTCTTTGTTGTTGAATGGCCCTGCACTTTTTTCTCATTTCAGGCTGCTCTTTTTAGATTTAAAAAATAGTTCAATTTTGCTCTCAGTTTTTCTGATGTGGTTTTTTTTGTGCCGATTTTGGTGCTGTGGAGTGTTTTTTTCTTTAAGACATTGGTAATACACTAGTAGCATATATATTGGTCCTCTCTTCCTTTTCGATTCTTCTTTTCCTTTCTTCTCCTGTGTTTTTTTTCTGCACCACTCTTCCCGTTTTCCACTTCATTTTTGCTCTTCTGAAGTTGAAGGAAATGATTTATCGATAGTGTTAAGGGGAAAGCGAAATGGAAGAAATGAGTAGAAAAAAGTACTCATCGGATGCATAATAACATCATTTGTACGCTTGTAAGCGTTACTAAACCCCCTTAAAAGTGAAAAAAATAGTTTCTGTTTTTGTAGTAACATAATACAGGTCAAGATCTACCGCCGGTATTTTTTTTTAAATTTTTACTATGCAACAGAAGACAAAGTGACAGGTTTTAGCTTGTAACGGACGGGACATTCGAAGGGAACTCATATTCAGATTTATTATCGTTTATAGAAATTTCTGTTCTGAATTTCAAGCTAGCAGGACAAAGGATTTTTTTTTTTTTTTTTTTTTTTGGTGAGATTTATAAGTGTGTTATAAATTTGTAATTTTATTATTTTGAATATTTTTCGTTTCATGCGTTCCACAATTTTTTTAAAAATGTAACGGACGGGACACGCCAAAAGCTCATTTTTTTTACTTTCCGATAGATGCAAAATATTATTAGTATCCTACTGTTAATATAGGGAATATAAACATATCATTGAGGTTTGAAGCATTATTTTTCCATTAATATTTCCATTGTCGGAGGGGCCCGAAATAAGGTCTGTAAATTGCATAATTCATAATCAGTTGATACCAAGAGATCAAAAAAGCTTCAAAATTAAATCAGCGCCAGAAAAACATTTCTCCCCTTAAATTTTAAGGTCTAATAATTACTGAATGTTTTAAGAACCTTTCCAAGGTCGCAACTTTAAAAAGAGGTTTTTTGCACAAGACAATTCGAAAGGAAACAATCTTCTTCACGATTCCTTGTAAGCGTGGATTTGCACAAAAGAAAAGAAAGAATGAAAACAAAATGTGGCAGGAAAAAATAGGAAGAAGTCGGTTAATTTGAAAGATACTTTTCCACATAAAATCAGATTAAAAAAACATTTGTCTTACTCTTTGGTATGGTTTTTATTAATATCCGCATTTTTAAATTCCTATAAATAAGAAAAACAAAGCAGGAAACCTCCAGCTGAGTCTTTGTGGTAGGTTTTTGAGGGATGCAATATTTCACCCGGTTAAAAAAAAAAAAGAATCATATCCCATGTTCTTGGAATTCGAGATTTGTAGGTTCGAAAGTCAATTCTCACGGGTTTATCCACATATTTAAAAAAAAAAAAAAGAATCACCCTAATTTGCAAAAGTTTCATCCATATCGGCGGTATCTCATTTTGTTTAGATAAAAACATATGGTTTTACTAAACAGGGTCGTCATTTTACACTTATTTACAACATTAAATAGACTAATTTAGGTTAAGGGTCCTGAAATATTTGAAACCCAAGTCAAACGGTTTACTCATTTTGACGCATAACTTATTTTTTTCCCTTCTTCCCCCTTCCTTTTTTATTAGGAAGGGAAAGAAAAAATGAAGTTAACTTCATTCAGTTTCGTACAAATTGAATGAAGCAAAATGTGTCGACATGATGTTAAATGACGGTCATTTATAATAGCGATGGTGCTATGTTGAGTACTTCAAAAAAAAAAAAAGAAGAAGAAAAGAAAAAGTAAGAGAGGGGAACTTTTTTTTTATATGGATATGCGAGGCTGAATATTGTATTCTGTCAATAGTTGGCTGACTCAGTGTTTGCTCTCGACTTGAAAATTGAGAACTCTAATATTGAGAAGCCAGTTCTATGATATGTTTACATAAATGGGGTCATTCCCACCTGTACCCTATCCTTTCTGTTAAGTTTACCTTTTTTTTCCGAAAAATTAATCAGGAAGTGGGTAGTCATTATTATTTTTATTTTTATTTTATTTTATTTTATTTTATTATTTTTTTTTCGAAATTTATGGAATTTGATTTCCCCCTTTTTTTCTACAATTTGATATATTCAGACAAGCCTGACAAATTAAGAAACATGGTTCCGCATAAATAATATATAAAGAAAAATCCATTCGTAAACGTTATCGCCAGTTTCACATTAATATGTGGAATTTGAATTCTTGTTTTATTTGAACTAATTTGAATGTTCTAAATGGAACATAAGTGGTCTCTGCACACCTGCAAGCCCTTTGCGTAAGCTGAGGTTGTCCAAAATTTAAGTTCGAGATTTTTTAAAATTATCGATGCATCCTTCGCTGCTGTAAAATTTTAAGAAAAAATTTCGATTTCTACAGTTTTTAAAAAATTTGAAATTAAAAAAATTAATTGTAAAATATTTTGATAGTGACATTCGGTTTAAATTATTCCCATTTTTTTACTAATCCCTGTCTAGTTCACACTATGCAATACATCTTAAAATGGTTACTTCATTTTTCATTCAAATAAAAAAAAAAAGTTCATTCAATTTTTTTTGTTTATGTTTAGCTTATGGATCAATTAAGATTTTTCAACTTCTTTATTTTTTTTTTTTTCTTGAAGTGCCTTTTTGGAATAGAGAATTACAATTGACCGACCACTTGAGTGATGACATGGAATCATCTTCAAGTTGAAACGCGGATTTATATAAACTAAAAACAAGAATGGGTGCCATTCATTCACGCCACACAAACAGAAATAAATTAATGGAAAATGAAAAAAAAAAAAAAAAAAAAAAAAATGTAATGCATTCACTGACATTACTAATTTGGCAACATATTTTTTTTTGCTCGAAAGTAAAAACCGCACGACATTTTTCATCGTTCTTTCTTTTTTATTTTTATTAATAATTTATAGTTTTGATATCAAAATATTTCCTTTTTTAGTGTCATGTACATAAAAAAGAACGGTATCTTGTTGTGAGGTCTATAGGTTTTAAAAGAGTGACGTTAATATTTTAAGGGGTACACTTGAAAACTGCATTCTGTTATTATAGGTACTTGTCATATTGCGTATTAAAAAAAAAAAAAAAAAAAAAAGGTATGAATGGTTTTCGCCGCGCTTGAATTAAAAGGAGATAACAAAATAATATATATAGCGTTCAAGTGGTAGTCGATTGCAATTCATTGCTGCATACAAGAGATGAATTTGATAAATATAAATAGTTGCCTCTAGTTTGTGTATTCTTCCCGGTGGTCAGTGGTTCTTACTTTCGTTAAGTCATTCTCCTCCAGCTTTAAGTTTATCGTTTACATTTGTTTTTTCTCGTTGTTGTTGTTGTTGTTGTTATTATTATTGTATTTAGATACTGATTAGCAGTTTTAGGTTTCAAAACAAAAGGAAGTTCTAATGGTGGTCTTCAGAGTTTTGTAAAGGGCCTTCTTTTGAATTTGAATTTATGCAGGGACTAGCAAATGTAGATCATTTTTCATAGGTTCCGTTCGTTTGGAGCTGTTCGATTGTAGTCGTCGAGTTTTTTTGGAAAAGGGCTTACTTGCTTATTTGTCAGTTTGGTGTTCCTCAAAAGATTTATCAGAGAATATTAGGGAACGGTCGGTCTGCAGGTCAGCAAGACGATAGGGTTTTTAATTGTCACTGCACCAAATCGTGTGACCTATACTGGGTTTAAAAAATATCCAAGCGAACAAGTGGGTCAGATTTAGCTGCTGCTAGGTACTAGGAAGTTGAAGACTTTTTGAGATGTGTGTATACCGTCGAATGCTTAAAATTTAGTGGACTGACAGGGTGAGAAATACTGACATTTTATCTCGTATAGGAAAGGACTTGGAAGTGCTCTACGAGTCAAGCGTCGGAAGTTCGATTATTTCGATCACGTAATTCGAAATTAAAAGTGCCGAGTCCTTCAGCTTGTGGTGGAGGGAAAAATCGAGGGTAAGCGCCGAAGGAAAACCTCATGGCCTAAGAATTTTAGGGACTGGTTTGGTGTTGATTCCTTGAGTCTTTTTAGAGCGGCGGTCTCAAAAGTAAAAATCTGCCAGATGATAGCCAATCTCCGTCGCTGAGCCGGCACTTGAAAGAAGAAGAAGGTAACATGCGTTATTCTGACCACCATTTAACCGATATTTACAGTGATTAATAGACCACTGAACCTTCAGAACAATGATTGCAATCAGAGAAAAGGTTTTTAAGATAAGGGTTCAACAGAGTGACTGGCAAGCACGACCAAAAGAAATATTAAAATCACTAGAAGCTGTAAAGCAAAAGCAGGGTAATTAGAGGACAAGCAGAAGACCGAATAACTTGAAATGAGCAGAATATATGAATAAAATTAGCGAAAAATTAAATTGGCGAGTAAGAGTTTGAAAGATGGTACAGTTATTCAGGGCACGTAGCCAAGGGAGGGCCAGGGGGCGTTGCCCTCCCTGCCCTCACATGCTGCCCCCTTGTCCTGACTTGATGCCCCCCCCCCTGGAGTAAATTCCCTCAACATGACAAGTATAGGAAATAAAGGCCCTTAACAAGCCCAACTCCCCCCCCCCCCCCGTCTCTTCGTTCTGGCTACTGGCCCGAGTTATTCTTAAATTGTTAGAGCTAAGATTGGTATGCGCCCGATACGATAATTATTTAGAACAATATTTTGCTATTTATATAAGTGTTAACAAAATCAGTTGATTTGACTTCTCAATTTCTAAAAAAATTATTTTAAGTTCTTTTACCAGTTTTGTCCATTTTATTTGCAGTTTCACAGTGTAAAAATAACCAAATCCCAATTTTTTTTTTGCTTTTGTTTGTTTGTTTTGGAAACGCAGTCTAGCACTTAGTGCTTTAAACTTTTTTTAATTTTTTTTTTTTTTTTTTTTTTTTACCGAGCTGATCAAATTTTCAATCTCTTCCTATTCTTGAATTCATCATTTTCGTCCCCAAAGCGCTCAGTCCCTACATTTTTAAAAAATTTTCTTCATTCCAGCCCCTTAAATGGCTCCGTATATAATGTAAGCCACTTCCTAGAAAAGTCGTTACTTAGCCATTTAATTTATCGCGTTAGAAATACAAAAACATTGTAGCTAAACAAGGTATTAATCACAAGGGACGTTTTGGCGCAAAAAAAAACAACACTTCGTAATATCATTTTAATTATGATAAATAAATCAAGATATAATTCACAATATTATAACTTTTTTTAAAACATAAGTACCATATTATACCGGTTTCATTATGAATTATATTAAGATAAACCATTTTTTTTTTCGTTTTGAGATAACCACACGCATCTAACCTCAATTCTCTTAAACACTAAATCCCCTATTCAAAACCTGAGCCGACAAGAACAACACACTCTTATTAAAATAATCCATTTGATTCCATACAATAACGTATCACTTATAACAGTTATTATGATCCCAATAGTTGTTTTATCTCTCCCTTTTGATAATACGATTCGAATAATTTCCAATTTTTTTTTTTTTTTTTTTTTTTTATATTATTTTTCTTTTTCAATGAATGGGGACGTCTGTCTCTTAGTTTTTTATTACCTTCAAAGATATAATTTTCTGGCTTCGCTCCTGCCTCTTGAAAAAAAAAGAAACGAAAAGAACTCTTCGTGCAAATTATCAGAAAAAACAATGGAACTAATGAAAGAATCCAGAAGACGACACGGAGTTAATGTCAACATAACATACATGCGTGAGTGTCAACCTTATGGGTGTCGTCGAAAATGTCCAATTCTCGAAGAAAAACCAATTCGTGATAGCATGTCTTTCTATCGTTTATAGAACGTGACGCATCCAAAGGTCTTTGACTTTTGATTGTTTGCCAAAAATTTACAAAAAAAAAAAAAAAAATTCCTCGGTACCTTTAGCAGCCCCAACACAAACTGCATTAAGTTTCCAGAAAAAGAAAAACTAATAAATATTGCATTTTGTGACTACCATAACCCAAACATTTGAAGGGCTCTCAATTCGAGGTTATCCACATTCTTCTTTCTGGTCTCTCTCAATCAGTACTTCAGGTAGGTTGATCTCGAAATTGATCATCTTATTTTTTTTTATACTTCCACGGGGCTTTTTTCGATAAATTAAGAAAAATGTTATTGTTGTTATAAAAGCTGATACGTTACTAAATGTTTCTTCACGTTCGCCTAATTCAAAAGGCAGTAACGTATAATTTACTGGCTTATAGGCACGTTAAAAAAGTAATAGAAATAAATATCCACGATAAAAAGGCAAAGGAAATATATTATTTTATAACAAATTTGAAACACTATCTTTTAAAAGTTGTTTTGTCATTCCAAGGACCTTAAAAAAAAAAAAAAAAAAAAAAAAAAAAAAATTCCGATCTCGTCGCGAAATATGCCCGTTAGCTAAACACATGAAAAAAGTCCATTGTTATGTTCTTTTTTTCCCCGTGTGTGTGTTTTATGTACCCGATGTTAAATCATATCGCGGATTCGATCAGTAATAAATCTGTACTAGTATAAATATTCCGTTTTCTCTCTTAATACCTCGTCGGATTTTCGAATTTGTTAAGTTTTCACGTTATTTAAAAAAATATTCGGTTACTCTGTTATCTGACCTTTTTATGTCACATTAAAAGAAAAGGTCGTATGACATAGTTATAATCAAAATCTGTCGTGGTAAAATTTTATAATTTTTTTTTTTTTTTTTTTTTTTTTTGGTTAAAAAAGCAAGACAAGAAGGCCAGAAATTATAAAATACTATTTTGGCTGTGACTACAACTATATCTATTTATATTTATCTTGTTGGCTACCCCCTCCCCCTCTTCAGAAAAAAATGCAATATTTCTGTCAGTTTTTCAGCACTCAGGCCAGAAAATTTCTTTTTTAAGATATAAAAATGACGTCATTAATAATAACTTAGTCAAGTCGTAATAATTTACTAGTAAGCTTAACATGTGTGTGTCTGTTCGAAAATGCAGAACGCTTATAGGCATTCTGAAAAATTGTAGGCTTTAACGTTTAGACCCCGGGATTCCTAGATACTCGCTATATTTCCGCCCAAAATTTTACTTCCTATTATTTGGGCGTAGTTAACTGTAACGATTCAAATTTTTGAGCCTAAATTGTTTTTTAAAACTCCGAGAATCCCCCATTTTTCTTAAAATTCTTGTTTTTCCTATTCCTTTCTTTTTCATTTTTTTCACACTTTGTACATTTTTAAAATTTTTTTTCCCCGAAAATTATTTGCGTTTTAAAATTTGTTTTCCGGGAAATGTCGAATCGGCATCTTTGTATTAATATTATTTTGATTCTTATCTGCAATGCTTGTCGAGTTTTGAAAATTCTAGGAAACCCCGCAAACAGCTGAATCCAAAGCCTAGGAAAAGGCGTAGTTAAACGAATGTGTCCGAAGCCCTCCGAAACCCCTGCCACCCCCTCCTTCTTATTTTATTTCATTTTATTTATTTATTTATTTTTTTTTTTTGATTCCAAAAGCGCCTGCCTTACATAATCTACGACCCCTTAAGCGCCTGCCGAATTTTAGTATATAGGCAACCCAGAACAAATTCGTGCAAAATATCCCATAAATTTTTCTTTTTTTGTAAAATTATAGGAAAAGAGTATTTGAAAAGGTTTTTTTTCTGTCCGGATTTCAAATTTAATGCCAGAGTAACAAAATTTCTAGCAGGAAATCCAACCTGGCCCATTCAGCCGAAAATCAAGTCATTAACATTTAAAATGGCTCTGCCATTTTGGGTTTTAGTCTAATCAAAAGTCTATCTTGATGCCTGAAATCAGAGTTCTAAGTTTCCTGTTTGCCAAATTTCTGACATAGTTTTGACTAAAATTGATGTTTGCGGTGTTTTAATATATTTAGCCCATAGGCTAAGGTTATTTTGGTTTTACATCACGGACTTGTTAGTTTAATAATGCAAAAGATAGCTTTCCTTATTCCCAGCAGTACCGAATTCTTCTTTGGTACCTATCCATTCCAACAGAATATGTTACAGCTAAGAAACTCTTACGGCACTGCACCACAAATAATTTTCAATTGTAACTAAGCTCAACTGCTCAAGTCCTCCAAAATAAAAGGTTTGTCCCAAAAACCCCGTTTTCCTTTACTTTTTTCCCCTATTATTTTTTTTACACAAACTTCAAACGTCCTGTCATTTTTGTTTGTTGATGAAGATGCCTTTTGTGATTTGTTTCAAAAAATTATTAAATCATTTTTTTTGTAAAAAAAAAAAGAAGAAAAAAGTGTGATCGACAGTTTAATTACGAATTAATTTGTGAAAGTGAAAACTATTTTTTTGCGGAAGGTTTGAATTTTGCGAAAAAAATTTCTCACGGTGAGAAAAAGATCCACCGTTTAAAATGTCAAGATGCGAACCTCTTAAGTATTAAAAAAAGTGAATGTACTTTCGTTTCTTCAGTCTGGCAAATTACAGTAGAGTATCTCGCAAAAAGAAAAAAAATATCAAAAAAAAAAATTATAAACCCGTTTTCACATCATCGCTTTCCGGTGTTCGTAACTCAGAGTCGGACATTTCGTTCATAATATTGCTCGATTACGTAACAAGACTTGATTCTGGAATAAGACTTTCAAAAAAAGCCGTTATGTTTGCAATCCTAACCTTTTTTTTTTTCAAATTTTTTGCTTGAAAGCTTTCCATTCAAATCGAAAGGAAAAAATTGTTTTCGTTTTTTTTGTTTTCTTGAATATTTTCCACTACAAGACCCTCATAGATCAATTTTGTTACCGTTTGATCACGTAAAAGTAGAAAGTAGTTGAACAGGTCCGAAAGGAAAGAAAAAAAAAAAAAACAACTTGTGACATGACTGCAGGAAGAGCTGACACTAATCCTAAAACATGAATTGCAATTTATCAAGAAAGAAAAAAAAATTTGATATTTTTTGAAGGAACCTTTGAACTAAAATCCGGCCGAATGGCAAACCTGCCCACGTTAATCTGGTATTTCTTTCTTTTTCAAACGCTGTATCGAGTCACAGATGATTTAAATAAAAATGATTAATGTTATAAGATCCGAATGTTTTATTTAACGCATTTGTTTTTAGAGTGTTATGTACGTACATAACTGGTTCTCGCCCTATCTCTCAAAGGAAACTCATTCGACTAGGACATACATAATGTTCGTTAACAAAAAAAATATACAATGAAATGTGGTTTGATCATGGTCATTGTCGAGATTAAACCATACACAAGATCAATGAAAATCGATTATTGTAATAAAATAATAACGGAAACTTACCCGTGTGTATCCTTTGATGAGCTTTCAGATGTGAACTTTTGGTATATACTTTGGTGCAGCCTGAAAATAAAAGATAAAAAAATTAATCGTTCCCTCTTTAAAATGCAAATAACAGTATCGATGAAATCGTAACTATTAATTAAGATATCATATTAAACGAAAAAGACTAGATTCATTTGTCAAATTTTAAAAAATTAATTAAAATACAAGGTTGCGCTTTTCAATTTCTTCTACCTAAACGTGTTAATGAATACGTATTTTTGCAGATAAAAACATAACTGCTTTTCTTATTTTTATCTTTTTGCCTGTTGAAATTTATTATCGTTCATTAGTGTGTAATATAGTCGATGCGCGATGGTAAAAGAAAAAAAAGTCTCATGTCCGTAGCTTAGATGATACTTTTGCTCATAGTTTATTAGTCAAATCTTTTATTAATTTGCGACGGGATTTTGAGATGCAGTTGGTGCCGTCAAGTGAAAACTTGAAAGTCGGGCCTGGGACAACCGTAAAAAAGTTAATTTGCTAAATATACTTGGAAGAATTGGAAATAAACACTTGGCGTTAATATTGGAACCCTTGGCCCGTTCATATACCGTACAGATGCAGCATTTTACCACACCTGTTGCGCTTCCATTCTGCTGTCGTGCATATTATTTGTCTTTTGGTCCAACAACAAAATTCCTACCCTCATCGAAATTTTAATAAGAAAAAATAGGAAATGGTAAAGGCTGTCTTGATCTACTGGACGCCGACAAATCGGTCCTGTGTCCGGTGTTGATATGCGTTACATACTATTCAGTTTTATCAAGAATGATCCAAACTTGATCCACTTTAATATTTACAGCAGGGTAGCATTGCAATTTTCGTGAATTTTTGTTTGTCTAAATCGTCGACGCTGTTTCTCGTATATGTTTTACGGAAGTCTTGAAGGGTCAAAACCATTTTCCAGTTGAACCGTTGTTTGTTCCGTAATTGACATTTGTTTGTTTCGGAACTAATAATTTTGACGCTGTTGGTTCCGGAACTGACAGTGCTTGTGCTGGAACTAACAAAGTCTGTTCCGGAACTAACAATTTTATCCCTGTTAATTCCGGAAGAGACAGTGCCTGTTCCACAACTGGAGTGCCTGTTATGCAACTGGCAGTGCTTGTTCCGGAACTCGCAGCGCTGAATTAAAAATTGCTAGTTCTGGAACTGACAGAAAAGAAAACTGCTAGTTCCGGAATTGGTAGAAAAGAAAATTGTTAGTTTTGAAACTAGCAGTTTTTAATTCAGAGCTGTCAGTTCCGGAACAAGTACTGTCTGTTCCAGAATTAACAGGGGTAATATCGTCAGTTTCGGAATAGACATTGTTAGTTCCCTAACAAACAAATGTCAATTGCGGAACAAACAACGACACAACTGGCAAATCGTTTTGACCCTTCAGGACTTTCGTAATATTCATTAGTGTTTCGGTCCAACAACGAAATTACTACCCTGTTGGAAATTTATACGGGAAAAAACAAAAACTCTTCGCTGAGTCCGGGTTTCCCTAAATGAGGACTAACTGGACATACTCATTAATTATTCTGCGATGTTTTTATTTTTTTAAAGATTTTTGCTAATTTTTCAACTTTGTCAGTCCAGTCTCATTCTACATCCTTCTTTGATTTAAGCCATTTGAATATTACACGGTAGCTTAATTTTTTATCATTTTGACCCCCTTCTTGCCCTTCGGTGAAACAGCTTACGGGGAAAGCTTTTGGTTCGGACCCATCCCCCGTTAACGTTCTAACGTAAAATTTAAATGGCCCTTTTCCCGGTATAGGTCTTTCCCAATGGAACATTTATATTTGCATTAATCCATTTTTGTTTTTTTAACTTTTATTTTAAACAAGTCTAAATAAAATGATTTGAACTCATCGTCAAACCTTTGTTCTTTCTTACCGCAGTGCAAGTAACGTTTGAGATACCGAATTGTTGAAAACTACCCAGATGACATTTTCAATCCATTGGGCATCCTGTGGATTGTCCATTAGATATCCACAAGATATCAAAATCCAAGGGATATCCATAGGACGCTTTTTGAATCAGTGCGGACATAGGCAAATCCAATAGACTCCAATAAATATCCCCATGACGTCCTGAAGACGTCTTCGGGACAAGATAAACTTTGCTATCCTGGGTAAATTGGATCACTGCATCAGCTTGTACAAAAAATTAGTGCAGAACGCGTTTTTTTCCTACTCTCGCCAGGTGAAATCTCGGTTCACCGTAAAACATTTACATAAGTGTCTGAACTGTCAAAACTGTGGATTAGAACAAAGCTATTCGTATTTGTAATTTCGATATCGATAAATAACTTCCATTCATTTTTTTTTATTTCACCGATTTTTACAGACAGAAGGGGGGGTTCACGAGAGAAGGATATCGACGGTTTTAAAGTCTCGCGCTGCATGTGTTATTTTGAAAATTGATTGCTTTATAAATATAAAGATGCATGACTAACTGGTAAATATTACACCGGTTGAAACAATGGTTTTCGTGATAGTGTCGTGATACCCCGCAGACTTTCAAACGACTTCTCATATACGGAGTGTTTTTTTTCTCTTCTTCTTTCTTTAACCAGCAACAGTCAACAGTTTGTATTTAATGAAAATAGCTAACGTTGGAAACCGATCCGAGCTTCATCCGTACCCTTCCGGCGGCGAAAAAGTTTTCATCGAAATCATATACCAAACGACGCAAATGATTTCTGAAGGCAGACGTGTTTTTTTTTTCCTCCTAACCCAAACTTGTAAAACTTGAAATCATATGTTTCGTTGTGCACATGGAATCGTACCGTACGCGACTTTGTGTTTTACCGTCAAGTTCAACTCGTGCAAAAATTTTGGAGGGAAAGAAGATTTATTTGTGTACAGGGTGTATACGGATTCCAGTTCGAAAAATTAATTTTCTTTCAAAGCCACTGTTAAAAATTTAAAATATGACATCAACATTAGAAACTAAGTATGATAGATAATGTTTTAAACTAGTCGCATTACTATACACAGGTTTTTCTACTTTTCAGAAGTCCTTTTCTTTTAAAACGTAAAAATAAAGAATGAAGAAAAAAAAAAAACACTGTGAGGTCACTAGGGGTGAGCGAACACTTGAAGTATTAAGGTTAATTGAAAGATTCCGAATTGAGCAAGAAAAATTTATGTGGTTATCTTTATTTTTTTTATTTTTCTTTAGTCTTTCGCGGGCGCGCATGGTTGAATATCTAGGGCGAAGTCTGATATTTTACTGAATGCAAATCGTGCGTATTTACTCATGAAATATTTAAGAAAATCGGATTTCAACCACGGACCACCCTTTACGTATATCGAAATTAATTTATTTTTTTCAAACGGTTTTTTTTTTTAAGTTTATTTACGTCTAATTGCATTAAACTTCCTATCCGGTTCCACCTTTTAGTAGTTGATACGTAAATTTAATTACTGACTATTTGCCACACGAGGAAAAAAAAAAATATACGGTATAGAAATGACGAGACAAAAAAAAAATGTATAGGAAAAAAAAAGGATCATTTAATTAACGAATGCGTTTATTTGACGAAACCACAACGTGACTTTTACTACCTCATTTATGAATTGGAGGTACGATTTCATTCATCTTGACTACTCATTCAATCGTGTCATTCATACTTGGTTTTTACTCATTGACTAATATAAGAAATTAAGAAGTTAACATCTCACATCTCATCTTACCTATTAAAAAAACATTACAACTGAAATCTTTTAACGTAGAGTTTTTATCACAATTTTTACTAGTCGGGGAATTTACGATCTTCATTTCTTTTTATTATAACCGAGAGTCAGGTGAAAAACTTGAACAATCTCGTTTTTTTTTTCCTTTTCGTTTTTTTTACGACATCGGGATTTTTTTTTTTTTTGTTTTATTTATTTTAATAAATAAATCTGTCGAAGGGTTATTGATTAAACGTAAAGAAATTAAATAATTATGTTTTTGGAAGTTTTTTGTGGTTGTAGCTAATTATTATGAGATCCTAAATTATTCGAAATTAATGAACGTCTTTTTTTTTCAGCAATTCCGTTTTAAATAAAGATAAAATTCGAAAGCGTCACATAATTTTGTTTGCCATTGTGAAAGCTTTATGATGACTTTAATTAAGGGATTTTACGTATACCGTTCCATGTTTTATTGGTTCCATCGACTTACCAATTACGTTTTCCTGACAAACCATCTCTTATGAGGTTTTTTTTCTTATTTGAACGTATTAAAGTTTTCAAAATGTCCTTTCCATTCCAGCGTTTTTTTTTAAAGGATTTTTTCACATACAACGATTTCTAAATAAAAACATAAAATAGCCGGAAGAACTGTGCTTCTGCTGCCGATGTTTTAATGTGTTTTTTTAAACTTTGGTCGCGATCTTCTAATGCCATACATCTGCAGTGGGAAAAGTGGCAGCAAAAGCACGGCATTTTCAGTCATTTTCTCTGATGCCAGGCTTATAATCAGGGAGGGGGTATGAATAGGCTTCAACCTTCCTACGAATTTTTTTAAACTAACGAATTCGTCTATTTTCTCCAGAGAACTCTTCTCGCCGCAATAGCATAACAGGGGGTATAAATATTAAATTGGATCGAATATCAAGATTAGGGTGGGTCGAAAAACGCCAATTTTTGAATTTGAAAACGTCTGATATGGGAATTGATGCCTTTTTATAATACTTTTAACCCTAATTTTTTTTTTTTTTTTCAGATTTTTTAAACGACATTTTGAGGTGCCGCAATGGCGTTGAAATTTCCAAAAAGTCCATAAAAAAGCCAAAAATGAAAAAAAATTTTCGCACAAAAGACCGTCGTTTCCTATCGGAAATTTTGCGTAGATTACGAATTTGAAGTCAAAAATTAATTTTGGTGCACGGTTTTTGAGCCACAGACAGAAAGCCATAACAAGACTTTCAGAATTTTGGAATCCGGCATGTTACTCAAAAACTGTGGACCAAAAATAATTTTCGACTTCAAATTCGTAATCTACGCAAAATTTCCGATACGAAACAACGATCTTTTATCCAAAAAAAATTTTCATTTTTGGCCCTTTTATGGACTTTTTGGAAATTTTAAGGCCATTGATGCACCTCAAAATGTCGTTCAAAAATCTGAAAAAATTAGGGTTAATAGTATTATAAAAAGGCATCGATTCCCATATCAGTCGTTTTCAAATTCAAAAATTCGCGTTTTTCGACCCACTCTAATCAAGATGAGACTATGGTCGATTTATTGGCGTAATTATTGAAGAGTGCTAGAATTTCTATTAAGATTGGATCAACGTACGATGAAGGCAAACTTTTCCTGGTCCTGTTTTTCCAATTTAAATCCCCACCAGGAATTGGAAAATGCTTTGCCGCAAAGCATATTTGCTAGACTTGACGACATTAAGCATTGCGACAAAGCACTCACGAAACTTGGCACAAAACATTTTTACTGCTTAGACTTAAGTTATGCAAAAATGCTTTGTCGCAAAGCATTTTTGCTTAGACTCAAACCAGCATTTTTTTTTTTTTTTTGAGTGTAAAGCCGTGCAAGCCCATGATTATTTTTGAGGAGCGTTGTACATTCTTTTTTTATTTTATTTTATTTTATTTTACATTGATTTTTTAGTTCAAGTCAGCAATCAAGTTCATCGCAATTGGTAATAAAATCGCCTAAAACACCGTTTGATTTTAATATCTGAAATTTAAAAAATTGGATTCATGTCGATATTCTCGCTCTGACTTCAAAGCTCTGAAAAACGAGATTTGAAAAGTACATAGATTCATTTAAGAAAAAAAAAAGATATTAAAACCAGATACGATGTTTACAAGATCCAATAGCCGATCCGAACTTTATTGTGCTGGGAAACACAAAAATGCTTTCAGGTATAACATTACATATACTTGATATATGTTTCTTTTTATTGTTTTTAATTGAAAGGTATCCACTAATTTGTGTCCCTTTTTTTTTAAGGGAAAAAGTTTTCATAATAATAAAAAAAAAAAAAATACTCACCAGGAAAATCACAGTGATGAACCCTTCTTTTTTCTAATTCAGGGTTATTTCTCCTATTGAACTTGAGAATCATTGGCATTGTAGACGTTTTAGTACACTGAGAGGGATCCGGTGCCGGATACGGTGGCGGCGGAGTCCTTCTCGGTGGACCCTGTAACGTATTACCCGGTGAGCCAGGTTCCGACGTCGGTGGTGTAGGAGGAGGCGCGTACATAAGTCTATTCGGAGGTATTTGATAGCTAGGACTATGATAATTATGTTGGTAAACACTCCCGTTATACTGAGTGACCGGCGTCGTCATTAAATGCAGCGACGTCGTCGGAGGGACTTGGTGAGGGGGAGAATGGGACATTTCTACTTTTGGAACAATGTTCGGTATTATATACTCATCGTGATGAAGAGGATTATTATTATTGTTGGTGGTATTATTATTGTTATGATGGATTGTATTGTTGTTGTTATTGTTTGTAAACACTGCACTCCGACTGCACTCATCAGGCACTTCCATTTTAATATGTCCCGCTGCCGCTAACGCACCCAACATATCCGCGTTATCTGGGTCTAGTTTTTGAATACTGCTCGTTATGTCTTCCCATAAGCCGCTCGGCCTTAGGAATATATCGTCCTCGTTTGCACCGTGCATGGTTCTCATGCTCACGTAACTCGTTCTGGGAGGTTCGAAAAACTCGTCTATTTGAGACGCGGATTCCCTCCTCGGTTTATCCGCGTCGCTCCCGGATTCTTCTTCCAAACGGTGAAGTTCCTGACGGCAAAGTATCGTCTCTAAATCCAACTCGGTTGTCTGTAAAAAAAGAAAAAAAAAAAAGGAAATAAAAAATTATATTACGAATCAGAAAACATAATTTGACAAGGCTCCAGTCGCGGCTGAAAAATGAAAAAGAAGTTAATGATAAATCAAATGGGCTACGATCTAGTCTTCTCCAAATGGCGATGTAACAATCTCCGCGAACTGTAATTAAAGTACTAGTTATTGAAATTTAGTGATCTAATAATACGTGTACGTCCTGCCAAATGGAAACATACAAAGTATCATTATAAACCGTTAAGTCTTTAAACATATTTTTTTATTTTTTAACTGTCTCCATTTATGGGAACTTTTTATTTACTGAATAATAAGCGAAGGGAAGATGAAATCGTTTTCGGTATTATGTAAACAATAAATTTTTTGTCAGAAAAAAAAAAAAATTTGCTCCTTTAACGAATACAAATTTCAGATTTTAATTTTTTTTTTTTACATGCTAAGGGCATCATTTTCAAAATCTTTAAGGTACATGACCGTTAGGTAAAGATAAATGGATTGTCAACGTTTAACACTTCGCGGGTGTCCTCCGATTGATTAGCACTTTTTGTTTCGAGGCAATAAAAACGCTTCAAACCTTCTTTCTTCTCGAAACAAACCATATTCATAAATTATCGATTTGAGGTATCGTCGTTAAATTAGTCGAACCAATCTATCCTTACCATTTATAGCTACTATCACAGGCATCTTTTGTTTTTATTTCCCATCGAAAAGAGAGATTTACTCTCTCTATTTATTGAATCTACCTTTTTTCGATCCGAGAAAACCCTTCCGAAAACAAAAAAAAAAAAAATAAGGTTGTGTGAAAATGTTTTTGAGGATTAAAAAAATAAAATAAAAAAAATTATCGTTAAGTGTTTTTTCATTAGAACGCTTTTCAGAATTTAATAGCAATTAATTTTCGACACGCCTTTCGGTTGCCAATGGGCGGGGATTGTGTTAATTTTACACGAGTCCGAAAAAAAAAAATTGTGCCGTCCCTCTGATTTGGGGTTTAGTTTATTAGAGTAATAAAAACCTCCCAAACAGCAGGGGAAAGTATATTAAAAAAAATGAAGACTTCATTCTCTTGTAAGAATTGGAAAAACAAAGAAACTTTTTTTTAAAAAAAATTGGTAATAGACGATAATTGTAAACCAAAGTGGCACCATCATCCTACGCTAATATGAACCCATTTGGACATAGGTGATGTTCACTTACCTATTTTTTCTCGAGCGTTTTTTTTTTTAAACTACAAGTGACACCATGTAATTTTATCTTGTTGTATTTGGGTATATAACACGCTAATTGTGTTTTGCCAATTTATACAACACGTGTCAACGTACTTGTTTAGATTAGTATTTTGTGTCTTTTGGCAAATAAGATTCTGATCGCCCGCGTGGAAAAAAAAATCGTGAATTATTGCTTAATTTTCGAGAATTATCTTCTTATTTTCGGTCTGATTAAATCTTTTTTTTTTCAGGTCTGACCAATAATCAGGTACGTTTGAGTCCAGAATGTGTGATAGTACTGCTTCTTAAAACCAGAGCTACGCAAGATGCCTGGATTATCATCTCCAGAAAGAAACGCTGCAAACTTGGCTGCTCTGAAGCATCATTAGGGGGAATGCCATTCAATTGCCTCAACTTCAATGCTAGTGACGCCGCTATTAGCCGACAACTATCTTTCGTCGTAGAATAAGGATCGGCGAATCCAGAAGGAAGTACTTGAAATAATAAAGGTAAGCTACAAACACTAGATGCTTGGTTATGATTTTTTTTCTTCTATCATTCATTCCTGATGGAAAATGAAGTACGGAGGCTATGAACGGCAAAATATCTTTTTTCTCAATGT
Source organism: Liposcelis bostrychophila (assembly GCA_037577465.1). NCBI lineage: Eukaryota > Metazoa > Arthropoda > Insecta > Psocodea > Liposcelididae > Liposcelis > Liposcelis bostrychophila. Next base: position 11,644,248 of record CM075210.1, read on the forward strand.
CAACTTTTTTTTTATTGCTTTATTTGGCTATCGAAGCGAATCCATTGGACATGTAAATAGTGTTGTCTTAAAATTTATTGTGGAGAACCGTCTATGTGTAGTTTATTTGACGTTGTAGTCAGATACAGTGTTTTTATACGAAGTACTTTTACAATGAGGTTAAGATGGTTGTGTTAGTAGTTCCTACAACTCCTACAAGAGGGAGGGAGTGTTGGTGGTCAGCCATCCACTAACTGATCGATCTCAATGCTGCTTAACTTCATTGATCACGTTATCGCTAAACTGAACGAGTCACCACTCCGACTTTCCTTTGCCAACTTCTCAGTCGATGCTTTTGCAGTCGGCACTTAGCCCTCTTTGAGGATGTTTTTGAGCTCCGTTGTGGATTTTTTTTTTGTGCCTGTATTTTTTTCCTGTTTTGCAGTCACTAAAATTGTGTGCAATAGCTCAAGCCAAAATTTAAAAAAAAACCTTGACATGCGTCAACACCGCTTCAGGGGATTCTGTTCACAATTTCAGAGCTCAGCTTCAAAATTTTCAAGTTCAAAAGGTTAAATAATAATAAATGTCAGCTCTATAGTTCGCACATAATTAATGGTTTTTTTTTTTTATTAGCGACCGAAAATGAAATATATCTATAAAAATGTTAACTAAATTTTGAAACTATAATGCAGGGAAGGCAGGGGGGAGATGTTCTCAATTTCTACATATCTCCTGTCTTTAAAAGTGTGCCGTCGCTTTTTCTATTAATTTTAGTCACTGCTGTATTGTTGAAAGAATCATTGTAAGCCACTTTTGTAGAATGATGCTTCTTTGGTGGTAGGGTTGGGTAGAATCTTCTTTCGGTCGCTGAGCCAGCAGTGACAACCGTGAGGTTTACTCGTGCTAAGTATAGGATTTACGGTGTGAATGAGATAGGTGGTTTAAAAATGGTAAATGTTTACGGTATAAAATTTGGATGGAGCTTCGGTGAACAATAAATGTTGAAGCCGTCAAGCAGGTTTCGCTCTAGAGAGAGGCCCGAGGAATCTGATAGAGTGTTTTACCCTTTTTATATTCATATACATATAAGAGGCTCTATTGATATAAGTAAATTTTGCAATCCCTCCCCTAATCCCCCGGTCTGCTACTGGGCTACTGTCCAGGCTCCTTCAATTATATTCATCAATGCTTCTGATGTTGCTCATTCAAGCAGTAGAAATAAAGTAATGGAACTGATGGACAGCAGTGGCCAATCTCAACGCCTGCAGGCCGTTTCTTTTATGAAACTAGTGTGTCACTCCTGAGCTACACTAGGTTAGCTACTACTTACTGAAAGGAGGGATCTCTAATGCATTTTATTGGTGTCAAAGCTATAATCGCTTCGACTGCCTACTTCAGCATTTAAAGAGATGAAGTCGTTTTAGCTTTTGAACTATAACTGATTTCATATTATGCTTGGAAGATTTTTTTTCCCGATTACGAACGTACATGAATATTTAAGGGAATAATGTCTTCAGGGCAAGTCCATTAAAAACTTTTCGTTCATGACCCGATAAACTTGTTAACTCCGTACTGTCATAAATACTGAAAATTATATAATTAAATATTATGCACTTGTATAAATGATTTTTTAGTTCATTTTCTTTTCTTCTTCTTCTTCTTTTTTTTTTCTCGTGTGGGCATTAAAATTAATTCGTTGCCGTCGAAAACAATTATGTTTGAATGTTTTTTTGAGCTTTGAGCGCAAGGACGTTTCTTTTATATTTATGATTTCAAATAACCTTGAACAATTATAGCGAGAGGAACCTGAAAACCCTATATATAAGTAAAGCAGCCAAGAAACGATTTGCTATTCAGATAAGAGAGATCGATAAAGTCCTTGAGAATTTTGATTCCGTGCCAAATTAGCGGCGAAGCCGATTAAATTTTTTGAAAGGCGCTCGAATTTCCTTTCGATATAGGGAAAAAGAAACCTGGCGTCTGCTGGCCTTTTTGTTTTTAAGTTCCATGTTTGGCACCTTGTTATTCAGTAGTGAATATTAAATCTTCCGAAAGGGGAGAATTAGTTCCAGTCAATCATACATGAAAATACGACGAGCATAAGATCTGATAGCTGCCACTCTTGTGCAACCGAGATCTTATTATTATTAATTTTTTTTTCTTCCGAATATTCCTTCTTTTTTTTTTCTCTCTCCTTGGTCTTCATGGATAAATCGATTCGGTATTGTAATAATCGCGCAAGAATAATGTATTGGCGACTTAGAACCACGGACGCCTAGTTAAAAGTTGACTTATTATTTTTTCCCTAAGAGCGACAATCGGTAATCGAATTGAGTAGTCAGTATGCAGTCAGTGATTATGATAATTTCTAGTCAGTGCGGTGGAGCCTGCAAGGTAGACTGTCGTCCCATATGAGATGTACGTTCTTTCTGGGGGCTATTAAATTTATATGAGAAAGAAAAAAAAATGCAAGATGGCGGGCGTAACGTAAATTTTTAGTTTTTCCCAATATCGGCTGACAGTTGGAATCATTCAATCGAAAAGGAACGTTAAGCAGATTGGTAATGATATGTAAATTGCTACCGAAACAGCGAAAAGTTGTAACATATCGTCTGTATAAATTATTTTTTAACTCGTCGGTTACGGGTAAAGAATAAAAAAAATGTAAAAAAAAAATCGTCCGATCTTGACAGGTATGACAAGGCTAAAGGGCATCAAATTAAATGTTGCTTATATTCCTAATTGCTCCCTAGCTTCCTTAAGTGCGAACAAGTTAAACGTTTTATTGATATATAAAAAATGATATTTATCCAGCGGTTTATTTTTTATCTTTTCGAACCCCCTGAAAAAAAAAACCCACGCTTTTTTTTAAAAGAGAGGATACCGAATGACATGGTGGCGCTAGTTTTTTTTTCGTGTATAAATGTTCTTTTGAAAATGGGGAATAATCCATCTTAATACCTGAAAATTATTAACTTCCTTATCAAATATATTTTCGTGTTAAATTTTTTATAATGCTGTCAACGGGGCAAGAGATTTTAATATGATTTATAATACTGCTAAGAAAGTAATAAATTTTATTTCGTTGTCTCCCATTTAATCACCCTCCTCACTATCAATTTATCCCCGTTTAAAAAAAAGTTCATGCTCTTTTAACCGGACAATTGCCATTTTTTTGTTTCATTCGGTCATTTATTACCTTTTATAAGAAACCGCACCTCATATAAACTGGATTAATGAGTCATTTTTTTGGGATAAGTATAACGGCAGTGGTAGCATAATAAAGTTTTTTTTTTTTTTAATAAAATAAACCCACGATATTTTCGCATCCATAAATAAGAGCTTACGGAATTATCCAACAGAGGCCACTTTTATCCAAGTTGCAAAGCTTCCCTGAGGATGGCGCTGATGCAAAGCAAAACAAATAAATAACGGCATCATTAACTGCAGCATTAAATTTTCGATTACTACAATAAAACTGACATATTAAATTAATGCTGGATAACAACGTTCTCGTTTATAACAAAAATTAATATTTAAACATTTTCGAATCTCTTTAGAAAATAAAATAGCCGTAAAATACATCTTATTGTCATTAAATTTTATGTAAATCTCGTAGTTTTTAAGTGTCGGCTGCCCACTCGCCGAAGCCGTTTTAAAAAAAAATTAATGAAATAAAAGATCAATAAGTCGTGATGCAAAACAATCTACTGAAGAAGCTTTGTTTTCGCCTACGACCGAACAAACTGATTCCTTGATCTTTCACCGGTCATAAAAAAAATATCGAAAAATTTTTAGATCGTGAGAAAAACATTTCTGTCTTTTTTTTTTTTTTTTCTTCAACTTTCTATTTAACGGAAAAGGAAAATTTTATCATTAATTATTTTTAAAAACTTGACAAATTACGCAAAAAAAAAACCGCCGATCTTTTCCTTTAAGGGATTCGTTGAGGGGCTAATAAAAATATATGACGCCATATTTTTTTTTTTTTTCCTATAAGTGAAAACGAGTTTTTCGCGAGATAACGAATATTGCTCGTCCTCCGTTGTTTAAAAAGAAGAAAAAAATTACGTAAACAAAAAAAAACTAGTAATAATAATAAAAATAAATAATATAATGGATAGATTGATGCTAATCGCGTTATCCTCTTCCCTCGCATGATTAATTTGATCGTTATTTATCTTTGGATTTGTGATTAGGTGCTTTTGATTGGTCAAAGGGTAGCAATGCCCTATTTTCTTTTCAACCCGATAAAACGATCGCCTACGCTTCGGCTTGAAAATTAGACACAGACCAAAAAAAAAATAAAAGATACACCCCGAGGCTAACTAAAAATTGGAGTAGTAAAATACTCTATCTTTTTTTCTGACAACTTGCTTAAATTAAATGGTAGCTTAAATACTCCGGATTTTGACGTTAAGGTTTTTACTAGTATGCATACCCTCGCCCGCATTTACATTATACAATTAAGAATTCCGTTTTGTTTAAAAGTCGAAAACAGATTCACGCCTAAAGAATTTCACGTGCTACTTTTTTGGCGTTTTTGCTTCTGAAAAAAAAAAAAAAAAAAAAAGAAAAAAACAAGCGTGAGCGGAAATTTTAATAAAAATATTTGATAGTAAGGTCTTTTTTCCTAATGCCTTTCCGTTGGATGGCATAGATTAAACGGTTATGTCATTCAATAATAATTCATTTAAAAGAAATATATAAAAAAAAGCGTAGGAAGTGAATATTTCATTTTTCGTAATTCAATACCAAGATTTTTTTTTTTCAAAGACGTCGGGACTTTTTTTTCAGAAAGAAAAAAGGGTTCTTATATGTATTTTATTAAAAAACAAACAAAGTTTAATTGACAGTGAAGAAAAAAAATAATATACAAGTACGATTCGATACATGGTTTTTATTTTTTTTATATTTTGAATGAATATAACTTTTCAAACGACAAAATCCCGACACAAAAAGCGCACCGACCGGATTTTTCCAGGTTAAAGTTCATAACGTGATTCAAATATTTTTTCTTCGTTTTTTTGACAATTTTCATTAGCGGTGAGGAGAAGTGAAAGGTTGCTGTTACTGAATGAGAGGATCTTTTTTTTTTTTTTTTTTTTTTCTTTTTGCAACGTCCAACCAAACTTCTTCGGCGCAAAAATAAGCAAGTCATTATTTATTCTTTATGTGTTGTTTTAATAGAGAAATGCGTTGAAAACCCTTGTCATAATGTCAAGACGCATTAAAGTATCATTTACAATAGTTCACTGCTTTGCATGTTAATGACAAATGTTTTATTTCGTGGACTGAAAGATACCTTAAAGTGTATTATAGTTGAGGAAAAAAAAAATTATTTTTTCTTCCTTGATGTAAGTCGTGCTTTAATTACAATGTCATCGTAAGCATCATCTTTATACTTAATAAACATGTTAATTTTTTCTCCTCTTGATTAAATCTTTCTGCATCTGGAAAATGACTAATAGGTTATCGTCCTTATTAAGGAATGGTTTAGCCTGGTAGTCTGGGGTTTAGCAGAAAGGGCTCGGTTCCCTGCATGAAGCTTTAAGCCCTTTGTAAATTTTTTTACTATGCATTTTGCTGATCTCACTTGTCAAAAGTTCCCGTTAGAAAACTTTGTGGTCTCTCTAGCCATGACGGACGGCTACAAGCCTAGAACGGTTAATAATTTTTGTAAAGATTGCGGCCTTAAGAAGCAATACCTGATATTGCTGTTATGCTGTTGGCTGTTGGCAAATACGCTTTTTCGATCTATCCAGTTCCTTAGAACATTCTTGACTCTTTCTTAAGGAGAGATTTCTTATTTATACGATCAGTACAAATGGATAGAAATTTTATTTCTTTTTTTCTTATTTTTTGTCTGCTTCTGCTCCAAACATATAAGCGATCACGAGAACCATGGCGGATGGATCTATCCTATTCCCAGCAAACCACCCAAATAGCATTTTCAGTCCAATGGACATCCTATGGATTGTCCATTAGATATCCACAGGATATCCTAATCCATAGGGTACCCTTAGGACGTCCAAAGGGTGCTTTTTGGATCAGTGCGGACATAGGTAAATCCAATGGACGTCCAATAAATATCCTCATGACGTCCTGGCAACTGACTGGCAACATGACGTCCTGGTAACTGGATAGACTTTGCTATCTGGGCAATGACTTGATAGACTGTCTCAAATTCGTATTTGAGCCAAGTAACCTTTTCTTTAGTAAAAGGCAGCCTAGTGGAGGATGTGTTCGACTCTTAATCATAAAATGCGATGCGTAGTGCTTCAGTAGTAGCAATGTGTAGTGCTTGCTAGTTCTCAGCTAGAACGTTTTCTCAGATGAGACTACTACGTGCCTTAGCCAGAAAATCAAGAGTTGCTCTCCCTCCGAAGGCTTTGGAGGGAGTTTTATACAACCGAGCAGTCCTCATTTCTTTACCCTGTACAGGAAATGTTGATGTTTTTAAGAAAAGATCCGTTTTGGCCTGTTTCTCCACACAGAATCACCGAACGGTAGTTATTACGATAGCCTCTCAAATGATCAATTCGGAACGGGCGATAAACTGTTGGTACCATATACCTGTGTACTCACGCACACATATGTGAGAGATCGCCACGCTCGCACTCGAGCAGAGGACTTAGGACTTAAGAGGAGAAGGAAGAACCTTTCCTTATTGGGTGGGCTTCCGAAAACAATTTGAAAGGGACTCCACATTATGTTTTAGCAAATATCCTTCACATTCATGCGGAGTCAAGAGTGTTAGTCGGTTGCTGGAATAGAACTAATTGCCTTGATTGCTTTCGGTACGAAACTAGCTACTTGCTGGCATATTGATAAATTAGAAAAAGAAAACGGTTAAAAAGAAACTAGGACAGCTTCCTATTGATCGATGTTCACTCAAGCATCTTTCGGGCAAAAAGCAACGATGCAGAAATCGACGATTAAGTTCACATAAAAACAACTAATTTGGATATCTAAGAAAAAAAAAAGTCAGAAAATAAATAAAGATATCATAATCAAGGTTGAGAATATGATATTTTCACGTACTCTACCAGTTCTTAGCCCTGTAAGATATCACATCTCATTTAAAAACCGCAAATCAGGAACTAGATATACAACACGATGCTAACGAATACGAAGAAAAAAAAACTTGATTTGATTTATGAGGCCCGGATTAGAACCGTTTCTAAATTTGGGAATAATTATCAAACTCAATCGATTACTGAAAATTTTTTAATATGCAAATGGAAAAAAAAAATCGAATGGGGGCCTCTGCATCTAACAAAAGATTATTTTTACTAAATTATTTTTCCTTATCAAAAAAAAGAAGGGGAAAAAAAAAAAAAGATTCAAAAAAGAAATTTTAACAAGCCGAAATTATGTTTACATTTTAATAAAAATCATTTTTATTGGTTTATTGTAGGAATAAGAGACTCCACAAAACTGTAAAACAAGAGCCCAGTCAATTATTTAGCTGGAAATCGAAAAAGGAAAAAAAGCCATAATCTTGTTAAATTTTTTTTTTTTTTTATCTCGTTAATCAACTGCTAGGTGTATTATTGGAAAAAAAAATTAAAATAAATAAAAAAAATATACAAGATGAGACTGAAAATAAGTGAACCAGTTGAAGACGGGTTACGTCACTCTGTTATGTCAAGTTATTTCACTTGAGAATGACAAGAGAACTCCACTTGAGCTTCTGTATGAGCAATGTTAACATTAGATCACATAAATTAAAATATCCAAGCATCACCAAAAAGAAAAAAAAACTCCTCGTACGAAAAATATCAGACGTTTTCAACAAATGCATACGAAATGTACGGGCTCGTTTAAACATTCAAAATTTAGCGGTATTTTTCTCCCAACAATTATGAAAATGATCCCGTTTATTAAAAGCATGGACGATTCGTATTTTAAAATCCCGGCCGAAGGCGATGCCGTAAATTTTAATAAATAAATGATTAACACACGATTATGAGTAAATAAGTAAAAAGCCTGGTTTTTTTTTCTTTGAAATTATTAACTACCGGGTACAACTTTATTCGTATCAGTTTTTTGATCTAAGATAAAAAAAAATTATTTTTTTTAATGTGTTCATCATTATTATTAAAATTTTTAATGCGGTGAAGGAGGACACGCATTACAGAAAAAAAAATTGTTACTTGTGGTTAAAAGTGTACACAAAGTTTACATAGACTTCATATCCCCGACACAACAAAGCTATTAAGTCATTATCGAGGATCCAGCTATAATTAGAGGAAAGCCGCTGTGTTTGGTACTTCTTTCAGGATGAACCTAAGAGAAAAAAAAATGTACCTTCGTAGTAAGCTACGGGTTGATTTTGATAAGTGTTTCTTTCATACCGTATGGGACCCCCTATAGTTTCGCTGCTTGTCATTTCGCTCTTATATAAATTTTGAACTGTCCTAACGTTAAACAAGTAAATTATTTTTGATGTCCATTGAACTGTTATACCAGATATATATACTCTTACACACTAGACATATATGCCACCGTCAAATAATGAAATGAAATATAATGAGGATTTTTAAGGCAAACTAAATCGGTTAGGGGGCTGTCGGCTGCTATTTTGGTAAAACGGCAGACGGCTTCGGACTGGTTAATAAATGACTTAGGTTGGGAAGGGAATATTTAACAACCAATCCGAATTATTTTACAAATACAACAGCCGATTGGTCGCTAGCGGATTCAGTTTGCTGTAAAAATCCTCATTCTGAACTTGAAAACGTGTTGGTTTTCGACACAATGCCAGTCATGGATTTTCTTGGTTAATTATTCATTCCGAACAATAATGAAAATGGTCAAGAGTCGCTTATAACTTATCAAGAGTCGCTTATATTGCTTAAGCATGTTCGGTACGGTGTCGCTTAAAAAGTCAACTTTTGATTTTCGGTTGTGCCACCCTCTAATTTTGTTCCAATACATAACTGATTTAACGAATTAAAATTTCAGCTCGATTGGTCATGTTTAAGGGGTCGCTCAAGTACCCCCCATTTTCGCCATATAATTTACATTGGGCCAAGCACCACTAAACAAGATCACACTTTTCCCGTTTTCCAAAATAAACCAGCACTTTATATTTTGACCTACTGAATTCAGATCTGCAAGTTTTTGTAGCTTATACTGTTATCGACTTATTTAGTGGCTAAAATGTAGCTAAACCGCACTTTTAGCCCAAATTGGCTATTCAGTAGGTCGAAAACGGTAAAAGCTAAAAACTTTTCGGTTGCAGATTTGAATTCGGTGGATCAAAATTCGTAAAATACAATGTGCTGGTCTATTTTCAAGAACGGGAAGAGCATGAACATGTATAGTAGTGCTTGGCCCAATGTAAATTATATGGCGAAAATAGGGGGTCTTTGAGCTACCTCTTAAACATGTGCGCTAATCAGAAAATCAACGGTCACCACCGCTCGGAAGGCAATGGCAAACCACCGAGTGTATGGTAATTGCCTCATAAATCTCCCAAATATAGCCGTTCGGAACCGGCGTTAAACTGTAGGTCCCATATGCCTGTGAGCGCACGCACAAGTGTATGTGAGAGATCACTACGGTCGTAATCGAGTAAAGGACTAAGAAGAAGAAGAAGAAGAAGAACTTATGGACAATCCTTTACAGCAGTTACAGTAAAGACAATCATGTAATAGCTGTTGAAGAGTCCATCAGTTTTCGTTATGTGCACTGGTAGTTATACATCTAGCACTGTCGGTGGCACAATTAGCAGTGCCATTTGCTCAGTTAGCGTAAGCTCTTTAACTAACAATCGCAGTTGCATTGCTGGCCCTTCTAACCCCGCAGCTGTCGTAGCTAATGAATCAGCTGGCAATAAGCACATAGGAAAGTTCTTGATTCTCCCGGGCTTTCATAGCTTTTAGCTAAGAATTACCTTCTTTAGGATTTTGATGGTAACCTATACGTACTTGTGTACAATGCGCACGTGAAAATGATTAATTCTCAATCCGACTTTTTTTATATTGATTCGGGAGAAGAAGAAAAAAAAAAAGTCCGTCGCCACAAATATTCAATTAGTTCTAGTCTGTCAAAAAACGATTTCATTAAAACGAATAAAAAAGAGATCAGCAGGTTTTACAAATAAGGAAATGTAAGAGAAATAAGATGATAAAGTCTGACACATTAAAGGTTTTAAGACAAGCGTTAATTATGAGAAATGTGATAGATGAGCGTAATTTGCATTTAGATTATCAATTGGTATACAGGTCGTACCTGAAGCTAATGCGTGAGGTTCGCTTCCAATATTTCCTTTCATGTTTCAGTTTTTCATTTGAGTTTCGTCCTACCTTCCGGTTTAATAAGTTATTCCCGTTGGGTCTTTGATTTTTTTTTTTTAATAGCCCTGATTAATAGTGAAAGGTATCAAGGGCGAGCACAATCGCCACTTGTGTGGTGGCGATCTGATATAAATAATATAATTCACCCATTCGGGTTTTGATCAATAGCTGAAAAATGACACTGGCAATAAAAAAAGAAAACACCAATGTCATCACAATAGACGGTAAATGCCATCAGTTTTTTTGAATAGGCTGTTCAGTTTGATGAATATCAATAGTGACATTACAAGGTCAGTGGCCTTAGCCGATCATAATACAAATCTATTGCCGTGTCGATAATTACGATCACGAAGAATATGCATTGCCATCGATCAAATCCGAGTTAGGTATATAAAGTATTTATTATTTATGTGATCCTTGTAGGTATTATCTTGATATAAGGGGTGATCAAAATTCGTGGCCGAGTCCCAGATGTCGGCTAAGAGATTTTGTTATCGATATTTAGCCTTATTTGAAAAAATTAAAATTAACGTCGTGTTTCGACGAAAAACAATTGAAGAAGATTTATCTTGAAAACGCGTCATCTTCCGTAAGGCTGAGTCCAGATATTTTTAAAGTTGGATGAAAGTGCGTTCAATAATTTTTCTTTTAATTTTGAAACAGTGTTCGTAAATTTTTATTTTCAGATTTCTACTGCGGAAACGCCTGAATTTTAGCCGCTGTATCAGGGAGCAGCAGCCACCAGTCATCTAGCAACATCAAGCCTACAATCACCCTGGAATTAATAAATAATGCAAAAACATCTCAGATGTGAGGCATTGAAAAGAGTCTCAAAAAGGATGGAAACTTAGTGATTGTCTGCAGCGGAAAATAGCGATTTTGACCCAGAGGAAGAGCTGCAGGACTTTTATTTCTTACGGTGCCGGTGAGTACTGAACTTGATGCAATATCAAATACGATGTATCATGAGATCTACACGGTGGAACAATTTTTGCCGTTTGATTTTATTAAGGTAAACATAAAAAACACCGCCATAAAAATTGTTCCGCCGTTTATTTCAAATTTTTAATCATGCACAAACGCGGCGGGTCGAAACTACGATTAAGTTAAAACCAGGGAACAGCTTTGCTATTATCCTGTTACGGTCTTAAAAATTAACTTGCATTATGTAATAAGCTACGAAAATTCGACCCAAAGAAAAAAAAAAAAAAAAAAACAGAAAAAGAAAACCAGGGAAACTAGTTTTTGCGTTAAATGCAAGCTTTTTATTGCATATAAATTCTCCATCATAACAGCGAAACGACATTCTAAAAGACGCATTATACTATTTAATAAATAACTAAACCGGACTATAAATAACAGTATTTACCTTTTTAATATTTCGCAATACCGTCGAAGAAGACGGAAAAAATAGAATTTTCTTGAGAGAAAAACACGAAAATGGTCATCTTTCAGTTTGACCCAAAAAAATTTCGTAAAAATTCCAGCTGTGCCAATTTATGAGATCGTGAAAAGTGGGCATTAATGTTTGTTTTTTATAGGAAAGATAGTTTCATAATCTCGTCTAAGAAGAGGTAAAAAAAAAAAAAACGAGATGATTGTGTCGATGGGTCAAAGCAGATGTGACAATACCACCTGACACAAATGACTCGATAACATAACTGTACATTACTGTTCGATAACGAACAGTTTATTGCATCTGGCAATTTGCACAATCGCTTTTTATAAAAACTTTTTTTTTTTATTACCTTATGATTTTTCCACACTAACAGAATATGATACACGTATGAGAAAAGTTTTGATTATTGACTTGCGAGGCATATTACCCCATGTGAGGTACTAATTCATGGATGAGTCATAATATGACAACACTTTTAACTCAAGATGGATAATTTGCAAGAGATAAGAATCTACTTGAGGCACATCAAACAATGAGTAGGAGGAGGTAATACACATGTATGATTCATGCCAACTCAAGATGACAGACTCCAGTGAAGAGATTAGGACAATTTCGGCTTCTTTTTTTTCTCTCTCTCTAAAAACGGAACGCCAGGAATGGAGAAGTGCACTTATGGTTTAAATTCATACCTAACTTGGATTATTATCAGGGAGAGAAAAAAAAAAAGAGAAGTAACTGCGACATTCATGGATCTTCTCTGGCCTATGCGTGAGTCACTTCATTCTATGCAAAATAGTATGCTAAAGATACATTTATAAGTTGCCCCGATAAAAGCCCCGTGGGCAATTAAACGGATGATTCATGCGTCAGTATCGAATGTGAAATTCGGGTTTTCTCCCGAAGAATCTGGTTTTTTTTCGTTGTTTCTTTTTGCGTGAAGACTAGTTTATGAGATTATGAATGCTTGCGGGGGTTTCTTTTATTTGACTTTTTTTTTTTTTTTGTTAAAAAAATAAACCCGGAACACGGGGAAATAATATATATATTATTATTTTTTTCACAAAAGGGGATCATATAGCTAAATTAGCTAAAATGTTGACTTAAGTATCAATAAAAAATTACCTTTCTTTGTAGGTAAACTATAAATTTGAAAATATTGCCATACATTAAAGAGTTTAATGGCGTTTCTATGGAAACTGTCGTAAGTGGATAAATGCTCTTAAACGGTAATTTTATATTTGCAGGTGTGCGTTTTTTAGGCTTGGAAAGAAAGCCAAGTGAATTATGATGAGGATGTGGGTTTAATTTTTTTTTCTTTTGCTGAAGTTTCTTAGGATTAAAAGGTAAAGATAAAAAAAGAAAAATTTATATTCAAAGCTTCTACTGTATATGAATAATAGGCTATGTGCAAACATGATTTTTACGTCAAATTTTTTTTCACTTGTATCTAAAAGCCGAAAGATCTAAAAGGGATGATAAGCTTCGTCAAAATCAAATCAAGACCTAATACTAGTGGGATAACATTTTTCCTTTTAACTTTCTCATTTTTCCCGGTCCTTTTTTGCTCTTGGTCAATAAAAGGATAAAAACACTCAGATGAAAAATTTTGCAAAACTTTTTTATTAACTTTTCCTTTTCTTGCTTATTTCCCTTTTTCTCTGATTTCAAGAAGAGAGCTGAGAAAATCCTGAGCCCTTCATTCTTTTGTTTTAAACTCTTATCTCAAAAAAAAATTGCGAGGATCTTATTAAACTCTCTTTTAAATTCGTAGAGAAATACAAAAAAAAAAAACTAGATTGAAGACAAATAAAACTTTTAACCTTATCTCGTAATAACCTCCGGCATCTTCCACATTTACTTAATTCGTCCTTATATCAAAATATTTTGTGTACCCACATTTCGTTTTTATCAGTAACTAGTTTTCATGAATATCGTTATATATATTTTTTTTCTAATACTTGTCAATATCTATCTCCTCAGCGACTTATTGACGAAATCCGAAAGCAAACAAATTTATCCTTCAACAGGTGTCATTTATGTATGTATTCTCTTTTTTTTAATTCTGCTTAGCAGTTTTAAGAAACCGGAATGCACTTAAAAAAATACAGTTACAAGAATTAATTTGCATGGCAAATCTTATTATGGTTGTTCTTCACGTCCAGAATTAATTAAATTTATTTGATTGCTTCTTCATTTACTACTTATGTTTGTTTATTTTCGTGTTTAACGTGGCATACATATTTTTATATACTTTTTTTCATTGAATCAACCCATGCAAGATTAATCTTCTTTTTTCCTCGAGTTTCCTAAGAACGCCTCCGTTTTTCTCGATTTTCCCCTTCTACTTTTTTGATGAAATCTTATGAAAATCACATAAAGTAGAAATTATTATCGTCACAGCATTTAGACAAACCTATCAGGTATCTCATTTGACAAAGCCCGGAAAGAATCATCAAGCATGAAATGAGTCCTCCCCCCTGGAATCCCCCTACCATGATACACTAATGACTTCCATTTTCTGAATCGTGTTCCGGACGAGGGCCTTGAAATTACCAAAGCTATTATTCTCTCGGAATCCTTGATAAATGGTTATCGTGATAAGTCAATAAAAAGCGTTTATTTCCTTTTATTTGATTTAAAAAATAAAAAAAAAATTTTTTTTTTTATTAATGTGTGAGTTTTTGTGTAAATTGTGAATGAGTCCGTTTTTCCGCTCCTATGAGCGATCTTAGATAATCTCATTTCATTTCGTTCCTTTTTTTTTTTTTTTTTTTTTTTTTTTTTTTTTTTTTTGATTTTTGACATGCTGCTCTACTGACCATGCGTAATTGTGTAACGTAGCCTTTCTCATATATACATTATCGTTTCCGTGTGATTCTAATTATTGTTGTTTGAACAAAGCTCGGGCTTGTCGCACCGTTCCAATCATTGACCATATTTTGTTTATTTTTTGCCTCTTTTTTTTTCGGCTTCGCATGCTTCGGAATTTTTTCCCTGTGCATTTCCTCACCTTCTACAAAAAAATCAAGAGCATGCATGTATTTTTGTGTATATAATTATCTGTTAGAGCTAACGGATCGATTGTGGCGGAGAAATGGGTGGAGATTGCAATTGTCATATTGACATAATTACCATGACCTTTATAGATCATCTACCTTGTCATCAATTTGCAACGGCGCATGCGACAAAATCGTTTGGCACATCATCCGACTGATTTTTTTTTTTTTTTTCTTCATGCAACTTGATAAAACAGAGTTGGATGACTAATGTGACAATGATACGGAGTAGCTGATTTTCATATTGACAGGAGTTCGGGTGGCCGCGTGAGATAGGTTTAAACGTGGTGCAAACGTATGGTTGGTTCTAGTAGTTAAAAGTCCAAGCAGTCCAAGTCCAGTCTGGGTCTTATGGGTTAATTTGATTTTGCGAAAAACCATACCGTGATCTCTCCTAACAAATCCAGAAACTGTAAATTTCTATTTTTGTTTGACTTAAAGAGGTGCAAAAAAATTTTATTAGCCCTTCAGGTGTTGGACGTTCTTAACTGTAATCGAATTATCCGTAAGGTGCAACCGAACTGAATGTTCTTAACATAAATCTTAAAAGGTTGTTAAATGAAGGCTTAACGAAATAGAGGATTGAGTATCTACTGGATGTCCAAGATGGTCCAGATGCGTAATTTGGACGCTTTAATGGACATAATGGATGTAATTTGGACATGAATTTTATACCTTGGGAGATTTAATATTCACAAGTAGTATCACTTATACCAACTTATACCTATGGTTGGTATAAGTTGGTAGTAACCTAATAAGCCTGGCAATGATTTTGAATCCGTAACTTTTTGTAACCTTAATCTGCTGTACCTATAAATATTGAGTGGTCTTGACGAACCTCACGATGAAAAGCTGCCACCGGATTACCATATGGTTTGTGCCCCAAAATTAATTTTCTATTACTCATGGTATAAAAAGTCCCTTTTTGAGAATTATTTGGGGACTTAAAAGTAAAACTTTTTGGGACTCTACTTTTTAATACTCTTGCTATCGTGTCGTCTGCATCGAAAAAAAAAAGAAACCATGAAGGCCCCGAAAAATGGTTGGCAGCATTGTATCAAGAGTCACGTTATATACGTGAAGAGTCACGTTATATACATTGTTTGGACAAACGAATGTTTTCAATTCACATCCTCATTTTTTTTTTTTTTTTTTTTTTCTTTTTTTACATCACACCCATTTGTCACAGCAATATTAACCCCTTGAAATCAATCTTTACGAAAAAAAAATCTCTGTTTCATTCGAAATAGAAAATATTTTTAACCCCAAAGACAACACGGGGCCCTTTCCTGAACTTCGAGACAGTGTTGTCAAGCCGAGCGAAGCGAGGCTTGACAACGCACTGTCTCGAGTTCAGGAAAGTCCCCCGTGTTGTCCTTGGCCTTAAAAATACTATTTTTTTTTTTTTATTTTTTTATTTTTTTTTATTTTTTTATTTTTTTTTATTTTTTTATTTTTTTTATTTTTACCCATCGATACCACTAGGTCCTAGTGAGGAGGGAAATAAGGCCAAATATTAGGGTCAAAATGAAAGCCTTTTTTGAGGCGCGGGATGGGAGTGCTAACTCAGTTTTTACTTTTTTGGCAAAAATTGGCCTAAGTACATGTGCTTCTATTCCTTCAACAAGAAAGTGGAAA
This sequence comes from Liposcelis bostrychophila, assembly GCA_037577465.1. Lineage (NCBI taxonomy): Eukaryota > Metazoa > Arthropoda > Insecta > Psocodea > Liposcelididae > Liposcelis > Liposcelis bostrychophila. Next base: position 11,660,630 of record CM075210.1, read on the forward strand.
AAAAATGGCCAAAAGTTAAAAAAAATTTTTTCGCTGCGAAGATGACGCTGTACACAAATTTCGCTATCATCACGTAAGAGTACGCAAAAAACTGGTCTAGATACGTATTTTTTTGGTTTTTTTCCCCAAAGACCAAGTGGCCATAAAATGACCAAAATCTAAAAGACTTTGTTTCGCCACGAAGACCATGCTGGACCCAAATTTCGCCTTCACCATGTGAAAGTACGCAAAATTTTGGCCCAAAATCATGTATTTCGCCTTGGAACCCTAAGGGCGAAAGTGACAAAATTTAATGGCCTAAATAATAAAAATCACAAATAATTTTTTTCACTGATAAGATCCGGCTAGACCAAAATTTCGCTATCACCACGTGAAAGTAGCAAAAAAATAGCCTGGAAACAAATTTTTCCGTTGGAGAAAAAAAGGTAGAAATTGGCCCAAATTTACGCATTTTGATTACTTTAGGCATTAGTTTAGGTCGATTTCCACCTTTCGTCCTATCGATGGGTAAAAGTCCAAAAAATATTTAATTTTGGAGCACAAACTTTACAATAACCCGGTGGCAGGATTTATTTGATAACTTTCCCCCCTTAGTGGCAAAAATTTCGAATAAAATAAGAACACAGCTTGGAAAAGCTGAGCAAATAATTTCCACGAGAAAACGGGTCTTTAGGAATATCCAATTTCGTATTTAAAATACATGGAAACTTTTTTTTTATGTTCTTTTTTTCTCTTGACAAATAGGCGGAAAATTGGACCAAGTTTCTACTTGGATAATACATATGTAGCTTTAATAAAAGTTTCAAGGACTTCAATTCAACCTTTTTTTTTTTTTTTTTTTTTTTTTTTTTTTTCTTCAATGACTTGGGAGTGCTTTATAAATTTTGATTCTAGCGATTTTTAGTCATGTTGCAGCATCTTTAAATCCTTAAATAAATGTCGGCAAAAGATCCGTTTCAAAGTATCGGAATCATTATAAACAATATAATATTAGTAACATATTACATCACCAATTCAATGTCATGACAAGATTCTATCATGGTGCTAAATCGACCGACAACTTGTACTAAACGGGAAAAAAAGGATTTTTTTTTTTGGAAGGAATTTAACTTTTTGATTGGAAAATGCGATAAATCTTCCTATTAAATACGAAGCATTTGTTTCTAATAAATTTGGTCATACTTGTCTTATAAAAACACACATGAAACTTGAAAATGAATTCGACCGTTGTACATTTCAACATATCCTGCTTTACTTTTTTTTTTTTTTTTTAATTCAACACATATTAAGTCTTAGACCAGAAGATCAAACGTTCGGCTTGCATGTAGGATTTCATTCATTTTTTTTTCTTGTCTTGTTTTCGGGATGTAATAAAAAAATAATTCTCTTGTTTTAAAAAAGATGATCATCTTTTTTTTCTTTTTTTTTTTTTTTTTTTTTTTTTTGTTTTTTTTTTTTTTTTGGTTTTTTTCCCCAAAGACCAAAGTGGCCATAAAATGACCAAAATCTAAAAGACTTTGTTTCGCCACGATGACCATGCTGGACCCAAATGTCGCCTTCACCATGTGAAAGTACGCAAAATTTGGCCCAAAATCATGTATTTCGCCTTGGAACCCTAAGGGCGAAAGTGGCCCAATTTAATGGCCTAAATAATAAAAATCGCAAATAATTTTTTTCACTGATAAGATCCGACTAGACCAAAATTTCGCTATCACCACGTGAAAGTAGCAAAAAAATAGCCTGGAAACAAATTTTTCCGTTGGAGAAAAAAAGGTAGAAATTGGCCCAAATTTACGCATTTTGATTACTTTAGGCCATTAGTTTAGGTCGATTTCTACCTTTCGTCCTATCGATGGTTAAAAGTCCAAAAAATATTTAATTTTGGAGCACAAACTTTACAATAACCCGGTGGCAGGATTTATTTGATAACTTTTTCCCCTTAGTGGCAAAAGTTTCGAATAAAATAAAAACACAGCTTGGAAAAGCTGAGCAAATAATTTCCACGAGAAAACGGGTCTTTAGGAATATCCAATTTCGTATTTAAAATACATGGAAACTTTTTTTTTATGTTCTTTTTTTCTCTTGACAAATAGGCGGAAAAAAATCGCATAATTGGACCAAGTTTCTACTTGGATAATACATATGTAGCTTTAATAAAAGTTTCAAGGACTTCAATTCAACCTTTTTTTTTTTTTTTTTTTTTTTTTTTCTTCAATGACTTGGGAGTGCTTTATAAATTTTGTTTCTAGCGATTTTTAGTCATGTTGCAGCATCTTTAAATCCTTAAATAAATGTCGGCAAAAGATCCGTTTCAAAGTATCGGAATCATTATAAACAATATAATATTAGTAACATATTACATCACCAATTCAATGTCATGACAAGATTCTATCATGGTGCTAAATCGACCGACAACTTGTACTAAACGGGAAAAAAAGGATTTTTTTTTTTTTGGAAGGAATTTAACTTTTTGATTGGAAAATGCGATAAATCTTCCTATTAAATACGAAGCATTTGTTTCTAATAAATTTGGTCATACTTGTCTTATAAAAACACACATGAAACTTGAAAATGAATTCGACCGTTGTACATTTCAACATATCCTGCTTTACTTTTTTTTTTTTTTTTTATTCAACACATATTAAGTCTTAGACCAGAAGATCAAACGTTCGGCTTGCATGTACGATTTCATTCATTTTTTTTTCTTGTCTTGTTTTCGGGATGTAATAAAAAAATAATTCTCTTGTTTTAAAAAGATGATCATCTTTTTTTTTCTATTTTTTTTTTTTTTTTTTTTGTTTTTTTCACTATGTAACAGAAAATGAGAAGAATAATATCCGGTGAATTTCAAAGACGCCGAAATGTCAATATTTGCGTAAATGGAGGGAGAAAAGTAAAAAAAAAAAAAAAAAAAAAAGAGAGAGATAGCATATTTTAGCTGTTACGATTATTTTCAGTAAACAATTCGATTTGCAACGGAAAAGTAATTTCAAAGGTTAAGCAAACTGCATTACAAATAAACTGATAACGATTTTTAGTAAAGGCGGAAATAGTTCTTTTTTTAAAATAAAAAAAAATTAGCAGAAAAATTGATATTGATAAGGATAAAAATAATATTCAAAAAAAAGAATTAGAAATTTTAGTCAGGAATGCGGTAAGAAAATCCCGAGTGAGTTACGACGTCGAATTAATAAATCCGCTTATGTATTGCATACAGTAAAACATGATCAATAATGACGGTAATAATAAAAACTCATAAATAATTAAATGTCTGTCTAAGCCAGACGATGCAGGTTAAGATGAAACCTGGAGTCTTTGTTAATCAAGTGGATCAATCTCTCCGGTGGTTTTTTCGTTTTATTTTCTTCTGAGAGATGTAGGTCACTTATACTCTTTTCTCTTTCGATTGGTATTCGATACTTCCGAGATTCTCGTCACCTATTTTTGTAATTTTTCTCTTTCCCTGCCACCAATGGTATTGGAACAGGTGAGATCGTCTGCATTTTTTTATTCAATTTTTTTTTTTTTTTTTTTTTTTGAATAATAATGATATACGATGACTTGATGGAGGCAATGTCAATAGACGCCTTGCTGTTTATAATCTTAGCTACCCCGAACTTGATCATAAATTATGTTGAAAACTCATTCTCATTTACTTAAAGTTAAATCCTAAAATGTCATACTGTATATTGATATTATTTCTCGCAGCGGGAAACCCGGGTGCAAACCAGAATTGAAATTGATTTGAAATTGTTTTGTAACAACGCCACTTCTAATACCGAACAAAACCGACGATTTTTTATAATAATAATGCTTAACATTTATTCGATTGCGGTGTAATCGGTTTGGTCGGGACCTCCAAAAGGTCAAGTTTTTTTTTTTTCTCTTCTCTCTCTTTCTTTTTACTCCTCTTCTCTCCTTATTAAGTAGGAATTCCAGTAGCCGAAGAATATATACTGGAAATCTATGCTTGATGACTACCTTTCTTGATTTTTTATGCTGAGTAATAAAAATATTTACTCGAATCTTTTGAATCGCTTTTTAGACCGAAAATAAAAATAGGGTTTATGGAATAAACTTGCATTTTATGATAATTTTTTTTTTTTTTTTCGTCGAAAAAGAAAAATGAATACGTTTATGCATTTGGGAGTTTCTAATTTACGCAAAAGATTTTTTTTTCTTTTTTCGTTTGATAACCTAGGCGGATAATTGCTATTAAAGAAATGAAAACATTACTTTTGATTAACAAGGCATTTAATTAGTGCCATTCAGATGACCTATTTGATAATAAAAAAAAAAAAAAAGAATTAAGATCGTTCCGAATGTCATGGTCGGATATCTCTTACATAACATTTGTTATTATTTTAAAACAAGCCATTTGAAGAGCAGTGTTATGAAAGTCCCCTGTAAATGATGCCAGTATTGAGAATCTTTAAACGGTGTAAACGATGTTATTGAAGCTGGAAAATATACGGGAAAATGTTATGGCTGAAAACTGCATTAGTTTGTAGATTTTTAGTCGGGAATCTATCACTAAAACCTTAATCAGATTATTTCACAGTTATAAGCTTGCCTCTTAGGTGCCTCACAATGGTCGCTAGTCAAGAGAAAAGCGAACATATTCCTATCTCAAGCTTAGGTAAAAGCTATAAAAAGGATCTGGGCGTCAAAATCTTTGGTTTTCTGTGTCGTTTAAAATCACTTGCCCATATTGAAAAATTCAAAATGGCGGATTCAATATGGATGATGAAATTTCGAATTTTGCGTTGATTTTCATAAAACTGTATATCTAGGGATATTCGGGGTAGCTGAATACGAATCTGATATCCGTTTCTTCAAATTCAAGGTGGCGAATTTAATATGGCGACTTTTATCTTCACTTGCTGAAGTTTACCGATGTTCATCAAAATTGCGTTTGTGTTCAGTGTTTTGCCGCACCAGGTCTGGCGTATGGAATTCGAAAAAAACGCTGACGGATTCGAAAGCAGCGACCTCAAAACCCTCCATACACGAATTTTTACGAGCATAGGTAAACTTCAGCAAGTGCGGTCAAAGTCGCCATATAAAACTCCGCCATCTTGAATTTGAAAAAACTAATATCAGATTCGTATTTTCATTTATAGAACAAAATATACTGTTTATGAAAATCAACGCAAAATTCGAAATTTAATTAGCCATACCGATTTTCTCTTGACTGGCGTCCACTGTGTGTCTAGGCATAATTTTGGTCGCTTTTGACCGCCTCCTCCCATATTAACAAAATTAGAGTTTTGTAAACCCCCTCTCCCCTTTTTACGTCATATTTCAGCTCCAAACACCTAAAAATCTATTATATTACGCTTACGCAAGAATTTTCTTTCACAGCAGTCCCATCCCTTTTGTCGTGCTTATTATGCGATTAATACTGGGCCTCAGAGTCAATGGACAGTTACTCCGCCCGCTGACTTCTGCCCAACCCCTCGGAAAAGTTTCCCGTCATGCATTTTCCCTATCCTACATGCTATAAATGGATATTTAAAAGTTTCCGCTATTTTCTCGTTCTGGGTACAAGCCAACCAGTACTTGAATGGCACCTAAAAAGAAATCCAAATGCGCCATTGTAAAACAATCTGACCCAGGCTTTTGTTAGATTTTCGATTGAAAAGCAACAAACCTGCAGTTCGTACCAGAAGATCGCTATAAAAAGACCCAAAGTTAAAATTTTGGATTTTTCATTTAGAGACCACATCGCTGCCAAAAAATTTTATAAGTCAATGAAGGAATCAAGTGCCCATCAACTAATTGTTGTTGGCCGGAAAGCGATCAGTAACGTAGTGTTACTTCTCCAGATGGCGCCAAAGAGTGCCAGCTATAAGCCAGAAATTTGGTAGAACCATCTTTTACGTCCTACGAAATATATGTACTGAATCACTTTTGTCAGTTTAATTTCATTCACTAAGTTTTTAATTTCTCATTCGTCAATTTTAAATTAATAAAAGTCTAAAAAAACTTGTTTCGGCCCACTAATAAACTCGCAAAAAAAACTAATCTTTTTTTTTTTTGAAAAATCCACAAACGGCCTAATATTCACATGCTCTTTTCCCCCCCAAACCGTTTAATAATGTGTCAAACCGAGTTTCATAATCAAGTTTTACTGAATAAATTTTCTTATATTAACATCTTAATTTAAAATGATAAATTAAAATTTTGGAAAAAAAAAATCGCTGTAGTCCGCGATATAATATATTAAACTACATTAATTCAAAATAAATATTAAGCATTTTAAATTCATAGCAGGGCTTATGCTTTTAAAATCAAAGGAAATAAGATTTTTTTTTTTTTTTTTTTTTTTTTTTTTTTATTATTACTTGAAATAAATAGATAAAATTCGACAAATCATCGGAGCATTTCTCGTTTGATAGTAGCAAGGAAAAAAAAAAGCAGACTAATTATCGAGATGTGTGATTAGGGAGGTCTCGGGCTATTCATTAACAACCCACAACACATAATGAATAATTTCTCAGGTAATTACACTCGTTACGGGAGCAGATTCAGAAAACGATTCACTTTGACTTTTAAACGAAGCATGCGTTCAGCAAAGGTTTTTTTTTTTTAATTTCCAACTTACTAGACCTAATTTTTTTTTTTTTTTTAATCATCATTAACACTGGTTTTTGTTTTCGTTCCTAGCCTGTAGAACAAGTAGAAATTGTATGATAGATAAAATGTTTTTCTTTTTACTTCTAGCCAATTTTCCACACCAGTACAAAAGCAATTTTTTTCCTTTTTTGCTTTATCGACCGCAGGGAGAATAAAGCATTGTTTTTAGCACAAATTTCAGATTTTCAGTTTTTGATATTTTTACACGTTTTGAAGTCCCCTGATGCCGAAAAAAGCAAAATTTGGATGGTGGCCGTGTGTGTGTATGTGTGTATGTGTGTATGTGTGTATGAATGTATGAATATATGTGGAAAAAAAAGTGTCTGTCGGAGGAAAAGCAGAAAAACGAAAGAACGGATCTCGATGATTTTTGGTGGTTAGCAACTTCTAATGAAATGTAGGTGCTGATTAGTTTTTGAGCCAAATCGGTCCAGCGATTCGGAAGCAGTGAGTGAAAATGTTCAATTTTCAACGATTTCAAGATCTTTTTTGACTATACATCGCGAACGCAGCCACCGATTGAGTCAGATTTTCGTACCGCAGTAGATATTCATCCAAATACGCTACCATTGAAATTTGGTTAAATTCTGTTGAGTGGTTCAGAAACGGTGAGCAGGGCTAAAAGTATGGGTATAGGCCTAAAAACCGATATCTCCAACTTTTGAAACGTCACGATATGACGTCATCGATTACGTCAACAAAGCGATTTGGATGCTGATTGGCGGGTTCCTCGTGGGAGCTAACGAAAAAATAACCGTATTTTTGAAAATATTTTCGGGGTAGAGGATTCCGAATCTGAAATAATTTTTCCTAAATTCGAACTCTTTATGCCCGTACTGCGGCTTTGGTGGACCTCTGATCAAAAATCTAACTGTATTTTTGAGAATATTTTCGGGGTAGAGGATTCCGAATATGAAATAATATTTCCAAAATTCGAATCCCTTATGCCCGTACTGCGGCTTTGGTGGACCTCTGATCAAAAATCTAACCGAATTTTTGAGAATATTTTCGGGGTAGAGGATTCCGAATATGAAATAATATTTCCAAAATTCGAATCCCTTATGCCCGTACTGCGGCTTTGGTGGACCTCTGATCAAAAATTTAACCGAATTTTTGAGAATATTTTCGGGGTAGAGGATTCCGAATCGGAAATAATTTTTCCGAAATTCGAATCCCTTATGCCCGTACTGCGGCTTTGGTGGAACTCTGATCGAAAAACTAACCATATTTTTGAGAATTATTTAAATAGTCGATAAAGCACTTTGATCGGTTCACCGATCTCATTTTTTATCAGTGGTTTTCTGTGTTATTATCATTATCATTTTTTTTAAACCAGCTGCCACAGCCACGTGGGACTCGGTAAAACTTTTAAATGCATGTTTCTTTGCTACACTTTCCCATTGATTAATAATTGGATTATTAATCCGGATCTTCAGCAATTTCTGAAGATTTTCTATTGGATTTTCCGATGGAAAAAATGTGTTCAAAATACAAAATTCCATTTGTTCAAAATACAAAAAAAAAAAAAAAAAAAATCATCCTGCTAACCTTTTAAGGTATTATGCACATTATTATGGTGGCGGAATGCCACGAACCGGTTAAAAACATAAAAGTACTAAAAACATGAATCTTATGATTTTTTTTTCCTTTTTTTTTTTTTTTTTTTTTTTTTTTTTTCTTGTTCGCGGCTTGTTTTCATTACAAATTGCGTAATTTGATATGTAGGTTGCAAATTGAAACCCATGAGATAAAATTATGCTTCTCGACTTTATTTTATATTTTTTTTCCTCCATATCCGTGAAAATTATTGTACGTAAAAAAAAAAAAAAAAAAAAAAAAAAAAAAAGAAGAAAAAAAAAACCGAACCGAAAACTTCTTATGACCAACGTCTGAAAATTACTTCCGGTTTATTCTCACGTCATCGTTTAATGAAATGGAAAATCATCTCTTCCCACGAAATTACTTTGTGTAAACGTTTTATCCTTCAGATAAAACAGAAAACGTTGGAAAAAAAAAGCCAGAAAAAAAAAATAGATCGTAATTATGATGTGTGAGCGCGCTTGGTTTTTGATGACATCAAAGGCTCCCGCCATTTTTTTTTTCTTTTAAAATAATATTATCCAGTAAAGTCCTAAATAATTACGATAGCTAGCCAATCATCACCATTTTTAAAAAGAAAAAAAAAATGAAATTAAATGCACGAGCGCGCCTTCTACTTTTTTAATAAAACAACTTTTTATTTTCTTGTTATTTATAAGCTACTTGCGCTAGTTACATTAGCAATTACTTTCATTGAAATGCCGAAAATCACGAAGTATCAATTAATTTCAACGCCTCATTGAATACCGAACGGTTATTTATTCTTTTTTTATTTTTTTTAAAAATCGAAAACGAATTCCTTGTATCTCCTTGTTATAAAAGGATAATTTATATTGAGAAAAAAAAAAGTATATGAAAAAAAATCTGGTTGTTTATGTGTGTTTATTTTATATGCTAGCCGTTAAAGTCCATTCAGACGGCTACTTTAAAGCAATACGTGTAAAGGAAGCAACTTCATAAACGTCAAAATAATTAAGAGCACTTGCATCAGGTAATAATTTATCATCGGGCCGCGTAATCTATCAAAAATAAAAAAGCACCGCGCGCTGATAAACTCATTAGCTCTATTGTAACGTGTTTAAAGGGATATGCAAATCAGAAAGAAATCGCACGGGAGAAAAAAAAAACGAAATTAAATAAAAAGGGTAATGAGAGAGAGAGAGGTCCCATTTTCACTTTTTTGGGCACAATGAAAACAAAAGCAAAAGACGCGGTACCTGGGTGGTCCACGAAGGAGAATGAAAGGAGCTCGCGCATGTGCGATCATTTCAAAATTATTCATCTAAAAGATTTTAATGAAGAAAATGTAATTAATTTTATAAGTTTTTCGTCTGTCCCTTAGGCACTTTTTTGTAATATTTAAAAAAACTTTTAAAAACCCTTTTAGGAAACGTGTTGTTTTTTTTTTTTTTCTAAAAAAAAGATGAAGTTTAACATGAATATTTTGGAAAGGAAAATTAATTTTGTGGTGTCCGAGAATCAAGACGCTTTTCTTTCATTTCAGTCGGGTTGAGGAATTTAGGATTCTGTAATAGGCCGTTCAAATATTAAGTTGAGGCGGGAGGGCAGTAAAAAAAGGTAAAAAAATGATGCTGATAATGTTATTTAAATGGCCCCCAACAGAAAGAAAACTTGAAGGGAACGTGAGATGGAACTAGTTTTTGCAAATATTGGAGCCATTTTCATTTCTTGCTCACTCTTAGCTACGGTATCGTTGGCACGGCTGTAGAGTTGGCATTGTAAACTTCAGGGAAACACTATCAGCGTTAGGGTTTACAGTGCCATGAGGCTAATTTAGGGAAGGCAATTGCTTATGGGCTAATAAAATTCAAGAATATGTTGCTTGAATTCGATTTTGCTGGTAAAAAAATTGTTTTGGTGACAAATAATGAGATCGAAATAGCTGATTAGGGGAAAAGCCAAAAGGATAGCGGCTTTGTCGTCTGAAAACTATAGCGGTTAAGGACTCAATTTTTTTACTATAAATTAAGCTGCAACCTGTATCTCCCCTTTTAGGCTTTTGGCGGAGCATGTTGTATGCTTTTCCCACTAAGCGGCAATTTTTTAAGTCCCCGAAAATCGAATGTTTTTCATTCAGAATTTTTTGTTGTCATTTTTTTCCGGTGATTTTCCTTCAGCACTAGTGTGCTTTATAGGTATAAATAGCTTTGAGCATAAGCGAGGCTTTAAGACTGAGGGAAAAATTTGCAAAATTTCATATATGAAAAGATCAAATTTCAATGTGATTTCGTAATTTTTGACACTCATCTATTTCACCTAGTGATCAAATATTTTTTCCACTGATTTATATATTACAACAAGCACTGACTTGTGAAAATTTACTTATAAAACAAATTCTCATTATTTCCTCTGTAATACAAACTTATTCTAACATTTCTCCTGTTCAACTTAGTTCCCATTTTTGTGCTAGAATCTTTTTTACTGGTTCTTACTTGGGGAATTACGTAAGCATTTTTTTTTTTGCCTATTTGGTACCCTTCCTCCCTGGGTGTCAGCAAGCGTAAGAAATGGTCGACCTCCCCCCCCCCCCTTCCCTGATATAACGTAAGATTTTTTTTTTTTAATAATTTGCAAAAGTGAGATTTTAACTTCATTTTCTTTTTATTTTCATGTTCAAAAAAATTATTCTTACAATTTCTTCTTCTTTTTTGAAATAAAATTTTGACTAAGCGTCAAAATGAATCAATAAAATAAGATCAGAAATGAATTTAAAGGAATCATAAAATCAAATTATGAACTAATGAGACCATTTTTACATTAAATAATGCAGCAAATTTTTAAAATTTCTGATCATGGAATCCCCCCCCCCTCCCCAGGTACGTGTTTACATAATATTTTTATTATCCCTTTTTACTTATTAAAGGAGGAGGATTAATAACCCGGGTTTTTGGGCCCATTTATGTAATTCTATTACACGATTCTTTTGATTTTATCACACGATTCCATTACTCTTATGCCAAACCTAAATGGGTAATTTTGAAGGTGGCGGCATAGACGTACAGGGTTGGAACATTTACAGAATGAAGACCGTATTATTCTGGTGCTTTGATGTCCGAAAAGTTATACGTTTCGTGCCATAAGCGAAGATAGCAGGGGGGCCAAAAAAACCGAATGGGCCGAATTATCGGCCCTCTCTCTTTTAATTTCCGAAATAACTTCGATGTCATCAGACATTCGTACTTAAAATTACGCAAAATTACGTTTCATTAATTTTTTTTAAAGGCTTTCGACTTTAGCCCGCGTCCGTTTGTTTCATTAATTAAATTCTTTTTAAAGTAGATTAATTTATGATCGAATTAAATCCATGTCATTTTCACGGCAAAAACTAGTTCGATTAAACCATAATTAAGCTTCTTTCATCAAAATAAAATATATTCTACCAAATGTTAAAAACCTAAGAAAAATCATCAAAAAATATTGCACAATTTTAATAATTTTTGAAATAAATCTCCGGTTTGTAATTTCAGACACACTTTCATCACCGCATTATGCATTAGGGTCCATCCAAAAAAAAAAACTATTTACGGTTAGTTCATTTTCAAAAGTTAATCAATCAAGAGTCGCAAAATAGATGAGAATTTGTAACATTCCAAACTGGATAATGCCCCTATAAACTCTTAAGAAGAGAAAAAAGAATTCATAATTTAACACTGACAACTGTCAGCCACACATTAAGCCTTCTCAATGTTGATATTAAATGATGATCTTAATCTCTGTTGTAATCGTACTTTTTTGTTTTCTAATTAATCTCCTTGTTAAAATTATAGTGTTAGTTATTATAATGAATTATGGGACATGAACTTTTTTTTATATACATATTTTTCTCTGATTTTAATTCTTAGGTAAAAATCTTTTTTAAAAGATGTTTCATTTACTAATTCGAATTTAATTATGATGAAACTTTTGAGCCTTAGGAAGATTTATAATTACTTGCTTTACTTCGGAAGGCTTGCAGTGTTGAACCATCTTTTTGCTGCTAACCATTCTGAACTTGAAGACGAAAACGACTTCATTATGAATGAACTTTAACTGGGATAATGTATGGTTTCTGTCATTGTCGAACGAGAAAGCTTGTTTTCGGTGATTGCTCAGGAAGAAAAAGAAGAGAAAAAAATAATGTCGATTTTTTTTTTTTTTTTTTTTTTTTTTTTTTTTTAGTAAATACTGTATAATAAAAAGAACACTGATGGCCCTTATGATTAAAACCTGTCAAGTCTTTAAACCCTTAGGTGAAGATTCGAAGTGTTATTCCACTAGTAAAAACAATTCGTGCTTGCTAATCCAAAATACATGAAAAATGCTTTAGAGGGTTCCTATCAAAATTTTTTTTTTCGAAGACCTTTTTTTTTTTATACCGTTGTAAAAACTTTATTTATTTACTTTGTTTCTCACTCTTACTATTATTTTATTAAATTAGGCGATTAAATGACGATATTATAAAAAATCATGAGCGGTAAAGAGCCAAGGAAGAATCATTTTCAATGGTGCTAATTAAGTGGAAAAGCTATACCGCCATGTTTAATCCCTTTGAAGATATGGACTCACTTTGCTTAACTTCCCGAGTATTTAGTTATTTCTATTTAGTTATATACCTTTAAGTTTTCATGCAGAAAATGAATCAGAAAAAGGTGAATACACTCAGGTAGCACAGCATGTTGTAAGCTTTTTCACTGGACAACAATTTTTAAGTGCAAACAAATTTATTTTCGTGCAATAAAATTTTTTTGGCGAAAAAAAAAAAAAAATGGCGAATTGCAAAATTTAAATGCATTTTCTGCGATGCTACGGGACTTTTTTCGGGACTGCGTAAAAACCCTGAGCAGCACACCGTTCAGTGTCAAGTTAAGAGGGGCTTCACGGAATACCGGAAGAAATGGCCGTTTTGTCTAATACTCGATTTACGGTGAAAAAATCCAAATGACAGTTTTTTTTTTGCAAATTAAAGAAGATAATTTTAAGAATTAAAATAATTAAAAATAGAGTAGGCCTACTCTTTTTTTAAATTTGAAAAAAGGATTATATTCGGGCAAACTCCAAAAAAAAAAGAGTACTCTTTTTTCTCCTAAAATAAGAGTAAATACTCTTTAAAAGAATATAAATGGCAAGCCTAGAAGGCTCCTCTTAAACCACCAAACCAGCTATTTCTGACTCTGACATCTGCTTTCCCCATTCACGGACGAACATCTTGGACAAAATCTTGGACAATCTTGGTCTCGTTTGTTCATCCGTAAAATGTTCCCCTGGGAAATCTGGCCCGTTTAGTTTGAGCAATCCACTTTTGGAATCAAACGGTTAACTAACAAAAAAATACTCCTTCAGGACCTTTTAAAATGAACTGAGTGAAAAAAAAAATAGAAACGATATTTTCTTGTGATAGTAAAGTTGATTCATGACCATGCCGGCACATATTTTGAAAGGACAAGTTGACAATCGTGTTTTCGTTACTTCCCCAAAAAGTAACGGATCCCGTGTCAAATACTCCATAAAAGTTATTACGGTTAGTCTTTCACTCATTGTTCCATTCAAGTTTCCTTTACAACGATTTTTTTTTTCAAAATTAATAGCTTCCGTCTGCCAAAAAATTCATTGATAAACATCCCCACAACCTTCCTTTTTCCGAGGAGCATAAGTAAATACCCAAACGAGTATTCTTTAATTTCAAGTAACTCTCGATTTATTTTTTCAAACACGTATTTCACAATTGAAGAAATAATGCTCAAGATGCGTTTCGTGGCCACCCAGGACTCATTTTTATACTTTTCACTTCTCTTTTTTTTTCACCGATTGTTCAGTGAACCTAATTACGTTCCGTTGTTTGTAATATATGCCAGTAATAAATCACTTGAGGCTATGATATGATGTATCAGTGTGTTAACAGGTTTCACCTTTTACCCGATTTGTTTCTAATCATTATGAATGGACTTTTTTTTTTCAATACGGATTGTTTATAAAAAAAAAAGAAAAATAAATAGGGCGTTTTTTATTTTTTTGTCCTAACGTGAATATATTATTGGGCTGAACAGGAACTGACCTCTGACCGAAAAGATTTACTTGTTAGTGTTGTTTTTAATTTCTTTATTATTGGTGTTGTTGTTTTTCATTGCTTGTTAGGTGCTATTCACAATTTGATTTGATTATTTTATTTGAATATTTATTTTTTTTGTTCTTTGTGCCGAGTGCGCGTTGGGTCTGTTAAATTAAAACGTTTTCATCTCCCCCGCTGATGTCTAGTTCCAAAGTTAGTCTTGGTCAAATTAGTGCCATTATATTCGGTTTGACGATTAATGGACGCATGATTAGGCGATATGAGTGTTTTTTTGATTCAGATCAAACAACCACTGCGAAAGAAGATATGGCTGTAAGCTGAATATAACCGCCGGCAGCAGTGTGACAGGACCTGTCATGAACGAGCCTGTGCCTGAGCGTATGCCTGCCATGCGCCAGTGCCATGAACTCATCCAGTCACAGTGTCATTCATTAGCGTCAGTGCTGGTGCGGATGACAAGTATGAACTTGTCGGTATCATATCTAGGCCACAGAAAATGTAAAAAAGATACCAGCTACATTTTACCTTAATATTCAAAATCGATATCAGAGATGATGATGTAACGATCGAATTTATCATTTTAATTCCCGAAAATTGCCTGAATAACGCGAAAAACGTCAACACAGATCATCATTTTACTGAATATAATGTCAATATGTAATCAAATCATAAATAAATTTTTTTATCATTAGCGCATCCAAACAAGTACGCAAACAGGATCATTCCCGTATCAAAATTCAAATATCCAATTACTCGTCTATGATTTGACATAAAAATATCAATTTTCTTAAAAAATACATTTTTTTATTATCTTTCGTCTTAATCGAAATGAAAACATGTTTTGTAAACGATGGATGCCCATACAAAAAAAAAAAAAAAAAAAAATTACATCTAATCGTTAATGTATTTATAAAAATCTATGTGTAAACTGATAACGATTTTTGACGATAGTTTTTCCTTGCCCATTTTAAGTAATACCGAGAAGAAAAAAAAAATAAGGCAACTAATAGTCTAGATGAAGGATTTTCTGATGAAAAATGACAAGACTAAAAATCGTTTGATTGTTCAAACCCAGGAAGGAATATATGCCTTAAAATAAGACAATAGAGTTATTTTTAATCTTGTCATTGTGTGGTTTTTTATTTACCGAGCTCCTTTCTGCTGCGTTTGCCCCGTTCTTACCTGGAAAAAAAAAAAAAAAAAAAAGTGTTATACACGAAAATAAAATATATGAAAGGACGTTGACGTTTTTGATTAAAATTTTTTTTTCTTTTGTTTGACCATTGATTTTAGAGGTTAGGATGCGTGCGAAAGTAGCAATCGAGTAAATAAACAAGAAAAATTAATTAAAAAGTAAATTGCATCGGACTAAATTGAGCAAATAATTATTCAATAACTAAAAAAAAAAAAATTGTTATTATGAGAATGAATTAATGGGTAAATGGAAGTTTGTTTTAAACAATGTTATATCCGCCAGATTTTTTTTTTCTTTTTGAAGTATCGTCCATTAAGGAATAGTTCGCGGGTATTGTTGAAAGCGCGAAGGGAATGTCCATCAATTTTTTTTTTTTAAGAAAAAAAAATTCTCAGCATTCATTAGCCTCGTTTTGTTCTTCCCGCCGAAGAAAGTGTATGAAAATTTGAATGACGTTTTCTTTTGTATATTAATATGGAGTGTAATTTTTACTATATCAACCCGGATGTGACAGATTTCTTTAAGATAAGTTGAAGTTAATGCAATTTTGAATTACAGCAACGCTTTTGAATTTCTTTTGCAGGTGAGCAAAAAGAAAGGAATGATCAAGGAAATCATTGTCAATTGAACATCTCTCAAAAGCATTAACCGTTTGATGACTGTGAGTAAACTTATGGGAAGTTCAAATATCTGACAGTTCTGAAAATGTCACTGGAAAGGCACAGCTTTTTTTGAAAACCAACCGTACTGTAGGTTACCAGTCTTATTTAACGAGTGGCTTAACTTGGAGCACAGCTGATCCGTAAAAGTAAGTGACCTTTAATAGTATATTTCACTGCTTGAATCTAAAGCGAGACTTTTCGAGTCCGGGACCGATTTTGAAGCGAGGTGCGGAAAACGGTTGGGGGCTCAAAATTTCGAGATTTAGATTTGTAGCTGTGAAACATAGTTTTTATTTTAAGTGCAATGATTATTTAATGCTGTTTGCTTTATGATTTGACAGCGGCCATATTGATTTTGGGCGTCACTTTTCGAGCGCTAGACCATTAATGTTTGCTTTTAGGGGTGACCTTAAAAGCACTACTTTAGCATCACATGGAATAAAAAAATATTTTTGCGCGTCTAGAAATGTTTTTGAAAACTTCCAGCAACTCGGGGCTGCAATTCCGATTAATTTTTATTCGGAATCGGAATCGGAATCGGAATCGGAATCTGCTATTTCAAAAGATATTGGAATCGGAATCGGAAGCCGTGCTTTTTTTGGACAAATTGGGATCGGAATTGAAATCTCGTTTAAAAACAGTTCGGAATCTTTGGAATCATGGTCGGCATCGGCATCCAAAAAACTTTTTTCCATTTATATTGACTTAAAAACCACGAAAATACCGCAATTACAGTTAATCAATTTTGGTTTAAATCAGAATCAGAATCGGAATCGGTATCGATAAAATATTTGTTAATCGGAATCGGAATTGGAATCTGAAATTTTTTCCCATCTTTCAAAATCGGAATCGGAATCGGAATCGGAATAGGAATTGCAGCCCTGCGGCAGCAATGGCGTACAGTATATAGATACGGTATACGAAATTTTGTTTATAAAACAGATAATTTGTTAGCTTCTAAGAGCAACCAGCTGTACAAGAAATACTTCTATTAAATGCAATACCAATTTCAAAAGTTCTTCCTTCCTGCAATCTGCATTATGGCACAGCCCACTCCATAAGTTATGCTCCATAATTTGGGGTCATTCAAGTATTAACCTAGAGCCTTGGAAAAGAGTGAACCTTTAAAATTCTCTCACAATGCTAAATCCTCATATGAGAAGGCCTATTTTTGATGGGGGGGATTAAACATTTCCGAAATTATGCTTTCGTCAAGGGTGTACTCACTCATGAATTTCGGTGTACACTTGATTTTGCATTACCTTGGTATTTTATGCATTTTGAATTATCACTGCATTATTTGTATTATTTGCATTACTTCGCCATTTTTAAATTAAAGTGTACAGTTTTTTGAAAGGAGTAACTCCTCAGCTTTCGTAGTATTTGAACGGTTTTTTTAAAATAGTATAGCACTTTAGCTTTGTAGGGGATGCAACTCTTAGTGGTCGTCCATAAATTACGTAAGCATGTAAGTTCGTATTTTTGACCCCCCCCCCCCCCCGAACATGCTTACTGAATTTATGGACGGCCCCTTACCACCCTTTTCGAATTAACGACGCTTTCTTTAGTTTAGAAGCGAATAAAATTCGCAAAATAGAAACATACCCGTCAGTGTTTTCGTTATTTTTCCCATCTTAACAGAATTTTTTTTTCCTGAAGAACACTTTGCAAGCGTCGTCGTTATTTGGTCTATCAAGTTCGGATATTAGGCTGACTGTAGTGACAACTGACCGTTTACCCATGACAAATGGTCTCGTTTTCACGTCATATCAGATGATGTCACGTGCATATGTCCCATAAACAATCTTTCAAATTTTTTTTCGTGGATTTTCGGGGAACGTTTGAATGAAGCTGCTACAAAAAAAAGTTGTACCATCAAACCTAGCTAATTGACTCGGACAGTGTTTTATCAGTGTGAACTCATATACACTTCTCGTATCACTTCATATTTTTTTTTTCTTCTTTCTTATATTTGTTCTAAAATGCGTATTTGAATACTTTTAGAGTAAAATTTCCGGTCTGACAGTTATTTTTTCCTGTTTATCCTCTTCACGAGACATTTTTATGTTTTTTTATTTTCTTATTTTTTACGACTTTTTTTTTATTTACAATTTTTTTTTCTTTTCGTGTTGGTTCAACGAAAGAAATAAAAAAAAATTTTTTCTTTTTTGTCTTTTTCGGTTTTGAAGCCGACTCGAAAGTCCACTTCCGTCTTTTCTTTCTCTTTAAAAATCGATTTTTTTTTCTTTAGAACTATAAATTATTTTTAACTTTTAAATTACCAAGGAGAACTGTTTCCAGTTACGAAAAAAAAAAAATCATCATCAAAGGGATAAAAAAAAAACTCGTCCAATCAAATCGTTTTAAAAAAAATTAAATTTAGAAAAAAAAAAAACCGGCATTGTATCCTTAATAAGCTTTTAAAAATATAAAACACGTAGAAATCGCATCTGTATGAGATCACTTCATAATTTAATTTAATTATGTAAACCATATTAAATGGATCGGTTTAACTCGTCAAATGGACATTAGCATAAGTAATATTAATAATAGGTAAAGTTTTCCATTAGTCTTTCGAACAGCGAGAGAGAAAACTAGGGTAGGCGCCTACACCGCACGGGGCCCCCCAACCATCAACATTTAGAGCAACATTTTGATTCTTAATTATATATTCCGGATGACTATTTCATTGCCATGTCTAAATCATCTTACTGTTAATGTTCCTTAATGAATTATGGATCTTTTTAGTATTTCAGCCGAATGACATGCCCTCACGATTATATAAATAATAAAATCAAATGAAAACAGCGAAAAATATTAAAAAAAAAAAAGTTTACGTAAATTAGTCGGAAAATGTATTCACCTTGGGAGGAGGTGGCCTCAAGATGACATTGCTTTGTCGAAAAATACGTACTTAAGACTTAATATACAGTCTAATTTGTGGTCTAAGGCGTAGCATTACCTTTTTTTTTGTAGTTTTAAATAATGCTTTTAATACATGCCACACTCGTTCAACAGTTTGTAATTATTATCATTTTCTTATATCCGTAGTTGACTTCGTTGACCAGTTTGACGTGTTTGTGGTAAATTGTTAAATTAAAAACTGCGGGGAAAAAAATGATATGAAGTTAAGAGTCCGAACACGATTTTTTAATATAATTAGGAAGTAAAAAATGAGTTAATCTTCATTAACAATCCTCAAAGCGGTTTTTATTTTGTCGAAAAATAAAAAGTAGAGACTTGATATCTAATTAAATGGTAAAAGGGAATGCCGAGTGAAGCAAACGAAGAAAGGAAGGACGAGTGGATGCGAAAATGTAACAGGAAGTGTTGGAAACGAAGAGGTATGAAGATGTTATGTAGAATATGAAGATGGCACTGCAGAAGAAAAACAAATTGGGACGAAGATGGAGTGATGAAGCAAGGAAGAAAGTTGGGATGAAGCAAAATGTTAAAACATGTACTTTATGAAGAAGATATAAAGACGCAGGCCTATACCAGTCCGAAAGGCTGAAGGAGGAGCAAAGGTTTTGAAGACATTTAGCGACTGATTTGGAAAATCTTGAAAATGTGAAGATAAGCATTTTTTCATTCAACAGAAAAAAAATTCACAGGATGATCAAACTTGCTCATATGGCTACTGAAATGTCTTTGCCTCTCTTTGGATATTGGTCGGTCAAAGTGACTGCAATCCCGGGACACCGGATCTATTTTAGTCCCATCAATCCTGGAATTTTGAATCCCGCAAATATGTGTACCTCCACATGAAAAGGTCCCACTTTGCAGATGGTGCTTATAATTTTTTGTTTGTAAACAAAGGGTTTTCTTATAAGTTAAATTTCCACAGCCTTCCATATTCCCAACTGCCAAGTGGGGCCTTTTCATGCGGAGGTACACATATAGGAATTTTTAGAAGTAATTAGTCCAAAATTTTAAAAAATTTACAAGGTAACAGTGAACAAAAAAAGATTCCTACCATTTTTCCTACAAAATAAATTTCTAATCCATTTTTTCTAAAAATTTTGGTTCCTGAAATTGTTTTCCTAACTTTTTTTTCTAGTTTTTAATTTTCCTAAATTCTTTTAATTCCTAAAGTAAAATTTCCTAAAAGCCCTTTAGGATTTAAAAAGTTAGGAAAAATATTCATTTTAGGAAATTTTTTTTTTGGAATCAAAAAATTTCAGGGAAATTGAATGTTATGAAAGAAATGGTTGGGAAAAAAAAATTTAGAAACCAAAATTTTTAGGATAAATGGATTAGAATTTTTTTTTTTTGTTTTAGGAAAAATAAAATAGTCGGGAACGCAAAAAAAAAAATTGTCTCCTAATGACTCCTATTTTTTGGGCAACACTAAAAAAATCGTTAAAATTGTTGTCAGTTGAACTTGGTAAGTTCATTAAAAATGCCTCGTTTTTGCATAAAGTAAAATCGACGTTAATTCTGATTTTAAGATCGGAAAAAAGTTTTAGCAGCGGTAATAACATTTTAGCGTTAAACGGATGCATAATTCGATTAAAAAAAGTCAAAATTTAACATTTTTGACTAACTCCCGGAATCCCAATGGAAATGTCATATATTTCCGAAATTTCGGAATCGAAATGACCCGGGATTGCTATCTCCAAAGATTATGAAAAATATAACAAAAAAGAGGTCGTCCATAAACCACGTTTGCACGTTCGGGGGGAGGGGGTATTCAAAATGCTGACTTTTGCTAACAAGAGGGGAGAGGGGTTTTACATATCTAACGTTAGCATTTGTCTCATGTAATAAACTAGAAAAAATGAAAATAATTTAAATTTTTAAATTATGTAACCTAATTTACTTTAAAAAAAAAACCTACGTGAAACCACACCGACTCTAAGGTTAAAAAAAAGGAAGTAAGCATACTCGATTTTTTCCTTCGCACTTTTTACATAATTCCGTAATTCAGGTAAAACTTTATATTGAACATCGATTCTGACTTCATCATTCCAGTTTTTTTTTTTTTTTTTTTTTTTTTTTTTTTTTTTTTTTTTTTTTTTTTGGAAAAAAAGGAAGGAAAAAAAAATAATCAACAGTCTGCATAATCGTTTACCTGTATGTGGGAATAACTGATGCAATGCAGGATTGCAGTTTACTCTGTAACTCAAAAGTTGAGTTTTTGTATCTTTTACCAGCTTATTACGGGGATTATTGAACAATACAAAAACAGGAATAAAGAGCATCGCCAAGTCGAGGCTGATTATTAGCTGTCAATAGGCTATTACATCAGTTGTATATGTTGATTCTTTTTTTTTTTTTTTTTTTTTTTTTTTTTTTTTTTTTTTTTTGAATTATCAAAAATGACTTCATCATCTCCATTAATAGTGGCTGTTAACAAGGTAAAAAACACCGGATGCTTGTTAATAGGTTAAGTAATCGATAATTGCAATCGATTCTTAGCAAAATCGAAACTTATGTATATCTTACGGAAATCGAGGAGGTGGGTTTGATAAACCCTCCAACCTACTCTTTTATTATTGTATTGTTGTTTTTTTATACATTTACGGTTAAGCTCTAATTGACTTTGGCTATCAAGATTTTATTGTAAAATTTTCCCAGGGACGACACATGCGTGTGTGCCAAGATAAAAAAAAAAAAGTCTTAGGGGTTTCGATTTTTTTTTTTTTTTTTTTAGAAATCGAAAACCATTTGCATTTACTGTATTTAGTTGTATCGTTAATGCGAGTAATAAAAAGATAAGTAACAGGTTTTTGCGATGTAGTTTTATTACTGAAAAAGCAATAACAAATTTTTATTCGATTTGCAAAAAGCATGCTGAAGAAAAAAAAAAGTTTTTCGAATTGTCTCTTGCTAACGTTTTTATATCGTTCGAGCGAAAACCATTGAAAGTTTTTGAATGCTTAGATTATTAAAAGATTCGGCACCCTAATCGATATTTTTTTTTGAAAGATATACATAAAAATGGTACAAGTCAAGGTTTTTTTCTTAATAAAATATATGAAGATGGAACAAAATGAGCAAACATCGCAGACCGGAACAAAGTCAAACTCCTTGTACGTGAAGACCCTCCAGTCAAACATAGCACTCAGCCATGATATTAAACGAAAAATGATTGCTTTCAACCGAAATGATTTACTTACCGGTTACGGTCACGTTAAAACTATTTTCAACGTTCATTTTTAATGATTTGTTGATTTTTATTATAATAATAATAAAAAAAAAATTTTTCTTTTACTGTTTTGATTTAAAATTTGTTAACCACTGGAAAATTTTTTTTTTTTCCCTTTAATCATCCCCTTTCTTTTTGCATGAGACATCCTCTCATCAGCCTATATAGCTTTAAAGTACACAAAAGTCAATTAGCTAAGTGCAGGAAGTGTCAGGGGAGGCTGCGTTACCGGAAAATCTTAATGAATGTGCTTTGTATATGGTTACCTTTTATTTATTTTTACTCCCTGGGATAATGCAGCCCTTGCGGGGTCGGACTTTGATTTTTTTTTTTTTTAATTGTTCAATCGCTAAGCATTTTCCCGGATAGTTCCGCCAAAAAGAAGCGATTCGTTTATATAATTCAGTGAAGCATTAGACAACCGGATAAAGTATTAACTGTCAAAAAACCGGAAATGAGCATTTTCACATTAATAAATAAAAGTGTATAGCAGAAAAACTGATGTTTTTATGAATAAATGGAGTCCTACAGTGGGTTAACGAGCCGTGAACAAATAGAAGGATATAGTTAATTTATTACCATTTTTTTTCCCCGAAAAAAAAGGGTTTCAAAATTTTTTTTATGTTTTTTTGAGTGTTTACATTTCAAAGTCAATTTACGGAAAATAATTAGTAGAAATGCATCCCTTTTTATTTTAATTTTATTTACTTTCCCTAAACTTGTTTTGGGAAGAAAAAAAAAAAGAGGCAGAGCAAGATAGCAGTTTATAGTAGGTGTTTTTATGTAATGAATTATTCAATCTTGTGCTCCTTGGGTAGACCAAGTAAGTTAAAAACTAGATGAGCTAGCCAATTACTCAATTAGTAGAAACGCGCGAATTTTTTTTTTTTTTTTTTTTTTAGAAGATGGCGAACCAGCAAATTAAAAGGCATGATAAATCTCGAGATCGAACACATTGATATTAATTGTTAAGTGAGAATATAACCACACGATCGATTCTTTCGGGTATCTTCTATTACACAAAGCCGAAGCCGTGTACAAATCAGATAAGATGTGGAATAATTAAAAGGATAAAATTCCGCTTGAGGGGTAACACGAAGCTAAACTTGCAACTTCTTGTAAAGTAATTATTATAAAAAGCAATATCGTTATAAACAAATATAGCTTGGTGGCATATGCATTAAACATGATCGGCATGTATGGCAAGGCCATTAAGGCTTCGTTTGTAGATCGTTTAAAAATAGTTTGAGATACCTATTGGGAATCCATAATGCATTTATAAGCCTATCGGCAATTTACTAGCTTGCGTAGAGCGTACTAATTTACAAAACACAAAAAAAAAAACGATTCATAACGGTTTTAAGATTTAAAAGCTTTAAAATCCGATGCACTTAACTCAGTATTTTTCAAAAAAAAATTTAATGCAGTTGGATTTTGCTTAAATACCAAGGACTCGAAGAAAAAACACCTTTTTTTTTATATCAAACATGCAAATAGAAAGTAATTGCACTGGAAGAAAAAGAAATAAGAAAATAAAAGGAGATAATGCCTAAGAAAAATAAAAACCACAAGCTCAATATCAAAGGTCTCCGTGGTCATTGGGAACGGTAATTGATAAAGTTAAATAGAGGAAGCGTGCTCGCTGAGGCGCAAGACACGTGACTTCTTCATTCTTTCCGTCCCTTGGTACCCTCCGAATAAATTTCCTTTCAAATAAATCTCAAATGATTCGTGTTGATCTAATTTTCTACCTCGACAAAAAAAAAAAAGATCACCTTTTTTTTTGTATAAGATTTTCCATTACGTTTTTCATACCACCTTCATCTATCTGTTTTGCTATTCTTTTAAAATATATGATAATTTAATCCACGGCCAAATCTTCCCGATTGGTGTTTTATCAACAACATCCCGTTTCAAAAAGCGGTCAACACTAAGCTCATGAATGTCCGTCTTTGTTTTATCTGTTTTGATTTATATCAACCCAGACATGAGACTACTTGGACGAGTTGTCATGAAATATTAGACTTTAAAGATGTTATCCTGGTTTTGCTTCCGCTAGAAAACTTTTTTTATTTTTTTTATTTTGTGTGTGTGTTTATTTTATTTTATTTTTTTTTTTTTGTGTCTATTTCCCCTCTGTTGGTCCACACCTCTGATTGTTATTCAAATCAGATTGCGAAGGCGGGATAGACCGCCGTTTTTTTTTTTTTTACTCTTTCTGTCTATCTCCCGCGACCAATAAAACAAATCGCCGGTGATCTGTTACGTCAATAAAATCGACGGATATCGATAAGAATATTATTAGAAATCGAGTAAAACAGTTTTTAAAAAAAATGCCCATAATAATCTTTGGCTTCCGTTAATAAATTAGTTTAAATTGAGTTTATTTTAGTAAAATACGGCGTAATATACATGGGTTAATGTACCTACAAAACTTGTTCCTTATAATACCCGAAGTTGAGACTGTTATCGCAGACTGGACTTGGGATATTTTTATTTATTTCTCATCTCCAAAATGTTGCTTGAATGAAGTCAATGAGAGAGAAGTTTTCAATGGAGGATTTTATTTGTTCTGTTACAGAAACTTCGATGGCGGAGAAGTGTAAGCCGAATGGTGAAGATGCAAATGTTCAGGATGGTGTTGCCGAGATGCTGACGAAAGGATGATGTTTCGTGTTTTGTTATTGGATTTGGGCCGAACTTTTTGAAGCATTTGTACATCTAGTTAAATGATCAACTCTGCAGTATCGGTAAGTGCAATTTTTGATATGCATGTTTTTACTTTAAATGTAGTCCAGTAAAATTTAGCAGAACAGCGCAAAAGAAAGTTAAAAATGACGGTGAGGTTGTTGGTGGTTTAAAGAGGACATTAAGAACTATTTAATGGACAAACAAGGACTGGAAATTTTTTTAGGCGCAAACTGTTGACGAAACGATTCCTTACAATTTTTATTAATCCATTTTTCCTAAAAAAATAAGTTCCTAATCCATTTTTTCTAAAAAAAAAAAAAAAAAAAAAATTCCGAATCCATTTTTCTTAAAAAATTAATTTCTAATCCATTTTTCCTAAAAAAAATTAATTCCTAATCCATTTTTCTTAAAAAATTAATTCCTAATCCATTTTTCCTAAAACAAAATTAATTCCTAATCCATTTTTCCTAAAAAAATTAATTCCTAATCCATTTTTTCTAAAAATTTTAATTTCTAAAATTAAAAAAAAAATTATGGATTTAAAAAATTAGGAAAAATATTCATTTTTAAGGACATCTTATTTTAAGAACCAAAATTTTTAGAAAAAATGGATTAGGAAAAATGGTCGGGAACGGACTAAACAGAGCGCGCTCCTTTTTATAAATCGATTAAACTGTATGAACGTATTGTGCAGAATTTAGGGGGTGCTAATGTGTCACAGCAGGAGGGCTCAAGTTCCTGGTACCAAAAAAAGTGAAAAAGCCCTGACAAGACCTTGGTACCCTGGCTGGGTACCTAACATATTTAACATGGCATAGGGTGCCACACGTTAGCGAACTGACGACACACCTCGTGTCTGATTGGTTTTTTGTTTACCTCACGGTTTTTCTCAGTTTTTCGGTGTAAACACAACTTGTAACGGCACGACGATTTTGGCTGTTGTAAGTTCGATTCTCAAATTTTTGATTTGTTCGCGTTCACTTAGTAGTGACCAACTTGTTCGGCTTCGAGCAAGCTTCCAAGCTACCATGAAACCTTAAGATTGGATTTTTCAGAATTAAAATAAATCTCTGTTGTATTTCTAGTAAAATTTTCAAAGAGATTAAAGCGATTTATTCTTTAGAGCTTTAAATGGTCCAAGTCCCTTAAATAACCCTATGCTTTTAGCACTGAAAAATTGAAACAGCTCAAGTACATCCAAATGACCTCCACAGAGTGCAGAACCTTTGTGTGACAATGCTAAAGGTTCCTTCAAAGATTTCTTAAGATATTGATAAAAGTTTTTTGATAGAATACAGATCATGACATCAGCTCATTTTCGCGGTTTAATTTTATCTCCAAACGCGAATTCCAAGACACTCATATGTTACAAAGTTAATTTCTTCCTCGTTAAAAAATAATTTTTTTCCCCGAAACCTTGATTCGCGGAAATTTTTTTTCCCCTCAATTAAAGAAGAAAAAAAAAAGAATATACATTAAAGCATAAAACAGAAATATCAATTGTGAAATTAATAATGTTTCTTTAACCATTACGTCATTTGTAAGATTTTAACTGACACACATGTTAAGATAACTTGCAATTACTTTAATTTAGTTAAATCCATCAAGGACTAAAAAATTAAAGTGAATTACAGGACTGCAGAGCTTCGGCCATTATCGTGAATGGTACTAGGGCGAATTATATATGATTTCTTATACTCGAACGCTTTTAAATAAGAGCTCTCGGGATTCAATCTTCTTTTTTTTTTTTTTATCTTATTTGTTTACGATTGACCACAGCACGAGCTAAAGGGCATGCGCGCGGTGAATTGTTAAAGGAAAAAAAAACATGATTACCCAATTTTGCGGTTTTTTTTTTTTCAAAGCTCGTGCATAACGATTTTTCCAGTGACTTGTCACTCGGGGAAGTTCTTTTGCCTTCACCCTTAAGGAAGTGAACACGGGAGGTCCTGCAAACCAGAAACGATTTTTATTTTTATACTCCCTGACAGTAATGTAATTTTAAAATATTTCGATTATTAATTTTTGAATTGCGGAATCAATATTTAGCTTGAGGTTTTATAGTTTTGGATAAATCTACTTGAAAATCGATCCGTTACGGTCACACTAATTTTTTTTTTGTAAAGAAAAATAAAAAATGAGATTACTTATGCCCTCGAATAGACGCGGCATTGATCGGAATCGATTATTATTTTAAAATCACGTAGTATGAGAGTCATATGTATATATATACGACTGTTAAAACATACCATTTAAAATAATAGATACTCATATTACTCGAATGCTCTATATAATAATAGATTTGTGACGGCACAGGTGTGTGGTGTGTAAACAGGTACTACCCACATATGGGTAAAAGAGACAGATGAACAGTAAAAGAGAGAGCATCGCGGATGATGTCGAAAGCGAAATTATCCTTCGGGTGAAAAAAAAAGTTTACGTTCGAGCCAAACATCCGTTTTCAACGGACAATAGGATTTTTTTTTTTTTCGTTTTAATTTGAAAATATGGAGCATGATCACTTATAGAAAATCTTAATTAAGTATTGTAATTAGAAATCATTCATTATTGATTCTCAGCTGGATTCCCGCTTCTTTACTCTCCCGCGTCAAGTGTCAAAATTTTTAAAGAGGGTTTCTGGAAACTTGAACCGACAAGGGAGAAAACGGTATAGGGCTAATCGTTTTTGTTTCAGAAAAAAAAAAAATCGCACTGTTTTTTTGACGGTTAGGGCCCCCTTTTTATTTTCGAATTGTTTTTACCGCTTTTGTCGGTAGCTGCGGGCGTTTTTTTGATTTGAAAAAAAAAAAAAAAACAAGGTCAAGAGAGTGTCTTGCATGTGTATTCGAAACAAAAAGTGCCGTAGGTGAAGACGCCAATCAAAGCCTTTTCAAAATCTAATTCTTTTGCGGACAGTGACGTAGCAAGAAAAGGATGACGAGATGGGTTTTGTTAAAGACAGGGATTATATGGAGGCTGAGAGATTGATATCTATTATGAAGTCTTCTTCTTGCCCATAATAAGAATAAGTCCATTATACCATAGGGCCAAGTGACAATAATTTTGACGGCGTGAGAAAATGTTTTTACAGTCTCGGTGGTGCTTGCGGCCTTACGAATTCGTTTGAGAGATAGCTCTCAAGCTCAGAAAATGATCAGTCCGACGTCCTAGACACTACTTATAGGTGACACAACTAAGCACAACATTTCCTTTTATTAAATTACCACTTTCGGAGCGGGAAATGAAGAAAAATTTCGTAAAATAACCTTGAAAGCCGTAATTTTGACATTAAACTCGGGGAAAAAAAAATTTAAAACAAAGAAAATATTTTTTTAAATGTTTTATTTACCCTCTAGGCTCAAATTACGAATTTGATTAATGGATTATTAAACAATTAATTATATTTGATCGCTACAAATTAATCAAAACGATCTTTCAAAATTCGCTACTCAATTTTTTTTTTGTATGTAAAAAAAAAAAAAAATTATATAGTACATTTAGTCTGGACCGATTTCCACGAAAAATTACTCGAATTAAAGGATGGTTCCAAACTCATAGAGAACGATGGTACACAAATACTCATATACAGATGGGGGCGTAGGTCAATGATGACTTGAGGAAAAATCGTAATCGATGTCGTTATGTAATGAATGATCGTTAAGTTGCACCACATTGCATTAATATACACATCCAGTTGATCTTTTTTTTTTTTTTTTTTCTTGCTTAGCCTTGAAAATCCTCTCGTCAATTAAATATTCTTCTTTCTTGGTATATGTACCAGAGTTGCGTGTTACGTGTCAACCCGTAAGATATGAGTACGCTGGTATGTACAGGGTGTTTAATAATCGAGTTGCGAAAAGAAAGATAGAAAAAAAAAATAAAGATGAAGTGTCCGATCATTAATTTGAATTATTATGATCTTTAAGGAGATGTTGTCGATTGAAACGCTTGAGGGGATGTGTATTTTGCAATCGTTTCATTTCATAACATTTTTCACCGATATTTCAATCAATCTTTAATTATAATTTTTTTTTTTCCAACAATAAAAATATTATAGACCAGTTAACAATTTTAAAAAGTGTCTATCATATTCGAAGGTTGATTGGTTTATTACCAAACAAATAATATTGTGTTTCATGACTTGTACTCATTTTTACAGTGCCAATGGGATGTAACATATACAAATATTGTATCATCATTACTTGACCATTGTTTAAAAATGCGTATGGGTATTTTTTTTTCTTTATTTTTATTCTACATATGTGACCTTATGTGCATTTAAAAATCAAGAGGTCAAGGTTTTTTTTTTTTTTTTTTTTTTTAATAAAAATATCGTTTTCGAGTACCCGATAAAAAAAAAATATTTATATATACTCATGCCCGATTATCTCGATTCATTAATTAGCCTGAGCAGATAACAGACTGTAAAGCCAGACTGTATGTCTCTTTCGACAACACGCACGTCGTCATCGTTAATTTTTTTTTCTCTTTTTATTCGGTTCGAAGGAACAAAAAATTTTCTCGAGGCGGATTCGTCACTGAGCCCTTTTTCCGCTAGGACGAGTTTTCGAATTGACGCAAATGATTATAAGATAGGAACCCTGCAACACGTCGGGTATCATACCGTGAAGTTCCTTTCTGTAATTACAATAATTCGATATATATTATACTTTTTTTTTCTTACTTTAGAGAGGCTCTGGATTGTGTCCGCCTTCCAGACAAGCATGAAAGAATACATGATTTGTATTTATATTTTGTATAATTATTTCCACGTAATCAGGTAGCTTTGAATATTTCCTCGTTAAGCTAAATAACATGGAACCACGTGCAACTGATTAAGGAGCCCGTTGATTGTTTTAAGAGATTAAAAAAAAAAAAAACGGGATTAACCTTTAAAAGAAAAATCCAGAAGAAGTTGGTTTCAAACATAGGTTTGGATTACTTAATGAATGACTGAAAAAAACAATATTAACACTGTCATTGTAGAGTCGTATAATTACAAATGCTATTAGTCAGGGTGGCACTAATAGCTAATAACTAATTACCCGTGTAGCTCTTAATTAAAGGGAGCTCTGCCAACCGGTAGTGGCTATTATCAATTTTTAAACAATATGTAGTATCTAAAATTAATCTGGGAAGAAAAAAAAAAGATGTTTAACCTTCCAGCCTTCCATTCAAGTGGGGTATCATTATCTGGAGTATAACTAACGACTTAAAAACGGCTGAAGCAGACATGGGACCAACTAGATATTATAGGTACCTCAATTGCCACAGATTTTAATCCTTCCTTTTCAAAATTCGAAGCTTTATTTTTCAATACCAGGGCCATTGATTTGCTTGTAACGTTTTGAATGTAACGGACGTTACACCAATATCAATTCGGTGTCATTTAAGTATTTTATCTCTCTCGCTCCAGCATAGTGAGGGAAGGTGGCAATCCTAGCCTCCAGGTTCCATGCCTGCAATAGCCTACCGACAGTACCGGGTTTTGTATCCTACCAAGTTGTCTGGTTTTAGTGCACCATCTTGTCCTGAGGAAGGGAAACCTTCCAAGGCGGATGAGTTGCTGTAGTAACCAACGACACAGGATTTGGTAGGAAGTGGGATGCTACCTGAAAAGTGATGTTGGAACGTCCCATGAATGTCGAACGTCGATATAAATATTAAGGTAGTATGATTCTGGCGTTTTTTGACCTCCTCCCCCTCTTTGTCCTTTGTCACCTAGCACGTGTATAGACGTCAGGATCTGACAGACACCCTCCCCCCCACCCTTGTGGACTTGATATTTGAACGACCCCTAGAAAAATTCTGCACCAATTGACTAATTAAGCTTATAATACGAGTAGGCCTGTTGTAGGAATTTTATTTTATATAAACGGGTTCAGCATTTTTATTTTGTTCATGGACATTACATTAATAGTAACGGACGTTACGTGGTGATGTACTCCCTCTTTTAATGGAAAGTTGCGTTACACCAATGCGATCGTCTTTAATACTGCAGGAAGGACATTAGACCAGTAACATCCGTAACTAGTAACAGTAACGTACGTTACACTACAAGTCCTAGCAGTTAAATGAACGAGTTGTGAGAAAATAGAGCGAGCTAAAAACCTTGTAATGTTCTGTGCAAAGCTGTATGGGGTCGTCCATAAACGACGTTAGAATTAGTTTGGCCACATTTGACCCCCTCCCCCTTGTTAGCAAAGGTTAGCATTTTGGGACCCCCTCCCCCCAAAATACGTTAGATTTCGGTTTATCCTCCCCAAATGCACGGGTAAAATTGAAATTGTTTTTTTTTTTTTTTTTTTTTTTTTTTTTTTTAAATGAGTTAGGTTATATAATTTAAAATTTTTAATTATTTTCATTTTTGTACGTTTATTGGTTGAGACAAATGCTAACGTTAGGTATGTAAACCCCCCCCCCCCCCTGTTAGCAAAATTTACCGTTTTTATGTTTTATGGACGACCCCTTTTAATGGAAAATTGCGTTATACCAATGCAATGGCTTTACTAATGCAGGAACGACATAAGATCCATAACATCCGTAACTATTAATAGTAACGTACGTTACACTACAAGTCCTAGAACGAGTTGTGAGAAAATCAGCGAGCTTAAAACATTGTAATGTTATATGCAAAGCTATATGAGAAGTGGAATATTCACCTATAATGCTTTGAGGTAATGCTGAGCGCCGAAGGGCCTACAAATTTATTTTATTCTGCCATAAGAGATAAGGCATTTTTGATAACCTTTCACTGCAAAAAAACCAAGTGAAAAATTCATTCAATTCAAAGTAAAAAAAAATCATTTTGAAAAAAATTTACATACGTAGATTTCGTAAAACGAAAAAAAAAAAACTACTTGAATTGCTCTAGACAAATCGGCCCTTTAACTAGACAATGTGAAATTAATGTTAAGCGACCTAATAATACCTTTTTACAAAGAGTTATTAATAATAAAGAGCGAATTGTATCATTGGTCTGAACTTCATTTATCATTTCTTGACTGATGTTTCAACTCAATTCACGGGTTATAAATCATTTTATTTGCCATTATGATTTGCAACTGGAACCCATTTTCCCGAAGAGGGGGAAATTCCTCTTCTGTATTTAAACGTTCAATTTCCCGTGTAAAAAAAGAAAAAAAAATATATGTATACATTTCACCTTGATCGATGAATGTTTTCCTTTTATACGGAAGAAAAAAATGGGAACCTTTTATCATGCATGACGTTTCCAATTATAATTTCGTAATCTCCGAACAAGCACCCTGTGCACATAAATTTAGCCATCAACTTTTTATGCATTACTTTTACAAAAAAACCTTATAACAATAAATAAAGCAAGTAATTAACAGTATTTAAATCGTGTTGTCATAGCAACAATAATTTTTAAATGACCTAAATCTGAATTTAAAAGTTTTAAAAAAAATATATAAATATAATATTGAATTCATTCATTAATCTTGATATCGGTTTAACTAGGTGATCGTTATTAAATTGCGGTTCGAAAGGAGTTAAAAACGAACCGAAACAAATCCAAACTTAAACATCCAGAGCTGGATTTTACTATTAAAACCAGATGATAATAATAAGTTTACCCGTGGACGGATATTAATTTTAACCGATCGTAAATCGAAATTAAGAATGAATTTTACTTTTTTATTCTTTATTATAGTTGAAAAAAAAGGCAACATTTTGAAATCCTATAGTCCCGTCTTGCTAAATCGTTTGTCGGATAATATAAAAATTAATTTACGAAGAATTCTCCGTGATGCTTGTTATCTAGAAGGCAATTAGAAATAATGGCGAAAATAGAAAGTAAGCTTACTAGAAGGAAGAATGGAGACTTTTTTTTTGAATTCTTTAATGGAATCATTGTTTGTGAGCAGGGCCGTCAGTAGGTGAAAATATGCCGGAGGTGCTTTTTAAAATATTTGTCATCTTTCTCTTTTCAGAGTCAAGGTTTTTTTGGGGCAATTTTTTTTTTTTTTTTTTATTCTGACAAAAATGGATGGGTCCTACTTGAAATTAAAATTTATTTGACTATGCACATCTGCTGTTATAATCTGCGAATTATAAATTATTGGTCGCGATTTGTGCAACTTTTTCGTATTTTTACTGCTCATTAATATTGTGCGACGGTCTGAGATTAATTATCGAAAGCAGGCGCATCTTTAGGCGATTTAAACCGTTTCCGAAATTCATAGTTCACAAGTTTAAAAACCGGTGAGCTTCATTCATTTGCAGCCATAATTTATTACATGTATTTTATTTTAATCTTTAAATTTAATTTTTTGCAATTTGCTCGGATCAGGGCTGCAATTCCGATTAATTTTTATTCGGAATCGTAATCAAAATCGGAATCTGCTATTTCAAAAGTAATTGGAATCGGAGTCGGAATTCGTCCTTTTTTTGAAGAAATAGGAATCGGATATCGGAATCGGAATATCGTCTGAAAACAGTTCGGAATCTTGGGAATCAGAATCGGAACCGGCATTGCTAAAATATTTGTTAGTTGGAATCGAAATCGGAATTAGAATCGGAATCTTACTCATAAATTGTCAAGATTCTGCGGAATCGGAATCGGAATAGGAATTGCAGCCCTGAGTTCGGATTCTGTTAATATTCATAGAAAAAGTTTTTCTAGAATCAGATTGTTTAGAAACTAAAATGTAAGAATATGTGATGTACGCATTATAAATTTCGTAAAGTAAAATTTTGTAAACGTTTTTTCAAGAGGGATTTTAATGTGACTTTTTTCTGGAAAATCTCGGTTCAGACGATTTTTGTTTTGGGAAAGAGAGTTTCAGAAGCTCACGAGGATTTTTATTAAAAAACTTGAGGTAATGTCATTTTTTGGACTGGAAACACTAGAATAGGAAAATGATTAGTATCACTTCAGACTTTTTTACTTTGGAAAAAAATTATGGGTCGTTGCACCTAGAGCTTCTATATCCTACGAAATTTTTTTGTAAATTCCGGTGGATTACTCACTCGCCTAAAGGTTCTAGTTCGTTTACATAACCTGCCGGTTAGCCGGGCGGTGTACACATTTTAACGATAAAAAAATACGTTAAAATTATTTTTTTAAATCCAGTATTTTATACATGAAAACGGGGTCTAACTGCACCGAAACCGTACCCAAAACGTTTCGTTATGTTCAGAAATAAATTTCCATGATATTAATTGCATGAACAACAGTTAATAGTTCTTATATTTGATAATATTTAATTGTTTTCGCAGAAAAAAAAATGTTTATTTCCGAGAGACTAGTGCAGCGCTCTAGCGGTGGAACCACGAACTATTTCAACAACAAAAAGAAAAATGACGTTTTATTTTTTTATTTCGAAAACATTAAAAAAAATTATCAAATTTAGGCACAGTAAAGCCTTTTTCATACGTTTTCAATAACGAATCTTTACCTTTAAAACATAACAAAGAGTTTTGGCACGGTTTCGGTGCTATCCGATCTCATTTTTTTGTGTAAAATACCGAATCGAAAAAAAAAAAAAAAATATTAAACTTTTTTTATTGTTAAAAAATTTTCACCGCCCGGCTGACCGGCCGGTTATGTAAAGGAACTAGAACCTTAAACTCACCGAATTCAAGAATAAAATCGGAATAAAAAGTCGAAATAGAACCAGACTTGAGACAGAACTTCTTAGTCTATTCCCTCTATGGGCTGGGCACTTTTTCCTTCTGTCCAACTATAGACCCTTCTTGTTTTCAATCCCTGAATCAGCAAAAATATAAAATGAGGTGATGGAAATTTTAGCAATCGTTACAATTAAAGTTCCGTAGAGATTGGGGTGAAATTGAAAGGTGATTCAAAAAAAAATTCTAGGTTTATTTTAGGCACTGAAAATAAAATTTTTAATTAAGTATCCCAAAAACAATATCCACTTTATTAAATAAAGAAATTTTATTTTTAGTGCCTAAAATAATCCTAGAATTTTTTTCTGAATTTCCTTTCAACTTCATCCCAATCTACGGTTCCTTTTATCATCATTACCATTTTAAGCATCATCTAAAATTTCGGTTGGTTCGTATAACTTCATTTTTAAAGGGGCCGGAATTTTATAAAAATTATTCCAAAAAATATTTGGTATTTCGGGTAGTTTTTTTTAAGTTTGCGATTTGGATGAAAAACGGGTGAGTGCGAAAAGTTGTTTGCCAAATAATTTTCTATGGCTAATAAATTAGGAGTATCATTTTAAAAACATTGGTAAACGATCAGCTTACGAAATTTGTTGCTTCAGTTAAAATGCTTTTTGAATGAACCTCTAGTCCAAAATCCAGGCCTGAACTTGTCAACACTAAGTCATAAGCCTTGCTAAATGTGCTTTATTTTTTTCTTTTTTAACGAAGTGTAAAAAATTAAAAAAAAAAAGGTTTAATCTTCCCTCTTCGCTTTCCTAATGTTCGAACCTGTTCGCAATTAATGAGTAAAAATCTGACATCAAATTGTTGTCATTCCCATTTGATGAATATATGTTTAAAAACAGTAATTATTATTAACAGCCGAAAAAAAAAGGGAGACTGTTAGATGTGTAATTATTTCACACTTGAGAGTGATCCATGATTAATGGAACCTAGATTATTTATTACTTTTTTTTTTTTTTTTCAAAAGGTTCCGTTCCAAAAATATCGCCTTCTTTTTTTTTCTCCTCACAATTAAAATATAATAGGTATAAAAATCAAACGAAAATAAAAAAATTTTATGTACTGTACGAGTACGATTTTTATATATCGGAGAAATTTGCATATTTTTTTGTTAATGTTGTGACAAAGTTAATACTTACTCTAAAGATTTGCGTTGGCCGATCGCTAATGTACAGAGCTTGTTCTAGTGAATTTATGGAATCGTCATTCTTTTTACCATTTTAACTCACCTAGAAAATAAAAATGAAAAATTTATTAATTTTTAATGAAACTAGTTTTGCTATCATCGTAGGTTTTTTTTTTTTTTTTTTTTTTTTTTTTTAGCATGACTATTGTTTGATTTGACTCACGCATCCTCTTCCTCTTTGATTCAATAAATTCTTAGAAATATTTGAATAATTGTTGTATTTGAAAAAAAAAACCACCCTGTATCTTGAAATTTATGTTTCCTCCTCGGTGAAAACTCCTCATGGAAGGGAAAATATAAATCTTAAAAAATATATGGTATCGTCATACTTAATTTTTTTTTTTCGAAATTCTAACCAAATTCTTGTAAATCAAATCAAAATCGTATGAAATAGCGAGCGCACATATTTTTTTTTCTTAGGAATGCAACAATTTCCTGAATTTAGCTCCTTGTAAAAGACATTTAACGGGAAAAGGGGTTCAAGTTTGGCCACCCTAAAATAATTTTATAACCCATTTAACGATTTTAGGTTTCCTTTTTTTTTCGCTATATAATCTCAGACAAGCGTTTCTCTGTTTCTCATTTTATTTTTCACAAAACGTGACTTTTTTAACTAACCATCGTTTAACTCCTTTTTTTTATTTTATTAATCATCTCGATCTCCTTTTGAAAAAAAAAAAAACGAAATAATAATATTGTATACGAGAGACGAAACCTTTAAAAATTCCTGTATATTTAGTGTAGAAAATTGGCCTAAGATGGCAGTCAGTTGACCTTTGTTTACTTAATTCATGTCTTAAGCATGAGAAAGTCAACAGAGGTACAAGTTAAGAAGTAGTAAAGTCCATTTTAAGTCACAAGTGTTTACTATATTAATTTTAATTTTTATTTATCACGTTGCATACATACGTCCAATATTGAATTTCCATTTGTGATGATTATTATTATTATTATATTGTTATGTGGAAAGGACATTTTTCTTCGTTTCTTATTGTATAGTTACATCGGTCTTAATATTGGCTATATTTGTTATACGGTTATTTTCTCTTTTTATTTATTTATTGAGCTATTTCGTCATCAAATGATACTTTGATTTTTTTTTCTCTTTTAATATGTTAATTTTTCGACTAGCGGATTAATCGATATTTTATTCTATTTAAAAATCGTGTCGTTTAACAATGGATTAAAGAGATTATCTATCAAATAAATTAAAACTGCATTCCATAAATTAAAGTTGCTTGATGTCACGATCTTTATTTTTTTAATTTTTTTTTGCAATAGATTTATGTAACAGAATTTTCGTATATTTTCGTTAAGTAATAAAATTCGAAGATGAAGGATTAAAAAAAAATTTTTTTGGTTATCGCGCGAATTTTCACGTAAAGTGACATTTCGAAATGAAAATCGTGATTTATTTTATTTTTACGGATTTTTAATTTAAGCCCATTTATTTTGTAGTAAGATGCATGCACTTTGTATGCAATATTTTTTTGAAGTGTGATTCAGCATTTATTTACGCTCTTTTAATTGTTTAAGAATTTAGTACGAAATTTTTTGTGTGTCTAATGCTGTTTCTCCGTTATCCTTCTGAAGGATATTGTTAATCCTTTCAGTCTAGAAGTCTACATTGGAAACAAGTGCACCTCCAGGGGAACTAAAATGCAATTTTCGGAATTTCAGGGCATCCGGAATTACATCCGCAGGCTAGGCACTTTTTTCAGTGTACCAAAGTGGGTTAATCCGGAGACTAGGGTTAAGAAGTGTTTTGCAAAATTACAAGAGGTAAAACTACTTTGCTTTTGCTGCCCAGTTTTTATTTTATTCACATACAGTAGCTGAATAAAAAATTGGAAAAGCACTATTTCGTGACAAAATTAAAACTTTTTTTTTTTTTTGCTGCAAGACCGGGGTTGAAAGTGAAAGATGATTTTTTGACCATGCAAAGACTCGCAGATGTCACTGAGAAACATATGTTACAAGTAACGTCAATTATTCTGAGGTATTTGAATATGACCCCTTGAGACGCAAAATACTTATACCCAAAAATAATGTGCATTCTGTTTTTTTTTTTTTTATCTTATTAACCGCCTTCCAGTCCTGGACGAAAGTCTCTCGTATTCTTTTCCATACGTATTTCCTTTCAGTTCTTATTTCTTTAAAGACAGTCATCAATAAGTCTTTTAGTGCCGGATCTACTAGTAGGTTTAACAGTCCTGAAAGTCTTTAGGGGGATCCCATCGACTATAGGCTACTTATTAATTTTTAAACACTGTTCTAAACATTTTTTAATTTAATGTTATATATTTCTTTTTTTTTTAAATGAAAAATAAGTTATAATTAATTTAATATTAGGCCACAGTCAAGGCAAATTGTACGAAAAGAACTGCCTGAAAACAGGAATGGGAAACCATAGTCGGTTTGGTTATGGTTTTTAGTTAACTTCCAGGAGGCCAGAACCTCCTATTGATTTCGGGAGGTTCTGATTCTGCAACGGGAGGCTTGTTGATTCGAATTCTGGATGATTTTTTTTCGGCAATTAATAAAATTCGGATTTTCTATTTTTTTTTTTTTTTTTTTTTTTTTTTTCGTATCTGGTTTTCAGCATGGTTTTTGCTTAATTCCCAGATTTTATCGATCTCAAAATTAAAAAACCACGGGTAAAAAAAAAAGAAAAGAAAAAAAAACAGATCTTTTGGGCTAGAGACCCTAAATGAAAAGAGACCGGCAAAAAAATAAAATGAAATAAAATAAAATAAATTAATTAATTAAAAAAATAGGCTCGAAAAATCGTTGCTCACTGATCATGCGCACTGATACGTTGGAATTTTCGAAATCTTGGCAAAACTGCCGCTGCAAAATTGCAGCAAAATAAAAGATGGCGAATTTTTTTGTTTTGCTGTCTATTAGAAAACTAATAAATCCAATTTAATTGGTGCCTTTCTGTAATAGCTGAACAGCATTAAATGTTTTGTTGTCTTGATAAGCACTTTCGATGTCAGCGTTCAAAATCCGACTTTTTTTTTTTAAGGAAGGGGTGAACAAATACACTTTGAATAAACAAAAACAATCGCCATTTTTGATTCTGCTGCAGTTTATAGCAGTAATTTAACCAAAAATTTGCAAAAATCAGTGCGCTTGATCTGTGAGCACCGCCAAATTTTTTTGCCAGTCTCTTTTAATTTAGGGTCTCTATTTTGGTCTAAGCATTTTTATTTCATATTATACTCGTCGATTTTAGTTCCGGTATTTTAGCTATCATGTTCAAGGGACTTGATTCAGTTAGGACAATTTGGTATGGTCATGGTTTTTGAAACAAAAAAAAATTTAAAAACCAACTGGTAAAACCAATTTGGTTTGGTTTGGTTTCCCATCCCTGCACTGAAAAATAAGGTATTTTATTTAGCTGTGAGTAAGGAAAGTGGCCCCCTTAGAACGTTTCCTTATGACCCGTTTTTTCCTAAATTTGACACTTTAGCACAATGTTGTCATAAAAATTGTTTCTTTAAATAAGTCGAAAATGCCGTACCTTTTCCACATAAATAGCCCAATACTTTCCTTTCAACAAATTCGCCCAGCTCCATTTTACAACTTTTTAGTCTAAAGTGTTACTTTTTTTTCCAAGATCAAAAATATTCACAGTCATACAGTCATTTCAGTGTTATGTTATGTTATTTTATTTTATTTCATTCGATATTTATTTTTATAACGAGCTATAGCAAACATGTTTTGCTTTATCTTAGGAAAATAAAATAAAATAAAAAAATAATAACGAAGGAAATGACATTAAAACGATACATCTCTGAATTAAGCTTATCCTTCTCTATTGCGTTTCACGTATTTCGACTTTTGGTTTTTTTATTTTTTTTTATTTTCCTATTTTAATTAAAATGTCACCAATAATCATTAATTCGTGCCTTCGCTCTTTTTCAAAGTAGCAGAATCACGTCGTTGAGAAAAAAATTATCAACAGTTTCTCATATCCATATAAAATTCCATATTGGGGGTATTGTGAAAGTCTGTTTAATCAACTGTAAAATATTTTATTATCCGCGTGTGTAAGAGATACCCACTTTAAAAAGTTACGCAACGAAAAAAAAAAGCGTTCAGAGAAAGGTCTATGTCGCTTAATTCGAAAAAGAGGTGCTATACTTTTGATTTTTCCATGATAAGCAAATTATATAATTCGTTATTATTACGATCATTACAAACGGAAATGACAATTTTGGAAAATGCGCCTTTTTTCATTGTTACACTTACAAATTATATTGGCAGAGAAGAAAAAAAAAAAAAAAAAGTTCATTCTTTTCCGCAATTTACATCGAAAGCACCTTTAGGCGAAGATTTCTTTTTTATTTTAAGTGTGACTAATCCCAAAGTGGTAGTATGTACATAGGCTTCATGTGTGGCCGGTTTATCAGTGGTTTACCTTTCGAACCCTTTCGGCGAAATTCAGCAATCAAAGTATCGTCCGAATCTAATTGTAATTGCATGCAGTTCTAAGGCATTTGAAGAAGAAGGAAAAAAAAAAGGGACGGAAGGGATAAACAAACAAAAAATATCGCGTGATTTTTTTTTTGCATTGGGGATCAAACGCACGAATTCATGTTCATGTCAACCATGGTTGATAAGAGTTTCTCCTTCTTATTTGATTTATCAGTGTGGGTTTATTTAACAGCAGAAATTCGCCTACTAAAACGGAAATAAATTTTTTAACGGATGATGGGAGAAGAGAAAAAAAAAATAATCTCGACCTTATATCGTGGCAATATGCCATTCTTATTTTTTTTTTATTTTGTTTCCGTAAGGTTTCATGTCTGTTTCAATGTCATTCAAGCAATACATGTCAATCATGTGGTTTTTTGCTAATGCATATATTATCCGTTTGTTATTTGACAATTGTGTAAGATTTTTTTTTTTAAGATTTACAATGGCGTCGGTTTAAGTTATTAGCGTTGGCTCCTGAATTTCCAGCCCTTTTAAAAAAAATATATATTCCCGTGATGAAATCCTGTGATCGTTTGCAATTAGAAAACGCTGGAAAAACCCTCGGAAACCAGAAGAGTGCATACCGATTCCATATTTGCGTGTTAAAAAAAATATGACACGAGTTCATGACTTACAACTCGAGAAAAAAAAAAAGGTAAACTGAAGTAATTTCAACAACTTGATAAGTAATCATCGGGTGATATTTTACTCATATACTCTAAAATGGAGTTGTTTTTTCCTATACCATATCGGTTTCGTGTACGTACATA
This sequence comes from Liposcelis bostrychophila, assembly GCA_037577465.1. Lineage (NCBI taxonomy): Eukaryota > Metazoa > Arthropoda > Insecta > Psocodea > Liposcelididae > Liposcelis > Liposcelis bostrychophila. The sequence continues at coordinate 11,701,738 of CM075210.1, forward strand.
AGATTTTTTTTTTTTTTAAAGATGCCTAAGGTCATCAACAAATACAGCATTCATGATGTCGTTGGCCCTTTGCCACTATTAGGCACGAAAATAATGTCTACTTCGTATTTATATTATACTCAATATTTTCTCACCAGACCTAGAGGCGTCTCAAACAATAATTGATAATTTTTTAATGTAGTACTACGAGGTATTCTGAGATGATCAATTCCGGTGCAAGGCAATTTTTTTTTTTTTTTTTTATTTTGTTTCCGTAAGGTTTCATGTCTGTTTCAATGTCATTCAAGCAATACATGTCAATCATGTGGTTTTTTGCTAATGCATATATTATCCGTTTGTTATTTGACAATTGTGTAAGATTTTTTTTTTTTTTTATAAGATTTACAATGGCGTCGGTTTAAGTTATTAGCGTTGGCTCCTGAATTTCCAGCCCTTTAAAAAAAATTATTCCCGTGATTGTTTGCAATTAGAAAACGCTGGAAAAACCCTCGGAAGCCAGAAGAGTGCATACCGATTCCATATTTGCGTGTTAAAAAAAATATGACACGAGTTCATGACTTACAACTCGAGAAAAAAAAAAAAGGTAAACTGAAGTAATTTCAACAACTTGATAAGTAATCATCGGGTGATATTTTACTCATATACTCTAAAATGGAGTTGTTTTTTCCTATACCATATCGGTTTCGTGTACGTACATACGATTTTTTTTTTTAAAGATGCCTAAGGTCATCAACAAATACAGCATTCATGATGTCGTTGGCCCTTTGCCACTATTAGGCACGAAAATAATGTCTACTTCGTATTTATATTATACTCAATATTTTCTCACCAGACCTAGAGGCGTCTCAAACAATAATTGATAATTTTTTAATGTAGTACTACGAGGTATTCTGAGATGATCAATTCCGGTGCAAGGCAATTTTTTTTTTTTTTTTCATTTATTTATTTATTTATTTTATTTTATTTATTTTTTTTTTTTTTGTAATGAAAATCTCAAATAGTTCTTTTGCCGAATTTAGTTTCATGTATCATCTTTTGCAAAATGAAAAGGAAATTAAAAAATTGAAAAGAGAGTATTCATTTTGAAAAAAACAAAATGTTTGAAGATGATGCAGTGCCTGAAATTCGTTTTTGCCCAGTTATCATATCCTACGTATAATGAGTTACTGTAAGTGTTAAGCATTGCTTAATAACCTTACGTCTTAGCCTACGTAGTTATTAAGTAAGCTTACTTCACTCAAAAAAATGAATACTGGTCGCCAATACAATTTAAACTGGATTTTGCGCCTAGTTGAAAATTGATTAGCAGCCATTACAATTGTATTAGTCTCCAGTCAATTTTGTTTTCGAACTAGTCAAAGCGTCCAGTCAAAAATATATTACCCTACTATTTTTTTGAGTGTTTTTTTTTCTTTGATCCTTTATTTATTAGAAACCTGGTATCTCCAGCACAATTTTTCTTTAGAAAATTTAAACGCAGGAAAAAAAAAAATTTACTCCATTAAACTTTACGAAATAATCGCTTACCCTAAGGGCGGTAAAGAGGTCATTTACTAACGTTACTAAAAAAAAAAAAAATATTTTGGCAGTGATTTGGGATCCATTAATTAAACGTCGTAATATTTGCGTGCGAAATTCACTTATCTCGCAAGATATTTGCTGTCAGCAGACAGGTACATAGAACCTGAGTGCCTCGGGCATGCGTGTTTTGTCTATTGGTTGGATTCCTTCAACCTCAAGTTCAATAATATTTTTTTGAGGTCTTTTTTTTTCAATAATAATAAAATAAGTTTATGAATTTTACGCTCATCTCGAAGGTAAATAACACAAAAAAAAAGTAAACATTTGAAAAAAATATATATGTCGTATATGAAGGGGATCAATTGTTGGGGAGCAAAATTTTTGGCAGAGTTTATATTTTACCGTCATCTAAACGCTCTTCATCATCTTCGTTTCTGCCGTGATCAGGTATTCAGACTTTTCCTCGTTCCCGCGGAATAAAATTGTTATTCAAACGAGTTGACAATACAATAAAATTGAAATGCGAAAGATGGAACGTTTGAAATATTTTGGCACTTGGTAGCAAAAATAAAATAGTTGAAGTTAAGTTACATATTATGAATAACAAGTGATCAGAACGAAGTTCAAGGCGGTCAAGAGATGACAACGGTAGTCTGTTTTTTTTTTTTTTTTTTTTTTTATTGTTTGCATTTCAAGTATGCAAAATTCCGATGGTTTTTCTAAGGATCGTGTTCGATAGAAGTAATAAAAAACTGGTGAATTCTAAGCAGTGCAGATGATGATGCAGGGGCTCGGAATATAATAAGAATTTTGCAGCTTCATTACGAATTGTACATCCTCGACATAAAATGTTTTGCCCACTATTGAGAGAGTCTAATAATACTAAGCCCTTTAAGGACCATTGCCTAATACAAGAGACATCGGTATAAAAAATTCATAAATTTGGTATTACCGACTGCAATAAGCTGTGATTTGACCTACTTATGCATTTTGGATCGCTGAATTCCAGTCTGAAGTCAGAAGTTTAAAAAAATAAAAAATAAAAAATGGCGAAGCAATTTTATTTTTAAAGATTTTATTTTTGGCTCCATGTTTTTTTTTTGTTTGGAATGGTGTCATTCTGGCATTAAATTTGAAATGTACGACATCGAAAGCACATAAAAACCTCTTTTTTTTAATTGTTTTACAAAAAAAAGCAAAAATTTAAACGATATTTTATATAACGTGCATGCTATGTGGGTTGCCTATACTCGGAATCTGTAGACTCTTAATGTAGGTTTTAAAGCCTAGGGCGAGCTTCTGTGGGGACGGGGAATAGTTTTCTTGTCCAGATTATTCAAAAATAGAAATTTTTTTAAACATTTTCTGAATTTTCTAGGAATTTTTCTAGGGATGCGCAAAACAAATTTCAACCAAATTTCGAGAAATTTGCTCAGATTTTGGTTCTGGACCTGCAAGACTAAGGATTCAAAATCTAAAATTTCTTTTTCAAGAATCTTGCTCAAGATCTTGCGAGATCTTCTGAAATCTTGCGAGATCTTGAGCAAGATAGAGTCCTTAGAGTCTTACACGTCCAGAACCAAAATCTGAGCCAATTCCCGAAATTTGTTGAGATTTGTTGTGTGCATCCCTAAATTTTTCAGAATTAGGACCTAAATGGCTAAAGAGTAAATGTGCAGACAGTATACCAGACGGCTGTTGATCTTTATGCATTTGCAATTTAATGGAAAAAATCTTCGACTTTCAATTTGTTCGATTTTTTTACTGCTTTTTTGTTCTCTTGATGTAAGTCGAGCTCTTCGCCTCGATTAATACATCTCTAAGCTTCGGATCCTGAAGAAGCAGAACACGTAGCTGACTCAACCGTTACTCATCTTAAATCATACATATTCTCGGCACCTCTTGACAGTTTTTTGTTCCAGCACGAAGAAGGCCAATAAACAAACCAGAACTTCCTTACTTGCACGATCACAGCAATAATGAAAATATGCCGTGGATTTTGCCTTTAAAATATCTGCGAAATCAAGATGTATTCTTCTTGAGGAAGCTTTTTCAATAATCCCTAAACTATCTGCTTGTGCTTATACTTTTACTCTTGTGCTTTCTAAATGTCTTTATAATATCATACAATGTTCACAATTCTTCTTCGGTCCACCTTTCTTATCCACTCTTAATCTTCCTGAGCTCTCTTAGTTTCCTTAATTGGGAAAAAAACATTAAAGCAAAAATCCTTTCATTACCTAAAAAAAGAGTTCCTTTTTTCCTCACGCTTAGAAAAACAGAAATATAGGAGTAAAGTAACCTTATCGACAAAGTTAAACGACTAAGATCATACACCGATAATTGGGAGTTATGAAGCTAAAAAATCGGTTTGCGGCCGTCACGATTTGCGCCGACTTGAAACGATCATAACACGAACTTGGAACTTTCCATTTCTACAAAAGCAATTGAAATCGATACATTTTGAGAGAAAAAATTGATTAAAAAGCCGAGTCGAATGTTTTATTTTTTTCGTTTTCCAAATTAATAGTTTGATTAATCGACTCGATCCTTGTATTTGGTTTTTTTTTCACAAATTAAAAACAAACATTTTACATGTTTCATTTATCACTTTTAAGAGTTTACAAGAAAATGTGATTCTAGTTTCGTATGTGGTCTCCAGATTTTTTTTTTTATTACTTAAATGATTATTTTATGCATTGAAAAAAAAAATCTGTATTCGAAATCATTTGTATTACATACGAATACATAGTGTCAGTCGCAACAAAAAAACAACGACAAAAAAAAAAAAAAAAAAAAAAAAAAATCTGCCATATAATTTCAAAAAGAAAAATTTAAACACGTCTTACGAATATATTACCAGTAATTTTTTTCGTGTCATTGTTGTTTTTACCTCTTTTGTTTTCTCGATGACCGGCAAAGCTCCTGATTTCCTTCAATCCGGTAAAAAAAAAAAAATAAATAAAATAAAATTTATACCACCGCAACAATACGTGTACTACAAAGTAATAAGAAATGCAACTTGCATTTTAGTATTTAATTTCTATTCATTAACATGGTATTGTTCGACCACCTATTTTGAAACATACGAGTCTCCGACATGTCAAGCTATGTTATTAATTACCATTTCTTTGTCGTATCTTAGAGAATAGAAGGTATACTATATTATGTAAATGACATATTCATCTTTTTTTGAATTACTTCAGTTCAATAGAAAGAATTTTACTTATTTTGTAAACAACTTCCCGTTTTCTCTTTTACACTTAATATTCATCAAAGCCATATATATACACATATATGTAACTTTTTTTTTATTACCCCTTTTCACCACTAAATACCTTCTACTGTGTGTCACACATTTTCTTGATAAGTGTAATTTTTTTTTCTTTTTTTTTTTTTTGAAGCCGACATATTAATTCGTTTCCTAGGAATCGTTACTTACTCATTTTTTTTAAAAGAAAAATCATTGGGTAATAACTGTTTGACGTTTTGAAAAAAAGACCTTTTGAAATCGTTTTCAAGTAATTGCTTGTAAAGGTAAATATGGGAACTTTTTTTTTTTTTTTTTGAACCGGCGATAAGATTTATAATTAATCATTATCAGCTGAAGATGTGATTTTTATTCTGTCGATTAGGGATTATAATTACATTTACACACTATAAAGTATTAATTGTTGATTTCTTTTAATGCAACAGACTGAAACAATGTTCGCTAATTAAAAGTTAATTATTAACAAAATTTGATCAAGATGATTTATTTGCTTTTCTTCTATATACTGATACTATAATGGATACGGATAACGAACGATTTATTAGCACAGATTTGTGGTTACAATTTTTTTATCTGTAAATAAAAAACGCTGGCCAGTTTATTATCAGATTCGATTTATTTAATTTTTAAAAAATATATTTTTTGTTCTTTAATTTTCGTTGTGTTTTTCAGCTTAGTTCCAATAGAACTTAAAGCTAAACTTACGTTGTTTATGGATCAATGATCCGAAATTCACGGGGAACAAAGTTCTGGAGAAATCTTTTTTCGAAGGGTGGCCGAAACATTTCATCATTTTCCAGGATTACGGTACAAGACAATGATACAAACCCTAAAACTGATCCAAACGGTTGACATATTTCACTTATGTTGCTGCTTTCTCCAAAAGTTAATTGACATTTTGCCTTTTGAATAGATCTTCCTTTGCGATTTTTTTGATAAGAAATAGGGAACTGAAAAATCGAGGACGATGGAGGATGTGTTTGTGTTCTGGGGTTGAATATTGAGATGAATGGGGACTGAGATATCTTTTTGTTTTGTTTTTTGTTTGGTGCAAGCTTCTTTTTTCAGAATGATTGCATAGAGACACTTGAATATCAAAAGAAAGCTTCGGTGAATTCCGGGAAATAAGACTGCTTTGTTTAATATTTGATTTACTGAGGGAAAAATCCAAATTTTAGGCGGTATTTAACAAACTCCTTGCATTCTGTACATCCTGAAATTTTTAATGCAAGCTTTAATTTGTCTGAAACGTATGCAAAATAATATAAAAAAAATTTCGGTTGAAAAACTTTGATGTCGTGGGTTAATATTTCGTCGCCTTAGTATTACAGGTTCTATCGTGCTCGTCGTACAGTAAGTTAAACATATGAATTATGAAAAAGATAATACCCTGTAATACTAAGGCGACGATTATTTGGAACAAGTTGAAACTTGTACCAAAAGACGATTTATTTTATTTTATTTTCTTCTATACTGATATATAGAACTTGAGTGGTCAGTGTTGTACAAGTTTCAACAAGTTACAACTTGTACAACACTGACTTATTATTGGTACAAGTTTCAACTTGTTGACTTATTATTTTGACAAGTTTCAACAAGTTGAAACTTGTCTTATATGTCTTATATGCATGTTATATTTGCCTTAGTATTATTTCAACAAGTTGAAACTTGTACCAAAAATAAAAAAATACATCGAAGGAGTTTGTAAGACACCTAAAATTAGAATTTCTTCCCCGTAAATCGAGTACAAGGCACAACAGCCATTCCTTCAGGTATCCACTGAGGCTTCCTTTTAAATTGGATCAAGAATATTCATTTTTTTGTAGATTCAGAGGAGGCTTCACGGGAAAGCGGAAGGAGTAGTTGTTTTGTCTAACACTCAATTTACGGGGGAAAAAATCAAATTTTAGGTATTTAACGAATTTCTTTGACATTTTCTTGTATTTTTGGTACAAGTTTCAACTTGTTCCAAGCAAAGAAAAACCAGGAAAACAAAATCAAAGTTTTTCAATTAAGACTAAATTCTCGTTCCAATGATTCAATTTATACGGAAATTATTTGGTATTTTTTACGGTAAATTACCGTATATTTATACGGTAATTGGTATTTTTCAACGTTTTCTTGTCCTAGGATGTTTATCAGTTAATTTTAATCTTTCTAATTATCTACGATGGCTTTGATTCGAATTATTATATTTTTTATTTGCAACTTTTCCGAGGTATTGTACACATGGTCATCTTGTGAGGTTAAAAAATTTTTATATTTAGCTTATACGTATCGCTTATTTTTAGCCCTGATGAAGGATTTCAATATAGGATCCGAAACGTTGGCAGAAGGAAACTAATTTATTTATTGTTCCACTATTCCCGATAATTTCCGTATAAATTAAATCAAAGTTTTTCGACCGCAATTTTTTTTTGAAATTACTTCCCCGCCGCCCATATATTTCAGACAAGTTGAAACTTGCACTAAAAATTTCAGGATATACCAGAGGAGTTCGTTAGATACTTAAATTGGATTTTTTTTTTAATCGTAAATCGAGTATTAGAGAAAACAGCCATTCCTTCAGGCATCCGTGAAGCCTTCTCTTCAAAAAAGAAAAAAAAAGTTTTGGGTGGTAAGAGTTTAAGAATTCTGGGCAATTTTTTTTTTCACAATACAACGGGCTCTGATTATTCTTAATTTTTTTTTTAAATATAAGAGAATAATTTAACCCATTTGAACCAAACAATAAGTTTGCGGTTGAATTTTCCGTTCAAAAAATAATACCCATATGTTAAATCTATCTATCGGTCAAAACATTAGTCAAAACATTAGTCTAAGGGCACTTAAAACAAATTAATTTGAGAAACGATTTTATTATTTAGAGCAATTTATTATTTTTCAAAACTTGGAGTCACGTTATAACGGATCCACTCTTCAAAAAATGAATACAGGCAACTCCCTCTACCATAAAAATACTGTTTTCCTATAGGGATATCTGGTAGGAGTTGACTATGTTTATTTTCCTGTTTTCAGATCTTATATTTTTCTTTTTTATTAAATTGAAAAAGAAAGGAGCATTTAGCTGAATACATTTTTCATTATATGCATTAATCACATTTAAAAAAAATTAATTCAGCTTCTGTGTTTTTTTTTTTTTTTTTTTTTTTTTTACCAGTGCGATCATAATCCGATATCGATATCGAAATCATCATCAGATCGGTATCGGCATCATCAAGTTCGTTGAGTATTTTAACATTTTATTTTTATCGTTCTGGATTCAACTCGTTCGATTTAATATTCTAAAATCATCATCAAAACTTTAAAAAGTCTATCTAACCAAGCTTGAATATCTCCCAGATTAATACAATGTAATTCCATTAAGAATGCCCCATCTCTTGAAGAAAAAAAAAAAAAATACTAATCGCGGCTCAAGGTAACCGGGCAGAAAATGGCGAGAGACCAAATCTTGTCCTAACTTCTATTTTTATTTTTTTTTATGACTGAATGAATGTTTTTTTTAAACGTCTTTTACGAGGTATCTCCACGGGATGTTATTTTTCTGTTACATATACCCCGATTCGAGAGTTTCTTAGTTCTGAAGCATTTATTAATTTTTTTTAATTAAACTAGAATCTTAAAAACATTTGGTTTGCTGAATAGCAAAATGGACGTTGCATTTTAAAAGACTATCCTTCGTCGGATGACACAGATCGTAATATTTGAGTTAAAAAGGATTTTTCAAATTTGAAACTTGATCTTGCTTTGTTGAAAGAAGTTATTTTGTTTTGAAGTTTAAAGTTGTCGGTTCGCTGGTCAACATACTCGAAATTATGAAAGCACCGACTTTTCCAAGATTTTTAAAACTTCAATGGAGTAAGGTCTAAAAATGAGAAACATGACTACCTATGGGTTCGAACTTATAATAAAAAAAATTATTGGGCTTGAGCCCAAAGCCATGAAAATGCGATCTATAAAAATTTGATATGGAAAATTTTGTAGCCTGGAAAACCATGGACTAAAGTTTTAAAAAATTTGTTTTTTCTTCGGTTAAATCTCAGATTCGTAGAATTTACTGACAGGTCGGTCTTTTGCACATATGTGAGTAAATTATGTTTGTCTAAAATGTTTATTGTTCGATGACTTTATTTGTTAGTTAATTCAAATTTGCAGGTAAAGAAATATTTCACATGTTAGCGGAAGTGATCATTCTTAGAAACTGAAGACCCTTCGTTTCAAGTGACCAGGTTCCTGTCTTCGTCTTACGGTTAATTTTTTCCTCTCATACATTTGGATTTTGTCTTAATTTTTTTTTTTTTTTTTTTTAAATAAAAAAGAGGACAAGATTCCGTATTCATTGCACATTCGTATGACATGATGTTTCGTTACGCACGGGAATTGAATTCGAATAACATCCTTTTTATATTACCTTAAAAAATGACTATGTAACATACTCGATTATCATTTTAATGACGCAAAGACGTCACTTTTCGTTTTATAAAAAAAAATAAATAAATAAAATACAAATTTAAATCTTTTTTTTTCGGAGTATAATAAATTAGGGAGAAAAAAAAAGCGTTTTTAAAGACTTTTAATGATTGCCTCAAGAGACCAAAACAATGATTTAAATTTTTTAAAAAACCGAAGTCTGACCGCAACATCGAAATCGTTGTATTAGGCTCTTAATGAATATCTCGAATCGACATTAAAATCGGTTAGAAATCCATTGTAACTCATAACAGAGACGTAAGGAAAAAAAAAATTTTTTTTTCAATGTTTTTAAATTAAAAGACCCGTCTAATTTTCGATTTGGTTAAAATTTATTGCGGTTACCGTGGCAAAGACAGAAGAAAAGTAGCTAATTATAGGTTGACCAATAAATTTTAAGCTACTGTTTTTTTTTTTTTTTTTTTTTCTTTTTCTTTTTTTGGGAAGAAAAAAAACTGTTGCGGGCTATTAAGATCTTCGGGTTACGGGTACTTTCTTTTACCCCTTGGGTTATTATTCATTGACGCAATGGCAGTTGATTGAGTGGGATGCCAGCGAGTTACTTCATTCATAATTGGGTCCAGTTGGACCGACTCATTCATAACTTGTTTTGAAGGGGATTTTGTTTTTCAAAGTTGTAAAAAAAAAAAAAAAAAAAAAAAAAAAAAATTTAAAAAAAAATATAAAAAAAGCGCTTACAAAAAAGTTGACTAAAATTTGTGCAAAATTCCCCGCGCGCTGCTATTAGAACTGAATCAAAAAACTGCAAAAATTCTTTTTTTTTTTTTTTTTTTTTGCTTAATTTTGAAAAAAGTTTTCTTAGTACAAATAATTTTACCATTTCTAAAAGAACATAGGCAGCGATAAAATGGTCCAAAATAAGAAACGTCAGTAGAAAATACTGGGACTTCGATTGGACAGGATTAACGATTTTTATACTGCCTTGCCTTTAACAGATTTTCAAAACTTTTTATTTATAACAAATAGCTTTTGACAATTTTTGGAGCAACTGCAAAAAAAAATATAGTCGCAATAAAAAATCCACCTAAAATGTTATGGCATAATTTTTTTAATCTTTTTGAATTTACCGAAAGAAGATAGGCACGCTTTAAACGGTTAAAGAAAGAAAACAACTTTGAAATTTCGCTCGTAAATTTAACTGGAGTTTTTTTTTTTTGTACCTATTTTTCTGCAAGGGTTCAATAAAAATAGAAGTTTACACTAAAATCAATCTTTTTTTTTTTTTTACAAAACAAAAATACCGCCAAAAGGTTTTTTGCAGCGATCAGAAAAAAAAATATATATAAGGTCATAAAACGTGTTATATCAAAAATATTCAATTGTTGGTACCATAAAGCGCCCTTATTTTCAGGTACCGATACCGACGAAGCTACCAATTTTTTCCCCGATTTTTAAAATCATTTTAGTGATTGGGTATTGGTTTTAAAAAATGAAAACTTTGCAAAAAATGCTGTTCAATTTTCAAGTAGGGCCACTTTAACGGGCACTATGTCTGATTGAAACAGTCGGAAAATTTAAGTCCTGTTGCTGGGGCCATCATGTTTCAAAATTGTGCTGCAGATATATTTTTTAATTGTACTGCTATATTTATTGAATATAATTGCAGTAAAATTCTTGGCCCCGAATAGCTCTTACAACTCGTTAATTTTCTAAAGTATCTTGCTTGTTAAAAATTCATTTCCAGTACCTTACGCTTTGGAGCAGCCCAAAAACGAAGGGTCTTCTTTTCAAACTATACTGACAAGCAGAATTATTTTTTTAAATTCTCTAATACATATCAAGAATGGTCCTCACGCTAATATTTTTATTTACTTTCGAGGCAACTTCAGCTCGAATATTTTTTCAAAACTAATTTCCTGTTTAAAATTTTCATTTGCCGCCAAATTTACCTCATCAGTTTCTACTGTAAATTTTTAATTTCTTCTTTCCTTATTGCTACCGGACGGATCAAACGATTAGTTTCATCCGTCGGTACCGCATGCGTATTCTTTTCCTTAACTAAAATTTACCTGCATTTGTGACCAGGATTCGAAAATATTATTATTAGTCGGAGAATGTGTCCAAGAAGGCTCCCCGTGGCCAGGCACGATTTGGTCTTCTTCGGGGGTAGCGCCTCTCAATACGCAGCAGGGGCCTTGCTCCATGACCCTCGAAGACACACACTCTCACAAAATTGCTGTCATGCAGCCGGGGGTTTTTTTTTTCTCGAAAATTTTAATTTTCTTTTTCGATCCACTGAAAAAACGTTTAGGTAACTTCAACACTCAAAACTTTATAAAAAAAAGGAATAACCAAATAAAAGGCACATTAATTTTACAAATTTATGCTTTTGGAGTTTGATTCACTTTATCACCACCAAACTATACTAAAAAAATTTTTTTCTTGATTTGGACTTTGAAAGGCACTTTTAAAAAAAATATTAAAATATTTTTTAAAAAAAATACGAAAGGCACAGTAAAGCAAGCACACGACGCGATAGGTGAAGTGAGCACCACTCTTTTACCAGTAGAGTCCACTACGCACTAAGACACCTGCGATCTTTCATGGAAAGTTGAAGTGCGCGCGCAACTTTTGGTCCAGCTCCAGCACGGTATCCAGACTCTATGTCTCAAAACTCTACCGTTTTCAGATTACGATTGCCTCTATTGCAAAACCATGTACATTGAGTATTTTTTTTATGTTTCCTTAATTTATTTTTCTTACAAAAAAAAAAAAAAAAATGTACGGCGACGGACTATGATGATAGTAGGGAGGGAAAAAAATAATAATACGAAGCGTATTTTTATTCCCCCTCCACTGTCACGGTTTTGAGGTTTCAACATTTTAATAAAAATGTTGTGGTAGCGATTGCAAAGCGTTACTTGGTGTTTACAAAGTTGCCGTTTTCCTCATTGAATATTAGCTCTTATGTTTATGAATGGTATTTGTGGATACGGTTTGAGGGGCAAACATATCAACCAATAGCATGATTCTTTTTTTTTTTTCGCCCTCCCGATTTCATGTTTTCATCGAGTCTTGATTTTTCCCAGTATGAGCTATTCCTTCAGGAATGGATTTCGTTGGTCCAGATTTTATTTTTATTTTATTTTTTATTTTTATTTTATTTTTAAAGAGACAAAAACAACAGGCCCTTTACAGCCCTTTTACAGTTTTGTTCCTATAACGAAGAAAAAAAAAAAAAAATACATTTTTTTTAAAGGAAAAAAAAAGAAAAAAAAAATTTATTATGATTTTTATTATGATTTTTGCTGAATTTCGATTTCTGTTGTTGAAAGTTTATGCGAGTTACCGAAAAATCATTTTTAATGAAAAAATTGGGAAATAAAATGGGAAAAATAGCTAAAAGGTTTAAATTCAAAAAAAGTATCCAAATATTGTAAATTTAAATTTAATACTATCTTGTGACTTTGTAAACTAAAAATCTACCAGAAAGTTCCATATGACATTGAAACGATCTTGTGGAATATGAAATGCTGAAAAAGACGGTTTTAGAATCTAATATTGCCCGCTGACTTAACTGCCATTTTAAAGAGAATATGTTCCAAGAGATTTGGTCAGAAAAATACTCATATTATATGCCAAATCCAGGGCTGCAATTCCGATTAATTTTTATTTGGAATCGGAATCGGAAGCCGTGCTTTTTTTTGAAAAAATAGGAATCGGAATCTTATCTGAAAACAGTTCGGAATCTTCGGAATCGGAATCGGCATCGGCATCCAAAAAAATATTTTCTATTCCGATTGACTTAAAAAGCACGAAAATACCGCTATTACAGTTAATCAGTTTTGGATTAAATCGGGATCGGAATCGTTAAAATATTTGTTAGTTGGAATCGGAATCTGAATTTTTTTTCCACCTCTCGGAATCGGAATCTTACTCATAAATAAGCAATATTCTGCAGAATCGGAATCGGAATCTGAATTGCAGCCCTGACCTGATCCAATTCCTGGCAGCCTTTTCCTGGATTTTTTTCTTCTCATTTTAAAAACGAATTTCTCTGGGGAACTGACTCTGCGAGTTGCCTTTTTTTGGAAGTCCACTATTTTTATAATGTTCATATATTTGCAATTTGTCAATTTTGTCAATTTAAAAATGTATTTTTTAAAAAACTGCTGCTCTAGGTTTTTGCATTATGAAATGTGTGAAAATCTGTACACTTTTCAAAAAAAATTATTTCGTGTAATTTAAACGTATAAAAAAATGAAGAAAGGCAGATGAGGGAAAGGGGGAAAGATCGCAAAATTTACGATCGTTTTATTTTCTTACAAATATTGATAAAACTTTGGGTCAAAAAACTTTTGGTCTGAAAGACCGAACTTTGGTTTCGAAATTTTCAGTATGAGAGACCGAATTTTTGGAGGAAAAACATTTATATTACAGATATATGGTGCAATAAATAGTTTTTAATTTTTGAATTAAGTTTGTAACTGAGAGCTCAATCCGTCAGCTGGAACTTCCACTTAAATACTTTTATGTCGCAGTTCCACATCTCTCTATGAGTCAATTCGGAACAGCTTCTCTTAAGACTACCCCTGAATATATCTCGTGAATATTGCTTAAAAGGACATCATTAAAAGTGCAGTGTAACTATGATATTTCCGATAAGAATGCTTCCAGGGAAACCAGGGGAATAAATAATTTCCATTTTTTAATCTTAATTTAACCCCCCTATATTATTTTGTTTTTAATTTTATATATATATATATTCAACAAGTTTACTGCGGATGTTCCAACTTTAATTTCGAAAATCTAACTTGGATCCATTTTTTTCAAAAATTCTCAGATAGGGTGTAATCGTTTACTTACACTCGAATTTATGTAAATTTATAACAAGCCAAACCTATTTTCTCACTTAACGCAAATTGAAACGGCTAATTATTCAAAATATTTTCAGTGGAATTTCTGAAATATCATTCCTGAAATTACCGTTTTTTATGTTTCGCGAACTAATTTTTTTTGAAACTTTTTTTTGGACTTTTTCAAATTTTTGGCCTCCTCTTGAAATGTTGCCACTGCTTCCGTAGGAGAAACATTGGGCAGAGTTCGTTTTGAAATACTGTTTAGTTCTCTGTATGTCTGTTTCTTCTTTTGCTATAAAATATGTGAGAATCTAATTCCCATGAGCTAGTGCTTCCGGATTCGCCAGGCACTAAAATGATATCATCGGAAAGATATCAAGGAAGAAATTATGATGATAATAAATATTCGCTTCACCTTCCAGGATTTCGTGCAAAAGGCGATCCCATTTATGTAAGTAGCATATTTCATTATACTTTCATTATAATAACGGATTAATAAGTGTTCATCATCTTATGTATATCTCCGTAAGTACCAATTGACAGGTGCAGATGGCTCCGAGATAAACGCCACGAATCATTATACTAAAACATTCAAAGAAACGGAGCAAAAAAACTACCGGCGGTAGGGAATATATGGTTAATAACATATCCTTTTTGTCTTTTCCGAGTCCACGATACTTGCTGAATAAGTTAGTTGAACGACCTATAACATATGTTACTCTTATGCTGTAGAAACATACTGTTAATTTTTTCCCCTTTAAAAGAATATCTCAATTCTTTTTTATTTTTCCTACTGTCAGATCAAAGTATTATAAATAGCCCAGTCAAAAATCTTAGCGGGAATAATCCTTGCATCTGCAATTTAGATCCGTCGATAATGATTGGCCTTGCTTCAGATGGTTCACGACCTACTTCGATCGATCTTATCGGTTTCTGATTAACTTTTGTTGCACACCAGATTGAAATCTTCCAAAGACCTATCCTGCAGTGTTTATTATTGACCTGATTCAAGAGCAAGTGTCACATTTAAGATTTTTCTTGAGGCTTCTTGATTTTAAAACATTGCGGGTGGCATCCCCGAATCAGGCCACAGGTTCTTAAAGCGGGTGATTTTTCTCGTCCAAGTCGATTTATTTAAAAAAAAAAAAAATCCTTTTTTTTTTCTTCTTCGAGTGGATGATATTAATAGCGATAAGAAAAATATTTCCCCTTTACGGAAGAACGAACCATCCTGTCCACCTGTAAGGGAATTCGTGCGTAACCAACTGTTATGTATTGGGCAGCGATTTTCGGACATGTGTGAGAGGGTTTTTTTTTGTTTCACTTTATTTATTTTATTGGTGGGAACTGCACGGAATAAACGCTCGATTCCGCGGAAGTCAGTTTAATTTTTTTTTTTTTCTTTTTTTTTTTTGATGGGATTAACAGGTTCAAAGAAGTTATTTGCATTGGGGTGTGAAATTGGATCGACTCGATAGAATTTTATAATTTTTTTTAATCTAAAAAAGGCGATTAAAAATGAAATACTTTAGATAGATTCGTTTGACATGCTCAGTGAATTTGTGCCCGCCGCGCTGCTCCAAGAACAAATTTACTACCAACCGCAGCAGCAGCAGCAGCAGCAAAAATCGTGTAAAAATTAAGTGTGGTGTAAAAGCGGTGTATTTTACACCATCATTTTGATGTTTAGCTTATGTTTCTCAAAAATCCGTTTCAAATTGATGCAAAGTACACGTGACCTTGTTGCCTGGAAAATTAGAATGAATGAGAATAAAAAAAAATTTTGATAAATTTTTTCGTGGAATTTTACTTTGACATAACAAATACCACGTTTGGGGGGCTTCTTGCATCGTCCACCAAAGCTCTAGACATCAAACAGTTCGGCTTTCCTGACCATGTGTCAGCACAAAGCTTTGCAGCACTTGTTCACCATGTGTTCATGAAACATGAACATAACATGCGAACAAGTGAACATGACATGTTCATTTATGTTCGTCAGGTTCATTAAACAACAACATTGGCCTACTGAGGAAGCACGCCGTCCCGGATACCACTTTCGGTATTGGTGCAAATTATGAAACATTCGTGTGATTTTATATTAGGGACTCTTAAAATATTACATCAGCTCGTTAATGGGGGATTCTTGAAATGCTGACTTCTGTTTGACAAGGGGGGGGGGGGGGGTTTGCGCAAATCTGGGACAGCATTTTATTATAAATTTCCATCAAAGGGTCCCTTATTTTTAAAAATATTCTAATCCATTTTTTCTTGCCTTTATCAGGGCCCAAAAATGATAACGTTTCCGAAGAAACGAGGTAGAAATTAATATTATTAAGATGAGCACACTTAAAAAAATGATTATTAATGGCCGGTAGAATTTGACTAGGCGCTAGTTCTAGTTTAAATTGCACTCGCAACTAGTAACCGATTTTTTGAGTGCAAGTTTCAGCTCGAAAGGAATCACTGGAGATTAAAGTGGTAGAGAATTTTGAAAATTGACTCATTTAAAATTACAATTTTTTTTTTCACGATTCTTTTCTTATTTAAATGATTTGCGGAGGGGGCACATATGGTGCTGACTTTTACTGACGAGAGGACGGTACGTGTCAAAATTTGTCAGTTTCGTGCTGGCTTAATATTTGAATGGTACTCAAATGTAGTCAAGTTGTTCTTGTTGTATGGGGCCATTCAAATATTACGTAACACGAATATCGGCGTTTTTTGACCCCCTTTATTTTACGTAACATTTTGCAGAAAAAAAATTCGGCCCCTTCAAAATTTTTTAAACTTACCGCTCGCTTTTTCCCCCTTGTGTTACGTAATACTTGAATGGCCCCTATTGGTCAAAATTATTCTAAAATATTCTAATGCTGTGGAAAAAATGTAACCTTTCTATTCTTGTATTCTTTCGGCAGGGATAATATGTCGATTATATTTTAATCGGAATCGGAATCGGAATCAGAATCAGATTCGATCAATGGAAACTAATTGGAATCGGCATAAGAATCGCGAAAATTTTTCGCGTAATTTAGAATCGGAATCGGAATCGTAAAATATTTTTACCATTTAGAATTTGAATCAGAATCACAATCAGAATCTGACTCGAATGATAAGAAGCTTATCGGAAGTAGCATCAGCGGTTAAATTTCTCTTATATACAAGGAGTTATTTTTCAAACCAAAGTTGAATTTTTTGTTAAAAACTTTTAAAAAAATTAAAAGAAAGTCCTCTTCTTCCCTCATATTAAGGAAAAAAATTCGTAAACGCAATTTTTATCGCAATGCATGCTCATCACAATGCTTGACTTGACCAGACTTGTTTATCTCTAAATATAATAAAATTGAAATTGGAATCAGAATCGGAATCAGAATCAGCTTCAGCAGCAACCAACTAAAAATTTGGAATAATTTGGACTTGGAATCGGCACCGATTATATGATTTTGAATCAGAATCGGGATCGCAAATTTATTCTTTTTTACAAAAATCGGAATCGGAATCGGAATTGGGAACTATTAATATAAAATATATAAGAGCATCGATTCCGATTCTGAAGTTTTCCACGGTAATCGGAATCTGAATCGGAATCACATTTGAAAAATCATCGAGCATAACTGGAGTCGGAATCGGAATCTGAATCAGCATGCCATCCCTGTCTTTCGGCTCTAAAATCAAAATCGGTTGAAAAATTACCTGAAAGTTCAGTTACCCCACCCCGCTAACAATGATGATCAGGACGAAATATTTACAGTTTATAAAATTTTGGGATTACAGGTCATTAGTCGGCATATTGTGTTTAAAAGGCGGAAGGGAGGGGGTTGCAAAAAAGTTTCGCCCCGGGTTTAAAAGAGCAGTCAGTAGTTCAGTAGTTTCAGAAGTCAGTGTTCGGTAGAGATTTTGCGTCCAATATTTTTTTGTTTTTGTTTTCGGTAAGTAATGGACATTTTATACCTGTCTTCGATCGATGCACACCAAAGTCCGTAACGTTAAACTTTTGTTATTCGAGGTTGTTTCTCTTTCAATAAAGCTGTTATCCAATTTAATGGCTCTTTTCTCTCATTCGTGTTGTAAATCGATCCTGTGTTTTATTACTGCCTTTTTCTTATGAGTGCCGTCGTATATTATAATGTCTCCGAAAAAAAGTATCTGATTGTTTTATTATTCTGGTTCCTTTAAATTTTTCGATGTAAAGGATTATGTCAAAAAAATTTTTTTCTAATTATTCTTATCCTAAACCGAAAAAAAATTGTTAAATAAATGACGATTTTTTTTTAAAGTTAGGGTACATTACCGAAGTTTCAGGCATAATTTTGACTTTCGTTCTTTCCGAAAAAACTAAGCAAAAGTAGGAAATGGAGTAGAGGCAGACGTTTCATAAGGCTTAAAGGGTGGATATTCCAAATTGGTTTATAGCATCATCTTATCTACAAACAAGTTTTTTTTAGTTGAAAAGGATTACTCATGGATTTTTTTTTTTTAAAACTGGTAGCAGACGTATTTGTTTTTCATAAGCACTAAATAAACACTACAAAGAAAATAGTTTTAAATAAAGCACAAGTTCAAACGTGATAGAACTTGTATGAATAATTTGATTTTCTCAGATTGCCAGTGTTTTGGAAAAATTATACGCAGGCTATCTTTGTCTCCATAAAAAATATTGAAATCTTTGAAGAGCACATGTGCACGCACTAATGAAAAGTAAAAATATTCCAGTTTGACACAACTTTAATTCATTTCAACTCTTTTGGTCTATTAATTGTAATGTTTTGCTATCATTGTATTGATCGCATAATGCACCCTTATAATAATATCCCAAAGGCCTTTAATATACACGGTGGAACAATTTTTATGGCGGTATTTCTTATGTTTACCTTAATAAAATCACACCACAAAAATTGTTCCACCGTGTATTATTTCCAGAAAATTCCATTTATAAGGCAGTTTTTTATTTTTTCGGTTGACTCACGTAGATCCATCCGGAGGCAAAGGATTAACTGTACTTTTTCTTTTTCTTCTCCCCCTTATTTCTTTTTTAATTTTTCAGAATTTCAAACGACAAATTCGTCTTGAAAGGACGTTGACACAGACTTGATTTTGATTAAGAGGGAAAAAAAATACGAAAAAGGATATACCCATGAATATGCAACAGTTTGTTTTTAAACTGATTTATGTTTTTGTCATATTAGTTTTTTTATTGTTAACGATGTTATAAATTAGGTCTTTGACAAAATGCAGACTAGCTATTGTTTTTGCAAGAGCTCTTTTTTTTTTTTTTTTTTTTTTTAAAAAAGCATACATATAACGAATACAGAGCAGAGGCGGGTTGTTGGCAGTGATTTCTAATTATGAGCCTGTAATCCTTGCGCAGATGATCATAATTCTTCCTGCCATACTAAACTGAAATAAATTTATCATTCATATGGATCCAAATAAAACGAAAAAACAAACGTTAAGATTTACCGTTGAACATTTCGGGTTTATAAAGTCTAAGACGAACCTATGTGCTATGGATCTTTTAGCATCAATAAAAGAGCACATCACAGGAGGTCCTATTTTTTTTCTTTCACCGACTTCGTGACGTTTTTCTTTTAAAGAAAATTGAGTTGTATGGAAAGAAATTATCTTACGGAAAAAAAAAAATCAGGTTTAATTTTATTTTTTTTAATTAAAGAAGAAAAAGCCGTAAAACAGCTGGTATTTAAATAGATACGAATTTTTTTTTCGGAAATTATTAAAATTAAAATATGGAGCTACAAACGTCAAGCTGAGCAAATAAAACCACTTTTTAAGTTACATTTAACACCAAATGGTTAATATAGCTGACTATAAAAAATTAATGATTATTTTGATTTTTCTTGTTTTCTTTTTTATTTAATTATTTCTATTTTTTTTTTTCGAAAAATCTAGCAGTGGAGTCGATTTCATAGGTATCATATCATTTTTTGGATAATAGGTCTTCTCATGGAGGGATCATTTTTTTCCCCGTGTTTTAGATAAACAGATTTTTTTGTCAGAATTGATAAAGTGGCAGAGGGCATAGACACTTTTTGATAAATGTCATTGTAGGTATTATTGATCCAAACGGAAATCGAAATCTCTATAGGTGCATTCCTAAAATAAACAGTAGATAATGAAGAATAAGGGATGTTATTGAAAGGTACTGCAAAGCTGGTAGCATAAACTTATTTTGAAGGCGATGGAAATCTTCGATAATTTTGAAGGAGCGAGTAGGCAATCGGTTAAGCACTACTAGTGTTATCGGTTTACAAACCAATATTTCAATCACGTCGTCTTTAAAACTGGAAATATTTTTTTCTTTTGTCGTTTAATTGCTCTGGGCCATTTACATTTTGTCATATAAATTCTCGCTCTAGTAAAGCTTTTGTAAAATAAATTTGTCCATTATTTTGCGGTGCCTGTAGCATTGTTGTTGGTATAATTTAGAAATATTTGTAAAATTGATATTGTCGCAAGACGTGACGATGGTTTGATGGCTTGTTTGTATTTTTTTTAAAATTTTTCTGATCATAAATCGTTTATGGCATCCAAACGGTATTTCTTTCAAAACGGTTTTTTAGGAGCTACAAAGCACCGACTCTGCTTTTTCTACGATACAAACTCTGTAAAATCCCAATGTAGATGTTATTAAAAGGCACTGCAAAGCTAACAGTATAAACTTATTTTGAAGGCGCTGGAAATCTTGGATAATTTTGAAGGGGCCAGTAGGCAACCGGTTAAGCACTACTATTATTCTGCGATACAAAACGATTAACCCAAAAGGGTTTGATACCCTTTTCGGATTTGGATGAATATGCAAAGGGGTCATTGAAATGTGATGCCAGATTGTAGGAAGAGGTCGCCAAACGATGACCAATGATGATGTGGGGAAGATCGAGGTGGTAAAATGATGTCATCATTATTAAGTGTTAGGTAATTTTTTTTTTTTTTTAATTCCAGAATTTGCATAGTACTTTTATTTATTTATTTATTTGTTTATTTTTTTTATTTCTTATTTTTCGGTTTTTATTGAATTTAGAAAATATCAAACAACATTAATTTATAAACAAAAAATCAAGTGATTATTTTTTTACATTGGGTAATGAGGTCGTCAAAAGATGACTTGGTTGTTATCATTTCATCATATCTCAAAAAATAGGTTACATTTAAAATTTACCGGCAAAAAAATTCTCACTTATTTTGTAGGAAATTGTTGCATTTAAAACCGCTTGATAACGATAAGGGCCATGCTTTTCAGAAAACTGCTTTTTCTACTATTCCAAATAGAGCCTCTAACATAGTTGTACAAATCTTATACTATCTTTTGGAACGAAATATATTTGGTTGAACTGGCATTGCAAGAGATCAACCCTGAAGTTGCATGCTTCTCTGAGGTTGCTGCTCGAGACTTTAAGACTCATTTTCATTTTCATTTTCATTGTCATTGCCATTGTCATTGTCGTTTTTTAAAATTTGAGCTAAATTTTCAATCTTAATTCTTTTTCCCCATGAAATTATGTTTCCTTTTCCTTATTGAATTGTTACTATCGCTGTAAAAAATTTTTTCGATCTTAATATTGAACTTATTAATAATTATAGTTTTGGTAAATTATTACCTATCAGCAAAAATTATTTATGACGAATTTACTTGCCATTAAGGGAACGTTGAAGTATTACATAAGATCGGAAGGACAGTGAGGGATTGCAAGAAATTCTTACGATTTCTTACATGGGGGAGGGGGGGTCCGGAAAATCATACGTAAGAATTTTTATTATTATTTATTGTTCAAAAAAATTCAAATTTAATATAAAAAATGGACACCCCTCCATTTACAACCTTCTACAAAAAAAATAAATAAAAATAAATTGTACTCTAATTTGAAGGAATTTTTTTTTTTTTTGAAATTCTGTAAGACATTTTTAAAATTGGCGGGAAAGAAAAAAAAGGGGGGTCAAAGAAATCTTACTAAATCTTACAACGGGGGGTCGGAAAACCCCCAAAAAAAGTCTTACGTAATACTTGAACGCTCCCTAACTGAGATTAATTTTATTATTTTCCTGACTTCGTCCAAAAACTGGGGATCAATCCCAAAACCTGAAATCCCGGGATTAGCAAGATCAAAATGGATCCAATATCCCATCTGTTTGGAGTCTACCAGTAAATGCAGAAATGTATAATGTTCGGTAAAAACTGTTTTGGAAGCCATCCAAATATTGCTTCTGCATAATTTTTACCGTTTTTGACCCCACCCCCTCCCTCCGTCGGCATTACTTAGCTTGTGGAAAAGAATGACGGATTCTGACCCCCTCCCTCTCCCCTAACGTATTGATGTAATATTTAAATGGCCCCTTGGAGTAAATGCTATTGAAATATAATAAAAAGCAAAAAGCCTCATCGTTAATACGTCTTCTTTTATTCTTGTTTCTTCTTAAATCTTCAGTTTAGTACCGAGTCCTTATTCTGTAACTTCAAAAATTTATTTTGTCCAATTACGGTGGTTGATTTTTCATGATAAAGGATTGGTTATGATAAATCGGACTTTTTTTTTTTAAGTGTGACGACTCTAATAAAATTGAGTTTATCGACGTCGTCTGGGAAAAGCCAAGGAAGTCTTTCTCAACAGGTGACAATTTAAATCTACTTATATCATTTGTATTCCGCATAATTTAAACGCCACATTACGTCAAATCACGCATAAACCGCGAAAAAAAAACATTTAATGGTTTTTAGTTTTATTACCCGACATTTTTAATTTCAAAAAGGAAAAAAAAATTTCATGTTTTATGAATGGAAACCGAATACTTCGTACAGAAGTGTTCCTAGAGTCCCCTCATTAATGTTGAGTAGACCCCCCCGAATCAGACACCAGTACCAATTAATAAACCATACCTCATCCATTTTATTTTATGTTTTTTTATTTTATTTTACTTTTTACAGAAATTTGATATCACGAGACGAATTATCATGACCTGTAACTAAATTAATTTCGTTTTGCCGCGCGTCTTTTTTTTTTTTTTTTTTAATTAATCGGATTCATTTATCCTGCTGCTTCCTGACATGATTTCCAACCGATAAACAATTTTTATAATGATACCGCAAATATTTTTTGAAAGCCTGACTTGAACATAGAAAAACAGTTAGTGGTAATATTTTGTGATTATCATCTTTGCCACGTGAAATGATTTGTTTTTCTTGAAGTAGACCACCGTAACATACGCGGATAGGAAAAAAAAAAAAAAAAAAATCAGCATCGTCGTGATTTGAAAAAAGAAAATAATGAAGATTCCTATGCTTCAATCAATACCTTTAAGGAATGAATAAATATTTAAAATTTTGAAATTCACGTCCGTCCGTCGCTCGACTTGCATGTTGTGGATCAAAGGTCTTACATGCAGACCTACTCCGTGCAAAATGGTGTGTGTAAACACATTATTACGCTGCCCATTTCAATTCAAATTGATTGTTTTATTTTATCCCGACTTAATCGTCATATAATTTCCACCTTGATGTCAAAGAAAGATTCCTTCTAGCTGGATT
Organism: Liposcelis bostrychophila; assembly: GCA_037577465.1. NCBI lineage: Eukaryota > Metazoa > Arthropoda > Insecta > Psocodea > Liposcelididae > Liposcelis > Liposcelis bostrychophila. The sequence goes on from CM075210.1 coordinate 11,725,352, forward strand.
TTATCTGCGAGGTACTTATATTTGTATGTAGGTGTAAATTACAAAATTAGGATTTTCTTATTTTTATCGATTGCACAGTATACTTTTTGTCCTGATAAGTTGCTGTCGTGCCGTCTGTCTTAATGTTTTATGCTACGTTTTAATACCCCGGACTCTTTAAAAAGATTTATTGAGCCACTCCATGGTGTCATTTCAGGGATTTCTTAAAAAGTGGGGGGGTAATTGTTTTGCTGTCACCCAACCAATTAAGGTCAATCATATTTAGAATTATAAAAAAATATAAGGATGGTTCCGGAATCTTAATGTCGTACTAAGTAAACAAAATGAATGGAGATTTCTAGGCAAAAATTTCTCACATTTCATTTAGAGAATGTAAGTTTTTTTTCTTTCACGTTTGATTTCAACTCTCAACCCTGGATTTGCTTTATTTTCCTCAGTAAACATTGAAGTTTGTATGAAAATTTTTTAGGCTCTGATCTCTTTGGGGGGGGGGGGGGGGGTCAATCGAATTTTGGCTTACTTCCCGACCCCTGAAGGATGCTTAGTGACGCCGCTGGTCTCCGGGGCAATTAAAATATTACTTCTTTTGAATCTAAAATGGAGTCTGCTTTGAACTGCTTGTGTATTTTTGAACGAAAAGCTTTTTATTTTTCTCCACGAGAACGCCGGTGCCTTCGGCTCGAAAATGGCTTTATTTTCCATTGGGAACCTGCCATCTTGGATTAGGCGTGCTGGTGCTTTTTAAACGAAAATAAAGCTCCTCAACTTTAGATTGAAATCCATCCAGATTTGAGTCCTGTAGAACGACCCAAAATAGTTAGTTTTTTGGTTGTTAAAAAAGCCTTATTAATCATCTTTCCACGAGCCTGTCGAGGTTTTTTAGCTCGAAAATAGAGCCTGCCTGCTAGAATTTGGCTTTTTGGTTTTTTTTTTACGTAGGACTACGTCTTGGGGCTCGGTCCCGGGGAAATCTGTCCGGGTGTCGATCTGTTCTCACCAAAAATTTTATTTAACAATTCTTAATTTAACAATTAACAGGTTTTTGGATTTTCTCTGTTTTTTTAAAGTAAAATTTACTAGAAATTTTCTAAAAAATCTACAAGACATTTATAGACAGATTTACGGAGAGATCAGGGTTCGATTCCTTGCGGCTAAACTGGCTTAAACTGGGAATTTTTTTCTCTTTTATCTGAATTCGATTATCACAGTAATTTGAATCCGGTGTTTAAGGAAGGATAGGAAATAAATTTTTCCTAAAAATTGAGAAAAAAAATAAAGAAAGGAAGAAAGAAACTTATAGTTAAAATTTTATTTTAAAATTAGACGACATATGAACGAAAGCATTGACTTTAAAAGTTTCTTGTAAAATTTAACTTTTTTAAAAATTTTCTCTGCCTTTTTAAGGTAAAATTTACAAGAAATTTATAATTAGTAAAATTTACAAGAAATTTTCTAAAAAATTTACAAGAAATTTATAATTAAAATTTTATTTTAAAATTAGACGACATGAACGAAAGCATGGACTTAAAAAATTTCTTGTAAATTTTACTTCTAAAAAGTTTAATTTTAAATAATATTTTGACTACTTTTTTTTAAAAACAAAATAAAGCTTCCCAACTGTGGATTGAAGTCTATCCTGTTTACAGTTACTGTAGAGCGACCCGAAATTTATTTGTACATGCTAGCTAATCTAATATTATATGTTTTTCTTTTCAGGTAAGTTTTCATCAGCTTTTAACACCGTGTTCGATTGTAACTTATTTGGCGGAAAAGCAGGTATGTTGGTCCAAACGTATTTCAAGAAAGTTCACAATAACCTCAGTTAGATCAAAGTCGGAAAACAATGACTAGTGTTTTTGCACCCCCCCGTCCCGATATCTCCACTTATAATTCGAAACCGTTAACGTCCCTTACACCGAAGTTACTCCGCTATAATTTGATCTTCTATCCATTCCTGTACGAACATGCCGGCACGTTCAAAATTAGCTGATTCGTTTTTGGAATTCGCGTATATTGTATGCAAACCTTTTAAATTTTTTAACAGATCGGCCTAGGCGTATAATCCAATTTTTTTGGATTATATGGCATTCTGGTGCCCAATCCTGTCGTCAAATAGCTTCCAGGAATTCTCAAATCCAAAAGTTCAGGTAGAAACATACTTTTCGAATTTTCAGAAGAATTTTCAAGGAAAATTCTTGAATTTCCACCATTAAAAAAATATATGTAATAAAAATTTAGAGAACGCTTCTGCATTTGCAACCTATAATTTAAATCTAAAAATATTTTATGAATTCCAAATTCTGTAAATTTTTACCACGAATTTCAAACCCAAATTTCTGAATCACCTTTGAAGAAAAAAAACGGAATTAACACCGTAACTTTTAAAATCAGGTTTAAAAAAAAAAAACGGGTCTCATTACGATTTTTTCTTTTTATAGTAAAAAAGAAATACCGAACTTAATGAGATAGTCATTAAAACGAGATATATAGAAGTATAAAACTATTGTCAGCCGCTATAATATTATGAAATCAATCATAAGGTTCTTCTCTTCCCTCTGTCTCTCTCTCTCTCTCCTTTTTCTTAAAACTAAATTAATTATATCAAGAAAAAGACGAAACGAAAAAATGAAAAGAGATAAAAACAAGATTGTTTGAAATAAAAACGGTAATCACGAACGGAGGTGCAAGGGGTCAAGTAATGAAAACAAATGCTTCGGACACATCAAAAAAAGAAGAGCTAAATTAAAACACAATATCAAGTAAAATGATTCGGGCATTCCTATGTGAAACACTAAAAGGGCCGCAAATTGATTTGATGAAAATTACTATAATAAAGAGGGTCAAGAGGTCTGTTACCAGATTCACGAGAGGCCACACATTGTAATTAGACAATGAGAGCATTACTTTAAAGGATGTTTTAGAAAGAAAATTAAATCGTGGAATCGGTTATTTTTTTATTTTTTTTCTTCTCATTTTCGATATTTATCGCCAAAAGAAAAAAAAGAAAGGGGAATAAAAATCAGAATCGTGGAAGATATAAATTCTTCACGTACGGAATTATGTGTGACCGCAAAAAGGCGTACCAAACGTGCACGGAAGCAATCCATACTTTTAACCTTTGTGTGTTGATTTTACCAAGGATGATCGTAATGAGAGGTTGGCTTAATCATGCATTGATTTTTCTGTAAGTTAATAGGATTGTGAAAAAAAAAAAAAAAAAAAAAATATATATATCGGCAGTTTTTTTTCGGATTATTTTTAGCCTAAATTTCGAAACCTTGGAAAAAATTAATTAATTTGTTCGAATGAAATTGGTTTTTCGCTAAGAAATAAAAAATCAATTGATTTTTAGTTTTTTTACGAAAATAAAAGTCTGCTTTTTTTTGTTAGGGACGAAGGTGATTATTAAATTAATATATAACTTAATGGAAAATGATTCTTCTCCTCCGCAAAGTACGTGGAATATGAGTTTTCAATTAATTATATAAAATTTTTTAATTCTCGGTAGTGATGTTTCTACATGTGTAATTTTTCACGCTTACCGAAAGAAACCATCACTTAAGTAAATATTTTTCTTTTAAAACTTGCGTTTTTTTTTACGTTAACGTTTAATTTCTTATATTCATTTTTTTTTTAACACGATGAAAACGTGCTTCATATTCTTCGGCTGAACTTTCGGATGCTGTGCAGCAACTCTTGTGTGAACTTGAACATTTCCACCAGATATCTACAAAACCGTCAATTTAAATGTCGATACCATTAAGTCATTTATAAGACGAAAATACCTTAATGATATCATAATAATCGAAGGTTGTGCTTTGAGAGTTCCTTAAGTGACTCAACGTATAGGCCAATTTCAACAACGCCTTCCCTTGGTATTTTTTTTTCCTGCAACACACAATAGCAAATAAATTTTAAAAGCTCATGGAAAAAATTTTTTTTAATCTCAGATGCGTCTTTACATATTTCCTTTGATTAGCAACTAGTCAATCCCATCATCAAAACTGTTTAGCATAAATATCAAGTTGCATGATTTAGGTGACCTACGGTATAACTTTAAAAGGAAATCAAATTTCCGAAAAGGGCTTTTTTTTTCTTTAAAAAAAAGTAGTGGGCGACACACCGACAAAAAAAGAACCAGTTCAAAACGTGTGTCATCACCGTTGAAATTGAAAACCGAATCAAATTTGATGTTCAATTGCAGTAATTTAGTAGCTAATCTTTAAGTCATTATTGAAATTTTTTAGCCTCCAGGCAAAGCGACCCACTCGCCTCGTGTATGTGAAAAGTTACATATTTGTCATGTCTTTTTGATATGGAACACATCAAAGTAAAACTAATTTTTTTTTTTTTTTTTTTTTTTTTTTGTGAAATCTGACGTAAGATTGTAGGCTTTTTTCCAGCCGAATAATATAAGACGGAAAAGCGCTGCAGGTTCTGGCTGGTCGAATGGGTGTGTTCATTGTGTTGCGAGGGTGTGCGCATCGCCTGGCCATTCGATGTGTTCTTTCTTCATTATTTTGCCGAAATGTACTGCAAGTTGAACAAATTGATTTTTTTGCTAGCTGGTTAGAAGACCTTAGTTTTTTCGATCTGAATTTTCTTGGTTTCATAACGCAGCAGAAGATGGACTGTGTGTTAGGGTGGGCCAAAAAAAAAGTCGACCATCTCTGATTTTCGCTTCGTAGCAAAAAATTGGTTCTTTCGGTTCTTGGAACACTTGTAAATTTTTTTCAGATTTTTGAAAAAATGTTTAGAGGTGACGCCCGAATTTTTAATTTTTTTTTTTTACTTTTTGCACTTTTATTTGACCATATTTGAAAAATTCGCAGGAAAAAAATTGATGACATAAAAAATTGATCTTTTTAGGATATAATCCTTATGTATTGATGTATCCAGAAAAATTTTCATTTTGCCGAAAAAAACATTTTTTTTTTTTAAATCTGAAAAAAATTGGAGAAGGTATCTGAAGGTAGTAGAATCGATTTTGAGGTGGCGACCATAAAATAATAAATCATTTTTAAAGTCTTGAAAAATATTATTTTTTAACCTGAAACGCTCCCTATGCTGCTTCTCCACTATTTCTCAAAATTAATTTTCTTTCAAAATTTCCAAAAGTACTGTGCTTTAATTATTCAAACATGGGTTACGAATACAAAAACGCAATGTAGCAAAACTGGCCCACTTTATTTTTAAAACTTGGTTCAGAAATTCACAGAATAAAGCACAGTACTTCCGGAAATTTTGAAAATTAATTTTAGAAAATTAATTTCAGCCATAATGGAGAAGCGGCATTACTCACGCAAAATAAATTTTCTCTTAAAATTGGATCAAAGCGATGAATCTACATTATTTTGGGTCATTTTGGCTATCTGGACGTTTTTTTAACTTTTGGGCCTTGCCAGATATAAAAAAAAGCCGTTTTCGCCGAAATAATTCACCTAACACCCATAAGGTCTCATTTTTTGGCAAAATGAATTTTTTTTGGATACATCAATACATAAGGATTATACCCTAAAAAAATCAATTTTTTATGTCATCAAATTTTTTTCCTTCGAATTTTTGAAATTTGATGAAATAAAACTGCGAAAAGTAAAAAAAGCACAAAAAATTCGGGCGCAATTTCTAAACATTTTTTCAAAAATCTGAAAAAAAATTTACAAGTGTTCCCAGACTTTAAAGAATCCATTTTTGGCTAAGGAGAAAAAATCAGAAATTTTTGATTTTTTTTGGAGCCACCTTACTGTGTATGAGTAGGTTTCTTCGTTTCTTTTTCAGGAGCGCCATTTCAGGGAATCTTTGGGGTAAGGCTGTAAGAAAAGTAAACTTAAGAGATTTAGATTCCAGTCCAGCTATCCTTGACGATTTTATGAGTTTATATCTAGCTGTCGAATTATTTTCTGAAAATATCAAATTTTGACTTCCACGTATTAACGCTGCCGCCTCTTCTTGATTTTCGTCGCCCATATTTAAGCTGGATCTACCAAATGGAATCCAAAAAAAAAAAAAACCTTTTATATTTTGTCTTAGTTCTAGTAGTCAGCCTTCGTCTACATATAAACGCTGGTTTAAATGACGAACCGTTGTCTTATTAGCAAAGAGATGGACTATATAAGCTTTGAGCTTCCTCTTGTCTCTCAGCCTGGCTGCCGGCATGAACTTGTGGGTACAATGAGTACATCCCGATAGTAACCTTTATTTCCAACTTCTTAAATTGTTTTCAACGACAAATTTTTTTATTTTTATTTTTTTTCATTCACACTTATTAAAAATAATCATGCCTACCATATTTCGTTAAAACTAGTTAAGTAATAGTGGATGACTACGGCGGCCCACAAGTACAGACCACTTTGTTTCCATGCCTTCATGAAAATGAAGCGGCTCTTTGAATAATTATCACCTCTTAAAATGAGAAATAATTAAATAGGTATCTTGAATTGAATGGAATGTGCTCACCGTTTACAATCAAGTGGTACATAAACAATTTTTGTTCTCAAAGAGATTATTATAACGTAGAAGGAATGATATTGTTTTATATTTTTTTTTTTCAAAAGCAGAACAGCATCCGGCGTTGGAAGGATGAATATATATTCAAGGCAAAAAATAAAAATGCCCGTCGGGCTTTGACCTTTCTTTATTGAACTAAAAAAAAAAAAAAAGGATAATTATAAAGGTGAATATGGTTGTGAATATGCAAATAAACTTGCTGAAAATAGTTTTTGCGCAACAAAGTTTTCGTTGCTTGTATAAAAAAAACAAACATTAAAAGTTTTTCGACCAGTTAAAAGTGAGGGACGATGACGTTTATAAAAATGACTCGACCAATCGTGTTACGGGAGTTTAATATAAACATGATTCACTAAAAATTAGGCCGAATAATATCCAGAGATAAATACCAAAGCATTTTCTATGCATCAATACTAAAAACCACAAGAATGTTAATTTCAAAACCGAAAACATTTAGAGGTTTTAAATTATAGATTTTAAAACGAAAACCCGCAATTTCACAGTTTGTAGGAGGTTTAATTGACTCGGAGTTTTATATTTTGGAGTAAGCACGATTTGGACTGCTGAAGGGTTTTTATATTTGATTTTGAAATCTTAGATTTGTGATCGGTAAGATGATTTTTTTTTTCTTTTTTGTATGTGCAACGATTTAATCGAAAGTAACGAAGAAATTCTCGTAGCATTTTTATGACAGCCGAAAAACAAATTTTTTAAAGCTATTTCAAAAATTGGCAGTATTTCATTGAGAGTATTTAAATTAACAAGGGCAGAAAAAAAATGAGATCAGAGGACCGATGAAATTGCTTTATCGATTTTTTGATATAATTACATACCACCGGTAAAAAATTAAAATTTTTCAGAACGTAGAAAATTAAAAAGAAAAAAAAAAAAAAAAAATAGAAAAATTTTTGGAAATTGGAAACTGTTAAATTGCTCTCTAAAAATTGTATTTGAAAATTTAACAAGGCTAGACATTGTCTTGCCTGGTCTAGAAATTTTCCTATTTTTAAAAAATGCGGTTAATTTTTCGATTGGATATCTACGAAACACGCCCTATTTACGCAAAAAACCCCGAAATTCGGAAAAATAATTCCATATTTTAAATCCTCTACCCCAAAAATATTTTCAAAAATTCGATTATATTTTTGTTCGGAGGTCCACCATGTGACGTTTCAAAAGTTGGGATTGCGAGTTTTAGGCCTAAATCCGGATTTAGTCCGATGCTCGCCATTTGCAAACCTCTCAACCGATATCCACCAAATTTTATTAGTAAAGTAATTTGATGAATAATTATTGAAGTTCGCGATTTATTGTCAGAAAAGAAGTAAAAAGAGCTAAAAATCCAACCTTTTCACTTACTGCTTCCAAACCGCTGAACCGATTTGGCTCAAAAAGGAATCAGCACCTACATTTGACTAGAGGTTGCAACCAACGAAAAATCGTCCCGATCCGTTTCTTCGTCTTTCTGTTTGCAGCGGGTACGAAAAGTACATACCTACATAGGGGTCTTCCATAAATTATGTAAGCATATTTAGGGGGGGAAGGGGTCCAAATTAACGATCTTACCCCTAAGCTCTTATCCATTTGTTTTTGTTTTTCTTCGTTTTGTTTTTAAATGTAAACTTCATTCGGTGCCCTAATTCCTATTATCCTGTGCTGTGTTCCTATTATTCTTTTTGTTTTTTGGAATCAGGGGACCTCAAAACGTGTAAATACATCGAAAACTAAAAATTGCCAAAAACGGCGCTTTTCTTCCTGCGGTCGATATAGCAAAAATCAAGTTTTGTAAGTGATTCGGGCAGTATATACATATGTATCCTGATTATGCCGAAAAAGAAGAAGAAGAGATATACATATGTATCAAGAAGTTACCTGGCAATACGCAAATGTTAAATAAAAAAAAATCGATGAATTTCGATCTTTGCAAATTCACACAACTTTCTAAAACAATCTGATTTTTTTTTTTTTTCAATTTTGGTACTCCAGAAGTCTACTAAGCTATCGACGTCATGGGTCAAAAAGGATTTGTTTTGTTTTGATTTTTTTATTTCTTCGTCAACAAAAGACTGCCGCTGTAAGCGACTTCAGCGTAACTCCATTTTGAAAACAACTCGAATAGAACCGTTGTTGACAAAAGCTAAACATCAGAGAGAAGCCATTGTTTACAAAATGGAGATACGCTGAGAAATCGCTTACAGGGGCAGAAGTATATAAAATAAAAACGAACAAATCCAATTTATACGATGACGTCGATAGCTTAGTAGACCTCTGGGGTACCGATGTCTAAAAAACTGTTTAGAAGTCGCGTAAGTAGGTAAAAGTTTTGTTGGGCCTGAAACCTCCTCCTCCTCATTCTATTACCCTAAAACAGGGTGTAGTGGCACCTATAGGCATGAAACATTTTATTTTACTTTTTTCCTCCGTTATTTTCAAAAATAAATGTGTCAAAATTTGATTATGAATTCCGTTTCTAATGGCGTTTAAGACATAAAGAGAGTTTTCAGGTATTATATCTAATTGGACCAATTACAATTATTTCGACCCCAAAATGGACGATGTTACATCTCCCTTGCCTGTGTAAATAAATATTATAAAAATTACTGGAAAACTACTCTTTGCCATTAAAATGAAAAAGTGTTCTTCTGCCTCTACAAAGTGTTTTCCGAGAAGTTGACCATGTAAAAATGAGCCCAACGTACGACATTTTTTAAAAAAATTGAGCTGGAACTAACTAATGATTCTAGCTCTTATTTTTTTCCGTTTTAACACCGTGAGCTATGAGGCTAATCTAAAGTTGCTTTCGTCCTCTAAAGCTGCCTAAATTAAATCCTTTAATGCTAAACCCTCTAATTACTCAATAAGTCGACCTATATTAATTCCGTATTCAAAAAAAAAAAAAAAAAAAAAAAAAAACTTACACGTTTAAATGTCGAGGTTTTCATATTTAAAAATGTTATCAATGATTTCATATATTCTGATTGTACTAAAGCGCAGACCATGATTTTATAAAAAAAAAAAAAATAATAATCGTGGCCGATTATGACTCATCCATGATTTATGATGTATTCATTTAGTCATCCTAAAAAAAGAAAACCGAAAATTTCTGCGATTCCAAGGATATGGGAAAATGTAAAATGATTTTTCCCGTTTATCAGATTTGAAGTAAAAAAAAATATTAATCATTAAGTCGATCTCTTCATTTCTTCTTACATCCTATGATTACTATGAAAACGTGTAATAAGAGCCCTTCGGGGAAAAGTCCTTTCGGCCTTAGCACCTCAGCAATATAAGAAGTACAAAATCATTAAGCAAGGAAAATCCGACAGTATCACACGGTGTTGTAATAATTGTTAAATAATTTGTTTAAATTGACTTGTTTCGTGAGTATTTAAATCTCATCAGTCATCTTTCGGTTTCATGAAAACCTTGAGGTTAATCCGTGATTTTAAAGCGAGGCAGCTGATTTAATTTTTTTTCCTTTGAGGATTCCACTGCAGGAAGATGTAGGGGAAAAAAAATTTTTTTTTTTTTTTTTTAACTGCTATTGTTTTTGAAACGGAACGTAAAAAATGGAATGGTCTATCATTTCATCGTGACGAGAAGGGATAACTATATTTTTAAAAAAAAATGTTCTTATCCAAATATTAACCAGTTATCAAGAGTCGATATGATGATTGTAATCGAGAACCTAAATGGAGAATTTATGATGGAGTTGTATGCAATTAGAGCAACCATAAGCGGAATAAAGCGAATATTGTCATATAACACGTAACTGGCTTCGGGGATATTAAAACAACAACCGATGTCTTGTATCTCAATTCTTGCATCTCAATTCGCTGTAACTAAGCATATGTTACGCGCACATCAAAAATCGGTTTGCGCTTTTTGCCTTCCTTTCCGTAATAAGTACCTTTGATTTTTTTTTTTTTTTTTTTTTTTCGAAATTACGAAATTGATGAATCTGTCCCTCCAGGGAGAAAATTTTATTTATCTCAAATTTATTACAAAACTTTTTTTCATACGGTATTAAACTCTGCAGGATTTCGAGCCGAGGAGGGACATCTGACGTTTTACACTCCAAAAACTTAAAACCAAAGCTTCTTTGATCTCCCGCTAGAGCGCGAAAGGATCGAGAAAGTCTGCGTAAAAAATGAAGGACTTTCCCTACGCGTTCCTGCCCTCTAGCGGAAAATCTCGACGTTATTTCTGCATCTCGGTCTACCCTTTGACATTTAACGAAAACCGTTGCTCTTGGAAAATTAGACCTGGAATTATCATCCCTTTTATCTTATTTTTTTAATTGGTTTGCTCTTTGTGCACAGGGGAAAAAAAATTATTTTCCCCTGTCCTATTTTTTTTTTTTTTTTTTTAAAGAAGATAATTCTCTTTCGGAGAAAGCAATAACTTGGAAAAGATAACTAAACTTTTAACATTTGCATAAATATTGGAAATTTTACAAAGTCATAAAGAAGATTACCGCAGATGTGAGTCTCGATATGATTCAGGATGGTTTTAGCTATTTCAAGAGATATTAAAAGGGAGATTATAAATTGGCCACCCTGTATTAATATTATCGTTTACTGTGTAATTTATTGGTCGGGATTACGTGTGTCCTTAAAACGGTCGTTTCAAGTTCGATCATCTATATTAGTCTTAAGAGTTTAAATTGTGGCAGTAGCGGTTGTTGAATGCGCTGAAACTAGCAGTCTAGTTTTTTTTTGGTTATTAATGGCGTAACTTGACTTGGGCTATGAAAAGTAACTTAGGCTGCTATTTTGTAAATTAGCTAATTTAATTCGATTTCGGTTTAATAATGAAAAATGGCTTATTATAATGATAGATAAACGGCTAGAGGCAGAGCTTATTTTTTATTATTATTATTATTATTTTTAAAACCAAAATGAAAAAGAAAATTTTTTTGAACCGAAACGATACCAATTCGAATAAAAAAAAATAGTTGCAATAAAATTTAAATTCCTGGAGGGAGAGATTCTGTTGTTTTTAAAAATATTACATTAGACGTTGTTTTAAGTTAATATGCTAAAGGGTGCAAATTCACTGTGGAATGTTGGACCAACATGTTGGTACAACAAGGGAATGTCAAAGGGAATGTTGGACCAACATGTTTGACAAACGAACGAATCCACTATTGCAGAACTTACTCCTACGCCGAAATTAGTGTGGAATGTTGGTCCAACAAGTTGGTACAACATGTTGGTTCAACTTGTTGTACCAACATGTTGGTCCAACATTCCATAGTGAATTTGCACCCTGAAAAAAAAAAAAAATAAAATATAACGGAACCGAGTTCAAAAGAATTGAAAATATGAAATCTTTGATTTTAATGTTTCAAAACAAACGCTTTACTCTCTCGAATAGAATTTAGTTATTAAAACTTTTCTGGGGCTGTTCAGTGTTAAAACGTTAAAGTCATTTGGAGCCTCCTTATCAAAAATTTTGAGTCTCCATCTTTCGGAATGGTCCCAGATCTGCTTCGTACAATAAACCAATTTAAATAAAATCCAACTTATTAATTTTTTTTTTAAAGTTCGATGGTATCTTCACATGAATCTTCAGACGACCATCAATTCGGAATTCAGTCATTTACCAGCAGAATCATAGCTATTTTTTAAAAAATGAAAAAAGCAAAACAGTTTTTATTTTGAAATTTTTTGACGATGCGAGTGAATCACTCTCTTCATGAAAGATCTTACCTAAAAAGAAAAACTGTTTCCGAATAGCTTTTTTGCAAATCTTTACTGAATGAATTCTTAATTATAAAGCCTCTATTTATAGTGATTCACACCCTACCAAAAAATTCATAAAGTGACTAAGATCAGGGTCTGCATAGAGACAATCAAAGCGACCGAATCCGTTTTTAATGGATATAATTATGGAAACGGTCAAAACTTAAAATTTTTAAATGTTCTGGCACATCCCACATTCTAATTCAAAGGATTTAAAAAAAAAAAAAAAAAAATGTATCTACAAGCCGGGTCCTGCTTGAGTGCAAATAAGTTTTATTCTAATTTTTTTTTTTTTTTTTTTTTTAAATAGAACCCTAAAGACGGCACTAAAATCAACGAAGAATGGGGTAGTTGTATCGGACCTACGGGCCAAAGAAAAGGAAGTAAGGGGGCTAAGCCCTTTTCACGAAAAATGTTAGCTCCCCTGTAATTCAAAGATTCGTTATAATGCAAAAAAAAAAGGGGCCGAAAACAATTCGATTTGCGTTTATTTAAAAAAGACAAAAAATGAAAACTTTAAATTTTTCTCAAGCCGCTTTCCTCTCGACTCCCTGTCACCAAATTGCGCAGTAAAATTTTCAGCGGTCGATTCAAATTTTTTTTCCATTTTTTTTTTCTCACCTTCGTTTCCTCTTTAAAACGAATTCTTTTCCCACAGAGAAAAAACGGGAAGGTTAAAAAAAAAGGACAAAACGTTTGGAGTGGGATAAACAAAAACCTGCAAATCCACAGAATATGATATACAGCATGTTTCGAAGAGAAGGTAGTGACGTCATTCTGACGTCATAGAGCAAAGTGGATCGATTGCAGCGTCATTATTTCAACCAGAAGGAGGATGAAGTTCTCTTTAAGAGGGAAATTTATGTAGGAAATAGGTACATGATTTAATTAACGCCGAGTTCCGCTTCAATTCCTGCCGTTTATAAAAAGCGGATTCCTGAAATAGAAATTCAAGGTTATAAACTATCTCCGCTCCGGCTATTATTATCCTTTTCAAAGATTATTTCAGCATCGTTTTTATTTTCATTCAGCATTTTTACATATTTTATCACGAAGGTTCAATTTTCGCAAAAGTAAGAGAAAGGAGATTTTTTTTTTCGTAGAATGTTTCAAATGTAAAAAAAAAAAAAAAAAAAAATACCAACCTCCGTTTTATATGGATTTTGTATGAATTCGGGGAAAAGCAGCTCATAAGGACCATTCATCCGGTAATATTCAACCTACCATATGCAAGGGGCGAACATATATATTTATATACAGATAGTCAGGTCAACTGGGGGAAGAAAAAGGAGAAAAGGGAAAAAGCGAGAATGAAAAAGCTAAATGAAATCTATATCTAAATTGACTTTGCTTCTAATGTGGGAAATCCTTGCACGCTGGAGTTTTTCAACCTTTCTTTTTTCATCCAATCCTCTTTTCAGAATCTTTAATTATTCATTTGGGATAGGTCAGTTTTGAAACAAAAGGGAAAAAAATTAATTTTTGCAAAAAAGAAAAAAAAAAAAAAAAAAAAAAAAAGGTAGATTTATCATTTTTTTAAAAAGTCGGTGAACGGGACATCGAGAGAAATTTCCCTTATTACTAGACAATTTCAAGGTCGGTGAAGTCTATCTTAAAAAGGCTTTGACCTATATATTTCAACAGAGTTAGGGGGATATCGCGTGATCTTCAATGCAATACTCATTTTTTCCTTTTTTTTTTTTTTTTGTTAATTTGTGTATTGTATTATTTTTCTTTTTTTTTTTTTTTGAAAGAAAGGATGAATTTTACGATTGAAAGCAGAATGCTGGATTTAGCTCTTTCTTTTTATAGAGGAAAAATATATTGTTATTTTCTTTTTAAATGATTTAGATTAGGCACTGGGAAACTCTTGAAATTATATTTTAAAAGTGGAGTCACACATTTAATGCAGCTTTTGATTTTTAAACACGCGGGATTTTTCCCCGTTCTAAAATAAAAATTTTTCCCAATAAAAACGATTTTAACGATCGTAAGTATATTTAGGTCAATATTTTTTTTTTTTTTTTTTTTTTACATTGAAGGAAGCCATAAGGCAGACGATTTCCCTTATTATATTGAGCCATTTTTTTATTAAAGCGTTAAATGTTTATTAGGGGCCGTTGCGTTCGATGGTTCAGAAGGGAGGAGAGCGTGTAGGAAATCTTATGGTTCCTTATATGGGGTATTACAGTAAGGTGTGATAAATCTTCCGTTATAAATCAAATTTGTGAGCCTCGTGTTTGTGACAAAGTAAAGAAAGAATCCGAAAAGAATCAGACGATTCATAAATTCGGTTCATTACGAAAATTGACTGAAAAATGGATTTTTAATCCTTAAGGAAAGGGGAAGAGAGTGTACGATAAAATGTTTATCGAATGCATATAGTTGGTCCTAGAATATTGTTATTTTTTGCAAGTAAGGAGAAAGGGAAGGAGCATAAAAATCCATTGATTAACTTATTTGAGCAATATTTCAGGCCAGTACCCAATCTGTCACACCCAGAAAACACAACGTTTTTCACGGGGCAGGAAGTCAGAATGGTAGGGAAATTACTTTGATGACCCTAAATTTACAGGTAGTCTCAAACCTCATCATAAAAGGTCCGAGCCAGTATGGGACCTTTACACCCATACTGGTGCTGGGCTGCAATAATTGAAAAGCCTTCAAGGGCCACAACACATTATGTCAGCAAAATTCTTCAGCTTTTGACCTCCTCTTTCCTGTTGTAAATACCATTCAAATATTTCTTATCCAAGTTTAACAATTAACAATGGGGCAAAATTTTCATGTACTCCTCCATCCTCTTACGAATATGCGTACAGAGTCCTTACTGATATATCTAAGACCTTCCCTAACGTACTTTTGACCGATTTGTTGGCGACCAATATTGTGAAGTATTGGTTTCACCAAGACTGGATCAATATTCAGTCAAGATTTTACCCGAACTAATTTTCCCTATTGAAATTTCCACCAGGGAAGTTTCTATTTCTGAACAAATAATTTAGCTTAAGCAAGCTTGCCTAAAATAAGCGACCATGTTGACTGAACATGTTCGGCAGACAACTCGGTGTTAGATAAATGTAGAGAACATGTTCGGTGATCATGTCGGACAAACATTTTCACCCAACGTTTTCCTTAAATTTTTAATATACACAGGAAAGAAAGGAAAAGGTGAAGAAAAAATAACACAGCTGTACCCAGGGTGGAGGAGCTTTCCTTAAATGTTTCAGGGAAAAAAATGAGAAATAAAATAACAATGACCAAATACTCTATAACTTGCTAATACAGTCGACGCCTTATTTTAGTGAAGTAGGCAATCGTGTGGTTTACAGGTGCGACTAAAAAATAGGCAACTAAATGTCAGGTACGAAGTATTCTGTCGGACTTATAAATTAAATTTTTAATATTCTTGGTAACCCTAGCTTATTTATTTAAATTGTGAGCTAATTCGCAATAGTAAAAAAAAATTACCAATAACAGAATTAGCGGTTAAACTTTACATCTTGTGCTATTTTTTATATATAAATTATATATAATTTATATATAATTTATATATAAATTATATATAATTTATATATAAATTATATATAAAAGGTCCGTATATATAAATTATATATAAATTATATAATAATTTATATATAAATTATATATAATCCCATCTTGAAAAAAAGGTTCGAACTTGTTCTCGCTTTATTTTTAGCAAAATTTAGCAAAATTATTTTCCGATTAAAACCATGTATAAATTATATATAAATTATATATAATTTATATATAATTTATATATAAGATTTACATGAATTTTATGCATAATTTAGGCTATATGACTTTAAAATCGAGAAGTGTTAAACTTCTTCAAAATTGTAAAAATTGTAATTGAAACTTTAAATAACACGATGCTCTTGAACGGATTTTAAAAAACGGGAAAGTGAAAACTCGTCGGCTGAGGGAAGAAAGTGATGGTGATTTTAAAAAACGGGAAAGTGAAAACTCGTCGGCTGCGGGAAGAAAGTGATGGGGATTTTAGTGATGGCACCGTTCTCGCCCGGTATGACTTTCTTCCTCCGTGTACTTTTTCGTATCAACCGAAAGTCGTTGAAAGTGGTGTCACCCTTGCCTAATGTATAGAACGACAACGTTTGACGCTACCATTTCTACGCATCTTTGTAACAGATACGTATTCGTCGCCTTAGTATTACACTGTATTATCGTGTTCATCGTACAGTAAGTTAAACATATGAAATATAAAAACGATGGAACCCTATAATACTAAGGCGATGTATTGTGGTTTCGAATTTTTAGAATATCATTCTTAACTATTTTCCCATTCATTCATTCATTCATTCATTCATTCATTCATTCGTTCGTTTATTTTTTTATTTTTTTAGGTAAAGCTGAATGGGACGGATGGTTTTCTTGCCTCGGCGGTTCAATTTCACCAGCAGCATATTAATTAGACATTCCAAACCGATTCAGGTCTTACTTAGCAGTGTGTCCGCGTGAAGTGAAGGAAAATCTTTTTGTTAAAAAAACGGTTTTTACGGTAGGTTAATTGTAGGGAAGTTACCACCGGCCCCTGTAAAACTGCACACGTTCAAAGGGGTTCACATAAGTAATCGATGATTACCCTGTAAAACTGCACACGTTCAAAGGGGTTCACATAAGTAATCGATGATTACTTATGTGAACCCTTTGAACGTGTGCAGTTTTACAGGGGCCGGTGGTAACTTCCCTACAATTAACCTACCGTAAAAACCGTTTTTTTAACAAAAAGATTTTCCTTCACTTCACGCGGACACACTGCTAAGTAAGACCTGAATCGGTTTGGAATGTCTAATTAATATGCTGCTGGTGAAATTGAACCGCCGAGGCAAGAAAACCATCCGTCCCATTCAGCTTTACCTAAAAAAATAAAAAAATAAACGAACGAATGAATGAATGAATGAATGAATGAATGAATGAATGAATGAATGAATGGGAAAATAGTTAAGAATGATATTCTAAAAATTCGAAACCACAATACATCGCCTTAGTATTATAGGGTTCCATCGTTTTTATATTTCATATGTTTAACTTACTGTACGATGAACACGATAATACCATGTAATACTAAGGCGACGAATACGTATCTGTTACAAAGATGCGTAGAAATGGTAGCGTCAAACGTTGTCGTTCTATACATTAGGCAAGGGTGACACCACTTTCAACGACTTTCGGTTGATACGAAAAAGTACACGGAGGGAGAAAGTCATACCGGGCGCGAGAACGGTGCCATCACTAAATCCCCATCACTTTCTTCCCGCAGCCGACGAGTTTTCACTTTCCCGTTTTTAAAATCACCCACTTTCTTCCTCAGCCGACGAGTTTTCACTTTCCCGTTTTTAAAATCCGTCAAGAGCATCGTGTTATTTAAAGTTTCAATTACAATTTTTACAATTTTGAAGAAGTTTAACACTTCTCGATTTTAAAGTCATATAAAATTATGCATAAAATTCATGTAAATCTTATATATAAATTATATATAAATATATATAATTTATATAATTTATACATGTTTTAATCGGAATAATTTTGCTAAATTTTGCTAAAAATAAAGCGAGAACAAGTTCGAACCTTTTTTTCAAATGGGATTAATATAATTATATATAAATTATATATAATTTATATATAAATTATATATAATTATATAAAATTATATTAATTTATATATAAATTATATATAATTTATATATAAAAAATAGCACAAGATGTAAAGTTTAACCGAATTGGTTATTAGTTGACAATAAAGTTTTAAACATAATAAGTTTTAAAAAGGAAAAAAAAACAGAAGATTTAAAAATTGTGAGAAACAGGTGATTGATGAAACCGAAACCATTTATTATAATTAAAATCCAGTTAAGTTTTGAATTTCCGAATTGCTTACGTTAACAATCGTATATCAACTCTCTTTACTTTTTTTTTTTTTTTTTTTACTATATCGTGCACTGGAAAATTTGGTTTTACTGTTTTTGTCCTATATTTTCCTAAAACTGGATGCCGCAAGCGAAACTTTGGCAACTTCTTTCCCGTTGATATGGTTTTTCATGCAACGCAGCAATGAAAAAAGAATATGGCCGAGACAATTAATAGTTGCCGATGATCAGTGAAAAAGCAAAACAAAAAACAACAAAAAAAAAAGACGATTCTTATAAATTTAGACGAACCGGAAAAACATTTTTGCAAGAAATTAATTAAAGAATCTTAAAAAAGAATTAAAAATTAAATAAATCATTACTAATGAATCGACCTATTTAATTTTGATTTAGTTATGAGCTGACGTCACTTGGGGTAGGCCGAGGCCATTTTCTCAAGCTCCAGTGCTTCACGGGGTAGCTTTTAACTAAAAAGGTCAGAATTTTAATATTTTGAGAATTATGTTCTTTGTTACATTATATTATTCGAAAGCAGAAGAGGGGGGGGGGGGGGAGGAGGAGATGGGGCTTGTTCTTCTTGGCCTTAAGTGGTGTTACATACGTTTTTCAAGCCAATAACTTGGGCATTAAGCTTTACATGATTTAAAAATATGGACCCCGTTGTAAGTAGGATATTTAGAGTCCACCTTTTTGGACTTCTCTAGCCTTTCAGGCTGGTCACCGGCCAGGTCTTTTCATATCCTATGATGATCTAATTTTCTTAGCATTTTTTTGTATTCAACGTTAAAATGCCTTTTTCGTTCACTTTTTGATTCAATGAAAAATATTGAAAGCGACATCAAGAGACCCTTAATAAGTTATCAACGTGGTTGAGATTTCATGTATGAATAACTTGTCTGATCAGATTAATGTAACTTCTCTACAAAAATGCGTCCTTTTGATCTTTAATGTTCATTCAAGCGTAAACTCTCGCACATAGGCCTAAAGAATTTCCCGTACAAATCTGCAATTTAAAAATAGATTTTCCATTTTTTTAATGAATTTGACATGTATCGCATACTAGGCAAAAAAAAAAAAAAAAAATCGATTATAAAAACACCGCAACTGCTGGAAGGAAGTAACATTATGAAACTGGAATTCAGGCGAAAAATATATATTTCTACAGAAATTAGCAAGCCGAAATACACACATTTCCAAGGGAGTTTTTGCACTCCCCTTTTTCCGTGAGGCTAACGTTGATCCCCGGAAGCAAGTAAATACGCCCCAGCGAAAACTTCATACAACTTCCCTTTTACCATCCCGCGTTTTTTATCATCGTCGGCGGATTTTAACGCGCATATGCCCTCTAAAACTCGAGGAGATCTCAGCTAGTAACACCGGGGAAAAAAGAGATTTACCCACCCGAAAAAGTAAATCAATATAACGTGGAAAATTATGCAGGTTACAAATTATCGTGACACGAACCATTGTGTTGGAAAATATTAACCGATCGCCTTTTTTTAACTTCCGTTTCATTACGTCAACATCACGCGATACGCAATATGACCGAATTGACTCAGGTCAAGCTTTTTCCCTCCTCCACCCCCGCACTTCATTTTCCTTTTCTTTTGATTTTCTTTTTTTTTTTGTAGTCCTGATCTACGACTCCCGGTCGTTTCGTGGCAACTTTTTAATTTATGAATTTCATTTAGTCAACTTTTTTTCGATGACAAATAACTTTATTTTTATTTTTATTATTTTTTTTTCTTGAAAAGGATAAAACCGACTCCGCCTTGTATTTTTTTTATATTATTAATGGGGTCTAAGAAAGTGACATCCGTAGTTTGTTTTGACGCTATAATTCGCGATTTGTAAATTGTTCAAGATGGAAGTTTGATAACAGGGGCGTTCCTATTTTCATTATTAAAATGTAAATGAAAAAAAAAAAAAATTCAGCTTAAGTTAATTCAACAAAAAACATCCCACTGCTGTAGCCTCTTACATTCCCAGATGGAGGTACCAGCGACTCTTAGACTCAGGAGAAAAAATTCCTGTGCTTGGGATTCAAAATCGGCTTGCACAACTCACACCCTTTGGCCCAAGCTTTCATATTTACACTTTATTAATATTCCTTATATGAAATTTGTGTTTCCAACTTTGATTTCCACTTCCGCAGAATAAGTTCTCTGATAAATGACTGCCCTTTCCTTCTCTTAGCGTTCAGGGAGTTGGAAATGGAGAATGCAGTGAATCAAACAGGAACGAAACGATTATTTACGTTAAAACGCTGAAGTAGAGCTATAGATAACGTGGAGAGATCGTAAACAAAATGAAGCGGTCAGGGATGAAACCCCGCATGTCGAGCAGCGTGAACTATTAATATCAAGGTATATATCACGTTTCTACGCCAGCGTCGAATTTTTTCTTATTTTTTTTTCTTTTTTTTTCCCTTTCCTCTTCTTCCTCCTCTTCTTGTTCATCTGCTTATACGGATAACCGAAATTGTATTTTAAAGAAGAACCAAAAGCAACATCCTTCATGCTTTTGGAATTCTAAAAAAATATCTTGCTTTAACTTTCGATTTTTTTTCCTAACACGTCCCAGCTATCTTAGAAACTTAACTTTACGTGGTTCAGGCTTGGAATATAAAGCACGATTACTCCTTAAGAAAAAGAAAAAAAAAAAAAAAAATAGGAGAAAAAACATAGTATTTGAAACATTATTTAATTTTCACCGTGATGTATTTTCTTCTTTTGGGGTTTTTCCTTATAACCAATTTATTTAATGTGCCAAAAAGAAAAAAGGAAAAAGAAAAATCATTAGAGGTGTAGCTGTCCTGGATGGATGCCATTTTGAAAGTTACGTAATTGCCATTTATGACTTTTTCTTTATTTCAAGTTTAGAAAACTCGGTCGCAAAGGAAAATAGGTCTGCTAGTAGGAAGCAATAAAAGGTCATCGTTTGTTGCTGATTTGCCGACTGTCAAGTTCAAACCTGAAATTGTTAAGTTCGAACTTGACAATGTCAGGATGAAACTTAACATGGCCAGGTTTAAATCTAGTAGTAGATACTGGCGGGTTGCAACTTGATGAGGGTAATTTTGAACTCAACAATCTCAGGTTCACAAAAATAATTATCATTAGAGGTCAAGGCTTATAATGTATTTCGACGTGAAAAAAAAAGCAGATTAATTCGAATAAATTTTTTTCTTACGACAATAGTAAACTCCTTTTCTTAGATTATTATGTTTCTAGCAGTACATTCATGAAGTTACAGACATAACTTTTCAAACTGATTAAGATATTCCAGTCTCTTGCATTATTTAAAGTAGTCTATTTTATTCATGAAAAAAAATTGACTGTCCCCAGGACAAATTCCCTATTTTTGTGAGTGTTGCGTACTGTATAAAAACTTACGATTTTTTTTTTTTTTTTGTCACTTTAAAAAAACTGCCTATTTTTCGCAAATCGGTTCTGTATTTTTTCGGCATATTTGGGAAAGAGGCCGTCCATAAATTACGTTAGCATTATTTTGGCAATTTTGGACCCCCTCCCCCCTTTAAAAATTTTTTTAAAAATTAATAATAAACATTAAAAAATCTTAAATTCTTCGGAACTTAAATTTTGCAAAAAAAAAGATTTTTTTTTTTCAACTTAGAGCAAATGTGCGGTACGGGTAAAATTGAAGTAGTTTTTTTTTTATTGCGTTAGGTTACTTAATTTAAAAATTGAAATTATTTTCATTTTTGCACGTTGATTATATGAGAAAAATTCTAACGTTAGATATGTAAACCCCCCCCCTTGCTAGCAAAAGTTAGCATTTTGAATACCCCCTCTCCCCTAACGTGCTGACGCAATTTATGGACGACCCCTTGGGTTTTCTATTATCCCGAAAATTTAGGAAGCGAGCGAAGACATTTTTCTGCAGCCTCCAGTACCTTTGGAGCTGAAATCAATTTTCTATCTTTTTTTCATGTCTTGTAAGACCTAAGTTTTTTTATCATTTGATTTCAAGCGTAGGCGAAGGCAAAGCGGGGAAAAAATTGAATGGAAATGTAAAAATTTTTAAGCCTCTTTTGATAGTTATCTTTTACAAACAGAAAGGCAAATCTTTGTATAATCATCAAAATTTTAGGTCATTTTTAGGTTTTCTCGTTCGGTAGACACCCTGAAAGTAGTGAAAACCATACACGAGAAAATATACATGGATCATTGTTTTCAATTTTTAAAGTAAAATACGGAGGTTTTCTTTGTCAATAAATGTAACTTGTGACGAAATTCTCCCGACCTTTAAACTCAGTCTTTTCGACTTTAATTTATTCTTCATTTTTGTCATTTCCACTCCCGGGAGTGTTACCCTTCGCTTCTTTTTGATTAACAAAACAAGACTATTCAAAAAAGGATTCCTCCTTATTTGCCAGAGAAAAACAATAAAGAACCCTTGCCTTTTTTGTAGTCTCCAAACTTTTTCTTTTCCTTCATTTCTTTTGCGAATTCCCTTTCTTTTCATTATTATTATTTTTCTTTTTTTCTTTTTATCAGTTTTTTAATTGTGTACGTCATTTAGAAAAGGTACCATCGGGGAGATGGCGCTTAGAATGCTGTGAAATTGGAATGCATAACAAAACAATGTTTGTTTACAAACAAAACATTCTAAGCGCCATCTCCCCGATGGTACCTTTTCTAAATGACGTACACAATTTCTCTGATGTATTCGGGTTTGTTAGTCTTCTTCCGTTTCATTATTCTTTTCCGCCATCAGCTGAATTTAAAGGGGGGGAAAAATGCCGCGGAAGAAAAAAAAATCCGACTTTCTTTTAGACGAAAAAATGAAAGGTGGATGAAAATAAATTTTTCTGAAGAGTTTTGAGATAATCCAATTACAGTCGATGAGTCGCTTCTTGTTTTAAATAATAATTCTCTCTTCTTAGCGTGATTTCCCAAGAGCAGGGAGTTTCGTTATGTCACTTTGCTTCGTCACTTCAGCCCCTTCCTCAACATTGATATAATCGTTACGACCTTGTAGCTTAACTCTCAACTACCCCCCAAAAAAATTTTTTTTTTTCAACTTAGAGCAAATGTGCGGTACGGGTAAAATTGAAGTAGTTTTTTTTTTATTGCGTTAGGTTACTTAATTTAAAAATTGAAATTATTTTCATTTTTGCACGTTGATTATATGAGAAAAATTCTAACGTTAGATATGTAAACCCCCCCCCCCCCCCCCCCTTGCTAGCAAAAGTTAGCATTTTGAATACCCCCTCTCCCCTAACGTGCTGACGCAATTGATGGACGACCCCTTGGTTTTCTATTATCCCGAAAATTTAGGAAGCGAGCGAAGACATTTTTCTGCAGCCTCCAGTACCTTTGGAGCTGAAATCAATTTTCTATCTTTTTTTCATGTCTTGTAAGACCTAAGTTTTTTTATCATTTGATTTCAAGCGTAGGCGAAGGCAAAGCGGGGAAAAAATTGAATGGAAATGTAAAAATTTTTAAGCCTCTTTTGATAGTTATCTTTTACAAACAGAAAGGCAAATCTTTGTATAATCATCAAAATTTTAGGTCATTTTTAGGTTTTCTCGTTCGGTAGACACCCTGAAAGTAGTGAAAACCATACACGAGAAAATATAACATGGATCATTGTTTTCAATTTTTAAAGTAAAATACGGAGGTTTTCTTTGTCAATAAATGTAACTTGTGACGAAATTCTCCCGACCTTTAAACTCAGTCTTTTCGACTTTAATTTATTCTTCATTTTTGTCATTTCCACTCCCGGGAGTGTTACCCTTCGCTTCTTTTTGATTAACAAAACAAGACTATTCAAAAAAGGATTCCTCCTTATTTGCCAGAGAAAAACAATAAAGAACCCTTGCCTTTTTTGTAGTCTCCAAACTTTTTCTTTTCCTTCATTTCTTTTGCGAATTCCCTTTCTTTTCATTATTATTATTTTTCTTTTTTTCTTTTTATCAGTTTTTTAATTGTGTACGTCATTTAGAAAAGGTACCATCGGGGAGATGGCGCTTAGAATGCTGTGAAATTGGAATGCATAACAAAACAATGTTTGTTTACAAACAAAACATTCTAAGCGCCATCTCCCCGATGGTACCTTTTCTAAATGACGTACACAATTTCTCTGATGTATTCGGGTTTGTTAGTCTTCTTCCGTTTCATTATTCTTTTCCGCCATCAGCTGAATTTAAAGGGGGGAAAAATGCCGCGGAAGAAAAAAAAATCCGACTTTCTTTTAGACGAAAAAATGAAAGGTGGATGAAAATAAATTTTTCTGAAGAGTTTTGAGATAATCCAATTACAGTCGATGAGTCGCTTCTTGTTTTAAATAATAATTCTCTCTTCTTAGCGTGATTTCCCAAGAGCAGGGAGTTTCGTTATGTCACTTTGCTTCGTCACTTCAGCCCCTTCCTCAACATTGATATAATCGTTACGACCTTGTAGCTTAACTCTCAACTACCCCCCAAAAAAATTTTTTTTTTAAATTGGGCTCCGGTCAAGGATTTCCGTTAACGATCGGTTGTCTGCTCCAAAAAAAAAATAAAGTTATGATGAATGTAGGCTACATACCGGGTTGTTTTATGCATGACCTTACACGATTTGATGCCCTACGCAATCTTATTTTGTGCAACGCAGTCACGACATCTTCAAAAGTGGCACGCAATCGAAGTCCTAAAGTAGAGAAAGTCATTTCTCAGAAAACGGCCAACCCCGTTTCCTTCCACCACCGACCGCGACACGACCCTGAACTCTTGTGTAATTACCTTTTCTTTCGATACCGTGTCAGAACCCCGTCAAGAAAAAAAGGGTTGGCATGTCGGAAAAGGGTGCTTGTCGTCGGTTTGTTCTTTTCATACGACGCTGATTTCTTTTCCCTTCTTCTTTTTTTTTTTTTTTCATATTCTTTTCGCAAAAGGAACAATGGATAGACGAATAAACGCTAACGTGGACAAAATATTTTCCCGAAAGAAAAAGGGGATAAAAGATTTCCTAACTGACACATAAAAGTCGGAAGATTTACAGCTGAGGCAGAAAAAAAAAGAAAAGAAATAAGAGATCCACACCCGGAATCCATTGTGAAAATTAGATGATGTCGGTACAATAATTTTGAGATACAGTTATTGCCGTTTGAATACGAAACGCTATATTCCTCAACTTCTCTTCTCTCTCTCTCTCTCTCTCTCCCTTCTCATACGTATCCTTCCCAATTCCTCATTCGTTTCCCATACACAACCACGTGTCAAGAATATGACATGTGTATCGGGATCTGTTTAAAATACGAAAACGTTTGACGTGAAACAAAGAAAAAGATTATGGTACATTTGTTTCACATAGGTTCTATGCGTTTGAGTGAGAAATTCTGACACTTCAAGATGCCTTTTTCGGGAGGGAAGGAAAAAGCCTTTTTGTGGTATATGAGCTTCGAGTTTTCAAAATTGATCGACCGATGAGAATGGTTTTCCGGCACGAACTTACATGAAAGGTTGTCTTGAATTTGCAAAACTTTTTCTTTTCGTGTAAGAGGGTTTTGAGGAAGATGAAGAACAAGAAAAGCGGAATCTTAGGAGGAAAAAAAAAAAAAAAAACAGGCAGTTTAAAGGTCAAGGTCCTACGAGAATGTAGAGCAGTAAATGAAATTAGGAGAATAAAGAGAGGGAAAGACAAGAGAAACTAGGTCATTTTCATATAAGAAAATTAACTTTTTTGGTGTATGATGATTAGCATATACGGTATATCAGAACAATGCAGCCTTTTGTAGGTGAATAATTACTAATTTTTTAAAAGATGTTTTTGTAATAAAAAAAAAATAGGAGGAAAATTGAAGGCGCTAACGGGCATTAAAAACTCAAGAAGACAAAAAATCGTTACAAGGAAAGACTAATAGTCCAGATTTCGAATTGCACTGTTGCATTAATGGATAAAGCGCTTCAAATGAGCGACTTCAGAATGGGGGGGGGGGGGGGGGGAAGAGTTACTCTTTTCTGGCTCTTCTGGCGGCCAGGAGGAAGCCACACAGATGTGACCACAGTGGCATGCTCCTTAAGAGATCCCAAGCAACACAGTGATTTCCCTGAAACATACCTGAACTAGTTGTATAAATGCAATCATCGTGTTGGCCATACATGATGACATACTCGACGATATGCACGACAGGCAACGCATTGCTACACGTTGCATATGCGGGAAGTCTTCAGCACTTGGACTGAAGCTCCAAGCTCTAAAAAAATAAACACAAAATGCAGATGAACATGAAAAAATTTGTTATAAATGGGAGGGGGGAAGTTGTTCCAGTTCTTCAGTTTGCCCAACGGGAGAATTTGTTTGGCCAGACGATATAAAATCCACCAGATGGCAGTACATCCGTAAAGGACCAACTTTGTAAGGGGGCTTATGGTCGTAAAAGAGATTTTTTTTTTTTTTTAAAATAAGGACCCAAATTTGAGCAAAATACGCAAGAATAAGGTATGTTTCTTTTTTGGTCCTGATTATGTTTCCGATTATGTTTCCGGGCATTGAAAGTCAATTAAATTTGTAAATAAAAAGATGCCCATATATCGTTGGTCCGTTATTGCGTTAGTACCGTCGAAATTTGCCAGAGCCTCTACCGCAGTAGAAAATCTCCCATAAGATATTCTTGTAACGTACACTACCACTGCTTTCTGGCATATAATAGTGTTTCGAAATCGAAATTTTTGCTGGTGTAGAGAGGCGGGGAATTTTCTTAATATAAGAGTTACTTTTGAATGCTCATATCTTGTGGTAGGGAGTGGTCGCTAGCCAAATATGAAATCTTCATATGTGGAATACATATGAAGTAAATGTGAAGCAAGTTGATTGGATATAAAACACCCAGAGTGAACGGTACCTAAAAAAGAAAAAAATTGTTTGACATTTAAGGGACTCTTTTACAACTAAAAGTGTCCGTTACCTGATTCCTATCCTCCCCCCTTAGGTATATCATTTACTCTCTGGGATGCTTGTAAGAGTGTGTGGTACACCTGTGGTAATACGTACCTCACTGACGAAATCCACTTCTGAGTGCATCTTACCGTCAGGCAACGTACACCGGTGAGGGTTCCTTAAGGAGTGCGTGCATTGCCTGCCACAACGGCAAGATTTATGTTTTTATAAATCTGATATGGGCCTATCAGATTCATATCCATTCTTATAAACATTTTCGTTAAAGAATGAAAGGTCAATAGGTCACCTTCATCGTTGCACATAAAAAGCCAATTGACTTTTCATCCTTCTGCATTGGTTTCCTCTAGCTTAGCACGAGGAAGTTTCTGTTTACAACCAAAGCCTTTTTATATTTATTTTTTAAATATGTCCCGTCAAGACTGAGCCTTTTTTATGCCTCCTTACTCCCCATCAGATAAGGCCTAGGCCTTACTAGATCTGGGTTAGCCCAGAAATATAACATTCAGCTTAACTTCGGCAAAAAGGACGATCGTGACCATTTAAACAAAACAGATTTACAGCCCCAGATTGTCCATATGTAAATCTAAACTTTTCCTTTTTACCTTCGCAATACTGTGCCGTTTTGAATATACTTCGAGGTTTTTCTCCCATTTCAACATTTTTTATGTCCAGTTTCTCTCCCAATAAAAAGCAGCATACATCGAAGACGTGCAATCCCATTTGAATAGATTATTATTTAAAATGAGCTCAGTCCTATCCTCTTCTTGAAAAATATACCTGAAACAATAATATATTTTTAAGTCTTTCCAGAAAAAAACAGACGGACAGTCTGTAAATATTTAATCGTTCACCCTCGTATATTCTCTGACCTTTAGTCTTTTACACAAACGGTACGGTTTATCAAACTTTCAAAGCATATATATTTGTCGGACGAAACAAAATCATTTGCAGTCGTCGTTTCCGTTGCCGTTGTTCTTACTAAACCAAAACCATTATCATAAAAGGCAAGAAAAATTTTTTTTAGACTGCGCGGCGGGCGCAAAAAAAAAAAAAAATGAGCTCAGTCCGATTCTTTTTTTAATTATAAACCTGTCATAATTTCCGCTTTTGTAAATAATCGATTTTTCGCTCCGTTGTTAAAACCTCCCCCCTCCCCCCCGAAAAAAAAAATTGCACACACAAAAAAAAAACAGCGTTAAACGGACTTTAAAAATGAGTGACTTTCCTAGTGTCTCGTACAGGGATGCATTTTTAATGCGAGTTAGCGAGTTCGAATTTCACATTTCCCGAGCAGACAATCAACCAAGTGGGAGTAATTTGAACTTTCTTTTTTTTTTTTTTTTTTCGTTATAAATTATTTAACTTATAAAGATTTCGTTTTCATCGATCCGCGATTGGGAACGGAGAATTTGAATGACGTGCCAAGTTACCTCAAAAGAAATTTAAATGAGAAACCGAAATCGCGTTTTTTTTTTTTTTTTTTGGAATAAGAACAAAAAAAGAAGAAACATCGATAAGACTTGACTGTTTTATTCTTAGAGGACATAAATAACGAATCTCGTACATTTTTTCAGTCTTTATCGCTTACGATTTATTTTTTTTCTTCGACATCCCGCCACCCTGGAATTTACTTTTTTCAAGTAGGATTTGAGAGGATACCAACTTTTAAAAGAAAAAAACAAAGAAATCGGAAAATGATATGAATGAAAAAGCAAAAAGGAGGGGAGGGAAAAAAAAATCTTCCCATTCAGAAGAGAAAACAAAACAAAATGCTGTTCAAAAATGATTTAAATCTCAACCCCCATTACACGCTAATCTATCATAATTACCATAAAATTAAAGAGTAATAAAACCGGAGTAAAAGCATTTTTAATAGAAAATTTTAAACTTTTCCAACTTTCAATTTTTTTTTTCTTTCAACACATTTAACCCTTAAAGCGTATAAACGCTTCCACGAACCTGTATTAGAATATTCATTATTTGATTTTGGCATAAGCCCAAAAACCCTTGCGCTATCCATCATCGGATAAAAAAAAAACTAGGGAAAAAGGAAAAAAAAAAAGCGAACAACAACGAAGTTCATGCTGTTTGCTATTACCACGACGACAGCCTTAAATCTGACGGGATCATGGGAGAGTCAACTTCTTCCATTTTCTCCTTCCTACCCATGGGAACGGGAACAACTTACACCAAGTATATTTGACGTATTCTAAAATAAATCACCGAGTTTTCCCCTTTTATCAGATCGACAAAATGGCGCAAAATGGTTTGAAAAGCATAAAAGGGATTTTTTTCTTGTTTACACAAACTTTTGCTTACAAGTGGCAGACTTTGCTAATGGGGGAGGAATAAATAAGTGAAAAGTCGCGTAAATCATAATCAACTCCTCATAATAAACTAATTACAAGACAAGAGGTTGACAAGTGCCATTATGTCGAGAAAAGATGATGACACTCAACACTCTTTCCATTGATTCTAAAATACTTACCCAAGATGAATATTAATGCTATTAATGCGAGTATTTATAAAAGGTACTTTTTTCCCCTCCCCCTTTTGTACCCATTCACTTCCACCGCGGCTGTCTCCTTTCTCGTCTCGGTAACTAGGTCGATTAATTTCCGCGTTTGTTCTGTTAGTTGTTTGTGCAGTGCATAGCCTTTATATCTCGTCTATTAAGGAGCATCTGTAATGGTGTCAATAGTTTTTCCAGCTGGACTAATTTTCATGTTATGTTATCTGTAAAGCCGAAGATCATGTAACATATTACTTGATTAGGCTCGTACCCAGAGGGGAGGGACAGAAAGGGTCGAGCCCCCTGTAATTTTTTGGCATGATTTATTTCCTTTTGTACAGACTGGCTATGCATTTCCATGTGCCTGACTGGCAGGATACCTGCCAAAAGGGGACCGACTGGGAGAAATATTAATAATGTGGCGATAGGGATACAAGTCCTGCTGTGAGTGTGTATTCCCTTTTCTTCTCTTATAAAGGTTATTTGGGCCCCTTTGGGAAAATTCGTCGCCTCAGAACCATAGCGTTCCAAATAGGCCCCTCCCCAAAAATTGAGATTTTCATGCTAAAATTTGTCTTTTACTTTAGGCTTACAGTCTATAAAAGGAAAATTTTCAATTTTTAGTTATGGCCGAGGTATGAGCAAAAACGTGATTTTTGTAACCTTATGGCACAAACGATTCCTCATTAAGATTTCATTTAGACCCTTATGGAATTTCGTTTGTCTTCCAAAATGGAAGTACCTAACCTTCGAATTTATATATTTGGCATCCTTTGGCCTTGCTTGAACAAATGCAAGTTAAACAAAAAACAATAATTGATTAGGGCTTGAATTACAGCCGTTTTTGATTTAGAACCTTATGGCACTGAGTTTATTTGCGTTTTATTTTGCACCAGTTTCGGTTTTCTTTCATTCAAAAAGTTTCATATCTTTTTTTTTAAAAGAAATGTAAACAAATGAATTAGTACACAACAATTTAAAAATAACTTTAAACCAACTGGGCAGCAAAAGCTTAATTTTTAAAAACGCTCTCTTGTAAAGTTTACATGTTACCTATTTGGAACCCTATGATTCCGATCCGACGTAATTGCACTCTAGCCTGTAATAAAGACTGTACCCACTCAGATAGCAAAGTCTATCCAGTCCCGAGGACGTAATCAGGACGTCATGAGAATATTTCTTGGATGTCCATTGTATTTACCTATGTCCGCACTGATCCAAAACGCGTCCTATGAATATCTCATGGATTTGGATATCCTGTGGATACCTGATGAACAATCCACAGTATGTCCAATGGGTTGAAAATGCTATCTGAGCAGCGATGACTATAAAAATGACGGGTTAGTCTTTCTTGTGTTGCGGTGAATCCTTGAGTTTGTATTACGACTGTATTCCATGTATTCCACTGCGTGTCGGCTGTATTTTGGCTGTACTCCATGCTATATTCCATGCTCTTATATTCCAGACTGTATTTGAGTGTACAGTTTTGTTTGCAAAAGTATTATTCTTTCCACCTTCTATGTTAAACGCGATCACCTGAAGGCTTCCTTAAAGCGCATATTCACGCCGAACATGTTGGGTGTTTGATAAAAGGGGCGCCATTTCCACCCGAAATGCTTCCCAACATGTTTGGGAAGAATCTAAGGAAGGGCAGCTCTACATGTAAATGAGACTTTTTCCAGCATTTTGGGTGAAAAGGTTAAAAAAAAGCACATGTTCATCCATGTTTGACAGTGGCGTAAAAGCCTGTAAGCGAAGTAAGCAGAGACTTACGGCCTCGCTATTCCTTCAATATTTGCTTTGCATTTTTAAATTTTTAAGTCTCCAATTTCTAGTTTAGGGATCATACAAGTATTACTTAAGCATTATTTTCGCCTTTCAAGACCCCCCCTCCCTGGTAGTAAGCAAAAATAGACTTCCTCTTAAGGAGATTTAACATTAGCTTAAGCATTTCAAAGACCCCCCCCCCTCCCCTCTTCAGTGCTTACGTAATAACTTGAACGATCCCTTACATGTTGTTTAATAGACTTAAAGTGACTAAAAATTTTGTGAAAATCTGGAGAATATTTAAAAATTTTTTATAATAATAATATTTCGTACGCATTTAGTGCACAGTAAAAACATTTGTGTACTTATAAAAATAGCATTCGAAAATTGAGTTTTGGCCACCTTTTGAAGTATATACGAGAACCACTGGGACCTAACGAAAGCGAAAGGTTATAATGTTATTTGTATAAAAAAGAAAAATCACAAAAAAAATGTTAACTTCTGGGATGATTTTCAACTTGTAAAAGTCACATTTTCCACAACAGCAGACGATATCACCGTTACAATAGTCCTGGAAAACTTTCTTTTAACGCATATATAATCCAGAAAACGATCAAAAGAAATAGATGACTTGAAAAGGCAGGCTTTGATGGACAGGTGAATACCATATAAAAGTTTGTATAGTATGAATACTTCTTGTCAAGTCAAAACATATTCATTACGGAAATTATAACTGAAAAAAAAACTGTCATTTCCTAATAAAAGCTTTTTACCTCTGAAAAAAAAAAAAAAGCCACTACCACCGTCCGCAATTGCTATCGCTGAACCAACTAAGTGTTTTTCTTAGAATCGATATTAATCTCGCGAGGTTATATAAACTTACTTATGGATTTGTTAATTGGATATTAATTCAATTTATTAAGGTAGATTATAAATTATGACAATATTCAACATCTGTCTTCCCCTTATTTTGTTATCACTGCAAACTTAGTAACTTGTAAGCGTTACCTCAAATTAAATCGACAATGTTTTACTTAAAACTTTTCAAATTATCAAGTCGTTAACTTTTATACGGAGATGAAGGAATATCAAACAATAATAAGAGAAGGAGGGAGGGGGGGGATAGAAATTAAAATTTTGCGCAATTAGCCTTTTCCTACAGAAAATGGCCTTCGTCGTCCATACGAGATTCATTAATCGTCCAAAGCTCACTAATTTATTATTTAGATTTAATTAAGTAAACCTCTTTGAACCTGGTCCGGAGTATATTTCAATTTACCCGTCTCCAATGGGGTAATACAAGAATAATCAAAGGAATCAAATACATAGACCGGCCGCAAGGCTCTAGAGGTTCAAAATCCATTTCACTCCTCTTCGGTATAGCATTAAAAGCTTAAAACGGGAGGCAATTTGATTGCTCAGACACATTTTGTTTTCCAATTTCCAATTTATTTTCACGGCCATTGAATTTCCATTTGTAAGGGGGGGCTGAAAAAGGGAGTTTTGTTTAAAGTCTACATTTTAATATTCGATCCGTTAATTAGCAATAAATATTATAAGAGCCTTCGAAATCGTAAATAATTTCATTAAGGTTCATTTAGCAAAGAGAGAAGAGGGACATAAAAAACCGGAACACTTAAAATTCCGCTCTGTGGGGAGTAGGGAAAAAAAAGAAAAAAAAAGAAAGAGTCTCCTCCACATTTTGCTTGCTTAGTTACGTATGCATAACTCACAGCGGTTGTGGTATAAAAGTCAAATGCAAACGAAAACTATGATATTTCGGAGATGGAATAACAAAAGTAAATAAATAAATAAATAAATAAATAAATCAAATTTTAAAAAAATAAGACTCGTTTGCCTAAACGGGAGGAAAAAAAACAACAAGGAAAAAATAAAAATGTGGGAAAAAGTCGAAAGTTGATTATGAAAGGTTACCTTCTAGGAAATTAACCGTGAGATTGGTACTAGGAAGGAAATGATCACTCCTGGAAAAAAAGGAGTAGAAAATTTAAATAATCATTTAAATCCTAGACACGTACGCGAGTTCGGTTCTCATTAATATGTAAGATCTTCCCTCTTCGATGAGCTAGATTCAAGTGCGAGATTTTTGTCAATTTCGATAGATGAACCATTTTTACCGGAAAAAAAACCTTTTTCCCCACGTTTTTCTTTTTTTTTTACGAAAAAAAAGAGAGAAGGTAGGGGGAAAAAAATGGAGAAAATAATTGCTTCAGGACCAAAAACCTCCATTTCCATTATTCCCCGAGATTAATTTTCCATATTTTCACGTCTCGTGGCTTTTCCCTTTAAAGTTCTTGGGGAACCATAATCGAACTTGGGTTTTCCGATTTAATATTCTTCAATTTAAAACTCGGATGGAATAAGGCGCGACCAAAAATCCTTTGGAAAAACCTTCATCCAAGATGTCATTCTCACCCAGTCCCAATTTCTGCTTCGTTTCACACCCTTTTCTTTTCCGATTCTCTGACCCATATCACTGGGCGGATCCGACCTGAGTCTTCATAATAAATTAACATTTATTCCGAAAAAACATCCATAAGTTAAAAAACCCTTTTTCTGATAGCCTTTTGTTATTCAACAGTCAAAATAACCATCCCACGTACTTTTTTTTTCCCCTCCACAAGAAATCAATTTTTCCGACTCTGTTTTTTTCCTAAATGCATTTGTTAATGAGCTCCTTTAGGGTATTTTCTCGCGTACAAGCGTCCTCAGTTTAATCCTTAAACAAAAACGGATTACAAAATAAAATAAAAAAATATATAAAAAAAAGAGATGAAGAAAATTCTCCATTTTTTCCTTCTTATTCCTTTTTTTTTTTTGTTAGAAGAAGCGGAGAAAAAAGTCTCTCGGGTTTTTTGATGAAACCATTTTAAGGATCGAAAGAAATAAAAGGATAACGCTTGCTCTAGTCTTAATCCTTTTAATGAGATTTCTATTAGTTGCGAGTTTTTCTTTATAGCAACGGGGGAAAAAATGTCGCCTTTCATAAACGTTGTCGGAAAATTTTAGAAGAAACGAAGGAATCGTCGAGCTGTACAAAAAAAAAGGTTTTTTTCCCCCTTCAGTTTTATGGGATGATGGTTTTGCGAAAATGAAACCGAAGAGAGAAGTGATTACTGGAGTAATGGCCGTACAAATTAAAACCGATTTTAATCCTTAGGCTTTAGCGTTTTAAATTGATATGACCAATGGAATAAAAAAAAAGATATTGCAGCGGTTTGGTTTAAGTCTATTTTAATTTAAAAATCAAATGTCTAGTCGATTTTTTTTTTTTAATCGTGAATTTTCCAAAAAATAGTGGACTGGTTCGCCAAAAATGAAGATTAAGTGATTTTTTTGTTTTGTTTTCCTTTGTTGCTCTTGTTGGAACGTTGATTTCGCCCGCATTTACACCCACATATGAATTTTGACAGAAAAGATTATAAGACCGAAAATTTTCTGGAATGAATGAAACTGTCTTGGAATCAGACTGCGAAATATTAAGAGAGAAAACGTTTTTCTTGAAAGAAGAATTTTTCCGGTGACACTGACAACCACGGATTTTCCTTTGTCTCGGTATTAAAATTCTACGGCTGCTACCTAGATAAATTTCAAAGCACAATAACAGGTCTAAACCAGCCTGAGGGGCTGGTGGGTGCTCCAAATTATTTCTCGTCACCTCAGAACCAGAAGGGTTCAACAGTTTTTGTATTTCCTATCTACAACTTATGTGAGAGACAAAATCGTTGAACCCTTCTGGTTCCGGGGTGACGCTATAACAAAGAAGGAAAAATAAAAAATTGCATAAATTTTCCAGATCGTTATGTGCCGGAAAAATTTTCGGGGAAGAGGGGGACTGCCGATGCCAGCCGTGGCCGACTAAAAACTCAGGTCGGTGCCGAAGCTGGTGCCAGTGCTAGTGCTAGATAATTTACTTTAAACTTGCTGCCAGCTCCGATGCTGGCACAGGTCTTGTAATTATGACTCGATGGAAATGCTGAATATAATTGAGAAAGACCACGAGTTTTGATCCTACTAAGCAACCCATATTTGTTGTACTAACCTGCACTTCAATAAGCGGCGGTTACTGTAATTTTTTTTTTTTTTTTTTTCAATTAAAAAAAAAAATTAATTGACAAAATTGGTGGTGGTGGTCTAATGCTGGAATCGGCTCCAGCATTAGCACCAGCGGCAAAAATTCTGCTATTCCGGTGCCGGCGCTGGCGCCAGCTCCAGGACTTGAAATATTTCGACGCCGATGCAGACTTCTGCTCAAGACCATTTTTTACCGGCTTCGGACCAGGCCCAGATCTGGGCTCACATTAATATTTTTGTCTGAATGTTAATATTATTTTTTAACTCATCTTCTTATTACTTCACGGTAAAAAATTTTATGTTAAAAGTAACATAATTTACCTGTAGCCTCGAACAAAACACTAAAAACAAAAGAATGTTTTATGGACAATAACATTCTATTTTTTTTAACATAAAAAATGTGTAGCCCTTTTTTAGCAACTGAACATAATATTTTTTACCGTGTTTGTACTAATCGTCCGTATATTTTGCTGAAGTGTGTAACTGCAACAGCAAGATTACAAAATATTTCTTTATGTACTTCTCTTGGATGGAGCTCATGCCTATGCGATTTTTAAAAATGACGCAATTTTAGCAATGACGTCGATTTTTTTGAATAACATGTAAATTCTTCTGTTTGAGAAACTGATATGTAATAATAATAATAATAATGCCGTCAAAAAAAGAAGTCGAGAAAATCGAAGAAGCCAGGCTATATGTGGACCTCCACATGAAAAGGGCCCACCTGGCAGATGATGGGAACATGGACGACTGTGGAAATTTAACTTATAAGAAAACCCTTTGTTTACAAACAAAAAATTCTAAGCACCAAATGCCAAGTGGGACCTTTTCATGCGAAGGTACACATATGATGCTAGCACCCATGTGCTTGCAGCCACTCAGTCACCTTTGAATCGACTGTCAGCTTCAGAAAAATTCAAACTTTCAGTAGCATCGCTTGCCATTAAATATCGAAGGGAAGGGTGAGAGGGGGTGAAATTTCCAGGAAAACCTTGTCTAAAATGGTTTTTTGAGTTAAAAATTAGGTTTCATAAAAAATTATTGGGTGGGGGGAGGAAGGGGAAGGGGACAAAATCAAACTTTGGAGGAGCAAGAAAAGGTTTAGATACGCCACTGAAATCTTTCACGCTGTTCCCTGTATGCGCCTATAACAATTAAGGTAAAGGCACCAATATCGGCACCCCTAATTTAGGCTCTTAAATGCCGATATGCATGTTTAGCTTATACGCTGCCGATATTAGGTGGTTGCCGATAATAGGTGCCTTTACCTTAAGCTGCCTTGCTTAAAAATGGTCCAGTTTTGGTATTAGGGACCACAAAATATTACCTTCAATACTTGTTTCAATCCAATTATGGGTCCAGCGCAGAAACAACACAGTTGTCCTATCACCGGTCCCTTATAATTCTGGATTAAAATTGGATACACCAAACCCTGGAAAGTCTGCTTTGATCCAAGAATGTTTTCATAAAACTTCCAATATGGGTCAATATTGGACACCAGCATAGAAGCCATAAATCTAATCCTGATTGGCGTTACATAGGAAACATTTTTCCCAAAATTGACCCAAACTTGATCCAGTTTACAATGCAGAATTTTCACCTAAGAACCTTTATTTTAAAATTAAGACAAATTGTTAAGATGATAACAATACACTTGATGGTTGAAAAAAAATCGTCCTCCTATTAATTCTAAGAAATTAATGCCAAGAAACCGCTTAAACATTTGATGTTTTTGCACTATCATCATTCCAGAACAATATATGGCTTTCAAACGGACATATGAGTGCATTAACATAAGCATCAAATGGGACTGACGAATTCAAAAAGGAAAAGTGCCGGAAATATTTTAAAGCACTTAGCTATTGATGACTCTATCTCTGTATATCTTAGTCTCTATACTCTTACATCTCCGGATTTCTCTTTTTTTTTACGCTTTTTTGTGCGTCCCTCTTGCGATTTTTCTTTTCCAGTTTTTTCTCTCTTTTCTTTTCTTTTCTTGCCTTTGTTTGTAAGGAGTCTTTGTGTCCTTGCCTATTGCTTTTTTTCCCCCTTTGTGCCTGTACCTTCCACTTTGTCGCTCAATTTTTCCAACTCTTAATCACGTTTCTTTCTCTATGTATTCCCTAACTTTGTTTCTCCAAGCGAAGTCACTCATTGTGAATTTAGATCTTAGGAAAATGCCTTTTCCTTTTAACCACGACTTCGTTTTCTAGCTTAAAGCTCAAGATTTCCATTTAAAAAACAGGAGGAAAAAAACCGAGAAAAGTTTTTACTCCGCTTTACTTTCCCTTTTTGAAAAAAAAAAAAAAATTTAAGTCTCCATATTTTCTCGTTTATTTTTTTTGCTTTTTAAAAAGCTAAAACTAAAAATACTTGTTCGTGAGAAATCGCCCTGAAGGAACTCATTAACCGATATCCAAGAATGCATTAAAAAAAGCACACGGGTTTCTCAGCTTCTTATCCGGGTCGGGGTTACAATCGACGTTCTTTCCCTTTCTTTCGCGCGGCGGGAAAAAATAATCGATTTTCATAAGAAATGATCTTGAGATAATAAGGAAACCGATGAGGAGAAAATGAGGTGTGGAGGAAAAAATAATGTTGGCAAAACTCGGTCAGTTTGTCAAATATCCATTCAACAAAATATACCACTGACAAGCGCTCTTTCAAGGAACTTGAATGTTTTGAGCCCGGGACTTATATGCCCTATAATCGTTTTTAAATCCCAATTTATATCATAGGATTCAGTCATAAAAATTCGTATTTATATATGTCAATCGAAATGTCTTCATCCTGTTATTATAAAATTCCCTGTTAGGATACGCCCGAGGATCGGGTAAACTGGGAATTACTTGTGATGTTTATAAAATAAAGGTTTTCCAGCAGTAGAGATCAATAACAGAGTCAGCGGCAGCGGCAGTGCAAGCGGGCAGGGCCGCGCATGGGCGAAAGCTACTGCTGAGTCGATCAGCACACCACTCCCTTATACGACCACAGACGAGGCTAAATCTCCTCGACGGCATGCATTTCCATTCCATCAGAAGGTCTGT
The DNA here is from genome assembly GCA_037577465.1 of Liposcelis bostrychophila. NCBI lineage: Eukaryota > Metazoa > Arthropoda > Insecta > Psocodea > Liposcelididae > Liposcelis > Liposcelis bostrychophila. The sequence continues at coordinate 11,763,842 of CM075210.1, forward strand.
TTTCAGGCCTTGGTGTTGTATTAAAATCACGAGAATAACTTTTTTCTAGTGTAATTATATTTTTAGTGAACTTTTTATTTCATAGCCAAGTGCGTTTTCTCGGGGATCTGCATCGTTGTACCGGCGCGGTCGTTGGTTCGTTCGGATAAAAAAAAGTTTTTTTTTCCGTTTTTTTTTTCTCTCGGGAAGTTGGTGACGATCATTTTTTTTTTTTTTCGGGGAAAAAAGAAATGACGTGAGTTAAGAATTCTAAAAAAGAAAGAAAATAATTAGCAATAAAGGATAGAAGGAGATAAAACGGTGGGAGATGGATTCGAAACGGTGAAAGGGACTGAAAGATAACAAAACGAAAAGGAAAACAAACCCCCTCCCCAAGATCAATCAAAATGACATTACTTTTTTCATAACGAAAAAACAAACATTTATTATTTGATATAGATCATGTGTCCGGCACGATTGAAAATAATATGCGAGATGCCGGAATATTATCTGACGGAGAGAAAGCTGTAGAAGAAGTTGCACCAATAACAAGATGACGGCAGCACGCAGCGGGCGGACCGTGCAGGATGTCCTTACCTCTTGGAGTCTGGTGCTATTAGCCCTGACTACAGCTGTTCTCAAGCCCGATAATAAGGGCCCTTTCGCACAGGCAGCGTAAGTACCCATATCAAAAAAATACCTTTTCGGTCATATGACCGAATTTCAAAAGATAGAAACAAGAGAAATCTCTCCCCCCCGAGAAAGTTCTGCAAAGATTCCAGCAAAAGCTGTGACGTCATCTCATCCGGTAAAGGTCACTCCGGTTCAAATTCTTTTCTTTTGTCTGCCTCTCTAAGACATATCAAATTACAATCCTTTTTTTACTTCCCCTTTTTCACCTAAAATAGTGTAGTGTCAGATTGTTCTATTAAAAGATAGTAAGGTCGTAGCCTTTGTTTTGAATAGGCGCCATTTTGTGTGTTTATCAATATTCCAATCAAAGTCATGGCTGGAGTTGGGTTGTCTTTGTTACAAGCTTCCGAAAGGATGCTTGTTGAACCTCCTTTAAACAAAATTAAATTTTGAAGCACTTTTAAGCGCCGTTTAATTTTCTTAATTTTTTTTTTTTTTTTTTTTTTTGAATGAGCGTTTCCTTTTCCTCTTAGCTAGTGTTGTTTAAGTGAAAATATTTTCTCTCTTTCTGCTGAATATAATTGAAAAAGGGAGGACGTTTTCCTTAGTCTATAAAAATTATAAGTCAAAAAAGTTTTTCGAGGATTCGTTTACCTGTCAGATTGTTTGACAGTTGATCCATTGAGAGTAGAAAGGTTTTCATGAAATTAATTAAATGACGGATTTCAATTTTCTTCGTTTTGTTAGCTATAATTCTTCATTTTATTTGGTTTTAATTTTCAAGATTGTAGATTTGCAATAGTCCTTCTGCTTTTACTTTTCATTTTTTTTTTTTTTTTTTTTTTTTTGCGCGACTTTTAGTTTGAATGAGATGAGCTTTTTTATTGTTCTTCCTACCTCAAAACTTTGTTCTTTGATGTTCAGTTGTATCATTTAAAAAAAAAATGTAGGAAGCTATACTGTTTTTTGTACTAAAAGCTGTATTTAGCAAAGACATCGATTTTTTTAAAGGTGGGTTTTCCGCGTCTATTCCAAGAATTCGTTTCCCTTTTCAAGTTTTTCGTAAAAGACAATATTTTCGATTTTACAAAATCGTGATATTGGTCGTTTAGGAATTACGGAACGCCGTTTGAGAGAAAAGAGGTTCAGTTCAGAACCGCACTTTCCTTATTTTATGACCGGAAGGAAAAATGAATTTTTATACAGTTTTACGGAACTTTTGAGATTTCAAAAAAACCACTGTCGAAGATTGAGGCTAGTCCTCCCTACCAAAAATATGACTAAAAATGATCAAATTTGGCGACAGTCTTAGTCATTTTTGATCAATTTTGGTTTTTATTCATTACTCTTGATCATTTTTGATCAAAAAAGGGTCATATTCGACTAGTTTTCTTTAACTTACTTTTAGTCGCAGTTTTGGTAGGACTATGGCGACTAGTTAAATATGAAATATTGATCTTTGATTAGCACGGCTGGTACTACCTTCAGTTTTATCCTAGAGTCGGAAATGAAAACAACTGAATTCACTCTACTGAATTTCAGCTTTCAAAATACATCACTATCAAACCTGAGCCCTCTCCTAATGCCAGTAGACAAGTATCGAAATTCCGATTTTTCATCGGCACTGCTGGCACTCGTCACTGCTGGCACTGCTGGCTTTGTCAGGGATCGTACTCTTTCTTACGTGTGGTCAGGTCTATAAGCAGCCCGAGGTGCTGAAAGGGACATAATATATTTAAAAAAGAGGCTCCAAATGTAAGTTGTAACCTGGGAAAAAACTACTTTGCGTTTTCCGAATATACCGAAAACATTCTCGAGGGACCTGTATCGCACCTTTTTTAGGAAGGCTGAGACCTCTTTTGGTTGCATAATAGTTGAGGATGAAGTCAATAAATCTTATACAATTCTATGAACTTCGGCGCTCAACCAATTGGTAGTTTTTTTTCTTTTTTGCTTTATCGACCGCAGGGAGAATAAAGCATTGCATTTAGCACAAATTTCAGATTTTCAGTTTTCGATATATTTACACGTTTTGAGGTCCCCTGATGCCGAAAAAAGCAAAATTTGAATGGTGGCCGTGTGTGTGTATGACCGTATGACCGGATGTGACAAAAAAGAGGGATGTCCGTCGAAAAGCAGAAAAACGAAAGAGCGGATATCGATGATTTTTGGTGGGTAGCAACTTCTAATGAAATGTAGGTGCTGATTAGTTTTTGAGTTAAATCGATCCAGGGATTCGGAAGCAGTGAGTGAAAATGTTAAATTTTCAACAATTTCAAGATCTTTTTTGACTATAAATCGCGAACGCAGCTACCAATTGAGTCCTATTTTCGTACAGCAGTAGATATTCATCCAGATACGCTACCATTGAAATTTGGTTAAATTCTGTTGAGTGGTTCAGAAACGGTGAGCAGGGCTAAAAGTATGGGTATAGGCCTAAAAACCGATATGTCGACTTTTGAAACGTCACGATATGACGTCATCGATTACGTCAACAAAGCGATTTGGATGCTGATTGGCGGGTTTTTCGTGGGAGCTAACAAAAAACTAACCGTATTTTTGAAAATTTTTCGGGGTAGAGGATTCCGAATCTGAAATAATTTTTCCGAAATTCGAATCCCTTATGCCAGTATTGCGGCTTTGGTGGACCTCTGATCAAAAATCTAACCGCATTTTTGAGAATATTTTCGGGGTAGAGGATTCCGAATCTGAAATAATTTTTCCGAAATTCGAATCCCTTATGCCAGTATTGCGGCTTTGGTGAACCTCTGATCAAAAATCTAACCGAATTTTTGAGAATATTTTCGGGGTAGAGGATTCCGAATCTGAAATAATTTTTCCGAAATTCGAATCCCTTATGCCAGTATTGCGGCTTTGGTGGACCTCTGATCAAAAATCTAACCGAATTTTTGAGAATATTTTCGGGGTAGAGGATTCCGAATCTGAAATAATTTTTCCGAATTCGAATCCCTTATGCCAGTATTGCGGTTTTGGTGGATCTCTGATCAAAAATCTAACCGTATTTTTGAGAATATTTTCGGGGTAGAGGATTCCGAATTTAAAATTATATTTCCAAAATTCAGATTCCGTATGCCCGTACAGTGGCTTTGGTGGACCTCTGATCAAAAATCTAACCGTTATGTATATTATTTATAATATACATTTCATAATTCGTCGATAAAGCACTTTGATCGGTTCACCGATCTCATTTTTTTTTTAAGCGCAAAATTCTTATAATCGATGTCCTTTTTAGCAATGTAGAGAAAGTAAACAAACCATCATTTGTTTTGATAACCTGAACATCGTAATCGTTTTTACTTTTCCGACATGCTATATAAACACAGATCCAAAACAAGACCTTATGGTGTTGCTGATGTTGATGTTGTATGAATAACGTTGTAAGTGTATCATATATGCCGTCTTTTTAAATTAACATTTCTATGCTTTTGGTCGAGTTTTTTTCTGAAGTACGCAGTATTAAATTTTTAGATTGACCCGCGGTGAACCTGTTATATTTCTACCGAAATAGGTAAAAAGAAATTTCAGAATACCCTTATAAAATAGTTGAGCTCCTGCTCCAGCTCCAGTTAAGAAAATGAGTTTAATCCGTGGCTAAGTTAGTCAGTTTGAATTGGTTGAAGAAGCCCGAGGTAGAGGTTCGAGATACTTTGAATATGATGCATTTTCGGGGACGAGCATGTTCCTAACCCTAGAGACATGAATGTTGACCCAATATTTCAAGGGCCTTTTGCATGTTCCTACTGATTGCTTCGGTATATTTCATTGCAGAATTCTTTCAGTCAAAAACACTCCCAAGTATAAAAATTGTAATTTGAGATAAAAGTGAAAATAAAAATTGAAATCATGGTCTAAAAATGTGCGTCCAAGTTTTGTCCTTTTAAGTAGAAATGGCGTGGCGTCCCCACTTTCCATAAATGAAATTTTTTTACATAAGTTAGTGATCCATTATCAAGGATTGGGCGAAAGGTGTGATGCGAAAGGGGATGCTAGAATTTTTTTTACTAGTTCTGGGACCTTGTTGAGGCAAGACAAGCTGAGAGATTCTAACAAAAGGTTTATAATTGCACGGCTAAAAATTATTCAATGCCGACTCACGATGACCATTTCCGTGTACCAAAGATCAACTTGATGTATCTCCATAAAAAATATGATTGGAGATAGTCTGTTTTGATCGATCTTAAACATCGTGGAAGTCCCCGTTTACTCGCTCAATTTAGGGTAAGCTTGCGCTGACGTGATTTGGAAAAACAGTCAAAACGTACTATTTCCAGTCGGAGATACGTCAGTTGACTTCTTGCGGATGGATTTAGAAGGGAAATTAACAGTAGAGATCCGTCAAGATAATATCCGACAGGTCTTGGAGGGCAGACCACGGATTAGGTGGGAAGATAACGTGGTGGCAGATGCGAGAAGGTTGGGAGTGCCCGACTGGCGAGATGCCTGCCAGGAGAAGCCCGATTGGAAGAACGTTTATAGCGCGGCGATAGGGCTCCAGGTCCTGTATAAGCCAGGTGTGTGTTTGTGTGTAATTAACTCTAGATGCAAAAGTAATTTTAGCATCGAGATAAAAGATTTTGAAGGATTAAGGTCCCAGGGAAAAATATTTTGAAAACTGTCCATATTGTAATATGGACCGCATGATACCAGACTCATCGGATTCAGGCAACTTCCTTTTTTACTCCAGTACTAAGTTAAATCTTTGTGTAAAAAAAAAAAATAGCTTTACGGAAATATTTATGTTCGAAGCCAGTAAAAGCAATTGAAATCGCTCAGAATGCACTTAGCGGAAAACGGCAAAGGCTTATCATTACGAAATTTAAAACACTTTCCTCTTAAAGGAATCTACCAATTCAGCATAATGCGATCATAAACAGCTATCCTAACAATGTAATAACTTGAAGATAATGGCATTTGAAAATTTTAATATCTGTTGAAACTTTGAAAACCTTATTTTATGTCCTTTTATCCGGGGGCTTTTGCTCCGGAAAAAATTTATTTAAAACGAAACGAAACGAAAAAAGAAAAAACTGCTCGTTAGAGCCTTATATAAATTATAAAAGAGCGGACGTCGGGATTAACAAAACGGTATTAAATTTAATCAGGGATTGATTTGGACTACCTTTTTGCGGTAATTTTATATAATTTACGTAAAACTCGTTTTCTCCCAAGTCCTTAATCCAACGCTACGGGTTCTCCCCAAGATTTACAGTTGATGCGTTTCCGGTTCACGTAACGTAATAACGAAACCTTCGATTGTTAGCTTAATAAAGTTTCTCTTAAATGTTTACGCAAGGGTTTTTCTCCCCTCCTTTTCCGTAATATAATAAACGTATAGCACACTCCTTTCCTCGCCTGATATCCCGGGGAAAATTTTCAAAAGTATTAGCAAGAATAAAAGGTGGAAGTTCAAAAGTTGCTTGATATACTTCAAAACCTTTAGAAAAGATTCACTGAGCTACTTCTGTATTTTAGAATAGCGAAACTCTCTGTTTTCTGGATGTAATGAGAACAAACTGCGTAATAAAAGACGTTGTTGCATTGTTGTTTGTTACATTTCCTTGAAAACAACATCCTTTACTCGGTTCTTGACGACAGTCACTATCTCTAACTTTCCAGTAATTTTCGTGTTCTTTAGGGGGCTTTTCTCTCAATTTTTTAATGCTAAAGGACAGAGGCCATAAGATTCGAAATTTCTTCCGCCGGAGGTCGGCTGTCGTATCTCCATCGTTAATATGATTGGAGATAGTCGGTTTCGACTGTTTTTTCAAAATCATGTGACCACAAGTTTGCGCCAACGCGAGAAGGTAAATGTGTGCTCACATGATGTTCAAGAACACTCGAAACAGACTTGAGCTTATCTCCAATCATGTTTATAGTGGAGATACGTCAGTTGACCTCTGGAATTCAGAGTGCACTTACGTCAGAATCCGTGGTTATGGCCGCCCCAGGAGAAAGTGTATTTATGAGAGTGAGAGTAAAGTACCTCCGGGAGAGAGTTTTACGTGACCTGTAAATTAAATTACCGTTGCAGTCTAGACAATACCCATGCGATGATCGGGGAAACCAGATAAGTGTCGGGAATCTGATGAGATATTCGGAAAATATGAAACGGGCGGGGAAAATAAGAGAAAGTCGGGAGAGAATGATTGATTGATTACAGTGTTGTTGGGTTTAAATCGCTATTGTCGCAATAAAGGTTAAAGTCACCAACGTTCGCATGAGCTTGGATAATCAAGTTGAGCGTACAAGTGGATGCCCCGATAACCTTGGACGTATTAAAAGCGTGTCTCATGAACTTTTATAGTATCACGCCATAATAAAGAACAGGATGCAAAAATGGGGGGGAATGGTACTCATTATGGAAAATTTAATAATCACTTCTTCAAAGTCAAGTTGAATCACTGCCTGTGTGCGAACTAAACACTTTAAGAACTAAATCGGAAACTTTAGAAGCGGTAAAATGATTTTGGTTTCTCTTTCGATCTCTCATAAATGCCATTTTGTGAAAGTTGATGCATACATCGGAGTTCCAGATTATAATGTCAAGTTCTTTGTTACTGGCTTCTTGCAAAGTCGATCCCATTCCTGGAACCCGCTTCTTAGCTAAAGGAAGAAAGTTGGGTCTTTTGGGAAAATTATTAGTTATTTCAACTTTCTGAAGCGCATCCGCCTATCCCGTAATATTTAAAGATTAATTCGAAAAATACCCGTCATTCGGGAATTATAAATTTTCTTCATTTGAATAAAGATCATTTCATTTTATTTCATTTGAATGAAGAATAAAGGTTTATATACAGGGTGGAACAAATTATTGCATTTGAAAAGTAAAAAAAAACCTTCACTTGTTTTCGTAAGCATAATATTAAGGCTTGTTTTGGCTTGCTTTTCCAATGCTACAATTTCTGTACTGGGCAGGTCAACTGTGCTATGTCCATCACAATCGAGCATAGAGATATACACTTTTGAACTGTTACAGCTCAAAAACGGTTCAGGCAGCAGTTCAAGAGTATATCTCCATGCACGATTGTGATGGACATAACTCAGTTGACCTGCCTAACCACATAGACCCTCTGAGCTTTGAGATATCTATGAATCGCTAAAAAAATAGCTATACTAATAGATATCTTATATATGTCTAAAAGATGTCTATAACAGTATGTAATAGACATCCATTTTAGATATCTTATATATGTCTATTGGAAGTCTATAACAGTATGTAATAGACATCTATTTTAGTATCTCTTAGATATACTATAGACGTTTTAGAGACATCCAAGATTTTGTGCCTGTTCGATTTTTTAATTGCAAGCGCATCAAGCATTCTTTGTATACACCAAATTTACACGGTGTAAATGTGGTGTATTTCCACCGGATAATACCCTTGTATTTTAAGACTTTTGACATCGTGTTTATCCGGGGAAAAAAGGTAAAATAGTAAAAAGAAGAAAGGTAAAAGTGTTTTTTAGAAGTAGTCGAGGCACCTGAGCCGAGACGTTTGCTGTTTTGTAAATTAGGGTCCAATTATAATATTTTGGGTTTTAATTTCCCTGTATCAATCATAAAGACTTCACATTTTTGTGAATCTGACTTAAGATTTGAATTTCTCGGATCGATAAACCCCAACATGCAAAATTTTATCCCTCTAGCCCTATAAATAAACGAAATATTAATTTTTTTTACATATCCTGGCGAAAGCTTATATTGTAAAAACTGAAAATCTCGTTCTAAAAATCAGGATTCAGTCCGGAAATTCTGATTTTTGTATTTTTATATTGTATTTAGCCTATGTAGGATCATCAAGTTGAGACATTTCGGAATTTCGATTTTGGAAGGAAGATATTAGGAGTGGTGGTTTTTAGCGTACAGTTTGCTTTGTGGTTTATTTATATATGCAAACACAAGTTTAGAAGAAGTGAAGTTGTGATCGAAGTTTTAGCACACCCGATAATATCCGTTTATTATCCGGGTACTTGTTTTGGTTTTTATTTTTACATCTGGGAGAGTAAAGCCCATTCGGGAAGAATTTTATTTGTAAATGCTAAATTCAAAATCAATACCCTCAAAATAGCCGGACGATAGCCTTTTTATAGCGTTAAATATATTTCTGTAATATATTTTATCGCCTTTCTATAGCCTTATGATAGCCTTAAAAAATAGCTGGCTAATAGCTGGCTAATAGCGAGGACATTTTTGAAAATAGATGTAAAATAGATGGCTATTAGCCAGCTATTGCAAAATTATAGATGTCTATTAGATATCCATTCCCAAATGTAGACATCTTATAGACATCCTATAGATGTAAAAGGTCTATGTGGGAGTTAAGAATTTGTTCCATCCAGCACAAGCCTGTACAAAAGTGTTGTTTACAAAACCGAAGCTCATTTCATAGATGTGGATTGCATTCGTCGGATATGGCATCTTTCAATCACAATTCGAGCTATTCTTCCGCCTCTATTAACTAAATATAAATACGTATGTGACCTTCATCAGATGATCACTAAAAATCAATCGTATTGTACTAAAGAATTTCAGGATACACTACTGAAGTTAGTTAGTTTTTTTTATTGTAAATCGAGTATAAGACATACATGCCGGTATTCACTGATCCCATGGAATTATGAAATAGAATTTTTAAAAAAAATTTTTATTTTTATTATTATTATTTTTTTTTTTTTCTTTAGTACACTAAAAATGAAATTTAAAAAAAAATTCTACCAAAACAAAATGCAATACTCGAGACGATCGAGACGATATTCCTTTTCTTGAAAAAAGAAAAATTAAATAAAAAACGAAGGAAAAGCTTTATTAGTGAACTGTACTTTTTTTCCTTTTGAAATGTAGCCGTTGTGAAAATTTTAAGTCAGAAACAAAAGAAGCAAAAAACAGAAATATTCACGGGTCGGAAAAATGACAGCTTTTGCTCTTTTATTATTTAAATTAAATTAAATTCTATCGCATTTCTTGCTAAAATTTGATCCTATATTAATTTTTTACTTCTTTCTCAGTAGGTGCACAACGGAGAAAAGAGAAAAACAAAAGGAAAGGAGTAATTTTTTTCTGTAAAAAAAAAAAAAAAAAAATCAAGAAAATTTTTAAAACGTTTTAAAACAATCTTACAACTCATTTTTTCCCCCTTTTTTGATACATCTAAAATTTGGCTCTCGTCGAAAGATCATTACCGCGAGAAAAAAAAGAGAAGAAAAAATTAAGGAAAAGAAAAAGAAATCTCTCTTTCTTCCCCAGTTGACACGAATTAAATTTTCTTTTGTGAGATATTTGCAAAGTTGTCTAAAAGTGATTAGCCAGTTTTTTTTTCCCCCTTTTCTTATACCAGTATAGATATTCCTCCTGAAATCTTGAGGTTTTTCAAAACGTAAAAAAAAGAAAAAATTCTTTTTCAAGTTTTTATACTTTGTTTTCCAGATAGAGGGGATGGAAAAAAAAAATAGTGTGTGTGAATAGAGGTTGTCAAGGAACTGACAAATGGTAAAGAAGACTTATTCTAATCGCTAGGAAAACTTTGGACAACCCGTTGTCAAACTTTTCTGCCCGAGTTTTCCTTTAAATTCGAGACCTGAGAACCATAAGCGTTCAACTGTTTTGGTATTCCTATTGTCAACTTATGTGACAGACCAAATCGTTGAACGGTTATGGTTCTCACGTCACGAATTGTCGAATTGTCTCCCGAAAAAAGGGTTTTGCGAATTATTTGAAAATGCAGTTTTTTTTTTTTTTTTTTTTTTTTTATCAGGAAACTCCAAATTTAAAAGTCCTATCCTCCCCCCCCATTTTTAAAATAAAAATAATAAAACATGGTTTCAAAAGGCTAAAATTCACGATTAAGGAATGGCAATAAGTCGAGCTTGGGGTTGGTTGAAAGTTACAAACAAACATGACCTGAAACTTTGTAACAAATGAAAACCGAGTAAGCTTTCGGTTAGGGAATCATCTTATGTAAAAGATCTTAAAGAAACTGATATCCTTTAGAGGAAGTTGAGGATTTAGAATTATACGTCGATATTGTAAGGACTTGAAACCTTTGAAGGTAAATTATTCGATTTGCAAAATGAAAAATCATTTTGGTCTTGATTAAACTCGCAAGCGTCCCGAATTTTCTCTGATATGGCTCCGTGAAGGTTTGGCGAGTTGAGGGACCGATGTTGAAATTTATCCAGTTAGATAAAAACCTGAGAGCGTTAGAAACATGTTGCCTACATGTTCCTGAATATGTTGCAGCATAGAAACATGTTGGCAACATGCTTCTAACGCTGCAACAAAAGAGCAACGTGTTGTCTCGACACGTTCCTGAAACATGTTTTAGCGTGAAATTTCGGCCTTAGGACCGTTCAGGCATAGACTTTAGTAAAGAAGTAAGGAACCATAGTAAGGAAAAATACGGCGCAAAAACGAAAGGAGAAAAAAAACGCCTGGGGGCGCAAAAACGGGTAACGCCAGCCCTGGCACCAAGGTGAGGCTTATATTTTGAAATAAAAAGGTTACTTTTTTTCGGGATTATTATTAGCGTTGTTTTTAACGGAATGAATAAGTAAATGAGTTAAAGTGATCCTCAAAGGAGCTACTAAAGGGCTTTTTATAATCTGTAATTCAAATTAAAAAAAAGAAAAAATTCTTTTTCAAGTTTTTATACTTTGTTTTCCAGATAGAGGGGATGGAAAAAAAAATAGTGTGTGTGAATAGAGGTTGTCAAGGAACTGACAAATGGTAAAGAAGACTTATTCTAATCGCTAGGAAAACTTTGGACAACCCGTTGTCAAACTTTTCTGCCCGAGTTTTCCTTTAAATTCGAGACCTGAGAACCATAAGCGTTCAACTGTTTTGGTATTTCCTATTGTCAACTTATGTGACAGACCAAATCGTTGAACGGTTATGGTTCTCACGTCACGAATTGTGGAATTGTCTCCCGAAAAAAAGGGTTTTGCGAATTATTTGAAAATGCAGTTTTTTTTTTTTTTTTATCAGGAAACTCCAGATTTAAAAGTCCTATCCCCCCCCCCATTTTTAAAATAAAAATAATACAACATGGTTACAAAAGGCTAAAATTCACGATTAAGGAATGGCAATAAGTCGAGCTTGGGGTTGGTTGAAAGTTACAAACAAACATGACCTGAAACTTTGTAACAAATGAAAACCGAGTAAGCTTTCGGTTAGGGAATCATCTTATGTAAAAGATCTTAAAGAAACTGATATCCTTTAGAGGAAGTTGAGGATTTAGAATTATACGTCGATATTGTAAGGACTTGAAACCTTTGAAGGTAAATTATTATTCGATTTGCAAAATGAAAAATCATTTTGGTCTTGATTAAACTCGCAAGCGTCCCGAATTTTCTCTGATATGTCTCCGTGAAGGTTTGGCGAGTTGAGGGACCGATGTTGAAATTTATCCAGTTAGATAAAAACCTGAGAGCGTTAGAAACATGTTGCCTACACGTTCCTGAATATGTTGCAGCATAGAAACATGTTGGCAACATGCTTTCTAACGCTGCAACAAAAGAGCAACGTGTTGTCTCGACACGTTCCTGAAACATGTTTTAGCGTGAAATTGCGGCCTTAGGACCGTTCAGGCATAGACTTTAGTAAAGAAGTAAGGAACCATAGTAAGGAAAAATACGGCGCAAAAACGAAAGGAGAAAAAAAACGCCTGGGGGCGCAAAAACGGGTAACGTCAGCCCTGGCCCCAAGGTGAGGCTTATATTTTGAAATAAAAAGGTTACTTTTTTTCGGGATTATTATTAGCGTTGTTTTTAACGGAATGAATAAGTAAATGAGTTAAAGTGATCCTCAAAGGAGCTACTAAAGGGCTTTTTATAATCTGTAATTCAAATTAAAAAAAAAAAAAAAAAAAAAACTGAAAAAATCAGAGAAAAACAGAGGAGAAAAAAAAATGATTACATTTTGTTTCCACATTTAAAAGGCCGGCGGTTTAGATTTTCTCTTATTCGGAGTAAACAAGAGAGGGCTGCACCGTAGGCCTGAAGAAAGTTGACTTTAAAACTTTTAAGTGTTCATTTGTCAAAAGGGTTAAAGAAGACAATTGCTACTTAAAACGTCTAATAATCGATTTTTCTTTATAGGATTCCAGTGTAAGCGATTAAGGCTCTCTTGTTAACTTTAAAGATAAAAGAGGTCAGTTGACCTTTACAAGCACCAAAGGGCAAAGAGATTTACTTGAAAAGACCTTTAGAAAGAGATTTAGAAAGGAAAAACTCCGTTTTCGAAGGTGACTCAGGGAAAATTTTGATTTTATGCGCGGCGATTAAAATGTTGCCAAATTCATCAATCGCATGAAAAACTTTTTGTTTGCCTTGTTAAAAATGCCTGTTGAATTTCCCCAAAATCACGTTTTTCCTCTTTTTTTTCTTCTCTTTTTATTCAAAAAAAAAAAAAAGCCTTTAAAAACCTCTGGATTATTTGAGCATAGGCTTTTTCCTCTACCGTTCAAGAGTTTTTTTCCTTTTTTTTGAAGTGCTTTCGAAAAAAAAAAACTCTTTAATCGATGAAAACATTTTTTATTCGTACGGGAAATATTGGTTTAGTATGGATGCCCAAAAGTTTGCCGCCATTTTTTTTTCTTAAGAAGGAAACGAGAAAAACTTGATATGAAAACTATTTGGGGAAGATGTTAAAAAAGCGAATGATTTATGGTTTTTGATTTTTATCGTTTCCGGTCTTAGCTCGCTTTACATGTCGTTTTCTATTTTTTTTCTCCTTTAAAAGAAACGAAAGTAAGCCGCTTCAATCGGAGAAATAAAAATTACAGTAACCCTTTGACTTTATAATACGTTTCAGAAAAGAGTAATTCATTTCTCATTTTTATTTGAAAATAAAAAAATAAAAAACATACAACGTCAAATTAAATTGAAGAAAAATTATACAGGAAAACCGAAATTGAGTTTCTTTTCATTGCGATTTGCACTGGGCTGAGAAAAAGAAAAAAAAAATTGGGAGGGGATAAGAACTTTGATGTCTTTTCGTTTTCAAATTTTTTCATGGTAATTACCTTTTTTTTTTATATCCGGCTGGGGGTTTTTTTTTAAGTTTGAGGAAAGTAATTACGCTTAAATTTTCTAATACGAAAAAAGTTCAATATTCAGCAAGTATTTTCTAAAAAAAAAAAAAAAAAAAAAAAAAAAAAAAAATTATTTTAGCTACTGAGATTGTTGGTTTTATTTATGTTTTAATATCACGAAAAAATTTCCCTCGTTGTAGTCATGGTATCTTACCATTGATTTATTAATGGTAGAAGTTTGCAATTTTGTCCCCTCACAGTTTTCTCTTGATGCCAAAGTTCTGATGTATTAAAGTAGAGTTAAAAATTGTATAAGAAAAAGTAAAAAAGTTGCAAGTTCTAAAGATAGCCTAGCAGATTATGTCTCAAAGGTTTAAATGGTGTTCGGACTTTTCGTCACAGGTGACACTTAGTCACAAAATATATCAGCGGGTGCATTTTTTTACTAAATACAAATCATCACTTATGGACATTTTTTAACCAGTATTTTCGTCAATAGCCAAAACAACATAGGGTTCCAATTCGGGACCAATTCCATACAATCCTGCATTTGCACCTCCAGAAGCCCAACGAGAAAAAAAATATTAATATTTATAAATTATTTCTGAAATATTAGACTGAATCGTGTTTCTTCTTGAATTAATGATTTTAGGTTTGTGGGAATTGGATCGTTTCATCGATAAAAGGTTTTTCATTGTTCCAATTCCCACAAACCTAAAATTATTTCTGAAATATTTTTCAATATTTTAAAAATATTATGCAAATATTTTTTGAAACAAAAAACAATGAAAATACTTTAAAAATTTCGACAAAGATTTTTAAAATATTTTTATTGTTTTTTTGTTTCAAAAAATATATGCAAAATATTGAAAAATATTTCAGAAATATTTTATAAATATTGAATAATATTTCAAAAATATTTTATAAATATTATTATTTTTTTTTCTCATTGGGCAGCAGTTTTCGTTTTACGTGATGAACGATGAAAGCCGAGTCAAAATACACCAAAATGAATTAGTAACTAGCACCTCAAAAATGTCTGATAAATAATAATATACGTTCATGTACAAATTGAACAGTAATGATTTCCAAATTCTTGTGACCAAAAAAAAAAAAAAAAAAAGTGACCAAATTTTTTGTGACAAAAAATGGTTGTGACTAAGAATTTTTGTGACCAATTGTATTTGACATAGTGAAAGAAAATATTGAGTGCCTACGCTTTAGAGTTATACCCCACGTGATTGTGACGTAAGCTTGGCCAAATGGAAGCGTTAGCCCATGAGAAGTAACTGGTTACTGCGCATCTTAAAAGCTATCACACTATTAATTCTTTCACTTTGACATTAGAGGACCAAAAAAACGTCATTTTGTTTTATCAAAATGACTGTGAAGTACCTGCCCTGTGACAAATCGGCTGTGACGAGAAGTTCCGTTAACTGTTTAAACCGCGTTGTTGGTACATTTGCCAATTTTTTTTTTTTTTTTTTTTAATATTTAAAAAAATATTATTGGAAGTGCACTGTTGCTGAGGCTCTTGCTGTTGCTCAGATTGGACTTGCTTTTCATCCTGCTCTTTTCCAGTTTCAAATGTGCGAGGGCTCCAAGTTGTTGCCATAGGTGGTGTTCGGCTTTTTGGAGTTGTATACTTGATAGGTGAATATGTGTCGTTAACAGGTGAATAGTAAACAAATTCTTCTTTATCGGCACACCCAATTCAAATTTTTCTTCCATTTCGAGCCTCCGTCATATACTTTTCCCACTTTTTGATTTTCAAAAATAAGCTTATAAAGAAGATGACAACAAAGCAATGAAGATATGAGAGAAAGCTTCCTCAAACCAAAAACCCCTTTTATCCTTCTCCAGACAGAATACTAAAGCAGAACATTTTGATTATACCTTGAAAACATTTTTTAACCAATAGAACCGCATAAACACCACAATTTTTCTCATTTCCCTTTCAATTTATGTACTCATATAAGACATCTTTCACATTTTATTCATCTCAATCACTCGACGGTAAAGAAACTTCTTTTTTTATTTGCTTTCTTTTTATTAATCAAGAATTCCAAACACAAAGCTCTTCCCCAAAGCGTATTTTTTTTCCTTCCCCTCTTTCCTCCTTCTTCTTTTCTTTTTTCCTCCTTACTTATTTTTCGACGTACCTTACAAACGACAAATTTCCCGTAGACACATCAATCGGATATTTTTTTTTCTTTCATTCTTTCTTTATTCCCTCCTTCTGTCGAATGATTTTTTTTTCCTTTCCTTTAGCATTCGTCTCTCGTAGCTTTATAAATCGATATCCAGAAAGGCTTTAAAATGCACTAGGTTTTTGCAGTTTATATTTAACGTTATGTTCGGTCGTAAAGTCGCGTTTATATTAACAGAGCCCCCGATTTTAACTTTATTCGAAAATATTATGTTCAGCTTATGAAAATCGACCTTTCGGTCCAAAAGCTTTTTTGATTAATCACGATTTTCTCTCGGAAAAATTTTACTTCGGGTCTGGGGAAAACGCGTAAAGTCACAATGGTTTAATATTTTATCTACATTTACCCACACAACTAGGGCAACAAGAAAAGCATAAGAATTTTAATTATTTATGGGGGAAGAAAAAAAATAAAGAAAGAAAGGAGGAAAAAAAAAAGCTGTATTGCACGGGAATAATATAAACAAAAGGACACAAAAAAAACCGGAGCGCCTCTCTCTCCGTAATGTCATTACGGAGGGAAAAAAGAAACAGACTTAAATTATTAAAAATTAATGGGCTTAGAAATACAGGAACATTCATAATATAAAGGATTAAGAATATAAAAGGAATCCGAAATATTTTTCGGGGACTTTTTTTTTCCCTCGCGGTTAGCAGAAAGGAACTCAGGGATTCTTTTTCAAAACTTATGCAAATTCAGGAATTCATTGTGAAAGATCTTTCTTTAGTTTTTCATCCCTACGCTCAGGAGAGATGCAAACTAACGTTCCTGACTTTTGACATTTTCCCCGAAAACAGAACGGGGGATAGGAAACAATAAAAAGAAATAGTGTTTTCAAGGGAAAAGTGTGCTTAAAAGGACAGGATAAAGAAAATTATTTAAAAAAAGAGAAAAAAAGAAAGAAAGAAAGAAAAAAAAAAAAAAAAAAAAAAAAAAAAGGGCTCGGAATTACAATTTTTGCTGCTGGATGAACTTCGCAAATAAAGGACTCCGTTAATTTAATTTCTGAAGGATTTTTTATTCGACAAATCAATAGAATTAGTTTGGTTTTCCGGGAAAATTTTTTTCCCGGCAATTTAAATAATGCGTTATAGTTAGTGGGCAGAGGATAAAGGATTTTCGAGAGAAAAAGGATGCAAATTAATCAAACAAAGGCTTTTTTTTTTCTGTCCCATTTGAGAACAAAGAAAATTCTAAAAAGGATTGCCATCGCTCCCCGCGTTATCCCCCCCTCGCCCGACAATCGGGAATGGTTGCAGGGAAACAAACCCAGCAGTAAAGGGAATCTAATCGTCCGGCTCAACAAGATAGCACGTTTTCCGCAAAAACGCTTCAATTAAACAAGAGAGATATTCGATTCCTAAGGAAATTAGAATTAGTCCCAACTTTATTCCAATTATTCATATTCCACTTTGAAACTTGAAAATGTTTCTAACCTCTTTACCTGTTGTCCGGTTTTAGGAATCCCGTCGGTAATTTTCTTCTTTGGCAACAACTCATCTTTCCCTAAATCCATCGTCTTGTTTTAATTACTTTTATCGATCTTTTTCTTCTTTATCCGAATGTTCTTTTCCTTCGTTCAAAATTGAGACTGGATTATTATGGCGGTTCCTCCGTTTGAAATTTACCCGATGCTCTCAAGATTTTGGCCCGAGGATGACGGCCAAATCAAGATTTTGGCCTGGACGACAGACATGCTTCTTTGAGTGAACAACACAATTTTAAATTTTAATAATGTTTTCGTAAGGCCGAAATTCCACGATGAAACATGTTGTAGTAACATGTTGCCACCATGTTGCAGCATAGAAGCAATGTTCAACTACATGTTGGCAACGTGTTTCTAACCTGCAATATGTTGAGCAACATGTTGCTGCAACTTATTTCGTCGCAAAATTGCGGCCACAAGTTTGGTAGTCTTGATCTGGATGGGTAAAAAATGAAGAGATCTTTCCTGCAGATATCATCGTGAAAGACCTATATTTAGACGAAATTAATCATACGAAATCTATGTTCTATTACAACGTCGTCTTTCCTTTAATGCATTAATTAATATTAATTGTCAAGATAATGACAATTCGCATCCCAACAATGATAGCCTTTTCGACGTACACGTTATTGAAGCGCGTTCCTCGATATTACCTTTGGAAGCATTATCGGACAACATCACATCGATAAACAGGAATCCTAGGAATGTTTTATTGTGTAGATGAAGATGTTCAATAAATTTAGGCAAAGAAGATGATAACTGGGGAAGACGGAGGGGGGCGTAAGTTCCTGCAAGTAGAGGTTTAAGCCTTTCCTGTAAGTTATTTCTGTGTTTTCCCTTACTTTCCAGTATAAGCCTGTCCAATTTTCCATTCTAAAAGGCAACATTTAAAGCTCCTAGGACGTTAAAGCGAAAAATCTAAGACTCCGCTGAGCAAGACATTGTTCTAGAGTCTCCATTAGTTCGTTTTCCTTATCTGCCAAACCCCTAATCTTACATTTATGTTCAGCTCCAAAATTAACTGCTCCCTTTGGCCATCTTCAGTTCTCAAATCTGGAGGATACGGTATGGCAGCTCTGTATCTGAGACGTGAATCTGTCTACACTTATGTTTAACCACGGCCGTATAGACAGGTCCGGAAACTTCCCATGCCGTTCATATCGCGCTTAACTACGCACATTTTAGTTCTAAAACGGGCGGTTGATGGCGCTGCGATCTTGAGAAACGCAACATGTCTAATCGTTTAAGTTGGGACTCCCACTGGGACTCTCGTGGCGATCAACAAAAGAAAATCGTTGCCATGGTTGCTTACAAAAATCAACGACCAATCAAAAAGCGTCTCGCGTACAAGTAGCGCTTACGGTGGTGGAAAGGAAGAATTTTTTTCGCGTAGTTAAGCGGGACAAGATTTTCCATGTATAAGGGATAGGAGTTTCCGGACCTGTCTTTACGGCCGTGTGTTTAAATTACAGAGGAGCTTTTAGCGATTCATAGATTTTTCAAAGCTCAGAGGGTCTATGTGGGCTAGAACCTTTGCCATGTTCAAAACCGTACCATATTTGCATTATCTTTAATAAATATTCGCAAGCGCGAAAATCATGCTCCAAACTTTTTTTGAAGCAAATCCTATAGACCATTTTTAAATCATTCGATCAATATTTAAATTAGGCCTCTTAGCACTTCTTTTTATCGTAAAAACGCTTTTTAAAGTTTCCATTGACGACATATGGATGATTTAATAATAATAAAAAAAAAAAAAACGCTTTTATGATGTCCCTTCAAAGTACAGTATTATACTTTTTTCTTTTAATTTTTATACAATGGCCTTTACGGCTAAGATATTAAACTAATAATGTTTTTTATCCATCAACAACTAATAAAACAGAATGACAAAAAAAAAGCCTTTTTTTATAACTGAAGCGTAAAAGTGAAACGCTTGAAAAGAGTGCTTTACTTTCTGGAAAGTTATAAATGCTGTTAATGAAAGCATTTAATTTCATCGTCGGTCTAATGGTCTCAATCATGATAATGACAAACCCATATTGTTCTGATTGTTACGATTTATTCTAAATCGTTGAAAAGGTTCTTTTTTTTTAATGGCCAGTAAATGAAAAAAAAAACTAAATAAAAAAATTAAAACTTGCGGAAACATTATTTTTTTATTGCGGTTGACCGTATCGAAAAGGAGCTTGGCTCGGAGGAAAAGCGAAAATTTACGAACTGCTGGAACACCCCCAGAACTAATACTCATAAAGTAAAAAACGGAATCCTCCTCTTTCGATCAGTCTATGCCTCGCCTATATAATCTATTTATACGTATAAATTCGAACAAGAGTAATTCAATTTAACACAACACATGGCTAAAGTTAACATGACAAACGGATTTTCGTTTGATTCAAACGGGAAATATAAAAGCACAAGTTTGAAATAGTTGAACGCGATGGATTGCCATTTCATTTTGATTTTCAATTAACAAAGTTTTCAATGAAAGAACTCCTGTCGAGTGAGATATGGAATAAAGTGGTTTCGTGAATGGAGATCTATTCTTATGTTTGGGTTGCCAATACCTTTCCCAAATTGAGCAATATTAGGGTTCACCTCAAGAGCTTTTATCTGTTTAGTCCCGATAAACTTTTGTTGAGGAATCCCATGCAGATGAGTTTTCATGTAATTAATCAAAATAAAGGATCAATAAAAACAAAAGATTGTATTTTTTTCAAAATTTTTAATGATATTTCCTTTAGTACGAATCTTCCAGTTGTGAGGACTTTTATGCTAATATTTTCGACTTGAAAATATGTGTACCTCCACATGAAAAGGGCCCACTTGGCATTTGATGCTTAGAATTTTTTGTTTGTAAACAAAGGGTTTTCTTATAAGTTAAATTTCCACAGCCTTCCATGTAACCATCTGCCAGGTGGGACCTTTTCATGTGGAGATATCCATATATTTCAAATTCGGTTAACAAAAGTTTTTCTTACCATCTTTGTTCTAGCATGCCATGTGCGTTTTTTCGAAAGCAAAAAAAAAAAAAAAAAAAACAATACTTTTAGCAAAAGGATGAGCCAGGTTTTTGGGTCCCCCGTTTATACCCGCTTGCAGCTCTCGATGGATCACACCATCAAAGTAATTTTTAAAATTACTGATAATAAATCAAGGAACATTTTCCCCGTGTTTCCTCAAAGACAAAATCGTGTAAATTTACAAATCCAGAACAAGCCGAGATTTCCCATGGAGATTGTGATTTTATTGAAAAAAATGCGTGGATTAGGAGGTGGATACTTATTGGATTTCAATTTTCTGAAACACTAGATCAAAGAAATTCCGTCGCTTTCCAACTTGAATTCAAAATCTGCTTCTCTTTCATCTGATTTCCGATTTGTAATAGACGTCACTATTCATCTGACTCAACATTTTTTTTTTTTTTTTTTTTTTTTTTTTACCGGACTATTCTTAAACTAACTTGGTGTCAGCATTGATTTAAAGATCAATATCAAAAATCCGGTTGCCATGGAGATTGAAAGAATAATAATAGTAAAAAAAATGGGAAAAAAGAAAAAAAAATAGGATTTCCGATAAATTCTTCATTTGTCAGAGTCGTGAAAAATATGATTTCGCCGGAGTTATTTCACATGATTTATTGATATGAGTTCAGCATATGGAAACAAGATAAATGGATCTAATGATGTACTATGTAACGTTTTAATGCCGATTATTAAAAGCAACAAAAAAAAAGAGGGATTTTGGAATATATGCTGCTAAAACAAACAAAAAAATAGAAAAGAAACACTTCAAAAATTTATTAATAATTGTAGATTACTCGTTTTAGACTATATTTTTTATAGTAATTTATCCGTTTTTTCCCCCCTTTCTGCTGAATAGAGTTGCTGTTTTCTCAAGAAATTTAAAAATTCGGGAAATCGGAAATCCCGATTTTATAAAATCTCGAGAATCGCCTTGGTGAAAATTTTAAATTGGATCAAGTTTGGATCAGTCTCGGTAAAACTGACTGGATTGTTAGGCCTATCAAGATTGAGTTTATGGCTGATTTGTTGGCGTTCAATATTGGACATTATTGGAAATTTCACCAATACTGGATCGATGTTGGATCAATACAGATTTTTGCAGACCCTGTTTTTCCAATTCAAATTACCGCCAGGGCGGGAGATCCGGAATTTTTGAAATATGCATTTCTCGCAATTCGGAATTATCCCAAAATGTTTCGGAAAAGTCTCGAGAGTTTTCGAGAATTCCAAAAGTGGAAAATGAAAGGAGAAGTATTTTTTGCCCCTCGGATAAAGCTGAAAGGATTCGTTGGTTTACGACGTTTTGAAAGTTTTTTGCTGCAGTCTAACTCAGTAAAATTTTTTGAAAAGTATTCAATGATTTTTTTTTTTTTTCTTTTTAGGATGTTAATTGAATTTCCCAACTTTTTCGGCGAAAAAAAAAGAGATAAAATTGGAAAAAAGGAAAAAAAATCTCTACTCAAGATTTTCCCTGATATTTGTCGAGAATCAGGAGTCTCAAAAAATTAGCCCAAAAATATTATCGAAAAAAATTCTCGAGATTTCTCGGGAACTTCGAACACGGGAATTCTGAATCAGCAGCTCTACTGATGAATTATTTTCACAACAACGCATTTCGTATTTAGGGCAGTAGTTCAGTCTGAATCCAAGGGGGGGGGGGAAACCATGATTTATTGTAAACCGGGATTCCATTTTTTTTTCTCCTGCTGCAATTCGAAACAAAAAATCAATTTTATTGGGAACTTATCGTTTTTAATTAAAATCCAGAACCTTAAACGGATTAAGAGTGCACAATCATCCCGTGGATTACTTTTTTTTTTTTTTCATTACCATCACTCTCTTTTCTGTCTCTCTCTCTCTCTCTCTCTCTCTCTCTGCGTCCTCTCCTCTCTTTCTAGTCTTTTGTGTCCGGATAAAATATGCTATACGTAAATAAATCGTTTGCTAAAAGAGAAGGAAAAAATTGCTTTCTAAAAGCATTTTTATTTATTTCTTTAGATTTTTAAGACGCGTTTTGGAATAGAACCGCTTTTTTTGTCCTTAATCCAAGATACAATTTTAACGGACCTTTTTTTTTTTTTTTTTTTTTTCTCTTCTGTGTAATATTTTTCGGATAGTGGATCGTTATCGCTTTCTCTTTTTTTTTTTTTTTTTTGCTGTCTATAAGATGTGTAATTATTTTCATGGCGATTGAGATTGCTATCATTTCTAGGAAAAGATTTCGAAAAAGCAAACAAAAGACATCGACATCAACAAAATAATAATTATTCATCCTTTCCTCAACCTAAATGCAACGTTTCCTATAGTACACGTCATAAATATTTGAAAAATGGTTCCAACTAAGTTTCGAGCATAGTTTTAGATATTAGAGTGTTCTCTCCTATTAAAAATGATTAATGGTTCGATAAATCAGGTGACAGAAAAGTGGAAGAGGTTGAGGAGAGGAGAGAGAGTGCGAAAGAGAGAGTTGAGGTAGTGAGAAAAACAGAATGAGAGAGAGTCCTGGATTGCCTGTATAGGCAAAGGTTCAGCTCTTGATGGAGAAATTAGGTCATGCCATTTTCGTAACCAAGTATTGATTCGCGTGCGATTTATCATTCATGATTGAAATATCAATAGAAATCATTGTTATGTGTTCCTAGGTCAGTGGCAACTAGCTCATCATTACTCAATTTTTTTTTTCTATTAAAAGAAACCCCCGATTGACGGTAAAAGTTAAATCAGCGAACTTTCCTTTATTGATCTTTTCCTATTAAACTCACAAACTACTTTTTTTTTTCTTTTTCCTCGCTTCCGTTTCCATGCTCCTCTGCCTTCGAAAGAAAAACCAACGTTCATATTTTACGTTGTTATTTTCGGCTGACTTCCGACAAAGCTTATTCATGCACGTAGATTTTTTTTTTCCTTGTTATAAAAATTCAATTTTTCCAAAGACCGATAAGGAAGTAATTTTTAAGAAAAGAAGAGAAGAGAATTTTTTATTTTTATTTTTTTTTTTTTTTATCGGAAGATTAAACACCTTAGAAAATGAAGAAAACCTGAAATCCAATCAATACAAGCTGACGAAGAAAGCAAATGTAAATATAAAAGGAGGAAACACGCAAGCAAACAAACAAACAGAGCTTTTGTCGGCTTCGATGTCGAATTGACCAAAGCCGAGCAATGTTTGCCGTGAATTTTCCTATTGGTTTTGTTTCCTGATTTGATTTATTTTGACATTTTTTTTTCGACGTTTGAAGTGTATTCGATTGCCTTTCTTTCCCTTTTCTTTTTTTTCTTTATCACCGTTTATATAGACGGGAAGGGGGATCCTTTTCTAAAATTAATTTTTATTGACCTAACTCAAATGATGCCGACATGAAGAAACTTCGGTAAAAGTATTTCATGAATAACAAAAAAAAAAAAAAAAAAAAAAAAAAAGAAAAGAAAAGAACTTTGAAAGGGTTTTGGAAAAATAAAAAAATACAAGAAAAACAAAGAATCAAGGAAGATATTCGGCTTCGAGCACGAAAAATGACTGATGGGAGCAAATCGAAGAAACCAAATTGGATGTGTTTTACTCAAACTTTTCCATTTTAGGAAAAAGAAAAAGGAAAAAAAAAAATTAATAAAACGCGACTTTTTTTTTTCCTAAACTGCCGTCTTTTCTCATACGACCAGGCCTAACCTCAATTTCAACGCGACGAAGTTAGCCTTTTTTTCCTTTTTTTTTTTTTTTTTTTTTTTTACCGATAAACTTTTTTTTTTACGTTTGAATTTTTAAGTCGAAAAAAAAAAAAAATCTCGACATCGGTAAACTAGGAAAGAAAAAAAAAGTTGCTAGCTCTTGAGATTATTGGGAAACCAGTTGAAGAACTGACGACAAACTTTTTTCCCATCAAACCTTATAAGGAATATTGATTCGGAAAGTGAAGTTGTAGCACTGTGCATGAGACGATATGAGATCGTATGAGATGGAAAGAAAAAAAGAAAAGAAAATGGGTTTTTATTCGACTTGATTTTAAACTCACTTACGGAAATTTAAGAAAATCGAAACTGAAATTTGATTTTTGAGCACTTTGTTTAAAGGAAGTCCCCGTCAACTTAAAACTTGGGAAAAGTCCACTTAAAAATGTTTCCATTTAATTCTAAAAAAGACCAAAATATTAAATTTTTACGTGGAATGCTGGTTAAGTAGCTTTCGATTGGTTGTCAATGTAAGGAGCAGACGGAAAACTCACCAGCCAGGGCTGACAGTGAAAATCGTCTGCTGTAACGGTCGTTTTATGAAGATCCAATCAGGTTAAAAATATTCCGAGCTGTTATTGGACAATAACACGTGAGTAGGAAAATCATATTCATTAGCGACTCTGTTGGGTAGATTTTGCATCTGCGTCTCCTTCATCTTTTTAAACGTTGTTTTCAAACGATTTTCCAAGATAATTTTATCACCAGACGATAAAAACGTTTGTCCAACATGCTTGATGTTCGGAAAACATGTTTGAACACGTAGGGCAGTTCGGTAAACGTGTTACAAAATGTGTGGCTGTTCGAAAAGCATGTCCTAACTTGTACGGGTGTTCATAAAACACGTTTGGACATGTTTAACTGTTTTAAAAACATGTTTGAACACGTAAGGCAGTTAGGTAAACGTGTTTGAACATGTTCGGCAGTTCGGAAATCGTTAATCCTCTCGGTTAAACACGAGAGGAATGTCGGTAAACGTGTTTGAATACGTTCAGCTGTTCGAAAAGCATGTCCTAATATGTAGCTTGTTCAGAAAGCATGTTCTAACTTGTACGGGTGTTCCATTTGAACATGTTTAACCGTTTGGAAAACATGTTTGAACACGTAAGGCAGTTAGGTAAACATGTTTGAACATGTTCGGCAGTTCGGTAAACGTGTTTAAAGAGGTTGGGAATTTCGGTAAACGTGTTTGAATACGTACAGCTCTGCGAAAAACAAGTGCTAACATGTAGGCTGTTCAGAAAACACATTTGAAACGAATGTTCGGAAAACATGTCTGTACATGTTTTGACGCACATGATTCACCAAAGAGTTTTGGTGGGGCGCCACAGAATGTCCAGGTCACCAAATCAGGGGCTCAAACCTCCCTCAGAAACCTTAGCACCAGTTCAGCTTCCGTTGTCACGAAGTCCGTTAAACATTCATTGCGGTAAAATTCTTGTAAAATTTATGGAACATGAAATCATTTCAAGGTACCTTTATTTCCCCGTGACCTTTCACAGCTTCAGCAATTATATGCTAGGTTCATCAATACTTCATTTTCCCCCGGTAATTTAGATCTTTTGTTCGGGTAGAGGACATAATGGTGATAAACCGTCATGTCCTCCCTTCGGTCGATTGATTGATCTCAGGGGTAATGATTAATCGAAAACAAATTGACGTTCCGGATTCGGAGGCAAGGTAAAGAGAACGTTACATTTTCCTTTCCAAGTAAATTTAATTCGACGAAAAAAAAAAAAAGTCAATCCACACCGAACAAAAAAAAAAAAAAAAAAAAAAAAAAAAAGGTGATGAAATTCTCCTTCTTTCTCTCTTCATCTCTTCCTCTCTCTCTCTCTCTTTCCCGTTGGCTGCATCGATAAATGTAACGATGAATATATTATAACTCGGGATGACGAGAAAAATGCGATTCAAGAGATTTTCAAAACATCGGGAACATATTGCTGGACAATGACGATTCTTTAAAAATTTAGGTCAGCGTTTTTTTTTTTTTTTTTCGTCCTCTTTTTTTTGAATCGTTTGAAATGGAATATTTCATTCAATTTTTGTTTGTTTTACTTCTTTAAATTTCGTTATGTCCTACGACTGATTTACAATTTGAATGGAGCAAGACATTGAATAGAAAATACGACTCCTACGCATGAAGGATGTATTCATCGGTCTCACAGCACGAAACTCAAACCTTCCTTTCCCTTATATCGTGCATATATAGATTAACCTGGAGAAATGATTTAAATTCCTCATGCCGGCCATAAATTTCGCAAATGGTCACTACGTAATGGGATTGAAATCGATGATCGTCTCTGAGGGATGCGAAATACAGCATAGGGTTTCGGTTTAATTTAGCAAAGATGCTATATAAGGCGCTGACGGACCTTAAAAAGCTTCGTGCAGCGATGATGGTCCATTTGGGGAATGGAAGAAGGAGAAGATAAGAAAACGAAGAAGAGAGATGAAAAGAAAAAAAAAAAACTTCCAAGGCGAAAGTCGGTAAATAATAAAAAAGAAAAACTTTTGACAGCTTTTGGAGAAGAGAAGAGAAAAAGAGAAGGGGAAAAAAACTTATTTGAGAATCCTAACCGTTTTTGTTCAACAACAGTGAAAGCATGTTTTCTTATTATTCTGGAGAAAATAAAATAAAATAGAAAAGCACGAAATCGATATCGTTTTTTTCAGACACAGATTCGATACCGGGAAAAATGATGTGACCTCTTGTGACGTTTCTGCCAATCAAAGAAAAATAACCGCCGACGGTTGCAGAAAACGTATCTTTAAACTCTTTTTTTTTTTTTTTTTTCTTCTTCTTCTTCTTCTTCTTCTTTTTACCTGTTTTCGATCTGAAAATGTATTTTCGATTTGCTGGGAGGGATGTATTGACAAAGATTTTCAACGTAATAAAGGCCGGAATTGACTTTTAGAGAAAGGTTTTCTGTCCATTATTTATCATGTCAGAATAATGTCGGAGATAAATTTTAGCTTTCTAATCGAAGTTCTAAAACGTCGGTTGTCAATTATTGCGGATGTCTAAGATTTTTTTTTTTTTTTTTTCAAAGGAGTCGATTGCCGGTTTGAAGTAGACATTTTGGGGCAGGTGTGGAACAGACGAATGTACTTTTGAACGAGGCTGAAAGAAATATCCAGAAGATGGTTTGGAAATTCATTAGCATAAGACGACATCTTTTGGCAATTTTCAGACATGTCTCAGAGACGTCGCCATGATTCATTGAAGAAGAGTCGAAGATTATTTTCTGACACTCACTATCGATTTAGAAAAGCAGACGATTAGATGGACTACCTAGATAGGGTGGTCCAAAAAAAAAAAAAATATCGATGTCTTGAAATTTTGCTGAAACTTGAAATTTGCGTTATATATCATCTAAAGCAGACCCGGAATTTTTTTTTTTTAGATCTTTAAAACATCTTGTGGAGGTCGCGCGAATTACAATGCGTTTTACATATGCTAAGTATCGACATTAAGTGAAATCCTGTAGTAGGTATATGGAAACACCAAAAAATTTCGTATAGGAGAAAAGCAGAATACAGTATACACCCCTTTTATTTTATTGCTAAAGGCAATATTCAGTCATTTTTTTCTTTTTTTAATTTTTGTATACAGAAGCAAGGGGGATATAAAAATGACCATTTTTGGGCCTAAAATAGATCAAAATGGCAAATTTTTTTTTTTTTTTTTTAGCTAAAACGCTTACTGTCCCTTAAAGACAATTACAAAATGAGGCTTTTACAAAATCTTTAGGCATTTATTTTTGAATGTGGCGAAGAAATAAAACAAAAAATTTAAAACCGCCAAAAATTTTAAATGAAAATCGTTAGGGACAAACTCCGCCGCAGAGCGCTCATTACACTTAATACATACACTTCATATAGGCTCCGAGCGACTTTGACTGCAGCGCCACCGTTAAAATTATGTTTAGCTTATATAAAAGCAATATTTCCGAGAACTAATTGCGTGATGGAAAGATATACGATTCCATAAGGCAAACAGGTATATTTAAGTGTATATTTATAAGAAAAAAAGTCGCGCAAAGCCTATAGAAGAGGTTTACCAATTAAGGTGACGCTGGAGTGATTCATTTTTTTGAACATTCTATACTTCGAAAAACGGTAATATTAGCGTTTTGAAGCCAGATATCAAAGTTCCGCTTCCGAGCAACAATTCTTATCAATCTTAGGCATCTTCATGAAAAATTCCATACATGACCATACCGTAATTTTTTTGGGAAACCTTAATCTACTATAGATTCCCGGGAATTTATCTCTGATCAAAGATTCCCAAGAAAGTACTGTATAGCTAGGCATGAAATTTTTCATGAAGGTGCCTAAGATTGATAAAAATTGTTGCTCGGAAGCGGAAATTTTATATCTATTTCCAAAACGCAAATATTAGAGTTTTTCGAAGTATAGGGTGTTAAAAAAAATGAATCACTTTTGCGTCACCTTAAGCCAAACAGAGCTAACTGGACCTAAAATTCTTTTTCCTGCATACAGTTCATAGATAGAATAAAATATAAAATAAGTTTACTAACAAAAATAGAAAGTTAAACCATTAATGAGAATTTTCCTGTGTTTTAACATTGAAAATTTAGTTCCGACTTTACCTGTAGAGTGTGGTGATAACCCTTAATATATACAAAAAGTACTGGTGCTGCCATCTGCACAATTATCCTCATTAATTATAAAAGGCGCAACCTCTATACATTTTTTTAGAAATCTGAAAAAAATTCAGGTTGCATTTTAGATGGTATACAATGCAAATTTTAAGATGTAGCGATTTTCTTTTCACCTCCTACCACCCAGCTGTTTGAATGATCCAAATAAATAAACGGCAGTTGAAATTGGCTGAAGAGTCATTATAGTTCCATTTAAAAGCTTTTAGATGTTTTTTACTTACATTTTTTTTGAACGAAAGAAAAAAATCCTAATCAGGCTAAGCATAATTCGAAGACTAGATATTAATGGATTCGATATCGAGGACTAGATATTAATGGAAAGTCTCGAATCGTGCCGTTTTTCTCTTTGTAATTAATCTACACTCAGAAATGGCCTAAAAGAGACTAAAACACAAAAATTCTCATTGTCCAGTCAATGATTTCCATGTTGACGCATGTTATTGCGATTCTGCGGTTTTCATCTTTCGTTGGTATATCATTAGGTACTCCAGCATTAATCTGAAACAAAAAAGTGACACAAACATAAATTTAACACAACCTATGCCTTCTTCAATCGATACACAGTCTATATTCCTAATTATAAAACGATTAAAAAGTTTAGTTTAATAAAAATTTTAATAGCGGGAGTCGCAGATGAGTTTCAGACGGAGAGAGGAAGGAGAGGGAAGAAATTTTCGTGCTTGCAGGGAGAAATTTGATATATTAGCTGAAGGCAACAGTAATTTGTAATACATTTGGCAATTAATTAGAAGGAGATTAGTTTACCTGAATTAAAGTATTATTAGGCTTTAATTAATAATTTATCAAAATCCGTGCTAAATTTGCGTCGTACAGTTGTGATAGAGATCTTCGAAAGAAAACCTTCTTAATTGCAATACTCGCTTTTTTTTCTATTAAAAATAAAGATACCAACATATAATATATCAACCCCTGATGATTTTTCTTATAACTTTTCTGATAAAAAGAAAAAAAAATTATCCAACCCCTGCTTTTTCCGACGTCGATTTAATTTCGTTCTCGAAAAAAAAAACACTTTGATTTACCGGAGAAAATTAGTTTTCCCACACGTTAAAAATTTCGATCGAATGAAATGGAGTCTGCCATTTTTGTGTTAAAGGAAGGATTTGGGGGAAAACAAAGAAAACGTGTGACGTAAAATCCCTTTTTTTTTTTTTTTTTAAATTCGCAAAAGAAAAGGACGGACGGACGGAAAAAGGAAACGCATAAAGCATACAATCGATTTCGCATTTGCTTTAGTGGTAACTGATAGATACGACTTTGTTTGAATTTGACGGGCCGGTATATAATATCGAAAGGAATAAAGAAAAAGTTTAAAAAACATATTGTATATTATTTTGTGCTGTACCTTTAGTGTTGGATCAGACGTACCTATCGTGATCTCGATCGATTACGATTAAGATAACTCCCTTTTGGGCCGTTTGGGAAACTGAGATAATGTATTTCTTCTGAACGAGATGAAAGTAAGAGAGAAAAAAAAAGGGAAAAAAAGAAAGAAGAGAAAAGGTTAGAGAAGAAAAAAAAATGAGATCCTCGTTCGGAGAAAAAACAAGATTGACATGCGATCTATTCCTATGACTGTTTTGTTGAGTCAAAGATTCATTCGGTTGATTTCATTCATTTACTTCCTCAACCGTGAAAGGATACCGGATCGGCTATTTTTTTTATCGAGCTTTTTTAAAATGTTATTTCCCATGGAATTCTGTATTTTTTTTCTTCCTTCAGTATTTACCTATGCAATACAGATTTGCCGCATCGACTGAGTTGAGTCATTTTTTTTTTTTTTCGTTACTAAAAATCTTTAAATGAGAAATTGTTTAATTGAATTTTTTTTTAATGTACTTTATTTCTCCGAAGAGTGGGACTTTGAAAAAAAAAAACTAATAAAGGAAAAAGACGGCAGAAAGCGTAGGAAGGTAAAATGCTTAACCTCTTTCCGTCAGACCGGGAAATTAAAATAAGTCTTTTGTAGCTAAATATTTTATACAAGGTATTTCGTCCTCGCCTGAAGCCGTTTTTTCTTGTGCGAATAATAGTTTCTGCATTCAAAAAAGTACAATTATTGGAGTTAAATTGATTGTCAGTGTTGGGTGCTTTGAAGAACTGGTGAGAAAACGTTTGACAATTTCCGTACTTCTGATAAAAAATTAAATACTTTTGACGTAGGACTACGTCCTTGGTAGGGGCTCGGTTCTGGGGAAGTCTGTCTGTCCGGGTTCTGTCCGGGTGTCACACTGTTTGCACCAAAAATTAATATTTAATCATTTTAATATTTAAATTTTAACTTCGAAAATTTTAAATAATATTTTGACCATTCTTTTTTCTCTTTTGGCCTTTTTTAATGAACGAAAGCAAGGACTTGAAAAATTTCTTGTAAATTTTATTTAACTTTTTTTTTAATTTTCGCAGTTTTTTTAAAGTAAAATTTACAAGAAATTGTTCAAAAAATTTACAAGAAATTTAAAGTTAAAATCTTATTTTAAAATTAGACTATGTATTTATGTCCCACATAGACCTTTTCCATCTATAGGATGTCTATAAGATGTCTACATTTGAGAATGGATATCTAATAGATATCTAAAATTTTGCAATAGCTAGCTAATAGCCATCTATTAGCTAGCTATTTTTCGAAATGTCCTCGCTATTAGCAGGCTATTTTTTTAAGGCTATAAAAAGGCTATCGTACCGTAACCAAAACCTTCGCTCTGTTACAACGCTGTAGCTATGTTGTTTATAAAACATTTTTTTAATTTCTTTGTGACTTTTTTGGGAGTAGACTAGTTCAACTTACTGTTTTATGTAGGATTCGATATTGCACATACAGTATATACTTGTAAGCCTACAAATTTTACCACCTTCAGTATTTAAGCACATAATTTTTGATGTTGTTGTTGACGAGTCAAATAAATAGAAATTTTAAGTTTATAAGATTTAAAATTGTCAGAATTTGAGAAATTACAGCATTTTATATAAATGGCCAATGTGCCAGTATAATTCTTGAACTGATAACTTTTGATTTAAATGCTAGTTAATAAGTATAATAAATACATTAATTAATTAATTTTTAAAACTCTAAAAAAGTTTTACTGAAATTAAAAATTAGATGAATGAATTAAATCACGTAATTTATTAAAACAACTCTCTCATTTTAAAAAATGATCATATGTTTGTTTTTTAATTTTTTAAGTTCTAAAAATGCTTAATGCTTAATGCTTAATAAGCTTACAATTAAAAAGTCGAACAGGCAGAAAATCGTGGATATCTCTAAAACGTCTATAGTATATCTAAGAGATACTAAAATAGATGTCTATTACATACTGTTATAGCCTTCTATTAGACATGTATAAGATATCTTTAGTATAGCTATTTTTTTAGCGATTCATAGATATCTCAAAGCTCAGAGGGTCTATGTGGGGTATAATTAGATTGATAACATAGACTTAGAAAATTTCTTGTAAATTTTACTTTTAAAAAAGTTAATTTTGAAAAAATATTTTGACTATTTTTTTAAAGCTTTTGGCCTTTTTTTTTAATAGTAAAATTAGACGACGTGAACGAAAAGGAGGACTTAAAAAATTTCTTGTCAAGAAACTTAACTTTTACAAGAAAATTAAAGTTGCTAAAGCAATGACTTAAAAATTCCTTGAAATTTTATTTATTTTTTTTTTTTTTAAATTAATTTTCGCCGTTTCTTTGAAATATCTTGTTTTTTAAATATTCAAGAACTTAGAAATTTTAAATAAAATATTCACTAAATTTTTCATTTCGTTCTTTTTTTATTTTGCCCTTTTTCCTTTAGCCAAGAAAATGAGCTAAAGCAATGCTTTAATGTTAAAATTTTAACTTGGAAGACTTTAATTAAAATTTTGACTATTTTTTTTTCAACTTTTGACCATTTTTTATCAAAAATTTTAACTTTTTTTCGTGCCAGGAAAAAAAATTATATATTTTTTATCAAAAAATTCGAATTTTTTGACCAAAAACAAGCAACATATGAGCCTTAAAATTTTTAGATCGTTTTATTGTTTAAATAGCAATATTAGGACAGTACTCCAAAGACGTAGTCCTACGGAGGGATATGCCTCCATATCCCAATATGATTTTTTTTCAAATGGAATTAAAGTTAAGGCCATTATTTGCAAAACTGGGCAGCAACTTTCCGAAACCTTTAATCAAGGAATATTTTTCTTACACTTTCAGTAATATTATTACCAATGTTCACAAAATCCGGAAATAAGTATTTCTGGCTCTATGAGCCATTTTTGTTTTTCAAAAACTACTTTTTTTTTTTGAACGGCTTGATTATACTGTAATAGTTCCAACGTCAAAAAGAGTTAACGCTAATTGCGCCCACTTCCAGAACTTTAATTCACCTTAAAAATGGCGGTCACACGACCCTATTGTGCTCAGGATGAAACTTTTCTAAAAATGAAAAAGTTGACCGTGCGCTCAATTAAGGCCCACCGAAAAAAAAAAAAAAAAGATAACTTGTATTTATCATGTCCTCCATTTTACCAATTTAAACTTGGACCTTTTTTTTCATCATATTTTCCACACCTCCCTTGCTTTCCAAGTTTTTATCTTATATTGTTATAAAATAGAGAAATTTGAACCGGTTCCAGAACTTTGTATGGAATTTCCCGAATATGTAGATGACATGAAAAATGAATATTTGCTGGAAGCATAATTTTAAAAATTCCATGTAGTTTCGCGAGCTCCTCTGAAATGGTTTTTTTTTCGGAAAATTTCTGAAAACCCCTCCCCCGATTTTCCCTTTCTTTCATTTTTCCGTCCATACTTCTTCCTGACTTTTTTTTTTTTCGGAGAAATTATTATTCGTGTTCGATTCCCATTTTAACTATCCATATATATTTTTCTGATCTAGATGACGTGAACCCTTTTTTTTTTTTTTTTAAATTTGAGTTACGACGTTGAAACGAGTTTCTTTTTTACCCCAGAGGCGGAAACAAATATTTTGAAGCGAGTCGTTGACATATTGATGATCACCATTATATTTTTCTCATAAAAAAAAAAAAAAGTATTTTCCAAAAATATTCATAGTGAATTCCTTTTCCCCTTTGCTAATGTTCTTCTTTTTCTTTTCAGGTAAGTGGCATTAGTTACTTAAAACATCCGGTATTAAAAGAGACAACCGGTGCTCCTATAGCGATTTATATAAGTATTAAATCTGTCATAACCTGCCTTTCATCTGGAGGAAAACAGACGCCAGATACCAGACACAAGGAAATTGATACAGATTGATGGCTTCCGGTTTGAGAATCGAAATGCTTAATCGAGTCATTTCTTATCCTTTATAAACCAGAACGTTTCGTTTAATATCTCTTCGACGAACTTAAAAGAAAAAAGAAAACCCCAAATTAGTCATAATTAATGAAAAAAACTTCAAATTTTTATTTAGATTTATTACATAGAGACAAAATGGAAAGGGATTTTAATTCATTCAAAAACGCCGTACAATCTTTGTTTAGATTTTTACGTGAAATACGTTTTTCATTTTCTACGCCTTAAAAATAATG
The DNA here is from genome assembly GCA_037577465.1 of Liposcelis bostrychophila. NCBI lineage: Eukaryota > Metazoa > Arthropoda > Insecta > Psocodea > Liposcelididae > Liposcelis > Liposcelis bostrychophila. The sequence goes on from CM075210.1 coordinate 11,798,193, forward strand.
TTTAGATTTTTGTGTACTTCGAAACGCCTTGAAATTGACGTTTAGATTTCGATTCAACAGCAAAACCTTTTTTTTTTTTTTTTTTTTTTTTTTTCGAACGTGTGAAATTTGAAAGGAAGTTTTTTTGAAACGTATTTGGCTTTATCAAAGCTAACCCCTGAAGCTATAAATCTTACTATCCCCAAACGCGCTCGGACAGCTACAAATTATTCCGGGTTTCCCAGATAGAGGAGATGAGATTTCGCATTGAACGATATTGCTTTTTTATTTCCTTACGCTTCATATTTTAAGGCTGCCGGGGGAGGATTTTAAACATTGCAGATCGTGCCAATAGAATTCCTTTAATAAAAACTCTAGAGATTAAAAAAAAATTTTTTTTTTTTTTTTTTTTTTTTTTTTTTTTGTAATTTTAACCGCGATGCGAATCTCTTTTTATTTTCTTTACAATATTTTTTTCTTTTTTAAGTGGAAAGGCATCCAAAAAAAGCCATATGGCGACAGTTTAAATAAAATATAAAAAATTGATTGCGAATGCAGGAATAGGAGTTGCCTTCTTGTGAATTTTCTCTTTTTTCCCTCTCCAGAGAGCGGTAACACTTTTTTTTTCAAAAGTGATAAAAAAAGAAAAAAAAATTCTCTCGTCTTTACTGCTGTAAAACGATCCTGTTCGTGTTTCTCACAATTTTTTAAGAAAAAAAAAACTTTACGCATGCCTATGAGAAAAGATTTTAGGAATATAATTTAAAACTAAATGAAAGGATAAATAAATCGTCACTGCATGAGCTACCAACACTGATTTTTTAAAAAAATCGCCCGGGATCTCGAGAAAATTTTCAATCCCGATTTTCGGGATTCAGATTTTTTGGAATTTTCCGTCGTTTTTTAATTTCCCGTATCCCGGGAAACTATTTTTTCTCGAAAACGGGAAATCCCGAATCCCGGATTCACAAATTTCCCGGGAAATCGAAATCTCTACTCACCCTTTTTTAAACAAGCCACAAATCCAAAAGAAGGAGGAAAAATTAACTCCGATTCAATGTTTTTTGGACCTTGGCCGGAAAGAAAAAAAAAGTGAAGATTTGTGCGAAAATTTAAAATTCCTTGTTTATTTATTTATTTTAGAAAAATTAAGGAGAATAACCAGATTTAGATAAAAAAAAATCAACTAAAACAACCAAAACATCGCGCAAAAAGATACAGACAAAATAAATAAAAAAAAAAGAGAAGAACGAGCACAAAATGAATGTAACTTTGTATGCCTCTTTTCCGGTCACAGGAAATTCCTGTGACATTCAAACCTAAGCCGTACGAAAGGGAAAATCACCCATATTTAACTTTTGAAGATGACAGACCTTCCTTTTAAATTTAATTTGAGTTGTAGCCCGTAAGTTCAACTTCCATAAGCTTCCTCTCCCTGCCAAGCTCCCCGTTGCTCCATGGTTGCACTGTAGGAGGATTTTCGCTTTTACAAATGAATCTTTTGGTTTTGCTGCGAAATATGCTTTTCACGGAGTACACACCTTTATCTGGAAAATTTGTTAAGAAAAATATGGATCCTGTTTTAAATAATTGAAAAGGGTCTCTTTTTAATTTTATTTTACTTGTTTATTTTTTAAAGTTAAAATTTTTTGGTTGGCTATCACACGAATTTTTTTATAATCAATTTAAAGAAAAATGGAGATTCTTTTTTTTCCCTCCAAAACAATGGTTTGGGGTTTTTCAAAGAAAATTTGAAAAACTAGGTGAAATTTCTTCAACGGTATAAAAAGTTTTGTTCTTTAAGCTCATGGTTAGCGCTTAATCAAAAGAAAAAAACCTTTTCAGAATATCAAATCAAACATAATTATCAGAAGGAAATGATATTTATAGTCATTATAATTATGAGGCGTCAAATAACGGTTTATTCTTTGGGTATTGTACTCTTGTCTAGGATCCATTTTGAAATCTTTCTTCGTTCTCTTGTTTTTACATTTCAATGATTCGTCTGTTCAGGGAGGTTTTTTCTTTCGCCAGGTTCACCCAGGTATTGACAAACATCAATTTTTAAAACCTGAAAACGACTAAGATAGATGTAAAACGGGCATTTGCATTTTCATTAGGCCTGAACTTAAGAGGAAGCTTCCGTGAGCACCGGAAAAATGACTGTTTTTTAAGAGGAGACTTCACGGAAGCCGGAAGGAACGGCTGTTTTCTCTAATACTCGATTTACGATGAAAAAATCCAAATTTTAGGTATCTAACGAACTCCTCTGGTATATCCTGAAATTTTTAGTGCAAGTTTCAACTTGTCTGAAATGTATGGGCGGCGGGAAAATAATTTCAAAAAAAATGACGATCGAAAAACTTTGATTTTGTTTTCCTGGTTTTTGTTTGCTTGGAGCAAGTTGAAACTTGTACCGAAAATACAAGAAAAAGTCAAAAGAGTTCGTTAGATACCTAGAATTTGATTTTTTTCCTCGTAAATCCAGCATTAGACGAAACAACCATTCCTTCCGGTATTCCGTGAAGCCTCCTCTTAATACTCCATTTTCAGAATAAAAAAATCCAAATGAGGACTTTTGCTGCAAACTGAATCCCCTAATGGACTGTCGGCTGCTATTCTGATAAAATGGCGACCACCTTCGGATTGGTTTTTAAATATTTTCTGCTCCTATTAAAATAATTTATTAAACAATCCGAAGCTTGCCTCTTTTAAACCAGGATAGTAGCCGCCAGTCTCCAGCGGATTTAATTGCCCTAAAAATTCTCATTTAGATGCTCTTAACAAACCCTTTTCACCAATTTTTGTATTTTTCGTACAAGTTTCGACGTGATCTAAGCATAGTCGTATAGACAGGTCCGGAAACTCCTATCCTTTATACATGGGAGAATGAATACCCAATCAATAAATTAAATTAAAAATTAATCTTGTCCCTCTTACCTACGCAAAAATTAGTTCTTCCTTTCTACCACCGTAAGCGCTACTTGTACGCGAGACACTTCTTGATTGGTCGTTGAGATTTGTAAACAACGATGGCGGCGCACGACTATATAGACGTCTGTATGTCCGTGGGACCAACTTAAGCGATTAGACATGTAGCGTCTCTCAAGATCGTAGCGCCACACAGTAAAAAATTTTGTGTACTTTTAACATACTCGGTCTACATACTCTGTATGTTATCCCATTTTATGTAATTATTTTACACATTGTTTTGTCAATGTTAATAAGTATCAATGTGTCAAAAAAATAACAAATATAATATGTTAATTTGACACATTGCCGGTGTTAGGGCTATTTCTAGTTCCACGATAAAAATAAAAAAATAAAAGGATTTTGCGGAAAAAAAAGAAAACAAATAAAAAAAATAGTAGTGGCAAATTTAAATAAATCGTGATTTAAGTCATTGAAAGGATTAATTTTTCGAACAGATTAGCATCCTTCTGTTTTGTTGTGCTAGGATTCCGGATTCAGGATTGGATTCAGGCTCGGAATTCGCTTCTTTAAAAAATTATACAATAAATTGCTGGGTTCTTGTTCTTGTTTGGTTTGGTTTGGTTTTGAAATGCTTGATGTATAAGCCTGAAAAAAAACAGTTCACAAATACGGGAAAAATTTTCTTAAGAAAACGCCTAGATTAAAAATTATGAATAGATAAATACGATAGTATGCAAATAATAACACATAAATTTTAGTAACTTTTTAACACATTTTCATTTTGTCAGAATTACAAATAAAAGTATGTGGACCATATTCTACACAGAAAGTGAGTTAAAAGTACACAAAATTTTTTACTGTGCATCAATGGTCCGTTTTAGAACTAAAATGTGCGTAGCTAAGCGGGACATGAACGGCGTGGGAAGTTTCTAGACCTGTCTATACTGCCGTGGTTCCAAGTAAATGCGAACCCAAAAAACGAAACCGAAGTTTTTTAACCGCAAACGTTTTGGAAACGATTTTCTGACCTTACATACAATTTTAGACAAGTTCACTGAAAATTCCATGGTACACCAAAGGAGTTCATTAGACACCTAAATTCGAGTTTTTTCTCCGTAAACCAAATATGGGACGAAACGGTCCATCGCTCCGGTATTTACTAAAGCTTCGTCCGTAAAAATTCTTTGAACGTATTTCAGATCGTCGTAAGTTATCGTTTTGACCTTGGCTATCGGGAAGACGAATACCAATTAAAATTTTGTACATTTCTGTAGTTCCGTGCGTCAAAGGTGAACTAACGTATCTCCTTCATAAGTATGATTGGAGTTAGTCTGTTTCGATGTTTCGTGGAAGTGTCACATGACCTCAAGTTTATGGCAACATGAGCGTGTAAACTTGCAGTCGCATGATCACGTTTTTAATGAACACTCGAAACAGACTATCTCCAATCATATTTACGATGTTGGTAAGTTAGTTCACCTCTGACGGACGGAGTTGGAACAACCCGAACTGATTCTTCATCACGTTCAAACTTGCCCGATTTATAACATTGGCCAACTACAGAAGAGACTCTTACGGTAGATTGTTCTTCATGTTTTTCTTATGTTATCAGTTGACCGGGAGTTCATATTTGTGCCCTCGAATGAAGCAAAAACTTTTTTAGTTCCTAAGCCACTAAAGGGGTTCTGTAAAAACAAACTAAATGAGAAATGATGACATTAATCCTTCAGCTGATTTTAAGCTTAGTTAAATAACTCAATTAAATTAAAATAAAATAATAACCGGTAATATGCGCCGCAAATATTTAAATTTGATATCGTAATATTCCATGATCAGAAGAAATATCCAAACGAAATCGTTTTCTCCTGTAAATGTTTGCATACGGTAATATATATGTGTGTTTAAGTAATGACATGGTACACATAAACGAATCACTTCATTTTCCGGGACAATAAATACCGTCTATTTTTTTATTTTATTAATAGCAGAAAATATCGTTCGAGTTTCAGTCTCAATCGCACAACTCACACGCATTTTTTTTTAAATCAGAGAAATCATTTCTTTTGGTCACCTCAGAATCCATCAGCAATGAATTCCGACTTCCTCTAGTACGAGCTCGAGAAGAAGAGGAAGCTCTCACCTAAATAAAATTCAAAAATTTTTACAAAAAAATAAAAAAAAGATGAGCTAACCCGACTGGTAAGCCCCGCGTTATTATTTATCACGGCTAGTTTTGCCACGTAATTTATTTATTTAATCAATTAATTAATTTACACAATCAAAATGAATAAAAATATGAAAAACACTTCGCTTTGATTTCTGGCGGTAATTACGCATTACTTGAATTTAGGAAATTGAATGCACTTGTTTTATTTCAATTAGCAAACCGCTAAATCGCCGATACCGCACGAGAGCCGCGCTTTCAAACCACGTTTTTCAATGAACCGCTATGTGGAAAATAGGCTTATACACATTTAAAACTAAACAAAAAGCTTTTCATTTCCCTCCCCCCAGAAAATCATGAAAACATCTCTCTAGAAGAGAAAACTTTTAATCAAATTTTGAATTGAAATGAATTTTCATATTTTATCAGCAATCAATATGAAAATGAGTATTTTGCGTCGTTAAACTTATAAAACAATCTTTCCTTCAATATAATTCAAGTGTATAATTAATCGACTGAATTTAAAGTGAAAACGGAAACACCTAAAAACGGAGGGGGGGGGGGGGGAATACAATCGTAAATGGGGGAAAACGAAAAGTAGGTTATACCGTCTTAAAAGGAAAGTGTATTTGCTATTGACCGGATTCATTATATGAATGTTAAACAAAAGGGAAATGTAAATGTAAGCGATAAACAAAAGGTAAATGCTTTTCTGCTTTAATCTCCTTTAATCGATGTACATCGAAAATCCTGGGGTTTGTTCAATCGACCCTTTCGATCCGTCACTTCCCAGATTTGTCTTTTACCTTGTCGTATGTGTTCCGCAAAAAAAAAAAAAAAAAAAAAAAGAAAAACGGAGGGAGGTGAAATTCGGACAAAGTGTTTATTCGTACGCTATGTTATCCTCTTTTGTTCCCTTTCCTTTTCTAATGCATTTTCATGGTTGAAGGAAGCTGTTTTAAGATTAGATTTAGTCGAGATTGCCTTTGGCAGTAGTGCGTTAAAACCCCCGGAATTAACACATGGCAAATAATAAAATTAACATCTGCGCAAACCGGGTTTTGTTTTCTTCTGGGCAAAAAGGAAAAAAAAATCGTGACCTGATTTAAAGCAATAAAATCGCAAACAGTGGAGGGGATAGGGTCTGACGGTCGGGAGTTATTGGAAAAGAGAGCAATCTTCCAGTTTTAATGAACTGGATCGTAAAACAGTGAACTGTGAAACTCTAACACACAACAATCATCCGACCATCGAGTCGACAAATTAAATTAAGTAAAACTGCGTTTTGAGACTGCCCGATAAACTGCCCATTGACTTGTTTCGTTTTTCACAAAAACTAATTTGACGGACTCAGCAATTTTTTTCAATCGTTGAAAATTTAGTCTTCTTTTTTTTACACCGAAAAAGTTTTAAATCTTTTTAGTCACATAAAATTTCCGTCCCTGCGTTTTTCTCCTTTCGGATTTTATTTTTATTTTTTTAATGATTTTCCAAGGGGAAAAAATCCCTTAACTTCAATCAACCTTAACTCTCTACGGGTGGGCAAAATAAAATTCAAAAATCATTTTTTTTTTTTTTTTTTTTTTTTCGGAATCCGCACACGTCTTACATAACGTTATATAGGGTCACGCGTTATTTGTACATTACAATACTCTATCCCAGAAATAAAACACGGGGGGGGGGGGGTGTAATAGAAGGAGGGCTTTCGACAATTTCGCTCAAGCCGAAAAAAAAGAAGAAAAAGATGAGAGGGAAATCGTAAAACAAAAAAGTTTATGCGGTAGAAAAAAAAAAAAAAAAAAAAAGAGGAAGAAAATTTGCAAATGAGTTTTTGTAAGCTCGATTTTGACCTTCAGTTCTTTTACAAAAGCTTTTTGTCCCCGCAAATAATTTAATAAATTAGGTATACTTTAGAGAAAGTTCTTAAGGTTACGTGATTAATGGCATATCTTTTACGGTGACGTCACTGGGTTTCGATTTGCCCTTATAGCACGGAAAGGAATTTTTAAATCGAAAGTTTTTATTTTTGAATTTAGGTTTTTGGTCGTTATTGTTTTGAAAGAGATAACTATACACAAATTGCTGAAAAGAAGAAAACTTTTTTTTTTTTTTTTTTAGTTATTTTAATTTTAGATCTTTTTTTTTTTTACATTGCAATCGAGAAAATAAGAGAGAGTTTTTAGATGAAATCGTAAAATCGAGTTGGGAGTGTATTAGAAACGAGAAGGAAAAAAAAGAACGTCCAAATGGTTTTTCCGAGTCATAAAAATGGGAAATTACTGGTCGGAGTGACAATTTTATTATTCATGGTTACAGGTATTCATAAAATGAAGAAATAGGACGTAAATGGATTCCCTAGAATTTTTTTTTTCAACCTGGATTTGAAAATTTTGGTGATTGTACGGAGGATTTTATGAGCAGAAAATTATTCGTAGGATTTCGTTTCTGAAGTCGGTTAGACGTGCCGGAAGTGGGGGAAAAGGTTCTTTTTTTTTAATGAATATCGTCGTTAATCGTTTGCACAGGGCCGTAGCATTTCGGATGTCATCTTGAGAGTTGAAGATTTTGCAGTCACCCGCAGCCATTTTAAATTTTGTCAATTTGGGAACAGGAGGATATCAATTTTCTTCGAGTAAGATTTTTTAGTCACTTTGTTTTACCACTCCATCAGTGGTTATACAACTTCCTCTAATGCAAACCAATGTGTATGAAGATATAGTGTGTACAAAATGGCCGGTGTGCAGGGGTCCAAAGCCGATGCCGGAGCCGGCGCCGATGCCAACCTTGGCCGGCTAAAAACTCAGGTTGGTGCCGAAGCTGAAGCCAGTGCTAGATAATTTATTTTAAACTTGGCGCCGGTACTGGTACCGGCGTTGTAGTTATGACCCGATAACAATGCTAATATAATTGAGGAAGGAATTGAGGAATTATCAAAATTCTACTTACGAAGTGTCTTTCTACTGCATACAAGCACCTTCTGTCAAAATTTCAGATTTCTGTATCGATTACTTTTTCTTTCAAATTATAATACATTCCCGAAATTCCCGCGAATTAATCCTATAGTCCCTACAGTATTATTAAGAAAAAAATTACCTGATGTAGAAATTCGAAATTTCACTGAAGATGCTTATTTTACATTATAGAAGATGGCTTCGTAAGTAAAATTTTGGTACTTTGCTCCTAACAGAATTTATAAAACAATTTTCGAAATATAGGGTGTTGAAAAAAAAAAAATATGCTAAAGCCTAGCTTTAGGGTAGATTATTCTTTAAACTAAGTATCGATTTACTCCCAGCATGATGCATCTAATATGAAAACTTGCTGCTGTTTAACAGGCTAAACTCAAACCGGTTTCGGAGAATTTAATAATATTCATTAAAGATGATTAAGGCAATTTGGTGGTCTATTGGTAAAACGACCGATTTGTACTCTGGAGGTTCCCGTAATAAGACTGATATCATTCCTTTGTTAGCCATTCATTCATCTCTTAACGTCGTTTGGGGGAGGTCAGACTTCTATCTGAGGCTTGACATTTTAGGCAAGTAAACTGGATCACGTATGGTGATATGAGTTATATTCTACGTGATGTGATGCGGCACCTTATTTTAAATGGTAAGGTCCGCGGGCAGTCGCTATGACCGAAATAATAAATCTATGCTGATTATTAAAGATAAAACGGTATTAGAATCGTTTTAATATGTGAGTTTTCATTCAAAATATTTCTCTGGAAGTTACTAGCGCAAAAACACCAGGTCTCCATTAAGAAGCGTTTCCGTTATCGGAACCATAATAAATACCATTAATAAATGACTGCCCCTTTAAATAGACGCCAAAAAATTAGTTACTGTGACCCTTATCTCGACCCTCGAATACGCAAAACGATTTCCTTTCGGAAAATAACGCTGCAACAGGATGCATTTTTTTTTTCCCCGAGCACACATTGAATAATAAATAATAATAATTTCGCATAGCCACATGACGTGAGTCAGAGAACAACCGTGTCAGTGGAAAAAAAATCCTAGGGAATACTTAACCTCGAACCACGAACCTCCCCATTCACAAGTCCAAACGCGCTATCAATTGACCACCCGTCCCCCCTCATTAATTAAATGTTTCCATGAACGTGAAAGCGAATCGAAAATCACTATTTTTCCCGCGCATATTCTATTATTAATCAAGTAGTAAAATTAAAATCGATAGTATAACCATGGTTTCATTAATCAGAAAGAAAAAAAACGAATATAAAATGAAACTCGTGATTCAATTAGAAGATATGCTGATATTATCAACAGTCAACAGTCCAATGCTTCTCAACCAACCCTTCATTCAATGACTGTGATAATGGTGATTGAATAATGGAGAGACTTTTTTTTTTTTTTTTTTTCACAAGTGTAGATGCCCGAGCGATAGGCTAAGAACCCATCAGTTACATTGTATGATTAATGTTTGCATGATATTAAAATGTGCAATTTCGTTTACATGTAACTTTTTTTTTGAAATTGAAACCCGATCCTCAATTATTATCTGTTGTGAAAAAATAAGCTTAAAATTTTTAACGGACTCCGTTTGATACATGAACCGGTCAAATTTGCCAAAATAATTTTTTTTTTTTTTTTTTTAAACGTATATCATAATTTCTTCACATAAAACTAAAAGATGGCGAATCGGAGTGAAATTATACTCAATTTTAAGCGCTTGTTCGCTACAAAAACCGGAGGTTTTTAACCTTTTCCTGACGGCGGCATTATACATAATGCCACTAAAAGTGCATCCACCCGACGGCGGCATTATAATAATGCCAATTTTATTCTGATTAAAAATCTATTAATTGGAAACTTAGGAAACTTAGTATTGACACATTTGAAGTGGTTTAGGGTCCAAAAATCCAAAAATTAAAAAAAAAATATTTTCCCGAAAAATTCGATTCCTATGTTTAGCTTATGGGAGTATTATTGGTAATTATATTAACTATTAATTAGTAACCTACACAATTAATTGGCAACCTAGGAAACTTAGTGTTGACGTATTTAAAGTTGTTTAGAACATAGAAATTCAAAAAAAAAAAAAAAAAAAAAAAAGAAAAAAAAAGAAAAAAATACGATTCCTATGCTTAGCTTATGGAGAAAATAAAAAAATTTGCAAAACTGAATATTTAAAAGAAAAAAAATTCTAGAAATCTACATGATGTACATAAGAGTAATTAAATGGAACCTCTTGCTACTTTTAAATATATTTCCATCATTCAGAACGGTAAACTGAGTTTACGCATCATATTTTTAGTCGTGTAAATAAACCAAAAAGCATATCAATTTTTCGATTAAAGAAAAAGGTTTTTTCTTTTTTTTTTTTTTCATTAATTTTTTTAATAGTAAAAAATTGCGTTAAATAAGACGAAAACCTACACCAAGAAAAATTGATTACACATCTCTATCATGATGGTAAGCTTAAATTACCTTAAGGTGTTAGTTCGTTTACACCGCCAGCAGCTGTAAAATTATACTAGTATCGATTTTTAAAAATAATTAATTTTGTTTTTGAAAATTAGGATTTTTACATTTGAAAATGAGATCGGATCGCACCGAAACCGTGCCAGAAAGTTTTGTTATGTTTCAGAGGCAAAGATTCAATATTTAAAATGTATGAAAAAGGCTTTATGATTCCTAAATTTAAAATTTTTTAAAATGTTTTCTCAATTAAAAAAAAAAAAAATAAATAAAAATAAAACGCCATTGTTTATTTTTTGTTGTTGAAATAGTTCCCAATTTTACCGCTTTACTAGTCTCTCTGGAAGAAACATTTTTTTGATTCCGAAAAAAATTAAAAATTATGAAATAAAAAAAACAAATAAATCTTGTTCATGCATTTAAAATCATGGATCTGTCTGTATCTCTCGACATAGCAATAGTTTTGAGCCATTCGTTAAAATTATGAATACAAAAAAAATATTATGATGTGGGGACATTAACCTTATTACCCAGGCTAACTTCGGTACCTGCCATTGAAAAAGAACAAGCGGTCGTATTTTACTAATTAGTGCATTATTTGCCTTCCTTTCCAGCTGGCTTTTTTTTTGTCATTGAAATTTTTATATTCAGTATCGGTTCGGGGTCTGAGTCGTTTAGTGTTGTTTCGATTATTATTTTTTTTTTTTTTTAATTTTTAATTTTTATAAATTGTAAGACTTAAAAGGTTTAAGTATATATTCAGCTCGTTCAGATAGTGGTGCGAAAAGAGAAAGGCAAAGAAAATTCAGTCAGACGCGTTTTCAAAAGTTTTGGAAAGCGTTCCGAAGAAAAATCACATTTTAAAGTTAAACCTAAACCTAAAAATATTAGTGAATATTGGCATCATTTGCTTGCTGAATTCGGAAATGTTATTATCTATGGACTTCGAATCTTTCATCGACCTTTTTGCAGCCAAAAAAGCAAGAAAGGTAGAGCTTTAAATTATGGTGAGTTGGGAAAAAACTTTATAAAGAAGCAATTATTATAAATAACTGCAATTTTAAAAGTCAATTTATTTTAAACCAAAGGGAAAAAAAAAGTCCAACCGTAAAAAACTAATAAAAAATTTTCTGGAAAAATTGCTAAAAGATAAATATCTAATCTAGTGTATTAAGGGAGGGAGGTTTGGGGGGCCGCATCGAGACGGTTGCCTAGGGTCTCGTGTTGAATTCGGCTCCTGGTGCAGAGCAAAATTTTACAGGTTAGATACATCAGTAAGCTTGAATTTCATTGATATCTGCAAAAATCGGATTTTTTTTTCTCGTTTGCTTTTGTCGCCATTTTGTTTTACTTCGAAAAATCGAATTAGCTAAACAAATGAATTTAGAAGCGTCATTTGAGAGCTTTAAGGAGGGTACTTACCCCTATATTTTTTTTCTTCTACAAGATATATATAGGAATCATATTTTGTGCCCCCCTGCCCACCCCCCAATGCTGGGGCATATCTGCCAGTACCAAGGAATTTTTGCCCTCTCCAATAAAAATCGGAAATGACGCCCCTGACCAAATTTTCGCAAATATTAAGAAAATTCAAGCTTATTAATGTATTTAACCTGTAGAATCTTGTTCTCCATCAAATCACGATCATTTTGAGTATAATTTGACCGCGATTTACTTTTCGTAGCTTCAAAACATGTGTTACATGCAAGAACGATCTAAACACGGAGAAAAATGCTTGTGTTAAATTAACCGGAATGTAGTTGCCAGTAACTATAAATTATGTACGATAGGGAGAAGAACCATATCACGGTAGCTAGTAACTATAATGCACTGTTAAAACTACCAAACATAGACGACGAGCTTGCTACCATTTCTGACCATTGTTATAGTTATATATATGGTTATTTGAACTATAAATAGATTTGAAAGGACTTCAAAGTAACAGTCAAAATAACCATAAGTTTGAAGCTTAATAGATAACAATATGGTATTTTTAACCATAAGAAATGGTCAATGTAACCATTATTTTTAACGAATAGAAAATGGTACTTTTCACTATAAGCTATGTTTAATTTTATTGAATTTATGATTTAAAATATACAAATAGGGAATAAAAATTTTAAAAATAAAATATTTTTTTATATTTAAAAAAGTGAAATTCAGTCTTTCAATTTAGTCTTTCAATTAAAAATACACCCCGTAATGCTAAGTTTGGCCATCGTTTTCCTCGATTACATCTGGGGAAAGCCTCACTTTTTTTTCCAGGTAATAGTTCACAATTACATTCACTAATTGCTTCCTGTCGCTGCGGTTAAGAAAATTATTTGTCTGAAAATTCTTGATGATGACTTTTCCATCAAAATAAAAAAAACCAAACCATTTTCGAAATCCTAAAAATGAAAAAAAAAAAATTGAATTAAAATGAAGGCATTTTAAATAATTCAAAATAATATGAAAAACTCACAATCAAATCTGCCTTTTTTATAATTATTAACCCTGGAATGGCAATTCCACTGTCAATGTCTTCTCCCAATCCTCCTTCTTCCTTTTTTTCTTCTAAATTATTTGCCCTTTTATTTGAAGAATTCGTTGATGATTGTTCCTCTTTTGCAACATTCTCTTCAGAATTATTTTCTCTGGTTTGAAGAAAGTTGTTGTTTCCGGTTGAAAAATCCAAGGGAAAATTCAGGTAGATTCTGTGCAGTTGGGATGAGTAATGTAATTGCTGGCTAGTTAACTGCATAAAAATGTTAATAAATAATATAGTTAAGTTGACAAGCCACAAACAAACAGGATTATACCTATACGACTCACGGAGGATATAACAATTAAAATTTTTAAATCTGATTGAAATAATATAAAGCTGCCACAGAAAATAACATAGCTGATAAAATAGGTGAATATAATTAATAAAAGAACTTACCGGGGGCTCGTTTTCGAGCTCTTGAGAAAATAACAGAGCGAAAGGATCACTGAACTCCATTTTTGAACTGACCGAAAACAATTATGGCGTCTCCAATGACGTAACTTCAACGTTAAATAAGGTTGTTTTAACCATAAAGAAACGTTAAAACAACCATTAAATAAAAAACCGTAAAAGAGACAATAGATATGCTTAAATTTACGATATCGAATTTATTAAAAATTGAAAGTTAATTTTAACAATTAGATCTGGCTGATTTCACTATAGACCATTTCTCCTGTAGTGAAATTTAACATTGCTGTAGTTCGGAATACGAAAAGATTAGTTATTAAAACCATAACTTTTTATTGTTAAAAATACCTTGGTATAGTTATTTTTTTTTCTCTCAGTGAAGAAAAAAGAAAAAAAAACCTGCGGTTCGCGGTTTTGCTGCGAACTAGCACCCTAAAACAAAGTCAAAACCGCATTTATATATTTTTATAAAAATAATATAAGCTTACAATTTTATTCATCCGGTACACAACTTTGCATACGTATCATTAAATTGGCATTATTTAATAGATTTTTAAACTCGATCCCCAGCCTCTGTGGAATAAATATTTGCATTTTTGTTAATATTGATCCTTAGTTAATTGTTATTCAATTTGACGTAAAGGTATTTGTTTAGCAGTTCTGACTCTAGTTCGTTTGGTTTTTAACAAAAAAAAAAAACAAAGTCAACCTGAGCGTAATTTTTTGAATTATTTCAAAATCTGCAATGCAGATTTTTTTTTTTTTTTTATACCCCTTTTACGATTTCGGGAAAACGTCCTGCAAAATCCACAATAATTCTTTTCAGGTTCTTTTTAAAGAGTAAGTCCAATAACGCCTCCTATAAGGATATCCGAAACGCATAATTCCTCCAGAAGGAAACACATTAATCTCGGGCGATTATTCCAGCAGTGCATGGGCGCTGCAGTATATAATGGCACTGGAATTCCATCCATTGAATTCTGAGCATTTTCTCCCGAGATTTAAAATTATTTAACTTCCTTCGATTTTAATGTTATATCTCCTAGCCAAAATAAAAAATAATTAATGCAAGAAAACCTAGCCTTTATTCGGGGAAGGTTTTAAACAAAAAACGTTTAAATAATTGCACTTTCGGTTGAATATTATACAAAATTTTCGGTAAAGGGTTTTTTAGGACGAGATTTTCCTCCGCGTTTTATGCAAAGTTCCATTATAAAAAAAAAAAAAGACGAAGAGTCTGGACGGATTTCCTCTTTTTATCTCCGATGAATATTTTTCCCTATACGGGAGCCGTGATTGCTTCTGCGAAGTTTCTGAATTTAACTTTCCGGTTAATATTAAATTAACAAGGGAAAAGCTGCGGACGGATGGACAGACGTAGCTTCCGCAGCGGTTTTTTTTTCCTCCTCCTCGTTTTTAACTCTTCATCGTTGCATAATACATAATATATATGGTTGACCTATATTTTCCCTTTTTCGTTTCCTGACCTTTAAACTATAAAAACAATACGAACTAAAGGATTCTGTGCTGCTAGAGACTATGATATTTTACCGGAGAGGATATTGAAACTTCTCATAAGCTTCGGTTTTGCTGGTAAATAATTTTCCAAGGGAGACTGGGGTTGTTTGTTTTCTAAGAGCTATTTCGGGTCATCTCATTCTGAAAATTGAAGTTTCTAAAATTCTTGGAATAAGCCGTAAGAAAATATGTTATCTTCGAGAAGCATAAAACGTGAACTTTAGTAATGACGTGAGCGAGAAATGTTCAAAGATGCAAAAGTGGAAATAGAAATGCAAATGAATACAAGGCTAAAAGTGATGACGTCACACGGGTTTTAGTCCAATCAAAAAGTTGTGAAACGCCATCCCTTTAGCTTTTTGCCACTAAGAAAAACCGTAAGGGGGTTCCCTGTGACTTGGTAGGAATATTCGCTGGTTAAAAAAAATTAAAATTTGAAAAAAATCATGTTAAGAGGAAGCTTCACGGAACACCGGAAGGAATGACTGCTTTGTCTCACACTCGATTTACGGAGGAAAAAATCAAATTTTAGGTATCTAACGAACTTCTTTGACTTTTTCTTGTGTTTTTGGTACCAGTTTCAACTTGTTCCAAGCAAACCCAAACCTGAAAAACAAAATCCAAGTTTTTCGACTGCAATTTTTTTTAAAATTATTTTCCCGCCGTGCATACATTCCAGACAAGTTGAAACCTGTCCTAAAAATTCTAGGATGTACCAGAGGAGCTCGTTAGACACCTAAAATTTGGATTTTTTCTCCGTAAATCGAGTATTAGACAAAATGGCCATTTCTTCCGGTATTCCGTCAAGCCTCTTTTTAATCGATAAATAAGAGCGACGAATGGACGAAATTAGTCACTTAAAAAAGGGAATGTAAGGGTCGACACAATCTTCATAAAAACCAATGGCTTCTATTTTTATGGTCAGTAAATCTATTTGGGTGGCCAGTAATTTTTAATTTCTTTTCCAGTATTTTTTAATTAAATTTGTCAGTATTTTCGGGCAATAAATTTATTCGAATGGTCATTAATTAATTTATTTTGATCAGTATTTAAATAATTTTGGTCAATATTTAAATAATATCGGGCATATTCAAATTATTTATCGGCCGTATATTCCTAACTTTGGCAATGATACTTGATATTATGATCTTGGACATACAGATAAAAATTTTTCATCAAAAAAATTTTTCATAAAAAAAATTGTGGACTTTTTTTTCTTGCTTACAAATAAAAACTATACTCTCAAATATCACAACAAATATGGATCTTTCTTGTGTTTTAAGTACGGAATCATCATCGGGGAGTTTTACTAACTATTGTAACAAAATTTCATGTTTAGCTGACCCCGATTTGTTAAAGAAAACTTTTCTTATCAATAAAAAATTTTAAACGATCGCTCCATTTCCCGCTTATGTGCAGGAAATCATTCTTTTAGGTGTTAAGTAATTTACGAAAAAAAAAGTTGAAGAATCAAAATAATGAAAAATTGCAAGTTTAGAAGAGAGAAAAAATTCCGAATTAGACGTCACACTTTTTGACATGAGGGTCTAGAGAAGGAAAAAAGAAGTAAAAAGTTCCCGTTTTCTATTTCTTAGAAACAACGTCTTTAACTCGAGATAAAGCTAAATTCAATCTTCTCTGCAAAAACAAGCTACGTTTCAACAGCACGCATGCGTCTAAAACATTTTCGTAAGAATTGCGCGCCATTTTTTGGTTGATGTGACGCAGACGTCCTAAATTATATATAATTTATATATAATTTATATATAAATTATATATAATTTATATATAAATTATATATAATTTATATATAATTTATATATAATTATATAAATTATATATAATTTATACATAATTATATATATTTTATATATAAATTATATATATTATATATAATTATATATAATTATATATAATTATATATAATTTATATATAATTATATAATTATATATAAGTAGATTTTATGTATAATTTTAAATTTTTTTGCGTTCTCAAAATTTATATATATATTATATATATATTATATATATTATATATAATTATATATAAACTGGTCTCCCAAAAGAGTTGGAATTTAGCGGTAATGAAAAATTATATATAAATTATATATAAATTATATATCATTTATGTATAATTTTTCTTCGAGCTGAAAGACATAAAGTGCAGTCCCCTTCAAAGAGCTAAATCATTTCATTTTTTAGAAAGATTTGAATTTATCTTTATACGTTTCATGCAACGGCCTTTTTTAAAATATTAATATTTTTAAGACCTTTTTACGCATCGCCTTTCTGAAGAAAAATTAATTTTAGTTCATCCAGGAAAAGAATGAACTTTTTTTTAAAAAAATGTCAGTACTTGTTCTGGAATGTTATCTATTGTAATTTTAAATTCAAAAGTCTCGGCATTGCCTTCTTTATCATTGTTTCCGAATGATTTAAAAAATGGAGAAAAAGGTAGGGAAGCCCTGGAAGGTCAAGTATTTTTATTGAGTGATATGCATAAAAAGTAGTACTTGCTTTTACTTCGAAGCAAATGCTTTTACTTCGAAGCAAATACTTTTGCTCTGAAAGCAAATGGTTTTACTCGGAAAGCAAATGCTTCTGCTTTTACTTTTGACCATTTACTAAACACCTTTTACTGGGGATTTCCGACGCAAAATTATTCCGCTAGAGGCGGAATCCCCCTTAGAAGCTTTTACTTAACACCTTTTACTTAGGAGCTTTTGCTTAAGACCTTTTACTAAGGACCTTTTACTTAGGAGCTTTTGCTTAAGACCTTTTACTAAGGACCTTTTACTTAGGAGCTTTTGCTTAAGACCTTTTACTAAGGACCTTTTACTGAGGAGCTTTTGCTTAGAACCTTTTACTTAGGAGCTTTTGCTTAAGACCTTTTACTAAGGACCTTTTACTTACGAGCTTTGCTTTGGACTTTTTACTAAGCACATTTTACTTAGAAACTTTTACTTAAGAGCTTTTACTAAGCACCATTTTCTTAGGACCTTTTACTTATGTAGGATAACTAAGCAACTTTTACTTAGGAGCTTTTGCTAAGCACCTGTCACTTATGACCTTCTGCTTAGGACCTTTTACTAATTATCTTTTGCTTTGCACCTTTTACTCAGGAGCTTTTGCTTAAGACCTTTTACTAAGCACCTTTTACTTAAAAACTTTTGCTTGGGACCTTTTACTCAGGAGCTTTTGCTTGGAACCTTTTACTCAGGAGCTTTTGCTTAGGACCTTTTACTAAGTACATTTTACTTAGGACCTTTTACTGAGTACCTTTTACTTAGGAGCTTTTTACTTAGGACCTTTTACTAAGGACCTTTTACTTAAAAACTTTTGCTAAGGACCTTTTACTACGTATATTATGCTTTGCACCTCTTGCTTAGCACCTTTTACTAAGTACGTTTTACTTAGCACCTTTTCCTTAGGACATTTTGCTTAGGACCATATACTAAGCACCTTTCACTTAGGATCCTTTGCTTAGGACCTTTTACTAAGTACCTTTGGCTTAGGACCTTTTGCTTAGGACCTTTTACTAAGGACCTTTTATTAATATATGGTTTTTCTCGTCGTATTACGGTTCTTCGACCTTTGGGCTCATCACGAGGTATTTAGGCTCTAGGCTGAATGAGACAGCGGACCCCGACGAGGAAATCCGAACCTGAATTGAAATATCTCCGACTATCTCGCCGGATAGTTTTAAAGACCGATAACATAACACATTCCACATACGCATAAATGCCGATCTGGCTATTTCAATTCAAGTTCGGATTTCCTCGTCGGCGTCCGCTGTCTCATTCAGCCAAGAGCCTAAATACATCGTGATGAGCCCGAAGGGCGAAGAACCATAATACGACGAGAAAACCATATCTTAATAAAGAGTCTTAGTAAAAGGTCCTAAGCAAAAGATCCTAAGTGAAAGGTTCTTAATAAATGGTCCTAAGCAAAATGTCCTAAGCAAAAGGTGCAAAGCAAAAGATACTTAGTAAAAGATCCTAAGCAAAAGTTTTTAAGTAAAAGGTGCTTAGTAAAAAGTCCTAAGCAAAAGATCCTAAGCAAAAGTTGCTAAAAAAAAGGTGCTTAGTAAAAGGTCCTAAGTAAAAGGTCCTAAGCAAAAGCTCCTAAGTAAAAGGTGTTTAGTAAATGGTCAAAAGTAAAAGCAGAAGCATTTGCTTTCCGAGTAAAAGCATTTGCTTTCCGAGCAAAAGTATTTGCTTCGAGTAGCATTTGCTTCGAAGTAAAAGCATTTGCTTCGAAGTAAAAGCAAGTACTACTTTTTATGCATATCACTCAATAAAAATACTTGACCTTCCAGGGCTTCCCTACCTTTTTCTCCATTTTTTAAATCATTCGGAAACAATGATAAAGAAGGCAATGCCGAGACTTTTGAATTTAAAATTACAATAGATAACATTCCAGAACAAGTACTGACATTTTTTTAAAAAAAAGTTCATTCTTTTCCTGGATGAACTAAAATTAATTTTTCTTCAGAAAGGCGATGCGTAAAAAGGTCTTAAAAATATTAATATTTTAAAAAAGGCCGTTGCATGAAACGTATAAAGATAAATTCAAATCTTTCTAAAAAATGAAATGATTTAGCTCTTTGAAGGGGACTGCACTTTATGTCTTTCAGCTCGAAGAAAAATTATACATAAATGATATATAATTTATATATAATTTATATATAATTTTTCATTACCGCTAAATTCCAACTCTTTTGGGAGACCAGTTTATATATAATTATATAAACAGTTTATATATAATTATATAAATTATATATAATTATATAATAATTATATATATAAATTTTGAGAACGCAAAAAAATTTAAAATTATACATAAAATCTACTTATATATAATTATATATAAATTATATATAAATTATATATAATTATATATAATTTATATATAATTATATATAAATTATACATGATTATATATAATTTATATATAAAATATATATAATTATGTATAAATTATATATAATTTATATATAAATTATATATAATATATATAAATTATATATAATTTATATATAAATTATATATATTATATATAATTATATAATTATATATAAATTATACATGATTATATATAATTTATATATAAAATATATATAATTATGTATAAATTATATATAATTTATATATAATTATATATAAATTATATATAAATTATATATAATTTATATATAAATTATATATAATTTAGGACGTCTGCGTCACATCAACCCATTTTTTTTCTTTCTTCTTTTTTTTCCCCATCGACTGTCACTTCATTTTTTTAAAACTTTTTTAAACGAAAATTCTGTGTTTCTTTATTCAAATGAGAAGGAAGATAAAAAAAGAAAAAAAAAAACAAACCGACTAACGATTCAACGAATTTAGACCCCTAAGCAAGCACCCAAAAACGCATATTTTAATATTCAATTGCGTTTATCGCATCTTCCCTTTTTTTCCCATCCGGAAATGTTCCAAAAACAACGAAAGCTCGCAAAACTGAAAATTAATTTAAAACTTCGATTGTTATACCTTCCCCGCAATTATTTTACACTTTTAATTGTCAAAGAGAACCCGGGGTAGGAAAAGGCGGGTCGCGTAATAACTCTTCAAAATTTAATCTACGAATGACTGTTTTACTCATTCAAAAACTTTTCCACCGAAAAAGCTTATGCCATTAAAAATATATTCCGGCTTATAAAAGAGATATTTATCAAAAACAGGCAAAAGAGAGGAAAACATGGGAAAGATGATTTATTTCTCCTGATGTTTTCACCTGTTTTATTATAGCTTAGTAAATATTCATTAACCGAAGTAACATCGGTTGCTAAATTAAACCATATAACTTGCGTTTAATTTTAACACAGACTTTTTAGCCGGGCGAAAAAAAAGGGATAAATTAATCGATTAGGGCTCCTGTGTGATAAAATATTTTAAAAATATTTTTAATGTATTTTTTTCTCGTTTTTTTTTAGTACCGGAGGTGGGAGCATGTTAGGTGACGTCAACATCTCCGCCATCTTGGATTCCTTCAGCGTAAGCTACGATAAAAGAGTAAGGCCAAATTATGGAGGTTAGTACCGTTTTTATTTTTTAAATTATTTTTTCGGCTAATTTTTCGGTATTTATAAAAAAAATTAAAAATTTTTCTCTTGTCTAGAAAATACGTCGAAGATTTATTTCGATTTCTCTCACGCTCGATATTAAAAATAAAAAAAAGAAAAAGAGCAAAAAAAAAAAAAAAAAAAAAAAACTTAAATCCTTTCCTTAGTTGATAAACATCTCATGACGATTTCTTCCCTTTACTGTAAACTTTTGAAACCTGATTTTGTTTTAATGATCTTCAGTTTTTTTTCTCTCCTTTAAGAAATCCACTTTGATCTAAATCGCTTAATTCTTTAAGAATTAAATTTTTTTTTTTTAAATACTTTTCTTAAGAATTTAAATTAAGCCCAGAAGTTTCAGGAACAAAATGTCTGTTTTTTTTCTCCGGAAAAAAAAAAAGTTCGGAAAGAATTTTTTCCTTCATTTTTTTTTCTTTTTTACTTTTTCTTAAGCTTATAGGAAAAGAGAAATAAGGGAGGGGGAGGAGGGGGGGGGGGGATTTCGTTGTTCGAAAGCGGCGGATTCTATCTTAATAAATAACTTTAACCGGGGACCCGCTAAAAACCCGGTTTTACTGTTGTTTAATATTTAATAAGGTCCCTCTTATATTAGAGGTTTCATTATACCCATGGTATGTTTTATACGCTAAGGAGGTGGGAAAAATTTTAAATGAAAGGTCTAAAACACGAAAAATCGTGCGTATTTTTTATTTTAACATAAAAAAAAAAAAAAAAAAAAAAAAAAAAAAAAAAGATTTATCAAAATGAAGAAAAAAAAATTATCCGATAAAAGAGAGTTCATCCTGTATATCCACTAAATTTTTTTTTTTTTTTTTTTTGCTGGAGGAAAATATATCAAGTTGCATATTTCACCCCTTTTTTTTACCATATAACACCAATGACTAATAATGTACATTTATGGATATGAATTCGCTTCCTCGGGAGATAAATGGAATACATTTTAACGGCGCAAAAGGAATTTTTCCTATTTATAAAAATCCGAATTTTATTTATTCAGTTTCAGGCAGAAGAAAAATGATGTTTAAAAAGAGCTTGAAAGACATGAAAATGTCAATATGATCCTTTGACCTTTTTTTTTTTTTTTTTTTTTTCATTTCTGGCATATTTTCCACAGGAACAAAAAAAGGGAGAAAGAAAATTTTATATATTGCATATCACGTTGTGATTTAAGAAGAAAACATACATGACAAACATGTTTTTTTACAGCCACTTTCATAAGTAATGAAAAAGAACTAAACTTGGCCGTATTATCTAGACAAGAAAATTTTTTAAGGAAAATATAAGTTAAAAATTCAAAAAAGCAATTATTCATTTTGATTTTTCGCGGGATAAATTTTAAATTAAAGAGCTTTTGCGGAAAATTCGCGTATGCTCGGCATTCCGGTTCTCAAAGGTATAGGGGCGTTGTCTATCTTCTGTTTACATGTTTTCCGAATGTAAAGAAAGGACGGATAACACCTCTTCACCTTTCGGACATTCAGAATTGTTTTATGCCCTTCCTTTAAAATCGAAAAAAAAAAATGGATTGTTCTCCAGAATAAACGATTCCCATATATAAATAAATTATTACATTTTATCATCGATTTCGAGCTCCAATATTTACCTGAAAGTTCGATTTTAACCAAATTAATTGCGTGTAATTTACACATGTTTGAATAAATTTCCAGGAAACTTACGTTAAGTTTCCGATTTAGATATTTTAGTTACCGGCTTCGTATTTAAGTTTCAATCTAAAACTTATGTTCGAAGTCAAGCTTTTTGAACGCAAACATCCTTAAACCTTTAATTAAAAAATGAAAAAAAAAAGAGAATGAGGAAAAAACTTGATTTTTGATCCGCCATTTTTTTTAATTTAAAAACTTTTTTTTTTAAGTTGACGTCAAATAACCGCACCATGTACGATTCCGATGAATTCCTTTGACGATCGTAAAAATTAAGTGAATCAAAGCATGAATTGTGCTAATCACAACCCAATTTATTTTTTCATGTTCTGAGATTTTAAAAAATAAAATTTTCCGTCCTGTCGTTCGAATAAAAATGCTAATTTTAAAATATGTAAAATAAAAAAAAAGGGAAAAATTGCTTTTTTGAATTTCCCAATTCGCTTAAATTGAATTTAACTTTTCCTATGTGAAACTTGGCTGGCCCCTTACGAATCAACTAAACTAGCTCCGTAAATCTACAAAAAGCAGTGAAAATAGTTTATGACCTCTGCGATAGCAGAAGAGCCCTTTTTCTCAACCCCTTAAAACTTCCCTTTTCCTCTTCGCACCGTCCCCCGGTTTCATGCCCGCATTTCAAAAATACATTTTTTTTTCCTTTTATTTTTTTCTTTTTTTAGTGGTAGTGGACGATTGGCACGCATCGATTTTATAAAAATCAATCCCCGCTCAAGCTGACGTTAAAACGGTTAAGGGCATCAAAGTTTAAAATCTTAATATGCGCCCGGTCTCGGGTCACAGATGTTAGGAATTTCATTCCGAAATTACGCAAAATTCGATTTTCATCGTCTTTCATTACATCTAAGGAAAATAGAAAATGCGCGTTTAATAATTTTCTATTTAAAAATCCGACATTTTTTTCCGTTATTAAATTTCCGATACCATATCGATTAGAAATCCTGTTTTAAAGATATCTTTTTTTTTTTTTTTTTTTTTTTTTTTTTTTGTAGTTTTACGAAAAAACCTGGAAGTTAAATCAAGAAAACTCGGCAGATAATTTTTTTTTTCGCGACGACGCAGTTTGCAAACTCCATATTTGATTTCCCTTTATTATTCCTTAATTACCATTAAATTCCCTGTTGATTTTAAGAAAAGGTACATTCATTTCCTTGAGATAATTGGCAGGAAAATTTATTTTCTGAGAAATGTAAACACGACTCGAAATGGAAGAATATTTTTTTTTAAAAAATGAAAAAAGAAAAATGTTATAAAATGTGCAATTAATACAGGAGAGAATTTTCATTTGTCTTTGAAAATAAAATGGGATGACGAATGTTAAAAAGACAAGAAGGGGATGCTGCATGTTGAGGCAAAAAGGGAGGAAGCAAATTATGTTCGAAGATGTGGCGATAAATATTTTATGAGATATTAATAAAACAACCTGAATATCCTTTCACGAACACCGAAGCTAACTGTTTTACTTATTCAAAGCCCACCTTGCTTCAAAGTCAACTTACGTGGAATTTTTTTTTCTTCTTGTCCTTTCGAAACATAAAACCGCAGTTTTATTTTACTCAGTAATGAGTGTAACGTTCGTGGAGGCAGTTGAAATGAAGTGCACGATTGTGCCCTTAGGAATGGGTTAAAAGTTAGAAGCCGAAGAGGGAATGTCGGTCTAATTTTTAAGGTTAACTAACATGTAAGTTTAGCAGCAGAAAGCACAGAAACAAATCCAAAGAGGCAGTTCTCAAACCGAAACAGCCATCTTTTTGGTAGCTTGCAAGGTTTCAGACGACAAAACGAGGTACAAGAAAGTGCTAAAAATGCGCGAAAACTCTTGAGATTGGCCGTTAAGGGTGTCCCTTATTTTGCGAATTTTCGAATTTGATGTCGGGCCGGGTGGAATCTCGTTCTCTATGGGACCCTAAATTTTTTCAGATTTTTACTGAACGGGAAAGCCTGCCGACTTGAGCTTTAAGTTCCGAAAATTCCCATAAGAGAAAAAAAGTCGACAATTTTTTTTTCCGCGGAAAGACGTCGCTTCCTATCGGGAATTTTGCGTAGATCGCGAATCTGAAGTCCGTTTTTTTATATCTGGTTTGGCTTTTGAGTTAAAGGAGAAAATGTGGCTAGAAAACCTGGTTAAGTGACAAAACGCACTAAGTCTAAGTTTAGCTCATATTTTGGCCTCTGACTCAAAAGCCAAACCAGATATAAAAAAACGGACTTCAGATTCGTGATCTACGCTGAATTCCCGATAAGAAACGACGTCTTTCCGCGAAAAAAGAAAAATTGTCGACTTTTTTTCTCTTATGGGAATTTTCGGAATTAAAGTTCAAATGGGCACGCCTTCCCGTTCAATGAAAAATCTGAAAAAATTCAGGGTTTATTAGGGTACCATAGAGAACAAGATTCCACCCGGTCAGATATCAAAAAAATTCGCAAAATAAGGGACACCCTATTGGCCGTGTTCCTAGGCAAGCATTTTAATTTTTTTAAGGACCTATGTCTGATATATGAGGCACAGGTATAAAAAATTCATAATTTTGTTATTTATTGACTAATAAGCTGAAGCTTGATCTACAAAATGTATTTCGGATCGCTGATTCCGAATCTGAAGTCGATAGAGTTTGAAAAAATTAATATTCAAAATGGCAATTTTATTTTTTTAAATTTTACAACTGGCGCCATATTGCTTTTTCTTATTTGGAATTTCTTTGTAAATCTGCCGCATCGAAAACACATAGAAACCTCCTTTCTCTGATTGTTTTACGAAAAAAACAAAAATTATGGGATATTTTGTGTACTACATGCATGAGTTACGGGTTGCCTATACTCGAAATCGGTAGGCGCTCAACTTAGGTTTTAACGCGTAGGACTAGTATCTATGGCGACGGGGGGGATAGTTTCCTGCTCAAAATTATTTGAATATGAAAATTTGGGAAAACTTTCCAGAAATTTCCCGAATTAGGGCCCTAAAAGGTTAAGAGGAGGCTTTACGCATGCCGGAAGGAATGGCTGCTTTTTCTAATACTCGATTTACGATGGAAAAATCGAAATTCTAGGTGTCTAACGAACTCCTCTGGTAAATCCTGGAATTTTTCGTGCAAGTTTCAACTTGTCTGTAATGTATGGGAGGTGGGAAAATAATTTCAAAAAAAAATATATCAGTCGAAAAACTTTGATGTTGTTTTCCCGGTTTTTTTTTGCTTGGAACAAGTTGAAACTTGTACCGAAAATACAAGAAAAAGTCAAAGAAGTTCGTTAGATACCTAAAATTTGATTTTTTTTTCCTCTAAACCGAGTGTTAGACAAAACAGCCAATTCCTTCCGTTATTCCACGAAGCCTCCTGTTAATGTAAGACTGTATGATTGTATGAATGACCTCTTTATTTCTGAATACCACAAAATCGAAATCTGAGACAAAATCAATCATTTCTTCTAATCCTGAAAACATTTGTTATTCAAGACTCCCAAATTTTAGATCTTCATTTTCCTGACATACCAGGGCATTCATTTTTATTCAAATATTTTATTATCCATGTGTTTGGTGCCCTCAGTTCTCTCTGCCTTGAAACTTTGTTATTTCACTTTTCAGCAAATTCCAGCTTTACCCAAAAATAATATAAAATAAAAATCTAAAACTTGAAAATGAGGTTTTGATTACAGAAATACTGAAAATGCTCAGCTTCCCTACGACAAGTCGACGATACATCTCCCAAAATTATAAAGAGCTTCTGTCGCTGTGTTCTTTTATTCATCTAATCCCGTAAAAAATTCAAGTCTCCAGATAAAAAAAAAAAAAAAGATAAAAAAAAAAAGAAAACGACAAAAATGTTAATTTATCAATCCAGTGTTGAATCTCAAAAGATGAAAAATTCCTTCTCTTTTTTCTTTCTCTCTCTCTCCTACTCTCTGAGCCATCGAGATAAAAGAAAATGATATCGCAGTTAAAACCGCTTTGCACGGAAGCGTTATACGTTGTAACGGAACGGAACAAATGGACGAACGGAGCGAACGGGGAGAATAACGCGCATTGGCCGAGCCCCACCCAAAATCGTGGTCTTTACTAACTCGCTGGACCGAGGTTTCCTCAATAATTATATCGATTCAACAAACATGATTCGGATGCTGTTATTCCTTATTTGGAGCATCTTTTTCTTTTTTTCTGGGTCAACGTATCGGAGCTTTTTCGGGATAAATAATTAAAAATCTTTTTTGCTTCTATTTTTCCTTGTCAAATATAAAAAAAAGGAAAGTTTGAAAATTTTTTAAAGCCTTTTCCTTTTTTTTTTTTTTTTCCTTTTTCATTTTTGACCATTTCGGAAACTGGAAAATCGTAAATGAAGTAATAGGATTCGTGCTTTCGCCGTAGAAAAAATTTTACGATGCCAATAAAAATTGTTTTTTGAAAGAAAAATCGTCGATGTCTTTTCTTTTTTTAGTTTTCAAGGAAGGAGGGGGGGGGGAGGGGTGGGAATCATTTTGCGGAATAATTAGGGGGTTTTGAATATTAAATGAGTAAAGTTCATGGCGTAGAAAATAATCTCAAAGGAAGGAGTAGTTAACCTGAGGGGCTATGAAAACGGCAGAGGTTAATAAACACAGCGCAAGTCCCAGTTTTGAAAAAAAAAAAATCCAAATGCACTTCTTTGTGATATATCCGAAGTAAAAAAAAATATATATTGAACTTTCCTCTTCGAAAAACCTTAAACTCCGTCAAAAAGTTTAAAAAGTTGTAAGTCAGCAAAAAGTTGAAGCGTATTATGTGACAGATGGTCCGCTGAACAAGCAGGTATGACAGAAACTGAAAACTAAATTAAAACATTTCATGGAGTGGGATAAACTTTAGGTCGCAAACGAATTCTTAATCATGATTCGAGTAAATGGAGCGTAAATGATGTCAGCATTTATCTCAGCTAGTCAAGCTTTTCTTCGTGTTCTTTCATTAAGGAAAAAGAAATCGAGGCTTGGCTTCTTTTTTTTTTTTTTATATATAGCCGTCTATAATGTATATAAGAGTGAAAGTTGATCCCCTTTCCACTGAACCCTTTTTTCGTTTCTAGGGAATGAAAAAAGTTACAATAACGGATCGACTTCAAAAAGAAAAATTCAGAGGAAAAAAAAAAAGTATCGACTGTTTTTTTATTTTATAGATATCTCAATAATACTCTTATAAAAAAAAAAGAAGAAAGAAAAAAAAATTTAATTATCTTCTTATTTTTCAAAGAATGAAAAATCGGATATTTTTCGAATCGTAAAAATCGAAATCGTTCGCATTTATTAAGGCAGTTAACGCGTTTAATGACTTTGATTTTAAATTTCTTTTTTTGCTGATTTTTTTTTAACCGACAATTTTTATTTTCACAAGATTGCGGTTCATCTTCTTGACGTTAATTTTCTTTAAATTACCATTCAGACTCCTTGTAGACTTTTTTTTTACCCCCTTCAACTTAGGCCTATCATTTACTGCAATAAATCATTATTTACATTTTAACTTACACGCAAAAGGTTTTCTTTCTTTTTAATTTAGAAAATTCATTCCCCTCCCCCAACCGAGAATATTTTTGCTGATAAATATTTTTTTATGCCGTTTCGTTTTATTGAGGGAAAGAACGCTGTGGGCTGCATCAAATGATGTAAGCCACGTTTTTTTTTTTAAATTCAGGTTAAAGCCAGACGTTTCAAAGTCCAAATTGTGGAAAATTTGGTTAGGGTAAAGCAGATGGCTATATATAAAAAAAGCTATCTGCTTTACCCTAACCGAAAATTTCTTAAAAGATTTTAAGTTTACCAGAAATTTTCAATAATTCGGACTTGGAAATGTCTGGCTTTACCTGAATTTAAAAAAGTCGTTCTTATTATGTTGGATGCAGCGTTCTTTCCCTGAATAAAATAAAACGGCATCAAAAAAATATCCGTCAGTGAAAATATTCAAGGTTGGGGGAGGGGAAGGAATTTTCTAAAATAAAAAGAAAGAAAACCTTTTGAGTGTAAGTTAAAATGTAAATAATGATTTATTTTTGGAAAATTTCTTAAAAATTTTTGGAAAATATTTAAAAAATTTTTGGAGAATTTCTTACAATTTGGAAAATTTCCTAAAAACTTTTGGGAAATTTCTTAAAAATTTTTGAAAAAGGTCTGGAAAATGTCTGGAAAATGTCTGGAAAAATTCTTAAAAATTTTTGGAGAATTTCTGAAAAATATTTGGAAATATTATATATTTAAATATTTATATATAATTTATATATAATTATATATAATTATATATAATTATATACAATTATATATAATTATATATAATTATACACAATTATATATGATTATATATGATTATATATAAATTATATATAATTTATATATAATTATATATAAATTATATATAATTTTTTTTTTGGATGTATAATCATGGGTTTATGAGGCTATTATATATAATTATATATAATTATATATAATTATATATAATTATATATAATTAGGGTCCATGAACCCCCCGATTTGCCCTTTTCTTTGTAAGCTTTACAAAGTAAAGTTCGCAAATCAATCCTGATGCTTAGCGACAAGACTTGTGAGTGGTCTCCGCTCTATAGAGCTAAGGGGCAGATTTGTTTGGCTTTTTAGAAATTCGAGCAAAAATATAGTTCGAGCGTTATATAGCACAGCTCCACCATATTTTGCTTGAAAAGTGACTGACGTTGCTCTAAAAGCGTTTATTTGGATTGCAGATCATTAAAGAACGATACTTATATTAAATTACATTTAAATATATTTCTAACCTCATCGTATCCAGTGCTAGCACTTTGGGGAACCAGTAAGGTTTCCCTGGCCGCTAATAATTGGGAGCAATCCTGTTAGCGGACTCACAAAAAAATAAATAAATAAATAAATAAATAAAATAAAAAAATAATAAATTTAAAATGCAATAGTTTTGTCTTTTATAAAATTAAACCGCAGATTGAAATTTCTGAAATTATTGACAAGGATTAAATCGAATAAGAATAACAGCCAAAGCAAGTTTTATTGATCATTGTACACACATTCTCATTTTAGAGGCTTACATGAAAGATCTCAATTATCAGGGTATGTAAAAATTGAAAAAATTATACCGTAAAATCCAAATTCACTATCAAAAATTGTCCAGAACGTCCCCTAGCGAAAACGTTAGTCAAAACTATTTTAGAATGTGGAATGCGAACTTTATCATAAGCAAAACACGTAACTTTAATTGTACAAATTTTTAAAAAAAATCTCGCCTTAAAGGTTGATTTTTTGGTTATTCTTAAAAAGTATAAATGTTTTTTTAAACAATTTCGACGATCTTTACTTCTTTTAATAGTTCTCTAAAGCTAAAAAACTAAATCTTTTAAAATCTCACGAACTATAACTAATTATTGTATTTTATTAAAAATTCATCACAGCTCAAAATTTAGTTGAAAATATTCTAAAAAGCCTAAAAATGGTTTTTGTAAAAAAAGGCTAGCAATGTTCTTCAAAAAACGTGCCAGGGACAGAAAATTTATTACGAAGATCTTTTTTAACTTATTTTGGGAAAAAAATTTCCGATGTTAGGAAGTTTTTAAAAATATTTTCCAAAGGCTAAAAGGTTGAATAAAAAATTCTACGAAAAAGAGAAAAATTTCCCGAAACTGTAATGGTTCAACAAAACTGGAATTGTACTTATAAAATTTTCCAAGACCAGTAATTTTCTCAAAAACAGCTCCTTAATTAATAATCTAAGGCAAATTTTCCATAAAAAATTTCAAAAGCTTAAATTTTTTTTTTTTAAATCCCTGAAAAATTCTTGACAATTGTTAAAGCATTAGTTATTAATTCGCGACCTTAGAAACATAGGATAGGGGTGCAAAATGAAAGTTACAAATTTTACAGGAGACCATTTTTCATGCTTCAACTTGAACTGCACCAAAAGATCTTTTGGTTTCGGTTTTATTATATGAAACTTGTAACTAAATTGAGAATCAATCTATAGAAGAAAAAAAAATATCCTAACAAAATGAAAAAAGTCACCAAAAGAGATCATTTTTAGTTACCCTTTTTAGTTCCGAACTAAAAGGGTGTAAATGTTATAGCAAAATTCCTTGGGATAGCATTTATTTAGTGACTTTAATACAGGCTTTTCACTCTGAAAAAATGGTTCACTGTACGTTTTAAAAAAGCTCAAATAACGAATCCTTCCCTGTACTCCCTTTTGGCTCCAACTTTTTGTTGCTTTTCAGCATTTAAACCCTTAGATACAGAAAATCACGGAAACGAAGAAAAATATAAAAATTTCTAAAACAGTGTCTACAAGCTTAAAAAACATCTGAATAATACCCTAAAATAAAACACCCAAAGCCTGAACAGTAACCAAAACCTGAACAGTCCATAGGTTAAACACGATTTCCTTTTATGGGCATGCATGTTTACCTTATGACCTGTTCAGGATTACGTGACTGTTCAGGCTTTTCGTGATTTACTTTAGGGAACGTTCAAGTATTACGGAAAACTTTTTTCCGGGTTTTCGGACCCCCTCCACCTTCATAAGAATTAGTAAGATTTCTTTGATCCCCCTTATTATATTACGTAAGATTTTCGCGGACCCCCCTTTTTATTTTAGCGCCAATTTTAAATTAAAGTACTATTTTTCTTAAATCTAAATTTACAGTTCATACTCATATCCCTGGAGGTGGCTAAAAACGGCACAAAATCTCATCAAAAAATAAATTTTTATTTCTTAAAAATTTTTTGAAACGAATTTTCAATTTTTCTACTTTAGGCATTCGAAAAAATGATAAATTGCAAGTTCATGAAATAGCAATGAAATTAAAAAAATGAAAAATTGTAAGTTCATGAAGTCGCATTGACATTTAAGAAATTAAAAATTGCGAGTTCATGAAGTCGTTTTGAAATTTTGCAACTTAAAAATTGCGAGTTTAACAAGTCGCATTGCGAGTTGAACAAGTGGTATTGCGAGTTCCACAAGTCGTATTGCGAGTTCCACAAGTCGTATTGCGAGTTCACAAGTGGTATTGCGAGTTGAACAAGTCGCATTGGGCGATAGTCGAATGCGCCAATCGGATTAAAATGTGGCTCATCAAAAACGCCAAAATGGTATTTATCAAAAACGCCAAAATGTTATTGACAAAAAAATTATTGTTTGCGCCAGAGTTATGTTTGAACCGTATAAAATAGAGTAAAATCTAAGGAATTTTGACTTCACAAATATCTCGGTGATCGTGATTTTCGTTTTTTTTCTAAAATCACTGTAGTTGTGTAGTATCCTTATCCGTTTTTAATATAGCTGGGCACGATTTTTTCGTGCATCTCCACCTAATTTTGTCTTTACCCGTATAAGCTTTTCTGTAAGTAAAATTATCACAAACGAGCAAACATTTATTTTTTTGACTTGACATGATTTTAAAACTCATTTTGAAGACTGCAGGAAAATATTACGAAATACGTATAAGAATACCTCCTCAATAAAACAACAAAATAAAACCTGCAAATTTTTATTCGATAACAATGCTGTCATAAACCAACAGAGGCGAAATAAGGCTAGGCTTTCTTAAGCGAGTTTTTTTCGCATTGAGTCGCATTGCGAGTTCCACAAGTCGTATTGCGAGTTGAACAAGTCGCAATAAGCAACAAATCCATAAAAATAAAAATACTTGACCCTCCAGGGCTTCCATAATAATCTAAACTAACTTTTAATTAGTTTAACAGTAGGCGATACTTTGCAGTTCATATATCGTATTGGTATTTTGTTGGGTATTCGTTTTATCTCGAATTTTAGAATGTAAAGGAGTGTATATAGGGGTGTGGTGGTGGGGGGTGGGGGTTGAAAACGTAAATAAGTAAAAAAGAGCTCAACAAAATTTTTAAGTTTCTACAAAAGTCTTTAAAGTTACAATTTGAATAATAACCCATTGATTTACTCGGTTAGTTTCATTTTACTAGTTCCTAGTCAGTAATCCGAATTACCATCTCCTAATTTTTAAAGTGATCTAGATCATTAGATTCAGGTTGATTTTTTGGTTCACAACACAGTTTATAGTTCATAGGCGGTATAGTTGGTATTATAAGTTACCTAATCGTTGATTTACATGGCAGGAAAAAACTTAAACATAAAATGGATATCTAATGTATTTGGGGGGGGGGGGGTCATGTGGGTTAATTATACCCTGCAATTCTTTTTTATCTATAACAAAAATTCTATGTTTAGCTTATGGGACCCTGCAAATCTATTTTATATATGACAAAATTTCTATGCTTAGCTTATGGGAATATTTTTGTATATATTCAAAATCAGTTTGCAGGGTATATAATAATATTATATATAATTATATAAATTATATATAATTATATATAATTATATATAATTATATATAATTATATATAATATATAATTATAATAATGCCCTCCTCAACCCATCATTATACATCCGGAAAAAAAAATTATATATGATTATATATAATTATATATAAATTATATATAATTATATATAATTTTAAGATTTTATATAATTATATATAATTATATATAAATTATATATAATTATATATAATTATATAATTATATATAAATCATATATAAATATATATAATAATATTATATATAATATATATAAATTATATAATTATATATAAAAAAGCCATCTGCCTTACCCTAACCAAAATTTCTTTAAAATCTCTGGAAAATTTTCTTAAATTTTCTGGAAAAAGGTTTTTCCAGATTTTTATATTTGAATAATTTTTAGCAAAAAACTATCCCTTGTTTCCATAGGTACTCGCCCTATGCGTTCAAGCCTATATTGAGCACCTAGCGATTTTGAGTGTAGACATGCATGTGGTAGTGTGTAGACATGCATCCCTACTGCATGTAGTACAAAATATCCGATTGTTTTTTTCGTAAAGCAAGCGGGAAAAAAGAGGTTTCTATGGTGTTTTCGATGCCGCAGATTTACGAAGCAATTCCAAATAAGAAAAAGCAATATGGCGCCAAATGAAAAATTTAAAAAAATAAAATTGCTCCGCCAGTCAAATTTTTAATTTCGCTAAACTTTTGACTTTAAATCCGGAATCAGCGATCCAAAGTACAAAAGTAGATCAAGTTTCAGCTTACTGCAGTCAATAATAATAGAATTTTTTTATAGCGATGCCTCTCATTTCAGGCGACAAATCTTAAAATAAAACGAAAAAAATTAAAGTAAGAAGAAAAGTGTGATAAAAGGAAAAAAAAATTTTAGGAAATTGTTTTTTAAGACTAGGAGCAAGTCTGCAAGGTCAAAAGTAAAGACAGGATGTTTTGAGAGAGAAAAAATGCTGTTGGCCAACACTTCCCGTAAATCACAAAAAAAAAAAAAGAAAAATTCTACAACTGATTGAAGTTTTCCATAAGTTCCTTGCTAACGGAATAAAAAGCTTAAGGTTTCGAATCCCGATCAAAAATCTGATAGGTTTTTTCGAATCCTACCTTTTTTTTATATATGTAAAAGTTATATATATATATTAGAAATTGCTGTTCCATTTTATACGAAACTCCATTTTAGCTTAGGGAACACCTGTCATTCAAACCAGACATGAAATTTTATTTTCTTACCCGTGGATCCTTTTTTTTTACTGATTCCATTTTTAAAAAATTCGCCCGGGCTGTTTAAGGTTTGACCTTTTTTTTTTTTTTTAATCTTGTCTGAATGAAATTCCAAAAAGTTTCGACGTAAATTTTTTTTTCCTTTTTACTTCTCGAATACCGCCGACGTTTTGGTTAATCGTTAAAAAGGGTTTACACTTCGTTAGGCAGTCGCCATTGTAAATCAAAAAAAAAAAAAAAAAAAAACGAGAGAGAGACCTGGAATCGAAAATAAGATTAAGGTAAAATGAATTTCCACGTGAGAGGATTTTTGTCTTGCTGTGGGAGAAATGACATTTTTTTTAAAGCCGCCTTTTTTTTTTTCCTCACTAAAGTGTAAATCAAAAAAAAAAGTTCTGAAAAGGAAGTCGTAATCAGTATAAAAATGACGAAAAGCCACAGCAGGGAAATGGCAGGAGGTCATTAAAATTCTGACGTAATAACCACGGGTAATAAGCAGCAGAAACTGCCGTTGAAAACTTCTTTGAAACAGTTGATTGTAATTGTTCCCATCTAAATTTCGCATTAAGTAACGACGGCGACTTTTTCGCAGTTAAAAACATTTATAAACTATTAATTATGATTTAATTTGCCTGGGTTTCTTCTTTTTCAAAGTCCTTTCTTTTTTAATCGGCTGAAAGGCGGAATTTAAGATTATTTCTTTTAAATATTTATTTTAAAAGTACATCCTCTTCTGTAATAAATCTAAGAGGGTAGCCATTCTTAGCCAAAATCATCAATTAATTAGTCACGTAGCCCAACCGTTTTTTTTTACGCTGTTTAAATTTTCTTTTACGTTTCTCTAAGCTAAATAAAAAAGGATACAGCTTTCTAAGCCTGACAAGCATAACTAGCTCAGTCATATCCTCTTATATTAATTCAAACGAAAAATTTAATTATTTACTCATTCGCTCTCCGAGATATTTTGTCATTTATCCATTTCCTTCTTCTCATCTTCTTAATTAAACATTATACACATTTTCTTAGACGAAATTAAAATCAGTCTGAAGTGTAGCTCAGGTTCCCACCCCCTTCCGTCCCTTGGTTTTTAATTTTAAAGGATGGGGCACTTGTAAGAATTTTTCTTTTTATTATTTCCTGGAAAGAGAGTTGTGTTTCTGCTTAATTAACCTTTTCTTTCTTTAAACAAAAAAAAAATGAATAGAATTGTATGCCTATTCACACCCGGAAACATTGCGTGAATTTTTTATTAAGCAAAGTCGTATTTCGTCGAGTACTTTTGCTTTTTTTTTTTTTTTTTTCCCTCTACAGCATCATAATCTTAAATGTGCACAAAAGCTACTTTCATGCACTGGAAAGTTCAAACATTTTATTATAATTTTGTACTTCGGAAGAGCTTTTTGCACTACTTCTTCATCCAATGTAAAAAAAAAAAAAAAAAAAAAAAAAAATCCAGTATCAAAATGAATTTTCATCCTCAAACTCTTCACCCTTTAAATCTCCATTATTCAAAATTACAAAAGTATAATAATAATAACAACAACAAAATTCTTTAATAAAAAAAAAGTAACAGCTTTCGTTTTGTACTTGCGCTGCAGGAGCTTTCAAAAACCGTTAATGGTTATAATCGTTAGAAACCATTTAAAGTCCCTCTTCGCGAGTCGATGCTTTCATTCAGCTACTAGGTTTTTTTTTTTTTTTTTGTTTTAATTTTTTATTCTCAGCGGTTTGAATTACTTTTTTTTATTACTTACTGATGTTAATTGTAAAACGCAAAAAAGGGGAGTGCTTTTGTTATTCTGAGAAGGTTTCCGTTTGATAC
This sequence comes from Liposcelis bostrychophila, assembly GCA_037577465.1. Lineage (NCBI taxonomy): Eukaryota > Metazoa > Arthropoda > Insecta > Psocodea > Liposcelididae > Liposcelis > Liposcelis bostrychophila. The sequence goes on from CM075210.1 coordinate 11,834,364, forward strand.
AAAAAAGGCTGAATGTTTTATTGAAGTTGTAGTCTTTTGTTGTATTCCGAAAAATGGAAATCAGGAATAAGTTGGTGGTTGATGCATATGGTTTAACAGAAACCCGGTGAATAGTTTTTTAAAAACGAATTCATAATGGTTTCTGGTTTTCGAATTATTTTCACCATCTTCTAGATTGTTTCCTGCTTTGTTTTCTGGTTTTCTGATGACTAGGGTTAAAAAGAAAGTGTTTCCGATTTTGTTCTTCACCAAAAAATGGGTTCATTTCAGTGTGAAAACGCAAGAAAAATTTTGAAACTTTTTTTTAAACGATTTGGGGGTGTCACAGAGTAGAAAAAGGGCCTAAGCAACAATTTTTTTTCTTAGCATTTAATAAAACGAAAATTTGGTGCATTTTTTCGTAATTGAATTTTACAAATATGGGACTTAATAGGTGCTTTTGATGTTGTAGAAGACGAATTCTACCATCCCGATTTTATCCGGCCAACGCCTGAGTCGCTGTTAGCGCTTTTTTAGCTCTTAAACCCGATTTTTCGGGCTTAATTTTTATTTGGAAATCTGGAGCCTTCGGAATTTTTTTAAAATTTTTTAAGTTGCTTATACTTGTGGGGAAAAGCCGGAGGAACACGAATTTCAATATCCCGATTTCCCCCGACCAATGCCTGAGTAGGGGTATTTATAGGTCATGTTCAGTTACATTTTTTACTCAGGACACTCTATTTAATAAGTATCTTTTGTGTTTCGAATCAATTTCCGAAATTTTTTTACGGTCGGAAAATCCTACTCGTAGTTTTTTTGAAAGTCCAAGTTTTTTCCGTGCGCCGAAGGTCAACAGCTGATCTGTCTCCAACATAAATGTGCTTGGAGATAGTCTGTTTTGACTACAGTTCTTAAAAATCATGTCACCACAAATTTACATAAGCGTGTAGGCTTGTTGTCACGTGACTTTGGAAAACAATGAAAACTTTCCATTTCCAATCATATGTACGATGGAGATACTCCGTCTGTTGATCTCCGGCGCACGGAATTGAAGATTAGATCCTTGACTTTCACTTTTAAAAGTTCACCGGATAGTATAACTTTATTTTGGAAGAGGCTGCAATTTCTCAAAAAAATTTGAAATTTCGGGCATATTTTTTTTTTTTTTTTTTTTTTTTTTTTTTTTTGAATGTTTAATTTAGTGGTGAGGAGGTTGATATGGCACTGCTGCATAGGGTGGCCCTTATTTTACTAATTTCGGCGAACGCCGCGCAACCCCTAATTTTTTTATAATAACCAAAACAAAGATTCCCTGATTTTTTTTCAGATTTTTTGGACGTCGTTTACTCGTGTCCCCCGGGGACCTAAAAAATTTCACCGCAGACCAAAAAAACAAAAATTTTATTTTTATGTAAAAATGGTTGTTTCCTATTCGAAATTTTATGAAGAATACGAAAATAAATTCGAAATTTATTTATATCAAGCTATTACTGTGCAATAGGACAAAAATATGAAGAATTTCGCAAAAAATTGCGGCCATACCATATTTTGCTAATTTTTTAACTTATTTTGGCCTCTAACATCAAAGCCGTATGAAATATATAACTTTTAACTACATTTTTGTGATCTGCTTAAAAATTCAAATAAAAAACAACTAGTTTTACATAAAAGGAAAATTTTTAATTATTTCGGTCTTGACGGGAATTTCGAAATTTTTAGATCCCGGGGGGACACAACTAAACGACGCCCAAAAAATCTGAAAAAAATCAAGGGATCTTCTTTCGGTTACTAAAAAAGAATTAGGGGGTTGGTTCACCAAAACTCAAAAATTCGTAAAACAAGGGCTGCCCTACTACTGCAGCATCTTTGCTAAAACTTTGAGCTATTCTTCTCAGTAACCAATGCACTAGTTAAGAAGAAAAAAATCTGAAATTCTACTGTCTGATTGGTCCCACATTAGATTGACGACTCACACTTATGTCCATTAATCTCCCTCGTGCTCTGCACAAGTCAAACTGTCTAGACTGCGTAGGAGGATACGTTAATTACATGTTAACATATCTGAAGAACAAACTCAATCCATTACCGATCCATTATTTATGGATGGAGTTTCTTCGGGTCTTCATTTGGGTGCGACTTCATACAAGCAAGCCGTGTTATCGGGCCAACTTGCTTCCCCCGTTTTAAATATTCATCCATTTTTAATTTTTTATTTTTAGATCCCGACGAATTTTCATTTGCATCGAACCGGCTCATAAATCCCCGATAACGATGCTATAAGATCCCGAGAAATCCCGACATTATATCCTTGCTAATTTTTATTTCCCTTTTGAAATTCTTTTTCCCATAATGAAATCCGACGTATGCTAACCACGTCATTCCCCCACGAATGCCTTCAAAGGCCACAGATTTTTATCTACCTTTGTTTATATATATTTTGTTTTTCTTAATGAATTAACCGTTCATGTATCAGGCAGAATATCGTGCGCGCCGGTTATCAATAACCCCCGAGAGGAAATCAAAAAAAAGAAAAAAAACCAACGGACACGAAAAGAGCTTTTTCGGAGAAAGAGCCTTTTAGGTTTTTGATTAACGAAGCCCCCGGAGAACATCATTATTCTAATTCTCAACTAGTTGCTTTTACCCGGACCCCCTCTTTTCCTTCCCGAACCTCCCCTGCTGTTTGTAAATCAGATTACCATCAACTCAGTCGTACATGTTTACTTCCTTCCGTTGCAAACAGAGAGGGAGAAAGTGCTTCCCAGGATTTCTTGTTTATCGACGCAAAACCTCCGAATAACTTTATGAGGCTATTAAAACAAGACAAGCCATCTAGTCCTCGGGTTTAATCTCTCTAGAAACTTGTGGGTTGACATAAAATTCGATGATATTCTTTCAAGAACAAACTGAGCAACCTTGGGTCTCCCAATTTTATTATACTTTTATCATTTCTGTCAAAAGTTTTTCCTTTTTTTTTTTTTTTTTTTTTTTATTTTACTTTCTCCGTGTTCGTGTGAGTACAGTACATTTTTTTCCTTAATAATAAATGCTTACAATTTTTCTTTTTGACTGCTTTTATCACAACTGTTATATTACCCAAAACGAGCTCATTTGTTGACCTTAATGCTCCGCGTCCTCTTCGAAAGCATCATTTTGAAGTACGACTTCCCGAAACAATTCCTGCGGTTCTCCTTTTTATGTCACGAACACACAAGAGATCCCCGAGACTAATCTAAACCCTGACCACAGTCTTGGTATTCACGTGTTGACGAATAGGATTTGTAAAAAAAAAAAAAAAAAAAAAAAAAAAAAAAGCGAAAATGTTTTTTTGTCGTGTTTATAGACGTGTAAATGACATTCAAAATAACGTCTGAATTGTTAAGGGAATGTTTTCTTTTAAATGAGGTATCGATACAATCGCCCCGGGTGTAATGAGGGAAAATGTTAAGATTTGATGAAAAAGACGAAGAACGATCGTTTCTTAGCGTGTTTTCTTCTTACTTTTTTTTTTTCCGAAAAAAAAAAACCTAGGTTTAAGCCTGTTTGACGAATGACGTCGTTATGAGAACATCATTTATTTACCCCAATATTAGATTTTCGTTCCAGGAGGTTCCTATCCGGGTCACATCCAGAATATACTATTACCGGGAAAGGGTAATGTGTGTGACTGTAAGCTATTTTTATATTAGAACCTCCTTCTATTAACGTTCTTTGCTAACCAGGTCACGACCATGCGGTGCTATGCGTAGCCTATATCGATGATTCGCGTGGCTAAATAATTTAATTATTACACGAAATGATTTTTTTTTTTTTTTTTTTTTCAAGATCATACGAACGATTTTGCAAATCGATTTATAAGCAGTCGCAGTTTTTTATTCCTTAGACGGGAAAAATAAAAAATTATAAGTCAATTTTGTTTTGTCCTTAAGTTGTAAAAATTGCGTTTAAGCTCGGGAGAAAAACGGTGACGTAATAATAAAAATCGAATTCCAAATATGTTTGTGAATGATTCAATAAAATCGTGAAGTGTGCTTTCGAAATCTGTTTAAAATTTAACATCATAAGTTACTACTATCATCGTTTTCATTTCCGTTTGTCTGACATTTTTTTTTCCCTCTTTCGCTTTCCCTTTCTCTCCCCCTGGCGTTCGCTAAGGTTTTTACGTTTTCTTGAAATGAGATTTACGATGGAATATAGTAATAGGGAGAATACTAATTTTGGGCTTTTAAAAAAGGTAAAAAAAAAAAAAAACTGTGTTGGAGGTCAACTGCACGGTAAAAAATTATCTGTTAATATGTTAAAAACGGTCCACCAATTTTGTATGTTAACGGTAATCCGTTAAATTTTTAACAGATTCATATGTCAATTTAACAGATTTCAAATATGTTATTTTGTTTTTTATGCCATTGAATTTTTCGGCAAATTTCAGAATATTAATTTCTGAAAAAAATTTTTACAGAACTGCAGTATGTTAAATTGACATATAGAAATTGGTGGACCGTTTTGAACAGACAAAATATGTTGATTTTACAGATAATTTTTTACCGTGTGGTGTATCTTCATCGTAAATATGATTGGAGATACTCCGTTTCGACTGTTTGTGAAAATCATGTGACTACAAGTTTACACGCTCATGTTGACGTCACTTGTGGTCATATGATGACACTTTCACGAAATGTCTAAACAGACTATCTCCAATCATATTTACGATGGAGATATTTGAGTTCAACTCCAAGGCACGGAATTGATATGAGGTTCAAATTGAAGTTGAAAAAAAATTTAAATTTATTTTTCTGACTAGGATTTATATGATGTACGACATGAAGTTAGTTTTTACTACCGCTGGGAAAAGTCTGAGGTATTTAAAAAAAATGAGCTGACCCTGTACTTAGTTCGACTCGTAGAATTTGAAAATTGACCTTAAAAATTAGGTGCGGTTGCGCGAAAATGCCGATATCTCCAAAAATGGGAAGTGTAAAATCGTCTTTAGGGTACTAGTTCGCAGCAAGTCGCAAACTGCAGATTTTTTAAATATTTTTATTTTATTTATTTATTTATTTATTTTTTCAAAAATTTTGTTTATGACCATTGGAGGTCAGGCAGGGCCGAAAAATGTACGAAATCCTTTTCTTCACATATTAAAGAGCATGACTGAGTATTTCAGTGCACTATGAACTTAAAACTTTATGTTTGACAAAAATATTAAATTAAATTGTTTGTTTATTTTCCGAAAATAAAAAGAACATGGCACTAGTACTTTAAAAAGGGCCAAAAAATAAATTAATTAATTAACAGTAAAAATAAAATCCGATTTTTTCCGAATATAATGTTAAAGCACATTTATAAATGCACTGCAATAGTCAATCATGCTCTTTTATATGTGAAGAAAAGAATTTCGTAAATTTTTTTGCCCGATTTGATTTCTAATGGCCATAAAAAAAATACTTTCAAAGAAAAAATAAAACCTTCGCGGCTTGCTGCAAACTAACACCCATGAACAGCGCGTCGGAGGTGAACTAACGCGTCTCCATCGTAAATATGATTGGAGATAGTCTGTTTCGAGTGTTTATGAAAATCACGTGATCATGCGACTGCAAGTTTACCCGCTCATGTTGCCGTAAACTTGAGGTCACATGACACTTCCACGAAACGTCGAAACATACTAAGTCCAATCATATTTTCGATGGAGATACGTTAGTTCACCTCCGACGCACAGAACCATTTTTATTTTTTTGATTTTATTTTTTTATTTTATTTATTTATTTATTTTCTTTTTTTGAGATACCGACCTTTTTTACACAGTAAATTTACCTAATTTGCAAGGTCCGTTTTGAATTCAACGCGGATCGAATTACATATAGTATCTGTTCAATTCTGAAATTCCTGAATTTGAACCCTCAGTTGTGTGGTGCATAAACAATATTTTGTAAAAAAAAAAATTTCATAAGTTCAATTGCGCATTAACTTACCATTAGTTCAATCGTCCCAGATTCATTACCTAATAAAGCAGAATAAGATAAAATCCTTCTGTGTTTATTAGTCAGGCCGTTTTTTTTAAAAATTGGAACAATGATGACTAAGTTTATCAATCAATCAAAAACCGTGTTCGAACAAGACTTATATTTCTCCTCTCTTTCCATAACTCTCTCACAATCCTAAAGGATCGCTGCTGCTCAAAGCTGCGTAAGTAACTAAGGGGCAGAGGGGATTGAAAATTTCCCAAATCGTAATACTTGAGTGGTCTTTAAGGAGGTTCTACCGGTGAATTTGAGATTCTTAGCTGATCGTTCTCCTGCAACTTAAACGTGGACGGAACTTTTGTGTGTTTTTTGAAGAAAGGTTTTTCCGCCTACAAAAATTTAATTGGAACCGAATAAATTTTTAAAAATATAGGAATATTTCTTTTAACATTCTCCACAACTTTTGTTACTTGAAATTTCGATCCCTTTATCATTTGTGGTGTTTTTTCTGAGGTTTTCTCAAAAAAAAAAAAAAAAAATTCCATGTTTATAAGCAAAACACCAGCATGTTTACTATTTTAACAAATTATTTTTGTAAAGAGTTTATAAAACATTTTAATTAATAATAAAAGCGAATTTTCGTGCAACAAAAGTTGAGGAGAATGTTAAGATGAATATTCCCCATACTTTTAAAAAAATTATACGGAACGAATTAAATTTTTGTAGGCGGAAAAATTTTTCTTCAAAATATAAACAATGTTGCGCTTATGTTTAAGTTGCAGGAGAACAATCAACTAAAAATCTCGAATTCATCGGTAGAACATCCTTAAGCAAAATATGTCCAGTTATTGGAGTTTCCTCGTAGTTTGTAAAAAAACTCAATTAGACTCATACTGACAAAAAAATAAACAGCTCCTAATTGAGGAAAACTACAGTCGGTAAACATCGGAATTAATGAGAACTGGAACTAGGAGAAGCGACCATTAAAAGTGTTTGAAATGAACAAAGTAAGGCCAAAGTCCATGTGATTAAACTTATCGAAAGCCAAAGTAAAATATTATACTGATAATAACTGATAACTTACCTAATCAGTAGCGGTTTTACTTCTAAGCAGTAATTTTCTCCAAAACAGAACTGCGAAGAAGCTGTAAAAAAAATGCAGCAGCTGAATAAATTCGATAATATTCTTAATCTTTTATTGCATATTTTCGATTTCTATTTCTATTCATCTTTCTGTTGTCATGCTAACTTTTCGGAGTGTTATTAGGTCAATTACACGATTTTCGATATAATCTAATCGATTTTCCGAATTCCGGAAACTAATAATCATCAAAGCACAATTAATTAATTAATTATTAATCCAGGAGAAGGAACATTTGACGACTGAAATACCTACCAGTAGAAATTATTGTTTAAGTTTCTCCTATTCCCCCGTCAAAGGGACATAATAGTCCCGAGCTTCTAATGATCGAATAGAATGTAATTTCCCTCGGATTTTCTTCCTCCAAAGTGAGTGATGATCCTTTTTGATTGTTGCAAGCCCGACGTTCCTTTCCTTTCCACGTAAATGGTCGCTTTTACCTGCGGAAAAAATGTTTAAAATATTAACGTCACGAAATTTCAATGCCAAGTTTCACATACGATTTGTATTTTTTTTTTTTTTTTTTTTTTTTTTTTTTAGTATTTAACAAGCACTACTACAGTAAAATAAAAATAAAATTTTTTTTTTTTTTTAAATAAAAATTATTACATGTATAAATATGCAAATCATAACTTGATCGACGATGTTATATTTTTATTTTTTTATATGGGCTTTTTTTTCTGCTTTTTTAAATTAACTTTGTTGTTTAATCATCCATTATTCCAGACCAAATCAGATTAACATGGAAATAAACGCTTATCGACGATAAAAAAAAAGGATAAATAATTTATTTATTATTACTGTTTTTCATACAGATTAATAGGTTAGGGGACTGCACGTTGGTTAATAATATTGCTCAAGGTCTATCTTCATGTTTAAGTCATATTAACTTTGTAATAAAATTATTGCTTGTTTCTCGGCTTTTTTTTATTACGCCGAGGGGTGTGGAATGGTTAAATCTTGTAATTTTTTTATTTTTTTCTTACGCCGAGAAAAAAAAAATAAGATAAAAGCACGTACTATTCCCGCTACGGCCTTTCATTTAGCGAAGATTATATATCCTCCATAAAAACGGGGGAGCGAATAAATTTTAATATAAGCGACGATACCCCTCAATTCGTTCAATAATTAATAAAACATCGTAAAAGTTTTGCACTCTTGCGCCCATTTCTTCCGTGGAAAATAGGCGCCCCTTTTATTATTATGTTGAAAACGATTTAGTCTAATATTCATTGCGTTCTACATATTGAAGTAGAGAATCAAGCTTAGGCGGTTTTACTTTATTATCCCGACAAACGTTAAACCTAATTAAATCTAAATTAATGCAGAGAGAAGGACGTTTTTGCCAAATCCTCTTTGGCATTAAACAGACCGAGGAACTCGGTTTTTATTAATTATAAAAGAAGAAGGAGGGCAAAGGGGCCACGGAGGGATGACGAAGGGGGGGGAGGGGGGGCAGTAGTTAAAAAGTGCTTGCGTATAGAGATAGATCTTGAACTTCCTCTAGTTATTAAAAGACGTAACCCAAGGGTTGTAAAGTGTTGGTTTATTGTTTATTAAAGCTGAAAATTATACGAAAACAAAGTGTATGTGTGTACATAAAAAAAAAAGATAGTCAGCTTTCAACTTCTTGCTTGGTTACAACATCTCTTACTTTTAGGAACACCCGTGGAGGTTGGAATAACGATGTATGTCCTCAGCATCAGCTCGCTCTCTGAAGTTCAAATGGTACTAAAACCACAATACGTTAAATGGATGCGTTTTCTACGTTTTTCTTGCTCTTATTTAATTTTTTTTTATATATATATAAATATTATATATAAATTATTCGCCGTAACCCGCTGCTTTATTATTTAGAATATTTTTATTAATATTTTTTTTAAATTAAGAAAAATAATTTAATTAATTTTTTCGAAAATTGGAAGCAAAAAAAAAAATTTTGCGGGGATTTTTGCACGAACCCGACGAAACTGATAACTTAAGTAACTGTAAAAATATCAATGAAAAATATTCTAAGTAATAACAGTCATGATTGAACGTTTCTAGAAAGTCATTTCCGATGTTCTATATCCTTCTTTTTTAATTATTAAAGTATTGTAGATCTAGATATTATTCCAAATTCACAAATATTACCTTCCAGGCATGTCTTAAGCTCAGCTCTTTTTTTTATCCTTTTTGTTTACCTTTTTTATATACTTTAGTTCTTTATTTATGTAACTAAATGAAAGAAAACAAAAAGTTTTTATTTAAATCAAAAGTAAAAAAGAAAAAGAAAAAAAAGAATTAAAGACAAAAAAACACGGGGTTCATTTCTAAGCAGAAGGGACTTAATTAAACCACAATTTAATATTTTTTAATCGTTTCTTCCTTTAGCAATATAATTTTTTTTTTCGGGTTTTTTTGAAAACAAAAAAACCGTTTAAAAAAGATGTTAAATTAATTTATATATGTTATTGTTGTATAACATTTGTATGAAAAGGATGAGGATGAAATGTCATTCCGGATACAAAGGTGGGTGTACTGTTTGCTTTCAGGTACACCAGTGGAGGTGGGAATCACCATGTACGTTCTCTCCATCTCATCCCTCAGTGAAGTCAAAATGGTACACACATAGTAACCTTAATTATATTATTAAATATTGTTCGCTCGCATTTTGAATTTTCAACAAAGAAAAAAAAAAAAAAAAAAACAATCACTTTTTCCTTCTTTTTTTTAAAGAATTTTTTTTTTTTTTTTTTCAAAACGGCTTTGAAATGGGATAGTACACATATATATTTTTTTTAACGAAGAAAGAAGTGGGATTAACTATCCTATTTTGAAAGCGAATTTTTTTCTGTAGTACACATTTTTTTTCTAAATACAACAGCAAGAGCCGGTGCAAAAGTAATTGTATGCGTGTTTTATATGCTTTTGTCTTTTTTTTTCGTTCTGCATTTTTCATTCGTAACGAAAATATTTTTTTCTGGGGCTAGGCAGACTTTTTTTTTCGGGAGAAAAATAAAATTTTTAGGAATTATATGAAGTTGATTGTTTAAAGAAGCACTTAGCACTCGTTTAAAGTGAACATTTGTTTTCAGTCACTATTGTTTTAATGTGCAAAAAAGAATTTTTAAAAAATTGATTAAAATTTAATTTGGTGTTGCACTAAATGCTGAGATAACTTATTCTGGCTTATAACGTTACTTGAAACACTTTGCACCGTGTGTGACAATCTTAATTTAAGCTAGGGAGGAGGGTATTCTCTTTTCATAATTATAAAATTTCTTTTTATTTCTTTTAAATCGAATAATTTCCGCATATTGGCGTCCGATAAAAATTTAGTTTGAATAGGTTGCTTAATTCGCTTTATAACATATTACGTAGCTTCAAATTTTTCGGCACCTACTATTTTTTTTTTCCTTCTAAGGCAAAGCTGTTTTTCTTGAGGAGGTGAGTGTTGCTTGTAATAACTATCGTTAGGCATTTCTTCCGAAATCTCTGCCTGAGATCTTTTGTAATTTAATTTATTTTTCCGTATTTTTAAATGCACTAAATTTGTGATTAACATAGATTAGTCTATTAAGTAGAATTCAGGGAAGTAGCGAAATTATGACCATTTTCTTTTCTGTTACTTTTTATTTTTATTTTTATTTTTTTTTAAGTTCAGAAATGCTATGCATTTGGTAATCTAAAGTTCAAGGAAAAACCTTTAAATTTTGCATTTTATATATTTATTTTTATAATTATAAAATATTTTAAAGTAAGTACAAAAACAATGCATCTTGCGGTAATTTATAATTATGCAATTTTTTTTTTATTTTTATTTTTTTAAAATTATTTTTAACTGAGATTTGCTTTTTCTTTCCGGAGATTTTACTTTTAATTCGAACTGAAGCGATGCTCCTAACGATACTCAAGTGTCTTTTAATGATTCATTAAATCCAATGTCGTCAGAGGATGAATTTAAAAAAATTAAGTTTTGCAGGTTGTTCGTCAACACTTAAGCAAACCTCAAAACTTGTTCAAGGCCAAAATTGAAAATTTTTTAAATATTTTTTTCTGCGTGAAATAAAGTCCATATTGATTTTCATTTAACAATAATTTATGATGGCCTAGAATAAAGGCCAAATTTTTAATGCAAATTTAATAAAAATTTCAAACTTCCAGTCTAGAAGAGGTTTTCTGCGAAAACTATTAAATCAGTTTTCTTGGAAAACTACAAATTTTCCGCTCCGTTGGCGGTTTCAGCACTTAAAAAATTAATAAATTAATTTTTTTATTCCGAAAAGAAGATGCATCAGCGATCTCCGAAGTATAAGGAAAAAATTGGAAAAAAAATTGAAAAGTTCTCGAAAAACAATGTCAAGTCTCAAGTCGAAACAAGTAGATACTAATTTTCTAAAATGTTTAAATAAGTGTCAATTTTGCATTTGCAAAGCATTGGTTAACGAATCATTCGTTTCAAAACCATTTTCAGTTTTTTAAGGAGCGATGGAATCGTATCTCCTGTTGGCCTTTAAACTAGTGATAGTTTATGATTGTAAACATTTTTTACTGTTGAAACCTTTTATAGTTACTTTCTAATTGAATTTTTGATTTTCCCATTGATTCTATTAATTATATTATCAATGAAATGATCAAAATATTGATGTCCAAATCAGCCTGAATCAATAAGATTTTCATATTTTACCGATGGAGGAAGTAACAAAGGCAAGGCCGAAATTTTCCACTGAAATATGTTGCAGTGACATGTTGCAGCTCTAAAAACATGTTGCCAACACGTTTCTGAACATGTTGCAGCATAGAAACATGTTGGAAAAATGTTGCGCAACATTTACAAACTTTTATTTTTCATTTTTCAGTGTTACGCAACATGTTTTTACTCTTCAACATGTTGAGCAACATGTTTCCGTAACATTTCACTGCAACATGTTTTAGCGTAAAATTTCAGTCTTATTTTACCAACTTTCCGAAGATATCTAGAAAATCTGCCGAACGTTTATAGAGTCATAATTACTAAGATTTTTCTGACTGGTTGCTTATAAATCAAGAAAGTAAAAACTGAAAATACCGAAAAAAAAAATAACTGAAGCAATAAGCCTTATTTCCGTGCGTCGGAGGTGAACTAACGTATCTTCATCATAAATATAATTGCAGACAGTGTGTTTCGACTGTTTGTGAAAATCATGTGACTACAAGTTTACACGCTCATGCTGGTGTCACTTGTGGTCACACGACACTCACGAAATGTCGAAACAGACTATCTCCAATCATATCTACGATGGAGATAAGTGAGTTCACCTCCAATGCACGGATTTAAAAACATAGCTAGCGCGGTTACTCTTTAACGTTAGAGAGATTATACATATTTCTTCAGTTTCGTCTATAGCATGTATTTAAGCTACAGATCTCAGGCAAAGATCTGCCAACACTCAGTTTGGTCATTTTTTTTTCTTTTTCCTTCTGGCCAACCCTGAAGTGTTCGTTTCATCAAAATGTATGAAGGGAAAAGTACTGAAACCCTACCAAATCAAAAACCACATTTAACGTTAATTAAATCCTCCGATGGCTTGTTCGTCTCTTTATTAATTAATTAATTTGTTATTAACGCTAATCACGATGGATCAATATACATGCCTGAAGGCGGTTACGCTTTTTAGAAATTTACCTTGATTACAAAGAGTATTTGTACAATTTATTTTCTAAGAAAAACAGCCTGCCGAAGAGGATTCGAAAATGTTTTTACTCAAAAAAACATTTACAGGACGCCGAATTATTTGAAAGCCGTGAAAATTCGAAAAACGTGATTTGATTTAACGATTATTTTCGTCATTTTAGGCATACAGAAAAACAGACACCGGTTGAAAAAATGCATTAAATACACACACACAACACGCTATACTTTCCCAGTTTATTACTTTTATTTTTATTTATTTTATTTATTTAATAATGAAAAAAATGGGCGGCAAGATTTTTAAATATATCCAAAAATAGAAAGCGTTAAAAAGAAAAAAAAATTAAACTTAGAGCAACTAATTTCACGCATGAGTCGTACTTATATTTTATTTTCAGTTAATTCGGTTTTCTCTTTTTTTTTCTTACAAAAAATGATATATTTAATCGTTTTCATTTCTTTTTTTTTTAATACGTAATTTTTTATTTCTGAAACGAAAATACGTTGGAACTTGATACGTTCTTAGTTGGGGCTGCAGGTTAATCGGGGTTCATTTCTTGTAGGATAATAGTTTTAAAAAAAATCTTTAAAACTTTCAGAATTTTTACTCAAATAACTTTTTTTTTCTCCTCAGGATTCACAATTTTTTTTTTTCAATTGAAAAAATTCTGAAATTTTTAAAATTTAATTTTTATGTTTAGTTAAGATTTTATTTATAAAATTTAAGCCGGTTGAATTCATAATTGATTTTATTTTTTATTTATTTACTTTTTTTTTTTTTTTTTTTTTTTTCAATAACAATTTCCATATAAAATGGGTTATGAATTCATCATGAAAACGTTTCGGTTTAGTTTTTCGTCATCATATTTTTATTTCATGTTGTTGTTCTAGTTATTTATTTACTTTTTTATTTTTAATGAAAAAAATATATATCCCTTTTGCCACAAGAAATGTACCCCGTGTTTTGCTTTTGCGCGGGCTGAAAAAAAAATCTGCATAGAAGATATTCACAATCATCATTTTTCATAAATACAAATTTTAGAAAAAAAAAAAATAATAGGAATCATTGTGAATATCTTGTAAATTTTTACATAATTTGTGTCTGTCCATGTTATGGTTCTGTTTATATGATATAGTCTAATAGAGGGTCTGAATAAAGTTTGCTCCTGTTGTACTTTTTTTTAGAGGAGCTGAAGCATGCCGTTGGTCTAGTAGGTTCTTTTTTTTTTAATATGAAAAAAATGCTATAGACGAATTTTAATTGAAAGATAAGCTACTTTTTTTTCGAATTTATTTATTTTTTATTTTTATTTTTTTTTTTTTTTTTTCTATACGATTTGAAGAACGAAGTATGCAAATTTATTATTAAAAAATTTTTCATTCACAGGTTGGCCGAAGGAGTAAAAAAAAAATTAAAAGGAATTTTTCTCTTCCTTAAAAGAATTTTCAAAAAAATTCGAATATATATTTTTAAAAAATAAAAATTTTTAAGTAAGGAAAAGTTCCCTAAAAAAAAAAAATTTTTTTTTTTTAAGTTTAAGCGAAAAATAGTTTGACAAGTAGTGTAGCCATTTATTTTCTGCAGGTCCGCCCGTCGAAGTGGGAGTTACGATGTACGTCCTCAGCATTAGCTCCGTTTCGGAAGTGCTGATGGTATTCAAAACTATTTATATATTTTTATATAAATATTGTCTGGTGCTCAGATCTACTTCTTCTTTGAGTCTTTTATACCAGAAAAACAAAATGCGCATCTTTTTTTTTTTTTTTTTCTCATTATTCAAATAAGTAGATTAATCGTTTCCTTTCGTTATTTTTAGTGGTTAAAAGTATCAAAGGAGAAAAGTAGACCATAATCTGTATCTTCCAGCCATAACGATACCTTGGCTACAGGGAGAGTGCTTGGAATATTGATCCCTTATACGAGTATTTCGTACTTTCCTTCTGGTTTCCTTTATTTTCAGTTTTTTCATTTTTTTTTTTTTTTTATTCATCTGCTTTATAACATCTTCATTTTTATTTAATTTTTTTTTCTCATTTTCCCTCTTTCTCAAACCGTTTTTATGGACGATTTGAGAATTTTTTTTTTTTCATATAGACATTTATTTAAACTAAAACTGCTTTGTTCGAAGTTTTGTTCGAATTTTTCGAACAAAAATAACAATGAAAGATTTTTCTTTGACTAACTTAAATCCATTTATCATTTTTAGATTTACTCGATTACCTCTCGATCTTTCTTCATATATCAATTTTGTAAAATTTTTATTCATTCATTCATTTTTTTTTTAAATAAAACGCTTAGATCAGTGAAAATCAAAAAAAGAAAGTTCTACTTTAAATCGGCGACCCGGAACACCGAAAACTCGTACGTTTCGATCCTTAAAAAAAAAAAGATTTAAAACGAAAAGGCGAAGGGCGATAGTTTTTAACGTAACGCGGGAAACTCTTGAAACCGAATATTATTTCAAAGACCTTAGTTCCCGTCATCTGCAGGGGAATGAAAAACTGATAATGAGTTTAGGATGATGAAACGCAGCCGTCATTTTCATATTTTGAAAAAAAAAAAAAAAAAAAAAAAAAAAAGTTTTTCATGTGAATTTTTGATATCAAGAGACTTTGAACATTTTAAGCACAAAGATTTGTTCTAATTACGGGAGATAATATTTCTCACGTATGCTAAAAAGGCTTAACCCTGTTTCGACCAATCGGAAACGTTTCGATTAAGAAGTTAATCCCCTTGTTTTGTATAGCTTTTCCGTATATAGCATTTCACGATACTCTCTATATGGAGTGTCGCAATTTTTTTATTTTTTTTATTCCATTTTTTTTTTTTTTTTTTTCCTATTTTCAGTAATCTGTCATATTACTCATCGTGAACTTTAACCTTTATAAATTCTATCAGGGGAGGAATAATATTAATATTTTTCAATCGACAAAAAATACAAACCTTTCGATTAAATTATAATCCCGCCGCTTTTAATCATTTTTTTTTTTAAATTTCGATATCGCATGGAAATTCATCGAACGGATTTATGTTCATGAAATTTTTAGAACGGGAAAACTCATTAACATTGTTGGAAAATCGGAACAAAGCGCTTGTATTGTATCATTTCGTTTTTTTTTCTCTCTTCAAACCCATAAAAATACAAAAACGGGGCAGGAATAAAATAAAAAAAAAGGGTCCATCCATGATGGGAGATCCTTTAATTTTCTTTCTTTGCCGTTTACTCTTTATATGAAATCCGGAAATAGGAGACAATTTCGCATGTCGGAATAGAAAAATATTCAAATGGCTAGAGGGAAAATCGAAAAAGAAAAAAAAAGTTCATAGTTGCGAAATAAAAAAAGATTGCCGTAGCGGATGTCCGGCTTTTGAATGTCTGTTTTTTCCCATTTTCGTTTCTTTTTTTAGAAAATTGATATTTCGCAATTTTCTTTGAAAAAAAAAAAACTTGAAGTTTTATTTCGCGTAAAGCAAGCTGTAGCTATTTCTTTTTTGTTCTTTCATCGCAATCATTTGTCTTGATTTGATTAAAATAAATCAAAAGATCTCAGTAAACAAACAAAAAATCTTTTTGTTTCAAAATCAAAATTCAGTACTCTCATTTTTTTTAATTTTTAAAAAGCCTTTGAAAAATTTGATGTGAAAAAAAAGCGATTTGATATAGATATATCGTTAAAAATCAATCTTTGTTTTTCCTTTTTTTTCTCTTTTTCAATTTTTTTTAATTAAAAAATTTATGATATTAAATCCATCTCGGATTAAAAGTAAAACTCGATCGCTCATGTGTAAGTTTCAATTCTGTAACGCGCGGATAAAGCAAAGCGGAAACACGTTTAAACTTCTCAACCGGAGCTTTTTGACCGCGCAATGTTGCCTCTTTATTTCGGAGTTTATCCCTAGGCCTCATCACCTTTCCTTTTCTTTCAAACAATGAGGAGCAAAGAACTCTGTGTATCGCCTACGCAGATTGAATTATTTTTCCCAGTAATGCGGCAGTTTTCGACATCATGAGGAAAAGTTTGCTCTTGCTTCTGACTCATAAAAATCAGGTTCCAAATTGACAAGCAGTATTTTCTTATTGGAAAGCAGTCGGAAAACTCATTTTCACAGATGCAGGGTAGGGTGTTCCTCATTTTTCGAATTTTCGAATTTGAAATGAAGATTTCGAAAATTAATTCGGTTGGCGTCTAGCTGTTTCTGTTCCTAAGTTATTGTAAAAAATATGATAAAAATATTTAAATTTTAGAGCTTTGACATTTTTATGGCGAACTTGGCCTGTATCTCAAGAACAGAAAAGGCTAGACGCAAACAGATTTCATTTTCGAAATCTACGTTGAAAACCTGATAGGAAACGGTAGTTTTTTCGCAAAAATCCAAAAGTCGAATTTTCATGCCTTATGGGATTTTCCAAAACTTTGGCCCTCTTGCGCCTCACCAAGACACCGTTTAAAAAAAATCTCGAAAAGGAAAAAATTTTTACAAATGATAAGCAACAGCGATTGGGCTATCAGGCATTTTGAAATTCCAAAATTTGTTATTTTCGATTCAACCTACCATCTTTTTTATTTGCGCTTTTCATTTTTGCTTCACAAAACTAAAGCATCTAAGAGATTTTTTCAAATTATTGTTTATTTTTTTAATTGCAAAAACTCGAATACAGAAACTCATTCCACCCCCACTATATTTGAAGGATATTCTTTGTTGGTCCAAAAGGGTCATTGTCTGTCTCAAAATCCCGAAAGTCTTGTATCTTCAACGTCCTTCCTTTTTAAAAAAAATTGAATCCATTTAACTTCGACTTAAAGTGTTGGTAAGCTCGAGCGATAATCCATCATTAAAAAAAATAAAAATAGGTATACCTAAAGTCATTATTTGTTTTCCGGGAAAATTATTTTTAAAGACCCCTTTTTCAATTCCTAAAAAAACAAAACGAAATCTCGCGGGACGCCGATTGGAAATCCCCTTCATTTAACTCGGCTGATATTGGAAACACAAGGACGACTGCCTTTTTTTTCAAACCCAAACCTTTTTCCTTTAACCTTTTTTTTTTTTTTTTTTTTTTTTTTTTCTCCTTTTCCCTTTCTCTCCAACTTTTTCTAAAAATGGGGTTACGAAATAAAAAGCCTTGATGAATATATATATATATTTTTTTTTAATCGGGAGAATTTTTGTTCGCCTTAATTAAGTAGATTTTTATTTTGATTTTCACAATTCCGAAGGTTCGAGAACTCGAGGGAAAAGAAAAAAAAAAGAAAAACCAAGCAGTTTTTAAAATAAATGTCGGCTTAAAAAAACACGAAAAGAAATCCATGATCGTCTTCTCTTCGAAGAAAAAAAATATCCTAGCGTTCATGTTTTCCCCCCGTCGAAAAATAACAGCATTGCTTCGGAAAGTCTTTTACAAAGACAAACGTTTTCGAAAACGAAATTTCATTACATAAGTTTCAAGTCCTTTTTCAAGTTAATTGGTGAACTAAAATGGCTCTCATAAATTTTCTCCTCTTTGCTCGCGCCTTCATTTTTCCCTCCCCCACTACTCTTCTCTTCGTTTTCTGTCTTTTCCCAGCAAATTATTTACAGCTTGTTATTATCATACATGACAAATTACAAAAGCAATATTAAAATTTTTGGAAATTCGGTTGTTAAAATCCGCGCGCCTTTTCCAAAATTAATAAGTTTATCCAGTTTACAACCAAGCAAAATCGCATTTCGCGCGAAAAAAAATTACGCACATTCGGACATCCTCCGTAAATAAAGTGTAATAATCCCAGAAAAAAATATTAATTTAATTTTTTTTTTAATTCTTATTTGAGTCAACAAATATTTCTTTCCCTCGAGGGGAAAAAAAGATAAGAATTTTTATTATCCATAAAAGAATATAAAAAAATTTTTTTTTTCGTTTATCTTTAAGTTTTTTTTCCCCAAAGTACCGCAATTGGTTTTAAAATTAAACCAATTAAAAAAAGGATTGTTATCGTTGACGAATCAGAATCGTTTTGCCAACTAATACTTTGTAATGAAAACTAGGATTTTTTTTTTAACTGATTATTTATTTTAATTTTATTTCTCTCCAGAGGGGGAAAAAACAAGGGGGGAAAAGTTTAACAACTTGCTCCTACTTTTTTTTTTCTGTTCATGGTCTGTGTCGTGGAAATATTCGCCAGAATGAGTGTATTTGTTTTTGTGCTTTTAAATGTCTCTGAACTCTTTGTTCTCTAGGGGTGCAATATATTAGTAATCATGCAATGTAAATGAAACTGTATTCGGAAATATTGTCTATGTAAAACGGCCTATTGCAGGCCTGTATGTTCTTCTTATGTCAGCAATGTAGAAGGATTAGAAATTTCATAATGAAAAAAAAATTAAATTTTAAAAAATAATTAAATATAACCAAAGGATTTTAGGTGCACCAATGGCGCTGCAGTCGATTCCATTCTGAATAATTATTCCGTGCGCCGGAAGTCAGCTGACGTATCTCCGTCATAAATATAATTGGAGATAGTCTGTTATGATTGTCTTAAAAATAATGTGACTTACGTCACATCACATCACATTGGTCTGAACTTGTGGTCACATGATTAAACAGATAAAACTGACTATCTCCAATCATATTTACGGTGGAGATACGTCAATTGACCTCCGGCGCAACGAATTATAAGTCAGTTAAATTTTGTACCCATTAGTGATGAGTAAATATGGAGTATATTTATTTTTTTGTATATTTCTTCGTGTGTGTATATATATAAAAACGGTATATTTATACGGTATATTCATTTTTTTCTACACTTTCATGTATAAAATTTGTGCGAGTTGTACATTTATTGGGGTGTCCTTATTTTTCGAATTTCAGATGTCTAACCCCATCAAAGTTTTCTGTTTGCAGTGTTAATAAACGCTGAATTTTTTCAGATTTTTAAAATGACGGGAAAGTTTGCCTCACGGGCCTTCAATTTTGAAAAATTCCTATAAGAACCAAAGATAAAGAACCAAAACCATCTATTTTTTTTTTTTTTTTTTTTTTTTTTTTGTGAAAAAGCACCTGTTTTTTATCGAAAATTTTGCGTAGATCACGAATCTGAAGTCAGATTTTTTATATCTGCCTAAGTTTTCGAGCTAGAGGTCAAAATATTAGCAAAAGTAAGGACTTAACATGTTTTGTCATTTTACGCTACTTTTTTTTTTTTTTTTTTTTTTTTTTTTTTTTTATTTCTAACACAATAACGCAGGTGGATATAAAAAATCTAACTTCAGATTCGTGATCTACGCAAAATTTTCGGTAAAAAACAAGTATTTTTTCACAAAAAAAAAAAAAAAAAAAAAAAAAAAAAATAGATTTTTTTGGTTTTTATGGGAATTTTTCAAAATGGAAGACCCATGAGGCACACTTTCCCGTCATTTTAAAAATATGAATAAATTCAGCGTTTATTACTACTCCAAAAAGAAAACTTTGAGGGGGTTAGACATATGAAATTCGAAAAAGAAGGTACACGCTAATATTTATACACATATATTTACTATTTATTTACCGCATATACCGGATGTCCGTTTTTCGAAATCCTAAAAACGGACATCCGGTACTTACGAGGACCATCAGTGCTGATGCATTTAATCATTTTCCCAAAATTGATCGCAGTTTTTATAATTTAATCAGGAAAACAATTTTTCAAATTAAAAAAAAAATTAAAAAGTAAAGAAAACCGGGGATGCATGGAAAAATGATTTTATTCAACGCAATCGAAAGAAGAAAAAAAAAACAAATATAAATAAATAAGTAGAACTGAACAAAAAAGATATACTTTCATTAGTTGAATTTCATAGCTGATTAAACGTAAAGACATGCGCTAACCTATAACTTTAAAATTGTTGAACCGAAAACGATTTTATCCGAGAACAAAATCTCTTTTCATTTATATTGTAAAAAAGGAATCATTTTCAAAATGTTTCCTTTTGTATTTCGAAAGAGGAAAATCGTGTCTTTCTACATTGCTTCTCGCTAACGAAGTTCATATGCAACCAACATATGAAAGAGCATGATTAAAAAAAAGCAATGCTGGTATTTTTTTAAAATTCCGATTCATTTCATTCATTTTTTGTTTTTCATTTTTTTTACTTATGTATAAATATATTTTTTTTACTTATGAAAAATATTTAATATTATAAATAAAATATTCACTTATTTAAAAAAAATGAAAAGGAAAAAGACCCTTTTAAACTAACAACTAAGTTTTACCTTTACAGCTTACTGTATAGAACTCTGAAATTTAAAAAAAAAAAAATTCAAAACAAAAAAAAAAGATACAAAAGAAAGGAACCACTATGGCGTTCTCTTTTTAGTAACAAAAACAAAGTCCGATGTGCATGCGCTGAAAATAATCAACTTTATTCATAAGACCAATTATTTTGGATTCATCGAATCTAAAAATCGACGCCATCTTAAAAACCTTTTTTAAAAAAACGAATAACCCCGAAAAATGATCTCATTTTCTAAAGAAAAAAAAAGTTAAAAAAAAAAAAAAAAAAAAAGCAATTCGTTAAAGACTATTCCAGATTAGATTAGGATACAGCATTTGCGTTATCCTAAGAGACATAAACCTTCACCTCGTCTTCCTTCCACTGAAAAATTCCAGAATTAAGAAATATTTCAAACCCTCCTTTATATAAATTCGTAGATTTAAGAATGTCTTTCGTCTGTCTTCCGTGTTAATTTATATCGAAGTCATCCTTTTCATTAAAATGTCTTTTTCTCTTTTTTTTTCGTTCTCGTTTTCGCGAGTTTTTTTCCCCCAGCTTTTTATGCATAAACTTATTTATGATTTTCTTTTAAGATGGCGACCGATTTTTCATTTGACTGTAAATATCAAATTAAAAGGCCTTAAACGGGTTTTTAATTTTTTTTAACTATACAAGCATGAGTAAATATTATAATTTTGTGGTTTTGTCCTTTTAATTTGAAGTACTTTTTTTTTTTTTTCATTCACGACAAAACAACAAAAGTTCATTTATACCTTTGTTGTATTGTAAACGATGTTCAGTTTTTCCTGTATAAAAACTGTTTTTTAATTTTCACTTTTTTTTTATCTCAAATATCTTTTTTTTTTTTTTTTTTTTTTTTTTTTTTTTTTTTTTTTTTTTTCTATTTAAAGAAAAAAGGTAAAATTCCCTTTTTTCTCGAAAAAAAGGTGAACTTTCCCTTTTTTTTTTATTTAAATTTTTTTAATATAACAGTGACAAGTACAAACATAAAAATCGATAATTTCGTAGAAGTTTCTTCAGTAGACGATTCATACTTTTTATATATTTAAAAAAAAATCGTTTGTATAAAGATGTTGATTTTATTTTAGTAGCACAAAGACAAGATTTCAGTATCGTCGTTGAACAATTTCCTCGGTATTTTTTTCGGGTTTACACTTCAGTAAAAAAAAAAAAAAAAATTATAAATATAACTGGAAGCCATAGGTTCATTTTTTGCGATTTAACTGAAAGCTTATGAACGGAATTTGAATATTACCAAGGTCATGCACTACGGTTTATCGCACCAAAAATAACAACGGATTGCTATTTCGGGCGAGGTCCATCATCAGAGATTTTAAAAGACGAAAATAAAATCTCTAATCATGAACCTCGTCCAAAATAGCTGTAAAGTGTTATTTTGGTACAAAAACTATGTAATTTATGACCTTGGTCGTATTCATTATTTTCAGTTAATTAGGTCATAAGGTCAAGCTTCATATTACTGATCAATGGATTTCGGTAATGGAAATTGAAATTCTTTAGCAGCTCGATATTGGAAAAAGGTCATATAGACTGCCACCAAAAAAAAAAAAAAAAAAAAAAAATACTTTTTTTTTGAATAATAGGATTTAGCTGTAATTTGCCACTTTAGGCCGCAATTTCACGATGAAACATGTTGCAGTAACATGTTGCGTAACGTTAGAAACATTTATTTGCCAATATTGCGCGACATGTTCTTACGCTGTTACATGTTGGCAACATGTTTCAACGTGTGATTGCGATTTCGGCATTTTTCTTCAGGGTAATGGGTATTCACTTGCAACTTTCGAGTACTATTGCGTTCGCGAAATTCTTACAAACGTAGCCCGAGTTTATTATTTCGTTCTTATTATTTAGCTTATTATTTTACTAATTTTTTCCTTTACTATTTTTATTTTTCATTAAAAAAAGATTATATTCTCGACGTCGATTAACTAGATTCGAGATAAATCGCCGTTTTATACAGAATCCATTAAAAGCCTTTAAAATCAGTCTATAAAACGAGTCACGGAAAAACACGTTAAAATGAAGACAATCAGGGAGTAAGGTCTCCCTGTTAATCACTGTTACGAGCTGTAATTCATTCGTTATGCGTTAAACACCCATTGCCAACCGCGTTAAGTTCTCACAAAAACTCCCATTCCCATTATTAACCGGAAATGGATGCTTTTTTCTTACTTCCCATAATCAAAAATTCATCACTGTCATTTAACGATAAGAAAATAGTATAAGAGTTTTCCTAATTATCTAAACTCGAAGAGAAAGGGAAGGGAGGGAAAAACATGACAAGCGATGTATAAAATTGAAACAAATGGGAAAATAATTACAAGAAAAAAGTGTTCAACTTTTTTTTTTTTTTTTTTTGTTCTGATCAAAAAAGTTTACCTGATCCTAAATTGAAAATAATTTCCGAAGTCGATGGAAACAAACATATGTGTACTGACCTTTCTCTTATCTTTAACTAAGTGAGGATTTTATTTCCTGCTTGGATAAATCAATAAGGATCGAAAACGGAAACCGTTCCCGGAGTCCGGTTACAGTTTAAAAAAAAATTTTTCCCTCCTTTTCATCCCGGAAATTAAATTTAATTAACGCAATAAAAAAAAATTTTTTTAACTCGGAATTTACAAAAACGAGAGAAGTATCTTTAATGTTTTCTTTTTGGGGTTCAGGCTGATCTTTTTTCTTTGTGTGTGTACTGTCGCTGGCGTCGTTCCAGAGACGCAGTGCGGCGCCTGGCTACTGGCTACACTTCTTTTTCAATCCACCTGCCTTTTCCCTTTTACATAAAACCCGCGTATATGCTTTTCACTTTTCTTTTTCGTGTTTTCATTTTCCTTTTTATTTTTTATTTTTTCTTTTTTCGAAATCTTTATTAATGAGCTGCATTCCGTTTTGCCTTTTTCTCACATTTGTTCGGATTCAGTCGGTGGTATGATTGATCGGTTTTTTTTGCATTTTCAAAGCAAAAAAAAAAAAAAAAAGTTTATGATTTGGGACAAATCGTAAACGTGCCAAATTTCCAAAACATTAAACAAAAACCATTTTCCGTCTTCTTCCGTAAAATTATTTTAATAACTATAATTAATCTTTTTGTTAGTGAACGATAGAAAAGTTTTCCATGAGCAGCAACAGAAAACTATAAAGGTTCCGTTTTGGTAGACGTGCGTTTTAAAATTAATTTTTAAATTGTTTTTTAATAGGTAAAGCTTAATTAAACAATGCATTTTAAAAGAAGGCTTCACGGAATGCCGGAAGGAATGATTGTTTTGTATAATACTCAATTCACGGTTACAAAAATCCAAATTTTAGGTATCTAACGAACTCCTCTGGTACTAGTACATCCTGGAATTTTTAGGACAGGTTTCAACTTGTCTGGAACGAACAAGCGGCGGAAAAATAATTTAAAGAAAAAATTGCGGTCAAAAAACTTTGATTTTGTTTTTCAGGTTCGCGTTTGCTTGGAACAAGTTGAAACTTGCACCAAAAATACAAAAAAAAGTCAAAGGAGTTCGTTAGATACCTTAAATTTGAATTTTTGCCCCGGAAATCGAGTGTTGGACCAAACAGTCGCCTTCTGGTATTCAGTGAAGCCTCCTCTTAATAAGAAGAGATAAATTAGAACAACATAAAATGTATGGAAAACACGAAAATTTTTAATGTAAATAAATAAATTTGTTTTAACAAGAGCACTCTAGCGGTGAAACTGGGAAGTTTTTCTAGAAAAATAAACTCTGTTACGCCATTGTTATGGATGAAGTTTGTTTTCATTGACAATTATATTCGTGTTTTAATGCATTAAGGAACAAATTTCCATTTTTTAATAAAATGCACCATAAGTTATCTACTAAAAATCAGTTTAAAAAAAAGAAAAATTTAAAACGCGCCTACATGGACGTTTTTGCTACTTAAACGGAACCGTAACCGAGAGCAGCAAAAAATAAAAGCAACTGCCCAAAAAGTTTTAACTTTTAAGCCTCCTCTTGATTATTATTAATAATAATTTGCATCCCTCTGCTTATTTTAAAATTAAATTTATTCCATTTTCTCCTCCGGTTTTATTATTAAAGATTTTACACAGATTTAGTTCTCCGGCTGCAAAACCGTCCCTTGACCTTAAGTCAAGAAAGGAAGAAAAAGGGAATGAGGGGGCTCATTTCAGGGATGAATCCAAATGCGGAATGTAAATTGTCATTTTCTCCGGGTGTGTTTTCAAAATGGTTGCTTATTTTTTATGGCGAAATGATTTTAGCTGATATCGTAGTCGATTTTTTACCTCTCCGGACTTTTTTTTTTTCCTTTTATGCGAGGCTTATTTCTTTGCACCTTGTGTTTACGATTTCTTGAGACTTTTTTGATATGTTTTTTATTTTATTTTTTTTTTTTTCCAAAATTTCTGAAAATTTACCCGGATGAACTGCTCAAACTCCTCGACCTCGTTTATAATTTTTTCTGACCCATTGCAAAATAATAATAACCAAGGTCTTTTCAGAAGGGAAAAAAAAAGTATAAATCAGTTGTGGCTATCCAGTTATTTTTTTTCGTAAAAAGAAAGGGGGGGAAAAAAATTCCGTTTACAGTGATTAATCCTAGAAGGAATCTAGATTTATAAGGATCCAGTATCCCGTGGAAAAGTAATACGGCGAGATATATAAAAGGAAAGATATATCATATTTTACTGAAGTATTTCGCTTAGCTTTCGGCTTTAGCAAAAAATAAAAATAAAAAATAAGATGAACGGTTATTGTGGGCTCGTGAAAAAAAAAAGACGCAGAAAAAACTTTTTTTTTTTTTTTTGGAGCTTTCACACCGGTTTTCACTAAATCATTGTTAAAATTTTCTTCGGTTGACGTGGCTCACAACTAATATGGAAATATTTCTTCGCGGCAAGGATATTGAAAAATCTTTGAAACTTACCTCTCCAGTCGATAATGCTAATAGAAATTTAATATTAAGAAAGATGACGATGATAATGTTCTTTTTTTTTTTTTTTTTTTCGCGCCTTTTTTTCTCATATTTTTCGTATTAAAAGAAAAACACAATTTTCTTAACCCTCTTCTCGAACTGTGTTGATATTAAAACGATGTGATTTATTACGTTTTGTTTTACGCCGGGTAATTAACTTTAAGGAAGACTTTTACGAACAAAACATCATTAGTTTGTTATCAAGTCATAATAAAGTTTCTCCGAAATAAAAAAAAATAAATATATATTAAAAACAAGAAAAAAAGAATTGCGTTTTCATGCTTACGTTTGGCACGCAAAGTACCGGTTTTCCCTAGATTACATTTTCCCGAAAATATCTAAGAACCTTGGATCTGAATTCGATAGAATTTGTTTTTTTTTATTTCGTTAAATTGAACGATTTCGAAGGAAAAGGGCGTTAATTAAACAGCAATGTTTGCATGACGAACGATACTGCTTTATCCATTGCCTTTATGCTAAATATAAATCATCTTTATATAGACTATTAATTTTTTGTACGACACAATTTAAAAAAAAAATAATAAAATATATTTAGATTTTCCTAAATTATTTTACACTCATTTAATTTTGTTTCTTTATTTTTATCAAAATAAAAGGAAAAAATATAGCACTGAAATAATAACGTATATAAGAAAATATATTTCGGTACATGGTGACTCACCTGCACCAAGTATGACCGGTGGTGAGTTATTTTGGTTTTATAAAAATATATTGATATACTATATATATTAATTTTTTTTTTTTAAATATAAGCTTACTTATTAATCTTATACCAATTTTTTGAGCTCGACTTCAAAATTAATTCTTATAGTCGATATTTTTTTGAAAATTTATTTTGTATAACCCGTATTTTTATTGTATTTTTATTACCCCTTACTTTATTAATCAACATTTCTTCCGTTTAGTTTTTCTTCAGCATACATCAAAAAGAATGCATATTGTCTCTTTTTTTATTCCAGAAATATTTTTTTTTTTTTTTTTTTACTACTTTATCTTAATTTTTTTTATAATTTTTTTCGCACTGAACGAGAACACTTTGTACCGATATGTTGCATGATTTGCTTCGAGCATTTGATATCGCTTTGAGTGTTGCATTTTTTCAAGGAATGCGCTTTTTTCGTGCATATATATATTTTTACTATTATTTTTATATTTTAATGATAAGATTTTTAAAAGAATTAAAACGGCACGAAATTTCTAAGAAATTTCATACGGTTGTAAGAAATTCAATGCCGTTTCAATTCTTTCCTTTTTTTTAAAAAAATTATAATTAAGTATTTTTAGATAAGCTCAGGGAATAGAACCTTTATTGTTTCGATTTTAACTGCGAAAATTTTAATATAACGTGTATAATTTAAATAAATAAACGTCCGGCTTGAGGGAATATAAACGTGTAATATTTAAACTGTATTAATTATTCTAGTCATGATGATTAATAATAATTGTAGAATTATCGACATGTCAAACATGTTACTGCATCATTTTATAAAGTTATATGATGTCGGAATAGAATGCATATCAGGAGTGTAAACAATATTGACGACGGTGATCGGCTTAGATTATTTCGGTACAAATGTCACGACTTAACTAAATGTCATCAAAGCGCCGCTTTGAAGATTTAAAGCAGCCTAACCTCATCTATCAGAGCGGTTGTTATTACTTTGGTGAAAAACCAGAGGGAACTCCCAAGATCACGTTCTGGAAAGCCTAGTTTTCACGGTAAAAAGGGGATTAAAAGGACAACCTTTTAGGAAGAGCTCAGCCGAATCAAATTTTCGCTTCGTTTAATATAAAAGTTCATCATCTACTTTATTTAAATGTTCCTTGATACTAGATTGTACCGCATTACTACTGAAATTTCTTTTATGCCGTCGGTAAAGGGCCATCAGCGTCAGTTTCAGGATAAGTAATCAGACATCCATAACTGGATCTTTAGTATTGGAATTTAGACTTAAAAATCGGGTGCAGGGGAATGTTGACAGGAGCAGTGGGGGCCTGTAGGTGCGTTTGGTTAATAGACAGAGATTATTCTGGCAGTATTGATGTTGATGCAACTTTAAAATGACTATAGTGCACTAGTCCAAAGCACATTGCGTTAACAGGGTTAGTTCTGACCGCCTTATTCGAAACAGATCTTGCAGGAACAATGGCCCATTAGTAAGGCCCTAGCCCAAGTAATGTAGTGGCTATTCAAAATTTTTTTTTTTTTTTTTTTTTTTTTGCTCCGACGCAAGACCAAAATAATTAAGACCAAAAATCCGATGCAATACGTAAACACCCCACTTTGACATTAATATACCAACATTCTCTAACGAAGTATATTACGCGTAAGATCACTAATAAGAATATTTGTTAAGCGCTTTGAACTTTGATGACTCTCTCAGGATTATAAAATAACTCTGAGGGTTTGTAATAACTCTCAAAGAGTTATAATAATCCTTAGGCGGTTATTTTAACCTTGAGAGGGTTAAAATATGAAAGTTAGTATATCCCTGAGAGGGTTATTATAACTCTCTCAGAGATATCGAAACCTGAGGGTTATTAAATCCCAGAGTTATTAAAACCTGAGGGTTATTATAACTCTCAGAGTTATTAAAACCTGAAGGTTATAAAAACTCAGAGTTATTAAAACCTGAGGGTTATTATAACTCTCAGAGTTATTAAAACCTGAGGGTTATTATAACTCTCTCAGAGTTATCTAAACCTGAGGGTTATTAAAACCCAGAGTAATTAAAACCTGAGGGTTATTCACATCTCAGAGTTATTAAAACCTGTCAGAGTTGTTATAACTATCTCAGAGTTATTATAACTCAGAGTGATTATAACCCTCAGGTTTTAATAACTCTAAGAGGGTTATAATAATCCTTTCAAAGTTATTAAAACCTGAGGATTGTTATAACTCTCTCAGAGTTATTAAAACCTGAGGTTATTATAGCTCTCTCAGAGTTATTATAACCCCTTTCATATTTTAACTCTCCATATTATTAACTTTCATAAAATAAACTGCCTGAGGATTATTACAGCTCTCTCAGAGTTATTATAACCCTCAGAGTTATTTTAATCATGAGAGGTCATCAAAGTTCAAAGCGCTAATGCGTTCAAATCTTTAATTTATAATTAGTATAATAACTCTAAGAGAGTTATAATAACCCTCAACTGCTAATATAACCCTTAGAGGGCTATAACCCTCTCAGAGATATACTAACTTTCATATTTTAACCCTCTCAGCGTGAAAATAACCCTGAGAGATTATTATAGCTCCCAGGGGGTCGTCCATAAAACACGTGAGCACGTTAGGGGGGGGAGGGGGTATTCAAAATGCTAACTTTTGCTAACAAGGGGGGGAGGGGTTTTACAAATTTAACGTGAGCATTTGTCTCATGTAATAAACGTGCCAAAATGAAAATAATTTAATTTTCTTACACTATGTAACCTAACTCACTTTTTAAAAAAAATATAAGAATATTATACCGGCGCATTTGCTCTAAGTTAAAAAAAACCAAAAAAAAACCTGTTTTTGGCTAAATTTAAGTTCCGAAAAATTTCAGATTCTTAAAATGTTTAATATTAATTTTTAAGAAAAAAATTTAAAGGGGGGGGGGTAATCGAAATCTAACGTAATTTTAGGGGGGGGTCCTGAAATGCTAACCTTTACTAACAAGGGGGGGAGGGGGTCGAAAATGGCCAAAATAATGCTCACGTGTTTTATGGACGACCCCCAGGGTTATTATAACCCTCAGAGTTAGTTATAATAAGTGTTAGTTTTATAATAAGTATTATAATAAGAGTTAGTTTTAATAACTCTGAGAAAGTTATAATAACCCTCAGACGTTTATTTTAACCCTAAAGAGGGTTAATATATGAGGGTTAGATCGCTCCTGATAAAACTGAAAAAGAGAGGTGGAAGAATCTATCGGAACAATTAATCAGATTGAAGAAGAGGATTCTCGCTGCATTATAATGCGATTTAGATGGTAAAAAGTAGACAGATGAAGGGTTTAAAACAATGACTTCGGTTTTACTTTCTCCTTTCAACGCTGGTTTTTCCATTTACACTTATAGTTTAATTATAATTTTTGTAATGCAAAATAATACCAGTCTGGACATATTAAGCTTAAAAAATATTCTAAGCCGTTCTTAGCATTCTAAGCATTCTTAGAATGTTTTTTAAGCTTACTTAATATGTCCAGACTGGTATTATTTTGCATTACAAAAATTATAATTAAACTATAAGTGTAAATGGAAAAACCAGCGTTGAAAGGAGAAACTAAAACCGAAGTCATTGTTTTAAACCCTTCATCTGTCTACTTTTTACCATCTAAATCGCATTATAATGCAGCGAGAATCCTCTTCTTCAATCTGATTAATTGTTCCGATAGCTTCTTCCATCTCTCTTTTTCAATTTTCTTTTCTATTCAGCTTACTAAATCTAGTACAGGTTTAAAACCCTAATCTGGCCAGGCATTACAATTATTTACTTCCAACGACTTCGCTAGAACGATTCCGTGCGCCAGAGGTTAACTGACAAATCTTTATCAGAAACATGATTGGAGATATCTGTTTTAACTGCACGGAGAAAAAAGTTCGGTTCCTGTTGCTCAATGTTGAGTTGGGTCCTGTGACGTCTAAACATTTGAGTTGGTAATACTAAAAATTTATTAATTATTACTAAGCGTTAGTAATGATTAATAACGGTTAGTAATAACTACCGAGTTTTTAGTATTATCAACTCAAATGTTCAGATGTCGCAAGACCCAACTCAACATTTAGTTACAGGGACCGAACTTTTTTTTCTATGTGTTTTTAACTATCCTGTGACTACACGTTTCACGCTCATGTAGGCATAAAACAGAACAGACTATCTCCAATCTTATTTAAAATGGAGATACTTCCGATGACCTCCATTGCACCGAATTTTTTCACCGGTTTTTTCTTATTTTCTTACAAAGCATTTCTATTCAAATTCTGCTTTTAAACCGGTATTATTCCCGAAATCCACTAATCATTTCCCCCGCTTTACTTTAAGGCCGTCTCTAATACTAAAATCAAAAACATTTAGATCTGGAATCTTTCATTTTTTATCCTATTTTTTAATCATTTTCGATGTTCAAGGAAATCATATAATAACGTTATTTAGTAACTGCTGACCCGTAAATCTTACTCTCAGGTCCATCGAAAACAGGAAAAGAAAATCTTTTTTTTTTCTACTTCATTTAACATTATTAATAACTTTCTGGATTTTTAATTTCTTTACAATTTTCGATTTCTGAACTTTCCTCTTCCACCCTTCTGGCGCTTGTTTAGCCGCAATATTGTTTATGAAGTATATTTCCAGCAATTACTTTCGAAGTCCATTTTATCGTTTCGAACGAGTAAAAAAAAAAATAAAGACAAAAGTATGGATTAGATTTTCCAAAAAAAAAAAAAAAAAAATGACAGCTTGGTTCTATTTCCAAAGCTTTAGAAAAATCGTAAACTGATCAATGTGGAACTGAACTCATAACGAATGAAAGATGGGAGGAAAAGGCGCCTTTTTTCATCATATTCTATTGTTTTCAGTTCCATTTTGCAGTCGAACATTTCAATAGTAGGAGAAAAAAAAATGACGTCATGCAGCTCAAATGTGTCAGCAAATATGTTTATGAAAATTCGTATATAAATCATTTTCATGTTTGAAAAATTATCGAGCTTTTTTTTTTTTCTTCTTTCACGTTTAAGAAGTAAAAAAAAAAATATTTTTTGCTGGTACATTTGAGAGCAAAAAGATTTAAGAAGATGATTACAATTATATTTTTTGTTGCATTTTTTAGGACTTTACATTGGATTTCTACTTCAGGCAGTTTTGGACAGATCCCAGATTGGGTTTTAGGAAAAAACCCGGTGTGGAAACGCTGTCCGTGGGTTCGGACTTTATTAAAAACATATGGGTACCAGATACATTTTTTGTGAACGAAAAGCAGTCGTATTTTCACATAGCTACAACTAGCAATGAATTCATCAGGATTCACCATTCTGGGAGCATAACAAGAAGTATAAGGTTAGTATCGTTTAGATTATTTAAAATTTAATTCGAAGCCGATAAATGATGGTAGGTCGGTTGTCATGCAGTGTTCAAATGCAGGTTGATACAAGTCAATACATGCAGGTCGGAGAGGGAGCTAGGGGGTAGGGCAAGGTCCGGTAAGCTAAGTAGCCGACATCTTTTGTTACCCTGGCAACAAAGATGTCTACTATATATGCAAGGCTTCTGGAGGCAATGACGTCACGTGACGTCGTAAGCTCTATATCTGTTTCATTATAGTCGATTCAAGCCACCAGTTTTTATCATTTCCTGCTGACACAAGTACAGAACTCTGCTTACCGGTACCTCGTACCAGTCATTGCCGTTTCAAAAAGTATGCAAAACCTCAACCACCAGAGTCACATCCAGAAAAACAAATACTGGCTTTAAGTTGACTAATAAAATTAAAGTTGTGATACAAAAATTGAGGAATGCCAAGATCGGAAATTGGGAAGCAAAAAAGGGAACCAACATCAACTTTACAACTAATTTTAGAGATCTGTTAAATTTCTCTTCAAAAATTGCGCTCCTTATCCGGACTTTTGTCATTTTGTAGTATCAGAAAAACATGAGTAACTCCAAAACATAGTCGGGCGCATTAACGCATGATACTACTTCAAACGATCGCCCGCCTTATCCTCTTTAATATTTAATCTCAAAAATATGAGTGTCCCATTTCCTTGTTCCGAACAAAAATACATTGAC
The DNA here is from genome assembly GCA_037577465.1 of Liposcelis bostrychophila. Taxonomy (NCBI): domain Eukaryota; kingdom Metazoa; phylum Arthropoda; class Insecta; order Psocodea; family Liposcelididae; genus Liposcelis; species Liposcelis bostrychophila. The sequence continues at coordinate 11,867,121 of CM075210.1, forward strand.
CTTAATACTTGTAATCCAACTTCTTCCTTATATTCGCACAATGATCCAAGTTTTTAGCCATAAAATGAAATTGTCAGCATTCCTAGGATTTTGTTACTGTGTCAACCCAAAAGGTTATCGATATCAATGACAATAAAAAAAAATCGGAATCAGTGTTAAAAAGACACATAATTCACCTCTCACAAGTTATCCTAAACCGGCTTTTAGTGGAAAAAAACTGTATCGGAATCATGAAGTTGAAAAATATTATTTTTATGACGGTTTGTTTCCGAAAGCTTCAAATTTTTTTTTTGAAATGATAGAAAAATACTCGACCTAATTTTATTTCGACCAAATCGAAGAGGAAAAAAAAATTCACATGTGATTTTCCTCTTACTGGAAAAAAAAATTAAGTCGCGTTTTGGGAAAAAGAAAGTTTTCGCAGTTTTCGCTGCTATTTTTTTATAGAAAGATTACAAATGCAGTGAAGCGAAAATAAAAATAATATAACTAGTTTATTTGATTATGATTTTTATCTTTTTCCTTTTGTTAATGACAAATCTTCGAATTTTTTCAGGAAAAAAAAAAAAAAAAAAAAGGAAAAAAAGGAGTTTCTCTTTGTTTGCTTTGGGGTGAAAAATCGTTCACAATTTTTTTTTCCCTTTTATATTTAACCCCGAGGGACCATCCAATTTTTTTTTTTTCGAGTTTCAACACTATTGGATTTAGATGTTTTTTTAATGTTTCAATTTTATTCATTCAGTCAAATTTACATTCGAAGCGAAATAGAATCAATCGGAAAAAAGAAAAGAATTTTCAAACGAGTGAAAGGTTTATTGCAGTACATTTCGCAAATGTCCTGATTTAAAAAAAAAAAAAAAAAGATTTTATTCGCCTGCAGCAAGAAAATAATAAAAGCGATGATAATTTGAAATGTCAGGAGGAATATTTTTGAAAAATTTTTTGTGAAATCGAAATTATGCGTTTTATGTCTTCACCTGAAAACCAAAACCAAACCGAATCCATTTTTATATTCATATGGTTCTCTATCCGTGCGATTAGTCTAATATGCAGGATTTGAAAAAAAAAATCCCCAAGCAGTTTGACTTTGGCAACCTTAAAAACCCCTAGATACTGAGAAACGAATGCTGAAAAACGTTGATTCGGATTGGCTCCGCCCGTTTTATTTTTAGGAAATCCGCTTTGAACACGTCGTAATTAGCAGCTCCGGTTCCGAATTTTAAAAAAAAATCGATGCCAATATCAACATTTCTGGCCTCAAAAGATTAGTAATTCATTAAAAAAAAAAAAATATTTGAATATTGCAAAATTAACTTGAAAAAGCACGATTCAATAATATTTAAAAACCCGTAAAAAGAAAAAGAAAAGTAAAGTTTTCTTATAACTTAAAGCGCGATTCGTGGAAATGACCGCATTTCCTAATTTTTCAAATTTAAATGAAATACAATTATTGTTTCAATAGAAGTTTCTCTTCTGAGAATTTTTCATTTACGCAAGAATGATACAATTTTTAATGCATATTAACGAGTGTTCGATCCTTTTCTTCGCCTTTTCGCGGTATGAAATATCGGATATCGCCTTTGGAAAGAACTACCAATGTAAACTTACTCTCTTAATTAATCAAGTTAGGGTTGGTTTGATGGTGAATCATTAATCTAGGGTTGGGAAGCTGTACTCTCTCTCTCCCTGACTTTCGTTTCCTTTTCTCTAATGGTTTCTGAAATCTTTACGGTAAGCCTCAGCTTTCGGATCGCTTAAAATAATTTCCGAACTCAAACCGTTCGCACATATAAAAAGAAACAATAAAAATAAAATTAATACCTGACAGAATCACCAAAGACATTTACCTTAATCTTATCTGGATCAAAACGTCATTTACGAACCGTGTGTTTAACACGCTCTTTTCTTTTTTTTTTTGCCCGGATGAAAGATGGTCTTTATTGATTTTCAGCAGTTTTTTCGAAAAACAATTTTTAATATAATACCAATCTAGAAATATGCGTCAAGGAAGAAGGGGGTAGGGAAAAAAAAATACGTGGCTTCATTTCATATTCATAAATTCCGGTTGTGTTAAATTATGATTAATTTTATGCGGATTGCGTTCGGGTTTTTCGAACGTACAAACCAACGGGGCATGCTACAAAAATCAAACTCTTTCGATTAATTAATGCCTGTATTATATCTTACAGGTTGACAATTACAGCCTCATGTCCGATGAATTTACAATACTTCCCCATGGATAGGCAATTGTGTCACATCGAAATTGAAAGCTGTAAGTTTTTAATTTGATAGTATTTTTTTTTTATTTATTTTGGTATACGTTTCCGGGGCTTCAAAACAAAAAAAAATTGTACGAGAAAAAAATTATAACGATCATACGTACATATCTTTTTTTTTTCGCGAAAAAAAAAAAAATATATATAACCAATCACAAGAGAGAAAACTTAAGAATTCAGAAAAAAGCTTGATTTTTTTTAATTAGTAAAATATTCCAACTTAATTAATTTGTAGTGTTCTCAAAAGTTGGAAATAACACGATATTATAAGGCTATTTAGACCTTTTTTTTTATATTTACTTTCGAAAACAAAACAAAAAATAAAAAAAAAAGAAGCCGAAAGCAGAATACGCATTAATTTTTTAGCTTGTGATGTGAGTGTGCGAGTGTTTGTGTGGTATGTGATGAATTTAATTTTAAAAAAATAAATAAAATATATGCGCCAGGCGCATAAAAAAAAGATCAACATATTGATTTTAATTTTTTTTTTTTTTAAATAGCATTTGATTTTAAATCATACGATATGTTTTTCTTGCTCTTTAGTTATTAATGTAAAACCAACTTAATAATAATTAATACTACTTTTGCATTTCATTTTTAAGTTTTTCGACAAATAGTGCAGAAAAACCTACAGAATTTTTTTTTTTTTTTTTGGTAGCTTATTTTACTGATTTTCGATAGACCAAACGTATACATTTAAACTTACAATAGCTGATTTCATAAAATTGACGTAAATAATAAAACAAAGATTTATTATTCGTGCGATTTAAATCGCTTTTACTCCCAATATAACGGATCTTTTCTTGATGAAGTTTTCGTGGAATCCTTTTAGTTTTCTTTTCAAATCGCTTTAAGGCACAACCTTTCGAGACAAAAAGGATATCGTCAGATAATCCCAAATATTTGATTATCCCTTGTTTTTCTGTGAATTTGAATTATTAAACGAAAGGCATAAAACTTAATTTTACAAAAGAAAAACCTTTACGTATTTTTCAAATTTAATTTAATTTCATTTCATTTAATTGAAATAAAGTAAAAGTACAGACTTCGTAGGATGAAATAACTTTTTCTTATTAACAAATGCACTCAACCCAAACCACGTATACAGGTTTCAAACTTTGAAAATATATCTTGAGTAGTAGTAATCCCTGAAATGGAGAAACTTGAGGGGAAAATTTTTTTTTTTTTCACATGCGTTTAAACAATTAAATCTTAACCGTGGGATGTTTTCCCGTGTTATGATCAAAATCTTTACCTTAATTTTTCCCGTAGCTTATGAACTTTCGAAAATTAAAAAAATGAAACAGGCTCTACGTCGGTAAAGCCTAAAGAACTTGAAGTGAAACTTCTTATGGCGTTGCTTGATTATGTATCACGCGGACCCCAAATCACCTTTTTTTAAAATTCGTTTTTCACAATTCACACTTTTTCAAACAAGAGCACTAGCCAACCTTTCCTTCCAACCTTTTTTCAAAATTCGTTTTTCGAAATCACCCATTTTCCAACCATTGTTTTTTGCTTACTTAAATTTTGATAAAAAACACACCAGAGTTAAAATTGCCCAAAATCGCCCAATCGCCCTTTTTCAATTTTTTTTTTAAATCACCCTTTTTCAACCATTTTCAAAATTCGTTTTTGAAAATCACCCTTTTTTCAACCAATTTTAACTTGAAATAATTCATTTCAATTTTTATTCATTGTTTTTTGCTTACTTAAATTTTAATAAAAATTCATACTGGGATATGGGGGCATATCCCTACGTAGGACTACGTCTATGGGGTCTTAGGTCGTGTCTTCACATCCTGACGCAATGGTGAAATGTCACTAGTCACTATTGTCTACTGTCACCAAAATATCGGAAACCAATATGTATCACCGCTGACGAAACGTGGAAAAGAATTTGAAATTTGAAAAAAATTTACTTATTTTAATTCTTTACGCACATTTGGTAGGCGGTGATGGATGACTTCTAAGAATTCAGTTTCTGGTACTTTGGTGACCGTAGACAATAGTGACTGGTGACATTTCACCATTGCGTCAGGATGTGAAGACACGACGTTATGCCGCTTCTCCATTATGAAGTTTCACTTCAAAACTAATGCCCTGGTAATGAAATATACTATAGTTGGTTTATATTTCTTTTTCGCTTTCTTATTTGCTCTTAACTTCAAATTTTTGTTTGAAAAAATTTTTAGACAATTTCTTATAAATTTTACTTTAAAAAAACAGCGAAAATTAAAAAACAAAAGTTGAATAAAATTTACAATTAAAATTTATAATTTGCTAATTTTTTTGAACTTTTGACCTTTTTTATCAAAATTTTAACTTATTACTACAAACTTATTACAACAATTTTAACTTATTCGAAATTTTACCTCATTACTCGTAAATGATTATTTTAATATTAAAATTTTAATCAAATTATCGCACTTTTCGCACCGAAAATTAATAATTTTTAATAAATTAATTTAATATTACAATTTTAACGTTTTTAAAATTTTCCACCTTCCAAGTAATAAAATTTACAAGCAATATTAATTTTTTAAATGAAGTTTTTTTCAACTTTTGACCTTTTTATCAAAAATTTAAAGTTTTTTTCGTTATTTACTCGTAAATTATTAAACATAACATAACCAAAAATTTAAAGTTTTTTGTGTCAAAAATTGTCGAAGTTAAAATTTTAATTAATAAAATTAGAGTTACGCGGACACCTACGCTCCCCCCCCCCCATAAGAAGTTTCACTTCAAAAAAAAACTTTTATAGCATTTTGAACGAGGAAAAAAATTAGTTGAAAAAAATGTTCAGACTATTGTTTTGCTTCTAATGTGAAGTAAAGTAATTAAGGCTATGGTCCTGTCTATTTTTTATTTTTCTACACCCTATACTTCGAAAATCGTCTGCACTTTATTTTTAAAGAAAAATATTAAAATTCTATTTACGAAGCGCCTGTCTACTACCAAATAAGGGCCTTCGGTGAAAATTTCAGATTTCTGCATCGATTACTTTCTCTTAGAAATTAAATCTGCAATAAACTTTCAAAATTCCCGGGAATTTATCGTAAACCTAATTTTTTAGAAAAAGTAGCTAATGCAGAAATTTGGATTTTTGTTTGAAGATTTTTTTTTTAGATTATAGAAGGGCACTTCGTTAGTATAATTTTGACGTTTTTCTCCTAAAATAAGTTAAAAAATTATTCTTGAAATATATAGGACATTGAAAAAGAAAATAGATTTCCGATGAGAAAAAAATATTAATATTTATAAAACATTTCTGAAATATTTTTCAATATTTTAAAATATTTTAAAAATATTATTATTTTTTTTCTCATTGGGTTGGAGCCTAGCCTTAAAATACTGTATTTTCTGTCTTCAACAATGGTTTTATTTCGAAAGCATTACGATCGCCAACATTTCAAAGGCACGGAAAATTTTCAAGTACTTTCCTTTTACGAAATAAAAGAAAGTGTCCTTTTTTTCGATGAAGAAATTTTAAACGGGAAAAGAGACTTAAGTTCCGCTACTGTTCTCATAATGTACAAAAACGAAAATTTGCCCTCAAGTCTTTTTTTCTTCATTCCTAAATGAATTTTTTTTTTTCATTATACTGTATAAATGGTTTATAGCAGGCAAAATGAATCCTTTGGTTTTGGTAAAATTAATTTTTTTTTTTTTTCGTAAATTTAATGATATCCAGACTTCTGAAAAAAAATTTAAATCCTTTGTAGCCTACTGTGCAATCAAATTAACATTTTTTTATTCATGTTTTAAAGAAGAGAAAATTTAACGAAACGTGGAAGAAAAAAGTCCTTTTTTCATTATTTTTTTTAAACTCTTTTTTTGGCCTTGTACGTAGTTCCATGAATGTCTTTGGTTTTTTTTTTCTTGGCTTAATCGTCTAAATTTTTATTTCAGTTATTGTAAGTATTTGTACCGTACCATTGTCAGCTACACGTGTCAAGATGTTTTTCTGTGCTGCTTTAAAGCTCTCAACTTTCTGTTGGCTAGGTTAGATTCGGTCTCTTCTCGTAGAAGCACTGAGCGGCGTGCCCGAGGGGGACTGGCAGTGGGCAGTCTCACGTTTCCGATTTAAAAAAAAAAATTATATAAAATAAAATAAAAGTAAAAAAAATATATATATATAAAATAAATAAAAAATGATGGACACGTACAGCAAATTTTTCCAGACGAATAAAATCTTGCTACAGATTCAGGAAAAATTTGCTTACACAAGAATAATACGAGTGTCCATGCATTTACCTTATCAAATGGAACAAGGATGGCTGCACCAGTAAAAAATTAAAATAAAACATATATTTATATATATGAAAAAAGAGAAACCACATGACGAAAATGATACTGAAGTCTGTGGAGCACATCGCACTAATGTAGACAATACCTTCCGATTTAAAATTAAATGAAAACAATGAAAAACTTGCCAAGAATGGAACAGAAACAGACTGACAAACCTTCTTACAATAAGTCTGTCTTAAATTTTTTTTAAAATTTTTATTTCTGATTATTGTTATCCATTATTTGATTCGCTATTAAGGTATTTAATGTATGTTACTTTGCATTGTGCCGGCTTTTTTTATTATTTTATGATTTCAATTTTTTGGTACGATTTTGTTTTTGTTTTTTAAAGTTTTGAAAATAAGTAACTTTAAAAAATATTCATTTTTATTTCACCACGAGAGTAGTGTAAAATTTTATTTAATTTTTGTTGCATTAAAAAAAGAAATTTAAAATGTGGTTGTTTAAAAGAAAAAAAAATATTTTTTTTATAAATAAAAAAATTGTGCATCATGATGGAAAAGTTAGAGGAAAAGTGTTAAATTCCTGAGTTAAATTAAAAAAAAAATCGGCCTAACTAATTCCAAACGTTAAAAAAAAACTAAAACGAGAAAAGTTTTTTGGTAAAATTTGCAAAACAAAAGTTTTTTTTTTTTTTTTTTTTTATTTTATCATGACGACTTATTCGATTCTTACATTTCATTTTTTTTTCTTAAATAAAATTCAATTTAACTTTTAAATTAATTTTTTTTTCTTTCGAATTTCTTTTTTGATTTCATAACTAGCTATTTTCCTACCAGGTTTGAATTTTTTTTTTATCGTCTATCTTTTCCATCTTTCTAGAGAATGATCTGACACAAGTTTTTATTTGCATGACTTTCTTACGAACAAAGAATAAAACGAGAAAATAAAAATAAAAAACTCAAGTCAGTGTAAACGATTGATATATTAAACATAGAAGCATGTATTTTCTGTACGGCTTATTTGTTTTTTCTTTTTTATTTTTCTTTTTTTTTTCTAATTTTTTTTATTCTTATTTTAAAAACCCAGGGATTAGGATCGCTAGCTTTTTTCCACGTTTATTGAAAGCATTTTTTACACTTAATTATATTAAATTTTATATTTCATAAACTTTATATATAAATTCCGAGAAAAAAGATTTGTTCTTTTACATTTACAAAATTGGAAATGGAATAAAATCTTTTTCCCGGAAACTGAACCAACCATTTCTTTTATTTTTCTTCATATTTTATTTATTTAAAAAAAAATACATTTAAAAAGAAAGAAAAAAAAAATTTAATCACAAGCAAAAAAAAAAAAGAAGGTTTGTTTTTATGTTTCTTAATGCAGTTGGTTACACAATGCGCGATATTCGGTACAAATGGAATTCAGGTCATAAATCCGTCGGGATCAGCAACGAGGTGGAACTGCCACAGTTCAGAGTCCTCGGGCATCGCCAAAGAGCCACCGAAATAAACCTGTCCACAGGTAGAGTTCAGAGGTTTGTGTTACGTTACGTTGCAGGTTACATTGATACTCTATAGTTCATACTCAGATAGAATGTAACAACAACAAGTAAACGTCAGCACAAGTTTGACTTTTTTTATTTAATTATACGAAGAAAAGGGGGTGATCAGTGGAAAGTTGGAAAATTCTTCAAAACTTGCTTGCAAACCGATTTAATAGAATTTTTAAAAGATGGGTGAATAAGAGTGTTTTTGGACGATAGACCTGTAAATTAAAAAAAAATATAAGCGATATCAGAGTATTTTAAAGAGATTTTCTCTGCATAAGACAAACAGATAGATGTCCCAGCGTGACAGGTTTTTCTTACACTATGAAGTTATCTCACAAGTAACGTTTAGCTCGTTTCAGGTGTATGAAATCAGCTTTAGTTTACAGATTAAGAACTTTTAAGAAACGTAGGATTGCATCATAGCTTCATAGAAAGCTATAGTTTCTTTACCAGGTTAGCTTATTGCCTTATGAAGGGCTTGAGTCGACCATGGACTAAGATTAAAAAATAGATCTTCAGTTTATCCCTGTTTTGGAAAAGACCTTCAATCTCGAGATTTGCGAACTTAGCCTCTTTTTTCTTATATTATATGCCTTGATGTTTGGTTAACATTTTAGACCAAGGTAAATTCGGTTTATGGTAAGTTTAGATCCAAACTGGACCTAACGAATTCAAACGAGTGGATGATCCTGAAGGACTGCTGTTTATGTTGCCGAGACTCACAGCAACGGGTTTAACTTTAAATCAAACATTTGAGATGGAAAATAGGCGTTCTTCATCTTTTTCTTTCCTCAACTTCTTGAAGCTAAGCGGGAGTTTTAACTTCCTTCAAGACGGCCCGCCGCGAAAAGCTTTCAGTTGTGTCTGATAAAGTTGTGAAAATTGCACACCGTACCGGCTATAAGTTATCATTTGATAGTTAAGGTCATCAGTATCAATAAAATATAAGGATACTTATCGTTATACTTATCAAGTATATGGGGCGCCAGTAGCGCAGTGAGTGGTAGAGCCTCCGACTTCGAACCGAATGATCAAGGAGTCGGTCTGGACTCAAGTCCAGACGTCGGAGCCTCGTATGGCTCCGATTTTTTTAAACTCAAGTATGCATGTGAATAAGGACGTTCGTCAACTAGGTGGACAGAACTAATGTCTAAATTGACGGAGCTAACCCTAGAGAAGGCGTGCAGACAGGCCAATGATCGGGGCAAATGGAGGGATATGTTAAGCGGGCTATTCGCAATATCCCAGACACTTGAAATCGACCATCACACGTCGGTCACGATGTTGGATAGTGAGAGAGATAGAGAGAGATAAAGAGATAATAGACCTAAGTTCACACACGGTTCAAATTCTGAGTCTAAGTAAAAGAGGTCCCTCTTAAGGCAAGCGAAAGCTAGCAAGAGTGAACCTGTCATTAAACTGGGCACATTTATAGGTTTGAGGCCCAGGAAATATCCTCAAATTTTACATTTTCTTTTCTATAACGTACATTGTAAGGAAATCGAGTATACGGCTTCAGCTGTGACAGTCACGTTCTACACCACCATGATGATGACGATGAAGATGATGATGATGATAATTACCGTTTATGTAACAGTCCACTGCAAGCTTAGTTATACACACCAAAGCATTGATTTTCAAGTTTAAACGTGAAGAGATGCCTCAGTAATTATTGTATATAGAACTCAAGCCAAGAACGGTAGCCTAGTGCACAGCGCGCTCGACTCTCCATCATGAGATGTGACACGTTGCGTTTCTATTCTACCTCACAGCTAGAAATTTTTCGCAAGCGAGACTAGTGCGTTAGTCAGAAAACCGACAGTTACTTCCCCTTTGCAAAGGCAACGGCATACCACCAAGTAGTAATTCGCTGCGCCAGTATTACACAGTTCTATGTGCACTGTTCAGGTTGACACTAGTTCCCCTTGAGTTAAACACGAGGAACCAGTGTCAACCTGAACAGTGCCAATACAATATGTAATACTGGCGCAGCGAATTTCTACGAAAATCTCTCAAATAGTCGTTCTGAACCGGCGTTAAACAGTAACGTCCATATACCTGTGAGCGCGAGCATACGTAAATCTGAGATCATCATTCTTTTACTCGAGCAAAGGACTTAAGATGACTCTATCCAAAAGATCATCAACAATATCCAAGACCCCAACTTCACGATAAAAATACAGTATTTCTTGTTAGGTTTTCATTCAGTAAGTCTTACGGAAAAAGGAGACGGAAATTGTCTAAACAAAGCTTTTGTTCACCACATTCGGACAGTTCATTATATCAAAACGCTTTCGTGGAAAATGCTATGACAAAACGATTTCAGAATTTTTACAAATCTTTTCCAGCTTCTCAAACTGATCATCCTTTATTACTGACATTACCAAAATAACAACCCGAGGTAAAACCATAATTATAAAATGAAAATTTAAACCAAAAAATTCCTCGGTCGTTACTTTGGTGGAGCATGTGCCACAACGGTGGTTTATTTGGAGAGGTAAAAGAAACGCTGGGAATGTTTGTCTCCTCAGTTGGCTATACAATGCGTGACATCCGCTATAAATGGAATGAGGGACCCAACTCGGTGGGTGTCTCCAACGAAGTCTCACTGCCTCAATTTAAAGTTCTTGGCCATCGTCAGAGAGCTATGGAAATCAGTTTAACCACAGGTACAGTGTTATTTCGAACCTTGTATTTGATATTTTAGGTATGTGATATCTTGATATGAATTTTCATACCTTTATCATAAATTGAGATATCATTGCCTAGAATGTAGAGTTTTTTTATTTTTATTTTTATTTTATTTTCTTATTATTTTATTATTTATTTATTTTTTAACAGAGAAATAATGCTGAAAAATTATTTATACAGAGAACTATAAGTAATTTTATGACATACTTCAGGCATTATTTTTTCTAAGTTTTTTTTTTTATTTACGTTTATGAATCACCCGAAAACTTTTTACGACAAGTCATTAGTATCACTATATCCAATATATGTAAATATGTGTGTATTTTTATTATTATATTAATTTTTATTTTTATTTTATTTTATTTTAAATTTTTGGTTCTTTTCTTTTATTTTATTGTTATTATTATTATTATTTGGTGTGTGCAATTCAGGACATGAAATACTTTATTCGAGCAAAAGGTATTTCAAATAAATTCGATTCTGATCTGAAACATTTCATTACAATCCAAGAAAGGGAAAAAAATTTGAAATGATTTCGCTCCTAAGGTATTATCATTCCTTGGACTATCATTGTTATCAGCAAAACAGAAAAAAAAAAGTAGCCAAGTGTCATCTTTGATGTCTAGTATGGTCAATCAAACAGCGACGTCCTCCAGCAGATTTTTATTTTTATTTTTTTTTTTTTATTCATTTTTTTCCCCCAAGAGACTTTTCTCAAATCTCTGTTGATTATTTATCTTTATTTTTTATTTTTCATTTTTTTTATTATTATTAAAAAAGATTATAATCAGCGACGTGGCGTGTGTCATTAAGGATACAGTCACGTTCATAATCTACAAAAATGGAACGTGTTTTGTGCCTGTCGTCTTTTTCCTGATTTCTGTGTTTTTTGGCGATTCCACTTCTAAAGTATTTAAAAAAAAAAGAATTCGAAAGAGAACAAAAAAAAAGTGTAAAAACTAGTATGTTTAGTTCTTAGTGTTTCAGTGTTTAGTTATAATTAGAATAAGATTACTGAAAAAAAAATTTGAAAAGGGGTGAAAGGAACCCCAAGCGAGACAACCACCGAGGCCAGAAGAAAAAAATAATTAATTAATAAAAATAAATTGTATGAATGAATTTTTTTTTTATAAAGATTCACTTTTTTTTACGGTGCTGTGAGTGTGTGGAGAGTGGCTAAATCGCTTTAGAAATCTTAGAAATTGGTAGCTGTAGTTTTAGTTGCCAAGGCTCTTAATATTAATGCACTAAAAATGCTTCCGATTTTTATTTTAAAAAATTATATTGTAACGGAAGTGTTTAAGGATGATATTTTTTTTTTTTAAATATTTACTGTAATATTTTTTGTTCTTTTCTTATTTATTCAGCATATTTATGCTACATTTTGGGCTTTTTTTTTGTACTTAAAAAATTTTGTTATATTTGATATATGATTTATCTTTTATATGAAACGCAAGGAACGGCTGGTAAGTATAAAAAAAAAGGGAAAAAATGCGTATGTTACAAAAATTGAACTTGCGCGTGAGAACTTTTTTTCCGATACTTTGTTGTAACTTTTACAATTTTCAAAAAGTTCCTAAATTGAATCCAGCCGTGTTATTCGGGCACGTTTCACGAACACACTTTTTTTTTATCGTGAAACTCCGCCTTTATAATGCATCAATTACAAACGGAAGGGAGGGAGAAAAAAAAATGTAAATTTTTCAAACAGAAGAAACGAAGAAGAAAAACCTACCGGAAGAAAGAAGTGGAGCATGGAATTTCATACGTGAAAGGTTGAAAAAATATTGAGAAAAATCCCGACTTTTTTATTTTTTGTGAAAAAAGAAATGGCGGAAGTCATAAATTTACGGACCTCGTTTTCTTTATTTTTTAATTTCATATCGAACGGAATGCCTTGAAAATGAAAATGCTTCATTTTTTTTTATCACTGAACTCAAAACCGGAAACAATATTTTTACCCAAGCGACTCCATCCGGTTCTTTTTTTTTTTTTTTTTTTTTCGGGAGGGACGAATTTTTAAACGGAACTCAAAGTGAAATGCTTCCACAATGCCCATTAACATAAAAGGAAAATTCAATAATAACCGCAGCAATATGTTAATCAGGAAACTGAAAACCGAATTGTGACCATTGGTCATGTGTTTTTAATCGCATGGTACATTGTTTTTCGGGGAACGAAAAAAAAAAAAAATAAACACGTATTTCATACATACGAAGGAAGTAAATGCACTGTCATCCCCCTTTTCGGAAAATTATATTTATAATTTTCCAAATTCGGAGTGCTACCAAAAAAAAAAAAAAAAAAGTGACGATCAGCTTTACCAGCCCTGGCTTTATTCGTCTCACAAGCTCATTTATCATTTCAACCGGAGGTGGAGGATGAAGAAAAGGAGGAGAAGGATGAAAAGGAGCTGCAGGAGGTCACGGTATCTGAAAGTTTTGAGAAGCCCTACGTTAGACAATTGCAAGTTGGTACAAATTAAGACGCTTTTGATGAAACTATGGCAAGTTTGTCCTCAGTTTTGAAATGAGGAGCATGTGAGTAAGAGCATTAGGAAAACTCATTTGGGATTTCCGTTGCTGATTTACTTTACAACCTTTGTAAGGAAGTTGCACGTCATTATTAATAACATTATTATCATAATTATTACGCAGTTTCCTTTTCTGCAGTTGGATTTGATTGAAAATCCCAAGATTTGTGTTTGGATTTACTTAAAAGAACTATTTTAAAGTACATTAATCAAAGAACTTTTAAAGTGAATTTTGATACACCAATGGAAATATCATGGATGCTTATTTTGTGCGGCTTTCAAAACAAAGGAACGGTATTTATCTGTCTGGAAAATAGACAGACAAAATAAAACTTGGTACAGGCATGAGAGCTTAAGGTCCTTCAGATCCAGGAACTTTTACTTAAAAAGGGTGCACCGCGATTTGAAACCAAAGAATGCGGTTCGATCTTATACAGCAAGCTCTAGCACTTAAAAGACAAACGTTTAGGACGTCTTTAAAGCGCTCGGGTTTTGGAACTGCAAGCTTTGTCCTTAAAATGAAATTCCTAGAATGCTTCTTTTAAGCAACCTGAAAGCTCTTAGATCTGGAAAACCGTTCAAAACTATTTTATAATGGAGGAGGCAGGCAATACTATTTCGGGGTCATTCAAGTTATTACACGTAAGCATGATTTAGATAATTAATTTGAGCTTTATCTCCAGTGACATTCAGACCTAAAACTTTTGCCTTAAAAATGTTGATTAGATTTCCGTGTATTCAAATTCTAGAGTACACGGAAATCTAATCAACATTTTTAAGGCGTTTTAAAAAAGATAAAAATTTCGCCTTAAAAATGTTGATTAGATTTCCGAGTACTCTGAATTTGAAGACACTGAAATCTAACCAACATTTTTAAGGCGACTTAACGGAGATAAAAATTTCGCCTTAAAAATGTTGATTAGGTTTCCGAGTACTCTCGAATTTGAATACACAGAAATCTAATCAACATTTTTAAGGCGAAATTTTGATCTTCGTTAAATAGTCAAAATGTTGTTTAGATTTTCGAATACTCTCGAATTTGAATACACGGAAATCTAATCAACATTTTTAAGGCGAAATTTTTATTTTCGTTAAATCGCCTTAAAAATGTTGATTAGATTTTCGAGTACTCTCATATTTGAGTACCCGGAAGTCTAATCAACATTTTAAGGCGATTTAACGAAGATAAAAATTTCGCCTTAAAAATGTTGATTAGATTTCCGAGTGCTCTCGACTTTGAATACACGGAAATCTAATCAACTTTTTTAAGGCGATTTAACGCTTACTTGAATGACCCCCTTGCCTGGAGAGCCTAATCGTGACTAATCAGAATATTGCTGCATATAGTATGCAATTTTTTTATTGGTTACAATTAACACCCTAGCAACATAGTTATGAGTCTGATTCCCCTAACGGCGCACTGCCTCTGTACCATCTTTAATTTTGTTCGTGCTGAAACAATTTTTGAAAAAGTCGTTCCGCTTTTCAATATTACTGTCACTTGCGATGACTGGCATCCCTCTACATGAAATCAGGGTGAAATCATTGCTGGAAGCCACTCAAGTGACGGTACTTTTATGTAAGTGGCATCTACGATATTTATTTTCATTAACGGTTTTAAAGTCAAAAAAGTGGCGCTCTTCACTGAGGAACAGTAAGTTTTCTGATAAACGTAAATTTAAGTTTCGGTAAATCTTACACAGTAAAAAAATTTGTGTATTTTTATTTAACAAACACAGTCCACACACTCTCTATGTTACTCTTCTATGTTGCAAAAGTGTTAATTGTGTTGCTATTTACAAATAAAAATGTATGGACCGGTTTCAACATAAAAAAATTGGTTATAAATACACAAATTTTTTTACGGTGTATTTTTAAAGTTTGTAGCAAAATTTAAAAATACAGCTTCAAAACCTTCCAAAGTTCTGAAGCAATTTTTTAGATTCTGCCACAAAGGAAAAATTCAACCGAACTTAATGTTACTAGTAAATCGTAAAACTTTTTGGTTTTTCAGTAAATAAGAACTTTAAGTGATCTGAAATTCATTCAAAAAAAAGAAAAAAAAAATGACGTCCTTGCTTTTTTTCATATAAAACTTTGACCGTACGTTGTAGCATAAAATTTAAATTTATTTATCGGCAATCGATAAATTCGAGAAAGAAATGATTTACACTATTTATCGATTGTCGCTTTTGTATGTAGAATATAAAAATTATTTCTTAGTAGAACAGAGATTTGAGATGAGTATACTGTGCATTAATAAGTTATTTTTCAGTTTCTTCAGAAAGGGACGATATCTCAGGTATTCTTAACTGCGTTACAGGTCAGTATTTTTTAAATGTAACCTCATTTATTCACATGTTCACTAATAAAAAAAAAACCGATCACTTAAAAAGCTTCTTTAGATATGTCCTGGCAATGCTGCTCGGAATTCTCAGAAACTTTAAAACGACCGAATTTCGATGCATTGCTATGGCATTTTAGCCGTTATTCAATATTCAGAATTTTTTTTTTTTTCTAACATGGAAGACCTTTCAAAATTAAACGAAAAATCATAATCAATCCTTCCCCAAAGAGGATTATGACTGATCAGCTGGAATTAGGTTAGAAATAATTTAAGAGATCTAAAAGTCATAAAAGATCGCAACATACCACTTAAAACCACAGGGAGCGCCGTATGACGTTTTCTGTCGTACGTTTTATTACTCGGTTGGCTTTTTCCCCACAAATTGAAGTCAAAGTTATATTACACCTATCTATTTTGAGGTTACATCTACGAGAAAATGATTTTGAAGGGCCTTTCGTCCTAGCGTGCCTCTTAACATGATTTCATTTAATTGAATTTTATTCCTATCCAATTTACAGGAAACTATTCACGGTTAGCATGTGAAATCCAATTCGTCCGGTCGATGGGATACTACCTCATCCAAATATACATCCCATCGGGGTTGATCGTCATCATTTCCTGGGTTAGCTTTTGGCTCAATAGAAATGCGACCCCAGCACGAGTAGCCCTTGGTGTCACCACTGTACTAACAATGACCACACTTATGTCTTCTACAAATGCGGCATTGCCCAAAATATCTTACGTCAAGAGTATTGACGTTTATTTGGGTACATGTTTCGTTATGGTCTTCGCTTCATTATTAGGTATGTCTGTTGGAGAGTTGAGCGCGTTTTTTTTTAAATTGTAAAGAGGTCACGACGTTAGAACCAAAGGGTGCTAAATCAACAACTTGCAAATTTTACAGGAGAGCGTTTTAAAACTTTATTTTAATGAAATCTAAGCCATGGCTGATTTTAAAAATTTGTTTTCAACTTGAAATCGGTTTGCTTACTAACAGACTACGTCCCCTGAAAATGTCATCACAATACAATAAATATTAAGCTTAATATTAAAAAAAAGTCTGTAGAAAGAATTTTAATTTATTTAAATTAATTTACTTTCAATTCAGAACCAAAGCGCTGGCCATAAGAAATACATGAGGAGTTCCTTATGGCTCCAAACTCAGTTACTAATATAGTAAGAGGCAAAAGGTTCTAAATGGTAAAAATTTGATAAATATTACGGGAAAAACCTGGAAAAATAGTGATTTCATAATGTTAGCGTAACAGGTCGATGGAGCAACTAAAGTAGATTTGCAAAAAAGTCAATTTCGCAAAGGGAGTCGATTTAGCGCCCTTTGGTTTTAACGTCTCGAGGTGATCTCCATATTAATTTGTCCTGGAAAATGTTGCTAAGACTCTCAAAAAACTTAAAACTGACCTAAATTAATTATTGTCAATGCCATAAAAAATAGGTTGAACAGGTTCAGACTTGTTCAGGGTGTCTACCGACCTTGAAAACCTTTAAAACCTTGAATTAGCCTTGAATTTGAAATTGAATCTTGAAAACCTCGAAAACCTTTAAAAACCTTGAATTTCAAACATAATTTTCAGCAAATACCCCTGAAATTAGAACTTATACAGTTTTTCTGGAAACCATAACTATTTAATACCTTTTTTTTCGTCGCCTTTTTTTTTCTCATTAAAACCAGACCCAAATCTGGAATTTTTTTAATATTAAAAATCATTTTAAATTTTTAATATTTTAATTTTGTTGTTAATTGGTTGCTTTATTGGTTGTTTTATTTTGTTCATGTAGCCCTGATGAAGTTTAAATATATTAAACGAAACGTCGGCGAATAGATGTTTGTTGTGTACGGTTCAAAATCCCGAAAATATCCTAATCAACCAAAAGTTCAAACCGATAATTCATTTACTAATTAAAAATCATTATGTTTTTACCTTAGCTTAAAAGACTAACTTTTTTACCTTAGTGCTACCTTTAGTCCTACTAGAGCTTGGCCTTAAAAATGTTATTTTTTTAAAAATGAGCCTTGAAAACCTTGAAAAAACCTTGAATTTCAAAAATGATTTTTAGTAGACACCGTCTTGTTGCTCTAGCTCTTAATTTTCAGTGAATATAGTAGCAGCTGTCGTATCTCTATAAATGCGTTGCTAAGTAACAAGTACAATATGCACCACGTTTGATTTCTTATTTCTTACGGTAAAATATTAAAAAGCTGCAAAAAAAAAAAAAAATACTATGTTGCTCTTTAAATAGAACCATAATGAACCAATTCAACCGAGAACCAATAAAATAAAGCCAATTCGCAATCGAAAGCATTTTTTCAATTATTTAAAGATTTTTGAAAATTCTCCTTTTTTAAAAACATAAAAAATGTTAAAAACGTATTTAGAGACAATAAATGAAACTTAGTACATACCATGAATAAGATAGTAGCAGTTTTTTAAGATTTCAAAAATAACCGATTACACATTAGCCCGCAAAAGTCATGTTCGGTCGCTTTTTACGAGACAAATTGCTATTTCATAGATTTTTCTTCTCGTAAAATTTTTATTACCATTCTTATGTCGGTTTCAAAAAAAAAAAAAAAAAAAGCTCCATAGTTTCGTCATAAAGCTTATTTATAATTCGTTTTTTTTTCTTTTTTCAGAATATGCTACTGTAGGTTATATGGCCAAAAGAATTCAAATGCGTAAAAACAGGTTTATGGCAATACAAAAAATTGCCCAAGAAAAAAATAAAGCCAATTTAGAAGCTCAACAAGGCCCACCTATTGGGCCCCCAGGTGAACAAGATCACGCTGGGCCTAAACAAACGGTAATCATTGGTTTTCTTATTTTATTTTATTTTATTTTATTTTTTTTTTTTTAACTGCAAAAACTTAATAACTTTCCAGTTAAAAACCATTTCTTAACTTAATGGAAAACATACTGAAAGTTATGTTTTTGCTGCACTTGTTTTACACAAAGAAAATGTTATATTTCTATCCCCTCATGTCTAATTTTCAAATTAATTAATGCCGTTCGCTCCTTTTTTTCAGGTGCGATTTAAAGTGCATGATCCAAAAGCTCATTCTAAAGGAGGAACCCTCGAAAATACAATCAACGGACGCGCGGACGAAGAAGCCGCGGCGCCTGCGCCTCAACATCTCATTCATCCAGATAAAAATATCAATAAATTAATGGGCATCACACCCAGCGATATCGACAAATACTCTAGAATCGTTTTCCCCGTTTGTTTTATTTGTTTTAATTTAATGTATTGGATTATTTACCTCCACATAAGCGACGTCGTGGCGGATGATTTAGTATTATTAGGAGAGGATAAATAAATTACGTATGTTTTACTTGAATTTACTCAATATGTGAGATCGATTTGTATATATAAACTGCAGCCTTCAAACCTAATTCGCGCATGTGGGCTAAGGAACGTGAGCCTTAAAACATTATCTTTTTTTTTTTTTTTTATAATAACAAATCGAATTCACGCACTCTTATTCTAAGCTCGCTAAAAATTAAATCAATGAATTATGGAGGATATTGCTTTCTTCAAAATACAATGGTTTAATTTCCGGTTCTTGTTACGTTTTATTGAAGAAAAATTTTTTCGTTTTGCTTTATTAAATAAGACAAAAATAATTTAGAAAAAAAAAGTTATTTATTTTTTAAAAAAAATGTGATAGTAAATAAAAAAAAATTAAAAAAAGGATTTAAAAGAAAAAAAAAAAGAACAAATTCTTTCTATCAATATTTTGAAATAGATAAAAAGAATTATCTTTAAATAGTTTGGTTCCGATTTACATTATTTATTTAAAGTTATGTATTAAAAAAGATTTAAGAGAAAAATATTATTTATTGCGTTATATTTTCAAGTAATCATATATTTTAAAACAAAAAAAATATTTAAATGGATTAAAAAAAAGGACGGAAATATATTTTTTTGATCCATTTAAATATGCCTCCAAAAATAAAAATAAAAATAAAAATAACTCAAAAGCGCATGACGTAAAAATTTAATAATCCAATCAAAAGACTACGTTAAGAAATAAATAAGGAATAAAAGTGTACAAAAGTGAAACGTACGTGTGGTAAATAGAAAAATTCCTTTAAACTAAGTTTATAGAGAAAGTGCATTGTTATTTTTAAAAAAAATCGTTATAAATGATCCAATTAGGTTTAAAAACATGTTCTAAAAATAATTTATAAATTAAGAAGAAAAAAAAAATTCCAAAATAGAAAAGTCGAAAAAATTAGGCGAATTATTCGAGGTGCTTAAATGATGAATGATTTTTTTAAAAAGAAAAATCATCTTTATAAAACTTTTTATTTTCGGTTTGTCGAAAAAAGAAAAGAAAATAAGGATCATCGGCGAAGGGCTAAATTATCAAAGGCTAAAAACCTTTTCATGTATTTTATATTAAACACTCCCTACAAGACTCCATTCGCAATTTTTCCAGACAATAAATTTGTAAAGTTATCGTTGGATAGAAAGTTTTCCTGAAAACGTTCCAAGTTTCGAATATAAAAACATTATAAAGATAGAATATAATTTAATATTTATAGAAATTTTGTCGAAAAGTAAAGGAATGAAAAACCGAAAATGGAAAATAGTTCGGCTCCGATGATTCTATTTTTTTTTTCTCCCTTCCTTTTCTTTATCTTTAATTTTTAAAAGTAGTTTGGCTTGAACAGACCCTTTTTTTAAAATCATCCTTTAAAGGTTCTTTTTTTTTTTTTTTCTTTTCTTTCTCTCTCTCTCTCATTTTATTTTTAACCTAAAAGTATGAGTGAAATGTTAAGCAAAAGATATTTCAATCGGTGCAATTTCATTTTTTTTTTTTTTTTCTTTCTTTTTTTTTAGGTACGAAAAATTTTTTGAACGTCTCAGGAGTAATAACGCATAAATTTTTTTAGAAATTAGAATTGAAATTCTTCAGGCTTATCTGGATCAGATCCTGAAGCTGATTCATCGAAGCAGAGAAAAAAATTTCAGCTTTGAAAATGAAGCTCAGTTTACTTTATTAAGCACTAGCCGTTCCGCGCGGCGCTTCGCGCATTTGTAAAATTTTTTTTTTTTCTTTTTCTAATGCGACTAATTTTTTTTTTTTTTTTTTTTTTTTTTGGTGCGTACAACAACGGGACACATCACATTCACTTTTATATATATAATATATAGATAAGCAAAATGAGAAAAGAATCAATTTCTCCAAGCCTCTTTTTTTCCCTTTCCAAATCACGTTGGATTAATATCCCAAGATTTACTGAAACCGGAAAAAATGTATACCTATTTATCTTCCAAATGGAAAATGGGAAGATTATCGAATATATGGTGCTAAAATTAACTAAAATTATTTTATGAGGAACACGGTGATATTAAATTCGTTATTGCATCTGAGACGTAAGAAAAATTTATTTAAAAAAAAAATTAATAAAAACTTAACCACATTGAAAATGAAAAAGAGATATAAATCAGAAGCTTCCATATATAATTTCTAAATATGTTTAAAAAAATCCGCCCTAAACGGTTTTTTTAATGCTAAGAAAAAAAAACCCCGAAACGGCGATGCTTTTTAAGTTACCATTAAAATAAAATTGTATAAAATATTATTATTTTTCTTCTTTATTATTACCGATAGAAATGTTTATTCGTGTTGTTTTATAAATTAATAAAATAAAATAATCGGCTGGTTCCATTTATAAGTTACCATTACATTAATTTTATAAAAAATTTAATTATTGTTAATGTAAGAAAAAAGTTACAAATGTGATTTCATACCCAAAGTTATTGAACCATATCTTTAGATGTAATCATTTTTCTAACATTTTTCTTGCCAAAGAAAAAAAAAATTATTCATTTCCTAACATGTTTTTTTTTTTCTTTTTTGTAAATTAGATGTATAGTGTTCCGTTTTATAAATTTAACTTTTGTTTCTTCAGTTTTTTATAGTATAAAGACATCAAATCAGATATAATTAATAGTTACAGAAGGATGAATTAAATTTCTGTAACTGTTACTTAGTTTGATAAAATTTTCTAGTCAGTTATGCCCTAATTTATTATTTTATATGTACAAATAATAATAAAAAAAAATTATAACGAGTTCGGGATATACGCGGTGGTTTAAAACACGTTTCTCACGCATACACAATCTTTAATCAATGTCGTACTCACCAAATTTTTTGATTTTTTATGTTTCGATTAAAAATATAATTTTGAAATTAATGTTAGAATCTGAATTGACTAACGTCCGTGTCTTTACAGAGCTCAGGATGTAAAGATTCGTATGCCGCATTGCTTTTTTTCTTACCAAAAAAAAAAAAATCTTGCAATTCAGGCTATAATATTAATTCAATTTCAGAATTTAATTTAATTAGGGTCAAGTGGGGGAAAAAAAAGCCAATTTTTGAAAATTATGAATAACGTAGCAATTAATGTTTTTAAAAAAAATTTTCCGGTACGAAGTTTTGTTTTGCTTTTTTTTTTGAATAAAACGTAATTTTGAAACAAGTGTCAACAATTGCTTTTTCAAAACAAAGCCGAATGTTTAAGAAATCCTGGAAATATAGGAGGAAATGAAAATTTCTTAACGACATTGCGAAATATAAGCTTCAAACTATTATCATGAATTTTTCGGAACTTTAAAGATCTGTCATTAATCCAATATTCAAGTGTCTTTTTTTTACCTCAAATTTTCAATGGCCGTTTTTCCCCCACTTGACCCTACAAAAGTTACTTGTAATAGGACGAATTGTGTTTTTTTTTTTTTTTTTTTTTTTTTTTTTTTATTAATTGATGCTTCTTGATTTAGTGCTTTGAATGTTTAAACGAGTGAATGATAACCTTCCAACTAGATTTCCTAAGAAAATTTTAATAAACAATTTAAAAAAAAATAAAATAAAAAAGACCTCAATTTTTTTACAAGTTGTGAAATCTTTAAAATGTATTTAAATTTTAAAAAAAATGGAAAAAAAAAATGAAAAAACTGTTGCCAATTAGATAAGTTTAGACTGTCCTTAATTCTCAAAAAAAAAGAAAAAAAATATTTAAAAAATGAAAAGCAACCTGTAATAAAGAAACAAAAAATGAATGAAGTAAAAAAATTTCTTACTGAAATGTTACTTAAAAATAACTAAACAAATAAAATCGTTGAATGTTTTCTCAATAAAAAAAAAAAAAAATGTAATATAAGGAAAAAACTCGCCTTTTTGAATTAATCTAAAATGTTCAAAGATTAATTTAAAAATGCCTTTTCATTTCTGTATGTTAGAGTTAACATTTTTTAAAATTTTTGTAGCTAAATGTTAAATATTAAGAAAAAAAACTCAAACATACATGAAAAGAATTGTGTAAAGTTATTCATCTTGTGGTATGAATAATTCTACACATAAGTATATACTTTTTAAAAAAAAATTGTATTTTGCTCAAACCATAATCCAGAAAAAAAAAATAATAAAATCAATCACCGTCACTTTTTTCATTAGACACTATAGTTTTAAAAAAAATGGTATAATCTTGTGGTAATATTTAAAAAAAAAAAGAGTGGTGAGTCCGGATTTTAAGAGAAAAATATATTAATGAAAAGGTTTTATTAAAAGCCTTTGTCTTGCCATTTAGTAAGCAATACTCAATCCTTCATTTTCTTCACATCATATAAATATAAAATAAAAAATAAAAAAAAATAATAAATATAAAGATAGAATGCACACCTATGCAAAGTTGTCCACATTTTATGTAATATGTTTTTTATTTAAAAAAAGAATTAAATTAAATAAAGTTAGTTAAAGTGAGAATGAGAAATGAAACTTTTTTTTTTAAAAAATAGTCTCAGAAAAGCATGATAAAAGTTGAAAATTTATGAAATAGCCAGAATTTTTTAAAATTTGCCCCTTTTCACATTAAATGCAAATCTTTAACATAAGGGGAAAAATAGGCCTAACCCACGTCAATATGTAACTATAAAAAGAAAGAAAACGAATAAAAAAAAATGTATAAAAAGATTTAAAAAATAAAAAAATCATGTTAGATATTAATTACTTATTCTAAATACAAAGAAACAAAAGTGTTTTATATTCAGATTACACCTATAAGTATACATTAAAAATAAAATCTCTACAATTTTATTTAACTTTGCGAAGAAAGTTAAATAAAATGGTTGCGACCATGTAAAGTAGATTAAATTATATAAAAAAAAGAATTGTCTTTATTTTTACAGTCTGACGATTTCTTTATATTTCAGTGTTTCTGTTTCTGTCTCAATCCTTATGATTTTATTTTTTTTAAATAAAAAAAAATAAAAAAAACTGCTGTTTTACTACATAAAATGAATAGTTCAGGTCTGGTATAAAATATACTGATACCGAAAATAAAAATCAGGAAAAATATGAAATTCATTCAGTCACTTAATTAATTTTTAATTCAAACAGGGGAACTTTTTTTAACTTGATAAGCTTATAACTCCCAACTTAGCGGCTGATTAAATTCCATATTTTAAAATAATTAGTTAAACATCAGGTTTATAATAATAAAATTACGCACAAAATATGAATTTATGGAAGATGTTATTGCTGCTGGATAAAAGAAAAATGATATTTAAACAGACCTAGATGAAGATCATGCAGCATATCCTGTTCTGTTTTCCTTTCAGAAGCATATTCTAGTGCTCAGAATAATCTAGAGTATAAAAAAAAGGTAGTAAACTAATATTCATTCATGATATCATATATTGTTCCATGTTTTTTTGGGTGAAATTTACTGATTTTTTAATTTTTTGTCTAATTTAGCATCCATTATGTTGATACCATATGTATTTGTTTGTCGTTTTTATTTTAATATAATGTAAAATAGTAAATTAAGTAAATTTTAATAACAGACTCTTTTATTTAACTTTTAAATGAAACCTAATTGGAATTTAAATTCTTTTAATTAATAAGGAAAAAAGGAAAAGTTTAAAATCCCAAATGTTTACCTAATTTTCGAATACCTGCATAAAAAGAAAATTTTAGTTTGATCAGATTAGGTATAAGGCTGCTTAAAATTTGCCAGAAAAGTAGGTAACTTTCTCAGTTGAACACATTTTAAAATAATTATGATTAAAACTTTGGTGCTTACATCTTTAAAATATGTCTTATGGGGAATAATCACTACTATTGTTTATAATAGAAAGGCAAAAAAAGTACTAATACCTCCCTGAGAGAAAGATTAAGAGATTGTCTCAGTCTGTCAAATTTTTTTAATAAGCATATGTATTTTTCTTATCTTCCAATTTATATGAGATATTTAGGACTCAACCTCGAAAACATTGCGGTCTCTTGGTCTATCTGATTGAATTTAACTCGCCGTTAACCGTAAGGCATAAGACGATTATTGAAAAATTTAAACACTACATAAATATGTAAAACATTTAAATCTACCTCATTTTGGAATGTTGACATCTTTTGGAAAAATTAAAGGCATCTTCTTACATATTAGTCAACACAGAACTTTCGTTATATCATATGCACATGGGTATCTAACATGGCAACATACACAATATTAAAATCTCATGCAAACTAAAATGTACGAGAAGGGACTAATTCAAATATATTATAGTCATTCACCATAACAACAAAAACAATAAACAAATACTACGCCATTTTCTCACAGCCAACCATAATAAAGCGCCACTTTCTAAACTCAAAGGCAACTGCAAAAAGGAAACCGGATATAACCCTATTTTTCCTTTTTAAAGTTCCATGCATATCCTGTTAAAAAGTGTAAATCTTCACTCTCTTCTGCCACATCACCGACACATGTACATCTATTTGTACTTGCCTTAATTTCTAATTTATTTAATTTACAATAGGTGTTGTACAAAATAGTTTAGTTTCAATGGAATTTTAAAGTGTTTTTTATTTATTATCGAAATTCTTTATATACACATGGTTCAAAGCATTGTTAGGATCTCCGATTCGTGATTAATCTACCACAACAGCTCTCAATATGAATACACCTCAACAACCCTCGATTAAAAAATGGGTTGTAAAACAGGTATGTTCAAACCTTTTTTCATATTTTTATAGTTAAATTTATTTTTTTCCTTTTAAATCATTCGAAATTTTTATTGTTGTTTTCAACAAATTACATGTTGAATTATAATTAGCATCATGGTCAAGATGGTTAAGAAATTTAGAAAGGCATGGTTTATGTAAATAGGTCAACACCTGTTCCAAATGGGGATGTTAAATGCATAATTATGGACAATGTTCTCAAAGAAAATGCTATATAAAAGTCAAAGATTTAATAAAAAGTTTAAATTGATATAAACATAAATCTGATTTTTTTTCTTTTGTGTTCCAGATTTTATCTGGAGATTCTGTTTTATTACGTGAAGAACCAAGAAGAGGGCCACCTCCTGAAAAACAGCTGGTGTTTTCCAATATCCTAGCTCCAAAACTTGCTCGACCTGGTCGTGGTCCAAATAAGTAAGTAAAATTTGAAACAATATGGTTGACCTATTCATGCATTTGTAATAATATTTTTTATGTTTATTACAGTACTGAGGATACCAAGGATGAACCTTGGGCTTGGGAAGCAAGAGAATTTCTCCGAGAGAAATTAGTAGGTCAAGAAGTGTTTGTGGTTGTTGATAAGAACAATGCTGCAGCCACTGCAACAAGAGATTATGGTGTGGTGTTATTGGGGAAAGGTAGATATATTATTACTACTTAAAGTTATATATAGTATTGTTTGTGCAGGTGTGAATAGTTTTTTTTCCTTTTTTTGTTAGATCCTAATCATGCAGAAAATATAACCCATTCATTAATATCAGAAGGATTGGTGAGTGTACGTGAAGGAGTTCGTAATAGTAAAGATCCTCAGTTAGTAGAGTTAATAGCTTTGGAAGATGCTGCGAAAGCTGCTAAGAAAGGAAAATGGGATCCTAATGCTGACCCTCAGGTAAATATCAATCTTCTTGTGCTTTAAATGTATTCTGAAGTAATATTTAACTAATTTTTTATTTTTAGAAACATGTTCGAGATATCAAGTGGAATGTTGAACATGTAAGACATTTCCTTGATAAATATGAAAAGAAGCCAGTACAAGCTATTATTGAACATGTAAGAGATGGCTCAACAGTAAGAGCTTTATTGCTTCCTGATCACTATATGATCACCTTAATGATGACTGGAATCAGAGTAAGTATAATAAAAATTGCAAGAGGTTTTATTGTGGAGTTTCAGATTTGTTTTCTTTAAAGTAGGGTCAGTTAAATCAGTTCCTTATTATTGCATAAAAAAAGCTTGAATAACCCATTATGTACTGTCTTGAAAGTGAATTCTAAGGATTGAGATCTGTTCGAAAATGAAAATATATCTTGAATTATAATCAATTAGGTTTTATTTTCTGAGTTAAAGGATTAAACTGTTTTTTATTTATTAACTCGACTTTCTCTGTGAAAAATTAATTTTTGCTAAATTTTTTTCAGTGTCCTCCAATTAAAGTTGATAGTACCGGCCAAGTTGATCCTTCAACACCTGACCTTCTTCTTGCTCAAGAAGCCAAATTTTTTGTTGAGAAAAACATTCTTCAAAAGGACGTTGAAATCGTTTTAGAATCGACATCGAACAATAATTTTATTGGTACAATCATCGTTCCTGGGAAGGGTAACATTGCAGAAGGATTATTAAGGGAAGGTTTTGCACATTGCGTCGACTGGTCCATTGCTTTCTTAAAATCCGGCGCTGATAAATTAAGAGCTGCGGAAAGGCACGCCAAGGATAATAGGATAAGAAGATGGAAGGATTTTCAGCCTAAAACTCCGCAGGTACTTTATTAAGAATTTATTCTCATTAAATGTGAGAATACAGCCTTGTTTTAAAAATTTTTTCATGTGATGATACTTGACGACGGTCTTCTGAAAACGCTTTAAAAAAAATGTTGTTGCCAACGTCCCACTGATATTCTGTTTTTATTACCTACACTTATGTCCGTTTTTTTTATATTTGAATTAATTTTTTACAATTTTTTTAGCTTACTGGAAAAGAAAAAGAATTCTCAGGTACTGTCGTAGAAGTTGTAGGCGGTGATGCTTTAATGATAAAAGTAGGAAATTTACCTCCGAGAAAGATATTTTTATCAAGCATTCGCCCTCCTAGAGAGCAAGCAAGGTATGTTTTTATTTAATTAAATTTAATCTTTTGAATGGTTCTTTAAAATATTTTTTATTTTTTTTATTACTTTTTAGAACCGATGAAAAGGAAAAAAAAGAGGAGGGAACGACGCCCGCCAAAACTAATAAGGTTGCCCGTCCGCTCTATGACATTCCTTGGATGTTCGAGGCTCGCGAATTTTTAAGAAAGAAACTAATTGGAAAAAAAGTTAACATAGTGGTTGATTACAAACAACCTGCTGTTGAAAATTTTCCCGAAAAAACTTGCTGCACTGTTACCATTGGAGGAGTGTAAGTTAATTTTTTTGATAGCGGATGATTTAAAATTTATTATATATGATGATACTTGACGACGGTCTTCTGAAAATGTTTAAAAAAATGTAGTTGCAAACGTCTCACTGATGTTCTGTTATTTATTACTTATGCCTAAGTCCTTTCTTCTGTACGTTGACATAATCTTTTCTTAAATTTTTAGGAACGTGGCCGAAGCTATGATCAGTAAAGGATTAGGAACGGTTGTTCGTTACCGACAGAACGATGATCAGAGGTCTTCCCATTATGATGAGCTCTTGGCTGCTGAAACCAAAGCATCCAAGTCCAATAAAGGCATCTTCTCTAAAAAAGATATCCCTCAGCATCGCGTAAACGATGTTTCCGCTGATCCGACTCGCGCGAGGCAATTTTTGTCTTCCTTACAAAGGAGTGGAAAGATAGAGGCTGTCGTCGAATTTGTTACGAGCGGCTCGAGGCTAAGACTTTACATTCCAAAAGAGACTTGCTTAATTACATTTTTATTGGCAGGTAACTAAAAAATAATTGTTAATAGATCATAAAGAAAAATATTTTAAATGATGATAACTGACGACGGTCTGCTGAAAATATTTATAAATGTTGTCACAACGTCTACCTGATTTTTTTTTCCTGCTACTTGCAATTTTTTAATTTTTTGCGTTATCTCATGAAAAGGAAACATATATTTTTTTTTTCTCTTAGGAATCAATTGTCCCAGAGGCTCAAGGCCAGGCCCTGGAGGAAGTGGGTTAGTCCCTGGAGAACCGTTTGGGGAAGAAGCTCTTCAATTTACGAAAGATAAATGCATGCAGAGAGAAGTTGAAATTCAAGTGGATGGGATCGACAAAGTTCGAGGCAATTTCATTGGTTGGCTTTGGATTGAAGGTGTTAATTTATCTGTGGCATTGGTTGAAGAAGGATTAGCGTCTGTTCATTTTTCTGCTGAGAAATCAGAATATTACACACCTTTGAAGCAGGCTGAAGATGCTGCCAAGGCCAAAAAAGAAAAGGTATGTAATATGTTAATTAATTTTTTTTTTTTTTGCTGGTGCTTGCTTACCTGTGGTGTTTAAGAAAATGTAGATGAAAAGTTAGGTGTTTTCTTGTATTACACAGGAATAGCAATAAAGGAGACCAGTAGACGACGTTGACACAATTCGGTATAACGTTCGTTAACTGAGACTCCTTTGCAAATATTTAAATTAAAAAATCAGATTTTAATTTTTTTTTTTTTCTTTTTTTTTTTTTTTTTTTTTTTTTTAATGCTAGATATGGAAAGATTACGTCGAAAAGGAAGAAAAAGAAGAAAAGGTGGAGGAAGAAGTCGTAACCGAAAGAAAGGTGGATTATCAAACGGTTGTGGTCGTCGAAGGAACCCGAGATTTAAGATTCTATGCTCAAAATGTGGATCAAGGGCCGAGACTAGAAGCTCTGATGAATCAAATTCGGCAAGAGTTTCAGTCTAAACCTCCTCTTCCCGGAGCTTATACTCCTAAAAAGGGCGATTTGTGTGCTGCCAAATTTACGGACAACGAGTGGTACAGGGCTAGAGTCGAAAAAGTGACGAAGAACGAAGTTCACATTTTTTATGTTGACTACGGAAATAGGGAGGTGACTTCTGCTGTTCGATGCGCGTCATTACCAGCTACGTTTACGTCTGATAAACCATTTGCTCATGAATTCGGTTTGGCTTTTGTTAAATTGCCGAAAGATGTAAGTTCAAAATGCCTTTTCTTTTTTTTTAGAAGGGAAAAAAAATACTACCCTGCTCAGACAAATCTTGTCTTTTTATATTATAAGAAGAGAGATTAAAAAACCGCAGGAAGAGAAAACTAAAAGTCTTCGTGCATATTAGTTTGTTTGATAACTTTTGTGCCCCGTTAACTTTTGACAATTTTTTCTTTTTTGAAACTCAATTTTAATTCAGTGAATGAATTTAAAAATTTTACTTACATTTAATTTTTTTAAAGGTTGAATATCAAGATGAAGCAATCCAGGCCTTCAAAGATGACGTCGAAGGACGCACTCTTCTACTCAACATCGAGTATAAAGTAGAGAAATTATCGTATGTAAGTCTGACTGATCCAAAATCGAAGGCAGACATCGCCAAAGATTTAGTCGCTGACGGATATTTATTAGTTGACCACAGGAAAGAAAGGAGGCTGCAAAAAGTGGTAAGTTGATTTTATTTTCCCATCATAAAATAAAATCCCTGTGTTTTTTGAGGATATTTTTTTTATTTTGATAAAAAATATCCCGAGCGCACAGGAAAATCAAATTTATGAAGTTCCTTTTAAAAGATAGTTTGAACTTTAATTTAATCTGTCGATAGGTAACTTTTCTCACATTTAAACATCGCAAAATTGGGTTTAGATTTGTTTGTGCAAAGGTAATTCCTAACTTCAATAGCCTTATTGCAATCTTATACGGTTTTCGTTTCAGATGTCGGACTACCGAGCAGCTCAAGAGGAAGCCAAGAAGCATCATAAATTCATTTGGCAATACGGGGACATAACGGAAGACGATGCTAAAGAATTTGGTCGTTAAAAACAGGAACTAAGTAAAGCAAAAATAAAAATCAAATCTACGACACCCTAGTTTGTATCCACCAAAATAAAACGACCCTCACAATGTCACCGTACGTACAAATAGGTTATATTTACATTTTATAAATGTGTTTTTTTTTGAATATGCAAGGGCGATTCGACTGGGTATTTACGGTGTAATATGTATATCTTTTTAATAAGAAAAAATTGTTTTCCGGTATTTTATAAAAAACGCGGGATATTTTAAATTCGGCCCAGTGAATTTTTGTTTTTTTGAACTAAATTGATTTACTGCATAGATGTTTTATTTTATACAATAATAGTTTTGTTTTCTTTTTCCATTTTTGTTTTTCTTTTACCTTTTTTTTTTCTATCGCCTTTTTGGGCTAGACAAGCATTTCATTACGAGAAAAACTTTCATAGAGCCATCCGACCTTCCCGATTTGATATCTGATAGGTCTTACCGTCTCAGCTTCCAACGTGAAAACTTTTGTCGTAGTATTAGCTTGTTAAAGTTCTGTTTTCATTTATTTATTTTATTTATTTTTTCCTTGTGAAACAAAATTGCGTGTATCATAGATATACAATTTTTTCCTCATAAATTCATTTTCTTACGATTTTGAATGAAATTTATTTAACTGATTTTAAAAGACTAGTCAGGATGAAACTATGTTAAAAGAAATTTTTTTAATCTCCTATAACGAATATGGCGTGTGACGATTTCCGGTGGATTATTTATTTTTTTTTTTTTAAATCATTGCTTCGCGATAAATCCGAGAATAAAATCCATTTAAAAGCTGTGATGTAATTTTTTTTATATATTATTATATATATTCTTCCTCGAATGTTTGCTTAATTATATTATGTTTAATTTTAGTCTCACCTTTGAGACATGAGACATATTTAAAAGAGAAGAAAAAACTGAACATTAAACAAAAGCTCTGGGATAAAGTTTTGTGTAAGAACATACATACTCGAAACATAAAAAGCTGCTTTGAATAAATGATATTCAAAAACTAGTCCGGAGGTCGATTTTTTTAGAACATCGACCAAAGTAATTAGTGCCTTATTCTTTCTATTTGAAAAAAAAGAAAATTTTATTTAAATCTAACTTATTATAATTTTAATGGAGCGATAAAACGATTTCATTTCTTTTTTTTTAATTTCCATAAAAAGGCAGCTTTTTAAAATTCAATAAAAGAAAAAAAAAACCAGAGCAATTTTTGTTTTTCTTTTTTTATTATTATATTTTTTTAACGTTTGCGATCTCTAAGAAATAAATGAAGCTTTCTTTTTATAGGAAGCTTATATTGAAAGACTATATGTCAACAGTCATATAATAAATGCATTGTATTTAATAAGTCCTTCAATTATAGGAAAAATCCAAAAAAAAAAAAAAAAAAAAATTAATTTTAGTTTTGTTAAAAAAAAAACAAGGTGTATGTGGGGGATTGTTAATTATTGAATTACAATATAAGAAAAATAAGAATGATGGAAAAATAATGAATCGTCAATAAAATCTCTGTTTAAACAGAAAATCTTTATTTTAAATTCTAAAAATTTTCCTTTGAAAAAATTTGCATCCATTTACTTAAATTTCCTTAATGGCTTTGGAAGTTCCTTATGCGTTATATTATATAACGTTTTCAATGTTAATTTCAAGAGAGTAAAAATCGAACCGGTCATCGACTGGCTGATTTAGCTTAATGGTAGAGCACTCGCTGCGACTGTGAGAGATCGGGTGTTCGATTCCCCGCGGCTGTCGTCTTTGGCTGGTTTAATTTCTACTCTCGAAAGTTTGTTGATCTTTAAGAGTGTTCTTAAAAGGAAATAAAAAATAAAAAATGTCTTCTATTGGTTAGAAACAAGTATTAGTATTTTACAGAAATACATATTTAAATCATGTTACAAAAAAGAATCTCAACGAAAATCTCTAAAAAAAAAAGAATCTCAAGCATAAGTCTTTACTTCTCTAGCCAAAAAAAAATTAAGAAAAACAATTCAAATAACATTTTTAAAGGAAAAAATACTAGCTCGGAGAAAGAGGGTTAGACAGCCTAGATTTTGAGGAAATAAAAAATACCCGACAGCCTAAATTTTAAAGAAAAAAATGGACCGCTTAAATTTTTAATAAAATGTAACAGAGAACCCAAATTTTTAAGAGAAAAATATTTTGAGTCATAAATTTTTTAGAAAAATTATTAAATGGCTTGAGTCCTCAAGAAAATTGTTAGACAGTCTCAATTTTCAAGAAAAAAGATAAGACAGACTGCATTTTAAGTAACATGACATATACAGTAATATGACTGTATTATGACATATACACTAGAATTATGAAGATAAGGCGTCGGAATGGTGATTTATTCAGAATAGCGGCTTGTGATCAGTGAAGTTAAATAGCATTGATGACGGACAGCTACTGGATGGGTGACCGCTAACACTCCCTTTCTTTAGCACGGATTGTAGGATCTACGGTTACAGTCATCTTAACTCATTGTAACACGTAGTTCCCATATCAATCACTTAGTCCACGGCCAAGGGCTTCGACCAAAAGCGTTAAAAAAAAAAAAATTATGAAGACGTAGTCTTCTTTTCTATATGAAGACTGTGTTTAAGCCGGGGATGGGTCTCTGACCGGCAATGTCATGAAGTCTTGTATAGGCCTACAGAACAAGAAAAATAGGAATGATGGAAAAATGATGAATCGTTAATAAAAATCTCTGTTTCAACAGAAAAATCTTTATTTTAAATTCTAAAAATCTTCCTTTGAAATCATCTGCGCCCGTTTACGAAAATTTCCTTAATGGCTTTGGAAGTTCCTTAGGATCGAGCAAAAACGTAAGCGAAAATTCCCAAGCAAACTTTATAAATTGTTTTCTTTTTAGGACAGTCAGTAAAGGTGGCTTATTGAGAACTTGAACCTCAGGCTCCATATTATTTTCGTTGTGTAGTTCCAAGTCTGCATTATAATGTTGCTTTTTTTGATAGTAAAAGATACAGCATTTAGCAACAAGAAACATCTACGTCATAAATTTATTATTTGCTCAAGATTTTTTCTCTTGGCCTAAACTCTTGTGCGTGGAAGGCTTAAGTGCTTAATTTCTTAATTCTTAAGATGTCCATTCCAAATAAATGACAAGTAAACTTGGTGTAGGGCCAAACCAGTATTAATGCCAGAGGCTGAAGCTCGAGTCCTCTATAACGTACGAACTTCAAATTGGTTTTGGTCTTCACTTTATGTTTTAAGAAAAATTCAAAAGCAATAATAATTAACAAGAATTGAAAAAAAAATATATACATATTCAGCCAGAGTTGATTTTCAACATATTACTCAAAGTAAATCACTTATAAACATAAGAATCAACAATTAATATCATTTTTGCAAATTAAACATGTCTTCTATTGGTTAGAAACAGGTAATAGTATTGTACAGAAATAGATGTTTTAACCATATTGTAAAAAAAGAAATTCCAATACTAGCTTTAAGAAGGAATCTCAAGTACAAGTGTTTGCTTCTAGCAAAAAAAAAAATAAGAAAAACAATTCAAATAATATAATAAAAAATTATAAAAAATATGTAATTGTAATCTTTCATTTAGGAACTTCAACAGAATTTAATATCATTTTTGTATTGTTGTTATTAACAGCTTCAGGCACTTCATGTGCTATGATTTTACTATCCCAACCACAAGAATACAACTGGCTTGTTTTTGGATCCCATGATAATCCTCTTACAAAATCTGTATGTGTTTCACATTCATAACTAGAAAAGAAGAAAAATTTTTTAGGGCTTTAGAAAAAAAATAACTGATGATAATATACTTACATAATGGGCAAAGTATTATCTTTACAACTAAACACTCGTAGAGTTGGATCATCAGCTGCAACAGCTAAAATTTGAAGATCCTTATTGTATTTCAACTTGTGAATTGGTCTCTTAGAACAAAAATTCCTATCTAGTTCTGCTTTCATTCTAATATCAATCAATGAAATAAATCCACTTGTAGAACCAATAACAGCACTATTATTGTTAACCCAAGCTGAAGACATATAACCACCTTCAGTTCTTGATAAAAGACTTGCAGGTTTTTCTAATCGTTTATCCCAAATTAAACATGTGTTATCCAATGAAGTTGATAAAAATTCATCTCTATTATCAGGTTTGCAGGAGACTGATGTAACAATATGACTATGAGCAGGACTATATGATTTTTCACATATTATTGCATCTAAATCCCAAATTTTAATACTAAAATAAAAAAAATTATTAAAAAAGAATTATTATTTAATTAAAAAAAAAAAGCATTTTGCTTCTGAAATGTTTACTACCTCATGTCTATACTTGCAGAGATCAAAGAAAGTTTGTGGTCAAATGAATCTAAGGACAAAATACTATCATCATGTTCTGAAACAATGCCGACTGTTGTAAAATACATCAGAGGTTTATCTTTAACAGCAGTTAGATTTAATAATTGCATAGTGCCGGTATCACCGCCAACAATTACTTTTGAACCATTATCCAACCACAAACCAGATGCTATACTGTTCTCAAATTCTAATCCTGCCAAACACTTCTCTGCATTAGGCGCTAATTTAGGATCGTTAAACAACCAGATTGATCCAGACCAAATTTTACCGGTAAGGCTAGATGCTCCCAAGAGTAATACACCGTCTAAAACACAAATTACATTTAAATTATAATTAATGAATAAACCAGATTAGGTTAGGTAACTACCATTATTAAATTCTATAAAGTCGAAATGCTTTTCAAGTCTCCTAGGTACTTGCAAACTAAACCGATTTTGGACGTCTCCTTCTTCCGAATTAGAGGTAGGTGGGCATGCCTCCGGCTGCATTTTTAATAATATTGGAATACAATTTTCACTTTTATTTAGTATACACGTTGGTATAACTATACACATTAACGGTTATCCGCTATGTTCATAAGCTTAACGTAAAAAGAGCAGTTTTCGGTCTAGTCAATGTGGTAACTTCAGCCAGCATTAATTTCATCCAAAGAGACTTATGTAAAAACTATACAAACATATAGCGATTGTATAAATTTAGGCATAATATATCTATAATTTTAATGATTTCGACAGCATGAATTTCAAATCAAAATACATTATTGTGAGGTATTTACTTTATTAAGTTCTTTTGACTTCCTGTTTCGATTCGGCATCGTTAAAAAAAATTATGTTTAACTTATGCAATCGCAAAATTCCCCAGAACTATTTGTATTGGGAATATTTCCGATCGCTTAAGTTAAACAGGTATAATTTAAGCGTATATTTTTACAAAAAAAATTCGCTCCCCACCTGTTCTATTATTTCATGTATAATATGATTAAATTTTTTTTTCACCTCAACTCTTGAGAATAATTTTATGGTGCTTTAGATGTTATAAAAGTAAAGTATTGTGGTAAAGTTTTTGGGCATTTCTTTTCTTTTTTCGAATTATTTGTCATTGTTGCATTAACTTCAGATTCTCACCACAGAGATCGCTACAAGTGTTTTGAAAGAAACCGGATGTTAGGCCTACCCCTTCCATATCGGAAAAGGCTCCATTTTGTTTGTGATGCTTTGATATACAACGTTTTAAAAGCATTAAATAAGTGATCAAAAGTCGCCTTTTATAAATGTAAATTTATAGTTGTTATAAGTGAGGTTTCAAGTTGTAATTATTGAAAAGCACAATGACTCAGTTTTTACCTCCGAATTTGCTTGCACTTTTTGCACCACGCGATCCTGTCCCCTATCTGCCTCCTCCCGACAAATTACCCCATGAGAAGAAAAACAGAGGTTACCAAGGGGTCGGTGCATTTTTGAAGCAATTCGAGGATCCCAAAGACACTCCTCCACCCACTAGGGTTGAAACTAGGGAAGAAAGATTGGAACGAAGACGGAGGGAAAGAGCAGAGCAAGTCGCATATAAATTAGAACAAGAAATTGCTGTCTGTAAGTATTTTTTTTTATTAATTAAATGGATATATAAATTGATCAAAATGCTATTGATTTTATTGAAATTATTTTTATTTTTAGGGGATCCTCATAACATTCCGAATGCAACTGGTGATCCATTTAAAACATTATTTGTAGCTAGAATTGTAAGGATTACTTGATCTTGTTACTGTTATTTGGTTGCTTAATTAATGCTAATTAAAATTGTTTATTCCTTTTTAGAATTATGATACTTCAGAGTCCAAATTAAGAAGAGAGTTTGAAGTTTATGGACCTATTAAAAAGGTAATATACATATGTCAATATGATGATGACTGAAAATAAAAAAAGCAAACATTTATCATTTTTTTTTTTAATTTTCCAGATTGTAGTTAGTCATAATACAATTAATGGCAAACCAAGAGGATATGCTTTTATTGAGTATGAACACGAGAGGGATATGCATTGTAAGTTTATATAGCATCTGTAAGTTACATGTTTTTTTTATTAAAGAAATCCTTCAATACTAAAAAATTATGAAAGTGTGGAAGGTCTATACTAAGGAGATTTTTTTTTTAATTTTACATGAAAGAAAATTTTTTTTTGATCTTTTTGAGAAGATCTTTAAAATGCATTTACCTTTTTGACTGGTTATTTTAATTTGCAATTTCCCTAAAATCAAAATCTTATGTGTTAATTGAATATGAAACATCTTTTTATTTTTCATTTTACTTAAGTATTTAAAACATCTTTCCTCAGGAGAATCTTCCACTCTTTTGTAAAATTTTCATTCAGGTAAGTATAATTTTTTTTAATGAGATTGTTTGATTGTTTATTTTTTTTGAAGGATTTCTTTAAAACATTTTTTAAATTTAACGTCCCATATTTTTAGTGAATTATTCTCAAACCCACTTTCAACACGTTAATGATTTCTTGTGAAATATTCGTAGCCTTTTTAATTTCAGTGCTTTGATTATAATAACTGCTATGCTGATTTTATACAAATAAAATATGCTTTTAACTGTTTTGAAATACAAATCGACATAGCATTTTTTATAACCTGTTAAGTTGAATAAAATATTTTAGATTACATCAGCTATGCTTCCATTTTCCTCTTTTTTTTTTTTTTACGGAATTTGATTGAATCTAAAACATTTTATTGATATTATATAAGAGAAGACATTAAAATTTTTTTTTACCTTTGCCATGTTGATTTGCACAAAATGTTAGATCGTATCAGACAAAGGAAAAAAAAATAAAAAAATTAAGATAAAAATGGTACATTTTTTTTAAAAAAAAGCCAGGCATGTCCCTTGGATATTCGAAAAAAATTAGTTGTTTTTTTTTACGAACTTATTTATTTGTACAATGGTAAGAATTTGTATGGTTATTGGATGAGATATTAATGATTCCCTTTGTTATCTATTTCTCGGTACAGCTTGGCGGTCTGCTGGCTTCTAATGTTCTCTTACTGTGCAAATCAAACATTGACTGGCCATAAAAATAGGTTTGTATGTGTGGTAAGACCCAAACATACAAAACTTCAAATATTAGGTTTAAAGAGCCTTTTTTTTTTTCTTTTTTTTTTTTTTTTTTTTTTTTTTTTCTTTTTTTTTTTTTTTTTTTTTTTAACTTTTGAAAATGCTCTCATTAAAAAAATAATAATATGCAGTAAGCCCTAAAGACTAATTCAAGTTTTTTATATTTAAAAAAAATTATCTGTTAGTTTTTTTTTTTTTTAATTTTTTTTTAAATTTTTAATTGTATACATTTTTATTACTTGATTTACTTAATTGTACGGTTTTGCGCTGTTTTGACGTAAGTAAGAAAATATTTGCGCACCAGGTAATTCAGATATCAAGAAAGTTAAAATTTGAAAAAAAAAAAAAAAATATTGAGTTTTAAAAAAAATCCGGTGTGGATTGGAAATTTGAAAAGTATCTCATCTATTCAACTACCACAGAGATTCCTTGATTATAAAACAAATTCTCATCTCGTGTAAGTAGTTCGTGGTAGGTATCTTTTTTTTTCTTTTTTTAATTTTTTTTTTAATTTCTTTTTCTGAAGCCACGGAGAAATGTTTTTTATTTTTTTGACGTGACGGTCAGCAGCGCCCTTTTTTAATCGCAGGATAGGTTTTTCGCAGTCTTTCCGTTCATTTTTACAAATCCCACCCATTTTGAAGTTAGGAAAATTAGACCGCTAGGAGGACTTAGAAAAAAACTTTTTTTTTTTTAAATTCTCCCCTTTCCTTGTTAAGTAACTTTACTTCGATTTTTGGGTCCGATTAATTTTTTTTTCTTGGTAAGTAAGATCCAGAAGTCGAAGATACTATCTAGACGTCTTTTTTTTTTTTTTTTTTTTTTTTTGGAAAAAAAAAATGTTTTAAAAAACATTTAAAATGGACCATCTTACTAAAAAAAAAAAAAAAATGACGTTTGAAGAAAATGTTATGTTTAGCAAAATAGACTATTCATTTAGGATTTTTTTGTTTTTCAGCTGCATACAAGCATGCTGATGGGAAGAAAATTGACGGACGTAGAGTTCTAGTAGACGTTGAACGAGCGAGGACGGTCAAAGGATGGCTTCCACGACGTTTAGGTAAGGATCTCTTGAAAATTAAAATTATTAAATTTAATTTAAGAACCTGTGAGAATTTTGCTTTATTTATACTTTGTTGTTTATTGCTCCTTTTATTGATTAGGAAAGCCGTTTTTGGATGTAGGAACTAAAACGAAACGAAAAAAAAATCCAGCCGACGTTTCGAATTCGTTAAAAATTCATGTTCAAGGCTTGAAACGAAATTGTACCATGCCTGGAAGAATTTTTCTTTAATATTCACATTCTTTTTTAGGTGGAGGTCTGGGTGGAACACGGCGCGGAGGTCCCGACGTCAACATCAAACATTCAGGAAGAGAAGACAATGAACGAGAACGTGAAAGGTACCGACTGGAGACTGAACGCGAAGCCGCCAGAGCCACTAGAGGTGGTAGAGATCGAGACAGAGATAGGAGGGATAGGTCTAG
The DNA here is from genome assembly GCA_037577465.1 of Liposcelis bostrychophila. Classification (NCBI taxonomy): domain Eukaryota; kingdom Metazoa; phylum Arthropoda; class Insecta; order Psocodea; family Liposcelididae; genus Liposcelis; species Liposcelis bostrychophila. The sequence goes on from CM075210.1 coordinate 11,906,726, forward strand.
GAGTAGAGATAGGGATCGCGATAGGGAGAGGAGGAAAAGATCTAGAAGGTTTGTATTTTATAACAATAACGATAATTGGGGTAACTCACAAATACCTCTCACCTAGAAATTGGTTTATAATTGAACTTTCACGGTCTTTAAGGTTCCACTTCCCAGGATTTAATTTTTCGACTGGCCAACGTTAACTGTATAGTGTATGGTGCAATCCAAGCCAGAATTTTTTTTTTTTTTTTTTTAGAAAAAAATATAATAATTGCATCTGCAATTTTTTCTTCCTACAGCCGGTCTCGAGATAGAAAACGAAGAAGAAGTCGTGACAGAATCAAAGATCCTGACATCGAGGAAATCGACGAAAGACCCCGTGATAGAGATAGGGATCGCGATCGGAAACGACGGAGAAGTAGATCAAAAGAAAAGGACAAGGATAGGGAAAGAAGAAGGCGCGAGAGGCGAGAAAGGAGGGAAGAAAGGGAAAGAGAAAGAGGACGAGAAGAGGACATCGAGGAAATTCGAATCAAAGAAGAACCGATTGATGGTATGTATAGAAAAAAATTAATTAAAAAAATATAATAAAATTGAAATGAAATAAAATTCACTTACTTATTTATTTTAGATTACCCTGATTATAACGAGGATTACATCGCTGAAAATATCGCTATAAAATACGAAGAAGCGGAGAAAATCGTTAAAAAACAAGAGAGGGATAGGGATTTAGGTAACGGTCATCTGTACAACAGTTATGGTAATCACGATAATCATGGCGAAGATGAAGAAGGGGAGGATTACCCTTGAAATATTTTTTAATTTAAAAAATCAAATTTCTCTTTCCGTTAATATTTAATAATAATAAAAAAAAAAATCGGCAAAGAGTGGTTTTATATATATATTATTTTAGCTTTAGTTTTGTCGTAGATTCGTAAATTATTAAATAATAATTTATTGGTAACACCGGAAATGAAGTCGCAAAAGCAATGATGATGAAAGAGTTTCAACTTTTTTTTTCTGATTTATAATTGTACAGTCTGTGTTATCCAAATATTTAAAATTGTCAACAAGCAGATTGCATCTGATTTGAAAAATTTTGACTGTTTTTAAATTAATAATAAAAAAAAAGACTTAAACGAAAAAAATGATGATTTATTTATTTATTTTTTATTTTTTAAAAGGAGGATGGTTGAATATGAAAATTTTTTGGTTGGATTGTTCATAGTCAGTTCAAAATTTCACAACAAAGGAAATAGGAAGGGAGAAAAAAAGTCGTGTTTCTCGTTTTTTAAATTTCGTTTTTATTCCTCAATGCTTTCGTTCTTTCAGAGCAAAAATTTTTTTATATTTATATTTTAAATCAAGGGATCTAAAAACATCCTGTTTAATCCTGAATAGTTTAATGGAGCAAACTTAAAAAACCTGATTTAAGCTGTTTCTTTTTTTTCTTGAAAGAATTAAAACAAATGGAATTATTTTTGTCCATCTGCACCTGGCCTTGCCTTTATTTCATCCTGATGCAGTAAACTTTGACTTGAAAATAAATTCAGTTATTCCATCTTTCAAATTTATGGAACACATCTGAACGGATTAATACTGTACTGTATATTGAACAATCTCTTTTTTTTTTCAATACGTTTACTACAAATCTTTTGACGTGTCCGGACTGCTTTATTACAGGAATATAAAAAATAATTCTAAACATGACAGACATAATCAACACTTTAAAAAAAACTTTCAGGCTTAATTTTAAGCTATCAGCTCTTTGATTTCGTCGTAGAGAACCAATACTAGAGCACCTCCAGTCCCTCTAAATATATTTGATAATGCTCCTTTAAAAAATGCTCCTGGTCCTTCTTTTCGAAAAATGGTCGCCCAGCAGTGAAGCGTGTTTTTGTATAAAAGTTCCCCTCTTCCAGACTGCATCATCATCCGTCTTCTTACAGTATCCATAGGGTACGATATTATTCCTGAGACAGTGGTTACCGTCTAAAAAAATTAAAAGAAAAAACGATTGTAAATAATTCGTTTTTCTTATTAAAAACACTAAATGAGCTACACTTACTTGAGCTATGGCGAACGACACATAAAAAGGAGTCGTCTTTGGATCCGGTAATAAACCTTTTGCCGTATCAAACAAACCAAAATAAGCAGCTCTGTAAACAATAATTCCTTGAACGGACACAAAAAACCCCCTATAAAGACCTATCAATCCGTCGGATTTAAAAATTTTCGTAATGCAGTCGAGAAGTCCGTTGAATTCTCTGCTTCCTGTTTTGCCGACGTCAGCGGCCAAACGCGTCCTCGCAAAATCAAGAGGATAAACGACGCATAGCGACGAAGCACCGGCTGCTCCTCCTGACAACAAATTCATAGAAAACCATTTCCAAAACTGCGTTTTTTTATCGACACCTTGCATGAACATTTGTTTGTAAACATCTTTAAATGCAAAATTTAATGCTTGAGTCGGAAAATACCGAATGACGTTTGCAAAATTTCCCCTCCAGAAGCTTAATGGGCCTTGTTCTTTCGGTATTCTGACGAACGCGTCAATAATGCCTAAAACAACGCAGACATTTAAAAAGATTACCGCGAGAAATTTCGCAAAAAAATTTTAATACCTTTGTATCTTTGATCTTCAGATATTTGCTTGGATACAGCTTGCACCTGGAGTAAAAGTTTCACTCTTTCAATCGGGGCTACGGCTGTTTTTGAAACTGCTGCTGATATCCCACCTGCGAGAAAGTCTTTCATAAACGCGGTAGCGTCTCCCTGTCCCATGTTTGTTTTTCTTTTTATAATAAATTTTTAATTTAAATGGATTCGAACCAAAATAATAAACAAGATTCGAAAACAAAAGAATCGAGGAAACAAGAAAGTTTGAGGAAAATTTAAATTTTAGTTTTAGGAATTGAAGAATATGGAATTGGTTTTCCAAAGTTCGATAATGCTAATCAATTGGCACATGAAAGGTTATTAGGAGAACGTTAAAAAAAGGTTTAAGGATAAAACTAAACTGAGAAAAATTCCGCGAAACTAAAGTATAAAAATTATATTTCAGTTTAAAAAATTTGTCCGGCACATTTTTCCACCTTATGTGAGATGTACCTTAGAGCCAAAACCTCGAATTTTAAAGTCTTGTCTTTTTTTATTCTAAGGAAAATAAATAAATAGCGGCCATTTCGATTTTTTTAAAATTCTACCTCTCGGAAGTAGCAATAAATTTAGGTTTAGGTTTTTCTTGCGATTTTTCGTCAGAGACAAACCTCTATTTTCTAAGTTTGTTTTACACTGTAAAATTTATCCAGCTCGTCACGTGACATTGATCAATTAAAAACGTTGGTATGAACCCAAATTTTTCTTCTCAGAGCATTTTCTCTAAATTTTTTTATAAACTGAAGCAGTTCAGACTGAAGTACGTTCTTGATACAAAGACATTTAAATTCATTGATGATTGATATGGTTATAATTTTCAAACTTCCAAAATAAAAAACAAAAAACTATACATGTATTTTTTTAAATAATAAATTCAACATATTATACAATTAATCTTTCATTTATGACATACTGCATATTAAAAAAAAAAAAACTATTCATTGTCCTTCAGTATTTAATTTAACATTGTATGTTTATCATAAATATTTTTCCTTTGTTCTCTCACTTGCTTTTTCCATTTATCTTGTTGATGTCCCACTCTATTTAGTACATTCCCTCTTGCTCCCATAGGATGTGAAGAAGCACCTGGCTCTTGTTGTTGACTAGACACATCATCTTCTTCATTTGTATGCTCGAAATAACTCCCTTTTGCTCTTTTATTAAGCAAGGGATCCAAACACATCAGGAACAACATATATATGCATAAAAGTGATATCACCCATATTACGATTATAACTACAACTTTAATTATAGTTGTATTACGATTTTCATATTTACATTGACATCTGGGACAGAATTCTTTTTCTTTCCCTTGTAAGTCGTCGCCAAGGTGTGGCAAAACAACTCCATCACAATTGCTGCAATAAAAAAATAAAAATAAGCTTAATACAAATTTTATCATATCAGCAGAATTTTTCTTTAATCCTTATTAAAAACAAATGTTTTTCAATGACAAGCCTAATTTATACTCACCATTTGCCTGGTGGCCCATTTCCAATGTATAATTTTCTGTTTGATCTGTCGGTTCCATTAACTACAGACGGATTCGGGCAAACACATTTGCAACGGGCATCTTCGTAGGATTGTGCCTGGAAGGGGAAAAAAAACATCAAGTGGCTTCAGTTTGGCACAAGAGAAAGAGGGTGTTACAGACGCAATAAAGATTAGAAATTGTACCTAGAGAAAATCAGATATTATTTTACACTTACCTGACATTCATAAGATAAAAAAATGAAAAGAAGCGAAAATAAAACTATTTTAGCACTCATATTTAAAAAATATATGTATTTGACTTATTTATGTTTCAGCAGAACATCGTCCATGTTTTCCTTTCTGACGTCGATAGGTGTTTCGATATATCGAAATATCGAATTTTAGTATGGCGGCAATGGCGCGGCATTCGGTTTTCAATAATTTTTTTTTTTTTTTTTTTTAAATCGTGTATTGCTGCATCACTTACTTTTATTGGAACGTAAACCTACTATATCGTTTGAAAAAACCTTGGAGTAATTAGTTCATTCTGCTGATGAAATATAAAAGAGGCAGAACTCTTGACCCGCCCTATTTGCCAATGTTGATGGAAATAAGTTTCAAAGTATCATTATTTTGAGCAATGAGTTGGCATGACTTTAAATTACATATGTTACATTTTTTTTTTTTAGATCCTTAAAAATGAAATATTTTTTGAAGATAAAGCTGACTATTTAGGGCTTAATGGTAATAAATAACTTTTTGACATTGAAATCAAATTATTTGTTTTTAATTATTAAATAACCAGTGCCAATTGATCGAATTTTTTTCGAACGTTAACGTTTCGACGATATTGGTCCTGATCCATGAAATACATTACGTCAAAAAAATGATTAATCCGTGTTTCAAATCAAATGCTTCCCAGGTGTTCTGATTTAGAATTACAATTTAAAAAAAATAAAAAAAACATTTTTGAAAATAAAAATCATTTATTATATTAATTGCATTGTTCAAGTACTTAAAAAAACTAGTCATATCAGTTAAAGTGATTCTTTTCTTCTTTTCCATCAGGGCATCATTTTAAACAAGAAAAAAAAAATTAAATTTCGAATGTTCATTAGAAATCAATATCAAAGTCTTTACAAAATTCCAGAAAATAATAAAAATAAAATCAACAAAAACATTGCACTTCATGGTTTTTTAAATTAAACTGATTTTACTCTGGCCTAATTAATAAATATGAATTTTTCGCAAGATCTTAGCAATCAAAAATCGACTAGGAACTTTTTTTTTCTTAAAATAAGTTTCTGTTAATGCACATTTAAAACGAAGGCTAAAACCAATGATATTAAAAAAAAACTCCGGATGTTGCAAACCAAAAAATGAAAATGACAAGAATGTAAAGCAAACCTTCCAACCATAACCATTTTTTCAAAGAAAATAACCATACCGTTTTGTCATGGCATTTAGAGTATTTGTTCAAAAAAAAAAAATTGTGATGCCATAATTTAAAGAAAAAAATAAACTACTTTTGGCTTTTATCCCAAAAATCCATAAATGTTCACTGATTTCTATTTATTTTTCCCTCAAAAACAGATCAACTCTGAGCAAAATTTTTAAAAAATGGCAATGCTATCGTTTTGAAAAAAAAAATTATTTGTACATTTTCAAAATATTTTACCCATGTCTTTCGAAAACATTAAAAAAAAAAAATCCTTCCACCTTAAGCTAAATCAAAGGGAAAAAAAATATAAAAAGAAATTCTTGATAAGTATAGCAAATTGTAACTTTCACCTTTAGTAATTATTTTCACGCTAAAAATAATTTTTTTAATTTTTTTTTTAATTTACAAAAATCGTTTTTTTCTTTAGTTTTGCATTGAGGTAGATGAAAATTCGGTTTGTTCAAATAAAAAAAATCCAGAGATTTTTTAAAAGTACAAAACGAACCTTCAATGAAGTTAAATAACAGCCAAATTCTTTTTTTTTCGATAAAAACATCCAATTTAAAAAAATATTAATCTAAAAAAAAAAAAAAGTTTTCAACGATTTACTAAATTTCATAATCGTTTTTTTGTCTACTATTTCGATTTTTTTTCTCCGTTTGTTTGAGACTGAGCGGAGTGGTCTAAAAACATTTTCTTCATATCACCTAATGCTTTTTCTACTTGAATTGCGAACCTGCTTGAGTTCTGAAAAAAATAAATTAAAAAAACGTTTAGTCGTCATTTAAAAAAAATGGGATTGAATAATGAAATAATTTTTACCGTATCTGGCGAAGAAACTTTCGACGAAATATGAAAGAATATGAGATCCTCCCCAGCTATAATATATGAAACACCGTAGCCGTCATCGGCGACAGGTCCGAAACCACCTCCTGCGGAAATACAATCCGGATATTTCTTCAGATCGAGCTTCGTTGTTTGACCGTGCGGAGTTTGAGACGTCGAAAGCCTCCAAGGTTCGCTTAAAACTTCTTTTAAGAAAGGGGAATCGACTTCCAAATATTTCGAAACGACGTACAGGCAAAACAAATGTCGATCGATTCCCTTTCCGCACATTGCATCTTGATATCCCCTTTGATGCACTTGGCAAGCTTTCAATAATAACGAAACTTTTTCGTCCAACGAAACGTTTGGATTTTCCATTGATTTTACCCATGCGGCTGATTCGATGGTACAGGGTCGAACAGTTTCCGTACGACCTTCTCTGTACAATCTTGTCATGGAAGCTTCGTACGTTAAACTGAATTTCCCATAATCCTAAAAAAAAAATTGAAAAAAATAAAAATCTTAATCCATTTTTTCTCAAGATTTTGGCTCCTGAAATTGTTTTTCTAACTATTTTTTTTTTCTAATTTTTAATTTTCCTAAAATTTTTTGATTCCTAAAATAAAATTTCTTAAAATCCCTAAAATAAAATTTCCTAAAATTCCATTAAGAATTTAAAAAATTAGGAAAAATAATTATTTTGGGAAATTTTATTTTATGAATCAAAAAATTTTAGGTAAATTGAAAATTAGGAAAAAAATTTTAGAAACCAAAATTTTTAGGAAAAATGGATTAGGAAAAGCGGTCGGGAACGAATGATTTTGCGGCATCAAAACACGAAACACTACCGTTTGATAAATTCGAAATTTACCCTATAGTAAGCAAGTTGGAGAGCCATTTGGATATAAGCGTCTGGACTGATTCTGCACTTTTCATAAATCCTTTGCCATAACCGTTGAACAATAAAATCCTGAGATCAACATCGTTCAACAGATTAAGCGCCTCCTGGTACGATTGATCGATGGCTTGTTGCAATGGTTCGGTTATGCTCCAATTAATTCTTGTCGGGGACGGAGGTGTGAACTCTGGAGTTCCGAGGGTGTGACCGTCACTTGTGTATCTAAAAAAGAATTAGTAAATCAATCAATCGATGAATCAATCAAACAATCAGATTTTTTTAAAACTTCAAAACTTAACGAATGAAAATAGAAGTAAAACATGCTTAACATTTAAAAATTTTTACAAACATGCAAAAAAAAAAAAAAAAAAAAAAGCTGAAGTTTTTTTTCTTTGGTTAGCATACGTAGGAGCAATGTTATATGGTTAATTCAAAATAAAATCAAGGAATCATGGCTGTCAGTAGCGCTACAGCAATATGCAATTCTTGAACTGTTTTTAAAAATTCTAAAATTTTATTCCTAAAAATGAGACTCTTTGCTTCTTACTCACAACACAAGAATAATGATGTCAACTATTCAAGAAATACTAATCTACTAAATCTACATATACTGTATCAGTATATACGAGGAAATCTAGATCTGATATTTCAGCGAGACAAGGGATCCAAAATACCAATACTAACACTTTCGCCAATAATACGATTCCCTTCATTCCAAAAAGTTTAGAAAAGTATTGCCTTAAAACTTAAAAAATATTTGAATTTGAAAATAATTTTGCATATACACGAAAAAAATTGTTAAATGTACTGAATTCTACGGAAGCCCTAAAGGGTCACATTTCTGTAATTGTTTTTTATTGTTTGTTCCGGAACAGACATTGTTTGTTCCGGAACCAGCAATCTCTGTTCCGGAACAAACAATGTCTGTTCCGGAACAAACAATGTCTGTTCCGGAACAAGCAATGTCTGTTCCGGAACAGACAACGTTTAGTTAGAAAATTGTCTGTTCCGGAACTGTTCCAATTTTAAAATTGTCTGTTCCGGAACTGACAATTTTAAATTAATTGTTTGTTCCGGAACAAGCAATGTCTGTTCCGGAACAAGCAATGTCTGTTCCGGAACAAACAATGTCTGTTCCGGAACAGACAACGTTTAGTTAGAAAATTGTCTGTTCCGGAACGGACAATTTTAAATCAATTGTTTGTTCCGGAACAAGCAATGTCTGTTCCGGAACAGACAACGTTTAGTTAGAAAATTGTCTGTTCCGGAACTGACAATTTTAAATTAATTGTTTGTTCCGGAACAAGCAATGTCTGTTCCGGAACAAACAATGTCTGTTCCGGAACAAACAATGTCTGTTCCGGAACAGGCAACGTTTAGTTAGAAAATTGTCTGTTCCGGAACTGACAATTTTAAATTAATTGTTTGTTCCGGAACAAGCAATGTCTGTTCCGGAACAAACAATGTCTGTTCCGGAACAGGCAACGTTTAGTTAGAAAATTGTCAGTTCCGGAACAGACAATTTTCTAACTAAACGTTGCCTGTTTGTTCCGGAACAAACAATAAAAAACAATTATAGAAATGTGACCCTTCAGGGCTTCCGTAGAATTCAGTTAATGTCCACTTCAATCGTCTGCATAAAAATTGCATGCAGCGCAGGCTGACAAGACACAAATCCTCATCAAATTCATTTAAAATTCCCCGGTTAGTCATATAAGTTAAGCAAATTTTAACAGAAAGATTTTTTGTAAGGAAAAAAAAAAACCTGCGTACCGCTCTTCTTCGGTTTCAAAACCTAAAGCGTGTTCCCACGCGTGTCCCATTACAGGAGCATCAGCCCTGTCGAATACCAAAACCAAATTAGCAAAAGAAGAAAATGAAAAATAAAATAAAAATGTAATTTTTCAAGACAAGAACTGTACAATTACTACGTTTAAATTCTAAACGTAGGATTACTACCTGAAAATAGAAAATTAAAAAGAACAAGAAACAAAAAGATATACTGAAAAGCAAAAAGAAAAAAATATGCTAAAGAAATAGAATGAAGAGCTACGAGCTATTTTACCCAACACCGATTTAACTGTAAAAAAAAAAAAGAAAAATAATAATACAAATAAATAAATAAATATACAGGACAGAAAAAAGTTTTTTAATTTTAATGTAGGAAACAACAGAGCAGTATAAAGCCATTTTTAAAGACAAAAAATGTTTATGCCTTTTGCGGCACTTAAACAATTCAAATGCAAATCAGGAAATCATGAATAGTATGAAAAAGAAAAGACTCCTTTCATTCGTTAGTGTTAAAATTGCTAATTAAAGCTAATTTATTATTTAAACTACTGAACTTGTGCCCTTTTATGTAGAAAAAAAAAATTAAGAGAAAAAAATAAATATAAAATATTGTTTTTGAAATTCACTACAGGATGGAGACGGGGGTAAAGTAGGGGCAAATGGAGCTTTTTAAGCCAATTTGTACCTCACCTCAACATTTTTCACAATGTTTTTTCCATGTAATGGGGGCTTCCAGCCCCCCCCCCCCCTTCGTCCGGCGGACTACATCGGGCTGCCTACTGCTCTATTGTTTTGACAACATCAAACGTGCTTAATTTCGAGAATAAAATTCTTCAAAATGCAATCCGTCAATAAAATTTTTAAATTCGGAATCATTCAATTTTTTTTTTTTTGGCACAAAAAATTCGAATAAGTTGTGAAATTAAGCACATTTTTTTTCGTTTTTTTTTTAGAAATTGTAACATGCAAGAAACGCTATATACAAAGTGAAGAAAAATAGAAAGGTGCAATAAAAAGTTAGGCGGAACTGTGTGTTTGATGCTTTACCCTAATTTAGGATTTTGACACTCTTCCATGAAGATCCATTCCCACATATGAGACATTATGGCTGCGTCCGCCCTAAACAAACACGTAAATTAAAATTAATTGAAAAAAAAATATATATATAAAGAAAAATTAGCACAGAACCATCATACGTTCCTCGCTAAAAAAAATTCTGAGCTGGAAAAAAGATCAATTATTTTCAAAAAAATAAAACTTGTTAACAAGTTATTGCTTACCAAGAATGCTCTGCATTGAAACCGATCTGCAAAAGAATAAAAAAAACAGTTAATATTTTCCACTCTTTCGGAACTTGAAAATTATTTTTTAAGCATACCCTTCCGTTCGTTCCGATGCACAAAGTGAAAGATTTATCAAACCATCTGTCGTATCCTTTTCCGTGAAGTAAAATCCTTCCGTACTGATCTAACTGACCGGGATCTTTTTCATCAAAAACGTAAGGGACATCATCTAAACAAACGACGAAAGCCGCTTTTTCAACCGTATCTAAAGCTATTCTATTAGGTCCTTTAAAAAACAAAGCTTGCCTAGTTTGTGCCCAATGAGTTCGATCCCCAGCTGTTAAAGCAGCTAATTTCTCTTCTCCGTTTAGAGGAGGTGATGTGTCATCTAAAATTTGTTGCATTTGTCTGAAAACAAATCCAACAAAAATGAATTAAAAAACAATACATGACTAATTAAATTTAAAACTTAATTAATAAACAATAAATGAAATCAGTTAAATGATCAAATTGGAGTGGTTAGGTCAAACAGGATATTCTTCACGGAAATAATTAAAGCTAAAGATTTCCTTATCTAGCACCCTCCTATTTTTGCTCAAGGCGGAAAAGCTTTGCATTTGGATACCTCATAGCATGAGGAACAATGATGCATGTAACGATTGAGTAATGATGAAATAGCATGTCAATGATTTACATTTTGTAAAGGATTCCAATATAAAACTTACGTTTCTATTTCGCATGGATTCAACAATCTATTTTTATAATGAATTAAAACTTTAAAAAAGCGTCCTTTGTGATAAACAACTATGTGATTGGAGTCAGCGTAGTGGACGATTTTGTCCGACTCGACTCCAGGCACTCGAGTTGTATTAAAAACCCTTTCGTACTGCCATGAGCATAACGGTACGAGACCTTGAACTAATATCTGAAAAACCAAAAATAAATAAATAAATAACAAGTGTAAATCTTTAAAAAAAAAATATTGTTTTAAAATTAACTTACGGGTTCCAACTCTTGTCTATCGATGCACCTTCTAAACTGCAAAAGAGCATGAATAATAGCACCAGCCCTACCAGCTTGATTTGTCGTAGGGTATTTTAAAATTGCGTCGATCCCGTAAAAATTCGAATTAACCATTAAAGGGGTTCTACCGCGTAAATAAACGTATTCCTCCCACCAATCGGACACGTAGTTTGTAGACCACCAAGATTTTAAAACTAAATATCGTTGCAGCTTTTTCCCTAATCCTTTTTCGAATTCCATGGCTAATTTTTCCATCCTACTATATTGCTCATCGTTCAACAACGGACGGACGCTTCTCAGGTACTAGAAAAAACAAAATAAAAATAAATAAAAATAAAAATTTTTGACTAAAATGAGATACGTAATTTAATAATGGCATGAGAAATAAATTCTACCGGTGTCTAGATTCTTCTGCCGCTCTTGCCCCCCGGGGAAAAATAAATTTGGAACATAATTTTTTTTCGGTTTTCTTTTCATATTTGAAGCTGCAACGTTACGTATACGATATGCGTATAAATTCAAACAACAAACTGACGTGCAAAGAATTTTTTTGTTTTTACCCTTTTCGTTGTATCGCTAACTGATGGCAACGGCAACCGCGGTAATGACCCCTGGAAACTGTACAACTGGGGCCGGCCGTAGCAAGTGAGCAATTTAACAAATAATAGCCATAATTTCGTTTTAGTTGATATTTTTCGTCCTTTTCCTCTTTCTTCATACATCCAACCTATTAAAAGAAAAAGGAATAATTAGCGATATGTTAAATAGCGTGAAAATGTTCAAGTTTCTTCATGTAGCATTACAAACTTTTTATGCGAACATGTTTTGCGCAATTCTCATGCATGTTTTTTCCTTTTAAGAAATAAATTAAAAGTGTTTCTGATGACTACTTTTTTATTCCATGGCTAGTTTGCCTCAACCGCGTAATCAAATACAGCGATCGCATGAAAGATTTTTGGGGATAAAAAGCACTGATAAGTTTTCGAAAACTAAGTAGAGAAAAAATTGATTGGAAGCTGGATTCGAACCAACGAGGTTTTTCTCTACTTAGTTTTCGAAAATTTAGTTATCCTACCTGAGGAATAGAAGGTGGATTGTCTTTAAAGCTAAACTGATAAGTTTGTTTCAGCAAAAAAAAAAAAAAAAAAAAAAAAACAATGAAAAATAAGATTTTATTTAGGAGTACTGGAAAATTTGTTCTCCCGCTAGGGGGCAGTAATATCAGGGACCAAATTTTCGTTTGATTTTCGACTGCGTTTCAGATTGCAGACAGGGTTGCGATGCCGATGCCGATGCCGACGCCGAATAGTTATTTAAAAATAGTCGACGCCGACGCCGATGCCGATTCCGGTTTGCCAAAAAATTTCTGATTCCGACGCTGACGCCGATATCGGATTGTGGAACAATTTTTAACTCCGATTAAATTTTAATTTTTTCTTAAACGTAAATTTAGTGTCTTGTTTTTTATTAAAAATGGAAATTTTTTCTGGTCCAACTCAGCTCAGGCTTCTTTAAAAAAGTGAGTTCTAAAATATTTTCTTTTGGTCAGCAGAACTATCATAAAAACCATAATTCTTATTTAAAAATTAATCTAGTAATCGGTTATTAATTTAATTACAGTTGTAAAGTAAAGAAATTAAGAGAAAAATAATTTTGAAATTGAGATTTTTTCGCGATTCCGCCTTTTACTCCGACCCCGATGCCGATTTCGGTTCGTCAAACGATTCCCGACGCCGACGCCGACGCCAATTCCGGTTATTTTTCTCATCGATTCCGATGCCGATGCCCATGCCAGTAAAAATGCCATCGGCATTGCAACCCTGATTGCAGATTATATTTAATTGGAGTATCTGTAGCTTTCACGTACGTTTTATAACGTACCTTTGTATATTAGAAGTAACTTGAGTGTATAACGAATTGTATATATACAAAACATCCACCAAAACAATGCGACTGCACCACATCCTACTAATTGCCACTGAATTGAATTGCTGAAAATAAATAAATAAAAAATATTATTAACTACAAGTTAATAACATGTATAGAAATCAAAAAACGATCAAACTTTTCTAAATACAAGTAAAAAGCTTTTATCTCTGATTCATGTTTTTTTTTTTTTTTTTTTTTTTTCATGTGACCTTGATGCAGTCTTTCAAAATATCAGATTTTGTCAGACCCTGGCAATTAATTAATCAATTATAAATCTGATAAACAGCGAAAAAAAAAAACCAGTATCGAAATATAAAACGCTTACTCCGGTAATAATGGTAAAATCCTAACTAAGAGTCCCCCAGGAGCTCTGATCCCTGCGAAATGTAATCCTGCCAAAATACTGGCCGTAATCCAGAAGCTTTGCATACTAGCTGGGTAAACCCCATTTTTTATACTATTCTGAAAAAAATTAATTAGAAATATATAATATATTAATATATTATTTTTTTCTCAACTTTATTTAACAAACGTAATTCATTTACTTACTTTAAACCTAGCGATTCGTTTTTTCCAGGACCTAACACCAGAGGCCCAGACAAGATTTAAAACCTCCCTGTCGAAATTCACGTCCCATCCTTCGTGAGTGATGGAAAACGAGAAGGCAACGGCCGAATGGGCTTCTGCCATGTTGCCCTTTTAAATTTGCTGTTAAAAAAAAAATTAATGAAAAGATTATTAGTCACATAATTAAAATTAGCATGTACGCAAAAAGATGAACCAAAACGTGATATCGTAATTGAATTCATTAGTATGAATTTTATGTAAAGATAACCGATATAAACCGACAAACTGACATCCCCATATGCACGGGATTATTGACGATAAATGTAATAAAATAGCATTTTATTTTGGTTTTATCAGAATTAAGAGTTTAGGCAACATTTTTAATTATACCGTAAATAAGGTTTTCATTTGCAATCAACAAAGCAGAACCGATCGAGTGGTACGGTACTTTCATTATCATTGTTCTTATTTTTCAATGACACAAATATTCGCAGTTTATGTAAAATGAAAAATAATATTAAAATTAAAAAAAAAAAGGTTGAAGGAAGGTCCAAAATGTTTTGGGAAATGAATATCGTGCAGACTATAAAAAAGGAAATTTTCCGGATTGGTAACTTACATTTAAGACTTGATTCTCGAAAAAAGTTAAACAAAAACAAAAGTTAAAAAAAATACGATTGACGTAATCACAAGGCCAACTGGTATGTACGAGTGAAGATGTAATTGTTTTCATGTATTCAAATCAATGAAAGTGGCTCTTATTGTTTTTAACTTGAGGGAAGGGGTAATCAGTACTAAATCAGTCAATGGCGCTAAGGGAGGAAAGGTACCAGAATTTTCCCATTTACAGTACTGGAAGGCTGTTCTCGGTACTCTTCCTTTTTTATAAATTTTCTTCATTTACCAAAAAAAAAAAAAAAAAAAGTCCCGGTCATTTTTTAAAACAGAAGCTCCTCAATCCCAAATTTTTTTTCAAAATTTAAGAAAATTAAAGGAATTTATTTTTGCAAGGAAATTCTTATAAATAAATTTTCTGGAGAAAGCCTTTTAGATCAGAAAGAAAATTGTGGGTGTTATTCCTTGCGAATACATAACAACTTCCATTCGCCTATTTATTTTTCTTACAAAGTGCAATATACTTGATTGCATGCAATACTATCTATTTAAAGGAGTATGACCCTTCTTTAATTTTTTCCCACCGCCTTCCTTCACCGCCTTCCCCCATCGTGCAACCCTAGCGCCATCACTGAACTCGGCTTAAAATCTAAGCCTTAAATCAGTGTAAACAGAATGCAGCCAGCGCTAAAAAATTAGACGTACAATAAAATCGTCTCAGAAAGTATAAGATATACTGCATCATATTCTTCTAAATTTTAAATCGGTAAAATATCAATG
Source organism: Liposcelis bostrychophila (assembly GCA_037577465.1). Lineage (NCBI taxonomy): Eukaryota > Metazoa > Arthropoda > Insecta > Psocodea > Liposcelididae > Liposcelis > Liposcelis bostrychophila. Next base: position 11,921,991 of record CM075210.1, read on the forward strand.
CAAATAAATAAAAAAAAACAAACGAAATAACAACCTATCGCAAAAGAACTTGAAAACAACGCGTACGCATGGAACACGAGTTCGTACTGACCGCATTGTATGAATCTGTCACTTTCTACAAACCATTTTGGGTCAATTCTAGTGACACAAGCGTTGGGTGGACTTGATAAGATAACAGCATGATTTTTTAAAATATTAGCCGGATATTTCAAATGTAAATCATAAACACCGACTCTTTATCTCTTATTCCCTCATTCCGCGATTCTCGCGACCTTTGAAAAAAAGCAATCAACATAATACATATTAAATAGACTTTAGTTCCTTTATTTCGTGTCCTAAAAATGGAAATTTTTAAATGAATTAATAACCACCGTTAAGCGGAATCTGAATAAAAACCTAAAATAAAAAAAATAAAAGAAATGACTGTTCCTGTCCCCTTGAGGGGGAGAAGGTTAAAAAATTAAAAAATTAAAATGTGGACGATTAGATTATGCATTAATTATTACTGCTGCCAACCGTTTTTCGTGCGGGGAGAAGGGGGGGGGGGGTAAATTAAACCGGTAAAAAAAAACGGGAGGGTATAAAAATGATATATATACATTTTTTTATATCATTTAAAATTATTGGAATCACATTGTACTGTACACATGATTGGTATTCCCTTTAATGTCACGTGTGCCCTTGCGTAAATAAAGACATTTAAATACGTCGAAGAACAACAAACGCTAATAACCTAATTTTTCCAAAGTATTTTTAAAAACTTGCTCGTTAACAATAATTAATTTAAATTAGAAAGGGCTAAGGGTGGTTATTGAACGAGGGGGCTACTTTCATCGCGGGTTTTATTAATAGAACACGGATCTTAAATTTTTTATCAAGTAAAATATTCAAGCACCTCAATGAAAAAATAAAAATACAGTTGTTCCTTTTATCACTGACGATAATACCGCAAGGCAAAGGTTATGCACAATTAACGTAAACAGCCGCGAATATTGGAATAACTACATTATCGTAAAAATACTATGCATAACGCCACATCGCACTCGACGCACTCGACTGGTATATCATATGCATAATAGGCAGAAAGTTGTATACCATACGGTGTGTTCAAAAAGTCCTACACACTGATTTATAGGTCAACAATCATAAAAATATTGCTTACTTTTTTAAATAATTTTTCAACCTTTGACCTTTGCTTTAATTTTAAAAATAAAACTTTTAAAAGAAATGTCTAGTTTCTTTCATAAGATCAATGCCCTTCAAAAAATTATTAATATATTCAATAAAGGAGTGGCAATGTGCTGCTGTTTACATTGCACTGCAGGAAAATAAAAATCATATAAAATATTGTTTAATTGCATTCATTGTCTAGTCTTTGGACTTTGCAACCTTGATCTTTGACATATGTGACGTGCAAGACATATTTTCCATCCAAATATATGAAAAAAAAAAAAGGTTTTCCCAATTTTATCGTGAGGATTCTTTTTTTTTCCAATTTCCAAAAAAATTAAAAGTAAAAATTAAGAAATAATTTATGATAATTTCCCATTTTAAAATTTTACTTCCCAAACTGAATATTATTTATTTATGTCTGTACTGCATTGAGGAAAATAACTTGGGGTCAAATTCCAATATTTAAATAATTAAATCGATTAGGTCATCAGCTAAAAGGTTGTCAACATCAATTTAAAAAAAATTTTTTTTTCATAAATTAAAAAACAAAAAATTGTAAAGGATCTTACCTTTTATATGAAAAACAAAACAAGGTGATTTCCCCTGATAACCAAATTGATGATTTATGATAACACACCAGACTTTGAATTCCTTACATAACCATAATCACAGGGCCTACAAACTACATAACTTCCCGATAAAGACGATTTTTAATATTTTATCGCCTTTTTTAAATAACAAATCACATCGGTGAATTCCTGCCACGATTCCACCGGTTTTATTACTATTAATCCGTACTTTCGATTAGGCCAACAAACTGTGTTGTATTTACTGGGGCACTAACCTTTTTTTAAATATAAAAAAAAATAAGACGGAATAAGTAATTACGAAAAATTCGGATTTGATTTCCGCATGATCAAAACCGAAAGAGGGAAAATCCCATCAATTTTTACTATAAAATTCAAATTAATTTAGCAACGTATAAATAATAACAAAACACAAAACTTTCAGAGCAATGAAACATGGAGAATTTACTACGTTATTCAAAAAGGAACTGATAAAATGGAAAAAAAGGAAATTTTTTTTTTTTCAAAGGAAAAATTCCGCCACATAACGTAGCTACCTGGATTTAATTAATTTTTTTTAAATACTTCACTGTTGGAGATTATTTTTAGAACCGAGGCAACGAGGAGAGGAGGAAACGTTAAAATATAAAAATGAAAGAGTAGTTTATTCTGTTTTTTTAACCATTCACTTCATCCTGATCCACCTTTTCTGACTCGTTGCAGATTTAACGTAAACTTAAAAAAATACGGATTAGTTGCTACTGATTAATTTACTTCATAACAATTATTATGGGCCATTTTAAGATCAAATGGTTAGATTGGGTTAAAAATTTTTTGACGTATTCCACTTCCAAGTAATAGCCGTGTGCTCCTTCTACAAGCAGTACAAAGAGATTTTTTTATCGTGAAATAGTAAGATGCTAATAAATATCACATTTAATTCTTGTACAGCCTAGAAACCCATCTTGACTTTAAAAAATTCAGTCTTCAAAGAACTGGTTTATTAACTAACCCAAAATTTCCTTTTTGTTCTCTCTAAATGAAACATGAAAATTAGTTCCAAAAAACTAAAAATGAATCTGAAAAGGTTTCAAAATTTAATGGCTAAAGACTTCTCATATTATTTTAATCAACAAAGAATAATGTTTTAAAATGGTTAAATAATAAATATATCTTATATAATTAAATCAATACAATAATAAAAAAAAAAAAGTAAATGAATACATTTAATATTTTGCTAAGATAATTAGTATAGGGAATCATTTTTCAATTTTTTATGTTAAAATCTCCATCCAACGAGATAACGCATGCAAATTCAATTTTCAAAGACATATTCATCTATGACAAGCTAACAAATAATACATCAAACCAAAGCGTCAATTATAATTTGTGTAAATTCAGCTGTAAAAAAAAAAAAATTTCTTCTTGAATAATTTAACAAAATTTGTATTCAATCACAGAACAGAAATCGATTTTTGCAGCAATTAAAAAAAAAGGGGGAAAACATCAGAAATAATAGAATTATGAGACAATGTATACTATACAACAATTAAATAAAAATCTAAAAGTAGAAATACTTTGATATTTTATTAATACTTTTTTTTTATTAGGTATCCTGATTTTGGTTTGAGTTTAAAAGTTAATTGCATATATTTTAAAATTATTTTTAAAAGGAATATCATTTTTTTTAAAAATAAAAAGTTGTAAATTATGTTTAAGGATATTGGCGCCTTCTTGCTGCTCTTTGTTTATCAAATCTCATTTCCATTTCTTCTAATACTTTTGGCGTGTATCGAACGACTAATTTTACAGAGCCCTGAGCATGTTTTAATAGTTCCACTGCTTTTTCATGGTTTTCACCTTCTACTGACTGTAAAAAAATACAAAAGAAATACGTTTTCAGAAATGAAGCATAAAAAAAAAGAATGTTTTTTCTGTAAAATATTTAAAAAAAACTTACAACACCATTAACCGAAAGCAATTGGTCTCCTCTTTTCAAACCACCATGCCTATCAGCAACACCACCAGGTATAATTCTTGATATGTAAATAGGTGAATTTTGTTCTTTCCCTCCCATTACATTAAATCCTAGACCTTCTTCTGTTTTTGGAAGTTCCACTACTCGTGGATGAGCATGACCTTCACTGGCTGCAAAAGCAGCAACAGTGGCTTTGGCAGTGGCTGAAGCCCTTATATCCTGTGATCCTTGGATATCCACTGTTTCATAAACATGTTCATAAACTTCTCTCACAGAATTGAGAAAATCACTTTGTAGTACTTTCTGAAGGGCAGCTAACTTTGTAGCTGGTACCTCTCCACTTTTTTGAAGTTTATCAAGGAGCTCGATGGCTCGTTTTACGTCTGCAATTAAAATAAACATTAACATTTTACATTAACAAGGTGTTGATTTGTTGGCCGTCATCTCCCATATATTTTTAAATCTTTCGGGGAACTCCACATACACAGAGTAAGATTAATGAAATACTTACCCCGAGCAAGAGTCAGCGGTTCTCCTATTGCTGACATTTTTTGACAAAACAAAAAAAAAAATTCGGAACGGAATGTAAATCAAAATATAAATCAACCGATCAACAAAATATAGTCTGCTTGGGCTTGGGTTCGTTCATAAATTCCTGAAATTCCTTTGACCAACACCAGCGCCTCCAATTTTTCGCGGATTATTTAAAAAAATATTTGATTAACATCAGGTTTGAGAAAAAACTGACTGATGAGCCTCATGAAAATATTTTTACGTAAAAAGAACATTATAAAGGAAATTGAATTAATAAAAGGCTGCAAAAGTCAAAAATGAGCTTCTGCTCCTCAAAGAAACGGCCAAACTTCAAAAGCTTTAATATAAATAATTTTATTTACTACTTTAAAATGCTAAAACACAATTTTATTTTTTTCCACATTTACGAAAAGTGATAAATTATTATAAACTATCTGAGAGAACTATTTATGGTCGTTACATAGGAGCCATGCCATGGCTCTTCGGTCAAATAAAATTAATTAAAACGACAAAACGATATCTATAACAATCAATCTAATTAAACGGACAGTCAAAATTTATAATAGTAACATCAATTATTATTTATTTATTTATTTATTTATTTATTCTTATTTTTATTACTATTATTCGCATTGAAATTAAAGGTACAATTAAACAACTGACAATCTTAAAAAAAAATTAAAATAATTTTAAAAAGTTAAAATGTTCTTTCTGATATGGACAAAAATGCAAATTGCGATTGACTCTGGTGTGCAGTCGAATTTTTTTTACTATCAGAACATTTACAACTTTTTATGTACGTATGAATGCGAATTTAATCCAGTTCTGAAATGTTCAAGCCTACACGAATTTTATTTTGTAAAAAGGAACCGAATTTGGTGTTAAATTCTCAACCAATAAAAAAAAAGAAAAAAATTCTTTTTGAGTCTTTATCGGAAGTACAATTCTTAGTTTTTCAATTAAAAAAATTGTCTTAAGTAAGTTAAGCCGGTTTTTATGTTCGTACATTCAACAACTAACATCAAGAGCTTATCGTTCATAAGGCGTGAAGTCCTTCGAAGATATGTCTTTGTTTTTCATTATCTTTAATTTACCAAATTATAATGCCAGATGGTGATTTATGATTTGTTTATTTAATGCAAATACAGATTTTTAATTTTTTTAAAAAAAAAAAAGGCTTGAAGAACCTCTAAGCACCTTGTACTTCGGTCTAAACGGTTTCGATCTTGTATATTCCTTATATAAATTGCACTTTGATTGCTTTCAGTTAACTTTTTTTTTTCCTTTTGTAACTTTTTTATTTAATTTTTTTAAATTCCTTTTTCAATTTTTTTTATTCTTTTTTCATTTTTAAAAAGGTAATCCTTACATAATAACACAAAGTAATACTAATAATAGGACGTACAAAAAAGATAAAATACAATATAACACATAATTCATCATTTTATGCTCTTAGCTTCAAAATCCTGACGGTTAAAAATATAGTTTTCAATTAAGAAATAAGATTATAAACAGATTATACATGTATATAAGTTAACAAAAATAAATTTAAAAAATGAAATGCAATTAAAGAAGTGACCATTAAGAGAGGTTTGAAGAGTAATTTAGCAGTATTTAGACGTCAAAATGATTGTTTGTGAAACTGTAAAAAGGCCAATACAAAACATTAGGTTAAAAATTTGCTCGCAAACATTTTATTTCTTGATGAAAAGTCTTTACAATATTTTTCCCATTACATGGCGTCACGATCGACCATACTACTGCAAAATCTTTCCTAAGATGGCGTTTGTCCAATTCGAATTGGACAAGCACTAACGCCATCTTTAACATTAAAGCACTGTCGCCATCTTTAGAAAAATGAATGAACTAGTTTCTGAAATATCCCTGCACAGCATCAAATCACTGCAGCCGTAACTAATTTTCTGCTATTTACTAACACATTTACACATCGAAACGACGAGCCACGACTTTTCGTTTCGGTAAATATTACGTAAGCACGATTTTGGCCAATTTAGACCCCCTTCCCCATTTTAGTAAGCCGAATAGACTTCATTTACTGTAGATTTACAATATATGCACAATTCGGTTATTTTCTACCTCCTTTTCTTTCTTTCGTAAGCAAAGAATAGACATTTCCTAGACAGTTTTAAATTGGTGTAAATTTTTTGATGACCGCTATTTAAGACTACGCATCAGTCACCTGTCGACTGCCACGATTCAAAATTTCCGCTTATGCTTAACTTATGAGTCGATGATTGCTTAAATTTCACTGATCCGTACTCTTAAGACGTAAAAACTCGAATGATGTTTTACTTAGAGAACCATTTTAGGTTGTGCTGCTGTAATCATTTTGGCATGGATAATGTTATTAGCCCCTTTCCTATACTGTTGTACAGTACAAAGGAAGCAGAACAATTTGACAAAGTACCATTTTAACGTTTTTTCTGAGTATGTTTATAACGAAAAACATGTTTGTAACCGTAAATATAAACGTTCATTTCAAAACTAGATTTTTAAGTTCCATCCCGACTCGACACATGTTCAACGGGTAAAGTTTGAACAAAAAACAATCGCCACTTTGCATATCCCCCCAGCTCCAATTCGAAGGATGCCAAAGGTAAGTAAAGCTTTACAGGGAAATACAAAGTTTCAAATTCAGTTTTAAAACAAGAGTTTATGATAAAAAATACCGTGTCATTTAGTGAACTGATAATTGCATTACGCAATCAAATAAAATTTAAGAAAATTTTGAAAAAATGACAAATGTTATCTTCTTGCCTCGTTCAAGTGCTTCCGAACCATAAATTTTCTTTAAAAATAAAAACACTGCATAATTAAACTGTGAACTAACTAGGTGGCAGACCAGTTTAATTAAAGTAGAAATATTTTCAAAATTTACTTCTTAACAATGGCACTAGATTACGTTTTTCATACAAAATAAAGCACAATTTATTGAATCTTCGCTTTGCTCAGCTTTCATTTTAAATAAAATCTCGTTGTATTACATTTTTAAAAAACAAAACATAATCTAGGCCCGTCCGTAAATTTGAATTTTTAAGAGTTAAAGCAGATTGATTAACGAATTTAAACTTTTGCAAATCAGAATTGAAACTTCACAACCTCTCTTTACCAAACGATTCGCCCTCTCTAAATTAAAATTTAACCTCTTAACGATGGCACTAGAATACGTTCCTCATCCAAAATAAAGCATAATTCATTGAATTTTCGCTTTTGCCCAATTTTCATGTTACATTAAATCTCGTTGTGTTATTTCTCAACATCATCTACACCATCTAAGCCTATCCCTAATTTTAAAAAAAATTCAATGAATTAAGCTCTTTCCTCTCTCTCTCAAAAAAAAATTAAATTACAATAAAAATGACTGTCCTTTTAAATCAACATTTCATAAATGTGCTTTTTTTCGAATTAATAAAAAAAACACATTGGAAAAAATAAAAAAAAGCATTCTTATAGAAAAAATGTATAAAATAATAGAATAATTTATATAAATAAATATCATTTTCTGTTTTAAAAAAAACTGAGACGTACCTAGAAATTCCTGATTTTACAACCATTCTTATCTAAAAAAAATATATAATAGACGGCGTAAAAAAAAATCAATACTCAAAATTTGATTATAAAGTCTCGCTAGCGAGTTATAAATTAAAAAAAAGAAGATTAATGATTACAAGACCCGGTCAATCGAATTTAAATCAAATAATAAAAATTTTTTTTTTTAGATTAACCGTGTTTTTTTGTGCTTATAAATAAAATAAAGAGACTTATAGATTCTAAAGTAAAATCTTTTTTTAAATTTATTCTGCGTAATTTTAAAAAAAAAAATCGTTTGAGATCAATGCGAACCATTGTGCTCATTATGGCAGAATTTAAATCTCGTTCCTTAAAAAAAAAAGTAAAGCATTGGCACCACAGCTCACGTGTTTACCGGTTAACTTTCTTCCTTATTGCTTAATAACAAAAAACTGGCTTGGTAATTCAAATTTTACGTACAAATTTAAACTAGGGTTAAGAATCTTTGAGCCGAAAAATGCTACCAAGTTCTATAAAAACTATAGAATGTTAAATTTCCAACTCTAAAAAGATGTAACAGTCCCTATTAGGGTTTCATGAATCGTACTGTGATTTATTTTTTAAATCCTTTTCCTTAAATATAAAAATTTCGATGGTTTTCTTTTTTCTTTTTTATTGACCGAGTCACATCTGCTACAATGCATTTTATAATAAAATCGGCACTGCATACTTTGTTTTTTCAGGAAATCCTGACAGGGTGTCTACTGATTAGTGAAAACAAAAATATAAGACTTTTACAGGTCCATTTTTTTTAGAACTATAGGACTCAAAACAAGCAGCTTTTCTCAAGATTTCCTCCAGAGGAAGAGGATTTCTTACATAATTTTTATGACGCTGTGTCACTTATAGCTCAAAAATAATTAATTCTCTAGATATTTAAAGCCTAAATCATTTCAATCGCCAAAAATCGAGCAAGGAAAATTTTGTAAACAACTGTATGAAAATATGAGAAAATAACCCGTTCTGATTTCTTGTGTTAAAAATGTAGGGTTATAGGATTGTACATGAATTATTGTGGGACAGCTGACACCCTGATCCATTATGCGAGAGATTTAAATTTCCGATTCACAGAATAAATTATACAAAAATGATCAGTCTCACTACAGACAACAAAAAATAAAAAAAAATACACTTTATACAAGAGGTAAAATTAAATATTAATATTAATATTGGTTGATCAAATATATTTCTCGATACACCAAAACAAAAATAAATATAATCAAATATTCGATTTGAACATAAAATGCTTTGCTATTTAAATAAAATTTGGAAAACAATGGGTTTCTGAGGCTCGTATTAATTGCCCAAATGCGGACATTTAATACGGCCTTAGACCTCGCTAAATATATTTGACCAGCCATCATTACACAAGTAAACTTATAATTAAAAAATTTTTTTTTCTTGCAAAATCGAGAAGATAAGATATTAATCGAAGAATAAACGGGAAAAAGGATCAGATTCCATAATTTTTGTTGGATTTGGTTAGTGTTCCAACAAAAATGACGACTCTGATTCTTTATCCAGCTTCTCTTCAATTTATAACAGTGTTTTATTTATTTATTTTTTATTTTTCTTGTATTTAAAAAAAATTTTTTTTTACACGACTCGAAGTCGCCCCTTTTTTTAAAACACAATTTTTGTTAATACTTTTATTAAAAAAATTGGTACTCACTTGTCAGTCAATAATATTTTAAATTTAAATATAAACCGTATTAAAGAACGTAAATACAATTAAAATCAATGATAGTGGCGATTTCATTTTAAAAATTTTATCCTTAAATCCATCTTTAAAAATGATTTTTACCCTAAGAATAAAAACGAGTATTGATAGATTGATCGAAAACAGAACACTAAAAAAAATTCATATTGCAATGTAATAAATAAAATAGTCAGATCCTGATGAATATGAATTTTTGTATTTTTCATTAAAATTGCCGAATTCGATTTTTTCTTTTATAGAAGTCGGGCAAAAACTGCGCAAAGGGAATAAAGGAACTGATTAAAAGTAATATTAATTACAATATTAATATTACATTAAATTTTTGTATTATCCCGCGAGTTTTTTCCCATGGAAAAATAATTCATTTAAAATTACAGAATGATTTTTACGAAACTTTTTTGAAACTTTTAAACCTTTTTCGTAGAAATGATTTATGCAAAAAGCAGGTTGGGGCTAAGGTAATCCTATACGTTTGTCATCAATTTTAAGCTACCAAAGTAATTTTCTACAGAAGTCCAAAAAAGCATGATTTGGAGAAAAAAAAGTAAAACAAGGCCCGTAGTCGCGGTAAAATGAATTTTGTGAGCCGTTCAGAGATGATATCACACTTAAAGAAAAGTTAAAATTTTTTTTGTCAAGCAACGGACTAGATATCGCATTATAAATTTTTTTTAAATTTCTCTAAACGGAAATAAAACGATTAAAGACCTAAAATATCAACGATAAGAATAGATTCGAATGAAAACAACGGTAGGAAGAATATTTCGAAAGATGTAAAACTGCCTTGTTTTCACAAATGGTTATTAGTCGCAAAAATAAATGTAGCTTCTTCTAGCTAGGTACCGAAGGGCAATCCTACCAACAAAGATAAGAAAGAAAATCTTACACTTTTTAAGATAGAGTTTTTTCTCCCAAAAGTAAACTAAATAAAATTCAAGCCGATAGCTTTTTTAAATATCGATTTTTTCTTCTCAAAATCTATTGGTGGGATTGTCTATCACCCATTTATTTCCGCAAGTAGCAACACTTATGAATTTCGAAAAAGTATTATAACATGTATCACTTTCTTTTGAAAGCTCCACTAAAGTGGAACTTTTTAGGTTTGATTAGGTTAAGGAAAAATTCGGAACTAAAAGTTCAGATCCGAATTTTTCGTTAAACCTAATCAGTAGTAATGTTTAGCTGATCGCAATTACATTTCACAATTTTTACTAATTTTAGAACAAGTAGGTGAGTACTAAATTGCTTTGTCTTTTGTTTCCATTCGAAAACAACCAAAAAATATGACTACCGTTAAATAACATGAAGAAAAACTATGATATTTATACTCGGTAACAGTGTTCAATGATATTACATACCCTACTGAATTTAAGAAAAAGAAAATTATTATATTTTGAGGCAACATCCTGGGCCTCTCCAAGCAAAAGGAAACGAAAATTTTTATCCGAGTCTCCGAAAAACATTAAATTTAATAAAGTACTGTGCTATGACTTTTGCATGAAAAAATATTTACATTAATATGGTTTTTTTTATAGTTATAAGAAAAAAATCCCATTAAATACAAATATAATGAAAAGTCTTATGCAAAGATGATTATTCTTAAAATGTTGGCATCATACGAGCTAATTATTTTTTAATGAAACCGGTGGTATGCGACAATCTGATCGAAAAAACAACTAAAATAAAATTTCCAATTCATAAAAAAAATAAGTCTAAATCTTCAAATTTATTTGACGTTAAAAAAAGGAAATCGATCAATTTAAATATTAAAAATAATTACATTAATTAATAAATAATCACAACTTATAGTTAGCTCGATATTTTCGTTTAGCCTATAAACTAATCAGTCAAAATTTACCGATAATTAGAAGACAATCCAGTCGTTTTCATCTTTGCATGTAATTTTTTTGTATTTTTTCTCAAAAAAAGTAATAATTGGGCCCTGGCTGATTGTATGCAGCTTGTGAAACAATTATCATCTATGATAGTTAAAAAAATTCCTTTTTTTTGTTTATTTTTATTTTTTTTAAAATCAAAAAGAAAAAAAAAATGAAAGTTTTCTAGTTTGGAATAATTTGTTAATTAACTTGTGCTAAATTATTATGTGGCTGACTTAGAAATAGTGGCAGTGGTTTACCGGCCGCAAGGACAGGTTTGCACATCACAGTTTCAGGAGGGTTGTCGACGGGATTTCCTTTACTTGGAGCTCCTGGATTAGAGGAATCATCGTATCCGGAGTCTGATGAAGAGTCACTGTAGACTTTATCCTTTTTTACGGGCCTTGTTGTTTCAAAATCCACATTTTGAGCAGGGGATAGAGAAGCTTGCCTCGAAGAATTCGAATCCCGGCATCCTTGACATGGCTTTAACAACCTAGGATCAACCATGACCATCCCGTGGGGTCCTGTGAATATGGTGCCACAACAAACTTTTTTCCTAAAAAAAAGACAAAGAAAAATATTAGAAGGTAATTAAGGATTTTTCCCTTTAAAAAAAAAAAAAAAAAAAAAAAAAAAAACTTACTTTTTCCAGAAATCCAAATCAACAAAACCGCTAGAAACTGGCGAGTGAGACCGTCTGTGTTTTTCATCCTTTAAATGCATCGGACTTTTAGGCCTTTTCCTGGAGGCTTTCGGAATGCGTTCCTCACTCGGAGCTGGGCTGCACGGACGACTTGAGTTCACACTCAAACCGCTGAGATCCGAACTAGTTCGTCGCTTGGAGCCGGCGATATTTCCCTGACTTCCGCTTTCAGCTTCGGTTTTTTCTTGTTTTTATTCTTTGCTTTGAATTTGGCCAGAGATTTCGTACCAGGTCCAGCGCGGGCATCAACGACGTGACGCCAATTCCTGTCGCTTCCGTCCGGCAACTTTTTCCATCTCTTTACCAATAACACGCATGCATTACATATTTCTCCCGTACGCCTCTCCACCAACTGGAAACATTCCATTAAATCCTCCTCATATTTTCGGCTGTCTGTAAACCGGCTGCTGCTTGACTTTGCTTTGCAAATACAGCATCCAGTGGTCGACCTGTAGACCTTAGGTTTGTGAAAACTAAACATCTTCAATCGTCAATCTTTGTCCTGCAAATTGAGAAAAAAAAAAAAAATTGTTTAAATTAAACAAGTTCATTGCACTCCCGAAATTCGTAATCGAAACGTTAATATACGTTCTCCTAGGTCAACAATCTTAAAATTTTCTTCCGGGTCCTTAAAAACGGATAAAAATTAGTCATCGGAAACAAATTAGGTTTTTACTTTAGATTTCTTTCGGACACATAAAATCTTTGTTGCGCAATTATCAAAAACAAAACAAAACAAAAAAAGAATACGTTCTAATGTCGTTTGCTCATGACATTGGAGATAATCCCTTTTAAACTTTTGTTTTTTATTCACCTTTTGGAGAAAATAAAATATACAGTCTCATTTTGGAAAACGAAATCGGATCAAAATGGTCCAGCCGATCCATTCACACACGCAAACATACACTCGCATCCAGTTGAAAACTAAGGTGCAAGGTTGCCATGCTCCACGAGGAACACAGAGGTAATGACCCTATAAGCTAATGACCGTCCTTGAGAAACAAATCTTAATACAAACGGTTTTTCGTTTTATGTTATTTTTTAATAAAGACGCATGCGTCACGCACATGCGTCCCGTTTTTTCGTCAGCATGAGGGGAATCTAATAGGCATAACATTATTTTTCTTTTTCACAAAGTTTGATATTTTTTTTTTCTTCTTTTCTCTGCCACCGATGTAGATTAGGTGATGTCAAAATAGAATATGACATAGAATCGATACAACAAACGAAGCGCAGGCTCCACTGGAAAACATCTAACTAACATTCTATTAATCATTCCAGAGTGTCTACTAATTAATGAAAATGAAAATAATTGGGCTTATATAGGACTTTATTGGTCCAAATTTTTTTTTAAAAAAATACAGGACCCAAAACAAGCAACTTTCTTCAAGACTTCCTCCAGAGCAAAATGATTTCTTACATAACTTCTATGTCAATTTGCCGAAAGTCATTTGTCATTTGTAGTCAATATTTGGAGCCCAAAGGCCGAATGCCGAAGAAGGAAAATTTTGTAAAAAATTGTATGAAAATATGAAAATTTAACCCGTTCTGACTTCTTGTAGTAAAAATATAAGATTATAGGATTTCATAGGAATTATAGGACAGTATACACTCTGTCATTCTAATGTGAATATTTTAGTATAATAAAAAATTAAAAAAAAAAAAAAAATCACAAGTTCCGAAAACGGGGTTTCCCATTCGAGGAATTAATACCGGTGGATATTTTCAGAATGTCGGTCGTGAACTTGACATTTCATAAACGAAAAACTCATTTTTCCCGCGGTTTAAATGTCAAAGTCATATTGGGAAAAAGAGAAATTCCCCCGCTTGGAAAATGAAACGGAAAGGAAAAAGAAAGTAATGGAAAACCGAAATCAGGACCCACGAAAAATTGTGAATAAAAAATCACTGAAAACGACCTGTTTATGACAATCAGCTGTTTGTCAAATAGACGAAGCGTTAAATAATACAGAAAGAAATCTTAAATTAAATGATTTCAACGACTTCTTATCTTAAACTACGCACGCGTGGATTCCACGTGTGGTTAGCTTATTTTAAAAGTAGTCACGTTTAATTCATCAAGTATAGAGTAATATTCAGCCTGATTACATTTGGACTACGTGCCGAACAGTAGGTCAGTCTAATCGCGCATACCTTGTTTAGCCCTATCGACCCATTGAATTTTTCCTTTTTCCTATTTTTGATCTGAAATTATGCGCAAGGTTACATAAACAAAACGTCTAAAAAAAGGGGGAAAAAATCGACTTGATAATTAAAAATCACAAAGCGCCAAATTAAACTATCCTTTGCGCAAATTCTAATAATATTATTAAGATATTAAGTGACATTCTAGCTTACTTCTAGAAAAGCATTGCATTTACGGATTTTTTTTTTTTCGAAAAAGCTGAAGACAAAAAAAATGTGCTTAAAACATGGGTTCTTATTTCCGATTATTTGGATGTGATCTAAAACGATTACCATAAAAAAAATGAAGTTTTTTAAAAAGACTTATCCCCTTTTCCTTTAATCAGAAAACGTCAACATTTCTGCCATTTGCATGTCTCATCGGCTTTACCGGCTGGTTATCAATGGAGAGTTATAGGAGAATTTTGTTAAGCTGTCCCCCAATTCATTTTAACAAATCTACTGCGATAATTCTGAAACAGTCTAATTAAACATTTTAAAAAAGGTCTAATTTAACTTTGGAAGTGTCCATCAAAAAATGGGCTCAACCAGGCCTTCCGTTTTTCTTGACGTTTTAAAATTATTTTCCAAAACGTTCATCAAGCCATAAAAAAGGAGATTAGTTCCTTATTAAGTTGCAAGTAGCTTTTCAAAATAAATAAATTGTGTACAGAATTTATTCTAATTCGAATTTTCAAAGAAAAACAATCAATATTTGTGAATGTAAATTCATGACTTCAGGGGACAGAGAGTTGAAAGGCGCCTAGGAAAAATCCTTATCCATGGGGGACAATACATCTCCTCTAGTTTACTACTGACCGTCCAAAACATTTTAATTTTTGAGTCCAACAGAGATTTTAAGAGTAAAATAATCTGTACCATGATTTCATTGCTTTCAAAAAGTTAAACATATAGCACAAAACACAAAAAGTCCGAAAATTAAAAAAAAAAATTATGCAACAATTGACTTCAAAAAGTAAAAACATGACCCCTTCTTCCAAAATTTGTAATAATTATTATCACAAAATAAAACATTTACATTTTCCGGAAATCAGACAAGATTAAAGATTTAAAAGTCATCTTATGTTTTACTCGTCTTTTTTTTTTTTTTATTTATTTTTTTGTGGAAATACTATTTTCCTCATTCTTAAACTCTTGGTTTAACCTCCGTTGTCTCATTCGCTACTCGCAAAGCCAATCATCAAAATGAATCTCATCACCCCTTCTTTTTTTTTTCAAATTAAAAAAAATTGGTAACGGACAAAATGCGAATGAAAAATCCGGGAGAGCGCATCGAATTTTTCAAAAATTTTCTTATGAAGTTATTAAGAATTAATAATTACCACTTCTCAGATTAAACAAAACTTGATAAATAAAATAGCTCAGAGAAATACAAGAGATAAATTAGTCTTCAAACTACGACGCAAAAGCAACCTCTTTGTTGTAAAGGAGGTACATAGGTAGACCCTCTAGCTGGTCATCCACACATGCACTGAAATGCATTGTGTATTTACTTATGCTCAACATTGGCTCTATTATTATATACTTTTTAATTCTCAAAAGAGGGGTTATTTAGTTCTAAGTTCAGCAAGGTATCTCCTTTTTTTTCCCTCTTTTCTTTTATTAATTTTTATAAATATTTTTTCTTGCTAGTCGAAAGGCAAGAACTGTTTATTAGGCAACAGACATGAATCAAAATATACTTCTTTCAACTATGACAAATAAAAATTTTTGGCGAGAAATGAGCACTGCTTAATCAACAAAAAATTAATGCTTTTAATACCATGTGTAGTTGGTGCCTCTTATTTAAAAAAAAAAAAAAAATTATACAATTGAACTTAAATCAAAACAAAGGCTGATAATTTCAGGCTTTGTAATGAGTCATCCCAATAAACAAACCAGCTTTAAAAAAAATTAAAGAAATACAAATTTGATGTAATTTGAATTTTGTTATTTGCCAAATACATGTGTGAAAGAGTATGAAAACTGAACAAATGAATTAATTTATTAAATTAAAATAATTTCACCCTTTAAAATTTTTCGATAATTTCAATTAGTATATGTAAACTTAATTTGTCACAAATAGTAATTTCAATCATTCCAAAACTTTAAAAACTAATTATATATTATTCATGTTGACACAATTTAACACCTACCACTATTCAACATCTTTGCTCCCTACACCCCCAACCTCCTACATATTAATCAAAAAAATTGCAGCTTTTTTTTTCCCTTCCCAACCAAATGTTCTTTTAACAGAAGTTTGATCTTTTATTTTTTGAAAAGAATAAAATAAAAAAATAAAACTTCAACAATATTATTATTAAAAATAGCCATTCCTAATTCCATTGCATAATGATCAATCTCATAGCTGCTTTCTAATTGTATGGCATTCAAATTTAACTTATGTTTCCAAGGTTGAATATTGTCACAGGTTTATTCCATCTGATCGATGATATTATCGCAGGACCGATGCAAAAGCAATGAAAAACATCATGATTAATCACAACATAAAGAATAATAAAAAAGCCAATCACGAATAAACTGCTCAGCTGGAATCGAAGAAACTAGAAATACGCGGACGATGAGATTTTACTTCCGTCCGTATCACATTATATAAAATAATCTTTAACTTTTATGTATGTGCGGAATTCATTCCTCACGAGAAAGGATAACGATTTTGATGAGAAATATCGATCATCAACGTTAATAACATTGTCAATTCTGGCAACAAAAGTCAGGTACCTTGGCGTTCTATGAGAAGCTTCAGAGGACGCCATGACAGCATTTATAAACGAACGGTATCCTAATTTCTATGGGAATTTCAATAATTTTACAAATTAACTCAACGGGATACCTATTTGAATTTAACTATGTAGAATGTATTCTTTTAATTTTACGCAAGACAACAATGAATTCATTCAATTTAAAATAAATAAATACTGAAAAACAAGCTTACCTTACAATCGAACGTCTGCCCGCTCCACTTCCTAAAAACACAATTGCGCACGCGCGACTACGTTTGATTTAAGTTACTTATTAATTTAAAGCATCACAAAAAAATATTTTCCGCTTATTGACTTACAATTCTAATTAATAAATTGTAAAAAATCACCATCTCGATAATGATTTCAACTGGTTTTCAGTCTCGATTATGATTCATTACAGGAAGAAATATTTTTTATAAAAATGGGACCTGTAAAAGACACTACGTTGACTAGGGTCCGGTAGGGAATGTAAATAAATAAAAAAAAACTTGAAATAAACTGACAATTTATGAAAAAGGAAGAATTAATATCGCTTATTAATTATAAGGGGCTTTAAAAATGATAATTTTTCAGGTTACTATAATCTCATGTCCTTTTGAGGCTTTTAATTTGGTGGTAGAAATTCGTCAAGAAAAAAGTTCGAGCAATGTTGCCAAATTGACAACGGTCTTTCTAATTTCACCAAATAAATCTTTAAAAAAGTAAAAAAAATAAAGAAGTGTTATGTAAGTATAAGTTCCTTTATTCCCAAATGACATTCCTGCTTATTAAAAGTTTAATTAACCATAATTATTTTAATAAAATCGATCATCGTTTGAAGTAAAAAAGTCAACAATGTAGACGAATATAAACAAAAATGCGACGAAATGCCACTTTTTACTTTTTAATAGCATAATTTTAATAATTTTTTAAAATCGTTTTTATTTATTTACTACTATTTAATTTTTTGTTTGATCAATAAAAAGAAATATTCTGTTGGTCAAGGCATGGAATCGAATGAAAACGAATTAATAAAAATGGTCAAAAGCTTTTTTTTTTTTTGAAGTGAAACTTCCTTACGCGCGTAGGGGTGAAAAAAAAATGACATTGTAACCGTAACCGCTTAGTAAAATGTTTTTTTTTTTTCATTTTAAACTAAAATGAAAGTAAATTACTTAACTTTCTTTAAAACATTTCTGTAGTAAAAATTTTTAATATTAAAATGATAGAAAAATATTATTTAAATATCGATTTTCAATAAAAGTAAAAAAGACTGACTATTTGAAATTTTAACTTTGAAGTCTTTAATTAATATTTTGACTAATTTTTTTCAACTTTTGATCTTTTTTTTAATATTAAAAGTTTAACATGTAGAATTTTAAAGAATTTATGGTCAAAATATAGTCCAACTTTTAGCGGTAACAAATTTTTTTCATTTTAATCTAAAATTAAAGTAAATTACTTAACTTTCTTTAAAACATTTTTGTAGTAAAATTTTAATATTTAAAATGTCAAAAATTTTGTCTCGGTGTTATTTCGCCCATAACTTTATCTTTTTTTATCAAAAACTATGTAAAAACTATATTTTGACATAAATTCTTTAAAATTCTCTAAGTTAAAATTTTAATACCTTTCGATATTTTGACGTATTAATTAATTATTTCGAAATTTTGACTAATTTTTTAGGCTTTGTAGCCGCGAATAAATTACCTGAAAAAAAAAAAACCTTTTTAGACTTTCTTGTCCATTTTGTCAAATTTTAACAAATGTTATTTCCTATTTTCCTTTGTGCTGCTTCTTCCTTATGATTCTTTCTGTCTTCTCTAGGAGAAATTTCTATTTCTTCAGTACAAAAAATAAATAATGGCACAAAGTAATAAACTTTTCATGCCTCAACGTTGAAAGCAAATCAACTGACATGAAATAAGTGAACAAGTCTTTTTGCTCCTAGGGCAATTAATAATATACTACAGTATTTATCAGTTAGCCACTCATATTTCTTTACCTGTTTCAATCTAAAAACATCCAAATGCCAAACATGATAACAAGTCTTCTTTGATTTTTCATTGTAAGAAGCCTTTTCGTGCCTCCCTAAAAAATCATAGATTATTTTTTTTTTTATCACCCTCTGTTCCTTTTTGTAAAGTCCTAGCACCTAATATTCCTGATATTCCATCAATGCTCACTCCAGCAATATGAACATGTCCTGCATAGTCGAAGAAATAAATATTAGGAGCCACCCATCCTCCGTTCTTGCAAATGATTAGACGCTTCATGATTTCCTTAAATAAACAAAGTTAGCATTGGAGCTTTCTTTTCCCCAGAATAATACCTAGAGCAATAACAACCTTTAGTCATACCAGGCGTTTTTTGTTTCAAAGGTAAATTTCCTTACTTATAAACCGAACACATTTAATGCAAAGAAACTGATAGATAATGCAAAGAAACTGATGCCATACAAGTCTAATCATTTTCATTCCTATAGATGCTTGGAATTCTCCACAGCATGTTAGTAAATCCTCTTTAACGTGATTTTCCGCTACAAGATATGCTGTAGTATCATAAATAATTTCCAGCGCTCCATATGAGCGCAACCTTCTATTGCTATATTTCATGTTTTAAAAACTTCTTTCGAAACTTGAGTACCAAGTGAAGCTAGAAGGACAGCAAAAGAGCCACAGACTTTTTCATATACCACAGTCTCACAAACTACACAATATATACTTATATACAGTAGTCTTCAAAAGACTATGGCTGGAACCATACCTGCATAAAAAAAACTTAGACTTTAAATTGGCTTTCAATAAAGTTTACATATATGTATTTTAAAAAAATGTTAGGTAGTGATAGTTTAAAAACATGACTTTAATACACATTTTATCTCACTGACTTAAAGCATGATTCATCTAATCATTTCTAATATAAAAAGTTTTGATTGTGGGTTATCCAATTGTACACCTAACCAGGTGTTAACAGTTGATAAATAAGCTTTCCCAGAGGTTGCAGTGGTGACTTGTCCATGTAGCGGTTTGGCTATCAATGAAATTAAGCAGCATTGATGCTGGCCAGTTTCTGGATGGGTGACCGCACCGACACTCTTCCCCTCTGGCGGGGATGGCGGGAACTTACAAATGCAGTCATCTTAACCTCACTGTACGAGTTGGTTGTTGCATACCAGAAAAGAAGAAAAAACAGAAATAAACAGACCTGCGTTATGCAGTTAATTGAAGAAAAGACAAAGGACCTGCAATAAGCAGCTAAAAGAATAAAAAAAAAAAAAAAAAACAATTGATAAGTAAGCTTTTCCGCTTCCTTCCTGTTTCGGCTTTGGCACATCTATAATTCTGTTTAAAGCATCATTCAGCGGATCTAGTCTATGATTGATGTTTATTCCTTATTTTAAAAGAGGTAAATTTTAGAAGACTCTTCTGTATGTGAATAAAACTTTATTTAATCTTTTAACTCACCACGATCCGTCAGAAGAGCTTGCAAAGCTGCATTGGAGGAATTAATATCTTTAATCTTCTTCTTCTCAATTAGATCATCGTATTTTCCTACCACAGAAAACGCCACAGCTCTGAAAAAACCATTTAAAATTAATTTTTAACATTAACATTAATAAATGTTAATTGTAATAACTAACTTTAATTCCATTTTAAAATAAAATATATTCTATTACTCCGCGTGTACTAGACTTCATAGACAATAGTATTTTTATGCAGGACTCGACCTATGCATTATACTTTAAGAAAAAAAAAATTAAAAATAAACAAATTAACACTTACTAGGTGGGATCGTCGAAATCACAATATATTAGAGCATTATCAAAATCAAAACACTTCTTTAGTATTTTATTTATCTTATTGAACCATATTTTCTTCTTTGAACGACCCATAATTTACTTGTAAAGGCTTTAAATTAATTTTTTAACAAAAAACAATTCGAAATACAGATAAACATGACCAGAAGCAAATTTTCAATGCCACCAACTTTACAGACTACTACTACACGAAAGTAGAGCCATAGACTTATATACTATAGACCGGGCATAATGGGAGCAGTTTCCCTAGAATGTCTTTTGTTTTTTTTAAATCAAGAGGAAAACAGAAGGCTAAAATGGCGTACAGTAAACGGAAAAATGGTAAACAAAGAAAATAATTTTGCCTAATAACGAGATTTCCGTTACATTGACTCCTTAAGAGTAGTAAACAATTTTGTTTAATTGATCCTTTTTAGAATCGTAAAAACGAGTATAAAATTAAGGAATAGCTTACAGTTTGCCCACGGAGAAAAAATAACTTAAAAATGAAATGAAATATCATGGTGTTTACCCTGATAGTCACCACAAATGCAGCAAGATTTCACCATTTATTTATGGATTATTGAAAAAATTAAGATTTACTATTTTAAAACCATTTTTAAAATCAAAATCATACCATTGTTTGCATTTTAACTAATGACACTTTGCATTATTGTCGTTCTGTTTGCCTCTTGATTTAAAAAAAAACAAAGGACATTCTAGGGACACTGTTTTGTACAGGATGCCCGGTCTATTATATAAGTCTATGAGTAGAGCCCTATATACTGATCGAAGCGCAACCTAGGGCCTAACTTTGATTGGTCCTTGCGTATGTATATATATATGTAAGTTAAACATAGGCGTTATAAGGCTTCGTGCATATAACAACCGTGGCGCTCCGCTAAAACTATGTTTAACTTATGCAATAGCCCTGATTTTCTGTAACTTTCGTCGGGATGGAAATATTCCCGAGACATAAGCTAAACAGGTATTTTTAAGCGTACATTTAAAAATTTTTTCATGCACGAAGCCTATAGGTCTCCATTCTTACAGCTGATTAAAAAAATGTAATTAGTTTTATGAAGTCTTTTTTTTTATTAATTTTTAAAAACCCTGCATTTTTTTAAAACGGAAAATATGGCAAACAGTAGCTCTGATCATTCTGAAACTAGTAGTTATAACTTCAAAGTGGTTTTGTTGGGGGAAGGCTGCGTTGGGAAAACTTCCGTTGTTTTGCGTTATGTAGAAGATAAATTTAATGCTGAACACATTACTACAACTTTACAGGTATCAGAAAAGGATTGTTTAATATTTTTTAAATATTTTGCTGTAATGCCTAATTTTTTTTTGCAGGCATCATTTCTACATAAGAAAATTAATATCAATGGAAGGAGAGTGAACCTATCAATATGGGATACTGCAGGGCAAGAAAAATTTCATGCTTTGGGCCCAATTTATTACAGAATGTCAAATGGTGCAATTTTAGTGTATGACATAACTGATGAAGATTCTTTTCAAAAAGTAAAAAACTGGGTTAGAGAGTTAAAAAAAATGTTAGGTAGTGATATTTGCCTCACCATTGCTGGAAACAAGATAGATCTTGAAAAAGATAGAAATGTTCCTGATGAGATGGCTGAAGAGTGAGTAATTCCATTCCAGTGTTTTATTATTTGTTAGAGAAAGAAATATCTTCATAACAGCAGCAATTGCAAAGAGTCATACTCTTGTCAATAATGGGGTATCCAATTCCTTGCACATACAGATCTGTATTGCATCTGAACAGAAGATGAATCTTTTTTTTGCGGATGATTGGATGATTGTATCTTGCTTTTAAAAATTCAAATATTTTGTTTTTTAGGTATGCTGCATGTGTTGGTGCTAAACACTTCTTAACATCAGCAAAATTAAATAAAAATATTGAAGTATTATTCTTAGAATTAACTGAAAGGATGATCAAGAGAGCAGATGAATTAGAACTGCAAAATAAAGACAAATTAGGACGAACTGGAAGTAGGAGAAAGAAAGTTGTTATTGTTGAAGATGAACAAGAACAAACTCCACAGAAAGCAGGATGCTGTGGAGAAGGGACCTAGGACTAAAATATATGTTGGTGACTAATAGGTTGTACATAACCTAAAAACTTTGCCCAATTGTGGGCAGCTTTTTTTTCTCATTCCAAAATATTTTGAGATATATTTTAATCAGATTTTTTAAAACTCTTTTTTCTAATATTTAATAATATCATTAAAAAAAATCATTTTTTTAATTCTTACCTTTTTAATGAAATTATTTTTAATTTGCACATGTATTGAGTATTGAGTGCAGTGTTCTTTTTGCCAATTGCAAACTTTATAGTATAAACTTACATGTGCAAAGCTTCTTTAAACAAAACCTGTAATTATATACACAGAATCTTTGTATAGTACGTGTTTAAATCAAATGTGAAATTTTAATAAAATAATTGTCTACTTGGAATTGATACAGTTGACAATGCGGAATGGCAACGAGAACTTGGTAAAAGTCTAGGGAAAATTTACCTCAAGCAGGCCTAGGTTTTTCCTTAATTCACCAGTGGTTTAAAAGCGCTGGGTTATAATATTACGACTTATGTTATATTGTATTTTATTGCACAGAATATAATCAAAACAAAAAAAAAAAAAGAAATAAAATAAAATGGAATGTCTTAACAATTCTGCACTGTTTTTATTTTAAAAATTCTAACTTTAGGAAAAAGAAACCTGTTGCGGTAAAACTTCAGAAATTTGTAAAAGTTTTTATTATTGGTCCCGTTAATTTGCTCATGGGACAGAAATGAATGGACTTACAGCAATGTTAGCGTTCTTTTAAATGCTTTTATTTCAAATTTTTTCCAGTGTGAAATGAAGCTCCGAATCGCAGCCTCGTTTTAATATAATTAAATTTTTTTTTTTTTACTTATACACTTCCATCATTTCCACTTTTCAATTCGTAAACACTCAAGTCGAGTGGCTTGCATGCGTAGCAATTTTTACTTCAATTAACCCAGTTTCTTTTTCTTTTATTAATTGCTGTAATCCTTGACTTTAGAATTTTTTTGGAACTCATAGTTGCTAAAAAATCATTTTTACTGTTATTCTCTGTGGGAAAAAAAAAAATCAAAAATTGGGCATGATTCGGTATCCTGATTATTTTAAACCCTTCCCTTTCCACTAATTCCATTTAATTACAGTAAACCGCTAAGGATACGCAGGTCTCATAAGAGGATGAAATTAGCATCGGAAATTGTGACTGGGAAACAGGTCAAATGAATAAAATTATAATTTGTAAATCAATTCGAAATTTCGCTATATTTCGAAATAAAATTTTTTATTAAGGGAAAATCGTGGTTCATGCAAAGACCTTAACAAATACTTTTTTTACGACAAGAAAGCAAAATAAAAAGGCACTTATCCGACTTAAAAAAGAAATAAAAAAAAATAAAAATAAAAAAAACAGAATCTCGGTAATCGAGATTTCAAAAAAATTACTCAGTTGGAACATATAACACGTTAAAATTATCCGGAAAATGTTATAATAAAAAAAAGGTCTCCAATCACGAAATATTTGGTAAAAAATGTTAAAAAAATAAATAAATAAATAGGGGGAAAAACAACAAATTCGACTGGCGAGCTCTCGGCGTTAAGAAACGTTATAAATTTCTATATACTAAAATACATACACTTCCAGGAAAAAAAAGAAAAAAAATCCTCTACATTTAACCATAATAATATTTACAGAAAATCACTACAAAATAAAAAATATTACTTAACAAATTTTATAATTTTTATTATTTCGTTTTATTATCAATTCAAAAAAAAAAAAAAAATGTTGGATCTGTGAAATTTGAATGCTAAACCGGCCTATGTACGGTTTTTTTCTTTTAATAATTTATAAATATAAATAATTAATCACAAGACATCACATGCTACGCCGCATACAACGAGATAGAATCGGGGAAAAAAATGATGCAGTGTCATTATTTTTAAAAAAAATGGGCAACAGAAAATTTATAGTTTTTTTAGTAAGCTAGCACCGTAAGATCGTATCTTAATTTGGAAAGACATTAATGTAAACCAGAATGATTGGAGAAGTGATGATAGCACTGCATTTTACAAAAAAAAAAAAAAAAAAAAATTATTTTTTAAAGACTAGAGGATTTTGAAAAACAAATGAAATTTTTCTTTCTCGTTACATGCTTTTGCTTTGATAGAGAAATTTTTAATTTTATTTACCGCTTCGGAATAAAAATAAGAAATGTGTTTTCAAAATACTTTTGAGCAGGGCCAGTATTAAATCTATCATCCTGTTTCATTCATTTACAATTTCTTTAGAAACTAAAACCGAATAGGGGGTGACGAGTAGGAGCTAAAGCTCGTCGGTTAGAATAGTTAGTGAACGTCATCTGCTACAGCAGTCTCATTTGTTGAGATTCAACCAATCAAAGTTCTTACGGAACCGTAACCGCTGTAACAGATGATATTTACTAGCGTACCTTAAGGGCGAGTTTGGGTCTGTCTTCCTCATTAAATATACGAATTTAAGCCGATAAGCCGATTGAAGCTGTACTTTATAATTCGTTCATGAATATGTGAGCGCTGATACGAATTTGGCCTATCAAGCTGCAAGTGTCAAATAACAATCATTTTGTAATTTTGGTCTGATTTTAAATTCGCTACAACAGTTCTAAACCGATCAAAACCAGATAAAAACTACTTAATGTCTTTAAAAATCAGGAGCCACATAATAATTTTAAGCGAAATTCATTTCGCCCATGTTTAGCTTATGATAAATCAAAATTAGAATCAAAATCTGGTAAAAAAAAAAAAAAAAAATCACCTTACAGTATAGATAGGTGGTCTACGAGTACCCTGCTTCTCATATGATAGATCTCTTTCTATTTAATTGAAAAAAAAAATAAATAAAAATAAAAAAATAAAAATTTTATTTAATTCCGTGCTTCGGAGGTGAACTAACGTATCTCCATCGTAAACATGATTGGAGTTTGTCTGTTTTGACGTTTCGTGGAAGTGTCACGTGACCTCCAGTTTACGGCAGCATGAGCGTGTAAACTTGCAGTCGCATGATCACGTGATTTTCATAAACACTCGAAACAGACTATCTCCAATCATATTTACGATAGAGATACGTTAGTTCATCTCTGACGCACGGAATTTAAAAAAGCGACGACGCAATGGAGAGTGTTGTAACTTGTAAAAAAAAAAGCCCAACGATATGACCAAAGTCGCAAACATGTTTCTCATTCGCGTTGGGTTGGAAATGAAATCTCAAGAATGTTTCGTTGGAAACGAAAAAATCTTGTTGGGCCATTATTCTCCAAAATATCAATGTATGTGTGATATGTGTTCTCCATTGTTCGTCAAAAACAAGAAATTACGTTACGCAAAAATTACCGTACAACGGAATGAAATTCTTCAACCTAAAAAAAAGGCTCTTAGCATTATCCGTTCGCTTTTAAACGTAAAAAAATAAAATACAAATTTTATTTATTTTTCCTAATTTCGACTGACTTGTAAATACTTAGCTGGATGTACTTTTTCTAGGACAGTTGAAACAACTTTTCTAGTCAATTTCATCCCGTTTTGAGGTACTCATCTAATTAAATATTTATTAAGCAAAACAAAATTTGTCATGAATAACAATATGAAAAAGCGGCAAGTCTTAATCAGTCTTATTACTAAATTTAAAAAAAAAGATAAATAAAAAAAAAAAACCATACAGCGTTTAGCAGTGACAAAATTTTACTTTTTATAAGACATTTTACATCGATTTTTTTAAAAATATTTTTATTTTTCTTTAATCGGAAAATCACTCTGAGAAAATTTACAATATACAATAATTTTTTTCTTACTTTTTTTTTTTATTATCATAATGCTTTCTTTTTTAAATTATTACAATTTAATATTTAACAGACTAGATATACGAAAAAAAAAATTCTAATATGATCCACTTTCATTCGACTTTATTACTGGGATATGAATTTTTTTTTTTTTTTTTTTTTAAATAATGAAAATGGTTAAATACTGATTTTCGTGAAACGGATTTTTTTAAGTACAAAATATGATTAAAAAGCAGTAGCTTAACGGATAATTAATTTTCAAAAAAAAAAAAGAGCTGCAATGGCCCAAAAAATACAGCAGGCACTGATCTTTTATACAATACACTGGCAGTGTACAACAGTTCGATGTTTAAAAAAAAATTATTATTTGTCTGCATGGACCATTTAAAACTGGGATGATTTACTTATTAGCAGAAGGCACCAAACACGTACGGATTTAAAAAATAAAAGTTTACGCTACTTCTGCATTTTCATAACAAATGAACTTTTTAATTTCAAAAAAATTCCGAAATTCTTTTTTCCTTATGTGCGATTTCCTTCGATTGGAAGACGATTCAATTTAAAACAAAGAATTTAAAATCCAATTAAAAAGCTCAATCATTAAAATAAAATTTTCCACAAATACTTCATTTGATATGAATATAAACATTTTTTTTATTTTTGCCAGCTACTGACTATCATGCTACAGTAAATATGATCTACATTAATTTTCCTTTTTTTAAAAATATAGTAGAACCTCGTTTAAAAATAATTAACTGAAAATACATTTAAAAAAAAAAAAACAAACATTTAAAGCTAAAAGCAAACACATGATCAATTGAAAATTTACCAAAAGTTTTTTTTCCAGTAACACAATTTGGCAACCGATCAAGAGATTTTTTTTTTCTTTTAAAAATAAATATTTTAGCAAAATGATCATGAGTTTTTAATTTAGCAAGAAAAAAAAAGCATACCAATTTTGTAAAATGACATTGATAACAATGAGGGCCTACTTTTGATTTTATTTTTATAAAAATTTTATATAATATCACTCGTAAAGATAATCTTTTAAAAAATGAAACAGAAACGTTCAAAAGAAAAAAAAAATTTCGATATCACAATAAATTTTAATTAAAAATTTAAATGACCTTTCGAATTAAAAACTGCTTAAATATATATTTTCGATCAATCATCAAAATATAAGATTATACTGTATTTTCATTTTCTTTTTCTACCTTTGTTATTTTTATCAGATACAATTTTGCAAAATAAAAAAAAAAAGTTTACAAAAAATATATACAAGAAATCTGTATTGTTATTTAATTATTGTACTCGCAATAAATTACTGGTGTATTATCATTTAATATTTTTTTTTTATATTTATTTATTTTTTTTAGTGAACTTGGTCACTGTTTATTTTTTTTCAACGGTTCTTTTGTCATCATCATTATTATTGTAAATTTGTTATTAATTTTTTTTCCCATCTATTAATTTTTATTACTTTCTGATGCAATCATTTTGGCGATAGATCATTTACTTAATTTACTAATGACTCGAATCAGTGCTCCGTTTTCATCTTTTAACCTCTGATTTTCGGATTTTAAATTTTCTAGTAGCTGTAAAAAAAATAAATAAAAAAAATTATATTAATAGTGCGTTCAAGAAATTTTTTTTTTTCTAAAGCAAAGAGTTAGGTAATTGCACACACAAGTAGATTTTAATATTTTTTTTTTTTGGATTCTCTTGGCGCTTTGAATTTTTCAGCAATTATTTTAAAAAAATATAAAAGCATGTTAGTATTATCTTAAAAAATAACATTTAAATATTAATAAAAAAAATACAGAGATAAAATTTTGTTAGTTGTGAGGCAAATGAAACGAGTGTGACCGACAAATAACTTCATAGAAACACTTAATCCAGAAAAAAAAAACTGTAATATCCCGAATGTAAAATTTTTACTTGATGGTTTTAAAGGATTAATGTGAATATGAAAAACTTAAGTGTTGGTATGTGATTCTGTGTATACAGGTAAGCACATGAATACTTTCAAAAACAGTCGAAAGGACTTTCACTTAGCACAAAAAGGTTTTCTGCAGGTCTTTAAATGCAGGAACAACAATGTAAGATAATGTAGGGACCAACTCTACATGTGCGCCAAAAAATTTCGATGGTCTCCAACAAATATGATGGTTTTTTTTTTGGGACTCAAAAAACTGGTCTAACTAAATCTCTTGTAAAGGCTAGTATTTTCAGAAGCAAAGGTTTTTTGAATTTAAAAAAAAAAAAAAAACCTAGGGTCTAGTAATTTATTCTTTTTTTAACCATTTGGCTTCCTCCCCCTCGGGAAATTTTGAGTCCCTCTTATTCTCCTGGGCGATTTTATTGGGCGCACCTAAACATAACTCTGACAATCAATTCGAATTATTCCAGGCGTCGAAGGTGAACTAACGTATCTCCATCGTAAACATGATTGGAGTTTTTCTGTTTCGACGTTTCGTGGAAGTGTCACGTGACCACAAGTTTACGACAACACGTGTAAACTTGCAGTCGCATGATCACGTGATTTTCAAAAAACACTCGAAACAGACTACCTCCAATCATACGTACGATGGAGACACGTTAGTTCACCTCCGACGTATAGAATTATTAAACGTTAATCTTTGTAAAGAATTAAAAATCGATAAGAAAATAAACAAGCGGATAAACAAATATAGAATTTGAATTTGAAAATAAAAATTTTTAAAAAGTGGAAAAAAAATGTAACTGCCATTTTTAAAATCGGTTCCAAGAAGTTCATTCGTTGAGGGTGATGCTGTCTAAAATTCAAATTATGACGGGCGTAACATATTGTCTTTAATTATATTTTATGTCAATCATACAAAATTTAACCGGGTATGATTTCCAAAAGCTTTAAGCCAAGGCAAATCCTCCGAAAAATTTTAAAACATTTTTCTCCTTTCCCTAAATTATCCATTTTCGGGGCATATCCATTTTAAGAAGTTCCTAAAATAAACAGTAAAAAAATCCTACTTTTTAAAGACCTTCCTTTTTTGCAGTCAGAAACAGGAAAAAATAAGGAGTTAAAAAAAAATAACAATGAACACAACTCAAAAAATTAGGAAAAAAAAAAGGCACGGCCAAGCAACTTATCTATGTCATTTTTCTTTTTTTAAACGATATTAAAAAACGGGATATCACAATGTAGCCATGCCAGCAGCACTCTTTTGTTTTTACCTCACTTGTGTGCAGAGTTGGTCAGTTTCGAAACGACACGAGTCAATGCTCGATTTTCTGCTTTCAAACGTTCGTTTTCTGCTTTGAGTTTTTGTAATTGCTGGAAAAATATATATAGTGCGCCAATAAAAAAAAGTCAATTAAAAAAAAAAAAAAAAGTTAGTTTCAAAGCAGAAGAAATTTCAGGTGTCACAACACCTTCCTACGAAATACCGACAAAGAAGAAATCGAAAAGAAAGAAAAAAGAAGAAAAGTAATAGCTAAAAAGCGAAGAATCAACTAAAAAAAATTCTACGGTAATTATTTTTTAAAAAAAAATCTTTTATTAACTCATCATATCACCCTATATTCATAACGAGAAATACGTTATACTTTCGGGGTTTTTTTTTTGAAGTCTTTATTTTGGCAAAGAAATGATGACAACTGCTCGTTCGTCATTAACAGGCATTGCATAATGTTTCTTTTATTATCATTATCTCAAATTAACCGATTAACTAACTGATTTTTCTAAAATTTCTTTTGAAGGTAGAATTTCGATTCGACTTTTCGACCATAATCAAAAAATGCCAAAAAAAATTGACTAATATTGCTAATTCCATGCGTTGGAAGTGAACTAACGTATCTCCATCGTAAATATGATTGGAGTCAGTCTGTTTTGACGTTTCGTGGAAGTGTCACGTGACCTCAAGCGTGTAAACTTGCAGTCGCATGATCACGTGATTTTCATAAACACTCGAAACAGACTATCTCCAATCATATTTACGATAAAGATACGTTAGTTCACCTCTGACGCACGGAATTGGTCTAGTAGTACACTATTCCCAAATTATGTAAGTTCTTAATGGGGAAACATTACAATCGTTTCGTCAATTGCCCGTAGTCATCGACGCAAAACCCAACAAAACCCCCAAGATTTAAATGTATACCAAGTGTTCAAATCATAAAATTTTAATTAAACGGAGCACGTTTTTTAGATTTTTTGTTTTGTTTCCAGATTAAAAAATTAAGTTCAGAAGCGATTCATGTCAAAATCTGAATCAAAAAATTGAAGAAGGTTCGTTTTAAGCACTCATTGATTATACTAAAATACGGTCGTTTAAAAAATGAACCAAACCTCTTCGATTTCACCTCCATAAGTTTTCAAAAATTATGGTTACAGCCATGGGCAAAACTACCCGATTCATCTGGGATGGGGGCTAAACCGCTTAATATAAATATACCACACAGTAACATTACTTTTTCTTAATAAAATAAAAATTCCCCAAATTCTGGGGGGGGGGGGGCTAACCTCTCAGGTTTCAACCGTTCCGCCCATTGTTACGGGCTTCAGTATGGTAGTCAATTTCATTCCAAAATTTTAAATTCCTTATAACTTTTCCTAAACCATTTTTCCTAAAAAAAATAAATTTCTAATTATTTTCTCTTAAAATTTTGGTTCCTAAAAATTTTTTTTTCTTAATTTTTAATTTTCAATTTTTTAAAAAGTTTTTGATTCCTAAAATAAAATTTTTTTAAATCCATTTAGGGATTTAAAAAATTCGGAAAAATATTAATTTTAGGAAATTTTATTTTAGGAAAATCAAAAAATAGGAGAAAAACTTTAGGAATCAAAATTTTTAGGAAAAAAGGATTAGGAATTAATTTTTTTTAGAAAAAATTTATTAGGAATTTATTTTTTTGGGAAAAACGGATTAGGAAAAATGGTCAGGAACGACGATTTCATTTTATAAATTCTGTTAAGGACGAGCTCCTCCACTTCGGGCTCCTTTTTCAACACATTATACTTTGAAAATCTTTTTATAACTTCTTTTAGGAACAAAACATCAAAATCCTACTTACTAAGTGCCTTGTATAATCTAATATGCATCTTCAACAAAAATTTCAGATTTCTGCATCAGCTCCTGTTTTTTAAAAATTAGGTCTACAATAAACTCGCAGGAAATTTATCGCAAATCCAATTTTTAAAAAATGTAATTGATTCAGAACTATGAAATATTTACTGAAAACCCTCATTCGGTAGTAGGAAGGCGTTTCGAAAGAAGAATTTTGATATTTTAATATTTTGCTCCAAAAATAAGATACAGACAATTTTTAAAGTATAGGTTGTTGCAAAAAAAGAAAAAAAAAAAAATAGACTGGAAATTAGCCTTAAATAAATGATTAAAGATTTTTAACTTGTCCAACTTTTTTTTGAAAAAACTGATCAAACGAATAAATCTTAGGACTAATTTTCTGGGTTTTTAAATGCTAGGGGAGGGGACAATGGTCCGAAATTTTTAATTTTTTGGGTATAAAAGATCCATTAATAAGTTCAATTATTTTTGGAGGGAAAAGAACCCGTTTTTTAAGAAAAACCCCGTCATTAGTCAAATCGCGGAAAAACTCATGCATTACGCCATGAATTAATTTGACAATGGTTATAAATATTGAGAAAAAAATCACACCTCGAGTGGGACTCGAAAAATTAATAATTTTCTGGGGCAAATATTTTAGGGCTACCCTTTTTCTTAATCCATGATCCCTAAAAAAATAAATTCCCTATCCACTTTTCCTAACTATTTTTTCCCCTAATTTTTAATTTTCCTAATATTTTTTGATTCCTAAAATGAAATTTCCTAAAATGAATATTTTTCCTTATTTTTTGAATCCCTAAACCCTTTTATACTGTATATTTTTATAGTTGTATTCTTATAATGGTTTATTTAAAAAAAAAAAAAAAAAAAAAAACAGAATAAAAAGAAACACCGAAAATTTGCAGCTTTGCCTAGTAAATTATTACAAAAATTTTAGGGATTTAAAAAATTAGGAAAAATATTTATTTTAGGAATCAAAAACGTTTAGGAAAATTAAAAATTAGGAAAAAAATTTTAGGAACCAAAATTTTTAGAAAAAATAGATTAGGAATTTATTTATTTAGGAAAAATGGTTGGGAACGGTTTCCAAATTGTACCAGTTTGCCCAACCCTTTTAAAGGCCTGAACTCTGACAAGAACTTATTCTTGACCTAAAACATCATTTTTTAATGTGGAGCTCAAATCAAAAAGGTTATTTAATTTTTTAAACCATTCTCTTGTCTCCATTTGCGGATTAATCCGAGGATGGGGTAAAACGTTTTAAAGCTGCAACTAAATTTTTTTTTTTTTTTTTAGGTTTTTCAGCCTGATTTATTGTTAGAAGTATGATAAGAGTTTTCGAAATCGGCGAAAAAATAATACTAGCATTTCTCCTTTTTAATCCAATCCCCTGATTATAATTCTGCTATCGGATTAATTGCAAGTGGAGACAAGTCTCATCAACGTATGACCATTTCAGCAAGACTGTCAAATCTAATCCAAGATACTTAAGCTTGATTTTAAGCAAATGCAAATTTCGTAACAACAAAAAAAAAAAAAAAAAATCCCGTTTTTATTTTGGAAATTGTTCTCCTGCAAAGCAGATTAAGAAAAAGTTTTTAGTCCGGAAATTCACTTCAAAGACTACCAAGCATGTTCCACCTATTCACTGTCCCAGATATAAATTACATATACGTTGCAACTTAATTTTTTTAAAGTAGGTAAAAGTAGGTAACATACACCTACACATGCTACCTTCGCCTCGAAGAATTTTTAAAAAAAAAGAAGGAAAAAAAAATTACCTTAAGTTCTTCTTCCATTTCGGATAATTTCCTTTCTAGGGCTCGTCTTTCCCTTTTTTCTATTTCCGACATAGTGGTTTTGTTCATATTTACATGTCTCTCTACAATGTTCCTAGCATCGAGCAATTCATCTTCAGTCTTTTTTAATTTTTCCCTTAGCCTTTCATTTTGAATTTGCGACTCCTCGTATAATTTTTTATAGTCGATTTCACCGTTTTCGGTGGTTTCTACGTTTGGTCTCGAAGAATCCTCGTTTCCTCCTCCCGTCGAAGACACCGAGCTAAGCCGGGAAGATCGACCAGATCTATCTTCGCTCTGAAAAAAATCACAAAAATAAATAAATAAATAAATACATTGTTAAAATTATTTTTCTGAGGTGAGGGGGAAGTTCTTACAGCGTAACCTTCCGACCCTTCGCTTTTAGTGCTAAGACCCGCAAGACTCGAAGTCGATCCGGAACGAGAACCCATTCCGGAGCGACTCGGCGACAGCCTCGAGGCAACCCGACCAGAACCGGTTTTACTATACCCGCCAGGGGTTAAGTGTTTAAAAGACGAAGAAGGGGATGACGATAAATATGTCGAACTAGAAGGAGATCCAGACAAGGAAGAAGTTGAAGGAAGGTGCAAAGAACCGTAACCAGAAGTGGTGCCGCCGTATGTCGAATACGCATTTCCGTAACCTCCGTAAGAAGAAGTTGAGGGGTAATAATTTCCTCCGGTAAGAGAAGAAGAATACGGATTGGAGCTATAACCTCCATGGGAATACGAATTCCCGGTGTTAGAATATGGGTTCCCGGTGTTAGAATAATGGTTCCCACTGTTGGAGTATGAACTCCCACTGTTATAAGCACTGGAAGCACTTCCGTATCCGTTTGTCGAACCCGGATAATAAGAACTCGTCCGCGGACGACTGTTCGATCGGACCGGCGGGACTTGTGTGGTTCGCCGCGGGGACGACGAACCGACGTTACGATGATACGACATGTTCTCGATCAACTTGACGGTAAAAGACTGTCGGAAACTAACGGCGAGTGCAATGACGAAGCTACACCGGCCCCAAATTTCGAAAAAAAAAAAAAAAAAAAAAAAAACTTTTTCTTTTGAAAAAAAATGCGTACGATTTTATTGAGAAGTTCAGTTTTCTAGGAAATGCCAAATGTAGTGGGATGAAATTATAAATAAAAATTAAAATATAAACTAAATACAGGATGGTTGTTTATGACTTGGAAGGATTTATGTTTTGTCAGTTCAATGAAAAAGAAAATAAAAAAAACTTGGAATTTTTAACGTTTAGGAAATTAACCGATTGTTTTGAATTTTTAAAAATAACCCTTTAGAATTTTTTATTAGAACTAGATGAAAATGATGAAGCATGCGAACGATTTCTTGAAATTTAAAGGTCGTGAAAATGGGCGAATTATGGGACCATAGTTAAGAGAGTTAGCAAATCGGCATTGACCTTGAAGGAAAAAAAAAAATCTTTTTTCTCGAAAACTGACGGGAGTAGGGACTGTGGGTGAAACTGTATTTCGCTTAATTTTGGTCATCATGACCAGACGATATCGAGCAAAATGGTTTTTTCGATGATTCCAAATCAGACTTCGAAGCGCTGACCCAAATAAATACAGATTTTTTTTTTCAAAAAAATATAGGACAAAATTTTGCCCGAAATGTAGAACAAAATTCTGGCTATTTGCCAAAATTCAAGCCAAAATGGTTAAAGGCAATCATCGGGTTACCGTAAGGGTTGTGCTCCAAAATTAAATTTTTTTTGGACTTTCACCCATCGATAGGACCTAGTGAGGGGGTAAATTAGGGCAAATATTAGGGTCGAAATGAAAGCCGTTTCTGAGGCGGGAATGGAAGTGCAAATTCAGTTTTTATTTTTTTGGCAGAGAATGGGTTGCCCGATCAAAGAATCCAAAAAGCGAAAAAAAAGCTCTTTCAAAGGGCTATCTAAGGGCATAATTGTTAATTGTTAAAAAAATGGCCAATTAAAGGGAAAAAAATTATTTTCTTCATCTTAACGTCGCCGGACCAAAATTTCGCTATGACAGCCAAAAAGTACGTCAAAAATTGGCCTAAGTACATGTGCTTCTATATTTTTCTTTCAACGAAAAAGTGGCCAAAAAAATGGTCAAAAGTTAAAAAAATTTTTTTCGCTGTGAAGATGTCACTGCACACAAATTTTGCTATCACCACGTGAGAGTACGCAAAAAACTGGCCTAGATACGTATTTTTTTGGTTTTTTTCCCAAACGGCCAAAGTGGCCATATAATGGCCCAAATCTCAAAAAATTTGTTTCGCCACAAAGACCACGCTGGACCCAAATTTCGCCTTCACCATGTGAAAGTGCGCAAAAAATTGGCCCAAAACCATGTATTTTGCCTTAGAACCCTAAAGGCGAAAGTGGCCAAATTTGATAGCCAAATTTATTAAAATCACAAAACATTTTTTTGACTGATAAGACCTGGCTGGTTCAAAATTTCGCTATCACCACGTGAAAGTACGCAAAAAAATAGCCTAGAAAAATATTTTTCCGTTGGAGAAAAAAAAGGTAGAAATCAGCCTAAATTAACGGCCTTAAAGTAAACCTAAATGCGTAAATTTTTTTTTTTTTTTCAAAAATATGTGGACCGTTTTTGGGTCCAAAACAAAAAATATGTCAAAAACACATTTTTTTACTGCATAAAAATTATTTTATCCACTTTCTGGGTTCATTTTCCTTTTGAGTTATTTTTTATTTTATTTCAGCAATTTTGCACTAAATGTTAATCATAACGAAGCGAAACCGAAGACAGAGCGAAAAATATACCCGAAAATGGAAAAATTATTGGAACTTTTAGCATAATTTTCTAAATTTCTTAAAAAGGTCAAAAATAGCCTATAGGACTAATTGAAAAACATGGGATTAGATAGAACACAAATAGGAACATAGAACGGTTGGTCGAAATATGGGACATATAGGACACGAAGGACAACTTTGATGCCTGCTCCAAATATGACTCGGAAAAATCTTGCTTTTTAAATTGGAGGCTTCAGCGAATACCGGATGGAAGGCTGTTTTGTCTAATACTCAATTTACGGGGAAAAAATCCAAATTTTAGGATTTGATGAACTCTTTTAGTGTACCCTGGAATTTTAATTAGGGCAAGTTTCAACTTGTCTAAATTGCATATGCGGTCGGAAAATGATTTTAAAAAAATTTACGGCCAAAAAACGTTGTCTTTGTTTTTCAGGTTCGTATGAAACAAGTTGAGACTTGTATTAAAAATTCTAGGGTACACCAAAAACGTTCGTCAGATACCTAAAATTTCGGTTTTATCCCCGTAAATTGAGTATTAGACAAAACAGCCGTTTCTTCGGATATTCACTGAAGTCCTACTATTAAGTGCTTACGTAAGTTCCCAATTTTTTCAAAATCGGCTTCGACGGACAATTTTTTCTACTGCAACCCTTGTGTTGTAATATACTATTATTGCAATAAATTGGAACTCTGTCCGAGCATGAAGTCCCTGTTCCAGGGGGAAAACAATAAGTCCAAATTTAAGATCAGAATCAGTATGCGTTCTTATTAAGACTAATTCTTTTAATTTAAAAAAAAAAAAAAAAAAAAAAAAATCAACTTTCTGGTTCATTTTGACTCTTAGAGGCCAGCAAATTTTTACAAACTACTTCACACCTACGAAATCCATTTACATAACTGTCATTTGTCATGTACGTACACAGATTTTTTTATAAAGTTTTGTTACATTTCCAAATCCGAAAATTCAGAAAACAAGCTTTCTAAATTAATTAAAGACCTTCGATTATCTATTGCATCATTGCCACGGCCACTGCCATTGCCAAACGATTAAACATGAGCAAAATTAAATAAAAAACAGAAAGAAAAAGATCCGACGTCAGCAACCGAACGCCTCACCAAAACCAAATTATTTAGCATCGTGAAATCCAAAAATAAAGCAGGTTACCTGCGGCTTAGCCGCGCGTAATCCAAACGTCAAGAAAACGGCGTTATTAATCGGGTCACATCATTTTATCATCTCTTAACCTCTTTTTTTTTTTTTTGGATTAATTTTTTTCTTATTTAAAGATCTTGAAAATTAGATCATTTCCAAATTTTAGCTCCATATATATTGTCATAAAAAATTTTCCAAATCTCAAAGCAATTATTATATCACTTTTTGGCTTTATTTAATAAAAATAATAATAATAATATGCATCACATGCCGCCGAAACGCGTCGGCCAAGTCAGCTTGGTGCCAAGTAGTTCTAGAAACCAGAGAAGATACATGTCGCGGAACAAATGAAAATTTCGAACTCATTAATCATACAGAGAATTCTCGCAAATTTTTTTTTTATTTCTATTTTTTTTCCCCCGACATCTTATTCCCAAAACTAAAGCGTGGGAGAAGGAGTGTACGGCCTTTCCGCGGGATCACGAACCACCCACAACAAATTGGTCATGGTTAAAGGTCGTCAACAATATTAAAGAAAAAAAAAAAAAATGGGAAAGAAAAACCGGTGATTTTGTCATCGGACCAATCCCGTTTTTTTCCGCTATAAAAATTAAAAAGAAAAAAAAAGAAGAGAGATGCTAGGAATTTTTTATATTTTTATTTTGAGCTTTTAATTAAAGATGAAAAGGGGATTTTTGGATTTTTGAGATAACCCTGCTTCGTTTATGCAGCTAGATATAAAAATAAAACGAAATCATCCGGTTTATTTTTAAAATCGAAATGCGTCTTGGAGGAGATATTCATCTTGTACAAAATAATTTATAAAATTTAACAATAGCAGATTGATGTTAAAAAAAAAAAAAAAAAACTGGATGTAAAAATAAAATAAAATGAAAGTTCAACATGGCCGGGATTAGAACTTCAAAGATAATAAAAACATAAAAATAGCGTTCTGCTATGAATGTGTATTTTTCTTTTTAATTTGATTGAGATGAGAGAGGACTTTGCAACAATGTTTTTTTCGGAAATTGACCTCAAAAAGTTAACAAACTGAAAAGAGGCATATGGTCCATCCCGTTTTATGGGTTTTCTTAGCTTTTTAAATTTTTTGAAATAGCCACTTTTGGCTTGATGCGCCACACATAAACTCGCGATGCTCAAAACGTTTTACAATTTCGGACACGACGAAGGGTTCATGAAGTTAACCCTTAAAGACATGCGGTAGTTAACATTGTTCGAAAAAATCAAATATTCAACGATCCAGATTTTGTTTGGGAGGGGAGGTAAGCGGCAGGAGGAACCTAAGGAATAACATTAAATATTTACATTTTCGAAAAGTCTGACTGGTCAAGATTTCCGTACGTCGAAGGTGAACTAACGTATCTCCATCGTAAATATGATTGGAGTTAGTCTGTTTCGACGTTTCATGGAAGTGTCACGTGACCTCAAGTTTACGGCAACATGAGCGTGTAAACTTGCAGTCGCAAGATCACGTGATTTTCATAAACATTTAAAACAGACTATCTCCAATCATATTTACGATGGAGATACGTTAGTTCACCTCCGACGCCTGGATTTAATAACTGAGACTATATTTTTGATGCATAAGGCGGATCAGGGCTAGGCTGACTCGCTGACTAATAAATTTATACATCAGAATCAAAATGTAATATTAGAAAAATCCAAAATGGCTGCTATACTTTGTTTTTTCATAACAAACGGTTGGGCTTCTGCTTTCAAATTCGACTCTTTAACTCTTGGGTACGGAAATACAGATTATTGAATGACGCCAATGTCACCGCAATAGCAGAAGGAAAACTATGGCATCTTAGGCGTCTTAGCCTTTGTCACTGTGACCAAAAAAGCCATAACTTAAAACACAGAAAATTTGTTTAGTTTCTGAGATTTACTGTCAATTTAGATACAAGTATTCTTAGGAGGAGAACTTTATTTTACTTAGAATTATTTCAGAATATAGTACACTGCGTTAAGAATTTAAGAACAGCATTGAGTTTCTTAAACTGAAAAATGAATGACCCACAAAAAGATTAATGTCAACGTGTGTTTAACAAACAACAGCCAATCATTTTTTTAATCCTTTCTCCGATGTCTATATTTCAAATTTTTTCTATTTCTTAGAATTCCGCGATGCCGAATTTCGGGCTTCCGGACGATTTTTGGACGTGATTAATCCCAGGATTCAAACGGCACAGTCCCTGAACTTTCAATCCCTAAAATATCCAAAAAATTTTCTATAAACCAACCAGCCCCAATTTTCTGGCAACATAATGGCTATTCATAAACTTTCCTATCAGGGGTCCGAAGCTTCAAAATCTTGGGCCGATGCCGATGAGCATCGAATTTTTATTTGAAATCCGAATCGGCACCGGCATCGCGAAATTTTTGGAGCCGGCATCGGTACTGGCATCGTAATTAAAAAGTCCATATTTAAGTGATTTCACAAAAACCAAGGCTGATAGATAGGATGCTGCCTGCGAAATTCATAAAATGATATTTTCAAAAACATCTAGAATGGCTCTATGATTTTTTTCTACTAAAGCCGGAATCGGAGGCGGCATCGGATATAACCGATGTTCGCGGCATCGGCATCGGCGGTCGGTGTTGGTGTAGAAATCCGAACCGGTGCCGGTGTCGATGCCGATTCCGATTCCGGCACCGACACCGGCATAAATCATATCCTATGCCGGAACCGGTTATATCCGATGCCGCTTCCGATTCCGATTTTAGTGAAAAAAAGAAGTCCTAGAGTCATTCTAGATGACTTTTAAAATCAGGGGTCCGATTCCGATTCCGATGCCAATGCCAGGACTAACAATTTCGCAGTGCCGATGCCGATGCCAATGCCGATTTCGGATGTTAAAAAAAATCCGATGCCGATGCTGGCATCGGTAAAAATCCAAAATTTTCAAGCTTCGGACCCCTGATTCGGATCTTTGTTTCCCATTAACTCCGGAATTAAGAATTTTTGAACCCTGACAAACCGAAACCGGGATGGAAAAAATGGTCCAGGATTGCTGTCTACACAATCAATTTTTTCTCCTTCTTAACAAGAAATCAAAGAAAATATTTCTTAAGGTAGGCCTATCCCCTAATCTTTCAACGGTCCGGAAAAAAAAAAAATAGAGAAACTAATATATAACCTTAAGTTCATCCAAATCAAAACAACCAATGCTTAAATGACTCATTTTTTTTTTTTTTTTTTTTCTTCATCTAGTGAAATAAACAAAAGTCAGCAACTAAGCCAGATGTTTAAAATATTTTTGATCTGCCATACCGGCATCAATACGATCTCAGCTATTTCATTTTAATTTATTTTCTGTGGAAGAAAAAAAATAAGAATCTCACTTTTTGCAATTTTTTTTAAACGTACCGCTTCATGCACAACCCAAACATGCGCCGAACCAATATCCGAAAAATGTTTTTTCATTTTTGAACATCGCGTTAAAAAAGCCACGGAGAAAAAAGGCAAATTCACTTCACTTAAATCCGACTTATCAGTTCACCTGAACAAAAATAAACAGCTAAAGAGAGATCAAACAAGTTAAAACACAAAAATTAAGGATGGTAATAAATCTGATGACAAATGATGATGTAAAAAACCTCCATTTTCAGTGGAAACAAAATATCCGTCAAGGACAGTAATAAGTCGGATATGGTAAAAAAAACATTCTAATTTACAGGTAAACTAATGGAGACATTTATATTCCTGACCGCTTCTGAATAATTATTCGGGTTTATAGTGACAACTTTCGTAAATCACTCCACGAGCCTATCCTTTTCCATCTAAAATGGTCATCTTGTCATTTAAACTAGATTATGACTCTCGTGAACAATGTGACAAGTAGTTTCTTTTTTTTTTTTCTTAACGCCATGTAAATTAATTGTGAAAAGCAGTGGAGACAAATAAAAAAATTGTTTTAATAACCGTCCGGCAAAAATCTTTAAATTAGCAGGTTTTTTTTTTTTTTTTTTTTTTTTTCAGGGAACGTGTTCCTTTAGCACATGACTATATATGAAATGGTACAATGAGTAAATAAAAAAAAATAAAATAAAAGAGTACCACTGCTAACGTAAAATGTGGGTTTCAAAAGCCGAGCGCAATCCTTTAAACAAATTAAAATCCGTGGCTTTCGCCCACATTACAGTGTGATACCGCTAATTGTAATGACAAATGATCCCTTGAAAATGGGCGAAGTTTAAAGCATTACGCTAAAATGGATTGTGGTCACTGTTATGATTAATTTAAAAAGTTGACTGAGATTAAGCCATGGCCATAATTTATTTTGTGGATATACTGAGGGAAGGAAGAAAAAAAAGGGACAGCCGTCATTTTCTCAATCGAGTTGAAGATTAATAAGCATTTTAGAAAACCCCTTGAAAATGTTAAAAGCTTATTTAAATCT
The DNA here is from genome assembly GCA_037577465.1 of Liposcelis bostrychophila. Classification (NCBI taxonomy): domain Eukaryota; kingdom Metazoa; phylum Arthropoda; class Insecta; order Psocodea; family Liposcelididae; genus Liposcelis; species Liposcelis bostrychophila. The sequence continues at coordinate 11,963,973 of CM075210.1, forward strand.
ACATCATTGTCGAATAATATGCGGAAAATTCTGCTTTCCAAATCTTAATTTAAAAAAAAATAAAAAATTCGTTTTTCCTGTAATAAAATAAATGAACTTGTTACTTGTTGCAACACAAAATTCTACAACGATTTTCTAAAAACATTCCTTGGGAGGGTTCAAAAAAATTGCATTTTAAAAATCGTCACTTTGCAGCTTGTAGTATCACAAGGCCAAGGGCGTAAAGATTCAGCGAATCATAAATGAAAAAAGTTCAAAAAAAAATTAATGAGACCTCAGCACTAGAGAAATAGACCAAATACCAATAAGATCTCATTATTCTACGATCATATAAATTCCCAATGGTTTGGTTGAGGACGAAAAGACATTTTCTAAAAAATCGTCTGTTACAACGTATTATTTTAGTTACATGCACCTATCCTTTTAGCTTAAGGCAGACATATTCTAAAAAAGTTAATCAGCTTCGACATTTTCATTTTTCATATTACGCTGCAAGTCCAAACCAATTCTGGCCAACAGGTCAAATCTTCGCTCGAATTGATGTTTGATAATTAAAAATTGACTGGTGTTTGACAAAAAACACGTCTTTTCAAAAACTTCATTAGATTTTATACTAAAAATCAGGGCTCCAATTCCGATTCCTATTCCGCAGAATTCTTGACTATTTATGAGCAAGACTCCGATTTTGATTCCGAAAGGTGGAAAAAAATTTCAGATTCCTATTCCGATTCCAACTAACATGTATTTTCACGATGCCGATTCCAATTCCGATCCCGAAAGGTGGAAAAAAATTTCAGGTTCCTATTCCGATTCCAACTAACAAAATTTTTAACGATGCCGATTTCGATTCCGAAAGGTGGAAAAAAATTTCAGGTTCCTATTCCGATTCCAACTAACAAAATTTTTAACGATGCCGATTTCGATTCCGAAAGGTGGAAAAAAATTTCCGATTCCAATTCCAACTAACAGATATTTTACCGCTGCCGATTCCGATTCTGATTCCGATTTAAACCAAAATTGATTAACTGTAATAACGGTATTTTTGTGCTTTTTAAATCAATCGGAATCGAAAATATTTTTTTGGATGCCGATGCCGATTCCGAAGATTCCGAGCTGTTTTCAGACGAGATTCCGATTCCTATTTCTTCAAAAAAAACGGATCCCGATTTCGATTCCAATTACTTTTGAAATAGTAGATTCCGATTTCGATTCCGATTCCGAATAAAAATTAATCGGAATTGCAGCCCTGAAAAATACTAAAAACCGATGAAAAGATAACTCTTCGAGTGGGTTTTGCCAAACAGCCATAAAAATTTCGATATTTTAAAAAATCAAGAGGATTTACTTTGTTTGCTAGAATGCTAATTATTTTAAGGTGTACAATTTTGATTACGATCTGTCGTTTATTTTTCTGCTCTCAAAATCTTAACGTCATGGTAAGATATAGGGTATCATGGTTCATCATTACATTCGTTCTTCATTATTGTTTTGCAATGAAGAGAAAAATTATTTTTTACTTTTGAACAAAGTGAATCCTCTTGCTTAAAATTTACGATTTAACTTACCCCATCATTATTAAATTTATGACTTTCAGAGTCTCCTCCTCTGCCAGATTCTTGCCTATCAGGATCGATTTCCTGTGAAAACAAAATTAAAAATTAGGAAATAATTTTTTAAATCAAATAATATAAATATTCTAAATTACAGCGCAGCGAAAAGCGTCTCTAAAAAGCGCCTTTATAAAGCTCCTGAGTTGAAAAATATTTCTATGATTTTTTGATGCACTGAACTTTAAGACGTGGCTCTCAAAATGTCCTCAATATTATTAGAGCCTACTTGGATAGAAAATCGAGACCTGTTGACGGAGGAACCGCAGATTAAGTGCGGTGCCGCTCAAAAAATCTGACGCCTAACGGACCTTTTCCACACTCTAGGGATTCTGAGCTTGAGGTTGTTTACCCTTTTCCCCCCATCAACCTTTCATATCTTATGAAGAATGTATGATTATTACGAATGAACTTACATCCATATCTACATGAACGACCCCAGTGGATCTCCTTTTCGGTTTCCGTCTCCTTTGGATAACAGCCTGAGTAGCCAAAGCATTTCTCGAATCGTTCTCTTTATCTTCCTTATCATCTGGCTTTGTTTGCTTTCTTAGCGGTACGGTTATTGTTGCATCCCCCGAACTTTCCGTTAGGGACACGCTATTTGCGGTAATTAAAGCATTCGTATTGTTGCTTACCGGTCTTCTAACGTAAGACGAACTGGTATCCGTCGTTGAGCTTGATTTATTTCTCGCATCTTCGAGAAGGAACTATAAAAAAAACAAAAAAAACAAAATTCAATATAAAAATTAATTTTTTTTTTTAATTTTAAATTTAATACTGTGTTTAACCATTTAAAAAAAAAATCGTGCTAAACATTGAAAAATTATTGTGATGCAACGATAATAATTTTGTCACGGTGCTTTTCCACTTTATAAATCGTTTTTTGACATGCGGACGTAGAAAACATACGTGTCGTGAAAGAAAGGATAGAAAACCTTTAAATTATGAGTTTTTTATGTAATTAAGAAGGTGGTTAATTAATGAGGATGAAAATAGTAATAAAAAATGAATTTGAAACGGAAGCAGATCAGTAATGAAAAAAAGCAGAAGAGCGGAAAAAAAGAAGGAATATAGATAGATAGCAACATAAACAAAAAAAAAATGCACTTTGTTACAAAAAATAAAGCACCTTGTTATTATTGTCGACTCTTAGTCTCCAAGAGGGCCGACGTTCGTGCGACGTTTCGTCGTCTCCTTTTGGGGTTGCCACTGTCGGCGCTGCAGTTATCGTGGCAGTAGCCGATACATCCGGTATTGTCTGTTAAACCCATACGAATAATCTTAGATACTGAGAATTGTTTAAAATCAATCTACAAATGTCCTGAGAGTCGGCAATTTATTAATTTACCGTTCGAAATTCTAATTTTTTATGCTTAAAAAATGGCCGTTTGATTGAAATAAAGACTAAAATAATTTCCTTTTTAGATAACTAGAGATATTCAAGACTTTTTGCTAACTAAAAAAAAAAAAAAAAAAAAAAAAAAAAAAATCATGCGCATGAAGAAGTCGGAAAGATTTGGTAAAATTTTAATCGCAAAATCTACAAATGACCACACCGGTTAGAAATATTTGTTTTATGTACAACTTAATACAACGAGCATTATTATTATAATTTAAAATTTTATACCCAAAACCAAGAATGTTAAATGCTTCGGCAACTTTTCATGATTTTATTTTGATGAGCCTATCACTTTTTTAAAAGATATTTTTTTTTATGACCGGTGATGGTGACAATGCTAAACAAACGATTTTTTTTTTTTTTCAGATTTTTGGAATGACGTCGCTTGCATTGCACAAATACACAGAGGATATAAACTGCTCAAATCACATAAAAAAAATCAAAATAAAATAAAAAGAAAATAATGATACTAATTTGTTAAAATCGAAATCAAATATATTACCTGATCGTTATTGTTATTTGCTTGCTGATTCTTTTTCTTAACGAGCTGCTCCGCTGATTTGATTTCTTCAAGAGTAACTCCTTGAGTAGATCTTCTAGTTTCCCTAACCCTCTTAGCATGTGCTTTACGCTGAGTTTCACTTTCCTCGTCTCTAACCGGAGGCACGAACGACCTGTAAAAAAATTAAATGAATCGATTTAGAAATAACGTAGGATGAATATAATGCGTAATATTCAAAAAAAATCAACCTCAGACGTTGTCAAAATGCTGAAAATCAATTTTAAAAAAAAATCATTTAAAGCACGGGATCACAACGTTCAGAAGCATATGCAATTTTCTTTAAAATGGTTAACCGTCATGCATTTTTTCTGGTTTTTTGAGCAGTAGCGAGGATTTTCGACGCGAAATTACTCCGTCAAGAGCATAATTTTTCAACATTGACAAATGCGTCGGAAATCCTTATATACAGACAAAAACGCTCCATTCGTTAAAGCGACAGAGTTTAGAAAACCACGAACACAAACGCAAAAATTCCAATCATTATAGGGCACCATTTTCTCAAAGAACATTTTCTTAAAAAGTAAGTTTTAGTTTTTTTTAACTCTCATTCACACAAAAAAGATAAAAAAAAAAAAAAAAATTAGCACATAATCATCACCATAAAAATGTTTTAAAAATCTGCAAAAAAAAAAAAAATTTCAAACAACTCAATACGGATTATTTCAAATCTCACTTGAAGAAATTTTTGAAGATGTTCCCTGGGCTTAATTTGCTGCCACCTGGAGTGGTTGGAGTTGACGGGGTGCTAGGCGTTGCAGGTGTCGTTGGGGTTGCCGGTGTCACCGTTAATTTTACTTGATTGCTATAAAATTTTTTTAATTTTCATTCCCGGCCCAATTAACATTGATTTTATTAAGGGAAGCCAGGCATTTAAGCCATATAATTTAGTTAAGATAAAAAAAAAAAAAATTGAAATCGGATGTGAATGCTTTAAAACTAACCTTCCAACAGATGGTTGACTAATTGGTGTAGGTGATGAAATGGTTCTAGAGGTAGTGATGCTTGGCGTCGTTGCTGTGCTTGTAGGCGTCGTTGGTGTGGAAGCTGTAGTCGCCGCTGTAGCTTCCACGCTATTTCTGGTTTCTTCTTTAATACCTCTCCTAAAAAGGAAAACCGTTTAAAAATTAATATACGTAGTGCCTTTGCCGATTGACGATTATTCCAAAAATAAAATTGGTTAAAACAAAATTAAACTAATGCGTGTTTATTTACGTGAAAGCTTGAATTTTTTCGGCATTTATTTTTCATCCGGCCCCTTTTAACCTAGGGCAGTTACAATGTTAGTTTTTTTAAAATTTTAAAATGCATAAAAAAAGCATTGCCGTTAAAAGTTAATGTACAAACCTAGAAGCCTGTCGCTCTCTTAAAGAAGCCGATCTTGTAGGAAGCCGCACGGCTGGGGGTTGCCCCGAAGGGGGATGAAGGGCCGGACAAGAACTAGCAATACGAGCTTGGAGCTCCAGGTACCTGCGATAAAACCTAAAGCAACACGCAACACATGCAAAAATAAAAAAAACGAAAAAAAAAAAAAAAAAATACAAATACACGAAATAACAAATTTGAAAAAAATAAAAGAAAAAAAAATTACACTGAAACACATGTACAATAATAATATAAAAAATAAAAAAGTTCCACGACTTACTTTTCGTCTGCTTCGAAACTGTGCGTTCGCCTTAAAACGACTTCGCTTGTAGGGCTTTGAACATTACTAAGTGGTTCTTTTTTCTCCATTTCTAAAAATATAAAGGAAATTTAAATTACTCAAGTGATATAAGATTAAATCAAATTTATTTATTTTTTTCAAATTCCAGTTCACCCTTTAAAAAAATAAATAAATCTGACGTCAACAATCTTCATATGTCAACGTTATATTATCGATTTATTCGAATCGCATTCTTTGGGTTTTTGTAAAAAAAAAAAAAATAAACACTTTCATAAAATCTTAAATCTGCTATTTTTAATTACTTACGTAAGGATAAATTCTTTGGAGGTTGCTGTTGTTCAGGTCTGTTTCTAAATGAACCTGGCCTCCTCCATGCCGGTGACGGTTGTTCCTCCGTCGGTGTTTGATTATTAATAGGGGTTTTATTAAGATCTGGCAGTGACGGGATCCTCGCCGGTTCGTCCCTGTTGACTCGATTTTTAATTTCTGAAAAACAAACGAGAAAACTTAACAAATTTCGCAAAATACCGATAAGATATAAGCTTATAATAATCAGAAGCAAAAGAAAGTTTAAAAACTGTGCATTTTTAACATCGTTGCCGCAGCCTTACCCTCATCTAAAAAATCAAGTTCATTTTCACTTTCTGTTTCGCTTGATTCTGTACTCTCCTCACTCCAAGATTCATCTCCTACGCAGCATGCAAAAGGTTACAAATCACAAATACTCAGTACGATAAGAAAATACAAAGAACTAGTATCTCATGCACTTTGCTTTTTTGTTATTTTTTTAAATACATTTTTCATTTCGAGACCAAGTGAGAAAAACAACTAAACAGAACTATGAAGTGTTATCAGTAGTCGTAATAAGTATGACAGTAGAATGTTACGATAGATATTAAGCTCATAAATCTCGTAAATAAGCACACCGCAATCACGGGAAAAAAATTCCTGTTGACTGCAAGGTTGTTATAACAAGTTACGGTATAACTAATAAACGGAAATAAATAAATATAAACAAATAATTGACAACTTACCGACGTGACTATCTTCAGTACCAGTACTGATATCTTCCTTCTCGGATTCCCCATCGATCTCCAATTCGACCTTTTTGACTTTGATACTAGGCTCCTCAGAAATGGTTCGGTCGAGTATTTGTCTTTCGGATGAAGTATCTTTATTAATGAGGTTAGTCTTGTCAGCCACGGACATCCTGGTAATTGAAGACCTGAAAATTGTAGTATCTGTCACATTAGATTAAAACGGTCACACTGCAACCATGCTGGACGGGTAAACTTTTTCATTTTTATATCTTGAACGTTTTTTCGGTTAGTAGGACCAATTCAAAATTCAAAAACAAAATGTTAATTAAAATTCATGCCGGCAAAAAAGTTAGTCGATGTTTTTGCGGTATAGCTTTGAAAACAATAAAAATGTGCGATATTTATCATTGCTCTTTTTCCTTCTTTTGCATTATTCTTTCATATAAGTTTATGCAAGGACAAGCGAAAATACTAGATAATATCTCAATTAAAAAAAAAAATTATTGGCGCTTTTTTTAAAACTTAGTTCTTGAGAAAGAAATAATTCCTATGCAAAAGCTTAATAAATGTCTTTGGTCTGCCATATTTGGTACATCAATGAGATAAATATTACAATTTTGCCTACTTCATAGTGACAACTTTTGATACCTTTCCTCTATAATTCCATTTCCAATTTTCCAATCACAATTGGAAAACGATTTAGAAAATATTTTTAACTTTCATTCGGCAAAACGTTTTCCCGAATCAATACGCAACCAAATATTTTATAGAAAATATACCAGTGCTACTTCGAAGTGCTTAATAAAGTCAGAATTTAATTTTCATTTTTGCAAATTTAAATCAATGAGACGTAAAGAAATTAATGTTCTTTAATAAATTTCGCACACTTCTGAAATTTTGGAATACCTTCTAAAACTGTAAATTATATCTCGCATTGCAGATACAGCCTAGCATGCGAACTTTTACAGTATTTGCAAGTTCAATATTGCAATATTATTTTCACATTTATGTATCTCAATTACTACAAACTTACTACATTTCTCTTCCTAAACGTATTTAAATTTTTTTATTTTTATTTTCTCAGTTTACCGAGCCTTTTCCATTTTTTTTCAACATAAATTACTACCCTCATACTTTAAATTTCATATACAGATTGTCTTCCAATTAAAATAATTTTAATAAAAAATACGATTCCTTGTTCAACATTTTTACATCGTTCTTTAATTTTAATACTGTCATTTTAGAATTTAAACGAATTTTTGCTAGTATCATACATTTTAATTCAGACTGAAATTTCCCCTTTGCCATTATTAATACAGTGACTTTAACATTGAAAAAAATCTATTCAAGCTATACCTTTTAACCACACGAGGACTCTATATACAGTACACAATTATGTGAGGAAAAAATAAAATAAAATAATGACCGTCTTTTTGGTGAGTTGAGAGCCCTATTCGTGAGATTGTTCGGAGGAGGTCTATCTTTCTGCAATGCAGCCTGCTTCGCACGGAGATCTTCCAATACTTTAACCATATCTGAATCGGCTACGTCTATAGCAGTCTGGCCCTAAAAAAAAATTTTTTTAATGTTAACAGTTTTCGAAATCATTTAAAAAAAAAATTTATAGTCAATACTCACGACATAATTTTTAACATCCATATTACAAAAATTTTCAACCAACATCTCCGCAGCTTCTTTTTGACCCCAATGGGCAGCAGCATGCAGTGGTGTCCAACCGTCGTGATCCTGAACGTCGACGTCGGCTTGACCTTTGACAAAAAAAAAAGGATAAATAATTTCTTTGTTGAAAATAATTATCACAAATAGCTTATAAGCGCAAAAGTGTTTCTTATTATTTTCAGAACTAATCACAAAATGGAAAATGACCGTTCAAATACTGTAATAAGAATAATTTTAATTTACCAAAGATAATTTTGCATTGATTACCCAAATTGAAATCAATACAAACTCAATTCTTTGGATTATTTTTCCTTTGAGCTGTTTTTTTTTTTTTAACGAAGAAAAATTATAAACGAAGTTAAACCGATAAAAATCATTTTGGTGTTAAAAATCTGAAGGACGTAAATATTTATACAGAACCCCATTAAAAACAAAAAAGACTTAATGGAAGAAAAAAAATTAATAAACAGATATTTCGGCTAGAAATAAAAGTTAAAAAAAAAAAATTCGACGTTCTCATTCTGGTTAAAAATAATAATAATGATTCTAACAGCGTAACGCAGCTTGTGCTAAACATAATAGAACAATGATAGGAAGATTGATAGCTTCAAAAAATGATCATAATTTTGTTGTGTTCATGATTTTTTATGATCGACGCAAAGATTTTTGTTTTTAATATTTTAAAATTACCTTGTAATAGAATACTCATGACCTTAATGTAGCCCTTAGCAGCAGCCACATGTAGGGCCGTTGCACCCGTTTTAGGATGAGGTTGTAAAGGATCAACGGTATCCCCTCCACCGTTGAGCCACTCTTTGGCGTCTTCCAGCATCATCTGTTCTTCCCTATTTCTAGCTTCATCGCAATCGATTCCTAAAAAAAAAATAAAAGAAAAAAGACATTAGCGAATAAATTGCAGAATTGTCGTATGAAGAGCTACATAAGAAAGACCCTCAGGGGCGACCCACATTAAAAGTTGTGAGTCATACCGCAGACCTGATCTCAGACTATACGACGAGAGATACCAGATTCAATTTTTTTTTTTTTTTTCTCTTCAATATCGAGTCAATTCATCACTAGTCGGCATGAGTTTGTTAAACTAACGACGCCTTAGTGTTTAAACAATCTTTCGTTCGATTCTTCAGCCGCCTATCATTTTTATATTTTCTTCATTAGTACCATAAAAAAAAAAAAATGTCAAGATGCTTTCCGGACCTCAGCCACAGACAACACGTCTCATTAACCAATGACTCTGTCCAAATCAAACCATAACCAGACGGTCGTTAACTGTGTACATTGCATAGATTTTAATCATGCTCAAAAAAAAAAAAAAAAAAAAAAAAAAGTCTGATTTAACAATTACAAGTCATGTTCGGAAATGCATTCTATTAAAAGTTTTTTTTTTGTCTGTCTAACCTTTAAAAAATTAAATAAATGTATTTCGCAACTTTTTTGCCAATTTTTGATAGATTTAAGGCTAGCAAAGTCCGTGTGCTTTGTTTTTTTTCCTTCGCAATAAAATTTCCTGAAATGAAATTTTTTTAACCAACGTCAGAAACAGTACAAAGGAACGATTATATTTTCTGCTCCGCTGAATTTAATATGAGAAAAAAACCAAAAAGGTTTAAGTTTCTTTCTTGAACAGAATTCTCTTGTTTGAGCTTTTTCTCCGCATTGCATCCTCATAAGATTTATGTCGCCTCAAAATTAAAGACATAAAAAATTAAAAATTTGATTGAAGTAGCTTTCAATGGTGGAATAAATTTTCGGTAGGTGAAATCTTCTAAAAACCTTTTTTTTTTTCAATCTTCGACTGGTTTCCTCATCCTTAAACGAATCAATTCCTAGGTGTGCTTTAAGGCGAGAAACTACGTAAGGGACGTTGTGTTACGTAAAAAAAATAATCATTTTCGTTTTTTCTTAAGAATATTAATGATAATGTAAAAAGAAAACGGGGCAAAACAGCTTTTATATTGTAGTTGTAGTGCACGGAATCTTTTGATTTGCTTTACCTGTGTGCGTCAGGAAAATCTCTATCAATTTAAAGATTTTCTCAAAATACACAGGAATTTCTGGTGGATGCATCAATTTTTTCTTTATACACAAGAAAGAAATGTTCCATTCTTGGCTTAAAAGATATTCGAAATCAGCAGAGAAAATTATCACTGCAGCAAATTTAAATACAGAAACATCTCTGAAACCTTAACATAATTCCAGAACCAGGATTTGAAAGCCACTAACAATTAAATAATGCTCTATCTCCATTGGCCAATTAATCGAAGGGTACAATTAACTGTATATTTATTGTATATTTTTGGAATTTTATCTTCTGCTACCACTTTTTTTATTGTTGATTATTTTTTCGAACACTAAAAATAACGAAAACGAAAAAAAAAGGGGTATCAGAAGAAAAAACTTCAAAAATATACAGCATTTCCAGGCCTCGAACCGGTTTCTGGTCTGAAATTTAGGGACTTTAGGGACCAAAAACATGAAAGTTAAGGACCTTTTGAAGAACCCAAAAGCAGTCTAAAACTTGTCAGTTTTTTTTAATTTTAGGCACCTTCCTCTGGTTGATTGATTTTATAGGTTTGTGACATGACTTAAAAACTTTTAAATTCTAGCAAGCAAAAAAAAAAAAAAAAAAAAAAAAAGTGATTTAAATTGTTTTTTTCCCTTTTATTAAATTTTTTAAAAATCTTCTTTAAAATTTTTTTCAAGAGCTACGTAATAATATCATGTTCTTTAAGAAATTTCTCGTAAACGAGCTGCAGATTCAAAAATTATGGACTTTTAGGGACTATTTTTCGAATTTAAGGACTTTTAAGGACTAGTTTTAAAAATATGGACTTTAGGGACTTTCAGGGACCAAGTTCGAGGCCTGCATTTCCGGCGGTACACTTAATTGTACCCACCAATTAATTGTCTAATGGAGACAAAGCATTAGTAATCTGTTGCTCCAAAAGAAATATTGGAGAAAGAATAAAGCGGGTTTTTTCCCCCGAATGCAAAGTACTGAATATTACGCCTGTCACGTACAGCTCCTACTAACAATTCTTAGAAAAATCATTTGATTCACGGTGAAATTAATAAATCTTTACGATCCTGCTAATTATTTTTACGAAAAGACTGCTGCCTTGCACATCACAATCCAAACCATATCAAGGACAGACTTTTAAGTTTATTTATCTCCACAGCTCAAAATTTCATCGAGCTGCACTTTACACCCAGAGTTTACATTTTTAGTTTTTTTAAATGACGCTTAATTTAGCTTTTTCTCGCCTTGATTGAAATAATAGCATTATTGTTTATCGATAATCTTTTTCCAATTTTTTTTTTCGAACGATCGTAAATATTACTCTCGAATAAAAACGGAAATCGATAACGATCCTTATAAATCCAAGAGCAACAAATGCTGTACACGCGTTCCCAATGCCAAGTCAATCCATTAAAATCCGTAATCTTTTAGAAAGTAAAAAAAAAAAAAAAATTAAATAACAAGGCGCACCCTTAGCATCGATGATTTCCTGAAGAATATCATCCATTGCGTCAGATTCGGCGATGTCCAAAGGAAGTTCCCCATCATTGTTAACCGCAGCAACATTGGCTCCATGTTCTATAAGATATTTAGCTATGCTGACGAAGCCGCATGATGCAGTGGCGTGTAACGGAGTCCATCCTTCATTATCACCACGGTTGACATCAGCTCCGTGAGCGACTAGAAATTCTACCATATCAAGATTATCGTCTATACATGCCTGGAAAAACCAAGAAAAAAATCGAAATAAGAAAAACAAAAAAACAAAAAAAGAAAACCAAAAAAAACAGAAAAACAAAAAAAAAAAAAAAAAAAAAAAAAAAAATAGATTGTTTTGAATCAAGAAGAAAAAATTTGGTGGTTTTATAATCGACACGTAGGAACGCGGTTTTAAAAATTCAATTGTTTCTTTTACCATAATGAGAGCTTTTTTTTTTCCCTTCATTATCCTCAACGCGATCGCATGGGAATTTTTTTTTTTTTTTTTGGCAGAGGATGAAAAGATATTCTGCACTTTTTTTTTTTTTTTTTTTTTTTTTTTTACTAATGAATTCAATTGAACTCGTCAATAATAATGATTAGATCATTATAAAATCATTAATTTCATAATATGATTTAATTGACAAATAGTGTCAACTCCCACGTTAAAAAAAAAAAAGATTTGTAGAAGAGAAAAACTAGACTGACAAGAGCACAACAAACAAGATGAGAGTTAAAAAAAATGAAAAAAAATTAATCCTAAACGATTGCCCAATAAGTAAATACATCAAATTTAATGTTGGTTAATGGTTTTCCTTTAATGATTAATTATCCACTCCTTTTGTTTTCTAAACAAACATTCGGTCCGTCGAATTCATAAGTTTTGTAGTCCTAATTTGATTTAAAAAAAAAAAAAAAATTGAAATATTTTTTTTTAGAAGCTGAGCCTTAAATCAGACTTTTTATCGGGTTATTAATTTTAAAAGTCTTAACCGCGAACAACGTAATAATTAGCCAAAAAAAATTTACAGAAGACATGAAACATACGTCATGTTGATTAATTCGGTGACTGCCTTAAGGATCAATTTATTTAAGCAAATGCTTAATTACCATTTTTAAAAAGACCAAAGAAAACTTTTGACCTTTTTCATTACGAGATTCAATTTTCGTTTCTTCTCCAAAATTGCTTATAAAAAAAAAAAAAAAAAAAAAAAAAAAAAAAAAAATGGCGGTTTATAAAAAAAAGATGAAGCAAACAGCGTCTGTGTGGGTCCGAAAAAAAAACCGAAGGCGAAGGGGAGGGAAATGTGACATCATATTATTTAGAATATCTGGTCGATCATATCGCGCCTATAAGAGCAAAACTGTTTTTTAAGTTCTACGACCTCGGCCAAGTTTACTAATACTAACAACTTGTCAACGACATGGTTTTCCATCAACATGACAGACAGTCAACTTCTTTTTCCGGTCGTTAAAGTGTGTAAGACGGTTGAGTCATTTAAAAAAAAATATAGAGACTGTTAAACCAACGTCCAGACTGATAAAGTTATTTTTAGACTTTTGATTTATTTCCTGGAAAAAAATAAAAAGTTAAAAAAAGAAAAAAAAAATGAACGGTTTGGAGCTGATCTTAAAAAAGGAATTAGAAAAAAAAAAATCATATAAGAAAGCGTTCTCTGTTGACCCAATTTCATTCTCAAGGTCTCAGCTTTCAAAACGAGAGATCTTCAAAAATAAACAGCCTCTTTCAGCGTCGCAACTAGGATAGAAGACGGATGTCAGAAAGTCGAAATGTAGAGAAGCGTTACAAGTTCATAAATTTTTTCTTGAGGAAATGTTATCTATCATTAATTTTTTTCTTTTTGATGATATTGGAAATTTAATTAGAAGATTGTACGCGTTCGTTTTCAAAAAAAAAGTCGTGTATTATATTTTGACTTATATAAACCGTTACGTTCCCGGCCATTTTTCCTAAAAAAAATTAAGTACAAATCCATTTTTCCTGAAAATTTTAGTTCCTAAAATTTTTTTCCTAACCATTTTTTTCCAATTTTTAATTTTCCTAAAATTTTTTGATTCCTAAAATAAAATTTCCTAAAATGAATATTTTTCCTAATTTTTTAAATCCGTAAAGAAATTTTAGGAAATTTAATTTTAGGGATTTTAAGAAATTTTATTTTAGAAATCAAAAAATTTTAGGAAAATTAAAAATTAGGAAAAAAAATAGTTAATAGAACAATATTAGGGGCCAGAATGTTTAGAAAAAGTGGATTTAGAATTTATTTTTTTAGAAAAAATGGATTAGAAATTTTTTTTTAGGAAAAATGGTAATGAATCAAACCGTTAATGTGAAAAGACATTGCGGCAAAACAGCTATAGAATTTCACTGTGATGCTTTCAAATTGATCTTCCCTTTAATTTACCTGTGTGCGTCAGGAAAATCCCTATTGACGTAAGGATCCTCTCAAATGCACAGGATGCGAAATTTTATGAAAATCAAATAAACCCATAGTTTAACTTAAATTTCTAGGTCTATTTGTAATATTTTCCTAAAATGGAATATGACGCTAAAAATTGAGGAACGTCGCAGTCAAAACTGAGATGGAAAAAAAAGAGGCTCTTTCGTAGCAGAGTTTATCGGGATTTTGTTCGGTTGTTTGGTATGCCAATCCAAGCCTAAACTCAATTGCGACAAAATCAGAATATAGTTTCACAAACATTTTTTATTGTCCCAGAATGTCAATTTTCTTTGATATTCTACACTCAGAAAAGAAAATGGCTAATGCGAAAACAATAAAAATATTTTGTCAAGATACAACCTGTTTGTTGTCATGAAGCATTTTTGTTTTGCTATTAAAAATTCCGGTTTTGTTGCAAGACAAAACTTTTTTTTTTTTTTTATTTTTTTTTTTATTTATTGAACAATTTTTAAATATAATACAAGTATAACAGAGATTAGCTGTCTTCCAATGCAGCACATTCGCTGCGCGTAGGAACGACAATATAAGTTTTAATTTAATATTTTTATATAAGTAAAGTTAACAAGTTTTCGTCCTGCTGATAGAGTTAATCAATAGTGACAACAGTTGTACAATTTACATAAATTGATAAATCAAACAATTTTACACTATTTAGATAGAGTATCAAGGGTGGTTGTTGTAGGTACATCAGTAAGTAGGAAAGTTTTATGAAGTAAAAATAAAATAACAATATACAGTTTTGATATTAAAAGTAATTCTAATTAGGGATCATACCCATAATATAGGATTTTAGGATTTTTTTTTGTGTTGTAAATGAGAAGTCATTTTCTATTGTTGCTAGAAAGCTGGGGCTGTTTTTTAGGTACTGATTAAAGAGGTAAGGGGCCATGTAGGTAATGTTATTTCTGCAATTGGTTTTAGTTTGACTAGGAATTTTTAAAAGAGGAAGGGTTGCATTTCTGGTATTGTAACTTGTTCAAGACATTTCCTTTTTCTGAGTGTATCAGTCACACTTTAAAAAAAAAATAAATAAATAAAAATAAAAGGCTAATAAAAAAGAAAAATACCCGTTCCCGACCATTCATTTTTCCTAAAAAAAAAAATAAATTTCTAATCCATTTTTCCTAAAAATTTTGGTTCCTAAAATTTTTTTCCTAACCATTCCTCCCTCCCCCTAATTTTTAATTTTCCTAAAAAATTTTATTTTGATTCCTAAAAAATAAAATTTCCTAAAATGAATATTTTTTCTGATTTTTTTAATCCCTAAACTTTTTGTAATAATTTACTAGGCAAAGCTGCGAATAGGGAAGTTAAGCATTTTTTTTTATTTTATATTATGGTCCCTAAATATGAGTTAATAACCGAGGTATATGTAAAACTTTAAAAAAATACCGAAAATAATAGTAAAAAATTGTTAAATTTTGATGTAAAAAAAAGTCGTTTGAAACGCGGGGAAAAAAATTGTGACGTAATTTTACTATAAAAAAAAAATGAAGTTTGGTAGCACTGATCGTGAATGGGCCCATTTTTGAATATTTTTTTTGTTTATGTTTTGATTTGTAATTTTTCCAACAAAAAAAGAAAGACTCGCGAGCAGGAATACCAACTTTAAAAATTCAAAATATAGTACAATGACGTCACAATTTTATTTGCCGCTTTTTTAATTTTTTCAAAATGTCAGATTTTTTTCAGAATTTTTGGAATTTTTTTCTCCGACTTTGTTTCATTGACCCTTCTTGATTTTCATTAAAATACTATTTTTATGAAGTAAAGAACTCATTTTAACCCGAATATGCCTCACTTGCTATAACACTTAACTTCCCTATTTCGGTTTTTCTAGGCCTTAGTAAATTATTACAAAAATTTTAGGGATTTAAAAAATTAGGAAAAATATTCATTTTAGGAAATTTTATTTTAAGAATCAAAAAATTTTAGGAAAAAATGGATAAAAAATTAATTTTTTTTTAGGAAAAATGGATTAGGAACTAATTTTTTTTTAGGAAAAATGGATTAGGAATTAATTTTTATTTTTAGAAAAAATGGATTAGGAATTAATTTTTTTAGGAAGAACGGATTAGGAAAAACGATAGGGAATCAAAAATGCCTTGCGACAAAATTCCTATTTTTCCTAAAAATTGTACGAAAAAAATAGTCAAGAACCAACATGTCCGTTGTCGCGAAGAATTTTTGCTGTGCTGGAAAACATTCCGGTTTGTCGCAAGATAGAACTTGCTCAAAACATTTCCTTTTTCTGAGTGCAATCATTATAATTTCTCCTTATAATTTTCACATGACTTTTCAAAGGGTGTAACTGACTTTTATCAAATTGCTAACGATTTTCGAACGATTACCCTCAATATGAAAAAAAAAAAAATCTAATTTAACCTAAATAATTTATCAATCCTTTTTTAAATTAGCCATTTTTTTTCCCTCTTAAGCTAAAAACAATTACTGGTACCATCGTACATTACATGCACTTAGGAGTGGTACTATTTGTTGCCTTGTCGAGGCAATGGAATTTCAAATGGCTTTGTTATTCATAAACACTGTAATCGCTATTTACTCACAGATAATCGATAATGTTCAGTTTTATTTCATCCAATCGATCATTGAGAAGAAAAAAAAACCTCTATAACTTTTTCTTCCTCTTAATGACACTTATAAAAAGCAAATCGACTTGTCGTTTAAAAAAAAAAAAAAATACAAGCCCTTTTCTCTTTTTCAAAAACCAAGTAGGAGGATACGCAATCGTTATAAGAACATTTTTTTTTTTTTCATGTACTAAGGAGAGATAAAAAAGGAAAAACAAAAAATTCTCATTAGAGAAATACAGTCATTTCGTTTTGCGGATAAAACACGATCGAAATAAAATGAGCGGATCATTTTCGCATCGCTAGGCACACCTTGTCGTGTCAATCATTATAGGGAATGGATAATTGTTGCCCTTCCTTGATTGATAATAAAAATCGGCACTACTAAGTACATAAAATTGTAGCCATGGTATTCGTTTTCCCCCTGCTCAAGATAAACGGGGGGAAAAAAATCGGATTTAAGCTGGGTTAGGTTTGTTCTACGGATTCGTAATTGCAGTTATTGATTCTTCATGTAAAGAATATGACTTTCAAAGTCACGAAAATCGGAAGATTATATCACGAATATAAATATATTATCTGCTACATTTTTTTTTCGGGGGAGGCGGAGGGGCTAAATTTAAATTTCAAAAGTTACAAAATTTTCGGAAATGACCTTTTCTTTTAAATATACGAGACTCTAGTAACTGCTTGTCAATTATATCATTTAATTTTCTTCCTGTTCCTTTAAACAGAGTCCATGAGTTCTGCAAAAAAAAAAAAAAAAAAAAAAAAAAGTTCGAAAGTTGGCTGTTGTTCAATAAGCGATTATTTACATAAAAGCAGAGTCAAGTGCTGTAGTTTTGACGTCATTCCATGCATGTTTTGTTGCCGGTTTTTATGTCTACACAGGATGATCAATTGATACGGTTTGAAAGCTGATTATTAAAAAAAATGGACATGGTTTATTCATTCAATTTTTTCTTGGAAAATAATTTCTAATAGATTAGGATTTTACTCCTCCGTATGGATAAAAAGCGCATGTTCTTCGGTCGAGATTTTTAAAAACTCGATGTAGATAAAATAAAAGTAATTTAAAAAAAAAGATTGCCATCTGAAATAAATTTAAAACACATGCTTATTATTTTTTAATTTTTTTTTTTTATAATTAAAAGGGGAAAAAAATTGAATTTTTGCAAAAATTTTTGGAAAGTTCAAAAGTACCACAAGAGTACCGTAAAATCCAAAATGGGACAAAGTTAAACGAAATTATATTTTTACTATGAAAATACTAGGAAATAAAACTGAAAAATGGTCGAATAATGTAATTATAAGTAAACTTCGAACTTTTTACTCTATTGCTTTCTCTAAAAATTGTACCTCATATTCGAGGCATAAAAGGAAGTTGAACAGTTACAGATATTTAAGGTGTTTGCATTCACTATAAAGCACCTGATCAACTTCATTTCCCGCACCTAGAAATCAAGTTGAGAATTGATCTTTTTTGTCTGTTGAGACCCAGCATTACCGATTGCTGCCATTTCGAACACCTTTTTACATCATTTGAACAATGCAAATGGGGGAAAAATATGCCAGAGTTTAGCTCTATCCAAAACCGAATTATTTTTCGCAGGTGCGAAATGTAATTTTTTGGAATTTTTGATAAGAAAAAAATTGGAATTTTCGAGCTTAATATTTTGAAAGGACAATGTTCATTTTAGGAAAACCAAAAGCTATACATTTTCTCCTAATTATACAATAACGTGGAAATTCGAAAAAAAAAAAAAAAAAAAAAAAAAAAATTCCCAACATTTAACCTGTTTTTACAAAATCCACGATTCCATTTCTGTTTTAGATTTATTTATTAATTTTTGACATGTTTGGGTACGTTTTGATTTATCAACCGAAATCCGTGGAATATCTAGTCATCTTATCTTCTCACTTCAGAAAACAAATAAATAAATAAATAAGCAAATAAATAAAACAAAAGGGGAAAGAAACAGGGGAAGAGAAGTCGAAGGTAAATTCTTTTAAAATTATATTAGGGACCTAACCAAAATTAAGTCGAGACGGATATCAATTTAATTCTGCATGTCACAGCCAGAAAGGTCAATATAAAAATTAAAGATGGCCGCTTGTTATAAACTTTCCGGCTCTGACGTACAAAATAACAAATTCCGTGAACAAATTATTCATTAAAATTTGTAACCAGTAGAGTTGCCTTTTAAAATTGCTTAATTTAACTACAATTATCTATGTTCACCCAAGACAAATAAATAATGTGTTAGTTCCAATTGTTTTAATTTTAAATCTAGTAAGAGCAATATGCTAATTGCATTAATGTACTGAAATAATTTTTCTGCCCGAAAAATGTAAAAAATTAAATTAAAGCAGCCACCTCTAGGCGAGCAATCCCCTAGTCCCAAAAGTATTTATTATAATTTTCTTAAACATATCATTTCCGTGCGTCGGAGGTGAATTAGCGTATCTCCATCGTAAATATGATTGAAAATAGTCTGTTTCGAGTGTTTATGAAAATCACGTGATCATGTGACTGCAAGTTTACGCGTAAACTTGTGGTCACGTGACACTTCCACGAAGCGTCGAAACAGACTAACTCCAATCATGTTTACGATGGAGATACGCTAGTTCACCTTCGACGCACGGATTTAATCTGTGCCACCTTTCCAAAAAATTTTTTACCTTTCATCATGGATCAAAAAAAATTATGTTTGTACACAGGAACAAACTTACGACTAAATTATATGACAAGCCCGGTCTTTTGTTTTTTATCACATTTATCAACCTCATATGCACATCAAAATAATAGTCTTTGTTCACGGTCTCACACTTAGACCATATAATACTCTAGACACGCCATCCAGTAGATTCGTGAAGCAAACATGTACTAGGGGTGATGACGTCACTTGTTGTCAAAAAGATTCCCGCTCTATACACTCTAAATGGTATTTTTTCCACTTTTTAATGAATTTTTTCTAGTTCTGGGATTTTCTTTTGGATTTTAAAATTTTAAAATTTTATTAATGGAATATTTATGAATAAAGGAATAAGAAAAAATTCTTATTACATATTTAAAGGAGATTTATATAAAAAAAGAAAAAAATTATTTAATGGTAACATTATTTTTTCTTGTATGTGTTTTTCTGCAATTCAGGTTTTTATGTTATTTTTTATACTAATAATCAACTTTGAAAAATGAACAATATAATTTCTTAGGGGATTTTCATCGAAACCGTGGCTTTTTAATTTGGGAAAAATATAGGCTTTGATAATTCTCTATAATACTTTATTTATTGTTAATTTTTCGGCGCTAAGGGTTTTAATGCCTTTAATCAGTTTAAACAGGTGATCAAAACTTAAATTCTGTTTCACCTTGTATTACCTACAGAACAAAGGCCTTTTTAATAAATTTTATGATCACTATTCAACTGAAAGACTGAGTCCACAGAAGATAGTTGGTCAAATAAAAAGTTACTGTTATGAATTATGATTAGAGGATAAATAAACAGTCCAGAAAAATTTTAAGTAAGTACTAATATTGTTGATAAAGCTTTTTCTGAGGCTAATTGCTTATTTTGAGGATGCACTACAAGTGTTTCCAGTAATTTTACTTCTACTGACAGTCTCCGATTTCTCTGTTTCAATATTTTAATCTGTTTATTTTCATCAGCTATAACTTCCTTGGATTTCTCAATGCATTTTACAGCTGACATTCCTTTCTTTCTTCTTGAATTTTAAAAAACCGACCTCAAAATCGAAATCAGCGTCCTCAATAGCCCCCCGATTACGTGTTTAAGTAAAAAATAATCGATTTTTTAAAAAAAATGTCCGCCATATTGGATCCGCCATCTTGAATTTTTTAAAACGGACCTCGGAATCGATATCAGCGACTTAAAAAAACCTCCGTAACAAACGTTTCGCGACCATCTAATGGAAATTTAAAAATTCACCCCCTTCCTCGGACAGTCAAAATATTCGATTTTTTTTGGGGGGTTGCGACAATTGAAAAAAAATTTCTCATGGGGGATTCTTGTTTAGGGTAATGTACCCCTCTTTTCCGACCACCTTCAAATTTTTCGCTTCCGTTTCTGAAACGGGACGAAAATAATAAAAAATTTTGATATTTTCCATTTTTCCACTAGTTTTTTTCCCGAAGGGGGGGACCCCGGGAGGGGGGTATGGCGGGGTGGTATGAAATAGTGCTTGGGTGGGTGGGTTAAGTGGTACAGACAGTTCCGGCAAAAATCAAGAGCTTATGAAATGGGAAATAAAAATGAGAAACACAAAGTATTTTGGGACAGAGGGAGTATTTGTCACGATTAAAGCATCATAACCGAGTTTATAGCTTCCTACTTAAAATGTAAATTAGTTAAAAGGAATAAAATGACCAGAAAAACATTTTTTTTAAATAATATAAAACCGTTAACAATACTTTACCATAGTAAAACCCCTATACACGAGGAACGTTATGACAACAAGTGACGTCACTACTCACGATTCATGTTTGCTTCACTCGACTCTCATTTGACAATGCTTAAATGGCGTGTCTAGAGTATTATATGGTCTAAGGTCTCACACTTAGGTAAATTCATTCGTTTTCATGATGAAAAACTAGCTTGGCAACCCTGGCAGCCATCATAAAAACTATATTCCTTTTCGATTTATATCGAGATATCGAAATTCGATATTCATCTCCGGGACGTTCGAGATCTCCGACCAGATTTCCGAACGCACCTGTTGCACTATGGCAACCCTACCTATCACCTTTGGACATTACTTTCTGGATACCCCTCGTATATGGAGCATTTTAAGGGTAGGGGGTTAAATCACAATTTATTTATAATTCTGAAAAAATATTATGAATTAATTATAAATAATAAGACATTGACAATGAGAGGTTGGGTCAGCGACCTATGTCGGGACTCATAAGAAAAGCGTTGGCATGATGCCATACTATCATTTTGGATCGCAAGTCCTCCGTCTTTTTAAATTTTTTCCCGTAATTTTTTTTTCTCTTGCATTTCCAAAATCATTTTATCTGAGTGTTTGCTTTCACCGTTCGCCTAAAACAAAATGCAGATGTCGGGGTAATTACATCCCGCGGGTGTATATTGTATACAATGCATTTTTTTTTTTCGTTTTACATTCTAAGTAACGATTCTCGAAAGATTTTTTTTAAATTCTTTCCAAGATGCATTAAGAATAAGAAAAAATTAAAGGACATCCAGGTCATAGATTATTCGCAAAAAAATATAAAAATGACTTGAAACCTCCCACTAATAAGTAATTAAAATTCGCAATTACTCTATAAGGGGACTTCATGAATTAGTGGGTAGTTGAGGAGTAAATTTCTGTGTTTTTACTTGATTTAGTTCGGTAATAAATATTAAAAAGTACATTTAATTGACGCCTTCTGATAAATATTAAAAATATTTTTTCCCCCGTGTAATATACGATCTGTTTCTAATAAGAATCGTTCATTTATCAGATATTTAAAACGCTAAAAGTGCGAAAAATTAGTCAAATTCCCAGAAACACAATTGCAATATATTTTAAGAGAAACATGATGCGTCTGGTTTGTTAAAAATCGAGTAAAAACACGTTCGCTGTTCAATGTCAAAAAGATAAAGGTCAATCCTACAGTGCATTGTCTGTTCTAGTTTTTCATTCCATGTATCATCTTCGGGCGAAAAGATATCTTAAACTTATGATCTCTAAAATTCGAAAGATGTTATTAGCTGTCCTTATTGGAAACTTGGACAAAACAACTGATTACAGGAAACATTCCGCCATAGCATTTAACCTCCGACTAAAGGAATATATAACAATGATTTCATTTGTCTCCAAGAATCCTTCTCAGAATTAAATTGTCTATCTGCCAGCAATTTAAACGGAACGAATCACCGTTTTTTTTTTTTTTTCCTAAGAATCCATTACCGGTTACTTAAGAACATATAAACAGTTCCTTCCCTTTATTTAAAAAAAAAAAAAACCTCAATTTGTAAAAATATTTAAGAAGTGTCATCTGGCTTCACTCGATTTATTTATTTATTTTTTACCCGCCACGGATTCGATCTTGTCAAAATGTTACGAATTAAAAAAAAGATGATCTTATTAAAAAAAGAAAAAAAAAAACACTACCTATTATTTTAAAACAGGTTTTGTTGCCGGAAGCTTATACCGAATATAGTCGTTATCCCAACATTTACTGATAACAATTCGATTGCGTGATCCCAGCACTATTTTTAACTTCGAGATATTTTAATTTTCACATTGAATATTTTTTAAATACCGGAGAAAATTTAAACGATTCGTAAATTTCAATATTCATAAGGTGTTCGTATTTCATTCGGGTATAATTTACTAAGTGATTTTGTTCCATGACTAAATGAAACCTGCTTGAAAATATTTGCAACAGGAAATCCCACAAGTGACTGGCAATTGTTATAACTAAACAGTAACAAAAAATGAGTTAACCAAAAATTCTTTACCTATGGGACGACAAAACTTTTAAATATATTTTAGGACTAGCAAGTCTTAATTAAGTGCAAAGGTCTCAAAGAAACATATACAATTATATTAAATTTTTTTACGCAGGAATCAAATTACAATTTTAATTCTTCTGTTTATCTCTTGCAATCTACATCAAAACTAGGAAATTCTAAAGTAATCATTCAAAAAGTCAGTCTAGCAGTTTAAACGTTAATGACTATTTGTAAACCTATCCCTAAAATATTTTTTTTACAGCAGTGTTTTATGATGCAAAACAGCAAAACATGAAAAACGTGACAAAAAAAAAAAAAAGAACTCACCAGATTAATGTAAAGTCAGAAATTAAAAAATTTCCTGAGTAACTTGGAGGGAAAAAATTTTTCAAAAATTCATCTTCTTTGCATACAATTCTCTTTCTAAAAAATCATGGCCTTGTGAAGTTTTTTTAACTGACATGATTAAAACAATGATCTTTTTTCTTTTTTTTTGTAAACTTTAGAAAATCATATCTGAATTTTTTATTTTTTTCAATCAATCTAATTTTTTTATATTTTCATTCCCTATTCAGTTTGAAGATTTTTTTTTCTTGTAAAAAAAAAAAAAAAAAGGTGGGAAAAAATTTTTCTAAAATATTGCAAGAACAAAAATTTAAATAAAATTAATTTTATTTCTTATTGATGATGATTTTTAAAAATATTATCCCTGTCAGATATCCCCATTTGAAATTATCTTATATTATCCTTGCATAAAAGGAAAAATGAAATTCTTAAAACAAATCAATTAATCCTTTACGATCGTTTCCTTTTCAAATAAGTAAAACAATCCACTATACTGTCAAAATCAATTTTCCAACCTCTGACATAAATTTACCACAAGCGATGTTGATTCATTTTTCTCATTAGGTGAATGAAAATGATGTCACTCAAGCATTAAAAAAAAACACTTGTGAACTATAATTAAATAATTTGCTACATCACCAGCTGACAGCTAGTTGAAATAGTCTTTCCTTTTATGTTACTACTAAACCTTTAAATATGATACAAAAACACAAACACTTATTAAACAAAACTTGAATGTAATTATGATTCCTGGACACAGGAATAAAAGCTCTCACTATTTATCTTTCTCCATTTTAAAGAAAGTAACATTATCGTTGAAAACTAAATATTCCTCTAATTCAAATTCGATCTGTTTTAATGCAAAGTCTTTTTTGGAAAATTATTCCATGAAAAAAAAAAAAGCTCATCTCAATTTGAGTCATTTATCATTGGGTGAACAGTCATTATCCTTAACACCAATGAAAGGGTTATAAAGTATACTAATCATATTAACCAAAAACATATCATTCGGTCTAAATATAAGCCGCAAGGCTGCAAAATAACCGACTAAACAACCCCCAGGCGATCTCAGCTGTACACGGCAGCCATCTTGGCCATTTATGCAGACATAACGGAAAAACACCTTCAATCTGCCTTAGATCCCTTTCAAAATATTTTCTTCTATTTATCTCAACTTACTTGATGAAGGGCGGTTAATCCATCTACGTTAGCTGTATCTATATCTGCACCGTCTTCGAGTAGCCGCAACACTTCTTCCTTGTCGCCCGCTGCACACGCCGCGAGAAATACACATCCCGAGGAAAATTGTATTTTCCGAGAAGCTAACTTTGGTTCGACCTCTTGAAGGTTAGTCGCGGATTCTTCCCACCGTTTTAACTGTTCGGCTCTTTTGAACATAGCCGAACTGGAACGATTTTCCAACGACATTTTTTATGTATCTCCATACGTCTACAGCACTTTTATCAACATGGAGGGAGCGGTCACTTTTGCGGTAAACTCGCACCCAATGAATGTATGCGTTCAGAAATTGACGAATAGTAATCTTAAAAAGACTAAACTTCTCATGAACTAAACATTTAAAACGATTTTAAATATCAAGATGTTTATTTGCTGCGTTTTACTGATCTACTGCATCAAGTTTTTTTTTTTCGTCTTGTTTATTCATATTCAAGTTATTCTGCTATATGTGGCAATCATTCAAAATTTTTAAGGTTTTCTATTACCTTTAAACGAAATGATTTTAACTGGATTAAAGTCAGTAATTGTCTTAATGAGTAAATGTAAGTATAATAACATTGAAAAATGGATTATTTTGATCGTTAAAAAGGGAAGTAAAGTACCGGGAAAATGTTTATCGTCTGTTTTAATTGAGGTTATGTTACGGTGTCCAGGAAACAGATTCGAAGTGGATCTTATAGTCTTCAAAATTCCGATGACTTTGAAAGTAATAGCTATGAATTCCATAGGTGTTTTTACCAACTACTGAGAACTTGAACTGAAAGCTGTACGGCTTCCCATATTACCTCCGTTTCTGACTGGTAATTTAAATGACAAACTGTACAAACATTGGAAAAAAAGAATTGAGGATGTTTTACGAAAAGCATACCTGTTAATCTGCAAACGGAATTAATGGATATTATAATTATGGGGAAAAAAAAACGTATTATATTTAATATCGCCGCCTTTATCCCACTTTATTAAATAATACTTTTTTTATCAACATCATTATTACCATTAAATAGTAAGTTTTTTTTTTCTTTATTACACCTTATTTGTTTATCCTAGTTAGTAAATAAATAGAAATGACAAGAATTTATTTGAAGGTGAAAAAAAGTAAAACACTTATGATCAGCAAAGAAATAAGCAAGAGACATTAGTGCCGAAAAAATTAGCATATTGTTACTCATTTTTTAGGTATAGCTAATTTATTCATTCTTTTTTTATCGTGATACATTTTCTGAATCATCCTTTGCTAAGGTTATCTGCGATCTACTAGTTTAACTTGTTTTATTTTTTTCTTTTACAGATAAGGATGACGGAAAGTCCAAGAGAGAAGAGGAAGAAGCTGGATGTAAAAGGCATGCGTTTCAATAATTTTATTGGAAGTCCTAAGAGACCAAACACAGTTTCAGTCAGTTTCTGCCAACAGTTTCTGAAAAAGTTCTGTGAACGTTTTTAGAAACAATAAAGCAAAAAAAAATTAATTTTTGTTCTTTTCGTCAAAATAAATAATTTATTTGAAATGTGTGAAATTTCGTTTTAAAAAAATTTTTTCCCTAAATTTTAGGCGAGGAAAGCTCAAAACAGCCAACCCTTGTAGAAAAATTGGAGCATTTCGTCGAAACTGGAGGGACTGATTTAACATCGTTTTTAAGGTCCAATGCTGCGAACACGCCACCTCCACCAGTAGAAATGCAAGTTTTTAATGAGAAATCGATAAAAAAAAAATTATTATAAATCTTTACAACCAGAATAGACAGTTCTTGCCGACAGCGGCCAAAAATCTAACCGATTTTTTTAGAGTAGAGTTTGAAACTACCACGAGAAAAATTTTTTTACAATTATTAACTCACGTTTTAAAAGCTGATTTTGAAAAAGATGTATTCAATGAAATTCTAGCAACATATTTAGTGAACGGGCAAAATGACTTGGTTGAAAATCATATCATTTGTGCAGCTTCAGCAGTCGAAGCAGAGAAAATAAAAACTTTCATAAAATTTCCCGTATGTATAACTGCAATTGAAAATACTATTCGCTTCTTCTTTGGGGAGACGCTTGTGGTTAAAAGGGATCGTGTAATAAAATTAATAAATGTAACGAACATTTATTTCGGAAGCATTTGCAATTGTTTTCCGCAGTTACGAGGTGCGTGTTTAATCGATGGGATAGTGCTATTTCGAAACCTAATTGCCCGAAACCAAAACGGGGAATCTGTTGGGGAGGCGGACCTTGCAATACTTGCAATTCACGAAGCAACTCATTTCATTCTGCGATGCTTATCAAAAAATTTTAATACGTCGTCGCCCTTTAAAACTATGGGTACTGTTACGAAAGACCCGTCCTTTTCTACAAAAAACCTAGAAATGGGAAGGAAGATCGAATATGACCTCTTCTCCGGTGTAAGGCCGAATTGGATAGCCTCCAGCCCGGGTGCAGCGACGGAATTTTTGAAGAGGCTGAAAGAGCCAAAAACGACACTTCCTATAATAAAAGAAGAAGAATTTCTTAAAATAGGATTAGTTCCAAGGACGAAAGTGTCGGCGTCATTTGCGTGTGATTTTGCGCCGCAAGCAACTTTGTGTTAACAAAGTTGTATGTATTTAATTTACGTATTATTAGGTTTTTTTTTTTTTTTTATTTATTATATTCAATTAACTGCTTACGCAGGTCTTTTTTTTTTCTGTATTCTACTAACTGCTTGCGCAGGTCAGGGACTTTTTCTTTTCTGGCATGCGACAACCAATTCTTACAGTGAGGTTAAGATGACTGCATTGGTAAGTTTCCGCCATCCCCGCCAGAGGGGAAGAGTGTCGGTGCGGTCACCCATCCAGAAGCTGGCCCGCATCAATGCTGCTTAACTTCATTGATAGCCAAACCGCTACATGGACAAGTCACCACTCCGACACCTTAGATTGAAATAGGGTTTTACTAGAAGCAATCACCTTTTGACTGGGTGATTAATCATATGACAATTATAAATTTTAGTTAAAAGTCTTAATGATAGGATTGTATAGGTAACCAATAAACTTCATGTGAAAAAAAAATCTTGAACATTAGAAGCTGAATTAATGGACTCTGTGAGTCCATTAATAGGAGTCACATTGTCTGGCCTAATGCGATAGATTTTTTTTTTAAATCAAGAAGTCGGTTTTGTTCGAAAATAAAAAATATTCATAATTAACCTCTCTTTCAAAATGACGGCATTATAAATTTAAAAAAGATACTTTTATCGTCAATCTAGTAAAGAATCTGGTTAAATAGTTTTTTTTAAAAAAGATTTTTATACTTCTAGGTTATCTCCCTTCTTTAAACTGCCAGTTAATCTTCATGATCAGAAATAACGTCAAGTCTAGAAAGGAAAGGGATTTGTTGAGACACGTTTTTCTAAAACGCGTCGGATTGACTGATTTATTGGAAATGGCAGAATCGCCTCAATCGGATTATCAATTATTGTTATTTAAAGCAGAGATTGTATTTGGTGCGGTCACCCATCCAGAAGCTGGTCCGCATCAATGCTGCTTAGGGGTCGTACATAAATTACGTAAGCATATTTAGGGGGGGGAGGGGGTCCAAATTTAACATCTTACCCATAAGCTAAGCATAGGCGAAATGGGATAAAGCGTGCAAAAAGGGCCTAACCCATGCTTACGTAATTTATGTACGACCCCTTAACTTCATTGATACCCAAACCGCTACATGGACACATCACCACTCCGACTCCCTAGGTTCTGCTAGAATTACTTGCGGCACTATCCAGGATGTGCCCATGAATTTACAAGAAAAAATTACCCGGTTTACGATATTATTTTTAAGTAACTTTTTAGTAACTTTTCACTTTGGAACCAAAAGGTGCTAACTCTATAGCATTTTTCCCATATACGTTATAGGACCTTTTGGATCTTTGTTGAAAAAAGCCACTACGTAGATCGGTCTTTTTTTAGGGACTTTTTTTATTACGCACTCAGAAAACAAAATAACTTAGCATAAGCGGTTATTATGCTTTGAACGCTTTTGTTTTGTGCCAAGGCATTTTCTGACTTGTCGCAAGCCATTCAGTCGGCTATCGACAAGTCATATATTCTGCCCCTGTAAGCAAAATCACCGTAACTGCATTTTTTAAAATTTTGAGATAATGACAATAAAAACAATCGTAAAAAGTAAACAAATATTTTGTTTCTTTGTATTTTTAATGGAGATCGTCTTTTTTTCTTGTTTATTTTCTTTTTATTTTATAAAAATAAGCTTTTTCCTGCTTCATATCTCACACTTTAGATATAAAATGTAATTCGTTAGATTATAAGGATTCGATCGGTACCAAAATAGCCATTGTTTACAAAAATGAAGTTACGGTGATTTCGCTTACAGCGGCAGAATTGTAAACAAACAAAATGGCGACTTATTTAGAATTTATACATTATGTTATGTATTATGTCTCCATTAGTGAATTAATTACATGATGTAATTAATTACAGAATGCAATTAAATGGTTTACAAAGGTGTTATTTTTTTTTTTTCAAATCATTGGAGCTCAATATCCTTTTTCATAATGTAGATCTAACCAAAAAAATCGAAAACAACGATTTAGTACCTTCAAAAATCATTTAATTACATCCTGTAATTAATTACACCATGTAATTAATTCACCAGTGGAGACATACCTATGATAATACTTTCATGCTCGGTTTTTTTTAAATAAACGAAATTCGTATTGTATAAATAAATATGCATGCAAAACCGTTATAATACAAGTGATATAACTTTTAAGATTTTTCATATGATTTCATTATCTTATATAAATAGTAATAACATAACCTAAACATAGCCCCTATCCTCTGCATTGGACAATGTTAGAAAGAATGGCCAAATCGAATTGCTTAAAATTTTTTCAACCGCGTTAATTTTTCAAATTTTCAATATTTCATTCTGAAAAGGAGTTTTTCTATTTTCTGTGTTTCGGGACTGAAAATTTGTAAATAATTCGGCATGGAAAAATGAACGTCGTAATTTTTTGGAAGAAATATTCAAAATTGGAGAAATTATTCCGGTTGAAATAATTTTGAAGGAAATAAAAACAAGTATTATTTTCTGTTATGATTTGCAATGACTTTGTAGTATACCGATTTTTTCGGGAATAAAAATTTTCATATTTTTAGCAAAGAAGAAAAGAATTATCTTATATTTTGAACAAAATATTCGAGTTTATGGAAATTAACCCGGTTGAGATCATCGTAATGCAAATAGGCCTTTTGCAGCATAGTGGTATGAGAGAAGTACCAGACTGGAAAAAATTCCTTTCGACTGAAAAAAATTGGCCTAAGACTTTTTTAGTTATATAAATTTTATTTCGGCTTCTTTAATTTTTGTAATGAAAATTTCTCAACATATAAAACCTTGAAAGTCAGTAAAACAAGATAAATCAAAAACAATACCTTAAAGCATAGTGGTATATCTCATTTACCACTACTTGGCGCGGTTCAACCATTTTAATTAAAGATGGCGATACAAGTGACAGGTGCTGCCATTTGAAAAGTTGCTCTTAGAAATGCAACAAGTCGAATTTTTTTTGCTATGGGACTATAAATGCTAGAAATTTTTAATTTTTTTTTTATGCTTGAAAGGGTTATAATGCCAAATTAATAATTATACTTGACTCCGTATTTATTTTATATTTTTAAAATTATAAAACGATTTTTATGCTCGGACAATATTATGGTATCACAGATATAATATAATAAGATTTCAACCATTTTAGGTTATATTGACATTGGCAACCGCTGTATTTCTCAAGAGAGTCACCACCAAATTAATCATTAAAATGGAAATCGAGAATATAAATTTTGCGCTATGTGCTGTGCTGCCGTTCGGCCCTTGCAATATCCCGTCAACATTTACATCCGGAAAATTTGCGACAGCTTGTTTCAGATCATTTACATAACAGCAAATAAATTCATCCTCAGATGCATCTAAATCCCAATTACTGTCTTCACAAATATTTTCACAAGGCCAGTCAAATTTGAAATTATCTGAGACTTTATTATGGGATACAAAAGCTACTCCTTTTTTGGATTTAGGTTCTTCAACTACCTTCCAGTAAAATTCAGGTACAGGCAGCTGACTTTTTTCTAAGTTTAAAAACACTTTTTGTGGTTTAAAGTCTGGATCCAACAATGTTAACATATTATGAGTTCCTGTATGGATATTATAATCCAACTGAGAACTTTTAGCTAAATCTCGAATGCATTTTTCTAAGTCAGACCAAACACCGCTATTAATGACTAGCCATTGTGGTGCAACATTGATGTAGAAAAAAGTGGCATCTGCAGTGACTTTAAAAAAAAAATCTGCATTAGGTGCAAGATGTCCTCTGGATAAATATGACTGAGTTAAAATTTGTATTGCTAATTCCTGAGATCCAAGAAGTTTTGTGATAGTAGTCATTTGTTCTTCCTGTTTGTAGACAAGATTTGGGCTGAAGTCAGGGTAAAGCTCTGCCTTTAGCCCAACATCAAAGTCAGGTCTGCTTCCTAAATCCTGAAATTATAATTAAAAATATGAAATAAATTCCAAGGCCTAATTTTCAAACTTCTTCATTTGAACAGAATTCTTCGTAATTCAAATTTTTACTGAATCATCTGCATTTAAATCACTCATATAAGGAAATCTTTTGGCACCTGAATTTAGCAAGCCATGATGGCTTTTATGTGGTGGCCCGTAGCCTAGTTCATAGCGTTCTCGACTCTCAATCATGAGATGCGGCGAGTCGTGCTTCTATCCTAGTTCACAGCTAGGTGTTTTTCACTGGTCAAAACTAGTGCGCTAGTCAGAAAATAAACGGTCACCACCCCTCGGTAGGCAATGGCAAACCACCGAGCGGCAATTGCCTCGTAAATCTCTCAAAAATAGCCGTTCGGAACCGGCGTTAAACTGTAGGTCCCATATGCCTGTGAGCCCACGCACAGAGGTGTACGTGAGAGATCACCACGCTCGTAATCGAGTGGAGGACTAAGAAGAGAAGAAGATGGCTTTTATGGTACAGGCTCAACTAATGCCTAAAAACGTTATGCTATTTCTATTTTTCAGATCTTTCTAAATTCTTTGCAAAAAATCCAAGGCGATTTTACTACTAGAAAGAGTAAAAATTCAAAATAAATATCTGTATTAGTTTTTATCAAATCACCTGAGATGCGGATAACCCTTTGCCAGATATTGTATGACTAGAATAATATGTAATACTTTGTTTCGGGTCAAAGCAAGTTGTTATTAGAGGAATCCAGATTGATTTTGTGGAGCTCATCGTAACGTTGAAGCCGATTTGCCATAGGGAAGCCTTTCCGTTAGCGCAGTCACTATTCAGAGATGTCGTTGCATGAGCCCTAGTCTTACATGCCAGGTTTTTTAAATCGTGAACCTCGTCCTTAGCCTTCAACATATCGTTGCCAATACATTCTAGGACTTTCGAAGGGATGTTACCGTTCACTGAATCATCT
Source organism: Liposcelis bostrychophila (assembly GCA_037577465.1). NCBI lineage: Eukaryota > Metazoa > Arthropoda > Insecta > Psocodea > Liposcelididae > Liposcelis > Liposcelis bostrychophila. The sequence continues at coordinate 11,996,053 of CM075210.1, forward strand.
GGGGAAATAATAAAAAAATAAAAATAATGAACGATTCTAAAAACGAAATTCTAATGGTAATGGAAATAAAATTAAAAAATAATGAAATTATTCTAAAAACCCGTGAAAAATTGAAGAGTTAATTTTTTAAATAATCAAACTCCTTAGAATTTCGTCGATTCTATTTTATTTCGACTTTTAGTAAGCTTGTCTCAGTGCCAAACCCTTTTCTGCAACATTTTTATTTTTCTTCAAAAAAATGATTATTCAACTGGTGTGGAATCCATTTGAATTTTATTTAACCAGAAATATTTACTTTTCTCATTAAAAAAAGTCTGTCAAATGGTAATTGATCAGCACGTGCCCTAATCGGCAGAATTTGCCTGATCAGCAGAGCGTACATAGTTTTTGGTTTTGGATCTTACTTTTACTTTTATGGAGCTATGCAAGAATAATTTTGACGAACGCGGAAAAATAAGTGTATTTTGGGGAAAATACCTGTTTACAATCAACTCCTGACAAAAATAGATCAATATCTACTGATATTTGTCAAATTTTGAGTGGTTATTGTGGGAACTTCGCCACTGATCATCAGTAACTTCATAAGCAATCTCTATGGGATGCATATGTATGCAGTACAAATATTTGAATTTACCTTTGTAATTTAAATATGAAGTTTACATGCTAAAAAAAGGTTTTTAAACCAGGAAGTCGAGATAAGATTAGGCTCATGATCAGCCTGCAAAATTTCATAATTTAAGAAATAAATAAAAAAAAGATCAGCTCAAGTGCAAATTACTGTAGATTAAAAGACAATAATTCAAAAAAATTCGAATCCGCCTAGCTGAAGGAATACAGTTGTTTAAGACTGTCACCGAAGGAACTCGGCATGAAAATTAGTTCCAAGGAAATAGATCAAAATCAGGAATGCACGTTTTTAAAAAAATGCAGCGCAACACATGGCATGACAAAACAAAAAAATCTAGCCTGGAGGAACCATGATCGTAAACGCCTTTTCTACAGCTTTCGATTATTTAAAAAAAAAAATAACACCTTCTACGTTCTTAAATTAATTAAAAATTAATTGCAATTTTTTACCTGCAAAGTTGTTGTCATCACCGGCGCAAGAAAATAAAATTTTATCCCCTTTGTTAAAAATGACTCCTTTAAAATCCCCTTTTTCCTGTGGAATCACTATCTCCTGATTTGCGTCATTCAAAATTAAAGGCGGATATTTTTCGGGGAAATCCTTTAAAAAGTCGAAAGCACAAGTATTCTCGTCTAAAAAAAAAAAAAAAAAATGAGATCGGTGAACCGATCAAAGTGCTTTATCGACGAATTATGAAATGTATATTATAAATAATATACATAACGGTTAGATTTTTGATCAGAGGTCCACCAAAGCCACTGTACGGGCATACGGAATCTGAATTTTGGAAATATAATTTTAAATTCGGAATCCTCTACCCCGAAAATATTCTCAAAAATACGGTTAGATTTTTGATCAGAGGTCCACCAAAGCCGCAGTACGGGCATAAGGGATTCGAATTTCGGAAAAATTATTTCAGATTCGGAATCCTCTACCCCGAAAATATTCTCAAAAATACGGTTAGATTTTTGATCAGAGGTCCACCAAAGCCGCAGTACGGGCATAAGGGATTCGAATTTCGGAAAAATTATTTCAGATTCGGAATCCTCTACCCCGAAAATATTCTCAAAAATCGGTAGATTTTTGATCAGAGGTTCACCAAAGCCGCAGTACTGGCATAAGGGATTCGAATTTCGGAAAAATTATTTCAGATTCGGAATCCTCTACCCCGAAAATATTCTCAAAAATGCGGTTAGATTTTTGATCAGAGGTCCACCAAAGCCGCAATATGGCATAAGGGATTCGAATTTTGGAAAAAATTATTTCAGATTCGGAATCCTCTACCGAAAATATTCTCAAAAATGCGGTTAGATTTTTGATCAGAGGTCCACCAAAGCCGCAATACTGGCATAAGGGATTCGAATTTCGGAAAAATATTTCAGATTCAGAATCCTCTACCCCGAAAATATTTTCAAAAATACGGTATAGTTTTTGTTAGCTCCCACGAAAACCGCCAATCAGCATCCAAATCGCTTTGTTGACGTAATCGATGACGTCATATCGTGACGTTTCAAAAGTCGACATATCGGTTTTTAGGCCTATACCCATACTTTTAGCCCGCTGCTCACCGTTTCTGAACCACTCAACAGAATTTAACCAAATTTCAATGGTAGCGTATCTGGATGAATATCTACTGCAGTACGAAAATAGGACTCAATTGGTAGCTGCGTTCGCGATTTATAGTCAAAAAAGATCTTGAAATTGTTGAAAATTTAACATTTTCACTCACTGCTTCCGAATCTGGATCGATTTAACTCAAAAACTAATCAGCACCTACATTTCATTAGAAGTTGCTACCCACCAAAAATCATCGATATCCGCTCTTTCGTTTTTCTGCTTTTCGACGGACATCCCTCTTTTTTGTCACATCCGGTCATACGGTCATACGGTCATACACACACACGGCCACCATTCAAATTTTGCTTTTTTCGGCATCAGGGGACCTCAAAACGTGTAAATATATCGAAAACTGAAAATCTGAAATTTGTGCTAAATGCAATGCTTTATTCTCCCTGCGGTCGATAAAGCAAAAAAAAAAAATGGAAAAATTCAATATTTATTATCCGGTACTAGAAGATCATCCGCCCAGACAAATCGTCGCCGAGAAAAACCCCGCCTGTTTTCAAAGGCGTTTCATTACTTCATATTTTTTTAATGATTTCTTTTGAACTTACCAACAGGAGCAGCCAAACATGGTATTAACCCGGATAAAGCGAAAAGAAGAAGACAAATTGAAATACCTGTTAAAAGGTACATTTTTTCATGTGAGATTTGCTTTTACTATCAAGCTAAAAGCAAGTCTTATCGAAAATACAACAAACTGATAAAATCAGTAGGTAAATTATATGTAATCTTCCTAAATTTATTTATGGGGTTGAGCTTATATCTTAGTATTACAGGAAAGGAAATTGAATACGCTCCATCCTCTCAATTTAATTTACTGGCAATGACTGCGCGCGCATCGTCTCGGAAGAATCACAACCAAATCAACCACTACATACTGGAGACGAGGTTATATTTTTTGGGTTTCGTGAAGACCTGAAGTCGAGGCCTAGCAGAATACCGTCAACATGTAAAGACACTATACAAACCAAGTACGGGGTGGCTTATTGCACGTAGAGACTGGTTCGGGCCGTAACAAGTCGAGACGTGCAAACCACCCCCATGCCTGTTTTGTAAGATATTTTTCATTCGGACGGCTGAAAATAAACTTCTGATTTTTTTCATTTGCTTTAAATCTTTTGGCTTTACATGAATTTCATCCGTACTTTTTATCCGTTGGATACAAAGGCTACCAGCGGGTTACCATAAGGGTTGTGACCCAAAATTAAATTTTTTTTGGACTTTCACTTATCGATAGGACCTAGTGAGGGGGTAAATTAGGCCAAATATTAGGGCCGAAATGAAAGCCGTTTCTGAGGCGGGGCTGGGAGTATTAATTCAGTTTTTATTTTTTTGGCAGAGAATGGGTTGTCCGATTGAAAAATCCAAAAACGAAAAAAAAGCTCTTTCAAAGGGCTATCTAAGGGCATAATTGTTAATTTTTTTAAAAATGGCCCATTAGCCAAAATGGTCAATTAAAGGAAAAAAAATTATTTTCTTCATGTTAGCTTCGCCGGACCGAAATTTCGCTATGACAGCCAAAAAGCACGTCAAAAATTGGCCTAAGTACATGTGCTTCTAAATTTTTCTTTCAACAAGAAAGTGGCCAAAAAAATGGCCAAAATCATAAAAATTCATAAGACCCGACCAAAATCATAAGACCCGGCTGGATCCAAATTTCGCTTTTACCACGTGAATGTACGCAAAAAAATAGCCTAGATACATATTTTTCCGTTGGAGAAAAAAAGGTAGAAATTGGTCCAAAGTAATGGGTTAAAGTAACCAAAATGCATAAATTTGGGCCAATTAAACTACCTTCTTTTCTCCAACGGGAAAATATGTATATAGGCTATTTTTTTGCGTACTTTCACGTAATGATAACGAAATTTTGGTCCAGCCGGGTCTTATGAGTGAAAAAATTTTTTTGCGATTTTTATGATTTTGGCCATTAAATTTTGCCTCTTTCGCCCTTAGGGTCCCAAGGCGAAATATATGATTTTGGGCCAATTTTTTGCGTACTTTCTCTTGGTGAAGGCGAAATTTTGGTTCAGCGTGGTCTTCGTGGCGGAACAAATTTTTTGAGATCTTGGCCATTTTATGGCTACTTTGGCCATTTTATGGCTACTTTGGCCGTTGGGGAAAAAAACCAAAGAAATACAAATCTAGACCAGTTTTTTTTTTGTACTTTCACGTGGTGATAGCGAGATTTGTGTGCAGCGTCATCTTCGCAGCGAAAAAATTTTTTTTAACTTTTGGCCACTTTCTTGTTGAAAGAAAAATTTAGAAGCACATGTACTTAGGCCAATTTTTGACGTGCTTTTTGGCTGTCATAGCGAAATTTCGGTCCGGCGAAGCTAACATGAAGAAAATAATTTTTTTTTTTTTTTAATTGGCCATTTTGGCTAATGGACCATTTTTAAAAAAATTAACAATTATGCCCTTAGATAGCCCTTTGAAAGAGCTTTTTTTCGTTTTTTGGATTTTTCAATCGGACATCCCATTCTCTGCCAAAAAAATAAAAAATGAATTAATACTACCATCCCCGCCTCAGAAACGGCTTTCATTCCGACCCTAATATTTGGCCTAATTTACCCCCGCACTAGGTCCTATCGATAAAAGAAAGTCCAAAAAAAATTTAATTTTGGGGCACAACCCTTATACTAACCCGGTGCTAGCTTTTTTATTGCTTAACTTCATTTCTGGTCTGACGAGCATAATAAATTTTCACAGTCGATTTTTATTAATGTGTCTAAAAACTTTTATTAACGGCTTATAAACAAACCGCCTTATTTCTGGTCTTACAAACATTTTTTTATTTTTAAATAAAAGAAAAACATAAGTGAGTACTGTATGTGAATATATAAGTTTAATAAAGCGACCGTGACCTAAATCCATTTTCCCTCTTCACATTCCCCCGGATACTTTTTTCTAATAACTTTGAATGTGATCCCATCGCCAAGTTGCACGGGTTTATATTGACCCTGGCCCGTTCGCCGCGTGAACGGCTGACAAAAGTGCAGAGTAGCAACCGAAGTTCATTGTCATTCATAGGATCGGGTAGGGCGTTTCGATCCTCCGCGGATTGTTCCCGTGAATTTTCGTCAAGTTTTTTTATAATTATTCGAGAATATCGATTAATAAAATGCAGTCCAAAAATTTAAAACGTCGACGCCGCCGTCGCGGTGATGGAATTTTAAGAACAACCGGATGAACGGGACTGTGGGTTCGGAAAATCGGGAAAAATGCCAGGCGGCGGTTCGTCCGTTCAAAAAAAATGGTTACCGGACGAGGACGCCGACAGCGTTAAATTTTATACGGAATGTAAAAGTTTGTATAAATCGGCGAAATCGTTGGTGTCGAAGCTGAAAAACACTCTCATAAAGTATAAACAGGGAATTGGAGTAGATCAGGTAAAAATAAAATATGGAGCAGAATTTTTTTTTAAATGAATGGAATTTTGAGAAAAATACCTAATTAAGTGGCTGGCAAAATTAATACTTCGATTTCTGTCCTAAATTTAAGAATTTTTTTTTAATTTACCAAATTTTCTTACTTAAAAATGGCCAAAAGTGACGGGGAAAACGAAGTAAGCCGGGACGGGTACAAAAAGACTTTCTCCGGGTAGGCATAATTAGTGTCTTCCCGTGCTTTTTCATTTCCATATATTTTAGGTCATAAATGTGCCTAGGAGAATTCCGCGTTTATTTTCAAATTGACTTTGTACCTGCAACTGTAAACAACTTTTCTGTTCAATTTTTTTATTTGCCCTCCCCCCTTATTTCTGGCCTACTTTTGCAAGAAAGGTGATAATGCTTCCTGGGGACATCTTATTTATGAAATTATCATTTAACTTTAGTAAAAAAAAAAAAAAATAAATAAAATAATTCAAAGTATACACACACAACCTTGCTTTTTTTTGATAAAGCAATTGAAGTACCTTCTACCGACCTATGATGTAACAACAACATGGCTTTCATATAATTTTATACATTTTTTTCCCTGAGTTATTCCATCTGCATAAAACTCATCAAAAAGATTTACACGATGGCCCATTAAAGTTTGCATGCGACCTGGTTTCACTTTTCACGCATTCAATTTATTAAATTCATTTTCTTATTTTTTCCTTTTTTTATATTTTTTTAGGACTTCGAATCAAATATTGAAGCAATGTCACAAGTGGTGGAATCGATGAAACGAATTACATTGTACCAAACATCGGATCCTTCGAGAGAAATCGAATCCCATAAAAAAAATTTATGGAAGTCTCGTTTATGGATAGAAAGATTGGCGATATCCCGTTTGGCAAATGATCTGATAGTTCAATTTCTGGATTCTCAATTTGTAGAAAGCATTTTACGGTAATTAAAATTGAAAAAAAAAAAAAAAAAAAGTTTTGTCGGTTAATAGCTTTTCAGCATGACGCCAATTAAATACTTTTTAAGGGAAAGGGTTAAACTTTGGGCCGCATACAATCACATTACAATTTATTAAAATTATCACAAAAGATTTTAATGACATTATTTAGCTATTATCAGCTTGTTAGTTAAATTGCCACTGTAATGGGTTCCCTACCATTTTTCCTAAAAAAAAAAAAAAAAAAAATTCCTAATCCATTTTTCCTAAAAATTTTGGCTCCTAACATTTTTTTCCAACTATTTTTTTTTTTTTTTTAAGCTGCAATTTTTCTAAAATTTTTTGATTCAAAATAAAATTTCCTAAAATGAATATTTTTCCTAATTTTTTGAATCCCTAAAATTTTTGTAATAACCAGTCGCATTTAAGCATTACTGAATATTTTTATCGTTGTTTTTTATATTTATATTTTTATACTGTATATTTATACTGTATATTTATACGTAGAAAACAGAAATTCGCAGCTTTGCCTTGTAAATTATAACAAAAATTTTAGGGATTTAAAAAATTAGGAAAAATATTCATTTTAGGAAATATTATTTTAGGAATCAAAAAATTTTAGGAAATCGAAAATAGAAAAAAAAAATGGTTAGGAAAAACATTTTAGGAACCATCATTTTTAGAAAAAAATGGATAAGGAATTTATTTTTTTTAGGAAAAACGGATTTCGGACTAGGGAAAATGGTCGGGAACGTTGTAATGCCATCAGTTTTGGTTGAGATTTTGTTGCGCCGCGCATTGTACAAACTTGTCAACTTCCACTTATCCCAATTTTTTTTATTTTTCAGGCTAGCTTATTTATACAACGAATGCATACAGCTCAATATATCAGGCGACTCAAGGGGTGTAAACGTCTTTTGCAACACCTGCCCAATGCTCCTTTATCCTTTAAGAAAATTATCCATCACGAAACTTCTGGCAGCTCTTGCAAACAAACGAGCGGAATGTTGCAGTTACATGTTGGTCGAAGGACTTTTGAGTAACTACTTGTCGCCTAACAAAACGAACCTAGACCAAGAAGAGCCGACAACGGTTGATAACGCAGAAACCGCAGAGATGAAGGATGAAACGATATCGGGAACGTTGCCACATGAGCCCGAATCGGAAATGGCGCAGACCGACAGAACCGAGGATGAGAAAATTACCCAAGTGTTGCTCGATCATCAGGACTCAGTGTGCTCAGACACAAGCGTGGAAATATATAGAGCATTAACGAAGCATTTGATGCAAAAGGAAGATGAGCAATCGGAGTCTTTGCAAATTCTGTTGAAATTGGAAGAGAAAAGAGTTGCGAGTCTTTTGGCGGTTACGGCAAAGGTGGCTCCTCAACTTTTACCGGCTAATTGCTGTAAGCCATCAAAGACGGCAGGTAAACAATTCGTTGTTTTTTTAAATATAAGGTATAGATGCTATCAGAATGACGTTTTCTTGCAGGTCAGCCGAGGGTCAAAAAGCAAGTCAAGAGAAAACTAACGGATTATTACCAAGAAGTTTTATGGAGCGAAGTTGGAGGATATTTAGAACATGGATTGCTTTGGTGGAGTGCAGATCCGTTAGGCAGTTTTCCACCAGCTCATACTCAACATCTCAGGGATTATGTTGTCGGATTAAAGCGCACAGGTTTGCTTTTGTTTTTTCTGGTAAATCCCGATAAAAGCGTCAGGTCTGCAGTGTGCAAGATTCTCAGAATTACACTGGCTTTGTCAGGCAAAGCTCTTAAAGGTTGGATCTGAGCCACATTCGCCGTCAGTCTTTTGAGTGAATTTTCCCATAAATAATCATTAAAAAGCAATAACCTTATCTATGAACGTTTTTCTATTTACCAGAATTTATCCCGCCACTGCTCGTGCCATCGACAAGTAGTTTACTAGACGCATTATGTTGCCATGTTATGTCAACGTCCTGGGACCAATTGTTTCGAAAAACGTTAGTAGCAGCAGGAAATTTGAAAGGTCACGTTTACAGCAGTTACGGAATTGAGGTAAGTTTAAACCAGAACCGAGAGACTCTCTATCGTTAGCAAAATACGAGAAATTTTCGACCCTTCATCCGCCTTTTTGGGCGACTTAAGTCACACTTTAATGGGTTTGAAGAGATCGATCTAAATGGCCCTTTTAACAGAGGACTCAAGGGCTGGTCCCCACAAGCGTTTGCTTCAAAACTCAAAATTTTAAAAAATAATACTTTAGTACCTCACCTCTGATTTCTTTTTGGTTTCAGGGAACGGCTACTGGACAACTGTTTGTAGAAATGTTGTCTGATCTAATCCAGCTGAACAACTCCTGCGAAGATTTGTATTTATCTTTAGAAGATCTTCCCTTGGTAGAACAAATTCCTATACTGCATCGCCTGGACCACTCCGTTCACACAGTAAGACTTTGGGCAGTTAGTCAGTGCAGACAGTTGGCATCAAGTTGGAACGTCGATGAGTTTTATTGCACGTGTTATACCGATATCTCAAAGTGCCTGGAAGTTTTAAGCAAAGTGCAGGTTGGTTGATTTTTAAAATGAAACTTTTAATCCTGTACCTCAGGGTGGAACTGAACCAAGTGCATCCAAGCAACGTATGTTCTTATTTAAAATTCTACGAATTGGAGACTCATTTCGTAAATATTACACATTACACTGTTTCAAAAGTTGGCAACATTTAGTTGCGTCTTTGCTCGGTCAGCTGGTATCGAACGGCGGCTATTTTGTGGTGCCTAGGTAGGAAGCACTCTAGAGTGTGTGGTACCTAGGTAGGAATAACTCTAGAGTGTGTAGAGCCTAGGTAGGACTAACTCAAGAGTGTGTGGTGCCTAGGCAGGAAGCACTCTAGAGTGTATGATGCCTAGGTACGAAGCACTCTAGAGTGTATGGTGCCTAGGCAGGAAGCACTCTAGAGTGTGTGGTGCCTAGGTAGGAATAACTCTAGAGTGTCTGGTGCCTAGGTAGGAATAACTCTAGAGTGTCTGGTGCCTAGGTACGAAGCACTCTAGAGTCTGTGGTGCCTAGGCAGGAAGCACTCTACAGTGTGTGGTGCTTAGGGAAGAATAACTCCCTAGGCAGAGTGTATGATGCCTAGGTAGGAATAACTCTAGAGTGTATGGTGCCTAGGTACGATGCACTCTAGAGTGTGTGGTGCCTAGGCAGGAAGCACTCTAGAGTGTATGGTGCCTAGGCAGGAAACACTCTACAGTGTGTGGTGTCTAGGTACGATGCACTCTAGAGTGTGTGGTGCCTAAATACGACGCACTCAAGAGTGTGTGGTGCCTAGGCAGGAAGCACTCTAGAGTGTATGGTGCCTAGGCAGGAAACACTCTAGAGTGTATGGTGCCTAGGCAGGAAGCACTCTAGAGTGTATGGTGCCTAGGCAGGAAGCACTCTAGATTGTGTAGTGCCTAAATACGACGCACTCAAGAGTGTGTGGTGCCTAGGTAGGAATAACTCTAGAGTGTGTGGTGCCTAGGTACGATGCACTCTTCAGTGTATGGTGCCTAGGCAGGAAGCACTCTAGAGTGTGTGGTGCCTAAATACGACGCACTCTAGAGTGTGTGGTGCCTAGGTACGATGCACTCTAGTGTGTGTGGTGCCTAGGTAGGAATAACTCTAGAGTGTGTAGTGCGTAGGCACCACACACTCTAGAGTTTTTCGGCGTGGACGGAGGTACCTAGGGAATTCCGTGAGTTATCCTAACTTGGCTTAAGAAACAAATTTCATGTTCCGAATTTGGTTAACCTCAGGTTAGCCATGAGAGATCCAGATTCGGTGATAATTTCACCAACCGTTCTAGGATAGCCTAGGGAATTCCGCGGGTTATCCTTTTTAGGATAATCTAATTAGGATAAAATTTGGATATTCATGGATATCATATGGTTAGCGGGTGCTACTAGGGGAATTGGTCAATTATGAAGCGTAAGTATTTTAGAAGGGAAAAAGAAGTTGAAATTAGCGATTTTCCTATAAACTAAGTATTGGCGAAAGGGGGAGGGGGTTAGAAATTTTCAAACAAAATTCTTATTTAATTCTTGAGTGGCCCGTACCTAAGGTCTTAATGATTTCCGCTTTTTATTTTAATGTTTTCTTTCTAGTTAGCTGATCATGGAGAAATACCTTCAACGACCAGCGTACAAGTGACAGTATGTGCAAAAATGAGAGCGAAATTGGTATCCGAAGTACGGACAAATATTGAAAAATTAAAGAAAACTCCTAGCGAATGTATAAATGTTTTAGCTTCCGCTTGTAGAACTGAATGCTTAGCGAATTTGCATATGTGCTTTCCCCCGCCTTTATACTGGAGGCAAAACGGACCATTACCGGATTGTGCCAGCGATTATGTAGAAAATTATTTAGGTAAAAAATAAAAATAAATGATTCAATGAACCGTCTGACAATAAATGAATTTTTTTCTTCAGATTGTATTCTTAGACCAGTATTATTAGCCACGAATAAAATGGAGTTAACAATCCAACAGTCTTCCAGTTCAATGGTTCTTCGAATATTATGCGAATCATGGTTAGAATATATTTATTTGCATAGGATTAAATTTAGCGAATGGGGAGCCGTTCAGCTTTTGACAGATTTTGGTGCTGTACCGACTTGGTTAATGGAAAGAGTTCAATTGAAAAAGGAATTGTTAAATCCACTAGTAGCTCATGAGGTATGTACGGGTCGTCCATGTATTACGTAACGCCTGGAGCGGGGGGGGAGGGGCTGGGGGTCGAAGGTGTTACGCATTGCTACGGGGGGGGGGGAGTTGGCCCATGTGTTGCGTAAATTTAATATTAAAATTATTTAAATTTTATTTCGCTCTTTAAAAAAAAATTTCCCGGTTATTCTTCAAAATTAAAAAATTAAAAATTTTTGTAACCCGTAAAAAGGGATTTTTACGGGTTTATCATGAAACTGACATTTTTTTTATGACTTCTAAAAACGAAATTTAAATACTTTTTAGGGGGGGGGGGGGGGGGTTAGAACCCGTGTTACGTAATAACGAAGGGGGGGTTATAGGTTGCGTTATAGGTGTGTTGCAAGCGGGGGAGAGGGTCAAAAAGTGGCCTATTTTGAATTACGTAACACATGGACGACCCCATATAAAAGTTCTGAAAACATCTCCTTTTTTTGGAGGACAAATAATATTTTTTTTTTTTTTTTAATTAATTACCTTAGGTCCTTAAAAGATGTGAAGGAGTCGGTAGATTGCTTCTCCGCAGACGAGGCGAGTCCATCGCTATGTCAGCACCTCCGGGGCATAGAACCAGTGGAGAAGATACATCGGCAGATAACAACATGCCTGCTGAAATGTACGTCCCTAATCAAGAGCAATGGCTTGAGCTACGAGCTCCGATGAGAGCTAATATGTGCTGTCAGCTTTGAACGGATCATTTCTTTTGCCTGTCGTAAAAAAAAGTAAGTAATTAGAAAAAAAAATCGTATATTTCGAAAAATAATGCTACCATTATTCCCAAAATTAAAAAAAAAGGAACTGTCAAGGACGAAATTGATTGTTGCACATCGTTAAAAATCGTTTATCTTGACTATTGAAATCGTTTCGCTCTTTGCGTATGACGGATAATGTGCAAGTAATTGGGATAATTTACTGGTAAATCGAAGTTCATTAAAAATTTATTTTTGTAGACGAAATTAAAAATTAGGGTTGTTACCGAAATGAATGAGGATTGCACAGGTGTTACGTACAGATTTGTTTTTGCAATGTCGCGAAAAAACTTTAAGGAAATAATAAGTTCATATTAGAGTTGGAACAGATGCGATTAACAGTTGTGCAAATAAAGTTAGGCTTTTTCAGTATTTTTAAAAAAGAAAAAATAGATTCCCTTCGGGTGCTTTTCCGGTACTTATTTTAATAAAAATAGAACTAGGCTTCACCAACCGTAGCGATATCCTTATAAATTACATTAAAATATGATATCATTAATCCGGTAATAAAAAAAAGTTTTAAAAATTATATCTTTACTCGTAATTAATTAATGAAAAAATAATACGTTATGAAATTTTTAATTCGAATGTTAGAAACATTTTATAATCTCATATTTAGGGAAAGTTAAAAGAAAGAAAAAAAAATTCTCACATAGGTGGAATTAAAATCCTCATATTTATGCAAACTATTTGATAACTGCGATACTTGATACGAATCTCAATTTTTCTGCATTTCTGGAATGCAGGCCTAACTTAAAATTTAATGTTTAAAAAAAATAAATAAATACCGTAATTGGAGAATTTCATCTATTTCTTTTTGACGTCATATGAAATTTGAAAATATACATATCCCCTTATGACATAATCGTCTAATTATTTCAACCAGGTTTTGATATAAAGTATTTTTCTTTTGTCTACTTTCATTAAAAAAAAAAAAAATGCATAATTGGTAAAATGGTATAATCATCCAGTTCCCGAGATTTTCGTATATTTAAAACATCGTATACAAAAGTCCTTATGAGTTTGTGTGTACAATTTCGTAAAGTAAAAACAAAAAATAAAATACGAAACTTCGCAAAACAATGAACGTTGTTCAGGTTTCCGCAATTTTTTTCATTTTCATCGTCAGTGCTTCAGCTGGTGGTTTTAATAAATTGGTAAGCTTAGGAATTTTATCTATTATAGAAAGAAAAAAGCTGCTTGTTAAGTATTTAGTAACGCCTTAACACCCTAATGCGGATAATACAATATGTGAAATTGATTAATTATTAGATGGATTTCAATGTCATGACCACCGGCGCTTTCAATTTTTTTTTTTTTTTTTTTTTTACAGCACGATGAAAATCATTTGAACGATAAAAATTTGTCCATTTGGAAAGACGAAATGTCTGATGTGATGAAAGTTTGTAACGAGTCATTTCCAACGCCGTTAGGTAAGTTTCCATCAGGGCCGTAACAAAAAAAGGTATAGTGGTGCTCACCCCTCCCGTTTAAAAAACCCTAAAGACACTCCCCTCCCCCCCCCAAGTAAATTTTTTTCACCATTGAATTTTTCCGGATTTCTCTTCTTAGGTCATTTAGAGCTCTTTCCCGTTTCGACTCTTTTTTTTTTTTTTTTTAATTCTTTTAAAATTAAATAATGATTTTTGTTCTTTCAGAATTTTTAAAAAAATTGAACGAAACCGGGAAATTCCCGCCGGAAGCCAAGAAAGAATCTAAATGCTACATTTATTGCGTTTTGGAGCATTTGGAAGTCATGAACGAAAAAGGAGAAGTTCAAATGGATGACGCGAATGAATTATTCCAGAAAGAAACGAATCCAAATAAAGATTACCACGATTCCGTCCGCAAATGCGTCAATTCCCAAAATAAAAACGAAAAAGACGTATGCGAGAAAGCATACCAATTTGTATCTTGTGTATTGATGTAAGAAAATCTTGAGACCAGAAGAAATTTAAATTAAGAATAAATTTTTGGTTTAAGTTTTTTAATAAAGTGACATCAATTACACAACATAAATTAAAATTGTTAATGTCTCGAATAAAAACTATTGGAAATTTTACTTTTCTTTATTTATTATAATTTTTGAAAAAAGAGAAAGAAAAAAAAATTTGGAGAGTCAGAGGTGAAGATATCAGTGGCGACAAGGAAGTATGAAGTAGCTGGGTACCAGTTGGCTATTATATTCTGGTGAATCGATATTTAATATACATAGTTATTTTTAGTTTAAGTTAAAGCAGATATTTTTTAATGGTTTTTTTCGTATGTTTAAAAGACAGGCCGACTTCATAAAATCTGTCTTGAAAAGTTTGCGAATTGGGACTGCTTCATAGTATAAGTTTCGGTGTTGGCTACAAGGTGGATAAATCAGCCTGTTGGTCGCTTTTAGCCGGAGGTACCTACCAAAAATATGTGCAGCTAATGGCCAAGGTCAATAAATTATTTTGATACGCTACGTCTTCTGTATTACATTAAATAATTTTTCGGTTTTAAAGTAGCTTTTCTACATCATTTTTAATGAGTGAACTAAGGATCGCCACTTACTGGGGTTTCGAAGTTCCAATAGCAGTTTATACAGTAGAAATTTTTTTTTTTGAGTAGTTAGGACTTAGAAAAAAATTTACCCAATAGCCTGTCCAGACCTGTACTGCGGGAAGGTGGGGGGAAAGGGTACAACAGGGTGGGCAAAATAAGCTGAGAGGAGATTTCAGCCCCAAGTCACTCTTCAGGATGACTGCGAGCTTGGGGTCAAAAGACCGCAATTAAAGAAAATACCTTGGCTTGACCAGCTTATAAGATATCTCAGATTATACGAACACTGTGAACCTGGGTTGACCTTCAAAAATTCTAAAATCTTTTTCTAGGGCAAATTTTCATTTTCTTTTTTAGCGACATCGTTTTCGCAAATTAGATTTATTAATCGAATAATAAAGTATGTAATTATAAAAAAAAAAATCGATTACCTGATTAGCAGACTCATCACTATACAACTCCAATAAAACATCATATCGAGAAAGTCATCTGGCAGCAGCCTATCGTTCGTCTATGATCAATGAAGCTGAAATTAAGTCTTCACTCGTGCTTTTCTTCTCATTCATTAATTTTCAGCATGAAAAAATCTGAGAACAGAAAGAAAAGAACTGCATCACTAATCTAATTCTTTTTCCTAAAAAGAAAAAAAAAATCACTGCAACTGCAAACGCATATACCTAAAAGTTTTGAATAGACACATCAAGTTTTTACCGTAAAAGCCGTATATCCCCAAAACCACTTTAATATTATTGAATGAAATTTTATACATAGTTATTATTGTCATAGATACATAAACAGCTCCAGGCAAAGACTTTCTAGGCTCTTTTTAATGAATAAAAAAAAAAAAAAAAAAATTCCAATAAAGCTTATTTTAATAAAATCGTAAAATACAAGCTTTTATGTGTTTAGGCCTACCCAAATAAAACCAAGGATATTTATTTTAAAACAGTCGAAAAATACGGAAATGTAAACTTTTAAAAAAATAATAAATTTTCTTTTTTTATAACGAGAAAATAATAAAAAAGATTTTCCTTGCGGAAATTATGTTTTCATTCAAAAAATGTTTTTCGGTTCAGAATAAGGAAGGTTAAGAACACCGCGTCCTTCAAAAGAATTTCGTTACGAGATGATTCTTAAATTTAAAAAAAGTTGTAAATATAGTATATACGTGAAGGTGCGTACGCTGCTTGTACTACGTCATACATAACGAGGTATATGTAAAGCCTGACAGGTATCCACACGTTAAATCCCGTATTAGTCAATGAGAAGTGTTCGCGCGTGTGATAACTGACATTAGGAACTTTAAAAGCGTACGTATATTCAATATTTGTTATTTTCTTTTTCGAAATTTTTTTATTTTTTCGCTTTATACCAATTTGTTATGTTGTAATGTAAATGAACTAGCCAAATTAATCGGTTAATCCGCTTCGTTGACTTCAAATTTAGTTTTTTTTTTTTTCTGTTGAAATTATGTAAAGTTTCCCAATTCTTCATCTCTTTGATCGTTTAAAAGTTATCGGAAGAAGAATAATTACAGATTCCACTTAAAGGTAGTGATCATAATAATCATGACCGCAAACTTGTCAAATTATCTCTTTTGCAAAAAAAAAAAAAAAAAAAAAAAAAAAAAATTTGCGACAAACTTGTCTCCCTTCCTGTCCTGCGTCGAAAAATTAGCACCAATTTTTTTCTTTTTGTGTTTAGCTTTCTTTTAACGAATTAACCCTGTTATTTTGTCCGGAGCACGTGAGCCATATTTAAAAGCCTATCTTTTCAAATGAAATCATCCACCTCTTCCAGACGATCCAAACTAGTATAATTAATTATCTATCATACCGCAATTAACTACCTCTATAAGACTGTTAAATTCACTGAAGCAAAACGAGTTAGTTTAAATAATACTTTTACTTTAACAGTTGAGTGATGGAATCAGTTGTAATATAACGTGTATTTTCATCTTAATTTCTCGCCGTCGCCGACATGACTTCGAGTGCTATTTCCGATTTTTTTAAAAAAATAACGCGGGTTCGACATACAAGTTTTACCAGATCGGAATTTCCATCGGTTTGAAACTGACTGAAAATAGGATTTTCCCGCTTTTTTTTATTGATTAACAAGGTAGGAGTGTATCGATTTTTTTTTCCAGTTTTTTTTTTTTTACTCACACAAAAAAATTTTCGTATGTAGCAATTCACGCTTTATTTACGTATAAGAATAAAGGAGACACGATAAATTAATAAAACAATCGCTTTTTTTTTTGAAAGTTTTTTTTTTTTTTTTTTCTTCATTCATAATTTTTTTTCATTATGCTACCTTAAATCCGACATGGCTAAATTGAATTTTGACCCATTGTATG
This sequence comes from Liposcelis bostrychophila, assembly GCA_037577465.1. NCBI lineage: Eukaryota > Metazoa > Arthropoda > Insecta > Psocodea > Liposcelididae > Liposcelis > Liposcelis bostrychophila. The sequence continues at coordinate 12,012,999 of CM075210.1, forward strand.
AGATTTAGATTTAATAATTTACGTAATGATAACAGAAATCAGGACCTGGCGAATTAAAAATACTTCCGCGTGTTTATCCCGGATCGGTCATCCCGGTTCTAGATTCCTGTGCCGATAATTTTCATTCAAAATCGTACGTATGTAGGAGTTCGGATAGGTAGTAGTTTTGGTTTTTTTTTTTTTTTTACAGTGCCGCGGTTTTTTTTCAGCCTGCCATAAAGGTATCAAAAAATTAAAGAAAAATAAATCTAACGAATCAAGGCGAACCTCAAAAGCTTTTTCTGTTTTTTAAGCTTAATCCTAGTGGAAAAAGCGCCCTTCTTCCTCCTATAGGAATCAAGTATATTTATTCACAATTTTGCTAAATAAAGCTCCTTTCTTCTTACAAGTAGACGAGTCTTAAAAAGTGTTTAATCTCCCTAATGTATTTCGTTTGCCGGAAAAGCATGTTTCTGGGTTTTCACGTTAATCCAGTATTTCAAAAAAAAAAAAAAAAAAAAAAAAAAAAAAAAAAAATCAAAATTTATTAAAAAAAAGTGAGAGTTGGTCTGAGTTGGCAAAATTTTTGAAAAATCGTTGCCCCCAATATTATATGATTTTAATTGATTTCCGTTTTGGTTACCGAAAGTTCAAGATCCAAAATCTTGATCTGATTGTGAGTTGACAAAATGTTCAGGAGGTTCAGGATTTTAGTGGGGTAAAAGACCTATCTCACTAAGGCCTAACCTGAAAAAACTAGCCTCACTATTTTAGGTCCTAGTTTAATTTAAGGCTTTTCAAAGTTTTAAGTACAAAAAAAAAAAAAAAAAATAAATAAATAAATAAATAAAATCTAATAATACCAAAGAAGCTGCAAAATTTACCATAAGATACCAAAGAAGCTTCACCAAAATTTACCATAAGATTATCCAAACGACCCTCTGTAACATGAAAAATAGGGGAAAACTTATGGGCAAAAATATTTGGCTGGTGTAGCTTTAAGTCTACTCTTAGCCTCCCCCGTCTCCCTGCGCATTTAAGACTGAAATTTTCGCAGGTTTCCGCAATTCGGATTTTTTTTTGAGGTGTACATCAGACAATGGGATGACTACACAGTAAAAATTTTATGTCAAAATGAACATAATTAGGTCTACATAATTCGTATGTTGTTTTTGTTTACGTTTACCTTTTGGGAAAAAAATTATGTGGACCGTTTAGAACATATTTACATCTCCAAAAAAACAATTCCTTGTAAAAAGGTTCAGCCAAGTTAATCTTGCAAAAAACCGAAATGTTTCTGCCCTTAAAAGTTCTGATATCAAAAAGGGCAGCCAAGTTTCTGCCAAAAATTACCAAATGCTTCTGCCCTTAAAAGTTCTGATATCAAAAAGGGCAGCCAAGTTTTTTAAGGACAGCTTTCATTTAAAATGCCGTTTTTCTACAAAATACATTAAAACTTGGCCGCTTTTTTTTTTAAATAATCGTAATAACTGACGAATTGTTTGAAATTCGCGTGAATTTTACTTTTACTTTTCAGCTTAGTGTAGTATCGACTTTTACTATTGCACATTTAAATTTATTATTGTTAAATTTACCACATAATGTGACTCATATAGGTACGAACAGTATTATGGTTGACATTTTTTTTTCTCAGTAATTTTATTACTTAGAGTAAATTGGAAATAGTAAATAAAAATTGGCAGGTTTTTTAACTTTGTTAAATAATAAACGTCGTAATGATATTTTTGTAACGGCAAGGGGGGGGGGGGCAAAAAAGCGGCCAAGTTTTAATGTATTTTGTAGAAAAACGGCATTTTAAATGAAAGCTGTCCTTAAAAAACTTGGCTGCCCTTTTTGATATCAGAACTTTTAAGGGCAGAAGCATTTGGTAATTTTTGGCAGAAACTTGGCTGCCCTTTTTGATATCAGAACTTTTAAGGGCAGAAACATTTCGGTTTTTTGCAAGATTAACTTGGCTGAACCTTTTTACAAGGAATTGTTTTTTTGGAGATATCACGAGTTTTTGTAAAATTTTAACCATTTTTACAACTTGGTCCAAAATTTTTTACCTCTTAAGTTAAAATTAAAATTATTTGCTAGCAATAATCTCTCACACTAAAATTTTTTTCTTCTTGCAAAAAATTAGAACCAGAAAAAAACATGAAATTTGCAATATCGGGTCTGATTAAAATTGAAATGACTGAATTCAATTTATCTTTTCTATCGTAATTTGGGTATACATTGAAAGTATGAGGGTTATATTGAATGAAACTGCACGTTTTTATTTAACAGATATTTGTTCCTAGTGTCAGTCGTTTGGCCATAGAAATAGCGTTGTAAAGCCTTTAGGTGATCATTGCCATTTTTAATTTATAAAAACTTTCAAAAAACATTTTTTTAAATTGTACTTCTGATTATCAATTTTAAAATCAGTGGTTTAGGTTTAGGATGATTTTCATTTGAATTACAAAAAATATTCCACAACAAGCTACATTTTTGGCCTTTTTATTGCTCTTCAGTTAGGTTACGGCATTCCTGCCGGTAATTTAGAGTAAATTCAATGGGTTTTGCACTCCCAATCAATCATAAATGAAAAATAAAAGCGAAAAGAGGAATAAAAATATCAAAATTTTTCTCTAAAATCCACGAAAACAAATGCCGTTCAATATAATCCAAGCATGTCGTTATACCGGACGAGATAAAAAAGGCTCGACAAAATACGCAAACGTACCTGTTTTTTCCGCTCATAGTGGAATATATTCTCGGTCATTAGGTAAACAAATACCCCTATCATCTTTTTAAATATTTTTAAAACAAATCAGAGAAAATTTGTTCGATATCAGAGAAAACGTTCGTTTAATATATATCCAAATTACGGTATTAAATTAAGTCATTTTAATGCCTCAAAATGAAATAGTCTTAACTTTTTTTTTTCAAAATTATACCCCTAAAAATTTTAGACTTAGTTGGTGACAGCCGCATGATGTTTTATTTCTACATATTAAAAAGCTAAAGATAAAGTCGGTGAAAAATAAAAAAAAAAATAATATAAAGCCCAACCGAGAGAATTACACCCCCGCCTTAAAGCAGTTTTAGGTTTGTTGAAAAAATTAAAAATTAAAAAAAAAAAAAAAAAAAAAAAAAGTAATAATAATAATAATAATCAACGAAAAAAAATGCCCTTTCAAAAAAAAGTCCCCTTTCAAAAAAAAAGTGCTCCAGGTATGAAAACACCTGCGACAATATAAAGAAATGAAGCAGAGGGTTCTTTATAGAGTTCGTCGTCCTCACTACAAACATTTATTTTCGTTGAATGTTGAGGGTTCTCTAATCTCGATACTGCAGGCGAATAAGAAAATCGGCTTTTCTCGGCCCCCCTTTAATATTTTTCGGGTTTTTGGACTTTTTCTGTTCATTACTAATTAAGATCTATTACCATGCCAAGTTTCAACTTTCTAAGTGCCCCCCAAGTACCCTAAACATTATGCTCTCTATCTATCTATATATATGAATATATATATATCTGACGCTCAAAAACCGTAACTTTAGGCCCTAATATTTCGAAAACGGCAAAAGCTAGAAAGTTGCAAATTGGAACTTAATGTCACATGGCAAGCGGTAACAAGATGGTGAAATCAGAAAAAAATTAGCTTTTTTATTTTCGGAGGTAGGGGGGTCTGAAATCTGCCGTATTATGCGTACGGTAAAGTAGGCACAGGTCGAGTGCCCCGGTGAGGCGTGAGGTTTTGTCGGTACCGTGTTAGGTTCGGGTGTTTGTATTTGGTTTTTTTTTTTAACTTGGCTGGGGGGCACTCTGTGCCCCTCAATAATATTTTTTACTGTGCACAAAAAAAAAGATTTTTGCCACTTAATAAACCAACATAACGCAAATCTGTGCTATACAACAAACATCATTGGCAAAAATCTGCAAAATACAATATTCCAACCAATAGAGAATCAATTTGGAAAATAACTTGGATTTGTCAAATTTTTTGCCAACCCCCTCTCGCGCATTGGACTTTTAAAATTTTCCACTCCATAATAAATAAAATTGGGGGGAATTATTATATGGGCTAAAAAACCTTGAATGTAGTTTACTGATATACCCTATACTTAATTTTTTGTTTACTTCTCCTTCAAAAAGCAAACCAAATAAATGATTTTAGTTCTGACTTCTCAAATTTAAAAAAAAAAAAAAAAAAAAAAAAAAACTAAACATGTTCAATGGAGAAATGTCGCTGCTAAAGAACCACGTGCTTCTTAAGAAGCGAAATTTTATCTCAAATAAGATTTTTACCTTAAGAAGAAAAAAACAAATAAATAAACAAAAAACTCGTGTGAAAAACGGGCGGTAACCATATTCCATAATAATTGTAGGTGAAATTTATCGAACATATAAAAAACACTTAGTAAAATCAAAATCTGTAATTATAATTTCTACTGTTAGGTATTTCCGTTTTCAAGAGATCTTGAAATTATTTTTACACCCACATTAGAAATGTAAATAAAACAGATTTTTTTTAATGAAAAAAAAAAAGGCAGTTTAATTCGATTCCAATATGACAGCGGACATGAAAACAAAACTTATTTGTTTTAAGTTTTTTTTTTTTTAAATTCACTGGTCAGTCACTCCTCTCATACAAAACACCATCTGATATACAGGGTAACGTTATAATTGTCATATCAGATGAGTTATCATGCTAATCATTAATTATATGTGAACCTAAAAGTCGACTATGAATTGTCGAACACATGAAAGTGCATTTTATTAGAGCCAGTTTTAACTGAAATGCTTATAAAATGAATGCAAATATGTAATAGTGCAAGTATTAGATGAGATATTATTGACAGAACGCCATAAAAGATTATTTATACTTCCAGGCTTGCGGTTGATATTCTGCTTCCTATACTGAGGTTAGATTGTAATCAGGGCGATCATTAGACTAATTACATAAACGATAACATCATTAGAATCAGACTAACGCATAATCAATTTAAAATTAATAATTTTTTTTTTTTGTAAAACAAGAAAAAATGAAATGAATCAGCTTCTACCAATGATTTTTTTATAGAGGTACGGTAGGTACAATTTTAATCATTTTCAGAAACGAACTGGTAAATAGAATTTATAGAAGCCTATAAGATAGTTTTTTACAAAAAAAAAAAAAAAACAAAAAACAATCAAACAGTCAACATCTTTTTCGAGGGGTTAAAGATAAGTTAATGAGGTAATTAATATGGAAAGCGGGAAGATATTAAACGCTTTATGGTGCCACCTTAACCTCGAAAATGGACCGTTTGCAAATTCTTGCCCGTTGGTTACAGGCAGAATAACAAATCTGATCTTGTCTGATCTTGTAAGAGCATGTCCAGCAACCAGTTGTAATTTCAACGCCTACTATATCGCTTATTTGTTTAAGTGCCTTTTTTTTCTTTTCTTTTTTTTTGTTTTTTGAAATTACAAGCGTAAATTTTTAAATGTGAAAAAAAAACCAATTAAATTTTGCAAAAAAAAGCTATCGGCAAAAGCGGAAACGAAGCCAGATTAAAAAACTATATTTCAAATTTTAAAATTTAATTATGGCACGTCGTGAATCAGGGAGTCCCTAAAGCTAAATCTATGAATAAAGAGAAAATCCCAGCAACCTATCAGTTTTGGAACACATTTCTACGCACTTTTTTTTTTCTTCATAATTACGCATAATTTCTAAGATTTGAAAATTAAACTTCCGATTAAAAAAAAAAGAAAAAAAAACATTGTGCGTCTGTGATTTATTGGAGTCCTCTTAGTAAACACATGAGAAACTACTTATTTACGAGTAAAAACAAGCTTTCGGAATTGTAAAAAAAAAAAACTTACCTACCGGAATTTCTTTTGTTTCACATCAAATCCAAACAGATTAATTACACTTTCTCCGTTTATCGGTTTTGAATAAAACTAACACTTCTTTTTTTTTCTTATCTTCTCCAGCATATGAAGACTTGGTCAGTATGACACATCGTCTCTTCGTAAACAGTCTCGTTCAAATTTTGATATTGTTCTCCTGCTCACTGATCCAGTGTTATTCCTCGTATTCGCCATTTTCTTTTTTTGCCAGTCCAGCCGCCACTTATTACAGATATTCAGGTAAGGTCATGTCGACGAAATGATCCCCGAAGTAAAAATTTCACTCCAGGCGGTAATTAATATTTGAGCATCGATATTCGCGACTGATGATGAAGGGATAATTGTTAAGAATCCGATTTCCTGAAAATGATTCACGAAAGAATGTATGTAGTTAGTAGCGCCCCCGGCGGATTAATGTTCGTGTTAAAAAGATTTAGAAAAAAGTTAACGAAAGTCAATATAATAACACGACATTGTACCTACTACCGATTGTGATGAGAATTTTTGTTTATGGTTAATTGTAAAAAAATTACCGCACCTTCATTTTTTTTTTTATCTGAAGGGATAAAGGATTTGAGAGTCGTGCACGGATGGAAGACTGTAGATTTCGTATTTCCGAGTCCTTCCAGCCGCCAGGCCATGATACGGACCGGAAATCATATTCCTGGAAGAGCTATCATTTTAGATGCGGATTATTGGCAGGATGGTAAGCTTAAAAAAAAAAGTTAAATGAATTCCGTGCGTCGGAGGTGAACTAACGTATCTCCATCGTAAATATGATTATTTGTTTCGTTCGAGTGTTTATGAAAATCACGTGATCATGCGACTGCAAGTTTACACGCCGTAAACTTGAGATCACGTGACACTTCCACGAAACGTCGAAACAGAGTGACTCCAATCATATTTACGATGGAGATACGTTAGTTCACCTCCGACGCACGGAATCGTTTATTTCAGAAACTTTACACGTCCAATGGACTAGGGGAGGTTTTCTGAAATAACTGATTCACACTCAGAAAAAGGAAATGTTTTGAACAAGTTCTGTCTTGCAACAAAACCGGAATGTTTCGTAGCAATTAAAGAAAAAATTCTTCGCGACAACGGACATGTTGTTTCTTGACAAGATATTTTTACGGTTTTCGCTTGAGTTTTAAGAGAATGTTTTGTCCCAAGGCTTTTTTGCTTTCGCATTAGCCATTTTTTTCTGAGTGCAATTAAAATAATAATAATAAAAATAATACAGAGCTCAAATATTATGGGAAATACTACTATTGATGCTTCTCGAACAGCTTTGGTCAAGAAATGCAGCTTTTCGATCATGCCGCGTGGAAATGTTAGTATTTTCGTCCATTCACCTAAGGATGTTCGTAGTAAAATTTAGCGCTCTAGGTGCTTCTTTTCTCCTACAAAATCCTAAATTCTCTAATAAGTATGAGCCACTACGATTGACTTTCCAAACCTCATCGATACCACTTCCATACCACGTTCAGTGGCATTCCCAAAAGTACTCACAGCTTTCTGCGACATTACACAACTTTTAATTTGTTTTTTATACCAGGGGATGATGACGTACTCTTTGTAACACTGCCTCGAATGAAAGAAGGAATTCCTGCTACATTAGGAACCGTGTCCTCAGAATACTGTGACGATGGTTCACCGAAAGTCGAACCTTATCCAGATTGGAGTTGGCACAAAGATGATAACTGTGAAGGGCTCGTGTCTGTCTTTCGAACGAAGGTAAGCTCATTGATAAGCACCTTTAAAACAATTTTCTGACAAAAGCGATATAATTCCAGATTGATGAATGCGGCCGATTGTGGGTAATTGATTCAGGAGTCCTAGACGTTTTAAACACTTTTAAAAAAATGTGTCCTCCGAAACTAATGGTTTTCGATCTGAAATCCAGAAGTTTACTTATGAAATACGTATATCCTGAAGATGTTTTAGAACACGGAAGTCTACTGGTTACAATTGCCGTTGACAACAGGTCAAAACGTTGTAGCGACACATTTGTTTACGCAGCTGACGTAACCGAATTCGGTTTAATAGTCTTTGATAGTAGGAATCATCGCTCGTGGAGGGTGAATAGTAATTATTTCTATCCATATCCAGTACACGGAACTTTCAATGTCGGTGGAACGACATTTGATTTAATGGACGGTGTCATTGGTTTGGCACTGAGCCCTGTTGACAAATACGGGTAAGTAATACAAAAATTGTTTTAAAAAAAAGGAAAAGAAAAAGAAAAAAAGTGAGTAACTTAATTTTTTCCATATTTGATTGCAGGGATAAGACATTATACTTCCATAGTTTAGCAAGTGTCCGAGAATCCAAGGTTTCTACGGCATTATTAAGAAATGAATCGAATTTTTTAAATGGACATAATTATGTCAGCAAAAAGTAAGTTGCGAAAAAATTTAACCATAAAACCTCTTAAAATAACCGAAACCTAATTTTATTTCGTAGATTCTACATAACTGATGAAGTCAGGCCATCCCAATCAGCTGTCCAAGACATGTCGAAAAATAAAGTTCTATTTTTCGGACTATTGTCTCCTCATTCGATAGCTTGTTGGAATTCTAGATTGTAAGTCCAGAAAAAAAGGGAATAAAATTGCAAGTTCGCTAATTTTATTCGCTACAAAAAAAAAAAATAATACTAATGTTTTCTTTTAGGCCATATCTACCTCCCAATCTTGTCACAGTCGCTCAAAATAACGAAACGCTACAATTCCCAAGCGGTGTTAAAATAGTTAGGAAAAATGGCAGAGAAGAGTTATTAGTCCTCACATCAAGATTTTCAAGTTACTACCTAGAAAAACTAAATCCTGCAGATGTTAATTTTAGGATACTAAGTGCAACAGTCGAAGATTTAGTTAAAGGAACTCTTTGTGATACAAAATCTTATCAAAGCAAATACTACGATGCGTTTGAATAATTCTTCAAGTAAAATTCTTTTTTAATTTAATAATTTAATAAATGAAATAAATAAATAAAAAAGGCTTAAATTTAACTTAAAGCAACTCTTTTTAAATAATTACCGGTTTAAAAAAAAGAAAACGAAAGAAAAACACGACAGTTAAAAAACAAACATCATAGATTTGGCCTTAACGTTTAGAACTCTTGGGACATTTTGAAAACTTTAATATCATCAACTTCAGACTCATCAGATTCAGTTTTCCGTTTTAAGTCGCCTTTTTCAGCATCATTGCTTTCATCTTCGTTTTTAATAGGCGTTGATTTCGACTTTGAAACTTTAGGACTAATTTTACTGTTACCGTTTTTATTCCTAATACTGCTAGTTCTTTTTACTTTGGAATCGGTCGGTGAAACAGATCCACTATTCGTTTCGGATACTTCCAGATTTCCATTTTTAATGCTGCTGCTTCTTTTTAATTTAGTTTCCGTAGGTGAACTAGATGCACTATTCGTTTCGGGTACTGCTAGGTGCCCATTTTTTTTAGGACTTAAAGCTCCAGGGAATCTAAGAATAATCCGATGCTGCGGATCTTCTAAGAGAACAGACCGAGGTCCTCGCTTTAAATAACTAATAGTACTGAAAAAAAAAAAAAAATCTTCCATCAGTTTCAACTTAATCAAAACGCGAGCAAAAAAAAAAAAAAAAATAAAAAAATTACCTATATGCAGTGTAATGATGATCTTCTTTTAAATATCCTTGAATCAGAAGATATCCAATTATTCGTTCTGCTGTAGTTTTATCAAAAGATGGAGCTTTAACATTCGCTACCCGAAGTTTTGATTCTCCCTTACCATACCAAGCATCTATCAATTTAATTGCTGTCAGTTTGATGTCTTGTTCCAGTGCATGTTGAATAATGCTATGCAATGATCTAGAGAAAAAAAAAATGCATTAGTGTTCCAATAAGCTTCAATTATTAATTTTCTTTTCAAAATTCCTAAATCTTTAAACAATTAAATAAACATACACAAATAATACATAAAAATGAACTAACCTGCAATGTTGAGTAGCATCAAATTCCCTAACTTCCCTTGGCTTTTTACAATGATCACAATGGCTATCACATAAATCAGAATCCCAAACTTCATCAAAATGATCAGCAATCATACTCCTTCTACAACGAGTACTGTCTAGGCAATAATTTAACATCCCATATAAATTTTCTAAACCAGTTTGTTGAGTGAAAACCATAGCACTCAGTTTAAAAACATCTGCCAAACGAAACATTACAATGCAATGAGCTAATTTTCCATCTCTTCCAGCTCTTCCACTTTCCTGATAATAGCTCTCCATTGATTTTGATAAAGAATGATGAATCACAAATCTAACATCTGAAAAAAAAAAGAAAACTTTATTATTAAAAATAATTCTTCCTGACACCAAATCATAACCCAAATTAACTAACCTGGTTTATCAATCCCTAATCCAAAAGCTATTGTAGCCACAACAACTTGTAAATCCCCAGACATCCACCTTGTATGCATTTTGCTTCTAAATTCAGCTTCCAAATTTGCATGATAAACTCCTGCTCTTATGTCTCTTTTTCTCAATTCTTTAGTTAATTCATCACAGTCTTTAATTGAAGTTGTATAAATAATTCCAGTCTGATTCCTAAATTTGTTAGTCAGCCAATCTTCCAACAAATCTAAACACTCATTCTGACTTGGGGGTTTAACCATAACTTCATAATATAAATTTGGACGATTAAAAGTTGATTTTAAAACTAAACATCCTTCTATATTTAGCATCTTTTGAACATCAGCAGTCACCTTGCTTGTGGATGTTGCTGTTAGACCTAAAATGGGTGTATCTGGAAACATCTGCTTTAATACACCTAAATAATTATAATCAGGCCTAAAGTCGTGGCCCCAAACAGAACAGCAATGTACTTCATCAATAGCTAGTCGTGCAAATCGTCCTTGTTCACTACATTTTTGTAACTGACTCATGAATCTTTTACTTTTAGCCAGTTTTTCAGGAGTGGCATAAATCAATTTAATTTTGGAGGATGAATCTAGCAATGCATTGGTTGCTTCTTTTGCATCTTCCTTTGAACTATTTGCAGATAACATTATGGCAGGATAATTGATTTTTTTCAAGCCCATTATTTGATCTTCCATTAATGAAACTAATGGAGAAATAACTAATGTGATACCTGCATCAATTAAAGCAGGCAATTGATAGCACAGACTTTTACCACCTCCTGTTGGCATTATTAATATTGAGTCCTCCTTTGATAAAGTAGCATTAATTGCTTCTAATTGCAGAGGTCTGAATTCTGAGATTTTAAATGTATTTTTCAGCATTGATTCAACTTTTTCCGACCAGGGGAAATTCCTTAAAGACCAGTTCCTATTAGCTAAAGTTTTGCTTTTTCGTTTTAAAATTTGATCTTTAAGTTTATTTTTTCGATTAGTCAGAATCTGCCTCTGATCTTTCAGCTTCTGTATTTTGGCTTCAATTTGGCCTAGCTCATGGTCTATTGATGCGATTTCGTCTTCCTCCATGTTTCGTTCTAATTCCAACTGAAACAGAAAGATTTTAAACATATGATAAATGAAAAAGTCATTCACATATTTTTGAATGAAAAAAGCCATTACATAAAGTTTATTACGAAACTCAATAAAAATTAAAGCAGTCCTATCTGCAATTATAAGTTTAGAATGCTTCAAGTTAAGACACGAATGTGTCAAATGATTACAAGAAAGAAAAAATTAAAATTCTTCGTACAATGCTTAAAAATCAATTTTTACAAGACTAAAAATGTTGCTTAATAGTTCTTACATATTTTCCGGGATAGACTATTCTTTAAAATCCAATCAAACGAATTTTTAAAAAAAAAACTGCTTAAATAACTACACCATCAGCATGATATTTAGTCGGTGTAAACAGTTCTGTTCGAATACTCGTTGCCGAAAGGAATCCGCATCATGGTGTCAGTTCGAAAATTCGAACACATTGTGATGACGTCGTCTTCTTCTGTTGCACCGCCTTTTAAATGAAACAATGGCGTCCTGCTCTGAAAATTCTTCTTCGTGCAGCATTTTAGATTTGTATGAAATGAAAATAATCATAAATGGATGAAGGTTGTGTGCAAATTGTCGCGATGGCTGAATCCAATAGCGACAGCGAAGAAAGATATGAAATATATGAGGCTAACGATATGTATTGTGTCATTGATGTTAATAACCAAAATACTGGGACCCGTTCAACTTCGAACAAAGGCAGATATAAACAAAGTTACCGGGAAGCATGGGAGTCTTTGAAAGATTTTAAAGGTACAGTCTAGATCATAATATATTAACAATTTATCGCAGTTTGATCAACTTAGGCGCGAATATAGTGAGATAATATAATCATTCTTTTTTGTATACAGGATGGTTGACAAGTGTTCCTGGAAATACATCAAAAGCATACTGTAAATTGTGCCAAAAGGAACTTCATTGCCATCGACTAAGTCTCTTAAAACATAAGGTAACCTTTAAACACCAAAAAAAAGAAGAAGAGCAGAAGCTGAAAAATTTAAAAGGTAATAAATTAGATGAAAATAAGCAAATTGAGTATGATGTAGTATTATTAAAATGTTGCTTACAGGATCTGAAGTTAATCAAGGTGAAGTAGTATCAAAGAAAGTTAAGATAGATGCAGAAGGATTGGGAGAGACAAATGAAGAGATTGAAGAGGAAGAAGAAGAAAATGAAATGGAAGAAGGCAGCTTACAAAAAAATGTAGTCATTTCAAATACAGAATCTGAAACATGTGATGAAACGTCTCAGGAAAATGAGGTTTGTCGTTTTTTATTATCTTTAAACAGTCGGACATTGACAATAACTAACAGCAGTTTCATGACTAATCAAATGAATTGGGATTATCAGTAATTACTATAAAATACAGTATATCAGTTGTTATGCAACCTCTTATCATTTTAAAAATTCAAGTTTTCTAATGAAGAATTTTATTTTAATTTTCATTATATTATTTATTGGAGTGAGTGAAAAAATTTTTGAATCAATGTTTTTTGAATAGTTAATTTTACACTTATTTACTCTTAAACAGGAAATTATGGCTGCTGATAAACCCCCTTTGTCAACTCATATTTTGGACTTAACCAAAGGGCTTCCAGCTGCCTCAGTACATATTGTTCTATATAAGCTTGTTGATGGAAGATGGACTCTAATTAATGAAGGGTAATTTTTTTTTTTCTTTGGATGTTAAATCTGTTGTTTTCATTTGATTGACCCCTACCTTCCTTTTTAATTACAGGTCAACAAGTGATGATGGGCGATATGATGGTTTCTTTTTATCACCAGATGTAGAATTTTTGAGCGGTCGTTATAAACTTCATTTTGATGTTGACAAGTACTTTGCTGCTCAGAACCAGAGTACAATATATCCATTTGTTGAGGTTAGTATGCTTCTGATATTTGTAGTATCTTTATTTTTATTTAAGTCTGGGATTGAAATTGATGATAATTCATGATTATTTCTTTCAGGTTGTATTTGATGTAAATGATGAATCCTCACATTATCATATTCCACTTTTACTTAGTCCATATGGCTACAGCACATATAGAGGAAGTTAAATTTGATGATCTTACAACTAAGCATTTACAAAAAAATATTTGAATTTGAATTTAATTTTACTTTAAATGATTGGAAAGAATTAGTTCATGGTTGCGAAATGTAATAAAAAAACCTAATAAACTTATAAAGTTATAAATATAGCATTTTACTTTGTATACTTCATTACGTTTGATTTTAAATTTGATAAGCCATCAATAATTATTATTTCTTTATAGAGTTGTTTGTGTTTGGGTGATTAATCATTTTTCTCTATGCTTACTATTTCCCATTTTTTTAGCCAGCCTGTCTGAATCCCTCTGGTGTGAGATTATGACTTAAAATGCATTGAAATCCCATGAACATATTCAACAATATTAAGTATACTGTCAAGAATTTGTAGAAGTGTCTATAAATCTTTCCATTTTAAGACTTTGAAAACAGGTCATTCATCTTCTGTACAGATTTTTGGTTGTTAAACTAATCCAAAGAACTATTTCCTATCTTATATATTAATTAAGATAACTGCGCTTTGTATTTTACTATATTAAACTAATTGTTTGTAAATTATGAATAATAATTCAATTTTTTCCCTGGCCATTGAATATTAAATATTTTCAAATTTTCCTCCTTCTCCTAATGCCACTGCCAACTGCCACTAAATTATGAAGTTCGAAAGTTGGTAATACAGAAGGCGCCATATTGGAAAATTTTTATTTTTATTTTTAGAAAAAATGGGTAATGTAAATATTTATTTCATTTTAACTGGCACTCATAATCATTTGAAATTAATTATTTCATATGCATAACAAGTATTATGGAAAATTTAACTAAAATCGTAAATTATATTCAAGAGATAGTAAATCCAGATAGCAGTAAAGAAATGTCGTCACCACCGTCAACTTCATCGGGCTGTATTTCTGGAGCTTCTGAAGACGATCATGTAGATCACTTGGAGAAAGCTATTGACAGCTTCTGTAATGTATCTGCTGAAACTTATTTAACTTTGCCAGAGGTAAAAATATTTTTTTTTGTTGCCACATATGCTTTATCTTGTTCTCTCTGACTTGTATCATAATTCTAGGAAATTTTATCATTAACGACAACAAAGGAATTAGAGACTGCTATAAATCATTGCAAAGCTATGATTCTTGAACGGACTGATGATTCCAACCAAAGAAAATGGTTGGTTAGAAGATTAATTGAATTAAGGTTAAGATTAGAAACAATTAAAGAAATAAAACATGAAAATGCAGCATTAGAAAATTTGAATCAAAATAATAAAGTTTTATTGGGTCATCATTTTATTTTTCAAAATCAACCATTGTCAACAGCTAAATATTACTGTGATAGATGTAGTGGTATTATATGGAATGTTATTCACACATGGTATTTATGCACAGGTAGGAGCAACTATTAAAAATAATATTTTAAAGAAATCAATGGATATTCTTTCATTTTTAGAGTGTGAATATAGATGTCATGTTAGATGTCTAAGTCGAGTTTCTAGGATATGTGCACATGTTCTTGTTACGGAAAACCCAAAATATGTGACTGAGATTTGTCCAGAACCAGAAAATGGTTTGGCGGAACAAAACTATAGATGTGCTGAATGTTTAAGACATACTTCATTTAGTAAGTATTTAAAGTAAATTTTATGAGCATAATATAAAAAAAATATTTATGCTTTTAAATTTTTTTAAAAAAGCTAACAGTAGGACAATGGGATTTAAAGCTGTTCCTAGTCTGGGACAGCTTTCTGCTTCAGGTAGCTCAGAATAGAAACAATACTTTTTTTTTTTTTTTTTATATACTAAATCTGTTTTATTAAACTATTCCGGCATTGACTTTTTTTTTTGTTTTTTTAGGAGATAGTGCATTAGAACCTCGACTTTGTGACTATAATGGGAAGTATTATTGTCCAACATGCCATTGGAATTCAGCCTGTGTCATTCCTGCTAGAATTATACACAACTGGGACTTTAAGGAAAGAAGAGTATGTCGATCTTCAAAGCAAATTTTGAAGCTAATGGCAAAGTTACCTATTTTAAAATTGGAAGAACTCAACCCAGTTCTGTTTGCAACTATTGAGGAATTAATTGAAATCAAACTTCTTAGGCAACATTTACTTCAAATCAAAAAATATTTAATAACATGCAAAGCTGCTTTAGAAAGCCGTTTGCTTTGGCAATTAGACGATCGCCGTCATTTCATTGAAAATGAAAATACTTACAGTATGCAAGATTTGATAGATATAAGATCTGGTGAATTACTTCAGTATCTGAACAAATTAAGAGATGGTTTTATTAAACATATAAAGAATGATTGTCAGGTAATTTATTTTATAAATGAATAATAAATTAATTATTTGTAATTAATTAAATTGTTTTTGTATTTGCAGATTTGTTATGGTCGCGGCTATTGTTGTGAGTTGTGCACCGACGAAAGAGTCATTTTTCCGTTTGACAGTAATATAATCTCATGTTCAAAATGTCAGTCTGCATTCCACTTTTCCTGTTGGGTTAAAATTAACCAACAGTGCAGAAAGTGTAATAGAATTCAAAAAAGATTAGAACAAAGTTCTCCAGTTGAAAGCTGACAGTAAATTAATGAGTTTTTGCTTAAAAAAAAAAAAAGTACCAAATTGAACAAAAATCTATTTGCTGTTTATCAGTTGCATAACTTCATGCTGTCTGTAATTTTTTAAAGAAAAAGATTTCATATTTTGTGTGAGTTGGGAGATTTTTTTCTCCCATATATCTGTGATCTGATTGCTCTTTCCTTTTTTAAAAACATGTGTTATGTAGAAGTAATAAATTTTATTTGGCAATTATGAAAGATAACAACTGTTTTTTTTTTTAAATAATTACTCATGTTAATTTTTTAGCTTTTATTTAATTTTTTTTATTGTAAAATTAAAAAAAAATATTTTGTAATATTTACAAGTACCTATTTGATATCAAAAGTTTTTATGAAGTCATCCTTATACTATAATTAACATAAATATAAATTTATTTGGAATGCCTTTTTTTAATTATGAATAGGACCTTGCAAAATTCAAATATTTCAGTAGGCAACGTCTGTCACTGATAGCTGAGGAAATTCTTGGAGCCTACTGTGCGTCAACCATAAATCAAAGCTTCAAGCGAGTTATTCTTCGATTCCCCCGGATTTTTGGGTCTTACTAAAAACATCATTCGGTTTTAAGGAATAATACGTATAACTATAAAAATTAACTTACCCAAGAAAATATTCATTTGGAAGTAAAATTTTTGGTAAAAAAATATTTCAATGCAAATTTTTTGTTAAGAACCGGTACTGGTTTGGTGCCGGAATATTACTCAAAAACTTATTTAAAAATCTTGTTCTCACCAGGTTTATATTTTACTAGCCCCGCTAGTTTCTTTCCCTTGACAGCTTTAAAAAAAAGATCTTGTTGGACTGACGGCCAAAAATTTTAAATTTTTTCAAAGGCTAACTGATTCTTTATCTGCATTCTATTCATTATAATTCGTGCTGTATTTAACAGTGGAAAATGTATATCAGAAAAAAAATTTTTTAACTAAAATTTAAAAAAAATTAAAAGTAGGCCTGTGAAGACTTTAAAAGAATCGTTAAAACTCTGGCATTTCTCCCAATAAGAGAATTAGTTTCGTTCCTGACACGGCTTATTTTTTTTTCTTTTTTTTTTGTGGCGACTGTACTTTCAAATCTAAAGTAGATGCGCAGTGCGATTGCGTGGCAGATTATTACAATTTATTACAAGTTATAAAGTAATTTTTTAACTCCAAAAATCAATTTAACGTATTGAAATTATATTTAATAAGTCTATAAAGAATTGTTACATAATATTCAACGGTCGTGTCACGTAAACAATTCCGTAAAAATGGATATGTTTAAAGAAATTTCCGTCATTCACCATGCCAAGGGCAATGCACTGTGGGTAAAATTTTGCACTTGGCGCATGCGCATTTCATTTTACAGTTGGATCTCAAGAGAAAATGGCGTCAGCACAGTTTTTAGAGGAAGCGCTTAATACAGACGTCGATGAATCAGCCGTGAATGCTTTAGTTGGGTCTTTAGAGACGCAGTTAGTACCTGCGGCTTCGGCTGAGTGTAATACGGAGGGAAATGTAGTTCAAAATCACGTGAATAATAATATTTCTAACGGGGGCATTGTTGTACAAAAACACGGTGTATCAAACGAAGAATCCGAAGGAACTGTTAGTAATGCGGTCGGTGTAGCGTCCGATGCGAACTCAAATACAAAACAGACTCTTGTTCGGTCGACTAGTCTCGCGCACTCTACTGTTGTCAACACTGTGGTGACCTCATTAAGTGGCTTGCCCATCACTCAAATAGGACCCAATGTCATAACAAAGTCCAGTGAAGGAGTTAAAATAGTGACATATCCCGCCGGGAGTCAGTTAGGGACTCCGCAGGTAGTGAATATAAATAACAGATCATTTCCTCAAACAATAACTCTACCAAATGGTAGTATACCAAGTAGTGTGATTAGTTCAGTGCCCTCCAATGTACAAACTATAGTGACTAATTCAACCCTAGGTAAACCTTTACCTGGGACTATTGGTGTGATTAAAGTAGATCAGGGTCAAGCATCAGGAGCAACGTTGGTAATAAAAGCACCTGGTTCTGGGCCGATGACCGCTGGCAGTATGACATTAACCCAGGGAACCGCTGGGACTACTGCGGCACCTGGAAATGTTACCCTGGGTAAACCTTTAATGGCTGGACAACCTGTTGGTAGTGCAGTGAGAATTGTAAACGTTAATACTAATGCTGTGCGTCCTGGAACACCTGTTCAAGGACAAAAAGGTCTTGGGCAACAGCAAATACTTATTAATTCACCATCAATGATTACCCGTCCAGGTGCACCTGGGCAGCCAGCTCAAATAACATTATCAGGGATACCTGGATTGCCAGGTGCTGGCAATCATATTTTAATTAAATCTGAAACTGGTCAGTTGCAACTTATTAGGATTGGACCTTCTCCTACAGCAACCACAGGAACTCCTAGTGGTACAATTACTACAAATAATGCAACTCCCTTTAGATTACAGTCATTACCTGTACAGCAAGGGGTAAATAATCAATAAAAAAAAATTTTTTTTTTATTTTTTTTTTAATTAAAATGTATTTTTTTAAATTTCAGACTGGTCCAGCTGTGGTTGTTGCTGCAACAACTGCAGGAAATGTGCAAGTGTCACAACCACCTGGATTAACCACCACAACACCTGTAAGTAAAAGAATGAATGAAAATTGCTGATTTTATATTAATTTTTTTTTCAAGGCTTTTCGTAATGCCTATTTAGCATTTTGAAGGAAAAATCTATATAAAAACTATTTTACAATAAATTATTCATTGCGTAAAATCACAAGACTATTTTAATAAAAAGAAAAAATGATTTTTTTACAGAAGCAGCAAGTAGATACAACCAAAGAAAAATGTAGAAAGTTCCTTGCTAATTTACTTGAATTATCCAGTCGGGAGCCTAAAGCTGTTGAAAGAAATGTTCGTACCTTAATTCAGGAGTTAATTGATGCCAAAGTAGAACCTGAAGAATTTTGTGACAGACTCGAAAAATTATTAAATGCTTCACCGCAGCCTTGTTTAATAGGATTTTTGAAAGTAAGTAGGAAATTAAAAGTCACCAGATTAGGTTAGGTTATGTAATATTCTTTTAAGTTCTTCAGATTTCTTTTTCCTTCTAAAAAGTTATGGATAGTGTCCTGTGATTTTATGTGATGTGAGCAAGTGAGGAAAAAGGTTATTTTTAAAATTGGTAAAGTGAAATGTTAAATAAAAGTGTTAGGGGAAAAAAAAAAAAAAAAAAAAAGAAGGGATTTCGAAGAACTTGTTTCAAATTTTTTATTTTTCTTATTATTGTTACTTTATGATAATATGGGTTTTTACAAGAGATTTCATTTTTTTTTTTTTTTTTTTTTTTTTTTTTTTTTTTTTTGAAAGTGATTTTTGTTGTTGTTTGTTCTATAAAATCCCAGGATGAAAAGATATGACAAATCTAGGGGGAAAAAAAGCAAGAGCTATATAAAAGGAAAGGCTAATCTGAGGACTTATAAATTAAGCAAAGTCTACTATGCTGTACTTCATTTTGAACTTGCTGATGGAACCAAAGAAAAGTTTAAATTTACGAGCAGCAAATATTTTTTTTCACAGTGGAAAGGTTTCGTTTATTTAAAAAATGCTAATTTGACATTTTTTTAAAAAAAAGTAAAATTGTCATAAGTTGGGGCCAAAATTAAGGGTTTGACAATTGAGAAAGTTGACTGAACTCAAATTTTTTTTGATCCAAATGCGTAACTTTTCAGGTTACTTGGAAAAATATTACTTTTGATTACTTACCTATTCAGTTACTTATTACTGAACCTTTTTCATTTCTTCTATTATTTCCCTTTAATTTTGGTTCAGAAATATTTTGCACATAAAAATGAGGGTTTGGAATGAAATCTTCTTTTATTGACTTTGTTTTTTTTTTTTTAAATTCTGACCTTAACTGGAATGCCTTTTTATGTAAAAAAGAGAATATAAGAAAGTTGAATCAAATATGTAATATTTGTAACAGGATGTGTTTGAAATACCTTGTAAAATAAGAAAATGCCCTTAAAAAATTTTTAGATTTTCTAAATTTCAAGTTTTCAATCTGTTCGGTACTTCATTTATGTTTCTGTACAGCTGAAAAGTATCTGATTTGTTTCATTACTTTCTGTATGCTGTACTTATTCATTAATTTTTTTTTTTTTAATTGCAATTCTAAAATAATGATGTAATTCTAAAACAAAAACTAAGTATGTTAAAAGATTACAAGTACTACTTTTGAGGCAAATTGTAACAACCCATAAGTAAAGGGGTGTCAGGCTGAAATGAGACAAGCTTATTATTTGCTGTTTTGCATTTCAAAAATTATTACAAGTAAACTGACAAAACGGGTCTCATTTTAAATGAAAATACATTTTTAATAGCTATTTAATGAGTTAATTTTTATCATGCAAAATTATTAGGTCACAGTATAATGCATCGATTTATTTGGGCTTTTTTCATAATTTTAATTTTTTCTTTTCTAGAAAAGTCTCCCCTTATTGCGGCAATCTCTGTTTTCAAGAGAGATGACAATCGAAGGTATCCGACCTCCTCCTCAGCAAGTCGTTGTTAATGTTATAAATACACCATCATCAGTTGCCCAAGTGCCACAATTACAGGTGAGATTATTATATAACCAATTTGCATAATTTTCTTTTAACAAGCAAGCATCATGCATGTCAATGCAGTGTTTTTTTTTCCTAATTCATTTTATAACGTATAAAACCATCTTAATTAAAACCAGAAAAAAAAAATTGAAAAATGTAATTTAACAGCAAAAATTGTCTGTTATATTTTAAAGGGAAAAAAAAAGTAGGGCCAATGCTTAGGGGGTTGAAGGAATTTCAGATATGAATTGGGAATAATTATAATTTTATTTTTGCCTCTGATTTGTAAATATGTATTATAATTGGGACAGGGCTTTTCAGAAAATGATGCACAAAATAAAATATAATGGAGAATCATCATAAAGCATGTTTTTTGAAGTTTTGATTAACGGTATACTTTCAGACACAATTAAGGCCTCAAATGGTTACACAAACAGTTAGGGTAGTTGCACCGCTTAACGCTGCAGGTCAGAATATCAGTGTAACTACACCTAGAATGACAACGTTGCAAAATAGATTTGTTACCGTAAGTACATTTAAAAAAATTATATACATGTTTAAAAGAAATGAAAATGTGAAAAAGCTTTTGGCGCGTTGGGCACATTTATTTTAACTAGCATGGATGAAATCATTAAAATCATTTGTGCATTGCCACTAACCGTTTAAAAAAAAAATCGAATTTTTTTTCTTTTCAGAGCTTTTCTTTGCTGTTGCCCTGATAGTTTTTAGAAAAAACGACTGTTGAGTAATTATTAATTTTCTCCTTTTTAAATTCCAGCCCATTAGAGGTCAAATAACGACGACGCCAGGTAAAATAATAACGACTGCAATACGAGGGCAAGCCCCTCTGGCCACATCGACCCAACCTCCTCCACTTCACCATACGACGCCGATATCTCAAACTCCTTCATCGCCTCCCGTCCATACGATTAGGGCGGCTACACCCACTAGGACTCCGGTACCAAAAAATCAAGCAAACAAAGCCCCTATTAAACAAGTCGTTACGAAAAATGCTATTCAGAATAAGGCGAACACTTCGAACTTAAAAAATGTTATAATTTCGAAGCCTTCAACCATTACAGTTGCTAATAAATCAATATCAAAGGTTGTTTCGAAGGTTGGCTATGAAGAATCTAAATTCGGAGCTGGGGGTTTTGGGTATGTCGAAGAAATGCTAATTTTTAAATGTTATAATTTTGTTTTTTTAATTAATTATTTAATTTTGTTTTTTTAAAGCGGAGATGATGACATTAACGATGTTGCCGCTATGGGTGGAGTTAACCTTGCAGAAGAAAGCCAAAGAATATTGGGCTCAACTCAGTTCGTTGGCACACAGATTCGATCCGTGAAGGATGAAATTTTTCTACACTCGATTCCCCTTCAAAACAAAATTAGGCAGATTGGTTAGTTTCTTCTTTTTTTTTACGAAAAAAAAGGAGGAGAGTATTAAAAAGAGAAGTCGTTAATGACGTGTTTGCATTTACAGTTTCAAACCATGGTTTAGATGAACCTAGTTCCGAAGTAGCATCTCTTATATCACATGCTTGCCAGGAACGATTAAAAACACTTTTAGAAAAACTAGCTTGTATAGCCGAACATAGGATAGATGTAATAAAGGTACGAGCGTCGTTCTTTTTTTTTTTTGGTACTTGCCAGAAAAATAAAAATAAAATTTAATTTTTTTTCATTTTTTCATTTTTGCAGCTGGATCCGAGATATGAAGTTACGCAAGATGTTAAAGGTCAGCTAAAATTTTTAGAGGAATTGGATAGAGTGGAGAGAAAAAGGCACGAAGAACAGGAAAGAGAACTTCTATTAAGGGCTGCAAAAAGTAGATCTAAGTCTGAAGATCCTGAGCAAGTTAAGCTAAAGGCTAAAGCCAAAGAAGTAAGTTTACAATTAAAGGCTCGAGTCATAGTAAACCAGGGTTGTTGGTTCTGTTGTATTTATATAATTTTTTTTAAAACATTTTTATTAAAATTGTATTGAGAAGCTACTACGATGTGTAAGTCTAATTTATCAATTTAAACTTTTTTGAAAGTGAAGATGAAATATTGCGTTTGTCGTTACGCGTTAATAATATTTAGTTCAAGAGAGAGATAATATTTAGCTCGAAGTTGAAGAAAAAAAAGGTTTTCGGATTTTACATTGACTAAACCCTAAACTTAAATTTAAGCCGTCGCCACTCCTGATGAACTACAAGAAAAGCTTTCGTATTCGGTTCGTTTTCCTTCTAGCATAAAATAATCACTAAACTTGAAAATCGGCCCTATTTCAATTTAAAAAACAACAAATTGGGCTATTTAAGGCTGACGGATAGAAAAACCAGAATCAAAACTTGTTTGGGCAAAATTTTTAAAACTGTTTTTTTGAAATTGATTTCAGTAGTTGTTAAATGGTCCAGTTGTTTAGATAAAACGAAATCGAACTTAATTTTTGATCCATTTTTTGTTGGAAGGTCACCGTTAAGGGTGGCCCATATTTTATGAGTTTTTGAATTTCGAAGAACGCCTAATTCTTTTATAGTACCGGAAAGAAGATTGCCGGAATTTTTTCAGATTTTTTGGGCATTGTTTAGTCAACCTAAAAATTTCGAAGTTCCCGTAAAGACCGAAAAATAAAAATTTTTATTTTTATGTAAAAATTGTCGTTTCCTATCCGGAATTTTATGCAGATTACGAAAATGAAATTAGAATCTATTCATGACAAACGATTACTGTGCTAGAGGACGAAATATGAAGAATCCCAAGAAATTGTGGCTATAGCGTATTTCCCTAATTTTTTCACTTATTTTGGCCTCTTGTCATCAAAACCGTATGAGATATATATAACTTATTATATATTTTCGAATCTGCATAAAAATGCGAATAGGAAAGAACCATTTTTACATAAAAATAAAATTTTATGATCTTTTGGTCTTATGGGAATTTCAAAATTTTTAGGTTCTAAAGGACATGGTTTAACGACGTCCAAAAAATCTGAAAAAAAAAAATCAGGGAATCACCTTTCGGGTGCTCTAAAAGAATTAAGGGGTGCATTCACCGAAATTCAAAAATTCGTAAAATAAGGCTCACCTTAGTCATCATGATTGAAAATTTGGACTTTTAAGCTTATAGCCTAAAAAAAGTTTAAAATAAAATTCTGATTGGCTCAAAAAATATCTAAAAGTAAAAAAATATAAAAAAAATTTTCATAATTTATTTAAGAAAATATTTTTTCATCAAAAAAGTGGTTTTAAAGTACTTTTCATTGTTGTATTTAATAAGGAAGATTTGTAGAAAAATTTGCCACTTAAAAAAGAATGCAAAACCAAAGGAAAATAAATTTTTTCGGTAAGAAAAAAAATTGTGGTGGTGTTGTAGGTGTTTTGTGCTGCTTGTCTTATAAAGTCCTTAAAGCTTGTAAGAAATACTGTTATCTAAGTATCGATTCAAACATTAGGGTAGATGCAGGTGGATATATGACAAATCACCCAAAGAAACAAAGCGAATGAGCTGAATTATTCACTACCTTGTGCTGCTTGTCATTAAAGAATATGACAATAAATATCATAAACATTTTTTCACCAATCACTGACCAATCGATGGCAAAGCCTGATATGGAGGGTACCCTCTGAATGTTTATTTACTTATGATATTTGCTTTGATAGAATGCAAGCCAGTAGCAAGACCTTTTCCTTAATATTAAATACTGTACAATACACATAATAAATCTTGAAAGAGGACGTTTTTTGAGACCTGTTCGTGTTATCGTGGGAAATATTCATCTGGCGTAGGACTGATCATAGTTGAAAAATTTAAGGGTGCTTATTTTATATGATTTCTGTTTTCGTCGAATGACTTTTTAAGTGAACGATGCAAATAATTATCAAAGTGTAACAGTTTTGGTGTTTATGAAAAGGGTCGAAAAGGAAAAGGATCGTAAACCTTTTTCGATCCTTTTCCCTCCGGTCCTTTTCCTTTTCGATCCTTTTCCGAAAAATTACACCCAAAATAGGAAAAAGATCAAAAGTCGGTCATTTCCGAAAATCATTCAAGGCAAAGGTGAAGAAAAAAATCATACTGCGATATGGGGGCATTTTTAAGTAGGACTACGTCTTTCGGGTACTGTCGTGATATTGCTAAATTTGAACAATTAAACTATTAAAAAATTTTAAGGCATTTTTTTTTTTGCTTGTTTTAAAAACATTTTATTTAAAATTTCTAAGTTCTTGCTTTCGTTCATATCGTCTAATTTTACTATCAAAAAAAGGCCAAAAGTTAAAAAAAAATAGTCAAAATATTAATTAAAATTTAACTTTTTTAATGTAAAATTTACAAGAAATTTTCTAAAAAATTTAAAAGAAAATTGTAAGGCATTTTTTTGCTTGTTTTGGTCGAGAAATTCGAATCTTTTGATAAAAATAAATTTTTTTTTCCTGGCGCGAAAAAAACTTAAAATTTTTGATAAAAAAGGTCAAAAGTTGAAAAAAATTAGTCAAAATTTTAATTAAAGTCTTCAAAGTTAAAATTTTAATATTAAAACATTGCTTTAGCTCATATTCTTGGCTAAAGGAAAAAGGACAAGACTAAAAAATGCTGTGAACATTTTATTTAAAATTTCCAAGTTCTTATTTTAGTTCATGTAGTATAATTTTAATACTTTAAAGAAAGATATTTTTAAAAAACGAGTTAAATAAAAACAAATTTGAAAAAAAAAGTTAAATAAAATTTTATGAAATTTTGAAGTCCTTGCTTTAGCAAGGATTGTAACCAGAGAAGCGTGCTTTTATATTTTACTTACATTAGTTCTATTATTTTTGGGAAATGACCAACTTTCGATCTTTTTCCTATTTTAGGTGTAACTTTTCGGAAAAGGATCGAAAAGGAAAAGGTCGAAAATGGTTTTCAATCCTTTTTCTTTTCGACCCTTTTCCATCTTATCAACGGTTTCTCCTTGTTGAATTTTTTTTTTGTGACATTTTTAACTCCCCCCCCGCGATCATCAATAGGCTCCGTCATAAGTCTGACCACCACTAAAAAATTATTCATCATTTCCAATACCCCCCCACGCCCTTCCGATCGATTCCGCAAATTGTGAAATTTTAAAGATGGAAGTGACATTTTTTTAAAAATCGAAACATTAAATAAATTTTCCGATTTTTTTTTTCATTTTATCTGAAGCAATGATATCAGCTTTTTGTGAAATACCCCCTTTGCCTCAATCAAATCCGAAAATTCCTACCTTACTAAAATATTTGAATGACCTTGCTTCTAATTCGGAGTAAGGCCCTGGTCTTCTTACAATCAAGGCTATGCATTCTGATGTAAATAGCAAATTCAGCATTCGCTAATTTTTAAAAAAATCTTTCCCATGCTTTCGGGGTGCCTCCCCCCTTCTTCCTCCCCCATCATATTGTAATAGGTATTCCAAAGTATGAGAGGAGTAAGATGAAAAAAAAAAAAAAAGATCTGGTATGCCAGTTTCTTTGAAGGTTTATCAATAAAATAAATTCTTAACAAATTCATTGTTATTTTTACCTTAATAATCAGAAATAAAGCTGACATCAAGACCCAAACACCATAGAAAACTGTCATTAGTAATTGAAAAGTTAGGAATATCATTGCAGAAAATGTTCCACGTACGAAGTCCTGTTTAAGAATTGCAAACGGGAGGGAATGAAGCGAAGGAATGAGTGACTTTTACTCTTCGTCGACTATTTTTATACCTTCGCTGATCCGATGGCAGCGCTTACGAAAATTCGAATTCGCGAACGCGAACCGATACATTTCGCGGCATCTCCCGGTAGTTTCTTAAACTACTCACAAAATTTCACTTTGATAATAAAAAATGCAGATGGCTCAGTAATTCTGTCTTTTGACTATTTATTTATTTACATTTTTTTTAAATTCTTTTCCAGATGCAAAGAGCTGAAATGGAAGAATTAAGGCAACGGGAAGCTAATATGACTGCCCTTCAGGCAATTGGACCAAGAAAGAAACCAAGACTGGATGCCCCAGGTTCATCAGATGTAAGCATTTTCTTTTTTTTTTTTTTCTTTTGATTCGAATTGCGTTTTAAATTATATTTTTTTTTTCAGTCTTCTGGAACGGGAGCGGGATCCTCAACCGTTTTTGGTAGACCACAGCTGCCTCTCAGACCCCGATTAAAACGTGTGAATTTAAAAGATTTATTATTTTTATTGGAACAAGAAAAAGAAACATCAAGAACAAGTTTACTATATAAAGCATATTTAAAGTGATAGCGGAAAGTTGTTGTGCGAGTCTGATTATTGTGCATTTTAATCACTAAGATTATAAGTCTTGTTGTTTTTTTTTTTTCCACGGATGGGTACCCCCAGACAAACTGCAGAAATCTCAGTCACTTTATTTATTTTTATCTATTTATTTATTTATTATTTGACAGTGAAAAATAATTGAAAACCACATTTTTTTTTTTAAATTCTTGTTGAACGTCTTTAGTGGTTTGCCATTTACCATTTACCATATTTCTGCCTTTTTTTAATCAGCAACTTTTTTTTTTCTAAAACCAAATTATTTAGGGTTATTGTTAAATTATGTTCAAAAAAAAAAGAGGTGAATTTTTCTTTCTTTTTCTTTTGAGTGTCACATTCCTCATTCTTTAGTATATTTTTAATTAAAATTATTTTTCAAATAGTTACCGTATATTAAAGAAAACAATTTGTGTTCACCTCTTTTTTTGTTGAAATGATCCTTAATTTAGATTTAATTTTTGATTCAACTTGTTTAGAGAAAATTAGTTTTTTTAATTTACGGGACAATTTTTTTTTTTTTAAATTTTGAACATTGTAATTTAATCATAGTTTAACGATTTCGTTTTATTGCAAAAAATCAAATAAGTAAAGCGCCTGATTTAGTTGAATAGAATTTTTAAATCATTTTAACTGAAGACACGACACAAATCGTTCCAAATGTAATTGAAAACGCTGAAAGTAGACGAGAAAAACTTATTAATTAATATCTAGTCAATCTGCAAATAATACATATTTTATCTCATGAAATAAAGGAACCGTGTAATTTGTCACTTCATTCGGATCGGAGACAGTCATTTTTAGCTAAGAGAAAACGGATTAAATTTTGTAAATATTGTATATAAAAATTTGTATATTTGTGTATTAAAAAAAAAATAATAAGATTGAAATGAAAAGGGAATATATAATGAAAGAAATTAATAGAAAATAATCTCAAAATAAAGTGAAAAAAAAATTTTTTTTTTGCAAGTTGTTGATTTTTTTTTTTTTTCGTTAATGGTTTTTGTCGTTCTTTTTTAATCCTTTACTCCAGGAAAATCATTTAGTTCAGCTATCGATTGGCAGAAACCGTTAATCCCCCCCTTTTTTTTTTCTTTCTACTTAATATTTTGACAGCCCAGAAAAGTTTTTAGCTCAGTTAAGTTTTTTTTTTTTAAATTGTGAATAACTGTAATTTTAAAGCAAAAAATGTAAAAACGTTTTTAAGAAAAAGAGAAAGAGCGTCCCATTCTAAAAAAAAGGATATAAAAACGTAGTGAAATGGTAGAATTATAATTTTTTTTTTCTTTAAAGATAAGTATGCCTTGTATATATAATTTTTTCTAGGAATTTAAAAATGTTAAAAAAAAGGAAATGGCAAATTTAAAATTTCAAACTTTTTAAAAAACTTTCTTTTTTTTTTGTTAGAACTTTTGAATTCTGCAGTTTGACTGTGTTCGAAACCATAAAGTACCTGAAATAAATTTTTTAAAATCTGAAAATAGTGTAAAAGAAACAAGCAGGTTCTGTTTAGAACTAAATCTTGTGTTATTGTAAAGTAATTATTTCCGGCGGCATTTAGTCAGATCATTTTTATTTTACCGAATTGTTAAGACTATTTTGAAAGGATTCTGGTATGGAAGTATAGAGTGATACATACATACTCTAAATCAGTTTTTTATTAAACTTTCATACCTTTTGATATGAGTTTTTATAAAATTCTTGTTCTAATGCTTGCGCCGATTAGAACCGGATATAAGTTAATGTTTTACGACTGGACTTTTTTATTATGCACCATATGCAATCATTTAGAAGTTTAAAGTATGTACAGTAAAATCCCCTGTATTGGGCAGCCACAATTTTAAAAGTGTTTGTTCAGTTTACGGGGATTGTTCAGGTGATAAAAAATGGGGTGAAAATTTCGACGGAAGTTAAGTTGCATAAAAATAAAATTGGGTAAAACTTTAATTCTAATTCTACTTTTAATCGATAAAAAAAGTATAGTTCAAAAATATTGGCCCAGCTTTGAAAAAATTTAAATTTTGATAAAAGTGCAAAAAAGGTGATAGAAAACGAATAAAATATTTTGGAATTTTAAAGTAAATGGGTGTCCACTTAACCTAAATGTCCAAAATTGGAGGTTTTACTGTAAACCATCCTTTAAAAAAAAAAAAAAATATATTCTTATTATATCCCTTAACCGCATTAAGCTGTGATTAGCTAGAGTCAAAAATGGATTATACAACATTTAATGATCAGTCTCTTCAAAAATTGCTTTTCTTAAATATTTTTTTTTTCTTTCCCTAAATTGTAATTGTAATTATAATTATAATTATTTGTAAAACTGACCAATGCAAACAGTTGTTATTAAATCTAAGCAATAGTTGAAGAAACTGATCGTGAATAAGAAAAAAATTAAGCAGAATTCAGTCAAAAATGATTTGTTAATTTATTTTTTTTAATAAATAAAAAATAAAATAGGGACAGTAAAAAAATTAATTTGAAAAAAAAAGTGAAAAAATAAAATAAAAAAATAGTTATAGATGGATTTGTTTTCAGTGAAGTTTTATACATATATTTGTTAAAAAAAAAATTGACCATTAAAAAAAGGAATAAACTTAAAAAAATAAATGATTAGCCTATTATTTTTTTTTATTTTTCTGGAAACACACTTTACACTTTATTAACTGGATTCGCTGCTTGATTCACTTGATTCTTTTTTCTTTTTTTTATGTTTACTTTTATGTTTGTGTTTTTTCTTTTTCTTCTTTTTATGATGATCAGAATCATCTGAGTCATCTGTGTCAGATGAAGATTTTTTCCGTTTTTTTCCTTTTTTTGATTTCTTCGACTTTTTATTCTTCTTTTTCGCCAGCTTCTCCTTTAGTTCTTGAAGCTGAAGAGCTGTTAACGGTGTCAACGTATCATCTTCACTGTCACTACTTGTGCTTGATACGTCCAAGACGATATCTTTATTAGGATCTACTTTGATGAAATTACGACATTGATACGTTAAATGTCCTGCGTAACCGCATTTTTTACACGCAGCACGGGATGTCTCCTTTGGAACACCTCTAATTGGAAATTCTTGATACATTTTTAAGAAAAAAAAAATTACGAAAACATAAACATGCCAGCCATTTTAGTTTGCTGCAGCCGTGTCTTTAGACTAAATTCGGCAGTCACTGTCACGTCTTTTTGGAGTCCCTGTGTAAATATGACAAGCTCTGTTATTTGGATGTCATGTCTATAAGGTAAACATGCTACGAAATCAAAATGGCAGATATATGTCCAATTAACATTTGGAGAAGACTTTTACGTCATCTTATAACTATTTCCATTATTTTCTTTTTGTAATTTCTGTTTTTGAATCATGTGGAAAAATAATTCGTTTAACTTTTACGGTTGAAAATAGGTGAGTGCTTTTTAAACATAAAATCCCCTGGAAATATATGTAATTATTTAGTGCAGTTTCATCTCCTTATGACTTATATTTACAGGCCTAAAAGTGACGTTATCCTCATGAGATATTCAATTATTTTCAGATAAAAAGAAATTTTCACAGGAAAAAGGGAGTTCTTCACAAAACAATGGCCAGCAATTCTAATACCCTCTCGAAAGCTATAGATCTCGTGACAAAAGCTACGGAAGAGGATAAAAATAAAAATTACGAAGAGGCGCTACGGCTCTATGAGCACGCTGTTGAATACTTTTTACATGCAATTAAATGTAAGTTTGATTAGTCCTTGTCATTAAGTTAATTAAATAATATTTTGCAATCACCAGTTAATTTCAATTTTCTCTTTTTAAGATGAAGCTCAGGGTGATAGATCTAAGGAAAGTATTCGGCAGAAATGTCTTCAATATTTAGAACGAGCTGAAAAATTAAAAGAATATATAAAAAAGCAAAAAAATGATAAGAAGAAACCTGTTAAGGATGGGGAAAACTCAAAAGATGGTAAAAAAAGTGACAGTGATAGTGATGAAGAAGGAGATCCAGAAAAGAAGAAACTTCTTGCTAAATTAGAAGGTGCTATTATGATTGAAAAGCCTTCTGTTAAATGGTCTGATGTAGCAGGGCTGGAAGGTGCAAAGGAAGCTTTGAAAGAAGCGGTTATACTTCCAATTAAATTTCCACATTTGTTTACTGGCAAACGAATCCCTTGGAAAGGAATATTATTGTTTGGGGTGAATATTTTTATTGACAATTTTAATTCCAGACAAAAACGCAAAATTCTAATTCTTGAATATTTTTTTAGCCTCCTGGAACAGGGAAATCTTATTTAGCGAAGGCAGTGGCTACTGAAGCAAACAATTCCACATTTTTTTCAGTATCATCATCAGATTTGGTATCAAAGTGGCTTGGTGAATCTGAAAAGCTTGTGAAAAATTTGTTTGAATTAGCAAGACAACATAAACCAAGTATAATATTTATTGATGAAGTTGATTCTCTTTGTTCGTCTAGGAGTGATAATGAAAGTGAATCGGCTCGTAGGATAAAAACAGAATTTTTAGTCCAAATGCAAGGTAAAGATATTAGATATTTAAATATGAATTTGTAGAATATCAAAAATTTTAATTTTATTGTAAAAATCATCTACAGGTGTAGGAAACGACATGGATGGAATTTTGGTGTTAGGAGCTACTAATATCCCATGGGTGTTAGACGCCGCTATTCGAAGACGTTTTGAAAAGCGAATTTACATTCCTTTGCCTGAAGAACTTGCTAGATTGGCTATATTCAAAATACATTTGGGAAATACGCGACATACATTATCAGACAAAGATCTCCGAGATTTGGCCGCTCAGACCGAGGGCTACTCAGGAGCTGATATAAGTATTGTAGTTCGAGATGCCTTAATGCAGCCTGTCCGCTTGGTTCAAACTGCGACTCACTTTAAAAAAGTACGTGGGCCGTCACCTACTAATCCCTCGGTTATAGCCGATGATCTTTTAACACCCTGCTCGCCAGGTGAAAAAGGAGCGATCGAAATGAACTGGATGGACGTGCCCGGGGATAAACTTTATGAGCCTCCGGTAACAATGGTAAGACAATATAATTTTTTTTTTTTTTTATATTCATGAAAATACTCACTTGTTAATTTCTTTGCAGAGCGATGTGCTGAAATCCTTAGCGACATCTAAACCAACTGTAAATGCTGATGATTTGAAAAAATTGGATCAATTTACGAAAGATTTCGGTCAAGAAGGGTAAAAGAACGTTTGTGACATTTATTTTGTCGGTTTTGTTGATTTAAAAAAAAAAAATATTTGTGTAATTTAATCTGTTTTACAGTAAGGCCTATTTTCAATTGTCTATTTTAATTTTTTTTAAAAATTATTAATTAATCAACCTGATTTTTAAAATGAAAAATTATGAATTGGGCGAAGATGTGAAATATTTTGTTAGTTTAAATCGTCCCTCTAGAATTTAAATTTAAAAAAATTATTTCTTTAATTCTCACTGATGTCTTTCAGTTGATTACGCCCCTTTTAATCAGAAATGCTTATTCAGAGGTGTAATGATTGTAAAAGAAATTTTATTTTTTTAGTTCTTATTCTCTTGGAAGAAATTGGGTCCGGAAAAAAAAAAAATTACACCTCTTTTTTTTTTGACAATTTTTTTAAAACTTTGCCGTCGGTTTAAAGAAATGCCACTTCGAAGAATCAAATCGAAAAATTAGGTTAATTTTTGTGTTGTAGTTTTAATTTATATATACATACATATTTGTTTTCTTTTTGAGTTAAGCTTTTTCTTCGTCATGATAATTAAGAAAAATGAATAATTTGAAGTGCGTGGAAAGCAATCAGTTCGCACTGATTCGTTCTTCAGCATGTGAGGCGAAATTTAAAATATAAAATTTAAAAGCACGCCGTTAAAAAATTTTTAAAACATGTACTGTTTAACGAAATGCATACTATGTTTTTGGCCATTTTAAATAAGGATCTTGTATAATAAATCATACGCTGCTATATTTTTTCCGTGAATTTTTTAAAATTATATTCCTTGGATAAGCACTGATACCTTTTTAAAGTAGTTTCAAAGAGTTTGAATTACAGTATTAATTCCTCTAACCAACACGGCTTTTTGCAGTTTGTTTTCACTTATACGAGGTTTAATTTTTGACGCCTAAACCTCGTCGTACGCGGTCTTCGACCTCTCGAATAGAATGGATAAGTTAAAATAAAAAGGAAAAGTCGGAAATTGAAGCTAAGACTTAATACATCAATAGTTGTTTTGGAAACATTTTTTAATAAGATATGTAAAAAAAAAAAAAAAAAAAAAAAAAAATCAAACAAAAAAAAAACAAACATATTCGATGATTATTAAAAACAGCCTTAGGAACAAATATTTTACTTTATATTTAGTTTGATCATAAAAACCGTTGACTTCAATTAATTAAATTTGACTAAAAATCCAATTTATAAAAAAAAAAAATCCCTGATGCTTCTATTTCTTTCAATTAAAAAATTGGCAGTCAGATTGAAAAAAACTCACGACCAATGACTGTTCAATGACTTTTAATAAATCCTAATTATCACAAATAAATGAAATAAAATAAATAAGATAAAATAAAAAATGGCTGTGTCGATTTGAAGATTTTTTTTTTAAGTAACATGCTTTTTTTTCCTTTTTTTTTTTTTCTTATAAAAATATCAATCTTATTTTTTTATTTATTTTTAAATTTAACTTCCCCTTACTTCAGGTAAATAATGTCGCAAATATTCCGAATCAAAATATACGACAGTTATTGAAATATCATCCCTAAAATTCCGTACAACGTCTTGGGGTAATGATAATAATTGTGATAATCGCCCTTGATCTAATCCGTATTCCGTACCGCCGAGTGCGTTTCTTAAAAGATGCGTGCATGCGTTTCTGTCGATCGGTTTCATGCTCAGGCAGTCTTTTCTAACTAACAAAGCTTCGTTGATTTCTTTTAGAGTCATATTATCTTTAGGAAGGCGGAAGGGAGTGAGGACGGTCTTTCCCCTCATATGTTCCCCGACCATTCGAACAACCTAAAAAAAAATTAATAATAAATTAATAATATTAATTTTCCTTTAGCAGTTCACTTAAAACCTCGTTAAGTTTACAAACCTGAAGAGGTGATATAAAATCCCACAGTCCATCTGTTGCTATGACTAGAAATTTATCTTTAGGTGTTAAGTGATGATAAGTGACGTCAGGACGAGCAGTAAGGTATGGAGGTGTATGGTAATGAGGAGGGACTACATTAGCACCGAAATACGGGCCCGCAATTTTTTCTAAAACATCCCTTTCCCATTTGTATCGGAAATCACCGAAAGCTCGTAATGGAGCAAGCTGCCCTAAAAGCCGATCAAACTTAATGATCGTATCCTGTTCACTAGGAGGGTGTTCCTTCAGTATTCTGTGAACTTCATTCATATTGTCAGAATTATGTTGAACGCTTACAATTTTAGGAAACCACTGATTATTTTCACCTAAAATCCCTAACACAGCTTGACAATCACCCACACTTGCAACATGAAGATTAGGTCCATTGACATATGCTACGCAACTCACAGCTCCAGACATGGCCACTGATAAAGTCTTTTGATTAACACGAAGATTTTTTTCAGTTTCTAATGCTTCCCTTGATAAGTCTTCATCCAATCTTAAAAATGACTTAATAAAAATATTTTCAATATTTTCATTTTCTAATTCATTGCAGCTAATTAATTCATTTACGTAAGTCCTAAAACTTTGTGCATATAAGTCTCTTAAAACATCAACAAATTCGGATTTTTCATTGTAAAAATCTAAAATTTTAATTGGCAGCTCTTTAGGTTTGCTAAGAGATTCCGCCAAAGAATCTAATTTACTACGAGGCAGCAGACTTGCTGAAAAATAATGGTATAATCTTTTTGCTACAACTTGTGCACAAGCACCTCCACCATGGCCATCAAAGACACCAAATAAAACCCTGAAAAAAAAGAATAATAATTGAAAAGGAGTTTTCATCAAATTAAACAACTAATTACCATTGTTATGAACACAAAACGCTTCATTCCTGGTATCTTCAATTGGATCATTAGATGGAAGCTGATTTGTATCATACGATTTTATTGATGTACCTGGATTAAATTCTTTGGTATATTCATTTGCCTGAAGCATGTTATTTACCTAAAATCAATCAACAATAGCTGATTTATGAATTAATAAAATAGCAGAAATACATAAAACTCCTAACCACAACTTGTCATATTTAAATTTCAAATCAGTTTAGAAAATTATAAATAATATTTAATCAAGCTTACCTCTAACGGAGTTAACCGGGAAGCAGCATAAAAGCGCGGGGTATTGTGAAATCGTTTTGCAAAATGACACTGAACGACGGGTTTAAAATTAAAACGTACATATTTTGGCCACTTGATGAATTTCTCATGATGAAAAAGCCCAAAATTGATTGAAAAAACTCTTTGCAATTCAATAATCATATCGCTCTCATTCTCCTAAATCTTTTATTGACTTTAATATAATATTGCAAGTAAATCAAAAGCAATTACAAGAATAGAATACTACGTATAATAAAAATTAAATAATTTTCTCTCGATTTATCCTAACCATAACAGAAAAGCAGACTAAATTGGACTTTAGGCTCCGTCCGAGCGACTTTGACTGCAGCGCCACCGTTAAAATTATGTTTAACTTATAATAGCAATATTCCCGCGAACTAATTGCGTTG
Source organism: Liposcelis bostrychophila (assembly GCA_037577465.1). NCBI lineage: Eukaryota > Metazoa > Arthropoda > Insecta > Psocodea > Liposcelididae > Liposcelis > Liposcelis bostrychophila. Next base: position 12,048,592 of record CM075210.1, read on the forward strand.
TGGAAATATATACGCTTCTATAAGGTAAACAGGTATATTTAAGTGTATATTTATATAAAAAAAGTCACTCGGAGCCTATGGCTAGCCTGGGCCCTGGTGACGTATTCTTATTGCTCTGTGGTGGTGTGCTGCTATGCTGTGAGTTTCGTTATACTCACGATTAAAAAACTTTAATTGCTGTCACATTTCAAGCCCGAATTTCTAAAATCATGATGATGCATCAACGATTCCGATCCGGTGTAATGAAAAAAAAAAAGAAAATTACGGTAAGACATTTTTCTGAATGCTTTGTTACTTAAAAAAGTTCGAGTTTCTTGTTATGTTGTTTAAAATTCTGGTATGCCTAACAGTATTTCAATATTTTGTGCTGTAGTGGAAATAGAAGAACTTCCCTTTGCCTGGAGCTTCACTACACTACACGGACAAGCCCAGAAGATGAAAGTCCAATTATGGAAAAATATGATTCGTATGACGAGATCTATCTATAACTGTTGCTCGAATTTAAGTTTTTTTTTTTTTATTTTTAAATTAGGACAAAAACCCTGAGCAAGTTTCTAAAAAATGGGAGAAAAAAAGTTTGCCTGTTATTTCTTAACTTCTCTTCCTAAATCGGAGGCCGCTGCAGTTTCGGCTCGTAACATGTCTCCTGTCGATAAAGGGCAGACGCAAAATTTCTTGGCCAACAACGGTGCCTGAAAAGACATAAAAAAAAAAAAAAATAAAATAAAATTGAAAGTCATCTGTTTTATGAAAAAGAAATCATGATAAACATTTTTTTTATGATTTTCGTTAATTATCTGGGTTCCTTTCCCGCAGCCGGCGATCCAGGTAGGACAGCATTTAATGCCAGGCTCTGAACTTTCACTTCCCGGTTTAAGTTGAGGTTCCGGCACAAGTGCCATGTCGTATTCCTTTATACTTTCTAAGGGTCCGATTTGTAATTGATTGGGCAAATAACGTGTGAAATTTAACAGAATTATAATCGTTTTTTTTTTTCTTTTTTTTCCTTTTCTTTTTCTTCATGATACCGTTTAAAACTAAAACTACCACGAACTTTAAAGTCATTTTTCCTCTTTATTGGTACGGTTTTTCTTAAGGGGGTCGGAGTGGTGACTCGTTTCATCTAACGGAATCGTGATCAATGAAGTTAAGCAGCATTGAGAACGGCCAGTAACTGGATGGGTGACCACCGACACTCCCTCCCTCTAGCAGGGATTATAGGAATTACTAATACAGTCATCTTAACCTCACTGTAAAAAAGCAGTTCCTCTCAAAAAAAATTGTGTACCTGACCGAAACGTCAATTAAACTATGGAAGAAATGACCGGAAAGTCAATTAAACTATAAAAGAAAGGACCGAAAAAAAAATTCCGCCCTATTGCCCTGCAGACTGAGCAAGAGAATGGAGCGTTGTTTATTTCGCACTGCTCCATCCAGTCGAATGAACATTCGAAATGGAATGAGTGTTCACAGGCTTCGGAGAGTTTGTAATCAATGGGGCCTTTTTCTGAGCTATACATATGACACAGATGTCGTTTTCCGCTAAGGCCGCCATTATTAGACATTTAAAAACTGTTTCATTTTTAACCGAATTCACTGCATTATGCAATGCACAAAGTCAATGATTGATAGGTAAATTAATACAAGGGAGGGATGAGTAAAACGCATACAAGCAATATAGCTTGTATCGGAACTTTCAAGACCTGGGTTGTTTTAATAAACCTCATAACCAAGAAAGCATAATGCACTTCGAAACGTCTCCAGGCCCGTAGCCAGCCTGAGAAACAAAGGGGGGCTCCAAATGGCCCCTTATAACATGGAAGATAGGGAAAATACATGGGCCAAGTCAAATTTACAGGGGGGCTCAAGCTTTTCCATAGGGGGGTTGAGCCACCCTATGCCCCCCCCCTGGCTACGAGGCTGAACGTCTCTTTTATGACTAAGTTTCCAATATAATTGTTATCCTGCACGACGTTTTATTTCCGACCAAATGAAAATAAAAAAGTTTCTCTCATCGTAATCATCCCTGCTTGTTATTATTATATTTTTTTTTTCTTTAAATTATTTTTAGTCCTAATTAAGTATGCGATTAACATAACACGAAAATATCCATCAAAAATATTTTCATTTTGTTCTTTTTTTTTTTTTTAAAATTAAAAATCTGAATTAATGGTAGAAATTTTGATTTAATTTTTTTGAAATGAGGCTGGAATTTGGCCCATAAAATTCATATAGCATTTTAGAAAATACCTTTCTTATGCTTTTTTCCATATGTCTCTCTTAGATTTTTAACACTTTAAACATGTATTAATTTTGTCTAATAAGAGTCTCTGCTTTTAGGATCAATTTTCAAAATACCGTATTGGAAATTTTAAACTATAGGTAACTTTAAAAATGTAGTGAAGTTAAGACACAACAATTGTTTTGACACAATAGACAAAGATAAGTTATATTTGTAATAATATAACTGTATATAATAATAATTATATTATAATAATTTGTAAGCTATATTTGTATAGTAGTCACTAAAATTTTTAAAATGCTGTGAGTCAATATGAAATCGAAGAGTTATTTCATAAAAATCATTCTGTGAATGTTTAAAAACAAAATTAAAGTTGCAACTTCCAGTGTGTTACAAATATATTTTTTATATTATCTTTAAATCATTTTTCTGAAAGCACAAATAAGCAGCAAAAATATTATTAAGGCTCATCTAATATTTTTAATAAAGTCGAACAATCTTTTATTCATTAGCAATTTAAAAGTTGAACTTTTTCCCTCCTAACCTGGCATCTAACTTGAAAAGAGCTAAAATTTATAGCCTTTAACTATATGGCAGAGAAAATCTTAGAAAATTTTAAAATATGATTGTGTTTTTGTAGCTCAGTTCTTTTTTGATAACCCATTGGGCATAGCATGTTTAGACATTTCTTGATAAATGAATAAAGCTGGCATTCGAGCAGGATTTACAGAAATCGGTTATTTTTTGATTCATAAGCACTTTTGTTGTGGCAGTATTATACTAGTCACTTTATTAAAAATTGTATTTCTTTTTTTGTCAAACAATTTTAATTCAATTTTTGACTCCATTTTGGTCATTTGAGTTAAAGTTGGCCACTCCTCTCCAAAGCCTTATTATTATTTTTGAATTTTTTTTTCTTGTTTTAGGTGCAGAAAATGTAGATACCGGGGACAAAAATGAATGAGCAATATCAGTCTTCAGAACCTTTGAACAGCTTTATAAATTGCCACAGCTGTAATTCAGAGATTAGCTGAATAGCACGTTATTATTAAAAAAGTGACGGTGGCAATTCAAATAAAAATGGAAACTACGAGGAAAACTAAATGGATCGATCTTTTTTAATTTTGGTGCACATAGTCATGGCTTACCAACATTGAAATTAATTAACGTAGTTGTGTTTAACATAAGGGAATAAAGGACATCCTTGAAAAAACCATTTAAATTTCAAAAGTCGAAATGGAGGAGCATGAAATGCTTTGAAAAGCTGAAAACTCGTCTCGGAATGAAGAATATAAACTCGAAGCGAAGAAGATACAAAAGCTGATGGAATGCGCTTGCTGATGATGATTGAAAAAGATTAAAGGTAAAGTATTTATTTTATAATGTGGCATATACTTTTTTAAGGAGCATTAACGCATATAGTTCAATAGAGATAAATCCCAACCCTATTTAGCGGGAAAAGAAATACATGAAAAGGAGGAATACCGTCATGAAAACAAGAGTGAGGAGTCCGTTAATGCATGAGCACGAGTCTGGTTTGTAAACCATGCCCCTACTCCACACTAAACACGACTCAAGTCTATTCAGTTTTCAGTACTCTCGTGTCCTTCCTCTGGAACGTATCGCTGTACGTGTATCTGCGTTGATTTTCCTACCTTTTCGATCTATTTTTCACGTGATTCTCGCGGAGATTTCCTTTAATTGTTTTCCAGTGCTTCTGGTGATATTCAAATTTTAATTTTTTTTATTTATTTTTTTTTTAATTAAAAAAGAAACATAAAACAACCGGTTGAGGCGACACATGCGTTGATTGAATTGTCAACCGAGTGAAATTTTAACCAAAAAGAAAAAAAAAAAAAATTTAATTTTTCCCCGTGGCTTTTAAAACAGTTTTCAAAATTCCCCGTTTAGATCCTCTTGAGTTTTCCGACAAAAACGTCAAAATTTTTCCACACGACCTGCTGCGTATACCCTCCGTCGTGGAGCCAACACGCGGACCAATGGCCCTCGAGGCCACCTCGCATAAAAGGTAAGCCCTTATCATTATAAGCAGCACCGTCGGCATATTACAAAAAACTTTCAAAAACGTGGGACAAAAAAAAAAAGGAGGAAAAAAGTCAAATCCTTTATGTTAAAAAAAAAACTTAATAATCATGCAGACAAGTTTTGAAATTTCAATCATTTAACATTTCGGAGTTAAGCCGGGTTATCATTTCCATCTTTAACCATTTCAGAAATAGAAGATGATAACGTATTTGAACAACCGTCGTAAATCAATATGACACCATACATTAAAACGAGAAACCTAGAAATTTTATGCTAAAATTTTTAGAAAAAGGCATCCAGAGGGGGAGCGGGAAAGGAAGGTTAAAAAAGAATCGCCTCCGGGGAGGTATTTAGGGTGAATGGAAAAAAAAGAATGTCAAAATCCGTGAGAATAAGGGTTGGTCATCAGTTGTATACCTGAAGACGTTCTGCCACCTCAAAAGGCGCTATGACAACTTCTCAAAACTCGATGGTAATTTTTTTCTTTTCTTTTTTTTTTTTTTCGTCTTGTTATGCTCTCTAGGAAAATCGCCGGAGGTTCACTGTTGATTTGGGACACAAACCTATTGTTGATTTAGGTTCTTCAGTTTTTTCACCCCCTCGCCTCTCCCTCGTCAAATTATTTCTTGGTGGATAAATGCGAAAGCCATATAAATATTTTATTTTTATTGAGGAGATGAAGCTTGAAGATACGCGAGTTTTAAAAACTTTTAAATCTGGTTTTTATTGACTGACATAATCGAAAACTTCAAATGTTATATAGGGAGTGGATTTTGCGGTAGCACTAGCACAAAGGAACACGACAACGGTTTGTCATTGGGAAAATTGCTCGAGGATGGCCCTAGGTCGTTTACCTGAAACATGTCTATTTTGGTCGTGAAAGAAGATCCATCAGTCGATTTCGTTGTCTTTTTTTTTTTTTTCTTTCTTTCTTTCTTTATTTTCATTTTTAAAGTTTGACACGAATCCTTGTAAATCTTCTTAGCAAATCTTCCTTCCTTTTTTTTTTCTTTTTTGTTTAATACAGAAAAGATGAAAAATGACTTCTCAATTTTTTTTATTTAGTTTTTTTAAATGCCCCAGGGCTTATATGTATGTTTAAAAAAAAAAAAGCAAAAGAACGAAATGAGACGCAAAAGGTTATTTTTTTCATTTTATATATATTTTTTTTATTTCTTTTCAAGTTGTCAGATATGTTTCAGGTATAGCTCTGAATCCTGAGGCGTACAGGTGGGTCATCTTGTTTGTAATGGAACACGAATCACGATCTTCCTCGTGGGTGTGGGTAGGTGGCTTACAGATTAGTCACAAATTTTATGGACCATTCAATTTTCTTTTAAAAAGAATTGGCCCGGGGGGGAAGCAAAACTAGGTGTGAGCTAATGTGAAAGTCACAAGTTTAAAATTTTTTTTTTCCACCCTGAAGCCATGGATGTAATACCCTCATGCCCCCACGAGCTATTCAATTCGTGATTATTCGATGTGAGGGAGTATCCACTCAAAGCATCTTTGAGCCATTATATTTCCCCCCCCCCCCCCCCCTGTCTTTGGTTTCTTATTTATTCTATAGAAATTTTGTCTTCGACAGGATTTTTTTTTTTTTTTTTTTGAATGACATTGATTAGACGTTTGTGACAGATTGGTTTGTAAACTTCCCGTTTTGAATGCACGTTTCATTGACCACCAAGATTGTTTTAAATGTTAGTTGAAGTTGCTTTTTTTCCCCTCAAGAATTTTTTTTTTTATTAATTTTTTTCGCTATATCTGTGAAACTTGTCTTTCGTTTAAGAAGTAATTGAAATTGATTATCAAAATTTAATAGATGTGGAGGAAAGATTTTATATAACAGTAGCGGCTGCTGATTGGCAGGTTTTGATATTTCTTTGCAGTTTTTAGAATTATCCAGTGAAATAATTGGATTTCACGCAGAAAATTAAAATGTTGAAAATGAGTTGGCATCTGGTTTGATCGTGATAAATACGCATTTACGTTTTATACTGCACCAAAAGTGTGTGTTCTGTACATTGTCAAGTGACCACTTGACAAGGTACAGAAAGAGGGCCACTCTTTACCACGACCGTATAAACAGGTTCGGAAACTCCTATTCCTTATACATAGGAGATCTTGTCCCGCTTAACTACGCGAAAATTAGTTCTTCCTCTCTACCACCGTAAGCGCTACTTGTACGCGAGACGCTTTTTGATTGGTCGTTGAGATTTGTAAACAACGATGGCGGCGCACGGCTGTATGTACAATACGTCTACGGCCTTGGTCCCAACTTAAACGATCAGACATGTTGCGTCTTTCAAGATCGCAGCGCCATCAATGGCCCATTTTAGAACTAAAATGTGCGTAGTTAAACGGGACATGAACGGCATGGGAACTGTCCGGACCTGTCTATACGGCCGTATTCTGAATGAGCGTTATTCTTACGGCAAAAGATTGATTTTTTTGCTTGACAAATATGTCCGTAGTGCACCTTGTATTGTCTTTTTTGATCAAATGCTGGCCTGTTTTCGAAAAAGCCTCAGCGTACGGATGGGTTTAAGTGATTGGCCAATTTGTTGGAAAAACGGGAATAACTCCTTATTATCTAAATTCTATCTCGACATTCTTGAGCCACTGATTTGAAATCTTAAGTTGAAAATAAAAATAAAAATTTTCGATCCTATGTTTAGTTTATGAGGCTGATATGTTAACTTTTTAACAGTCGGAAAAAGAAAATATCTTGAACAAGTTCTGGCTTGCAATTAAATCGGGATGTTTCATTGCAAAACAAAAATGCTTCACGACAACGGACAGGTTGTTTCTTGACAAGAATATTTTTATTGTTTTTGCATGATTTTTAAAAAAATGCCTTGTCACAATACATTTTAGTTTTCGCATTAGCCATTTTTTTTTTTTTTTTTCGGAATAATATCCTAGAGGAGGCATTGTGACGTTCCCGACCATTTTTCCTGAAAAAATAAATTCCTAATACATTTTTTCTAAAAATTTTGGTTCCTACAATTTTTTTTCTAACCTTTTTTCTCCCTGATTTTTAATTTTCCTTAAATTTTTTGATTCCTAAAATAAAATTTCCTAAAATGAACATTTTTCCTAATTTTTTGTTAAAAAATTTTAGAGATTTAAAAAATTAGAAAAAATATTCATTCTAGAAAATTTTATTTTAGGGATCAAAAAATTTTAGGAAAAAAAAAAAAAGGTTTAAGAACCAACATTTTTAGGAAAAATGGATTAGGAATTTATTTTTAGGAAAAATCACTGTGATAATTATTAACATATGGCCAGTGTATATTCCCAGACTGAAAGGGTTAAAATTTGAGACATGGTATTTTTTAGCTTCCCAAAAAGAAACAGTTTTACGATATTCGAAAAATTAAAAACCCTCGGGAATCCCGTAATTTCTCTTTATTTATCAATAATTCGTTTGAGAATTGTTAAAAAACAATTTGTTGTTGGGGGAAAAATACCGGAAAAGGAAACGGAATTTAGACGCAGCAAGCTTAAAGTACCAATGAATCGTAGGGACGCAGTCTTAACCAAACTTAATGAAACTCCGAACAACTTTTGCGTAAAGACTCCTTTTCCTATTTCTTTTTATATTCTTGGTCATATTGTTAAAAACCTGAAATCCCATTTATAAAATATAGGAATATGGCAATGCACGTCTTTTATGTTTTATATTCAAAATAGGAAACGAAAAAAAAATATTATAGTCAAAGCGGGGGAGAAGTTGCGACACGATTTCAAAATGGCGGTCTCATTCGAAATAGATTGAAATATTTTTTCGTTTCAACACAATCGCTTTGGGTTATCCCCGAAATATAAGGAGATAAATGTCAGCGTGTCGGATTCAAAAGCCCTTGAAGCAATTGTTTCGAGTTTTGTTTTTATGTGCTAGAAAACTTCTTAAATATTCCGCCATATTGCGTTCGATCTTATTTTCATCCGATTTTAATCTTAAATTATAGGATTCGAATCAAGCTGGGAATGTTATCATCTTAAATCCCTTTTCCCGTTTTTTTTTTCTAAACGAACGAAAAAAAAAAATTATACGAATTTTTTTTTTGGCACATGCTGTAAACTGTTTAGACAAGAGAGAGAGAAAAAAAAAGATGAGTAATTTAATAATTATAATAAAATAAGAAACTAGTAGAGGTGTGGTTTGACGATAACAAAGCTCACGGAGAGAAGAACTATGAGGTTTGATGCCAGGGTGTAGCCCTACCTGGGCCGGTAGCACGATTTTTTAGACATGATGAGCTCTGGTAATATTACCGGATTGGTGTAAATTAAAACGTTGTCTTGAGGTTCATTAGTTAGATAATTTAACGGGGAACCACTTCCGTTAACGAAACGAATCTTATTTTATAAACGACGGACAGCCTACTTGGTGTCAACTTTTTTTTTTTTTTTTAAATTTATAATTTATTGACCGTTTTTCTTTTTCGTAAGGATGATGCGAAATGATTTTAAGCCTGAGCAGTAGCCGATATAAGATTTATAAATGATTGGTTTTTTAAATTATCAACGACGGATTAAGAAATATGATCGTAGGGCAAGTTTGGGAGGCTGTGTTTGTTTTCGCCTATCTGATCCCTGGAATGCATGTATACGGAATAGGTGTAGTAAAATATTATCAAATGTTTTGCGATAAATATGTGAAAGGGATGTGTAAATTAATATCATATTACTAAATTAATGTAATTCATGTAAATTGTAAATTAAAACACGATCAAAAAATTTTTGCTACCCAATAAATCTTAAGACCACTTACGTATAAATTTCTCTAAAGTGGTGTTTGATGAGCGGAATATAACTAATGGTTACTTGTGTTTATGTAGCCACAGGAATTATAAGCTTCCGGTTTGGCTTGATCATTGGTAATTGAAGCATTCTTTGAAGTTCTAAATTTCTGGCCTATCCCGATTGCTCTAAATTTCGATTCATCTAATCGCTTTTAGAGGAATATAAGATGTAGGCGATTTTTATTCCTCTAAACTTCGATTACTCTAAACTTCTATTTTTTGTTTTTAGAGGAATCAAACGTTTTCGGGATTTTGATTCCTCTAAAAGCCAAAAGAGATTAGATGATTCGAAATTTAAAACAAATGAAGGACAACCCTGAATTTCTTGTGTCGCAGATCATGTCACACGTCTTCTTAGCTGAACATTTTTTAGGGTTTTCCCAATGAGAAAAAAATATTAATACATATTTGTAAAATATTTTTGAAATATTTTTCATTATTTTAAAAATATTATGCAGATATTTTTTGAAACAAGAAACAATAAAAATATTTTAAAATTTTTTAAAAAGATTTTAAAAATATTTTTATTGCTTTCTGTTTCAAAACATATTGCCAAAATATTTTTAAATGATTGAAAAATATTTTAGAAATATTTTAGAAATATTTTCAAAATATTTTATAAATATTAATATTTTTCTTCTCTTTGGGAGCCAGTCTATGTGAAATCAAGTATTAGACTGCATAGAAAACTTAATTTAGTAAAACTTCATGTAGTAGTAAAATTTCGTATATTTCGTCACCTGAGATTTCCCAATAATTGTCGAACTTAGCTGATTGTCCTCGCCAAAATTAAAATCTGCGAACAAATCGGTCATTTTGACCATTTTGAAAGTACCGTTATAAGGTCGAAAATGGCGCTAAGTCAGTCAGATCAAACATTGAGCTGAAAAAACTGAGTTTATTGGCGAAAGGAACAGCAAATTAAGTTTAAGGGTTATTATTGGCTCCAACCTTTTTTTTTTTTTTTTTTTTTTTTTTTTTTTTTTTTTTTTTTGAGCATTCTAAAATTTTTTTATGACATTTTTTAGGAGTAAAACATCTAAATTCTACTTCCAAAGCGCCTGAAGCACCTTCGGTAAAAATTTCAAATCTGAGTGCATTACTTTTCCTTAAAATTTGGGTCTACGATAAATTTCCAAAATTTCCGGGAATTTATCGTAGACTTAAGTTTAAAAAAAAGTGATTGATGAAAAAATCTGAAATTTTCACCGAAGGTGCTTACTCACTAGTAGAAACGCGCTTCGTAAGTAGAATTTTGATATTTTTCTCTAAAAATAAGATATAGACGATTTTCAAAGGTTAGGGTGTTGCGCAAAAAAAAATTGACTGGTGCCTAGCCTTAAGCTGTTTGATTTTGTTGAAAGTTTTATTTGGTAAAAATGTCTGCAGTTTTTTTCGTAAAAAAAATAAATAAATAAATAAATAAAGCAAACAAAGCCGCATAATTTGGCAGGGGCAGGCTGCCGTCGCAAGCGAATTTGTCCTCCGTTTATTTCGAAATGGGAGCCCAGTTGATTTGTTTTTGTAAATTTCGCTTAAAAATAAAACCAACGATTTCCATTTTGAAAAAAATGGAGATAGGACAAAGTCGCTTGGTGTCGGCAGCAGGGGCTCTTGAACTGTTCATACATATTATTTATTATATAGCCTCCTGGAGCAGATTCGTTGGCCAGATATGAGTAATTTGACGCAAATTCGATGAGACGAGGTGGCCATATTCCCTTTTCTCTGAAATTTCTCTTTGTTGGACATTTTTATGACCTTTTATTTAATAATGCCAAATAAGATGTCTTCAGCCAGTTTAACCAACCATTTGCCAAATTTGGCACCGATTAATATTCCTCATCTGCTTTTTAAACGAAACAGTTTTATAGGCTCGTTTTATTTATACATCATATTAATGTAATATGTTAAAAAAAAAAAAGCCCAAACCTGAATCACTCAACCTGAACTACTGATCATTAGTAAAAAGCATTAAATTCCTAATCACGCAAACGCACATAAATTTCCATCAAATACCTTATTAATTCTACTGATTTTTTTTCTTTCTTCTTTTTACGTGTAATTCCTATATAACAATAATTTACATTTTCAATACAATGTAAATATAAAAATAAATTGAAAAAGCTAATGGAGTTGAATGGAAAAATATAATTTTTAAACTGCATTTTTATTTCCGTTTGCATTTGGAAAACATACCTATGGGCATGTACCCTTAAGCAAGAGTTTGCGGTTTTTTGGTTTATAGAACGGAAATTCGCCTATCCAATCTTTGGTATTATTTTTCGCTTTAAAATAGTAAAAAAAAAAAAGGAATCGTTTATTGCGAATTAACATAAAAGGAGTATTAAGAATGCGATGATCGAGTTTAAATTTAATTTTAATAAATTTGTTTTAGACAATTCGTCATTAATGGTAGTTAATTACCATTATACATCATCATCGGAATTAATTTTACGAGGTAATAATTAAGTATCCGTTGACGGTTAAACGATACTTTTTATGTTGCAAAAAGAATCAAATGATGCACAAAGATGTCAATCACCTTGATTTACTGAAAAAAAAAAAAAAAACCTTGGAATGTATGATATTTTAGCTGATGGATACGTGACTTCATTATTTTTCGTCTTAGAGCAAAAATTAAAAAACGTGCAGGGTTCCGATTTAATTCAATAATGAGTTGTTTCCATTCGAGAGAAAAATTAAGGAGGAAAAAAAAAGGAAATGATTCCGGGTATATGATTCGAATAAAATTGAAATTTGTTTTAATTAATTAATTAATTATATAAAGCTGATGAAAGTGTCGGTGGCGAGCACACACACGAGAAAAGTCAACTTTTTTTAACACCCAACATGCACTAGTTATTATCTGAGAGAATGATTTATAGGAAATTTTTTATGAAGGTGGAATGTTAATGCGGAATCTTCTTTGTCTGGAAGGTAGAAAAAAAATAGCCAATTAAATTCATGTCAGGAAAAAAAAAGGCCGAACGCGTTTTTTTAACTTTTGTCAAAAACCAACAACATGGTTTTTAAATGCACCGTGAAAATATAATATTGCAAATAATTTTTTATCTTAACGGTCTATTTTTAATAGCCGAGAACATAATTAAGAATTAATTACATGTAATATGTACATATTAAAAGTGAAGATTTATTTTCAAATGGCTACGTTTTAGTAAGGCTTGTGTGTACTTGTGTGCGCTGGTTGCTGGAAGGCATAGAGGACCTTGGTTTGAATTTGTCGCTAGTTGCACAGCCGACAGCTATAATGAAGAAAAAAAAAAAAAAAAAAGATTAAAAGAAAAAAAAATACGCAGTTGAATATGATTATTTTTTCCCCCTTACGGGTACTTGAATTATGATGTTGATCGCTGACGGGGATTTATGTAGAAGAAAAAGAAGAAGAAAATAAATCCAGAAAAGCGAGGGAAACTTAACCTCCTTGAAACGCATCGAAAACGGATGACTTGTCGAAATGGTATGCGCCGGGAGGGGATTCGAGTATCAGTTATACGGAAAAGGAAGTGGAATCGAGCTCTGAAAAGACGTAGATTTTATTTTAAAATTTAACGGCGAGGAAGATGAATTCTATCCTTCATAAACAATCCTTTTTTTTAGTGATCAAAGGCTCAGTGCAATTTTCTCAGATGGATCCGGCCTTATGTCAATTTTCGTCACTTTTCCTCGAACGACACCTATTTTGTTATCAGTTATGAGTTGCACTAAAAAGTGAGGCCAAAAATACCGATGTTATTTTTTTTTCTGCTTCCAAGGCTTAAGTTTCAACTTTGTAAGTTATTTCCAAAAAGTTAGGCCGATCCGTCTGTGCCATCTTGGAGAATATGATTGAAGTCTGATAGATATTTTAACAACTTTAGATGTGAGGAAAATGAAACAAATATAGGAGTATAATTTTAAGTCGCGCAATAAATTAGTATTTGAGCGACGTACTGCAGGGGGTGCGACGTATTGCAGGGGGCGCGACGTACTGCAGGGGGTGCGTGAGTTTAGCGTTAGAATTTTGGCATAATTTTTTTTAATGACTCCTTTCATGCTAAAAATTGTCCATTTTAATTATGATAAGAACTGCTGATGCACGGAAAACCCCCACAATTTTTCTGGCCGTGGAAAAGCCTAAAAAAATAGACTAGAATTTTTTTTTTAATCGTTGAAAACTCTAAACAAGTGTCGCAATAAAATTTCCTTGCCAGCCAAAGCCAGCATTTCAAGTACCCCTTCCCTCCCTATAATGTTCTGACGTAATATTTGAATGGCCTTTGAGGTGAAAAGGTACAATTTTTTCGACAATTTATTTGATTGATTATGACCAGCAGAACTGCAACTAAAACTGAATCGCTTATTTTCGGCTTTATTTTCTTTTATTATCGTTAATTTCAGGTTTTGTGGTCTGAATTCCAGTCGTTCATGTCAATTGCCGTTTCATAATTGTAAAGCTCCTGCTTGATGGATATTTTTACAAGGGACAAAGAATTTCCATCAGGGTTTGTTAGTTATTGAATATGGGCATTAATCAGCAGGCGGGAGGTCGGTGGCTTGGAGTCCACTCTATGCGAGTGCCTCCGGTATATTGTTTTTGCACACTTCCAGGTTCCAGTGTTGCCAGGTGCAAGGAAATTTCAAGCGTTACAAGGACAAGGTATTCTTTGAAAAAATGTAAGGAAACGCAAGGAAATTTTGAGCTTTTCATGGAAATGAATTTTAAAAAAAATCAAGGAAATACAAGGAAATTTTAGCCAGAACTGCTCAAAATACAAGGAAGTTTGACGGCAGAAAATGAAAATCCGGCTTCTAACAAGGAAATTTGCTAATTTCGGTACAAGGAAGTTTTTACCGCCATTTTTTTGTAAACATAGGGAAATTTCGAAAAAACAATCTGGCAACACTGCCTGTTCGCTCCTTTAGTAAAAACTGGCTTATTAAGCACCTACCAAATTAATCTTCGCCTTGTTCCTGAGAAACTAACTTCATTTTCTTTGTTTAGAAAATTTTTGATCATTTTCTTCTTCTTCATGAAAGTTTTTGATCATTTTCTTTGTTTAGAAAAAAATCATTTTTGTAACTATTTTTCTCAGTTCGGTTTGATCGTCTATCCTTATTTTAAAAGAAGTAGGCACTAAATTTAATATATGGCTTTTTCTAAATTGTCAGTTGCCCTTGCGGAATACACTCCTTGCGGTTGTCGTTTGTGTTTATTAGTCTTTTAATAGCCTTCAGTGGTTTTGCAAGGCGTCATTACGTAAGCCATCAAAGATCACTCAGGAAAATTTAAAATCCCATGAAAGTATTGTCGTACAGTAAAAACTATTTTGTTTCAACGTAGGTAGGATTTATTTCTAATCTCGGAATTTTCATTTACTTTTTTTATTCTACAGTTTTTCATCTTAGTCGAAATTGCAATTGATGGTCCCATGGTCTATATTTTCGTAGTGGCACTCCTTTCCCAACCGAGTTTCGCAGTCGTCTTGAGATTTTCTCGGTTTTTGCGAATTCGATGTACTATCTGCTTATACTTTAATTAAATCATCTATCCGTAATCAATTTATGTAAAGGGCAATTTTCAAAATCTAACGAAAACGTAATGAAATATAAATCACCGTAAATTTTTTCTTTCTTTTTCAATCCCCGTTTTCTGTTTATATATACTTTCTAATACTCAGCGAGCAGTCTATCAAACAGCCTTATTTAGTCGATCACAAGCTTTTTCTCAAATTTTCATTTTAAATGGCGTATAACGTTCACATTTAACTTATGACGATAAGAAAAGTATTTAAGTGGATAATTCCTCATCTAATTAAACAGGGCTTGAGGCTATTTTGAATTTAGAACGCGTTTTCAATGACGGCTCTGATAAGACTATGCCCGAGGGAATGCCCTACCCTTAAAAAAAAAAAGCTACAACCTGTCTAACTGATGTTGTAACATAGACGAATCGATTTATTTCGATTCCGTTTTATTTATATTTAGTTTTTTTTTTTTTTTTTTTTTACTGGAAATAATTTTTCTTTAAATCCAATACTCTATACGAATCACGCGAAACAAGTCAGAAATGATTTTCGCTTCTTTGATTTTAAATAATCAATTATAAAAGATTCGGATTTCTCGGAAACGGATTACATATAGTCCTTTGGAAGATGGTAATATTAGTTTAATTCCCGGCTCGGTAAATGAGCGACTTATATTGAATCCAAAATAAATTGCAGCGCATAGATAATCTTGGAAAAAAGTATTGTATCCGAGGATTTATCAAATTAAAAAAAATTGTTTTTTCTTGGAAAATAATAAAAAGGTATAGAAACTTCTTCTTCTTCTTCTTTTTTTTTTTTTGTGGCTTAGTCATTTGGGGTCCTTAACCCCTTCCTGTCTAAAGCATCCAGCCAGATGGATGCATAAGGGAAACTGAGGAAAATGAATATTCTCAGGTATTTTTATTTTTGAAAAATTTTGGTGTAAAAATAAAGCACGGATACTTAAAGAATTATTTGTCAAATAAAAAGTGTTTAAAAATTTTTTTTCTGTATGCAATAATTTGTTAAAGTTTGAGCTTAGAAATTGTAAATCAAAACGGTCGGAATAAAACGGTCCAAAACTTTTTCGCGCGAGTGTTGTATATCATATGAAAGCTCGCTGGGTGTGTTGTCGAATGACACCATACCGAAATCTCCAGCTTTTATAGGTTTCAAGATATTGCAGCTCATAGGGCTCCAAATTGATTGTCCATTTTTGACCCCTTTGAACTACAATATCTTGAAACCTATAATAGCTGGAGATTTCGGTATGGTCTCATTCGACAACACACCCAGCAAGCTTTCATATGATATACAACACTCGCGCGAATAAGTTTTGGACCTTCCCGGGGGGGGCCCCTAGGGACCCTAGGGTGATCACCTAAGATTTAAAAATTGGTATATTAGGAATGTCCTTCTGATTCTTAATTTTGCTGTGAAGTCCGATTTTGTCGACATTTTTGTGAAATAATAAGTTGCTAGTTTCCTACTGTGTGGACCTGTAAGACTCTCAGGATTCAAAATCTAAAATTTCTTGTTCAAGAATCTTGCTCAACATCTGGCAAGATTTCAGAAGATCTCGCAAGATCTTCAGCAAGATTCTTGAACATGAAATTTTAGATTTTGAATCCTTAGTGATACAGGTCCTGAACCAAAATCTGAGTCAATTTCTCGAAATTTTGTTGAAATTTTTTGTGCTCATCCTTAGTAAAGTGGTTTAGAGCTTTTAAAAAAATAACGTTTTCTGAACTTTTTCGTAAAAATAAATTTGTAAGGGGTCTTCTTAAGCCTCCTGCGTCGAAATAGACTCAAAATTTGGAAGCTCTGATCTCGAAAACAGTTGGGCCATAGTTTGAAATCCCTGAAAAATAAGAAATTGAGATTACGGTGTTACATCTAACTCCTATTCAGGGATTGCCTAACACTGGGTTGCAAGGCGACGTACTTACTAGGGATGAGTTTAGGACCTCTCTGATATCCAGAAAAAACATTTACATCCATCTTATAAATTCAGTCCGGGAGAGTCCGATCTTAAAAATAGGCCTAGACAAGAAAGGGTTAATCCAAGAAGTGAAAAAGCCATTTGCAAAAGAAGAAAAGTTGAAAGACTTTGTATGAATGAATTCAGTAATTCAAGGGAAAACCAACTACAGCAAATAGAGAAAGGAAATTAATTTACGGCGGTTAAATGAAGAATACATAATGCACCGTTGTGCCAGTGTTTCATGGTAATTAATATCGCCCATTTCATGTCTACTGATTATAAGTTTATTGATTTAACAGAACCGTTTTAGATTAGCATTTGAAACTTTTAAGAAGTATATAACCCTGCCTTTTGCAAAAGTCGCGAGAATACCCAATTCAAGATGCATCAATTCCGGGTTTACGCGATTCATCAAGTGGTGAAAACAGAGCGACGGCCTTTGGTGAAAAAAAAAGGGGTAAACACATCTACATACAACACATGATCAACTACATAAGGATGTCATCAAAAACCGCGAAAATGACATTTTAACGAGAAAAAATGTGAAAGTGTTCAACAGGTTTTTATTTTTTCTTACCTTCTTAAAAAGAAAAAAAAAATTGATGCGTCGCGATCAAAATGATGACCGGTTTGACCTTTTCGATGGAGGATCGCGATCACACAATGAGACATCCTACACGATTAGTTATTCTTGAATTGGAGAAATCGTCTTCGATTAAGGGCTTAGATTGCATTTTGGTCTCGACCTTTTCTTCAAGAGATGTCACCACACCCGATCGGGAATCCGCCCTCGGGTTTGGAATAGGGAAAATCCATATAATACCCTGGATAGACATTATGTAAAAAAAAGGGGAAATAAAATTTCTTTGTTAATGATCGTCACTACCGAATGAAAACAATTCTGTCATTCTGTCATAATGTTATAAGTTAAGCAGAAGTACGGCTATAAATTAGCGTGAACATGACGACCTTATAACATTCTGAGCTGCAAAGCGCAGTCGTAAAGTGTAGAAAAATATCGTGGAACCTTGAAGAGGAGACATTATGTTGTAGGTGTTAAAACCTTCGTTTCCGGTCTAATAGCCGTTATTATTTTATTTCGATGCTATTGTTTTTTCTTTGAAATTTTTCATTGATTGAATAATTGGGCGGTTAGGGCGTTCATTACATGTAATTCAACACATTTTAGCCCTGTGCGCGTGTGAGAAATTTTTTTTTTAAAAATTTCGGCTGTTGGTAAATTTTTTTTTCAGACGCTATACGACTGGAATCTTCCGATAAAAAACAATTTCAAATTGGGCAATACAAGTTTTCAAACGACTTTACGGCCGTCCCACTTCACAAACAATCAAAACTAATACTCTAAGTCACGAGTCTCCTTAATTTAAGACTCGGGATTTACATTTGGTAATTTAATAAGTTAAGCATGAATTTTATGCCCGCCTAAGGGTGACTCTGATCCTTCGGCTCATGGGCATCATTTTCGTGGAATACGTTAAATTCATATGTCACACGAGTGGGACAAGGGTCAAAATTTCACTAGTTGAAAGAAGGACAGTTCGAAAGAATTAACGAAAAAAAAAGAGAAGGAATTTCATTGTCGTCACTTGACGTTATACCGTTGTTACCCTCGACTTCTTGTGTTTTATTACCTCGCCATACGATTGACCACGATTAGGCTTGCTGGTTGTCCGTTTCTTTTTAAGGTTAAAGGTTATCTCATTTTGCGGAGGTTTTCTTTTGAAATATGAGATTAGCGTAAGAAGCGGTTAGTTCTTAACATATGAAAGTAATAGGAAGCAGCGATTTTGTTATCGGGCATAATATCTAGATTTAGTGTGATTGCTGCAGTTAATTGATAAATTTATGCTGGATTAAATTGTACAACTTTATTGCCAGGGTCGTGTTTAATATTATTCGTTATAGCATTTTACTTAAGGCAGTAAATTTTTTTTTGCTGTTAAAACGAGGAACATATATGGTTTCCAGTTAAGGTCAAAACTTTCTGTTGGTGGGTTTACCCTTGCCACAGAACACATTGATTAGGGATAGCAATAAATGTTATAAGCATTGGCTTATTACTTTCTTCGGATCAAATCTTAATCGATTCTGTAGTGATGGCCGGAGATTCTTCTAAAATCTTTGTAAATCCCGTAACAATCGTAGTACCACTACCGTATGACTCAAAACAAGAAATAACTATTGCGAACTCAAATATGTGTTGTAGTAATACATTTTGTTAAAAATCTTGCAAAAACGTTAAAAATATTATGTCAAGAAACAACTGGATCGTTTTCACTAAGCATTTTTGCGTTATTACGAAATTTTGCTGTTTTCAGACAGGGCAGAACTTGCTCAAAATATTTCCTTGCTGTTTTGTCGCATGATAGAACTTGCTGAAAATATTTCCTTGTTGTTTTGTTGCAAGACAGAACTTGCTCAACATATTGCCTTTTTTTAAGCGTAACCGTAGTCACCAATCATTTTTTCATGGCTCAACGCAAATAATGCAACCATAGTTACCTGTTTATTAATTAGGAGCCATAACCTTACCAAAATTGAAAAAGTACAGTAGAGTACAGTACTCAAAATTACATACTCGAAAGTACATTTACTCTAAATTATTTTTGCCAAAAGCTTTGGCGTTTCCCATCGATAAAAACGTTTTTTTTAAGTAATCGAAAACTTCTGAGTCGTTATTAAGGGAAAAAAAATATGAAATGATCCTTTAAAAAAAAAAAAAAAAAAAAAAAAAAAGTTTAATTCTGGTATTAATAAATTTCATTTTTCGAAAGCCGAGTCAGGAAAGCGAAACTTAGAATTAAAAAAAAAAAAACTGGCTTGATATAAAAAAAAAGTATATTTCACATTTAAAAATTTCATTATCCAAAACTTTTTAATCTGAGGACTGCAGGAAAAAAAAATGGGGAAAAAGGTTGCTTATATGAAAAAATCCCTAAAGGGCTTCGAATTTGAAGTGAACGCACATAAACGTAACTTATGTTATAATTAAATTATAATGAAATAAATATCCCCAAGTATATTACATTGTAAGGTTGGCCATTGTGTAGATGGACAATACTCTCTGTCCCGGTCGTATCTTGAAACAATGGTTTCAAATGTTCCTCTTATTACAATATTATTCGTTGTTTAAAAAAAAAAAAAGTGGAAAAGGTATAGATTTCAGTGGCGGCTTGTTTTTAAATTATAAAAAAATCGCCGTTCTGCAGTTTGTTCATCGGTATTCATTTTCTGCATTTAAATGTCATTACGGAAATGTTGCTTAATGTTGTTTAGGTGACATTTTTTTTTTTTTTTCGGAAAAAAAAAATGGACAGTCCGCCACTGAAAATTCTTTTTTGCAAATTCCGCCACTGACAGACTGTATGAAGGCCCAAGCACAAACATTGAGCAAATCAAACTGAATTACGAGGCCAGTTAATTATGAAGTCGCTCGCGAGTTTGATGTGCCTGGGGGGCTACTCCCTCTCGTATACCCTTAGTAAACCCTTCTCTTCCACAAGCTCCGGAATCGCCCAAAATGTCTGATTTATTAAAAACTACTCTACTCTCGAGTCCTGCGGGAATCTAACTTATCATAATACAAAATGAAATGTTCGACTTATTATAATCTTATATAAGGGGGGATCATTTCACGGAGGAAAAGTTTTTCAGTAATTTAAATCCTGGAAAATGACTTTTCATTTGTAATTTAAATGAAAAAACGGTTCAAAACAAATGTTATTTTTTTTTATATTCTAGAATCGAATGCGAGGTGAAATTTAAACCGACGTCAGTACCAGACTTGAAAGTTTCAAAACCAACTTAATGTTCGGACATTTTCCATTTACTATATTCTATATTATCATTTGCCAGGAATTGCCTATCGAGATGCGTTGACATTCTCGATTTAATTTAAAAAATTAAAAAAAAAAAAAAAAAAAAGGAAAGGTCTGAAAGGTTGTTGGTTAATAACGAAGGATTTTACTTTGTGTTGGTTGAAAAAAAAAACGGGGGAAAAAAATAAAAATTTATTAAAATCGTATGAATTCTGTTTGTGGAAATTTACGTTAACGGAGGGCTGGCAAAATACGAATAAGTATCATGTCGAATAGCTGCGATATTAAAAATTAATTGCAATTTCGTTTCAGCAACTTTATTTAACTTTAATAGTTTCTGGAAGCTCGATTTGAATTCATTCCGAAGGGTATAAGGGAGATGAGGATACTGAAATCATTGTCGTGCTAAGAAGGTGGTAATAGTGGTCTGTTGTAAGAAAGTAGCAGAAAGCAGAAATATTAACATTTGGCGTAATGGCGGATAGAAATAGGCGTTCATATAGAGAGAAGAAATGTTGGAATGAGAGAACGTAAAATAGTCCGAAAAACGTCAACCCGTAAAGACTATCGAAAGACAGCAAAGACTATGATTTGGCGGGCTTGAGCAGGGTACCTACTAGTACTAGAAAATGAAATTCGAAGTTAAGGCCATTTTTAGGTTTTTAAAGTCTCATTTTTTAGGATATTCAAACTCAACAAACGTCCAATGAAGGCAAAGAAGAGCACTCCAGCAGGACGAAAACGGACTTTGCTTGGTATTTTTATCACTTAGAAGATCTATGAAGAGAAGGAGGGCTCTTTTCTAAATTTAATTATGAAACTCTATGAGTTTTTGAGCTAAAGTTAATTTTTTTCTTCTTTTTCGGGTCTTGAAAGAGCAAATTTTGTCTTAACTTCGAAAACCGAGCGAGGGAAAATTTGTAAAATATGCTGCGGAAACGTAAAAATTTAAGCTTCCTTGATCGTTACCTTTTTCAACCAGAAGGGAAACCTTTTCAGCGGTCATCGAATTGAAGATCATTTTTAGGTTTCTTAGGTTTTTGAGATCACAGTTTGAATGAAATTAAGGCTATTATTAGGTTTTTAAGGTTTTTATTTAGATCCGTAAACACCCTGTACCGAAAAAAATGAAATACCTGCTGGCAAGGAATATTCAACTCTTGCTGAAGACTCTTAGTTAGAAGAGTCCCGCCGATAGGAAAACTGAGTCATGCGCACTAGTTTTGCAAAAGACAGGTGAATAAAAAGTGCTTTCAGAAAACTACGAAAAACATAAACAGGCAGAAGGAGAAATCAATGCGCATGGTTATATGCCTCCAAAATTTTGCGCTCATTTTTTCTGTCGGGTCTCTTCTAATTAAGAGTCTCTAACTCTTGCTAATGTTTCTTTGGTTTCCTGGAAGTTCGGGAATTATACTATCAGATCTAGTTTTACATTCTTGTCAATGAGGAGCCTTTTTCACTCCCTCATCCCTTATAACTCATATGTTATAGGAAAGCAGACTTGGCAGGAAATGACAGAACAGTCGAGAGCTTTAAAAAAAGGCTATACTTCTGGCAATTAATCGAAGGTTACAATTAATTGTATCACCGGAAGTGCTGTATATTTTTGGACTTTTTTCTTCTGCTTTCACTTTTTTTATATTTTTGATTATTTTTTCGAACACTAAAAATAATGAAAATGAAAAAAAAAAAAAGTGGTAGCAGAAGAAAAAAGTCCAAAGATATACAGCATTTTCGGTGGTACAATTAATTGTCCCAATAGAGGCAGATCATGACTTAGTTGGGAATGACCTACAGTATTACAGCCCTACTCCTTAAAAAAAAAACTTCATTTTGCTTCTTTGAAAAGATCTCCAGAAGATCTTCATGCGACCAATACCCATGTATTTACGAGATCGTTCAAAAAATTTAAAAATCTTTCATTTTGATCCGATATTTTATTTTGCGAGCGAGTGGAAGTAGTTTAAAGAGAGATGTAACTTGAATTCAGTCGTGAGCTACCTAATGACACTTATCACAGATCTTAGCCTACAATCCCTCCATACTAATGAATCTTCTTATATTGTGCAACCTCATCGAACATGTTCTAAGCCCCAATAAGTGAGAACATATCGATACATTACGCCTCATTACTCTAGCATTAGCCATTCAGAACAAGATTAATGAAACACTATTTACAGCAGTATATTTAAATTAAAAATTAATGATTAAATCCAACGAAACGTTTTGTTAAGCGAGATGGTATTCTCCATTGTACATATGTCACAACCTCTTTTCCCGTTTGTAATGGATAATCGGACATTTTTTTTTTTTTTACATGCATCCCAACGATCGGTCTAAAAAGTAATTACAGAATTTTACAAGACTTTTTTTTTTTTGATCCACACGCTGAGTCTACTATCCAAAAAAGAAGCTACTACGATGCGTGGTGGAGGTGATGTATGGCTTATGATATTCGGATCAGATTTTCACATTAGTACCGATTGTGGTGTCACTTCTTAAAAGTCTTGTCTTTTGTTTGAGGTCAATGGTCATTGGGTGTCGCTGATCACGCCTTTTTCCCATCGTGCTTTGCTCATGCGTGGCCACCCACGGCTGACTTTGACAGCATGTCGGCGGGTTCTGCCAACACGAACATCTTAATATGTCCTTACTCAAGGGGATGACTCTGGTTCGGGGGTTAAATAAAAGAATAAAAATAATAGCATCCAAAAAAGATATATATTCATATACATCGATGAAAAGTTGAAGCGTGATTCCAATCAACAAAGAACCTAACGAGTAGGTTCTAATCGTGTTTACATAATTTTTTTTTTTTGATTCCGCCTTTTCGATGGTATAGATAACAAAAACTTTGAAGAATCTCGTAGCTCCTCTCGAGGCTAAACTAGGACTTTTCACGCCTGCAGTCATAATCGCAAGTCAAGGGCTGATACGTAAACAGTTCAAACTACATACTTCCGGTTTCTGTGTGTTCCTTAAGTGGTGTTTTTTTTTCGGTTTTGTTTTTCCGAAAAAACTTCCTTTTTGTTAAGGTTTTCTTCGTGTGAAAATATTACTTATCCGATAGCCATTTCGAAGAGGTCTGTGAATATGGTAATGATGAGAACTGCGGTTTGTTATTTTAATTCAAGCACGACTTACCCTATGGCGTTCATATCACCTCTAAAGGTCTTACTTCATCTTAATAACTAAGATGTAGCTTTAGTACAGGCCTGATCCTTATTTTCCTTTTTTTTTTTAAAAAAAACCCATACTCGTTTTTCCTTGTTTTTAAAAAGGATCGCCCTGGAGCTTTTTTTCCGGGACACAAAAAGGACGTTATAATTAACCTTTTTTTCCCGAGTGTCAATCAACGCAGCGTACAAGGAGTTCGGAAAAAGTTTGGTTCGCGTATCTCAAAGGAATAATGCACCCGATTTTTTTTTCACAATGATTACGAAGCCTAGAGGCAATCTCTGATGACTCTATCAATGAATCGATGGTTGCTTTTATTTTTGTTTTAGATTGCTGATATGAAACGATTTTTATTTATTTCTTTTTTTTTTTTTTTAAAAAAAACCCATACTCGTTTTTCCTTGTTTTTAAAAAGGATCGCCCTGGAGCTTTTTTTCCGGGACACAAAAAGGACGTTATAATTAACCTTTTTTTCCCGAGTGTCAATCAACGCAGCGTACAAGGAGTTCGGAAAAAGTTTGGTTCGCGTATCTCAAAGGAATAATGCACCCGATTTTTTTTTCACAATGATTACGAAGCCTAGAGGCAATCTCTGATGACTCTATCAATGAATCGATGGTTGCTTTTATTTTTGTTTTAGATTGCTGATATGAAACGATTTTTATTTATTTCTTTTTTTTTTTTATTCTGTACGCCATCGATTTCGGTTTTTCCCCCTGACTTTTTTTTCCTTTTCCTTAAAAAAAAAAAAGTGTTTAATTACTATTGTTCAAATGAAACCTTTTCTTTTAAAAGACAATTTTTCCGCTGTTGAAATACATGTTTTTAGCTGACATTTGGAATGACTATAACTTATTTAAAATGTCCTCAAGGAATAGCTTTGAAATGAACTGGTTGACGTAAAAAGCACTTGATAGCTATTAACTTGTTATATCATTTTTTTTATCGCAGCGCTTTTCTTTTTAAAAATTACAATTTTTTTTTTTTTTCAAAACAGTTCTTAGATTTTTTTTTCATTTTGCTAAAAGTATTTTTTTTTTTTTTAATTTTAATTATGCGTTGAAATTCGGATTCAGATTTTTAATTACTTTGTGAAACTAATTTATCGAAATTACCAGTATTCTAATCTGCTGTAAAACGAATTAGTGCATAAATCATTCTTATCTGTTCATATATTTTAAATCTATTAATTGATCTCGTTTATCAAGACCTTTCTCAATATTTGCACTTCTGCAAAAAAAAAAAAAAAAAAAAAAACAACACGGTTAATTTTATAATTTTTTTTTTTTTTTTAATTTTATAAATAAATTAAACTAGCACTGGTGTAAAGTTAGACCGCTGAAACAAGAATCATTGATGATAGGAAACAAGTTGAAACGGTTCTTCTGGCCTCGATGACCTTGGCGTGTGCTCATCTCTCTTAAATTATGGTATGAGGAAACAGTAATTTGTAAAGATGTGGGACAGTAGCAAAATCCGAACCTCTGCATCATCATTATTATTTTCTAATAGCATGAACACTGATATTACACTTTTGATATGCTTTAAAAATTCTGTGTCAGAGTTGAATGAAATCATCCTACATTCCTCCGTCAATTTTCGACAAATTAATTTTCTTTTTTTATTTTTTTTTTATTTTTCCATTTAACGAAAAGGAAAAGGGAACTTGGGAAGAATGATTTCCCCCTCTCGTTTTTTTTTCCTACGACGAAAAATAAGAGTAATTAAAACCTTCTAAAACAAATACGAGAAAACGAAAAGAGTTCTCACTTTTTTTGTTTTTTTATTTCAAAGATATTTCCGCTTGACAAAATTTCAATTTACTCGATTCTCCTTTTTTTTTTTTTTCTTTTCTTTTTTTTTGCTGCCGCTGCTGCGTCCATATATGTCCACTCTTTAAGTACTTTTTTTTTTTTTTTTCTTTTTGTAGTTACAATTTCGGGTTGTTTGCTCATTCAAGCATCTCCGTCTCGAAAGAGCTTGTAATTCTAATAACTTTTACCGAACTATTTACTTTCCTTTCTACTTCAGATAATGAATTTCACTTAAAGGAATGCAGAAAGGGGGGAGAAGCTCAGCAAACAGCAAAAAAAAAAAAAAAAAAAAAAAAAATCTTTTTGAAATCCTCGAGTTTTCTAGTCTTTTTAGAATGCCCCTCAACCCTTTTTTTAGCGACTTCCGTTAATACTCCGCTATCTGTATCTTCTTCATGATGTTTATGTTGATAACTTTTTCGTATGGGGGCAGAAGGGATGGAAAAAGGCCGAAAAAAAAAACTTTAATCTTCGGCTGTTCGAAACACTTTTAAAGACGTCAAGAAAATTGAATTTGGAAAGATGTTTTATCAAAGTGTAATAATATTGCTAAGAAAATGCAAATTAACATCTTTCTTTGAGAGGAGATTGACATTATAATTCTTATACGTATTTGAAGATTAAAGCCAGAAATCTTGCGAAATTAAATTGCATTCAAAGAACGAGCTAGATCACAAATAACATAATAATTCAATTTGAAGTGTTTAAACGTAAAACTCACTTTTCAAATTTTAATTTAACCGACGCCTCTCTCTACTTGTTACATCAATCTGATGAGATGTTACCTTTATACACTCAAAATTTCATTCCTTTCTCTTTTCTCCTCTCCCCCCATTTTTATCCCGACAGCTTTGTAAAAAAGTTTTATTTTTTTCCTTGTTTCCTTTTTTTTTTTTTTTTTTTTTGAACCTTAGCGTATGAAAATTTCAAAACGATTTTTTCATCTCTTTGCCTTCAACAGAAATTTTTTAATTTTTTTTTCATTATTAGATAAACGCACAAATAGGCCGTAGTGATTCCGACAATGGAAATTTTTGAAGGGATTTCTGCGTGACTATTAACGTTTTTTTTTCTTTCCGTGAAAGTGCTCGACGTTCATGGAAATATTTCGCTCATATTATGAGTAGTGTTGTAGGGTGGTTCAAATTTTGCTTAAGTTTTCGCGATTTTGCTCTTCATGCGATTTTCACTTTTCTTATGGTCTAAAAACAAAAGTTAATTTTTTTTAGATTTTTCCGATCACGTTTAGGGGTGGCTCACCTCCATTTTGCGCTTAAATTTTTTTTTTTTTTGGCCAAAAGTAGCATTTTTTCGGTAAAACATCAAATTTTAATTCGATTTTTACCTCTCTAAAAATTTTTTTTGCGGATTAAATCATTCTAAAATACGTTTTCGACATCGTAGAATCCGAATATAACCACGGTGTTTTGATCAAAACCCCCCCTAACTAGCCAAACACCCTTTTTTGGCCAAATATAGCCATTTTTTTTTGGTAAAAAATCGAATTTAAAGTCGATTTTAACCTAAGATTTTTGATTTTGATCAAAACGCGGTAGTTATACCACCGTTGATGATTCTGGTCGAAACGGGCTCCTCATTTTCGGATTCAACGACGTCGAAAACATACAAACGGTTAGTTTTGGTCCTAAAGAATTGCTCCTAAAGTTTTGAAAAAATTTGTTTTAAAAAATGCCAAAAAAATACCAAAAAAAAAAAAAAAAAAAAAAAAAAAAAAATAAGCACAAAATGGCCGTGAGACACCCCTAAACGTGATCGAAAAAATCTAAAAAAAATTACCTTTTGTTTTTAGACCATAAGAAAAGTGAAAATCGCATTAAGAACAAAATAGCGAAAAGTAAGGTAAATTTGAACCACCATAATGATGTTAAAAGTGCCAACGCCAACGTCTTTAATTTTAAAAAAATCT
The DNA here is from genome assembly GCA_037577465.1 of Liposcelis bostrychophila. Classification (NCBI taxonomy): domain Eukaryota; kingdom Metazoa; phylum Arthropoda; class Insecta; order Psocodea; family Liposcelididae; genus Liposcelis; species Liposcelis bostrychophila. The sequence continues at coordinate 12,075,963 of CM075210.1, forward strand.
CCGGAAAAGATCAAATAACTTAAATTTTCTAATCTAGTTTAAGTAGAAATCTGTCAATTTTTTTTTTTTTTTTTTTTTCTGGAACGATTGACGAGATTTTTGTGATGAGGAAATCGCCTCCAGGGCCGGACAAAACGAAAGGTACTACAAAATGGCGGATGTTTACGGTTTAGCGGCCAAATTTACGTGCAACGCTTTAAGCGAGGAAAGTTTTAATGCTAAACGACTCCTTGCTTAGCCTTTGACAATAGTCACCTAACAGCTTCTTCATTTTTTTTTTTTTTTTACAACTGATATTTTTAAATTAAACTCATCAAAAATTTTAGCGCCCTACGTTAACATGTTTTTTTGTAAAAAAAAAATGGTAGTATAGCGTGTTAGTGTGTGTGTTTTACAATACACAATCATCTTACCCCGTTATGTAATTATATACTAAAGCCGCGATTAAGAACCTAGACCACGTTATCAATTTTCGTCATTGATCTTCATGATTTCGGTTAATTGATAACCATTTTCAATTTTTACGGAATACTTTACTTAGAATTTATTATCCGTTTTAAAGGTTTTTAATTATGCAATTCCGTTTGATTAGCAGAATTAAAGCGGTACGTGGAGGGGTGTTAGTATAGCATTTCGAAGGGTAATTGCTTTATTTTAAACTTGCCATCAAATTTATTTTTTTATCACTGCATTTTCAAGAAAACATTCATAAATTTAAATTAATTAATTTTTTTTTCCTTTTTTTTTTAGGTAAGTTACGAGACGTATTAATTTCCAGTTTCGGTACATCCAGTTTTTATTTTTTATTTTTACGGTAAGTCAATATTCGATTAAATCGAAAAGCAATATTCGGTCGTTAGCTTTAATGGGTCAGAGGGCTTATTATTCACCAGGTGTAGAGTATCCTCCGATAAAAGGAGATTTAATGCCCCCTCACGGCCTTTTGAAAAGCTCTTCTAGTAAATTTGTCTGTCCGATTTTCGCTCGCATGATGATTATTTCATTATGCAGTATTATATTTAAAAGTTTTATCAATTTCCATCGATCAATAACGATATCATTTTGCCAAATTGAATTTTTATTTATATATAATAAAGTTATAAAATTTAGAGAAAAAAAAAAAAAAAAAAAGATGAAATATTTCTTCCAGTTTTAATATTAAAGTTGACGTTATAATTATAACTGCAAATGATATAACGAGTTATCATATGTTTATCATACACAGATATTTTGGTCGTTTGCATACATATGCATAATTAGGGACGTTAAGGTTATAAAACTGTCTTTACCTTTTTTACCCAACCAAAAGATTCAAGATGGCGCGCAAAATAATTCAAGAAAAAAAAAAAGTTTGAAAATCTTAATCCGATTGTATCTATTAAAAATGTAATTAAACACACAGCCCGGTACTTCTTTTTTTAATTTTATTTATAGCACCGCATCTTCACTGCATTATTCGCAGAATGTTTGAATAGAAAAAATGCTTTATCATTGTTAGATGTTATCATAATATGGCTGTTGCGTTATTTTATCGTTATAATTTTTTTTTTCGATCGTTATTAATAAGTAAACAGATTAAGAATAAACGATCATATAGCACCCAATACTATTATTTATTAAAGCTTGTTTTTTTTTTTTTTTTTTTTTTTTTCGAAGCGTACTCGCACTAAAATTTAACGATCTAGAAGAAAATAGCTTTGCGTTGATATAATGGGCGGAGGCAGAAGACGGCTGAGGCTCGATTTCAGGTTTCTGGGATAACTGAAACAGGTAGCCGGACAAAGCGCAAGAGTAGTAGCAATATCTTAATAGCCTCCCGCCCACTTCATTTTAACATCTTTTCTTTTTTCTTTTCGTGCAATCATCATTATCATCGTTCTATTAATTTCTTTTTCTCTTTTCGTCTGTTTAAATATTTAAAAACTCCTATTTAAGGATGTTCCATTACTTTGTTATTAGTCATATATATCCCATTTATAATATTTTCATTCGCTTCGATGACGCCCTTCGTATAGCTACGGGTTATTCTTTCGCATAAAAATGTGATTTCCTTAGCTAACCTGTAGCCCCCCTCTCTCTCCACGTTTCAGTGACCCGATTGTTTTTCTTAGTGTGTAATAAATTTCGATGCTTTTTAGGAAGGAGCAGTCAGAATTTTTGATTCCACATAAAATGCCTAATAAATTCAGATCGGGTTTACTGTCTGCTATTTGTCCTCGAGATATTTGACTTTTAAAAAGATTATAAAAGCTGAATATTTATTTGCTTTATAATAATTGTTTGGGTGTATAATTGCTTTTCGCATGAATTTTTCGCCCGATAATCAGTGCTTTAGCTTTATTTTCCCGACTCACGTGGAACTAATTCGTTATTTTTATTTTTATTTATTTATTTATTTTTTTAATCAAAAATATGGCATGAAAAGATCTAAATTAATAGAAAATATAAATACATATATTTTTTTAAACCATTTTTCCTCAAGGCCAAAAGAGTTAATAAATAACCGTAGTAACATCCTCCGCTTTTTTTTGATTTTTTTTTTAACACATCCTTACAGAAAGATCACATATTCAACAAGATTTTGTTACGTAACTTTCCAAATTGCTCAATGGCGACATTTTGAAATTTTCCAATCTCATAAAAATATTTAAAAAAATAGAAATTTAAAAAAAAAGGAAAAACGTGATTGATAGAAAGAAATCGTAATAATTATATGAAAAAAAAAGCGTTAAAGAAGAATATCGATAAGTTCCCATAGCAAAAGATCTAGGAAGAATAATTCGTGAGAATCATGCTTGTTAATATTGATTATCATGATTTGTGGAATGTTAATTTAGTTCCGCTAGGTCGCATCGATATAATCCTTTACCCCTATAAAAACTGTTGCTCTTTTTTTTTTTTTTTTTTTTTTCCTTAAAATTTTCTAGACCGGAAGTGTGTGAAAATCCATTTCTTTAAAATTCGATTTTGTGCTTAATACCTCCCACCCTATTTAAATTTATGCGGGCTGGTTCGATAGCGTATAAGAAATTTTGTATTATCGGAATTCTTACGAAACTCCGCCCGGGGCATCACATTTTGATCATTATACCCTAATATTTGGCCACGTTTTGCCTGGAGTTATTTAATGGTAATGTCTCGTTCACGGACACAGGCACGATTGTTAAAGCAGCCAAAGGCAACTCTTGTGTGAGATTATGCGAGGCGATCCTTGAATACAAAACTAGCAAATTATGGTTATTTTTTTACCAAAATATCTTTCTGAAACATTGGTAATCACTTAATGAATATGATTTAAGACTCACAATACGAATCCACTACCTTTGATTTATAATTTCACATGCCAAAAAAAAAAGATGTAAAGTTAGGAATCGAAGATGAGGCGAAACCCGTATCCACAATCAAAATTTCTTTATTTTTATTTTTTGTTGTTGTCGTTGTTGTTACCGTAAAAAATACTAACTTTAAGGGATTTGAGCTGCACAGTGAGACTTTTCGATGTTTTAGTGTTCAGTAGCTTGAAATTGAGAGGTGGCTACACAATTTGTTTGTTCACAAGCTTCGTAGAATTGGTCAGGTTCAGTCAAGTTTGAAAAAAGCAATGATTTTTATTTGATTTCTTAAATGATGACATTTAAAACTTGAATTTTACCGGTGTAGAACCAAAACATAGAAGAAGGATACAACAAGGCTAATTTTTCCAAAAATTTAAGAGCTTGATTTGTATTTTAAAAACAAAAATAAAGAAAAGGCCATTTGAGCAAACCTTTCATATTTACTTTTTATTGGAATTTGGTTGATCCGAAACTAAAAAATTCGGAGAAATTAATTGACTAATATTTTTAAAAGGAGCAGGGCCGATAACCGGTGTTTTTGGGCCCCGGTATATAATTCTATAAAACGATTCTTGTAATTCTGTCGCACAATGTAATGGACCCCAAACCTAAAAGGGTAATTTTGAAGGTGGCGGCATGCACGTACAGGATTGGAACTTTTACAGAATGAAGACCATATTATCCGGTACTCTGGTGTCCGGGAAGTTATACGTCTTATACCATAAGCGGAGATAGCATGGGGGGCCCAAAACCCGTGTTATCGGCCTCTTCCTTTATTTTCTGAATTATATGAAGTAATATATGTGTAAGGGAACTTTCCACATCAAAAATAAATTTACACATACATTTATTATCTTTTGATTCCAAATGAGTATCTTGTCTGGGGTTGAGAATTTAACTTTCCATTCAATGTTTAAAAAAAATAAATGATACTATTTGATCAGACCCTACCAATACTATTTAAAATTTTTCCAAAAAACACCCGACTATTAGAGCGTTCTGAAAAGTCCGCCATATTGTTGGAGACAATATATTTTTTGGTTGGTTTTGCGCATGGTCCCTAAAAACCGACCACCTAAGAAGCCAAAAGTCCATTAATTTAAGAATTTTTGATTGCTTAAGTTGTCGGTTCTTAGGGACTTTGCGAAAAGCCAACCTACAAAATATATGGTCTCCAACAATATGGAGGGCTTTCCAATAGTCGGATACTGCCAGATACAGCATTGATAGGGCTTGTATTTGATCCACAACTAGCGCCACCACCCTAAAAAGTTTTGTTATGAAAAGTTACCCCGCATAAAGTGCCGTACGTTTTGCTCTCCGTTCATTATTAACGGAGGTAGTCAAAAGCAGAACCAAATCTACTCTTCTATGAAATTATGTAGAATATAAAAAGTAGATAAACTCGTATTGAATCTTTTTCTCCTGCATATGATTCCTCAGGTTCCTTTCTAATGACTTCTTCTTTAAGCTACTGGCAAATGGGAGACCGTACAAAGAATTTCCATGTTGACTTTTCGATTTTCCAGATCCTACTTTGTACCTTTAGTTTCTCATTTTAAGGTGTGCCGCGATAGACTTGCAACACATCCTTAAAGTTAATCACAGTCAGTGAGGTTATGAATGAGTTCGTATAATAACAATAATAATTTTGCCATTCTTCCATCTCTTAGCCTAAGGTATAACTGATCTCTGATCTTGCACGTAGAAAATGGATTTCAGTAAGTTTATATGCGTCTCTTCCTCTTTTTTGCTCACATTTCATTCTGTCCTCGTTACCATTTCCGCCTCCGTTTCCGTTCGACGAAAATCAAGCGGTGGTCTTAACAAGAGACCAAAATAAATAACGTTTTTAAAAAAACATAAAATCCGAACCGTCTGTATTACGTGTCTGATCAGTCTCGTAACCTTCATCAACTATTACTCTCCATCCCTTTAGGTCGAATATTGAAAAGAAAAAAAAAAACGGCGGTAAAACACGAAACATAGCACAAGCGGATACGAGGAAACGTCGTGCAATAATTGCCGACAGTCGAAGATGAATTCGTGATGGACTAGAATCCAGCGGCGTTCTCGTGAAGCCCCCGGGCTTGTAGGAGTAAATGCCGATATTTTAAGATGAACAAAAAACCTGTAAGGGATACACTTCATTGTTGGCTCAGTTAACGTTAATTAAATAGGATTTTTTTTCCTTTTACGAAAATAAAAATCATAGTTGTGTTTTAGTATTGTTCTTGTTAGTTTTATATCTGTACGACATAACTTTGGAAATTGGTCTTAAAGTTTAAATGCCTCCGAGATACGTTCTCACTGGCCAGATTCGTAGCGTTTTTTTTTTCCATATTTTTTTCCCCCCTTTTTTTTTATATCATAGATGTTTTTCCCATTATTTTTTATAGTTTTCACCTCGGGGGCTTTTTGTTTCGATTTGTTTAATCATCTAATTTACGTGTTGGTAACTATGTTCCAAGGAACTTTGAAGGATTTCAGTCTCTTGGATAAAATCGTCGTTAATTACGGTTACTCAATTTGCAGAAAAAAAAGGACGATTTCCTTTGTGTTGGCTGATTCGTTGCCGTTTGTTCAAAAAAAGGTTGGGAAAATCATAAAGCGTTTAGTATCGTCATCTTTATGTAGCATTTTTCTTTATGTTTAACTTAAGGTTAAAGTCTTCGTAACACTTGGATGATATTTCAATAGTTAAATCAAGGTACTTGTGAGTGAGTATGTTATTCATTTAGCTCCATTTAGTCTGGACCTGCTGCATCGCGGCTTTCAAACTATCTCTCATCTCATTTCAATGCAGCAAGGTCATTCCACGCTTAGATTATTTAGTCTAGATGTCTCACAATTTTAGTGAGGAATCCCTTATCACCGTTCATCTATTTATAAAAACCCAAAGCATGATCGTAGACTGTCTTTGTATGTTACCGATGTTATGCTTTTTCGACGGCTAAGAAATTTCATAACAAAAAAAAAATAATCATTCATTCGTAGCTCTCTTTACTCTCGGAAAAAAAAAATGTGTATCACACTGCTGACGTATTTAATTATCAGAAGTCCCAAACAACAGCAGACTGCGACAGGCAATTATCTCCCGAATATACTTTTCATAATGAAACTTATACACCACCAGATTTTTTTTTTTTTTTCATCCTCTCTTTTCTCTCAGATTTAACTTCAAGCTTGAGTTGAATCATTTTCATTTTTTTTTTTTTTTTAAAGCGATGTTTGAAGTGGGAAAAACAAGAGGATAAAACCAGTTGACATGATGAAGTTAGTGAAATAAAAGAAACCCATGTCAACTGCTTGCTAGTGGCTCGGCTTTGCTTCAGCTCATTTTTTTTTTTTTTTTTTTTTTTTTTTTTCGTCCTTTTTGGAATGTTTAGCTTGGAGCCAACTTCTTTTTAAAAACGAAAAGTCCGTTTCTAAAAAGTTTTTTTTTAATCGCATTATTATTTTTTTTAATTTGTGACAAGTTGAAAATTTTTGAAATATTTAATTTTTCCCCCTACGGGATTTTTCGCCATGCCCGGGTTTATTTTATTTCAACTCGCTTGCATTTTCGAACTTCATGGAAAGTGTTTTCTGTTTTTATTTAATCCCGGGGAAACTATGTATTTTATGATTCTTGGGCAAAGTGCTAGGAGCTTCTTTTTAAATTTTCGTTCCCCCTCTTTTTTTTTTTAAATAAAAAAGATTTGGTAGCTTTTTCATTTTCATTTTTTTCCTTTTTTTTTTTGTTAGGATGGATTAATTTTCACTTTCGGAAAATGATAAACCCTTCAACATTACTCCCTTTTTTTTCATTTTCTAGACTTTAAAACAAATCACGTTACGTCTTATTTAATGAAGATATAATTACGTTGGGGAGAAACAGAATGAATTGTTTACCGTTCCCGAGATTCTCGGAAAAAAACATGGCCTCCGGGTGCTTCATGGACTCTTGTATATAGCCTTTGACGTTTTGCGGCTGTTGTCAAGTTTTAATAATTTATTCTTTGATATATTAAAAATTTTAGTATGAATTTTCCGAAATATTCACGTGCATTAAACCCGTTTAGCAAAAAACAAAAAGTAAAAAAAAACCAAACAGTTTTGAGGCCAGGGAAAAAAAAAGGTGAAATGAACGCCCTTCTTTTCACCCTCTTCCCACTTTCAGTTGTCATTTTTTTTTCGACTGCTATACATGACTTTTCTCATCATATATAGGAATATTCTTGAAAGGAGCGAATAAGATTCCTAACGTATACAACCATCGTAACGCAGGGTTTACTTTTATAAATTACAACAAAATTGCCAAAAGCGAGACATCAGAACTTTCGAATACTTTTCAAAATACTTGGAACCAAATTAAACGTTTTTCTTAATGTAAAAACGTTTTATGAGTCGGGTGTGAATCATTACAATATAGAGCCTTTTAGCTTTGAAATATATAAAAATTTTAGGATCTCATTTGATTCTTTGCCCCTGGCCATTCTTGATTAATCAAAATATTGAAATTCGAAATCCTGAATACAAAATTATTTCAGTTCATTGTTAATTTCAAATTAGAGTCGATTCGTGATTGCTCTTCGTTTTTCGTATTTTCTTCCGTTTTTTTTTTTTCCTTTATTTTATTGAAAGGAAATGTCTTTCCAATAGTAATTAAATATAAAAAGGAAAGTATAATGTTTGTCTGTTTAGAGGCATCTCAGTATGGGGTATTTTTTTACCACAAAGGAAATAATGGCATGGTTATGAAAGAAAAGATTTGCATAGAATAAAAAAAAAAATAATAACGTTATAGGCCATATATCAAGCACAACTGAATGCAACTTGTGGCAGACTATATTATTTCACTGCATTTATGTGATTATTCTGCTAACTTATTTTATACTTTGAATATTTTACTTGGAGAATATTCATTTTTTTTTAGTTTATGGGAAGGAATGGAAGTGTCGTTTTTTACTTTTATGGAATGAATTGGGTTTGGAAAATCAGAAGATACCAGGTTCTTGACTCTTATACTTTGACATAAAAAATCGAATTTATCGATCCCAAAATTCATTTGAGACCAGTTTCAGTCGACTAAGGGGATCTGATACGGCGAGGAAAATTTTACGTAATTTTACGTAATCGCATAGTTTGTTTTGTTTTGATAAAATGCCCTAGAAAAAAAGTGATCAAGTCATAACTTGTCAAATATGGACCCCTGAGTAGAATGGTTCAAATTTACCCTACTATTCGCGATTTTGTTCTTCATGCAATTTTCACTTTTCTTATGGTCTAAAAACGAAAGGTAATTTTTTTTAGATTTTTTCGATCACGTTTAGGGGTGACTTACCGCCATTTTGTGCTTAAAACATTTTTTTTCTTTTTTGGCACTTTTTATAAAATAATTTTCTATATCTTTAGGAGCAATTCTTTGAGACCAAAACTAATTGTTTGTATGTTTTCGACGTCGTAATATCCGAATATGACCACTGAGTTTGGATAAAAATCACCAGTAACTAGCCAAACACCTTTTTTGGGCCAAAAAAGCAATTTTTGGGTAAAAAATCGGAATTGTCAGAGGGGTGAAAATCTACTTAAAACTTGATTTTTTACCTAAAAATTGCTACTTTTGGCCAAAAAATGGTGTTTGGCCAGTTAGGGGTGATTCTGATCGAAACGGGATAGTACGGAAGCCCTGAATGGTCACATTTCTATGATTGTTTTTTATTGTTTGTTCCGGAACAAGCAATGTCTATTCCGGAACAGACAACGTTTAGTAAGAAAATTGCCTGTTCCGGAACAGACAATTTTTTATTAATTGTCTGTTCCGGAACAACCAATGTCTGTTAATTTAAAATTGTCAGTTCCGGAACAGACAATTAATTTAAAATTGTCTGTTCCGGAACAGGCAATTAATAAAAAATTGTCTGTTCCGGAACAGGCAATTTTCTTACTAAACGTTGTCTGTTCCGGAACAGCCATTCCTTGTTCCGAAACTGACATTGCTTGTTCCAGAACAGACATTGTTTGTTCCGGAACAGACATTTTTTCGTTAATTGCTTGTTCCGGAACAAACAATAAAAAACAATTATAGAAATGTGACCCTTCAGGGCTTTCGTAGTACGTACGGTTATTTTTGGATTCTACGACGTCGAAAACATACAAACAATTAGTTTTGGTCTGAAAAAAATTGCTCCTAAAGTTTTGGAAAAATTTGTTTAAAAAATGTCAAAAAAATTTTTTAAGTCCAAAATAGTTGTAAGTCACCCCTAAACGTGATTGAAAAAATCTAAAAAAAATTACCTTTTGTAAAAGACCATAAAAAAAGTCAAAATCTCATGAAGAACAAAATCGAGAAAAGCAAGGTAAATTTAAAGCACTCTAACCCCGGAGTGATCGAAGGTGATTAATAAATTTATTAATAATTAAAAATGACCAAAAGAGTGCACAAAAAAAATTTTTTTTCATTTGACTAAAAATGACCAAAAATTATTATGCATGATTAAATTCATTATCCTTTTTGGTCAAAAGGGGAAAAATAATTTTCTTGTGTAATCATTTGTAATCATTTTTGATTTTTGACATTCCTGATTTTATTTGATCAAAAAGGGGTCTATATAGTTGACAAGACGTTATGACTTGATCACTTTTTTTTTGTAAAGTAGAGGATGTTTGATTCTGAAAACCTAAACATTCTACGCGACAACTGCCAAATGAAGGTACACATTTTGGCGCCATTTGTATGTGTACAAGGATTTTTTGAAAAAAAAAAACCTGGAAGCCCTGGGTTAGCAACATTTAATAATAATACTTCATTTAAAACACACAGGGAAAACGTCTACAGGTATAAATGGGCTGTTTTCAACCCTGTTAAATGATAAAATTATACATAGGCAATCCTCTTTATCTTAGGATATGATAAAGACCAGAATATGGTCCAGGCTACCTTTTCTTAAAAAATGATTTTTTTCTTCTTTTTTAAAATTAATTTATTTTCTAAAATTCCCTTGAGCCCCCGTACGTCTTACGTGTCATAAAGAAAATGTAGTGGCGATAAATATCTTTCACAGCATGAAGTGAGTCATATTAAAAAGAAGAGTTTAAAAAAAAATTAATTTCCACCAAGAAGTAATGATCTTCTACTTTTATAAGAAACCTCTGGGACATCTCGTCATTACTTTTTTTTTTTTTTAATGAAAATATCGCAAATGAAGTCCTAATCCCTTTTTTTTATTATTATTTTATTTTTCCTCGCCTTTTTTCTCGACACTTTTCAACTATATGGATTGTATCAACCCTTATGAAACTCATTTATGTCGAACCAAAATACATGATCTCAATTTTAAAATTCCCCACAATCCCGCTGAGTAATTTTTTAAGAGGGCTGAAGGGAAACGAATTAATTAAAAGTGTATTCCGGTCTGTATGTATTAGAACAAAAAGAAAATCGCACAAAAAAAAAGAGAAGGAAAAAAAATATATAAACCAGGAAATAGCTTGATACTTTATTAAAAACGGACTTCGTCAGGATTAAATTCTCTGATTTGGGACTTGAACTATGCTTGTGGGAATGGTAATTTGCATATAAGAGAATTGGGTTTAAAAATATGAGTTGTGCTCCCAGCGCGGATTTTCCATAAAGCTTAGGTCTTCCATTTTTTATCCGTAATGAATGTCACTTAGGGCGTTTCATTGATCGTCCAGGTACCCTTTAGACATGTCCTTGTTTCCGTTCGCTCCGGTATAACGCTTTATCGTTTTATCTCGATTTATTTTACCCGAGATGAGAAAAAAAAAAAAAAAAATTTCCGGTATCAGGAAAAGTCGTATGTACGATAAAAACGGAGGAAAGATAATTTATCGGTTCGACAAATGACAGGTTAAAATCTGATACCTTGTAGTTTTTTTTCCCTTGCTTTTTGATTTGTATACGCTTATTAACCGTAACATAAGTAATGGAGTTTCGGACGTCTCGACCTACGTGAAAACTGCTACTGTATAAAATGCTTTAACGCATTTTAAAGAAGAAGCAAAGAGAGAGAGAGAGAGAAAGAAAAAGAAAAAAGATTACAAAAAAAAAGAAAAAAAATTCTCGAGGCACCTTTAAGAAAGAAATTAATTAGAAACTGCAATGGAATAATTGAATGTATAATATCAGGTCTAGTTGGTCAAGTTAAACTTGAAGATCTTGATTTAATTCAAGAAGAACTATGCTGACTACCTGTATCGAAAGAATTCGTTTGCTTTTTAATGATTTCTTGATCGAGCGAACAGTAGCTGATAATTAATTACATAAAAATTGTATTAAATAATATACGGTTCTGAAAATGGATAATGGATCGGTTTTAAATCTTTTTGGTTATCGTAATTTTTTTTTTTTTATTTTTTTTTTTTTTTTAATGCGCCAGTTTTGTTATTAGTTTTGGTATGTTGTTTTTCGAGACAAATGGGTTTGTTTGTATCGATTTTCAGATTTTTTTAACTTGCGAAAAAAATTCAGGTCTTCATGGAATGCAGTTTTTGTATTGGCAAATGGGCATTTCTTTGGTGTTTCTTTTTTGTGAGCTGGCTAAAAAGTGAAAACAATTTTCGAGCTTGTAAATTCGTAATCAATGAGCAAAATGTTTGGATGTCTTTTTCCAGGGGTTCTAAAACATTTTAATAGTCAAAATTGTCAAAAAAAAAAATTAGAGTGCGGAAAAACCTGAACTCTATCTGCACTCCAACTCGTGCCCTAGTAGGATAACCCGTAGAATTCCCTAGGCTATCCTGAAACGGTCGATAATATTATCACCTTATTCGAATCTCCCATGGCTAACCTTAGGTTAACCGAATTTGGAGGAGCAAATTCGTTTCTTAAACCATGTTAGGATCACCTGGGGATGTCCATAGGTTATCCATAAACATGTGACAGTGCAAGTTGTAGGTTTTTCCGCCAAGAAGTATTTTTCAGCGAATGCAATTATGACTCGTACGAGCTCCCAACTCCAGGGCTATGAGCAGCTCCAATAGGTTTTGGTTGCAGCGGAAAGCAGAAAGCAGAATCGCAGCAACCGTGTGACTTGTGTATTGCGACGCAGAGAGTGGTCTTAGCCAAGCTGCTACAAGATTTCAGTCCTAGAAAAGCTGTCATGGCTGAATTTGTTTTTAAGACAGACACTTGACCAAAAGAAAATAGCGATGATGCTCGTAAACCTGTACCGTGGAGGACGTATGACTAAGAAGCGAATTGAGAAACTTACTAGCGACTCTGGTCTGGAGGATGAGCTTTGCGTCCGTTTGGGAATCGTGTAGGACCTGTCTTATCTGATCAAAAGGAGATTCAAGATTTTTTTAAAGGCTACTGGCAGAAGCCTAAAAGGTACTTCATTTGATTCCTCATCTATATGATCTTTCTCAATCATCACACGTCCATCAGCTTAAAGTCCGACTACGCGATCAGGAAGTCTGTATTTGATGGCCAAGTTTGTGACAACCTGTAAATCGTCTAAGTCCGTCCTGACTGGTCTTTGTGAGCACATTTTCAAAACACTCGATTCATCAAATATGAAACGCATATTCAAAAATATTGAAACGGGGGAAAAAGGGGTGCCGCTGCTTTTTGTAATCCTAATCATCATTTGTTTCCCTTTCCTTCCTTGTTATTGAAACACCTTTTCAAAATACGAAATTATTTTCTTGAATTGATGAAAAACCCAGAACGACTGGAAAATGAAACTTTTCGAACGGAATCGACTGTTTTTAATTACCTGATTGTTTTTTCGCTTGAGGCGGTTGCTGATCCCGTGTCTTTTCAACTTAATCAACAACACTCGATAATAACAAAGGAACAAATCGACAGTAATCAACCCCGGAGAAATGACAAGTCAATTCAATTGACATTTTCAATTGCCAGCTTACAGGCATGGAAAACTGAGCCACACAAGTGGGCGAAGCTTTGGAATCTTATTCATTTAGCTACGTATTTATAGATTAAGGTCGGCGTTTTCATCACGGATTCCATAGCAACAGCATGGACATCCGTTAAATATATAATTTCGATTCTCGATCTTCTAATAATAAATATATATGTATATAAAAAAAGAAGAAAAAAAATTAAAAATTGATTTGTCATTCGAAACTGTTTTGAAGCTTCGGGAAGGATGACTAGAAGATTCAATGATCGTGTTCGGTGTTCACCATATGCTTTCGACACAATATCTATAGCGTCTTGGCCTCGTCATAACTTTATCATGTTCCCTCTTACTTCGTGCTAATGCCCCCGGTTTTGTACCGTAATAAGTCTCATTTATTTTAATCTTGTTTCCACGTTTTTATTAAAACGCGCGAGGCCAAAATGATTTAGTTTTTTTTTTTTTCAATTTTTTCGGCGTGATTTTCGCAGAGATCGAGATTTCAGACTCTTGAGAGTCCCATGCCGGCGTGCAGAAAATAACAATCGATCAAAGTACCTTCTTTTGTTCTTTTGATGAGCTCCATTGCGATGCATCCTGCAGTGTTTTTACTCTTTCCACTTTTTTTCCCCCTTATTTTCATAAATTAATTTTTAATAATCGAGGAGACTTTTTTTTTTTTTTTTTTTGCTATCCCCCGTTTTGGGCAGTGTATCGGTCGCGTTATATGTATCATTTTTCCCGCGCTCCATTGTCCTCTTGGAAACGATTGTGGATCATATAGTACGCCTTTTAGTTTGTACGATACGGTTCAAATAATTAAATTCAATATGTGAATGGATAAACGATCAATGATCTTTATCTTTTATCTTAATTTGGCAAACTAAAGGGTCACGTACAGTATCGTCCTTTTAATTACGGACGCACGTAGGCCAAGAAGTTCTTTTCCCACCCAGTATTCTCATTCATTGAACCTAAACAACGAAATAATATAGAGTGAAATCATTCATCAAAATCTTAAATCTATGTTTAAAAAATTAAAAAAAAAAAAAATCATCGTAATTACAAGTAACCGTGGCGTGTTACTCATCATTTAAAAAATATATCATTACCGTATTTTATTTATCTCCGGTCAGGCATTTATAAGGTGTGAAACGGTTCGAGGTTCGCTTATAAAACACTGTCAAATAAAAACGATGATGTTATAGTTATTTTTGTTTTTAATCATCACATTAATTGAATGCCGGGTATTAGTTTTCTCGAAATCGGTCAGTTTTTTTTTTCGGCGCTTTTGCGCAATTCGCCCCAGAATTTTCGGTGTGCAATTTTTTTGAAGAAAAATCTCATTTCTCAACTGCGTTTTGTACTTTCTTAATTATAGTTTCTGCCAGAAATGAATGATTGTTTTTTTTTCTTTTTTTTTTTCTTTCTTTTAGTACTCGCCCACCGATTCCAAGCATGGGCAGGTCGTAGGTTGATTTTTTTTTCTTTTTAAGAAAGGTGTAATTAGACATGGGGAAAGTCAGCTGAATCGTAATGATGTTAAATGATGCACAACGGGACATCGGGTGTTAATAGGCGACAGATTAGACGCACGCAGAGTCGTTGACATTTTGTATTGTTTTCACTTACTTTTTCGATGACCATTAATTAGTTTCGGGTATAATATGTTTTTTAATTTTTTTTAAAGTAGAAATTGAAATTTAAAAAAATCGATGCAAATGAATGAAAATGGGTTTTCTCTTCCGAGACATTTTTCGAAAATAAAAAATGAAGCAAAATAAATGACTTGTATTACTCGACATTGACCTTACGTCTATAAGGTTAATCTGTACCAGCCCCCACCCATGCAGTCTCTATAAATAATGGACAATTTCGACAAGTATACGAAACGTTCTATTGTTACAATTAGTAGAAATAATATTTTACGATTTATTTGAATAATAAAATAATGTAATGGATGTTATATCGTACAAGAGTGACAGTCCTCATTCCTTAGGATTTGAATAGATGATAACGTCTTAGATTCAATAGCTGCATTTTTTAGAACTGATTGGAAGAAAAACCATAACGGTGATCGTATGTTCTTTGTTGAACCCGAGAAAAAGCATTTATATAGAGAAATGGAACATTGTTAGACTATTGGAATAACATAGCCATTTCTATAAATATACTCGGCCTGTAGCTTAAGGAAGGCCTAAGCCCCCCTGTAAATTTTGTTTTACCAATTTGTTGCTCCTATTCCCTTTTGGTAAAAAGCTATTCAGGTATGATGTAAGTAGCTTTGAAGGGGTTTCTAAATCTTATTTCAATGTTGAATCTCCTTAAAGGGTCCCGTGTCTTTGTAATAATGTAATGCGCGCACTTAAACGTACCTAAAAAAATGCGTATATTTCTGCGTCTTTAATATCGCTTTTAATTGAGTATTCATAGGATTTCTTTCACTGAGTCAAAATGTCCGCTTATGTATTTAAATGAATTAACTAACTGGTACAGGGATATTTCGAATGCTCCAATAAAAAGCGCAGTTAACAACACAGGGAAATACCAGTGCCGCAGTTTTCTACGAATGTGCAAAGTTCCCAATACGTGAAGTTGCTGGCGCTTTAACTGTTCGTTTGCTTGTGCGGATTTTAAAATTTACGCACAAGCGAAAGCACAGCTTTAGAAAAACCTGCGTATAACTGCGTATTTAACTGCGCTTTTAATTGTGCATCCCTAGAATTTTCCCATCTACCAAGGCTTCCGTGAAAAAGAAATCGAAATGTCTTAAAAATACGCAAACCAGAAGCCCACTTAAATACGCAGAAATATACGCACGTTTATCGCAGTTTTCTTTGCTTGTACACGCACGTATTGCAAAGAAACCAGAGCTTTAAGAGGAAGCCTATTTTGCTTATTAAAGATTGTAGGGGGTCAAAAATCTCCTGAATCGTGTTAACCTTTTGTTGTTTTACAAATTCTTTTGTTTTACTGATTTTCGCGGAGAAAAAATGAAAATAAAAATAGTGAACATTGTAAAGTAAAAATTGTACGGTAAACGAAGTAAAAATTGCAACCACACAGTAAAAATTTTATGTCAAAATCAACATAAATCAACATAAGCAGGTCCACATAATTTTTAGTTTGTTTTTGTTTTATGTTTGCCTTATGGGAGAAACAACATAAAAAATTTATGTGGACCTCTTAGAATATATTTACATAATATTTTTTACTGTGCACAGATACTTTATTCTTAAGTCTTTTTCACGGCCTCCGTTATCATTGCAACAATAGGAACTTGTAGTTTAAGTGCATCACATATATTTTTCTGCATTGTCCCGTACAGACCGCAACCTTCAGATCACTTTAAGAGATCCTCGTGGCCGCGCAGTATGAGAAACTAATTAATACTTTGCAATTTGTTACGTTCAATGAAAGCTTTCTTGTCCAAAAATTAATGACAGTTTTCATTATATTTTCACAGCGTAATATCATAATATAATTTTTTACAATAAATGCACAGTACATAATAGGAATTCTATAGAACCTCTTTTTCAGAATCAGGAGCAATAAAAAAATAAGAATTAAATTCAAAATAAAAATAAAAATAAAAATTAAAACAAAAAAAAAAAAAAAGGTCGACCGAATCCACTTTGGTCAATATCAACTTATAAACATCATCGACCAGAGCATTTCAATGATTTATAATAATTAATTAGAACACATTTATCTTCGATTAATTAGTCCCATCGAATCGCAATAGTCCAGTTTATGCAAACGCTGGTTCATTTTGAAAACGAGAGATGATTTATTTCAAACTGATTCAATTAATTAATCCTAATTAACAATTACTGTTTCAAAAATCGATTACGGAAGGTTACCCCTTTCGAAAAAGCGGGAGGGGAGGGGAGGATTTTTATTCAAACTCACGATTTTCCCAAACCCAGACATCTTCCTGCCTAAGGAGAATTTTTGTTTACTTTTACTTTACCTAAAAATCGTTTAAAATGAGGAATAGCCCCCCAAGGAAAATGAAAAGGGAACTTTGAAACTTTAATAACTTTTTCATGAATTGTTGAAGGCTTATGATAATCATAGCTTGGGAACAAACCAGAAAAAATTCGATAAGAGTTCTTTATCCTGGTACACTCCCGGATATTATGTATAAAATAAAATAAAAAATTGACATTTTTTTTTTTTTTTTTTTTTTTTTTTTTTTATCGGAGCAAAAGGAAAGAAAAGCGAACCCCCACGGTCGATTTCGTATCTATCGAAAATTCCAAAAAACTAAAAAGTTGCCAAGGGGAATCCGAGAGGCCAGCTTCTAGAACAACGCACAAAGACTCGGCACTGAAAGCTACGCTATACTATACCATAATACTTGTATTGTATTTCCCCGGCGGGATATCCCGAGGGCGGTGGAAGAGCACAAAGAAGTTGTTCAACCCTTCATTCGAATAACTTTTTCCCTTTAGGGTTTTTATTATTTTGACTCAAAGCATTCTGAATAGCAATTTTAATGTTCAATTAGGCTTATAACAAATGGATTATTAAAAATGATCATCGTGCATTTCAATATTCAATTCAGTTTCATGACTGACTTTTTTTTCGGGTTTTTTTTTTCAAAATGTTCTTGACGGTTCGGTCGGTCAGCGTTTGTATTATATTTATTTTATGAGATACGAAATTCAAATGTCATTTTTGTCTATTGATAGTTTCTTATTACAGCTGCTGATTGTTTTGTCGGAAGATGATTTGTTGAAGAAGATTAATTTAAAACCGCGGGGTTTAAATTTTAGTTAATAAATGTAATTGGTCTTGTAAATTAAAACCTATCAGAATTGGATGTGCTAATATATGTTTAACCGATTTTAGTCTTAAAATGAAGAAATGATGATATCGTTCAAGACGTAATATTGGGCACAATAATTTTTTTTCCTTCGTTTAATTTCTTTTTTCTCGACACCTTTTGTTCATGTAGGATCTCTACATTTAACGACTAAGTCTTTCCTTTTTTTTTATAGGTAAGTCACTCAAGGGCTGACGACCATCGTCATGGATATCCGCATTTTTTGGCCTGCCTACCTAAGAAGGGATGTTCAGCCATGTTGATTTTTTTGAAGTAAAGAATACGGCGATTCATCTACAACCCTCTGCAGCCGTTCAAGTATTACGTAAGACAAAAATTGGTCTTTTTTCACCTCCTCCCTCCCCTTAAGTAGTACGTAAGATTTTTAGTACCTGCCACCCTTAAACATATAAAAAAAACTTTTTTAGCTACAAGAAAAATGTTCTTTTTACTGGCGCATAATTTAATGCTAAAAACTAAAGAATGATCTTTTTAAAACTTTAAAAAAGTTAAAAACAATGCTTGAAAGTAAAAAAAAATTAATTTTAACTTCAATTTATTTGTTATAAGAAATTAAAACACCGACACTTGATTGGGAGCTCCCTAGAAAGAGCCCTCCATCCAAAATCGTCGCTGCTCGGAGGAGTTATAGGATTCCTTAAAGACATACAGGGATATTCTATTCTCTATTAAGGGTTGAAAGAAATAATTGTCTAGTCAGTGGGAAGGTCGTCTACACCCTCCCACCATTAATGTCGAAGTTTTTAAGAAGAGACGAAATGACCAAAAAGGTCAACATCGATATGGGGCCGAATAGTCTTGGAAGCTAAGCCCCCCCCCCCCCCAAAAAAAAAGAAAAGAAATTAAAACGCCTAAGTAAGGTCGTCTGATACCCTCCTCCCCTTTGTAAGAATAACTTGGGATTTTAAATACTCCCCCCCTTCCAAAGTGCTTACGTAATATTTGAACAGCCCCTCTGCATCGTAGTACGGTTCTGAGAAGCCATATTAAGGTATTAGTCACTACAAACAAAATCGGGCACCGTAATGCAAAGAATTCAGTGGTAATGAAAGTGATGCAAATTATGCGAATGAAAAATAGTGCATGTAATGCAGAAAAATTGCACCTAATGAAGTGGTACTAAATCTAATGCATAGGTAATGTAATCTGTGGTGCAATGGCACTGCAGCTGCATCGGTAATCCAGAATTCACGTAAAACAGAGGTAATGCGTAAGTGAGTAACCCTTTGAGCCATACCTTTGGGACAAGTCTGTCTTTGGTATCAAGCCTACCCGATTACCATTGTCTTCAGTTTAAAGACAGCGCAGATGGCACTGCTCCCATACCGTCAGCTCAAAACCCTGGGTAGGAAGCTCGTTTAGGGTGGGATCACCACTATTTGACTGGTACTACCTCCCAGAAAAAACTGCAATCACCCCGGCTTGTTCTTTCTTAGCAAATGGTTAGCCTCAGTTTCAACTTTAAATGTGCTCCTAGGCTATATTTCATCATTTTCTGAGAAATATTTCAGTGTTAAATTTTGTCATTAGCTGTTACTCCGCTGTCCCATTTCGCACATATTTAATGGAAGAATTTAAAATTGTTTTAACAAGAATTTCGGGAATGCTTCCCGACTTGCTTTCCAGATGAAGGCTTTTACCAAGCGCCACCAAATGTCGCTTCTCGTCTTTTACGGCTAAGGACTTGAAACCTACGTTTCGTCTTTCGGCTTTTGCCACGAGGCAAATTCTTTAACTCAAATATATCGTCTGTGACGTCTGTTTCGAATCCCTCTCCGACTCAAACCAACAGTTTGTTAACTTTTAAAAGATTATTAATAATCAAGAGAAATCCCCCGGAGGTAAATGGCGTTTGGCTCCAGGCGTTTTTAAAAACTTTTTTTTTTTTTTTTTCTCATTTAAAATGTTTTTCATAAGCTGCCTTTGATGAATATTAAAGTACCCCGGGGATGTATATGATCGAGTTGAAATATTGGCCGCTAGCCGCACAGATGTTCTTAGATTTTGGGATACCCTGATTTACATTCATTACGATTACATTGTCCTCGAGTTTTAGCGTGGGTCGCTGAAAGGGCGAAGGAGCATCGCTCCAGGGTCCGAAATCCTGCATGAAAGAGGATTACTCTTTCGACGTCCTAGAGGCATTTAACTAATTTTGTAAGCAGTGAGCCGTTCACATTCACGATCCTATTTTACTGTGCTCATTAAGTAAGGATGTCAGTTTTCGAGATTTGAAATATATGTTTCTTCTGCAGAAAAGGGGGTCATTCGTCGGTGATTTATGTTTATGACATTAAACTATTTTGCAGTAAAATAATACGGATCATTTTTCATGTGTTTTTTTTATTTGGTCTAGCCATATAAGCAAACTGAAAAACCGTTTTGAATGGTCGGGGAAGAGGAAGAAAAAAAAAAAAAATAAAAAATAAAAAGAGAAAGAGAAAAACAAAATGGATTTAGTTTGATACGAGGAAGAAGATCCTGCCGGGAGGAGCGCCTAAGGGTGAAAATGCAAATGCCCGACACAAAAGAGATTCCAACGTGTTTGTAGGTTTGGAATCGGAGAGACGAGCTGAACAATAGATAATATTCATGTTTCTTGGAGCTTCGATTCATTCCATTGTGCTTGGATTCGTGGATTTTATCCTCCGGTCATACATCTCTGATGTATTCCTACAATTATGGGGGCATAACCAATTACTGTAGAATGATCATCGCAGACGTAATCATTTGAATTTTTCTTCCGTTTCTAAATGATCCCGTTTGCTTTGGGTTTTGTGCCGCGCCGTCGATAACATACATTTTAGATGTGTAACGTCTGCATTTACTAGATCACCTACCGTAGTAGCTCGAGTGACTAAATATTAAGACATTAATCTTGAGAATGCATACAATGATTACATAATTATATAGTAAATAATATTTTAGTAATCAGCAACGTTAAAGTTGTGAAGGCCTAACCCATCGGCCGTATTTTTAAATTCATCATTGCGATTAATGTCATTTATTACGACGTATATACATAAATAATTTTTTTTTTACTTACTTACTTACTTACTTACTTACTTACTTCATTCATAAATAAATGATTCCCGTTTTGTTTGAATGAATGGATTTAAGAAAAATTAAAAATTGGAACATGTATAAAAAAGATACGAAATAATGTATTTGCTTGTAATACAAGTTACGTCTTTTGTCAAAGGAAAGACACAATAAGAATTTTTACAACTTTTTTTTTGAAGGCGTGCATGTGACTTTTCCTTTTTGCGATTGTCAGCCACGTTCATTTATTTTCCTTTTTTTTTATTTTTCTTCATGTTTGGACGAATCTGCCCACGAGGTAGTTATGAAAATATAAGGGAATTATCTCTTATCTTTTTATCTTTTTTTATGAGATTGTCCGTTTCTGATTTTTTTTTTAGCCGTGTCACGTTAGAAAAAATAATGTAGGTAAGGTTTTGGCTTCTTATGTAAATGCCGTTGAATTAATTTGAAATAAAAAGGGGCGAGGCGCCGTGACGCCTTCATCTGTTACTATTGCCAAAGCAAATATGAGGTGTTTTTCCATTTATATTTTACTATTTTCTTCCGAGTAATCTGGTTAACCTCTCTTTATCTTCTTAAATTATCATCTCTTTGTTAATTTACGTTTTTTTTTCACTTTCATCGTAGAGGATCCCGATTTTTTTCGTCTAATCCTTTATTCAAAAATAGACGCATATAGCTCATAATTATGCTACCTTCATTTTGTAAAATCCATTTGTACGCCCCTTAGAGACTGTTCATGAATTTAATAATTTTTGAGACCCCTCCCCCCCTTCTGCCAGTACTTAGCTTATGGCGAAAAGTTCTGGTTAAAAGACCTTTTCTCACCCCCGCCCCCTCTTAACGTGCTCAGTAATATTTGAATGGCCCCTTGCATGTGATATCGGCAGGTGAATAACGAATACATTTTTTTGCTTTTTTTTTTGTCGAATAATTGTTTACGAATCTATTGAGAACTGTTACAACTTTTAGAAGCATCGATAATTAACTTACATTCTCTTTATTTGCGCCAATTTATACCTTTCCTTTCTCTGTAAATAGCGTTAGGAGATCCAAGAGGCAATTAGAATTTTTATTATGTACTTTCATTATGGTAAAAGCAATCAAAGTAATTTTTAAAAAGAAAAAAAAAATGATGTTAAATCGAGATCAGAAAAAGAATTTTAAGTGTTTTTGTTTTAAATGTCGTCGCTATGGTCTGTTTATTTCAAACTTCAATTTTTTTTGAAAAATATAAATAATAATTTTTTTTTCTTTTTATTCCAATCATGAGCAACGCACTATGCCATCAGGGGGAATTAATTAGCCGCAGGGCAAAACGCTATTGGGCAAGTTGCCATTAGCGGAAGCGCCTCAAGGTTTATCGTCGTTTGGAAATGCACTAGAGGACACAGTTCAAAAATTACGACCGGTTTAATGCCTTATAGGGATATCATTGAAAACAAAAATTACGACAGAATTTATTCGCAAAAAAGGCCTAAATGAACGATTTACAGTGTTGACAGAAATGGCAAAAAAAAAAAAAAAATTTTCTTGCAGATGGAGATGGGCGAATATCAATTCATTCGTGACACTCATCACTTTTTATGTCTCTACGTGCTTTTCGAGATGGCGAAAGAACGATTCATGATAATATTTTATTGTTCAGTTACAAGATCGTACTGAAAAGCCGTGAACGTCTGCATCTTTTGAATCTGTCAGAACTTATTATCGATTTCGGTTGCATTGTTTCTCTATAGCTACTTTTTTTTTCTTCTCCGATCTTTTTTTTTGTATTATTGATCCCCAGTTTCACACATTGCTAATGATGATAAACTGGTAACATCTAAACGTCAATGATACGCAACCAGGTATACATAACCATGATATTGTGTTTTCGATTAAGGGTAACTTCCCCGAGGAAAAGATAAAGCGGATATAATACAAAACAAAGCAGATGAGTGATGCGTCTGGTTTTTATATCTTGGGGGTCCAAATATTTTTTACTGCTATCATGTTTCCCCTTAAGTTACGATGAGGAAAAAAAAAAAGTTGTTTTCAGCTTTATTAATAAAAAAAAAAATCCAGGTTTTTGCTTTTGGAAAAAATGTCTCCGTTCATTTTTTTCCTTTTTTTTTGTGGTGAAACTTTATTTATTCGGCCTAAAGTCACGGCCCCTGTAAGTTGCAATGGAGTATTACCATTTATTGACCTGAGCCTGGAGTGGTTTGCAAAGGTTTGCAGGCGACGTTCGTGATCAAAAGTTTCTTTATTCGATTTTACACGATATGACCATAGGTTGCCTCCTGTCATGGACGTGTTATTCTTAAGATCAATAAACCACCTACGCTGGGAGATTGATAAATATAACTATAATGAAAGTTGAATTTCAGTTGTAAATGGTTATCTTAGGGCGAAACGTGTTTAAGTACCACCATAAGGCTATTTCCTGCATTCCTTGAACGTTTTTGGTATTATTTTTTTCAATTTTACTTCTTAAGGGGATTTCTGAGTAATGTTTAGGCATCATATTTCACCCGAACGTGTGGGTACAATTTTCCCACTATGTGTTTTTTTTTTCTCTTTCTTTTTTTAAATGAGAAACTTGGTGTGTCCCATATGAAGACACAAAGAGATGTTACATCACCTCTGGAGTGACTAGATATGGTCAAAGCAAGATTCGCCCTCGCTTAAGGCGTTTAGTGTGTTGTTTTTAGGATATATACGGAATGGTATAATCTTTTTCCAACATCTGTGGTATACGGGTCATTTCCATAAAGCAAAAAAAAAATTATGTTGTCAACCGAATCGATATGGTCCATACACCCTCGATGCTGCACTCATATCGATAAATTACCTTCTAGCTTTTTTTTTTTTTTTTTTTTTTTAAACAAAACTCAAACATCCTTCTCCCGTTTCATTTTAAAGTGTTTCGGGCAACACATCTTCCACGTTTTACTTTCATCCCCTTTGGTGCAAAGCAGAACAATCGATATTATATATAAAAAATTAACCATTAAAAATGAGATCCTGCAGCGCTACCCAAATTTCATTCTCATTCCCATTCGCCATGGTTGGAATTTCACCCAGTTAGTCATTTCCCGAAAAGAAGGAATTCACCCTAAGGCCGGTTAGATATTTTATTTAATTTATTTCATCTCATTACGAATACTGGTATTCACTTTTGAGGGGTAATGTTTTTTTTTTTAATGTTGAATCGCCTTAAGGAGCAAACCGAGTATTTCCAATAAGCTCTTTTTACCATTGTTTACCACATTCGGAGAATTTTAACCGAGTCAAGATTTATGCGAAGCATTTTCACCAAAGACTCCTTTTGCTTATTTTTAGACCATTATGACTTTTAGAATAATATTTTGAAGTTGTTTCGTTTATTTATTTATTTATTTATTTATTTGCTTGTTTGGCGGCTCCGTTTCGGACCAGCTTTGTCATTCATAGGTCGTGCTGACATGTCGACGGAATTGTAATAAATAAACTCGTAGCGTAGGGAAGAATACAATATTAATAAGGTTTTCGCTGTGGATTACCATTGTTTGGTGCTTTGAGTTAGCATTACCGTTTAACACAAGTGGGTAGAAAATTTAATCAGAAGCGTTAATAAAAGAAATCACAGTGGCAACCTTGGAGACGTATATTTCATATCTTATTATTGATGGATTGTTACTGAGACACGCGTCCCACGATAAATGAGAGATTTAAGGTAATGGTACCAATTCCTGACCGCGCACCTATTCCTGACCACTCGTCAAATTATCTTAAAAAATAAGCCGCCCTTATGACATGCAATTTTCGTTCCTGTGACAAAAGTGGCTCTAATATATGTATTTTAAGATTTGCTTATTAATTTGGTACAACCGGTAACGCTTTGATGAAAAAAAAATAAAAATATGATCGGAAGGTGTTCGCGACGACTGAATTTGCGTTTTTCTTAACGTTTTTTTTAAGCGGTTTGTCTGTGAAAATAAGGTTTCAAACAATATGTTTCCGTTTTTTTTCGATGTTTTCGTAATAAAACAGCTTGTGATAAGTTTATAAAAGGCATGTGATCGCGATCAAACCTACTTTGATTATATAACCTTAAAATAAGAGGGCGGTCACCAATAGGTACACATTTTTTGTAGTGTACTGATCACGCGGTCAGGAATTTATACAGTTCCATATTGAGGTATCACCCAATGGTGACTAGAAGAAAAATTGTTCATGTTTTCGATCAAAATGCGTATATACTTGATGAAGCATGCACACAGTAAACAATTTTTTGTAAATATGTGAAGATCGGTCCACATAATGTTTATGTTAATTTTTTTAATGTCAATTTTATGTCATTTTTAATATATTTTTAACACAAAATTGACACATTTTGAATGCTCTTTATGTTTTTCAGTCGTTAGTTATCCTCAGTTTCGCTTGAGGTGATCAAACATGTTAAAATAAAAAAAAAATTCAAAGAAATAATCTAAAAAAAAATTTTTCCCCCCAAACCCCCCACTTAAGGAATTTTTTGTTTTCCCTCTACTTGATGAGTTCCCTCTTTAAAAAAATATCGAATGTAACGAATTTTTCTCGTGATTTACGATTTGATAAATCGAGGTTTTCCGGTATTTTTCATAGTAATCCGTTTTAAGTTTTATTTAAAATATAAATTACACGTCATATTGAAAGAAATCAACCCAAATTACCTCCCCGAAATCTTTAAAATTACCCTTTAACAAAAACAAAAAAAATTAAAAATAAATCTCATACAAAAAATGGATAATACTCCCTCATCTAGAACGGCTAGAAACTCAATAACGCATTCAGACGGGAATTAAAATACTTTTTTTAAACCCGGTCAGGAATTGGTACAATAATGTTCACCATTAGGAACACACAATTTTTTTCCCGGTCAGGAATAGGTACAATGTCAACATTTTTTGGACCTCACCTAAAAAATGCCAAATTCGTGCTTTTACTGAAATTTCACCTTGGATCCTGTAGAGTACAAGTTTCTAATACTTTTGATACGATTACGCCAAAAATTGATCCATTAGTTTGAAAATAATAACAAATTAATTGAAAAAAAACCCTTACATGGTCAGGAATTGGTACCATTACCTTAGTTGATACAATAGAGCAATTAGTAGTAATACTGAAAAAAAAATTAAAATTATTAAAAAACAGACAATGGAGCGAAATGGCGCCATGTAGTTTTAAAAAAGAAAATGTCGTTTTTATATATACTTCGGGACAATAGAATAATCTTGGAACTTGCAGCGGTTTGGCCAAGGGCTTTATATCAAGAATTAAGTTTCATCTTTTCATAAGTGCAGTATTTACGACACGGTATACCCCGTATTTATTTACTTGTTCGTTTGCAGGAAAGATGTTTGCATCAGGGATTTCCGTGACTCACGCATTTAGGATCAAAGTTCTTCGGCCGTATGGGCAAATCAATAAATGGAAAGTACTGCTGTGTCTCCACTACAATAATTGCGTGGGCCCGGGCCTGTAGCCAGAACGTAGAGCCAGGAGGGGCAGTTGGGCTTGTTAAGGGGGGCAATAGGCCTTCATTCCGTATACCTATCATCTTTAGTCAATTTACTCCAAGGGCCCCCCCCTTCTGGCTACGGGCCCAGTGAGTCGGAAATGAACTAACGTATCCCCATTGTAGATAGTCTGTTTCGAGAATCACGTGATCATGCAAGTTTACACGCTCAAAAGCATTGAGTCAAACTGCAAGTTTACACGCTCATGTTGCCGTGAACTTGAGGTCACGTGACATTTCTACGAAACGTTGAAACAGATTAACTCCAGCAATCATATTTACGATGGAGATACGTTAGTTCACCTCCGACGCCCGGAATTAATGACACCGTGTAATTAATTTCAGCACCGGAAGTGCATTAATATCTTCGTTAGGAGCAAAAAAAATGACGTCACATATGGATGTTTCTGACTGAGTGGATCACGAATGTGATGTCAATTTTTGGATTAGAATATGCTCAGATTGAAGGTATTGCTGCACTTCCGGTGATCTGATTAATTGTATCCTGTAATTCTGTACTAGGCAGGTCAATTGAGCTATGTCCATCACAATAGTGCATGGAGATATACTTTTTTGAACCGTTGCAGCTCAAAACCGGTTCAGGCAGCAATTCAAAAGAGGATATCTCCATGGACGATTGTGATGAACATAGCTCAGTTGATCAGCCTAGTACAGAATCATCTATCCAATGGAGACGCTGCATAATATTATTTTGATCGGCTGAAAGAAAAGAATCATTTTTCTGGCTCCTCACTGCTTTTGCTCGGTTAATTTTTCATCCGGAAAGGGGATATTTTCCTTATTAAAGATATTTGCTTGCTCCCTGGCATCTTTAGGATTTTTTAAATATTACATCAGGTCCTCAGCTGGGAGATAGTCTGCAAAATTCTGTCTAGACGCCCAAAAGAATAAAAAATTTGTAAAATATCCAAGGAATCGACTTGCACCTTTTCAGTCCCAGGCTCACGAACTATAAAAAATCCAAAACAAATAAAGGTTTAGGAGCCTAACCTCTGCCGCGGAATTCTCGCAATTCTCGAATCTCAATGATAGCAAAGTTTAATATTCTAGCTGGTAATTCGTATATCTGTTAAACTATCGAATCGCACAACTAGATTTTTATTAAAATTATAATATTCAAAATCGTGATTTTTAAAAAGGATCCGTTTACTTCCACACTTAACGAAACAGCAGTAGCCCTGTAAATCACTAATTTTATTAAAATACAAATCCGGAGAAGATTCCTTAAGTGCTACAACCGTAGCAGTCAAGTAGGAGGAATTTATTAAAGGAAAAATAACAAAATGAAATCCATTTGACTAGATAAGTTAAATATTTAACTAAACCCAGATTTACAAGTATACGATTGTTTTAAGAGATGAAATAGCACGAGTTAAATATAATAATCGGTGCATTAACATTCCATTTTTTTTAAATAGGTATTTTGAATGTTTTTATGATAAATTTCAATTGACTTTTTTTTAACTTTTTAAATTCTTTGGAAAAATCTTCCTAAAAATTTAATTTAGATATCAAAACACACGAGAAAGGAATTCCAAGTGGAATCATTTTACAATGCCCATCGTCATTTTGAGCTACATTTAAGTCACGACATATTATCCCTGTAAAGATTAGTCTAAATGAATGCCCATTTAGTATCATAAACAAAAATATGGTGTACGGCAGTATGTCACTTTTTTTTTAAAACGAACTTACACGAAGAAGAGAAATTGATAAAAAAATAATAATAAATGACAATAAACGATATTGATTCATTTTGGATATAAATCATTTTGATAATAATTCATTTAAACGAGTTAAGATTTGTTAAATGAAAGAGGACAAGGTAAGCTAAAGTCGGGGAAGTCAAGTTATTTAATAAAGCAGTCTGGTCTAAAATAAATATAAGGTTTTCATGAAAGATAAAGCCTGTGATTTGCTCTCCGAGTTACACCTCGAGTATAATTAAATTCCTAAAGAATGATCTAATTGGGTTGTTTTAAGCTGAGCCCTTTATAATTTTAAATTATTTAAACTAAAATTATTTTTACACCCATTTTCACGTGATTGTTTAATTTTAAACGATTCATCGTTAGTGCAACACGTTTTTCTTCACGGGATTTTTTCGCGATTTTAATTCTTTCGATGGTGATTTACTGCTTTTTTTTTATCTAGAGCGTAAGGAATTGACAAAAGTTGAGGAATTTTCAGGCAACGATAACAATCCATCAGTTCTCACGTTTCTGAGCTAGAGGTCTTGTGAAATAATTTGAGTACTGACTTTTGTTACTCTTTATTTTGTTAGGTGCAAAATGCTAAAGTATAAAGCTTATGACCTGCTTTTTGAAATTTTTCGTAAAGTCAAAACATTTATTTTTCGGCTTGTTGGGAAGATCTTATTGTAAATATTTTGAGAGGGGTGTAAAACCAAAAATCAGTCGGTTGCATAAATATTGGAATTATCCGGCGTTTAGTCACCTTAATCGCTATGATTTACCCACAAATTATTTCCAAATATTTCTCGAAAGAATGATTAACGAATTATTCGGGTGGTAAATATTGTCACGTGGGACGATTCTTGAGTGTTTTGTTTTACGACTCAAACACATTTTTTTTTCTCTCCCTCTGATTTTCGTGTAGGTTTTTTATTCAAATAGTCCATTATATTTTATGACATAGTATCTGCCTTCTATTGTATATAAAAAAAGACCACCGGCCGCTTCCTCTAAACACGGAGTCAAAGGGACACAGAAAAAAATATCCTTTTTTTTTTCCTTCTCACTTTAATGAAAATTGTAATCGTTTCACACCGAGATATTTCCGGTCATACCTAATAAAGTCACGATCCGTTCTATATTTTTTTTATCGTGACTCGTAAATAATTCCAAATATTGAAATTCCACCGGAGGAGCATTTGATGCCTCAAGAAAAACCTCCCACCATTTTTGAAGCAAAATCTTTTTTTTTTTTTTTCTGAAGGAGGGGGAGGGGGTGGTGACTCTAACTCTCTCAAGTAGCCAATAATATGGACTAAAGACTTATTGAAAATAATGGATAGCTTTTAAAGGAAAAAAAAATTATGTTAATTGGGAACATTTCCATGTTGCTCATTATAAATAGAGAAGTTAAGTATTAATGAATTCAACTCACGAGAGCCCTCACCTATCGCACGTTATATTTAGTAATCTGGCTCATTATTCACAAACAAACACTTCTCGACCCGACATTTACACAAATCAATCGGTCTGAAACAACTTTCAAAAGAAATTCAAATGAATGTTAACTACTTATCCACGCTCTGTGCCTTTACAGCTTTTAAATGAATATTTTACACTTATGGCTCCTATTTTACCTTAAATCACACAGACCGGTAAAGATATTCCTATTTAGGATATAGCGCTAGTTTGCCTTTTAAAATATGAACGGTCTAGATAAATTATTTCAGGATGACTGGAAATGGAAAAAGGGGTTTATTTGCTCGAATAATGTTTTTGGTTTTATTGGATTAGTCGGAGCTAACCGAATAGTGCTCTTGGCGGTAGGCTATTGGGAGTGCTTACGACCGATGCTGAAATTAGGGTTGTATAATTTATTTAAAAAGCCCTTTTCTTGAGAATGTTGAAATCTTTCGGCTTTTAAAGGATTTGCTGCCGTATGCCGCGTGATATTTCTAGGAAATCAGCCAGGAAAGAAATTTCGATATTTCTTAGGCGTTTTCTACGGGTTCCAATTTTTTTCAGGGCTGTGAACCGGAACCGGCAAAGATAGTCCTAAACGGTTCCTATGTTTAGCTTATGGTAAACCATGGTTCAAAGCCAGAAGAACTTTCTTCAAAATGAGAGACCTGTTGTGCGATCGCAATCTGAGTCTCCAAACGAGGGTCCGTATCGTCCGATGTTACGTGTTTCCCGACACGAGGGATGGACGTTAACTAGGACGTTGGAAAAGAAGTTGGAGGCTTTTGGGATGTGGGTATACCGTCGAATGCTTAACATTTCGTGAACTGACAGGGTGAGAAATACTGACGTCTTGGCTCGTATGAAGGAGGTAGGAGTGTTGTACGAAATCAATCGTCGGAAGCTCGATTATTTCGACCACGTAATGCGAAATAAAAAATATCGCCTCCTTCAGCTTGTAATGGAGGGTAAGATCGAGGGTAAGCGCGATCAGGGTCGTAGGAAAACCTCGTGGCTCAAAAATCTCAGGGACTGGTTTGGTGTCGATTTTTAGGTCTTTTTCGAGCAGCGGTTGATAAAATAAAAATAGTCCAGATGATAGCCAATCTTCGTCGCGGAGCTGGCACTTAAAAGAAGAAGAAGAAGAAGAAAATCTGCTTCGGTTCAGTACGGTTAAAGATAGGTGCGACCAAAATGGTTTGCAGCCCTGATTTTTGTGAGCATTTGTCGAACATGTAAGCTAAAATGGGTAAAAGTGAAGTTTAGCCACAACTTCCAAATTTTGCTAAACAGGAAGCTGACCTGAACGAAAACACATTGGTACTTTAGGGGCTTCTTATCCTGGAAAACTACTTGATGTTGTTTGGTATTATATGGAACTTTAAATATGAAAGCTCTTATAGCGTCCTTAATTGTTGTTCTGGTGGGATGGGGGGCCATGACAAGGGGGGTGGAGTGCAGGCAAAACCACCAAATGACCCGTACGTAGATGGGTAAATGGCACTGTCAAACCCCGAAGAATAGAGATTTATTATAAGCAAATTAAATACAACATATACTGTATATACAGTATATATATATTATTTTGCGATACGACATTATAA
Organism: Liposcelis bostrychophila; assembly: GCA_037577465.1. Lineage (NCBI taxonomy): Eukaryota > Metazoa > Arthropoda > Insecta > Psocodea > Liposcelididae > Liposcelis > Liposcelis bostrychophila. Next base: position 12,107,368 of record CM075210.1, read on the forward strand.
TATATATTTAATCCCTAATTTAATTCCCTATAATTAATTTATTAATCCCTCCAAATTGGGTTATAATAAAACTGCACATTTACCGCTAAAATGTTTCTCGGTTAAATTTTAATTTAAGACGTTATTAATCCCACCTTTTCCAACGGTACATATATGGCGCACCTTTCATAAATTACATAACTCCGTTTTTGCTAATTTTTGAACCCCCCCCCCCCCCTCCTTTTCCTAACTCCAATTATTTCTGCAATAAAAAATTGGGATTTAGAACATTAATTTGAAAGGGGAATTCGGTGAACAAAAAGTTAAGTAATGGATAGTGGTAAATGGACAATGGGTAAAAAATTGATTTGGAAAGTTGATTCAAGACGAAGAAATTCGGACAATGCTGTGTTGCAGGTTAAAACAAATAAAGCAAAAAAAAAAAATAAATAAATAAATAAATCTCTTACTAAAGTGAACCAAATATATATTTTGTTTTTTCAATAACTCAGTTAATAAAAATCCCTGTCATTCTTTAATTCTCGTTTGTAACGGGTCGAAACAGAGGTTCTGTATACGATAACGATTGAGCATACACTCATAATATTAAAAAAAATTTCGTACCATTCTTCTAAGCATAACACTGAATAGCGTTAAACACGAAATGATTAATGAGCGGCACCCATTAACACCTATGATCATTTAACAAACAACGACTAATGTGTACTAAACGTAGCGTGTAACGCACGTCATTACTCGAGAGTTCTGAATTCTTCGGGAATTATTTTCATTTCGCCGGAAGTTTATACATTTATTGTTTTTATTTTTAACGGCGCATTGTGCTCTTAAAGATGATAATTACTGTTTAAGAAACGTTGAATTATGAAAATCACTTTTGTCGGGTTGAAAAATTTTATGTGATAAGACACCAAGGACTGGTTTTTTTTCTCTCGCTCTTTTTTTTTTTAAATTTTATTGTTTCTCTGCTCTCCAGTGCCATGTAAACCGACTTGACCGATTTCTGTCTTATTTGGCGATACAGTTATGTAAGATTTTTACGTATCATAATTTATGATGATAGCGATCGTTTTAACCTATAAACATTAATGAAATGTTAAAGTTGAAATGATCTTTTTATTTTTTATGCTCGTTATTGAAAATTGAACGGGGACATCCTTCCGTGAATCGGTTTCATCCATATTGCACACGGGTCAAATCGTTTCCCCGATTTTACAGGAACACGAGCGACTTAAATCGAGATTAGGGAACAACCCTCTTTATTCGTAATCCACTATCAAAATTGGTATGTAAATTCCTTTTTGAGCCGGTGGGTGGTTGTTAGAAAATAATTCAACATTTTCTCGAAAATTTTAGCGTACATGCCTTTTTCCTAACCTCAACATTTTTTACCCTTTCCCCCTCCTCCTTCCCCCATCGCATCAAAAGTAATCATCCTTCTTTATTGTAAAATAAACTAAAGGTTGAAATACGGCTTCGAGTCCCGAGTTTTTGAAGTTGTTCATTTCCCTAATTTCGAATGTTAAAATGAGAATACCTTGAAATAACATGTAAAGATAATAGTATAAAGATTGTTTGGAATCGTAAAATGAGAGATTTCCCTGAATACGTAACAAATGACCCTTTCATTTTCTCCTGTTGATGGAAAATATTCCTCCATGCCTCGGACATACAATATTTTTGGGTGGAATCATAACGGTGTATGTGTGGAAAGTCGATTTTCGTCTTTGGGGTTTTCGAGAGAGAGATAGGGAGAAAGAAAAAAAAAACTTTTGTGCCGCGCGTGTAAATGTTTTTTCTGTATTTTTTTTCCCTTTCTCCACGGAAACGCGGAAAAGAAAAGACTCGGAAGCTTGAGAAAACAATCCTCTGATTACGTTTAACAAGCTTTCGTATTTTGATGGAGGGTTCGGTGGGCGAAATTTTACCCCTTTTCATAATACTTGAAGACATTACGAAACGTTTAATAAACCCGAAACCCCTAAATGAAAATGACTGATTGTTTATCGTAGAAACTCGAGTAAATAAAGCGGTTGAGACTTAAATCGTTATTCCGCTGAAACGATTGATGCAATGTCCGATATTACAGTCCTTTGGACAGTATTAGTTTACTTTCCTCGTAATTACGGTCAAATGATTAATTGTGTGATATCTCAGCGTCTGTTGTAAAACTCCACGGGTTTCGGATGAAGCCATGCAAAACGGGATTAGCTTAGTCCTGTGACCATTCCGACGTATTCATATATGGAACTAATGCAAACATTTAAGTCTCCGCAGTCTGTTAAGATCGAGGAATGTTCTCAAATATGGGAAGCAACGACTTGGGTGGATAAAAATATCCCGTGATAAGTAGCTGGTAAATTAGCCGCGGTTTAAAAATAAGAAGCAATCGAAAATTATTGAGAAGGTCCTTTGATGTAGACATGCAATGTTGAGGCCGGTCATTTCCCAATCTGTCTGACCTGTAATTACTATTTTTTTTTTTTTTAAATATTTGAGAAAGTAATTTTCTATATTGACGTCAGAAATTTTTGTGAAGCTCATTTGATGGATGAATATTTGTGATGGATGTTTAATAATTATTTCTCGTTCTTGTTCTTTCCTTCCAGGTAAGATGGAATAAGGCAGTTCAAAAGGGATATCTTAACTGGAGTTTCTTAATTTCCCCGAGAAGGATGGATTACTTTCCGATGGCAGGATTCAACTATTACAGCGTTAACGATGGAGGGAGAAAGAGGTAGGAGAAATATGGCGTGAGTAAGGAAAGACTTTGAAAAAAAAAAAAATTCCAGTGCTCCCACACTAGGAATCTGTCCAGTGAAAATCAGCATAATACCTCTAAGGTAAAAAAGGTAGCCTGTAAGTGGAGAGGGAGGGGAGAAAAATATTCTGAAATATAAACGGATATTGCCTGTTAGCCGCTTGGGGCTTGGCATCTTTCTTCGGTCATGTGTGGCCATTAATTTTGCAACGCCAAATCGAACTAGGCTCCATATCAAAATGGTGGGTTTTTTTTTTTTTTTTTTTTGAGAGGCAAATTCATTTCTAAAGCAAGAGCAGGAAGAGCCATCAGAGTGCTCCTCAGGTGGGCCTCACTCATTCATGAGCGATTTTGTGGTGTAATATTTAAAAGATTTTTGGCGAAGTGCCTAAAGGCTAGAATTGAAGATCTTAAGGTTAGTTCTACAAGCTAGCAGAGCCCTTTAGTTGGAACTTTAATTTGAATCGTAATTGGAAAAAAAAAATCGGGAAAAATCTGTCTTGATCCAACATTGATCTAGTCTTGGTAAAACGTTCAACACTGTCCTTAATGGATGGCAGAAAATCAGTCGTAAGTCCAATCTTGATAGGCTTTACATTCCAATTAGTTTTCCCAACACTGATCCAAACTTTATCCAATTTGAAATTTCCACTATGGCGGTAGTGATAACTCTCAAAACCATGGTGTTTTTCTAGATTATTAAGGGGGAAGCTAGGTTCTTTTGCTTTTAATGGATTTTTTCCATTCGTCCATTATTCCATATTGGAATAATATTTTAATAATATTTTTGCACCCCTCCCCCCCCCCCCTTTCAGCTGGGGTATGCCTGTTCGTACGAAGACATCTTTAACCTCCCAAGGAGAAATCTGAAATGACACTCTACCCCAAATCTTTTTATCAATGAAAAAAAAAAAAAAAAAAAAAAAAAAGAACCACACTACTTTTTTCATTCCCCACAACTGAGGCCCGCAAATGCTATCAATGACTTCGGCATTATTTAACAAATTTATTTTTTATTAAATAAGACGAATGTTTTTTTATTATTTTTTTAGTCTCTCAATCTCTCAAAAAACTGAGTCTTACGCAATCCTTTTTTTTTTTTTTTTTTTTCCCTGATTTGAGAGCATTAATTTTAACCTGTCACTCAGAAATTGGATAATATTGCCGAGACCGCGCTTATGACGGTAGCGTTTTAATCCGCCCATAAGTTACGCACTCTTCGAACCCACCTTTCTCAATGCGTATACTTCTTACTCGAAAACCATTAATGAAATGTTTAAATATCCGCATGAAAATTCTGTAACATCCATTTCACTCATCTTTACTTTCCTCCTATTGTCTCAACCCATATCGGTAATTGTTATTTCCCTATTAAATTAAACAAAACCGTTGTCTGAAATCGATTTCTCTGTCTCCTAAAAAAGATTTTTATCACGATCCTGCATAGATTTGCAATACCATGAACATATTCTTCACGATTTATGAAACTGATCGCATCGAAAAAAAAAAAAAAAGACTTATTTGCAATCCCCCCGCGATCGTGTTTTTGTTATTTATCTCAATCAATTATAAATCCATCCAGTCTAATCAATTTTTTTCGTCTTGTATGTCATTTTCTATTGAGCATTGATAGATTGTCTTGATCGATTTCGAATCGGATTTGAATTCCATTCAGGTTGAAGATATTCAGATTGACCGTCGAGGATTTATTTGTGATTTCTTTTTAGTGCATAAATCGTCACTTTAGCTGATCTGGTCGTGGCGGCCTCAAGCATCCTTGAGGCGGTCACGCTTACCCTGTGTTCCCACGATGTTATAGGTCAGGTCGATTTTTTTCTCTCGTTTTTTTTTTTTTTTTTTTTTTTCCTTTTTTTAAACTCTCCCTAAAATTTGTTTTGAAACTTTTCTTGTCAGCGAATACGGATTTTTTTTTTTTTTCAAATTTGCGATTAAACAAATTAAATTCGAATTTCCCTTTTGTCATGGTCTTATCTGTTATAAAGGTCTCACCCTGTCAACGCCTTTATCTTTCGAGATGGGATTTAATAAACGGAAAGGTATATGATTTATGAAAATTAGTTTTAATCTATTAACAAATAATTAACATTCATCATGGGAATTTATTAGTCGAGAACGGTAGTTGCATCTAGTCATAATACAAATGAGTCATCAGATTGAAAGACTCGTGCTCGCACTTAGTTTAGCCGCCCACTCAGATTAATATCCTTAGAATGAAGGGGAAAAAAATATATAGTAGGTTTATTTTTTTTTTTTTTAATCGGTTGATTTATTATTAATCATGTATGCTTAACATGAAATATTTGCAGACTCTTTTAAACTTCTTTTCTTTAAGATTAAAAACAAATAAGACCTCCGAAGTATTTGACTTGGTATGGTAACTTTTACAACACGTGCTTGGCCTTAGTGTCAGGGATTATTATGCTTACTTTTTTTTTTAAATTCTTTTTTCGGTCTTTATTCCATTCGCACTCTGACAAGCCGTTCGACGCCACGACCGGTCAGAACAAGTTTCGATCCGTCTGAAAAGCTAATGTTTCTAAAACCCTTTACTGTAACAGGGGGTTACTTTTTACTCCAGGGGGTTACTTTTGACACTTTTTTTTAAATACTTAAAAAACGGCTAAGCGTTTTTTGAAAAATTAAATTTATTAAAAATTATTCATTATTTTCGAGTTTTATGTTCAAGCCTAGTTGCCTAAACTTGTTTTATAATGAAAATATTAAGTTTTTAATATGAAAAAAAAAAAAAAAAATTAAGAAATCACGAAACCTAAAATACTAGGATGCATTCTGCTGCATCCGCCGGTCAAATTAAAATGAAATTGCTTTTGCACTTGCGCTATATAGTCCCTTAAACAATCATGCTAATTTTACTCTAAATAAAACTATTGGAAGCCAAAAAGATTGAAAAGAAAAAAAAAAAGTTACCATCAATGGGGTTACTTTTTACAGATATTTTAACGGCGATATCCTATGGGTGCTAAATTCACAACAAATTGACAACGTTTCAAGGTTTATTAAGATATTTTCCGTTTACAGAAGTAATAATTTGTCCTATCGTCTTCAATTTTTAAAGATATTCGGGTATAAACATAAAAAAATTAACCCCATTTTTGTTAGAACGACACCTTCTGAAAAATCCAGCTTTGATTCGTGTTAGAACAAGTACAGATATTATTGCAGGGTATCGTATGAAAGCTAAAGGACCACTCTTGATGTTTGTGTAAACAGATTTTAATTTGGTTTTTAATTTTATATCTGTTTCGTGGAAAAACCATCAAAAAGTGGAAAAAGTAACCCCCTGCTACGATACCGGATTTAGCGATAATGAAGGCAAACCCTTATTCATCCGTTGCAACAAAAAAAAAGGAAAGAAAGTGATTGGCCAAACCCCCTGGCAGGCATCAGATTATAATATCTTACAATCTTGGATTTTATTTTCTTCCCCTCCGCAGAAAACGAATTTCTCCGTAATCGCACTATGTCATTTATTGGGAAAAAGGAAACTTTACCTCATCGGCGGCGTCGTATCTTTCATTCACAAGAATTTTCACAATGCAAACGTTTAAAAAAAAAAAACTTTTCATGTCCAGGAGATAAGAAAAAAAAAACGTGGGAAAAGCTTTAGGAATCTAATTATTATAATTTATTGATCACATCGTTATATCAGAGGTCATTTCATGAAATGTTATACTCGATTTGTCCTTTGAGAGAACATCGATTGTTTAGCTCTTAGCTCGTCCCATTCAACATTTCGTCATAAGGCGATATGTCCCTTAAGGCGGGCATGAAATTTCAATCAAATCGTACATTCAATCACACCTATCAAGGTATGGTTGCGTTATTTATAATCACGACAATAATAAGTACGCCATGTCGAAGCTTTTTTCCTTTTATAGAAAAAAAAAGTACTCTCGCTGCAGTAAAAGGAAACTCCGAGTTTAGTAAAGCATTTATTAAAAAATTATATCTTTAAATTAAAAGGACCTGTCATTATATATTAGCCTCGTTACCTCAGGTTTTTACTAAAGAAGGTACTTAAGCCAGAATATGTTCACAAAGGAGTACGATGGCCATCGCTTTAAAAGTACCCGCCTATCTATCACGCCCCTGTGAAAATGTTTTCAACCCATCTATAGCACCCCTTTTTATCGTTAATAACCCCGAGCTAGATAACGTCGTCAAAAAACGGACTGATCGAGATTTATGTGTGCATGAAAGAAACGTAATAACTAATTAAATATAAACTTATATTAAATAACAATATTATCGATTGCATTAATAAATTAATTACGAAGCTTGTGTGGGGTTAATTAATTATTTATGGATACGTTGTTTAAATCCAAACGTTGCACACAAATAGTTCTCAAACTTTGTACATTCATAGCCCCGGAGCGGATTTACTATTTTCTCACGTACCAGGAATGGAATACGAGCCAGAAATTTAGGTTTGACCGAGTTTTTTAAGACTTCTGTGATAAGTTCTCATTTCAAAAGAAATGGTATAGTTTTCTGGTGTTGGGTAATTTGGATTTTCAGGCTGGAAAAACCCGTATCTGCTCGAATGGTCGTATTTCAGGTAACAACACTAAAAAAATAAAAAAAGCAAGTTCGTAATGCATAGTCCAGTCATTTTATCTTAAATTTTTTTTGAAATAAAAATAGTTCCGAAAAGAAGTATTTTTCGCTAGAAAGCGGCCTAGAGTTCTCAAATAAAAAGTAAAATTTAAAAAAAAACCAAATCAGCATGCTTTTTGCAGCGGTGGCCTTTATTTAGAAGGTCTATTTTTTTGAGTTTTCCGCTTACAACTACAGTATTTTGATTCCGATTAAAAATCGGTTGCAGCCATGTAATTGTGCATAAAATTCTGCTTCAGATGGTATACGATCGAATTTGTTTCCATTAATGCAATTGGAAGGAGAAAATTTTATCCAAAAATTCAAAAATTGCCAAAATTTTGCTGGAAATCGTGCTTTTTTCACTTTTTGTAACGGACATGCAGGTTTTCAATGGTAAGAAAAAATTCATTTTGCCCTGCAACTAGACTAATTTTAGAGTGTAAGGGTGTATTTTTTCGATTTATATGCCCTGTTGCAGCTAAAGTTTAGACCGAAATTTCACGCTAAAACATGTTGCAGGATGTTAAAATTACCTAAATGTTAAAATCGTCAAAATTTTACGCTAAAACGGTGTTGAAGCGTAAAAACATGTTGCGCAACACTGAAAAATGGAAAATAAAAATTTGCAAATGTTATGCAACATTTTTCTAACGCTGTAGCATGTTCCCAACATGTTTCTAACGCTGCAACCAACATGTTACCATGTTACGCTGCAACGTAACATGTTACTGCAACATGTTTCAGCATGAAATATCGGCTAATTTTATGCGGGACCGAGAAAAAATTAATTCAGATATAAAATTTCAAATTTTGTCTCTTTGGTGGACAGTCATAATCATGTTTGAACGCGTTTGTCCAATCCCGTTTAACGACAAACACCGGGACCTTAGACAAAGATTATTAAAATCTGTGCCACGGACTTCTCCCGTTGAATTTTTTGTCAGTATTTAAGAACTTTAGGCTGTAGACTAGTTTCATAGCGAAAAAATTTCTTTCTGGAATTTTTTTCTTTTTGGCTTTAGAATCGACTCTGAGGAAAGTTGAGATTTAGTTTGAGTAAGACTAGTAGTTTTACTTTTTGAACTGTAGGTATAAGTTGCAAGCTTGGCTCTTAACACTTCTTGTTATTCAAGTATGAAGATGTAAAAGTTGCAAATGCTTCATCAGACACTGCGTTGTGACAAATTGATTTGTTTATTATACCTACTTTATCAATTGAAACGGATAGCAAAGTTGTTATTTTTTATTTTATTTTTTTTCCTCTTACAAAGTAATTGAGCAATTTATGATGAGTGATGAAGAAGTATTAATGAGTTCGTTTTATAATAATTCTTAATGCAGCGGATGCAAACCGCATTTTACTTCAGTTGAAATACCTAACCGCATTTATGTCGTTTTAGTTCATTGGTCACTGCCACTCTGGTACCGGTAGTTCGAATGCGTCACCTCTGCAAAATGATACAGTAACAATAATAAACAAAAAAATGCATTCACACCAAGGTGTTGAGAATTATAAAGAAAAAAAAATCAACGTGTTCAAAATCATAGTGTTAGTATTATAATCACGAGCGTTTGTGTTGCTTGCACAATCACAGTAGTCATTACCTGCGTTTAATTTTAAAACTTGCCAGTTTTTTTTTCTTCTCTCTCCATTCTTGCACTGACCACTTCAGCTACCGTCTTCATCAATTAATTGTTGAAGTTATCTTCAATTCCCCTGACTTGCTCTTGTCGATGTTATTATCTCTAATAATGGCCCTTACCATGTCATTCCTTTTTCGTGGTGTAACGGTGCTGTTCGCTGAAAAATAACAAAACGTACTTGATCCTTTGTTACGCCGAGGCGTTAAAATAAACCTAATTTAATTTTGAAGTCGAAAAGAAAGAAAATAGAAGGAGAAAAAAAAGAAAAAGAAAAAAAGTAAAAATATTTATTGTAGAGATTATCAAGTCTGGAAAAAAAGTTGTAAATAAAGTTGAATAAAACAAACACAGTAAATCAATAAACGCTTTTGTCTTATGGACTTTTGATACCTGAGTATATGTCTTGTACTGATACCTATCTCAACTTAAACTGGATCGCACTCATAAATCTTATTTTAATGGCCGGCTACTGGTTTCAATAACTCAGCCGTGTCCCTCTTCGGTGTTGGTTCTTTTTTTTTTTTTTAAATAAAAAAATAATGTGAAATACTTGTTTGCCGCTTGAGTGGCTCCGTTTTATCAGTTATTAAAAATCACATTTTTCGCATGGATATTTATTGTTTATGCCGGTGGTCTCCGATTCTGATTAAGGCGATATCGGAATTTGGTTAAGAAGATTTCGTCGCAGGTCTCAGGCTAATAAAACGACATTTTATCTCGTATAATTTCAGAAAAAAATTCCAAGATTTCCGAATTAAATGTCGAGGAAAAAAAAAATAAAAGAGAAAGAAGCGGGATAACCAGACTCAAAAGACGGAGGTTAGCATTCCAACAATTAGTAACACAGCCCCGGAGGATTCTTATTCTGCGGGGCATAAATCGATTTCAACTCATAGGGCATCCTCTTTAGTCATTTTTTAATTGTTAATTAGTATCTTTTTTTAAAGTTAATAATTAAAATGTAATTTAAACATCAGGTGAATGTCCCCTCGCTCCAGGATTTATTTATATTTTCTCCTTCAAACGGAATTTTTGTTCTTTGGGTTTAAGCGTCAAATTATATATAATGACAATGATTATTATAATTATTCCTAAAATGAGAAGACGATGTTTTGGTCTGTCATCTTCTTATTGTTTACAAATCACAGCCTTAAGAAAGTTGATTTTCCAAAATCTGAGATTGGATTAATCTGCGTCCCGCACAAGTGAATAATCTTTTGAGAAAAGAAAACTACTAGTTTTGAGCAATGAATGACCAGGCAAGTTTAGGCTTGACCGTTAACGACCGAATTCAGAAATGGGAAAAAACTCTTAAAGACAGATTTTTTTTTTTTGTGCCAAAAAAAAGATGGGGTCGGGTAAGCTCTGTAGTTTAACGTCCTACGGAATAAAATGATTTCCAGCGAGTGGTTTTGCAACTGGGCACAAACAATGAAAAATTTAATTTTTTTTTTCCAAATCTCGTAATAGATAAAAATTTTTGCCATTACCTACCGTTTGAGTGTCGTAAAGAATTTAAGTTTTAGAGCTCTTTTGGGACTTAACGTTTCAAAAAACAAGAGGAGTCGCTTTCAGTTCCTTAAATCGCGGATGAACATATTTTTAGAAAAGGTTCATAAGCTAAACATTAGAAAACCATGCTAAACATTGAATTAATTTATTTAAGGTCAATAAAATCTTTGCTGCAAAATAAGTAACTTAATAAGTGCAATCACTTATTGATGTGACCTTTAAGAATTCCCATTTTTTGTATGTTAGGATTTTGCTCTCCCATAAGCTGAGTATAGGATTTTTTTGGTTTCAAAATAAAAATTTAAATTTAGTCATTTTTTTTTAGGTATTTTTTGTATGCTGTTTACGATTTTAAATATTTTTACTGTAGGCTCATCTATGACTTTGTACTAACTGCAGATGATTGGATTGCAAAATTAACTTTGTAAATACCGGTAATACCGAAAAATTTAACTAATGTTGAGCAACTTCGTTTTTCAACCATTTTTCCTAGTCAGTTTTTTCTAAAAAAATAGATTCCTAACCCATTTTTCCTAAAAATTCTGGTTTTTAAAATTTTATTTCTAATTTTCAATTCCTAAAATTTTTTGATTCCTAAAATAAAATCTCCTAAAATGAATATTTTTAATACTTTTTAATACCCTAAAATTAGAGGATTATTAAAATTAATTATTAGCAATTCCCCTAAGATTAGGGGAATTATTAAAAATAATTATTATCTATTGTTAATAATTTTTAATATACTTTTTAAGTCCCTAAAGTGATTTTAGGAAATTTAATTTTAGAGTAGAAATTTTATTCTAGGAATCAAAAAATTTTAGGAAAATTAAAAATTAGAAAAAAAAATACCTAGTTAGGAAATTAATTTTAGGAACTAAAATTTTTTGAAGAAATGGATTAGGAATTTATTTATTTTTTTTTTTTTTAAAGGGCAGTCTCCACTTGATAACGTTCACCGCATTCGCGTTATCCGCCTTCTCGATGAACGTAATCGCACCGGAAGTTTTGTGGATCTTTTACCACGATTTTTTTGATCATCTTCTGCTTTTTTCTATTTACAAACATTAAAAATGGCGGTTTTGAAAGATGTTTTTACGGATTTAAAAAGAAAAATTTTAATTCGGGCATGGGGAAGACAATAAATCTGTTCCAAAACAAATTCTGGGTAAGCCAATTTTGTATACTTAATGAAATATACGGTACTCTTTTTATGCCACAAACGTTTACGGGAGCAAAACCTGCAAAGTACTTCCGGTGCGATTACGTTAACCGCGATGACGGACAACGCGAATGCCGTGAAAGTCATCAAGTGGAGACTGCCCTTAAGAAAAACAGATTAGAATTTTTTTTTTTTTTTTTTTGTTTTTGAAAAAAAAAATGAATTGAGTTTTTTTTTTCTTTTTTTTTTTTTTTTTTTGGAAAAGTGGATTAGGAAAATATTTTTTTAGGAAAAATGGATTAGGAATTTATTATTTTAGGATAAATGGATTAGGAATTTATTTTTTTCAGGAAAAATGGTAGGGAACCGAGTAACTTATACCGCGACCGTAAAAAATGGTCAACGGTATGGACCTATAACGGTATATTTTTTATATGATAGCTGTCCTATTTTTAAAGATCAGTAAACTTAAATAATAAGTCGGTATTGTCGGTATTATGAAACTAAAGTATCAAATTTTCCAAATTTTTGGCAAATTACGGGCACCTCGGTGGTGGCCCGTAGCCTAGTTCATAGCGCGCTCGACTCTCAATCATGAGATGCGACGCGTCGTGCTTCTATACTAGTTCACAGCTAGGAATTTTTCTCAGGTCAAAACTAGTGCGCTAGTCAGAAAATCAACGGTCACCACCCCTCGGAAGGCAATGGCAAACCACCGAGCGGTAATTGCCTCGTAAATCTCTCAAAAATAGCCGTTCGGAACCGGCGTTAAACTGTAGGTCCCATATGCCTGTGAGCGCACGCACAGGTGTATGTGAGAGATCACCACGCTCGTAATCGAGTAAAGGACTAAGAAGAAGCTGTCCTCGAAAAACAGAATTTCGATTCTGATGAGAGAAGTCGATTATGCTTTTCGGGATTGTCGATTATGTCTCGGGATGCGACAAAAATTTTAAATTTTTCCAATTTTTTTAATCTTTATTTTTTAAATATAAAGGTTGGTTTTAGGATTTTTAAAGATCAGTAAACTTAAATAATAAGTCGGTATTGTCGGTATTATGAAACTAAAGTATCAAATTTTCCAATTTTTTTAATCTTTATTTTTTAAATATAAAGGTTGGTTTTAGGATTTTTAAAGATCAGTAAACTTAAATAATAAGTCGGTATTGTCGGTATTATGAAACTAAAGTATCAAATTTTCCAAATTTTTGGCAAAACCGGTATTATCGAAACCGGTATTGCAACCCGGATTTAAAAAATTACTATTGCCGCATGTATCTGCGCTCCCGTGTATAAGGACATAAAACTCCTACCGCATATATGCGATACCCGTCTTTATAGAGTTAATAAAAAAAAGAGAAAATATGAAAATTAAACTTTTTGTTTATTACTAATAGATTCAGATTTGACAAAGTCATTCCCTAAGGGATTTGTCGGGCATACATCTAGCAATGGCGCCGTATCGCCCTGGGGGTTCTAATGGCCTTTCCTACGAGCAATGTGTAAATTCAACCGTATTTCGTATATATAAAATAATTTTTGATCCCCCAAGGGCTTTGATGATTTTTTTTTTTTTTTTTTTTTTTGGTAGGTGTAAGAATTTTTATACAAAGTGGCGAACGTGATTTCTTTTTCTTACGTTTATTAAAATAACAGCTTTGCCGAATTCCGTGAGCTCTTCAGAAAGACTGAAAGTGTTGTTTTTTCCTTTATTAAATGATTGGCCAAGTAGCAAAAATGACATAGATCGGACATTAAAGGCTTTTTTTTTTTTTTTTTTTTTTTTTTTTTTTTCGAGAGGGAGGAAGATTAAAGAAGAAGAAAAAAAATTCACGAATTAAAGTTTTTCCAAATCGATTACAGTCACACGAGAACCAGTGAAGAATATTCAAAAATCATGTAAACCGATCACTCCGGAAGAAATGGTAAAGAACATGAAATCGTGATTCAATTTTTTTTTGGGAACTACTTGCCATTGCCTTGAGGTTTTGATGACCTAATCATCCTTTTCTGGATTTGTGGGGCTGTGAGAATATTTACGCTCTTCGCTCCGGGTGGTTTTGTGTCAACCGATTCGTGTGAAATTAAACCATAACATTTTTTTTTTTTTTCGATAGGTCTTTAGAAGTTTTTCGTTTACTGTGCGTAATTCAGGTTCTTCGAAGGAGAAAAAAAAACGATCAAGGAGAGGGAGAAAAAAAAAAAAGGTCGAACGTAGGATTGAAATCGATATGATGAAATAATTTCATGGCCGAATACATCATGCCATGTGAGCCGTCGCTATAAGAGAATTAGAAAAAAAAAAGAACGAAGCCAACGCTAGAACATTGATAGCCTGAAGCAACCATGGCGCCATAAAGGTCACAATCTCAACGCCATCGGCATTAAACTTCTTCCTCATAAATACACCTTCGCTCCGTCACACTTTACGATATTGCTAATAAGACTGGATTGGATGGGGTCAAGTTTTTCGATTATTGTATTTCTTAGTTTGCCCAAATGATGACTTTGCTTATTACGGTGTGGGCTGGGAGAAAGTAAAACCGATTGATTTTGATTATAAATTCAATTAAAGAGCGAAATTAATTTCGATTACCTAAGCAAAAGGCCTAATTTGAAAGATATATACTTGGTGCACCTATAAGTTTCAGAGACTAAATATAATTGAATTCAGTTTCCTCGGTATGCATGGAATCGCTTAAAATCTTTGACAGGTTCCGATTGTTGACATGAATTCTGAAGTCCGAAAGCATGGCTTGAGGGAGGCTAGGCTCTTAGGAAAATTATATCCAAGATCGCGGCATTGCGATTTCTCGGTAAAGACCGAATCACGACGGTTGGCTATCCTGTTAAAGAATTATTTTCCAATCTTCCAACAATCCTGGCTGAAAAATTAAACGTCTTATGAAATTAACTTAATTAAGAAACGTGTTATCTCAATTTAAAATTCAATACTTTATTAATTGTGTTTTTTCATATTTAAAACATTTAAAAAGTTCTTTATACTACTCCATAAATTTTTATTGTTAATATCTGTCGTGATTACAATATTATATCCGCATGATGTGAATGTTACCGTTAGGAAATACACAGATATATTTTCCCCCTTAATTATTGCAAAAATAAAAGGAATTAACGACCATTATTTCTTATTTTTTTTAAATACGGAAAAAAAAAAATTAAATGGTAATAACGAAAAACGATTTTTTATTAAAAAAAAAAACGAAATAAAACATGTAAAAATATGGAAAATGGTATGAAAAATCACCCGTTGCACCTTCCGACAAAAACAAGGCTCCGTTTAGCATTAAAAAAAAAAAAAAAAATACGAACACGGCCTATTTGTATTCCGTGATCATGTTTAAATTAGGTTTAGACCATGGAAATGGTCCATTAGTGTCATCACCCAGACAAGTTATGTCTGAGAGCGTGACTTCACGCTACGTCACCGAAACCATGCATTTAAGATCAATTATAAACTCTTAAGCTCCTGCTTCTCGTACCACTTCATTCACGACAGATATCATCAGGGATTTTCAACGTAAAGGTGGTAAGCTACTTGGCCAAGTGACACGAGATCATGCTGGTCTGATCGTGACATCCAGGTTACGCGATGGCGAAAAAGAGTAAAAGAGCGAAAAGAGAAAAAAAAAAAAAAGCCACGGGGGTCCGTTCATTCCTCAGGTAAAATGACAGCTAGTTTCGAACTTTACGCGCGTGAATTGAACTTAAATGTGTGAACTGTAATTGGTCGCGTTCAACTAATCACGCACCTGTATTTAATCGTTCAACGCACCTGTACACTATATTTAAATACAATGTTGCTCGAGAAAAAAAAAAAAAAAAAAACAAGGTTATGTTTATGTGCCTGATTTTCATCGAAACAAGTTAAAGAAGCTGAGTGTTTTTAGGATTGACAATAAATTCGAAAATTATTCGTGAATCACTGGTTTCGACCACTTATCTCGATGTATTTTAAAGTAGTACGTTATTCGAACGTTCCTTCGTATGACATGTGATTTCTTTTTTCGGTAATGACCTAAGATAATACGATATTTTTTTTAATGTTTTTTAAAAGGGTTGTACTGCTTCGTTCGACGTTGACGTCGATGTCCCGAATGTTGAATCGGTCGCCCGCCTTGAATTCAATCGTGTAAAATTGATGGCTGCATTTGGATTAGATTCTGTAAAGTTGAGACGGTCTTGTAGGGCAATTAGTTTTTTTTTTTTTTTTTTTTTTGTCACAGATTTGTAATATTGATATTATCAGCTCTATGTCACAAATGAATCATTTCGTTTGTATATGTTAGTTTTATGCGCGGTTTGATTGTACTTGGTTCTTTTAAAGGTTTTATGCAGGATTATATGTCAATTATAAAGCAACACATAACTTGGGTCATCACTTCTGGCGACGGACTTTGCTATTATACAAGAAATATGTCTTTTTCGAAGTTATGCTAATTAATCAAGGTCCTTACGCCTCTCTATTGCAGCATTGAAGAAAAATAGCTAGGTGTAGAATACTTTAATTGGTTTTTGCTACAAATATTTATCATATTTTAATGACAATTAGTTTGTAGTGAGATGTTGTAGAAGCAAAGCGATCCGAAACAGACTCAGTATTTTTAGCTACTTTTTTTGTCCATGTGTCCACTATTTCCCGTTTGCGCATCCACAGATATTTTGTATTTCCTCAGCCTTCTAGACTGATTCCGTGGCTGTAGCTGTCTCATGTCATTAATTTTGAGTCGAAGGGTTCCTCACTCCCCCGTAGGAAATGTAATGCAGGAAATGTGGTGGTAAAGCAAGTGATGCAAACAATGCAAATGTAATGCCCATGCGAAGTAATGCAAGGAAATGCAGCAGGATTGCACTTAATGAAGTGGTACTACATCTAATGCAATATAATGCAAAGTCATGTGTAAGTCGAAATGAATGAGTTGGAGGCCATTTGAGTATTACGTAAGCGTCTCAGGGGGGGTGAAGGAGTCCAAAGTATCGATTTTCGTCTTGAGCTAAAGATTGACAAAGTGGTAAAGGATAGCAAAGGATAGCATAAGTAAAAAATTATCAAAAGATGCTTACTCAATACTTGAACACACCTGAGTAACCGCTCGTTTTCTGCAAGGAGTGTAAATCTTACTGATGCTGACTAACCCTTCAGAGATAGAGGCATCTGTAGGGTGGGTCGAAGATCATAAATTTTGGATTTTCAAAATGCTTGATAGCGCAATCGCTGTGGCTTATCATTTGCAAAAACTTTTTCCTTTTCGAAATTTTTTTTAAACGGCGTCTTGAGGGTGCACAAAAGGGTCAAAGTTTTGGAAAAATTCATAAGGGATGAAAACTCGACTTTTAGATTTTTGTGAAAAAAGTACAGTTTCCTATCGGATTTTTAACGTAGATTTCGAAAATTAAGTCGATTAGCGTCTAGCTATTTCTGTTCCTGAGTTATTGAAAGAAATAAAAAAATATTGGAATTTTAGAGTTTTGACATTTTTAGGGTGAACTTGGCCTGTATCCAAAGAACACAAAACGCTAGACGCAAACAGATTTCTTTTTCGAATTCTGGAGGATAGGAAACTGTACTTTTTTCACAAAAATCCAAAAGTCGAATTTTCATCCCTTATGGGATTTTCCAAAACTTTGGCCCTTTTGCGCCCCAACAAGACTCCGCGTTTAAAAAAAATTTCGAAAAGGAAAAAAAATTCTACAAATGATAAGCCACAGCGATTGCGCTATCAGGCATTTTGAAATTCCGAAATTTTCGATTTTCGACCCACCCTAATCTATATACGCCCAGTAAGCGGCTAATTTTACAAAATTCCGCCCTGGGGTATCCGTTTTGAAAAAAGTTCCCTTCTGCAAAAAGCTAAGGATTGACTATTTTTTCATCAGGAATCTAAAAATTAATATCCGAAATGACAGAAAAGACAGTCTTTTTGCAGAAAAAGGAACCCTAATTCATACCAAAAAAAATTCCAAGCTAAAACTAGAAACATTGATCTTAAAAAGAAAAAAAAAATGTGAAGGAATGACACGTCTTCGGGAATTTATTCGATTCTACGTTCATCTCCCCGATTTTTTCAAAACTGGACACTTTTCTACAGACCTTCGTCTGCACTTCCATTTCCTTTTTTCAAAACCAGTTGCTAAATTTGCCAGAGCAAAAAAAAAAAAAAAAAAAAAAAAAAATTCACTAATAATTAAGACTGGAAATAATTTATTAGAAGTAACATTTTACGGATGGCTCCTGAAGACGGCAAGAATTATTAGTTTATAACCCTCATCGCCTTTTTTTTTTGTCAAAGCCTTGGTCTTAATTTTTCAGGTTTTGCGACGAAATGCCCTCGAGGCTCACGACTCTAGTTTCATGTTGATTCCATCCTCAAAGCGAAAAGGCTTGCGAACAAGTTTTGAACGCCTAGGGGAAGGATGCATGTACTTAGGCATATATGTTCTTGACCCGGTGGAAATGACATAAATGTCTTTTAAGAAAAAAAAA
Organism: Liposcelis bostrychophila; assembly: GCA_037577465.1. NCBI lineage: Eukaryota > Metazoa > Arthropoda > Insecta > Psocodea > Liposcelididae > Liposcelis > Liposcelis bostrychophila. The sequence continues at coordinate 12,125,587 of CM075210.1, forward strand.
AAAAAAAAAAAAAAAAAAAAAAGAGTGGTCGCATCAAAAACCGCCTGTGCAAATGTCCGCTACGACTTTGACGACCTAACGAGAGTTGATTAGGCTTATTACAGGTTCGATCCTTTGTCCATTTTTGTCCATAAGAAATTTTGTGGTGATTTATCTTGAAGCTAACAAGAAATCAATCAGTTATGGTAAAAAGCCTTTAAGGCACTTTAGCCAAACTGATATTGGCACGTTTATTTATTTTTGTGGCCCCTCGCAAAAAAAAAAAAAAAAAAAAAAAAAAAAAAAAAAAAATGAAACAGTCAGGAGTCAGGATAATGGAAGATATATGGGCCCGTAAGAAAATATTAATCATCGTTGGGAGACGATTTTTTTTTCTGCGTACGTTTCTTTGGATATCTAATGCATGGGATAATTGCAGCCTACCGTGGTGTGATTACAATCTTTATCCTTTTCCTGCCATCTTTTTGCCACCAGCTAACTTATCCCGCATTACACTTATTCGCGCGTTGTTTTCTCAAGGAAGGCAATATTCGATTAGGATCTGCAAAGTTGAAGGATTGACGATAAGCAATAACAGAATCCCTCTGAGGCATCCTGACAGCTATCTTAAATTTCTCTTCGCCTTAGCCTTTTTCCCTTCACATTACACGGGAAAAAAAAACTGAATCGAAAACCGTCATGAGCAGTTTTACCTTGGGAAACCCTTCCGGTGATTTTCTCGTTTTAATCAATAAAGAAATGTCTAAACTGAAATGTCTTCCTGCAGCTGTACTTTGTGCTTTAATGAAATGGTTTTTTTTTTTTTTTTTTTCTTTTTTTTTTATGGGGAGAAAATACTTGCTGGAAGTTTTTATGTTTTAAGAATGACATGAAAAAAAAAAAAATTGTGTTTTCCTTTTTTTTCAAAAAAATTAATTTTTTGTTTTCCTTTTTTTTTTTTTCTTTTTTCAGAAAAAAATGCGACATCCGGCCGGAAGTGGATATAAAAACGGAGCAACCCAAGGATTTAACAAACAATTCCCGGTCGTCGTCGTCCATATTTCCAGCAACGCAAATCAAAATGAGGTAAGATGTCTTCAATCAAGTTTAAATTCCTAACGATTCGTATCGAAAACGTAAAAAAAAACATCGTTTTAAGTGTTGGAAAACCTGTTGAAAGGTGGAACTATATCGTGTATCACAATCGCTTCCTGTTAATGGGTTGTAATAATACCGATTTTTATTGTGTGAGCTCTTGGGATATCTTGAAAGATAAACACGATTTTTTTTCCTTCTCTCGTAACCCACCCACCCATGCTTTTTAAATCGGGGGGAAAAAAAAAAGTTTTTTGTATAAAGGAACCATAATGTTTTCATAAAAATAGCGACAGAAAAAAAAATTTGAAATTAACACATAAAACATTTATAAATTCCATGATAAGGTTACATGAATAATACATATAACTAATTAAAATTGAAATTATGTATAATAAAGCATAGAGTCATTAGATTTAATATACCTCATCGTGTCTAATGGATTACTTTTAAAAGCTTTTTATAGAGATATTAGACATTTTTTTTTGTCAATTTTTTTTTATTTTTTTGCTTCGTGCAAATTGTAAATGTTCTAGTTTAGATGTCTAAATTTGGTCGATTGTAAACTATAAATTGACGATGATAGTGGTAATTAATTTCCTGGACGTTAATAGTTTTATATTTTTAATGCATTTTTTTTTCTGCCCCTCACCTCATTACATGTTTTTCTCTAGAACATGCTCGTTTAATCTCACTTATTACGTACCGTATGATTAGCGAAATCGTTTAGGTATCAAACTTGTAATGCCGCGTGTTTTTTTTATTTGGTGGTTTAGTCCGGAGATGAAACTTGTCGCCGTTTTTTTTTAAAATAGGGATTAAAAAGGGGTACAGTAATTATTGGAACGACAGGAGCTTAAGAGGTTAAGAAGAATGGGGTCACAAAATTATAATTAGTTATATCAATGCGAAGCTTCAAACAGCCCCTTAAATGTTCGGAGCACGGACCTCAATTTTCGTAGAAAATCTTATTGCGTCTACTGTAAATTTCGAAGGGGGAAGGGGGTATGTAGTAGGTGCGGTAAGGTGTTCCTTATTTTGGGAATTTTTGAATTTAAATAAGCACACCTCCAAATTGGCCCTGCATGGGGAACATACATACCCGAATTTTTTTCAGGTTTTTTACTCGACGGGAAATAAGCGTGCCGACTTGAGCTTAAAGGTCGGAAAATTCCAATAAGAAGCCAACAATGGATCGCTTTTTTTCGTGAAAAAACAATCGTTTCCTGTTGGAAATTTTGTGAAAAGATAACGAATTCAAAGTTCTTTTTTTTTGATATGCACACCGGTTTCTGAGTTGGAAGCGCCAAATCATGAAGAAAAAAGAGTGTAAAGTGGCAAAATTTTTTAAGTCCTCGTGAGCAAAAACATGACTTTTGTTTTGGTTTTCAGCTCGTACCGGGGCAGATATTCATAAACGAACTTCAGATTCATATTCTTTACAAAAAGTCCAACTGTTTTGTCAGAAAAAAAGGGAAAAACAAAATGACCGATTGTTTGGTCTTTATGGGAATTTTCCAATCTTTGTTTCCAAGTCAGCACTCTTCTAAATAGCCTGAAAAAAATCCCGTTTCATGTTTCCCATAAAACACCGATTTGGGATGTATGCTTATTTTAATTCGAAAATTTCCAAATTAACGGACACCTTAGGGTGCTGCATGCAGTTTTTGTTAGAGAATTTGTGCCTCGATGATTCTCGAGATTTACGACTTTTTAAATTTTCGAGATCTCGCTTATTTCGACATTCAAAAAGTTACTAAATTCTTTGATCTCGAAATCCCTATTTTTTTTGGAAATGCTGCGGGCCCGTAGCGAGAACGAAAAGCCAAGGGGGGAAGGGGGGAATTGCCTTTTAATGGGGGCAATAGGCCTTAATTTCCTATACCTGCCATGTTTAGCCGATTTACTCCAAGGGGGGCACTAGGACATGCTGACACATAGTTCTCAAAGTTTATTTTTCGAGAATCTCAAAAATTCATAAGTTTTCGGAAAAAGTGAAGAACAATTTAAAAAAATTAACGGTATTTTTCGATTTTCGAAAAAAATAGTATATTACAACACGAGGGCTGCAAAAGAAAAAATTGGCCGTCGAGGCCCATAGGTCAAAACGTCTCGTCGACGGTCTCGACGGACAATTCTTTTGCAGTTCTTGTGTTGTAAGCTACTTTTCATCACAAAGGACAGCGTAAAAAAGATTTTTTTTAAAACGTACCTATCGCTCACTGCGTGATGAAAAAAATTTTTTTTACTTAAAATCGAGAATTTTTAAATCTGGAGACTCACTTCTCAAATTCTGGTGAAGCCAAAATTAATGCAAATTGGAACTGTAGTCGTGGGGGTAGATAAGGCGATTCCTTCCCAGGGGTCCGAATCCGATTCCGGTGCCGATTCCATATTATTTATTTAACTCCCGATCCCGATTCCGATTCCGATTCCGATTCCGGCACCGACACCCGATGCCGATCCCGACGGCACCAAGCATCGATCATATCCGATGATGCCGTCTCTGATTCCGATTTTAGTGGAAAAAAAATCGTAGATCATTCTAGACGATTTTTAAAATCAGGTCCCGATTCCAATGCCGATGCCGATTTTGGATATTTAAAAAAATCCGATGCCCAAAATTTTCAAGCTTCAGACCCCTGTTCCTTCCATGCCCTCCCCTCCTCACACCATTTGCCAGTCGATTTAGTCGAACATTCAAGAGCATTATTGCCATAATTTTGCGTTCAAATAGCCATCAAAATTGTCCCAATTTTTTAGACCATTGTGTTCTTTTTTTCAATAACAGTAAGTCACTGCAAAAATTTGTTTGTCCGTATTCAATTGTTATCAAAATTAATCATAGTCCAGACAAGGTGCCCGTTGCAATCGAAAAAACAATAACAAAGATTTATCAAAAAAAATAGCTAACTGTTTATGATCTTCGGGTATATTATCATTGTTGTCGACATTGAACAATAACTCAAACCCGACTTCTCATATGTTAACTTAACTTGTCATCCCATCCTTAAAATTAAATTAATATTCGTTTTTTTTTTTTCGTTTCGCAAATAGCGTTCACGTGCTTATATAAAAATTAAGTGGAGCAATTTTACTGAAAAAAAAAAAAAAGATCCAACATTTTAAATGACAAGTTTAACATCACTACAAATAACATTTAAGTTAAAAAGAGATCTCGAGATTAAATAACAACTTCAATTATAATGCAATTATTTTCGCATAGTTTTTAAACGCTTCTTTTTTTTAAACAAAAGGAATTTATCATCGTTATTGTTAGGAACCGCTGTCAAAAATTATGAAGCCACGTCAATCGCTTACAAGTTGCATCTTGTTGGGAACTGACATAATCAGTAATGTAAACGTATTGTGTCATTTGTCAAATTTTTTTTTTCTTATTACTCTCGATGATTGTAGACAATATTGACTGTCGTTATAGTTTATTCCGATTAATCGGTGAAAAAAATGGTCGGATTAAAAAAGTTAATAGATTTTTTTTTTTTTTTTTTTTTTTTTTTTTTCGCTCCATTCAGTTTATTTGCATAATCTTGTACCTAGTGAGTTGCGATTATCATTTATTCAGGTTTTCAAGAGTGTTGATTCAATTGTTGATTGTTGCCAACCGAACAGTAGCTCATATTTTTTTTGATGACATGACAGGCAGTCGTAATTAGTTTTTTTTAAACTTTTAAAAAAAGGTTTATAATTTTTTTTTTTTCATAATAACTTAGGTTTTAACTTCCAACGCAGAGGATAATAAAGACCTTTATTTTGTCTTAATTGTTTTCTTGTTAGTAATTAATTTCGATGCGAAATGCTACCTACGTGTGAGCTACTCTTTTTTTTTCCTGGCCGATGGTATGTTTAACATGTTACCAGGCTGATATATGCAGTGTATATTGTGCGGCTTTTTTTTTTTCATTTTTCTTGTCTGCCACCCGCGATCGGGAAAAAATCTCACCTTAATTGGAAGAAAGAGTTCTCATTTATAAATGTCATGCTCCATTGAATGACGGAATTCATTCATGTGGTAAATTTTGTGATTAGATTCGAACTGTGAAACATCTTCCTTCTTGGTGGTTTAATTCCACGGTTACGTTTTATTTTTACGTGTTTTTTTCTCTCTTCTTTTTTTTTAATCGCTACGTTTGTGGAGAGGAATGCAAGGAATCGGTAGTTAAATATTTTCCGGTTTCTGACCGGATTAAAATTTTGTTGAATTTTTTTTTTCCGTTTAAAAATGATCGCTGTTTAGAACAATATCAAATCCAAATAGACTGCTGAGCTTCTCTTCAGGTTTTCATTCGTAAAGCATTCCGTGGTCATTATATCACCGTACTATGAATGCTGTGCACAAAATCATACTTCTTGCAATATTTTCAATTTAAAACAGTAAGCCACCTTCTTTTAGGGACTACTCACTACCAATAAAAAAAACAGTAATGCTAAAATGCAAACAGTACAGTGCTATTGCAAGTGATGCACACGATAATGCAAATGCAACGGTAATGCAAAGTAATGCACTTAATGCAGAGAAGTCGCACACAATGCAAATGCAATGGTAATGCAAAGTAATGCACGTAATGCAGAGACATCGCACACAATGCAAATGCAATGGTAATGCAGAGAAACCGCACACAATGCAAATGCGATGGTAATGCAAAGTAATGCACCTAATGCAGAGCAATCGCACCTAATAATGTGGTACCACATCTAATGCAAACGTAATGTGATCTGTTATGCAATTACAATGCAAATACATTGGTCATGTAAAATGCATGTAATGTAAATATAATGCAATGGCAATGCAAAGTCATGTGTACACTGAAATGCATGAACCTTTCGTACCTCCCCAACAAATCAAAACTCTAAAAAATTAGAGAAACGAATTTTGTTCTACTTTTATTATCCTAAGTTGCGCTCTCCGATTGCGCGTTCATAGCAAATTTGGCAATACTTCTTTTATAAAAATGATAACTTGTCTCGGGGACCTCAAACACGACAGTCGAGACTTCAAGATTTATAACATTTCATTGTTTGGAAATAAAAAAAAAAACATGTGGGCCCCCTATAACATATAGCTCTGTTTCCACCTGCCCCCCTAATTGGTTTTGTCAATAAGGAACTGATATTCTACAACTTTCAGGTTGCTATCACCTAGCACATCGCCCGCGACATCACCCACCATGTCAAATTCTTCATCACCAACGCCGCCAGCACTTAATTATAATCACAAAATAACAGGGATCCCTTGCGTGGCGGCAGCTTCAAGGTACACAGCCCCAGTACATATAGATGTCGGTGGGACGATATACACTTCGTCACTGGAAACATTAACGAAGTAAGTGTTTCGGATTTTTTTTCCCTACGTTTTCTGATTTTTATTATCACCCAACCAAATGAGTTTTGGTAGTCGTAAAAAAAAAAAAAAAAAAAAAAAAAAATTTGCTTGGCGCGAAAAAAAAACAGTCGCACCTTTGAAAACAAAGAAGAAAACGAGCGACCGCATGATTTTTTTTTAATATTTTATAATTTAAATCCTTGTAAATACTTGAAGGAATTATGTCGGTACCAGAGGCAAAAAGAACAAAAGAGATAGTAAAAATATGAAATAAAAATTTGCTGTCAAAAATAATGATTTGGCTCGAGGTTAGAAATATAGATCTTCGGTGCGATGTTTGCATCGTCAAATAGATGTATGTAATTATGAAACACTGCTAAAAACTGACTTAACAATTTTTACAGTCCAATTTTCTATGTTTTTGACATTGAATTTTTTTAGTTATTATTTGATCGATTAATACTTCGGATTTTTTTTTTTTTTTTTTTCGAAGCAGAATTTTTTATTTATTTTATTTTTTTATTTTATTTCGAGGATATGTAAAATATTTTAGTAAAGTGGTACGGATTATGTGGGGCGGAGATTCCCATAGTTTATCGAGTCTGGACGGGGGGCTCGTGCGTGGGAGCCCCGGGGGGCGTCACGAGCGGGCCCACCTTGCCAGCTCATAGATACACCAAGCCCCCGGGGGCTTGTTTTTAGTATGATATGCCGACATCAAAAGAAGATGATTTCCTTCGATGGGTTGCAAAGAGATTTTTTTTTTTTTAAATCGTTGTGTTTTTTTTGGTTAAAGAGAGAAATGAATATAAAATAAAACCGTGTTGAAGGACTTTATTTTCCGATAGGCAAACAAACAGACAAATAGAACTAAATATCATACTCCCACTACTCAGGCCTAAATGTGAGGCGGGTTGTATCAAGTCCGAGTTATTGTGATTTAATTAGGCTTGATTGCCTTGAGGAAATCGTTCAACTCAACTATGAGAACCAAAAAGATTTCCGCCTCGAATCATCTCTCATCATCATAAATAATTCTTATAAAGTCTTACCATCGTTTTTTTTTTTTTTTTTTTTTTCACAAATAAAGGAATGTGCCTTGATGGTACTTTCTACGATGTGGATCGGTTTTGTCTTCTCTCGTGACTTTCTAATGGATGGTGATGAACTGGCATAGTAAACTTGGTCTTGAAATATAGGTTTATGAAAAATAAGTAGAATATATATTGGCAAAAATTGAATATTGAATGTCCAAAAAGTACAATTTTATTTAGTAATGCCCCTGTAAATATAAATTTAGTTAGCGACCCAAAAACACCGTAGATTCGTACAGAATAATCTTAGGAGGTTTGAAAATCAGTACAATGCTGCCCAAGTAAAAAAAATAAAAATCGATTTAGATTTTTACTTCGATTTGGTGGCTTTTTGAAGTTTGGCTGGATCTATGCTGTTAATTGTACGTCTGTTAGCGGCATCAAAATCAATAAACGAATTTTTTAAATATTTCCAGGGTGGTTCTTAAATATATTTTCTTCATGAGTTTTGCTAGAAAACTGAATCCCAAGGGCTAAATTTATTGAGAAAAGCTATAGTGCACTGGTAAAAGTTAAGCAAAAAATTTTCAATCTCTCCAATTTATTACATTTGTAAACATATAGTGTCCTGTAAGCTGCTAAATACATTTACGAAGTTGGACTGCATTGAAGATTTTACCGAGGCTGGACTAATGCTGAATATGGAATAAGCTTTCCCGAATCCAGTTTTTCCAATTGAAATTCCAGACATGTTGGTTTTAGATAAAAGCGGCGAAAATGATCGTCAAACATGTTGGACAAAAACTTTCTTCAACATGCAGGGGAACAGGCCCGTAACCGGGGGGGGGGCAAAGGGGGGCTCAGCCCCCCTTTGGTCAAGCTTGAGCCCCCTGTAGATTTCCCAGTAATTTCCCTATCTTTCATGTTATTAGGCGCCATTTGAAGCCCCCCTTTGAAAACTTTGCGCCCCCCTGTGCTTCTTAGGCTGGTTAGTGGTTACGGGCCTGCAGGGGAAGCTCCACATAAGCAGTGACGCTTTTTTAAGCATGTTTGGTGAAAATGTTTGGCACTTTTGTCAAGCACAAACATTTTCACCAAACATGCTTAAAAAAGGGTCACTGCTTATGCGGAGCTTTCCCTGCATGTTGGGGAAAATGTTTGGTGAAAATGTTTGTCCAACATGTTCGCCAGATATGTTCACCAAACTTGTTTGGAGTGAAATTGCGCCCCAACGTGGATATTTAGGCAAAAATGACTGAGATGTCTCTTCTGTCAATGAAAAATAATGAATCGAACCATTTATTTACTAAACAGACACTCCTAGAAAGTAATTTTTTATTTTTTTTGGAAATATCCCCGATAAACCGATGTAAGTCTTCTGCGATAAATTCATATTTTTGCAGACCCCTCCCCATCATTTTCACTTGTAATTCATCAAATCCGTGTGTTCCATGTTAGCTGATGTATCTCCATCGTATGTATGACTGGGGATAAGTCTGTTTCCACTGTTTACCAAAATCATGTGACCGCAACTTTACAGGCTCTTTGTTGATACAAACCTGTGATCACATGGAACTTTTACAAAACGTCGGAACAGACTATCTCCAATCTTATTTACGATGGAGATACAGCAGTTGTCCTCCGACTCACAGAAATAACTAATTCTACGATAGCCTAAAGAATATTTGAGTACCTAACAACTATTTGAATGTAATTAAATAGGCAGATACTTGCTACACCGGAGGCGGATGGGGGGGCTGGGAGGGCCGATGGTGTATTGTCCTCCCCTATAATAATACTGCCCCCTCCGTTTTTTACCGAAAAAAGTAAATGTACAGAATTTTTTCCCCACAGTTCGGATTAGATGGCCGAAGACGTTTGTCACATTCCACCCTCACCCCTTTCACCTCAGGCCAAAAACATACCTTCGCCACTGACTTGTTAATCGGGTAGCTATCCGGTAGAATAAGGCATTTTTTACATGCCTATTTTTTTGGAAATTCGTAGATGACTTGAAGCTATGTTGTGCCATTAGGGCTGCAAGACTATACTTCTAAATTGAGCATTCAGCGGAAATACAATGTGCAACGTAATCGTCCATATGTCGGTAATACGTTTTTTTTTCCTTACGATTCCCCACGTCCTTTAAAAAACCCACGCGAAATCTTTCAAATTGCCGGCCACTAATTCACAAGTGTAAACAAATACCTGATAGTAATTATAAGATATTAATATTAAGAGCGCGCACGTATACGTACCATACGGCAAACACCCAGATGGCGTTTATGAAACATTAAAATAGTATTTAAAAGATATCAACTTCATATTTAGGCGTATTAAAAAGTTCTGTGTCTTGTGAGTTAGAGGGTCTTGTCAACGAGATGAATGGCCATAGCCGGGGTTTAAAAAACGCTTTTACGCCCACCCATGTCAAATAGTAGTCCATTTATTCTACAAAATAAAGAATTTATAATTATAATTTATTCGGTTCAGTTAAAAAAAAAAAAAAAAAAAAATGATGCCTAAAATCCATTAGTTCAATAGTGGAATCGAATAAATATAAATATCCCGCACATGATCGTTCCTTACCTTAAGGACTGTATGACATGGTCGCCGACATCGCCCTCGCAATTTACTATATAAACCGGATGACGTAGCTAAAAAAGGGTGGAATACTCTTGGAGCCATTATAAAATGATAGGAAGAAGAAAAATGACTATATCACGGCGATATTTTAAAAATCACGTGTTAAAAACATCAAATTAACTATCGATTCGTATCATCAGGAATTTTTTTTTCTCCCTTTCGTTTTAGATTCCGTGAAAATCCGTATGATCTTTATTTTTTCATATCGGAAATCGTCAAACCATAATATTTTGTACACACAATCTAGTTACGCCCTAATAAAACTGGCCGTAAAGATGGGATAAACGATGCTCGAGTTAACTAAAAAAAAAAGATGATAATAAAAACAACACTAAGACAGCCGTAATTAATGATTTTTTTTTCTCTCTCTGTGCATTTCATATAGGCAATCCATCACTGCGACAGTTTTGCGGGTTACCATAACATCTCCTAGACCTTTTCCTTTCTAATGCCCCCTGTAATATTTGACCCCTTTTTCTATTACAAGTGGGCAGTTCCCCAATTAATGTTTTCTTACAGTGCAGTATCTCTTTCTTTAAGAAAAAAACAAGTCGGGACACATAATGACAAGAAAAAACTGTGGCTTCGTTTCTTTTCCTTGTACGAATTGGCCAACCACGATCAGCATTATTATTATTATCATTTATTTTCTTTAAAATTGTGATTAAAGAATTTTTACAATGACACGGTGGATTTTAAAACAGTTTTTACTGTATTTCTTTTACGATCTTGGATAATGTCAAAAACGTAAAGTGGTTTTTTTTTTTTTTTAAATGGTCCCATTTGCGGGTTTCATGTTAATCCTTTATATGCAAGTTTTATAGCGATATGTATGCGCCATCATCATAAGTCACTAACGCACAAGACTCGGAGCGATTTTTACATTACACCTCCTTAATTAATTGATGCTAGTCTACTTAATTTAGACTTAAGAAGAAAAAAAAAAAGGTAATGTAAATATAATCTACGTGATATAAAGAGTTGGCGTTTTTTTACGGTATTAAGATATAATTATTTTGTTTTTTTAAGCGGTTTGAAGTAAAAAAAAAAAAAAAAATCCTTTCGGCGTGATTGCACTATTTTTGATATTTTATTATTCTTGCTATTAATTTTTGAGTCGTTCTTTTTTTTCTTCCATAAATATTTTTCAGGGTGTAAATCAGTAAAAGCTGTAGAATGCTTTAGTCGCGCGATCCCACAGGTTAGCAAAAGGCCAAATCGATTTTGATGCCTTCATCATTCTTTTTTTTTTTTTTTTTTTTGAGTGCTGGACTTGTTTTTACGACCGTAGGCTCATATTGTCCATAAACTAGATATGCAGTTTTATTCTGGCTCGGAAATGCTTAATGAGAGTGTTGCACTTCTTAGCAAATTAAGCTAAGGATGGTTTGGTATTACCTTGCATTCGGCCTTGAGCTTGACCAGTGCACTCGTTTCTGTTATAATAGATTATTCCGCGCATTTATATTAATTGACGGTCTCGTCGGACGTGAATTAATGCCGGGAGAGTGATTTCGATATATATAACTGTTGGCTGGGATAAGCCCTACTCCTTCGAGGCATAAGGTAGTGCAATGACAAATGGAATGCCTATAGACAATGTCTATTATGATCAGGTGTATCAGCTTCGAGCTGTAGCCAAGGGATAGTCAGTTTTCTTAATTAATTTCCGGATTGTCGCTTAAAAATTGAGTACAAATCTTAATTTAGGGACCTTTCAAACATTACGTAAGCACGATTTGGCCATTTCTGACCCCCTCCCCCTTGTAAAAACTAAAAAAAAAGTATTTGAATTCCCCGCACCCTCAAAATCCGTTATTTTCCTCTTGCGTAAAATTTTACGCACCCCCTTCCCTTTCTTTCGAAGGCAAACATATGATTTTCCCAGATCTCCTTCTTCCTTCCCAATCACATTGGCAACGCTAGGCATTAAATATTGGGGGGTGGGAGGTAAACTTTAAAAAAAAACTTTGCCTAAAATGATTTTTATTGCCTTTTTGCTTTGAAAATGAATTGTCATGGAAAATTATTGGGGGGGGGGCAAAATCCAACATTGGAGGGGCGATGACCCCGCTCTAAAGCGGCCCTAGCATCGCCACTGCCCAAACGTCCTTACGTAATACTGGAATGACCCCTAATCCTGGTGTAATATCCAAAAAGGGGTAAAAAACTTATGTGATCCAAAGAAAAGGGTTTTTAGAATCCCTACTTTGCTGATAAGAGGAAGAAGGTTGAAAATGACCAAAATCATGCCGACGAACTACTTGAATGACCCTTAACAGTTTGTAACAAATATTTAAGCTGCAAGCTTCTCGCAGCTGACAGCTAACAGAAAAGCACAAAATATACAAACCTTCCGGTATTTCGTAAAAAATTATGAAAAATATGGCGATTAATTTTGACCTTTAAAGGTGCTTTACATGTGTCATGTAATTAAGAATGAGCTGTTCATTATTATAATTAATTAAAATACGGTGATGGTCATGTTGATGGTGATAATATGACACTTGGAAAAAAAGCTTTGAAGTGAATTTTTTTTTTTTTTTTTTTTTTTTTGCAAAAATCGTGTCTCTGTTATTAGAATAAATGCGGATTCTGGAGAGAAAAAAGTCGAACGGCAGATATAATTTTAATTTTTTGAGGCTCGTGGCTAAATTGAGACAGTAAATTGCGAATTGTCAGATCAAAAATCCAAGCGAGAGTTTGAAGATCGGATTTTGCTTTTGCTGTTATCTGCCGAAGCCAGAAGAAGCGTGTTCTTGGCCACCTTCTTTATCTGTCCAGCCTGTGAAAATTCGCTTCAATGTTTTTCCTTATAAGCCAGTAAGAAAAAGAGAACCCTGCAAGAGAATCATGCATACATGCAATATGCATAAATGCGCAATTATGCATAAATGACTGCATAAAATGAAGAATTAAAGAACGCAATATTTGCGGATTTTCGTGGGGTTCCATTTTAAAAATATAATGCGCATAAATTGAGAGGATCACCTCTCAAAAAAGTTTATATCGTCCGGTGCAAAAATTAAGTCGTCAGAGATGGTATTAGTCCACTTCTACAAGAAAACAAGACGTTCCAAAGAGTAAAAAAATATTAATATTTATAAAATATTTTTGAAATATTTTTTAATATTTTAAAAATACTTTGCAAATATTTTTTGAAACAAAAAGCAATAAAAATATTTCTAAAATCGCTGTCAAAATTTTTAAAATATTTTTATTACTTCTTGCTTGAAAAAATATTTGCAATATTTTTAAAATATCGAAAGTTATTTAAAATATATTTTATAATTATTAATATTTTTTTTTCATTAGGTTCCAGTGTTGCCAGGTTAAAAATTTCATTTTTCCCTCTTTTTTTTCGAATTTCGTGAAATTTCCTTAAATTTCCTGATTATGTTGCAAAATTTCCTTACAATTAAAAATCACATATTGAGGCTTTAAAATTAAAATGTTGATGTTTCAATTTCAAGTAAAGGCTAAAAAAAAAAAAAAAAAAAAAAAAAAAAAAAAAAAAAAAAAAAAAATAGAAAAAAATATAAAAGAAAAGGTATGTCTCCACTGGTGAATTAATTACATGGTGTAATTAATTACAGGATGTAATTAAATGATTTTTGAAGGTACTAAATCGTTGTTTTCGATTTTGTTGGTTAGATCTACATTATGAAAAAGGATATTGAGCTCCAATGATTTGAAAAAAAAAATAACACCTTTGTAAACCATTTAATTGCATTCTGTAATTAATTACATCATGTAATTAATTCACTAATGGAGACATAATAAAAGTCGTGGATAGTAAATATATACCAATTTGGAATTTTAATTTTTTTTTACTTTTTGTCGCAGGAGAAAGAGAGATAAATACATAACTTATTAACGGTTCATTTTACAAGGCACATTTGATGGACCTTTTTTATTCACAAGACTGAAATAATCTGTGGATTTTGTCACTCTTACAAAAAATTTTTGGGGAAAAAATGAAACTCACAAAAAACTTGACGCAAACCTTGCAGCATCTCTAGCGGTTGTAGTTTTTCTCTACTTTTTCATGATTTTAATTTTTAATTATTAAAGAAAAAAAAATTGAATTAAATTATATTCAAATTCCATAGGAGTGATTACCAATGACAGTCTTAACAATGAACAATTAAATTTAACAATGAACAAATAAAAAAAATTGCCTGGAATTTCCTGGAATTTTTTGCAGTAATTCCTTTTCCTTGAAAGGTAAAAATTTCCTGGAAATCAGGAAATTTCCTTGAACCTGGCAACACTGTTAGGTTCACCCTTATAGTGACTACACTGTTGGGTAAAAAGTCTTGATTTCCCAATTTCTTGGTCCTGTTTTTTCTCCTTTTATTTTTATAGGAAACTCCTTCAGCTTTTCTTCATATTAAAGACGTCAGGTACCAAAAGTCGTCACATGTTTATTGCTCAAGTTCACACAGAAGGCTGACTCATATTTTGAAACGATTTCGAACTTTTCCGTTTTGCGCTAATCAGCTTCAAATTTATCGGCGCGTTTTCGACAGCCCTACACCTTTACGCACCTTTAAGACACGTGTTCACCGTAAATCATTCATGGTTAATGCGGGTAATACCGCCGGTATCGCATTTATTAAAAAGAAATTTAGTGACATATCTTTGCCTCATAAATTATCCAAATCGCCGGGTTAAAAAAAAATTGTATATTCAGATACAATCGGATTAGGTGAAAATTGTCCAAACGAGTAATTTTTTATCACCGCTGCCTAAATTTTGATGTATGTTCCGAAAGCTACGCTATAGGACATTCCGTATTGAGTAAAAAAAAAAAAAAGGATTAAAACACGGAAAATGTAAAACGATAAATCCCGGACCATTTTAATGCCGGTGCATTATGAGGGCAGTCCTTTCGATTTTAATGTTTGTCTTTCAATGTTTGTTTTCCCCGAAGGGCAGCAGCCCCGGCCGACATATATATAAATACAAATCGTAATAAAGCTTGTTTTTTTGTGTAGAGGGGTAAGGGGGTTAGGTTTGTTTTTTTGGAATCGATAGTTGGAAATTTTCGAATTGGCGTACAAATATTTAAAAAAAAATAGAAATATTTGGGTTTCAGGGAAGCCTAGATCGATTTATTTTTTATTTATTTATTTTTTTTTTATACGAATAAATTTTCTTGTAAGATAACATCGTAAAAAGCATTTTAATGAAAAGTGGATTGTGTGATCTAAGGGTTTGGGGCTAGAGAGAACGTGAGAAAAACGACAAAGTTGTGGTGCGAAACCTGCGGCCGCGGCGTGACACAAAAACCGTTGAGAGATTATAAAATAGGAAGTAAGTCATTATTTTTCTCTAAACATCAAAAAAAGACTAAGCACGATTTTCTAATTTAATGCACGAATTGAATGGTTTAACTTCGAAATTGGCCCATCTTCAAAGAGTATGAACGTTATCGCGGTGTTCTTCAAACTGCTGGACAATCAACCCCCCCTTTTTCGAAAATATGTATTGTATATATGAAAAATAAAATCATGACAAAAATGTACATTATTATATAACCGAATAACTGCAGAGCACATAGAACTCACATGAAATCCGTATAGCTTTTATTAGGAGGGGTGTATACATTATAATGCTGCCCCGAGGGGCTAATCTCATAGAGCCCCCGGCAATGTGGAATGTAAACTAACGGGTTGTTTGGTCGTTATTCTCTTGCCCTAAGTCATTCCATTGTATGTATCTGCACTCTCTATATATGCGATAAGCATGAGATTTCCAAGCTTTCATTCAATTTTAACGTTAATCATATGAATTTTATATAACATATGTTGGTATTATTAGAATTTTTGGATTGATTCCATCGGAATGAGTCAATCAGGCGTACACGTTTGCATAATAATGACTGATGATTGCTTTTCATCGTCCCCGGTTTTAAAACTAAACGATGCGGTCGCGGACGCATCAAAAATTATTTGATATGGTATCGTTTGCCCCAATTTTTTTTTTTTATTATTCTCCTCGTATTGTTTCCAGGAGAGTACCGGTTTTAAGGATAGACTTAACAAAGCTGGGAACATTTGGTAATCTGGTTCAACAGATAGAAGTATATTCAATTTACTGTTGGATTTTTCTCAGAAAGTAGCTTCTTAAACTGCAAAACCATTATTGACAGTGCTCGATTTTCGGAAGCTTAAAAGGAGGCCTCACGGAATACCGGAAGGAATGTCTGTTTTGTCAAACACTCGATTTACGGAGAAAAAATTTAAATTTTAGGTATCTAACGAAGCGAAGGTACAAGTTTCAACTTGTTCCAAGCAAACAAAAACCAGGAAAACAATCAAAGTTTTTCGACCACAATTTTTTTAGAATTTGTTTTCCGCCGCTTCAAACAAGTTGAGACTTGCACTAAAAATTCTATGACATACCAGAGGAGTTCATTAGGTATATACCTAAAATTTAGATTTTTTCACCGAAAATCGAGTATTGGACAATACATAGTCATTCCTTTCCGGTATCCATCAAGCCTCCTCTTAAAAATGAAATTGACTTTTTGCAGAATTTCAGCATGTTTGTTGCTGCACTAAAAATTTGCTCAAAAGCCTAATAGGGGAAAAAAATCAAATCTCGTTTCTGTTTTTGTTTTGAATTTAAAATTTTGGAACGAAAATCGATAAGCCTGAGTTCGTGGAATCCAAATGGGCCAGAAAATTCTTCAAGACATAAACTTGCGAATTTCCCGACAGGGGTTTCTGTTTAAGGAATTGCAAAAATTTTTGTTTTAAAAGATAAAACGCAGGGCAGTAAAATGTTACGTGACTTTAGTTGAATTGTTTAGGTGAATCTGGCAGTTCAAGCTTATATTTCGAAGGAAAAAAAAAACTGTTTTTAGAAACAAAACTCAAAGTTGGTTAAATTTTTTTTAAAGTTTCAACTGAGTTCGAAATATTATTGCCACAGATTTGGGATTTAAGCTGCTGCTTCTTCGCTATCTTCAACCCTATCTGTAAATTATTTTTTTATTTTTGACGTAGGACTAAGTCTTGGGGCTCGGTCGTAGGGAAATTTGCCTGTCTGTCGCACCAAAAATTTTATTTATTTATTTTTTTGTTTTTTTAAAGTAAAATTTACAAGAAATTTAAAGTTAAAATTTTGTTTTAAAATTAGACGACATAAGCGGAAGCATGAACTTAGAAAATTTCTTGTAAATTTTACTTTTAAAAAAGTTAAATTTTAGTTAATATTTTGACTATTTTATTTTTTTTAACTTTGGACTTTTTAACAGTAAACTTAGACGACATGAACGAAAGCAAGGACTTAAATTTCTTGTAATATTTCAGGAAACTTATTTTTTTTTTTTTTTTTTTTTTTTTTTTTATCTAATACCTAATTCAATTTTTTTGACCAAAAACGAGCAAAAAAATGCCTTAAAATTTTTAAATCGTTTCATTGTTTAAATTAGCAATATTAGGACAGTACCCTAAAGACGTAGTCCTACTTAGGGATATGCCCCCATATCCCAGTCTGATTTTTATTATTATTTTTTAAATCTAAAATTTACAGACCAATATTATAAAAAAGGTCAAAAATTAAGCTCTTTCCGTAACGCTTTTGCGAATTACCTGAAGGCTTTTGCGATTCTCTCAAAACGTTCGTGATTTTCCTCTGGTGGAAATTTTAATTGGAAAAACAAGAGGGAAAAAACTATCATGATCCAACATTGATCCAGTCTTGGTAAAAATTCCAATATTGTACAATATTAGACGCCAGCAAATGGGTCATAAGTCCAATCTTGATAGGCGTATCTTTCCAGTCAGTTTTATCTGGACTGATACAGACTTGATCCAATTTGACATTTCCACCAGGATCCCGAAGCTTTCTCTGGTTTTCCTAAAACTATTTGTGATTCTCCTGAAACTTTTGCGATTTTGTTGAATTCTTTTGCGATTCTGTTGAATTCTTTTGCGACTCTACCGAAGCTATTTCCGATTCTCTTGAGGAAAGAGAATTAGGAAGAGAGGAGAGTCCATTCGTAACTCTCCTATCTCCCAAAACTTTTGCGATTTCCCTGACGCATTTCTTAAATCTATAAAATTAGAGGTGATTCAAAGTAGAATTTGAGTCGAAATTAGAAAGATTAAAGATTTGTCAGCATTCAAAAGTCGCCAAACTGACGACTTCTAGACCCTAGAAATAAAAGCTGATAAATGAGCAACTTCAAAAACGGTAGTTTCGTGAATTTAGCACCTTTCGGTTCTAAGGAAATTGATAGGAAAACAATGTTAAATTCCAGTACTTAATACCTTTCGGTTCCAAGTTTAAACGCAAAATCGTTTGGGAGTACTTGTAACCTTTTGTTTCTAAGGTCGCGACTTGGAAATTAGGGAGTCGAATTGTGGGGCCTAAAAGTTAGATCATCGGGACTACCCTTCGAAAAATTGTCATTAATATCTAGCGTTTATTAGCATAAATTTTTGTAATTCGCTGCTCCTTCCTTAACATTCTCGATGCTAAATCCTGATTTAAGCTAATTCCAATCCGTGCCCAAAATTGGGTTTTTCGACGGGAACTGATTTTGCAATTTTTTTAAGTATCGCTTGCGCGATCGTTATAAAAAAGTCGAAAGCCTCGAAAATTTGGACTAAAACTTAACTGAGCTGTTCCTTCGTCAAACAAAAACAAATTTATGACAAACAAACAATTTTATAGCAAACGTCATAAAATTTGACCCAGTTATGCAAAAAAGGACCGGTTCACTTTGAAAGTGCAAATTCAACGATTGAATCATTGCTAATCGATACACTCGATTATTTAAATTCTGCACAAGCTGCAGAACATAACTTGGCCCAATCAATTATGTTTGGGATGCTTCCTTTCATTTAAATGGCTTCTGTAAAAAAAAAAGCTTGTTGCGTTGGTATTTTGCTCCTTTTTAATAAACGTGAATCAAACCCTTCGCGTATTCTTTGTGATCACTTCTGAAGTAGTTTTTTGTTGTCTGAGTCGAAGTGACTTAACTATCCATTCATTAAATTCTAAGAATTACATGTGACATCACGATTAAAGCTCATCCGTCTTCATAATATAACCGTTTCATCCCTTAAGGGAGGTTAATCTTTAGGTTTTTTTTTTTTTTTATTCTCCGACTCCTTTATATCACTTCTCATTATAATCGGAACCGATGACATCAAGAAAAAAAAATATACATAAAAAAAACTTGGTTATTTGAATAATGTTAATAGGAACGAGTTTGGGTAGAGGAAAGCCCTCCAGACTCTTAAAAATAAATATATTTGGTGTCATTAAGTATCTTTGTCAAAATCCGATTTAATTTACTTCCAAGACTTGATCGGGACATAAGTTAAGCACCTCTTCAGTGATTGACTATTTTTTTTTTTCCGAAATCAGGTTTCATACTAATCGGCCCGAGGGTGTAAAAACATTTCTCAAGGCTATGTACGTCTGCGGAATGTCATTTTACATTTTTTTAACGAGGAGTTTGCATGTTTAGCTGAATATGTCTCCGTCACTTTTGTTAAATTTGATGACTTTTTTTTTTCTTCACATATCCACGGATTCATTTTCAGGTTCATCTTTTTCCTTAAGGGCTTCTCTTTGCAAAATCTTATTAAACTCTTTCACAACTTTCTTCCCTTTTCGACTTTTGATGGCTTTTGATGTTTTTGAAAGGTAGCCCTTTGCTGTTTTCGAAAACAGTTTAAGAAGTTTACCCCCCTTTTAAAGTTTTCCGAGCTGACCGCCGTAAGTATCGATAATCATTTTGTTTGTAGGCTCGTTTTCGAAATCATAATTTTTCCTTATTATTTTTTTTTTTTTTTTTCGTTTTCCCCCGTGAATTCCCCCTCTTGCCCGGATTGATGAGTCAGACGATTTACATTCCTTGTTGCTATCGTCCAATTTATTTTTTTAAAAGTTTGACTCCACCTAATAGCCCAAAGGGTCCCACCGTTGCGGCCTTCTATATACCTCTCAGTCGGAATATTCTAGACACATTCCATAGATGTTTCGAATGTCCTCCAGGCTTTCAACACGAGTCCGCTTTTTGACGCTCTTAGTTATTCATTCTTATTCAAATAAGAGATAACACGAAATCGGTTTCGTCCCGTTTTGTTTTAAAGCCTTACGGGATAGCGGGGTTGATATCAGAGGTTATATAAAAAGAATGAGGGGAAATAATAATAAGGTTTGAATAAAACTAAACATTATGGATCGACGAATTTTATGGGATGATACGAGGGGGTGGTATGGGAGTTTTTTTTTTTTTTAATCTTTGCATTAGGAAATACAAACGTTTTGTCACCGGTGTTTTTTTTTTTTTTTTTTTTTTGCTTTTTTTGCTTCTAGGGATTGAGATCAGTCGAATCAAATCCGTTTGATTTTAAGCGTTTTTTTTTCTTTTTTTTTTTTTTTTAATGAAATACTTTGTCGTAAACGTATTAGTTCGTTTACACCACCGGCCGGTGGAAAATCATATCCATTTTTAAAAAAATTAATTTTGTTTTCGAAAATTCGGTTTTTTACAAATGAAAATGAGATTGAACCGCACCGAAACCGCGCCAAAAAGTTTTGTTATTCTTTATTGCAATTTTAACGGGATATGGATCTTTTTATAAGCAAATCACGATTAAAAGTTCGTGAACTTAATTTTAACTTTTCAACTGATTTCCTATGTTTAGCTCATTAAGTTCACGAACTTTTAATCGTGATTTGCTTATAAAAAGATCCATATCCCGTTAAAATTGCAATAAAGATTATCAATTAGGATCGAAAATAAATTCAAAAAAAGTTTTGTTATGTTTCAGAGGCAAGATTCAATACTGAAAATGTATAGAAAAGGCTTTATGGTTCCTAAATTTGATAATTTTTTAAAATGTTTTCACATTAAAAAAAATAAAACGCCATTGTTTATTTTTTGTTGTTGAAATAGTTTCCACTTTCACCGCTAGAGCGCTTTACTAGTATGGCGCGCCATCTGTCAGAAAAATAAAATGCCATAAAAGATGTAAAAATGTCGGCGGGGACGACGATTGACACGCGGGGAACGAGTTTAATGCACGGGCGGGGGATTTTTATTTGCCGATGTTCAATTTGTAAGGCGTTTTTTAGCCATAATAGTTCCGGGGAAAATCGGTAGGTGGCAGCACTATAAAATAAATAACCAGACAAAACGACCAAAAATGGTGGACGCAATCAAGTGATAGGCGCGGGATTTAACAATATGAATCTAACTTCCGGTTTCAAAAATTTTATTCTTTTCTCTACACATACATTTTTTTTATAATTTGTTTCGTTGTTTCTGCTCACATTATGAATGCTAAGTTTCTTTTTTTTCCTGCTTTTTTTTGTATTGTTTAAATGAGAGAACTGCCTACCATTTCCATTATTCTGCGTTTTCGGTACAAAAGCCGAAAAAAATAAAAAATTATTGATTTTTTTTTTTTAAAAGCGGTTTTTTACTTACGTTTTGAAAGAAAGAACAGCAATCGTTTTATAACACTAATTTCTGTGTAATAGCAAATCGTTTTATCATCAAGGAGTCGTTGAAAAAAAAAGGATTATTATTCTATATTTATTTACTAAATTTAACTTGAACAATGATGTCATTTATTATATACTACATTAAAGCATAAACTAAAAAAACATTGCTCTCGTACAATCCGTTATTACTCGATGCTTGCTAATTATTAACTCATTGAGTTCGCCACGCGAATTCTTTGACTGACCATCTCCTAAAATTTGATATAAAAGCATTAATTTAAATCGTTACCGAAAAAAAAAAAAAA
Organism: Liposcelis bostrychophila; assembly: GCA_037577465.1. NCBI lineage: Eukaryota > Metazoa > Arthropoda > Insecta > Psocodea > Liposcelididae > Liposcelis > Liposcelis bostrychophila. The sequence continues at coordinate 12,147,468 of CM075210.1, forward strand.
ATTCTAACCTAACCATAACAAAACCAGGGTGCAAAACAAGGTATATAGTTCAGTTTCAAAAACAGATATCTTTGTTTTTAAGTGACAGGGGTCTCTTACACTTATCATATGCAGAACACCTGTCATAATAAATAAAAGATATTCGCTTTTAGAACTAAGCCCAAAAAAAAATCGGCGTGGGTTCATCCCCGTACACATTTTCGAAAAAAAATCATGCAATATCTTTAATTCTAAGCACAGTCATGCATTTTTTCATTATCGGGAGGGCTTATTAAATTGATATAGACCTTTTTTAAACCACTAAAAACAATTTCAACCATCAAAAAACGAAAAATATAATTGCATTAAAAACAACCCTACCTTGACCATCGCCATATTCCCGAGTTCTACCGCTTTAGAATGCGAAATTCGAAATGGGATTTTTTTTTTTTTTAATATCTAATCAATGCAGCATGTCGGACCGGCAATTTTCGGATTGGCTTACTGAAAACAGAAAGAGGGTGGCGAAGGAGGACTATTTGTTCAGAAAGCAAAACAAAAACATTTAAAAAAAATTGCATTTTTTACATGTATAAAAGTCCACGAAAAACGTTTGCACGACTACATGATATGAATGTAAAACCATTTGAAATAATTTTTCTATATTTATTTTATTTTTTATATAGGAAGGTTATAGGCCTAAAATCTTTGAAAAGTTTTTCAGCAGCAAGTGTGAAAAGGAAAAATGGAATGGGCATCAATTTTTTAAAAAGTAATGAAATAAGGATGGAAGAAAAATCCACCGAAAGTCGATTTTATGCTCTTGAGAATTTTTTTCTCTATACATTATGGCCCAAAACTATTTGCTATTTGAAATTTGATATTTGAAAACAAGATACGGCGAGGTCTAATTTGCAGAATACCAGTCTATTTTCCCAGCCACCAATTTTGAGACCGAAATTCGTGTCAGCCTACACGGATTTGAAATCAGCTCCCCAAGTGAATTATTTTAAGCTACCCCCCCACCTTCCCCCTCCCCCCCCTTCTCCAGGAGGAAATTTTGAGGGTTCCAGCTGCATCTTTCCAATCGGAAATTCGTGTCAGCCAACACGGATTTGTAATCATCCCCCCAAGTGAATTATTTTAAGCTACCCCCCCACCATCCCCCTCCCCCCCTTCTCCAGGAGGAAATTTTGAGGGTTCCAGCTGCATCTTTCCAATCGGAAATTCGTGTCAGCCAACACGGATTTGAAATCCTCTCCCCAAGTGCATTATATTAAGCTACCCCCCCACCTTCCCCCTCCCCCCCTTCTCCAGGAAGAAATTTTGAGGGTTCCAGCTACACATTTCCAATCGGAAATTCGTGTCAGCCAACACGGATTTGAAATCCTCCCTCAAAGAAAATGATTTTAAGCTACCTCCCTACCTTCCCCCTCCCCCTTCCAAGGGAAGAAATTTTCAGTGTTCCAGCTACTTGCTTCTAGCTGGAAATTCGTGTCAGCCAACACGAATTCGGAATCGTCTCCCCAAGAATATGATTTTAAGCTACCTCCCTACCTTCCCCCTCCCCCCCTTCCAAGGAAGAAATTTTCAGTGTTCCAGCTACTTGCTTCTAGCTGGAAATTCGAGTCAGCCAACACGGATTTGTAATTGTCTTCCCAATGAAATGATTTTTAGCCGCCACCCCCCCTTTTTCCCCTCCCCTTATTCCCAAACAGGAAATTTTCAGGGTGGCAGCTACATATTTAAAGCGGGAAATCGGTTCAGCCGAGACGCGATCGCTGCCCTAAGAAAATCTTTTCAGGCTATCACCCTTTCCCCCTTTCCAAAAAGGAAAAACCTAAAACTTTCAACTATTTCATAAAACTATTAATGAGTGAAAAGTTAATTCCTTTTTATTCTGACTAATAATACTAAAATCCACTAATGTTCGTGAAAAATGCCTTTCAAAAAAAATGTTTTCTGTCTAAGTGAAACAAAAAATTCTTTGCTTAGTGGGTTAGGCGAATAAATAAAAACTGTCAGGTAACGTAACCGAAGTTGTGAATTTGTAAAAATGTTAAATGACTAACTAGTAATAAAAATAAATGTTAATCGAAATAATTAAATGCACGCCGCGGCCTAAAAGTAAACCTAGAAAATTATGCAGGAGTATATAAAAATATTTTTCACGTGGACAGAAACAACGGATTCCTGCTTTTATTGGAAGGAAAAAAAAATTGCACCATGAAAACCTGACAAAGGTAAAAAAAAGAAAAAATTGACAACGACAGTACCGTACTGAGGGCTTACTTTGTACACTTTTTCACTTTTTTTTGTTATTATTTGTAAAATACTGATGCGATTTTCAATCTGTCTTCACAAACATGAAGCTGGAACCCTCAAAATTTCCTCCTGGAGAAGGGGGGAAGGGGAAGTTGGCGGGGTAGCTTAAAATAATTCACTTGGGGAGAGGATTCCGAATTCGTGTTGGCTGACTCGAATTTCCAGCTAGAAGCAAGTAGCTGGAACACTGAAAATTTCTTCCCTTGGAAGGGGGGGGGGGGAAGGTAGGGAGGTAGCTTAAAATCATATTCTTGGGGAGACGATTCCGAATTCGTGTTGGCTGACACGAATTTCCAGCTAGAAGCAAGTAGCTGGAGCACTGAAAATTTCTTCCCTTGGAAGGGGGGGAGGGGGGGGGGTAGGGAGGTAGCTCAAAATCATTTTCTTGGGGAGACGATTCCGAATTCGTGTTGGCTGACACGAATTTCCAGCTAGAAGCAAGTAGCTGGAACACTGAAAATTTCTTCCCTTGGAAGGGGGGAGGGGGAAGGTAGGGAGGTAGCTTAAAATCATTTTCTTTGAGAGAGGATTTCAAATCCGTGTTGGCTGACACGAATTTCCGATTGGAAAGATGCAGCTGGAACCCTCAAAATTTCCTCCTGGAGAAGGGGGGGAGGGGGAAAGTGGGGGGGTAGCTTAAAATAATTCACTTGGGGAGCTGATTTCAAATCCGTGTTGGCTGACACGAATTTCGGTCTCAAAATCGGTGGCTGGGAAAATAGACTGGTATTCTGCAAATTAGACCTCGCCCAAGATACTATTGGTACTTCAAAGGATGAGGGTCAATAAGGCCGTTTTTTGGGCTAATTTTTTTTTTCGTGGAATTTGATCCTTGAGTTCTGGTAAATGATTCCCCAAAAGGATTTTCGATTTCGGTCGTCGGTACCCTTAATATTCGCCTAAACCATGATATTTTATTAAAGCAAATTTTAAGGATCGAAATAGGAATTAAAAAATTTTAATGGTGCAGGGAAGTAGCACTACCTAAGATCTTTTCAGGGTATTTTTTCATGTTCCGAAAAATGTGTAGAACCCCCTTAAAAGCGGCAATTTTAGGTGTTTTTATTTTTTTAAACACCGTTCTTCCAAGGATTTCTGAAAACTGCATACAATATATTATAGCATGTCCTAAGATGAACATCAGGTAATTTTTCCCGTTTCGGAATCCAATGGAATCCATTTGAAAAATGCGTAAGACTCGGATTTTACGGCCTATTTGAGCTCCCCGGTAGTCAGATTTGAATTTTTCTTAAAAAACATCATTTAGGAGTGACAATTGATCGATTCCAACCATTATCCCGTTCCATCCATGATCAAGTTATCTTAAAAAAAAACTGAAAAAAATTATTAACATTTAAAAAAAGACTTTAGTTTAGGCGAATATAAGGGTACCGACGACCGAAATCGAAAATGTTTTTGGGGAATCATTTACCAGAACTCAAGGATCAAATTCCACGAAAAAAAAATTTAGCCCAAAAAACGGCCTTATTGACCCTCATCCTTTGAAGTACCAATAGTATCTTGTTTTCAAATATCAAATTTCAAATAGCATAGTTTTGGGCCATAATGTATAGAGAAAAAAATTCTCAAGAGCATAAAATCGACTTTCGGTGGATTTTTCTTCCATCCTTATTTCATTACTTTTTAAAAATTGATGCCCATTCCATTTTTCCTTTTCACACTTGCTGCTGAAAAACTTTTCAAAGATTTTAGGCCTATAACCTTCCTATATAAAAAATAAAATAAATATAGAAAAATTATTTCAAATGGTTTTACATTCATATCATGTAGTCGTGCAAACGTTTTTCGTGGACTTTTATACATGTAAAAAATGCAATTTTTTTAAATGTTTTTGTTTTGCTTTCTGAACAAATAGTCCTCCTTCGCCACCCTCTTTCTGTTTTCAGTAAGCCAATTCCGAAAATTGCCGGTCCGACATGCTGCATTTGATTAGATATTAAAAAAATAAAAAAATCCCATTTCGAATTTCGCATTCTAAAGCGGTAGAACTCGGGAATATGGCGATGGTCAAGGTAGGGTTGTTTTTAATGCAATTATATTTTTCGTTTTTTGATGGTTGAAATTGTTTTTAGTGGTTTAAAAAAGGTCTATATCAATTTAATAAGCCCTCCCGATAATGAAAAAATGCATGACTGTGCTTAGAATTAAAGATATTGCATGATTTTTTTTCGAAAATGTGTACGGGGATGAACCCACGCCGATTTTTTTTTGGGCTTAGTTCTAAAAGCGAATATCTTTTATTTATTATGACAGGTGTTCTGCATATGATAAGTGTAAGAGACCCCTGTCACTTAAAAACAAAGATATCTGTTTTTGAAACTGAACTATATACCTTGTTTTGCACCCTGGTTTTGTTATGGTTAGGTTAGAATTTTTTTTTTTTTTTTTCGGTAACGATTTAAATTAATGCTTTTATATCAAATTTTAGGAGATGGTCAGTCAAAGACGTCGCGTGGCGAATTCAATGAGTTAATAATTAGCAAGCATCGAGTAATAACGGATTGTACGAGAGCAATATTTTTTTTAGTTTATGCTTTAATGTAGTATATAATAAATGACATCATTGTTCAAGTTAAATTTAATAAATAAATATAGAATAATAATCCTTTTTTTTTCAATGACTACTTGATAAAACGATTTGCTATTACACAGAAATTAGTGTTATAAAACGATTGCTGTTCTTCTCTTTTCAAAACGTAAGTAAAAAACCGCTTAAAAAAAAAAAAAAAAAAAATCAATAATTTTTTTATTCTTTTCGGCTTTTTTACCGAAAACGCAGAATAATGGAAATGGTAGGCAGTTCTCTCATTTAAACAAAACAAAAAAAAACTTTGTTAGCATTCGTAATGTGAGCAGAAACAACGAAACTAATTTTAAAATAATAAGCCCTCTATCTAAAGAAATGAACAAAATTTTTGAAACCGGAAGTTAGATTCATATTGTTAAATCCCGCGCCTATCACCTGATTGCGCCCACCATTTTTGGTCGTTTTGTGTGGTTATTAATTTTATAGTGCTGCCACCTATTGATTTGCACCGGAACTATTATAGAGAAAAACGCCTTACAAATTGAACATCGGCAAATAAAAATCCCCCGCCCGTGCATTAAACTCGTTCCCCGCGTGTCAATCGTCGTCCCCGCCGACATTTTTACGTCGTTTATGGCATTTTATTTTTCGGACAGATGGCGCCCCATATACTAGTCTCTCGGAAAGAAACAATTTTTTTTATTGCGAAAAAAATTAAAAATTATGAAATATAAGAACAATAGACAAGTCATATGTTTTGAGATTTTCGCTGGAAATGAACGTGTAGTATGCTCCTAACTAAAAACTAGTATTTAAACGTGAAAATTTTTCATCAAATTTAAAAAAAAAAAAAAGCTCGGAAACGTTTTGTCACGTGATCATTCCTTAAACGATCCTCTATTGGTGTGACGTCGTCTGCCTGTATCGAAGCGAGATATCGGACTCGAAGCGAGATATCGAACTCGAAGCGAGACATCGAACTTGAAGCGAGACATCGAATTTGAAGCGAGACTCGTCTTGTTGGTAAACATGCTTGTAAATAATACGCATCGATGCCGTTCAGAGTTTCAGAAATGAACATAACCATTTTAAGATAGACGACCGTTTTGTCGGGCATTCAAATTCAAATTTTTATTTTTCCTCTTTTCGGGGATTAACAGTTTTTTTTCACTGAGTCAAAATTAGGTTTTTTGTCATTATCTCCCCTAGCACAATGGGGTCGTCCATAAAACACGTGAGCACGTTAGGGGGGGAGGGGGTATTCAAAATGCTAACTTTTGCTAACAAGGGGGGGGGGGGGGGAGGGGTTTTACAAATTTAACGTGAGCATTTGTCTCATGTAATAAACGTGCCAAAATGAAAATAATTTAATTTTCTTACACTATGTAACCTAACTCACTTTAAAAAAAAATTTCAACTGTACCGGCGCATTTGCTCTAAGTTAAAAAAAAACAAAAAAAACCTGTTTTTGGCTAAATTTAAGTTCCGAAAAATTTCAGATTCTTAAAATGTTTAATATTAATTTTTAAGAAAAAAATTTAAAGGGGGGGTCCTGAAATGCTAACCTTTGCTAACAAGGGCCCCCCCCTTGGGAGGGGGTCCAAAATGGCCAAAATAATGCTCACGCGTTTTATGGACGACCCCAAAAAATCGATGGAGTTATCTCAAAACATGTGACTTCTCTATTAAATCTTGTTCAAACATTTAAAATCATGGATCTGTATCTCTGAACATAACGAAGCGTTTTGACACAGTTTCGGTAAGGTTGGAATTTTTTCAAAAACATTTTTTCTTACGATTTTATTTGATTTTAATTTAACTTCAGTAACTCATATTAGCTAATTAAGGGCAAAGTATATTTTTTGAAAAAAAAATTATAAAGCGCGCTCTGTCTTGACATGCTTCTTTTTTAGCCAGCAAACCTATACATTTTTGTTTGGGATTCGTTTTTCTTCCTTTTTTTTTTTTTTATTTATTTCGTGTGCAAAAATTAGGAATCTGAAAAGACATAGATTTTTTCCAAACCTGGTCCCAACCAAAAGCTGGTATACTATCGGCCCAAATAAAAGAGTGCTTTGCCTATACACTTTGTGACTTTTTTTGAGTTCAGATCCAAATGGTGCTACGGTGATTAGGGTGGTTCACATTTTCCAAAATATTGTCCGATCGCTGCGTTCCACGACATTTACTTTCTTTTAGGCCTAAATATCTATAGGTATTTTTCGTATACCCGAAAACATTTAAAAAAAATTTTTTTGTCACCGTTAAGAGGTGCCTGCTTTTATTAGAAAAAATTAGCCACACAGTAAAAAATTTTATGTAAAAATTAACATAATTATGTTAAAATCGGTCTACATAATTTTTATTTTGTTTTTTGTTTATGTTAACCTTTTGGAAAAAACTACAGAAGAAATTTGTGTAGACCGATTTTAACATAATTATATAAGCTTAATATTTTTTACTGTGCATTTCAAATTTAAAGCTATTTCTTTTTTTTTTAAGTTCGCGAATAAATGCAAGCATCAAAAAATTTGTCCGAACAGTCAGACTTTTATGTTTTTATGGATGTAGAATCCAAAAATTATAACAGTTTCGTGATAAAAAAAATTTTGGGCAAATTTTCAAGCTTAATTCTGAGTTTTTCCAGTTTTTCAAGAGTGATTTCATTAAAAAATCGAAAAACCTGTGACATAGGAGTGTCGAATTTTGCTAAAACTATCTCAACAATATTTTTAAACATGGATCGAAATGCCAATAAAAAAAAAATCTTTTGCCCTTGCATTTTTATGCAACAAGAATTGTACACTATTAAGTTGGACAATAGGGAAAAAAAAAATTGGGGAAATAAAATATTCCTTCTATTTTCCAACTTGTTTTTTCCTCTTTAAAGTTGGACAAAACTACACTATTTGCTATTTTAAGTTGGACAAAAAAAAAAAAAAAAAAAAAAAAAATTAGGTGAAAATAGAAAAATATTTTGAGCCATCTTTGAAATAAGTTTTTGCAAATTTTTGTTTCTGCAGCCTGGGCACATCTGAGAGTTTTTTGTGCAACCGTTGGTATCCAATATAAAATCATATCTGTAGATTTTCCAACTCGTTTCATTTATTTAATTCATCTACTTCTTTATTTTATTTTTCGACATTTTCCAAGAATTAATAACAAAAAAAAAAAAAAAAAAATTTAGTTTCAAGTTTCTTTAAAAAAAATGAAAATTTCTATCCTTAGGGCTATGCAAAAAACGAACAAAAAAAAAGCACTATTGTTCTTTTTTCTTTTTTTTTTTTTTAATTTAAATATGAAATTTTAGTATTTACTCACATGATCTCTCTCCTCCGCTTTTCATTCCAAGAATAGCTTTAAGGAAATATTCTAATGGTGGACCTGCAATTTGCCCAATAGCTTAATTCTGATTTTTTTTTCCTTTAGAAAAAAAAAAAAGGTTACAAAAACGGACATAAAAAAGCAGTGAAATCTTATTTAATATTTAACTCGTTTCAGTGTCTTACTTGCCTTAAGGAGGTGATAAATTTAAAAAATAAAAAATAAAATGAAAAAAAAAATTTTTAAAGAATAAATATAAATGATATCAATGATCGAACGCCCTCAAAACAAATTCATTTTTAGATGATGTTACCATAACCTTTTCAGACCCATATTCGTTAGATCTTAAATCATTATTTGAAAATGTTATTTAGGAGATCATTAGACACTTTTATTTTAATATTTTTCATCCAGGATTTCAATATCTTTTTTTTTTTTTTTTTTTTTTTTTTTTTTCTGAATGTGTTTTTAATTTTTTTTCTTTTTCAAACTTGAAGAATAAGAGAAATATTTTTTTTTTGCATTTCGAGTCTCATAAACTTAAAGAGATGTAATTACATATAAAAATTAAAATATAAAGAAATTTTCAAGAGGATTTGCCGAGAGCGCGACAAGTCCACGCCACCTGTCGCTCCCCAAGGGCCCTTCGGACTACAATATTAACTTGACGGCCGTTTAAAAAATGGGTACCTTGGGCGGATTTATTATCTACATGGCCAAGCTCTACCTCGGGCTGCGATATTTATATTACGTCCTTTTTGATTTCGATCACCTGCTGGTGGTTTTTCATCTAGTCTGGATAACCCGTGGGTTTTCCAATTTCTGTTTTGTATTTTTCTTTTTAAATATGAAAATCTCCCTTGAGGAATCAATCGACTTGATATCGATGTCGTTTTTTTTTACTCTTGGCCTGATTTCTGTAATTATTAAAAAAATAAAATCCAAAAATCAAGAAGAAAAAGTGTAATTTGATTCGTCTGCAATCCTTTCTTTTTTTTTCTCCATTGCAATCGATGACGTCAATCTCATTAAATAATTTCACACGCGACATTCCTTAAATACCAGATTATGGCACTTGCATTTCCTTGTATAAATGTAATTTTGATCCAGCTAATGGATCACGCTAATTTTTTTTTTTTTAGATATTTTTTGATCGCGAATCGATGTCAAATGCATTTTAACCCGATTCTCAGCAATGCAAACACGAAATAATGATATAGATTAAGTTATGATAAAATAAACAGGTATGAGTAAAATAATTATGATAATAGTAGATCGGCACACGCGAGAAGATTCAATATCAGTCTCAGTAATGATAGACTTAACATCGTTGCATCTGATTGTGTTCCTCCTAACCTCATTAAGCTTTTGACATATTTTGACGTTCGTTAATAAATTTTTTTTTGCTCTTAGACGAACGAGGTGGCCGTGCGGAAGGGGGGGGGGGGGGAAGGGTTCCTTCAATGCTGCGAATATTTTTGTTTGGACTTCTCCGATTTAAAAAAAAAAAAATACATTTTTTTAAATTTTTTTCTCGTTTTTCTTTTATTTTCAGATATCCAGAATCGAAATTAGCTAAACTCTTCAATGGCAGTATTCCAATTGTATTAGATTCCTTAAAGCAACATTATTTCATCGATAGGGACGGCGGCATGTTCAGACATATATTAAACTTTATGAGGAATTCAAGACTACTTATACCTGAAAATTTTAAGGATTTAGATTTACTTATAGAAGAAGCCAGATATTTTGATATTGCACGTAAGTATATTCTCTTAGGATTTAAAAATATCAGACTTTACCAAATTCTATTGAAATGAAAATTTGGAGCATCGCATATCGAGAACGACACACTTTAATACTAAATGTTGGTTAAAGCGGAGGTTCAAGTATCACGTAAAAATTTTTTTGATGATTTTAATTAATACACCCCCGGGGAGGGAATCCGAATTAGCTTTGTTCGCCAAAAGCTAAGAATTGAATAAAAGCCCCCCCCCCTTTTGCCAATTCTGAGCTGTTGGCGACCAACACTAATTCGGACTCCCTCCACCCTAAGATTCTTACATAACACTTGAGCGAACCCTAAATTCTTATGCAGATAAGTCTTTGACAAGACTTTGCATTAAGCTCCAGTATTTGCGTGGTTTTCTTGGTGGCCAGTGGCTTGGTGGCCATTGGCGTCGTTAGCCATTAAATATTTGGGAAAGGGAGGGTGGAAAAAAATTCGAGAAAAGCTTATTTTCTAAAATAATTTTTAATGGATTTACACATTGGTAAAAAGAGGGTATCGTGAGAAATTATTGGAGGAGGCTGGAGGGGGAAAATGAAACATTGAAAGAGCGAAGACTCCCGGCCCCCCTTCTCCCAATGGAGGCGATCTTTTTTACCTGCTTTCACTCAAGATGAGTGTGTGGTGGGAAAGAAAATTACATTCCCAACAGATCCCCAAACAGATCGTGATAAGCCTCTATTCCATAACCATGAAATTAGCTTTTCTCTCCGAAAATGTGTACCTATATACGAAAAGGACCCTAGTTACCCCCGAGTTGCGTCGATGTTTACACCTTCCGAAAGATGACCAGGGCCCTTTTCATATAAAGGTACACATTTCAACGGTTTTTTTGTGGAAAATTCCTGGTCCTCATAAATTGCCCATTTTAATGTTTTCCTTGATTTTATTAGTATAATTTCTTAAGTTGGACCTTGCAACTCTCTCCTACACGTTACTTATTTAAACGAGAACATACGATTTTGCGGCTTCGAACCCATAATACCTGAAAAATCCACATATTTCTCGATCAGAAATTTCAAAAGCCTGATTTCCCATTTCCCCACCCAATTTTTTTTCAAACCCATAGAAGCCGAAAAATGAAAACCATTTTTTGATCCCAAACATTCATTGCCAGTTTTCAGTTTTTCCGTTTTTTTTTTTCTGTTACACAAGGGCATCAATCCCCTTCCATACTTACAAACTTTGGCTAATTGTCCCTCAACTCATATTTTTCCAATTCTTTGAGGGAAAAATAAAAATATACACAAACGATTTTTTTTTTTTTTTTTTTTTTTTTTTTGCTGCATAAAAAAGTTTTCAATGGCGGCCTTGGTAAATTTGCTGTCTTTTTTATCAATAATTGACAACAATTTTTCCATTAAAAATTTTTGGGGCTGATACCTAAATTAAATATTTTTCCATTTTTTTTTAACATATTCTTATAAATTTAGAATTTTTTCTTTTCCTATTTATTCATGAGTCGAAAATTCACATATTGGATAAAACATTTTATATGATTCTCAAAACACCGTCTTGCCTTGCAAATGGTCTCTTCAAGATATAATTTATTTTACTTTTGCCATTCGCAATATTTTTTTAAATGACACATATTTGATGACTTTCTGCTAATTGATTGATTAATTGAATAGTTCATTTATTTATTTGGTGTTACTAAACGTTTTAGCAATTGTTACTGTGATGTAAGAAGTGCCGCATGGAAGTGAATATTTTGTGATTTACTCGCACCTTTGTCGGTTTCTTAAACTTTTAGCAGCAGTTTACTTAACTATTATATTGCTTTAGATAATGATTATATAGCCATTTTCTGTCAATCTACATCTAATTTTTATTTTATGTTATTAGTTAATCGATGGTAATTATTACTTTTTTGCAGATAAACATAAACATTTTTTCCCTTTAATTATTATGTTGCATTATGCCACTCTTTATTATTTATGTTTCAAAAAAAAAAAAAGGACTGGAACTTATTAATGTCGCCATTGAACAACTTTTTTATACGAAAAAAAAAATCGTTTATTTTTTTCCCTCACAAAATACTCACTTTTTTTTCGATTTTTTTTTTTTTTTAAAGCAAGAATCGACCTCGTGGAATTCTAGCCATTTATCAAAATTTTACAATCTGAATAAAGTGGGGAGGGTTAGGTTAGGCTAGGTTAGGTTAGGTTAGCTTATGGTTAAGGTTAAGGTTAGCAAAAGTTAGCATTTTGAGTACCCCCCTCCCCCGCTAATGTGATTAATATACGGCCCTAAACGGAATAACTACAGAACAAAAATCCCTATTTTAATTTTGAAGTTTCAAGTTCGGATTCAAAATCAACGACCTCGAAAACCCTCCTAGACGATTCACCGAATTAAATTATGTAAATGCATTGCTTTTGCACTGAAGTATTGCTGATTGCATAATCGAAATAAATTTAGGCTTGTTCTCTTGATTTATTGCATTCTCCAATTGAAGTGAATGCTCAAAATAATATTTAGATTGGTAAGGTGCTTTACCTTTCTTTTTTGCCTAAACAAGTTTAGGCAAAAATCCGAAAGCACAGTAGCTGTACTCATTGATTATAAACCGTGATCGTTATTTACTTATGAATTAGAGATATATTTCGGGCACGCCATAAAATATTTCCTTGGGGGGGCGACATTTTTGTTTTCTTTTATTTTTTGTAGGCCCTCGGAGTGAGATTAGTTTGGCAAATTATTTCACCTCCAGTCCATTTCAGGTTTTTCGGGTATTTAAATTTATTACCTCATTGAAAGGAGGAATGTATGTAATTAACTTAAACCGATTATTCTCCTGTGCAAGTAATAATTACGAATTTTTCTTTCCTAAAAATAATCGCGCGGATTTGACTTTTTGTCGTAATTTTTTTTTTTTTTTGATGCAACAGGATTTGACAGGAATTACGGGGGTGTGGTATAAACTAAAAAAGCGAAATCCTGGGGGAAAAAAATTTTTCTCATTCGTCATTTTCCCTAGCTTCTTTTTTTTTCGGCGGGGGGGAAGAAAAAAAAAATTCCCTTAGGCCGCCAGGAGTTTCTAGCGACGACTTAGGTCACGTAATCATTCGGAAGGCGATATATTCTAATGACACGTTTCAATTTTATCGATTCTATATTCTCACGATCGGTTCGCAAAATTTTCGTTTAAATTTCCAGATAACAGTCCTTGGGAATAAACGCGACGGCAATTAGCATTTTTGTGGGTGTCTCATCTCGTGATTGAATTTGGAATTTTTTCCTCTTTTTTTTTTTTTCAACTTGGATACGGTGATTGATGGATTAAAAAAAAAAAATATTCGGGACCGTAAAACTAATGCTTTAGTGCCATCGGCTTGCATTACGATTGATATCCTAAAAGTGATCATAACTTTCTTATTTTGCTCCACTGAGATTCCGAATTACGAGAGGAGGTTTGGGAAAATTTTTGTGACGGAGTTGAATACCTACAAGGCTTGTTTAGGGAAGGGGAAGGGGGTCAAAAATACTTAAAATTATGCTTCACCTTTTGGATCTGGAGAATTTTAAAATATTATGTAAGGAGGAGATAGCCAGGAGGGCTGGGAGTCCACAATAATCTTAAGTCAGTGGTTCATCTCCATAAGTGAAAACTTATTTTGTCTTGCTAGGAAGGGGAGACGGGTTAAAAATGCCCCAAATACGGTTTATTTAGTGCTTAAATATCAATCCTTCTCGCATTTTTTTCGAAAAAGAATCTAATGTACATACGGGGAAAATGTGTCAATCAATAATTAAATTATTGGTTACCAATAATTTAATGCAGCGTGTTTGTAATAAGGAGTAATACTCGTAACTCGGCGCTGCATGTTCAGTACTAAAAACTCAGTCATTTTATCCGCTGCTCTTGCGAACCTGTAGATAGACCGAAGAAAGGAAGGGGTCACAAACTTCTTATCGCCCTTCACGCCCCCCCCCCCTCTCTCTCCTCTACGGGCCCCTAGCTAAACATGTTTGCCAATTTCATCCAGTAAGTTTGCACGATACGTGCAGCGACTTGCAGTACCGTGTGCAGCAAGTAGTAAAGATTATCTTGTTAAAATGGCGGTCAGATTCGGGTTGGGTAATAATAAATTCATTGAAATGAGAAAAGAATATTTATTAGCCAATGAAAAGTCGGCCGCTATCTTTTCCAGAATGCAGGTTACAACAACAAATCGTTTTAAAAATTGGAGAAAAAAACTGGAATTATTTCAAGAATAAACTGCAGCCACTTACAGACCTGTAGCCAATCGAAAGGTGGGGGAAAGGGCAAGATTTTTTAAAAGGGGAGCTTCAGAAGATTTTTTTCCCAGAATAAAAGATTGAGAAAATACGTAAAATGCACTCGTTAATTATGTGCCGCCCAGAAAAAAATTGGCACAAATATGCAATGCTTGTGTATGACCCTGTAGAACCCTTTGCCTATCATCCAAATTGCAAATGATCCAAAACTGGTTTGGAACATTTGCCAAACGTCATTTTTGCAAAAGATCAAAATTGCAAATGTTCTAAAACAAAATTGGATCATTTGCAATGGAACGAGTGAATTTTGCAAATAATCTAAACTGAAAATGTTCCAAAATAATTGGAAAAGAACTACTTTGCAAATGATCCAAATTTGTTTTGGATCATTTTTCAATATGGTCGGCACTGTATATTTAAAGCATACGAAGCCGGGAGGCGAAAACATTTAAAAATGTTTGTATATAAAGAAAGTCGAATTCAAATCCGATAGAAAAAAAAATTAGAACATATTTTGAAATCGAAAAATGAGCCCAATAGTTGGTCTCCAAACTATAATTATTAGATTAATTCTTTTTAATTGCTTTTCTGCTCGTCTTCAATGAATCTAACGGCGACTACCCTCCGGCTATAATTTACGACAAACTGGAATTTATTTGTGTCACTCAAACATCAATCTTTTTTTTTTTTTTTTTTTTAAACCTGATTGAATCTGGAGGTTGGTGACTTGAATACGACATTTAACCTTTATCGAAGTACATAGCCTAGAGGGAAGGAGGAAAACACTTGGCTATGTCTATTAGAAGGAAAGAATAATGAAACTGAATTGGGATAAGTGATTAATTAAATAAAATAAACAAAATATAACGGAGAGGGATCATACTTATGCACTCAAGTTGTGAAAAAGTTGATCCCGTGTAGGTGAAATCCACGGATATTTATCAATAAATAGAAATAAGAAGGCGTACAACAACTATTTATAAACAATCAAACAAGGAGGGAAAAAGCATTCATCATAATGTATAATACCAGTTCGATCATGACAACAACATGGGTTCCATGCTGGGATGGATTTTTGCTTAAATGATTTCCGCAAATTCCCATTTTGCTTTACGTCTGTTTACAAAAGGGGGAGAGAGAGGGGAAGCGGTAATTGTTTAAGAAATTTTCATGCTCTGTTCGGCAATTATCTCTTTCTGAGAATTTAAACTCTGTTTCGAATTAGGTAGTTATAAGTGACCCGAACAAAAGCGACTTCGTTTTTGGATTGTGTTTATAGAAAACCTACTGATGTTGCTTATGATAATAAGAGTAAGGATAAATGTTAAATGCTACTCGAGACGTTACTGTCAACGGGGGCCAAATCGACCCCCTTTCCAAAATCCTTTTTTGATGAAAATCATCTTTAGTTTATCTACTCCCTCCGTTCTAAATTATAATAGTTACATGTCTTTTGATTGGTCGTGACTCTTTTGATTGAAACTCAAACTGGTAGTGTCACTTGAAGTACTTACCCGAACACATTTTTACACCGCCCCCCAGATCCCCCTCTTGGGGAAAAAAATTGTTTAATATACGAAAAAAAATGGAACTTCCGGAGGATTTTCGTTCCGCTTCGCAGAGAAAGCGGAAAAATTAAAACATGGGGTGGAAATGATAAAGCTTATGACCCAAAACAAGATCCCACGGTCATGAAATTTTTTCCGATCGTTCCTCCCTGGAAAAGTGGGGGGGGGGGGGGAGAGCAATATCGAAGGGGGGTAAATTTTTAAAAAAATCGTTAGATTGTCACGAAATTTAGGGCACGGGGGTCTTGGGGGTCGCTGATTTCTATTCTGAAGTCAGATTTCAAAAATTCAAGATGGTGGATCCAATATGGCGGACATTTTTTTTACAAAATCGAATTATTTCAACCAAAGTTTGCTTATGGGGGTTATCGGGGTCGCTGAATTTGATTCCGAAGTCAGATTTTGAAAATTCAATATGGCGGTCGCAAAAAGGGAGCTCATATAATCTTGCCTTTTAATTTTTTATAAGTACGGAGACATAACAATTATATTAGCTCCCATATTGCGACCGCCATATTGAATTTTCAAAATTTGACTTCGGAATAAAAATCAGCC
Organism: Liposcelis bostrychophila; assembly: GCA_037577465.1. Classification (NCBI taxonomy): domain Eukaryota; kingdom Metazoa; phylum Arthropoda; class Insecta; order Psocodea; family Liposcelididae; genus Liposcelis; species Liposcelis bostrychophila. The sequence goes on from CM075210.1 coordinate 12,163,798, forward strand.
ACCCCGATAGCCCTTATAAACAAGTTTTGGTCGAAATAATTCGAATCTGTAAAAATATGTTCGCCATATTGGATCTGGTGTCTTGAACGTTTAAAATCCTAACCTGTTCTAACCTGACCTATCCTAACAACGTAACCTAACCTAAACTAACAACCTAACCAAACGTAACCTAACAACCTAACCTAAACTAACCTACCCAAAAAACCTAACCTAATTTAACAACCTAACTTTATCTAACATAACAACCTAACCTAACCACTAATATAACCTAACCTAAAACACTAAAATAACCTAAACTGACCTACCCAAAAAATTTAACCTAACCTAACCTAACCTAAAAACCTAACCTAACAAACTAATATAACCTAACCTAAACTAAACTAACAAACTAACCTAAGAATTTAACCTAACCTAATCTAACCTAAAAAACTAACATAACCTAACATACCAACCTAACCTAAAAAACTAATATAACCTAAACTAACCTACCCCAAAAATTTAACATAACCTAACCTAACCTAAACTAACAAACTAACCTAACCTAACAAACTAACCCAACCTAACAAACTAACCTAACCTAAACAACTAATATAACCTAACCTGAAAACCTAACCTAAAAAACGAATATAACCTAAACTAACCTACCCAAAAAATCTAACCTAACCTAACTTAAAAATGTAGCCTAAATCTAACATAACCTAACCTAACCTAACCTAACCTAACCTAACCTAAGCTAACTTAAAAAATGTAGCCTAAACCTAACCTAACAACCAACCTAACCTTTAAAGGTACTAGAATTTGGTAAAGAATTGAATCTAAAAGGTGCTAACTCAAAGGGGTTTATGCAAAAAACCTGATTTTTTTACACCATCCTAGCCCTGATTCTTTTCAAAGCTGAGCAAGAATTGAATGTAATTAAACCTGTAGAGTTCGATAACGACCATTAAAATCCTGTATGGATGCGGAAAAATACCGAAAAAAGCAGTAAAATAACTATTTTCTTGAAATAAAATTACCGATTCGTTGTGATACCATCACGGGGGTGTAATGTAAATAATATCACAACGATTGTGTGATATATTATTAAGTGACCGGTCAGAAAAACCGGTTTTTTCTTATCAAAAATTCCTGGATTAGCAGGACTATTCCTTATACTCTTCGTCATTCATACTCTGTACTGGTTCTCCCTCTGAAAAATTTCTTTTTTTATGAGATGGCGGTTTATAAAAACCATTTTGCGATTTTCCTTTTCTTTTACCGATTCATAAGTCGTGCTCATTTCGTCTTGATTCCGCTTTTGCAAATCTGTAAGATATATTCCCAAAGCTCTTCAATTGTCTTTATTTTGATGTTATCAGCCAGCTTTTACTTTCCGCCCTTCGGGCTATTTTGAAAATGAGGCATAACGACCCCGTGACACTTATACTTTAGAAAATTAATTTTTAACTTTTTTTTTTTTTTTAATTCTTGTATTCTTCTAACTGTTTACAAAAAGTTGTTCACAGTGGAAGGGAGGGGGAAGAGGATAGCCCTATTTTTTATTATTGTTATTTTTTTTTAATAATGTTTTTCTTGGAAATTCCCTTTTTCACCAGAATTACAAGAACTATATAAAGAAATCAGTGATTGCCACCAAACTGTTAACGAAGTTGAAGAGAGACCTTAAGGCCCAGAAGACTTGATTGGAGCTTGAAACTTGTAAAGTTGACTTCCCTAAGGGTGTTAGATGTTGATTACGCTTGCGCTTCGCATTTCCAACTTCGTCCTCCGTAGCCGTTAGCTTTTGATAATGATTCTTGACGACCTCAAAAATCACGCCTGAAGGGGGGAGGAGAGAGTTACTCCGATCAGCTTTGCAAGCTTTTTCCAGCTGCGTTAAATTACATTGTGTCGTCAATTTGCGATATTGCTTTTCTTTTTTTTTTTTTTCCTGTTTTTTTTCCCTTGATCGGTCTAAACTGTTGTTTTCCTTTTATCTTTTTACAGCTATGTGTCGCCAATTAGAGCAGCTAAAGAAAGACCGACTAAAAAAGGAGAAGGAAGCAACCTCCACGACCGTAGTAGTCCCATCGAGTCAACCTTTACAAATCACACAGAATCACAACGTCGGGAACAGCAAAGCTTTACGAGTCACATCCAACAGCAACGATTCGCCGAGGAGCAACGACGGGACCCGCCCGACCTCTCACCCTCCCCACAATTCCGAGGGATTCGAGTGCGTCGCCCTTCACATTAGCCCGGATCTAGGCGAAAGAATCATGCTTTCCGGTGATCGATCTCTATTAGACGAGGTTTTCCCAGAAACGAATCAAGCGATGATGGACTCGAGGTCCAGCGTGGCATGGAACCAACACGACACGAGGCACGTTATACGATTCCCATTGAACGGTTATTGTAAATTAAACTCGGTTCAAGCCATTACCAGGTTGTTGAATGCCGGGTTTAAAGTTGCCGCCAGCAATGGCGGAGGTGTTGAAGGACAACAATTTTCAGAATATTTATTCGTACGGAAAGTTTTCCCGATGTGACTTAAAACGGAAGGAGAACGAGAATCAAACGAAAATTAAAAAAAAAAAAAAAAAAAAAAAAATCAGTATTTGAATTTTTATTTATATTTCACATTCCATTAAATTTTTCATCATTTACCATGGAGATATAAGGCTTCTTTTCTAGTTTTGTGGGAAAATAGTCCAGGAGCAATTTTTTTAAAAATTATTATTTCTAAAATGCAGCAGGGATTGAAATTCCCCGACAAGATTTCATTTCTAGGAATCGGGATTTCTTGTTTCTCACAAAAAACAGTTTCTCATGATTCAAGAAATGAAAATACCTGGAGAATCTAGGAAGTATAAAGAATTTTCAGGAAAATTCTCGAAAATACTGGAAACGTTTATCCCAATAACAATTAATTCCAAGTAAAACTTACCTAGATGTTCCGTCGGGGAATCCCGAACGAAAATTTCAATCTCGTTTCCGGGAATGAAATTCTCGTTTCAAGAAATCCCGAACAAAAATTACAATTTCGTTTCCGGGAATAGAATTCTCGTTTCCTTGGAACCCGGACAAAAATTTCAGTTTCGTTTCCCGGGAAAGGAGAATTCTATTCCCGGGAATCCTTGACAAGAATTTTAATCTCGTTTCCCGGAATAGAATTCTCGTTTCAAGAAATCCGGAACAAAAATTTTAATTTCGTTTCCGGAAATAGGATTCTCGTTTCCTGGGAATCCCGGACAAAAATTTCAATCTCGTTTCTCGGGAAAGAAGAATTCTATTCCCGGGAATCGTTGACAAGAACTTTAATCTCGTTTCCGGGAATCCCGAACAAAAATTTCATCTCGTTTTCGGGAATCCCGGACAAAAATTTCGATCTCGTTTCCCGGGAATGAAATTCTTGTTTTCGGAAATCCCGGACATAAATTTCGATTTCGTTTCCCGGGAAAAAAGAATCCTATTCCCGGGAATCCTGGACAAAAGTTTCAATCTCGTTTCCCGGGAATAGAATTTTCGGGAACTTTCCCCCTTTTTTTAAAAATTCTCGGGAAAATTTCAAATGATTTCACATGGTAACGAGGAATTTTTTTTTTTTTCCGAATCCCGGTTAACTGTTTTTCACTAAATCCTGAATTTTTAAATTTCAAGGGGAAAATCAAAATCTTTTACTCATTATTGAAATAAATGTTTTGAAAATATTTTATAAATATTGGATACCCCAGGCTTTTAACTCAGTGGCGTCTGTAGACTTTTGTATGCGGCTGCCGGGTGGGGGGGGATTCCACTAATCAATCTTTCTATGCTGAATTTTCCCCCGAATAATTTTTCAAGACATTTTATTTTCAACACCAGAAGCCATTAAAATTCATTCGAGGCAAAGTTTTCTCAAATTTTTTTCCTCAGCTTCAGGTCTCGGCATTTCTACTTCCCAGTAAAGCATTGCCGAAATCCAAAAAACTGGCACAATTGCAGTGGCTCATTTATTCGTTTTTTACTTAAAAAGCTTCTGTCGAAAACAATTCTAATGGATTATTTCCTCACAAACTTAAAAAAAAAAAGGAAGCGCAATTTTTTAAAAATCATAAAAAAATCCATTGTAAGTTTTATGTTTGATCTCAATGTAGGGTTTACTTGAAGAGGGCTGTGAACTCTATAAAAAAAGTTTTATTTAAATCTAAAAAAAATAATAAAATAAACTTTTATAAATTTTTATATTTTTTAATGTGAACTCTACGCAACATAATATCACAAAATGTTTAATGTTTAATCAGTCTTTTAAATAAAAGAATAAATACATTTAAAAAAAAATACTCTTAATTCGCCCAATTTTTCTTTTTTGTAAAGTAATAATTATTGTAAAAAAAGAATTTGTACATAATTAATGCTTATGTAAAGCTTATTTTACTGATAAACTTTTTAACGATAGGTACTTTAATTTTAACTTCCATTTTTTTTTTTTTTAGATAAGTGCTTCGGTTTTATTCGTTTTATCGGGGGAGCATGCAAAATTTTTAAATTTCGAAATTTGGTCTTAAAAGTCTCCGAAGAAAAGTTTTAAAACCGAAATATTTATTACGGGATAATAATTGTTTTATTCGGAATCGTCGCTGCAATTTTTTTTTTTAATAACTCGAAGAAGACTGCTGATTTTAACAACCGAAAATCAGGGGTTTCATTTAATCGTAAAAAAAAAGTATTAAATTTGCGGACCAACCCAAATTTAATTTTGTTTTTAATTATATAAAAAAAAATAAGTTTTTATTATTAACTTTTTAGTAGAAGAAAATTAATTGTTCTTGTTATATGTTAGGTGAAATGTTCCCGACGTAGTATTTAATGCAGATTGTTCTGACACTCTCTGAAACTGTTGTAATGGTTAATGATCCTTATATCGATTTTTTTATATATTATAACATGTAATATAATCATGGAAAGAAAAAATAAATTGATGATACTTTTTAGCACGACTAATGTAACGAATTTAATTTATTTTTTTTCGCATTCGTTTCGGTTAATTTTAATTTATAACTGAAAAAAAAATTCTGTGCCAATATAAGTTCACATTTTCAAAATAGTGAGTTAAAAAATATTTCGTTTCAATTTTTTTTAAAACCTGAATTTTCATTATTGTTTTTTCAGAGTACCGGTAACGGGTAAAGTCAGAAGGAAGAATCTATTGAAAGGATAAGATTAAAGGCTGAATTTCGAAAAATGTTGGAGAAGAATAAAAGTTTCAAATCAATGAAATTGAAACGATGGAGGACTTTTACCACAAGTCAAATCGTTGCATTTTTTTCTACTTCGGCCAAAAAAAAAAGGGGGGGAGGGGATGTTATCTGGCTGCAGATGTTAACGAACAACTTCGCCTTGGATATGCGTTATAAATCATACCGTCGCGAATAACAATATATCAATGTACAGATTAGTAGGAAAATTGGCCAGCTGGACAGCGATGGCAGCGAACACCCATTTCCCTGAATTTCCCGAACGTTTGTGGTTTTCCCAATTTTTGCGATTCTCCCTTGTTTTTACTCTTTGTCAAATCAATTTTTTTTTTTTAGAACTTGTCTAAATTATTTAAGGGCCTGTTTTCAACATAATCTACCTTAAACATCTCAAGAATGGTTTTATAGTTAGACGTTTGACATTTTTCATGGAAGCCGATGACACTTTTCCTGGAATCTACAGTATTTTAAATCTAAATCAAAGCCAGCATCGGAATCAAATTTTTTTATCCTAATGTTATGGTATCGGAGGCAATAAAAAATAGGTTCGGCATCAGGGGTGTAACAACTTTTTTGGGCCAGGGGAAGACAAAAACTGATTATCAAAACCTGGTAAATTTTGCACCTTCCCCCCTCTCCCTACAGTGGCGACTTCAAATTTTTTAACCCCTAATTTTAAGTATAATACAACTTTTTTCTTTTTTTTAAATGAAACATTTATAGGATAGGGTGCTGCACAAGTAATTAATTAAGGAAAAAGTCGACTTTTTTATTTTGTCTTCTAAAAGCAAAATATACAAAAACATTTTTTCAGTTGAAAAAAAAAAACGAATTGTTAGTTCAAAATCGTTCATTTCAAATTTTTTTTTTAGTCTAAAAAAAGCTGGATATTTTGCCCCGCCCAACTTGGGGGGACAAAAATATATTCATGGGGGGACATAGCTGATCCAGGGGGGTACAACACCCCTGTCGGCATCGGTACCAGCGTCGGCGTCGCAGCCGAAAGTGGTATAATTTTAGGATTTGAAATTTAAAAAATTAAAAAACTGAAAAACTGGGCAGAGAAATTTTAAAAATATTTATATGAAAAACTGGACCGGAGCTTGGACCGGTTTAAGCGTCGAGGAGCTCTTCAGAATTGCCCCCGATAGAGTAGAATATAAAGGTCTCATTGATGGTCGCCTACGCCTAAACACAGGTATGACACCGTAAGAAGAAGATATGAAAAATTGTGAAAAATATTAAGAATGTTAGAAAAAATTTTAAACCCCCCCCCCCCCCCCAAAAAAAAAAAAAAAAAAAAAAAAACATTTTTAAGACACCCGTATTCGGAACCCTCCTCCTAGGGTAGTGCCAGACTCCTACTGACTAAAAAACCACCTCTGGCAGCTGATCTGTCCTTGGAACCGCTTTTGGCATAACTTCAGAAAGCCTAACCTAACTAAACCTAAACTAACATAAAACCTAACCTAACCTAACCTAAAACCTAAACTAACATGAAACCTAACCTAAAACCTAACCTAAACTAATATGACCTAACTTAACCTAACACCTAACCTAACCTATCAAACCTAACCAAACCTAACCTAACCTAACCTAACCTAAAACCTAACCTAACCTAAAACCTAACCTAACATAAAACCTAACCTAACCTAAAACCTAACCTAACCTAAAACCTAACCTAACATAAAACCTAACCTAACCTAACCTAAAACCTAATCTAACCTAAAATCTAACCTAACCTAACCTAAAACCTAACCTAACCTAAAATCTAATCTAACCTAACCTAACCTAATACTATTTTTTAAATGAATCGGCATCAGCATTAGCATCGCCTTCTTTCAGTTTTAAATATCGGCATCGACATCGGCGTCGGCATCAGCTGCAACCCCTTGATTTCAAACAAATTTTCGTTTTTCATTGTAAAAACTTTATTTTTTGCGATAATTATTTTTTGTTGAATGCTTTCCCCGGTCAAAATAAAAATTAAAAAAAAAAAAAAAATCAAACTAAAAAACTACGCAAAAAGATGGAAAAATACGACCAAGCCCAGGCTAGTATTTATAATAACCTCATTTGAGATATTTGATACGATGACTGGAGGAAAGAAACTGTGAGTGATTTGAGGGACCCTGGAGCGTTTCAAACTGGGACTCACGGGATCGGCAGAGAAACGGGGAAATTACTCTCCTCACCCCATTTTAGATTCGACTGTTTTCTTTTCGGTCTTTGTTTTGTCATTGCCATAAGCAAAGTTTACCCTTTTTTTTTTTTTTTTTTTTTTTTTTTTTTTTTTTTCATTGATGGACAAATGTAAAGCACATTACTTTTTATAGGGTTTTTGTATACTGATTTCGATTTCAACCGCCTTCTATGGAAAGAAGTTTTTTTTTTTTTTTTTTAACCAAAAATATTTTGGGTCTAATTTTTTTAATTTTTTTTTTTTTTTTTTTTTTTTATCTGAAGCTACATAAACTTCTTAAAATCCAATATTTGATAACCCACTCCCGCGATCGTCGGAAGCGAATGCCGTCCGTGTTTTTAGTAGGAAGTAAAATGACAAAATCGAAATGTTGTAAAACTGCTTCGGGTAATTTAAATTCTATCCCGTTCCTGTACGCACATGACTGGATTGTGGCCCTGGAGGTTTTCCTTTGCGCCCTTATAACCTAAATCGCTTCGGGGGCATACTCCCAATTGGTTCCATGCCGGGATATTGAATGGATGGTCACCATGGCTACGTACCTTGTGGCTGTAACTCAAGGTTATACCCTTCTCTTTCTAATCCTTATTTTTATCTTCTTTTTTTTTCCTTCCTTCTCTTTTTTTCCCTTCCTTCTTTTTTTTTTTATACATCCCTCCTAGCTATTTTCCAACCCTTTCATAGTTATACACATTTTCTAAGAATTAAAATTAAAAATAAACTAAAGTGCCACGTTCGATGAAGGGGAAAGGAAGTGACTCCGGTAAAGAAAAAAAAAAGTATAAAAACCTTTCGGTTTCAACGTGACTTACCTGGCTGAAAGGTAGGGAAATTTTATTGAAAATTCTTTTGTTAAAAACCAGGAACAAGAGAAGAATTAGAAAAGCGTTTCCGCGTGGAAAACGGTTTCGTAGCTCCCGAAACAATTTAATATTCTTTGATTCCGTGCTCGGCAGTTACAAAACAAATAATTAGCAACTTTTCATTCATTATATATTTGTTAAGATACAGCATTTCATTTCATGTGTTTGTTTATCAAAACAAATAAAAGATGGAAAATTATAATCGTTATTCTGTTTTCCCGGTTTCCAGTTGTTGAGACTTTTGTCTTCTTTGCATGACGGCATACTATGAGGGTGTAGTGCCCACACACACCCAGGAAGGTTACACGAACTTTTCAACGTTAAGAAACATTTCCCATTCACAATCATTATTAACCTTTATATTATTCGTAGACTCTTCTTCTACATATAATTGACGTAAAACGTCTGCAATGTGTTTGTTTCAGAACTTTTTAAATACATCTTTCTTTCTAGATAAAACGGAAAAAGAATTTTCTTCTAGAGTCTCTACAGGTTCTACAAAAAAAGACAGAATCATGTTCCTTATAGATTTTTCCGTACTATCGCAAAGGTGCTCCGGGGTCGTCCATAAAACACGTGAGCATTAATTTAACCATTTTTGACCCCCTCCCCCCCCTTGTCAGCAAAGGTTAGCATTTCGGGACCCCCCCCTAAAATTACGTTAGATTTCGGTTACCCCCCCCCCTAAATTTTTTTTTAAAATTAATATTAAACATTTAAAAAATCTGAAAATTTTCGGAATTTAAACTTTGCAAAAAACCGGTTTTTTTTTTTTTTTTTTTTTTTTTTTTTTAAGTGAGAGGTTACATAATTCAAAGAAATTAAATTATTTTTATTTTGGCAAGTTTATTACATGAGAAGAATGCTCACGTTAAATATCTAAAACCCCTCCCCCCTCCCCCTTGTTAGCAAAAGTTAGCATTTTGAATACCCCTCCCCCCCCCCCAACGTGCTCACGTGTTTTATGGACGGCCCCTCCCTTTTTTCTTCACTTGTTTTAAAGATCTTTCAAATATAATTTAGCATCTCAAAAGAAGAAGGGAGTGGGGGGGGACGCAGAAAATGTTTCGAGAATTTAAAATATCAAAGATTCTTTTAAGGTGGTGTTTCAAGTATTAAGTCAGCACTTTAGAGGGGAAGGAAGGAGTACTTGAAATGCTGACAAAGTAGGAGAGAGGGGGGGGGGGGGAGGTTCGCAAATCTGACATTAGCAGTTCACTTAATATATGCAAATATAATAAACCTTTCAAAATTAAAAATTAGGCAATGCATTAGACAATGCATGGACTACATGCATAGTTAGTCTATTCCTTGTTTTTTTAACTTTCTAATTTACAATGTTTCTGCCTTTAGAATCTATGAATCATCGTTCTTTTTTTTTTACTTTGTGGCTTTAAGGCCGTGCACTTATAACATAAGCATAATTTTATAGATTTTTAACTCCCTCCCTCCACCCTGAAATACTCCTTCCCTTATGGGGATTTAAAATTGCCAGGAAAAAAAATTAACATTAAATTTTGAAAAAAATTTGACATTGCGTAAGAAAAAAAATTTTAAATTAAAAAACCGAACCCAAACTTCAACGCATTTAATTTAAAAAAGGAAAAACAGAATCGAACCGTACCCAAATCCACGAAAGAAAAAACCCGAACCGAAAACGTTTATTTAAAAAAAACCGGATCGAAATTGAAACCGAAACCAAAACCAAACTATTTAGGAAATAACCGAGCCGAACCGAAGAGCCGAATCGAACGAAAACCCTTTACTTCTGTTTAAAAAAATGAGATCGGAGAACCGATCAAATTGCTTTATCGACTATTTAAATAATTCTCAAAAATATGGTTAGTTTTTCGATCAGAGATCTATCAAAGCCGAGTACGGGCATAAAGAATTCGAATTTCGGAAAAATAATTTGGAATTCGGAATCCTCTATCCCGATAATATTCTCAAAAATATGCTTAGATTTTTGATCGGTGGTCCACCAAAGCCGCAGTACGAGCACAAGGAATCCGAATTTCTGAAAAATTATTTCAGATTCAGAATCCTCTACCCCAAAAATATTCTCAAAAATACGGTTAGATTTTTGATCAGAGGTCGACTAAAGCCGCAGTACGGGCATAAGGAATTCGAATTTTGGAAAAATTATTTCAGATTCGGAATCCTCTACCCCGAAAATATTCTCAAAAATGCGGTTAGTTTTTCGTTAGCTCCCACGAGGAACCCGCCAATCAGGATCCAAATCGCTTTGTTGACGTGATCGATGACGTCATATCGTGACGTTTCAAAAGTCGAGATATCGGTTTTTAGGCCTATACCCATACTTTTAGCCCTGCTCACCGTTCTGAACCACTCAACAGAATTTAACCAAATTTCAATGGTAGCGTATCTTGATGAAATCTACTGCAGTACTAAAATCGGACTCAATCAGTAGCTGCGTTCGCGATTTATAGTCAAAAAAGATCTTGAAATTGTTGAAAATTTAACATTTTCACTCACTGCTCCGAATCGCTGAACCGATTTGGCTCAAAAACTAATCAGCACCTACATTTCATTAGAAGTTCCTACCCACCAAAAATCATCGACATCCGTTCTTTCGTTTTTCTGCTTTTCGACGGACACTTTTTTTTGCACATATATTCATACATTCATACATTCATACACACATACACACACACGGCCACCATCCAAATTTTGCTTTTTTCGGCATCAGGGGACTTCAAAACGTGTAAAAATATCAAAAACTGAAAATCTGAAATTTGTGCTAAAAACAATGCTTTATTCTCCCTGCGGTCGATAAAGCAAAAATCCGGTTTTCTACTAAACACTAGACCCGAAACCAGGGTTTTTTACTAAAAAACTAAACCGAAACCAGATTTTTTACCAAAAACAGAACCGAAACCGGTATTTGTTAATAAAAAAAACATTTCTGAACGGAAAACCGAGCCGGAACCGACGGGGGTGGTGATGTTTCAACAAATACCGAACCAGATTTATAAAAAAAAAATCCAACCGAAACCGAAACCGAACCCAAAGCCCGTCAATTTTAAAAGCCAAAGCGAACCCGCAATTAGTTTTGTACTAAAACGGAAAAGAAAATTCAGCTTTATTAGTGATCTTTTTCCATTTTAAAATTAACGGCATTACATATTCTTCGTTCAGCATTAAATCGATTTGACTTACACATATTACATACCGTTATATGTGCAAATCTCTTTTCGAGTTTAAAAATTTTACCCAAGCTATTAATATGTTACGAACATTAATGAGAAAAGCTGGGAGCTGTTTAGTCAACTACTGTTTTCGAAAGCTGCCTTCAGGTGCGGACCTTCATCTCCACATGTTCTCGCTTTTCTAACGTCTCTTCAAATTCGACTTCATCCGTCGACAACCTTCCATTTTCATCTCTTAAATATCTAAATCATCGTTTTGACTTTTTTCATTTCTTTTTTCTTATCTTTTCTTTTTCTTTTCTTTTCTTTTTTTTTTTTACTCCTTCCTCCTCCTAAGCTTATACATCAGAGGCGATGATGATGGCGTCAGTCTTTTGTTTTTCATTGTGATCTCCCACAAAAGAAAAACTTTTTCTCGAAAAAGGTAATAATTTCAAATAAAAAGGAGAAAAGAAAAAAAAAAAAAAAGAAACAAGAGTTTATCCCTTTTCATCGTGATCAAATTACAGATTTTAAAAGAAGGGAAATTTTAATTTCATCAGGTTCTCCAACGCAACATCAGCTGACAGCTTCTTTTTCCCTTTGTTCATCCTTTTTGGTGGGTGATTTTTTTTTCTGTCAGTAAAAGTTTTTTTTTTTTTTTTTTAGTGGCGTCTTGTCGATGACAAGTAGCCGAAAAATTTTCTTTTTATATCCTTCTGCTTTTGCCTTTCAAAGCAGAAGATCGATTATAATACTTTCCAAAGTATAAAATTTTCTCCCCTCTTTTCCTTCATTTTTTTATGGTTAAAAAAAAAAAAAAAGCAGGAGTAAAGTAAAAAGTTAGCATATCACGAAGAAGACAACTTGGGGAGTATATTTACCAAAGAAAGCAAGAGGAAGTACAGCAAAGAGAGATAGCGTACACCCCGGGGGGATTTAGAAGAGAGCGAGAGAGAAAGAAACATCCTGAACCCGGGGGCGTTTCGGTACGATATGAGGAGACCTGGTAAAATTTAGAGCCTTAAGCGCATTGCTTAGTCTACTCGGTTCTGGAAGTGCTTCCCATACAGTTCACTTTTCCCCCGGCGAAACGAAAGAGTTTTTGCATTTGAGTTTATTTTGATAAAAGCGTTGTAAAACAAAAAAAGGAAACCTTCCCCTCCTGCAAAGAAAATTAAAAATAATTTCCCGAAATTTTTAACTTTTTTAAAATCAAAATAAAATCCAAAAAAATTAAATAATTTTCCTGAAAAGGTAAAAAAAAAGAAAGAAAATTATCGAAAATTTCGATCGGGTAAAAGTAACGTGAATAAGTGTACTCGAGAAACCGAAAGATGAAAACTGCCCTCCAGGTCTTCCGTGCGATATGAAGGAAGGCGGACGGACGAAGCCGGAGCTCAAGATCGCTTCGGGGTAGTTTCTGATAGGACCGAAGTAAAGCCTGCATGTGCCTTGAGGAAATTTTCAGTTTTGGAAACAGCATTTCACTTCTTCCAGCGATTTTAGCTTAATACATAAAAACATTTCATATTTTCTTATTTTCCCAGAAATATTAAAAACTTTTTTTTTTATTATGTATATTCCATCCTACGGGTTACTTTTTAACGGGGTTTGCTTTGTACTGACAGCAAAATTGAATTAGAATTATTATTTAGATTTCTCTAAAGAAATTTAAACGGATTTTTAAAGGATCCGTATTTCTTCAACTGTATATTTTGCTGCAGATTTTACCTGGAGAAAATTTTAAATCCGATCAAGCTTGGATAGGTCTTTGGAAGACTGAACGGAATGTAGCAGCTTCAAGACTGGATTTATTGGAAATTTTCTGGCGTCCAGTATTGGTAAAATATGTACTACAATTTTATCAAGCCTTCAATCTAGTGTCAGTTTGATATAAATGCCACAGCGGTTTAAGTGCCGGTTGGGTTCATGTGTCAGTTGAATTTGGGTGTCAGCTATGAACTGATTTCTAGTAATTCCAGATCAAACTTTTTCTCGGCCAGGAAAGTGATGAAAACTCCTTGGTCTCAATTAAGTGATGACCCCTTGGTTCAAATCCCAGCAAAAAATGTGAAGTACTTTAAACGTCAAAAAGACATCACATTCTGGAACAATTTTACGAGTCGAAATGACGACTTCAAGAATTACCAATAATAAATTGGCACGGTCATACAGACAGGTCCGGAAACTTCCTATGACGTTCATGTCCCGCTTAGCTACGCACATTTTAGTTCTAAAATGCGCCACTGGCTGCGCTGCGATCTTGAGAGCATATCTAATCGTATAAGTTGGGATCATGGCCATATAAACGTCTATACGGCTGTGTGCCTCCATCGTCGTCATGAAATCTCAACGACCAATCAAAAAGCGTCTCTCTAACAAGTAGCGCTTACGGTGGTAAAAAGGAAGAACTAATTTTGGCGTAGTTAAGCGCCCATGTATAAGGGATAGGAGTTTCCGGACCGTGCAAAATTGTCAGTGGATGACGTCAAGAAAACGCCTTATTCGAGTCTAAAAGAGGTGGCATTAGCATTTTGAAATCGAGGTGACGTAAACAGGGCTACAAGACGTCACCCAAGTACATAAGACATCATTTTGACGTCTAAAATCTCATAAAAAATTCCCGGAAAATGGCCATGGCTGATGACCAAAAAGGATCATACAATATTACGTAAGCATTTTTTTTTTGTCTGTTTTGTACCCCCCCCCCCCCCCTTCTCCTTGGGTGGAAGCAAGCGTAAGAATCGGTCGATCCTCCTCCCTGATATTAAGCAAGATTTTTTTTTTTCTTTTTTTTTTTCTTATTAATTTGTTAAAAAAATATTTTAACTTCAAAAAAACTAATGCTAAAATTCCGAGAGTCGGAGGTGAACTTAACGTCTCTAGATCGTAAATATAATTGGAGATAGCGTGTTTCTACTCCGATAGTGTGTTCGTTAAAATTATGTGACTACAAGTTCAGACGCTCATGTTTGTGTAAACTTGTGATCACATGACACTTACACGAAATGTCAAAACATGCTATCTCCAATCAAATTTACGATAGAGATACGTTAGTTCACCTCGCACGCAAGGAATTCCTTCTTCTTTTCCTGAAATAAAATTAAGCTTCAAAAAGAGAACAGTGAAATTTATTTTTTTAAAAGTTAATGAAGCAATAAAATAATATTAAAAGTCAATGAACGAAATCACAAATTTAATAAAATAAAATCAAAAATGAATTTGAATCAGAAAATGAAAGATGAACTAATGAGGCCATTTTTACACTGAATAATAATGCAGCAAATATTCTTTAACGGCAAATTTTTAAAATTTCAAATCTTGACATGGTGTAAGACATTGAATACCCCCCTGTTAAGTGCTTACGTAATACTTGTATGAACCCTTACTTAGTGACTTTCTAAAACGAATTTCTTTTCAGTTGAACTTCTTTATTCTTATATAAATCGCCCAAGAGATCGATTAGATTCAAACATAATAATTTTTTTTTTTTTTTTGCTATTTAGTCCAACAAATTTCTTACTCGAAAATTATATATGCAAATTTAATCTAACACTTGCGAATGATTAATTTAATTTAATCTCGGACCTGATTTTAATGCGCGAAATTTCAAATGATCAATACGCTCAATTAAGAAACAAAAAACACGCAAACGATAATGCTGATGAGTTTTTTTATGTTAACCACATAATATTAAGTAAAAACTTGTCTTGATGATTTTGGATATTAAAATCATAAGAACTTAATTTTGGCATTTTTTTAATGAAAAAAAAAGTTGAAAATACCGTAAAGGCAATCCGTATCTCACAAATAAATTTTAAAATAATTTTTTTTTTTTGAAAAGCTGCTGCACGCTCTCAGGCAAAAAAAATTTGAAATTTTTGGAAATTTTGGAACAGACAAGAATAAAAAAGGGGAGTGAAAGAGGGCTCAGCCCCCTGAAAAAAGTTTTAAACCCTCCCTCTGTAAATTTCTTTCCTACCCATCCATGCATTATCCTTATCTTCCATGTAAAAAATATGTCATTTGGAGCGTCCCTTAAAGAATTTTGCTTCCCTCTTTAATCTCTCTACTGGTATGCTTCTTGAAAAATAATGACGGAAAAACTAAATCCCCTACACCTACACCTACTCAAGAATATGAAGAAGCAGATCTGTAAATCGATTGCTTCGAAAGATCGAAAGGTCGTGCTAAATTAAACCAACTGCCAAAAGCAGTTGATTCCAAAACCATCGGCACTTCTTTTTACAACTGACATACGCAATAATTTTAGTAATATAATCATCTGTCGCTTCAATCCCAACATCGGAATATATAATTCTCAATTAAAATACGAACTCTCCAAGCAAAAAAAGCTTTGAGGACCTTAAAATGATACGTAACCGGAGGTAAAATACGACCTTCGTCTTACAAAACATGCAAATTAACATCTTCGTGTTCCGAAGGCACAACGCATCTAGTTACATTACTCATCCTCTTTTTTTTTTTTTTAAAGTCATACGTCACTTCAGGAACTAAAATTCAGGAAATGAAATAATAAGCGAAAAATTCCCGACTTTGATTATCGGTCTCGATATTAGAAAAAGGAATCCAAAAATTATAAAATTCATAATAAATTCAGTAAAATGTTCATTACAGGCCTCATCTAAGTTTGTTTATATTATAGAAAATATACTACAGCATGCCTTCCAGCGGTAAATAAACAAAACTTGGAAATAGCTGCATTTCTTAATGATTCTTCCGTAAGTTAATTATGGTTTTCTATTTTATTTAAAATTTTGTTTTACCTCTTTTTCTAAAATAGACTATCTTATAAACCATTTTCTCATTTATCGGGGCCTTCAGCAATGGAAAATTTGACTTAAATATCAAAACATTATTTATCCGTTTCTTCGGGTTTTTCATGCCTTTAAGCTTGTTCCCCAACCTTATTTTTAATTTTCGTATATATTACACGAAAACGAAATGTCGGAAGGTGATTGAAACTTATCTCGTTTTTTACTAAAACCTAATAAAATGTGGGTGGGGGTTTTTATGGCGTGGTCTTCAGGTCCCCGAGGCCGTCCCTTAAGAAAATCGTGCAAGGCGATGATGGACTGATGCTGCAATGCCCTTGAAAATCTCACACGGATGATATATCCTTTAGGAAAAAAATTCCGAAATAATAACGCATAAATTTTTTTTCCCCTTTTTTCTAATCTTATTTTCTCCATTTTTAAATTATAATACTGCTAATGAGGTTAAAAATCTCTATAGGCTTCATATAAAAAAGCAAAGCAAGTTTTCTATCCGAATAAATGAATAATTTGTTGATTGAGAAAGAAAAGGCCCGCAGCTTTGGGGCCACTGCACCGCCTATCATGTCAACACGATTTAAGCTGCTGCTGAAGGGACGAAAAGTCAGGTTATAATATAATATTTTCACATGATAACAGCAAGGTAAAAAAAAATTTTAAAAGGGATTATACAAGGTACTGCGTAAGAATTTTTTTTGCCTATATTGTGATATAGGCACCCCCCCCCCCTTTGAAGCAAGCGTAAGAAATGGTCGACCCGCAACCCCCCAATATTACGTAAGATTTTTTTTTCCTATTAATTTGCAAAAAGAGATTTTTTATTTTCTTTTTATTTTCATCTTCAAAAAAATTACTGTTACAATTTCTTCTTCTTTTTCTGAAATAAAATTACCTAAGCGTCAAAGAGAGAACAGTAAAATTTATTTTTAAAAAAGTTAATAAATCAGTAAAATAATATCAAAAATCTATGAACAAAATCAAAAATTACTTAATAAAATAAAATCAAAAATAAATTTAAAGGGATTATAAAAATGAAATTATGAACTAATGAGACCATTTTTACACTGAATAATGCAACAAATATTTTTATTGGCAAATTTTTAAAATTCCAAATCATACGTAAGATATAGAATACCCCCCCCTCCCTTATTCAGTGCTTATGAAAGTACTTGTATGATCCCAAAAAGAAAAGAAAATTCGGTTGTTTAAACAATTGTTCAGTACATTTCAGTAACACGCTCAGAAAAAGGAAGTGTCTTGAACAAGTTTTGCCTTGCAACATAAAACCGAAATGTTTCATAGTAAAACAAAAAAATGCTTCATGACAACGGGCAGGATATATGACAAGATATATTGTTTTAGCAAAATTTATTTTCTTTTTAAGAAAATGCCTTGTTAAAAGATATTTTTGTTTTCCCATTAGCAAAAACGATCGATTCTTTTCTGAGTGCATTCAGAAAGATAATAATAGCTATTTAGGCTTTCAGGTACACAAAAAGACAAGTAAAATATAAATATTTTTTATTTATAAAAAATATCTTTTAAGGCTTAAGCATCAGTATAACGTTAGGTTGATTTTATTTCCGCAAGATGATTAATACAAATTTTTTAAAAAAATTAACTCTTTCGGCGGGAAAATTATTCATAGGCAATCTCGAAGCTTCGAATAATTTCGGAGTTTTTATTATATTTTCTTATAATATATTTTTTTATGTCTTCCCGTTTCCACTGAAAAACGTTTTTCCTTTAGCGCATTGTAACCGCATATTGCTTGTAAATTCTTTTGCAGATGTGTTAATTTTTCCCTGTGGGTATCTTGCTTTTTATCCATTTCAGCTATCGATTCATCTAGCCTTTTTCTGAAAAGGAAGAAAGATTTTCAAAAAAATTAATTAATGAATATTAAGCTTAATATTAAAATACTACAGTAACGAATTTAACGGAGAAAAAAATTTTATAATTTTTTTCTCTGTTAAATTCGAATTTTTTTCTTTTGATTGACAAGGGGAAAGGGATCATTTTTTCCCCCCCGAAATATCCTGAAACTGCAACAATTCATCATTCGTGAATAATTTATTACCTATTTTCACAACCCGAACAGAACTTTTGTTAATCTTTAATTTTTGCATTTTAATGACATGAAAACATATTTTTAAGTGAAAAGATGATGAGTTTATTTTTCATAAATTTACAATATAATTAATATTGAATTGAAATTGGAAAAAATCTTTATTTTCGCCTTTCGGCTTATAAAGGGTTGACGAACTATTTTTCATTACTCATAGAGCAAAAAGTCCCTTTTTAGGGAGCAAAGGATAACTTTTTCTCAGGAGCAAAAAGGATAACTTTTTGAAACTCCCAAAATGACTTTACTTTTTATTAGTTCACTTTTTATATATACTTCACTTATATATATATTATTCACTTTTTATATATTAGGAATAAAAAGTTCACTTTTTATTCCCACAGAATAAGAGAATAGGGGAAAATAAACTGTTTTACTCTATGTTATAAATTATCATAATCGATCATAATAAGGCCCTTAAATTAAACATGGCAACTTTGTGGATGTTTTCACGTGGACCAATGAGACAATAAAATTTCTTTCCTAACACAAACCAAGTATTATTTAAAATGCCTTTTTCAAACATTTCCCTATATTCGTAATAAAAAACATGTTTTTCACCTAGGACAACATGGGGCCCTTATTTGAATTTGAGACATGCAGCGGCCAAGCCTCGCCAACCCGCTGTCTCCAGTTCAGAAAAGTGCCCCATGTTCTCCTAGGTAAAAAAAATACTATCTCATATTTATACATATCACTATTCCAACATAAAAAGAAAAAATTAATCACATTAGAAACTTATAAAACATAAATAAATAAATAGCTAGAACTGATTTTTCGGTTGAAGAGTAAAATATAGAAATTGGTCCAAACTAATCGCCTAAAGTAACTAAAATGGTTCCGTTTGGACCAATTTCAATTTTTTTTCTCTAACCGAAAAATATGTTTCTAGGCTATTGTTTTGCAAACTTTCATGTGGTGATAGCGAAACATTGGTCGAAATATTACAGCCGGGACTTATCAGTCAAGAAAATGTTGTAAGATTATTATCATTTAGGCCATTAAATTTGGCCATTTTGCACCCTCGGGACCATCCTATCATCTATTGATAATAGCAGTCGTCGTGCTCTTCCTAGCTTGATGTTCAGCAACTGCTTTTGTTGTATGTTGGCTATCACAGTCTTGGGGATTGCTGAAAAATAAAATTTAATTAAAACCGTTAAATGATTCAGTTTAAAGTAACGAACCGGTCTATAAGCTAACATACCAATAATACAAAATTTGAGGAATCTGTCCTCGAGTTTGAGTGGTTCCGTTAAAACTTAAAGAACAAGTCGAAAACGTGAAGGTTACACCGTCAGGCCCTTTGACGGAGCTTAATCCTCCATCTCCGTTTGAGGTCCTACCTCCTTGATTTCTTAACCGGATCGCATATTTTACATTTTCTTTAATGGGCACTGGCCTTTCGAATTTCAATTCTGCTACGTCTGCGACGCAGTCATCGGGGCCGTATGTTCCTTTCGCGATTTCGAGACTTGTCCATCTTTGTGCGGGAGACGGCTGATCGGCTCGAGTATTGCTTTGCTGTGAATAGTAAAAAAAAAAATTGATGATTTACATAACATTCTTGGAATTATACAACAGAAATACTTACGTCGTCTAATAACTCAAGTTCATATTCATACATTCCAGCACCTCCGTAAACGCATATCCCTGCGATAACAACTCCGGGTCTATCAACCGTAAAACAAATCGCATCAGGTGAACCATTCCCGGTATTCCACGTTCTTGTTTGATTAGTCCTCATAAAACGAGACGGAGTTGTGTGCAAAACTCTTCCGCAAGAACCTTGTAAATCCTCCTGTGAAAAATTGGAGAAATAAATTGGTTTTATACTTAGTTATTATTAAAAAAAAAAAAAAAAAAAAAAAAGATGCAACTACTCACATCAGATCCATTTGATTGGGGGGATGCAAGCTCAGCCACAACCCTCGTCAAAAAATGACAACAGTGCCTAACCAACTCCTTTGATAACTTTGAAGGCCTTTGAGACAATTCTCTTTTCACCGGTAAAGTAGCCAGATCCAAAAGTCTTTCCAACACATCCCTCCAACTCCAAGGGCTAGCGCCTTCTCCATTCCTTTCAAGTTGTGCTCTATAAGACATTTGTTCTACCAGCAAGGGATAATGATGATCGGTTCCCGACGGGTGTGTCTAAAACACGGACCGTACGGACCGTTACGGACCAAACGAAATTTTACGGACCAAGCCCGTGGCGCGATTCCTTGTGGCCCACCGAGCATTTTTCGTCATCTGAGTTTTTCCTCTAAAAGCCCCCCAACTCCCAAAATTTTTTTTTTAAATAGAGCTTAACGGACCGATACGGACAGGACGAAATTTTACGGACCAAGGCCCTGACCCGATTCCTTGTAAGCCGTCAAGTATTTATCGTCCCCTGAGATTTTCCTCTAAAGGTTCCCCAACTCCCCTAAAAAAATTTTAAAAAATTGGCCAAAGCCTAAAAATTCGATTTTATGGCAAAAAAAATTTTTTTTTTTTTTTTCATGAAGGAGGTCCTTAGCCTTAAATTTGGCTTCATTTCTGAAAAGAACTCAAAAAAATTGGTCTGAAAACATGTTTCAAAAGCCTAAAATTTTTGGGGTCAAAAACGGCTTTTTCGCTTTTAGCCAAGTATTAAAACTCGCACTAAAATTCGGATTTCACAGGCTTAAAAACTGATCTAGAAACATATTTTTTTACGTTTTTTCTAAAAAAAAGAGCAAGAAGTACTGGAAGATTTAAAGTTAATTAACGCAGAGACTTCATCCGCCCCTACCATAGAAAGCGTTTTCTCAAAGGATGAATTGCCGTTTTTCGAGACCGGTGTATGTAAAACAGTCACAAAAAAGGAACTAAAATCCTTAAGAAATAGAGCAGAAGTATATTTAAACATAGCAGTTATATCTTTGTTGCCTTCAGAGGATAGAAAAGGTATTTTACGAATGAGCGGGACCTACATTATTTAGACAGGGAATCCGAACCCTGTGACACATCGGTGTTCTTCACATGATACACACGACTATCAGAGGTGAATGCTGGCGGAAAAAAATCCTGACTGAAATCAGATTCGAACCAAGACTCCACACGATCATTCGTTTCGGAGTCGAGCACGCTCGCCACTCAGCCGATGTCGTGTCTTGCCAGTTATAATATCTGATCAATATTTCTAAGCGGAACCTGTTGTTATTAAAAAGAAACCCAAGTGCAAGTGCTGTGTGATACAATAGATATTCTTTCTTAAAAAAAATTAAATTAAATTAATATATTAATAATTATTCGAAATGATTGTAACGAAGTCAAGCGCCCCCCAATGATATAATTTTAGAAGATTTATATTAATATAATAATATCATTTGATGCCTCAATAAGTTTCAATTTTTTTGATTATATTTTACCTATTTTAAAATTCCCGCCTTTTATTCAAAACAAGCAGAAAAATTCAAAATGGCGAACTTGCTAAATAAAAGTGTGAATGAGAATTTTTCTTTTTACTGAAGTTATACTTAAATTCTCATTAAAATGAGGAGTCGAAGCAATTCAGGCGTTCGCCTAAATTATTATCAACGTATTGTTCATAACATCATTATGAATCATCAGGTTTGTAACGCTTTAAATAGTCTGTTTATTCCTAAGTTTTTATTTACTTTAACTCATTATTATTCTTAAATTTTTTTTTCCAGAATCCTGTTACAGGATTATTTCCAGCTAGTCCAGATAATAATCATGCATGGATAAGAGGTAATGTTTACTGCATCATGGCTGTATGGAGTCTTTCCATGGCTTTTAAAAAAATTACAGATGCAGATGAAGATCGAGCCATTAAATATATAGTGTAACTATATATTTAATAATTTTATTTAATGGCGGACGCGACAAACGTAGGAAAAACATATATTTCGAAGGTGAGCCACCTCGGCTTCCGTACTACGGTCATGAAGAAGAGATGACGGTACATACATAGAGGATATTACGTAGACACCAGTACGGTACTAATGGGCTTCCAAGTCCGTCCGTGAACCATCAGCATTTGACCGCCCGCAGCTTCCGACATCCTGCATGGGGTATTCCACATATTTCCGGAAGACTTTGAAAGCTCGGATTTTGCAGGTTCAATCACAGCAACGTCCAACGAATTTTTCAAGGCCAAAACTAAAAAATAAAGAAGGAAAATTATTTACTGAAACACTTGGAAAAACTTCACCAACTAATTATTCAAACCGTAATTTTTAGCGCCGGTAAAATGATGATCTGGGAAAAACGAATCCAATCCTCGGAGCAGAAAAACAAATTGTGAAAGATCTGAAAAACAAAGAAAATCGTTAGTAAAAGAATTAAATGTAAAAGCACATTGAAATTAAATAATTACCATCATTCAACCGCCAGCGTAACATAGTAGATTGTGAATATAAAGTTGGTTCAGAAAAGGCAGTCGCAGGAACGTGGAAGCAGAATAAACGAGACGTTGCCGACCAATCAAATCTTTTTTTTTTTTTTTGGAGCGGTAACTTTAAAACTCATTGAAATTTATTATTTTTCACATTTTCGGATTTTAGGCGTAGCATCATACTCATAAAAAGGTTTTTTTTTAAATAAAATAAAATAAAATAAAAAATAATAAATAGCGGCCTTTTCAAGTTTTTAAAGTGTATGCTTCGTCTCTAAAGCGCATAGATTTGGAATTTCAATTCAAAAAAAAATTTTCTTTAGAAGAACAAAAATAAAATTGGGGATCGGAGTGGTGACTCATTTCATTTTGCGGCATCGTGATGAATGAAGTTAAGCAGCATTGAAAACGGCCAGTTAGTGGATGGGTGACCACCGTCACTCCCTCCCTCTAGCAGGGATTGTAGAAATACTAAATGAGTCATCTTAACCTCACTGTAAAAGTAGTTCCTATAAAAATGTGTATCTGACCGCAAGAGACTGAGAAATGAGACTGACCGAAAAGTCAATTAAACTAAATTATGTCGATGGAAAAATGGTCTCAGGCTAGATCCAATTACTAGGAGAAAAAAAAACATAAAAGAGACAGATTCTTTTATTTAATTATCAATTCAAGCCATTTAATTTACATTTAAATAAAGTAAGAAGTAACAAAAAATATAATAAATATATGAATTTTTTCGATTTTTAAAAAAAATTTTCCACAATGTTCAGCACAATTTTCGACTCGTACAACAACAAAAAAAAATCTATTTCGCGGAATTTCAAAGACAGTGAACAAAAAAAAAAAAAAAAATAAGTTCAAAAAATTGATCATTTATTATTTATTTGATAAATTCCAAACTTGAGACAAAAAAAAAAAAAAAAAAAATAAAAAAAAAAAATAAATGGAAACTTTTATTCGTATATTTCATATACTTTTTTTTTTTTAAATTTCAAAATATTATTCATGTCAATGTCTTTGATTTGAAAACACTTCATTCTGTATAAATAAATGGATTGATTGCAGGACCGAAAAAAAAATTTAATTATCAATAAAAATAAAAAGCTAGCTAAAAGCTCGTGCCCTCAACTACTTGATTCAGACATTATAAAACAACAGTTATTTAACAATATACACAGAATTTTTCACTGTTTTTGTAAAATTAACATACATAAATTAAAAATATACAAATAAGTCCATTTTAAAAATTACTGAAGACCTCGTCCGTCAAAATCGATTAAATTAAATTTTAAAATACAAAAATTCACTAGATTTTCATTTAATTATACAAATTATAATAATATGAGAGTATTGGCTAACTGATTATTCCTTTATTTCTTAAAAAAACAAAAAGACAGCAGTCAAACTTTTTTTAAAAAAAAAGGGATCACTTTAGCCGAGTAAAGTGATTCCTTTTTTTAAGTTACAAAACCCTTTTATCCTGTTGCGATTTTTTTAAAATACTGCAAAAAAATATGCATTCATTTATGTTTATACTGATCTAAGATTTTTTTTTTTAATTTTTTTATTTTTTAGCTTAATAAAAAATGGATGATGAAAATTAATTTTAAAATAAAATAAAATCGGATAAAAATCGCCTAATAAGGAACTATAAAAGACTTGAATTATTCACATTCATAAATAGCTGAGGTAAATACTCCTTTGATAAAACATTCATTCGCTCAGTCATTCTAATTCATTTATTTAAAAAAAAAAAAAAAAAAAATTAGACGAAGGCCGAATACCTCGATATTTTATAAATATTAGAAAAAAATAGATCTTTTCAGTCAAAAATTATCAAAAAAAAATTTCGAGCACAATCTTTTAAAATCGTCAAAAGACGTCGAAATTTTTATCGCTTTGGTTTTAGTATTTTTTTTTTTCAATCTGACTGCCAAGATCTGTTTATATATAAATTTTTTTTGTCGTTTTGCAAAATATTTCTTAAGGCTTAAAAGCGGGGAAAACTAAAAAAATGTTTGACAATCTAATTAAAAATAAATTTGATAAAAAGCTTTTAAATATATTTATCAGCATTACATTTTCATTTTTTAACCACAGTTTTACTGAAATGCCAATACATATAATGCAGGTATTAATATTGAAAGCTAATCTCTTTTTTCTCTTTTTTTTTTTTATAAAATAATCTTTAAAAAAAACTTAGCTCGCACGAAAAAAACCAACCTTTAAAAAGCCTTTCGCGAAATACAGCCAAAGACAAAATCTAATGGGGGGAAACAAAATTCGTACTATGCTTTTACATATAAATCGCACTTATTACAAAAAAAATAGGTTCAAGGTGTGTAAAAATCAGCGTAAAAAGTTTCCATTAAAATGTATAAAAAGCTTCATTTATTATTGTTTTTTCTTGAACGTACCACATGAAAGAGCTTAAAGCAGACTTTTAAAAAGCTACGATTTTAATTATTTCTAAAAAAACAAAAAAATTTTAATCATCCAGGCATCATCGAGGTTTCGACCTTCTCATTTTTTTTTCTTTTATTCTATTTGGCTCTCTCATCACAGTTAAACTAAAAATATTATAACCGATAGCGATGACTTTTCAATTTCCGTCCTAAAAACCTTATACAAATGCATTATTACAATGTAACAAAAATACCCATTCAGATCACAGTTCACACAAGCACTTAGGGTATTTTTCCTAGTTAAAAAAAAAAAGAAATTCAGTTCTCAGTCCTATCACGTCCCCCTAATTGTAAATTATTCGTCATCGGGGGGCGCTTGACTTCGTTACAATCATTTCGAATAATTATTAATATATTAATTTAATTTAATTTTTTTTTTTTTTTTTTTTTTTTTAAAGAAAGAATATCTATTGTATCACACAGCACTTGCACTTGGGTTTCTTTTTAATAACGACAGGTTCCGCTTCTCCGCCGTTGGAAGGCGATACGACCGTTCGTTGAACGTCGACGACACCAGGTTTATCGCTGCAGTTGGCCGTGCCGTTCGATCCTTTTTGAGGGGAGGCTGATAATTGATTGGCTTGTTTGGCCGAATCGATTTCGTCCGATTTTAAAGTCCCGTTCCCGGGCGTCGGAGTTATTGGTTTTCCTTCTTTAATTCTTTCTACTATTTCGTCTGCTTCTCGGCTGAGATCGCCATCTGGTCGGAATGGGTTGTCCCACCCACTGTCAGTACTGTAAGAAAAAAAAAATTGCATTTTTAGACATACTGCATACGATAATTTTTTTTTAAAAATGTAATACAGACAAATCTTCTCTTTGGTTTAAAAATAACATTAACCTTTACAGTTCGATTAAAATTCGATTAGGTTTTTTTTTTTTTTTTTTTTTTTTTTTCCGGATAACACCATTGATCAAATCCAAATCATTATAAGTTTGGCATTTAAGGCAATTGCGGGTCTAGAATAATCGAGATTTTTTTTTTCTTTCCAGTTGGAGCAGGTTCTTTCTTGCACAAAATGGTTCGGAAATAGGATAAAAAATAAAGGAAGATTTTAATACTGACGGATCCAAATGGGCGAACCTTTTTTTCAGAATTAACAAATGAGTCATTCCGGTTAAGATAGCAAACTTAAAAATTTAAATGGGATTTTTTGCAATATTTTTATTTATTTACAATCCACGCTTTATTCATTCATCCCCCCCCCCCCCCGCCCCCCGCCTTCCATAAAATAGGCATGAAGTGAGTACGGACAAGTAACGGCATAAAATTAAAGACATGAGACATGAGACATCCTCTTAAATGTCTCAGACTTAAACGAGGGGTTACTCAGTCCCAAAAAAGTGTACACCCTAACGCAAAGTAACGGAAACAATGAAGTGGTAATGCAAGTGATGCAAGCGATGCAAACATTTATAGTAATATAAGTAATGCAGCGCGGTTGCATCTAATGAAAAGGTACTTTATCTAATGCAAAGATACTGCAATCTGTAATGCAGTGGCAATGCAATGCCAAAGTAATGCAAAGTTGAGGGTACATCGAAGTGCATGAGTAAGTAACCCCTCAGCCGTAAAAAAAAAAGTTCAAGCCACCTTTAGTTTTTTCAGTATTAAAAAAATTACGCCATGCGTTTGTGATTAATCTCTATTTTTCAAAATGTCAATCATACGATGCAGAATGAGGTCATCATTTTTTTTTCCAGGAAATAAATGCATTTCATATGGGCATGATGAAAAATATCCCCAAACTGGTTTGCAATACGTTGTGATAGCACTTCCGCTTAAAAATTTGGCGTTTTGTAAAAATCTACAGGAAAAAAGGATACGGACTAAATTTTAAAGTTTAACCAAACTGAAGTATTTAGGTGTTAAATTTATTTATCTATATATTGGAAGCTGGGCTACAGTTTAGGTAATACAACTCAAATAAATTTAGCCAGTTAAAAGTAGAGAAGCTCAGGGATTTCCCTTGGGGAGTTCCTGGAACGGGGGGAACCCCCCTTCCCTCTGTTCCTATGGCTCCGACTCAGGGTATCTAACCAAAGTTGTTATTCCTCTAAAAATATTAAATTTAGTCGCCTGCAGTACAGTTTTTCTTACACGCAATTAGATAAACCGATTAATTACTGAGTAATTAGAAATTCTACAGTAACAGGTATTAACAATTTATATAATGACAGCATAATGCAGTTGTCTGAATCTCATTATTCTTATTTGTCCATCTCCTCCTTCCTCCCAGTTTCTTAAAAAAAAAAAAAAAAAAAAAAAACAGGAGGAATTCTGTCTACCACTGTACAGTACCTTGTCTGTCAATTACATTTGTTCGATCCTTAATTTTACACTTTGCTTTTTAAATTAACATTTTCATCAAAAACGAAAAAAAAAAAAAAAGAAAAGAAGATAAAAATTGATCCACATTTACGACACCAAACAAAAACTTAAGCCCAAAGCTCTGATATCGTGATAAAAACTAATTTTTCAAATAAAAAAAAGAGAGAAAAAAAGGACAAAGCTCGAAATCTATTTCCATAAGGTTCTCGTGCAATCTTGATAAAAATCGTCACTTTATCATAAACGGGAATAATTTATATTAATTTTCGCCGAGTGCAAAACGGTTTAATTAACTCCTAACCTCACAATAAAATTAATCATCACGTTTTTTTTTCGTTTTTTTTCTTTAATTCCTTGAAAAACCTACCGCCCGTTCCTTGGTACTTTTACAACATAATACAGGATCCCACCGTGAGATGCAGCCATGCTAGGCATGTTGTCACTTAATATTTCAAGGCCACCTCATAGTCTTTAATGTCACTTAGCATATAATTAGCACCTTTTTTTTTCATTACATTTTTGTCAAAAATAATTTCGAGTCGTGCAATATGAAGCGTCCCTTCCTCGGGCACTAATTAATAGGTTTCATTAAAAATGTCACCTAATAATTATTACCATCCCTAAGGGCACCCCCGCTTTCAAATGCGAGTTTGCAAAAGCATTCGAATCAATAAAAACAAAGTTCAGAATTAAAAAAAAAAAAAAAAAAAAAAAAGGAAAGAAAATTTACTAAATAATCCGATCACATCCTCAAAATTCGTGTAGTTGTTATCGCTGATTTACCTCCGGTTTAAATTAACAAAAACAAAACAAAAATCATTTAAATACAAAAACATGGCGCCGATTTTCGCGCCAAAGCAGCACTCGTGACATTTAAAAAGTACAGTAGCGAAAAAGCCGGAATTTCTATTTATTTTTAAACCAGACAGAACACCTGTTCGCAGTCCGGCAATAAAAAAACAAAAAATAAATATTTAAAAAAAAAAAAAAAATCCCTTAAACATCAGTAACTTTGACACTGCGAGCGTGAAAAACTCGGTCGAATCCGATTAAAAAGCCAAAAGCGACTGAGTGGAAGTAGGCCATCGGTTTCGAGAGCTTGCGCACTGATCCCCAAGTCCACCGATTCCATTCTATCTCTAAGCTCAACTAAAGAGGAACTAAACTAACCATGGAGAATATCGATTGAACGCAGTCGCAACGCCGTGAAACTGAAGCCATTAACATCAAATGGAAAAAGAAAAAAAAGAAAAAAAATATCAGGATAATATTTCAACTTCGAAAAAAATAATTGCATCAAGAAATTTTGGAATACCGTGAAAATTTCCGGGAATTTTTTATTTAAATTTTTTTAAGGGGCACCGTGTTATTTTCAGAGTAGTACCGGTTGAGAGGTGAGATTTGCTTGCGCTTTCTAAGTTCCCTTCACGTGGTTCGACACTAATAAAAAACATGCGACTTGATGCACACCCACCATCAATTTACTCTAGTTAATTATTGATTAACTTCTCAACTGACTTCGAAATTTCAAGAACTAACATATTTTGACGTGGCGCTTTCAAAATCGGAAGTACCCCGGAGGAATAAATCCGCAAATAAATCAAACTAAAAAACAAAAAAAAAAAAAAAAAAAAAAAAAAATGCAGAAGAAGACGCGAAATTTATGTTACCCAATTTTTATCCATTAAAAAAAAAAATAAAACTTTTGTTAGTCACTTTTTGAATTTTTAAAAAATTCTAGATAATTTTTCAAAATTAAAAAATCTTGTATTTTCTCAAATTTTCTTAATCTCAATCTCAATTTTTAGGGCATACCTACTTATTTTACGTACTTTAAAAAAAATGATACTTTTGCTAGCCACTTTTTGAATTTTTACAAACTTTTAGGAATGCAAATAGTTTTCTTAGTCACTTTTTGAATTTTAACTTAAATAATTAAAATATTCGTTAGGCACTTTTTGAATTTTCACAAAATTTTAGGAGCTCAACAAAATTAAAAAATCTTGCATTTTCTCGTCAAGCCCAAATTTTTAAAAAAAATTCAAAAAAAAGTGAAATAGTAGTTATTTTGTGGTGCTTTTCAAGTGATAGTTTTCTTAACCACTTTTAAAAACAGTCAGGGGATATGAGGCATATCCCTACGTAGGACTACGCACAGAATTAATTCTTCCTTATTTGTTTATCTTTCTTTTTCGCTTTCTTATTTGCTCTTAACTTACACTTCAAAAATTAAAAAAAAAAAAAAAAAAAAAATCGAGGGAAGGTATTGCTCCCATACAAAAACTGACATCTTCTCGAAATCCATCAAACATCATGGATGTTTGAAATTTATCTAAAATTTTATCAAATATTCGTTTGGGTGCAAATTCACTATGGAATGTTGGACCAACATTCCACGCTAATTTTGGTGTATGAGTAAGGGTGCAAATTCACTATGGAATGTTAGACCAACATGTTGGCACAAAAAGTTGGACCAACATGTTTGACAAACGAACGAATTGAGTTTTGCAGAATTTACTCCTAGGGTGCAAATTCACTATGGAATGTTGGACCAACATGTTGGTACAATAAGTAGGACCAACATATTATACCAACTTGTTGGAATGTTGGACGAACTTGTACCAACATGTTTGACAAGCGAACGAATCAACTATTGCAGAATTTACTCCTGCGCCAAAATTAGTGTGGAATGTTGGTCCAACAAGTTGGTACAACATGGTGGCATGTTGGTTTAACTTGTTGTACCAACATGTTGGTCCAACATTCCATAGTAAATTTGCACCCAAAAAGGGAATGTTGTATCAACATGTTGGACCAACATTTCACACTAATTTCGGCGTAGGAGTAATGCAGTTAGTAGCGGGAATAGCAACTGCATCTGTAATAACAACTGCAATAGTCAATTTGTTCGTTTGTCAAACATGTTGGTGCAACAAGTTGGTACAACATGTTTGTCCAACATTCCATAGTAAATTTGCACCCATTCAAAAAATGTTTAAAAAAAAAAAATTTTTTTTTCAATAAAATTTTAAATACATTTTTCCAATACTCAAAAACTTTCGAAATGTTCGTTTTAAAAAATGTTAATGATCGCCCTAAATCCTTCAAGCCCTAATATTAGTCCCCATGGGTCCCCTTTTTCAATAAGATTTTATCAAAAATCATCAAAATCTAAAAAAATTTCTAAAAATTTCCCCTTTTTTCTTAAAATTAGTCAAAAATTTTTAGGGAGATTTTTAATAAATTTCATTGAAAATTTTTAAAAAATTTTTAGGGATCATCAAGGATTTTTGATAACATTTTATTGAAAAATTATCTAAAATTTTATCAAATATTCGTTTGGGTGCAAATTCACTATGGAATGTTGGACCAACATGTTCGTACAACAAGTTGGACCAACATTCCACGCTAATTTTGGTGTATGAGTAAGGGTGCAAATTCACTATGGAATGTTAGACCAACATGTTGGCACAAAAAGTTGGACCAACATGTTTGACAAACGAACGAATTGAGTTTTGCAGAATTTACTCCTAGGGTGCAAATTCACTACGGAATGTTGGACCAACATGTTGGTACAATAAGTAGGACCAACATATTATACCAACTTGTTGGAATGTTGGACGAACTTGTACCAACATGTTTGACAAGCGAACGAATCAACTATTGCAGAATTTACTCCTGCGCCAAAATTAGTGTGGAATGTTGGTCCAACAAGTTGGTACAACATGGTGGCATGTTGGTTTAACTTGTTGTACCAACATGTTGGTCCAACATTCCATAGTAAATTTGCACCCAAAAAGGGAATGTTGTATCAACATGTTGGACCAACATTTCACACTAATTTCGGCGTAGGAGTAATGCAATTAGTAGCGGGAATAGCAACTGCATCTGTAATAACAACTGCAATAGTCAATTTGTTCGTTTGTCAAACATATTGGTGCAACAAGTTGGTACAACATGTTTGTCCAACATTCCATAGTAAATTTGCACCCATTCAAAAAATGTTTAAAAAAAAAAATTTTTTTTTCAATAAAATTTTAAATACATTTTTCCAATACTCAAAAACTTTCGAAATGTTCGTTTTAAAAAATGTTAATGATCGCCCTAAATCCTTCAAGCCCTAATATTAGTCCCCATGGGTCCCCTTTTTCAATAAGATTTTATCAAAAATCATCAAAATCTAAAAAAATTTCTAAAAATTTCCCCTTTTTTCTTAAAATTAGTCAAAAATTTTTAGGGAGATTTTTAATAAATTTCATTGAAAATTTTTAAAAAATTTTAGGGATCATCAAGGATTTTTGATAACATTTTATTGAAAAATTTATCTAAAATTTTTGAAATATTGTTCTTTTTAACGTTTGGTGTCCAAAACACCAACAGGTCACGACAAAACCATCATGGTGCGCCCTGAAACGTAGTACTAGGTCAAAAAAAAAAATTGTATATCGCAAGCCGGAATTTCGGCATTATCGGATTACGTTTGGCGATTATTAAGGACGACGATACCACCTTGATGAGTAGGTTTTATTTTTGATCAAATATAGCCGCCTCCGCAAGGCATTATTCATTCTCTTCAAAAACTCATCCCGATGCCATGGCAATCACCATTCCGATAGTCAAGTAGCTGACCTTGTCATACTTTGTGCAAACTATTTTTCAACTACCCTAAACAAACACTAATCTTGTTAGCAAATGCCCATACCCAGATATTTATACGATCTTCTGGAAATTATGTGTGCTCGAAGCTAAGAAAATCGTAAAAAGTATTCATCTCCTTCAATATCTTTGGCCATCTCTTTTTTTTTTTTTTAACGGCACGCCTTCGATGAAAACACAAATCTGAAGGCTATTTTGTTTTGGGTTTTTCGCATATGTTAAAACCATCTGGCGAAAAGTTAACAAACTATATTTTTTCTTTTTCTTTCACCACTTTGTGGCGAGTTGCCCAAAGCTATATTTTCTTTTTTGTTTAAGGATGAATGACAAATTTAACATCGGCATCGATCGTCTGTGCAACGTAGTGTAAATGCATGTTCTGCGTAAATGTTGCCCCAAATTCGAAATGTTTAATCTGTTTAAATGTTTTCAATTTTTTTTTTTTTTTTTTTTTTTTTTTTTTTTTAAAGATATTGCACAATTTTTTTTTCTCTTAAATGAAAGGATCTTGTTTACAAATTCCAAGAGCACTCGTCCTCTTTACAGAGACGTTTTAAATAAAGTCATTCTATCTGCTTATTGGTTAGCAATCAGGAGCGGATTGTGTACATGAATTGACACGAAATAAAGGTCGCAGATGACCTTATAACCTTGGGCTTTATATCTTTGCTCAAAGAAAGATAAGGTTTATCCCCCCGTCTCATCTCAAACATTAACGGATACACTACGTCTGAAGTGAATTTTTAAGCTTAAAAAACAGAATAAAACATTTTCGGAGAGAATCTTTTAATTCATATAGTTTTACTACCCAACGAAAAAGTTGACGTCATGATGACGTGTCACATTTTGGTCATAAGACATGGTCATATTCCGGGACTTGTTTTTTTTACGAGTTTTTCGACATCAAATGACTTATGTTTGTGAGTGACGTCTTATTGCCATCCTATTGATGTCACCTCGAATTTGAGATGTTATTGTCAACTCTTTTAGACGTCAATAAGACGCCTTCTTGACGTCATCCACTGACAAATTTATTATTGGTCATTCTTAAGGACGTCAATAAAACGTCTTCTTGACGTCATCCACTGGCAAATTCATAATCGGTCATTCTTGACTAACAGAATCGTACCAGAATGTGACCATGCTGATGTCGTCTTTCTGATATTTTTCGCTGTGTAGTCCGTAAGAAAACCGGTAGCTTTTTTGTGCCCTTTCAATAAAATCTCCAACCCCCTGTATTTGTCAAATTTTTAACCAAGTTTTAAGTTTAAAATCGCATTATTAGATTTAGAATCTGGGCATCGTCAGATATCACCCATTTCAGAGGATTCCGTAGTCACGATAACAACACGTGCGCAACCGACAGCGTCGCCTCATTTTAAGCCAAAAGCTCAAGGAGATTAATTCTCGATATGTAGGTCAGGTAGCATTTCGATTTTCCCTCGCCAAAAATTGCCTTTCGGTATTTACACCTAACCGATAAAAATATTACACCGATCACCACAACATTTTTACTTCGTGGAACTTCTGTTCAAAAACTTCTTTTTATCATTTTTCATTTTTCCTATTTGAAAAAATTCCAATTTTCCAACTGTGAAAGATGGAAAATATATTGACCTTTATTTTGCT
This sequence comes from Liposcelis bostrychophila, assembly GCA_037577465.1. Lineage (NCBI taxonomy): Eukaryota > Metazoa > Arthropoda > Insecta > Psocodea > Liposcelididae > Liposcelis > Liposcelis bostrychophila. The sequence continues at coordinate 12,197,622 of CM075210.1, forward strand.
GACGCAGTAAGCAATGATAATATCGAGTTTCAGCGATTTTCCACGTAGATTGCAAATGCGTTATCAAGATTTTTCCATTACGGACGATTATTTTACGATTCTCTTTTAAAGTCCGAAAACGCTAAAACAATAGACTGCCATAAGCTAAGTAAAGGACTGTAGGTTTGGAATAATTTTCGGAATGTTATAATGAAAAAATTTTAGCAAGAAAAGACGAAAGTAAAAAAAACTGAAAGTAACTGTAAAGTGATCGGGGAGTGAAAAATCCACATATTAATAAAAGTTTGCAGAGGTCGAATTTAAACTAGTTTAAACTTGTACACGACAAGTTTAAACTTGTTGAAACTTGCACAAGACAGGTTTAAACAAGTTCAAAATTGCACACGACAAGTTTAAACAAGTTCAAAATTGCACACGACAAGTTTAAACAAGTTCGAAATTGCACACGACAAGTTTAAACAAGTTCAAAATTGCACACGACAAGTTTAAACAAGTTCAAAATTGCACACGACAAGTTTAAACAAGTTCGAAATTGCACACGACAAGTTTAAACAAGTTCATAATTGCACACGACAAGTTTAAACAAGTTCAAAATTGCACACGACAAGTTTAAACAAGTTCATAATTGCACACGACAAGTTTAAACAAGTTCAAAATTGCACACGACAAGTTTAAACAAGTTCATAATTGCACAAGACAAGTTTAAACAAGTTCAAAATTGCACACGACAAGTTTAAACTTGTTCAAGCTTGCAAAAGGCAAGTTTCCGATCTGCCTATTAAGGGGCCCCTCAGAGAAATTAAATCCGTAGAAACTGCAGTTCAAAAGGGTCAAAAGTTGACCCCTACGTCACATTTTTGAGACGTTTTTATCAATTAATGTCTTCTTGTTGCTCACTGTAGGAATTATAAATGTTTTCAAAAAATCTCGGGAGAGAAAATCAAAACAGGGAGGTCATCATTGCCTAACCGGAAAATAGGTTAAATATCTCCGATTTCATTCGAGGAAAATCGCATTGAATACCGTTCAATACATCGCAAATAACTCTGCCTAACCACAAAAATAACAGTTAAATGCCTACCCAGTAGAAATTTTTTTTACCATTTCAGTTTATTTACACAAATAAAAAAAATAGTTAAAACGCAAAAACCGAGGTTCCGAAGTCAAAACCGCACGGCTCTTTCAAATTTAATTTAGCAACTTTTCTTTTCTTTCCCTCTCCAATAAAAAGGATTGAAATCGATAAATGACTACGTAAAGGTCAAACAATGCGTTTTAATTAGACACAAGACGCCAGACGAAGAAAAGAATCCCGCATCCTATCTCAACCCCTCCTGACCGTTTGGGAAATGTCCACAAAATAAAAGGATAAATGAAAAAAAAAAAAAAAAAAAAAAAAAACCAAGGAAAAGAAAGGAAATGACGTAAAAAGTGAAACTGAGAAAATTCCGGTTTGAAGGTAAACGAATTTCTATCTCTTTCCCTTTCTTTCTTCCGTCGTAGCTGCCGAGATTAACTCTTTTTACCTTGAGTAAATCGATCTCCGGAAAGTTTCATTGTTGCACAAAAAAGGATAAAAAAGAAGCTAGTTTTTTCTAGAAATATGTGTATATACATATAAAAAAAAAATGACACGAGGAGCTGTGAATTTAATTAACACATTCTTGCACCGTGCTCCTCACGTTCTTTGGATGACGTGTGCAACTATTTTAAATAAATGCTAACCAATCCGCTGCTGCACGAAATTTGTTAACTTTCTTTCCCTATTTTCGGAAGGAAAAAAAAAAAATTAATTAAATTGCGATCCTGAGAGAAAGATTGAATTTTATCTTCCCTTCCAACCCTGCAGCCTCCCATTTTTTTTTTCAATTTTACCGTCGGAATTTAAAATAGGTCGGGGATTAAAAAAAAACATTTCTCTCAAAAAAAGTGTACAGCAGAACTTCAAAAAACATTAAACATAAAATGATTTATAAACAAGCAAACCGTTGTTGATGCATTGCTGATTGCTGTTAAGCAGGGATCATCTGGTCTCGATTAGGGGCTTTTTTTTTCGTATTTGTTTTCGTAAAAATTCCGCCCTTCGGAAAGCATAAAGCATCGATCTTTGCTCGGAAGGGTAGGAAAACGATCATGGCAGATGGTGCCAATGGGAAATGTAACTACAATAGACTAACAGTGGGGGGGGAGGAGGCTAGACTTACGTCTTCTGTTTTGGAAAATGTTCCGTGAATTGAGTGAGCTTTTATGCGTTGAAAAAGGACTCTTACGGAATATTGTTTCCAGTTGGGAGACTGTCACGTTAATCGGAAGAGGAGTAGGGTGTTGGCTTCTGGGAGAAATGCGAAGGAAATAAAACAAATCACGGCATATTTTGCTTTTCATGAATTTTCATTTACGAAAAATTAACAGTAAAAAGTCAAATGAATTCGGGTAATTTTGTGAGAGGAAAAACGTTAAAGGGAAATGAGAAGAGTGGCCGTGATGAAAAAAAAAATCATTAAAAATGGAAGGAAAGCGATCAGTTTTCTCACATCAAAAAGGAAACTGTGCCAGGGAGTCGAAACGTAATTGAGTACAACGTTAAAAGACAAACTCCTGGGTCGTAACCATTTTCCAAGATCAAAGTTTAAATATGTTGCGGTGGTGGAAGTTAGTCCCATTTACTCATCGTTTATAGGGTCGGCCTGGTTGGGCAGAAAACATATTCCAAAGACTTGAGAGTTTCACAAACAATGTAAATTCATTCAGCAGGGTGTTTGTAAAATGAAACCCATTGTGTTTCTTTAGTACTGGATTAGTGAGAAGACCAGCAAAAACCAACAATTTTATTTTAAAAAAGCTGTGGGAAATGCTGGAAAATGATCAGGAACATCCGGGACAGCTGTTCCGATTTGAAAGACTCAATATTTTCTGGTGTGTTCAGTTTTCGAATAGGGAAAAAAATTGAGATCCTGATTTCGAGTATAAACAAATAAACTTTTTAATGGTGCCGATTCCGATTCTGATCTTTAATGGGAATATACTGGGGTTAATCCAGTATTTAAAATGAGCTGAAAAGTGTTTGAGCTGAAAAGTGTTAATAAATTTATTAACACTTTTCAGCTCATTTTAAATCAGAAACAATTTTAATGACGATTCCGATTAGAGATGGCAATCCCAGACAATTGGAATTTGATCAAATTTAGGATTTTGACATTTTTTTTCGTCAAATTAGCTTTCCGTTCCACGTTGGAAAAGTTATCAATGACGTTAACAATTTTTTCCGACCTTAATATTCTACTTTTCAACATCGACTTTTTGATGAATTTGTGCCCTATAAGTAGCATCTATATTTCAGATAAATTTACTGAGTCCACTCTACATCACTTTTCACTACTTTCTAGGTGTAGCCCAAAAAATAAGAATCAATTTTTTTCCCTTAGTGGTCTTCTTGTAAATTTTGCCCAGGGCTGCGGTTCCGATTCCGATTCCGATTCTGATGCCAATTCCCGAGATTCTTCAATATTTTTCAGGTCGATTCTGATTCCGATTCCGATTCCAAGAGAATTGAAATCTTTTCGATAACAAAAATTTAAGTTTCCAATTCTGATTCCAATTAGAAAATATTTCAGTGATGCCGATTCGATTCTGATTCCGATGATATTTCCAGAAGTGTACTAATCGTAAAAAGCTTTTATTTACACTTTTCTGCTCAATTTGAATCAAAATCATTTTTCTATCCGATGCCGATTAAGATTCCGATTCCGACCAACTTTTGCGCCAGATTCCGATTCCATTCCGATTTCGACTGCTTGAAAAAAATTTCGGGTTCCCATTCCGATTCCATTCAACTTTTGAACCAATCGATTCCGATAGCGATTCCGATTCCGTTTTAAAATCAAAGCGGCACCGCAGCCCTGATTTTGCCAAAGTCCGGAATAAACAACTCCTATATTTGCGAGATTCAAAATCCCGGGATTTTCTCTGTTTTTAACCCCGAGATCCGTGAAATTGAAATAAGTTCCGGATGCCCGGATTGCAGTTTTTAATCCACCTATTTTTTTGTCTTATTCCGATACCGATTTCGATTCCGATTCCCGTTCTAACTATTTTTGGAATCATAGACTTCGATTCCAAATACGATCCCGAATGAAATTTAATCGAACCCACAGCCCTGAAACATTCGGAAAAAACTGTTTATTACAAAAACATTATTATTGATAAAAGAAGTTTTTAATGTAACTTCGATCTTCCAAAGTTCATTAAAAAAAAAAAACGGTCATGCCCAATTTAACCGTTCATTATTTTATATAGGCCCAGAGCGGAAAAAATTGCTAATAATGAAATGTTACAGATTTTCGGGATTTATAGGAATTTATTTTTTCTGGCAAATGATTCATTTGGACTATTACCATCGTCTGCGAATTCTTTTCTTTTAAACAGGTTCGGGCTGATAATAATAAAAGCTAAAAGCCTGCTAAAGATTTTGCAAACCTTTCGTCTTCTTTTTTTGCGGCAACCTTAGTCTTGTAGATGATAAATGACGAATCCACAAAAAAAAAACAGAAACGAAAACAAACAGTTTTTGTCTCAACTAAAATTAGATCCCATTATTTCGCTCATATAAGTTTTGCCATGACACTACAGGAAAACAAGTCGCATTCTTTTAAGTAAATTCTTTGTCAAAGAAATGTACTTCTTTCGATTAAAACGCACCGATAACGATTTTTTCGAGATAAGATCGTCTAAATAATAGACAATCCTTATTGTCTTCTTCCCTAAAAATAAGGCCACTTGCATCATGCAAGGAAGACGTTGAACTCAAGCATTCCGTCAAATCTTCATTCCGGCACGCCCTTCCACTTTCATCCCATAAGAAAACCAAGGTGGAAAAAAAAGGAAGAAAAAATAGGGGAGAAAATCTTTATCAAAGCCAAGGAAAACTTTTTTTCTTTCAAGTGTCAATCCACATTTTGTATTGAGAAAGGACCCCGAGTGACATTTTTTTTTTTTTCTCCTCCTTTTCAAAAGTTTCCCTTTCACAATGATCTCCATAAGGGCTATCCAGGCAAACATCGTTTACCTTCAATAGCAAACATGCATGGTATTCGATATTTCGATTCCCGAAAAGTATCCTAATAAATTGCATGTAGATGCATTACGTCAAACGTATTGGGTCTGACGGGGCAAAATGAGACACGCATAATGTTGATATATTGAGTCCGGAAAATTGAAAGCCGAGAAATGCCGAATCGTCTAATTTTGCTCCAAATTCTATTTTCTTTTTACTTATTTATTTATTTGCTAGTCCAGGCCTTAAAAGTCCAACTATATTTATTATTTCTCATTCTCATACCTAGAACCGATAACTTTTCTGAAAGTTATTTTAGGATCAAAAATAACTGTCTTCAGTCCTACCAAAAAAGTTAAATTTCAGTTTCCTCGATATAAAAAATATCTTTGGAGTACCTCGGCTTTGCCTAGGTGCCGCAAAAGTGTTTCGGCGTGAAATCAGTCTCTTCCATCATAGGACAGTAATATACTATTTTTGTCATAGATCCTTACCTCGCTTGCCTATGGTACTGTGGCGGGTGGTTTGCCGAAGGACTAGCGGAAGTCATGATGTTAGGCGCATCCAGAATATCGATAATGACGTCACCAGGTTCAGGAGAATGGACGACCAATGGACGTTCAGATTCGAAGAAAGTAACACGGACTTTAGTGGATGGATTTGAGTCGGATCTGTAAAGAAACAAAAAAAAAAAAGTCATTACTATTTTTTATGGTAATATCTTAATAATTCGAAGCCGGATACGAAATTATTTGATCTTTGCGAACCGAACCCCGGAAATGACTTGACGCTTCGTTAATGGGTCGGATGAGAATCCGCAAGGTGGGTCCATGCTTTTAATCCCGAAAGTTCAATGTCAGTTATATAAATTTATATAATAAAAACATTTCGAATAAATAAAAAAAATAACTTTCTCCCGTTACATAAAGGGAAAATCCCAAAAGGGAATCTTAAAATAGAAAAATTCATTGGCAACATTTCTCAAACGAAAATTGACATATGCATCATATGACCTGCCCCCCCTCGAGGGATCTAATTATGTATTTTTATACATTGTTTTCTTTCACGGAGTTATTTTTTTTTTCGTAAATTTATTTCCTTTTTTTATTCCGTTCTTAAAAAAGCAGCGATTAATCATAAAGGATTAAAATCGGGGAGCATTATCTGATAACAAATCAACCGTAGGACTAATGATCAAAGTTATCAAGTGTATATAATAGAGATTAACAAAACTTTAGACCTATGGGCGTGGTTAAAGTGTCTTGTTTTTATTATTTTCCATCCTCCTTTTCTTCACACCCTTCTGCCATGCGATACTTATAAATTTCTTTTTCTCCTTTTGTTTTTATTATTTTTTTTAAAATAATCGATTAATTTGTTCGTTAGCTTAGCATTTGCTTACCGTTAATTTTGAATTTTGAGATTAAAATTTTGAAAAAAAAAAAAAAAAAATAGACATCGGATTTGAATTTAGCAATGTTGATAACCCCCTAACCCGGTTTTTAGCCTCTTAAGTGCAGTTTTTTCACTTTGCAGCCGCAGCCGCCATTTTGAATTTTAAAAAGCAGGCATCGAATTCGAATTCAGCGATATCGATAACCCCTTAAAATCAAACTTTGAGCCCCGTCAGTAGATTTTTTTTCATTTTTCAGTCGCCATCTTGAAACCGCCATTTTGAATTTTGGAAAACGGATATCGGATTCGTGACCAAGGGTTTTAAAAAAACTTATATAGTCCATCTGGTTTTTTCATTATTCTTTTCAAGTGCTTGGGCCAAAGATTTTTTTTTTTTTTTTTTTTTACTTTTCGGCTCCTAAATTTAAGTGCCTTAAGGTCTCTGCCAAAAAACGAAGGGCGAATTTTTTAACCGGATGGTATTTTTTCGTTGCAGTTGGGTACAAAATACAAAATCTGTGAAGAAAAATCTATCGCCTTTCATAAAATTATAAAAGCCGAAATCTCTGAATTCATTTAATTTTATGGAAATAACATCATTGAGAAAAAATTTTTCGTCTGGTACATGAGCCGAGTGGGAATCGAACCCACGTCTTCCGCTTGTCGGGCGGGTGCTGTACCACTAAGCTACCGACCATCGCTCGACGAATTCTCTCTCAACGAAAGACTCTCGCGGGTCGGTAGCTTAGTGGTAAAGCATCCGCCCGGCAAGGGGAAGACGTGGGTTCGATCCCCACTTGGCTCATATACCCGACGAAAAAGTTTTTCTCTCAATGATGCTGCTTCCATACAAAATCGATGTTAAATTTTACAAATTTAATGTGAACGATTTTATTGGGAAGCTTTACCACAGACCAGGTGGAATGGCTCTTATTTTCTAAGGTACTAAGAGCTGGCGCTTCGTAAAAAAATTATAATTTCCGGTTGAAATTTTCCAGGGCTGTTAATCGAATCATAATCGTAATCATAAACAGCGATTAATCGAATATTTCTAACTCCGAAAAAATCGAAACTGAAATCAATCGAAAAAGAATAGTAATCATTGAATAACCGTAACTGAAATTAGAGGCTAAGAAACGGGAATGAAATCGAAATCATAACCGAAATTGAATTCGAAGTAAAAGAATCGAAAATCGAAATTGAAATAGGAATTTTCTAAAAACCGTAATTAAAAATAATATTTTAAACCGCTTTTAACAAAAATCATAATCAAAAACAACCGTAAAAAAAATAATAAACCGAAAATAATTTAAGAATCCCTGGAGTGTGCGGTTTCAAATTCGATCTCAAATGCAATGGATCTCTGTACTGGTCTTTTAGTTGACTCAAGTTTTTTTTATTGTCAATTTCTATTTTCATTCATTTTTACGTTGTTTTTTAAGTTTTATTTCGGGGCGGTAAGTCATTTACGGCCAGTTATGAATTTTTCATGTTCCTAAATTTTTAATTCTGACTTAAAAAGAATTAAATTTTTCGCTATTCTGTGCTTCATCTGGTACTGGTTATGTAAAAGAGATCATTTTTTCAAAATTTAGAACAAAGAATGAAAAAGAAAACAAAATTATCGCTAAAAATCGTAATCATAACCTTAATCGAAATTAGTAAAAGAATCGACGGAAAACAGTAACTGAAACTAAAATAAAATTTTTAATGCAACCTAAAAACTGAAATCAAAATCGTAAATTTTAAAACTGAAAAGTTAATAAACGTAACTGAAACTAATATACGAAAACTAGGTATGAAAAACCGAAATTAATCGTATATTGAACAAGGTTAATAATTGAAATCAAAATCGTAATCAGCTGTCAAGATTTTGAGTTCAGTAACCATAATCAAAATCGAAATTGCTATTTTAAAAAAATCATAACTGAAATTAACCAAAATTCTAGCGAATTTCGATTAGCAGCCCTGAAATTTTCACGGTGTGCATAATTTGGGTAGTATTAAGCACCCTTAGACGAGCATTGAAATCGGACGAAATTTTTGAAAAAGTGAACCATCCTAGGAGAGAGGGTCTAAAAAATACAGACAAGATTCCACTGGTTAAATCTTAAAAAAAAAAATAAATAAATAAATTACTCTTGCTGCATAAAAAGCGAAGAATAACGAAAATCAAAAACTTTCTGCTACCTTAACATTGAACGATCATTTAAATCTAAAGAGTTGAAAAAAGTAAATTTTTTTGCTCGCGCAATACTGGCGATAATTTATAACGACATATTTATTGTTTCTCTGTCCTTTTTATTATCTCCGTTTGAAGTTAAAAATAAAAAATAATAATTTTCAAAGCAGCTTCAATATTACTATTTAAGCTACTTCGATGTCCTTCGGTTTTGCAGCACATAAATCATTTTTATTTAAATCGACAAAGATCGCTTAGAATTGGGTTTTTCAGGTCGGTGTTGCATATTTTAAGTCCCTTCCACCACCACACAAAGTACAAAAAATTCGCGTTAAGAGACGGATTAAGGATACCACCATTATTTTTTGCCTATTTATACGTGCAAGATTATTTTTTCCCTGCCTTTCACCTTGAATCGATAACGTATACATGTCATGCCATAATAAAAATCTAAATCGTCTGCATTTATTTTTAAAAAACGGTAAAAAATTCCCCCCCTACCCGCCTCTCCAAAGTAACAGAGGAAAAATCCCCGAAAGAGAAGTGGGTTTCGGGGGTCTGATCTGTTAACACATAACGTAAAAGATTTTATGGCTGACACGTCTGTCACATCTACATTTTCATGGCTCGAGAGACCTATTTTCAAAATCACACAAAAAAGAAAAAATAAATATTTCCCTTTGAATAAATAAAATCTGTTAATTGTTTTTTTTTTCTTCGGGCTTACGTGCGAAGTTTTACATGCATACGGGTAATTTTAAATTCAAGAAACGATATACGCATTCTTTTTTTTTTTTTTTTTTTTTTTTAATGCATAAAAAGCCCAAGTGCCGATCATATCAATAGAATTTCAAGTGTGCAGACAATATGGCGTTATTTTAAATGACGTCATGATTTTTTTCCCCGTGCCCTTATTTAAAACAAAAAAATAAATAAATCTTGATGTTATTTAGCTTTTAATGATTTTTTTTTCTTTTTCGTTTTTTAAAAAAAGAACGTAATTCAAGATAAAAACGTAATTTATTTAACTAATGGTTTCGCAACATTTAAAATGCTAAAGCGCGAATCCTTTCCAGACGGCACCCGAAAAATCAGATTAATCGCTTTAGTTCCATTTTAGCTCGTAAATGTATTTTTTGTTCATCCGAAAATAAGTCAAAAAAAAAAAAAAAAAAAAAAAGCCAACCCCTTATTTTGCTAACAGATGTTCGACTTGCATCAATTACAAAAGGTGTTAACGTTTTCGTGAGGTGAGACACAATAAATCAACCGTTTAGTACAATAGAAAAAATAATGATAATAAAATTAAGTGTATCAACCGTCGCTGTTTTCGTTCCAGATTTTCGATGTTATTTAGTCAAAATATTTCGCATTTTTTTTACCATGTAGGCAATAAAAAGAAGATTTAATTTCTGCCTTTTTCATAGCGTAAGTATTTAGATTCAGATAATCCATAACGACAATGTTGGTTAAATCATAAAGAGTTAGTGTAATTCTGTAAGTCAGAGCCAAAAGGTTTCATACGCAAATTAAAGATGGCCGTTTGTTATGGGTAAACAACGTTTAGCAAACATCTTTAATTTGCATATTGAACCTTTTGGCTCTGACGTACAGAATTACATACTTAAAAACTCTATGTTTAGCTTATGACGAGGTAACTTCTTAGGCTTTGTTAATATTAATTATCACAAATAAATTTCAGCTTTTGAGACTGTTTTAAAATTCTACTATTAAACTGGTTGTCAAGTTCGAACTAGCAAATATTTGTAGCGGAACAGGAAATACTATACGGCAGATTCGCTTACAGTGTTTTTTAGAATTTTAGAATTCCTAGAATTTAGGACCGTTGAGAAAGAACGTGCAGATGGCAGCACATTTTCAAAATTCAAGATGGCGGATCCAATATGGTGGCCAAGTACCTGAGTTATTTAGTTTAAAGAGACAAAACTGCTGATCAGGGGGTTTTTGGGGTCGCTGATTGCAAATCTGAAATCAGATTTTCAAAGTTCAAGATGGCGGCCAAGTGAGTTTTTTAGTTTAAAGGTATCTCTTTAAACTAAAAAACTCAAGTACTTGGCCGCCATATTGGATAGAGATCTCTTTGAACTAAAAAATTCAGGTACTTGGTTGCCATATTGGATGCGTTTGGATGCGGCATCTTGAATTTTAAAAATGTGATTTTAGATTTCAGATTTGAAATCAGTGACCTCGAAAATTCCCAGAACATCCACTTTCAATGAATTTACTCCAAACTTCTAATTTTGGCCAGCTAAAGCTTCATTTTTAACCACTGTGATTTTTGAGAAAAAAATTTTTAGAACTCATGCATCGCAACGTACATCAACTTCAATCATTTTTTTTTTTTTTTTTTTTTTTTTTTTAGCAAATTTTGGAAAAATTTGCGGTTAAAGATTAAATCTGAACATCAGATTTACATAAAGATTAAATCTGTAAAGATTAAATCTGTACATCAGGCCCTATAAATTTCACTATACCAAATTTGGTAAGCTTTTTATGCTAGGAAGATCCTTATTTTTATAAAAACATTTCAAAGGGTTGGGTCGAGGTCTACCCTGAAGTACAGAAATGTGTTTTGTCTCAATTTGTTCCGTTTAAGCGGAATGTACCGTATGTGTGGCCACCGTGCTTTTTCGATCAAAAGACTCAAAAAAAAAATATTTTAGACGTTGATTTTGATTATACATGATGATTTATTAGTTTTTCATTTTTTAATTTCCAGAATTCCTGAATTATCACAACCAGTTTTTAGCTAACAAAGCCATCGCTATTGACTCTTATCAAAAATTTAATTACTCCAACATAAAACTCTTTTTTTTTTTGTTTTTGCGCAACAACAAAAGGTTTTCATTAATTCGATAAACAAACAAACAAGTTTTCTTACACCTTCTTTACATATTAACAATCATACATTCTTACATCATATCCACTTGATTAAAAACCCATAAACTTCAAAAAAAAAGTTAAGCAGATAGCAAAATCAATAAAACAAAAAATGTACGTTATTACGCAAGTGAAAGTAGTTTTTTGAATTCATATACTAAAATTGTAGATTAATTAAATTTTTCAGAAAACTTGTTACATGGTTCAATGGCGAGATTCATTAAACAAAACGAACCCCGTCATTTAAAGATCATAATAAATTACATCACACACCGACCCACATAATTGACAATTATTACCTCTTTATTATCTTTTCGACTTTTCTTTTCTTTTTTAAAGTCTGGATTTTGTTTTTCAATTTAATTTAATTATTTTCATACAAGATCTGGTACGTACGTATCATGCGATAAGTACCCAATAACTTGTTGAACAGTGCCTAGTCACGTTTTGTTTCCTGGTCGTATAGAAAAAATGTTTTTTTCTTTTTAAAAATAACTCTGAGCTTATATGTATTTCCTCCAAAGTGACTCATCATAAGTACAGCGTTATTTAATTATTATGTAATTTGTTGAACCATTAATAAACTTCATGTCAGTTAGGGTTATGGTTCGTTTCTCAACAGCACTTTAAAAAAAAAAAAAAATAAGAAGAGAACTTCTGTTTATTATTTGAAAAAGCAAAGGAGTTTATATTCGTATGGCAATTTATACACAATTTTTATATATATTTTTTTTTTTTTTCCTTATTCGATTTTAAATTACACGGGCGCCTCTCCCAGAATAATTCCCATTTAATAAGTTTGGCATGAAAAAATTACAGGATTCTAAAATTATTATTTGCAATATAATCGATTTTATATCTTAAAGATTCGTAATTTAAAATCATATACGGTCGAGGAGGTGTGGTTCATCTGCATGTCTAGACTCAATCTGGTTGATTCAAGAATTTAATATGACATTGAATTTTTTTTCTCCTTAATTCCAAAAAAAAAAACCATGCTAAAATTGTTAGTCTCGTATGGCTTGGGATGATTTTTTTATTTTATTTTAAGGAAAAGGTCAGTTTGTTTAAATGTCGGCTAGTCTGACTTTTTTCTCGTCCCCTCATTTTTGAAGTTATTCATGTATGAGAGGAAGAAAAGGGTTCATAATAATAAAATGAGCTGTTGTATTGTGTGGAAATTAAAACGAAGCATTCTCAAATATCCTTATTTCCATCCATATACTGGATGGATACTTATTGTAATCAAAAATAGCTGAGAAATTAAAATCCTTTTGAGAGTTATAAACGTTCCGATATAAAACTCAGTTGGGATACGATGTTCCAGTTGCAACAGTTTGCTTTTTCTTAAAAATTGGATCTATGATAAATCCGGGAATCCCGGAAATTTATCGTAGACTTAATTTTTAAGAAAAAGTAATTGGCTGAAATGTTTCAAAGTATAGAGTGTTGCAAAAGCAAAAGTAAAAGCAAAAGCAAAAGCAAAAAAAAAAAAAAAAAAAAGCTAGCCTTAGCTTAAATTTTTTCTTAAGAATTAAGTCTACGATAAATTTCTGAATTTCCCGGGAATTTATCGTAGATCCAATTTTTAAGAAAAAGTAGCTGATGTAGAAATCTGAAACTTTCGCATGTTCAATTATAGAAGAAGCTACTTAAGTACAATTTGGATAAAAAGATCTTAGCCTGTAGTTTTACTGTCTAAGGTTAGGTTACGTCAGCTACATCTTTGAAAATACTGGGAAAAGATTCATAGAAAACTATAGGCAGTGAAACTATGCAGATACCGATTTTCAAAGTATAGGGTGTTTTAAAAAAAATTAACTGGAGCCTAGCGTATGATTGCACAGATTTGGAATCAATGAAAAACTTCTAATTAAAAGATGCCAAAAAAGTTTCAATTTATTCACCAAATACTATTTTTAATTCTAACTTTTTAATTACCAAATCTTCCTCAAGAGCTAGAATCATACAACAATAAGTAAATCGATAAATTCAAATATTCCTTTATTATAACATTTTTAAAAAATTTCGTCCCCTCAGTCGGGATATTATTATGTGCCTATTGTACATTAAATCCCTATCCAATAGCGAAATCCTTTGACCTGTTTACGATTATGCCAGCATTACTTCCCCGCTTAAAATAACCGGTAGGGGAGGTTTTCGAAGCCATTGAAGTACTGTTAACGTGGCCAACCCGCAATGGCAGAACAATTTTTTTTAAAACTGATTCCCATTTGAAAATACGCAAATTAATAACAAACTTTTCACTCAAACCGATTACACCAATTACAACGATTCAAACTTTTATCATTTGGCATTAGCATCTGGGGCCGCGAATCCTAAACCCAAACCGTTTTTTTTTTTTTTTTTTTTTGTAAAAACTTAAAACTTATGAGCAAGCTACAAGTTCTAGTACCTCTAACTAACCTGCTCCATTCTCTTTTAAAACATCAAACCCGACGATCTGTAACCTTGACAATTTCCCATATTTTTTCGACTACTTCATAAATTTTTACTAAAGATTTTTTTCTCTCGAATTCAAACTTCGCAAAACTAGAACTAGTAAGAATTGTTCCCTTTTTAAGTCTGATATACTTTAAGTACACTTTCAAAATTTTTTTAAGCTTTACATTAGAATTTTTTTTTCCCTCTTCCTTCTTTTTCTTTTTTCAAACTCGTAATAATAATACTTTTAAAAATCTTATACAACCGAATAAAGATTCACCTTCTTTTTTTTCCTGCGAAAGAAAAAGAAAAAGAAAATTTTGAAATTTCAACGAAGGATGAAAGAAGGCTAAAGCCAGTAAAAACTTTAAGTAAGAAAAGATGATATGAAGCTGCTTTGCGAATGCTATCGATTTTTTTACCGGCCCAGTTCTAAAACGGTATAAAATTCGAAAATATGTAGATTGCCGCCTCTTTTCAGCCACCCTATTTTTTCTCCATAAGATCAATTTTATTACTTTTTATCGTTTCCTACATTTTGAAAAATAGACCTCTTCGCACGAAATATATGAAAAAAAAAAAAAAGATTTAAAATAGAGGACAACGACAAATTTATCCCCGAACTAAACCCGTGATGTATGGTATATTTATCCCTAATAAATGTACTATTTATCATGCAAAGGCAATTCTGCTTCGTCTCGTTTCATAAATGCATTTTTCAATCGTGTGGAAAATCTTGTTATGCATTCAAATTAAAAACAAAATGATTGGAATATTATTTGAGAAAGAAAAAAAAAAAAATTAAAACGACATGATTGATTTTTCTTATTAAGCAAAGGGATTTAAGCTTAATAGTCATTTTCACTTATCAGAAGCCATTAATCATTCAATTTTTCAATGGGAGATCACTTAAAAAGATTCGATCAATTCACTATTATGGTGGAACTGACCCCAAAAATTTTAATTCATCGCCGATTCTTTACCACGGACAGGTAAGCCTAAGACAATGAATTCGATCGCTTTGATAAGCTTAATTAAAGAGCATTTTTCGAAGGCAAAATTCTAAGAATATTTTACAACTGCATAATAATTCCATTTACCGTCACTTTTTGGATCAGATAAAAATAGCGATGGTTTTCATAAAAATACGAATAAATATAAAATCTGCACAGCTTTACACGGAACAGTATAAGAAAAATTGACACATTATATAAATATCATGTGTATATTTATACGAATATATAAATATACAGAAAAATAAATATACCATATATTAACTCATCATCAGATAAAGATTTTAATGAAAATCTGACACACTGTATAAATATCATGTATATATGTACGTATATATATACAGAAAAATAAATATACGGTATATTTATTTACCCATCACTAGATAAAAAATTTCAATGAAAATTTTGAAATATTGGCCACCTCGACTCCTAAAACGAGTCTTTCAAATAATTAAGACAAATGAATTGAATCTTTTTCGGGTTGTTAAGCTTGTTCAGACTTGCTTAAAAAAATGATTCCTCGATATCAAAAAAAAATGTTTTGCGCCTATATTTCAATTGATACACGATCAACTGTAAAAATTCCGCAATCTCAGATCAGTCCCATTTTAAGTCTAATTAATGAGTTTTTGATTTATTTATTACATTAATAAATTATGTTGCTTTTTATTAGCAAAAAAAAAAAAAGAAAAGGCTAAGTTCCAAAAAAAAAGAACAATTCGTTCATAACTTGGCAAAATACGCACTTTTCTTCGCCATTTTCAAAAATAGAAATTACGCAATGGAAAACAAATGCTGACATTGAATTTTTTTCACCTTTTTTTTTTTTTTTTATTTTTTTTTTTTTTATTTTAGATTTTAAATGAAAAATGTATGACATTTAAATCGCAGGGGGTTACGGAGTACAAAAAAAAAAAAAAAAAAAAAAAAGGTGGAAGCACGCCTGAACTTTGTCGCATGCATAACGATTAGGTAATGCATAAATTAATCAGGATGTATCGCCAACTACCGTTTGTTTGCCAACCTTTAAAAAATTTCATTCAAAAAATGGGAACAAGAATAAAATGAAATAAAACAAAAAAAGGAGAGGAAAAAAAAAAAAAAAAAAAAAAAGGATAACGCGTGGATGACTTTTAAAAAAAGTAAATACCAGGGAATTTTTCCACCGTCACATAACTCTCTGGTAATCCAATCAGGGAAGTACGACAATGTCCTGGGAATCGAAGACGATTCCCAAGGATATGGCTTCTCATTTTGTCTAAACTTCCCTTTTATGAAACCTCAACGACGTTTCCCACGGTTTTTGTCTTTTAATTTGGGCGACTTTTAAAAAAATTTCTTTTATTAATTATAATTACAGTACTCTTTGACAAACCAAAGGTGTGATCCAAACTGAGAAACTTTAACAAAGTTGTCAAAGCAAAAAAAAAAAAAAGATGGTGGTTGATTGACAACAGAGGTGGTTGATCGAGCACCCAACTCCATTTAAAATATTACTACAATCATTTTTCTTTGCGCATGAATTTTTTTGTCCTTTTCCTTTTGCAAAAAAGCTCAAGGAAGATATTGATGTTTTTTGGAGCCACAAATTGAGGCACTCAGAGATATTCCGGGTTTTACACGATCCTTTTGGTATCGGGGCAGGCATCTTAGTCCCTCCTTAACAAAAAAAATAGGATATTTTTTGAAAAAATATATAGGACCGGTTTTTTAAAGAAATATAGGACAAATACAGAACAAAAATACTTAATTTCATTTTTTTCCTCCTTAATTTTTTTTTTTTTTTTTTTTTTTTTTTTTTAGGGATCAAAACTTTCTGATAAAGAAATTTGGAAAATATTTTTTTTTTTTTACTATAAAAAAATAAGTTTATCAAATAAAAAAAATCATCGAAAAATATTAATTTTAGCTAAGAAAAAATTGATTTTTTAGGCATTTTTTATTATAGGCCTATCTACAAAAATGTGGGACAAACTCGAAAATAGGAATTCTATAGGACATACAGGACGTTTTCTCAAAACCCAAGTAAAAGTGCCTTATAAAATTTTATAACTATATAACGTTTTGGCCGATTATAAAATTTTATAACTATTTATAAATTTTTGTAATATTTTAAAGTTTTTAACTGAGCAATATATTAATTTTATGCTTGAATCGCAATATATTTAGCATGTGGGGACTTTATTGGCTCTTGTTAAACATTTTTCTTGAGAAAAAAAAGGAAAAGAAAATTACAATTTTTTGGAATAGAACCCAAGCCTTTTGGTCGACTTAGCAGCCGACCTTTATCCACTACACCAATTTTTAACTGATTTTTGATAGCGGCAATATGCTTCTTAAGTTGCCAATTATTTTGACTTGTAATATTTTCCAGATTCTTCCGAATTTTCCATTTATTTCTTGTATTTTTAATTTGACAAAGGCTCAAAAATAAAAAAAAAGCAGAAATAGAAAAATTCGGGAAGCGTTAGAAGCAAATAAAAAAATTAGAAAAAAACTGAAAATAATTTTTGCTATAAAATCTTATAACGAATTATAAATAGGTATCTTTTTTGGCGGGTTATAAAATTTTATAACGAAGTTTAAGTTTTTAATGACTGAATTTTATAACACACTTTTTCTTGGGAATATAGGAAATATAGGACAAATATGATGCCCGTATCGGGGGCCTACTCGGATAGCAGAAATCATCCACATTCATAAAATTTCCTATATAGGAAATTAATTGTATGTCATTCACACGAAAAACATTCCTAAAAAAATCGATAGAATGCCCAGTAGTTCAATTACTCAAAAAGGTCCTAACAGATATACACCTACTCCCACATCCCCCTTACAATCCCAGGATGAAAGTTGAGAGTTTTAAGAATAAAACCGTGGGCGGTTTTTTCTACATCATGCGTGTGACGCTTGAAAAACTGCGCTAATATCTGCAGATAAGGTAAAAATAAGAAGCAACAAGAAAATTTCGCTAATTTGGAACAATGTCAAAAAAAAAAAAAAAAAAAAAAAAATTACATAAAATGTCAACGTTAACTCTCCAACTTCCAAAACTCGGAACTTTTTTTTTATATCAAAATTCGTATTCATTTCCTCCGCAGTCTTCCTTAAAATGTCACTTTTTGTCTGCGCAATCGTGGGGAAAAAAGTGATCACATTTGATAGATGACGAAATAGAGAAAAAAAAAAAAAAAAAAAAAAAAAAAAGATTGTGTACAGAATGTTCATGTGAGATATGTCGACGAATAAAATTCGATTTTCGACCCGTTAATGAATAATAAAAATGCAAAACAAGTTCCGATAGGAAAAGAATGGTGTAATTATAGTGATTGCAAATACCTGGAAGCGATTAGGAGGACCGATGAAGGAAAAAAAAAAAAAAAAATATGTATAATCTCCGTCTCGTTAAAATACGTAAATAATCGAATGCACTGAAACATGAGACGAGATCTTCTTACGACGTTTAATAATAATGCTTAATGGATATGACTGGAGTATTATTAGAAACAGCGAATATTTGATAACATGCTTGAACAGCGATGGAAGTGTGCCATGTTTGATATGGACGTTACACGGTAGCAGTTGAGTCAATATTTTGCTAGGAAAAATTAAATTCAATTTTTTTTCATAGCGAAATATTACAGAAATAATTGTGTAAACATGTCAAGCGTTACAGGATTGATTGTCAAAATCAGAAATGGGAACATTCTGAACAATGCATAATTTAAAACTTTTTTTTTTTTTTTTATTTCAGCAGAAGATGCTGAGATGCTTCAATTCTAAGGGAGTTCATATCAAACTTCATTTTTCGTAACATTAATTTAACTTTCATCTATTGTTCCCTATTCCCCTCTTGTTCGATCTTTCAGGAGCCTTTGTAACACAGCAAAATAATATGTACAAGTTATGTATTATCTTTTTCTTCCCCAAAGGATTTTAATTTCATCTCATAAGAATTCCATCCCAGTCATATTTTATACCATCTTCTTGATATATTCTGTTTCATTTTTCTCACTGAATTACAAAAAGCACTTAAGAAAATTTATTCTTAAATGCAAGAGGCAATAAAACGAGAATTTCTTGGAAAAGTTTGCTCCTAAATGAATTCCTACCCTTTAGAGAATAAAAATTAAAAAATAAAAATCTTTTTATTTCATGACTCAGCAGGTGGGGGAAGTAATAAGCCAATAAGGAACCACCAGCTAATACTTTCCTTTCAGCAGTCAACAGGTATTTTTTTTTTTTCTTTTCCTTTCCTTTTATATCTTCCAAACATTCTATGGGTCAAGTAAATTAGAGT
The DNA here is from genome assembly GCA_037577465.1 of Liposcelis bostrychophila. Classification (NCBI taxonomy): domain Eukaryota; kingdom Metazoa; phylum Arthropoda; class Insecta; order Psocodea; family Liposcelididae; genus Liposcelis; species Liposcelis bostrychophila. Next base: position 12,216,911 of record CM075210.1, read on the forward strand.
TTAAAGGATAACATTTACCTTGTTTTAAAAGGCTTATCCTACCTCAATCTAGAAACGCTTACAAAGGAACATGTAATTTAAATTAACATTTTTTCCAATTTCTTTATTAATCCATTGTTACATACGAAAATAGATGTAATGATAGGATGAGCAACAGATCTTCCATCAACGATTCATTTTAAATCTGTCCTTGAGAAAAAAATTACAATGTTACTTTTTTTTTTTTTTTTTTTTTTTTTAATCTTATCAAATTCCAATCGAAATTTCACAATTTTATCTGATCTTCAAAATAATATGACACATTTTGAATTCATTTCCTTCTCGAAATTAAAAAAACTGCTTACTTTTCCATAAAAACATATGTTGCTCACACCTGTCAAATAAACTGAAACCTTTTTTTTTTAATAAAAGAAATTTGCTTATGCTGCATACCAGTGCTTCACTTTATTTACATTACGGATGCAGTCATAATAAAACATTTATCTTCGAATCAGCAAACAAATAATTTCAATTGCAATCCTGCAATAATCTTATATATAGATTTTATAGATTGAAAAATCCTTTCATCTGAGTTTTGTTTATATCATCATCCTGTAAACATGAAAATTTTTGCTTGGCTTACCTATCCTTTTGTTTCCTTTACACAATCCATTAAAAATCCACCAACGAGTAAACTACCAAAACTCAATTCTTTTATAATCCTCTTGTTAAACGTCAAAAAAACATGCTTTTTTTTGGTCCGTTTCTGTTTTTTTATTATTTCTATTTCTAAATTTAAATAAACCACAAACCTAACCGATCTCAATACAGTAACACTCACGGTGACGCACGACTGGGCCCGAATGACTTCGGCTTTCGGCGGGATAACAGCTAGTCGACGAGCTCAACGAGAGGTGGATTTTGCGTCGCGAGTTTAAAACCCCCGATTGCATCAAAATCATCGTACACACATCACAAAAAATTCAAAATAAAAACCGTTACGCGTATTTCCTGACCGGTGAATTACATCATTCGACTTTTCTTTTTTAAAAATTCCGCGTTCGATCGTTTTATTATCTATTCCTGTAGGACATGTATTCAAAGGAAGACGTCCCTCAAAGGAAACGACCGCATATTTAAAAACATAAAATGTACATAAACTCGTAAAGATAACAATTAAACCGGGTCGGGCCAACGCCTGGCGTCCAAAACAATTGAAAACGATTAAGCTAAAAGACGTGTCATTAGACAAGTCCAAAATAAAAAATGTTACGGGAAAAGATTTTATTATTTCGATCAATTGAATTCTTGTTAAAAATAATGGTGTCAGCCAGTGCCGCGGGACGTTGCGTGATTTTAACTTAAATTTTAAATTCCCCATTTTTTTTTTTATTTCCTCCCTCGCTTTCCCTTCGCCAAAAAAATGAATCCCCTATTTTTTTTATTATAAAAAAAAAATAAACTTACCCAGAGTTATCTCCGTCAGTCGAAAATGGACAAGGATTCTCAGTGGTTGGAGTTGCCACCTCAGGTTCCTCTTGCAAAGGACTTTCGTAGATTAACGTTTCTACCATAGATCCTTTGGAACTTCCAAAAGAAACCCTTTAAATAGAAATTAGAAAAAACAAAAAGTTAATACAAAAACGCCTAACAAATTTTGATTATGCAATTAAAACGCATCATATTTATTTTTATTTTTTTTGAAGAACGATTTTTTAATTGGGGGAGTCTTACAAAAAAAAAAAGAAAAGGTTGTCGAATCCAAAGTAAACAAAGAAAAGTTTTTTTTTTCTTTTTTACGATTATGTTAAAAGGGTTGACCTATTTCTTCTTTCTCTCTCGATTAAGATTGAATTTTACGCCTACGCTATAAAAAAAAATCTGTAATGGACTTTGAAACAGAAAATAAGTAAGGTGAAGTCTCTTTAGTCGTTCCATTCAAATCGTAATGATGTTTAATATAATCATGTCTTAATAGATGAAAAGGAGAAAAGAATGCAGACAACACCCAAACAATGAGATATTAACAAACGAAGGTATTAATGCCTTTCAATCAATATTATAGCTTCGCGTGCAAATGAGAAAATAAATTGGGAGTAAAAAAAAACTTTAAATAAGCTTATGCAGTTTTACAAATTTACAGATTCATAAATTCAATATCGTCGAATTTGTCTGTAGCTTAGTCGGGATATTTAAAAACTAAAAAAAAATTATTTTTGGGTTGGTGATTTTCTGTTTCCACGCTGCAATAAATTAATTGCATCATAAATATAGACCGGAAGTACGCCTGTATTACTTCTCTTAACTTTCGAATTTAAAAAAAAACGTCATATTTGCAGTGTGCAAAGTGTAGGCGTCTGAATATAACAATCGCATTGTAAAATATCTATGAATAGATAGATGGAGTAGGGAAATATAATGGTGCTTGCGGTGCGATAATTAATTATCGTGATAATTAATTATCCAATAGACAGGAGAGAAAAGATTTTTTAAAAGCTGCGGTAAAACTTCGCGATAAGTGAAAAGTGCTGAAAAAAAAAAAATTGAAAATATTAATCATGATAAGCTTAGTTAGCTATTGGTAACCATCTGCCGCTTTATATTAAAATATGAATAAATAAACAAATAAAAACTAATAAAAAGAATAATTATATTGTAATAATGTGTTTTGGGGTTATAGGAAATGGCGTAGCGGAGGGGGGCGCAGAGGGTGCAATGCGCGGGGGGCTCCCGACCTGAAGAAGCCCTAAAATTTCTGGTTAATTATCATGAAATTTAAAAAAAATCTCGTAAATAATGTTAAAACGTGGCACTCATCATTCTCGAAAAAAAAAAAAAAAAAAAAAAAAAAATTGAAAAATATTTTTTGTTTTTAAAATTTTTGCACCAGGGCCCCCGAATTCTCCGCTACGCCACTGAATACTTCGAAACTGAAATCGATTCCTACTAAATGGACCAGTGTAACATCATCGCCATCCTTTTTTGATTTTCCGGTCGGAAGTAATTTTCCAGACAATTTATTTACAAGAACGAAAAGGCAGGCATACAGTATATTTTCACTGACATGCGAACCTTTGAAAGGATACAGTTTTTTTAAAAAATGTAATTTCTTATTCATTAAAGATGCAAAATACAACTGTCGAAGTTTGGCCAAGGTATTGGCCAAGTAATGGAGTTTTGAACCCAGCTTAGATTCAAAATATTAAAAAAAAAAAAAAGACAATTAAGACCACAGGCCTGCAGCCAGTTATAGAGGCTGGGAGGGAGGAGGGGGGGGGGGCTCAGTTATTAAAAAAAACTGTAAATGATTTCTAGAAAATTAAAATAGGGAAAATACAAAAAAATTCATGAATTTTCCCAATCTAATCGTTATATGCCAAAAAAAAAAAGAAAAAAAAAATTCTTTTGGGAGCTAATATTACGCGGGGGTTACATAAAATCAAAAAACGATCTAGACCATCACTCTTTGCGTTTCAAAAGATCTTGATATTATATAATCGAATCCCTCCAGATTTCAGTTAGGGTGATTTTTAAAAAATTAACTCTTGAAAAGCCAAATTGGCAAAGACCTGGGCCCGGATTAACGTCAGCCGTGGGTGGATCTAGAATTTTTTTCTAGGGGCGGCTAAGAATAGGGAAAAAAATTTTCTGGGGGGGGGGGGGGGGTGACCATATTCAGGCCATATAATTTTCAAAATTTTAGGGGGGGCTATTCTGCTTCCTGGGGGAGCTAGCCCCCCCCTTCAAACCCCATAGATCCGCCCACGACGTCATCGCCGGCTTTACTCGTTTTTACGCCCCGTTTATATATTTTATTGGCGCCCCCTACCCCACACCGAATTGAAAGACAAGTATAATCTCAAATTCTTCATTTTAGTGCCCTGTTTTCCCTCATTTTTGCGTCCCCTCTTTCTTCATTTTTGCGCCCTAAAAAATCCCTGTCCTTTAACGGCGCTAAAGCCGGCGCTGGATAATAACAGACCTGTAACTAGAGGGAGGTGCTAGGGAAGCCTCAAAATATTAAAAGGGAGCTCCTATTGATTTTTATAGTATGGGAAAATTATAAAAAATACTGCTATATGCAAAATAAAATCCCAGAGATTATCTATAATTTTTCCTAAAAAAATAAATTCCTAATCCATTTTTCCAAAAAAAAAATAAATTCCTAATCCATTTTTCCTAAAAAAATAAATTCCTAATCCATTTTTCCTAAGAAAATAAATTCCTGATCCATTTTTCCTAAGAAAAAAAATTCCTAATTTATTTTTTTAAAAAATTTTGGTTCCTAAAATTGTTTTCCTAACTTTTTCATCTTTTTTTTTTTTCTAATTTTTAATTTTCCTAAAATGTTTTTATTCCTAAAATGAATTTCTTAAAAATCGCCTTAGGGATTTAAAAAATTCGGAAAAATATTCATTTCAGGAAACTGTATTTTAGGAATCAAAAAATTTTAGGAAAATTGAAAATCAGGAAAAAAATGGTTAGGAAAAAAATTTTAGGAATCAAAATTTTCAGGAAAAATGGGTTAGGAATTTATTTTTTTAGGAAAAACTGATTAGAAAAAAAGGTCGGGAACGAATCCCAGAGGATAATAAGCTCTCTTTGCCCCCTCTCTAGCTACAGGACTGCAAGGCTAATCCAAACCAGTTAATTAAGGCTACTTTTTACTCCGCTTGAAATTTTTTAGAGCCCCAGCTGAAACCGGAAAATTAACTTTTTTGCTTCTTTAAGCTTAACTGAGTCAACAGTAGGCACTTATAAAAAAAAGAAAGCTTAACTAAAAATCTTCTGGTTAAATCTTATGTAAAATAATCGGCTTGAAAAACAACTTTTCCTTCCTGGGCGTGGAAGAAAAATATATCAAACTTCGGTTTCGATAAATCCAAATATGCGTGCTATAATTAATTTTTCGTTGTCCCATGGTCCTCTGGTTAGGGTGGAAGAAATGGCTCGGTTTAAATAAACCAGATTTTGGAACTATCAAATTTGCTAGGAAAAAAATTACTTAATATATTATAAATGAATTATCTTGACAGTTTTATTTTTGTAATTGGCAACATTTGCAAAACATACACGAATTTTGGCAAGGAATCAATGATGCAATTTTGATAACATGCTTTAAAAAAAAAAGAAAAAAAAATATGAAAAGAGCAAAAAAATAAAAGATAACGTAATATGTGTTTTTGGGTTTACACTGAAAAGAAAAATGAAATTTGCGTCGGCGTCAGCCTGTCAATTAAAACCCAACAAAAAATTCTAAAAAAATTTGTTTATGGTAATTATCATTTTTTTTCTCCTCGAGTAAATAAACATTTCTCAAGGAAAAAAACAGATGCAAGAAGATCGATATTTTCAATTTTTTTTCATTTTGCAAAAAAAAAAAAAAAAAAAAAAGGATTTGAAGCTGCAGCGCCAATGCAATATCATTTTTCATCTCATTGGAGAAAAGAAGTATATAAAAAGCCAGCTGGAAAAATGCCATTAAAAATTTCACGAAAAAATAATCATCGACAAATTGAGAATGATTATAATGTTGATAGGGATATGATGAATATACCGTGGGTTTCAAAGAGCCAAAAATAAAAAATAAAAAAATAAAAATAAGAAAAAAAAAGGTAAGAAAAGAAAAAAAATGAATTCGTTGTGATTTTAGCTTTCTTCCCACAAGGAAATGACTTTAAAGCACATGAACCGGCTGATTTAATGAAAACCAAAACCGTGTGCTGGAACATAGAGACATCTAGCGGAAACAAATTAAACTAATCGGAAACTTACGGTCGAAGTTTTAACCTTTCCTTCTTCTCCCCCTTGTAAAATCAGCTGACATGCGAAATGATTACGTAACATTTTTTTCAAGCTAGTTTTATTTTTTTTTCCTTCTCTCTACCTTAAAATATTGTTAACCATCGAATAAGGGTGTGTCTCAATGCTGGTTTACTTGTCAAGAAAAAAGAGAAAATAAAAGACGAAAAAAAAAAAGAAAAAAAAATGCGACGTAGATTTATGGCGTTGGAAATGACCAACCGGGAGCAGAGGGAAAGTAGGAGGAAGCTTCAGAGTTCAAGTTCAGCTGAAGGCCAACCGGCTGCAATTTAGAACTTCCATCTTTTATGGGTTTCATATCATAAGCTTAGCACGCGTTTTAACTTTTTAAAAAAAGCCCCGGATTATATGCAATATTGATTTTTCGTTCTGACCTATTTTTTTTTCTTCTTCCTGGATACCGGTTTTCGATAGCTGTAAAAAGTAGTTAACACCCTTTTCTTAAAATATATCGACGTTGTATTCTTCAAAGTCGGGAAAAAAAGAGAAAAAAAGGAGAGAAAAAAATAGAAAATAAGGTTAAAACTTTTTTTTCGTTTTTTGAGGAAAATTCTATTTGTGCATTAGAAAAGGAATAGCGTTTGTCAGAGAAAAAAAACACTTCGTAGCCTCTTTTCTTTTGTCAGAAAGAAGGTTAAAGTTTGAACGGTGTTATTTACCGAAAATCCAGATCTTTGATGACAAATAAAAGGTTACAGGGAAGCAAAATAAAAAAAATGACTATTTTTGCCCGGATGAAACAAGAGGTCCGAATCCGATGCCGGTGCCGGCCGCGACCGGCTGAAATCTCGGGTCGATGCCGATGCCGATGCCGAATTCTATTTACTTAACTCCCGATTCTGATTCCGATTCCGATTCCGATTCCGGCACCGACACCCGATGCCAATGGCGACACCATCGCTCTCAAGCATAGATTATATCCGATGCCGCCTCTGAGTCCGATTTTAGTGAAAAAAAAAATCATAAGAGACATTCTAGACGATTTTTAAAATCAGGGATCAGATTCCGATGCCGGTATTGATGCTGATGCCAGCCGTGGCCGGTAAATATCTCGGGTCAATCCCGATGCCGATGCTGATTTCGGATATTAAAAAAATTCCGATGCCGATGCTTAGCATCAGCATCGGCCAAAATTTTCAAGCTTCAGACCCCTGGTTGAAACAACCTTAATTTTTAAAAAGTTAAAAAACATCAACTGTTTTGATAAGTTAAACATTGAAAGCTTAATTATTCCATTTTCTAGCCAATATAAAAATGGCCCCAGCCAGACAAACATCGCCTTAAGACGAAAATTAATGGACGATACGAAATTAACGGATTAAAGGGCAATAGTATATTTCACCCACCCTTCACTAGTATATTTCAAATACCCCCCCTCCCCCCAAAAACACTCATAACATTCGATTTTCAGCTCCAAATGCCACTAAAACATCGTGGATAACATGTTAATCCCCCAAAACTCTTCCTTTACAAAAACGAATAATGGAATGGCAAAGTTTGGTATTATGCGATCCCTTTCGTGAGAAAATCCGAAATTAAATTACATATGAAAAGAAAGAACACCTTTTTCCGATTTTTCGATCGCCGTCGATAATGGATTTTAATGGAAAATCCCACAAAACAGCTTTTCCGCCTTTCCGATCTTTTAAATTTTTATTTAATTTGCTTGATAATTATTTGTCTTTGCCATCGATAACTGCTTAGTTATACTGTTGCCATCATTCTGTTTGCTTCTATAACTTTTAAGCCCCCCTTCCCTCTGTCATGGAGGCAATTTTTTTCTTGTCATTTTATGAAAAAAAATTGGAAAAACCAATTTATAGAAGCACTACGATTTCCCTTGATGCTCCAACCCTGCTAACTAAATTTATAGGTTTCGAGGGTGACATCAACATCATAATCATGGCAACTTTTTCAAAACATGCACAAGAATTTATTATAGTCAATTCTTTTTAAAATGATTTTATTTTAAATATTTATTTTTTTAAATTTTTTTACTATTCAAAACTCTTACATTTTTTTTTTCAGCTGTAAACCACTTAAAATTGTTTCGCACGCGAGTCCTCCTCAAAAAATTTACTCTGCTTTAAAATTTCACGCTGAAGCATGTTGCTCAGCATGTTGCAGCGTTAAAAACATGTTTCCAACATGTTTCTGAACATGTTGCAGCATAGAAACATGTAGGGAACATGTTGCGCAACATTTACAAATTTTTATATTTAGTTGAAATTTCACGCTAAAACATGTTGCAGTAACATGGGATGGTAACTTGTTCTTTAACATGTTGCAGTGTTAGAAACATGTAGTTAACATGTTGCAGTGTTAGAAACATGCAGTTAACATGTTGCAGTGTTAGAAACATGCTTCCAACATGTTGCTAAACATGTTGCAGAATAGAAACATGTAAGCAATATGTTGCACAACATTTACAAACTTTTATATTTAGCCAAAATTTCGCACCAAAACATGTTGCAGTAATATGTGATGGTAACTTGATGCTTAACATGTTGTTAACATGTTGCAATGTTACAAACATGTTGTTAACAAGTTGCAATGTTACAAACATGTTGTTAACATGTTGCAGTGTTAGAAACATGCAAGCAATATGTTGCACAACATTTACAAACTTTTATATTTAGCCAAAATTTCGCGCTAAAACATATTGCAGTAATATGTGATGGTAACTTGTTGCTTAACATGCTGCAGTGTTAGAAACATGTTGCAGCATAAAAACATATTGTTAACACATTGCACAACATTTAAAATTTTTTATTTTTCATTTTTCAGTGTTGCGCAACATGTTTTTACTCTTCAACATGTTTCTAAAGCTGCAACAAGTTGAGTAACATGTGTCAACGGTCACTGCTACATGTTTTAGCATGAAATTTCGGCCTTTCATTTTCCTGTGTTGCGCAATATATTTTTACTCTTCAACATGTTTCTAACGCTGCAACAAGTTGAGTAACTTGTGTCAACGGTCACTGCTACATGTTTTAGCATGAAATTTCGGCCTTTCATTTTCCTGTGTTGCGCAACATGTTTTTACGCTTCAACATGTTGAGTAACATGTTGGCAAAATATTTCTAACGCTGCAACAAGTTAACAACATGCTTCTAACACTGCAACATGTTAACATGTTTCTGGTACTGCAACATGTTAACAACATGTTTCTAACACTGCAACATGTTAAGCAACAAGTTACCATCACGTTTTCTCGTGCAATTTTGGCTGCATATCAAAATTTGTAAATGTTGTGTTACACATTGCTTACATGTTTCTATGCTCCAACATTTTTTTGCGTGAAATTTTGGCCTAAAATTATCGACTAAATAGACATTTTATCCCTTCAATCGATTTAAATCTTTCATTTTCGGCTATTTATTTTTTTAAATTTATTTATTTATGTTTTTATTTTTTATTTCTAAATAAAGCAACTCATTATCCTAAAACAGGCATTAAAACTCTCCACGCCACTTAAAGAATTTTTATATATGCTCGTCAATTATTGATTTCCCACATCTTTCCGACTCAAGATGTAGGCGATTTGTAAACTGAATATTCATTCCTTTTGGTCCCTCAGGAACGGAAGCAGAAAGTGATATACGCAGCAAGGGGCGCGTAGGACTCTCTCATCTATTATAAACACATACATCTCCACACCTTTCTTTTTTCGAACAGTCACGAAACTCGTGCTGTTTTTTTTTTTTTTTTTTTTTTTCTAAACATTAATGTGGGACTATTTTTTAATTAAAACTTCCTCTCATCCATCGATAAGTTAATATTTTTTGTGAAGCTAAAAATAGAAAATAGCACGGAAAAAAAAAGTTGAAAATGATTAACCGCGGTCATACATCACGCTTTTAAATTTTAACAGTTAACTCCTTTTTGCAGATACAGGAATTTTAATCCGCATTTTTTTTTTAAATTTCCTATGAATTCTCCAAAGCTTTTGAAACGGGAAAACAAGACAAGACACGGCGATGAACCTGAATAAAATTCAAAACATCAAGTGTAATCACATCAAAAAACAGTTCGAGTTTAAAATAATGACATCCCTACGCCTTTCAAAATTAAAATCTCTTGTTATGAATATAAAACAATTTTGCATTGTTCAAAGAATTAGAAATGGCAGTGTGCAATAATCATATCCAAACCGCTTTCCCCAATGTTATTTATTTATTCCAGTAATATCTTAGATTACCCAAGGGGGGATGTCCCTGCAGGGGATTTAACGCATGCTGTTGAGACACAAATTGTGATATTGAAAATCCGACCGCTTAAGAAGGAAAGGCGGGGTTCTCTAGATGAAGACGCAAGGGTCTTGAAGCTAAACTAACCGCCGAAGGGCAGCTCTCCGAAATTGTTATCAAAATGATTTTGGTTTTACTTCGGTATCAAGAAAATTAGCGTTTGAGGCTTTAAAAAAAACCCTGAGATCAATTTTTAAAAAAAAGGTGCAAAACGTTTTTTTTTATGAACAAAAATGTTTTTTAAAAATCGATTTTTTTTAATGCTTAGTTTTATTTCTAAAAATGTAAAATTCAATTTTTAATGAGCAAACGGAAGATTTTCTTCGAAAAAAACAAAACAAAAAACGTTTTCCACTCGTAAACAGTAAATATTTTATTCTATAAAAGCTTATTTTTACCTCAGTTCCAACATCTGGGTTCAAATTAGCTTTTAGTCGAGTAAATTTTTCGTGTCTTATTTTTTGAATGGAAAAAAATTTTTTTTTGGAGGCTTTTTAGTTAAATTTTTCTATCAATTTTTTTTATAAATATTTACCTCCTCAGCGTAAGGGGCCGATGATATGATTATGTCAGCATGCTGAAGGGGGGGGGGGGTCAAAATTTTTCAAAATTATGATGATATACCTAATAGAAATTAATATGCAGACTCCAGCATCAAACGTCGCAAGCTTGAATATTTTGTTCACGTAATTCCAAATAAAAAGTATCGCCTTCTTCAGCTTATAATAGAGAAAAAAATCGAGGAAGGTAGGAAAACGTTTTTGCTCAAAAATCTCAGGAAATGGTTTGATGTTGGTTGATTCCGAAGAAAGCAGTTTAGAAAGTCAAAATGGCGGTGAGGGTAGCGAATTTCCGTCGCGAAGCAGACACTTGAAAGAAGAAAATGAGAGACTCGAAATAATGCTGACGTGTGAATGGAGCCTCAGGGGCCATTTAAATATCGTTTAAATATTATTTAACTCATTGGAGGGGGAGAGGGGGAGAAGCTTTCAAAGTGCTTATCTTTGTAAAAAAAAAAAAAAAAAAAAAAAAAGTAGAAGAAGGAGTTAATAAATCTTACGTAAGTGCTAAATAGTTGATTCTAAGAAAAATTTAGGGCTTAAATGTTATTTAAGCAAAAAAGATTATGTTTTTAAAAAATCTTATTTTTTCTAACAGCCGGATTGGCCAAAATTGTGCTTAGGTAATACTCAGACCCGTAACCTGCCTAAAAGATTAGGGAAGGGCTTTCAACCCTTACGAAAAAGTGATGCAAAAATTGCACAAAATTTTTGCAAAATAAATGCAAAGAATTTATATAAACAATGATTATTTTAGTATCATTGATACAAAAATTTTGACATGCATAGTTTTTGAAAAATTTATGCAAAATTTTCTTAAAAATAAAAATCTGGATATGCATAATTTAGTACAATTTATGCATATTATTTTTTGACGTAGGACTACTTCTGGGGAAATCTGTAAGTCCGCGTGTCGCACTGTCCGCACCAAAAATAAATGTTTAATTATTTAACTTGAAAAATTTTAAATAATATTTTGACAATTTTTATTTTCACTTTTGGTCATTTTTAATAGTAAAATTAGACGACATGAACGAAAATAAGGACTTCAAAAATCTCTTGTAAATTTTATTTAACATTTTATTAAATTTTCGCTGTTCGGTTTTTTTTAAAGTAAAATTTACAAGAAATTTTCTTAAAAATTTACAAGAAATTTAAAGTTAAAATTTTATTTTAAAATTAGACGACATGAACGAAAGCATGGCCTTAGAAAATTTCTTGTAAATTTTATTTTTAAAAAAGTTAAATTGTAAACAATATTTTGACTATTTTTTTTTCACATTTGGCCTTTCTTAACAGTAAAATTAGACGACATGGACAAGAATTTATGCATTTTTTTTTAGGTATGTCCAATTATTTGTATAATTTATATATAATTTTTATATAATTTATGCATCTCTTTGAACGCCTAAAATGATCTTTTGTAACTTGGAAATGTTAAATGTTGGGCAATGCATAAAACACGTGCATTTTTCCTTCATTATAAACCAAAAAAAAAAATTCACAGACGAGCTTTAGCCTTCTTTCAGGAGCAGAGGGAATGCATTGCAATTTTTCATGCTATCCAGTCCCATCTCTGGCAAAATGAATGGCAACTAAGTTCGGGGTGTAGCCTAGAGGAGCCAGCAGATGCACGAATCTTCGATAGTAGAAACAACGCTTCACCTGCCGCCTCACCCGCCCCCCCCGGCTATAACAGGCTTCTTACAGATCCTTCAGATCAAAGAATCTCTAAATTATTTCGCTGAATAATTCAAACCGGGACAAATCATCCACCTGGAAACCTCCACTAAAGAAAACCTAAAATGAATGAACATGGAAAAAACTTCTAACACTAGAAAAAACTAGTGCTTGGACTTTGGCGAGGTGCCCATTTATTTGAAACTATGGTATCAAAACCAAAGTTTTTGGGAGTATGGACCTAAAACTAAAGAGGTTCGATCATTTTTCGAACCACCCAACCAGTTCAGTTAAAAAACCGAGAAGTCTTTTTTTATCCTTAAAATTATTTAAATTTTTTTTTATACATTTTCGTTTTTTGAACTTTTACGATGCCAAATCAGCAACTTGGCAAACTATCCAACGAGATGAACGAGACGTCTAATATACTGTCCACGATTTTTTATCTTGACGATGACCAAACAGTTACGTGCATGTGACTTTTAAAATAAAACAAAAAAGAAAAAAATCTCAATCTGATCAGGAAAAAAAAGCAAAAAAAAAGTTACATTGTTCGATAAAACATCAATCATCCAAAGTTTATTTTCGGAATTGATTGATTCGACGATTTATGTGTTACTGCAGGGGGAAAAAAAGCGGATATTTGAATTTTCTATTTTATTCTAGAAAATAATGATTGGCGCCCAACCTACATATGCAAACAAACCACCTAAAAAAAAAGTGATGCAATTCTCAAAATTAGAACATATTAAAAGGGTCAAAAATGTCACTTCTATTTTTCATTGCGTCATATCTTCCGTTTGGAACCGAACCTAATTTCGATTGTTTCCCTGATTTATGTCCTGTTTTTTTTTATTGCTACTTTGACCTCGATCATGTCACAGATCAGTAATAACTCAACTTAGCTTTTATTAGGCCGATAATTTTTAGCCGTGAGATCTTCAGGTATTTTTTTTTCCATCCATTTCTTTTTTTTTTTTTTTCAGTTAACTGAAATTTATTGCTGACATGACGTTTTTTTAAAAATTTAACCTTCACATAAACCAAGGTTAATCAACGTGGGTGGAAAAACAACGGGCTTTTATATAACGCGTATGATTAAAACAAGACTTTTTTCCTAAAGCTTTTGAGCTTTTTTTTTTTTTTTTAAATATTTTTGATCGAAGAAATGTACATAATTCATAAGTTAAAAACGTAATGTTTGTTGTTTTTAGTTTTTATTTCATTTTTCCTTTTGGTTTTTTTGAAAAAGGAGAAGAAAACACTTCAAGAGTTAGAATGACTTGTTGTTTTTGTTAAATTCAATTTATGAATGAAATGCAAATCAAATGTGCAACTTTAAGGTTATACACCGCATCAAAATAGTTTAATGAGCAAAGGTCTTGATCTCATCTCTTTAGTTAAAAAGAAATGTCGGATATAAAAGTTTAGGAAATTTGTGCAGGTTTTTTGTTCGTGGTAGGCGGCTAGAGAGGAATCGTCTCTCATGGAGGCGAAAAAAGCGTGAAATTTTAAATATGAAAACATGATATTTTTCTTTGTAGTCCACCTTCGCTTAGAATCTCACACACATTCTATCTTTCCGTTCTTGATCATTTTTCCTAATCCGTTTTTCCTAGAAAAATAAATTCCTAATCCATCTTTCCTAAAAGTAGATTCCTAATCCATTTTTCCTAAAAATAAATTCCTAATCTATTTTTTCATTAAAAAAATTCCTAATCCACTTTTCCTAAAAATTTTATTTCCTAAAATTTTTTTCCTAACCATTTTCTTCCTAATTCTCGATTTTTCCAATATTTTTTGATTCCTAAAATAAATAGTTTCCCAAAATGAATATTTTTCCTAATTTTTTAAATCCCTTAAATGATTTCAGGAAATTTTATTTTAGGAATCAAAAAATTTTAGGAAAATTAAAAGGTAGAAAAAATAAAGAAAACAATTTTAGGAACCAACATTTTTAGGGAAAATTGATTAGGAATTTATATTTTTAGGAAAAATGGATTAGGAAAGATGTTAGGGAATCTATCTTTCATATTTTCGCATTTTTTTTTTCTTGATGTCATTGGGGTCTAATTTAGCTTGTGTTCCGGCATTTCGTTCAGGTTCACTCAGGCCTGCAGCCAGCCCGAAGAGCTATGGGGACTCAAAGCGTTTAAAGAGAGACTCCAAAGGTCATTCAAATATTACGTCAGCAGGCTAGGAGGGGGGATGGTGTACTTGAAATGCTGACTTTTGCTGACAAAGGAGGGGGAGGAGGTTTGCGTACATCTGACGTCAGGATTTGATCGTGAAAATTGGTTTAAAGTTACCATCAATTTAAAAAAAATTCTAGTCTAATTTTTTTAGGCTTTATCAGGGGCAGGGCCGAAAAAATTCAAGAGGATTTTTCGGTGTACTTATATCTGTTATTATTACTAACATGGGCAGGTTTTAGCACGAAAGGAATCAGTAAAAAACAAATGAAAGATTAAACTGATCAAAAAGCGGAAAATCTATTCATTTCAAATCTTCTTTTTCCCCTTAACTTTTTGGTACATGCGATGCTGACTTTCGCTGACAAGGGGGGGGGGGGTCCCAAAATATTTAATTTCATGCTGAAGTAATATTTGAGTGGCCATATGGAAAATTGGGAGCATGTAAAAAATACGTAGATGCGGCAAAAAAATTCTCTTCCTTGGCTCCTCCTTGGCTAAATGTCCAGAAAGTGCCAACTGGGGACTAAATGGAGTTGGCTGTACAAAAATTGTACTGATTTGAGCCTCAAAAAATTTCAACCGTGTTGCTTCGATGAAAGGTATTTTGGAATATCATTTGAAAACATCATTTTGAACTTCCAATAAAATCGGAGCTTAAGGCTAGGCCAGTATTTTTTTTAACAGCCTATACTTCGAAAATCTGTCTACATCTTAATTTGGTAGAAAAATATCGAAAGTCTACTTGCGAAGCACTTAAAGGAAATAAGAGCATTCGGTGACTGCATTAAATACACTTTCTTAAAAAATACGATAAATTTACAAAGTTCCGGGGAATTTATCGTAGCCCCCAATTTCCAGAAAAATTAGCCAATTTAGAAATCTGAGATTTTTGCTGAAGATGCATATTTAGGCGCTTCGCAAGTACAATTTTGATGTTTCTTTCCCACAAGGAGTTTTAAAACGATTTTCAAAGGATGTTAAAAAAAAATTGACTGGAGACAAGCCTCAATATTCGGGCTCTCGAATCACAATCAGATGTGATGGCTTCCATATTTTTTTAACACGTGGTACGTAGTTTTTGAAATAATCTTTGATCAAATAAGCACAAACGAATTTTTTGTGGCAAAAACGTACCACAATCCACGCCATTTGGTCCCGAAGAGGCAATCTTGCCTAGCGTCGCCATTTTCCTGAACATAATAATCAACCCCTTAAAATATTTTGGCGTCAGATAATTAATTTATTATAACCTTGTCAATCTCTAATTTAGAATTTTCTATGATTAAGAACTCCTTGCGTCGGAGGTGAACTAACTTATCTCCATCGTAAATATGATTGGAGATAGTCTGTTGTCGAGTGTTTATAAAAATCACGTGATCATGCGACTGCAAGTTTACACGCTCATGTTGCCGTAAACTTGAGGTCACGTGACATTTCCACGAAACGTCGAAACAGACTAACTCCAATCATATTTACGATGGAGATAAGTTAGTTCAACTTCGACGCACGGAATTACAAAAATTAATTTTTTTTTTTCCCGTCAGGAACTGTTTTGTTCAGAGACTTTTTCTATTTCTTTTTTCAATTCCTCTTTCGGCTTTTCACCTATATTTCATTCTTTTCTCTGTCTTTTCTTGCATAATTGACTTTAAAAACTTTCTACTTCTAATCGACCTACAAAGCCAAAATCCTAAAAAGTATCAATACTTACCTTTTCAAAGATGTGGTCTTAGTCCCACCATTTTGAATTAACTTTGGCTTCAGTTTATCCGAACTAGTTGGAGTAGCACCACCTTGGCTTGCAGTACTCGCAATATCACTAGCTTTACTGCTTAGACTACTTGCACTACTTTCAGTCGAAATCGTCGGACCGGGATTCATTTTAACATGAGTTTTTATAATTTTTTTACCACTACCACTTCCACCGCCACTACCACTAACACCCCCACTTCCACTTACTCCCCCTCCTCCACCGTTGGCGTATACGCCTTGAGTCTGTTGTTCTATATTTATAAAATTTTGTATAGTCGTCGGCGCCATGTTGCACTTTAAATTTTTATCCCCGTTCAACGTGACGCCGTTCCTCGACAAACCGTTCACGGCACCGTTCCTAGGCGAAGTCTGCTGCTGCTGTTGTTGCTGCAGTTGCTTTTCAATCTCCAGTTCCAATTGCAAATGGTTTTTATTGACCGGCGGAGGTTTTTCCTCGACCGGTAGCATGTATGAAAGCATTTTTTTTTTTATCTCAACGCCCCACAAACGAATTCATTCGTTCCTTTATTTACGGAATTTTTTATTCTCTGATTATGATTCGACCCATTCTTTTTTTACGGGGCAGTAAAAAATTTAAAAAAGCCATTTTTTTTTGTTTTTAAACAAAAAAATCAAAAAGCAAGCCAATTTATATTCGACTTTTGTTTGCGTAAATTAAAAATTCCTCCTCTGTCATTAAATCAAAATCAAAGAATTTTTCAAAAACAATAAAAAAAAAGATTAATTCAACGTAAATTGTTCGTAATATTTAAATTGCGGGCGATCTTTATTTTCTAAGACGCCGTAATCGAATGAGCATGAGCATCCGGAGTTTTTTTTTTTTTTTTCCTCTCAAATCCAAAAGCGCCGGCGTCAGCTCCTTTTATTTCGCAGAATCTGAAATTTAAAAAAAGAAAAAAAAGTTAGGATGTTTCTGTAATAATAAATGATCCAAATTTGGTGGAAGAATAGAAGTTTTGACGTGATTTGATAACTTAAATGTTACCCAAAAATAAATGATTTAAGAAAAATAAAACGTCGGAATCAAAAATATTATCAAGGTTAGGTTATGTTTGAGACGTTAATTTATTTTCAGCTTCTACAGTTCATAAAGTTGGAAAATTAATTAATTATCGATAAGGAGGCGTTTAAATTGTAAATCGACACTATAATCGTTTTAATATTTTTCTTTTCCTTAAAAAGATAAGCAGTTCTGCGTTATTTCAGTTTATCGGTTGTGTTTTTATTTTTAAAGGAAAAAATAAAAAATGACGCAATTTTTCCTGCAATACTCTTCCAGGGGGAACCCTGGTACAATAATAAATTACGGATTATGAAGGACGTTACAGATGCCCTTAGATATTCGGGACCAGGAATTTTTTTTTCCTCTTATGTAAAGGGAAAAGCATTAAGGATACAGTATATGAAAAATTAGGGCTTGTACCAGTTTCTGATGGAATTTTCAAAATCGGGTTTCTTTATGAGATTTTATGTTTCCTTTCCCGCCGCGGCATAAAAGTCTACTTTTATTGGCCAAGAAATGCATGCCTTGAACCTTGAAAAGATAAATTTTGGAAAATTTTCTTGGAAAATCGAAGAAAATTTCCCAATTTTTTTTTCTTTTTTTTTCATGATTTTGTACTTAAGGTTAAGCTGAAACATATTAGGGACCTGCACTGTGCGTTAAACCCATATTAGACACCTACCAATTTTCAGTTTAGGCAACCCGCAACACATACATGCAATACAAAAAGTCGCACAAAATTTGCTTCCTTCCTTAAAAAGATCGGGAAAACAACTTTCTATACGTTTTCGACGTCGCTGATTTCAAATCTGACGTCAGAATGGTGTAATTCCACTCGGAAAATCCAATATGGCGCAAAAAATGATTTAAAATAAAATGGCTCCACCATATTGTATTTTAGTTTTTCAGAATTTTGATTTCAGATTCGGAATCAGGCATCAGCGGTTCAAATTACCTCTAAAAACATGTCTTTATTAATTTTTACCGAAAAGGTACTTTATCCCACAAGAAATACGCAAAGGCTAGTAAACGAGCCGTCGGTCGTGAAAGGGTTTAAAAAAATTTATTTTGGAATTAAAATTTATCTTGAAACTTTATCGCTTTCTACAAGACGAAAAAAAAAAAGAATTTTTTTTGAAAAAACCTTTGAAGCGCCAGAACAGGCGCTATATTTTTGGTGAAAAAAAAAATAGTCCTTAAGGTGTTAGTTTGTTTGCCAAAAGACGCACTTCGAGTTAAGGGCCGCCAAAAAAAACCAGGAATTTTTTTTTATTTTTTATTTCAGACCAAATAAAGAAAATCGAAAAGTCGAGAAACAGCACTATTTCTTAAATTTTAATGGATGTAGGCCACCCAAGTCTTAACTTTTTTTTGGAAATTAGAATTTCTAACCAGGCAATAAAATTCATTTCTCTCTCTTTTTTAAAAATTCGTACATAAAGGATTGTTTTCAATTCGGTCGTTGGTTTCCTTTCATTTATTATGCATGGCACAGATTTACATGAATTTTGCATTTTATACAACGCTGGCATCTGTCATTCCATTAAAATAAAATAAAATAAAAAAAAAAAAAATGATTTTATGAAACCCTTACACATAATCCGAAATAAATGCACTAATAACTTAAAAAGCTGCATGTAATATCAAAGTAATAATCTCTCATTATAGTTATTTATACTTCATGCTTTAATGCTAAAAAATGACTAATCCCTTTTTTTTCTAATTTCTTTTAATACTAGTGTCAGACTTGAGCAGGCTTTTATCCGCATTACATCCTTTTGTCTTAAGTCATGATTTTTGGCACATCAGATTTTCCTCATGCAATTTAAGTCGTTCTTAAAAAAAATGATAATAATAATAAAAAAATTATAATAAATCTGCCGCCCCCTGCCCACTATAAAAATATTTTTCCACTATAATATTGGGCTTTTAAGCCTACTTCATAAATTTCCTGACGAAAAAAAAAAAAAAAGAACGAAAAGGCTATAAAATTTCAAAACTGGATATTATTAAAAAACATCCCATTATCTTCTTCACCCCTTTATCAACGTCCCTATAATTCAAAGGAAACTTTCCTTTCCAGTAAGTGAAAAATCGCTTGAGACACGAACTCCACCTATCGACACCCCCCCAGACAAAAGCATTATTGTTTACATTCATCTTCATTTGTAAAAAGGAAAAGTCCTTGAACTTCGATGTAAGTCTGATAATGCATTTATCGAATCCTTTTTTTTCTCCCCCCCTATCGGCGCCTTTTTTTTTTTTTTTTTTTTTATATAAATTTCTCCCCCTTTTATGGAAAAATAATGGCGACTTCCTCGGGTTTCCACAAGAGAATGACGCCTTCATATCTCATGTAGAAACTTTATTTTTATCTCGTTTATACTATTTTTTTCGGAGGTAATATAAATTCATACATGTCAATGGAAAAGAAATAGGAATAAGCGATACCAATTTATTTATTTTTAAAAAAAAAAAGGTATGTAACAAGAAGTTCGTGTTTCGATGTCGTAATTGACGATTAATCCCCGACCCGACGAAAAATATATCACGACATCAAGAATCCGCCCCTAACTCAATGAAAAAACGTGGTGGAATTTTTTTTTTTTTTTTTAATCCGACTTTTTTTTTTTATTTTTTTATCTGCCAAATGTTAAATCCCATGAAATTTTTTTTAATGAGACTAAAAGGGGATTTTTTTTTTTTCACCCCCGCACAAAACAGAGGAAGAAAAAGCTTAGCTTTTCCCAACATTTTCACCTTATCGATCGAAAAATGTTGGTGGAAAGATTCTCTCGACAAAAACCGGAACACCCCTCTTGAATTCCTTTATTTAGAAGAAACGCGGGGGTCACGCAATGATGCAGTTCGTGCTCATTCATCCGTTCTGGAAAACGCTGCAGACTGTGACTGTTTCCCTTTTGACGAGATTGTCCTTTAAATTGAACTGTCACGATCGTATGTTCACGTCATGTTTTGCCTCTTAATTTTATGTGTATCAAGTTATTAAAATAAATAAAAAGTGTACCATGTTAATAAGGCTTATCTTGAGAAGAGTTCCAGATCTGGCATATTATCAAACATCAACATTTGAATCAGGAAATGCAGAAACCCCGTAAGTCACAAGGTAAACAGTTGGTTTTGTCTTTAAAAATAATGAAAAATAAATGGCGTTCCGAAAGCAAAACAAACTATTCACCTTGTGACTTCTGGGGTTTCTGCATTTCCTGATTCATTTTCACCCAACATGCTTCAAAAAGCGTCACTGCTTATGTTTAGCTTCCCCTACGTGTTGGGAAAAATGTTCGGTACAAATGTTTGTATAACATGTTTGCCGAACATGTTCGCCATCCTCATCGAACACCAGCATGTTCTCCCAACATATTCGCCGAACATGTTTGGCGTGAAATTGCGCCCATAAATAATTCAGCTATACTCGCTTTTTTAGCGAATAAAACAATGTCCATAGAAACTGTTCCCAAAGCAAATGATCACTTTAGCAACAGTTGCCAAGGTAAGCGATTTCGTTAGCAACCACTGCCAAAGCAAACGATTTCCTTAACAACCTTGACAATGGTGAAAACAACGTCTCTATAACAATTACCGGTAAAGAAGCCAATGTTGCTAGAAGCGATTGCCAAAGTAAAGAATCCCTAGCAAACGTTTGCGATGGTAAAGGAACTGAAGTCTAGACAATTTTTAAAATTCCAAATTTTTCAAAGTTGCAACTACCAAGAATTTTCGGAAGCCCCAAAAATTTTGAATTTTCATAACTCAGGAACCGGTAGAGACTTATTGAAATACTCTAATTAATCAAGATGATCTACGCGTTTTTTTTTTAATTAAGGGAAACCGAGCTGCCCAGGGGGCCCAATCCGTGTCTGCTTAAGAGGCCTTCGTCCTTCCTTACGCGGCATTCCCAAATGAAAGATGACATGACTGACATTATCATGAAATACGTATTTTAATGGTGTTGAATTTCAGTAATTTATAATCACATTCAATTTCCCGGGTGTGTGTATGTCAATAAACAAAATGTGACATCATTTATGTCAACCAGTTACACCTGCATATATTTATTTATTTTCGCAAGTTTAAAAAACTTAATAGCACTAGTAGTAGGTAGCATCAGCACGGTCATCGGATGAGTAAAATAGCAATGACATCATCCTTTAATATGATGAGATAATTGTTGTAGTTTTTTTTTTATACACATATAGGTAATTTAAGTTACGCCCATTATACGGCAACTCCCGAAGTTACGGTTTTCTAACTTTAGATAATTCTTTTTTCGCTGCTGACCCAAAGCAAAAAAATAAATGGAAGACGTTTTAATTTTTGGTAAATTGCGTCGTTATTACACAGAATATTATTTTCAGCCGAAATAAAAATGATGTCACTTTTTTTTTTCTTTTCCTGATGTGTTATGAAATGAGTAATTTGTTGACATTTAGCCAGTTTTTTCTTCTTTTAATTATCGTCCTCCTTCTTTACCGAATTTTACCTTTTACTTCGTCAACAAGAGTAATGCCGTTTTTATTATGAAATATTGGAGGTCAAGATCTCGCATTAAACGTCTTTGAAAAATTATTTTTTAATGGCTTATCATTATCGTTTAACGATCTTCATTGTGACTCCACCACGGTGTCAAATTTTTTGTTTTCATTTATATTCGCGACACATACGTCTCCGAGCACGTACGAAGTTTTTTTAAAATTAGTGAAAGTGTGACTCGGATCGAAAATTTGGTCATGGAGTTTTGATTTTCGACGCGTTACTTCCTTTTTTTTGGATTCACGCCATCGTCGAACGCAATGCCAATGTTGAAAGTCAACGACTTAAAAAAAAAATTACTTTTTTTTTTTTTTTTTTACCTTGCAAATGCGAGCATCTGGAATAACTTTTTTTTAATGAGGATGAAAACGTCAGAAGTTTGTTTTCTTGTCAGCAGCAGCTAACTGCCTGACTTATTTTAAGAAAAAAAGCATTTGTTGTCAAAAAGTCTTCCCAATATTTTAGCATTTTGATGGGTTTTTCCCTCGCTGTTTTCTTAAGGATGTAGATCCCTCTAGAGGATTCCATTCAAAAAAATATTCGCGGAAGTTTCTCGAATACATGAAGTGTCATGGTTATAAAAAAGGTAGAAAATCCGAACAATCTTGTCTTTTTGTTGATATTGCTTAAGGTTTCTTTATTTTTTTTCTTTGTTGTGTGTGTTTGTTTGGCTTCTTCAACTTTTAAAATTTTCCTTCCCCCTCTTTCTTTATTTTTAAATCTCATATTCGAGTAAATCCAGTTTTATATGTTTGCATCGTTTCTTCACGAATATGCATTTTGATTTTATGACTTTTCTTCTTGGCATTTTTCCACGGTGGCGAATTGTTATCTACTTTTTTTTTTTTTTTTTTTTTTTTTAGTAATTTTATGATGTTCGATGTTTCTATTGTTTTTAACGATCGATGGTGTAACAAAGTGGGAAACATGAAAAAATTACGCGCGAGGTTACGAATTAAGAATGATATGGGAAATTATGCAATTTAAAAATAATGCAATAAAATATATTGCAGGAAAGTTCTATTTCCGTCTATATTTTTTAAGAATGAATTTGTAAATAAAATTTTTGGCGTTTGTTTATGTTTATTGCCTGAATGGTAAAGAGAAATAAACACGGTGGATGTCCAAACATTTGATTCGGAATACTTCAGAGTACAGCTTCTTTTCTACTACTTTCCCCATGGAGCTTTGGCATGCCAATTTAAATCGTACAAGGTGTTCCTTATTTAGGCAACTTTTGATTTTGAAAATAAGAATAGATTTGAAATCGGTTTACATTACAACTCGAAGGCTTATTTTTTCATATTTTTTCAGAATCTACCCAATTTTAAGCTCAAGTCCACATGTGCTTAAAAAATTAAACACGTATTGACTTTAGCTTAAAATTGGGTAGAATCCCTACTATTTTTCCAAAAAAAAATTCCTAATCCATTTTTCCTAAAAAAAAATAAATTCCTAATCAACTTTTCCTAAAAAAAAAAATCTAATCTATTTTTTCTAAAAATTTTGGTTCCAAAAATGGACTTCCTAATTATTTTTTTTTTCTAATTTTTAATTTTTCTAAAATTTTTTGATTCTTAAAATTAAATTTCTTAAAATCCCTAAAATAAAATTTCCTAAAACCTTTTTAGCGATTTAAAAAATTAGGAAAAATATTCATTTTAGGAGATTTTATTTTAGAAATCAAAAAATTTTGGGAAAATTGAAAATTAAGAAATAAATTTTAGGAACATTTTTTAGGTAAAACGGATTAGGAATTTATTTTTTTAGGAAAAATGGTCGGGAACAAATTGGGTGTAATTACCTAAAAATATGAAAATCAATTATTCAAATAAACAATTTTTTTTTTTTGGTGTGTGTGTGTGGAAAAAAATTGTTATTTTTTATCGAAAATTACGTGCAGCTTACGAGTTGGAAGTTTGTTATTGACATCTGGTAATCTGGGAGCAAAAGGAAGGCCCAAAACATCAGCGAAATTAAAGAAATTCTCAATACACTCTTTCTCTTCATTTTGTTCTGAAGCAGGGCAAAGTCAGCGGCGACAGATCAGTTTTACCTGTCCTCTCAGCTCTAGGGAAAGAAAAAAAAAATCCCGTTTTACTTAAGGATGGGGTGCAGTTTAAGATCCGGATTGTAAATGTTTGCGTTACGATGTGTTGGAATTTAGAATCCGCACACTTAATAGGGTGGTCCAAAATAAATCGGCCACCTCAGATTTTCGCTCTCCAGGCAAAATGTTTCATCATCAGGGTCTTAAAATAGTTTATGAATTTTTTCAGATTTTTAAAAAAGGGGCGGTGCTTGGCCTTTAAAGCTTTTTGGGCCTAAATTCATTAAAATCGACGAAATTTCAAAAATTCGGACTGAGGCCGCATGATGAGATAAAAATTTGATTTTTACAGGTGTTAACACTCGCGTATTAAGCTTTCGAAAGGAAATTTGTTGGTCGAAAAAATACTGTCCGGTGAGAAGTAAAAGGGCGTATATGACCAAAAAAGGAGATCCTTATATCGAGATTTCCCTCAAGATTTAAAAATTTTGTAAATAACTTAACTCATTTTCTATCCCTGGTAATAAACTCCGAATCTCAGTCATGGTGAAAACAAAGTATGTTCATTTTTCCCATAAGGCAAGTATTACGTAAGCACTTAAGGTGGGAGGGGGGGGTCTTCCAAATGCTTACTCTAATGTTAAATCTCCACAACAGAAAGTTTATTTTTGCTCACTGTGAGGGAGGGGGCGGGGTCTGAAAAGGCCAAAATAATGCTTACGTAGTACTTGTATGATCTCTGAAAGGCCTAAATGAAAAAATGAAAAATTTAGCAGATCAAGTCGGAAGCCTTACAGTGCTTTTAATCTCATCCAAAAGAAGCATTTTTCTATGGGTCAGCATTGTTCTGTTCTATGTCCGTTCCTTCATCATTTAACGGAAATAAAACCAGGGCTAAAAAAATTATGAAAATTTTGCAGTCGAATATTCATGGGGGATTCGTCCAGTTAGAGAAGCCAGGCGCTCAAAAATTGTGAACATTATAGACTGCCTAATTTTTCAGTCAAGTAAGGAGCAGGGGTGTCAATCTTTGAGTAGCAAAATCCCTCCTCCTTCATGAAGCTCATATACCAGCCTAAAACCCGAACAAAATTTCGACTAAAAATGGCTTAAACAAAAGTAATCGAATATGACCCTTTTTTGATCAACAATGATCAAGAATAACAAAGAAATACCAAAATAGATCAAAAATGACTAATCGAAATCCCTTTCGACTATAAAAATGACTAAGACTGTTGTCAAATTTAATCCTTTTTAGTCATATTTTTGGTAGGGAAGCCGAAAAAAGACACCACACAGTAAAAAATATTATGTAAATATGTTAAAAACGGTCTACATAAAGTCTATGTTAAGTTATTATGTTAAAAAATCAACATAACTTGTTTGTAAACAGCAAAAAAATGACAATCGTTAATGGACGCAGAACATTAAACAAAACAATTGTGTTATTTTTCTTAACAAAATATTTATGTAGACCGATTTGGACATACAATTTGTGTCAATTTTAACATAAAATTTTTTACTGTGCAGCAGCTGCACTAGAAATTTAGAGACCTACTTAGAACATCTTTTAAACCCATTTTTTTTCTAGCTGGTGATACATTTTTAGGTAATAAACCAAAATAGTTTTTTTAACAAATAAACTGATCTCAAAAGACCCAAGTTACCTTCACATGACTCCAAACCAAAATATCAACTCCATGTTTAGCATATGCTTACGTCGTAAGTAAAACACAAAATTTTAATGTTGCTGTCATACTTGTGAGTGCCTTGGAAACGCTTATTGAATTACGAGATCTAATTGTAAAAGCTGAACGCCTCTACAGTCCTACATGCATAGTAAACGTTCAGTCAGGCGAGCATGACTTAAGCACTTAAAAGTGCTAGGGATGTCTAAATAAATGAAAGAAGACGAAACGGATCAGAATGCGCTGCTAGAGATCAAATAATGATCACAATATTAAACATATTTTTCCCAAAAATATCCGATCGGGCGCCATTCTGTAACAGAATAAAGCGAACCGAACGAGTAAAAACAGAACCTTATTTCCACCCCTGCAAACCTTTCCATTTTCATTTGAAATATTACATTTTTACTGTAAAACGATTTCACGAAAATTTTCCTCCGAAATCCTTTTGGCGCCCTCCTTTACCGCATAATGACGGAGAATGATATTTACTTCGACCTAACGCCGACCTTTTTGGCCAAGTTTTATAATCCCCGTAACATTTTATTTACACTTCTCATCTCAATTTTAACACTTTCCCACACATAAACAACCAACAAATTTAAAAAAAAAAAAAATTCTAAATTTACTATTCAATCTCCACCATATAAAATCGAATCTCACGATTTCGTTATAAAGTTTATTTTTATAGGAATTCGTATCACTTTATAATTTTATTCAGGGAGATTCTGATCTCTTCCGAAAAAAAAAAAACATAACCTTGACCCTTAAACCCAAGTAACCATAATCGATCTTTCTCATTCATTCCATCAACAGGTCGTCAGGAAAGAAAAAAAAAAAACCTAACATCTGTCAAACTATTATTTAGCGTTTATAAAAACACAGTGATTACCAGCAATTTGCGGATTAGAGCAACTAAGAATCGCCCATCTATCCTAAGGATATTCAGGTTTTTTTTAAAAACTCTATCAGTCTCCTAGTCTAATTTTTTTTTATTGTTTTATTTTATTGGTGGATATCCCTGACCTGATCGTAAAGAATATGAGTCAGTTTATGAAGGTCATCCACGGTCTGATACGCAAAAAAAAAAAAAAAAAAAAAAAAAAAAAAAAAAAAGTCTTGCCACCTGATTTTAATAAAACGGAAACGTTTTATTTCATGTTTCCGAATTTTCCAAGCACGCTTTTTATTTAATTATTACATTTTATTTTAAAATTCACACCTCGAAGGTCAGGTTCTCACAGCGTAAATTGCTTACAAACGATTTTACTTTTTAGTCGTCGTAGTGTCTGTCAAAAAGATAATTTCGTTTCTCAAATTTACGTTCTTTCCTCCGCGTCTCTATATAAATAAGGGGACTGAATTCCCCCTTCTTTCTCGCAGGAGGAGATCACAAACACGGCATCTGTCATTTCATCCCCGTTAAATTTCTGGAGATGATCGATAGTGCGACAAATCGCAATATCCAATTGATAAACTGATCCTAAAATGGGACAAAGACGGCCGTTGTGCGTGCTATGCACGTGCCATTAAAAAAAAAAAATTCTTTGGACGGCATCCATGGGCTTTCAAAGAGATAAAAATATTACAAGATGAAAGTCGAGGTTATAAACACACTTAAAAAAAAAAAAAAAAAAAAAAAAAAAACTTTTTTTTTTCGTATTGTCCCAAGAAGCGATTATGAAGTCATTCACTTTTTGATTTATTCTGGACATTATCTTTTAATCAGTCTGATGCACACCGTTAATAGCGTTGTTACATTTTTCGTGGATCTTTTTTTTTTTCTTCTTCTTCTTTTATTGGAGAAAAAATTTCGGGGAATATTTCCCTGAAATTCACGGAAATATTATAATAGTTTTTTTTTTTTTGTTATTAATTGGATCTAAAAGAATAGCACGCTCATGCTGTTTTTGTATGTCTCCTGCTTGTTTTTATTAAATTAACGTGGTTTTAGATCGCTTGGGATGGACAATTAGTTTTAAAAGGTGTGTGCGAGTTTCATGTGCACGGAGCGAAAAATTAACAAAATTGAATAAATTCCCTATTTTTGAATACTCATAGTTCCTAAAAATGTTTGATAAGATCTGTGAATTTTTTGTTTCCAATAATTTTAGGCTCTTCGTTTGCTAAACCAGCCAGTTATAATTTTTTTTTTTTTTTTTTTTTTTTAAAGCCTAACATTTCATTAAATGGAAGGAAACCTATATTAAATTATTCCTTACTTGTAAGGAGTATATTATGCATGTTAAATATGTCGGTAAGCTTAAATTACGTCAATATCTGCAAAATTTAATGTTGTTTACGTGAAAAACAAAATGGCCGATGTAAAAATAAAAAAAAAATCAATCGGCGAGAATATTTCAGGAAATTCAAGCTTACCTCCATATGAAACGTATTATAAAATCAATTCGTTCCCGTCCATTTTTCCTACTCCATTTTTCCTAAAAATTTTAATTTTTCCAACAAACCAAAAACTGCTTTAAGGCAGGGGGGGGGGGTGTAATTCTCTCAGTTGGGGTTATCGGTATATGGATCAAAGAGGGAACCGGGAAGATGTTCAGTAAAAGAATACACCAGAGGCACTCGAAGAGTGAACTAAAAATTTTAGTTTCTAACCATTTTTTTCCTATTTTTCAATGTTCCAAATATTTTTTGATTCCTAAAATAAAACTTCCTAAATTAAATATTTTTTCCTAATTTTTTAATCCCTACAGGGATTTTAGCAAATTTAATTTTAGGGATTTTAAGAAATTTTATTTTAGAAACTAAAAAAAAAATGGATTAGAAATTTTTTTTTAGGAAAAATGGATTAGGAAATATGGTTGGGAATCAATCAATTTTTCCTAAAAATAAGGAACCACTTCGTGTCGGTTTCGTTCCATTTAACGTAATTTTTACATTAAAAGAATTACCGATGAAAAAAAAAAAAAATTTTCAAAAACCAGTAGATTTACCGTCTAATTTTGTGTAGCGAACAAAATGCCTCACATTTTTTAAGTTTTTATCTTTTCAAACGAATATTCGTACATTTTAGAGCCGAATTCTCGAATTTGTAAAATCCAAAATGGCTGGCGTGCTTCGTATCTTTAGTCTTAATTAATAGCACCATGCAATCAATTAAGCAACCGAAAATGGATCTAATAACTTTATTTTGAAGGTTCGTGGGAAAAAAATGATATGAAGTCTTATGTGAATGCATTTGATGTGGGAAGTAACAAGTGACGTAATTTTTAGGATTTGAACGCTCAGGGCACAAATATTGTTCCACTTCCGGTGGTATAATTAATTGCATAGTGCGATTATTTGTCCAATGGAGACAAAACAGCATTCCTATATTGGCAAAAAATATAGGAAAAATAAAACTGCGTGAACATATTTTTGACCATTTTTGACCAACTCCCCCCCCCCCCTTATTCGGCGAATGCTTAGCTTACGGAGAAAATCGCTGATTCCGACACACTTTCCCCTAACATGCTGAAGTAGTATTTGAATGGCCCCTTTAGGATTAATTTTTCGCTTTCGAATCAGACGATTTGTCTCTTATGCGCAATATTAATCAGTTTTAATGGAAAACATTTTTAGGGATTTAAATTTTGTGAAAAATTTCAGAATGCCTGAAAAATGTAAATGTAGATTCTCAATTCATTTTAAAATATCCACAAAACCAGAAAAAAAAAAACTGTACGAGAATAAGTTTCGTTAGGGAAAAAATTAAAAATCGATTTCCCAGTAATTCAGACAGTGGGTGGAATTTCCAGTATTTTCTGGTAAGAAGCATGACCGTTTGTTCCATGCGGTCATTCTTAAAAAGAAAAAAAAAATGTATGAGGTCTAATATTTCAAAACCGATTGCAAAAAAAAAAAAATATATATATATATATATATTCTTTACTATGCATTTTTTCCCCTTGTTATTTCTGCATTTATTGCTAATATTTTTCCAAACGCTTTTCTCTAAACAAATTGGCTCAACATGTCAAAGAAAATTAACGAACAAATTCTGTCAGGCATATTGCAGAAAATACGAGGGGAAATGACGTAGAAAATATGTTATGAAAAACATAAGGGGATCGGAAATGGTTTTTTGGGAAAATTTTTCGGGGAAAATGTTTGTAAAAATTTAGAAAATAAGGCAGGGAACAAATATATCATTTTTTCTAACGTTTCTTCCCAACATTTTTCGACAAATTTCTTAGCTAGCAAGTTCTTAGGTGAAAAAATTACCAAATCTTTTATTCACGGAATAGTGCCATTAATTAAAATAAAAAAAAAATAATAAAAATTACTGGAAAAAAATTTTAAGCGCTCGTTCGGGGGAAAAAAAATTCAGACTTAAATCACTTTGTCTAAAGTTTTCACTAACATGTTAGCTAACATGCTTCCTTAACATCACACTCCTAATATACCCAGAAAATACGTTCCCGACCATTTTTCCTAATCCGTTTTTCCAAAAAAAAAAAAAAGAAAGTAAATAAATAAATAAATTCCTAATCCATTTTTCCCAAAAATTTTTGTCCCTAAAATTTTTTTCCTAACCATTTTTTCTTAATTTTCGATTTTCCTATAATTTTTTAAATCCTATGCCGCTTCTCCATTATGGCTCAAAATTAATTTTCTAGAATTAATTTTCAAAATTTCCGGAAGTACTGTGCTTTTGTTATTCTATGGATTTCTAATCCAAGATTTAAAAATGGAGTCGGCCATTTTTACTACATTGAATTTTTTGTATTCTTAATCCATGGTCGAAAATTCATAGAATAACTAAAGCACAGTACTTTCGGAAATTTTGAAAATTAATTCTAGAAAATTAATTTTGAGCCATAATGGAGAAGCAGCACTAAAATAAAATTTCCTAAATTAAATATTTTTCCTAACTTTTTAAATCCCTAAAGGGATTTTAAGAAATTTTATTTTAGGAATCAACAAATTTTAGGAAAATCAAACATTTAAAAAAGATAGTTAGGAAAGCAATTTTAGGAACCAAAATTTTTAGAAAAGATGGATTAGGAATTTATTCTTTTTAGGAAAAACGGATTAGGAATTTATTTTTTTTAGGAAAAATGGATTAGGAAAAATGATAGGGAATCCAGAAAATAACTTGCCTTTTTCTTCTCAACGAAAATTCATTTTATTTCACTTTACGATACAAACAGCTAATGTTCCGACGAAAAGAACCTTCTAGCACTTCCTGAATAAACATTTATCGGAAATTCGCAGACATACGGACACGCACAAAAAAAATTTACATAATTTTCCAATTTTTCAACTGACTCAGCTCTTTCTTTTTATTATCCATCACCATATTGTCAATAAAACAGAGATTTCTCTTGAACTACACTACAACCGTGATATAATTGAGATTTTCGCCCAATTTAATAGAAATAAATTACCATGGCCAAAATGATCTTCTTTGCTACGTGCCTGACCTGACCATTAAAATATCATATTTTTTTTCCCCACTTTCCTACGTGACGTTGGTTAAAAAAAGAATCTTTTTTCGGTCGATGCATTTTTTATCAGGTGCACATATGTGATCTTTGATGACACGACACATTCTTAAAGTCGGCAAATTACAAAAAAATAAATAAAAAGAAAGAAAAAAAAAGAAAAAGAAGTACAAGCACGAATGCCGAATTCGTCTTATTTTCAAGTTCAACGTTCTCTTCCTTCGACTTGTCGACTCAGTGATATAATTTCCATAGCACCGTGACTGAATTTTCCCACCGGAGTTTTTTCTTTTTTAAATGGTGTAACCTTGATTATTTATTAGAAGGAAAAAAAAGCACAAAATATGGCGAGTTGCAAGAAAACTGGAAATGTTCCAATTACGTCTCTTCCGATAAAAATAGAACAAAAATTTACCTGCTTTTATTTTCAAAAAAAAAAATCAAATAATAATTTAATATAGACGTTTGATGGATAAGAAATTCATTTTTAAGTACCGTGCCAAAATAATCAACGAAAAGAAAAAAGAAAAAAAAATTCTAACCAGGTATATCCTCTTTAAGATCGTGAGAGAAACGAAAGGAAACAACCAAATTGCCTATGTCGCTTTGCGATTGCCTTAATCAGAAAATTACATTGTTTTGGTCTTTTATCCGCTGAAATGAATAATGACTACTTAAAGAGCAGTTTCTTAACTTTTTTTTTCGTTTCTGTTTAATTTTGTGAACGTGCTTCGAATAGCTGAACCAAAATGAGTGTTTCAACTTTCAAGGAATCTTGCGGTTTTTCTTTAAACACTTTCCGACACTCTCTTTACTCTCTCGCGTATTTTTGTGACTTTGATAAGATGTGCGTTGACCCGACCTTGTAAAGGTCATTGTTACGGCCGCTTTTTTTTTTCTATAGATAATTTGAGATACTGCCAATGCGATATGCTTCATATTCCGATTTTACGTTTGCTCGATTATTTTCGTTTCGAAATTTTTTTTCTGATTCTCTAAAATAGAATTCGACAGTTTAAGGAATTCCTACGAAATGTTTTTACGTGTCTTTACAGTGTTGTTCTAGTTGTAAATCGTGTTCATGCCAAATCGGGACCTTTGATAATTGACATCTGAGACATTTGGGCTACATAAAAAGCACGAGTATATTGATCATGTTTCATTTCCGAATGTTTGTAAACGGTTTTTGAGTAATCACTCGGGTTCTTCCAGGGTTACTTTCTGAATTTAGGAGGCAGCTCGCAGCTGCCCCTTGGTGACCTACACGAGTTTATTTCACCTGAATTAATGTTAACGGTTTAGCTTGTACGGCCAACATAACTTTAAAAGTGGAGGGTGAATCGCGGAAAAGCCTTAGTTCACTGGTGGGCGATTCCAGGAAGAACCGGAAGGACGTTAGTACTGTACATCAACGACAGATGGTGGCGTCATAGACAAAGAGCTCAAACTTGTTCAGACTTGCACAAGACAAGTTTAAATTTGCATATGACAAATTTAAACGTGCATGCGGCAAGTTCAAACCTGCATGTGTCAAGTTAGTGATGTCGATATTTTTGAAATCCTCGATGTCGATAAATATCGTTATCGAAAATTTTGATATCGAAAATATCGAGTTTCGATTTTTAACATTGAAGAAAGGAGAAAAGAAAAGTAAAAAAAAAAACGTCATTCATATTGTTAACCTAACCTTACTTCAACTTTAAAAAAATTTACGCTGACTTCCATCGCCATTTTATCGCCATAGATAGTTCAAACCTGCTTGTGTCAAATTCATACCTGCATGTAGCAAGTTCAACCCTGCATACGGCAAGTTTAAACTTTCTTGTGGCAAGTTCAAACCTACTTGTGGCAAGTTTAAACCTGCTTGTGGCAAGTTCAAATTTGCATTGTGGCAAGTTCAAACCTGTACATTAGAAGTTTAAAGTCGTTCAAATTT
Organism: Liposcelis bostrychophila; assembly: GCA_037577465.1. NCBI lineage: Eukaryota > Metazoa > Arthropoda > Insecta > Psocodea > Liposcelididae > Liposcelis > Liposcelis bostrychophila. The sequence goes on from CM075210.1 coordinate 12,249,849, forward strand.
GCGTCTTGGAATGAATCCTAGGGCTATTGAGTGCATATTGCGTCGCCTTAGTATTACAGGGTTCTATCATGTTCATCGTATAGTAAGTTAAACATATGAAATATAAAAACGATAATACCCTGTAATACTAACGGCGACGATTGGCTTACAGTTATTTTACGAATGAGTGGAAGCTCCTGTATTTAGAAAGGGAATGCCAACCTTGTGAAGTTAGGTTTCTTTACATGATGATGATCGGTGTTGAATGCTCCTGGAAAAAACGCTGACTGTGAGTTAGATTCGAACCACGACTCGACTCCACACGACCAGAGTCGAGCTCGCTCGTCACTTTAGCCGACATCGTGCCTATAGTATGTAATACTAACTGCAGATAGCTCGGCCAACGATTAAAAGCAGTCCAGATGAAAGAAATATTTGATATAAGATTTTAGTGTCATCACATTTTTTTCATCACTTCATGGTTAAGGAATAAGGAGGAAGATGGAGGGCGAGGAACGTAAATAAAGGAGTAGATTTATGCTAATTACTCAGTGACGTTCAATAATTTGTAAGTTTCAAACCAAGGCTGAAAGCATAGAATTTTGATATCTCTTTTGACTGCCTCATCCAAAATTTCTTCCTCAGAAAATTTTTCCTCTTCGAATTAAGAGCAACGTGTCCAATCATTCCGTCAATATACAAAGATTTCAATCTATAGTTCACCGCCAACTATTACATTTTAACCTATCGAAATTGTAAACAAGGCTTTCCCGCGCTTGCTTTTCTTTTTCGGAATATCTTCGATCCGCTTGGAATATCACAAAAATTAGAATGAAATAAAAAGTCTTAATTAAATACCATGGAAACAACGAATGGGGGCATTGATCGATGGGTTTAAGCATTGATATGTGAAAAAAGAGGGTGCGGTTTTTAGTAAAAGGCGGGGGTGAAATTGAAAAAGTGTAAGCAACCCCTCTTGTGTATATTTCGAGACAGCATGACGATTTTTTTTTTCGTCTCTCTCTCTCTCTCTCTCTCTCTCGTTTACAATCCCAAAGTTCCGAGAGGAAATGAAAACGTAAGAATTGAAAGGTCAACCGTATTGGAATAATGTAGGACTCTCCATGACTAGGCATTTCTAAAAAAAAAAAAAAAAGATCGTCCAAGGTTACCCAGGCGACAAATTTCGTTTTTTTTTTTCTTAAAAAGATGATTTTCGTAAAAGGAAAAAAAAACCGTTAGGAAGAATCACCACCGCGTTGATGACTTATCTTTTTGAGTAAATTACTATGTTGGAAGGTGACGGTACGTGAACTGGAGCAAAAATCAATCATATTATTATTTTATTTTTTTTTTGGATGATAATATTACTAGAACGTGTTTGTGAAGATGAAAATAGAACAATTTTTTATGTGTTTAAAAAAAATTGTTGATTAAATTTTTCTTTTTTTTTTTTTTTTGTTTCATATCAAAATGGCATGTTTTAATACTACAATAATTCCCATTTAAACTTTTACGTAATGTACGAAAAGATAAGACTCAATGTTATGTAAACACTAGTATGTAAACAAACGAGAACATGAGTATGTTGTAAGTTTACGGTGTCAAAGAGGAAAAGAAAAAAAATTGCGGGTGTAGGCGTTTTTGCTTATATATTCAATCTTCGATTAATGTAACGCACTTGTCCGAAATTATAATTATATATTAATTTAATTATAATATATTATTATAATTTAATTATAATAATATATTATATCATTATAATATTATTATAATTATATATAATAGTTATATATTATATTATATTGTATATTATATATATTATAGTTATATATTATAATTTATTCTAATATATATTAACTATATATAGTTAATAAATGAACTATTTAATCATAAAATATTACTTTATTAACTATATTATAGTTATACAGTATATTATAATTTCAATTCAATTCAATTCAATTCAATTTTATTAATACAAATAAAGTTTTACAATTTGGTTAAACCTGACCGAAGAACAATGGATCATTTCGATCCTTCTGCTCTATATTTAATTATAATTTATATAATTTATATATAAAATATATACAAATCTTATACAATTAATATATAATTTTTATATATTTTTTTTTATATAATTTATAAATAAATATATTATATCTCGAGTAAAAAATTTGGTATAGATCATATAAAAAAAATGGTTAAGGCGCTTTTGGGCATTACAAAAGGGGTATCTAGCGTGCGTCGTGCATTCGCTTCGAAAAAAAAGGAATCAATCTAAATAGGGGCAGGTGAAATCTCAAAGTTAAAAGCTTCGTCCCCTTTTACAAGAGGAAGCCATATAACACGGGGAACATCAATAACCACTCTTTATTATTAACATTTTATCCTGCCTAGAAATTTCTTACTTTCCTTTTCTTGCTCTTCACTCCGGACGCTTTTTAATTGAATTTTCGGCTCTCCCTAGTATATTCAACCGTCTTATATTATCTCTTCCTTTGTTTTTCCTTCGTCTCTCTCCCTTTTTCTACGGATATATATATCTTTATTTTAGTATTTTATAGCCTACGATTTCGTGTCATCTTTTCTTACCCTCCCCCCCCCCCCTTCCCCTAGACGGGTATTATGATGTTTTATTTTTATTATGGTTGTTGCGCTAAACGGGAGGTGGTTTCTGTAAAGACAAATTATTGGATATAAGCCAAAGTACATATGTACTTGTGTCATCAATAAATTTTCTTCATCTAAAAAGCTTTTTATTTATTTTTTTTTTTTTTTTTTTTTTTGCGAGCGATTACGCTTTAAATGTTATTTAAAAAGCTACTTTGATATGTTTTTACAAATTAACTGAAACGTTTATGACTGGGTGCTCTGTTTTTTATCATGTAAGTTAATTTTCATTGAGTGCGTGGATCGCGGAATTTAAATTTAGCACTTTTGGGGTTGCGTTCTAATTTTTTTTTTTCTCTCTCGGAAACGATATAAATTTTCGTGTTCTTTTTAGGGCACGCGTTTAACCGTTTTAAAAACATCTGTATATATATTGACATTCATCGTGACCGCAAAATTACACTGTAAGCTGATGTGTTTGGGACATGCAACACCGATGAAACCACGTGCAACATCGGGATTTAATTTTAAGAACTCAATTAAGGGCTTGATTTATTGTTGGAAGCAGAAAAAAAAAAAATTCGGTATTAGAAAAAATTTTAAAAGCGTGTGCGTATGATATATTGTCCCTGTAATAATTACCGTCCGGATGTCCTATTTTGTAAGAAAGTGATTGCAATCAGTCAGAGTTGACGTTTAATTGCTTTACAAACACTAGAGCAATTTCGTTTTTTTTTTTTTTAACGCTTCCTGATTTAAAACTTACCACCGTAAAAACGTTTGGCTGGTAGACAACTTGACGTTTCACGATTTTCAGACATAAACGTCGATGTAAATAGATCGCCCATTTTAATTAGAATGTTTACCTTAAAACGGAATTTGCTGTAAAGTTTTGCAATTATTGTTCTAAATTGGCAGAGGCGTTACTTCGTTTAGGCCTTAAAAAGGGTGGCAAGGCATAAGCTAAGCAGTGATCACGACGAAGATTTTTGTTTAGAATTTGCTCCCAATCAGCTGTTACGCAAGAATAGGGTGATCAAAAAAAAAAAAAAAAAAAAAAAGTGTTTCCGATTTTATTTTTCACCGAAAAATGGGTTCATTTTAGTGTAAAATCGCAAGAAAAATTTTGAAACATTTTTTTCCCCCAACGATTTAGGAGTGTCGCAGAGAGCAAAAAAAAAAGGGCCTAAGCCACAATTTTTTTTATTAGCATTTAATGAAACGAAAATTTGGTGCATTTTTTCGTATTTGAATTTTACAAAAATGGATTTATACGTGCTTTTGACGTTGTAGAAGACGAATTTCACCATCCCAATTTTCCCCGGCGAAAGCCTGAGTCGCCGTTAGCGCTTTTTTAGCACTTAAACCCGATTTTTCGGGCTTGATTTTTATTTATGTACAAATTTGGAGCCCACGAATTTTTCTTTTTTTTTTTTTTTAAGTTGCTTACACTTATGGAAAAAAGCCCGAGGAACACGAATTTTATTATCCCGAATTTTCCCGACCAACGCCTGAGTAAGGGTATAAGTGAAAATTTGGTTTTTTAGGCCAAAATTGATTTTTTTTGCCAAAAAATAGCGATAACTCCTCACCAGTTCGATCCAGAGGTCATGTTCAAGGACATTTTTTACTCAGGACACTAATCAATAAGGAACTTTTGTGTTTCGAATCGATTTCCGAAATTTTTTTACGGTCGGAAAAAATTTGGATTTTCAAAAAAATTACGCATAGAATTTTCCGACCGTAATAAAATTTTTTTTTTTTTTTTAATTTTAAAAAATTTCGGAAATTGATTCGAAAACACTTTTTTTTTTATCGCCCTACCAAGAACGCCTCTGGTTATCTCAAGTTTAAAATTAAATTCATTTTTTTTTTTTTTAGAATTCAGTACTGTGCACATATACGCTCACGTAAAGATATTAATCCTAATCGTGTGACCCAGTCTTGGAAATCAAGGAAGTTGACAAAATTGACAGTTTTATGTCTTGAGGCAATTTCTAACAATTTGGAGACATCCCGTCTTCCTTCAGGTCAACTATTTAATCGCACGGCATTCATCTTATCCTACTATTAAAAGAAAATTGTGCCACACTGGGCACGCGTGACTTTTGATGGAAGGAAGTGCCACAATTATTCAGAAAAAAAAAACGAAGAGAAATAATGTTGCAAACGAGATGAACCTGACCAGCTCAACAACTACAACATACATAATGCCGTAATTATAAAATCAAAAAAAAAAAAAAAAGATCACAATTATCATCATTTCTGGATTAACAACTTTGAACTTTTTAATCATCCTCGTTTTTCCGCTTATATTGATAACGGTTTTAATGAAAGGTGACAGAAGAAAAAAAAAAACTTTGATTACATCTTATCACGCGGATGCTTCTTTTTTTTTCGCTTGTAAAATGATTGCAGTTTTGGTTACACTCACAAAATAATAGTTCATGAAAAAAAAAGATGGTCACGATTATGTCTCCATTTTTAGCTAATAACCAAGTTTACACGAGACTTTTTTTTTTTTTTTTTTTTTTTTTGAGTGAGTCTTCTAATCCGAAGCGGAAGATCGATCATGGGAATAAACTCGCCTGTCCCTATTTAACTGTTTTGTTTATTTATTTATTTTATGGTTCACGGCGTTTGTAATACGAAGACCACAGAGACAAAAATCGTTTAAAAGAAACCACAAGATGGCCCTCATCTCGGGTGGAAAAACTTTCTCGAAATAAAAACGAAATGGATGCATCTGGTTTCCACTTTTAAAGTATGCAATTAGTATAAATAATAATAAAATAAAAAGTGGGGGCTTTTTTTTTTGAGTTTTGACAGTTTTAAAAGAAAATGTGGCGAAAAGACCTCCCGTGTGATTTCAAAATACTTATCGGCGAAAAGAGGGAGAAAATCCGTTTTTCTATGAATAAATTTTTGTATTTTATTCGGAGTCTGGCACAGAAACATAACCAGGATTCATAAGTTAAGAAATTAGGGAAACAAAAAGATGACGATCCTGTTAAACAGGATCAAGTTTGGAAAAATCTTGGAAAAACTACGGGAGAGTAGCCCGTCAGGTAGAAAGGAGGGCTTCGCCCTCTTGTGAGGACGAATGAGCCCTCCTGTAAATTTTTTTGGACTAATATAATATTCCATCCAATCCTCTATGTTAACCCTTTGAGGGTCAAATTTCGAAATTTAGAATATCTATAAAGGTAAAGCACTAGGCCAAAGGAACAATAAAAAACGACTGATGCGCCAGATATTGTTCAGTTATGCAAACGGAGATCCTAACTCCATTTTAATTTTTTTAACCCTTTTCCCGAACTTTTTTTTAACATTTTGTATGAATTGCCGGGTTTTTGGGGTCGCTGATTCCAAATCTGAAAATAGTTTTTTACGTGGGGGGCACACGTGGCCCCCCAGAACACTAACTTTTTTTAAACTATCGGAAAAATAAGATATGGATATCGATTTATATATTTTCCGGCGCCCTGATTTCAAATTTAACATCGGGTTTTACGTATGGGGGCACTTGCGGCCCCTCAGAAAATCAACTTGTTTTAAATTAGCTGCCTCCCGGAAAATTAACTCGTCTTGAAAATAATAATTAAGAAAACTAAAAATTTTAAAAGTAAATAGTCCGCCATCTTTAATTTCAATTTTTTCAAAATTTAGACTTTTGATTCAGAATTAGCAGTTCAAAACCCCCCCCCCCCCCCAAAATATTTCGTTTTTTTTATTTTTAAACTTACAAACGCCTCTACAAAGAAAAAGCTGTTTTGCCCATAAGCTAAACATAGGTGACGCCCTCTACTTAAATACTGCATAAATGATTGTCCGTCCGTTATTTACTTGCATTTTTAAGTTCATAAGAATTAAAAGAGCAATAAATAAAGCGTTTACAAAATTCGAAAATAAAAAATCTGCTATTTTTAAATACGATTTTACCGGCCATCCGCCATCTTGAATTTTGGTTTTTTTAAAATTCTGATTCATATTCGGTTTCATCAGGTCAAAACACTCTTAGTTACATGGTTTTTTCAAATTTTTAAGAAAATTAAAGCATTGCAAGGTTGCAAAACTCATGGGTCCATAAATGGATCCATGGATGTCTGGGAATTAAAATCCATGGGTCCATATATGGATCCATGGACGGCAAAAGATTAAAAAGGACCATTTAGAGGCCCCCTGAAAAAAACTTTCCGCCCGCCAAGACGGGCATAAATCTTCGTCCCTTTCAAACATCAATTACCCCTTTCCAAGTTTTCATGGGCGGATATAGAATTTTTTTTTTTTGGGGGGGGGGGGGGGGTAAGAATAGGGAAAAACATTTTCTGGGGGGGGCTGACCCTATTCAGGCCATATCATTTTCAAAATCCTAGGGGAGCTATTCTGCTTTCTGGGGGAGTGCCCCGTAGCTCCGCCCACACGGTAAAAATTTTATGTTAACATTAACATAAATCGTGTGTGGACTTTTTTTTAATGTTAAAAATTAACATATTTATGTTAAAATAATAACATAATTATGCTAATTTTAACATAAACTGTGTATGGACTTTTTTCTTAACATAAAATTCTTTACCGCGCATGTTTACGTTTAAAATTTATTTTACAACACTGACCACAACGAAGAATTCGGGGCCGAATACCGGACTGATATTTTCCTTGAAAATTTACCAATGTGAACTGATAAGTCATGACTTAGTCACGATTTATCAGGAAGGAGAAGGAGTGAAACAAATTACTAACACGGACTAAAAGAAAACGGACAGACAAGTCAAATAATTAGCAGTAAAAAAAAAAAATGAACTAACAAAAATGTTGGTCGGTTGGCCCTCCTTTCCGTATCAGAGAGAGCGAGCATTTCCACAAAATTCAAATGATTCTCTCGATATCGATTGAAATTGATATGTCTGGTCTACCAAAACCGTCATTATTTAATTGACCTGAAAACGATGCGGTATTCAAATCGTTCATATACGCACAAAATAAAACCATAAATCGCAATCCGTGTCATTTTCCAAACGGTTTTTAAGTATATGTAGCATATATATGTCTGCCCCCTTCAGAAATGGGCACAACACTAAAAATATTTTTCACACCTTCAAAAATTTATCATATCCAGGAAGTATCATTTACACAAAAAGCACGCCGCAGGTGAAAATCACCATAGATATAAACTTCGCAAAAATATCCTCATATCAAAGTACAAACAAAACGAAATTATCGTTCCCTCTTCAAGATCATTTTATAAACCAAATGTGTACTGCAAACATTTTCCACCCTTTGCATGATTCATAATACCCTCCGAGGAATACTTCAACTCCCTTGATTCATCTCTATCTCATTGATAAAAGGATTATAGGTCAGGGGTGCAATAGCCCAGAAGGTCATTCCGAAACGCAAGCATTAATTTCGTCGATTATGACAAAGAGGAGATGAGTAAAAAAAGAAAAAAAAATCCGGAAATAAAAAAAATAAAAAAATCGAAATTTTCAAAAAAAATTTGGGACGACTTTTACGTTCACAGTTAATTAAGCAATTAATTTTCTGTTCTTGTGGAAAAACACGTGGCTTAGCAACGTTTTAATCGAATTAGTGTCAAACACGTGTGGGCATCATATATAATTTTTTTTTTTTTTTTCAAAATTTTTCGCCCAATCCGACCCTTTTCCAGCAGTATAAATGATTCAAGATAGAAAGAAATTAAACAAAAAGGGGGATAGCGATCATCGGCTAAATGGAAATTTCCTACAAAAACAGGGTGAAAATTTTATTAAAAAAAAAAAAAAAAAAAAAAAAAAGATGGAGGGTGATTAGCCCAGAAAACAAGCTCTTGATAAGGCGAAAACAGGAAGATTGGATATTTCTCCTCCCGTTGAAAGATTTATACTTTCTGATTTAAAACAAAATTATGTAAAGGAAAATAATTCACCTCCTGTGATTTATTTTTGAAAAAAAAAATGTACAACCCGAGACAAAGGATCTTTTTGAAGGCCGCAAGGTAAAGGAGTGTTTTTTTTTTTTTTTTTTTCTTTAAAAAAAGATTTCAGACTAGTTAATTGAAATTTAATTAAAGAGATTGAGCATTTTACATGTCATAAAGGTCGTTGAGGTTACGATGAGGCTATATTAATATTGAAACGACCTCGGGCAACTTCATCAAAGCGCCACCTTGGAAGAGGCTACGCCGAAAACAAAAAGAACAAATTATACAATTTGCAAATGTTGCGCTAATGGAAAGTCGAACAATGCGCTGAAAATTGTTTCGCAATCGCGTATACACATAAATTAGAAATAATTAATTCATCACTGGCTCTTCCATTTTATTTTTTCAAAATACTGTTGACGTAAATAAAGTCTGACGGGAAGCATGATATACAAATAATCATGAGTTGATGACAGATTTTTTTTTTTTTTTTTTTTTTTTTTAGGGAGAGAAATACATACTTTTCGCGGTATAATTTTTAACACTTCCATAGTCACATCGAACGGCCAAAGATTTTTGGAGGAGGCTCCAAATGGCATTTTACAAGATGGGAGATTACTGTGGGCCAAATGCGAAATCGACCAAAGAAGCTCAAACCTCGATTCATGAAACTGAGCCACTGTTTTGTCGACCTTGGCCAAGGACCACAAATAGTAGCTCTGGAAACTAAAATTTCCCTCTAAAAATTGATTCCTTTCATAAGCCCAGCAAACGAGTCAGATTTTCGTCATCAGGTATCGTCATTTCCCGGGAAAACCTTTTCGAGATTTTCGACGTCAAAATGACGCCATCAGGTATGACCGAAAACACATATCAGACAATGACGTCTTATCGACGTCAAAGTAATGACGTCATCAGATGTGACCGATAGTATAGTTGACGTAAGTGTGACGTAAGTGTGACGTCTTATTGACGTCATACTAAAGTCAACTAGATTTCGAAATACAAACGTCGGGACTATTATGACGTCAATAGGACGTCACTCAGTGACAGACGTTGTTATCGGTCACACTTAATGAAATCATTTTGACGTCGAAAATCTCGTTAAAAGAAGCCCCGAAAAGTTACTATATCTGATGACGTCTCCTGTACGTATATTGTGACGTCTCCTGTACGTATACCGTTGACGTCTTTATGATACCGATGACGGTTAGCAAAGCTGGAAACTAAAATCTAGTAAATATTTCTTCCAAAAATTGATTCCTTTTATAAGCCCAGCAAAAAAGGTGACGTCATGGTGACGCGTCAGATTTTCGTCATCAGATATCGTCATTTCATGGGACAACTTTTTCGATATTTTCGACGTCAAAATGACGCCATCAGGTATGACCGAAAACATCTGTCAGACAATGACGTCTTATCGACGTCATACTGACGTCAACTAGATTTCGAAATACAAACGGCCGAGAGTATTACGACGTCAATAAGACGTCATTCAGTGACAGATGTTATCGGTCATACTTGATAAGTCATTTTGACGTACAAAATCTCGTTAAAAAAGTCCTGGAAAGTGACCATATCTGATGACGTCTCCGGTACGAAGTCGTACCGCATGACGTCAACGGTATCATTCGTTCGTCGACGAAGTATGTCACCATTTTCGCTGGAAGAATATTCATCGAAAGTGAATTTTTTTGTCTCGAGAATTTTATTTTTCCCATTTTCGCGGATTTTCACTACCATTCTCAAGAAATTTTCAAGAATTTTCGGACTCAGATAATTTTTTTCATATTTTTTCCGACTCGAGATTTGAAGGTGCTATATCGGGATATCGGGATTTCCGAATCTCGAAAACTTAAAATTCCCAAAAAATCCTAACTCAAATTAAATTCCTCCCAGCGCTCCTTTCTTCACCGCGAGCCAGATTTTAGAATTATTCTTTAAAAAGATTTTAATTACAAAAAATTATCTAATTTTGAATTTTTCCCCACTTTCTCACCAATTAATCAATTTTAATCGATTAATTTTTTTTTCGGATATGGACTGACTGATGTAAATTGATTAAACACATATTCCTGCGGTCGCAATTAAAAATTTTACTTTTTCTTATTAATATGACAAGTAAAGAAAGAAATGACTCGATGAGCGCGTATTAGATATAGTTGACCACCCACAAGGCGTTGACACTCGAAATCACTCTGTAATTTAAAAGGATGAAGATGACGGGTTATGAGCTACTCCTTTTACACTACACACATCGCCAGATACCTAAACTGTATATTATTTCGTTGTTTCTGAAAGGAAACAGGAATTTGTTATTTTTTAATGAAAACAATGAATTTCATTCACGTTGCATCAAAATTAAATTAACTATGAACAATGCATTCTTTTTATAAAAAAAAAACGATGGGCAATACGAAATGGAAACGAAATTGTAGCATGGTCTGTGTATTTTTTTTTTTTTTTTTCTGTTACAGTGAAAGTTCGAAGTCATGTCGTCTTTGAATTTCGATTGGAGTGAATGCATCTTTAAGTGTCTCAATTTTTTTTCTTTCTTACAAAAAAAAAAATCTTTCTCTCCTCTTTCCCTCTGTCTATAATCACGAGAACTGTCAGGGTTTCGTCAAGATATACGATATTACATTTTCTTAGGTGGAGAAAAGGCTAGAGTTCCCATTGGAAGTATCACGACATGTAATTTGAAACGGTTTGCAGGAAAATATTTTTCTTTTTATCAGAAAAGAAATAAAAGAGGATAACGAAAGCTTGGACAGCCATTTATTTTTTCTTTATTAAAATTTATGGGATTCTGTAAAGGAAACTTTTTACGGAGAAAAAAAAATTTGGAAGTTAATTATTTCACATTTGTTGTAACACAGGAAATAAAGGCATGCTAAGTTTAGCAGTTTATTGATTTTTCAAATCTCACGTTTCGTCAAACAACGGGTCCATAGCCAGTACGAGGGAGGGGCTCAAAATTTTTCAGGCATGGCATTGCACTCCTGGAAAATATTTTTGATTATGGTTAACAAAAAAGGCGACGTCATGGTGACACGTCACGTTTTGGTCATCAGACAAGGTCATTTTCCGGGACTTTATTTGGCGTGGTATTCAATATGACGTGAATGACGTCTTATGGTCGTCCTATTGGCGTCTTATTGTCATCTTATTGGCGTCTTGTTGATGTCCTATTGACGTCTTATTGTCGTCCTATTGACGTCTTATTATCGTCGATTTCGAAATGCTAATGTCACATCTTCCAGACGTCAACAAGACGTCTTTACGTCCTACACTCACAAATTGTATTATCGGTCATTCTTAAAGAAGTCATTTTGACTCGTAAAATTGTCTCAGAATGTGACCATGCCTGTTGACGTCTTTTTGACGTTTAGAGTACGTCACATTTTTCGCTGGTTAGGTTCGTCAAAAACTAGGACAGGAACTTCTCTTCCAACCATACCGATTACAATTTCTGTACCTCAGAGCCAAAGCTTCGAATTCGAAAGTAGTTGCCACGTGATCGTTTCTTACAAAAAATAAATAAACAGCCATTTTGTTTTTTCAAATTCTATGTTTTGACTCTGATTAGGTGCGTTCGGAAATCTGGTCGGAGATCTAGGTCTTCTCGGAGATGGATATCAAATTTCGATATCTCGATATAAATCGAAAAGGAATATAGGCTCCGTGAGACTTTATTTCGTATAAATATACACTTAAATATACCTGTTTACCTTATGGAAGCGTCTATATTTCCATCACGCTATTATTTTATTTTTATTTTATTTTAATTTTAAAAGAGACAAAATCAACAGGCGATTAGTTCGCGGGAATATTGCTTTTATATAAGCTAAACATAATTTTAACGGTGGCGCTGCAGTCAAAGTCGTTCGGAGCCTACAGCTTTTATGGCCATCATAAAAACTATATTCCTTTTTGATTTATATCGAGATCGAAATTCGATATCCATCTCCGAGAAGTCCGAGATCTCCGACCAGATTTCCGAACGCCCCTATGTACAGATTTCTTTACGTCAATTCCTTTGGTACGGACGGTACTTCCTCAGCTCAAGGGAATTCTTTCGTGGGTACTTCTGAACTTCCTTCTTACGAATCTTTTGACAATTTAACAATTGCTTTTGTGTATTTTGCTTTTATATATTTTTATATTGCTTTTATATATTTGACAATTTTTTAATTGTAAAAATATCAAGTGTGACCATATTCTCCCCCTTCACGCACCCCTAGAAAATCCTTTTTATTCCTGATTGGGGTCGCCAACTCAAAAATTCAAAAATGTAGTAAATTTTAAATTTTCAAATGAAAAATATGGTACTTTATAGAACACCAGTAATATTTCCGAACAGTAACAGAAGAAAAAAATGATAAAAAAAAAAATTTTTTTAAAGTGGTAGAAGACTAAAAATAGCACAGTCGCTATTTTCGGTACTCTAATTGATTAATCTCTCCAATTAATTGACAAACGGATGCAAGGTACATATATATATTACAACATGCCTGAGCTCTCATGAATAAAATTCTCCAAAAATTCGAATCCCTAAAAAAAATATTCCATTCAAAAATGTTCCTTCCAGTTTTTCCAAAAAGAACTTGTTCAAAAATAATTAGCTCCTTAGTCGCTAAATAATACCCATTACGCAAAGATTAGTCAGCAACACCCAAAGACATCTTAGCCACACAGTCAAAGCTTTAAAAATTCCCCACAAGAAAAGCTTCGTTTTTCAATAGGAAATTTATACAGCTTTGACCGTACATTTCATTGTGCTCATTTAACTCGCAGCTATCAATGCATCAGAACATTCATAACCACGCAAAGTTCATATATGAAATAATGCACAAAGAAAATAATCATATGCAGGTTAAAAAACTTTAAATAACCATCAGATTACTTCTAAACCGCCGAAAAAAAAAATATGAATATTTAAATATACCCCGCATTTCCAAGTAAGTCGGACAAATATTTGGCATACATAATGCAAATATCTCATTAAAGTAAATATTTTAAAATCTGAGCGATTTAATATGTATATTTCTTATAAGGAAAACCCATAAGAAAGAAGCAAAGTGCATATACCTTGAGGTTATTTGAACGATACTTGAATCATTCTCGGCAACTTTTCTTTCCTTTTTTTTTTTATCTTCTACCGTTGCAAAAACAATCAATATTTAAATTGTTCAAGTCTATTTAATGTTTCTATTAAAAAAAATAAATACATTGTATTTTAAAAGTATGAAAGGAAAATCGTGAGCGCGTGGCCACGCAGCTACCGAATCCCAATAGGTTTATACGGGTATATGTGCCTCACTAGCAATTTTAAAACCATCACTTAAAATTACTTTTTAATAAAAATATATTGCAATTAAACGTTTCAAAAAAAAAAATACATTTTTTTGTCTTAAAAAAATCGTATAACTTAGGATTACCCGCGTTGCTTTTTTCTGTCACGTTTTTAAACGATTTATGTTTATTCGCTTGTCAGCGAACGCGAACGCGGTTTGTCTAGGTCCTAATTTTTTTTTTTTCCTTCACAGAATTCTTGGCAAATGATTGTTATATATATATTTTAAAAAGAAATCAGGGCGACAAGAAAATGATTGGTAAAGTCATCGACCGATTTCAATGCAGGGAGTACCCGGCGTTAACGTCAATTTTTGATTCTTTGACAAGTACACGGAGCAAGCTTTTATAAATATTTTTTTTTTTTGTAAAAAAAAAGGAGTCTAGACTGTGAATGGAAAGCGTTTTTTTTTTTGCGAACGGAAACGAGAAATAAAATAAATCACACCCATGGGGACACACTAAAGAGCTTTTGCTTTTAAAATACTTGAATGCCTCATTTATGGTTTTAAACGAGCTTTTTTATAATAATCGTAAACTTCATTTCACACCGGCATTCGCATTTCGCATTCCTTTATACTTTTATTTATATATTATTGAAATATATATAAAAAAAAATTAGAATCAATAAAACCAATATAAGAAAAATAATTTAAAGCGTCGAGATTTTTTTTTTAACTTTCTCTCTATAGATAAATTTATTATTTTTAGAATGGCATAAGTACAGTTATCCGAATTTCACGGTCTGTAGGAATCGATCAAGACAGAGAGATGCTTGATTGATTCGCATTTCATTTGATTTATAAAATGTTGACTTCTTCAGCAGGTTGATTCATTTCCGCCGGTAATAAAATCAGCCTTGGGATGGCTCTTTTTTTTCCCCTTCGATGAAGATTTATCCGGTTAATTCACTTTAAATTACGTTGGTGAATTTTTTTTTCTTTTTTCAGCTGGGATTTGGATTTTCCACGTGCAAATAAAATTTTAAATTTACACGTTTTTTAATTTCAATTTTAATTTATTACCCTACACGTTTTTTAATAAAATTTTTAATTTACAATTTTTAATTCGCACAAATTTTTAATTTTTAATTTTTAATTTCCAATTTTTTTCAATTTATGCAACCAATTTTTAAATTTAATAGGCTTGCAAAAGTTAATACCGGTAGTGTCTTTTTCAAATTTTCTCATAGTATAAGTTTATAGTAAAAATTAAAAAAAGGTTAGGGAATTAAAAAAAAAATTATTCCAAAAAAAAAAAAAAAAAAAATCATTCCATTTTCAAAAACTAACAAAAATTTACTTGGAAGGATTGGACAATATCCCCTCTTTGACTGCCCTTTGCCCCCCCCCCCCGGAAAATCTTTTCCCTACTGTGCTTATGCATAGGCGCAACATTATTGTCCTGCTCCCCTCGGGTTAATAAATGTTTGCTACACTCCTGCTTCAAGAGATGAAATAAAGACCCAAAGGGTTGCAAAAACAGTGCCATTTGATCATTTTTTTAATCTAAATCATTAACAATAAAATGATCGAAAACAAAATTTCAGGTAGTGATATCCATCGCCAATCAAATTTTATCAAAAGACAATATGACTTCCCTTGGATAAACATTTGCATTTACCGGGGAGAGATAAGCAGCGCTGACAGAGGATTAACCTAGTAATAAATTACCTAAAATGCAAATTAGTAAAGAAAAAAAAAATTTTCCGCAATGCTGTCTCCTAATTTCCTCTTCCAACAGGTGTGAGAATCAGACAAATTAAAAAAAAAAAAATCTAATTCAAGTTTTTCTCATAAGCAAAATGGAAAAAAAGTCCCGCAAGACGTTACTCATAAATTAATTTAATCCATGATTTAAATATTCGCCACGGTGAACACGAAATTCTGTATTTCCGGAAAAATTTAGTTCAGCTACTAAATATAAGAAACTACAAGATATGAAATATTATTTGGGAATGTGAAATTTTTTCAGGCGATTTAATCTCCATGCCTGGGTTTCCTTGTTTTTAGATTTCTAATTTTTTTAAGTTTCTGAACAAAAATATGCATTCTATAGAATCATTCGAAAGTTCATTAGGTACCTTCGGTCATTTCATGGAAGCCAATACTCCTAATTTATGGGAAATTTAGCTTTGGCTCCAAATTTGGCTCCAATTTGGCTCCAAATTTATGGGAAATATATGGGAAAATGAAAAGACAGGTCAAAAAGAAAAAAAATGTTTAATTCAAAATGGCTTAGGTAGACCAAATATTTTTTGACTGCTTCCTCCTTCTGCTATTGTCATGAAGAACACTTGATTCTTCTGGCAGCAAGAATACCTTAACTTATGCCAGCAAAAAATGTAGCATCCATATACAAGCAGTACAGCCCTTTATCAATAAAAATGGTCATTCACAGAAAATCTCAAAAATCAACTTTTAATTTTTTAACGAAAACACACTGCACAACTAATTGGTGAATCAAAATAATAAAATAGTTATCTTATTTTTCAGATCACCTAATTCCTTTAAAGAAATGTAGATGATGAAACAAACCAAACCTACATAATAAATAACACAACATCCTCATTGAAAATAATGTTATCAAACCTAACCCATCAACAGTTTTGCTTGGTTTGATTAAAAAAATTTAAAAAAAAAAAAAATCATGATAAAATTATTTTTTAACTATATTTATTTTCTATTTTTCGATATTTGCGTGACTTAAAAGCCGCATTTCTTTAATTGCAAAGGATACTACACGTGAAATAACATATTCTGTTATATTTAATTAACGAGAGTTTAAAAACTTGAAAAAAAAAAAAAAAAACTCTGTTAGTTGTTTTCAAGTAATAATGAATGATACGATTTAATAACCCCTTTCATTGATTTCAGTACATAACAGTTCCCGGAGAACTGTCGAAGTCAGGAAAAGAGGGGGGGTTCCCTGGCAGATAAGATATCCCAATGCCATCCTTGCCCGGAAATTTTAAAAACTGAAATTCACGTGAGTTAAAAGGTTCGAGAAAGCTTTTTAATTTTCCCTTAAAACCCCTTTCACGTTTTCTTTTAAGAGAAAAATCCGGGTCATTCGAAATCAAAACATTTATCCTACCTTTTTTTCCGAGGCGAATTTAATGATTTTTTGGGTTTTCCCGTCCAATCCAAAATCTAAGCCGTGTTTTTAATCCACAAATTTCGGCTTATATTTTTTTTTTGCAACTACAAAATTTGCACAATCACTTTTTTTGCACTTGTTTATTTTTAAATCTGCATTTTGAAAACGAAAAGGGGAAAAAACTGACAGGATTAACGTAAACTCGAATTTTTTGACGGAATAAATAAATAAAAAAATTATAATTATCACCTCATTACATTATATCACAATTTAAAATTTATAAACAAAACCTGACAAATAAACCAATGCGACTGGTCTCCGTGTTGCGGCAAAGCGAAATAAAATTCTCCTGTGATATGGCGGACCCAGCTGTTTTATAATCACAACGATTGAGTAACAAATCCGCGAATGTTGCTCATTCGATGTGAATGAAAATCAAAAATATAAAGTAACGTCTTTCACGACGTCGCGAAATATTTTACAGGACCGAAGGGAAATCCCATTTAAAATTAAAAAATATACCGGAAAAATAATATAGATTTCCGTAAGTTCATTTATTTTTTGCCGTCGTTATTAATCTCCGTTATCATATCCGATCCGATTTTATGCTTTTGACCGAGAAGAAAAATTTATTTATTTTTGATTTTTGTGAAATGGTAAAAGTAACTGATAAGATTAAATAATAACTTCCTGTCTAGCAATGTTTTGAAATATCAGTGAAATTGGTATTGATGTTGAGATTAATAGACGGCTGCACCAAATTTTAATGGCAATGTTATCAATTTCTTTTTGAATGGTACCGATGATTAAAAATTCCGATTATTGCTCAGAATTTTAATGCAAACAAAAAATGCAAAAACATGTTCATAAGAATTTAGAAAAATGGCTTGACAAGCACCGATTTCAAAAGAAAAAAATTCCCGATAGATCGCGTTATCGAACGAATAGTTTTCAGAATTTCTGCTGCCACGTTTGTCGCCGATGCCGCGAATTTTAATATTTTTAATGTAAAATTAAAATTCATGATAATGCTTCTGATTAATTGCTAATTAAAGACTTTTCAAGTGCAAAGCGTTTTTTTTATTGGTTGAAGTTTCTTAAACGAAGTTGCTTTAATTAAGAAATAAAAAAGTAAATGGGTGCAACAGTTCCTTAATTAAAAGCTGAAAGAAGACGGAAAAATTGGAAACGATGCTTACATAACATGGCCTTACAATAGTAACACCGGTATGTGGTAGACTCTTAATTCTTTAATTTACTACCGAAAATAGTACCGAAGCTTTGCTTTCGTTATCATATCTGATTTTCGCTTATTGTTTGCTTAATTTTGCCTATTTTAATTAGCAACACAAGAGGGAGATTACGTACAACAAATGAACTGATTACTTTATGTAGCACTTTGTCAGAGAAATTTATTACAGAAATGTTAGGACTTTTTATATTTAAAAAGTACTACTTATTTATATATTATTCCAAATAAAAGGTCTAGCAAGCAAGAAGGACGTCTTATGGACGCATTCGAAAAAATCCTGAAAACTTTACTTAATAGTTTGCATTTTTTAACATAGTTTTCGATCATGATAATGACTTGATATGACCAGAAATATAAATGACGACAAAAAATAATCTGAAAATGGGAAGTCATAAGATGTTACTTTTGAATTTTAAAATTCTTTCGGGACATCTAAATCAAAAAATCTTAAGACTTTTTGCAAAAATTTTCAATAATGGTATTGGTCTACATACAAATACATTCAAAAGTCCTGAAGGCTAGATAAAATTTTCTTGAGATAATTTAAGGACGTATCTAGATTTTTTATACTTCTTGATCTTCACGTATTTTGGAGAATGTAATCACTTCTAAATCTTTACTAACTTTCTTCTTTAAAACCTTTCTAACTGCTTCAATACATCAGCAAAAACAACGTTTTTAGGTAATGCTTTACCATTCCTAAATTAAATACTTAATTTCAAAAAAAATACCTAAATGGCTGTGGTAACTTCTTGAATTGAATTCAGTATTAATAAAGATATGATGTCCATTGCTTGAAAGAGTGAGCTTTAAAGACTACAAGTTATTTCATGTTCTCATTTAAATCAAAGCATTCAAGCTTTCAGCTGCCATTAAATTGATCAAAATGAGCAGAATCTAAATCTTTTGCCGCTTCTCCATTATGGCTCAAAATTAATTTTTAAAAATTTCTGGAAGTACTGTGCTTTAATTATTCAAACATGGATTAAGAATAAAAAAATGCAACGTAGTAAAACTGGCTAACTTCTGGAAATTTTGAAAATTAATTTTAGAAAATTAAAATTGAGCCATAATGGAGAAGCGGCATTTAAAATTTATAAAAATTTAAAAAATTACGTTTACAATGAAGCAGAAAGGAAATTACACGGTTTAGAAGTTAAGCAATATAAAACATAAGAATTTTTTTTATTAAATTAACATGCAAATTTTGTTAGTCCATTTTTTATTATTTAACCTGATTAAGTATAAAATACAAATTCCACGCGATTCGAAAAATAAGTACAAATAGATATCTAAGGCACTTAGATACTTTCAAAATCCGGGGAAATTGTATAAATAAATTTTTAAATAATAAATATTTATAAATAAAGATACTGTAGGACAATAATAAAAGGCTTCATGCATTGCTCTTTTTTCGTAGCATCAAATCTCTTAAAAGACATTATCCTGGGAAGATTTGCAAAATCATGGGCACATTTTTAAAATGTTCCAGAATCTTTAGCTTGTTGCAGACGGTTATCCAAAAATTTTAGATCCAACATTAATGCCTCGAAATCAGGTAAAATCCTAATTTCCTGCTTTACCTTTATTGGCAATAATAATGGAATTTTCAAAAGTTTAGAAAACATCATTTAAAGTAGGGATATAAAAGGCTAAAATATTCAAAATGAAAGAAAAATAAAAAAAAAAGATAATCTTTTAAAGAGTTTTCACTATCACAAAAAAAAAGAGCAAATGCATGAAGCTACCTCCCAATTTTTTTTTTAAATTAAAAATCGGCTATAAAAAAAAAACAATTCGAAAAAGTTTTCAAAAAAAGTTTTAACTTTCCAAAATTTTTTACCGTAATGCTTTTTAAGCACCGGATCCTAACTCTAAAATAAAAAATTGTTAAGCACTAATTTCGTACCGTAAAATACAATGGAAATGTATAAGTTTCTTATTTAACAAGATATTTAAAATGCATTGCATACTTTTGATTAATTTCTACATATCTGGTTGCAATCCCTTCCTAAATTTGGAAATTAAAAAAAAAAAAAAAAAAAAAAACTTTCGAAAGTTTCCAAAGACTGACTTTAAAGCAGTGACTGTTTACGTAAAATACTTTTTCAAAGTTCCGAAATCATTAATTAATAAAAACTGCTTCCACAGAAGTAAATGCATTCTTTAATTTAAACATCTTAATTGTTTTGGTTTTATGCCTCGTCCTTGTCCTTGGCACCATGTTTCAATATGCGGGTAAACTCGATGTAATCGAACATTCCGTTCTTAATAGGCGCTTCCCTGTACATTTCATCTACCTGTGAATTTCAAGAATATTTATTACACATACTAGCGCAAAATATGATAAAATGCTATATGACCAAAACAATTGCAGATTAAGAATGATTCAACAGCACAATACCACAATTTTCTTGATAATATCATTTGCTTACATCTTCATCTGAAAATCTATCACCCATGGTAATTAAAAGCTCTCTCAGTCGATCTTCATTAATATAACCTGTGTTCTCTTCATCGAAACAACCAAAAGCATTTTTAATCACATCTTCTGGATCAGTTCCTTGTAACCGTTCCCCAAAAAGAGTGAGGAACATTGTAAAGTTAATAGGTCCAGGAGCTTCATTCATCATGGCATCCAAATAATCGTCTGTTGGGTTTTTACCTTCAAAAAAAAATTAAAAAATTAAACATTTTCTTTGCAATGGTTTTAAATGGCTGATATTCCTACCTAATGAAGCAAGCATATCATGCAAATCCTCTTTGTCCACAAATCCATCCCGATTTTGATCTATCATATTGAAAGCCTCTTTAAACTCTTGAATCTGAGCTTGATCAAACATTGCAAATACATTGGATGTTGCTCTTTGGGCTCGTTTTTTGGTGGTAGCCCTACGACCTGCTGCTTTTCTTGATGACATGTTCTAGAAAAAAAAAGCACAACATAGATTTCCTTGGAGTAAAAAATTTAGGAATCCTGCCAAATAAAATGACCGCCGGTGCACTTCCTGATTAACAATATCAAAACTTTATGTCTTTCTCGATAATTAAATAATAATTATTGACGGTTTTATCAATATTTGGTTAAAGTGACTACTTTGCGCCTATCTGACGTCATATAGGTATAAACACAATGACATCCATTTACAATAAAAAAGGCTGTATTTTATTACTGTTCATGTTAAAATAAATATATTTTACATGAACTTAATGCGACCACTGAATAAAATATACCTTGATAATAAAATAAAAATCACTTTTGACATGAAAATAAAAACACACGTATTGGGTTAGGTCAACTTTTTATAACCTTATCACATATATTTACAAATATTAGTCTTGGAAAAAAAAAAACGTAAAATTAATATCAAATAAAACAAAATTACTTACTGCGTTATTTTATGTTTTTAAAGAAATTTAAAACAAATTAAATTTGGATTTTTGATCCTAATGGAAAGTGAATTGCAAGCAGATGAATCAACTCACCACACCTAGCGCGAGCGCCTGACCTGCTGGTGCGGACCATTTTTGAACTAATCATCCGCCATTTCGTTTTTAAATGAAAAACCGTTATTGTTTTCATATATTTATCGTATAATTCATTTTAAACGCTTCGTAACATATTTAATAAAGCTCCTGTACAGCTTAGAAGATTAAGGGATGATTTTTGGACCCATTTTTTTCCAAACGAAAAATCATGTGACGAATTTTCTCAAGATAACACCATTTATGGTAGTTAGGTCATATTTGCCGTAAATGGAATAGTCTACTTTCCTTGATTGCGATTTTTTTTCCAAGGCAGTGGCGCTTGGTTTAGGTTCTTCGAAAGGAGTGGCGGATGGTATTAAGTTAAAATTATGTTCAATGTCATTATAAATTTTGAAAAAAATTGTATTCTCTTATTAGAAAGATCAAAGTAAAGAACCAAGTCCGATGAATTCGTTTTATTTTGATTAAAAATGGCCCAGTATTGAATTAAGGAATTTTTTTTTTAAATTAAAAATCAATAAATATTCTCTCGACAATCTGAACTTCTAAGAAAAAACATGTACTTAAAATAACAATCGTTTCCCAAGGTGAAATTTCAAGAAGAAAAAATTAAAAACATTTAAGCTTCTTTTCGTCAGAGGTGTGACTCTCTCTTGCCTTCCTTTTCTCAGAAAACTCCCCGAGAAATATTTCCATCTTAGGGAATTCAGCAGTGAATTGGTTTTTAAAATTATCAGAAAAAAGGAACGTGTAAGCGAGCTAATGTTTTATTTATCCAAATAAGCCAGGCAAGTTAAAATAAATGGCCACCATGGAAAGTTTATAGCAGATTGAAGTGGGTAACTCCATAAATTCCTGAAGGTTATTCCCAACTTTGGGTGCAATAATTTCACAAAAGCATATCAGCAAACAATGTTAGATACGCACGTTAGAGAATATAACACGTTGCGAAACACGCAAGAAGAAAATGTAAGAGAAAACGTTAGCAAAAAAGTTTTTAAGGATAATCACTAATCAGCCAGGAAAAAATTAAGATCATTGGACAAAAACCTTAAAAAAAATTGTAATCAATGTTCAAAATAAATAACTAGCATTTAAAGCAATTATCCAGATATTTTGTAAGGAATTCCGATTTAGGTTTAATATAGAACAAAACAAATCAAATTTATAACAAAATTTTATAATTTATTACAAAAACATATAAAAATTGGATACTTTTCTCATTTATTTACATAGGTTATCCGATCAATAAAGCCCAAAGCCTGAAAATTACTTCCCAGTAAAGTTTAACATTTAAACAAACTTATATTCATTGAGATTTGAAAATTCAAGACTTCGAGACATAAATAATTCCTAAGGATTTTCTTTATATATTTACCAAAATGAAACTCATACGATTTATATCAAAACTTTGATAAAACGGTCTCGCAATATTTATTATGAAAATTCCCTAAAGTTTCTACCGCTGGATCTCATTAAGATGACGAATATATTTTATTCTTATCTCGTGCGTTCAAAAAAAAAAAAAAAAAAAAAAGGAAAAAAAATCTCGTCATTTATCCTTTGGTTCCAGTAAAAAATATTTTCACGAATGGATATCTTTTTAAATCGTTCGAAAATACTTACATTTTATTACATCACATCAAAAGAGTAAAAAAAAGGAGCTCTGTTTTTTTTTCTGAACATATAAATAATTGAGCTCCTAAAAAGCAAGATTTTTTTTAAAGTGACATCTCCCTTAGAAATCGAGGTCACATTGCATGTCAAAAAATTCTTGCATAATTAATTCCTTTCTTTCAAAGGAAAAGAAAAATCTTACTCTTTTTAGAATATTTATTATCTTTTTTGTTTCTTCCTAAAAATTTATTCACCGCACAGCAACTCCATTAATAGTAACTACATTCCCGTTTCTAACACCCACGGGCGAGGGTTCGTAATGCGAACTTCCAGAGGAAACGCTTCGATGATGACCGGAATCTTCATACGGAGCATCGTACATCCCATCTCCCTCGTGTACATTTTCGTACATGTTCGGATGAGCGCCTTGATAACCTCCGCTCCTATCTCCGTTTAAAGTGGCGTAAGACATGACGGCCGTACCTTGCTCTTCTTTCCTGACGGCCCCTTCTATGTTTTCCGTATTCTTGACGGGTGTTGCTTTCCTCCTTTAAATAAAATTAATGGGATTAAATTCGTGAAAGCGTTAACTAAGGGTTAAATCAAATACACTTACAATCTCAAATAAACAAGACCGAGGATAATAAGAAGGAAAACTACAACTCCAGCACTAATTCCAATAGCTAAAGGCAACGTCTGCGAAGTTTGACTTTCCCCGGTAGTCACTGAAAATCCGAGAGAAATTATTTCAGTTAAAGGGTTAAAAAGGGAAGGAAAAAAAAGTTTAATTAGACACGGTTTATTTACTTTCGCATCTCGGTTCTTCCCCTGACCAAGTTCCGTCTTCTGTACATTTTCTGAGGTAAGGACCTATCCTCTCGTATTGCGGTACGCAATGGTACTCTACGGCGCTGTTGTAAGTCGTTGTTCCGTTCATTATAATTACTCTCCCATGTTCGATCTCGCCTGGATGTTTACAGTCCACAGCTAAAAAAAAAAAAAAAAATTGTAATATTAGTAGAATACTTCAAAAATTAAAAAATTTTTTAAATTCTAACCGATGCATAGCGGTACTCGTCCACTCCACGTTCCCTTTTGTAAGCATATCCTCGTTTTATTCCCTTCCATATTTTGACCGGAAGGGCATGAATAATGAGCTACACCTCCGATACTTCTGCTCGTAACGTGAACGATCATTCCTTCAAAACGTTCCGGATCGGGACATTGGATTTCCTTACAAACCGGAGTCTCCGAACTCCAAGTTCCATTTTCCAAGCACAATCTCCTGGCGTGACCATCCAATTCGAAATTTTCGTCGCATTCGTAATGTAAAGCGGCTCCGTAATACGTAACGTTATTAGCGAGGTAGTACTTTCCGTTTCGAATATTTTCCGGTTTGCCACACTCCACATCTGGAAAGAGTGAAAAAATATTAGATGTAAAAAGGATTGGAAACCTTTTGGCTCTAGAGGCTTTGAAGCCTTTCAGATTTTTGACCTTTGAAGCCATTTAAATATTATGTCAGCACTTTGGGGCTGAATCATCGATTTTTCCAATAATCTAAGTAATGCCAAAGGAGGGGAAGGGGATAAAAAATGGCCCAAATTATCCTGGCGTAATATTTGAATGACTCCTTTGTATAAAAAGTAAAATTCGAAAACCAAAAAATGTTAATAATACAGTCATTTATTTTGTGAAGGGACATTTAAGCTCCCAAGTAAAAATCGACTTCACGTTTGGATAGGTCGGAAACAGTGACCTTGAATATCCTTTCAATAATGTAAAATAACATAAAAATGCTTTTCAGAAATTGGAAAGCATATTGATTACATGTAGCATCGGTTGCCTACATTACAAAGTTAAGGCGCAGATATATTTTTTTTTTAATAAATTTTTTTCTCGCTTTGGTTGAAAATAGTGTCCACTTCACAATAATAATTTTCTTTATGATAAAACCATTTTTTTTAAAGAATTAAGTTACCAGATTATGAACTAAGCAATTCGAAAAAAAGGAGATAATAAGCAGCAAAGTGCATTAACCCTTTTCCTCCGGATTGACCTCATAAGGCCCATTGAAAAAAATTCTCAACCTCCCCGGATGGGCCTTAAGGTTTACCTACGGATGAAGTGAAGAAAAATATCGGAGGCTGCACTATATGACTTATGTTGTAAGTTGGATAAATTAGTTATACCGTCAACAGGGGTCCGAAGCTTGAAAATTCTGGCCGATGCCGATCCGATCCTGGCCGGCCATCGGATTTTTTTTAATATCCGAAATCGGCATAGACATCGGCACTACCAAATTGTTAAGTCCTGGCATCGGCATCAGCACCACAATCGGAATTTAAAATTCGTCTAGAATGGCTCTATATGATTTTTTTTTTTTTTTTCACCAAAATGGGAATCAGAGGCGGCATCGGATATAATCGATGCTTGGTGGTGTCGGCATCGGCATCGGCACCGGCATCGGATTCGGACCCCTGACCGACAATCGTCAAGACTAGTCGAATGGTCTGTGTTTGCCATTTCAATTTTGGGATCAATTAGTGTACATACTAGTACTTTTTCATTTCTTACCGCAATTCAAAATACTTACATTGACATTGGGGTACGGAACCAGTCCAAGTCCCCGTATCCTCACAGGTGCTTAGGGATTCTCCAACGATTTTATATCCTCTCTCACATCGGTATTTGACGAGAGAGCCTATTTTATAAGTCGTATACGATTTTTCATCCGAATTCCGGACCAAAGTTCTACCGTACAGCCTATCATTTCCGGTTACAGTAAAAATACTATGCTCCGCTAACTTCGGCTCCGGACATCTTATTTCTGAAAAAAAATTTAAACATTGTAATTTAAAACGGATTATTAAAAAGAAAGAAAAAAAAACGTGATGAGACAGATAACAAACCTTCACATCTCGGTGAGGATTCGCTCCAATGACGATTCTCCATACAATACCTCTTTGAAGGTCCTACCAGTCTGTAATTTTTAGCGCACGTATACGTGATTTCACTACCAAGGAATGTCGTCCCGTTGGTATAGGAAACGGTACCGTAAAGAATAGGTGGGATTTTACCGCAGTCTACAACTGCAATGAAAGAAGAAAAAAAAAAATTAGCAAAATAAATCAATAAGTACGAAACGCCGCGGTTCCAATTAGTTAATTTAAATTTTCCAAGATATCTTACATTCGCAAGTTGGTGGAGTTCCGGACCATTCCCCAGTTTTCGTACATTGATGAATGGATTCTCCCTTGAGGACGTGTCCTACTTCGCAGTGATATTCTATGTTAGAATGAATATTAAAATCGTAACCAACTACGTAGCTTCCGCTAGGAACTTCTGGCTCATCACAACTAATTACTATAAAAAAAAGTATATATGTGTAAAAACAAATTAGTGATTTTAAATTTTTTTTTTCCTTCAAAAAAGGATCTTACATTCACAAGAAGGAGCATCAGCAGACCATTTTCCTTCCTTGGTGCAGATTTGCCTCTTTTGCCCTTCTAACCAGTAATCCTCTGCACAAGAATATTCTACTAAGCTACCAAAGCTGGTAGTTCCATTGACTAGAGTATAACGCCCATCGTCTATATTGGGCGGCGTTCCACAATCTACGTATTTACAAGTAGGGGCTTTACCAGACCAATCACCACCGAGGCCGCAGGATAGGACCTAAAAGAAAAATTAAATTGGAGTAAGTACATGGATAACGTAAAAATGAAATTTTGGGCTAAAAAAAAAATTTTGTTGGTTAACTTTGCAGTAACAGGTGAGGTTAAGTAAGGGGAGAGGGGGGGAATAAAATTTTGAGTTCTACAGTCTTAGATGATAATAAAAACACATCTGCTCTGCACTTCTTAGGCTTAAAACCCTTTGATTATGGCCTTCCAGTTATGGTCAATTTCAAATATGGAAAGTTTTCAAATTCTTGGACAATTCAAATTAAGTACAGATTTCTTGAAAAAAAAAAAAAAAAAATAGACATATTTAGCAGTAGGGAGTTCACTTTAAGACCAAAATAGTGATAAATTGTTTTATTTTATTAGGGTTTGTCCTTCCTTTATCAGATCTTAGTTCGTTCGGGGAAAAAAAAAGTGGATGCATGCCAAATTTTTGCTGTCTGTCAAGCAGAAATTGAATTCTCAGAGGATAAAAACGAGATTATGCGGTTGGGGTTAATCGCGAATTTTGAAATGCACCCCGTTTAGTAGTTGGGAAATTATCGAAAACAAAAAATTAAATACATTTATGAAAGTGAATTTAAAAATTTTTAAACAATATAAATAGTTTTTAGACGGTGACACTAGGGTTGGAAAACCGGTTAATCGGAGTAAAAATTAACCGAAAATTAACCGGTCCACTCTTCGAGAACCTCTGGTGTATTATTTCACTGAACATCTTCCCCGTTCCTTTTTGATCCCAATACCGCAAAGCCCAACTGAGAGAATTACACTCCCCCCCGTCTTAAAGCAGTTTTTAGGTTTGTTGGAAAAATTAAATTAACCGGTTAGTTGACAAAAAATTAGACTGTAAAAAAAATTTAATATCGAGAAAAAAAGACCTAAAAAGTACTGTAATACCACCTTTTTCTGATAGATGATAGCAGTAGGCGGCATCTTATTGTAAAAAAACAAAGCGAGCGAACTAAAGCTTGTTTTTTTAAACTACAATTTTTTATAAATTTTTTTTTTCTTTTTTCACGATTTGTCTTTCTTTTAAACGATTTAAATCAGCCATTTAAAACTGTTATTGAACGATGGCCTTTCCAATAATGTCTATTGATTATCGGCTAAAAACAGTTTATAAATGTGGATATAACAAAATTGAAATTAACCGGTTCGGTTAATTTGAAAAAAATAACCGGTTAATGAAATTCATCAAAATTTTGCCAACCCTAGGTGACACTTATTTCGTAAAACGATCCCTGTCTAAAAATCTCAGAATAAAAATCAAGTAACTTACTGGTATGATTTTTCTAAAAAATTATTATTTTTAATTTTTAATTTATTATTTTTGTTATGATTTTCTCAAACGTAGTTTCTAAAAACAAATATAAACTCACAAACGTATTGTATACTTACTGGAGTCCCAAATAAAATAAAACCCTTCTCGCAGGTGTATGTAGCTACGGATCCTGCTCTTCGCCCCGAAGTTTCAACCTTTCCTCCGTGAACCTTGGGAGGTTCAGGGCACCAATCAACTACGAGAAAAAAATATAATAATATATATACAATATTTACATAAAAAATACAGACATAATTTTTAAATTAATAGCAGCAGCTAAATGGGGGAAAAATTATAATAACGAAAATAAATAAAAAAGAAAAAAAAAACTAATATTTTCAAAAAAAATATACTCACGTAAACATTGTGGGCTTTGCTCTGACCAAAACCCGCCATCACCACACGTCCTTCTCTCCTTCCCGATTAAAGTATAATTTTCATGGCATGTGTAAATAGCAACAGCCCCATGGGTCGTCTTGCCAGATTCCAGTCTGACGGACCCGTGTTCAATATCCGGCAAACCGCCACAATCAACATCTGAACAAAAAAAAAAAAAATTTTTAATAAATAAAATATACACGATTTTTAAAAATTCTTAATCGCTATTATCCCTTACATTTACAAGTAGGAGCCGATCCTGACCAAGTCCCGTCTTCCGAACACTTCCTGGTCCCGGTACCGACGAGCATATGACCCTCCGGGCACATATATTTAATTTCGCTCCCGACTTTATTATTCTGACCTACAATGGTCGTGTTGACTAGTTTATCCGGACTGCCGCAGGAAAGAGGACCTGAAAATAAATTAGGTTTCATTTAATTTTTGCAGAAAACCCCCGGAGGGAGGGAACGGCGAAGAGGGAAGAGGAAAAAGAGCTAAATTCAATATTTATAATTTAAAAGAGAAACGGGGAGGGAAAAAAAGATAATTTAATCAACTCGAAAATTTTTATTTAAATATTTTATCCGGATTTTCCATCATTTTTAACGTTCACGGTAAAAACCAAAACGTTTTTTTAATTTGAAAAAAAAAAGGTATTGTTCCGCGTTTCGCATTTAAAAAACAATAGCTACCGTTAACGATGAATTGATTAGATGTCTAGGGAATATCGATTAAAAAAGCTGTTACGGTAAAATGCTTTTTAAAAAACAATGAAGAATCGCTTGTATTTATTTTTATGCATCAGTTAATTAGGATTAGTGTTAAAATCAATAGACAAAGTCGATTTCGGTTACCTTGAAACTTTTATGTAAATGTCGATTAAGGGCGTTAGTCTGTTGTTTTTTTTCGTAACTAGAAAAAAAAAGGAAACTACGAAAAAGAGATTAATTCGCGGATTTTTTTTTTTTTTTATAATAAAAAAAATTGGCGAAGCCTGTGAAGTTATTCCAAGGGTTTATTATGTTTTTTACTGGGAAAATCAGCTAAATTATAATAATCTTTTACAACTCGTAAAAATTTTAAAAGACTTCATGAAATAAGCTCCAGACACCCCTGAATCCTTATATTAATTAATCCCTTTTTATAACGAAACTTAATTTCCAACTTTATATCCTAATTGTCTAATAAACTTTTCCGTAAAACCTTTTCTGAAAAGGTTATCGAGAACGAAAAAAAAAAAAAAAAAGCTAAACGGGAAACGACGGAAGAAAAAAAAAATGCCAATTGAGTCCCGGCCGTATCTTAGTAACAAAAAGCTATTTTAAGCAGAATTTCTTTTAGAAATCATTCTCTTCTTTAACAATGAATATAAAGATTGTCTTTTTTTTTTCTCTTTTTAGAAAAGGCCGAATAAGAAAGAAGAAAAAAAAAGAACGTACGATGCTGACAAACCCAATGAAGGTAATCTAGGTTACATCCCACGTCATTCCAAAGCCAGTTCCGTCCGCCGTCCAATACCGCACAATTTTGTTCGCCGTTGTAATTGTTCGGTTGATCTTTGCCCCAAGATGGCTTTGAAACAACTTGACCTATAACAATTTAATAATTTTAGATATCAGAAAAAGAAAACGATGACCGATGGGTTACAATTTTTTTATTTATTTCTGAACAGTTAATATTATTACCGTCGACCCATTTCCACGTTTTCGACTGGACTCCGGCTTCTTTCGTAACACCGATCCATACCAGTTGAGTCTTCAATTTCGGCTTCCTCCTTTCCAATTCGGCTAACAAAAAAGTGTTAGCGGAGCCTTTTAAATCGTGGATTAAATCTCCGCCGTGCTTTTTGCAGTGGTTTCTTGCGACTTCAAAAGAACCTCCTTTCGTCACGCTGAATTCGTAGCAAGTGTTACTAAAAGATGTCAGATCTATGTCGTCTGACACCCCAGGGGGAGTGCAGCGCTCACTTGAAAATTCTAAAAAAAAAAATCAGATAAATAATAAACCTTAATTTTAATGGCACATATTTTTTTAATGAATAAACTTACCGTCGGTGGTAAATACTTCAACTTCGCATAATGATAATGACCCTTCGACTCCTACTAATTGCAGAAAAACATGCTGGCCTATTAACGTTCTTGCGCACGTGAACGTCTTCGTTACGCCTTCCTCTGCAAATTGGAAAAAAAAAAAAAACGAAATAAATAAATAAATAAATAAGTGCATAAGGTTAACCTTGAAAATTTTTTCTTCAAGTCAATAGCACTTTAACAATGATCAACCTTGTAAGTAGGTTTAAGAAGTAGCTGCTCGAAATAACATTCATTTCCGTGGGAGAAGAGATAAAAAATAAAAAAAAAGGAATAAAATTACTCCACTCTATTTCCAATAATCGAAGGTAGGAAAAGGCGATCGATAAACAATTGCAAAAACGTTTTACATTAATCGTGTTTGCAAAGTCTCAGAGTGGATGTCTAAAGTTGATCAAAAATATATTTTCTGTTTAGCTAAGATTTCCCGGGAACATCACGTTTTTTTTTCTACGAAAATGTCATCCGTCGTTCGTTGTTTGGAAAATAGGGAGAAAGTTGGATAATTTAAAATTTTTATCTTGCAGTCAAAATCGTCTTCGTAACTCGTTTCTTTTCTTTTGTTTTAAAATTTTGTACGATATGTTGGAAAGAGGGTTTTTACTCGTCCTTTGGCTTTAAAAGGGCAAAACTGTAAATTTTAAAAAACTATTAATTTTTTTTTTTTTTTTATAAAAAAATATTACAAAAAAAGGGCCAGTGTTTTCACTTAAATTTGCTAAAAAGAATTTGCAAAAAGCTAGAGACTGCAATCCCAGACCACTTTTTTCATCCCGTGATTTTCGGGCTTCAAAAATTTTCAATCCCGGGATTAACTTGAAAGTCCTATGACTCGATACTATAATGTCAGAAAATCTTGTACGGCCGTCCAGTCAACAAAACAATCTTCACAAAATATTTTTCAGAGAAACAAATTAAAAGGGGTCAAAGAGATATTTTTAACCTATTTTAATTATATGACTAAATATTTCAGAAATATTAGAAAAAAAAAATTAAAGATTTAAAGATGTTTTAAAATTATTTCACATATTTTGAAAATATTTTCAAAAAATCATACTGAGATATGGGGGCATATCTCTGCGTAGGACTACGTCTTTGGGGGTATGTCCTAATATTGCTAAATTTAAATAATGAAAAGATCTAAAAATTTTAAAGCATTTTTTTTTTGCTCGTTTTTTCTAATTTTTTTTATAAAAATATAATTTTTTTTCCTGGCACGAAAAAAACTTAAAATTTTTGATGAAAAAGGTCAAAAGTAAAAAAAAATTAATCAACATTTTCATTAAAGTCTTAAAAGGAATGGAATTTTTCTCATTTTCGAGAATTCCCTATTCCCGGGATCGATATCAATTTTATCAACTTTTTGACCATTTATCACATAAAATTTCCAATATTTAAAAAAAATTATTTAAAAAAAATTAAAATCAGAAATTTTTATTCATAATTAGTGTAAAGCGTGCCCTTTAAACAAAATAAAAAAAAATTTTCTTCGACATGGTTCCGTTTATTTTCGAACTTACTTCCCGAAAATACGGAAATCAGGGTTATTTTCTTTTCTTTCCGCGTTCTAAATAAATTCTCGATTTTCCCGGGATTCCCGGGAATATTAAGTGTCAATTTCTCGATTCCCGGGAAATGAAAAGCTGGCCAAAAAGAGAATTCTCGTTCCCGGGATTGATATTTTTTTCAAAAACGGGAATTCTCGATTCCCGGGAATGAAAAAACGTCGGAAATTTGGAATATCTACTTCAAAGTTAAAATTTCAATATTAAAACATCGTTTTAGCTCATATTCTTGGCTAAAGGAAAAAGAATAAAATTAAAAAATGTAGTGAACATTTTATTTAAAATTTCTAAGTTTTTGTATTTGTTCATGCAGTCTAATTTTAATAATTAAAAAAAAAAAAAAACTTCAAAAAACGGCGAAAATTTAAAAAAAAAGTTCAAAAAAATTTCAAGATATTTTCAAGTCTTTGCTTTAGCAACTGTAAGTCTCTTGTAAAAGTTAAGTTTCTTGAAAATTTACAAGAAATTTTCTAAGTCCTTGCTTTCGCTCATTAAAAATGGCCAAAAGTGAAAAAAAAAAAAAAAAAAAAAAAATAATAGTCATAATTATTATTTAAAATTTTTGAAGATAAAATTTTAATATTAAAATGATTAAACATTAATTTTTGGTGCGAACAGTGCGACACCCGGCCAGAACCCGGACAGATAGATTCCCTCAGGACCGAGCCCCAAGACGTAGTCCTACGTCAAAAATTTTAATAAAATATTTCAGGCTTGCTGATTGGGCGATTATTGCAAAAAAAAAAATCCTCTTATATTCAATCATTTTCCGGTATTTCAGTGACAATCAAGCAGGTTAAAGCTTGTCATTTAATTAAAATTAATAAAATTTTGCATATACGACAGGAAAAGGCTGAAAATCCCGGGATTAATCGTCCGAGAGCTCGGGGTTCCAGGATTGCAGTCTCTACGAAAAGCGTTTTTTGAAATACTGCATTGGCTTCAAAATTCAAATTTTAAAAGTCCTTTAGGTTTGTGAAATCTTAGCGAATTTTAAATTTATAGCGGATTTATTCATTTATCATTATTCATGAGAATAAAACTAAATAAAAAATAGTAAAATCGATTTCCGAATAATATTATTAAAGTCTCCTTTTAAAAAAAGTGATAAATAGTGCAAGCTCTGCAGAAATATTTTAATGCACGGTTCATTCTAATAATGAAAAACATTAATAAACCATAAAAAATTATTCGGTTTACCTATTGTCCCTGGAAACCACGCGCACAAGGGATTTTTCTGAAGATCAGCGCTGCTGTTCCCTACTCTAATTTCTATATCTTGAAGAGGCTGGTGACCGCAGCAACCCCTAGTCGTAACCCTAACTACTTTAATAGGATATGGCCTTAATAAATCCACCTGAAATATATGAAAAAAAAAATATTAAGTAGGAATTTTTTAATTTCTTCCGACATCATCGTTACGAAAAACCCATCCGGAAGATTTAATCACTTAATTTTTAATTTACCTGCCACCAAGGGGACGTTTCCTTCAACGTTTCCGTGCAATGCTTTCCATCATGGACCGTCGTTCTCTCCCCATCGTTCGCATTACCAGCCCCTCCTCCCCTTACAGTCGTGGATTGATTAGCTGGTTTTCTAAAAGCTACATTTGTACCTACAAAAACAAAAAAAAGGGAAAAATTATAGAATCAATCAATCAATCAATCAATCTGCCTTGGACTTAACGCGACAGATCACCGTATAATTAAAAATCACATTTGCTCGGTTTATTAACCGTGAAAGCCAATCAGGCACGGTAATCAATGACAAGTTTTCAAATTTTTTTTCCCTCTCTTCTAAACCAGATTAGAAATCGTAGGTTTGAAAGGCAAAAATGGAAAAGAAAAAAAAATTAAAATAAAAAACTAAGTCGATATGGTCAGGTTGATGCAAAAATAAAAATTTTACACGAGACTGAACAAAAATTATTATTACCGTGTTATTATGTCATTTTTTTTTTCTCTCTTTCTTTCTCTCTTTTCAAGCCATAATTTTCAATTATTTTACGGGATAATTCCTATATTTATCCGCAAATAAAATGTCATCCAAAAACTTCTTTGTTCGACGTTTATACTATGAAATTAAATGTAAATCGTTTTCGATAAAAAGTGAAAAAAAAAAAAAAAAAAAACTTTTTAACCGCGGATTCGGTCAACGATACTTACCGCAAAATGGTAGTTCACCCTGCCAAATTCCTTGCCCGGAACAAGTCGTTACCGGCGATCTAAAAAAAAAAAAAAAAAAAAAAAAAAAAATTAAAAAAAATGATTAAAACAACATTTCCCCGAAGTAAAATTTTTTATTATTTTAAAATTTTCCTAAAATCGCGAGTCGCGCTTTTCTTTTCCCTGAAGTGATTAAAGCCATTGTTTTCGTACTTGAAATTTAATTTCAGTTTTATCATGGTAACATTTGTTTGCTCTTTTATTTTTACGATGGAAAAACCTGCCCTAATATTTTTTACGATCCCTTCGGAAACGTGATTCCTTTTTTTTTTCTATGCTCCATGTAAAATTTTCTTTTTTCTTCTTTTTTTTTTTTCTAGCAAGAAAAACGATTCAATTCGTTTTGTGCACTCAGATCGTAAATTTTATTTATGTTCATGTCTTTCTTGCCGACAGCTTCGTGAATTAAGTGTGTGAGTTCGTAGGAAAAAAAAAATAAAAAAGAGGGGGGCTTTCAGATCCTGTCTGATTTTGGAGATGAGGAAGGAAAGAAAAACGAAACGAACTTCTTTTTTTTTTTTTTTTTTTTTTTTTTTTTTTCCTTTTTTGCCTACTTCCTTCATATTGCCAGAAATATGCAGACAGGAAAATTTTTTTTCCTTGTTAAAAAGAAATTTAGGATCGAAAAAAGTGCGGTAAGAAAGAAAAAAAAAGAGAAAATGATTAGAACAGTTGCTTTTTCTGTCGCAATTTTTTAAAACAATTTAAAGGCAACAAAAGCAGTTTTTAATAGCGGACAAGTCCGAAAAAAATTTATCTGATGGGAACAAGACCATACCTGATCGCCAAATTAATTTTTAAAATTTTTGTATTTTAAAGTTTTTCAAAAAAAATCCGTTACCAAGGTTATTACTCATCGAAGTACAAAGCCACCCCAGTCTACGGTGTTATATTATTATTTACCTTTAAATATTTTCCTACTAACCCAAAATATAAATCATTCATTCAACAAGAATCGGTTAAAAAAAAAAAAAAAATGCCATTAATTTTCCGAACAGCTTATTCATACTAATTTAAAACTTGACAGCTATTTGATCGCATATTGTTCTACATTTCAATCGTAAACCCTCATTTACAACAAAAGAAAAAAATAATAAAAAAAAAAAACCGCACAGGGCACACTTCGGTAAAACTTTTCAGGGAAATTTCAAAAGCGCATTCAAAAAACCAATGAAGGATTTGGAAGGAATCCAAACGAAGCCAAAGGTCGGTTAATGATTGATATCTCCTGTAACATCAATTACTTTTCCTACTGACATTTCCTTCAAACTCCCATATATCATTTAAAGTTTTTCTCCCAGAAAATAGGAATATCCTTTTGCCT
Source organism: Liposcelis bostrychophila (assembly GCA_037577465.1). Classification (NCBI taxonomy): domain Eukaryota; kingdom Metazoa; phylum Arthropoda; class Insecta; order Psocodea; family Liposcelididae; genus Liposcelis; species Liposcelis bostrychophila. The sequence goes on from CM075210.1 coordinate 12,285,768, forward strand.
TTTGTTTTTTTATTCTTTTTTATTATTTTCGACAAATCTGTGAATTCCCCGACTTATGCGAAAACCCTTTTAAAATAATTAAAATCAAGGAAAAGAAAATAAAAACGAGCCTTTACCTCCCTGCTTGTACCATTTTAACTTACTCCTTTTGCCCAAAGGGTTATACAAGATGGCTCAAATAAGTCCAAGAGTATGCCCTATTAGATCCTAATGAGTCCTAATAAGTCCACATATGAACTAAAATTTTTTTGCAAGTTTTTTTACTAGAAGGAAAAGCGTGCCGACTTGAGGTTTGGTCCAGTAATTTCTATACGCGGAATTTTTCAATATTCTGATTCCGATTTAGTCGGTAATTTTTTTTCGTAAAAAAAACGTCTTTTCCTATCGAAAATTTTGTTGATCCCAAATCTGAAGTCAGTTTTCTAATATTTCCTCCGCTTTTTCGAGCTGGAAGCCAAAGTATGGCAAAAAAAAGGACCTAAAGTGACAAAACATGCTAAGTCCTCAGTTTTTGCTCATAATTTGGTCTCCTACTCAAAAAATTAGAAAACCGACTTCAGATTCTTGATCAACAAAATATTTTCACACACACGCACAAAAAAGAAAAATCGATCTTCTGGTACTTATGGAAATTTTCCGATCTTTAAGCTTAAGTCGACACGCTTTACCGTCGAGTAAAAAATAAGAAGAAAATTAGGGTTCATGTGTAGACCAGGTATCACGGATTGCGGAAAGTGAAACATCCATATTCGAAAGTTTGAAATAAGGAAAATCTAATAGACACACAAACATTTTAATGGGGACTCTAAAGGTAGCAATGTTAGGAACAAGTTAGTTTAAAACTTAAAAAGAGAAAATGTTAGGAAAAATCCGAATTTCCTTCCAGATTTATTTTCTAAAACTTTACACCAAAATAGATCACTGAAAATATTAGGAAACATTTCGACAAAAAGCCAGGAAAAAAAATACGATTCCCTACCATTTTTCCTAATCCATTTTTCCTAAAAAAATAAATTTCTAATCCATTTTTCCTAAAAAAAATAAATTCCTAACCCATGTTTCCTTAAAAAATAAATACGTAATTCATTTTCCCTTAAGAAATAGTATATTACGGTACTGCGACAGAAAGAGACGAATTTCACGCCGAGACCGGTTACAGCGCCGAGGCTTCGCATCGGCGCTGTAAAAAGGTCGAGGCGTGAAATGAGTCTCGTCTCGTCTGTCGCAGTGCTGTAAGGTATTTTTTATTCCGAATATGCAAATTCACAAAAAAATGTTAAAAATAAACTAAAAATATCGTTTATGTTATTAATATGGCGGCCATTTTGAAATGAAGTAATGGCGGCCATGGGATTGAAAAGTATCGAACAGTGTTAACCTTTACTGTAACTTGCTTTTTTTTCGTTAATTATATTGCATATTTAGAATAAAACCCTTATTTTCCATGATTAGTTTGTATTTTAGTTGATTTCAAAAAAAAATATATTAAGAACGTTGACGAAATTAACTGGGGAAAAAAAAAGAAAAATTGTCAAGATGGCGACCAGGATTGAAATGTAACATTACAGGAGCGAGCGTAATGACGCGCATGCGCAGAAGCATTATTTTTGAGTCGTTCTGTAACTGCGAACTTTCGTTCGTATCCACTGCCTTCGAAACAGTACATTACATATATGAGGAATGAAAAATGAATTCCTAGCCTATTTTTCCTAAAAAAAAATTAAATTCCTAACCCATTTTTCCTAAAAATGCTGCTTCCGAAAATTTTTTTTCTTTATTTTTAATTTTCCTAAAATTTTTGATTCCTGAAATGAATATTTGTCCTAATTTTTTGAATCTCTAAAATTTTTGTAATAACCGGCAAAATTGATTCCAGGTAGATATAAATCCTACTTTATATTATATAATTATACTTATATTTTTATACTGTATATTTTTATAGAGGTTAAAAAAACAAGAATAAAAAGAAAACCCAAATTCGCAGCTTTGCCTAGTAAATTATTACAAAAATTTTAGGGGTTTAAAAAATTAGGAAAAATATTCATTTTAGGAAATCTTATTTTAGGAGTCAAGAAATTTTAGGAAAATCGAAAATTAGAAAAAAATGGTTCCGAAAAAAATTTTTAGGAACCAAAATTTTTTAGGAAAAACGGATTAGGAATTTATTTTTTTTAGGAGAAACGGATTAGGAAAAATGGTTGAGAACGAAAAAATACGATATTTTCGAAAGATAAATATACGATTATTTCAATAAGATTATGCATGTTAAATATGTCGGTAAGCTTAAATTACGTCAATATTAACAAAATTAGCCGATTGTTTGTTTTTTTACATCATCAGCCATTTTGTTTTTTGTGTAAACATTAAATTCCGAATACTCACTTAATTTAAGCATAACGACATATTTAACATGCATAATCTACTTCTTCTAAAAATAAGGAACAATTTGGTATAGGTTTCGCCGCATTTAATGCGATGTTAGCCTTTAAAAAAATTTTTTTTCCTTTAAAACGGGCCGATTCACCATTTGGCCTTGTGTAGGAAGTGCAGGGCCTAAGAAAAGTTTACTAACGACTAGTCAAAATTTACAAGCCACTAATCAAAAATTAATACTAAAATTTGATTAATCCCTACTTTTTTTCAGTAAAAACTCTTCCGTGAAATTGAACGTAAAATCTAAATCGTTAATTTGAAAAAAAAAAAAAAAAAAAGGACATGTCTTTTCTTTGTCTTATAAGCCACCCCTAACGTTTTTTTCAAGCTAACGAATAATTTTCCTGACGTTTAACATGTTCGTCGTGGAATTGCACCCAAAAGACTGAAGTCGCCCTGGTGGACATCCCCAAACGAATTTTACGGTCTAAGTCCTACACGTTTTGTACAGAAAACTTACCCGAATAATTCATATCCCGAATCGCAAGTATACGTTGCCGTTGTCCCTGGACTAAGGTCATCTTTGGATAATATGACTTTGGAGTTTAACGGGACTGCAGGATGCCCGCATTTTAAACCTGGAAGTAAAAAAGAAAAAAAAATATTACAGAAACAGAAGGAAAAAAAAAATTTAATTGCGTTTAGAAGACCATTAAACAAAACAAAAAAGAAAAAAAAAACTCGTGTCAAGCCCAGTTAAACCGGGTATTGTGGGTGGGCACGATACCGATACTATCATCTTTTATCCTCGTGACCAAAACTGGGTCATGTTCTGATCGATTTTTTTTTCCTTTTTTTTTTTAGAAAAGAAAAAAAAAATTTGATCTCCATCCTTCGTGCTTTGTTCAGCCATGAAAGTACAGTGCAAAAAGAAAAAGGAACGAAAAGTAACAGTGGGACATCGTTACAATTTTACGCCCCGAGGCACACGACGATTCTTACAAAAATTCACCAGAGCAAAGATCCTGGAAGAAAAATCAGCCGCGTTTGAAAAAAGGGGTGGGGGGAAAAAAATGGAAGAAAATTGTCATATTTTTGTGAATCTTACGTAAATTACCGTGAGATTGTTTTGAACCTAATTAAATGATTCGTACGGTTTACGACATACATGAAATGCATATATCGTATGATATGGAGTAATTAGGGAGTAAAGAGATGCAATGTAACTTTTGCATGACTGAATACAACAATCTTTTTTTTTCTCTCTTAATAAAAGGATGTGAAGAATTTAAAATGCCGGAAAAAAATAGTTTTAAAAAGATATGAAAACGGTTTTATAAGACAAATTGGAAGTTTTTAGGGTTCGTGATTTATTTCAAAAAAAGTAACGCCTAAATGAGTTTGAGAGCTTTAACGAGTTGTGTTACGAGAATAAGGAGGCAATGGACTGATTTACGTGATATATGAACGTGATGAAGTTGGCAAAAAGCTAGATTTTGTACTTTCCATCAAGAAATTCTGTTAAAACGTATTTTCCTCGTTAAAAAACTTTTTATATAATAAATGAATGGAGAAGTAAATAAATCGTGACGGTTAGAACCGCCCTTTTGTCCAGTCAGAAATAATTTTTCAGCCTGGGGTTGATCCTTCAAAATAAGAAGCTGACAATTTTGGCCTTGTGTCGAAATGAGAAAAAACAAGGTTGAAGACAATAATTTTGAGTGCTTTAAAAATATGCTTTTGAGTTGCCAGATTTTGGAGACAAAAATCAGACATGGATATGGGGGCATATCCCTTCGTAGGATTACGGCTTTGGGGTAGTGTCCCAATATTGCTAAATTTAAACAATGAAACGATTTAAAAATTTTAAAGAATATTTTTGCTGGTTTTTGGTCATAAAATTCGAATTTTCTGATAAAAATACTTATAATTTTTTTCCTGGCACGAAAAAAACTTTCTTGGCTAAAGCAAATTAAAAAATGTAGTGAACATTTTATTTAAAATTTCAAAGTTATTGTTTTTGTTCATGTAGTTGTTCATGCGAAAAAAAAAAACGGTGAAAAATTAAATTAAATTTCAAGAAATTTTTTAAGTTCTTGCTTTCGTTCATGTCGCCTAATTTTACTTTTAACAAAAGACAAAAGATAAAAAAAAATAGCCAAAATATTATTTAAAATTTTAATATTAAATTATGTCAATAATTGAATTTTAATTTTGGGTGCGAACAGACCGACACCCGGACAGCCAGATTTCCCCAGGACCGAGCCCCAAGACGTAGTCATATGTCAAACAAGGACGTCTTTTAAATTTTATCAATTATCTTTGGCCATTTTCTCGAAGAAAAAAAAAATGTTTCTATCAGTCAATATCCAGCGTACTTAGGTTAATATGTTTGAGAAAAAAATCGTTTTGGACCACAGACCTTATGGAATCCTTGTAGAACTTTACTTCCACTTACTAATAATAAATATTAAATATTAAAATGCCTGCATTGGTCAGCTATATTGTTTAATTTGTTGTTCGATTATGAGAACATTGACATGTTTTACGCCTGGTTAGCAACCCATTTCAGAATTTCAACATTGTATGATCAGTAAACCGGAGTAAAATCATAGATTACTATTTACACAGTAATTATCCGCAATCATTTTAGTTGGGAAATTAATAACTATGCTTACTCTTCACTCCAAATAGGAAATCTTTTCAAGTCAGAAAGAATCTCAACCACAGCTTTTACATATTTTTGTGATAATAACCATTTCCTATAATTGTTAAGTGGAAGCTTTAGTGAATGCCGGAAGGAAAGGCTGTTTTGTCTAACACTCGATTTACGGTGAAAAAACCAAAATATTTGATATCTAACAAACTCTTTCGGTCTATCCTAAAAATTTTTGTGTTTAGTGCAGGTTTCAACTTGTCTGAAATGTATGTGCGGCCGAAAAATAATTCAAAATAATTTGCAGTCGAAAACTTTCATTTTGTTTTCCGGTTCATATTTACTTGGAGCAAGTTTAAACTTGTACTAAAAATACTAGAATAAGTCAAAGGAGTTTGTTTTGGAGTTTGAATTTTAATTTTGTAGTCAAAAAATCACGTTTTTTTTTCATAAAAGTCTTTTTCGAGAAAAACTTGTAAAGGCTGGTAGCGACCCCTATACATTTTTTTTTAAATCTGAAAAAAATTGGTGAAGGTAACTGGAGGTAGCAAAATCGATTTTGAGGTGGAGAATCAAAATTGGGACACCATAAAATAATAAATAAATTATTTAAATTTTGAAAAATATTATCCTTTAACCTGAAACCATCCCTACTCACGCAAAATAAATTTTCTTTAAAAATTGGATCAAAGACGATAAATCTACATTATTTTGGGTCATTTTGGCTATCTTGAATTTTTTTTTAACTTTTGGGGCTGACCAGATATAAAAAAAAAACGTTTTCGCCGAAATAAGCCATTAACACCCATAAGGTCTCATTTTTTTGCAAAATGAATTTTTTTCTGGGTACATCAATACATAAGGATTATACCCTAAAAACATCAATTTTTTTTTCTTCGAATTTTAGAAATTTGATCAAATAAAAGTGCGAAAGGTAAAAAAAAAAAAAAAAAAAAAAAAAAAAAAAAATTGGGTGTTACATTTAAAACTTTTTTTAAAAATTTGAAAAAAATTCACAAGTGGTACAAGACCCTAAAGAACCAACTTTTTGGTAGGGAACGCACCTCGGGTAGGGGAAAACTTCGGGTAGTTTTACGCACTTTTTTAATCTTTCATGTCACAGAAAATATTTAGAGTCCCTTTTAAAAACCTACACCGTTTGAACTTCTTCTGCTGGCTACTGGCCTGTCAATAGGAAATCGCAAAATTGCTCTTTGTAAGCGGCCACACATTATTATGACCGATCAAGGCGAAAGCAATAAAAACTTGTACCTACTAATAGGCAATGTGACGAAAGCAAATACCAGATTATTCATTTATACGGATGAGCATTTGCAATTAACTCTTCCATTGCAGACTAGTAACTAAGAATTTTCCAAAAAAAATGCCTAACTGGTTTTTTTTTTTTTTTTTTTTTTTTTTTTGAGAAAATGTTTACTTATTATAGTTTCATAAGAATAGCTTTCAGGACATGCTCCAGAAGAATTTATCATTTTGCTAAAACTTACAACCAGCAATTTTATTTTTTCCGGGAGCATAGCAAATGCAGTATAATAGAAAATAGACCGGTAGACCCTATGACTAGCACCTAATAAACTATAAATATTAATTTCCGATTTTTTTTTTAGATTTTAATTACAATGGACCTCAGTTAAAGCCACTTAAACTAGAAAAAAAAAAGAAAAAAAAAAGATCATTTAATTTCTGCTAAACACGACAATTCATCAGTTCAATATTAGAATCAGTCGTGCAAAGATGATTTCGTAATTAAAGTGAAAGGGAAGTAAAAAAAAAAACTTTTCACGCCGTTTTTTTTTTTTTTTTTTTCAATAAAAGAGGTAAAACGAACAGACGTTTTTTTCCTGATAATTCAAAAACGTATCCTCCCGGGGTAACCCGAGACGTCAGTACCGTTACTAAACATTTTCCCAAGTCAGGTCAAAATCAAGACAGTTCATTATGCGATTTTTTTTTTTTTTTTACATGGAAGATGAGAGAAAATGTTTAAGTAACATTTACAATTAAACAAATAACGATGATTAATTTGTAAAATAAGTATTAAAAAAAAAAACATATAACTATAATGAACGTGTGAACTTGCGACCTTATTCCCATTCGTTCTTTTTTTTTTTTTTTTTCTTTTTTCGTTTTATTGTAACTGTCACGGGTGGTGACATGTGAAGGTCTCAAAAAAATTCGGTTTTCTTTTAATTTTGTCCATATAAGGTCGAATTGCCAAATCACGGGAAAAAAAAGTATTGAGATGATACTGTTAGGCTTTTATTTTTCTTCGCTTGACAGAAAAGCCGCAAACTTTCGTGTGAAAAAAAAAAAAGATTAAATTAAATAAACGCGTGATGCAAGATTTTTGAGGTTGAGACCTTGCGGTTTAGAAAATAAAAAAAAAAAACCAAATCGGTAGCCGTAAATACCTTTTAAAATCAAAATTGGCGGATGTCACTTTTGAATATATCTCGATTACTACCATAATATGACAAGCTAAGCAAGTTCAATTAAACAATGGAGAATTGGATGATAATGCATTTTCAACGGTTCTTTTCGAGACTTTAGACACGCGCATTGTTTTTTAATTATTATTCTTTTCATCATTATTTTTGCTGCCCGTTATTCAAATTTTTCCCTTAATTTTTGTATAGGAGAAATCAAGTAATTGTATAATTTCCTTTGAAAAAAAAATTTTTTTTAATTCTATTTTTTAAAATAATCAAAAAACCCGTCAGGCTCACGGTAGAAAGAAACAAGTAAACGTTTTTAGGGAAAATAAAAAAAAATAATCCCGCATTTTGTTCCACAATAATCAAAAGCGTTTAAATCTGACGTGACGCGTTCTTAGAATGTAACACCAATCAATTTTAATCGAATCAAATCATTTAATTGACCGCAAAAACATTTTTCGTATTACAGAATCCGTTAATTCGGTTATGTATTATTACGCTATGGGAAAAGAAATTAAAAAATCAGCGAGCAGACAAAGTTAATTCGAAAATGCGTTTAAACGGGTCTATGAAAAAAAAAAAAAAAATGTTAGATTTTAAAGCGATTTTTTTTTCTCATTCAAGGTGAACATGGGAGAGCGGTACCGTACTCGAAAAAACCGGATTCGGGTTGGTAAAAACGGGAGGAAAAAAAATTGTAATTGCTGCATATTACGGTAAAAATAAAATTATGGTTCTATTGTTTAAAAAATAACAAAGAATTTATTTTTCTTCGCAACCGTAAAATAAAAAAAGCTCGAGCTAGGCTACTGTTGCCATGCAATTAATGTAATGAGACACCAGGCATTATAAATTCATATTTGCGGTGCAAAAATATCAAGTTAAGTTGTTTTGTGTGCGTTACTCATTTGAAATTGCAATTAAAAATGTTCCTGTGGTTTTTCCTTGAAAAAAAAAAAAGAAGAAAAAAAAAAAAAAAAAAAGGAACGTGGAAAGCATAAGCATAAGTAAAAACTATATGGTCGGAAAACACAGAAATATGATATCCCACGTATACAGTTTCCTGGAAATAAAGGAGTAAGATTTAACCAAAAAGCGAAAGGAATTAAAGTTTCTCAAAGGATCTAAAACAAAATCCTTCAATGTTCGAATTCGAAGAAAAAAAAATATCTCTCTTAAGGACTGATTTTTCTTTTTATCCGTTAAGAATGCTAACTGGACAATTTTTTGAGGGGGAAAAAAACAACAAGTAAAATGTTTACAAGTTATTATTTAATATTACTTTGTCGAAATAACGCTTCTTCACCTAAAGAAACTAAAGAAGTTTTTTTTAGGAACTAACTGCATACTTCTTTTTTTTAAAAAAAACTTCCCGTAATTTTTTTAAAGGTGAGATCAGAGGTGTATCAATGATTTCCCAAAAGGGTTTTTGATTTCGGTTATTGGTACCCTTAATATTGGCCTAAAACCATGATATTTTATTAAGGCCAATTTTAAGGATCGAAATTGGAACTGAAAAATTTTAATGTGATAGGGAAGTACCCCTATCTAAGGCTAGGGTGTCTCTTCCATTGCCAATGAAGGAATTCTAATGGTACCGCCCCCTAAAATATTCCCAAATAATTTAAAAAATAACGTGTGCAAAATTTGGGGCTTCCACTTAAACACGAAATGGTGCATGTAGCAACGTCCTTCTTGCCGTTTAAAATACATGGGAAATTTTCTTGTTTTACTTCTTTTTTTTTTTTTGTTAATTTTTTTTTTCTCAGTAAATAGCTAGTCGAAAAATCGGCCGCTGGTGCAAATTATTACTTATATACATGCCTTTGAACCTACGTACAAAAAACCCATTTAACTTTTTTTTATAGATAAGGGGGGAATAGGACTGTTTTGAATTTTACATCAATTTTGAAGGCCTCTCCTTACCTACCGGAAAAAAGTTGAACCGGTTTTTTGTATCTAGATTCAAAGGTACATATATAAGTAATAATTTGGACCAGAAGCCGATTTTTCGACTAGCTATTTACTGAGAAAAAAAATAAAAAGTAAAACTAGAAAATTTCCCATGCATTTTAAATGGGAAAAATGACGTTACTGCATAGGCACCACTTCCGTTTAAGTGGAGGCCCCAAACTTTGCACACGTTATTTTTGAATTATTAGGGGATATTTTAGGAGGCGGCACCATTAGAATTCCGTCATTGGCTATGGAAGAGACACCCTACCTAATAAAATGCCTTTTCAGGTTCTGAAAAATGTATGGAACCCCCTTAAAAGTGGCCACTGTAGGTGTTTTTATTTTTTTTAACACCGTGTTACTTGGAGTTACTCAAATTCCCGGCAGTACATTATAGGGCGATCTAAGGTCGACCATATATAATTTTCCCGGTATCCCTTTAATTTTCTAAATCAAAATAATTGGAAGCAACGTCTTGTTACAATTACTATTTAAGGGAATAAATCGACATTAAGCAACTAAAAATTAACAAAGACATCATATTTACAAGCTACTACATCGGATTTTAGGACCTTGAGAACATGACTTCGAAATATTTTTTTCAAAATGATTATGCTGTTCTGTGACAGAAAGATCAGTTATGACAAAATTCCATTTTCTCTCGAAACAATTTCTGCTAAATAATAGCAATTAAAACACTAAAAATCAATTTTTTTTCTTCCTTTTTCTGCTTAGTGTTTTATTAGCAGCTACCAAAATGAAGAGTGTATTCAGAAGACCTTGGTTTAAGTCTTAAACATTATTTATTTCCTAAAAAAATAACAATATTATGCCGTATGCATAGGGATTAGGGTACCAGTTATGAGGGGGTGTAAAATGTTTTAGCGGGGCTCCCCTTTCAAAAGTCTTAAAAAAAAATAAAAAATATTGCGTGCCAAACCTGAGCTCTGTATCTCCACTTTAACAAGTACCTATAAGCACTTCAATTTTCCCATTTAAAATCCATGGGAATTTTTTGATTTTTGCAGCATATTTTTTTTTCTGCAATATAGACAAATGAAAATTCGATCTGTGGTCGCAGTTACTACTTACATATGTAGTTATCGATAAAAATTTCAAAAACTTCAATTTGGCCATTTTCTAATGCCTTGAGAATTCGAAAATATGCCTAAAAACCGCTAAAAACACGATTTTTTAAGCAGGCTCAGAACACCGGCAAATGGCCAGAGAAAGTTTTTGAAATTTTTATCGATTACTACATATGTAAGTAGTAACTGGGCCGAGTGATCAAATTTTCATCCATCCATTTCGCAGGAAAAAAAGAATTCTGTAAAAATTGAAAAATCCCCATGTATTGTAAATGGGAAAATCGAACTGCTTACAGGCACGTCTTAGAATGGAGGTACAGAGCTCAGGTTTTGCACACAATATTTTTAATTTTTTTGAAGAATTTTGAAAGGGGAACCACCCAAAATTTTTTTACACTCCCTCATAACGGGCATCCTAAAGGGGTATATACCATGACTGCAAGCTTCTTATTTTATTTCAAAATCAATCAATGTTTTTTTTTTTTTTTGCTTGCAAGAAAAACCTTCGAACAAAAAAACAAATTAATAATACAAATTCGTCTTTTGGAAAAAATTAACTTTTCATTGTCAGAATTAATTATCAAATGATAAATCGAATTTTTTTCCCCGGGGGCCAAACATTCCTCCTTGTCTTTTCTTATTCCCTACTGATCTATACTTATAAGGCAGATTTAAAATTAAGACCGTTATGATTGCACACATACACACACACAAAGACCAGTAAATTTTAATTCGTAAATATAATAATTGTCCATTGTAATGCTTTTTCTTTCTCTTTCTTTTTCGAGCACAGGCATCCTTAGAAAAAAAGCGTAACAGTACCCGTTTCTAATCCAATATTACAATCAGATTTAAAAATAAACATACGGATTTGGCCCTACACCAAAAACCAATAATTAGATTTTAAGGTATTCACGTCTCGGTCTTAACGCGCGAAAATATATTTCCCCTATTTAACTTATGATTTTCTTATCGTTTTCCGCATTTCAAATACGCAAAGAGATAGTAATGATAAAGCTCCGTAATTTTGGAATGGATTATTAATGTCCTTATGATTACTTTGCGCGTGAGCACGTTTATAATTGTACGGTTGTGGACATCCTTGCGCAGAGATCATGTTAAGTTTAACCTTGAGCCTCGAATTGTACCGCAAGCCCTACAAAAGCGTGCATAACAATGGTGCGGGCAAGTTTGTAATTGATATTTATGCATAATATTACAGTCACGGAAGACGTACCGTTCCCTCAACAACTTCTTTTTTTTTTTTTTTCCTCGAGATAAGAAAACCAGAAGATTCATGCCGATGATGACTAATTAATCTAAACAAGTTGGTTTGCGAGATACAAAAATGAATAGCGTGGGTAATAATAAACATTTTGCCTTAATTCGAAGGGAATATTTTTTCTTTTTTTTATACAACAAGTATATTATTCGTGAAATATAACAATCCTGGTTTAATTAGTAAGGATTACAGACGTTACATATTTCGCGCTGAGAAATTGCTACAAAAGAAAGCGCAAAAAATTTTTTTATTATAATATTTCAGTCCTTATTGTTTTCAGGGTCTTTTCTTTTTCGGAGTCATTTAATTTCACTTTCGTCAATAAAACTCTAATAAAGATACATTCTTAATCATTAAAAGTCTGAACAAGTAATTCGTGACGTCAATTTCATATTTATTCCAAAAGGTAGCGCTGCTGTAAATAATCATTTTACAATATGTTTTTCTTATAAAAATTGAAACCTTTGCCTTTGGATGGATCCTTTAACCCTTTGTTTGCAAAGACCGTATATAAACGGTGTCCGACAAAAAGCCCGAACCGAGACCGTAAATATACGGTCTGTGAATTTTTTTCCCGTCAAAATACGGGTTAAAAATTTATTTACCGTGTGAAGTTGAAAAGTAAGGTGAAGTTGAAAGACAATTCCAAAATACATTTCGGATTTTTCGGACCGAATAATATTAAAATTTTTAAATTTTTAGTATGGGTACTATTTGTTTAATTGAGAAATAATAGAAATATATGAAATTTTTTAGGTTTTATCTGCATTCCAGTGATAGATAGATGAGCTTTACGTCTAAGCTAAAAATGGCCGTATTTCTTAATGTCATTAAACTTTTACTTCTACAACTTTTACTTCTAACGATGCTTAAAATTTGAAGATTGGATATATTGAAATAAAGATCTCCTTCTTTGAATACTGTTACCAAAACTGAGCTAATTTACGCCCATTCGTCAGCAATCTCGCTTAATCGAAAAAATAAATCTTTTTATTGAGGTATGGGGTGAAGTTGAATGAAAGTTATTATTAGTTTTTACAGTTCTTGAAAATTTGAAATTTACGGAACTAACAATATTTAGGGTGCAAATTCACTATGGAATGTTGGACCAACATGTTGGTGCAACAAGTCGGACAACATACTGTACCAACTTGTTGGACCAGCATTCCACACTAATTTCGGCGTAGGTGTAAATTCTGCAACAGTCGATTCGTTCGTTTGTCAAACATGTTGGAGCAACATGTTGGTCCAACATTCCATAGTGAATTTGCACACTTGTATTTAAAAAAAATAAAAACAGCTGTAATAGACAGTTATGATTTTATTAGAAGTTAAATATAAAACCTTTCAAGTTCACCCCATTCAATGCTATTTTTTTATGATCTGATTTTATGTAATTGAAATGACCTAAAAATACTTTTTTTACATTAACACACTCAGATTAATTTTTTTTACATCTTTACAGAATTTTCATAAGTTGTGACTCTTTTTGACGCGTTTAAACAATAAAATAAAGAACCTTTCAACTTCACCCTATCTTGGGGTAAAGTTGAAAGAAAAGGTTTTTTAATTTTTATTTTATTTTATTTTATTTATTTATTTATTTATTTATTAACTAGATGTCCCCAGTCAAAATTTGACTGCCCTCTTTCCGGTGCTAACCGCCCAGTACCTCTTTACAAACGGCATTTAAAGTTTAACTACCCCTCAGAATGACTTCCAGCTTCGATAAGGCAAATCTACACGTGAAGAGCTTTCATTCAAAAAAAAGATCGTCAAAATCGGCTTGATAGGGGCTGCAGGGCGACTGGAAATAGGTTTCGGGGGTTCTTAGCGTTTTAATATATAGATTTTTTTTAGCTTTCTAAGGGCTCCGTTTCGCAGCAAGCCGCAAACCCAAGTTTTTTTTTTTTTTTTTTTTTTTCGAACATTCATTTTTATATCATAAACTTGGCAACGGGGTGAATTGACATAAAAATTTAATAAAATAATGATTTTCCCGTTCATATAGACATGATTCGGCATGTAAATAACATTATTTAATGATATATTTAAAAAAATATATCGAATTTTATTTTTGTTTACGGGCGAAAAAAAGTCACGTGTCACTAGAGATTTTAAAATGGCTCGGTAACAAAAGATTTCGTTTAATAAACAAAAATAAAATTCTACAAAAAATCTAAAAAAATTCAGGTAAATTTTCTTTCGATTGCTATGAAAGAATTATAGGTAGTGCGTTCCCAGAAATTCCAAAATTCGTAAAAAAAAGGGCCACGCTAGTGCATTGAGCAAATCCCAAATATGTAATTTCACCAAAAGGTATAGCTAAAAAAATTTTGAAATGAGAACTTTTTTCTAGGGAGACTAAGCAGTAAGCACCCTTTGTCCTCCCCTCTCTCTCGGCCTAAATTCTTAAAAAGCCATTAGTCGGCACTTTATAAAAAAAAAAAAAAATTAGAACGGATCGTCCTTTAAAGTCCTGGAAATTTAATATCTCGACCTCCTGCCGTTTTAGGAAATAATCGTAAAAAAAATCTAAGACACAAAATGCAAAGTAACGCAAAGATTTTAACCTCACTCGAAAAAAAAAGTCAATTCATTATCTCAGCTGCTTCATCATTTTCACGTTCGTAATAGTTTTTCTCAGCTACCGAAACACGCTTCTTATCCTCCATTTGCAATATGGCAGCTTCAGTAAATTATAGAGAAATTTTAATTCACGTTTCGTAAATGATCTAACGATTCGATACGGTATAAAGCAATGATTACTTCAATAAACAATATCTAATCACGATTCATCCAAGGTAAATTCCCTTAGGGGGGAAGGAAGCGGCACAAAAACTTCTTTTTAAAATCTTCGACGTTCGGGGTTCTCGATTTTCTTTTCTTCTTTTTTTATATTATTTTATTCGTGACCGTATTTTGCATTGACCCACTCGACCTCAAAAAATCGTATAATTTAAAGACTCATTTTTTATTTTTCGAAGCCATTAATTAGGGAGAAAAATGGCGATTTGGAGCTTCGCATTTCGTCAAAAATGCCCCGAGTTGATGAAGAATGGCTATAACTTATTAGCCAAAGCGTTGCGAAATTAATTACCATAATTTTTTTTTTTTTAAAGGATTATGCGAGAGAATCAAGTTCGTAAAAAATAAGAAGTATGGCGAACCGCAAAAAAAACATTAAGCAAGATGGAAATAATAGGGAATACTTTGCATTGGCTGACACGAATGACAAATGGGAAAGTGTTGACTCCTATAAACTATTCAAAAAAGCAATAAATAGTAAATAGAGGGAAAATATGACATAAAAATTAAGGAACGAAATTCATATAATCATGACATAAAAGTCTCCTAATTGGTCCAAAAAAAGTAAAATTTATTGCTAGAATAGCCTATAAGCAGTACTAGTCTGGTTGACTTTAAAAAAAAAACTGACCAGTAATTATTTGAATTTCGTTTGGAACTCGAACGTTCTCTTAATAAAAAAAAAGGAAATCATTTTCCAATTGTAATCATTTTTTCATTAAACGTAATATCAATTATGGATTTGCATATAGCATTTAAAAAAATATGAAACAATTAAAAGGACCTGACCGGAACATTGTGTCACATCCCTGAAGGAAGACCACGAAGATAAATCGCTGCAATATTTTTTCCTAAATAGGAAATTCTATCTAGAAAGGGAAAAATCGCGCAATTATAAATTATGCAATTTATCGAGCAATCCTATTCTTCTTGTAGTAAGTGAATAATTAATAATAATACTTAAATATTTATGATGATTAGTGAGAGCAAAGTTTTTTAGTCTAATAGATTTATTGCAACATTAATCCGAAAAAAAAAAACTGAACTTTAAAAACATCATTTTTTAACCTAAAGATTACTAGGTAATCATTTTTATTATAATTATAATTTTTTTTTTTTTGCTTCGTAATGTTTCTTCCCTTTTGCTCTGTACCATATAATTGGAGGCCGAGTTTTCTCCCTTGAAGAAAAAAAAATTTAAACTCCGAGATACCGGATTGTAACAATGGAGTTGATTATAGCACATCGATGTAATCACATTGTTTGGGAGCTACCGCAGCTAGGGCGTCCCTTATTTTTTGAATTTTCGAATTTCGTATGTCTAACCCCCTAAAAGTTTTCTTTTTGGAGTGATAATAAAGGCTGAATTTTTTCAGATTTTTAAAATGACGGAAAAGTGTGCCTCATATGGGTCTTCAATTTCGAAAAATTCTTATAAGAACCAAAATTTTTTTTTTTTTTTGTGAAAAAACCTTCTAGTCGGAAATTTTGCGTAGATCACGAATCTGAAGTCAGATTTTTATATATTCCTAAGTTATTGTGTTAAAGATAAAAACAGGGCGAAAAAATAGCGTAAAATGACAAAACATGTAAAGTCCTTAATTTTGCTAATATTTTGACCTCTTAGCTGAAAAACTTAGGCAGATATAAAAAAATCTGATTTCAGATTCGTGATCTACGCAAAATTTCCGATAAAAAGCAAGGGTTTTTTAACAAAAAAAATAAATAAATAAATAAATAAATAAATAAATTTTTTGCTTTTTATGAAAATTTTTAAAATTGAAGGCCCATGAGGCAAACTTTCCCGTCATTTTAAAAATCTAAAAAAAAATCAGCGTTTATTTACACTCCAAAAAGAAAACTTTGAGGGGGTTTGACAAATGAAATCCCAAAATTCGAAAAATAAGGGACACCCTAACCGCATCCCAAATTTTCCAAATAAAATCTTTTCTTATTATTCTTAGAACTCGCGTTCTAAAAGTCTGTAAGCATAATGAGATATTCATGTTTGGTGAGGAAAACATGAACATCGCATGCAAAATAATCAAACATGGGATTGGCAATAATATTTACAGATTCTTCCGGAACATGGGATCCATCCCTTAATCACTACTCCAACGTACACACCTCTCACATTAATTACAAAAAAAAAAACAACGAAGGCTATTAAAAAAAAGAGTTACCTTCTAAAAGTTATTTTTAAAAAAAATGTTCACTAAAATCCTTGTAAAATCCTGTACTAAAAATTGTCGGTTTTTTTCTAACGTCCCATTAAATCATTATAGCCTTATATATATTTGGGGGAAAAAATCGAAATCCAATTAAAGACAATTTCCTAATTAACGATTTTTTTTTACTCCTAAACAAATACCTTCAGCTTTTTTTTTTTCTTTACTTTTTTTGTCAAAATTGAACATAAACGGCAATACTCTCGATTTAACAAGTTTAAATTATATAAAAGTTTTTTCATTTTTCCCTTCTAATATCCCCCGGTATTCCGTTATAATCTTGTTAACTAACTTTTTTTTTACGTCAAAGATGAGCAAGAACAACCAGAAAAAAAAAGCAATAATAATAAATCCTTGAACTACGTGATCTTCAAGATAACATACTTGATTTATGAAAACTAGTAATTGTGTAATCTTTTGTTTCTGGAATGTTTGTCGGGGGTGTTTCATTAAAAAAGAAACTCAGTGAACATATTAATTTAACGAAAAAAAAAACCTCCAAACGGAAACGCACAATCCATTAAGACGACTGCTTATATATATATATATTTTTTTTTTTTTTCTCTCTCTCTTAACATTCCCATTTCAATCATTTTGTAATCACTGTTATCATTACTGACATTTTACCAAAAGAGTACAGGAAACCTTGACTCTTTGTGATGTAACTATCCGTTTCAGTTTTTCTGAATCTTCGTTTATATTTTTAGGAAGAAAAAGGTTTTCATTGATTTTTCCTGTGTGAGGTGCTAAATCCTTATTTTATGACAAGTCAATGTCGCCCAAGGTTCTCATTACATCAATGCCATCAGGACCGTATTATCGTTCATCAGTACCTGCGAAACGGGACCACACCCTTCCACAAAAAGTAAACTTCGTCCTTGCCTGACATTAAAAACTTATAAAAGTTCATTCTTATTTATTTAAAATAAGTTTTTACTTTCAGTTTTTTTTTGTTAAGAAATTCAACGAAAAAAAAAAAAAAAAGGAAAATTTTAAACTCTCGTTAAAAAAAAAAAAAAAAAATAATCATAAAAAATCGGGAAAAACAACAAGCTCACCGCATGTGGGCAATCCATTATCATACCTTTTCTCTTTTGCTCCTGTCATTAACGAAATTAGGTCATTCGCTCAGATTTGTTAAGCTTATCGATTCATAATTTTTTTCGATGAAAACGTCCAACTTGGTCGCCAGCCAAACTGGGGGTAAATCGTTAAAATCTGCAGAAATCTTTTCGGATGATGCACCCACCCCTGGGTGTTTATTTTCTCGCCAAAAGGGAAAGCAAAATATCGGAGCAAAAATAAAACCGTAAACGCCTTGCCTCTGAAACAAATTAACCTACGACATTCTTTTTTTTTTTTTTTAAGATCAAGTTTTAGTTTCACTCATTGCAAATGCAAACGATAAAAACGCACTCTCTCGCTATTGAACTTGCTCATTTTGATTCATTAATCATGGAGGATCATTTACAAATTGTTACAAGGACGCGTATATGATTTTAATTCAAAGACGAGGGAATATAACTTTATCCTTATTCTTTTAAAAAATCGGCAAGGAAAGATTTTTTTTTTTTGTCTTATTTTATTCTTTAGAAGTTCGTGCACACAGAAACCAATATGGAACATTCTGCAAGAATTTTCCCATTATCTTTTGGTTTGTGAGCAGCTACCGAAACGACTTCTCCAACACAATACAAAGGAATTTCATTAACAAATGAATACAAATCCGTGAATCGCGAGACTGACTCCTAAATTCCTCAAAGGGATCGACTTTACGAGAATAGTTGCATTTAAATTACTATCTCATACTGGAATCGAAAAATATTGCAAGGGCGAAGTGGGTGAGGCGTTTTGCCAGGAGCTATCACACAGCTTCCATTACAAAGTTTTTATCTTTAAATCCTAAAGGAGAAAAAAAATCAAATAATAATAATAATGAAAATAATAATAATAATTTTTTTGCAAAAGATAAAAGCATCGGAAATGACATACTTCGAAAATTTCAAGTTCACATATGTTAATGATAAATCTTTTACTTTCTTTTAAGACTTTCATATGCGAATGCACATGCAAGTTAAATACCATAATTAAGAATCCAGCTCAAGGAACTATTACAGTTTTTTTTAACTCACTGCATTTTGTCAAGGTCTTTTATTTTTAAAATTTAAAAGAAAAAAAAACCCATACTCAATTTTCCTTAAAAAGTGAAAAGAAAGAGAAAACATCTCGCCCTGTTCTGATGACTTATTTCCACTTCCGCTTGATCAGACGCGACTTTGCGGTCCATCGAAATCAAACCACGATGAACTAAATATGAATGAAAACTCATATCCATTAAAATATTAAACATAAAAAACAAAACAAAAAAGTATGCTCGTTTAATGGAAGTGTCGTGTAATTGTGATTACATGGTCGATGAATTTGTAGTGAATAATCAACCTTCCATGAAAGTGAAATCTAAAGATGTCACGAGTTCACAGAAGACGTATTAAATAAAACCTTTGATGTGAAAGGTTTCGTTAATAAGAACAAAATCGATCACCAAATGATGCAACGTAAATATATATAAAAAGAAAGAATCGACATCACGTGGAAGTACCGTTAGGGTCCGCTAGTGACTCAAGTTCCTAACTTTAAAGACCGATCCCATTAAACCCGTTACTTGTTTAACACCGACTTACGACTATTTCAAGCCGTTTTTTCTTAATATTCCAAACACACGAAGGATATGTGACGTTCGTTAAAAAAAAAAAAAAAAAAAAAAGCATAAGTTTTAGTCTCATTTGCCATTTCAGTTTGGTTTTAGGCAACTTCATGCGGTATAATGCAAATTTGCTCTAAATCATCCCGCGTTCATTTTGTAGGTGCATAGTACAGGCACGTAGCCAGAAATTTAAAAAAAAGTTTGGACAACCTTCGTTTCACACCTTATAGCTTGCCTTCAATGGTGGTTAATCGGATTAAACTAATGATTAATCCTATCATAAGCTTAGTCCGGATACCAAAATTACTGTAGTTTTTTTTTTTTTTTTTTTTTCAGATAACGGAATTATTGAAAATAGTTACATAATCGCTTTTATTATTTATTATTTTGAATAAAATGATATGACCAGAAAACGGGTCAAAAATTGCATTGCGGGAGACAAAAATAGTTTTTATAAAATTATGCGACCTTCCACAGGAAAAGAGACCTTTAAAGTGACAGTTTTTTTCATCGACTTTTTGTCAGTTTTTGACTTTGTGATTCCCTACAATTCTTCCTAATCCATTTTTCCTAAAAAAAATAAATTTCTCATCCATTTTTCCTAAAAAAAATAATTATTCCTAATCCAATTTTTCCTAAAAATTTGGGTTCCTAAAATGTTTTTCTTATTTTTAATTTTCCTAAAATTTTTTGATTCCTAAAGCAAAATTCCTTAAAATGAAATGAAAATATGAAATGAAGTTCATTAAAATGAATATTTTTCCTATTTTTTGGAATCTCTCAAGTTTTTGTAATAACCGGCACAACCGATTCCAGGTCGATATAAATATAAAATTCTTTTATATTTATATTTTTATACTGTATATTTTTATAGTTGTTAATTTTATAGTTGTACTTTTATGGTGGTTTATTAAAAAAACAAGAATAAAAAGAAAAACCAAAATTCGCAGCTTTGCCTAGTAAATAATTACAAAAATTTTAGGGATTTAAAAAATTAGGAAAAACATTCATTTTAGGAAATCTTATTTTAGGAATCAAAAAATTTTAGGAAAATTAAAAATTAGGAAGAAATGGTTAGGAAAAAAAATTTTAGGAACCAAAATTTTTAGGAAAAATGGATTAGAAATTTATTTTTTTTTTTTTTAGGAAAAACGGATTAGGAAAAAATGGTCGGGAGCGGGCCCTGTATTTAATACAGAGTCAAAAACCAACAAAAAGTCATGTAATACTATCACGCCAAAAAGCCGACAAAAAGTCGAAGAAAATATTTTTTACCCTAAGGCCCCTTTTCCTGTAGAAGGTCACATATGGAAATCCCAAAAGATCAAGTAGTTCTTGCGCTCTGAGATTTTTGGAGGCACTGTCACACAAGGAAAATAATTGTCGATAGAAATGATTCTGGTTAGCACAGGCACAGGTCTGCAGCCAGTGAGGGTTCAACGGGGGCTCAGTCCCTTTGAATTTTTTTTTTCCCCGGTCTATTTGGAATGAAAACCAGATAATATTTTTTACGTATAAAGTAGCACTTGTCACATCCATTTTCTGCTCCAAAGTTAACCTTTTAGGACCAGTAAAAAAAAAAAAAAAAAAAAAAACCTGAAAGCAACATTTACGATCTAGCAATCGAAAACTGACGTTGAAAATCAATACGACCGCTGCTAAATCATAATGAAAACAGCTTTAAATGATCATTGCACTAGAAAAGAATGAATGAATGAATGAATGAATGAAGTATATTCGCTGAAAGCATACACAGGTTGACAAATTATTACAATTATTACAATTATTACAGGCTTACTGCAAATTATTACAAATTGCACTAGAAATAAAAATTATGTTTCATAGCTACGAATCTAAATCTGGAAATTTTTAATTCTCCACCGTTTTCCACACCTGGCTTCGCTCGGCGCGGCAAAATCGATCTCAGATTCAAAAAGTCTCGCTTTAGATTCCAGCAGTGAAATATACTATTAATAAGCTTTACATACAATCAATCAATTTAAAAATCAAAACTTTCCAAACCTCCCTTTGAGCGCTTTGCCTTTTTCCTATTTGATTAGCTACAGGTCTGAAGCTACAGAAAAATTATTTTAGCCGGTACGATTTGATTCAATTTTCAAATTTTTCAAGATGTTGCCATGAGATCAGGCAAAAAAGAATTTACGTTTTGGGTAGGGGTGTTCGATATACGGGTCTCACTCGGGTCTAGACCCGAACTACTCGGGTCCGGGTCCAAATCTCGGGTCCGGGTCTAACTCGGGTCTAGACCCGAACTACTCGGGTCCGGGTCTAACTCGGGTCCGGACCCGAGTAAACTCGGGTCGGGTATTTTCGGTTCCTACCCGAAAAAAGTCGGGTCCGGGTCCGGACCCGAAGCTACCCGTTCTCTATATTTTTGCGGTATAATGATCATTTCGCCACTGATCATTCCGCAATCGTTTAATAACATTAATTTTCATCTTTTTTTTTTTTTTTAAAGGATGATAAAAATTAGAAACATCTTTTTGAGTATATTTTTTAAAGCAATTTTTTTTCCTCGCAGTAAAAAATTTTATGTGAAAATTAACATAATTATAATAAAATCAGTCTACATAATTCTTGGAGTAATTTTTTTTTTTTTGTTTGTTTAACTTTTGGAAAAAACAGCCGAAAAAATTTATGTAGACCGTTGTAATATGCCGCTTCTGAGCAAAAAAGAAAAGCCTTTTTTTTTTTCTCCTGATTTTGATGATTGATTTTTTTTTCTCCCTGATTTAAAAAAAAATATAGGTATAAATGATAAATGAAAAATAGTTCTGTTTGGAATAATTTTTTGTGTGGGAAAATGGAGAGTAGGGAAGTTAAGCATTTTTTTAAAAATTTTATCGGGAAAAAAATAGTGACGTAATTGTATTATTAAAAAAATGAAGTTTGGTAATCCTGATCCAAAAACCTGATCCAAAAGTGAGCCATGTTTGAGTTTTTTTTTTTTTTTTTGTTTATGTTTTGATTTGTAATTTTTCCAAAATGTTAAAAAATGAAATGTACCATTTTTTTTTCTACTTACAAAAACATGGAAAAAACGAAAGGCGGAATAGCAGGAACACCAACTTTTAAAATTCAATTATAGTACAATGACGTCACAATTTTATTTGCCGCTTTTTTAAATTTTTTTCAAAATATCAGATTTTTTCGGAATTTTTGGAATTTTTTTCTCCGACTTTGTTTAATTGACTTTTTTTGATTTTCATTAACGTAATATTTTTTAAAAAAAATAAAAAAAAATTCTATTTAAAAAAAAAAAAAAAAAAAAAAAAAAAATTGCTTTACAAAATAAACTGAAAAGATGTAACAGAATAGTTTCTAATTTTTATCATCCTTTAAAAAAAAAAAAAAAAAAAAAAAAAAAAAAAAAGATGAAAATCAATGTTATTAAACGATTGCGGAATGATCAGTGGCGAAATGATCATTATACCGCAAAAATATAGAGAACGGGTAGCTTCGGGTCCGGACCCGGACCCGACTTTTTTCGGGTAGGAACCGAAAATACCCGACCCGAGTTTACTCGGGTCCGGACCCGAGTTAGACCCGGACCCGAGTAGTTCGGGTCTAGACCCGAGTTAGACCCGGACCCGAGATTTGGACCCGGACCCGAGTAGTTCGGGTCTAGACCCGAGTGAGACCCGTATATCGAACACCCCTAGTTTTGGGTCCTGTTAAAGAGGCACATGAAAAAATCTGGTTTGATTCAAGGTTGATGCGATCTTGATAAAATCTGCAATGTTGGTCAATATCAGATGCCAGTTGATCGGACATAAATAGGCTAAATTCAATCTTAAAAGGTTTTATATTTCAATCAGTCTTTCAACTAAACTTGACCCTTTTTAATATTTTTCACCGGGCTTTTCCAGCTCCAGAATGAAATTTGTTCGATTGGTAAAATCTGAGTTAAAATAAACCCCTAGTTTTTGTTGAAAATTGATGAATAATCGCTACCATTTTTCACTTTGTTATGAAAAAAAAATAATCCCTGTTCACCAAATGGACGTTATTAAGCTTCAGTTTGCCTCAAGCATTATTCCGCAGGCAGTACTTTTTTCTCGGAATAATATCCCAGAGATTACACAGAGATTGCGACCAATCTAGATTTCGTAACTTAAAAAACATAAGCTGCCCGTTCCCTATTGCAAATTTCAGTGCTTATTGTTAAACTTATCTTTTAAACACGGGCCAAAAACGTCATTTTACGTTTCAAAATCTTTACAATCTCACTTTATTCATGTAATACAAGTAAGATAAGACAGTATTTCAAACATTGCAAGTCATATTTAAAAGATAGACATCGTAGTATGCACAATAACATGGATTAGAGAACGGACGATTTCAATCATTAAAGACATCAGGGCAGCATCTTTAGTGTTCGAAAAAATAATCAAAACAATAAAAAAAAAGTGGTAGCAGAAGAAAAAGTCCAAAAATACACAGAATTTCCGGTGGTCCAATTAATTGTACCTAGAGATTACCCCCAAGAATTCCCGCGGGAATCCCGAGACAAGAACCGACTTTTTCCCGAAAAAATTTCCCTGGGGCATTTTTTCTTAAATGACGGGAATCCCTCTCCTTTAGGGATGGAGTTTTTCTCATTTTCGGGATTCCCGTTTCTTGGGATCGACAAGTTTTTTCCCAGGAACGGGAATAATATCAATTTTATCAACTTTTTGACCATTTATCACATAAAATTTTTAATATTTTAGAAAAAAGTTATAAAAATCAGGAATTTTTCTTTCTGCCTAAAGCGTACCCTTTAAACTACATGAAAAAGTTTTTTTCGACATGACTCCGCTTATTCCGAACTTACTTCCAAAAATACGGAAATCATTTATTTTTCCCAGAAATACGGAAATTATTTTCCTTCTTTTCGTCTTCTAAATAAATTCTCGACTTTCCCGGGATTCCCGGGAATTTAAGTATCAATTTTACCCGAAATTTCCACCGGGAATTTCCCCGGTATCAATTTCCCGATTCCCGAGAAATAAAAAGCTAACCAAAACGGGAATTCCCGTTCCCAAGATTGATATTTTTTTCAAAAACGGGATTTCCGAATTCCAGGGAATGGAAGGGTGTCGGGAATTTGCAATCTCTAATTGTACCATTCGATTAATTGGTCAACGGAGACAGGACCTTATTTTGTAAAAAGTTTAAGTTCTCATTTAAAAAAAAAAATTATTTTTATTTTTAAAAAAAGTTTATAAAATTTATTTTTTTCGACTAGAAAAAAAATATTAAAAATCACAAAAAAAAATCTTAAGTCGTAAGCATCTTCTCTACCTTTCCCAGATTCTCATCATCATTATTAATTCTTTCAAGAAAAAATATTTCTTTTTCCTCAATTTTTTTTATAAAGAAAAAGAAAAAAAAAATTCCCAGGCATTAAAGTTTAAAACGGTTAACCTTCTCAACCCTTTTCGTTACTTCAATACTTAATTAAGATATTCACCTAGACGATAATTAAAATATGACATCATATTTTAAGAAAAAGCTTCCAACCCTTAACTCTTCCTAGTCATTAATTAAAGACTAAACTTTAGTCTCGCGTTTAAATCTCAATTAAGAACTCCGTTCTCACCGGAGTTTAAAAAATTGATTTAAGAAAAAATTTGTCAGGACGCTGTTTCATCATTGACGGAACCATACCGGGGATTCAAATACCCGTTATAATTTAAAAATGATGTATCAAAAAAAAAAAAAAATCATATTCATGTAACAGAGGGGGACATCGCCATACTTCCTGCTACCACAGTTCCCATAGTCAATCCGATTCCTTCCAATGGGTTTATAGTTGAGTAATTCCGACTGAAGATGTTACGAAATTAGTCGCGGTTCGCGTACTCACGAATTGTCCATAAAGACATTTAAAAAAAAAAAAAATCTGAATGGACGATTTACTTGTTAAATCATTTTCTGTTCTCTGCGGTATACTTTCAATCAGTCAAAATCCCTTTGGTTCTGACCAAGGTGAACCACATTTACAAGTTTCTGCATCCTATACGCGTCATTGGCAACAACTTCTATTATCTCTCCTTTTGACTAATGGCATTGCGGTTTTATATTTAGTGTTTCATTTTTAAAATTGTTTGTCTCCGATCACGATCAGGTATCAGTTTCGTGAATCTTCTACGAGAAAACTCGACGACTTAAAAAAAAAAAAAAAATCCTTGGACGCGATATTTGTTTACTTTCACGGATTAATCAAATCATGATATGACCGGAACAGACGTGTGGCTGATATTATTTTCTTTCCTTTTCAAGGGGGTGTTTGGTAGGATTGGCTTTAGACATGATATATTTTTCGCTCATTACCGCATTTGCACCATCGACACTGATAGACAGTTTCGTAACAATGAGAAATCGCATAATTTTAACGAGTCGTGGGAACTGGACGGTTATCTGCATTGTTAGCGATGTATTTCTGCCTTCTGACCAATTCCACGATTTTTCCTGTTTAAAAAATCATCAATATTCAAATGTTTCGATTCTTTTTTTTTTGTTGTTGTATAAGAGGTGATAAAAAGGTTACGCGGTTTGTAAGAAAATAAATTTCTTATTGTCGACTCCGAACAAAAAAAAAAGAGTTCTTTGCATTCAGCGGAAAATCAGCTTACGAGTCCGTTTTTTTTCTCTTCCAATTATTTTTACACCCACCATTCTCTCCTGAAACATAAAGAGCGCTTATCCAAAGATTTACATTCATAACTTTTACAAAACTTTACCGAAGTTTAATTTTTTTTGATCTCGGGAAAAAAAAAATTACAATTGTTGATGACAGGGCAATAAGAAAAACTTTCGTTTTACACCTTTAATTTTCCATGTTCTTATAAAAATAAAAAATAAAAAGTTCGGATAAAAAAATTTCTCAAACAATTTTTTTCTTTCTTTTTTAAATCTTTTTTTTAAAATCCCACAATTCATTTGGCAAGTTTCTTAAATGATAGTGACTTCTGAAAAAAAGTTTAGAAATAATTTACAAACTTTATTCATTATGTTAGACCTGATTAGATTTTTTCCCCATTTTTTTTTCCAGGGAAATAAAACATGCTCGTCTTTAAGGCTAGGATCCAGTCTATTTTTTATTTAACGCTCTATACTTCAAAAATCGTTTTATAACTTGTTTCAGGAGCTAAGAATCAAAATTATGTATACAAAACGCCTTTCTACTATCAAATAAGCATCTTTGGTAAAGATTTCACATTTCTGCATCAATAATTACAAATGAATTTTTCACAATTTCTGCATCAAATTACTTTTTCTCAAAAATTGAGTCTAGGATATATTCCCGGGAATTTTGAAAATTTATAGTAGACCCAATTTTTAAGAAAAAGTAATTATTATTACTTACTTATTCTATACTTACTATTAATTATTATTACTATTGCTATTCTTAAAAATTGGGTCTACTATAAATTCCCGGGAATTTTGGAAATTTATAGTAGACCCAACTTTTAAGAACAAGTAATAGTAATAGTAATTAATAGTAATTAATAGAATAAGTAAGTAATAATAATTACTTTTTCTTAAAAATTGGGTCTACTGTAAATTCCTGGGAATTTTGGAAATTTATCGTAGACCCAACTTTTAAGAAAAAGTAATAGTAACAGTAATTGACAGTAAGTAATAGAATAAGCAAGTAATAATAATTACTTATTCTTAAAAATTGGGTCAACTATAAATTCCCGGGAATCTTGGAAATTTATAGTAGACCCAATTTTTAAGAAAAAGTAATAGTAATAGTAATTAGCAGTAAGTAATAGAATAAGTAAGGCATATAGATGCAGAAATGCAGAAATCTGAAATTTTCACCAAAGATTCGCTAATGCAAAAGCGCTTCATAATAGACAACAGACACATTTTGTACTGAACATATTTTTTAAATAAACCTAGCATATAAAAATAGTAAATGTGATTTTTGTTGTTATGCAATGTCTAATTACCGAATAAAAAAGAATAAAAATTTTGGCTGTTTGAATTGGCGCCGAAACGACCGTGACGTCACAGTTCACGATTTAGGTATGCTCCTAGGTGAGCAATCGGCGGCATGCCGCTGCAGGCCTATTGGAGCAAGAAGGGTTGTCGTACGAACGAATCCGTGTTAATCTTTAACAACGAGCAGGTGCACTCGTGGTTTTGTTTTTCAAATAACCGCGCGCTTAAAAGTGAACACTGACGTCACACCAATGAGAAACGTTTTGGAGTGGGGTCACGTGACAAAAAGTTTTTACGACTTTATAATTTTTTTTTCTTAATTTCTAAGAAAATTCGTTCTGTAAAAATTGCCATTAGATGACCAGAAAACTTTGAACTTTCATTATTCACCAAAATTAGCAATCATGTCTGTTGTCTATTAAACTCTTCATATTCTGCTCCAAACAATAAGACATCAGACATCAAAATAGGATAGGGTGTTGCAAAAAAAAAAAAAAAGAAACTGGAGCCTAGCCTTAAAAGTAGAAATAAAAAATGAAGACCAAAGTTGACGGAACTGGATCTGAATTATCACGGTGATTGAATCATCACTTCTTTGGAAATCATCATTTTGTCGAAAGTATGTCTCATTGCAGCTAAATTAAACAATATTATTTACATTGGCCAAAAAAATAAGGACACCGTTTTTTAAGGAATATTCGAGACTAAATTATGAATTGAAATCGTTTTTTTTTTAAATTTATAAAGTTAGCGAGGGTTCAAGGTCTATGGACACTCCATATACAAATCATTGAAGATTTTGACCATCACGTAGGACGAATAGAAGGCAGACTGGCAGAAGATGAAAAATATATTTCGTATTTTTTACTTGCACAACTCCCAAAGAAATCGTAAACTTTAATATTAATAATCATGCGATTTATACTGCAGTATGAATAAAAGAAGAAAAAAAAAACCGGCGTTTTTATCTTTCCAAATGGATACCTTATCTCAAAAGAAGAAGGAAAATAAAGAAAATAAGAAGCTATAGGTTTCCTCAAAAAAAAAATCCTTCCTCTTCCGCCATGGAAAGATTTTAATCTCATCTAAAAAAACAAAACTATTGAAAAAAATTTTTTTTTTTCCGTCTTTTTTTCTTATTCTTATTCTCATTACCATTACCGAATGAAAAAAAAAGGTAAAAAATAAGAATAACGTTATTGCAATTAATTTTAACGAATGCTATCAGTACGATTTACACTCGATTGCTTTAAAGATTCGGTTTCGCAATTGAACCGTTAAAATACAGACTCAAATTTAGTCACGCTTTCAAAAAAGAAAAAAAAAACACGAAATTTTTGTAGAGCGTTGTTGCCTGATTTAGGCATAACTGTATCACCTTGGCTGGAAAATTTTTTTTGAAATTCAGTCTATAAGCAAAAAAGGGAGACTTTAAGGGAAAAAGAAGTGACTTTCAATTTTCAGGTCCCCGTTGGTATTATGCATCTTCATTTTTTTTTATAAACCACACGGTCCAAAAAAAAAAAAAACAACCTGGGAACCGAGATTATAAAATACACGATCCATTTACTTGCGGGAAAACCGACTAGAGTTTCCCGGTATTTTTCTCCCACAAAAACCACGGTAAGCAAAGTGTTAAGCTTTTGTTATTTTTGAAAAATCGTAAGCGGTTTTTTTTTCGTCTATTCGTCCGGTTGTTAGCGTTTATATTTATAAGAGAAAGAGAAAAAAAAAATTCCGACCATTCATCTTGAAAACCACAATAAACACTTTTATCATGGTGTTTCATAAGCTATTTTCTTTTGTTTATTACGCTTCGTCTGGGGAAAAGTCTCGCGGTTTCCGCATAAAAATCATATTTTTGTTTAGAAACTTTTTCATTTTTTTTTCTTTTTAAATGGAATTCTTTTGACTTCCCTCTCATCTAAAGATGCCTCCCTCATAACAAAGAATCGCGGAGGATGAAAAATATGAAAATTATTAGATAATGTTAAATTATCTTAATTACAATGAATTCCGATAGTTTTATATTTGGGAGTAGAGTTGCTTATAACTAACCTTGGATGTATTCGAATCTCAGTTACAAGGTCGCGGTATTTTTTTTTTTTTTTTTTTAATAAATTGAAGCATGGTTGAAGGTTTCATTGTTTTAACAAAACTTCGGTGTCAATTACAGAAAGTAATCGAAGCCAATAATACTGAAAGCAATTTCCGTTATACGTTCTGTGCTTACTTTTTCATGGATGAGTTGAAACGCATAGACTGAGTTTAGTTTCTTAAAAAAGGATAGCCAGTCTTGTCGTTGGATAAAATAATAAATATTAGTTTCCATGGGGCGAGAAATGGGAGTTTTACGCTTCGAATTTGACTACCTGGGAAAGGGCGCTTACGTTCTCGTAAATCGAAATGCAAAAGCAAAAGAGAGAAATGTGAATCATAAGGAAATATGCTCAATTTTATGGTTTATTTAAAGTCGATTTCCTTTTAAGCTCTAGGATTTCAATTTTTCGTTAAATTTCTGTTGGGATTTGAGTTTTCTGAAGTGTTCAGTAAAGAAAATTAATGTTTAGGTACGTACAGGGTGTAAAAATAATATTTGTCTGTTGCACGAAAAAAAAGGATAGCCAGTCTTGTCGTTGGATAAAATAATAAATATTTTTTGGCGGAAAATCGGAAAAGCGGTAAATTCTGGACAAAATATTTTTATTTTAGAATCATTAAAATTGCCTACTTTGTGGGAAATGAGAGGAACACGAGTTTTCCAAGGCTTATATTTAACTGGTCAGTAATTTTAAATTAAACGGTCGGTATTTTTTTTTACAAATTGATCAGGTTTTAAGCGAATTTTTGGTCAGTATTTAAAATAAATGGTTACTATTTTAAATAAATGGTCGGTGAAGTAATGCTGTTTTTTCTGCAAAAATAATTGACCTCGGTCGGTAAAAAAATAGTGTTTGATCAGTAAAATTATTAAACGGTTAGTATTTATATTTTTAAAAAAAGTGAACTTACACAATTAATCCACCAGTAATGTCATGTAATGTAATGTCTCATTTTACATTAAAAACACATGTTTCGTACGCGAAACATACGTTAAATGAGATTTTAGCCAAAAACATATAACATTTAGGCGTTCTACAAGCATTGTAGGCCAATCAGACGTTGATTGGGGAAAATCGAAATAGTAAAATTCGTGTTTCCGAGCATTTTCCCATTAGTGTAGGCAATTTTAACAAGAAAAAAAATTTTCAGGTCTACAAATTGGGGAAATAAATAAAAATTAAGCTCAAAAATCGGGTTTAAGCGTTAAAAAAGCGGTAACAGCGACTCAGGAGTTGGTCGGAGAAAATCGGGATGGTAAAATTCGTCTTCAACAAAAGCACCTATTAAGTCCATTTTCTTTAAAAATTAATTACGGAAAAATGCACCAAATTTTCGTTTCATTAAATGCTAAGAAAAAAATTGTGGCTTAGGCCCTTTTTCTGCTGTGCGACCAGCGACATCCCTAATTCGTTTTTTTTAAAAATTTTCCAAAATTTTTCTTGCGTTTTCACGCTAAAATGAACCAATTTTTTTGGTGAAGAACAAAATCGGAAACATTTTTTTTTTTTGACCACCCTGTTCCATGGCCAAAGTAAATTTTTGCTTTACTGACCAAAAAATTCAAATTTATGAAATTTATAATTAATTTACTGATCATCTAGTTAAAATAACTTTTAATTTGACTTAAAAGGTCATTATTTAAGGACCAACCATTTTTTTTACTGATCAAATCGTTACTGACAACTAAAATACTGACCATTTATTTAAAACACTGACCGAAAACCGTTCTTAAATACTGACTAATTAATTACAAGTCGTTTTCCAATATCAAAATTTTTAAATATTCACAACTTCCGTTTTAATTTTTTTTTATTATTTTTTTTTGTTTGTTTTACTAAACTGTTTTTGCCATATAATTTCCAAATTAAAAATTAGTCACCTCAGAACCAGAATGGTTCAACAGTTTTGGTATTTCCTATCTATAACTTATGTGAGAGACAAAATCGTTGAACTTTTCTGGTTCCGGGGTGACGAATTGTCTACTCCCCCCACCAAAAACTTCTAAACATTCGAACATTGGTGTAGTAAAGATGGTCCTATTTAACAATCCCAAAGAAAAAGTGTGTTATAAAATTGGGTTATTAAAAACTTAAACTTCGTTATAAAATTTTATAACCCGCCAAAAAAGACATCTATTTATAATTCGTTATAAAATTTTATAACAAAAATTATTTTCAGTTTTTTTCTAAGTTTTTTTATTTTCTTAACGCTTCCCGAATTTTTCTATTTCTGTTTTTCTTTATTTTTGAGCCTTTGTCAAATTAAAAATACAAAAAATAAATCGAAAAACCGGAAAAATCTGGAAAATATAAGTCAAAATAATTGGATACTTAAATACCATATTGCCGCAATTTTTTTTCCTTCTTTTTTCTCGTGAAAAATTTTTAAAAAAGAGCCTATAAAGTCCCCATATGCTAAATATAGTGAAATTCAAGCATAAAATTAATATATTGCTCAGTTAAAAATTTTAATTATAAAAATTTATATATAGTTATAAACTTTTATAATCGGCCAAAACGTTAGAATTATAAAATTTTACAACGCACTTTTTCTTGGGATCGCTTCTCTAAGTCTTGACAGGAAAGATTCTGCAAAAACCTGGAACTCCATTCAGGACTTGTAACTATTTTTATAAAATTTCAATTTTCTTCTGCCTTTTTGGCTTATTAACGTTTATTAAATATTTTATTTAAAAAAAATCGCGGAAATAAAAATTAACCATAACAATAACAAACAAAATAAGTACCGTAGAAAAAAAATATATTAGTCAACTTTACGAATTTTTTTTCCTAAAAGATACCTAACTATTAATTCTGGTAGGTAATATTCTCTATAAAAGATGACGTTTAGAAAAAAAGTTTCTCTAAAAATAACTCCAGTCACGATTTAAAAAGTGATAATGCATTTTAATAGCGGAGCTATCGAGCAACGCGATATAGTGATTACTCAACAAACATAACGGAAGTACAAAAGAGCCAAACGTATACAAAATAGTTTATAAAAAAAAATGTTACTCAACCTCCCGAGTTTATTTTTTAATGAAGTGGCATTAGAAGAAAAAAAAAATATTAAAAGCCGCGTGGGTTCCGATGAAAGAAAAAGGGAGACATATCCGGTGAAAAAAAAAAAAAAAAAAAAAGTTCGCAATCGAAAAATAATATTTGCGAAATGGGAGTCTCCTTAAACTTACAGATCAACAACTCTTTGAAAAAAAAATTAGGCGAGTCGTTTTAAGCCAAGTCCATTTACAAACGTTGACCCACCTACAGGTTCTTTTGTTTCAATTCAATGGCATCTACTTTGCCAGTGAGATCATTTTTTGTTGAATTTTGGATGGTTCCATACACGTTTTAAATGTTTGCGTAAAAAAACGCCTGATGGCTAGTTAAAATATGTAGGTACTGTACGTTCGCTTGGCCGAGGACTTTTTTTTTTTTTTTTTTTTTTTTTTTTTGAGATTATTAAAAAATTCATAGTCATGAATTGTTTTAAGGAAAGATTTATGGTTTTATCAAGGTTACCCCGAATCCATGTAATGCTAATTGTACCGCGTCTACCGAGAAAGTAGCAAAACGAATATCATGTATGGGTGGTATTGCTTTAATATATAGAAAGGACTATTATTTTGTCGTTTGATAACGAGGAGAGGCGCTAACAAGTCTTTCGTTTTCCTTTTTTTTTTTCTTTCTTTTTACTTAAGAATACGTTTTTTTCTGGCCGAGTGTTGATTAGCGTGATTATGTGTAAACTAGGTTAAGAGAATGTTACAAAGGGACTGCTAACCAGAAGTTCTAAGTGAATTTGAAATAATTGAGCAATTTTTTTCGTAAAATGAAAAGATTTCCTATTCAATATTTATTATAATTTTTAAGAACCAGTTAACCCGATATTATCAAAAATAAAATTTTTGCATTTTTTTTCAGAAGTTGAAACATTCGAGAATAATTTAGATGCATGCAAGCATGTTTGGGATAGGTCAGTTTACTATTTTTATTTTTTTTAAATTTTTCCAAATTTTGAAAAAAGATGAAACTATTTTTTTTTTTTTTTTTTTTAAATTTTAGCATCATTTTCTGATTTAATAAAATAACCCAAACCAAAAAGTTTTGTTGGGCATTTAATCTTTTCTGTTTTTATCAGCTACCTCTGCTGCTCCTATTCCCTATTATGACATTTTCCGAAGACACCACAACTCACTCAAATCGAATAAGAAAACGGTCCTACATACCGATCCGTTGATTGTGTCACATTTCTATAGCTATTTAAAAAATTAACGACATCTTTTAATTCTAAGCCTAATTTATTTTGGCAAATGCTTCCTCAATAATAAAGACCGGATGGGAGTATAAGTACGAAAAAGAAAGAGCGATCCCTTTGATAGCACTCCTTTAGTCCAATTAGCACAATAACACGATTAAATCAAGGCAGATGATTTTGCTAAAAAAGAAAAGTGTATTGTTTTATTTCTTTCTCCGCAACCAGGGCAAATATTTGCTAATGAATCCCATCAAAAAAAAAAAGGAGAAGCATTTCGAGTTTTCAAACTTTTGCACGCTCAAGTATGTTAAATCACCAGATCGGAAAAACTCCGAGGAAAAACTTTTACTTCGGATTGTTTTGGGAAATTCGCAAATAAACTATTCCAGGAGAAATGATTCGAAGGATTTTTCTCGAGGAAAAAAAAAAATGTGCGTTGTTCGTTTAAAGGGATTTTAAGTCGAAGTCTTGACTGAAGAATTTATCCTCGAAATTTACCCTTAAATTGTGGATGTGCCCCTTAATATTAGGACGTATATTATTGATTGGCATGTTCTTTCCTAGACCCAGACAGCAAGTCAACAAGGAATCCACGTGGATTCCAGGTATAATTAGTATGGGAATCCACGTGTAGTGAATTTGGTTTAATTGGTTGATATAACATTGATGCTCAGCGACGGTTCCCAGAATTTAAGATAATTTCCACATCTTATCCCCCTTCCCCCCCATTTTTTGTTTTCCTCCGATGAAACTTTTTAAATATTT
This sequence comes from Liposcelis bostrychophila, assembly GCA_037577465.1. NCBI lineage: Eukaryota > Metazoa > Arthropoda > Insecta > Psocodea > Liposcelididae > Liposcelis > Liposcelis bostrychophila. The sequence continues at coordinate 12,320,403 of CM075210.1, forward strand.
TTTTTGGTGAATTTTTCAGTTTTTGGTAGATGACGTGTATGAAAAATATTTTAATAACTCATTTAGGGGCTACGTATTCAATAAAAAGTGAATGAAAATGAATCGGAACCTCATTAAATATTTTCAAAGGCCGAATTCTCGTTTTTCAAAACCTAGGAAACACCTCCAGTTGTTTAAGGTTTTGAAAGAAAAATGGACTAACTTTTATTTCAAGATTGGCCCAATTTCGTTTTAAATGGCAATCAGAAAATTTGTATCCTTTTTATTTTTTTTTTTTTTAAATTTTTACAAATTTTGAAAAAAGATGGGACTATTTTTTTTTTTTTTTTTTTTTATTTTTTAACTTTAGCATCATTTTCTGATTTAATAAAATAATCAAGACCAAAAAGTTTTGTTGGGCATTTAATCTTTTCTGTTTTTATCAGCTACCTCTGCTGCTCCTATTCCCTATTATGACATTTTCCGAAGACACCACAACTCACTCAAATCGAATAAGAAAACGGTCCTACATACCGATCCGTTGATTGTGTCACATTTCTATAGCTATTTAAAAAATTAACGACATCTTTTAATTCTAAGCCTAATTTATTTTGGCAAATGCTTCCTCAATAATAAAGACCGGATGGGAGTATAAGTACGAAAAAGAAAGAGCGATCCCTTTGATAGCACTCCTTTAGTCCAATTAGCACAATAACACGATTAAATCAAGGCAGATGATTTTGCTAAAAAAGAAAAGTGTATTGTTTTATTTCTTTCTCCGCAACCAGGGCAAATATTTGCTAATGAATCCCATCAAAAAAAAAAAAGGAGAAGCATTTCGAGTTTTTAAACTTTTGCACGCTCAAGTATGTTAAATCACCAGATCGGAAAAACTCCGAGGAAAAACTTTTACTTCGGATTGTTTTGGGAAATTCGCAAATAAACTATTCCAGGAGAAATGATTCGAAGGATTTTTCTCGAGGAAAAAAAAAAATGTGCGTTGTTCGTTTAAAGGGATTTTAAGTCGAAGTCTTGACTGAAGAATTTATCCTCGAAATTTACCCTTAAATTGTGGATGTGCCCCTTAATATTAGGACGTATATCATTGATTCGCATGTTCTTTCCTTAACCCAGACAGCAAGTCAACAAGGACTCCACGTGGATTCCAGGTATAATTAGTATGGTAATCCACGTGTAGTGAATTTGGTTTAACTGGTTGAAATCACATTGATGTTCAGCGACGGTTCCCAGTAGAATTTAAGATAATTTCCACATCTTATCCCCCTTCCCCCCCATTTTTTGTTTTCCTCCGATGAAACTTTTTAAATATTTTTTTTGGTGAATTTTTCAGTTTTTGGTAGATGACGTGTATGAAAAATATTTTAATAACTCATTTAGGGGCTACGTATTCAATAAAAAGTGAATGAAAATGAATCGGAACCTCATTAAATATTTTCAAAGGCCGAATTCTCGTTTTTCTAAACCTAGGAAACACCTCCAGTTGTTTAAGGTTTTGAAAGAAGAAAAATGGACTAACTTTTATTTCAAGATTGGCCCAATTTCGTTTTAAATGGCAATCAGGAAATTTGTATCCTTTTTTTTTTTAAACAACGCGGCACTTTGACGCAGGACTACGACCTAAGGCGCACCATGAGGGTTTTGTCGTGTCCGATTAGTGATTTGGACACCGAACATTAAAAAAAATAAAAATAGGAAAATAAAAATTTCAAAAATTTTAGATAATTTTTCAATAAAATTTTAGCTATCAAAAATCCTTGATGACCCTTAATTTATAATAAAATTTTTGACTAGTTTCAAGAAAAATGGTAAATTGTTAGAAAGGTTTTTAGATTTTTTAGATAGATGATTTTTGATCATTGGAAAAATTCATTTAAAATTTTATTGAAAAAAAATTCTTTTAATAAAAATATTTTTTGAATTTTATTAAAAATGTTTGGTAAAAATTCTTAAAATTTTGATTCAGTTTTTTGAAAAAGGTCATCAACATTTTTTGAAACGAAGATTTTGATTATTTTTGATAAAATTTTATTGAAAAAGGGGGCCACGTCGACTAATATCAGGGCTTGGAAGATTTAGGGGGATCATTAACATTTTTAGAAACGAAAATTTCAATGATTTTTGATTATTGAAAAAATATATTTAAAATTTTATTGAAAAAACATTTTTTTTAAAGGGTGCAAATTCACTATGGAATGTTGGACCAACATGTTGGACAAACATATTGTACCAACTTGTTGTACCAACGAACGAATCGACTATTGCAGAATTTGCACCCTTAGAATGTTGGACGAACTTGTATTGACATGTTTGACTATTGCAGAATTTACTCCTACGCCAAAGGGTGCAAATTCACTATGGAATGTTGGACCAACATGTTGTTACAACAAGTTAAACCAACATGTTGTACCAACATTACTAATTTTGGCGTAGGAGTAAATTTTGCAATAGTCGATTCGCTCGCTTGTCAAACATGTTGGTCCAACATTCCATGCACCCTAAAACATTTTTTGAAACGAACATTTGATAAAATTTTAGAAAAATATTTTCAAACATCTAGGATGTTTTTTTTTTTTTTTTTTTTTTTAATTTTTGAAGTGTAATTTTTTTTTTTTTTTTTTTTTTTATGTCTTACTTATATAGGAAAAGAAAAATTGTTACTGCATAATTTCGAGAAAAAATTTGAGCAAAAGACTTCATTAATCCTGCATAATGAATGGTACTTTAACGTCTTTAAATATCAGGGCCATAGGATACTCAAACATGAAAAACTGAAAAATTTACTCAATCCTTCTTCTCCAAGATATAAAAATTCATGCAGACTACCAAAAAAAAACGTGTTTTCGTCTCATTAGTAAAAACAAAATATAAGAACTGCGGTGGATAAGAAGTGGAGACAATCTTAAAATCCACGTGGAATCATCATAGATGATCCACCAGAATCCATGTGGAAATTTTTGGACGCCATGATGGGAGTCTGGGAAGATGGTCTAAAGACTCATAAGCATTTTCAAAAAAAATCCAAAGGAATAGTGGAAACAACTTTTAGGGACCAAGGGATGCTACCAATGGAACACATGTAGCATCACTAATTTTGGACTTTATGATGTCTCTTTTACTGTCCTTCCAATCATTGCACAGAAAAATCCTTAAGACGTCCAGGACGGTCTAAAAACAATGACTTATCATCGTTAGAATATCCCTGATATCTTTCAGATATTTTATGGGTCGGTTTTGCTGCATGCGACAGTAAAACTTATGTAATCAATTCGATTGTTATTTTTTATTTTTGCGTTGCCATTTTCGGCTCCGTGAAAGTTTTGTCCGAACCGTAATTTGCCAACGTGTGATAATCAATTAAACTTATGTCAAAATCATTCGGTTGTTATTATTATTTTTTTCTCACGAAACTAATTCGTTTAATTTTTTTTAGATCGAGCAAAACTAATTTGTTCTTGTTCTTTCTTTCGTAAAAAAAAAAGGTCGTCAATTTATGTATTTTACGTCGCAAAATTTTATGAATTATATTCAAGAATATGAGATGGGCTAATTAAATTATCCTCTTGTTAATTTTATGAACCGTGAATAAAGGCAACGCAAAATGTAAACAACGCTTTACGATATTATGGAAAAAACAATGTATTTGATCCCAGTCGAATGGGCGCCCGCCTTTTTCAATTCGCCCATTAAAAATTTAATTTAATAATACTCCCTTTCCCGCTAACGAGATTATTTAAAGATATTTTCTGTTGTATAAATAAAAAATAAAAAAAACCGGGTGCATCAAGTGAACCAGTTGGTTGGTTTGTTTTCGTTACCTACGCTTTCACTTAATCTTAACTAAATAATTATCTGATTAAAATAAATTTTAATTGAGTCTTCTCGGTCTGCTAAACTTTTTTTTTTTTTTTTAATAACACTTACCTAAAGCGTAGGAGAATAAAATTTGAGTTAATCCAAACAGGAAAATGTGGAATTTTGTAGATATCGCTTGGCGATTTAATGCCGCACTAGAGATTACATTACACATTGTTGAATAGCACTATTTTGTCATTTTAATACAATTTTTTTTTTCCAATTTTTTTGTTGCTTTTTTGTAAAATTTCACTTAGCCATTTTGACCCGGCACTAAAATAAATAAATAAATAAATAAATAAATATAACGTACAAGCAACAAGGTTTCGAGTGTCCCTGAGAAAAAAAAAGTATTTCGTCATATAAAAAAAAAATACACGGTGACGATGACTTTCATTTCTTTTTCGTTTTTTTTTTTTTTCTAGGATCTATATTACAGCCACTAACTCATTATATTTGTATTGTTAGAAATTCTCAAGTGCGGTCAATGAAATTGTCGTATGACAATTTGTTTCCTTGGGTGGAAATTTTAAAAGGAATAAATATTAAAAGGACTGGGGGTGTTTTTATACCTTGCATTTTTTTGATTGACGGTTAAATTTAATTTTATCGATAAAAAAAACTGATAGGATTATGTAAATATCAGAATTTGTTCAATTAAAATTCAAAAAAGTTAACACTCTCAGGATGAAAGAGATTTTAACTCGAGAGAGAGAGAAAGAAATAAGAATTATTTTATAATAACAAGAAAAACAAGCTCATTTTCTGTGCGCGAATAATTTAAAAGAAAAAGGCTTTTCCTGAAGGTTATGTAAATGCGGGGAGTTGCTCCCAAATGTAAGAAAAACATACATATATCAGTCGGCTAATATTTACTCTCTCTTGTTATTTTTCTGTTTAATTTTGAAGGAATCCCGAATTCCGAGAATCGCCCTCATTTCCATTTCAGATTTTTCCGGGTTATGGGTTTCCTAGTACATCTTGTGTGTTTTACCCTTCGTTAATGATGTATATTTGGTTTCGACGATTTAGATGTGTTACCAAAAACACATTTTAACTCTATTTGAAAAATAAAAGAAACCTGAGATACGAAATTTACTTTTGTTACATTTCTATTGTGTTCTCGGGCTGGTTTTGTTTGTAAAGCTCATTGAGTTTTCATCTTGAAGGAATTTTCAATGTGAGTAACACAGGCACAAAAGCGGTTCCTCTTCTGCAAAATTCCTTTGAGCCCTTAAGAAAATAAGAGCTGTAATTACAAGAAAAGGTTTTCCAAGGGTGGTTAAACAAAAAAAAAAAAAAAAAAAACAACTGAGGATTCCGCGCCTAAAGGTTCTAGTTCCTTTACATAACCGGCCGGTCAGCCGGGCGGTGAAAATTTTTTAACAATAAAAAAAAGTTTAATTTTTTTTTTTTTAATTCGGTATTTTACACATTAAAATGGGATCGGATCGCACCGAAACCACGCCAAAATGCTTTGTTATGTTCAAAAGGTAAAGATTCGTTATTGAAAACGTATGAAAAAGGCTTTACTGTGCCTAAATTTGATAATTTTTTTTAATGTTTTCGAAATAAAAAAATAAAACGCCATTTTGCTTTTTGTTGTTGAAATAGTTCGTGGTTCCACCGCTAGAGCGCTGCACTAGTCTCTCGGAAATAAACATTTTTTTTTTCTGCGAAAACAATTAAATATTATCAAATATAAGAACTATTAACTGTTGTTCATGCATTTAATATCATGGAAATTTATCTCTGAACATAACGAAACGTTTTGGGTTCGGTTTCGGTGCAGTTAGACCCCGTTTTCATGTATAAAATATTGGATTAAAAAAAATTTTTTAACGTATTATTTTATCGTTAAAATGTGTACACCGCCCGGCTAACCGGCCGGTTATGTAAACGAACTAGAACCTTAAGAAAACGAATAAAATCTATTCTGCTTTTGAAAAATTGCGAAGTTTTAAAAAGTACGGGAGAATATTTTTTTTTTCACCCCTTCCTTTTTTTAAGGACTTTTTTCAATTTATTTAATGTTCGAAGATTGGATTATTGGAAACGAAAGCGATTCCTGGAATCGACGTTTCTCCCAGGATTAAAACAGGATACGTAGGAAGGATAAAAATTATTCTTTTGAAAAAAATTATTTATATTACTTTTTTTAAAATGCGATAGCGATTGCCTAAGGTAGTTGTCATGCTACACTGATTGCTACTGCAGAAGAACGCGGAATTTTTCGAAAGAATTTATTTCTGTAAGTGCTGAATCAGTCTATTACAAAACAAAATGGTAATTAAAGATTTTTGAACGCAACAACAGACCTTAACCTTTTGCGGGCGGATGTATCCATATGGATACATTATGGGTTCTCTGTAAAATTAATGATTAATCGACAATAAATAGATTTGGACTTATACATAAGTTGCCGGAAAAATATAAATTTTTGGCGATAATGTAAATCCTATGTTTAGCTTATGGGAGTATTATTACTTAATTAGAATATTAATTAATGGCATTAAAATTATGTTTTTGATATTAATGTAAGTAAATAAATTACAAACTATTGTGATATGGCCAAAATTAAAAATTGTGAATTGTGAATTACATGACATGTTTATCATATGACGAATTTCTTCCCCCATACTTAGCTTATGGAGCTGAGATAAAATCAAACTTTCAGAAGCGAAATATGACAAAAAAATTTCATAAGCTTTTAACTTGATATCAATATAGATTCTGAGACTTGTCATCTTGATTTTACTGCATTTTATACTTCAGCTAATAGTTTTTAGCGATTTTTGTAAGGTTTCATTTTTTTAAAATTTTTTATAAGCTAAACATAGGCGGCCATATTTTTTTTAGCTTTACTAACTGCCTCTATGGATCATAGTGTATAAAAATATTGCCGAAAAAGACCAAACAGCATCTACACCCCTAACTCTTTAAAGAAAAAATAGACTTCCGACAGCGAAATGTTGAATAACGGATCGAGCCAAAATACGTGTAAGGAGAAAATTTTAAGTCTCACAAAAAAAAGGCCATACATTCAGTGACAATAAGACGATGGTCAGACGGTTTTATGTCTGACCCCGGGAATTCCCGGGATCTATATGAGATTCCCTAGGAGTCTCTGATTTGACATGGTTCATTTATTGAGCTCAACTCGCTTTTTAAAGTTCTGTCAAATCGCAACTTTCCGTAATTGGAGAAAGATAATCTGAGGGCTTAATTCGATCTGGGTGTCTGATTCATTGCTCTCGAGTGTGTTGTATTGCCAATTTTGCTAAACAGGAATGAAAGCTATACTGCACTCTAGAAAGTAGTAAACTGCATGGCAGGGATATTTTTAATTTTTTGCAGGTAAGATACCTTACGCCGACATCAGCATATTACTGTTACAGTTTTCGGATGGTCATACTTTACCATCAACAACCGATTTCAATCAGGATTCTATAATTTTGCATCTGCCTAACTTAGTGCCCTCGAATTACTTCAACAAATCACTGATATTATCAGTCAGATTGAAAAAATCCTTGAATTCAAACGCTATACTCCTGATTATGAGACGATAATGTACCCACTGGGAAATCATCTTATCAAACATCATTTTCTCAAAATATCTGCTATGAACTCCAACTGGCTCCAAAAAGTTTCGGCCCAAAATTTTCTTAAACTCTTTATAAAAATTCGTCCTTTGAATAAAATAAGGGGAATATCCATACATTTAATATAATTAAGGAAATACACCTAAAGGCGATAATCATTAATAAAAATTTAAAATTAGAGACATTTCAAAGACTTTTTAATCTTAATCAAGTTGAACTTTATAATCAAAGTCCTGGAAACTTTCCAACAGGACAATATTACTGGACTTTTCTAAAAAAAGACAAAGGAGTGTTCAAAAACAAAAGACACCAATTCCACTTAAGCCTGATACCGACCTACCCTCCTCTGGAATGTATAACATATTATAAGATTAAAGATATCTAAAATTAGAACCGTCTAACCCATAACGAAGTTAAATTAAAAGGTCTTCCGTTGTTTATAAATATTATTCCGTTTTGTGGGTTTTAGCTGAATCAAAAAAAAGAGGATATAATGTATGGAGAGCATACATTATTTTTTGTACCATAGGCGGAAGCGAATATAACCTAATGTAACAAAAGCAACGCATAACTTTTAACTTAATTTTTATTTTAAAGGTCACGTTATGGAATTTTCTTGTGTTTAATCTTGATAGAATATCTTTCTCTACACTAAAAAGACATATTCAAAAGAAATGAAAATGAACGTTTAATGCACTATACGAAGAACAATGAATGGTCGTGACGAAGTGACCACATTTACCGCACCATACATGGTACTGATCACAATAATTAATAGAACATGACCGCGACGTTTTTTTTTTTTAAATGACGAAAAAAGGCTTTCATCTCAAGGTCACATTTGCTCATCCTTCGATCCCTTAGATCTAATTTTTCCGATTTACAAAGCCAAAGAGATTAATGATCATGAGAGTTTTACTTTTAATTGCCGGGATTTCGATTCGGATTACAAATTATCTTTTAAATTAAATCGTGTTTTAGTTAATCCAACGTGTTTTCGAAAGCATGGGGGCAAAACCGAGGACTCTCGTTATCTATTTTGATGGTTTTCCAATTATAATGCTCTATAAATGAATTCCCTGGCTTTATATTCATAAGCATCGAAACGGAATTTCCTCGAAAACAAAGACTAGTATATACACACTGTTTTATATTTTCCAGACGGGTAAAGTCTGGATTTTTTTCAAATAATCCAGGCCCCGAAAAAAAAAAAAAAAAAAAACTAATTTTAACAGCACTTGATTTTAACCATCCGCGTGATTGTAAAACATCAGGACGGAGTAAGGACAAGACCCGCACGATTTGTCCGTTACAGGCAGACTAACTTGAACCTGGGTATGAGTACTCTCTCTCCCTCCAAGTGAGAGCTATAAGTGGTCCCACTTCTTCCGGAGATTATCATAATCCCAATAAAACCATTCTATTTAAACACATTTTGAAGGATTTAAATGAGATCCATGCAGGGAACATGCATGATTGCAACTGACATTTGGATTAAACCTGGGACTGAGGAGAAGGGGGGAATTTCCTTTCCTTTACAGTTTTTTTTTATATATTTCGTAGCCAGCTTGTCCAGCTGGACGCCGTTTCAGGCTTGTAAAAATCGATAATTCTCTTGTCTCGTGCCCTTTTAAATTTATTATTTCGTTTATAATTTTTGCTTATCTAATTTTTCGAACTCATCAGTATTCGTTTTTAGTGATTGATGTTATATGGAATGGATCGCTATTTCGTTTTATAAGTATTCGCACTGACCTACTAAATTTTTTTTTTTTTAAACGGTCTCACTTGTTACATGTAGATGAGCTTCCCATATCCGTTATCGAAAAAATTCATTTTGTAAAATATATATATATATATAAAACAGTATAAATTGGAATGGGGTTATCGCATTTATGCGAACGTGGAAATTTTGTTAATTACGTCCGAAGACCTTTCCATAGTCCCAGAAGGTTTCAGTTATAAAGGATAGCTTTTATGTCCGCGTAACCTTTTGAAATTATCATGTTTGGAAAATGTAATCTTTTCAAGAGTAGTCTTATTAAACGTTATTATCATTTTTATTTGTTGGGAAATTAAAAAAAAAAAAAAAATCTTTTGAATGGTGTAGATTTAATGGAAAATTTAATCCGTGTATTGTGAAGCTTTTGCAATTCCCCGTCAGACTTTTTCCCCCAAAGCTAATCTTTTCAACTTATTGATTCACACTGAAAAATATTTCCACCAGGATTGGTGTTTAGAACGCTTCTTTAAAAATCATTTTTTTCAAAGAGGATTTTTCGCTACGATAATTACGTTTGGCTCAATATTTCTTTTACCCGATAACATTACATCAAACTGCATTTAGAAAATAAGAAAAGGGACTTATTACTTGTAATATGGCCAAATACTCATAATTCACTGTTAGATCTGACGGTGAGGAATGGAATACTCTAATTACTGCCTATAAACTCTATTTATTAAAGATTCACTTTCTTTAAACTTTTATTTATTGCCTACAGACTCGATTGATTTGCAAATCTGAATCAAAAAGGAGAACCAATAACCCTATCTTTGGGAAGTATTATTACACAATCGGATTACACGGCTCATGTAGGCGACAGGTCACAGTGACATGTTCGCACAGGGTTCAGGGATAAAACTTTTAACAGCGCGAGAACTTCGTCACCTTAACAATTAATTTTATCCATCGAACTGGAGCACGTCTCTTTTTCCTTTCCTTCCGATAAATTGCAAAAGTAAACTACAAGTCTCTCAATGTTTAATAAAAAAGGTTTTCCAGATAGAACGATAATGGCAAAAACCCAGCCAGACACAAAGAAAAAAAAAAAACATTCCCAAGAAGAAAAAAATTGTGGATGAAATATATAAATAAATGCCTTGGATATTTTTTCATAACTTCAGGTTCTTAAAAATTATGTTCATTGGCACATCCAAAGCAGAAATATCATTGAAGCAAATAAACTTGTCATGATTTTCACGGAGATGATGGAACTACCAAACACAATTGATCAACAGTTTCATAGCCTTTAAAAAATTCATAAAACTTCACTTAATGTGTAAGAAAAAGATGTTAAAAATTTACTGTGATTTTGGAAAATAAAAAAAAATTTTCCTTGACCAAAGACTAAACATTAGAATAATTCTTCATTCTAGTTAACGTTTAACTAGAGAAATTTCAATAGCTAACCATAAGAAACTTTAGTTTATATTAACTACAGTTGACTACAATACTACGCACACATTTATGCAGTGCATAAGACCTGACTATCACAGATGAGACACACAAATTTAATTACTATATCTCCTTCTTGACCAATACGGTATTTTCAGTTATTATTATTTTTAAAAATTCAAGCTGTAAAAGTTAAAATAAAGGAAAATGAATTTAAAAAATTATTTGTGCAAATAAAAAGGTTAAAAAAATTTTGCACCAAAATTTTTAAAAAATAAAAATGTTGGAAAATACCCTAATCATGGAGATAAATAGATGTGTTTTTCAAATCAAGTCTTGTCAACCATAAATAGGTTTAGATAGATAGATAAGATTTTTGCCATAAGTTTATTAAATAAGAGATTTTTTTTAAAACGTTCCCCAGGAAATTTTTCTGACATTTCAGAACGCTTATTCACTGCAGCTCATATATATTAGTATCTATGGCATGGCAACACCAAAACTTGCTACCCAAAAAAATAATTTATCTCTACAAATGGTCTACTACTGACATTATTCATTGCCTAAACTCAAGCAGTTTGCATATTTACTCAGAAAAACAAGAAAATCATTAACCAAGTAGTTGGGCTTTTCATTTCTGAATTAAAACATAATCTTGATATGAAACTGAAATCTGTATAATGAAAATGTATGTAGATCTGACATACTGTTAGAATTTTTCCTTTTACAAAAGCTAGCCTTCGTATAAGAAAACCTTTAGAAAAATTAATGCTTCACATGTCTAAGACTTTGTATGTTTATTTATTTTAAAATGGAGTTCTTACCTGAAATGCTCCAGACCTATACAGGTCGTCATCATCTTCTGTACGGCATAAGACCGTTTTCGCTTCAAGAAAAATAACACCATAACACAACGTAACCACAAAAACTCCGAAACTCAATTCATAAACAATAACCAATAACTTATAACCAGCCAAATATTATCCGCACCGCCATTTTCTATTTCAGCAGCAAGAGATTATGACCACAGAGCAAAGAATAGTAGAGACGTAACTCCCGTGTTAAAATTTCGTCGTGTCCGTGGGGTGTTAGTTATGTGATCCAACCACTAGGGGGCGCTGTATGCAGAAAAAAAGTAAAAAAATAGCCTCACGCCCGAGCTACGAAACCGAGTCTTCTAGCTCGCGAGTCCAGAACCTTGCTGTCTGCGCTACCGAACTGCGCACATGGGTTGGGGATTTTAAGGGTTCTTAGTTTACACGGCTTTTTAGTTCTGTAATCCCACTACTTTGGCGCTAGTATCGCACGACCAAATCGTCCATTTAACTTAAACCCCCCTGATTATGACATGACGTCTTTTCTTTCACAAATCAAATCAGCCGAGCCGGCTAAAACACTCTGTTGCGAGTTATGTATACGTCTCTATAACAAACGCTTTTAACCAATCAGAATCCTGTATTCATGATTTCAGGAAGACCACGTGATATTTTGATCACGGGACAGCCATTATTGTCAGAATTGGTTTATTTCGTTTGCTTTATTCATTTCTTAAATTAATTACTCACAAAAATGAAGAAAAGGCAGGGGATTTGTGTGTAAGAATTTATTGTTGTTCGAACTGATGCTCTTACAGAACTTTTGAGACATTACTACGTGGTAAGAACACAGTGCATCTCTCTGCTGAGATTTTGTAATTTTTTTGTGGCTGAACGATAAATAATTGTTTTTCAATCGTTAGTTAATTACTTAATATGGATTCCGATTCCTAAGTAAATTCCTTAATGAGCGAGGAAAGAAATGTTGAAACTATCGGTACCAAGATATTCTACAATATCTACGCAGATACTACGGTGCGTTTGAAGGACGGGATAACATACAAGTTGAATAAAGGCGTGCTTTGCTGCCTTGCTCAAAGCGAAATATTGTATCATATCTTATGGAGATCTGTCGTCTTAAGGACAATATGAGAAATACTACCGACATCGATTCCAAAACGTTTAAGCTGCTTATGGACCTCATGTCATTCAAATCATACACATTTGAAAGTGTATTATAAATATATTTCCGTCAGCATGGAAGTACCAAATTGATAAGTGCATGGAAGTTTTAACTACTATAGAGTTGTCTAATGAACTGTTTGTGAACTTTACAACATTACTGCATTGTACTGCATTCTTGTGAGAAACTAACGACAGGCATAAGGGCTTCAAAATTTTCCTCTATAAAGCAGTGCTAAGATGTTGCAGTAAAAACTACTTCAAAAGTAGGGGGCCCAAATGCCCCTGTATAATGTTTTAGCTGATCCAGAATTTAAAGAAAATCGATTTTGGAAAAGAGTTTTCAAGAAATACAACTAAAAGGAATTTATAACTCTTAATTATTTTAATATTCCTATAATTTCAAATCTTAATAAATAATTTAATTAATTTTTGTTGTTTTCAAAAACGAACTACTTTGCAAACTAGTTTCTCTGTTGGTGGATCAATGGGATTGTTCTTGCAGCTGATTTTGTTGACTAAAAGACTGTAATGTCTGCTGAATAAGATTAAGATATTTAGGCTTAATAATGTTTTACCTGGGCACAGGCTAAAGTATTTATGCCCAAGTATTAAATATAGGTACTTTCTAGATCAAAGCTTAGGCATGTAAAGTTTTCAACTTCTTGCCAAATGCTCTATCTATAGTTTAAAACTAACGCATTATATAAAAAAATTCGATGCTTTAGTTTATAGAGGATGAAAGAGCCTCGCGTCCCACCGGAGCCTTACGAACAAAAATTTATAGATTGATTGAAAGCTTTTCAGACTTTCTTTCTAAAAATCGCTTGTCAATTCTTTTCGAACTTTTTATAAAATATTTTACGTTGAGAGTAAAAATTTATTTATTAATTTGCTTAGGTCTGAAAATAAATCTAACCTTATATTGAAAAGAAAGAAAAAAAAAAACTCGTTATTTTATTTTTGATTCCACGGGACAATAGAAGGAACAGAATAAAGGCGAAGGAAAGAAAAAAAAGCAGGAGCAAAAAGACAAAAGAATTTCCAGGAAAAAGAAACGCATAGAATAGACAAACAAGAAGTGTTTTTTTTTTTATATAATTTACCGGTAAAGCGTCACTTTTAACGATGACTGCTATTAATCAGGACGGCTGGTTAAATGGCGTCGAAAAGTTGCGGACAGATTTTCATTAATTTTATCGAATCAAAGAAAAAGAAATTGTTTTTTTTCTTGTTTTTCAGTATTTTTTGAGTAAAGGATTAACGAAATTTGCGGGGAAAAAAAGGGTCCGGGCCGGGTCCGCTGCAAAAGGTGAAAATCCGCCAAATCAGCGAACTTTGTCTCCTTTTCCTCTCTCCGGCCCCATGAAAACCGTTAGGACGTAAAAAAAAAGTTTTCTTAAAGCCAAATAAATTTCTAGAATTTATGAATTTACGAGCCGCTTACAAAGTTTACATGATTTGGGTGATTTCCAAAATCGGGAAGAAGCTAAAAAAAAAAAAGGAAAGACTTGATGTCTCTTTTTTACTTCTCTCGCATGATAAATCCCTTTTTACCTTTTCTTGAAAAAGCTTTTTTTTTTTTTGTATTTGGTGTCTTAAACGTTCGATTTTCAAGTTCACTTTAAAAGGATTGCTCCTAGCAGGTTTTTGATCTGAAAAAAAAAAAAGGAAAATAACTGAGAGGTAAATGGGTAATGGATGGATTTTTTTTCTTCTTTTTCGTCGGAATCTCTGTCTTTTTCAATAGCCACTTAAATTACAATCGGTGAGGTTGAAATCCTTTTTGAAAACCGGAAGCAAGCCAAATGAGAAATGTGATGGATTTTTTTTCCTCGCTCTTTCTTTTTTTGATTTGAAAGTACGTCTTGCTATCCGACAATCTATCCGATGGAGATTCACGCTGGCATCAAATTTGTAATCCAGTTTACCAAAAGCATAATGTAATAAGAGTATAATTTTTCAACGAAAACATTCTTAAAAAAAGTTGTGTTAAAATCCTTCACAATAGTTTGGGAAAATCTAGAGTATAAAATTAAAAATGAGTTCGTTGGGTTTTGTTTATTGAACAGATTAGAAAACCTATACAAAAATCAATTTGTGGCTATTATAATTTAAACAGACAAAAAAGTTCAGGGCACTAACCCGTTTATTATACAATTTTTTTTTTTTTTTAATGCTACATAGAAAAAATTAGTATATTATTTTTAAATCTTGTATTTTACTTTTTAAATGTAAAGTAGAACTAAACGTAGAGGCTTATTACAGGGGCATGATTTCATGCTTGTTTCTCGGCTTTTAAAATGAGTTAAGTAGCGGAAAAAAAAACGGAAATGCGTTACATCCCGCAACTTGCCTCATTTACTCTGAAATTGTATGATTCTGTTATCTAAACAAGGTGAAAAAGACGCATCTCAAGAAAAAACGCTTTGTTCTGTTTCACTTACAAAAGACTCTTCATTTACGATATACACTTAAATGATCACGTCTGGATTTAAAGTTTTCCAGGAAAAAGTTTTTTTAAAGCGAAAACTCTTAAAAGCAAAGTAAAAGGAATTTCGAGACGGAGAAAATATTTGCTGTTTTGATAGGGAGGTTTTCTTTTATTTTATGTGCTTTTTTTTGTATCGGAAACGTTCTACGAATTACCGCTTTTTTATTTAAGCGTTTAGTTTATTTATTTATTTATTTATTTATTTTTTTAACAAGGTTTTGTTCTTGAAATTTTAAACTGGAAATTTTCATAGACCTTTTGGATTATATTGGTGGAACCAGTTTTAAATCCATTATGAAACCAGTCTGAATTAGAGAGCAGCCTAATTCGAAAATGGAATTAGTTAAGAAAGCGCCATGACAGAAAAAAAAATGCATACGAATTAAGAATTCAAAGTTAGTAGATTCATGGCGAAGACATTCGGAGATTTGAACTGGTATTTAGTCCTAAACATTGACATGAGTAAAACCCAAAGATTTACTCAGGGGTATCTAATTAACATCAAAGGAATTTCAGACTCCGTTGTCCAGGAGCTATATGGAAAATCGATTGCATGGCTAATGCAGCTTAGAACTTAGGGTAATCAAAAATGACTTTAGATGTGCTAATTCATGCATCCAGTTTCAAAACTTGATTTTTAAAAAAAAAATTTAAAAGATGAATTTTTATTTACTTTATTTTTTATTCTTCATTGTGCATATAGAAAATAAACAGAATAAATAATTTTTCTTCGTATTAAACGCAGACGCCTTCGTTTGTATTCAAAGCAATTTGCGATACATGGGGCGCAAGCATTAATCTAATTCAATTCCATAGTATATTGCAAATAAAATACTAAAAAAAAAAAAAAAAAGTTACACCCTATTTAATGATACAAATAGTTTAAAACAAATGATCTGAAAATAGCCTGTTTTGAAAAAAAAAAAAAAGTATATACTTCTACTGCATAATAAATATGAAAGAGAACACGTTATTCCTTTTATTATTATATCATGCAAAATAGATCACAATCAAGTTTCCTTGTAATAAGCTAATTCATCGAAAATAATCAACTCGAAACGAAAATGAAAAACACCGCAATAAAGACGATGAAGATAATTATTCCCGCTATTGAAAAAGCTTTAGAATTGACCATCACATGGTTTTATGTATCAAAACGCGCGGTCAATAAGCAAGTTCAGGAACCGCGTAAGTTTAAACCAATCACGTTAAAGTTTATGGGTTCAAACATTTGTACGCAGGAGCCAATCACATCTAGCAAGCGAGCTCCAAATCCAAGATGGCATCATTGGCAGTGGTTGTGCTGCTGTAATCGCGGAATGTTTCTGTAATTTTAACGGTTTTACCGACGTTGTAGTTAACGTGCGTTTACGGTTTTATAATTTAGGATGTAGGTATTCGTTTCGTCGATGAATCGGTTTACCGGGATCATTCCTGCGGGGTTTTAATTTATTTTAATATTGATTCTCCCCTTGATTATAAGCATACGATCCAACATACACGACAGAAATCTTGTATAGGAAAAAAATAACCTAAAAATCGTGAATTGAATGTCTGTACCATGCTGTACTTAACGATAATAAATTCGATGCTTAAATTATTTTACGTTGGCCCTTGCCATATCATTAATCATGTTTACGATTTTTATTTAGAAAAAAAAAAAAAAAAAAAAGAAATCAGATGGGTGCCCCTTTTTTTTTCAAAATCAAAAGTTTGTAATTGTGATTTAGCCAAATAAAAATATATTTGTGGAAATAAAATATGAGGAATATCATACATAATCTTTTAATTTTATTTAAATCTTATATTTTATACGATTTCCATTTTTTTTTTGTTGTAAACATAAAAGTTTTCCTCATTTTTTATAAATGAAGTAGAATGTAATTGATATAGTGTTTTTTTTTTTTTTTTTTTTTTTTTTTTTAATTAATAAATGTATTTGATTGTTTAATTGTATTAAGTGTTGTATAAGATTAGGTTATGGTGTAAATGTATGTTGTGATAAATGTGCAGTTAAATGCACCTTGTGAATGCATCATCTTGGATATTCCGTAATTTTGGATTATTGGTTTGATTTTGGGTAAGTCTTTTTCTTTTTCATTTTACTAAATATGAATTGCTACAACTTTTAGTTTATAAGTAATTATTGCTATTTATTTTTAATTTTTTGATATTGGTCTCCTAAGAAAGGTTCTTATGATTTTTCAAATGCTATTTATTTTATTTAGCTGTACTTAAAGTTTGAGACTATCGCAGATGATGAATTTTTTTTTTACTACAATATTATTTTTTGTTAGTCTTTCTCTGCAACTTATGGATTACAACAATTTCTGGAATGAGGTTTTTTTATTTTATTTTATTTTTTTTTTTTATGCAAGTTACTAATTCCGATCCTTCGCTGATTGTTAAAAGACATGCAAGGATAAAATTATCAATGGAAGCATTTTCATAACCAAGTGACATGGACTAGTTGTAAGCTGTTGATGCCTTGAAGTTGACTTTGAGAGCTAGAATAGACTAGACTAAGTGATATAATTAATTGGTCATTATTTGGCAAGAGCTTTCGAGTCCCTTATACAAGGTACATTAAGGAATTTGAAACTGAATATAATTTGATGCTTAAAGAGATTTTCTGGAATTAATTTTCTCAAGTTTTAAGGAAGTAACTGAACAACTTTAGAAGTTTTGATTTACTAACGACTTGTTTCCAAAGAATCCTCATCCGCATTATTAGATTAATTGTTTTGTTTAGTAGATATTATCAAGCTTTTGAACAGACAAATCTGAAGTAGAATTTTTTTTTCTGGAGGCTTTTTTATCAACTTTATCAATTATTTCATTACCTAAAGTCTTCTTATGACTAAAAACTGCCATAACTCGAATATGTGGTTTTATTTATCATTAATTTTTTTTTTTTTTCTTCCTTTTTTAAATGTTGCAGTATAATGAAAATTATGAAATCAGTATCTGTGGAGGACTTTGAAGTCCGAAAATATTACTATTTTGTCAATGTCAGAATTTAATTGAGTGATTGTTACTTCAGTTGAGTAAAACGCTCTCCTATCAAAGGAACTAGCCTCAACATTCATCAGAAGATTTTGCCTTATTTATTTGATTTAAATTCTTTTCTTATCATTTTCTTTTTTTTTAATAGTTGGATCAGACCGTAAGAATGACAGCAATAATTTGAATTTTATGGTTAATTAGAATCACTTTCCTTATTTTCCTACTTAGATAATTTTCTATGTTCGTTATAAAAAATAATTATTTTTATGAACATGCAACAACTGACTTTAACTGCTGACTGCAATATTTGCTTGTCATATAAAATAATAATTGCTTCTGATAATTTCCTGTCTTGTTAAGATATTTTTAAGAACTTAATTTAATAGGAGACAAATTTTTTAATCGTTAATTCTTTTTGGATGGTTATTATTAATAGCTGCTTCCTACCTGAACGTTTGGTTTGGAATATTTTATGGCAAGAACTGGCTGATCCGTGATGTAAAAAAGTTATTTCTAGGCGGGTGCATCTGTAATGTGAAGAAATTTTTCACAGTTGCAAAGTTTTCGTGTAATTTTTTTATGCTATGACAACTGAAACTAATTGCATAATTAGAGAATATAAAAATAAATAACTAAATCAATAAATGGAATATATTAAAAATAATCCAACGAATAAAATAGTAAGGTAGCTAATGATGCTATTCAAGAAAAAATCAATTAATCATTAGGAAAAACAATTTTTATAACTTTTTTTTTTTTTTTTTTTTTTTTTTTTGCTTAAATTTTTGGTTTAAATTTTGGTGGGATATATGAGAGCCTTTCAGCATTTTTGACGAACTTTGGAAGCTTTTTAGTATTTTTAATGTTTGAGAGCTTTTTTGGCGACTATCTTGTACAAAGTTTGCCTTTTTTCGCAGTTTCGGATTCTCTTTTCGTTTTCTTTATTTCTTCTTGTCCATGAATTTTTTCCCCCACTAGATCCGTTGTATTTATTAAGAGCACAGTTAGATTTTCACGCCTGGTAAACTTTTTTCTCTTTTTTTTTTTGTTTTTGTTTGTTTAGCTCTTTGTTGCAACATTTTTCGCGAAAATTTGATGGTCAAACAAAGTCTTTTCAAATCTTCTCAAAGTCTTCTCAAGACTGAGTCAAACTCAGTCCGCATTATTTGTACTGTCATCCCGTCTAAAAAAATAATAATTTCATATTGATCAAATAAAAATTTTTATATTAAATTTCTTTGGAAAAGGGGGAAAGCTTGTACATTCTTGCGAAAAACCTGGGAAAAAAAATGACAGTTCTTTTTTTAAATGTTAAGGACAAATGGAACTGTCAACTGCATGCGAATATTCTTTCCTGAAGTTTTAAAAAAATCCCAGAAGCAGAAGATTCGAATTAAACTAAGAGAAAGAGAGAGAATTCGATAAAATGTTTTGTGCCTGTCAAAGTCAGCAAATGAAACCAGTCATTGTGTATCGTTCAAAGTCAATCCATGCAGGAAATTAACCTTGATTGCTGGCTCTTATTATCCCCTTGTTTATGGATTTTAATTTTCGTATGCTGGTATCCATTTCCCATTTAATTTTTGTTTTTCCCGAAAAAAAAAAAAAAACGGTGTTAAAATGCAATTATTTCACGGAAGATTGATCATGTAATGTTTTAACATTAACATCGCGAAATCATTCCTTTTTAATTTCCTCCCTCCGGGGTTAAACGCGATAATGATGATTCCGGGGTTTTGGTGTTTTAGGTTTTCAGTTTCCTTGCGGTTTTGTTTTAACAACAAATCGAAGACACGGAAAAAAGAGGAAAATGAAATATGAAAATCCTGCAACTGACAGTAAACAGCAGCGTTTCTCAGTTTTAAGTTTTAAAAGTATCTCCCACTATATAGAAATAGATTTTATCTCTGGAAGTGAATGAAAAATGAGGACGATGAGAATGCCCGGAGATAATGCGGGATGCGTCCCAAATAAAATTATTCCCATCGATTTCTTTTTACTTTTTTTTTTGTTTTTGTACAAATGTCAGGATTTTTCCCCCTTTCGAAAAGTGGAGCGCGCGGTTGAGCATTTTACTAGTAGTTGTATGTTCTTTTTTTTTTTTTTTTTTTTTTTTTTTTTTTTTTGGAAACTTTTGGTTTTTGTCTGGAAAGTTTAAGCGATTGACAAAATTTCATAGTAAATCTGCCATTTGGAAATCTGATTTTCTGTTTTGTTTACTTTGACATATTAAATCAATAAAATGAAATCGGGATTGGAGTTGGACATAAATCCGTACTTTTAAGGCACACTATGATAGCTGAATGTTTGTTCACATTAAGTTAGCACGGTGTGCCTTGGACGTGGAGAATTGAAATTTTTTTGTTAGCTGTTACTGAAGCCTTGAAAGCTCAAGCATCTTGCTTATTGCGACCATAGTTCATCGCAGTGCGATGAAAAAACGTTGCATTGCGTTCGTCAAAGGTCTCAGTGCGATGGCCGAACGTCGCAAAATTTTTTGCAATCATCGCAGTGAGACTTTTAATCATCGCACTGAAATCTTCGATCATCGCAGTGCAACCATTTCTCATCGCAATGAGCAAGTTGCTTTAACCTTCAGAGCTTCCGTAGCTTTCAGCTTATTATGTTATGAGGGAGTTTGTTATTTTCATTATTGTTTTTTTGATCTTTGTTGTTGGTGTATAGGCATTTTAGTATTTTATCGTTTTCCTGGCTTTTAAAAATCGCCTTTAAATAATAATTTTTGAATTTCAAAAAACCTTTCATATTTTTATGAGCAGTTTTTTCCTTCTGATTTGGCATCTTTGGATAGAATGAAACCAACACTAACCGAGTTTGTGTCGCTAAGCAATAATAAATCCTGAAATCCAATATTTTTTTTTTTTTTTTTTTTTTTTTTAGAACGTAGGGGGGAGGCTGGGTGGTAGAGGATGGATTGGAGTATCAGGTTAATTATTCTCCAATCGTAAAATCGTAATATACATCAGCAAATTTTTTCAGTTCGAAGGGGTGGATCGGCCAGTGCTTCAATTATTTATTAATTTTATAAACGAAATAGTGAAAACAACGATTATTGCTTTTCAAGCTGCAAAAAGCAAAAAAAAAAAAAAATGAAAGCTAAGTCCGTTTTAATCGCTTTATTAATTAAAAAACGCTAAGTCAGTTTAATCGTTAATTCATGGATTTCTACAAAGCCTCAATTTCCTTATGTGAGTTTTTATGAAACGCCTACTTTTTCTCGAGTTACACTAATTTTCGTCATAGTAAAAATTTGTTGATTTGTAAAAATTATTCACCAGTGAAGAATTACCGGTAAAGATTGATATTAGAATAGGCCTGTTCTGGGACCTATAAAAAGGACGGTCCCTAAGTTGTCTCTAGGGTACCCCAAATTTTCGGCAAATCGATGATTTGGACAGATGCCATATCGTTATACGGTAAAAACCTTTTTTAGTAAAAAAAAAAATTTTTTTGACGTAGGACTACACAGTAAAAAATATTATGTAAATATGTTCTAAGAGGTCCACATAAATTTTTTATGTTGTTTCTCCCATAAGGCAAACATAAAACAAAAACAACATAAAAATTATGAGGACCTGCTTATGTTGATTTATGTTGATTTTGACATAAAATTTTTTACTGTGTACGTTTTGGTGCTCGGTCCTGGAACTGGAAATCTGTCTGTCCGGGTGTCGGTCTGTTCGCACCAAAAATTAATATTTAATTATTTTAATATTAAAATTTTAACTTTGAAAATTTTAAATGATATTTTGACTATTTTTTTTTAAACTTTTATCTTTTTTTGATAGTAAAATTAGACGACATGAACGAAAGCAAGGACTTAAAAATTTATTGTAAATTTTATTTATCTTTTTGAATAAATTTACGCCGTTTCTAAATATCTGTTTTTTTAAATATTAAAATTAGACTAGGCCTACATGAACAAAAACAAGAACTTATGAATTTTAAATAAATGAATGTTCACTACATTTTTTAATTTTGTCCTTTTTTCCATTGGCCAAGAATATGAGCTGAAGCAATTTTTAATATTAAAATTTTAACTTTGAAAGCTTTAATTAATTTTGACCACACGGTAAAAAATTTTAATTAAATAACTAATGTTAACTTGCTAAAAAAGGACTACACATTTTTTATGTTAAAAAAATAGAATGTTATTGTCCATAAAAAATTCTTTTGTTTTTAGTGTTTTGTTCGAGGCTACAGGCAAAATGTTACTTTTAACATAAAATTTTTTACCATGCAATTTGTTTTCAACTTTTGACCTTTTGTATAAAAAATTTTAAATTGTTTCCGTGTCAGAAAAAAAATTATATTTTTATCAAAAAATTCGAATTTTTTGTCCAAAAACGAGCAAAAAAAATGCCTTAAAATTTTTAAATCGTTTCATTGTTTAGATTTAGCAATATTATTAGGACAGCACCCCAAAGACATAATCCTACGTAGGGATATGCCCCCATACCCCAGTCTTTTTTTTTTTTTTGCAGTTGACTGACAAAAAGAGTACACAATAAAAAATATTATGTAAATATGTTTTAAGAGGTCCACATAAATTTTTTATGTTGTTTCTCCCATAAGGCAAACATAAAACAAAGACAACATAAAAATTATGTGGACCTACTTATGTTGATTTATGTTGATTTTGACATAAAATTTTTTACTGTGTAATTTTACTCACACTTTTTTCTTTTTACTTGCATTCGAATTTTTTTACTTCCCTATTTTTACTACTTACTTATTACTAGCTGTTTAAATTAAATACTTGCCCATTAATTTTTTACTCTCCCAAATGATTTAAAATCTTGCGAAACGCACAATAAAAATACTGCCCGATGAATTTCTCGCCCCTACAAAATTCGAGACATTCCGTTTCGAAATCGCAGCTAGCGGGGTGAATCGTGCAGGGACATTAGCATTAACCCTTATATGGCGCCACCATATTCTTTTGTATATCAGCTGTTCCTGGGGCCTCGTATAACCATGTCAATAATTAAATTTTTGAATCCAAACAGCCAAATATTTACAACCTCCAAACTGTACATAAATTCGCTTTTACACGTGAGCGTTGGAAACTTTGACCTCGTTTTGAGACAATAAGAGTGAGCGTACTTGGGTTTACGTTTTTAAGTTTCATCAGTTTATCGTATAAAGTTATGAAGGAAAAAGAAAAAAATAAAAAAATACTCTCAAGTAAAATAGTAAAACTTTAACACTTTAAAATACACCTGCGTTTATTTTCTTTCTCCTGTTTTCATTCAAAATAATTTTTTTTATTGCTTCGGTTAATATTCGTAATTTATTTTTAATTGCGAAGTTTTATAACGATAACGTTAAATTCACTGTCGGCAGTGATTTAATTAAATCGATTTATTTCAAAAAAAAAAATCGCGTACCAGGTTGTAATACACCGTAAATCTCGAAAACAATTTTTCCGACAATATCCCAAGCAACGTTTATCTTGTATGTTTGTCAAGACTGGTTAAATATCTCAACCATTTTAATTAATGTGACATCTCCCCCTTAAGCATGATCCTTTTGATTTGATTTTCATTTAAACTTTGCCTCGGATCTTTTTCCTGCTTTTTGAAAATAAAAAAAAGTATAATACCTTTTCAGCTAAGCTGGTTTCAGAGGATTTCCACAATTTTATTTTGAAACAAGAGAAAAATAAATACATTTTTTTTTCTTTTTTTTAATCTTTTGTTTTTCATTAAATTTCTTTTTCTTTGGTTTTTTTTTTTATTCTATCTCCGAAGTTAATATTTTACAGGGTGTTTTCATATTTATCTATAAAAAAAAAAGGATCGTCACATAAAAATCAAGGGAAAAGTAGGGCAGGTTCTTTTTTTGATTGATGCAATAAAAGGAGTAATTGCCTTCCTAATTTGATAAAAGCTCGCAGTTGGAAAAAAAAAGAAGTATACAATCCTTTTATTTTTTTATTAATCTTTTTTTTTTTCGTTTTTCGTATTTTCCGTGAAAAGTCACAAAACTTCATTTTCTTTTAATTTTCCTTTAAATTAGAGCATTTCTCGTATATATAAAAATTTTAAAAGATTTTGTTCTTTGGCATGAAAATAATTAATACCAAAACACGCTGAAAAGTTTTTTTTTTTCTTTCCTTCTCCCAGAGGAAAAGTTAAAAAAATAAACGGGAAAAAGAAGTTTGTTAAGCTCTTTTTTTCCCCCTCTCTTTTCCATCATTTTCATTCTTCGAAGACTTGTACAACCTGACGGCAAAGTTTTGTATCGTTCCTGACCGATTTGAAACAGACGGGAGAAATTCCAATAAAAGTCAAACGGCATTTTTCGTATATAGTTAGTGTTTTTCGTCTACAAACGACGGAGTTTATATTATGCCTGTTTTATGCGTTTGTTTGTTGTATAATGTTTTACGAAAACGACCCTTTTCGTGTATATACTTTCTCTTGTGTTGTCAGATCCTTTGTTTGCTTCCCCCCCCTTTTTTTGCCTAAAAGGTAGAAAAACGAAATTAATTTTTTTTTCCTTTTTAAAGCCGTCCGTTAAAAAATTCAGGTGGAAATTGACGCTTTCAATCTTTTAATGAATATGATGATTGCCTCACTTACATTTCACCCTGTGCACAGTTTGATGTTGTTGTTGTTTATTCGGAGAAACTTTTGTTTTCGGAAGCAAAACTGTTTCCCCAACTTTTCAATTAAACTGTTTAAATTCATGGCAATGAATGCAAAATTACTGCACTTTGAATTATTTCCCCGCAATGTTTTGTCATGCTTGTTAAAATTTGTTGAATCGTCGCCATTTTTTTTTTTATTTATTTCTTTTTTATTTGGAAAAAAAAAAATTCTCTCGCTTTGTTGATTGCATCGGATGAAGATTTTCTCCGAGGGATTTATTAAGAAAGTTAAAACTGTCGTGTTTTCTTTTGCGAAACCTCTGAATGAAATGTGTAATCGACTATGGATTCCCACAAGGTTTCTTTTCCCGCTAAACGCTTATATTAATCACTCCCCGTTTCTTTGAAAACCCCTCGTTTTCGATTTATTAACCGTTTGAAAAGTAATGACGAAACGGCTTAAATCTAGGGAATCATAATTTGAAATCACCTCTATTTGGCAGAATATGCAAGTTATCTTGAATTAAGTCCAAATCGCACGATAATGAATCCTTGTTTTTGAAAGTTGGCAATATTGACGATTTCGTTCTACATCATGGGCATCGCGAAAATAAAGTCTTATCTGTGAAATTTTCTTTTATTTGAAAGAAAAAAAAAGGGATATATATATATCGCGATTCGTGACAGTCAAACCGGCTTTTAATCAAAAAGCTCGAGCTTAACGGATGTTTACTAATTTATAAAAACGATTAATGCATTTTTTTTTTTTATTTTTTAAATTTTTAAAATTTTGTTTTTAACGTTCAATTGATAACGAAATTGCTATTGCTGACCGTTATAATTTATCTTTTTGACGTAGGCTACGTCTTAGGGCGCACCATGGTGGTTTTGTCCGGTTGTCCGGTTGGTGTTTTGGACACCGAGCATAAAACAAACGAATATTTCATAAATTTTAGATAAATTTTTCAGTAAAATTTTATCAAAAATTCTTGATGATCGTTAAAAATTTTTTTAATTTTCAATGTTTATAATTAAATTTTTTACAAAATATTGTAAATTTTTGGCTAAATTTAAGAAAAAAGGGGAAATTTTTAGAAAATATTTTAGATCTTGATGATTTTTGATAAAATTTTATTGAAAAAGGGGGCCACGTGAACTAATATTATGGCTTGGAGGATTTAGGGGGATGATTAACATTTTTGAAACGAACACTTCGATGATTTTTGATTATTGAAAAAAATTATTTAAAGTTTTATTGAAAAACAATTTTTTTAATAACATTTTTTGAATCTTATTATTAACTGGCCGAACTACTTCTGAAATACAAAACCCCTCGATAAATTTTTTATGAATAGCCCTAAATTAAAAATTTTTTTATGAGTAGCTAAACATTTTTCTTTTATCTGGCGTTAAGGGTGCAAATTCACTATGGAGTGTTGGACCAACGTGTTGTACCAACTTGTTGGACCAACATTCCACACTAATTTTGGCGTAGGAGTCAATTCTGCAGTCGATTCGTTCGCCTGTCAAACATGTTGGTGCAACAAGTTGGTATATCATGCCAAGGCCAGCAAGTTGGTATACCATACAAGGCCAACATTCCAACAAGTTGGTATATCATGTTCGTTCAGCTTGTTGTACCAAAATGTTGGTCCAGCATTCCATAGTGAATTTGCACCCTAAAAATTTCAAGATTTCTAATAAATCTAATAAATGTTCTAATAAATCTAATAAATTCTAATAAATGTTGGCTGCTATAACCCCCCCTAGACATCTGCGAACCTCACAAAATCCTTTTAAACAACTTCGAGTTCTTCCGGTTGATGCCCTTTTCAAATATGTTGTTTGTTTAAAATATTATTTTGGAAATGAATTTCGCATGGTTATGGAACATTCTCACGAAACCAGGTACAAAGATCTCTTTATTGTTCCAAGGTATCAGAACCGTTACGGGGAACAAACCTTAGCTCACACTGTGCCATCTCTTTTTAATGATCTTCCCCCTTACCTAAAGCATCTTACATCCTATGCCAAACTTAAAGAAAGTCTGAGGGAATGGTTGCTATCCACCGTCTCAGATTAATTATACTAGCTTTTTAAAGAGCTATTTTTCTGAAGGTTTTCTTTTTTTGAAAAGCTCCCAATTGTTTCTCCTCAATGGTTGTTTCATTGGTTTTACTTTTCATTTTTTTTCATTAACTTTATTAATTAAACTACTTTTTATTTTTTATTTTTCATCTACTACTCTTACTTTAATCAGTCATTTTAAAATCTGCAGACAAGCCTCGCAAGGCTTTGCAGAGGAAAACTTTGTTAAAGTAATTATTTATAATTCTGTATTTTTAGTACAATATATATTTCCAGCATTGGAATAAGTGTCTGGAACAACCTTAAAAATTTCTATAAAATTTTTAAAATGACTCAATTTTTATAAAAATTTTTAAAATGACTCAAAATTTTTCTTGAAAATCTTTATTTTCTTTCACGGGATCCGATAAAAATTTCAAAAAAACCTGAATTATTTTCCTTTCTGCCATCCTATGCTACTTTTCCGGGCTTAGGATTAGTCACGGTTGCGGTTGCTTTTTCAGCTAAGAGAAAAAAAAATTAGATGATTAAAAAGATAGGTTAGGAGTAAAGGACAAATAGATTAGGATAAAAAGAAGTAAAACAATGATTTAATCCACTATCAACTACTTAACAAACCTAAACAAATTTTCGTTAAAAACTTTTGTAATAGCTGAATATTTTTCCTGTAAATTTTAATTTTCATAGGAAATTTCAACCTTTTTCAAATTTTTCCAGATTTGTGAACCTTTCTTATGAAAATTAAAATTTCCGTTCACGGGAATATAAGAGTCAAAAATTTCATGAATTTTTTAAAAATGAAAATTCTTGAAATATTGAATATTTCAAGAATTTTTCCCCGTTGCGTACAACGGGACACTGGACTTTCACTTTTTTTCAGATTTTGATGATTTTCGATCAAATTTTGTCGACAAAGGACAGTGGTCCCTGAAAATTTTTTTTTGGCCAAAACTCTAAAAATCTGTGATTAGGGGTTTTCAAGGTCGTAGATTACGAATAAATTCTTTAAAAAATTATACATCCAATACTTGACCAGATTTAGAGGCATTTTGATAAAGGATCTCTTATTTCCGATCTTACTTCGTTATATTTATATAATTTACAGTCAAATATCACTTTCACTTCCACTCTCGCTTTCCAGATCGCTTTCTTCCTGCTCATTCTTGCTACCTTGGGAGATTTCAGGTTCCTCAAGCAAACCCAATACCTCTGAATCTAACTTCTTTTTTTTTCTCAAAGGCAATTTCCTTAATGACGTTATATATGGATCAGACGAAACTAGCAGCCGATTTATTAGATCTTTATTCGTTTTTTTTCTTCTATTGAATTTTCCCCCTTCGCAAAGGGGGCCACTTGAGCTAATGTCAGGGCTTGGAGGATTTAGGGGAATCATTAACAATTTTTGAAACGAAAATTTCGATGGTTGTTGATTATTGAAAAAATTTATTTAAAATTTTATTGAAAAAACATTTTCTGAAACGAACATTTGATAAAATTTTAGATAAATTTTTTCAAACATCTATGATGTTTATAGGATTTCATAAAAATGTCAGTTTTTGTGTGGGAGCAATACCTTCCCTCAATTTTTTTTTTAAGTTTTTAAAGTGTAAATTAAGAGCAAGTAAGAAAGCGAAAAAGAAAAAGATGAATAAATTATGATTTTATTAATTCGGGACGTAGTTCTACGTATGCAGTAGGGGTAGGCCTCATATTCCCTGATTGTTTTTTAATTTTTTTCTTTGTTTACGCAGGATCCTCTTAAATTGAATTTAATTGGATCGAAATCCTCTATTCCCTAATTACTAAACGATGTAACATTCGTTTACAAGATACGAACGAGAATGAAACTAATTTTTGGTGAAAAATCCGAAGTAGGTATAACCATGCCTGGAAAGGCCGATTGCAATGCCCATGAGAAGAAAGATATGGAAAATCCATTTACGTCAGCATTTGGATTTGTAACAAACTTAATCTCGTTACTCATGCAAATCATATCTCCTCGAGGTTGACCTTAAAATTCTAAGATTCTCCAAGAGGAAAGCTCAATAGTTTTGGTTAAGGTTATGTTTATTGTTGTGGTTTATGGTTGACGGTTTCAGTCCCTGTAATTTGTTGCTAATATTTTAAGTGTTATGATTAAGTTGAGTGCAAAGCATTAGAAGTTTATGTAAGGTTTCGTAATGCTTCATTTTTTTATCTTCTTTTGCGTAAAAAATTTTTTAAAAAAATGAAAAATCACTTCCAATCTGAAAGAGTGGCTAAAGTTGTAAAAGCTGTTTTTTTTTTTGTTTTTTTTTGTGAAGACATGATTACAGTTCTTTTTTTTTTTTTTATTTAATGATTTATTTTTGAATGTTGAGCAGATCAAGAAGCAAATTCGAACATTTTCTTTTTTCATGTTTTCACTTTCTTGATTGTACATTTCCTTGAATTTTTCTTTTGAAGATGACTCTTTAAGTAAAAGTAGCTTTGTATGTAAGGGAAAAGATCATATCAGGTCGTAAGCTGTTTCGTGAAAGCTAAATGTGGTCAGGATCGGCTTGCCATTTCGGATCTTTTTATGAGTTTATTACACATTTTTACCGATAAGATAAGCTAATTCGCTCTAAACGATCATACTGAAGTTTATGCTGCATTTGATAATGTGCATCTGCAGGCACCGTTGGTGTTCCATTTTTTTTTTTTTTTAATACGACAACAAAATTGTCCTAAGAATCATATGTCACTTCTGTTTCGAAGTTTTTTTTTTAACTTTTTTGTTATGTAAGTTCAAGATTTCCTGTTTGTATCTTTTTCCTTGAATCTTTTGGAAGTTTTCGCATTTTCTCCAATATTTCTTCCGCTTTTTACTGCATTTTTTTTCTGGATTGTTTTTTGCTTGTCGTTCTTGATCATGTTTTTAATGGTTTTTCCTGCTCTCGTTTGACAAAACGAATCATTTTAATCCGTATTTTTATCTACCAGCTGAAATTCTAGTTTTTAATTTTTTTTTTTTTTTTTTTTTTTTTTTTTTTTTTTTTTTTTCAAAAAAAATTGAGAAAAATTGAAGACATCAGTGGAAAAAGGAGACCGTTCAGGTTCCAACGAACAACTGTAGTCAATAAATGAAAATCGAAAGAGGATCTAACATTTTCCTACTGCTTGTTTACAAACAACACATAGAAAATTCTATCGGAATCAAAATGGCTTCCAAAAAAAAACAATAGAAAATAGCCTGTTGTCTGAATTTTTTTTCGAGAGGTCCAACGGTCTCCTTTTTCCACTGATGTCTTCAATTATGAACACGGCATGTATTATTGTCAAAATTTGGTCTCATGTTTTGGCTTTTGGCAGCTATACGGAACCATACGAGAAAAAAACATACATCAGAATGGGGCTGCTTTTCACAAAAATAAATTGTTTATTTTTTTTTTTCCGATGATCGCGCTTCAAGCTTTGGTCTGGAGGAAAATTTTCCTTAGCTTCGATCGACTCGATCCTTGCAGGCTAGGGTGGTCCGAAACAATCGATGCCTTTTAATTTTCGCTTCCTGGGCAAACAATCATTCCTTTATATATAAAAAGAAGTTCGAATCTTTTTTAGGTGGAAAAAAAAATTTTTGGCCCAGGCCCAAAAAATCAGTAAATCTGATTTTTCTTGTTATTTGATTAAATTTCAAAAATTCGCCCAATCAACAATTTTTTTTTAATAAAAATTTTTCTTTAATAGGATGTTCAAGGTATGCATCAGGCTACATGGAAAAAAAATTGCGGTCGAAAATATTTCATTTGTACTCCCTATAGGGAGGGTTTTAGGGGGGAAAAAAACGGAAATGGCCATAGTGTGGGCGAAAAATTTTAAATATTTCAAAATATCCGAAAGTAGCCTAAAATATTTAAAATATGTAGTTGAAATAATACTAAATACCGAGAATGGGGTGAAGTTGAAAGGAAATTCAAAAAAAATTCTAGGCTTATATTTTAGGCACTAAAAATAAAATTTTTTTATTTCATTAAGTGGATATTGTTTTTGGGATACTTAAGTAAAAAATTTTATTTTTAGCGCCTAAAATAAACCTACAATTTTTTTTGGGTTTCATTTCAACTTCACCCCATTCTACGGTATGTCAATTTGATGAGAAACGACTCTGACCCTACGTAAATTCTGAAAAACCTCATTTTAGGTTACTTTTTTCAATAAAATTAGCTTTTGTATAGATTTTGGCCTCTCTTGCAGCTCAAAATGACCACAAATTGCTGAAATGAGCGTATTTAAGGGCACAGGGAAATACTAAGACCAAATTTTCCACAACAAAAGTTATTTCAAAGTTTTGATCTTAAAAAATTGGCCGAAATTTTAATTTATTTAATAAAGAAAAAGTTTTATTAAAAATTTGTTGATGTGGCGAATTTTTGCAATTTGATAAATTAACGGGATAAATTACCTCAAAAAACTTTAGACCCCTGGGCCGGGGCTAAAAATTTTTTTTTAAACCAAGAAAAAATCCCGTCTTCTTTTTACATATAATAGAATCATTTTTCGCCCAGGAAGCGAAAATTAAAAAACGTCAATTTTTTTGGACTACCCTAGTGTAGCCATTCAGTTGTCGGCTTGGTATCCCCGATGGGCAAATAAATTTTCAGGATGGCGCCATTTTTTTTCTTTTTTTTTTTCTGCTTTAAGTAATTTGACATGGGAAACGTAGCCGTGATTTGACAGAGATATCTTTTTAATTTTTATATTCAAGTAAAAAGACATTTTTAACTTCTCTGGAAGAGAGTGAGTTTAACGATCATGTCGACGTCAAACAAAAAGAAACAGAGAAAAGGAGAAAAAAAAATTGTTTATGATTCTTTTCCGAAAGCAAAATAAATAAAGAAAAAAATAAAAATAACGATATTAACTTGCCCTTTTTTTTTCTCTACGATACTTGTTTTTTGAATTAGATTCGTCAGCCGTGGAATTTTATTATTTTCCGACATTCATTAAAAGTTACTACAAACTATTCTTGTTTGACCTTTAGCGCTAATCATCGTCGCCGTTTTTTCTTTTCTTTTCTCCGTCCCTTTCCGTTTCTCTCCTTCCCCCTCCCCTCCTCCCATTTTTATTTTTCAAAAGCTCTAGTTTATGTTTTGATAAGTCAGCAATAACGCGAGGAAAAGAAAAGGAAACATTCCCAGAGCTGACTGCAGGTTTCCATGGAATTGGACTAATATTTTTTTTTTCTTTCTTTCTTTTCTGTATTCTAGATTGAAAAGGACAATATATAGGGAATTTAGATACGGTTAGAGAGAATCCAGAGAGAATTCATCAAAGGAAAAACTGGGGTTTTTGCGACTTTTAAAAGAGACGACAAAGCGTAAGAATTATCTCCGGGACTATGGTAGCCGATATTTTCTACTTTGTTGAGCTCTTTGTCATGATTAGGTTCCGCTGGCCAGGAGTTTGTCATTTTCGGCTTATGAAATTTAACGAAATACACGAAAACGAAAATTAAGCGTTTTATATATCGGAATAAAATGTGAAAGGTTACGTAGATTTATATTAGGGTGTATCATTTTTAAAAAATTTTTGAAATGTTGGTGGGCATGTTGAAAATGTGCTTCCTTCAGGTGTAAAACCACAAAAAAATTTTTTCAATTTTTTTTTAACCGCTTAGTGGCACTCCAAGGCCACTTTAGCTTTTTAAAAATTGAACAATCAAGGTCTTTTAAACTATATTTTTTTTATCCACTTTGAGGGCCTACGAAATATTTTGAAAAATGTTTTCTTATGTTTTCGAGGTCGTAGAACACGAATTTCATTATCCCAATTTTTTCCGATCAACCCCTGAGTAGGGATAAAAGTGTTGATTTGGTTTTTTTGTGGCAAAAATAGATTTTTTTGCCAAAAAATGGCAAGAACTCCTCACCAGTTCGATTTAGAGGTCATGTTTAATGACATTTTTTAGTCCGGGCACTCTAATTAATAAGGATATTTTGTGTTTCGAACCAAATTCCAAAATTTTTTTACGGTCAGAAAAAATTTGGAACTTCAAAAAAATTACTGGTAGAATTTTCCGACCGTAAAAAAAATTTGGAATTTGGTTCGAAACACAAAATATCCTTTTTAATTAGAGTGCCCTGACTAAAAAATGTCATTGAACATGACCTCTAAATCGAACCGGTGAGGACTTCTTACCATTTTTTGGCAAAAAAAATCCATTTTTGCCACAAATAACCAAATCTACACTTATACCCCTACTCAGGGGTTGATCGGAAAAAATCGGGATGGTGAAATTCGTGTTCTATGGTATTTTTGCATAAGTCTGAGAGATACCAATAAAATAAAAAAATTTTCAGGGCTCCAAAATCGAGATTAAGCCGAATTTTAGTCGGAAAAATCAGATATAAGCTCGATGAAAACGCTACTGACGTCACAGGGGTTAATCGGAAAAATTGGGGATAGTGAAATTCGTGTTCTACGACCTCGAAAACATAAGAAAACATTTTTTCAAAATATTTTGTAGCCCCTTAAAGTGGATAAAAAAATGGAGTTTAAAAGACCTTATTTGCTCAATTTTTAAAAAGCTGAAGTGGCCTTGGGGGGCCACTAGGCGGTGAAAAAAAAATTTGAAAAACATTTTTTTGTGGTTTTACACCTGAAGGATTTTCAACATGCCCCCAACATTTCAAAACTTTTTTTTAAATTGAAACACCCTATAATGTATATATATATATTGTATATGCAAAAGATTCTGTCATAAGGGACAGTTCATTGGGGAGGGAAACCAATATCGACTCCTCAAAAGCGATAAGTTTATCCTGGAAAACAATTTCATTTTATTAAGCCACTCGGTTTTCTAAAGTTTCATTTCCCATTTCTCGGAGATTTCCCCTTTTCTCCGTTTCTCAGAAAACTTTCTCCGAACGATCTTTTATTGCCTTATTATTCCTTATACTTTCTTAATACGTTATGGGTGGTCGTAGAAAAAAAAAAAAAAAAAAAAAAAAATGAAATACACTTTCGGATTTTTTATTTAATTTTAACAGAAATAAGATCGTTAAATCTTTTTCTTTCAACTGAAAAAAAAAAGAAAAGTCGTCGCCTGCGATGCTTCGTAACGAAACGGAAAGTTTGACTAAAATTGAAGATCGAAAACGAAATTAACCTTGTTTTCGATTTTAGGTTCGTCGATTTCCATATTGGGAAGATCATAATTTTGTTAACTTCGATGTTACTTTTACCTTTTGTTTCTTCCTTCCGTCATTTAAAGACAGAAAAAAAGCGAGCGATTCTTGTAGGTTTTAGATTTGCTCTTGAGAAGTTTTAGATTTATGATCACGCCTGGATGATAATGACTGGCTTCGTCAGCAATTAAGCAAACTCCGGGTTGCCCTTCATTATGGTTTGTTGCTAACGGCAACCGCTCTTTTTATTTCCTTTTTTTTTTTTTTTTTTGTGTATAGGTTCTTTAACTGCTAAGCTAAATTGATATGGCTTTTAGCTATCCGGTGTTACAGTTGGGATTATCCTCTATTTATAGGAAAAGCTGGAGATATTTTATACTTTTTTTTTTTTCGGGGGCTGAGAAATCCACGGTCCCGAGTTTATCCGAATAAATATAGAAGGATAAAAATCTCGGGGAAAGAGTTCTTAAACGATTTATACGATGTAAACTAAACACATATCGTGGAGTAACACTGGTTGTAAAGTTTATAGCGAATGGGTGGGAAAAAAAGGAAAGACGGGAAAACGAAGGGGAGAATCATCCGATTGGAGCATTAAAATATAACTGATTATCAATTCTTCGAACGCGTTTGCAATTTATGTCGACTTTCTGTTATCTGGTTCGAATTTTTTTTTGTGCTTTTATAAATAAGTTTGCGTTATTGCATTCAATTTCGCGCTTTTAAAAAAATAATTTGCTTTCACAAGGTCTTGATTTTTTTTTTTCAATTAGCCTGTTGATGAAAACTTTTAAATACCTCGTAGGATGAATGAAATCCCTTAGTTATTATGCACCCAATGTTATAAAAATTTACTACCGTAAATAAGGTGTCTGGTTTTCGATTTTGCAGAATCTTGACTATTTATGAATACGATTTTGATTCTGATTTGTGCTCCGAAAGATAGAAAAAAATTTGAGATTCTGGCTAACAAAAATTTTAGAGATGATGGCAGTGGGCTGGAAAAATTTATTTTTGGCTGAAATTTAGGTGCTAAGAGGCGCATAAATTGTAAGCGGGTTTTTGATTCAGGACCTTTAGGCTTCTTAATGAGACCATAGCAGGCATCGAGCCGATATCATTTTTTTTGGAAAAGTCCCTATTTTTAACATGAGTCCCTAAAAGTCCTTATTTTTCTTCGTTTTAATTTTTATCCCTGGATTATTTTATCAAATCAGAAAATGATGCTAAAATTTCAAGAAATTTTCCATCTTTTCTTAAAATTTCTAAAATTTTGCTCTCGGCCTTCGGTCTTGTTTAGCTTGGTTTAAAATCTATTTCAATGCAGTTCAGAAAGAAAGTAGGTAGAAATGAAATTGGACCCAAAAAACTGGGATAAATAATGTTTGAAAACATTTTTAAGAAATTTAAAACCAAAATGAAAAATTTGAGTCGAATATTAGCTAAAATTTAAACTTCAACCCAAATTTTTTGTTCCATATTGCCTTTAGTCGTATTTTGTTTTAAAAAATGTTATTACATATGTTTTTAAGTTAGCGCTGCAAAATTCTGTCCGTAATTTTTTTGAAGTTTAAAATTTTTTCCGATCGTAAAAAAATTTTGGAAAATGATTCGAAACACAAAAGATACTTATTAATTAGAGTGTTTTGAGTAAAAAATGTCATGACCTCTAAATCGAAGTGGTGAAGAGCTGTCGCCATTTTTTGCCAAAAAAAATCAATTTTTGACCCAAAAAACCAAATTTTAACTTATACCCCTACTCAGGTGTTGGTCGGGGAAAATCGGGATAGTGAAATTCGTCTTCCTCAGGCTTTTTTCCATAAGTATAAGCAACTTCTAGAGGAAAAAAATAATTTTGGGAGCTCCAAATTTGGACATCAATAACAATTAATCCCGATAAATCGGGTTTAAGCGCTAAAAAAGCGCTAACAGCGACTCAGGCGTTGGTCGGAGAAAATCGGGATGGTTAAATTCGTCTTCTACATCGTCAAAACTACGTACAATGTCCGCTTTTGTAATATTCAGTTACGGAAAATTGCCCGAAATTTTCGTTTTATTAAAATTGTGGCTTAGGCCCTTTTTCTGCTCTGTGCCACCCCTAAATCGTTGAAAAAAAAAAAAATGTTTCAAAATTTTTCTTACTTTATTACCCTAAAATGAACCCATTTTTTTGGTGAAGAACAAAATCGGAAACACTTTTTTTTTGATCACGCTACTGTGATGCCAATTCCGATTTTTAAAAAATTTTTTTTCATATTAAAAAAAAAAAAAAAAAATCAAGACGATAACAATAAAATAGCCCTCAAAACTGCAATTGCAGTTTGACTGCGGCCGTCACAGTCTACCATTTATAAAAGAAAAAAAATGAAATAAATAAATAAATAAATAAATAAATAAATAAATAAATAAATAAGTACAGGTGACCCTCGCCCAACTCTGGGGATACGTTCCCGCAAAATTCCGTGTACCGCCAAACCGCGTTAGATGAGACCAATTCCTTATGGAAAAGGGGGCGATCGGGAACTGACCTACGACAAAGTTTATGAAAAATTAAAATTAATCAATTTTAAATAAAATTCAGATTTATTTGTTAAAATTCTTATTGGCTTTTGGTTGGATTCGGATGGAAATGTAAGCTTTACTTTTCTAGGCCATTCAATCGAAAAAGAAATGGCGGTTTTTCGAGTTTGGCTTTATGCCAAATTCAGTCAAGATTTTGGGCCCTCGTGGTCTATTAATTTTGACATGCGAGTCTCTCACGCTGTTTTCTAGAATAAGAAAATAAAAATAATAATTCGCAGCTCGAATTTCTCAGAAAGGAAAAAAAATCACCCGATACGTATATCATCTGTAATATCAACCCTTTTCGGTATTGGAAAATTTTGTAGGAATCCCAAGTGTGACTCATAAAATCTTCATTGCGGAAAAAACACTTGGCAAAGCAACCCATATATACGACGCACCACAATCGCGATTCGAACATTTAAAATTAAAATTGATAAGACCTTTTTAAAACTCGTGGTATAATAATATTAAAATTCATTTTACGAAAATTTTGCTCTTGAAATCCAACGGAATAACTAATTATGTTGTAGTCCCCTGCTTTTAAAACCCCTAAAATATTGCAAACTTTTAAACCGAAAAAGGAGACTCGAAGTTTCGTATAACATTTTCAACCCTTTAGTCCAAGCCCTTTTTTAAGGTTGCCCCGATTTGAAATCTTATCTCCTTTTCTCCGACCGAACGAACGAAGTTTTCCTATCTGTGCACAACAGGAAAACCAATTAAAAAGATGGAAAAAATCGTAATAAGATTAGATTATCTCCTTGTCCGACGAATGATACTGCAACACAATCCATCTTACATTCTTCGTTCGAGGCAATGTGCCAGGGGAGATAAAGGGAAAGTAAAATAAGTTGAGAAAACGAATTCAGAACTCGGCCACGTTTTCAGTAAAACGAAAAAAAAAAAAAAAAAAAAAAAAAACAAACAAATTTCCCCGATATTTTCGTGGCTCATTTTTTTCATTTCTCACCACGTGCGATTTTTGATCCGAATTTTTTTTTTTTCTTTTTTTTCATTTTTTGGTGAAAGAAAATGTGAAGTCTTTATTTCCTTAAAATCGAGATGACGACTTTGGGACGAGTCAAGTGCGTTTTAAATGAGAAAATTAACATCCGAAATAAATAGGACTGAAGGAAGTCGTAATCAAACGTCATTGCATATTCATATTTCCTAAGAAGGGAAAGCACATTTGGAGATTGTTACGCTATCTTGTTTTAAGTATCGTGACTTTGTGAAATCCCTTGTCATTGAATTTAATCTTTTTTTGCATCAAAATTTTATGCGCCTAAAATCTTTTGCTCGCGAAATGATTGATTAACGCTCCGGGCTCTCGGTATGAAAAATCCCTTGTTGCGAGATGAAAAAAAAGGATGAAAAAAAAAGTTGAGGTTATGGTAACATACTTAGCAATTACGAAACATAAAGAAAATCACGAAGGAAAGTTGTGTATGGGACTTGGGTAGCTTTCAGCGAAATCAGCCCTATCCTTAACTCGAAACAAGTTCGCTGTCGTGGTTTTTTTTTCCTAGACATATCATGTTCTTATATAATTACAGAGAGCATCCTGAAGGCAAATACGTGGTTCAGCCGGATTTTTCGGAGTAAAAAAAAAAAAAAAAAAAAATTAAGACTTAAAAAATCGATGTTCTGATTTTTTTTTCTTCTTTTTTAACTCCATGAACTCAATCCAGATCAAAGAAGAGAATCGATAACCCCAAAACCTTTCAAATGACTGGGATTGGGATTGTTCGTTTCGTCACTCTGTGTACCTTTATTGACAGGGAAAATGACGTGGAATCGATATTGAGTAAGGATTTCGAATTTCCTTTTTTTTTTTCTCTCTCTCTCTCTCTTAAGATGGAAAACAGGAGACGTAGGAATAATTATTGGGCTTACCGTCTGTGCTACTGTCATAACGGTATCCCCTGAGCCAGGGGCCTAAGCGGAGTATTTACTCGTATGATGACAATCTTCCTTTCATCCTTCATCAAAACCATACAATCCAGATTGACTTGACAGTTATTCAGGGGCGTGCCTTACGATTAATGTTGAAATGCATTTGAATTGGAATATTGAAACGACGGTTTGATTATTCAGGCGCAAGTTACCCGCGCGAAAAAGAGATGCTTAGATTATGTAAAAATTATATATAAATTATATAAGAATAATGTACAAATTATGCAAAAAAGTAGGTAAACACAAAAAATTTATAATGACCAAAAAATAGAGAGCGATATAAAGAATACCAATAATAATAACAACGACATTTTTCGACAAATAATTATGCATAAATAACTATGCAAGCATAATACCTGTACGGAAAAGAGATCCATAACCCTGGTAGAAATTTTCTATTGGATCAAGCTAGATCCGTCTTGGAATATCAAGATTTAATCTTGGATCAGTACTGGATATCCATGTCCGAAATAGTTTGTTTCGTTACTTTCATCAATCTTGGTTGGGTCTTGATCAATCAGCATCTCTCTAGTCTTGATCAATCAAGTTTGGTCGAGTTTTGATTGATCAGCATTGGATAATCAGTATTGGTCCGATTTCGTTTAATCTATGTTTATTTATAAGACAAATTATAGCAGGCTGAAATTTTGTCTCGGATCAGTACTAGATATTCATTTCCGAAACAGTTTGCTGCTTTACTTTTATCAATCTTGGTTGGGTCTTGATCGACCAACATCAATCAAATCACTTTCTATTTGAATGGTAATATTGTATCAGCTTTTTTTAATATCTTGTTTTTTTTTTAATTTAAAAAACAAGATTTTAAAAAAAGTTGATACGATATTACCGTTACAATTACAATACAAAGTTATTTCAGCCTGCTATAATTTGCCATATAAATAAGCATAGATTTAACGAAATTGGACCAATGTTGATTATCCAGTGCTGATCAAGCAAGACCTAGTAGCACAAGTGTATCCATAAGATATCTACTGGATATCTCTTCCTGATTCCTCCATATCCAATTGATATCCGTTCGAACTCCATCGGATTCCTGAGGATATAGTATGGCGCTTCCAGGTGTAGCCAGTAGCCACAACTACTCCGCAGGATATCCTGAGGAGTATTTTTGGGATATCCTGCCTATGCATTGAATTATTTTCAACATATTAATTAACCACTTATCACTCCACGATCACAGAACATTTTATTTAATTTTCACTATTAACTTCACTAAAAACTCATAAATCTTGATAATTCGGAAAGAAAAAAATCCGTTACACCATTATTTTGTCGCCATTTTGAGTCTACATGATGAGGCTACCCATGCGGATTGGATTTTACGTCTAAAAACGTGTGAAAACGTTTCGAAACGTTTTCAATT
The DNA here is from genome assembly GCA_037577465.1 of Liposcelis bostrychophila. NCBI lineage: Eukaryota > Metazoa > Arthropoda > Insecta > Psocodea > Liposcelididae > Liposcelis > Liposcelis bostrychophila. The sequence goes on from CM075210.1 coordinate 12,360,286, forward strand.
TTGTTCCTTTCGGAAAGTTTCAAAACGTTTTGAAACGTTTCTGACAGTCTACAAATTTCGATTTTATCGAAACGTTTCAAAACGTTTCGAAACGTAGCACTCGCTCAATTCTAGGAACAATATGTTTCTGATTCCCAATTAGCTAAAAGTATTTTAACGATGTAGGATTTGCCAATAAAAATAGATGACTTGCCATAAAGGGATTATAAAAATTTTGCTTGAGTGTGCAATTAACACATAATCGGGTGAAAACAATGAAAAGAATTTCTCCAGGAATTTATTCAGTAGGATTGTTTAAATTTGTAGAAGATCCTAGCGAATGTTTGAAAGAATCATTCATGCAAATTTCGTGCCCTTTAAACACAAAATTTGTTCTCTTCCAAAGGTTAAAAAAAGGTTAAAAACTACATTAACAGGATTCTGCGCAGAATCCTGCTTGTAATTCTGGACAGAATTCTGTCAAGAAAATTTCTTCAAAATATAGGCTATACAAGCACAATTCAACATTAAGAAGCCAAAAAAAAAAAAAAAAAAAAAAAAAAAAAAAAAAAAAAAAAAAAGAAGTAAGAAGAGAAAGATTAATTTGTAACATACATTCATAAATTTTTTTCCCATTCATTAAATTTTTCCTTCGTAAGCTTTTTTTTCATATCATCCCACTGAAAAGTGGGGACCTTTTCTGATGGAATGTCTTCCTCCTCTTTATTTTGAGTTTTATCAACTCCACTTTTCAATTGGTCAATTTCCACTTTCTGATCATTTACTTGGTCTTGAAGCTCCACTACTTGGCCTTGAAGCTCCACTACTTGGCCTTCAAATTTTGCAATTTTATTGTCCACTTAATCAGCAAGTTCTTCTACCCACCACGGCCTCTTGCCTCGAACGCTTGTTGCTGAAATACCATAACAATTATTTATATTTGCTGCTTTAGAGCCGTTTTTTAGGTTTGTTGGGAAATTAAATTATTTATATGCTCAGAAACGAGAAATGAAAATGCTTACCCATTATTAATTTTCTACTCAAAGATTGCACACGTGCACATTGATTAACTATTCGACAGATAATGAAATAAACACATGTAAGCTCCGAGCGACTTTGACTGCAGCGCCACCGTTAAAATTATGTTTAGCTTACGCTTCTATAAGGCAAACAAGTATATTTTAATAAAGTGTATATTTATACGCTTTAAAACAGCGCAAAATGTTATTTTAGAAAATGTACGAAAAAAGGTGGATTTTAATATACTCTTGGGTGCTTAGAGACTGTCATGTCTTTAAATTGTTACCATTATGTTTTTAATGTTTTCTGAAGAATCTCAAAGCTCTCTCTACACTTAGCAGTAACCCGACTGTCAAATACTTGATTACCATAAATGTTCCATGCAATTTTCATAAGCTAAACATATGGAACAAGTATGGTAACCAGGGTATATGATAGTCGGGCTACTGCTAAGTCTGGAGAGAGCTTTTAGCTCTCTCTAGACTTAGCAATGGAATGGAAATAGGATGGAATGAGCGCCTGGGAAATGGTTTCCTAACAATTAGTTTTTAGGAGCTCTAAATGCGGTGATTGCCATGGCATATTATGAGAGGAAGTCAAAGTTCTGTTTGTTGACAATGTTATATTACAGCTCATCCTAAGTATTCAGCTACTATTCCAGAAACTTGTGGCCTTCTGGATGTTATCCGTAAACATTACGCTAAATCTTTGGCAGATAATGCTAGTCTGAACTAGGTGAAAACCAAAAATTTTTTCAGAAAAAACTTACAAATTGAAATAAGGTAATCTACACTATAAAATAGTGTTTGATGGATTACCCTTTCTAAAAAAATTTTTTTTAAATATTCTCAATTATATATTAATAAATTATGTAAAGAAATAACAGTCAGTAAAATTTGTATCATTTATCATATTTATTGTTTTATTTAAACCGATCACCGATTCACTTCTTCTGTGAATGCTTTTTACGCCTACAATTAATATCATGCTTGCATCAAAATAAAATTTATTACAAAATTATATCACAGCTAATATGATATAAGTCAACTAGAATCTAATTTTTAGACAACTTTACAAAGAAATTAAACTTTTCACTTTTTTACTATTATTTTATTTTTGAAGCTCTGGATCGAATTTCACAGTAAATTGATAAAGCTGACAGGAAGGTTTACCAGGTAAAGTTTCCTCAGTGGCGCAATGTAGTATAGTTTGGATGCCCTGAAAAAAAAACTTAATGAAAATAATGTTCACATATCCAGAATTCTATAACAAAATAATCCTTATGAAGAAATTATAAACGATTTAAATACCTGGCAACATGATCTCAAATACAAAAATTCAACTCTTCAAAATTCAAATCATGACAGTCAATTTCTCCAACTTTTTATATTTTTTAATTCGAAATTGTTCATTTATAGCTTATCTTCCACAGTACGGTGGGTCGAAAAACGCGAATTTTTGAATTTGAAAACGCCTGATGTGGGAATAGATGCCTTTTTATAATACTCTTAACCCTAATTTTTTTCAGATTTTTTAAACGACATTTTGAGGTGCCGCAATGACCTTGAAATTTTCAAAAAGTCCATTTGAGGACCAAAAATGAAATTTTTTTTTCGCATAAAAGACCGTCTTTTTCTATCGGAAATTTTGTTTAGATTACGAATTTAAAATCAGACTTAGTTTTGGTGCACGGTTTTCGAGCCACAGACAGAAAGCCATAACACGGTTTTCAGAATTTTGGAATCCGGCATGTGATTGAAAAACTGTCCACCAAAAATAATTTTTGACTTCAAACTCGTAATATACGGAAATTTTCCGATAGGAAACGACGGCGGTCTTTTATGGGGAAAAAAAATACATTTTTGGTCCTCAAATGAGCTTTTTTCAAGGCCATTGCGGCACCTCAAAATGTCGTTTAAAAAATCTGAAAAAAATTATGGTTAATAGTATTATAAAAAGGAGTCGATTCCCATATCAGACGTTTTCAAATTCAAAAAATCGCGTTTTTCGACCCGCTTCTATTCCACTGGATTTCCAACTAAATCAATTTTTTCACTTATTTCACTCACTTCAAACTGTAAATAAACTAATAACTATTTAAAAAATTACTTATTTAAAAGCTATAGATGAACAGGCTGTAAATGAAATTTTTTTTTTTCGGACACTTCTAATGCCCAAATTTTCATGCAAATTCTTCAAAAATGATAAATGTTTTATATAAACGTTTTGCATTTATTTTGCAAAAATATCACATAAATATTTTGCACCTTACTATCTCAAAAAAAAAAAAAAAAAAGCTCTAAAACGTGGCAAAAATTTAGTAAAGCATTCGAAAATCAAAGGCGGGGCAAAGGATGCGTAGCTGTAATTACTTTTGCGACAAAACTTAGATCTTCCTTTCATCCTTTATCAAATCGGCAATCCAGATTGACTTGACAGATACCCAGGGGCATGTCTTATCTGAGGATAGTATCTTATCGTTTCGAAAGCATCTTGCCGAAAAGCAGCCTCGGGTTTTTAAGAATCGGTTTTTAATATTTGCATGATCACCCGTCTCTTGAGATTTTTTTCTTTTTTTTCACGCTCTTATTTTTTGACGGGGACATAGAAATTCTGGAACGTTTTCTTCTGACTTGTAGCTCGCTACCAGAAACACGTATATATACAAATGTCAGTCGTGTGACAGTCGCCATATGTTATCCGCATGTTTATCCCTCTATTGTTAAATTGAATAGATAATTTGATCATAAGCCTGCATATGGTCTCTGACGTATTCCATCCTTCAAAACGGGCTTGTAAACTTAAACTTGGGTCACAAAGAAATCTTTTTCCAGGAACATATATCATATTTTTATTTTTTTTTTCCTGTTCCTTAAAAAATGGGATCAAATAAAATTGTATTGCGACCCCGAAAATGAATTCAAATTTCATATTTTTCGTTTCTAAATCTTAATTTTTTTTTTTTTGGTCGATATGTTAACATCACGGTTGTTTGATGAAGTTTTCACGACTCGTCGTTTAATGTAAATGAACAGTGCTCTTATTTATCTTGTGATGTTAATGAAACCGAGTATTTTAAACAACTCGCTAATTGGTCTAATCTAATGCAAACAAATTGTCATACGAAATTCCGGAGTTGGATATTTAATTAACGTGAGGTAAAATCGCATTATTTTTTTTTCCCCCCTCCGTGAAAAAGTCCTTGAGGGGATCCATTCCAAAATAGATTACTCATGCTAGCGAATTTTGGAGTTAGAAAAAAAAAAAAATCCCGTGCAGTTAAAACGAAAACATTGTTTTGGGAAATGAAGAGGCGTGGTTCTGTTTATCAAACTGTCATGGTTGAATCCAAGATTGCTGTTGATAGCTGATAAAAATGAAAAGTATTAAAAAAAATAAGGAATGGTCAGTCATGCAATGTAATTTAAGCTCATCGTCAAACAAGAATTTTCCAACTCATTCCTTTATATTCACGGAGAGGCGGGTTTTCCATTCTATCCTTTATGTTTTTTAAGTGCCTTGTAACATTATCTTGACCGACATTAACCCATCCGACTTCAAGTCTGTATTTAACATGAGAAGAACTGAAAATAAAATTTAGAGCGTCTATTTTGTTCAATCTTGCCGTGTTCTTTTATTTTATTATTTTTTAAAATTTTTTTTTATTTTTAATTGACTGACGTCACAATCAAATAGTTTGTCTTTACCGTCCTCGTGACACTTTTAAAAATATCTCTCAATGTTTTTTTCGACGGTGACGTCGAAATATATGGATAAGGATTACGCTGTATATTTGACGTAACCGATGGAACATGTGATGGAAAAAAAAAAAATTTAAATGCCATTCTTTTTTTGTTTCCTGCTTTGGTTGGTATTTTATTTTATTTTATTTTTTTAAATATGTGGATGCGCTTTTAAGTTTTCCATTGTAAGCGAAATAACCCGTCTAATGTTGTTGTTTTGATAAGGGAATCGGAAGTCGATGCCATATTCGTGAATAATCGCACATCCGCACAAGAAACTTTAACTTGATTGCCTAACATAAATTTCTCCTTTTCAACGTTTATGATTTCTTCCCGCGACGACAACGCTAAAATTCTCTCCGAAATTTTAACAAAAGGGATGGAAACATAAACTGGGTGGCGAGGAAAACGGAATTTTCCCTGATATTTTGGGAATTTCGATCGGATAATTATGTTTTAATTTGAGCGTTTTCTGCCAAGGCGTATGAAAAGGTCGAAGATTTAAAATAAACCGCAGGAAATTAGCGATCGGGATTGCATGTCGATGTAGGAAGATTTAGGTGAGGGAATCCCTTAGGGAATCAAAAGTACCTGCGGTTCGGTCCTGTCACAGCAAAGAGAGAGCCGGTTTTTGGACTCACACGCTTTGGGAGGGATTCCAAATGGCAGAACGCTGATACTGCGTGAGAAGGTGCTGAATTTGCGCTGAAACACGTTCATACAGAATTTTTTTTTTCTTTTTTTGTTTGTTTTGAATTTGACTTATTTAGGTCACTCACAGCATAAAGATAGGTGAGGAAAGAGTTTAATTCTATAGCCACTTCGTTGAATTTTTTTTTCATTTTGAAATGTTCGCTTTTTGTTCGCTACCGAAATACTTTTTCAGTTGTGGAAGTGGTTGTGACAAGATTAATTATGTAACATACAGAAAAGCTACAAAAAGCCTTTTTAGCAATTTCCGTATATATGATGGGTCTTTATCGTCGTTGTCTTTAAGCGGTGATTTTTGTCGTATTTTACATAAATGAATGTTTTTTGGTTTTTTTTTTTTTGAACGAATTTACGGATTTTTCTAAAGTTTCATCCTGGCATGAATTTAACTGAAAAGCAAGTCATTGCTTACAAGAAATAGCGAAAAAAATAGTTTTCTTTCGAATTTTCTTGTGCAAGAAACCTCTTTTTAAAATGACGACTTTGGAAAGATTATTAAAACATTCAGTAATTAGGTAGTTCTGGAAAAAACGTAAATTTTTATTTTTAGGCAATATATCTTAATATCTTATCAAACACACACTGAAAATATTTTTTTTGCAGTGGATTTCCATTTCAGAAGGTAAAGAGTGATATCCCTTTTTAAAAGAAAATAAAAATTATTTTTGAACCTTTTTAATTAACTAAGGAGTTCATTATTTGTCCTCCCGTAACGTTTTTTGTTTTGCTTTCAGCTTCTCACTAAGGATGCAAGGAAAAAATTTTTTTTGTTGTGAATTCGTGTTTTGGGAAGGTGAGGAACGATATCCCTTTTTTTGAGAGAGAAAATGAATTAATTACTTTTTAGCCTTTTTCTATTACCAAAAAGTGCAATATTTGTCCTTTCCCGTCACGGTACGTTTTTTTAAGAATTACCCAAATATTAAATTTTAATATTTAAGGCGAGAAATGTTATTTTGGTACTGATTTGGAAATAATTTTGAAGCTTTTTTGATACTTTTGTAGCAATCATTTGTAAATGATAGCAATAATTATGAATGATGTAATTTACATACCTTTTTTGTGCCTCTTCAACAATGAAAATATGAATGGAAAAATAATACCTCAAACCTCAATAATATGTGTATATTCTTTATTTTTTTCACTATAGGCTGAATGGAATATTAATATTTTGAGATGTTTTTATTTTCGATCCTAATTAATAATCTTTATTTTATTTTTAACGGGATATGGATCATTTCATTAAGAAAATCAAGTTTAATCGTCATTGAAATATCTGTACAATGTAGCCCCATTGATCGTGATTTTCTTAATAAAATGATCCATATCCGGTTAAAAGTAAAATAAAGATTAATATTTTGCATATTTTGCATAAAGATTAAAAAAATGAAAGATTTTAAGGAGCTTTTGACTATGTCCCGTCCGTTACATTTTCAAAAAAAATTCTGGAATCCAGAGATCGAAAATTTTTTGAATTACTGACATCAAATGACACATCTCTAAATCTTACGAAAAAAAAAAATAAAATAAAATATTTTACCCTGCTGGCTTGAAATTTAGAACAAAAATTTTCTGAAACGATTATAAATTTTAATATAAGTTTTTTTTTTATGTCCCGACCGTTACACGCTAAAAGCTGTCGCTATGCCTTCTGCTGCGTAGTTTAAATTTTGAGAAAATACCAGTGATAGATCTTTACGGGTAATATGATACTCTAAGAACAGAAACGATTTTTTTCATTTTTACGGGGGTTTTGTAACACTTTAAATCATACGAATGTCCCATCCGTTACATATGGATTCGCTCCAGCGTAGTTCTTAAAAAAAACGTGCCTTTTCATTTTTAGACAATACTGCTTAGTATCTTACCAAACACACACTGAAAAAAAATTTTTTTTTACAGTGAATTTGTGTTTCATAAGGTAAAGAATGATATACCTTTTCAAAAGAAAATAAATTTTTTTTTAAACTTCTTAATTAGCTGAAGAGTGAACTATTTGTCCTCCCGTCACGTTTTGTTTTGTTAGCAGCTTTTCATTAAGGATGCAACGAAAAAAATTTTTTTTGTAGGTGAATTCGAGTTTTGGAAGGTAAAGAACGAGATCCCTTTTTTTGAAAGAAAATTTATTACTTTTTAATTTTTTTTAATTACAAAAAAGTCCAATATTTGTCCTTTTCCGTCTCGGTACGTTTTTTCAAGAATTACCGTTAACGGAAAATACCTTAATAAAACGGTACCGGTTTTGGTACCTTTCGGTACCAAAACAGGTACCGATTGGTACCTTTTTAGATGATCTATTAAGGACTATCGCTATTCATTTAAAAAAAATAGTGAACGTAGTAAAAACGTAATCAAAACGTTGGAAACGTTGTCGATTCGTTGCGGATTAAGTACCCATGCCACATCGTCATTGAAATATCTGTACAAAGTAGCCCCATTGATCGTCATTTTTTTGGCTTCTGTTCTAATAGTTTAATTTTGAGTAAAATTAAAATGATTGTTTAAGGGACTATATAGAGCAAGTGCGAAGAGCAATTTAATGTCAATTTGACCGGTAGATGCAGCAGAATGCATATTAACATTTTAAATTGCGTGATTTCTTAATTTTTTTTCTCCTTAAAAACTTAATATTTTCATAACTGAAACAAGTTTAGGCAACTAAGCTTGAACATAACACTCGAAAATAATCCATGATTTCGAATAAGTTTACAATTCGTAGCCGTTTTTAAGTATTTTAAAAAATAAAAGTGTCTAAAGTAGCCCCCTGGAGTACAAAGTAGCCCCCTGGTAATGGGTGAGGTCAAACGCTTACGAAATGTCCCTCTTCCTCTAAAACTAAAATTAGTCTCTGGTTGGTCTTTATTATTATTCTATACGCATTTGTCACCATATGCTCCCTACGCTCGAGTTGCATATTCTTGTATCCATTTGCACGTGAGTCAGAATGCAAATGATTCGTTTCACCTCTTTACGGGCAGGAAATAATATTCGTGGAGCAATGCGAGATTTGATTGTTTTTTGATCGAAGGAGGAAAACAATTATGAAAAGCCTAAAGCCTTTTATATATATATATATTTTTTTTTTGTATCAGGTTCATTTCTCGACTGGAGGAAAGAACTCAATTTACGTATAAAGTTTCGTTCACGGTCGGTTAAACGATTTCAAAAGCTATAAAACATAAGCCAGTCCAACCAACAGAAACTTAAGAAATGGGATGTGTGTTTCGATAGTGTTTTTTCGAACTCAACTTCTTCCCGTATGGAGTTCGATCAATGTCGGAATGTCTCGACTATTCTTCCGGTCTGACATCTCCTCCGTATAATAAAATCGACTTGTTTAAATCCCGTAAGGCACATCTTGCGCTAACATCAATAGACAATTGGGGAAAAAAAGCGTTACGTATTACAACAAAATATAATTCTTTTTTTCTCATATATTGTTTGATCGAACTTGTCAGTTGAAACAAATTTTCGTTGAATATAGAAATATTTTCCCTTTTTTTATTTTGTATGTACGTAAACTTTACGTGTGACCTTTCTTTCGAGAATCACAATCCGTGGTTTTATATTTCTCATGGGAAGGCTTTTCCTTTTAGCTCGGGGAGTCTAGCCTGTTTTGTGCTCCTGTTGCGTGGCAATTCGGTCATTTTATAACGCTTTTCACTCCTTGTTTTTTTCCATATGTTTGTATAATTTTTTTTTTTCGGATCAAAAAAAAAAAAAAAAAAAAAAAAGGTTGAAGGTCTGAAAGTTAGAAGCTTCAATTTTTTTTTTCAAGTTCAAAGACTTTATACTTTTTTTTTAACATCAAATAAAAATATAATAACATGTTTTTTTTTTCTCCCCGTTTCGTTTCATCCGATCAGAATCTGATATTTTCAAAAGACTCGAAAAGTTTTACCGTTTTCTATCGTAATAAGTCTTTTAAAAGTCGTAAAACCAATCCGTGGACATTTTCATTTACAACCAGTTAAAACCTTCGGATTTCTCTTTAATCATCAAAGTCTATACACAAGCTCTTTGAAAATGTCAGCAGGATTTTCGTTAAAAACTTTTCGCTGAAAATTTTAATCCTTCCGTACATCTTTCCCTCTCTTTAAAATTCAGAACGGAGATTCTCTTTGTTTCTGAAATTTAAGGCAGCAAATATCCCGCCCTTAAGTCAACCCTCGAGCTTTTAAATGAATTAAAGTTAACCGTGTAGACTTGATCTTTAATCTCGAGTTTTATGTTGTTTTTAGACGGACAATATTTTATTTCGGAGGAAATGGAAAATTGAAGGAAGAAAAAAAAAAAAGGTATATTTTTAAATTTTTTGTCGGTAAGGTTGGCTATAGGGTAGGAAATCGTTGATTTCAAAAACTCTTTTGCGCAATTTTTTTTTTTTTTTTTTGAGATCTTTTGCGTGTTTTGCCGCGGAGCCTAAAACAATTTTTCGAATCAGCGAAAAGAAACTCCATTGATCGTATCCTCGGATTATAATCCTACTATCGGATTACTTCCAAGGAGATTAAAGATTTTCACTAATTGTTCACAATTCAATTTTTTTTTTTTTTTTAACAAAATGAATTCGATTTTTCGAATTATTTCGAAATGTCTAACTTCAAATCCTCTCCTTTCACCAAGGTTCCTTTCGACACACCGTAAATTCATCATATTGCATTCAACGGAAACTAAAGTCCAGGAATTCTATGAAAGGATAGTTGAACCTTTCAACCGAGAAAATCCATAGCTTTTTAGGACCCCATCTGCTTCCCCACTCAAGCATTACATAAATCGATGGACTATAAATTTCAGAGGTCGATTGATGAAGAGGCTGGAATAACATCAAAATGACCCTAAAACTCAACTCGAGCTTTAATCTCGCATTACCGTAACCCGACCGATAAAGCATTATGTATTTTAATTTGGCTTTTCTAAATGAATCGCTGATTAAAGAAGTGGTTTCGCCATTTCCGAAAATAAAGGATGTAATTTTTTTGGTTTATTCAAAATGCTTTTGTTAACATTCGTTTGAAATTCGAGGAAACCAAAAAGGTTAGTGTTCCGAACTCTTAACCGAAACCGAAATCCGAACTCGTAAAAAACATTGATTTTTTGAACAGCCGGTTAAATTATAATGCACTTGAACGAAATGAATTGGTATTATTTGCAGATTTTTATTCAAATGAGCTCTCCTACGTAAACGTTCATTTTTATTTTTAAGAGAGATCTCCTAGCAAATGAAAAATTTTGACGTTTTAAAATATAATGTGACTTAATTTAAATTTTAAAAATCATACTGGGATATGGGGGCATATTCTTTCGTAGGACCACGTCTTTGGGGTACTGTCCTAATATTGTTAAATTTAAACAATGAAACAATTTAAAAATTTTAAGGCTTTTTTTTTTTTTTTTTTTTTTTTTGCTTGCTTTTTCAAAATTTTAATTAAAGTCTTCGGAGTTAAAATTGTAATATTAAAACATGGGTTTAGCTCATATTCTTGGCTAAACATATTTTACACCTTTCAAGGCCTTACTGTTTAATTTAACCTTTTTTTTTTTTTTTTTTTTTTAGTTTTTTGACAAGATCCTGTGTTATTGAATTAAATTGAATTGAATTAAAGGAAAAAGGACAAAATTAAAAAATATGCAGTGAAAATTATATTCAAAATTTCTACTAAGTTCTTGTTTTTGTTCATGTAGTCATTTTATATATTAAAAAAAAAAAAAAAAAAATCGGCATAATTTCCAATGGTTCCGTCTCCAATTCCAATTCCAAAGCTTTCCAATGGTTCCGTCCGAAGTGCGCACATACCTTAAAATTACACTCAAATAATAGAATATGCCATTATCTGACGAAGCCAACAAAAGTCCCTAAATTCCTTTCAATATGTGTTGTATAGGAGTAAAAGCTTTCTTAATTTACATGTTTCAGTTTGCGCACGTGTTGCGGCCCTAGTTAAATCTGATGTGCCAATTTTTATCTTCGATTTTTCAGTTTTTTTCGGTCTGAAGGAGACGAATTTTTCACTAGAATTAACTATTTAATGTTAAAACCGATCGATTGGACCCTTTTCCAACGTCGAATATTCTCAGTTTTACTTCGAAAGGATTTTTTTAAAATTCGATTATTTCTTTCTAATTCCTTGTTTCATTCCGCGTTTTTTAAAATTGTTCTAGAACATGGAACAAAACAGGTAGTTTCGAAAGAAATAATTAATTATTAGAAAAAATTTTGTTTTTCTAGGGGGCCCAAAAATCGGCCTTAGTTACCTACATCCTTTTAAAGTCCTTGCTTTTGCTTTAGCAACTTGTTTCTTGTAAAAGTTAAGCTTCTTAAAAATTTACAGGAAATTTGTTAAGGCCATGCTTTCGTTCATGTCGTCTAATTTTAAAATAAAATTTTAACTTTAAATTTCTTGTAAATTTTACTTAAAAAAATCAGCGAAAATTAAAAAAAAAAGTTTAATAAAATTTACAAGAAATTTTCTAAGTCCTTGCTTTCGTTCATGTCGCCTAATTTTACTATCGAAAAAGGCCAAAAGTAAAAAAAAAATTGTCCAAAGATTATTTAATATTTTCGAAGTTAAAATTTTAATGGCTTTGCTGGAAAAATAATTACTCCCTCTGTTCCAAATTACTTGGTTCCATTCTTTTAAACGTTCGCCGTTTTTTACGCTTTTGAATAAAACTCAAACTGTAGGTACCATTTGAAGTACCAACACAAAGACTTTATCACACCACACCCCTGCCTTTCATTCCTCTCCCTCCCTTAAAAAAAATAATTCATAAATGCAAGAAAAAAAAATCGACCTTAGGGAAAAATTTCACCCCGTTTTACACAGGTTGGCGAAAAATAAAACCATAAGTGGAAATGATTAAGTCCATGACCCAAAACAAGATTCTGGCGTGAAAAATATTTTTTTAATTGTTGCTCCCTTAAAAAAAAAAAAAAAAAAAATAAAATAAAATCATAGAGCTATTCTAGACGATTTTTAAAATCAGGGGTCCGATTCCGATGCCGAGGCCGATGCCGGTTTCGGATATTAAAAAATATCTGATATCGGCATCAGCCAAAATTTTCTTACTTAGAACCCCTGAAATCAATGCAACGATCGCTGAAAACAGTTTTCAGGTCACAATAACTATTTTCTTGGTTTCTCAAAAAAAAAAAAAAAATCAGTTTTAAGAATAAAGAGGTTTACCATTCTAAGCATCCTGTTACGGGTTAACAAGAAATCTAATTTTCTTTCCAATTTATTTTTCGAGTCAGGAAGCTGAATTTTAAAGAACGTGCAGAAGCCATTAACTGAAATTCTCATTACCCTATGCTTTTTAATCCTCTAAAAACTCTAACCTCAACAGTAAAAAAAAAAAAAAAAAACGTCAGCAGTTCATAATACAGCATCACATTCAAAAATCCAATCTTGCATTTCCGCCGCCAGATGTTTTTAAGTGCTAAATGCAAAAAAAGAAATTTTTTCCAACATCTTTTGAGATTACCAGAATAATCCCGACTTGAAAAATGTCGACCAAGAAGTGACAACCGACTTCAAATGCTTTTCCACTCGTTTATCAATACACAAAAGCGTTAAATTGTTGAGATAACGACATTTATTCCGGGGGAATCTCGACCCTCGAGGTTTGGGGTTTTTGGAAGTAATGAAAGGATTAAAACCTAAAGGACCGTTTCACAATCTCACTTCGAGCCCGGCCAACCAAATAATATTCATCCCTAAACGGAAACAGCACGGAAAACATGAAACGGGCGGGAAGAGAGAGAAACACAAAACAGAAAAGGGAGAAAAAAAATCTTGTTGAAATACGTAAACATAATAAAGAAATGTCACCATATCGAATGTGTTCCTTTTATGACAATAGATTGGTAGGAGAGTAAGGAAAAAGAAGAAAAAAAATACAATGGGAGACGAGCTTTCAATACAAAAAGGCAAATAACGAATATCGGATTACCTTACATGCAAACCTTTTTTTGAGGGCGAAAAACAAATTCGGGCCAAAAAAGAAATTTAGAACATGATAAAAATAAACTTTTTCCTAGGAATAACAAGATACCAAAGCAAACAAATTTCGATGAAAGCTCAAAACACCTTTCCCACGGCTTCCCTTTGAAAAGCATTAATATGCAAATGCAAGGTTAACAACTACAGGTCTGGGAGTCTCTCGATTATTGTCGAGAGCCTTCAAGTTAATATTTCGGTCCCAAGAGTTAAAATGCGCATCATTAACTTAATCTTCATTAATGTCAGGAAAACTTTTCTGACAAGATTTTTTTTTTTTTTTTTTAATCACTATAAAAAGGAAATACAAAAAGATGTTTTTAATTTAACAGGTTACAGGCTGTATTAATGCCAGCGAAAAAGGTAGCGTCATCGTGACACTTTACATTTTGGTCATCAGACACGGTCATTTTCCGGGAATTTTATTATGAGATTTTCGACGTCAAAATGACGTCAACAGAGGACGACGCGACTGTTAATATTTGTCCCTGTGTGACATCATCTTATCGTCATCTTGGCGTCTTACTGCCGTCATATTGACGTCTTATTACCGTCATACTGACATCTTATTGCCGTCATGTTGACGTCTTATTATCGTCATATTGGCGTCACCTCGATTTCAAAATGCTAATGTCATCTCTTTTAGACGTCAATAAGACGTGTGCTTGACGTCATCCACTCTCGTGTCGGTCGTTCTTAAAACCTCATTTCGACGGCAAGAACCTTGACAGAAAAATCATGTCCGATGACTTCTTTTTGTGAGGATACAAAGTTTTTGAATGTGGTACAAAATTAGTACTAAGTGAGTACAATATTTTGAAGTATATTGTTACGGTTTAAATTTATTGCATCAGTATTTTAATATTAAAAGCAGTATTTTTAATTTAAATCTCCAGTATTTTTGTATGTAGAAAGTCGGTAATATCAATTAATTCAGGCAGTATTTTTTATTTTTTTTGCCAGTATTTTATTTATATTTAAAATTTTAAATTATGAATATTAAATTAAATTTTATTTTGTTTTTACATGCTTGTGACGAGCCCAAAAAATTTTGTATTTAAATTTAAAGGCAATATATAATGATTCTGATTCTGATTCTGATTCTGATATAAAATCAGTATTTAAAATTCGTTTGGGCAATATTTTGATTTTAAAAAATCGGTATTTAAATTCATTTAGGCAGTAATTTTTTGACAAACCAAATATTATTATGAGGATAAAAAAAAAAAAAAAAAAAAAAAAAAGTTGGGGTTGACTTTACGAACTCTGCTTTGTCAAAAACATACTTTGGCACTGTTTTACGGTGAAAATAGGTGACTAGGATGACAATAGTTGACTCGAAATTTTTTACAAAAAATTGCAATTTTTGGTCAAAAAAGGGTGTTTGGCCAATCAGGGTGTTTCTGATCGACACGGAATGGTCATTTTCGAATTCTACGACGTCGAAAACATATACAACTTGGTTCAATCCCAAAAAATTACTCTTAAAGTTTCGGGAAAATGTTTAAAAAAATGCCGAATAAATTTTTTTTTTCAAGCACAAAACGGCCTTGAGCCACCCCTAAACGTGATTGAAAAAATCTAAAAAAAAATTACTTTTTGTTTTTAGACCCTAAGAAAAGTGAAAATCGCATGAGGGCAGTCTCCACTTGATGACGTTCACGGCATTCGCGTTGTCCGTCATCGCGATTAACGTGATCGCACCGGAAGTACTTTGCAGGTTTTGCTCCCGTAAACGTTTGTGGCATACAAAGAGTACCGTATATTTCATTAAGTATACAAAATTGGCTTACCCAGAATTTGTTTTGGAACAGATTTATTGTCTTCCCCATGTCCGAATTAAAAGTTTTCTTTTTAAATCCGTAAAAACATCTTTCAAAACCGCCATTTTTAATGTTTGTAAATAAAAAAAAGCAGAAGATGATCAAAAAAATCGTGGTAAAAGATCCACAAAACTTCCGGTGCGAATACGTTCATCGAGAAGGCGGATAACGCGAATGCGGTGAACGTTATCAAGTGGAGACTGCCCTATGAAGAACAAAATCGCGAAAAGTAAGGTAAATTTGAATCACCCTAATATTCCTGCCGCGACAAGTTTTCAGTATTTGAATGTGGAGATAAACTTGCAAATGCTTCATTCGCAAATTTTTTTTTTTTTTTTTGGCAAATATATAATAATTTACTGATTTTTTATTTTTATTTACTGACAAAAGAATTCAAAATACTGATTTTTTACTTTTTTTTTACACCATCCAATACTGGGCATTTAAATTTTTTACTAGTATTTTATTAATAAATACCGAAAAGCATAACAAAAAATACTGGTCAAAATATTAAAATACTGACCGGATAAATACAAGCCTATTGTTACCTTGTACCCGAAGTTTGTCCCGGGACAAACTTTTTCTATCTTAATTGAGCCAAAATATTGTGGATGAATTTTTTATGAATTCCTACCGATCCAAATGTTGTGGAACGAAAGTCCATTAAAATATTTTTGTTCGAATTTTGATCCATTTAATTTTTCTTTTCCTATGCGCTGTCACAAATTTTTTACAAAGAAGACTTATTATTTTTTCGTTTGTTTTAATGAACTTGTCTTGACATACCTCGAGCAAAAATAAAAAAAAAAAATAAAAATTGGATTTTTAAAGAAAGCCAAGTTAGACCAGGTTTTAATTTCTCAAATCCCTGGAACTTCATTCTTTTATTATCAAAATACAGGTTTCATGGAAATCTAAGAAAAACAAGTACAATCCGATTCAAAGAATTTTTTTTTTTATTAAAAGCGAGAAATCTCGAATCTTAGTTCCTTCCCGGGGACACGAAACCTCTGGCTATGTAGGTAATCCCAATTCTATGGTAACTCAAGTTGCAATTTCTATCTAATGTGAAATTTGACTCCGAAGTAATGTGAACGCTGACGTCAATGCCGTTCGAGTGGCTATGCCAGAGCCGATGGCTCAAATAGAGTACCGACCAACTTGGACAGCACAACACGTGGCCAATGTGGCAATACTGAGCGGATGTCCACGGGAAAACTTTTGTGGTCCTTATTTTCGTCTTTTCTTTTTTTAGTTGACAATGTTTTCACGTTTTAACTAAAAAATTAAATGATTCGTTTCGACGCTTTGCACATATGGTCTGGATTTGTTTCTTCAATTTTATATTTTATTTTTTTCTCTTGTACTGTTCAATTATGAATTTTTGAGATATTCCTCAGATGCGGCGGATTTAACAAGATTAAAGTCATTTGCCGTGGAATCGAAATTTTTTTTCTCCCTTTCCATAATATAAGATTATATAATTCGCGGGCGAAGGAACCTCGCGGTTATCGACGCAAAATTTTTCCACAGAAACAGAAGGAAATATAATTAGATACGAAAAGAGGAAAACGGAAAGTTTAAAAGCTGTAATTTTCACATACCTTCAGGGAAAGAAATGGTGGTTTGGGTTTTTACAAAAAAAAAAAAAAAACGCTTGAGTTCTAAATTCCTCGTTTTTCACCGTGGCCCCCTTTTTCCTCCCGTTAAATACGAAAGTAATTGGTAAGCGACGCGTATTTAATTTTGATGCAAATCATTCTTACTATTCAAATGAATGTTGATAATGATCATTTGCTGTGAATGAAAATGGATTTTCTTTTCCACGCGATGCAATTTCCATGGAATCTGTGCCGGAAGTTTAGCTCCCAACATTTTTTGAAACCTTGTCAAGGCCAGTACGATTTTTTCCCCCCCAAGGATTTACCGTGACTTACTTTTCGATTGTAAGCGCGAATTGGAAAATCGATGTTTACATTTTGTTCTAGATTCTGTGTTAAGTGATTAGGGGTGTTAAGGAAGGATTGCGGTCAGTTTTTTTTTTTTTTTTTTCATGGGGAAAAAAATGTAAAAGACGGGAAAAGTCGGGTGAAACCGTGTGATGAAGTTAATATTTCAAAATGACAACAGTGACAATGGATGTGGGTGAAAGGTGACTCTTCTTTGACATCATCATTTTTTTTTAACTATACTAAACAAGACCTTTTTTTTTTTTGTCGTAAAGCAATTTCAGAAGATTTTTTTTTTTTTTTTAACGGAAGACAAATGGCTCAGATTTTAAACGGATTTTAAAAAATGCAGAAAGTATTTTTCCTATTTTTTTAGTCCCTCCTACTCCCCAATGGGGCATTTTCAATTACTTTGAATCTGAGATTTCAAGAAAAAGAGAAAAAAAAAACTACTTTAATGTACTGTTGAAAGGAATCGATCGATATCTTTGGAATTATGAAGTTTATTGTGATAATTTTTTTCACAATCAAATTTCACTTTTTTAACAAAATAAATGAAATGTTTTAAAAGAAAGTTATAAAAGGAAATGAATTTTAAAAAAGAAAGCAGAAGGAAACTTCCAATGATTTCATCAGTCTTAAATTCGATTTTTTTTAAAAACGTTACTTTTATTTGTTTGAGCTGTTCTTAAGGGACCTGAATTCGAAAGTTAAAAGTCTTGAAAACAATGGTTCAAGCGGTTAGTGTGTTGAATACCGAAAGTTTTCCCAGGGCCCTTCTGTTATTGGGTTTTTGCTATGGCAGTTATCAACAAGTTGTCTTGTCTTGTCACACTGCCTTTCACTTTTCGGATTTTAAAATTGCTCAAGAGCAATGCGGTTTCATCCCTGGGAAATGATCGAGGGAAAAGATTTGAAATGTTCGTCAAATTGTGGAAGAAGCCGGGGAACTTAACGTCCCGCCGTACCTCTGTTTTGTTGATTTTGAGAAGGAGGAGGACATCAAGAGAAAAATGCTAATACCACTTAATTAAAATTAAAAGAGACCTATGATTCAGGTGTGGTCTTCAAAATCATGCAAAACAATAAAAATATATTGTCAAGAAACAACCTGTCCGTTGTCGTGAATTATTTTTGTATTGCTATGAAACATTTCGGTTTTGTTGGAAGACATAACTTATTCAAGACGTTTCCTTTTTTTGAGTGTAACCTTTTAGGGTCCAAATTCTGGAATGTTCCTGGATAATTCCTGGAAGTTTCGGAAAAAATTTTTCCAAATTTTTAATTTTTGAATAATTTGGAGAAAAAAAACTGTACTCGGACGTATTCGCCTTATGCGTTCAAACCTATACCGAGCGCCTTCTGATTTTGAGTGTAGGCAACACGGATAAAACACTATTAGTAATTATTACTCATATTAAGGGTAGATGTATAATTACTAATAGGTTAGGGTTAATTTTTATATATATTATTAGTAATTTTTACCATAATCAATATTATTATGGTAAAAATTACTAATAATATGTATAAAAATTAACCCTATAGTAATTATACATCTACCCTTAATATGAGTAATAATTACTAATAGCGTTTTATCAGTGAATGTCAAAAAATGAGGTCGGCGAACCGATCAAAGGGCTTTATCGACAATTTAAATAATTGTCAAAAATATGGTTCGTTTTTCGATCAAAGGTCTACCAAACCCGCAGTAATGACATACAGAATATGAATTTTGGAAAAAATATTTCAGGTTCGGAATCCTTTATGTGTTCGGTATCCTCTATAGAGTGTTTTATACCCAGGTAGGAGCCACTCTAGAGAGTTTCGTACCCAGAAAGGAGATACTCTAGAGTGTTCCGTACCCAGGCATGAGACATTCTAGAGTGTATTCTATTCAGGCAGGAGACACTATAGAGTGTTTCGTACCTAGGCAGGAGACACTCTAGAGTGTTTCGTACCTAGGCAGGAGACACTCTAGAGTGTTTCGTACCCAGGCAGGAGACACTCTAGAGTACTCTAGAGTACTCTAGAGTGTCTCAATTTTCTAAATTGTGAAGAAAACTTACTAATTAACAAAAAAACAATAAGGACACTTAAATAACGGTGCTGCCACTGGGAAGTTTTTTTGGGGATCCTATCAGTTGGCATCGTCTGGACATGACCGAACCATATCAGTTGCTTTTTTCTGATGTCATCCACTATAGTATGCTTAACTTCCATTTGTTCTGGGATTTGGTCATTGAGTATGTGGTCTCTTTTTGATATCCTGGCAGACCCTACTTATAATTTCTCTTTTATATTCATTTTTGTCACTTCAAAACACTTTCTATTCTTTAGTACTTTTTCTATGTTCTTTTTTGTCAACTTAAAATGTAAGAGATCGTCCTTCAACAAGTACGAGAGTTTAAATTTTTGGGTTTTAGCATTCATATGCAACCCCGCCGTAACCTGATAATTTGCATTATCTTTATTAAGCTCCCACATAGTATGGTAACCTCTTGCCAATGCATCTCGTAAAGCCGATTTTTCGCTTTCCCCTGGGCCATGTCTTAGGCCAGACATGTCTTAGCCAGGAGACACTCTAGAGTACTCTAGAGTGTCTCTAGGATACACGTGTATCCTACCTGGAGTGTATCCTACCTAGGTAGGGTACCTAGGTACCCTCCATGGTACCATCCTAGGTAGGATACACTCCAGGTACCCAGGCAGGAGACACTCTAGAGTGTATCCTACCTAGGATACATCTTTTCGATCAAAGGTAGGATACACACCTGAGTACCTAGAGTGTTTCGCCCCGAGTAGCAGACAGACACTCTAGAGTGTATCCTACCCACAGTGGTCTGGAAAAAAAATAAATGGCCAAAACTCATTCCCAAATCTGAGTGAAACTTAGAACGAAGATGAAGGTGTCAAAAGGTGTGAAATAACTTCCTTGCTTAGCTTATGGACTGTTTTAGGAACGTTTAGCTTATAAAACGTCTTGAAAACAGAATTTATCATATCCCCATAAGCTAAGCATGGGAGGGAAAATCTTTACGAGCTAAACATGGCGGCTTGTTTCCTTTAATTTAAATCATGTTACATTGTATTTCAAATAATTGTTTACAATAATATTTCGAATATAATTTTAATTTCATTGATTAATAAGAGAAATTTTTAAAAAACTGCTCCAATAAGCTAAACATAGGAATTATTTTTTTGACCCAAAATTCAAAGGGAAATTTTTTGCACACACACACGGCACTGATTGAACACATGCGGCATGCGGCACTGATTTTGCACCTGAAGCATAGCGTATTAATTTTGGTACATCCGTCCCCAAATGGTTAAAGGGTTGAAATAAGGAGGAGAACCTAAAGAACTTTCTCTTAAAGACCTTATAAACGTCTTACTTTTCTGTTATAATTCTTCTTCCCATATTTATCTTAAATATATTACGTGCAGCAAAAAAAAAAAAAAAAAAAAAAAAAACGATTTATTATCAAATCATGAGAAGCGAAATTTCCATATATCACTTAATTAAAATGGAAACCTTTTTTTAAAAAGGAGGAACCACGGAACAGTTCGCATTGAGTGAGTTAATAACTGACAAAACTCCTTTGACAAGTTTAAAGAATTTTACAATCTATTTTTAAAATGGTGGAAAAAAAGTTTTTCTTCCTCCTCTCCTGGGGGCAAGAAAGGTTAACTCTGCCCTGAAGGACCGAGGAAATTGAATTACTGCATAAAATAGAACGATGGGAATATGTGACGGAACGTTTGAAATTAGTTATTTTAAGTGCTTTTCTAATGAAAACATTTAATTTGGTTATGACATTGTAAAAACAAAAGTTTGTTAATTGATTTTTCTTGCGTAAAGCTTCTTTTCGGCACATCTGGATCTTTTTTAATATAAAAACAAAGCGGCGTTGTAAATTTTAACGATAAAGAAAATAACGTATCAAATCGTTAATTAATTTAAGAATAAGCTAAATATAAAACAGACGGATCTTTGGTTCCTCCGGGCGTAATATTTTCAAACGTTAACTCTTCTTCCAAGAGATTTTTGTGACGAAGAAAAATAAAAAAAATCATTTGCAATTTCTAAAGACTGAGAGAATTCTAAAGGACGAGGGGAAAAAAATTAATTTTCGGTTAGGTTGTTTTTCTAAATAAAGTAATTTAAGGAAAGAAATTAAAATTGAGAGGCGGAACGGGTGTTAGCAATTTTCCTTTTAAGTTAATTCAATAAAAAAAAAAAAAAAAAAAATGTGGTCCTGGAATTTTTATTTCTTTGGAATTTTTTTCCCTCAGCTTTTCGACTTACAGAAGGACATTGCCTGGCTCATTTGGTTAACTGTTTTTAGATATTTACACTTTTTTAAATTGCAGATCTTTTTAATTTAAGTGGGAGAGATACACATTGAATGCAAAAAAATGCGTCATAAGGAATTAAAACGTAGCATGTCACGCGGTCATACGGTCACTCTCCGAAATCAGTCAAAATTAGTAAATTTTTATTTCGTTTAAACAGTTAAACTTTTAAATTGATTAATGTAAAATATAAAGTTTCAGGCTTCAAAGGATTTTCTTTCGGTTCTTGACGTGTAGGGTCATTTATAGAGACATCGAAGTGGTCTCTTTTATCCTCTATAAGTTTCTAATTTTATGGTTGGCCTCTAAATGTCCTTTTTTTTCACCATTTTCTTGATGATTCCTCCACGTTGTTAATTTAAATTTTAAGGAATTTTAACTGCTCCTCTTTATCGCTCACCAAGCTTTACCGGGGCAACTTTTTTTTTTTTTTTTTTTTTTTTTTTTTTTTTTAGGAACGCAAATGTTGAAGAAGAAAAATATGAGGACAATGAATTTTACAATCTAATGAAATCTATGATGAATCTGATGAATCTATGATAGGGCAGCAATTCCGATTAGTTTTTATTCGGAATCGGAATAGAAATCGGAATCTGCTATTTCAAAAATAATTGGAATCGAAATCGGAATCCGTGATTTTTTTTTTTTTTTGAAGAAAGAGGAATCGGAATCGGAATCTCGTCTGAAAACAGTTCGAAATCTTCGGAATCGGCATCGGCATCAGCATCCAAAAAAATATTTTTGATCCAGATTGGTTTAAAAAACACGAAAATAACGTTATTACAGTCATCAATTTTGGTTGGAATCGGAATCAGAATCGGAATCGGCACCGCTAAAATATTTGTTAGTTGGAATCGGAATCTAAAATTTTGTGGAATCGGTATCGGAATCTTACTCATAAATAGTCAAGATTCTGCGGAATCGGAATAGGAATCGTAATTGCAGCCTTGATCTATGATTTTTTGAAGTCTCTAAAAGCAGGCCTCGAACTTGGTCCCTGAAAGTCCCTGTAGTCCATATTTTTATTTTTAAAAAGAAGTCCTTAAAAGTCCATAAATTCAAAAAATAGTCCCTAAGCGACATTATTACAAAGCAAAAATTTAAAAAATATTTCTGCCCATTGCAAAGTCTAAATTGACATGATTTTTTTCGTTTCTGGTACTTATGGAATAAATTGTAAATTATTGTACTTATGGGATATTCGTGAAAACAAGCTTTTTCCTTCGATCTTTTTAAGGTTTGAAAAGAGTAAATAGAAGCAAATAAAATGTTTTTTTTTTTTTTTTTTTTTTTTTTTTTTTTGCTAGAATTTAAAAGTTGTTAAGCCGTTGCACACATTTCACAAACCTTTGAAATCAGTCAACCTCAGGAAGATGTCTAAAATAAAAAAAACTGACTAGTTTTAGGCTACCTTTAGGTTCTTAAAAGGGCCCTTGATATTAATGTTTTTGGTCCCTAAAGTCCCTAAATTTCAGATCAGAAACTGGTTCGAGGCCTGTAAAAAAAGTCTCTTAAAAGTCTCTGAATAGCCATCACTTATTTTCTGATTTTGTGGTCTCTAAACTCTCTAATATTTAGGGTCGATGCCTTGTAAAACACGGGAAATGGTTTTCTTTAATCTTCTTTAGCAATCGGTTCGGCAGAGTTTCTTCATTCGCATCTTTGCTTATCATTCTTTGCAAAAAAGAATTGTTGTGGTTGTTCTATAAACGTACTTTTTGGGTGAGCTTTTTTGTAATAATCAACCAGCAAGATTTTTTGTTTAGACAGAAATCCTCCTCAACGATACCCCCCCCCCTTTTTCCCGCAGGGTGTATACCGGTCCTATATTCAGGAATGATAGTACATAATTCTGTTTTAACATAAGAAAGCCTTTGGAAAATATTTCTAACCCGATCCCTACCAAAAACTCATTTATGGGCCCAGACCAAAAAGTGCTACCAAGGGCAAATATATGAGCCCACGGTATTTTCAATGACTGAATCAGCGAAAATGTAGGGGAAAATGGAATAGTTGTTATAATGAAAGCTCGTTTCCTGAAAGTTCGTTCCCGAAAGCTTCGTTTTAAAAGTTTGCCGTTTGGTAATAACTTCATTTTTAAAGGGATAGCAATTTTTTGAAAAAAAATCTCTAGACAAAAATTTGGTATTTTGGGAGACCCTAAGAATTTGCCAGATTCCTCCTATTTATTTAGAATAAGCACTTTAGAAATTTTTTCCTCACTCGGCCTTCAGCCTCGCCCTTTTTTGAGCCTCGGGATTGGAACCAAGTAATTGAGATAAAAATTAAATTTCATTATAACCCAGCATTTCGGTGATTATATTCCACCTTCATCAGGGCTTCGGATGACTTTTATTTTATTTTATTAATGTCCGAATTAGTTTTCTCAAAATCTGTTTACGGTCAAACCTAAAAAGAAGCTGACAAAATCGAACATGCATGGAAAAACCACAATTCCATTTCGATTTCACGTAAAACTGGATCCAGCAGCTTAATCCCGTAAGCCCGTAACTACAGGACTGAAGCCCTGATCTCGCGGGACCCAGTTTGACAGCCCTTTTGAAAGACTGGATGTGTTGCCGTCCGAAGCCTAAATTTGAGCTAATTGTAAGAAAATTCATTTTTTTTTCTCGTTTTGAATAATTGCAGGTAACTTGCAAAAAAGAAGTGCCTCATTTTCTTTAAAAAAAAATTTGAAACTGTACCTAACTGTTGAGAAACTCCAAAATTTATTTACAATTCCAATAAGTTCCTTTTTCCTCGTTAAAGATTTTTTTTTTTTATAAGACGGTTTGCAGGAGGTAACCCTCTCATTTACAAGCGACTAGAGTTAATTATTGAATCTTTTACGTTAAAATTAACCGTAAGAAGAAAAAGAAGGAGAAAAACGAGCTTTTGCTTTTGCTTTAAATGAAACGTCTGAAAATCAATTAAATTTAAAAAATAGCCACTTGAACTCTATTGAATTTCACAACTCTTTTCTAAAGATTCAGGCATCTCTTCTTTCAAAACAATGGAAGCAGCATGAGAGAAAAAAAAAGCGCGGGAAAAAAAAAGATAAATAGAAACAAAGAACGAAAGCTCTTCCAACAATTTATTATACCGCGTCGTACTTATGTTGTGTGCGTTGGTCTCTTATCACTAGAGAAAAGAATAATGAATAATGGAGAATAAAATAGGAAAGAGAGAGAGAGAGAGAGAGAGAAGAAGAAGAAAAAAAAAATACATCTCCAGGCTCGAATGCAGAAACACTATCTGGAAATTGGATTGAGGCTCCTGCCTCCTGGTGATTGCTTTAAGAACTAATATGTAGGCGAAAGGATTTCGAGATTTTCCCTGACGATGGGGCAATCATCTCGCCCTGTTACTGTTTCAACCCTTTTTTCTACCATGAATTTATAATAGAGGGAAAACAGCATCCGAAACGGAACACAAAGCCGGAGAAATTTTCGAGGAAATTAAACTTACTCTCTTTTTTTTTATTACATTTTATCAGATTTTCGGAATGATTATCCGGAGTAATCCGAGCTTTAGGAGAGATACATGGAATTTCTAAAATTTGATAATGGTGAAAGGAGAAAAAGATTTTACGGACAATATATCGCAGGCAAGGGGATTTTTTTTTTTTTTTTTTTTTTTTGAAAGCTGTTTAGCTTTGAAAACCGTTTAAAGAGAAATGAGAGAAAGGAAAGTTTTTGTTTATTTACGTTAGTTGACCGAGACATAAGTGATCTTTCGTTAAAAATAACTTTCAACAGTTGGGTCTTCCCCCGGTGTTTTAATATACGCGTAACCGTAGACGTATTACATTTGCTAAGTGGAAATAAATTCTGGACCTCGGAATTTATTTTGATACTATTTAAAAATAAATGAGGTCTTTATCGCGGTTTCTTTTTCCCCCTTAATTTTTAATACGAAATTCCTGTGAATCATGCAAAAAAAAAAAAAAAGCTTGGTGTAAGGGATTCGATTTCAATTTTATTATAAAACATAAATTTTGATTAAATTTTTTTTTTCTTCCGGAAAGAAAATTAATTTGGTAATAAAGTTAAACGATTTCGTTATTATTTTCTTGCTTTATCACGCCGAAGGGTGGGTGGTAAACCGCGGAATTTTTAAAGGATATTGGTAAATTTGAACTTGGAAGCTTTTATACTTGGAAGCTTATTTTATTTGCACGTTTAACTAAGAACTTCGAATCAAACTGAAATCGCGAATGTTGATAAAGAACTCCAGGGCCGAATTAAGGAGATTTCTTAGAGATCTTTTACGGTGGTTTAAAGAGGTCTTGTTTTGGGTCTTAATTGCAAAATCTTGGGACTTTTCTTCGCATATTTTTTATTTCAATTAGACCGACCGCTTTTGATCCCAAAGATTGATTTATTTGGTCTTTTATTCGGTCGAATTTAATCTCTTTATGTGGGAGTGGCTAGTTTTTTCGGGAAAAAGTATTACTTATTTTGCCTGCTCCAACTGCAGTCTGCTGTTTTTTTTTTTTTTTTTTTTTTTTTTTTCAGGCAAATTTGGTTAGGAAACACGGAAGCGAGAAGTAAAGGATATGTTTTGTGAAATTTAAAAATTGAAGTTGTGTTTAAATCAATATTAAGGAGCGCAATGGACCGATCAAAACCAAAGTTGGCTGATAATTAGGCTAGCAACATTTGTTTTTATGCTTATAACATAGCAGTTATTTTCCTAATTTTTTATAATGACTTAGAATTATTTTTATTGCCGGAAAGAAAATTAATCGTATTTATCGGAATAAGATCCCTTTTGCTCCGGAACTCGATATATCGAAAAACTGACTTCATCACTGAATCCAGCAGAAAAAATACCGTTTATTGATCCCCTAAAACCGCAAAACAAAAAATTTTTCCGACAGAACATTTCTGGATCAATGTTTGGTCTCAGGGTGCAAATTCACTATGGAATGTTGGACCAACATGTTGGTACAACAAGTTGGACCAACCTTTTACACTAATTTTGGCGTAGGGGTGCTAATTCACTATGTGATGTTGGATCAACATATTGGTAAAACAAGTTGAACCAACATTCGACACTAATTTTGGTGTAGGAATAAATTCTGCAATAGTCGATTCGCTCGTTTGTCAAACATGTGGATACAACAAGGTACAAACATGTGGTACAACAAGTTAGTACTACATGTTTGTCCAACTTGTGGTAATTACATGTTGGCTTCAAAATATAGGGTGCAAATTCACTATGGAATGTTGGACCATCATGTTGGTACAACATTCCATAGTGACTATACAATGTGGGACCAACATGTTGGTACAACAAGTTGGACAAACATGTTGTACCAACTTGTTGGAATGTTGGACGAACTTGTTGTACCAACAAGTCTGTTTCTGCAATCGACTATTGCAGAATTTACTCCTACGCCAAAATTAGTGTAAAATGTTGGTCCAAGAAGTTGGCACAACATGTTAGTCCAACATTCCACAGTGAATTTGCACCCTCACAGATTGAACTCCCTTTGAGCCAGTGTAAATTTTTTCCCCTTCCCCCTTTAAAAGAAAATTATTACTCTAGAGTTTACCAGTGATTTAGAGGGTATTTCGGGATCCTTAAGGCCGTTTTCCGGTACCTTTATTCCCGAGACGGTGGAGATCTTTTTTTTAATTTTTTGGCCAAAAATGTTCCCCGCATTTCCTGAAATGAGAATCAAGAAATACTCTATTTTAATACTCTAAAACCACAAAACTCGAAAATTTTTCCCGGAGATAATTTCAAGAGTTCGGTCTTTTTTGACCCCATGTATAATTTACCCAAAAGAACCAAATCATATATTACTCAGAATTATCCATTGATAAAAAGTATTTTGGGTCCTGAATTCTGGGGTGAAGTCTGTTTTCCGTACATTTCTTTCCAGGGCCGTAAGGGTCATTTTTTTCAATTTTTTTGAAAAAAAAAAAAAAAAAATGGTTCCCTTTTGCCCTGGAACTAGATGGGTGCCAAAAAAGTTCACTCCGGTTTTTGGATTCCTTCCCCCCTCTTCATAAGAATTAGTAAGATTTCTTTGACCCCCCTATTATATTACGAAATATGAAAAGTCATGTTCCAACATGCTCGAAAAAAGCATTCACCCTTGAAGGATAAATGCTACCTCCCTGTAACTGTGTTTTTGAACAAAACAGTTTTTCATTATTTCTAGTGCTGGAAGCATACGGAAGTATATTCCCCTCCCCCAGTTTGTCTTTTAATGAAATTCATTCAAACTCTCGAACCGTTCATCGATGGAAACTTTCTTTGTATTTTCCAGTTCCGGATTTCGTCGCGGTAATTGATATCTTTACTACCTTCTCAAGTTATGCATTTTCGCGACAAAAAAACTTCTTAATGCAATTATAAATTAAATTAATTTTCTTGCAATTACTTTCTCCTGCTTTCGACTTTGGAATGTAAGTTAGTTGATAAATAACTCACATTATAACAAAGTGTTAAATCTAAAGCGAGAAAACTTTTTGCCAAAGGGGGCGGGGAATAAAACTCGCGAAAAACTTTATTCTTTTTAATTATGCCGTTAGAAATAATATGACTTGCTTCATTTTAAAAGTTAGCTCCTTCCCGTTTTTTGTTACAGTTTTAATTTTGAAGAAAGTTTCTCCTTTTTTTTTTTTTTTTTTACATTTTGGATCCTTCCGATTTCTTAAACCTGGAAAAGCCTCCCTCATACTAATAAAAAAAATCCCTGACTTTTTTTTTTCTTAATTATCATTAATATGACGTTTCGTCTCACTAAAAAAAAAATGCTGCATGCGTATGAAAAAAGGGAAGTAAAAACGATTATGTAATATAAAAATGTATGAGCCTCTTGAGGATTGCAAAATCCCAAAGGGAGAAAAGAGGAAGCAAAAAGGAATTACTCGAAAAGGCAAAATAGTACTTTCACTTTCCTTCACAAGAATATTATAAATAGATACGCTTGGCTTTCTTTTAGTGAGAAATGACCTTTTTTTTTTCTTACACTGAATAAATTTTTTTTTTTTCTTTGGAATTGCAGGAGCTTCGGAAAAGAAGGAAGTAATTGACAGGAGAATAAGTGAATCCCCCTCCCATAAACAAACTAATGAACGTCAGATTATGACATCAAAAGAAATGACGCCGTTCTGTTTACGGTTGATTAGGTATTCAACGTTTCAAAATTGACAAGACCTTAATTGAATTGTTCATCATTACTTCGATGAACCGTCGTTGATGTTTTTCTTGGCGTCTTATAATTTCTTAAGTCTGAGGAACGTCGTACAATCAGGGGGCTTAAAAAGTGAAGACGTCATTGCTAAGGGATATTAAATCTTACTGCTCTTTCTTTCTTTTTTTTTTAATACAAAAGCCCTGTAGAGTCACTCCAGAGATGTGGATTGTTTGCTGAAGGTTAGGCAAGTGGCAGGTTCGTGCATTCTGCACGAAGAATATTAAGACTGACCCCGTCAGTCGTTTAATTGACCCTCTTAGTACGAAAATGCTGAAGGTTCATCGTTTATTCCAAGTTTTTAATAGTCAATACCTAGCCCTACCTTCAAGAGTTTAAACCTGATATTGACAAGCTTTAACCAGGCGTTGTCAGGTTTAAACCTAATAACAAATACCGGCTCTTTACATATTGACAGCGACAGGTTGGAACATGATAGTGTCGACATTGTCACTTTGGAACATGACAGTGTCGTCAGTGTCAACAGTGTCACGTTGGAACATGACAGCATCACATTGGAACATGACAGTGTCTTCAGTGTCAACAGTGTCACGTTGGAACATGACAGTGTCGGGTTGGAACTTGACAGTGTCGACAGTGTCAGGTTGGAACATGACGGTGTCAGGTTAGAACATGACTATGTCAGGTTGGAACATTAGTGTCGACAGTGTCAGGTTGGAACGTGACGGTGTCAGGTTGGAACGTGACGGTGTAAGGTTGGAACATGACGGTGTCAAATTGCAGCATGACGGTGTCAGGTTGGAACATGAGTGTCGACAGTGTCAGGTTGGAACATGACCGTATCGCGTTGGAACTTGACTAGTCATGTTGGAACTTGACAGCTTAATATCGACAATGTTAAGTTTGAGTCTGGCATTGTCAGTTTGTTGTTCTTTTCAAATAATATTATGTAGAGAATGATGACCTTTCCTCTAAGGAGCTAAAGACAATAAGGGGGGGGGAGGGGAGGCTACCCTTAAGTCCAGAGGGTGGAAGGTTGAGTGCAACAACGACACGGCTGCCGTACTCCCACATAGAGTACATAGTTTAATCTATGGAACTTGTGACTGCTTAGTGCTCCTAGATTGGTTTTCATCTATGTCGCTGACGAAAATACGTAAAACAAGCTGCCTTCTGCCTGTTGCACTTCTGCTTGTGGCTATATTATTCTTCATTCAACTGACAGTCCGGCCCAGGGTTATCGTAAGACTGTTCCTCTTCCAACTTCAGTTTTTTAATTTTAAAAATTAATCATTTAATTTTCTTTTTTTTTTTTTTTTTGCTTTATCGACCGCAGGGAGAATAAAGCATTGTTTTTAGCACAAATTTCAGATTTTCAGTTTTTGATATTTTTACACGTTTTGAAGTCCCCTGATGCCGAAAAAAGCAAAATTTGGATGGTGGCTTTATGTGTGTATGTGTGTATGAATATATGAATATATGTGCAAAAAAATCTGTCCGTCGAAAAGCAGAAAAACGGAAGAACGGATGTTGATGATTTTTGGTGGGTAGGAACTTCTAATGAAATGTAGGTGCTGATTAGTTTTTGAGCCAAATCGGTTCAGCGATTCGGAAGCAGTGAGTGAAAATGTTGAATTTTCAACAATTTCAAGATCTTTTTTGACTACGCGAACGCAACTACCGATTGAGTCCGATTTTCGTAGTGCAGTAGATATTCATCCAGATACGCTACCATTGAAATTTGGTTAAATTCTGTTGAGTGGTTCAGAAACGGTGAGCAGGGCTAAAAGTATGGGTATAGGCCTAAAAACCGATATCTCCAACTTTTGAAACGTCACGATATGACGTAATCGATTACGTCAGCAAAGCGAGTTGGATTCTGATTGGCGGGTTCCTCGTGGGAGCTAACGAAAAACTAACCGTATTTTTGAAAATATTTTCAGGGTAGAGGATTCCAAATCTGAAAAAAATTTTCCGAAATTCGGATTCCTTATGGCCGTATTGCGGCTTTGGTGGACTTCTGATCAAAAAACTAACCGTATTTTTGAGAATATTTTCAGGGTAGAGGATTCCGAATCTGAAATAATTTTTCCAAAATTGGAATTCTTTATGCCCGTACTCGGCTTTGATAGACCTCGGATCAAAAAACTAACCATATTTTTGAGAATTATTCAAATAGTCGATAAAGCACTTTGATCGGTTCACCGATCTCATTTTTTTTTTTTTTTTTTATGTCACAAAATGCTATTTAGTTTGTATGAGACTTTTTTCTTTCATAGCTCAAAAAGCTGTGAAATTTCTTTCCTCTATCTTTCTTTTGTTTTTACTTAGAATTCTACTTTGCCAAAGGATAATCAAGTTGAAAAGAGAGAATTACAACAAAAAAAAAGAAATGGATGATGATGATTTTAAGATTTCCTTAACCGCAATTTTACTTTAAATAAAAGATAATCCCCCCATTTAATTTCTTTTCTCTGTTCATCGAAAGAATTTCTTCTGCTCTCCTTTGGTTGAGCTTTTTTTTTTCTTTCACGTGGATTTTCCTCCTTGCTGACCAAGGTTATGATTCTGAATACGGTATTTTACGTGGAAACCTTGCTATTTTAGCAGTAGACGGTGAAACGGTTGCCTAGACGACAAAGGGAATAAGCTTGTAAGAGGGCAAAAGGAAAAAGGATTATACAAATAAGGATGGCTTTACTGTATAATTATCATCTTTTCACAAATGGAGAATACCTGGAATTAAAACTCCCCTTTTCACCTGTATTAATTAATTTCCTTTTTTTCTTTGCAGGAGCTACAGGAATTCCGGCGCTATGTCGAATGTACGGTTGGCGTGGGAGGCAATCCGATATCAAGGTAAGATCTGAATTGATTTTTGAAATGAATGAACAGTGCAGTATAGGAAGGAACAGCTCGAGAAAGAAATGTGGTTTTTATGTTATTTTATTATTATTATTATTTTTTTTTTTTTTTTTAATTTTGTTAGACTTTTCGGAAAAGAAAGAAAACATTTAGGCTGTAGTTTTGCGGTTATCAAAACATATGGTTTGGTATAAAAAGGGTTTCATTTATCTATTTTAGAAAAAGGAACGCCGGGCTAAATGTCATTGATCTTGGACAAGAAAAGGTAGCTAAAAGTGCAAAAAATTCGACGTGGATATTATGTGAGGGATTTTCGTTGCACAGCATTGGATTGGCCGAAGTCCAACAATAAATTGATGTCAAAATTTTGTCATCCTAAGTTCCCGTTCCTGTGTACGCTTACATATAATGCCTAGGGTGATCAAAAAAAAGGGCGTTTCCGATTTTGTTCTTTACCCAAAAAATTGGTTCATTTTAGTGTAAAAACGCAAGAAAAATTTCGAAGCATTGTTTTTTCCAACGATTTAGGGGTGACGCAGAGCAGAAAAAGGGCCTAAGCCACAATTTTTTTCTTAGCATTTAATGAAACGAAAATTTGGTGCATTTTTCCGTAATTTAATTTTACAAAAATAGACTTTATAGGTGCTTTTGACGTTGTAGAAGACGAATTTCGCCATCTCGATTTTCTCCGACCAACTCCTGAATCGCTGTTAGCGCTTTTTTAGCGCTTAAACCCGATTTTTCGGGCTTAATTTTTATTCATGTCCAAATTCGGAGCCCCCGAATTTTTGTTTTCTTTCTTAAAGTTGCTTATACTTGTAAAAAAAAGCCCGAAGAACACGAATTTCACTATCCCGATTTTCCCTGACAAACGCCTGAGTAGGGGTATAAGGAAAAATTTGGTTTTTCGGGCCAAAAATGGATTTTTTTTTTTTTTTTGCCCAAAAATGGCGACAACTTTTCCTCACCAGTTTGCTTTAGAGGTCATGTTCAATGACATTTTTTACTCAGGATACTCTAATTAATAAGGATCTTTTGTGTTTTTCGAAACAATTTCTGAAGTTTTTTTATGATTGGAAAATTCTACCCGTAATTTTTTTGAAAGTCCAAATTTTTTCCAAAATGGAAAAATGCACCAAATTTTTGTTTTAATAAATGCTGAGAAAAAAATTGTGGCTTAGCCTTTTTTCTGCTCTGCGCCACCCCTAAACCCTTGAAAAAAAAAAATGTTACCAAATTTTTCTTGCGTTTTTACACTAAAACGAAGCCAATTTTTGTGAAGACCAAAATCGGAAATACTTTTATTTCTTTATTTATTTTTTTTTTATTTTTTGATCGCCCTAGCCAAGGGTGCAAAAAATTCGACATAGGTATTATTTGTCCAACAAGTCCAAGAATAAACTGATGTCAAAATTTTGTCATCCCAAGTTCCCTTTTCCTGTGTACGCTCACATATAATGCCCCTCAAATTTTCGGTGGCTACGGTCCTGCAACTAAAATCAAGGAGCGTTGAATCCTGGTCTCAGTTGCTCCATTTGAAAGAAAACGTTTTCTTTTCTGTATTTTTTTTTTTTTTTAACGGTACTTATTTGTATTTATTTTATGAATAATCTCCAGAAGAACCCTTTATACACGCTTGATTTGTCGAAATAAATAACATTTTCGGAAAGCAACGACGGGAACTTTAAATTGAGATTTTAAAGAAAGAAAATCTCGTATGTCGAAAAGTAAATGAGAACGATATTTACATGAGCTTGATAAGCCCTCGGGAAACAATAAGGGAATTGAGGGACAGGTTAATCCTCACAATAAAACTGCTCTGGATTAATGAAGGATTTAAAAGGGATTTTACTTTTTAATTAAAATTAAATAAAATTAGATACTTGAATCTTTATGCTTCCGATGAAGGGAATCTTGTTAACATAATTTTAAAAGGGAAGAGAGAGAGAGAGAGAGAGAGAGAGAGGAAAAAAGCTCGAAACAAATTTTTCCTTTGTTTACGGTTTAATGGTTGTCTTAGAATATCTTTTTTTTATTTATTTATTGTTATTGCAAATGGCTCGTCTTGTACTTAATTTTTTTTTTTTATCTTTGGGAAATCTAGGAAAAGAAGGTTGTAAAAATCGATAAAAGCTTGTAGTCTCACTGCTCCCCCCATTTTAACTCTTTTTTGAATCCTGTTCGTTTATTACCTTTCCCCGTCTACGCTGCCGCATATTTGCTACTACTCCCCCCGAGTTGCGCTCTTCTAATATAATCGATCAACGGTTCGTGTTAGTTCCTCAGGTTCTCACCAGGGGTGCTTACCAGTCGTCGTTTTTAATGATAATCAAAATGTTTTCAAGCCCATTCCGTTTTTTTCCCCCCGCATTCAAATTTCCAGATGGAAAAAAAATGAAATTAAGAAAAAAAAAAAAAAAAAAAAAAAAAAAAAAAAGAGAAAAAGAACAAACGTTTTTTTATGCGTTTGCAAGGGTTTTTCGTGTTATGGGAAAAGCGTTCGTAAAAATGTATTTTTTTTTTCTTCTTCTTTGTGGAAGAATTATTTTTAGTCGTAATTTTATTTTTAATAGCGAAAACGGAGGAGGAAATAAGGAAGCGTATTAACATTCAGAGGAGTCCTGCTACTATTTTGTATTTATTTTTATGCGATTTTTAAACATTTTTGAATCTTTTTATTTATTTATTTATTTATATTTATCCACTTAGTGACACACTTTACACAAAAACTGACTTGCAGGGGATAAAGCTAAAATTTTTATCGAAAGGAAGAAGTTCACAAGAATTTGTTGGGAAATTACTTGATCCTGCAATCTTCATTTTTCTTTATCACGAAGTGCAAGAATATTTTATTGGCATTGTTTTTAAGAAATGTGGGTGAATATATATCCCAATAAGCAAAGAAATATTAATATTTATAAAAGATTTTTGAAAATTTGAAACATTTTAAAAATATTTGAAACATTTTCCAACATTTTAAAAATATATTAGACCTTTTTTCAACATTTTAAAAATATTTGAAATATTTTTCAACATTTTAAAAATATTTGAAATATTTTTCAACATTTTAAAAATATTATGTAAATATTTTTTGAAACAGGAAACAATAAAAATGTTTTAAAAAAATTGAATAGGGTGCAAATCTACTACGGAATGTTGGACGAACATGTTGGTACAATAGTCAGCAATAGTTAGTACAATAGTCTCGATTTCCACTTGATACAATTTTTTGTGAATTTTCATCTTTCTCTGATATCCCGTAAAGGTTACTTCAACCCATAACTCCGCAATGTTGTGAAGACGTTACACCAAGAAGTTTTTAAAATTTTCTAATAATCATAAAATTTTTTAAAATTATGTGTAAAAAAAAAAAAAAAAAAAAAAAAATTCAATCAAGTGTTTGAGCTTTCGGACATTTGTTGATTTTTTTACCCTAGTGAAAACGAACAAGCTGCCACAACGGATAATTTTTGCCGGAACTGGGAAATTCCAGGCTTTACTTGTACAAACATAGTTTTCTTCTTTCAATTTTCCGAAATTATTTTTTTGCTTCAGTACAATAATTTTTTTTTTGAATAATTGGAATGAAAAGTAAATAACCCGATGCATCAAAAATTATTTATTAAAATGCGGCGAGGAAAAATACGTCAAATTCCGACGCTCCTGTTAATTCCCGTTTGAAATGTTTCGTGAAATATTTTCGAGGAAAACGTTTTTTCTTCTTTTTCATGGATTCTTTTTTTTTTTTTTTTTTTTTTTTTTCCGGTCGAAAATATAATCCTCATACTTTACTGTCAGTATAAGCCACTCTTTTATCTTGTTATCGTAATTTTTCTACTGGGAAAAATATACGGGGTGCCGCTTGAGAAATTCAAGATGGTTCGATTGCTTTTCCTTTCTTTTCTTTTTTCCGTCCCTTTCGTATCCCCTTTCCCCTCCTTCTCTCATGGAAAAAGTAAACATCTGGATTTCCCGCGAGGTTGTTATTTCAGATAAGGAGACCGTTCGAGGTCGTTGAAAGATAAGGGGAACACAAACGTCGTCGGCTTAACGCTTTTTTAACGAGTTTTCAGGTCTTTTTTTTTTTCCCCCTTCTCCGCATCAGATTTTATTACTACAGGTGTGTGTGTGCGAATTTGTGGAGATTGAAAACGGTAAAAGTCGGGAGGAATTTCGCTCCGGTTAATGGAAACGTCACCGTTTCTAGTATGGTTTAATTCGATTTGACTTCGATTTAAATAATTGAATCCTTTACCACAGTTCTCGTCGCTATCAAATTAGTTCTGGGATAGATTATACTGCATTATTGCTTTCTGATTCCGACGCTCCCTCCGCGTTGTTTAGTTTGCTTATTTTAGGTTTTTGGAATTGAGATTGATTAGAAAAAAAAAAAAAATTCACCCCTTTTTTGCACAAAAAAAAAGAACGTGAAATTGATCGAATGTGATTTAGTATTGACGTGCCTTCGGTTATTTATCGGCAAATAAAACCGTTATTACGAGGTTTCGTAACGAAACTTTAATGCTGTTATTATTTTCCCGGACGCATGCGCTAGATACACATCGGGGAGAGTTAAAAAAAAAAAAAACGTACTTGCTCGACATCTGGAAATTTAAATTACAAATTTTATGACGCCATTAAAAATGTTCGAAGTATTTTGAAATGACTTGAATACACTTTTCGAAGTATTAAAATTTTAGGGGTTGAAGAGAACGACCGACGGAAGTTTCTTTTAAACGGACTCATTATATTTTGAAAAATATATTAAATCGCCCTTTGGAGCCTTTTTTGATTGAAAATTAATTTTTTGCAACTTTAATTTTCACCGTCGACAAAGGGGGACAAAGTCGAAGCCAGTTTTTTTTCTTTTCGGTTTAAAAAGGAGATAATAATTTGAAGCTAAACTTGAGAATGTTGAATGGTGAAATTCAATTTAAAAAGTGATTATGCTTTATATAGTTGAAAGAAAAGCAAAACAAATTTGATATCGAGTCATTTCATCTTTCTAACAATAAGTCAAGTGTAAGAAAAAAAAAAAAAAAACGAAATTTCCCGCTTTTTTTTGTCGTTTCGACTTTATAAACTTTGACAGATGGTCTGGATGAAGATTTGTCTTCATGAAAATAAAAAGAATTTTTTTTTTTTTTGTATCAAACTGTTTTGAGCTTTGTGAAAAAGAAATATAAAAGTTTGGAGTGCGATGTATCAAAAAATACGACGTCTAAGAGATTTAGCATTTTAATGAAATAATAAAATAAAGATTCCGCGTTGGTCTCACGTAAAATCGAAAAGAACTTTAAAAACTATTTTTCTGTGAACTTTATATATGCATATTTTTTTATTTGATGAAAAAATGTGAGGGAACATGGGAAATGGGGAGAAACAGTAAAGGATATAAATGACTTCATCGCAATCAGCTTTAGAAGGGTCTGTACGGTTAATTAGACGTTTAATCTAAAGTCAAAACACTCGTACGGATCCTTCTGTCGCTGATGGTGATCAGGCCATGCATAAGCTTAAGCTGATATTGGCAACCTTTTCGCCATTGGCTCTATTGCGCCTTACTAAGCCCGATTTATGTAAAAAACTTGTATTAAATTCCGTGCGTCGGAGGTGAATTAACGAAATAGCGCATCTCCATCGTAAATATAATTGGAGATAGTGTGTTTCGACTGTTTGTGAAATCATGTGACTACAATTTTACCCGCTCATGTTGGTGTAAACTTGTGGTCACATGACACTTTCACGAAATGTCGAAACAGACTATCTCCAATCATATTTACGATGGAGATACGTTAGTTCACCTCCAACGCACGGAAATATTTTTTTTTTTTTTTTATCTTTTACGTAAGACAATTTTTTAACTTATGGATTACTAAAAGTCATCGAGTGTTACGGATTTAAAATTCCGAAAAATAAACGAGTTCTAAGTTTCCGAGCCTGTTCAAAAGCAAAGAGGTGTATGCGTCACCAAAAATTCGATAAATAATGGAAACGAATTCTCCGAAATTATCGTCTTGAAATTGGATGTAATTCAACGCAATATCTTATCTTATTGGAAATTTAATATTTCTAGACATTCGCAAGCTAATTAATGTGACGCACCGCACATGTTATTATGTGTCACCGTCACATGTTATTATGTGATTATCGTTAGAGTCATCCCACATAAAAAAACGTACACGCAATTTTGCAAACAATTTTTTTTGGCTACGTTCATCAAAGGATCAATCTTTTTGTCTTCTAATGACAAATTGCGCAAAACCTGGTCCAAACGAGTATTCATCTTCTTCAAAGTGTCTTTTAAATCGTTTAATGAGTCGTTTTGATTGCCAATTTTTGATCAAGATAATCGACCATGTTTATCCAATAATTTCTATTGGTTTTTGATGTCTTTTTTTAGTTCTTGTTGTTGGGAACGCAGCATTTCCAATTAATTTGAAATTTGTCCAAGTCTTTTGAAACAACTCTTTCCATAAAGTCATATGAAGCATGCTTAGTATTGTCTCTCTTTAATCAGAGGCATGGCCGGTATTACCAAAGCACCTGGATTATATTTCGTGAGATGGTCCGTATCTATTTCCTTCGCCTCGTCACATTTTTAATGACTTCAGGAGCCTGATGAAATTTTATCTGGCGAACCTGACTCAAACCCAATGCTTGCGCCTACTGGGCGCACTTTTTTCCTTTTTGGCGACTCACTTGATCCTCCTTCTAAAGTAGAAGTTTTCTCTCTCTCTCGCTCTCAATCCAAATCAAGACCGATGTGTGGTGGCCGATTTCAAGTGTCTGGGATATTGCGAATGGCTCGCTTAACAATATCCCTCCATTTTTTCCGGTCATTGGCCTGTCTGCACGCCTTGTCTAGGGTTGACTCCGTCAACTCGGAGATTAGTTCTGTTGGCGATCGTCCCCTTTTCTCTTTTGCCTTTTTGTTTACCTTGTACCACAAGTCTCTCCATCGTATCGTGAGGGGAGATGTGGCCGAATAACTTGGGGAATCCGGCTATACGTCACGGACGAGAGTCGCGTTCGAGAAGTTTTTTAAAAAGTAAAAAATTACTTAAACTTCAAATAAATTCAAAAATATTGTTAAATGCATACCGTTAACTATTTGCCTTCTCTTTGTTTCTGGCTATTTGAGGAACTAAGACGCATTTTTCTAAAGAATCATTTTCATTGGCTTTTAATCTTAATAGAGTTGCAGAATCATGACCATGTACTTTTCCTTTGAAACATTTAGAAAATTTCTTCCATTTTTTTCTTTCTTCTGACCTCTGTCTTTTATCAGAATACAAATGTCGTGAGTTAATTTATGCATGATGCAATATTGCATCATCGTCAGCGTCATTTCATAGAAAAGTCTGGCGTTGCTCTACTTATATTTTGCTTTTGTTGAAAAAGCAAAACCGAACTCAGTTAAAAACTGGGTAGAACAGGGTTAATAATTATAGATTGCCCCTGAATCCGCTTAAACGGAAAATGTTTAATTTTTGTGATTGTCCTTTCTGCAAAGCGAAATCTGATATTTATCCGTTCCTCTGTAATATTACACATCATCCATTGCGGTATTTGGTTGATTTTCCATTTCTCTGTACGATTCCCGTGCACCTCGGTTCCTCGATGCGCAACAACCGGAAGTGGATCGGCATTCCACTAAAAAAGATTTTCGCAGCCGAAAACGTTTTCATTTCGGCAAGTTATGTCGCAAGGGACGACATTAAAATCGTTATATGACGGGATTAATACTTTTCAGTTAATAAAACCCATATTGCTGATAAAGGGGATTAGGTGACCGCATGTGGAATCGATCCCGAAAACCGGTCTTCATTCCTTCCGTTCCTCTAAATTGAAACTGATCCTCTTCCGTGACATTTTCTATCCTTCGTCACAACAACCTTTCATTGAAAATTCCTGCAATGATTAAATCATCCCCTATAATTATCAAAATGAAAGTTTCTCCGCTGAGTAAATGTTTGTATATCAAAATTTATGAGAATGATAATTAATTAGGAGAGGTGGAATCGATTCCTGTTTCGGAGAATTGAGAAAATAGAATTATTTTTTTATTTTCTCCGTTGGAAACATTCGAAATTAAATCTAAAAATGGACGTTTGATGCCTCATCGATCATCGATGATATTGGCAAAAGAATCGAGATTACAGGATGTATTCGTTATCAAGTACAGGGTGTATCAGAATTGTTTAGGAAAAATGAAATGGCATCGATTTCATTTTCATGTTTCAGATTTATGCGGACAAACCGTCTTGTTAAGCGTCTGTTGGTGCTCGTCCCGATAGCTTTCCAGCTTTTCGGATGGGATGACTAAGTTGAGTATTCGGTGTTAGCATTTTGTCTGGGATCACTTTTCCCTGAGAGGATTGGGGGTGTGTACTCCCGTCATTATAAGGAAACTGAAACCGGCGGACAGATCTGCAGGGACAACTGAGATTAGAGGTGTGTGTACAGCGTTGATTTAGACGCATGTTTCCCATGCGTGGGAGATGTGGGTGATTCGGGCCAGTGATAGGAAACGAATAGATGCTTTCAAAATGTTGGTTTGGAGAAGACTGCTCCGAATACCCTGGACAGATAGGAGGACCAACACGTCTGTCTTAAATAAGATCAAGCTGACTCAACGACTCTCGTCCATGACATATAGCCGGATCCTCAAGTTATTCGGCCACATATCTCGTCATGGTACGATGGAGAGACTTGTGGTGCCAGGTCAACCGGAAGGCGAAAGAGAAAGGGGACGTTCGCCAACTACGTGGACAGACCTAATCTCTAAATTGACAGAGT
Organism: Liposcelis bostrychophila; assembly: GCA_037577465.1. NCBI lineage: Eukaryota > Metazoa > Arthropoda > Insecta > Psocodea > Liposcelididae > Liposcelis > Liposcelis bostrychophila. The sequence continues at coordinate 12,400,705 of CM075210.1, forward strand.
CAACCCTAGAGAAGGCGTGCAGACAGGCCAATGACCGGGATGAATCGAGGGATATTGTTAAGCGAGTGATTTGCAATATCCGAGACACTTCAAATCGACCGCCACACATCGGTCACGATGTTGGATTGAGAGAAAAGTACAGCGTAAATGAGAAGATAGCTGTTGCTATAAGCTAAATCTCCTTAACTTGAACTCCGGAATGGAATGTATGTTTTATAAGTTAAAAATAGTAAACAAATTCCAATGGAATTTCGGTGGTTTCATTGACATCGACGCATCTTCTTCTTAGTCCTTTACTTGATTACGAGCGTGGTGATCTCTGACATACACCTGTGCGTGCGCTCACAGGCATATGGGATTTACAGTTTAACACCGGTTCCGAACGGCTATTTTTGAGAGATTTACGAGGCAATTATTGCTCGGGGGTTTGCCATTGCCTTCCGAGGGGTGATGACCGTTGATTTTCTGACTAGCGCACTAGTTTTTGACCTGAGAAAAAAGCCTAGCTGTGAACTAGGATAGAAGCACGACGCGTCGCATCTCATGGTTGAGAGTCGAGCGCGCTATGAACTAGGCTACGGGCCACCTCGCCCAGTACCTCATCTCATTGGCCACCTCGGGCCATTATCTCATGATGAAAGATATCAGAAGGTTAAAATAACCCTGTCCTGAGTTATTGTAAACCTCTCCGAGTTACCCTGAGCCTCTCAGGATTATACTATCTTCCTCCGACTTATGATAACTACGCTGATTTTGGTTCATCGATTTCCCCACTGGTAGCGCTGGCTGTACTCGAAATGCTTCTGATTGGTTGTCAAAATCACGTGATTTTAACGACCGACGATTTTATTGAAGTGGTGTCTGAGATTTCTGAAATTTTCGATGCACTGCTGATATATTGTCGCAGAGGAACCCTCTTTGCTGTCAGTGGTGCACCTCAAAAGCTTGTAAAGATCGCGGTGACGTCAAAGTCTGTTCTTGGAATTGAAATCGGCATATTCGAGCAGGACTGTTTTGACTGGTGTTTCTTTTGGTCCTCTCTTTATGATCGTGATTCGGTCGCACATCCAATTATCGCAATGTTAGGTCACTTCAATTCTGTATGCCGTTTGTCCTCCGTTTCTGGTTACGACACGACGGTAGTCAGTCACTATTCTCTCTGTATATGGGTCTCCAAATTGCTTACCGATGAAACCCAAGAGTCTTTAGCGGATACGTCAGAATGGTATGCTTTGCTTCAGTGGTGATTGGAAAAGCTAATCCCTGTGCTTTGACTCTCCCTTTGTTTTGTGCATTTCTGCTTGCGTGTTTCTGCATAGCGAACGGTGAACCTGATCAATCAGGTCAACGAAAAATTAAAAAAAAAATCCCCAGTTTTTAAAAGGAGTCTTGTAAATGTGAAGAGTCGAAAAATAAAACATTGCTTCTTTTTAAAGCTCAGTGACGTGGATCGTTACCTCAGCTCTCATCCACTTTGACTTTTAAGTTTCAAACATCCATTTGCAAATACCTTTAATATTGCATTAATGCGTTTGCAAATACTCCTGGCGCTTGTCCCAGGGCATTCCGAGTTCGATTAAGCTCGTCTTTTGGTAAACGGTGATAAATGTCAAGTCATCCCATTTTAACTTCGAAAACCGCGCTACGCGATTCACATTATAATTTCGTTGCTTTTAATCCAGGGATCCTTTATACCTTTCTTATTCTTTTTTTTTTCTTTTTCTTTTTGAACCGATATCTTCCAATATTAACAAAAAGCTTTCTTATTGAAAAGGATATCGATCGACTACCGGTTGATGAATAACTTTTACGTGTTTGAGCGATATTTTTCTTAATGACGCTTTATTTTTGACACGGTCTTTTTCCTTTTAAACACGCACAACTCCGATCATGTTTCATTTTTTTTTTCTTCCTCCTGAAAAAGAGATAATTTAAGAAATTGAGGTCGACATTTTGCGAATTCTTGTATACATGCATTAAATTTAACTGGAGATTCCGCTTGCGGTTCGTGATTGTTTGCGGTTAAATCGGTTTTCGGGTTCTCCTGCTCTGTACATCGAACAGGTTTATTTTGCAACTCTGGAAAATGCTGGCAACCGATTCACCTACTACTTCGACGTGGTTAATTGATTCATGGAAACCAAAAAAAAAAAAAATCTGAATTTGTTGATTTTTTTTTTTTTTTTTTTTTCCTTCCGGTCCGTGATGCGGCATTGCGAATTGACCGAACTGCGGCAAACTTGTTAACTTCTCACCGTATTTTCTCTCTTATTCTTTTTTCCGCAGTTGCCGATGGTTTTATTTTTTTATTTACATCTTTCTTTTTTTCCCCCCGTTTCGCCTGATTAAAATCGAAAGCTTTCTTACGGCGCTGCAGGTAATAAGAACTTTCTTCGGAAAAGATATCTTTCAAGTGAAGTAGATTATACTCTAATGTGAAGTCCTATCTTTCTTTTTTGATGTTCCTAGAAATCCTTTTTGCGAAACATTAAATATCTCTTTAGTTAAGAAATGATAACTTCTTTTTTTTTCTTTTTCTTTTTGAACCGATATCTTCCAATATTAACAAAAAGCTTTCTTATTGAAAAGGATATCGATCGACTACCGGTTGATGAATAACTTTTACGTGTTTGAGCGATATTTTTCTTAATGACGCTTTATTTTTGACACGGTCTTTTTCCTTTTAAACACGCACAACTCCGATCATGTTTCATTTTTTTTTTCTTCCTCCTGAAAAAGAGATAATTTAAGAAATTGAGGTCGACATTTTGCGAATTCTTGTATACATGCATTAAATTTAACTGGAGATTCCGCTTGCGGTTCGTGATTGTTTGCGGTTAAATCGGTTTTCGGGTTCTCCTGCTCTGTACATCGAACAGGTTTATTTTGCAACTCTGGAAAACGCTGGCAACCGATTCACCTACTACTTCGACGTGGTTAATTGATTCATGGAAACCGAAAAAAAAAAAAAGAAATCTGAATTTGTTGATTTTTTTTTTTTTTTTTTTTTCCTTCCGGTCCGTGATGCGGCATTGCGAATTGACCGAACTGCGGCAAACTTAACTTCTCACCGTATTTTCTCTCTTATTCTTTTTTCCGCAGTTGCCGATGGTTTTATTTTTTTATTTACATCTTTCTTTTTTTCCCCCCGTTTCGCCTGATTAAAATCGAAAGCTTTCTTACGGCGCTGCAGGTAATAAGAACTTTCTTCGGAAAAGATATCTTTCAAGTGAAGTAGATTTATACTCTAATGTGAAGTCCTATCTTTCTTTTTTGATGTTCCTAGAAATCCTTTTTGCGAAACATTAAATATCTCTTTAGTTAAGAAATGATAACTTCTTTTTTTTTCTTTATTTTTTATCTCTATTTTTCCTCTTTCCCCCGAAAGGACTCCAAATGGTGGGAGTTTGGATTGAAGGAAAAATGGATTTTAGGTTTTTCTCTGCCCTCGAAACATTAATCTTTTCATCGCTTTTGCTCTTTTTTTTTTCTCTCTCCGACAATTTTTTTTTCTAGGCTGAAAAGCGATAAACATCTGCTGACCTTTGCTGTTATTACTATTATTATCATTATTATTTTTTTTTTTCGTCCCCCGCTCGCTTGTCTGTTTTTTTTTATTCTATTTCATTTCCAATTTTTGTAATGACAGCGATCGGGGGGGGGGGGGGGGGGGGCGATCTATTAAACCTCCACCCTAATGCCTCTTTCGTTTTAAACAAATTATAATCTCACGATCGCGGAAAAGCATGATAATGTTATGTGACCTCTGCAGCGCGGCTTTAGCAAAGTTGAAAGTTCAAACTATTTCGGAAGTCGTCTCTCTTGCTTGTTGTTGTTGTTACATATTCAGTTAAGTTGATTGCTTTCCCAGATTTATCTTTCGCGGGTTTATTCCCCTTCACTTGGGATTTTAACGAAAAAGCACGATTATCCAGGTGATTGGTGCTCCGTGCACAGTAAGAATCAAGGAAAATGGGTTTCTGCGGGTTTTAAATTTCCTGAATTTGTCCACGTTGAAGGAAAATACGAAGGAAGTTGACGATCCGGACGTTTCGGTTCAAAATAGTGTAATTTAATCTCAAAATGAGAATGATTTTCCCATTGTCGAACCGGGTCGGATAAATCCTATTTATCACGGATAAGGCTTTATCATCGATTAAAATAAACATTCATTTAGCATTCAATTGGGAATGGTCGAGGTAAAATGGATTTTTAGGGATGATTCCTTAAATGTATGTTCGGGGATAATCGAAAAGGTTAATCAGATTGCTAGGAAAAAAAATTGGATTAAATCGATGATATTATTTCGGGTACATCGTTTTCAAATGAAGTTAATTGTTTTTGGATTATCGGGGGGAAAATGTCAAACTCACTCTATCAAGCTCTTATTTAAGCAAAAAATAATCACCTAAAATGTTGGCTAAAATCCAGAAACATTTTAAGCCCTTTGGACTTCCTAGTCCAAAATCCCATCCTATGGGATGGATGGATCGGCAAAAGTTTGTGAAAATACAGAGAGGCTAAAATTTTAAGTGATGTTTTTGCTTAAATAAGGGTGTTGTGTGTTTCGTTGATTATTATATGAATCGCTATTCGAATCTCGGAATTTAGATCTCTAAGAGGCCCACAAATCGCTTTTAGGTCCAGGAATTTTTTTATAAGTAGAGATTGCAATCCCGAAATCCCGGGATTGGAGGCTGCCTAATCGCGGGATTTCGGGATTCAAATAAGTTTTAATTGTTTTCTTATTAGTAAGTGAGTAGGACAAAAGTAAATGAAAAAATAAAGAACGTCAGAGTCTGAAGTTTTATTGCCCTTATAGTAATCAGTATTGGTTAGATTTTGAAAATTCGTACTGACAGTACGCTTTGATGTAAAAAATTAATTTTTGTTGGAGGTATTAGACATCTAGTGGACTTAACAACAAAAATTGTTTGCCTAAAAATATTCAGCTTTTTATTTAAAAATGGCGCTACATAAAATAATTGCTCAGGGTAAGCATCCGAAAATTTTGAAAATTTGAAAGTATAGCCAAAATTTATCTTCAACTAGTAGAAAAAAACTCCTGGATTCAAATTTTAGTTACAGTCGTTATTTCGGATTTTCATCGTATAATATCATAGAAAAAAAAAATTGAAAAAAATTTGCAATTAAATGGAAAGGCCATTAGGTCTCGTCAGAAGGAAGCATTTTCGTATAAGACATTTTGTCTTACGTCCTTTCATTTGTTAATTATTATTAAAATATCATTTGGCCAAAAAAAAATATTTTTGAATTAAAAAATAAACTATGATTTTTAAAAGGTAAGGGTTAGAACAAAATGTCCCATACAAAAATGCTGAGATTAAAATTAGGTGAGTGCTGAGATTAAAATCCCGGGAAAGCCGGGAATTTGCTTAGAAGACAAAAAAAAAAAAAAAAAAAAAAAAGGGAATAACCCGGATTTCCTTATTTTTGGGGTACAAGTTTGGAAACCAGCGGAATAATTTCGAAAGAAATTTTTTTATGTTGTTTAAAGGGCACGCTTTTGGCAAAAAAAGAAAATTATGTGAAAAAAAATTCTGATTTTTACTACTTTTTTTCTAAAAAAATTGAAAATTTTATATTTTAAACGGTCAAAAAGTTGATAAAATTCATATTATTCCCGTTCCCGGAAAAAAACTTCGGAATCGGAATTTTCAAAAACAAGAAAAATTCTACTCCCGGAAATTTTTTCGGGTCGATTCCCGCTACCAAACACTAATAGTCGAAGACATCAGTGGAGGAAGGAGGCCCTTGGACCTCTCGAAAAAAGATTCAGACTACGGGCTATTTTCTGTTATTTATTTTGGACGCCATTTTGATCCTGACAGAATTTTTAATCATTGAAGTCAATTTTATTCATTTACTATTTGTAAACAAGCAGTAGACAAGCAGTAGTCCTTTTTCGATTTTCATTTATTTAAATAAATTTAAATAAATTAGGAATTAATTCCTACAGTTCAGAACAGCCCCCTTCTCCCACTTATGTCTCTCCTTTTTATAGTTTCCTAATATTGCAGTCTCTCAAGTTTGGCTTGCTCATCCTTCTGAATTTATTTTGAATTCATTACTTAGCAAAATTTACTGTTTTTCAAGTTAACGAAAACGTCAGCATTAATGAAAACCCTTATCTTACATACTAAAGTCCTGGAAAATGACTTCAGTCATTTGAAAAACTAGGATTGGCTTCTTGTTTTAGTACAGCATCCTTCTAAAATCCATTTAAAATCCTTTTGACGTAAACTGAAAATTATATTTCGGATCCGAAATATAAAGACAACTGTTGATTTATTGATAAATAAAAGTGTCCATTTAAAATTGAAAACATATTAGTTCAGAAAATACTTTTATCTCATTAATAAACTAATGGTTTTATTAATAGAAGCAATCATTTTGCAAACGATCGCTATTGAAACTCAAGAACTCGTCAGACCTTTTTCCTTATGACGTTTGCCGGAGCGATATCGAATTTCAATTTTAATGATATTATTTCTGCTCAGTCGGGTTAATTTATTTTCCGATTTTTCTTCCTATACAATTTTCGAAAAATTCTAGATCAGAATCTATCCCAGGACGATTGGAAAATTTTCATCAATTTTTTTTCTTCCTCTCTTTTTTTTTTTTTTTTTTTTTTTTTTCTTTTTTTGCAAAATCGTAAAGGCACTACTTGATCGAAAGGTTTCGAAAAACAATTCGGTTGGTTTTTTTTTCCCTCTTCTACTCTCATTTTGTTTGTCTTTTCGTCGGCGTTACGGGGTTTTATTTTCTAAAAAAATAAAATCAACAGCGTAATCTCCATCCGTCTTTTTTTTCTTTTTCCTCTCTCTTTACCTCCCCTCTCGGGGCTTTTTTCCCCCGCTCCCCAAGAGTCGGCTTAATCTCGCATGATTAGATTAGGTCACGGAAACCAATTAGTTTTCGGAATCGAGTTTTTTTTTTCCAGTGCTTTTTTTCCCACCTTCGGGGGGGCGTGAATAAAAGAAGAAATAAAAAAAAAAAAAAAAAAAAAAAAAAAGAAAAGAGAGAGAGAGAGAGAGAGAGATGAAAACGGTAGGATTGAATTGTCGCATGAACGAACGGAAAATTGACGGCAGGAACGGAAAAGGGGGGGAAAAAAAACGACCGACCCCGGTTACGGTTATTAGCTGATAAAGTATTTCCCGGAAAAAAATTTCGGAGTGGAAAGGCACGAGGATTTATCAGGAATGAGATTTTTTTTTACCAATGTTCTTTTTTTTGTAGGGAACCCATTTTAATTTTCTATCTTGCACACATCATATGTGTAATTGCACCATTTTTTTTTTTTAGAAATAAAAGCCCAGCGGTGACTTATCTTAATTTCTTCCGTTTTAACGAAGGAAAAAGGAAAGAGCTAAGGCTGTATATGCGTATATTTATAAGCATTACGGTCGTATATACGTCCGTTTCCAACTGTTATCTTTGTTTTAGAATGACCGGAATCGAGGTTTGTTTTTTTGTTTGTTTCATCGATGGTTTGTTAAGCTTATATTGATTTTTCTTGTTTGTACTGCTTTCCAATTGCATACAATGCTTTTGGGTAATTCCATTTTAAAATCAGGAGTATTTTACAAAAACCAGTTTATCTTTTATGTTCAAAGACTAAAAATCGGATTTAAAAAAAAAACGCAATGGTTACTGCTTACTAGGCCAGCCTGGTGGCCAAGTTGTAACGTACTCCATCACAAGCCACAGATCGGAAGATCAAGTCCTGGCCGATGTCAGGAGATCCTAGGTAGCGCACACTCTAGAGTGCTTCCTACCTAGGCACCACACACTGTAGAGTGCTTCCTGTTTAGGCACCACACACTCTAGAGTGCTTCCTGCCTAGGCACCACACACTCTAGAGTGCTTCCTGCTTAGGCACCACATACTATAGAGTGCTTCCTGCCTAGGCACCACACACTCTAGAGTGCTTCCTACCTAGGCACCACACATTCTAGAGTGCTTCCTACCTAGGCACCACATACTATAGAGTGCTTCCTGCCTAGGCACCACACACTCTAGAGTGCTTCCTGCCTAGGGACCACACACTCTAGAGTGCTTTCTACCTAGGCACCACACACTCTAGAGTGCTTCCTGCCTAGGGACCACACACTCTAGAGTGCTTCCTACCTAGGCACCACACACTCTAGAGTGCTTCCTACCTAGGCACCACACATTCTAGAGTGCTTCCTACCTAGGCACCACATACTATAGAGTGCTTCCTGCCTAGGCACCACACACTCTAGAGTGCTTCCTACCTAGGCACCACACACTCTAGAGTGCTTCCTGCTTAGGCACCACACACTATAGAGTGCTTCCTACCTAGGCACCCCACACTCTAGAGTGCTTCCTGCCTAGGTAGCGCACACCCTAGAGTGCTTCCTGCCTAGGCACCGCACACTCTAGAGTGCTTCCTACCTAGGCACCACACACTCTAGAGTGCTTCCTACCCAGGCACCACACACTGTAGAGTGCTTCCTGCTTAGGCACCACACACTCTAGAGTGGTTCCTACCTAGGCACCACACATTCTAGAGTGCTTCCTACCTAGGCACCACATACTATAGAGTGCTTCCTGCCTAGGCACCACACACTCTAGAGTGCTTCCTACCTAGGCACCACACACTCTAGAGTGCTTCCTGCTTAGGCACCACACACTATAGAGTGCTTCCTACTAGGCACCCCACACTCTAGAGTGCTTCCTGCCTAGGTAGCGCACACCCTAGAGTGCTTCCTGCCTAGGCACCGCACACTCTAGAGTGCTTCCTACCTAGGCACCACACACTCTAGAGTGCTTCCTACCTAGGCACCACACACTGTAGAGTGCTTCCTGCTTAGGCACCACACACTCTAGAGTGGTTCCTACCTAGGCACCACACACTCTAGAGTGCTTCCTGCCTAGGCACCACACACTGTAGAGTGCTTCCTACCTAGGCACCACACACTCTAGAGTGAATTTCTTACCTAGGCACCACACACTGTAGAGTGCTTCCTGCTGAGGCACCACACACTCTAAATTTCGCGCGAAAACAATACTGTTCCGTTTTTAATGGTCAATAAAGCAAAAAAAAAAAAAAAAAAAAAAAAAAAAAAAAAAAAAAAAAAAACTTACAATGAAAGAAATGAAATACAGCCCGACGTTACAACACGCATCCTTGCTACTGTTGGAAAATCCTCATAAAAGGACTGAGGATAATTGATTCAGATCTCTTACGTTTTGCATGTCACGGGTTGTTTCTCGCTCTTTTGAAATTGTCATTTCGGAATCCTCGGCTATTTCGTAATGGTTTGTGCTTTCGCTTCATTTACCTGAAAAGGAAAAATAGGAAATGACTGGAAAACGTAATATATGACGGATCATGTTTGAATTTTACAATCGTATAATCGACGTTTAATTTTTTTTTTTTTTTCGGTTTTCCTCGTACATCTCATTCGTGTAATGCGGCGAGATTAAATGGCGAAAGGAGAAGGGGGGGAAGCCTGAATAATAATCATGCTAGCTATTTTCTGTAACACATCTTCCTTCTCTCATCCGAATTAATTCAAAATGTGTATTAATCATTGTGTTAATTGACATGGGTGACATTTACTGGTTGTTTGACTGTCCATGATGAAAGCTTTATAATTCGAGAAAGCTCAGGTGCGTTTTCAACTCGCATTATCCCTTCATTATTACAACTCTATGTATTTCTCCTTCCGCGGTATTTTTTATGAACAGAGAAAAAAAAAGAGAGAGAGAGGAAAAAAAGTAGCACATGAAGTACTTTAAGTTCACTTTAAACACGTTTTCATCCAACTCAATGTTTTACTGCCTTTTTTTTATTTTTTAACTTAGCATATTTATCGTATTCTCTATTTTTTTATGATCATATCAGCTGTAAAATTGGCTTTATTACGTCTTCAGTTTTTCTTACTTTTTTTTCGACCAACAGCGCCATCCAGATATTGAAAAATAATAGGTATGAAATGGAAGTCAAATCCGGATATTGAATATCAACACCTCCGTTTCGGTGTTGATCGTTCCTGGCTGTGACGTTTTGAGGAAACTCAGAAATGCGGAACTGAAAACTTGTCAATTCTGGGTTTAATGGTTTTCTTGATGTGCGAATATTTTTATATCCTTCATTCCTTCATTTTCAATAGTACATTTGAGACGGTTTTGACGTTCGCCCAATTCGAGTCTGATAATTTTCGAAAATCAACCGGAATTCCAATTCCGTCCGTACATATCAAATTTTTTTTTTTTTTTTTTTTTTTTACGTAGGGATTCGTCTTGGGGCTCGGGGCTCGGTTTTTGGGAAATTTTGTCTGTCTGTGGGTGTGTTGGGTCTGTTCGCACCAAAAATCATTTAATTATTTTAATATTAAAATTTTAACTTTGAAAATTAAATAATATTTTGACTATTTTTTTTTTCACTTTTGGCCTTTTTTAACAGTAAAATTAGACGAGAAGAACGAAAGCAAGGACTAAGGAAATTTCTTGTATTTTATTGATTTTTTTTTAATTTTCGCGGTTTTTTTAAAGTAAAATACAGCTAAAAAATGTACAAGAAATTTTCTAAAAAAATTGCAAGAAATATCGACTGCTCCGAAGAACAAGTACCTATTTTTTTTTCAGCCGTACAAAAAGTACCTATCTTTTTTTGGACAGTTGAAAAAATACCTATCTTTTTTTTGTTACTGCAAAAACGATCTATCTTATATAGCAATGGCCATTTAAATAGATCGTTTATAAGTCGTCAAAAAAAAGATAGGTATTTTTTCAACTGTCCAAAAAAAGATAGGTACTTTTTGTACGGCTGAAAAAAAAATAGGTACTTGTTCTTCGGAGCAGTCGATATTAAGTTAAAATTATATTTTAAAATTAAACGACATGAACGAAAGCAAGGACTTAAAAAATTTCTTGTAAATTTTCAAGAAACCTAACTTTTACAAGAAACTTACAGTTGCTAAAGCAAGGAAAAAAGTTCAACAAATTTCGGGTACAGAGCACAACCCGAGTAAGGATTATAATATACTTAAAATATAATAATATTTCACTAATTATAAACACACTGGTATAATCCACTACTGGTGGGGAAAAGTATATATATTTATGATAGAGCTTCTTATTATATATACTAATTTTTGCCCTATCTTCTTACGATTCAGGAAATTAAATATTTAAAAAATAAAAATAAAAATAATAACAATAAAAAAATTTTCAGGAAAGTAAATCTGATTTAAATGTATATATTAAAATACGAATTTTTTCCCTATAAATTTTATGGCTTCTTCCGCTAAGTTTTTTTTCTTAAAATATCCTGCATCAAAAATAATTTAATTTTTACGTCCACATTAATTAAAAATCATAAATTCTTATACAGTTACCTATTTCACTTTTGCATTGGGGCAAAGAATCGGTATCCGCACATACACGTCAAAAACGAATTCTTTGACATAATACCTTGGCACTGATAGTAATTGTTCCAAAGAGTACCTGCATAGCTGATGACCGCAAGGTGTGGCCACCCTAGTCCCCACATTAAGGGTGCAAAAAATGCACATATTTGGCTGGGGATCATCCTCAGATAAAGGTACTATGGCCTTCTTTTGGACTAAACATTTGTTTAAAATTTTCCAAATACGGCTTTTAAGACGCACGAATCGAAAAAAGCCATAATAAATAATTAATTTTTAAAACTCACAAATCTTAAGAAGATAGGGCAAAAAATTAATTGATACGTTTTTCCCCACCGGTAGTGGATTATACCATAATCCTTACTCGGGTTGTGCTGCAGACTCACAAATTTCTTGAAATTTTATTTATAACTTTTTTTATTTTTTTTCGTCCTTTTTTTGAAATATCTTTTTTTTAAATATTAATTTCCGGTGTCTTAAATACTGTTAGTATTACTGTACCGAAGTGAGCAGCGAAACGTTCTTTTATCACAAGAGATTGCAATACCGTGATCCGGAATCCTGCAGGATTCCGGGATCTTGGGCGGGATCAATCCCGAGACTTTCACAGCATAATCCCGGCATTTTCAATCCCGAAAATTACTTTTTTTTCGTCCTAAAATGAACTGTTTTTTCCCCCTAATATGTTCAAAATTTTGTTCATTTTAATAAAATGACAAACTGTAACCTGCATGATTGTCGCTGAAATGCTGGAAAATTGAAATTAAAAATTAAAATAAAGATTAAAAAAAAAGGGTAATATTTAATTGGGTAGTATTATATTATCGATTTGGCAAGTATTTATATTGAACGGACAGTATAATAATGAAAGGGGCAGTATTTGATGGTCAGTATAGCAATGGACAGTAAAAATATTGAAATGGCAGTATTTTTCAAAAAGTGTCAGTATTTTTCTAGAAGTGTCAGTATTTTTAAATATAAAGGCAAGTAAACGGCAAAAACGTTTTTTGGATACAGAAGGAAAAAAAAAATCATTTTTGAAATAATAACGAAAGATTAAGTCAAATCGAATAAAAATATGAAACCAGGTGATTCTACAGTATAACAAATCATTTAGAATAGCTACAGAGGCACCTTTCTGTAAGAGCAATAATAAAATAGCTAAAAGTTAAATGTCGTGAAAAAAATTGATATTCGGGTAGCAAAGGAATTTAGGGAAGAATTAATAAGCGATATTGATGTCTTACATTTCGCGCCTGATAAGGAAGTATTTCGAAAGAGGACCTTGTTTTTAAAAAAATGGAGAAAAAAAAAGGATTTTGTTTAATATTTTGAAAACGAATGGCTTAATTCACACTGTTATTGGTTTGAGGGAGCAACGATGGCCGTCAAAGCTGACCTAATTGGAGAAAAACGTAAACAGGGTAGGCCAAAAAAATCTATTCAAGCTTTATTAGTTGATTAGGGGTAATTTGTATTTTTTTTGTTTTTTTGGTTACGCTCTACTGCTCGAAACCGAATGTTATACTGCTCAAAAATGAATTTTATACCGCCCAAAATTGAATTTTATACTCCCTAATATTGAATTTTATACTGCCCGTATATTATTTTTACTGCCCTTTTAAATTTTAATACTCCTCGAAAACAGTAAAATATACTGACCGTAAAATTGAATTAAATGCTGCCCCTTTCAATATAAAATACTGCTCAAATAAATGGCACCCAAAAAAAAAAAAAAAAAAAAAATTATAGACGTACCAGTCACGATTTTTTGCCGTCACAGTTGCCAATCGCACGACTTTCACATTATTTCCCAGATCCCTGAGTTCAGGACTTTTGAGTCCTGAAATCCAGGAATGTAAAAATAGTCCGGAATTGCAATCTCAAATTCACAAATTTTAATATACGCTGAAGTCGAAGCCAGTAGGTTTTAGTGAAATTAGTTCGATTGGATCTACACCAAGAATAAGGAACACACATTTTGAGCAAGTTTTGTCCTGCAACTAAATCGCCATTTTTCATACCCGTAACCAAGCAATAATTTTTTGACAGCTTACAAGTTGCTCTTTCTTTGAAGTTTTTTTTATTATTTTCGCAGTAATTTTTAGATACTGTATTTTGATTCAAGGCATGGTAAAACCTTCGCCGTTATTTTTTTGAGATTTTTTTTAGCACGCAGACAGACACTCTTAGGCGGCGTGGTATAATGCATACGAATTTTCGGATCTAAAATTTGAACAGAAAATTACTTAACCAAAAAAAAAATCTCTTTCTGCTTTCTCTCGGTGGAAAATAAACGGAAGCCTAGCAAATTGGTTCCATTCAACCGCTAACCATGGAGAGAAAAAAAAAAAAAAAAAAAAACTTTTCTCGTTTACTTTTCCTAACCAAATTACAGATGCCTTCCCTTCAATTAATAAAATTCTCAACGAAATCGAATCCACGAGTCGAAAACCATTTATTTCTATTTCTTGTTGATTCCGTTTCATTCATGGTCTTGCCATTTTTCTTCCAAACTTTTGTTCCGCCTTTCTTTCTTTCTCCTTTCTTCAATTTCCCATTGCCAATGTCTTTTTTTTTCCCCCCCTCCCTCTAAAAGTATCTAGTTTCGAAACCGATTGAGGATCATTATCTTGATGACTATCGTGGGCAGTACTTTTTCCGGCGATCCTTTTTATTTTCTCCTGTCTTCATAAGGCAAATTGAAAAAGATGGAGATTCACTTGTGGCTCCTTGAGAAATTTTTCGTATTCAAAGCGAATCACGTTGGGGATATCGCACGATTTTTTTTTTTTTTGAATATATTTTCAAATGCAGGGAAAAAAATCTAGCATAATAGCGATGCAATAAAAAAATTCGATATTGTTTTTTTTTTTTTTTTTTTTTCTCCCCTGTGGTAGTTCACTATTCTTTTTATATTTTTCAATCTGCTCTAAAAATTTCATTCTTTGCAGAAATGGCTGCGGTAAAATATTTTTTTCGATCCCTTTTTTTTCTATTTTTATTGTTTTTTTTTTTTTTTTTTTTTCATAGGGAAAAAGTTGAATCTGTTGTGATAGTTAAATGGAAAACGTGACCGGACCTCTTTTTTTTTTTCATGGCGTAAATTTTAAACAGAGGAATGAGAGTAGGGGGAAAAAAAGACTGATGAACATTTAGAATTATGAACTGTGCCTCTCTTCTGACGTAAAATAAAATAAAAATGAAATCCTACCTCAAGGAGGATGAAATATCTACATTCATCTGTCAGTTCGTGGAATTATATACGTATATAAAAATAAAAAAAAATATTCCGCTGGTACCATCACATTTATGAAAAAATGAATATAAATGAACTCTCGCTTTGGAATCATCTGCTTTTGAAAATCGTAAAATAATTGTCATTACATTTGGTTCGGAAACCACGTTGGTTCCTTCCACATGTCTCATAGAAGTAACCCACTTTATCCATTTTAGTTCGTAATGGAATAAAAAGGGATTTGGACACGAGCCAAAAGGGAAAATTCTACCCGCGAAAAATTTTCATCCCTGTTGTAAAAAAATGAAAAAAAAAAAATGAATTATTCATCTTTATTTTTTTAAATTGAATGTTTGAATGAAGTGATTCATTTCATCAACCGTTTTCGTTTTAGAAAGATGGTTAACTCTATAATGATGTTGTATTTTCCTTATTAGTAAAAGGAGGAAAAATGGAAAGGATTTTCCTTATTGCTCATTTCTTGATTGGGTATGTCAGGTTTGGCATTGTAATAGAGCGTTTCTTTCAGAATATCAATTATTGTAATTAAGATGAATTTGATTTATTTTTATTTTTATTTTTATTTTATTTCATTTTTGGCGGTCATTTTTGGGTTTTTTTTTTCAAACGAGAAATGTTGTAAAGCAACCGAGTTTTGACCGAATTTTATCGCTAAATAATATTCAACGGTTTCAAAGATAATTAACCCATCGGCTTATTGTTTGGTAGTTTGCTTTTCCATTAGGTTTTTGTCGGGTAGAATAAAACGATATTTTGGTTCGTATCCTAGCGTTATGGAAAAATATCGGATTTTTCGTAGTTTTTTTTTTTTTTTTTTTTTCCTCCGTAAAGATGATTGCGAGTTTTGGAAATTTTTTCGTCTTTTTGTTTAAATAATTACGGTATTAAGTAGTTTCTGTTCGTTTTTGTGCAGTAGTCTGAAGATGCAACCAATTAAAAATGTTTTTTTGCCTTTTTCTTTCTGTAGCAAAATCCTCGAAATTTTTAGGAAAATCCTGTAACTCGAGAAATTCGTGAAAATTCAAATAACCTACTGCCGAAGAAATTTTTTTTTTTTTTTTTATAAATTTGATTATTCGATTGAGCAGAGCCATATTTTCTTTTGAAACATATACTAGATATATAATTAAAACTTTGTACCAGTAAAAAAATTTTCTTGGAGATTAGTTGTTAAGGGCTTGTATTTATCCGGTCAGTATTTTAATATTTTGACCAGTATTTTTTATTTTGTTTTTCGCTATTTATTAATAGGATACCAGTAAAAAATTTAAATGGTCAGCACTGGATGGTCAATAAAAAAAAAATTAAAAAATTAGTATTTTTAATTTTTTTTCTCCAGTAAATAAAAATAAAAAATCAGTAAAATATTATATTTTTCCCATAAAAAAAAATTGCGAATGAAGCATTTGCGAGAAGTTTATCATCTCCACATTTAAATACTGAAAACTTGTCGCGACAGGAACATTAGGGTGGTTCAAATTTACCTTACTTTTCGCGATTTTGTTCTTCATGCGTGGTACGCCGGAAACCGAAAAGGAGGTTCGATCCAACGAACCTAGTTACGGTCCTAAAGCTACCCGTCGCTCGGTAGACGGATTCAGGCATCGCTTACTCAGCGATTCCCACGAATCCCTCTATCGAGCATGGGAACCGCTGACTAAGCACCCGCACTGATATACTCTCAGCGCGGACAGGCTTCAGCGTCAGTCCTATTTCGTCATTCCTGGATTATAGTCTTATTCGTTCGTTCGCATTATGTCAGTCGGTTAAGGTTTATATCTGTCAACACATATGTGAGGGTGAAACTTAGTTGATATTATATTGATGTTCGATCCTAGCTTGGTGTTTTACTATTTTCATTTCATTCCGCTCGCACCACGATACCATGCGATTTTCACTTTTCTTAGGGTCTAAAAACAAAAGGTAATTTTTTTCAGATTTTTTCGATCATGTTTAGGGGCCATTTTGTGCTTAAAGAAAAAAGTTTTTTTTGGCATTTTTTTGAACATTTTTCCGAAACTCTAGGAGTATTTTTTTGACACCAAACCAAGTTGTTTATATGTTTTCGACTTCGTAGAATCCGAAAATGACCATCCCGTGTCGACCAGAATCACCCATAACTGGCCAAACACCCTTTTTTGGCCAAAAATAGCAATTTTTTGTAAAAAATTTCGAGTCAACTATTGTCTTTCTAGTTACCTATTATCACCGAAAACAGTGCCAAAATATGTTTTCGACAACGCAGAGTTCGAATTTGACCACCCCGATTCGATTAAAGCCACCCCTAACTAAATTAGACCCGGTTTTTTTTTTTTTGGTAAATCTTATTTTTTTATTCTCTTAATAATATTTGGTTTGTCAAAAAATTACTGCCTAAATGAATTTAAATACCGACTTTTTAAAATAAAAATATTGCCCAAACGAATTTTAAATACTGATTTTATAAGTAAAATACTGGCAAAAAAAAAATACTGGAAATTTAAATTAAAAATACTGCTTTTCATATTAAAATACTGGTGCAATAGATTTAAACCCATTGTTAAGTTTTTCATCATTTTAAAAATTGGCTCATTTTGCCCTGTAAGATCCTAGCGTTGCCAGTGATTTAACGATATGTATCGCTAAAGCAAAAATTGAAGAATGTAACCCAGACTTATGGCTTTATGGTACAAAGCTATAAATATGGTATTTGTTCCTCCTTCCTCTTCTTTTTCCCTAAAACTTTTTTTTCTCTCGAAATCTGTTTTCTGGCCTTAGGTAATCTTTTTTTTTTCTTTATGTCGAATAACTAACGGTGCACCTGTTTTCCCTTGAGCATAGCCATTCGACAAACAAAGAAAAAAAAAATTTTTTTATTTCCTTTTGATTTTTGAAGTTGAGAACCGTGAAATAAGAAAACAAAAAAAACTCCAAAATAAAATCCATGGCAAGAAGTCGCAGAAACTTATTCGGAAACGATTGAAAATTAAATTAGTAAAAAGTTTTCGATGTAGGAAAAAAAAAATGGGGGAAAAAAAAGTAGGAACGTAGGAAAGAAATTCAGAAGGAAGATGCTGCTAATTGAATCATTCCCTGTGAGAACAATGGGAAGCGTGAATAAAGGGCTTAAAAACAAACTTCATCAACGCCAATAGCAATTAAACAAATAGGGATTTTTTTTTTGTCTTTTTTGATGCGATACCTTTTTTTTTTTTTTTTTTTTTTTTTTTTTTGTGTTGACACAAACTTAAACAAATGTTTTTCCCTTTTTTTTTTAAGGAAAAAAAGGGGGAGAAATCCCGGAACGTTGCCAAGTATTTTTTTGTGGGTGTGATTCGATGAAGCGTTTTTCCTTTAACACTTGGTTGGTCGAAAGGATCGTCTAATAACTGTCGCGATTCGTAAATGGAGTTTGATTAATTATCTGTAAATATCTGGAGTCTGTAGAAATGTCGGACGAGGACATCACGGAAGATGAAGGGGGTGGGTGGGGGGAGTGAGTGGTCTGGAGATAAATTTTGTCTTTCTTGTTGACACGGTTATATAGAAAAGCTCTGCGCCGTTTGAGTGGGATTTGGAGCATCTGGATTTTAGCCTTGTCAAGATTGAAATGGAAAAGAAGGTTCCTGGAGAATATTAGCTTAATGGAATAAACCTTTTGCTTTTATTTCTATTTCGAAATTTTTTTTTCCGTATTGATTAATGCATGCCAATTTTTTTTGCTGATTTGTTCTTAAGTTGGTAAGTGCATTGTTGAGGTTAGTATTGACCGTTGTTGCCCAGTAAGCAAAGAAATATTAATATTTATAAAGTATTTTTCAAAATATTTTGGGATATTCTAAAAATATTATGCAAATATTTTTTGAATCAAAAAAGAATATAATTATTTTTAAAATCTTTGTTGACATTTCAAAAATATTTATATCGTTTTTTGTTCGGAAAAACATTTGCATAATATTTTTAAAATATTTCAAAACATTTTTAAAATATTGCAAAACATTTTTAAAATATTACAAAACATTTTTAAAATATT
Organism: Liposcelis bostrychophila; assembly: GCA_037577465.1. Lineage (NCBI taxonomy): Eukaryota > Metazoa > Arthropoda > Insecta > Psocodea > Liposcelididae > Liposcelis > Liposcelis bostrychophila. Next base: position 12,419,399 of record CM075210.1, read on the forward strand.
GCAAATCATTTTTAAAATATTGCAAAACATTTTTAAAATATTACAAAACATTATTAAAATATTGCAAAAAATTTTCAAAATATTACAAAAGATTTCTAAAATATAGTAAAACATTTTTAAAATTTTGCAAAATCCCTGGTGGAAATTTTGAGATCATCAATGTCGGTGCAGCATCGATCCAACCTCGGACGTCCATTCAGAAAGTTAACGCTTTTCAATATCGGTCAAATGAGAATTTAACATATTTTCAATATTGGCCGTTATTGGAGATCGGATCGATCATGGCCAAGATTGGCCCGATGGCGATCCGAGGTCGACAAGCGTTACTTTTCAATATCGATACGACATTCCGAAATTTCCACCAGGGATATTTTTTAAATATTATGTAAATGTTTTTTATTGCAAAATATTTTTAAAATATTTTATAAATATTAATGTTTTTTTGCTTACTGGGTCCCATTTTCCGCAATCTCTCAAGATCTCTGAGATTAAATATCACGAGCCATCCTTTTTACTTTTTATTTTTTTGAACTTTTTATTTTTTATTTTTATTTTTTTTTACTAAAATACCTGACACCAATTAGAGCTTTCGAGTGCTTTTCGAACGTTTGGCGAAGGCCCCCCGATAATTGATGATTTGACTTTCGAGTCCCCTCAAGAGGAATCGAATTAGCACTCCCACATAATAATAAAGTTTTACCTGTTAAAGATTCTTTTTGAGTGCCCAAGATGGAAAATAAAAATGATGGTTTTTTGATGAAACGAGATTGAGGGTGGGGAGCGCGCGTCTCCCTTATAAAATTAGCCCGGGTGATTTATAGCGTCATATTAAAAGGCGAAGTCAAGCCCGAATGCGACAAAGAATAAATTTTTTATGAAGGATTTTAGCGGTCTCGAAAAGGAAGTCTTAAAACCATCGCACTGTGGGAAAGAGAAAGTTTGGAAATTTCACTCAGCCAGAGAATAACTTTCTACACTTTGCGGTCGAGATAATGAAACGCAAGAGTCCATATTGTAGTTTTCGTTTTTCGTTTTAGCAAGATCGCTTTCCCAAAGGAATTTCGCTCCTTATCTGTGTTAACCAGCCGAAAACTGTAGCATTAGCAAAATTGTGACCTTTAAAAAAAAAAAATGAAAATAAGGAAAAGACAAGAAAGGAAGGTAGATTTTATGATAAGTTTCTCTTTCTCCCTCCCATTTTACCACCTGGAACACGTGTTTGTCCAGGGATCTAAAAGCTTCCAATCGATATTACTAGACTCGGAATGTTTCCTCTCCGTTCCATTGGTTCATTCATTCAGGAACAATCGCAAAATGTTTCTTCTTCACTGAGATCAGGCGTGAAAAAAAAATATATATAAACGGGAAATTGATCGTTTAAGCGATTACGTACTATTATTTCGCTTCATCATTTTTTTTTCCTCTCTCTCGTTTTTTCCTCTCTCCTTCAATTTGTCTCCCCGACTCGAGGCACAACAGTCATCTGTCTCACAACATGACGCTTTTTTTTTGCAAAAAAAAAAAAAAAAAAAAAAGGAACAAACAAATTGATATCATACGAGGGTAAATTTAATCAACTTAATTTCGTGTGAAAACCCCTGCCTTCGGGGACAGGAAAAATACAAGCTTAAGATCCTGTTGCTTTCAAAGCAGGAAATAAAAAATGGCAAAAATATCGAACGTTTTGAAAAAAAAAATTGGTGTGACACAAGGCTAGTTTGAAGTTGGAAGAAAAGCATAATCCCCTCATGTCTTGTCCTTGTTTTTTATCTGACAAAAAAAGAAAAAAAAAAAAAAACTTATAGGAGGATATAGACTTGTTACGCTTTCCTCTCTTTTTTCTTTTATATTGTTTGGATTACTTTTTTTTAAATAACTTGGAAATAGTATTTTCTATGTTTTTCTTCCGTGTTTTGTTTTTATTTCTCATCCGGTTTTTTTTTTTTTTTTTACCGGATTTCGTTGGGTTTATTTCTCTTTTTTTTCTTATTTTTAGAGTACTTTGCCTTTTGTCTTTTTAAAAATTTTCAGACTAAGTGTAAGATTATGAAAGGCGTTTGCTTAGAATCGACGAATTTTGGAATTTTCATTTACTAAAATATATTAAAATAACAAGGAAAGTTCGGTTCTAATCAGGGGTCCGAAGCTGTTGCCGGTGTCGGTGCTAGCATATTTTCAAGTTTTGGCTTGGCCGGTGCTGTGCCAATATATTTAGTGGTCGATTTGGATGAAGTGGGATTGGAACAAACAGGACGATGAGTTACATTAACTTTATTTATTGCCCAACGTTTCGAAACAATTTTGTTTCTTCTTCAGGGGCATAAATCTGACTTAAATGCAACAACGTGGTGTTGACTATCGACTCCATATTATACAATTATGACATTAAATGCTAAGTGGAATAGTATAATAATATCGGTTATGGAACAAAGGTAACCAAAAGAATTTTAAACATTACCCTAACCTGGTCACAAGAAAAAACAAATGAACGTCGTACAAATAAAATAAATATGTAATTCAATATACATCCAATATATTTACTTTGAACCTCGGTTTCGATTCAGGCTCTGACGTAATTATTTACTGACAATCCGGTGCCGGTGCCGATTCCGATTTCAGTTTTTGAAAAGAGGAATCCGATGGTGTAATAATTTTTAGAATGTCATTTCCGTATTTTTATATACCTATTTTTTAAAAAATAAAAATTTAATTAATTGAAGTGACTTTTTAATAAGATGCCATGACATATACAAAACTCTTTTTTTTTTTTTTTTTTTTTTTTATTTCTCACAATATGGTATTTTCAGGTATTTTTATCTTCGAAAAATGTTGGTATAAAAATAAAGTACATTAATTTAAAAAATTATTTATGTTATAAAAAGTGTTAAAACATTTTTTTTCTGTATGCAATATATAGTTAAAACTGGAGGTTAAAAATTGTAAATCAAAACGGTCGGAATAAGCGAGGAAGTGTTATGACGTCATATGTTAATATCGTTCTGTCCAAAAAAAGTTTTCAAGAATGCGGTGGCTTTGGTTATAAACATTAAAGGCATCGCATTTTATGACAAATTTTCCGGCAGAACGATATTAACATATGACGTCACAACGCTTCCGCGCTTATTTCGACCGTTTTGGTTAACAATTCTTAACCCCCAATTTTAACTAATTTAATTTAATTTAATTTAATTTAATTTAATTTACTATATTGACTGATATCAATTTAACAATTATTTTACGGAAATACAATGATTAAAACAAAATAAAACAAAATAGCCTAAATCAAAGAACAAAAAAATTAAAAATTAAAAAAAATAAAAAATAATAAATTAAGCTTATTGCATACAGAAAAAAAAAATTTAATACTTTTTATAAGGGTTCAAATTCACTATGAAATGTTGGATCAACATGTTGGTACAACAAGTTGGGCGAACATGTTGTACCAACTTGTACCAACATGTTTGGCAAGCAAACGAATCGACTACTGCAGAATTTACTCTTACGCCGAAATTCAATTCTTGGTCAACAACTTGGTACAACATGTTGGTACAACAAGTTGGTACATGTTTGTCCAACTTGTGGTACCAACATGTTGGTCCAACATTCCATAGTGAATTTTGCACCCTAACACAAGTTTTTTTTTTTTTTTAAATTCATGTACCTATTTTAGTTTTACACCAAAATTTTTAAAAATAAAAATACCTGAAAATACCCTATTTTTTTAATTACCCTTTTTGTCGATTTTTTTTTCGAGAGAGAAAAAATACGTCGATGCTTCGTTACTACCACCAAATATAATATATTTTTGGACTTACGTTTGTTATTTGTTGGATCTAAAATCTTTCAAAAACATTTTTCTGCCAAAATCTGGAAAAATAGCCTTGCTATCATGCAAATGTCAGACATATGAAAAAAGGACTGGATTTTTCTTTTAAAAATGGAAATTTCAGTCGAATTATCGGTAAAATAGCACCCAGAAGTGTCCCAGGTGTCCCAGTGAGTTGCAATTTTTGGATTTTATTCTTCTCGTAGAATCGAAACTTTTTCATATTTAACTTTTTTTTTTTGCAACTTTTCAAGGCCAATTTACCTTATATCTGCTGGTTCACCGTTTTCAGTTTACTGAATTTTTAATTTTCTGATTTTTCCCTCGAGTTTCTGCACGTTCGGTTTATGAGTTGGAAAATCCATTGTTCCTCATTTAAAAATATATTAAATTTTTTGATTCCATAAATTCACTTCCAGCAATCAGCATAATTAATTATTTTTTAAAAAAAGGACAAGTACTATATACTTTGACAGATCCGGGATTCAAAATCTTCCAAGATTTATGTTATGAATTAATATTCAAATTCTTGAAAATATCTGCTTATGGCTTGTTCATTTAGAATTTTAGGAAAATGTTAAAAAAAAATGTAAAGGGGCAGCATTATCTCTCCACTCCAATCCTCATTATAATTTTCAAAATAATGAAAAGCATAATTTTTACACATTTAAATTTTAAATTTTGTTCTCGCGGTGTTAACTTCAAAAATGGTTTTTTAGAAACTCGAAAACTTTTTTTTTTTTTTTTTTTTTTTGCAAATTTATCCTCACCTTGAGAATTTAATAGATCCTCGGACCTCGTTTTCGCTCTTGAATTTTCATTTTTAATCGTTGCCAGCGGTTCGTCCCCTGTTTTAAGAGAAAAAAAAGTATATGGGGGGGAAATAATAATAAGTCGTGTGTACTCCTGGCGTACACTCATTTTTGATCGCCTTGCGATAAACTTTGGGTCGGACACGAAACTGGGTCTACATTAATTCCATTTCAAGTGTGTCGCACATGCGATATTCTAATGATGGAACTTCTAAATACGAAACAAGCTTTTTTTAAATTACGTGTTAGGCGTCACGGCGACGATGACGGGATATTTAAAAAAAAAAAACCCTTCCCTTTAACGGTCTTTAGAATTGTTTTATCCATTCGCGGTTGTTTTCATGTTTCTGACAATTTCGACAAGATGACGGGATGGTAAAAACCGTGGCATTCTTCTGCTCTTCTCTCTCTGTCTCTCTCGCTCTTTTTTTTTTTTCGAAAATTCCCCGGGTATGAAAAGGAAAAAATAAAAGAGATGTTGAAATTGAATGTCAGATAAACGTGTCGCAATTTTCATTGAGGAGGATGCGGACTTTGATCTTTTTGTCATATTAACTTTTCACTTAAGTTCGGATCCATTTTCTCTATTAAAAAAAAAAAAAAAAATTATATATAAATACCGGGGAGGAGGTCGTTAATTTTATCGTAATTTTTTCTTTTTTCTTCCGCATTAGGTGAAAGTAGAAATCCGTCGAAACCGTTCTTGAGATAAAAGGGATGTCATGGTTTCTTCCTTGAAGAACCTTTTTTTTTTTTCTCTCTCTTTCTTCTTATTTCTTTCTTTTTTGAGCGGATCCGTAACCGAATCTTTTTTCTCTTTCAACGCATGACCGGTTTTTAACATCTCAAATTTTCATCTATTGACACAGAAATCAAGTCACATAGAAATCAAGTCACACTGAAGAAAAAAGGGAGTTCTTTTATTTTTTTTTTTTTTTTTTTTGCTCCTCGTTCTTTACTCTTCGGTGAAGTTAAAGCCATTGGTTGATGTTAAGTTTTCCCAAATGGAAGAAGAAAAGTATAGTTGAAAGAAACTTCCTATCTCTTCTATTTTTCTTCTTTTCTTTTCCTGATTTTTACCCCATTCGCTCCTCCCCCTTTCCCTCATCGGAAATGTGTTTTAAATGACCTTATATTGGAGACTGTTTTTTTTTCCTTTTCCGGTTGCTATACAAGACGTAATCACCCAGACAATAAGATGATGAGACATTGATTGGGTGTTGGTTTTTTATTTAATGTTTAAATGATTGATGATTTTTTTTTTTTTTCCTTTCTGAAGGGAACGAGTGGAAATCGAATTAAAAAGGTTTCATTAGAGAGGAAAAAAAAGTGTGATTCTCTGCGAAAGAAGCTAATTAGGGGTTATTATTAATTTTTCAATTTTTTTTTTTTTTTTTTAGTTTAAGAACTTTGAAGCCTTTCACGGCTTTGTAGCGAAACCTCAACGATGTTGAATTTACACGGTTTTACTTTGAGGGAGGGTTAGCTCAATCTGGTAAAACGCCCTCTATTCCCTTTGTTGATGTTATCGCTTTTAAATTTATTCGCCTAACTTGGTGATGAGGGTGGCCCTAATTTTACGAATTTTTGAGTTTCGCCGAACGCGCCCCTTAGTTCTTTTATTGTAACGAAAAGAAGATTCTGGAAATTTTTTCAGAGTCTTTAGGGTATCTTTAGAGTCTTTAGGGTCTATAGGGTTCTTAAATTTTTTAGGTCTTTAGTCTAATTACTGTTAGTATAAAAAGCAGTAAGTTTATCGTCAATAGTACATTAGTTAAAATATTTTATTTTAAGTGTTTTATTGTAAATAAAACGAATGGAGTCAAAATGACAGTAATCTTGGATTATTGCCTTTTTTCTTTCTTTTTTTTTTTTTTTAACTGTAAGGTTATATGTAAATAATCTGAAAACTATATTCAATACTACTTGTATATTTATTTAAACAAAGTTGCAAAGTTGTCTTTGGTTTGTCAATAGACAAGAGACATGATTGCTAATTATGGTGAATAATGAAAGTTTAAAGTTTTCTGGTCGTCAAATGGCAATTTTTACTGAAGGAATTTTCTTAGAAATTAAGAAAGAAAAAAAACATTATAAAGTCGTAAAAACTTTTTGTCACGTGACCCCACTCCAAAACGTTTCTCATTAATGTGACGTCATCGTTCACTTTTAAGTGAACAAAGATTAACACGGATTTGTTCGTACGACAACTCCTCTTGCTCCGATGGGCATGCCACCGATAACTCACCTAGGAACATAGACCAAAAAAGTGGCTACGTCACATCCGCCTTCCCCTGCGCGCCATATTGGTTGTTTACACCGGGTTTTTTGAAAACGAAAATCACTCAAAAAATTATCTTAATCATTTTAAATAGTTACATCAATTTTTTTTTACTCTAAATTAAATTTTATAATTCTCATAAATTACTTTGTTAAAACTGCTATTGAATATTATTAGGCCTTTTCTGTCTTAAGTGTTTTATTTGCAGATGAAACTTTTTTTTTTTTTTTTTTTTTAACATGGTTAGGTTATGTTTAATTTTATATTAATATTATCTTGTAGGGAATGCAACTGACTTCAAATGTTTTACTGTTAGGCGATGAATTGAAAATAAAAAAATTTCTATTGTTTTCTTTAGGAAAGAAAGAAAAGGTTTCTTTTTTTTTTTTTTTTTTTTTTTTTTTTTGTCATTATTAATATACAAGTACATTTTTCTTTATTACTGCAGCAGACTGGTTCGACTGGCTGTTGATTTTCAAATATAATAACATAATAAAATCTCCTAAAAAGAGAGAGAAATAAATTGATTTAGTACGGTATGTAGGTTAACAATTTAAAGTCATGTGAGGGTGGGAAAAATGCATAATGAAAATCAAATGCTGAATTTGTCGAGATGCAGTAAAATTTTTTTTTTTTTTTTTTTTTAAATCACAGTCGAAAAGATAAAGTTCCAAGATGCTAGGGCATTATTTCCCCTTAGCATTGGAGAAATAATCTGCAAATAAATTTTTTATTATTTCCATAGAGATTGCCTTCCTTGTAGCCATTACTGCCTACAAATAAACAAGTAAACAATCAAAATGATTGCTATCATACATTTCTACCAGCTACTCATAGCAACAAATTAATTGTAAAATAATTCATCACTTAGACGAACCTTATTAATAATAATAATAGCTAAGACGACAGTATAACCTCATCCTTCCTCATCACCAAAAATGACGAATTAATAAATTAAATACGTTTAACACTTCGAAATAGAAGCCAATATATATTTCCAGTTTCTTATAGTAGCGTGTTAACTATAAATAATTGCAAGTTTTCCATTATTTCTTCCGTAAAAATCAAATAATAATGAAATGCAATATCGTTCTATTGCACTATGGGAACCAAGGGAACCACGTTTAAATCTCGCGGTGTAAACAGCCAATATGGCGTCGAGGGGAAGGCGGATGTGACGACACACTTTTTTGGTCTATACCTAAATGGTGAACTGTGACGTCACGGTCGTTTCGGCGCCAATTCAAACAGCCAAAATTTTTATTCTTATTTATTCGGTTGTTAAACATCGCATGACAGCAAAAATAGTCTGATATACTATTTTTATATGCTAGCTTTATTTAAAAATTATGTTCAGTACAAAATGTGTCTCTTGTCTATTGGTATACAAAATTGTCTTTACTAAAATTTTTTTTTTTTTTTTTTTGTACTTTTCAGGTAAGCTAAATACCGGCCGGTACCCGATTTAAAGCTTTGATGACTGAGCAGCAACTCCGCAGTCTGCAAAATGTTAATCTACAGTATAATCCTTATGAAAATAGTAATCTCCAATCGCGTGAGTCAAATCTTTCCTTTGCAGTGGCGTAGCAAACCAACTAAGGAGTGCAAGCGAAAACATTTTGCGAGGCCCTTTTTTGTATGGCATCTAACCTTGACTCTCTCCCCCCCCCCCCCCCCCCGCCTTCACACAAAGTTTTTGATTTTAGTTACTTGGATTTTTCTTTTTCAGCAGCAGTTACTTTAAGTTTTTTTTTTTTTTTTTTGTTCCCAACTCGAGTCCCATTTTCTGTTAACGTCCTTGTATTAGTCTTTGTCTTTGTTGCTGCCTCTGTCGTTTTTGAAATTTTTTTAAAATCAGTAAATTAATCACGAATTTTAAAAAAATTAAAAACTTATTAAGCCGTCATTGCTCGATGACTACAACAATAAAACTGTTTTCAAGCAATAAAATGAATGAGATCAGGGAAAACCGAAGATCAGGTACTTGAAAATTTGAACAAAGAAATTTTGAGGAACATGAGGTCAAAATTTCCTAATCTTTTAATTTGGGCGAGAGAGCACATTTCTATTGAAATTGATTCCGGAATTTCCGAAAGAAAGAAGGAATAAAAGAGAAAAAGAAGAAAAATTTTTTTTCTTTTTCTGTGAATCAAAATGTAGTTTTGGTTATTTTGAACCTTAATCCATTTTTTCTGCCTGGAATTGCGAGGCCTAAGAATAGCGCGAGGCCGCAAGCCTGTGCTTGCTTCGCTTATAGGCTGCTACGCCACTGTTCCTTTGCTTTTTATTCATAACGGTGCCTCGGAATTTTCTAGTTGAAGAAGCCTCTTCGACTTTTTACAATTTCCTAAAATTTCTTTAATGTCCTGAAAAGCAAAATTATTATTATTTTTATTTAAATTTTTACACTTTTACATTTTTCAATCGACTTTTACATTTTTATCGACTACTACATCTGAAAATACTACTGTAGCTGGGCCCGATGATCGAACTTTTTTATCTGTCTATTTCGCAGAAAAAAAAGGCGACTATATAAATATGACAATAAAAAAATATGGGTAGGGCAGTTTTTTAAATAAATTGGCAGTGTGGACAAATTTTTTTTTAATGGAAAACTGGGAACTTTTCATGGAAAACTGGGTAATGCACAAAACTATTTTTTTCACTGATTGATAGCCACCGGTTCCATCTTTAAGCGCAACAGTTCTTGAAGCGTGAAAAAATATATGAAAAGTATAGGTGTGTCACTTTATGTTAATTTTTTTTTTTTTTTTTTTTTTTTTTTTTTTTTTTTAATGCCAAAAAATGCCTTTTAATGCCAAAGTAATTTTTCTGCTGCCCAAAAGTGCTCTGCCACTAAAAAAACTGCCTTATTATTAAATTTACTGCCAATCTATTAAAAAAACTGCCATTTTATGGGAAAGTACTGCCCTACTATCAATAAATTACTGCCTTTTTAAATACACGCAAAAAAAAAAAAAAAATGCTGTAGGCCTAAAAGCCTAAAAATTTCTATGTATTTTAAATGGGAAAATCGGAGTGCTTATAGGCACGTGTTAGAGTAGAGATAAAAGCTGAGATTTTGCACAGAATATTCTTGATTTTGTATAGACCTTTGAGGGGGGCCTCACAAAAATATTTTACACTCCCTCATAACGGGGACCCCATTTTCCATAAAAATAAAGTTTTTGATTTTTTGGTATTCACGGGAATTTCGGAATTTTTAGATCCCCCGGGAAACGGCCAAATAACGTTAAAAAAAAATCAAAAATTCTGGAGGGGGTGGGGTTATTTTACTTCCTTCTACCAGCCCACCCTTCCCCCCGGTTTCGTCCATGTTCACTGGCTTGTTCCCTCATTTTAACTTCATTATATCGGTCGCTAAAACTCCTTCATTTTGACTTAAAATCGAAAGTATCTCTTTTATTATTATCATTTATCGAAATTCGATTTTACGGTCTTGTGGTTAATGTTTTTGCCCCCATAAAGCCAAAGGAATTAATCATTAACGAACCAAAACAACGGGCTTAAAATACGAAAAGGAAGCCCTCAGTTAAATTTAAGAATTTCACTTTCTACGTCACTAATTAGCAAACTTTCTTAATTACGAAGTTTCTTATAGTTTCCAGTATCAAGAATCTATAATCTTTATTAAGGAGATCTCAAGAATGTTTTTATCCCGGTGCTCTTCTCTTTGTATTAATTTTTTTTCTCGCAATTATTTTTCCGTTGGACAGAAGCGAAAAAAAAAAAAAAAAAATATAATCAACTAATGACTTCGAGGGCGGAAAAGTAATAACGCAGATTAATAAAAAACGAAATCATTACTTTTAATTACTCTTGGTTAATATGTTCATGACGAATGTCATGTTCGTAACCGTGAACTTTAAAAAAAACCGGGGGATGAATTCGGTTGTGAAAAGTGTTTCATTTTTCAAACTTGACGGGGAAGATATTTCCCTAAAGAAGAAAATGAAGTAAAAAAAAAAAAAAAAAAAAAAAAAAAGTGAGAGAAAGAAAAGGCGAAAAAGAGACTTTCTTCGGCTATTATCATTTTCCCGTCCCTTTTCATTACTTTAGTACATAATTTACATTTGAATGTAAAATTATTATCATTCTTTACATGTCTTGTTGACGAGGAGAGTGAGAAAGATCGTTCCCTAATGAAAATATTGTTTCCTCGGGTTTATTTTTCACTCTCTGTGAGAAGTGGAATTAAGATCGCCGTGGAAATTTCAATTCCAGTCCCCCCGATAAAATGTTAGAATTTTCGAAGGTTTAAATGCTTCGAGAAGTTTTACCGGAAGGCGACATCTGTTGGTAACTGTCAAAATTTTATCTTCCTTTTCAGGATGTGAAAATCCTTAACATAAAAGATCTTAATCATTTTTCTGTGGGATCCTATATATTTTCTTGAGAAACTGGACAGCTCGAAAGATTGATGGGTAACTTTATTGCCCGTACGAAGGCAGTATATGGGACTTTTAAAATAGGAAAAAAAAATATGATTTCCTTCCTCCTTTCATTCTTTTTTTTTTTTCTTTACATCGGAAGAAGGATATTCGTTTGGTGTCTAAAGCTCGACGCCTTCGATTTGCAAATTAGTCTCACGCAGTACTTTGGATACGTGTTTTGTATAAACATTATTTTTGAGGCGTTTTTTAAACGAGAGGAACGGTTTTTTTTTTCTTTCTACCGAAAAATTATTTTTCTTTTCGTTCTTTTTTTGCTTTAAAAAAAGAAAAGAAAGGGAAAAGAAAATGGTGATTATTGCCTTCTACTTTTCTATTTGGAACGTAATCGTTTAACATTAGCGGGGTATGGTGAAATCTCATTAGCTTCAAATGCTGACTCGTCAGTTTGGGTTGTAGTTAAATTATCGTTTCTCTTGGAAAATTGTTTAAATTAAGAAGATTTCAAGAGAACCTTTTACTTGATATTTTAAGTAGCCGGTAAAGGTGATAGCTAAGCTTATTTGAGAAACCTGTTTAAAAAGAGATTTAACGTCTTTTTTTTTCTCTGCGGTTTTAACTTTTGTAATTTGAAGGTCCAGATTTTTTTTTAGCAAAATTTTTTTCTGAAATAAAATCGGCCTTTAGCTTTAAGGGTGTTTTTAAGACAAGGAAGGGAAACGGAGTTCTTGAAACGAAAGATTTGCTGTAAATGTGCCGAGTGCCTTTTGCGTGAGCAAACCTTTTTGACAGAATTATGAATGTCCAGATTTCCATGCTTAAAAAAATTATGCATGAATTTGGTACTTAAAATTATGCTTAAATGGTACTAAAAATTATGCACATTTAAATTTTAGTGCTTAAAAAAATTGATTCTTTTTTTTTATAATTTTGGCCAATTTTGCTAAGTTTTGTATTTTTAAATAAAATTGAAAGCAACCGGGAACGAGCTTAAATTAGCTGCTTATTTTTGAGTCCATCTATGTCCTTAGCAGTAGTGCCTTGCCTACGTGGTTTCTTTCATTCTTTCTTTTTTTTTATTGCCTTCATGAGCTTTTTTTGCTTAAAAGCCTTAGCTTTTATTAGTGAAAGGTTTTAGCACAAAAACTGACTTTCTCAAAGCTTTCTTTTGACTGCGTATCCGGCAGTTTTGATTTGTCTCCTAAAACGCTGCTGTTTTGAGACATAATTTTTATTAAAAATGTTAAAATCATCGCTTACCCAATCTTTCCTCATTCAAAAGACTTTTTCTTTTTCTATCGTTCATAATTTCTTCTTGTGCAACCTTTTTTTCCTCTTCAATCGTGTACTCATTTTCCAAATTTGCTATAAACATTTTTCTTTTATTCCTCTGATCTTCAAGAAAATATATTCCTTTTTCATGGATTTTATTTAGAATATCGCTGTGGCTAATATCGAAAAGTGTTTTTAAATTCTCAACAAATTTTTTCTCTTTCTCCAAACTATAACATTCTCCACGATTTTTCTGCACTTCTCGCCAGTCTATAAAGTTTCTCTGAATTTTTCTCGCACCTGTTTTTTTTTTCTAAATTAGCAATCTTGCCTTTGTCCAAAACAGTTGCACTTTATCTAGAACTGCTTTCATTCCATCAACTATATTTAATTATAAATTCGATTTTTTGGGGCAAAAATGGATTTTTTTGCCAAAAAATGACAACAACTCCTCACCAGTTCGATTTGGAGGTCATGTTCAATGACATTTTTTAGTCAGGACACTCTAATTAATAAGGATCTTTTGTGTTTCGAATCAATTTTCAAAATTTTTTTTACGAAAAAAGGCTTTGTCGCAAAGAATTTTTTAAAGGTTCTAGTTCGTTTACATAACCGGCCGGTTAGCCGGGCGGTGTATACATTTTAACGATAAAAAAATATTAAAAAATTTTTTTTAAATCCAATATTTTATACATGAAAACGGGGTCTAACTTCACCGAAACCGTACCAAAACGTTTAGTTATCTTCAGAGATGAAGATCCACGATATTAAATGCATGAACAAGAGTTAATTGTTCTTATATTTCATAATTTTTAAATGTTTTCGCAGTAAAAAAAAAAATGTTTGTTTCCGAGAGACTAGTGCAGCGCTCTAGCGGTGAATCCGCGAACTGTTTCAACAACAAAAAGAAAAATGGCGGTCTTATTTTTTTTTTCGAAAACATTTAAAAAATTATCAAATTTAGGAACCATAAAGCCTTTTTCATGCAATTTCAATAGCGAATCTTTACCTTTTAAGCATAACAAAACGTTTTGCCACGGTTTCAGTGCGATCCGATGTCATTTTCATGTGTGAAAAACCGAATTAAAAAAAAAAAAAATATTGAACTTTTTTTATTGTTAAAAAATTTTCACCGCCCGGCTGACCGGCCGGTTATGTAAAGGAACTAGAACCTTAAAGTGTAGTTCTATACAGCGGAAATGTTTTGTGGCAAGACTTGTGAGTGCTTGTCGCAGGCATAATTGCGTCGAGCCGAAGCAATTATGCTTTGCGACAAGGACATATCACTTGTATTGCGATCGAGGTGAATTCATTTGTTTGGGTGTATGTACCACAATATTTACATTTTTTGCGATCCAGATTGAAAGCTCAGTACTGGGTTCCAGGTCCATTAAAGGACGCACCACCCGACATCGTAATTGTGACAAAGATGTGACTGAAGAGTCAAATACTATTTATAATGTCCTCAAAAGCAGGTTAGCTTCTTCATTGACTAAGGCTGTAGTTGTTGTTCGGGTTAATTGCTTGGCAATTTAAGCCAATTGCTTCGGCAATTTATGCTTTGCGACAAAGATATATCACTTGTATTGCGATCGAGGTGAATTCATTTATGAATGTTTCTCGTGAAGTTATTTTTAATTGAGCCATGGATAGATTCTGACTTGTATTAATCGGAAAATGATCATATGCTAAATAATATCGGATGGAAAAATCGTAGACGAAATCGCACCGTTTTTGAATAGACTTATTACCGATCCGAAATCATTTTTACTAATCTTCCCAATAAAAAGTACCACGGTTACATGAGTCACGAATTAAAATACCGGTAGTTAGAATTTCAACCCCCCCCCCCCCCTTGCCCCAAAAAGAAGATTTAGGTTTGTTGGAAATTTATAAATTTAAAATAGTTTCTCATTTCAAATAGACGTACATTTAAAGTGGTCCCGATAGGTTTGAAAAAAAAAGTTGGGAAAATAAAAATGTCATAGGAAAAACAGATGTGATCTTGCCGAAGGCAACCTTTCAACCCTCTTATTCCCGAGCTATATGATATCTCGAAAGTTGTAAATATTTTGTCTTGATACATAAGTTTATAAACGTTTTGAAACTGTCGTATATATATTTTTTCGGAATGAAAAAGGTTGAAAGGCTTACGCTATTCTGGAAACTTTCGAGAAATAAAATTGCAGACTACGGCTCTTAAAAAACAGTTCATAGCTATAAAAACGACTTTGTATATACGTACGATGCACAAGACTAATAATAATACGTTGCATGTTTAGGCCTATAAATAGATTCATGATGCTTTCATTTTCAAAAGATAAATATTGCCTTATCTGTATCATTTGTAGAAATCTCTCATTATCATCAAGGTGACGTTTTTTTTCTCTCTCTCAAAAAAAAAAAAAAAAAAAAAAAAAAAAAAAAAAAAAAAACTGATTTTTTTAATTTGTTCAATTATTAGAAAAATTATTCATCATTTTTGACGTATACGGATGAAATGGTTTTTTGCGACTGAAACAAATTTTTTAAAAGGAAAATATTAGAATTAATTTCCTTTTTCCGATGGGAATTTGAAAAGAACCATATGAATATTCGCAAACGTACGAAAGAGAGCATGGGGGGAAAAACGACAAACGGAAAAAAAAAAAATGAAAAACAAGTTGGCGGACTCCAGATTGCTACATTACATCGCCGTTGTGGAGATGTGGATCAAGCATGCGCTGGTTGAATGAGACCCGGTCGCACTCGCGAGCGAACCGGGACCCGTGAAGCTTCTACTTATCGGCTACACAACTTCGAAACTTACCAAATTTAAAATATTTTTTAAAAAAATAGTAAAGGATTACCTGGTACCGTGCGTGTTTTTTGAAAAATAAAAATAAAATAAAAATTTCAAATAAAATAAAAATATTCATCGGTTTAGTGTGCGGTTTGTTGTGGGTGCGAGTGCGGTTTGTTCTTTTTCCATTCCTTAGATAGTTTTTGTTGTTTATTTATTTTTTTTATTTTTTTGCTTATAAAGTTTAACCTTTGTTAATTAATAAAAGTGCGTTATGTTTATAGTTTGAATAAAATTAAAAATACATCTGATGGATATTGGATAACCTTTAACGGATTTTTAACGGATTATATTTCTAGGAAGCTGAAAGGTGAAGCTTTTTTGATTTTTTATTTTGGAAATAAAAAAAAAAAGAGAAATCATATCGAAAAGGTCAGGTGTTTTGAACGAAAATTAATTATCCGATGTAATTATTTAACGCAGGAGCTTTTTTTTTTTGCTGTTCGAAAAGGAAGTTCGGAAATTAACGATATAAATATTTAATCGGGGAGTTTCTTTTTTCTTCCCCTCCTTAACTCACGCGAAAAGGTTGCATCGAATCGAACGTCTTAATTGAAAAAAAAAGAAAGAGGAAGGAGTGACTATAAATGATATGTTATGAAAGACCATCGAATATACCTTAATGCGGTCTGAAGAGCTATGGAAACAATTTTTTTTCGCAAAAAGACAGAAAACGGCTTGCGACCCGAATCGTCAAGTTTAATCTTACGCCTTTTTTTTTGCTGTGGTCCTTATCTTTTAAAAAGACGAAAAAAAAAATAAATTTGAGATCATTTTTTCTGTTATCAGTATTTATCAATATTAGCAATTCTCACAAACATTCGGTCATTTATGATGTCATCCCGAATGGAAAGCACAGAATAAGTTTTATTTTGGGAAAATGAGAACGCCCTTGATATTTCTCCTTTTGATAATCAGGAAATCGTCACCCGAAAATAGAAGTCAAGGCTTTGTCAACAGTAAAAAGTTTCCTCCGAAGCTAAATGATACATATTAAAAAATATTATTTGTATATACAAACGACCTTCTTCATTTCATCTAGACCGAGATTAAGCGCATAACTCAACTAATATAAAGCCGTGTAAGCTTGAATTATACCCGCATCTCTGAAGATTTGAATAAAACCCTATCATTCTAATTATGAGGACGTCAACCGCGTATGTAAACTAATAAATTGGAAGTAATGTCCATATTTACCTTGCTTTGGGTTTTTTTTCTCTTTTTTTTTTTTTTAAACAGCTTGCTGTTTGTTACCATAAATTAAACGAAAGCTGTAAACCTACCTTTTTTTTGTAAAAGAAAAAAACATTTTTTTTTTTTTGGAAGAGCACGTAAGGTGCTGAATGATTCCTGAGGGATTCTCATCCTTAACGGAGAGAAAACGTTATTACGAAAATCCCCTCTGCATATTGTTAGCTAAACGGAAGACCGGCTTTTTCTAAAGATTCTAATTGCAATAACTCAAACTTCTAAACTCATTTTCTTACTAACGAGACAAGGAAAAGTCAACATTCGAAAGATGGGGTTGAGTTCCTGGGAATTATAAGCTTCTGTCAGTTTCGAATATATATTGTGCACGAGTTTTGATGAGCACGGTAGCAAATTATGTGAAACCCTGTTGGAAGTTTGGCGTCAGGGCAGTTGCAGTTCCCTCGGCCTGTAAAACGAAGGAAAATAAAAAAAAATAAAAATCATTTTAAGGATCTATCGAAGGAATTTACTTCCATTTTATTGCCGCGTTAACTGCCATGTATAGAGTCGATGCGTTGGTTCCTAGATGGTGTTAAAAGGGCGTGAATGGGTGATTGCTCACATTGTTCAATATTTAGACGTGGAATCATGATTTCGTTTCTCAAAGTATGATCAGCGTTATGTTTGTTTCCGGTATTGAACGGAAAATAAACATTTTTTTTTTTACTTAATACTTTTTATCTTCTGCTCTTCTCCTCTCAATTGTATATCTTTAAGATATTTGCAATAACTTCTGGATAGTACCGAAAATTCTAAAGTTGGTGTAAGCATTAAAGTGGAGGACTGGAATCTTCCAAAAATATTTGGCCGTAAAAAAAAAAAAAATGAGATCGGCGAACCGATCAAAGTGCTTTATCGACAATTTAAATAATTGTCAAAAATATGGTTCCTTTTCCGATCAAAGGTCTACCAAAGCCGCAGTAATGTCATACAGAATATGAATTTCGGAAAAGCTATTTCAGTTTCGGTATCCTCTATAGAGTGTTTCATACCCAGGTAGGAGACACTCTAGAGTGTATCCTACTCTAGAATGCTTCCTAACTAGGCACCACACACTCTAGAGTGCTTCTTACCTAGGCACCACACACTCTAGAGTGCTTCTTACCTAGGCACCACACACTCTAGAGTGCTTCCTACCTAGGCACCACCCACTCTAGAGTGCTTCATACCTAGGTACCACACACTCTAGAGTGCTTCCTACCTAGGTACCACACACTCTAGAGTGCTTCCTACCTATGTAGCGCACACTCTGGGAGTTCTTCCTACCTAGGCACCACACACCCTTGAGTGCTTCCTACCTAGGCATCCCACACTCTAGAGTGCTTCCTACCTAGGTAGCGCACACTCTAGAATGCTTCTTACCTAGGCACCACACACTCTAGAGTACTTCATACCTAGGCACCACACACTCTTGAGTGCTTCCTACCTAGGCATCCCACACTCTAGAGTGCTTCATACCTAGGCACCACACACTCTTGAGTGCTTCCTACCTAGGCATCCCACACTCTAGAGTGCTTCCTACCTAGGTAGCGCACACTCTAGAGTGCTTCTTACCTAGGCACCACACACTCTAGAGTACTTCTTACCCTGCATTTCCAGGAGTTTTTGTCTTCAAATCTTTTTACTTCCTCAAGAGACCATTTAAGGCTAAACTCCGGTATATTTTTTTTCCAACACCATGTTCTTCGAAATCGTTTCATAAATTCTTCTAGGAACAAAACATCAAAATTCTACTTACAAAGCGGTCTTCTACGATGTAATATGCGTCTTCAGAAAAAATTTCAGATTTCTTAATCAGCTACTTTTTCTCAATAATTAGACCTACAATGAATTCCCGGGAATTTTGGAAATTTACCCCAGACCCAGTTTTTAATAAAAAGTAATTCATGCAGAAATCTGCCACCGAAAGTGACCCTTCATAAGTTGGAACTTCACAAAAAAGGTGCAAACGATTTCGAAAATATAGGGCGTTGCAATGCAGTGATGAAAATGCTCAATGGGAGGGGAGTCTTCCAGCATGACTTGTTGTCAATAAGAGAAATACACGACAATTAAATCTATCCATCTTTCCGAAGGCATCAAGGGATCATATTTTTCCTGCTGTACTTGTTTGTGACATTCTTATTATAACAGGAGTACAAACGGCAAAGACGAAGTTTCCATCCTCTTCATGAATTTCAATATCCAAGCATTTCTCTCCTATTCGATATCCTTGCAAAAAGGAAATACACTTTAGCCTAGCCTTAAATAGGCAGAGAGTACAAGAGACCTGAAGGTCCCTTTTGCCATGAACAGTATCTTAAGGATCTATTCTCCGCATTATTTTCGTTAAAAAATAATTATAAGACTTTGGCAGTCACGTGGTATAATAATGGTAGTTCAGTTCTGTTTGATAAAATGCACCTATCATTAAGGAGTTCAGTTTCACGACAAAAGATTCAGAATGCGTGCCCCGGCTCAATTCTTCCGGAACAGAAGTCTCATGTGTATATATGTGTGGTACTAATTGAATTAAAATTTAAGTATTTTTTAATGTTTTCAAATAACTGTGTGTTGAGTTCCGAAATGGGAAAATAATCTATGAATAACCTTTCCATGTTATCTCTTCATCTGATGGGAAGCGAAATGTTTTGCTAATGGTTTTTGCTAATTTATTTACAGCATCCGTTAAGCAAGCTTTTCTAAACCATCGGGATTATGATCTAGGGGAATATTTGTTTTTGTTTCTGATCCCGTTTGAAAGAGAATTAGAAATTTTTCAAAGTGCTCTTCGGTTTAGGTGTTGAGCTTTATAGTTTCTGATTTTTTGAATGTCGTAATAACTTTGACGGGTTTGGAAATGATGAGTATTTATAAAATAGAAAAACACTGTGCAATTAGAATTAAAATTAAAGCTGGAATTTTAAGAAATTTATGGATTTTGCGAAATTAAGACTCCTATTTTTAGCTTTTTGGCAAATTGCAAAGATAATACTTTGGAAACCGAAATTATTGCAAAAAAATTGGATGTACGTAAAAATGCATCAATTATTTATATAAAAAACTCCACTTTTGGAACGATTTTTTTTTCTTCATCTAATATAATAATGCATAAATAATGCATAAGTAACTATGCATAAAATTGGAAAAAATGTTGACGTTGCATAATACAATTATTGTGGTGTGCAATTTAACAAAATATTATGCATAAATTTTGTAAATACTATGTATGTCGAAATTATAATTATATATAATGCATATATTATAATGCATATATTATAATTATATATCTAATGCATATATTATGCAATTATAATTATATGTTATGATGCATATCATAATTATACATATTAAAAATTATGCATACTAAAAATTATGCATATTATAATTATGCATATTAAAAGTTATGCATTAATTTTGTTAAAATTATGCATGTCGAAATTATACGAAAATAGTTTATTTCTTATATAATTTTTTCGTTTATTTTTGAAATAATTTCACATATTTTTCTTCCTCCAATCTAACAGACATTTCACGGGACTAAATGTAGTTCACCTCAATAGCTGGAAAAGTTTTTCTTTGGAAAGAAACACATTATTTTTCACAGGTGACGCCGTCGTACTTCAGAATCCATTGTAGCTTTTATATGTGACGTCTCTCAACGAGAAATGACTTGCTGCTATTTCAAACATCGAGGAGTTGATATAATTTTGTCGTGTATTTCCCTGGAACGTCGTTTGTTCCCCGTAAATCAACTCAACGAATTCCGCGAAAAAGCGGGAAATATACATGTAAGCTACATCCTCGGGAAAACTATTCTCAATGAATAATTAAGCAATTTCATAAACCGGTTGCTGGGAAACTTTATGATTTCGTCTTTGCTAAACGGAATTTTACTAATTAATGCGAAATCTACCAGCGAAAACACTTTCGGCTTTCACTTTTCTTGACAGGTTTCGGAAGGTGTATCTAACGCTAAAGCCTGGAAATCCCCTCTTTTCCAGATTTAAACATTCGTCTCACGTTTAAAATTACTTCTCGATCAAGACGTCAGCTGAAAACTTCAACTTAATTCAAGTTTTTATCGAATTTTGTTTCTCCCCCTCCCCCTCTTCTTTTTTTTCTTTCTCGCTTTCTAAATCTACTTTTTTTTCTGAAGACGAAAAAAGAAATACCTGAAGTTCTTCTCCTGTATCAAGGCAATAATTTTTCTTGGGAATAGTACATTACAATGAAAAAACAAAGGAGTAAAAAAAAAAGTTAACTGGGATGAAACGAAAGGCGTTCGTAAAAAAACTTTGAAATGCAATCCCTTTTTTTTTCCTACTTTTCTTTTCTTTCTTTCTTTTTTTTTTTTTTTTTCTTTTTTTCGTTTTTTTTTCTTTCCTCCTTTCCCAACTTTATTAAAGAATCGTAAACTTCTGCGAAAGTTGTTCTTTGTCAAAGAGAACTATCCAGTCAAAGGAACATCAAAACTCGACAAATGACTCCGGTCTGTACGTATGGAGGAGATAAATAAGAAGTCCTTACCGTTTGGGGTTGGACGTGACTTTCGAAAAGGGAAGGGTTTTCCTCCGGTTTAAATTAAAGGTCAGTTTTAGAAACTAACCAGATGAAAATTACCTATTCATATTCAAATCTTTAAGCAGGAGTCTCCGGAGGGATTTTCCTCAGATTTCCCGGGAAGTTATTTTAATTCCAAGAATATAAATCTTTTTTTAAAAATACGCGAATTAAAAGGAAAACGATCAAAAAAAGCAGATCATCTATATTATATAAACAATTCAGCTTGTTGTTTATCTTCGTACCGATTTAATAACCCCCTTAAATCGTTGCCAGGCCAAGTTTTTTCCTCGGACGTAACGTAAGTTCATAAATTTAAAAAAAAAAAAAGAAAAAAGTTTAATTTGAATTGCCTTAAAAATCCCGAAGGAAGCAAAATCAAGCTGCGAAATTTTATTACGCTTAATTCAATTATCCGTTTCAACTTGAACTGCATTTTTACTGTGCATTCCGTTTAAAAACAACAAGAAATTAATAAGTTTTCGGGATTATAATTACCGAACGGTATACAAAAAAAAAAAAAAAAAAAAACTGGAACATGATTCCGTGGGCTTGAATTATTTATAATTTTTTTCGTGGAATATAGTTTTTATATGGAGTTCGGATTGATAACGCACACGAAGGTGGCGACAAATTCGCTTTTCGATGTGTTCAAGTCATGTTTTTGATTAAAAATAAATTCTTTTTCATCCCTTCTTCCCCCCCGTCCCCTTGAAAAATTTTTTATCAGCTCGAAAGTTATGACTTAACGCCACTTTATAACGCTTCTTGTTTGTTTAAAAGAAAAAAAAAAGAATAGAAAAGAAAGCCCACCTCGTGCCGTGAAAAATGTGGGAAGGGATATAGATAGTTAAAAATTCAGAAATACATTTTTATGTTGGGAAGCCTACATATTGTGTTATCAATTTTCGGGAACAATGAAAAGCCTCTTGATCGATTTTATGTTTTCACGATTCATTCATTTTATACGTCGTTCTATCGAGAATCGAGGTTTTCAAGGCAACTGGAATCGATTCGCTTTTTAGGTCGGTAAACTCATTTAAATTTTGATGGAAAGAAATGAAGGTTTTTCTTTTTATTATTTCGTAAAATTTCTTTGTAAAAGACGTGTTACACATATTTAATAATTCTTTATAAGGTATGAGGCATGAACGAACATCCATATGTATCCCTTTCAGATTTAGTAGTAATGAGTGTCATTAATTAATGAATAATAAATTAATAAGGATATAAAGGTATAAGGTATGAGAGAATCAGTGGCTCCAGGGGATTAAAATTTTGTTTTAATTTAAATATGGTGACTGAAAACATAATCGCGTAAAGTTTAGGTAGGTGGTAATATTGCCGCAATAATTGTTGCATTAATAGACGAACCCGTAGGAATTATGCCCCTATCATC
This sequence comes from Liposcelis bostrychophila, assembly GCA_037577465.1. Lineage (NCBI taxonomy): Eukaryota > Metazoa > Arthropoda > Insecta > Psocodea > Liposcelididae > Liposcelis > Liposcelis bostrychophila. The sequence goes on from CM075210.1 coordinate 12,442,036, forward strand.
CGCGGTATATTTTTGCTGGGGTTCTGGACGGGTATTCACTTCCTGAGGATTACCGAAGTTTAGATTCCAATTCAAGGAGTTGATTTTAATTTTTTTGGTCTCGTGAATTTTGGGTCATAAGAACGCTCCTAAATTCCCAGAAAGTTATTTAATTTTGCATTTTTTGGACTCTTCGGGGAAAAAATTAAGAAAAGTAAATCAATTTTTTCAAAAATTGTGAGGAACTAGGGCAGTCTTTGTCAGGGGTCCGAAGCTGGTAAAAATTGTCCGCACTAAATTGGCAAAGTTTTTGGCGCAAATGCTGGCATTTTTTTGGCACCATCAAATATTGACAAATTTTTGGCACCACCATCAATTTTGTTAATTTTTTTTTTTTTTAACTTGTTACAATAACCGTCTCTTATTGTAGTGCTGGTTAATACAATCGGCCGCTTAATATAGTCAAAACTCGTGGCCTATCTCAGTTATATTCAGCATTGCTATCGGATCATAGTTATAAAACTGGTGCCAGCATTAATGCTGCGCGCTGGCATCAAGTTTAAAACAAATTATCTAGCACTGGCACCAGCATCGCCACCGGTCTAAGTTTTTAACCAGTCCCAACTGGCATCGGCGCCGTCTCCGGCATCGGCTTGAAACCCCAGGTCTTTGTCTGCTTTGTCTGCTTCTGCTAGTTGCAGCTTAACCGACACTAGGTTTAGCCGAAGAAAAAGAAGCAGGGAACCTTGGGCGAGGGCCGTTGGAGGTTATGGATTTCCACAAATCAAGTATCGATTCCTTATGTTCTACTGATTATTATGTTTAGCTCCAGAAATGCTCCAATTAAGAACCAAATCAATAAGCAAGATCAAAGACTAGGTTTTGAAATGCTCTTCTTGGTATTAGCGAGAATCGCATCTCAAATCCTGATATCCCGCGACTGCCGGTATAGGAGACTGAGAACACTCCCAGAAGAGAAACTCTAGAGTGTTCCATACCTGTGGTGAAAAGTACTCTAAAGCCATTATCAACCAGGTATGACTTTTCCTAGTTGGTTAAAAAAAAGCAAGAGTTACTGTAATGTTTAAAAAAAAAAAAAAATTGTCAGGCCCGAGGTACTCTACTTCTTTTCAGAATTTTTTTACAGGAAGATGGGCAATTGCTATATTATAACAAAAGTGCGAAATCATTTTTTGTAAAAAATAATTTTCGTTTTTTTTTGTGGATAATATCGTTGGATATTTCTGTTCTAGGCAGGTCAACTGAAAACATCCTCTTTATAGCATATATGGTTGTGTCCAAGTCTAGCAAAATTGACTCTACACTGCATCCTACCATCAGGTGCCGTAGGCTCGTGAATGAGTAACACCTGCTACATTAGATGAGGAAACAAGCTTTATCCTTTTTTTTTTCAAAATAGAACTTCCACCCGGCTTATTTCTCAAAATACAAAAAAAGTTTCAGCTGATGGGTTACGAATTTTATTTTACAAAATAAAAGATATTCCATCAAGATTCTTGACAGATGCTGTTTTTACAGTATACGATTCCAAGTAATTACATGCATGTAAAAAAGTTCTTAAATACTTTTGAATCCGTCTCCGGATACTTTTGAATACTTTTGAAGCGACCTTTTTTATGAATGAAATTTCTTGTCTCATGGGGAGACGGTAGCGAGTTAGGCTGAATACCCCAGAGGTTTGTAGACCTGAAAACATCCTATCAAAGTGCTTTCACCTCTGACCATAGCGACATCTAAGGGTCAAGTGATGCAACATTAAGATCTATGCAGCTACCTATTACTATAGGTGTTCATAAGTAGATCTGACATCACATCATCGACTTCAATGAAATTTTCTCATAAGGATTCTAAGCATTTCGACTTGAGCGATAAGCACTTTAAGACACTAATCAATTTACAGAAGTTGCTCCCCATGGTAGTCGATGAAAAACCGATAGGTAATTTTCGTTGAAAAGCATCTCAGGGGAAGCTCGCTTTAAGCTCAAGGCTAGGTTTCTCGTTCAACTGTAAGCTGCGGAAGAATGAATTCGGCGTTTGAAAGAAAATCATTAAACATTTAAAATTAAGAGAATATTGAAATTGCAGGTATAATATTCCGACTCCAATTTGTTTAACAATGTTTGGGCTGGATAAGATGCTTAACTATTCCCGTAAGCAAAAAAAAAACTAGTTTATTATCTTCTTCGAACACGAACCTGAAATAATAATTCTCATTAAATTCAATTATTTACTCCTTTCTTATTCCGCAAAGAGAATTTTATCCTACGCAGTAGCAGCTCCTTCCTAGTATCGGTGCAGTGAACCGACCTTAAATGCAACAAGCGAAGCCTCCTCCGCATTTTGTTTTGATTTAATCAGATTGGGATCCTCGAAGAATCATCCCTTCTTTGAATATATATAACTTTCCCTGTGAAAGCTTCGGAGAGAACTTAAAAGGAAAATTAGTTGTTAACGTTGTCCAAACTTTGTTTTATGGTTTTCCCTGATCGTTCCCCGTGATCGGAAATATTTCCCCGAACTTCCAAAACTTTTTGATGATGATATCTAAATCAAAGTTAAATCAAAAAGATGTTAAGTGACGACTATTGACCGGTTAATGATATTAAAAAAAAAAAAAAAGTCTCAAGATGCTAAGTATAGACCGAAAAAATGAGTTCATTGAATGTTAATGAGAGTTGATAGGTGATCGGGGATCTAGTCCCTCCCAAAAGTAAGACTGGTTTGCCTGCATCTTGAACAATCGAATGTGACTGTTAAGGGCCGAATACCAAAACGTCATCTCGTTTAAGATCTTTTGATCTCGGAAATAATCTAGATTTCTCGCCTGATTTTTTTTTATTATTAAGTCTTCATTGTTCGTATTCTTGTCCTTCCTTCATTTGATTAACGTTGAGTTCGTCGTAACAATTAAATCGTGATTTACGACGCGTTTAAAAAAAAAAAAAAATCGTCGTGGTATGGAAACACCGCTTGCCGTACATGGACACTTTTACTTGCCTCACCTAATTTTTTTTTTTTCCGACTAAATCAGCTTCAACGCTTCAGCAATGAATTTTAAAAACATTTCCAAAGTCACGCAACGATATCAAATAAGGGACTTTTAATGATTAACGAAATGATAAGAAAACGTCAGCAAATTGCTTGAGATAAGTTCCAGACACGATTTTTGTTTTTTAACACAGTCGACAATATAAACGGGCCTGCAAAATTGATTTTTCGCAAAATAAAATAATTCTCCGTTTTGCTTAAAAAAAAAAAGAAAAAAAAATTGCTTCTTGTTCGCTCTGACCGAGATTTACGAGATTCCATGTTAATAAGGATTAATTGGGGCTAATCGGAGAAAAGTAGTTTTCAATGTTTATCTCTTGTCTTTCTCCTAGCAGGATTATCAGAGCTTTTCGCTTTCGAGTTTGTTTTTTGCTTAGTTTTCAGTTTGAATCGGTTTATTTTTACGAAGTTTTTTCCTTTTTTTTTACGTCATTGTCTGTGGTCCATTGTTGGCTTTTTATTACATTAGAGGCGTTTAAGTAGCTCCCGAGATTATATTTGGAAGGAGGATAGCAATCTTGAGTTGTTATGTATTACGTTACGTAGTATGTGGGTTTATATCTTTTACTATTATTTCCTTTTGAATATTTCTTCTTTTTTTTTCTGTTTGTTTGTTTGAGGCATTTAACATGGTCCGTTTGGCTATCCTATGCAGTCGAAAGGACTGAAATGGCTATATTCCCTTTAAACCATTTGCGTGTTTCCAGTTAATGTCTTAAGATTGAATTACGGTTCACATCGCAATAAAATGAGATTGTTACATGCTGGTGAGCTGTTATTCCGTTGCGGTTTTTGCTGTATTAATCTCTTAAGTGGGAATTACTAACTTAAGCGAAATAAGGATTCGGTTATTGCAAAATCATCAACAAGATTTCGATCAGTTATGCTGTTGTAATTTGAAGCACTTAACAGGAAGATTTTGGGTCGAAGTTCCGTCCCGCAGACCGAAGTCCCTTTGATTCGGTGAATAAATTTTTTTAGAAAGAAAACGTATATATAATCTAGTGTTTCCCAGGGATTTAAAAAGTATTTCGGACTCCTGGATTTACTGGTAATAGTATATTTCATTACTAGGAAATTATGGGTGAAATAACACCGAGACGATTGCCGCTCGAGCGAAACGAGAGCGGAAATCGTCTCGGTGTTTTGACAACATTCTCCGCTGGATGGTAAACCCAGTAAATGTTATTTGGTATACACAATATGGTTTTTTGTCTCTATCTAGACCTTGGACAGATATTATAACAAATTCTTGAAACACCGAGACGATTGCCGCTCTCGTTTCGCTCGAGCAGCAATCGTCTCGGTGTTATTTTACCCATAATGCTTTAGTCAGTGAAAGATTCTTTTTTTTATAAGTGGCCACGGTCGTATAGACAGGTCCGGAAACTTCCTATGCCGTTCATGTCCCGCTTAGCTACGCAAATTTTAGTTCTAAAATGGGCCACTGGCGGCGCTGCGACCTTGAGAGCCGCAACATGCCTAATCGTATAAGTTGGGACCATGGCCATATAAACGTCTACACGGCTGTGTGCCGCCATCGTCGGCATCAAATCTCAATGACCAATCAAAAAGCGCCTCTCTAACAAGTAGCGCTTACGGTGCTAGAAAGGAAGAACTAATTTTTGCGTAGTTAAGCGGGACATGATCTCCCATGTATAAGGGATAGGAGTTTCCGGACCTGTCTATACGACCGTGTAAGTGGCACACCTGCAGAGGAATTTTGGACAATACTACCAACATTGCTTTTTAGGTTGGCTCATTTGCTTTGCATCAAAAAGAAAATGTTTTTGTTGCTGATGACGTCAGAGGCACGATATTTGTGAAATATCATGCAAGTAATCCCACACAGCACCTTTCCTTTCAGGAACGTTCCATCCTTAAACCTTCAAAGTTTCCACATCTTTAAAAAAAATTAAAAACCTCTGATTCTAAGATGGACTAGGGTTTAGCTTTGAGAGAATAAGGTGACTCTAATTGAACTTTTGGCCAACTGGAGTGAGCAATTCTTGTTTTTAGCAACTTGTTACAACTTGCTTCGAACCACAAAGGAAAACAGTTTGGCTTCGGTTTGGGAAGTTTTAGTTGCAGTTCTTTGTCACTGAGTCTTTTCACAGATAACTCATATTTTATTTCATATAACTCATATTTTTTTGACGCTCCTCCTTCGCCTCTTTTACCTCTAGACGGCCTTGACGTAGATTTACACTTACCGCCTTATTTTGAATTTCGGGCAGAAGTGGAAAATTGTATTTATAATTAAACCATAAATGGGGATATAAAAAGCGAAATTTATGGCGTTGAAGAACAAGTTTAAAATTTAAATAATGTTCAAGGTATTGGTCGATTCTTCTCGTACACAGCATTTCTACAAAACCGTAAATAAAAATCAACTACTAGAATTTCGTAATTTTTTTTTTTATTCGAGATTTGAGGTTTTTATTTTATTGCCTCGTTAAATGTGCAAAATCGAGTTTCTCGTTTTCAAAGAAAGTGAAATTTTAGCTCATTTTTTTTTTTTCTTTTCTGAAATATTAGGATTCTTTTTACGTTCTCGGTTAAAAACTAAGAAACGTTTTTAAGTAAACACCGAGTCGTATTTTAATTTAAAGGCGCCGACCTAGCAATCTACTTGTTGGATGTAGAGTGAGAGAGAGAGAGACGAGTTTGCTTTCTCAGCACTTCCTTCAAGTTCGTAGAAACGTTGAAAATTAACAGCTTCCGAAAACCTGCAAAGTATTTTAAACTTCTTATACTATATTAGTCGGAAAAAGAGTCTTAACGGCATTTCACAAAACTCAGACGGAAGATATTTATTCAAGATTCCTTTATCGTAATTACATTCATAGCTCCCTAAACGTCCTTTCTACGCCAGTCATAAAATTATTTCATAACACTTCAAATCAAACGGCTTTTTTTTTCTCTCTCCTCTCCACAACAAGTGAAGTTCTCAGTCCTTCTTTCATATGTAAAGGTCGAGCCGAGAACAGTCTGCGCTGTTATTTTATAATTTTTTTAACATCCCAACGTGAAAAATATAATCCGCTGACAAAAGCGTCCAACCGTGTGCAATTTCTCATGAGAAGTCTCTTTTTATTACTGCATTTCACCTTTTTTTTTAATCTACCGCCTTTTTTTCCTTTCAATTCGACGCTCTTAACCTTTTAAAGGTTAAAAAGTTATTTTCGTTCCTCGAAAGCCCCTGGAAAATGCGTTTAATGATCCCAGCCACCTCAACCCGTGCATATAGTTCATTATAGTTTCTAACGCGGGGATTTAAACATATAAACTGAGAGGAAAATTAAACATTTGTTTCACCCCCCCTCCCCCTTTTTGGTTTTAAACCTTTTAACCTTCTCTCGACGGGAGGCTTACAAAAGTACATTTTGGAGTGATCCTTTTTTAACCTCTCCCTCCGCGATTCTCCCTTTTGCACCTCCCCCTTCCCCGGTTTCAAAACTGAAATTCGATGATTTTGTAAAGAGCTATGCTATGTTTCCGACTGTCTGTCGAATTCGATTTCCGATTTTTAATGTAACCTTTTCCCTTATGCCGGATATCAACGTCCTATTTGATGAAAAATCGTCCCGATTTTTGTTGTTGTTTCTGTTTTTGCGACGCTATTGTTTCTATGTATTTTTCTAAAATGCATGTAATCGACGGAAATAATACGTGTATAAACAACAACAAAAAAAATCGAAGGGGAGGGGAGGAAAATATTTTTCGAATTTGAAAATAATTATTATGTACGATCGTTGATATTTTTATGCGAAATATTGAAATTCCATGTTTTCCCTTTATTTCCGAACCAATATTTACAAGTTGGCTTGATTTTTTTTTATTTTTTAATTAGAATGAATGGAATTAAGGCATCGTTGAAAAAGTTGTTTAAACGTCTTGGATTGATTCCAAAACGATTTCATTGCGATTAACAAACAATAACCATGCACCTCAATGAAAGCCGAACGGACACACGTCGAATTTTTTTTTCCCTTCCCTTTAATTTTGGATAAAATTTGACTTTAACGGCGATAAAAATAAACTAGATTCTCGTGTGAATGCTAATTTGTAAGTTCAATTAGGATTCTTTTTTTTTTTTTTTTTTTTTTTTTCAAACTCGTTTAAATAGCTCTATGTTTCTGATTGATCGACTAATAACCACTCGGGAGATATTTAGAGAATCGAAAGCACGTGGTTGCTCAATTACCATTTATTATGCTTAAATAATTCGTCATGTTGACAAGACCATTATTTATAGCTTCAAATGGTTTGTGAATTGATTGGGAAAATATAGAAAATGAATTGATGATGATCGTGGAAATATTTGTTGGGAGAGCGAGTCTGCTTTTTTTTTAACATATTGGCTGCACGACAACAGGATACTGGATTTTAACACCTTGGCGCCGAAACTGAAAATAAATTACGCCGTTTTTAGCAAGATATTAAAAAATACTACTACTCGATACGGGTTCTGTAATGGTCGTTTTTTGAACCTACACCTGGATCGATTTTTTTTTTTTTTTTTTTTTTTTTTTTTTTTTTTTTTTGTAACCGTAACCGGCAACCAGTTCTTACCGCTCTAAGTTGGATGTAGTCGTGCCATCGTTCTCTTCTGAGGCTGGTATTCTGGTCGTTTTCTGGGGTTGTTTATTATCTCTTTGGTTTCACGCAGAGATGTTTGCTTTCTTTTCCGAGTACTGAATAAAGTAGGGTAATAATTATTTGATTTTTATTGACAAAAATGCAGGCTATGAGAGCCTCGGAGTTATTGGGAATAATTTAAGAGTATCAATGTTTTTACTGTTATATGAGTTTCTCTTGTTTGATTGATGGACCTTCTAGGTTCTGATTGGCAGAATTGCGGGGTTCTAAGAAAAAAATTAACAACTTTCAGAGAAGCTTCTTTTATTTGAGTAATTATTTTATTTTTTTGGAGAAGAAGTGAATCAGCAGTCTAGCATCTTCTTTTAGCTTAATCCTTCTACAATATTGTCAGTAACGTAACGTATGTTATTATTCAAGTTTTTACTAGTACTAAGTCTTACTAGTATTAAGTCATGAAAACCCTAAACAGGTCGAAGCCCGACTTATGATGCCTGTATGTTCGGTTAGTGTTAGATGGTTGGACGGGATTACTAGATATTAGCCTTAAAGTTACCTCACCTGAACCATCTCATGGTTTCTTCCTCCGAGACTTGAAGCCGATGGCATTGTTGTTGGAGTCGGCGCCGCCGCATCGGAATCGAAAATATTTTCCACTGGAATAGGCGTTGCGGCATCGAAATCTTTAACGTTTTTTAGCCGGCCGCGGCCGGCATCTTCAACGGCATCGGCTTCAAACCACTGGTGTTCCTCCAAATCAGTGAAATTATAATTTTATTTTATCCTAATCTTATCGATTAATAGGACATAAATGTGTGACTGGCACTATCGATATCTATGCCCTCAGGATCCTTATATCGATAAGTATAATTATATCGATAGATTTCTTTGTATTAAAAATGCGCTCTTTTAGTTTTTTAACGATCCGAAACAATAGGGTGGTCACTGGTCAAGATCCTATCTGCTTATGGCCATTGAGTTTCCAGCATTGTGTGCTGATTCTGTCACTCTGGGTTTTGCAACTTTTTTTTTTTTTACACCATTAAGAGGAATCATCATCGTGGCAGCAGACTAATCGTATTTTACTTTTTACGGGAAAATGAAGACAAATCTCGAAACAAAAAATATCAAGGAACAATTTTCGGAATTTTTTCCTAAAAACTCCTTAATATTTTTTGTTTCGAGATTTGTCTTCGTTTTCCCGAAAAAAGTAAAATACGATTAGTCTGCTGCCACGACGGATGATTCCTCTTAATAAATTACGTTTGATTTTTTTTTTTTTTAATAAATTGGTCGTGCGTCACAAGTATTACGATTCGTTACTGACGGTAAATTGCACTTTAGACTGGACTTTGGCAGTCAGCATTCAGCATTCACTCTAGAGTGACGTTTTAGTAAGTACATCAATCTGGAGTGCTGTTTGGTTGGCTAACATGCACTTTAGAGAGTAATTCACTGTAAAAAATTTACAGTGAAAAATTTACTGTAAAAAATTTACATGTTTTGGCTAATTGATCTCTACTCTTTTGTAATATTGTAAGTTCATAGCCAGGCATCATAGTTGTCATATATGTCCTGAATGCCCTATATTTTGACAACCTCGTATACGTCCTATAAATTTTTTAAGTTTCTCCTATATTTTTGTAGGTATAATTAAAAAATGCTTAGAAAATCAATTTTTTCTTAGCTAAAATTAATATTTTATGATAAATTTGTTATTTTCTGGCGCAATAGGCTATTTGGTTTTTTTATTTCTTTATAATTAAAAAAAAAAAATGATTTTTCAAACTTCTTAATCAAAAATTTTGATCCCTAAAAAACAAAAAAAATGGAAATTGAGAGTTTTGTTCTGCATTTGTCCTATATTTCTTTAAAAGACTAGTCCTATATTTGTTCAAAAAATGTCCAGTTTTTTCTTAAGGAGGGACTATGATGCCTGTTCATAACTTGCCAATAAAAAGAATTTTTAAAAAAATTGTAAAGGAGCCCTTGTGTCTGAGACTTTCGGTTTTTATTTATTTTTTTTTTTATTTTTTTTTTTCTTTTTAGTTTCTGTTTACTCTGATTGCTTGATAAGAAACCAGAGTATTTCATACCTTGATAACAGCCATTCTAATGTGATCCCTATATCCGAAGATATGTAGCACTTTGAAGTGGCTCTTATCTGAAAGTGTTCCCTGCCTCCTACACTCGTTCTAAGTTTTTTCTCACTTTTGACTGGAATAAACAAACAGAAAACAAAAAAAAATTTGGCCAAGTCGACTTGAAAACGAGTCAATTTTGAAGTTACTGCTTTTTAAAGTAAAAACCTTTTCCATAGTTAACTTACGGAATTTTCACATTTAAAAATGTAACTAATTTTTGAAACAAGTTCTAAAACTTTTCTTCTTTAACTTAATAAACTTTTAAAACAAGTAAAATTCTGCTCAAAAAAAGCCATTTTTTTACTTTGATTTTAAAATAAAGGAATTGTTTAAATCAAAATTTAATCTAAATCTAAATGTAATTGTTTAGCCGGACAAAATTCGCTTCTTCGTTTTAAAAATATTTCAAAATTTCAAAAGCACCGTAAAAAGCATTAAATGACGAAATTCGTAGTAAAAAAACTTATTGCGGTAAAGCTTTCCGTGACTTTTTTGACATTGTGACATAATGTAACTTCGCGATGACAAAAATTGCTGTATTGAAAAGAAAAAAAAAAGTTGCATTCATGATTTTGCAAATTCCAATGACAAGAAGCTCGTAATGTGTTTGATTTGTTACATTACTACTCTTTTTAATAAAAGATAAAATCATGTAAATAATAACTACATCTTTTATTTTAAACTTAGCGGTCATTTGCGAATGATGAATATTTTACAACGCAGCAATAATTTCTTCAGATCGTAGAATTAACATGAAATTAAGAGCCCGCATGATAAAACGCTGCCTTGTCAACTTAAGCTTGATCTGAGGATAAAGCAAATATCACGATCATAGATTTTCTGGAAATGAATATCTTTGTTTCCACATGTTGCATTCCTCCTCCCCGTCCATTTCATATTTACGATTAATATTAATGTAAATAAAAAGAAGATTGAAGTAATTGCTAGGAGCCATATTCAAATTTATTTATCTAAATGGATATTAAAAAAATATATTACACTTCGCCTTTACAATTTTCAAAGCACTTTTATGAGCTTTAATTCAGGAAACGTTACTCGAGGGCACACGAAGTATAATAAGTGGTTTTGCCTAGTCATTTCACATTAAATTTTTTAATTAATTTTTGATAGGATTTAAAAAAAAAAAATTGACCTAATGATCAGGAATGGGAAAGAAATGTGCATGGGTTCATCTTGTACGAAAATAGCAGTCCGCTCAGGGAGAACTGCACTGATCTATGAGGATTAAGGTCCAAATCTTGAACCACGATCGGTTACCGTTGAGATTGCAGTTGTTGGTTGTTGTTGCTGACTGAAGTTTTTGAAAATTTGAGTTTTGGCGGTAACTTGGGGAAATATTTCGCGACGTTGGAAGCCGAATGGTTCCAAATCGAATCCCCCTGCCCAATCAGTTTTTTTATGAAAATTGTCTCTATATGTATCAAATACTATATATAAAAAATAAATTTTTAAAAGCAGCTTCTATTTAACTAAATAGGATTAAAAAGCAAAAAATAATAATTTTTTTACTTATCTACCCCATACTGCCACCGAGTAGCTAATAAAAGCAGTACGAAAATTTGGCGTCAGGGGCCCATGTTGCAGTGCCAATTAAAATTTTCGTACTGCTTTTGTTAGCTACTCGGTGGCAATATGAGGTAGATGAGTTTTAAAAAAAATTATTTTTTGCTTTTTAGTTCGATTTAGTTAAATAAAAACGGTTTTTAAAAATTTATTTTTAATTAATTCTTTTTATTAAAATATTTCTACAATTTTTTTCAAAAATCCTATTTATGTCTGCTGTTGATGGTGCATACTTCTAAATAAGTTTGCTTGGCGATCTCAGCCTTTTTTACCGACTTCTATAAATATATGGAAGGAGGTTATGTTCTACTATACATATTGTTATCTTATACATACACTCGTAATTGAATTCTGAAAAAGAAAAAAAAATATATAAATAAAAAAGAAAAATAAATTTTTAAAAACCGCTTTTATTTAGCTAAATCAAACTAAAAAGCAAAAAAATAATTTCTTATTTTTACTCATCTACCCCATACTGTCACCGAGTGGCTAATCAAAGCAGTACGAAAAAAAAAAATGTTTTGCTTTTTAGTCCGATTTAGTTAAGTAAAAGCGGTTTTTAAAAATTTATTTTTAATTAATTTTTGTATTAAAATTTTTATTTCTTTTTAAAATACTATTTATGTCTGCTGTTGATAGTGCATACTTAGAAATATGTTTGCTTGGTGATCCCAGCCTTCTTTTTTACACATAATTGCATGCTGAAAAGGAAAAATAAAAATAAATTTTTAAAAATTGCTTTTATTTAAGTAAATCGGAGTAAAAAGCAAAAAATATCTTTTATTTTTTATTTAACTACTCCATGCTGCCACGGAGCTGCAATATCTTGTCAGATTTTGCAAAAATTTTGATCACCGACAACAATCTGCTTTTTTTTTTTTTTGCAAAGATCTGGCACTGCACCATGGGCCCCTGATGTTAATGTAATGAGGCGTACTGATTAAATCAGTACGAAAATTTGACGTCAGGGGCCCATGTTGCAGTGTCAGTTCAAATCTTCGTACTGCTTTTATTAGCCACTCGATGGCAGTATGGGGTAGATGAGTAAAAAAAATTATTTTTTGCATTTTAGTTCGATTTACCTAAATAAAAGCGGTTTTTAAAAATTTATTTTTTATTAATTTTTTTTATTAAAATTTATATTTCTACAAGTTTTTTTTTTAAAATCCTATTTATATCTGCTGTTGATGGTGCATACTTAGAAATGTGTCTGCTTGGTGACCCCAGCCTTTTTTTTTTGACATAATTGAATGCCATGATTGAATGCTGAAAAAGAAAAAAGTAAATAAAAGATAAAAAATAAAAATGCATTTTTAAAAACTTCTTTTATTTAAGTAAATAATGCTGCTTCTCCATTATGGCTCAAAATTAATTTTACAAAATTAATTTTATAAAATTGTTGGGAATAATGCTTTTATTTTGCTAATCGAACATGAGGATGACTTAAAAAAGGATAAGAAATCTGTAAAAAATAAATATGTTTTTTTGAAATGAAAAAAGAAAGAAGAAGCGCATAATTTCTGGTAATTTTATAAAATTAATTTTGTAAAATTAATTTAGGACCATAATGGAGAAGCAGCATAAAACAAAAAATCAATTTTTTTTTTTTTTTTTTTTTTTTTTTTTTTTTTACCCATCTACCCCATGCTGCCACCGAGCTGCAATATCTTGTCAGATTTTGCAAAAATTTTGAACACCGACAACAATCTGCCTTTTTGCAAAGATCTGGCACTGAAGTCCCTCATGGAAATTATATATGCGATTTTAAGGAAAAAAATATATGGCGCATATAATTTTCAGTGACATATATATGCCACATATAAATTACATATTACCGACATATAAATTTTATTAAAAAGGCATATATGTCGACAATATGAACCGAAAAAACATACATCTTAATAATATGCGGCATAAATTTTGCACATATGCGACAAAATTTGGCATATATGAGCTATAAATGTTCGCTTTTTAATATAATATACATACATGCGACATATAGTTATGCATATATTTAACATATATATACAAACCAGCATATATGTCGACAATATGGAAAATGCCAAAACAATTATATGCGGCATCTAAGCCAGTTAATATGTCACATATAAATCATGTTACGAAGTATTGACATATATGCGGCATAAAACGGGCATATATGTCACACATAACGGCTTTAGCATTTTTCATATCGTTGACATATATGCTTAGTTATCCATATATTTAAAATATATATTACAAACGAGCATATATGTCGACAATATGGAAAATGACAAAACTATTATATGCGGCATATAATCCAGTTTATATGTCACATATAAATCCAGTTCTGAAGTATTGATATATATGCGGCATAAAACGGGCAAATATGTCACACATAACGGCTTTAGCATTTTTCATATCGTTGACATATACGCTTAGTTATCCATATATTTAACATATATATAGGAACCAGCATATATGTCGCCAATATGGAAAATAACAAAACAATTATATGCGGCATCTAAGCCAGTTTATATGTCACATATAAATCCAGTTCTGAAGTATTGATATATATGCGGCATAAAACGGGCATATATGTCACACATAACGGCTTTAGCATTTTTCATATCGTTGACATATATGCTTAGTTATCCATATATTTAAAATATATATTACAAACGAGCATATATGTCGACAAGATGGAAAATGACAAAACTATTATATGCGGCATATAATCCAGTTTATATGTCACATATAAATCCAGTTCTGAAGTATTGATATATATGCGGCATAAAACGGGCAAATATGTCACACATAACGGCTTTAGCATTTTTCATATCGTTGACATATATGCTTAGTTATCCATATTTAACATATATATAGGACCAGCATATATGTCGCCAATATGGAAAATAACAAAACAATTATATGCGGCATCTAAGCCAGTTTATATGTCACATATAAATCCAGTTCTGAAGTATTGATATATATGCGGCATAAAACGGGCATACATGTCACACATAACGGCTTTAGCATTTTTCATATCGTTGACATATATGCTTAGTTATCCATATATTTAACATATATATAGGAACCAGCATATATGTCGCCAATATGGAAAATAACAAAACAATTATATGCGGCATCTAAGCCAGTTTATATGTCACATATAAATCCAGTTCTGAAGTATTGATATATATGCGGCATAAAACGGGCATACATGTCACACATAACGGCTTTAGCATTTTTCATATCGTTGACATATATGCTTAGTTATCCATATATTTAACATATATATAGGAACCAGCATATATGTCGCCAATATGGAAAATAACAAAACAATTATATGCGGCATATAATCCAGTTTATATGTCACACATAAATCAAGTTGTTCCGAAGTATTCATATATAAGGGGCATAAAACGGGCAAATATGTCACATATAAGTGTTAGCATTTTCCGTATATCCAAATATATTTAATATATATATACAAATCAGCATATATGTCGAAAATATGGAAAAATGCCTAAACAGTTATATGCGGCATGTAAGCCAATTTATATGTCACATATAAATCCAGTTCTGAAGTATTGATATATATGCGGCATAAAACGGGCATATATGTCACACATAACGGTTTTAGCATTTTTCATATCGTTGACATATATGCTTAGTTATCCATATATTAACAATATATAGGAACCAGCATATATGTCGCCAATATGGAAATAACAAAACATTATATGCGGCATAAATCCAGTTTATATGTCACAAATAAATCAAGTTGTTCCGAAGTATTCATATATAAGGGGCATAAAACGGGCAAATATGTCACATATAAGTGTTAGCATTTTCCGTATATCCAATATTTAACATATATATACAAATCAGCATATATGTTGAAAATATGGAAAAATGCCTAAACAGTTATATGCGGCATATATCCAGTTTATATGTCACATATAAATCAAGTTCTGAAGTATTGATATATATGCGGCATAAAACGGGCATATATGTCACACATAACGGTTTTAGCATTTTTCATATCGTTGACATATATGCTTAGTTATCCATATATTTAACATATATATAGGAACCAGCATATATGTCGCCAATATGGAAAATAACAAAACAATTATATGCGGCATATAATCCAGTTTATATGTCACACATAAATCAAGTTGTTCCGAAGTATTCATATATAAGGGGCATAAAACGGGCAAATATGTCACATATAAGTGTTAGCATTTTCCGTATATCCAAATATATTTAATATATATACAAATCAGCATATATGTCGAAAATATGGAAAAATGCCTAAACAGTTATATGCGGCATGTAAGCCAATTTATATGTCACATATAAATCCAGTTCTGAAGTATTGATATATGCGGCATAAAACGGGCATATATGTCACACATAACGGTTTTAGCATTTTTCATATCGTTGACATATATGCTTAGTTATCCATATATTAACATATATATAGGAACCAGCATATATGTCGCCAATATGGAAAATAACAAAACAATTATATGCGGCATATAATCCAGTTTATATGTCACAATAAATCAAGTTGTTCCGAAGTATTCATATATAAGGGGCATAAAACGGCAAATATGTCACATATAAGTGTTAGCATTTTCCGTATATCCAAATATTTAACATATATATACAAATCAGCATATATGTTGAAAATATGGAAAAATGCCTAAACAGTTATATGCGGCATATAATCCAGTTTATATGTCACATATAAATCAAGTTCTGAAGTATTGATATATATGCGGCATAAAACGGGCATATATGTCAC
The DNA here is from genome assembly GCA_037577465.1 of Liposcelis bostrychophila. NCBI lineage: Eukaryota > Metazoa > Arthropoda > Insecta > Psocodea > Liposcelididae > Liposcelis > Liposcelis bostrychophila. Next base: position 12,458,209 of record CM075210.1, read on the forward strand.
ACATAACGGTTTTAGCATTTTTCATATCGTTGACATATATGCTTAGTTATCCATATATTTAACATATATATAGGAACCAGCATATATGTCGCCAATATGGAAAATAACAAAACATTATATGCGGCATATAATCCAGTTTATATGTCACACATAAATCAAGTTGTTCCGAAGTATTCATATATAAGGGGCATAAAACGGGCAAATATGTCACATATAAGTGTTAGCATTTTCCGTATATCCAATATTTAATATATATACAAATCAGCATATATGTCGAAAATATGGAAAAATGCCTAAACAGTTATATGCGGCATATAATCCAGTTTATATGTCACATATAAATCAAGTTCTGAAGTATTGATATATATGCGACATAAAACGGGCATATATGTCACACATAACGGTTTTAGCATTTTTCATATCGTTGACATATATGCTTAGTTATCCATATATTTAACATATATATAGGAACCAGCATATATGTCATAGTAACTAAGTATATATGTCAACGATATGAAAAATGGTAAAACCTTTATGATGCCCGTTTGATGCCGCATATATATCAATACTTTCGGACTGATTTATGTCACATATAAACTGGATTATATGTCACATAAATCAGTCCGAATGTTATTGATATATATATGCGGCATCAAACGGTCATATATGTCACATATAAACAGATGTGATTGGTAACTTATTAATTATATGGAGCACAGATGCCACATATAAGCGACATATAACTACCAAAGTCTATGTACGGAAATATATATATATTCAGAAAATACTCGGGCTTATATATGTCACATAAATCCATGATATCGTTCAGAATTCATTAATTATATGCAGCACAAATGCCGCTTATATCCGACATATTACTACCAATGTTAAAATATTATGGACTGAAATATTTATATACAGTATATGCGGCATATAAATCCGGCTTATATGTCACATATAAACTGAATATTGCTGGTTTATGTAAATTATATGCAGCACAGATGCCGCATGTGACCGACATATAACCACCAGAGTCAAAATATGTAAGCACACTTAAATATTTACATCTGCGGGGCATGTAATTCGGCTTATATGTCACATATAAACTGAATGTCGTTGGTAATATATGAATTATATGCAGCACAGATTCCGGATATAACCGACATAAATCTACCATAGTTCAAGTATATATTTACTAAATTGCGGCATACGGATCCGGCTTATATGTCACATATAAACTGAATGTTGTTGGTAATTTATTACTTATATGCAGCACAGATTCCGCTTATATGCGACATATGACTACCATTGTTCAAATTTTATTTTGGTACTGAAATATTTGTATATATGCGGAATTTAAGCGAACTTATATGTCACATATGAACTAAATATCGTTGGACATTTATTAATTATATGCAACACAGATGCCGCTTTTAAGCGACGAATAACTACCAAAGTTCAAAAATAATTAAGTTCCAAAATATTTATTTATATGCGGCATATTATGCTGCTTAGATGACAGTACTTGTATGCGGCATATAATAACTATTGAGTAATTTATGTATGAGAAATAAACTAGGAACGGACATGTGAATCAGTGGTGAAATGGTAGCGCTCTGGTCTGCAGCACAAGAGGTCTGGGTTCGATTCTTCTTCGAGGCATGTGGGAAAGGATTTTTTTCTGTTGATTAGGTGGTTAGAGAATGAGTATTAATGTGTTTAAAATTAGGAGGGGTGGTGGGAGAGGAATGGGGAAGGTAGATACTAAAATTGGGGAAATATCTGCTTCGCATATATGCCACATATATCAACCAACAATTTACATACAACATATATATCTTTAACATATGTATATGTCGCATATTAGAAACGTCAAAGAGTACAGTATGTGGCATATAAGTATGCCCTTCAGCCAACATAGGGGGCCCCATATATGCGGCATATATGGCATTTATATGCTGCATATCTTTTTTATATGTATGCCACATATTTCAGTTTAACCAACGATTACATGCAACATATATGTCTTTAACATATATGTCGCATATTAGAAACGGCAAAGAGTACGGTATGTGGCATATAAGTATGCTCATGGGAAATCTCATATATGCGGCACACACGTCATTTATATGCTGCATATCTTTTATATGTATGCCACGTATATCTGTTTTATATATATGCTACATATATTAAATAACAATGTAATTGCAACATATATGTCTTTAACATATATGTCGCATATTAGAAACGGCAAAGAGTACGGTATGTGGCATATAAGTATGCTCATGGGAAATCTCATATATGCGGCACACACGTCATTTATATGCTGCATATCTTTTATATGTATGCCACGTATATCTGTTTTATATATATGCTACATATATTAAATAACAATGTAATTGCAACATATATGTCTTTAACATATGTGTCGCGTATTAGAAACGGCAAAAAGTACTGTATGTGGCATATAAGTATGCCTTTCAGCGATCATAGGGAATCTCATATATGCGGTACATATGTCACTTATATGTTGCATAACCTTTTTCCGCATATATGCCTGCATATATAATTTCCATGAGGGGTGGCCCCTGAAGTTAATGTAAAGTAGTGGCTAATAAAAGCTGTACGAAAATTTGACATCGGGGGCCCATGTTGCAGTGCCAGTTCAAATTTTCGTACTACACTCGATGGCAGTATGGGGTAAATGACTAAAAAAAATATATATATATGTTTTGCTTTTTAGTCCAATTTAGTTAAATAAAAGCAGTTTTTAAAAATTTATTTTTAATTAATTTTTTTGCTCGAATTTTTATTTCTACTGTACAAGTTGTTTCTAAAAATCCTATTTATATCTGCTGTTGATAGTGCATATTTATAAGTATGTTTGCTTGGTGATCCCAGCCTTTTTTTACACATAATTGAATGCTGAAAATGAAAAAAAAAATAATAATAAATAAAAAATAAAAATAAATTTTTAAAAACTATTTTTATTTAAGTAAATCTTACTAAAAAGCAAAAAATATTTTTTTTTTTTTACTCAACTACCCCATACTGCTACAGAGCTGCAAAATCTGACAAGATATTGCAGCTCGGTGGCAGTATAAGGTAGTTAAGTAAAAAAAAAAAAAAAAACAAGTTTTGCTTTTTAGTCCGATTTATTTAAATAAAAGCCGTTTTTAATAATTTATTTTGATTTTTGATTTTTTTCCTCTTTAAGTGAGTCCTAGCCCAAATATCGAAGTCTGGGTTTGAAAAAAATTCTGGATCCGGTTTTGCAACGAGAGTTTTAATATCCTTTAGCGGAATAATAATTTAGCTTCACAAGAAGCTAACGAATGAACACTGAAAATACATATGCACCAAATATTTTTCTATAAAATCACAGATGTTTAGAAGGATGCTTCCTCTTTTCCTCTTGTTATTTTCAACAGCTAAGGAACCGAAAACAAATTCTCTGTTAATAAATATTATTAGAACTTTTGACGGATCGTCGGAACTGAAACTTGTCTTCTTACGATGAAATCAAATTTCACTCTCCCGTCTTCTTGGAATCGCTGTATTTAGATTTTGAGCTCGGTCGATGACGAATTCAGGGAACAAGGCCTTCGACCCCTCAATTACAGAAAGCTTTAGGCGTTATAAATCGAGTATTAATCTAGAACCAACAGATGAGACTAATTTCGGAAAAGCGGGCATATAATCAGGCCCCGGGGATATCCCATCAACAACGTTCTTGTTGACGTCAGCGCTGTTGTTCGGATATGCTCCGAATGCGGAGATTAACCCCCAGCCTGGATTTTATAATTCCACGGGAAAAAGTATTACGGTGATAATAATAGGACGTAAAAAAAAAAAAAAAAAACCGACGTCAATCAATTTTCGCTCTCCTGAGTTCAGACGTTATATACCATTTACGCCGCATTACCCCTACCTCGGAACGTTGGGTTGTCAGCTTTATGACGTCATCGACCGTTATTTGATTGCAACCTTAAGCATCCTCTTAAAAGTTTCGTTTGCCATTAAAATTCGAGGTCTTTATTCCTCCGAAAGTTGCTAGTTTTTAATCCGGAGAATTTATTTTTAGACTCGAATGTATAAAGAAATGAATTTCATTGTCGAGAGAGAGAGAGAATTCGTGACCCGGTTTTATTTATTCAAAAATTGAATCATTGCAGATTGATATAATGCAGATTATGCTTTTAATAAAATTCACCGGCAATGTAACACTGTAACAGCCCGTAGCGAAAACAAGTATTTGTTTCTGGTATCCATCGATTCCAAACGAGCTAATCAACCGCCTAACCGATTAGCAAATACTCATCTTGTTCGTAAAAATAAATAAAATTTCTGCCGTTTTAATAATAGGAATGTGGAACAAAGATCTCCCTGTTTTTCCTTTTTTTTTTTTTTTTTTTTTTTTTTTTTTTGTTCTAAATTACGGTGTTTTAGGGTTCGTTAGCGAACCCGTCTCATTATACTTCAGCCGTTTTGTTGTAGTCACCTCTTGCGTCCCCCTCCTCCCGCTTTTTTTTTTTTCAAGTACAAAACGGGAAACCGAGTACAAGTGACGTTACGAGAATGGAAAACGGAATTGTGGCGTGTTCCGAAAGCAAATGAAATTAGAATGTTTAGAATTCCAGGCAAGTTCTTGTCATTGTCACGCGATTGTTAAGTATACTAGGTGTGATTTAGTGGTCAAAATAAAAAAAAAAATTTTTTTGGCTCGTTGAAAATCTTCATTTGATTAAAAACTGAATTATTAAAATGGAATGAAAAAGAATTACCGGTATCCTTTTTTTTTTTTTTTTTTTGATGAGTTGTTCAATATTCTGTCAGGTCTACATCTTTTTTTTTTTGCTCCACCGTGTGTTTTTCATTTATTTTTTACTGACACGAGGCATGCGCTGAGACTGAATGGCTCCGAGCTCGATTTTTATTTGTTTACTTAACTTGATTCAATTTTATATGGAAACTTCCCGATGGAATCGGAGACATGTAAACCGAAATTATTAGACTAAGGTAAAATGGTGATTGGGTCCTGTGAGGTCAAAATGTCTTGCTAAATGATTTAAAATGTTTTAATGCAAGAACCAGAATCCGAAGCCGTAGGCTAGAATATCGTTTAGTCAGTACCGTTTATTCCATGTCTGGTGCACCCGGTTTTTTTTTTCTTTGAAAATGATGTTTTATTTGCGATCGGACTTTTTTTAAAAACCGTGTATCAAAGCGCCAAACTTTTATTCCCCCAGCGAAAATGCTTTGACGGCTGTGAGTTTCTTTCTTTTGTCGCTCTCGCATATGCAACGAAGGGTAATTATATGTAATAAAATACGACAGGAGGTTCGATCACAAAATTTCCAGTCCAGAAGGTTGTCTCCCTTTTCATGGAAGGTCGTGTGAATCGAAGCTGAAAAAGTGATATTAGAAACTCGATTCGATATCTTGCCTTTTCCTTGTTTTTTTTTTTTCCTTTTTATTCTTGCTTTTAGTTAAAAAGGTTCTCCCTTGCTCCCGATGATGAAAAAAGCTTGCTCTTAAGCATGGTAGTCACGTCTGTGCTTCTTCATAGTGAGTGAACCATTTCCCTTTGATAAGTTTTGCACCATTTAACAAAAAATGCTATATGAATATCAAAAAGATGAATTAAAGGTGCGAACTTGGTATTAAAAAACGGTTTTTTATGATTAGAAAGTTTCTTTTGTGATTGATCGTGAGAAATTTTAAAAGAAACTAGATGGAGGAATTTTCGAGCCTCGTGGCTCAAAAATCTCAGGGACTGGATTGGTGTCGACTCCTTGGGTCTTTTTCGAGCAGCGGTCGATAAAGTAAAAATAGTCCAGATGATAGCCAATCTTAGCTGGCACTTGAAAGAAGAAGGAGATGGAGGAATTGAGTTTAGACTAAACGTGTAAAACTATGATTTTTTTGTTCTAAAATCATATTTCTGATATCAGTCAAACAAGGAGCAAAATTCGAAAGATTGACTAATTAATTCATGATTCCGGTATAAAATTATTCTAATAGTTTGTTCTACCACGCAGCGAAATTCATAACAAGGGCGGACCCAAAAACATTTTCCGAGATGTAAAATATGGTATGAGCCTTGACCACAGAACTTTTAAAAATGTTTGATACTATGTCCGATAAATTTTTTAGCGGCCCTTAATCTTAAGATATCGGAGAAGCTCAGGTTCCGGGTGAGAAGGAGTAGGGCTTTAAATGGCCTCTTAAAATATGGGGAATAGGGAAAATACATCGGCCAAAAAATTTTCCAGGAGCTTAAGAGTGCCCCTTGAGGGACTTGCTCCAGTTTACCTATACGGCCTTGTAAGACAAAATTTTCTGACTCGTGTATTTTCCCTATTTTCCATGTTATAACCGGTCATTTGGAGCCCATCTCCTTTTCCCTCCCCGAAAAACTGGAGCCCCTCCAATTCCCTGATAGCTCGTACCTATATATAGGGTGCCCCTTATTTTGCAAATAGGGTTTGCACCGGGATCCCGAGATCCTGGAATCCCGCAGGATTGGAGTCTTTTTTTCAGCGGGATTTAATCCGGGATTCGTATTAATCCCGGGATCTAATCCCGGAAAATAAAAAGGAATTATGAGCATTAAATATTATAATTTTTTCAATATTTTAGTTCAAAATATTTTTAAAAAGAAAAAAATTAAAATAAAACGACAGTTACCTGCTATAATAATTTACTGACTTCGTTATAAAAAAGAAATATTTGGCATTTTGTTTAAGACCAGTTATAATTAGTTAAAAAAGCGAACCTAAGTCATCTTAGCCATTATTATTAAGTTAAAAAAATAATAAAATAAAATGATTCAAAATAAATATTTCTCATGAAATTTATAGGCGTTTAAAATCAGGGAATAAAAGTGAACTTAATGCTGCTTCTCCATTATGGCTCAAAATTAATTTTCTAGAATTAATTTTCAAAATTTCCGGAAGTACTGTGCTTTAGTTATTCTATGAATTTTCGACCCTGGATTAAAAATACAAAAAATGCAATGTAATAAAAATGGCGGACTCCATTTTTAAATCTAGGGTTAGAAATCCATAGAATAACAAAAGCACAATACTTCCGGAAATTTTGAAAATTAATTCTAGAAAATTAATTTTGAGCCATAATGGAGAAGCGGCATAAGTCATCTTGGATAGAATTTATATTAAGTGAATAAAAATTAGAATGATTCAAAATAAATATTTTGCTTGCTGTCAAAATCAGTTATTACTAGTTAAAATAAGTGAACCTAAGTCATCTTGCTAAGAATTATTATTAAGTTAATAAAAACTATATATAATGAGTCAGAACAAGTATTTGGTATGCAATTTTTGGGCATTTAAAATCAGGTAAAGAAAGTGAATTTAAGTCATCCTGGAATCGAAGATGACTTTAATTCACTTTTTTAATTTATTTTTTAAATTTTTTAATTAAAATCTAAAATCAAATCTTAAGTAATTAAAAAATGAAAATAGTCAAAAGTATATAAATTACTATAAAATACTAAATATAAATACTATACTAAAATATAAGTACTATATATAAAATACTAAAAAGTAAGTTTTTTTTTTTTTTTAAGATGCAGAGAAAAAAATAGCAGTTTTATTTTCATGCCATATTACTTATTTCGCTTTGGGAGGTGCGGAGAAAAAAAGTATTTGTTTTTTAGTAAATGAAAAGTAAAAAAATATGAAGTTATGCCGCTTCTCCATTATGGCTCAAAATTAATTTTCTAGAATTAATTTTCAAAATTTCCGGAAGTACTGTGCTTTAGTTATTTTATGAATTTCCGACCATGGATTAAGAAAAAAAAAAAAGCATTGTATTAAAAATGGCCGACTCTATTTTTAAACCTTGGGTTAGAAATTCATAGAATAACTAAAGCACAGTACTTCCGGAAATTTTGAAAATTAATTCTAGAAAATTAATTTAGAGCCATAATGGAGAAGCGGCATTACAAGTTAAATTTGTAATAAAAGTACAGCTTTTGTAATACCTTGTTTAATCCCGGGATCCCGCGATCCCGCCGGGATTACTATTTCTCAATCCTGATCCCGGAAAAGTCAATCCCGGTGCGGGATTGCAAACCCTAAATGTGGTCGTAACCAACCAACATAGATTTCGTAAATTGGATATCCGCCAATGTGTTTTCTTCGTCTGTGCGGCCCAAAATCACTCTCAATTTTGTCATGAACAAAGTTGGGATTTTCTTTTTCCCATTTTCTTTTACCGTTATTTCGGCGATCACCGATGAATCCATATTCTTAAAAAAAAATAGTGAAAATTAGTCAGAATACCGTAGATTGGGGTGAAGTTGAAGAGGTGGGGTGAAGTTGAATGGAAATTCAAAACAAAATTCTAGGTTTATTTTAGGATCTAAAAATACATTTTTTTTTTTTTTCATTAAGTGGATATTGTTTTTGGAATACTTAAGCAAAAAATTTTATTTTTAGTGCCTAAAATAAACCTAGAATTTTGTTTTGAATTTCCATTCAACTTCACCCCACCTCTTCAACTTCACCTCAATCTATGGTAATCAAAAAGAAAAAGTATCTGGATTAAAAATATTACCATCATACTCACCCTGGTTTTTGATTCTTTGGAATAGCTGTGATCGGTGCGTAGCCCAGGGTCCGATGCTTTTTTTCTTTTTTTCTTTGAAGTTTTCGCACTTATTTTATTTCCAGCTCTCTTTCCCTTTCCGCGACAACCTCCTGGCATCTAATTTTTCTTTTTTAAGAAAGAAAAAAAATATATATATTAAAAATTCCAACATTTTAATAATTCTGATTATGCTGATTGTAGGAAGAAGATTCAAAGATCCGAATAAAATTAATTTGTCGGGGGAAAAAAATATAAGGGTGTAAATTCACTGCGGGATGTTGGACCAACATTTTGTACCAACTTGTTGGACAAACGAACAAATCGACTATTGCAGAATTTATTCCTACGCCAAAATTAGTGTGGAATGGTGGTCCAACAAGTTGGTACAATGTGTTAGACCAACTTGTTGTACCAACATGTTGGTTCAACATTCCATAGTGAATTTGCACCCTAAATATAAATTTTTTGTGCTTAATTTTTGCAAATTGCAAAGTTTCGAAGTTGAACGAGTTTACTCGCGGAATCATCTCTTTGGGGCACATATGAACCTTAGTTTTGTTCAGGTTTTCTACACGACGAGAAACCGCCCGGACTTGCGCTTCAAGGTCGGGAAATTTCCATAACGGTGAAAAAATAAATAATTTTTTTTCTTAAAAAAAAAAAGAAAGAAAACAGTCATTTTTTATCAGAAATTTTGACCACGGATTTGAACTCAATTTTTTTAACGGGTCCGGTTTATGAGCTGGGGCTGAAAGATGGTCCAAAAATCGAGACTTATACTTTACGCGGATTTTTGATTTGGCACTTTTACGTTTGATGATAAAAGATGACTTCTTTTTTTTTTTTTTTTTTTTTTTTTTTTTTTTTTTTTTTTTTTTTTTTTTTTTTTGCAAGAAAAAAAAATTATCGATTTTTTTTTACCTTTATGAGAAATTTCCGACCTTGAAGCTCAGGTCCAGGCGGTTTCCCGCCGTGTAAAAAATCCTGAAAAAGAAATGAGGGTTTATATGTTTCTCGGAGAGAACCGATTCCGTGGGTGCATTCATTCAAATTGGAAAAATCGAAAAGTAAGGGACACCCTACTATACATATGTGACCAGTGTAACAGTTTGGTTTAAACACACGAAATTCATCACCTTATAATTTTCCAAAATCCTCCGAAAACCTCGGAGAACCCACAAAAACATTCAACGTCCATGTAACGAGTCAAGAAACACTCGCATGACGTCATACTTTTTTTTTTTAGAAAAATCCGTAATATATCTTTAAATGCGATCGAAATCCTCCGAAAATTCCGGTCTAGTGCAACCGTATTTCGGACCGAAATTTCGGAGCAGTCTAACCACGGCTCATTATGATCAGATCATTAAATTTATTTTATACTGTTCCTCGCCCATAGCTTATAGGCATAATTTGCTTCTTAACTTTATGAGAGTTCTGAAGTAAAGTTAATAACACCAAAATCATGGAATGTTTATTCTTTCCAGACTCGTGAGCTGGATCGTGACCGATGATTTGATTCCATTCGATTAAATCAAATAAAATTAAATTAACCGGAATGTTGTTTAAAGCTTTTGTTTGTTTCTGGGGAGCCGCTGCTCGAGATTCGTTTAAAGAATGTACACCTTTGAGAATTGAAAATGTGCTACAACTTTGAGTAGAATTTTATCAAAGTCTTCCCGAAAGTTCACCCAAAGCTTAAGAAAACTTGCGTATTGTGTTCTTGTACTTCCTCCTCTGTAATTCAAGTGAGGCAATTCACGTCAAATCAACTTTCGCGTCTTTTGATTCAAAATCAAAAACAAAAAATCTCGTATTTTACGAAAAAAAAAAAAAAAAAATCCTTGAAGAGTGTATTTGAATAAATAAGTAATACCATCCCTAGTCGGAAAGATGATGCGCAATGGCCTTTTATTACCTTTTTTTATCATTCTAAATCTCGTTTAAAAATCCATTGAAACGCATAATCGCTTTCAAGGGAGACATTAAACGATTTCCCGGTTTTGCGAATTTCCCATTAAACTTCAATGCATACACCGGAATATACATAAGCATAATTTGAGGTACACTTGTAAAATATTTATATACCCAGTGAATTTTCTTTCCTGGAATTTCCCTTTTTCATTAGATGATCCCGATGGAAATATGCAGATGTAATTTACAGTTGGAACATATAAAACCGGTAGAAATGATTTTTCATCATTTTTTCAAAATGCCACTGACTGCATATTGCATTTTTTTTAAAATGATTTATATAATTTTTTTTTTAAATTTAAACCTTCGAAAAGGTGAACTCTCTTTGAGGGACGCTTCGTTATAAGAGACAAAATTTCACGGTTCCGATTTTGATCCTTATTAATCCGTGTATTTACTTTCTCCCAGTAAGGGACACTCTAAATAAGGGGCCAGGACACTGTTTACAGATTTTCCCGTAAAACAATGTTTAAAAAAAAAAAAAAGAAGATTAGCACCAAGAATACTATTTTACATTCTTATGGAAAATTTTAACAATTTAAAGCAATTTTTTGAATGCCTCAATCTGACTTTAAAGGCACCGGAACACTTTGAAAATTTTAATATTTTACACATTATAATCATTCAAATACAAAAACAAATATTTATGCTGCTTCTCCATTATGGTCCTAAATTAATTTTACAAAATTAATTTTATAAAATTATGCGCTTTTTCTTTCTTTTTTCATAACATATTTATTTTTTACAGATTTCTTATTCTTTTTTAAGTCATCCTCATGTTCGATTAGTAAAATAAATCATTATTCCCAATAATTTTATAAAATTAATTTTGTAAAATTAATTTTGAGCCATAATGGAGAAGCAGCATTAATTTGGACCTTTTTTTTTTTTCCAAGTCGATTTTTTGAAACAAAAAAAAATTTTTTTGGTATTATATGCATTATTTATATGCATTATTTTAGGCACTTCGTTCGCTATACAAAACTAAACGGTGAATCTACCGGTTTTTGAAAAGAAATTTTTTATTCCTAGGACTGAAAAATAGTCCATAAAATGTGTCGTCCTCGGAATAAAAATTATCTTTCTCTAAAAATAGTATTTTTCTTTACAAGTATCGAAGGTAAATTTCAAGACTCGACCAAGTTTACCGAGGTAAACTTGGTCTCGTACTTGTAATATTTACCTTCGTTACCTGTAAAGAAAAATGCGATTTTTTTTCTTTTTTCATTAATTTTTTTAAGGCAAAAATGGCGTTAAATGGAACTAAACCTGCACCAAATGGTTCCTTATTTTCAGGAAAAATTGATTTTACATATTTAATATGACGGGAAGCTTAAATTACCTTCAATATTCACAAAATTAGCCGATCGTTTACTTTTTTTTGCATCGGCCATTTTGTTTTTTATGTGCAAAACATTGAATTTTGCTGTCGGAAATTTAAGCTTACGGACATATTTAATTAGGGTGTCCCTTATTTTGCGAATTTTCGAATTTGATGTCAAGTCGGGTGGAATCTCGTTCTTTATGGGACCCTAATAAACCCTGAATTTTTTCAGATTTTTTACTGAACGGGAAGGCGTGCCGACTTGAGCTTTAAGCTCCGAAAATTCCCGTAAGAGAAAAAAAGTCAACAATTTTTTTTTCGCGGAAAGACATCGTTTCTTATCGGGAATTTTGCGTAGATCACGAATCTGAAGTCCGTTTTTTTATATCTGATTTGGCTTTTGAGTTAGAGGCCAAAATATGAGCAAAACTTAGGACTTAATGCGTTTTGCCACTTCACCAGGTTTTCTTGCCACATTTTCCCGTTCGGTAAAAAATCTGAAAAAATTCAGGGTTTATTAGGGCCCCATAAAGAACGAGATTCCACCCGACTTGACATCAAATTCGAAAATTCGCAAAATAAGGGACACCCTAATATTTAACATACATAGTGTACTTCTTATAAAAATAAGGAAAAATTTCGTATGGGATTCGCCTCGGATGTCCTGTCTCCATTGGCCGATTAATCAAAGGGTACAATTAATTGTACCACCAAAAATGCTATATATTTTTAGGGTTTTTTCTTCTGCTACCACTTTTTTTTATTCTTTTGATTATTTTTTCAAACACAAAAAATAACCAAAAAGAAAAAAAAGTGGCAGCAGAAGAAAAAAGTCCAAAATATAAATCATTTCCGGTGGTGCAATTAATTGTACCCTCCAATTAATTCTTCAATGGAGACGGAGCATCATTTAAAGCAATGTTAGCCGTTAAAAAAAATTAATTGAAAAAAAATTGTGTTTTAAAAAAAATCGACTGGTGCACCGTCCGGTTTTGTGTAACGGACAAAGTGCCAAGTGCCTTACTTTTCAAAAATAAATTAGAGGAAAAAATGGATTTAGACATAAATAGAATCAAATGTAGGAAAATTCTCAGCAAGGAACACCTTCAAATAAGGGACAAAAAATTCGAGGTCCTAAATTCCCCCTCATAACCGTAGCTTTTATTGCTATAAAAAATATATGTGTTCATTAGAAGAAATATTTCTACTATGTAATTATTTGACGCACAGGAAGTGCTGCGGTTTTTTGCGCCATGGTTTTGGATGAGAAAAATAACTCCATGGTTGGGCATATGTAAGCTATACAATTACGACGTCATTTTTCTAATCCGAATGACCGGTACAAAAATATCAGGAATACCAGGAGCATATCCGGTGCTTATAGAATAATCCGATAATACGATTATTCTTCTAGTGGAGTCATGGCAATGAAAATAGAGTCATGACAAAAGGTTTTCGATACCGCAGTTTGCATTTCGAATATTCGAGTCAGAGTAACCTTTTCATTAACCATAATCTCAATTTTTTTTTTTTTTTTTTTGCTTTTAACGGATTAAATGGAAAGGTTTAGCTTTCCTTTTTTGGCTTTATTCAAATCCACTTGTACTTGCTTTTATATTTTCTTTCTTTTCTTGGAATAAATGTGCGCTGTTCCAGGAATTTACGTAATTGTTATGGGTCTTCTCTTCCCACATTTTTTTTTTCTCAAAGCGCTGGGCTTAATTGTTTGTTACAAGAGGAAAAAAATCGTACATCAAGGGCGTTTCAGCAATAAAAAAAATAAAAAATTCCCTTCCGAAAAAAGGAATTGTAATTTATCAAATACGTTGACATTGATGTAAATGACGAATGAAAAAGCGTATGGATTTATGAATATTGACGTCATCTGTACTTGAGGGACCTTTCGAGGGGGGAATTTCACTGAGAGAGAGAGAGAAGGGAACCAGATTTTTTATTTTTTTCACTTTTGATGTATTTTTTATTTTTTATTTTTTTTACATTGTAATGCCATTTCGAGAGGAATTTATTCCAACCCGTGACGAATTACCGCACCTTATCAGAAGCTTAATAATTATTTCATACTCCTAGTCATAATCTGACTCATTTTTATCCTTTTATTTTTTTGTTTCAGGGACTGTCAAAGCACTAGTCCGACATGGGGTGCTTTGGAAGCAAGGACAAGTTGTCCAAAGAAGATATGGATTTTTTAAAATCACATACGAGGTACGATGAGGCGACTATTAAGGAATGGTACAAAGGATTTAAGGTACGTCCAATTTTTTTATTTTTTTTTATTTTTTAAATTGAAAGTGCTGTAATTTCCTGCTTAGGATGTATTTCCATTAATTGAATGAAAACGTGTGAGTGGCCGGGATGCTCTGTTGCTAGGTAACAACCCCAGGCAATAAATTAATTTTTGCACGACGCAACGTACCATTTGTTTGATACACCGCGTTTACTTCTTATCTTTTCGTTCAAATTTAATGAATAAAAAATGACAGAAACGTCTTTTTTTAAAATTAAAACAAAAAAAAGAGGGGAAAATTATAATTAAATCGCTTTAATTATTTCGTTACAGCAAGATTGTCCGAACGGAAGGTTGACTCCTGCCAAGTTCGTTGATATGTACAAAATGTTCTTCCCTAGTGGAAATGCCGAGGAATTCTGTGATCACGTTTTCCGTACATTCGACATGGATAAAAACGGTTACATCGACTTCAAGGTGAGTTTATTTTCCATTTAAAAAAAAAAAAAAAAAATCGACGGAAAAAAAACAATCCGATAAAACCACCATCTTAATTCAGTCCCTTTTTAATCTACCCGAATATCGCATTTTCTCTTTTTCGAGGAAAAAGTCGTTGAGGCATTTAAAATCTGCGGACGACTTTTCCAATATCCGGCAGAATAAAATGGTAAATAACGAGCATTCCCGATTCGTTTTCCCTCGCTCAAAGAAGCCCCAATTAAAACCAGAACAGCGAAAATAAAAGGATATGAAAACCAGTTTTATCTGTTCGTTACAGCGAAAAGCACACAATAAATTTAATCACAGAATGGAATAATCAGAAACTATTGTCATTAAACGCATTTGCGGTTTGAGGAAGCTTTTGCTGACTTTAGCCCGGCCTAATTTCATATAAACAACAGTTAGTATCTTACGAGAGGCAATCTCTCATGAAAATTCGCAACACGCGGGACAAAAAAAAAAAAAAATGCAAAAAAATGAATCGGAATCCGTTTGAATGGAATTATTTTTCGGGAAAACCGTTTAACGAATTTTGTTTTTCCGTATCCGCAACTCTGAATTTTTTACAAAACCGAAATTCCACTAAATGGTCAAACGCTTGGAATTTATTAAATGAACATTAAAATGTAAATTAACGAGTCGAAATCATTTGGTGAAATATTGTTATTCTCTCTCTATCTCCCCCCCGTTTTTTTTTTCTTTTTGTGAAAATTCCTTTGAAAAAGGCATTCAGCAATCTGACCTTTTGTAGTTATTTTCTATTCCCTGGCGCCTGACTCGCAGGCTTTTTTGGACAAGGCGACCTTTTCCTTTCATTGTTACGATTTCCTTCGCCCCCATAAAAAATTGAAATCGATGGAAGTCGCACGATCACGTGCGTTTGTTACGATGTCACTTATACATTTCTAAGAAGATGGGAGGAAAAAAAAATCTTGAAGGCAGTAAAGGGAAAATAAAGGCTGGGGGGACTATCGAGATAAAAAAACATGAACCGGGTGTAACCTGGCATAAAGGCCACCCAGGGGGAAAGATTCTCATCATTTATCACCTTAAGCTAAAGAAAACGGGAATTGTGGGAATTATTCCTTAAAAGAGAAATGCCTGCATAAAAAAAAGCTCGGGATTTATGGGCAGCGCTACATTGACGCTTTTTTTCTGTAAAATTCGAACGCGTGATTTAGCGCGTTTTGGGTTGGAACGGTTTTTTTGTAGATTTTAAAAGCAGTTCCAGTTTTTTTTTTCTTTTCGTTATTTTAAAAAATATTACGGTATCTCAGAGGTCACCAATAACAAGTCAGCGAAATCGAGATTGTTTATTGTTTACAAAAGTTTTTCTTTCTTTGCTAATTTTGGGAAACGAAAAAATATCTCCTTCCTGCTCATGACTTGTGTTATTGGTGACCTCTGAGGTACAGAATTTTTCGTTAATAATTAAAATTCTTGTGAGGAGTCGACTTTAGCGAATACCGAAAAAAGTGGCTGTTTTGTCTAATAAATGATTTATGGGGATAAAATCCAAATTTTAGGTATCCAACGAACTATTTTGACTTATTTATGTACTTTTAATACATGTTTCAGCTGGTTTCAACATGTTTCAAAAAGCCCTGATAAAAAGAATCAAAGCTTTCCGACCGCACATACATGTCAGACGAGTTGAAACTAGTCTGACTTGCCTGACTAAACACACCTAGACAAGTTTCAACTTGTCTAGGTGTGTTTAGTGCACAAGTTTCAACTTGTCTAGGTGTGTTTAGTGCAAGTTGAAACTTGGACTAAAACGTCTAAAATACACCAAAGAAATTTTTCAGGTACTTGAAATACTAATTTTTTGTGAATGGCAAAATCTAGTCTAATCGAGCCTTAGACAAAACAGACATTCCACTCGACCTCACTAAAGTTAACTCTTAACAATGGAAAGACTTTGCGTTTTGCTTTTTAGATTTCGATTTGCTTTAATAAAAAAGTGACACAACAACTCGAGTCGTTACCGGCATTGGATTTGAAACATTCATTTCAATATTTCAACAATTTTTTAACGAATCTAATATCAAGCTACACCCAATTTGCTAGGCACCGGCGGCTGCTTTTGCTGCAGCAAAATACCTTAGTATTTTATCATGTTCTATTTCATCTGTGTTGTACAGTAACTCTGGATGATCTTCAGGTGATTCAAATTCGATAAAGCCAAGACCTTCTAAAATCCCATCGCTAACATTTATTTCCGGAATTTCTGGAATCGCTTTCATTAGTTCTTCCGCGTCGCAGCAAATCACCCGATCGGTGCTGCTAGGATTGTTAAAGTCCCAGTTGGTGCTTTCGCAAATATCGGTGCAGGGCCATGTAAAAGTAGAAGGATGCGAAGTATCATTGTTGTAAGAAACAAAAGCCATTCCTTTTTGTTGGTTTGAAATTGGATCTGTGTGATGAACGATTTTCCAGTAAAATCTTGGAATGGCTAATTTTTCCACTCCATTTGGTCCCAAGTATAAGTAAATCTCGGTTTGTTGTTGTGAGTCATCAAGGAACGTCAGTTTCTCGTGGGTTCCTGTATAAATCTCGAAATCCGTTTTCATTGTTTTGGCTACATTTCGAACATATTGTTCCAAGTTATTCCAGGCGCCTTGGTTCGTCGTACTCCATTGAGGTGCTACGTTGATGTAATAATAGGTCGAATACCTAGTTAAATCGTAGAAGAAATCGCCGTTTGGTGCTAGATGTCCTCTGTTGATAATGAAAGTGTTGTTCGTGATATGTTGCGAAGCATTAGGTCCAAGGATTTGATCCAAAGTCGCATTTACGGACTTTTGTTTGTAAACCGTTTGTGGGGAAAAGTCTGGATAAAGGAGTTCTTTGTTTCCTTCGTCAAAGTCGACGTCTACGTCATTCCCCTGCAATGAAATTTTAGGTAAATGTTTTTTACAAAAATTTAAATTCTTAAGTGATGGCTTACCGAGAAATAAGCTGAGAGACCCAAACCGGAAATCGAGTGATGAGAATAATATGTTCTGCTTTGTACCGGATCGAAACATGAAGTTATGGTGGGATACCAGTGAAATATTTGTGAGTCGATGGTTACGTTAAAACCTATCTGATATAGCTCAGCTTGATCATTTGCGCAAAACTGACCCAATGGAATGACCATTGACTTTGTCATGTGATCGCAACCAAGTTCCTTGAAGTTGAAATTATGACTGCCGTTGCTTAACACGTTATTGTCTTCACATGTCAGCGTTATCGAAGGCAGCTGAATTCCATAATTTTGAAATCCATTACCGTCCCCTGCGCAGGCTATCAGAACTTCGTCCCCGACATTCAGGTGCACGCCTTTGAAATCGCCAGATCCGGTAGTCGGTATAACCAAACTGCGTTCGACATTATCAAAAATCAAAGGCGGATGTTCCGGAAAATCTGTATGGAAATCGAAATCGCAGGATTCTGAAAAAAGAAAGATAACGTTGACAAGTCTGAACTCGCAGGGCCTGGATCTAACATTTTTTACGGCTTGTTTACAAATTAGCAAAAATAACTTCAATGATCAAAAATTCTGTCAGAATCAAAATGGCGTCCAAAATAAACAGTAAAGAATATCCCGTTTTCTGAAATTTTTTTCGAGAGGTCCACCGGCCTCCTTCTTCCACTGATGTCTTTGTGAAAATCGTAAAATTTTAAAAGTTTGTGAAAATCGAATTCATAGCAAAATATTTTTGTTTACAAACAAAACATTTTATGTTACTTTTTTCAGTTGGTAGGTCTATCTTTTCTAAAAGATTTACAAAAATATTGACTTTCCTGTGGTTTTTAGTAGTTACCTCCGATTTTGACGAGTCCGATGACAATGATAATGCAACTGAATGAAAACATTTTAAAATCACTTTATTAGTTGCTATGTATGAAAAACTGTAAGCTTCAGGTAAATATATATTAAAATGTGACTGATAAAAATCTTTTGCGTAAACTTTTATAAAAAATATGTTTCGATTATCTTTCGATTATTCTAGGACAATGCTTATTATCGTATTTTTTTTTCGTAAATTTTATTTACCTTTATGTTTTTTTTATTGAAAACGAGCGCAGGGACTATGCCTTATCAAGACGGAAAATCATTCATTATTGGCCTGTCAGAACACTCCTCTTCAAAACAAGATCATATTCAGTTGTAATATTGTTTCTAGCTTTTTATCCTCGCCTTCAAAGAAAATATTTGGAATTCAAGACGCTCTTGCCATAAGAATATAACAATATAGTCGGTGTTATTACTCGTTTATCAGTATATTGCAGTTGAAAAAAAAGCTTTAAAATCTTGAAGAAAAGATAAAGGCAGAGGGAACATGAAATAAAAACAGTTGAACCGGCTATAAGTTAGCATAAAAGCCACCCAGGGGGAATAATTTTCATCATTTATCATTTTAACCTAAAGAAAGAAAGCATGGTGAGAATTTTCTTTAAAATTCTTTCATATAAAAACAAGCAATTTATCTGCCTACTAAAACGACGTTTTAAAAAAAATGCAGTTGAATAAATCACAATTTTAGTGATGCTGTAAAAAAAAAAATTTATAAATACACACACCCGTTTTTTCTAGACAAATTTCGGTATTTTTAATATTATTAACATGATGGAAGATCAACATGAAAAGTAATTTTTCACTAACTGAAATATATTTTAGCGATCAATATTCAAACCCAAGACCATGCATAATAACATTACTGTCATCAATGTCTGACACTTCAGAAACCGCTCGTTTTAGATCTTTTATATGGCAGCAAATTATAAATCCTGATTTTTTTCTAAAAATGTTCCAGTCGTAATCACTACAAATGTTTGTACACGGCCAGGAAATCTTTGAGGAACTTTCGGCTACGTTATTGTATGAAACAAAAGCTATTCCTTGCAGCACGTTTAAATTTTCGTCCAATTCTTGTACAATTTTCCAAATAAATCTGGGAACCGGTAACTTATTCGCCCGTCCATTTTCGCTTAAATGGAGATATATCGGAGTCGGTTGGGATTCATCATTTAAAAGTGTTAATACTTCGTGAGTTCCTGTGTAAATAGTGTAGTTTTTTGACCGTATTGTGGCTAATCGTCGAATATAAGTTTCCAGGTTGTACCATGCCCCTGCATTCAAGGTGCTCCATTGAGGTACCGCGTTTATGTAATAGAAAGTGGCTGATTTTGTGACGGGGTAAAAAAAGTCACCGACGGTGCTAGATGCCCCCTGTGTATGGAATTTTTCTTGGACAAAATTTGTTGAACTAAAGAAGGAGATCCAAGGATTTGTGCCAGAGTATTACTTTGACTCTTGTAGTTGTAGGCTCCGTTCGGAGAAAAATCAGGATAAAGTTCGTCTTTCATGCCAACTTCGAAGGATGGTTTTCGTTTCAGGGCCTAGAATAGAACATTATGTGAGTCCTTGGTTCATTGAAATTACAGTACGACAAACAGATTTAGATCCATCTCAAGGATTCCTCATTCCTGACGTACTTTTCGTTCGATCTTACTGCTATTAGAACTATACCTGAGTTGCGGATATTCCTTTTCCCGATAGCTCATGCTTTGAGAAATATGTTTTGCTTTCGCCGACATCGAAGCACACCCTTAATAAAGGATACCAGAAACCTTCGTATTCGGCGGTTATATTGAAACCGATTTCGAAAATCTCAGCTTTTCCGTTTGCACAGGATTCGTACGTCTGGAGAAGCATGGACCTTGGCCGAGTTTGGCATCCAAGACTTCGAAAATCGTAACTACTTATGCCGTCCGTTAGTGTGTTGTCCCCGGAACACTCCAAGACCATTGAAACCCTGTCATTTATTTTCGTATCTGTGTAACAAAACAAATTCCTGAACTTGATTAATTTCGAATGAGACCAAAATAACGACAGAAATATTTACCTTTGAAGTGGTTGTATTGTCCGCTGCAAGAAAGTAGAATTTCATCTCCATAACTAATTTGAATGCCTTTAAATCTGCCTGTTTTAATTGGTATGACCAAGTCTCTGTCGATATTGTTAAATATTAAAGGTGGGTTTTCCGGGTAATTGGTTTTAAAATCAAAGGAGCAGGATTTCCGAGAACCTGTAAAAAACGACCGAGTTTTGAAAGCTGCTGAACTAAGGGTGCAAATTCACTCTGGAATGTTGGACCAACATTTTGGTGCAACAAGTTAAACCAACATGTTGTACCAACATTCCTCACTAATTTCGGCGTAGGAGTAAATTCTATTCGTTCGTTTGCCAGACATGTTGGTACAAGCAAGCTGGTCCATCAAGTTGGTACAACATGTTTGTCCAACTTGTCGTACCAACATGTTGATCCAACATTCCATCGTGAATTTGCACCCTAACTAGAAAAAATCTTTACCGGCGAAATATAAATTAATTTTTCAATTTTTTTCAACAAACAAATAAAGTTTTGCTTAAAAATCAATTTTCACAACGATAACACTAACCGATTCTCAACCTCCATCTTCTTACCTCCAGATTTGATCGCGAAAAAAACAATAAAAATGCACTTTAAAGAAATCATATCAGAGTAATTAATAGTTCGACCACCTCATCGACCAGTAAAACTACTTTTAAATTGCTACCGTCATGTAATTATTAATCGATCTTTCTCTTTAAAGTGCTTTTATACACAGTGATTTTTAGAATTGAGATTTTTTTTTTTTGAGGGGTGGTAAAATGTTTCTTCTTAAAAGAAATAATCGAATGGTTTATCCATTTTTTTTCACTGCACATACGCAATGCGTTTGATCTTTTCTAAAGCTCTAGACACATATGTGTCGGATGAGGAAAATAAATCATGTGAAAAAAAAAGGTTTGCATGGTTCATCTTGGTAAGAATGTTGCATTATCTCTTGCTGCAGTTCAATCAATGGAAAAACAAGTTCTATGTACACAAAGTTGTTTTTTTTCTACCCGTGCTAGTCTTTCCTTTAAAATCCGGATATTGTTCTTTATTACGTTAACGACCTGCACCTTCATAGATTCCTGCCCATCTGTGTTCTTGGAGGTTCATACATCCTTAGGAGTAATCAGCCAAAAATTTACCATAAGCATTTAAGCTTGTGCTACCTTTTCTCTTGAATACTCCTTATAGTCTAATGCTCCTCACGAGTTAATTATTTATATTATTTAAAACTAAAAAAAAAAAAAAAAATTAGGTTCGGTTTTTAGGTTGCGGTTGAGTATTTGATCCATGATGATAGTATTTTGTACACCCTTGATCAGAGGAATATGAAGAAAGTTCATACGTTGTTTTTTATCATGTTACATAAGCGGATGAGCTGGGGGGAGGGAGTTATCCTTTCTAGACAGCATAATGGCAGCATTTTGCAAAGTTATATTAAATTAAACGAAGCTTTGCGCAATTCTAGGAAGGGGGGCCATTCTGCTTCCTAGACTAGCACGTCCCAGACTAGCGTCCTAGTTTGAGAAGCAGAATGCCCCCCTCCCTAGAATTGTGCAAAGCTCCATTTAATTTAATATAACTTTGCAAAATTCTGTCATTCTGTTTCCCAGAAAGGATAACCCCCTCCCCCCAGCTCCCCCTAGATCCGCTTATGTAACAAGATAAAGAATGGCCCCCCTCCGTATAATTTTGCAAAGTTGCTTCTAAGTTGTTTTTAAATAAAACTTTGCAAAATCTCTCTTTGCCCTCCAGGGAGGGGGGTCATTCTGTTTCCTAGGGAAACTACCCCCTCCTTGGGGGGGGGTGGGGGGGGCCCACCCTTTAAAAAATGAAAAAAGTCTTAATTAAAGGAGCGGTTGGAAGGAGGAGGTAGTAAAACGTCGGAAAAAACCAAAAGCCATAATAAATGATTTTTACTACCCTCTTCTTCCATTCTACCTTTCAATTATAAAACATTTTATACGTCATATTTAGAAAATTAAAAAAAAATAAAACGTTTGGTCTCCAAATTTTTTAACCTTTTTATAACCTTTAAGTAAAGGGGGCTTAACCCCCGATTTTTCGGCAAGGTCCGCCCATGATGATGTGGTCACACTCCTCCTTCACAGACTCCTACCAATTCCTCGTCCTTGCTTGCCTCTTCCAATTTGGTGTTTTGCACAATGTTGATATTTTATTGTAAGTTTTTTTTTAACATAAAAAATGGGAAAAAGCAAAAAAAAAAAAAAAAAAAAAAAAAAAACGCATTAGTTTTTATAATTTTGTGGGCCGAAGGTCAACTGACGTATCTCCGTCGTAAATGTGACTGGAGAGAGTCTGTTTTGATTGCTGTTAAAAATCAAGCTACCACACTTTGACCCGTTCATAC
The DNA here is from genome assembly GCA_037577465.1 of Liposcelis bostrychophila. Taxonomy (NCBI): domain Eukaryota; kingdom Metazoa; phylum Arthropoda; class Insecta; order Psocodea; family Liposcelididae; genus Liposcelis; species Liposcelis bostrychophila. The sequence continues at coordinate 12,481,149 of CM075210.1, forward strand.
TGCCTTGAACTTGTAGTCACACGGTTTTAAAAAACAGTTAAAACAGACTATCTCCAGCCATATTCACGATGGAGATACGTCATTTGAACTCCGCCGCACGGAATACGTCTCCCAGAAGAGCGTTTCTCAAACACTTTGGTGACTTAAGCCGGCTTAATCCTACAAAAAGATTCCCGATCTCACGTGCATTTGCAGAGCAGTCATGCTTTGATGAAGGAATATGGTTTAATGGGGGCTTGAGCGATTTCAGCTACTCCTGACTGCTTATTAAGCAATCAAAAGTTAACAGAAAACATTTTCCTTTCCGCTTTTGTTTTGCATGCACTGGGCGGGACCAACCGTTTAACGTGGGTTGCAAAGCACATGGGAAAACTAGTAGCAAAAAAAAAAAAAAAAAAAAAAAAAAAACTACTTGATAGTATATGACGTGTATGAGTGATGTCATGTCAGTTGTAGTGAAAAACATACTTTGCGCATGAACTGGGATAACATTTCTCAGAAGTCGAATAATTTGCACTTCGTTACTCCTTATTTAGGATTTTACTTTTTCAGGTTTTTTGGAACGCAATGTTTTGCTTTCATTACCTGCGCAAAATGTTGGTTGCCTGAACTAAAGTTGAGCAGGCGCTTTTTTTTTTTATAGATCTAAACACGATAGAATCGGGTCCATAAGAAGGCTCAGGTTAACAGCCCGAAATAATACGAAATTAAAATTTGAGAGGAAATTTTTTATGGATTCGCAAGGGAATCTTGCAGAATTCAGAAATTAAAAGGTTAAAAAAGCAGTTGGTGAAGAAAGCAGTTGGCACTCAATAATTGGATTAGTAGTCTAGAAGGCAGCATTAAGTTGGACCCCCGTTTTAATATTTTAACATCTGAGTTTTGTACCTTTTAGTACTCGTTTAGTAACTGTTTTGTACCATTAAAAAAAGTTTTGCACCACCTTAGTTTTATGGGAAAAATGAAAAATGAGAACGGGGGTCCAACTTAATACCAAAACCCCTCTTTGCGCCAAAAAAATGTTAAATATCATGTACTATTGTTTAGTACTCATTTAGTACCGTTTTGTACCATGAAAAAAAAATTTTGTACCAACCGCTTTCCCCGTGTCGAATAGTATTAATAGTAGTAATAAGTCTAGAACCCTTTTCCATGTAGAATATTGTAAAATGACGAAATAACATATGGGAATTCGGCCCCTTTTTTCAAATTTTTTGCCTCGAATGAGAGAAAATGTTAGGAAAGAAAAAAAGAATTAAACACCCTTTGTTAAGCATATATCTTTTTTTTTCGACAACACAAAAGTTTTACCGCATTTTAAAATTGGATAAAAAGAAGATTACAAGAAAAAAAACATTTGATGAATAATGTTTCATGTTTTGCTTTAAAATTTCCTGACAGTAAGATTTTATTTCTCACGCTTGATTTTTTTAAACTCGGATTTCCTAAGCTTTTTATTCACGGAAACTCTTTTTTTTTTTTTTTTTTTTTTTTTTTTCGAAAGGACCACACTTAATCCAACTGTAAAAAAAGCACACACACGCACAAAAAAAGGAAAGAAAAATAAATCAATGCTTGCCTTTGTTTTTTTTTTTTTTTTTTTTTTTTTTTATACCTCTTCTACTATCGAATTCTGTTTTTTTTTTGTAACAACTTTTTCTCAGTCATTTCGAAAGATCGTATTATGACTGTTTGTTTGTTTATACAGCTTTTTTTGTTTTTCTTTTTATCGCGGGGCACGAGATTTGGTTTTCCTTTTTCCCTTTTTTTTTATATTAAGAATCTTCTCAGGATGGTCGAGCTTATTACAATTTTTTTTTCTTTATGTAACAAGGCGGAACTTTTTACATAGATCTCCCATTTTTATGCTGGATCCCATTTCAACTTAACAACTTTTTTTTTTTTTTTTTTTTTTTTTTTTTTTCCTTTCTTAAAGATTTTGCCTAGAGCTCCTGGGAGAGCATGATTGGTGAGAGAAGAATGCTAAAAATCGAGAAAGACTGAAAAACGAGAGAAAAATTACTGGCGTTTTGGGGATTGCTTGGTTCGGTTCTTTATAAAATGCATTTTTTTTAGTGATTTATATGCCGCCGAGCTTTTTTTTTTCGCTAGAAATATTTAGCTGGATTTTTTTTTTTTTTTTACGGTAAGAAGCATTTTCAAAGTTCAATTTAATTAAAATAATGCTTCGGGCGTGTTCGAAAGTGCTTTTTATATTCTTTCTCTCAGAAAAAAAAGCGGGAATTTTACAAATTAATATATAATTATACGGTGAATTCAAAAGGAGGGATTAAGTTCAAAAATTTAAAAGGAATTTTTTTTTTCTGTTACTTTAAGTTTCAAAGGTGTTGGAGGAAGAAACGAAAATCCATTTTTTTCGTAATTTGGCATTTTCGTGTTTTGGGAAGGGAGAAAAGTTAAAAACAGTTACGTGTGGGATTAAATAAAGTTTTCTCTAGCCCCCCCCCCCCCATCCCCGAAAAATGTGGGGAAAAAAGAAAACACAAAACACAAGCTGGCTGTGTAAATAATACGTTTAACGCTTTTTCGACTTTGCGTGACGAAGTGCACATAATTTCGGATTAAAAACCACAAATGGGGTATCATTGCATAATCCGTCGTCTTTTACCACCGGAGATAAAAATAAATTTTTATTTCCTTTCTTTCTGAAAAAAAAAAGCCGGAAACTGGGTTTTGTGCTAAAAGACCACATTAATTATTTGCGACTTTGGAAAATTAAACGTAATTAGTGAGACTTTCGTCTTGCGCTGAGGCCAAACTTCGACGAATGTTTTATTATTTAATATTAACTTAAACTTTCAAAACTGGTTGTATAGGAATATTCGTGGTATAAACGGAAAAATCTTCTGCAGGTAAAAATTACGGGGGAGGGGGGTGAGTTTTCACCTAACGTCGCCTGCCTGTGCTTGTCTTTTTTTTTTTTATTAATTGGAAAAATGTAAAAGTGGCAAGTGCACGTCGAATTTTCGAAATTGCAACCGAAAACGAATTTTTACCTGAAAGTCCTAGGGAATATTGAAAAATAAGTCACGTCCCAGCCTTGTCCTGTCACATACTTCGTCATGTGACACATCTACTTTCTTTTTTTGATTTTCGCGTTTATTGACACGAATTTGTCGAAGGCGCGCCGACATGAGAGAATAGAAAAAGAAACCTAAAAAAATTGTCTATCTTGTTTTTTTATTTTATTTTGTTTTTTTTTTATCTTATCTTTTCCCTTACTGGAAATCGATCGAGGGCGGAGAAAAGTTATAGCTTCAACGACAAGACTAGTCGTTAGTTTTCAAAAGGGGGATAAAGACATTTTATATTGAAAGGAATTAGGACAAGGAGAGAACAAACAAGACAAACACCTGAGCCTTCCACCCCCTTTAGGCCCCCCCTTTCCCCCCTCTTTCTCTCCATGTTTGTTTTTCAATTTGGGAGTAAGATAGATACCCTTTTCCCATGTTTACGACAATGGAGGGTGAAAAAGAGCGTTCGCGTGAACCGTCTTTTCTTTATTTTCGCCCATTTCCCATTGTATCATATCAAAATTTTCTCCCGAGAAGTAAATCAACCCCCGGTTTTCATCTCCTTTGAAAGCGGCGAACAAATGGATGAAGGAAGGTATACAAAAAAGGAAGAAAAATATTTTTCGACTGTGGGCACAAGAGGAGCTACTTCGGAAATTAAAGAAAAGGAAAAGAAAAAAGTAAGAAAATGAGAAAATGTATCATCAAGATTTTTCTGTTTTTTTTTTTTTTTTTTTTTTTTTTTTTTTTTTTTTTTTTTTTTTTTTTTCCTTCCTATCCTCTTTCGCAATTTTTAGAATTACGTTTAATCTTCATCTACCTTTCGCATTATAGACCCTTAGAGAGGATTTTTATGATAGAATAACTAAGTCGAGCCTCCTGGGGATGAAATAATAGTCGAGGCGTAAAGATATATGGAAGGTTGGAAGTAATATGTAAAGCGGTAGCATTTTCGCAGAATTATGATCTTGGGGTTCCGAGGTAAAAAACCCTTGTTGCCTTAAACGTTATTTGTTTGAACATAATTTCCCCTAATTGGGGTTGTTACGGAAAATCGATGACGTGGAATTTTGATTGCATCATCAAATTTGCATCGTGGACCCCAGTAAAATGATCCTGTTACCAATTTTGTAGGTTGTTACAAAAGAAATTTTTCAATCGTTTACAAGGATCGACGTGAAATGTGCGGTTCCCATGAAGGACGAAGCCTGGTTTTGCCGTTTTTGAATAAGGTATATATTTTTTTTAAATGTTGGTATGTAAATTACGTTACATATCAGTTATGGAAATGGCAGGCCCAGACTGGGGTTCATTCTGTTCTAGCTGGTCGAATCCTGCAAGCCACCACGTGCCGGATTTGTAAGATATTTTTCATGGCGACCGCAAAAAATCGAATTTTTCATTTTTCAAGGGCCGAAAAGTTCATTTTCGACCCGGAGTGATGAAAAAATTATTTGTGTATAAAAAGTATTAAGTGAAAATTTGTTTGATGTAGGACTACTTAGAGCACATAATGATGGTTTTGTCGGGTCCGGTTGTCTTGGGGTTTGGACACCGAACATAAAAAAACGAATATTTCAAAAATTTTAGATATATTTTTTAAACAAATTTAGATATATTTTTTAAAAAAATTTTATCAAAAATCCTTGATGATGATTTTCCAATGAAGAATAAAATTTTTTACAAAATATCGTAAATTTTTGGCTATAGTTTTAAGAAAAAAGGGGAAATGTTTAGAAAAGTTTTTACATTTTGATAATTTTGATAAAATTTTATTGAAAAGGGGGGCTTAGGGATTGGGATAGGGACTTGGAGGGCTTAGGGATTGGGGCTTGGAGGATTTAGGGGGATCATTAACATTTTTTGAAACGAAAATTTCGATAATTTTTGACTACTGAAAAAATATTTTTTTAATTTTATTGAAAAAATATTTTTTTAAAAAACATTTTTTGAATTTTATTAAAAATTTCTGGTAAAAATTCTTAAAATTGTAATTTTTCATTAAAAATTTTGATATAATGTTTTGTGAAAAAGGTCATCAACATTTTTTGAAACGAAGATTTTCATGATTTTTGATAAAATTTTATTGAAAAAGAGGGCCACGTGGACTAATATCGGGGCTAGGAGGATTTTGGGGGATCATTTTTTGAAACGAAAATTTCGACGATAAAAATTATTCGATGATTTGAATTAAATTAAAAGCGTTACTATTCCCAGCTCGGAGATCCGGTCCCAACCAAAAATGCTAGACGTAGTCCTAAGTAGGGATATGACTGTTTTATTCTTCTTTTATTTTGTTTTTAGTTTTTAGTTTAAATTTAGATAAAAAACTTTAAAAAACATGAACATGAGCAAGATAGAGTAAGAATAGCTGCCATGTTGCTACATGCATATTTTAATTTAATAATATGTATAATTTTTTTTTTTTTAAACTTTTATAATTTTTATAATACATGTATATATACTCCAGAGCTACAGTGCTCTAGTGCTGTTGTCTGGGAAATTTTCAAAGCTTTGCTTTTATTCATTTGTAATAAAATTAAATAAAATGATATGTCAACAACAACGGGTCTACTTCCGGGAGTGTAACTAATGCATATCAATGTAACTCTACCTTCATATTACTTCGTTCGGCAATAAAATATGCGTTCGAAAAAAAATTAATAAAGTAAAAAAATTGTTCAGAGACGCTTGCTCGCTTACACGCACGATTTTGGTAACCAAAATAGCCGGGGCACTATCAGTCATAGACCAAAAAATTCATGAGGACAAAATTAAGGTCTGTAGGAACGGCGATTAAAAAAAAAACGGCCAACCCTATTGGTTTTCCCTTTTTTCGAGGATGTTTTCCCATTTTATCGCGCTTTCGAAAATTTCAGATAAAGTTTTTTAAACGAATTATCCTGGAAATTATCAGAACGGTAAAGTCTGCTTTAATATCCTTCCGCATCAAATTTTTTGATAAAAATCGTGAGTGCTTTTTTAGTCGTCCGTCTTTTGCAATCAATTGACGTTCTTTTAAGCTTTGTTAGAGAGAGTATAGTTACACATCCAACAGAAAAAGTTGTAATTGATTTTACAAAACAACTTTTTTTGTAGAATTTTTTGGCGCGGTTTATTTTGATTTTTTCTTATAGAAGCTGCTACACTATTGAGATAAAACAAAGGTCTGAAGTTTTTTTTTTCTGTCTCTTTTTCTCCGTCTCGAGCACCCTTGAGGATGAAACCTTTCCTAAAAAATTCATTTATTCTTCGCAGATTAAAAAAAAAATTCTTTTTTTTCTTTTTTCGTCCTTCTCTCCGTCATTCTGTCTGACATCTTATTCAGGCAAAACCGGAAAAATTCGTTGAGTCATAAAATAACTCAAGTTTTCCGCCACCCCCTATATCCGCTCCGATTCCCGGATTCTGGATAATTCGAAAAATACATATTTTCTCGAATAAAAGGAGGAAATCGATTTTACCCACGTAATCGCTATTGTTTTCTTTCATTAATTTATTTATTTGAAATCGGGGAGAAAAAAAAAATACTTTTCGCTTTTTTTTTTCTTTTATATATAAACGAGATCGAAGAAAATCCTCGATTCGAATTCCTTTTAACCTTTTTATTTTTTTCCCCCTATGAATTTCCATTTTTCATGTCGTTAGATAAATCGAAATTCGATTTCTTTGCTTCCAGCTCTCGAATGTGTCGATACTGTCAATTACTAAAAAGGAAAAAAAAATGAAAGGGGCAAGGAAAAAAAATCACGCCGACAATAAAATAAATCAAATCACATGAATTTCCAACTTTAAAAAATTGAACTCCGCCAAGGTAAAGCAACAAATATACGTTAGACATCACGGAAAAGTTTCTTTTTTTTTTTTTTTTTTTTTTTTTTTTTAAGTTTTAAGATTAAAAGAAAATTTCGATCATTTTTTTCTAAAGCTAAAAATATCAGGGTTAATTTGACGTGGATCCGGATTTCTCATCTCTTTAAGTTTGGCAACTTTTAAAAGTAGTTAAAGAAATAAGTAAAATAAAAAAAAGAAGGAAAACGTGGTTTCCCCGGAAAGGGTCTTTTCCGGGAAAATATCGATTTTTTTTTGGTTTCCCTCCAAAATTTTCCAAAATTTTCCACGTTTGGTATAATATGATTGATGGTAAATGTTTACTTTAGAGCTGGGTTTTGTTGTTATATCCTCCTCGTGATATACCTCCCCGTGTTCTATTTCCATTAATTACAATTACAGACTAGAATGTATCTGCGGGCGACAGCAAAGAATTTTCCTTTACCCTATTTTGAATTTCATCTGATGGATGTTTAATCATCCCTGTGGAGGTATGTCCTAATTAGGTTTAAATTAAATTGCTCTATGGAATTTTTAGCGGATGAGCGAAACCAGAGATTTAATCTTAATTGGTCCGGGGATGCCTTTTGGAAGTTATGACAAGGTGACCTATATTTTGTATGTATTGAAATTTTAATGTTAAAAAATGGAAAAATAAATAAATGAAGGGCAGGGGTGGTTTTTATTTTTTTTATTTTTTTTTTAACCTTGCTGCAGAATTGGAGTGTAAAATAAATCATTTCAAAACTGACCATTTGCTTGTTCTGTTAATATTTATTTCCACAAATGTAACATTATATTTTCGAAAAACCTTTTTAATCACATGGTACTGCATATGAATGAGGTGAAGGGAATGATTAAATATTTGCATTAAACAAAACAAAAAAAAAAAAAAAATTCTTACCTTTTTTTTTATATTACTCGTATTTCATGTAATTATGTCGCTTTGCGGATATTTTACAATTTGTTTTTAATTTATTTTTATTTTTCTCTCGTTTTTTTAAAATTATTTTCAGTAATATGTTTTTCTTTCGTTGTTATTTTTAACAGAGTTGATAACCTATCTGAGCGCAGTTGAATGTGAAGCAGCAAAAGGAGCATCGTTCAGCTTCCAGCTTTCTTTTTTTTAATTTTAGTGTTATCCGCTTTCGAAATCTTAACGTTGCCGTCCATTTTGTCAACCATAATTGTTTCACATTAGGTATTGCTGTAACATTGCTGTTTTTTGGCAAGACAGAACCTGCATTTTTCTCGCAAGACTCCGCAATGCGTAGAAGGCAAACCAATATGAGGTTCACATTTCCTCAATACGGAAGAGTGCATGGAAAAAATTTGGAACTTTAAAAATATTACTATGGTAGAATTTTCCGACCGTCAAAAAATTTTGAAAATTGATTTGAAACACAAAAGATCCTTATTAATTAAAGTATCCTGACCGAAAAATGTCATTAAGCATGACCTTTAAATCAAACTGGTGAGAAGTTGTTGCCATTTTTTGGTAGAAAAAGTCCATTTTTGCCCCCAAAACCAAATTTACACTTAAACCCCTACTTAGGGGTTGATCGGAAAAAATCGGGATGGTGAAATTCGTGTTCTGCGGGTATTTTTGTATAAGTATGAGTGATACCAATAAAATAAAAAATTTTCAGGCCTACAAAATCGAAATTAAGTCGAATTCCAGTCTGAAAAATCAGGTATAAGCTCGATAAAAACGCTAATGACGTCACAAAGGGAAATAGAAAAAATTCGGAATAGTAAAATTCGTGTTCTATGACCTCGAAAACATAAGAAAACGTTTTTTTAAATATTTTGTAGACCCTTAAAGTGGATAAAAAAATGGAGTTTAAAAGACCTTCATTGCCCAAGTTTTAAAAAGCTAAAGTCGCTTTGGGGCCACTAAGTGGTTAAAAAAAAAATGTTAAAAAATTTTTTTTAGGGGCTCTAGGGTGCAAATTCACTGTGGGATGTTGGACCAACATGTTGTTCCAACTTGTTGGACAAACGAACAAATCGACTATTGCAGAATTTATTCCTACGCCAAAATTAGTGCGGAATGTTGGTCCAACAAGTTGGTACAACATGTTAGTCCCACTTGTTGTACCAACATGTTGGTCCAACATTCCGTAGTGAATTCGCTCCCTTACACCTGAAGGAAGCAGATTTTCAACACAACAAATTTTTTTGAAATCATTTTTCAGTTGCATTTACAATTCAGACAAGTTGAAACTTGCCCTAAAAATTCCAGTGTACACCAAAGGAGTTCGTCAGATACTTAAAATTTCGATTTTTCCCCCTGTAAATCGACAAAACAGCCATTCCTTCCTGTATTCACTGAAGCCTACTCTTAAAAAGTGAAGGAAAACAACTTCACAGTGTCTCGATTTGTTTAACTGGAAAAGTCCTACCTCAACATTTTATTTAACTTTGCAATCATTTCAGTCTCCCGAAGACTTTTATTATTTTCGGAGCTTATCTTCATAGTTTTAGTTTTTAGGTATTAAACCCGGAATAGGTAGACTGCATTACTTTTTAAAGTAACCTATAAAATGTTACATACGTTGTTTGCTCTTCACGATCTGTGTGTGTGTCCAGAACTTTGCTTATTAAGCAAACAAGCTATTCCCAACTTTTTTTTATCGAACAAATCCCGCGTATATAAAACTTTCTTTTTACGCCCACAAGAATACTTATTAAAAAGACTCTGTGTATATTGGACTGTGTCTATTGTACGTTACATTGTTCTTGCCTCGTGCAATAATAAAAAAAAAAAAAAAAGTTTCTCCCTAATACTTGTCTCGACTTTTTAATGAGTTTCTCCCTTTTTTTCCCACTCATTCATCGTTGGGACCATAATAAACATTGAAGAATTATTTCTCTTCGCTTTGTTTTATTGACTTTTTTCAAAAAAAAAAAGAAAAAAATGATCAACGTTCGTTTGCACAAAACGGAAAAATCGGAAATAACTTTAAAGGTTTGATTTACCCAATGTGTAATTTTCCCCTTTTTTTTTTTGGAATCGGAATCAACCTCGTTAGTTTTTTCACCTTGTCATTAAAATAGGTGTGGCCGGAAATTTACCGCATAAAACTTAATGGGATTTTTTTTTCTTTGTCATTTTTGGAATCCAACTCCCCCCTCCCCCTTTCTTATTCGATTGATTTATTTTATTTATAACGTTCTCTTAACAGGTCGATTCCTTGTGGAAATCGACGTTAAACATGACATGCGCAGAGGTATTGTCCATTAACGATATCAGATTCTGATATCTACTTTGGTTAAGATTGAGAGATTAGAAAATTAATTGATCGAGCTGGTTTGTCATCTACTTTGCTTAATAAGATTCAGGCAGGACGGTTTCGATTTATCGACGGAGACGTGTTTGCTCTACTCCCGGGATGATCTCTCCTTTTTTTATTTTCTCGTAAAGGGAAACTTTTTTCTTTTTTTTTTTTGGAAAATTTATAACTCGTAGTTTTCATAATTCGTTTAGTTTCCTCATTATCATTCAGAACGGAGAAGTGACTTTTTAAGGTGGATTTTTTTATCTCGCTAATGGTTTATAAAGTGGTAAGTAAACTGAATAAAGTGGGCTATAAAAAAAAAACTGAACCAGACTCTGTTTACTTTAAGCAATTTGTTTTTAAAAGGGAAAAAATATTGTATAAATTGGTGAAAATAAGAAAAGGAAAAGTTTATTTTTCTTCCTCGTGAGATAATTCAGTTATTCGGTTCCTTTTTTTTCTTTTTTGTTGGGTGAACCTGTGAGAAAGAATGTCTTGTTGGAATTTTTACAAAGTTGATTGGAATCTTAATCTTTGGAATTGGTTGTAGTTTATTTCCCAAAAGAATAGTACTACCTTTTTTTTTTAAATGGCCTAGAGGCGAAAATAGGGGATGAGAAATTTCGGGTAGATGAAGCAGGAGAAATGTGTCGGGGTAGTGTGGCGAACTAAGCGAGGAGGGGGAGGAGATTTGGCCACAAACATTGTTTACTAGGCTTTTCCGAGGCTTAAACGACATTATTTGCGGTATCCATGGAAAAATTTTATTTGCATATTCTAGAACCCCCGGTTTTGAATCTGAAGCCAGAATGTTAAAAAAAAAATTGAACCAATATGGCGGAACCATTTTAATGTTTATAATTCGATTTCCGGCGCTATATATTCTGGCGAAAAGTTTCTCGAATTTCCCGGAAAAATGTCCGGTTCTCCTTAAAAGGTTAATTTTTTTTTTCGTTAATTTCCCACTGTTTCGTGGCACTGAAAATCTTCTAAATTTTAGGTATTTGATTAATTTCTATGGTGTATCCTGGAATTTTTAATGCAAGTTTTAACTTGTCTAAATTGTAGCGCTTATATGCACCTGTACAGTAATTTCTAAAAAAATGTTAAAAAGAGCTTGGATTTTGTTCTCTGGCTTCGTGTTTACCTAAAACAAGTTGAAACTTGTACTAAATATGTAAGAATAAGACGAAGGAGTTCGTGAAATACCTAAACAGTAAAAAATTTTGTGTACTTTTAACAGAATTTATATTTGAAAAACGGTCCACACATTTTTGTTTTTAAATAATAACACAATCAACAACCAAAGCGTGCCAAAATTAACATAAAAAAGAGTTACATACAGAGTGTGTGGCCCGGGTTTGTTAAAAATACACAAAATTTTTTACTTTTTACACAACTTTTTAATAAAAATTTTTTACACAAAATGTTTTACACAAAACCTTTTAATAAGAATTTTTTTTCACAAAACTTTTTAATAAAAGTTTTTTACACAAAACGTTTTAGTAAAACTTTTTTACACAAAACTTTTTAATAAAAATTTTTTATACAAAACTTTTTAATAAAACTTTTTTACACAAAACTTTTTAATAAAAATTTTTTACACAAAACTTTTTAATCAAAATTTTTTACACAAAACTTTTTAATAAAACTTTTTTACACAAAAAGTTTTAGTAAAAATTTTTTACACGAAACTTTTCAATAAAAATTTTTTACGCAAACTTTTATAATTTTTTACATAGCAACATTTAATATTTTTTACCCTTTTTTGTGTAAAAAACGGTCCACATATTTTTATTTGTAAAGATAACATGGATTGACATAGCAATATCTAATATTTTCATAAATAATATGTCAAAATTTACATCAAAAAGTGACATACAGACTACAGAGTATGTTAAAAACGTAAAAAATTAGGTAGTCATTTTAATTAAATGAGTACGTTAAAACTACACAAAATTTTTTACTGTGTAAAATTTCGATTTTATCCCCTTTAAATCGAGTATTAGAGTCTATATCGGAACCCCGAATTTTCCAAACCCCGAATCGGGTTTCGGGGTTTATAAAATGCGATATCGCGAAAAAACGATGTCGCGTTTTCCGAACCCCGAAATTAAAAATCACCGAATTGGTTTTCGGGTTTCATAATGTCGGGGTTTGGGATCCAGGGGTTATGACGCTTTTGTATTTCTTTAAATAATTTTATATTTCGGAGTAAAAAATCGGCGTTTTAAATTCGGCGATAATAAAATTCGGCGTTTATAAATCGGCGATTTTAAATTTCGGGGTTTGTTTAATTCGTGTTTTTTAATTCGGGATTTTCAATAGGGTTCCAACTCGTGAACAATAGAATCATGTTTAGCTTACGTAAATTTACTTCTCAAAATGCAGGACGCACTCATAAGTTAAACACGATTCTATTGTTCACGAGTTGGCAACCCTATTGAAAACCCCGAATTAAAAAACACGAATTAAACAAACCCCGAAATTTAAAATCGCCGAATTTATAAACGCCGAATTTTATTTTCGCCGAATTTAAAAACGCCGAATTTTATTATCGCCGAATTTTTTACTCCGAAATATAAAATTATTTAAAGAAATCTGTACGTCAGAGCCAAAAGGCTCTAATAAAATTAATTAAATAGCTCTGTAATAACTTTGTAAATTTTTTTTTTTTTTTTCCTCTTTTTTTTCCTTTAAAAAAATGTATTTTTTTTTTTTTTTTCTTCGTTATAGGAACAAAACTGTAAAAGGGCTGTAAAGGGCCTGTTGTTTTTGTCTCTTTAAAAATAAAATAAAATAAAATAAAAGGTTCAATATGCATTTTTCAAAATGGATGCCATGTCTAAATATAAAGATGATCGGATAGAACGAAAAGCGATTTTAAAAAGGCAGTGGCTACCGGTGTTTACATTAAATATGAAAACATTATTATTATATTATTTATTTTGAATGTTAATAATTTGTTTGAGCGAAATGGACGTTTTAAGAGAGGTATTTCCTTGTTTTTAACAGGTTGTTTTGTGCTGATGTTACTTTTTTTTTATCGAATTTTTTACATATCTATTTTTCTGGAAAAATTTTCTTGTTTTAATTTTTTTTACAGTATGATAAGCTTATTTGACTCTTGAACGACTGGATTTCCATTTTCAAGACTTACTTTAAAAAAAAAGTAATGTTTCGACTTTTTTTTAAAAATGTTTTTCGAAACAAAACAAAAACACGGGCGGACATTTTTTTATCATAAACTTTTAAGTTTGGATGTCGAGCCACCATATTGAAAATGCATATTGAACCTTTTGGCTCTGACGTACAGAAATACAAAAAGCGTCATAACCCTTGGATTCCGAAACCCCGACATTTATGAAGCCCGAAAACCAATTCGGTGATTTTTAATTTCGGGGTTCGGAAAACACGACATCGTTTTTACGCGATATCGCATTTTATAAAAAAATGGAAAATTCGGTGTTCGATAAAGGACCCGAGTATTACATTAACTAGCCATTCCATCCGATATTCGCCGACACCTACCCTTAATACACCAAAAAAACCTTAAAGATATTTTGTTAATGAATTAACGCACATTACGAGATACATTAAGTACTTCCATACTTTTCCAAGAAAAGCGGGATGGAAAATTTTTTTTTTATATATTAACCCGCGATCTGTTTTCCAAATGTGAAGCACATTTTGCATTAAGGTGAGCTTATATATTAGCAACAAGCATATGTTCCTGTTGATTCCGTTCACGCAACTCTAGACCTCTATATACATGCTTTTGCATACATATATTTTTTTTTTTGTTTTGTTATTTTTCTTTTTTTAGCTCAACGATAAAGCGAATTAAAACAAACGCAAGTTTTCGTTGTCGGTTATTATCACATTTTGCGTTTTCCTCTTCGTTACGTTCTTTATTTAAAACGTTTCAATTAATCACCGTGTGGTAAGGGTTCAATTTGTGGATGTTGCTCGAACTATAACTTCCTCGTCACGGAAAGCACTTGGGGAAATAACTAACGCGATTAATGCGAAACTTGCAGCAGTGGATCGTGGAAACGGACTTTGGGTCTTTTCGCCCTTTTGATTCATGGAATCCTGTTAGTCTCTTTGTGAAAGGACCAAATGCCCTAACAAAAAGGAAATGTCACGGATAATGCGGATTATTTTTTACGATTAGTTATGGTAGACTTTTTTTTTTCCATCGGGGAATTCAGGGAAAAGAAAAATCCGTGCTTTCGTTTTTGTTTTTAGTTGCGTAGTTTAGAAATAAGGAATAAATATGCGGTGGGGGTCGGTTTTTAGTGAGGAAAGTTGGGGTTGAAAAGCTTCAAAATATGTGATTTAGAAAATAAAAATGATATTTGGGGGTTTGCCGGCATTTATAATACCAGTGAAGAAAGTGTATAAGATTGAAGAAATGAGTCTGTATGGACTGCAATTTTTCCCTTGGGTGAAAAAGTCGTTAAAAAGCTTTTCAAATTTTGAACTGAGGCTACTCCTATAGTTTGCTGTAGTTTACGGTATTATTTTATGAACTCTGAAGTTTCGGACTTGCCTGAATATTCCAGGCTCGATTTCGTTTTTCAGCTGAGCTCTGGGTGCTGTTTAGGTGTTTATCTATCCCTTAAGAAATATCAAGATATATCTATCCCTTAAGTGCAGAGCAGAGCTGTGTCTGAAGTGATGCCTCTGTTTCTTCCTAAATTTCATCCTTTTTATAATTTTTTTTTTTTTATTTACGGGGAGGTTTGGGTTTATTATTCATTTCGATTCCGGCGGAAAAGTAAAATCTGGTCTGATGCTGGCAAGCTGAACCAAATGGAACAGGATTAGAAAATTTAGGTTACTAACCGAATTAAAACCCGAACCTACTAAAAATTTAGATCGAACTGAAACCAAACCCAATTCAGTCCCAGAAAAAGTACGAACTGATGCTGAAACCGAATTTTTAAAAATAATTGCTGTCTCCATTGGACTATTAATTGGAGGGTGGAATGAATTGTACCACCGGAAATGCTGTACATTTTTGGAATTTTTTCGTCGGCTACCACTTTTTTTTTTCGTTTTCATTATTTTTAGTGTTCGAAAAAATAATCAAAATAATAAAAAAAGTGGCAGCAGAAGATAAAAGTTTAAAAATGTACAACATTTCCGGTGGTACAATTAATTGTACATTTCGATTTATTGGCCAATAAAGACAGGAAAAATGGAAGTAAACCAAATTCGGTTCGGCTTTTTTTTTTTTAAAAAATGATATTTCGACGGGATGAGGAACATCAAATTAAATTAGTTTTGCCTGACTAGTTTCGAATTTATTCTTTAGAAATTCATCTTCAGAGGCTAAAATGAAACCACAGAAAACAATAATCAACATAATCAATTAATAAGATTTAAAAAAAAAAAAACAACTGTAAATATCAAATTCTAATTAAAGTCTTACCAAGCAAAGCGCATGTTTTTCAAAAGGTTAGTATAAACATTAGGCATAATATTATTCGCATCTTATTTACAATCTCCTACGGAATTTCCACATTAAGATCCTCATTATTCAATAATAAATTACGAAATTTATTAGATCCACATTTTAGCCTCCGAAGATGAATTTCTGAAATATCATTTTTTTTTTTTCTCACAAAATTGTGTCAAGAATGTCAAAGGGAATGTTGTGCCAACATGTTACATAGTGAATTTGTACCCTAAAAAAAAACCAAAACCTTGTATTTTTTTTTTTTTTTTGAAAAAGAAAAAACCAACCGGATTAAGGAAAAGAAGCCGAACCGGAATCGAACCCGGACCCACTTTACTATAGAAAATCGATTTTAATCCTGAAACCTGCTTTTTTCTTCTACGACACAAAAAAAAAAAAAAAAAAAAAAAAAAAAAAAAAAAAAAAAAAATTTGATCTGTTTTGTTTTTTGAAATGTTTGCCAGTACTGTCTGGTCTCGCTCAAGCCCCTGCGGTATTCTGTTTCAAACTGGAAAGGATGTTATCCAATTTCATAATCTAACAAAAGCCCTCTCCATATTATGTCACCTTAATTGGGCAACAAGCAAATTAAACCTGCCTAAAAATTACCTCATAAAGCGACCTCCTTCATGCGAAACTCCCATTCTTGATTTTCCGTGTTGTCGAGAGAAGACTGCAAATAATTTAACAGGACTGCCATTTTCAAATTTAAATAATTCAAGCTACACAATAATAAATAATCAAAAAGTAACCGAAATCCAAAAATTTTATTCTGTTATTTACCTTTAAAACGGGGAGGAAAAGAAAATCTCCAAGCTACTCTTTTTGTTTTCTTAAGCAAATTTTTGTTTTAAACGCAGTTGACTGTTTTAAAAACCCTTTAAGCAAAATAAATAAAATAAAATAATAAATAAACATTTCTGAATATACTTCACCACTTACTTTTTCCCTGAAAAAGCTCGGAGTGAAATCACTCTTAAACGGAGCTTTTTATGAATTTTCCCTTTAAAAAGGAAAAAGAGTTTAAAGGAAGTTTATAAGTCATGCAAATTAAAGTTAGAAAAAGAGTTGAGCTGCGAAGTTCGATGACGTAAAAGTTGAAGCAGTTTTAATGATTGCTTTGAAAACAGGGCTTTTTCTTTATATTTCTTTCTTTTCCCTCGTCCTTCTTTTTTCTTTCTTTCTTTTTTTTTTTTTTTCTTCTTTTTCTTTATATATAAGCTCATGAGGGATTTAGTTTAAGCAAACAATATAACACACGGGAAACTTGTAAATGCGTCTACAATTTATCTTCTAGCACAAAAACCTGAGCGAAAATGTCACGGGAAATGATGTTCCGTGCATTTTAGAAGCCTCTGTCATTGACGTTTCCGTTGCGGGTTAGACGTAGGGAAAAAGAGAGAAAAAAAATATATATATATGTAAGGAAGGAAAAGCGGAATGAAGGAGGGGAAAAAAAACTCGGAGCTTAGATTTTCGCAACCCCGAAACGTCAAATCCGTTTAGATTGTTTAATTGCACGAAAGGGAAGGAAAAAAAAAACTGGAATTGGAAACGTGAAACGTGAAAAGTTGTAATACGGATTTTCGTTTTTATAATTTTTTATTTTTATTTCTCCTTCCTTGTAGTAAAGTTTTGTTTAGCTATTTTCGAAAGCACTATACGCTTTACAATAGTTTCTCGAAATTATTTACAACCACTTGTTTGAATATTATAACCTGTGGCTGTGTTTCTTTCATCTCCAGCGATAATTTATATATTCGAGACAGGTGAAATTTCGTTGGGTTTTAATCTTACTAAAATGTTGACCTTATTAAAGGGATCTTAGCGTTACGTTTAATGACTCCGTTTTCAGTATACCCAAAGGTTTATAAGGCTATTCCTGACCAAAAGTGCTGTCGGGTTGGGAGGGAGTTAACCGACATCAATCAATAATTCATGCGAACCGCAACTTTTTTTTTTTTTTTCTCCTCCCTCTGCATTTTTTTTTTTTTTTTTTTTATTTTTATTTTTTATTTTTATTTTTTCAACCTTTAGAAAATGTTTTTATGATCCTATTTCAAGAAAATCCGGGGTGCTGAACAAGAAAGAAAAGAGAGAAATGGACGTGGTTTCCGGAAAAACGGTAGCTCCTTTGTTTACTTTTCATCAGAACTGCAGAATAAATATCAAGAAGTTGAGAAGGAGAAGAAGAGAGGGAGAGGTAGACGAAAGGAAAGAGGTTAAAACCTCCCTTTCTTCTTTTTCCCCCTTCTCTTTTAACGTATAATTCGGGAGAGAGCTTTTTCCCTTATTCGAAAATTTTTAATGAGAATAGTAAATAAAGGTATAAATGATGTTAAAAGGGAAATTAAATAATCGAATCAGAGAAGGGGGGACCAAGGTGTGTGCATGCTCTCAGTTTTTTTTTTTTTTTTTTTTTTCTTCTCAAAAGAGCTTAATTGACGTTCGAATGTTGATTTTATTCATGGGTTGATATTTAAAGTTCATTAATGTTTACCTTTTGAGTCGTCATCGATCAATTTTACTTGGGAGTTTAAAACGAAGATGAAAGTAGGTAATACGGTCCCCATGAAAAGCTGAAACGTTGAATTTTTGTCTTAAAGAGAAATATTGAAAAAAAAAAAAAAATGCTTTTCTTTAACGCTTCCGGTTATCCAGAGGTTATCCTACTATCACGTGTTTCTTTTTTCGTGGTTTTGAATTTCCCCTAAAAGTTTGCCAGGAGCGGAATCACGTTCGAATAAATCCAGAAATCCAAAGTATACCAATTCTGCACTTTCGGAGCCAAACGTCAAATTTAAAATTTGTCACGTGGTCGTTTCCAGGCACGGACTGGGCGCCGAGCTACTGGGGAAATTCCGGTGCGCCTTCCTGGATATGGCACCCTGGCGCTCTTAATTCTGTTCGATCAGCTTGTTCAGAATTTTAATTTTGGAAAAGTTTAGCGCTCTTTCCAGTCAGTAGCTCGGGTCCTGAATAATTCCCAGCCTGGGTCCGGTCATTTCTTATGGAAATAAAATTATATAGCGACCATTTTGGTTTTTGTGGGATAAAATTATGAGTTCAAAATTTTTTAAACACAAATTATTGAGCCCATAGCAAGAAACTTGCTTCAATCCTATGGAACTATCGGAAAAGGCACCGCTTTACAACGATACTAGGATTAGCCCAGTCTAGGGGCTTTTCGCGGTCGCGAAATGTCCCAGACTGGGCTAGACTGGGTGAATCCCCTAGATGCCCGCGAAATGCTCCTAGACTGGAAATGACGTTAAAAATAAAAGGTTCTAAATGCAACATATACATTTTAGAGGACGGACATTTTATTGTTTCTGTAAGTGTACTTTTATACCTGAATTACTTTTGGATATTGCAATTTTACAGATCGATGAACATATTAATTAAAAAAATATTCCGTAGGTTTCAGTTCAATCGACTCACTCTGTAAGAAGTTATTTTTAAAAAAAGTCCCTAAAATCGAGCCCATTTAGTGACTTTTTTCAGTTCAGAAACAAAAGGCTCCAAATAAGCTATGTAAATAAGTTAGAACCTTTTGATTTTAGGCAAAAAAGTAAAAAAAAAAGTCATTAAAGTAGGGACTTTTTGAATCCCATGGATTTTTTTCAGACCGAATGGAGACCCTTCCTGGGACTCTCTACAACAATTTTGGAGCATTCCGGGATATTTATGACCTTTTTTGAGTATGTTATTCCGCAAAAAGCGATTTGAAACCTTTTGATTCTAAATTCATTTTTAAGTTTTAAGTTTTAAGTTTTAAGTTTTAGTTTTATCAGTTTAAGTTTTAAGTTTTTTCAGTTTTAAGTTTTCGTAGTTAGCACCTTTTAAATAAAAGGTAATTCCTACTCTTTCCTACTCCGGAAAGAGTAGGAATTTTAAAATTTTGGAAACAAGAGCTGAAAGTACATGGAAAGCTTATAGATGGTTTTCGAAAGAAAAAAAAAATTGATGGTTTACCGATAAAAAATCTTAGCAAAAAAATATTCTGATCTAAAATTAAAAACTTTATAAAAAATCAAAAACGTTTCGTCCGATCGATGAGAAAATCTATATTCAACTTTTTTTTATATAAAAACAAAACTTTTGAGGAACACTAACTCCTTTTTTTATTTTGAAAAAAAAAAAGAATAGAACGATGAGCAAGTAGCCTAATAAAGTACTTGCAACAGATGGAAGGTAGATTTGGAACCTTCTGTTTCTAACGTCGCGTCCCGATTTTTAGGCATTGGTCAAGTACAGAGGTGCCCAAAATATGCCCCTTAAAACAGGCTATTTTAATGTAGAAAAATGAATAAACATACCGCATAAGGTATTCTTAGTTACAAGAGTTTATATAAGGAAAAATCGGGACCGTCCCATTTTGACCGAAACGGAGTGATGTTCCTTGAAGAGAGTGGCCGTTGTTAAAGGTTTTCCTCGTCCGGTTTGGAATTATCCGGAATGTCCGTTATATAGAAAAAAAAATGCCTGGATTTTAGTATAATGGGCAAAAATATAACAACTGTCCCATTTTGTCCGGAATAGAGATGTGTCAGTTATTGCTGGTTTCTCTGTTTTTATAAACTCTACGATTGTGCTCCAAGATACAGAACTATAAAAGATTTGATGGTGTAAAAATTGAGGTTTTCCTTCATTTTTGCTGATTTAAAAAAATATCAAACAGAATTTATATTTGAAACGAAAAAAAAAAAAAAAATTCTCCCCCAAATACATTATTTCGTCATTTATTCGATTTTGAAGTATGCACCATTCGTTTTCACACTACGTCACACTGCCATTCGCATATTTTTCAAACACGGTTGAAAAGGTTTTTTAAAAAAATCCTCCCCCTGAATTTCGAGAAGAATTCAAACGAAAACTCCTTCATTATTTTCCCGGGTATATGCAAAAAAAAAAAGAGAATTAATAAATAAATAAAAGGAGAGAGATCGTTACACAAATCCAATAACAAGTGTAATAAAGATGTCTAAATTTTCCGGGTGCAAAACTTAAAAAAATGTTTTTTTTAGAAAAAGAACGCTTTAAGTTCTCAATCCGATCCCTAAATGTCCGCCGTTACAATTCAAGGAAAAAAGGATTTTTATTTTTTTGCATTTTACATTATTTTCCCAGCCGTCATTTCATTAAGTTTCCAATTTCCCGAGTTTCCCTCTTCCCGAAAAAGAGAAAAAGGGAAAACGCAATACATTACGTGACTGCGAAATTGTCGGGCGGTTGATTATCGGTTGACAAAAGAAGCTGAGAAGAATATAAAATGCAAGGGAGTAGAAGCAACAAGAGCTTTGTCTCATCGTCGTAAACGAGAAGTAATGAGTTCAATTACAATTTTCACACCGCAGCTCAAGAAGAAAAATTCCTGGAATTTTGTTTACATCGAATTATTAAAAAGGAAAGAGAGGGAGGAAGGATAAGGAGAAGGAAAAAAAAGAATAAAAACAAGGAAGAATCTTTCTTCTGTTCCGAGGACATTATATTTTAACACACGTCGATCCCCGTAAAGCTTTTACGGTTTTATTATTTTTTTTCTCTTTCTCCGTCTCTTTTTGTTATTTCCGAGATTTTTTCCTTGGAAAAAGGAATGTTTCTTTGTTTTTGTGCTGATTTAATTTTATGTGCGACCATTAGAGCAGAAAAAAAAAGGAATTTTAAAAACTCCGTGCTTATCATCCTTTTGTTTAACCTTAACCGTCGCATCTTTTTGTCTTTTAAAAATTCGTTTAGGTAATCAATTTGAATAAAAAGGACTTTACTTGAAAATAAAAGCCAGCGCGATATTAAAAAAAAAAAATTAAAAAAAAGAGAGGGAGAGACACGAGGAGAAAGGAAATAGAGAAAGCATAAAAATTGTACAGGAAACCACGTTTGCATCTGAGTGTACATGCAGGAAATGCGGAAAGCAAGATTGCGGAGGAGTTTTTTATAAATTTATGCAAACGAAATGATGAGAATAAAAGGGAAGAAGGAAAATAAGTAGCTAGATAAAGCACGCTCAGATGGTTCGATGCAGGATGAGAAAATGCGATCACTGATATCAAAGTCATTCCTGCTTCAAAAAGATCCCTATGGATATCCTTGGATATTCCTTATTGCCTGGAAGGAATAATACATGTATGAACCCGCGTCGTCATTATTCAAATATATTTTTTGATAAAAGCTGGGCTATAGTAAAAAAAAAAAAAAAAACTAATGATAAATACGACTTTGTCATTTTCTAGACACAAAGACGGGAAATAATATTTCCGTGCGTCGGAGGTGAACTAACGTATCTACATCGTATATATAATTGGAGTTAGTCTGTTTCAACGTTTCGTGAAAATGTCACGTGACCGCAAGTTTATGCCAACATGAGCGTGTAAACTTGCAGTCGCATGATCACGTGATTTTCATGGAGCTCTCGAAACGGATTATCTCCAATCATATTTACGATGGAGATACGTTAGTTCACCTCCGACGCACGGATTTGTAAAAATGGTTCGGTTTGGTTGTGGCTTGAAGTTGAAGACAGACTTCTTAAGCTTCAGTGGAGATCGGAAGGAATGGCAGTTTTGTCTAGTAATTGATTTACGGTTTTAAAAAAATCCAAATTTTAGGTGTCAAACGAACTCCTTAGTGGTATCCTGGAATTTTAATGCAAGCCTCAACTTCTCTGAATCATATGTGCGACCCGAAAGTAATTTCAAAAAAATTTGCGGTCGAAAAACTTTGACTTCGTTTTTTGGTTACATATTTACTTAGGATAAGTTTCAACCTTGTTAAAACAAATTAAAACTTGGTTAATATTTACTTGGACAAGTTTCAACTTTGTTCAAACAAGTTGAAACTTGCTCCAAGTAAATATAATTCAAATTTTAGATATCTAACAAAGTCCTTTTTATTTTTGGAACAAGTTTCAATTTTGTTGAAGCAAGTTGAAACTTGTTCCGAAAGTAAAAAGAAGTTCGTTTGATACCGGTACCTAAAATTGGAATTTTTTTTTCTTATAAATCGTATATATCATTGTGACGAACCTTTTGTGTTATAATTTATTTGAAAAAGTATAATTACTACTGTATTAGTTATATAATATCATTTTCATTATCATTATCATGATCACGATTATTATTACATTCTACAAAACAGCAATTTCTTCCGGTATTAACGGAAGCTTCCTCTTATAAAACCATGCTTTTTTAAAGTCTAGAATCTGGTGCTGCAAGGAAAAACTTACTAGTTTTGGTTTAAATTATGTTTTTTTTTTTTGCAACGAACAATATGGTTTATAGCATTTTAATTGATGTTCCTTTGTTACTTCCACCTTGAAAATTTCAAGGCTTTCTAAAACTGATCCATTTCCCGAGAAAAATCCAAAATAATAAGGTTTAGATTCTCTTGACTTGGATATTTTATTCTTTCTATTTGGTTTCAACCTTGACTTTTCGGTAAAAACCAGATTTCTTCACCTCAACCTTTTGGTTTCACCTTAAAATCATTATTGGTTACTGTTCTGGTTCGGGTATTTTCACTATAATGCTCCAATAATTAATTTGGAATTACGGGTGATTTGGTATGGTTCTGATTTTTGAAACAAAGAAATTTGAAAACCAACCGATGAAACCACTTTGATTCGATTTGGTTTTCCATCCCAGCTCTAGACTCGTGTTTTCATTATTGCATCGCCATATAGCATGCACAATTTCACACTCTTTCGACCACCTTATGCAAATATCCATTCGTATGACCAAAGCGTTCCAGATGTAACCACAAAAAGAATATAATGCTGTCGGCGGTAAAATATAAATTCATTTAAATAAATAAAATGAAATTTTTATTCTTTCCGTTTCCATGATGTTAAGGTATTAGTTCGTTTACAGCATCGGCTGGTTAGCCGGACGGTGGAGACATTTTAACGATAAAAAAATATGTAAAAAAAAATTTTTTTTTAATTCGGTATTTTATACATAAAAACGGGGCCTAACCTCACCGAAACGTTGTGTTATGTTTAGAGATGGAGGTCCATGATTTTAAATGCATGAACAAGACTTAATTGTTCTTATATTTCATACTTTTTGATTGTTTTCGCAATAAAAAAAATATTTTTTTCCAAGAGACTAGTGCAGCGCTCTAGCGGTGAAATTTTGAACTATTTCAACAACAAAATATAAACAATAGCGTTTTATTTTTTTATTGCGAAAAAAATTTTAAAAAATGTTTGAATTTGTGGGATGAATTTAAAAAAATTATAAAATGTAAGAACCAAAAAGTTTTTTTCATACATGTTAAATATTGAGTCTTTGCCTCTGAAATATAACAAAACTTTTTGGCACTGTTTCGGTGCGATCCGATCTCATTTTCATTTGTAAAAAACCAAATTTTCGAAAACGAAATTAATTTTTTTTTAAATCGATGTAATTTTCCACCGCCCGGCTAACCGGCCGATGGTGTAAACAAACTAATACCTTTAAATAAAGTAGAGTTTTTTTTTTTAAAAAAAACCTCTTTATTGCAGGATAAGCGTTACATTCTTGTAAGATCCGTATCTCTCGCAGTTGACAAAATAATCACGCTTGGAACTCCTCGTGAATCCGGCACGAAGCTTTTACTTTGCAGTTTCTTTAAGAGCGGAAATATTTTTCAACATCCATTTAATAATAATGATAATACCATCCTATACGCGATTCATTCTCTTTTATAAAATATTTATTATTGTTCCTTTTGTTTTCAAGCTCGAATTATCTTTCGCTCTGCATCCTTTTCCCCTCTCCTTTTTCCTTATCAATGAAATGAATATTCTGAAATGAAGTATTCTTTTTCCTATTGTTTTCGAAATAATCCGAAAGCTTCAAAAATTATTTTCCGGGGATCTTTCGGGAACCGCAGACCGAGTTAAATTGCTGTATTTTCTTTGCCGTTGCAGTAGCAGTTTGCAATAAGCAGAAGCAATAATCCTTTGGTCACGTTAGTTACCGAAAAACGGTTTCTGTTTCGGACGCACGCATGCAATATCGAAAGAAAAAAAAAAAAAAAAACACGTCTTTATAAAGCACACGTTTGTGGTTCCTGTAAGGAGAAAGGGCAAAGTACATTTCACGTAATTACATTTCCATATCACGTTTCAGCTTTTTTTTTCCGTTTCCCTTCCAGACGGAAAAACATTTTGCCCTCAAGTTCAAACCATATATATAAATTTTTTTTTCTTAATCCCGTTGTCATAGTCACTCTGTTTACTTTTAACCTCGTTTATTTTTCTTGGAAAATGAGAAAGGAAAGCAAAAAAAAGTTTGCTGTAATTTTTTTTTTCTTTATTTTCAGGAATTCCTGTTAGCGATAGACGTGACGTCTTCGGGTACTCCCGAAGAAAAGCTCAAATGGGCGTTCAGAATGTATGACGTCGACGGTAATGGAGTTATCGACATTCAAGAAATGACCAAAATAGTCCAGGTGAGTTTAGTAAAAGGAACTCAGAAAAAGGAAATGTCTTGAACAAGTTGTGCCTTGGAACATCAATCACAATTCTGTGGTTTGCCATTGGGAACGTTCAAGTATTGCCTAAGACAGGAAGGGGGGGATTTGGCAAATCGTACGTAAGAATTTCTATTATAATTTATTGCTCAGAATTTTTTTTTAATTTCAAAAAATAATTTTTTTTTTTTTTGAATGTTTAAAAAAAATTGAAATTTTTTTTACACTAATTTTTGAAAAATAAAGATGGATTTTTTTAATGGGATTTTGTGCCGATTGTAGCCATCTTTAGGGAAATGAGTCACCTAGAGCTGCTGAAAGATCCCACAGTGGGCCACAAAAATTTATTTTTGGCCAAAACTTAGGCGTAAAAAGGCGCAAAAATTGAAAGCGGATTTTTGATTTAGGACCTCTAGGCTTCATAATGAGACCATAGACACGACGGGGACTTTTTGATAAACCTACTAAAAGCTTAGTTGAAAAATAATTTTTAAAACATTTTTTACTAAATTAACTTTAAAAACGAATTATCGCCAGAAATAAATTTTTGAAAGGAAAATTATTTACACTCTACGATCACTGACTATCAATAAATCATATTCGATTACTCATGATTTCCGGAAACATGCCTACAGCGTTAACAAATTTTATGTCACTATTTACAAAAAGTGAGTTAAAAACAATTTTAAATTTTCGTTCATTTAAGGAACAGAAACAACCTGAAAATTGTGTTGTCCGATCAGTTATGTAAAATTGTGAAAATTTTTAATTAGGGTTTTGGCCAAAAATGAATTTTTCTGGACCACTGTGGATCCCTACTGGTTCCCTCAAGGTTAAATTTACACTCCACGCATGCGTTGTTACCATTTAGAATCGACGCTCTTTATGTTATTTAAAATTTAAATAGCATAAAGAGTTTTTACCCTTAAAATTTGGCATCTCGCTTGAATTTTTTTCCTTCTTTACATTCTGTTTTTCATCATTTTTTTAATCTTCTTTTTTACAATGTAACACTGAAGATGTTATGATAGAAATAAGGCGCTCGCTATGAACTGAATAATCGATCACCGGTATTCCGACATCATACCTTTGCCTAAACCTTGTGAACCCATCATAAGGAGGGTAAAAAAAAGTGCGAAATACCATTTGAATGAATTGCCTCGCCAACAGGAGCTTAAATGAGATCTTCTTTTAAAACCCGATTTTTTTTATTAATGGAGGACAGTTACCTCGCTATTTTAAACGGCTTTTTGGATTAACTCTAATCCTTATATGGGACAGGAGTGAACTGAAATTTTTTTATCGCAGCAAACCTGTATACCGACCCTTATGGCTGAGTACATTTTTCATCATTAATTTTAGATGAATTGCTTTATTATGAGAAGATCGTTTTACTTTCACTGAGCTTAAGTGTAATGAGTTATTTTGTTAAAACGAGAGAAAGAAGTTCAAAATTAAATTATTGCTGATAGATTTCCAGAAATACTGATTGCAATACAGGTTCTCTGCACCAGGAAAAAAATCAGACTGCGATTTGGGGGCATATCCCTATGTAGGACTACGTCTTTGGGGTACTGTCCTTATATTGCTAAAATTTAGACAATGAAACGATATAAAATTTTTAAGGCATTTTTTTCCTCGGTTTTGATCAAAAAAATTCGAATTTTTTGATAAATATATTTATTTTTTTTTCCTGGCACGAAAAATAGGTACTTAAAATATTTTATTGAAAAGGTCAAAAGTTGAAAAAAATTAGTCAAAATTTTAATTAAAGTCTTCAGACTTCAAATTTTAATATTAAAACATTGTTTTAGCTCATATTCTTGGCTAAAGGAAAAAGGACAAAATTAAAAAATCTAGTGAACATTTTATTTAAAATTTCTAAGTTCTTGTTTTTTTCTTCATGTAGTCTCATTTTAAAAAAAATTAAAAAAGGCCAAAAGTGAAAAAAGAAATAGTCAAAATATTATATAAAATTTTCGAAGTTAAAATTTTAATATCAAAATAATTAAGCAGCAGATAGCCCCCTAGCGGATTTAGTTTGCGTCAAAAATCCTCATTTATCCTTTCGATTTTTTTAAAAAAACTCTGAACGTCAGCCCTAGCAAATTACATTAAATACCTTAATATTTTAATTAGCTTTCCTTCCTTATTTTTCCCATTCTTTTTTTTAAAACATTTTTTTTAATCCCATTCTTTAAGCGTAAAGCAATTTATATTCTTCAGGAGAAGGAAAATTCTCATTTTTTATTTACGGAGGAATCGATCACGGGGCTGTTATCATTCAAGAGAAACGAGCAAAAACTTTCGAAACTCCCAACAGAAGAACAAAACCAACTTAACAAACGTATATTTTCCGTAAATACAAGTTGGGAGAAAGGGAGGGAAGGAAAAAAAAAAATGATGTAATCTTCAACCTCGGCAGCACCCAAAGTCAAGATTTATTACATAAACGGGATTCGAAAACCAAACGCGTACATTTAAAATAAACAAACCTAAAACCATCTGTCGAAATTCGAAAGCCTTGCCTAACAACTGGAAAACAACTTCCAATTCAAGATTATATTACATCAGAAGAATCCCAAGTTGAGGAATCTCAAAAAATAAATTTCTCCGAAGCAAACTGAGGCCCGCGAAAGCTAGATAAAGATAGAGAGAGAGATCGGGGGGAAGGGATATCCAAACATTTTAAACCGAAAGTTTGTTTTTACGAGAAATATTAAATGATTAAATGTGAAATAAAACTTATCTTTGCTGATGGGGGTAACCGCAAACCGTTGTTGCTTTTTTTGCATTGTCACCCCATCGTACCTGAAAACTTTGAGGATGAAAAGTAGGGAAAGCAGACGAGAACAAGAAAATATACGTGCAAAAAAAAAGATGAAAAAAAAAAAAAAACGTTGTTGTGTTGTTGATTTTTCAATCGAACTCGGAAGGAAAAAAAATTTTTTTTTCAGAAGCTTTTCATGTATACGTCAGACATTACTCAGACATTCCGATTTTGTTTGATTCTTTTTCCTTTACAAAAATTTTCCTTTGTCAAAAAAATGAAGCAGTAACTTTCAAGAAGGAAAAAAAAAACATCTCATGTTAAAGCAACTAGACAACGTATCAAAAGCACTTTTCGAATAAAAAAAGAGTAAGGAAAAAAAAAACTTTTTTTTTTTTTTGCTTTTGTGATGAATACATGTCACATAATTCAGGCATTCTGCAACACAGGTTCGAAAAGTTGAAAAAAAAGAATGTTCAAACTTTATTTTTTCTTTAACACAGCAGGGAAGATCTCTCCAGGTCTCCTCCCATATATTTTTTTTTTATTCCCAATCTCTAAAATGTCAGTCGAGAATGAGCTATGACTTTTGTCCAAAGCATTATTATTCCCTTACTTTCTCGATGTCTCTTTCTCTTTCTTTCTCAGCATAAAGACGATATCATTTAGGTAGATTCTTTCGAAAAGCTGAGAATGGGTGTGCCGTAGGGTGTTTTTCAATTTCAATTTTTTTCTTTTCAAATGTTAAAGGGAGCGTGCGAAAAACGATTTCAGTTTAGTGAAAAATCCGGGGAAATGTCTTGTAATAAAATTTTTTTCGGCCTCATTTAAATGTACCTAAAAAGTCAAAAGGATAATAGAAAAAATATCCATTGAGCGGTATTTTTCAAAGCCGCATTTCTTGTAGAATCGTGGCTTTTCGTTTTTTTTTTTTTTTTTTTTAATTTTTTCGAATGTAGAAATACGTTATTATTTAGCCGAAAACGCCGATTTTTTGCGGCAAAATATTACAGTAGGGGGAGAATTTGCGATAAATTCCGCTAAATTTTTCTTTTTGAAAATGTCAATGAAAACCGATATCAATAAGGTAATGTAAAATTTTCTACAATATGAGTGAAAATAGAAAGGGTGAGAATTAAATGAACCAACCAGGCAGCGTCCGGATGATATGTGTTTTGCGTACGGGGATAATATCGCCATTTGCAAATTAAAGTTAAAATATATACATATTGGGCCCTCATAGCTTGCAGCCTTTAGGAAATTTCCAGGAAATAACTTTAGAATACGGCTGACAGCTAGAAAACCGTAAAAGTCAGGAAAAAGTGGTCTGCGTAAATAAACGTAAACACGAAACCTTTAGGCTATTTACGAAAAAAAAAATGGATTTTTAAAACTTTTTGTTCTCCAGGTGGCATCCCCGGGATGCCAAAAATTACACAGAATTACAGAATATCAATAAAAATGATACAGAATATCAATAAAAACTATACAGAATATCAATAAAAATTATACAGAATGTCAATAAAAATTATACAGAATACAATAAAAATGACTCAGAATATGTAAAGAATCTTGGGAATGTTCAAGTATTACGTAAGATCGAAAGGGGGGGGGGGGGGGGGTGCAAGAAAGTCTGACGATTTCCTACATACGGGAAAGGGGTTTCCGGAAAATCTTACGTAAGAATTTCTATTATTATTTATTGTTTAAAAAAAATCGAATTGAATATAAAAATGGATGCAAAGGTTCTTTAGATATTCTGAGTCATTTTTATTGTATTCTGTATGATTTTTATTGACATTCTGTATAATTTTTATTGATATTCTGTATATTGATATTTTTAGCCTCCAGATGGCATCCCGGTGATCCATTTGCCACCTTGTCTTAAAACAAAACAAAACAAACAAAACAAACAAAAAAAAATTGTACTCTAATTTTAAGATTTTTAAGATTTTTTTTTTTTTTTTGGATTCTGTAAGTTTTTTTAAAAATTGTAGGTAAAGAAAATAAAAAGGGGGGGGGGGGTTCAAAGAAATCTTACTAAATCTTACAACGGGGGAAGGGGGGGCAGAGGTTGGAGAACCCGAAAAGTCTTATTTTTTCTGTCGAGTCTCTCACGTTAACGAAAACAATCTGACAAATAATTCAAGAAACTGTTTTTCATACTTAAAAACAGCGAAAGGGTGCCAAGGGGCGCAATTTCACGCCAAACATGTTTGACGAACATGTTCGGCAAACATGTTGGACAAACATTTTCACCAAACATTTTCCCCAACATGCAGGGGAAGCTCCACATAAGCAGTGACTCTTTTTTAAGCATGTTTGGTGAAAATGTTTGTGTTTGGCAAAAGTGCCGAACATGTTCGGCGAACATTTCGGACAAACATTTTCACCAAACATGCTTAAAAAAGCGTCACTGCTTATGTGGAGCTTCCCCTGCATATCGGGGGAAATGTTTGGTGAAAATGTTTGTCCAACATGCTTGCCGAACATGTTCGCCAAACATAAACATGTTTGCCAAACATGTTCGACAAACATGTTTGGCGTGAAATTGCGCCCAAGCTAACACGTTCAAAAATTCACAGAACAAGGATCATTGCGCTTCGATTAGCACAGTTGCGAAAATAAATTTCAGATTTGAAACCGGTGATTTCAAAAACCTCCAGTTAATTTTGTAAAACAAAAGGATCTCCTTGCAAAAGTATAAATTTTTTTAACACTCCATGTCGATGATCTTATTCAATAATTCATGAAAAAGTAAAAAGTTTTTATGAGTTACTTGCATAATGTTTCAACTGGTAATTTTCTATTTTTATTACATTTCGAAAAAAAAAAAACCGATAATCAGATAAACTCTCTCGAACTGTTTAAACTTTTGAATGTGAGCTTATGCGCTATACAATCTTAAACTATAATAAAAGTATATAAATCCTTCATTTAGTATTTTTTTATTTTATTTTTGCGTTTTAGACTCTACCGGTTTCCTCCGAGAAAAAACAAATTTACAACGGAAAACACTTGACGAAACATGATTTCGCATGCGTCCTTTTTTTTCCTAAAAATTCCCTGGGATCAATGTTATAAAAAATTCCGAAACGACATCCGATAAATGGTAAGCCCTGAAGGCTCTCAGAAGTTTTTGAATTGACCCAACATTATTTCAGAAAAAAAAGCGTTTTTCCCCGATTCGGTTCAGCACCCCCGTAATAAGTTAAATTCGTAAAAGCTCCTCGTTTTTTCCCTTTCCCTCCCGACACCATTTTCCGCTTCGATTTAATTGACGCGGACTGAAACTCACCTGATGCCAAACGGTTTTTTGTGAGTTCATTTGAAATTTTTCCGGGAAAAACTCATCGCTCAAAAGCAATATTTCCCTTTTTAAGTAATCCGTTTTTTTAATATTTAATTTGGTTTTTTTTTTTTTTTTCAGGCCATATACGATATGTTAGGAGCTTGTTCCAGCAATAGACCTGCGGATACGGCCGAGGAAAGAGCGAAAAATATTTTTGCCAAAATGGACGAAAACAACGACGGTCAACTGACTCAAGAGGAATTCCTCAAAGGATGTCTACAAGACGAAGAACTTTCGAAAATGCTGGCCCCTTAAAAAAATTTTTAAATTTAAAGAACGAAAAAAAAGAAAATGCATTTAACAAAAAAAAATGAAATAAAATAAAATAAAAGGACTTTTTTTTTATTAAAAAATGTAATGGTGTGCATTTGTGTTAGTATTGCTTGCAGGGGATAAGTTGCCTGGAATAAGCGATGAAAAGTCTTATCCTCTAAGCTTGAATAACATCAGAGGGGGAAAAAAAAAAGAAAAAGAAAACGAGCACTCCTGAAATGATACTTGGGCTTGTGATATTAAAATAAAAAATATGGATGATGTTTACTTTAGCGAAAAGGAAAGCAAGCAAAGTTGAACTTTCCCGGTTCGGGGTGGAAAAAACAAAAGATACAGTGTTAAGAGGGTCTTGTATTTTTCAACAAGTGGACTTGAAGTGTTCTTTTCAACTCAGACCATATCTTTTTTCCGGCATTCTTTTGCTTCCTTTCATCGTTGCTATAATCATTTTCGGGGGATTTTAAAAATTCAAAAAGACGAAACTAATATGGCAAAAGCCATTTTTTTTTAATTTTTTTGAAAATTTGCTTCAGAATTCAACTTCAAGGGTTTCCGGGGTCGCTGATTTTTAGTTTAATGTCAGATTTTGAATATTCAAGATGGCGGGTTCAATGTGTCGGACATTTAGAAAATGAGGATTTTTAGGGCAAACTAAATCCGCTAGGGGCTGTCGACTGCTATCATGGCAAAATGGCGGCCGGCTTCGGATTGGTTAATAAATTACTTTAATATGAGAAGGGAATATTTATTAACCAATCCGAAGCCGGCCGCCATTTTACCATTATAGCAGCCGACAGCCCCTAGCGGATATAATTTGCCGTAAAAATCCTCATTGAAAACAGTGATTTTTGTTTTTTTAAGTTTTCTTGAGGTTCGCCCATTTTAATTGTATATTGAGATTCTTTTTGGGAAATGTCCGGAAAAACAAAAAATAAGTTCTGTTTAAATGTAATCGATTTTAAAAACGATTTTTTGTATGTATTCTTAATCAGTATTTAGCTTATGGCAGATCAGTATTACTTAAAATTACCTAATTGACATCAGATTTGTATTTAGTTACCTCGAAAATCTTAACAAGAGATAAAAAATTGAATCAAAACATTTCGAGCTTTGAACTTTTCAGCTTGCCTCACCATGGCATAACTATAAACAGAGATATTTTTTTTTTTTTTTAAACTCTGTCTTATATTTTAATTCAAATAAAAAAGAAGAAATCTCATCTTAAAATTTTTTAAAAAATATAAACATTAAGAAAACCGCGAGGTTTAATTTACCAATGATGAATTCGATTTTGATTACCCGAATCTGTTTAATTTTGTTTACGTTTTCTCGAAGCTTTTTCTTCCCCCCTTTCTTCGAAAGTTTTCTTGGCTTGCTGGGGAATCGCATCCCGTATAATCCCTTCGTTGCTTTTTTTTTTATTATTTTTACTTTTTTTTTGTTTTTTAAGTTTAACTTCCGTAGAAATGAAGCGAAAGTCCATTGTTTATACTTTGAATTGAAAATGAAATAAGAGATAAAGCAAATAATGGATCTGATGACGTCACTATTCTCAACTTTCCCCTTTTATTGTATCTTTTACCGTTTCCATGAGCATTATTGTTTGTTGTAGAGGTATAAAGATATTTATGACGTACTCAATTTCTTGAAAGAGAGAGGAGAGACGAATCGAGATTTTCCTGAATAAAATCTGAATGCTTTTGCTCCCCCCCCCCCCCCTCCTTGCCCCCTCTTATCAAAAAGCCGAAATAAATGTTTAACCAAATTGGAAAAGTTTTGGATAATTAATTATATTGTTTTAGTAATTTTCCAACAAGCCGGGTTCAGATATTTCAGCAAGATTAGTTTGATTTCAATTGTGTAAAGCTGAAAGAAATTAATTTCTGCGTAAAAAGGGAATTTTGAGTACAGGAAAAATCACATCGATCAGACTTTTAAAAAAAATGTACAATGCGATACGTTTTTTTTTTTTTTTTTTTTTTGTTTTAATCCTTGGGAATTTTCATTAATGATGTAACGATCCGGACGAGGCTTTCCTGGAAAGACCCTGGAATGTTAAATGATTGTTTTAATTAAATTACGCAACAAACTTTGATCCTTTCCCCTCGCCATTGTAGGCTTGATCCAAAATCAATACTAACACAAATGATTTTACATGTCTTAAAAATAAATAAATAAATAAAACAATTTAAATCCGAGTGGAATATCTTGCTCACTTTGTGAATATTGTAGACACCATTCGTTGTATAAAGTTTAAAAAAAATTGTACTTTGTGTACCATCCAAAAAAAAGTAAAAAAAAAAAAAAGATTGTTCTCAAACGAAAGCTCCTTATTTTTATGTAAAAAAAAATTCAGTTACGCGAAAAAGAAAAAAAAATAACGGATCTTGTTTGTATATTAAAATGAAAAAGATAGAATACCGTGAATTAAGCTAATTAAACCAACCTCAAAAGTTGAGAATTCCTTTGTCAGTAATTACTTTATTAAAGCAAAAGGAAAAAAAAAAGAACGGGATCTCTATTAATCATCTGGGGCTACTCCGTTTTTCAACTTTTTTTTTTTTTTAATTCGGACTTGGGTAATGAAATAATAAATACGAAGCAAGGTTAAGGATCAGAAAGTAAGGTTACTAGTTCTTTCTATATTAAACGTGCAGGCCACGTGAATGTTCGATTTTTAAAAAATAAAAATTAACGATAAGACAAATAACTAAACCTTACTTTTTGATTTAAAAGAAAAAAAATTGCGGAATCGAAGGAATTTTTTAAAAAATACTAAAGAGCTGTGAAAAGTTATATGTAAGACAGCATTCGGTTATGATTATTTAATTAACGATATCACGCTGACGTCTTAATTGGTTGGTCAAACTTTTTTTTTTTTTTTTTTTAACGTTTGACAGTTTTTAATAAAAAATGGTTTGGAACACTCTGTACAATGTTGAAGCTGCATTTACATTCCATGTTTTCTTTGTTTCCATTTTTTTTTAATATTCTAATCTTCTTATGAACGAAATCGGAAATTAAAACCGGGGGATAACCGATTTTATTCCCCCTTTTTTCTTTTTTTTTTTTTTTTTGCCTCAAGACTTTCATATTTACTTTCCATTATATTTCTTGTTATTTTTTAATTTTTAAATCTAAAGAAAAAAATGCAGTTTCGTGCAAATTTTTTAAAATCGAACGATAAATTATTTGAAGATCTCTTTGCCAGTTAAATAATTTATACTTTTATTATGGAAAAATAAATAATAATAATAAATATAATAATCGAGGAAAAAAAATATATTGTATTATTTAAAAACAAAAAGAACGATTTTTATAATAAAACGAAAAAAAAAATTAAAAGTATAAACCAAAAAAGTAAGAAATAAAAATATTATATTATGAATAAATCGTCCGGATGTGAATGTGCACATTTTAAAAGATTTCAAAAAAAAAAAAAAAAATTTAAATGATGAAAAAAAAAAGAAATTGATTCATTAATTAATTATAGCTGTGTTTGTGTTCCTTTTGAAGATTTTTAATATTTAAAAAGAAAATGAAAGGAATTTACGTTTTGGCTAGGTTCGTCGCTTAAATCCTAGCTTAAATTATTTATTCCATTAGGGTTATTCTATTAGTCTTGCCTTTTCGTCCTGATTTTTAAATGTTTATTTCTTGGAATTTTTATTTTTCATCCGATATAGGAAAATGGAAATCCGTGTTAAATCGAAGAAAACGATTAATTTTTTAAGTATTCAATTGTAGTTTATGGCTTCAAAGACCAATGTAACGAGTTGCCATTTTTAAAAGATTATGCCGAACAAGGCAACAAGTCCAAACTTGATTAAAATTCATTTGTTCATTTTATTTATATGTTTTTGCTCAAGCTCAAAGAACGTCCAGTTTTTTCGAAGAAAAATTATTAGTTTTTAAATTTTATTTCTCATTTTTGGTTCAAGCTGATAAATCTTCAGGTTGAAAATTTCTGAAACTTTACCTTTTCAAAGACCAAAAACAGTGTGATGCCGTTAAAAAAAGAATATGCCGAACACGGCATTAGTCCAAAACTTTTTTATGTCTTTTCTTTTATTTTATTTAGGATCTTTTTGCTCAAAAATGTCCAATTTTTTGTAAAAATGGTTAAGGATATATTTAGTCTTAATTAAACGTTCTTTGTATTATTTATTTTTCTCAAGACTTCTTGCCTCGAGAATTTCCGGGAATTTTCCGAAATTTTTGGCATTCGATTCTGGGAAATACTTCCCGGGGACCCGAATCAGAAATTTTCCCCATAAGCTAAATATTTTGGAAAAAAATTGGGGGTCAAAAATTGTAAAAATCATGTGAAAGCAATTTTTGAGTGGCCCCTAAAAAATGATTTTTGAAAAAAATCCCAACATCATGTTGATAGTCAGCTTCCTCGAAAACCCAGTTCAAAATACCTAGGTATAATTAAAATCTTTTTTTTTTTTTTTTTTTTTTTTTTCTCTTCTTTTCTTTAAATCTTAGTGTTTTAAGGAAATCGTTCTTTTCTTCTAAATGGCACGGATTTCGTTTGTATCGTTTTCTGATGAATAATTTTATGAAAAATAAATAAAATTCCGTCTTCGGCCTACAATTTATTTCCAACGAAGAATAATAATAAATTAATGAAGAAATAATTTAAA
The DNA here is from genome assembly GCA_037577465.1 of Liposcelis bostrychophila. Taxonomy (NCBI): domain Eukaryota; kingdom Metazoa; phylum Arthropoda; class Insecta; order Psocodea; family Liposcelididae; genus Liposcelis; species Liposcelis bostrychophila. The sequence goes on from CM075210.1 coordinate 12,517,263, forward strand.
ATATAAAAAAAAATTCTTAATGTTCTTAAGAAAATTTTAATTGTATAAAATTATAATTGCTTCCATTTCTTGACGTGTAGTTGTTATGTTTAGGATATTAATTGTATATTTCTGCAAGAATACAATCAAAAAAAAAAAAAAAAAATTAAGAAGTAAAATAAAATTTTCACACCGATTATTATAATTATGATTAGGGCGGTTTATTTTTGCAAAAAGGTTTAAAAAGTCGGGGGAAAAAAACGGTGGTACAGTAAATTTTTTTCGACATTCCAATTTTTTAACACTTTTTGCAAAAAAGGACGAACCTATACATAATTTTTGATAATTTTTTAAAAAGAAAAATTAAACGAAAAAAAAAAATGCAAAAATTTGACTTAAGTTGGACCGATTATTGTGAGATTTCGAAAAAAAAAAGTATTTAAATATATTTTTAATTAACATATATCGTGACTCGTGCGAGTCGATGACATTAACAGTTCGAAATCGATCAAAAATGTTCATTTTTTTTCTTTTAATGTTTTTATCGGTGTTTTTTTTTTCCAAAAACAATAAGCGATACAATCGTAAGTAGGAAGCGATACTTAGTTTGAAAAAAAAAAAATTAAGCTGTACGAGCAACTGAAATATGTTTCGAGTATGATTAATTATTTATGAACAAACCTCTTTTCTTTTTTTAAATATGAGGTTAATTAAATCCGGCTCTAATTTTAAACTTTTTTTAAATAGTGGTAGTTACCATATCGATACCAAAAAATAAAATAAATAAAAAAATGAACGGACTAGAAACATATTCATACTATGCCTTTTGCTCTACTGCCTTAAAACAAAGAGAATTATAAAAAAAAATTTATATTTAAAAAAAAAAAAATAAGAAATACAAGGTACGCCTAAGCATGCACGGTTTATGTTTGTTAAAATTTCAGGGAAGGTAACTTTTTATTATTATGGTTATTATTATTATCATCTTCTTCACACGGTACCTTGTCAATTAATAAAAAAAACATTTTTCAAATAAAATTTTAAAAAAAGATAAAATTCACTCGTTCTTAGCGATTAAGATTTCTTTTTTCCAAATTTTAAACTCCCCGTTTTGTTTAATTTTTTGCTTTTTAAACAGAAATAATGTATTACATGTAAGAAATAGTTTGGGTGAAGTCGAAGCGTCTTTGACAAAAATTTTATTGTATAGTTAAAATAATAAAACAAAATTTCAGAAAAAAAAAAAAAAAAAAAAAAATTGCACATCACCATTTTTCATCTTGTATATTTCTCATTGTAAAACGATTTATATTTAATCGTTACTTTTTTTTTTTTTAAACAGCAAGTAAAAAAATTGGTTTTAATTTCATTTGATTGTAGTAAATTTTTTTTTTCCTCACTGGAAGGGAGACAATCACGATTTTTCAACTTCGATTTTCTTCCGGGAAATTTTTTTTTTTGCTTGCTCTTTGAAAAAGAAAGAACACGTAAAAACACACACTCACTTACTATTACTTTTTTGTTTGTATTTGTATAAAAAAAAGTTGGGCACCGATGTAAAATGATTCAATGTGAAAGAAAAAAAAAAACCAATTTGCAGTTAAATTAAAATCGATTTCATTTTATTAACGAAGATTTTTTCTTTATAAAAAAAAAAAAAATTGAAAAAAAAGAAAGATTATCTGTCGTGTATTTTTTGAACAAAAATCATGAATAATAATTAACAGCTGATTCATTTTTTTTACACACGTTTTGAATAACAAACTGGCGACACATTTCTTTTCGCCGTGTATTTTTATGAGAATTTTGTTTTTTTTCCCACCAAAGTAAAAGATGAATCCGCTGTTGGTTTGTAATTTTTTTCTTAAAAAATATTTTTACGTAGGAATGTTCAGGTAATGACCCGTTTTTTTGGGGATCAATGTGTCAGATAAGCTTAATTTGATAATTTTTTTTTTTTTTTCGTATTTAGCATTTTTCCTGATGTGTTTTTTATGATTTCAGGTTCAGATGGTGATTAGCAGTTTTCTACTAGATTTGGCTTTGCTATAGTCTGTCGCAGGAATGGGGAAACAAAACAGCAAATTGAAACCGGAAGTTTTAGAGGATTTAAGGCAAAGCACTGAGTTCACAGGTACTAATTTTTTTGAATTTCAAAAGTTGGAAGGCACTTTTCTAAAATAAAAATAATTTTTGGAATAAGGTTAACCCAGTCGAAAGGAAATATTAATTAATTTTTTCAACAAACCTAAAAATGCTTTAAGGCAGGGGGGTGTAATTCTTTCAGTTGGGGTTATCGGTATATGGATCATAAAGAGGGAACGGGGAAATATTAATATTATAAAATATATAATAAAAGGAGAAATATTAATATTTATAAAATATTTTTTAAATATTTTTAAACATTTTAAAAATATTTATAAATTTCCAACAAGCCTAAGACTGCTTTGAGGCAGGGGGGGTGTGTGTAATTCTCTCAGTTGGGCTTTAATTGGGCTTTAATATTTTAAAAATAATATGTAAATATTTATTGAGACAAGAAACAAGTAAAATATTTCTAAAATATTTTTTTTTATCGTTTCTTGTTTAAATAGATATTTACATATTTTTTTGCTGACTGGGTAGTATAATAGTTCAATTTTAAAAAAATTGTAATAAAATCGGGGCTATAGTGCGTGGGGACAAGATTTAGAAAAGTGCCTTAGTTATAAGTTTGGGGCGGGGGGGGGGGGGACAGTGTGAAGGCGCAATTTGGAGGGAAGTTTATTCATTATCCTCTGCCATCATCATTTTTGTTATTTTCAACCCCTCCCCTCCCCAAATCAGCAAATGTCAGCACCAGCATGAACCCCCGCACGTAATTATGTCTAATTTCCGAAACCACTTCCCTCAGAATTAAACAAAACCGTAAAAACAGGAAAAAAATTAATTATAGATTTTTTCTCCAAACTCATTTAGTTCAAAACAAAAGGCCGATGATGTAAGAAAATTAAAACCCATTCGCCCACCTCCTTATCAGCATTTTGGTAACCTCCTCCTCTGCCACACTGCAAATGATTAGGGATGCATTCAAGACTTTTTCAAGATTTCGCTCAAATTTTGGTTTTTTATCTCTTTTACGTTAAGGATTCGGAATTTCAAAAAAAAATTTTTTTTCTTGTCTTGAGTCTTGAGTCTTGATTGTCAAGACTTTCGAGATTCTCGTCTTGCAAGGAGTCTCAATTTATAAATTCAAATAATGAGCTATTCCACTTGCATGATTTAAACCCGATTTTAAAATAAAAAAGGCAACCAAATCTATACAGGAGGAGAAAAACGGAATCTTGAAGAAATCTTGAATGAATCACTACAAATGATCAAAATTGCAAATGGTCCAAAATACACAGTCCAAAGAAATTGAGAAAAAAAGTTTCAAAATGGAATGAAACCTAAAAATTTTTAAATCCTCAAAATTTTGAAAAAAATTTGAAACTTCCATAAGTTTTATTTCATTTTCAAACTTTGAAAAATGAAAAGCGTTGTTTTTGAAAAAGGTCCAAATTACAAAAGTTTCAAAAGAAATTTGGTTGGATCATTTGCAAGACAGTGAATTTGCAAATGGTGTGGACCTTTATGTACCTTTTTAAATATTTTGAATATTCATATTGCATATGTTCCAAAAATTTGTTGCAAATGATTCACATTTGTTTCTGAGCAATTGGAGGCGTTCTTATAGTTACGTCAGCATAATTTCGATCATTTTTGACCCCCTCATCTCCCATTCTGCAGTATACTTACCTTAAGCGGAAAATCTCTAAATCGGAGCCCATTTCCCACTTAAGGGGAATGTTCAAGTATTACGCAAGACTTTTTTCCGGGTTTTTGGACCCCCCCTTCGTAACAATAAGATTTCTTTGACCCTTCCTATTATGTTACGTATGATTTTTCGCGGACCCCCTCCCCCCCTTTTTTTAACGCCAATTTTAAATTAATATTTTTCTTAAATCTAGATTTATAGTTCTCGAACTAAGAAACAAAAGATGATATAAAAAAAAAAATTTCTATGTTTAACTTACGAAAAGTCAAAATGTGATGTCACCTTTTGTTTCTAAGGTCGCGAGTTCATACTCATATCCCTGAAAATGGCTACAATTGCCAAAAAATCTCATGAAAAAATAAATTTTTATTTCTTATGATTTTCTTAAAATTTTCTGAAAAATTTTTTCAATTTTTCTACTTTGAAATTCAAAAAAAAAAAAAAAAAAAACAACTTAATTTTTTGAAATTAAAAAAAAATTCTGAACAATAAGTTGTAATGAAAATTCTTACTTACGTAAGATTTGCCAAACGCTCCCCCTTCCCCCAAGTAAGAAATCGTAAAAATTTCAAGTATCCCCTCTTCTTCGGTCTTACGTAAAACTTGAATGCTCCCGAAATGCTGACGAGCTACTTTTTAATTTTTTTTTAAACCGAATTTAGCGAATTGTACATTTTGTCCTAAAATATCCCGTTTAAATACACCTTTGTTTCTTTTTTTTTTTTCTTTCTTGCAGACGCCGAAATACAGGAATGGTATAAAGGATTTTTAAAAGACTGTCCAAGCGGTCATTTAAGCGTCGACGAATTTAAAAAAATATACGGGAATTTTTTTCCTTATGGAGATGCATCGAAGTTTGCTGAACACGTGTTCAGAACTTTCGATGCCAACGGTGACGGTACTATAGACTTTCGGGAGTTTCTCTGCGCTTTGTCAGTTACGTCAAGAGGGAAATTGGAGCAGAAACTTAAATGGGCATTTAGCATGTATGATTTGGACGGAAATGGTTACATTTCGAGACAAGAAATGCTGGAAATTGTTACTGTGAGTAACCCGAACTAAAAAAGCGAAACAATTTCGGAGCAGAAAACGCTAAAACAGATTTGACTAACAAGCCCTTCTTCTTCATCCTTTTATTATTATGAATCATCTTATTGTCATCATTATTATCATCATATCGCTCATACTTCCCTTGTTTCTTGCGCTTTTTTACCAATTAATTGGCTATGATATCTTTCATGTTTGTAATTGTCGTAATTTTAAATTTCTATGTGATCTGTGTTGGTTTCCTCTTTAAAAAAAAAAAAAAATTGATAATTGAATCGTGAATGCTTAGCAGCTTGAATATCATTTTTATTTTTCACATTTGCCCTTGAAATGTGTCTTTAACAATTTTAACTCCTTTTTTTTAAAAACTCACAGCTTTCGAAAGAAAAGTTGGGAGGGGGTGGGGGGATTTATCTTTTTTTTTTTTTAATTCTGTTCTATTTTCCTTCGCTGAAAAACTTCCGTCATTCCATAGTACTTCAGAATTAAACAGTAGTTTTGGCTGTAGAATGTTGGGCCGAAGCCATATGGCGCAAGTTGGCTTTTCTGTATTTTCTGTAATGCTGGCTGTGTTCGTCGCATTGGGTAAAGGTATTTTTATTTTAAAAAAAAAAACGGAAAGTCGGTGAGTATGAGGTGCGGAAAAAGCATAATAATCATTCTATTGCTTTTTCGAGGAATGAAGTAGGTTAGTTTTTATGTTAAAACATTTTTAAAAAAAATTTTTTTTTTTTTTCTTTCCGAACCCAAAATTAAAATGAGGTTTTCTTTTTTCTTTTTTTAACAGGCCATTTATAAGATGGTAGGAACGGTCATGAAAATGCCAGAAGACGAATCGACTCCTGAGAAGAGGACGGATAAAATATTCCGACAAATGGACAAGAACAAAGATGGTAAATTATCTCTTGAGGAATTTATCGAGGGAGCCAAGAGCGACCCGTCCATTGTCAGATTGCTCCAATGCGATCCACAAGCTCAATGAGAACTGGTGTATAACACGTATACTTAGCTGAAGTGATATAGACACTCAAAACTTTTTTCGTGTTTACTTTTCACTTAATATGATTTTTTTTTTTTTTTGGAAATTCTGAAGATTGTTAAAAGGAAGAGCCGAGAAAAGTTCCAAAAAGTCCATTCATAAATAGGGGAAAAAAATTAATTTTTTCACAGTTAAATTAATAAATGTTTTTTCTGTGAAGAAAACGGACTTTTTTTTCTTAAAACGGCCTAATTTTCATAATACTGATTTTTCGTAAAAAAGCTCTCTTTGAAAACAATGAAAAAAAATTCAAAAGAAGTCCGTTTATCGTCATTTTTTTAATTTTTTAATTTTAAAAATAAAATCATGTCATTTACGAAAAAAAAAATGTTTTAATGAATGTTGTCAAATTCATTTTTAAGAAAAAAAAATCGTGTATTTTCATCGTTTGTCTTTCATTAAAAAATTTAAGAAAAAAAATTTAAAAAAGAAAAAAAAATAAGTTTTCGAAAAAAAAATTTAAAATAATTTACGAGAATTCCTTTATTTTCGATGATGTTACTTGTTATTACGTGTCAATTTTTTCGTACAATTTTTCATAGAGTAAAAAAAAAAATAATAATAATATATTCTTTAACGATAAGTGATCTTTTCATTTTTCAATCGTATATTTGCTGTTCTTGTAGTGAATTTTTTGACGAATGCAAATGAATTTATTTAACGAGAAAAAATTCTTAAATAGTAAAGCTTTTCTTATTAATAGCACTACTCATATGGCCGTGCTCCTCCTTAATATGACGGCAGTAAAGAGTTCCCAAGAATGAAAGCGGTTGATTGAAATAATTGAGTTATGCAAGGGATGCTGTTTCCTTGTTTGACTTGCTTGAAAATAATACAAATCAAGAAAATTTTATAAGTTTCTTAACGGAGGAGTAGACGTGAAGCTCATCTGCTAGAGCCGGTGCTCGGGAATGCAAAATCGTTTCGCTTTAAGGACGACAAGAATATCGCAATTATAGCAGCCGAGGTTCGCCAAAATTCCTGGCAAATTGACTTTGGCGTCTGCTTTTTTAATTGTTAACTAAAGGCATACTAAAATCAAACAAAATACTTTACAGCACGATACGGTGCTAATTCATTTCTCGTTAAGCTAATTTAAAAAAAAAAAAACATTTAAAACCTTTTCCTTTTCCTTTTCATCCTTTTTAGATTAGATTAAGAAATATCGTTCCTCCATCCATTTTTTTAAATAAAATAATATTATTAGTTTAAATTGACACGACATTTTAACTAATAATATTTACTCAAATTCACTGCATTTAAAATTTAATTTACAAAAAAAAACTCATTGTTTTACAAAATAATAAAAAACAAATAATAATAATAATAGGGCCGTCTTCGTCTTCAAAGTCTTCGAATTTCATTAGATTTTTTTTTTTTTTCATATTTCAAAATTTAGAGCTTGGTTAGTTTCAACTAGTTGGCATACAGTAATGTCACTTAGAGAAAATTTTAAAAAAAAGTTTTGAAGTTACAGGGTGTAAGAGGAAGTCATTTGTACTTAGATTTTTAAAAAAAATTCCAAGTTATGAACAAAGTGTTTTACTCTTTTTCATTTAATATTTTCCTTCTCTCAAACACTCTGTATTCGTTTAGTTTCTAGCTCTAATTTAATCTTTATATATATAATGTTGTAAACTTATATACTTATAAAAAATTAAGTATAATGAAAAATTTGTTGATGTTTAATAATTATTATTTTTTTTTTAAATTTTGATTTTTTTTTTACATCGAAATCAAAATTTAATGAAAAATTGGGGTGTAATTTCAACATTCAATTCAAACTGTATAAAATCCGTTTTTTTTAAATATAAGAAAAAAAAAACTAAAAAAAAACTAATGTTAATTAATTATATTTGAAATTAAAAAAAAATTAGTATTCTTTTGTAAAATTGAAGTAAGGAAGTTGTTACATGTTTAACATCGTAAATTTGCTGTTTGAACTTCGAAGTGTAATATTCCTTCTTAAATTTATTTCTTTTTCTCCCCAAATTTTAAAAAATAATGTTTTTTCGTATTTGTGGCTTGGGTGTAATTGTGAAGGATTGGATTTTATTTCGAGCAGTACTTAAAAAAAAGAGTGAAATTTTTTTTTCTTTAGTGAACAGCAAAATTTTTTTTCTAGTTTTGCCATTCATTTTTTCATTTGTAAAAAAAAAAAAATAATTTTAATTGACCGATTAAATTTTATTTATTTATTTATTTATTAATTTATTAGTTTTATATTACTTGACATTTGTATTAGCCAATTTTTTTTTACAGAAAAAAAAATAAGTATATTGTAATTAATGATGAAAAATAATTGGTTAGCACAAATAAATAAATTTTTTTTGGAAATTCAGTATTTGAGCCAGGCTTTCACGATTTTAAAGAAAAAAGAGGTCTTGATTGAATTTTTGAGTGAAACCTTTAAAATAAATTGCTTTGTAAAACTCAATTATTGCTAAATAAAAAATTATGATATTAAACATTTAAATAGTTATGTTGTTATTTTTGCCTCATATAATTATCATAAATGCTGAGAACATTGGGAACATTCTTCAAAGCTGTAACAAATTCTTCACATATTTGATGATGAGCCTTTTCTAGAACCACTCTCTCTTTCGGAAAATATTGAATTTCAGTAGATTCAATTTCATAATCAAGTGCTTCTAATTTCTTGGATGTAGTTAACATCACACTTGGAGAACACAAGAATTTCATTCGTTTTGTATTTTTTAATTCGATCACTCTAAAGGCATTCACAGTCCTCAAATCTGGAGTAAGTTCTCTTGGTCGTGTTCCATAGTTTTTCAAATGTTTTGTTGTGATGACTCCGTATTTATCAAATTTTGGCATCGAAGCCGAAGCGTCATCGTATTTAAAAGAGAACTTTTGAAGGATGTAATTCATTAAAAATCTAACTTCAAAAACATCCTTGGCTAAAATTTCAATTAGGAAAGCACTTCTACCTGGTCCTTTAATGTGAAGTACATCCGTCCATGTTTCTTTTGACTTTGTGAATGCTGATTCTATCGTTTCACGGGGAATTTTTTTGACGATTGCATGCTGATCTAAATATTTCATCGTAAAAGCTGAAAAACTGTTAAATTTAACGGAATACTGTTTGGCATATTTTGTTTGTTTTAAAGTTTCGTAAAGCAGCAGACGATATTTCAGTTTCACATGTTTTTCAAGATGGCGTAATGTTTTCATTTCGAATCGTGTATACTGATCTCAGTTTGTTTCGTTTTCGGTAATTTAATAAATGTTGTGACATTACATCTATGGATCCTACGCAGATTACGTATCGGTAAGCAACGTTTGATACATTTAGCATTTTAAATTCATGTTTAAGCGATTAAAACGCAATGCAGTATTGGGTATGTGTTGATAGAGTTCCTCATACCTGTTGATGCACGGTTGACACAAAGTGAACGTTAACTTCAAGGGAAGAAAATATTCTGAGGCTTAATTATTTGGGGTTTTCAGACTTTTAAATTCCCACGATTAGATAAATATTAAAATATCAAAAGTAATGAATCATTTACGATGGCTAAGGACCGAGGTGCATTTGGATATTAATCATGCCTGAAACTACATTTTTGTGCTATCGAACTATTCCTTTGGTTTTTTCAAATGCCTTGCGAAACAGCTTTATTTTTTGTAGGAAAATAGAAAAATTAGACTTCTCATCCAGAAGTTTTCAATTCCGACCATTTTATTTCAATAATTTAATTTTTTGGAGCAATCATTTAATTAAAATGGGGTGCTAAGTGACCCATATATAAAAAATTGCTATTAATAATATGAATCTTTTCAAAACCAAGTAGTGTTTTAAAATATCATTTCTTTGACGGTTTTTTAGATTTCAATTTTTTTATTTGCTTTAAAAACATATAACACACTTGCTCTTTGTCATTTTATAAAATAAAATTTTTACCACATTTTAAATAATTGCAATATTTTTTTTTGAACTTTACATATTGTGAATAACAGTTACGATATGAGGAATTTTTTCTAGTTCCTTCACAAAAGCCATACATAATTCATAATCCTCTGGGGTGAGGGTCACTCTTTCGATGGCTTGAAATTTATATGCAGAACTTATAATTTTATACCCTAAATTTTGCAGCATCCTCTTTGCTTTTACTGTGTGTGCCAAAGGGACAATAAACTGAAGCTGATTTTTGTCTTTAAGTTCTTTGATTTCCTCAGCCCCTGCCACCGTACCGTGAACTTGAGCCCTCTTCAACTGTTCCTCCGTTCTTGGTAACGGTTCTGCCGTCAACACCCCTTTCATTTTAAATTGTTCGGTGATTCCGTTATCAAACGAAAAAATAGATCCTTTAATCGCATCTTCCAGCTCTGACGTCATCATCTGAAGATCGTTGGCGTTTACTTCAATTAAATAACTCGTCCGACCTGGTCCTCTGATCTTTAATAACTCCGTTCGTTCCGGTATTTTTTGCTGGAGGTTGTAATTAATGTAATTCTGTTGTTTCTTAACTTCATCTTTTACCTTTTTCTTGGACTCTTGAACCGACGGGGTTTGAGCTGCTTTAAGAGCTTTGAGCTTAAGGTCCAGTTGAATTTTTTCGATCGCGGCTTGAGAATTTGGAAAACGTGTGTAAGTTAACGAGGAAGCGTTCCTTTGGAGGGTTGAATGTAATAAACATTTCCGAAGCATCATGTTTGGTTGCTGATGTTTTCACTAAAATTTTGGAACATATTTTAAGTTTTCTGAGGGAAAAGGAAAAAAAAAATCAAAACATTGTACGTTTATTTTTGTTTTTATCGGAAAAAATTAAAAACAGGGAAGGCGGTGAGTGAGTATTCTTTTGTTCGAAAGAATGAAAGAACGTTTACGTTACATTATTCGTTCTATTTCCGTAAGCTCGTACACATCTTCGTTACAATTAAAATAAGAACACAACACTAAAAATTAAAAAAAAAATCACAATTCGTGCGTGTTGTCATTCTATAATCAGTCGTTTTTTTTTTTTTTTTTTTTTTATTTATAACTTTTGTTGCTCGTGTCGAACCATAACCTGCTTCTCATATCCGTTTTTAATCCGGTCGAATTTTGTTAATAATAAAAGTAATAATGATAAAAAAATAGGGTGTGTTAATTTTTCGCGCTTTTAAAAAAAGGGGGGGAAGGTAACAAAAAAAATTGTCGATCGGATTAATTACTCAAACACTAATTAATAGGTTTTCCAGACCTAAATGGCGCACTTTTCAGTTTATTTGATACCACTCGTCTGTATTAGCCAGGTTACAAAAAGAAAATGAAAATGAAAACGAAAAAGTCCTTAATTTTTTTGGTTTTTGTTATTGATTAATACGCGGTCGTTAATTTTCTTGAATAATAATTTTTGCTATGAAAATGATGGATGGCTCGGGCGTGATGGAGGCTATGCATTAATTCTTCGTCAGATTTGATTTTGACGGCGTTTTCGGTTTTCCCCAATTTCTGTGTGTACGTCCTCAATGCACGCTCAGCCCAAGTCTGAGGTCGGGGAATTTCACGAGTGATCCCGTGGGTCCTCCTGTCGAGGAAATCGAGGACGTCGTCGTAATAATTTCTGCGGTAGTCATATATGTAGCTATATTGAAGGAATCTCGGTCTCACCCAGTGTCTGAAAATAATCGGAATGAAAATGATTTTTTTTTTATCGAGCTGGGAATATTTTGAAAAAGAAAACCGTACCTGAAATAAACAGGTCTGTCGACGTCTCTTTTCTTTTTTCCTTCTTCAGCAGGTTGGTCCTCGGCTGGTGCACCTTCACCTTCGGCAGGAGCAGCTCCTTCTGCTGGTGGAGCTGCGTCTCCCCCCTCTCCGCCTGCAGCTGGTGTGGATTCGGAATCATCGACTCCCCATTGAGGTTCTTCTTCGTCTCCCCACATTGCTGCGAAAACAAAGAGAAAAAGAAAAATTAGCTTCAATTAATATTGTTTCATAATTTGACACGCAACGGCAAAACTTATTATTATTATTATTTTTTTTTTTTTTCAAAGAAACAATTATGTTGTTGGGAGAAAAGGGACGTCACTGAGAAGATTGTAATGCGTCTGAACAACTGCAGACCGTTTTCAATTTCATTTGTTCTACTTTTTTTTTTTTAAATTAATGATTGAAGGTAAAATAAAAAAAAAATAAATAAATGATTTGTAGGACATTGAAAAATTTTTTCTTTAGCTAATTGTCAGATTATAAAAAATATAATTGTTTGGTTCCTGCCAGATCTTTGCGACGAATTTTAGGAGATCTTTTCTTTTCTTTTCTTTGGTTTGAAATAGGCAGAAAAATAAAAAATTAAATTGATTTCACGTGATTCTAATAATAAATTGATTTACGTAAAATCTAGTCGGATGAAAATGAGACGCGTAAAAAAAAAAAAAAAAAAAAAAAAAAATGAGATAGTGGATCTTTCTTTGATATTTTGCATTTGTGCGGGGAACCAAAAGTGAACAGGGATCATTAAAACCCCATGGTGAATCATTTTAAGCACTTTGATTGTCGAAGAATGCTAGATGTCAAAGAGTATAAAGTCTCACTTTTACTCAAATTCGTTTTAAAAAGAAATTTTTCAAATTCTTAAAAGCGACTGAAAATTTTTTAAAGAATTTTCGGGGCTTTCAAGACCGAATGAATCAAGCTTCGTTGCAAAATTTTTATTCGGAGCATCCTGAAATAAAAAATTTAATTGAAAATTGTGCTGTTACTTTGGTCGGGAGCTTTTTAAGTATTACATAAACATAATAATTATCTAGCTTTTAGAGACCCACTTCCAACTCCCTGTCGTAAGAGATTTAATTTTTTTCGATTCCCCCGCCCATAAATGAAATAATTTTTTTTTCGGTTTTAGAGTGCAATATTTTTTCAACTTATGTTAACAAAGATTTAATTCAAGGATGCACATACTTCTATTTTCGCTGTTCCTCAAGGGACCTCTTTTTGTTCCATGCTTAAGTAATACAAATAATATTCCATTTTCATTGCATAATTAACTTTAGTACGTAAGCACCTTAAGAGGGATCTGATGTAAGGAAGCCTTATGTCATTCGAATCGGGCGAAGCCAATTTTTTTTTTAAATGTGGGGGAAGGGAATGATCAATTTCTTGAGTTATGCTTATATATATATTAAGAATACATATTGAATGACGCCGGATGTCCATAAGAAAATGCTTTTTTTTCCGACGTAGGACTACGTCATAGAATCGGTCCTGGGGAAATCTGTCTGTTCGGGTGATGTCGTGGTGTCGCACTGTTCGCACCAAAAATTAATATGTAATTATTTTAGTGTTAAAATTTTAACTTTGAAAATTTTTTTAACTTTTGGCCTTTTTTAATAGTGAATTAGACGACGTGAATGAAAGCAAGGACTTAATAAAATTCATGTAGATTTCATTTAACTTTTTATTGTAATTTTGGCTGCTTTTTTAAAGTAAAATTTACAAGAAATTTTCTAAAAAATTTAAAAGAAATTTAAAGTTAAAATTTTATTTTAAAATTAGACGACATGAACGAAAGCAAGAACTTAAAAATTTTTAATGAAATGTTCGTTACATTTTTTAACTTTGTCCTTTTTCTTTTAGCCAAGAATATGAGCTAAAGCAATGTTTTAATAATAAAATTTTAACTTTGAAGACATTAATTAAAATTTTAACTAATTTTTTTCAACTTTTGACCTTTTTTTATAAAATTTTTAAGTTTTTTTCGAGCCAGGAAAAAAAAATCATATTTTTATCAAAAAATTCGAATTTCTCGACCGAAAACGAGCAAAAAAAAAGGAATGCCTTAAAATTTTTAAATTTTTTATTGTTTAAATTTAGCAATATTAGGACAGTGCCCGCAAAGGCGTAGTCCTACGTAGGGATATGCCCCCATATCCCAGTCTAATTTTTTAAATCAAAAATAAGATATTCTTTGCTGAGCATTTTTTATGCCAAAGATAATGTCGTAGGCCTATTTAGGGAAAATTAAAAAAAAAAACTTTGAGAATTTATATCCTTGTATTTTGCCAAGTTAAACATAGTTTTCGGACGGAAAAAAATGGTGGAATTGATTGCACTGTTAAAAAGTTCATCTATGTCAGGACTATTAAAGCACAATAGTTCCGTGGGGAAAACGTACTTAAAACAGGAAATATTTATTTCTCGCATGTATCTTGCTTGATTTTTTTTTCTTCAAACCTGTAGAACCTTAAACGTGTCAATAAAAAAATTAAGTTAGGAGCCATTGCCATTCAGATATTATGTAAATATTAAATTTCCGATTTTTTCTTTTGTCCCCCTCCCCTCTTGTAAGCAAAAGTCAACATTGCATGTGCTCCTCTTCACAAATAACGTCAGATTTTGGGTACCCCCCACCCCCTCCCACAAGCATTAAATTAAATACTACTCCTAGAAGGTTCATAAAAAAAGAAAAAAAAAAATAGTCGATTTTCCACTTCTCGATCACTTGAATCTGTCAATTTTTTTTACCGATTCATTTCGTGCTAAAACTTGCTCATCGTAATAATTATAACTGCCCGTGCGCCGAAAAACCCCTTAATTCCGTGCGTCGGAGGTGAACTATCGTATTTTCATCGTAAGTATGATTGGAGTTAGTCTGTTTCGACGTTTCGTGTAAGTGCCATGTGACCTCAAGTTTACGGTAAACATGAGCGTGTAAACTTGCAGTCGCATGATCACGTGATTTTCATAAAAACTCGAAACAGACCATCTCCAAACATATTTACGATGGAGATACGTTAGTTCACCTCCGACGCACGGAATTTTGCTCAAGAGAAGCCCAAAAAAATAGACTAGCATTTTTACTAAAATCATGAAAACTTTATAAAAAAATTTCAAGGTAAAACGCTGACGTCAGATGTGCGCAAACCCCCTTTTCTTCCCTTGAAGCAAAAGTCAGAATTTTAATTACCCCTTCCCCCCATGGTGCTGACGTAATATTTGGCCCCTAAAATAAAATAAGACTTAACAATTTTACATTTAGTTCTGCGGCTTTTTTTTTTTTTTTTTTTTTTTTGCATGCGTAAAAAATATTTATTTTTTAATATATGAATCAACGAGGTAAATTATTGAAGGCCACGTGTTTCATCAAAAGCGGTTTTGTAAAAATTTTCCCTTCTAAAAATTTTCCCTTCATGATTTATAATACAAATTTGCTCTTTTTATATTTTAGGTGAAAATGAATGGGACACGGTCCGCGACATCGTGTGGGTGCGTTTGGGGGCTTCGAAAAAAGAAACGAATAAAATAAAATAAAAACCATTCTTCCGACTTCCAGTTATTAATTATCTGCTAAAATTTCAAGGTAAGCTCAGTTTTTTTTTCGGATTTGAAAGAGAAAAGGTAACCGTAATTTTTATATATGTTAAAAAAACATCAGAAACATTTAAATTAATTGATTCTAGAAATACATAGAAAGAAAAGAAATTTTTAACGGTGATTCATTAGAGAATACGGTAGAAAATAGTCGTCAAGGCCTTGATTCCGTCCCGTCCGTCCCCCGGGTAAATCAATATCCATTTTCTTTTATTGGCAGAGGTTTTAAAAGAGCCGCTTTTTTTTTTTTGTTCGAAAAAGAAAGAGATTTTAAAAAGACGGATCTAGTCATGCGAAAAAATAATGCCTTAGGAAATTTTAAAATTTTTGTAGAATCTAGGCGGGCTTCTTTTCGGTTCGGTTCGGTTCGATTCAAGCCAGGGAGATAAAAAAAATCTCGACAATGAATGCTTTGTTAAAAAAAAAAAAAAGGAGAAGTGGAAAACATGCATCTTGCTTTTTTTTAAATTTTTTAATTGATGAAATTTTTCACAAAATTCATTTTTTCTTTTATCTTAATTAATTATCCAATTAATCCTAAGTAATTAATCTTAATTTATTTTCTCGTAAATTATTTCGTATTAAATTAATGCAAACCATCGTCAACAAGTCAGCGTTATGTCATTTTCATTTTTTTTTTCGACAAAACACCACTCTGTTATCTCACCTTAACTGAAAATGAAATCTAAACAAATCAAAAATAAAATACTCGATTACTACCGGAAAATTTTTTTTCAAAAACACGGGTTTTTCTACAATTAAAAAAAAATGAAAACAACCACTTTACGAAAACAACAAACGTTTAGGTGAATGAAGTTGTGAAGAATAATGAAGTCTCAGTGAAGAAGTAATTTAGATTTATAATATTTTCCTAAAAGATAGAGGGGCCAGGAGCCAAGATGGCCTCCCGCCAAAGCTTAAAGTTGGTGCAATATCGTTTTTTAAAAATTAATCACCAAAATCCAATGACCAATTAGGCATCCTTCCTCTGCCTCCTTCATTATTTATACATCCGCACCGCTGCTTTTAGGAATATATTTCAAGGTCGATTTTTTTTTCGAGGCGGGGTGAAATGTATATTGATATCAAAAATTGCGAAAGAAAACCAAAAGTTACCTGGTTGAAAAATGCAAATCCTAGCGACCTAGTCCTTGTCTTGTCTTTTTTACCTCTGCATGTCATTCAGTCAATATTTTGAACGACACCTACTAGATTGACGTTCATACTCTTCGCATTACCAATGTCATAAAGCTTTTTAAATTTATTTTTGCCAAAATCTTATTCTCGTGTGTATGTATTTTTTTTTTTTTACTTTTTCACCTGGCGTGTAAAAATATTATTTTGAGACTTTTTTTTTTAGTTCTCTGACCCGATGATCTTGTTTTTTTTTTTCGTTTTAGAAAGATCTAGTGTAGATAACAGTGCGTTAATCCTCTAAATACAAATTATTTTGAATGGAAAATCTACAACTTTTGACAGCCTTGACGTTTTACTGTTTTGACCCCCTAACACTTACGAAATGTCAAAATATGCTTGTTAAGCATTAATTTTATTTTGTTGAGAACGGTTCAGATTTACCGATTTGCCTTAAAACAACAGATGTTGTTTGTATGTAAAAGGAGGGAAGGGGGGGGGGGGTAGCTTAGTAGTAACCAGTCGGAATATTACCAGGGGAATAGGGTCGCTCAAGTATTACATAAGCATGATTTTGGCAATTTTTGACCCCTTCCCCCTCCTGCAAGCAAAAATAAGTTTTTTGCAAACGTCTTCCTTTGCTACCATGGAAGATTTTGGTCCCCAGGTCTTCTCAAATGGATTATTTTGCACTTAAACGTAAGAATTTATTAACATTTTCATTCCCTAACTTTCTTACTTAGTACTTAAGTGGCCCCACTCTTGGAGCATTGGTTACGGTTAAATCCTTTGTAGTTTTAGGGTGATGGGGTCGTATTAGTATAGTTGAGTAATTGGGAAAAATTTCAAATTGAGCACTTGGAGGCAGAATAATTTCCAAATAAACTTTTTTGATGATTTGATGATTGATAAACTCAATTTGATGATTTCCAAATAAACTTAACAGTAAAATTTTGCATGACCTTGAGGGGATGAATGATGTAGTCAAAAGTGCCT
The DNA here is from genome assembly GCA_037577465.1 of Liposcelis bostrychophila. NCBI lineage: Eukaryota > Metazoa > Arthropoda > Insecta > Psocodea > Liposcelididae > Liposcelis > Liposcelis bostrychophila. The sequence continues at coordinate 12,534,570 of CM075210.1, forward strand.
CCCCAAAAATATAATTCCATCATTTATTTGTTATTGATATTTAAGGTGGTTCACCACATCTTCCAAAATGTTGTCCGATGGCTGCGTTGAACGAGACTTACTTTCTTTTAAACCTGAATATCCACGAAAAAATTTTAAAAAATATTTTTTTGTCATCGTTAAGAGGTGCCTTCTTTCATTAGAAAAAATTAGCCATTTTAAATTTATAGCTATTTCTTTTTTAAGTTCGCCGCTAGGTACAGGCATCCAAAAAATTTGTCCGAACAGTCAGATTTAATGTTCTTAGGGGGTAGAACCCAAAAATGGTAACAGTTTTGTGATAAAAAAATTTTTGGGAAAATTTTCAAGCTTAATTCTGAGTTCTTCCAGTTTTTCAAGAGTGATTTCATTCAAAGGTCGAAAAATTCGTGACATACTGTAGGAGTGTCGGATTTTGCTAAAACTATCTCGACTTATGTTTTAAGAGGTGGGAAATCCGAAAACAGCAACAGTTTTTTGAAAAAAAAAAAAAAAATCCTAGGGCCCATAAATGGTCCAGTTTTGTCATTTCGGAATACTTCTTTCCCCTTTATCTTGCATATAGCGAAACAGGGTCTCAATGGGCGTTCGAAAATTTGTCAAAACCATCTTAAATCGTGTCTCCAAGGCTTTTAAGGTCAAAAATAACAAAATTTCTCCGAAAATAAAATTTTTTGCGCCGTTAGTAAATTTTGTTATTTTTTACGATTGGCTAATTTTTTCTAATGAATGCAGGCACTTCTTAACGGTGACAGAATTTTTATTTTTTTATTTTTTCTTGGGTATTTAGGCCTGAAAGAAAGTAAATCTCGTGGAACGCAGCGATTGGACAACATTTTGGAAAATGTGAACCATTGAACCACCCTATTGATACATTCATAAGTAAATTTTCCGTAAGGTTTGCTTGTCGAGAGAATTTTTTATTCTAAAAAATAGGCAATTATAATTTTTTTTAATTTTAAAATTAATTTATTTATGTATATGTGATTTCCATGTTAATGGAAAAGAAAACCAAGGGTCATTCCTGATATTTTTTCGTGGCAAGGAAGGGGCACCCCTTTTCCAGCGAGCCAGGAAGGTCAAGGGGGCGAAAGATTTTTTAAGGGGAGCTCCAAATGGCCTCTTTCAACATGGAATATAAGCAAATTACATTATAGTCAAAAAATTTACTGGGGGGGCTCAAACTTCCTCACAGGGTGGTTGAGCCCCCCTTTAACTTTGGCTTCGTAGCCTGCTGGCTAAGGGCCTACTTTTGAAATGTTAATTTCGTTTTCCCTATAATTTCTTATGATATTCAATTTTCAACGAAAAAAGTCACTAAAGCTTATTTCAAGCTAAGAATTTTTTAGATAGAAAATATCCCCTCGATATTTTATGGCTAGCGACGTCATGATTTACAAAGAAACGAGAAACTTATTGAAGAAATTAAATCTAAACAAATTCTTTGGATTATTCCTGGTTCTGCTCGGTTGCTAACATACAAGGCACAGGCACACCCCGCAGCAGCCTTTCTTCCAAATTCGCTCTCCCATTTCCAGTCTTTTATTGTCTATCAGTGGTTCATTCTTTCATACTGAACTTGGAGGAGAAGATCTTTTGGAAGGACGTTTTTGTTGCTTAAAAGTTCCCTTTCGCTCCGCTTTCTGGTCATATCGCTTTTCTGCTCTTAAAAGGAGTCCTTGCGAAGCTCTCATCCCGTTGAATATGACATATCGTAATCAATCGTTTAACTTCTTCGTGTCGCGACAAGAAAAAGTCTCGCAAACTCACGAATTTCCTGTCTTTCCAGTAGGCACTCTGTTTTTTGTACTCGCGTGCTGACCACGTGATTTATTCGCTAACACGTTAAGTAGGACCATCATTATTTTCTATTTGACAAATAGTATATTGCCCACTCATGTTGAGAAAAAATCTCTCGTAATATCAACTTGGGAACCTATATTGTAAGCTGGTATCGTGCTGATAAAACAACAAAATTCTGGAGTCAGAATCGGGAAGGATGGCAGCATGTCCCTTGATGGCTCAAAATGGAAGTGCCTAATCTAGACCAACACATTTTACAGGAAAAAAAAGGGAAGGAGGGGGGAAAAACGAATTGTCAGATAAAAGTGTGTCATATTAAATATGATTTTTTAATATGGTTATAGCATTAAGGGTTTCGTAATTACTTTGACCAATTTTGAAAAAGTTAATTAGATTAGGCCAAGGCATGGGATATATCAAGCTCGAAAGGTCAAAACAACAGAAGAAACTCCCAAATTTAAGTTACATCACTACTACAGTCACAATATTTTTTTTTTTTTTTTTTTCAGCACCAATTTCGAATTGGTTCGGTTAAAAACTCTTCGACTGCTTATGCTTTTCAAAGTAAAGTTTGCGTTTCGAAAAACTTATGCTATAAGCAGTAAGAAATGGATTTGTATAAAATGGTAATCCCCATCTGCAAATTTTTTTTCTAAATTATGAACTTTTAAATATGAAAGTAGAATAAAGCACATTAGCTTAATTTATGGTAAACAAAAAAAAAAAAAAAAAAAAAAATTAGAATGAATGAACATAATTTTGGAATATATCCAGTTTTTTCCAAGGAGAAGAATGCCATTTCTGTCATAATAATTATTTGTCTAAAACAAATTATGGTGGCACATAGTTAATCAAAAAATCAAAATCAAATCTGAGCAATTTTTTTTTTTTTTTTTTTTTTTTTTTTTTTTTTGTGAATGAATTTATGGTATTTAGTCTTTGTTTGATTTTTTTTACACCTTTGACGTCATGTATTTTTTGTGTTAAAACCAGAAAAGGTTTAATCAATTCTTATTTTTAAGCTTTTAATGAGTAAAGCCAAGCATTTTGGCAATATTTGATTTTTTTTTTTATTTCGCATTGAAATTCAAACCGCACAAAAAGAAAAAAAAGAAGAGAAAAGAAAAAAAAAAAACAATTAATTTTAGCAAAGTCAAAATCTGCTACAATCTTTGGATTTTTGCTGGGGATTCAAGAGACATTTAACCTTGGTTCCCCATCTCCCATAACAAGACATGACGTTTGGCTGTTATACAAACAAACAAAAAAAAAAAAAAAAAAAAAAAAAAATGTACTGCATAAAAGAAAACAATCGACAGCCGATATTTTACCAGACGTACTTTTTACTCTTCGCCTACTTATTTATGGGTCTGCAAGGGCTTCCTTTTACAAGAATTTCACTGGTGCAATTTTTTTTTTTTTTCCAATAGCTTAAATTTTTCAAGATTAAAATTTTTCGTGTTTTATTGAAATGTTTGCAGTAGCTGATTTTGATTTTTTTTTTTTAATCCACTCCGTAAAAATTTAGTACACACTGACATAAACTAACCTGTGCAGTCTATCAATATATCCCTGGCAGCAATCAGCAATGCTAACCGACTGATTGCTCTTGGCCTTTTTCGCGGCAAACAACTAATCCCCACCCCTTGCTTCCTAAATATTCCCCTCTTTTCTTTCTTATTCCCCTATAACAAGGGCTATTAATTTTTTTTTTTTTTTTTAAGTATATTTTTATTTATAAACATAATACAACCTTCAAGGTATTATTTTTATACTTAGGTAGTGTACATTAATTTGCTTTTTTAAAAAAAATCGGTAGGAGGAAGTGGGGCAATGCGAAGTGTTGCACAAAATGATAGAGAGGGAAAAATGAAGGAATATTAATAACGATAAAAAAAATTTTACGAATCGTTTGATACCATAAATTTTGCTGTTAATCAACAAAAAAAGAAAAAAAAAATATTGGAAATCTCAAAAAAAAAAAGCTACTTGTAATAAATTATCCGAGTTATAGAATTCATTTAATAATATTAATGATTGTTAATTTATTTATTTTTTTAAAAAAATAATGAAGAAAAAAAGAACTGTGTGCGGTTTGGCTCGTGTGACGAAAATGATGTCATAATATATCGGTATAGTCAACAGTTCATTTACTTTTTAATTATCTGATAACCTGCCGTTTTTTTTTTTTTTATATTTATGATTGTTGAGGTTATGTTTCCCATTATGATTATTTATTTCCTTTCTTTTTACTATATTTTTTTTTTATAATGAAATGTTTCTTGCTCAGATAGTTCTTAAAAGCAACGGGCGATTTACCTAAAATTACATAATCGGTTTTTGTTGATATTGCCAAATTCAAGCAATTAAAATAATTCGGAAGGGGATTTAGGTCAAGGGAATTTAAAAAAAAAAATTACAAATTTTTCCCTTCCCGAATGTTAAATTTTTGATTTTCCGTGGCCATACATTTTTTTTTCTCTTATTTCCCGCAAAAAAAAAGTATCCAGGATGTTCGAAATTGATCGTTGCTGAGGGAAAGGAAAAACGAAGGCGAAAATGCGAAAAAGAAAAAAAGAATCAAGACATACTATTTTTAGGGCACTAGTCTTTAATTATTTTTATCTGGGGAGAAGAATTTCACTAATTTACTGTGATGGCCAATGACGACTGACGAGCAGGGAGATGCTTTTGTTTTCAGTGGCGGACTGATTGGCAAAAAAAGTAAAATCGAATTTAAAAGCTTTTGTCATTGAAAATGTGTTAAGTATTTGTAAAGTTTCGATGACTTTCAAAGCTCTTTTCAATTATTTCAATAACACTAAAAGAACAGAAAGGAAACATTTAGAATTTAATTAGAAAGGAAAGAGGAGTTTGAAAAAAGCATTGGGGGGAGCGAATCCGCCTCTTGAAATTGCGGTCCTTGAAAATTTTTCATAACATTGTTTCTGGTTAATTACCAAAGAAAATTGGTAAATTGTTTTGTCAGGTAAAATATCTGAATGGTCATTCTTTCTTGTCCTGTCATACAGGCAAAAAAGAAGTGTCTGTTAACCCTTTCCTGTCTAAACCTCGTTTTTTCTTATGACGCCATAGAGCGGCATTGCAATTTTTTTTTTCTTTTAAATAATATTTTGATACCAAAAAGTTCTTAGACCATTGGCATTAGTAAAAATCACTTTCTAATCGCCCATGCTTAGCTTACGGGAAAGCTTTTTCCTGTAAAAGGATGTGGGTAACTAAGGCCAATTTTTGGGCCCCCTAGAAAAAAAAATCTGTAAAATTCAGAAATACCGTGAAGCGATGACAAAATTAGTCAGAATAAGTCAGTTTTGGTGGTGGAAGGGAGCAATTTCGTACCGAAATGTGCCACAAAGGAAAAATTTTGTACCGGCCCGGTTTTCCGGGAAAATAGAATCATCGTGGGTGGTTCCAGGAACATGCTTTTCCACCCACATCGCCCAAATTGAATTTCAATAATTGTACAAGTTAGAGCTCATTTTGTACCGAAATGTACCACCGATAAAAAATTTTGTACCATAACGGTTTCCCGGAAAATTCGGATTCCTGTGGGTGGATCCAGAGACACAAAACAACCCACTACCGGCTACCAAATTTTAAATGATGTCATTCGAAAGTAAACATTTTGTACCGAATGGTACCGTCGAAAAAAAATTTTGTACCTTTACCTATGCCGGGGAAAATGAGCCTCCGGAAAATGCGCGATATCCACAATTTTGGGTGTTTCTGGGGACATATCGTCACCTCAGAACCAGAAGGGTTCAACAGTTTGGTATTTCCTATCTATAACTTATGTGAGAGACAAAATCGTTGAACCCTTCTGGTTCTGGGGTGACGATATAGCCCTATTTTTCGACTAAAAAAAACATATTTTTGTTCTTATGGGATTACCGTTAAGCCCACGAAGTGTAACGGTCGAAAATCCCGTTTTCATACTGAAATCCGCGCGCGCTAGTTTAAAACGTCGTGTAACTAGGGTCGGCCATTTTTAAAATAATTGAATCAGACGATCAGAGGTCTCCATCGAGAACGGATGGGAGGTTAAGTTTTTTTCTTTTCAAAAAGTAAAAACCCCCATCATGTTTTAAGTTAAAGTTAAGTCCACAGGGTGTGGGAAAAACCCACCCTTGCTTTATAAGGATGGAGTAACCTGGAACAGTCCTTTCCATTTAAAAAAAATGCTGTGATATACCCGGTGTTACCGGTAAGTTGAATTTATTGGTCAAGGTCGAACTTTTTTTTCTAACGGTCGATTGATTGTTTTCAGGGTTTCGGTTTTATTTATTATCTAGTCAAAATATATATTATTTTTATATTGGAAATCACCGTTTATTATTTATTACTCATCACAAACGAGACGGTTTCAGAAGGCACGCTTTCCCGTCATTTTAAAAATCTGAAAATTTTCAAGGTGGTTAGGTTCATCAAAAGGATCAAATTCCTTGGGTGACCAAATTTGAATTTGAAATTTTCCTTTTTTTGGAACAACCTAATGTGTTGGTTTAATCTTCATGCTAATCGAAGATTCTTATTCGATCTTTGCATTTCTCTGAAAAATAATCCTTTTAGAAAAAAATTGTTACTGTTTCACTGTAGCATAAAATTTTCCAGAATATTGGCTTGAAGATATTTTATTTCTAGTACCGGTACTTACTGCTGTAAGGTTACTGATATCGTCATCCATTTTCTCTGCAAAACTAGCACTTGTAAAAAACAGGAAGAAAATAAAAGACTTCATTTTGTGCAATCACATCAACAAAGTTTAAAACCAGTTTAAACATTACAAGATTTCGGACGAGCATTATGTGAAAAAAAGGTGATTTAATTTGGGTTATTCACATATCTCAGCACCTGATCAAATAAATCAGCATCTTCACCTTTATCAGTGTGTACATACATTTGGTATGAGATTATTATAGTTTTATAAATTCTATAAATTAACATTTTTTTTATTGACATTACTTATTATTTCAGTCAAAAAAACCGCAGTTTTAGTCATCGATGAAGCTGCGATCCATTTTTTATTTCATTCAGAAAAAATCAGTGGCGGTTTTTTCCTCAATGGTTTCCTGCCGCTTATGAGGAAGATTAATCGTTTACAGTTTTTCGGCCTAAATTAAAAAACAGTGAATGGGAAAGTTACACTGTTAGATAGTAGTGATTTTAGGTTTCTGGTCAGAGATGCGGCTTTATGGTTCGAATCGTAATGATGACCGCCATTGGCATAACTAGGTTATTATTCTAGGGGGGGGCCAGAAATTTTTTTTAGGTTTTTTTTTTTTTTTTTTTACATAAAGCATGATTAAAACTGATTAAGCTTTGTCATATACTGATACTGCGGATGTTGAATTGATATACGAGGCCGATTGGTTCCAGGGGAGAAAATGAAAGAAAGTAAAGCTTGAATCCGTTATCACACACTCGACTATATTTTCGATCCCTTTCTTCTTAAATCCGAATAACAACTGACCGATAAAAAACTAAAACTATTCCTCGCTAGGCCCGCTGATTCAACTTTCAGGCCTTTCGCCTATATATTGAATAAGCAGTCTATCGAAACGAGGTCGCGCTCTTAGCCGATTTTTATTTATTCATTTTCTCGGTATATCAGAATCTTGCAAACATTAAAAAAGCAAGATAAAAAATTTCTGCGCAACTTTTTTATGATATCTATATATTTAAATTTAATTTTTTTGCTTTGACAATTCCAAGAATCATCTTTAAAATGTCAATCTTAAAAATTCATTTTAAGAAACAAAAACTTTTGCCGTTGCCGAAAAAATGCCGGGGAAAAACCAAATTTTTGCCGGAGTTTGGGAAAAACTCTAGGGGGGGCCAGTAGATAGTCTAGGGGGAGCCCGGCCCCCCCCCTGCCCCCCTAGTTACGCCAATGATGATCGCCGTTCCTGTCGCATAGCTTTCAATAGGGTTGTTTCACATAATTAAATTAAATTTTTTAAACCGCCTAAAAAGTTAGAGGAAAAAATAAAAATGCATTCTGAGTTGTAATTTTTTTGTTTTAACTTGTCATTAGCTCAAAAAAAAAAAAAATAAAAAAAATCGGGCGAAAAATTGATGCATTTGAAACGATTTCGAAAAGCGGGACAAAAACAAACGGCCTTCTTTTAACCAATTGTTTTTATCGTTCTGTTATTTGCCTTCAGCGCATAATAAGAAATACATAGTCGCTAATTCTCAAGGTGCAGAACGATAAAAACAATTAGTTCAAAAAGGCCATCCCGCTTTTCGAAATCATTTCAAATGCATCAATTTTTGGCCCAATTTTTTTTATTTTCTTTTTCAGCTAATAATGACAATCTGGAACTAAAAAATTCCAACGCAAAATGCTTCCGTATTTTTTTCTCGAATTTTTGAAGCGGTTTAAAACATTAAATTAAATTGTGTGAAACAACCCTATTAAAGAAAATAAAGAAAATTAGATTCTGTTTCATTTTATCTCTTTTAAATGCGTGCATAAAAAAATTAATTGTTCAAGTTGACTATTTTTCTGCGGACAAGCCTTTGGAAAGGCTTTCCAGATGCCAAAAAATTATTTTTATTTCTTTTATTTTTAATATAATAACCAGCACTGGATTAAGTGTATTGGGACAATACTTAAAAGAATCTAAGCTTAGTTTTCATCATGTAAATTTCTTTCGGTGAAAGAATTTTGAAATGCTTTCACCGAAATAACTACAGGATCAGTCTCATTTTTTCCAATCTAAATTTCTGTTTATATGTATTTAGGCCTATCTTACCCAATTCTAAGTTCAAGTTGAAAATAAGTTAAAAAAATTTTGAAAGTCAATACAACCTTCCGTAATTTTTTAGGCTATCTGAAAAATTCGTACAAGTTTCCCGCCATTTTTTTTTTTTTTTTTTTTTTTTTTGTCATAATTTCTTCACTGGAACTTCATAATTATGCGCTTCTAATGTCGTTTTCTTTTTCTTTTAGGTAAGTGATGGTCAATCCAAAATTAAAACAGGAGAACCTACTTTTAAAACTTTTATTTGGGAACGTTTATTGTCAGTTTTCTACATCAGGGCCAGGAAAATTGAAGGTAAACTAAATTAAAACGGTTTTCTTTTCTTTTCGCTTTTTTTAACTAATTATTAATTTTTAGTAAAAGTGTTGAAAAATCAAAGAGTGACTAACAATCGGTTTTACCGATTCAGTGACTCTTCATGAAAATTTATTCATTTTATTTTATTTTATTTTATTTTATTTTATTTTATTTTTTTTTTTTTTTGAACCGTAAATGCAAACAATGCTTGTTTTTGACCAAAAAATTTTTTGTCGCCGATTTGAACGTGCTAGGGCGTCGTTCGGTGCGTCTTGATGAAACATTCGGCCGGCAAGTTTCAGCGGAATCCGATGGAATTTATTGTCGGAGCAAGAAGGGGGTAACTCAAAATGCCCCGATTTTTCGAATTTCCTCGGAAAACTTCCTTGAAAAATCGCTGTAAAACAGGCACTGTATTAAGAATTTCTTCTTGTGAATTTTGAATCCCCAAAATTTGTTTTTCAAAACGAATAATGTGAGGCATAAACATTGTACTTCCCGGAATTTTGATTCTAAAGAATCTTGACAGACCCGTTAAACAGGTATTTTCTTTTAAAATTTTGACTTGAGAATATTTGTTGAGAATTTAGATGAGATCGAAGAAGTTTCCCTTTGAATATTGACAAGTCTGGAATTTTTTCTCCCGGTTTGATGTTCGGAGTATCAGGTTTAGTGAGATCTAAATCATTCTTCCTTAGTAGCACACGCTGATATAAAAAACGTGTAAATGTTTTTAAACACGTTTAATCAACGTCTTAATTTCCCACACGCAAACGTTTATAAACGTGTAATGTACAATTTGGCCAAAAAATTGGCATGTAGTATATTTAAAATGAGATATACAAATTAATAATTTAGCAAATGAATGAGATATTTTTAATTGATTTATTTCATATGATTCTTGCTGTTACAAGATCAAAATTAAAAATTCATATTCAAAATTCAGTTATTGAGTTTACATTGAATTTCATAATTAATCATTAAAAATGTAATTTATGTCCAAAATATATTTTTCAAGAAATTTAATTAATGAAAAATCAAGAGTGAGCCAGCTTAGCAGGAATTGGCCTCTGTGCAGGAGCCATTGGCAGCGCCTGAATTGGCTGAGTGACACGAACCTGCTCCTGTGCAACTGCCAAATCCACTGCCACTATTTTTACCTCTACAGGAATCTTTACCGGTACAGCTGCCATTTCCAGAGCCTGACTTCGGACCTCCGCACGAACCAGCTCCTGTACAGCCGCCATCTCCTGAACCTGAATCTTTCCCTGAGCAAGAATTAGCTCCTGTACAGCCGGCAACTCCTGAACCTGACCCCGATCCTGAGCACGAATCAGCTCCAGGACATGAGCCTGCTCCATTTCCCGAACCGGGTCCTGTGCACGATCTAGCTCCAGGACATGAGCCTGCTCCATTTCCCGAACTGGGTCCTGTGCACGATCCAGCTCCTGTGCAGGCACCAGGACCACGAGCTTCCGTGCCTAAAATAAGACACTGCAACAAAACATATTAAGTAATTAAAAGCGCCTTGATGATGCCAATTGGCATATTAATTAGATTTTACATACCTGAAATCCGACCAAATAAATTAATATAACTGGAAAAATCATGCTTTAATAATTTTATTTAAACAAAAGCGATGAAAGTTTTTATATAAACTTAAACTAAATATTTTTAAACACGGAACGGGTTTATATAGCGCTTTTTTCTATGTTTGTCAACATGGTGACACACCGATTGCTACCTGAATAAATATCTTTTTGTTCATGATAACAATGTTTGATCACCTTTCTGGATCCCGTGATCAAGCTGAATACATTTGGGGAAAACTTTTTATTTTTCGCAAAAAATTTCCCCTATAATCACCATAAATTCAAAGTCATAAAGATCATCACGTTATGCTACAACTTTTTAATTTTATGCATATTTTTTCCAGTATTAAAGAATCAGGAAAAAACAATCTACGCTTATATGGTGATATTTATAAATTTGTGTGCTGAAATATTTTGTTTTTTTATAGAAACGACTTTTTTAGCTCCGAAATACCGGAACATTCGGAAAAATTTCCAGTCAAATTTATACTCACAACAATTTCGGGCTTATAGTTGTAACATTCCGTAAACATAGATGAACGCGGTACGCGCGAAAAATTTGAAAAATAATAAAAATCGATATATCGAACGTGTCGATAATTTTTAACGTGACTGAAACGAGTGGCGTACGCATGAGTTTCGCCCTTCCCGATTGAACCTTGGCAGCGATAACATGTGTTAGTTTTGAGACTTCGTTAAATTCAAAAAAAAAAGAAGGAAATTCCTTTAATCAAAGTAAAAATGGTTAGATTTGCAAATAGACGGTCAGCCCATTTTTTTTTCTTCTCTTTCTTTGAGTAAAATGTGTATTTAAAAGAAATTTTGATGGGGGGCTGAACAGGCTAACGATTATTCTTTTTCATGCGATTTTTTTTCTTATGGTGATCAACATTTTTTTTCTAAAAAAAAAAAAAATGAATTTAATTTCGAATTGTTAATCAATCCCTGTGCGCGGGCTGAGGAATTCTCTGAAATTTTCATTTAGCCAATTTTTTTTCTCGATGTCGTGGTTAATTTTCGGAGCCTAATTTTCTCATAACGAATTAACTTAAAGCGACCAAAATCCGACATTTTCTTTTTATTAGTAATTGGATTAAATTCTTTGTTTTTGTGGTCGGATTGTTAGCCAAAAAAAATTTAAGGAATTTTTTTTCTTAATGAACTTATTAAGTATTGTCGAGCGAGTAAACATTTGGAAGTAGTTCTCGTTTCTTTTTTTTTGTTTGGTTTCGGATTGGTTAGAACAAGAACGATGAAAAGGAAAACGTGGAATGAAAAATCCCCAATGATTTTCTTGATCATATTTTGAATATCCGAAATAAAATTTGACTCATAATCCTTGTGAAAACTGAAAATTCTTCAGCCCACGTGGTGAAATAATTTCTGTCCGATTCTTGTCAAATCCTGCAGAGACTTTGCTATTATCAATTACATTTTTTTTTCTCTTTTTTTTTTATCGAGATTTTATAATGATTGTTAATTGAAATAAACAGGGAGATTGAATTTTATTTTATTTATTTTATTTTTCTTGACTTTTTTTTCTGGTTATTTTTTTTCTCTTCGAATTTTTTTTCTTGTGCTGATTTAGGACTGACCCTTTTGGTTCTTGTTATGATTTTTTTTTTCTCTTTCTTTCATCCCCACGTAGTGCTTACCAAGTAAGCGTTACATAGTTCACCCACAGCCCCTTACAGACTCGTTCTAAGTTTTAAAACCTATTAAAACCCCCTACCCATTTATTGCATAGGCAACCCGCATCGCATGTATGTATTACAAATATCACGTTGTTTGCTCTCTCAAACTAATGGGAACGAAAGTGTTTAAAGTGTTTTCGACCCTGTTTATTTCAAATGGACATCGCCGTCATCGCAAAGTGTATATTATCCTTAGATGTTGCTAGGAAGTGATCATATTTAAGGCAAACTAGCGGCCACCCGTCAAAATTTGACGGCCCTCATCTGCCTATGCAAGCAAAGATAAAGTATCTCCATTTTGGAATTGACTGTTTGTAGACATAAGTTAAAAATAGAAGGGAAGTGCCAATTCCGAAATGGAGATACGTTATTTTGTTTACATGGGTAGTCATTCAGTTCCTAATTGCCCAGTACCTCTTTATAAACGACATTCCCTACCCTTCGGAATGACTTCCAGCTTCAGATTATCGAAGGAAGAAATTCTAGACATGGCCACGTAGAGTTGGCCATGGCTAAAAACAGGCTCTGGGAGATATACGCCGACCTTTTGGAAAGTTTGGCCTTGTGATTTATTGATAGTCATGCAAAAGGCAAGGCGGGTAGGGAATTGACGTCTTTTGAATAGGAAAGGTGTTGATGAATCTGAAGGTGTCAGATCAATCCGAGGAAGTAGAATTCTCGTTCCAATTTTCTGACCGGTAATTATTTCCAAGTCTAAAATATTATCATACATATTTTTTACAATCAAGCGAGTACCATTTAAAAGCCCTTCCTTAGGATTCAAATTTCTCAACAGAATAACGATAGCGCCTGGTTTAAGGGTTAAGATATGAGCAGGCAATGACCCAATTTCAATAATATCTAAAAATTCTGTTGGATATTGGAGCATTTCTTGTTCTTCTTCCGTGATGAGGGTGTTTATGCTTACGTAAGTGCGAGAGGTACCTGATAAGAGGGCAATAATTTTGTTATTGATGGTACTGCAATGTTCGTTTTTAGGTGACAAAATCGCTTTTTTAGGGAAAGTTGCACTAATTGTTTTCAAATCAGGTCCCATAAATTTCGGAAATAATGTCAGTTTCGGCTATTAAACATTGCGGGAGTTCAACAGCGTCAGGCTGGTCTTCAAGTGTAGGATACGTTCCGTCTCCGATTTTAATGAGGAAATCAGCGAACTCGATTTCTCCATTTTTTAGCCCTCATGTTTTTAGATAATCGAAAAATCTTAAAAAGCGGCCACAAAGATGAAAACTTGATGCAGCTTTGCACAATGGTCTCTCTAGATGCGTGGGGGACAACTGGAAGGACTTGACGAAAATCACCTCCCAGGATTATAACCTTTCCGCCAAAAGGTACTTTGTTACTCATAATGTCTTGCAGTAGACGGTTGACTGCCATTAACGCGTGGCGGTTTGCCATAGGTGCCTCGTCCCAAATTATAATTTTGGCAGAACGGATTGCCGCTGCTTCAGGACCGTTTATTTTCAAGTTAGATACTGAATCCTCATGCAAATGCAGGGCCATTTGAACCTACTGTGAACAGTGCGACCGTTTGGCAAAATCATGGAGGCAATACCGGTCCAGGCTACTGATATAACATCTAAATTATACTTTTGACAACTTTAAATCAGACACTGGTACAAAAATGTTTTACCGGTACCACCAGGTCCGTCAACAAAGAAGGCATTCGCTTTAAAACCAACATTGCTACCTCGATTTAGTACTAATGGCATAATTTCATAATTTCATCAATAATCAGTCGCTGGTCAGGGTTCGCTTTTGCTACCATGTCGTCAACATTAACTGGGCAGGGATCCAGTAAGATGGTGGATACTGCTCGATTAAAGCGCAAATCTGGTAACGATAAGTCAGAAGGTGAGATATTATGTAATTTTAAAGTATCGTAAATGTTTGTCAAACCCATTTGATACGCTGAATCAGAATCATTATCTCGAAGGTAATCCTCGAATAGATAATGTTTAAATTCACAGGGTTGTTGAAAGATACAGATATATGCAAAGAGCTGGCGTAATTGGAAAGGCATTTGCAGTACCGAAGCTTCGGTAAGGCAACGGTGCCATTCAGAATCATCAGCTAGTAAACCTCGGGCAAAAGCCGCGTCTTTAAATGTGGGATATGTTACTGATTGATAACTTCGAATATCCTCAAAGCTTGTCGCGCCAACGACGTGCAATAATAATAATCGAAGGTGATACCTTTTCGAGTCCGATGGAGCGACATTGTACATTCTACCAATAATATTTCCAAATCTTTCACGAACTTTCCATTAGCATTTCGACTGAACCCATACGTAATGCAGAGGTGTTTCGGGATAAATGTAAGGGCTTTTTTTGCAGGGATCGTTGTTTAATTGAAACCAAGCCATCAGGTGCGTTTTTTTAAGTTCAGCCCGAACTTTTGTTTACACTTCGCACTTATGTTTACCATTTGACAAACGTACCAAAAAAAAATATGGACTCTGATCTTAAAATATTATTTTATACACTGTATATAATTTTTTTTTTTTTTTTTTGTACCTGGAAATAAGTTTTGGGGGTGTTTTTTCGACTTTTCCGGAAAACCGGGGAAAATTTTAAAAATCCCGACCAATTGGGCAAATCTACGCGCCAAGAGCTTTCATTCAAAAAAAAGGTCGTCAAAATCGGTCGGATAGGGACTGCAGGGCGACTGGAAATACGTTTGGGGGGGGGGGGGTCTTAGCTTTTTAATATATAGATAAACTTGGCCATTTTTTTTAGATTTCAAAACTTCAAATGGGAGAAAGATTCATTAACTTGGCTGAGATTTTCGCAGTATTGTTTTTGTGGAGACTTCACTTTTTATTCTGCATTCTTTATATCGATTTAATCAGAATCTTTTAAAGAAATCAGAAATCGCAAAATCAGATATGAAAAATAATTGTGGGAAGAGAATGTGGCTTAAAATTTCTATTAAAAATGATTAAAAACTGCAAATTTAAAAATCCTTTGTTTAGATATAATAATAAACCCAAAACCATGCTTTTATTGTAATGGGACAAAGGGACCTATCAGTCAGACGGTTTACTTTTTTCTTCGCTATTGTTATACAGCTGCGCTGTATAATTGCGGATAGGGATTTATTTTGGCTTCTTATGGCAATTAAACATGGGGTCCCTTTTTTTGCGGCCAATCTTTGAGTCCCGTTGGAAAATGAGGGGTTTGAGGAGTTTTTTTGGACGAGGACGTCAAGATCTACGTTTTCGCGCAAATCACAAGTTTTTACGACAAATAGAACCCTTTCATCTTTATGATGAGTCAGTATGTCAGTCAGTCACCCTAAAAATGTACATATTGGGGGGCTAATAACTCAGCAGCGGTTAAAGTTGAACATTTAAAAATTTAATATGTTGTATTTTGTAGTTAAAAACCACGATGTGTAAAAGTAAAATTCTAAATTTTTTTTCTAGACCGAGACATAGAGCTCCAAAATAGCGATTTTGACGGGTTAAAGTCCTAGCTGTAAATAAATGCTATTTGACAATGCTTAGTCGTTTTGCTATCAGTCATTTCGTATCAATTTTTTTTTTAACTTGGCTGCATGCACTGCCGTGCATGTTGATTTTTAACTTGGCTGCATGGACAATCGTGGATGTTAATTAATTTATATCGGATAAAAAAACTGATGGGACCTTGATTCCACGGGCTGCGATTTCAATACGATTTTCCTACCGTTTTCCCTAAAATTATTTTCCTAAACCTTTTTGTCTTACAGATCATTTTTCCTAATTTGTTTTTCCTAAAATCTTTTATCGTAATATATAATTTTCCTAAAATACGATTTCCTAAAAATTTTTCCGAAACCACTTTTTTTTAAATTTTAAACAAAATTTTTCTTTTCTAATGGTTTTATCCGTTTTAAATACAAAATCTTATCAAGTTGAATGTTATGTTATTTTACAAGTTTGTCTGCTAAATTTTTTGATTTATGTTTTTATTCTTATGATTAGTCGCAATTCCACGCCGAACAAATTCACCCAAGGGCGCGATTTTGCCAAAAGATTGGCATGTAGTAGTGTATTTAAAATGAGATGTACAAATAGATAATTAAGCAATTTAATGAGATATTTTTAATTGATTTAGGCCTATTTCATATGATTCTTGCTATTACAAGTTCAAAATTAAAAATTCATATTCAAAATTCAGTTATTGAGTTTACATCGAATTTCATAATTAATCATTAAAAATGTAATTTATGTCCAAAATATATTTTTCAAAAAATTTAATTAATGAAAAATCAAGAGTGAGCCAGCTTAGCAGGAATTCACCTCTGTGCAGGAGCCATCGGCAGCGCCTGAATTGGCTGAGTGACACGAACCTCCTCCTGTGCAACTGCCAATTCCACTGCCACTATTGGCACCGCTACAGGAATCTATACCGGTACAGCTGCCATCTCCAGAGCCTGACTTCGGACCTCCGCACGAACCAGCTCCTGTACAGCCGCCATCTCCTGAACCTGAATCTTTCCCTGAGCAAGAATTAGCTCCTGTACAGCCGGCAACTCCTGAACCTGACCCCGATCCTGAGCACGAATCAGCTCCAGGACATGAGCCTGCTCCATTTCCCGAACCGGGTCCTGTGCACGATCCAGCTCCTGCGCAGGCACCAGGACCACGAGCTTCCGTGCCTAAAATAAGACACTGCAACAAAATATATTAAGTAATTAAAAGCGCCTTGATGATGCCAAGTAATTAATTAGATTTTACATACCTGAAATCCGACCAAATAAATTAATATAACTGGAAAAATCATGCTTTAATAATTTTATTTAAACAAAAGCGATGAAAGTTTTTATATAACTTAAACTAAATATTATTAAAAACGGAATTGGTTATATAGTACTTTTTTTCTATTTTTGTCAACATGGTGACACACCGGTTGCTACCTGAATAAATATATCTTTGTTCATCATAACAATGTGTCACCCCAGTGTTACATGGTTGCATCTGCAAAATTTTGGAAATTTTACTTTTTTGCTGATTCATGTTTTATTCCGAGCCAGCTTTCATTTTTTGAAAAAAAAAAAAAATCAGAATTTTCAAAAATAAAAGAGCTGTACCCATTGTTACATTATCGTATCTGCAAGTTCGCCGAAAATTATAAAATTACAACATCATATCTACATTAAGCAACCTATTGTGGTTGCGTAATTTGAGAGTTTGGACCGGTTTGAGCTATTCAGAATTGCCCCCGATAGAGATGAATATAAAAATCTCATTGATGGTGGCCTATCCCTAAACGTAGGTACAGCTCAATAAGAAGAAAGATCTGCATTAAAAATTAAACGTAGTTTTTGCCAACCTGTTAATAATCCGGTTAATTTATTTAAAAATCAAACAGGAATCGTGTTATAAAATATTCGGATATTGGAGACAAATAGCGCTGCATTATTAGTCAATATTTTCAACTGAAACCGTGAAAATAAGTCGAATAAACGGGGAAAAAGTTGGAAAAAGCAAATCATTTCAATCTCAGTAGTTGGCCAACTTGATTTTAGCCGATGTTCTACCGATGAATTTCAGATTCTTAGCTGATCGTTCTCTTGCAACGTAAACATGAGCGCAACTTAGTTTATATTTAGAAGGAAGATTTTTCCACCTACAAAAATTTAATTGGAATTAAATATTTTTTTAAAAAATATGGGAATATTCCTCTTAACTTTCTCCACAATTTTTGTTACATAAAATTTTGATCTCTTTATCATTTATTATGTTTTTTGTTAATTTTTTTCAAAAAAAGTCCAATGTTTATAAACACAGCACTTGTAACCAGCATGTTTACAAGTTTTTGCAAATTATTTTTGTAAAGAGTTGAAAAACTTTTTAATTAATAACAAAAGCGAATTTTCATGTAACAAAAGTTATGGAGAATGGTTAGACTATTCCCATATTTTTAAAAAAAATTATTTGATTTCAATTAAATTTCTGTGGGAGGAAAAACCTTTCCTCAAAATATAAACATAGTTGCGGCCGTGTTTACGTTGCAACAAAACCGATCAGCTAAGAATCTCAAATTCATCCGTAGAACCTCCTTAAAAGGACAAGATTTCAAGAACCTATGTATGGTATGATCTAACGGAAGATCATGATAAAAAGTTTCATGAAAATTTATTTTATTAATTTTTAAATCTCAAAAAAAAAAAAAAAATTAAATAAAATAAATAAATAAATAAATAATAAATAAATAAATAAATAAATAAATAGTAGTAGTAGTAGTTCTTTATCGATTGCTTTTTAGGTACATTTTTTTTTGTCTGGGAGGCATTTTTTGCCTCCATGGCGACAGTTTACAAAAAAATTAAAGATTAATAAAATATATATAAGAAAAATGAAACATTATTAAAATTAGCGTTTTCTTAAGAATAACAATAAATAACAATAAAATAGATTTAAATCGAAATAAATAAAAATAAAAAAAATCGGGCGAAAAATTGATGCATTTGAAACGATTTCGAAAAGCGGGACAAAAACAAACGGCCTTCTTTTAACCAATTGTTTTTATCGTTCTATGTATTTCTTATTATGCTCTGAAGGCAAATTTTGCCTTCAGCGCATAATAAGAAATACATAGTCGCTAATTCTCAAGGTGCAGAACGATAAAAACAATTAATTCAAAAAAGGCCATCCCGCTTTTCGAAATCATTTCAAATGCATCAATTTTTGGCCCAATTTTTTTTATTTTCTTTTTCAGCTAATGACAATCTGGAACTAAAAAATTCCAACGCAAAATGCTTCCGTATTTTTTTCTCGAATTTTTGAAGCGGTTTAAAACATTAAATTAAATTGTGTGAAACAACCCTATTAAAGAAAATAAAGAAAATTAGATTCTGTTTCATTTTATCTCTTTTAAATGCGTGCATAAAAAAATTAATTGTTCAAGTTGACTATTTTTCTGCGGACAAGCCTTTGGAAAGGCTTTCCAGATGCCAAAAAATTATTTTTATTTCTTTTATTTTTAATATAATAACCCAGCACTGGATTAAGTGTATTGGGACAATACTTAAAAGAATCTAAGCTTAGTTTTCATCATGTAAATTTCTTTCGGTGAAAGAATTTTGAAATGCTTTCACCGAAATAACTACAGGATCAGTCTCATTTTTTCCAATCTAAATTTCTGTTTATATGTATTTAGGCCTATCTTACCCAATTCTAAGTTCAAGTTGAAAATAAGTTAAAAAAATTTTGAAAGTCAATACAACCTTCCGTAATTTTTTAGGCTATCTGAAAAATTCGTACAAGTTTCCCGCCATTTTTTTTTTTTTTTTTTTTTTTTTTTTTTTGTCATAATTTCTTCACTGGAACTTCATAATTATGCGCTTCTAATGTCGTTTTCTTTTTCTTTTAGGTAAGTGATGGTCAATCCAAAATTAAAACAGGAGAACCTACTTTTAAAACTTTTATTTGGGAACGTTTATTGTCAGTTTTCTACATCAGGGCCAGGAAAATTGAAGGTAAACTAAATTAAAACGGTTTTCTTTTCTTTTCGCTTTTTTTAACTAATTATTAATTTTTAGTAAAAGTGTTGAAAAATCAAAGAGTGACTAACAATCGGTTTTACCGATTCAGTGACTCTTCATGAAAATTTATTTATTTATTCATTTTATTTTATTTTATTTATTTAATTTAATTTTATTTTGTTTTATTTTTTTTGGACCGAAAATGCAAACAATGCTTGTTTTTTACCAAAAAATTTTTTGTCGCCGATTTGAACGTGCTAGGGCGTCGTTCGGTGCGTCTTGATGAAACATCCGGCCGGCAAGTTTCAGCGGAATCCGATGGAATTTATTGTCGGAGCAAGAAGGGGGTAACTCAAAATGCCCCGATTTTTCGAATTTCCTCGGAAAACTTCCTTGAAAAATCGCTGTAAAACAGGCACTGTATTAAGAATTTCTTCTTGTGAATTTTGAATCCCCAAAATTTGTTTTTCAAAACGAATAATGTGAGGCATAAACATTGTACTTCCCGGAATTTTGATTCTAAAGAATCTTGACAGACCCGTTAAACAGGTATTTTCTTTTAAAATTTTGACTTGAGAATATTTGTTGAGAATTTAGATGAGATCGAAGAAGTTTCCCTTTGAATATTGACAAGTCTGGAATTTTTTCTCCCGGTTTGATGTTCGGAGTATCAGGTTTAGTGAGATCTAAATCATTCTTCCTTAGTAGCACACGCTGATATAAAAAACGTGTAAATGTTTTTAAACACGTTTAATCAACGTCTTAATTTCCCACACGCAAACGTTTATAACGTGTAATGTACAATTTGGCCAAAAAATTGGCATGTAGTATATTTAAAATGAGATATACAAATTAATAATTTAGCAAATGAATGAGATATTTTTAATTGATTTATTTCATATGATTCTTGCTGTTACAAGATCAAAATTAAAAATTCATATTCAAAATTCAGTTATTGAGTTTACATTGAATTTCATAATTAATCATTAAAAATGTAATTTATGTCCAAAATATATTTTTCAAGAAATTTAATTAATGAAAAATCAAGAGTGAGCCAGCTTAGCAGGAATTGGCCTCTGTGCAGGAGCCATTGGCAGCGCCTGAATGGCTGAGTGACACGAACCTGCTCCTGTGCAACTGCCAAATCCACTGCCACTATTTTTACCTCTACAGGAATCTTTACCGGTACAGCTGCCATTTCCAGAGCCTGACTTCGGACCTCCGCACGAACCAGCTCCTGTACAGCCGCCATCTCCTGAACCTGAATCTTTCCCTGAGCAAGAATTAGCTCCTGTACAGCCGGCAACTCCTGAACCTGACCCCGATCCTGAGCACGAATCAGCTCCAGGACATGAGCCTGCTCCATTTCCCGAACCGGGTCCTGTGCACGATCTAGCTCCAGGACATGAGCCTGCTCCATTTCCCGAACTGGGTCCTGTGCACGATCCAGCTCCTGTGCAGGCACCAGGACCACGAGCTTCCGTGCCTAAAATAAGACACTGCAACAAAACATATTAAGTAATTAAAAGCGCCTTGATGATGCCAATTGGCATATTAATTAGATTTTACATACCTGAAATCCGACCAAATAAATTAATATAACTGGAAAAATCATGCTTTAATAATTTTATTTAAACAAAAGCGATGAAAGTTTTTATATAAACTTAAACTAAATATTTTTAAACACGGAACGGGTTTATATAGCGCTTTTTTCTATGTTTGTCAACATGTGACACACCGATTGCTACCTGAATAAATATCTTTTTGTTCATGATAACAATGTTTGATCACCTTCTGGATCCCGTGATCAAGCTGAATACATTTGGGGAAAACTTTTTATTTTTCGCAAAAAATTTCCCCTATAATCACCATAAATTCAAAGTCATAAAGATCATCACGTTATGCTACAACTTTTTAATTTTATGCATATTTTTCCAGTATTAAAGAATCAGGAAAAAACAATCTACGCTTATATGGTGATATTTATAAATTTGTGTGCTGAAATATTTTGTTTTTTTATAGAAACGACTTTTTTAGCTCCGAAATACCGGAACATTCGGAAAAATTTCCAGTCAAATTTATACTCACAACAATTCGGGCTTATAGTTGTAACATTCCGTAAACATAGATGAACGCGGTACGCGCGAAAAATTTGAAAATAATAAAATCGATATATCGAACGTGTCGATAATTTTTAACGTGACTGAAACGAGTGGCGTACGCATGAGTTTCGCCCTTCCCGATTGAACCTTGGCAGCGATAACATGTGTTAGTTTTGAGACTTCGTTAAATTCAAAAAAAAAAGAAGGAAATTCCTTTAATCAAAGTAAAAATGGTTAGATTTGCAAATAGACGGTCAGCCCATTTTTTTTTCTTCTCTTTCTTTGAGTAAAATGTGTATTTAAAAGAAATTTTGATGGGGGGCTGAACAGGCTAACGATTATTCTTTTTCATGCGATTTTTTTTCTTATGGTGATCAACATTTTTTTTTCTAAAAAAAAAAAAAATGAATTTAATTTCGAATTGTTAATCAATCCCTGTGCGCGGGCTGAGGAATTCTCTGAAATTTTCATTTAGCCAATTTTTTTTTTCTCTCGATGTCGTGGTTAATTTTCGGAGCCTGATTTGCTCATATCGAATTAACTTAAAGCGACCAAAATCCGACATTTTCTTTTTATTAGTAATTGGATTAAATTCCTTGTTTTTGAGGTCGGATTGTTAGCCAAAAAAATTTATAGAATTTTTTTCTTAATGAACTTATTAAGTATTGTCGAGCGAGTAAACATTTGGAAGTAGTTCTTGTTTCTTTTTTTTTGTTTGGTTTCGGATCGGTTAGAACAAGAACGATAAAAAGGAAAACGTGGAATGAAAAATCCCCAATGATTTTCTTGATCATATTTTGAATATCCGAAATAAAATTTGACTCATAATCCTTGTGAAAACTGAAAATTCTTCAGCCCACGTGGTGAAATAATTTCTGTCCGATTCTTGTCAAATCCTGCAGAGACTTTGCTATTATCAAATTATTTTTTTCTCTTTTTTTTTTATCGAAATTTTATAATGATTGTTAATTGAAATAAACAGGGAGATTGAATTTTATTTATTTTATTTTCTTGACTTTTTCTGGTTATTTTTTTTTCTCTTCGAATTTTTTTTGTGCTGATTTAGGACTGACCCTTTTGGTTCTTGTTATGATTTTTTTTTTCTCTTTCTTTCATCCCCACGTAGTGCTTACCAAGTAAGCGTTACATAGTTCACCCACAGCCCCTTACAGACTCGTTCTAAGTTTTAAAACCTATTAAAACCCCCTACCCATTTATTGCATAGGCAACCCGCATCGCATGTATGTATTACAAATATCACGTTGTTTGCTCTCTCAAACTAATGGGAACGAAAGTGTTTAAAGTGTTTTCGACCCTGTTTATTTCAAATGGACATCGCCGTCATCGCAAAGTGTATATTATCCTTAGATGTTGCTAGGAAGTGATCATATTTAAGGCAAACTAGCGGCCACCCGTCAAAATTTGACGGCCCTCATCTGCCTATGCAAGCAAAGATAAAGTATCTCCATTTTGGAATTGACTGTTTGTAGACATAAGTTAAAAATAGAAGGGAAGTGCCAATTCCGAAATGGAGATACGTTATTTTTGTTTACATGGGTAGTCATTCAGTTCCTAATTGCCCAGTACCTCTTTATAAACGACATTCCCTACCCTTCGGAATGACTTCCAGCTTCAGATTATCGAAGGAAGAAATTCTAGACATGGCCACGTAGAGTTGGCCATGGCTAAAAACAGGCTCTGGGAGATATACGCCGACCTTTTGGAAAGTTTGGCCTTGTGATTTATTGATAGTCATGCAAAAGGCAAGGCGGGTAGGGAATTGACGTCTTTTGAATAGGAAAGGTGTTGATGAATCTGAAGGTGTCAGATCAATCCGAGAAGTAGAATTCTCGTTCCAATTTTCTGACCGGTAATTATTTCCAAGTCTAAAATATTATCATACATATTTTTTACAATCAAGCGAGTACCATTTAAAAGCCCTTCCTTAGGATTCAAATTTCTCAACAGAATAACGATAGCGCCTGGTTTAAGGGTTAAGATATGAGCAGGCAATGACCCAATTTCAATAATATCTAAAAATTCTGTTGGATATTGGAGCATTTCTTGTTCTTCTTCCGTGATGAGGGTGTTTATGCTTACGTAAGTGCGAGAGGTACCTGATAAGAGGGCAATAATTTTGTTATTGATGGTACTGCAATGTTCGTTTTTAGGTGACAAAATCGCTTTTTTAGGGAAAGTTGCACTAACTGTTTTCAAATCAGGTCCCATAAATTTCGGAAATAATGTCAGTTTCGGATATTAAACATTGCGGGAGTTCAACAGCGTCAGGCTGGCCTTCAAGTGTAGGATACGTTCCGTCTCCGATTTTAATGAGGAAATCAGCGAACTCGATTTCTCCATTTTTTAGCCCTCATGTTTTTAGATAATCGAAAAATCTTAAAAAGCGGCCACAAAGATGAAAACTTGATGCAGCTTTGCACAATGGCCTCTCTAGATGCGTGGGGGACAACTGGAAGGACTTGACGAAAATCACCTCCCAGGATTATAACCTTTCTGCCGAAAGGTACTTTGTTACTCATAATGTCTTGCAGTAGACGGTTGACTGCCAATAACGCGTGGCGGTTTGCCATAGGTGCCTCGTCCCAAATTATAATTTTGGCAGAACGGATTGCCGCTGCTTCAGGACCGTTTATTTTCAAGTTAGATACTGAATCCTCATGCAAATGCAGGGCCATTTGAACCTACTGTGAACAGTGCGACCGTTTGGCAAAATCATGGAGGCAATACCGGTCCAGGCTACTGATATAACATCTAAATTATACTTTTGACAACTGTAAATCAGACACTGGTACAAAAATGTTTTACCGGTACCACCAGGTCCGTCAACAAAGAAGGCATTCGCTTTAAAACCAACATTGCTACCTCGATTTAGTACTAATGGCATAATTTCATCAATAATCAGTCGCTGGTCAGGGTTCGCTTTTGCTACCATGTCGTCAACATTAACTGGGCAGGGATCCAGTAAGATGGTGGATACTGCTCGATTAAAGCGCAAATCTGGTAACGATAAGTCAGAAGGTGAGATATTATGTAATTTTAAAGTATCGTAAATGTTTGTCAAACCCATTTGATACGCTGAATCAGAATCATTATCTCGAAGGTAATCCTCGCATAGATAATGTTTAAATTCACACCACAATTGTAAAGCATTAAAGGGTTGTTGAAAGATACAGATATATGCAAAGAGCTGGCGTAATTGGAAAGGCATTTGCAGTACCGAAGCTTCGGTAAGGCAACGGTGCCATTCAGAATCATCAGCTAGTAAACCTCGGGCAAAAGCCGCGTCTTTAAATGTGGGATATGTTACTGATTGATAACTTCGAATATCCTCAAAGCTTGTCGCGCCAACGACGTGCAATAATAATAATCGAAGATGGTACCTTTTCGAGTCCGATGGAGCGACATTGTACATTCTACCGATAATATTTCCAAATCTTTCACGAACTTTCCATTCGCATTTCGACTGAACCCATACGTAATGCAGAGGTGTTTCGGGATAAATGTAAGGGCTTTTTTTGCAGGGATCGTTGTTTAATTGAAACCAAGCCATCAGGTGCGTTTTTTTAAGTTCAGCCCGAACTTTTGTTTACACTTCGCACTTATGTTTACCATTTGACAAACGTACCAAAAAAAAATATGGACTCTGATCTTAAAATATTATTTTATACACTGTATATAATTTTTTTTTTTTTTTTTTTTTTTTTTTTTTTTGTACCTGGAAATTAGTTTTGGGGGTGTTTTTTCGACTTTTCCGGAAAACCGGGGAAAATTTTAAAAATCCCGACCAATTGGGCAAATCTACGCGCCAAGAGCTTTCATTCAAAAAAAAGGTCGTCAAAATCGGTCGGATAGGGACTGCAGGGCGACTGGAAATACGTTTGGGGGGGGGGTCTTAGCTTTTTAATATATAGATAAACTTGGCCATTTTTTTTAGATTTCAAAACTTCAAATGGGAGAAAGATTCATTAACTTGGCTGAGATTTTCGCAGTATTGTTTTTGTGGAGACTCCACTTTTTATTCTGCATTCTTTATATCGATTTAATCAGAATCTTTTAAAGAAATCAGAAATCGCAAAATCAGATATGAAAAATAATTGTGGGAAGAGAATGTGGCTTAAAATTTCTATTAAAAATGATTAAAAACTGCAAATTTAAAAATCCTTTGTTTAGATATAATAATAAACCCAAAACCATGCTTTTATTGTAATGGGACAAAGGGACCTATCAGTCAGACGGTTTACTTTTTTCTTCGCTATTGTTATACAGCTGCGCTGTATAATTGCGGATAGGGATTTATTTTGGCTTCTTATGGCAATTAAACATGGGGTCCCTTTTTTTGCGGCCAATCTTTGAGTCCCGTTGGAAAATGAGGGGTTTGAGGAGTTTTTTTGGACGAGGACGTCAAGATCTACGTTTTCGCGCAAATCACAAGTTTTTACGACAAATAGAACCCTTTCATCTTTATGATGAGTCAGTATGTCAGTCAGTCACCCTAAAAATGTACATATTGGGGGGCTAATAACTCAGCAGCGGTTAAAGTTGAACATTTAAAAATTTAATATGTTGTATTTTGTAGTTAAAAACCACGATGTGTAAAAGTAAAATTCTAAATTTTTTTTCTAGACCGAGACATAGAGCTCCAAAATAGCGATTTTGACGGGTTAAAGTCCTAGCTGTAAATAATGCTATTTGACAATGCTTAGTCGTTTTGCTATCAGTCATTTCGTATCAATTTTTTTTTTAACTTGGCTGCATGCACTGCCGTGCATGTTGATTTTTAACTTGGCTGCATGGACTATCGTGGATGTTAATTAATTTATATCGGATAAAAAAACTGATGGGACCTTGATTCCACGGGCTGCGATTTCAATACGATTTTCCTACCGTTTTCCCTAAAATTATTTTCCTAAACCTTTTTGTCTTACAGATCATTTTTCCTAATTTGTTTTTCCTAAAATCTTTTATCGTAATATATAATTTTCCTAAAATACGATTTCCTAAAAATTTTTCCGAAACCACTTTTTTTTTAATTTTAAACAAAATTTTTCTTTTCTAATGGTTTTATCCGTTTTAAATACAAAATCTTATCAAGTTGAATGTTATGTTATTTTACAAGTTTGTCTGCTAAATTTTTTGATTTATGTTTTTATTCTTATGATTAGTCGCAATTCCACGCCGAACAAATTCACCCAAGGGCGCGATTTTGCCAAAAGATTGGCATGTAGTAGTGTATTTAAAATGAGATGTACAAATAGATAATTAAGCAATTTAATGAGATATTTTTAATTGATTTAGGCCTATTTCATATGATTCTTGCTATTACAAGTTCAAAATTAAAAATTCATATTCAAAATTCAGTTATTGAGTTTACATCGAATTTCATAATTAATCATTAAAAATGTATTTATGTCCAAAATATATTTTTCAAAAAATTTAATTAATGAAAAATCAAGAGTGAGCCAGCTTAGCAGGAATTCACCTCTGTGCAGGAGCCATCGGCAGCGCCTGAATTGGCTGAGTGACACGAACCTCCTCCTGTGCAACTGCCAATTCCACTGCCACTATTGGCACCGCTACAGGAATCTATACCGGTACAGCTGCCATCTCCAGAGCCTGACTTCGGACCTCCGCACGAACCAGCTCCTGTACAGCCGCCATCTCCTGAACCTGAATCTTTCCCTGAGCAAGAATTAGCTCCTGTACAGCCGGCAACTCCTGAACCTGACCCCGATCCTGAGCACGAATCAGCTCCAGGACATGAGCCTGCTCCATTTCCCGAACCGGGTCCTGTGCACGATCCAGCTCCTGCGCAGGCACCAGGACCACGAGCTTCCGTGCCTAAAATAAGACACTGCAACAAAATATATTAAGTAATTAAAAGCGCCTTGATGATGCCAAGTAATTAATTAGATTTTACATACCTGAAATCCGACCAAATAAATTAATATAACTGGAAAAATCATGCTTTAATAATTTTATTTAAACAAAAGCGATGAAAGTTTTTATATAAACTTAAACTAAATATTATTAAAAACGGAATTGGTTTATATAGTACTTTTTTTCTATTTTTGTCAACATGGTGACACACCGGTTGCTACCTGAATAAATATATCTTTGTTCATCATAACAATGTGTCACCCCAGTGTTACATGGTTGCATCTGCAAAATTTTGGAAATTTTACTTTTTTGCTGATTCATGTTTTATTCCGAGCCAGCTTTCATTTTTTGAAAAAAAAAAAAAATCAGAATTTTCAAAAATAAAAGAGCTGTACCCATTGTTACATTATCGTATCTGCAAGTTCGCCGAAAATTATAAAATTACAACATCATATCTACATTAAGCAACCTATTGTGGTTGCGTAATTTGAGAGTTTGGACCGGTTTGAGCTATTCAGAATTGCCCCCGATAGAGATGAATATAAAAATCTCATTGATGGTGGCCTATCCCTAAACGTAGGTACAGCTCAATAAGAAGAAAGATCTGCATTAAAAATTAAACGTAGTTTTTGCCAACCTGTTAATAATCCGGTTAATTTATTTAAAAATCAAACAGGAATCGTGTTATAAAAATATCGGATATTGGAGACAAATAGCGCTGCATTATTAGTCAATATTTTCAACTGAAACCGTGAAAATAAGTCGAATAAACGGGGAAAAAGTTGGAAAAAGCAAATCATTTCAATCTCAGTAGTTGGCCAACTTGATTTTAGCCGATGTTCTACCGATGAATTTCAGATTCTTAGCTGATCGTTCTCTTGCAACGTAAACATGAGCGCAACTTAGTTTATATTTAGATGGAAGATTTTTCCACCTACAAAAATTTAATTGGAATTAAATATTTTTTTAAAAAATATGGGAACATTCCTCTTAACTTTCTCCACAATTTTTGTTACATAAAATTTTGATCTCTTTATCATTTATTATGTTTTTTGTTAATTTTTTTCAAAAAAAGTCCAATGTTTATAAACACAGCACTTGTAACCAGCATGTTTACAAGTTTTTGCAAATTATTTTTGTAAAGAGTTAAAAAACTTTTTAATTAATAACAAAAGCGAATTTTCATGTAACAAAAGTTGTGGAGAATGGTTAGAGTATTCCCATATTTTTAAAAAAAATTATTTGATTTCAATTAAATTTCTGTGGGAGGAAAAACCTTTCCTCAAAATATAAACATAGTTGCGGCCGTGTTTACGTTGCAACAAAACCGATCAGCTAAGAATCTCAAATTCATCCGTAGAACCTCCTTAAAAGGACAAGATTTCAAGAACCTATGTATGGTATGATCTAACGGAAGATCATGATAAAAAGTTTCATGAAAATTTATTTTATTAATTTTTAAATCTCAAAAAAAAAAAAAAAAAAAAAAAAAAAAATTAATAAATAAATAAATAAATAAATAAAATAAATAAATAGTAGTAGTAGTAGTTCTTTATCGATTGCTTTTTAGGTACATTTTTTTTTGTCTGGGAGGCATTTTTTGCCTCCATGGCGACAGTTTACAAAAAAATTAAAGATTAATAAAATATATATAAGAAAAATGAAACATTATTAAAATTTAGCGTTTTCTTTAAGAATAACAATAAATAACAATAAAATAGATTTAAATCGAAATAAATAAAAATAAAAAAAAATAAAAAAAAAAAAAAGAATGTATATACTTACAGTAGTTTAGTAAATAAATAAATAAATTTACGTATTATATTCTTTCTTTATTTGTAAAATTTATTACTTTTCCCTTATAAGAAAAGAACAGTATAATGATGACCGACCGGCAATCAGTCGGTCACAATAGTGCATATTATACATAAAGTAAAACTTTAATACTTAATGTATAATACTTTATGTACATTACTTCATGTAAATAGGATTTTCACCCTAATTACCATAACAAGCACCTCAAACGTCCGTTTGTAAGACATTGTAAATACGAATGGATTATCTAAAAAATAAGATCGAACCTTTACTTCGCCTTCCTGTAAAATTTTGAAAAGTGCAGATACAACCGTGTAACACTGGGGTGACGATGTTTGATGACCTTTCTGTATCCCGTGATCAAGCTGAATACATTGAGGAATACTTTTTATTTTGCCCACAAATTTTCCCTTATGAATCACAACGAATTCAAAGTCATATGAAGATCATCACGTATTATTTTTTAATTTTATGCATATTTTTTCGAATATTAAAAAATCAGAAAAAAGCAATTTACGATTTTATTTTTAATATCTAAATTGTGATTCGAAAATTTGTGAAGTTCATACCGAAAAAATATCTTACATTTATAAGAAAGCACAGGAGATTTCACTCCTTGACCAAATACACGGAGAAAAAAACTCGGTTCCTGCTACTCAATGTTAAGTTGGGTCCTGTGACATCTAAAAATTTGAGTTGATAAAACCGAAAATTTAGTAATTATTACTAAGAGTTGGTAATGAATAACAACGTTTAGTAATAATTACCTAATTTTTAGTATTATCAACTCAAATGTTTAGATGTCACAAGACTGAACTTAACATTGAGTAACAAGAACCGAACTTTTTTTTCCGTGTACATATTCTTGATATACTGCGGGATTTTCAGTAAGTTGGAAGATCCCTTGGCTACGATTATTTTGCAGCTTTGAAAAGTAATTTTTATTCCGAGTTATAAGTAGGCCTCACGGTAAAAAATTATCTGTTAATATGTTAAAAACGGTCCACCAATTTTGTATGTTAACGGTAATCTGTTAAATTTTTAACAAATTCATATGTCAATTTAACAGATTTCAAATATGTCATTTTGTTTTTTATGCCATTGAATTTTTCGGCAAATTTCAGAATATTAATTTCTGAAAAAAATTTTTACAGAACTGCAGTATGTTAAATTGACATATAAAAATTGGTGGACCGTTTTGAACAGACAAAATATGTTGATTTTACAGATAATTTTTTACCGTGTATTGAGTTAAGATTTGTTGCTTGAAAGTGTAAGAACTCATAAAAACCGAAAACTATTTCATTTATTTTAACTTAATATAATAAAACAGTTTAATCAATTTCGTAAAAAAATCTTTATTTTCAAATCTCTACAAATTCGAATTGTATAATAATCCTTGTTTTCAACGATAATTTCTATCAATCTTGGTTTTCTCATGATTTAATGATGCCTAAATTAGTTTAGAATTTCAAGGTAAGAAAGATATGCAAGTGACTTGGGTCAAATGTGCTACAATATACTGGTCAAATATGCTACTATTGTACTATACTTGGTCAAATATGCAACGTTTTTCTGATAGACCATTCTGTTAAATCTCCAAAGCTAAGAAATTGGTTTTTTTAAAAAATACTTTTCTCTCTTCACATCAAAAATATCAAAAATACTTTAGTAAGGCTTTAAATTTTAAGCTATTTGAATCAAATCAAAGAGAAAAAAATATTAAATTAAAAAGATACAAAAAATTTTAAAAAAATTGAAAATGAATTTGATAGGTAACTAAATAAATGCTTATATAACAATAATTAAGATTTTCTCTAATTACTGCTGTACACCAGTCACTCTAAATTGTTATCCTAAATCACTCTAAACGGTTATCCGTGATAGTGGTACGCTGCACCACCGAAAAACTTTTTCCCCAATTCGAAAGATTTTTCCCCCTAATGTTTAGCTTATGGGCGTATCACTATCTAAGGTTGAAATGTAGTAAACTAGTTTTAAACTCAATTTTGTGCATATATTATATTTATATAAACCAAATTAATACGGTACCTCTCCTAAGTATAGAAACGACCTATAACTACCGCAAAAATAAAAAAAAGACACGCCAAACTTTCCATGTCTGACAGATTGATGAATTGTCCGTCATTTTGCCCATGAGTCTAACAAAATTTATTACATTGATTTAGTGCTAATTCGTAGAAATCAAAAAATGCTCAGATTTTGCGCACTTTTTTCCTCGTCTTTTTTGGGGGGAACAATTTCTTTGAAGTGCTTGTGTTTGGAGTGACAACAGCGACACTTCTGAATATAATAGTGATGCAGCTTAAATAACGATTTGGTTTAAAAATTGCACACTTCTGAAAACACATTTTACTTGAAAAGTGATTTTCGAGTTGGCATATCTTCAGCCACTGGTACTTCAAGTTATGCTGAATTAGATTACACAAATGTGCATCATTAATTGGGCAGATGGGAGATTGTAATACCTCCTTTTAAAAACTGAAAAAAAAATAAATGAATGAATAAATAAATAAGTTGAAACTGGATGTTTTCCAGCTTCGTATGATCGGATCCGGGAAAGGAATAAAACATAGACCGATGACCCAAAGACACGTGCTCCATATATTCCGAATACAAAAGTACCAAAACTTAATCCAGGAACTAAAACCCTGAGTAAAACAATCGCATCTTTAGTTCACAATAAAAAAGAATAAATGAAAACAAACCCAAGAATCGTTTCTTACCGATAATTCGGGCTAAATCAAAAATGTACAATTTAATGCTCCATATTGAAATACATGATCGCCGTCCCGCTCTCCCTCAAAGGGGATTATCCTCTTAACCCCTCATTTAAAAATAATAGTTTCGACCAAAATAAATCCCGGTCACTTGGAGCATTTTAAATAAATAAAACTATAACGATTAACAATCTAATATTTAAATAAATTAAATAAGTAGATAAATAACGGATTGAATAATGGCGACCGGCACCTTGAACGAGAGCGAACGATTTTCTCCTGACCGGAAACAGTGGACGGCGCACAGTGAGTTTTGCACTTGCGCACAAACGACGAAAAACGAGCGCGATATTTTACCGCGAAGGAAATACTTTCAAAATACTTAACAAAGTTTCTCCGCTTCCCATACGAACGGTTATTTTTAACCGTTACAAAGTAAAAAATGTAACAAATAAAATATGTACAAATATGTACATAGACCTACTTTAAATTTTAAATCCTTTTTCTGTTGTAACAAATAGTAAATGTCCAGAAATTTATTCAGCCCAATTGCAGCTATTGACATACACTTCTCATCCTCTTTCATGTTAATGGCCATGGGGGTTGGAGTGGTGACTCGATTCATCTAACGGCATTGTGATCAATGAAGTTAAGCAGCATTGAGAACGGCCAGTTAGTGGATGGGTGACCACCGACACTCCCTTTCACTAGAAGGGATTATAGAAATTACTGATACAGTCATCTTAACCTCACTGTAAAAAAGCAGTTCCTATCAAAAACCGTGTACCTGACCGAAACGTCAATTAAACTATGAAAGAAATGACCGGAAAGTCAATTAAACTATGAAAGAAAAATGACCGAAAAAGGAAAAAAAAAAAAAAAATGGCCAATGTAGCTTCTTTCTTCTGGTCATCATAAGAAAATGTAACATTTTTGATATCTTCTATTTTTATCTTTGACTCAAGGATGACATAAGGATTTTTTTCCTTGACGTTAACGATTTCCTCTAACAATTCAGCATTTGACGTACTTATTTTATAGCTGAAAAAAAAAAAACATTATTTATTTATTTATTTATTTATTTATAGGGCAAAAAAAAATTTTGGCTTACTTATAGCTTAAGTCTCGAAATATACTATCTGGTTTTCCAGTCTGATACATAAGGTTTTTAAAATAAATATTTATGTTTGTGCCGGCGATTCTCATATGAACTCTGAAAAAAAAAAAAAAAAAAAAAAAAAATTAGGCAAAAACTCGGGCAAAAATAAATTTACTTTGAAAAAAAAAAAACTCATACACATACCGTTCTTCCCATTTCTGCATAGTTTCTTCAAAAAAGAGGAGTTCATTTTCGACGTATAAGCCCCCTTTACTTTGGCAAGTAAAATACATTCTCCGGGGGGCAACAAAGTTTATCATGATATGGTCGAAAACCACAGCCATTGAATTGGTGAACTTGATGTCAGCCAATGTATTCCATCTGTTTTTGCGGCCCAATATAATCCTTGATTTTTTCATATAAAAAGTTAAGTCTTTATTTTTTTCATTAACCGTTATATCCGCGATTATCGATAAATCCTTATTCTACAAAAAAGAAAGAAATACAAATTAGTCATTAATAAGGAAATCCAAAAAGGTAAAGTATCTTGACTATAAAATTTACCATCTCACTCTGTTCTGTGGTATTAGCAGGGTTATATGCTTTTTTTCTTTTTTTCTTTGAAGTTTTGGCACTTATTTTGTTACCTGCCCGCTTTCCCTTTCCTTGATGACTTGGAATCTAATATTGTTTTTTTTTTTTAAGAAAGAAAAAAAAATTGATTAAAAACTCAAACGTTTAATAATTCTAATTATTCTGATTGTGGGAAGAAGATACAAGATCCGAATAAAATTAATTTGTCTAGGGAAAAAAATATAATATGAAGAAAAACGCTGTCTCTTATAATAATAACACGTTCTCTTAAGGTCGGCTATGATACAATTTTAAGGTGTCAGCTTTCTCCAGGAAAAAGAGAACCTACAGATAAACTTAGAGAACAACCATGTTTAAAGCCCTTTTGTAATCTAAATCGGTTCACTATAACCCAGGTAAATTCCAAGGAAAGAATATACAAAAGGGACTGGTTTCGGCTCACTACAACCGAAAGTTCATTTTAACCGAGTTTTTTATAAGCGAGGTGGACTGTAATTCTACGCATGAAAGTACTATTCTGAACAGTTTTACAGAAGAAACTGTTCTTTTTAAACAGTTTTACTTACATTAAGTTCTTCTGATCTAAAATATGCATGCTCCACCAATAATTTTTGGTTTTCTTCGGTAACAACTAGTTCGAGTCGCGGAGCTCCTTGCCCAGCTTTCTGAAGTTGACTTATTTCGGTCGTACCGGCAAAACTTTTGTTCCGTCGTACGTTGGTTCCGTCAGACGTGGTCGGTAAATTCGTATCCTTAAAAAAAAAAAAAAAGTAAAAATTAGTCAGGAAAATCAAAAAGGAAAAAAAATTTTTTTTTTTACTTACATCAAGTTCTTCTATGGTGTAAAATAAGAGTGTTCCACCAATAATCAGATTCCGACGCTAAAGCTGACGCTGACATCGGCTTCAACTTCTGTTCCGACGCTGATGCCGACGCCGATGCCAATTCCGGTTATTTTTCTCATCGATTCCGATGCCGATGCTGATGTTGATGCCAGTGAAAATTCCATCGGCGCAACCCTGACTATCGCATCACTTAAACGTAGGACTATTTGACTAGTCATATTTTTTAAGGATCTTCGAAAACCCGACATGCATGTAGGCGTTTTTTTTTTTTTTTTTTTTTTTTTTTCCCCGAGCAATAAATTTGCGAATTTTCACGTAGGTGGAGCAGCTCCCTGGTTTTTGTTTACGCCAAAAACCTCCTACTTTCAGCAAAAACTCAAATCGTGGAAACTGTTGATTTTATAAACATTCATGTCATGTTTTCCCCTAAAAATTTATTGGTTCGAATACTCACGCTTTGCTTGATTAATTCAGCAACAAACAAAAATGAATTTCTTTTTTTTTTTGCTTAAGCAGAAACTGATCTCATCAGGGGTCTGTTTGTTTCCTTCTGTTTATTATTCTTGGGACACAAAAGCTTTTTCGGCTTACGGGAATCAGGCCTTCAGATCAATCAAAATGGCAAAAGAGATATTTTTAAAAGTTAGAATGGTCAAAATTGGAAAATCGCCAAAATATTTTTTACTAGATGTTATCGAATTTCAACCATTGTTATTATTTTTTCCTCTTTATGTTTTCAATGCGGTTTGGACCTAATCTTTGCAAGTTGGGAGTGATAAAAATTTTTTCAATCGGTTTATTAAACTTGAAGAAAAAGTTTTTTTTGTCCTTCGTTTTTTTTTTCCTTTTTAAAAAAGAAGAAACATTGGGAGACCCTTGGTGGCGACCACTTCATGTTTTTTGACTTGACAAAACATTCATCGCCAGTTGACAGTTGTTAAAAACATCTAATTTATTTTTGGCTAGAACCCATGAGTTCGTCAATCTTAAACTAGACGACCTCATTTCGGCTGTTGACACAATAGCCTTTATTTTATGTTTTTTTTTTTGTAAAAAAAAAGAAAATACTTAATTAAGCCCTTTCGTTTCCGCAATTGTAAATTTGGCGAATTCACTATTTTTTTGAAATCAAGCGGTGTTGCTTGTAATTTTTTAGATTGCGATCGTGGGCGAAAATCATCAAAAATGTCAACAGAACACCTGGTTTGAAAAATTTTATAAAAAATAAAAAATCTTGTTAGCGACATTCGGAATATTATTTTTGTCAAAAAATTATTAATATTTACAAATCTTTTTTTTATTTTGATTTTTTTTAAATTTTTTATATTGACTATAATCATTTACATAATTTACATAATCATGAAAGCATTCGTTTGATATAAAAAAGGTAAAGCATGATTTCTTTTTTCTTTTATAAAATCGTTGCACAAAATTTTTAAAAAAATGCGGACTATACAGGAAAAAAAAGTGCGATGACACAGACTTCTTATTTTCGTTTTGGGAATACATGCAAAATATTTGCAGTGAAGTTCCTTCCTGTTGGCAACCCTCCTCTTAAGAGCAACGACCAAATTATTTCAAGCCCGTTTTTATACAGAATAAATATATGAAATATATAAAGTGGTGTAGGGTTGAAGAAAAAAAAAAAAAAATTGTTGCGTCACTCTGTACGAAAAAATCAGCACAACCAACATAAAAATTTAGTCATACCGTTTATGCTTCAGTGCAGCGTAACGGAAAAAAAAAATTTTTTTTTCTCTTTCGTTTTAAAAGCTTACTACTTTCTTTTCGGATTGAATCGAACTTTTAACCCTCACAGCCGAATGAAGAGTCTCTTTCGAGTTGGCTTCATTTTCCTGCACTAACGCTTTCAAATCCCTTACTCGTTTTTCCCTCGCGGCTCCGCGTTCAGCAAGAGCTTGCATTTCCGCTTCCAAATCGTCTAATCTAGCCCTCGATTTTTGGGCTCTAGCAGCTGCGGCGATCTGAGCCGCGCTTTCGTCTTCGTCCTCGAGGACGTGCCTCCTACCAGAGCCTGTTTTTAGAGCAGTCCATTTCATCATGTCGTTTTCTGAGCTATCCCCAGATGTGATTTTTAAAACACGTTTTTTAGATACAAAACCTTCGTCTTCTAAAGCGGATCTAGCCTTGCCGGAAAGCCCCACGCTGTCTATGACCTGATCTGAAAAATTTAATTTAGAGCGAAGGGCGGAGGATTTCCTCGAACTTAAATTACTCTCGATTTCATCTAAATCCTCTGCGGCCGCTCTTGCTGCTCTGGAAGCTCTAAGTCTTTTCATTGATGCAGCTAAATCTTCTTCGATTTCGTCGTCGAAGACTTTCTTAGCCGCCCTGGATTCCGCGTTTTCTTTCGGCACTCCATTTTTAATGCGACTTTCGAATATCGAATCGAATTCCCCGAGCAAAGCCGACGTGTTGGTTTTCCTTTTCGGTAGTTCTGCAAAAAAGTCTTCGTCTTCCAAATCCCTGACTCGTGGCGACGGTAACTCGATCCTTTCTCTTTCCCGTTCTCGTTCTCTGTCTAATGATGCTCTCAGTCCTCCTAAAGCCCCATTTGAAACCCCCTCCGAAGAATTTAACCTTCCGTATTTTCTATCTAGACTATCTAAAGTCGATTTGTAATAGCTTTGACCGGCGTCGTAGTTGCTTTCGTAGACTTTTGTCCTCGGACGGCTTAATAAAGTTCTGCTTTTAGACATTGCTCCCTGAAAGAAAAAAAAAAGTAAAAATTTACTGGATTATTTTATGTTTGCTAATATACAATCGTGTTAAATATATTCGTCTAAGTTCTATAATTTGGTCATTAAAGTATTACGTGAGTGGTGCATGGGTATTCGCGGAGGGTGTTACGTGACATAAGCGGTCTTCGAAGTGCTTAATTTTGCTGAGGGAGAAAAGAGACTGGTAAATTCCTGTGTAAGCGCAAAATAATCGATTTCAAGGAGGGATTCACATTTGAAATTTTGGAATAAGTTTTGGAAATAAAGAGTAAATTACATATTAGGTGTGGAGGTAGCGTTTGCAGGTCAAGACGTGCAGCAAGTTACCAAAGCTCCTGATTTGTAATGTATTTTACATCACAAATCAAAAACAAAGCTAAAAATCGCAATGTTTTTCCCTCCCAAGGGAGGGAAATATTCATTTTCCGACTATGAGTGATGTAATAGTATATTGTTATATTAGGGAGGGAAGTGAATTTTACCGTTGAGATTTTTAACCAAACCCGAGCTTCGCTCGGGTGATTTTTCTCCGAAAAAAATACCTCGTTTCTTTGCTTATGAACATTGAGAACATGGCGAGTTCCATAACAGGAAATAGGCCTTCCCTCCAGGTTTATTTTGATGGGAAGTGCCTCTTCCTATCGATGAGTCATGAAAAATAAATTTCCCTATTGAGGTTGGAGTGAGTCAGACATCACCGGGATAATGCTTTACATAACCCATATACGTAACGAACTGTAAGTTTCAGGATTTAATGTAAGTGATCAGTATTACCAGCTCAATTTCCTCAAGCCCTATTAATGCTATTTTTGACAACTTTGCTGTAAGTTGTTTTAAATTTCCCGCTGGAAAAGTTAATGTTGGCGTTAACGGAAAAAAAACCTGCCGCATACGCAATTTCACAAATTAAATGGAGCATGTGTTTCCGATAAAAATAACATTTAAAAATTCCTGTCTTTCTTTGACGGGCGTCCGAATAGGTTTGTTGATGAGGACACTTTTGGAGAAATACCTCTTTTGCTTAGAATAACCCAAATGAATTTCTTCATTTCGGAAGGAATGTCATGAATTCCCAATTGGTTTTCGATTTTTCCTATTTTTTGTTCTTTAAAAAAAAAAAAAAATAAATAAAATAAAAAAAACATTTAAAGCGTTTTTTCTTTTTTAATTTTATTAAGCCCTAAAGTACAAAAAAATAGTATAAAAAGTTGAAATGTTTCTGTAAAAATAAACCGTGTTGTAAGATTCACTATAATTTCTTTGACCCCCTCCCCTTTTAACTTACATTAACTAATCGCTGACACCCCCCCCCCTTTTTTTTTCTTTACCGCGGATTTTAAAAATGTCTTTCAGATAAGTACAGGAGTAATACTCTAAAAAAAAAAAAAAAAAAAAAAAAAGCTGGTCTCTATGTTTTTTTTATTATATTTTTATTATTTTTTTTATTTTTATTTATTTTTATTATTTTTTTTACGTAAGACAAATATATTTGGGGCCGTCCATAAATTACGTTAGCACGTTAGGGGGGGAAAGGGGGGGGTTTACATATCTAACGTTAGCATTGGTCTCATATGTAATACAGTATATGTAATAATCGTGCAAAAATGAAAATAATTTAAATTTTCTAATCAACTTTAAAAAAAAAAAAAAAATAAATAAATAAATAAGGAGGGGGAGCCGAAATCAAAAGTAATTTTAGGGGGGATCCCGAAATGCCAACCTTTGCTAACAAGGGGAGGAGGGGGTCAAAAATGGCCAAAAAAATGCTAAAATCGTGGGCTCAGTATTATATTGTTCTAGATACACTTCCCAGGTTGACACTAGTCCCTTGTACTTAGCTTACGGAAAACGCGTGTCAACCTGGGAAGTGTATCTAGAACAAAATAATACTGAGCCCACGAAATAATTTATGGACGGCCCCCAAGAGGGAAGGAAGGCTTTTCGCCGGCCAATGTTTTCGACAGTTTCGAAAGCTGAAATTAAAACGAAATTTAAAATGCAATTTTTTTTAAATGCTTTTTTGTGTTGAAATATTCCTATGAAAATGGTGCAATTATTTGATTTCCGTTTTGTTTGAGGTATTTTAAAATCATCGTATCGATTTCGAGGTTTGTGAAATCAAAATCTGTTCTGACGATATTATTTGATAAATAATTAGACCATATTGTAAGCCAATTTTCCTAAATAGATAATTATTCAGGGCTGCAATTCCGATTCCGATTCCTCAGAATCTTGACTGTTTATGAGTATGATTCCGATTCCAATTCTGATTCCGATTTCAACCAAAATTGATTAACTGTAATAACGGTATTTTCGTGCTTTTAAATTCAATCTGAATCGAAAATATTTATTTTGGATGCTGATGCCGATTCCGATTCCGAAGATCCCGAACTGTTTTCAGACGAGATTCCAATTCCGATTCCTATTTCTTCGAAAAAAGCACGGATTCCGATTCCAATTACTTTGGAAATAGCAGATTCCAATTTCGATTCCGAATAAAAATTAATCGGAATTGCAGTTCTGTATAATTATTCTGTTAGAAGATTTAGAGAAACCGTAAAAATCTGCCGTACTAATAATAGCTTTAACCTTGAATGAGTTTATAAAGAAAATCATAAGCTTAATTTTCACTAGGAAATCATTTCCCAAAATAAAATATTTTTCATATCTTTTTTACGTATATAATTAAAACAATGTTTCATTCGATTACGCCCTCCTGGAAAAAGATGGCCAAATAATTAAATCATCGTCATTAATTTTGCGTCAGGGGAAAGGGGGCGAAAGAGCATAAATGCAAAGGTGTTCATTCGAAAAAAAAAAAAAAATTATTTCGTCACTAATCTTGAGTAATTTCGATTTTGGCACTTCTCCATTCTAATTTAAAATGCTGATATCAGACATCCAGTGATTAGATTCTATCTCCCAATTTATGTTGCCATCCTAAATTACATCCCAAAGGGCCGTTTAACAGATTTTCTTTATCCGTTACGAAAAAAAAAAAATTTAACGACCGATTTGAAGGATTCTTCAAAAATAAAAAATAAAAAAAAATGAAAAAGCGTCCGTTTTATTTTTAGAATTAAGCTGTTGGATCTCTTTTTCCTTAATGCTATCTTTAAGCACACTAAGTTTTTCTTTTCTTAATCTTTTTTTTTTTTTTCGAACATAATTTAGCCCTCGTTTTTCACTTTAAATCGAGCGGTAAAAATGACGGAACCGCGCGCGGAAAATTCCGAAAATAAAGAGGAAAAAAAAAGAAAAGGTTTATTTTTAAAATTAAATATCCCGTATTAATGTTCATCAAACAATTAAAAATAATCGAAAATTTTCTGACGTAAAAGACAACATTTCGGTGGAGGTCACAATTTTAACATTCCGTGCCAATGATATAAAAAGTATAAAACGACAGACGAAGATTGAGAAATCTGGCAGTGGTCAAACGGGGATTCCGATTTAATTTAATTAATTTTGAAACTTGTTACAGGTATATCAAAAATCTCGTCAGGGATCTCGGCCCCTCAATCAAAACAGAAAGAAAGAAAAAAAAAGAAAAGCGATAAAATGAAAAATGATATAAAAAAAATCAACTTACGACTCACGTTCTTGCGTCTGTTAAAATCCTAGCGAAACTCTAACTATTCAGTGTTCATCGTACTGACTCCCGTCCTAAAATAAGTTTTTTTTTTTTTTCATTTCGCGACCGAACAGCTCATAAACGCCAAGATTGTTTTATAACGCGGACGCATCCGTTCGTTACCCATTTTTTTTAGGGCATGAACCAATGCGGAAAATTTGCCCCGAAATTTTATTTCGTTTGTTGTTCCGATTAAAAATAATTACATTTTTCTTAAATTCCTTAAATGCGCAAAATCGGTACCTTACTGGGTACCTTAAATTTTGCGTTTGAAACGCACATGAAATTTTTTTTCTACTCTTTGTACGCGTGGATGGAAAATTTATTTAAAAAAAAAAACGTCGAGAAACACATATATTTTTTCTTTGAAAATAAAGAAAAAAAGTCGTTTGGCCGCAAATTTGAAAGGTTTCTGGCAAAGTTTTTTGCATGGACGACTTTGTCTTAGTTAAATTATACATTTTTCAACGGTGATTAGACTTTTCTTTGAAGGCATTTAATATATTTTAGGGAGATAATAAAAAATTCGGATGTTGTGTTTGGAAAGAACCTTAAAGCGATTAATTTGATTTATCGGATTTACAGCTAGAGAGAAAAAAAAAATTTTTTTTGGCTTTTTTTTAACCTCTGCGTTTTAGATAGGATATCTTGAAACCCTTTTGACCCAAAACCATAAAACTTCTGGTCATTATTATAATTATGTTAGTTTTTTGTATTCGAAAACCTCTCGAAATTTACATCTAAAGGTGAGTTTATACGTTCCGAAAATTGGCGCGCTAGTCGAAAGACCGCGTTTAAAAGCGCAGCTTCCTGAGATAATGTCATGAGACGATTTTTTTTTTTTCTTTGGAAGGGGGGAGGGGGATCAAATGAGAGCTTTAAACCGACGTCACGTTTTTTTTTTTTTTTTTTTTAAATGGCTATGATTTTTTGCTACTAAAATCGGACTCGGAGGCGGCATCGGATGTAGTCGATGCCGGCATCGGCAGGCATCGAACTAGTCATTTTTTTCTCCTAAAAGTCACTTTTTTGTGTAAGGTCGCTAAAAGTAACTTTTTTAAATGAAAGTCACTAAAAGTCACTTTTTTTGATAAGTTGGTGAATTTTTTACTTTTTTTAAAGTTAAAACTTAATTTTTTTTAATTTTTAAAATTCTTTAATTATTTTTAATTTTGTTTCTGCCAGGCGTCACCTATATGATCTTAATACTTTACCAAACGACTTAGTGAATTATGTTACCCAAGAAAAAGTGAGTTATAAGTCCGGCCAATACGTTATAAAAACTTATAACAACATTATAAGTTTTATTATCTTGTTATAAATTTTTATAACGTATTGGCCGTACTTATAACTCATTTTATCTAGGGTTAGCTTTTTTTTTTTGATTTTTTAAAAATAATTAAAGTTGTGAAACTTTTGATCTCAAATGTAGAATGGTTTGGTTAATAATTTGACTTCATATAAAAAAATATGGTGTAAGGTCTTTTTATTATTACCTTCTTTTTTTTTACCTTCTTTATTATACGTTTCACTGTGAGCTATATACATTATATATCTGTCGGAAATTTTAAAGACTCGAAAGACGCGTGCCCAACACATTAAAAATAGATAATGCGAGGGAGTCTTTTTACGATCCCACTCGAATCTGTAATTCGGGACAACTCGGTATCGTTCGGTATAGTTCGTTCTCGGGCGCGCATAGCAAAGAAACTAGCAGTTATTTTCACAACGATTTGGCACGAAGTGTTTATTTTGTTTAATAAAGAAGTTTTTTTTTTTTTTTTTAATTTACTTGTTATTAATTATATTAGAAATAAAATGATTAAAAATGATAACGACTGCAATCATTCACATGTAATATGTTAAAAAAAATTGGGATATACGTATTTCAAGTCACTAAATTCCTTCCACCAGGTCACTAAAAGTCACTATTTTAGCCATTTTTGGTCCCTAAAGTCACTAATTTGTAACTGTTATTTTGTGAATTCGTGACACTAATCTGTGTTGATGTGTGCTACCTAGAGTGTCGCTACCTAGGTAGGAAGCACTCTTAGAGTGTGCGATACCTAGGTAGGAAGCATTCCTAGAGTGTGCAGTAACTAGCTAGGAAGCAAGCACTCCTAAGAGGGCTTCCTACCTAGGTAGCGCACACTCTGGGAGCCAAAATCATTCCATTTTAGCTACCGAATACAGCCGTTACGTAAGATTTAAAAACCTGAAAAAATTCATGTTGAAAGCTACATATATAACTTATACTTCCCCTATTGGATGATTTCTCAGATTTGTATTTTACTTGAGAAAAAAAAATGTCTTCATCAGCAAGTGTTTCACATGTCTTTTAAATGGCAAAAG
Organism: Liposcelis bostrychophila; assembly: GCA_037577465.1. Lineage (NCBI taxonomy): Eukaryota > Metazoa > Arthropoda > Insecta > Psocodea > Liposcelididae > Liposcelis > Liposcelis bostrychophila. Next base: position 12,578,077 of record CM075210.1, read on the forward strand.
CTGATTTCTAAGGCACCACTAGGACGTGAATGGGATATTTCAGCTTCTGGCTACTAAGTTTTTTATTTTTTTGGAATCATTTGAGCAATTGGCCGGCATTAAACTCAGACCTAGGCTTTTTAAGCGTCACCTTATTTAATAATTATCGCGACTATCTAGATTTGTATTCATTCGCATAATATTTCTGTTGACTCAGCCATTGAAACCTGTATTGGCACACAAATGACCACAGATACATATAGACCGAAAGGAAAGAGGTCTTCCGCCTCATTTTCAACATCCCCCGTGTGGGAAGACCCTAAGCACAGGCTGCATTCGCGCGTCATTTGTCAATTTCTTAGAAAACCCGCGAGAAAATTGCCTAAATGTATAGACGCACCTTAAAAAAAGAAAAAAAAAATGGGATATATAGTTCACTGTCCAGCAGGTATTCGTAGTAAAACCATTGTTTGATCCTAAATCAACACAAGGGGTAGCTAGTTCTCTTTTAAAATTTGTTGATTCGTCAAGTTTTTTGAATTTATTTGAGCAAAAGTCACGAAACTCAAGTCCATATAAATTTAAATATGAGAAATTCGACAGTAAAATTAAATCATGGTAAATATGATTTTTTAATTTTTTTTTTTTTTCTTTTTTTGGATGACTTCCATGCCTGAAAATTTTAGCTACCCCTGACAAACCATTTCCGCTTTATTGCAAATACTACCGAAGGACAAGTGTGTTTTTAGTCTTGGAATGGGCGCACACTTTCCAACATGTGACTCAAAAATAAAAATAAAGAATACGGAGCAAGTTTTTAAGGAAATTCCTACAATTTTTTTAAAGCTTTATCCTAAATCTCGGTTTTTGAGTTTTTGTTATTAAAAAAAAAATTAATAGAAGACTAGGGAGTAGTATGAACGGTTGTAAATATAATCGGACGACGAATTGTAATTTTTTAAAATATAAAAATATGACGAACAAGTGCTGCAGTTTTACTCAAAAGCACCAAGGTAAGATTTTAAGAAATAATTAATATTTTTATATTAAAATAGAAGTCGATCCGTAAAAATGTTTATTTTAAACGTCTCACACACCCACATATTTATGAGCGTTCTTAATTGTTTATTACAGATTAGAAAACAATCCTGTAATTATCCTGTGTTATGCAAAACAAACATAACATTAGGCTTCGATTTAAAATCCTGACTCAGTATAGTGTCAAATTTTTTTTCACACGGTTAGTCCCAACGGTTGTAGTCGAGGAAGAAACGTAAAAATTTTAAAAACCGGTTAAAAATGGTCGTTCAATACTCAGGTTTCTTTTTTTTTTTTAACCAAAAAAAGTGTATCAGTTTTACTTGATTTAAATAATAATTAATTTAATTATTTTTTTTTTTTAAGATGTCAATTTGGACGAGGAAAAAAAGGGCGCTATTTTAAAACCTTCAAAGTTACCAGTATTATTAAATTTATGTGTCACGTTAGTTCTGGTCATTAGCTCGAGTATTTATTTTCAAATAAAATTGATATGGGCGGAAAGTCATATTTCGAATTTAGAAAACGATTTAAATTGGTTGAGAAAGGAAATGACAGAATCGCCGAAAAGTATTTCGAAGAGGAGCACCCCGATGACAGTTATTCAGCAACAGCTGGTATCTGATGCCACGACTCAAGGTAAAAGTCGTTAATTTTGCAACTGAGTTTATTTTATTTTTTTGAAAATCTTTTACTAAAAAAATTAATACAGTACGTTTTCTTTCTGGTGTTAGGGGTTGAAGGGGTGATTTTGGAAGGCGGAATCCTGCATCAGTATTTCGGGGATAATGGTGAGTTTATTTTATGGAGCGAAATAATTTTTTAAAATTTAAATTTAGTTAGATTATTTAGTCACGAAAATATCGAAAGGAAGATAAACGTAAAAAGCCAGGACTAGGATTTTTTAACCCCAGTTTAAATTACTCAGATATTTACTAAAAAAATGTTTTTGTACTGATTTTCTAATGATAAATAATAATATTTACTCAGAAATGAATGGATTGTAGGCCTAGTGTTCAATAAAAACATTTAATTTTTTTTTTTTTTTTTTTTTGCTCATCTGGAGAGTATGCCGATTGCTGATTCATTATTTTTCACGATCATGAGAGGTTTTTGCTTAATATTTACGATTGCGAATAAATGAAGCTGGTAAGCTGAGACAATTGATCTTCGATTACTCATTTTAATTTCGATCGTGCCATTTAAATAATACTTTTGAATTCTCCTAACTCTTTATCTTTGATCTCATTTCCTGTAAAATTGATAATTCTAATGTCAGGGCCTGCTATTTTGCATGGAGTTTCTATTCCTAAAACGGTAGTCGCTAATCCAGTCTCTCGAACAAAATATTTCTCCTAGTAAATATTTTTTAGGAAAAAAAAAAAAAATAAATAAAAAAACTTAGCTTATTTGGCTCTAACTTGATCCTTAAAAAGTTTAGAATTTCAAAAAGACAATACGATTTTCTTGAAAATCAAATCTAAGTTTGAGTCAAAATCAAAAAGAACTTAAGTGTTTTTTTGTTTTTGTTTAAAAAGATATATTTTTTTAAATAACCCAGACATTTTTATGAGTTGGCATGGATTTAGGTTCTATGGGTTGAAGTCAATTTCCTTAGCCCAAAACAATATCAGGATTCTTCCCGGAAAAAATAGAGAAAATTATCTTCTGCACACCTCAACATAGTAATAAAATATTTGCATTAGAATTAAACAATTTTTACTTTTTTTTTCCATAGACAAATTTCAATTCTTGGGGGGTCAGGAAATGGTTTTTGACACCTAGAATCGGAATTAAGGCCAAAGTTGAAGGCGGAAGGATTTCAAATTATTTTCTTTCGCACCTATCGATTCAAAATAGTTTAGTTCTAATCCGGCAATTCTTTCAGGATTTTTCCGAAAGGAATTTTGATTATTTTTCTGCCAGAAAATAAGTGCCTATTTTGAGTCACAAAAAAAATTTACATATTCGTAAGCTAACTGTATGGGAAATATCCGCCTTAAAACTCATTATTATTTCTTGTTATATGAATGACATATGCCTTAGCAATATATATTAATTATTACCGTGAAAATCTAAGTAAACAATAATTGCAAAGGTTTATCCGAGCGGAAGGTATTGCACTAACAATTGGTCTATTGTCATGCTTGATTCAACTTACGTGATTTCTCACGTAATCCAATTCTAAACATCATTTCCTGGAAAGTTGCTATTTTGGTCAAAATAAAGTAAAGAAAACATTTAAACCTCTGCAAGCTGGCTATAGGTGAAAATTTTTTACCCAAAAATTTGATTTTTATTTTAAGTTTAGAGGACCCCTTATTGCTCCACATTTCGATTCGAACCCATCAGCCTTTTTTTTTCACATGGATTTGGATTCAAAATCCAAATGTGGATAAAAGCTAAGTAAATTTTCGTTTCCTCCAAAATTTTTCCAAGTTCATTTTGGAGGAATCAACATTTTTACTTTTTCGGAAAATGTTGGGTAAAATATATTTTCATTAACCGCAATGGAACAACTGAGCAAGTCACTCTGGGCCGAGAAAGCGGCTCAAAGTAGACCAGATTTCTTTCTTTTTTTATTTTTGGGGTAAGCCCCCAAAGAATTAAAATTAATTTTTTGTAAAAATTTTGTACCTTCCAAATTTGATATTTCGAAATTGACCTTGAAAAAATTTTAAAGGAAATGAAAGTTTACTTTACTTTATATCATTTTATCCACATTTCGACCGTAAACGTGGACACATATCCCCATGCGCTGCTTCAAACCCGCTTTAATTAATCATTCACTAATTACATAATTTCAGCAACAGGAAGGATCGGTCCGTGGCGTTTTACCAAAGAATTACATCCATTCTTAGATTTAACCAAAAGAAATACGGAAGTCAGAATCAAATTAAAAGGACTATATTTCATTTATGCACAGGTAACAAAATTTTTAAAAAATTCGAATATATTAATCGTTAAAAAAAATTCTTTATTATTACCTTTAAATTCTTATTAGATCTGATAAAATTTCATTAAAAATCTGGCTCTTAATAAAGTCCCGTTAAAAAAAAAAGACTTACAAAAAAGGATTATATCTCAATTCGAAGCAGTTTAAAAAGTTAAAATAATAAAAAATTTTCTTCTTACAAATCACAAAATATTCCAGTAAACATCTTTTTACAAATAATTCATTATTTAGCAAGCAAAGCATTAAAAGACTATATATAATAGAAATATATATAGTATAAATATAAATATATAAATAGGAAAGTACGCAAGAAAAATTAATATCAAAAAAATGCTTGATTTTGGTCCACTGCTTTGAAAATCTTCGTAAGCTAAGCCTGAAATCAGAACAAAGTTGTTTTTTTGCTTTTAGATAACTTACATCACATCGGAACAATTTAACAGTTACGAAATCTTAACATACAAAGCTAATCAGACAAGAGCAGATCATCGAACATTAACGATTTGCTCGCAATCAACCGGAATCGAAATGATTTCACATGTTCATGAGATCAGTTGCTACACTGGAATCGCCCAATTTTTCGATCCGGACGACAAAATTTATCTCAATCAAGTGGAACGAAATCGCCACATAAATTTCGCAAAGGGTTATTCGTATTTCGGGATTTTAAAAATGAAAGAAGAAAATTAAACGGGTAAATAAATTTTGAAAAAAAAAAAAAAAAAAAACTTTAAAATTTTTTTTTTAGGGTGCCATTAAATCTTAAAAACGCGATAGAGCAGAACGATTTACTGTAAACTCGGAAAATGAATCCGATCGTTAACGATTTGTTTTTTTATCTTCGCCGTCGTGTGCGTCAAATAAAAAGAGAATAATTTGTCGCTTTTAATAAAAACAACTTACTTTTTATGTGTGTGAAGTTCCGGGTTGATTTGCGCTGTCGCCGTAGCTCCAAGCAAGATCGGTGCCGAATTTGCTTTTGTGTACTGCGTTTTTAGCGGGATAAAGTACCTGTAAAACAATTTTAAAAGAAAAGATTAGTAGTTTTAGACTTTTAAAAGTATTATATTATTTTTTTAGGCAACTGCTTTTATGGTCCATTTCTTGGAAAAAAATTAATAATTAAAGAATTTTATATTGGAGAGTAAGCAGGATCAGTTATAGTAACTTATTCGTTATTATCACAAGTCTAGGCTCCAATCAATTTTTTTTTTTTTAGACATCTATATTTTGAAAATCGTCTGTATCTTATTTTTGGAGAAAAATCTTCAAATTCTACTACAGGGTGTCTACCAGAAAATGAACTTCAAAATTTAGGTCATTTTTAGGCTTTTTAGGTTCTTTTTTTATTAAAAATTAGGTCCTTCATTGGGGATGTGTAAAAGCAAAAAATACTTACTATGGACCTAATAAAATTTTAGAAAAATTTTTTTAATCTTACATCCATTTTTGAAATCAACATCAATTCAAGATATTTAAAAAAATTATTTAAAGGAATTAAAAACATAAAATGACTTGAAGCTCGAAATCAATTAAGAATTGAATAGAATAATCACTACGGTAATCAAAAATATCAAAGTGAAAAACACTAATAATGAATCCTCTATATAAAGTAAACATTCCAGTAAATAATAATTTTTTAGGATAGTGAATAACATCAATCAAAATTTAGAAAAAAAATTAAAATATTTATTTTGCTTTTGCCAATTTTTTATTTTTTCAAATTTTGGAATTTATAACGAAATTTTTTTAGAAGAAAGATTAATTTTTTGTTTAATCGGCAAAATTAAGGTCATTTTTAGGTTTTTAGGCCACAATTTCAAATTAAGGTCATTTTTAGGTTTTTTAGGTCAGTAGACACCCTGTTACTAGCAAATAAGCATCTTCGGTGAAAGTTTCAGATTTTTACATTAATTAATTTTTTTTTTAAACTGTGCGCGCGATCAATCTCTAAAATTCTCAAATATTGACGGTCCAATTTTTAAGAAATAGTGGCCGATGTAGAAATCTGAAAATTTTGATGAAGATACATATTAGAATATAGGAGGGGCCTTTATAAGTAGAATTTTTATCTTTTGCTCCTTAAAGACGCTATAAAACGAATTTCAAAGTATAGCGTGTACAAAAAAAAAAAAAAAAAAAAAAAAACTAGCCTTAATCCTGATAGAATACTTCTATCTTGTAATAAAAGTACCGACTCTATATTTAGAACACTTATAATAATATAAAATTAATATAAAAAAAGAGACAAAAGAAATTAAAGCCTTTTACGTACCATGTTATCAATGTAAGATTCGCAACCGTAACACCAAACCGACAAATCGGTAAAACTTAATGTTAAAGGATGAGATGATTCTTGGTTATGATGCATCATATGTTGATTCACATAGCGACCACACTGTACCTAATAAAACAAAAATAAAAATATAATTTAAAAAACAGTTGCATTTTATTTTTTAAATAACAAATTATTTTTTAAATAACAAAAATAAAAATCAGTTACCGTGTAGCAAATCAAACAAATCCAGTTTTCCTGAGTCGAATCGCAGGTCGCACAAGGGGTTTCCACACTAATTCCTGTTGAAGGGATTTCTCTAATTTCCGACAAATGGGGACATCCTGGTAGCGGTATCACAGCAAACATTTCTTGATTCAATAACCTTTGCATATTATCCGACAAATAACCGACTAAGGTTTGTCTTTCGCTACCTCCGGAAGCGGCTCCTTCATCCGAATCTCTAGAAGGTTGCTTATCTCCGGCCGAACCGCTCGCTCCTTCGTTTCCCCCTCCTAAGGCATCTTGGGGCTCCGATTTCATTTCTTCGTTTTTAATTTTGATTTCATTAAACTTTTCAGCTAACTTGTCGTTAACTTCTTCTTTTTCCGCTTTACTGTAAAAATATCTTTTGTCTGAGTTTTCTCCAGCCTCTTTCTTTCTAAAAATATTGTCTTTTGGCAGTGCTTTGTTGAATTTCAAACAAGGCCAGAATTTTTCTTGAGTGCGCATCACGTTTTTAATTGATTCGACGGCGCTTGCGCAAGGCACGTTTGTTCCTGTTAACATCGGCAACGGATCTCCTAAAAGAGCTTTCGTGCATAACGTCAAAGCGTAGGAAATGGAAGTGACGTTGTAGCCCCCTTCCAAAGATAATATGACGCGACCGTTGGCCAAACCCGACAACCAATGAGTCATGTGAGCATATGCTTCGGGAGAAACTTTACAGTGACCCAACGGATCGTTGACGCAAGCATCAAAACCGGCAGATACTAAAACTAATTGAGGATTAAACTGATAAGCAATGGGCAGTACGACTTGATTGAATGCGGCGATGTAATCTCCATCGGTTAAACCTCCTCCGCTTTTATTCCATGGAATGTTCACGTTGAACCCGGTGCCTTTTCCGATTCCCACTTTATCATAGTCCGCGTCCGTTGACGAAGGGAAAAATCTTGCGTTGTTATAACGATGTAAAGACATGTAAAGGACTCTATCATCCGACTCAAACATTCTTTGGCTCCCGTTTCCGTGATGAATGTCCCAATCAAGGAGTAGTACTCTAAATAATTAAAAAAAAAAAAAGATGAGTTCAAAATTCAATCCCTCTGGTCTATTTTTTTACTTCCACCATATCAAGGGCGTTTAGGTGTCCTGAATGAAAACGGGTCATAGTCAACCATTTTGTTATAAATATTGTCAGTCACTGTTAAGGACACCAGCGCTCCCCGCCAATGCAATTTTTAGCTAAAACAATAATTTTTTACCTTTTCAGCCCATGGACTTCGATAGCATATTTAGCAGCCAATGAAACATTATTGAATATGCAAAACCCGCAAGCGGTGTCTTCTTCTGCATGATGACCAGGAGGACGAATGATGGCCACTCCGCTTCTCGATTCTCCATTAACAACGGAATCCACAACCTTAAAAGGTAAGAAAATTTTATCAAATAAGACTTGCAATTTAAAAAAAAAGATGAAAATTTTAAAAGGAACTTCAAGGCATTTCAAACTGAAATAGTTGGCACTAGAAAAACTAAGATTAACAAAATTCTTGTGCTAGAAAATGCTACTTTCTTGAAACTCCTACTTAATAACTAAAACATATACATATTAAATAAGTCATACTAAATACTAAGTAAGCTCATACTAAATAAGTTGACTGGTAGCTAAGAAGTTTATTAATAACTAGTCAGATTTTACGAGCTAATAATTAAAAGTACTCAAAAAAATGGCTGCACACAATTATTTTAGTGTAATTAATTTTTTTTTTTTTTTTTTTTTTTTTTTTTGCTATAAAAATTTGATAAGAAATTTTTATAATTAGACTGAGCCGAAATGGGTCAAATTAAATAAGACACTAAAAATATTGATCTTTATTTTTTAACAATTAGTTTTTTTGAACGAACTTTATTGTACTACAAATAATTTTTTTGAAAATACTAACTTGTAAAAGGGATCCAGCAGCCAAAAGAGCACAATCGTAACTTTTTGGGTGAAGATAAATGGAATCGTATGATTCTCCTTTTTTTATCAATTCTTCATTCGTTAATTCAGAAGTGAGTTTCATGTCTTCTAAATGTTTCGGGGAATGCACCAGTAATACTTCTTCTTCTGTTGCTCGACGAGGCTTAAAAAAAAAAAAAAAATTTGAAAACTAAAATAATGAAAATTGAAAAATAATTTTCAAATCAATTTTTATGATCCACATACCTCTAATCTGAAACACCTATCCAATAAGCCATACTCCACGTGCTTCGAAAAAACATTAATGATCCTCTCCGGTTTTTCCGGATGATCATTTTCCGAAATGTTTTTGTGCTCCGTCATTTGATCGTCGTAAACGATTGCGACCCTATGCGGCGGTACTGTCAAATCCGTCGCAGTTTTCAAATAATTCAATTTCTCTTCCACTCTCTTCAAAAAATCCAAACTTTGCACCGGGTAACAATTTCTCGTTGCATAATATTCAGACTTCGATTCGTCTCCCAAATATAACGCAGTCGGATAATGCCGATTTAACATCGGAACAGGCAATTTCTCATTGGACCTCTTCCTCATTTTCATATTCGAATCAGGTACTTCAGATGCGAATGTATCTTGAAATTGGAAACATTGCCAGTACTGTCTTTGAACGTATATCACATTTAAAATTGTGTCGACAATGCTGTCGCACGGAGATCCGAAGTCGATTAAAGGCGGGGCTGGATCTCCTAATAACGTTCGCAATGTTAAAGCAGCTCCTTCTGATAATGATTTTAAGCAGTAGCCTCCTTCCAAACAAACAGCGACTTTTCCTTCGGCCAAAGACATTAATGATGTGAGCAAATGAGCGTAGCATGCTGGACTTATTTCCATTTCTCCCTTTAAAAGAAAAATGAACGAATTAAAAATCAATATTAAAACATTTTTATGATAAGAAAACGAAATCAAGAATTGAAAAGAAAGGAAAGTACTTTCAAGAAATACCTTTTCATCACCTAATGCCGAATCAAAACCAGCAGAAACTAAGACTAGTTCAGGTGAAAACTGTTAAAAAATGAAAAGATATTTTAGAGAGTTAGTATTAAAGAAATAAAATCACCTCTGGGCATCCAATAGCTGCGTCATATCCAGCTGAGACTATCACTAATTCAGGTTGATACTAAAATTTTAAAATTTACAAATATTAAGACAAAATCGTGTGTAGTCATGTTTTCTAAGAAACAAAAAAAAATTTTTTTTAAAAACAATATAATACCTCATAAGCCATAGGTAATAAAACTTGCTGAAAGATAGCTAAATAATCTGCATCTTTCATTCCAGTCGAATTTAAAGGAATGTTAAAATTATATCCTTTCCCGTCCTTTTCCCCAATGTAAAAATAATCGCTTTCGCGTAAATTTGGCCAAAACGATCCATTTTCATATCGATGTATTGAAAAATAAACAACTCGAGGATCATCATAAAACATTTGTTGTGTTGCTTGTCCGTGATGAACATCCCAATCAACAATTAAAATTTTCTTAAAGTTGAGCTTTTCCAAGGCATGATTAGCTGCCAGGGCAACATTATTAAAAAAACAATAGCCACAATATTCGCTTTTCATGGCATGATGCCCAGGAGGTCTGAAAAAAATTGAAATAGTTAGAGCTTTTATCTTATCAAGTTGACCTTCATTCAGGTATTAATAATTAACCTTATGATTGCCATCCCATTTTGAACGTTCCCTTTGCAAACAGCATCTACTAAGTCTATAGCACAACCAACAGAAAGCAATGACATCTGATAAGACGATTGGTTAATATATACTGCATCATATTTTGACGATAGCTTTTCCAAATTGTCTTCCTCTTTCTCAAACTGAGTTCTCTTTAGTATCTCAATTTGCTCAGGTGTATGTTTTGCAAGAATTTCTTCTTCAGTTCCTTCCCTTGATGAGATTTTTTCACATCGACTAATTAATCCTAATTCAGTACATCTAAAAAAAAAGAAAAATTAATGAGCCATTTGTTTAAGTGAAATGACAATGATTTAGCAATCATAAACACCTCCACTCTTCAAGTGGGAGATAAAGGATTGTCAAGGTTTATGATCCAACACTTTGCTACATTGATAATGGCTTTAACTTGCGTTTAAAGACGAAGAATTACCTTTTTAACACAGAAGTGAACCTTTCAGGACATTCAGGGTAGTTTTTGTCCCATAAACAAAAATGTTCAACCATACGGTTATCATACACAATCCCTGTTTTCCCTTTAACAAGGGCTTTGGCATTTTGAGCAATGCCATAATCATCTTTAACGAATTCGTTAGATCTCGCTTTCTTTAACTTCAATTTCATGTTCTGTTTGGCAGCTAATAAACCTGCTGATGGTGTTGCTCCAGTGCGTGGTGATCGTCGAGTTTGCATTTTTGGCTGAAAATATACGATTCCCCGTCGGTAGTAACAAAAACAAATTAATGATCAATAAGTAAATATGATGACATCGCGAGGAAAACAATTTAGACACTGATAAGAACGAAAAAGAAAAGTCATGTGTACATTTGAAAATACGTTGTTTTTGATAAGTTTCTCCCACACACTGATGACAGGCTGGCCAACGGTAATGAAAAAAGAGTCGCGGAGGCTTCGCTTGGTTTTCTTTTTTTTGGCGCAATTACACATACTTTATATGGGAAGACTAGTTTCATATAATCTAATTGATTAGGGAAAAAAGTAATAAAGAAGCTATTTTTATTTTCTTAAAAAAGGCTTAGCTATAATTAAATAAATAACTTTGACTTATTTTGAAATTTTGACTGGTTTAAGTTGGCAATGCATTAAAACGGTTTTTTTTTTTTTAAAACAAAAAACCAAAATTTTTGAGTACTTGTTTAGTTGTATTTTTACTCGAGGATGTACGTTTTGTTAAAAAAATGTTTTGATTTAGTACTTAAATCAATTAGATTTACCAAAGGGAAATTTAGAGGATACGATACGACATTTTCATGAGGCTAAGGTTTGCTCTTTTTTTTCTTTCTACCAGAAACTATGCATAGGTGTAAATAGGAATGAGATAATTTACCAAATTAAAAAGTAAATGATGCAAAACTTGATTTGATTCAACAGTAGATAGTTCTATATAATTATTTTTAAATAATAAATGCATATAAAAATTTATTATTCGCTTGTGACTTGTTTTTGAAAGAATATTTTTGCACTACTAAGGCTAAAATACAATAACGCAAATTCCTGATGATACGTGTCTAATCTCTTCGCTGTCAATAAATTAGTTGTTCTAAGTTTTTCTTCCACCGGTTCTGCCGAAACCAAAGGAGTTTTTTCTCTTCTATATTTATCTGTGACTGATTCAAACCAATGCAAACTATCAAATTGTTTATTCTGATTCAACAATTTCAAAATATATGCAATACCCATTGCAAATCCATCATCCGTAAACGTAGCTCCGATTTTATTTCGTCTGTTCATTTTTTCTTTGGCAGTTATCATATATTCCACGAAATTAATAGTGAGCGGAGGTACTATGATGTAAAAATTTTGCAAATGGCTATTTTTCGGGCTGCGAAAATCATTGGCGAATACATCGACGAGAAGTTTGAAATACTGGGTTCCTTCTGCGAAATTTTGAGTAAGATCGTCGATGACATGATCCAAACGATCTGCAGCTTCGCATGTTTCAGATGATAAATTTTCCTCCTTGCACGTATCTCCGTACTTCACTATCTCCTCTAAGTCAGGGATAAAATTTAAAGAATTAGAACAGCAATGCATCCCTCCCGAGCGAATCATCCTAACATATCCCATCGCATTTCCGATTTGGGATATTAAAATTCTAAACTGATCCAAATAGCTTAGTCCCTCTTCGCTTAATCCCAGCTTTCTAATCCCTTTGTTGAATTTGTCCGCTCTTTCGTAGGAATATTTTTGGTCCGTTTGATTTTTATGCTCTTTGAAATACATTATGTCTTTGGTCAGTTTCGATTTGATTTGCTCGTCGAATAAAAATTGCGAAAATATATGAAACTTTTTTCTTAAGAATTGATAAGTGAAATTAACCGTGGTGTTCATGATTCCAGTTCCGTGCATTCGAATTGAATTCGATATATGCCGAATGCTTATCGTGTTTAAATGCTTGTTCTGGCTCGATTGCTCCACGAATATTTGATTATTTAAATTATACAAATACTTCGATACGAATATGTGAATGTTTCGCATGATTTCTAAAACGTCTAATCCGTGTTCTAAAGTTTGGTAAGGAAGTTGATTCTGCACCAAAGATAAATTGTATTTAACTTTCCCCAAACTTCTCATCTCCCCGTAACTTTTCCAGTCGTGCAAAGCCACCGTGGTTAAATTATAAAAAGTCATATCTAAATAATGTTCTACGTACGACCTGATATTAATATAATAATCAAAAAGTTTCATTGGGCAAACGTTAATGACATTTATAAAATCGTTTTTTACTTCCGTCGATAAAAAGGGATTGTTCATGTTTTGATCCTGCCTTAAATGCGAATGAACTTGTAATCTTAAATTTGTTTCCACGCTTTCGCAAATCGGTTTGATGGCATTTTCTTTTAATTTAACAAAAACGTCGTTTTGGAATGTTTCTAAGGATTTTTTATCATTTTGAGTGTCAATCAAAAAGTCGGCGGAATCCGACATCGACTTAAGCATGTAACACATTTTCAAACAAGGTGTTTTGGCTTTACAAATATTTTGAAAATAAATAGGGAGCAAAATTCTTTGGAAATATAAAAAGAGGTGTCGCAAGCGTTTTTTATTGTCGTCTGCATTTTACAAATGTTATTTAAATAATGCAAATGAGAATAAATATGCTGGACTTCCTCGTCTTTCAACGCTTTACTCGGATTCCCCCTGGCTATGGACAAAGCTAATCTTGCTATCAAACATCTTTCAGATGTTACCGGACCGAATAAAACTTTCTCAGTTAAGACCAAAGCCGATAACGTATCTAAATGCTTTTTCGTATACGATTTATCGGAAATCAATCGATTTTTAGCATTTGAAACCGTAATTAAAACTTGATAAATTAAATACTGTAATACATGATTAACGGATTCCGCTATTGAAAAATAATAGTTATTGTATGTTAACTCTATACTCTTTAAAAGTTCTACCATTTTGCAAAGGGATAAAACTACAGTTTTTGTCATCGGTTTCCCTAAGGCAGCATGAAGGTTCATTATCGTTTTTAATTGCTTACTTATTTCACATGCTAGCTTAACCCCAATCATTAGAATGGTACATTGTTTTTTTAAATCGTCCAATTTTAAATCTCTAGTTTCATGACTTAATATAACATTTAATTGAATGATCCAGAAACAAGTATCCTGAGTAAATTTCTGAACTTCATTCGTGATATTCAATGCCTTTTGATTTAACAATTCATTTCTTAAATTGACAATTACTTGCTGTTGCTTTTTATCTTCGGATTTCAAAATATGTGACAAATGTTGAAATAAAAAAACCTCAGGGAACCAGATGACAGTTTTAACTAAATTAACACATAAAAATTTTTTACAAACCTCCCACATTTGCTTTAAAATTTTTTTATCATGCAAACCAAACAAATAAGAATTTAAAATAAACAAGCAGCTGACTTTGATCCATAATTGGTTTTGATCATTAACTAATTGATTTGAATCAGACTCTTTGGACTCCAGTTCACTTAGCATATTTTTCAAATATAACTGAAATTCATCTCCTAGTTTTGAATTCTGAACAGTTTGACGAACCTCTGATAATTTATCCAAAGCACTCTGAAATATTTTCCCATGAAATAATGTTGATTCGAGCTCTTTTATGATTGATTCAAATGCTGCTAGTTTTTCTTTTGGAACGTCTAACTGTACTGTATGAATTAATCTTTTATATAACGACCAATTTTCGTGAATATTTTCAATTCCATTTATTAGTTTTTCTAATGTAACTAAAATGACTAAGACATCTCCTAAATGATCCATCATGTCTTCAAAATGCACATTTGTGGAATTAATTATTTGATTGTTAGGGATGTTGTATATATTACAGCCAATTGTTGAATTATTTCAGTTACTATTTGATGACATCGGTTAACAAAACATGACAGATCTTGTAACAAGGGAAGATGGTTACTTGTTGCCATTTGAGATATCTTCTGATCATCGCTATCACATTCCTCACCGAAGATAAGCAAAGCATCATACAACCTTTGATGAGCTTCTTCTTTCCTTTCACGAACCTCAACACATAAAGCAGCTAAAACTGTGACCACTTTGTTTAATATCTTATTATCTGTATCAACTAAATCCAGTATGTCAGCGTTTTCTTGTCTAATAAGTCTAACATTGATAGGATCCTCGCCAAATATTTTATTGCCGTCATCGAATGTCTCTCCTACAGCATGTAATTTTCTTGTGTAATTTTCGATGAACTTCCCATATTTTCTTAATTGCACTTCTCCTATAATCTTATTTGCGCGGTTGGTGATTTGTTTATTGGACCATTCTTCAGTGACCATTTTGAATGATAACTGCTGGTATTTACGATATCAATTAACTGATTTATTTATTTATTTACTTTAAATAATTAAACTCAATGTTGACATTTTATTTTTGAGACCACAGACCACATAAATGAAATAGACAGACGCCCAAAAAATTAAATATCTTCTACTTCTGCTATTTGGGGTTTAATAACAGCCTTCTTTGAATAATCCTGGTCTTTGACAATGCAAAAGAAGACATGGCCGCCTTCGTTTGAACAACTTTTGTGTTTTTTTTTCCTTTTGATTCATTTTTACAAGTAAAGGTTTTCAGAAATTTTTGAAAATGTCTACTGATCTTGATAAATGTTATGAAGTAGTCGTTAAAAGCGTTAAACATGTAGGACAGGTAAGCCCTTTCCAGCTTTTTCAATTTTTCAACAGGAAGACATTTGGTTAACTGCTATCCTTATATAACTGATTTTATTTGTTCGGCATTAAGGAGATGAAAGAAACCATAAAAAATAATGACAGGAGAATAAAGATTCAGTATTTGCTCAGGGCATTTTCAGTTATCGACAAAAGGCATTCATCATTTTTCACCTTTGTTTTCTGATTTGAAATTCCTTTTAGCTTGACAATCCTGTAATCTTTACATAATCTTTAGCAGTAGTAGCTTTTTCTAGATATAACTAATCATTTGAAAAAAAGGAGCAACAGACATTAAGAATTCGATTTTTCCTTAAGAAACTTATCTTCAAAAGCAAGAGACAAAAGCATCCAGGTTTAAAATGTAGTTGCATGCGTTATATAGTTCCAACAGCCATTATCCCAACAAAAGGGAAATAAAGCTGTTATGTCATCTTATTATTTGTAAAATGCTTACAGGCTGTAATTGTGTCTTATATTCAAAACGATCAAATAACTTTCTGCATTTTTTGAGTATTTTCTTCACTCTAAGGAGTACACCTAGAGCTGTGAACATCCTTTTTTTAAATTAAAAGTTTTTTTCTTAAATATCTTTTCAGATAATCAAAACAAACATCTGGCAGAAGAAAGCGAAAATTGACCTGAAATCATCAGAAATAGATTTAGTAACTGAAACTGATCAAGAAGTTGAAAAATATTTAATAGGTACTTTAAAGGAACATTTCCCAGATCATTTATTTATTGGAGAAGAGTCCACTGCTGGTGGAGCAAAATGTGAACTGACAGACTCGCCTACATGGATTATTGATCCTGTTGATGGGACTCTGAATTTTGTTCACGGGTATCCAAATGTTTGTGTATCTGTGGGATTAGTTATCAAAAAAGAACCAGTGATAGGAATAATTTATAATCCAGTACTTGAACAATTTTTTGAAGCTAGAAAAAATCAAGGTGCAAAATTAAATGGAAACATTATTAATGCTTCTAAAACAAAAGGTTGGTAATTATTTTTTTCTTTAAAAATTACTAGATTTAATTTTGATTTTGTTTTCAATTTTTATAGAATTATCAAAGGCTTTGCTGGGATTTGAATTTGGTACAAGCAGAGATCCAGAGAAAGTGAAAAATAGCATGGAAAATATTCAGATGTTAATACCTAAAGCTCATGGGTAAGATTTGAATTTAGAAAGAAAGAAGGAATTAATTTAGATAAGAAAAATTACTTTTAATAGAATCCGAGCTTCCGGTTCAGCTGCCATGAACATGGCTTTAACTGCTTAGGATCGACCGACGCATATTTTGAATTTGGCATTCATGCATGGGATGTAGCTGCTGGACAGCTTATTGTGACAGAAGCTGGAGGTGTAGTCATTGACCCTGCGGGTAAGCTTACAAATTATTAGATTTTAATATAAGAAAAACCACCACATATGTTTATGCTCTTGCAATTGAAATCAATTTTTTAATTATTTGAAGGTGGGCAGTTTGATGTTCTCAGTAGACGAGTTCTTTGCGCTGGGACCAAAGAATTAGCTGAGGAATTAGCAAAAGTTCTTTTTCAGTTTTATCCTGAGAGAGATTAAAACTGAGCTTTGGAATTCAGTTTTTTGAAAAGGAAATAAAAAGTATTTTAAAATATGTTTAATTATACATGGTAAAAAAATAGTAATATACGTATTTTACTTCGTAAATGTGATCTTAAAAAAAGGAAACAACGCATTTGCATTGATTAATATTTAAAGTGATGTTACCCAGACAAAAAGATATATACTTATTTATATGTTAAATTATAGTTTAAACATTTATTTCTAACGTTAAGAAAAGATGAAATGCACTTGAAAAGGACCCATGGCAGAAGTTTTTTGACTTTAAAACTTTTGCAAAACAAATAAAAGTTTTTAAGTCAAAACAAATTATTTTTGCATTCGGTAAAGCGAGCCCTTTTCATAAGTTCGTTTCTAAATTTCAATCCTTTTTTTTTCCTATCAAAAAATTCACGTAACACTGTGGCCTATGTGCAGAATATATTCAATTTTTTCATTTGTAAAGCGAAGCACATATATGGCTTAGTACAGATTATAGCAAGTTTTTGTGGCCATGTTGAATGAAAGACTATATTTTTTTTTTCTTTTTAGGAATTGTGATACTTAATTTATATGCTGAACATTATTGGATGCAAAATGGATGACAAGGCCTAATCTTTAATGCAGAAGAATGCAATAGATTTTTTTCGATCCAGGAAGGCCAGTAGTTAACACTGCGAAAAAAAGTCCTGGATTCTAAAAACAAGACATGGTAAGTATTCTGTCTTTTTTTTTTTTCTTTTTTTTTAATGCGTAAGTTATTGGATTTGGAAACATGAGAAATGAATTATTTTACTGCTGTGAGAATGTAATTCTTCAAGTTGCCATTTTTCAGACCATCGTAATTACCCACGTATAAAAAATTTAAATTGATTAAAACTTTTACAAGGAAATTTAATGAAAAAATCGGATTTTATATTAAGTATGAAAATTTCTATTATTAATTTAAAAAATGAAACAAAGGGGGGAAAATTGAACAGCTAATAAATTAATTTAGGACAAATTTTGAAAGACTCGATTTCGATCTTTAATAGCTTCTGCGATTTTGCGGAAATCATCATACTTAAGAAGTTGCACCGTGAATTCCATTTTCATTTGTAGGCCTAATCTGTAAAAAATATAAAATGAGTCAGTCAATTATTTAAAAAGCCAAGAAATCTTTGCATGTCAATACGTACCACTCAGATGGAGTCTTGTTTTTTAACTGTCATATTAACCGCTATAAGATCCGTAAGAACCATAATACGGTTGGTACGATCCATAATAAGATTGCCCATAGGGTTGGTATCCATAAGACTGCCCATAGGGTTGGTATCCATAAGACTGCCCATAGGGTTGATATCCGTAAGATCCGGAATAATAGTAGTAAGGGTTGTAGCTGGCAGGGGAGCCGTAATAACTACCATAGCTTCCATAACTAGGTGATGCTCCATAAGCATATGCAGGGCCACCAT
The DNA here is from genome assembly GCA_037577465.1 of Liposcelis bostrychophila. NCBI lineage: Eukaryota > Metazoa > Arthropoda > Insecta > Psocodea > Liposcelididae > Liposcelis > Liposcelis bostrychophila. The sequence continues at coordinate 12,596,482 of CM075210.1, forward strand.
GGGCCGGAGCAGCACCAGCTTTTTGTACCTCCGCCTGGAAAAAAGAAATTTTCGGGATTAATTTAATTATATGTAAATTCAAATTCCTTTTTTTTTTTTTAAAGAAAAGTGAAAGCCTGAACTTACCTGAACGAGGGCCAAACATCCCAAAGCCGCTACGACAGCAAAAAGCACTGCGCGATACATTTTTAAAGGAATTTGAATTTCTACGAATGTACTACTCGAATGAAATTCAGATTGCAACTCAGTAATCCTACAAATTCTGCAGCCTTTTTATTGCAGAAGTTTGTTATCAAACGTTGAAATGTTTCTCATAATTAATTATTTTGTCATGTATAAAAACTTTGATTTTGTACGTGGTCTACAGATATTCGTTGTTAAGAACTTAATTTGTAGGCTTCATTCAAAAAATTTGATACCGCACTTGTGCCAGGCACGAGTATTTCAATTTTACGTCTTTTTTAAAAGCCTACGATTTAATAATCGAATTTCCCAATAAAATTTTTTAAATCCAAAAAGATTTTCGATAAGGTTTATGACCATTCATAAAATTTTTGTATGATAAACCGAATAAATCGAACATTTAAAAAAAAAAAAGAAAAGATTTCGGGGACTTATGAAACTGCCATAAAAAGCATTTAAAGAATTTTCTTTTTCCTCGGGCCCAAGTAACGCTATTCTCAGGAGCCTTTAATTTAGTCTCTATAGAAACTGTCATAATTTCGATTATGACAGTTTCATGCAATCGTAATTCCGCACTGTAAAATAAATTATACTTGTGTAATTTTTATTTTACTTTTTTTTTCCTCCGAAACGAAAATAGAGTCTTTTCGCCTATAAAACTGCGTATTTCATGTTTTCGGATCGTTGAAAATATTTGGGTATGACTCATGGTCAAGATACCTAGTTTTTTTGGTACAAAAAAATTTATTCTCTCAGAGTTTTAAAAAACGAAAAAGAAAATTGAGCTTTCTCTCTATAAGGATATTTCGTAGATCATGATGAACAAGAAAAACGGGTTAGATCAAACTTCATTAATTTTTAATAGTAAAAGCTATTCCAAAAAAAAAAAAAAAAAAAAAAAAATGAAATTTTTATCTTTGACTGAAAATGACCAGAGACAGTTGGGAAATCGTATTGACAAAAGAGTTAAAGAATTCGCAGAAATAACTTTGAAGGTTCTTTCCAAACATGTGCTTTTCCTCACTGCCCCAATACGCCTGGCACTACCAAATTTAAAACCTTTTTTTTTTTTTTTTTTCTATTTTATATATTAATTTTTTAATTGCGTGAAAACTAATTAAATGTATTGAATTGGGGTAAAAGTAGAAAAAAAAGTGATAATATTCCGCTTGTAATTCTGTTAGGCGGTATTTTGAAGGTTTTTAAAAAAACTTGCTCAATGTAATAAAATTTTATGGAGGCTACTTTCGAGGCTTTTGAATCTAAGTACACACCTAAGGTAAAAAGTATCAGACACCCAAAATCTTATTATCGGATACGGGGTTCTTTGGGTGGGTATCATAAAATTTTACTTATACATGGGTTTCTTTTTTTTCCCTAAAGAAATCCTTGCGTTGAATCGTACTGGTTAATTGTATTTAATTTTTAAAAAAGTTGCCGAAATAACTGCTTTCCGCAATCTTAATCTTACGAATACAGCCTTGCAGTCAAGGGGGACCAGTACGGGCAATGCTCCCCCTGGCCTTGTTTCAAAAAAAAAAAAAAAAATTGGTTATTGCAAAATAGGCAAAAAAAAAAAAAAAAAAATTACATTAGAAAAAATTTTTAAATTTTTAGTTTATATATATATAAAGACTTATGTACATAGGCTTATGTACATTTTTAACAAAAAACTTGCACCCCCCCTTGACGACTAAGTGTCCCCTCTAGGCTTTGAGTCCGGCTACAGGGCTGTACGAATTTAATGATAGATTTTCGTTACATACTGGTTTAGAATACGTACAGGTTTAGGGCCTAATGCCCTACAGCTTTCAAAAAAAAAAAAAAAAAACTTTCGCTTTTAAAATTAATTTTTAAAAAAAAGAGGGAGATAGGCGACTTGCATATGAGGAGGGTAACGCATAACCAAGTTAGGTTAAAAAGCAGAGGGCGCTGTCGAAAAAATCTGTCGAAAAGCGAAATGAAATGCGTATACGTCACAGCCTCTATAGTAACTGAGGCTTTTTCAAATTTCACCATGTAAACTGCAGTGACTGCTCTTTTTTCACTGAACGATATTTATGCATTCGGTTCAATGTTCAGTCCGAGCCTGGTAAACGAACAGAGTTAGAAAAATTCAAAACATGTGAGAGAGATAGCGATTGTTGACGTCAGACGGGCTTCCCCGTATCTATGTGTTGTGTCATATTACATTATTACACGTAAATTTTTTTTAAAAATTTAATTTTAATTATTGATTGCTTAAAAAGTTGGTGCATTGGACATACATTTTCAAATGGCCGAAAACACTGTAGAAAAGTCGAGATCATCCCAGGTGATTAATGTACCGAAAAACTACTTCAAAAGGTCCATGTTTCCCGATGGATTTGAAGAACGAAGGGATTTGGAACAGTATTTTTGGACCGAAAAAACCATCGAAGGAATAAGAGAGGCTCTTCGTTACACGTTTGGGCCGGAATCAAGCTGTTGTCTTTGCACCCCAACACTGGCTCATAATTGGTGGGCTTATGATTCGAAAGAGGTCAGCCTTTTGGACATAGACACCAGATTCGATTATTTGCCAAAGTATTGTTACTTTGATCTGCGATATCCCAACAACACAGATTTATCATCAGATCAAAAGGAATGGAGAGTTTTAATTTTTGATCCGCCTTTCTTCTATGTGCCTCTTGATACTTTATATAAAGCGGTTTTATATGTTTGTGATAATGATACCAAAAATACTAAGTTGTTAATTGGTTTTCTTAAGCGAGAAGAACCTTTGTTGTTGTCTGTCTTTTCGGCATTCAATTTGAAAAGGACAAATTTTCCATTAGAATATAGGCATGTGAAATCGAACAAATGGGTTAATTATGCACTTTATTCCAATGTTGATTTACCTGGAATCAAAAGAATTGTGAAATAATTATAGTCATGTATTGTGATAATAGATTTTAAAATAATTCTGTATCCAGAGTTGATCAGGACCAGGTTCATCCGAACAATATATCTTAAATAAACCCGACTTTAGGAAAGGGGATTCATGTTTTTAGACAAAAGAATCCATAAATAGAATAATAGCTATCCTTTACATTGTAGGGTGGTTACCAAAACAAAGTAGAAGTTACTAAGGTCACTTTTTAAAGATTTTTATGTTTACAAATCAATAAATTTTTAAGGGTTTTTCAAAAATTCTATATCGTTAGTTGAAAAAAAAGAAATTTATTCACCAGCTTTTTTTATTTTTTTTATTTTAATAATAATAGATCAGTTGAAGTTAATGGGATAAAAATGAATTCAAATAATTGCAGTCGTAGTATTTTTATATTTAAGATAAAAAGATAAGTCGTCATGGACTTGGTCCACTTGTTCTACTCTGAGGTAGAGAATGGTAACGGGTACCTGCATTTAAATATTAAAATAATCTTGCAGTATTAAAAAATTTTAAATAATGTTGAAGGGCAGTATCTATATTCTGAAATTATATTTATACTTATTGCTTTAAATATAAAATTTTGTGATGATGAATTTAAAAATAATTTATTTAGAAAAGTTCAGATTAAAATCCGAAATTTTTTTTCTTTCTCGAAGATGGGAGTCAGGGCTGTAGAAAATTTGAAATTTGTGAAAAGGGCGCTTAGTTAGTGCCTCGGCAAGATTTCTTAACCTAAAGCCTAACGGGCCAAATTATTCTTAAAATGAACTGATGAGCATGCGCCAGGACTTAAATTTTCTTCCCGCTGCTTAATTTTTTTTTTTTTTTTTTCCATTAGTAAGTTAATTTTTAATTTTTCCATTATAGTAAGTTAATTTATTCAGATTTTTTTCCCTTTTTTTATAATAAAAACTTCTTTTTTAAAGGAAGTTTGCGTTGCGTCTTGACCAATAGTTAAGTTTTTATTATTAATTGCATTCTTTGAGAGCTCAGAAATATTCTTGAAATTCCCAGTCAACGAAAGCACTTGTAAAACACATGTATTATTGGGGTATTTTCCTTCAAAAAAAAACAATGGAACGGAAAATGATAGAAAAAGAAAAAGCAGAACAGAAAAACATTTTAAGGGCTTCATTTGTTCTCCTATAGGTTTTGTTACAATGTTATTTTAGGAACTCTAGCAATTTTAAGCATATCAGGGCTCGAAGTTGATCTTTTAAGATAAAAAAAATTTAGTCAAGACTAAAAAGACTAAAAAAATTTAGTCATGGCCGGTTTTTGAGGAATAGAAAGGAAGAGAATTTTTATTAATTATGATGATTTTTTTACTGACATAAAACACCAAAAATTTTTTTATTAATCATAAAAATTAACATTTTAATTTTGAAGTAAATTTTTCTAATGAATTTCGTGAATTTTTTGGAGTTGTATTTAGTGAACTGGATCTGAAAATATTTAGCCGATTATAGAATGATGTATTCCCTAATTTCTTTTTTTATTTCCAATCTGTGAATAAGAGAAAAATAATCAAGAATTAATAAGAAATACATATTCCAACTAAAGAAAAAAAGAAATTGGGTTACCTTTAGGTGATTCTTCCTTGCTCGTGGCACCAGGAAGCAAAAAAAATTTTATGCTTTATAATATTGTTGATCAGCGTTGGTAATTGTTATTGTATCCGTATCCGTATCCGTAACCGTACTTTGCGTAATTATTTGGTTGATAATTATAATAAGGATAATACGGATAATATTGTTGATTATAATAAGGAGCTGGATAATATTGTTGATTATAATAAGGAGCTGGATAATATTTGCTGTATGCTGAAGGGTCTGCTGGTATACCCCCCGCGTATCCGTTAGATGGTCTTACTCTTGCCTGCAATAAAAAAGGGTAAAAAAAAAATTTAAAAAAAATTAATGGTGTACTCCACATTTTTGCTTCCGCGGGTAAATTTCGGTTTTTACTACTACCAGAAATAGCTCCCCAATTTTTTTTAGATTTTGAGAAAAATTTTTGGGAATGCAAGTGCCGATCGAAGATATTTTAGGCAAAAAAATGAGAAAAATTTGATCTGAAACCGAAGATGTAAGAAATTTAAAAGTTATAAAAACTGAGAGAGAAAAATTTGAAGTTATGGCTCGAGTTAAGTAGGGGGAATCAAAAAAAAAAAAAAGTCAGTTTTAAAGCGTTGCCTATGTGTAATGAGGAGGAACATTTAGCCGGAAAAATTTAAAAATTCGGCCACCCTTGGGGTCAGAGATTTAAATGTCGTTGAGGTGCTTAAAATTTATGTAAAATATTTAGAATTAAGGCCCCTGTACCGAGAATTTTTTGCATTTGACTTTCAGCTATTTTCTCCATAAAATCTCGATGAAAAAAAAAATAAGAAAATTAAAAAAAAAAAAAAAAAAAAAAAAAAAAAATCAGCTCTATGGAGAAAATAGCTGAAAGTCAGTTGCAAAAAATTCTTGATTAATTACATACTTCACATAACTTACAAATTTTTTAATCTTTGCCTTCAAATCAAATTTTTTCTATTTTTTTTTTTTTTTTTTTTTTTTTGTTTTGTTTAAAGAATTTTTGATTGGCTGTTGCACCCCAAAAAAATTTTCTTTTTAAAATCAAAAAAAAAAAAAAAAAAAAAATTGGGGAGCTATTTCTGACAGTAAAGAACCGAAAAACACTTGTCTTGGAATCGAAACTTACCTCAACATAGCTTTGAAACACCAAAGCGGTTAACACAACGAAAATAAACGCGGAGTTCATTTTTTAAAAAAATTAGAAGTCACTAGATTTCCCAACTGAGAAAAACTGCCGAGAATTCTACCAGATTTGCAGTTTTTATTTGGAGAATTATCAGCACATTTAAGTTTTATTTTGAGTTATCAACAGTTTTCAAATTTTACTGGCTATTACTATGGAGTAACATTTTCATTCATTCATTTATCAATCATTCCGTTTTTTTTTAAATCATTCCGTTCATTTATCAATAAATCGTCCATAAATTACGTAAGCATGTTTGAGGTGGGGAGGGTGTAAAAAAGACCATCTTACATGCTTAATAGGGTGTTTAATTTTAAAAATTTTTTTAAAATGTTGGAGGGCATGTTGAAAATCTGCTTCTTTCAGGTGTAGAACCACTAAAAAAATTAAAAAAAAAAATTTTTTTTTTAACCGCTTAGTGAGTCCCCAAGGCCACTTTAGCTTTTTAAAAATTGGCCAATTAAGGTTTTTTAAACTCCATTTTTTTTATCCACTTTAAGGGCCTACAAAGTATTTTGAAAAAATATTTTCTTACGTTTTCGAGGTCGTAGAACACGAATTTCACTGTCCCGAATTTTTTCGATTAAGCCCTGTGACGTCATTAGAGTTTTTATCGAGCTTATACCTGATTTTTCCGACTGAAATTCGACTTAATCTCGATTTTGGATTTCGATCTCTAATTAATATGGATTTTTTGTGTTTCGAATCAATTTCCAAAATTTTTTTACGGTCGTAAAAATTCTGAAACTTCAAAAAAAATTACAGGTGGAATTTTCCGACCGCAAAAAAATTTTGAAAATTGATTCGAAACACAAAAAATCCTTATCAATTAGAGTTTCCTGACTAAAATATTCTACTGAACACGATCTCTACATCCAGCTGGTGAGGAGTTCTTGCCATTTTTTGAAAGGCGTAAAACTTTTCAAAGAAAATTCATTTTTGCCCCAAAAAACCGAATTTTTACTTATGCCCCCACTCAGGGGTTGATCGGAAAAAAATCGGGATGGTGAAATTCGTGTTCTACGGGTATTTTTGCATAAGTATGAGCGATACCAATAAAATAAAAAAATTTGCAGGCTCCAAAATCTAGAGACCCTAAATTAAAAGAGACTGGCAAAAAAATTTGGCGCGAGAAAGCGGTGCCCACGGATCATGCGCACTGATTTTTGAAAGTTTTTGGTTATATTGCCGGTGTAAACTGCAGCAAAGTCAAAAATGGCGATTGGTTTTGTTTATTCAAAATGTACTTGTTTACCGACTCCTTAAAAAAGAGTCAGATTTTGAACGCAAACATTGAAAGTGCTTATTAAGACAACAAAACACTTAATGCTGTTCAGCTATTATTGAAAGCCACCAATTAAGTCGGATTTATTAAATTTCTAATGGAGAGCAAAACAAAAACATTCGCCATTTTTTACTGTGCTGCATTTTGCAGCGGCAGTTTTGCCAAAATTCCGAAAATTCCAACACATTAGTGCGCATGACCCGTGGGCACCGATTTTTCGCGCCAATTTTTTTTGCCAGTCTCTTTTAATTTAGGGTCTCTACCAAAATCGAGATTAAGTCAAATTTCAGTCGGAAAAATCAGGTATAAGCTCGATAAAAACGCTAATGACGTCAGAGAACTTCATCGAAAAAAAATCGAGATAGTGAAATTCGTGTTCTACGACCTCGAAAATATAAGAAAATATTTTTTCAAAATATTTTGTAGGCCCTCAAAGTGGATAAAAAAAAATGGAGTTTAAAAGACCTTAATTGGCCAATTTTTAAAAAGTTAAAGTGGACTTGGGGGGCCACTAAACGGTTAGAAAAAAAATTTGAAAAAAAATTTTTTTAGTGGTTTTACACCTGAAAGAAACAGATTTTCAACATGCCCCCCAACATTTCAAAAGTTTTTTAAAAATGAAACACCCTAATTCTTACGCAATTAATGGACGACCCCTTTAGTCCATATTCTTGACACCTTTTATTTAAAATTTTCTAAGTTCTTGTTTTTGTTCATGTATTCTAATATTAATGTTAAAAAAAAAAAAAAAAAAAAAAAAAAAAGGGCGAAAATTTAAAAAATAGTTTAAAAATATTAAATTAAAACTTATATTGTCGTTCCTACGCGCAGCGAATGTGCTGGATTGGAAGACAGCTAATCTCTGTTATACTTGTATTATATTTTAAAATTGTTCAATAAATAAAAAAAAAAAAAAAAAAAAAAAAAATTTTCAAAAAAATTTTAAAGTCCTCGCTTTAGCAACTTTAAGTTTCTTGTAAAAGTTTAAGTTCCTTGAAAATTTACAAGAAATTTTCTAAGTTCTTGCTTTCTTCATGTCGTTTTTACTATTAAAAAAGGCCAAAATTAAAAAAAAAATAGTCAAAATATTATTTAAAATTTAACTTTTTAAAAAGTAAAATTTACAAGAACTTTTTTAAGTCCATGCTTTCGTTCATGGCGTCTAATTTTAAAATAAAATTTTCACTTTAAATTTCTTGTAAATTTTACTTAGGAAAAAATTTAAAAAAAGCAGAAAATTAAAAAAAAAAAAAAAAGTAAAATAAAATTTTGGTGCGAACATACCGACACCCGGACACACCCACATAGACAGACAGATTTCCCCAAGATCGAGCCCCAAGACGTAGTCTTACGTCAAAAAAATAAATAAATAAAAACAAATAATTTTCAACTATTATCCTGATTGTTTTATTGTAAAAAAAAAGCCAGAAACATTTTAATTTAAAATTTTCATTTTGAACTAAATTTTTTGAATGGATTGCGGTGATTTTTTCGGGAGTTGCGTTGAAGTGGGCAGGATTTGAGATGTTTTGCCTGACTAAAAATGTACTTCCTAATGCCTTTTGTTATTTGTAATCTGTAAATAGAAAAAAAATAGAGATATATATTTGTTTCAGCTAAAAATCCGAAAAGAAAAAAAAAATATTACCTTCAGGTGCAGATTTTCTTCAGCGGTCATGAAGGGAGAAAGGATTTAATAATAATATTGGTAATTGTAAGGTTGGTAATTGTATCCATATCCATACTGCGAGTATCCAGGATATTGGTAGTTATAATTGTAGTAAGGAGACTTAGCGTATCCTGGATAATAAGGATAATATCCTCCTGGGTATCCGCTCGGGTATCCTCCTGGATATCCTCCTGGGTATCCTCCCGGGTATCCTCCATAGTATCCTCCATAGTATTGCCCGTATGTTGGTTTAGCCGCTGCTGGTTCAGCCTCCGCCTGCAAAGAGAGAAAATTTCCCCGGTTAATCAATTGCATACAGTTTCATATTCAAAGTCCCGACTTACCTGAACGTAGGCTTGGCATGCCAAAGCAGCCACGACAGCAAAAAGTATTGCACGGTACATTTTTAAAAAGGGAATTTGCTTGAGACTCAGAATGCAACTCAGATCTTGCACGGTCTTTGCAGCCTTTTTATTCGGAAAAGTTATCAGCATGATTCGTTATTAATTTTTTAACGATCGATAAAAGCTTTAATTTTACGTGGTCTTCTGGTATTGGGCACTGGAGACTTAAATTAAAGGTCAGTAGGCTTCATTCAAAAAATGTGATAGGGCACGTAGGCAATCGCGATTTATTTCAGTTTTATGGTTTCTTTTTTTATTCGATCTAAAATTTTGTAAACAAATTTTGACCTTTAAAATAGTTGTAAAAAAAGTAAGAAAAAAAAAAAAAAAAAAAAAAGTCAGCATGTTTGTTGTAAATTTTTTTAAAATGTATGATCGCCGATATCATAAATAGGCAAAGCTTTCGAAATGTTCATGTATCTTCCTTGAATTTTGCAAATGCCTATAAACCTTATTATTTCTTAAGGGTGCACTTCAATGCATTTTCCCCATAATCATTAGACATCTTGAGCTTGCATTATGGACATCATGGCCGGTTTTGCTGTACGATAAACATAATTCTAGAAGTGCGTTGAATTTTAAAAAAAAAAAAATTCTAACCGGCATATAAAGCGGTTGACAATTATATGAACGTCTAAATCTACCTAATTCAAAAATCATATTTAGATAGGTAGCCCGACTTTAATCCATACTGTTTGAAGAGTACTCCCTGTTAAAATTATAGTCGGAAGTAAGGTTTTTAATCCCCCGGGATCCTCGATTTTACAATTCCAAAATCCCGCCAACCCCGATGGCTAAATCCCTGGATTTCGGGATTCAGGTATTTACTGGACTTTACACTTTTTTTTTTTTCTGTTATAGACCGGCGGTTGACGGTTTGAATCAATTGCTTCGAGAAGTATTTGGCTTTTCGATAAACCCGCCGAATACGGTTAATCTGCATTTTTTTTTTTTTTTTTATTATATTCAATTAACTGCTTACGCAGGTCTTTTTTTTCTGTATTCTATTAACTGCTTGCGCAGGTCAGGGACTTTTTCTTTTCTGGTATGCGACAACCAACTCGTACAGTGAGGTTAAGATGACTGCATTTGTAAGTTCCCGCCATCCCCGCCAGAGGGGAAGAGTGTCGGTGCGGTCACCCATCCAGAAGCTGGCCCGCATCAATGCTGCTTAACTTCATTGATAGCCAAACCGCTACATGTACAAGTCACCACTCCGACCTCTCTTCACTTAATTATTAAAATTAAGTTGCGAACCGATTTTGTTTTCAGCCATATTTCGAGCCAAACTTCGAAATTGACTTAAAAAATCCCAAATTTTTTTTCGTATCTTTTCGGTCTCTTTTATAAAATACAGTTCAAAATGTAGTTCTCTTTTGGCGGTCTAAATAACAATTCTAGGGAGTTAAAAGTTGTTTTTTTATTTTTATTTTTCCTTTTTTTTCGCAGCTTAAAATCCAGCTTTTTAATTTTTTTTTTCAAATTGCTTCTTGTATATTAATTATTTACCAGTTCGGATTACTGATCCTAGCGGCTCCATGAAAATAATTTAGTAATTTAGTAATTTATTAATATTTAGTATTCTTCTAGTAGAAAATGAATATTTACGAACCGCTGAATTTTTAAAGCTCTCGGTTGTTTTTTTAAGAAAAAAAAAGTTGACTGAAATCACTAATTCATAAGTTAAACATTTCCTTTAAGCAATCCCGGGATTCCGGAACTGAAAAATTTTTAATCCTGAAATCCCGGGATTTAAAAAACCGACCGGGATCGGAAACCCTAGTCGGAAGATGTTGAATATTTTTACACTTATTTTTACGGATATTTCGGGATTTTCTTATTTTATTTTTCTGAAGGAAATTGAATGATCGCCGAATTAAACGCATAGAGCTATTGACTTTACACTGTATGTCAGTGAAGATTTCTTGAAAAAAAAATTGAGAAAAATTTCTTGAAAAAAATTCTTGAAGAAAAATTTTTGTTGTGAATCTTACGAATTCAGATTACTCAAAACATTCGAGTGTTTAACTAAAACATTTTTTTTTTTCGGTTGACTTTCCCTTACATAAATGTAATAATAACAGAACTGGAAAATGGACACGAAAGTAAACTTTAAAATTGCTCTCCTGTAAAATTTTAAAGTGCTCGATTTGAACCCATTCAGTTCAAGGCTCGCGATTCGGTACCGATTCCAAAATAAGAATTGATTATAGCAAAACTGATCAATTTTTCACCTCGAAAAAATCGATTCCTGAAGTGACGATTAGTGTTGCAGATATTTTATCGATATATCGATAAATCGACCCAAAAATTAGCCATATTTTTTCGATATTTACAATTTTATCGATAAATTTTCGGTCAATAATTTGAACGATATTTTCGGAAAAAAACTGTATTTTTTCGGAAACGGAAACTTTACAAAACAAAGTTTTTAGAATATGTAGGAAAAAAGTAGTATGAACAAGTTTTTTAATTCTTTTTGGCCAACAACTTTTTTTTTTTCTTTTTTTTTTTTTTTTTAATTGGTTTAACTTATTGATAGCTTTTCAATTGATATATCGATAGGTCGATATTATTTTTAATAAAAATATCGATATACTACCGATAACTTTTTTTGATTTATCGGCAACACTAGAGGCGATTCAATTCGCCCTCTTTTGGTTATTGTTTTAGGGAGAACCGGATTGGGGTTATACATTCCAAATTTTAGCGCAAAAAAAAAAAAAAAAAGACACCTACAAAAAAAAATTTAATACATATCGTGTATGACACAAAAAAAATGGTTTTGACAATGAGTTCAGCGTTTTCTTGCTTTTAGGATTTCGGGATGCTTCTATAGCAGAGATCCTAAAAGAGGTTAGAAATTAGCCATTCATCCATTTTCGGTTTTTTGATAAACCCGAAAAATAAATTCCCTTCTAAAGTATTCAATTTTTTAATAGCTTTTCAAATGGTTTCTGTTGTTTCATTTTTACATTTGTTTTCCAAAAAAAAAAGTCTTAAAAAAGGTGCTTTTTACACGGTGTCAAAAAAAAATCGATTGTTTCCGACTTTTGCTTCCTGGTCAAGATATCATTATTTAGGGCGTAAGACCCCTCCTTTTTTTTCACCCCCCCCCCCAAAAAAAAAAATCTTTTGTGTTGTCTGGTATAAGTATCTTAGCATTTTTTTCGTCTCGCAAGTTATTTAAACTGGCATTACTTTAAAAAAGATTCCTAAAGATTATTTTTTTTTCCGAATGAAAAAAATTGAGAGCTCTTTTTACATCATACGAACCAAGATTTTTTGACGGGGGAGCAAAGATCTGAAATTTTTTCGGGAGCTTTGTAGGCACCAGTAGCTTATATATTTGAAACATTATTTGTAAATTTCTTTGAAATATGGAGATTTTAATGAAAAGAAAGTATTTTTATAATGAAAAATCTTTCAAATAATCCTTACGTCTTAAATTTTTGAGATTGTAGGAGATATCCATAAAAATAAAAGTTTTCTCATTCTCCTACTTTAGGCTGAGGTACTCGAGCTTCAATTTGTAGTCAGCCTAGAAAGCTGAATTTTTCGTATTGGAATCAGGCATCTTAGTTGTCCTGTATGTCCTATAAAATTCCTATTTTTTTGAGTTTGTCGTATTTTTTTTTTTTTTTTTTTTTTTTTTTGTTTACAATTAAAAAATGCCTAAAAAATTCATTTTTTCTTAGGTAAATTTAATATTTTATGATAAAGTTATTTTCCGCTGCAATATTTGATTTTTATGATAACTTTTCTTTACTTGACAAACTTTTTAACTTCTTTACTTAACAAGCTTTATAATAAAAAAAAAATTCCAACCTTCTTTATCATAAAATTTTGATCCTTCACCCCCCCCCCCCAAAAGAAAAAAAAAAAAAAAAAAAAAAAAAAAAAAAAAAATTAAATAGCCTTTGTTCTGTATTTTGTCCATAGCTGTCCTCACCAAAATCGATATTGTGGAATCGAAGACCCTATTAAGTTTGAATTTTCGGGGAAATTCGTCCAATTTATCCTAAATTTCTTTGACATCATTTTAAATTTTTCTTTAGGTCTTGGCTTTATCTGCGTTATGTGCAGTATATCCGCAAAAAAAAAAAAAAAAAAAAAAAGAATGAAATCTGCTTTTGAAAATTCCTTATTGGACCCTCGGTTTTGTTTTTTTTTACTTAGTTCTTAAACAAACGGCTATTCTCTAATTTCGAAGTGAATTTCGGAAAAATAAAATATCATTATTTTGCAGTAGTGACGAATCGCTTTCAAATTAGAAAAAAGACTAAAACCCTGAATATTTTCATTCTTCCTGTAAATCGGTGGGAATATTTTTTTTAATCTAATGAACTATATTGAATGGGAAGTGAGCTGAAAAAAAAAGTGATCAAAATTTAACACTTTTTTTTTTCAGTTAGTTTTCAAAAAAACAGTATTTATTATATATATAGAAGTCCTACGGGATAAATGAACAGCCTTAAAACTCTTGAAAATAATGTCCAATCCAATATATATATATATCCTATTTTTTTTTTCTAATATATGTTGGTTCTACATTATAAAAAAAAAAAAAAACTTTTGTACGGCAATTTTTATTTTCTAAAATCTTTTCATTCAAAGTATAAGTTTTGGGAAAAATTTTTATGGCTTTGTTCAAAAACAATAAAAATTTTGGTTTTTGCCAGTTATTGATTACGTGCGTTATCGGATTTTTCAATGCAGGCTTAAAAACTTGTCAACAAAGCTGTAGCTACAAAATGTCAGAAGCACACACATTGAATAAAAGTCTTACGTGGTGCCTTAAAAATTAATGGCGGGTAGCATAGATAATTTTCCCAATAAAAAAGGTGTCAAGAGCGTAACTTTGCTGAGTTGGTCACTGAATTTGAATCAGTTTAGAAACTTCAATTTTTGAAAATGTACCGAGCCGTTTTTCTTGTGGTTTTGGCTGCTTTGGCCTGCCAAACCTTTGCTGCGGTAATTTTATTTTTCTTATTTTTTTTTATTTAAAAAATCGTTTACTTTATTCGCAATTAATTTTTTTCAGCCGGAGGTAGAAGAGGCGAGTGCTAAAGAAGCTTCTGCTTCCCCAGCATATTATCCAGGTTATCCTTACCCGAACTACCCTTACCCGAGCTACCCTTACCCGAACTACCCTTACCCAAGTTATCCTAAAGCTCCTAGCTATCCGGGGTATCCCAGCTATCCTGGGTATCCTTATCCTGGGTATGGTTACAGTCCTTATAGATACTACTCTCCCTACTCCTACTCCCCATACAGTTATTCCAATTATTACAGCTACAGTTATTAAGTAATAGCTGAAGATAAATTCGGCGTGCCTTTCTAACCGGCGATAAGTCTACATTCAAAGGTAAGTCCCCACATACATTTACTTTTCCGAAATAAAGCCTTGGAATTTTTCTTTTTTTTACAGATTGAAAAACGAAAAAGTATTAATGGTCTGGACAATGCCGAAGTATGATGATTTCTATACTGCTCAAAATTGGATATAGACACAAAAACTGGACTGAATTTATAAAATGTAAATAAAGCCTTATTTATTTTAGATAATAAAAGAGAAATCTTCATACTTAAAATCAAAAGTATGGTTCTTTTAAATACATCATTATTCCTTTCCAAATCTTTTTTGCAATTATTAAAATTTTTTCGGGAATTTGCAGTTTTATTTTCTATTTGGTTTAAATAATGCCTACGCATCCAAAGAACAAAACTATTTCCGTATATTTGGGATTTTATTTAATTTTTCTCCGATCATTCATTCCACTAATGTATATCTGCTGCTTTTTCCAATAAGTAAGGATAAGAAGGAAAAAAAAAATTAGTTTTTAGTTTACAATTTACAATTCTGACTAAATTTTAAAATCCACACAAGACTACGCTCTTGGTCAGGATGTGTAATTTCATTTCAAAAATAAGGCAATTGCTTTAACGGTTTTTGCTGCTTCTTGCCAACTAGTAAGGAACATAACTATGTTTTACTATAATGAATAGTTATGTTTATTATTTATTTATTTATTTATTTATTTAACTCTAATCATGGTTCTTTTTCTTTCGCAAAATAAATGTGAAGAAAAGAAATTGAAAACATTTTAGCGGAATTTTGCGATTAAATTTTAATTTATTTACGAACACATTTTTTCCTACATTTGTTAAATTTTCGAACACTGATTCAAGGTGTCATTTTTCTGTTTTAATGTTGGCAATAAAATTTACCAATCGACGCCATTTTAGTTATCCACAATGTCGGATAAACGTCGATTTAGCGATGTAGATCGCAATACTTCAAATAACTTGGATAATCCG
This sequence comes from Liposcelis bostrychophila, assembly GCA_037577465.1. Taxonomy (NCBI): domain Eukaryota; kingdom Metazoa; phylum Arthropoda; class Insecta; order Psocodea; family Liposcelididae; genus Liposcelis; species Liposcelis bostrychophila. The sequence continues at coordinate 12,612,024 of CM075210.1, forward strand.
CCATATTCTAGGTTATTCATTGTTTGTAATAAAACTGTGACCGAAGAAACGTTAAGAAATGAATTCGGAAGGTTTGGAACCATTGAAGAATTGTGGTCCGTTAAGGATCGTCAAACATCAGAATTTAAAGGTAACCCATGCTACGTGTTTATCATGTGCACCTAATTTTTTTTTTCTATTTATTTGACTGAGACCCGGTAGGAAATATGAATGAATGCATAGAAATCATATGGAGATTTACTAAACACCCAGACGGGGAAAAAATTCAAGTTGTTTTTAATCCACGGTAGCATAAGAGGTCGCTGCCTTTTGCATATTAAAAACTTGTTTTTATAAATATAGGCTTTAACGTCAAATCACAGAGGTGTGAAATCTTGATTTTATTATTTTTTCAGGTGTTGTTTATATTAAATTTGCAAAAACATCAGAGGCTGCTAGAGCTTTGGAAGAAATGAATGGAAAACATGTTGAAGGAGGGAACAGACCGATCAAAGTACTTATTGCTCACAGGTGAGGAAAAAAATTGGCACAGATGCATTTAGAAGGAAAATTTTATTTTCATTCATTAATTGGTTTATGTTTGCATTCACAGTCGAGGTGAAGGATCCAAAAAAGATCCTTTAGAGGAAGAACGATTGCTGCGATTATTTGTTGTTTGTAAGAAAACAAGTACAGTCGAAGATTTAGAAGCACATTTCAGTCAGTTTGGAGAGATTGACAATATTAAACTAGTTAAAAACAGAGATACAAATGAAAACAAAGGATTTGCATATGTTAAATATTATAAGTATGCATTAATCACCTTTAAAAATGATAAAATTGAGTTTTAATTGATTTAAATTTTTTAGGATGTCACATGCAGCTTTAGCTTATGAAAAATGTGATAGAAGTTACAAACCCAAATTTGCTGAGCCCAAACCACAACCTCCTCGTTTTAATAATGGCTATGAATCTTATGACAGATTTGATGGACCTGGATATGTACCAGGACCTTCTACAGGTTATGATAATTTCAATTCAGGTGGTGGTATGTACATATGAATGGCATTCATGATGATGTATGGAACTGCAAAGTCTCTGTCAAAAAATAAGAGATGTTTAATTGTTATTTTCTTTTTCCTCCACAATAAATAACTTTTAATTTTTTTTTGTTAGCAGGTGTGCCAAACAGCGTTACCAGTTTTGTCAACAATTATCCTGTAAAAGGAGAGCCATTTACAAAACTGCAAGTTTTGGTATCACCAATGGTTACACAGGAACAGCTATGGAGAATATTTGACATTGCACCAGGGATGGATTATTGCAGAATATTTCCAGATTTCAGATCAAAAGCGGTAAGATGAAAAAGCCTTACATATATGCAAAAAACATTTAAAAACAAATTTTTTTTTTTTTAGGAGCGTTTATTAGCAAGTGTTGTTTATGCAACACCACAACAGGCAGCTTATGCAAGAGATAAAATCCATGGATTCGAATATCCTCCTGGTCAACATATGATTGTAAGACCTGATTATTCTGAAAATACTCAACAAATCCAACAAATTCCACCCCCATTTCAACCGAACCCTTCTGCATTCCCTAACTTAATGCCCGGTGGAGGCGGGTCGAATCTCAGCAAAGCCGATATCGAATTGTTAGCCGAAAACATCAAACAAGCTACCGCAGTTTTGAAAGCACACACCAGCATTTCTGGCATTTCTCCTGCTTTATATGACCCTCATTATTGTACGGCGAAGTTACCGCCGCCCAAAAAATTTGAAAACGAAGAACCTAGTGGAACTGAAGCAAGATTGTTTGTTGTTTTTAACCCTAGCATTCCTGAAAGATATGCCATAAAAGATGTCTTTGGACGATTTGGAAAGATTACTGATATTTTCTTACTAGCCACAAAAAATGTTGGCTACATCTCTTACAACAGGAAAGAATCTGTTAATGATGCGATTGCTGTAAGTCTATAACATTTTGAATGAAAAATAAGGCAAAAAAACTGATTGTTTTTTTTTTTTTTTTTCAGGCACTACACGGTCAAGAGCTGTGTGGCATGTATATGAAAGTCATGGAAGCAGAACCTAGACGTACTTCTGGAGGACCTGATGAGGATAGACGTAAAAGATTAAAAATGCAGGACGATTAAAGAAGAGTAAGTATATTTTTTATTTTTTTTTATTTTTTTTTTTTATTCATTTAGAATGTGATTTTTTTTTTATAATCCTTGACTAATTTTTACCCTTTTTATTTACTTTTTTATTTTTATTTTTATTTTTTCCTGCGTGTGATATGAAATAATAACGACATCATTGTTTTTCCTGTTCTTTTTTTACACAGACTAAAACAAAAACAAAAAAAAAATATGACTTAACCACCAGGCGACGACCAACGAGACCTTATTTATATTCTTAAACAAAATAAAAACCACAAGACCTCGGAACTTCTCCCGCAGGACGAGGAACTTAAAGACATTGAAACCAGAAAAAAATACATGTGGACGTTTAAAAAAACCATCTTAACGTCGAACGGGAAACATGGAAGTATTACGGAATGGTATAAGGTTTCTCTAATTTAGAAAATATTTTACTGACTTTTTTTATTGGTCGAGGAGGTATTGGAAGCTGCTTTCTTGAACAATATAATCCAATTATCTTTTAGTTATCCTCCCAAAATTTACTCATAACGATCAAAGCAGTTTAGGGTTTGTTTTTCGAAACATCACATATTAAAGATTTTTTTTTCATATTTTTAATCCCTCGTCTAATGTTTTTTAATTTTGTTATTTTTAGTAAAAACATGTACGTATAGTTTAGCCTAAATGTTAGTTCTTAAACTCTAAAAAAAAAATCTCCACTTTTTTTTTTACTCAAAACCTAACAATTTTTTTTTAATTAAAAAAAAAGGTCCTGAAAGATCAAATATCTGTAAATAAGGGTGTGTGACCTTGATGTATTTATTTAAAATATTAAAAATTTGATGAAAAGGTTTGACGATTATATTTGCCCTACTAACTCCTTGGATCGTCGGACCTTTCAGTTATTTTTTTTTTTCAATTTCAACGAATGGGACGTTTTTACACGACCTAAAATTGAAAAATTACACAAGGACCGTTATTTGACTTTAGAAAAATAAACGTAGAACCATAAAACACAAGAACATTAAACGGTATTTCTAAATATATTTTGTATTTTAGGTAAGTCTAAACTTATATTTATGATTGTTAAAGTTTTTGTTAAATTGAAATCATTTTATAGTACGAAAAAGTAACTAATATTTTTTTTATTTTATGTAGTAAAAATGAAATAGTGATATTATTGGATGGAATCCATTAAAAAGCTAAAAATGTGCTAAGTGGAGACAAGCCTTGCGCTCTTTTTGCGGAGTTTAAATTGAGGCTGCGAAGAATGTTGGACTAGGCAAAGAAGGTACAATTTTTTGTTTTCAAATTATTTGATACAGTTTTTGTTTGTTTAATTCATTTCATACGGGTTCATTAAATAAGTCCTCCTATTCCTCGTTGAACTCGTGTTTGTAATAATAATCATTTTTTTTTAAACTTCAAATATTAACTACCAAAAACAGCCAATATCTAAATGAAGAAATTAAAATAATTTTATTAAAGATTTTTATCAGACATTTACGAGAAGAATAACATTTTTTTTTAGAGATATTTTAATCACATACATTAGAATAAAATGTGAAATAAATACATATTTATGCTAAAGGTTTTGTCCGTAACAAAATTCTTATACACACAAGTGAAAAATCAAAATCGAAAAAAACTGGGGGCGCTTCGCCGTCCGGACAAGACTTGTCAACCAGGCTTTATTTATTAATCTTAGTTAACAGAAGTTAAATTATTCTTTTTTTAAATTTTGTTTTAGAATTCCGAGTCATCAAAGAATAAAAATCCTCGGACAGGTATTTACAATATAGTTTTATATTGTGGAAATATTTTATATAAAAATTTTGGAATAAATATTTATTTTAAGAAAAAAAATTAACACGATGTCTTCTCGTCGCAAAAAGAAAAATCTCTTTTCTGACAAGAGTAACCTGATTCCATTGGACCAACCCTTTTGGTAATATAAAATCAAATGAAAAAAATTTTTTTTTTAGATTTGTAGGCCTCAAATTTAATGGATTGAAAATTTTATGTAAAGCTATTGTAAAGTTTAAGTGCTTACTGCTCTTTCTGCTAGACGGTTAACCAGTAAGTTGATTAACCTAATTAGAGTTAGCTAGGTCATTATTATTGTAACATGGTTTTTCTATTAATTGATTAACCATTAGTTGTAGAATATTTAATGCCTTTTAGAGCAGGTGGCTAAAAAATACTCCGTTCCATTTTTACAATAATTGAACTAATTCAACGTTTAATCCAAATTACGTGGGTTACGCCTTTAGTGATATCAGAGCATAAGATAGATTTTAGAGAAAAAAACTGAATTAAAATGATGCATAACAATTAAAAAAAAAAAAAAAAAATGCTATGAAACTGGGCAATTTTTTGCATAGAAATTGCTACCAAAAAAATATTTTGGTTTTAACTCTTCAAAATGCAAGCAGAAAATATTTTTCAATTATGATAGATTTGTTATCATAGGAATTGTGCACTTACCAGACGTCTTGGTTGGAAAACTGGACAGTTGGTATTAGAGAAACCTTAAGAAGTTAGTTTTAAATTTTACCTTAACCTCCAAATCGTAATGAGACTTTGAAAGTCAAAACCGTAAATTGAATTATAAGAATAATATTTAAATAACGTAATGTTCTAAATTTCTAGCATGTCCGATATTAATTCTGTTTTCTCCCATATGCAAACGTATCTTGTCTGCACATGCTATACCCTTTCCTGCTATGGATAGGTTTATTTTCGTGCGTCGGAGGTGAACTAACGTATCTCCATCGTAAACATGATTGGAGATGGTCTGTTTCGAATCTTTATGAAAATCGCGTGATCATGCGACTGCAAGTTTACAGCTCAACTTGAGGTCGCGTGGAAAAACGTTGAAACAGATTAACTCCAATCATATTTATGATGGAGATACGTTAGTTCACCTCCGACGCACGGATTTTTTGTTTTCCTGACCGCTCACACTTGCTTAACCTAACTTAACTTACCTGACTACCTGACCTATGAACCTGAACCTGTACTGAACTACACTTAAAGTGATTAAAGGTTTTTTTTTTTTTTTTTTTTTTTAATTAATGGTCTCTATGAATGTTTTTTTTTTAAAAAAAAAACAGCTTTTTCGTTTTACGTATCTTATTAAATAATTTTTCGCGTGAGCCTAAAAAACTTTTTAACACTTGTTGGAAGTTTAAACTTCCCCAACGCATATTTTACCAATTCTTTTTCTTGTCATAAGATTTATGATTTATAAATGTTAAAAATCCAAGGTAATCATTGCGGAGTTATCAAATCTACCGTTTTTTAATTAAATCCCTCCCCATCGTTTTTTCGTTTTTCATGTTAGCAAGCCATTAGAACCGAACAGTTTTTAGCTACTTGTAAAGAAAAGGAAGAAAAAAAAATGTCAACTTAAAAACTGGATCGTTTATTATAAATGATACCTGTGGCTTGAAAACACGAGAAGTGGAATTTGAAATTTATTATTTTCTTCCGGTTACCTTCCGTCATACGTCAGGACCCTGTTGCTTCAACCGGGGTAATGAACACTTCAACTTGTCAGTTTTTTTTTATATCGTTTTTATTTTTATTTTTTTATTTTTCTTTTTAGGGTTTTTGCCAAGTTCACGAATGAAAGAAAATCAGGTTATGTTTTCTGCATAAATCTTTCGGGTGTCTCTTACGAAAAAGAAAAACAAGAGTATGAGGTAATAATAAACTCGATTCCCCCGAGGGCTAAAAGTTTCCATGGTGACGAAAAAGGTGTGAACACAAAATAAGCCGCATGGAAATACGTGCATAATAAATTCTCCATATATCAACCTTTTATGTGAAAACAGTTGATATGAAGGTAAGTATAAGATTAATTCATTAAAATCTTTTCTGATATTAATTTAGATTCCTGGACATTAGGGTCACGCGAAAAAATAAGGAAAATAACAAAAGGGATAACATATTAATTATGCTTGTTTTTATATTATTTCCACACAAAAACACGCGTTGAACGAAAATTTTCCCCTTTTACCCGAAAATAATTTTCGACATAAAGATTCTATATTGAACTTTAAATCCATGTAAATGTCATCGATCTAACCTTTCACGACCTCTTGCATTATTGCTCCTTTTAACAGAAAATTCGACACGCGGTCGTAATTTTAGTTCCTTATGGTGCTCATAGCGAAGTAATCATCTCTGCCGTTGCCTTTCTCTCTTTTTTTTTTTTTTTCTTTCTCTTATATATATTGCTTCCTTCAACCCAAAGTGTTTCTTTATTTGAATTTTCTTTTTATCAGTTTCTACCCGAATCGTTTTCAATTATTTTCTTTCAGTTTTTCCCCCGGGGGCTTGCTTTTCCCAGCAAGAAATTTTTTAAGGTCTCGGAAAGAAAAAATATTAACCTTCATTTGACTATATAGATTCATTTATAGCGTTCTCTTGTTTTAGGTTGCATAATCGTTAATTTTAAGGCTCTCTCTAGCCATGGTATACTCTCCATCAGAGTTATCATTTTTTTCATTTTTTAATTTTTTTTTTTTTTTTTTAAATTTGCTTTCGCAAAAATTTGCTTTCGGGGGGCCTTACAATATTTTATTTTGAAAATAAGTACAAAAAAAAAAAAAAAAATTTGAAAGAGATTTTAGGCTCACTTCACCGCTTCATAAATTTTCATTTTTTGCATAACCTTTTTTTTTCTTAGGGCTTCAAGGTATGCGATCAGGGGTGTCATTTCAGATTTTTTTTGGGGAAAACAAAGATGACTTGGTGCGGACAGGCATGTTTCAGCTTAAAGGGGGGCGGACATAAGATATGGTTCCTATACTGATCTTATGAAAGAACCAGGAGGCAGGAACAAGTACCCCCTTAAAACCCCAAATGATGCCACAGCATGCCATTAAGCTGGAACACCAGTGACATAAGAAAACAATGCTTTTTGAAAGTTGAGTTTCTCTATAAAATTATTATATACTTTTTAATTTACTTCTGTGTGAGCGAAGTTTGTTTCCAGGGAGAAAAAAAACCTAATTTTGCTACATTGACAAGCACAACGATTCCCCGTCTTCTAAACCAGTTAAAAATGGACTGTAAAAAGATGACAGGAAACGTTCTTTCCCATGTTATTTGTTTGCAAAGCCGTCTCCTTAAAAGTAAACAATCGTGCTGTACCTTGCAAAGACATGTTCGTTGAATATTAAAACGGGGTAAGTGATAACGGTTTTTTTTTTTTTTTCAATTATTAGTGCGTTGAATTAAAAGGTATATTAAAAAAAAATTTTTTTTTTTAACTTGCTTGTTAAAATTATATAAAATGATTTGTTGACATCTTTTATTTATTTGTACAAGGCAAGGTAACAGTTGTTTTTTATATTTCGAAATGGAATTTTAGAAAAGTAATTAAAAATGTCGACTAGTGATGTCGCTGGTGTTTCACTTTAAAGGAGTAAAGCATTTATAGTATTTTTTATACCAAGGACAGCAAGTGGCCCTTATCTGAATTTGAGACATGGTTGCCAAGCCGAGCCGGCAACCCCGCTGTCTCCAGTTCAGAAAAGTGCCAATTTCTGTCCTTGGTATAAAACATATTTTTCATTACAAATGAAAATAGGAAGTTTTTTTTTTTCGGTTTTCTTATTCCATGGTTAGCTTAAGTGTTTATCTAAGTTAACTTTTTAGTCCATGGAAAAAAAATAATGCCACTTTCGTTATTTCAAAAAGTTATGCTTTTTGCTCCTCCGAACAGCACCCTTCTTAGAGAACTTTGCGCTCCCTCTAACCCTTTCCGGCTGCCTGGGAGTGGGGGTCCGCAGCCGATCTACCTTTCTCTTTCACTGGAATCATTCAAGTACTATGTGCACAGCCTGAGGGGGTCGGGGGTTCGGAATATATTTAAATCTTGCTTAGGTAATACCTGAATAACTCCATTAGTGTCCACGACTATGAAATTTCAGTATAAATTCATAAAACTATCTTTCCAAATCGCGAGCCCTTAATTAACATCATTTTCAAATAATCAAGACATCCATTTGTCCGATTATGTTATAAACATACATAAAACGTTCATTAAAATTTATGAAACCCTAAAACAGAAATGAAAAAAAAAAAAAAAAAAAAAAAAAATCTGCATTGTAGATTTAATGAAATTATTTAATCCAATTTATATTCATTTTACACTCGAATAGTAGCCAGGACAGGAAAAATAATCGAGCAATTTTTTTTTTTTTGAAATGATTTTTTTTTTTTGTTTTTTTTGTTTGTTTATTTACAAATGTGAACCAAACATTAAATCTCTTGTTACATAACCGAAGAGGAATCTATTTCCGGTTCGTTCTACGTATCTTGTTCAAATTCAAAAAAATTGATATTTGCTTTTTGGATTTTTTTTATTGTCAGCATTTTTTTTTTTTTTTTTTAATTTTTATGTGTGATGGCGTTGTTCACTAAGTAAATCTTTTTTTTAGAGAGAGAAAGAGAGAGAGAGAGAGAAAAAGGAAAAAAATCGGTGTGATTGATATTAATCCCGACGGAGACCATACAATTTATATTGTATAATTTTTTCCTCTCATTTTTTTTGGATTTCACGTGACTTGCTTTTTTAACGATTGCCTGTGCTAAAATTTAAAAAAAAACTTTGAGCTTGATTTTGCAGTTATAAAGTAAAAATTCCTAAGTATCTAATTTTCTCTTTTGGACCTATTGTTTGGAAAATCACATTCTAACACGTTTTATTGTTTCGTTAAAAGGTTAACGGATCAAACATGGCGTCTGTGACTTATTCCGAATACATTTCATTCTGCGATTTGCCGAGCTTCGGCATGGCCATAAAAATATTTGTAATTAATTGGCTGGAAATTAAAATCATTGAACAAAAGGAATTAAGCTGATCTAGATTTGTATAAAAGGAGGGGTGGACGATGGACTCTCTTAATTTTTAAGAAAATAACGTTTCTTTTTTTGAATTGAACGTAGCACCGGTAGAACGAACCCTAATGCAGAAATAATTGACTGTAAACGTACAATAAGATTAGACAAAATAGACATTAGCTTAACAGGAAGACATGGATGATTATGACTATAAGCGGTTTCTGTTTGCAGATTTCGATAAAAAAAAATTGAAAATAAGTAAAAGTGTATCTTTTAAGATAATCGGATTGAAGAAATCTTATTTCGACCGATTTCCTCGAGAAATCCGGAAAAAAAGTTACAAGTTTTTTGGATTTAAAAAAAAAATCTACTTACGTATGCTTCGAAAAATACAGCGGGGTCTGAAAGCAGAAACCGCACTTCTTTTTTTTTTTTAATTTTTCTTTTTTTATTCCTTTTTTTTTTTTCATTTTTTGACTTAAATAAAAGTTGAATCTTTCAGATGATATAAAAAGGTCTAAGCTTAAGGGTTTTTTTTAAAAAAACCTCCCCTATTACTGCCACCCTTTTACCATCAGTTTTTCTTTTTCAACCAAATGGTCGCAACTTTATTACCCTGCTCTTATGAATTGTGAAGAGTTTATATCAAACATTCATTCATTTTTGTTTTAAAACTCCTTTCTTTTTCATTATTAATGTGTTTCATAAGACTGAAATATAATTAATTTTTTTTCTTAATAGAAAGAATTAATTTGGGATTTCTTTTATCGTTTTGCCAGGATAAATGAATATGCGTTGTATATTTTTTTAAATTTTTTTAATGTATATTTTTTTATTTTTTTATTTTCAGCTTGACCGCTGGTATAGAAGTGGGAAGTGCCGGATTTACGACCATGCGAAATTGGCAATGGCTAGGCTGCTCATTACAAAATCAGGTCCTTAATGTAGCTGTGGGAAAAAAAGGTAGGTCCTTTCAAGATTTCCTAGGGGCCAATTTTTCAAAAATTCGGACCTGAAGTTAAGTGTAATAAATTCCAACAGTTATAAAGGCTCCATCTTATCGACTTATTTCCATACATTTAGTGTGATGTAGGAAAATTCAGAAAAATTACGAACCTCTCATACAATTAACTACAGAAGGAATTTATTATTTTTTATTATTTTTAACGATATCCACGCTTGTTATAAAAAATGGTTCACTTCATTTAACATTATTGCATGATTACCACAGTACGACCTCAATGACCGTTTACCCGAAAGTAAATTAACATCAATTTCGGAGTTAAATTATGTACAAACGATATAATATTTTATTCCCTTCATTACGAAAATGCAACGTTTTTTGATATAAACTCTTTTTCCATTTTTTTCTCACTTTATTTAACACTTAAAATTTAATTCAATTTAATTACTGATTGTCTTATTATTGAAAATCCTCATATTTTCCCCGTCTTTTTTTATACCGATCAAGGCGTGCTTGAAACTTATTTATTTTTTTCTAAAAAGAAAACACCTGCTGCACGGAAAACTAAAAAGGCTTTTTCTTTTTTCCATCGCCTGATTTCTATTTAAAGAGAAAACCTTCTTATCTCTTTTTAAATCGATCCGCCAGTCTATATTTTTGAAAAGAGATCAAAAACCCTTTTCAAATCCTGGGTTTAGATAAATTAAATTTTCGATTTCGTTTCCGACAAAAACCAAATGCTCAACCGCTACCTTTTAGAGAAAGAGAGAAAGTCAAGTTCCCAATTGAATAATGAACTAAAACCAGATGAGCGGGAATCGTTATGAAATGGTAACAAACGCCGATAATTTATATAAATCAAACTAATTAAAATTCAGGGAATATTTTTATTTGATTTATTGTTTTTTTGTTCCTATGGATTTGCACGTCTTTTATTTAAAAAAAAAAGAAAAAAAAAAAAGCTTTGATTTTTCTCTTATAAAATAAAACTCATCAACTTTTATTTGAGCCAAAATCAATTTAAAAAATATAATACATCATTCTTTTATATATATATTTATATATATATATATATACGCATTTCGCGATTCTCAAATTTTAAAAAAATGATTGCTATTTACATGTAAAACCTACATTGATTTTTTTAGAAATCCTTTGAGAAACGCCAATTTTTTTTTTTTTTTTTTCACAAGCAAACAAAGCTCTCAGTAGATTGTTTTATACAGGACATCGCATTGCTTAATTAAGGCTGACTTCGAATTTGTTTTCCAATCACCCGCCTCATATTAAAAAAAAAAAAGAGAGGCGGTTATGAAAAATTTAAAAATGATTACAATCACTCAATTGATTTTTACCCAGATACAAAACCTCGCATTCATGCTCAATTTAAAAATAAAACGGACATCGGTTCATTAATTTTTCCCGTTCACGCACGTTTGATTGATCGAATCAGCCTTAATAAATTTTACAATTTTTTTTTTTTTTTTTAATATATATATTTCAGTGACAAGACGGTTTTTTGTAAAACAACGAAATGAAAACTTAACGAATTGTATGATTAATTTTAAAGGGTTATTTCCTTTTTTTTTTTTTTTTTTTTGGATATGTCTACTTTCTCACTAAATCGATTTCCTATTCTTAAAAATAAGCAGCTATGCAAATTACATGATTTCAATTTTTTTCGGGGGGAAAATAGCTTTTCGTTCGATTTTAACACAGTCTGTTTGAAAAAAGCTTTGAAGAAGAACAAATCGGTTAAAAAGATTTTATTTGTGACTGAGATCCCTGCCTGTAAACAAAAAGCTAAAAATGAAAAAAATTTTGCATTCCTTTTTCGGAATGAAAGCGGCTGACATTAATTTCAAAATAATTTCATTACAAAATCCCCGAAATGATCCCATAAGCCATCAAAAATTGGAAGCTGGATTTTTTTTTTGTTTAATTTAAAATGGAATTTTCTTTATTTTTTTTTCGATCACAAAAGGCGACATTTATTACATCAGAAAATCCTTTTTTCGTTTCTCCTTTTTTTTCTATAAAATTGCATTAACCAACTTATACACATAACATCACTTCGAATATTTACAAATAAATAAAAATAAACAAGGTTTTTATTTTTTTAGACGGGCAATTCCTTTTTATTTTGTTTGCCAAGGATGAGGTAGTAAAGTGAATCACTCGAAAAAAAAAGAAGAATTTTTTCTTTTTTGTCCGATTTCATTTCCGTTCCATCTCTTTTTTTTTTCTTTTCTTTTTTTTCCCTCCGCGTACAAGCAGACTTATAGTAATGGAGTTGAAATAACGTGGGAAAAATTACAATATTATAAAGTCGATTTCTTTTTAACATGCAATCTTCGCAGAGGTACAGTCTATCCTTTTTTTTATAAATTCTAAAAATGAACTTAAAAAAAAAAAAAAGTGAAGAAGTGGATGTTATTTCTTGTTTAAAAAAACATTTTTTTAGGCCCGTTTTTTGACAAATGAATTTGGAAACACTGTAAAAACAATCAACGGTATTGTCTTTTCAAAAATATTTATGAAAAACATAAATTCGCCATTTCATATTTTTTAAAATTATAACACAATTATAAACGATTATTATTATTATTTTTTCATGATCAAAGGAAAATTAGACAGAAATTTTTTTGACAGATAAGCGAAAATTCCACAGAATAAACGAACTAGAAGAAAACATTAAATTTTTGTTTTGTTTTTTTCAAATAATATTTTATATAATATTTTTTTTTATATATATATTTTTGAAAGGCTTCGTGTTGAATGCGGCGAGGTTTATGTTTTACTTAATCGTACTCATTTTTTTATTATTGCAGGTAATTATGATATGTCGATTCTAACTGCTACACCTAATTTAGAAGAAGTAGATGTGGATCGAGAGGTAGAAAGGGATATGTTAGATTTGTATTGACAAAATTAGTGGATGGATTCCAAGTTGAAGATCAGTATCCTATGCGAGCTTCAATTTGAAGGTAAGACCTGTTTTTTCCGTTTATTATTTTCCAATGGAATTCTTGGCTTTTCCCTTAAGTCAAAAGATTTATTTTAAAACAAGTTACAGAAACTGAAGTATTGAAATTAATTGGTTTTAACCGTAAAAAATTTTTTGCAAGTTTAGCTTTCGAAAAAGTTAAGAACAAAATAGAAAAGGCTGCCTGCTAGGCTTTGGTTCATATTTGCTAGGTTTGTGGTTTTTAACCACATACATGATGCTAAAACTCAAGGGCCCTACCATTTTTAATAGTGGCACACAAAATCGTGATCAAAAGAGTATTGGGAAATACTACGATTGAGTATTGAACAATACATATAATAGTATATTGCTATACTAGGGAGGAAAATGAATGCCTTCCTAGTATTGCAAGATACTTTTCATAACGAATAAAGATAACTTTTAAAGTGATTTTCTCGAAAAAAAACCTCATTTCTTTGTTTATGAACACTAAGAACATGGTGAGTTCCATAACAGGGAATAGGCCTTCTTTCCCGGTTTGCTTTGATGTGAAGTGACTCTTCCTACCGATGAGTTATGAAATTTTTTTTTTATGAATCTGTTCTTATTAGTTTAGTCAGCTGAGATGTATCCCGAATCTGACGTAATTTTTGAAAGGGGATACATGTGATACGGAGTTTCGCTGAAAAGGTGGGAAGAAGATCAAAATTAATCAATTTCATACTTACGTAACATTTGAATGGCCCCTAAATGAAAATAAAATGTAAGTAATGTAGTAAATGAGAGTAAAAAATCAGTTGATTTTCTAAAATCCGAATTTTATTTCTATTCCTTACACGGGAAATGATCCATTATTACAACCGGGAAATAAGCCGCGAATTCGTTAGCCTGTTCAAAATTCCAGAAATTCAAGGAAAATTTAGTGAGGAACGTGTTTTTATATCCTTTTTTTTTTTTAATCGAGCTCTGCGAGGAAAATCCCGCATGAAAATTTTAGGACTAATAATTCCGAAGTATCATATTTAAAAACATCCAACCGAATTTTTTAAAATAATATAAAAAGCCTCTTGCATTTCAACACAAAGCCCGTAACATATCACCATATACATTATAATCTCCAATACACGTAATAAAATATATTAAACTCTAACTTTCTTTTAAGTAGAACCATATTTTTTCCCAATTTTTTTGACATTCTTACTTACTTTAACAACGTTCATCGTATCTCATATATTTTTTTTTCCCTTTTTACACAACTCTTGATATGTCCTGCAAGGCTAGCATACCTAATAGATTAAAACATGGGAAAGACCAAACAAAAATTAAAAAAATAAAAAATAAAAATTCGGGGCCGACTCGTATAAATCAAACCCAAAACCTGCCCTCAACTATCCAAAACATTTTTTTTTTACAACACTTCAAACCTAAAACAGTCACATTTAAAAACTGTATTAAAACATACGTGTAGATGTTTATATTTATGACTCTTAATTAATTTATCCTGTACAAAAACATCTACTTCAATTTTTTTTCTTTTAATTTAAATTTTTTTAATCATTCAAAAAATATATAATTAGGCCTATATTCCAGATTTCTACGTTAAAAAAATGCATTTAATCCTCGAAAGAATTGCCATTTTCTGTTTTTTTTTTTTTCAAAGTCTTATTATAATCAGTTCGGTCTTAAAAAACTGAAAAAAAAAGAAAAGAAAAGTAAAGTAAAGGTGTACGCAAATTATTTTCTTTTTCTTTATTTATCAATTTTTCTCGGAACAAAATAAAAATTAGTAGAATCGTTTTCATTCAACGGGTTTTTCCGGTTTAAAGTGATAATATTAATCAAACTAAATCGAGAGATTTTTTTTTAAATATTAAGGAAGCAATTTAAAAAAAAGGTAAAAAAAAAATCAAATCTGCAGAAAGGCGTATTAACAATGATTACTATGCGGTGCACGCCATTAGCGCTGCTGAATCGGTGGCAGAATTAGCGTTTTTCATTTTATTTATTTTCTTCTTCTTCTTTGAAAACGCGTTCAATTGAGAAAAGCTCGTTTATTTCAAGAAGGGCAATTTTTTGTTAGATTGTCTTTAAATTTTATGGAAACGATTTTTTTGATTAATATTATTTTATTTAATCCGATTTTACTTTTGCATGAATTTTCCTAAAGAATTTCTTTCCTAAGAAAAACGAATCGATTTCGTTTTTTTAAAAATAAAATTTCAACTCGATATATAGACTTTTATTTGTGCCAGATAAAAAAAAATTTACCTGGCTAAATCTATCTTTTTTTTCCGAAAACGAAAAGAAATAAAAATATATAATATAAAAAAATAAAATAAAGGAAAATTTCGAACAGATCTCGAGTCTATCAACATCCATTTTTAAATAAGCTGCTAAATCTCTAACGATAAGATTGCCATCACAAAGGATGGAATGGTGTTAACCGAAAGCAGTCGCTCTGGAGATTGCTAATAAAAGGAAAAGCAAAAAATGCGTGGGATGAAGGGAGATGCTCGATGATAAACCTACGCTGGTTTCTGAAGCGGTCGGTTTTACTTGGTGTACTTCAACTGAAAAAGAAAAGTAAATGAAAATAAATAAATAAAGAAAGATTAAGTAAGATTTTAAGTGAAATTCGGTTACGGGAAGAGAGTGATTCCGACAAAAAAAATGGAGGAAGAGTGAGCTTATTTGTTCGATGTTCATGATTCAGAAGTGACATTCAGCATTAGTCGGGCTTATTCGTAGTTGCCTTAGTTAAAACTTCATCCTATTTTATTCCGACCGTCTTTTAGACTGTGTACCTCCAGAGCCGAAGAACCTCGAATTATTTGAAAAATCCGAAATGATTTTACACTTCGATTTTTTAAAATTTTATTTTATTTATTTATTTATTTATTTGTTTGTTTGTTTTTTTTACTGTGTATGTAAGCAGTTGAACTACGTTAACAGTGAGGTTAAGACGACTGTATTAGCAGTTCCTACAATCCCTGCCTAGAGGGAGGGAGTGTCGGTCTGTTCGCATTAAAAATGAATATTTAATTATTTTTATGTTAAAATTTTATCTTTGAAAATTTTAAATAATACTTTGACTGTTTTTTTTTATTTTTGGCGTGTTTAAAAAAAAAATGTTGGCTGTTTTTTTAAAGTAAAATTAATAGAAATTTTCTAAAAACTTTTATTTTAAAACTAGACAACATGAACGAAAACAAGGTCTTAGAAAATTTCTTGTAAATTATCAAGGAACAGAAACTTAATTTTTACAAGAAACTTAAAGTTGTTAAAGCAAAGACTTGAAAATTTCTTGAAATTTTATTTGGCTTTTTTTTTTTTTTTTTTTTTTTTTTTTTTTTTTTTAAATAAAATGACTACATGAACAAAAACAGAAACATAGAAATTTTATGTAAAATGTTCTCTCGATTTTTTACTTTTGTCCTTTTTCCATTAGCCAAGAATATGAGCTAAAGCAATGTGTTAGTATTCAAATTTTAACGTTGAAGACTTTTTGACTAATTTTTTTCAACTTCTGACCTTTTTTATCAAAAATTTTAAATTTTTTTCCGTGCCGGGAAAAAAATTATATTTTTATCAAAAAATTCCATGAGTCGAGAGAGTCGAGGCTATGATGACGAATGCTGACCAGGGAGAGGTCAAAATTTGTATTAAAAAAAAATGACGTCATATTTGAAAGGCTCTCTAGCGAACCTAGCGGCAAAATTTCGCAGCTGCGGTCCTCATTCAAAGGTTTGGTCTTTACCTTTCCAAGTCGAATATTACGAAATGTATACCAAAATGGGATATTGAGAGAAAAGCATTAAGGCCCAACGGGTTTTTTACTTCTCCGAACCACTTTTTCAAAATTCAAAGAATTTTAATTTAAAATTAGAGATTTTTTTTTGTCGTATCAACGTAATCCATAATACCATTTTAATGCGATAACGTTAAATCATCGCGATCATGGTAAAGCGCGTTGAAACGCTACCGTTTTTATTCGTTTCGGCCCCCCCTCTCTAAACAAAAAATTAAATTAAAAAACTTTATCATCATTTTTTGTTTAATAAGAAAAAGATGTCGACTAGGCACCTTTACGCTAATTTAGCATTCCCCCGGATTCCCTTTTTTTAATAAGCTCGTCTTTCTTACGATTAATATCATTCCGCAGTTAAAAAGAAGAACATCTTCGAATTTGAATCATTTCATCTCATTTATTTATAAACTTTTCGCAAGAGGGGAAAACTTGATAATAAAAGAATTAAAGAGTATTGTTGCAAATTAGATTTTAAGTGTCTCGGAAAATTTGTCAACTCCTCTTTCAATTCGACTTAACTAATCAGAATAATTCGTTGATGACAATTTTATTATTCGATTACGGTTTTGCCTTATCTCTTTCAGGTCGTCGTTACATTAGTAAAGTTTTCCGAACGTAAACAAATGTATGTATGTTAAAGTGAGGTTTCATTAAGTCTATGGTGGAGCTATCGAAAATAAATTACCAGTACGGCCTTTTAAATTAAGTTCATTTACTTAGATTTTGCAATATTTACATTCGTTGAGAATTCTAGGACTTTTTACATCGTTTTTTTTTTTTTTTAAAGGACGTCACTCAAATATTACGTAAGCATCTTGGGGAGGAGTTTGAATAAGCAATTTTCGTCATAAGTTAAATGTTGACAAATCCGTGCGTCGGAGGTGAACTAACGTATCTCCATCGTACGTATGATTTGGAGATAGTCTGTTTCGAGTGTTTATTGAAAATCACGTGATCATGCGGCTGCAAGTTTACACGCTCATGTTGCCGTAAACTTGAGGTCACGTGACACGTCCACGAAACGTCAAAACAGACTAACTCCAATCATGTTTACGATGGAGATACGTTAGTTCATCTCCGACGCACGGAAATAGGGGGGGGGGGGAGGGTCAAAAATTATCAAAAAAATGCGTACGTAATATTTGAACAGTTCCAAGAGGAAGATGGAGAGAGAAAAAACACAGACTGATTGGGACTGTTCCCCTCGCGTTTGGGAAATCTTTGAGAAAACTTCTGAAGGTCTAGTTTTAAGATGACGATCGGAGAAAGCTTTACGTGTTGCTCTGTCAAAGGATCGGAATATTATTTAAGGTATTACGAAAATTTCTTGGCGGTTAGACCTACTCAAGCTCTAATAATCGGAAACCAAAACAAGTTTTTAGTAAAGTTCGGTAACTTTAGTTTAAAAAAACATTCTGTTCCCTTTTTTTTTTAATAGTACATTGGTACAATAAGTCTTAAGTAAGTTGGTACATCAAGTCTTAAGAGGTTCTGGAACCACATGAAAACTTTAAAAAGTTTGAAGTAAACTTATGTTTTTTAAAAACTTAGGTTTACTAAAAAAAAACAAACGTAAACGTGTGTCTTTCTTTTTCAAAGCCGCACGTATTTTCCACTTATTAGAATATATATCTGGAGAGGTTAAATCGGTGGCATGAAAGACTTTGAAATACACACAGACACACTTTCACAAAAAAGTTTTTATTGATGGTGAAAAAAGGTTTTTTTCGTTTTCGTGCTTCGCAACAATTACTACACTTTTCCGTTAACATGATTCTAATCCGGCAACATTTTATTTTACCCACATCTCCTGACCAGAGTCAATAAAAATGCCATTCTTATTTTTTTTCCTTTGCAAGAAAATAAAACTTAAACAATTTTTTTTTGTTTCTTTTTTGTTTGCGTATTGAGTGGATTTTGCGTGCTTCCTGCTAACAAGTCAAAAATTTACCAGGTCGCGATCTTTTTTGAAATCAAGCCGAACCTACGTCGAAATAATTTTTAAAGGAATGAGCCAAAACCCCGGAAGCTTTGTTATTCTTTTTCCTTTTCATCTTTTTTTTTTCGTAATTGGATATACAACCTACAAATCAGAAAAATTAGTTATTATATAAAAAAAGAGAATATCTTAAAACGATAATTGAATAAAAAAAAATATGCCTTAAGGTATAATAAAAAGCATGATTTGATGTATAAATCCCATCTTGGCAAAAAAAAAAAAAAAAAAAAAAAAAAAAAAAATAGCCATCAAAAAAATGGATTGAAGGCTGAACTGCCAATCATTTTGTTTTCCCTCTCGCATTTTTTCTTCGGAACATTAGACGTTTCCGACTTTTTATATTATATCAGATGTATGAACTGGAGAAAATTCTGGAGGAAATAATTTAAAATTAGATATGGACTTCTTCTTTTTTTTTTTTTTGCTATGTGTGTATTGAATACCAGAAGCTATTTACCTTAAGGGTCGGTTCTTGGAACTTTGCTAAAAGTTTTAGGGGAAAGTTTTATAGACTTGTTGTTTAGATTCTACTTTACCTTCTTTCGGGTTTGTTGAAAGTTTTTTTTTCTTGTTTGCTTAACAACGATCTGAAGTTCGAAGAAAGTTTGTTTATTTATTTATTTATTTATTTTTTAAAGATATGTAAAAAAAATAACAGGATTATAGGAGAGCTCATGTTGTTCATCTCGTCGACATAATTTTTCAAAGCATCTGCCCAGCTGTTATTGTATATGTATAATATAGTAAAACTATAGGAATTTTTAAATTACAATGCGTTCCTGGTATAGCACTGTCAAGGTTCCCTGATTTATTTCGCTTATAAAAGCTCCAAAAAAGATCACCTTAGCTTTATTTAGGTCTTTTCCATTTTGGGTGACTTCAGAACGAACTGCAGACTTTTTTGTTTTTGGTGTTCAAAAAGCTGTCACAATTCACTTCCAAGAGCTCGGATGATTCATGTAGGTTGAAAATGGAATCTGACAGATTAAACCAAGCTTCTTTTGGCTATTTTAAGCTCAAAAAAAAGCTCCCCTAAGCCTTATTTATGTCTTTTCTAATTATGAAGGCTGTAGTTCGAACCGCCGTTAGTCTTTGTTTTTTGTTGATAAACAATATTTCCTAATTCACTTTTTAAGAGCTCGGATGATTCATGTATGCCCTGCCAGATGAGAAAATGACTGATTTTTTTTTTTTTTAAATTTTAAGGTGGAATACCGAGCACTTGTGAGTCAAATCTGGTCCTTGTGAAATAAAAATTAAATTCACCCGTTAAGTAAATTGATCTTAGCTAAAAATTAATTTAAGATTCCCCCCCCCCTTTTTTTTAATAAGTAGTATAATTTATTTATTTATATGCACGTACGATTTTTCGATATAAGGTGCTCGACTGAGCATCCTTTTAATAACAGTTTTTAGGTTGGTAAAAAGGCAGAAAGTAAGAAAATGGCAAAAAGTTAACAAATAAAGCATTTCTCTATGGAACAACTGTAGGCTCCGAGCGACTTTGACTGCAGCGCCACCATTAAAATTATGTTTAGCTTATAAAAACCAATATTCCCCGCGAACTAATTGCGTGATGGAAATATATACGCTTGTATAAGGTAAACAAATATATTTAAGTGTATATTTATTTTAAAAAAGTCGCTCGGAGCCTGTAAGCGTACATAAATAAATAAATTATACTACTTATTAAAAAATAACTTAATAATTGAGCGATTTTTTCTCGAAAAAAAAAAAAAAAAAAGAAATAATAACCGAGTGAGCATTATTAGGCAAATAAAATCCACAATGGGACTGTTGGCTGCTATCATGGCTTCGAATTAGTTGTTAAGTAATCTTATTTCTTAATTCAGTCTTTAGTTCTTATTTTTTAATTCATTCGAATCATTTATTTCATAAAGTCCTCAAGTCCAAAGGATTTCCATTGGACTTTAGGATTTTTTGAAAAAACGGATTCATTTATTAACCAATTCGAATACTGTCGCCATTTAAACCTAAACTCATAAAAACACGAAACATAAAACATTAATAACCATGATTTTATCTAAATTAGCCCGTATATCTTAGCAAAACACAATCCTTTGCTGTAACAAAAGCCAAATTCTTCCCCGTACTCAAAAAATACGCTGCTAAAAGCGATTCGTGGTTAGACGAAAGTTGTATAAGCGAAATTTTTTAACATAAAGTCTTAATGGGTTTGTGGCTGTTTCAAGGATTTTTATTAAAACCGAAATGTTGAACTAACCGGAGTTATATTCGTAAGTGACTGTCGTTTTTTATTTGCTCTTCCTTTAAGTTTTGCTTCAGCTACAAACTGAATGTTTTCTATATTAGACAAAAAAAAAAAAAAACCTTAAAAATCCGAAATAGTCAGGGTCAGGGTCAAACTTTTTCTCTAGTTAAGAGATAGTGTCTGCTGCAGCGAATAGACCTACATTAAAAATCAATATATTTTAAGGTGTATTTTATTGCATTTTAATGTTTTTAAAACTCGGTAAAAACCTCCATTTCGTTTCTCATACGACCCAACGTTTCATAGACTAGTCAAAGATGTCGCTAGTTTTCGGTTTTTGCGAAAAGTTATCGAGCGCGTACAAAGCCGTTTTACATTTAAGCTTCAAAACGGAATTTATTTCCCCTTTTAAATGAGTAACTTCTTGAACTTAATCAAAACACATAGCAAATGAATATTTAGCTTTTAACTCAACTGCAATCAACAATTCCCTAGATGCATATTTTAAAATCCTTTTTCGTAAAAACCATTCCGCTAAAATGTAAAAACAAATGCGAAATTTCCCACAATCCCCGCATAAATCAACATGTCGGATTTGTTTACAATTTAATATTTTCAAAAACAACATTTTAAACTGGGAAATTATTAAAGAAACGATCCTGAAAATCATGGACATCGATTACTTATACACGAAATTACGGAAAGATTTCGGGCGACAATGCTTGTTTGTCGACGAAGGCCCGAGAATAATAGAGGATTTCAAATCCGACAACAAATTGATGGACAAATACATTTACAAAAATCCAGTGAACAAAGGGACTCAGTTTAGTAAAATCCAATCCGAGCATTATGTGAATACCTCAAGAGCGGAGCTTGCCGATCATGGGATGGAACATTCAGAGGGAGGTTGGCCGAAAGAAATCGATACCCAAGATGAGGAAGCGGTGATTCGGTTTCGTAAAAAAGTCGAAAGGTCCGATAATTACGTGGCAGCTTTGAAGCACATGTTAAAGCCGATGGAGCATGCGATCCTTCAAAACAACGCGGTTAACATATACGAACAATATTTTGTGGGAGAGGAATCTTTGATATCGGTCGAACGTTCCACGTCACGTTTAAAAAATACGTATAGGGATCCGTGCGAGCCTAAAAGACCGGTTACTCATTTATCTTGGTCGCCAGGAGGGACCGAATTCGCAGTGAGTTATTGCCATACGACATATCAAAAACGTCCTTTGGATACCAGTTATAAATCGTATATATGGGACGTTGAAAATTCAAATTCACCGGAGATCGAACTCGAAGGTAAAATGCCGATCGTTTGTCTGGAATGGAATCCGAGGGATTCGCATAATTTAGTAGCCGGAATGTATAGTGGGCAGGTCGCTTTTTTCGACACGAGGAGGGCACCCGAACCGATTGAATATAGCCCCGTGGAAAAAAGTCACAGGGATCCGGTCCACTCCGTTTTGTGGATAAATTCTAAATCCGGAATGGAATTTTTTTCTACGTCAAGCGACGGAATCGTTAAGTGGTGGGATTGCCGAAAACTGGATGAACCGTTGGACAGTATCATTGTGGATTTAACGAAAGGCGAAGCCCCTATCCCATCCCGGGCGTATGGTGCATCTTGTTTGGAATACGATCAAACGATACCCGTAAAATATATGGTCGGGACGGAAAACGGAAATGTCATAACGGGTAATAGGAAAGGGACGAATCACGCGGAGAAACTCCCTTACATCATGAAAGCCCATCACGGCCCTATATATTCCATTCACAGAAATCAAGCCTTCAGCAAAAACTTTTTAACGGTCGGCGACTGGACCGCACGAATATGGTCGGAAGATTGTAAAGAATCCAGCATTATATGGACGAAATATCACAAAGCCAGATTAACTCAAGGAGAATGGAGCCCTACGAGGTATTCCGTTTTTTTCCTAACCAGATCGGATGGAGTTCTCGATTTATGGGACATCCTCCAAAATCAAAAAGAACCGTTGTTATCCATAAAGTTTAACGATGAAGCCCTGACCTGCCTCCGGGTCCACGAAGACGGAGAGCTGGTGGTCGTAGCAGACGCAAACGGTTCAACCTACCTCGTTGAGTTTTCCGAAAATTTAGCCACGTCCTCTAAAAACGATAAGACGTTTTTAGCAACCATGTTCGAGAGAGAAAGCAAGAGAGAAAAAATTCTGGAAGCCAGAAGCAGGGAAATTCGATTGAGAGCCGTTACGAAATTAAAACAACAGGAAGAAGCCGCGGCGGCGGCTGCGGCTGCATTAGCGAGGCAGGAATTCGGATTAGAAGAACAAGATGTTAAAAGGACAGAATCGGAAAATGCCGCATTAAAGTTGAAGGAAGTCTACGAGGCGGAATATTTTGCGGAGGTTGAAAAATCACTGATGAAAAAATGAAAGTCGCAGCCAAATAAAACGGAGAGCGGTGAACCTTAATCACTTGCGCATGAGGTAACAATCATTATTTTTTTTATGAGTTTTTAATGATGAAATTATCACGATAAAGGATAATATTTTTTTAATAATAAAATAACGCGTTCTATTGTAAAACTGCATGTTATTTCTTTTTTTTTTTTTCGTTTTTGTTAATGAAGATTAAGCTCACTTTTTTAAATTTTAAAATAGTTTGTGAAGCGAGATTTAAAGCGGGGATTTTTCAAGAAGGGAAAAAATAGCTCAATAAAAGAAAGTAAGAAATATTTAAAACCGAATATTTTTAATAATGTAATTTGCATTGTAAATTAATTACGTTAGAGAGAAAACTCTGTTCGAATTGTCTTTTATACCGTAAATATTGATTTTTAAATTCGATGAGGGGGATATTAGAGGAAATATTTTTGGTTTAA
Organism: Liposcelis bostrychophila; assembly: GCA_037577465.1. NCBI lineage: Eukaryota > Metazoa > Arthropoda > Insecta > Psocodea > Liposcelididae > Liposcelis > Liposcelis bostrychophila. Next base: position 12,635,842 of record CM075210.1, read on the forward strand.
AGATGAGTTCTTCGAACTTTTTACTTCTTTCCTAACTTTTTATTTTGATTTTAAATAAGAATGAAGAAATTTCGCATTATCGAGAATTACTAAGTTTTGAGAGGAGGGATCCCGATTTCGAACCTTTTAGAATTCAGGAAAAAGAGGATTGCCGAAATTATTCAATTCGAGCACTTTGGGGTATTTTTCAAAACAACAAGAATGCGAGTAATACACGTTTAAAACACGTATATTTTACATGTGTTTTCAACTGTTTTTTAAGATATTTCGACACAGTCTTTACATATTTTTTAAATTAATGGATCATTTTATATCTTATGTATTAAAACGCTAAGGAAAAGCGATGTCCAACAAGTACGGAGCCCCTACCCAACCAATTTTGATGAAATTTTCAGAAACGGTGGGGAGCTTAGCTCCCCAATTTACCGACCAAACTTTACTTCGCGACAGTTGTAACATTATACCCGTCTGTTTGGCGGGGGAGCACTAGTAGTAAATTTTAAATTTAAATTTAAATTTAATGCTAATGGCTCATTTTCCTTGCAATTTAATGCGTCGTTATTCCTGTTTCATCATCGTAACACTTTAACTTTTAAAGACTTTGCAGATTCTGAATTTCTATATGTATGTGCATAGCAAAGCAAAGTGTTTGTGACATCTCTTAAAAATTTTAATTTCTTTTTATATTCAAAATTGCGGCACAAAAATAATTTCTCAAATTGATGATCAGGTGCTTTGTCACATCTAAATATTCTTATATCTATTTCATTGAATCGATTTTTGAATTTTAAAATAAAATAAAATAGGATTAAATAATGATGTTACCCCAAAAATACACGTGTAAATTCGGTGTATACACTGCTCTTGTTGTTTGGGGTTCTTATTGTTGATAATTAATAGAGTATTTAAGTTCGTTCTTTTTGAGGGGGGGGGGGGAGGGACGAAGGGATTGCGATACAGCATTGGTTTTATTGAGTAATTCCGAAATTTCCCGTTTAAGGTACATATAAAAAACCAGGCTTTAACTTTAAAATAATTTAAACAAGCTGAATTTCGCAGAGGCAGTAGGGATACCTTCTAAAACAACATGCTAAAACCCTTTATCTAATCGCATGAAGGGGTTTCTTATTTAGTAAAGTTTGCTTTTACTTTTTACGTCAAAAGCAGAGATCAAGCGATGAAAAATCTGCTTATGGGCAGCGAGCATTCCCGGGGGTTGTTTTTTGATAAAGCAGAATTTCTTTTGCAACTTTCAATTCCTTCAAAATTTTTGTCTTTCGTTTTACACGTGTGCTTAGATTTTCCGAATGCTGAGAGCATAGAGCGTATAATGCAAGTTCATAAGAAAAGCTGATGAAAAGGAAACCTAGAACCTTTTCATACGCACACACACAGTACAAAGCCTTTTGATTTGTCATTCCTAAATGGATTATTACATGAATAAGAGATTTACGAGTTGCAGCCATAATAACAGATTCGGAAATTACGTGAAAATCGGTCAGCTCCCTTGGGGGAGTAGGGAAAATGTTCAGGATCTATTCAAATGCAAGGGTAAAAACGTATGGCGAAGTCATAATAACACACGCATCCTTTTTACACGCAAATCTAACATTTTCCATTGATTTACTTCAAATCTGAACAAAATAAATATTTTTAATGCTTCACGATGAAATCGATCAAAGAAAAACGATTTAAGAAAAAGAAAAAAAAATGATGAAGCATTTTCCTATTCGTCAGAAAATTTCTTTTCAAAAGTATTTATTTTAATTGCTTTTAAAAAAATCTGAAAGAGATAAAACAAAATCTCGGTGAAAATAATCTTAAATGAAGGTTTTTTTTTCTCCCTCTTTTTCTTGTCAAAGTGGATCTTTGTTAAGATGAAAATCTTCTTCATTAATTTTAAACTGTCAGTTTATTCCAATATGACGCCCTTAATCACAGCTTTTTTTTTTCTTTTTCACCTTTAAGAAAAAGTAATTTGAAAAAAAAAAAAAAAAAAAAAAAAAAACTTTTGCCTGAAAAAAATATTAAATACATTTATTTACCTGATATTGTTTGAACCCTTTTATCAGCATAAGTTTCACCTTCGTCGTCTAAATATGCAGGTATCGTCGAAATACAAGTGAGTTCGACAAACCCAGACGGACCGACATGAGTTTCCATTATATCTAAAGTTAGTTGAGTTGTTGACGCAGACAAATGCTCTCCGTGATGGTGACGTCCGTGTTGAAACGTTTTTAGATAAGTATAATCTACCTAAAACGAGAAAAAAAATGAAACGAAGTTAGCTTTTTTTTCCGCTGTTAAATCTACCGGAAAGTAAATTTTAGGAATTTGGAAAAAAGGCTAGAACTCTTGAAAACCATTAAAGTATTAAAAAAAAAAAAAAATTAAAAGGTTTTTTAAATGAAATGAAATAAAAATACAAAAACGATACGGTAAATAAGAAAATAAAAATAAAAAATTCGTAATTAAACGATTAACTCGATTTTGTTTTTTGGGCTAATTCCTGGAGAAAAAATAATCTCTGAAGTTATTGTATTAGAGTGAAAAAAGTTTAAATCCCACTATTTTTAGGAGAAGTAACCGGCAAATACTACGGATTGAAATCAGAGTTAGTTGACCTGTGCAGATAGAGATTTAGGCAGCTAGAAAAGGACGTTTTGTTGCTGTAATTGAAATCGCCGCTACAAATATTCTGTAGCGATTGCAGTACCGGGAGAACCTGTACCGACCCGAAATTCGGGAAACCTCGGAACCGGTTCCGGACGTTCCGGTACCAGTTCCTGTTCCCGAATTTTAATATCCCTATTGATTAGGAAAAAGAAAAAAAAAAAAAAAAAAGGTTCAATTAAACGCTAAAATTACAAGCAGAGAGAAAAAGACAAGTTTTCTATTGCATAGTTCGTTCGCTCTTGGTGAGTAACACAGTGCTGCCGCAGGTGCGCTATCGCTTGATTTCTTTTTGTAAAATGCCGACCTAACTAATTCTCAGAAATTTTGATTTTGATTCTTGATTTTTTAAAGTTACTTGTTTTATATTTTATGCAACATAAGAAGAAAAATTTTTGAATTGAAATTCAATTTAAGAAAATGTCTCCACCTGCCATCTAAGAAAAAGTTTGCTTAATAAATTAAAAATAATTTTTTTGTCGGTGCCGATACCGGCAGGTTCATATAAGCTAAAAAATAGTAAAAAATATTTAATTCCTAGTTAGAACTAAGCTGATTTCTCATGCATCGGCAGCATTCATCATAGTTTTTTTTTTTTTTTGCCTTATTAAATTTGTAATGATTCATTTATTTTCAAAAATTATAAAGATTCAATTTCCCACAAAAAAAACTTAAAAAAAGGTCAGTGGTCTATTTTTTGTTGTCATGGATGATTCGGATTTGTTTTAATTTGATTTCGGTAACTTTTTTAACGGAAATAAACATGCGAAAAAAAAGGATTTAAAAAAATAATAAAATTGTGTTTATTTATAACCCGAAAATGCTTGCTGAGAATGTCAAGTCTAGAAACAGGAACCACCATTTTGATGTTGCGGTTTAATCAGAGACATCTCGTTTGAGTATTGGGCTGATTTAAAATGACGCGATTGAAGAACATATCACGTGAAAGTTTCCACGATCAACCCTTCGAGGAATCAATTTACCTTTCAAAGTCACAAAGATGAAATTCTAGACAAAGGGGAAACAAGAAAATCATGCAAAGTTGTCTTTTGTAACCAATTCGGAGTATTCGGGAGACGAATTTCGAAGAATTGGACTTATTCTAACGAGAATTAATGACGAAAATAAATAAATAGAGTAGAAAAAAATTTTTCATATTGATTTGTAACTGTTAATTTTTTTTTTTTTTTTTTTTTTTTTTTGCTTTTTTGTAGGATTTGCATAAAGAATTTTTCTTTCTTTTTAAGTCTACATTTATAATCAACTCCACGGTCTGGCTGTTCGATCAAAATTTAAAATGAAGCTTTCTTCAATATTTGAACTTATTCAGAGATGGAAGCTGCTTTTTTTTTCAAATGATGACGATTATGGATATAATTTACCAAAACTATTTAAGTAAGTGACACTAATTTGTAGCTTTTAGACCTAAATTTCGCGCTAAAATATGTTACAGCAACATGTTGTTCCATTTGTTGCAGCGATAGAAACATTTTGGCAAAATGTTGCGCAACATTTACAAATTTTTATTTTTCATTTTTCAGTGTTGCGCAACAAGTTTTTACGCTTCAGCATTTTTAGTAACATACTACCGTAACATGTTATTGCAACATGTTTTGGCCCGAAATCGCTGTCTTAAAATGATGTCACAGAAAAGTCTAATCTGAATTCAAATTTGTTTTTCTTTAGTCTAAAGTTTAAAGCCTCAAGATAATGTTATGCTGGCATGGAGCCTCTTCATTCCTACTAAACTCAAATGGCAATTTTCTGACTTAGCTCTTGGATTTTTAATATGGAATTGCTCAAAAGTGATTGCGTCCCGACGTAAAAGCGGAGGATGCCGTACCGGATCACTGACATGATACAGGTATGTGGACGAAACCATTTTGTTAGAGCAGTTAGGACTGAGCTTTCCCGCAAGCAGGTTTGAGATATCATTTATTGAGTCGTGTGATACGATTACACATCAGGACCCAAAATCGCTGATTATCGATTCTTCTCCTTTAATCGTAAACAAAGAATTTCTTAGAAGGAACACAACTCAATACTTTACGGTATTCCATTTACTTCATGTTTTCAATCCCTCCATCAGAATCTTAAAACCTAACAAAACAAAACCTGATCACTTTGAAAATAAAGCATTGCTTAGTTTCGTTGTATCTTAGTCCGGTAAATACTTCAAACCTATTTGTGATAGGATGGAGCCCCATGCTTCTCATTCCTGGAAACGTTTAGATTGTAAATAATACAAAGGAGCTTTATCGGATTTCTTGCCGATTTCGAATAAACAAGAGAAAAAAGAAAAGGTAACCGATTCCAGTTACTTAAACGAAAGAGCAAACTTTTCCGATGATTCCGCGATAGGATCAAGAGAAAGACTCGTCCAGTCAGCAGAAAGATTTAGAATTATCTCCAAGTTCACAAATTGGAAAAGTTTGGGAAAAAAAAAATTTATAAACGGAGAGATACTTATATGGTTTTAGAATTTATAGAACCACCTCTTATTTTTTTAGTGAAAAAAAAAAAACTTTCTCCAGCGTTTACGTTTGATGAACGATCATCATTTTTTTCCCCTTAAAACCCATCGTCTTATTTTAACTCTTTTGAGGACCTAGCAGATCCAAGGAAATTGAAAAATATGATACCCATATCCCGGTTTTTTTCTTCATCTTCCACCACCGTTTATCGGAATAGCCCCAGCGGAATCGATTCGCATTATAATTTCATAGGAAACATTAAAATTCAGTTTGCAAAAAGAGTTTAAACGGGGGAGGAAGAAAAACAACTTCATTAAAAAGAATTTTTTTTTCTTATTTTTTTTACCTTCGCAGTTCTTTTATTCAAAAATTTCCCTTCCTTCTTTCTTTATCATCAACATCAACGTTTCTTAGATGATGTCAAGGATCATAACGAACAAAATGTCAAGATGTGATGATAGTTTAAATTAAAAAAAAAAAAAAAAAAAAAAAAAAAATGAAACCCTACCTCCTTATCAGTGAAAACCCATCTCGCTTTCTCGTAACTTCACCTCTTATCGCTTATTTCGAATGGGCGAAATCACGACCTGCATTTCGTTGCCTTCATTTTCCGTCTCTTTTTTTTTCGGCGCTTTGAAAAAACAAAAAAAAAAAAAAAAAAAAAAAAAAAAAATGCCTCCTCACCTCTGACAAAAGCTTTTGCTCCCCAGAGCGATTTTTATTTTATTTTTATTTTTTTTATTTCGTTCGGCCCCCCACGCATTTTACATCACGGATTGATCGATTACCGTCCAGTTGTTTCGAGTTAGGCGAGCGATAAATCGAGATAATGACGTCGGAAAAATCCGTTGGAATAATTCATGCTTAAAAATGGATTTTGAGAGGCATTTAAGTGTAACTTTTTTTTCACTGCTTTTTACGCCAAAAATGAAAATACTTCAGCGGGGGGACTATCAATCGATTTAAATTTAGTCAATTTTGTTATGCAGGGAAATGATAGGATTTAAATATAAATTCTATTTATTTGGGAAAATAAGAAAAAAAAAAAAAAAAAAAAAAAAAAAAAATAGAAAAAAAACCACGGAAGGAAGATTGAAAAATATGTATCTGGCAGGAAATCAATAAGGATTAAACTTACTGGACAACCTTTTTTATATGTAACTATCGTTGCTGAGTTTGGGAAGTGCGGGGAGGATGGCCGATTGATTTCCTGCCTTCTTTTTTCCTAGCAGAAAGGCTGAGCATTTTTTTCATGTTTATCCTACGTAATCTAGTGTGTTCAAAATTTTTTCCTCGGGGTATAAAATATAGGATTGGTTTCGTACATAAAATTCATAATATTGTACATTGGAGAGGCTCTATTTTTATCATAAGTATTTTTTCATGATTTTAGTCAGGAACTTTTCGTACAAGGGAGCTTAATTCATTTTTTTATTTTTATTTTTTATGATCCCCAGCTCATCTTTAAAGATTGTTTCGAACTTTTCATTTCCTTTCATACACAAAGGAAGAAAATACGAAATACATTAGCTCGGCATTCGTGGCGTGTGGGTTGCGGAAACGAAATTAAATATTCAACATTCTCCTATTAGGTTGCTGCATGGATTCATTTGGGAAACCCATATAAAATGTCCTTCGAAATTTTACTCCGCAACTGGAAAAAAAAGGACTTTCCTTTTTTTTTGAAATGTTGATTTATAGTCACGTTTTATAAAAGTCGGAGTTTAGTTCCTCCCCTCGACTTCGTCAATAATTTATCAAATAACTATTTTCCAAACGGAATTGAGCTATTGGAAAACAACGAACATTTGATATTTGATTCCATTACACTTTTAAAGAGGGAATGGGGGAGAAAAAAAATAGCCAGTTACGTAAATCGCTACTATTCAAGTATATCGAAATAAAAATGATTTCGATCGATTACGATCAACAAGTATCACGCGAAACACTCGGTGGAAGAAATCACACACGACCTAGGGGAGACAAAACCAGCCGTGTTTTTATAATCCTTCTCGCAGTTAGATCCCAACCGGTTCCCACGGATCAATAAATTCTAAACACTCTTGCACCATCGCATGCATATCTCTTAGACGTTTTATTTGATTTCTCCGAATGAGTATTTACACAAGAAGTAAACCCTCAGCAACAACACATCTCGTTGCCATAGTGAACACTGGTAACGTATGTTTGCTTACCTTATAAAGAAATTTTATGTACGACTGACTCTTTTTTTTTTTTTTTTTTTTGTTTACAAAAATTTTCCCGGGGCATAAAAAGCTCTAAATCTGCTAAAGTAATGAAATCGTTTTGTCGAAAGTTGAAAATGAGTATGAAACTTAGTTAACAACTTCATTTATTCTTAAAATGGTTTTTTATATTTTTATATTTAAAAAAAAATTGCAGCTGAAGCGATAAAACCAAAAGCTTTGTGTAACCTGGATAAAGAGAAAAAGAGGGAGGAAATGCGTGTGATGGCGAACCAGGTGCATTAACCACTTAGTCAACATAGGAATTATATCATATTAAAAACATGGGTTATATTTTGTATGAAATTAAAACAAAAGAGAATTCGAGCAAACCGGAAACTCGCACCGGAGAGAGAGAGAGGAAAAGAGATTTATAGACGTTTGTGCTGTACTCTATCTCGAGGATATATGTTTTAGCGCCTGAATACCTACCTACTAAACAATTTTTTTTTTATCGTGTATTTTTAGGAAAACGAAGCTGGATCTTCGGTATCACGATTTTCGATGGATCGAATGTCCATATTAGGTAAATTAAATTAAATTTGGTTTCCCACTTCAACTTCCTCGTTTATGGGGTTAGGGTATCTGTAATGGGATGAGGGGTTTTTAGCACGCGGTTATCAAATTTATTGAAAATAAATTTTGAATCGAATGGTTTGGTCAACCGAGTTTTGATTGGGAAACATTCGGCTTTTTAAACATATAACAAAAATGTTCGTGATGTAACCGTTCTCAAAGGGTAATCGATATTTCAGTTGGAGGCATTATCGTCGAATGCATTTTAGGCGAACAGACTTTCTGTCTACTTTTAAGCTCCTTAGTTTGTTAATTTAACGTGTGCCCATTTCGTTTTAGAGCTCAAGAAGCTAGGGGCTGACTAAGTCGGGATAAACATGATATCCTCATTACTATACCGGGTGGAACAAATTACAACAACAAAATAATACGGTATTCTATTAGCATTTGTTACGATAAATTGCTCCACATGGTATAAAGCTGTTTAGTAATCCTATAAGTATATGAATTAAAATACCACTAAAAATGAAATCGTCTGGGATGGCTGCTTTTCGATTCTAGGAAATGCAGATAAATGCACATATGCATTCACGAATCACGCTATCTCTCTTTTTTTTTTTTTTTTAATGCTATATTCGCTTTTACGAGGTTAGGTGATATCTCGCATGTAGTGAATTTAACCAGGAAAATATGCTGAAAAGTTTTAATGCGGAAAAACTGAAAATGTGTTGCAAACTTTTATTGATGCTTGTTGGCTCGATCAGTGCAAACTCCTAATTGATCTTCTACTTTTATCGTTGGAAAATACAATTGAATCATTGGCCTCGCACTAATTTATATGTACAACAATTCGTTAAAATTAGACTTTCCACTGCTACTTTCCTACTGCCTTTAAAATTCTGTAGTCTTTCTTTCACAACCAACTATTTTCTTTTTCTTCCAGGATCTTTGTGCAGACGATCCAGATTAGCTATTTTTCAAACGATTGTCTAAGGCTAAAGAAATAGGAATAAGGATGCTGGAGAGCTTTTGGAAATGCCTGACGGTAGGAAGATGCACGCATTTAGGATGTTACGGAGATATGCGCATGCGGTTGGTCTTGGAATATCATGGATTTGAAGGTAAGTTATATTTCATTTACAGTAGCCTATCATTTTTCAAAGTGGAACTCGACCATGTCATGGGCTCAATATTATATTGTTCTAGTTAGACTTCCTAGGTCGACACTAGTCCCCTGTACTTAGCTTATGAAAAACGCGTGTCAACCTGGGAAGTGTAACCAGAACAATATAATATTGAGCCCACGAAGTCATTTCAGGAGCTCGTCTTTTTATTTCATATCTGACTACACAAAACATTTACACTGTTTAGCGCTGCCGACATATGTTTTGTAAAGTCGGGTTTAAAATAAGAAGATGGTTTCCTGCACAGAGTAAAGAAGACTGCGTCGCGTAGAGAAGTAACTCCCATGGTAAAGGTTGGTTTATGATCACCTCATGATTAGCTTATGAAGGAATGACGTCATCCGTTAGCTTTGGTTAAGGTGATCCTAAACCAAATCGTTCATAACAGTTGCACCCCCCCTGGTTTCCTGAAAAAAGTTTTGGTTTAGTTGGGCTACTAGTTTTAATTAGACATTCAGAAATATGAATCGAACAATTTGGTGCTTCGGAGGTAAACTAACGTATCTCTATCGTAAATATGATTGGAGTTAGTCTGTTTCGACGTTTCATGAAAGTGTCACGTGACCTCAAGTTTACGGCAATATGAGCGTGAAAACTTATGCAGTCGCATGATCACGTGGTTTTCATAAAACTCGAAACAGACTATCTCCAATCGTATTTACGATGGAGATACGTTAGTTCACCTCCTACGCACGGAATTTTAAAAGAGAAAAGCAAGAAGTACTTAGAAATGTTTTCTCCGTATAAACCCAAATTTTGTTACTAGGTTGAGTTAGCGCACTTTGGTTCATAAGCAGTCGAAGGAAACTTTCCTCTTCAGAGGCTGTCGGCAATATTGCGTATCCCTTTTCCAGCGCCCCTTATAGTCCACGATTGACAGTCGATAATTAATGGTCAAGCCATTAAAAATGTTAAATCATCTTTTTAAATATCTATAACATGCAAATATTGAAAGTTGAAAGTTTGCTTTCTAACATTCAATGACAGCGGTTTGATCTTCGCCCGACTTTAGTTTTTTTTTTTTTTTTTTTTGTATGAAAATTATGAACCGTCTCACACTCTTTCACATTAATCAAAACTTAACCTTCTCAACTTCTCAAGCAACCAACTCAGCCCCCTTTCCTCATCTGTCTCTCATTTTTTATTTATTTTTTGACATTTTTTCCTTTAATAAAAAAAGTTGAGGAAGCTGGAATATTTTAAATTAATCTGAAAATCGATTTCTCTTATTCAAAATACAAAAAAAAAAAAAAAAAAAAAAAAAAAAAAAAAACCGGGGGAATATCCATTTCTATGTGAAATACACTTATCGAGCTTTTAATACGCCTCAACTTTATCGATAAATCAAAAAGTTCAACTATACTGCTCTTGACTTACAGTCTTCTCCGATTTTTAACGGATCAACAACTCTGGATTAATTTTAAAATGCGCCTTTTGTTACTGTAATTTATAGTATGATTATGCAAAAATATTTTTTTTAATATTTTTAAATGAGAATTCGAAACAAGAAAAAAATGCGATTAAAAAAAATTCAACAACGAGTAAGGCTTCGTTTTTGTGTGTACTTCCGCAACAGGTTGAAAAAAAAATTTGTTCTTAAGCGTTACATCATTCAAACAAACAAAAAAAATCGGTCATTTTTCTTTCTAGCAAGTCGTTATCGATTATATATCAACTCAACAAGTTGATGTCTGCCCTTTGTTCGGCCCGGGACCCTTTTTCTTCCCTTTTTTCCACCTTTCCCCCTAATTTTTTTTTTTTTTTTTTTTCGCTTCCCCACCTCCTGATGTCCGAAATAGATTTTATTCTCTTTATCTGATAATTCGAGTAATTTAAAACGCTTTCTCCACTTATACGGAACCTTTTAATATATAAGGCCTACGTGTAATGTTCTAAGGTGTTGATTAATCCGGGGAGAGTGGAAAGGAATCATTAAATCATGTCAATTTATATTTACTACGGAAACACACCCTTTGCCCCTCTCTCACGAGCTTTCGAAGTAATTTCAAGAAGATACAAATTTCACCTTTAAGTACTACCTATAAATCTTACTGCTTACATGTTAATGCAACCAACATTTTGCACTTAAGTATGAAATGGAATTTCCGAGGTTATCATTAATTAATAAAGGTGAATGAAGTAAGAGGGAAATAGATTTTAGTGGGATCTCGTTTTTCACAAAATAACAAGCTGGAGAGATGTCTTTTCTCTCTTTTGAATGTTAAAATATTGCGAAAAAAAATTGTCAACACTTTTTTTTTCTTTTTACTTGTAAAATATTACGCTTTAAAAAAAAACGAGGAAATAACTGTGAAGCTTTGTCACGTTTTTCTTTTTTAAATTAACGGCGTTTTATAAAGGTGCCGATTACAAACACCGTTTTTTGAAATTTACTTAAGGGGACGTTTTTAATGAAATGGAAAAAAGCTTTTAAAAGGAAGGTTAAGATTCAGACATCGTATAGCATCAACTCGGGAGAGGATTAGAAAGATTGGAACAAGGGGAAGCAGAAGGTTGTTAAATTAAAATTTCGGAGATTAATCTGTTGCTTTTTTTTTTTTTTTTTTTTTTGGGGGGGGGGGGGGGGAGGAAGGGCTCTTATATTCGTTATTTGAGTGAAAGAAAGTTTAACGGGCGTAATGGTGATGGAAAAGCTGATGACCTATTTTGATTTGACAGAAAAAAAGTTTGTTTAGAATTTCGCTGATAAAAATCGATTATATTGCACAAACAGAATAAAGCAACGAAAACGAAATCGAGTATACGGTATACTGCTAAAAATCCTCACGTTATATCTCAATCGATATGCTTGTGAATCAGTTGTCCCATATTCACTGTTTTGTTCACAAATGTTGTAGGCTTTAAAGAGCTTACAACTGTCAAATGGAATGTGTGAGAATACGGTCAACTCAACGCTAGTAGATTACCTGTTCCGCTGTTAGGTTGAAGCCGATTTCCCTTGACGCGGCAGAAGGTGTGATATTTAGGGGGACGTTGAATGAGTTTCAGATGACTTCCGAGAGGTGTTTTGGTCTGATCGTAAACGCAGGACAATTTTCATAGCTTTTATTGCAAGATTATTAAAATTTTGATGACGTCACATATCAGGGAGTTCGTTAAGAAAGAGAAACTAAACTATGCTTTTTGGATAGAACATAATTGATTTTTTTTGGTCAGTATGTTATGGCGGTATTACAGTTCAAGTTCAATGCGCCAGTGTTTTTCGCGTCACAACCAAGATTCTAGAATTGTCCGATTTTGCTGCCTTATTTTACTTAAGTGAAGCGAGGAAGGTCAAGGGAGGCTCCAAATGACCGTTTTCAACATGGAAGAAAGGGAAATTACGTTATAGTCAATAAAAATACAGGGGGGTGAAGTCAGTAAAAATACTGAAGTGAAGAAGGAAGTTCTCTTTGGCTAATGTGGTCGAAACAGTATTGTAAGCATATACTGAGTTGTAGAAGGGACATGTTGTAACTATACCCCTTTATTTTCATTCTTACTCTTATGTTTATTCTTTTTCCTATGGCCTTTACGATGGAGTGAGCGGTCACCATTGCTATCCGCACTATTCAGGTAGTTTACTGGACATTCTTTTTCGATTTTTTCACTTTTTTATACCGTACATTTCAGATTTAAACATCGCTTGCACATTAATCTACAAGTTCAGATATTTCTTAACAAATAACAACGAATACGAATGAGCTCGTGAATCATGAAAAATCGAATCGAATTAAAGTGAAATAAATAACAGAAAATCAAGCGACTTAAGAATTTAAGTAGCATTTAAAAAAGTCATGAAAATTGAAAGGGCGAGTGGGAAATCCTTTAAAATCATTAACTGACTAATAACCCGTTCAGCTCGAGACTTACCGACAGACGGACAGATTGTCAGTTTGCTAAAGTGTTTTCATACTTCAGGATAAGGCCACCCCCAGTGTATATCATATCTTTATGGGTACCCTATACCCTATTTAGGTAAGAGGTATTCCAGAGTGTTTCACACCTTCTGTTAAGAGCCTCTCTAGACTAGAGATCCTTAATTAGAAGAGATCCGACAAAAAAAATGAGCGCGAAATTATGGAGGTATATGACCATGAGCATTAAGTTTTCTTCTGTCTGTTTATGTTTTTAATTGCTTTCTAAAAACACTTTTTATTTAACTGTCTTTTGCAAAACTAGTGCGTATGGTCATATGCCTCCAATCTGCCCATTTTTTCGGTCTCTTCTAATTAAGGGTCTCTACTCTTGACCGGTTTGACCGATACTAACCGATCAATTTTGGCGACTATCGAAACAGAGATAGCAAAAACAAATTTTTTTTTTTCTGTTGTACTTTCCAGATCAGAATCTTGTTTCTTGTTTTTTCCAAAAATTACCGGTCAGTGTTATTAACATACTTAAGGCGTCTTCCATAAATGACGATAACCGTATTAAAATACTCCCGGAATAATTTGAAGCTTTGCACTTTTAACCCTTCATTATTTTGGCCATTTTTGGCCCCCTCTCCCCTTGTTAGCAAAAGTTAGCATTTCGGGACCCTCCCCCACTACGATTACGTTAGATTTCGGTTACCCCCGTTAAATTTATTTTTTTATAAATTAATCTTAAACGTTAAAAAAATCTGGAATTCTTTGGAGCTTAAATTTTGCCAAGAATAGTTTCTTCTTTTTTTAAAAAAAAAGTGAGTTAGGTTACATAATTTAAAAAATTTAAATTATTTTTATTTTGGCACGTTTATTACATGAGATAAATGCTAACGTTAGATACGTAAAACCCCTCCCCCCCCCCTTGTTAAAAAAAGTTAGCATTTTGAACATCCTTTCCCCCCTAACTCGCTAGCTTAATTTATGGACGGCCATTAAACTTGCCATGAAATTTTTTTACACCCATCTATTTTTTATACTGGCCACTCATTCAATCAATTTACCGACCAAAACCGTATTAAAATACTCCCGGAATAATTTGAAGCTTTGCACTTTTAATCCTTCATTTCAAAAAAATTAACTACTTATCTGCATCCTCATCTGCATCTGGAGTACCAAACCTTTTACTTATAGGAATCACAAGTTTTCTCAGGGAGGAATTTAGTCTTTTAACGAAATGAAAAGTCGGTGGAGACGCAGTTATGGGGTAAACGTTGTACAGATTAGCAGAAACAGACGATATCTGTTGGGTGTTTATTTAGCCTTGGTATATTCAAGGTAGAAAGCAAACAGAAAACTCGGGTTAAACGTTCCAACTCGGGAAAGAAAAAGAAACTTTAAAATACATAACGAACAAACTCCGCGTGCAAAAACCCAGTTTCTAATTTTAATAAGTATATTAAAAAAAATTTCTCCAGCTCTTTTCTTTTAATTTTTCCCTGAGGGGTTTCGCTGTAGCGCTTATGGAAGCACGTAACAGACAGAACCAATAAGTATCCTTTTTGCCTAAAAGGTTTTTTCATTGTTTGAACGAGATGAAGTAAGACTACTTGATAGCGACAACCTAAAGAAATATCACGGACGGTTTTAACAGTAGTTGTCTGGCTTTTTGTATCGATTTTGGGAAGAGCTGATGGTTTTTAAAAAAAATGAAATTAACCGTAATCGGTTTAAATTTTTACCGAAACAAAATAAAAAAATTTTTTTGGTTGACTTTTTTTATACGTGACTTCAGTTGTTGATTTTCTTACTTTTTCGGGAGGGGGGGATTTCGACGTTTGACTTGAAAACCACGCCTTAGAAAGAATATTTTGACACGTGGTACATGTAAATTTTGCTCATATGGTATGCGTCACGAACCTTTTCCCCGGGATCGCTTTAAGTGTTTCCCCGTACCATCAGGGAAAAGGTTTCAAAATAAAGTAACATACATTGTTTCTTGTAAAATACAATGAAGTAATCTTGTTAACCGCCTCTGCATTTTCATCCTTTGTCGAACTGACTTTTATTACTTTTATTTTAACAATCCGCGGGATTCCCCACAAAAGAAGAATGCTATCCGTGTTATACGAGGTCTCTTCAAAGAGGGAGAGAGAAAATGGCGGTGGGGGAGGAATGGAATATAAAGTCTGCATACGTTAAAATCCTTAAAAGATGCTCCTCTCCCTGTCCATGGTTTTGATTCAAATTTGAGGAAAACCTTTTTCAACAAAAGGAGAGAAAAGGATGATTTTTGAGCGAGTGTTTCCCAGGTTGAAAACTTGAGTTATCACATTATCTTTGAGGTCATTTTGTGTGTTTGAATAGGTCGACTGCTAATTGCTTTTAAAGAATTATTTATCTCTATGGGGGGAAAAGGATTCTTCGTTATAATTAATTTTCGGAGTTAAATTTATTTGACTAATCGTCACATGAATTATGGTCGTTAAAATTAATTTAATAATCGGAAAATATCATTTTTTCTTTAAAAAAAAAAAAAAAAATCTTGAAAATTTTTTTATGATTTGCGTGTGAATTCCAACGCTCTCAACTTTGTTTATTTAAGCTCTACGCTCGTAAACCTTTATCAACACCCATGTTCGAAAACCGTTCTTGCAATTGAAAAAACCATTTTCGGAATGCCTATCGTATATGTCCCACTATATTTTCTGTTTACTCAACTCTACAAATTGCAATATTCCTCTCAAAGTCCCTCTTCACTCTTTTAAATATAAATATTTGTTTCCATCATTGTGATGGAAACACCTATTTTCAATGTAAAAAAATTTTCTTTTTTTTTTTTTTTTTAGAATCGGGAAATTTAATTTAAAAGAAGGAAAAAAATACAATAGAGTGTATTTAAGGTGATAGGCAGCTCATCAATATTTTATTTTTAGTGAAGCGTGATATAGTTGATTTACATTCCGAAAAACATTGCTGTTTTCTTTTTCGGTTTCCCGATGTGACAATACGCACCTGGTAAAAAGAAAAAAAAACCAATTTTTTTTTGTTCCATTTGGGGGTTTAATTGGAGTAGAAAAATCGCTCTTATCAGCTTTCGCTTTTAAATTTTCGCCGGAAAGAGCAACCAAACACACAAATACCAGAAAACAAAGGTCGCTAAAATATTGCTCCCGTAACCGTCGTTATCGGGGAAGAAGAATGAAAATTTAACCTTTTTGAAATAAATCCTTACCTGTTTACCGTTTAGTAGCCACGTTACGGCTGGCGGTGGCCTTGCTGGCTGTGAAGTACAATTTAATTCGAGTACGTCTCCAACTGCGTATGATGCTTTTCGCAATTTTATTTCAGGATCACCCGCTTGTCTTTCTGTAAAAATATGAAAAAGAAAATTCACGTGAGACGTAAGGTAAAAGCACCAATTATTGACCAGGCACCAATTACTGACCAGTCCATAAGCTAAACACGTATACCATAAAAGGAAATCGTGTTTAGCTTATGGACTGGTCAGTAATTGGTGCCTGGTCAATAATTGGTGCTTTTACCTTATTTACAAAAGTTTTTCCGAACCTTTTTTTTGTTTTCTTCGGGCGCAATTTCACGCCAAACATGTTCGGCGAACATGTTCGGCAAACATATTGGACAAACATTTTCACCAAACATTTTCCCCAACATGCAGGGGAAGCTCCACATAAGAAGTGACGCTTTTTTAAGCATGTTCGGTGAAAATGTTTGTCCGAAATGTTCGACGAACATGTTCCGCACTTTTGTCAAACACAAACATTTTCACCAAACATGCTTAAAAAAGCGTCTCTGCTTATGTGGAGCTTCCCCTGCATGTTGGGGAAAATGTTTGGTGAAAATGTTTGTCCAACATGTTTGCCGAACATGTTCGCCGAACATGTTTGGCGTGAAATTGCGCCCTTCGAAAAAAAAAATGAAATAAAAAATAATTTATCACAATCGATTAGGCAAATCTTTTGACCCAATAAATGTTTCTATATTTGAATCTTCCAAAAGAAATAAAAAACGTTGGAAAAGTTTGTGGATCCTTTTTTTTTTTACTTATCTCGAAGGCGAAAGCGAAATATGAATTTCAAATTTTCAACGAATAAAGTTTGAAAATCATTCGAAAAGAAGAATACGAGATTTTTAAAGTTTGACGATTAAATTAGATCTCCAGCAGCGGTTTTTTTATGATCTGCTTTAATTATACAATGAAATTTAATTCAATTAAAATTTTATTAGCAATAAATATAACGCTAAAGGCTTTTTTTTTTTTTTTTTTTTTTGTAAAATCAGTGTACAAAAATCTGTAGAAAACCAAGTACTGAACACTCTTAACGTTCCAGAATTTATTTGGTCCTTTATTTTTTATTTACCTAGCGGAAAATGTGGCGTACATTAAACGTCAAAAAGACGTCATCATGCATGGTCACATTCTGGGACAACTTTACGAGTCGAAATGACGTCTTTAAGAATTACCGATAATAAAATTTGTCAGTGGATGACGTCAAGAAGACGTCTTATTGACGTCTAAAAGAGGCATTAGCATTTCGAAATCGAGGTGACGTCAATAGGATGACAATAAGACGTCACTTACGACATTAACATTTTGACGTCGAGAATCCCGTAAAAAAAGTTCCGGAAAATGACCATGTCTGATGACGAAAATGTGACGCATCACCTTGATGTCACATTTTTCGTTGGGCTTAGAGCTAATATTTTTTTAAAACACTTACCAAAAACGGTCAGTTCCACAGGATCTGACGTCTTTGTAAAAATAGGGGTTTCCATTGACACTAGACAGGAGTATGGCCCAGAGGCTGAAAATTCCAGTTGTTTTAACTTAATTTGCCTCTCATTACTATGCTTCCACTGCAAAAAAGGAAAAAACAAACAAATTGGTTAGCTTGATATGTTTTACTCTTAAAGAGATCGACTTGTCTTAAGAGGATTTTCGATCCAATTCTCGAAGGTGACATTTTGTCAACATTAAAAGAGAGAAAAAATAAATAAATAAATAAACTACAAGTTTTTTCAACCGGAATAAAAAAAGAATCACGTTTGGGAGATGTATCATGTTTACATTTGGGGTTTTGTTTAGGGTCGCTTACTCGAGTTAAATTATTAACTAACTCCGTTAAGGCCTATTTTTTCGTTTTTAGCATCCTCTGTATCGCGTCGAAAATTTTTCGAGTAATTTTTTTTTCCTCCTTTTCACTTATCTCTAATAAAATATTAGCATTCCTCTTCCTGCGCAATCCCGCATATATTTTTTATTTGATAAAATCTTTTTTTTTTTTCCTTCTTTTTTTTCGGGGAATTCGAAAAAAAAAATTCTTTCAAAATGTTTCAACAAGTATGTGTGAAATTCTTGATTCTGCTGACAATATTCGAACCATTATTTCCCACATTTTATATCGTTTTATTGAGAACCGATAAAGGCTCTCGACTGAGAAAAAAAAAATTTCTTACTCTTTTGAAAAATGAAAAGAATCAAAATTGAATTCTTTTCCCCTGGTGAATTTTGTTTGTAGCTAATCAAGCCCTTACATCTTACTTGCAAAAAAAGAAAAAAAAATAGAAAAAAAAATCAACTTCAGCATGCGTGGTTTTTTTTTATATCTTGACATTAAAAAAAAATATCATCATCATTTACTCTCAGAAATTTCCGAAACCGATAGGAAGAGAAAGAAACTAATCTTGAAAAAACTTTTTTTTTTCCCAGCCGAAATTTACTTCCATTTCCTTCTAAAGATAAACATTATTTCCTGGTAGCGTCATCGCTAATATCGCGACAAGTTCATATTTTCACTTCGAATATACGCTGAAGTTTTTTTTTTTCTTTGCACATTCCACGAGAAAATAATATTTCTTTTTTCCTTCTTTCCTTTCTTCTTTCTTCTTCTATCTTATTTTTCCTTTTTTTTTCTTTTTATTTTTTTACATCAGGAACAGGCTATAAAACTAAAGAGACGAAAGAAGTTAGTGGAAAATTTTATTACGGAATAAATTTAAAGCTTTTCTTATTATTTTCAATAAAGAAAACAACTGAGGCAGGGAAAAAAGGTCACAAATGTACGTTAGAAAGTTGAGGTAGAGTTTTAATGATTTTAATTTGTAGAAAAATATCTTTTAATAAAGAGCTTAAATTTTTGACTGAGATGATAAGCAAATTTTTTGTTTTTTAAAAGGAAAGTATTCGCATGTCATGCTTGAAACACATAGTTTTACTTTAATACTTTTTTTGCAATTATATTTTGCAAATAAAAAAAAAAAGGTTGCAAGTATATTTTTGTACAAAGTTAAATTTTTTATCGCTTCAATTACATTCTTGGAAAATTCAATAATAGGGATATGGAAAAGAAATTACACTTCGAATTACTTTTTGTGTGATTTATTTTTATTTATAAAGAGGGTAAAAGCTGTTAAGTTTCAAGAAATGTTTGCTCAACGTAAAAGTTCTTTTACAAAAGTTACAAGGGCCAATTAGACCCCAAGTAGTTTATTTACCGGAGAATTAAAAATGATGAAAACGAGGAAAAAAAAGAAAGAAATATCTTCCTACGACAATTTTAATTTAATTCAAGGAATTATAAAAAAGCAAGAAGGGAAAAATTATTTCGATGCAAAATAAAGAATATTTTCGAAATTGATAAACAAACTGGAAAATGGGGGAGGAAAGGAGAGGGGAAACGAAAATTCGTTTTCCGAAGAAAATTTTCGTTGATTCAATTTGAGAGCAAGATATATTTTGTGATATTTTAAAATTTAATTATGTTCCATTATTATGAATTAAACGTTCATAATTGTAAATTAATTATAAAATTTTCTCTGTCGGGATTTTCGTGATCATTTTGTATTTATTTATTTATTTATTTATTTATTTATATTTCCCCTTTTCTCCCCTCTCCCGCTCTTTTCAATTTTTTTTGTTTTCGTTTTCATTTTTAAAATGATCTTTTAGCACGAAAGTGTTTCTCGGACTAATAAAAAAAAATTAAGGTAGATTATGTGGAAAAGCCGGAAAGTTTTGCGAAAACTTTGTTTTTTATTTTGATCCTTTATTATAAAAAGGTAAGCAGTTCCCAGAAGGCTCTTTCGTAGTGCCTTGTAAAATTTTCCTTATGTTTTTTCCTTTAACTTATTTATTTCAAAACTCGATGACGAGGGAATCTAAGAGGACGATGAATCCCGATGGAGGAAAAGTTTAAAAAAATTTCTAACAAAGATTTTTTTCCCCCCTTTGTGCTTTCTTCTCGAAAGGGGGAAAAAATGGACAGTCCTCTCGTGGAAAGTTTTAATATGGCACTTGTAGGAAAAAAAAATTCTAGTAACAAGGTACGATTCAACGCATATGTTACACCCAGATCGTGTAATTGCCCAAACCACGAACTGAGCAGAATTTTTGCCCAATTCACGAACGGCGCAACGCTATTGCCCCGATCACGAACTGGGCAGAGAAATTGCCCATTTCACGAAATGGGCAAGGTATAAAGTGCCCAGTTCACGAACTGGGTAGGAAAAAAATCTTAAATTACACAAACGGGGCAAGTATGGTTTTTTGATAAAGAGATTTTTTAGACTACATTTGAGAAATTTTGAGCTTAGGATGTTTAATACTGAGTGTTTGCGTAGTAAAATAAATTAATTTGAAACCAATTTTTAATTTTTTTTTTCTGCTGGGACTCTATTCAAACTCTATTCCAACTACTAACCGTTTCAAATACATTGAAAACTCGTTGTAGCGACCCTGACATCTAAATTTCTATTATATTTAAATATAAAAAAAAATCAAAATTTTTCAAAATTAAATCAAAATTGTTCAATAAAAATTTTTTTATTCCAAATTCAGAATTGCAAATCCATCTGTACAACATGCTCATTTGTGGACCAGGTTATGCAGCTTATGCATGCTTATTTATGCAGCCGGTGGTCACCCATCCACTAACTGACCGCTTTCAATGCTGCTTAACTTCATTGATCACGATGCCGTTAGATGACACGAGTCATCACTCCGACATTCCACTTTCAGAATCGGAAATTCATCCGTATATTTTGCTTATTTATGGACCAGGACCAAAAATAATTCGACTTTTTTTTCTCGTAAAACGTTTAAAATTGTTTCAACGGGTTATACGATTTGTCGATAATAAAATCTTTTTCCGGTCCCTTGGTTATTTCAATTTATAACGACAAATTAGAATTGCCCAGTTTGTGAAATTTTGGATTTTTTGGCTGCCCAATTCGTGAAATGGGCAATTTCTCTGCCCAGTTCGTGATCGGGGCAATAGCGTTGCGCTGTTCGTGAATTGGGCAAAAATTCTGCCCAGTTCGTGGTTTGGGCAATTACACGACCTGGGTGTAACACATACATAATATCATCAGGGTTTTTCGGGTAACAAAAGAGTTTCGTAAACGATTATGGAAACTTAAATATTGGCTTTAGTATTCTTCTTTAAATTTTCAATTTAATCAGCTCTTCCATCTTTTGGTTTTAAATTTGACGCTAATCAACGATGGCTAAATACTTTACTTTATAGCTTCCGTTGAGAATACATTCAGAGATTTATGGTGTAGATCACTCATTTATGCCAATCAAAGTTGGTTGTTCTGCATCCTTGTGATATAAAATGCTTTGGGTCTAGTCTGGTTCGTCTGTTATCCAAAACTCGAACTGCTCAAAAAAAGCAGACAGTTCACGAAATGGTGTGAAAAAGCGACCTGTTCATGAACTGGTCGTGCAAAACGGCCCAAAACCAGTTCATGAACTGGTCGGTTTTCCTGACCAGTTCGTGAACAGGTCGCTTTTTCACACCAGTTTGTGAACTGTCCGCTTTTTTTGAGCAGTTCGAGTTTTAACAAACGAACCAGACTAGACCCAAAGCTTTTTAAATCACAAGGATGCAGAACAACCAACTTTGATTGGTATAAATGAGTGATCAACACCATAAATCTCTGAATATTGGCCTTACAAGTACCCAGAACTATAAAGTAAAGTATTCAGCCGTCCTTGAGGACCTCAGTCGACGAATAAGAATGCAATTTATAATATGACTGCGGAAGCCCTGAAAGTTCATTACGCATTGCTATTTGTCGACTGTCAAGTTTGTATTTGACAATGTCAGGTTTAAGTTTTACATTGTCAAGTTGCAACCCGCAACCCACCAGCATTTATTGTGAAGTACAAACTTCACAATGCCAAGTAGGAACTTCATTTGGCAGGTTCGAACCTGACAATTTTTACAATGTCAAGTGCAACATTGTGAAGTCTGAACATGGCAATGCAGGGCTGCAATTTTACATTGTCAGATTTAACCTTGATAGTCCACAAATAGCAACAAACAGTGAATCGTCAGAGTTTCCGTCACCTTCTTTTGTCAATCAATATGGGAACAATGCATCAGTCATTAAGTATTGATATGCAATGGTGTGACTTTGGAAACAGCCATGTGTTAATAGCTTATTGCCGAAATGCCTTTGTCGGGTGAACGCCTCCACTTTTATTAATCTGATTTTTCCCCGTGTGCACTTTTTAAACCTTTTCAGCTAGACTGTACTGTACATCCCCAAACAAAATTCAAGGGCTCGGTTGGTATCGAACGCCCCCGCCCCCCCGTTTAACCACCGTATCTGCACACCTGTACAGAATCGCATGATTTATCCTTTGTAATGTAAATGAGTTTGAAATGACGGAACTGATTTCACGAAGCGGTACTGCACAATAATTTGTACCGTATATTTAACAACGCTTGAACCGACCACCATACTAGCTGTGCTCCAGTGATCGTATTGACGTTTGCCTTTTCTGCGAAAACTTCTAATAAGAATTTAGGTGTGCCATAGCGTAGTTTCACGTTCCGTCGATCTCATTTTACTTAGATTGATTTTTATGGTTGTAGCAAACCCTTGAAAAATATTTTATTCCGATTTCAATTTTTCTTTTTTCCTTTCACGACCAATGTTTTTTTAAAAAAATCAAACACAAAAGATTGGCCTTCTTTATAGAAGCGAGATTCATTTCCAACTTTTTCACAAATGGATCGGATTATTTTACGAAGTCACTTTACACTTTTTTAATATGTTGACGACAAAGTTTGATTAACTTTCTGCTTCCATCGGTTTGATAAAAAAAAAAAAAAAAAAAAAAGATTCAAAAGAAACAGATTTGGATTAAAAAGTTAGATGTTCGGAATGATGAAGGGGAGCAGGAGAAAAAAACGAAGGGGATGAGTTTAATTATACAAAGTATTGCTTTGGAACGAAGAGAAACAAGGAAAAAAACTTTTGGTTAAATTTATTGTGAAGAAAAATAAAATCAGTACCAGAAGCGAAAAAAGCTAAATTATATTTTTAATTTTGAAAAAAAAAAAAAAAAAAAAAAAAAAAAAAATTAAACTGAAAAGCCTTAATCATTCGTTCTTTGAGATTTAGCTTTAATTTATTTATTAATAACGAGAAACGAAAAAGATAAGCGAAATGCATTATGCATGACTCTGCTTCTTCACCGGTTTAATACACCGATCAGCGACAATTTATTAATGGCCAAAAGCAATAATTTTTTCTTTCCCCTGTCACTTGATGACGAATGTTTTGCTTAAAACTGTCTGTCATCTCCCTTGTCTGTTCTTTGCTGACAAACGAGATAAGAATTTTTGAAGCTTTTAATCTTTGCGAGTCATTTGTCACGTCTGTCAAGTTAATCGAAAACTAAGATAACTGATTGCTTGTAGTTCTTATTTTTTTTCTTTCTTTAATCGGATATTCTTTTCATCGCTGGTCGAAAACAGGAAGTCAGGAACTTCCGTTTTCAACGAAAGGGAGGAACGTGTTGCAGACTTGGTAATGACAAGAATAGTTATCGCTTGTATGCAATTACTTGTGTGCATGCCATTAATTAAGCAGTTTGCGTGCTATTCTCTAGCTCCCTTACCCTTTTAAACCTGCTTGATTAGAATCCGAGATTAGGTTAAATTTGCATAGGAATCAGAAAAAAAAAAAAAAAAAATCAAGAAAAGTCTAAGCATGTTTGTGGAAAATACGGGGAAGGATTCAATTAATTTAGGGTGTGATGAATAAAATAAGCACGCTTTTTTGCTAAACATCAGGACGGTGGGGGTAGGAAATCTGTTTGAAAACCAGAAGCCAAACGTTTCCGGAAATTTTTTTGTGATATGAGGAATTTTTTTTATGTGGAGCAAAAAAAAAGTTAGGATAGGTGTCTGATTTGAATTCAACGATGGGTTAACCTCAAACGGTTCAATAAGCTTCATTCAGCCCGCGCAACTCCCTAGTTTATAATTCAGCAATCGAATGCTGAAACCTGTTGCGTTTATACAGTTCCAACACTGGAACTGATTCTGACAATGTTGTATTGCAATGCCTGGATTTCCCCGTCGGGGAAAAAATAGGTTTTGTTTTATGGGAATGAATAGCGTATATAGGATTAAAATAATTTAAACGAATAGAAAACAGGGAAATGAGAGGGTATAAATTTCCAAGCAAAAAACCTTTTTTTTTTTTCGTAAAATCATTTTACGGAAAAATATTTCTGTTCGATTCCGGGAATCGGTGTGCCTTGAGAGATAAATTCTCGGGAAAAAACTGAGACGGTTATTAGAACGTTTTATGATTTTATTACTTTTTGAATAAATAAATAATAATGATAATCTGTTTCGAAAGGTTTTAGATATGCTGCATAAATTGTTACATTTTCTCAAACCGGTATTAAATTACTTACTGTAGGCTTTCGGGAAATCACAGTTTTTCCTGGAATCTGAAGAGTTTGATCGCATTCTTTTTTGAATTAAAAATTTACGATGGAAACCTGGTACAGTCGATTTTATAAATTTTCTTATTCTTAACTTAAGAGCCATCCGAAATTATGAGGAAATTTGTAGAGAGTCGACTGTACATAGCGAACTTTTAAACTGTATTTTTTAACATAAAATATTTCAGTACGGGAAAAGTTAAGACTGAAAACCGTAATAATGGAGGTTAACACGAACCCGGTAAATAGCTGAAATTCAAGAACTTTGAGAATAAATTTTCGGCTTAACGTAGAAATCGAAGAATCTCATACTGAATGATACCCCACGTTTTACGTTCACCGGAAAATAAAAGAATTTAGAGATGGGAGACTTGGAGCAGGAATAAGGAAAGTAATGCCGGACGACGAAAAGAAAAGTCAACATGTCTCCGATAAGTTAAACTCTCGGGAGTTCTACGTGGATATGCTTTTTAAAGGTAATTGGTCGGAGAATCACTGCACTGCAGAAGGGGATGCTAAACCAAATACTTAAAAGAAGGTTTGAGACGACGATAAATATGACTAATTCGAAAAGAAAGATCTCACAAGAGGAAAGCAGGTGTATTCATAAAAAGCCTTGTGAAGTTCTGCGGTATTTTGATGGTTAATTGATGCGGTAAATTGCTCAATATTTCGAAATATCGAAGAAAAAATTATCGAAATATCGTCGATATTTATGAATTCGATATATCGAATACTTTCTGCCAATATCGAGCTTATATCGAGGTGAAATGACAATCTGTTCGGTTCCGGTTTTCTATAAGTTTCTTGTGTCTATGGCGATAAAATGGCGATGGCGGTCGGCGTAAATTTTTTTAAGTTAAAGTAAGGTTAGGTTACAAGATCAATGATGTTTTTGTTTTTACTTTTCTTTTCTCCTTTTTTCAATGATATCGAAACCCGATATCTTCGATATCGATATTTTTCACTACGATACATCGATATGGGGCCGTTCAAGTGTTACATAAGATTTTTAGGGGGGGGGGGGGTCCGCATTAACCATCTTTGCCATAAGCTAAGTATGGCGAAATATCTTACAAGCGGGGGGGGGGGGGGTTCAAATTCACCAAAATCATGCTTACGTAATACTTAAATGGCTCCTATGTTGATACCAAAATTTTTTATAACGATATTTATCGATATCGAGGATTTCAAAAATATCGACATAACTACTTTGAAATTTTACAAGTGAGGGGCCATTCAAGTATTACGTAAGCATGATTTTGGTGAATTGGACTCCCCCCCCCCCGGTTGAAAGATATTTCGCTATGCTTAGCTTATGGCGAAGATGGTTAATGCGGACCACCCCCCCCCCCCAAAATTTTACGTAATACTTGAACGTTCCCAGAGCAATTATTTTACTCACATGTTACTGCAATTACTGTACTCACTAGAGTTTACTCTTATGCGATTTTGTTGTTATTACTTTTTTTGAGTACTTTCACGTTAATTAATATGATGTATTACTTAGTTTTAACCCATAGAAATATTTTTTTAATAATCAAGATATTAACGATGACATTTTAGAATCCCTTTAAAAAGTCATCGTTAAATAGCCTATTTAACTTTAGAACGATAAGGTTTTAACATTTCTGTACTAGGCAGGTCAACTGAGCTATGTCCATCACAGTCGTGCATGGAGATATACTCTTTTGAACCGTTGCAAATGATGGACATAGCTCAGTTCACCTGCCTAGTACAGATTTTTCGTAAGCTAAATACAGTTTCAGATTCCGACTGAGGTTCTAACTCTCCAAAGTTGACTTTAGCTTCCTACTGGAAGGTTCTAAGTCGTCCAAATTAGGGATGCACGATGAGGCTTTCGAGAAGTGTCCGAAAAATTGGCTTTTTTGTTTCCCGACAAGTTTTGCACCATGGAGTCCAAAATTCAAACTCGTATTATTTCTCGTACGAGAAATTCCACGAGAAATCTCATGAGAACGGGATTTCTCGCTCATTGCTTTAAAACCTTGTAGCTTGACCAGTCAAAATCCAAATTTTTGCCATTCTCGAAAAATGTCTCGTCTCATTCTCTCACGAAATTCTCGTCTCGTCGTGCATCCCTAGTCCAAATTCTTGGAAAATCGCTGAAAAACACCGGTAAAGTTCAAAATTTAGAATTTTTTTTTTTTTGGAGGTGGCATGAAATCGAATCCTGTAAAAAATCAATTTCAGCCGAGGTGTCGATTTGAACCCTTTCAGTCCTAGACTCACGAATGGTTAATATTTGTCGATCGGTTTTAATAGTGAGAGCTTCAGGCTTAACATAAAATTTCGCGTAGTCAACTTCAAGAAGCACATCTTGCAAGTTTTCTTGGTTTTAACCTATAGCTTAACACATGTGGCGATTTGTTAAAAAAATATTTTTATCAAAAGATTATTAGGCACAATTAAAAGAGCAATTTCATAAGCGAATCTTTTGACGATGTTGGCTCTTGACTTTTGCGCCCGTGTGCATCTCTTACCTAACGCGTCCAGGAACGATTGTAATCTCTGTTAATCCCAGAATTAACTGGTTGCAATCGCTTGGGCTAACATGGCCACAGTCGCGACCACACCGTAATCGGATTAACTCGGTCGTACGGCAATTACCTCTATTTCTACATCACATAGATGTTACATATCACTAGGGCTATAATTTTTATTCCATTGTCCAAAACCAGTTGTTTGTAAATACCCACAAAAAGCTCATTAACATTTCCTGTTTATTGAATTCCTGCGTCGTCTGCCTTCAATTATGAAAATTTGGCATTTCAATGACTATGAGCCTTATATATCCGGCCATGTGCATTACGTTATTTCACTGGGAGAGTGGATTGCCTTATTTGGAGATTTTCCGTATCCCTTACTTAATCTATCCCATATCCAAAATTTTTTTATTGGAACATTAAATAAAATCAAATGATGTCGAACGCATCTCCCTTGATAGGGCTTGTGTACGATAACAAAGTCATAGTTTACTCTAATCATTTCATCTCTAATTATAATTTGAGACTATATTTGATCGTTCATCAAAGCGTGGGATGAATACGCGATACACCAAAACGATAAATCATCCATTTTCCACGTAATCTGCGAAAACCATTTCAAATCGCCTTAATAAATTCGGTTAGGGAAGGGGGCGGAAAAATAGCCAAGTGAAAATCTATCAATTCGATGATTCATTTGCCTTTCTCGAGAAAAAAAAAATAACGAATGTAGGAACTAAATAAAAAAAAAATCCGAACTAAAATGGTACATTAATTACGTGAGACGACAAAGCAGAATTTATATGTGACATTGCTGAGAGGATAATAATAGTGCTTTTTCCTCGCCGTTGACGACTCACTGTAATTTCCATTATTTAACAAAAAAAAAAAATAACAAGCAAGAGAAAATTTGTAAACATTACAGACTTATCGTCATGTTAAACATTTTAAATGCATGTAGTATGTTTTTCGTGTTATTGTTTTTGTTTTATTTAATTTTCCAGGAAGTGTGGAAAACGAATCCGGGATTTCTTTGAATTTAGAAAAAAACAAACGTGTTTCGCAGGTGAAAAGATGTTTGTTTTGCTTGTTAGATTTAAAGAGGATTCGAATTAAGTAACGTTACGCAACTCAGTTAGATAAATCTTTTCATCCAGCTCGTTCGTGGATTTTTTTTTTCTCTACTTAAATTTAATTCCGACGGGCTTCATCTTACAAGACATTTAATTATTTGACGTTCACGGGGTTGTGGAGTTCAAGTTACCACTTTCTTCGATTTTATTTGGGATTTTTCACTTGGAAAGGTCAACAAAAATCTCGAAACGAAAAAAACAATCTCGAGTCCCAATTAAATTTTATCGTGCTTGGTGTGTATACGCATGGAAAATGTTGCAGGGGAAAAAGGCAGGATCGAAAGAAATAATTTAATTAAAGAGGACTCCATGTCCTTTGCGGTTTACCCTTTATACACTTTATTTTCCGGCACTGATACTAATAAATGAGGACAAGCTTTTCCCCCGATTTATTCGGTTTATCTTTTATAATTGTGAAATTAGTAAATTGAAAATGTGGGAGGGAAAATTAATTAGCGTTTTTAATGTATAATCCTTATTTAGGTGTGTAATAAAATACTAGGAAATGCAACTAATTAACAAAAAAAAACAGGCGGAGCGAGCTTGTTTATAAATCGAGTTAGCACAATGGGAGAACTAAAACGTCGCCAACTCACGATCGTTTAATTTAGTTTACGTTTTCAGAAATTGAAAGTTAAGAATTTTTCCTCGGCAACATCTCGTTTTTCGTTTTCATTTCATTTCCCAAAAGCTTTGATTTCCGGGCTAAACTAATTTTTAAAATCGATAATCGAACGTAATAAGAAGGGAACATGATTAAATTCCTTTTGTGAAATGATTTAATCATTAAAAAGGATCGAGACGAAAAACGTTAAGCCGACTTCGATTTTTCGATTCGCTTAACATCTTTACTGGATAAAATGCTATTTAAGAAGAGAAAAAGCTAAAATTTAACTCGTGGATACGAGTATATTCGATGTATTATCTTTTAAAAGAAAATACTGAAATTCGAGCATTTTTTTCCCCTTCTTTTCTAAAACCATCAAAAACAGATGAGTAATAAAATCGAACGCTATAAAATATCTTTTTTTTCTTCTTCTTCTTAAAAACATACGTATATTTTTCCCCTATCCCCGCTATATATCTTTTGCCGAAGGAAAATCCATGCGAAAAAAAAAATACCGCAGAATTTGACTGTGTTTACATATTTTCAAGGCGTCGTCGCATCATATATTGAAATCATATACTGTACATCCTATTCATTTTCATTCCTAACAATTGTATTTATTGACTTCCATCGCAATAACTTATTCAGATAACCCGAACTGGGGGGGTTTATCTGAATCGTTTTAGATCCGAAACGATGGTAATAATTCCATAAAAAAAGGCGGATTCAACGGTTTTTTCTAACACTCTTTCCCCATTTGTTTTTTCAGGGTAACCTCACGAAGAAAAGGAAAAAAAAAAAAAAGAAGAAGCTAGCCTGGTCGCAAAAAAAAAAACTTAACAAACGTCCAAGCCCACAGATTTCGTCACTGTCGTAAAAAGAAAAAGGGAGAGACGGAAAAAAAACCGGGAAAGAGATTTATCGACGTTTGAAATGGGCGAAGTTGGAAGACAAAACTGCATCAAATATTTGTCAACGTACATGGAAAAGCTTTTCGTTTTCACAGGAAACAGTTTTAAACAAGGTAGGCAACTACGATCAACGAACCATTCTCTTCCCTTTTTTTATTCACACAAAAAGTCAGTTTATTTTTTAATCTCTTATCTCTTTTTCCACCGCGAAAAAAGACCTAAATGTGTTGTTTGTTTAAAGTTTTAAATCAAACTCGGTTTCAGCTTTATTTAATTTTTTTTTCTTCGTTTCAAATCAACATCACAATTTCATTGAAAGCTTTTTGTGCGGAAAGTTTGTCGAAAACTATTATCACTCTCTCCTTCCCCCCCCCCCCCCACTACCCCATTGGATTTCAATTTCTGCATTTTAAATTTTCTTCTCCTTGGTAATAAACATTTTAGTTGTACGAAGGAAAGAAGGAACTTTGGGTCTGGGAACACAACCAACGCTTTTCCAACGGCAAGAAAGTAATTCGAAAAGTTTCACTTAAATCGCGACATTAAACATGAACTTGCCTCTCCCCCCCCCCTTTTTAGATAAAATACTGACGCATAATGTTAACGATACTGTCCCACTTACATTTAACGAGCATCGGGGGGCTTTGTTAGCTTTCCCGTCGTCGCAAACTTCTGTAGCCTTTTCTTATCATTCTAAACATGTAACTAGATTTTTTTTGCTCTTATGTTGCTCGAGATCGGTGAGTCTCATTTTTCGTGAAAATTCAATTACTCTCCGAGAAATTAAATTTTCAAAGGGGGAAAAATTTTTGCAGGAACCGCAAGAACCTCTGGCATAAATTTCTATTACTTCTTAAACGGTTTTAAATGGGTTGTTTTGGAGCGTGGGAGGATTACCTTTTGTTGGAATTAAACGAATTTGAATGTTCGAAAATTTGAGAGAAAGTAGTCTGGTTTGGTTAATTCTGGGATGACCTTGAAAGCTGAAGATGGTTTGTTGAAGCGTTTTACAACTTAGAATGAAATGTCTTATACTCTTGGGGAGAAATTCCTGGAAGTAGTACGTTTAAGTTCGTCATGAGCATTATTAGGAGGAAGCTTGTTTTAGGAAACTTAAATTAAACCTAAATTACGTAATAATTAGGATGGCTTAAAATAAATGGAAAAATGTATTAATAAATGTAAAGTTTGAAGAAACTTAGGCCTACTTCGATGCCAAAATTACATGAGAAAAAGTTTTCAAAATTTCGAACAATATTTCGAAGTTCGTGATCGTAATGTAGGATGGTTTTGCTTGGTTCTGAGACGACTTTGAAAATGGAAAATAATTTATATATGATTTGACAATTAAAAATTTAACCATAGCCATCTTCAGTTCTCAGGCTTGGCATCTGTGTACCGGGGGCTTGAATCGTAATGCACCCATGTTTAACTGATAGAGAAGTGATGTCCTTGTACAATGTACGCATTGCCATTCAAAACGAAAAAAAAAACTCTTAACAGAACGAAATAAAAGAATATATTTACAGAGTATTTACAAAAGAGGAAAAAAAGAGAGTTCACGGTACGAACGAACCATCCTATATTTCGGCTTATACTATGATGGGCGAGGAGTCAGCCCTGCGCATGCGCTAGGGTTGTTAATTATTAGATCTGCTCGACAACACAAAATGGAGTATCTTTTAGAGAAAAAAAAGGTCGCTCGTTAAAATAAGCGGAACGCAACTCCTTTTTGAGGCTCATCAGGGGCTTTTGGTGCGAACTATTCTCAGATTTCGAAATATTGAGCAGTCTTATTGTGTCTTCAATCCTAAATTTTTAAAAATATTTTTCAGTACTGCTGGCAGGAGCCCAAAATAATCGTAGTGAAAAAGAAAATTTGTTCCAGTAAAAATCGCTCTGGGGCATGCCCCATAAGCTAAACATTAAATTTGAAGAGCACTGTCACAATTATTCGCCATGTCGGAAAACTGAAGATGGCTATGATTAAGCTCAAATGACAGCTGGAAGGTTATTTTTTACGAAAGTGTACAGTCCAACTATCGGTTATCACGGGTTATTTCGAGGATAAAGATACGACTACCACTATTTAAAATGTCTTCTTTGCACTGCATCACTCAGAAAAAGAAATGGCTAAAGCTAAACATGGTGAAAAATTTTCGTAAAAATGATGCAAAAAAAATATATAAATATCTTGTCATGAAACAACTAGTGCTTTGTCACAATGCTTTTTTGCTCTGTTGCAAAACATTAGTGTTTTGTCGCAAGTCACAACTTGCTCAAAAATTTCCATTTTCTAACTTCAATAATTTTTATGAGGAAAATTCCTATCTTCCTGAATAAGCCATTTTTACGATTTAATTAATTTTTTTTTTTTTAACTTTTCAAAAGCGTCATCCCTCTCGACCTTCTTTCTAAAAATTCGAAAATAAATTAACGCAACATGATACATCCATCACCTGCGTAAAATCTTCAAAACCCTAATAACAGATCCTTGACTTTCTGATTTCACGTCATGGTAACAAGTTTCGGAAAAGCGTAATTAAACTCTTGACAAGTTTCTCGTCAAATTTCTTGCAATTTAACATCCCTCCCTTTAGGTCTTTTAACAATTAAACGTGGGCTAATGATGATCCTTTTTGTATAGAGTTCACATTTCCTTTTCACCCCTCGGTGAAAACCATCAATTTTACCTTCATTTTTTTTTGTATATGCCGTACAAGGAAAAACACATAATCTTATCGATCTTGCCCTCTTTGCTTTAATAACCAGCTCGAAAAAAAAATCTCGCCCCAATTATTAGCAAAGGCTAACTTGCTTCGGTTTCTCGCTTCCATAATAATCCATTATCCATCATGAGGATGATAAATCGACGTCATTTTATTTTCGTTCCAATTTCGGCCTCCCTTATTTTTTTTTTAAATCGAGATTTTTTTTTCTTTTTCATTTAAATAGAGGAAAAAGAGAGTGAAAACAAAGATAAAGTTAAGTCGTAATCTAGCCTTCCTCTCTGACAAAACGTCACTGATAAAGTTCAGAACTTCTTACCAGTAATCCTCGGCAATAAATACCCAGAAGCAGTTTCTATCCGGTTTCCCGGAGACCGTTTGTCAGCATATCCTTCCCTGGTTTCTGTATCTTTTTCCATATTGCAAACACTCGGAAAGGAACGGGCCCTTGCTTTCCAGAAAACCTCAATTCGATAGGAGAAAATTTTCCCATTAAAAGTTATACTGTATCCTAAACGACCTCGTAAGTTAGACGACACTTTGACAATCTTCCTACGCCGCAAAATGTCTCGCCGAATAAGGAGATATCGTTTTTAATCAAGTTGTCTCGGTCTAACTCCGTTTAAAACTTTTCTTTAGGATTTTCGATCCCCTGTCACTTAATTACATTCCCTACCCCTCGATAATATCTCGTGTTTGCACAACGATTTACGTATTCACAATATAGGTATACACGTACACGTTATTACATATGCAGGAAACTGAACTCGGGGGAAATATTTTCTTCAATTTGATGAATATTACGACGTATCATCGATTCCAAGAAATCTTGATATCAGCTAGCGATTGGAAAACGTATGAAAAGCGATTTTACTATTATCCCCCAATTGATTAAAATCCAGGCCAAAGGAATGCCGATGATGGTATTTTATCCGTTTAACCATTTTCAATTACTTTAGAGGAAAAGAGAAAAAAAAAGAAGGAAGAAAGAAAGAAAAGTCGAAGCGTGGAAACTGATTTTATAGAGTTCTGCTTTTTCTTCGTGTATAAGTTTTTCCCCCGTTTTCGATCTTTAAATGATGGTATTGGTTGTGTTGTATTGATAACGCGATTTTTCGTTTTCGCCTTTTTGTTTCCGGTTCCGTTGGAGCGATCCGCACCGTTCCCGTTTCACATCGTTTCCCCGGTTTTCCGGTTCGCTTTCTATATAGGAAAGTCGTGAGTGTTGAAACAATACTCTAATCTTGAAAATTTTAATCATTTCCAGCAGCTTTTTTTTTTGAAAATTCCTTTTTTCAAAATTTATTTGACTTGAAAGAAGGAAAGAGAGAATTTAATTCTGAAAATTTTGATATTTATTTTCTGATAATAAGTACGAATGCGTGACATTTGTTCGGTTCATTGAATAAGTTCGATATTTTACATGCAAAGAGGTCGTTTTTCTGGATTAATTTTTTTTTCGAAAGGGATAAAAGGAACTCCCTGGGAAAGGACTACTTATTTCGTTGGAAAATGTAAAGCACCAATTTTTTGCTGAACTCTTTATCAAACTTTGATGATATGGAACGTCAGAGCAAGGTGAAAATCCAGAAAAATTTGTATCGAGTGAAGTCGAATCAAGGACTTGAACCCCGAACCTTCTAATTGCCGGTTGACTGCTCTACCTACTGAGCTAACTCCATACTTGACAGTTGACACAACATTCTGAAGTTTGAACTCATAAGATATTAGAGCTCGGAATTTCAGCTTCAATCACATTTCAGCCGTTCTTGTTCCATAACTTATATCCTTATTCGAATACCTTATGCGCTTAAACTTTAGTATGCTGTGTAGAGTATCGAGGTAGCTCAGTAGGTAGAGCAATAGACCCAATCGGTAGGTCCAGGGTTCAAGTCCTCGACTCGACTGCACTCGATACAATTTTTTCTGGATTTTCAATTTTCTCTGACATTTCTTAAGGAGGTTCTCCCGGTGAATTTGAGATTCTTAGCTGGTCGTTCTCCTGCAAGTTAAACATGGGCGGAAATTTGTTTATTTTTTGAAGAAACGTTTATCCGCCTACAAAAGTTTAATTGGAACCGAATAAATTTTAAAAAAATATAGGAACATTCCTTTGAACATTCTCCACAACTTTTGTTACATGAAATTTTGATCCCTTTATCTTTTGTCATGTTTTTTGTGAGATTTTTCCAAAAAAATCCGATGTTTATAAGCAAAGCACCAACATGTTTACAATTTTTGCAAATCATTTTTGTAAAGGGCTTATAAAATATTTTAATTAATAATAAAAGCGAATTTTTATGTAACAAAAGTTCTAAAGAATGTGAAGAGGAAATATTTCCATACTTTAAAAAAAATGATTCGGAACTAATTAAAATTTTTTTAGGTGAAAAAGCTTTTCTTTAAAAATAAAGAATTTCGCGCCTATGCTTTGCAGGTTGAGGAGTTGCAGGAGAAAAACGAATCAACTAAGAATCTCAACTTCATCGGTAGAACATTCTTAACACTACTTATTTATTTACTGAGAAATATGTGTACGCTTTTGTAACTTTTTCACCCAAAATTCTGTCCCTGCAAGCCGATTGAGCTGAACTGCCATTTTGGAATAGATCTTCTATTTACATAAGCTAAAAATAAATGACACCCCTTGTTTATCAAATGGCGCTTAAGTCTCTTACAGGAGCAGAATTCCGGTCTGAAGACTTAAATACCAAAATGTCGCTAAATTTTTCTGACCTTAATTCCATCCATACCATGGCTGTTAATCGAAGTTACGTCATCCAGAAGCTAAACATTACGAAACACCAACAATAAACAATTCTTAGCTTATGAATGACGTAATTTCGATTAACAACCCTGTTTCAGACAAAGTTTTGTTCTCCGAAACAGAAGCTCTGATCTCTCAGACAGAAATTTTGGCTAGGGCTAGGGTGCAAAGTCGGAAAATTTCTGTATGCAGTGTCAAGCAAGGTTACCTCTTCGAAGAGAGAAAAAAAAAAAAAAAAAAAAAAAAAATACGAGAAACTTTACAGCCCTCGGTTAATTAAGGCGTTTAATTTGTCGACATTTTTAAAAATGAAAATTTTATGCAAAGCTCGATGTATATTTGAAAACAACAAAGCTGAATAATTTAGACTTTTCACCTTGAAAATATGAACTTTATTGTTTCATTATTATAGAACAGACCATTTAAAAAGAGATTAATTGCTCGCGTTGTTACAAAAAACATGTTCACATTTATAATGCATAAATGTTTAGGCTGATACAAAAAAAAAAAAAAAAAAAAAAAACATCGAAATTTTTCTTTCTTTTTTGTTTCAAAAACCTTGTTGGAAGTTCACTGGAAATGATATCCGAGAAAATAGGCCGAATTCTAGGAAACTGATTTTCTTTCTCTATTCCATCTTTTTGGAAACATTTTCACTTTTATTCACCTTTGCCAGGGCACATTTACTTTAAAAAAAACTTTTCTCCAACTTTTTTTCCCCTCCTTTTTCCTCTCCTTCCTCCTTTCTTTCCCTTTTCAATTTCATTCAATTCTTATTTTCAATGGTAGATTACATGCGGAAGACAGTCGAGTTCTTTTAGATAAATGCGTTAGCATTTTACATGCAAAGTACGTGTTTAGAATAGTTCCGAAAAAAAAAAAATTCCGGAGTTTTAAATTTCAGCACCGAGACTCATTCAGCAAAAAAAAAAAAAAAAAAAGGACATCTACCGTCTAAATTTATAAATTTCATTCTTTATTTTCAAATTTTCTAGCAAATAAAAAAAAAAGTGGAAGAAAAAAATTAGTTTCAAAAAATGACGAGTTACGTGAAAAGGAAAACTAATGAGGAGAGCTTTGGGGAAAATTACGATTCCTCCCATTTTTGCTTTGTATTTAGCTTATGCCTCTAGGAAAACCGGTTGAGATTTGTGTAATAAATAAAAGCTTTAGATTGCATCGTACATTTCCTTTGGTCTGTATTTAATTAATGCTTATTCGTTAAAAGATATTTTTGCAATGCGAATTCCCTGTTTTTATTTTTATCAGTATAAGCTTTTTATTTCTTTCTTTTGAAAAGAAAAAAAAGCTACGGAAGCTATCGTTTTTTTCTTTTCAACTTCAAAAGAAACCTACGCAGCATCCTCGCTTTTTTCTAATATTTTTAACTTTAAGACGGTTTTTTTTTCTTGAAGCTTATAAATGTCATCAATATTCGATTTTCTTTTTGATTTCAAATTCTCTTTGGACATCTATTCACCCCCGACGCTTTTCATTCCTCTTTTCGTCAATAATTATATATACCGGTATATATATATAGAAATTGAGGGATCGGATCTTGTCTTTGACTTTTTACACACAAAGGATTTGTTCTTAACTAAAAAAAAATTCTCGGAAGATCAAAAAAACATCAAAATAACCAGAATCGATTTTATCCCGACCCATCTTACTTTTTGAAATCTCCCGTGTTCGAAAACACGTAAGGGGCTAGTCTGAAACCACGTCTGTCGCGGTTTCTACAGAACTTTCCTTTTGCCGCAACGTGTAAATTAAGTTAAATCTCAAACGAGGACACAAAGTCAAGCTTGCGCAAGGTAAAAGCAAAAAGGAGAAAAGGAATAAAAAAAAAAAAAATAAATAAATAAAAATAAAAAAAGGAGAAAAAGGGGTGGGAAAAATTTTTTTTCCCAGACTTTTTGATCCAGACGGATCAAACATCGATGTTTTGAATGTCAAGCATTATATGCAGACAAAAAAAAACCATCCCGTTGTTAATGGAAAAGCCCGTTGTTATGAATTCCAAACCCATTTTGAAAATGTAAATAGAATGAGGGAAGAAAACAATGTTGATTCATCTTGTTTGTTTTTTGATATTCAAAATGGATTACAAGGAGAAACATAGAAAGCGTGATTCTAGAAATATAAAGATTACCTTGAAGACGACATCTGGAAAAGGGAAAAAAGGGATTAGCATTTCGCACCCGGCATGTTTAATTTCAAAAGTTTCAGGAAGGTGTAAAAAAGGATTGCGGAAGCCATTTTTTTTTTCCTTTTTTAATTTTGGGGTTTGATCGAAGATGGATTTCAGTATTTCTGGTATGGATTTCTGTATTCTTGCTTGGGGGGCCATTTAAGTAATACGTAAGCTTGATTTTGGTGAATTTTGACCCCCCCCCCCCACTGGTTTTTCGCTAGTGGATTTTTCAACATCAGGGAATTTAACTGGGCTCTGACCTTAAAGTCAATCCCCAGGATTGAGATTATTGGCTGAGCTTTTGGTCATCATTTGCAGGCCTGCAGCCAGCTAGAGTTGCTAACTGAGGAGGGTGGAAAGGGGCTCAAAATGATTTTTTATGCCTGCATTTTTCTGAAATATTTTTCAAGGGAGGTCATATATGTTCTATCTGGCAGCAGAGCCCCTTGCTTTTTTCCTGGCTCCAGGCCTGATTAACAAATCCAAAAATGGACTTGTGTTGTTTTCCTCGTCCTCGATTTCGAAGGGCTTCAATCAAGACCGAGGTCACATTCTGGATTTTATTTTTCACATTCACTTTTGATACATGTCCTGATCATGTGAAATCATACTGTTCTGCAATAGTTCGGAATCGGTGTCTATAATTAGGGTGCCCCTTATTTTTGCAATGTTCGAATTTCAAATCGCATACCCCCAAAAATGGTGTGCTTATAAATCCAATTTTTTTTTAAATTTTTTACTCGACGGGAAAGCGTGGCGACTTGAGCTAAAAGTTCCGAAAATTGCCATAAGAGAAAAAAAATCGACAATTTTTTTTTTCGCGAAAAAATGTGGTTTCTTATCGTAAATTTTCCGTAGATAACGAATCTGAAGTCAGTTTTTTTATATCTGGTCCGGATTTTGAGCTATAGACCAATATTCGAGTGAAACTGAGGACTTGGTATGTTTTGTCACTTTACCACGTTTGTTTGCCATATTTTGGCTTTTAGCTCAAAAACCGAATCCAATATTTAAAAAAAAGGACTCCAGATTTGTGATCTACGGAAAAGGGCAGTCTCCACTTGATAACATTCACTGCACTCGCGTTGTCCGCCTTCCCGATTACCGTAATCACACCGGAAGTCCTTTGCAGATTTTACTCCCGTAAACATTTTTGGTATATAAAAAATACCGTATATTCCATTATGTATACAAGTCTGGTTGATCCAGGATTTATTTTGGAAGAAATTTAGTATCTTCCCCATGCCCAAATTAAAACTTTTCTTTCTAAATCCGTAAAAACATCTTGCAAATCGCCATTTTTAATGTTTGTAAACAAAAAAAAGCAGAAGATAATCAAAAAAATCATAGGGGCCATTCAAATATTACGTCATCATTTTAGGGGGGGGAGGGGGTGTTTGAAATGATGACGCCAATGTTAAATGTCCATAAGAAAGGCCTATTTTTTGATGACGAGGGGGGGGGGAGGGGGTCTAAAATGTCGAAAAAAATGATGACGTAATATTTGAATGGCCCCATAGACGAAAGATCAAAAAAACTTCCGGTGCGAATACGTTAATCGCGAAGGCGGATAACGCGAATGCGGCGAACGTTATTAAGTGGAGACTGCCCTAAAATTTCTGATAAGAAAGCACATTTTTTTATCGAAAAAAAAAAAAAAAAAAAAAATTGCCGATTTTTTTTTTTAAATGGCAATTTTTGGAACTTTAAGCTCAAGTGCGCAGCCGCGCTTTCCCGTCGAGTAAAAAATAAAAAAAAAAAAAAAAAAAAAAAATTCGCGTTTCTTAGTACACCAAGGTTAGGTTAGGAGCTTGTCCACGGATCTCTTCGTCACAAGTGTAATGGAGATACATGCTTAGCTGATGGATCCCCATTACACTTGTGACAAGGGGATCCGTGGAAAAACCCTTAGGTTTCTTAATAGCCGTTCGGAACCCGCGTTAAACTGAAGGTACCATATGCCTGTGAGCGCACGCGCAGGGGTATGTGAGAGATCACCACGCTCGTAATCGAGTAAAGGACTAAACAGATACTACTATACCCTACTATACCCTGAAAGAAATATTGCTTAATCAAATTTAGATTGAGTAAATTTTGATTAGTACACAGTAAAAAAAAATATGTAATTATGTAAAAAAGGGTCTACATACTCAGCATGTTACGTTTTCTATGTTAAAAAAGAACAAATTTGCTGTGTTGACTAAAACAAATGACGAAAAACAGAAGGCGATCTTATGACCGCTCAAAGTTTTTATTTTTAACAAAGTCGAGTTTGTTGATATTTTTATGTGGACCGATTTTAACAAGTGATTTTGTTAAATTTTTACATATTTTTTTTAACTGTGTAGCTCGTGAAATTGGACTAGTCGTTAGTAAACGTTTACTAACCACTACACAGTTCTTTACTAGACGCAAAATCTGGTTTCTTTTTGACTGGTTACCAGTAAGCAATTTTTGAGTGATACTAGGTGTCTCTCATCCATCCACAAGTTAAAATGGTAGTTCTTCAGGCGCTCGGGAAAGTTAATCTAAGGTTGTGGGTTAGATCTTTAAGATTAATCTTCTTAGGTTAGCTCACCTAATATCTTTGCCTAAATCTTATTTATAGTTTATTGCTAACAGAACACTCGACCTTATAGTCTTCCTCCTACTGCTTATCCCTCATCTATTACCTCTAACCGCTTTTAATTAAAAGTTCTTCGGCGGCCTTTTCTTGCTTCTTAATACACTGCTATTAATAGCCTTTTTCTTCTTTCCTTATGCTGTCTTTCAATTAATCTTTTCCATCTTCATAAAATTTTTAGCAAACATATAACTTACGGTATTCTATCTTTATTATTAATTAAATAAAAAACCTACCTTTGTTTTTTAAGAAAATCCTCTTACTTCTAAATTGCATAAATACCCTTGCGACCCCTTAACCTCCTTTTTTTCCTTTTTCTTCTTCTTCTTCTTCTTCTTCTTCTTCTTTGGAGACAAAAAAGCTTTTTTGCATTTAGTTTTAGCAACAGGTTAATTCTTTAACTAACATAAAGAAACTTTTTCCGTCTTGAGAATCCCCTTTTCATTTATTTAATCATTTTAAAGTTTAAATACCGCATTTCCCCGCGTTATCATTTTCTTCCTCGCGTTTTAAAATTTCTTTTGTTGAAATTACCATAAAGTCACGACGGTAACAAATTCGGAGTAAGAACCGTTTACACGCAGCTTTAGCCTTATTATTAATTAAAGCGATCTTTGTGATAACTGATATAATCCAAACACAAGTAACTTATGACTAATTAAATTCCTTTAAAATTTTATGTATGAAACCGATTGTGAGTAATTATCATTAATTTGGATTCTACAAACTCGAGCTTTAATTGTGTTTTAAATGGAATTTATGCGTTGTTGTTTTCCAGCTTTGATGATGGGGCCGTTAAATCCAATGTTCGAAAATTTTCCATTTTCCGGCGGGAGTAGCTTATTTTAAACTCCGGAAATAAAAAATACAAATGGCGGCGGGCTCCCAGATTTTTTTTATATTTTTCCCGGAGAAATATTTTTAGGGTGGCAACAACAACAATAACCGCAAGGTAGTAAAATTAAATTTTTTATTAGTGAGAAAATGAAAGTTTATTAAATTTAAGCTTTGGACGAATCAAGTTAGCGATAATAACAAAAGAAAATTTGTATTTCAGACGTTTTAATTTGAAGATTTATAGCTAAGGGAAGGAAAGGGAGGGGAGGGGGGCCGGAAAGAAAAACCAAATTTAAAAGTTTAAGGGCCTCGCTGAGGAAACAAATTAGGCAAAAGAGGGGAAACGGTGCGGTTTTCGATGTCGAAGTTATTGCTTTTCGACCTTTTTGCTTTTCTCTGTCCGTACGTCGTTGGGAATGGTAGCCCCCGGGTCGATATAGCGGAGGCTGGGGGTGTTTTCGCAGGGCCCATTCCCTTGAATCTCTTCCGCATTCCGATATAAATTAATTAACCATTTTCTTTCCTGATTTTTTTTTGCTCGCCTTCGAAAAATTAAATAGATTTTAGAAAAAAAAAATTGCAGTAATAATTTGTCGGAAAAAACGGGGAAAAAAAATAAAAAACAGTTGGGATTATACGAAAAAAAAGCGAGCTTTTCCGGGGGAATGAAAATGATTTAGATTCACGCTATTTAATACACCTGCTGCCAAGATATTCCCATATTTCAAGTGATGTTCCATGCTTAAGAAAATAAAAAAGTAATATATATTTATAGATGAAAACAATTATTATATAGATAAGGATAAAACGTGTCTAAAAAGCAAAAACGTAAACCTTTTCCCTTTCGTTTCCCTCCCCTAGCAGCTAATGATCATTTCATGTCATATTCAGGAAACCTTACCTTATCCACCTAGCCGGTTTTAATGCTCTATTCATTTTGTTAAGAAAGTTTCTCTTCTCGATTTCGAGGTTTGACTCCTCATGGTTCCTTGGGGAGCTTGACTGTGTCTGTACATTTTACTGATTAAATTTACCCCGAGACCGAAAAGATGAATATTAGGTTATTTTATATAAAGAAGCATGTGTGCTGGGAATTTATTAAATAACATCTGCCCCTTGTATTTGAGGAAACAGGATTAGATCATTTGCGGGAAAAACTCGTGAGCGATAAAATTTGAGGAAATGATGAGCTCTTTTGTGTATTGAGAATTAAAAAACGGCTTTTTTTCTCGTTTAATCGATCTCTGAAAATGAAAGCAAAGATCTCAAGTTACTTGGTGTATAATTTTTGCCCTCGACTTCTTTTTTTCTTTTTTATACCTTTTGACTATAGGTACGACTCTAAATAGTGGAATAGTGGCTGAGGCAAATTTGGCGGCTTCTAATCTGAGCCATTAGGAATAGTCCACATATTATTTATGTATTATGTAAGTATGTTAATGGTAGGTGGGAAGGGACCCCTGAAAATCTTAACCAATGTTTAATTTCTATAAGAGTAGGCCTATTTCGTGCTCACAGGAAAGGGGGAAGGGGTTAAAAATTGCTAAAATTATGCCCATGTAATCATAACTCAAATTTTCATTTAATTCTTTTTTTCCCAAAGAGATTGTCAGATTTTGAAAATAAAATAAACGTGAAAGATTCGCATTTTAAAATTGGTATCAAACGAAAAAAATATTTTTCAAAATTTACGTTTAACTTTGTAGTAAATGGCCGAAACCGGAAAATCATAAGAAACGTAACGCGTATCGATGTCGATTCCATGTCAATTCCGTTTTGAATATTACCTAATTGTTAAATTAGCTGTTCCTTATTTCGGCAATTTTCGAATTTCAAATCTCTTACCCCAAAAAATGGTTCTCCTTGGTGTACTGATAAACCAGAATTTTTTTTTAAATTTTTTAACCGACGGGAAAGCGTGGCGACATGAGCTTAAAGTTCCAAAAATTGCCATAAGAAAAAAAAAAAATCGGAAATTTTTTTTTCGAGGAAAAAATATGGTTTTTCATCAGAAATTTTCCGTAGATCACGAATCTGAAGTCCGTTTTTTGTATCTAGTCCGGTTTTTGAGCAATAGTCAAAATATGGCCAAAAAACGTGCTAAAGTGACAAAACTAAAGCTTCCAAATTCCCGACGCTTTTTCATTCCCGGGAATCGGGGATTAACATTTTTGAATAAAATATTAATCTTGGGAACGAGAATCCCCGTTTTGGTTAGCTTTTCATCTCCCGGGAATCGAGAAATTGACACGCTTAAATTCCCGGGGAAATCGAGACTTTATTTTGAAGGTGAAAAGAAAAGAAAGTGACCCTGATTTCCGTATTTTTGGGAAGTAAGTTCGGAAATAAGCGGAGACATGTAGAAAAATTTTTTTCTATGTTGTTTGATGGGCACGCTTTAGGCAAATTATGAAAAAAAATTTCTGATTTTTATAACTTTTTTCTCTAAAATATTGAAAATTTTATGTGATAAATGGTCAAAAAATTGATATTATTCCCGTTCCCGGGAAAAAACTTGTTGATCCCGGGAATCGGGAATTCTCAAAAATGAGAAAAATTCGATTCCTGCCCTGGTAAAAATTGAAGTCGATTTTTTTTGCTTCCAATATCGGATTTAAATCGGGAATCCAATCAAGTAAATTCGAGATCGCTGCTTACCTGAACGATATCGAAAATCCAGAAACGGGATTTCCGTAAACAAGCCAAGCTTGATCGATATTAGAAAAAACGTTTTGATTACATCTCATTTTCATATTTTTATTACGGTACCGATTCAGGGTCGATAAATCAATTTCTAATATTGTATTATCGATCTTGTCATAGCTATCTTGGTGCAATGTCGAAAATAATTGTTACCATATTTAATTATTAGTGCAGACTTTCCACGATCTTACCAAGATCGATTTTCAATATCTTAATGTGGCTTTTGCTATACCTATATCGGTGCGATGTCGAAAATTAAAGTTACCATGTTTAATTTTTAATTTTAATTTTCCATCACCCACCAAGATCAGTTGTCAGTATCAATACTAACTTGCCATAGCTATCTCGGTGCAATGCAGGATACAAAATAAAATTTCTAATGCTGGTTCTTTGACATCCAAACAAGGTCGACTATCATTAATAGACTTAAAAAAATTAGCTATTTAGGATTGGATTCTCGGTTTCAGACAATATGTCTAAAAAACCTTTAAGTCCTCTAACATTGAAAATTTAATTTGAAATGTCGATATTGGTACGAGATTGAATCATCTTTTTGCACTTGTTGTTCTGCGCCAAATTTTTCGAATTTTAGCAAAGCTGTGGAAAACAAAGGAATGCAGAAAATGTCTGTTTACATTTTTTAAAACAAATATTGTGTGTTGTTCTTTGTAAAATATTATTAAAAAAGAAATAAAAAGGACTAATAAGCGGGAGAACACCATCAAAAAGATCGATAAGTATTTTAGATCAGAAAATTTTGTTTTTGAATTTATTTCTTTGTGCGAATTTGTTTTTCTTTTAGCATGAAACTTTGAAGAAATCTTGACATTGAAAAAATATGAACTCTAACACCCCGAATCAACTTTTTACCCTCAAAATTGCGGCAATGATCGACAAAATAATAGGCGGGAAATCTGACGAAGAGGCAGTTAGTTACTTTATCGGAAAGCCACAGACAAAATTAAGAAAATATGTTAGAACGAAACA
The DNA here is from genome assembly GCA_037577465.1 of Liposcelis bostrychophila. NCBI lineage: Eukaryota > Metazoa > Arthropoda > Insecta > Psocodea > Liposcelididae > Liposcelis > Liposcelis bostrychophila. The sequence continues at coordinate 12,680,572 of CM075210.1, forward strand.
TTTGCTGGAAGATTTAAAACAATGGTAAAAGTGGAAAAATGGAAATGTCTATGCTAAAACATAAAGCTGCGGTTTGTAAAATGTATCACCTTTGACATTTATATTACTACTACCTGACGGCTATAAGGTTAACATAAATTTCGGCAAAATCATAAGCCCTGGGTTAGACGATATCGCTTTTTAATTTCTGTTGCTCTCTGCGCTCAAAAGTGTGAGTCGTGAGTGGTGTCGGGACTAGGGAAACAATGAGTTCGGGCGAGTTTGGCCTTGTTAAAGCTTGTCGTTTTTAGACGAATTCTAGGAGGACTGTGCTTCAGTCCCAGAGCTGCATTTTCGACTGGGGCATGTTTTGAAGTTGTTCTTCCAGTTCAATTTAGTCCCATTCCTGACTTACAAATTTTTTCGGTCTCAAGAAAAATATTTTTCTTTTGCATTCTAAATTTCTGTACAGTTAAACTTAAAGCCGTCACTTATGTGCTATCGGGTTTCATTTTTAATTTTCAGAATTTTTAAAAGCAGTCAAGATTTTTGATTGGCAATCCACGACTGGTCCACGACTAAGTCACGGGCACTTGATGGCATAGTACCGATACGGTGCCTCCCTGGTAAAAAGGGGGGACTCTCATTGGAGTCTCGTTTCTAGCTGGGTGGCTTTGATCACAATCTTCTGCTACAATTTTTAAATCAGTGTTAATGCAAAGAAAATTAACCCTATAGCACTTGCAAGGTTTCTCTCCGAGTGAAGCATATTACATATTGACTTAACGAGACTTATTTTTTTTCATGCGAGAATTACAGAAATGAAGTTCTTTGGGAGTAACGAAAGAGATTACTAAAGAAAAGAACACCGCATATAGAGAGCATATCGCTGTATAGTTCAGAATTGGAAGTAGGCGGAGAAGAATAGAAGGACAGTAAAAGCAACTGATATGGACGAAATGATTTCTTTAAAAAGTTCAAGTTTAAGAGGTAGCAAATACGAGTAAGGTCGGGTTTGGGGAATGTCTGATAAACGGCGATGACAGAAGCTTGAAAGTGCTATATGAGAACTGGAAATCTGGAAAACCAACGTTGGGCAAATAAAAATGAGCTAGGAATTAGAAGAAGTTGTCTGCACACCGAAAAATCGACTTGATACGATGTAAGATTAAAATTACTCAATTCGAATAACTAAATACTTTTTACAGATGGCGAAGCATGCTCGTACCGATATCGGAATTTCTAGATTATCGGAAACGTTTTTTAACGGATTCTCGATTTCGAACCGAGATCAAAAGAACAGCATCGTTTCATGCTTGAAAAGTGTTTCATTTCGACCTGTTTCCAACCTGAATTTTTGATATCGATACGTGAACGATTGACGTAAAACCAATATCGATTTGGCATTGAATCAATTTTAAATTTTTACCAGGGTGGGAAGCCGGATTCCCGAATAGTTAAGAAAAAATGTTCCCAGGAAAATTTCGGGAAAAAAAAAGCGGGATCCCGGGAAATCCCGGGAGGAATCTCTACACAAAACGTCGCGACCTCGGAATACAAAGGTCGCAAATAGATAACTTTGAAAATTTTCAGGAGCGCGTTTTGAAAGTTTAAATTGTAGCCCCTCTTTCGCTAAATATTTTTTTCTGCTCGAATCACCTTCATTCTCTTCACAATTTGTTCTAGTTTCACATGCTTTTTTTTTAAAAAAAAAAATATTGATTTTTACGGAAGTTATTGAAAAAGTCCCTAAAAGAGGGACCAATTTTATTTCATGATGTTTCCAGAATACAAAGGACGCATCGATTTGCGACCTTTTCACTCTGTAAAGCGCGAGCATCGGGATTTGAGTGTGAATTGCTTTTCGTGTAAATGACGGTAAACGTTACCTTTTGTGATTTTCTTAAAATAAAAAATCAATGCTGATTGATGCATTTATGAGCAATTTTAGCAATTTTTAATTATTTGTTGGAATACGCAATTCATGTTCAAATAAGGGTCCATAAAATATTTTACTTAAGCATGTTAAGTCGTTAAAAATCATACGGTAATGTCAGGTCTTTTTTAGTACATCTTCATGCTTTATGGGGCAGAGGGGTAAAAGGTTTTCAGAATTTTGCAGAAATAATATGTACACAGATCTGAAAAGAAAGTACCGGGTTTACATTCTAGTAATGCCTTTTCTTCTGGTAGATCGTTCGAGCCCTCTTACCAAAACATACTTTAATTTTTATAAAAATAAAATAATTTATGATTTTAAAAGGAGCCACTTTAATTCCCTCATTTTTAAGGTCGTAGGACCCCGATCTGGTTAAATAATTTTTCAAAGAAATCGTTCGTCATTGAGGCGATGGAAGGTGCCGGTGAAGAACGACAACTTTCACTTTTACTACACCATTCACTTTTCCCACCCCTTTCACTTTTTCCGCCATCCTCGCAAAATAACAATTCCCTTTTCGCTCGGACTGGACCTTGCAAAAGTCCTAATATTTTATCCGCTCTCCTAGCCATTATGTCGTTTTCGCCAGTTGAGGTTATGTCACAGTGTTGTTTTTATAAAAACAATGATGAGCGCGCCAACGTTAAAAACATAAAAGCCCCTATCGAGGCATACATCGGCCACCAGATTCAATGAGTAATTATTTCTTTATTACGAAAATTTTTTTCAATAACATTTATTCAACATAATAGCAAAAATATAGGCTAACATTACATTATGGCCGTTTTAATCAAATTATAAAATTATTATTTTGGCATTTTTTTTGTGGCAGTTGGCAACATTAAAATTCAAATAACAGTCGATTTGCGACCTTGTATTCCGACTTTTTCTAAAATAATTTTGATTTGGGGCTTTTTTATTCTGAATTTAGCCAACTTGGCCAAAGTTGGCAAAATTTTGAAAAGAGGAGATGAAAGACCTTAAAAAAAGAAGTCCATTTCTGAAAAAAAACTAAAATTTTTGGGGGGGTCGATTTGCGACCTTTGTATTCCGAGGTCGCGACGTGTTTAGTCGTCAGTTTTACTCTTAGTTTGGTGTTTAGCTCAAAAACCGGACCAGATATAAAAAGACAGACTTCAGATTCGTTATCTATGGAGAATTTCCAATAAAAATCCACCTTCTTTCCCGAAAAAAAAATTGATGATTTTTTTTCTCTAAGGGCAATTTTTGAAACTTTAAGCTTATTATATTATTTTTGAAACTTTTAACTTTAAGCGCACGTCATTTAAAAAAAGTAAAAAAATAAAAAAAAATCCGAATTTATTAGTACACCAAGGAACCATTTTTGGGGGTAAGCGATTTGAAATTCGAAAATTGCCAAAATAAGGGACACCGAATATCTGTATCTCTTTGAACTTTCTTTGTCGCTATTTTATGATTATTATTTTTCTGTATACATTTCTAAATAGCTAACTGCAAAGCATCACACTGCATCCTTCTTCCACTAGACGAAAACTTGAAACTCAAATCGTTTTTAGTAAATGCTTTTTATATTGACTCTTAATTTTCTTTCTCAGATGTCTTTTTAAAAACCGCAATAAAGTGGAACAAAATTGATTTTATAAGTTAAAATCACGCAGATGGTATCTTTAAAAAGTTTCTGATTGGACAAATTATATCAAAACTCGAACTTTTTTAATAAGCTTTGTTAGTTGTATTGTTATTATCATCATCGTTCCCAGAAAAACCGCCAAACCGAAATTACTATTAAAAAAAATGTAATAATAATAACAGCAAGAAAAATAATTCGTTTTCCGGATTAAATTACACTCATACTAACACATAATAATACAATAAAATCCCTTCGCTTCCCACTTACACCGTAGATAGTAATAGTCATTTAATAATTTTAAGTTGATTTAACAATTAATTTAATTGTTTAATTAATAAGCCGAGCCACACTAACGGGTCCTATGGTATTATTAATTAATTAAAGTGATTTATTGAGGGCTTGATAAAATAACTCCGTTATTCGAGTGGGAGGGACAAGGTAAATATATGTTTGGAATGGGGGGAAGGCAGGATGAACGAATGAAGAGGAAGGAAAAGACAAGAGTTCTCTCAAAAAGTTCATTATCACCTATATTCAATAAGATTCAAATTTTCCCCATTTTGGAAAAGCATTTTCAATTTATTAAAAGTTTTCGAATTTTGTTAGCTTGGGCTTTTCGAGGAAATCAATAAAATCTAGGGCCTCTTTCACTCCCATATCAGTATCTTTCCTTCTGTTTTATTTTTTTTATTTATTCTTTAATGCTTTCCTTAATTTTGTTTTAAACCACTCAAAAAGTTCTAATTTTTTTTCCCGATGTATTTGATTTTTATTTTTTTTATGCAGTGTCGGATGTGATTTTTATTTGTATTTTTAATGAAGGGATGCTGTTAGAAATTAAAAGTTAATCATCGAAAAAAAAAAAGTACAAGCTGCAGTTACGTTCCCTGATTTTCCACTTTCCTTCACAAACAGATGACGCTGCATCGGATGAATGAAAAATGTTGGCTCACCCTTTCCGACTTTTTGCAATGCTCCCAGGGATAACATTCTCGTTTATCTATATATATAAAATTCAAGACGATTTTTTTTCACTTTTTTTTTTCACTTTTTAACGAAATCGCAACCCAAGAAAACGGTCGATATCTGCTACCAACTGAGAACCCCCCCTTTCTTTTAAGAGGCAACTACGAAAATCGCTCTACGCGTTAAATCAAACCGGAATCGCATCAACTTAGAATGAAAGTCCGGGGAAAAAAAGAATCGCGATTTTCTCGAAAACCTGATGTCCGAATTGAGTTTGATCGCGGCCCCTGACACGTTTTCGGGAGCCGCATCGAAATTCGACAGATTTAGTCTTCTACCACCATTCCTTCGCCAAATATTGCGTAAAAAGCGAAATCCCATATACTTCCTATAGGGAAAAAAATGTTCGCAGTTGCTTCAGGTAGCGAAAAGAAAAAGGGACGTGTTTATAACAATGCCAAACGGTTGATGTTTTTATTGAGGGTACTGTGACCATCGGTGATACATTATTTTGCGAATTTGTTTATGAGAACGTCACCCCTATCAATATTTCTTAAAATTCTTATCAAAAAAATGAAAAAAAAATTTTGGATTTCTTAAAATTTCTATCTTTTCTCTCTCCAAAACTTTCAAATTGCAAAATCTGCTAATTAACATGTTTCTAATTAACATGATCTTAGGCATCTATTTTTTCTCTTTGAAATTTTTAAAAATCGAACAATGAGTAGACCCACCTTTTGTTTTTAATTCGGTTCTTCATTTTTATTCACTGGTTGATGTCGGTCTTTTGCATGAAAAGGACGCATGGTGGCCATACCCCACTTTTGGTGGTGGCCATCCCCGACTTTTTTCTTTTAATTTTTTTCCCTCCCCCTTTTGTCGCCAACATAATACTTTTTATTAATATTTTTCAGCTCAATTTGAATCAAAATTATTTTTCTATTCCATTAAACTTTTGAACCGATTTTAATTTTCGAACAGATTCCGTTCAAAATTTTAACGACACCGCAGCCCTACTTTCTATGATTTGATAAAAAAAAAATGTATGGAATTTATTATATTTATGACTTCTTAAGCTTCATACGATTCTCATCATCGCTTCTTTAAGATCAGGCATCATAGTTCCTCCTTAACAAAAAATAGGACATTTCTTGAAAAAGTATACGTTCTTTTTGGAGAAATACAGATCAAATACAAGGCAAACACTCTTTCATTTCCTTTTTTTTTTTTTTTTTTTTTTTTTTTTTTTTTTTTTTTTGAAGGAGGGGGGAAGGAGGGGATAAAAATGTTTGGATAAAGAAATTAGAAAAATTATAATTTTTTTTATTATAAAGAAATAAGTTTGTCAAGTGAAGAAAAATCATCAGAAGAAAATCAGATATCGCAGCAGAAAATGACCATTTTATCATAAAATATAGAGCTAAAATATAAAGCTAAGAAAAAATTAATTTTCTAATTATAACTACAAAAATATAGGACAAACTCAAAAATAAGACTTTCATAGGACATACAAAACGTTTTGTCAAAACATAGGATAGATAGGACAACTACTATGATGCCTGTTTTAGATTAATGTCCCTATGAAGAAAAAAAAAGAAGGAAAAACCTTGGAGCATTTTTCTGACCCTTAAACTGCGATAGGGGTGAAACGGAATATGAAGTTAGAATTTAAAAATATTCCAAATTCAAGATGGTTGCCCTGGTGAAAATTTTGAGATCATCAATGTCGATTTAACCTCAGAAAGTTAATGCTTTTCGATATCGGTCAAATGAGAATTTAACATATTTTCAATATTGGCCGTCATTGGAGATCGGATCGATCTTGGCCAAGATTGGCCCGATGTCGACAAGCATTAATTTTTAATATCGATACGACATTCCAAAATTTCCACCAGGGTGGTGATGTCTGTTTTAAAATATTACAGATTTTTTATACTCGAATTTTGTAAACGTTTTATTTATTGCTCTTTTTATTCTTATGAACTTAAAAATGCAAGCAATTAACGAATAGACAGTGAATTCTGCAATATTCAACTAGATTGCTTCATCTATGTTTAGCTTATAGGCAAAACAGCCTTTTCTGTGTATAGGCGTTCATAAGTTTAAAAGAATAGAAACTAAATATTTTGGGGCGTTTTTTGAAGTTTGCACCACGGTTGCATAACTGGGCAATATCGGGCGCATGATTTATTTATTTATTTATTTATTTATTTAATTTTTTTTTTTTTAAATGTCCCTTTGGCCGAGTGCTTTACCTTTATAGATATAATACAGAAAAATAATATTTGGGAGGAATGAAGTATTTCCGAATTTTGAAATATGGTCGGCAAAGGGTTTAATCAGTTAGTTCATAACCAAGAAAAAAATAAAGCTTACATTTTATTTTTCCCTTACTTCAGAAAAAAAACGAAAGCGAAAACTACTCAAACGCCCATGTGGAAACGTATACTCAAGTACACTAGTAAATTTGGACTAAATTTTACACCATATTATAAAGTATAGTGTACTTTTTTTAATGGTATACTTTGGGTGTGTTATGGTGTAATAAAATTTACACCATATAATTTGGATGCCATAATATACCCAAATTACACCATAAATACCTTATACCATAATACACCGTAAATCGCATTTTGAAAAAACGGGGGCCCAAAAAAATTAAAAAAGTAACCCAATTCTGCCACTAATCGACTTTTGACCTCATATCGCCTAACATTACATCTCACTCTTCCATGCTCATGTCAGAAAAAACACTTCTCATTCTGCCTCCGGTTGGGATCGATCGCGGTCCTTCCGTGTGAAATTCCAACGCTATACCAACTACACTATAGAAGCTTCTGAGAAATCCAGTCAACAAACTTATACTTAAAGTTCACGTTTTATCCGTTTCACTTTGTATCTTTTTTATTTATTATCCGATGAAAAAAAAATTTGGTACTTAAGAGTTTTCGACTTCGCTGAATTCAAATTCGACATCTGTTTTAATCTAGGGTTTGAGCTTTAGTCTGTAAAGGCTTGAAGAAACCTAAACCATGGTATTTTTAAACTAATTTTTATATCAAAACACGTTAATATTTAAATTTAAATTTAAATTTAAATTTAAATATAAAATTCACGCTTAGTAAAATTCGATTCTATTTCGGGGCGATATTTCAAAAGCATGGTGTTTTTGATACGTAATTTTTTGTTTTCCGAATTTGTGTTTGTTTTCAAATACAAGACACCGTTTTGTACTTGCTCGGCCATTACAAAATTGAAAAAAATCTGAATCTTCTAATCACGAAAGGTTGTCGCGCATTTAAACGGAAGCGATAGCCCATACTCACGGAAAAAGGTGCGCAGACCTTAATTTTTTTAAAGCTGAATTTTTTGTTCAATATTGCTTTAAACGAAATTAAAGCAGTGATGAGCAAAAAAAAATCAGCTTTAGAATTAATTAAGGTATACGAACCTTTTTCTCCAAACTTTTCAATATTCCCGGCAACATTTAATGGTTAGCCAAATACCGGTACCTAGTTGTATTCCCGGGTTTAAGTACTTTCTATTTTTATTTATTTTTAATTTAAAAAAAAAAAAAAAAAAAAGCTTACATAAAAGCCATTTTAGGTTTAATTTAAAGTGTACGCTATTTTTGGATTTTTGTCGCTACACCGTGAAATATCGTTTATCGCGATATGGTCTTATTAAAGATCCTGTTGTTTTTTACGGCGAGCTTATGGCATCCAAAGGAATTGATTGAAAATTCTTACGGTGTAAAAAAATAGATATGCCATATTTAATGGTGTACTTTAGTATGTACACAATTCTTATGGTGTAAAAGAATAATTTATGGCATGCTTATTGGTATGCTATGGTCGCTACATGATTCTTATGGTGTAAAATGGCGTAAAACTATCACTTATGGCATACTTATTGGTGTACTTTTTTTTATATCGTACTTCTTTAGAGAGTTATTCGCGAAGGAAGCGCTTCGGACCCTAAAATTAAAACCTAGTACAGGTACACTTAGTACAGGTAACCTTAGTGCAGGTTTTAATTTTAAGGTCCAATGCACTCCTTTTGCGAACAACTTTCTAAAAAAGTACGATATGAAAAAAGTACACCATAAAAAAGTTAACAATAAAACTTACGTAAAGTGAAAACTGTGGAGACCATGAAAGGGAACAGATTAATATAATGTGAGCGACACCTACCACTTCTGAATTTCGTGTGAGCAAGGGTCCTGGCTTGAAGACAAAATTTTAGACAACACTACCAACCCCCCTCTCCCTCCAAAGAATAGATCGCGTATTTAATACGATCTTATTTACATCCTACTCAAAAAGGCACGAGTTTTTATTCTATAAATTTTATTTGACAATGTATGGTGTAATTCAGTCTGTTTATAATGTAATTAAGTATCCGAGTGTTTGCAATACTGTACTATAATGTCTGAATAAATAATTATAGCATATTTTTAGCGTACTATGCTGTAACTGAATAACTTTATGGCATAATTTAGAGTGTCTTAGTGTATTTTGGCGTTTCTATTGATTTACACTATAATATGGAGTTATGATAGCATACTTTTAGCGTACTATGCTGTAACTGAATAACTTTATGGCATAATTTAGAGTTTCTTAGTGTATTTTGGCGTTTCTATTGATTTACACTATAATATGGAGTTATGATAGCATACTACACCATATTACACTCATATTAAAGTATATTCATAGTGTTTTACAGCATGCGATTCCACATGGGCGGTTTAAAAAATTTCGTATTATTATAGCTTTACGGTTAACACGGTAAAAGTAATTGATATTTCAAATTTTACTAATTATTACAGTGCATACACTAGATGCGTAGGGGTCGCGAAGCGACCCCGAAGCAGCTAGTTATATTATATTCGGTGAGCATCGAGGTCCTGTGCGTCTTACTACCGAATTCAATTTTTTTTTTTTTTGCAAAAATAACGAGAAAAGGTTTTTTTTTTACGTCAGCAGTAAGCTTATCTATAAAAATTCCACTCTTTATTATTTCTAAGGATAGAAAATGCTGGATCCGGAGAGCTTGAAATCGGATCTTTCGACTCGGCTCTCACCTCCCTCGGAGGGTTTTTTAAAATGACGTTTATTACTACAGACCGGAAGCCCAGGCGTAAAGATTCAAGATAATAAACGCGGAGACTCCCAAACCGGAAATCACGACCTCTGTTTCTTTTTTTTTTTTTTTGAACCAGATTTTTGCTGATCTTACCCAACGTTGTTAAATGTAATTTAGGTCAGAAGCATTTTAATAATTAAAACCGGAGGATGAGGCGCTCTCTCTCTGACGGTGTTCTTCATTAATATCTTATCGAACATGTGTATGGAGATCATAATTACAAAATTATCAATGCAAGAAAGAGGAAGAGCCCGCAGGGGCAGGCGAGGGTATGGGGAAAGGGAGTTCGCGGGAGAGGCCCACACCACCAGGGAATATTTCATGGCCGACTTGAAAGTTTCTAAAGTCGACGTCAAAATTATTTGGGGAGTTTAAACTTCAAGATTGCAGCTTGACTTTGCATGGGGGTAGAGAAGGGAATGGGGAGGGAAAAAGGAAGGACGAATGGGAAAGTTATACTTTAAAGATATGTTTGATACTAGCTTTGTTGGAAACTGAAGTCGGTTTTGCGAAGATAATGCGAACTGCGCTCCCACGCGATAAGCAGAGGGTGAGGGGGCAACAGAAAGTGAAAGTCGAAGCAAAATAGATTTCTGTTCCACCTATAATTTTATTGATAGCAAGTACTGGTTCCTGGATCCGAGAGCTGAGAATATATGTACCTCATCATCAGCATGTTCTTGATTTTGCTCAAGGTTCAGATGGGGCGCCGGCTCAGATGGCGCCGCAGCAAAAGCTACTGTCCTTAACAAACCAAGGACTACCAATCTCAGTTGCCATTATTGCCTGTTCCCGATTTCGATACTTCATTAATTTTCTGGCGTAGCCTCCCGGCTGACTATGGGCATGGTAAGCGCACGTTCCCTGAAAAATCTCGCGTTAAAGAAAAAAGAAGAAGAATAAAGAGAATCTTCAGATATGAAAAGGACGAAAAAATTATGAAAGCAGGAAAATTATTATCATCCTCCGAAAATAGGACGATATTTAAAAAAAATCCGAGAGCCTACATTTTCAAGCCTTATTTTATAAAATTTTATCGAACTCGACTTTTTATCGACTCTAACATTTCCTCTTATCATCCTTTCATTTTTTAAATAATAATCCTCCAACATAAAAAGGCAGAAAAAAAAATCTAAAAATTTACGTCTCGCATTTTTTTTACGCCAGACGCGAGTAATAAATTTTCATAAGAATTCTCATCTAGACTAGAAGTGTTATTCTTGAGTCTTTTTTTTTTTTTTGCTTTTCGTATGTCCCTGACATCTTTTTTTCGACCTTTCCTTAACCCTGTTTTATTTACGACTCGTTTCATATGTGATCGTAATAGTCAATATTAATTACATTTACATTCGAGGGTTAGACGATGGGGGGGGGGTTCAAATAATAAAGTTATCGAGCGGGGGGGACTGGAACAGCATTTGCATTCTAGGGAAACTAGGGGAGGAGGCGGCTCTAATGAAAAACGTAATGACCGGAAATTCACTCGCATATGCCGTAGTTATTTTCTCTTGCCATATTTTTACGTTCCATGGATTTACTTGTAACACGTATAAAATTTTCCTCTTTAAACAAAAGGCACTTCGTTCGCTACACAAAACCGGACGGTGAACCTGCTGGTTTCTGAAAAGCTTTTTTTTTTTTTTTTTTTTTCATTAATTTTTTAAGGAAAAAATTGCGTTAAATGAGACAAAACCTACACCAAATGCTTCCTTTTTTTTTTAAGGAAAAATCGGAAATACATGTTTAATATGACGGTAAGCTTTTAAAATTAGCTTAAATATTCGAAAAGTTAGTCGATTGTGTATGTGTTTTTACATCGGCCATTTTGTTTTTTATGTAAACAACATTAAAATTTGCAAATATTAACGTAATTTAAGCTTACCGACACATTTAACATGCATAATCTACTTCGTCTAAAAATAAGGAACAATTTGGTATAAGTTTCGCCTCATTCAATGCAATGTTAACCTTTAAAAAAATTAATTTAAAAAAAAGAATAATTTTTTAAAAAAACCGCTTATGTGTTGAAAAAAGTGATATCAGACTGATATCGTCCCAATCGTCAGGTCTAAATCAAATGGCTCAAAGGAGCCGCTGATCTAGACCTGACGATTGGGACGATTATCAGTCTGATATCAATTTTTTCAACTCATGGGCGGCTGGTTCACTGTCCGGTTTTGTGTAATAAACGAAGTGCCAAAAGTTTGAGATCCTTTTTTTATTATTATTATTATTCTTTTCTGCGATTCCGTGTTTTTTTTTTTTTTATTGTCTTGTTTGAATTTTTTTTCTTTTCATTTCTCCAAATCAAGATCTAAGATGTAATGATTAGGTTTGCTTCCGTTTCCTAACATGTAATCCGTTGAGAAAACATTTGTCTTGAATAGAATGTATATCAGCAACAATACAAAGTACAGGAAAACATCTCTTAGCAACGATCAAGTCGACGCCCTTAAAAATTCAAATTTACTTCCTGATAATTTGAAACCGTCACGCAAACAGTTTTTTTTTTTTTTCATTTTTTTTTTTTTTTTTTTTTTTTTTTTGTATTTTTATTCATCGTTTTCCAAGAAAAATGGCCGCCGCCGTTTTTCTTAAGTTTTTTTCTGTGCAAAACTTTTCGTCACGATATTCTTATGTTTTGTCATCCAACACCATTTTTACTTTCATGTAATCCTTTGTAAAACAAAATCATCAAAAAAAGTCTTAGACAAAAGCCCTGATAAAAAAAAAACTAGCAAGTCTTGTGGGAATTATTTGCATGTCCCTTATTTTCTCCTAAGCAAATAAAAATATTTCGCATTTTTATACTCTTCTATTTCATAGGAGAGTGATATGGTTTTGAGTTTTGGGTATCTCCGTACCTTTTTCATCATTGAACGGAGAGCAAAAAAAAAAAAAAAAACGGTAATTTGCGGGGGTAATTTTTTGTACAAAGGTATTTAAGCATATCCGTCTGCCCGTTTGTCCGTCCGTCCTCATTTTCCGTGCTTCGATTCGAGACGCAGTGTGAATTTGATGATTCCCAAATTCACATATTAATAAGGGCACTAAGAACAAGATCTGTATACTGTAACTTTTGGTCGAAATCCGAATCCGAAATCCGAAATCCTATCTTAGGTTATATAGGAACGTTCCTGTATAACATTCCTAACAGAACGGCAGCCGTTCAAAAGGTATAATAATAAATTTAACGAAGCGGAAATTTCTTCCTCTCTCTTGTAATCATTAAGTCAAATTATAGGCTTCTTTTTTAGGATAAAATCAAATCAAATTATAGGCGACTTTTTTTTTGTATAAATATACACTTAAATATACCTGTTAACCTTACAGAAGCGCATATATTTCCATCACGAATTAGTTCGCGGGAATATTGCTTTTTTATAAGCTAAACTTAATTTTAATGGTGGCGCTGCAGTCAAAGTTGCTCGGAGCTATACATTTCATATCCAATTTAATGTTTCGATATGTTGAACGGTTTTTGATATATCGAAATCGAACAGTTTTTAGTATTTTTATTTCGATTGTTAAACCTGCTCATTTTTTTAAATCTTTTGCAAAGAGGCATTTAGGTATCGCCTGTGCCCTGCAACGAAATAAAACATTGTATCAGTTCTGGGAATATTCTCGAACATTCTAAAACATTCTGGAGCATTCTACGACATTCTGGAATGTTCTAAAATATTTCATAACGTTGCGGAACATTCCAGAGTGGTCTAATTTGTCAGTGTATTGTGTTTAAGAACCACATCCACTCTAAACCCAACATAAAATATATTGATATTTTTAAGAATACGAGTTTCGAACAATGGCAACCGCCACTGTATAGCTTTTTTTTGTAAAAATCAAAAATAAAATATTTACTCAGTAAGAATGGGAGGACTTCCGGGAAATATCATCATAATTTCTAGGAAACGGAAGTATATTTGTTAATAATGATCGTTCAATCGGAAAATGAAATGTACAAGCAAAATTAAATGCGTATAGTTTTTCGTATCTTATTAAATATTATGAAGACTTCTCTGAAAAGCGGTCTCATTTATTAAAGCAATATATACAACTTTTGTTGTTTACATTTTGAAATAAATGCGACGAAGCTTTGTAAAACCTGGTCGGGAAAAATAAGAAACAAAGTTATTAATATCTTTCTGTAAATGTAAAAGTTTTCATTATCATAAAATGGGGAAAAGTGGGATTTTGTCTTAACTTGTTAATTCTTTTCCAAGATTTGAATCAAATTCCTTTGAAATATTTTGTTGGGAGGTCTTATTTTAAGAGAAATGAAAAATATTTTCCCTCAATTTCCGGAGTAATTTTGCAAATGTTCGATTTTAAACTTTTTTTTTTTCTTTTTCCAGCAAAAAGCATTATTAAAGTTCGCTGTTGGAATCAAATACGTGGGAGGTGGAAGGAAAGTACGAAGTAGAAGTCGAAGAAGAATATTAAAAAGAACAAAACCGGAAAATGAATGAGAAAAATTACGGTAAGAAAAAAAGATCATTTTAAAATATGTTGGGCTTGGCTCTCTAGATAGAATTTTTTTTTCCGCTGCTTTTTCTACATATTTTTCCTTTGATTTCAACAGGACCTTAGAATGAAGTTTTAAATAATTAGAAAAATATGTCAGTTTGTCATTTTAAAGTAAGACTTATTACGATTAACAGGTGTTTTTTATGTCATCTCAGGACCTACTACTAAGTGGTGATTTAACAAGCTTAATATAGGTCGACCAGGTATCATTTTTCCACGACGAAAACGATGTTAAACCCCATTTTTGGATTTGACAAACAGAAGTCCAGGAACGTCACTTTACACTCCCTGGCCCAGATCTCGACCAACGCGGCTTCTAAAATTTTTATCGTTACGCCTTCACTAATTTATTCTCCAAAGCTCGATATAGGGCCCACTAGGGTTAAATTTGTGTGAGGAAAATGACGGTGAAATCCGTTTTTGGATTTAACAAGAAAGATTTGGACCGGTGAATTAAAAATAGGAAATACATTATGATTCTTTTTGAAAATTGGGCGATTTGTTTTTGCTGCGAATGCAAATCTCTTCAGATGTACGTCAGGGTTGCGGAAGAAACCACATTGAAAATTCATGCGATAAGAACCTATCGGTTTCTAAATATTTTCAAGCCACCTTTGCGGTGACCTGCCCTTAAAGATAAGTTGAAACATCTCCAAAGATAATTCATCTAAATTGCAAAATCCAAGTGCTATAATTGAAGGAACTATGCAGCAGTTAATCCATTACGAACCCGCAAAAGATAAGCGCGCAAGTCAAGCTTACCAAGGTCGCCTCCCCCTTCCTCCCACGACAATGACATCCAACTTAACCAACTTCCTCAAACATTTCTAAGCATTTCCTTCAACCAACTTTCTAGGTAATATGCATACGGGTCTCTTGCTTTCATTCTTCTTCGAAACATCAATACCGCATTCCATAAATTCTTTCACGGTTCGAAAACTTGAAAACTTTAATTTCGTTTTCTCCCGCAGGGATGTATTCTCCCTTAAATGACCTTTTCAATAAACAAGAATGCTAAACTAGTTGAAAATGGAAACAATCCTCATCACGGAAACTGGGGAAACAACCATAATTGAACTATTTTAATTATAATGCAAATAATATTTGCACCGTTAATTTGAAATGGGGAAAATCTTATTATATACAACGACGACTCCGTGAAAATCGAAGAAAAAGCACAGCTCATCAGCAACAGGTTTTCAAACTTCCAACAGGAAATTTTCCCCGGTGTGACATTTTATAAAAATGTATATTGCATTTTCGAAGGTCTAATTTAAGTTTCCGAAACTCTTCTCAAATTAATAGCTTTTCATTCCTGCTGACATTTTCCACCTCAGGGATGAAAAGATTTCTCTAATAACAAAACAATCGCAAAATTATTAAAGGGGAAAACCAGGGTTGCCCGACCTTTATTCTCAGAATTTTGAGATCCTCCTTTGTTTTTGTTTTTTTCTTCTTCGAAGTATCAAAGAAAAAAAAAAAAAAAAAAAAAAAAAGAGATTCTTTCCCGTTGAAAAAATTAATCAAAAAACGAAGCCGAGAAAAAAGACGAAGCTCATACGAGAATCTACGTGCGGTTTCTTTCTAACCGGGTCGAATAAAGGATAAGATCCCCGGCACTGTAGGGAGGGTTTCAAAAATAGAATCAAGAAGCGGATGAAATCCCATTCTTTTCAAATAAAATCTACGAGATAGGCCTTTTTTTTTCGAAAAGGGAAGAAGGAAACATCTCTTAACCATTTACGTTAGTCTCAGTTACGGGAACGTGGATAGAGTTTAAACGTAGAATCAATTTGTCGAAAACGAAACTCTGGAAAAGGGTTCTAACTCAAGTTAGAGCTTGATTACGTTATTCATTACATTTCCCCCAACATAGGAATGAATCTATTCAATTTCTAAATTCTAAGGCATTTGTTAAACTATGAATTTTTTACGAAAAAAAAAAAAAAGAAACACTGGGGGGGAAGTTACTTTTGAAAAATTGTGATTATTTAACTTCAAAACATTCGGATTTCAAAAGGGGTTTCATACTACACTCTACGATATTTTGCAATATTATTAAGGTTTATTTTTGGGTGTTGCGTAGCTTTTGGGCTTTTGTTACCAATTAAAAAGTTAATTATGTTTATCCAGAGGTTTCGATCATTATTTAGGATCATCTACGGGATAGGTTTCCCTAGCCCGTTTATAGACGAATCGATAGACGATCCATTAAAACCAGACATTGGCGAAAGGGGTAAGATTGGTAACTGTTAAGGATTTGCAAAACCGCAAAAGAGCTGCTGAAACTTTCGAATTGTTCGTGACATTACATCTTTTATGGTTTCTCCGACTTCGCTGCGTTGAACAAAATGACACTTGCGATTGTTGCAATAAACGTTTTGGGAATACTTATTCCCTTTTTCTAGGGCCGTCCGAGTTAATCGGAATTTCTCTTCCGAGAAACGCAGTGAGAAAAAATTATGACGCTGGCAAAATGAAAATTTTCGGAAATTTCTCTTGACCTATATTTTCGGATCCCGGTGAATCGGGGAAAATTATCTGAGCGATTTATCGATAATTTTCTCACCGAAATTTTCTCCTTAAATTTTTTTATTTTATTTTTTTTATTTTTCTGGGTTTGAAGATCGTTCGGTGTTCATCCTCTGGCGCTCGGAACGGATTTCAAGAATCTAATAATAGTTTCAAAAGGCTCTAAGGAAATTTATCACGGGTTAACTTTACAAATTTCGGAAATATTCCTGTTTAAACTGCAACAACTCCAAATCCGACAACGCGATAATGATTTAGATTCAAAAGAATTTGTAATCTTTTTCCGACGTTCAAAATTGGAAATGTGTAAACGGTAGTATTTCTTGTATCTCGTAGGTAGAATCTCTTTGTTATTTGCACAGTCTAACGAATATAGCCCTTCGTTTTCACCCTGTTTAAATATTATTAATGAAATTCAACTAATTTTAATGTTACAAAAGTTAATAATATATCCCCGAAGTAAGGTTATTTAATTTTCTTCCATATCATCGTTCTGCTCTCATTCATAAATTGCGCTGCCATGTTTCATACATTTTTTTCTAATTGAAAGTTTTGTTGATATTTAATCGTGGTATGACCTCAAGCGAAAACTTTCTATTAAAAATAAAATAAAATGTTTGGTTTCAATTATAACCCACTTTCGCTTTTTTTTTCTCCTCCTTGGCTGTCAATTATCTTTCTTGGTTTTTTTTCAAACCCTTCTTACTCGCATTTCGTCTTTCTCTTATTTACGCTTCAGAGAAATTTTTATTCATGGTGCCACTATCAGAAAAAAAAAAAAAAAAAAAGAAACTTTTTGCCTGTTGCGTAAGACGTCACGACGACAGTTGTTTAAGTTTTTAATCTGCTTGGGATTAATTTTTCGTCTTCGTTTTCCCCCGCAAAGATTTAACTTCGCATCGCATAGCGGGGAAAAGTTGACGTTTTGAATTTTCGCAAACATGTAAAACAAAGTCAAAATATCTGGAGAATTTCCATCGCCTTGTTATTTCTTTGACAGTATTCCGATATTTCACGTAAGCAGATTTTCCCAGAAAGACAAAACGCTCCGGTTATAAATTTAATGTTACCCATAGATGGTATTATGTTGGCTCAACCGTAATAAACTCTCACTTAATACGGAGGAAAACCGCAGATATCCTTCATCATCACAAACGCCGACGGGGGTCAGTTAATCTTACGGAGATGGTTATTTCATTGATGTAACAACTCGGGAAAAGGAACCTACCACTGAGATATCAAAACGCATGACTTAGGGATGATGTCAAACAGGGATAACTCTTAATCTAACGACGAAATGACCGATTTGACGTTTCCCTATTTGCGATTGAAAACGATCCATTGACAGAAAGGACTTTTTTTTTTGTTCAAGTCTTTGATGCTAGTTTTTAAAATGAGAGGATTAAAACATTTTTACTTTTTTTTGGCACAATGACTCCTGTTTATTTTTGTCATTCAAAGGACTATACGCCGTGTCGCAATATAATAATACACCTCCCTAATTGTTTTTAAGAATCGACTTGGAGGGCAGACATTTTTAGTGGTCTCCTCCCTTATGGAGACTATTATGGAGTCATAAAATGGGCATCCCCAACCCCTTTTTTTTTAAAATTAAAAATCTCAAAGTTCTTGCTATTGCAGCGAGTAAACTTTTTTTACGGAGCCCCCCCCCCCCTTAAAAATTCCTCTAGAAACTCTCCCGTGAAAATTTTTTCCTGAAAACCTTTATGTTTTTTTGCGGAAAAACAATCATTTTCCGGGAAAAATTTTTAAAGGGATTTTCCTGATGGTATTCTGGAAGGGGGAAGAATGGGGTTCCATAAAAAAGTTTACTCGCTGCAACAACAAAAAAATTGAAGTCCCTAATTTTTTGAAGGAGGGTTGGGGATCATATTTTATAACCCCGTGATAGACCTCCCCAATGCAGGGGGCCCATAATAATTTCAGCTCTCTGATTCGATTTTAAAAAAAATTAAAAGGAATGTACGGTTATATTACAACGCAGTGAATAACAATTTAACAGAGATCAGGATAAAAAGCCTTAAATCCACTGATTAGGCAATGATGCACTTCAACTCATTTTCTCATTTTCATATATCAAATAGCAAGACGCCCTCAATCTGCTGTTTTAGGGAATGCACATGTACCCAATTTTATTCCTCACTGAAGTTTTAATTAACTTCATTTTATTGAAAGTAAATCAATAAATAAATGAATAATTAAATAAATGCTACACAGTAAAAAATATTATGTAATTATGTTAAAATCGGTCTACACAAATTTTTTCTGTTGTTTTTTCCAAAAGGTAAACATAAACAAAAAACAACATAAAAATCATGTGGACCGATTTTAACATAATTATGTTAATTTTTACATAAACTTTTTTACTGTTTAATAAAATTTTTAATTTTGAAGAAGTGTAAATCTTTTAGCTTGGAGTCCGGCTCGCAGGTCGGACAATACAAGGACTTTATGATACGGCCCGACCTGGGCAGAGCAGACCTTTAAAATGCAGAAGTGATAAGAAGACAAATGATCCTACGAAATTATTCGATTTCCCGAAACCAATTTGTAAAATTTATCCTTATTTTTCACCATTAGGCAATAATAAACGATTCTCTTAATATTTTAGAAGAATTAGCATATAAAAATAAGAGATTATGCAACGCTGTACAGCTCGGTTGCTTCGGACTTGCAAGAAAATGTGATCATTGAATTCCCATAAAAATCAAAAACGCCTTAAATTTGTCGATTAGATTATCGTGTACATCGAAAAAAAATTCCAAAAACGCCTTTGATTTCATGTTTATGCAATTATGTACTTCACTTTTCATTCAAACATGGCATCGCAAATAATCTTTTTTTTTTTTTTTTTTCAAGCAAAAAAAAAAAAAAAAAAAAAAAAAAAAAAAAAAAAAAAAAGATAATTTTCATAATTACATCCTTGCCCATTACAATAATTTATAAAGCAGTGTTACTGCAGAAAAATGCTGATTAACCTCACTAACCTCGCCAACATGAAAACTAAACAGGAAAGAAAAAAAAAAGGTTTCTTCTAAAAGAAAAATGATTGTTTATGTCTTTTAATTAATCAAATATTTTCATTCCTGGAGGCCTAGTCGAAAGTTTATGAAATAAACAACGTTGCGGGAAAAAAAAAAGTTTGAAATGGAAAATTTTGTTCGTTTGCTTAATTTAATTGTGTTTTCAACACCCTCTTCCCCTCTATTTTCCCCGTTTTTATCCACCACCTTTATTTCCCAGGTTTTCTTTGTTCGGATTCGAGAAAAAAAAAATGACATTCAAAGAAATTCATTCCTATACGACTCGTTAACATACCCCACCTTTTTATGCTCATTTATTAACTCATTCGTTTTTTTTTTTTCGTTTTTTTCCAATTTGTGTTTTTGTTTCTTTTCAAAAAGAAATCTCAGCTGTTTGGATTTTTTTTGTAATAATAAAACCTTTTTAGCTACAGGGAAAACGACGGATAAATTAAATTACTATAGATGCTTTTGAAAGAGCGTTAAATCAAAGACCTAAACATCGCGTCAAAATATTCGCGTAAGTTCGTGGCAAAAGCAAACAACGCAAAGTTTCTGCCTCCGAAAGCAAATATTCCTCAGCGTATAACAATAAAGGCGAATATTTTCCAAGATAAAATCTAGATTTTCTTCCAGGAGGCTATCAGCGGGGGGGATTATTTTAGGAAAAGGTCTGATGTTTTAGAATCCCCCCATTTAGTTTTTATTTTAATTGCTTATACAATCCTCTTATGGGAATTGTTTATAGTGTTGAAGAAAGATCATCTGCATTTGAATGAATTCCTGGAAAATTAAAATATAAAACGAAAAAAAAAAAAAAAAAATAACCGAACCCAATTTTTTTTCCGAGTTTTAGAAAAAAAAACTTTTCACAAGATAAACGATATGATTGTGGATTTTTTTTTCCAGGGAGCATAATGAAATTTAATACTCCGAAAATATCAAATTGCGTTATTTTTTTTCGAAATTGTGTTATAGAAGATGGGGGAAAGGAAGGCAGAAAAATTATTAAGGGTTATTATATATAAAAGAGGCTGAAATCAGAAAAGATATCAATCGATTCTTTCCTGTTTTTAAGAATACAGGGAAAGGGGGGGGGGGAAGGAATCGGGAGAGAATTAGAGGCAGTTTGATGGTTAAAAGAACCGAGAAAAGAATTCAATTAAACAAGACACGACTTGGTAATGCAATTACAATCGGTTTTCCTCCTTTTCTCGAAGTATTTTTCCGAAGAATTTTCTTTTGTCTTTTTTATGATGATATTTTAAATCCCTTTTTTCATGTTGTGCTATATAATTTGACTGGATGTTTACAGCTCAATTAAGGATTTATGAGGGCCTTTGATGTTGGATTATATTGTTAGATGAGGGATTTGACGGGTTGTCGTTGAATCGGTTTTATCGAAGATTGCTTAAATCCGTGTGTTTAAGGGAAGGCATCAACAATCAGTCAATTTATTCCTCATTTTCGTCGTGAGATTCTTTGGTTTCAAAATGATAAGCAATGTCTAAGGGCAGATAATCGAAATCCATGGTCGTCCTCTGATCTCTATCTGAAGTTTGAGTTTATATACCTGAGTTGGCGGAATAGTATCGCTATAAAATAAAATGCCAGAGGCAAAGGGGGCTCAATCACCCTGTGAGAACTTTATCCCGAGGACGTCTTTATAGGACGTCATGAGGATATTTTATTGGACGTCCACTAGATTTACCTATGTCCGCACTGATCCAAAAAGCGTCCTTTGGACTACTTATGGGTATCTCATGGATTTGGATCTGTGGATATCTAATGGACAATCCACAGAGTGTCCAATGGATTGAAAATGCTATCTGGGGGCCCCTACAAATGTTTTTTGACTAATGTAATCTCCCAATCTTCTATGTTATAGGGGCCATTTAAAGCCCCTCTTAAAAAACTTTTCGCCTCCCTCGGCCGTTTCGGCTGGCTACGGGCCTGAAATGCTTGATGCTATTGGTCCATATTTCGTCCATGAAACTACCAACGTTTTGTAAAATTAAGGGCTCCCAATGTACTAAAAGCATTTCGTGTTTGAGCTGTAGTCGATGCTAAGAACTCCAATGTTTGAGTTTTCGTCGCGTATAGAATTCTGCGAAGGGCCAACGATAGTCTTCTTCGAGTTGAGCTCTATTTAACGAAAAGGGGTCGAAGATTCCTATCGCCGGTGATGTTTATCGATGGATTGTAGTTTGCGTCAGAAATGAAATATATACTTGGTTTGTTGGTTTGTAGAGTAGATATTGAATCTCTCGTATATTGTTATGTTTATGTATTAAAAACTATTTACAGCGACTGGGGACGGTCCAATGAGGGTCAAGAATGGCTCCTATTGGGCATGATTAGGTCTTTTTCTAGGTCTTTTCAGGCTGTGCCTTTGGGTTATTATTGTGCACCTTTAGGATCGATAGTTCTCGACCCTCATGATCTTACGTATTTTCCATAGGGACGGAAAAAGGTGTCAGGCGCGGAGCCATGTCGTAGGCATTTCGTGGCCTTAAGATTACTCATACTCAGTTTTCTAGGGATGGACACAACACAAGACAACACAAGCACAAGACGGTCTTGTTTAGTTCTTGTGTATTGCTCAAGATCTTGCAACATAAGGCAGTGAAGCTCTAAGTTAATATTTTTTTCTTCTCCCACTTTTTTTGTAATGTCGGTGAAGAAAAAAGTAAACAAAAAAATATAAACAAAGCCATATAATTATTTGGCGAAAGGAATTGTGTCCATTGCCAAGGTAATTGTCCTATTTACATCAAATCATATTGCAAACATGACATTTTCCAAAACGTTTTGCATGGTAAAACGTTATGTTTCACATATAATCAGAAAATATAAGAAAATCTTGAACAATTCTCAAGCCAAGGCAAGATCTTGTTTTTCATTTGTTTTCAACGCAAAACCACAACACAACACAAGAAATCTTGTGTTGTCGTCCATCCCTACAGTTTTCTGATTGATTTCCACTTCGCATCTTCAGCTTATGAAAAAGTCGGTCAATTTGAAAACTAAAGTAATTCCCCATAATCCTAAGATTACGATTTAGGACTGCGTGCTCATAGAAAAAACGTCTTTATTTTGATAAAAAACAGCGTAAAAATGAAAATTAATATCCGAAATGCCCATAGGACATTCCTAAGATAAAATTTGAATCAGACCTATTGTAGAAAACGTAAGGTCTAAAAAAATCTTCTTATACATTTTATCTTATGCTATAAAGGCGACTTACAAGTTCGAAATATTGATTTTTCCTCATTAATTATTCATTTAGCAAGCAACAATGGCAAAATAACGAGTTGGGATTTAAAATTTTCGAAAATTCGAACAAAATTCATTAAAATAAAAAAAGAGGGCATTATTAAAACCCTCTGTTTTAATCAGCAAAAAGCAAATAGAAAAGTACGACTTTCCAAAATAAATGAAAATCGACTTTCCTAAGCTGTTTACAAATCGCTTTTTTTGCCTTTAAGTTAAAAATAATAATTTAACCAGACGAACAGCTGGAAAGAAAGAAAAAAACAACAACGTCGAGATCAAGTTCCTTTAAAACGAAGACGTTGAAATCCAAACTTTTTTCCGCGAAAAACAAAACTTTCTACATGACATTTTCGGGGAAAGAAAACCTCTAGAGAACTTTTCAAGAAGAAAATGGAAAATGGGTGATTGTCTCTTTTCAAGGATGAAAAAGTCTAAAAACAATGACGCTAGACCTGTCAGGAATGGAAAAAGTGAAAGCGTTGCATAAGGAAATTTAAAATATTTAGCCCGTTTTTAGGCATTTTAAAGTACTGTCGTCGCTATTAGAAAATTTTTCGTGGAAAATTAGGATTCGAGACTTAGAATAAATTCTCCGTCAGCCATGCGGAGTTAATTTTAAAAAGTAGCATTTAATCATTTTTTTAAATTTTGAGAAAACGCTTTTGTTGGCGGAAGATAGTGACACCCTGTCAATAACTCCGGCAGCTAAAATTTGCATTTCGGCATTTCGGTGCATAATTTTTTTTTTTTTTTCTTTTGTTGGTAACTGAAGCCAAAGCAAGGAGCTAAACATTTTAGAATCCATTAAAAGCATTTAAGCCCAAGTTTTCATGCCTGCAGCAGACCTTACGTAATAAAAAAATCCCCTACACAAACCATAACGAATTTTTTTTTCCTTTATACGAAGAATCGGTATTCTGTACAGTAAATGACAGAATGTATTGTGTGGAAGCTATGTGTGAATGTATTGTTCCGAAAGCTATGTCTGGGAAAACAATAATTTAATCCAAAATTAGCAGAAGTTAAATAAAGAACAGGAGCGGGTGAATTAGCATATTTAAGTTAACCCTTCATTTTGGGCTTTAAAACGGTTTTACTTGAAGAAGGAAAAATTACAGTTTACCGATAGAAGGCCCATAACGAGAGGTTTCGTTGGAATATTTATGACTTTTTTCTGTTTTGGCTTTAATGCTTGCATTTTTACCGTTTATAATAAAGAAGTCGATCGGTCATTTTCATGAAAAGGATTTCTAAAAAAATGACGGATTAACGTTCTTTGACAAAACTACCTGAATGAAAGGTCTTTTACCTAACGGGCTATTGTAAGTCAGGTTTTATTTTTGGCAGCACCAGTTAAAACTCATTTCAGAGGCATAGCAACAGGTACCCGTGAATGCAATTTCAAACTTGAATTCAGATGTAATGGGAATATGTAATTTTGTTTTGAATGCGTAGTGAGTAATAGAAGCAAATCGTTGTTTCACATAAGGGGCCGTCCAAATTTTACGTAAGTATTTTTTTTACCATTTTTTAACCCGCCCTCCCCCTATGTAAGCAATCGTAAGAATTTTCCGACCCCCCCCCCCAATATTACGAACGATTTTTTTTATTTTTTGAATTTCTTTGATTATATATTGCCCGAACGGCATTTTTTTAAATTTTTTATTAAAGACGGTTTGATATTCGAAGTTAAATTATGGAGGAACTAAAAAAAAAAAAAAAAAAAAAATGCATTAAGAAAATTAAGAGTATTTATTGAACTTTTAACTCCACATTTTAATATATTAAAATGGCAATCTGAAAGTTAGGCAACTTGCAATACACCAATGCACAATAATAAATAATTTTTTTTCATTTGATGATTCAAAATTATTTGCCTTTTTATTTGTTAATTTTAGGCAATTTTTATTTCCACACCAGCCCTAAAAATTCTTACGTAAGATTTTTAACCCTCCCCCCCCCCCCAAACATGCTTACGTAATATGTGGATGGCTTCCAATAAGTGTGTTTTATTTTCGCAGAAGGAAATTTTACGGAAAAATAGCGAACATTTTCAAAATTTTGTTTTAATGAATGAAATTCCTTAGCAAAATACGCGAAAGCCTAGAAAAAAGTTCTACTTCTAATTATGACGTGAGTGGGTGAGTGATTGAGTGAGCGAATATGAATATGAAGATAAAAGTTTCCAGTGAGACATGGGGCTGCATGTTAAATGTAAATGAGAATGGAGTTGCGAATATCAATATTTTACAACAAATTTCTTTTGTGACTGAAAAGTTTTTCAGCAGTTTCTCTTCTCTAAGAGGAAATTAAACGAATTTTATTATTTCGCGAAAACAAATAACCTTCTGAATTTACTTTTAGATTCCGTATAAGCGCTGAAAGAACTTTCCCTCGCCGGGAAACACATTTACAGTTGTATATTGCACCCAAGAAATAAATAAACGGAGCGATCTTTTTATCACATAAATTTCTTAAAGGAGTGTAAACTAAATTTAATGAAAATAAATAATCAACTTACGTCAAGTGTAGCTCCCTTAATCGTAAAATTTTTGTACGGAACCGATCTTTCCCTTACAAACTGAAATATCTTCTTCCCGCTTTTGAGATATTCTATTTTGTATATTTGGTCCAGGGAAAGATCAAACTCGCATTTCAGCGTTACTGAATGCCCTTTTTCTGCGAATTTGGGCATTTTTAATACTATGTGGAGTGCTTGGACACCTGTAAAGCAAAAGAAAACAAAAAATTATTGATATGGTAAGTCGGGGGAAAATCTTTTTCAAACATTTAAAAAAAAAAAAAAAAAAAAAAGGATTTTTTAAAATCCCTTTTGATCGAAAAAAGCGTTTTTTTTTTTTTTTTTTTTTCATTGAACCAACAATGTCCTGATCAGAACGGTTTTCTCTTTTTTGTTCCTGCTAATCTCTTCGATTTTTCATGGTAAAAGAATTGTTTGATTGTGCTCTCTTTTGTTTCAATAGTCCGTTGACAACTCATTCACTTTTTTTTTCTTTCTAAATAAAAATTATTATTTTTAAAAAAAGTTTTAGTCAAAAAATAAAAAAAAAATAATAATAATTTTGCCTCGAGGAAAATTTCACGTATGCAAATGGAATTCTTTTTTGTAAGATGTCATTAACATTTATGGCAGAGAAGAAGATTTCGTTTCTTTAAGCTAAATCCTTGTGCTCCTTTCGTTTTCCTATATTCATTTTCGTTATAACGGTGAAAAACCCCCCGAGAGGACGAAAGAAGAAAAAAAAAATGATAACCCTTCATTTTATAATAAAATACGATGCCAAAATAAACACAGTCAACGCGCTAGTATTTTCCGCCGGATCCTGAATATTTTCTCCCGAGGGCCGTGAGCGAGTGAAGAGGGATTTGAGCCGACAAAAGGGTATGAAACCCGACATTAAAATCGGCTCACAATAGTATTAATGTACGTAGGGAGGATTGAAAGATGAAACCTATCTCGGAAAGGACCCCCATTAATACCGGTTTTCGGGCAGGTGAAAAACGTGCCGACCTTTATCGTGCTCAAAGAGAAAAAGAAAAAAAAAAAAAAAAAAAAAAAAAACAGTATAAATAAAAAAAAAGGGAAAGCATAGTTAGGTCGGCGATCCAATCTTTTACTATATACCACCCGGTTCGACACACTCTTTGAGATCGCATTATTATACGGGATTGAATTGAAAAACATTTCGTGACCAGATTTATAAGATCAATTAGAAAAGGGTGAAGACGTGATCAGGGGAAAGAAAAGGGAATAGTTCCCCGCAAAATGAATTAAAAGGATGCAAAGTTTAATGGCGGAGGAGGTCGGTTGTTTCAATAAAAGTGAAATCCGTATAAACGAAAAAATATTCGAAACTTCCTTCCGGTATTCTACTAACCAAGATTTCATTTCCGGAAAATTGTTGAAGCATTAACAAACAACACAGTTCTCGCATCCGGTTTTGTTTTTTAATATCTTCTGCATTTTCAATACGATTTTAAAAAAAAAAGTATCATCTTTAGATGATTCATAATTATTACGAACTTTCAGCTTTCAGTTGTAAATAAAATTATAATTGCGGAAAAATTATTTTTAACAAAAATTTTTTTTATTTTTTCAGAGTGGACCGACTGGTAGGACGTGTGTAATGGGCACCATTGATACGGATTATTTAAAGATATTCGTGCGATTGTCCTATCAGCTCAATCGTTCTGAGAAGAACTAGCCTAAAACGTGTTCATGGACCCAGACCTGACCCTCGGAAAACTGAAAAGGTTAAAACCCAATGGCGCCCGACGGTTAGAAGTTCAAACCATTGGAGTCTGTGGAGGACAGGGTTTAATGGAACCCATTTTCGTCTCCAATCGTTTAGGTATGTAGTATTTCTAAAGTTCTTACACTTTTGTACTCAAGGGACCTGACAGTCACTCAAACAATTCCAAAATTTCTGGCCCATAGCCAGCCAGAAGCAAGAGGGGGTTCAGCACCCTTGTGAGGAGGGTTGAGCCCCCCGTAAATTTTTTTTGAATAATGTATTTTTCTACCTTGTTAAAAAGGACCATCTGGAACCCCCCTGAAAAACCCGTCTGCCCCTCATGGCCTTCCATACTGGCTACGAATCTGCAGAATTTGCATTGTTTTGAGGTTTTGTCGGGATTTTTCGGCTTCTTTTAAATTTTAAAAATTTTAACAGAACATTTGGACATAACATTGAGGTTTCGGGAAGCGGTTCAAATTAGTGATCTTACCCATAAGCTAAGTATTGGCAAAGGGGGGTCAGAAGTACCGTCTTGCATGCTTACGTAATTAATGGACGACCCCATTAATTTATAAACGAAAAATGAAGCAGTCAGAATTTTTTTTAAGTTCTGTACTACACCCAGAAAAAGGAATATGCCTCGTTCGCAATACAAGCGAGGTTGCTTAGCGACAAAACAAATATGCTTTGCCGCAAAGCAACATGGCTCGACTTGTCGACATTATGCATTGCGGCAAAGCACTCACGAGTTTTGACACAAAACATTTATACTGCTTAGACCTAAGTTATGCAAAAATGCTTTGTAGCAAAGCATTTTTGCTTAGACCCAAAGCAGCATTTTTTTGGGTGATAGGCAGGTCAACTGAGCTATGTCCATCACAATCGTGCAAGGAGATATACTCTTTTGAACCTCTGCCTGAACCTGTTTCGAGCAGCAACGCTTCAAAAGAGTATATCTCCATGCACGATTGTGATAGATATTTTATTTATTTACTGCTCTTTTTATTACAACAGTTACAAATAAAAGAAAAATCAAAATAAAATAAAATAAAATAACAATTACAATCCAAAAATTAAAAAGTTAAAAAAAAAAAAAAAAAAAAAAAAAATTATTTCTCAGTTGACCTGCCTAGTACAGAATTGTAAAAGGGGGAGGGGGTCGCCAAAAGACGACGTTATCATCTAGGATGATCGAAACTACGATGACGAATGCTGACAAGGAGCAAGAGAGGGGTCGAAATTTCTCGAAAAAGTGATGACGAATTTGAATGACTTTAATCTTTCATCTTTTTGAACGAAGGTCAGGTTATACGCTTTGAGTATTATCAAAATGTTCAAATTTAACTGTCAAACTTATTTCAAATACCAATCCAAGCTCTTTCTTCTTAGCAATGCCATAATTTTTTTCTGGTTTCATTTTCCTTTCTCCCTTTTGCCAAGGAAAAAAAGAAAAGTTCTCATTTTTTTGTAACGTTCTTAATTTTGTTTACCCCGTTTCTTTTCGATAAATTTTCCAGAAATTAAAAACTCTGAACTTAATTGAAACCGTAAATATCCCTTTCAAATTGATTTTAATGCTCAATATGAAATAGCGTGCACAATTTTTCATGTGCCGAACTAGGTCATTTTTGTAATGACCAAAATTAGTATGAAGTCCGACTTACGAGTGGTCAATTATTCGAAATAGTTCTTTTTACCTTTTATCTTTCAACAATAATATCATATTATGGATTTTGCATGAGTTTAGAGAAAAATATATATTAAGGACGCTTTCTTCAAAGAATAAAATTTTCCTCCTTCTGTGCATCAAGATTAAACCAGGAAAAAAAATAGAGGTTGAGTGGAAAATATCCCATGTCCGATATCCCAACACTCTTTACATTTTAACGTAATTGCAAGGTAATCGATCAATCTGGACGTTTTACAACGGTTCAAGACGTTGTAACGCTTATTTCCTTCCGTTTTACCTGACTTGACTTTTTTTTTTTTTTTTTTTTTTTTTTGAAAAATGGAAGTTTTGTGGCTTTAAAAAAATTAGATGTTATGCGATGAATTAAAAAAAGAAAAAAAATATTTTCCCCATTTCCGCTAAATGCACTTTAGTTTTTATGTAGGGAATATCGATAATTTTGTACATGTCGAACGAGTCGAGTGTCATATTTTGTGTAAATCAACGTTATTTTTATTTAAAATTCAGCTATACGGATAGATTTTATCTCTAGGCTATAATATTTTCGAAAACCTTCAACTGGTTGACGGGTTGGTTGACGGTTATCGATACCACCGTCGGTGTCAATATTTTTTTTTCACGGGTCGTAAGCAACTGAATACCTTCAGCGTATAAATTATGAGCACGGCAGAAAACTTATGTGCATAAATTAAATTTTGCATCGCATTTCCGAAGAGAAAATGGAAGTATTCGCTTGGATTTATGCGGATTTTGATTTGCTTTTCCTCTATTTTGAAATATACAAGGAATCCTTCTGCTGTGTTTTCCTTTTATATTATTGACATTTATTTTTTTATTGGTTTGAACTATGTGTGGTACCTTGCAACAGATATGAAGTAAACTGATAAGAATGGTTGTGGCCAAATTTTATAAAAGGAAAAATTCAATTTTTCATTTGCGAAATTTTTTTAAATTTTGTATAAAAATTTGACTCGATTTCTTTTTATAAGCTTCGAAATATGTGAAGCATTTTTTTCCGAATTAGAGATTGTTTAAATGACCCAATTAAACAAAGCGGTATTTTTGTTTGAAAATTTCGACATTTTTGGTGAAATAAGGCAACATTGTGATGGTCGGTTAGTTTTTGTTTTGCGACCTTGAGTGCATTAGTCTAACGGCAAAAAAATATTTAGCGACGGAAACGACGGAGACCATGTTAATCTTTAAGTTGAAACAGTCGCACTTTTTGGTCAAAAATGACTGTTTCCCACTTCCCGTTTAATTTTGGAAAAATATCATGTTCATATTTGGATTCTACGACTTTAAAAACATATAGTATGACCGTCTTTGATATTTTTAACAGCATGAATGAATTGCATGAGGACTGTGGCTTATTCAACGCCCAACTTAATCGTTTCCGCATTTTGTTTCTTGCCTTGCTCCAGCTAAAAAAAAAAAAATCTAAGAAAATTTTTCTTGGAAAATTATTGATTTTTTATCTAAAAGAAGACCGTAAGTTGAGCAACAAAATCAAATGGTTTTATTTATTTATTTATTTTTTTTTTTTTTGGTCAGTTTTATATGACGTTTTAGAAAAAATTGATTTAAAGTCGTTCCTAGGGGGCTTTAAACATCTATAACTTTTAGGTATATGAGACGTATTACATTGCAACAGTGTCTGGAAAATCGTACATTATTTCGTTTATCCATTTGACCGAATGAATTTAATTGGGAAAAGGGGACATCTTTCTTC
Source organism: Liposcelis bostrychophila (assembly GCA_037577465.1). Lineage (NCBI taxonomy): Eukaryota > Metazoa > Arthropoda > Insecta > Psocodea > Liposcelididae > Liposcelis > Liposcelis bostrychophila. Next base: position 12,711,276 of record CM075210.1, read on the forward strand.
GTTTTTGCGTTGAATGCATGAAAAAGCATTGAAGATGGGTGGCTAAAAGTTTTGAATGTAGGATTCGTCTTCGTGATTTTGCCGAGGCAAAAACTAAAATTCATTCGATAAACATATTTATGTTTGCCAAACACAACTAATATACTGGGAAATTCAATCTGTAGTATACCAAAAACAATTTACAAGGGTTTCAATTTTCCCTCAGAGGAACTGAGTCATTTTTGCCTCCTTACGAACGAATCTAAAAGTATACGGTTTTTTCAGCTGAGTGTGAAATTCATAGGCTTTTGATGATCGTGACGATATAGTATAGTATCAATGGTCTTAAAAAAGACGATCTGTAATCTCCCAGCAAGACCCATATTGTTGCGTAATGTTTGTCCTTAACAAAATACATGTGCTCTAAAACAATAAAAAAGATCTGTTTTACGTGAAAACTGCCCCCGGAATCATTTTCACTTGGCGTGTCCGCTAGGCTTCAAAACTGTTGACAACTCTCATAAAATTCGAAATTTCATAAAACGGCTTCAGATTTTGTTGTTTTGAAATTTTTCAATTAAAAGAGGTAAAAACTTTTTAATAGGGAAAAACGAATCGCCTGAGTAAATTCACTACCTTGTAATCTAATAATCCAGGCGGCCATATTTTTTACCTCTTTTGGATTTTTAAACAGTTTTACTTGATTAATACTCTGGTCGAGTCGTTTTTCTTAGGTAAAAACTGGGTGACAAAAAAAAGAAAAAGAATGCCCGTATTTAAAGGAAAATCTTGGGGACGGGCTCTAAAAAAAAAAAAAAAAAAGACTGGGGAAGGGATGGAGTGTATAAAAACAATACGGAGAAGTGGATAATTTAAAACGTGCTGAAAATATCAAAAGAGAAAAGATCCGGATCTCTGCGCCAACATTAACCGGGCAATATAATTTTCCGGCTTACAATTCTTTCCAACTATCAGGCGATTAAGTTTTCAAAGAATCTCCAGAGAGACATTTGTGTAACTTTCTAGGTAATATATGGATTACGAACGGACAGTAACCGCTACATTGGTTTTCCATAAATTTAATCTATAAACGCAAATGTATACTGCGGGTTTTCATATTTATTTATTTATTGATCCATATATAAAATTTTACGACCTTGATAAAGATCGGACAGGTAATCGTAATAACGTATTAATAATTGATTAACACTCAAAACTAAATTAATGCAATAATTAATAATATCCGTGATTGTTGCTAAATTTAGATATTAGAAAAACGTTATTTTTTTTTTTTACTTCACACGAATTTTCGCGCTTTGGCTTTTTGAATCTAAATGTGCATCTTCTCCGGATCGATAGATCCAGGGTGTACTATGCGAATCAGCATTTTTTTTATTCTTATATGTATAAAAAAAGAGTGGGAAAATGTTTTCTTTCTTGCGGCAGACAAAGACCAGGATGCAAATTTTAAAAATTTGGAAAATTCAAATTCCGAAGAGGAAAAAGGCGGAAGTGTTGCTAGGGAACTGACTTTCAGCTATTCTTTTCTGATCTGTTTAGCTCCTCTTATCGCAAAATTTATCGCAGTTCCGTGAGTCTTCCTTTAAAATTGTTGCATATAACGATATATTATCGCTGCCATACAAAACCTAACACGTTAAAAAGAAGAAAAGGAAAAAAAAAAAATCCCTCGCAGCAAGGTTGACAACGCAAAACAGGACCGGGGTGCGGATGTTTGACAAAGATTCGTTTACTTCGGTTTGAAATTCAAATTTTCTTATTTCTGTATTTTAAATTCATCTCTCAGACAGGAACAGAAACTTTCGCCTCCCCTTAAAATCCATTCTTGTCAAATGTTTCCAATGTTGATGTAATTCCTCAAGTTCTCCGCTTTTACCCGTTTTCCTCGTCGTCGGTCTTCCTTCCCCTCTACCTTACCGAAACCCCCTTTTTGGATCTCCGAATTTCCTTTTCGAAAACTCGCTTCGGGTATTTTCCAGACAACTACGAATAACCGTGACCGCATTGTTTTACAACTGACAAAACAGGGATCGAGCTTGTTTCCTGAATTTTTTTTATTTTTATTTTTTATTTTTTTTATTTTTTTTTTTTTATGTGTGTGGGTGTGTGTTTAATACTGCGTTTTAAAAAAACGGATTGATTGGAATTATCAGTATTCCAGGAAAATGTATTTTATATACTGTACAATAAATGCAAGTTGAGACATGAATTTTAAAAAAAAAAAATGTCGAGCGCCTTGTAATTACCGGTGCTGCAAGCAAATCGAAATAAAAGAACCGCGACAACGTAGAGGAAAAAACAATTGCTTACCGTCACAAACTAGTTTTTCCATTTCAATAAACGTGACAAGGGCCGTGAAACGTCAATAAGATGTCTTCACAGTACCTCTCAATGATTTTTTTCAAAGTCCTTTTTATATCTTATCACGGTAAAAAAATTTATGTTAACAATCTAAAAAAGGGCTACACATTCCATATGTAACACTTTTTATGTTAAAAGTTGAATGTAAACATTTTTAATGTTGACAAATGACGATTGTTTATTGGTTGATCAACAATCACATTGATGCAACATAATCAATTTATGTAAAATTTACATAGAAAATATATGTAGCCTCTTTTTTTACTTGTAAATTATGTTACTTTTAACATAAAATTTTTTTACCGTGAGAGACGTCTTGCAGCGAATTCGGGACAAAAAGACGTAAAGTCCAGTAGAGACTGTAGTTTTGAGATTTCAGACGGGATTGATTTCCAATCCCGAAAAAATTGCCTTTTAATCACTCATAGATCGAAAATGAAATTTCCCGCCTAGGAGTTTTTAAAAATCGCAATTTTCAGCTTTGTTTCGGATTCGTGATGGAAAATACATTACAAATCAGATGCGTCGGTAGCTTGCATGTCTTGACATGTTACGGCTTGAAGAAACTCCAGTCTCAACGTTCAAACGCTATTTCCATACCTGATATGTAATGTACTATTTTTTTTTTTTTTTGTTCTAAAATTGGCTCTTTTCTCCTTATATCCAAGATTTTGTTAAATTTAATAAATTGCCAAACTGTAACCTGCTAAATTGTCACTGAAATGCTGGAAAATTATAATAAAATTAAAATTGAGAAAAAAAATTCATAAACCGGCCAGGGGTAGTCCATAAATCACGTTAGCATTATTTTGGCTATTTTTAACCCCCTCCCTCCTTGTCAGCAAAGGTTAGTATTTTGGGACCCCCCCCTAAAATTACGTTATATTTCGGTTATCCCCCCCCCCCTCTTAAATTAAATAAAATAAAAATAAAAAAAACTGAAATTTCTCAAAAACTTAAATTTGGCAAAGAAAAGGTTTTTTTTTTCTTTTTTAACTTATAACAAATGCGCGGGTAAATTTAAAATCTTTTTTTTTTAAGTGAGTTAGGCTACATAATTTAAAAATTTAAATTATTTTCATTTTTTCACGTTTATTACATGAGACAAATACTAACGTTAGATATGTAAAACCCCTCCCCCTCCCCCATGTTACCAAAAAAATTGGATTTTGAATACTCCCTCCCCCCCCCCCCCTAACGTGCTAACGTGGTTTAGAAAAAACTCCAAGCCTAATTTATCCCGAAAAATTCCAGGAAGCAATCTGTAAAAATTGCGACTATAAGCACCCCACTCACCCCAATGCTCTTTTGCGGACACTTGATTTTTAAGTCAACACTGAAAGTGAAGGTTCATAATACAATAAACATTCATACTAATTTTTTATTTTTAAAAATAAATCACCTGGGGTTTTGTTTGTATCATTATAAAACAATTGAATCTCAAAGCAGTTGTTGCCTCGTTCGCTAGGAAATTCAAACGTGATTTAATTTCATATTCCAACCCGAACCAGACCTCGGTAGTTTTCCTCCCTGGAAAATGACCTGGTTCCACATATTCAGGACGGATCTCATTGGAAAACATTATCCTAAACCGACTTTCCTCCCACGCCGATGTACAAACGTGTTTTACATTCATTTATAATGCGTCTGCGGCTGAAAAGGTAGCTTCTAACAATTTTCGGTATACTTTTTATAGCCGCTCAAATGAAATGAAATATTATTTTCGACAGTTTCAATTATCAATTTCCAATTAAAAAGTTTCTTTTCATTAAAAATTCAACAAGGGGAGGAAATCAGTTTTTATAAAACTTTTTCTAAAAGCTTTTTTTTTTTTTTTGTCGAGATAGCTCCGGTCCACTCTTGCTTTTTTTTTATACCTCGACATTAATTTTTTTTCATATGTACACGTTTCAAAATTAAATTACAAGCTTGTCATCTGTATAATTAAATGAATCATGCTTGAAAAGGAGTAGGATTACCGGGTTGAAATAACCCTGGATTTGGAGCGATGGAAAAGTCGAACACCTGAAAACCTTATGAAAAAAAAATTAAAAAAAAAAACTTTCCGGAAAATGGGAAACTTTTTCCTGTCCAACCGGAAAAAAGCGAGAAGGGAATCAAGTTGTCCATTGAATTTCTTTTTGTTTTTCGAAAACTGCTGAAAAATCGTCAGCGTAGAAACGAAGTTAGATTTTTATTCGGGCAATAACAGTTTGAACATAATTCCGGTAGGGAAAAAAAAAATGTCGAAAGCTTTTTTTCCTTCAAATCTCGAAATCCTTTTTTTTTTTTTTTTTTTTTTTTTTTTTTTTGCTCTAAAACATATAAAAAGCATGCGAATAATTTTTTTTAGTATTTAAGGACGGAAATGACATAAATAAAAGAAAAGGAAAAAAAAAAAAAAAGGAAGCTTCCCATAATAATTTTACCGGTTTTGTTTCGTCGTAGAAGTAAAGTAGGAAATTCGTCATCCCTGACATGTACTACGAGCAGGCCGTTTGTTTCGTGTATCATATTCTCTAAACGGTTATTAAATTGTGTGTCAGAAGAACGGTGTTCGCTTGTTCAAATCTAATTTCGAAAAAAACGAGAGGTTTTTTTTTCCTTTTTTCCTTTTTGGAGAAGCAAACGAAACAAACTTCAAGGGGTTGAATCCAACGTAAGGAGAAAAAAAGGGGGAAAAAAACTTCTTTAATCAGCGTGAAAATGAAAGTATTTATTAATTTTAAGTTCAATAAATCTTTACAATTTTTTTTTTTTTTTTTTTTTTTTGAAGTTTAAAAGGAAAAAAATTTACAGTGTCTTTAACGTTAAAAGTAGAGAGGAAGAAATCGAATAAAGGATGAATGAAAGCGCGATTTTCGCTTTAGGGAAAAAAGTAAAAAATAAGGGTGGGGGGCACGAAAAAAAAAATGGAAAATTTTAAATCTTCTTCTCGTTTGTCTGTGCTCAGGAAGGAATTCATATCTGCTTCACACTAAAAAAAGCGTAAAAAAAAAATCTGTAAGCTGTCGTGAAATTGGGTTAAAAATTCGACTTTTCTTTTGTACCTTCTGGATTTTAAACCCAATCCGCCCCTGTGCATCTTCTTGTATATATTTGTAAGTTTCTATAATATTTAATGTTCGGCCATAAAATCTGAACGACATTTGAAAACGCTCCTAAGTGGACACTTTGCGATACCAAACGGAAATTGAAAATCCCATTACAAAAAAAAAGAGAAAAAAAAAAGGGAAAAAAGGAAAAAAATCCACTCGACTTGAGAATGCTTTGTATAGGTTTCCACTTTCAAGGAAATAATAGAAATGTTTTCAGATTTTTTTTTCTTTTTGCGTAAAGGTAGTGATGCATAAAATCAGTCCTAAATTCGATTTTTTCTGCAATATTTTCTTTTTCCTAAAATAAATCTTCATTGAATCTATTTGTTACTTAAAAACACACAAGGCCTAAAATTTCATTTCATCTTATCAACATCAGGTAGATTTTATTTATATATTTATATATAACGGAAGGTCGGTGGTTCAAGTCCACTCTTCGAGTGCCTCTGGTGTATTCTTTTACTGAACATCTTCCCGGTTCCCTCTTTATGATCCATATATCGATAACCCCAACTGAGAGAATTACACCCCCCCCCCCCTGCCTTAAAGCAGTTTTTGGTTTGTTGGAAAAATTAAAGATTTTATTTATCTTCCTTTTTTTTTTCAAACTTCGGATCAGACAATTCGTTTCGAGGAGTACAAACAATACTCGTCGCGTACCAGCTAAAATTCTTTCTCCCAACACCTTTTAGTAAAATTATAATTCCAGTCAATTTTTTAAAGCAAAAAAGACCTGCGGAAAGTTTCTTTTTTCCAAAAAAAGAAAAAAAAAATTTTTATTCGTATTAATTTGCTTATCGCGTGACGTCTGGAATTTTTTTAAAAAAATATCTGTGTATAAAAAAAATTTCGAGGTAGATCATTTTCGAGGTTTCGATATAATCTTTTTTTTTTTTTTTTTTTTTTTTTTCATTTTAAATTTTTTAGAGAAAGGAAAAAAAAAAAAGGAGGGAAATAGAAAAGCTTTCATTAACTTGTCGGTCCGCTTCTGACATTGGGGTTAACGTTTCATATTTTATTCACGATACATAAACCTTTATGGAACCTTATCCTTTCAAAGATTCATCATTTCAAGCTGGTGGAAGTGATGCCGAGGAGACACTCAAAAAAGACCATCGGTGCATAATTTAATGTTTTTTAGTTTGAATCGATATGGATATTTTCCCTTTGTATATTATTTTGGTACGTGCTATAATTATCAATGCTAATTATGTACGGGAAAATTTATATTCCATTTCAAAATCTTTTTTTAGCTTTTAATATTTTTGTTTCATTTATTTTATTTTTACTTTTCATTTACGTCATTTTTAAAAAGTTCGTTCTTCCCTCGAGTCCGTTCTTCCCCACGACCGTGGAGAAGAGCATCTTGACATCATTTTTTTTTTTTTTTTTTTTTTTTTTTTCATAGAAAAATCGTGCTTCTACACGAAAAAATAAATGAATCAATGCATTTTTATAATCAAACAAGTGAAATTGTTGTTTAATAAATTTAAACAGCATAAAAAGTGCATCTGTATAAAAAAAGTTGTTTGTTTTACCGACTTAACCAGAGCGCTCTAGCGGAAAGACAGACAACTTTTACAGGAAAAACAAATGATCACCATTGTTATCGACTCTTTGCTGCATTGTTCGTTTACGTTTGATGCATTTTTATGTATTGTTTGAACTCATTAAAGACCAATATACTGTATTTTATTTATGTCCTTAAAAAAAATAAATTTATCAAATTAATAAAATTTTACTTATTTTATTTTAAAAATGCAACGATTCACATACTTTTTCGTACATAACGGTTTTTCTGAGAAAAAATGCTAGGGGGCCGTCCTTATATTACGTTAGCATTATTTTTGTCACTTTTGACCCCCTCCCCCCTTGTTAGCAAAGGTTAGCATTTTGGGACCCCCCCGCCTCTTAAAATTAAAAAATAAAATTAATCTTAAACATTTAAAAAAATCTGAAATTCTTCGGAACTAAAATTTTGCAAAAAAAAGGTTTTTTTTTTTTTTTTTTTTTTTTAAATAAAGGGAGTTAAATCACATTATTTAAAAAATTTAAATAATTTTTATTTTTATTTTTATTTTTTCACGTTTATTACGCGAGACGTTACATATGTAGTTACCTAGTAGTAGTTATATGTAGTACATATAACGTTAGATATGTAGAACCCGTCCGACCTTCTTATTAGCAAAAGTTAGCATTTTGAATGCCCCCTCCCCCCCCTAACATGCTAAGTAACTAAGGCCCCTGGCTTAAAAAAAAAAAAAAAAAAAAAAAAAAAAAAAAATTGATGTCAAGGTGCTCGCCGGCACCGATTATTTAGCCACTTAAATTTCAACTTTCAGTCGCCGTCATTTATTTTGGGCCTGGTAAATATTTTTTATAGGTATTTCAATGGGTGAAATGAAATTTTTGCGGAAAAGGCACAGGAATTACACAGAATAATATGTATTGAATAATAGATATTATTCTGTGCAATTCGTGTGGCTGGGAGTTCGCCGGTGGAAAGATACGACTGGGACTCAATTGTTGATGCGGAGCTAGGGCTTAGTGCCCTGTAGATGATCTTGTGTTTTTCCTGGCTCCTTTTATGTTCTTTATATGTTTCTTATTTCACCTTTTCCTACTCAATTTTTTTCTGTCTTTGTGTTAATTTGCCATCTCAGTGCTAACTTATTTTTCTGATTGTTTTAGTGCTTCTGTCTTCAATCTGTCTCCTTTTTCTTTTGTTTCCCCTTCCGTCACAAGGCCTCCGGCAATGTATGCATGTGATTCGTGGCAATTAGTCAAAATTTTTTTCAGACCTCATTCTGACCCGAGATTCTACCTTCAATTTCATTTCCTTGCTCCCTCCTAGGCTCCTTATTTTAAAAAATCAAACGATATTTTTTCTTTTGTTTTTACCCCTTTTTTTTTTAACTTCTAATTCTGTTGGGTATGGGTAATTGCTCTCTGTCCCTGTTTTTATAAAAATTTTAGCATTTCGAAAATAATTTACAAAGACGTAAAATTCACGTAAAAAAAACAGGTTTATGTGAAGGCGTTCGTAAAAGTAAGTCGTTTTAACAAAACACAATATCCCCGAACGTGTTACACATGTCATTTACAGAAAAGGAAAGTTCTTTAAAAAGTGTAAGAGAGAGCGGAAAATGAGCGATAGGAAGGGGGAGGGGGGGCGACGGAAGGTTGAAGGGTAGATGTCCTCGTTGTTTCCTCTTGAGAACGGTTAGCTACGAAGAGAATTTTTAGGTTGTAATCCGACGTTAACCAACCGATTAAAACTTTAACTAAAAGATGATAATGAACGACAATAAACCGGATCACACAGGACGGCAAATCCTTCGTAAGCAGTTTCACTTGTTCGGTTTATCGTTTTACACACTTAAAGAGGGAAAATTCCCATACATAAAAAGGTTTTATCCAACTGTCAATTTTTCTTATTTCACCAGACAAAAAATTATTTTCCTGTCGGCTCTTGTATATATTCAAGTATTTTAATGGTAATTTCTAATGCGAATAAAAAAATCAACTTTCGACACGTTAGAATTTTTCATTTTGACGACCATAAAGAAAACTTGTCGAGTTTATCATTAAGCAGTCAACTTAAAGGAAAGTTTGTAATGAGAAAGTATTGGAAAAAACTAAAGCTGTAATGAAAAAACTATCATAAATAGAAATTCGATGAACGTGCTTTTACATTTTATACGCTTCGGGCTGATAAACGACCTGCTATATTTTCCCAGAGAAAAAAAAAAAAAAAAAAAACTAAGATATTTCTTTCTTTCTCGGGAAATTGTCATTACGATGCCGTCGGTAAAGGAAATTGAAGCACAGAGAATTTAAATCTCATTAGTTATTGTTACCTATCGTTTTCCATTCCATTGGGTAAATATGTCGCTAAACTTGACGTTAACTATAACTATAACCTGAGCACGTTTAAAAAAATTTTCTACATTTTTTTTTTACCATCAGAACGGAAGATACGTTAAAATGCAAGACAAGTACAAAGAAATCGGAATCTAGGGAAAATTTTCATTTCCTGAAGCTTTTTTTGAATATTTGCTTTTTTTATATTTAACAAAAAAAAACTTATCTTCAATATATTTCATTAATCATTGCATTTCGGTTTTGTGTTTAAAGCAGCCAAGCGGTGGTTTAAAAAAAAAAAAGCAAAGATCAAAAAACCGCGATGGAAATTCTGACAGTTGATTATTTATTATACTCCGGTTATTTGACAGATGAAAATTGTCCTGCTTTTATAATCTGTTTTTTATTCTGAAAAAAAATAAATAAAAATAAAAATAAAAAAATAAAATTTTGCATGTAAAACAGATTATATTACTTTTTTTTACATATTTAAAAAAAAAATAAAAAAATAACGGAGGAAGAAAAAAAGGTTTTTTCCGTCGCGCTATTTTAAACGGATTTTAATTAACATGTTGAATGCTTCACAAGAACAATAGCCATGGTAAGTTGAATATTTCCGGGAACAAAAGAGGGATATTATGCCAGATTTTTTAAGAAAGCATCGTTTTTTTTTTTTTTTTTTTTTTTTTTTTTTTTTTTTTTTTAAGCTATACAAGTTTTGCTACGTTAAGGTATTAGTTCGTTTACACTCCGGCCGGTTAGCCGGGCAGTAGAAAATTATATCGATAAAAAAAAGCTTAACTTTGTTTTTGAAAATTTGGTTTCTTATAAATGAAAATGAGATCGGATTGCACTGTAACCGTGCCAAAAAGTTTTGTTATGCTTCAGAGGCAAAGATTCAATATTTAAAATTTACGAAAAAGGTTTTATGGTTCCTAAATTTGATAATTTTTTAAAATGCTTTCGCAATAAACAATAAAGCGCCATTGTTTATTTTTTGTTGTTGAAATAGTTCCCAATTTCACCGCTAGAGCGCTGTACTAGTCTTTCTGAAAGAAATATTTTTTTAATAGCGAAAGCAATTGAAAATGATGGAATGTAAGAAAAATTAAGTGCATTTAAAATCATGGATATGTATCTCTGAACATAACTAAACGTTTTGGCACGGTTTCGGCGCGGTTAGACCCCGCGTTTTCAAGTAAAAAAAAATACCGGATTACAAAAAATTTTTTCTTCATCACTCCGGGCGGGAAATGAAGTTTTCCGCCCGCTTAAAAAACGAAAAAATTCATTTCCCGCCCTCGTTATGAAAAATACCTTACAAATCAGGCATGAAGGTGGCTTGCAGGCCTCAACTGGTTACGTCCCGGTTACGTCCCTCACTTCGTTCGGGCCGTAAACCCCACTCTCGGCCTGCAATTCGCCACCTGCATACCTGATATGTAATATACTATTTCATACATATTTTTTTATCGCCAACATGATTCCACCGCCCGGCTAACCGACCGGTAATGTAAACGAACTTATATCGCGACCTCAGTCGAATAGGGTTTCACCTGTTTTTCGGTGAATTTTACAGGAGAGCGTTTTGAAAGTTTGGAATTTTTTTACTCTGCACTGAAAATGATTTTTTAACTTTTTTTTGAACAAAAATTTTAATTCGTTATTTGTGATTAATAATTTAATTTTTTATTTCCAATTAAATGAAAAAATCTATCAATTATTGTAAATTACCCGTCGCTATTTGATTCCCCTATACTTTAACATGGGAGTTCTGGTAGAACAAAGTTCTATCTGCGCCTTCTTAAAAATAAGTTAGTCGTACGGAGTTCTATCTGTCGCAGATAGAACTTTGTACGGTTAACTTTTTTTCAGAAAACGCCAGATAGAACTTTGTTCTTTTCGAAATCTTCGAAACTAAGTCGAATTTCGTAATTTCGAAAATAGCATATGAAAGAGGGCTGTTTAAATATTCTTTTTTTTTAAAAAAAAAAAATCGAAAAAAATGCAGATGAAACCCTATTCGACTGAGGTCGCGATATCTTTAACCAAGAAAAAAAAGTAGATTATCTTGTTTTACGATCACCCGAAAAAGAATTAATTTTGGGCAGACTAATAGTACCTTACTTGAAATACCATAGCAATCCAGGAGCTTATTGTGGAAGGAAAAAAAGTGTAAGCTCATAAGCTACCGCTATTACCGCTACTTTACATGCCCCTTTTCCAGCGAATACTTTAATTTGAGAAAACATAAATGAACCTCGCCTTTTTTTTCTTTCTTTTTTTAACTTCTAAAAAGAAAAATATTTACAATTTTTTTTCCCCCGCGTGCGCAGGGATTTCTTTTGTAGCCCTTGATTAACAACCATGTTTCCATCATGAATGTCCTTTGGTATAAAAAAAACTCCGTATTAAAATTCAAACTTTATTTCATTAAAAAAAGAGGGCTGGAAGAGGAAAAAAAATCACCTCTGTAAAATTTGCTATTCATATTACAAAAACATTATTCCATCCTTTGGAAAAAATTTCATTCCGCCGGTTTTTTTTTTTTTTTTTTTTTTTTTTTTTGAAATAAGTCGTAGCATAGTTCCGGAGAAAAAAATTTAATAAAGTGAAAAAAAAAGGAAAATAATTCTTAAATTTTATTGATTTGAAATGATTTTCGTTTCACTGCATTTTAATAAATTTTCTTTATTAAATTAAGAAATTTTTTTCTTAATTTCTCGGAGTAGTTAAAACAGATCTGTAACTTTGTCTCCTTTTTCTTTCTATATTTCCATATTTATCTTCTTTTTTTTCGTTTTTTTCTTTTTACCGAAAAAGTTTGGAGAAAAAGGTTAGGGCAAACCACCTGGATCAGTTTTTATATGATAAAATATATATAATTTCTACATAAGTTGTTCCTGATTTATATGCTCGACTTCTAATTGAGGGAATAACTTCCTCCTAATATTCTCCCTCCCCCGTTTCCCAATTTTTTTTCGCGCGTTATTTATATCTCGATCGTCGTGTATAGTTTATGACGATTTAATTATTTTTTCAATGAGTGAAATGGGAATGATTGGAAATTTCGAAAAAAAAAAAAAAAAAAAAATGTTATTAAATCTGATAATGAAAATATACATAGCGTTTACAGCATATCTCCATTTATTCGAGCACACACGTAAACATTGAAATAACCTAATAAACTCTTTAAAATGTATAATATACTGTATATTATATTCCTTTAAACGTCAAAACCCACGAAAAACAGTTTTTCTTTATAATTTGTTATGTTATCAGTGGGCGGGTTTCTGTCATTAAGTAAAAATTAATGAAAACGAAAAATGAAAATTTTGCGACATGTATCAGAAACTACCATTCATTCAGTACTTACAGATTGACTAAATTGACAAATTACGTGCAGTTTATCAAAATTAAACGTAATTAATTTTCTAAAAAAAAAAATCTCGGAAGTTTTTTTTTTTTTTTTTTTTTTTTTTTAGTAAAGGCGGAAGGGAGGAAAAAGAAAATGGGTACCTAAATTATTATCAGGATTTTTGTATTACATTATCCGGGTTGGAAGGGGAAAAAGGGAAAAGAAGAAAATCGAATTTCCTACGAAGAAAACTTCCATCGAGCTATGAAAAATTTGGAAAAAAACCGATAAAAATGCAAACAGGGTGGGAGGATCGGAGAAATCCATCAAAACGTGATATAACCTTTTTTTCCGCAATTTTTTTTTTTTTTTTTTTTTTACTCCTTTTTTTATACTGTAACTGTAGGGGATAAAAATATTTTCCGAAAAGACTTTTGACTGTTACACTGCTGAAAGAACGCTTGTCACTCGACCGAAAAGGGGTTTTTTTCCAGACAGCAGTATTTTCTCTTGTTTTGTTTGTCATTGGAGCCTTCAGGGATTTAGGACTTGAAGAAATCCTTTACTAAACCTGAAAATTCGCCAATATTTTTTTTGAAGGTAAATGTTGATGGGGAATTTCAAATTAATTTTAAGTACATGCTCTTTTTTTGTTTGTTTTGCTTAAGAGATTTTGGTGGCTTATCTCGTAGAAAAAATCGTGGAAAACGGGAAGTTTATTCTACTTTTTCTTTTCATTTTACTTTTCTTCTTAATAAAAATTTATACATATTAAACACAGGATTTTTCTGGGATTCCTTTTACTTATCTTCTTTTGTTTCAGTAACGTGATAATTAAATCTTGAGTTCCAGACGCGCAGGAACCTAAGAAACTAGGGTAAAAAAGAAGGATAGAAAAATATCAAAAAAATAAGGACAAAAAAAAGAGGTCTGAGAAACAAAAAACGCAGAAATGCATTTTTTCCAATGCCGAATTTACGGTTTGCACTATTAAGGCTATGCTCCAGTCTATTTTTTTTTTTCAACGTCCTATACTTCGAAAATCGTTTGGTAAATTCTTTTAAGAGCAAAAAATTAAAATTCTATTTATGAAGTCGCCCTTTATAATCTAATACTCATCTTCAACAAATATTTTGGATTTCTGCCTCAGCTATTTTTCTTAAAAATTGAGTTGACGATAAGTTCCCCGGAATTTTGGAAATTCATCGCAGACCCAATAGGGTTTTTTCAGGTATTTTTATTTTTGATAATGTTTGGTGTAAAAATGAAGTAAATGAATTTAAAGAATTATTTGTGTAATAAAAAGTGTTAATTTTTTTTTTTCTGTATGCAATAATTTGTAAAATTGGGGGTTAATAACTGTAAATCAAAACTGTCGGAATAACCGAGGATGAGTTGTGACGTCACAAGTTAATAACGTTCTGCCGGAAAATTTGTCATAGAGTGAGATGTTTCCGTTGTTTATAAACCAAGCCACCGCATTCTTGGAAACCTTTTTCGGACAGAACGATATTAACTTATGACGTCAGAACGCTGCCACGCTTATTCCACAATTTTTAATTCCCAACAATTCACGTACTTTATTTTTACACCAAAATTTTTCAAAAATAAAAATACCTGAAAATACCCTATTTTAGATAAAAAATATTCGATGGAGAAATCTGAAACTTTCACCAAAGATGCTTTCTGGCTAGTGAAAAGGCGTTTCGTAGTTAGAATTTTGATAAAAATAAGATATAGACAATTTTCAAAGTACAGGGTGTTGCAAAAAAAGAAAAAAAAATTAGACTTGAGTCTTGCTTTAATTCAAATTGTAACTACAAAATTATGACTTCCTCGTTCATAAGGATTTTACTGTATTTTTTTCGGGAACCAGACTTTTTATTTTCATCTGTTTCTGGTGCCTCTATGCTTTCATCTTATTTTTTATTTTATTTTATTTTTTTTTTTTTTTTTTAACATATCTTTCTTTTTTTTCCTTGCCTTACATTTTGATCTCGAGGTAAACAAAATATATGTAACAGAGATCCTAGCAGAATATAAATGAGAAATCAAAAACTTTAAGACCATCTATATTTCCACGGTTTACTCCTTCGACATTTTGACTACATATATATTTTTAACCGAAATAAAAGGAAAAAAAATCAAAAACATGAAATCGGAATCATTTTACGACAAGGAAACTTCCGGTAAATGACGAATTTCGATTCAACAGCATCATTGTTTTCCAAAAGAAAATGTTTATCTTACGATAGACATTGTGTTAAAGTACAGATATACATCTCTTATGAAATTGTGTAATGTAACTATTGTTAGGTTGTTTTCTTTGCATTATCTACGTTCGCCCACTCTCATCTAAAACCTTTTACAACGAAAAGAAAATTTATTCCGATAGAAGTCATTCCTTTATAGCGGAAAATGATATAGTGGAAGGTATTCAACATTTCCCCTGCTCGGATTCCCCGTTTTCCAGTTTTAATTTATTTTATGTTTTTGAGGGTCTCGCGGGGTACTTGAGCTATTTTCATATTCCTTTTATTTCTTTCACGTTTTTCCATATTTCTTTTTTTTTTTTTTTGCCAAAGAGAGAATACAAAATCCAATACGAGGCCATCGGAATGGAAAATTTTTTTAAGCCGAGGTCGAGAAATCATTTATCGAAACAAATTTTCATTAAAGTTTTTTTTTTTTTTTTTTTTTGATTTAGATCCATGACAAGAGTAAAAATATCAAGGGAAAGAGCATTTTGTAATTCAGTTTAATGTAACCCTCTCGTTTCGTATAGCTGGCAGCTAACCTTCGTTAAACCTTTTCTTCCTTTTTCTCGTGTCTGAACTCGTGATCGATAACATAACCTTTCATTATCTTCTCTTTATTTTTTTTATTATCTTTTCAACTTGTTTCCTACCTTTAATAGTCTCCAGTATAACATTTCAATTGTAAAATCGTTGAAAAAGGTTTTAAATCTCCCCCTTTTTTTTTTAGGATTTTTATTTTATTTTTAAATAAACGATGCTAAGGGGATATAAATGCTTCAAGATTTTTTTAAAAAATCAAAAATAAAAGGATTTTCCTGATTTTTCATGACAACGTACTTACAATGTTAATGTGATACAGTTTTCGTTTTTATTTTTAGATATGATCCCTGGTAACGTGAACTTTCCCGAGAGGAGGCGTTTCCTTCAAATTGGAATGAACCTTGGGTAAGAAATCCACATGTCGCTGTTAAATATCACGACTTAGATACTTGTAATGTCTGAAGTTAGAAACATTCTTAGCCTGTACTTCATGGTAGAAATACGCCGATATCGGAATATTATACTCAGACAGGGTGTTTAGATTTAAAAATACGAAAAATTCTACTGCCAACTTAAAAAAAAAAAACTTTTTTAGCCCGAAAAACTTTACGCTATGTTTAGCTTATGGGAGCTATAAAAATAGTGTAGAACTGTAGAATATTCTACGGGCAGCGTAGATTTTAAACAGTTTTTCAGATTGAAAAGTTCTACGAGTATAATTATTATTCTACGTCTATAGACACCCTGTACTTAGACATATCGCGTATCGACCTCTGTTCGAAGCCGATTTCGGTGACCGATATCGATCCGAATCGAATCCAGGCCAATCCGCTTTACATTTCGCGACCTCAGTAGTATACCTTTCTATCCGAAATATTTTCGATTTTTCTTTTTTTTTAAAAATTGCGGGCCCGTAGCCAGAACGAAGAGCCAGGGGGGGCAGTTGGGCTTCTTAGGAGGGGCAATAGGCCTTTTTTCCCCATACCTGTCATGTTTAGCCAATTTACTCCAGGGGGGGCACCGAGTCAGCCCAGGAGGGGCAACGCCCCCCCTGGCCCCCCCTTGGCTACGGGCCCGAAAAATTGATTATTTAAAACATTATCTTTCATATTCTGTTTTCTTGAAAATTCGTGCTAGATCCGAAAATATCAGAAGGAACAAAGTGTTATCTGGCGTTTTTTGAGGAAAAAAGTTGGTCGGACAAAGTGTTATCTCTACGGTTTTAGTGACTACGTGTTGCCAACCTCTCTCTTTAGTGACATTGGTATAGTCGCATTTTTTAAAGCTCATCGAAAATCGATTCCAGTTCAATTTCTGATACGGCAAAATAAAAGTAAGATTACTGATCATAGCTGGAATCGCTTTTAATAAATAGCTGAAAAAAAAATCGAATGTAGATCTTAGTCGGACAATTATTCAACTGTTGCAACTCTTCGCACGACTTAAACCGCTCTATTTAGTGACTTTTTTATTAATTCCTTAAATAATTAATTTTTTTCATTTTTTTATTTCTCAGGGAGAATCTTAAATAATGTACCCATATTATTATTTAAAAAAAATTGCAAAAACTGATACCATTAAAGAGGTATAGCATTGTAAACTTTGAAAACGCTCTCCTGTAAAGTTCACTGAATTTCGGATAGAAAGGTTAACTACTGAGGTCGCGATTTTAATACGAATTTTCAAAAACGTGGAAATGACATTGGACCGATGTCGTTTCAACTAATATTTCTACCAGAAGGAACAATGGGGATGACCAAAAATATGGGAAATGCATCAGGCATACAAACCTTTTAAATGATTGACAAAAGATGAATTGCATTAAGTAGACCATAGAATACCGGTGTAGGGACGCTCGTCTTAAAGGGACCGCAAGTGAAAGATGATTTGGGTTCAAATTAATGTCTTAGTTATAGTTCCAAAAAAATAAGATTTGACTGGGAAGAAATACGGAAGCTTATGAACAGTTGATGATTTGACTGTCAAGGTTAAACCTGACAATGCCAAGTTCGAACTTGCCAATGCCAGGTTGGAACTTGACAATATCAAGTTTACACTCAACAATGTTAAGTTTGAACCTGCATTATTAAGTTTCACGGAAGAGAAAGATAGCCGCTTTAAGTCGGTTGCCCTAAAATTAACTTGCTTTGCCAAGTTCGAACTTGTCAATGACAGGTTGGAACTTTATAATATCAGGTAATTACACTCAACAATGTTAAGTTTGAACCTGCATGATTAGGTTTCTTGGGGTTTCAGCCTTAGATATCACCTCCACCAGTTGCTCTAAAATTAATTTGTTTTGCCAAATTCTAACTTGCCAATACCAGGCTGGAACTTGACAATATCAGGTTTACACTCAACTATGTTAAGTTTAAACCAGCATTATTAATGCATAAGTTTCACAAAACAGAAGGAAGGCCGCTTTAAGTCGGTTGTCCTAAAATGAATTTTTCCTGTAATATATAAATCCGGCCCTGTGATTCACCTCATTAAATCCTTTCAGTTGCATGATTTATTCCGTAAATACCTACAGAACTGACTAATTGCTTAAGGCAAACCAATCAATGAAATCATAGGTTGACCCAGTATCATGAATGTTTAATTTTGCATATCAAGAATATATCCTACGAATCTTCAACACTGAATTCAAATCCTTTTCCGATGTGATAAAAAAATTGAACGTGACTTGCCTCGCTTTCTATTCCCACCAGAAAAGGATTTGACAGAACCTACAGTAGGCTTCGATCCGATTTCAAAACAGGACCGACATCTCCCTATTTTATGTTTATTCCCATTCATCGATGTCTCATTCCTGTTACGTCTTGTTTCCCGAAACAGGAGGTGATATCTAAGGCTGAAACCCCAGGACGATATTTAAATGATTTCTCCTGTTGTCTCGGAATGACAGCAAACATTGTTCTGTTGTCACTTAATGTGACAACAGAAATCTTACCTTTAGGAATAGAAAAGGGGCCATTATGATTATCCAGACTAATAACCTTAAAAACAGAGGATAGGTTAATTTGCCGTCGCTTTCTGCACTAAAATATACCAAGCTATACAAGCTTTTGTCTATCTTATTCGAATCCCCAAAAGCACCCTTTGCGTCGCTATTATACACAAAGGACAATAGTTCGAGAGACTTTCGAAATATAATCATTCCGTTTATTATCCTCGTTCCGCTTTGCTGAATGAGAAGAGCGCATCCAGCGCAAAGTATTTAGAAATATGCTGCGGTAAAGTTAATTTGGTTTATCCGTTTTCGCTTAGAGGGGGGAGAGCAACAGCTGACTTCACCTCGTTCGAATATCATTAGTCGGTCTTTAGGGAAAGAGCATCTGTTGACACTAACGAATCAACTTTTAAAAAGACAGTCGGCAATATTAGAAGGAAAGTCTGTAGGAGAATTTCTTTCATTGATTTCGCTCTGACGTATTTTCAGTCTGGATTCTGATCAGACGCTTGGAAAATCTCGGATCCGCGTTATAAATCTCAACTTTCAAAATTAAATGGCTGGGAAAGGAGGAGGGAGGATAGTCGGCCTTTTCGCGTTTTAGGCGTGAAATCGTTGAAAGTTGGTTTACAAAAGTAAATTTAAACTTGTTTTGAATATGGCTAACGCCTCTGAAAGAGGATTAACACGCTGAGGTTTTTTGCGGGCTATTAGTAAGTTTAAAATTATAGCTCTTTGGTCTGGGCTTAATTTTCTTTATGATTGTTCAACACGAGAGGACCGGGTTGTAATGGAACCCTTTTAATTTTCAAGACGGCTCTTATAATAATTTGAGAGTTTTGAGTTTGACATATTACAATTTTCCTTTTCTTATTTTTTGCAGGCTCCATTAGTTTTATTTGTGGCCTTGAAAGTGAGATAAAATTTTGATAAAATGAAATAAATCTTTGATTTTCCTCGTGTAATAAAAGGAATCATTTCAAAAAATAAAGTTCGTTCTAGCTTTATTTAAATCAAATGCCTAAATTTAAATCGAAAAAAAAAGGAAAAAAAAGCTTGTGTGTTGGAGGTGAACTAACGTATCTCCATCGTAAATATGATTGGAGATAGTCTGTTTCGAGTGTTTATGAAAATCACGTTATTATGCAACTGCAACTTTACACGCTCATGTTGCCGTAAACTTGAGGTCAAGTGACACTTCCACGAAACATCGAAACAGATTAACTCCAATCATATTTACAATGGAGATACGCTAGTTCACCTCCGACGCACGGAACTGGAACAAAAAAAAAAAAAAAAAAAAAACAGTAACGAAGAAATTTTTCTTTGACTTTGGGGGGGGAGGGGGGGGCGAGCACTTAGAAGAAATGGACCTCTTGCCGTAGGTGGTGGAGCTATGGTCATTCTTTGCATTTTGCAATCTATTAGAACTAAATCGACTTTGCGTTCACTTAACTAGGGCTAAAAATAATAAGAAAATTATTTTGTAAAAACAATCGGATAGACCACTTCCTCTTGTTCCGAAAATAAAACTGATCAAGTTACTTAACATATCTTTTTGACGTTAACCGAATATTCGATCAAGAAAAGAAAGGAAAACGCAACGAACACGCTTTTCCAAAATTGAAACTTGGTAGCCGATAACCGCATGAACGTTGTCAAACTCCGACCCCCTCCCCTTTTCCTTCTTTGACTGGAAATAAATTACCATGCCGAAGAGTCTACTGTATACACCCGAAAACAAATGCCTCTTTGAAAAATGAATTCCTGCCAACCTTACGCGTGAAACTCAACTTTTCCCATATGCGCTTCTTTTTTTTTTTTTTTTTTTTTCAAAAAGGATTTTCTTGGAGATTCAAAAGAAAAAAGGTGAAAAAAAAGGAGGAAAAATAAATAAATTTTCATCTTATTTATGAAAACGTTGTTACATTTCACAAAGCATTTATTTATTTATTTATTCTTTTTTTTTTTTTTTTTTTTTTTTTTTTGCTTTTAATGGGTGGGGAAAAAAGAGCGCTTTAAACGTACCATCTATCATGTAGAGGAGGAAATAAAGTCAAATCAAAATTTGAGTGCGCTCTCAGCGAGACTTGATTTACGCGCAAAAAACTATCCAACTTTTCCGAAAGAAAAAAGAAAAAAAAAAAAAAAAAAAAAAGCTTGACGACTTTTTTTTTGAATTTTTATTCTAAACATAAATCCTTTTTCCTCGTTTACATTAAAAGCAGCAGTGCAGGCGGAAAAGGAGGAACCCCAGGAATTTTCCAGGAACGAAGGTAGCGATGAAGGGAAATAAAAAGACGAGTTCGATAGCTGATAAAAAAAAATGTTCTCTTTAAAAGTAGACTGGACGAGGTCAAGTCGAACGGTTTAAAATCGAATCACGATGTCCCTTTTTTTTTTCTTTGCTATAGAATCAGCCTTTCACCTTACGGGTTCTTAGTTTTTCCAGGTTTTTCAATATCCTTTACAAAAAAAAATGTTACCCTCTCCTTCTTATACTTAAAGCTGATGGGAGGAAAAAAATAAATTCCGGAAGGAAATTCCCGATTTAAAAAAGAGCGATCCTTCTTTTAGGAACAAATCGTTCGTCATAAAAATAAATGTTTAAAAGTTTTTAGTTTCGATAAAATTATTTAGTTGGAAGTATCCCTCAGTGCTTCCCGCGAGGATTTCAGTATTAGAGATTCAGAGGCAGATAGGACGTTATCGATTTAAAGTTATAGAAATGGAGAATTTGAGTAGCTTGATCGTTAATAATGGAGGTTCAGTTTCGGAACAGATGGAGGAAACTCAGTGCTATCGATTTTAAGTTTATTCAACAGGTTTTCCATGGCAAGGAAAACGAGAAAGCTTTAACCTTATATATTTACAACAACTCCTTTTCTACTTTTATTAACATTTTATCGATGCCTTTTTGGCGCCTATTCAATCGATTGAATAATCGTTTGCTTGTGTTGTTTTAAATTATGGATATTATCGTGAAAGCAATTCAGGTTTAATTCGTTGGAAATTTTAAGTTCGGTGAAGTTGTTAGCTCCTATCGAAAAAAGTGAGGTCATGGTAATGCATCATCAGGTGTGGTTTTTTCTGGGATAATTTTCCGAGATTTTCAACGTCAAAATGGCGAAATAAAGTACGATTGATAGTATTAGTCACTGCTTGACGTCTTATTGATGTCATATTGACGTCATCTCGATCTCGAAAGAGACATATCATAACTGCTTGACGTCATAACTGACCAAGATATGATACTTAAGCTAAAACGACAAATAAGTCATCAGTTTAAATTTTTTTAAAGAAAAATAGCGTCAATAAGACGCCTTAAAGTGACGTAAAATACTAGCCGTACTTAATTGATGTCATTTAGACGTCGATATTGACGTAAAATTGGCCCATGAGTCAAGTGACCCTGCCTGAGGACGTCTCCGGTACATGAATTGTTGTTTTTAGGACGTATTAGGTTTGTCATATTTTCGCTCTGGAAAGTTTTCGATAAATAATGCCGATTTTTCCTAAAAAAAAAAAAAAAAATTTCCAACCAACCCATTGTTCCTAAAAAAAAAAAGAAAAAAAAATCCTAACCCATTTCTCCTAAAAATTTTGGTTCCTTAAATTGTTATCCTAAGGGTGCAAATTCACTATGGAATGTTGGACAACATGTTGTACCAACTTATTGCTCCAACATGTTTGACAAACGAACGAATCGACTGTTGTAGAATTTACTCCTACGCCGAAATTAGTGCGGAATGTTGGTTCAACAAGTTGGTACAACATGTTGGTCCAACATTCCATAGTGAATTTGCACCCTAAAATTCTTTTTTTTTTTTTTAATTTTTAATTTTTCTAATTTTTGATTCTTAAAATAAAATTTCCTAAAATCCCTTAGAGATTTCAAAAATCAGAAAAAAAAATTCATTTTAGAAATCAAAAAATTTTGGGAAAATCGAAAATTAGGAAAAAATTTTAGGAAGCAAAATTTTTAGGAAAAATGAACCAATTTATTTTTTTTAAGGAAAAACGGTCGGGAACGATTAATACCGATTGAGCATAAGTTTGGAATTTTTTACCCCTTTTATCATTTTAATATTTTGTCAGTGCTAGCAAGCGATCTTTCTAATTCTAAAGAACAAAGCTTTAGCCAAAAAGAAAAAAAAAAAAAATTTCTAAAAATTAAAGATTTACTAATTTTAACATGTAAAAATTATTGAGTCTTTCGTCTTTTGTAGACTCCCTTCCCGCTTATATAATACTTGAATAATCTCTAAGAAGTAGGAGAACGACTAAGGCTTTTAACACTTAAAGCACCTAAAGCTTTGATGATCATCATTGTCTCACGTTTCATCGCATTTTCATACCTTTGCAAACGATGAGAAGAAAATCGATTAAAAACGTATCAACTCCGCGACAGAAAATGACGAAAATAAAAGGAAAATAGAAACTATAAAGCTTGAATGTCATTTATCTTTATAGGACAGGTAATGCTTGCTTCAATCACACTTTTCTCCTTTAAAATTACAAACATGTATTTTTTTTGCTAAATAAAATTGCGAAAACAAAAACCCTAGTCCGACAGGAAAAAAAGATCTTTTTATATGTAATGGAATATCGCTAACTCGGTTTAGAAAAGAAGTTCCCTGAAAACTTCGAACCGGAGGCAAGAATCCTGCTTGCGTTTAAAAAAAAAAAAAAAGGGTTCATCGTGTCAAGGACAAAACCTTTCCACCGAAAGTGGAAAATATTTACACAGCCCCACATAAAAGACTTCTTAAAATTTAATTGTGAGATGACATTTTAGAAAAACAAATTTTTCTTGACAGGAAGGGATAGAAATTCACTGTTTATTCAAACTGTACCTTTGAAAAGGGGATTATTCAGGACTCAACTGTAATGCCCTCCCGCGTTTCCCGTTGTTCTCAGGCTTAATATTCAGGGCTCCCTTATTTCTTTTTCGACTGCTTAAAAGCAAATGATGGAAGCTTTAAGCGGCTGAAAATGACGAATTTTCGATTTGTTATTCTGTTTAAAACAGATTTTCAGAATCGCATTTTGACGGAGCAGGAGGAAAATCGGGAACGTGTAAATACTGACCCCGGCTTATTATGCTATTTATTTCTATATTTTAGATTTATATATTCTTTCCCTTGGGGGGATTTCTGCGAGTGTATATTGAAAACGAGTAAAAGCACGGGATTGAAATGTTACGGGAAAATTTTGCAACAATTGTTGTTGCTTGCCTGGGGTTTTTTTCGAGATTTCATGGTTATCGGAATCACCCGGAAGAATATTTTCATTATAGTATCTCATTGTATAAACAGCTCTGTACACAGTTTATTGAAATCGAAATAAAAAATTGTTTTCCATGTTTTTTACATGCATTTTCAGCGGAGAAAAAAAATAGATGATTCTATTAGAAGCTAACGAAAAAAAACGGTAAAACCGGACGTTGTTATCCTCTTTCGGGGTCATTCAAGTAATTCGTCACCGTAATTTGGACAATTTTGGCCCCTTCCCTCTAGCGTGGCGACGTAATATCAGAATGGCACTCTAGCTCCTTTTTGAGTAAAGCAGGCAGTCATGATAAGTAACATCGTATTTCAATTTAGGATTTGATCAGAAAGATTAATTTTGATGCGGTACCGATATTGCCTCCGTTGCTGCCTCAGTTATCCCTCATTGTATTTTGAGGACGTCACAAACAGATATGCCTCTTTATTTCACTAAGGTACCCTATATCGGGAAACAAATTGAAAATTGAAATTCTGCTTTGATGATGACGTGGGAAGATCATTTTAGTAACAAACTACCTAGTTTTGTGTTCGAGAAATTAGACATAATTTTCCCTCTTTGGTCTTAGTAAAAGGAGGCTTCACGGAATACCGGAAGGAATGACTGTTTTGATTTACGGGGGGAAAAAATGAAATTTTAGGTATCTAACGAACTTGTATTCTCGGGACAAATTTTAACTTGTTCTAAGCAATCAAAAACCAGGAAAACAAAATTAAGTTTTTCGACCGCAATTTCTTTTAAAATTTTTTTCCCGCCGCTCATACATTTCAGACAAGTTGAAACTTGCATTGAGAATTCCAGGATATGACAGTTCGTTCGACACCTAAAATTAGAATTTTTTCATCGTAAATCGAATATTAGAGAAAACAGCCATTCCTTCCGGTATCCCTAATGCCTCCTTTTAAACCCCCCTCCCCCCAAAAAAAAATCATTTTAAAATTCAGGAATGACCTTTGACCTAATAGTTCTGAAAAAAGTGTATTTAGTAAATGTAATGTGAATCGTTTATTGCCAAAAGTAGTCCACCATTTTTAAAAAAGGAAATGGTTTGTTTTGATTTTTCAGAATGTAAACAAATTTACGTTATCAAAGCAAAACAAACTTTTTCCATTTTCTAAAATGGTGGACAAGACTCCCTTTTGCAATAAACGATTCATGTGTTAACCAGCTCGCCGTCAAAGCAGAAATTTTATTGCCGATCTGGTTCCCGAGATAGGACACCTTAGTGGAATAAAGGACCTATCTGCTGAGACGTCCTCTTAAAAGAAGAGGCAAAATACTTCAAAATATTACTTTAGTGATTATTTTTCTTTTCATTTTCAGCTTAAGTGTCAGATCTGGGTCAGATTTTCACAATAATCGTCTGGAAGGAGCACTCGAAATGTATACAACACCGCCATTTACTACAATTAAGGAAACATACAAATTCGTATCTTGACAAAAATCAAAATGGCAGCGAATTTTTACAAAGTTCTGAAAGCTGTAAGCTTCCCATGAGCTGTGGACTTATTCATAACCAATGGACTGGAAGACTGCTTTGAACCTGAAGTACGTTCGATAGTCGTCAGGATTTAATGATAATAAAAAGGTAAGTTTATTTATTCTAAAATAATTTTTTTTGAAATAATAACAATTTATTTATGAATGGGAGCATCCTCCCCCAAGTTTTAACCCGTAGCAAAATTAGCTGCGGGGGCAAGTCAAGCTTGAGTGACATTTCCTTTGAAAAATATTACAGCTTGTAGTGTGCACAATAATACACCACGCCGACACAGCTTCCACCTTTTTGACAAACATTCAAAAAGCATCCGACACATATCCCGTTGTATAATTTAATTTTTATATCCCACAAAGGTGGAATAATTATTTAATTAAACTGATGCGATCAAAAGTTCAGGATTTTAGGGCGCGACTCCAAAAACGACCAAAACAGGAAAGGTTTAAATGCAGTATAGCATAAAGTTGATACAGTTTTTGTTTCAACAATTTTTGTTAAAAAAAAAAAAAAAAATCAACTCTGCCGGCTTTCGGTGACTGCTACCAAATTCACCATTCAAACCATTATTTAAGACTCCTCCAGACTTTTCCTTTTTACTCGGAAGCGTTATCGCCTGGAGAGGTCTGAAGTCATTATCTGATGGACGTGGTATAATTAATTAATTAGAGTGTGGGTTTCATACTATCACTCGCATGATTGATCATTCCTTGCCCATTAACCGCGATTGGTGTTTATATACAAAGGCTCAGAAAGGATTTTCACTTTTCTTGAATTTCGCATTTCTCATTTATTATGCCGGCGGATGGGGGGAAAAAAACGTTCACCTTTTGTATTTTCTAATCTTTCCCTCCTTTTAAATCAATTAATCCATCCTTAATTAATTGAAGGCTATCTCATTTCGTTTTCCCAAAGCCGGGGTTCAGAATGCTGTACAATCCTTCCGAGTCTCCTGGGTAACGGGATTCGGAAAATTTTGCTGAATTTCTGAGATGTCGCCACAAGGATAGTCAAACAGAAGCTTATACTATACCGATGTGGGTCCGAGGAAAAGGGAAACACAAAGAGAAATATAGTTTTGATGTTTTAAAAGCCTCCAGCCTTTCAATCCCCTTCGATTTGAATTGTTGAGGGAATATTATTTACGTCTTTGCAAGATTCGAACGAACAAAAAAAAAAAAAAAAAAAAATTCAAATCAAGGGATTTTTTTTTTTTTTTTTTTTTGGTGTGTGGGATGTATTGGAAAAGCACCACATGTAGTTACAACGCATAATTGATTAATTGCTTTGAATACACCCCGTATATACGGAATCTGGATATTTGCGGTCTTGGAAAATGAAACCGGATGACAGCCTGATTGACATTTAGGCAAAATGTGTCATAAGTTTGAATTGCCATTTCAGGGGAAAGGGAATACACCAAGATCGAAACGCCGGAAGTCAGTATATAGGTGACAAGTTAAGCTAATGTTTTGCATGGATTTTGTGTATTATGTAACAGTTGACCAGCTGTTGCTTCGTCCTGTCACATGTGGGAAAGGTTTTAGCGGATGGAGTTCAGTGATTTTGATATGAATACTTAAATCTTTGTCTTTAGTGCCGAACGCTCGCTTCTAAGAGAGTATATGCAATTTCTCCCCGTGTGCTTGTGCTCGTAAATACTTAAGTGACATTAATGCGAGGGCTACTTTAAGCAAATTACCACTCGCTGTTTTGCCGTATTCCCTAACAAGTAGAATCCGACCGTAGGAGCCTTTGACGATCGTTCCAACGTTCTAATCATTTCTATCATAATAGATGATATTCCTCGTTTGACTATATTAAACGTCGCTTGAGCCAGAGGGCGATACGTTCTGATAACACATACCGAGCTACAGGCTTCTGGTAGTATAATGAGGATGATATGTTTGTGCAGTACCTTACTTCCAATAACAACCTCCATACTTTAATATTCGAATAATCAGACCCGAATGAATGGTATTCCGTAGAAATTGCTTAAATCTAATAAATCATTTATTTCCCCGGTTTAAGGTTTTATAACATTATCCAAAAACCTTTCAAACTCAGTGAAAATTATTCTCACGAAAAAAAAAAAAAAAAAATTACATTTCACGAGAATCCCAAAAAGCCAGAAAGTGTGAATCAAAATAAAGAAAACAGGAAAAGCTGAAAAAACATGACGTGAGCTTTCGTTAATTATTTTCTTGGCTGTAATAAATCACGATATGACTTCCATTATTGTGAAGGCATTGTATGGAATATACGGGGCCGAAATGTAATTCGCAATGCACGAAGATTCAGCCCCGGATATAAAGTCACGAAAGAAATTAATGCGTTTTCCCGTGTACTATGGTCCCCCCCCCCTCCCATCCCGATGACAACTTCTGATAAAACCTCTCTTTTATAAGCGCCGGGGGATGATATCCTGATTATTGTTGCCCTCCCCCATGCAGAAATAATACGTAATTAACTCTCAACCCACCCTCGTTTTATTTTCATTCTGGAATTCGATTAACCGCTAAAATATCCGTCGGATATAATTCCGAGATCCGATTTCGAGGAGCTATTAAAGGGATCGCCAAAGTTTTAGAAACAACAAAGATGCTTAATTAATTCAGTGAACTGATTGATTTCATCAGAGACTTTACAAAGCAATCAAGGATTTCAACGGTTCAATAGATAGATGAATCATTATAAAATTTACCATTTTTTTTTTTCAAAAAAAAAAAAAAAAAAAAAAAAAAAATGAATGAAATAAAATGTTACGTAAAAATGTTTATCAAAAATCATCGTTTTGACCGTTAAAAGCTCCATAAAAATCTTTAATTACATTTCCGAACAAGCATTTTTACGTTTTCAAATGAGATTCTTAATAACAGGAAATAGCGGTTTTGATAGCTCTACCGGGAAAAAGCCTTAACCGTAAAAATAATTTTTGAATACTTAAAATTTCCACGAAAAAAAAAATTGAATGCCTTTTTTTTTTCTCCAGCATCTTTTTACATCCTTGCTTTTCTATTTTCATTTTCATCATAACCGGAAGGTGGATTTCATTTTTATATAACGGAACAGAAAAAAAAAAAATTCTTGGTATTTTAATTTTTTTTTCTTTTTCCGTATTTCCGTCTTTATTCCCGAACGTATAAGGAAAATGATTTAACTGGAAGGTATAAGAAGTTACAAATTTAGCCTCTGGTCTTCCATGGGATGGTATAAGCAGAGGGGAAAAAAATCGAATGTTTGTACTTTTGTAAAGGTTTCTGAGTGGGATTTCGAGAATCTTTCGAGGAACAAAAATATTTTTTGTTTGGGTTAAAAAGGCTTTTGGTTGTTTGTAGATGATAGAAAAAAATTATGTTTGGGTTTTCTGTTTTTCTTTTAAACGAAAAAAAAAAAAAAAAAAAAAAAAAAAACTTTCAATTAACGAAAAACATTTATGATGTATTATGTATCTTCCGCGGGTTATTATTGCGAGGGCGTAGCTTTACCTTTACCTTTACTCTACTTGCAGGCATCATCATGATTCCCCAGAGGGAACGCTTTTTCAATTTTTTATACTGTGCAAATGTTTGTTCAGTATCATTAGAGAGTCAAAGTTGTTTTTTGATGCGGTTTATCATTGTCTTTTTCATTCATTTTATTTCCTGTTGAAATAACTCTGTTTGTTTCAAAAAAAAAAATAGTGTGATAGTTCACTGCATAACTCGATTAAAGGAAGTGTATGCGGAAGACTTTTAACGCGTAGAGGTGTTACTTTTATCTGAATTATAAGTGGGGTTTGTTCCTTCGAGTGCTCCTGAGGTGGAAACCTTATTAAAAACTAACCGAATTTGACTTCTAGGGGTCTTCCATAAATTACATAATTATATTTAATGGAGGAGTGGGTCCGAATTAGTGATCTTACCCATAAGCTAAGTATTGGCGAAGGGGGGGTCAAAAATGCCGTCCTACATGCTTTCGTAATTAATGAACGACCCCCTAATGACTATATTTGATAATTTAATTTAAATGAATTGGCATCATAAGGTTTTTATTATTTATCCTTCTTGGAGAATGAACCTAACAAATCCTCTTTTTTAGACTTGAGACCAGGTTTTGAAGTTTCAGAAATCACGGGAACTCGCTCACTTTCAAAAGTATAAAATCCGATCAAAAAGATCCGATATTTTTGCGAAATACATTTTTTTATTTCCTCACAGTTGATGCTTGGCTTACTCCAAAAGCTCGAATAAAAACGAGCACTTTTCAAACATGTCTGGAATGACAAAAATCTCAAGCAATATTCCAGCTGTAGGAAAACACAAACTTAACCTAATTTCCTCAGCAGATACCAAAATAGCGAGGACCTATTAAATATTTCATACCGGGAGACGATGAGTATACCATTCCCTCAAAAAACATTCTTGTTTTTATGTAAACACGAAGGAGAAACTCGCCACTTTACGCGTCGTGTCACGTATCCACGTCTTGTATAACACGTATTCTCTGTTTATATTTAAATCGAGCCGTAAGCAAGTTTCGACTACTTTTTAAAACCCGCCCTAGCTTTTTAAGCGTTAATAGCGACGTCGATTTTTTTCTCGCCTTACTAAGGAAAAAAAAAAGTCTTCTCCGACACAAAACCCTCGGCCGGCATTTTTTTTGTGACGTCATCATTCACCATAAAGTAAATCTAATGTAAATTGTATACTTTCGCCTTTCATTTATCTTCATTTTAGCAAATGATAAATGTGTTCGTGAAAGGTGAGATCGGAGTGGTCGTTTCTTTTTCTTTTAATATGCTCAAATAATCCCGCTCTTTTGTCTCAAAGTGATAATATTTCTTTTCAAAAAAAAAAAAAAAAGGCAATCTTTTTTTCTCCCTCTTTAACTTCTGATTTCCCGTTTGTTAACTTCATCAAAAAAGAATTTTTAATGGGAATTAATTATAAAAAAAAATTTTCTCGTTCATTTCAATACTTTTTCCCCCAAATAAGTAAAAAAAAAAAAAAAAAAAAAAAAAAAAAATGGCGACAATAATTTTTTTTATTTTCTTTTTCGTTTTTTTAATTTTTATTTTTCATTATACACGCATCACCTAAGCGAATCATTAACGTAATGAGTGTAATCCACTCGAGACGAGCTGAGGTCGTAAAGAATAAGGGTAATTAACAGCCCTAATAGGGCTCTGATACTACCATAATCGTCAGAAACCGAGGGGGTTGTCATGCGAAGTCGTTAACGTTCCTTTATCGCGGCAAAAAAAAAAAAAAAGAAAAGAAAAAAAGAAGAACATACACAATTTTGGAAGGAAAAAACAAAAATCAGCACGCTAGGTAGCATGCAAAGCTGCCTATAAATACCGGCAAGCTTCTTATGTCGGTAAAATTCCCTTTCCTCAGGAGACGTTATCTTAACATATTAAATCTGTCATAATATCAGGTATGTTTCTCACTTGCCAAGTCCCCTCATGTTATTGTTTCCGTCGTGAAAGGTGAATTCGAATTATTAACAAGAATACGAGTAAGGGAAATATACATCAATTTTTTAACGACAAAAAAGGTAATATAGGAAAATATTGTTCTTTCACTCTTTTTTGCATCTAAAGAGAGGAATAAAAATCGTGGAAGTAAATTTTTCTTCTTTTTTCTCTGTGCCTCGTGGAATTGGGATACATAAGAAAGATTGATGTCTGAAGTGGAGTGAAGTTGTCTCATGAGTATCATTTCCAATCATATTTTGCGTTTTTTTGTTCGAAAGAATCGAACACACACGTATATGTTTCTTCCTTTCCTTTCCTTTCCTTTTTTTTTTTTTTCGTTTTTCGTCTGCGAACGCTCAACAGATGGAGATTTATATTTTATAAGAAGAGGTGCATAATAAAAAATACGTGCTGTTTTTCATTTTCTACGGGAATAAGAAAACTGTTTTGACGAGACATAAAATTTGTTATTGGCTCCTTGAGCGTCGGCGGAATTGTGAAACGCGACGAGTCGTCTATTCGAAGGAAAAACAAGAGAGAATTGCAAAAGAGGTTTGGGAGAAAAAAGGGACGTCGCGGAATCGTCAAAGTTGCAATATGGCAGTTTTTATTATTTTCGTTTCGTCCAAACGTTTTGCAAGTTTAAGGAGGTAAAAGGGATACAAAATATTTCATGGAAAAGGCTGCGGTCCGCTGAAGAGTGGGAAATCGGAATCTGATTAAACGATTTCTATTGCGGGTTACGCCTTTTTCGCTCGTAATTTGAACTGAATACATTTTTCGCAGTTTTTCGGTGAATTCTGTTTTAGAATAATCTTTCTAAATAAAACCTACAAAGGTTTTAAGGTATCCCAAAACACACGTGTAATATACATATATATACATATATTTTCTTTATTTTCTTTTTTTCCCCAAAGATGTCTCTTATGATTTAGGTTGGTTTTGATGTCATTAATAATATTGGCTAATTAAAGTCAAAAACGTTTTTTTAAATAAATTTCAAAACCCGCGTGTCATTGGGCAACCGAAGCGACACTTTTACTGCGTTTGAACATTTTAATTTTTATTTATTTATTTATTTATTTATTTTTTATTTTATTTTTGTTGAAATTTTTATCTTGAAAGGTTTGAGCACAAAATTTAATTTTTAAAGAAGGAGGGCCGATAAATTTGGCATCAGTGTAATGGAATCACACAAATTACCCCTTTTAAGCTTAACATCAGTAATTTAGCTTACATTTAAGCTTACACTGCGCTACACAATACACCGTGTGATAGAATCACTAGAATCGTGTATTAATTTATAACATTTTATAACCGCAGAAACCTTTGTCACAATTTGATTTACTTACAGGCAGTAAAATTTCTAGTTGAAATTGATAAAACTTACCTGAAAAAAAAAAAAAAAAAGACATTAATTAAACACGACATTGTATTATATTAATTTTGCAATCAACATTTCAAGGACAGTTAGAGGATTGAAAACTTTTAAAAGCGATCTTAAATTAAGATTTGATTAAACAAATTTTAAAATTTATTGCTAGTTTCAAATTTTTCGAAACTTGCACAAAGCAATACCTAACAACATTATTTTCTTGGCTATCATATGCTGCCATATCTGCTGGACACAAATCGTGTGATTCCAATACACCTTGTAATAGAATCAGGAGAATCATGTATTAATTACATACCGAGGCCCTAATGGTTTTTTCCCAACAATCTATCTTCTTACGTATAGTGCATGTTATGAAAATAAAATCGACTACTTTTTCTCAGATCATCACTTTGTCACTCTGCAAATATTCTAACTAAATTCATCCCACACATCCTTTTCTATCAAACTCCTGTGGAAGCCTGGAATTTTTTTCAATCAATCACTATTTTCCATTTAAATTTTTTTTTTTTCGAAGAAAGCTTTTCGCAACTGAAAATTCTTCGTTTACCGTTTTAAATGAAGGAACGGATTTCGTTGAAAACTCGATAAAAAGTTTCCTTTTCTTTCCATCCTTTTTCTCGAAAATACCGTTTCAATACACTGGCATTATTCTTTTTATTTACCCACGAGTCGTTCTAAAGTGTCAACCGCCGCAAAAAAAAAAAGGAAAAAGAAAAAAAAAAGTAATAGGATTGCGTGCTCCTGGAAAACTGGACTCTACCGAATGCATTTTCAACAATAAAAAAAATTTTCTTAATCATGTTTATGATTTAATCCCGAGTCGAATTTTAAGATATCTTTCTGTGGTACATTTTTTTTTTTTACTAAGAAAGAAGAAAACAAACAACGGGAAAAGAAGCAAACATTCTTGACAAGTTGAAAAACAAGCGACAAATTTTCGAAATGAATCGAGAGCTAACTCTCAGTAGAATATCATTTACGAGACAGTTTCATTTTTGTTCTCTTTATTTTCCCCTACGCAAAAAAGCATAAACCTTTTGAGTATTTCTCTTCCATCTTCATCTCAAAAACTTTTTTTTGTTTTTTCTACATTTTTCCTTTTTCACCTACTAACCTCGTAACGTTCCCTTTATAGTAAACATTAGGTATTCGTATTCAAAATGATTTTTTTTTTTCCAATTTTTTTCCCCATGCACGAAAAACCAGGTCATCATTTCCTATCTCATCAATATTCAAAAAAAAAAAAAAAAAAAAAAAAAAAATGATTGAGGGAGGGAAAAAATCAAAGTTGGGTACACAGATGCTTCATAAAGGTTCGCTTTACCTCTAAATATTTTTTTTATTGGAAGTATTGTTTTCGCGTTTTTCCAATAAATTTAATTTTCTTGCCGCCTCATTTCTTTTTTTCCACCCGCGGAAGGGAGAGGATCCATTTTCCGACGTCATGATACGATGATATCTTTACTGTTATCTTAATTCGCACGCTACCCGCTCGTTTATTCTGCTGGAATCCAGCAAAGCACAAGGGAAAGGAGTTTTTTTTTTTTTTTTTTACTTATTTTTGAATTTTTATTTTTATTTTTATTTATAAATGTAATTAAATCATTCGAAAAAATAAGTCTTAAGGAAAGCGACAAAAGGAAAGGAGAAAGAAAAAAATTGCCATAATTATAATTATATTTGTAATAATTTCTTTCCCGTTAGTTTTTTTTTTATTTTATTTTGTTTGAATAAGATTAAAACAGCCGTTTTATTATTTTTTTTATTTTATATTTTTAATTTCCTTCTTTACGCCGCAATTTTCAACAAAGCATGGGATTTATTTCGTAGAACACGGACAAAGAAAACTAGTCATTTACGGATTTTTTTCCGCTGGGATGCTAATTATGTCATGAGTTGTGTTACTTCCGGTTTTTGTTTTTTTCTTGCTTTTGAAAAAAAAAAGAAAAAAAAAACTATGCAAAAGGAAAGGTCCGAGCTTTTGACTTTTAAACATATCTATGGGAAAAAAATGTTCTTCCTCTTCTCAGTCCTTTACTCGATTACGAGCGTGGTGATCTTCTCACATACACCTGTGCGTGCGCTCATAAGCATATGAGACCTACGGTTTAACACCCGTTCCGAACGGTTATTTTTTAGAGATTTACGAGGCAATTACCACTCGGTGGTTTACCATTACCTGCTGAGTGGTGGTGATCGTTGATTTCCTGACTAGCGCACTAGTTTTTACCTAAGAAAAATTCCAGCTGTGAACTAGGATAGAAGCACGACGCGTCGCATCTCATGATTGAGAGCCGTGTGGGCGAAACGGCCACCATATTGGTGTGAGAAGAGTTAATTGGAATTGTCTAAAGAAAAGAATTGCAAAAACCTGTAGTCACGTACGGCTGGGACACTTGGCACCTGACCATCCGTACTCAAAAGAGGTTGTTGGTATTTAAAAATAAGGTATTACGGACCTAGAAGGGTTACAAGGCCCTAGATGGGATCCAATTACTGGCAGGCTGTGCATTCGTTCAGATGACGAGGTCCGTAGGCTCACCGTACAACCATTAATCACTAGTGGATTAAGTCCCGAAGGCTCAAGTGGGCGGGACATCCGGCAGGTTCTCGAGGGCAGACCGACGAGTCCCAGACCTTAGGGAAGACCTCGGATCAAATGGGAAGATAACGTTCCAGCTGATGCGAGTAGGTTGGGAGTGCCTGACTGGCGAGATGCCTACCAGGAGACCCGAATGGAAAAAGGTTTATAGGGCAGCGGTAGAGCTCCAGGTCCTGTAAAAGCCTGATGTGTGTGTGTGTGTGTTACGACGACCAAAATTTATTGCCGCGTAACGACACTAAAAATGTCAAAAAAATTATACGCTGCACCAGTATTACACAGTTGTATTTCCACTCATCAGGTTGATACTAGTTCGTCATGAGTTAAACATGCTGGACCAATGTCAACCCGAACACTGCAGATACAACTGTGTAATACTGGCGCAGTGAATAATTTCCTTAATGACTTTCCGTCAGTCTATCTATCTTTCTCTCCGTCACTCGCTGGTTTCTTTTCCATCTCTTGTTATGGAATCTTGATAAGATTTTCTTCCATTGAATGACAATTACCTAAGATAATCGCTACATGGTTTCTATTTCGAGCGTGATATTCCGTATATCGAAGCCAGACGATTCTCTTTGATAAGAACGTTAGCGTGGTGTTTGCATGATGCAGATTAGAAACATGACGTCTCCGGGGATTTCAAGTTGCGAGGGATTGAACATATTGTCGTCTGCCGACAAGTTGGTTTTAAGTTCGTAGCGGGATTGAAGGAGGAAAAGGAGGAGGATTCTACTGCACGAGAAACAAAAAAATTTCGGAGGAGACTTTTTTTACCTGAAAAGCTTTCGGTATCAATCTGTATTGATATTTTATTTATAAACGATGTTTCTTCCACAACAAGAACAAGGAAAAAAATGTAAGGGAAGTTCAGTATTTTCTATTAAAAATAAAAACGCTTCCCTGGGGAACAGAAATCAATGTTGAAATAGAAAAGCAACAGGAAATTGATCACTTAGACAGACCTACGTAATAAAAAGCTAAATAACAACTGTGAAAGGATGGAAAAGCTTTTTCGCACAGCGCATTCTTCTCAAAAAAAGATTTTTTTTTTTTTTTGTGAAAAAAAAATTGAAGCGAAAATGAAAAGTTTTCAAAAAATCTGTTACATAAATCGGCTTAATGAGCTTTCCGGCTTTTCGAAGAAAACTAGAAATCAATGGGGAAAGCAACATCATTTTTTAACTGCAAAAAAGAAGCTTTCTATTTCTTTTATCTTATCTTATATACTTATCGAAGCTTTATATTATATAAAAAAAAGGTCTGTAATGGTTCCTTACGGCTGATTTCTCTCTCCTTTTCTCTAGTTTCTGCTAACTGTAGATTAATGTCGCATTCAAAAACCTCAAAACCGCCCTCTCATAGTTTAATCCAATATAGATTACGAGCTTTGTTTCTCGATAAAGGGAAGGAAAAGTAAGCAACGTGAAGGAGAGAAGGGAAAGATTTTCAAGTTTTGTTGCTTACGCGACTAGTTCTGAATTTTTTTTTTTTTTTTTTTTTTTTTTTTTTTTGTATTCGAAATTCCGATATACCACTCGAGCGGAAAAGATATGGAAACTAAGTTTTGAGACGAAAAATAAAAGGATAATGTCGAAGAAGTAAAGTTTATAGTTTTATTCCTTCCCCTTGGTGCGGTTCGAAATGCACGAAAAAGATTAATCGAATGTTGGATGCTAATTGCTTTCGTTTTTAAATCCGAAATCGGCTCTTCCACTCACGGAGAATAAGTTTGCATATTCAACAGTTGGTATTATTGAAACGGTTTCCTCTCTCCGTTTTCCGGAGAAAACCCCACCTGCGAAGGTCTTAAATGGGAAAGGATTATTTCTTCAATTTTATATGCGCCCTTTTTGCGAGATCATATGAGATGAAAAACCTCTTAATTTAAAGACAAAACAAACCGCTCCGGGGCTTTGAAGGCCCCATTTTCTTGAATAAAGTTTTCTGAGAAATATAATGGTGGGACGCCGCTAAACGAATTTTGACATTATAAAGTTGAAGGGAAGTTGCGGTTTAAGATGTGAGATTAAAATTTTAAGCTAATGACGAGGATTTCACGAAAACCGGAAAGTGACGGGAGGGGTTCGTTTTTTAAATTGCTTATTTTAATAGAAATACATGTCTTTCTTTTTCACCCAGTTTTTTTTTTTGTCCCTGTAAACATCTTAATCAGTAAAGTTAAACCGAAGGGCTGAGGAAACGGCGACGTAATCATGATTTATTATAATAGCATCCTGTCACGTGTGTGGAAAATATCACACAATATGATGGTATTGATTTTTCGAGAGGTTTTATTTTATTTTATTTTTTTGTTTTGTTAGACTTACGTCAAAATAAATAACAGAAATAAAACAGGAAGAGTATATTCCCAATTTAACATCGTTCATTTGACCCAATTACGGGTTGTCATTTTTTCGAAGGCCAAAATTTCACGCTAAAACATGTTGCAGTAACAATATGTTGAGACGACATGTTGCTCAACTTGTTGCAGCGATAGAAACATGTAGCCAAAATATTACTCAACATGTTGCGCAACATTTACAAATTTTTATTTTTTATTTCCGA
The DNA here is from genome assembly GCA_037577465.1 of Liposcelis bostrychophila. NCBI lineage: Eukaryota > Metazoa > Arthropoda > Insecta > Psocodea > Liposcelididae > Liposcelis > Liposcelis bostrychophila. The sequence continues at coordinate 12,748,519 of CM075210.1, forward strand.
CTGTTGCGCAGCATTTACAAATATTTATTTTTCATTTTCCAATGTTGCGCAACCTTTACAAATTTTTATTTTTCATTTTCCAATGTTGCGCAACATTTAAAAAATTTTTTTTTCATTTTCCAACGTTTCGCAACATGTACAATTTTTTTTTTTCATTTTGCAATGTTACAGCAACATTTACAAATATTTATTTTTCATTTTCCAATGTTGCGCAACATGTTCTTACTCTTCAACATGTTGATTAACATGTTGGCAACATGTTTCTAACGCTGCAACAAGCTGAGTAACATGCTTTAGCGTGAAATTTCGGCCTAAGTGAAAGTCTACAGTCATTATTTTCGTTTGACTATTCTGCATTCCCCCTCGAAGCTCTATTAAGTCCGACGAAGATTAACGCAACAAGCGAAACGCTATTTATATAAGGTATGTATCACTATCTTGTCGCTTCGTTCGGCATAACATATGTGCTAAGCTTTCTTCCTAAATTACAGCGGAAAACAAGCTTTGACAAGTTCTGCATATACATGTTTCTACAAGTAAACTTAGGGGAAAGGCAATCCTACTATATATCTTTTATTTAACGATATTCAAACGAAAATAAATCCGACGTAGCAATTGTAGAACCATGAGGAATAAACAAGTTAAGTCGAACATCTTGTTATCCGCTTGAGTAACTTCTCTGACGTGTATTACCTTTTAAAATTTTATTTACAACATCTTTTCCCATGCGAGAAGCTTCACAATCACACACTCTGTTACAATTTGTCCGAAAGAAATAGCCTTCGTAAGCAAAGAGAAACGAAAAGTCATCATCTGCCTTGCGGCGATAATCCTTTTATTTGTCAAAATAAATTGACACGACTCAGAAACCAAAAATCTGTTCCATTCTTTTCATTTTCCTTCTTTTTTTTCTGTCTGTGGATGTGTGTGTGGTGTGTGCGTTGTAACTTAGCCTCGTTATGTAACCCGGCAAACCTTGCTCATAAATCTTTTATAGCTACATGATATCTTTCAATATGGCGAAGTCGGTTAATGGATTTCGCTATCAACCTTCGACGTAAAAAAAAAACGGGATATTTAATTTTTTTTTACTACCGTAATTTACGCAAAGATTTAAATATTGATAAACCCGAAGCCTAAGTCTGTAATAAATAATAATAACAACAACGAAGAAAGTATATGAAGGAAAAGAAAAGAGAGAAGGAGGGACATATCTTTAATCTCGGGAGTTTATACGGTTCTTGCTTAAAATAATTAATCGTTAACGAAATAAACCTCCCATTTACAAAAGGTACAAGTCTGCGAGCGCGGAAGTACATCCCCCTCTCCCTTCCCTCTCCTCCCCTTCGCATTTTCATGTGGAAAAACCTCTATCTGCGCAACCGTTATCTTCTATCTGGCTGACGAAGTCAAAATCCCGAAGGCTTGTATTCTTAATGAGAAATGAACGCTAAGGAGATTTGCAAGAAAACGGATGAAGGTGTGTTTTTCTCTTTCACAGAAACCGGTAACGCTTCCAGCTTTTCCCCCGACTAGGAAAAGCACGTTTTCTAAGTACGTGGTTCATTAAGACTTCCGCGGAAACCATAATTAGATGCTTTTATTGAAGAGTCCCCCAACGAAGATGATGGCCTTCATCGATCGTATTTCGCGAAATGCGGGAAAAAGATAAGAGTGAGAGTGAAAAATAAAAGGCATTAAAAAAAAATGAGGTTCAAGGGCAAATTTCTTTTTATTAAATGGATTTTTTGAGATTTAAAAAAAAAAAAAAAAAGCTCAAGAGTGGAAAACATTGCGCGGGATAAACTGAATTAAGATATTTTCGAAAGGTTTCAATGTGTTTTATGGTAATTGCTTTCTAATAATGGAATACAAGCTGACCGCAGAGGAATCGCTCCCTGATGAATGTTCCTTACTTATCCTTTAAAATTAAATTCAACTATTTCCGTAATGCTCTTTGCTATGCACTGCCTTTAGGCTTCATTGAAATAATTTCAAAAGGTTTTGCAGTCGGGGGTTTCTAAAGCGTCGTGTAGTTTCAACATGCGATTCTACAGTTATTGTTTCGTGTTGGTCTTCGTTTTTTTATCGCGGAGTTGTATCTCTCGGTCAGTGTGTCGTAATCATATTTTGACATTTTTTCGAGGGAACTCAAGTTGGATAATAAGGGTGTTTAAGGACAATAGGTGTAATAAAGTCGAATATATCAAATTCATATCAACATAAATAAAAATATTACTAAGCGAAATAGTAAAATGTCATTTGAACGTACGCCAATTTTGAGCTTCAACCTAATTTTTTTTTTTTTTTTTTTTTTTTTTTTTGTGAAGCGATGAAATTAGTGAAGCAAATGATGCAGTACGTAATACCCGTGGCAGCAGATAAATCGTATTTTTCTTTTTACGGAAAAACGAACACAAATCTTAAAAATACAAAAACTAAGAAATCTTAATAAAAAGATTTCAAAGATTTCTCAGTTTTTCTTTCTTCAAGATTTTTCTTTGTTTTTCCGTAAAAAGAGAAATACTGTATAATTTACCTATTGCCACGGGTACTGCCTACTTTTTGCGACTCCGCAAACCTGACAAAGCCAGGTTCAATCTAACATTGTAGAGATTAAACTGACATTGTAAAGTTCCGACTTGGCCCTGGCGAGTTCAGACTTGATAATGTCAAGCATGAACCTGCATCGTTCCAACTTGGCATGGGAATGTCTTAACCTGACGTTATCAGATTTAAACCTAACAATAAACATTTGCTATTTACAATTTGACAATGCCAGGTTCAAACTTAAACATCATCGAGTTTAAATCTGACATTGTCAAGTTCCAACTTGGCATTGGGCAAGGCGCTTGACATTGTCAAGTTGGGTTGCAACTTGACAATTTTACGCTCTTTCATCATTTCAAGTTGTAATCAACCAGAATTTAACATTAGGTTTAAATCTAGCAATGGCAAGTTAAAACTTGACTGTCAACAATTAGCATATAAGCAATGAACCGTCAGGGTTTCCGAAAATGGTAGCTTTGGTGCTCAGTCAGTTTAGCCTAGCCCAGGACAGTCATTAGCAGCAGTCCTGTGTCTATGATAGAAACAGAACTTTTATATGTACTATTTACGATTTCCTTGTAACATTTTCCCACTAATATTTCAGAATTTTCAACTTTGCGAAATTTCATAACTTTTAAACCTCCAAATCAATTTTGGAGAAAACTGAAGTCTTTATAAAAAGGTTCAAATCGGTCATAATAGCTTTAGTAAAGCTATATTTATACTAGCACACGTTACATCTCCACTCAAACAACTTTAAACTATAAAGACCCATCCTCCTCAATAACAAAAACGATTATAGTTACCACTAAAACACTAGAAAACTTTTGGTATTTAAAGGATTAATCAACTTCAACTCTCACCTTCCATTTCACTCTAAAAACTACGGAAAATATCAACTTTTAGAGAACAAAATGTTGAAAAAAAAATAATAATAAAATAAAGACGACACTAATTTTTTTTTTCATTGTTTTTTAATGAAAAAAAAAAAACCTCAATTAAAAAGTCAACAAAGATCGTGGAGATTCCTTTACAACTCATAAAAAAAATAACAAGGTAATTTTATCCACTCCAGAAGATTCCATTAAAAAAAAATATGACCTTTATAAAAATTATTGGGGCAACGATGAAATGATTAGCAAGTTGTTGGTAACGCCGTAAATAATTGAGGAAGATGTAACACTTGCTGACACTGACAAAGTTAGTGTAAATGTGATAGTATGTTAAAACAGGGTTGAAGTAATTACGTGTATATTGCTCAAGGGTGGTTCCGTAATGAAAACTATAACCCCCCCGACTCCTTTCCTACTTATCAATTCATCCTTCCTTTACCCGCCTTCGAATGATCATTCCGAACGTTTTGAAATTTTAACAAGATCTTTTTCGCGGTAATCGATTTTTCAGAAAATAAAGAGCTTATATGAGTTTATACTTTGTGTTTATGACGTTATACATCGATTAAGATAACGCGGGGTTAATTAAAATATTTAATGTCTCATTTTTCGAAGCCTTTTGTATGAGAAAATTAGATATTATCTTAGATTTCGGGATCGCGAGTAGGAGATTTTCAGGAAAAATATTAACAGGAAACCCACGGAGCGAACAGGAAAATGGAAAAAAACAGTTGGAAAAATGCGTGGAATCGTCCCGTCCTTTCGTATACATATATTCCATTTGACGAAGTTAAAAAAAAAAAAAAAATACCGCTTCCGTTGAGAATGACCCGAATATTAAATGAGAAACTAACAGATCAGGACAACTGGAAAATGACGGGCTTTTTTTTAGAAAAAAAAAATACAATTATTCCAGTGTCCTCCCTTGTGAAATCCAACAAGTAAAAAAAAAATGAATGGGAGAATTCGTTTCAGGTCTTTTCATTTTTATCGTTATTTCAAACTGGCAAAAGTTGGCGCGTTATTAAAACGTCAAGGATAGTTATAAAAAGTTTTCCGCGTTTTAAGGAACTTTACAAAACCTCATGCTTTCTTATTTTTTAACAAAATTCTATTGATCTTCATCCACGATGCCATGGAAACTTGTTGCCTCATCGTATACTTGACGGCTTCCTTACCAAATGAGGAAAAGGTAAAAAAACACGAAAGTAAAAGATGCGAAAGAAAAGTGAGGAGGGGGTGTTAATCTAACTTTGGTAAGAATTCCCCTCTTACCTTTCCTCCCCTCCTCAAATCTAAGCTTTCAAGATCTTTCATTTCCGTAAATTATTTTAATTGGGAATTCGCAAACGAAGCGCTTCAATAATTACAACTAACGTCTTCAAATTAAGGGAACTAATCGTTCCGAAATTATCAAAAACTTCCGTCGGCGTTAAAATGTATAAGTTTCTGGCTCATCAAACAACGGAAATCCATTACGGTATCTTCGATTTAATTTTTTTTTTCTTTTTCCTACTTTAAAACTCCTGAGAGCCGTTTTAGCCTTTCATCATTAGCAAAGCATGTCAAAAAGGGATTTTTTTAAAAGGTTTTATGAAAAATATTTTGACGTAACAATAAGGACAATAGATAAATGTTGGCAAAAAATACAGCGACAGTTTAAAAAGATCATGTTCAGTACTGGCTGGAGGGTAAACCGATTAAAAAAAGAAATTTAAAATGTAAGTCCTAAAGAGTTTTTCAACAAAGTTTACGCCTTAAATATTTAAAAAATTTCCGCCTCACAGAGCTTGTAGCGAGCTTTTTTTACTTAGCAACAATTTTTTAAATGAAAAAATAAACACCCGCACAAAAACCTGTAGATTGTTTATATTTTCTTATCCGCTATTTCCAATAACGGGTTATCGAACATGTCAGAGCAAGTACTTGGGCGAATAATTTTATTTATTTACACGTTTAGACCCTTAAAACGGCCGGTAAAAACCGAAAAATGCATGTTTATCATGGGCTCCATTGGATTCCATTACCGGAAAAATTATATCTGGTCCATCTTAGGTCCACCCCTACCAATTCATTTACCAAAAACGATCAGCGCTGTTTTTGATCGTGTTTGATCTAGCGTGACCCTTTTTAGATCAAAAACGACCAAAGCAATTCAAAAATGATGAATTGCGATCTAAAGCGCGGAAAAGGAAATTTTCCTGCTCGACCAAAAACGATCAAGCGCATTGATCGATTCTGGTCGAGCAAGGAAATTTTGTTTTCTGCGTGATCGCTTTTGATCGCAATTGATCATTTTTGATTTCTTTGGTCGTTTTTGATCTAAAAGGGGTCACCACGCTAGATCAAAAACAGCGTTGATCGTTTTTGGTATATGAATTGGTAGGGACCTATAACACATTACCGGGAATTCATGGACCCCGACGGATAAGTGTATTTAAAAAAAATGATCAAAGTAACAAAAACAACCATTTCTTCCATGCCAAATTTTACCTCGAATCTGGAAAACAGATTTAAAAGCCCTCTGTGTAGATATGGATTCTCCTATAGAGCAGAACCTGTATGGTTTAAAACTAATTTTATGTTTCAAATTGCTGGAACAAAAACCAAACTTTTTAGCAAGTTTTACGTGATTATTACGCAAACCGTCGAACGAAATCAAAAATGCTTTCAGAAAGCGATCATATATACATATAGCATAAAAATCAAAATCCGTAAAAAAAAAAAAATTAAAAACCGGCCTTATTGCCTTTTATCCTTTTTTTGCTTTTCATGCGCTCAAAATCACTTGGTTCAATGATTAATTTATTTGTTTACAAAGCTTTTTAATCTGAAGACATGGACTGCTCGCATTTTATTTAATTTTATTTAATTCAAATCATTCCCACAGTTTTGAAACTGTACTTAACTCTACCATGTTTTTTTTTTTTTTTTTCCAAAGCAGAATTATTGAAGATATTAAGGTATTAGTTCGTTTACATCACCGGTGAGACATTTTAACAATGAAAAAATACATGGTGGAACAGTTTTTGTGGTGTGATTTTATTAAGGTAAACATAGGAAACACCGCCATAAAAATTGTTCCGCCGTGTATGTTAAAAAAAATTTTTAATTCGGTATTTTTTACACGAAAACGGGGCCTAACCGCACCGAAAACCGAACCAAAACATTTCGTTATGCTCAGAGATATATTGATAGATGATGGATTTTAAATCCATGAACAAGACTCAGCTCCGAGCGATTTTTTTTGTGAAAAATTTACCCTTAAATATATCTGTTTACCTTACAATAGCGTACATATTTCCATCACGCAATTAGTTCGCGGGAATATTGCTCTTTTATAAGCTAAACATAATTTTAATGGTGGCGCTGCAATCAAAGTCTCTCTTCATTTTTATCAAGATATTTCATAATTTTTAATAGTGTTCGCAATAAAAAAATATATACTGTATATTTCTTTCCGAGAGACTAGTACAACGCTCTAGCGGTGAAATTGGGAACTATTTCAAAACAAAAATAAACAATGGCGTTTAATTTTTTATTGCGAAAACATTGAAAAAAAAAATCATCAAATTTAGGAACCGTAAAGCCTTTTTCACACATTTTAAATATGGAATCTTTGCCTCTGAAATATAACCAAACTTCTTGACATGGTTTCGGTGCGATCCGTTCTCATTTTCCTTTATAAAAAACCGAATTTTCAAAAACAAAGTTAATCTTTTTTTTTTATCGATCTCATTTTCTACTGCCCGGCTAACCGGCCGGTAGTGTAAACGAACTAATACCTTAAAAGGTTTTGAATAAATTAACGAACACAATCATAAACGAACTCGTTGTTTTCCGAAAAACTGACAATCACATCCCATTGATTGGATACATTTTCAAAGAATAAGGCTTATAATTTTTCAGACTTTTATTTACGTAACTTTAGTTAAAAAATATGAAATTAGTTTAATTGGACAAACACTATTTTCTGTTTTTTTTTCTTTTTTTTCCATTCCTGGAAAGAAAATGCAGCACACTACATTACTCAAGATTTTATGAAATATTATTCACAAAATTTAGTCTGAGTAAAAGCTGAGGTTGTTACTTTTTTTTTTACCTCTTCCTTTTTTTGCGCTTTATAGCCGTCACGACTTTGGAAGAAAAAGGGCCCCCGAAAAAAAAAATTAGTTTCCCGAGATGGAAAGCTTTAACCTCCATTTTCCCTTCAGTCAACAATAAACTTGTGACATCACGAAGGATAATACATCAAGCTTATATCACAAACACACATATACTCATACACATACAGATGTTGTGAATGGAAGAAAGCGGGTTTCTTATCATATTTTATTAAACAGGAAACTTGAGCTTTTCCGAAACTTTTAACGTCATAAATTAACCGAGTGAAAAACGATACAGCGCTTAACCTTTGACAAGGAGGCGGGTGTGGCACCTGGTTTCCAACTCTTGAACTTTGTTTTACGGGCATTATCATAAATGGGAGAAGGGAATGCTCCTCCGCGCTCATCTCCCCCTCGATCTTCTTTTGAAACAATCCCAAACCCACCACCATCCAAATAATCAAGTTTTACATGGTATATACAAGCACACGTTTTGTCAGCAAGAAACCATCGTCATGGAACGTTGGAAAATCGTGTGCACGAACCGTGCTCATTGATCAGTCGTTTCATTTTTGAAATGACATCCCTGTTTTTGCAATTGCAACAAAACTGAAAAAAAAAAAAAAAAAAAATGAGATCGGAAAACCGATCAAATTGCTTTATCGACTATTTAAATAATTCTCAAAAATATGGTTAGTTTTTCGATCAGAGATCTATCAAAGCCGAGTACGGGCATAAAGAATTCGAATTTTGGAAAAATAATTTGGAATTCGGAATCCTCTATCCCGATAATATTCTCAAAAATATGCTTAGATTTTTGATCGGTGGTCCACCAAAGCCGCTGTACGAGCACAAGGAATCCGAATTTCTGAAAAATTATTTCAGATTCAGAATCCTCTACCCCGAAAATATTCTCAAAAATACGGTTAGATTTTTGATCAGAGGTCCACCAAAGCCGCAGTACGGGCATAAGGAATCCGAATTTCTGAAAAATTATTTCAGATTCAGAATCCTCTACCCCGAAAATATTCTCAAAAATACGGTTAGATTTTTGATCAGAGGTCCACCAAAGCCGCAGTACGGGCATAAGGAATCCGAATTTCTGAAAAATTATTTCAGATTCAGAATCCTCTACCCCGAAAATATTCTCAAAAATACGGTTAGATTTTTGATCAGAGGTCCACCAAAGCCGCATCACGGGCATAAGGGATTCGTATTTTGGAAAAATTATTTCAGATTCGGAATCCTCTACCCCAAAAATATTCTCAAAAATACGGTTAGATTTTTGATCAGAGGTCCACCAAAGCCGCAGTACGGGCATAAGGAATTCGAATTTTGGAAAAATTATTTCAGATTCGGAATCCTCCACCCCGAAAATATTCTCAAAAATACGGTTATTTTTTCGTTAGCACCCACGAGGAACCCGCCAATCAGCATCCAAATCGCTTTGTTGACGTGATCGATGACGTCATATCGTGACGTTTCAAAAGTCGAGATATCGGTTTTTAGGCCTATACCCATACTTTTAGCCCTGCTCTCCGTTTCTGAACCACTCAACAGAATTTAACCAAATTTCAATGGTAGCGTATCTTGATGAATATCTACTGCAGTACGAAAATCGGACTCAATCGGTAGCTGCGTTCGCGATTTATAGTCAAAAAAGATCTTGAAATTGTTGAAAATTTAACATTTTCACTCACTGCTTCCGAATCGCTGAACCGATTTGGCTCAAAAACTAATCAGCACCTACATTTCATTAGAAGTTGCTACCCACCAAAAATCATCGAGATCCGTTCTTTCGTTTTTCTGCTTTTCTTCCGACAGACACTTTTTTTTCCACATATATTCATACATTCATACATTCATACATTCATACACACATACACACACACGGCCACCATCCAAATTTTGCTTTTTTCGGCATCAGGGGACTTCAAAACGTGTAAAAATATCAAAAACTGAAAATCTGAAATTTGTGCTAAAAACAATGCTTTATTCTCCCTGCGGTCGATCAAAAAAACAGAAAAAAAACGAGAGAGAGAAAGCCACTTCTTAAAAAAAGGATTAATTTCGTTGAGCTATAATTTAACACTTAAAAGCATTCCATATACGTGAATCGACTATTGGATTTAAGCATCACTTAAAGGAAAAGGTGGGGAAAATACTTTTTTTTTTTTTTTTTTTTTTTTTTTTTTTTTTTTTTTTTATTAGAACTCTTGTTCGTCGTTTATCAACGGCGTTAAAGAAAGGGAAAGTAAGTTTTTCGTTTGGTTTATGAGATTCCTGCTGCGTTCCATGCATGAAAACAGGTAACGTTTTCACTTCCGATAAAAATAACGTCTTTTGATCTAGTTTTCATTTTTTTTTCCTCAAAAATATGTTTTTAGCGACATACGAAAAGAGGTTTCAGGACGGTTTCAGAGCAGAGGGTAGTCGTTGAAAAAGAAAGGAATTTTTTTGAGGTATTGCTGTATTAATTTTTAAAATTAAAATATTTCGATTAACATGTTAGACGACTACTAATAATATTTAGTGCGAATCAAGTGATGCAAATTTATGCGGTTCCCAAGCTTAGATTAATGGCTATAACTGGTTTGGAGGGGGGGTTGAGAAAGATCAGGGAGCAAGAAGGTTTGCCAAAATTTCATGGAAATTTAAGGACTTCTACCTGCAAAAGTAATGGCTCTCGAGTGGTTTTCCCCTGATTTCAAATAAGTTTTCATTCTGGGGAGCTTAGGGTCTCCATGGAACTTACATCGATACCGGGAATGAGGACAGAGTCAGGACCATCTTATAATAAAATATTAAGAGGAAAAAGGTTGCTCGTTCGTGAAAACGATTTCCTTTTTTTTTTTTTTTTTGCGTTGTAAGAAAAAAGCATTGAGGATGCAAAAAAAGGAAAAAAAATGTAAAGGAATGCAAAAGCTTCGTAGATGAAACATAAAGATAAGACTTTATGAAAAAAAATGCTATTGTAAGTGACAAAAGGAGGGAAAAAAAATTCTGTTCTGTGAAATGTTTCTCATTAAAAATGTACGAGGAAAAAATTCTCATTTGACACTTAAAATGAAGAAACTTGAAAAATAGTAGCCCGCGATCTTAAAGTGGCAAAATCGTTTTGCAAACATTTTTAGTCTGTCGCTTTTGTATTGTTCTTTCCTCTTAAAGTTTGATATATATACTCTTTACTGCGTGATAATTCGACGAATTGATTTCGATATTTTCGATCAACTAAATAGAGTTGAACTAAAAAAAATTTAAGTGATTAAATAATTGGATACTTTCGACCAAAGCAAATTGACAGACTCCCCAGCAAAAACGTTGATGTACTTTAAACGCTATAAAGACGTCAACCATAAACGTACCGGAGGCGCCATCAGGCTTAGTCACTTTCCGGGACTATTTTATCATATTTTTGACGACACTAAGTAAGACCGACAATATTATTTGTCACAATAAGAAATATTATTTGCCACAAACTAGACGTTTTATTAACGTCAAAACTATCATGGCGTTTTTATTTTGAAATTGAGATGACGTCACTAAGACGTCAAACAGTGACCAATATTATCGGTCGTACTCTCTAAAATCTCGCAAAACTGTCCCGGAAAATGACCACTGGGAATGTTCCAGTATTACGTAAGGGAACGTTCAAGTATTACGTAAGATTTTTAGGGGGGTCCGCATTAACCACCTTCGCCATAAGCTGAGCATGGCGAAATATCTTACAACGGGGGAGGGGGTTCAATTTCACAAAAATCATGCTTACGTAACACTTGAATAGCCCCTAAGACCGGAAGGGGTGGGGAGGGGGTGAAAGAAATTCTTACGATTTCTTACATGGGGGAGGGAGGGGTCAATAAAATCTTATGTAAGAATTTTTATTATTATTTATTGTTCAAAAAAATTCACAAAAATCCACTCCATTTTTATTAATGTAAAAAATGGACACCCCTTCATTTGCCATCTCTAAAAAAAAAAAAAAAAAAAAAATTGTGCTGTAAGAATTTTTTTTTTTTCTTTTTGAAATTCTGTAAGACATTTTTAAATTGGTGGTAAAGAAAAAAAGGGGGGAGGGTTAACGAAAATCTTCGTAAGTTTAAGAAGAGGGGGGGGGTCAAAGAAATCCTACTAAATCTTATGACAGAAGGGAAGGGGATAGGAAAACTCGAAAAAAAGTCTTACGTTATACTCGAACGCTCCCACACCTGATGACGTGTCACAAGGACATCACCTTTTTCCTTCGTAATAGTGACTAAATAAGAAAATTTTTCGGGAAAAACGTGTATAGACTATCTTTGAATAAATTCTTCACTGACTGGTTCGGCTAAGAAAACGAAACATTATAATATCGTAAAGTACAAGGCGACGCTTTCTAGACCAGCAGTTCAAAACCTGACATTTTATTGTCATTCTTTTGAGTCATTGTGACGTCATCCTGTCATTTACTTTTTCAAGATGACGAGACGCCAGGCTCATTGTCATTTTGGAGCCGTTCAAGTGTTGCATATGAATTTTTAGTTGATAATTTTTGACCCCCCCCCCCTTTTATATTCTAAGCTTATGGCGAACATCACCAATGCGGACCCACTCCCGCCCTAAAATACTTACGTAATATTTGAATGTCGTCTGTTTTTTTGGGAAAACATGGAAAAAATAACATACTAAAATTTTTTTAAAGCAACTAAACGCTCGAAACTCAGAGCAATACGTAACCTCGCATAAAATTAAAAATGCTGAGCGAAAAAAAAATTAATAAAAATAATTCAAGATAAAATCTTCAAGGCCATTTCATAAATGACTTTTTTTTTTGAAAAAAGAAATGACGGTATAGTGACTTTTAAAAAAAATTCAAAAGCACGCTTTTCGAAATAATAGCCTTTTTTCACCGAAGAACGCTTGTGTTAAATGTTTTTCAAGCGCCTGGAGGAAGTTTCACAAAACTGAAATGAACATAATCTTATATTTGAACCAAGCTGCATATGTAATCATCCTAAAAAGGTTGTACCCCGGTAAAACTACAATAGGTAGCTCAAAGGGAAAGAAAGGAGAATGGGTGATGTAATTTATGACCTAACTTCGCCGCCGGTGCGAAAAGGTTTTCGTCGCTCCAACAGAAATCCGGGACTTTTCCCCCGGCGAATACAAAAAAGGAAATCGAAAGGAGTTTCGCGCGAATTAAAAAAAAAAAAAAAAAACGCAAAATCCATTCAAGCGTCTGAGTTTGTTTACACTTTTTAAAAACGAAGGGATTAATCAATCACTTTCCGTAAAGATTAAAACGACGGAAGCACGCTTTTTTTCTGTAATCGTTTGATTTTTTTTTTTTTTCTTCATCATTTTTCATCATACGTATGGATTTTGTGATTTTCAAGTTCACGCAAACAAAGTTTCACTGACGCGTGTAATAATTAAAAGAACTTTTTTTATTATTTTAATCATGGAAAGTTGACCCGAATGTAATGAAGATGGAATGACGGTGCAAAAGAGAAATGGAATAAAATCTAATTCTCTTTGAGATGCGAAAAAAGTAAAATGAGGAATGAAAAGAGAACGAGGGAAAGAGGGAGTTTTGTATGAAAGCATCATCATGTGATGAGACTACGCGACTAATTTCAACTGTTGCACTTCCATTTGATTAGAATTATTTCAATATTTCAATATTGCAATCAGCATTGATAATCACGCTGATCATTGATTCGAATAATTGAAACTTCGCTTCGTTAAGTATCATCATTTCCAAGTTACGATCTCCATTTATTTCGCTTGTTCTTTTTCCCGGTTATGTAACAGGCGCAGATAAAGGAATAAATAGATTTCTGTTTACAGTTTCAGCTAAATGGATTGTGTTTATTTTCGCAGGGATCTGAGATTTCTCTCCTTTTCTTCTTTTCAGGCAGATAAATATTGTGAAAATGTAAAGAAAGTAAGAAAATTGTTTTCGGTAATTTTATCTGAATCGGAGTCATTATTAAGATTGATGCTTCTCTATTCATTCATTTTACGACTTTTAACCTTTCCTCCTTTTAAAACGCATAGGGCTATGAGATGGTTTGAGGGTTTTCTCCTTTTTACCCTAAACTTATTTTATCCCTAATGAAACGTTGACACGTTTGCCCTCAAAACTTTCGAAAATTACTCTTCTAAAAACCGCTTGCACGAAGCTAAATTTTGTGGTTTTTGCCGCTTAATTTTCTTGATACAAAAGAAAAGTAAGGGGAAAAAATCATATTTGACGTCGAAATTGACGACAAAGAACGAAATTCTTGCCTCGGAAGTGAAAAATCTTTTTTTTTTTTTTTTTTTATTATTAATATTCATCAAATCAGACAGATTGATATGCGTAAAACCTAACGAAATCCGTTATTCGCATCGATAACAAAACAGACATCCACCGTGAAATTAATTCATGAACGTACATTCCAAAACAATTCCCCTGCAGCCTCTATTATTGACTGATCACAGCAATTTTATTTTCCTCGTATAAAATACTGTATAAAAAATTTAACAAAAAAAAAAAAAAAAAAAAAAAAAAAAAAAAAGAATTCATCTTTTTAAAAAATCCATAAGACAATAATCGAACTGAATCCAATAATGCGAGTTTTCCCATTAAACCCCATATTTTTTTTTTCTTTTTGTTTCAAAAAAAAAAAAAAAAAAAAAAAAAATGGAAGAAGGATGAGAAAAAGAATTGTTCGGGAAAAAACTTTTCAAATCAAAATATTGAAACACATAATAGTCGTGTATTTTATCTGCTTTCAAAGTCCGCTGAAACAAAATCTGAAAATTCTATGGAATCTCATTACCAACTTTTCATACAGTTCCTTCCCAGTCAATTCAATTCATTATGCAGTATTATTACTTTGACATTACTCGTTCCTTCTTTTTTTTAAACTTCTCTTTCTTCCCAGAAATATGATATCTGGGAGGAAAGCGCTTTTTCTTTTTTTCTTTTTTTTTTTTTTTTTTTTTAAAGAAACGGTTTTGATCAGTGCAAGCTTCTTTGAATCAAACGTTCCCCGGATTTCCAATATTTTCCGATTCTTTTCTCTTCTTTTCAAAAGAAAGAAAATTTTCTACGTTAAAAAGTTTCCGTTCTTCGTGATTTTCATTCTTCTGTTCACACTCCTTTTATTTTGACCTTAATTCGGAGTAAACGGTGGAAATAAAAAGAAAAAGAAGGGGTAAGAGAAAAAAAACCGCCTTTTTTTTTTTTAAATTTACAGGACGGTTGAAAAGTCACGTAAAAAACACTTATTTTCGCTTCCAAATCTGTACGTCAGAGCCAAAAGGTTCAATATGCATTTTTCAAAATGGATGCCATGTCTAAATATAAAGATGATCGGATAGAACGAAAAGCGATTTTAAAAAGGCAGTGGCTACCGGTGTTTACATTAAATATGAAAACATTATTATTATATTATTTATTTTGAATGTTAATAATTTGTTTGAGCGAAATGGACGTTTTAAGAGAGGTATTTCCTTGTTTTTAACAGGTTGTTTTGTGCTGATGTTACTTTTTTTTATCCAATTTTTTACATATCTATTTTTCTGGAAAAATTTTCTTGTTTTAATTTTTTTTACAGTATGATAAGCTTATTTGACTCTTGAACGACTGGATTTCCATTTTCAAGACTTACTTTAAAAAAAGTAA
This sequence comes from Liposcelis bostrychophila, assembly GCA_037577465.1. Taxonomy (NCBI): domain Eukaryota; kingdom Metazoa; phylum Arthropoda; class Insecta; order Psocodea; family Liposcelididae; genus Liposcelis; species Liposcelis bostrychophila. The sequence continues at coordinate 12,763,722 of CM075210.1, forward strand.
TGTTTCGACATTTTTTTAAAAATGTTTTTCGAAACAAAACAAAAACACGGGCGGACATTTTTTTATCATAAACTTTTAAGTTTGGATGTCGAGCCACCATATTGAAAATGCATATTGAACCTTTTGGCTCTGACGTACAGAAATGTTTTTTTTTTTTTTTTTTTTTTTTTTTTTTTTTTTTTTGGTAGATCTTGGGAATCTATTAAATTCGATTAATGGAATTTCATGAATAGCAATTAAAAGTAATAATCAATTTTTATGAGTTCGAAAGCTAGATATCCCGCCTCGGGCTTAAATTTATTGGGTAAAGTTTTTTTTCCCCCTCGCTAATTATCATCAGGGGTTTTCCCCTTGTGGGCTTTACTTTTTTTTTTTTTTTTTACGGTCGATTAATTTTTTATTTAATGGAAAAAAGGCTTAACGTTGTATTTCAATTAATTCCAAACGAGCCAGATTCTTTTATGGCCATGTAAAAAAAGTAATTGGCTATAAATTTATTAAAAAGAGAAATAAAATATATATTTACACAAAGTTGTAAATTGTAAAAACGTTTAAAATAAAAATTGTTTTTAAAAGTCGCGACAAAAGTCTCCTTTTTTTTTTTTTTTTTTACACTTCTGAAGTGATTTTTGATTTATTTGTTTTATTATCGGGAAATAAATTTTAATAGTTTCTGCGGCACCGACTCCCGGACGTACTAAGTTGATAATGGTTTTCAGCCTATAAAATAACTCGAAATCTCTAAAATATTAAATAAATTATCAAGACATTTCCTTCGGTAACTTATTTCGAGCAGTTTCCTAATAACTCCATAACATGATTAATTATATTACAACGGTTAGGTTAAATTATTTTAAATTAATTTGGTGGTTATCGCATGATCCCAGATCATCCGATCCGATTTTATTATTGCCTCTCTCTCAAGCACAAAAAAAAAAAAAAAAAAAAAAAAAAAAAAAGATTTCAATCCTCTCGCGATAAAGATTAAAAGCAATTGAAAAACTCCATAAACTCATTTCATGGAAAATTTACTCAAAAAGTAATTTTTAAAGAGGAAAATCTTTTTCTTCCTAGAAAAAAAAAAAATTCCACGAGGAAAAAAAAGAGGGAAAAAACTCGTTTGCTTGATGAACTATCATCGATTGTGTAATTGATCCTTAAAAATCCCAACCCTAATGTTAACTGTTTTTTCCAAGCTGTTGTTAAGAAAGAAAAAAAAATCATTAGCGCGTTCCAAGAAGAAAAAGGTTTCGCTTTATTGATTTTCAAGAAAAAAAAAATGAATTATTTATAGTTGGGATATTTCGGTAATGATTCAATTTGCGGGAGAAAAAAAAATTTACCCAGGGATCCCGGTGGGATCGTCTCGATCCATCATTGTCCGAATACATATAACGTATCCTTTTCCCACACGGTTTTAGAACGAGACCTTGCATCTTAATTACATCGAATGTTTAATGACTGTAAATTACTCATTTCGCTGAAACCACGAAACTCGTCTATGAATTTAAATTGATTGTAAACATTTAAACGGATTTGCTTCATTTACGTCTAGATTATGTTACAATGATCCGCATCAAAATCAATAAAATTAATTAAGACACGTTTAACGGTTATCACAATTAAAAAAAAAAAAAGTCTGTAAATAAAAAAAATTGCGACAAAAACAAAAAAGCACGTTCATATATATTTTTCACGTCCGTTTATACGAAAATCGTACAAAAAAATAAAAACGGAGTTAAACGTAAAAAGAAAAGACGAAAAAAAAGGATATCTAATATTTTTCTTTGCTTCGCTGTTAAGGGAAGGATCCTTTTTCGAATAAAAGCAGGAAATGGTTTTGAGCTAGAAATCAAATCTTATTTATTAATTATGAACCGGTTTTGGGGTTTTAGTCAGCAATAATGGAGCCTGACGAAGAAACAATGCCGTTTCGCGATTTTCAAGGTCACGTCAAGAACCATCCTTTATTAACTACTTCGTTTATTTGGCTTGTAAAATCTCTTCGCGTTTCGGGAATTATGAAAATCTCGTGATTGTTTTCCTTTACCTACGATGTTCGAAATTAAAATCAGCATTAGTTGTGTGCGGCCACGCTTGAGACGTTTTAAGTTTATATCGACCGAATTTGGCGCCGGCTGTTTTAATCTCAACATTTATGTGTTCCTTGAGGGTTATGCACTAAGGTTGAGTATCGGGATTTTTAGTTTCTAATATTTTTTTTATAATATTGAAAGGGTTCTTAAATTATATTTTCCAAAACGCTTTCACGTTCAGATTTCGCGATCCAAAAGAAAAAAACGAAATCACTTTTAGGGAGAGTTCAAGTTTTACGTAAGACCGGAAGGGGGGGGGGGGTCCGGAAAATCTTACGTAAGAAATTTTATTTTTATTTATTATTTAAAAAAATTCCAATTTAATATAGAAAATGGACGCCTTTCATTTGCCACTACACCCTCTCTTAAAAAAAAAAAAAAAAAAGTAGTTTCATTCTAAGAAATTTTTTTTTTTCTAAAATTCTGTAAAACATTTTTTAAAATTGGCGGTAAAGAAAAAATAACGGGGGGCGTCAGCGTAAATCTTACGTAAGTTAAAAGGGGGGGGTCAAAGAAATCTTACTAAATCTTGCGACAGTAGGAAAGGGGGTCGGAAAACCCCAAAAAAGTTTTACGTAATACTTGAATACTCCCTTAATAGACTATACAATCTTTCACAAAACGATGCAGTCAACTGCATAATAAGCAAGGTTAGTAGCAATCAATTCACTACCTCGGCTTACTCACGTAAACGCTCGCTTAATCCAAAGGTCTTGAGCAAAAAGCTGTAGTTCAAATGACAAACGGACTTACCTGAAAAAAAAAAAGAACCGAAATCATTATTCATTCATGAATTATTTTGTACTACATACACACAGTACACAAACAAACAAAACGACCAAGTCCGAACTTAAAATGCTTTGGGTCAATAACTACTCAATATTATTTTTCAACAGGGGGATATTCGGTTTATTTTCTTTTGAGAAAATAAAATGTGTTTAGGAAAATCATTCGTCATAAATCGTGTTGAATTTTTGTTGATGCCTAAAATTTTTATCGTAGATTTGGCTTGCACTGTATCCGAATCGCTCCAAAAAATTTAGAAAGACGAAATAATCAGAAAAAATTTAGTCAAATCAGTAACAAACAAACAAACAAACAAAAAAAAAAAAAAAAAAAAAATACTGACAATAAAAAAAAATAATAACAACTCGACTTGAAAATATTGTCCTGTCTCCATTGGCAAATTAATCGAAGGGTACAATTTATTGTACCACCGGAAATTCTGTATATTTTCGCACATTTTTCGTCTGCTACCACTTTTTTTATCGTTTTGATTATTTTTTCGAGCGCTAAAAAGTAACAGAAGAAAAAAGTCCAAAAATATACAGCATTTCTGGTGGCACAATCAATTCCGTGCGTCGGAGGTAAATTGACTTATCTCCATCGTAAATATGGTTGGAGATATCCTGTTTTGACATTTCAGGAAAGTGCCACGTGACCACAAGTTTACATCAACAGTGCGTTGAGCGTGTATAGTCACATGATTTTCACAAACAGTCGAAACTAACTATAGCCAATTATATTTACGATGGAGATATGTTAGTTCACCTCCGACTCACAGAATTGTCCCTCCAATTATTTGTCCAATGGAGACAGAGCGTAGCATATTTAAAAACGCCTAACATTTCAAGATTAGACAACGATGCGCTATTTTAGAAAAAAAAAAACAACGCCTTATATTTGTTGATTATGCAATCATGTAAGATTTTTTAAGTGATTTAAAGGCTTCTGGGACTTGATAGGGCAGCACTTTTAGCTTATTGCTTTATCGACCGCAGGGAGAATAAAGCATTGCATTTAGCACAAATTTCAGATTTTCAGTTTTCGATATATTTACACGTTTTGAGGTCCCCTGATACCGAAAAAAGCAAAATTTGGATGGTGGATGGATGTGCGTATGTATGTATGTGTATGAATATATGTATGAAATAAAAAGTGTGCGTCCATCGAAAAGCAGAAAAACGAAAGAACGGATCTCGATGATTTTTGGTGGGTAGAAACTTCTAATGAAATGTAGGTGCTGATTAGTTTTTGAGCCAAATCGGTTCAGCGATTCGGAAGCAGTGAATGAAAATGTTGAATTTTCAACAATTTCATGATCTTTTTTGACTATAAATCGCGAACGCAGCTACCGATTGAGTCCGATTTTCGTACTGCAGTAGATATTCATCAAGATACGCTACCATTGAAATTTGGTTAAATTCTGTTGAGTGGTTCAGAAACGGTGAGCAGGGCTAAAAGTATGGGTATAGGCCTAAAAACCGATATCTCCAACTTTTGAAACGTCACGATATGACGTCATCGATTACGTCAACAAAGCAACTTGGATCCTGATTGGCGGGTTCCTCGTGGGAGCTAACGAAAAACTAACCGTATTTTTGAGAATATTTTCGGGGTTGAGTATTCCGAATCTGAAATAATTTTTCCAAAATTCGAATTCCTTATGCCCGTATTGCGGCTTTAGTGGACCTCTGATCAAAAATCGAACCGTGTTTTTGAGAATATTTTCAAGGTTGAGGATTCCGAATCTGAAATATTTTTTCCAAAATTCGAATTTTTTATGCCCGTACTGCGGATTTAGTGGACCTCTGATCAAAAATCTAACCGTATTTTTGAGACTATTTTCGGGGTAGAGGATTCCAAATCTGAAAAAATTTTTCCGAAATTCAGATTCCTTATGGCCGTATTGCGGTTTTGGTGGAATTCTGATCAAAAAACTAACCGTATTTTTGAGAATATTTTCGGGGTAGAGGATTCCGAATCTGAAATAATTTTTCAGAAAGGATCCCGTATGCCCGTACTGCGGCTTTGGTGGGCGTCTGATCGAAAATCTAACCGTATTTTTGAAAATATTTTCGGGGTAGAGGATTCCGAATCTGAAATAATTTTTCCGAAATTCGAATTCTTTATGCCCGTACTCGGCTTTGATAGACCTCTGATCCTAAAACTAACCATATTTTTGAGAATTTTTATGTAAATAGTCGATAAAGCACTTTGATCGGTTCACCGATCTCATTTTTTTGTTTTTGTTTTTTGTTGGCAGCGCTAAGCCCAAGATAACGAAGTTTTTTTTTTTTTTTTTTTTTTTTTTTTTTTTTCAACCTGGTCTAGTGAAAGGTCTTAGCGAAAGGAATACTAAATACGAGGTGTAAAGATTTTTTTGAAGTTAATAAATTCGTTTTTTTTTTCCTCTTGGGACAAAGCTATTTTCATTACTCCCGGAGCAAATTCATAAGAATGTTTCTGTCACGAACGCGTAAATCGTAATTAAAAGATATAGGTGAAGAAGTTGAGTGAATGACGCATGAAACGAGACTAACAGAAGGAGAAGAAATGACAGACTGACACATTTCCGTCGACGATCTATGTAAAATAGATAAGTTGCGAAAAAACGAAAGAAACGAAAATAGAAGTTAAAAGCTAATGATTATTTAGTTTTGAATCTATAAACGCAAAAACTCTCTTGAACCGGTACCAATCATCCTTTTTTACTACACATTGCATCAGGTGTATCGGATTCCACAAATATAAAATATATATAAAAAAAAAAATTTAAAAAAAATCCCACAGATTTTACGTTCGAACCCTTAAATCAATAACGATTTATAACTCCCTCATGGATTCAACTGCATTGTCATTGTAACTAAAACAAAAAAATAAAAAAATAAGAAACATTTATTATAACTTTCAAGGTTAAGGCTTTTCGTAATTTTTTCCTTCTCTCTCTTTGAGAAACGAAATGGCTTGTCGCTGTCAAACTTAATTAAACGAAATCTAGAAGTCGGTTTTTTCGACCCCAACTTTCTCTTTTTCTTTTTAATTTTCACGACTTTGATTTTAAATTATAATTGAAAATTCTTGGCGTTCGTCATTATTTTCAGTTAAATAACAAAAAAAAAATAAAGAAGAAAATGAAAAAGATGATTAAAAGGATACCATAAATCATTTCTAAAAATGAAGGCTGTCAAGGATAGTTTTTTTTTTTTTTCGTTTAAAAAATCACGAAAAAAACGGATTTTAAATAATTTTTTTAAAGTCGAAGCGGGCATCCTGTACATATGAAAATCTCGTTTCTCCCATGTCTGCCGCCAACAGATATGGAAGATATCGCGTGTTTATTTCAAAAGCATTCAACTTAGGTAGGAACGCCTTGTTCGTCATTCCCTTCGTATTGTCAAAAGCACGCGTTGGCATCATTCATATCCGTCGAAAGTGGGATATCCATGCAAAACTAAATTTACATAATATATTGTCATATAGATCAAGTTTTATATACAATAAATTGAATATCGCTCGCAAAAAGCTAGTGAAAATCTGGAAAGTTAATAATTCATCCCAGCTAATCAATGGCTAAAGAAAAATGAAAATAAAATAAAATAAAAGTAAATAAATAAAAATTAGGATTTTTTTTTTTTTTTTTTTTTTTCAAAAATGGCGAACGAGTCAGTTCATGCTGAAGTGTCCTTTTTTCTTAATACATCAGCGATACTATCTCATTCCTGAAAATTTTTGCCCTAAGAGACGTAAAAAAAAAATTGAAGTGGAGAAAGTCAACAAGGAGAAATTCTTTTTCCCGTGCTCCTACCCTTTTTTCAACTCAAGATACTTTTAACGAACTTGGAGAATCAAAATGACTTTTAAATCAAAAGGTTTTTCTAAGAGATCCTTTTTTTTTCTTTTTTTTCTATAGGAATCGGAATTTTTACCGGAGAAGAAAAAAAAATAAAAGAAGGAAAAATTAGATCTCGAGTTAATTGTCAATCGCTGACTTCATCATAAGGCAGAGGTCATGTTTTTCAGAGGTCTCAGTCACTTTTTTTCTCGGGATTCTTTTTACACCGTTCCTGTAAGAATGATTTTTAATGCAAACGTAGGGAAAGAATGAAGCTTTTTAAATCCTTGTTTTGAAGTGAGAGTTTTTTTTTATCTCAGTGAGGACAGCCGCTGATGAGAAAGGAAAAAAAAAAAGGTTTATTTTTTTTTTATTTCGCTTGTTTTTCAACTGATTTCCGTTTGGTTTTTGTATTATTTCAAACCGGAAGGTTTGTATAGGTTTAGTGGGTTGTTATTTAAGCTTTCGGATTAGAAGAGATTCGGGGGAAAAAAAAGATAATTTTTTTTTAATTTCACGAATTGATGAACCTAATTTTAATCAAAAGGCAAGAAAATTTTTCATTTGGGACTTTGTCAAGAGCTAAATTTTTTTTCTTCGAAATCGAGACAGGTCAAAAAACTTGTCTCACTAAGAAACAGAAAAATTCCACTTTATTTAAAGTAAAATATTTTCTTATAAAAACATCTCGAGAATTCGGTAAAAGCGACTCGATTAAATAAAGAAAAACCTTTTTTCGAGGAATCCTGCCCTCGTATTTTTTTTTCAGCTTGTTACATAAATATTTCCTTTTTAAAAAATGCAAACCCCGGAAATAGTGGGCGAAAAATCATTTTTCAGGTTTAATTTTTCTGCAAGGCAAAGCCAGGAATTCATTGTTTTGCAAGACCGAAAGTTTTTGATAAATTCGCTTCTCAAGTTACTTGTGTAAGAACAAAAGAGGAAATTTTAGTGCGAAAAGTTAACTTTACAGTATACGTGGCAACTTAAGCTTTTGCATGAATTAATTCATTTTTCCCCGGCTAAATTATTTCTCTTCAGGGAAGTTCTGCGTGTATACCAGTTATGCAGTCCACACGGTCGACGACAAAATTGTATAAAAAATTTCAATTAACTTTTCATGGGCTCCACGAAAAACTAGCCTCCGCGACTCCAATTTCAAAAATACGTTTTACAAATCATTAATGCTTTTCGGGGGCCATTTTTTTTTTTTTTTTTTTTTTGATAAACAATGACAAGGAGTTTGACGACCACAGGGGGGTCGTCCATAAATTACGTTAGCACGTTAGGAGGGAGGGGGTATTCAAAATGCTAACTTATGATAACAAGGGGGGGGGGGGTTACATATCTAACGTTAGCATTTGTCTCATGTAATAAACGTGAAAAATGAAAATAATTTAAATTTTTTAAATTATGTAACCTAACTCACTTCAAAAAACCAAAAACAAAAAACCAAAAAAAAAAAAAAAAAAAAAAAAAGGAAAAACAAATAAAAACGATTTCAATTTTTCCCGCGCATTTGCTCTAAGTTTTAAAAAAAACTTTTTTTTGCCAAATTTAAGTTCCGAAGAATTCCAAAATTTTTTTAGAGGTCCGAAGCTTGAAAATTTTGGTCGATGCCGATCCGAAGCTTCATTGGCATCGGATTTAGTTAAATATCCGAAATCGGCATCGGCATCGGCATCGGCATCGGCATCGGATTCCTGATTTTCAATCCCCTCATCAAGCATCGAATATGGTCGATGCCGGAATCGGAATCAAAATCGGGAGTTAAATAAATAATATGGAATCGGCATTGACCCGAGATCGGGACCGGCATCGGATTCTGACCCCTGGATTTTTTTAATGTTTAATATTAATTTTTAAAAAACAATTTTTTTAAGTGGGGGGATGTTACCGAAATCTAACGTAATTTCAGGGAGGGGTCTCGAAATGCTGACCTTTTCTAACAAGAGGGGGAAGGGATCAAAAATTACCAAAATAATGCTAACGTAATTTATGGACGGCCTCAGATCTGAACGCTATTTTCGTGCAAGTTTGTGCCTTAAAAAAATTTATTTGTGCCTTTTTGGGTGAAGAGCTATTTCAAAAATGAAATAAGGCTCCATTAAGTACTCGAGGACTCTCATACTTAGATTCTGGAGAACTTTACCTATTCGCAAACGATTTTTTCAGTATGGCAAAATGCCCATAATGAAAAAATCGTTTCCTATACCTTACGCAACTTTAGCAGTCATTTTTTTTTTTTTTTTTTTTTTTCGAAAATTCGACTGCAAAATGAAATTAACTGACAGATAAAAAGCAAAAAAAAGTCGTCTTTTTCTATTTCAAGTCATGTTTTTTTATGTAACAGACGTGTTTACACTGCACGCTTCATTCTTTCGAAAAATCGTCCAAATTTAGATTTCCATTTTATCGATTCGATAAATCGATAACAGGAGTTTCGATATTATTATAATATAATAAAATGCATTCTCATGCAAACTCGTTCTATCCCCGCCCCAATGAACCTATAAAAACTACCAGTTAACAAAAAAAAAAAAGAAAAAAAAAAACATTAATATGTATGGAAAATTGAAAGCGTTTTTAATCTCAGAGACCAAAAGAAAATGTAAATGGGAGATGAATCCTGTCAGCAGCGTCTTCTTTATCCCCAACTTTTCTAAATCTTCTCTTGTCATGTCATAACCTTCGTTCCATTTCCATTTCTTATGTTTTGTTTACCTTTTTTTACTGTTTTCCACAATTTATGAGAAAGCTAGTTTTTCGGTGTATTGAATTTTAATGGAATATTTTTTTTTATTTTTTTTATTTCTCCTGCCCATTTCGAAAACCTGAATCTCGCCAAAGTCTTTGTTCGTTTCCCAATGGCTTTGTCCGATTCGCTTTCTCAAAGGCATTGTGCTGAGTCGTCTGCTAAAACGCTTGTAAGATTTCCTTCTCATCTATGCTTTTTTCTACCCCCCGTTCCTTTTACTTTTGGAGATTGAGAGTGCTTTTGTTTGAAACCGGGGAACGGGTTACATGCAAATTTGTGCATTAAAATTTTAACGTTAGTCATCGTAAAAAAAGAAAGAAAGAAAAGTAATAGGAACAAAAAAGGACTGAGATTTTTTTTTTTTAATGAAAATTTTCCAGTTCTTGGAAAATTTGTTTTCAACGTGGAAAAGCTGAGCATTCTCTATAGAATAGAGATGAGCTATCAGCGATACTGCTGACACGTTTCCCTTTAGCTTACAAAACCCGTTTCCCTTTTTCACCTCATATTTGAGTGTTGCTCCTCTTCAACGTTTTCTTATTCCATCGAGGAATTCCGAGTAAGCAAAAGACAGAATGACGTGATAATGGTAAGAGAATTATAAGAAAAGCAATTAGAAAATAAGGAACAGCTTTTCTTTGTTAATGCCGCTTAAGGAAATAAATATTCATTTACGCGGTTTTCGGTCTCGTGTTTGTTTCCCTGCGTTTCATTTAAAGCTTAGAAAAGTTGAAAAGCATTTTGTTCGAACTGAAAAGTAAAAAGGGACCCCATTGTTAACGGTTATATAGAATTTAAACCGGGGAGGAATGTGTGGGAACTTTGATCGAAAGTTCAATATCTCGTATTATTTATCTTGCTCAGGGTCAAGTCATGTCAATCAGTTGTTCACGCTATTGTAAAATCTAGGATCTAGGGAAAAAAAAGTGGTGGAGAGAAAGCTTCGCTTTTGGACTTACAAACTGATCTTAAGAAAATCAATGGGCTTGTTGTAAATCCCCTATTATTATTATTATTTATTTTTTTTTTTTTTAAATCGAAATACTACCGTAGCAGGGGGTTACTTTTTAATGCTTGAACATGACACTCGAAAATAATCAATAATTTAGAATAAGTTTAATTTTTGAAAAAATTCTTAGCCGTTTTTAAGTATTTATAAAAAAATTAAAGTGCCAAAAGTAGCCCCCTGGAATAAAAAGTAGTTCCTTGTTACGGTACAAAGTTTTAATTCCTGGTTATATGATTGACGGGATTTTAACTCATACCCCAAATTGCAATAATAATTTTATTTGAGTTCAAATTCCAAAAATAAAAAAAAAAAATAAAAAAATAAAAACCATCCTCAAAGCTTTTTACGAGCCATAATTTTTTTTTTTCTCCTCGCGTAACAGATTCATCCGATACGAACCTCGAAGCAAATACCCTGTGAAAAAAAAACAGGACTAAAACGAACATCAATACGGAGGGTTGTAAACTGTCAGAGAAAAATAAATATTAGTTTTGCACTGTTCAATAGCCAAAGGTAAACCGTTAATGGGCTACTTTCTACGTTAACGCAATAAAAACTTTCTCCCGGGATGGGGGGAGGAAAAAAAAGAAGGAAAAGGAAGAAAAGGAAAATTTTTTTTCTCGCAAAACTGTCATAGCAAGACCCAGATAACAATGGCCTTGGAAGTAACAAGGCAATCTGAGGTAAAACGCATGATTCGAAATGTTTTTGCGGGGGAAAAAGGCTCATATCTTATTAATCAATAAAGCTTCTTCGAAAATCGAAAATTACTTCTAAAGCTCATTTACGAAAAACGCTCCACCTCTCACTTAAGCACATTAAAACTTAGAAGCTTTCCAACTTTCCATAATAGGGGAAAGCTTTAAAATCCGGATATGTCCTTTTCTCCCTTCGATTTTTATTATTGACCAAACAAAACAAAAGTTGTAACCAGTTGTTATTGTTTTTTTTTTTGTGTCCTTTTTTTTTTTGTTTTGTTTCCGTTGTTCATTTCCCCGGCTATACAAGCACAAGTTTTAAAAACAATTCACATAAATTTGTCTTAAAAACAGTTATTAGTCGTAGTGGAAAAAGTTACAACGTCACACGGGTTTTCCATTTGCAACAGCATAAATTACTCGAGTACACGATTTCAGCTTCCCCCGCTATGAATAAATCATTTACTTGGAGGAAATGCGACAAACGCTCATTTTCCCCTGCACTCAATGCCTGTAAGACTTTACACATAGCTTTAAAACGACTGTCAAATCCATTCGCGTCTGTCGCCACTTTTCGCTCTTTTGAAAAGCGTCACATTTTGATAGGAAATAGGTATCGCGAACGAAAAGGAGGAGAAAGGAGGAGAAAATCCTTCCATAAGGCATAATCTTTGGTTTTGCTTTTGACAATCTTTCGTTGGTTTTGGGAACTCTGCTTGTTAGTAAAACAACGGAGCAGTCCCGTAGTCAGAATGAAGTCGAGAGTCAGCAATATTTTCAGCTAATGAAGAATGTGGATAACATGTTTCGGGCCATCCATAAATTACGTTAGCATTATTTTGGCAATTTTTGACCCCCTCCCCCCCTTGTTATCAAAGGTTAGCTTTTAGGAACCCCCCTAAATGCTAACGTTAGGGATCGTTCAAGTATTACGTAAGACCGAAAGGAGGGAGGGGGTACTTAAATTCTTACGATTTCTTACATGGCGGAGGGGGGGGGGGGGGGGGAGCTTGAAAAATCTAACGTAAGAATTTCCAGTATAATTTATTGTTCAGAAATTTTTTTTAATTTCAAGAAATTAAGTTGTTTTAATTTTTTTTTCGAATCTAAATGATTTTCATTTTTTTCGAAAATTTGAAACATTTCTTCAAAAAATTCTAAAAAGTAAAAATTTATTTTTTGATGAGATTTTGTGCTAACTGTATCCATCTTCAATTCTTCAGGGATACAAGTATGAACTATAAATCTAGATATAAGAAAAGTATTACTCCAATTTAAAATCAGTGTTAAAAAAAAGGGGGGTCAGTGAAAATCATACGTAATATAAGGCTGGGGGTCAAAGAATTCTTACTATTTCTTACAATGGGGGGAGGGGGTCCGAAAACCCAAAAAAAAGTCTTACGTAATACTTGAACGTTCCCTTAGATTTAGGTTAACCCCCCCCATTAAGTCTTTTTTTTTTTAATTAATGTTACACAAAAAAATCTGACATTCTTCGGAACTAAAATTTTGCAAAGAAATTTTTTTTAACTTAGAGCAAATGCGCAAATAAAATTGAAATGTTTTTTATTTTTTTAAGTGAATTAGGTTACATAATTTAAAAAATTTAAACTATTTTGATCTTTGCAAGGCCCCTAAATTGACCTGTAGGAATTCGTGGTGGTGTTTCAGGGTGCTAGCCTATTTACCTGGTCCTTCGGTTCCATAGACCCCAAGTTCTAATCCTGAAACACACTTACTACTTAAAGCCCGTTCAAAAAACTCATACAATTTTTTGCAAAAAAAAAAAAAAAATAAATAAATTCTTTCGTATAATTTATGCAGATATTTGGACTATGTATAATTTTTTCAAAGTTTATGCATAAGTTTTTAAGCATGAAAGTCTGGATATGTACACTTTTTGTATAATTTATGCTATGCATGTATTTGTTTTAATTATATAGCAGGAAATGTTATGCTTATTAAACATTTTTTTTTCCATTTTGTGCATAATAATTTATGCATAATTTATGTACGTCCAATTTTTTGTATAATTTATACATGATTTTTATGTAATTTATGCACCTCTTTTTTCGTACGGGAGTAAGGAAAATATTTCCATTTTAATTTCGCAAACGTATTCTCGCCTTAAGTTAGGTTAGGTTAGGTTAGGTTAGGTTAGGTTAGGTTAGGTTAGGTTAGGTTAGGTTAGGTTAGGTTAGGTTAGGTTAGGTTGGGTTAGGTTGGGTTAGGTTAGGTTAGGCTAGGTTAGATTAGGTACAGGAGTAAAGAAAATATTTCCATTTTAATTTCGCAAGCGTATTCTCGCCTCCGGGATAAGAGAGGGCTTCTTTTGACTTATCAGGGACTTGGTACCTAGCTTGACTCAGCAGTTATTTCGTCATGTATTTTGACAAATTAATAAAATTTCATATTTTCTGAGGCATGTGAGCGTGAGCGTTTTCAGCATTTCAGAACTTGAGTGCCTAGTAGCTCTATGCATCCCGACTTTGCTGTGGGTCAGCAATGCAGCAAAAAGCATAAAAGCCATTTCGTTTGGAATTTTCAGCATTTCGATAACAATCACATTCTTCCAATTCGACCTTTGTTTTTCGACCTAACTGTATGGCAATCATACTATCCGTTAGACCAAACAACACGGTGGATGAACTTTCATCCAACCGCACCATATAAATAATAAAAAAAAGAATTAATTTGTCATTGCGACTAATTAGTTAAGCTTATATTAATTAAACCTGTAAAATGTAAATAGAAATTTCAATAAAGTTGTGTTTTGATATTGAAACGTGAAAAGCACTCGACACTATAGCCTATTTCAATGATTGCCGAACGTGAATTGTATTCACAAACCAATTAGCAAAATTATTGCTCCTCTTGTTTTCGAAAATAGACTGGAAATAGATATTTTCATTATCGCACAATTTTCCTATATGGTTTTCAGGCAAATAATTTTTCTGTCAACTCTTCTGAAACCATTTTCGTTCTTTTGAAATCATAACGTTTCCTGAAATGATTGTTTTGGGCGATTGCCTTATTATTAATTCAAATATGGACTCTGGGCAAATGCGGCCCTGATCGGATTCCTGATTTTGAAAATCGTTTAGAATGGCTCTATGATATTTTTTTTTCACTAAAATCGGAATCAGAGGCGACATCGGATATAATCGATGGTCGGTGGCGTTGGCATCGGCATCAGGATCGGGTGTCGGTGCCGGAATCGAATCGGAATCGAGAGTTAAATAAATTATATGGAATCGGCATCGACCCGAGATTTCAGCCGGTCGCGGCCGGCACCGGCATCGGGTTCGGACCCCTGGCTCAAACTATAAAAAAGTTATATTTTTGAACTCGTTCAATATAAATTACCACTTGAATGGAAACCTAGGTTTTTTTTTTTCATAGTAATCCCCGGTAAACGGAAATAATTCATTCGAACGCTTAAAACGTATTCAATTTTGAAAATCCTGACATGAAAATGAATTCATTATGAAATCCATAAATATCAAATTTTAACAACAGCCGTATCATTGTGGGAGGAAAACGACACGATGATTAAATATTTTGGTATCTGATTCATATGAATCAACGCATATTTGCTTCTTCTTTAATTAATCCAGAGGAGAACAGAATCATCGTCCCGATATCAGGGATTGAGAAGATCAGGGTATGGAGATTGCGAAGCATCTCGTCATCCCGAGTGTTATGAAGAGGTGTGGGCGTTAATACAACCTCCCACACCAGACCTTTCAACAACGCGAATCAAGTAATCAAAAACAAAAAGAATGTTATTGTAATATCAGGATTTTGTCCCCGAGCTTAACTGACGACTCCCGTTTTAATGAATGACACCGCCCATACGCTTCATTTTTCAAAATTTCGCAAAAAAAAAAAAAAAAAAAAAAAAAACAATTTTTTTTTTTAAACGAATGGAATAATTTTTGTTATCCCCTCCGAAACTCAGCCTCTTTTTCACGAAAAAAAAAAATTCAACAAACATAGCGCCGCACTGTTTATCATAACCGGACTAAGTAAATAAATATACAAACGCTTTTTGCATAATGCAAATATGTGAAAAAAAAAAAAAAAAAAAAAAAAAAAAGATCCCGAGTGGAATTAATAAAACACGCAGATGAACTTATTGATCTGTATTGACGTAATTCTATTCGATCCGTGGGCATTACTGTCATGGGGAGTTTGGAAAACAAAATCACGGAGAAAACTTTTTCCCTCTGTTAAAATGAAATGTGTTTGTTTTCAATTTTCCAAAGTGTTTCGGAATTTCCTTTGTACCAGAAAAAAGGGGGCAAATACATGAATAATGCGGCGAGTCAAAAATAACATAATGAAATAACCGTGTTATGCTCGAAACAATGCGAGGCCGCCATAGGTCATTTAATTTACTCTTTTATTTATTTTCTTCTTTTTTTATTTTTTTATTTTTATTTTCTCATCCTGTAAAAAAAGCTGATCTTTACATCTTTACCCGATATTTTTATTTTAAATTTCCCCAGTCTTTTTTTCAAACTCTCTTTTACTCGTTTTTCGTCTTTTAAATTCTAATTTTGGAAATTAGAAAACGTGTCATGCATCCCGGTTTTCTTCCCTTCTAGACTTTCCAGTGAAACATAAATAATTCCACAGGTTGTCTGTACTGGGTTAAAATGCTTGCAGGGAAAACGGAAGTGATATTTGCATTTTAGTGAAGTTAGGTCGGGGATCGCTTTTGCTTTTCCATATATTCTCCTTTGTGAAACGGGAGCTATTATTTAGTTGAGACGAGGTTCACGCTGCGAAAACTCGTGTAGATATTAATCCCCGATTTTTAATTGCTCAGCCATGCCACGCGGGTTTTATCAAAAACAAAAAAAATAATAATAATATAAAAAATTCAAGGCAAGACAAACAGAAAATTCTTGTTCGAAAAGTTTTCCTTTATTAAAAGATGCTTTTGGGTTTAACCTACTTGTTAAAAAGAACAAAACGAGTTAGCGTTTTCCCGTTTCTCTGCAGTAACACCCACGCATCTCGGGTTATTGTGTTTCGTTTGATTGTTTAAAAGGATCGCTAGAGGCTCGATCGATCATTTCGACCGCATTTACGCTGTAAAAACGATTTTATTGATATTTTTCTTTTCAATGAATTTAATTATTACCTTTTTTAATTTTACGTTTTGAAATAACAATTCGCTATTCGTAAAAGAACTGACAGGAAGATCAAATAAAAAACCGACAATTCAAAAAAAGTTGAAAACGATGAACTTTTTTATTATTGTCCGCGTGATCAAAGCGCGGAGCCTCCTGTTGACTGCATAGATCAAAAAAAAAATATGCGTCCTGTTTAAAACAAAAAAAAAAAAAAAAGACAAGCCCTTCTGACGATTTTTGTTAGTCGTAAAAATAAAAACATTCTCAAAATTAACTGTTGATATTTTTTGTCATATAAAAAATTCGAAAATCGTTTTTCGATTCAGACAAAGCTGTGATTCCGTGCATAATGCTTATTTCCTTTTATATCGTTCCTTTGCTTTGATGTTAATGTTCGCTTATCATTCATTCAAAGGTTGCCCCGACGTAGTGACGCCCACGTCTCGTGTTCTCACGTTTAGAATCGCAACTCTGAAGGGATGCTCCGTAGTGATTTCTTGTGTCTTCCTCATTAAAGTAATTACTAAATATTTGTCATTTATTAAAGGACGTGTAAATGAACTAGGAAGAAAGCTGGGGCTTGTTATTTTTAATGAATGAAAATAATTTCAAAAAAGGCAAAACGAAGGTTTTACCGATAAAGGGGTCGTTCATGTATTACGTAACGCAAAATAATCCACTTTTTGACTTCTTCCTCGCTTGTAGCACCCGTAACGCAACATGTAATCCCCCCTTCGTTTTTACATAACACGGGTTCTAACCCCCCCCCCCCTCCTCCGAAAAATATTTAAATTTTATCTACTTGTAAAATTACAAATGATATGCAGTACATTTATTCAAAAAAAAAAAAAAAAAAAAAAGACTCTAGGTCTTCAAAAAAATTATCTAAACCCTTGCGACAAACGATCTCCATTGTAAGAGAATTCTTGGAAAATAAAGATTTTCAAAACGGTTTAATAGCCGGCGAAATGACTCATACACAGCTGAAGTCACAAACGGTAAACAAGGATAAATTCAATCAACGTTTTTAGAAGCCAAAAAAATTTTCAGTTTTATGATAAATTTTAATCAGTTTTTACGAGTTAAAAAAATTTTTTAATTTAATTTTAATTTTTTTATTTTGAAGAATAGCCGGGAAAATTTTTTTTAAAAGAGTGAAATAAAATTGAAATAATTTTAATATCAAAATTACGTAACACATGAACCAAACTCCCCCCAGCCGTCCGTAACAATGCGTAACACCTCCTTCAACCCCACTCCTTCCCCCTCCAGGCGTTACGTAATACATGGACGACACCTGGGAGCGTTCAAGTATTACGTAAGACTTTTTTTCGGGTTTTTAGACTAAGCCCCCCCCCCCCGTCGTTAAAATTTAGTTAGATTTCTTTGACCCCCCTTTACTTTAGTCTTACGTAAACCTTTGACTTACGTAAGATTGTAGCTGAGTTCCCCCTTTTTTCTTTACCGTCAATTTTAAAATTGTCAGAATTTAAAAAAAAAAAAAAAGTTGTTTCTTTAAACTAAGAGTACAATTTTTTTTTTTTTTTTTTTTTTTTTTTTTTTAGAGAAGGTGGCAAATGGATGGGTGTCAATTTCTTACATTAAATTTGAATTTTTTTTTGAACAATAAATAATAATAAAAATTCTTGCGTAAGATTTTCCGGACCCACCCCCCTCCCCCATGTAACAAAACGTAAGAATTTCTTGCACCCCCTCCCCCCCTGCCGGTCTTACGTAATACTTAAACTCACCCAATGGTCCCAAAAGAAACCGGTCCCTCTTTTTCTGGAGTGTAGAACATTTTTTGTCTGGGATTATCTTCGTAAGTCGTTACTATCATCGAAAATTTAGTCCGCATTCAGTAATTAACTGGCCCTCGGTTTTTTACGAGTTTATTTACAAACGATTCCGAAAGCAGCAATAAGAAACCGTCGGTTTGCCCTTTGAACCATAATTAATACGGAAACTAAACCGAAAATAACTATTCGAAATAACGCTCGCGTTATACATGGACTACAGGTGTCTTATTTCACTTAATTATTCGTTATCTGTTTTTGCTTTTCCCAGCTCTTAGCATTACAACACCCTTTACAAAGATATAGTGCAACCTATTTAACATGTCACTTAAAAAGGATTGGGTTCGAGAGAAAGTTATTTCGTGGAAAACGTGAAATATTCCTTTAACGCTTCCTTTAATGATGGCGGTCTGCTGTTTGTAAATTTTATCTCTTTTAAAAAGCCATCTTTTAAACAAACTTTAGTTTTTGTATATTAAATCTGCTTCACCTTATATCGGGTCCCACTTTAAAAAATTCTAAAAAAAGAATTTAAAAAAATAAAAGAAGACAACACGATTTTTTTTATTATTATTCCTTATCTGTCCTCATCTCTGGTGATGAATGACTCATCTGAGAGCGTAATCTCGCAGTTTAATCATTTCTTCCTTTTTTTTTTTTTTTTTTTTTTTTCGTTCCCCATGAATTTTATTTTCCGAGTCCGATTTTTTTTTCTCCTTCCCTCCGGGGATTTCGTTTTGTAATTTTGTTACATTTCCCTATTTATTCTTTTTTTCTCTCTTTAACTCTTTGTATTTTTTTTATTTTTATTTTAAGTATAAAACATCGTCTAATGAAAAGAAAGTCATCTCGGAGCCCCATCTGGTCGGATAAAAATTCAAATTCGATCATGCTACCGGTAATTTGTTGGGTAATAACAGAAGTAATAAAAATAAAGTTTTACGAGGCATCCGGTCACGCTTTTACGCTCAGCGTCTTTTTTTTTTCCTACCCTTAGGAACATACACGGGGGTTAATATTCAGATCCGTTGTTAACAAGCCTTTACGTCCCCCTTCATCTCGTAAAAACGTGAGTTATATCGTCTCACGCTTTTAATGTCCTTTGGATAATTATTATAGGTGAGGCTTTCACGTATTTCCCACGCGAAAATAATAAAATAAAATAAAAAATTATTTCAGGGTGTGACCGCCTTAAGATCGACGATTAGATTTTCGTGTATTAAAAAAATCAAATCGTCAATTTGAAGGCGCATTTTTTTCTCTTTTTTCTTTTTATTCTTTTTTTTTTTTTTCCTTTTTTGTAAAAGGATTAAATTCATAATTTGTAAGTCGGTAAGTAACATCCCTTTTGAAACAGTTTTACGGTTACAGAAGTTGAAACTAGTAAGCCCATTAAGCTTTCAACACCGGATTACGCTATTTTAAGCTCGCATTCATCAAAATCACAGTTAAAACGAGTTGTATCGATTCAGTTTGGGTTATCATTCGGAAATAGGAACTTTAATTGTGATCGTTAAGTTCAGACGCTCTTTCTCTTTTTCTTTCCTTTCCTTTTTTTTTTTTTTTTTTTTTTTTTTTTTTTTTGTCAAGAAAAACTAAAATCACTCCACAACGAAATTGGAACTAATTACAAAATGAAAACTTTTTTCTTTTTTTTTTTTTTTTCTTCCTTTTTCGGTTTAAAAACTTTATCCCACTGCTTGACAGCGGGTATCGATTTTTCGCCCCGAGATGAAATTCCATTCCATTTCGAAATCACAGCTGATGTCACACAAGTGGAAAATATTAACTTCTTTTGAAATCGAATTTTGTTTTCGGTGGTAAGAAAAACTTTTCCTTTTTTTTTTTTTTAAGGTAATTTAGTTTAATAAACTTTTCCTCCCTACGAATTCGAGAACTTTTTTTTTCTTTTTCAGTTGAATAAGAAATAGAAGAGAATTTATTGCGATTGAGTGTTTAGGAAGTCATCAATATCGGTCACATAAGGGAAGTAAAATAAGATCTTGAAGATCCCATGATAATACTGATTTATCGCTTCGAATTAAGCGAAAATGCACGATCCGTTTTGTATAATGCATGAAACGCACTCACGAAACCGGTGGAAGATTCATAAAGAATTCATTGCTTACTCTCGCATAAAAAAAACGTGTCTTTAACTGAAATCTACCTCCCTGCCCCCAATCCGTTTTTTTTTTTTCATTCACATTTTTATTTTAGGAAAATCCGCGAACGGAAAATCCGCATTTTTAATCAGTTACACGGAAATAACGTGAAAAAAATATCTTCCGGATTATACTTTTCACATCCTCGCCGATTTCAATTAAATTTAAAACTTTTTTTTTTTCTTTTAAAAGAAAGTAAAATTGTTCCGAGGAAAAAAAAAAAGTTTATCTTCCGGAGAACAATGTGCCCGGTCGAAAGTTGCTGAGATGGGGGCGCGTATGGGGTTTGTGGAACTGAAGAAAAAAAAACGACCTATTTTTCTTCTTCTTGCTGACTTTTATATATATTTCGTAAAAACACCTGAGCGAAGAACGGTGGGGAATGAGGTTTAAGCGTTTCTTAAAAAAAAAAAAAAAACAATTTTAGGGATTATGAAACGCTTTTCCCTTTCCTTTTTATTTTTTTCTTATTCTCTCAGTCCGACAGAAAAATCATACCGCTAAAGACAGACTTTTTGATTTTTAGTTTTTATTACTGGAAAAGTCGTAAAAAGCACAATCGGCTCCACTATTTTTAAAACGTTGAGGTTCATATATTTTCAAATAAAAAAAAATAACAGATGCGATTTTTTTATTAGCCGTTTTTTTTTCATCCCATCTCATTTATTTATATGAAAAAAAAATTCTACGGTGGGCGGAAAGAAAAACAGTGAAATTCGTCATCTTGCCATTCACACTTTTCTGAAATATTAAAACCCAGGGTGAAAATGACTGAGAAAGAAACGACTTTTGGTTTAGAAAAAAGTTGAAGGGGAGCTAATGGCATATACGTTTCCCTGTCAAGAAGACGCTCCTTGCATGAGATGGTTCCGAGTAGACCATAAACCTAGTTCCTTTTTCCAACAGGTAATCCAGTCTGACAACTTTGAGAGAAAAAAAAAATAAATAAAACAAGCAATTGAGCTATTAACTGGAAGCAGACTTAAGTAACTCATACTGAAGCAAAAAAGAAAACTCGAATTTTTCTCGTAAAAAATTAGAATTATTCGAAATATTTCCTCCTGAACCCTCTAATCAAATCAAATCGTTTCTTGGAAACGAAAACGCAATAAATAATGAAAGACTGGTGGAGGTTGCGCCAAATCATTGAACTTAATTGGCAGCACGAGAAAGGCATGCAACATCTCTTAAATGATAAATCTTTAATTTTTACGTGATTATCTCTATATGGCCTTGACCTTTAGCGTTAAAATCAATTCGTACTAACGAATAGGCGACTAAAAATATTTTTAAACAGATGGGGTGTTAATCACATTTTGCTAAAGTTGTCTAACTTGTGCCAAAATATGATCAAGTTAGGGAATTTTCAAGTATTACGTAAGACCGGAGGGGAAGAGCGGAGGGGGTACTCGAAATTCTTACTATTTCTTACATGGGGGAGAGAAGGAGTTTGGCAAAGCTTACGTAAGAATTTCTTTTACAATTTCTTGTTCAGAATTTTTTTTTTAATTTCAAAAAATTAATTTTAGTTTCCTTTTTTTTTTTTGAATATTTAAAAAAGTAGAAATTTTTTTTTACACTAATTTTTGAAAAATAAAGATAGATTATTTGATGCATTTAGCACTCTCTAAAATATAACACTGAATTTTTTGTTACAATTTTCTCACAGAAATAAAGAAATGAACTCAATCTAGGTTTGAGAAAAATTTTACTCCAATTTAAAATTGGCGCAACAAAAAAAAGGGGGCAGGGTCAAAGAAATCTTACTAATTCTTACGAAAGGGGATGAGGGGGTCTAAAAACCCAAGAAAACGTCTTACGTAATACTTGAACGTTTCCTTACTTGAACGTTTTTATCATTTCCGTGTGTTGGGGATGGACTGACGTATCTCCTTCGTATATACGATTGGAGATACTCCTCCAGAGAAAAAGCGAAAAAGGGGTCGTCCATGTTTTACGTAACGCAAAATAGGCCAGTTTTTGACCCCCTCTCCCCCTTGTAACCCGCCCTTCGTTATTAGGTGACTCGGGTTCTAACCCTCCTTAAATACTTAAATTTCGTTTTTAGAAGTCAAAAAAATTTTCAGTTTTACGATACATTTTAATCAGTTTTTACGAGTTAAAAAAAATTTTATTTTTTATTTTGAAAAATAACCGAGAAATTTTTTTTTAAAGAGTAAAATAAAATTGAAATAATTTTACCCGATTTGACTTTACTCCCCGCCACCCGCCCGTAATAATGCGTAACACCTCCTTCCACCCCCTACCCCCGCTCCAGGCGTTACGTAACACATGGACGATCCCAAAGGTGACGTCATGGTGACGCCTCATATTTTGGTTAGACACTATCATTTTCGGGAATTTTTCTACAAGATTTTCGACGTAATAATGACGTCAACAGAGTACGGCTGATAATATTATTCGCTGTGTGAAGTCTTATTGTCGTCATATAGACGTCAATAAAACGTTGTCGTCATATAGACGTCAATAAGACGTCCCCTTGACGTCACCCTATGACTAATTTTATTATCGGTCATTCTTGAAGACATCGTTTTGACTTTAAAAAATACGGAAGCCCTGAAGGTTCACATTTCTATAATTGTTTTTTATTGTTTATTCCCGAACAAGCAATGTCTGTTCCGGAACTGACAATTTATAAAATTGTTTGTTCCGGAACTGACAATTTTTAAAATTGCTTGTTCCGGAACTGACAGTTTTAAAAATTGCTTGTTCCGGAACAGACAATTTTTAAAATTGCTTGTTCCGGAACAGACGGTTTAAAAATTGCTTGTTCCGGAACTGACGGTTTTAAAAATTGCGTGTTCCGGAACTGACAATTTTAGAAATTGCTTGTTCCGGAACTAACGGTTTAATAATTGCTTGTTCCGGAACTGACAATTTTAAAAATTGCGTGTTCCGGAACTGACAATTTTAAAATTTGCTTGTTCCGGAACAGACGGTTTAAAAATTGCTTGTTCCGGAACTGACAATTTATAAAATTGTTTGTTCCGGAACTGACAATTTTTAAAATTGCTTGTTCCGGAACTGACAGTTTTAAAAATGCTTGTTCCGGAACAGACAATTTTTAAAATTGCTTGTTCCGGAACAGACGGTTTTAAAAATTGCTTGTTCCGGAACTGACGGTTTTAAAAATTGCGTGTTCCGGAACTGACATTTTAGAAATTGCTTGTTCCGGAACTAACGGTTTAATAATTGCTTGTTCCGGAACTGACAATTTTAAAAATTGCGTGTTCCGGAACTGACAATTTTTAAAATTGCTTGTTCCGGAACAGACGGTTTTAAAAATTGCTTGTTCCGGAACTGACAATTATAAAATTGTTTGTTCCGGAACTGACAATTTTTAAAATTGCTTGTTCCGGAACTGACAGTTTTAAAAATTGCTTGTTCCGGAACAGACAATTTTTAAAATTGCTTGTTCCGGAACTGACGGTTTAATAATTGCTTGTTCCGGAACTGACGGTTTAAAAATTGCTTGTTCCGGAACTGACGGTTTTAAATATTGCTTGTTCCGGAACTGACAATTCTAATAATTGCTTGTTCCGGAACTGACAATTTTAAAAATTGCGTGTTCCGGAACTGACAATTTTTAAAATTGCTTGTTCCGGAACAGACGGTTTTAAAAATTGCTTGTTCCGGAACTGACAATTATAAAATTGTTTGTTCCGGAACTGACAATTTTTAAAATTGCTTGTTCCGGAACTGACAGTTTTAAAAATTGCTTGTTCCGGAACAGACAATTTTTAAAATTGCTTGTTCCGGAACTGACGGTTTAATAATTGCTTGTTCCGGAACTGACGGTTTAAAAATTGCTTGTTCCGGAACTGACGGTTTTAAATATTGCTTGTTCCGGAACTGACAATTCTAAAAATTGCTTGTTCCGGAACTGACAATTTTAAAAATTGCTTGTTCCGGAACTGACAATTTTAAAAATTGCTTGTTCCGGAACTGACAATTTTAAAAATTGCGTGTTCCGGAACAGACAATTTTAAAAATTGCTTGTTCTGTAATTTTAATTACAGAAATGTGACCCTTCAGGGCTTCCGTAAAAAAATCTCGTGGAATCATCCCGGAATGTAACATGTCCGATGACATCTTTTATACATTTAAGTTACGTCATATTTTTCACGGGGAGGTATTGATTTTTTTTTAAATCATGTGACCACTTACGTTTACTCCGAAATGAGCGGGTTAAATGGTGATCATATGACTTTTAACAGAAAACTACCTAAAATCATATTTATGATCGAGATATTTAACTAACTTCCGGCGCACGGATCTGTCATTGTCCAAAATGGACCAAATTAGGAATTTTTTTTCCCTTTCATTTATCATTTCGGCAGAATGCACAGAACTTAATTTATTTAATTTTGTTTCTAAACTTACCAAATAATTGACCTAATAGAAGGAAGACAAGATGAATTCGTAGGTTCGAAGATTGTGTCATAATTGGCAATCCTGATTTACATTAAATTAAAGTCTTATCATTTTCATTATTAGTATACACTAAAAAAAACTAACAATAATAAAATAATATAAAAAAAAAAAGAATTAAACTTCACTAAACTGGCACTAACACCACTGCCACACCGTCCGCATTTCCTCCATTTTTTTTAATCCATCATTCCTTCGGGAAACCTGAAAAACAAAAAAAGAGAAAAAAAAATTAATTTTGTATAGCATCTTCCCTAGAATTTCTTTTTTTTAATAACCTTAACGAAAAAGTGTATAACCGACCCGTTCCCTAAAGAAGATCAAAGGACAGGTAATATCAAAAACTTAAGAGAAAAAAAAAAAAAAAAAAAAAAAAAAAGAAAAGTATACGGTTTGATTAGTTTCCAAAGATTTCAAACAAAAAAAAAAAAGTGACGTTGAGACGGTTACTGCCTCATAACTGGAAAAGATGGGAAAAAAAAGTAAAAAAAAAAAAAAAAAAAAAAAAAAAAAAAGAAATAAAAAGAAAGACGCTTGTTATGGGGGAACTCAAAAGAAAACTCTTTGTTAACAAACACGGATCAAAAAGTTCGTATCTTTTTTTCTTTCCTTCTTTCTTTTTTTTATCCAATTTTTTTTTCTCGCCGACAACCAACGTCAAAATCATGATTTCAATCAAAAGAAACGAATCTAT
Organism: Liposcelis bostrychophila; assembly: GCA_037577465.1. Taxonomy (NCBI): domain Eukaryota; kingdom Metazoa; phylum Arthropoda; class Insecta; order Psocodea; family Liposcelididae; genus Liposcelis; species Liposcelis bostrychophila. The sequence goes on from CM075210.1 coordinate 12,789,146, forward strand.
ATGATTCAAGTGTTTCGTCTGATAACGTGAAAAGAAAAAAAAAAAAAAGAAAGCCTGGCGAACTACCCACATCGGTATGATGAATAGACTCGTCTTGTGTTTTCTCACACCCCCCCCCCTCCTCCCCACCTTTACATGGAAAATATCAAACAAAAGTTGTAAAAACAACAGGGGCCCCACGTTGAAAACGCTATGTCGTAAAACCAAATGAGCAGAAAAAAAAATAACAGCCTCGCTGAAATTTTACGACTTTTCGCTTGCTTCAGTTTCTATTTTGAAACATTTAATAACTCCAGGATAGTTTCTTGCTGACAAGAAGCGACTTGAAGTTTCCCGAAACAAACATGTTAGAAATGTCGATTGCCTGGCTGACAAGAATTGTAAAAGTTTTCGTGGAAGAAAAAAAAAAATTCATAAAAATGAAGCTAAAAATCGTTAAAAATTTTTGCGTCGAAAGCCCAAAGTTTTTAAATAAAACCGTTGATAAATAGCATTCGGTTGACAGAAGGGAAAGCAAAAATATTTTCCAGAACTCTTTTTTTTTTTTTCCTTCCCGAAAAAATAGCCTACAGTCAATGCAGTTGATTTTATTTCATGGTTAAGATAACCGGAAACGATTTTCTTCTTGAAAGTTGTGATGCAGAAAGCATCTCTTTGACAATCCAACTGTTATTTGTGGTTGACTTTTTGTAAAATGAAGAGAGTTCAGAATTTTAAGCGGAAAATTTTCTTAGAACCAAAGATGGAAATTGAGTTTCACGCTAGGACGGTTTATCGATGTTGGTTGAACCAGACTTTTCTTTTTTAGAATGGTTAGACGTTACGCTGTCAACTAAACCATTAAAAGCCAATTTCACATTGGAATTTATCACTTATAGGATGGATCAAGGTGAAACAAATTTGACAAATTCCGGAGAGCTCAGTTGTTGGAATTCTTGTTAAGAATACTAGTCATGGCAATTACTATTTTTATTTTTATTTTATTTTATTATTTTTTTTTTTTAATAATGACTTTAAAGAAATTTCACAATCAATGCTGACGTCCATATGGAAATGTTCAAGTATTACGTAAGACTTTTTTCGGGATTTTCGGACCCCCTCCCCCCTAGTATATTACGTAAGATATTTGTGCACCACCCCCTTTTTTTAACGCCAATTTTAAATTGGAGTAATATTTTTCTTAAATATAGATTTCTAGTTTATATTCATATCCCTGAAGATGGCTACAATTGGCACAAAATCTAATCAAAAAAACAAACTTTTTTTTCTTAAAATTTTTTGAAAAAGATTTTCAATTTTTCTACTTTAGACATTCGAAAAGAAATTGAAACAACTTAATTTTTTGACATTAAAAAAAAAAAAAATCTGAACAATAAGTTTTAATGGAAATTCTTGCGTAAGATTTGCCAAACTCCCCCCACCCCAAGTGAAACTTGAAACTCCCCTCTCCCCCCTTTCGGTCTTACGTAATACTTGAACTCTCCCTATGTTCGTAATCCGCCTCCCCCTCCCTTGTCAAAATAAATCTGAATTTCATCACCTTTAAAAATTTTATATAAAAAAAAAAGTCTACATAGAGTTTAATTTATACTCTTATTCTCTTATTCATTTTTAATGTTAAGCCGACATATTTTTCTTAATTTTTAACCTTAGATTGCGTTAATTTTTTTTTTTTTTTAATAATGTAAACTTTAAAAAAATTTCACAATCAATGCTGACGTCCATATGGAAATGTTCAAGTATTACGTAAGACTTTTTTCGGGATTTTCGGACCCCCTCCCCCCCTAGTATATTACGTAAGATATTTGTGCACCACCCCCTTTTTTTAACGCCAATTTTAAATTGGAGTAATATTTTTCTTAAATATAGATTTCTAGTTTATATTCATATCCCTGAAGATGGCTACAATTGGCACAAAATCTTATCAAAAAAACAAACTTTTTTTTCTTAAAATTGTTTGAAAAAGATTTTCAATTTTTCTACTTTAGACATTCGAAAAAAAATTGAAACAACTTAATTTTTTGACATAAAAAAAAAAAAAAAAAAAAAAAAAAATCTGAACAATAAGTTATAATGGAAATTCTTACGTAACATTTGCCAAACTCCCCCCACCCCAAGTGAAACTTGAAACTCCCCTCTCCCCCCTTTCGGTCTTACGTAATACTTGAACTCTCCCTATGTTCGTAATCCCCCTCCCCCTCCCTTGTCAAAATAAATCTGAATTTCATCACCTTTAAAAATTTTATATAAAAAAAAAGTCTACATAGAGTTTAATTTATATTCATTTTTAATGTTAAGCCGACATATTTTTCTTAATTTTTAACCTTAGAATGCGTTAATTTTTTTTTTTTTTTTTTAACTCAAAAATCAACATAAACTTTATATAGACTTTTTTTTAAATTAGTAAATATACATTTTTTTTTTTTTTTTTTAACCGTGAAATACTAACTCCCCTCTAACGTGCTAAGGTGCAGACGTAATATATTTGAATGGTCCCCACGGTCAGCAATCACTGGGCTTAGAAAAAAGAAGAAATTGCGGGAAAAATAGTATTGCCCCGTCAGCTACATATAAAAGAAAAATCAAACAGTCAAAAATGAAAAGTGCATTTATTTAACCCTTTGACACCGAATTTTGGACAATTTTGCCAATTTTTTTTTTTTTAAATGATTTTGCACATAAAGCTAACCTAAAACACATTAGGGACCCGTACTGTGAGTTAAATCCCATATTAGACGCCTAATAATTTTCAGTATATGCAACCCGCAACACATCCATGCAACACAAAATGTCGCACAAAATTTGTTTCCTTCCGTAAAATGTTCGGGAAAAAGACTTTCTACACGTTTTTGACGTCGCTGATTTCAAATCTGACGTCAAAATGATCGAATTCCACTCGGAAAATCCAATATGGCGCAAAAAAATAATCTTAAAAATAAAATGGCTCCACCATGTTGGATTTTAGTTTTTCAGAATTTTTAAAATTCGGAATCTGCGGTTCAAATTACCCCTAGAAACATGTCTTTCATAATTTTTTTTCCGGCGAGAAATATCTGCCTTCCCGGCTTCATCTGCTCTCCCTTTCACTGCTTTCCCGGTCGGGAAAGGGTTAAAGCGAATTTTTAGGGACGCGGACGAATTAACCAATCATGTTAGCTGAAAAAATGTTTTTTGTTTGTTTTGCTTGTTCCTTAAGTTTTCTTCTTTCCAGTCATTCTTTTCTTTACGTCGAAGAAAACATTCCAGCAGTAATAAAAAATCACTTTCCAAGAGCAACAAGTCAGAATATCTTCAATCAAACTTTGAGAAACCGTTCCAAGAAAAGAAAAAAAAAAAAACTTTTATGAACTTTCTAATTAAGGTTCAAATCGACACACTTGGCAGTAAAACGGGTTTATGTTATACTTGAAACGTATTTCAATCACAAAAAATATTTTCACTGAAATAAAATAAAAAGTAAAAAGTAAAAAATAAAGAGTGAAAAAAAAAAAAAAAAAAAAAATGTCACGCATAAAATGAAAAGAGCCGAATCCTCTTTGAAAAAGTAAACGTAGTGAAATCGTTTATTTTTAAGTGTTCTTATAACAGTGGATTTCCTTTTTAAACTTTAAGGACTGTACAGACTTTGTTAAAGTTTATTTTTGTCTTTATCTTTAATCTAAAACTTTGAAATCTGTTGCTGTGTAAAGAATTTTTTCTTTCCTTTTTTTTTTTTTTGCCTTCTTTTCTTTTCTTAATTTCCTTTTTCCTCCCCTATTCCTTCCTCAGTTTTAAAAACAGCCGTTACACACGTACAAGGAAGTGGATTTATTTTAAAACTCCCGTGCATTATTCATGTACTCCTCTGATCAGCGATAACTGAATGGCGAAGAAGCTTTAGTTGCTTAAAGCTTTTTCGAATATTTTTTTTTTTTTTTTTTTTTTTTGTTTCCTTCCCGCTGCTCTCTTTGGAAATTTTTTCCCTCTTGCTTTACATTCCCTGAAGAAAAAAAAATCAATTCCAAAAGGCGGCCATTCAATTCGGTTAAAAGCTGCGTTCGGAAATAAAAGAAAAAAAACCAAGCTTTAATCATCCGTTACGGGAAAATGACAGGTTTCGGAGAATGGAATGATATCAAATTATCAATTTTCCTAACAGTCGGTTGTTTTGCGAGTTTTGGGTTTTCGTGAAACTGTCGCTTGAATTTTACGCTTATTATGTATTTTCGGCTGAACGCATTTCTCTCTGCCCCCCGTTCCAAAATTAGTTTTACGCGGGAAGAAAACCAGAAGGAAAAGTTTTTTTTTTTTTTTCTTTCGGGAAAAAAAAACCACATCGCGGAAAAAAGTTGCTAATTTTATTTCCGCCTTTTTTTTCTCCTTACCCTGACAGTTCGACTCGTCATTATGCAAGCTTTTAAAAAAATTTTCTTTTCTCTCCCCTTAGCCCGGGAAAAAAAAAACCAACCGTGAAAAATTGAATAAAATGTCAGACTTTTTATTTCCATTGATGTATATAAGAAGTCCGAACGCAAGGGGGTAAAGGGAAAAAAAGCGACGCCTTCACGCCCAACTTTTTATTTTGTAACTTTTTGTTATTCTTGTATCGTAACTGGCATTTCAACGGTAAACTTTTTTAAAACTTTTTTTTTTTTTTTTTTTTTGAATTGCCGTCCCCCGCACCTTCCAAACGGCCCCTAGAATTTTTGTTTGTATTTTTCAAGTATGAAACAAGTCTATTATTTTTTTCTTAACGTTATTTTTCTCGTGGGGGTTAAAAACTTTTTCCCCTTTTTCTGGGCTTTTTTTTTCTCTTAAAGGATAAGAAAGTGACCGCGATGTGTCGGTATAGTTTATGAGGATGAATTTTTCATCGTGAAGCTTTTCTTTTCCCTCTGTCGGACTAAGGAAGTTAGAAGAAAGCATTGTTATCCCATGGATTTAAGATTAGGAATAACATGGTCATCGCTTTATGAAGTCGTTAAAACGAATTTAATGAGGACGGCCTTGAGAGAAACAAAAAAAAAGTTGAAATTTTAATCAATTGGCGACATCTTCGATTCATTTCTTAATTGTTCAAGAAAGGGAATTTAATGCAGGGATTAATTAAAATGCCTAATTTCAAGTTCGTTAATAGGTAATTTGTCAATTAAAAGTTTCCTTAATGTTTGGAAGAAAAAAAGAAATTCGTGTTGACAACCGACGGGGCTTCTAATAAATTTTTTTCCTCCCCTCGAAGGATTAAATGACGGAAATTCTGATTTTGTTCCTGGAGAGGCACTAAATTAATTTAGCGTCTGCAGTGTACATTCCTGCGTATTGGTTTTTCTCTCCGAGGTACATTTTTTATCCAGATTTTTTTTTCTCGCTCAGTGAACTCATATTTTTCGTTCGGACGGTCTCAGAAGTCACGGTTTATTCTTTTCCAACGCCATTCGTTTTTTTCATAAGGTTAAGCTTACATGTGACATTAAATTTTACTATTTTTCTTAACTCACAGAAGGGGGATTTAAAGAGGAGATAACAAAAAAGATTACCATCGCCACTTCAAATTCAATCAACGGTTTCAAAATTTTTTGGGGCCATGGTTCAGCGTCAGCAACTTTCGCCAGTCATTCTAGTCATTTTTAAAAATTGCGATGAAATTGGTTGTGTAGTACAATAAAAATGGTTTAAGACTACAATTATTTTTAATTCTTTGTTTTCGTCTGATAAAATTTATTATGCAAAAAATCACTTCAAAAATAAAACATGATAGTGTGCAGTGCCGGTGTAGGAGGCAGAAACCACTCCCAGGTAGGAGCCACTTCCTAGTGTAAGCACACACTACACTCTCAGCTACTACACTTAATTTAATTTAATTTACTGAAATGGCATTCTTAAAAACTAATGCTTTTACAAAATGTTGCAATTTAAGAGGAAGAAAAAAAGTTTACAAATTTAAAAACCTAACCAAACCTAACCTAACCCAACCTAAACCAACATAATTCAACCTAACCTAACCCGACCTAACCTAACCTCACCCAACCTAACCCGTACAAAAAAGAGATGCATAAAATATGTAAATTTTTTGCAAAATAAATACAAAAAATATATATTAATTTTGTATAATTTATACAAAAATTTGGACCTACATAATTTATATATAATTTATGTATAATTTATGTATAATCATATATATAATTTATGTATAATTTATGTATAATTTATATATAATTATATGTATAATTTTTCGTTGAAAAAGTTTATGTTTCTTAGTTTCTTATACATAGTTTATGCATAATCATCCCCGAGGATAAAAAAAAAAATTTGTTAAAAAAGTTAAAGTTTTTTATACATAATTTATGTATAATCATATTGTAGGATAAAAAAATATAAGTTCTTTATACATAATTTATGCATTTTTTATGCATGTCCAATTTTTTGTATATTTTATGTATAATTTTTGTATAAATAATACAAGTTTTATGCATCCCTTTTTCGTACGGGAACCTAACCTAACCTAACATAACCTAACCTAACCTAACCTAACCTAACCTAACCTAACCTAACCCAACCTAACCTAACCTAACCCAACCTAACCTAACCCAACCTAACCTAACCTAACCCAACCTAACATAGCCTAACCCAACCTACCATTCACTATGGTCCGTAACCAGAACGAAGAGCCGGGGGGGGCAGTTGGGCTTGTTTAGGGGGGCAATAGGCCTTCATTCCCTATACCTGTCATGTTTAGCCAATTTACTCTAGGAGGGGCACCAAGTCAGAAGGACGAAGCCCCCCCCCCCCCTTGGCTACGGGCCCGTGCGTATATATGGCCACACTAGAGAGTTTTTTACCTTTCGCTAGGGACCAAAGAGAATTCCGGATTAGTGTCTACCAGATGTGAAATACTTTGGATGGATATAAGGTATCCATAGTGAACGGTAACTAAAAGAAGGAAAAAACTGTCTTGTGCCAAAGACACTTTCACCTCTTTTTCAACTTTTTTTTCGACGGATTTTTTTTTAATTTTTTTACTGGCAATTTACGGACTCTTAGTGTTGAAAAAAAAACAGGTCAGATTTAGTAAAAATTTATTATAAAATCATGAAAGCTCCTTCAGACATTAAAAATTTGGATCATGCGTCTTTGGGGTCGCTGATAGTGAAATAAATCAAAGTTTTGATGGGTCCTTTCACGGATCAGTGAAATCAGCAGTATACGATAAAAAGCTCAAATTATAAAAACTATACTAAGATTCACAGCTTTTTTTGATCTTTCAGAAAAAAACAAATTTCAGAATTCGAGCTTTTAAAACAAAAATTTTATTTGCATTATCTAATTTGTACTGCTAACTTCTCGGGTAGTAAAAAGCTTAAATTTTAAAATAGACGACTTTTCTGTGAGACCTTAAATTTGAGCTTTCAAAAAAACTTGTTCCCAAACTTTTAGCTGCAAAACAAAAAAAACTTGTGCGTTATGATATCCAAGTTATATATACAAAAATTAAGCACTGCCAGGTTTACACCAAATCTTTTTCAAGACTGTAACTGGAAACGGATTTCATGTTATTCTACTGAATTTGAGCTTTCACAAAACACAACTGTGAGAATTTGAAAAAATAGTAAAATACGGTAAATATGCAGCACTGACAGATTCCCTTCCGTTTTTTTTTCTATTTGGAGCTTTAAAACCTACCTCAAATTCTTCTTCGAAATTTGAGCTTTCTAAAGATATAACTGACGTTCAAAATTTGAGCTTTTTCCCTTTGATAAAAAAAAAGAAAAAAAAAAAAAAGAAAAAAGAAAAAAAGAAAGCAATTGTTAAATTACTTTTTCGCTGATTATTGTCAGGTTCAAATGCGATTCTCCGAAGCTAAAAATTTTCAAAGCTCAAACTTTTCAAACCTGAACACACAGCCTTTTTTCCTCTACGGTCGCTAATGCAAAAACTGATTTTTTATAAAATGACGCCTGAAACCTGAATTTTTCTTTTTCTTTTTTTAGGTAACATTCACCTTCTGGTCTGATTGTAACCCAACTAGAGTGTGCTGTACCCGAACGATTTCATGCACTCCAGAGTGATCCAGGACTGGAAAAATTCGCTCTAGAGTGCACCCGATTGTCAGATAACGTAAATCCCAGAGTGTTCATCGCCTAGAATAGGTGCTACCTGCCACTCCGGGTACTAACTATATCTGAAGACTGCGGAGCCATCATAGTTCAGAGAATCCACCCTTGAGGACCAGCGTTAGACTAAATTAGCTGATAAACGGTCAGCATTTTCTAACGATAATTCGTAAAATATTTAGCTAATTGAATTTCAAAAATTTATATTGCCTTTTCACGTGAAAAAAAAGTAACAACTGGTTTTTTCCCTACAGTGTTTACAGAAAAACTCTGGTCAACAGGAGTCTGTTAAACGATTAAAGGCACGCCGAAGTAATTTTCGTTTCATTGTTAAACGAATACCAACTTTTTTTGTTTTTGAATTTTGCACGCATGTACTGCAATGATTGTTTTAATCGACTTCTATAGCCTGAAACAAATCAATAATAAAAAAAAAGTTATCGTTTTTTAATTGCTCTCAAATGCTTCACATCCGTTTTTTTTAATGGAGGGAAAAGGGAGTGAAATATCATGGAAAATCATGCTTACGTACAACATTTAAATGATATCTTTATCCTTTTATATTCCAAGTTTAATTTTCAGCTCAATTTTATTTAACATCTAAAGCATTTACTAAATCGTAGTGGCGTAAAAAAATTATGTCATTACACTAATTTGGAAAACTTTCAACGGCCCAATATTTGCATAAACTAACATTAACCCAGTGATTAACACATAACACGGTTTAACCATTATGTAGCACGATTTATTTGATCGCCCTAATCTGCTTCAACTTAACACATGTCACTCTTGTTCAACATTATACAGTAATTCAAAAAATAAAAAGTAAAATGAAAAGGCAAACGAAACATCCATCAAACATATTCCTTCCACTGCGATAATCACAACGAAACAAAATAAAATTTTCATCCATGAGCAAGCACCTGTTGCAGTTCTTAGAACTAAACACACTGTATATTTCGAAATAAGCGAAAAGGAGGTAAAAAAAAACTGCTTTTCATATTCATCCACTCTTAAAAGTACTTTAAAACTTTTTTTTTTATTAAAATTTATAAAAAAAAAGTTTTTATAGTTCGCTGCATCCGATTCCTCATTTCTGATTTCTCGTGCTCAGATTCCAAATAATCGCTCTCGAAATTAAAAAGAAGGAAATAAAGTAAATTTTTTTTTTTCTTTTTCGCATAACCTCTTCTTCGGGAAAGTTTAAAACATTTAGTATCCCATTAAATTAAATGATAGCTCTACCTTTTCAGCATGGGCGATGTAATTTTCCTACTTTTTCAAAGTAATTCCCGGTATGCTTTGCTTAACGTAACGTATAGGGTTAATAATTACGGCGCCGCAAATAGCTTTTAGAAAACAATGGATAACTTCGTTTGCTAAACACTTCAACTAGAAGAAGTATTGCACCATTCTTCTTTTTTTTTAATTAATTAAAAACGGGTTAAACTTTTTCCACTGGCTTATTAAAACGATATACTCACACAAGTTATCATCAATAAAGCTAATTTTTCTTTCTTTTCGAATAAAAAAAAACGACTACAATTTATCTTTTCAAAAAGAAAAAAACGAAAGGAATTCCCTTTTTCGAAAATGAAAGGATGAATTCTTCCGTCTGGAGAATATAAATAATCCTAATTTTTGAAACTCATCTAAATGAAATTTTCACGTCGCGTCAGTTGACGTATTTTTTTTTCTTCCTCGATAATCGTCTTTTGAGACTCGGAAAAAAAAAAAATCATATTTCATACCAGGCATATTCTTCCTCTTTTTTCTCATTCAATTTATTAACTCCGTAAAATTTCCAGTTGGAAATTAAATCTACATTTAAAACATAAAGGTAAATAATTTTTTTTTTTTTTTTTGCTTTTTTCATTAGCTTCCGTTACCTAAACGCGAGACGAAATTTAAAAAAAAAAAAAAATTATACGGTTAAGGGAGGAAACCTACATGTAAATATCACTAGTCAGCATTTTCCGCTTGGAATTTTCCTCATTATCAAAAATTTACGACATTAGTAATATCGCATAAAATATTTATATTTTCGCGGTTTTTTTTTTCTTCTTTCAGAAATATACAAAAGTAGAAACAAAACAACGGTTTAAAACGCGCGCGTCGCGAAAACACGGAACTCTACAAGTGTCCACATTAAAAGCGTCACCGTTCACAACTGACAGACGGTTTCACCCGCGCTCGCGCAAAACCCAGCGTCTCGCTCGCTTGCGTTTATTCCATTCACTCGGATACGGTTTCATCGATATCGGTTACATTCGCGGTACTACATCCTTGATAAATAATTTCGAGTTCTACTCAAAGCCATTTTCAAAAAATAATGATATGGAATTAAAGAATCTAGAGGGATTATGCGTGAAAACGAAATGATATCTTCCTTTTTGAACGTTGAGGGTTTTGCTCGTTCGATTTTTCCCTCTACGATGGTTTACGGTAGCTAGTTGAAACTTTGAAGCGAGTTCTCATTTTCTGAAGTCCTTTCCGGATAAATTAGTTACTTCGCTATTCTCCATTGCAAACATACTTTTCTTTTTATCCCTTTCATACGTTTCTTAGTAAGGGCACTGATTTTTATAAATCATGAAAATGAAGATCGAATTAACTGAAAATAAGATATAATTTAGTACGAATCATATTAAGATAAAAAAATAACTAGAAATTGTACTGTACTTACTACGGATTTGAAAAGAATATGACTGTTAATTGGGTTACATGCCTTGGGAGTGCAATCGGGTCACATGGCTCTTGATTTAATTACAAGCCTGGTACTTATATTACCTGAGTTCGAAGACCTGTTGCTTAGTGAGAGGAATATCCCACTAGCTCTCCAGCATCATCCCCTGTTAAGAGTTACACAAAAAACGGGGTCACGCTATCAAGTTCTATAGCAGGCTATTTCTACAGTGTGCTTAAAGATTTTCAAGCAAAATTTTAGTCATTCCAATCATGCAATTAAACTTCCATGCGATAGTTACTTCACTGAGAAGATGTACCACAATAGATCACCGGCTTGTGACTTCTTGCTTTCGGCCCAGCATTCAAAACAGACTTACTAATCCTTTCCAACGAATATTAAACAAAGGAAGAATTTCAACTGGAAACGATTTTCTCAGTTAGAAATAAATCAAATTTAAAAAAAAAAAAATTATACGGTTAAGGGAGGAAACCTACATGTAAATATCACTAGTCAGCATTTTCCGCTCGGAATTTTCCTCATTATCAAAAATTTACGACATTAGTAATATCGCATAAAATATTTATATTTTCGCGGTTTTTTTTTTCTTCTTTCAGAAATATACAAAAGTAGAAACAAAACAACGGTTTAAAACGCGCGCGTCGCGAAAACACGGAACTCTACAAGTGTCCACATTAAAAGCGTCACCGTTCACAACTGACAGACGGTTTCACCCGCGCTCGCGCAAAACCCAGCGTCTCGCTCGCTTGCGTTTACTCCATTCACTCGGATACGGTTTCATCGATATCGGTTACATTCGCGGTACTACATCCTTGATAAATAATTTCGAGTTCTACTCAAAGCCATTTTCAAAAAATAATGATATGGAATTAAAGAATCTAGAGGGATTATGCGTGAAAACGAAATGATATCTTTTTTTTTGAACGTTGAGGGTTTTGCTCGTTCGATTTTTCCCTCTACGATGGTTTACGGTAGCTAGTTGAAACTTTGAAGCGAGTTCTCATTTTCTGAAGTCCTTTCCGGATAAATTAGTTACTTCGCTATTCTACATTGCAAACATAGTTTTCTTTTTATCCCTTTCATACGTTTCTTAGTAAGGGCACTGATTTTTATAAATCATGAAAATGAAGATCGAATTAACTGAAAATAAGATATAATTTAGTACGAATCATATTAAGATAAAAAAATAACTAGAAATTGTACTGTACTTACTACGGATTTGAAAAGAATATGACTGTTAATTGGGTTACATGCCTTGGAGTGCAATCGGGTCACATGGCTCTTGATTTAATTACAAGCCTGGTACTTATATTACCTGAGTTCGAAGACCTGTTGCTTAGTGAGAGGAATATCCCACTAGCTCTCCAGCATCATCCCCTGTTAAGAGTTACACAAAAAACGGGGTCACGCTATCAAGTTCTATAGCAGGCTATTTCTACAGTGTGCTTAAAGATTTTCAAGCAAAATTTTAGTCATTCCAATCATGCAATTAAACTTCCATGCGATAGTTACTTCACTGAGAAGATGTACCACAATAGATCACCGGCTTGTGACTTCTTGCTTTCGGCCCAGCATTCAAAACAGACTTACTAATCCTTTCCAACGAATATTAAACAAAGGAAGAATTTCAACTGGAAACGATTTTCTCAGTTAGAAATAAATCAAATTTAAAAAAAAAAAAATTTTTTTTTTTTCGTATTATTGTATCCGATTTTATAAAAACTTCAATAAAACACAAATTTAAATAACAACGTCGTTGTTTCTTTTTCAAAACCTTTTACTTCCTAATAACAACACATTTTCCTAAAAAATGTCCTCTTATATAAATAAATATGTTTAGTCGGAATCTACTTCTTCTCCTTCATCGTTATTTTCCATTTTCTCTCCAGCTTCAAATGTTCGAACAACCTGAATAGGTTTCCTGGCTCCGATTTTCCTTTTCCCAATAATTGGTAATTTCGGTTTTTTCACTTCGCTTGTAGCTTCAGACGTTAATGGTTTTAGCGGAGGAAGCTCTGCAGGTTTTGCAATATTGGCTAGATTTCTAACTTTTATTTCTTCTCGCTTAAGTGACAGTAATTGCCCCTAAAAAAAATCAATTGATTAATAAAAAAATTATTTCAGCAATAAGAAAACTAAATAGACTTACTTTCAGTCTTGATATTTGATTTTTATCTTTTTTTTCTACGTTTTTATCTAAATTTGACATAAAAGCATCTAATTCATCCTCATTTTCATTTTCTGGAAGTTTAGTGTCAGCATTATTTTTCTTCTGAGATGTTCCTAATTCATTTTCGATTTTTTCAATATCCTCTAATATTTTTTTATGTTGCTCCACCTTAAAAAGAAATTAAAATTAATTACTTAATTGAAATAAACATAATAAGAATATAACGATATGACAAAGTGAAAATACAAATAAATAAATAAAAATATAATAAATTGAAATAATGTATCTTACCAAACTTTGATAGGTATAAACAGTTTGACTAGGTTCTTTAACTTTAGCTTGCTCCATTCGTATTTGCCTCTTCTTCTCTATAGTTCCAGTCCTATCTAAGAACGTGTCTTCATCTGAATCATAAAAATCATCTTCTTCCCAATTTTTAGCTTTTCGCTTTTTGCTTTCTGGAAATGAAATGTGAAATGTAGGTTATTTAATAAAGAAAATAATAAATAAAATGTTTTTTTTATATATAAAATAAAATTGGAAGAAAAAAAAACCAATAAAAATTACCATGATTTGATTGCCTCAACAGACCGTATCTGTCTAGTATCCTACAAGCTTCTAAAGCACATTGAATTACAGCTTCCTTCTTTTTTCCCCTAACAGTAGCTTCTGCTAACACTGGTAAGCCTTTAGAATCATCAATAGGTAACCTGTAAATGAAAAATATTTAGAATATATTTTATTTACAATCTTAAAAAAAATATTTTAATCTTTATACAATTACTTACTCAATTCTGCAAACAAACTGTCCATAACCTTTTTCTTCGCAATTGTATTCCAAATCATAACCTTCTCTTTCAAACCAACCCCGAAGAGTCTTTTTTGGATCGTTTATGTACAATTCTTCATTCTGAGTTGAAGCATAAGGATTTTCGCTTAAATCAGTTTCTTCATCAGCATCCTCCCCTATAAAATATTTTAAAAAGTTTAATAGAATCCTAAAAAGTAAACTTCAATTTATTTTAAATATGATAATATTTACCTATTCCCCAATCTACTCCTGTATCCTCTTCTCCAGCTGCATTATTTCCAGTCTTTGCAGCAATTTCTGCTAGTTTCTTCTTTAATGATAATTCTTTCATCTCTGTTATACTTAATTCTGATTCTGGCTCTGCATCATGATCAGGTCCTTGTAATATGAAATTTCTAGTACTCCAACCGAACTTAAGCATATGCCCAACCTAAAAAATTGAAAACATTAAAAGATTCTTCCTTTACATTCACTCTCTTATGCAAAAAACAGATTCTTACATGAACTCTGATAAAAGTGTTTGGACTAATTTTTTGTTTATTTAAGAATGTCCCATGAGTGCTTTCTAAATCATAAATGTAGAATCCAGGAGGGTTTCGATCATCTCCACTTATCCTAAATTGTAAAACTGCATGAAATCGTGAAACAGTAGGATGTGCTAAAACTACATCACATAAATTTGCTAATCGTCCGAACACATAAAAACTTTTATCATTTAAATTAACAGTTTCCAGGATTTGTCCTGATTTTAAAACTTCTAAAGAATATGGATGGGTAGGAGTTCCAGACCATTTTGGTTCCTTGTATGGCAAAGGAGTTGAGTTTTCTTGAATCATTTCTGCTGGTGATTTTTTAAATTTTTTCTGAGAATTTTTTTTATTTTCTTCTACTTCAACTTTTTCCACTTTCTCTGCAACCTCTTTTGGTTCTTCAGTTGGTTTTTCAGACATCTGATCTGAAGCTTGGTGCTTGTAGCTTGTTAATTTACGAACTCCTTTTCTGGGTCCAATAAGCAATGGTTTCTTGAATTGAATGGAGCTACCAGGGCTTGGTGAGATTTTGTTTGCATCATCTGATCCTGATGGTATATCATCATGTGATTCTTCGATTTCCATATTATTCGCAGAAGCTGTGTCAACACCGGTGTTGTTGTCCTCCTCTCCACCGTCTTCATTCATTTTTATACGTTATAATAACGTTGAAAGTTTCTGTAAATTATTGTAATGTATTGAAAGAAAAAATACACTCACGCGTTTTTTTTATTGAATTTTACAATACTTACATAAAATTAATTTGAAAATTTACACTGATAACATCGGAAATCAACGTTAAATACCTTTGAAGAAGTAACGTTTTCAATCGGTATTCAAAACAAAGAAGCCATTTTAATTTCGCTCCCAAAGTAAAGACAGCTACATTGTATTCTCGTATTTAAACGAATATTATGTTGTTTGATTTGCACCCTTCGTGCAATTTTGATTCGTTATAAAATTATTTCAACAGACTTTTTGGAATTAGTAAAAAAAAATAAATAAAAATCATTTCAACCCACAGTAGACCATTTCAAAAATTCTAATGTCACGTCAAAATAAAAATGGCGCATGTAGTCGAAGGCGGGAAGTGGTTTTGGATTCATTTAGAATTTTCCCATAATAATAGCATAGTTTCTGAGTTCCTGTAAGCAAAATGAAAAAAAAAAAAAAAAAAAAAAAAAAAAAACAAGCTGAACAAATATGAAGATATTAGCGATTGCTTTCATAAGAAAGGACGTAGCTTCTTCCACGTTTCTTTCTAAATTAATGCCACGAAGTATTTTTTTCAAAAAAAAAGTGGGAGCTTCGAACTCGAGCTTATTTAAAAATCAGGGCTTGTTAAGAAAAAGCCTTAATAATCCGTTTATTTTTTTCCATTCCAAAAGCAAATTATCTGCCACTTCTCTCGGAATTCCTTTAGTATAAGGTTACATAAAGCCTGGGGCTTAGTTTGAAATCACAGTCCAAGAAATCTTTTAGAATAGTTTTAATTATTCAAAAAATTAAGAGATTTAAAAAAAAAAAAAGAAAAAAAAAAAAAAAAAACGTTATTGTCAGTTGCACTTAAAAGTACTTGTTAGATCAAGGAATAAAGTTTAGTTGGATGTTTCATAATATGAAAGTAAAGTTTTCATAAATCATTACTATTCATTTATTGTTTCACAAATAAAGGGTTTCCAAAGGATTTAAGGAAAAGGTAAGGGCCATGGTTTTTTTTTTACATAAAGGGTGATATGTAAATGATTGTGCTCCACAATAAATACAATTTTTAAATAAAAAAATTTTGGGAATTTATACACTAAAACTATTTTTGATTTCTTTTTTACTATGAATTTACATTATTTGTACAATGGATGTAAAAAAAAAATCAAAATTAAAATTAAAATTAAATTTACATAAGGGCCGATTTCAAAAACTAATTATTCAGAATTTTATGCGAAAAATTTTGAATAATCCATTTGATATGTCTGGCTTGTAAAATAATATTAAACGGCCATCATTCTATATCTTTAAAAAATTATTCGTTGTCCAAATCGATTTTGAGTGAATGTTTACAAAAGTTTAGAAATTCGTTGTTTTTTAATATCTTTAAATTTTTTCTCTTTATAATTTTAGAAATCGACTTAAGAAAAAAATGACTAGGATTTTCAAGTAAAACTAAAATCAGTCCAGTGTTTCTTTTTTTTTAATGTGGAAGAATAAAACGTTTTATTCTACCTGTTTTTTTGCGATTATATAAAAGTTTTTTTACCTCTACACATTTATATACAAAATCTATAATATCAATCTAAATATTTTATACATTTTACCGTAAATTTTAATTTTGTTAGAAACTGTGCAGTGCACGTTCAATCCAACGAATGGTCCAATTATTTATTATTCTTATTATTTTATTATTATTACTTTTTGAAGTGAAACTTCTTTAGAATCGCTGAGAGTAAATTTTTTGGGGCACAGTGTTAGGCCAGAAAGTGCGCAACAATTTAGGCCAGAAAGTGCGCAACAATTTTAGGCCAGAAAGTGCGCAACAATTTAGGCCAGAAAGTGCGCAACAATTTTAGGCCAGAAAGTGCGCAACAATTTAGGCCAGAAAGTGCGCAACAATTTAGTGGCACAATGTTAGACCAGAAAGTGAAGATTTTCGGCAACTTCTTTAGAATCGCTGAGAGTAAATTTTTTGGGGCACAGTGTTAGGCCAGAAAGTGCGCAACAATTTAGGCCAGAAAGTGCGCAACAATTTTAGGCCAGAAAGTGCGCAACAATTTAGGCCAGAAAGTGCGCAAAAATCTGTGGTTTTGCGTGATCAAAAATTAATATTTAATCATTTTAATATTCAAATTTCAACTTCAAGTTTTGAAGTGAAATTTCTTTAGAATCGCTGAGAGTAAATTTTGTGGGCTGCTTTCGTTTATTGTTGTGTAATATTTGTACTGGGTTATTTGGGGGTTTGAGTCATTTTGTAAAAAGAATTCCAAAAGAGTTTAAAAAATCTTCTGCTGTGTTATATTGATAAACAAACGTTTATCAATATTATTTAAAATTTAGGCTAGAAAGTGCGTAGCAATTTAGGCCAGAAAGTGCGCAACAATTTAGGGGCAGAATGTTAATCTAGCGATTCTAAAGAAGTTGCCCAAAATCTTCACTTTCTGAAACTTCTTTAGAATCGTTGAGAGTAAATTTTTTGGGGCACAGTGTTAGGCCAGAAAGTGCGCAACAATTTAGGCTTGAAAGAGAGCAACAATTTAGGGGCAGAATGTTATTCTAGCGATTCTAAAGAAGTTGCCCAAAATCTTCACTCTCTGAAACGTTTTTAGAATCGCTGACAGTAAGTTTTTTGGGGCACAATGTTAGACCAGAAAGTGCCAACAATGTTAGGCCAGAAAGTGCGCAAAAATGTTAGGCCAGAAAGTCCGCAACAATTTAGGCTAGAAAGAGAGCAACAATTTAGAAGCACAATGTTATTCCAGCGATTCTAAAGAAGTTGCCCAAAGTCTTTTCCTTCTGAAACTCCTTTAGAATCGCTGAGAGTAAATTTTTTGGGGCACAGTGTCAGGCCAGAAAGTGCGCAACAATTTTAGGCCAGAAAGAACGCAACAATTTAGGCTAGAAAACGCGCAACAATTGAGGCCAGAAAGTGCGCAACAATTTTAGGCCAGAAAGAACGCAACAATTTAGGCTAGAAAACGCGCAACAATTTAGGCCAGAAAGTGCGCAACAATTTAGGGGCACAATGTTAGACCAGAAAGTGAAGATTTTGGGCAACTTCTTTAGAATCGCTGAGAGTAAATTTTTTGGGACACAATGTTGGGCCAGAAAGTGCGCAACAATTTAGGGGCACAATGTTAGAATTTTGGGCAACTTCTTTAGAATCGCTGAGAGTAAATTTTTTGGGACACAATGTTGGGCCAGAAAGGGCGCAACAATTTAGGCCAGAAAGTGCGCAACAATTTAGGGGCACAATGTTAGAATTTTGGGCAACTTCTTTAGAATCGCTGAGAGTAAATTTTTTGGGACACAATGTTGGGCCAGAAAGGGCGCAACAATTTAGGCCAGAAAGTGCGCAACAATTTAGGAGCACAATGTTAGACCAGAAAGTGAAGATTTTGGGCAATTTCTTTAGAATCGCTGAGAGTAAATATTTTGTGGCACAATGTTAGACCAACCAAAATTGTTGCGCACTTTCTGGCTTAAAATGCTGCGCAATTTTCAGTGAAACGTCGGGAGTAAATTTTTGAGCAACACAAAATGCGGCACAAAAATGCGCCACAAAATATGCGCCACACATTTTAATTTTAAAATTTTAATGGCAGTCTTCACAGTTAAAATAATAAATCTGTGGTTTTGCGTGTTCAAAAATTAATATTTAATCATTTTAATATTCAAATTTCAACTTCAATTTTTGAAGTGAAATTTCTTTAGAATCGCTGAGAGTAAATTTTTTGGGCTGCTTTCGTTTATTATGTAATATTTGTACTGGGTTATTTGGGGGTTTGAGTCATTTTGTAAAAAGAATTCCAAAAGAGTTTAAAAAATCTTCTGCTTTGTTATATTGATAAACAAACGTTTTTACGCATAAAAAAAAGTTATATTTTTATTATTTTGCTCGTTTTTGGTCAAAAAATTTCACCACAAACCAGTATTTTAAAATTTTGTTGCCTTAAAGTTTTGATGCCCTAAACTATTTTTATTGTGTCCATTATTAGCGGCGTGTAGAAGTTTCACTTCTCTTCTTCAGTGAGTTTGCGTAGCTAGACTCACTCACATTTTTTTTTTTTTAAATTACCAATTTTTTTAAATTCGAATGCAAATTGTGCAATATAAAATATTTAAAAATCATTTTTTCTTTCTATATAAGCATGAACACTTTAACAAGCTTATAGATTAATTAAATTAAATTAATCGTTATAATTTTAAGAACTGATGACTGAATTTAAAAATTTTAAGCAAAAAAAAAAAACTGAGTATTTCTTAAAGGCACAGTCGAACATTGTCTGTAAAACATGATCGACTTATGAGTACAAATCGAGAATTTAAAAATAATAGTTAATTTAATAATAAAGGGAATGAACATTAATAAAATAAAAGTGACTGTTTTGGAAATATAAAATTTTATGGAGAAAATTCACCGTCAGACTTCCTGCAATCAACTAAATGCATAATTTATTATTATATCGTGGGGTTTATGTGCTATGTGCACATCAATACATTACAACTAGACACGAAGCGTTTATATTTGTTTTTTAGACTTGCATTCATCCTTTGTCTTAATTCTAGTTTTTTTGACGTAAAACCTTTTACGCGTTCTTCCGTTTTGATGTTTCATAAAATATAAATATCGAGAGTAAGGCAAAAAGATATTATCATTAAATAATTATTTGTCGCTTTTTTTAAAATAGATTTTTTTTTAAAGTCCCTGTTAATAACAGGAAAAAAATTTTGAGAACAGCCGAACATTTTTTTTCTTCTTTTTTTTACAATTTTTTTTTAAAGTCTATACCTACAAATAAAATCATATACATAATGTGCAAATGTTTCATACAAATATCACCTTCGATGTTTGTAACGAGATAATAGATTTTTTTTGCGGTAGAGATAAAATAGACCCTAATTTTATTTTCTGGATCTTCAAGAAAAAGTTTTAATATTGTTCACATTTATTGCGTTGTTTTTAATAATTTATTTTATTTATAGTCCATGCGAAGTACGTTTTAATTTTTAAAAAAATTCGTATGGAGTATTCCAACTTCATCATGTCGTAGTTTTTGCTCCTTCAAAATCTCCACCGTCCGTCGATTCATTTAAGCGTTTTAAATTTCGGTAACACCTCGTTTGTAAATATATTATAGTCTCGTTGTTTGATTTTGCTTTAAGGGAATTCTCACAGATATCTGTGAAAATTAAATCTTCTCATGGATCACGTCATCGGCGCGTAACCCAAATTTTTCCTTTGTAAAAATAAGTGTATTTCCCTAAAGGTAGGCCTTTCGATGTCGTTTCGCCTCCAACATTCGCACATTAAATCGTACAAGTCCTTGGTACTGGTTGCCGGTCTTGGGAGATAAATAAATTGATCATCATCTAAATGTAAATGACTTAAATTTTCGACGACTTGAGGGTCTGTCAGTGTTTCGTATGGCATTCTCCTGCCAAGGTTTAGAATTTCCCAGAGTGTTACGGCAAACGCCCAGACATCGCTTTTCGTGGTGTATTTACCCTGAAATTAATTAACATAAAATAATTGATCGAGAATGCAAGAGAGAAAAAAAAAGATAATATTAAAAACTAATGAATTGAACAGTAGGCCACAACAAACCAGTGAATAATATATAGAGCACTAACTCACATGAAACTTTTTATCGAAAAATATTTGATCTCTTCGATATCAAATTTTAATTTCTTAAGCCTTTTAAAAGAGGCCGCGAACCAATAAAAAAATCAGAAATAAAATAAACAATATACAGATATTTACCATGTATATGGACTCCCAAGCCATCCATCGAATAGGTAACGCTAAGCTCCCGTCTACCTTATAATAATCGGCTGCGTACAGCTCGTTATCTGTACCGAAATCTGATATTTTTACTTGGTAAGCTTTACCAATTAGGCAGTTTCTGAAAAATAAAAAAATTAAAATAATTAGTTAAAAATAAAAGAAAGCCCAAACAATATAATTAGCAGTAAAAGTAAGGGATTGTACCGACGCTGCAATTAGTTCACGTAGCCTTTTATGGCAACAAAGTTCGATAAATTTAGATTTTTTTTTTTTTTTTTTTTTTTGTCATCGTGTCTGTAAACATTTGTTTAAATACGGCTATAATCATATTGAAAATTCTTTCTGATACTGTAAACTTGGCTTTACCTAACCTAACCTAGCCTAGCTTAACCTAACCTAACCTAACCTAACCTAACCTAACCTAACCTAACCTAACCTAACCTAACCTAACCTAACCTAACCTAACCTAACCTAACCTAACCTAACCTAACCTAACCTAACCTAACCTAACCTAACCTAACTAACCTAACCTAACCTAACCCAACCCAACCCAACCCAACCTAACCTAACCTAACCTAACCTAACCTAACCTAACACAACCTAACCTAACCTAACCCAACTCAGCCTAAACTATAACAAGGAAATAACTGCGGTTCAACGAAGGCTAAACAAAAATGAATGGACAAAGAAGCATTTTGGTAATCAAAATTTTGATTTTTTTTTTTTTTTTTTTTTTCATTTAATTGAACGTATTCTTTTCGTCCATTGTTTATGATGGTGGCAATCGTTAAATATTTTAAATTTAAAATTTGATTTTGAAATATTTGTTCGAATATTGTTATTTATATTTTTTTTTTTTGTTATCGTTTATGTTATTTTCAATTTTTTGTTCAATTATTTTCAATATCTTGACAAAGGTTGCTACTGATAGGCGTATTTTGTCGCTGTTAGCTTCTTGTAAATATATGAATAAATAAGAAGGGCATATTACACATACCTTGTTGCCAAATCCCTATGAACGAAATTTAACGTTTCTAAATATCTCATCCCTGAAGCGATTTGAGCTGCAATGTACAAAAGACAATTAAAACTAAGTGTTTTAACTCCAAGAGCTAATGTCCTTGTCCCTTCGGCAGGGACATGATTCCTTAAAAATTGATTTAAGTCTCCATGATCGAGATATTCCATTATGACGCATAACGGTTCTTCGTGACTGCACATCCCCAGTACTCTAGCTATATTAGGGTCTTCCAAAGCCGCTAATATTCGAATATCCCGATGGAAATCCAACCTGGAAGATAAAAAAAAAAAAAAAATAATAATAATAATGAGTCATGTCGGAAGTGAAGGACGAGATTCTTATAAAACGTAGTGTCTCGGTCATATTTTCTTTTTCAATCGTGAGGAAAAAAATATAAAGGCTCTACCCCTATTTATTTTGTGAAGGAAAAGTATAAATTCGAGCTCAGCAAACCCGAATGAATACGTAAGTCTCTTTCCGTTAAAGCTGTATAGGTTACAAAAACCGAAAGAAAAAAAAAATGATTTAATGTCACCCCCGGAAGCATTCAACCTAAATTGCAAAACACTTCATAAACTTTAAAAATCACCTTGAAAAAAAAATTTCGATATGTCGCATATCCCATTATAACAACCCATTCCCATTTTGTATAATACAAATTCTCAGTTTTTTTTTTTTTTTTTTTTTTCCCCATAAAGGAAAAAAAAATATATAAGGGAAAGCCCGGGAGCTTATTCGCGTGTCTTTATAACTTAACGACGGAACATAACCTTATGAATAACATCACCGTCATCGATGTAATAGCTTTGATTAGACTTTATACATTCTTTCGTACATACCTAACAGTGAAAGACGTTAAGGAAAAGAAAAAGACACCCCCCATTTTCCTTTCCCCTATATTTTTTTATTTTAAAGAGGGAAAGCGGCTTACCGTTATAAAATATAGAAAATAATGAAAGAAAGTATACGGAAGGGCATCCCCCAGCCCGAAATATACATAATTATGTGAAAAAATACAAGTGATTTGTGAGATACTCGCTCGGAACAACTCGAGGGTGACGAGACGTGATCTCGCATAGCATTTACAATCTAAAACATTTTTTCTTCGGATTTATTTACGGGGGTTTGCGATAGCCTTAAAGAAAAAAAATTTTTTTTTTTTTTTTGGTCGCTCTCCAAATTTTTATATTCCATAAAACAAAAAGGATCGTGAATTGTCCGCTTTATTAAATAAAAATGCCTTTTCCCTTAAAGATAATGAGATTTAAAAAAACAATAAAAGGGGTTTTGAATATTTTTAGGTGGCGAAAATAACAATCGAAAAAACTCATTAATGTAAATTTTCTCGCTTAGAAAAACTCCTTAAAAAGGATTTTTCTTATATACTCACTTTTCTTTTTCACTAGCATCTTGCAACAGGAATTTAACAGCGACCAATCTCTTTCCTAGACTGGTACACGAACTATATTCTAATATTCCGTCGGCTTCGGCCACATAAACCGTTCCGAAGGCCCCTTCGGAAAGTTTCGAAAGCATTCGAAGCCTGTGCCTCGGGAATTCAGGTACTGCCGTTTGTTCGAGTCTCTTTTTTAAAGCTGATAAAACTTCCTGTTGACTTGGCGACTGTAAAAAGAGGAAGAGAGAAGAAAAACAAATATTAATGAACGTCGTGGTAATTTTTTATGAGATTAAACCGATTGATTAAATTAAATTTTCTTTTTATTTACCTTCTTCCCTTTCCCCTCTTCGGATTTGCTCCCTTTTGAATTCGTTGACGATATTTTTGAAAATATCGTATCTTTTTCGCTGTTCAAACTGCTTATCATATGGTGTTGCATGGATGAATCATGAGCAAGAAGAGGCATCGTTCCTAATTCAGGTACAGCATAATCGTAATTATCTGGAAAAATAAATGAAAAATTGAAAATTTCCTACGGGAAAATTCATTTTTAAACGCAAAAAGACGAGATCATCGTAATTGTCTAATCGAAAATTCAGCTGTTTTTTCCTTTTGCTGCCTTTTTCTCTTTTTATCTTAAAAATAAATTAAACGAATATTACTCTGTCAAACATCTTGATAAGAAGCTAATTAATTTAAGGGCAATCTTATTATATTTATTAATTAAACTTGAGGAAAGTGTTGAATTCATCGCTTTTAATTTAACGGCGGTTTTTCCGTTAAAATAAATTTTATTTCTCTCGACTTTTTTTTTTTAATGCGAATTTCTTTTTGATGACGATAAGGGATATCGGCCAAACAA
The DNA here is from genome assembly GCA_037577465.1 of Liposcelis bostrychophila. Lineage (NCBI taxonomy): Eukaryota > Metazoa > Arthropoda > Insecta > Psocodea > Liposcelididae > Liposcelis > Liposcelis bostrychophila. The sequence continues at coordinate 12,813,232 of CM075210.1, forward strand.
AAAAAAAAAAGTTCTTTCAATCAGCGCGTTCCATAATGAAAATAACTTTTTTTTTTTGTTATTCGGAATTCGAATCAAAGAATTTTTTAATCAACGCAACTGCTCATCCATCTTGAAACCCCTCTGCTTATTAAAATATAAATGTTAAGTATAAGTCATGTTAAATGCAATATGGAGACACAACAAATGACTTCTCACAATAGAAGGGAGCTTGTCTGCTTTCCAACGGTTTAATTAATATTCATACGTTGTGAATGATTAATCGTTACGCCTTGCAAGCCTAATTGTTTTAATTGAAAAAGCTTCTTCAGTTTTTAGTTAGCTGCATTTAATTATTTATTTATTTATTTTTTTGTTTTAAAATCGACACCTGAAATCCATTCGACATCTGTATTTGTATTAATTAATTCTATTTTTTTTCTTCTTATTTTTTTAGGCAATTAAAAAGTTAAAAAAAAAGACTTGTTCAAGATGTTCAAAAACAATTTAACTCGAGAAGAACATTTCAGATTCCAGCAAGTTTTGGGTACCACAAAATATTTTAACCCTTTAGCGGTTGAATTTTGGAAAAATTTTCCGAAAAATCGAAGAAAATTTCCAATATGTTTTTCTTTTTCATGATTTCGCACTTAAAGTTGACCTACAACACATTAGGAACCCGCACTGTGCGTTAAAACCATATTAATCGCCTACCAATTTTCAGTATATGTAACCCGCAATACATACATGCGATACAAAATGTCGCACAAAATTTGTTTCCTTCTCTAAAACTTTCGGGAAAACGACCTTCTATACGTTTTCGACGTCGCTGATTTCAAATCTGACGTCAGAATGTTCTAATTCCATTCAAAAAATCCAATATGGCAAAAAAAAAAAAAAAAAAAAAAAAAAAAAAAAAATTATTAAAAATAAAACGGCTCCACCATATTGGATTTTAAAGTTTTTTTAGAATTTTGACTTCAGATTCGGAATCAGCGGTTTAAATTATGCTACCCCTAGAAACATGTCTTTCATAATTTTTTACTAAAAAGGGACTTTATCCGGCAAGAAATATCAAGAAAGGGTTAAAAAGAACCGAAGAAGCGATTTCAGGTGCTGTGCGCAAGAAGCATATTTTAAGTAAAACATGCCGGATTTTAGCATTTGGCTACTCTTGCAAGTTAAAAGGAAAAACTGGGTTGTTTAACATTTGGTTTCAACGCGGCAGAAAAAAATAAAATCAGAAACTGACTGGTATAAAACGAAAAAAAGGAAGAATATAAAACCATAACGCGAAATAGAATTCCAAAAAAAAAAAGAAATGGATATTTTTCCCAGCGATATAAATCGCAAACCCAAGAAAAAATCCGAAAAAGATAAATCGAGCATAAAATTTTGCTGAGTTTTCAATATACCGTTTTTCAGCTACGAAACTGACGCGGTGTTTTATTAAGCCTCTAAAATTTTGAGAAGGAAGTCAAGCTTTAAACAAACTTACCTGAATGAGAGACTGATCCTTTGTTCAACATATCCCTCATCTCCATGACGACGGTACTATAACTATAGTAAGGAGCGTACTTCAAGGCTTGGTACGGCTCTTGATAATCATCAAGCTTCAACAGCATATTGTGATCTGTTGGAGGTGGGGGAAGAGTTGACATTGTCGTAGACGCCATTGTGCCCATGCACCTCGGTGATTGATTGTAATTGTCATCCACTACTTTCCCCCTGCAAAAATTTGGATACGAAACAGGTTAAAATCGACGCCTTTTTTTTTTCTGCTTTGCAAAATTCGGTAAAGATACCAACCCGTAAGACACAACCGTTCCGGATTTATCTACAGTCCCGCAATCACTTCCCAGTGACATGTGTTGATGATTTCCACCGGGAAGAGCGCTTTTATTCCCTAACGGGCTAGCGAAACATTTTCGTTGCCTGTGCCTTGATATTATTAAAAATATAGCAACCGCTAATAAAACTATAACAGCCATGAGTACCCCGATTATTACGGCCATGTAAGTGCTGTCTTCTGCATTTGCTGTTGAAATTGGTGTTTCTTGCCCTGGGATCGGATTTTCTTTGTTGTGTTCAACATAAACATCACTTTGCACAGGAGTTTCTGCGATCGGCGAAGGCTCTGGTGTGAAGTTTCCGTGGGCTATGTCTAAAATATTAAAAAAAAAAAAAAAAATTTTTTTAAACTTTGAACGATTAAATTAAAAATAAAACCAGGGTTTTTTTTTTTTTTTTTTTTTTGGAGTACTTTGCTGAGTCGGCAAAAATTCTCGCATAAAGTTTAAAGATAATCGCGGAAGAATTTAAAACAAAAAAACTTTCGGGAAACTTTGTTTTTAATTTTCATTTTATTTTTTCAGGGGGTAGCTACAAAGGAGCTATCACGGAGGAAGGAGGATTATGTATCTCCATGTTAGTTCCTTTGTTCGTATAGTCAAAAGAGGTATGGGGGCAATTAATCGAACTCTTAGGGCGGACAATGGGGTGAGAGAGAAAGCCGTAATGAATGCAACTACAGGAATAACCGGTTACATGTGTACGATATAGAGTAAATACCCCCGTCCATTACGTGCATTGTTTGGTTACCGAAATGAGCAAATCAATAAAATAGTAATTCCAGTGCGCGATTTTAGTTAATGGGATTTGCCTTTAGGCCGACAAATCTCTCTAGGTCATTTTAGAGTTTCAACGAAGGGAAAATCAATCAGGATAGTACTAAGGGGAGTTGAAGGAGGTTTTCACCACTAACCTGAATCAAAAGTAACTTCACTGATCATAATCCACTTGGCTGCGAAGTACAGCTGAAGTTTAACGAACTTTCCAACTCTGTGATGCAATTTTATAGATACATTCCTCGAATTTTCGAAAATTCGATCTTCAATGTACGAGTAGCTTATCGGTTCTCCTGGGAAATATTTTCCTCCTACACTGAAGGTTATTTTGGCTTCGGAGAAGACCTAGAAACATAAAAAGAAAGAGAAAACTTTTTTTATTTTCAAAGCAACAAAATTAACTTTAAAAAAAAGAGGAAAAAAAACTTTTTTTTTCTTGGAAAAAAAAAGTTGAACGGGAGGAAATTCTATTTACCGAGAAATGCAAAAGATTTTGTAATTAATTACTTGTAGGAATATGAAATTGTTTCTTTGAAAAGTTGAAATATTCCTTTCCTTTGTGTTGACGTGAAAATTTGTCATTCTCACCCTTTAATTAAACAAATTGAAAACATTGTTTTTACCGTATAAATATTTCCCTCTCTGATTACCGGGAAAATTTCCAAAGCTTAAGATGCAATTTTTTTCCCTATATTTTCCGCGGCTTGTAAAAGGCATGCGAGCGCGGGGTAAAAACTTTTCATCAAAATATTAAATCATCCTAAACGGGGTGGTTAATTTTCCTCAATTTTTTTAATTTCTTCTCCGCCTCCTCCTCCCATTTAAAAATGACGAATGAACTTAATTATTACTAGAGGTGTTTGTCATTATATTTTCCTAAGGAAGAAGTGTTAAAATAAGCATTCATTGCTATTCATGGCACAAATCTTTTCCATCTTCCTTTTCCTCCCTTTTAACATACCCCTTTTATGCATTATGATTCCCCTTCACTCATTTTCAAGCTCCAGCTTTAATTATTTATCAAAACTTTTAATTAAATATCTACCTAAATTTTCGTCATTGTGCATAACAAATCACCATAATTTTATTACCTTTTATTTCGAGGATGTCATAAATTGAACGAGAAAAAATAATTTTTTTTTTTGTTTAAAAGTTGCTGATTTTTGAAGTGAAGAAGAGCGTAGCGCTTGAGGTCTAAACAACTTGATTATATTATGATTTAGAACGTTTAATGTTAGCATATATAATTGACGTCCGGACGTGTTTCTACAGGGCTTTTAAGCATAACAACAAATATTAAATATAGTCGACCCAAGTATTGACACGGTCATTTGCATAACTAAGTGCGAAAATTGATCACTTTGCCGGGCTTGTGTACAAAATGCTGGGCAAATATTTATTACAGTTTAAAAATGTGCAAACAAATAAAACGGTTTATTTATTTATTATTTTTGGCTGGATTTTTTAAAAGGAAATTTTTTTTTTCTTTTTACGATTTCACTTTCAGATTGGGGATCACAAAAACTTTTCAAAATCTTTTTTTCTAGGTACGCAAACTCGCACGATTTACAAAAAAAAAAAAAAAAAAAAAAAGAACTTTAGGGAAAAAAAGTTGAGCCTCAAGAGCTCCGCAAAATAAGGGGAGAAAAACCCATAAACCTCTTAAATATGGAAAACTCTTTACTCAAAGGAAGAAAGGAAAAAAAAAAACGTGGAGTATCACTTTTTTAAAAGTTCAATACAAGTGCGCTTTCGTATTTAAAACAAAAGAAAGGAAAAATGAGCTTTCGTAAACGTGTTTTATCTGTCCCTAGACACCACTTCCGTTACACGTTCTGGGGAGCATCTTTATACTTTTTTTTTCAAGCTGACAGAAGAAGGCGCTTTTTTTTGCTGATTGAATATCATTGCACATCTCTTGCTTTGATTTTTTTTTATTCCTAACAATGGCGGAGGAGAAAAAAAGCCCTTTTCTTTTTCGAAAAATCATGCAGAAACATACGCGATAATGTAACTTGCGTAATATATTGCTTTTCGTATAATCTGAAGAGACAGCGTGAATGGAAGGCCCTAGTCTTCTTTTTTTTTCATGTAGAAATGGGAAGAGGAATTCGCAAGACGTGATTTGAATCTTTTACGCATCGAGCACTTGTTGCTAAGATGGCCCAACCGACAATTCCCTTTTCAGCCGTTTTCTTTTACATGAGATTCGCGAAGACGATTAGAAAATTCGGCGCTTGCGCCACTGAGACTTGTTACCTTTTTCTACCTCGCCCTCTCCAAAAAAAAAAAAAAAAAAAATAGAAAAAGAAAAGTGAAAAAAGAAAGAATTGAATATTCCCGTTGAGAATCGTTCGTTTTCCTTAATCTAAATACGATTCGACTTTTTTTCTTTCTTCTAATTTAAAATAATGTTTACTTCCGAACAGCAAACATGTTTAATCTTCTTCGTTTCGATGAAATTCCGTGACAGTTAAGTTTAACTTTCCTACCCCTTTGTTAACGTTTTCACGTTAAGATCTCATTTTTTTGTCTATCGTTCCTGCTGTTGTGAACTGAATGAAATACTGTAGATATGAGAGAGGGGAGGGGTAATGAGAAACAACACAATTATCTACCTTAATGGCGATAGAAAGGAATTCCCTGCAAATTATAGGTAATTGTACTAAATTGGTTAGATGTACTACTAAATCGAAATGGTTTGTGTTCTGGTATAGGGTTATACTGTCGGTGAACATGGCAACGGGGGAAAAAAAACAAGCCAGAGACAGATCAAACTGAGGCGATTTATAAGAAAGAAAATTATAAGACACACAGGACCCTCGATAAATTAATTACCGAAAGCTAGCTTTTCGTCGCAATAGAAAAAAAAAAAAAAAAAAAAAAAAAACAATAAAAAGGATGTCGGGTTAAAGTGAAATCTTAACGTAGATCCTGATGGTAGGACATGATTGTTTTGGTCATTTTAACGCAGTTTGATCAAACAAGAATAAGGATGGGCAGAGCGATTGCTCGTAAAAGGGGAGCCCAGGGGTGAAGCATTACTTGATGCACAGGATTGAGGCCAAATAACGTGCCGGAGGACAATAGACGGATTCGAAATTTACGACTTTTGACAAAAAAATCCTGGTCCAGCATTCTGTAGAGGATATTGCCAGTTGGCTTGACCGTTGGTTAGAAGACACTGAAAATCGCAGGGCCCTTTGGTAATCGTCACAATTGAAAATGGTCTAATGGTCCACAATTGAAAATGAACACTGGTTTGGAACATTTGCAAAGCGTCATTTTTGCAAAAGATCCAAATTGCAAATGTTCTAAAACGAATTTGGATCATTTGCAATGCAGTTAATTTGCAAATGATCTAAATTTCAAAAGGTCCAAATATTTTTGAATTCTTATATATAATTGGATATCTTATTTTATACATTTTTGGGCTTTTTCAATATTTTGGATATACATGTCAAAAATACATGTCATATAACATGTCATACATGTCGAAAATATATGTCATGACATATACAGTCACAAATACTCAAAACTTTTTGGACCAATTGCAATAACTAAATTGCAAATTCGTTTTGGAACATTTACAATTTGGACCTTTTACAAAAATGATGTTTTTTAAATGTTTCAAGCCATTTTTAGACGATTCGCAATTTGGATCATTTGCAATATGGACGAATCGATAACTACCCAGATAGGAGTCTATCCAGTCCCAAGAATATCTTTAGGATGTCATGAGGATATTTTATTGGATTTACTTATGTCCGCACTGATCCAAAAAGCGTCCTTTGGACGTCCAATGGATATCCCAAGGATTTGGATATCCTGTGGATATCCCATGGACAATCCAAAGATGTCCAATGGATTGAAAACGCTATCTAGTTAGTTGTTAACAACTATTTCTTCCATTAACATTCTGGATTTTTCTTAATTTTTACGTAAATGACAAAAACTGAAATCGAACTTATCTAGGAACATGCTCTAAAGTCAATTTTAAATTTTCAAACACTCCAAGCGAAAGTAGGAAATCAATGTCACCCAAAAAAACCCAGATCCCAATTTAGCATCCCCTTTCTAACCCAATAAGATAAGAACAAGGAAAAATGGAAGATTTATACACTGCGATCAGTTTCGAGTACGTTATTTTCCATCAAATAACATTTCCTTGTCATTTGTTTGTCGATGTCGTATTTTCTTGTCCATTTACTTGGATCAGGATCAATGACGTGTGCGTGGCTCTAAGCCCGTTTCGCCCGCATTATTGGAAATTTCGAAATTTTTTTTTTCCCTTCTCGGAATTCTTATTTACCGTATTTAAAAAAAGGAAAGAAAAAAAAAAAAAAGGGAGAATCTCATTTTTAAAATCAAAAGGGACAAAGAACAACACAAAAGGAAATACTCCAAAGCAGGGTAAAATTTTTCAAATGCCCATCTAGTTAATTATTATTGAAGTAGAAAATCGAGTGGCGCTTTGAAATATTTCATATTCGTAGTGACGGGGAAAACCGGGGGGAGGGAGAAAAAGAGACACGGGAGAACACATAAATCTTGGTTATTAGTTTTCCAGGGTATTTATTTCTCCCATCAAATGTAAATCACTCCTCCCGTTTCCTTACCGTTCTCCAGGAAATAAGTTTTTGCCTTTTATCAGCCTTCGATTCTAGATTCCATAACAGTAAACGGTTATTCAAAAAAAAAATGTTTTTGTTGGGAAACACGTTCGGAAATCGGATTAATGCGGAAACGCGACTAATGAAACACAACGAAAACCAGGTGTAAGGCTGCATGTAAAAAAATATTAAAAAAAAAAAAAAAAAAAAAAGAAAATGGGACGTAATTTCTATGGATGAAATTTTGCATATTGATGCAAAAAAAGTTTTTTTTTTTCCTTGGTAAAGTTTTTAAGCCCGCTTTAATCTAATCAAGTAAACTTTTAACGACCGGTTAAGAAGAGAAAAAAAAAAGGAACGTAATTAGGCGAGTTAATCTAGTTAGAAAATATGAAGAGGGCTGGAATTGAAGAGAAACCTGACGAGGAAAAGCACCCTTGGGCACCATAGTCCTGTTAATAAAGACCCAGAAAGGTCGGGAATGTATTTTCGACGTTCGTTATTGACACTGAACCGAGGTATTTTTTTTTTTTTTTCATCCTTTTTTCATTACCTGTACATCTCTTGTGAACTGGTTATTGCAGAAGATGTGAACGGCTTTGAATTCTCGAACATGATCGAATTCGAATTTGATCTCGATGGGTTGCCCGTTCCTGGTATCATTTTTCCAACCGACCCATCCCTGACCTGTAAGCAAAAAAGAAATATGCGATCGGAATTTTTATACTTTAGTATATATACATAACATGCGTGACTTATCGATGGGTCTTTTTTTTTTTTTTTTTTTTTTTTTTCGAGAAGCTCCCTAAATACAACTAAACATTCTTTTAAAGTCCCCTCTAGGAAAACGTGTTACTTTTATAAAAAAGAAAGAAAACAACACACAAAAAAAAAAAACCATATAAAAGTGTCTATCAAAATAATTCTAACCTCGCGTGTAAAAACAGTGGGGAAAAAAATAATATTAAATGATTAAAAAAATTTTTTTAAAAAGCGATGGCAGCTTCTTGTTGTATCGAATTTCATAGAAAATCCCGTAAGGCATAAGCACCGTCCATTTAACAAGTCCCTTAAGGCAGTTTTTTTTTTTACTAATCCGATGTCTTTGAAAAAGGCCGAGCCTCTCGGCTTCCAACCCTTAAATTACCCTATTATGCATCGTTTCCCAAAATTCAAAACGACTTATTATCAATAATGAACTGGTTTATTAAATATGTGAAGTAATTATGAATGGGTTTGTTAATTAGGGGCGATAAAAAATTATAGTGATTAGTGTAGTGGTTAAAGACAGGTGGCGTTTTTTAATCGAAGTTGCCTAAAGTTACACCTAAAACATGAACACATTGGAGGATACATTTTCTATGGTAGAACATAAAAAACATCGCATTTTTCGAATACCAAAAAAAGAAAGGGTGTATCAAAAAATTTCCCAGGTTCATATAAGTTTCTTCAAAGGTAAATCATTGCACATTAGTAATATGGACGCCAATTTTTGGTTAGGCCGAAATTTCACGCTATAACATGTTGCAGTAACATGTTGCGGTAACATGTTGCTCATCATGCTGCTCAACATGTTGCAGAGTTAAAAACAAGTTGCTGAAAATAATGCAGCATAGGAACATGTTGGCAACATGTTGCCACAAAAAAAAATCTTGCCACATTTACAATTTTTTTTATTTTTCAGGGTTGCGCTACATTTTTTTGCGCTTCAACATATTGAGTAACATGTTGCAGACAACAATGCAAGAATAACATGTTGTAGACTGGATTTACGATGAGTCTGACTTAAAGGGCGAATTCATAATGAGCCTAAAATGTAACTAAACGAATTTGCTAAAATTCCATTTTATGCAGATTATAGTCTGCAGGGTCAACTGTACCTTACCTGGTATTTCAGAACCTTCCCCCTCCCTTGCTCTTACTCCAAAGGATATTTTACGCAGTATGCGCTAAGCAAAGATTCGAATTACTGGGCAAAAAACTAACAGGCATCACTTACGAGGTTTCCTCCCTAATTTTTATAAAATTACGCCCCTGGGACCATTCATAATGATTTCCGGTGCTTAAGCATCAAAGGTGAGAAATAACATCATACAAAATTACTATTATGATTACATTAATATTATGGATATGAGAGGTGAAAATTTAATGCCAAGCACAGAGGTCTCCTAATTACGGGTCAAACGAAGTGACTCTTCGATAAGAGATCTCGTTCCAGTCGATCGAGATTTATCGTTATGTTAATATCGAAACGTAATTTATTAGAATAATGCAATAGATCTTTCCATATGCACGAGCTACCGACTCTTTGAAATTAACCCGCGGAAAATCAGCAAAAAGAGCCTCAAAAAAAAAAAAAATAACGGAAAATGTTTTGGGGCCGTACAAGTATTACGTAAGCATGATTTTGGTGATTGTTGACCCCCTCCCCCCCAGTAGTAAGCAATTTCGCCATACTTAGCTTACGGCGAAGATGGTCGATTCGAACCCCCTCCCCCCCCTAAGATGCTTACGTAATACTTGTACGGCCCCTTTGCAACGAATCGAAATTTTCAAGACATGTAAAATTGGACGGTGAACATGCATTAGTGAACCCCTTACACTACTTGTTTTCTTTGTCGGCCGTCGTGACAGCCACTACCCTAATTGAAACACACGGGGAGGAAAAGAAACCACTCAAGTAGTTTAAAAACAGAAAGTACATTATTATTATTAATCGGATTAAGATGCCTATCCATCATCATTTAAGTGTACACAAATATATCAACGGTCGGTCTAATGTTTTGACGGTGCACGCGGGGACTTTTGAATCACGGATGACCGACTTCCAACAGTTACAAAAATTAATATAATTATTTATCAATCTTAGTCTAACATCTGTTGAAATGTAATCTTGCCATCATCATCATTATCATCGATTTCTTCTTATATCCGATAATAAATATAACAACAGATCAAGCGTGGTAATTTAATGGGAGTCAAGGACGACTCCCACCGGTCCAATTATCTTTCCAACATTCTTTATAAATCCAATTTTATCATTTTTAATGTGAAAGATGAGAGTTGTAAATAGAAACCGATTGGATTTTTCATTTCGAAGGGGACGGGGGAGGAGGTAAAAATACCTACTTCTTTCGGAGTCGTAATATCCCATGCGGAAATTTTCCGGTCCGACTTTCCCGTCCGTTAATTGGCCGAGACCTCTTCGGAGTTCTCCGTCCCAATGGCCGTCGTAGGTTGCGTCAAAAAATTCCCAGCCAGTTCCACGTTTGTCGCCTTGCGGCATCGAATAACTGACTATGCCATCTAAAGAAGAAGAAAAAAAATCAGATTTTTAACATTATATGACTTCCAAACCCCAAAAGTAATTTCAAAACCGTTGGGGGTTTTTCGCAAAACACTCACAAAAAAAAAAAAAAAAAAAAAAAAAAAAAAAGCAGATGATTCATGCTGCAACAACAACTCGTGTGAGTCCAATTGGGAAGGTCGGGGCAACTGCATCTACCCAAGACGGACTTATAAATAATAATGTAGGAAATTAGTGATAAAATTTAAAAAAATATGTTCCTTTCTGTCATGGTTTCTGATCTACTCTAGTTCTTTTCACAAACAAAAAGGGGACTCAAATTTTTCAGGTGATGGAATGAAATAAAGTGAAAATCCTGATATTTTATTCACATGACCGCACAACATGAATCAGAGTCGAATCCTAGCGTGAAAAGTCCTAGCTCTGACCTGAGCTGCAAAACAGGGGTCAGGGAATTTCGAAAATTTGAAAAAAGATAAGTAATTTCGGCTTACCATTCCATTGACACCCGTATATCTCCACCCGCATGCAGACTGTCCTCCTGTGATAACTATACGGCAAAAATCGTACTCGGCTCGCCCAAACCGGAGGATTTAGTTCTCTTTTCGCCTCTAAATACGTGTTGGTATTTCCCATTATGACCTAAAAGAAAAAAAAAAGGTTAAAAATCAGTTGACAGATCCTTCGTGCGTGCCGAAAGAAAAACCGCCGCCATGTTTTCTTTAAAAAAAAAAAAAAAAAAAAAAGGAAAATATGATCGCGTGATTTCACCTTTTTATCGTCTGTTGGGATCATTAAACATTTTCCTATTCTTCTCCCAACAGTTGCATTCTTGTCACATGTCAGCAGTTTTCTTATTCCCCCGTCACTGCTCTTTTTATTTTCCTTAAAACTGCCAAACCCTGGGAGGCGCGGGGGTATAGGGAGCGGATTTAAAAAAAATAAGAAACTTTCTTATGCCTCGTGAGAACCTCCGGGTTTTATCTTAAGAAATGATCTAATAAGAGTTATGTTACAGTTTGGTTACAACCGTCACTTTTCCCCGACAATGCACGATCCGCGTACGTGAAGAATTTCCAGTTTCCGTCTGTCTTTGACAAGTATTCGTGAAAATTCGCATCACGTCTCTTGTTCTCTACTGTCTCTACGTGTTCCCTTACTCGCAAGTCATTGTCTTCCCGAAAACTTGTCCTTTTCTTTTCATGTTTAACCTCTGACATTTATTTATTTTCTTATCAACTTCCCCCGGGGTCCCCAGCTTCTCGAACACGTAGCCACTCATTTATATCTCGTTCCGTGACGAAGAAAAAAAAAGTGCGCAAGACGTACACAGAAAATTAAAAAAGCTCAGTTGCCGAAGATTAAGACGGCGTTTGATTGAAGAGAGAGTAAACACTCACCCTGTCAAAACGTTGCCAAGAAATCACGAACATGCCAACTTAGACAGCTCTAATAAGGTATTTCTTCATCAATCACAACTCTTTTTTTCACAGTTATAGCTAAAATAATGTCTCTATGGGAATAAATCTTTTTCTATTTCCGCTTTTTTGAGAAAAAAAGGGAAAAAAATGAAATCAGCTATATTTTCTAAATTCAAATATTTCCCCCCCCCCCCCCCGAAAAAATGAAGACTGAAAGAGGGAGGAAATTCCTCCCCACTCCCGAATATGATGTGAAGTTACTGACAGATAACACAACAGATTTTCATTTTCCTCCACTATTATTTTCCAAAATCACGCGATGATACAAGAACCGGAATTACATTTTTTTCCTTCTCTTCTCTTCTTTCATTCAATTTTCAGAAGAATAAATTAATTCAGTGGCGATGCAACGATTCCATAACGTGTCCTTTCCTTTCGGAATGAATAAAACAGTAAAGGATAGCTTAAGGAGACAAATATTGCAGAACCACTGTGCTTATTCTACTCGATTATTCTTACTCTTTCATTCGTATGATTAGGTTGTCTGCCTTTATTGAGGAGTTTAAGGGATTCATAAAACTTGTCCTTTAGTATGAGGACATGCTGTGCTTAACTTTTAAGGAGATTGCCTCCCATAGGAAAATACGTCTTCATTTGGCTAGACCCTTACCGAAGCTTCGGTAAGGTGAAAATGGTATCTGGGTACCTTCGCAAAGGTACCCAGATAACATTTTCAATCCATTGGGCATCCTGTGGTTTGTGCAATAGATATCCACAGGATATTCAAATCCATGGGATATCCATAGGACGTCCAAAGGACGCTTTTTGGATCAGTGCGGACCTAGGAAAATCCAATAGACGTCCAATAAATATCTTCATGACATCCTGAAGACGTCCTCGGGACTGGATAGACTTTGATCTGGGGCTGATCAGATTTTCAGTTTACAAGTGTCCTTTTACGCCCAGGCATTCAGATATGACCCAGTGTGTACTATCATTGCGCTGCCACAAAAATAAAGATCTTAAAAATGTTCCCACACTAAGTTGAGCTCGATTATTTCATTCAAAGGCTACTACAGGATAACCATAAGGTAGCTGCCCACGAAAAAAATTTTTGAGTTATCATTGGTACTTTGTTCGGGTACCTCAGAGATGATTTCTGGTGAAGTCAAAAATTTTTTTTGCAACCCCTAAGGGGCGATTTTGGGGGTTGAAGAAAATTCATTTTTCGTTTATAACTCCTGAACGGATCGTCCGATTTGAAAAAATGAAAATCGAGATGAAAGAGAAAAATAAGAGCTTTATTTTAGTGTAAGTGCCAATTTTTTTAAGTGCCCAGAATAAGTGCCAGAATTTTTCAAAGTTTTCAAAAATTTTTTTTTCTATAATGTGATCGCCGGATCCAAATTTCGCTACCGTAGCATGAAAGAGCCCAAAAAGTAGCTTTAGAAACGTATTTTTAAAAATTTTTTTTGAAGGGCAAAAAGGGCCGAAAAAAGTGCCAAAAATTTTAAATTCAATTTTTCCCGCGTTTTTGAGCCCGGATTCAAATTTCGCTACTGTAGCATGAAAGAGCTCAAAAATTTGCTCTAGAAACGTATTTTTAAAAATTTTTTGCAAAGGCCGAAAAGGGCCGAAAAAAATGCCAAAAATTTTAAATTTAATTTTACCCTCGTTTTTGAGCCCGGATCCAAATTTCGCTACCGTAGCATGAAAGAGCCCAAAAAGTAGCTTTAGAAACGTATTTTTAAAAATTTTTTTTGAAGGGCAAAAAGGGCCGAAAAAAATGCCAAAAACTTTAAATTCAATTTAACTCATGTTTTTGAGCTCGGATCCAAATTTCACTACCGTAGCATGAAAGAGCTCGAAAAGCTGCTCTAGAAACGTATTTTTTAAAATTTTTTGCGAAGGGCAAAAAGGGCCGAAAAAAAATGCCAAAACTTTAAATTCAGTTTTACCCACGTTTTTGAGCTCGGATCCAAATTTCGCTACCGTAGCATGAAAGAGCTCAAAAAGTTGCTCTAGAAACATTCTTTTTATAGTTTTTTGCGAAGGGCTGAAAGGGCCGAAAAAAGTGCCAAACATTTTAAATTCAATTTTACCCATGTTTTTAAGCCCGGGTCGACTTGCTCTGACATAGGCGTAAGTACTCGAAAATCTACTTTCGTAACTTAATTTTCTGGAACGCGAAATGGGGTAAAAAAATGTCCAAAACAATCGAATCTTTCAAATTGATATTTCTAGAGTTCCCAACTTCTGTGTTATTACCTTTTTCGTTTGAGTACTTTTATAGAATTTATTATATGTATTTTTTTTTCGGCTATTTCGCCCTAGGCAAAAAGCACAAGAGAAACATTATTAAAGCAACTTTTTGCGTACTTCAATCCTACGTTAATGAAATTAGGATTAGGCTCAAAATTGCAAGTAAAATTGAATTTTAATTTTTTGGCATTCTGTTTGGCCTTTCTCGTTCTTAACCAAAAACTTTGAAAAATACATTTTAGAAGCAGCTTTTTGGGGGGACCCGAGAAAAACCTGAGAGTCCTTTAGGGGTCATACATAAATTACGTAAGCATGGGTTAGGCCCTTTTTGCACGCTTTGCCCCATATCGCCTATGCTTAGCTTATGGGTAAGATGTCAAATCTGGACCCCCTCCCCCCCTAAATGTGCTTACGTAATATATGTACGACCCCTTAAGGGAAATTTCATATTTAGTGTGGAAAAAATGAAATTGAGTTTTAAATATTTTTGGACCTTCTTACATTTCTTAGCTTTGTTTAATTTAATGTTTATTTGGGTTATTCCACATTTCTTTTAGGATTACATGAAATCGAAAAAAAACGTATCGATGTTCTCATAGGTCAGGTGGATCAGTTGTTTCTTTTTTTTTTTCAAGCCAAAAAATTGAAATAAAAGAAAAGGCGAACCATTTACAGGGTAATGACTTTAGACTGGATAATTGTTTGTATTATATTGTTTTCAGCCACGATGATGCCAGTAATTAGTTTTCTTAAAAATGTATATCTTCTGTTTAGCTTATCGGAGTTTCAGGGTCGATACAAGTTCTGTTAATTTGCTATTATCTTATTTAAAAATTGCTATTTTATACCTATAGAAAAAACCTAAGTAGTTGTCTTTACTGAAAACCGATTTTTTATGTATAACCTATGGAGATTGGTGAATACTACTTTACAGGTGAAAAAGATAAAATATTTTTAAAAATAAACTGAATTTTAATTCTCATACAGAATCTTAAGAGAAAGCTCTTTCATGCTACGTTAGCGAAATTTGGATCCGGGGTCAAAAACGCGGGTAAAATTGAATTTAAAATGTTTGGCACTTTTTTCGGCCCTTTTTGCCCTTCGCAAAAAATCTCAAAAGGTACTTTCTTAAAGCAACTTTTTGAGCTCTTTCATGCTACCGTAGCGAAATTTGGATCCGAGCTCAAAAACGTGGGTAAAACTGAATTTAAAGTTTTGGCATTTTTTTTTCGGCCCTTTTTGCCCTTCGCAAAAAATTTTAAAAAATACGTTTCTAGAGCAGCTTTTCGAGCTCTTTCATGCTACGGTAGTGAAATTTGGATCCGAGCTCAAAAACATGAGTTAAATTGAATTTAAAGTTTTTGGCATTTTTTTCGGCCCTTTTTGCCCTTCGCAAAAAATCTCAAAAGATACTTTTTTAAAGCAACTTTTTGAGCTCTTTCACGCTACGGTAGCGAAATTTGGATCCGGGCTCAAAAACGAGGGTAAAATTAAATTTAAAATTTTTGGCATTTTTTTCGGCCCTTTTCGGCCTTTGCAAAAAATTTTTAAAAATACGTTTCTAGAGCAAATTTTTGAGCTCTTTCATGCTACGGTAGCGAAATTTGGATCCGGGGTCAAAAACGCGGGTAAAATTGAATTTAAAATTTTTGGCACTTTTTTCGGCCCTTTTTGCCCTTCGCAAAAAATTTTTAAAAAATACGTTTCTAAAGCTACTTTTTGGGCTCTTTCATGCTACGGTAGCGAAATTTGGATCCGGCGATCACATTATAGAAAAAAAAATTTTTGAAAACTTTGAAAAATTCTGGCACTTATTCTGGGCACTTAAAAAAATTGGCACTTACACTAAAATAAAGCTCTTATTTTTCTCTTTCATCTCGATTTTCATTTTTTCAAATCGGACGATCCGTTCAGGAGTTATAAACGAAAAATGAATTTTCTTCAACCCCCAAAATCGCCCCTTAGGGGTTGCAAAAAAAATTTTTGACTTCACCAGAAATCATCTCTGAGGTACCCGAACAAAGTACCAATGATAACTCAAAAATTTTTTTCGTGGGCAGCTACCTTATGGTTATCCTGTAGTAGCCTTTAGCGCCTTTAGTACAGCCTGCCTATCGGAGAATATGCAAACACAAATCCCTTATCACTATGCGAGAAGGAAAAAAAAAAATTACGATCACGTTTGATCCCGTTTCCCAGCTATTAAAAATAAAAAGAAAAGCAAACAGGAAACCAACCACATATCAGTAATTTCACGTGCCGCACGAATATTTTTATTTTTCCACCATATACATTTTTTTCCTTAAAAAAAAAAAAAGCTGTCTCATACGCGTGATGCGTGCTTCACGCACCCTGTTTCTCCTGTCAAATCTTCCCCAATTAGCGTCGCGTTCCATCCCTCAGCCTGCATTTCTTTTTCTTCTTTTCGATTTTTTTTTTTGTTTCGTTTCTCCCACGATTCCATTGTCCCAAGTCAAAACCTTAACTGCTTTCTTTTTTCGTCAGCGAAGAAAAAAAAAAAATGAAAATAAAAGAAAATAAAAGAAGAAAAAAAATCAGATTTTTAACATTATATGACTTCCAAACCCCAAAAGTAATTTCAAAACCGTTGGGGGTTTTTCGCAAAACACTCACAAAAAAAAAAAAAAAAAAAAAAAAAAAAAAAGCAGATGATTCATGCTGCAACAACAACTCGTGTGAGTCCAATTGGGAAGGTCGGGGCAACTGCATCTACCCAAGACGGACTTATAAATAATAATGTAGGAAATTAGTGATAAAATTTAAAAAAATATGTTCCTTTCTGTCATGGTTTCTGATCTACTCTAGTTCTTTTCACAAACAAAAAGGGGACTCAAATTTTTCAGGTGATGGAATGAAATAAAGTGAAAATCCTGATATTTTATTCACATGACCGCACAACATGAATCAGAGTCGAATCCTAGCGTGAAAAGTCCTAGCTCTGACCTGAGCTGCAAAACAGGGGTCAGGGAATTTCGAAAATTTGAAAAAAGATAAGTAATTTCGGCTTACCATTCCATTGACACCCGTATATCTCCACCCGCATGCAGACTGTCCTCCTGTGATAACTATACGGCAAAAATCGTACTCGGCTCGCCCAAACCGGAGGATTTAGTTCTCTTTTCGCCTCTAAATACGTGTTGGTATTTCCCATTATGACCTAAAAGAAAAAAAAAAGGTTAAAAATCAGTTGACAGATCCTTCGTGCGTGCCGAAAGAAAAACCGCCGCCATGTTTTCTTTAAAAAAAAAAAAAAAAAAAAAAAAAAAAAAGGAAAATATGATCGCGTGATTTCACCTTTTTATCGTCTGTTGGATCATTAAACATTTTCCTATTCTTCTCCCAACAGTTGCATTCTTGTCACATGTCAGCAGTTTTCTTATTCCCCCGTCACTGCTCTTTTTATTTTCCTTAAAACTGCCAAACCCTGGAGGCGCGGGGGTATAGGGAGCGGATTTAAAAAAATAAGAAACTTTCTTATGCCTCGTGAGAACCTCCGGGTTTTATCTTAAGAAATGATCTAATAAGAGTTATGTTACAGTTTGGTTACAACCGTCACTTTTCCCCGACAATGCACGATCCGCGTACGTGAAGAATTTCCAGTTTCCGTCTGTCTTTGACAAGTATTCGTGAAAATTCGCATCACGTCTCTTGTTCTCTACTGTCTCTACGTGTTCCCTTACTCGCAAGTCATTGTCTTCCCGAAAACTTGTCCTTTTCTCTTCATGTTTAACCTCTGACAGTTATTTATTTTCTTATCAACTTCCCCCGGGGTCCCCAGCTTCTCGAACACGTAGCCACTCATTTATATCTCGTTCCGTGACGAAGAAAAAAAAAGTGCGCAAGACGTACACAGAAAATTAAAAAAGCTCAGTTGCCGAAGATTAA
Organism: Liposcelis bostrychophila; assembly: GCA_037577465.1. Lineage (NCBI taxonomy): Eukaryota > Metazoa > Arthropoda > Insecta > Psocodea > Liposcelididae > Liposcelis > Liposcelis bostrychophila. Next base: position 12,831,347 of record CM075210.1, read on the forward strand.
GACGGCGTTTGATTGAAGAGAGAGTAAACACTCACCCTGTCAAAACGTTGCCAAGAAATCACGAACATGCCAACTTAGACAGCTCTAATAAGGTATTTCTTCATCAATCACAACTCTTTTTTTCACAGTTATAGCTAAAATAATGTCTCTATGGGAATAAATCTTTTTCTATTTCCGCTTTTTTGAGAAAAAAAGGGAAAAAAATGAAATCAGCTATATTTTCTAAATTCAAATATTTTTTCCCCCCCGAAAAAATGAAGACTGAAAGAGGGAGGAAATTCCTCCCCACTCCCGAATATGATGTGAAGTTACTGACAGATAACACAACAGATTTTCATTTTCCTCCACTATTATTTTCCAAAATCACGCGATGATACAAGAACCGGAATTACATTTTTTTCCTTCTCTTCTCTTCTTTCATTCAATTTTCAGAAGAATAAATTAATTCAGTGGCGATGCAACGATTCCACAACGCAACGTGTCCTTTCTTTTCGGAAGGAATAAAAGAGTAAAGGATAGCTTAAGGAGACAAATATTGCAGAACCACTGTGCTTTTTCTACTCGATTATTCTTACTCTTTCATTCGTATGATTAGGTTGTCTGCCTTTATTGAGGAGTTTAAGGGATTCATAAAACTTGTCCTTTAGTATGAGGACATGCTGTGCTTAACTTTTAAGGAGATTGCCTCCCATAGGAAAATACGTCTTCATTTGGCTAGACCCTTACCGAAGCTTCGGTAAGGTGAAAATGGTATCTGGGTACCTTCGCAAAGATACCCAGTTAAAATTTTCAATCCATTGGGCATCCTGTGGTTTGTGCAATAGATATCCACAGGATATTCAAATCCATGGGATATCCATAGGACGTCCAAAGGACGCTTTTTGGATCAGTGCGGACCTAGGTAAATCCAATAGACGTCCAATAAATATCTTCATGACATCCTGAAGACGTCCTCGGGACTGGATAGACTTTGATCTAAGGCTGATCAGATTTTCAGTTTACAAGTGTCCTTTTACGCCCAGGCATTCAGATATGACCCAGTGTGTACTATCATTGCGCTGCCACAAAAATAAAGATCTTAAAAATGTTCCCACACTAAGTTGAGCTCGATTATTTCATTCAAATTTAGCGCCTTTAGTACAGCCTGCCTATCGGAGAATATGCAAACACAAATCCCTTATCACTATGCGAGAAGGAAAAAAAAAAAAAATTACGATCACGTTTGATCCCGTTTCCCAGCTATTAAAAATAAAAAGAAAAGCAAACAGGAAACCAACCACATATCAGTAATTTCACGTGCCGCACGAATATTTTTATTTTTCCACCATATACATTTTTTTCCTTAAAAAAAAAAAAAAGCTGTCTCATACGCGTGATGCGTGCTTCACGCACCCTGTTTCTCCTGTCAAATCTTCCCCAATTAGCGTCGCGTTCCATCCCTCAGCCTGCATTTCTTTTTCTTCTTTTCGATTTTTTTTTTTTTTGTTTCGTTTCTCCCACGATTCCATTGTCCCAAGTCAAAACCTTAACTGCTTTCTTTTTTCGTCAGCGAAGAAAAAAAAATGAAAATAAAAGAAAATAAAAGAAGGAAAAAAAAAAGCTGTGGCATACTAGCAACGACAGCCAAATTAGAAAACGACAAAAAAATAAATAAATTTTAATTATAATTATCTTTGTGCCCTGCTCCTTTGTTCTCTTTTGTTTTTGTATAATGAGTGTAGGAAAAAAAGAAGAGGAAACGAGGACTATAAATATATGAAAATCTTAAAACGAACGCTTTTTTTTCTTTCTTCCTTAATTTTTTTTCTTTTTTTTTAGAAAATTCTGAAAAAAAATCGCTGATCTGACTTTTTCTTAATGAGTTTTTCCCCCCTTACGGACGGATTAGTCGGAAGCATGAGTATCAATCAAACATTTTTATATAACTAACTGGTGCCACGTCAGTATCGCTAATGACCCGATAAAAATTCTTTTAAAAAAAAAAATCCGGTCACTGCCATTTAATAGAGTCACGGGTTGTAATCAATGAACAAAATCTGTAAAAAAGCACGAGCTCTAGTTTTTTTTTTACACTCTTTTTCGACGTGACCTCCTCTTATAAAGAGCTCCATTAATAACATGTGCTGCAGCCATAAAAACAAAAATCGCGAGAATGAAGTATTCTCGATAAAAATCCTTTTCCGAAAGTTACGTTTAATTTTCCAGTGGCGGGGGCTCCGGCGACGTGTATATATTTATTTCGTATTCGCAAAGGAGAATTTTCCATATCTTTAAACAGACACGTGTAGAGGATGATACGCATCATAATAATTACGCTACATCGTAATCAAGGAAAAGGGAGGGAGAGCGAAGACATTTACGATGAGAAAAGATAATGAATTTGTAATGTATATATTGCAAAGTTTAAATCACGTTGCACTCCGCGAACCGAAAAACCTCCGACAATATGAGTATTACGGTGACTGATTTTACGATTTAATTTGTAACTTTGAGCTGCTTACTCATCTGATGCAAACAAAGTTGGAAGTTTATAAAGCATACTCGTTTTGTTACGAGTTTCGCGAAACATTTGTCTTTCACACCAGACAGAAAGCGAGAAAGCAATACCAGCGATTAAAGATGTGAAACGCGGAAATTTTAATTTTTTTTTCCGAATGTAATCCAAGGAAGCTCGAAAACCATAATTACAACATTTTAGATGATTTATCAAAGAACTCTTGAAAATCCTTCAATAATTACAGACGATAATAATACTGCTACACCTTTAAACCGTTTTCCCAACTAACTTTAAAGGTTTCCGAAACCCCCCCCCCCTCTTTTAAACCGAAAACCGCTAACTTCCAATATTCCACATGTCTCATTTCGAAAGCTTCAAAATCCATAAATCATGCATGGGAAATAGTAAAACTTTTAATCCAGCCAATAAAGCCGGGAGAGACTTAACCTCAGCGCCCGAATATCAAAACTGGACATAAATAATCCGAAGAAACCCGAAGCCTAATTATCAGATTCGACTATTCTCCAGAGCTTTTGTAAAGTAGCCTTTGGTCTGAGCCATTCATTACCTTTCTACTGTAATAATTTCTCATTTCCCGACGTCCTTTTTGTTTTCTAAAACATTTCAAATTCTCCCTAGCCTCCTTCTAATCAGAGTTCCTCTCCGTTTATTCATTATCCTCTTCGCGTACTCCGGAATAAACCGACCGAAAATGAAAATGACGACGGTCCACAACAACCGAAATTTCAAGAAAAGTTTGACTTTCTCCCTCAGTTTAAAATCTTTTTAGTCGGGGGTCACGACTAATTACAAAATAAAATAAAAAAAGGTTTTTACTTTTTTTTTTTTTCTGTTTCATTCAAATCGATTCGCTCGACTTTAAAAATAAAATAACCATTTTTTTTTCTTTTTTTCTTTTTGCAGTTTAAACATCGTACTCACGCAAACATTATAGATAACTCAGGCGACTTAAATATTGATTTCCCAATTTACTCCATCTCATAAAGTCGGCTTAGTAATATTCACGAAGTAATTTAATACTACATGAACGACTTTGAGGTCATCAAGGGAAAAAAAGAAAGCGATGGAGAAAGCGGATTTGTCTACGGATTTTTTTTCTTTTTTTTTTCTTCAAAAACATGGAAAGGTTTTATGTACATATTACGGTAAAAAAAGACGGATCCCCACAAAATCTACGGAAATAAACCGACTTTCAAACGGTTGTTAGTTCCATATTAAACCCCATTAAAACGATTTTCAACCTTTTTTTTTCTTTTCCTCTTAGTTTTTTTTTTTTTTTCCTCGGGTGTTATCTAGTTACAAGTCGGTCGCCACGTGTTCACATTTTGTTTTTTTAAAGCTGTGCCACAGTTTTGAATTTTAAGCATTATAATAAAAACTTTCAGCTTGTGTGAATAGGAATTCTTACGGTTTTTACTAGGGGAAAACGTAGATTGGAAAAGAGCGAGCGGATGGCGGACAGCAGGGAAATGAAGTTATGTAAAATATTTTTACGATTTGAAAGATTTTACAAAGTCCAGCAAATGAGATTCTTGAAATTAAAGCATGCAGCAACTACTTTGCTAGAAAGCGATGGAAAATTAAAATAATATTTTCGCTCCAAAATAACGAATAAGAATATTTCAATTGGTTGAGGGGTTTCCCGGCTCAAAAAATAAATGGAAACCGTAGTGCAAAAATTCAATGGTAATGTAAGTGATGCAAACAATTCAAATGCAATGGTAGTGCCAAATAATGCAAGTAATGCAGCGAGATTGCATTTACTATAACGAAGTGGTATTATCTGATGCAAAGATAATGCAATCGGCAATGTAGTGGCAATGCAAACGTACGAGGGGTGTCCAGAAAATAATGTCCAAAGGTGAATAACTTTAGCTGATACGATAGTAAAATTTTTTCAATTATACCATCTTAATCTACATTTAATCTAGTCTAAGAAAATGCGTATTTTTTTTTTTTTTTTTTTTTTTTTGAAAAATTTTGAAATTTTCGTAAAGACCGAAAAATCAAAAATTTTACTTTTATGTAAAAATGGTAGCTTTCTAATCAATTTTTATGCAGATTACTCTTATTAATTTGCAAAAAAAAGAGATTTTATCTTTACTTTCTTCTGATTTTCATCTTCAAAAAAATAATTGTTACAATTCCTTCTTCTTTTTCTAAAATAAGATTAAGCGTCCAAAAGAGAACAGTGAAATTTATTTTTAAAAAATTTAATAAAATCAAATCAAAATGAAAGTTAGAATTTATCTAAGACAAACGATTACTGCGCGATTATATTTTTCCAAAATTCTTAAAAAATACGAATTTCAAAAAAAAAAAAAAAAAAATAAAATAAAATAAAATAAAATAAAATATGGCTATTGGCTATAGCGTATATTTTCCTAATTTTTTTAATTTATTTTGGCCTCTATCATTAAAACGATATAAGTTTTAACTATATTTTCGTGATCCGCATAAAAATCCGAATAAGAGACAATTTTATTTTTACTTAAAAATAAAATTTTTGATTTATCTGTCTTTGGAATCATGCAAGTATTACGTAAGCATTTTTTGCCTATTTTGTATCACTCCCCTCCCTGGGTATAAGCAAGCGTAAGAAATGGTCGACCCCCCTCTCTCCCTTCCTAATATTACGTAAGATTTTTTTTTCTCTTATTAATTTGCAAAAAAAAGAGATTTTATCTTTACTTTCTTCTGATTTTCATCTTCAAAAAAATAATTGTTACAATTCCTTCTTCTTTTTCTAAAATAAGATTAAGCGTCCAAAAGAGAACAGTGAAATTTATTTTTAAAAAATTTAATAAAATCAAATCAAAAATGAATTTTAATGAATCACAAAATGAAATTATGAATTAATGAGGCCTTTTTTACACTGATTAATACAGCAAATAATTTTTAATGGCAAATTTTTAAAATTTCAAATCTAAGTAAGACATGGAATACCCCTCTCCCTTCCGTAAGCAGCCGTACGCATTCCATCAGCCCTCTCCCCCCCCCCGTCCCTCCCCTGTTAAGTGCTTACGTAATATTTTTATGATCCCTTTACGGGAATTTTGAAAATTATTAAGTCCCCGTGGATAAAAGCTGAAAGACTTCTAAAAACTCTGAATAAATTCTGGCAATATTCTATCAACTACTATAAAAGAATCAGGGGGTGCCGAAATCCAAAAATTCTTAGAATAAGGGCAACCCTCCCTGCGGATGGACACGGTCAAAACAGTTCACTAAATCCCTACGTAATTTATGGACGAGCCCTAAACATCTAAACTTATTTCTTTCAATTTTCGGCCAACTTAACCCCGTTTTATTATTATTTAAAAGAACTAAAAACGCATAATAATTGAAGTGATATCTTAGATTACAATAATAATGCACATAATAAGCTCTAGAAGTATCTTGAAATGTTGTACACATCATACGCCTGTCAGCCAGTCATCTAGCAAAGAAAAAAAAAATGCCACCCCGTTTGTTTGTTCATATTGTCTAAAGCAAACTAAAGGAATGGAACGTTCGTTATCTCACAGAACGAACCAAACAATACCAACTTAATACTCTTTTATACGCTTATATGATGAATGATTATTACCAAGCCTACTCCCCCCCCTTAAATTGATGCATTTTCGAAAGGAAAAAGAATGGATGTATAAATAATTTACAATTTAGGTTGAAGGGGAAAGGTTTTTAGGATTGATGCAAGCTAGTCTGTATAATGGATGTAATTTGTCATGCATTTTATGATTTTCTTTTTTTCCCCCTCCCGACGAAGATTTTGTACTTGTCATTGTTTTTGATATATTTAGGCCTTTGTATATACGTTCAACCCCAAATTGAAAATACATCGCTTGGAAGCTCGGACCAAGATTTTTTTTTTTTACTACTACCCAGGGCTGCAATTCCGATTAATTTTTATTCGGAATCAAAATCGGAATATATGCCATTTTAAAAGTAATGGAATCGGAATCGGAATCAAGTCTAAAATCGGTTCGGAATCGGAATCAAGTCTAAAATCGGTTCGAAATCGGCATCGGCATCGGCATCGGCATCGGCATCGGCATCCAAAAAAATATTTTAGATTCAGATTGACTTACGAAGCACGAAAATACCGTTATTACAGTTATTAATTTTGGTTGAAATCGGAAATGAATCGGGATTGGCGTCGCTAAAATATTTTTTAGTTGGAATCGAAATTGGGATCTAAAATTTTTTTCCATCTTTCGGAATCGGAATTGGAATCGAAATCGGAATCTTACTTTAAAATAATCAAAATTCTACAGAATCGGAATCGGAATTGCAGCCCTGCTTTTTATTTTCCGACTGCTTAAAGAAGAAAGAAGGAAAGAAAGAAAAAGAAAAAAAGGAAAATCAACAGGAATGATAAAATTCTGTCACCTTAGAGAGAAAAATCGACGCGAGTTCAGACTTTAGAAAAAGTTTCTTTTTATAAAAATGAAAGTTTTTTCGAAATGTTTCCATTTTTCACTTCCTAGCTTTCTCATTTTCACTCGAAATAATGCCCATATTTCTTACAGAGAAAACACCTCTTTACGTTTAACCTTTTTCTTTTTGTTTGCGTCATTTTTGCCGAACGGATTCCAAAAGAGAATTTGAAAGCAGTGAAACTTTAACAAAAAAAAAAAAAGTTGATTTCGAAATTTATACAATATGTGAAAAGGGGGTCCCCTAGGTAACCGCAACAGTGCCTGGTACGCATTTATTCGACCTCAGCAGTTCATACAGACCACAAGCAACAACCCTCTGACGCGGGGACTTTTAGTTTATCTTATAAGCGACGACATCCTGTAAAAGTTTTTTTTTTTATATAAATTTTTTTTTAACGGTATTATGTATTTTTTTTAAAAAGTTTTTTTTTTTATAGATAGTTTACAATGACGGATCGAGCTTGTTTCTTTAGCTATTCGATAAATTAATAGGCTTGGGGAACTCTAAATTGAGCTAGGGATCGAGGTTTTTGTTGCTTCCATAACGTTTGAGTCACCATGGTAATGGGATTTAATTCTGATAGCTTTTGATCGTATGGGGATCATAATCCATTTTGTCAATGTGACGTCGATATCTTTGTAGATCAGTTTTAAACACTGTCACGCCTGAGTAGAATGATCGAAATTGACAAATTAATCCGATTTACCGTTGTACATTGGACGATGGTCATTCATCAAATGTTTCGACCTAGTTCCCAAAGAAAATGGGAAAGGAATTCGATTAAAAGCTCGACCCTTATAGTCACCTCAACCACCTTCTTTTGATATTCGATATCGGCCCCATTTACTTCGGTCAGTTCCTCTTACCTCGTCTCCTTTGATATCACGGTAGCGAACCCATTTCCCGATTTTAGGCCTCCAATACTCCAGCAAATACGCCTCTGCGAATTCTTGGCCTTGGCCGTTTCCGAAGCGGCCTTGAGTTTCCACCGCCGTTATCACATGGACCGTGTGGAGATCGATTTCCAACCATTCCCTAGGGTTTGTTGTTATCTGCTGCTTCGGACACCAAGCTCCTCCGTGATTTTCGGTTCTGACTCTGCAAAAAGAAAAAAGAAAAATGGGGATTAATATTTTCCGGTCGTTTTTCCAATTTTAAAATTTACCCAGCATTTTTTTTTTTTTTTTTTCCTTTTTAAAAAGCATACCACGAAATTTTTATCTCACTGCTGATTTTTTTTTCTCTCCTTTTAATCATAGCTTCGAACGGAAGCGGGAGAGGAGGGAACCCGGGATGAAAACGAAAATTTTATTTCCGGAATTAAGATAACTGACCGGATGTTTTCTTTTGTATCCTCACCAGTTTCCTTTCAAAATAAGCTGTCTATAGTTTCTTCCCCCTGAGGAATGTAATGCTCTTCCTTCTATAAATAGTTTTTCTTCGTCTAAGGCGACAACCCTACCGTATATAGAAACATCAAATTTTTAGGAAAAACAAAAACCGGAAAGCGGGGGGAAAGGAAAAAGGGAAAATGAAGTGATGAAAAACCCTAACTGGGAGGAAAAAAAAAAGTTTTTAAGTGAAAGTTATATTGCCAACTGCAAGATACGTGTTTTGATTGTGAAATATACCTTACTGTATATTTTAAATCGTCTCTTTTTTTTTTTTTTTTTAAGGGAACTTTAACTAAGAAGAATAATATTCGAAGTACTGAGATTATAATCAGTTCATGGCACAACAGATTTTCCTTCTTTTTTTTTTTTTTTATTCATTTCAATCGAATCGCTGTCATTTCAGCATCATTGCAATTCCCTCGATTTTTCTTTTCTTTTCTTTCCCTTTTGACGTAAATTTACTTTCTCAACTCGAATCTTTTTTTTTTATATACTTGTGGTAAGATTCCTTTAGGGTGGCGCTTGGATTCTGATTGCCTCGAATCAATTTCTTGAGATTTTTAGGTGGGAAAACTTTTCTTTCTTTAAAAAAAAAAAGTCAAAAAGTGCTTTTTAAAGTCATCAGAAGAGAATTTTCCTCCTTCTCCCTTGCTCCCTTGCGAGGGTTATAAATGCATTCTTTTGTTACATTTTTTATCTGAAAAAAAAAAAGTATAAAAAGTGCTTCTGAAAACCGTAATGCAGACGAAATCCATTGCATCAAAATAGTGGTTAGAACTAGGTCAGGGGTTGACCGTAAAACGTGAAAACATGTGTAAAATTGTAATTAAATTGAAATTTGGTCGGGAAGAAACGGTTTAGAAACCTTGGTTTCCCGTGAGTAATTGCATTCATTAGTCAACTTGAGGCATTTTACTTTATCACCAGAAAGACAAGGGGAGAAAAAAAAATAGAAAAAAAGAAACTGCTGACAGAAAATGGGTGTAAGTTACAAAACAACGTCGTTATTGCACACGATCAGTGAAGTGTACTTGAACGACATGCTTTCCTGCTTATTTTTATTGTTATTGTTATCTAAAGAAAGAAAAACGAAAGGGAGGGACTCTTATATCCGATTCTTTAACCTAAGGTAAAGGCGCCCTTACATAATTTACATCACCAATTTCATTTATTTATTTATTATTTTTTTTCGCAAATAATTTAAAAAACAAAATGGCACTAGCTACAGCATGAACAGTTTCAGCCTCAAGGGCATGGCTTCCAAAATGAGATTGTAATGATGATAACTGATCTTCGTCTCGGAGCCGACACATGAAAGAAGAAGCCTTTAATTTTCAGAAAAAATAAACCAGGTCTACTCTTGGCAGATAGAAACTGTCATCTTACTTATCAGGTACTCTCGGTCATCTTACACTGGGCATTCCATCAAAATCCCAGTTTATAAGTACTTTAGATTTGAATGATGATCCTCATCGAAAAATATGACGTACTTTCTTCTTCTTCTTCTAAGTGCCAGCTCCGCGACGAAGACTGGCTTTCATCTGGACTATTTTTACTTTATCGACCGCTGCTCGATAAAGACCCAAGGAATCGACACCAAACCAGTCTCTAAGATTTTTGAGTGAGGTTTTCCTACGACCCTGACCGCGCTTACTCTCGGTCTTACCCTCCATCACAAGCTGAAGGAGGCGATATTTTTCATTTCTCATTACATGGCCGAAATAATCGAGCTTCCGACGCTTGATCTCGTACAGAACTTCTACTTCCTTCTTCATACGAGCCAAGACGTCAGTATTTCTCAGCCTGTCAGTCCACGAAATTTTAAGCATTCGACGGTATACCCACATCTCAAAAGCCTCCAACTTCTTTTCCAACGTCCTAGTTGACGTACTTTAAACGTCAAAAAGACGTCATCAGGCACACAGTAAAAAATTTTATGTCAAAATCAACATCCCAGCGAGAAGGATGACGTCATCCCTTAAAATCGACGTCTTTTTGACGTCATATTCCGGTCATTTTTTAAGAGATTCCTTAAGTTTTGCCGTCACCCTAAAAAAATATGACGTCTTTCGAACGTCATTTTTCTCGCTGGGATAAATCAACATAAGCAGGTCCACATAATTTTTATGTTGTTTTTGTTTTATGTTTGCCTTATGGGAGAAACAACATAAAAAATTTATGTGGACCTCTTAGAACATATTTACATAATATTTTTTACTGTGCATGGTCACATTCTGGGACGATTTTGCGAATCGAAAAGGCGTGAAATGACGTCTTCAAGAATGACCGATAATAAAATTTGTGAGTGGATGACGTCAAGAAGACGTCTTATTGGCGCCTAAAAGAGACGACATTAGCATTTCGAAATCGAGTGACGTCATCTGGACGAAATCAAGACGTCATCCACGAGCTTAAGACGTCATTTTGACGTCAAAAAACTCGTGAAGAAAGTTTCTGAAAATGGCCATGCCTAATGACCAAAATGTGACGCGTCACCTTGACGTCACCTTTTCGTGGGGTCGGTTATTTTCGTCTGGATGTCAAATGCTGGGGACTGGCGATAGTTGAGTAGCTGACACTATAGCAGCCGTTTTTTAAGCAATCGGTCTTTTTTTTTTAAACACCAAAAACAAACCATGTCTAGTGCTACCCGAGTTATAGTTACGGTATCGCTAATCAACGGCATTAAAACCATCATGATTTCCTGTCCGAAGCCAACATTAGGCGACACGACCAACTTCCAAAAATAACTTTTTGGAAATAATGGAGGTGATATAAACTATACACAACCTTTATTTTATTTTCTTACTTTATTCTACTTTGCTTGATTTTATTCGATTTTTTTAAGCTTTTTATCAAGTAAAAAGAACTCGAAACCCGTGAATAAATATTAACAGGGAAATCCGATTCTAAATTAATTCCAGTCCGGTAAGCATTGCTTACGGAAAAAAAGAGAAGAAAACTGCTGAAAATTGAAAATCCTCTTTTTTTTCTTTTCGTTTTCTTCTTATTTTTTTTTTTATTTTTCGCCCCTTGAACGACCTTGGAAAAGCATCTTCCCTTTTTACTATTTATTTCCCTCAGCTATTTTTGTATTTTTTTTCTCTTTGTTCACCTTCCCTCTTAATACCTTTTTTTTCCTACTTTTCTTTTCCCATTTCATTTCTCTATTTATTTTTCTTCTCATTTTCTATGTATATTGCTATTTAAATTTTTCAAGAAGGCTATAAAAAAAGACACAGCTCACCTAGTCTCGCACACAATACACTATATTAAGTTAGGTTAGTTTCGTTAGCACAGCATCCTCGCTACAGTATTCCTATCTCTTTCTTTTATCCCCTACAGTCATGAGCTCGCCTGTTGCAGAAAATCGTTATCAAAAACGTTAATATTCTCATTTTTTTTAATAAACAGGGACTCAGGTAAGAGCGAAAAAAAAAATTTAATATCATGAATTTATGAACTATAAATAAGAGAAGAAAAAAAAACCCCGAGGGCGTTTCCCTTCTGGAGATAAACGGTAAAAATGTAAGACCCGAGCGTAAACAAAGCTTTCTTGGTGTGAAGAAGAACCCCAGAGTTTTATTGTTTCCTAAGGGCAGCAATTGAGGGCATGCAACGTCAATAAAGGGGAACATCAAACGGAGCATACAAAATCGTACGACTGTCTAGAACATTGAATTACACCGCCATAAAATGAAAATAAAATTTGTGTATTTTTTTTCGGGGGGAGGGGGGGGGAGAAAGACATCCCCTTAAAATGCATCATTTTTATTGAAAACTCAAGAGGCGTTTACAAAAGTATCGTTTTGTAATTAGTATCATCCCTCCTTGGACAACCCAAAGAGAATTAAAGTTTGACGGGGGACCTCAAGGGACCTTCCAATGAACCAGAGTTTGTTAGTAATTAAGGGCGAAAGTTGATGGGTCTTGGGACCTGGCATTAAAACAATAAAGCCAGGATGTTGAGAATAGGATCAACAGGATATCCCCATGTAAAAAAAAAAAAAAAAAATGAAAATTCTTTAACTTTTTTTGTTATAATTTTTTTAAAAATAATTTTCCACAGTTTAAAAAACCTTCAAGAGACCTCACAATTAATATGACATCAAAGTACATTATTACCTTTGAAGCCCAAGAGATCGCAATCTCAAGTATTTAACGTCAAAATTCTTACTTTGAATTGCATTCCTGTCATTTTGAAATGATAAAAGCTCTTTGTGTACATAACTTTGTCATCATAAAACATCCACCTCTTCCTCTTTTCTTTAATAATCTCCATCACCTTTTTCTCTCTTTCTGTTGTTTTCCAGTCCTTGCTCTTGTTTCCCGGAAACTGTTTTCGGGTTTAGTTAAAATTTAAATTTTGCTTCATGTAAATATTCTTGCGGAAAAGATAAATGAATATTCTTTTCTTCCTTCGGTAACGATCCTCAAGGACACTTCAAAACGGGGAAAATTTTCTAAAAATACCCAAGCTTTCCTTCCATCCCTCTTGCCAGGAACGTAATCTTCGCTTTGCAAGGCTTCCCTCTCATTTAAAAGTTCACGAGCGGAGTGACCTCGGTATAATAAATGATTCTTAACGGAGTGCCCCATTAATAACTCAAAAGAAAATGCCACCTAAGAAACAAATACATCGTTAACGTAGATAATGATTTATCTTTTTCTGTTTTTGATTAAGACATTTATTTTTGTGTCGAAGACTTTTTTCCGAATGTTGTTATTTTTTTTTTCTGTAACGCGCTCTTATCTATAAAAAAATAAACCATAAACACCGGGGAAAAAAAGTTTTCGGAAGAGAGGGAAAAAAAATGAAAAAAATAAATAAATTTTACTGCTGCGGAAATAAAAAAAATGTTCCCCTTTGGAAATTTATTCGTAAACAACCATCAGCGTTTGGAATTGACTATCGGACATGGCCATTCAATTTTATCGAGCCATTTTATATTTATTTAGTCTCGTCTGAGTTGCCTACACCTGTGTGTAACGTTCCGGAGTTATATGAAATAAAACCAGGTCCCCCCCCCTCTCCATCAAGCCCTGAGTTTTCAGTTTTTGTTTGCTGACTAGCGGATTAGGCGCAATGCGATTTTTACCTCTTGGCTGAGCACAAACTTCTCCTATCGTGGAAAATTATGAATATAAATAGGTTTTGCGAAAAGTGTCGGATCCAAAAGCGAATTATTCACAGTTTGCTTGTAAAATTTACAAGTTTAAACATGTATAACTCCCAGAGTCCTTTCCCCTCCACTATGATTATAGTTTGGAACTTTGTCAAGTGAAAACTGAAATCTAGATTGAAATTCAAAGTTTCATGATTCAATTTGACATATCACTATTTTAAAGGGAATTCCCTATGATTTATGCTACTAGCTTTGAGAGAAGTTTCCGTATGGATCCTATGATCTTCGACTTAATAAAGTTTGAAAAATTGAGTATGTAGTTAAAGTAGTTTGAATGGGTTGAGAGTTAGATGCGAAATCGAAATGGGATATCTGCGCCCGTTTGAAGGAATCGGAGAGGAAACGGATGAATGATTTTGGAATTTTGGAATTGTAGATGTAGATGGAGAAGCAAAGAGGCGCAGCTATCAGTCTTACAAAAAGCTAAAGCGAAGTGTCTAATATCGAATATGTGAGATAATGCACAAGGAGAAAGAAATAAATGAAAGTCAATTTTATCGACAACTTTAGATTTGCCAAAACTCGTAGTGGTCATTTAGTGTGATAGTGTCCAAGTCTTCCTTGTTGTGGAATGGTGTGAAAACGATACAATTCAAAATGGTTATAATGGTCTCGGTTGTAATTGAAACTCGGCTATAGTGGACTAAACCCTCTGGTCCCAATCTTAATACCTTTAGGGCAATGTAAAAATACATCGCTTATAATGAACCTCGGGTATAGTAAGCCGCTTTCCGGAAAAATGGCCGATTTTTGAAGGAATTACACGCGTTTTAGGACAAAATTCGCCTTTTCTATAGAAAAAATGACCTTGATTTTGGGGAAATTTAAAAAGAAATGTTAGTAAAAAGATATAACAGTCACAATTTTATCAATTTTTCCCTGAAAATCGGAGGAAAAAAATGGTACTGAACTGTAACTTATAATAGGCTGAAAAGAGTTTTGAACAATAATCCTCCACTTCCGTTTTTGGCACTATTCTGACGCAGTCATATTTTTTGGTTATAGTGAACCTTGGTTGTAGTGAACTACTTTTGACCAGTTTCCTGGAGTCCACAATAACCGATGCAGACTGTAGTAATATTCAGGTCCAACAGAAGATATTAAATGTTAATATTTAGCCTATCCTTACCGTATTGCGAATGTATCTTTTAACCTATTGGCCCGAATGATCTCAGGATGCGGCTTTGAAGCATGAGCCTGGGATACTGCAAAGTGTATGCAATTCATTTCTTTTTTCTCAGTTTCTGTCAATTTTTCTTTATTGTATTTATTAGATATTTTCGGAATGTGTATTGCACAAAGATCCATTTAGGTAATTTAGTTTCGGAGATAATTCCATAATTTTTCAGTAAAATGAGACCTCACGACTAATATTTAGAAAGCTAATTAGAGACAGCCAGGAATGAATGGCAAAAGAAAAGCCAGAAGAATAAAAAACACATGCGGTTCATGCTGATATTGATAGGTATCTGCCTTAATAACATACGCTAAGTCAGAATAGCTAAATTATAGTCCGTCTGCATTCTGCAAGGAGGGCCACCAAGGTGTTTTTTTTTTAAAGCTTTCTTCAGTTCAAGAAAAATTAAGTCATGAAAAAATAGGCATTTTTGCTTTATACTAAATGAATCCTGCAGGAAGAGCAGTAATAATAATAACCCAAATTCGGAAAGCGGCAGTGAGTTGTCATTCTGGAGACATTGAAAACCAAGGATCCTCCAACAGAAAATAGTTGGGACTGCATTAACGCTGTACCGTAATTACCAACGCGAATACGCGACAGAGTCAGATCAAACTCAAAGGATTTTAGGAGGACCCCCGGACCACAAAAATACACAATTAACACCACATCGGATTAAAAACGGATATCCCCCTAAGAACAAACTCATTGAACGCTATGTTACATGCATTTATGAAAATAATTCAAAAAACGTGTTCCACCCTATTATCATTATCATTATAACCTCCACAATCCTCATTTTTTAAATGTTTGGGTGTCTCCTTCCAACATGAAAATAAATCGTAGCCTCATAATCCTGATATAATGTATGTGTTCGGGTGATTCCAACAAGTTTGGCTTTCATCGTCCCGAATGAAAATAACATTTTTTCCGTCGTCACTTCTCGTCATCATCACTCCCTGCGAGTGTGTGTTATAATTACGTGTAGAATAACGATCATACGTCCGTGATTTCTTTTATTTGATGCGTATTTGTCTTGTCTTATTAGTCTCTTCCGTCTTGTCTGACTGCTTCTATTCTTGTCAGTGGCGTAAGATTTTTTTTTCCCCTTTCGTGTTCCTGCCTTTTTTTTTTCTTTTGGTTTACAAAATTTAAGAAAAAAGTAAAAGAAAACAATTAACAGTGATTAATTATAATGGTAACCGGTAGAGCGCATCTTTGTTTACTTTGACGGTTAAATTAATTATAATAAACGCCATTCACAATTTCAATCAGAATGGGGTTTCAACGTTAAAAATATTTTGGATCGGATCCATAAATTTTTCAAACAAAAATTTAAATCGATTATTAAGCGATCCTTAAATTGTAAGACATTGATATCTTCAAGAAATCGTTTTCCTTTTTTCGTGATGAGAAATCAAATGAACTCAAGATGAGATTACAAGCATTTATCGACATGTAATATTCATCGGGTAGCATAGATTACAAAACGACCCAAAACTATTATCTATGCATTAGTGAGTTAATTAATGGGAGGTGATGTGTCTATGGCGGCTACAGGTTTTCTCAAAACGGAAAGTCATCAATATTAGAAGGAACAGGGAAGAGAAAACTTTCTGTAACAAAAGGGAGATTATCGGGTCGGGTGTGTTAAAACTCTTCCCTAATACTCACGAACCGACAAGTTGTTTCAATCATTTGGCTGGGGTTAAAGTGTAAAATGACTTGGGCTAACTTACGGAAACGTAATGGGCTTGGACGTTTTCATACAACATTTAAGTTTGCTGAAACAACACCATTACTTGACCAGCAAACGGTTGATACGATAAACTGGATTAAGGTTTTTGTTACGTGCCAGAAGCTTTTATATCGATTAAGGCGAGTCTTTCGTAGATTAGCTATCGTTTTCTCAAAATCTTTTTAAAATAGTTTTGTTTCGCTACCTTTCGAAAAAAAAAGAAAAAAAAAATTCCCCCATTAAAATTTTAATAATAAATCATTGAAATTACGTAATTTATGACATGAATATTTCAAATGTTAAAAGACAAAAATTCCTTAAACCAGCTGCCAAATCCGAAAACGTGAAACTTATTAATAATATATATTTTTTTATATGTCAATTTACACCTAAAGGATAAGGAAACCTCCTGCTCCCGCGACTTTTTTTTTCTTGTCTTTCTCTTTTGCCCCCTTGTTCCGGTCGAATTACCGGTTTTTAAACTTGGCTGCATTCCCGAAAAAAAAGGCGATATATACAAAACAAACGAAATAATTTTATATTCGCTTCAATAAATCATAATGGAGTATAAGAGGGGACGTGCTATATTAAAATACACGCAAAAAGCGACGTCGAGGAAAGAGCGAGGCAGCGTTTTTACCTCCCCGTATAAATATTGGAACGACGACTCAAAGAAGTACATTTCAGAAATTAAGATAAGGAATGATTTACACACCATTGGTTTCTCCGTTATACTGTTAGTTCAACAAGATTAAGATATTTTACTACTATTCTTAATACCTCGTTTTATTAAGATACCGATTTTATGTTACTCGGTTGCGGTTCGTTTATAGATTTTTTTTTTTTAATGTTTATTTTTTAACTTTTTATAAAAAAGTCAACAATGATTTCAGGACACATTAAAAGTTTTTCTCGGGAGGAAAAGGAGCGGAAGTGATAAGTACAAAGAAGGATCATATATTATGTTGATCAGGCGGAAGTCGAAATTTCAACTCATGTGACAGAGCAAACATTACCAAATTTATGGAATGAAGCATTGTCAGTTTAAAAAATGACTTCTCTTGTGGAGAAAAAGTTGAGCTTCTGAGGTAGTTTCGGGGAGACTAAGAAAAAAATCGCATTTTTTATGCTTGATATTAGTTCTGAGAACCGTCTACAGAGCGAATCCTTGTGAAATCTAAGCAGGTTTATTTGGGACCGATAAATGCATTGTATTAATGATGATTCGATCAAGATTTTCAAGGAGCTACTGATCTCATAGATTTTTAAAGCCTGAAAAAGTTGACAAAAATATGGCTCGAATGACGAATTTACAATATTTTTGTTAACATTCCCATTTTTAGGTATACGTTTTTGCTAACTTGGTTAGTATATTTTGCTGGTTATTTTAAGAATGTCCCATGGACTGATAATGCAATCTGAGTAACTAAGCCAAGTAATTCAAGGTAATTCATGAGAAACTCCAAGTAATTCAAGAGCAAGCATACTTGGCAATTCAAGAGTGAGCAATGTGTGCAAGAGTAAGCGTATTTTGTTTCTTTGCTATCATCTGGGCTGCAAGCCATTTTCGGTTGCGCCCATGTTAAGGGCATTGAACCGAACCGGATTTCCCATAAGCTAAACATAGGAACCGAAACCGGAATTTTTGCCGCTTCACAAGCCCTAGCTATCATAAAGTTTTCTTTTTCAAAAATAAGGAAAAAGAATTCTGCGAAAATATCCAAGCTCTACAGGCTTTTATCACAAGCAAAATTTCAAAATTCATCCTCAATAAGTAAAACAAGTAGAAATATGTTTTACAGCCTAACTCAACAAAAACGTTTGTATCGACCATTCGGAAAGCTTCTCATTCCATTCATAATTCCGTAATACGCAGAACACTAGAGAGGAATTTCTAGGAAAATAATAATTAGAGAGATGTTCCTATGTTTGAATTTCGAAACTTCCCCCGAATTTCCATGAAGTTAATTAATGACGAAAAGCCCCTCGGAAAAGTCATAAATAGTATTAACAAACGAATAAAGTAGTAGAAAATCAACCATAAAGAAAAGGTCGTACACGAAACGCACCCACCGTATGCTCCACTTTTGTATAAAGAGAGAAATAAATGCCCATAAAAAAAAAAAAAAAAAAAACATGAATATAACAGTGGAAAGAGAATGTTCCAAACGTCGCGGTTTTCCATTTCCATGGTCTATACTCGAAAGCTCCATTACAAGAAACAAGAGGCTTCCGGAGAAAATTCACACAGTTCTCTCTCTCTCCCTCTTCAACCGAAAAATTTTCGAAAACCACCGAAACCCGGATTATTTTACAAAAGTACACAGAATGCCTATAAGACATTTGGACAGGAAATGATCGTTAGTCCCGTAAAATGAGAAATTGAAAGTTTCACCCGTCTCTTTGATCCTTTTGTGAAAGGACAGACCAAATGAAAAACCTTTTTTGAACGGAAAATGAAACTTGTGTTCTGAAAAAGAAAAGGCCTTCGACTTTATTAGCAAAAGTACGAAGACTACTTCATTATTCAAAATGGACGCAGCTCACCATTTTTTTTTTTTTTTTTGAAAGGGGGGGAGGGAATCAGGCCGCTTTCGAAGGAATTCGATGTTGTTCTTCTTCTTTTTATCAGGGAAATTTTACGAGCATTCCTCTTTTGTTGCGTTAATAAAGGTTGTGTGAAAGCATTTATGTTATGTAAAGAAACAGCGATGAAATAATTATACGGTCCGCTTGTACGGTTTATTGGCATCCCGCAACTAAATATTCACGGGCAAGTTATAAATTTTCTTCCTTTACAGTAACAAAGCCTTTGGAATTTTTTTCTTTTTTTCAATTTTCATTGTTCCGCATCTTTATTCAAGAGCTTTAGACGAAAAAAAAAAAAAATAAAAAAAATTCCAAATATTCTTCCCCACGGGTCTTTAAACCCAATCAATTGAGTAAACTTTCCTTCCGCACCAAGGTGAAAAACTGAAAATAAATATTAATATTGCAAATTTTCCGGAAAATATATTTGTTTTTTGTTTCGCTATTTTCTCCACCGAAATAAAAGGGAAAATACGAAAAAAAAAAGAAAGAAATGATTCCTTCTTTCCATATAATTACGCAATTTTCTCGACATTCATCATGAAATAACGGAATTATAATTCGAGAAACTTCGTGTGTAAAGCTCATTTCATTAAAAGCTTCTAAAAAAATAAAGTAGCAATGGCGGAGAACAATAAGCCGATATTTTTTCCTTCTTTTTTTATTATTGGGGAGAAGAAAAGGGCCACCACCTGAAGAAGAAAAAAAAAACGATTAACGAAAAGAACTGTAGTACGATAAGGAACTCCGATCTCGATAAAGCTCTTAAAGAAAATAAAAGAAGGAAAAAGAACACAAAAGGAAAAAAAAAAGGAAGAATAAGGTCAATAAATAGAATTCGTCCCTCTTAAAAGAAACCAAATCCACCCTTAGCCCTCAGCAAGGCCATAAGTCTTCCTCCCGCCCTTGTGGCACCTTTAGGGTTCAACTTTTGAAGGGATTTTTTCGGTTATCTTTTTTTTTTTTTTTTTCTTCCTCCCTGTCTCCCCGTTCTTGCATCTAAACAATTCATAAAAATGTTATTTTTGAATGTAATGAATTTTTAAGTGGGAAATGTTTCCAGAAAAGAATAAAATGGTTCCCGTGCGAACTGAAACGTAATCCGCAACGCCAAATCCAATCGTCGTGGAAAAAAATTATACAGTCAAAGCTCATGGGAGAAAAAAATTCATCGCATTAAGGAAAAAGGCGCATTCCTGGGGGCTTGAAACCGGAAACAGAATTTACGCGGGGGAAACTAGGGAAAAAAAAAGGAGGGGGTAAACAATGTAAATTGTAAATGATGTACACATTGTTCTTTTGCCAGGCTTATAACAACGTGAAAAATTAAAAGCGACGTTTTATCTTCACTCCAACCCCCTCCCCCTCCCACCCCTCGTTTTTTTTTTTTTTAAACATAACCATCGGCCCCCTTCGTCACCTCCCGAAATCCTTTTGCGGCAGGGCGTTGTCCTCATAAAACAAAAATTCTTTAGAAAGCATTACACGCCACTTTTCGATTTATCGCTTTTTTTTCCCCATCATTTCTCGGTTGGTTTCATTTTTTCGCCTTTCTCGTTGATTTTGTACACATGCATGATTCGTTTTTAAGCAAAAAGAAAATAAAGACAAGTAATAAATATCGTTTTAGGACGTTTACTTACTCGAGAGGAGTTGAGAAAACAAGCAAAGCATCAAAAGGGATTTTCGTGGAAGAAGAAAAAAAATAAGACGGGGGAGAAAAAAAAAACCGTGTAATCCAATGAGAAAAAGAACAAGTGTGGCCGAACTCTTGATTTATAGTTTTGATGTGACCAAGACACTGTTTGTAACGGATCGATGGGACATCATGGTCGAAAGCTTTATAACTTCATCGCTTTTTTATCTCATTTCCGTTGTAACCGCTTTCTTGTTCTCATGGTAATGGTAGCTATTAGTTAAAGTATTGGACGTCGGTTTTTTTTATGTTCGAACAAGGTGAAGCAGACATTTCGTTGCCGGCGATTTCAAACTCGATTTTCAAGAAATTCGGAGTAGTCGATGGGAAATTCGAGTTGTAGACTACGTCAATTTTTTAGGTTCAATGAGGCTGTAATTATTCTGTCGTAAAAAATTTAAGCTAAGATTTAGCGATTACTTTCTTTTTTAATGCCTGGTGAATGCTTAGAAAATAGCTCGTTTTTTCGATTAGGATTTTTTTTAAATAGCTGCGTTTTTCCCGATCGGATTCCTCTGTTCTAAAGCATAAATTACATACGAGGAGTAGATCTCCGGGCAGCATATATTCGTGTCTTATCCTTAAGGCCTGGAATTTAAGATGCATCGATCGAATGCAACGGTTCAACAGCATCGGTTGAAAAGGAAAAAAAAAATCATGCTGGGATGTGGGGGCATATTCCTACATAGGACTACGTCTTTGGGATACTGTCCTTATATTGCTAAATTTAAACAATGAAACGGTTATTTAAATAATTGATCTTTTGTAATTTAAAGTTCCCGAATTTAAAATTTTGACTACCGTTATATTTGTTTCAGTTTTTGACTTTTTTTTATCAAAACCTCATTTCATTTCTACTTTTCGTTATTTTATTTAAAATTTTAATATTAAAAGCATGCT
Source organism: Liposcelis bostrychophila (assembly GCA_037577465.1). Taxonomy (NCBI): domain Eukaryota; kingdom Metazoa; phylum Arthropoda; class Insecta; order Psocodea; family Liposcelididae; genus Liposcelis; species Liposcelis bostrychophila. The sequence goes on from CM075210.1 coordinate 12,852,988, forward strand.
TTACCAACATTAACAATAATAAAAATTAAAAATAATAAAAATTATTGAAAACGAACATGCTTAAAAAAAATTTTCTTTACGATAATGAGAGCAAACAGATAACTAAAAATTATAAAATTCTAACGCTAAAGAGCTCAAAATTTAAAAATTAAAACAATGAAACGATCTAGGGATTGCAATACCGGTACTACCAAAACCGGTAGTACCGGTTTTTCGGTCAATTTTGATACCGGTACTACCGTTAAAAAACCGTCGGTACTACCGGTTTTTTTTTTTTTTTTTTTTTTTTTTTTTTTTCTTCCAAAAAATGATAAAAAGATATAAGGTAAAGTTTAATTCAAAATATTAAATTATGATTTTATTTTTATTTCAACTCGAGAAATTCTTCGAATTCATTGGGTTGAGAAGCGCTATATCTTAGATTCGAAGCTATCTCTGCTAGAAAATTTTCACTTAATTTTATTTTTATTTTTATTTCAAATTTTAAATGCAAACATTCTAAACAATTTTTAAAAGCTTTCCTAAGGCGCAAATTCACTATGGAATGTTGAACCAACATGTTGTAGCAACTTGTTGGACTAACATTTTGCACTAATTTCAGAGTAGGAGTAAATTCTGCAATAATCGATTCGTTAGTTTGTCAAACTTGTTGGTACAACAAGTTGGTCCAACATGTTTCTCCAACTTGTTGGTCAAAACCAACCGAAATGTTGGTCCAACATTCCATAGTGAATTTGCAGCCTTCAAAAAGGAAATTTATAAATCTTAAAAGTTATACAATTTTAGAATTTGTAATTTTTTTTCTAAATTTTCGATTTTTTCAATTTTTAAATGCAACAAATATTCTTTTTCCTTAATTTTATGTTGTGAATAGCTGTTCAAGGCTTAAGGGTTCAGTTTACACCTAAACAGGTAATGAATTTAGATTCTACACCCTAAAAAACTATGAATTTGAGTACCATGACGTGAATAAGGTTTAGAATTTTCGGTAGTACCGGTAGTACCGGTATTGGAAAAATGAATACCGAAAATACCGGTATTGGAAAAAGTCCGGTATTTTGCAATCCCTAAAACGATCTAAAACTTTTAAGGCATTTTTTTGCTCGTTTTTGGTCAAATAATTAGAATTTTTAGATAAAAATATAATTTTTTCCCTGGCACGAAAAAAACTTAAAATTTTTGATAAAAAAAAAGTCAAAAAGTTAAAAAAAAAATTTCAGAATTTTAATTTAAGTCTTCAAAGTTAAAATAATATTAGAATATTGCTTTATCTCATATTGTTGGAACATTTTATTTAAAATGTCAAAGTTCTTGTTTTTGTTCATGAAATCTAATTTTAACATTTAAAAACAAAGGCGAAAATTTAAAAAAAAAAGGTAAATAAAATTTCAAGAAATTTTAAAGTCCTTGCTTTAGCAACTTTAAGTTTCTCGTAAAAGTTACGTTTCTTGAAAATTTACAAAAAATTTTTCAAGTCTATGCTTTCGTTCATGTCGTCTAATTTTAAAATAAAATTTTAACTATAAATTCCTTGTAAATTTTTTTAGAAAATTTCTTGTAAATTACTTAAAAAAAAACGGAGAAAATAAAAAAAAAAGTTAATTAAAAGTTTTGGTGCGAACAGACCGACACCCGGACAGGCAGATTTCCCCAGGTCCGAGCCCCAAGACGTAGTCCTACGTCAAAAAAAAAAAAAAAAAAAAAAAAAGGACAGCACCTGGCAATTTTAACCCCTAGCACACTAACAATTATAAAAAAATTGACTACCAATGATAACTTGTACTTTTAATCAACAGCCCAATTTCGATGAAAGTCAAACTAATTCATTTTTGCATGTAATTAACAAAAACATTTCGTGCAACTTTCCGTATGATTACGACGAGGAGACCTCAGAATTCATAGTTTAATGAAATTTTAATAAGGTAAAAGAAAACTAAACCGTAAAGACAAGCGTGTAATATCTTGCAGTCAACGAGAATATGAAAATTCTAGTGGCAATATCGCATCAAAAATTTAAGGGAAAATAAAACACCCGAACAACAACATTTAGCTTTTGTTAAGTTGCAAGAGCTCTATCTGGATATAAGCTCTCTTGTTCAATTCATGGTTGAGCGGCCTCTTGCCCCCTCATCCTCATACCTTCCTCTTAGATAGTTTCTCAAGACACTGGCCCGGACCGCAAGCCACTTCTGTAGCGAATGAATTTCTCGGTTTCCCCAATCCCCCCTACGAAGATTCGTTTCTCCCATGTTTCCCTTACCTTCCTCTCTGACCGATCTACGAGAAAAGTAATGACATTTTCTTGATTTGGACTGAATTTCATATTGCTTCTCAACCTTTCACGAGAGGAAATCTCAGATTCTCGGATGAAATAGAAGGTTCATTTCACATGGGAGAAACTTTAGAGTTCATAATTTTCACATCATTGAGTTATATCTCGAGGTTTTTTTTTTTTTTTTTTTTTTTCTTCCCCTTCCTCTTATTTCATTTAATCCTTACCTGCCGTGCTGAGGCCCGACGTTACTGCTATCGAATGATGAACTGGCCGTTATGTCGTCGTCTTTTATAGCGCCCGATTCCATTCCAAGCGGCGCTATGCATTGTGCTGAAAAAAGAAGAAAAAGGAAATGAGGTTAGTGCGCAATAGTAAAACCATCCCCTTGAGTCGATATCACATATAAACTCATAGAAGAAAAAAAATTTACATTGGAAATATCTCCATTGAATTTCTCACCTCCTTATACGCTCCCCAGGAGGGAAGGAAAAAGTGGAATGAGTAAGCTACTCAAAAAACACCCCGAATCGATCTCTGTCTTTAAAAACCCAGAGAGTACTTCAACAACTTTTTAAAATGTAGTAATCTTTCTTTTATATTTTTCAAGAGTTTGACTTAGAATTGAAAATTAAATTTTTTTTTTCTTTTCTTCAACTTTTTTTTTGTTTGTTTTTCTGGGTCAACGAAGGTTTGATTAAAAATTTCTTCCATTTTGAAAATGAATATTTAATTCTTTAAGATTGCCTTCGGTTAGTTCGTAATTTTTGTGCTCGAGTAAATACTTAATCGGACTTGGGCCACCGTAATAAAATTTCCTCTTATTTTGTTCTTTATTAGTGGAGGGCTCTTGAGCAGAGGAAGCATTTTCTCTTATATTGCAAAATATATTTATCATTCTCAAAAAGGCTTTAATGAATTCAAAAATGGTAAAAAATAAACTTCTGGATGACGTAAGTCGAAATCAGCAATGATGCCATTAGCTTTTGAGAATTATAATTCTGGGATGCAAATAAAATTTAAAAAAAAAAAGAGGCCACTAATTTTAGAAAAAGAGGGCCGATTAACCGAGTTTTCGGGTCCTTCTGCTACCTCAGCTTTCAGTTTAGAAAAGATAACTTTGACTATGCACCAAAGTACCGTTATAATATGGTTTTTATTTTGGTGAACTTTCACCCAAGGCCATGCTTCGTCCGTTTAAGCTCACAAGCTGTAATGATATTACACAAACGTGTCGTGACATGTCATGTAATGACATTACAGATTTCAGAGTATGATGAGACCACATGAATCTTGTAATATACCCTCCGTATTACCCCTTCCCACAATTTTTTTCTTTTTTAGACACCGTAAAAATTTTTTTGTAAATAATAACAAATAGGTATGTCAGAAATGGTCCACATAACTTTTTTATGTTGTTTTTTTTCCAAAAGGTAAACATAAACAAAACAACAAAAAAGATATGTGGACCGTTTCTGACATACGTTTATGTTACATTTAACACAAAATTTTTTACGGTGGAACAAATATTTTTTCTTTCTGAAAAAGCGAGATTCTAAAAAATGTGACGACATCCAAATAATGTCAATCGAGCAGAAATTTTCATGTCCAACTCCGTTCATGACTGTTCTAATTTGACCTATTCTGCCTGATCTTACTTCATATCTGATCTTCTAATTTCAATATTCAATACTCATTACGCAGAACTTATCTGAGCAGAACTCAGCCAAGTCCATCCAAGCAACGTATCTTCTTATTCAAAACCCGACTTTACAAAATGGAGTCTCATTTCGTCACGGCCGTATAGACAGGTTCGGAAACTTCCTATGCCGTTCATGTCCCGCTTAACTACGCACATTTTAGTTCTAAATAAAACGGGCCATTGATGGCGCTTCGATCTTGAGAGACGCAACATGTCTAATCGTTTCAGTTGGGACCACGGACGAATAAACTTCTATAAGGCCGTGCATCGCCATCGTTGTTTACAAATCTCAACGACCAATCAAAAAGTGTCTCGCGTACAAGTACACCTACACGCGTACACGGTGGTATAAAGAAAGAACTAATTTTTGAGTAGTTGAGCGGGACAAGATCTTCCATATGTATAAGGGATAGGAGTTTCCGGAACTGTCTATACGGCCGTGTCCGACAATTAGAACGTCTGCCATATTGATAGAGACCAGATATTTTCTAGGTTGGCTTTTCGCAAAGTCCCTAAAAACCTACAACTGAAGCAATCAAAAATTCTTTACGGGCTTTTGGTTTCTTAGTTTGTCGGTTTTAAGGGAATTTGCGCAAACCCAACCTAAAACTATATAGTCTCCAACAATATGGCGAACGTTTCGGAACGTTCTAATTGTCGGATGTTTTTGGAAAAATTTTATATAGCATTGGCAGGGCCTGTTTTAGAAGGAAACCCAACAAAAACAAGCAGAAGACATAAATTAGAATTGAAACAATGTAGGTACAACTTACGAAATGCAATTCCATTTGGTAAAGTCGCGTTTGAAGTAAGAAATTACGCTGTTGGGATAAACTTGCCTCAGCTCTACTCTGAGGTATAGATTATTATTCTCCTATGATTTTTCCTTCTTTTCATCAAAATTCTTTCTCCTATTTAAATGCTTTCTCTTATTTCTCACCGTCCACAACTAATGTGAAAATATTATGTACAATTTGTACTAATAGCCATGGAATTATAACCCTAACAGTAGGTGCCACGTAACGCGTTGCAGGACCCCACAAGAAGTTTTAAAAACTCAGAAAAAAAAAATTGATAAATGAGAACCATTGTTGTAACAGTCCACTGCAAAACTTTATTAAGATAACTGTAGCGAAAAAGCGTACCAAAGGAATTCCATTACGCAATAATCACGCAGAGAGAATTTACCACGTTAAAGACTTCATATTATTTTCACCATAAATCGTCAAGGAATTAAGTTATACGCTGTTTGTTGTAGTAACGAAAATATAAATAAAAAAAAGAGGTTATGGGTTATGAATATTTAAAAAAATGTTATGAAATAATAATCTCTACCTCCTTTTTTCCTGTTCTTTTTTTTTTTTTTGTTGTTTTCTTCTTTCGTTCCTTCTTTCGTGGTCATTCGAATGCAAGAAAACGCAATAACAAAAGAGAACCTCATTGTGGATTCATCTCGCTTCTTCTTTTATTTTCTAATTAAGTCATTGTCAAAGCCCGCGGTACTAATTAACTTATCAAGAACACCTAAACCTGTCATATGGTAATTTCAAAAGAGGAAGGGAAAAAAATGATAAATAAATTTAATTAATAAAATCCATTAAACCTTATTGAAAAGAAAGTTTGCATAAAAGAAACTTTGGAGAAAAAGTTGGCCCGATTGATTTTCTTGAATTTCTTTTAATCAGATCGGGCGATTTGAAAGAAAAAAAAAACGCTTTTCCTCCCTTTTATTTTCTTACATTTTTCATCCTTGCGTTAAATTCGAGTGCGTTTCGCAAATCTTTTCGATTTTCTGTTACACGTTCTTTCAAAAAAAGAAAAAAACTTTCTATTCCGTATTGCCTTGCATCATCTATCAAAGAATATCTGTATTCCTTTTTTTTTTTTTACAATTTTCCCTGCATTTGACATAATCCAGTTTCCATATATTAGATTTTTTTATCTCGTTTTCGTGATCCTCCAATCTTTTTATGCATTTTCTTTTGTCGGGGAAAAAATACGTAATCAGACGTCCCTTCATAAAAAAAAAAAATGGGCTGGTTAGCGTCTGAAGAATAAAATCAAGAGATACGGGCGTGTAACTGTCAATATTGTGTCCCTTTAATTCCAATTAAATTCCATTGTGACGGGGAGGACTAGTTTTCGAATAAAAAAAATATCAGTCGTTCTGCATAATTAATTTCATTTTTTTTTTCTTTCAACGTCAAGGGTTGGAAAACTAAGTTTTTAGCCTTTTCGAATTCACCATAAGAATCCATCCATTTCAAAAAGCCGAACGGAAAACCAAAACGTAGATCAAATAAGTAATCCATGTGAAAGAAAAGTAAGATTGACTCGGGAAGACGAAAAGTGACAGGGAAATTCTCCTAAAGTTGGGAGAAAAAGGGATAAGGTCGATGATGACTGCAAGGAAAGAAAAAAAAAGAAAAACGGGAGAGGCTCTCGAAAGTTCGAGTCGAGATTGTGATCCCGAAAAACAATTCCGAAAAGCATTGTTTACTCTTATGAGGTTCCTTTTCTTGACACTTTCCTATTTCTCCTTCTTTTTTTTTTTTTTTTTTTTCTTCATTTCTTCTTTTTCCGTCCCTTTAAGAACAATGAAAATCGAACCGATTCAAATGTTTCACGCGAAAACCATTAAAACGCAGTTAAAATTTTAAACAATAAATATAACGAGGGTTTAATTCAAATCGAATGAAAAATCGTTTTGCGGGTTTGATTGGGAAATAATGAATCATTCAAAGGTAGCCGGACTCCACTCGTTATAAACAAAAACGTGTAATTATCGAGTTTCCAGGGATGGGGGAGAAGGGTAGTATTCCGAATGGGTGTGTTCATTTGGATAAATATCTTCCTTTTTCGGTCACACCCAGAAGTCGCGAAAAAAAAGAAGAATTAAACAAATAAATAAAGTGTAATAATGTTTATCTAACCTTGGGACACGCGACGTAGACTGCCAAGTGTTGCCTTTATGGACTGCCTTATTTTGAATACGTGAACTGGGAGAATAATGTAAAATGTAAATATCAAAAAATGAGACACCGAATCGAATCGCCGGTACATGTATACCATTAAAAAAAACTCTTATTTTGACAAATTACGATGATTTTTCACGGTTCATAATTCATACTCCTTCACGGTACATCCAAAAAAATGACTGTTTGTAGTCTTGTCTCGTCAAGCCGATCCCATTACGACTACTTTAGGAATTTATTTCCGTTGAAAGTCAATTTTTTTTTTTTTTCAAAACTTTGAAAATAGGAAATCTCTGAGGGTTACGTTGGGAATGGGATCGCGAGCCGGAATGACAGGTAAAGTAACAAATCGGATTTTATGAGCACCGGTGCGGCATTATTTTTTCATTTTCAAAAATTTAGACGTGTTTACAGACGGAGACGGGCATTAAAAATCACTGATTTTACTTTAGGGAGAGATCGTGAAATTGATTATAAATAACGATTTCTATATATTTAGGCCTATTTATTTTTTTGCCTGTTAATAAAGGCTGGTCTTTCACAGATTACGTTCGTATTTGGAAGAACGAATTGATCTGATACAAGAGCCCAATCGCAAGGGATTGCTTCAATTCAGATAAAGTCTCATGGTCTGGGGCGTCCTGAACACTAAACCATCCTATCCATAAACTGATGGCACAAAAGGAGCAAATCCTGAACTTCTTAAGTCCGCTTATTGTCTCTTAAGTTTTCATGGGTGTTGATTCATGGATTATTCATTGCCTTAATTGATCATTTTTTCACGACACTGATTCAGAATGAGTGAGTCAAAACAGGAGAAAATTTAAGCCAATAAGAGTATTTTTGACCCTATGTACTCTACAGAAGAGTAAAAATAGAGTACAATACTGTGAATTAGAGTATAGTTGGCAGCCCTACATTCAAGTAAAGCGTTTTGACATGCGCCTTGGTAGAAATGTTCTATTGGATCAAGCTAATCTTGATATTCCAAGACTACTTGGAATATCAAGATTTAGTATTGGATCGGTACTGGATATCCATGTCCGAAATTGTTTGTTTCGTTACTTTCATCAATCTTTGATCAGTTCTTGATCAACAAACACTCCTCCAGTCTTGATCGATTAATTTTAGTCGAGTCTTGACTGATCAGCATCGGATTTTTTTTTCCTATAATTTAACATTTTGCCACTCGAGAAAAGCATTTTTGAATCTTAAACTATCACCAAATTTAGTGCGTCCGATTTTTTTAAATTAAAAATGTCTCGTCACAAGTGTTAAATTTCCTTACACCCCAAAAAAATGCTGCTTTGGGTCTCAGCAAAAATGCTTTGCGTCAAAGCATTTTTGCATAACTTAGATCTAAGCAGTAAAAATTTTTTTTGTCAAGACTCGTGAGTGCTTTGCTGCATTTATAATATCGTCGAGTCGAGCGATGTTGCTTTGTCGCTTAAGCGCTTAAGCGACATCGCTTGAATTGCGAAAGAGGTATATTCATTTTTTTGGGTGTAGGTAAATGCAATGAAACGGATGATTTCTTTATATAAATATACAAAAACGGAAAACAAAAACGGTCAACGAACTTTTTTCAAAAAATTACAGTACCTGAAATTTACCCAGGGTCGGGGGCAAGATCCGTCCGTTCACATTGCAATAATTTTTTTTTTTTTTTTTTTTTTTTTTTTTTTTTTTTTCCTTTTATAAATAAAAATACAATTTTTGACTTGTCAATATTTTCTAATTATTAAGGCTTAGCTTAAAAGTAAAAATGAAATTACAAGATTTCGAAAACACCGATTGGATTTTAATATTCACTTATTATATACAGGCCCAAGATAAAAAATCCATCGGAACTCAGCCTTAACTAGAAAAAAAATGTCTTGGATTACAAATTTGGATCAAGCTTGATCCAATGCAGGAAAGCATAGTTTCATCTTTTCATATCCTAAAACTGGAAATCAAGCCTGAAGTAAGCAAGATCCAAGGTTGATAATTCATTCTTCGTAAATCAATTTTGATCCAAACCTAAACGACTGCTTCTCCAATAGGGTGATCAGAAAAATAAAAAGTGTTTCCGATTTTGTTCTTCACGAAAAAAATTGGTTCATTTTGGGGTAAAAAAGCAAGAAAAATTTTGAAACAATTTTTTTTCAACGATTTAGGGGTGGCGCAGAGCAGAAAAAGGGCCTAAACTAGAATTTTTTTCTTAGCATTTAATGAAACGAAAATTTGGTGCATTTTTCCGTAATTGAATTTTACAAAAGTGGACTTTATAGGTATTTTTGACGACGTAGAAGACGAATTTCACCATCCCGATTTTCTCAGACCAATGCCTGAGTCGCTATTACCGCTTTTTAGCGCTTAAACCTGATTTTTTGGCTTAATTTTAATTTATATACAAATTTGGAGCCCCCGAAATTTTTTTTTCCCTTTTAAAGTTGCTTATACTTATGAAAAAAAGCCCGAGGAAAACGAATTTCAGTATCCCGATTTTCCCCGATCAACGCTGAGTAGGGGTATAACTAAAAATTTGGTTTTTTGGGCTAAAAATTGATTTTTTTGCCAAAAAATGGCGCTAATTCCTTACCTGCTCGTTTTAGAAATCATGTTCAATGACATTTTTTACTCAGGACTCTCCAATTAATAAGGATCTTTTGTGTTTCGAATCAATTTCCAAAATTTTGTAACGGTCACAAATTCTATTCATAATTTTTTTAAGTTCCAAATTTTTCAATCCGTAAAAAATTTTGGAAATTGATTCGAAACACAAAAGATCTTATTAATTGGAGTGTCCTGAGTAAAAAATGTCATTGAACAATCATGATTTCTAAAACGAACAGGTAAGGAATTAGCGCCATTTTTTGGCAAAAAAATCAATTTTTAGCCCAAAAAACCAAATTTTTAGTTATACCCCTACTCGGCGTTGATCGGGGAAAATCGGGATACTGAAATTCGTTTTCCTCGGGCTTTTTTTCATAAGTATAAGCAACTTTAAAAGGGAAAAAAAAATTTCGGGGGCTCCAAATTTGTACATAAATTAAAATTAAGCCCAAAAAATCAGGTTTAAGCGCTAAAAAAGCGGTAATAGCGACTCAGGCATTGGTCTGAGAAAATCGGGATGGTGAAATTCGTCTTCTACGTCGTCAAAAATACCTATAAAGTCCACTTTTGTAAAATTCAATTACGGAAAAATGCACCAAATTTTCGTTTCATTAAATGCTAAGAAAAAAATTCTAGTTTAGGCCCTTTTTCTGCTCTGCGCCACCCCTAAATCGTTGAAAAAAAATTGTTTCAAAATTTTTCTTGCTTTTTTACCCCAAAATGAACCAATTTTTTTCGTGAAGAACAAAATCGGAAACACTTTTTATTTTTCTGATCACCCTATTCTCCAAGATTTATTTCTACCAGGGATGAGTTTGGCAATTTTTGATCCCCGCTCACTTAATTTCGTAAGACTTTTGCCGTAAATACACTCGACCCATCCACATAATGATTTACATCAAAAGGCATTTCGTTTTGGAAATAGTTGGAATAGCTTATTCACATTTGCATGTGGAAAAGCCTAATTTTAGATGCATTCACGGAAAATGGTCCTACTGACCTATCATCCACGCCCTCTTCTCGTTTCCCATTGACTTTGACATTAATAACAAACCCGATTCCGCACACACTTTCATTTCAACATCTGAAAACCGAAAGTTTGAAAAAGGCAGAGTCGTCAAAAGGAAGCACAATACCGCAAACGTATAAGCCTTTTCCCTTTTTCCCAGACAGATGTTTCAAGCATGGGGGCATCAAACATTTCACTTAAAAGGAAAAGCTCAAAATGTATAATCACAGATAAAATTATTTATACCTCGCACACAAAAGTATATGAAAATGAAATCCGTAAATAAACCAAGTTCCTCATTGAAAAACAAAATCGGATTCGAAACTTTGAAAAGATCAAATTCAGCATCCCTTCGACTTCGCGAACCCCGTTTTCTTAGTCTTCCGCCGGAAAAGAGAAATTTGCATATTGGAGTGATAAAGTCAACACGGACTTGGTGCTTTATTTACGTGAGAAATATACTAGAAACGTTTTTTTTTTCTCTTTTGTTTTTTTGCTTGTTTTCGCTTTTAAAATACTTACATGTATCTAAGGAGAAGCAAGACTCGAACCAGAAGCACAGCAAACCGGTGAATATCGCCAAGATATTCATTTTATTACAGCCTTGGATCTATCCACTCGCAGCACATTTTTGATGTTTTAGCACTTCATCTGAAATTAAAAAAGAAAAAAAGAAAATAATAAAAAAACTTTAATAACGAGAAAATCAGCTCTCACCGGGTAAAATCCCCTGGAAACATAATAAAGGCTATAAGGGAAAGCCTTTTTCCTAACGGAAAAATAAAAGAACTCAATGGATGAAAAATCGGCCTTGGGTAAAGGCAATGCTATAAAGCTATTTATGAGCACACAAAAGAATTTCGATATTATTTCGTAATAATGACAACACAATGTAATGAAAGGTTTCTTGATCGGGAAATTCTAAACATTTTCCAACGTGAAAAGAAAAAAAAAAAGAGACAGAGAAAATAGAGAGAGAGATGGTTAGATAAGGTTTTGGACCGGATGATTAAAAAAGGAAGTCTTTTCGAAAAAAAAAAAAAATAATTATGAAATTAATAAACCTATTGAAAAAGAATTTAACAAGAAAAAAATTTTAAATTAAAATTTTCGAAAAAAAGGTAAAAGGAGGACAAGGAAAGATTACAAGAAATACTCCTATTCGTCGTCGTTTTTTTTTATTTTTATTTTTTTTTTTTAAATCTTTTTTTGAGATTTTTATTTCGTAATTAAACCTAAATATTTCTTTGAATTACATTTTTTTTTTCCAGAAGTGAATGCATAGAAATGTCTTCGAAAAGATTAAGTGGTACGTAATACGGTGCTTCACTTAAAAGGGGAAAAAATTAAGATTTAATGTAACAAGAAGCAGGAGTAGAGATGGAGATACACCACCCTGTACTTTCTCCTTTTTGAAGAACAACCCGTATTTTCGTGCGTCGGAGGTGAGCTAACGTATCTCCATCGTACGTATGATTGGAGATAGTCTGTTTCGAGTATTTATTGAAAATCACGTGATCATGCGACTGCAAGTTTACACGCTCATGTTGGCGTAAACTTGTGGTCACGTGACACTTCCACGAAACGTCGAAACAGACGAACTCCAATTATGTCTACGATGGAGATACATTAGTTCACCTCCGACGCACGGATTTGGTTATTCTGAAATTCGGAAAATATAATTCCGAGGAAATTTTTTTCTGATAAAAACAGGTTTTCAGTGAAAAAAGAAAATGACGAATGACTACGCTCTTAAAAATAATTCGAACTCAAATATAAAATTGCTACAGGAATTTTCTGGAAAATTAAATTTTCCGATTGACGCAGTTTTTCCCGAGGTTCTTTAAAAAACATTATTGAATTTTCCTGAAAGTCATAATTCTCCCTCCACCATCGATCTAAAAGTCACCTCATGGTCACCTCGTCGAGCTGGAATTTTCAAATTTAAAAATCCGAAAAAGTCAAGGGGTTATTTCTTTATAAAAAAAAAAGTGTAGACCTAAATGCAAAAATGCAAATATTAATGTAAGTAAAATAATGCAAGATATTCAGTGGTAATAAAGTGATGCAAATAATGCAAATGCAATGGTAATGCAAAACGCATGTAATGCCGAAGTAATGCAAAGTCAAGTGTTCACCGAAATTCATGAGTGAGTAACCCCTCAAAAAAGTGAAAGTTCAAACAAAAAAAATTAACAAACTAAGGAAAATTTATAGACATCCTGATGGAAATAGACGGATGGCGGACCGACAGATAGATGCCACGAACGAACACCATCATTTTCTCCGAATTTTATCGTCAAGCAGGATAGCCCGAAAACCCCTATTTTTGCCCCTCCTCGCAATCTCCGCTTATGGTAACTTCCCGGGCACCAAAGAACAGGTATAATTTGGTCTTCATTCTGTAAAAGTTTCAACCTGTACATGCATCCCACGACCTCCAAGATTACCCTTTTAGATTCGGCATCAATGCAATGGAATCACACAAATCTACATCACAGAATTACATATCGGGGTCCAAAAACACGGGTTACATCCCCTTCTCCATTTTCTACTCTTCAGCCGCGACAATCCTTTTCCCCCAAAAACATTGGAAAGTGCAAGACGTCAGAACGATCATTCCAAATTAAAATTCATCATGCACAAATAATCACCCTTCGGCTAATCCAAGTGAAAAATGAAAAAGCCCACATAATCACCCTCTAGCTAATCCGCCAGAAAGGTACACAAGAGCACAAAATTTTCATTTCCACAATATTTCAACAAATAATGTTTCTTATGTACTGCTTCACGCAATCCCTTTATGCAAAGACGTTCTTCTCGACATAGGAGGGTTGCTTTAGCTCAGGGAAAAAAAAAGTATTAAGATAAAGGAGGGTTTGTTTGTTAATTAAAAACTACTAAGCACGAGTAATAAAGATATGGCTTCGTGTACTTACACGTAAAAAAGAAAAAAAAAATCTATATTTTTATCCGTTATCACAAACGTCTGAATCATTCACCCTTCTTGTAAACAATTCCTAACGAAGGTATCTTAGGCTACCTTGAGGGCTTGTTATAGATCCTATCAGGTATCAAGAAACTCGTAGTATAATTAAATTCGATACGCTTTAGCCTTAAGCTCCTTATCTCTTGGGGGTTTACCAATTATGAATTTTTTTTTTTATCTTTTATTAATACTAAAAAAAAATTTTTTTTTTCTTTCTTTCGATTTATTTGATAAAGGTGTTGGAAGAAATGACATGAAAATCCGTTTTCTCACTTAACACGGAAACAAAGTAAACATAAGTGAAACCAAATACTTGGAAGGATTTTAATAAGCCGAAGCAATCAAAAAGCAAGTCCGTTTACCAGGTGAAAACGGGATCATAAATAAATCCCCGACAGAAAGTTTTCCGCTAATTTCTCCCGCAGCAGGGAAAACACTTATTCCTTTCATTTAAATATGATAAGGGGGTTCAACAGAGAAGTAGAGTGTAAAGCAAAGGTTTGCATAATTCATCGTCCATTTCTGGTTACCAGGGTAACGCATTCACGAACGACCATAGAAATTCACATTCCGGAAATATAAATGCACTTTGAAATTCATAGAACTATGTTGATTTTGAAACCATTCTGGGACAATAAAAGGAAAGTGGAGGTGGACGGGAGATGAGCCCACCGGAACAAAAGCGGGACACGGGAATAAAATATAACGGCCCCGAAAAATGCAGAAAGGCAGAATTACGCAGTAACTGTCTATTGTTACAATATAATTACGTGCATATGTGACAAAAAAAAAAGATACGCGCATTCTCGTGGGCGTGCATGTTCACGAATTTACACTTTAAAAAAAAAGCTTCCAGGGTTTTAGCTACCGAATTCGCAGAAATAAATTTAACAAGGAGACTATCGATTTCAATCGATTAAATCAAACAGGTATCATTAACAAGAATGTAATCTGTGTAAAGTTTTTTGGCATCGAGTCGCAACTCGCACAACCTGTTGTATGTTTCTTTATCTGTGCAACCGTTAATGGTTATGCCGTCCGGAATTTTTTTTTTTTTTTTTTTTTTTTTTTTTTTTGCCCACACGAAATCTTTGTTCGCAAATGAGTTATAAATACTGCTTCCTGCCTGACGAATGACATGTTATTTTTTGCAAATGTTGACCTTGATCACAATCGCGCTTTCATTCATTCTTAGAGTTTAGTCACTCCGGAATCTTTATTAGTCAGCACGATCTAAAAGTGATTTATTAACAGATCGCGAGTTTCCTGGAAAGTAATATACGGACTCTAATTAGTGTGATCTCATTTCAACGATTAGGGAGAATATAGAATTACGTCGTTCTTTTCGCTTTTATTTTTGGAAAAAGAAAGTAAATTGTTGAAAGGGGATTTAACGATCTTGAAATATATGTGAACATCTTAAAAAAAAAAAAAAAAAAAAAAAAAAAAAAAAAAAAAAAAAAAAAAAAACGCGGGGTGGGGGGCTAGAACGCTGAGATTCCGACGCACAACGAAGTTAAAGAGGAAACTAATAAAATGTTTCATCGAAAATTTTTATTGAAAGAAAATCGTTTTTGCAAAAAGCTAAGGGCTCAATTTGGTCAACAATATGGTCAATGTGAAATTTCACTAGTTCATTTTTTTTTTTTTTTTTTCTTTTTTTTTTTTTTACGTAAGACTACGCCTTGGGGCTCGGTCCTGAAGAAATCTGTCTGTCCGGGTTCTGTCTGGGTGTCGTACTGTTCGGCGTTCGCACCAAAAGTTAATATTTAATCATTTTAATATTAAAATTTTAAATAATATTTTGACTATTTGAAATTTTAACTTTGAAGACTTTAATTAAAATTTTGAAGTTTTCAACTTTCGACCTTTTTTATTAAAAATTTTGATATTTTTTCGTGCCACGAAAAATTATATTATTATCAAAATATTCGAATATTTGAACCAAAAACAAACAAAAAAAAAGTGCCTTAAAATTTTTTAATCGTTTCATCGTTTAAATTTAGCAATATTAGGGCAGTGTCCTAAAGACGTAGTTTTACATAGCCCTCATATCCCAGTGAATTTTTTTTTCAGCATTTAGCTACTCAAAAGCTCAATTTTACGCCTCCCGAGGGATTCATGTGGGTCGTTTATTAACTAAGAAATATTTCTGCAGTTTGACTCTCATGAAGAATGAGACCCAAATTTCGTACCGACGTAACCAATTTATCCAACGCAAAAACGGCACCGCATATAAAGGTAAAAAAAAATAACGAAAGCTTGAAAAAGTAAAATGCAAATTTTTTTTTTTTTTTAAATCTTGGAATCAAAAATTTAATCCAATCCAAAAAGAAACGCCCGCCCTAAGCATGTTTATTTATGCTATTTTTGACCTGACTTGTCATCTACGGAAGAAGGAAAAAAATCACTCCCTGATGCAATATGTAATACAAGATGAACCTAGCTCCCAAAGAGTTCATTCCAAAAAAAAAGCGAAAAGACTAGGTGGTTGTAAAAAAAAAAAAAGGAATGAATTTCCCAGCGTAAACCGTCGGGGACAATGAAATTGTATAAGCTGTAGTGAAAGTGGATAACGGTTGAAATTGAATTTAAAATGAGGCAACCCAGTGAAAGAATGAAGTAAAAGAAAAAGAAAATTTTGTTATTCCCGTTTTTATTTTTCCTTTTTTTTTTTTTTTTTTTCTTTCTCCTCTTATGTAAAGAAATTATTTTCCTAAATTCCTAAAGATTGTAAACAAAACGGTGGAAAGTTCCATGCCGTTCAGAAGAAAAAAAGAAATACACATTTCTTTTTATAAAAGAAAAAACAAGTCGCGATGAAAATTTTATTTTATTTTTTTGCGAATGTAATTTTGCGAAAAATAAAACCTTAAAAATGTATCCTTTTTATTATTTTTTTTTATTTTACTGGCACGGAATAATCAAATATTAAATAACTTCTCTTTTCCGGTTAAGAAGCTTAGGACTCAAAAGTTAGTTCATCGAAAATTAGTGCGAAAACGAGTAATAGATAAAAGCCTCGGATACATAAAACACATATAAAGCTCATTAACGAGGAACCAAGAAACCCCCTCTTGAGCTGATAAAGCTCGGCAACCCCTCTTAGAAAGAAACAATACACATACATCAATATAGGAGACCCACTAATGATCTAAAAGCTCGAGATCCCAAGCATAAGCAACTCGGTGAAGATAGCATATCAAAGCAAAAGGGCACTGGAAAACTTTTCGCTAACTTTCTTCAAGAGGGATTAAACTCTCTCTCCATTCTCTCTCGCTCTCTTGCTCGTGCTCTCTCTTTTTCCTGGGCAGTGGAAAATTATGAATGAAATGACAAATCCTGACGGGAATTTTCGGAATTCTTTGAAAACAAATCTCAGATGCCACGTGCTAGGAATTTTCTTGTCTTGGAACATTTAACACGCAACGTCGGCATGGATTTCTTAAGGAGGGAAGGTAAAAAGAAAAAAAAATAGAAAAAAGTAGGAGGGGGGTAAAAAAGAAAGGCTCAATCAAGCTTGTAAAGGGGAGGTAATACATATACACCTGAGTAACCATAGTAACACCTTAACTTTTTTTTTTTTTTTTTTTTTTTTTTTCGAAAATTTCTAAAGGGGAAAGTCAATTTTTTTTCTTTATAACAATAGTTTAAAAGCTCTTGTACATGCTACTATTTGTTTGTGCCAGCTAACTTTTAGATTGGAAACAGTGAAAAAAAAAGAAAAAAAAATAGCCCAAACAATAAACTTTTGTTTAATTATTTATTTACCTCCGGGTTTCCCTCACATATTTCGTTCGCCACGACTACGTCAGGTATTTTCATATAAAATGATAAAGACGGCGGGGACCGGAAAGCGAACGTAATATCCTATAATGACTCGAAAAGCGGTCTGTGAGTTTTAGAGAGGAAAGGACACGGAAAGCGGAGGGGAGAAGGGGAGGGTAAAGAGGTAAAATACTCGAAAACACAAATATGTATCGAGAGAGAACCATATCGAAATCCTATCGCGAACCGGGGGTTACACAAAGCATTTTACGGTCGAAATTAATTTTCGTTTGAAGCTTCATCTTAATTATGACTTGACTCTCCACGTGTCCCAGGCAAAACTTTTCAAAGTCCGTCAAGTTATTAATTTTACAATAAATACCGTTTACACCCTGCCAACATTCTATAGCGTTTATTCAAACGTCAGCGACTCATATCTATTTATTTTTAATCTAACTTAGAAGTTAAAAAAAAAAAAAAACTGGATCATTTCCATCGTCTAGACGATTATTCCTTTCAAAACAGGTTGGCAAGGGATTAAAAAATTGCGAGATTTCAATCAAATCAAGATTAAAAATTTCAAAGCGTGAAATCCACAGTTTAAGTCAAATTAATAATTATTAATTTTGAGAGAGACCTACCGCGAGAAGTTTTTAATGCCTGGTCATTACATTTTTTTTTCTCATTTAATACCTGTGTTTTTCTGCCATGAGAAAATAACAGTGAAAGAAGAAGACGAAGGAGAGGAAATGAAGAGAAACCAGTTTATTTCTGCTCTACATGATAATTCCATTATTGGTCAAACATGAAGAGAGAGAGAAAAAAAAAAAAAAAAAAATTTAACAAGAAATTCCCCACTTAACTTTTCCCTAAAAACCAAATCCTTTCTAAGCTCAAGATTTCTGTCCATTATCGTAAAATTTCATTCCATTTGTAGCGTTACAACTGATCTATCGTCTTTATCGAAGAATAAAAACCAAATGATTTTCTTATTTTTTTTTCTCCCTCTCTCGAGTGAGAGGAAAAAGAAAATTTTAAGGGCTTTAAAAAAAATTACAGGCCTTTATCAATGTTTTTTCTTTTATTTTTTTTTTCAGTGGAAAATGTAAAATTCTATTTTCGGGAAGCTGAGATCGCATTTTCTGGCTAATTAAATCAAAGTGCTTTTAATAATTAAAATAGGTTTCTCAGTTAATATGAAGGAGGAACGTTAAGAAGCATTTAAGGAACGCATTGTTTAGCACGGGAAAAGTAAGACTTTGGATTACAGGGATGCAGCTTTTGTATATTCTGTTTTCAGAAATGCTGAAGAGTTTTAGAAGATATAAAATAAACAGATTGCCCGTTAATTTGCTGATTTAGAATGTATAAGAATAACCAAACAAAACAAATCAAGTCTTAATCAAACTATACCCAGTAACTTCATTTTATTTTCCTTTTCATTCTGTGAAGAAATTTTCATTTTATCCAAAATCGGAAAAGGTATGTAGGGTAAAGACAGGACCATAGCCGAAAAGGGCTTAAGATTAATATGAATTTGTAAACTCCCTGAAAATTTTTTACGCCATATAATCCAAAACACCAGCATTTTCTATTACTGTGTTTGGTCTTCGAAAATTTCGGTGCTGGCTCTCCTCATATAGATAATCTTTTTAATTTTTTTAATTGGAAAGAAAATCGGCCAAACTCTTTTCGGCTCCCTCAGTAGGGGTAGCCCATAAATTACGATAGCATTATTTTGGCCATTTTGACCCCCTCCCCCCTTGTTAGCAAAGGGCATTTCGAGACCCCCCCTAAAATTACGTTAGATTTCGGTTACCCCCACTTTTTTTTTTTAAATTAATATTAAACATTTAAAAAATCAGAAATTTTTCGGAACTTAAATTTTGCAAAGAAAAGGTTTGAAACGCATTTAGGTAACGCATCTGACTGAAAGATCACTTGATAAACTTTTGATAAAAAAATATTTGTAACAACCAGAATAACATTTCTTTTTATTTTTTAAAAAATGAGTTAGGTTACATAACTTAAAAAATTTAAATTGCTTTCATTTTTGCTTGTTTATTACATGAGGCAAATGCTAACGTTAGGTATATAAACCCGACCCCCCTTGCTAACAAAAGTTAGCACTTTGAATACCCGTGCCCCCCTCCTAACGTGCTAACGTAATATGTGGACGGCTCCTAACCAGAAAATTCAGTAAGAAAAAAAATAAGATATGAAATTTCTAAAAACTCTCAGCACATTTGAAGAGTACATTCCATTATTCCAACCTCTGGACAAGTATCTCACATAAAAAAAAGAGGGTAAAACAGAAAGACCCCAGGGTCACTTCCATTTCAATTTTTTTCTTTAACGGAAATGAATCGCCTTCCTCATATTTTATAGCGAAAAACGGAAATACTACACTGCGATGAAGAAGAGAAGATAAGGAGGAGAGAATTTCAATATCGATAACGCCGTAAGATTCTTGCGGGTAATGAATTATCGGTGAAAAATTCATTTTGAAATTGATCAACGATTTCCGAGCGGTCTCTTTTTTTTTCTATATTTATCTTTTTTTTTTTTTTTTTTTATACTTTCGGCCCCCCTGCTTTTTAATTTCCGAGGATTATCGATCGCTTTTTCGTTACTTTTTTCTCTTTTTTTTTACACTTACGTGCTTCTAATTAGAATTTCTTTCTTTTTTTTTCAGCAAAATAATGAAAAAAACCTCGAAAGGGACGAAAGAAATGAGGGAGAGAAGAGAAAGGTTGCTTGTTGAAGTGATTGAAAAAAAAGGGAAGAAAAAAAAAAAAGTTTGTGATGTATAATCTCGATCTAAAACGCAATAACTCAACAGCGGCTGCAGCTGTTCAATGTTGTTTAAACGTAAGTAAAACTTTATTCTACCCTACGCGTACTTCTTATCTACGATCTTTCTACCGTTTCCAAGTTTTAAATTTGTGACTTTTAATTACGTCTCTACAACAGTTATTTTATTGCCGACGTTGAAGTATTAAAAAAAAATATAAAACAATATGAAATTCAAGTTGAATAATCCGGAATCCCAAAAGAGAACGCAGAAAACGGGAGGAGCAGGAGAGGGAAGCGCACAGTATAGCTTTTCATATCATAATGCACTTAGTCGACACTTCGGGATTTACTATTTGCATAATCTTCCTTTCCGGTTTCCATACCCTTTTAGATTTTCCTCGCTGTCTTTCCGTTTCCGAAAATGAAACTTTCCTAATCATCGACACAGTTAATTAAATTTCCTTCTTTTTTTTTTTTATTTCTTTTTCTCGTAAGAAAAAAAAAGCGTGGTCCGTGACGCGAATCATGAATGCATTTTACCCTTTTAAAAATAAAAGTAGGGTCGCGCGAAAGAAGAGGTCCCCCCCTCGCGAAATTTATTGCGAAAAGGGGAAAAATCGTCTTGTAAACACTTTGGCAAAATATGTTATACCCTTGGGTGTAAGCGCTGAAGTGCACTTAACGTTAACGGCTAATGCCCCATTCGATTATGTATTACACTTAAAGTTTTCTTCTCTCGTAAAAGTTTTACACTTCGATGAATATCCTGTTTTAGAATTTCGTTAAGGGTTTTCCTTGAGAAAAAAAAAACGGAACGGAAAAAAAAAAATATATTATGCATAAATCAAACGATCTTCGATCATTATTTAGGTGACTATTTAAATATGTAAATTCGTGATAAGATGTATGGCATAATGGCATGTCCTTTACTACGTTATAATAAATTCTTTTTTTTTTCCTTCTTTTTCCTTTCCCTTCCCGTTTTCTATGCTTTATACCCTTTCCACCCTTTGCCGTATCGAATCAATGGAATAAAACACGAACCGAGGAACTGAAATATTAATCGTTTAATACGCAGTTTTAGCCATTTTTAAATAATTCGGAGAGTTTAGCCGGATAAAAGTAAAGGAATTTTAGAATTCGAGGACACGTGGCGGTAGAACCGTAAGGTCTGAGATCCATTTCTCGAAATGAGCTTGAAGAGAAATTTCTGACGGGGACGTGGATTTTATCATCATCAAGCCTTTCGTGTTTTTATAGAATCGAAAAAAATTGTTAGCTCGGTGTCTGTGGATCATGAGGCAACAATTAATTTTAGGAACAAATAGCAGACTAAGCCAAAAATCAGGGGTCCGAATCCGATGCCGGTAAAAGTAAAGGAATTAAGAATTAAGAACCGGTAAAATCTCCGGTCGATGCGAGACCGATGCCGATTGCCGATTCCATATTATTTATTAAACTCCCGATTCCGATTCCGGCACCGACATCCGATGCCGATGCCGACGCCACCAAGCTTCGATTATACCCGATGTCACCTCTGATTCAGATTTCGGTGAAAAAAAAAAAATCATAGAGCCATTCTAGACGACTTTTAAAATCAGGGGTCCGATTCCGATGCCGGTGCCGATGACGATGCCAGCCACGGCCGGTTAAATATCTCGGGTCGATGCCGATGCTGATTTCGGATATTAAAAAAAATCTGATCGGCATCGGCCAAAATTTTCAAACTTCAGACCTTTGCAAAAAATGCCAAACGTCCCGAGCTTGTAGCAAACTCCGAGAGGCAAGAGGAACCAAAATTTTCCAAAAAAAAAAAAAAAAAAAAAAAAAATACATACGACAAGAGACCCCATTAAAAAAAAATCGAGTTAACAGAATTTTTTAAAGAGGCTCCGTTGCTGGAAGGGGTCTACGGGCAGACAAATTTACAATAGATATATGGGGACAATTTTGAAGAAAATGGGAAAATAATCCCCGAAAATTCAATTTTTTGTCATTTGCTTCTTCCCCCACTCAAGTTTGTCTCAATCCATCCCTGCTTCTTTGCGGAGATTTGATATACCAGTTAACGAAAAACAGTTTTGAAAGAAAAAGAAAGGTTGGCTTGACCGTAAGACTTTATTCAATGAAATATTTATATAAAACGTAGAATGTAAGATTCTTCCAAAAGCCGACTTATAACATCCATCAGACGAGCAAGAAATGAAAAGTCAAAAGATTGGCGCCACGAAGACACTTAAATCTTCTCACCCTTTGACACGCTTAAAGCCAGTCATTATCTAAAAAAAAAAAAAAAAAAAGATTTTCTCGCATCTTTGAAATCCTGAAAAACACGTGCAAAACACCGACTCTCCAATTTTTTTTTTTTTTTTTTTTTAATGGGCTTCGAAGGCACTAGACCTGCAATAAATTCAAAAACATTACTTTTCCCAACCCCTAAACCGGATAAGAGTCAGTTTTCAAAACGTAAACACGACTCCCGATTTCCTACCGCGTTAATGAATCACCCTTTTTCTCCCCGTCCCAAAAAAAAAAAAAAAAGTTTAAAAAATATGAATTTTATCACACCCCTAAAAAAAGCCTGTAACATTAGGACTTCCATATGTAAAGGAGCCATTCCCGGCGTCGAGGGGTTTATTCTCCACACTTTCTCTCCCGTATTTTTTATACGTACGGGATAACAACGTTTTGGATCACACTGTGTGACGCGTCCCGCAAAACAGTAGCAAAAATCGACACTTGAAGCCGTCGGGAAGAGACAGTATTTTATTGCTATAAATAACGACCGAAGATGGAATGATCTGTCATAAACAAAGACCCACTATCAAAATTAATTTATATTCACGCAAGGGGTTGACAAGGGACATAAGGGATGGTCATATTTATTAGGGGGGATGTTAATGAGCCTTGTGGACCTTGTCCGCCCGCGAGTTAAATTAATAAAACATATTTTTAGCGGAAAAATCGCTCTGGTGTTGGAAAATGTGTGTGTGTGTGTGTGTATTTTATATATAAATATAATGTGTAATGTGCTTCCATATCGGAAAATTCAATTTCCGGTAACAGAAACCGGAAACATCAAAAAGGGAGAGAAAGTTTTCCCAAACCAGCGCGTGGCATATTTTCCCCCCATACCTTTTTTTTTTTTTTTTTTTTTTCCTTCCTTGATCCCTAAGGAATTTGACGTTAACAATGCGGTGATGTGACATGGCGTGATCGAATAAACACCCATCAAACTCGTAAGAAAAGTAATAGAGTCACATCGCAAAAGTTTTTCTCAAAAACACCTAATGGAAACTTAGACAAATAAGTTATCTGTCAAAGGGAAAATATATATAATATATAAATGAAAAAGAAAGAAATTATACCACTCAGGGTGGTTTTTTTTTTTTTTTTTTTTTTTTGACTTTTAGTCCGACAAAGGAAGCAAGACGAGGAATTCACCGATGCGAGACCGGCGGTGTCAAACTGGATTACTGGTCACGAAGAGGGTAAAATTCTCTTGAAACAAGAAATGGAGGGCGAATAAGTAAATCTTAGCGGGGTAGACTTTTAGTGATTAAAGATCGATGCTGACCATCGGTTAAATTGGTTTTATTGCCTAGGATCTAAACGGAAAATGAGTTTTCCTGCTTTAATTTAATCAACGGGCAATCAAATCAGATGGAAAAAACACCAACGGAGGGAGAAGAGGAGGAAAAAAATATGAGGATTTACAATTTTTTTTATTTCATTTTATTTATTTATTTTTTTTCATAATTTAAGCATTTTTATACGAAACAAGAAAGTTAAGAATTATGTCATGAACACGATTCAGAAAAAAGGTTTTTTTTTTTTTTTTTTTTTTTTGTTAAGCTTTCTGTCAATTCCAAAAGCTGCCATCGTATAAGTAGCTTAAAAAAAAGTTTCTTCTCTGGCGTATTTTTTTTTTTTTTTTTCCAGTGAGTGGGGTATTATGAATGCGCTTAAAATGTTGTAACATGAAGATGCAGACATTTAAAAGATAACGTCGGGATATTTGAGTTGAGATGGGTTTCCCAAGTTTTGCTCGTGGTTATGAAATCGTCAACGTATAAAGGAAGATGAGGAAGATGCTTGCTTTTAAGATCGGATAAATTGTTTTACGTTTATGAAAATATTGCGGAGAACATATAGTGAATAGAGATGATAAGACAAAATAATTGTTTCGCAGCAAGAGATCGGTAGACTAAGAGGCAGAAGCTACAAATTTGTCAGCTCTTCTATTTTAAAAGGCATTTAAATCTGAATGTCTCCCCTGGCAAGACATACATGTAGCGGATGCGTCTTATTGGGGTTTCTTTGATTTCATCTCTTAATTTTCTCGTTCGATTTAAGGAACTGTACCAAGATCCAGAGGACCGCTTGTCCTTAGTCCTTTGATCGAATAAGAGTGTGGCGATTCCTCACATGTATCTGTGCTTCAGCTCACAGGTATAAGGTACCTACAGTTAGACGTCGGTTCCGTACGACTATTTGAGAGACTTACGCAGCTCAGTTAATTACCGCCAGGTGGTTTGTCATTGCCTGTCGATGGGTTGTAACCGTTGATTTTCTGACTAGCTTAATGTTCTCATCTGAGAGCCAGAACCTCAGAAGAGCTATAGAAGTGGGCCCATAGCCAGAACAAGGAACTAAGGGAAGTTCAGAAGTTTTCCAGGGAAAGCTTTAAATGGATACTTATAACATCTTCTTCTTAGTCATTTACTCAATTACGAGAGTTGTGATCTCTCACATACACCTGTGCGTGCGCTCACAGGCATATGGGACTAACAGTTTAACGCCAACTCGGAACGGCTATTTTTGAGATATTTACGAGGCAGTTACCTCTCGGTGGTTTGCCATTGCCTTCCAAGGGGTGGTGACCGTTGATTTTCTGACTGGCGAACTAGTTTTGACCTGAGACAAATTCCTAACTGTGAACTAGGATAGAAGCACGACGCGTTGCATCTCATGATTGAGATGAACTGTGGCATGCTTGAGATGAACTTTGAACTAGGCTACGGGCCACCACACTTATAACATCGAGGATAGGAAAAACGGATGGGCGGGAGGGGTGGAGGTGGGGGTGGGAGGTCAGTTACGTCAGTGGCTATGGGCCCAGGTAAAAGGACGACGCGCCGCAACTTCATGATGAAGAGTCTATTGCGCCATGATGAACCGGTCATCTAGCCACTACAAGACGTTACAAGTCCCTACAAGTCGTTAAAATTCCCTACATGTCCCTACAAGTCCTAGACAACCACCAAAAGTTCTTAATTAAGCTGCAATTTTTTTTTCCAAGATCATCCTATACATCATCTATTACTTTCCGACTTTTTGAAATTCTTTTTCCTTTGACTCTCGTCGTCTCATAAAATTCCAAGCCATTTCGTGAATTAATGTACTTGGACCTTTTACCCTTTTATATTTCTGTTGTCCTTCCCCGGAAACGGACACCAATTTACCCCCTCCTACGAAACGTATCCTTTAGTCTACGATTTCCGTTAAAGGATTCCAAACGAAAGGGAAAAAACGTCTCAGAAGATGCGACCGCAATCGCGTGGAACCAATAAAGAAAGCTATAAAGAGAAAGTTTTGTCGAGGTGAAAGCCAGTGGGTAGTAAAAGTAGGATGACTCCTCGGCAGTAAAAAGACTTAGATCAATATGTAATCATGGGGAGTGCTTTTCATCCACTTCTTCAAATATAAAAATGAACCAATATTGAAAATTTGTCGAAAACGTCTGGTCGTCCGCTTTTTTTTCCCGCTTTTTCTTTATCCTTTTTGTCTTCGGTTTGGAATTGAAATTTTTCTATTATTTTTTTCTCCCTTCATTCAAACAGGAAATAGATTTTCAGTTTTTCGCTTTCTATTTTCTTCCTTTTTTGATTTATCGTCGAGGCAGTCGTCGCCCCAATGACGATTTTTGTGTAACTGCGAAACAACATGCAATCATTCCCTTTTTATTTTAGGAAAAAAAATTCCGGTGCCTCATGTTCTCAAAGCGATAAAGATTTCGACATAAAAATTCCAGCTATGGGGAGCATTAAGACACAAATATCTGACATCGGGGGTCGAAATCCTGGAATTCGCATTCCAAAACGAAGTGTGCCACACACTTGTCCGATATGACTCCCCAACCCTCAAAGGGAAATCCTACGCATTCCCAGAGAGAAACACGGGGCGAAAGAGATAAAACTAAAAACGAATTTCACATGGCATAAGTGAATTATTCTATAAATCTTTTACCACATCTTTTGGTGATGGGGTATGTGACACCCCTACATACGTCTAATCATCTTAAATCTTTTCAGAGCGTCTTGCATTGTTAAACATTTTAACAAAACTTCTTCGCAGCAATAAAATAAATGAGTTTTTGCTCCGGGTTGACGGGAGAGAAATTGTGCGGGACTCCCAAAGAATTCAAAGAAAGCAACCATATTGACTCTTGTATTATTTATCGGGAAATGAAAAAAGCATTTAGATTCCGGGAAAAAAACATTCTCCTCTTAACGGTTATTAGTGAGAAATGTCCGTTGGAGTAGAAAGAGCAATAAGTTTGTTATAACGACCCGAAGACACTTTCCTGAGGGAATCGGGGAAAAATACCCTTCGCATTATTGGAATTTTCGTTTTCTTCCCGGAGTCCATTTTCCACTTTTACTCAGGAGTTTTTATCAAACTTAGGGAGTTTATAATTAATCATATACGAAAAGTCGCACCCAAAATTTTAGGTAAGGATTTCGTAAGCTGAGGAAATGTGTCATTTTGTCTTTACCCATGACATCCTGCGTGATCGATGCCTTTGACTTTCATTCATCATATCCCGAAGGTAATTATTTCATGGAAACAAAAGTCAACCGTCGCATCGTTATCTATTAAATAAGCTTTAAATTAGGATCAGTGACGGGTCGGTTGCTTAGTGATGTGGATTATTCAGTCGGTAAGTCGGAGAAATAATAAAGAAAGGGGAGGGTCGTTTTGAAAGAATTTCAATGTTCATGTAAACAGCAAATTTTATCCACAGACGTCCACTAATTTCCCTTTTAACCCTTCGCCGACGGAGGCGTTTTGGTGAAGTACGATTTTTGGGTTCATTTTATGGGAGTTTTTTTTTGAAACATTGGAGAGTTCGTTAAAAAAAATAGTTATTTAAGCCATAATGTCAGGTATTTTCTTTAAAATTGGAAGCTTCAGATTTGTCAATCTTCCCAGTAAGTTCTAGCTTGTTTTCCAAAGATTTTCCAAAATCTTACGATATGTTTTTACTAGTGCTTTAAGAGCAACGTTGCTTTTAAAAGTCGACAAAAGCCATTGCCTCACCCCTAATCAGTAGCCTGGCGGTTCTATCCTGGCATTGTCTTTCTTTTGCATTTAATACTTTCATACGGAATGTCTTCTTGCAAATGTACATCTGCTATTTATTACGGCTTAAGCGTTTCCCTTTTTTGTATGTTTTTCCAAAATAAAAAATAAAAAACTTCAAGTTTAGAGTTCAAACCCTCAAGATCAAAAACAAGAAAAATTATTAAAATCGATTTCCTAAAAGCAACCTGACAACGTCAGGTTCAAACTTTTAGTCAAGCGTTTACTTACTACACCGGTATAAGTGAAGTGTAGCCGGTATATGTCGGGAAGTTGCTTGTAGCTGTCTGTTGACTGCTAAGTTTAAACCTGACAATGTTTCTCAAACTCAGGTTTGAACCTGACAATGTTTCTCAAACTCAGGTTTGAACCTGGCAATGTTTCTCAAACTCAGGTTTGAACCTGACAATGTTTCTCAAACTCAAGTTTGAACCTGACAATATCAGGTTCAAACGTTTTACTGTCAGCTTGTAAACAATCGGTATTTATTGGTATGTTTAAACTTGACAATAGCAGGTTTGAACTTGATATTGTCAAGTCTAAACTTGACAGTCGAAGGCTTGCGTATATAAACAAAGAAAATCTATGAACACAGTGAGTGAACGAAAAATAACAGGCCTGCTTTCAAGTGTATATTTAGTTGGATTTATTTTTCGGAGTCAATAAAATAAAAATGTTTGTAGAAACTTATACAGTATACGGATAACTTAACTTATCTACAGAAATCTGTCACTAATGCATTTTCCGATACGGTAACATTAAATGACAGATACCACAATTACTGCATATTTGATTATTCGTGATCACATACATACGTATTCGACGATTATGAATTATCGTTAGTTTTTTGAACGAAAATTCAGTATTAAGCTTTTTTAAATTCTCCACTGAAAGCTAATAATAAGCAAAAATGAAAAATTGTAAGCAAAGCTCGTATTAAGATCTTTTTCTTACAAACGATGCTCTTTATAAAAGCAACCATTACTTTTTTTTCACCAAAAACGGAAGTTCATAAATTTTTTTTAACAATTCCTGGCGAAAAAAAAGGAGTCGTGTGCAACGCTCGGAAAAAAAAATTACTACAAAAACCACAAAATAATGTGCCTGAACAGAAGCCTCACCCAAGTTTACTCGGTAGGATATTACCTTCCTTCCACTCGGCTTAGCAGTAAATGACTTTTAACCTCAAATCTGATAAATAAGAAAGTAAAATCAGATCTGGAAACCGCATCGAACCGTAACCTAACCTTTCTACGATCCTTCAACATCCCCTCCCCGTATATATAAAGAAACCCTAAAAAAAAGTTTTATATATATTTTCCCCAGTCAAAGTATCATTTTTAGTACTGGTGTCCATTTTCTCGAGGGAAATCTCCCGGTATTACAACCTTCTTTTACCGTGCAATGTTTCAACCACCAAGAAACGCACCAAGACACGTTAAACTAAGGATATCAAAAGGTCTTATTACAATGCCCGACTAACATGCTTACCTTATACTCTGTGCACACCAAAAGAAGAAAAAAAAATGTGGGATATTCCCTGGGGAAACTCAGACACCAGAACAAAGGATTTTGCCGGATTTATCTGGTTCACATTCAAAATAAAAACGATGCCATCAAAAAAAAAAAAAAAAAAAAAAAAAAAAAAAAAATCCAACTGGGATTTTTTTTTTCTTTTTCCTTTCTTGATCGTTCTTTTTCGTTAGGGCGAAATTTTGAATTAAAAAGAATAAGAAATGAGGATGAGTTTTTTAGGTTATTAAAAGGGAAAGAGGGCTTATTTTCCCCGTAGGCAAAAAGGTTTATATTTTAAATATTCAAGGCTCCTCCTCCTCCTCCCCGGATGAGAGGAGATGTATGTTAAGTTACGAATAGATGTAAAACCGCGGTGAAAACAAGAGGAAACTCGAAGAAATCAGGTTTCGGTGAAACTTGTTAGTTTCAAGTGCTTAGTTTCCCATCGTGATTAACAAACCGCAATTCGTTTTCAACGAAATAAACTTGTCCGAGTGAAAACCTATCTAACCCAAAGATTTGAATTTATAAAAAAGTTACCTGCGCGGAAAAAAAAAAAGAAAGAAATACCCGACGAAAAAAAGAGGCGCTAACAGAGAGGCTCAAGGGATTTATTTTTCTACTTCGTTGTAACCATTTTTTCCCATTATTTTATCTCCTTCTTTCCCTTCCTCCTTCTTTTTTTTTTTTTTTCTCTACAAGGACATGAAATGGGAAATCTGTCGTTTTATACCGGGATGAGAAATGTCAGCTTTATTTCATTCTCTTATTGTTTTTGTTTTGTGTCGCAAGACGTCTGTGCGATATTAGGATCGGTTTTCATCCCTCCCCAGACAGGAAGAAGATGAAGCAAGAAAAAAAAATGGATAACCGGTGTCAAATGATCCCGGTGATAAAAAATAAAGGATTGAAAGTTGGGGGGGAGGACTATTAAGGGGTCACACACCGTCAATTATAAAGCCACTTTCCCGTGTCGATTTCTTTATCGTAAAAGGGAGCCGCATTCGTACCTACCAAGTCACATGTTAACGATCGTCATACGTTTTGTCATTTTGACATGCGGATCATATTAACGCGTCTATTAACTCACCTTTTTCGTGTTAAAGAATTGCTTTGATTGAGGCCCACACTGAAACAGAAAAGAGAAAAAAAATTGGTATCTAACCTTTTTTTTTTTTTTTTTTTTTTTTAATTTCATTTTAACAAAAAAACAAATGCTTGTTTTAAAATAACTGACAAAACGCTGCAGAGAGCTGTCAAACAGGAGATTCGTATTACAAATAAATTGAAGATAAATTTGTAAATCGTAAATTAAGTCACTTCAAACGAGGATTTATTCAATGAATTGTGGGACTTTGAAAAGTGTAAATTTAAATAAAACGAAAATAGGAAACCCGCGCGCTGCTGCCTCGGCTGTTTCTTTCCGACCGACTCGCTGTTGTTTCTGCTGCGGCTGTTTTATACCGCAAGGGAATATCATTCTCCGGATGAGAAACAGAGAGAGGAGTGAAACACAGAAAAAGAGATTTTAAATCATTTTCATTTTAACAAAACGTCACTCATCCCCGAGAAGAGAGTAAAAAAAAAAAAAAAAAAAAAAAAAAAAACTCCGAGCAAGTGAGGTCTTATATTCTTAAAAGTTAAAATTAAACGATTATCTCGTATGGTTGAGCTACTACGAAATTAACCTCAATATTTCATAGTGACAGTTAGGAGAGAAAAAAAAAAAAGGAATTAATGGCGGCCGTTGAAGATTCATAAAAAAATAACATAAACAAAAGAAGCATTGTTTCCAGTGGATATTTGATTGTTTCTATCAAGTGATAAAATCTGTCATTAAAATTGACCGTTGGCTTTCCTTTTACAATGTGAGTTAATGTCTATGGTAATGGACGTTTCACAGTGATTATCTGGGTTTGATGAATAGATAAGGTGAATAGATTTCTCAGTTTTCGAATTGAATCATTAAAAAACAAATTTTTTTTTATTTTTTTTTGTGAACGGGCAATTAGCGCCCTTTTAAAATAATATTTCGTTGGCATGGAGATGCGCAGCTAAATTTCCGAAATCCAGAGATGGGCTATACCAAGAAATCGGAATTAAAATTAAACGATTTCAGGATCATCAGAATCGACACCAGGATCGAAAATCGATTAAAAAAAAAGCATAGATACCAAAGTATCGATCCTCCGATTCCACAGCTTTTTTTCCTTTGTATAAATTAAAAATCATATTATATCATGTTTTTTTTTACGTAGGACTCCGTCTTAGGGCGCACCATGATGGTTTTTTCGCGTCCGGTTGTCCAGTTGTCTAAGGTTTTGGACACCAAACATAAAAAAAACGAGTATTTCAAAAATTTTAGATAAATTTTTCAATAAAATTTTATCAAAAATCCTTGATGATTCTTAAAAATTTTTTAAAATTTCCAATGAAATTTATGATAAAATTTTTCACAAAATATTGTAAATTTTTGATTCATTTTAAGAAAAAAGGGAAATTTTTAGACAATTTTTTATATTTTGATGATTTTTGATAAGATTTTATTGAAAAAGGGGACCACGTGGACTATAATATTAGGGCTTGGAGGATTTAGGGGGATCATTAAAAGTTTTTGAAACGAACATTTGAATGATTTTTGCTTTTTGAAAAAATTTATTTATTTTATTGAAAAAACATTTTTGAATTTTATAAAATTTAGCTTTGGGGACCGATCCAAAGCTATACTTGCAGTATCCTATACTAAACTCCCGGGAGTAGAAAAACATATACTGTAATTTTTTTTTTCGGTATATTTTTTCTACTTTTGCAACTCAAAACGTATACTGTCCAAGATTAATTATTTAATTTGTTAATAAATATTTTTTGAAAAATGACTAGTGCGAAAGCTATACGTCCAGTATAGATTACTCCACACTGGAATCTAAAAACATGCTCAATTATTTATTTTTATTTTTTTATTTTTTATTTACTTATTTATTTTTTTTTAAATCATTTTTTTTAAAATTGTAAGTTTTTTTGCCGTTTTTTATCCCTCTTGACCCTAAATGATTCATTATATTCCCGCACAAAGCGTGATCTAAAAAGCATTAGATTTTGAATTGATTCAAATCTAATTAGCATTAGATTTGATCTGTCAAGAACGATTATGACTATTAAATAAATAAACAACCGTTTTCGCGCATTTTTCCAAAATTTCATTTTATTTAAAAAAAAAAAAAGTGTAGGTTCTTCTATTTCTACTGTGCAGTATTCTATACTGGACGTATAACTTTCGCCCTAGTCATTATTCAAAAAATATTTATTAACAAAATAAATAATTAATTTTGGACAGCATATGTTTTGAGTTGCAAACGTAGAAGAGCATATACCGAGAATAAAAAAATTATTAAAAATTTTGATAATGTTTTGTGAAAAAGGACATTAACATTTTTTGAAGCGAAGATTTTGATGATTTTTGATAATATTTTATATAAAAAGGAAGCCACGTGGACTATATCAGACAGAGCTTGGAGGATTTAGAGCGCCCCAACCAAAAATTCTAGTCGTAGTCCTACGTAGGGATATGCCTCATATCCCATGACTGTTTTTTTTAAACCTCAATAAAGTAGAATTAAACTATTTTACAGAATCTGCATTCTATTAAAACAATTTAAAAAATAGAATTGGGCAAAGATTACAGAATTTTGGTTTAAAAATTATTTTTTGATTTAAAAAAAAAAAATCAAATTTTATCGGCTGACCGATACTAGCTAATTCTGAAAAAAGTATCGATACTTGGTAGAAAAAGAATCGATACTTCAAGTATCGATTCGGTATCGCCCATATCTCGAGCTTTTTTTAAGGTTTAGATGTTAGCAAAACAGGAAAAGTCGACAACTAGTCGCTGGTAAAGGTGTCAATTCGCTGGCCAAAAGATGCACTACAATTATTTTTTTTAAAAATATTTTGGCTTCAGTTAGCTAATATGGATTAACGACGTTAAAACCAGCCAAAACGATTACGGAGAATAAGTTCGATCGCAGCGTAAGATCGAAATCGGCCTCCTGGAAATTATCCGTTTCCAAAAAATTCGATATGACAAATCATTTCCTCCCCCGAATTTTTTTAAAAACTTGCAAAAACTTTTGATTAATCACCGATCTGTCAATAAAAGACGTCTGAAGTTCATTATTTTCGGATGAAATCTGCAGCACAAAAAGTTTCTTCTGTTCAAAAAGTTTTTTTTTTTTTTTCAACTTTTCAGAAGCCAATACAATGGGAAAGAAGGATTCACAATTAAAGACTTTACTTTCTCCAGCAAAACTTGATTTCCGGGAAACCCTCATGAAAATTTAATTAATTTTCAAACTGACAATAAATTCTGGTCATTGAAAAGACGAAAATTAGATGAACCTCACAAGGAAAACCCATGTCTGACTTTCTCCAACGAAATATTATCAACAGTTCTTAATAAATTTCTGTCCGTCAGTTGGTCTCCGCATTAAAGCAAAAACCGCTAGGGTTACGAAACCTTCAAAGTTTAGTATTAATTCACTTACTATCAAAACTCTCAATTCCGGAAAGTCTCAAGTTTTCATCTTTTCTTCAAGTTTTCCCGGGGTTAGTGAGGTTCGGCCTCGTTGCTTAGACGTGTTTTTTTTAAACGTAAAAATGTGCGGATTTAAAGGGAAAATAAAATAA
Organism: Liposcelis bostrychophila; assembly: GCA_037577465.1. Taxonomy (NCBI): domain Eukaryota; kingdom Metazoa; phylum Arthropoda; class Insecta; order Psocodea; family Liposcelididae; genus Liposcelis; species Liposcelis bostrychophila. The sequence continues at coordinate 12,886,660 of CM075210.1, forward strand.
ACGTTTTACGCGCTAACGCTTAAGAAATTAAAACAGGAGCGAAAAAAAGGAGGAAAAAAAAGAAAGAAAGAAAGTAACCAGAATAAAAACGTCGGAATTTAAATTTAAAATCCAAGTTAGCAAAACTCGTGAAAATTTTCACCATCGGGGAACCGGAAGAAGAGACAGTGCTTTATCTCACATGAACGAGTTGAAAGCGTTCAAGCGAGAACGAGCATGTAAGAACGCAAACAGTCGCAGACGTTTTTCTTACGTTTTTCTGGGGCATAAAATTTATAAGGACACGGAAACAAAAAAATAAGAAAAAAAAGAAAGGAAAAAAAAGAAAACCGCGCAGCCGGCGCCTAGTAAATAATAACATCACCCTCTCGCTACTACCTTACATGTCGTGTTATTACGTGCTAAAATAGTAGTTTTAAAATTTTTACGACTTTGAGTAGGCTTTAGGAAAATAAATGAACAAGCTCGACTTACATCACCTCGGTTACGGGTCGAAAAATTCTTTACAAAAAGGGTTTCCCCCCCCCCTATACGACGTTTGTTAAAAAAGCCTGAAAATTTTCCCGGGGTCCTAATCAAGATGCAACATCGTTGAATTTCATTAAAACCTCATAAGCACAATTAACGGAATAAGAGGACATGGGAACGGTTGTAAGGGAGTCTTTCAACCCTGTAAAATGTAATGAATCGCGGGAGCCTTTGCTTCCGTTGTCGCCTTTCTCTGTTTCCCCAGCGTTCTCCTCCCTGTACCAGTTTCCGCCTGATAACAGCCACATTAAACCCAAGTTACGATTGCTTGATAATGATTTTATTTCACTTGGTATTTTTTTCTTTTTTTACTAAAAAAAAAGTGAAAAAAAAAAAAAAAAAAAAAAAAAAAAAAAAAAAAAAAAGAGGCATCGTCGATTTAAAAAGGAAAAGCGGAGAACATTATAAGCCGAAAATTCTTTTAAGCGAAGAGCTTACACAGCAATTGACACGTAGTCGAGTCTGACAAACTTTAACACATAAAACCACTCGAGACGCATGAAAAATTGATCGATTCAGTCAGCGAGATTTCCAGATTTGAAGAGAAACAGCTGACAAGAAAACGTGAAATGCTTTTGGGAATTGTATAAACCTCAAAGCGAGGGCAGGTAGAAGAGTTGCGGCTAGAGGGAGCTGGGGAGGCGGGGGAAAAAAAAAAGTTTTCCCTACTTGTTTACGGATTATAAGTCCGGATTAAGAATGACGGGCCTCTCCTCCTTTCCGATAAATTATTTGGTGATCCTTATAGAAAACGTGACAGGAGTCAACAAGTACCACATACAATCTCGTACAACCGAAAATAAGAAACAAGTGCCTTCCTGTTTTAAAAATTAAAAAAAAAAAAAAAAAAAGAGCGCTTGTTTAATATCGTGTTGAAAAGCCATAAAGCATTCGACCTGTGTCAATATTCAAAAGCAGTGGCGGCTTGCTGGAAACAAGACCTCGTAATCCACGAGAGGATTTACCTAAACCCGATCCTGTTACACAAAAAACAACACGAACTTTACAAAAAAAAAAAAAAAAAAAAAAAAAAAAAAATCTGAGCCGTAATAAATATACCTTAAACAAACACTATATACTTATATGGTTTGGCTTCAAAATAAGTAATAAATTCCATTGTAAATGTAACGCAACACCTTAAATAGTTAAAATTCGAAAACATTGTAGCTATGATGGACCGAATAATTAACTTAGTTTTTTTTTTTTTTTAAACAATGTTTCATTCAGCGTGGTAGGAAAAATGCCGGATTTTTTTTTGTTTCCGTCCGTCACGGAGATTGATCTCGGAAAAGAGAAATGGCCATCGATTTGTGTCAGGTGTCCATCGCGGTAATAATTTAAAAATCAGGTCAATATGAATCGAGAATAAGCTGAAAGAAATCGTTACGTATATATACAGCTTTTCTCTGCGGTCATCCTGATTTATGGGAATCAAACGGTTTTATATCGTTTGGATGGAGAAATAAATCTTTCGGACGAGGAAATGTTTGAAAGATAAAAAATTCCCGTGGTAGAAAAGATTTAAATGCAAATCGTCTGCGTTTTTTGGAAATGAAAACCTGTAATTTTCGGACGGCGGACAATGGGTGGACGGTGCTGAGTTGATTTTGGGTTATCGAGATTTCGGTTTTCACAGTTTGTCAAATGAGGTAAAAAGATGTCTATAGCGGGAAAAAAAGTCGATGTTTAAAAAAAGGTTTACACAATTTTAAGTGCCATTTTAATGGCACTTGAAACTGCAGTAGCTTGTTTACGGTGTGACTGAAAAAGGTAGAAACAGGCAGAGCTTTTGTAATTTATTCTCTGGATTAATTTTGACTGCAGGACTGCAATTCCGATTAATTTTCAATCGGGATCGGAATCGAAATCGGAATCAGCTATTTCAAAAGTAATTGGAATCGGAATCGGAATCAGTGATTTTTTAAAGAAATAGGAATCTGAATTGGAATCTCGTCTGAAAACAATTCGGAATCTTTGGAATCGGAACCGGCATCGGCATCCAAAAAAATATTTTCGATTCAGATTGACTTAAAAAGCACGAAAATACCGTTATTACAGTTATCAATTTTGGTTGGAATCGGAATCAGAATCGGAGTCGGCATCGCTAAAATATTTGTTAGTTGGAATCGGAATCGGAATCGGAATCGGAATTGCAGCTCTGTTTTTGAGGAACAACTGACAGTGTTTAAAAATCCTTTTCTATAGCCTGGGCATTTTTTATATCTTTTTTGGCCAAAGCGATTTTATTTTTAAATATTTAATTTTTGGCGCCACATTGCTTCTTTTGCTTGGTATTGCATCATTCTGACATTAAATTTGAAATATAATACCTCGAAAACTCATAGGAACCTCTTTTCCCTGATTGCTTTACGAAAAAAGCAAAACTTATGCGATATTTTGTATTACATGCATGCGAAGCGGGTTGCCTATACTCAAAATCGAGAAACGCTCAATACAGGTTGTAACGCATAGAACGAGTACCTATGGGGTCGTGGGATACTTTTTTGCTCGCCATTATTCCAAATAAAACTTTAGAAATATATTTTCCGGATTTTCCAGGAATTTTCCAGAAATTCTTTAGGGTTCGAATCCTAAAAGGTTAAAGGCACCGTAATTTTTTGGAAATTCGTATTATAACCTATTCTCATATAGACTTTGAAAAACGTAGAATATTGAAAATCTGCGATGAAACACATACAAAAATTCTTTTACAATTTCGAATCCTCATTCCCCTCGGTTTTGCATAAATCCCTTTATTCCATTGATCCTCAAAATAAAACAAAATTCAAAATACGAAATACAAATGCATCGCTATTTCCATTTCATTAGTCCGAAATTTATGTACAATTAAGAAATCAAAATGCCTTTTAAACCGCCATTAAATTATCGACATATAAATAAATAAATAAAACAGTAGCTTTTAATATTCGAACACAGTTAACATGATATTCAAAAGTCTCGATGTGAGATCAAGCCACCAACGTTTTTTTATATTGATCGATATCTTTATAACGATTCATTAGATCGTCGAGTTTAACAAGCCAAAAATCAAAAGCATGACAGGAAAAAAAAACCGGAAATTCTCCATTTTCATCTTGTTTTTTTTTTTTTTTTTTTTTTTTTATTTTTGCTATCACATTTTATCCATTCGGAATCGAAATTAACGAGACATCTCGAGTGATCAATGTAATTAATTAATCCGTCACGATTCATATCGAAAACTCGCGCGAAATCTTGAAGTCTGGCGTAGGAAAAAAAAAAACTGAAAAAAGGGGGAAATTCGTCCAAAATTAATGTTAAACTTATGATGTCTTACAAAAAAAAAGAATAATTATTTTAAGAATCGACGCATGTAACAGTCACTTACGTCGGAATCAATTAAGAAAATTGTAACGAATAAACGAATGTGACATGTGTAGGGTTCTGTACTGCTGACAGCTTATCGAAAATGATACTTTAAATTATAACTGTTTGGGTTGATGTCACGGTAAATCCATGTGTTCATGTCATTTTTTTTCTTTGGTAAAATTTAAAAAAAAAATGTCGGCGACCTAATTGAAAATTAATTCCCGCAGGTTCGTTAAAAAAAAAAAAAATTTTACGTAACCTGAACTAAGTTAAAGCATTCTAATTTATTAAAACGTGAACGCCGAGAGAATCGCCATTATCTTTTTATAATGCAATCGTGATTAGCTAAAATACCTCGGTCCGCATTTTTTTAAAAAAAGTAGCCACGATTCCATTTAATTAATTAGGTAAAGAAAACGTCTGCACGATTTAATTTAGGGTACATCCGGTAAAATTCTGTAATTGATGCGTTTTGAAATCATTAACAAATACAGATAATAAAACCCGGAGAGCTCTCCATTTCCGTCATGTTTCCCAAGTAAAAACGTGGTAAAGATAACGGGACCCCGCAAAATCATTTTAGAGTTTAAAAAGTTATCGTTTTCGTATTTTATCGCTCTTTCCCTACTTTCATCACGTAAAACTTACGCGGTTCTCTTTTTTTTTCGGTTTCAAACGTGCTTTTCTTTTCTCGGAGGAAAAAAAAATTCTTGTTTACAAAAAAAAAAAAAAAAAAAAAAAAAAAAAAACAGAGGTAATAACCCGCATGCATATCCTTGCATGATCCGGTTTTTAATACGTATTACCGAAAAGCACGGAAAGCTTTTCTAAATTCGAATGCATATTAATAATAAAAACAACCGCGCGGGGAGAAAATGCTTTCTTAGAAACGAAACCCACGAATATTCCAAATTCTTTCAGTTTCACCGATAAAACAAATTAGAGAAGGCGGAGTTTTTAAAAGGAGGAATTTGTTAAAAGCCTGGGTTTTTCTCCTTTTTTTTTCAGGAAACCTTTCCAATAAATAAGAAAAACTAAAATCAAAAAAAGAGAAATCTTAGGGAAAAAAAAAAAAAAAAAAAAACAGAAAAAAAATTTGAAGAAATTTCTCGCCATTTAGAAGGAAAACCCCTCTTTCTGCGTCTTCCATTTATGGAAAGACTGACTCTGTCGTTTTTTTTTATCTACGAACCCATTCTTGGAAAATTTTAAGCCTCTAAACTTTTTATGCCTTGCGTTGGAGGTCAACTGAGCTATCTATCTTTAATATGATTGGAGACAGTTTCGACTGCTTATAAAAATTATGTGACCACAAGTATTCAAGTTCATGTTGGCATAAACTTGTGGTCACATGACACTTTCATATTTGAAACAAATAATTAATAATTAATAGATTAATTATTATAATAAGAGATACCTTAGATGACCTCCTGGCCACGAAATTATTAACATGGATCACTGGTTCAGCATTGAATTTTTTCTACTTTGCTTTAACTTTCCATAAGCTAAACAAAGAGTTAGAGGCACATGGTAGGTGTTAGTTAGATGGTACATGTTTTCAAGATACTTTTTCGGTTGTCAAAACAGTAAAATCATGTACCTATACGTTTTGCGGCCTAGGCAAGATGCAAACAAAACAAGAACTCCTGAACCTCGAGAATCTGCCATATCCTGACACATTCAATCTGCCGTTTTCGTTTTCGTTTTTTTTTTTTTTTTTTTTTTTTTTTTTTTTTTTTTTTTTTGAAGTGAAACTTTTATAGGCCCGTTGGGAGTAAATTTTTGAGCAACACCAAAATGTGCGCAACACACAAAATATGCGCAACTCGTAAAAAATGACATAATATTTCAAATCAAAACTTTGATTGTTCATGCAATTTTTGATTTTGAAAACCCGAAATAAAACCTATCTTTAACCTGATTATCTATATTAAATAAATTTGTTGAAAAAAAAGAAAGATTTCTTCAAATTTTTATAGAAAATTTTCATGATGTTAAAATTTACGAAGTCTGAAATAGCTATGCGTAATCAAAGAACGAGAAAATTTTCAGGAAAACAAAGAAAGTCTCTTAAAAAGAAAATAAAAAAAAAGTTTGATTTTTTGCCTGCTAGGAGCAAATTTTCCGTAATTATAGATTTATTATATTCACAAATTTTACGGAATATAAAAATCAAACTTTATTTATTTATTTTTTTTTAAATTACAATTTTTTTAAGAAATAATTATCAGAACATTTCTGTATGTCAGAGCCAAAAGGTTCAATATGCAAATGAAAGATGGCCGTTTGTTATGGGTAAACAATGTTTAGCGGACATCTTTAATTTGCATATTGAACCTTTTGGCTCTGACGTACAGATTTTGATTGCATTTTTAACACCAAAATATTTGTAAAATTCAAAAAAAAAAATTTTTTTTGTTAGGGTGCAAATTTATGGAATGTTGGACCAACATGTTGGTTCAACAAGTTCGTCCAACATTCCAACAAGTTGGTATAACATGTTTGCCCAACTAGTTGTACCAACATGTTCGACAAACGAACGAATCGACTATTGCAGAATTTACTCCTAGGGTGAAAATTTACTGTGAAATGTTGGACCAACATTTTGGTACAACAAGCTGGACCAACATTCCGCACTAATTTCGGCGGAGGAGTAAATTCAGCAAAAGTCAATGTTCGTTTGCCAAACATGTTGGTACTACTACTGTAGTTGGTGCAACATGTTGGTCCAACATTCCAGAGTAAATTCTGCAATAGTCGATTTGTTCGTTCAAATCGTCGAATAGTCGATTTGTTCAAACATGTAGGTCCAACATTCCATACTGAATTTGCACCCTTATTTCTGAATTAAAAAGTTTTTAGAACGGTCAATTTTTTTAAATGCGTTTTCAGGAAAACTTTTCCTCAAATCTTTGTAACTAATTTTTATGTTTGATCAAAAATTTTAATTTTTCATGCCTTTTTCAATCTTTCTAACCCAAAAAAAAAAAATCTCCTCTTTAAGAAAAACGGCGTTAGAAGTTTCACTTCCCTTTTTCCATGAATTTGCGTAGCGAGACTCACTACTTTTATTTCATTTTATTTTTTTCAACTCAACACAATTAAAAATTGTATTCGTCAAATAAACCGTATTTTGTAATCGGTAATTAAGCCGCCTACCCGTGATCGAGCTAGTTAACAGTTAGGGTAAAACGTGTGTAGAGAGAAGGGGTCTATCCACAAACGTTCAAAGCAAAGTTAACGGACGAACGCTTTTAGCGTAATGATCGAATCAGGAAGCGACTCTGAAATTCTACGGGCTTGTTGCTCTTTTCCTCAAAATACACCTTCCGGGACGGAAAAAATAATCCGATTTTTTATTTTTAAATTTTAATATGAATTCAACGAAAACCATTAAAAGCAATGTTAATAAAAGTTAAAAATCCATTATAAAACGTTAGTTGGCTTTAATTCAAAAATACCTCTGTATTTCCTCGATTATGAACTCATTCCCGAAGCTTTCCTGATATCGGAAAATCATTAAAACCTTTCCTCTGAAATCATTGAATGAAAGAATCATATAAGCGAGAAAGGGGGAGGGGAGGGAAATAGACGAATTTATCGACGTTTTCGATTACGGTTCCGATTTTTCAAAAAAAAAAAAAAAAAAAAAAAAAAAAAGCTTTTTAACTTGATGAAAAGCCCCCTCGGTTACGAATATTTGCTTCTGCCAATTTTTTTGTTTTCAACATGTCGGAAACCGCATTAATTTAAGAAAATATTCTTTTCATTAAAAATGCGTCAATCACTCTTGTAAAAAAAAAAAAAAAAAAAAAAAAAAAAAAAAAAAAAAAAAATACGCGATTTTTTTACTTAACTTTAGCGGTTTCCTTTCCGTTAAAAAAAAAGGAATGGGGGGTAAAGTGCAAAAATTTCAAATTATTCGGTGAAAGTAGTAATTTCAAGATTATAGATTACGGAAAAAGGAAGTGGGATAAAATGGAATATTTTTTAGAAAAACGAGGAAAGTGATTTCCTTTTGAAAAGGAAAATTTCTGGAAATTGAAAGTTTATCTGTGTAAGATAAAAAAAAAATAAATTTATTTATGAGGGAAGGAAACTTTTCCCGCGTGCGGAATATTTGCTTTTTTAAGGAAGTAGTTACTTTTTCGCAGTTTTAATGCATCTTTATCCGAGTATTTAAAAAGACTAAATTCCGCTGTTTACGTTCCATCTAACGATTAATTACCTTTTTTATCGACTTTTTATTGCTCACTAAAGATTTGTTAATCCTTCAGATAACAGAAGAAGACCTACAGCATTTTTTTTTTTTTTTTTGGACATTAAAATATTTTCTTAGAAATATTAATTTATAACCGAGAAAATATCAATATTAAGGAGAAAAAGATCAATATTTGGTAAATAAAGATAAGATTATTAGGCATAATGACTCGTAACGTGACTTATGATAAGAAGCTCAAAAAAAAAAATGAATTAATGATTTTTTTTCCTTTTACCTAGTTTACACTAATCGCACCTGTGAAGCACCCCTACTCTATCGTCCCCCCGCCGAAAAAAAAGAAAAAATACCTGATTTTTTTTTAAATCTCCGGCCTTTTTTTTTCATTACCAGCACTTAAAAAATAATTTAACCATCATGCGTTATTTAAAGTAATAAATTGAGTAACGATCAAGTTCATGGCCGTGTCTGTCCCGTCGTGCCTCGTGCAATTATTTTCTAATTTACCGCTACATGAAATTTTTTATTTCAATCCGCAGGTATATACATGAAAGACGCTAAAAAAAATTTACCGACAGCTCGAGCGCCAAAACGGCATCCTACTGAAACGAAAATTTAATGAACATAACGACGGCGCCATTTTAATAAAGTGAAAAAAAAAAGCATACGATTAACCAATTCGTTGCTTCCTTATTACGTGATTCAGCATCGCGTAGGAGAAAGGGGGAGAAGAGGTTTAATGACGGTACTGGTTTATATATGTATAAAAAAAAAAAAAAAATTGCAATATGGCGGTTATGAAAAGATACACAACAAGTTTCATAAATTAATGTAATACATTGTAAACGCCGCGGCCCATGAAATTGTCCTGGTACACACCATTAACTCCCTTTTTTCTTCTTTTTTTTCTCTTCTCTTGTTACGCGAGTTTAAAATTCTTTCCGATTTTTTTTTTTTTTTAACCCTAAATCTTATACTTGAGTTGGTTCAACGGATATGGAATTTAACGCGGTGAACTTTCTAAAATTTCCTTCTCTTCCTTGATTTTTTAAACCCATTAAATAAACACGATTAACATTTCATGTGGAATATCAATTTTTATAAAGAATCTCTTTTATGTGCAAAACATTTTGTTCGGTTTTTCCAAATATTTCCTTTTCTTATAGACTTTTCTTTTTTTTTTTCTAACTTTCTGGACAAGCGCTAGATTGCCACGCACCAAGACTGGGGATTTTGAAGGACGCAAGCTTCCGCCTGAAAAGGTCGCCTATAATTTTCTTTTTAGGCCCGTAAAGTTATAGTAAATGCTTTAAACATATTATTATCAGTACTCAAGTAATTTACATTTTCGGGGCTCTTAAGCAAAATTTTTCGGGAAAACTTTTCAACTAGTGTTGGAACCCATGAAACTAGGCGGTCGGTTTTTCAAATCCCGGGATTTCGGGGTTGATAATTTTCAGTGATTGATAATTTTTCCGGAATCCCGGGATTGCTCAAAGGCAATGTTTTACTTATGAATTAGTAATTTAAGCCAACTTTTTTTTTCTTAAAAAAGCAACCAAACACTTTAAGTTTAACGCTTCATAAATATTCTTTTCCTAGAAGAATAAGCAACAAAAATCATAATCTCTTTTTTCTGGCGTCGCTGACGTTTCTAGTACCTAAGAAGATCAGGGGAAATTTCGGGATTCAAGGATCCGGAACTGAGTGTATAGATTTCGGGATTACTAAATTATTATCATTGAGCCGCTATCCCAGGATCAGTAACCTAATCCCTAGTGGTAAATGGTTAATATATAAGAGCCAATTAAATAAAAAGCAGCAGCAAAAAAAAAAAAAATCTGAATTTTAAGCTGAAAAAAAGAAGGGGGAAAAAACCAAAAAGCAACTTTGCAAACAAACCTCTTGTGCTAGGGCCACACAGCTTCAAACCGAGCAAAAAACTATATTTCTGTAAGCGACCATCAATTATCTTAGTTTAGGTCGCCCAAATACTAGCATCACAAAATCGTAAGGATTCTTGTTTTAAAAAGTAACACAAAGAAGCCCATCTACGGTTATCACTTTTATATACAAGTCTAGTAAAGTAAAGTACAGCACTCAACCCAGTAGCACAGCGGTCTGCCTGCAGGTAAGAAATATTTCAGGAAAACAAACAAAAATCCCCCCGCCTCCAGCCGCTCTGCCTTTTTGCAACGAAAAAGAAAATCGAAATCATACGCTTGCCGCTTATGGAAAAGTGGGGAAACCAAGTTTTAAAATTTTTAGCCTCTCTCTTTTTCTCTTATCCTCTCCGCCGTTTTCCCCGCTGTTGCTGACCTTGATCTGATACATTCTCAGACACGTCCTTAGGCAACTAAATCAATATGAGCTTCTGTTTCAGATCATCCCGACTTCCCTCGCACTATAAATTCACAATTCCCTTGCAATCGTATTACCGTAAACCGGCCTCTTCATTTATTTTTTACACATCCAGACTTCGAATTTGTTTTCCACTCACTTGAAAAAAAAAAAAAAACTGTTTAATCTTATTTTTAAAATACATCAAAAATTAATGGAAATCACCCAACCTTGAGACGATAAGTCGACCGTATTATTTTTCACCCAACATGGCTTGGCTACAGTATCATCGATAATAATCATCGGTCTAATTGAATAAACTCAGGTCAGAGTTAAAACTTGTCACATTATTTGTTTTTCCCACAGACTTAAAACAGGCCTAACGTGGGTAGGTTTGAACACAACTAAATTTACCGTATCGCGTTCCCTTAATTTATATTTTTTTTTCCTCTCCCGTTAATTACTCAAAGCGATGAACAAAAGCTCTGCAACCATTCGAATATCAGCGATTTTTGTGCGATTGAAAATAAAATAAAAAAAAAAAGAACCCTTTCACCCCCCATTTCTCTTGGCAAATAACAATTTATCTCCTTTCTCTTCAACGGCGTTAGGGAACTGGAGGGAGAAAAAAAGAGTTTAAATTTATTTTCTCCCCTTAAAAAAAAAAGAAGAAAATTTTTTTGCTAATACCGAGAATTCCTCAAGTAATTAGTTCAGGGATTTCGGGAGAAAACTAGACAAGTATCGGGCTGCATCATAAGTAGAATTAGACGCTGAAGAAAATTTTCTCCCCCCCTTTCACACTCAAGGGTTCGATATCGCTTTCACACGTTTTTCTCACCTTTTTTTTCCTACAAAAAAAATTAGTTTCGTGCTCATTCGACCTTGAACGGAATTCTTCTTATAAATTCGACTCGGGTTCAAACCGTTTTCATTTTAAGTTAACCGGTTTCCGTGTAATAATTTAAACGATGAGTCAGTTTATTTTAGGATTTCACCCTTGATTGCATATCAACCCTTTATGACGTATTTTGCGGTCAAACATCTGATGGATAAGTTAATTTAATATAGAAAATAAGAGGGATATCATCGTCATCATCACAGACCGTCGAGGGGCTGTTAAATTACGATACGGAAATATAACTTTAATAAAAGAACCCAACGCCGAAAAGAAAAAAAAAATCGAAAAAAGACAAAAATAAAGAAGGGAATAAAATAAAGGTCACAAGAAACTGCCTATTAGAATTCAAGAGCAGAGACTTGAAGAATCTGTACTTTCTACCCTTTCTCTGTTCTGCCAAGCATGAAATTCTGTTCGCTAGATAGGTATTCTTTCAACTAAAAACAAAATTCTTTCTGTGATTTCTTCTTTTCATCAATTTCCCTTTATTTCACGCAACAAAAGGTTTCCCCGGTTTTCTTTTCCGTCAGCAGTCAGCACTGTTTTTTAAGTGTCCTGGTTTAAGATCGGGTGTTGCATTGTCTTCCACCTTTTTTTTTTCTTTTTTCTTCTTCTTTTTTTCTTCCTGCATAATAAAAATAATAAAAATAAATGATGGGTGGTCCTTGAAGTGATTTCAATACAATTAATAGTGATCTTGTGTAGCTGCCAAGTTTAGTCACTTATGAGGAGAATAATGTTAACAAGATAAGGTTATCTTCTCTTAACGTCTTTTTCCTTAATGGAAACGAATCCGTGACACCCATTGAGAGAATAACTGTAACATGTTTCAGTATTGTTTTCTCAAGATGATGTGCTGTATTATTTCCTGTCAAACTTGTAAACGATTCATAACGATTTTAAATAATAATAACTTTGTCGAAAATAGTAACTCTTGGCGCTCGGTTTTGTTTGTATCACTTTGCTCCTGCTTATTCTGTCGTCTGCTTGGCTTTCTTCTCTTGACTCAAAACGTTCTTATGGCTTGTTTCTTCTGAATATCTCTCCAATTTTTTTCTTTGCGAGTCATGACTCGATCTCTGTTTCTGTTTCTGTTTCTGCCTCTCTAGGTGTCTCCTTCTTACAGAATTCTTTCTCTCTTAGTTTGTCTCCGTTTTCCCTGTATCTCCGTCTTAGTTAACTTTTTAATTTGCTTTATTTCTACGTGAGATAGCACTACGTTTAGTTCCCTCCCAGCACAAACATCTTCATTCCAATGATGTTTTTTGGGTTCGGCTTCTTTTTTTTTTTTTTTCAACTGTACCCAGACAGCAAGACACTCGGATACACGAATATTCTACCAGTACTTCTGATGGACGAAATTAGCACTCCACCTGAAATACTGATAAGAAACGTACCAGAGACTGATACTGGTAACTTATGAGACACTGCTAAGTACTAGGGTGGTTCTTATTTTGCAAAGTTTGGATTTCCCGAGGTGCACGGTGGATCAGAAAAGTCTATTTTTGGCCAAAACTTAGGCGCAAAAAGGAGCGAAAATTGTAAGCGGGTTTTTGATTTTGGACCTCTAGGCTTCATAATAAGACCATAGACATGACAGGGACTTTTAGATAAACCGACTAAAAGCTCAGTTGAAAAAATAATTTTTATAAATTTTTTTACGTAATTAACTTTAAAAACGAATTACCGCCAGAAAAAAAATTTTGGAGGGGAAATAATTTAAACTCCATGATCATTGACTATCAGTAAATCATTTTCGATTATTTATGTACAGCGTTAACTCATTTTATGTCATTATTAACGAAAAGTGAGTTAAATGTGAGTTAAAAAAAATGTAAAAAAGCGAAAAAAAAAATTTAATAACTTTTTCGTTCATATAAGGAACAGAAACAATCTGAAAATTGTGATGTCCGATCAGTTATGTAAAATTGTGAAAATTTTCAATCGAATTTTGGCCAAAAATAAATTTTCCTGGACCACTGTGAGGTGCCCCCCCCCCCCCCAAAAAAAAAGCGTTTTTCATTTGTGTGAGATAAGTTTCCCTGGATTTTTTCAAATCTTTTACTCTACGGGAAAGCCTGCCTCATCGAGCTTTTAGTTCGGAAAAGTCCCATAACAACCAAAAAATTGATCATTTTTTTTTCTGTAAAAAAAAAACCTTCATTTCCTATCGCAAATTTTTTGTATATTTCGAATCTGAAAACTGTTTTTTTGTATATAATCCGGTTTATGAAATAGAAGACAAAAAGCAATGAAAATTGTGGACTTGGTGCGTTTTGCCGCTTTTCTTGATTTTTTCGTCGTATTTTGGCCTCTTGCTTAAAAAACGGATCAGATACAAAAAAACGATTTTCAGATTCAAAATCTACGCAAAATTTCCAATAAAAAACAATGTTTTTTTTTTTTTTTTTTTTTTTTTAACAAAAAAAATTATTAATTTTTTGGTTCTTATAGGATTTTTGCGATCTAAAAGCTCGATAAGGCACGCTTTCCGTAAAAAATTTGAAAAAATTCAGGGAAACTTATCTCATACAAATAAAAAATGTTAAAAGGTGGCTCCTGCGAACATCCAAACTTCGCAAAGCAAGGACCACCCTAGTAAGTACCAGAAATGGTACACCAAATTTACACTCTTGATTTTTTGGTGACACAATTTTGAACCTACAGACTGAGACCAAAAATTTGGTAGAAAGTTTGGTGTATTACACGTAGTCTGCCGTCTGGGGTGCTCTCTTTTCCTACTTGTACCTCTTCGTAATGTTCCATCAAAAACTAAAAATCATAAAATTCGGCCATAAAATTTAACAGATTTAATAAGAAATCCAAGTCTAAAAATATTTTTAAAAAAAAAAGACCAGCCGTTTTTTTTCTTGACAGTTATTTCTTTTCCTTTTCTTAATTTTATAATACAAAATGATAGTCATTATTTTTACTTTTTCATCTTAGGAAAATGAAAAAATGCGAGTAATTATTTTCCTCGATCTTTTTTTCGCGTCTCGATTCTTTTGATTTCACAGAGAAAAAAAAATCCCAACTTTTTCAGAGAGAATCTTTATTTTACTTAAAAAAAAAAAAAAAAAAAAAAAAAAAAAAAATCTTGAGTAAAAGATCACGAACTATAATCTGCATCGACCATCTTGTTTTTCTTTTTATACCGCAAAGTTACAAGCCTAAGGAAAATCCCTTAAGGAAAAACGGCTTTCCTTGATATATACGATGAAAAGCGATTATAATGAGACATTTGGGACATTTTATCGTGACCTTTTAAGAAAATATCACAGAGAGAAAAGCACAAGAAGAAGACGAAGAAGAAGAACGCTTGACATATATATGTTGTTAAAAAAGTTGAAACTAACACCGGAAATTGCGTTCGTTTTCTTGCCAACTTTTTTTTTTTTTATAAAATAGAAGAAAAAAAATTTATAAACTTTCGCAACATTCATGCCTCTTTCAATTTGATTACACGCATGCAGACGTTGTAATGCATTTACAAAAAAGTGGCGTTAAACCGGATAGAAATGTGGCAGGATAAAAAATAAAAAAAAAGGAATTTCCTTTCGAAAAACCGTCACCTCAACCGAATCCTGATTGACCCAGGCTAAAAATATTTTCTCCGAAAAGAAAGGGAGGGGAAAAAAAATATCTGTCTTAATTTTCAATGAAATATAAATGAAGATGTTGTTCCAGCAGTGTAATGGCTTGGAGAACTGGAATTACATCTTGCGAGAGGCAATAAAGTTGAGTTATTGCAAGAATATGTAGTTGGACGCATTTTCTAGTGGTCTTCATTTCCCCCACAACAATCGTTTAATTGGGATTTCTTTTTTGCGCCTTGGCGCCAGATTTTTTTTTTTTTTTTTTCTTCTCTGCTTTTTATCATCCGGTACCAAGCACGTATAAAAGAGGAAAACCTTAAATGACGGATATAATGACTACTTTGCGTTTTCCCGTAAATAGCGTGGCAGCTGATACAGTTTAATCTTATGACTCACATCTGACAGTCAAGTTGAAATTTTAACGTTTTATTGCTCCATCAGTGCCGTAAAGAATGCAATTTAGTTTAAAACAATTAAATCTGGTTGGGAAAATCTCTGGGATTGTTTTTCTCATCCTCCCCGACATGGGATTCTCCCTGTCTCCCGCCCTCTCGTCCTGGAGGGGGGGTGTTAAAACCGTTTTACAACCCCGTTAATGCTTTCTCCCGGATTCCACGACAAGTTTCGTTTTTATTCTTGATGAATTAATGTTTGGGGCAGTTAGAAAACTTTCTCTCGGAGAGAAATGTTTTTTCGGAAAAAGAAAAAAAAATTTGACGCGAAGACGAATATGACAAAATTTTAAAAGAAGTGACACGTTATAACCAAGATCGCAGCTCATGGGAATATCTCTCCGATTTTCTTTCCGACAAGGGCTAAAGCCGTCCTTCTCTCTTCTTTTTTTTATTTTTTATTTTTTATTTCCAACGTTTTTCACTCCCTGTACCTATAAGACTTTAATCCGTGTCATCCTTTCCGTTTCTTGTCAAAAATGTTCACCGAACAAGAATAAAATCCGTAAACTTACGTCTCCTTTGAAACGACGTTTTTCCACGGAAAATAAAGTTCGAAAGCATACCTGAAAAAAAAGAAAAGAAAAAAAAATTAAATTCATATTTCGACGGGAAAAATGTTTCAAAGGGGGGGGGGGAAGGTCCCCTCAGAACAAAGAAAAGAGGGTTGGTTCTTGATCAACTCCACCGAAGCCAGAAAATATTTCATTTATTGTTTTTTAAGAAAATGGAAATTAATCGAATGAAAAATAAGGAATCGCCGAGTAGAAACGGGATAAAAGGGGAAATTTCCCTTGAAACAATGAGACATAAAAATCGAAATTTCATTCGGATGAAAATCGCGACCCTAGTAAAAAGAGATTAATGACAACTTCACCGCACCGACACTCGGCAAGAACAATTTAAAAAAGTCGATTAATGGGTTTGGTGAAGAAAGAAAAGGGTAAGCAGTAAGCTGATGAACCCATCTGGAAAGTCATGGATAATGCTCAACTTAATTACAAAATACCAACATTACACAATTTATATTACTTTCTATCTCCTTCCCCCCTCCCCCCTCCCCCCTTTCCCCATCTTGCCGTATACTAAACGGCAAATTGAAATCGAATTAATTGTTTTTTCATTCCGGACGATTGTTTTCCCTCCAATAAGAAAAAAAAAAAAAAAAAAAAAAAAAAAAAAAAAAAAAAAGGAGAAAAAAAAGGAGAAAAAAAAATGAAAATAATTAAGTAAGCGAAACGAAATAATATACATTTTTAAAAATATGTCTTTTAATTGATTCACAATGTGCCAACTGATAATTAGTAACTGAGTCATAACGCCGTTATTGTACCATCACTTCCTGTTTGGAACATCAAAGATGTTCCCCGGTTATTTAACGCTTAATCATAAAAATTAAGTTTGGCTTGTCGCGACAAAATATGAGAATGGTTTTCAGAAAATAGAAGTACAAAAAAAAAAAAAAAAAAAAAAAAAAAAAAAAAAAAAAAAAGTGTCAGTTTTTAAAATGTTTAAACATGCGAAAATTTAAAATTTAATAAAAATTATTCTATTTTTAAGGGTAAGTTAAATGAGAAACAAAAATAACCATTTTTCATTTAAAAAAAAAGAAAATACGAATTAACGATATATTTATAAGGACTATATTAAAAATAGTTTAATGACCGTTTTTCAGTTACTATGCGGTCTCTTTCACGGCTACGAAGAACTCTCGGCGTCTTGATGACCGAAACGTCGGGTTTAATATAATTCTACTAAATATGGTTCCAATCCCGAGAACTAATCGCTAATTATTCATTAGCAACAAGATTATCACTTCTAAAAATTAGGAAGTTAAGAAGGAAATTTTAGGAAGTCCATATAGAACTTTTTTCACTACAAAAAAATGCCTAGAAAAATTTTTGTTATAAAAAGAAATTGGTTTTTGAAAAGTTACATACTCGTTCGGGACCGTTCAGATACTACGTCAGCATAATTTTGTCGATTTTGACCCCCCCCCCCCCCAAGCGATTTGTGCGTAAGTGCATTTTTGTTTTGAATTAAGTTATTGGTACCGATCGTCGTAAAATTATCCATCCGTCGACACATTCATTTTAAAGCTTTGAAAAGGAAAAAGCTTTGAAAATTACAAAAAATGTCCACGCAAAAAATTAATAATTTTTTTAAAAAGCGAGTTAAGTTGGTAGCGGCCGTTTATTTTTCAAATTTCAAAATTTTCGAAAATCGGAAGATTTCCAGATGATAGCCAATCTTCGTCGCGGAGACGGCACTTAAAAGAAGAAAAAGAAAGAGAAAGAAGAAGCTTTTATTAGGGTGGTTCGAAAATCAACTTTTTTGGAATTTCAAAACTCCTATATCGGGAAAAGTTTCTTTATAGGTAGAGTATCAACCCTGAATTTTTTCAGATTTTTTGAACGGCATCCTGAGGTGTCAAATCGGCCTTGAAATTTTCAAAAAGCTCATAAAAGGGCCGAAAATGAACCTTTTTTTTTGCATAAAAGACCATCGATTCCTATCGGAAATTTCGCGTAGATTACGAATTTGAAGCCGAAAATTAGTTTTGGTGCACGGTTTTTGAGCCACAGACAAAATACCATAACCAGGTTTTTAGAGCTTTTAAACCCGGCCTGTAGCTCAAAAATTATACACCAAAACTAATTTTCGGCTTCAAATTCGTAATCTACGCGAAATTTCCGATAGGAATAGATGGTCTTTTATGCAAAAAAAAAAAGGTTCATTTTCGACCCTTTTATGAGCTTTTTGAAAATTTCAAGGCCGATTTGACACCTCAGGATGCCGCTCAAAAAATCTGAAAAAATTCAGGGTTGATACTCTACCTATAAAGAAACTTTTCCCGATATAGGAGTTTTGAAATTCCAAAAAAGTTGATTTTCGAACCACCCTAGCTTTTATAGACAAAAGCAATTTTTTTTTTTTAGAAAATATATTTTTTTTCCAGTTGTAAAATATAAATTTAATATCGTTAAAAAATTAATTGTGATAAAAAACAATTTTTTTTCTCAAATTTTTTGCTCTTTACTTGATATACTTGAAACTTTTTTAAAATTTTACCGAAAACTGACCAGTTGAAAAAAATTAAGAAACTACCAACTAATATAAGAAAAAAAAAAAGATTTATTTATTTTTTGGTTTTTTTAAAACGTCGTTTTCTAAATGTTTACAAAAAGTACACTTACGCCCAAATCGCTTAGTACAGCAGCCCTCCTTCGACAATACTTAGTTCATGGGGAAAATCGCCGTTTCCGGATTCTTCACCCCATAAATGCTGACGTAATGTTTGTGTGATCTCTTCTCTAAGAATTCGAAAGAAGACTGAGGGAAGAAATGTGAAATGCCCAAAGAATATATTTACAAAGAAAAAACGAAAACAGATATAGAAATAAAAAAGAAAAAAAAATAGAAGAAACAAGGGAGGTGTAAAGAACGATCAGCAAGAAGAAAAAAAATGCCATTTTATTGCTTGATTTTTTTAAAAAGCATGCGGCGATTAATAAATGATATGATCCTTAACCACTAATAATTTTACGTCGGTTGCACAAAGGCGGAATATACCATCTTGTAAGGCGTGAGAGGAAACTACCACTGAGCCACGAGGCTGGCTGCTTATTTGACGCCCAGAAGAGAAGAAACCGAAAACCCACTCGGTACTGCCAAGAGCAAAAGCTTTTCTTCAAATGACAGAGAAAACTGTTTTTTAAGAATAATTTTTGATCTAATCTTCATAAGGAAATGCTAGACGCCGACTGATTACAAAAATCCCTTTAGCTGCTGAGTCCTCAGAATGATTTGTCCATTATTTTACAGTCTTCTGCTGTTAGCTTCATATCTCCTTTTTTGTTTCTTCTTGGTGATAACAACTCATGTATATGACTCTGATGTCAAAATCATCCTCTCATCCGTTTGTTTTGCTTCGGAATTTTCACAGATGAGCCACTAAAATCCTCCACAATCCGGTTAGAAGCATCCGTTTAAACAGAGAATGAAACATAGCTCAGAGCGCCAGAGTTATTGCGTGAGGTAAAAGGTTTCGTGGCTTCTTTATACACGGCTCCATATTAAAATGTTGATATATCGACAAGGCTATTCATCTAAATCATTTTCGATTAGTTAAGATCTTTAAAAATGTCTCATTAAAAAAAAAAAAAATGCATGGAAATTAAAAATACCAGAAATAAAATTCGATAACCTCATTTAAAAAAATGCTGTATTAATTTCTTTCATTCCACGTATATTTTTAAACTCTCAACGCTCCTCTTAAATAGCTAT
Organism: Liposcelis bostrychophila; assembly: GCA_037577465.1. Taxonomy (NCBI): domain Eukaryota; kingdom Metazoa; phylum Arthropoda; class Insecta; order Psocodea; family Liposcelididae; genus Liposcelis; species Liposcelis bostrychophila. The sequence goes on from CM075210.1 coordinate 12,906,331, forward strand.
AAAATCTCAAGAGTTAATCATCATCCAGACCCTGTACTATGCCACGAGGATCGACGTTTAATATGACGATTCCTACTTCTTTCCCCCCCTTTCGAATCGAATTAATCATCTCGTTTGCAGAAATTCGATTAATCATCCTTAATTAATCACATTTTGATAAATCGTTTACGGGAAAAAAATTAATCGATGGCCGACCTTTTTTTTTCCTCTTCTTTCATCCTCCTGTACCCTCAAGTACAAATATCGAGCTGTGAAGGGTATGTCTGGACCCCGAGACATCTGGCGCGTTTTTATTGCACTCTTTCGAATACAAAGGTCGGGGATGATGATTTCCGTCCACGGAAATCTAACGCGAAAAGTTTATTTTTCAGATTTTTATTGAAGATGATTGATGAGATTTTGGCGTGGGGTTTTTATTTTCTCCATTCGGGAGAAAAGAGATGAAAAAAAAAAAAAACCAGCTTATAAATTTTTATGTATCCTTGTATTGTTTGCAACCATCTTTTTACCCTCGTTTCAAAAGTGATTTTTGATGGGTTACAATCACAGAAATCGAGGAAAAACGATCTATCAAAATCTGGTGTTTTGCGATTGAAATGTAAACATTTTTTTTTCTTTTTTTTTTTAAAGTAACAATCATATTTCCATATGTCCCCCGGCGAGGCATGAGCCGACATATAGGATTTCAGTCAAATATTTTGACGTGTTCTTAATTGTTTCACTTGGAGCTTCTGTTTTTTTCGTTTTATTTTCTTTTGTTAATGCCTAACCTCACGTTGTTTTCAATTTCGTTTTCGGTGGGGATGAAATTTCACCCTTGTCGACGTTTGAAGAATATAAAACTTGAGTTTTTTTTTTTTTTTCTTATTTACTTTTTATGAAATCCGTTGATAAGATAAAAATAAAATCTGACAAAAAGCGTAATTAATTCTAGTGACTGTATGATGTTTTTTTAATTAAAGCGGGAGTTTCGGCTGTCCTGACATAGCTTCGGGTTCTTAAGTAACCGAATCGTCTAACCAAGGTTAAGGCTTTTTTTTTTTTTTTTTTTTTTTTTTTTTTTTGTGGAACGAACGTGAGTCGTGGAATAGAAATTATAAAGTAGAGCTCGGAAACCTAAATACGTGAAATGAATCATTTACATAATTTTTTTAATTGAAAAAAAATTTAAATGGGAATCTATTTTTTTATTTTATTTCATATCTTTGGTGAAGATGAAGAACAAGAAACAAAGATTTGGGTCTTTTATCAAAAGCGTCTTATCATGGTATGGATGACGATAGCTGAAAAAAGCAATTAATGCGGAGTAGTGCGAACACTAAAAATGGGTAACCCAGACGACAAGAAACGGCCGAAAGACTTGGAGTAAACTGAGAGTTCAAATTTCGCGATCATAAAAAAGAATTTGATCAAAGAAATAATGGAGGAGCTTCACTGAAAGTTCTTGACGGCTATTCTCACCACTGACTTAACTCTGATTTGTTTACTTAAACTAATTTTTCCAGTTCAATCATGTCAGGTAATGTCGAGAAGCAAAACAGTATCTTTAAAACACTGAAACCTCTTCATTGAGACAAGGGAAAATCCATTGGGAGAGCACGTGAGTTGATCGAAAAGCATGAATTTTCAAATTTGAAAATGCCACAGCGCGGAAAAGTTGCATTTTAGCCTCCATATTAACCCTAATTTTTTTTCAGATTTTTTTCGAGGCCGATTTCTGCTGCCTTCAGAGGCCTAATGTTTTTCCAAGTCACTCGGAGCTGCAATTCCGATTCCGATTCCGATTCCGATTCCTCAGACTCTTGACCATTTATGAGTAAGATTCCTATTCCTATTCCGATTCCGATTCTGATTCTGATTCCGAAAGGTGGAAAAAAAATTCAGATTCCGATTCCGATTCCAACTAACAAATATTTTAGCGATTCGAATTCCGACTCTGATTCTTATTCCGGTTTAAACCAAAATTGATTAACTGTAATAACGGTATTTTCGTGCTTTTTAAATGAATCTGAATCGAAAGTATTTTTTTGGATGACGATGACGATGTCGATGCCGATTCCGATTCCGATTCCGATTCCGATTCCGATTCCCATTTCTTCAAAAAAAAAAAAGCAAGGATGCCGATTCCGATGACTTTTGAAATAGCAGACTGCTATTTCGATTCCGATTCCAAATAAAAATTAATCGGAATTGCAGTCCTGAAGTCACATATGGGCCGAAAAAATTAGAGCCGAAATTTGTAGCGAGAGTTCATTTTCTATCGGAAATTTTCAGTTAATTTCAAAAATAAAGCCATTTTGATAGTAGTTAAAGCCATTTTTACATATGAACCGAAAGAGGTACAGGGAGTTTAATAACAGCCATTTTTTGCTCATAAATGAAAAATGGCTTCCGTTTCTGTATAACCATCTTCATTTTTGAAAATTACGGACAATTTCCGATAATAAATGAAATCTTTCGCACCAAAATATGACTCTAATTTTTCGGCCATTATGAGACTTTAAAAACTTTAGGCCTCTGAGGGCAGTAGGAATCGCCCTCCAAAAATCCGAAAAAAAATTAGGATTAATTTATAGGCTAAAATGCAACTTTTCCGTTCGGCATTTTCAAATTCAGAAATTCGAGTCTTTCGATCCGCCTTAATGTGAATCTAGAATGCAAAATAAAGTTTTAGAATGCAACATTATGGATCAGAATAAAGTGGATCTTGACGTCATTATTTGAAAATTTCAAATTTTCAAGCTGGTCCTGAAAACCTAAAGATAAAAATTTTGCCTAACTCTCACACAGCATTTATTCTGTTAAATAAGAAAAAATAAAATCATAAAACTGGAAATCCAAATTTTACGAAATGACTCATTTCCATTCCTTCTACTGCACAGCTAATTTTTTCATTAAAATATTCCACGTGGATTAAACCATTACGAATTTTTTATTTTTATTTTTTCTCAAATTTATTTTAACAACTTTTTGTCACTACCAAACTCCTGGAAATATTTTACATCTTAACTTCTTAAGAACACAAGTTCCGAGACAAACATTACACGACTCCCACTCGCGCCAGTCACCTTCTCTTTCCTCCGACTGTAATTTAACCAAAAGAAGAAAGAAAAAAATTGACTCATAACTTACGACTGATTAGAGGTTTCTGTGAGAATGGTTACTTAAACCGCACCTACCTATTTACAGTGCAACAAAATAACAGATCGAGAAAAAAAATTTATAACGGAGTTATTTGATATTTATTATTAGGCACGTACCTGGACTTCTACAAATCGATTAATATATAAAAATAAAAAAAAATAAAAAATATGAAAAAAATAAAAGTGGAGATAACGTATTCGATCATCGAAAAAATTAAAAAAGTTATTTTAATGAGTCTCAAGTGAGGCGCGTGTTAATAAATCTTAATTGTAATGAGGATTTTTCAGAGTTGGACATAGTGGGTGGCAAAGAATATTTTCTAAGTGATTCGTGTGCTCCAAGAGGAACGAATACACAAGACTTTTCTTAATTGTGCTTGTCCTGAGGATGCGGGCACCATTTTTCTTTCCCCGTGTTTTTTTTTTTTTCTTTTTTTAACAAAAATTATTGTTCTCCAAGGAGAAACAACGGGAGGTTAACTCGGATTTACGAGATTGCGACCTTTCACATTTATTTCAAATTTCGTTAAGGTTATCGCGAAATAAACGCTCAAATTAAATCCGTTTTATGAAAAATATTCTGAAAATTGAAGCGGGGAAGGAAGAAGCATTCTTCATTAAAATCTTGTTTATTGAAATACTTTCCTTCTGAAAAAGTTTCACTTTTCCTTTTCCTACTATACCGACTTCCCTTCCCTTGTTCCTTTCCCTTGCCTGAATTCGAATACGTGGAATCCTATGGAATCCTATCCAATTTTTTATTCATTTCCCCTCTTAAATTTAAAAAGACGAACGTAGCAAAAGTTTGAAGCATTAAATAAAGTCAACTTAAAAGTATAAGAAGCAAGGAAAATTATTAAACTGATATACCGGTAAAATTTTTTTTTTGTATATAGGATAACCCTTCGATAAAGAATGGATATAAAAAAAAGGTGGGAGGCTCGCATCGGAAAAACCCAAAGTGATATTTACACTGGAATGATATACGGGTTTTGAGTCGAGATGAACGAAGTGGGGAAGGTAGAGGGGGTGCTTCGCGTCAGTCATTTTCAAAATACGCACCTGAGTCTCTTCCTTTTTACTCTACATACTCTATCCCCATTTATTAATCAAAAGTAGTTGCCATTCCTCTTTTTCCTCATAATTTACATCCTCCGGAAGCCTAGCAATAAATAATATGCCAATATTGACTTTCCTTTTTTTAATCTGTACTTTTTTTTTTTCCAAAGCTTTTTGCTTATGAGACCTCCAGTGTTAAAAAAAAAAGTTTTTGATTTATTTTGTAGCAGCGAGCAACTGGTACAAAATTTTCATTACTTTGAAAGGGAACTAATATTTTCCAGGGGTCCAAAGTTGGGGCAAGCTCCGGAGCCCAAGCCAGCCGTGGCCGGTCAAAAATTTCAGAAGGTTTACTAATTTGGTGCCAGAGGAGAAGGGCCCATAACCCGTGTTTTTGGGCCCAAATATGTAATTCTATTACACGATTTATGTGATTCCATCACACTGTGTAATAGAATCACACAATTCGTGTGATTTGATTACACTGATGCCAAACCTAAAAGTGTAATTTTAAAAATGGCTGCATACAGCGATTTTCAAAATTACAAAAATTGTAATTGTTTACAAAAATTACAAAGATTGTAATTGTTTACCAAAATTACAAAAATTGTAATTGTTTACAAAAATTAAAAACATTGTAATTGTTTACAAAAATTACAAAAATTGTAATTGTAATTGTAATTGTAATTGTAATTGTTTACAAAAATTACAAAAATTGTAATTGTAATTGTAATTGTAATTGATTACAAAGATTGTAATTATTTATAAAAATTACAAAGATTGTAATTGTTTACACTAATTACAAAAATTGTAATCGTTTACAAAATTACGAAAATTGCAAGTGCCTTGCGTACAAGGCATGCACGTACAGGGTTGAAACTTTTACAGAATGAAGATCATATTATGCCAGCACTTTGGGATTCGAAAAGTTATATGTCAAATACCATAAGCGGAGATAGCAAGGGGAGGGAGCCCAAAAACCCAGGTTATCGGCCCTCTTTCTTTAGTAATTCCGATGTCAATGCCGTCATCGATTCCAACAAAAAATTTTATGTACCGCTTTATCGATCGACTTAACTACCGATCTTGTACCTGGAATTTTATGATCATAATTGAGACCCTTTGATGGAAAAAGTGATAAAACAGCTAGCGAAATCATTAAACCTCGTGGCTCAGAAACCTCAGGGACTGGTTGGGCGCAAATTCTTTGGATCTTTTTAGAGCTGCGGTTTTCAAAGTCACAATCGCCCTGATGCCGGCCAATCTCCGTCGCGGAGCTGGCACTTAAAAGAAGAAGAAGAATAAAATTTATATTCGCAAGGCCTTTCCTGATTTCACATGTTTATTCTCGTGGGTTTCATTATCAAAAACCAACTCCCGATTTAAAAGAAATTCTACCACTAAAGCGGATGCTTTCGTTTTAAGCTGCCTTGTTAAAGCTTCCATCTAAGCTCCGTTTTGACATAAAGACAAACACATGACACTTCTTATATTTCGCTAATGGAAAACCATTTCACTTTCAAGGATATATTTATTAAATTACTCCCATAATTTAAAACCCTCATGAGACAAGTTTGAAAAAAAAAAATGGAAATCGCTTGTATTTCGGATTAGATAGACAAAACAATTTGCCGTCTCAAATTATGACTGCTGAAGCCATCGACATCTGTTCCAGTAAAATGATGCGCGCCCTCATCTTACAGCAGCAAAACCTCCCTTGTCTTATGTAACAACCTTTCTTCCCCCTTTCCGCGCGCTTTTCCCTTCCAATTTGCATTCCTTCCTTCTATTTATAACTGTCTCCCATCAATTTAATGAAAAGTTGAAGTTCCCATATTTAAACTTGTTTACTTTATCGTGTTTCATATTTTGACAAGGGAGATTTGTGAACCCGACTTTACGATATTGTTTCCCGTTTTTCCCCGTCTTTTTTTTTTCTAATTGCAAAAGGAAACAGGCGGGGGGAGGCGAAAACACATAAATAATAAGCCTGCTCTAGATTTTGGTCTTGCTCTTATCCCTCTTTCGGCGGAGGTGTTTAACAATGCACAATGGCACATAATTAACAATCGAACATTAGATGATCCTTGAGATAACCTTGAACGGGCTAGGAAGATTTTTTTTTTCTTCTTTCCTTTTTTTTTATTTTTTTCGAGATTTATTATTTGACACACCTCATACGGTATTCTATTTTTTCCCGTAAATCCTGCGCAATCCGATTCCAAAAACCGAGGTTAATTAAAAGTTTAAGTGACATATCCCTTCACACCCTTGCCGCATGTCACATGCTACATGGCTTTTTAAGTTACGCCCATCGAGACGGTCCGGTAGCAGCACTCCAGGGCTGTCCATCAAATAATCAAAAAAAAAAAATGATTTTCGTTTCCCCTTGGTGTAATAAAGAAGCGGAGAATAAAGGTTTCCATGGGAAATCAGGCGGGTTCCGATTCTACCATCTCCCCCCTCCCCCCGACCTCATTAAAATCGGTTTGAAAAGAGCGAAAAAGCGAAGCGAGCGAGAAAAAGAAGAAAATAATATTATTTATTACATCGGGTTTTGGTTAAATCATTTAATAAAGTTAAAGGAATCATCGAAATAAGATAAGACCAGCACGAGGCCTGCCTTCATAAATCACAACTTTTAATTAATTATTAATTTTTGTAAAACTAATTATGATTTCAGGGAAAGTCATTCAACCCGTCCTGGAATTATTCATTAAATTGTATCTGGCGTCTCCGAGTATATGTATTACCAAGTTTTCAAGTTTGCAAAAGTTGGGTGAACTGAATTATTTAATAAATCGTTTCATAGCCGAGTGGTTTTGCATAGTAAATGAACAAACTAATCACTGTGTCGATTTTGTTTTTGATATTATTTTATGCCGGTGCTCCAAATTAAAAAGAGTTACGCATGTGGGATACGTTTAATAATTAAAACATGATCCTCTTACCACGCAGGGTTGCTCCGGTTGGAAATTTAAATGGATGGCTTTTGTTTTACGGGTTTCTATTGTGTCAGCAGGGATTTTGAATGTTTCGAAATAGAACGGGGGTATATACAGGTTTGAATTATATAAACCCGAGCATAGCGGCAGGAAGCGATTCCTGGAAAACTTGCGAATAAGCGTCTACATTTCCTTCAAGCTGTCTATAAATACATTTGCATTGTATGCGGTCCCTTAACCGAATCCAAGATAATAATCTTGAAAAGACCCTTGAAACCCTTCGAATTCCCGGACATACTTTCCAAATGGCTAAACTTTGATACACACACCCGGAAGTCTTTTGTCAAATTCGTTATTAAATTAAGCATTCCTGAATTACCTTTCGAACGGGGGGAGGATAGACCCAGAAACCTAATCTTACGAATCGCGTGTTTGTCCTCGGAGCTTCTATTTCGGGGGCAAGTAAATTATCCTCCCAGAAAACATTTCCCAACGATATGAATGGCGCTATAATGATGTTGATGTTGTCATGAATTTTAATGAACCCAGTTCTGTGTAATTCGTTTTTAATTGTCATCCTACAGAAAATGGGCAAGGTGGTTTTTCGAATCGATGAGCATCAGAAAACAAAACAAAAAAAAAAAAAAACCTATGTTTTTCTTTTTTTCAGAGTCGATGAAGCAGCGAACGTGACTGAACAAAGTTACGGGTTTTTTGCAAAAACTTTATTCAACTAGTGAAAACCGCACTCAGGTTTCCACCCTTAATAATATCGTGAAATTAAATTTGTCTCCCGCAGATGAGAGGCCGAAATCGAGGGTGAGGAGGGGGAGAGAAAGAGGTAACTCCTATCTTAATGGCATATTTTCCCTTCTTGACTCGTTACGGCAAAGTGGTCGCATGCACTTATGGGAGGGTCCGAAAGAACATGTTTCCTTACACGTCGCTGAAAATCAGCGAAAAAGTTTTTTTTTTTTCTTCTTTTATTGAATAGAAGCTGGAGAAAGGATGAAATGTCAGCTGAACCGACAGACGTATGATATTGTTAGCATTGTAAGCATTGTTGTTTAGCTGACTTGCTCAACTGACGTCATTGTGCTTCAATCAGCGGTGTTATCTTCTAACTTTTCTTATTCGCTCTTACTCCTTTTCTTCCTGCTTTTTTTTTCTCCTCGGGAATTCAACCCGTTACTTTTTTACTGATTGTTCTGTTGATTTTTCTGACGTGGAATTTTTTTTCTTTTTTTCTTCAATTTTATAATGAAGATAAATGCATTGATTATGTGTTTCGCACCTTTCAACCAATTTGTCACGTATGCTAACTCCATTCGTCAACGTCATATCGGTAATACCTCCGCTATTGAAGATCATCACGTCTGCGTGTAGGAGGCACAATGCATAGTCATCACTGACCTTTTGATCCCTTCGGCTGGGATTTTTTTTTTTTCCTCCCGTTCGAAAGCTAATCAAAGCAGTAAAAATAAATTAGATAAATATCCAGGGAAACAATTGCCAATAGGAAACGAAAATAGCTACCATATGCACCCAACTGCGGTTTGGATCTTGGGGTGGATGATGGGATAATGAATAATTTCTGTTTGGACTGATGAGATTATCCATTAGCACGCTCCCAGGGCGTCCATAGTATACGAGTCTTGGTTTCGGAAGTTAGTCCCTATGAGAATTGGAATTTCCTGAATTTCTCGATCGGTTAAATTGGAGGAATTAAGAATTTTGATGCAAGATCTTATTTTAAAATAGTTTTTTGGTTAAATTTCTTTGATTTAGCCAACAAAAAGTCATGTATTGCATTATTTGAAGACAAGAGATCGATTTTTTTTTTTTCAATATTTATACGGACAAACGGATGTGCAAACGTTTCAAAGAAAGATGGAGGGAAAGATCGAGGGTAAGCGCGATCAGGGTCGCAGGAAAACCTCGTGGCTCGAAAATCTCAGGGAAAGGTTTGGTGTAGACTCCTTAGGTCTTTTTCGAGCAGCGGTCGATAAAATAAAAATCGTCAAGATGATAGCCAATATTCGTCGCGGAGCTGGCACACGAAAGAAGAAGAGATCTTTCAAAACTGACCGTGTCTAGTGAAATTTCTGAATAGCTCGGCGACGCACGACCATTTCTTAGATCTGCAAAAACGAAGGCAAAAAAAAAAAAAAAAAAAAAAAAGTTACAGATAGGGCTCCGACTCCGATGCCGGTGCCGGCTGCGACCGGCTGAAATCTCGGATCGATGCCGATACCGATACCGATTCCATGTTATTTATTTAACTCCCGATCGCGATCCCAATCCCGACGCCGGTCCCACCAAGCATTGATTATATTTGATTCCAGCATCAATCATATCCGATGTCGCCTCTGATTCCGATTTTAGTGGAAAAAAAAATCATAGAATCATTCTAGACGATTTTTAAATTCAGGGGTCCGATTCCGATGCCGGTGCCGATGCTGATGCCGGTGCCGATGCTGATGCTGATGCCAGCACTAACAATTTTGCAGTGCCAATGCCGATTTCGGATATTAAAAGAAATCCGATGCTACCATCGGCATCGGCCAAAATTTACAAGTTTCGGACCCCTGGTTACAGACACCATATTTTCTTGAAATCCTGTCATTGTAACACAGCCAACTCTCACGTACCAGTCTACGATGGAGCTTTAAAACGTGGCGCACTATTAAAACATTCAATGAACCCTATCCTACAAAATATTGAACCGGAAACAAATGGACAACCTGACAATCAGGAGTCGAAAATATCAAACCCGCCTTCACACGCGATCACCCACACTTCGTCATCGAATTGACACATTGTAAAAATTCCCTCAAAAAAATAGAAGGAACTGCTCCGTATCCCAAACGTATCAAATCAAACGGTTTAAAGGAAACGTTTGTCAGATTTCATTGAAACGTGAATCCCAAATCAACACATCTAGAAAAGATATTAAAATAAACAAAAAATAAAATATCTTTGTCAATAGCAGAAAAAAAAAAAGGAGCAGGATATATGAATATTGATGATGATTTAATGTTGCAAAAGTGTTTGGTTAAGATGACCTCAAACGACTCGGGATGTGTTTGTACAGATGGTGCGTGCACGCCAATCCACTTCCTTCGAAATCGGTGCCAAATTGTCATAAGATAAACATCATCAGGGCTTCCGTTCTTTTTCACCTTCGGGCGGGATACCAGAAAGGATCAAACCTTTACCGCATTAAATTGTTTTCCATAATTATAAGGTCGGGTTCCGACTGTCAAGAACGTCAATCTTACGTGTTGCGGTGACGTTCCTCGCGCAACGACCTTTTTGATCTCAAAGCGGCGCGTTATCGATCACGTTCTATAACCCCGTGGCGTCGTTACCGAATCTTGCTCCTAATTAACTAACCATCAAAGAAGCGTTTACACATCGTTTCAGGAGTAAATTCCCCCCCCCCCCTACTCCCACCCATACCCCTTTTTCGGCTTTTGTAATTGCTTTCTCTCCCGTCTGAATATTTTCAACTTCACGCTATTAAGATTACATTAACCAAATCGGATGTTTCAGAACAAAAAAAAATTAGACAGAGAAAGAGAACTGATAACAGGCACCCCCATAGAAAATTGGATATAAATGGAGTTAATGAAAGAATCGCATGGTTATCAGTAGCACTTTCTTCTGCGCGATTTTAAATGGGAATTATTAAGAGACATGCAATAAAATGATTCCGTTTGACAAGCTAATCCATAAAATAAAATATTAAAAAAAATTCAAATTGTTTTCCACTTGGAAAATGAATTAAAGATATTTTTAGGAGAAAATTTAATCACGCAATACGCATACCGTATATATACGCATATAAAAGCACATAAGTCATCCATTACAAATGGTGCTAAGTGAATTCCTATGTAATTTAGTTTTATGTTAATTCCCTAGCTCCATGTGTTGCTTTATAACACTTCGGGTTTCTATCTCTCCCATTCATCCCTTTCAGAGAAACGTACCTTTGGTAACTGAAAAATGAAGGAATCCGTGGTTGTGTATTCCTGAAACAAAAAGAGAAAAACATTCAGATAAAAGCACACGAGGGACTGCTTTCGAAATTTTTATAAAAACATATCCATTACGCATTACTTTTTTTTAATACATTTTTTATGTTTTATTTTTGTTTTCTGGAAACTGACATATTTATAAAGAAAAGAAATTTTATTTCCAGCCAAGCTGTCTCAACACAAAAAATATTTTTGGTCTATCCATCGAGCATTTAGGACTTGTTGGGGAAATTTTTTGGTGAAAATGTTTGTCCAACATGTTTGCTGAGCATGTTCACCACCTTTATCCAAAACCAAAATGTTTGCCCAACATGTTTGGTGTGAAATTTTTGCGCCCTTCGGCAAACAAGTTGGCGATGAATGAAAATGACGGACATGTTTGGTAAAGATATTGGCCAAACAGTTTTACCCAATATTTTTCTTAATAGTAGGGACTCTGCACATAAACTATGAGGCTTTTCTTAACATGTTCCGTGAATATGTTCCCAACATGTTGGGTCACTTTCATCCAACTCGAACATGTCGATGTGAAAGTACGTTCCTAGGTAACAATTTTCATTTTTTTTTTTTTTTTTTTTTTTTTTTTTTTTAAGGATATATACATAGACTTACAACCACCTCTCATAGATTTTGCGGAACTTAATTCTTACAAAAAAAAAATCTGTTTAAAGTATTTTTTAAATCACGTCTGGTCGATCAATCGATTTGTTCATTTAAAAAAAAAACATTGGTTTGTTAAAAACTAAAAACTAAAATCGTATTAACGACCCAGGAAATCAGAATTTGCTTTTACACCCCAAAAGTTGGATGATAAGCAATATCCAGATAAAACTCAATCGTGTCTTAAAACACTACTGAAACACTTTAAAAAACGATCTTTAAACATAGTTTAGATAGCTTCACAAGGAAAATCCCAATTTTTTTTCTTCGAATAAAAAAAACGATTTCAAAGTTTTTGATAAATTCAAACATTTCTAAAAATATGTCTTCCCTATATTTGTCCATTGTCTGCTACACTATTGTACATCCTTTTCTTATCAAATCGAATGTACATAAATCATGGGGTATTCGATAATATTTATTGACACAAAACGTCTTTAAAATATTTATTGAATCACCTTTTTTTCATGACAATATTTTCAATCTATCAAGTCAACTCGTATTTTTTTTTTCTTTTAAAAAATACAGTGCAAATCATTGAAAATAATCTTTTTTCGTCGATCAAATCCATTAGAAAAAATACCAACGACTAAATATTCAACAGTCCATTTACTCGCTACTTTCATCATTCTGCTAATAGCACGCCGATCTTAAGAAACGATAATGAACTTTTTTTAAAAAAATCTTTATCTTTTCACGACCCGTCAAAATAAGAAACTTATTGATTTTCTCGTTTCTTTTCAAGACGCAAAATCCTTTCGAGATAAGGGAGAAAACAGATATTTCCAAACTCTTATTAATCATAACCATCAGCTTGGGACAGTCGGTAAGTTACACCTAGATGAACTCCTTTCATTAATTAGATTGTCTTGGCCTTGTCGTGTTCACAGACTCGGAAAACTCTACCTCCTTTGACTACCTTTAATTATCACATTAATAACGCCTTCCCAGGTCCATCCATCCGTACTAATTACCTTAACTCTCCCTAGCTAAACTTTCTTTTCGGAAAAATAAATCTGGCCCCGGAAAAAAGCCTAAAGGATAAAAATAAAATAAAATAAAATAAAAATAAAAAAGAAGTTATTGTAATATTACAAAAAGTCAAAATGGCTAATTACAAACTTTCCAGAGTTTGCGAGCTTTTCATTTTCAAACTCTTGCTACATTTCAATACAATTTTCTTATTAATTAGTTGTTCTGGTATTGACGGAAATTTCAAAATCTCTTTAAAGGTGTCTCATTACGACGTCATTTCCAAACGAATAAATTACCTAACCTTCAGATTCAGAGTTTCCAGTTTCTTGTTAATCATTTTTTTTTCCTATAAACAATATTTCATTATCGAGGAAAGTCAAAGGGCATTTAAGCGGGCGGTCGGGAAAATCCATCAAACCTTCCCCTTTGTACACCTTGTTGTAAATATTTCTTTCGGACAAGTCGAAATAAAAGCTCTTAAGATGTTTTTTTTTTTTCTTGAAAACAAATAAGGAACTTCTTTTATTCTTAGCCGGGAGAATTTTTTTCTTTTTTTTTTCCTAAAGGAAAAGAAAAGGTGGGGGGATGTATTTAACATACATAAAATTTTTTTTCTCCCGTGTTGAACCTTCATTCTTAACGGTTCAATGATTTTTTTACTGATTTTATTTGGGAAATGCGATTTTTTTTCTTGTATTTTTCGAAACTCAGATTTTTTTTTTTTAACCAGAACTAAAAATAAAAATTTTCCGGTTATTGTTCCGGCTCTCGCATTGAATTATTAAAGCGCTGGACGCAATTTTTCATTTTAAAATTCTAAATTTTTTAGTAACAAAGAGAAAATTTTCAATACACTTTTATTCTCGTGAAAATGAATGAGCTGCGATCACATATACAGGGGAAAAAAAAGCATATCATCAGCGGATTTTAATTTCATGCGAATGCAATTAATTATTAATTAGGGGGATCCAGGCTCAATATGTGCGGGGTCGGAGAACGCACTAAAAGCATTTCAACGTTTTTTTTTTTTTTTTTTTTTTTTTTTTTTTCATTTTTATATTTCAAAGCCATGGATTGACATATTAAGTATGTCAAAAGCCGCGCCCTAAAACTTGTACATACCACACTCCATTACAGATTTTCCATGGGACACTTCAAAAATAATCATTCCATTCGAAATAATAATAATAAAAATTTTCCCCTTTTATTTAAAAAAAAAAAAAAAAAAAGAACGAAATTGCGAAGCGAAGGATCGAATTTATTTTCCTTGGAGACATAAAAAAAAGGAATAAGAATTCGTGGCATGATTTAAAAAAAAGAAAAAAAAAAGAAATTTAATTTATTCCGTCAGGAAATGAGGTTAGTCTTTTAATTTAACTTCATCATACGACCATGATGGGAGAACTGCCTTGAAAGTTAATATTTTCGGTTTAAAGTTCTATTTTTTTGTAATTACGCAGGCTTTTATTATTTTATTATTTCGAAACAAAGATCAAATCGATACCTCGAAAAATATTTTCGAGAATAAATCTGGACGATAAATTTCCACGTCAAAATTTTTTTATTCTTTTTTTTTTTCCTTGAAAAACGATCCTACGAAATGAAATCCATCATTTTTCCAGCCCTTCTTCTGCCTTTCAGCCCCAACGATTGTCCGAGATATCTTAATGTTATGAATGATTAATATTTTAAATCATTACATATAAACGATGTGTCTTCCGAAAAAAAAAAAAAAATCTTTCGTTGATTCATTTCCTAGAAAGATTTGTATCATTCATATTTTTTTTTTTCGGGGGATCTTTATCATTTCTTTTTATACCCTTCAGACGACAATGATGTCTTTCATTACGTTATGTTTCCCATATAAAGAAAATCAAAGGGTTCGATTGTAGCATCAGGTTCCTAAAATTTTTTTTTCTCATTTCTTCCTCCAGTTCCCAGTGTTTTTGTACGAAAAAAAAAAAAAAAAAAAAAAAAAAAAAAAAAAGTTTTATATATATAATGAAAGAGGCGTTTTAAGAAAATAACAGACGACACAAAAGAGCATGAAGGACTATTCTATAAAAAGGAAGCGAAAAAAAAATGTATTTGGTTAAATGGACTCCCGCGATCATTATAGAGCTTTTGTTCGTGACGAAATACAAAATAAAGATGGTAAAAGTCGAGGGAGGGAAAAAAATGTATTAAAAAAGAATGAGGGAAAGATCATTATTGTAACGTAAAAACCTTTCGATCTGTTGGATTATTGGAAAAATAAATTCTTTTTTTTTCGAAAAAAAAAAAAAAAAATACAGCTTACGCTATAGTCGCTATACTGTATAATTTTTAACGTTTCAAAAGAATATCCGGTATAAAGGAAAGAATAATATTCAGTATTTCAGCCTGTTAAACGGAATAACTGTTTTTGCAAGTCTACACTTATGTACTGTACAAGTCATTTAAAATGGAGGCAATCAGTGACTGATCTCTTGAGACTGTCAGACACTGCTGTAAACAGCGCTACCTGTTGTTCAGCGTACCTTTTTATTCTTGGTTGTGGCACTAATAACGACGTGATGAAAACGAAGAAACTGAATGGCAGCATTTATTTGTGACTGAAATTTAATGAATTTGATGAAATTCAGCAAGTTAGCTTTCAGTCATCAGTATCAGTCATCATTTCGCAAGCACCGGACGTGCTGCTCTCAAGCAATTTTTACATGTCACTCGTTACACGTGAAATAAAGCAGAAGAAAATCCTTAAATTTTAATATTAGGCTTAAGAAAAGGGCTATGCATTAAGGGGGGCCTTATTTTACGGATTTTTGAATTTCATTGAACGCACCCCATAATTCTTTTATAGTAACCGAAAGAAGATAGCCATAATTTTTTTAGATTTTTTGGAAGTCGTTTAGCTGAAAATTTCAAAAATCCCGTAAAGGGAGCATTCAAGTATTACGTAAGACAGGAAGGGGGTGCAAAAAATTCTTCCGATTTCTTACATGGGGAAGGGGGAAGGTCCGGAAAATCTTACGTAACAATTTTTATTATTATTTATTGTTCAAAAGAATTCAAATTTAATATAAAAAATGGACACCACTCCATTTACCACCTTCTCTAAAAAAAATATACTCTAATTTAAAGAAAAAAATTATTTTTTTGAAATTCTGTAGACATTTTTAAAATTACCGGCGAAGAAAAAAAAAGGGGGGGATCAGCGAAAATCTTACATAAGTTAAAGGGGGGATCAAAGAAATCTTATTAAATCTTACAACAGACAGGGGGGGGGAGGAGGGGTCCGAAAAAAGGTCTTACGCAATACTTGAACGCTCCGAAAGACCAAAAAATCAAAAATTTTATTTTAATATAAAAATGGTCATTTCCTATTCGAATTTTTTTGCAGATCACGTAAATATTGTAAAAAATTATACATATCATACAGCTTTGGTGATGGGAGACCAAAATAAGTAAAAAAAAAAATGCCAAATATGCTATAATAATAATAATAATAATAAGCAATTTAGCGATGATATAAAAATGGAATTTGGACTGGACAAATGCGCCAAAGTATCAATCGAAGACGGTAAGATCACCAAGAAAGACAACATAGAATTAGAACCAGGAGAAGTTATATCAGAACTGGAAGCCGAGGAAACATACAAATACCTTGGGATGGAGGAAGCTAATGAGATAAAGGACGGAAAAGTTAAAAACGTCGTGCGGAAGGAATATTATAGAAGAGTCAGAAATATAGCCAAGAGCGAACTTACAGGGAAAAATAAAATGACCTCTATCGGCACCCTGGCAATCCCTATATTAAGGTACGGATTTGGAATCATAGACTGGATGGACAAAGAAATAAAGCAAATGGACCGGAAAACAAGGAAAATCCTCACGTCACAAGGTATTCATCACCCGAAAGCGGATGTACACAGGCTTTACGTAGACAGAGACAAGGGAGGAAGAGGCCTAAGCCAGGTCGAGGAAGCCCACAAATCAAGCATACTTGGAATGGCTGAATATCTTAAAAGGAAGAAAGACGAAAATTTAATGTCGCAAGTGGTCCAGCATGACCTCGAAAAGCCGCCCAGTAAATCTATCCAGAAAAGAGCCCAAAAAATACTAGAAGAATTGGAGAAACTAACGCAAGCGCAAAACCAAAACTTGAGGAAAACTACCAAAAGGAAAGAACTTATTAAGAAAAGTAACGAAGATCGATGGAAAGAAAAACCAATGCACGGACAATTTCCTAGAGAACTGGAAAAGCCATGGGTGAATAAAGCAGAGACCTACAGCTGGCTTAAAAGAGGGAAGCTAAAAGGTGAAACCGAGGCGACAATGATTGCCATTCAAGACCAGGCAATAGCAACCAACTACTACAGGAAGAGGATATTAAAGGAGGACATCGATGAGAAATGCAGACTCTGTGGAATGCAAAGCGAAACGATCTACCACCTCTCATCAGGATGCTCCATATTAGCGAAAAAAGAGTATATAACAAGACACGATAAGATATGCTCGAGACTACATTACAATGTCTGCAAGGAATTGGCATTAAAACTAAAAACAAATGGTACGAACACACGCCGGAAGCGGTCACAGAATCGGGAGCAGTCACCATCCTATATAACCACCCTATACACACCGACAGATTCATCCCAGCAAATAAACCTGACTTGGTAATAAGGGATAAAAACAAAAGGGAATGCCTCATAATAGACGTGTCGGTCCCGATGGACAACAATGTGCAAGGAAAACAGGCAGAAAAACTTCTCAAATACAAGGACCTGCAAATTGAAATCTCAAGGGTATGGAACGTCAAAACAACTGTCATCCCTATTATCATCGGAGCTCATGGAACCATCGGGAAAAAATTATCAAAATATCTAGAAGCAATCCCAGGATGCGGCAATAAATATCTGATAGGTGAAATACAAGACTTGGTGATATTAGAAACGTGCAGAATAATAAGAAAAACAATCTAAAGTGCAAAATTAACAAAAATTAAGTGCAGTATAACTATTTTATTATTAATGTTACATAGAAGTAGGAAGCTTAAAGGAGAAAGAGCCAGGACAAAGGCCGAAGCCAAAGTCCCCTCTTCCTCACTACTTTAGGGAGGGAATAAAGGAAAAGAAAGCCGAAAAATCCCTCCCCCAGCCTCCTATGGTTAAAGCCGGGTACGACTACCAGACCCGGGGCGAGCATATGACAGCTCAACTGAGTTGAGCCCATATACTCCCTAAAAACCCCCTCCGAATAGGGGAGATAAAAAGCAATAATAATAATAATAGCAGTATATTAAGACAAAATTTAAAGGTTATGAGCCCTTTTACAAATTTTGATTATTTTTTTTTTTAATTAAAATTATAAAACTTAAAGAAAAGTTGATAAATAATAATATTGCACACAGAGACAAATTTATTAAAGCTCAAGATTAAAATTAAATAAAGCTTATTCATCATTAGGAGAATGAAACTCTAATATAACCACAATCGTTTGTGAAATTCTTTATATTTTTGTCCTATAGCACGGTAATCGTTTGCAATAAATAAATTCGAACTTCATTTTGTAATCTGCTTAAAATCCGAATGGGAAACAATTACTTTCACATAAAATAAAATTTTTAATTTTTCGGTGTTAACGCGAATTTCGAAAATTTTAGGTCCCCGGGGTCACAGCTAAACGAGGTTAAAAAAGTCTGAAAAAATTCAGGAAATCTTTTTTCGGTTACTGTAAAAGAATTACGGGTGCGTTCGCCGAAATTCACAAATTCGTAAAATAAGGGCCACTCTACTATGCATTGGTCGACATCAAAAAACAGTTGCTGGAACCCGTTTTAGGTTACTAAAACTTGTTTTGCATAGTTCAAATGCTTCCCAATTTTCAGTGCAGTGACAAGCAAAATGTTTCCCCAGTTTAATCACCAAACTTGAACATCGCGTGCCTTCAAACTAGTTAATATTCCACGGGAACATAAGGTTGCGCCTATTTTTCATTTATCCAAATTTTAAAGCCACCACCATTCTGCAATCTTCTGCATGCACCTTGTCCGAATTCACTTCACTGTTAAGTATTGACTTTCAAAGCTAAGTTTTTTTTTTTCTTTCAAAAACCCTTAAACAACCGTATCTTTTATTTTTGTTTACCTCAACCGCCCTTGATATACAATCTTGATACAAAATTTTCATATTTTTTTATTTGCTTAATCTTGTTTTTTCTGATCATTCAACGAGGCAGGGGGAAAAAAAAGTTCTTTACAAACCAGCTCAAGTTGCATCCACCTCCCCCCACTCCTACACTCTTCAGTATTATGAATCACAATACATATCACATTCCTTTTACTTCCTTCACGTTTCCTAAAAATTAACTTAACAAAAAAAAGAAGAGCTTAAATTTCATATCCGAACAACTCTAACAGGAAGAAAAGAAGAAGAAGAAAAAAAAAAAAAAAGAGGAATGCAAACGAAAATTAAATCAAAAAAAATATTTTTCAAAATGCTTTGTTTGCTAAGAAAAAACAGAAAATGTATTTATTTTAAATTAAATCAAATTCCTACACAAACAGGATAATTTCACTAGAGGAGAAAAAGAAAAGTGAAATGGGAAAAAGCCTTCATCTTAAAGGAAGGTAGGACATTTTTTTTTTCTCCTCCTAGACCAAAATCGGGAAAAGAGGAAGAAAAAAAATCCGGAGTGACGCCTGTAACGCTCGTAAAGGGAGAGAGAGAAAATTCTCTCTTTGTTTCATTTTTTCGAAGAAAAAAGGACGCGGCGGAGAGTCGGACTAGCACGTGTCCCGTTCTCATTGTAACAATGGGGCTCTTTTATAGGGAACTTTTTTTTTTTTTTTTTTTTTCGGGCTTCCAAACTGCACCTTGTTAGTCATTTGAATGGTTTAATATTACACGCAGGGAGGAAATATCGCATCCCCTGCATACTTTTTAATAAATAGAATTTTTTGACAAGAGGGAGGAGGGAATCCAGAGGGAGCTTTCGATTTTCGGAACGCCCTGTATGTATCCTTCACTCTTTTCATTATTTAGACAAACTTAAAAGACGAGACAATACACCATGTGAGAATATTGTTTTTGCGCGAAGGAGTATGATAATTAGATTACTGTTAACATTACATGATGTGCTTGCCTTTGACAGACGTTCTGACACGTTTTATCGCGAGCGTTTATTTATCTGGTAACTTTCTCTCGGAAAATTTTCTCGAGAATTTTGATAATTTTACCATGAATTAAAACATCTTTTTTTTTTTCTAATTTTTCCGAGCTTATGGCTCTCGCTTCCGGCTTCATTAAATCCGTATCATTTATCTTGCAAAACTTATGAAAACTTTTTTAATAATAAAAAAAAAAAAGATGTGCTTATGTGGAGAGAGAGAGAAAAAAAAAAGAAAAAAAAAGGAAACCTTAGCGAATTATATTTTTTTTCTCTTTCTCTGACGGATCGGGTAAAATGCGGGGAGACCTCATCCGGAGGAAAGTCTAGGTTTCTCCCAAAGTAAAAATCGTAATTAAATAATGAGCCCGGGGATCAAGAGGGTTTCTTCGACTTTTGATTACACCGGAGTCAAAACTTGAAGGGATTATAAATCGGGGTTTTCCTTTATTAAAAATTAGTGACGTCATGATTAGAAAAGGTGAAATCCCACTAATTTGTGGCAGCTGAATTATTTAATGAGTTTTACCTGAAAAAGAAACCCGAGGAACGTCTGACATTGTTATGATGCTTTTCCCGAGAAATTAAAATGGGAAATGAAAAACAAAGAATTTTTAAGCGGAGGGCTGGAATTTAGTATGGAAAAGTTACATCTTTCAAGGGTTTTGAAATATCTGACGAAAAGTTTTCTTATTTTGTTTATCACGGGTTGTTTGGAATGTTGTTAAGGAAAAAACCTATATTTATTTTATGAAGCGCCACTAGAGTTTTTGAACTGGCAGGGGTCAGAAAGTTAAATTTATATTTTATTTTTATGTAAGTTAAACTAACGGAGTTGTAAAATTTTCTCGAAACCAAACATGCCGGATCAGGTTCGGCTCAAAAGTTTCCAGTTTTAATCAGCACGGGCTACTCCTTTTTTATTTAGTAAATAAAAAATGTTGACTTCTACATTTCCCGGACATTCAGTACTATGCTGATTGTAAATTATACCGAATTTGAAAAAGTCAATCATTTGTAACAGACATCTTCAAGAAAACATTAATTTTGGAAGTGAATGGTAAGAAATCTGTATGAATGTTTTTTCAGTTGTCGGTTAAAACGTTTTAAAACGTTGTATCGGTTATAACGTTTTAAATTGTTATAACGGTTAAAACGTTTTAAATCGTTATATCGGTTAAGACAATTAAAATCATATTACCGGATGTTACGATCTCCCGATAATACGATTCTTTTTTCAGCTCCACCGACGAATCGTTATATAGCGAAATTTCACTGTAATTTTTTCGAAGACTGCGAACCTAAACTGTTCTAAAACAATGTCGCATAATTTGACGCATTATCAGCGATAAATCTTTCCCGGACGTTATTGAGTTATCTTTCCCAAAAAAAATCCTTCACTTCAAGTAGAACCCATCTTGCGTGGAAAATTTAAATGTCTAATGGAATCTTGCAGGGGATTCGAGTAAAATCCCAACAAGCAAGGACAGATGGAGGATCACCTTTCAGGAGTATTCCTCTCAGCGATTCTTGTCGCTAACCCTAGCTATCGTCGATTGACTGCCAATATCGATTAATAGTGTGAAAATCTTAAACGGGAAGCATACAGGTCAAAGGTCTCAAATGGCATCGTCGGGTTCGCACCAAGAGACAATGCGTCGGATACACACTGTCAGGGCAAATTCGTATACGACAACCCCTCAGGATTGATAATCTAGAAATTTACTGTAAAACTAGACTCCTTACTAAGGAGCCCTTTATTAAAAATTAAAAAAACGAATAATTTAGAAGTTTTGGGTTTATCGGTTACTGTTCTCTAGTAAAAAAAAAATTAAATTAAAGCATGAACCGATTCATAAGATTTAAAGAATAAAATTGCATCGTTTTCGGTTCCATAATCTTGACGATTGATCATATGGGTTACTCAGCAGTGGATACACTTACTTTTTCGGATGGATGAGGTTTTCGAAAGCTCATTGAAAACCACTCGTTTTTCTAATTGGCAATTTACCCCTGTACTATGAATTACACTTAATTAGAAAGTGAGCACTCGAAAAAATACTCTAATTGCTGACTGCTCAAACATCGAAGGTAGTCAATTGCTTGTCCTTATACAATTGTCAATATCAAGCTCCTCCAACTGACTAAGAAGTTTATTTTTTATTCATTCATTCATTCATTCATTTACGCACTCATTCATCCTAGCACATCGTTTATATAAAACGAATACATCGACAACAGAGCGCATGGAACTCCGTTAAATCGAATTCAATAAAAAAAAAGTCTATAATGCTTTTTCAGCTATAAAATTCCTCCACTTCGAATCATATTCAAAAAGAGGAAAAAAAAACGCCATCAATTTAAATTGTAAAAATCATCACCATGACAAACTTCTTTAGACTGCTAAAGAGGAGACTGGGGTAAAAAAAAACGCAGATAACAGCATGTAAGCGGTAATGACATTTTTTTTTTCCTTATACATTTCCACGTCTCGAACAACTTTTCTAATATTTTTGCGGAAGTATAAATGAAGAGGAAAAAAAAAAAAAGAAAAGGAAGAAAAAAAAGTACGTTTTCCCCGTTTTAAACTAGTCTTGTCTGAAGATGAGTTGATTAGAATTTAATTTCCTCTCTCGTCGTCTAACTTTTTACTTTCATCTAGTGCAGTTATCTTACAAAGAATGGTTTACTTTCTTCTTCTTCTTGCCTTCCCTTTGATCACTTTCACAAATTTTAATTTATGCATTATTCCCGCTCCCCTCCACCCCCTCCCAGCTCAACCTTAAAACCATCCCCCCTCTTTCCCCTCTTCCCTTGACTTTCTCTTACTTCATTACCTTATCAAGTGTACACATTGAACATTTCACCGTCTCGCAAAAGGGGTTTTAAGCACCCCGGGGGCAATTACCGAAAAACGGATTTTAAAGTTTTTGGAGCCTTAACCGAGATATCTAAATTTAAACCCAGTTTTTAAACTTAAGATGAAAATCACCCTAAATTCAAACGCTGTGTCCATAAGTAATCCTGACAGAAAATTCCTGTTTTATAACATGAAAAGGAATCGGTAATGAAATGCTAAAAAGAAATTGGAAATTTTATTTTTAAAAATGAATGAATAATTCCATCCGAGTCTGAAGGGGGTGAAATCTGTTAATAGCTTTGTACTATAACACTTGTACAAGAAAATGTTATTAACGGTATAAAAAAATTATTTATTTTTTTACAATTTTTTTAACGAAATATTTCGTAACCTTGTCTGACCATGACCCTTCATTGTATACAGTGCTTTCACCGGAAATACGAACTGGAAAACCCGTCAGCAACAAAAAATATTAATTTTGTTTTTCATTTTTCACGAGTGAAAAAAAAAAGAAAGAAATGAAAATGGGCTACCGAAACGTCATGTAAATCATTTTTTAAACCCATTTCGAATGTTAACTCCAGTCCCCGGGAAAAAAAAAAAGTTAACACGAAATGGTATTTCAGTTAATAATTACGAAAGTTTTTGATTGATGACGTAAACAAAACGGCACTAACACCGAGAAAAAAAAATTGGGAACAGCCTATTTTTATATTCGAATGGGATTTAAGCGATTGGAGCTCACGTTTAGCTTCAGAGGAACAACAACTTCTGCAGTATTCAGATTGGATCTTGAAGGCAGCAATATCAAAATGTATCAAATATAAAACATCTGTGGAGGCTTTTTTTTTTTTTTTTAATATTTAGCTTTTGGGTGTTTAGGCGTACAGCTCTACCCTTTCGTAAGAAATAAAAAAGAAAACAAGTTTCTTATTATGCAAATTTGGACAAGGGAGTGTACGAAGATTGGAAGATGATATGATGAATTGGAATGTCTTCATCCGGTAATGTAGTAGGGTTAGGCAATTCGGGAACTCTTTTATTAGTGCATTTTTCTGGGTTGATGATTGGAGTGAATGATATGGGTGCCAGATTCAGAGGCGTCGCAAGGATAAATTTAAAAAATGGTGTTGTTCCTCTGCTTTCGCTTTGCTACCTAAATATATGATTTTTGAATGATTGTAAAAATATCCAAAAAAATAAAAAATAGGTGGCAGTTTCTATAGTTATCCTCCCTGGGAGGGAATGCTGATTCCGATTCCGATTCTGATTCTGTGAAAAAGAATAGATCCCGAGTCTGATTCCGATAAGTTTCCTGTCATCCGAGTCTGATTCCGATTCCGATTTCGATTTCGATTTCAGTGAAAAAGAATAGATCCCGAGTCTGATTCCGATAAGTTTCCTGTCATCCGAGTCTGATTCCGATTCCGATTCCGATTCCGATTCCGATTCCGATTCTGATTCCGATTAAAATCTATTCGGCATACCATCCCTGCTACCGTTTTCCATTTTATTAATCAACTTCAACTTCTTTATACTCTTCTTTTTGGAAACGATGCAAAAACTAAATAAATAAAACAGATTAAAAAAGTAAAGGTTAAGCAGCAAAACATTTACAAAACTTTTCTGCTGGGGTCAGGGAAAGTTTCGGAAAAACTAAAGAAAATATTATAAACTGAGACGAAATAACTCAAGTCTAAAGTAGAGCAAAAAGCGAAGAAAAATGGAGACAACATTGCCAGGATTTAAAAAAAAAAAAGAAAAAACTTGTACGGGGCAGCACCGAACGTCGAAAACAGACGACGAATGGATTAGAAAGTTAAACGACAAAAAAAAGGATACTTTTAAAGTAAAAATCGATGACTATAAACTCAGCGCTGTCGTCTGCTATTTATTTTATCTGCTGAATTAAACTGTGGAAAAATGTGACCCGCTTGTAATTTACATCGCTTGATTTAATTCGGTTACAGTAAGAATTAATTAATTCGAAAAATTACGATTTTTCTTTTGGTCTAAATCGAAGAAGACTTTTTTTTCTGAACTAACCTTTATTTTTTGCGAAAAAAGCATGAGAAATGTTTCAAGATTATACATATGGCGGCTGTTTGAAAACAATCTTAACTATGCTTTTTTAAAATTTCAGTGAAAAATCGTCTTAGCTAAACGTACACAAACGCTATACAAACATTAGGGTGCCCCTTATTTTGGAAATTTTTGAATTTCAAATCGCTTATCCCCAGAAACGGTTCCCATTGGTGCACTGATAAACCCGAATTTTTTTTTTAATTTTTTACTCGACGGGAAAGCGTGGCGACTTGAGCTTAAAGTTTCCAAAATTGCCACAAGAAAAAAAAAGTCGACAATTTTTTTTTCGCCAAAAAATGTGGTCTCTATCCGAAATTTTCCGTAGATCACGAATCTGAAGTCCGTTTTTTCATATCTAGTCCGGTATTTGAGCTAAAAGCCAAAATATGGCAAAAAGACGTGGTAAAATGACAAAACATAGCAAGTCCTCAGCTTCACTCGTATTTTGTTCTCTAGCTCAAAAGCCGAACCAGATATAAAAAGGCGGACTTCAGATTCGTGATCTACGGAAATTTTCCCATAAGAAACGACATTTTTTCGCGATTTCTTTTCTCTTATAGCAATTTTCGAAATTTTAAGCTCAAGTCGCCACACTTTCCCGTACAGTAAAAAATTTAAAAAAAATTCGGGTTTATCATTGCACCAAGGAGAACCATTTTTGGGTGTAAGCGATTTGAAATTCGAAAATTGCCAAAATAAGGGACTCCCTAATATACATATTTGGTCTGAATACATTTAGATGCTCGAATATTTCATTCGAGCGAATCGACCTTGATCAGTTCTTGATCTCTAGCTAAACTAAAATCAAATTTCGAATAACATGCACAGAAACCCAATGAATCTTACGCATGAATAGAAACCCAACCAGAAGACTCGTTAGAGACGCCAAAAATAACATATGTATAAGGATATGAGATCAAACTGGATACTGGATACCATGTAAAAATTTCGATAGTATAAAATTTCACTTACACTTCTAAGGGCTCTTAATTGAGAACCAGCCTCACCGTTATTTGCTCCCGACAGCAAAATCGTTCGTTAACTAATTCAAAATCACTTTATTTCCTCTAACAGATCTCACGTCATTACCCATTTTACAAAACCCTGGATTCGTCAGCCTAAATCCATAAATCGCATATCCCTTTACCAATGTAAAACTACACCAACATCATTTTCGCGTATATTCCTCCGACGCTTAAATCCTCCCCGACCCCTTTGAAACAGTTTTATACAATGGAAAATGGCAGATGCGACCTTTTAATAAGACAGTCTCGTTTATGCTTTAATTCCTTTTATTGAATTTCAAAATGTTTATACCAGATTCGGTCCACAACATGTTATGTTCGTTATTTTTAACCTCCTTAAGGTGGCCATTACGGGTCGAGATTGCCGCATAAACGGTTTTTATAGTCGCCGAGGGGATTTATGCCTATATGTTTAATAATAATTAGTCAGCATTAAATCGCAGTGGCTATTATCTTAATCGGTTTTTAGGTTTAGTTAAATGATATTTTAATCTGTTAGCGAAATCCCCCCCTCCTTTTTCTCCGCTCCCCTGTTTTATAATTTCAAAATAAATGTTTTTTTGAGGTATTTGTTCTGGACGATTCCCTGCTGGGATCAAAAAGGTGCGCTGATAACCGTATTTATAAGTTCAATTGAAGTTATTTCCGGTTAAAAACTTTTTTTTTCTTTTTTTTTTTTCTCCAGCAATTACGGGGAACAAAAGTGATTAACCAACAGGAGGGGGCTTTTTATTAACCGTTTTGATGCATTTCGCATATGTGTAGGGCAGAGTCCATTTAAAAAAATTATCATCCCATCTGGATTCCCGTTTATTTTCTATCATTTGCATTATGGGAGTCACGTATATGTAAAAATGCAATGCCGTTCCTGTTGTGCAACAACTGCACCGCACAGATTGCAAATGGGATGAGCAAAACCGATTAAACCGAAAAAAAAAAAGAAGAATATAACCCGGAGTGTAATTTGTAACTTCTCCGAATAAATAAAAGCAGAGCGTTCTTTATTATTAAAAGTAATTTGAAAATTTATTGGAATCGACGACAATAGATTATTCCGAGCAACAATGGAGGACGCTTAAATTAATATCGAGTAACAAAAACTAAACGGGAAGTCTTTTGACGCATAAAGTAAACTATAAAATATAGGGTGCTGAATTGTTTTCCGGCATAAGTTAAATACGGTACGTGATTTTGTGAATTGGATTACGGAGTCGGAATTATTTTATTAGTTCCATTTTAATAAATGCGGATTATGACATATTTTTTTTTTCGGATCGGGCAGCTGGTTTGATTCCCAATTTTTTTTTTTTTTTTTTTTTTTTTTTAATCCAGATTTTTTTATATTTTTTATTCCAGATTCCAGCCACTTATACGAAGCGTCCCATTGAGTATATATTTGATTTCTTGCGGTATCAGTGAAATAATTGATATGACGATAATGACGTCAATCAATTTAAACAAGGAGACACCGAGTTGACCGGTCACCCCTTTCACTGGAACCTGTCAAATATGCACTCGAGTATTTCAAACTTTGAAACTGTATTGTTCCCTCGTCTGGTTTTGACATTTTAACCCCTTATTCGGATTTCGCAAAATACGTAAAACCCCTTGTTTGGGATTGCTGAAATCAGAGAATAGACTCCGATTTTCTTTAGGTCGTTTTTTTTTTTTTTTAAATTTCGTACCGAGAGAGGGTTTTTTCCAAGTTTTCTAAGGAGAAGGCAATAACAAGAGTGGGTGATATGCTATAAACATAACAGCAAAAGCTCATTACAAGCAGATGTTGCGGTGTCGTAAGAGGGTAACCGGAAACAAGAACCTTAACAAAAGAAGACGTCATTAAAGAAATCAGTGGTTTTCGCATAATGGCTTTAATTTTTCTTCTTTATTGCAAAAAGTTAAAAAAAAAAAAAAAAAAAAAAAAAGACCGCAAGGGATAATATTGCTGAATGATGACTGAAGCATTAATCATTTTTCAAGTTTATTTTTTCCGCAGACGACACTCAGAAATTGACTGAGAGCGATTTCGATTTATTTAACGAATATTACAATAACGTCGCGTCGGGTTAACCGTTTTACGATAATGGAGCAAAAAGGCGGAAGTTGGAGGAGCTAATTCTCCCGCGAAAAGAATACGGGGGAGAAAAAAGGAAGAGACAAGAACTTTGCTCCTAAATAAAACCCAAACTTATGCAAACAGGTTAACATAACACATCGGAGCTTACACACTACAGCAAACAAGAGAAAATTCGGGTAAATATTTAACATAACACCATCGCTTACAAATGGGATGGTAACCACCGATGGCGTAACCCGAATATAGTGCACCTGAATCGGTAAGATGAAAAAAAAAATGAAAAAAAATTGACATTAAAATATGAATACTAGTAACGGACCACGCGTTTTTTCTTTCCGTTTCGTAACGCGACACTTAATAACATGAGCATTTTGAAGTTAAATTTGTTTTATTATTTTTTATAAGTATCTAGGTGTGGCTTTTTCTCCAAAATAACTTAACACTGCGAAAAAAAATAAAATAAATAAAAAAAAAGACATAGAAGACAAAATGTGAAAAGAAGTAAAATCGATTCGAATCTTTACAATTAGCAAATTATTCCACTCACGAATTTCCTAGCGAAAGAAAAAAAAAAAGGAAAAAAAAGGGACTGCATGAGAATACTAGAAAATCTTTCTCTTTTTTTTACTCCCCTTTTATTTAAGCACTCGGTTTTCTCCTTGGCGATTCCCAACGTCTAACTAAAAAGGTAAACAATTTTTAAAAACTTTTTCGATAATTTCGTATTTTTCTTTTTTTTTTTTTTTTTTAAAAAAAAGAAAAGTTATATTGAATTTTACAGAGGAAATATGTAAAGGATTGCTGCCTCTTGGAAAAGTTTACGAAAAAAACTTTTCCAAATTTTAATTTTTTTGTCGGGATGAAGTCCTTTACCCCCCTTTTTCATAAAAAAAAAACGCGTTGTTTCTTTCGATAATAAATAAATGATGGCAATAAAATACCATAACAACAGAAGAACCATTGTCCGAAATTACACGTGTACCACGCACGGGAGGTCTGTTTTCTCAGCAGAAACCGTCCTCATTGTTCTACCGTTCGCATCCCGTTCGGGGGATTTTTATACTCGCGTTCCTTTTTTATTTATGACTATCATCGCTTTTTTTTTTTCCTCTTTACGTTTTTTTAATTGCTGAAAATATAATGATACAGCGGAAGAAATCCTTTCTTGATTTACGAGGATGAAATGTCAGGCTTTTGAATTTTGACAGGGCATATTTATTTTGGCGCAAAAGTGTTGAATGTAAGTACCGTTGTAGGTTGTGAAACGAAATTCGTAATGTATAATTATCCATTTATTTTGAATATGAACCAGAAACCGAAAAGAACATTTAAAATAAAACGTTTCGTTCACACTTCTTGGCAATGGCTTTCTGTGTGTATTTTTTCACCTCTTTCTATTTACGTTTTAAAAATAAACTTTTGGAAATAATTCATCTTACGTAGAGGGTTGACATCCTGTTTTTTTTTTTTTTTTTTTTTTTTTTTTTCTCCTTTTTTTCGGATTCATGATACCTTGAAAGCGAGAATCCAACCCTTCGTATTATAAAATCTCTTTGTGTTGATCCAGTAAGCAAAGAGATGAACTTTAGCGAAAAGAGAAGATAGGTCAAAAAAATATTTTTTTCTGTATATATTCAGAACCAATAAAATTTGGATAAGCCTTCTTTTGACTATGTATCGAGTATGCAGTCAGCTTTCTAAAGTTTGCATGTGAATACTCCCTTTTTATCCCCTCCCTCAGTGAAGTTTGATATTACGCGAATAAAATACGAGTTTTTAAGAGTAAAGAAAAAAAAAACGAAGCCCTCATCTCCCTTTTCAGTCGCTTTCTTTTATTCATCTATATTTTATATGGATTCCGATATGCGTGTTCTTTTTTTGATGCGTGTAATTCGGTTTACATGCATTCTAATGATCCTAAGCGCCAAGCTGAAAATGCTGCCAAAGTCTTCGCAGTGTAACAATTTTACATTTGGCGGCATCTTTTTGATATTAGAAAAAATGGGGAGAGGTCCCTCTGTTGGGATTGTTTTTGTATACAAAAAAATACCTCTACCAAAAAATGAGTATCCTCTAATTGAGGAGTATTAAAACGCTTTTTGAACATACAATATGTACAGTACAATATCATGATCTAATTACGAAGGTTAATATAGCAGTGCGTCGGAGGTGAACTAACGTATCTCCATCGTAAATATGATTGGAGATAATCTGTTTCGAGTGTTCACTGAAAACCACGTGATCATGCGATTGCAAGTTTACACGCGTAAACTTGTGGTCACATGACGCTTCCACGAAACGTCGAAACAGACTAACTCCAATCATGTTTACGATGGAGATATGTTGGTTTATCTCCGACGCACGCAGAGTACTTCAAGATTACTAAATTATTCATACTAAGAAGCGCGGTTTGGTTTGTCTCTGATGCAGGGAAATCTGTCGCAATTTTAACAAATTCGTCGAACGTACGTACGTAAATGTTAATATATAATTTATATATAATTTATATATGAAAAAAGCCATCTGCTATACCCTAACCGATGACAGCATTTGTGAGTTCCCGCCAAGCCCGTAACCAGCCTAAGAAGCACAGGGGGGCGCAAAGTTTTCAAAAGGGGGCTTCAAATGGCCCCTAATAACATGGAAGATATTACATGGGCCAAACAAAATCTACAGGGGGGCTCAAACTTGACCAAAGGGGGGCTCAGCCCCCCTTCGCCCCCCCCCTGGTTACGGGCCTGGTTCCCGCCCTCCCCATTAGAGGGGAAGAGTGTCGGTGCGGTCACACATCCACAAGCTGGCCCGCATCAATGCTGCTTAACTTCATTAATCGCCAAACCGCTTCATGAACAAGTCACCACTCCGACCCCTCTTCAAAAATTAGATCAATTGTGCAAGTTGAGTTACAAATGGTCGATCATTTCTTTTGGTAAGGAACGTCGAGAGAAAGAAAAAGATGGAACAGCGAAGATATAGACAAGCCAAAATATTAAAAAAAAATTGAAACGTAAACTAACAATGGGATGCAAAGCCCTTGAAAAAAGTTAATTCCTTGCTTACCTATGACTGGTAGAAGAAGTCAAAAATATTAAAAATTCGGGTTTAGCGTAAATCATTTTTTAAAAATTTTCTTAGATAACAAGCCCAGAGAGATTAAGAAAAATCCTGTAGGATTATGAATAAATGAAATAAAAAGAAAACTTTTCACCGAATCAGTCGGCTTCTTTAAATGAATGCAAGTAATTGTGCTATATTATGTCATGTCATATGCATTCACGTCACTCATGTCACTAAAACGTAGTCCGTGCTTCCATTGTTTACCTCAACATGGGGTGTAATTTCTCGAATTGCATAAGGATCACCCAGCCTAGACGTTTTACATGTCTTATTAGTTCCTAATGCAAAATCAAACTCCTACCATTATTAAAAAGTATGAAAAAAAAAGAGACAACAATATTTTCAATTATCGTTTTACGATTTCCGGTTGTACAATACTTATAGAATTATCACAAAAAAATATTCCTTTGAGAGGTGACAACAATAGCAAAAATCGATACAACTTATTTAAAATAAATATGAAACCTTCCTTTCTTTGCTATTTTAACACACTACAGGAACCCCTGTTAAATGATTTATTATTTTTTTTTTTTTTTTTGTCAGATTCTACGTTTCTGCTCCCGAGAAAAATTTTACATCTTTTTTTTTTAAATTTTAAATCCAAGCAATTATGGCATTAACATATGCGCGACGAGGAAGTAGGCGTTGGTGTAGCCGACCACATTAACTGACCATTAAACCACGTGGCAGTGTCGGAGGGTTGCGAAAACATGTGTCGCTAAAACCTCGAAAACCATTTACTCGACTAATTGTTAATTTTTTTTCATCCTTTTTCCTTCAAAGAAAAAACTAGTTTATTGAAGGATGACAAGCGAGGAATTATATAAATGATGCTTCAGAAAGAACAAATGTTTAATGTGGGAAAAGGGTTATTTTTTTTTTTTTTTTCATCTTCCCTTTTGTTGATAACTTTCTTATTCAAGAAAAATTGAAGCGTGGGAAATGTCCGCTTTTTTTCTTTTCTTAAAAAAAAAGGGTCAATGTGCGTTTTATATGCTTACTGCGGAGACGCGAACGTGACTTATCCGCCGTTACGGTGTTTGAAGAACATTTCTGCGACGTTTGATTTTCTATACTGACGCACCATGATCGCAGTTTTTTTTTTAATGTCTTTCAGCGCCGTGAAATAGAACCAACGGATTTTATCTTGCAAAACAAACAATAAATTTAAAAAACTAAAACGAAGAGAAAGGGGGTAAGAGAGGGGGAGGGGTGGGGTTAAGCTGGAAATTTTCTTTTCTTAACGGATTCAAGCTTAGATATTTAAAACAAAAACACTTGTGTGTCAAAAATGATTTTCTTTCTTCAACGAAACCTTTGTTTTGCCTTCTCATTTCGTATTCCTTTCCGTTCCTCTATCCAATTTCAAAGTTTCTCTCTCTCGCTCCCAACTTAATTCAGAATAATAACAAATCCGATTCAGGATAAGGAAGAAGAAAAAAAAGGAGAAGTCTTGAAAAAATAATATTTTATATGCAAAAGAAAGTTCGTGAATGTGTTGCTTTTTCTCTTCTTTTTTTTTCGGACTTTGATTTGCATATTTTTCTTCCTTTCTCAACTTTTTATGACTTAAGGTGGGTTTGCCTTTAAGTTTGAATTGTCTTTTAAAAAGTTTTTATTTTTACCGAGTTTACGATTTTCGATCAAACGGCAGTAAAAAGATAAATGGGCCAACCATTTGAGTTATCGCTCAAGATTTCTCAGCGGTGAACGATTGCCAGTGAATTAATAAGATTGAGAAGTTTTGGAGGTAGCTTGATTAAAGAAAGTGTAAATAAATCAGAAGAGGAAAAGCTGACGGTTTTTGAGAGGGTTTAGAATGGAATGCATGATTCGAATAACCGCGATTGATAGTTTCAGATGAATCTTTGACGGTAACTACAAAAAAGTAAAACTGAAAGCCACAGGCTCTTTTGGAGCAAAGATCAGACCCGCAAGCTTAGTCAGTTGAAGGGGACAAAAAGAAGCTTAAAGCTTCTCTTAATTTTGTTTAAAAATTTATTTTTCCTATGTATTCAATGCTAAAATGAACCACTTGGAACGTCTCCCCTGCCCTTAGAGAGCTTGGCTCTTACTGGCGACAATAACTTAAAGAGTTTTTAGAAAATTTTTTGATCAACTGGACAAGAAATAATAACTTTGATCTTATAGCTAAGTACACTTAAATCATTCGCTCCAAATGGTGAATACAACGAAAAAAAATTGTTAACAGAAATACGCATACATGCCATTATCGTATTAAGAAACAATGAAACTAACTTTACCTGATTTTTTTTTTTTTAATATCCAAACTTCTTTCAATATTTAATTTTCTGTAAACTTTCTTTAAAAAAAAAGAAAGAAAATAGGGGAACAAAAAATTAATAAAAAAATCCACCTGCATTTTTTATACCCCGACTCTTTATTAAAATAATGATCTCCATTATGGTTCTCATTAATTCTTAAGATTCCCATTACACGACGCAGCAGTCAGCAATTCAATGCAAATGCGAGCCAGGGGGCGAACCTTGCGGTGCTGACACAATGCAATATTCGTTTCTATTTTTGTTACATATTAAAAAGTCATCGCTGCCAACACAAATCAATCCGGTTATTAACAATAATTAAACATCAAAGATTATTAACGATACGATATCTGACTCCATAATTACAAAACTCTTATGCACCGCCTACTAAGAATATTTTTTTATTAATGAATTGCTTTTAAACGAGATGTTATTTAGTAGTGAAAAAAATGCCTCTTTTTATTTGTCTAAGTCGCACCTTTTTGGATCAGAAAAAAAAAATCTAATTTAGAACCTATTAGGGTTAAACGATTTTTTTTTCTAGTTCCAATGAACACACAACGGTCAATAATTATTCCATAAGTATATAGCGAGTTCCGAAAAAAAGCACGGTAACAGCTGAAGTTCTTGAGAAGGAAGAAAAAAAAAGAACTAATAAAAATAAACGACAAGATTCCATTGATTTACAGCCATTCGGAACCTTTTGAAATGAATCCAGAAATATGACATAAGGAAATAAAAAAAAAAAAGAAACAAAAGCCATACGTCTCTTGTTACCTTATGGCTGGGCACTTTTTACTTCTCTTTCCCTGAAAGTAAGAGTCTGTATTATTGAAAGAGGATGATCATCATAAAACATATAACTTGTGACGTACCCGTACTGTAACAAATTTCTTTTTCTTCTCCACTTCGAAACGCACAAAAAAAAGAAACTTGTTTTTCAAATTAGGTTACAAAAAACTTTTTTTTTAAGAAGTTCTTCCCTACGGGGCAACAATGTCGTCAGTGGAGCCACACGAATGCGGGAGAAAAAAAAGAATAATAAAAAAAAAAAAAAATCTGTATTCGACTGAATATATATGAGGAAGACTAAAAGCTGGTCCTAGTTTGATTCCCTTTAGGGGCGATGTTGTTATCTTGATGATGTCCGCAACGTAGCGCCCGGGTTCGAATGAAGTGTTATGTTTCTTTCGAAAAAAAAAATTTATTGACTTTTTGCCACTCATGTTCTATTCCGACTGATTATCCCACGGTTTCCTTTATAAAATATTTTACATAATTAGGCTATTATGGTTTGACTTATTTCCGTTAATGCTTCTGATTTCGATCGAATCTCCGATTCTTTCGAAAAATGTCGCAATCGTTTTTAAATGGACTGCCTCCCTTTGGGAGCGTTTAAGTATTACGTAAGACTTTTTTTTCGGGTTTTCCGACCCCCAACCCCCCTGTCGTAATATTTAACAAGATTTCTTTGCCCCCCTTTTTTTTATTTACCGCCAATATTAAGAATGTCTTGCAGAATTAAAAAAAAAAAAATTCCTTAAAATTAGAGTACAATTTTTTTTTCTTTTTAGAGAAGGTGCCAAATCGAGGGGTGTCCATTTTTTATATTAAATTTGAATTTTTTTGAGCAATAAATAATAATAAAAATTCTCACGTAAGAGTTTCCGGACCACCCTCCTCCCCCCCACAGTGGTCCGGAAAAAAAATAGATAGCCAAAACTAATTCCCAAGTCTGCGTGAAACTTATAGTCTGTCTCAGTTTCAGTTGTCAGGTTTCGCCTATGAATAAACGCTGGTTTAAATGATCGATCCCTGACAAGTGAACCTGAGACAAACTATAGAAGATAAAGGTGTCAAAAACTTCGATATTTTGTGCAATTAAAAACCTGCTGCCCGTGCCCCCAAGATTCAAAATGGCGGGCATAATATGGAAGCCAAAATTTTTAATTATGAATGAAATTTCATGAATATTTATTTTCAGGTATTTTTGTGGTTGCTGATTTCATATCCGGAGCAATTATTTTAAAATTCAAGATGGCGGACTTAGTATCGCGACAAATGTAAAAAAAGTTAAAGTTGTTCAATTTTCATGAAAATTTGTACGAAGGGGTTTTTGAGGTCGATGATCTCGAATCCGCTAATAGTTTTCTAAAATGTTTTTAAGGGACTCAATAAATCGAAAAAAATTAATTTACTCGTTGCATGTTCGAAATTCAGAAAAACGGTTTACGGATTCGAGATCAGCGACCTCAAGAACCCCTTAGTAAAAATTTTCATGAAAATTAAACTTTAATTTTTTTTTAATTTGTCGCGATACTAAGTCCGTCATCTTGAATTTTAAAATAATTGCTCCAGATATGAAATCAGCAACCGCAAAAATACCTGAAAATAAATATTCATGAAATTTCATTCATAATTAAAAATTTTGGCTTCCATATTATGCCCGCCATTTTGAATCTTGGGGGCACGGGCAGCAGGTTTTTAATTGCACAAAATATCGAAGCTTTTGACACCTTTATCTTCTTTCTAAGTTTCACACAGACTTGGGAATGAGTTTTGGTAATTTTTTTTTTTTCTTCCGGGCCACTGTGGGGGGGGGGGGGGAGGGGTGGTCCGGAAAATCTTACGAGAGAATATTTTCTTTTTTTCCGGACCACTGTGCCCCCCCCCCCTTCCGGTCTTACGTAACATTTGAACGTTTCCTTTGTCAAATCATTTGAGTGCATGATCTGCTACATTTGTTGGATCCTGATAATGTGCTGATTATCAGGATACGATGCACTGGCTTTGCTTTAATTATACATTTTTGTGCTCCCTTAAAAACACGTGCTTGCTACCAAAATTCCTAAAATGTCTCAACTTTTTTTTTTTTTTTCTTCAAAAGGTTTCGTTATAATGACTAAATAACCCCACAAAATCAGAAAATTAAAATACTTAATTAATATTAAAAACTTATATAATGCCGAAGATTTCTGGATTTGTCAGTCCAATCGATTTTCTAGCTTTCAACGCTACACGTGTCAAAAATTTTATTCCCCAGGTCCATTTCTTAATTCCAAACCATTGTCTCTTCGCGTCCTTTCCGTGACATAAAAGCGTATTTCCTTCCCGTGGATAAAAAACAACACAAACACCCTTCCAAACAAAAATAAAAAAAAAAACACCAAGAAAACTTTTCCTCTTCAGTTCGGTATTTTCGCTATGAACAATAAAAGATTGTTATCATTCGTTTTTGAGCTCGCACAGCGAAAAAGAAGAAGAGCAGTATTAATTAAATTCGCGAAAAAAGAACAATTTAAAAGGGATAAATCACGGGTACTTTATTTTCTCCTCGGGAAAAGTTCCCTTTTTTTTCTCAAAACGGAAACTTTTCCTCTTAAAGACAATCGCCTTGCATTAGATGATTATAAACCATCGAATTAATTAATTTGAAAGCTTTCGCTTTTCCCTAAAAACTTTTCGTAGGAAACACTATTCTCTCTTCTCTCCGCTCTCTTTTCTCCCATAGAAACTTATTGAGATCAAAATTGTTATTGTATCTACTAATTCCATCCATTCTTATGATTGAGAAAATCTCTTCCATCTGCTTCGTGTTCTAAAACCTTCTGACCCAATTGTATGAGAAAGCGAATAAAAAAAAAAATAAAAAATAAAAAAAAATTCAGCTCGAGGAAAAAAAAAACAGGAAAGAATCATTGATTTCGAATCGAAAGGATGGTACGTGATCTCCGAGCCCGCTCTCCTACCTGCTCGGGGGAGTAAAAAAACAGGGGGGAGTCGGGAGAAGAAGGGAGCTAATGATTTGATTTTCTGTTCACGTTGAAGGCGAAACTTCGTACCAACTTCAAATTTATAGTCTCAGTTTCTTTTCAAAGACCTATAATTAGAAAATTATAATAAAGCATTTTGCTTCTTGTTTGGTTTTTCGATAATTTTTGAAAACTCAAAGCTTATTTTCTCTCTTGTTTTTTTTTTTTTTAAACTAACCGCAAATGTTAATTTAAAAAGATACTGTTAAGTGCTTCGGCCTATTGTAATAAATTTCATAACGGGACGCGTTCCAATATCTTCCATTAGTCTTTTTCTTCGTTTATTTTTTAAAAAATATTATGATAAAGTGTTGAAGAAACCTAAAAAGAAAAGGAATAAAATCCTCTCTGTAAATAACGAGGGAAATATTTTGTTGAGAGAGAGACGAGAAATTTGAATTTAGTGAGATGTACGACAGCAATGCTGAGGGATTCAACTCCAACACGCTTCAGGCATTAAAATATTAACTGGATTCTGGTAAAACATCACGTACAATATATCCTCCTAGTATACCTCGAGCTTTCGACTAAGGTCCTTTTTTTTATTTTTTAAGACTTTTCGTTAAAAAAAAAAAAAAAAAAAAAAAAAAAAACGGGAATAAAAAAAAATGTTTTCCCTGCTGCCCACTTAAGACCAAATAATAGGATTATACAAAGTAATTACCCATTGTCATGATAAGGAAGAAACTTTGGGTGTAGATCACGAAACATTTGGGACAGGTTGATTTTTTTTTTTTTTTTTTTTTTTTTTATTACAGGATATCCCCCTACCGTCTAGTATAGTATTTTTATAACTACCTTCAGGCGAGAGAAGAAATTGAACTTATTAAACTTCCATATTAAGCAAGGAAATCGTATTTTATTTTATTGTTGTTCCCATATTAGGTATTTTCGGATTAAAAATAAAGAATCGATTAGAAAAAAAAAATTTAAGAACGCAAAAATTATTCATGTAATAAAAATAACAAACCATAAAAAAGACACGAAAGCCAGTTGCAAAAGCTTTTAACGGTAAAAGCCGGGAAAGAAAACCATATGACCCTTTTTATAAATTAACCGGATCAAAAAAAAATTTTAACGACAGATTAGTATTGCAAACAAGTCTCGTTAAATTAATATCAAGGATCAAAAGAGTATAAATGGACTACTTCGCCAATAAAAAAAATAAAGAAAAAAAATGTTTGAGCCACCCACACGTGTTTCTTTGATGAATAATCCTTCTAAGTGAGTGTGGAGAGGAACCGCCCGGAAGTCTTAGTACATGACCGGGCTCCTAACATTCCAGTCGATTGGGGACAGTGACTTAAGTGTCCGTTTATCTTAGATAATTCAAGTCCATGAATTGAAATTAATCCCATGCTTTTGTCTTGCAAATGTGGTCATCACTCTGGGGATCTGATATTTCCCAACAATAAAGACAAAGTTTCGGGGAATTCCTTACTAAGTTTCAAGTTGCGGCGTTATCTTGTCTTGTCTTTCCTTTCTTGCTCTCGTTCCCTCTCTTTCTTAAAAAAAATTATTTCGGCATGTAATCATTTATTAACATAATAAGGAGATAAATCAGTCGTTATTTTCTCTTCGGGGATCTTTCAACCGTAAAAACGTTTCTCTTTTGTTTCTGGTTGAAGAGTTACAACGTTCGAAAACAATTCCTTAAGCAACTTTATTATAAGGGATGTGACAAAAGTAAATAAGAATAAGAAATGGGATTTCGGAGGATGCTAATTACCATCCGCAGAGAGCAACTTTTAACAGTTTTATAGAGAAATTCGAGTTGTTTGGCTTTCTCGAGCTATTTATCTCATCGTTTCTCCTTTTAACTTAAATCTGTAATAGGGGTGATGATGTATGGGGAGTAAGGAAGGTGCATCTAATCAAACTATGTTCACATTAGGAAACCGTCATTTTCCAACTATAAAACGCATTTCAAAGTATATTCATTAAAGAAAGCGACTTTTAGGTTTCATAGATGTCAATGGAATGTAAATAAATAAAAAGTGTGTACAATATCGTAAATATCTGCGGCATCAAATGATTAATTTATTTGTAAATGAATATGGCGAGAAAACTTTGTGGACAATTAAAAGGAAGCAGTGATGGGGATTTTACCTTCAGGGTCGAGTTGATATTTCAGCTTTACATTTGGCTAAATTTTTGTGAAAATCGATTTAATTGTTCATTGTTTTTTTATACAATTTTTTCTAAAGTTTCATTAGTTTTTTTTAATGCAATTTGAGATTTTTCGGTAAATCGTTCGTTAAATCAAGCTTACAGGACATAGCTACAATTACTTAAAAATAGTTTCAAAATAGCACCAAAATAATCGATGAAGTTGAAATGGTTTTTCTGCTCATATATCGTTAGCTTATTAAAATTCTACCCGTAATTTTTTTGAAGTTCCAAATTTTTACGTCCGAAAAAAAAAAAAAAAATTCAAAAATTGATGAGAAACAAAAGATTCTTGTGTCGAGTAAAAAATTTTATTGAACGTGACCTCTAAATCGAACTGGTGAGGAGTTGTCGCAATTTTTTGGCAAAAAAAAAGTCCATTTTTAGCCCAAAAAACCAAAACTTGTACTTATACCCTTACTCAAATCGGGAAAATCGGGATAATGAAATTCGTGTCCCTCAGGATTTTTTTCCATAAGTATAAGCAACTTTAAAAAAAAAAAAAAAAAAAAAAAATACCGGGGCTCCAAATTTGGACATAAATAAAAATTAAGCCCGAAATCGGGTTTAAGCGCTAAAAAAGCGCTAACAGCGACTGCGACTCAGGCGTTGGTCGGAGAAAATCGGAATGTAAAAATTCGTCTTCTACAACGTCAAAAGTACCTATAAAGTCCACTTTTGTAAAATTCAATCACGGAAAAATGCACCAAATTTTCGTTCATTAAATGCTAAGAAAAAATTGTGGCTTATGCTCTTTTTCTGCTCTGCGCCACCCCTAAATCGTAGAAAAAAAATGTTTCAAAATTTTTCTTGCGCTTTTACCCTAAAATTAACCCATTTTTTTGGTAAAGAACAAAATCGGCAACACTTTTTTTTTTTTTTTTTTTTTTTTGATCGCCCTATTCTGGAGTTAAAAGTCATACCGCATATGAACATGGCATACTATGCACTTTACTCTGAACGATGCCATGGATTATACTCAATCTGTCCCATATAGTAAGACACCATCCTTGAGGATGCCTATATAGGCGAAAACAAAATGGGGTTGATGAAAAAAGCATGCAATTGAGCCTGCAAATACTCTCATTGAAAAAATTACTTGGAAAAAACGTAACGATAACCTGTTTAAAGTAGAAAAAGGAATCCAAGCAAAGATGGAAAATATTTAAAGTATAAATATGAAATTGACTAAGTTAAAAAAAAAAAAAAGGTCTCTTAAGGAGCAAGAAAAAAAACAATAACCAGTCGGCAGTAAATGGCGAAATATCCATCCCATTCCTTTTGGCAATAAACAAAG
Source organism: Liposcelis bostrychophila (assembly GCA_037577465.1). Classification (NCBI taxonomy): domain Eukaryota; kingdom Metazoa; phylum Arthropoda; class Insecta; order Psocodea; family Liposcelididae; genus Liposcelis; species Liposcelis bostrychophila. The sequence continues at coordinate 12,947,029 of CM075210.1, forward strand.
CATTAAAAAAAAAAAGCTATTAAAATATTCTAAAAAAGGAAACGGCCGTTCAAAAAATATTTTTCTGAGAATTTTATAAAAAAAAAAAAATTAAAAAAAAAACCTTGAAAACCTCAGCCAGGTTCTATTTTTGACGCAAACATAAAATTAAATATATCACGAAACGCCAAGTCAAATTAAATAAGGAAATCAGTCATACAGCTTACGGTAAACGGAAGCGAAAACCCAAATGAATCCGAACACCATGGAGGGAACCCAAATTCAATTACAATCAAAGCATTCCCCCTACTATGGTGTTACAAAAATATGTCCTTCAGTTATGAATTATTCATACAATTAGGTGACGGCGGAGGTGTTCACTTGTTCAATTCCCAACTCTGGCAAACTACCACTTGACCGTAAAGAAAAAACGAGGTCCTTTCCCTCGAAAGAAAAAAGATCTTATTTTTTTTCCGAAATAAATTCCGAAAATAAAAGAACTGTTTCCTGTTATGAGTTTTTCATAAGAATCTAAAGCCTCGAATCGATTTCATTTTTGTCACACCATTCATAAACTTTGCTCCTTTTAATTTGGTAAATGGCTTTCGAGTAATCGAAACGTGAGCGTCTCAAGGAATCCAATCATATTTCAAACGTCGCTTTTATTAACTCTTTTTAAAAATATTACTTTTTTTTTTCTTCTTCCTTCTTTTCTTCCTTTCCCTGCCGGAATTTTCTTTAGAGCATCGCCCATGTTATAGAATTTGATTTTGAAGGAAGAGGCAATATCTTAAAGAAAATTATACTTCTTCTCCCAGAAAAGGAAACCCTTTCCGCTTCTTCGAACCTTTTGAAATTTCTAAAATCATCGAAAAAGGCCACGGAAACCAAAAAATAATTAATAAAATGATAGATCGAAAACTTTTTAAGTAAAAGTTATTTTCTTCTAAAATGAATGACTAAAAACCACAAATAATGATCGAGTTTTAACTTTTTAAACTTTAATAGTTCTTTTAAAACTATAAACACTTCATTCCTATTATGAAAAAGAAAAAGAACAATCCATTTTAATTTTTAAAAATTTATGCTCCATTAATATTTTGTTTTTGGAGTTTATGATTTTCAATTTACCTCTTCAAGGTTGTCTATGTGCTGTACCGACTTCTAATATTGATTTTTTAAACGGTTAAATTATCAAAAGAAAATGGGAAAAAGACATGATCTTATTTGAATTCCTAAATGGACTTGATCCAAAAAACTTTCTGATATCTCAATTTAATAAAAAAATTTTATTTTCTATTTTGAAAAAAAAAAAAAAAAAAAAATCCTTTTATTTTCGTTTCTTTCAGTAACAAGATTTTGTCAAGATATATAAGAACTTACATCATTCAGTCTGAAAATGGGATTTGAATTTTGAATGAAGTAAAGCATGCGACAGTTGATGCTCGTCTACCCAAAATCTATAGAACTATTCACTGATAAGTGAGTTGCCTTTTTTTCATTTATTTATTTTTGTAAAGAAATGGCGCTTGATCGATTCAACATTTAGAAAAGAAAATGTTTCACGAAAATGTAAAAAGTTCGAATTTCCTATGTACACATGCAATATATAACTATATACAATATATTGTATATAGTAGTTATAAGAGCCACGTGACAAATTAACTTAAAATTCACGACTTTTGCCACGTGTACGTCGGATAAGGAAATCTTCCGGATGCGATGGCATCACGGCTGAGACGATTAAGTCCATGGGAGAAATCGGGATTAATATCTTTTGGACGTTGTGCAATAAAATATGGAAAGAGGGAAAATCGCCTACCGATGCAACCCTACAAAATTGCGACTAGGAAAAGCCCTCATTTTCCCCATTGTCACATACGCCGCAGAAACAAAAGTCAAATCGAAAGTGGGTGTACCGAAGGATACTTTGTGTTTCATGGACGAAACATCCCACAATCAGTACTGGATGAGAGTCGGGTGAAGGAAAGGCTTCTTCCATTGATTAATAAAGTCTACTTAACCTTCTTTGGTCATATCGCCAGGAGGAAAGGGTCCATGGAAATGGAAAAGTTGCTGGTGGAAGGAAAAGTGGAAAGCAGTCGCTTGAGAGGACGGTCACCAAGCCGATGGATGGACCAGCTTAAACCTCTTACGGGAGTTTCGCTCCCTGAAGCTGTCCATCTGGCATAGGACAGAGAGGTCTGGAAGGTACAATAAAGGCCTTTTTCTGAGGTGCCAATTACACCCTGCTACAGTTTAATAAACTGAAGAGAACGTCGGATAAAATTGGGAAATTTTAGTCTTTTTTCATCTTGTATAAATCCGTGCGTCGGAGGTGAACTAACGTATCTCCATCGAAAATATGATTGGAGGTAGTCCGTTTCGACGTGGAAGTGTCACATGACCTCAAGTTTACGGCAACATGAGCGTGTAAACTTGCAGGCGCATGATCACGTGATTTTCAATAAGCACTCGAAACAGGCTATCTCCAATCATATTTAAGATTGAGATGTGTTAGTTCACCTCCGACGCACGGAAATATAGAAGAAAATCTTATTATTCATTAGTAGCGTCGACTTCCGGATTAGACATTTAAAGAAGATGAAACTAAAAAATTTCACTTAAGTCCTGCAACCAGCCAAAGAGGTTGGTACGAGCATTTTTTAAATGAAAAGGCGAAAGTAGGTTTGAACCTTCTTTACTTCCACGTAAACTGAACTACAATGTGTACCGTGTAAAAACGAAGTGATCAAGCAGTAATGCGTAAGTCATGCAGCGCTACAAGTATATCAGTGCAATTTGCTGACTACGCACTTCCCAGGATCAAAAGATAAGAACTGCAGGAGTCGCGATTCCGGCTCCCTGCTATGGGTAGCCTAGGAACGGAAAAAATCGGAACTGAATCAGGTTCGAACCATGACTCTACATACGATTCGAAGTCGAGCAGAGTCGATTTCACGACTGTTTGATGCAATAAATTCCTTCTTCTGGATGAAATCATCCAGAAGGATGTCATCATTCCATCCCGTTTTTCATCCACTCTGGAATGATGCGATCATATCATTGAATTCAAAGGAAGAAATTCTAATAATAACTCGTAATTATTATGATTTATTATGTAATGTATCGAGGTGGAAAGTGTAACGGGTTCACCGGTGATGCGAATATATGAACATTCTTGGCGTCTGCAAAGGAATAAATTATATCCCTCTGGTTCAAGTTAAAGTGGTGTACGAAATATCCCATTTTTAAAAATTCCCAATAATTAGTAAATTTCCAGTAATTTTTATGAATTTACGGAGGGAAAAATCAAATTTTAGGTATCTAACGAACTTCTTTTCCCTCCGCTTCCCTATTTCCCGTGCTTTTGTATGGACACGAGGGATGGACGTTAACTAGGACGTTGGAAAAGAAGTTGGAGGCTTTTGAGATGTGGGTATACCGTCGAATGCTAAAAATTTCGTGGACTGACAGGGTGAGAAATACTGACGTCTTAGCTCGTATGAAGAAGGAAGTAGAAATTTTGTTCGAGATCAAGCGTCGGAAGCTCGATTATTTCGGCCACGTAATGCGAAATGAAAAATATCGCCTCCTTCAGCTGGTGATGGAGGGTAAGATCGAGGGTAAGCGCGGTCAGGGTCGTAGGAAAACCTCATGGCTCAAAAATCTAAGAGACTGGTTTGGTGTCGATTCCTTGGGTCTTTTTCGAGCAGCGGTCGACAAAATAAAAATCTGCCAGATGATAGCCAATCTTCGTCGCGGAGCTGGCACTTAAAAGAAGAAGAAGAAGAACGAACTTCTTTAACTTTTTCTTGTATTTCTGGTACAAGTTTCAACTTGTTCCAAGCAAACAATAACTAGAAAAACAAAATGAAAGTTTTTCGACCGCGATTTTTTTTGAAATTATTTTCCCCCCGCCCTTACATTTCAGACAAGTTGAAACTTGCACTAAAAATTCCAGGATATACCAGAGGAATTCGTTAGATGTCTAAAATTTGTATTTTTTCATCGTAAATCGAGTGGTAGGGAAAACAGCCATTCCTTCCGGCATCCGTGAAACCTCCTCTTAATGGTCATCATTTGCAAAAAATCTTTGCCCTTTTATTGACCTACGAGTAAACAGGTTCCCACGTTCCCGAGATCAAAATATACCCCAGTTATTTTTTAGGGGGGCTTTTAAAATTGGCCTCAAAATCAAGATTTAGAAAAAATTATTAAATAATAAATTCCCAAAGAGAAGATCTATACAAACTTAATAAAATTCGTTCATTACCAGCTTCATTTTTCCCTGGATATTTTGTAACTTGATCCCAGAGTATAAAAGGAAATAAAGGAAAGGGAAAATAATTTAAAAAAAAAAAAAAGAGATAGAGTTGCCTGGGGAAGTTTTAGAATACGAAAACCGCTGATATGAATTTAGATTCCATTTTCAACCGGTTCGTAAAGATGAAAAGTCGGTTTGCTTTTGAGCTTTTCATGGCGAATAATCCTCTTTTACATGCGTATTAGGTCTTGTTTATGGACCTAAAGCTCCGTCTAAATATTATATATACTTTTAAATGTTTATTATAATTTTGGTTCCGTGGCATCTGAATTTTTTTTTTTTTTTACCTACGCCTATTACGACTATATATATTTTCTGCGGTTTGAATATTTAGGCAGCGAACCATAGGGTCATTCAGGTTTTGGTTGTTACAAATGTATATTTTGGATGTCACGGGATGGGTTTAAAACAACAAGCCCTCGAGGAGGACCACACCTGTTATAAAAAGAAAAACAGCTTCTTGAATTAATTCGTAATTTGCCTGAAATCATTTTCATTTTCACACTTGACATTGTAAAGATCTGGCAGCGTATCATTAAAATATCAAATTTCAAGATTTGTTAAAAGGATTAATGTGATGAGTTACGAAAAAAAAAAAAATAATAATAATAAAAATAAGTCAAGAAAAAATAAAATAAATGCCCATTTTTTGACTTTTGAAAGTGATGATTATTGAACAATTATTTGTATGTAAATAAAGGTCTTTTTCCCTTTAGTATACATACCTTATATTTGTTTTTCTAACCCTTTTTCAAACATATAAAAAAATGAAACAATCTGTTCTCGCTTAACCAGCCAACCGCATTCGGATTATAATCCGTAAAAGGGATAAAAAAAAGCTCAAAAAAAAAAAATGTTTTTTTTAATTTTTTTTAAATTGCAAATTTTTTCTTTGTTTTGTCATTCCTTGATTAATATGCTTTTAAATAATTTCTTTTAGGTTTATTTATTTAAATTTTGATAGATTATTTCATCGTACCAAAATTCAATAAAGACCGAAAGCGATAAAAAGGAAAACTGGAAAATTTCCAAACGAAAAAATGTAAGCTTTTTTTTTTTTTTTTTTTTCCTCTACTCTTGCTAATCCCATTTCTTCGGCTATTCAAATTTATAGCATACAAAATAGGAACCCATTTCCTGATCGCTGACACTTTTCATCTTACCACCCTTTAGACATATTTTCTCAGGTCACGTTTGTCTGTTTTCCCCCATTTCACCTGGTATATCGATTTAATGGGGGATTACCCCATCAGACGATTTCCTCTCTTCATTTTATTACTCTAAGGACGTCTCTATAACCTTTTTCTATTATTTCCTAGAGTGCGCCATATAAATTGAGTTTCTTCTTTTTTTTTTTGTTCTTAGTTGGCAACGAGCCGTAAACAACAACGTTTTCCCAACTTTGATGCGACAATTAAATCAAGTGTGTAAGCTATAAGCACTCTCGTTGACTAATACCACGTCGTAATCGCTAATTAACCGAGGGTGTTTATACTTAGAAAAGCACATCATTATATTGAATAAACAACCCTATTAACGTTTTAAGAAAATTAAAAAAAAAAATCAATTATTCATTCGGCTGAGTATAAAAAAAAAAAAATTTTAAAAAAATTATAAATGGTAAAGAATTTTTTTTTTCTTAAAATTGATTATCGACATATTGATCTTCGGATCCAAAGCAATTAATATCGATTCTCCCCGAATTTTTTTTTTTTTTTTTTCTATAAGGAAATCATTACCATTAATCTTTGGATCTGTCTGCTTGTGAAACGCCGTTATTATTTAAATAATTACGTGGTTCCGTGGCGTATGAATCAATTTATCGATAAATAAAATCAATCTACTTTTTTTTTTTATTCTAAAAAATCCTGAAGGTACTCTAAATAAAAAAATATATATGTAAACGCCGGCGACATTTACCTCAGTACGTTAAAATAATCCTCTTAATCCACGATCAGCATCACTCGGCAGTGGAAAATAAAAACCGTTCTTGATATCCAAAAAAAGAGGTTTAAAAAAAAAAATCCGGATTAAAACTTTTAAATCGCACTTTATGCACTTATCAGTAAAATGTCACTCACTTCAAAAAACTTTTTTTTTTCGGCACCATTTTCTTTCTAAAGAATTAAATTAAAATAATTAATTTAAATAAGCAAATCACTTTAACGGTTTTAAATACAAGAAAATAATTTTTAAAAAAAATTATATAATCCTATTAGGGCATAATTTTTTTTTTTTTTTTTTTTTTTTTAAACTAAACAACAAAAATTCACGAAATATTTATGTTTTGAAATAGAGTTTTATCGGTCAAAGCACGATTCCTCACCATCCCGCACTTGCAACGCGCTGGCAACGACTGACTAAAGTTTGAATACCGAAGTTACCGTAGCGCAGTGGTGGAAGGAAGCGGCAAACGGTGTACTTACTATGTTCCTTTTTTCCCCTCTTCATCTCTCCATCCACAAATTGTTTTAACTCTTTTAATTTTCTTTTGAAAAAAATTTTTGACGGAAATATTCCATTTTCTTTTTTTTTACGATGTCAGGTTAGAGGGCTCTCCGTTCGCAACGTTCGAAGATTTTTCTTACCCGAAAAAAATCCAGGAAAAAATTTCTCAACCTACTACATAATTCCGTTTACTAAAAAAAATTTTTAAAATGCTTCTTTTGAATTTTCCATGTTAGGTTGGAGCTGTTTTTGTCATAACCCGTCTTCAACGTTTGTTTCATATAAATCGCAGATTTTTGGAATGACCAAGATCGTGCCGTTTTCTAACATATTCGGGATATTTTTTAAAGAATTCCTTATGTGGAAAGAAAAAAAAAACGTTTATTTCATTAAAACAAACGACGAGTTCATATCCATCGTTTTTAAGATTAAAAATAACGACTTAAAAAAAATCGTTGCAGATTCGTCACACGCATACGGACCGAAATTCTCTTGTCCAGACTTGCATAAATTTGCAAAAAAAAATATCGGTGACTGGTCACTTTGTTTACATTGATAGTTTAAACCAACGTCCATCAAAGGGTTGTACCAACACCTTTTTTTTTTTTCTCAAGGGATGGGGTTTTTTGGGAGTAAATCTACGACTAAGCTAAATTTTTTTTTATTGCTCTTTTAATTTTTTTTTTTTTTCAATTGCATAAAAGTTTTCTGGGGAACCTCTTCCAGTCCTCCTGTGGATGAATCATAAAAATGTGGTCTGTAGTTGCAATCAGGGCTGCAGTTCCGATTAATTTTTAGTTGAAATTGGAATCCGTGCTTTTTTTTTGAACAAATAGGAATAGGAATCGGAATCGGCATCGGCATCGGCATCGGCATCGGCATCGGCATCGGCATCGGCATCGGCATCGGAATCCGAATCGGAATCGGAATCGATTCGGATCGACCCGTGCTTTTAAAAATCGTCTGCAATGGCTCTATAATTTTTTTTTTTCACTAAAATCGGAATCAGAGGCTGCATCGGATATAATCGATGGTTGGGGCCGAGGCTACTAGCCCTACAGAACGCCGAATGTTGGATTCAGCAGTTAGGGTACGAGATTCAGCAACGAATTACCCGAAATCTGCTTAAGGCGAAGAAAAAGCGGTATGAAAGGAGCCTGGTGGAGGAACTTGAGGCCGAAAGTATGGCAAAAAACAGCCGAAAGTTTTTTCAGCGAGTGAAAAACTTCAGGAGAGGGTTTCAGCCCAGCACGGGGATCATAAGATCCTCGAACGGAAAACTTCTTACCGACCCGCATCGAATACTTGAACGTTGGAAGGAGTATTTCGAAGAACTGTTAAACGTCCCTCTACCTGCTAACCCTCTGCCCCCTGTACAGCCAATAGACGGCCCAGCTGAAGATCCTCCCATTTCCCTTCAGGAAGTGAAGGACGCTGTAGGGAAGCTTAAGCAGAAGAAGGCAAGTGGAGCGGATGAAATCCCTGGAGAACTGTGGATGCATGGAGGGGAGGCGACCTGCGAAATGCTACACAAACTTCTTTCGAAAATATGGGAGGCCGAAGAACTGCCCGACCAATGGAAGGAGGCTCTGATCATCCCTCTTCATAAAAAAGGGATCGAAAGGAGTGTGCGAACTACCGAGGCATCTCGTTGCTCTGTACAGCATACAAGGTGTTATCGAGTATTCTTCTGCAGCGCATTTTACCACTGGCCGAAGAAGTCATTGGGGAACATCAGTGTGGCTTTAGGCCGAACCGCAGCACAATCGACCAGATCTTCACGTTACGGCAAATTTTGGAAAAGAAGCGCGAGCATGACAGCGAGGTCCATAATTTGTTCGTCGACTTCAAGAAAGCCTACGATAGTATACACAGGAAGGCCTTTTAACGTCATGGCCGAATTTGGTTTTCGAGGAAGGTAATACGGATGACGGCGGTTTGTCTAAGGGGGTGAGGTCTAGGGTCGTTTCGAAAGGGTTTTTAAGTGAGGGTTCGATGTTAACACCGGACTTAGGCAAGGCGATGGGCTTTCACCCGTCCTTTTCAACCTAGTCCTAGAGAAAGTCGTACGGTGCCTGGAGAACGTTCCTGGGGAGTAAACGTAGGCGGACTCATTAAAGACCTGGATTATGCCGACGACATCGATTTATTAGGGGAAACCCGTGACGATGTTCGAAGGTATGTGGAGAGTTGCTAATTACTGCTCGTAGGGTTGGGCTCGAAGCGAATGAGGGGAAAACTGAGTACCTTGTTATGGTCAATGAGAAAGACAGGCAGAGACGGCACGATGAACCTCTGGAGGTAGGAAACCTTAGGTTAAGAACGTTACCGAATTTCGGTATCTAGGGTCCTATGTCACCAGCGACAATGACATTAATTTTGAGGTCGCAGCGAGGACTCAGAGTGGCAATCGTTGCCTTTTCGCGCTAGGCCATCTCCTTCGTAGTAGAGTTTTATCTAGACGAGCGAAACTCCGCATTTATAATGCCATAATCCGCCCTGTGTCACGTACGGCTGTGACACTTGGAGCCTTACCGTCCGCGCTCAAGAGAGGTTGCTGGTATTCGAAAATAAGGTCTTACGCCGAATTCTAGGCCCTAGAAGGGATCCAACCACTGGCAGGGTGCGCATGCGTTCAAATGACGAGATCCGAAGGCTCACTGGGCAACCATTAATCACTAGTGTGATTAAGTCCCGAAGGCTCAAGTGGGCGGGACATGTCGCTCGCGCACCTCCGTCAAGATATATCCGGCAGGTCCTGGAGGGCAGACCAACGAGTCCCAGACCTCAAGGTAGACCACGGATCAGGTGGGAAGATAACGTGGCGGCAGATGCGAGAAGGTTGGGAGTGCCCGACTGGCGAGATGCCTGCCAGGAGAGGCCTGATTGGAAGAAAGTTTATAGCGCGGCGATAGGGCTCCAGGCCCTGTAAAAGCCATGTGTGTGTGTGTGTGTGGGGCCATCGGCATCGGCATCGGGAGTCGGTGCCGGAATCGGAAGCGGAATAGCAAGTTAAATAAATGATATGGAATCGGAATCGTGAGTTAAATAAATGATATGGAATCGGCATTGGCATTGGCATTGGCCTCGGACCCCTGATCAGAATCTTACTCAGAAATAGTCAAGACTCTTCGGAATCGGAATCAAAATTGAAATGCTGAAAAACATTTGAAATTTTACATCGAGGTAAACGCTTTTGAGATTTATGTACATAATAAAATTGAATGCATAAAAAATACTAATAATTTTTTTCCTTCGGACCTGATCGTCAAATTAGCCACATTTAGTCGATGTACAAGCTCAAAATGCGTTTACCACTGCTTCTGATTAATTCGAATCCACCTTCAAATTAATAAGCTAATAAATTTAAAAAAATATGGCTAATATAAAAAACTCAGCCATTTCGAATAAGCAAGAAAACAGATAACAGGTGAGGATGGAAGACAAGTTTACGGGGTGCAGGGGCGGAGTCCTATAGCAGAACCAATCTAAATTTTTTTTTCTTTAATTATTCAAAATAGGGGATTTTTTTTTTCCTATCTATTACAGTATCTACCATACCGATTGAGGAAGAACTCTGAACGTGCAACTGACAACCAAAGCCTACAGCCGAGTACTGACTGTTCGATATCAGGGGAAGGGGGTGGTTTACAGTAACATATTCGTTTCGTATTTAATCAAACGTTTTGTGTTTGACGGTTATGTAAACTACGTTAAACGTGCTTCGGGTATGTTTCCTCTTTATGACCGGATCGATTCTCTTCTTCTTCGAGAGAGCAGTGGCGAATCAGCTCACCCCTTTTTCAAAAGCTAATCAATCATGGATACCGAAAAGGGTAGACCGGGGATTATAAAAATATTCCGAACCTTCAGGGGGGGTGGACGGGGGGACAGACAGTCAGCAATGCAGTAAACACATGCGATAAAACAGAATTAAGAAGGATAACGGTAATGAAAAAGGGATTGCATACAACTTCATTCACCCCCTCCGTGCGCATTTTTACCCCCTTCTTCCCTTTATTTTTCTTTAATACTAAGTACGTAATGTCAAACATAGCAATTCAGTTTCAAAATATTTATACACAATGACATTTACGGTTGAGAACTATACGGCGAAGAAAAAAAAAAAGAAGAAAAATCAACAGAAAATAGGGGATGAGTTTTGCTTAAGGCAAAAAAAAAAAAAAAAAAGAAGAGGGAATGAATTTTCACAAACTTAAAAGTTACATAACTCGTCGGTAGTTTCTTTATTTTTTTTTAAATTTTCAGATGCAGTCTCAACTTTTTCGTCTCGTGTCGGCCTTTCAACCCCTTTAAGGGCTTTATGTTTCAACCCCTTGACGCGAGTAAAAACTCAGTCATGTCTAAACCCGTAAATATAAAACTTTTTCTTTGAAATGTAGTGATGAGAAGAGCTCGAGGGTGGTCAGATTCTCTGCTGTGTCCCATGTGAACCGGGATAAACAAGGGATGATAGATGGGGTGTGGGGGCTGGGGCTTGGTAACGTATTGTGACTAGGTCACGCAATGACTCATGTATCGCATCATCTCCTACGGGAATAACTCCTCACGAATTTTCTATCTTATTATTGTTTTATTTTTATAAATGTCATCACGGTCGTTAGGGAAAGAAAAAGAGTGTGAGGGAATAAGGAAGGAGTGCGATAACCATCGTGTTAAAAAATTTAGGCGAATTCGATTCCGAAAGTAAATTTTTAACTGAAATTAGCGACAGCGAGATTATCTAAATGGAAACGCGAATTTATTGCCTGAAATATGTTCCTTTGGGATTCAATTCTTCACAATGCCATTTCAAAAAAATAAAATAAGAGAAAGCGTAGAAGGGGGTGGGTTTTATTTGAGTAGGGGTGATTCTGTCCTCTTACAAATTCAACCACATGTCCTTATTATAAAAGCCAAAATGAAATCTAATGCTAATGGCCCGTTTTTACGCTGTAATCCTTATTAACAATGCATGATTGCGACTAAGATCACACACGAGTATGATTCATTAATATGTTTTAAGTTATTCTCTTGTAAGAAAGTGTTTGTTTTCCTGACTAAGCTACTTTTTTTTTATCAACAAAGTCGTAATAAATTCCTTTTTAAATCGATTTGTGAGGGAAAAAAAAAATGCGTGGTCCGAGGTTCTGAAATTAAATAACATGATTCACGAGATAAAATTTTTATTTACTTATACGGATAAAAAGTACGGAAAGGAGGAAAAATAGCCATGCAAAGATTCATATCAGGCTTACAGAGAAAATTAATAATTTACGAAAAAAAAAAAAAATCGATTTCAATTCTTTAATTAAATCGATTATTTATCCTAAGATCATCGATGTAGATTATTCCGGGTTCCCCTCTTTTTTTTTTCTATTCCAATAAGGAAAAATTATAAAGGTTTTTACGCACAGTGTTTTACGAGATTTAATTTAAATTTCATAGGGTTATTTTACTGTTAATATGCGGTTTTTCCTTTCTTTTTTATCTTCTCCCTTTTTATCCATGCACCCCCCCCTTAAAAATTATTACCCACTTCCGTTGGAAAACGATCCTCCTACGATCTGTTCGATGACCGATAGAAAATTTACAATGCCTTTTTTTTTTTTTAAATTCTATTAGCCGTTTCGAATTTATTGCCCTTTTTCCTCCCAAGTCATTTTATTTTTTTAATTTTCTCAAATTTTTTTTAGGGGAGGGGAATGGGGGTAAAAATTACCTAGTTCAAACTACCGCCTCTTGTCGAGTAATAAATTTTAACGATTTCCCTTAATTTTGAAAAAAAAAAAAAATTAAACCACTAAAAAAATATCTCCTTTCATTTATGAAAATGAATTACGTTTTCTGACATTGCGATTGAATTAAATCGAGGCAGATTAAGCAACAAAATGAAAGCAATTAAGTCTTGCAAGAGAAATGAAGAAAAGTCAAAATTGTCATTAATCACCATTACCAGCACTTACACGGTGATGAAAACATTATTTTTCATTAAAAAATACAAAAAAAAAAGAACACAAAGTCGGGTAAAATAATAAGAAAAAAAACTGAAAGCATAAAGCACACCTCTGCCTACATGCGTATGACCGACTTTAAAAAGGAAAATGATTGATTGAAAGTTATACAAAATGACACATTCAACTTCTCAAAAGGCGAAAAAAAAAAAAAAAAAATCAAATATTGATAAAGGAGCAAAGGAGTCGACGGGATCTTATTTTACGGCGGGATAAAAGAGGTAATGTCCTCACGTGCGGTTTTATATTATTTTGAAAATAAATAAATAAAAAAGAAAATAAACAGAAAACAAAAAAATGGCGACCGGAAGTGCGGTGGACGCCGCAGGACAACAAGACAAAATCAATCAGGTAAAATATTGTAGGTGCACCGATGGTTCCGGTGATTGTACGTGATTCAGTGACCAATATGTTCATTTTGTCGCCCCCCCTTTCTCCTCCTCCCTCCCCCCCTTCGCTTTTTCCTCTTTTCCCCCTCTTGTTGATCGCATTGACATCGATCGATTACATTTAATCAAACTGAACTGCTGATTATTTCAGTAGCGATTCCATAAAGAAGTAAAATATGGGGTAAACGGGATTGTATTTTTTTAATTGCAAGGGGTGTAAAAAAAAAAAAAAAAAAAAATTATTAGTCGTCTTGCAAGGGAAAAAAATTTTTTTTTTTATTTTCATTCCCGTGAATCCTGGAGCAAAAATTATTTTTAATAAAAAATAAATAAAATAAAATAAAAATGAAATCCAGTTTACGGTTTATAAAAGCTGCAGAGACGTGATATCCGTCATCTTCATGTACGACCAGAGTTGATTGGAAAAAAAAATGAGACTGCTTCCATCTTCTGTTAATATCAATTTCCCGTCAGCGGCTCTTTTTTCATTTTTAATTTTTTCTCAAAGCTTTTTTTTTTTTTTAAATATATTTTCTACCTCCGGATTCTTTCAGAGAAAAACCAATCACGCTGCTAAACAAAGGAAAAACTGACCACAAAATTTTATTTAAAATTTATTTTCCGAAAAAGAAAAAAAATACCCCAAAGTTTAATTTAAAAATCGAATATTTAAAACTATGAATGCGTAAAAAAAAAAAAAGAAACGGAATGGACTTGCCAATCATTAACAGAATCGGTCGTAAGTTAAACACGAGAAGAAAAACCAACCCCGTAAAAGGATCGATTCCCATATAGCGTGCGTACGTCAAAGTCAAGTGATGGATTAGTTACATGAATGAACCGTATTTAAGTGAAGATGATGAAAAAACAAATACCGTAAGTCGGGTCAATCGGGTCATTTTATAATTCTGAAACACCGAAAAAAAGGGGTGGAGGAGGTAACAACCCCGCTGATAATTATTACATACGTCAAGGGGAAAAAACTCCTTCTAGTTTCCCAATTTTCTATTTCCTGCTTTTTTTTTTTTTACTTTTGTGTTTTTATTTTTATTTTTTTTTTCAACCCCTTCATTCCATCACATAATTAGAATATGCATGGATATCGGTAAAGAACATTCGTTTTTAACCCTTTTTTGAACGTAAAGAAAACGGTCATCGTTTAAATATAAAGTTCATAATAATTAAAAGAGGAATATACGGCCTTGAAAAAGAGTAAAAAGGGAAAAGAAAAAATGAAAACGATCTCGGGTTGACAGAAGGATAAGTTCGATACACAGCTGACGCAAATTGCATTTAATTTTGTAATTATGCTGTAATTATAAAATAGGGGAAATTGCAACTCTGTGATCTTTTTAATTAAACTATTATATTACTGGCATTTAACGGATATTTGTTTCCAGAAAAATTCGTTCCCCCTTTCTCCTCTCCCGCCTCCCCCAAAAAAATACCGTATTAAAAACTTCTAATAAAAAAAATACCGAATTTTTATTTATTCTTTAGTTTAATTCAAAACGCCGTGAGGGACATCCTCTGACATGTCTTTCCTTGTTGGAAATGACGTCACCGCCAAAGATTCTACGCGACTTAACCTAATCTGCTTCCGGATTCAAATCTCAATAGTGAACCTCAATAGTGAAATTTTACTGCTAAATATCTACACTCAAAAAAAAAAAAAAAAAAAAAAAAAAATACTGCTTTAGATCAATGCAAAAATGTCATACGCGAAAATTAGTTCTTCCTTTCTACCACCGTAAGCGCTACTTGTACGCGAGACGCTTTTTGACTGGTCGATGAGATTTGTAAACAACGATGGCAGCGCACGGCCGTATAGACGTCTATACTGCCGTGGTGCCAACTTAAGGTACCTATTTCGATAGTAAAACTCAAGATGTTAGACATTTTTCAAACTCGCACAGATGATTTTTCAGGTATCCGCGGACCTCTCTTAAAAATTTAAGCAAAAGTTTTCTAGTTAACGAGTTAGAAATTTTCAACATAGTGAAACCCTAGTGTGCTCAATTGGCCTATCACGTGACATGGCGTATACTTGTGAAGTTAACCAGGATTGGCTAAGAGCGATATTACGTACACTTGTGAAACGGTTAACGAAAACTGATGGCAGCGCCATTTTAGGGGAACGGGGGGGTGCGGAGTAAGAGACGAAATTGAGCACACTATGGTTTCACTATGATTTTCAAAAATGTGAAAAAATACATGGCGTTATATGGAAAGTTTCAAAAGGTAAATAAAGCATATTTATTTATTTACGAAAAAAGTTTATTTCTGGATGTTAGGTTTCTTTAAAAAAATAATACAACATATTTTATTAGGTATTAAATTGATATTAGCTTTAAAAAGTCCATGATTACTTTTTCGTTTGGATGTATTTGATGAAGACGTCGAATGCTTTGTTCATTTTTTGTTAAAAATAGGTTAGATTTTGTCAAAAATAAGGCCGAATTACACACGGCTAGTGTACTAGCTCGTCTCCTATATTTAACTTAAGTATAAGCTACTCGCTCCTACTAGCTAGCGAATAGTTTGTACAAAAGTTAAATATAGGAGACGAGCTAGTACACTAGCCGTGTGTAATTCGGCCTATAGGTTAGATTTTTCATTTCAAAACAAAAGAATGATAACATTTTGGCTTCTTTAGAAGGCTGTGCTATGAAACACCTTAAACAATTAAACATCTTGCGTCTCTCAAGATCGCAGCGCCATCGATGGCCCGTTTTAGAACTAAAATGTGCGTAGTTAAGCGGCACATGAACGGCATGGGAAGTTTCCAGACCTGTCTAGTGTCTATACGGCCGTGAAAAAAAAGCAAAATTTTTTATCTAAGTTCAAAGTTTGACTCGACGAGTTACGACAAGTACTATCAACTCGACGTGTTCCAGCTTGCACAAAAACATTCACGATCTTTCCCGCAAAAACATTTCTACTGTATAGCCGAAATTTTAACGAAAATGCTTTGTCGCAATGCATTGACCTAAAGCAGTATTTTTTGACTCCTTGCATTTGGTTCACCAGAGAAAAAATAAACAAGGCGACATCAAGACTCTTTAAGCTCAAAGTCATGTCGTGCAAGTATTTAACTTAAAATTACCTTTCATTTAAAATTAAATTTCTATAAATTTCTAGTAAAAGAAAATTTTGCCTCATTTCAAAACTAGTTAAATACGGAAAAATCAAGCGCTGGAAGAAGAGCGGCACCTCTTGTGTGTACAATACCGTAAATCTACAGGATGAAAAACAGGTTCTAAATTTCACAAGGAAATAAAAGTGCTTCTCGATTTTAAGAGGCAGCTATAATATTTCCACTACGTGGGTGCTCTAAAGCGAGTAAAATCGGAATCAGCAAGCTGTGATGCAACGAAAAAATTGGGAAAGGAGGGGAGGCAATTAATTCTGCTTACGAATTTCAGGGACTGTTTCCAGTTTGGAAGAAAGCCTGATTTTAAGAACTTACCTACAGTTTCCTCCCTTGTAGAATGCTGGCTCTGAAAAAAGTTACTAGAACGTTCCATGTCGAACCATTCTGCGAAGACCTCTGCTTGGCAGCTTTAGTTCTCTTATACAACTCCACTGGTACATTCGCAATGGACGATAAACTGAAAAAAGAAGTTCAAAAAACACTTCAAATAAGCAGCTGAAATAATTGAGTTATTGCATTTTAATTCAATGGAATTTTCGATGGCGAGTAAACAGTAGGGAAACCAAACGAGAAGATGTTTAGCCATCGGCATTTTTGCCAGATGGCGAAAAATGCTGCACTTTTGAAACTGTTCATTTGAATTCCGAAGTGGCACATATGGAGTACCCAGCAAACAAAGCGACATCACAGACCTCCAGTCTCATAAGAAACACGAATAACACGTCTCGTAATTCCGCGTCTCTTAAGAGATATTAAAAAACCGCGAAATCATTCGGAGGCGACGATGTGATGTGCATTATTTAGCTTTCAATTTCCAGGAACCACTATTCTTAACAGAGTTGTCACCATCAAAAAATTTAAAATAAGTATGCAACTGAATTTTCATCGAAATACGCATAATAATAGTTATGATTGTTATAAACGAAAGTCATATCGAAGGGTGTTCGTATGAGAAAAAAAAATCGATTTCCCGTCCAGACGTGAAAACTATTCGCTTCACGCACTTAAAATTTAAAGAGAGGCAAAGCGTGGAAAGACAAGAGTTTTGATTTAGAAATTTTGGACGCCTGTCGAGCTGCTGACGTAGCTGACGGCCCATTGTTCTTCAACGTTACCCTTATTCAAGTATAATCCAACCCTTATGAATATTTTACATGTGGAAGCATACTCCTCCGGGGGATTCTACATGTACGATGTGAGGTGTTCCACAAGGATTTTTCGCTTCATAAAACAAACGCAAAAAAAAAAAAAAAAAAAGCGGATGCGCTAAAAAAATTAAAAAACATAAAAAATCCTCCTCGGATATCTCATTGACGCAAAGCGATTACGAAACGATTAAAAAAATATTAACCGTTTTGATTACATGTCGTCGACGTGGTAGCAGATTGCGAGGAAAAAACTTTTTTCCGAGGCCGGGAATAAATATATCTCATGACATTTTCAACCACGCACCAGTAAGGGGATTTATTTATTTCCAACGGAAAAGTTCGAAAACAGACGCGAGTTTATCAAACATTAACAAAATAATATATAAAGATTGCCCTTTTTTCCGCTGGACCGTGGGAGAAAGCAAAAATTTATTTTCCCTTACTCGGGGCAATTTTTTTTTTTTTTTTTTTATTTTGAAAGGAGGGTAAAGTCCGATCAAATGTGTGCATAGAAAAAGGAACTAGAACAAAGATCAATGTTTGACTAACCGCGGGTCACATCCGGCGAAAGAATACCGATTTTCCGACAACAAACAAAACAGAAAAAAAAAAAAAAAAAAAAGATGCGTTTTTCCCCTTAAGCACGGTTCCGTTTTGGCAAAAATCAAATTTACGGCGCTTTACACGATCCTAAAAAATAAAATAAAAAATTCGATTTTTATAATTCGCACCGGAAGGAAAATGAAACCGAAAAAAAAATCCTCCCCTCTAGGTCTTTATATCGCGTAATGAGGGGTTTCTGTCAATCGGTCATACTCGGAAGCGTAAAAACATTTTATTGCAAAGATGGATCCGCATTTCCGGTGTAGCACGTTTAATATCCGCTTGTGAAAAATTTTAATCGAAATTGATAGATTTCATTTTGATATGCTGTAATTACCGTGGAAGTCCTTTGTATTGGGAGTCTCGCAAATATTGTTCCGGGGATGATTAAAAAAAAAAAAAAAGTAAAAAACAAAGAAAAAAAAATACATACCATGGATTAATTTTGGGTAATTCATCGACAATTATTTTCTGCGCAATCAATGTTCAAGGATGAGGAACAGGTTTAACTTTTGATATTTTCATAATTTTTACGAGATTAAATCATAATTTTAATTCTTTTTAATTATTGTCTTGGTTAATCTTCCCACGTGAAAAGAGTAGGCAGTTGCAAATGAAATCGAAATCGAAATGTATGTATAAGCAACCGGTGAAAAAGGAAGAAAAAAAAAATATATTTTAAAAAAACGAACAAGACCTCCCAGAGTTTCAGGTATTATGCACTTTGTTACGCCCTTATTCACAGCGCTCATCAATCTAAGTAATATTCTATAAATTATTTTTTTTACACATAGGTTATCCGTTTACATCTTATTAAGGAGGAAAAGTAGATGAAATATGATTGGTCCGTATAAAGAATTTTATGGGGATATTGGTTTGTTTGCAAAACGGAATGCTGATGATATCCAATTAATACTACTAATTAACCGATGCGACATGGTCGAGAATTCGAAATAATCTGATTATAAACTCCAATTGTGGTTTATTACTCGTAATTAAGAAAAAAATATTTTTTTTGGTTTTATTGAAAGATTAATCCTATATGGGAGGGGACGTTCACAAAAATGGTAGTTATCGCTTTTCAGAAAACAATGTTGACTTAATTTTTAACGAGAAATTTCATTCCAAACATTAGAATAATCGACAAATAAAATGGTAAGAAAATTTAAAAAGGCAGGGAAAAAAAATGTCCGAATTTTTAAACTCAAAAAATTTTTTTGTTACTTTTTTTTTTTTTTTAACATTAAACGTAAAATAAAGTTGAACAAGCTTTTAGCTATTAAAAGTTTTAAGTTAAACGATCTTGTTAGCTATTACATCATTTTGAGCTCATAGCGCAAAATATCGGAGAAATTTGGGAGGAGAATTTGAGGTAAATGGAGAAGTCACATGTTTTGAGATGACTCCATCGTTTAATTGTGCTAGAGGAGATGTGACAAAAAACGTAATTTTGATTCAGTAAAATAAACTGTTTACCCCCGAAAAGAGAAAAAACAAAAATTCTAATTTGAATGCCCGCCAAAACGGGACGTGAAGGAACGTGACGTCATCTGTCTAAAAGTGGTTGTGTTCATTTCTGAAACTCTGAACGGCATCGATGCATAATATTTACAAGCATATTTACAAACAAGGCGTGTTTCGCTTCAAATTCGATATCTCGCTTCGATAGAGGCAGATGACGTCACACCAATAGAAAATCGTTTAAGGAGTGATCACGTGGCAAAAATTTTTCCGGACTTTGTTTCTATTTTATTTTTAATTTGATAAAAAATTTTCCCGTTTAAATACTAGTTTTTAGTTAAGGGCATACTATACATTAGTTTTCAGCAAAAATCTCGAAACATGTGACTTGTCTATTATAAATCTTTAAGTTGAAACAAAACGGACACGCTAAGCAATTAATTATTGTCGGACGTGAAACTGGCAGTGCTGCTTATTTATCATATTTTAATATTTTTTTCAAATTTAACCGAAGAAAGCTTCATTTCTTACAGTTGTGTTTTCTGAAAGCTCAAATTCAACAGATAACACAAAATCTGTTTCCAGTTACAAGTTTGAAAAATACTAGGAGTAGTTATGATCTAGCAGTGCTCAATTTTCGCGTCGTATATATAACTTTGGTATTATAACGGACGACCTTTTTTGCTTTTAGCTTCTAATTTGGGAACATAATTTTTCGAATGCTCAAATTTAGGGGCATAGAACGGCGTCTATTTTAAAACTTGAGCTTTTCACTGTACTGCCTAGGACGTCAGCAGTACAAACTTGATAATGCTGGTAACCTTTTTGTTTTTAAAGCTC
This sequence comes from Liposcelis bostrychophila, assembly GCA_037577465.1. NCBI lineage: Eukaryota > Metazoa > Arthropoda > Insecta > Psocodea > Liposcelididae > Liposcelis > Liposcelis bostrychophila. The sequence goes on from CM075210.1 coordinate 12,967,392, forward strand.
AAATTCTGAAATTTGGTTTTCCTGAAAGCTCAAAACAATTCAAAATCCTGGTATAGTTTTTATAATTTGAGCTTTTTATTGTACTGCTGACTTCATAGACCCAAATGATTTATATTTGAAAATCTTTACGAAAAAATGCACACTCAAGACGAGACTAGAACTTCAGAATCATCGCTGCTAATAAATATTCACGTTATCTGCTAAAATGAATTTCAAAACTTGTCATAAAAGTACCTTATTTCAATAAACATGGGTAAAGATGACTATCTGATTCTCATCAAACTTCTTATCAACAAAAATAGCTTGAATTATTTAGCATGAATCGATTCTTCTTCTTCTTTCGAGTGCCAGCTCCGCGACGGAGGCTGGCTATCATCTGGCAGATTTTTACTTCTGAGACTGCCGCTCTAAAAAGACCCAAGGAGTCGACGCCAAACCAGTCCCTGAGATTCCTAAGCCACGAGGTTTTCCTTCGGCCTTGCTTGCGCTTTTTCCCTCCTAAACAAGCTGAAGGAGGCGGTACTTTTCATTTCGAATTACGTGGCCGAAATATTCGAGTTTCCGACGCTTGATCTGGTATAGCACTTCCACCTCTTTTCCATACGAGCCAAGACGTCAGTATTTCTCACTCTGTCAGTCCACGAAATTTTAAGCATTCGACGGTATACCCACATCTCAAAAGCCTCGGACTTCTTTTCCAACGCCATAGTTAAGACCCATGTCTCGTGTTCATATAAGAGCACGTCTTTTTGTGCTTTATCGACCATGATCCGATTATTATAATATAAAACTTAGCAAAAGTTTTTAAAATGCTGATTAAGTCACAAAAACTCTGGTCTTTAAACATGGATCTCCCTCAAATCTTGCCCTATCCTGGGCCTCTTCTATAGAGTTGAGATTGGCTACCTCAAGACTCTACTGATGACTACATTCCCTTTACCAAGAAACATTCTAAGAGCTCTCTAAAATGTAAGGATATCGAATATCATTTCTATTTTCTTAGAAAAACCGCACGAGATCGCCCCTAAGTCACTTAAAATTCATGAACATAGATAAGCAGGCCATTTTCTCTGATTGATGTCCATTGTCCGATCCCGCGCTTCCTCTGGGAACTTTACAAAACAATTATCATTTACATCCGAAGCACTTAATAACTAGAAGAAAAAAAAAAGAGGAGGGAAGAAAAGGTGAAACGATGTAAACTTGGAACAGTGTAAGTGACTTTGAAAGACAAATGACGACCTAAACCCCGGGGCCAGCTACTTACTTGGCGGAGAAAATTAGAAGAAAATCAAAAAGGAATTACCAGCCGACATGCTTTCCTATTGTTATTTCGGTACTCCAACCCGACTGAAGTGGAATCCGAGAAAAGAGAAGAGCGTTCCCTTTGAAAAGCATCGAGGAAAAGAATCATTTTAACCAGAAGGAATTTACTTTCAGGGAATTCATATGGATTCAAAGAAAAGGTGCAAAATCAAAAGGGAAACGTGGAAGGTCAAGATCATCTGTTTCTTTAACCTATGGCCCCTGTTATACTTCCACTAATTGGACCGGACTGAGTCTCTTAACGTCACAAAACGTGAAAATTATTAGCCATTCCTCTCCTCTATGGTCACTAACTGAAGCACTCTTTTATTTCATTACATTTCTTCCTTTTTGATTTTGTCTCTCCTCTAGGATCGATATGCTGGCGCGTTTCTTTCCTTCTTTTTATTTTATTTTTTTAAAAAAAGGTTTTCAATCTACCCCGAGGAGATTATTAAGACGGGTCTAAAAAAAAGGAAGAGAAAAGAGAAAAAAAAAATCTTTTGAATAAGCTTTCTAGTTTAATGAAGAAACGGAATCGGTGGGAATGGTGCGGGATGATGTAATCCCTTTTTGCGCTCGTTTCCGAATTGAAAAAGAAACTTATTGAAAAAAAAACCAACTGTATTCAAATTCATATTAATGTAATTTCTTTTAAATAAGAAAAAAAAGTTAAAAAGCGTTGCGAAAATTTTCGTAAAAATCTTCCAAAAAAAGGAAAAAAAAAATTGCACTTCTAATATTAAACGGTAATTGAATTGCCATACCTTTATTCCACAATAATACACTTCCTCCCAAACCGTAAAATGAGTTAAATGGTCGAGAAAAAAAAGAAAAGATTTTTATTGATCGATCAATCAAAGACCCATCCTATGAATTAACCTTAAACCTTAAGGTTGGATACCTGATATACCTGAAAAGACGAAACTTAAAGCGTTAAAGAGGGAGGAGGGGTTCAATAATCTTGTCAATCAAACTTGCCCTTACCTATTATTAACTTATTTTTTATTCAAGACTCATATTAACCTCTAGGAAGATTTTTTTTTTTTTTTGGGCTAATTTCGTTCTTTTTTTTTTTTAACCCTACGCCGTCTACATTTAATGAAAGTATAGCTTTACTCATTTCTGGATTTATCATTACAGAACATTAAAAAAAGAAAAAAAAGTTAAAGGTCTTTAATAAAGTAAAACAAAAGGAGAAAGGGGAAAAAAATTCCAAAATCCTATTATAAATTCATGAAGACTGCTAATGAGGACTTGTCCACGATGACTCGGTTAATGAATAACCAAGAGAAACGGGAAGACCGAAGAGGATAAAAAAAAAAAGGAAAAAAAAAGTAATTGTTTGTAAATGAAAAAGAAAACGAGATAATTAAGAGAAATACAAAAGAAAGAAACTTACTCGTTTGTTAAAATACTAGATACGGGAAGGAAATGAAGGAGAATAATAAGTACGAAAGGACTTTCGGGTAGCAGAATCCGGGGGGAAAAAAAGGATGATGATGGCATTCTTTATTGGATGTTTTCTCCGCACTTTTAACCTTTTCCTAAATAAGCTTTAAAACAAAAAAATTGAAAAGAAGCATAAATTCTTGCTTGTAGACCGGAGATACAGTTCGGGCAAATCTGATTTTTTTTTTTTTTAAATAAGGTTAAAGTCTACCTTTTTTTTCTCAAAGCCCTCTGGCGGGTTGTTGTTTTTTTTTTTTTTTTTTTTTTTTTTTCATCCACCAACAATGGCGAAAAATCTTTTGGAATTAAGTAAATCCGATTTGGAGATAACAAAAAGGCTTTTGATAAATTTTTATTTAAAATTTATGCGATTTCGTGGAGAATAAGATTGAGACGTATAATCCCTTGTAATGTGAGAATGGCAAGTCATTGCAGCTGAATTAACGAATTAAAGACTCAGAAGATTGGGGATGGGAAAGAAGTACTTTGTTGTGTCGTTTTCGAATGAATCAAAGATTGTAAGGTTTAAGAAAACAAATTTATATTGTGCTTGGTAGTGAGAGAAAACATTTAAAATTGTTAAAAATATCAAAGAAGTTTGCATTCAAGATGTTATGGTCCTGGCATTGGCCAATAGTAGAGATGTCAATCCTAGTATTATAAAGTCATAGAAAGTCATATCAATCATAGCTTATCATTACAACCGATATCCCAGGACGGACTTTTGTTTGATTGGCCGCCTATAAAGCATCTATATAGATGCCTTCCCAAATAGCATTTTATATCACTGTAATATTCTATGGGTATTGTAAAATGACCGACTTTCCCTGTAATATACTAAAAAATTCCCTATGTCTTCCAGTAAAGATCTGAAATATCGTATAAATATTTAAAGGATATTCCGGTTTTTGATATGGGATCGTACAGTACATAAATTACGTAAGCACATTTAGGGGGGAGGGGGCCCAAATTTGACATCTTACTCATAAGCTAAGCATCGGTGAAATGATATAAAGCGTGCAAAAAGGATCTAACCCATGCTTACGTAATTTCTGCACAACCTTTATCGGCAAAAAGTCAAGGATATTACCACCAAATAAAATATTTTTTATTTAAAAACATTGCGAATTTCTGTGCGTCGGAGGTGAACTAACGTATCTCCATCATAAATATGATTGGAGATAGTCTGTTCCGCCATTTCATGAAAGTTTCACGTGACCACAAGTTTACCCCAACATGAGCGTTAAACTTGTAGTCACAGGATATTTACAAACTCGAAACAAACAATCTCCATATTTACGATGAAGATACGTTAGTTCACCTCCGAAGCACGGATTTAAGGATTTAAGCATTTTTAGATACCTTTCCAAATAATATTTTATATCATTATAATATTCTATGAGTATCGAGTATCGTAAAATGGCCAATTTTATATCCCTGTAATGTACTAAAAAATTCCCCGTCTTCCCGTAAATATCAAAAATATCGTATAAATATTTACTAGATATTCCGGTTTTTAATATCGGAAAAAAAATCATTTTAACTGTAACTTCTTCTTCTTCTTCTTTCAAGTGCCGGCTCCGCGACGGAGATTGTCTATCATCTGGCAGATTTTTACATTTGAGACCGCCGCTCTAAAATGACTCAAGAAGTCAATACCAAACCAGGTCCTGAGATTCTTATTCGGTCTTGCTTGCGCTTACCCTCGATCTTTCCCTCCATCACAAGCTAAAGAAGTTGGTACTTTTCATTTCGAATTATGTGGCCGAAATAATCGAGCTTTCGACGCTTGATTTCGAAGAGCACTTCCAACTCCTTTCCCATACGAGCCAAGACGTCAGTATTTCTCACCCTGTCAGTTCACGAAATTTTAAGCATTTGAAGCATCTTAACCATTGCAACCACCTTAGTAATATACACCTTACTAACATTTGGGACATTTGACGGATATTCTCAAATATCCAATGCTAACTGGGCTCCACCCCAGAATGTCATTTTAATCACGGAGGCATCTCCGTGCCTCCGTCTGTAAAGAATCAATGCTCTAATTTCACACCAGTTACAAACATAAAACAAGGACAAAAGTTAACAGCCGATGCAGAAAATGATGTTAAGAGAATCATTAATTCTGACATCAATTATCAAGTCTTTATCATTGAATCCGAGGAACAAGCTTCTTGAGTTTTTTTTTAATTCCGCTAACAGCAAAACAATTGTAAAACGATAGGACTAAAGAAAAGTCAGAAAGGAAAGATGAGAATGTAATTTCCTTACGAAAAACCCCTCCCTTTTCCTTTTAAGCAGGGGCGCCCTAATCCTCCGATATTATTAAACAAGATCCCAATCGGTTGACTGTTGCCCCATTCGGCTAGACGCACGGAACGACAATTCCAGCTTTCCTCTTAATCAGCACTATTACCCTCCACCAAATGGAAAAAAAGCAAAAACTGGAAAGTTTTTAACTCAATGAAAATGAGGTAAAGAATGAAGTGGCGAAGAAGGGAGTCGGAAACTTCTTAGGGGTTACATCGGGACAGAGTGACTGATGATTATGTCTTAGCAATTGCTCTTTGAAAAATACAAAGCGTCTTATTGGAATCGAAGGGCATTTATTCGCGTTTCAGTTGTATATTGTTTCTTTTGTGCTTTACCCCGTGACAAATGATGTTTTTTTTATTTTTATTTTCATAATTTTTTTTCTCTTTCCTCTTCTTTTTTTTTTCCTTTTTTAACGAACCCACCTTTTGCGGTTTTCGTGTAAAAGGCTGCGATATTAACAAATTTAGTTGGGAGAAGAGATAACAAAGATGAACAACCAAAGCCGCATTCCTAACATCCACACAGGCTTTTTAAGGGATAAGACAAATGGCATCAACACGTTCAATTCTCACCCATGGGGGGTGCGTTATAGGGAAAGAACACGCTGCGGGGACAGGTCATCACTTAGAGACTAATATTTCATCCCTCAAGACTTACCAAGGGTCTGTAAAGAGGTTCAATAACTTAAAATTTAAAAGAAAATGTGTATTGTTACCAAATGAGTCATGCGTATTTTTTTTTTCCTCCTTTTGTGAGGTTTTAGAAAAAAAAAATTTTTTTCTTTTGGCTTGTCTTTCAGGAAGTTTTCTAAAAATCTTAACGGATATTTGCTCTAGATCCAGGGGCACGGAAAGGGGAAAAGCAAGAAAAAAAAAAAAAGGCGACGAGGATGAGTTGAAAAGTCATGAATCAAGTACGATGGTAATATTTGTTGAAAAGCTCAATATATCAAGACGTAAGTACTCCTTGTTTTTCTTTCTTGGGGCATTCCTGGAATTCTTCCAATTTAAAAGTAAAATTTTCCTGGGAGAAACTTTTCGTAAACTTTTATATAATCTTTTAGAGGAGATATTTTTCAAGAGTGTTCTTGTTACACTGTGTTAATATTTTTTTTTCTTACTTCCCCCATTTTTCTTTTCAGCATCAAAAGCAATGCCAAAAGGAAATATTTAGGAAAACCGAATACATTTCCTGGAAAAAAATGAAAAAAAAAAAAAAAAAAACTCGTATCTTTTCGTAAAAAAAGAAAGAAAGAAAGAAAGAAAAAAAAAAAACAATTATAAAAATTACCTTTCCTCCTACATGTGATTGTTTTCAATACTGATAGTAGAAGGGGAAGAAGAAAGTTCGGTTGTATATTGAAAGCTAAAAATACGGAAAGCTCTTTTTTTTTTTCTTTTTTTTACGTATCTGTAAGCTAAATATGAAGTCCGTGGTCTCAGGTGTTGTAGCGAGAGATATTAATAACGTTAGCGTTTTTTCCCCGGATCGTATAAAAAACATGAAAACAATTCGTTGGCTCTCTTTTTTTTTGTGGCCTACCTTTCTCATATTTTTCGGGATACCTGGACGTTATATGAATGAAAATCCAATTTCGTACATGAATCTTTTTTTGCCGTGGTTTATTAACCTAATAATAATTCAAAAGCAAAAAAAAAAATCCTTTCGGGGTAATCAAAACACACAGGGTGTTAAAAAACTTTCTTTCTTTTTTTTTTCAAATGACTTGACTAAAAACCGAATTGGGGGGGTTTTCAGGGCTTTATAATAAAATCAAAATGATCCGTGTTATTAGGGTTTGTATATTTCACCCCAGATGAATCGGATGATTCACTTTTTAAGCCCACGTGAAGAAGACTGCTTTTGTGTTTTTATTAAGGTCTGTGTCAGCTTTCGGGTGAGGGGGTTGATTGAGTTACAACCCCTCTCTTTTATAACGAAAACATTTTGCGCCCCGGAATTTCCCCCTTTTTTTTAAGCGATACAAAAACACTCTATCAAATTGTGACACGTCAACATTGTGATGGATTTTTTTTTTCCAGGCCCAAAGTTAATAAGAATCCGGTCGGGCCTCATGCAAGGAAAAAGTCTTAAAACCCCCGAAACGAATTAACATGCTCATATCGGAATGTTTTAGGGGAAAAAGGGGGGGATGAATCATCATATTTCCCTTCTGCCATAATTTCACACTATTAAAAAAGCCCACCCATTTTCTTTAATTTTTATTACAATGCGGTTTTTATTAAACGCCTCCCTTTTGTTCCAGTGATTGATTCCCTTCCTAATCAGTGTGGACTTCCGTCTTAAGTAAGCGATTCGTCACTCAGCGGGTTAATCTGCGACACGACATTAACACAGGTGACTGGCCATTGAATGTTTCGGGAAAAAGGAAAAGGAAGCTTTGCTTTAAAAACTTTAATAAATTTTATCCCCCCAGCGGGTAACCACGAGGGGGTAACGAACCGTGCATAAGAAGGAATCATAATTTTAAATTTCTACTTTTTACTTTTTTTTCCCCCTTTCATTTTTTTTTTCCTTTTCAATTTTTTCTGGTATTTTCGCTGATAACTCGTAAAAGATTTTACAACTATAAATAAAATGAATTGGAAATCCAGTTTCCAGAGTCTGATTTTAAGACGTAAAAAAATTAAATATTTAAGAAAAATCGATGAAGGAACTACCTTTATCCGAGAATAAATCGGGGAAAAAGATTTTGATTCGGAAATGCAAAAATGCAGGGACTAATCACGGCTGATTTAAAACCTAAGTCACCACATGACTTAAGTTGTCCCGGTGAAAATTTATGACTTTTAATCTCACCGAAGGTGAGCTTTTTTTTCCGCAATCGTGATAAATTTTTACTAGTCAGTAGTAATCAAAATTGATTATTACGAAATAAGGATTTATCATATTATCCTTTTAAAAGATTGTTTTCAGAAAGAAAAAGTCTTAATTTCGAAGTAATAAGTTTAGAGCTTCCACTTTTCCTTACTTTTGAATTTGGAAATGTATGGTGCAGTAAGGGCCAGGTTGCTGATGATTCAAAAGTGGAAAAAAAATTTTAGAACAAGGCAGAGAATGCACAATTTGCATACTTCAGCATTACTTCCATGTTAATTCGTGATAAACTGAGCTCAATTCATCCCGTAAGGATATAACTATGAAAACTAACCGCTGGAGCAGTGTCATTGTTTTGATGCAATCAGGCAAGCAAACATTTTATTGGACTACGGCACTGACCGCTACAGCCACTAACGATCCTGGAGGATGAGTTTTAACTTTTAACGTTTGTCTTCCCCGTTTAACCGAATTAATGAATCGTTGTTTGACTTTTTGACAAATTTTTAATATTAAAAAATGAATTCGTTTTCCGCGGTATTCGATTCAAAAAAAAAAAAAAAAAAAAAAAAAAAGAAGGAAGTTTTTTAAGCATTAAAAATCAGCCAGAGCAGCATCAGGTAAAAATATTAAAAAATATTCCCAGACAAAAAAAACAATTGTGAATTTTTGGTGGATTCTTGTGGATTCCACCTGAATTTTAAGACTTTTTCCACCATTTCTCCACCATTTTTTTTTCACTAAGTGGTGGATGAAATCAGGAAAAATGACGGAAAAATGGTGGAAAACCTTAAACTTCGAGTGAAATACTCGTGAATTTCCACCGATTTCCCATGGTCGAATACACGTGCATTCCAGGATCTGTTTTGTCTGGGATCGTCCAAATATTACTTAAGCATGTTTAGGGGGGGGGAGAGGGGGTATTACAAATGGTTACGCTTGCTTACGAAGTGAAGGGGGGTTGAAAATCTTACGTAAGAATTTTTAGGGCTGGTGGAGAAATAAAAATTGCCTAAAATTAATAAATATTTTCATCAAATGAAAAAAAAAAAAAAAAAAAAAAAAAATTGTTGTGCTTTGGTGTATTGCAAGTTGCGTAACTTTCAGATTGCCAGTTGCTTTAACGTATGCTTAAAATGTGGCGTTAAAAATACAATAAATTCCCTAAGTCTTTTTTATTTTTTTTATTTTTACGTTGCGCCATAATTTAATTTAACCATCTTTAATTAAAATAAAAAAACTACCGTTCGGGCGATATACAAACCTCGAAATTAAAAAAATTAAAAATCTTACGTAATATTGGGGATTGGAAAATTCTTACGATTTCTCCCTTCCCTGAATAGGGGGAGGGGGAGTTAAAAATAGGTAAAAAATGCTTTCATAATATGTGGAAGGCTCCTCTGGGTTATGCCAAAAACGATCATTTTAAAATGATCTTTTTTGAAGAATCAAACATTATTGAACGAAGTAAGTACGCAAACCGAAAAGGATGCATTTTTTTTTTTTTAAATCTAATCTTACTCTATCATTTGGATACTCCAAAAGAAGAAAGACCAAAACGTAATTCAAAAAACGAAATATGAACGCCTTTTGACCATGCGCACCAGTCTCTGATCTAAATTATTTGATTTTATACCGTCTTCATAGCTTATTACACATCACGATACGTCCGCACTGCATTCTCCTTTAAATCGTATTAATACGCATACTTCAATACCCCAAGATATGATTTATTACCCTCCTTACGTCAGGAACACTGGATGCATGAGCACAAGCTACCAGTCACGTTTCGCATTTTATTCCACACTTAAAAGACCTCCTAAAAAAAATTGATAATCGTCCGAAGATAATTGAAAATATTAGACAAAAAACAGTCGCTCAAAAGTCATAAATCCGTATTTAAGCAATAAATCACAAAAACGCAAAGCGAAAAAAAAAAAAAAAAAAAAAAACCTAAAGCGCATTATACAGTATACATCGTTTCTCAATCAAAGTTGATTGTCGGCCGTTATTCCAGATTCCCGGTAATTCATAACACATGACTAAATCAATCACTCGGTTTTCCTAGTAATTGCTCCCGGGATTTTTATTTTATTTTTCACTTTTTTTTAAATATTCATCCACTTTTAAAATTTTTCGAAAAGTCCTTGAAAAAGAAACGAAAGCAGACGCAGAACATTTCATGCGAGTCGTAAATCACGTTCCTTTTAACCAAACAATTCATATATAATTTTCTTCGCGAGTATCTCTCCGATAATCACGGTTATAATCGTTATAAAAATCGTCTATGAGGAAAGTGACCCCCGCAGTGAATCCAAAAAAAAACCTCGAAAACCAATACAAAGGTCCATCCTCGGCTATAAATCCATTCGCTCGCCTCACCGATACGATTTTTTAATAAATTATTAGATTTATATAAAAGGTGAGAGGTCAGTCAGAATATTATTAATAGGCTGGTGAGAACCTGTACACGTAGGTATACTTAACATGCTGATTATTACAGTTTGTAAATTATTATGTACTTATGACAGGGTGGTTTTTATCCAATTTTAAAATCAGGACTAGGGTGAGAGTCACGTGAGATGACTTCATTTATCTTAGAAGTAGATAGAAGAAAAAAAAAAAAAAAACGTCTTAAAATGTCTGATCGAAAAAAGCGGGAGATGAATGTGCAAATGGTTTGATTCTTATCGCTTAGGTATACCAGGTATACTGTGTAACGGTCTGGCTTGTTTTGTCAAGATATTTCACATCTATACATCAAGTGATTCGGTAGAAATTCAAGGATCCTGCGCGGCGACCGTTCCGGTTATTTCCCCCTTTTATATGCATTACCATATGAAAACTGTACATAATAAAAGTGAAGTGTCCATTGTTCATGATTGAATTTGTGCCATTTCAGACATGTGTGACAGATGAACAACTTTCCGTCGCGTGCCATTCAACTAGCCATTTACAAAATTGATGATTCTTTTTTTTTCCTACGTATATATTTACTATTTATCGAAATGTTCAATGGTTGAGTGCAATTGTCAATATTTTTTCTTACTTAAGTGAGCCTTTGAGTGAGATGTCCTGCTTCTTTTTTTTTTTTTTTTTTTTTACTACATCTTACGTATTTATTTTATTCTTCGCAAGTCATATTTGGCTATTGTTTCTAGACCTACTGCCGCAAGGATAGTCTGCACTCAACCCAAATAGTTTAGGCCGGATTTTTTTTTTCTTTGTCATGTTCATCTTCAGAAAATAGAAAATGAATGGTGATCTCGTGGGGAATATGCACTGTGGAATTTTTTCGAGTTGCAGTACTTCACATATTTAGCTTAATAAAATCACACAATGCGCCAGTCACAGTAAGTTTCCGGGCTACAGAATACGTCCGTTTAAAATGTCCATTTAAAACTTTAAGCAACTGGTCATGTATTCAGAAATGATGAAGTCACAATTGTATGGTCATGTTCATCTGTACGAAGTGTAAAGAAATGATCTTTTATTTAGTTTAACGTTTAGTTTTGCTGATACTATAGAAATCTAAAATCAGCCTCTTAGGCATTTCTCATTACGATTTTTTTTAAGATTGTACCGGCACTAATTTTAATCTCGATTGTAACGAATCAAATGACTCCCCTTCTTTTGGGATGTAATGTTGCGACAAATATATAGTGACCACTATAAATCAATATCAAATCACCTTTCCTGCTCGGGAGTATTTACCCAATTTTAACAATGGAAACCGTAAAGCTTTTCATTAATACTTCACTCTAGCCTTTTTCTAGCTTCCAGTAATGATTTCTTGGGGAACGAGCAAATCCAGGGTACAAAAACTACGGAAGCCCTGAAGGGTCAAAATTATTCGCCAGATGTGTCGTTGTTTGTGCCAGAATTGACATTTGTTTGTTCCGAAACTAACAATTTTAAGTCTGTTAGTTCCAGAACTGACAGTTCTTGTTCTGGAACTAACAACGTCTGCTCCAAAACTGACAATTTTATCTCTGTCAATTTCAGAAAAGGCGGTGCTTGTTCTGGAACTGATAGTGCTTGTTTCAGAACTGGAAACGCTGAATTAAAAATTGCTAGTTCTGGAACTGGCAATTGGTTTCTTGCCAGTTTCGAAACTAGCAATTTTTTCTGCCAGTTCCGGAACTGCTAAGTTCAGTTTTAAAATTCTGGAACAAACAACGACACAACTGGCAAATAGTTTTGACCCTTCAGGGCTTCCGTAAAAAAATAATTTAAATCTTTTTTAGCCAAAAGTGTATTTTTTGCTTTATCGACCGCAGGGAGAATAAAGCATTGTTTTTAGCACAAATTTCAGATTTTCAGTTTTCGATATTTTTACACGTTTTGAAGTCCCCTGATGCCGAAAAAAGCAAAATTTGGATGGTGGCCGTGTGTGTGTATGAATGTATGAATGTATGAATGTATGAATGTATGAATATATGTGCAAAAAAATTTGTCCGTCGAAAAGCAGAAAAACGGAAGAACGGATGTGGATGATTTTTGGTGGGTAGGAACTTCTAATAAAATGTAGGTGCTGATTAGTTTTTGAGCCAAATCGGTTCAGCGATTCGGAAGCAGTGAGTAAAAAATGTTGAATATTCAGCTATTTCAAGATATTTTTTGACTATAAATCGGAAACGCAACAACCGATAGAGTCCGATTTTGGTATTGCAGTAGATATTCATCAAGATACGCTACCATTGAAATTTGGTTAAATTCTGTTGAGTGGTTCAGAAACGGTGAGCAGGGCTTAAAGTATGGGTATAGGCCTAAAAACCGATATCTCCAACTTTTGAAACGTCACGATATGACGTCATCGATTACGTCAACAAAGCGATTTGGATGCTGATTGGCGGGTTTCTCGTGGGAGCTAACAAAAAACTAACCGTATTTTTGAGAATATTTTAGGGGTAGAGGATTACGAATCTGAAATAATTTTTCCAAAATTCGAATCCTTATGCCAGTATTGCGGCTTTGGTGGACCTCTGATCAAAAATCTAACCGAATTTTTGAGAATATTTTCGGGGTAGAGGATTCCGAATCTGAAATAATTTTTCCGAAATTCGAATCCCTTATGCCAGTATTGCGGCTTTGGTGGACCTCTGATCAAAAATCTAACCGAATTTTTGAGAATATTTTTGGGGTAGAGGATTCCGAATCTGAAATAATTTTTCCGAAATTCGAATCCCTTATGCCCGTACTGCGGCTTTGGTGGACCTCTGATCAAAAATCTAACCGTATTTTTGAGAATATTTTCGGGGTGGAGGATTCCGAATCTGAAATAATTTTTCCGAAATTCGAATTCCTTATGCCAGTATTGCGGCTTTGGTGGACCTCTGATCAAAAATCTAACCGTATTTTTGAGAATATTTTCGGGGTAGAGGATTCCGAATCTGAAATAATTTTTCCGAAATTCGAATCCCTTATGCCAGTATTGCGGCTTTGGTGGACCTCTGATCAAAAATCTAACCGAATTTTTGAGAATATTTTCGGGGTAGAGGATTCCGAATCTGAAATAATTTTTCCGAAATTCGAATCCCTTATGCCCGTAATGCGGCTTTGGTGGATCTCTGATCAAAAATCTAACCGTATTTTTGAGAATATTTTCGGGGTAGAGGATTCCGAATTTAAAATTATTTTTCCAAAATTCAGATTCCGTATGCCCGTACAGTGGCTTTGGTGGACCTCTGATCAAAAATCTAACCGTTATGTATATTATTTATAATATACATTTCATAATTCGTCGATAAAGCACTTTGATCGGTTCACCGATCTCATTTTTTCTTTTCTTTCTTTCATTTTGCAATCTTATTCGGACGATTTTTTTTTTCTGTATTGACGATATTATATAACATCGGAAGGCAAACAGAAGCAATGGTACGTGAAAAATATTATCTTTATTTCCTATGTTTAGCTTATGGATGAATTAATTATTTTAGAAAAATACTTCAGAAATTGCTGCAGTAGTTTCCTTTAATTTTAAAATGATTTTGGTGTACAACTCACCAAAGAACATAGTAACCTTTACAGTTAGTTTTTGAATAAGAAAAAAAATATTATTTTACTACACTAAGTTATGATTATTAGGGATTTTGAATTTTCTCTTGAAACCTTCATAAGCTAAGCATGGGCGAGATTGAATTTTAGAATCTAAGCCTGAATGCTTTACCGTTTAACACTGAGATATAGCATTGATACAGAATAATGTTTAAAATGTTTTAACACTTTCCAGCTGTTCAAAATGTGTAAAAACACTCCCATAAACTGGAATGATATTTTGGCTAAAATTATTGTAAGATGGGATCATTTTACCAACCTCTTCCGGTAACGAGAAAAATGATTCGTCTTTTCAACTGCGTTACAAATGAGAAACTGCATATTCAGAATATCGAAAAGCATACTAAGAGCATTTCAAAACTTTGCAAGATTTCTATTTGTTTATTTATTTATTTTTTTATTTTATTTTATTTTTTTATTTTATTTTTTTATTATTTTTTTTGCCATTTTGATTACAATGGCTAGGCAATTATAGAAAACCAAAAACACTGAAAATCAGGAGAAATTTTACTGCATTTAAAGTGTACCCCTGATATGGGAAGTTTGAACTTTAATACAATGCGAAACAGCCTATGTGATGTAACATGAAAATTTCGCAATTTCAATTTCATTAATTTCAAATAAACAAGACTTTACCATAAAAATAAAATCTGTATCTGTGATTGATGTATCGGAAGGGTTTTATATTAAAAAAAAAAAGGCCGAAAAAAACCCCCTGCCACATTTTCCAAGTGATTGTTCATTTGAAATGTAATCATGCCCTTTGAATGTTTGCTCAATGCTTATTTAATCAGCTAAAAGTTCTTGTTAACGTCCATTTGGAATCATAATCAGTGGCGGATCCGAACGTAAATTTTTTTTAAAAAAATAATTTTCCCTCCAACGCATTAAAAAGTATACGACAGGCTCATTTATAACCCAAGACGTTGAAATTAAAATCGCTACCTGAGCTAAAAAGAAACGACGGTGTCAAACATCCTGAACGGTCTAAATTATTACAGTACTTAACGCTATAATGGATTTTTATGAGAAGGTATGCAAGGATGTTATTTTTTTTTCTCTCCCTTTTTAATGTCGAATTTTTTTTTCTTTCTCTCTTTATTGATTGGGATAATTTAACCCACCGGGGAAAAAAAAGGAACCACCCAGAAGATCCGCCAATGATCCTAAAAAGTCAAAAGTCACCGTCGATCTTTGTCAAGCCCCGAAGTTCATAAAGCATTATCCACGCACCATTGAGCCCCAAAGAAAACGAAAATCAACACCAAACTACAATAGAACTTTGGTGGTCTTATCACTCCTCTCCCGTTTTTTGACAAATACGCCTCTTTTCAAATTTTAAATATAATTTTCTTTCACGACAACTTCCTTTTCTTCTTTCTTTTGTTTAATGGGGGGCGGCCGGGAGTTTTTCAAAATGAGAATAAATAAACTGCGAGAAATTTTTCATTAAAGAAATCGAAAAGACATCCCAAAAGAACAAGAAACTTTTTAAAATCCTCGACATTTTCCACCACGTGCGTCACAATATTAAAAAAAACAACAACACAAAATCTGACGATTTTACGGTTCTTGATTTCGAAGACCCTTTAAAACGACAAGAATAATTACCAAACTTTCGAAAAAAAAAAAACATAAATAATTTTGGTAATAAAATGACACTTAACAGCGTTGTTAACATTTGATTCCCAAAAATGGGATCCCCACACGAATTTACATTGACAAAACCGACAGGAAGTTGGATAAGGCGGTTTTCATGTACATCTAATGAAGGTTATCCATCATCGCTCCGATTCTGGAAGTTATTTTAAAGATTAACGCTTTCCGAGCATTAAGAATAGTGTTGCCAACTTCAAACATATTACGGGACCCATTCCCAAAGTTATATAAGGAAAAGGGGTAGAAGTTTTTAAGTCCGACAGGAAGATTCATTCATATAGTCAAAAGTTTTCATTAAAAGGCTCCCCGCTTCACGGTTGAATCTACTGGAGGGATAGAGAGAACAGCCCTAATGATTTCATACTCGATATCAGAGGTTGAATAATAGATATAATTTCGCAATGCCGGAAGTTGCATTTTTAAATTTTTAGGGAAATGGTGTTGTTTCTTATTATGTGGGGTTTGGAGAGCGCGTGCGGGGATATTTCCTCCATTGATTATGTACGGTGAATGGGTTTTGGGGTGTGAGAGAGTGTGGATGGTGTTATGTGGGAATCGAGTTTTAGGCAATTAGAGCGAAGGTTTAAAATGTTTTTCGTTTTGGGGAAGAAGGGGCGGTTGTAAACGAGCAAGCACAAAATGCATGTTTTGAAAATTTTAATTTCTGTTGTTCGTCTCTTTTTGATCTAAAAGTTGAAGTCGATAAAATCGGTTTTTAAGATAGCAACAGAGTAGAATTTCAGAAGAAGCATACTGAGCAGCCCAGACAAAGTGGATCCTGGAATCCAGGTGGATTCTACCGTGGAAAAATTGTGGATGTTCTACCAGTATTCTACGTGGATTTTAAGACTTTTTCCACCACATTTCCACTACTTTTGGTGGAAAAATGGTGGAAAAGTGATAAAAAAGTAGTGGAAAAACATAACCTGGAAAAATGGTGGAAAAAGTCATAAAATCCAGGTGGAATACTGTTGGATCCATCGTGGTTCCACCGTGGATCCACCAAAAAATTCCACGTGGAATCCACCATTAATCCACAGAATTTTTTTGTCTGGGAGACTTATTTTCAAGAGTTTTGAAAAATTAAAAATCCGGAAAGTAAATTAACTGATCAGATTTTCGTCAAGTTAGTAACCAGAAAAATTTAAAAGAAAATTTCTTAGCCCCTCACTTTTCTGAGTTTTGAGTCCAGTTGCAAATCCTTTCCAGCCCATGTATTTTATCTCCAGACACGTGGTCACTTAGGCATCCATGAGAGACTAATTCAGAACTTCTTCTTACGGTGCCGTATCTGTGTCCAGGCGTAGGCGACCATAAATGAGACTTTTATATTCGCCTCTATCGGGGGCAATACTGAAGAGCACCTCGACGCTTAAACCGGTCCAAGCTCTTCAATTACGCAGCCACGATAGGTTCTTCCGGCCTATTCTCCTTTTTCCTTCGACATGTCCCTGAATGATCGTCTTCAGAAGCTCATATTTAGGTCCTCTGAGAAAATGACCAAAGTATTCCAGCTTCCGTCGTTTTACGATTTGCAAAACATCTGTTTCCCTAATAGGGATTGTCTATGTAATCTTCGCATAATCTCATCGTTGGTTACCCGATCAACCCATGAAATTCGAAGGATTCTACGGTAGCACCACATTTCAAAAGCTTCAAGTCGATTAATTATAGAAACTTTGTTACTCCAGATCTCGCATCCATAAAAAAGAGATGACCAAACGTAGCACCGGAGAACCTTAAGACGTACGGATAGTTTTAAAGACCGACAACATAACGCATTCCTCATACACAAATGCCGATCTGGCGATTTCAATTTGAGTTCGGATTTCCTCGTAGGGGTCAGCTGTCTCATTCCGCCAAGAGCCTAAATACTTGTGATGGGTTACGCGGTCTATGTCCTTTCCTCGGATTCTCAAATTCACCGCACCTATCATTTTTGCTAACAAATAATCTTCGTTTTCTCGATGTTTATGGTTAACTCATACCTGGCACACGCCTCATCAACAGCATTAACCAACGCTTGTAGATCTTAGATACTTTCCGCTAGAAGATCCGAATCGTCAGCATAACGAACGTTCAGAGCGTTGCTTGAAAAATTCAGAACGTTATTTACTAATCATGTAGATGTTCTACAGGAACATTCGCCATAGATGTTTTCACTGACAGTACTGAAAACGAACTGGCGCGGTGCTTGAAATTAGACGCAAAAATAAAAGACCCAGAAAATGTTCACCCTTCAGTAAAGGAAACGTTGCCCGAATGCAATTTTAAGCTGCAAACATAAAGTGCAATATCCAACGATAGGCATTAACAGACACATCTTCTTTATATGGACAATTCCAGTCACTGTAATAACCCCCAAAGGAGATCGCCAACATCTGCACCCCTCGGTAACAAAAGACAGCTACATTTGAAACAAGAGGGCCAAAAAGACAAATGAAACTCATTTTTCCTTTCAACTTTCCAAATCAGTTATGCCCCATTAACCGCGTACAAAAAAAAACATCTGCAAACCTTTGACTTCTTTATCAAAAAAAAAAAAATTTCCAATAATAAAAATAACGCTAATACCGCACATGAAAAAAAAAGAGAGTAATCATAACTTTTAAACATTCCTAAAAGCATTCCAACGCGGTTTACGAGGCAATATAACCATTCAGCATACATTATATTATGCATCTTCATTTTATGAGTTTTGACAACTAACAACTATATTAATATATCCAGTTTTGACCAAATTTCTGCTCTCTCGACTAAAGTATTTGATTTTGAAAATTCATTTTCTGAATACGATTCTAGAGAGAAAGTTTCCATTCTCCCGGGGGCCTCAGGTGATGTATCGGAGCTTTTGCGCGTTTTCCCCGGGAGTAGCCATTCCTGCCGCCGTCGATGTCAGACATTGATTGATCGCTTTCATTACCATCTATTGCAAATAACTTTTAATGTCAATTTTCTCAGGGGTTGATCAAACATGGATCAAACTCCTTGACCTTCTTTCGTTTTTACTATTATCATTATTATTACTTTCAAAATCTTCCTAATTAATCTTTTAAAAATAATAATAAGAACCGACAGGATAGATACCGGCCTCTTTTATCAATAAGATATTGAAGTGTAAAACTGTTAAATAGAATCACGTATCACGGAGGGCGTGATTTCATATTAACGTCCATATATATCGGAGGGCGTACTTAATTCGTAAAGCTTCTAATTTAACATTATATTGATAGGGGCGGGTTAGAAATGTTATAGACTATTACTAATTGATTTATGTGTAAAATTACAATAAATCCGATTTTTATTTTTTCACGCGCGCAGGGAAGAATCATTTTATTATTCGGTTTACGTCAATTTTTAACCGCGGCGGGCAGTAGGTCGAATAAATGATTAAGCAGAGCAGATTGCATGTATCAGATAGTGATATCAGAGGAGCGGAAGAGAGAGAGAGAGGAATTTTTCAAGCTTCTGTTTTTCCCCCCGAAACCGTGAGAATTGTGACACACTTTGCGTCATTCCAGAATGATTTAATTACAAGTGAAAGTTTAGGAATGCAAAGTTTCAGCAGGAATGGTACAAAAAAATTTTATTTCGCTGTTGGTGTTGTGGTAGAGCTTGTGGAAGTTCTCTTCCGGCGGCGTAATTTTATTTTTGTCGGTCACGTTTCGTAAAGATTTATTGCTCTCTGTTAGGACCGATTTTGGTTATGTTTGATTTTATAACGAATATGAGCGTTTATCATTTGAGAAATCTTTTACGAACAGAATTTGTACGGTGCATAAATTAAAAAGGTCAGATTTAAGGATAGGCAATAGCTAAATTACGGAGAACAGGTGGACCATCTATCCGTTTTTGAGGCTACTGAGAGTTAATACAGAAGGGGGAGTGGGCCACTACACTTGTGGAGAAGGAAAACCCAGATTAACCGAATTTTCCCTTATTTGAGTTATCGTGTCCTAAAACCATAAAGAGCTTGCACATTCTCTTGCGCTTCAAATTTTGGCGATTCTTGACCGCCTGCTCCCTTTGTCAGAAAATTTAAGTCTTTTCTTACGGAGATTAAACATGATCGTCAGCGTTGAAAGACCCCCTCTCCCAGCCCTTGATGTGCAAACGAAATATTTGATTGACTTTTTGGAGTTAAATACATTCAAATAAAATGTATTTCATACAATTTACAGTACAGGTATCTAAATATTTTAATGCAAGAAATGATTCTGTGCAGGTGCTCATCTTATTGGTATAACGCTTATCGACTTACTACGAACCGATTTTTGCACAAGGACGGATTTCAGCAGTTTGCTCACGTTTTTCATTTATTAATTCTGTACCTTAGTGCAGAACTGAACCAAGTCCATTGCAACTTCTTATTGCAAACGTTGCATTCGGATTGCAACTTCTTATTTCAAACGTGACTTTACAAAGCATACACAATCGTTGCCAACTTAAATAATGTCTTTTGCGAGTTAACTGTTCTGCTTGGTTAACAAAATAAACTTGCTAGCAGAAGGCATAAAATCAGCATTACCAACCGTTGACCCTGTATACCTTTTGTAAAGTCGGGTTTGAAATAAGAAGTTGCAACCCTTGAATGGACGTGGTTGAGTCCAAATCAAAAGGATACAATTCCAATTAAAAGAGATCGAAATTCTTGCGTCTCAGAGCCAAAAAGTTTTTATTAAGCATTATTTAAAAATTAATTAAAAATTACCAGATGATCGCTTATTCTTACAAAAAATGAATAAATAGCAGTAATCTTTTTTTTTTTTTTTTTTTTTTCAAATTTGAATTTTTACCTTTGAGGTACAGAATTTCGACTAATGTTCCTTATTTGGTTTTTGCCTAATGAGTTTTTTTTTTTTTTTTTCAAATAAAAAATATCCTTTAAGGACCTGCTTCTGCTTTTGCTTGTAAGTTGAGATATTTCTTCTACAAACTGGGGAGAATATTATTATAAAAATATTATGAAAAAATAATTAAAAAGACCAGGTTATAAACTCCGGTAATGGATTCATGATGAATAACTGGCGAGAGAATGATTACATCGCTGGCATACTTGAGTTGAAGGGCTTTTCTTATGAAAAGGAAAAGAAAAAAAAAACTCTCTTCATTCAAAAACCTTTTATGAAAAGATCATCCCTTTCATCGTTTTACCTTTCCCTTATGTTTTTGTATTAATCGATTTTTTTGTGATATGAAAGGATTCCTACGAAGGGAAATAACATAGAGAAAAAATATGTAACTAGAGGTAAGATATGATTCTACGACCATAACATTTCGCGGGCCATGCTCTAACTTAATGAGCTACTCTAGTGAGATGAGATGTCTCCTCTCTGTATTATAAGGTGTTTTAATGATGTTCGGAATCATTTAGGTTCATTTACGCTGCACAATCTGGTACGTGATGCCATTTGTTCATAAAGCGATCGAACAATTCGCGATTCATCATCTTTCGTTTCTCGAAAAAATAATCCGTTTTTAATTTAAAAAAATTTTTTTTGAGCTGCAATTGCCTTTTTATTGTATTTGTTAATTAACAAAATTTTATTTAATTGTTTTTGATATGAAAGGACTTTTACAAAGGAAAATAATACAGAGAAAAAATCAAGTGATATTACACTTGTGTAACTCAGCAGGTTAGAACATGACCCACGAAAGGTTACGAACGTAGGATTATGCCCCGTCTCAAGTTGCATATTTTCTTTTTCTCTGCATTATTTTCTTTTGTAAAAATCCTTTGATATCAAAAAAACAATTAAATAAAAATTTGTTAATTAACAAGTTTCATAAAAAGGGAAAAAAACAACAACTGCAGGTTAAAAAGTTGAATTTTTTTTCTTTCGTCATTTGAAGAGATGTACATACAACTTCCATACGAATGTCTACGAATGGCACGAGAAAAAAAAAACCGACCCCATTATTCTAATGATAACAAATTTACATAAATAACACCGGCGATGTTAACCTGTAATTCCCCGCGCATTATTTATTCAATGAGTATATTGTTATTGTTTTGATATCCCAACAAAATGAAAGTTCGTTCTCTTTGGAATACTCCGTTTTCTAGCGAATTAACGCAATTAACAGTTTGAAAAAGTTTTAAATGAAGATTCATAACCGGAGGACGGAGTCTCCAAAGAGTCCAGGGGTTGTTTTTCGTGATGACGTCGGGGTTAACGAATAAAAAATAGCAGATTCAGACCAAACCAACCCTGTGAGCCCATTTACAAAGTTACTAATGAAGAAAATAGCTGAATCACTTTTCCACCCCGTCTGGCGTCAAAATCTTTTTATTCTTTATTGTGAGAACCAGCGGTGGAAACCATTTTTTTTTCCCTTCGCTTTTATTGTGTCATTGTCTTTATTGTTGAGGTTGACTGAAATTTGGTGTGAGGGTGGTCGATTATTTCGCGAAAAGAATAAATTTTGTAAATTTATTCTTTAAAAAAAAAAAATGATCCATCTTTTTTTTCTTTTTTACCTTTCGAATAGCGCCCAGAACAAGTGACAACATAAATGCGTAGTACTTGATGACTCAGACTCAATTCATCAGATTATACAAAAGTAAATTATAATAGAAACAAAAAAAAGAAACTTAAACATTTACTTAATCGGCAGTGTAACAAAGGGAAGAAAAAAACTTAAGGTGTGGTGGGAAAAATAAAGAAAAAAAAAAAAGAACACCTCGTCTTCAAAAGCGGTATGTTCAATTCATTAACCTCTTTATTTGTTTATGTTTCCAGTGATGAATTGTGCTTGCAGTGTTGTGATTGATCCATTAATTTCTACGTCACTATTTTTTTTTTCTTCTTCCTTTTTTTTTCTACGTCTTCTTTTCTAAACCAGGTGGTCCACAAGGCATATGACTTTAATTTATCACCTCTTTTTTTTCCCCCGCCGAAGAAATTCTCATCAAAGTCATCGTTTTTTTTGATTGCCTTATATAGTTTAAAATTGCGAATAATGAACTACTGTGCCAGATGAAGGTCCGCATGGAGTAAGACACCCATGGGGATTAGATGAATGAACCCATTCAGTTGAATAGATCTGTGAAATGCCGGAGAGTCAGCTCTTGCACTATTGACCTTTTAACTTTAACAGGACTACAATGACTTTACTAAATGACTTTTCCTTTTCCTCATTTTTATCCTGAGAAAATCATTTTTTAAACTTATTTTTTGTTTTCAAAAAAAAAATTGGAACACCCGAAGTTTGTTAATAAACCATGAGTATGTAAGGTATGCAGTTCTAAGAAAGTCAAACATTACGACAAAAGACCAAAATAAACGATTTTTAACGCTCGATGTTACGGTTAATCTTGCCCTCAGAGGGGGAAATCAATTAAATTTTTACAAAAGCCGATTTTTTTTTGTACGAAAGGTCCTTTGTTTAGAATTTTTTTTCCTATATATTACGGGACGGTTTCTATGGAGTCTATTGTAAAGGTTATTCCGAATAGAGTTCATCAGCCATCTTAAACGAAATCGATAGAATGGAATTTCCGTTTGTTCTAAATACGGATTGAAATAATTTTTCACCCACGGCAACAGGATTGTTGTTCGAGTTTGAATACAAAACAGATCAAAGATGTTTGAATTGTCCTAGAGCAGCGATTCGGGTTCAAGAGTGCAAAGCAGTAGTACTCAGATTGTAATACAAAGCAATAAACTCGAGAACGTAATTCCTATAAAAAAAAAGGGAGAAAAAAAAAATTGAAAGAAAGAAATGCGTGGCTCCCGGACAATATTTGTCAATAACTACAGGTTCTCAGCACCCCTTCGAAGAGGGTTGAGTGTAGGAATGACTGATTTATGAGTGGTATTGTCTCTTTTTAAACGTAAGGACGAAACTTCTCATGCTTGTTTTCGATCTCCTATCTGCTGCTTGCAATATGTCCGTTATTGTTGTGTTTTTGTGTACCGTTTAGTACTTATTCATTCTTGCCTTGTCATTCAAGGTTTGGGGCGAGTTTTTTTCCCTTTTCAGTTTACCTCAAAATTAACGGGATGGGTAGTTTTAGTTTCTGGAAAACAATTTTGATTTTTTTTTCCTAAATTTTATTCTCGGTTCAAATTAACTACGCATTGAATTTAACAAAGAATTAACATGGATAAATAAAAGCTGAAAGGATAAAAAATCAAAAACTTGCAAGGTCGAAACCTAAAAGCCGTGGATCGCATGGATGGAGGACCACAGAGTTTGAGCGTGGGGCTTTAAGTCAACTGATTATTTGCACTAATGCACTAGAATGTCCCTTATTTTGTAAATTTTCGAATTTTATATGGGCCACCCCCCCCCCCCTCCCAAAAGTTTTCCTTTTGAGATAGAAATAAACCCTGAGTTCTTTTTCGGATTTTTGAAATGAAGGGAAACCGTGCCTCACGGAGCTTCAATTTTAACCATCTCATAAAGATCAAAACAATCTTTTTTTTTTCCTTTCTTTTTTCTGTTACTCATTTTATATCGGAAATTTTGTGTAGATCCCGAGCCTGTCTGAAGTCTGTTTTTTTCTGATTCAGTTTTTTAACTAAAAATCAAAATATGAGCCAAATTATGGAATTAGTATGTTTTGTCACTTACGCCATTTTTTCATCTATTCCTTTACTTCTAATTCGAAACAGATATTTAAAAAAAACTGACCTCAGGTTCGTGAATTAGGTAAAATTTCCGACAGGAAATAAGTGTTTTGTCACAAAAAAATTATGATTTTTTGGTTTTCGGAATTTTTAAAAATTTAAGACTCAAGTGGCACGGTTTCCCTTCATTTAAAAAATCTGAAAAAAAAAAGCAAAATAAGGGGCACCTTAATGCCCACACGTAAATTAATGCAGCCTAATTTCACCAAATTACGTAAAAAAAAAAAACTCGAAGAAAAAAAAGACTAATATTTAAATGGGCAGTATTTATTTTACAAAAGCAGTATTCCGGGGCGGTAAAATTTTGGCACTTTAAAATTTTTTGTGGCAGTATTTTATTGGTTTTGTCAGTATAATAATAAAAATGAGCAGCTAAGGTTATTTGATAAAATATGATTGATTTAAAATGAGTAGTTATTTATCTTTAAAAATAACAGAGAAAATAAGAATGTTTCGTGCCCAAAAAAAAAAAATATTTTACCGGCTAAAAATCTTGACCGACCTCTAAATATATTTTTTTGAAAATTGAAAAAAGAATTTAGGGCATATTGTAGAGGATAGTGCATTTGCCAATGAACCAAGAACTAAGTACGTTGATTTATTTTTTATTTTCGGATTATTTTTTAAATTCATTTATTTGCTTACTTATTTTTATTTAACTGTTGCACGCTGCCAGGTAATAACACTTCCCTGATATATATTTATATTGACCGAAATGCTTTAATTTACCTGCAAAACTTGATTTTTCTACTGCCCGGATATTGCCCAAAAATTTTAAAAATGCTGCAAAAAACTTCAAAAAATACTGACCCGTTAAATAGAAGCCCAAAAAAAACTTGAGACAAAAAACTGCCATTTGATCAGATACTCAAGTGCTTGAAAATTTTTTCCCCATAGGATCCGGTAAAAATTATGAAAGAACTTTCAATTGACATAAAAATTCATATTAACATTTTAAAATATTATATTCAGTGTGCAATACATCCCGTGTCATTTCCACATAATTATTTTTACTAATAATATAATAATAGGCCACAACCATGTTCGTTCACATTACACGGATGCCAGGTAAAGATTTTGAGAATATGTTCCGCCGTCCATTTATTCTTCTTTCTCTCTTTCAAACTGCATTTAGATTTTTTATTGGAAACGTTCTTCGTAACTGTCATTTTACCGGTAGATGTTAAAAACAGTATTTCCTTCAAAGACATAATAAACGAAAAGTTAACTTCTTATAAATTCATTCGACGTTTTCGCACTCGAAAATAAAGAACTGCACACTGACTTTCTTACTTTCGCGATTTCTAATAAAAATAATATGAAATGGCAAACAGATTCTTACTGCTAAAGCTCAAGGATTCTTCGCTATCGTTTGAAATATTTTACATTGTATTATTCAACAAAATAATAACGCAATGGCTTTTTGAAATTCCTTACGAATAAACAATGAGAAACTTGTTCTCGTTTAGATATTGTAGCAAAATAGGTGACGCGATGGGAGATAGAAAAAAAAAATTTCGAATTCCTCTATTTTACTTACGACATTGGGAGATTCCTACTTTTGCGAAATGGGAGAAGCCGATTCCATTGTCCTTTTTGCGTTTTATGAAATTCGTGCGTTGAATCTCGAATGCATACAATAATGGGAAGGATTTCTCATTTTCTGGATTGTATTGAAGAAAAAAAAAAGTATTTGGTCAAACACAACCCAGTTTTTAATATATAAAAAGGTTTTTATCTCTTATCGAGTTCCTTCGTAACCTGTTATTATCAAGGGTTATGATGGCCTTATATTCAAATCGACAGCTGTCATTCACCAGAAATTTACATTTAACGCTGCGGTGATTAAGCGATGCGATAATCGGAAAGATAGGGTTTCTGGTTTATTTTATATTATTTTTTTAAGGTACCGTCGTCACCTTGAATTTTTTCGAAGATGTACGTAAAAAAAAAGCGTGGGCTTTGCGCGTGCTAGACCAATTAATTTTAAATCAATTTGGTTGAGCGAAGAACAAACTTTCACTTTTTTTCTTATAATGAGATGCACATAATAATTAAATCTGTTGACACTTCACCGTAAGAAACGGTAAATTATTAGATGTTATATTCCCACCCCGAAACGTCTGTTGTATATAATTGAAATCAAACCTACTATTAACTTTTTTTTTCTTTTTGAGAAAAAAAAATTAATTTAATTTATCATCGGCGGTTTTTTTTCCCCTCTAAAATTTAAAAAAGGAGTTTTAAATCGTTTTTATTGAATATCAAGCTGAGAAGGGTACTAGGCACAAACGGTGAAAATAATTGCCTGCGGGTCGACGTTATTATATTTTTAAAATTAGAAAAAAAAACATATATAACAAGGAAAGAAAGCATACGTATTGCATCGGGAATAAAGATGGAGAAGTAAAGAAAGACGACATAAATTAGTCGGGAGCGAAATAAGAAAGAAAGTTTTAATTTCTTCGAGAAAAGTTTCGAAGCAATTCATCAACCAATTAAAAACCGGAGTACGACTTCACATTTTCAACGAATTTTCCGGATAATTTATTTGTTATTCTTTTTTTTTCTTCTTTTTCTTTTTCGTGCTTTTAGCTTTTCTTGATTTGTAATGATTAGGGGGAAAAGATTTTATCGGGATTTTAGTGGACGGATTTTCTGAGAAGAGAGTGTAATTAAGATTATTTTATGTTTAGTTTGAACCCCCCCTATCCCCCCAGGACGCTAGATTGGTGGTGTATAGCAATGTTACACAGTAATCATTGGAACATTGAAGGATTCTGTAGTGGGTGCAGGCAGATTATTATGTTTCTCGAAATGTCATACTTAAAAAGCGGATTAAAACACAAATCAAAAGTACACAAAATTAAACACACAAACAAACAAAAAAACAAAAAAATTGGCTAAAGTCCAGGTATTAAGAGGAAGGTTCAATAACCGGAAGAAATGCCTGTTTTGTCTATGCTCGATTTACGGGAAAAAAATTCAAATTTTAGGTATCTATCGAACTCCTTTGACATATTCTTGCATTTTTCGTTCAAGTTTCAACTTGCTCCCAAAAAAATACGAACCCGGAAAACGAAACCAAAGTTTTTGAATATAAAAATTTTTTTATAATTATTTTAAGGCCATTATTTATAATTATTTTCCGACATGCATTTTAGACAAGTTGAAACTTGTACTAAAAATTCCAGGATACGCTAAGATAAGTTTGTTTAGTAGCTGTCGTTTGGATTTTTTCACCGTAAATCGAACATTAGACAAAGCATATATTCCGTTATACGCTTCCGTTATTCACTGAAGTCTTCTCTTAAGATTTTGAAGCTTTTTCAACGGCGACCAATCAAAGTCAAGGTTAAAAATAGGAGTAAACATAGGGTAAAGGTGCTCTTAGGTTCGCAATTACCGCAAAGTTGAATTTAATCGAATTTTCCTAGACCGAGTTTTCATCAGCGTCAGTCAGTCCATTACATTCCATTAAATCAGCCAACGTTGTAAAAAAAAAAAAAGTCCCAAATAATGTTGCATCCACGTAAAGCAAATTTATAATTATTTAAGGCCGTGTGTGTAGCGAGAGATGTGGGAACACGTAAACGGAAGGCACACTCACACTAATATACCCACTCTATCAGTAGTGAGAGAATTTATTTATTTATTTATTTATTTATTTATTTTTTTTTTTTACATATAAAATATTAAAGAGCGTAGCTAATTTGGCAGACTTTTCGACTCCTTGAAAACTCACATTGTCAAAGTACAGCATTAAAAGCTTTCTCATACGAACACCATCATCAGCCAAAAATCTATATAAAAATTCTACCTTTACACTAAGTGTTTAGCCTAAAAAATTTGATTAAAATAAACCACTTGATAGAAAGTTTATAAACAAATTATACACACAGTCGAGTTCGGTTATAACGGATCCGGTAATAACGAAATTCCTGTTATAACGTACAAATTAGTCCAGTGATGCCAAAACCTCGTATAAAACCATGTTATTTAAAGTCGGTTATAACGTAGCAAAATTTCAGTTATAACGTAAATATTTAGGCACAATTTTTAAAAAAAAATGCGTTTTAAGGTAACTTTTTAAAAAATTTTGAAGATACGCCACTGATAAATAAAAAAAAAGTTTAGTAAAAGAATATTACATTTAGAAATTTAATAAAAATTTTTTTACAAAAAGAGGATAATGAGACCATGCTAGAATATTCGCATGCTATCGAAGATGATTTAGAAAAAAAAAATTTATAGCAATATTGTTCAATCGAAAATTACTGATTTTTTTAAATTTTTCAGTACTGATAAATCTAGTTATGTTATTATAGATAGTAATAAAAAACAAACTTCTGCGGCTAAACTTGCGTTTTTATTTGAAAATGATTAAATCCTATTTAAACGTAAACTCAGTTTTAACGTAGAAAAAGTACCAGTCCCTTGGATTACGTTATAAACTTTACGTTATAACTTGACTGTACGACTGTACGTATAAACTACGTTATAACTTGACTGTATTTTATACAGTTTATAAACTGTTTTTAAAATTATATATAGTATATATATAATTTATATATAATTTATATATAATTCATATATAATTTATATATAAACTTGCCGTAGGAAAACCCAAATGCTTTACCTCAACCAAAAATTTATTCAATTGCTGCTTGCTTGAAAAAAGCATGAGTCTATAGACTCAATACCTCAGCATTGTCTTATCTTGGGATATCAACTAACCTGCCAAAGTTTCGTTGCTGAAGAAAATGGGTAGCACGCTGTTTGGTAAAATTATTTCAGCTTTGTGACTTTATTACACGTTTTATGTAATAAAATCATTCTGTGATGAAATTATATTAATTATGTAATTCTATCACAGAGTCCAAAAAATCAGTCAATGACTTATTACATAAATCTCGTCATTTTATCAGAATTTGAAAGGAAAATCTTAAATTACAAGTGCTACCGTTCCTCTCATACAAAAAAATTCGGGGAAGGTTGATTGGTATGCTAAGGCAGTAAAATAGAATCAATTTTGTTTTCTTTTTCAAACGTGGATAAGAAAGTCCATAAGGCCAAAAAGAGCCTCTTTTTCGCCAAGATCTACCATAACTCAGCAAAAAAAAAAAAAAAAAAAATAAATAAATAAATAAATAAAAATAAAAATAAAA
Source organism: Liposcelis bostrychophila (assembly GCA_037577465.1). Taxonomy (NCBI): domain Eukaryota; kingdom Metazoa; phylum Arthropoda; class Insecta; order Psocodea; family Liposcelididae; genus Liposcelis; species Liposcelis bostrychophila. Next base: position 12,996,826 of record CM075210.1, read on the forward strand.
ATAAAAAAACTATTTTTAGGCCACCACACTCTTTTTTTTTCAACTTTTATAGACTCTAAGCTAAAAAAAATGATCACGACTTCTAACTCAAAAACAATGAATTACATCCACACGATTATTATTCATCAAGAGTTTTTTTTTTCCTCTAGAAAAATGGAGCAGATGGAGCAAAACCGATTTTTCAAGCTGGAAGTTTGCTTGCTTAGCTATATAATCAAGGACTTGTAAATTCCCCCTTTTTTTTGTCACATTAATAATCCCGAAAAGCTTTATGAAAACGGATCCACTTCGACAAAACAATTTTCGGTTAAAAAACATGAATCTTAAAATGTCAAAATCAATTTACAAAAAATTACCAAGTTTTGAATTTTCTACTTTGAAAGGCGACGTTAAGTTTTTTATCATTTCAATTAGATACATTTAAATAAATAAAGTTAAGTTAAATATGGGCCCCGCTATTTCCAAGTTTTCCCCTAAGCGACTTAGAATTGATTTGCTGGAAGCTCCGTCTCGTTATTATAACTAACGCAAGTTTTACCGTCAAAACGGCGGGGATTTTCGATGTTGTGACACAGGTGCATGATGCTTTGTAATTCGTTGTATATCATTCTTATTGCTACGAAAAAAAAAAAAAAAAAAAAAAAAAATCTGGGATAGTTAATATCTTTTGCTGAGCTTTTTTTTTATAATTTTTTTTTTTTTAATAACAAGGGCGTTAGAGTAATCTCGGTTTATAATTACAGTATAATGGAAATTAAACTGAAGTTATGTTTTGGCAGATTTCTTTCTTTTTAATATCTGGAGATAGCTAAAAACTTGATTGGAATGATAAAGTTATAAAATTAGGATGAGACTGGTTTTGAAAACCGAGGAATCGTTTAAGTCAAACCTTCTCATAAATCTCGACTGGCTACGGAATAAATTGAAAAGTTGGTTAAGATTAATTAATTATGCAGCCATATAATTTCTCTTTATGGTGAAATATAATCACTGGTTTACATGTTGGAATTTTTAAAAGGGTAAATATTGAACTTCTTGATTTGATAGCATTATTAATGATGGTTTTTAATTTTTGAAAATTGGAAGTTAAAAATTAATCGCGAAAAGCATGAAAAATGTCTTCATAATAATTTTTCATAACTTGATTAAGAAAACAATTTTTTTTCCCTTGTTTTGCACTGTCTAGAGAGAAAAAAAAAGATCTTGCAGGTGATTTGGTTTTGATGTGGTAACGGTTGGGAGATGGGAATTCGTTTACTTTTTTCGATTTTTTTTAAAGGAGAAAGACAAGATTACCTTGTACATAAAACAAATGCGAATCCATATGTTTCACGCATTCAGCATCTGTTAATTCGAATGGTGCAACATTCAAGATTTTTTTTTTTTTAAATTATTTATCCATTCTGGAAGATGCGTTGTGTGTATATTTCAGCCCTATTTTTAAATTTAAAAAAATATAATAATGAGGCCTACCTTTTGTTATGAAGTGATAGCAAATCTTTAGAACATTTTGGTCGAAAGTTGAACAGGCACCATCTGTACCTTCGTGCAGAGGTTTAAGGCCGATGACTCCGATGCGAAGATCAAACCGGAAAATGGACCTGCGGAATAAGAGAAGCATAGCAAAGAATTATTAAGAGCAATATTCGAGGTATATTAGGGTTTTGACGTAGGACTACGTCACAGGGCTAGCTTCTGGGGAAATCTTTCTGTCCGGGTGGTGTCGTGCTGTCGCACTGTTCGCACCAAAAATTAATATTCAATTATTTTAATATTAAAATTTTAAATAATATTTTGAGGGTGCAAATTCGCTATGGAATGTTGGACAAACATTCCACACTAGTTTTGGAGTAGAGTAAATTCTGCAATAATTGATTCGTTCGCATGTCAAACATGTTGATACAACAAATTCGTCCAACATTCCAACCCTATTTTTTTAAATTTTTGGCCTTTTTTAATAGTAAAACTAGACGACACGAGCGAAAGTAAGGACATAGAAAATTTCTTGTAAATTTTGATTAACCTTTTTTTCTATCTTAAATCGCTATTTTTTTTACTGTAAAATTTACAAGAAATTTTCTAAAAAATTTAGTTAAAATTTTATTTGAAAATTAGACGACATGAACGAAAATAAGAACTTAGAAAATTTCTTGTAAATTTTCAAGAAAAACTTTTACAAGAAACTCAAAGTTGCTAAAGGTTCTAGTTCGTTTACATAACCGGCCGGTTAGCCGGGCGGTGTACACATTTTAACGATAAAAAACTATGTTAAAATTTTTTTTTAAATCCAATATTTTATACATGAAAAATGGTCTAACTGCACCGAAACCGTACCCAAAACGTTTGGTTATGGTCAGAGATAAATTTCCATGATATTAAATCCATGAACAACAGCTATTAGTTCTTATATTTGATAATATTTAATTGTTTTCGCAAAAAAAAAAAAATGTTTATTTCCGAGAGACTACTACAGCGCTCTAGCGGTGAAACCGCGAACTATTTCAATAACAAAAAGAAAAATGGAGTCTTATTTTTTTATTTGGAAAAAACATTTAAAAAAATTATCAAATTTAGGCACCGTAAAGCGTTTTTCATACATTTTCAATAACGAATCTTTACCTTTTAAACATAACAAAGCGTTTTGGCGTGGTTTCGGTGCGATCCGATCCCATTTTAATGTGTAAAATACAGAATAAAAAAAAAAAATATTAAACTTTTTTTTATTGTTAAAAAATTTTCACCGCCCGGCTGACCGGCCGGTTATGTAAAGGAACTAGAACCTTAAAGCAAGGACTTAAAAATTTCTTGAAATTTTATTTAATTTTTTTTTTCAAATTTTCGCCGTTTTTTTTTTTTTTTTTTAACTATCTGTTTTTTTTAATATTAAAATTAGACTAAATGAACAAAAACAGGAACTTAGAAATTTTAAATAAAATGTTCACTACATTTTTTAATATTGTCCTTTTTCCTTTAGCCAAGAATATGAGCTAAAGCAATGTTTTTATATCAAAATTTTAACTTTGAAGACTTTTATTAAAATTTTGACAAATGATTTTCAACTTTTGACCTTTTTTATCAAAAGTTTTAAGTTTTTTTCGTGTCAGGAAAAAAAATTACAGTCGGGTCCGGTTATAACGTAATCCAAGGGACTGGCACTTTTTCTACGGTATAACCGGATTTACGTTATAAAAGGACTTGGTCATTTTCATTTAAAAACGCAAGTTTAGCCGCAAAAAAATTTTTTTTCGCCATGATTGTCGACTAAATTAATAAAATTCCTTTGTTTGTATGAAAAAGCCTCTCTCGATGTGACAAGTCTCTGCAGATACAGTAGAAACTTTAAACAATCCGATTAAACCATGTGTACCTTACGAAAAGTTAAATCATTTTTGCCGTTTCGAAAATAATATTCCTTTACTAAACTTTTTTTTTATTTTTCAGTAGCGTATCTTCAAAAATTTTTTAAAAGTGACCTTAAAAGGCATTTTTTTTCAAAATTGCGCTAAAATATTTACGTTATAACCGGAATTTTGCTACGTTATAACCGAACTTAAATAACATGGTTTTATATGGGATTTTGGCGGGACCGGCCTAATTTGTACGTTATAACCGGAATTACGTTATAACCGGATCCGTTATAACCGGACCCGACTGTATATCTTTATTATATCAAAAAATTCGAATTTTTCGACATACAAAGACGTAGTCCTACGTAGGGATATGCCCTTATATCCCAGTCTGATTTTTTAATTAACTGATTTAGACTTTGTTCATAGTTTTAGATGTGCAACTAGAGGTTGGGATTTTTCGGGAATTTCAAGTCTTCGAAAATCCGGAAATCCTGATATAGAACCTTCAAATCTCGAGTCGGGGAAAATGTAAACAAAATTTCTCGAATCACGAGAATTGCCGAAAATTCCAAGAATAGTCCGGGAAACCCGCGAAAAAAAAAATAGAGGATAATATTTTCGGGAAATGAAATTTGAGTCCGGTGAAATCCCGATGCGAAAATTCTCGAGACCAACCTCCAGGAACAACAATGCTGTTACATAAGATGATGAAGCCAGAATTTGGGAGTAAGTTAACACCTCCAAATCCACAAATGCAAATAGTAAAAGGTCCGCGCCTAATTTCTGCTTCTGTGTTTCTAGATCAACATCTCCCTACAGGCGATGCTGAACCATTTTAAAACACAAAGCAGCCTTTCCCCTTTCCACCGAACATTTTGTTTCGTCAAAACCAAAAAATCCAATTAATTTTATAGGCGAACCCGGAAAATCGTTATCGTAATAGAACAAATTTTTCCTAACAACCATTCTTATAGTACCCAGTACCCGTGGCATCAGATAAATTGTATTTTTTATTTTACGGAAAAACGAAGATAAATCTTGGAAAAAGATAAACTAAGAAATCTTTGAAATTTTTTCTTTAGTTTTTGTTTTTTTAAGATTTGTCTTCGTTTTTCCGTAAAATGAAAAGTACAATTTATCTGCTGCCACGGGTACTGCGTACTGCGTACTCTTAATACATTGAGTAGGGTGCTATAGAAGTTTTATTGGTTACAATAACCGATTCCTTTGTCCAAAAATCGATCAGGTTTCCAGCGAGAGTTTTTTTAGTTAATAAGGCAATTATGATATAAACATTTCGCGTGCGGGAGTCACGTGGATTGTGCTCAGGTTTTAACCAGCAGCAAAAGTAGGGACAATCGCTATTTTGTATTTCGTATTTACTGATAATCTTTAAAAATAAATGCCCTTACAAAGAAATAAATAAGAGAATTTTTGCTATTCGCTAATAATGGATAAACTAAGCTTAGAATTAAACGGAAAAAAAAATAATAAACGTACCCAAAAAAAATATATAATTAGCAAGCGAAGTGTTTTACTCGTCACGTGAATAAAAGAAATTAATTTTCCATTCCACCTACATCCCGAATGATTTTATAATAATTGCCTATAAATCGTTATTACAATATTTATTCAATAAATTTTATTCATGATCAAACATCCGCGGATAACCATAGCACTTAAAACCTTTTAAGAAATTAACAAGCAAAATGTTTACAAAATTATTTTCGGCTGAGAATTTTAATGCACGTTTCTCCATTATAATCGGAGCATCTAAGCAATGAGAACATAATTCCGAAGCCGATTTTCGAAATTAATTCATGACATCTATTAATGGCTACAACAGATTACAGTTTACAGTTGCCTCTATTACGATTCCCTTTGATGATAATAACGCTACGGTAATCTCAGCTGGAAATTCAGGATGAAAAATTTGAAAATTGAAAAATTTTATCGTAAACGAAATCGAAAATGGATTTTCCTTTTTTACTCTGTAATTGTTTTTTATCGTATCATATAAATGTATTAAAAAAAAAAAAGTAAAATAAAGGTGATATCATTTTTTTTTAGAAGTTGAAAAAGCGTTTTCGTGTTGCTTCACGGAGAAAAATGTCCTCGAGAGATGCCGTGTCTACCTTATACGTATATCCCGTTCTCGTTTTAATATTAATCGCTTTGAAAGGACAGGACTCATCTGGCTAACTACGGAAAGCGTTTCCGTGTTTCCCTTTTTACCTTACTATGGGATAAAGCTCGAATCCCCTTTTTCTTTTTTTTTTTTTTTTTTTTAAAGCTGAATAATCGCCCGACACTCGGCTAAGTAACAAAGTCACTTATTCCTACAAGGGTTTTCTTGTAAGCCACTTACAACATAAGAAACGTGACGTCATTTCTCATATCTTCATTTTTATCTTTTAACTTTTTCGTAGAACCATAGGACCCACTGGTAGGAAGGAAAATTTTCAGTCATAATAAACTTTCAACTTTCGACTTTATTCAAATCCGATGTTCGCTCCTCCGGAAGAAATTTTGAAAGTAAAAGACGGTTTGACGGTTAAAAGGAGGATAGAGGGGGGTGGAGGGGGAGGTGGGAATCCTTCTCCATCCTTATGTTTTCTTTAATCTTTCCTTCGTAACACGTTTTATATATATTCACCTTAAGCGTTGTCGAGAAGTGTGTTGACTGGGTGCTATGCTCTCATCTCCCCGTCTCCCCTCTTTACCCGGTTCCCCTCCCCTCTCCCCCGTATTATGTAATCCTTGTCATCGAATTCATAGTCATGTCAGCTTCCTGTCATTGTTATCATTTCATTTCAGATTTTATCCCCCCCTCTCTCTCTTTTCCCTATCTCCCTCTTCGACTCCCATTTTCATTTAATATTGAAAGGGTTCTTTTTCATTAAACCACCTTTGATCTCTTGTATATTATTTTATTAAATTTAAAAGAATTTTTCAGGTTAAAAAAAAAAAAAAAAACATTAAAAATTTTTTTGGGGAAAAGTTTTTAAAAGCGCTGAATAATAATTTCCACGTGCTGCATTTGTGCTAATAAAATCGCCCGCTTCATGTTTCTTCGCTTTTTAACTATAGTCAAGTAAAAGAAAAATAAGAGCTTTCCCCCCTTTTTCTTGATTATTTTACGTAGTTACTTATTTTTTTTTTTTTCTTCTTCTTATATCCTGCCGTTAAATTATTTAACGATCATTTTCGCAACTTTTTAAATACTTTGGAAAAGGGCCGTTTTCCGACGAGGTGGCCTCATTCATCAGTGAAAAGTAAATAAACTAGTTAATGAAAATAAACGAGGGAATTCTCCACTCCTGTCGTTTATATCCTTTCCTTTTTAAGAAACACCCTGTTTTTCTATCTTAACTAAAATAAATGAGTTAATAAAAAGTTGTAAATTTTAAAAAATTTTCCCATTTTAAAATCAAAAAAGCTGCTTATGAAAAGTTCAGTTGCAGCTAATTGCTCCATTATTTTTCTCCGGATAAATTATATTCCATTCTCCTGAGTGAATATTCCATGTATCATTTACATAATGAGCTTTCCTCCGACTCTAGTTAAATGGCTTGTAGATTTTCAACGAAACAAACCTCCCGCCCTCCCTCTTCCTCTTTTTCGTCTTCCCTTTGCACTCTTGTTTTGAGCCCTCCCCGTCCTCCTTTTTTGATTCCAGCTTGACATTTAAATGTTTTTTTTTGCAAATTTTAGAGAGAGTTTTCCGGTTGGAAATTCAAAATGCGAATCAATGAAAAAGATTTCTGCTGATTTAGGATTTTTTTTTATTAAAAATAGAAAATTCTGCTGCTTTTATTTTAAATTTTGACAATTGTTTTTTTTTTTTTTTTTTTTTTTCAACTTTAAACAGACTAATTTAAATTGATATTGAAAAAGAGGTAACATTGCAAGTTACTAAAGTAACGAGAATATGGACTGAAACTAGGTCCTATCAGTCACTGAGAAAATGAAAATGTTTTGAACAAGTTCTGAATTGCAAAAAACAGCGATGTTTCGTAAAGCAAAAACGGTGTGGGACAACACACAAGTTGCTTCTTGACAAGATACTTTTACTGCTTTTGCTTAGTTTTTTAAGAAAACATTTTCGCTTTTGCATAAACTTCTTAAACGTGGAGGATTCGACTAATGAAAATTCCGGCGCTAGAGGTCAACTGACGTATCTTCATCTAAAATATCATTAATGATAGTCTGTTTTGACTGCTTTTAAACAGGCGACTATATAAATGGGACAGTATAAAAAAATAGGGGTAAGGCAGTTTTTTTTCCATAAAATTGGCAGTAGTAAATTTAAATATGGGGCAGTTTTTTAAGCAAATTGGCCGTGGTTAATTTTTTGGGGCACTAAAGTTTTATATTTTAGGGAAGTTGCAGAGTGGCAGTAATTAATAATCGAAGGGCAGTATTTTTTTATAAAGCTAATTTTTTTTTTTTTAAATAAATATTTCATAAATAGTGCGTTACCTTTTCTTAATCGACGAGAAGAGCTTTGGTGGTCTGCTGTGGAGGTCGTTTTCTCGCTTATGGAAATGGTTTCAGTAGCAGGGCTTGTTCCGTCGACAAATTTCATGCAAAACTGGTATGACACAAAACTATCTCCTTTCTCCCACTGATAGCCACCAGTTTAATCTTTAACCCCAATAATTCTTGAAGTATGAAAAATTCGTGTGTTATTCTCGTTTGGCCATTTTTCGAAGGTTTCATTTACAGTTGTTAAAAAACGCGCAAGTGGCATCCGTTCTCGAAATGTTCCTTCTTTCTTTAGCATCAAATAAGTCGCTTTTTACGCACATTAAAAAAAATGCCAAGAAATGCCTTCTAATGCCAAAATAATTTTTCTACTGCCCAAAATTGTATTGCCAATAAAAAAACGGTCATATTATTAAATTTACTGCCAATCTATTAAAAAAGCTGCCATTTTATGAAAAAGTACTGCCCTACTATTAATATACAGTATTACTGCCCCTTTAAACGCTTTTTAAATATCATGCGACTACACGGTTACCCGCTCGTGATGGTGAAAATTTGTCGACACATGATTTTTAAAAACAGCCTATCTCCAGTCCGTTTTAGTCATTGAAAAAATGGAAATAAACCAAAATTTCCGAAATGCGCATTTGACGAAAAAATAACTTAAAGTTCAATAAAAGTTTTTGGTCGTTAACGGAGTTCTTTTTTCAAAAAAAAATTATCTCCAGTCCAATTAGTCTCCCCTTAATCCCCATAGTCCCATAGCCTCCCAGTTCCCCAGTCCCAACGGTCCCCATAGTCACCACAGGACTATATCTAATCCCATTTAAGATGAACATAAAGTCGGATGACATCCGTCGCAGGCACGACGCTCGACAAAACAATTTTTTTAAATTATTCAATTTAGCGCAAAAAAAAAAAAAAAAAAAAAAAAAAAAAAAAAAATGTCTTTGATTAAGTTTTCATTTTCCCATTTACAGGAAAAAAACCTGGATAGGCAATTGAGCACTTTTGTAGAATCCTAGACGGAATGACTCCCATCGAGCCTTTTTTAAAAGAAATGAACGTCCCAAGCGAATCACCGCGGATGGCACGTGGACGTCTTATCCGAATCCCATTTTCCGGGGAAGTTTTATTATACCGCAGAAAACTTTATGAAAACAACTAAATCCCTTATGAAACTTGCTGTAATCCGAGAGAAATAGTCATTAAAAGAGAAAACTAGCCCACATTTGAAAACCCAAACGTCATTATTATTTCCTTCTTTTCAAAACCGGATATAGGGGCCGACCTGAAAGAGACCCGAAAATACAAAGTTGGCCTCCGAATTAATTAAGCTAGGAAGAAATTTTCCCTCCCGAAAATGTTAAAAGCGTGTTAAGAAAGTTTCTCTCACTCTCTCCTCGGCTTGAAACAATATCATCCATGCTTGGGGTAATTAGAATCGAATTTAATTGTTTTCCAAAACTATTTCCTCGGATTCCTTGAAACAACTTTACGATTTCTATTCCCAATGTTTTATAAGATATGGAATTTCAATAATTAAAGAAATTTCAAAAGGTTTTACGGCGAGTTTTCAAAATCCCTCCCCGTTTCCCGCCTACCAACGTAAAAGAAAAAAAACGAAAAGAATCTGCGGCCTTGATTTTCAATTTATTAAACCAAATGATGCAACATTATCAGTAAATAGAGATAGGATATTCGACATATTTTTTTTCAAGCAAACGATGGCAAAAGAAAAAAAAAAATGTTGCGTCCGAGCAACCTTGATCGGGGTTTGAAAGAAAAAAAAAACTTTTCCATATATTCGGGAGTTTGCAAAATGACGCATGAACGATGACGATAATGCAAAAAAATAAGTTGATGAAAAAAGAAATTATCGATCCGTTACCTCGGTTATAAAAAGCGATGCCTGACTCGTTTACACACCTAGTCGATTTATGTTTAGTTCGCTGTTGTTAACAATTCAAGTAAAATAGAAAATGCCAAGCCGCGGAGGTGGAATACCCGAATGGATTACCCGAGACTATTTAGAGGATTTGCTGAGGAACTCGCTTGAGGATAATTCGGCGACGCTCGACAAGTTTACGATCACGCCGGGCTCGAATCTCGGTGATAATTTCATCTGTCAGATAATCCGGATAAAATTATTTTACGATATTAAAGGGCAAAAGCAAGAGATTTCGATAATCGGCAAGATTATGCATCTCACTCACCTCATCAAAGTCTTCACCAAGGATCACGACTCCTTTCAAACGGAAGCTTCCTTCATTTCGAACACGCTCCCGAAAATGTACAGCACCGTTCAACACAAAATCGAAAGGTTTTACCCGAGGCCGGTCGCCATCGACGCCAATCACAAAACCATTTACATGGAAGACTTACGGGAATTGGGATACGAGATGGCGAGAACGAAAGGTTCGTTAGACCTGTTCCATTCGATCGCCGCTATAAAATCGTTAGCGCTAATGCACGGCTCGAGTTATTTGCTCCTGAAACAACATCCGGAAATCAAAGACATGTATTTAAATTTATTTTGGAAAACCCATTCCGGGAGCATATGCGAAAAAACGGCGACGAAAAATTTAAATTATTTATACGAGGCGGTAAATCAATGGCCGATTTCATTCGAATACAAAAACAAACTCCGAAAATTGAAAGGGAATTTATACCGGATGGGCAGCAACGCTTACAATCGGAAGGAAAACAGTTTTAACGTTTTGCTTCACGGGGACTGTTGGCTTAACAATTTTATGTTTAAATACGACGGTAAAAAAGTCATCGATGCGAAATTGTTCGATTTCCAGTATTCTAATTATAATTCAATCGGGTTAGATCTCAATTTTTTTATTTTCAAAAGCACCAACGAGGAAGTTAAAACCCATCACCTTAACGAGCTTTTGACCGTGTATTATCAAACTTTCGTCGGTGTTACCGGGAAAATCGAAGGATTCGACGCCGATGTCGTGAGAAAGGAGTTTATCGACAGATTGGGATTCGGATTATATTGCCAGATGATTTTCAGGCCTGGGATTATGACACCGACCGGGCTCAACTTCGATGCTTATGCCAAGGACGAAGATTCGGAAAGCAACAAAAGGATATATAAAAATGAAAAGTTCATCTCTGAAGTGGTCAAGCTAGTGCCTTTGTTTGAAGAGCACGGATGTTTGTAAATCAAACCACTTAATGTAAATATGGGTGATTTAATCTAAAAACCTTTAATTCGGAGTCGAAACGTCGAGTTTTTAAAAAAAAATCAACTGTTTTTATTTATTTTTCATACGGAAAGATCACGTGGTTACTTTTGAATTCGATTTTTTGACTCTGAGGTACTGAAACGCGAAACCTTCGTGTCTTTTTTAAAAGTTGCAACTGAATCGCATCAATAAAAAAAAATCCGTATACTTAAAAACATTTTTTTATACATTATTTCCTTCTAAAAATCGATCACATGATTTAATTGAGACAAAGGAAAGTATTATAACAGGCCCTTAAGAGAGGTAGATCCACATAAAACGTCCAGATAAGTCCAGATAACAAAGTCTATCCAGTCCCGAGGATGTCTTCAGGACGTCTATTGGATGTACCTATGTCCGCACTGATCCAAAAAGCGTCCTTTGGACCTCCTATGCATATCCCTTGGATTCGGATATCCTGCGGATATCTAATGGACAATCCATGGGATGTCCAACGGATTGAAAATGCTATCTGGGTATATATCAGTTATATACAAAGTAGACAAGAAAACTGACTTGAAACCTTTTACTTAAAAATTTGAAATCGCAAATATCGGAACAAGAAAAATAATTTTTACTGTCTAAGAAATTTAGGTAGGGTCATGGCACCCGTTTCGGTCCATTATTTACCTTATTTGGCTCACTACCGGTGCAAAGACCCTAGGCTGTTGCCCTTTAAAAAAAAAAAAAATTATTCAAGAAACTAATTTCTCCCGCCCGCCCTCTAAAAAAAAAAAAAAAAAAAAAAAAAAAACTTTGCTATTACATAAATACTTGCATTATACCGGTTTACGTTCCAAATTTATGCAATATACAACGGTTTCTACGGTCTCTGACAAGTGTTGATAAGAAAATGTCGTAATAAATTGTATTTCTAAGATACCGAGAGTCCGACTAACGGTATTCCGTTACATCACAATAAGCAAATTTTTTTCATGAAAGGTTTAAGGGAAAAACAGAGGCACAAGATAATGCAAAATTTCTTTAAGCTGAAATGTGCTTTTTACTTCTAAAATTCTGTTCTGGTCTCAGATAGTTTGAGGACATTGAGACTCAAAATCTTCAAATCTGGCTTAGTGGTACTGTTCGGATCTAATCGCGAATGGAACATTCTGAAATTGCTAAATAATTCTGGATGGAACTTGAAGGAGAAGTTCTTTATTTTATTCTGAAATTGTTTTTAATTTTTTTTTTTTTTAAATCAGTACCCTTCTTAATACAACAAAATAATTCACGTCACTATTACACTTATTTATTCAACAAGGAATTCCGTTTTAATGGGTTCACTCGTTTTCAATATTCGAGAGCCAAAAAAATTCACGGTCAGGAACCAGAAATGATTTTCTTCATTCCCAAGGACACTAAAGCTCCTGTAAAAAAGCCCGATAATAAAGGGATTTCCGTATATTTGAAATAATAGACTTGAAATCCGTCAACTAAACGGTTTTTTCTGAAACATGTAAGTAACTGCCTTTTTCGTTTTTTCAAATTACTTCGCTCTCTTCTCTAAAAAGCCAATTTTATTCGCCAGGGTTAAAAGTTTATTGGTCTTAAGCTTATGGGATTAACTGCACCGAATAAATCCTTTAGCTGGATATAATAGACTAGAGGTCTAAGAATTTTTTTTTTTAAAGGGCAACAGCCTTTTATGTTTTTTGCACCGGTAGTAAGCCAAATAAGGTAAATAATGGACCGAAACGGGTGCCATGACCCTACCTAAAATTCTCAGACAGTAAATGGTGTCAAAAATGTAATAGCAAGTACAGCATAATGAAGGTCTTAATTTAATTATTTTTTTTATTTTTCCTGAAATCGGCGTAAAACATCTTTTTTTTTTTTTTTAATGAATTTTTTCCTTTTTTGTCGTTAAATATTGAAGACGTTTTTAAAAATTTTTTGTGCGAATTTAAATCGTTAAAGCATTTTTTGAAGCTCTTTTCTTCTTCAGATTGTATCAGAATTTTTTATTCTGAATAAACATACAGACAAAAGAAGTTTCTCAATTTTTTTTTAAAATTTTCTTTAAAGAACTAGAAGCTGCAATTAATTCGATTAGAAATAAGTTTTTTTTTTTTTTTTTTTTTTTTTTTTTTTACGCTGACCATTATACGGGAAATATGAAATCATACGTCAAGTTAAGTGTATAATAACGATTAAAGTCAAAAAACCACCGCAGTTTTATTGCTCTTAATTAATTACCCGGTGTGATTAATTATCTGAAAAAGGCACAAGAACTGAATTAATTTATATTTTCAAATTATTTCTTTATTCATTTTATTTGATTTTTATTTATTTATTTATTTATTTATTTATTTATTTTTTCTCAACTTTTTTTTTCTTACAATATTTTTATATTTGGGCCTTGACTGATAAAGTCATACTTTAAAAATTCTTTTCGAAATTTGTTGTACATTTTTTCTCCCGAGTCATTATTCCGAATTTCAGGATAGGTGCCGCTTCTCCATTATGGTTCAAAATTAATTTTCAAAATTTCCGAAGTACTGTGCTTTGTATCTCTGAACCAAGCTTTAAAAATGAAGTCGGCCAGTTTTACTACATTGTTTTTTTATTCGTAATCCATGTTTGAATAATTAAAGCACAGTACTTCCGGAAATTTTGAAAATTAATTTTAGAAAATTAATTTTGAGACATAGTGGAGAAGTTAAGAGTTGGCTTCAGTGAATACCGTTAGACAAAACATCCCTCGCGGAACCTCCGAAATTGCTATTTTGTCGAGCACTTGTCTTGCGGGGGATAAAATCCAAATTTTAGATATACAACGAACTTCTTTCATGGGCGAGTCTAAGAGGGCTAGAGAGGGCTAAGCTCTCCCTCCCCCCCCCCCCCGCTCCCAGAATTTTGAAAATTATATGGCCTGAATAGGGTCAGCCCTCCCCCCTTCAGAAATTTTTTTTCCCTATTCTTAGCCCCCCCCCCCCTCCGCCTAGCAAAAATTCTAGACCGCCCATGACTTCTTAAATTCTTAGTGCAAGTTTCAACTTGTTTCAAATATATACGAACCTGGAAAACAATATCAAACCTTTTTGACCGCAAATCGTTTCGAAATTCAATTCCTCGTGCTTATAGAATTTAGACAAGTTGAAACTTGCACTAAAAATTCCAGGATACACCAAAAGTGTTCGTCAGATACCTAAAGTTTAGATTTTTTCCCGATAAATCGAGCATTAAATAAAACATAGCCTTCCGGTATTCACTCAAGCCTACTCCTCTTAAGAAAGACTGGAGATCCACATTCATATATTAACATTTCGGAATAACTTAGGTCCTGTAAGTTATTAGCAATCTCATGTTATGCTTTTATATTTTTTAATGACTCACAATTATTATTCGTTTCAAGATGAACTCATACGGTATACACTCACTGCACCAATTAGCAATATGGCTCGCAAAAATAGATAACGTGACTGCTTCTTAAATAAACACAAATCCGGCATTATTCATAATTCCTGCATATCTCAGTCAAATCAAATCTCCACTCTCGCTCACTGAGATAAATATATACATTTTGACTCTTATTTACAATTCGAAAAGGTCTTTGCTTATCTGACATTATACGCCTTTCCACACTCCATTTAAACTATTCACATTACCTACGCCAATTTCCGTCGTATCATTCCCGAAGCTAATGCATATAAGCCATCTCTCTACTACAGATGAATCCATTTCGGTTGATAACATTATCGCTGTTAGTGAAAATTAGTTTCAAGTGCTTTTTGATGTTTTCGTGTCTGTCTATATACGTACACGTTCAACTCTAAAGGATTATACTAACCCGGAGGTAAAGTAGCATTCTGCATCAAAAGAAAATGAAAAATAAAAAAAATTAAAATTTTAATTTATTTAACAGGAATTATACGAAATGTCTAATCACGTCGCGGAACCTCCAAAATGGCTGACATCCGAGTATTTAGAAAAAATGTTGGTGAATTTCTTCGAAGGGATCCCTCTCCGGCTGCAAAATTTTTTAATTACTCCTGCGACCTCGGTGGGAGATAATTACGCGGGTCAAATTTTTCGCGTGGAGTTGAATTATATCAGAAAAGGAGAAATCGAATCGAAGGGTGTCATAGCAAAAGTTTTACCGGAAACCGGACTAACGAAAGAAATGAATAAAAGCTATAACATGTTTCAAGTGGAAGTGAACATGATGTCGGAAACGTTGCCAATGCTTTTTAAAGAATTATGCGACAAAGGTGAAGCAGAACGATTTTTCCCTTTCGTTTATAAACTAGATATCGACAATAAAATGATTTTTATGGAAGATTTAAAAGCGGACGGCTACGTAATGGCGGATAGGCTATTATCCTTAGATTTAGAGCATACTTTATTGGTGGTCAAAGCTTTAGCTAAAATGCACGCTTCGAGTTACCTTGCTCTGAAAAAAAATTCCGGTCATAAACAAAAGTATTTAGATTGCTTTTGGAGGAAAACGGGCGGGGCTATCCCCGAAAAATTAGTTGAAGGATCTCTGACGTATCTTATAAAGTCTTTAAACTTATGGCCGATTAGCGAAGAGGATAAGGAGATATTTCGACGTTTTCCAGGGAAATTATCGAAATTATTAACGGGAGGTTTCGAAATAAAAGAGAACTCATTTAACGTTCTTATTCACGGGGACTGTTGGACAAATAATATAATGTTTAAATATCAAAACGAAAAGGTAAACTCGATTAAACTGATCGATTACCAAATGGTTCATTACAATTCAATCGGCTTAGATTTTAATTACTTTTTATTCACGAGCGCTAAGGATTATGTAAAAACGGAGCATTTAGACGATATATTCGAAACATATTATGAAATGTTTATCAGCATTGCTGGCGAAATTCAAGGTTTTTCAGTAGATACCGTTCGAAAAGAATTTATAGATAGATTAGGAGTCGGTTTTGTATGCGCTGCGATATTCCGAAGTGGAACGCTAGCCCCCAAGGCGTTCGATTTAGATGCGTTTTCAGAAAATAGAGACTCCCCGAGCAACATTGAAATGTTTAACAATCCCGAATACATCTCAGAGATGGTAAAATTGTTGCCTATATTTAAAAAGCACGGAATTTTTAAATTATGAAATTCTTTTTCTCTATTGTTAAAAAACGATATATATACGCGCGGGTTTCTCTCTCTCCCTCGCTTATTTTTCTTCATATGAAAAGGAATCGGATGTTTTAATTTCATGGGGCGAACTAGAAAGGGGGGGCTTCCTCATTTAATGAAAAATTACACTTGCAACTTCAGGGAGCTTTAAATTATCAAATTAATTTCAACTTCAGCAACTTGCGGTGGTTTATTACAAATTGTAATTTATTGAAATCTTTTACTTTCTATATTGGTTATTCGAATTCGATTCCCTTTTATTGGTTTCCCTGTTTCTGGAGGGAAAAGAGAGTGAGAGAGAGAGAGAAAACGGATATATGCTTTTTCTACACCGTCCCACGGTTTTTTTTTTTTTTCAGGTTTTTAATGTATGCCTTTCCCACCGCCGCTTTTCAGAATTCTTAAACGCATTTCGTTGCTAATTATTATTATTTGTTTATTTATTTATTTATTCAGTGATTTAAATGGCAATAAAAAAAAAGGAATGCAAACGTATTAAATACGGAAGATTATTATTTGTTTTATTAATTTATTAATTTGTTTATTTATTTATTTATTTATTTATTTGTGTTAATGTACAATAAAGATCAAGTAAACATTGGATGTACGTTACAATGGTTTTTAATCATTCCTTTGCAAGACGGTTAAAATATTTTAAAATGATTTCCTGGATTCATCGTTAAAGTGAAAAGTGTCGTATCAAAAAGCCGTATTTCATTTCCATTTTTTATCCTTTTCAAGGTGTTCAGCAAAATCGATATTTCGATTGATTTTCATTCAAAATCGGAATATAAATCGGAATCTGCTGTATTCCAAAAGTAATTGGAATCGGAATCCGTGCTTCTCTTGAAGAAATAGGAATAGGAATCGGAATAGGAATCGGAATAGGAATCGGAATCGGCATCCAAAAAAATATTTTCGATCCAGATTGGTTAATCGATTTTGGTTTAAATCAAAGTCAGAATCTGAATTGGTATCCTTAAAATATTTGTTAGTAGGAATCGGAATCAAAATCGGAATCTGAATTATTTTTCCACCTTACGGAATCGGAAACGGAATCAAAATCTTACTCATAAATAGTCCAGATTCTGCGGAATTGGAATCGGAATCGGAATTGCAGCTTTGAACTGGAAAACATTTAGGAGAAAAACAAATTTTCACAATTAAAAAAGTACGCTGAAAATACAAAATCACCCGAAAAGTTCCATATCTCTTTATTCCCCCGATTTTAGCCGATAGAAATTCGATGGCAATTGTTTTAAAATACCGTATTTGGTTTCCAGGTTATTTAAAGTGTATTTTTCTAAACCTGTAATCATTTTCCAATTAGTAAATTCAAAAAAAAAATCTTTAATGTACTGTATATATATATTTATTTTCTTTAAAAGGGGTGGTTTTCCAAGCTATCATTTTTTTTTTTTTAATGGATCATATTGTTACTAATTGAATAATCCTTATTTTATGCTTTTCAGCATTTCAGTACTTAAGTTATTATAAATATCAGTTTTTCGTAAATTCGGAAAATTTTTGTTTTTCTGGAAATGCGACTTTTTGATATGACACTCCTTAAATATATCAATAAGTTTAGACTAACAATAGACCGGTTTTCCTTATATTTCTAAAATCATATTTTCAAGTCTGCTAATAAGCTGAGTTGTTAATTAAAATTAATTAACAATCCTATAAAAACACCTTGACCTTGACATTAAGAGTCAACTACATGAAGGAATGAAGCGGGATGTTTCCGAGTTTAGTCTAAAATGCATATTTGGATTTTTAATTTTGAATCATATCATATATTCCATTTTATTGTTCAACTTTTAATCATATAATTACACCAAAAAGTACATCACTGGACTAAAAAAAAATGTTTTCCCAGATTTTCTACAGATTGAAATTAGTTTCTAATAATTCAGATAACATTATCACTTTATCTCTTTACAAGAAATCTTATGAAAGCTGAGTGACTTTTAAGAGCACTTATAAACGTTTTATGATTTTATTTTAAAGATACCATGCTTCTTAAAAAGCGGCAACAACTCAGCCGTTTCTGAAATTATTCCTTTCCTATTGTAAATTGCATCATTTGTAGGAGAATCGTTTCCCTGTAGGTACGATTCAAAATCGAACCCGTTTTCCGCTGTCATTATAAACCGAAATATGATACCCATAACAAAACCAAAGCCTAATCGTTCCGTAAATTCCTGCCGGACTGTATCCATTGTGAATCCTTTTATCTCTCCTGTCAATTTAACGAACGAATCATAATAAGTTGCAAAAACGTCCTCTAAATGATTTATCTTTACGTCATTTGCACTACTTGTGAAAAGGAAAAAATTCAAATCCAAACCGATCGAGTTATAATACGACAATTGATAATCCAGCATTTTAACAGATTCGACTTTTCCATTTTCATTATACTTGAACATCAAATTGGATGACCAACAATCTCCGTGAAGTAAAGCATTGAAACTTGACTCCTTTAACTCATTCGCTTCCGTCATTATGTCAGCTATTTTCCCCTCGAAATGGCGAAAAATTTTTTTATCTTCCTCGCTGATCGGCCAAAAATCTAAGTATTTCAAGAGGTAATTGAAAGACACATTCATTACTTCCCCAGGGAAAAGCCCGCGTGAATTTTTCCAGTAATAATCCAGAAATTTATTTCTGTGATTGGGTTCTTTTTTCAGAAGTAAATAACTTGTGGCATGCATCTGGGCTAAAGCCCGGGTGACGAGCAAAACATGATCTAAATCTAATGATGATGATTTCCTATCAGCTAATATATACCCATTCGCACATAAGTCTTCCATAAATATGATTTTATTTTTAACATCGAAGTGATATACAAGCGGGTAAAATCGTTCGTTATCACTTTTATCACATAATTCTTTGTGAAGCAAAGGGAGCATTTCCATCATTTTCATTTCCGTTGCACCGTGATCGAAATTTCTTTTAAACTCGCTTACAATCTTCGTCTCTAACAAAAGCTTGGATATAATACTTCTTTTTTCGACTTGGTTTTGCTTTGTAAATTCTAGTTCTATTCTGCTGATTTGACCGACGTAATTATTACCAACTGCGGATTCCGGCGCCATTTTGAAATTTTTAAGAATGACTGAATTGTCGTTGAAAAAATTTTGAAGCATTTTTTGTAAATACTCTGTGGTCAACCATGACGGAGCTACGACCTCGGAGTTTGACATTTCGTGAACTGAAAAAAAAATTCTGTTTAATATAAAATTTTTTTCTTTCTTTTTTTTGTTTTTGAAAAAATTGGAGTTACGAAATATAAGGAGGAATTTCACGGCACCATGTAAATTTATGTTCGGTTCGGCACCTTTTATGCCGTTGAACATGAAATTGCTGGGCAAGCATGTTGCAAAACATTGTAAGTTCTTCGGTCGGATTTGTCCATTGTCAAAGAATATGCTAGCCAGCTTGCACAAGCTCGCACAGCAAAGCTTGGACTTTGCTTAACAGGTTCAACAAACGAATTCAACAAAACAGGCCAGGAAGTACCCCAAATTTTTTCTAATAGATTCCTCATTCTATTCCATTCAAGTTTTACGTAGAATAATTTTGACAATTTTCACCCCTAATCCTCCTTCGGCAATAGTTTAGCTTATGAGGAAATTCGCTGACTTGGACTTCCATCTCCCCCATGTGCTGACGTAACATTTGAATGGCCCCTAACATATCCAAAAATTTAACCTGACAAATCTTTTTAACAGGTTCATTAACATGTTTATCGTAAAACTTCACCCTAAGTTATCGTAAAATCAGCATAAAATTGATTGGCTTACAAGAAATATAATTCTTAAAGTCTACAATCTTTTCGATAACAAAAAAAAAAAAAAAAAAAAAAATTGCAAAAATTTACGAATGCGGCCAAAGCTACGTAAATTACAACACGTACAATAAAATTATCCTCACCTTCCTTAAGTATTATATAATGCTGAAGGTTGAAGACATCAAATACTGAAACTGAATGACTCCTCGCTGATAAGGCTATCATTTATCAATTACAAAAGACTTAGGCTTACAAGAGTAGAGAGTGAAGTAGGGACGTGATTTTTACACCGTGGTTTATTCCCGATGCATTTTTCAATAACTCGATTTAAATACGCCGTATTTTTTAAAAACCGGTAAAATATTAATCCATTCTGAAATAAATTCTTTGTTTGAAAACATTTTATCGTTAACAGGAGATTCTCTTCCTTCCAGGAATGCCTCCACTTCAAAACGGTCTTCCTGTATCATCATGCATCGCAAGGTCGCGGCCAATACGAACCCGAAACCTAATCTTTCCTTAAACTCCTTCTCAACCGTATCGAAAGTGAATCCTTCAATATCTCCCGTTATACTAATAAATGTGTCATAATATACTCGCAAAATATCTTGTAAATGTTTTGCTTTTACGTAGTCCTTTGCGCTCGTAAAAAGAAAATGATTAATGTCCAATCCGATGGAATTGTAGTTACAAAGTTGGTAATCTAAAAATCGAACGGACTCCACTTCTCCATAATTGTCATATTTAAACATCATATTTTCCACCCAGCAATCGCCGTGTAACAAAACATTAAAACTGGATTCTCTCCGCTTGTAGGTGTCAGTCATCAACTCGAATAATTTTCCTTCGAAGCTACGGAAAATGTTCCTATCTTCCTCACTGATCGGCCACAGATGTAAAAATTTTAAAAGATAAGTATATGATCCCTCTATCACTTTTCCAGGAAAGGTTTCTTCAGATTTTCTCCAATAACATTCTAAATAATCGTTTTTAAAATCTGAGTTTTTCCCCAGCAAAAGCAAACTGGAAGCATGCATTTTCGCGAGTGCTTTCACAACCAACAAAGAATGATCCAAATCGAAAGACGATGTTTTCTTTATTAAAATGTATCCATCTGCTTTTAAATCTTCCATAAAAACGGTACGATTTTCGACATCCGACAGGTATGTATACGGAAAAAACGGTTCAGCATTAATTTTGGTGCGCAATTCTTTATAAAGCAACGGCAATGTTTCGGACATCATTTTCATTTCCACTTTTCCGACTGGAAAATGCTTTGTCTCTTGTTCTGGCGATTCTTTCTGCGGAGTTATTTTAGCGATTAAGGTCCGTTTTTCACGTCGATTTTTTCTAATGTAAACGATCTCGATTCTGAGGATTTCGCATCCCAAATAGTGAACCCGAACTGATGTCCCCGGCGTAACTTTATAATTTTCTACTTTAACTGACTTGTCCTTGAAAAACATCCGGAGCATTTTTTCGATGTAATCAAACGTTATAAATGCCGGAGCTTGCACCGCATGGTTAGACTGGGACATTTTCAGATCTAAAAATATATTTGGAAAATAAAACATCTATTTGAATAAAAGTAAAATAAAAAGAAAACTTACTTCTTTTTTTTACGATCAAATAAAACACAACTAAATAACGATTTTCAACTGAGCTGCACTCTGCGATAACGTAATCAGTTAAAGAATCGTCAATAATACAGATAGAACATACATGCATTAGACTGTTAATTTAGTACTATGACGTAATAACACGAATAAGGAATAAGGACCTAGGGCAAGATGACTTTGTAGGATTAATTTTTTTTTTTTTAAATAAATAATTCTTTATTACTTGTCTTTAATCAATTGATTTAAACACCCCATATTTTTTGAAAATTGGCAAAATATTTACAAACTCAGAAATACATTCTTTATTCGAAAACATATCATCATTGGCAGCGCATGCTCTTTTTTCAAAAAATGCATCTAAATCAAAACCTTCATCTGCTACCATCATCCACCTCAATGTCGCAGCATGTACAAAACCAAAAGGTAATCTTTCCGCGAATTCTTTCCAAACGGTTTCGATACTGAATCCTTCAATTTCACCGGTTACACTTACGAAAGTATCATAGTATGTCTGGATAATATCTTCCAAATGTTCAATTTTGACGTAGGGTTTCGTGCTTGTAAACAAAAAATAAACTATATCCAACGCGATCGAATTATAATTAGAAAGCTGATAATCCAAAAATTTAACAGATTCAACGTTTCCTTTTTTATGTTTGAACATCATATTGGTGGTCCAGCAGTCACCATGAATCAAAACGTTAAAACTGGATTCTCTCAAATGGTAACAGTCGTCCATTAAAATGCTTAATTTTCCTTTAAAGCTGCGAAAAATATTTTTATCGTTTTCACTAATTGGCCACAAATGTAAAAATTTTAACAAGTAAGAGTACGATCCATCAACTATTTTTCCGGGGAATGATTCGTCGGCATTCTTCCAATAATATCCTAAATAGTCCTTTCTTAAATCAGGGATTTTCTGCAGCAGTAGAAAACCAGAAGCATGCATTTTTGCCATCGTTTTAATGACCAGCAGGGAATGACTTAAATCTAAAGATGATTTTCTGTCGGCGACTACATATCCGTCTGCTTTTAAATCTTCCAAGAAAATAACGCCATTTTCAATATCTGAGTGATATATATAAGGGAAAAACGGTATACTATCAGTTCTGGTCTGAAGTTCCTTATACATCAAAGGCAACGTTTCAGACATCATTTTCAGTTCTATTTTGACCACGTCAAAATGTTTCCTCATTTCCAACGATAATGGTGTCTGAGGAACACTTTTTGCAATTATGCTTACTTTCTCACACTGATTATTTCGAAAATACTCCACTTCTATTCTAAGTATTTGACCTATGTAATTGTCGCCGACTGATGATCCCCGTGATGCTTCATAACTTTTTACTTTAATGGATTTTTCTTTGAAGAAGTTTTGCAGTATTTTTTCCAGATAATGGGATGTAATGAATTTTGGAACAGCACCAGTGTGAAGGGCTTTTGACATTTTAAATCTAAAATTATAAAAAAAAATATGAGAACACTATACTTTATATTTAAGTATTTTCTATAAAAGCGAAATAATAAATAAATGAATAAAGCCAGCTTATGAGTTTTTTCACAACGGAATCTCACGAAGAACTGAACAATGATTCGAGACTAAACGACGTTCTCTGCTATCACATTATCAACTGAAGATCTTATATCTACAATAGAGTTGTAACTTACATGCATTTGATATCATTTGATCATTTGATTTATTTTGTGTGATAATATCAAAGGCAATGCTTCATAATTTTGTATTTGAATATAATTTTCATTTAAAAAATTTTGGAGCAATTTTTTTGCCGGATGTAATGAATAATGGCGGAACATCGCCTATGAGAAAGGCTTTGGACATTAAAATCTAAAAATGCAAAAAAATCGTATATTCTCTAAACGTATCGTTCCAATTTAAATTGCTACAAATCAAAATCGTATATGTGGAAATATTTTCTACAAAATGTAGGGGCCGTACACATATATAGTAAACAATTTTTTTTTTTTTTTTTTTTTTTTTGAACATTTTTGACCTGTCCCCGGGCTTAAACCGTTTTATGATTTTAGAGACCCTTCCCCCGCACCCCAGTTCCCTTCACTTGTGTAAAAATTAATTATTCATAATGTATCACGCCTTTTTCTTGCTATAAAGATGTATGAACACATTCATTTTTTTGAAACCTTTCATTATTTCACCCCATTTTGAATACATTCCTTTACAAGGACGAATGGAATGACGAATTTGAATTTTCCTGGCAGGTAAAAAGTTTTAAAAAAAACCGAATTTTTATGAGATAGGATACGATTAATTTTGTACTATGGCGTAACATAACAAATAGGATAATGGGCAAGACGACCGGTAGGATTAACTTTTCTTTAATTTTCATGCTTATTTTTAAATAATTTATTTAAATACTGCATATTTTTTGAAAATGGGAAAAATTTTTACAAATTCTGAAATGCATTCTTTATTAGAAAAAATATTATCGTTAGCAGGACATTCCCTTCCTTCAAAAAACGCCTCTAAATCAAAACCATCATCCGCTACCATACACCACTTAAGTGTCGAGCCAGCTACAAAGCCAAAAGGTAATCTTTCCACGAATTCTTTCCAAACTGTACTGATACTGAATCCTTCAATTTCACCGATTACACTTACGAAAGTATCATAGTATGTTTGGATGATATCGTTCAAATGTTCTGTTTTGACATAAGGTTTCGTGCTCGTAAACAAAAAATAAACTAGATCTAATGCGATCGAATTATAGTTAGAAAGTTGATAATCCAAAAATTTGACGGATTTAACTTTCCCGTTTTCATATTTAAACATCATGTTGCTCAACCAGCAATCACCATGTATCAGAACATTGAAACTGGATTCTTTTAGCTTGTGAGAATCGTCCATTAATTTACTAAATTTCCCTTTGAAGCTTCGAAGAAGGTCTTTATCTTCCTCACTGATTGGCCAAAGATGTAAAAAATTCAACAAGGTACCGTAACATGCTTCTATCGCTCTTCCTGGAAACGATTCGTCAGCATTCTTCCAATAATACCCTAAATAATCATTTCTTAAATCTGGAGTCTTCTGCAGCAGTAAGTAACTTGCAGCATGCATTTTCGCGATAGCTTTGATAACAAGTAAAGAATCTTCTAAATCAAAAGATGATTTTCTGTCCCCTACAACGTATCCGGCTGTCTTTAAATCTTCCATGAAAATAACTTCTTTTTCGATATCTGCGTGATATGCACTAGGATAGAAAGGTTCATCATCGATTCTGGTCCGCAGTTCCTTGTACAGCAAAGGTAACGTTTCCGACATCATTTTCAGCTCTACTTTAACCATGTCAAAATGTTTTTTCATATCTATCGATAATGGTGTCTGAGGAACACTTTTTACGATTATGTTTATTTTCTCACACTGATTATTTCGAATATACTCCACTTCCATTCTAAGTATTTGACCAATGTAATTGTCGCCGACTGATGACCCTCGTGATGCTTCATAACTTTTTACTTTAATGGATTTTTCCTTGAAAAAATTTTGCAGTATTTTTTCCAGGTAATCGGATGTAATGAATTTCGGAACAGCACCAGTGTGAAGGGCTTTCGACATTTTAAATCTAAAAATATAAAAAAATATGAGAACACTATATTTTATATTTAAGCATTTTCTAAAACACGGAAATAGAATAATATGCAAATAAATAAATAAATAAAATAAAGATAAAAAAGAATTGAATAAAGACAGCTTACGCGTTTTTTTTTTAACAACTGAAATCTTGCGAAGAACTGAAAGATGATTCGCAACTGAACGACCTTCTTTGCGATCACATTATCAATTGAAGATCTCATATCTACTAGTACAATAGAGATGCGACTTACATGCATTTGATATCATTAATTGCGTGCGATATAATCATAATTATTTAAATGTCAATATCTGATCTGCTGCCTTGTTTTGAAGCAGAAATTGATTTTCGCCTATTTGATGATTAATATGTTATTATCTATTTGTGATCTTTCTGAAATTCATATCTTCAATCTGTCTCCTTTCTCTATTGTTACACCTCGTACCACAAGACCTCCACCAATGTATGTATGCATATTTGTTTCCTGGCGCACCAGTTGGATTAATTTGAAAAAAATAATGTCTGATTAGTAAAAGAAAATCTCGAAATTATTTTATTTTAACATAAATAAGCCGTAGTGCTTAAAAATCGGCAGAAGATTAACTAGTTCTAAAATAAATTCCTCTCGTCGATAAATTTTCTCACAAGCAGAACCTTTTTCGTCTTTCAGAAATGCATCCAAATCGAAGCCTTCTTCAGCGGTCATTATAAAACGAAAGGTTGTCGCTACAGCGAAACCAAACCCTAGTCCTTTTACGAATTCTTGCCGTACTTTATGCAGCGTAAATTCTTTGATTCGTCCTGCGATATCAACAAACGTATCAAAATATGTTTGTAACACCTCTTCCAAATGTTGAGTTTTAACGTATTCCATCGCACTCGTAAATAAAAAATAATTAAGGTCCAGTCCCAGTGAATTGTAATTCGATAGTTGATAGTCCAGTAATTTGACAGAATGAACTTTTTCATTTTCATATTTGAACATCAAGTTGCTGGTCCAGCAATCACCGTGAAGTAAAACATTGAAATTGGACTCTTTCATTTGACAGGTTTCCGTCATTAAATCAGCTAACTTTCCGTCAAAGCTCCTGAAAATGTCTTTGTCCGCACTGCTGATCGGCCGTGAATCGAGAATTTGTAGAAGAGTTTTATACAATCGATTCATTAATTTTCCGGGAATAGCTCCTTCAGATGTTCTCCAAAAACACTCCATGTATTCACTTTTGTAATCTGGATTTTTCTCAAACATAATATAACTGGAAGCATGCAATTTAGCCAAAGCTTTAACTGTAAGTAATACGTGTTCTAAATCTAACGACATTTTTCTATCTGCTAAAAGATACCCGTCCATTTTCAAATCTTCCATGAATATGATATTGTGATTAATATCTGTATGGTATACGTTCGGAAAAAATTGCTCTACACCGATTTTTCCACTCAATTCCTTAAAAATTAGTGGCAGAGCTTTCGACATCATCTTCATTTCCACGGAGAACACATCAAAATTTTTATTGACTTCTTTGGATAGCTCAGTTTTTGGCAGAATTTTAGCGATGATGTCCCGTTTTTCACTATGACCGTTTCTCATGTATTCTATCTTTATATTAAGTACCTGACTTATGTAATTGTTTCCTACTGATGAAGCTCGTGTAATTTCATATTTTTTAAGGGTAACCGAATCGTCGTTGAAAAAATTTTGCAACATTCTTAGGATGTAATCCGAAGTTATGCAAGTTGGAATTGGAGCCGAGTGGTTGGACATCAAAACCTAAAGACAGTAGCTAAGGTATTAGTTATCACTTATTCCATAAGCAGTAAGAAGAGATTTTGGTTACTCACGTATTATAATTATCCCTGCACTGCCTGACTGTTGTGACTAAAGATTGAACACTAAAAATCTTTTAGCTGCTTCAGCGATGTGTTAATTTTATCTTTGAAAATTCATGTACGAGATATGATAATGCATAAAGTGCGTTGGGACAAGAAAATTCGTGTAGTTATTTTTGATTGATATCCGATAAATAGTACGTTCAAAAACATGCTCAAATAAATGGCAATCTTATTTTAAATGACGTCGTAATAAAATATCAGTGATTGGTTGTTGTTGTTGGTCATTCTGTCCAAAGACAGGTTTTGCCACCGGCCATAAGGCGGGGTTCAAGGAACTGCAATGGTACTTTTGAGGAAGAATTTCCCCAAGAAGGTGGTTTTCCTTTTGCCTTCCTTCTTTGACATACCATTGGATATTTGTACTCCAAATGGAGTACTGGCCATAATTTTAATCTTGCACTTGTAACGAGATTTTCTTTATAATAAGGTAATCCGCCGTACAAAGTGCGTCAATGATTGGTATTCAACTTCAATTATATTAAACTGCAAACTTTCAGAAGTTTCCAAGGTTCAGCAAATGAAATGTTAATAAAAATCTTAATACACTTTTTTTTTGTCACAACTCCTTTCTAAGGCGTTGGTTACATTACTCGAACATTTCTGTTCGAAGAGTTTCAAAAATTTTTTCTCGATGAAAGTGTTTACACTTTTCAAACAAAGTTTCGATGATGTTCGATGATGTTTGATGATGTTTGACGTTATTTTTGGGGTTGTATTATATTTTTTACGTAATGGGAGGGTACATATATCATCGACCGAGTACCCATATTAATTTAAGTCATTTTTTTCCTACACGCGGTAGGAAAAAAAGACTGAAAAAAAGTTGGGAGGGAAAAAAAAAAATCCCGATTAATTTTTATTCAGAATCGGAATCGAAATCGGAATCTGCTGTATTTCGAAAGTTATTATATATGTGTACCCTCCCATTACGTAAAAAATATAATACAACCCCAAAAATAACATCAAACATCATCAAACATCATCGAACATCATCAAACATCATCGAAACTTTGTTTGAAAAGTGTAAACACTTTCATCGAGAAAAAAGTTTTGAAACTCTTCGAACAAAAATGTTCGAGTAATGTAACCAACGCCTAAAGGCTCCTATTTGTTTCAATAACGGGTAAAAACGCGTCGAAAACTGCATACTGTCGTCTGCTATTCTGATAAAATTGCGGCTTGCATTGGATTGGCTGTAAAATATTCCCTTCTCGTCTTAAGTTATATACAGTAGCAATTCATCCGAAACCGGACGTCATTTTACCAAAATAGCCACCAAGCCGAGAGCCCCCTAGAGGATTTAGTTTGCTCCAAAAATCACCGCTGTCTGTTTGTAGGATCCCTGTCATTGTTTTGACTCGTGCTCTGGGAGATGTATCAAAATTTTAGATTAATTGTCCACTCGAATTGGGTCAGAGATGCTACAAATGATCTATTAAAAGCGCAAAAAATACACAGTTTCTGGTCCCTGTTCAATTCCGCATGAGCGTATTACAAACAAAAATTAATAAGAGCCTTAAAATTTTTTCTTTAATAAAGTAGACAGACAAGTTAAAAACTGTTTAAGAAATTTTAGAAATTAATCAGGCCAAAAATCCAACATTTCCTCTGAACTTATTAGGAATTAGGGAATAAAAGTTATGAGAAATATGAATTTTACTTACAAAGAACCAGAGCAAATAAAAGGCTTTTTTCGGTAATTTCCGAAATTTCCATGTTCACGTTTGGGCATGCTAGGATTTACCCCGAAAAATCGTCTTGAAAAAGTAACCAGCTGCCCGCACAAGTTTTATTGCTGGAGCAATTCAATATAAATATTTGAAACTGGCACCGAAAAAAGCCTCTTAAATTCGTTCAGAACTTTTACGAATAACTTACGATGAATTTTCCTGGTTAAAAAAAAAGAAAAGAAGAATAGGGTGAACCGACTAATAGATGAACAAATCTGTTTTCTTATTCGAATATTAGCTACACGAATTTTATAATTGAAGGAAAACAAATAGAAAAGTAAACTATTGTTCTTCAGCTTTCTTTGCAATATAAAATCATGGCAAAACGCACAAAAATTATGTTAAAATAAAAAGTTTTAAAAGTTGAGGTAACTAACTGGCTTGTAAAACTTGACAGAAGTTTAAGGATGGCACTTTTTCTTATTTTATAAAATAGAGTTTTATAAAGCAAAAATTAGTTTTTCCGGCATATTCGAACTATTTTCAGAAAGAAAAAGGTTATATTTACCTAAAAAAACACGTCCCATTTAAAAATTATGATGTTAAAATGCATTTATTTTTAATGTTCATCAATGGGACTGGTGAAACTAGAAAAACCAATAAATGAACAACATGGCACTGCATATAAATCACTAGCACTAACGCGTGTATTTTTATTGAAAAACACCGAAATTATTGTTTTTAAATGTTTTTTCATTTTTATTTTGCAGGATTTTAATAAAAACATCAAAAAATAAACATAGAAGCCATTTTTTTTAGAACTAATCGAATTTATTGAGACTATTCAAGTGTTCATTTACTGGGTTTTCACCGTTCATTATTTGGTTGCGGTCCCAGACAAAAAAATTCTGTGGATTAATGGTGGATTCCACGTGGAATTTTTTGGTGGATCCACGGTGGAACCACGATGGATCCAACAGTATTCCACCTGGATTTTAAGTCTTTTTCCACCATTTTTCCAGTTTATGTTTTTCCACCACTATTTTATCACTTTTCCACCATTTTTCCACCAAAAGTAGTGGAAATGTGGTGGAAAAAGTCTTAAAATCCACGTAGAATACTGGTGGAACATTCACAATTTTTCCACGGTAGAATCCACCTGGATTCCAGGATCCACTTTGTCTGGGGTGTTCATTTATTGGGTTTTTCTGATTTTTTCGCTATTTTCTTAAATATTTCCTTTTTCAGCTTGTTTTATTGCATTTTTAAGACTTTTTCTTGCTTTTTAATAAATTTTTGACATTATAGTAAAATTTTAGCTTAAAGGCACCCATACGTTTTATTAAAATAAAATCTAAAGTTCGATTTCTTCTTAACTGTTCATTTATTGATCGGTTCACCCTATTTTAATTTTCAAAAATATATTTATTTCTTAAAAAGAACAATCTTTAAATCGGTTTTTAAACTCAAAATAACGAACAATGTAAAAACTAACGTCGTTTAAAAATTCCAAATTTCTTAAAAACCGGCAATAGATTGGACAATTCTGAAATAAATTCTTTCCTCTGGAACATTTTATCATTATTCGGCGCTTCTTTTCCTTCTATTACCCCATCCAAATCGAATCCTTCTTCAGCAGTCATCACGCAACGAAACGTTGTTGCCACTGAAAAACCGAATCCCAACCCATTTATGAATTCTTGTCGTACGGTATTTACTGTAAATCCTTCCATTTCTCCCGCAACTTCAACAAAAGTGTCAAAATACGTTTTGAAGACGTCGTCCAAATGCTTAATTTTTACATATTCCATGGCGCTAGTAAATAAAAAATAATTCAGATCCAGTCCCAGTGAATTGTAATTTGCTACTTGGTAGTCCAACAATTTGACAGACGTAACCTTATCGTTTACGTATTTAAACATCATGTTAGTCGTCCAGCAGTCACCATGCAACAGGACATTGAAGTTTGATTCTTTCCTTTGATAGGCTTCGGTCATCAGATCCGCTACCTTTCCTTCAAGACTTCGAAGAATATTTTTATCATCCTCACTTATTGGATACAGATGCAAATACTTGATTACGTATGTAAACGATTCGTTCATTAATTTTCCAGGAAAAGCGTTCTCAGTCCGCTTCCAAAACCACTCTGAATATTCTTCCTTAAGAGCTGGGTTTTTCTTCAACAGTAAATAACTAGCAGCATGCATTTTGGCAAGGGATTTCGTCACCAGTAACACGTGTTCCAAATCCAACGATAACTTCCTGTCTCTTAATATGTACCCATCCGCTTTTAAATCTTCCATGAATATGATATTGTTAGCGATATCCGAATGATAGGCATAAGGGAAAAATCGTTCGCTTTTAATTTTGGAGCACAATTCCTCATAGAGCAGAGGAAGCGTTTTTGACATCATTTTCATTTCAGTCGTAAATACGTCGAACTGTTTCTGAAATTCTTTGGATAAATCGGTTTGTGGAAGAGCTTTGGCAATGATACTTTTTTTTTCGCTTTTACCATCCCGGACGAAGTCCAGTTCTATTCTAAGTACCTGACCTATGTAATTATCTCCCACTGACGATCCCGATGCGATTTGAAAATCTTTAATGATAATCGAATTTTCGCCATAAAATTTTTGTAGCATGCATTTCATGTAGTGCGAAGTAATGCACGTTGGAGTTTCGACTGTATGATTCGACATAGTACCTTTAATAGTAAATTTAAAATAAAATCTCAACTACTTTATAATGAAATGTCATAACTATACTCACGCTGACTTACTTTCAAAGCGACTTTTACTGCTGAAAGACTAAAACAATAATGTCTGAAAAAACCACAAAAATAAAGGAACTGATTTCAAGGCTGAGAGCATTAAGTGATGTTGATAACTGTCATTAATTCGTGTGCAGCAGCAGACAATGGAAATGACGATTTCGTCTTTTAAAAAAAAACTCTTTCAACTGTCCTAGTAATGGATTTATGCAGTTTACACAAATAAAAATAATAATAGGTATTTGAATTTTTTCTTTGCTCAAGATAATGTTTTTGCATACAGTATTCATAGTTACATCCGATTTATAACTGCGATACCCCTATATTGCACAATTATTAAAATCAAAAAATCAAAATCAAAACACGTCTTTATTTTGAAAGTGTTGAAATTTCCCTCCGGGAATCAGTCTGCCATCTAATGTAAGACCAAATGTTTGAAATTTTTAGAAAAATCATGACCGATGGTGTCTAAATCCTGTATTTCCAGAAGCAGCCAAGTTAATTTCGCAACAACTTCTTTCAGCTAATATAGTCCTTCCTTAACAAAAAATAGGACATTTTTTGAAAAAATATAGGACCGGTTTTTATTAATTCTCGATGATTTTTGGCGGGTAGCAACTTGTAATGAAATGTAGGTGGTGATTAGTTTGAGCCAAATTGGTTCAGCGAATCGGAAGCAGTGAGTGAAAACGTTAAATTTTCAGTAATTTTTAAGTATTTTTGGACTATAAATCGCGAACGCAGCTTCTGATTGAGGCCAATTTTCGTACTATAGGAAATATTAATCGAGATACGCTACCATTGAAATTTGGTTAAATTAAATTCTGTTGAGTGTTTCAGAAACGGTGAGCAGGGCTAAAAGTATGGGTATAGGTCTAAAAACTGATATCTCCAACTTTTGAAACATCACGATATAACGTAATCGATTACGTCATTAAAGCGATTTGGTCGTGCTGATTGTCGGGATGCTCGTGGGAGCTAACGAAAAATTAACCGTATTTTTGAAAATATTTTCGGGGTGGAGGTTTCCGAATCTGCAATAATTTTTCCGAAATTTGAATTCCTTATGCCCATACTGCGGCTTTGGTAGACCTCTGATCAAAAATCTAAGTTTTTTTGTGGACGTCCACGTGAAAACCTGCCTTCTGGAGCATGGCGGAGAAAACGTTTTGTTTGTAAACAATGTCCTTCTTTTTAAGTTAAACTTCCACAGCCTTCTAAGTACCATTTCCCAAAAGACAGGTTTTCTTATGGATGTACACATTTTTGAGAATATTATCGGGGTAGAGGATTCCGAATTTTAAATTATTTTTCCGAAATTCGAATTCTTTATGCCCGTACTCGGCTTTGATAGACCTCTGATCGAAAAACTAACCATATTTTGAGAATTATTTAAATAGTCGATAAAGCACTTTGATCTCATTTTTTTTTTGACTAAAGTTAAGTTTTTTACTAGGGATTAATAATTTAATTTTTTATTTTCAATTAAATTACAAAATCAGTCACATATTTAAATAGTCTTTTAAAAAAAAAGTAGAAAAAAAATATGATACAGAACTCTAATCGACCGACGTCGCGTAATTGCGATTAAAACAGAAAATCGGCATCAACATCAAATTCGAGCACTTAAAAACTATTATTTTCACCAATACTTGACTTACGTGCGGCGTAATGATTTGACTGGGATACTTTTCAATAAATAGCATTTTTACCATTTAAGATGTTATCAATCATTCGAGAAAGCTGAGTCTGCGTAGTTGTAGTACGATTTACAGTATTATCGTCGTCGATAGAGAAGAAGAATATAAAATTTTTTTTTTCGTAAGTAAAGATTTCCGATCGTAAGTACAATCTTATTTACAATATATATGTCATTCATACTGTAGAACGTGTATATACTTTTAGGTTTAAAATAAAATGTCCAACCATTCTGAAAGCGCTCCAACATGGATAAATTGCGATTATCTAGAAAAAATGCTACGAAATTCTTTAAAAAACGAGTCCATACACGTTTACGATTTTGATATCGGACCGGGATCATCGTTCGGCGACAATTATGCTAGTCAAGTATTTCGAATTAGATGTTTCTGTTCAAAACCGGATGATCAGAAAGAAACAATCAGCGTCATCGCTAAACTTATTCCAAACACAGATTTAGCTGAGAAACTTAATAAAGGATTTGATTTGTACAAGACAGAAATTAAAATGATGTCGGAGACACTGGAGCTGCTGTACGGGGAGATACGCTCAAAAACGGATACGCAGCGCTTTTTCCCGAAATTTTACAAAATGGATTTCGAAAATAAAATGCTTTTTATGGAAGATTTGAAAACCGAAGGGTATGTTTTAACGGATCGAACGTTATCTCTGGATTTGGATCACGTTGTTTTGGTCATAAAAGCATTAGCCACAATGCACGCTGGTAGCTATCTTCTCCTTCGAAAAATTCCGGATTATAAAAATAATTATTTAGATTCAATGTTTGAGAGAAAAGAAGAAAGTTTCTTAACAACATTTGCTGAAGCAACGAGGAAATATTTTTTAGGATCATTACATTTATGGTCAATTAGTGAAGAAGATAAAGACATTTTTCGAAAATTAAAATTCTACGATTTGGCGGTGGACAGTTACGAAAGGAAGGATTCAAGCTTTAATGTACTCCTTCACGGGGATTGTTGGATGAATAACATGATGTTTAAATATCAAAATCGAAAACCCGTCTCTGTGAAATTACTCGACTATCAACTGTCGAATTACAACGCGATCGGTTTGGACTTGAATCACTTTTTATTTTCGAGTGCAACGGAAAACGTAAAACTGGAGCATTTGGAAGATATTCTCCAAACGTACTATGACACTTTCGTTAGTATAACTGGAACGATCCCTGGATTCACAATGGATACAGTTCGGAAAGAGTTCACCGAAAGAATGGGATTCGGGTTTTTCATGGGGTATTTGCTTCGACCTGCTATGACTGGAGAAATTCGCTTCGACATAGAGGCAAGCATTGAAAACCGGGAATCGGAAACTAATGACAAAATGTATCAAAACGAAAAATTTATATCCGAAGCAGAGAAATTGTTACCGTTGTTCAAGAAATACGGAGCATTTAAATAATTAATAAAATTATTAAATTTTAAAAATTTTAATTTTAATATCTAAAAAAGGGTAAAACCGCCTATGGAAGCAAAAATAACTATCTCTATACTGGAATTGACTGTTTGTTTACATAAGTTAAAAATAGAAGGGATATGCAATTCCGAAATTGAGATACGTTATTTTTGTTTACATAAGCAGTAGGGTGCGTCGAAAATCAAAAATTTTGGATTTTCAAAATGCCTGATAGCGCAATCGCGGCGTTTTTATCATTTATAAAAATTTTTTCCTTTTTGAAATTTTTGTAAAATGACGTCTTGAGGTTTCGCAAGAGGGCCAAAGTATTGCAAAACTCCGTAAGGGGTCATGTACATATTACGTAAGCATGTTAAGGGGGGGGAGGGGGTCTCGTAAATGCTTACAACACCTTACCAAGGGGAGGGGGGGATCTCAAACTTTCTTACGTAAGCTTTTTTCTACTCTGACCAGGAATTTTTGAAAATAAAATAAAATAAAATAATTAATTAATTAATTTTCATGTTTTCTTAAAATATTGTAAATGTTGCGGCGAGCTAATATTACATTACTTTGTTACCGTCTAAATAAAGGTAACCTTCTCTTTAATTTTTCTCAATATAGGTGTTTATATTGGTTTATTTTAGTTCCATGAATTATGGGGAAAATTACCGAAATCAAGTGCCGTTGGTTCCATTAAAAAAAAAAAAAAAAAAAAAACTTACGTAATATGGAGGGGGGGGGGTTGCCAAAATCTTACTCATGCTTACAACGGGGGGGGAGGGGGTTGAAAATGGCAAAAAAAATGCTTACGTAATATGTACATGGCCCCTAAAGGATGAAAATTCGACTTTTGGATTTTTCTGAAAAAAGTATCGTTCTCTATCGGATTTTTAACGTCGATTTCAAAAATGAAATCGGTTTGCGTCTAACTATTTTTTTTCTTGAGATTTCGTAAAAAATGTGACAAAAATATTGGAATTTCAAATTTTTGCCATATTTATGCCATTTGGCCTGTATCTCAAGAGCAAAAGTAGTTAGACGCAAACCTATTCCGTTTTCGAAATCTGCGTTCAAAATCCAAAAGGAAACGATACTTTTTTTTACAAAAATCCAAAAGTCGAATTTTCATTCCTTATGAAGTTTTGCAAAATTTTGGCCCTCTTGCGGAACCTCAAGACCTTATTTTCAAAAAAATTCAAAAAGGAAAAAAAAAAATTGCAAATTATTAAACGCAGCTATTGCTCTATCAGGCATTTTGAAAATCCAAAATTTTTGATTTTCGACCCATTTTAATAAGCAGAAAATGCCTAAAAAATATTTAATTTTTTTCCAAAAAAAAAAAAAAAAATAAAATAAAATCAAATAAAATAAAATCAAATAAAATAAAGATGTTTTAAGCATTTTCCTTCACTGACATCCTTACACTTTAATCGATAAAAAATTTATGCTTAATCAAACGATACACTCATCGTCCAAACTTTTAAAAGGTCACAAAGCTTAAAAAATGTTACTCCCACATGATTTGAAATCAGGCTAGACTCCGAACAATGGTATGCAGAAAACTTTATATTAAAATTCGCAAATAAGCAGTATTAAAGAAATTAATAACAATAGCAAAATAACCCGAGACCTTGTATGACGTTACGTCACTGGACATCTAGCGGAGAATCTGATATTTAAGATAATTGACATTTAAAGTAACTACGGCAACGTGAAGTGTACGAACACATACTTAGTTCAAGGTCGCGTTTAACTCATATTCGCCTTCATTATACATCAGCTGCAGAAACTACTGACACGTTTTTCAGTCAATTTTAGGAAGCTCCAACAGGTAATTATTTTTTTTATATAATCCATCATACTGTATCTACGATATATCACCAGTACATATCACAAATTAAACAGAAAAAAAAAAAATCACCCGTAACCGTACCGCTATCAAATATTTTCACATGTTATGCAATATTAATTTTAATTATTATTTATCTATATATATATATATATATTTTTTTTTTTTTTTTTTTTTCACATCAAAACGAAATCTTATATTTATATCAACGATCAAAAACAAGCATGATTTTACAGTTCGTATATATGCATTTGAATATTTTTCGCCTATTATAAACTTATATCTAAAAATGACTTCGCAGTTTAGCCTCGCGACTATTATTTAATTCGTTTTTGCCGTTCATGATGATAATTACGTATCAAACAGTGATGAGCCTCTTTTCAGTCGTTATCATTCTCTCAGTCAATCGAGATCTATTTTTTTAAAAGTGTTTTCAGAAACGTTACGTTTTTATCGTAAGTACTGAATTTTTTCCCATTCCTAAATTACCTCGATTTTTACCTGCGTTATATGTTACTTTTCTAGTTTGAAAGAATAAAAAAAATGTCGAACCATTCCGGAAGCGCCCCGACATGGATAACTTGCGAATATTTGGAAAAAATGTTGCAAAATTCTTTGAAAAACGACTCGATACATGTTCATGATTTTGATATTGGAGCAGGGTCAGCTCCTGGAGATAACTATGCGTGTCAGATATTTCGAATCAAATGCGATTGTACTATCGACAACAAAAAAGAATCGAAAAGCATCATCGCCAAGGCGGTTCCGAAAACGGATTTAGCCAAAGAATTATCCAAAAACTTCGATCTGTTTGAGACGGAGATAAACATGTTTTCGGAGACGTTGCCGTTGCTTTATGAAGTGGTACGACAAAAAATCCAATCAGAGCGGTTTTTTCCGCAGTTTTACAAAATGGATGAGGAAAATAAAATATTCTTCGTGGAGGATTTGAAAGCGGATGGGTACGTTTTAGCGAATAGGAAAATTTCGTTTGATTTGAATCACGTAACTTTGGTCATAAAATCATTAGCTAAATTGCACGCTTCGAGTTATATTTTCTTTCAAAAAAATCCGACTCACAGAGACAAGTACTTGGATTATTTTTTCAAAAGGCAAAAGGAAGAAACCTTCATGGAAAAAATGACGGTAGGAATAAGCGGTTGTTTTCGACAGCATTTAGACTTATGGCCAATCACCGAAAAAGATAAAGACATTTTCCAAAAAATTGACCTATACGAATTGCTGTTAAAAAGCTACGAAAGGAAGGAGTCCAGTTTCAACGCGTTAAACCATGCAGACTGCTGGACAAATAACATGATGTTTAAATATAAAAATGGAATTCCGATATCAAATAAATTATTTGATTTTCAATTGTCTAACTACAATTCCATTGGGTTGGATTTGAACTATTTCTTGTTTACCAGCGCGCACAAGGATGTAATGCTAAATCATTTGGAAGATGTTTTCCAAATATATTATGACACTTTCGTTAGTATCACAGGAGAAATAGAAGGATTCACACTGGACACAATTCGTAAAGAGTTTACAGAAAGATTGGGACTTGGTTTTTGCGTTGGGGTTATGTTTCGACCAGGGATGGTTGCAGATACACCTTTTGATATAGACGCTTATTTCGAGGGCAGGGAATCAGAAAGCAATACTAAAATGTATGGAAGTGCAGAATTTATCTCAGAAATCGTCAAACTGTTACCTTTATTTAAGAAACACGGAGTGTTCAGATAATTTAAAACTTTCCAAGAAAAAAAAATTAATCACATGTTGCATTTTTCACTATAAGTATTAAAAATATTCCCCATTTATAGGGAATAATAATTTTCAAATTCTTTACATAAATAGTCGTCAGTTTATAAGTACAATGGTAATTCGATACCAGAAAGGTTTTATGAAGTGCTTTAGTTTAGAAGTATTTAAAAACTGACTTAAGGTATTAGCACCACTGTAGTTTGATTAAATCGAGCCATAATGCAAGCAGTTATGAAGTAGGACTTTCAAAAACATAATTTTGTATTTTTTATACACTGAAATGCAGTAATGCCCCGTAATATAATCAATTCAGCACCGCCGATTTTTGATCGCAAAAAGCGAAAATTTTAATATCCGAGTTTCACTTATTGCTATACTGCGGAATTTTCGACAACTTGATTGCAATACAAGAACTTTTTTTACATTAAATGATAATAAACATAATGAACGTTTTCCAAAAATGTGTCTTTTTATTAATTTTTTAAATTTTACAAATAAATTTTTTTTTTCAATTTCACAACTTGGAACGCCGTTATCTATCATCAATTTTTTGAATCTTATAACGGAAATCAATAGCTTGTAATTTTTCTGGGAAGGGTTGAAAAGGCCATGCAAATCGAAATTTATTCAATGCCTGTTTTTATAATAACTGGAAAAATTGATTATTCTTAAAACTCAATTGCTATGGGCAAACAACGAATTAGATAAAAATGCAATGAACTGAGTTCGATAGCAAACTAAAAAAAAAATAACTGTATATATTGAAATAATTAATGAAAGGAATAGTTTCCAAGCATTTTTTCTAATCTAATTTTCCTAAAATAATATTTCTAATTCTAATTTTCCTAGTCTTTTTTTTCCTAATCTATTTTTCTTAAAAATTAAAATTCTTAAAACTATTTTTCTTTAAACGATTTTCACTCGATTTCTAACAACTCAATCACCGCCCCCAAAAAATATAGGCTTACAATTGCAACGGCACAAGAGATACTATTTTAAAAAAAGTTTTTTTTAGGAATAATAATTTTAGGAAAATTAGTTTTAAGGTTCTAGTTCCTTTGCAAAACCGGCCAATCAGCCGGGCGGTATAAACTTTTCAGCGATAAAAAAAGTTTAATTAATTTTTTTAATTTTTTATTTTCCAACAAACCTATAAAACTGCTTTAAGGCAGGGGGGGTGTAATTCTCTCAGTTGGGGTTATCGGTATAGGGATCAAAGAGGGAACCAGGAAGATGTTCAGTAAAAGAATACACCAAAGGCACTCGAAGAGTGGACTTGAACCACCGACCTTCCGGTTTCATGACGGCTGCTCTACCACTGAGCTACCTCGGGCTATGATGCATAATTTTTTTAAATTCGGTTTTTTACATATGAAAGATCGGATGGCACCGAAATTGTGCCAAAACGTTTTGTTATGTTTAAAAAGGCAAAGATTCGTCATTGAAAATACCGTACTGAGGGGTTACATTAAAATTCTTAAAACTATTTTTCTTTAAACGATTTTCACTCGATTTCTAACAACTCAATCACCGCCCCCAAAAAATATA
Organism: Liposcelis bostrychophila; assembly: GCA_037577465.1. NCBI lineage: Eukaryota > Metazoa > Arthropoda > Insecta > Psocodea > Liposcelididae > Liposcelis > Liposcelis bostrychophila. The sequence continues at coordinate 13,036,640 of CM075210.1, forward strand.
GGCTTACAATTGCAACGGCACAAGAGATACTATTTCTCGCATCATTTTTAAAATCGAATATTTTTATAACGAAGCTAATTTAAAGGACCATTTTACTAAATAATATACTTTTTCACTTCTGTTTGTTATTACGTGTGTAATACTGAGGAGATTTCCAATCTGCCTTCAAAAACATGAAGGGAGATCCTTCAGCTTTCAAATGATACCCTTTTTTAATGGTTATACTTTTTCTACGTCAATCTACGGCTCAATTTCCCGAACGCCCTCAACGATCTGAAAGTGGGGTAATTTTGGACATTTTTGTTTCTGCATCCGTAACTCCGTAATTAAAACAATAAAAGGGCGAAAAAATATTCTCAAAGCATATTACGGTTAATAAATAAACAATTTTTATTCCGTTAAATAATTTTAAAAAGATAAAATGATTTAGAAAAATGAATTCTTTGACACCAAAATAAAATGTGTTTAAATGAATAAAATGGCTGATTAACATGGCGTTTATGGATTTTTTACAAACATTTTTTTGTTAATTCTTGTTTTTCTACTCTCGGGAAAATACATTTGGAAAGAAATTTTTTGGGTAGTTAAAGGATGATGTAGGGCAAGTGCCGAACGTGTTTGAACCTGAATACGGCTTTCAGATATCGTTGGAGGGACCTTAGTATTCCGATCTTTGAAGTTTTTTCCCGTCTCGCATCATTTTTAAAATCGAATATTTTTATAACGAAGCTAATTTAAAGGACCATTTTACTAAATAATATTCAAGAAGCTTCACTTTATGAAATGCAATCGTTGTTTGGGCTTTTCCTTGTTCTCTTTTCAAGAATTTAAAAGAAAATCGAAGTGTCCAAAGTTACCCGCTCGAGTACAAAGTAACCTCTTGATTTGATACGGTATATGAAAAAGGTTTTATGGTTCCTAAATTTGATAATTTTTTTAAATTGTTTTCGAAATAAAAAATTAGACGCCATTTTGCTTTTTGTTTCTGAAATAATTCGCGGTTTCACCGCTAGAGCGCTGTACTAGTCTTCTGAAAGGAACATTTTTTTTTTTTTTTTTGTTGCGAAAACAGTTAACTGTTATCATTCTTCACTGAGCATCTAGAAAAAAATCTAATACCCATATTTAAATTTAAAAAAATTGCAGTTCCCCAATGTAGGCCGCCTCTAAAGCTCCCACATATTTCATTTCACATATGCTATGCAAAGTTTTTGATTATCATTAGATTAATTTTTGCTTTTCTACACGATATAGTTAATTTTCAACAGAGACAAGCCTCTATTCAGTCGTTGTCATTCACCCGGTCTGTAAAGATAAACGCTACTTTAATCAGCAAGATACTAATTAATGTAAGTTGATATTCTTCTTCCGTAAATTTATTCAACTTTTATAGAGTGTGCTTATTATTTTTTTTAGTTTGGAAAAAAAAAAAAAAAATGTCGAACCATTCCGGAAGCGCCCCGACCTGGATAACTTGCGAATATTTAGAAAAAGTGTTGCAGAATTTTTTTAAAAAGGAGTCTATATGTGTTCATGACTTTAATATTGTGCCAGGGTCATCGGTTGGAGATAACTTTGTGTGTCAAATATTTCGAATTAAATGCGATTATACAATGAACAGCAAAAAAGAATCGAAAAGCATAATCGCTAAAATTCTTCCACAAACGGAATTGGTCGATGAATTTACTAAGGTGTTTGATTTCTTCAAGACTGAAATAACAATGTTTTCGGAGACGTTGCCGTTGCTTCAAGAAATCCTAACGGAAAAAATTGAAACGGAGCCATTTTTTCCCCATTTCTACGAAAAGGATGTAGAGAATAAAATTTTTTTCATGGAGGATTTAAAAGCCGATGGGTACGTTTTAGCGAATAAAACGGTTTCGCTGGATTTAAATCACGTATTTCTCGTCATAAAAGCATTGGCTAAATTGCATGCTTCGAGTTATCTTTTTTTCAAAAGAAATCCTGATCAAAGAGACAAATACTTGGATTTTTATTATAAAAGGGGACAAGAAGGGAACCTCATTGCAAAAATCGGAGAAGCCATGATCGGCTGTTTTCGACAACAATTGCACTTATGGCCAATCAGCGAACAAGACAAAGAAACTTTTCGAAAAATTGATTTACACGAATTATTGTATAAGAGTTACGAAAGGAAAGAATCCAGTTTCAACACGTTAATCCATGCAGATTGCTGGACAAATAACATGATGTTTAAATATAAAAATGGAAATCCCATATCGTGTAAATTATTTGATTTTCAATTGTCCCACTATAATTCGATTGGGTTGGATCTGAATTATTTCTTATTTGCCAGCGCGCAGGAATATGTAAAGCTGAATCATCTGGAAGATGTTTTCCAAACATATTATGACATTTTTGTTAGCATCACAGGAGAAATAGAAGGATTCACACTGGACACAATCCGTACAGAATTTACAGAAAGGATGGGATTAGGATTCTTCGTTGAGCTCATTTTTCGACCAGGGACGGTTTCAAATACATATTTTGATTTTGACGCTCAAATCGAGGATGGAGTGGAGGATAACAATAGTAAAATGTATCAAAATGCGCAATTCATGTCAGAGATGATTAACTTATTACCCTTGTTCCGAAAATATGGAGTCTTTAAATGACGTATTAAAAATTAAAAAAAAAAATTGTGTAAGTGTTTTAGAAAAGGTACAAAATGAGAGTTGCTGCTTAGAAGGATGTGAAATTCAAAGTCTTAACAAAATGATTTTGTGCACAAACAAAACATTCTATGTTACGTTTCCCACTAGATGATTTTTTCAAAAGACACACATAAATAAAAAATATAATGATAATTAAGAGAAATATTATGCTGCATACTTTGTTCATATCTATTTAATAAAATCGAGTTTTAAAATGCTTTTAATGTTTTTTAATCGTCAGTTAATTTTATTAACTGACTTATCCAATGCCTAAAAATTAATTTTTTACGCATTTAATTATAACTACAAAAATATAGGACAAACTCAAAAAATAGGACTTTTATAGGACACTACCCGTTCCTCGAGGAGTTTCGAGCCGCCCTCGACCGGAGGTACATGAGACTTACGTTAAGCTCTACGGCTAAATTTAAATAATTTTTTTTTGTACAATTAACGGTACAATCTCCAACTATAAATAATTTCTTTCAAATTTCAAAAAAATTTCAATTTCGATTTTTTTCCGGGTTCATTCCCATACTTACAGAAAAAAATTGAATAGATTTTCACCAATCCTAATTCAAATTGGCAATAGACCACATTCAAAGTTTATACAAACTTTGATCGAATACTCTTGTCAAATCCAAAGAAACTTACCTGAAAATAAAAAATAAAAACAAATTATAAAACGACTGTTTTTAAAAATGATTAAGAGAATTTTTTCCGGCAATGTAGGGTCAAGTGGGGGAAAAAAAAGCCAATTTTTGAAAATTATGAATAACGTAGCAATTAATGTTTTAAAAAAAAAATTTTCCGGTACGAAGTTTTAATTTTATATCTAGCTTATGTTTCAAAAGCAAATATGCGTCTGTTTAACCAAATATACAGTAAAAATCTCCGAAAAATGCTGCCTTTTTTTTACCCTCAAAGTGGGGCAAAAACGAGCCAAACATGAGGTAATCACGGGACACCCGCGAAATTAACACTACATCGAGTTTTAGAAAATTTTTTTCGCGGTACAAGGCAAGATAATATTATTATGAAATGATATTTAGCCGTAATAAAGCGTTTACCTTTCCCGAAAGCACTTTTTTCGTCATCTTTCACAATTTTCACAAAACCAAAACATTGCACTCAATATGGCGTCGATTTTTTCCGAACATGCAAAGTGCCATATATCGAATGGCTTTTTTTTACCCGTGATGGTGTCTCGTTTTTACCCCACAACTTTAAAGCTATATAACTCGTGCTAAAATCAGTTAATTGTAAATTTCGAACCACATAATGATTCCTCAGTCATTAATGTTTATTTACGAGTAGTATATAATAGTTTCACCTGTTTTGTTTTTTTTTTCGAATAAAATGTAATTTTGAAACAAGTATCAACAATTGCTTTTTCAAAAAAAAGCCGAATGTTTAAGAAATAATTTTTTTTTACCTGGAAATATAGGAGGAAATGAAAATTTCTTAACGACATAGCGAAATAAAAGCTTGAAACTATTATCATGAATTTTTCGGAACTTTAAAGATCTGTCACTAATCCAATATTCAAGTGTCTTTTTTTTACCTCAAATTTTCAATGGCCGTTTTTTCCCCCACTTGACCCTATCCAGAATCTTAAAGAATAAAAAAATTTCAAAGGTGCAAATTCAGTTGACTATCCTGGCCATTTTGGGTAAGAATGTTCGGCCGAAGATTCTTATGTTGGATGGCAATAGTTCTCAATACAAAAAAATGATGTAGAAAAAAGATATAAAATTTTTATAAAATTTTTACAAAATGAATGCAAAAAATTTGTACAAAAAAAGTATTGTTTTTGTAATATTTATACAAAAATTTGGTTATGCATAATTTTTTGCACAGTTTATGCATATTTTGTTAAGCACCGAAAATTGAATATGCATAATTTTTACAAAATTTATGCATAGTTTTTATGCATGGAAATCTGGACATGCATAATTTATGCATATAATTATAACATGTATTTATGCTTAATTATATATAAGGATAAAAAAAATATTTCCTGTATAAAGACAAATCCTTTAAATACATACACAATTTGACAAAAAAAATTTTTTCGTCAAAAATTTTTTGTCTGCTGCGAAATTTTCATTTCTTGGAATCTTTCTTCCTTTTTTTTTTTTTTTCATATCAATTAATTAATTTTTTTATTTTTATTTTTATTTTTATTTATTTATTCATTTATTTATTTATTTTTTGATGAGTACAATGTAACACATCACATTTACATTTAGATATATATAGAAGATATAGGACGTTTGTCAAAATATAGGACATATAGGAAAACTATGATGCCTGTTTAAAGTCGAGCAAAAAAGGACTGTTATTAAACTCTCTAAAGTATACCTCTTTTGGGCTCATATATAAAAAATGGCTCCAATTACTGTAAAACTCCCATTATTTTTGAAATTTTTTTCGGATTCTTACTCTTCTTGGCTAGTAGTATCCGAATACAGTCAGTTCGGTGAACATTTCTGACCTGTTTCATCGTTGAGTGAAAACATACGCCGATCGGTAAAATAGATTATCCCTGTTAAAAATAAATATGAAATGTAGTCTAAAAAAAACAGAGGATTTTCCTTGTACACTGTTCAGGGTTTCTCCATATATTTGAATTCACATAGCTTACGTAATGTTGGTAACTGCTATTAAATTCATTTTTCAGTTCATGGCGATATTAATCTGCCAACGGTGAAGAGTCTATTTTCAGTCGTTATCATTCTCCCGCTCCATAGACATCTTTATTTCTAGTATACTTAACACGAATAAATTTTTATCGTAAGTATAGGACGATTGTTTTTTCTGTGAATTACCTCGATTTTATTATAGGGTTTTATTTATTATTTTTTCATAGTTTCAAAAAAAAATGTCGAACCATTTGGGAAGCCCTCCACCATGGATAACTTGCGAATATTTGGAAAAAATGCTACAAAATTCTTTGAAAAACGACTCAATACATGTTCATGACTTTGATATTGGGCCAGGGTCAGCCGTTGGAGATAATTATGCGTGTCAGATATTTAGGATTAAATGCGACTACACGATAGATGGCAAAAAGGAATCAAAAAGTATCATCGCCAAGGCGGTTCCAGACACAAATTTAGCCAAAGAATTAACGACAGGATTTGACTTCTTCGAGACGGAAATAAAAATGTTTTCAGAAACTTTGCCGTTGCTTCAGGAAATATTAAGCGAAAAAATGCAATCAGAGCCATTTTTTCCAAATTTTTACAAAAGAGATCTGGAGAATAAGATATTTTTCGTGGAGGACTTGAAAGCGAGTGGCTACGTCTTGGCGAATAGAAAATTATCGTTAGATTTGGATCACGTGTTTTTGGTTATAAAATCATTGGCTAAATTGCACGCTTCAAGTTATCTTCTTTTCAAAAATGATCCTGACCACAGAGAAAAATACATGGAACATTTTTTCACAAAAAAAGACGAAGGAAATTTCGTGGTGAGAATAACGAGGGCAATGACGGATTTATTTCGAAAACATTTAGGCTTATGGCCAATCAGCGAACAGGATAAAGACATTTTCCGGAAAATGGACTTGTACGAATTATTGTTAAAAAATTACGAAAGGAAGGAATCCGGTTTTAATGTATTAGTCCATGCAGACTGCTGGACAAATAATATGATGTTTCAATACGAAAATGGAAAGCCCATATCGAACAAATTGTTCGATTTTCAATTGTCTAACTACAATTCCATCGGGATGGATTTGAATTATTTTTTGTTCACCAGCGCGGAGGAAAATGTAAAGCTGAATCATTTGGAAGATGTTTTTCAAAAATATTATGACACTTTTGTTAGCATCACAGGAGAAATCGAAGGATTCACACTCGACACAATTCGCAAAGAATTTATAGAAAGATTGGGTCTTGGTCTTTTTGTCGGGGTGATGTACCGACCAGGGATGCTTTCTGACGTGCATTTTGATTTCGATGCTTATTACGAGGGTAGGGAGTCGGAAGGAAACAGTGAAATGTATAAAAATGCGCAATTTATTTCAGAAACGGCCAAACTTTTACCTATGTTTAAGAAGTATGGAGTGTTCAAATGACTTACTAAAAGCTGAAAAAAAATAATAATAATAAAAAATAAAGAACATAAGATTACATGTAAATTACAGCATAAGTGTTAAATAAAAACGACTTCTAGAATAGTCCAAAATGTTTTCTTCTCCTGTCTGTGGTAACTATTGAGGCGGGAAGCGCTAATTTTGTATCACTCTCCAGACCGTCGGCTACCAGGAGACTAGGTCTCTGGCTTTCCATAAATTTTCCAGTACCGTCCAGTATTGGATTACCATCCAATACTGGAGCAAATCAACCGTAAGTTTAATCTAGGTAGGCGTTATATTTCAGTCAGTTTTCCCAACGCTGATCTAAACTTGATCCAGTTTCAAATTTCCATCATGGTATAAATGGTTAGAACAGTAAGAGCCTACAGATGGAAACCTACATGATGCTGTAGCAGAGCAGAATTCCCGACGTCACTGGTCTGATTTTTAAAATTTAATTAAAACCTAAGCATATATACAGACATTCGATTAGTTACCCTATTCAAGGCTCCCAGTACTTGTTATTACTTATTATTGTATTTATTATCGTTTAATTCATTTCTGCTGTTCACGAGATAATTATCTATCATGAATCACGAGTAGCCAGTTGATATCATCACTTCGGTCAATACGGATCTCTTTTTTGAAGTGTTTACCACAAAATACGTATAATTTTTATCATAAAGTAGGCAAGGATTCTTCTTCTATTCATCTTCTTCATTTCTCTAACTTTCATTTCCATTTATTTTTGTTTTTAGTTTACTAAAGGATGTCCATCAACCTTCCGGGAACAGCTCCGACATGGATGACTTGCGAATATTTACAAAACATGTTACAGCACTCTTTAAAAAATGACTCCATACGCGTTCAAGATTTCGATATCGGACCAGGGTCATCAATCGGAGATAATTATTCCGGTCAGATATTCCGGATCAAAGGTCATTGTACGGTAGAAAGAAAACAAGACACTAAAAGCATCATTGGTAAGGCTGTTCCAACCGCACGCTCAACAGACGAATTGGCGAGAGGGATGGAACTGTTCAATACGGAAATTAGAATGTTTTCCGAGACTTTGCCGTTGCTTTACGACGAACTAAGCTCAAAAATGGAAGCAGATCCATTTTTTCCATTTTTCTACAACGCAGATATAGAGAATAAGATCTTCTTCTTGGAAGACTTACTATCTGATGGTTACGTTTTAGCAAATAGAAAACTGTCCTTAGATCTGGATCATGTACTTTTGGTCATAAAATCATTGGCCAAATTGCATGCTGCGAGTTACCTGATTTTTAAAAAAAATCCAAATTACAAAATGAAATACTGGAATTACTTTTTCAAAAGGCAAGAAGATAATTTTTTTAAAAAAATGATGGAGGGAAGGAAGGGTATATTTTTGAAAGCTCTAGACAAATGGCCAATCAGCGAAGACGATAAAGAAATTTTTCGAAAAATCGATTTTTACGAACTGTTGTTGAAGAGTTACGAAAGGAAAGAATCCAGTTTCAACGCGTTAAACCACGGTGATTGCTGGACCAATAACGTAATGTTTAAATATGAGGATGGAAATCTTAAATCCGTAAAAATGTTTGATTTTCAATTGTCGAACTATAATTCCATTGGTTTGGATTTGAACTACTTTTTATTTACCAGCGCGAAAGAATACGTAAAGTTGAATCATCAAGAAGACGTTTTTCAAACATACTACGACACGTTCGTTGGCATAACAGGGGAAATCGCAGGATTTACGCTGGATACGATTCGAAGAGAGTTTTTCGAAAGGTTAGGATTTGGTTTCAGTGCAGAGCTCATGTTTCGACCTGAGATGATTTCGGACACACCTTTTGACACGAAAGCTTTTTTCGAAAATAGAAAGTCTGAAAGCAATGATAGAATGTATCAAGGTGCTGAATATGTATCAGAAGTAGTAAAGTTGCTGTCTTTGTTTAAGAAATATGAGGTGTTTAAATAGCTTGTTCTCCCAAATTATAATGAACTTTCAATTAAGATTGTAGTTAGGAGAGAAAAAAAATGACATGGGTTTCTGCACGTTAGAACTAAAACGTCGAATCTGAAAGCAGAAAACCAATCGTTTGTTATGGGATCGTAAAGTCTAGCAGCCATTTTGGACTTTTTCAAATTCGACTTTTTGGCGCTGAGATGCAGAGTTAGTCCTGTTATAAGCATTTAAGAGGACGTCAAAAGCAGGTAGTAAGGAAGCCTAGAAGGGTCACCCCAAATGTCAATTTCTGATCGTCAGTTCCGGAACAATCAATCGTTCCGACGAAAGATGTCAGTTTCGGAACTGACAGTGCCTGTTTCGGAACTGACAACGTTCTCGATTAAAAAATGATCGATGATAATTCGGAAAAAATAAATAATTTAGCAACATATGCCGCACACTTGCAGACGGGGAATTAGAAAATTTTATTTTGTAAACAAGCAATTACGCGGTTTAATGAAAAGCACTGTCAGTTCCCGAACAGGCACTACCAGTTCCGAAACTAACATCTTTCTACGAAAAAATTGTTTGCTCCGGAACAGGCACTGTCAGTTCCGGAACTGACATCTTTCTTCAGAAAGGTCGATTGTTCCGGAACTGACAGTGTTTGTTCCGGAACAAACAATATTAGCAAGCAATAAAAAAATTATCTAAAGCTGTCAGTTCCGGAACTGACATTTGGGGTGACCTTTCTGGGCTTCCGTAGTTACTACCTAAACAAACGGGGAACGTCGATTCGATCAAACTTCGACAGTCGATCTTCGACGTTAAGACGTTAAATTAAGACTATTTAGAGGTCTCATCGATGTCCATTTGGAATCTATTTTAATTTTCCTTTGCAAAAATATTTTCTAGATTAAGTTAATCTCTTTTTTTTTTAAATGAGTTTTACAATTTAAAATTATGAGAAGATCGATTTTTTTTAAATTGTGAAATAAGCAAGTGACTTACAAGAGCTCAAAAACGTCTTAAAATCCAAATCGAATCGAGGTCAGTGATTGATAAATTGATTTTACCCAAACAATCGACGTCGATTTCCTAGGTCACCATCAAAGCGGAATTTCGATTTTGTTATTAGTTCCCCATGCAGGGTATCTTAATGGAATAAAGAGTATAAATGCTTGTGACGTCCTCCTAATAGATCAAATATTGATTTTGCAAAGAAAATCTAATTAATTAAATTTTTGGATTAATTTGTTGATAACTTGACATTTTTTTAGCCTTTTGTTGATTCTCATTCTATCTTTTATTTTTCTTGGTATCACTTTTCTTTATCATATATTTTTGGATAAGCCCGAACCGCAGAAATTAAAATATTGCCGAAGTATTATTAACCGAGATTAAATATCGACGCTCACATGCAAAATGTACACCTACTATAAATCAAATGTCATTAAATGTTTTGATGCATCTGATATCAAAAAGAAACATTCATTCTGCATGTGTTATATACATATAGCGGTCTACGATAAACTTCTTTAAAATACAACTGTCTTGCATATGGTAAACTTAAGAATATAGTTCATGTTTCGTTGGTTTACCTTCGAGACTGAACCCGTTCCTGATTTCTGCCAGCTGTAATCTTATTGAGAGTATGATGACTAATTGTTCAGTGTGTATCGTTTTCGCTGTTAGTAAAGATCAAAATATTTCGAAGCAGTTTTTTAGTCTGTAAGTGATTCACAAGTCGAATTATTTTCTTTCTCACCTTGCAAAAGTTTTGCAACATTTGCGCTGTCAAATAAACTTATCTTTTTTGATAAAAAAAAAAATGTCTAATCATTCGAGAAGCTCTTTAACATGGATAACTTGTAACTATTTGGACAAAATATTGCAACACATTTCAGGAAATGATGTCATAAGTGTTCAAAATTTTACCATCGAACCTGGATCATCGGTCGGGGATAATTACGCTGGTCAAATATTTCGAATCAAATGCGAGTTTACAGAAGGAAACCGAAAGGGATCAAAAAGTATCATTGCAAAAGCTCTTCCGGACACTGAACTGACAAATGAAATAATTCCACGGTTTGATTTTCACACGACAGAAGTTAAAATGCTATCAGAAACGTTGCCATTACTTTCTGAGTTATTAAGGGAGAAAAACGAAACGCAGCCATTTTTTCCGCAGTTCTACAAACTGGATATTCAGAATAAATTATTTTTCATGGAAGATTTAAAGGCGGATGGATACGTTTTACCGAACAGAATTTTGTCGTTGGATTTGGATCACGTGATTTTAGTTGTAAAATCGTTAGCCAAAATGCACGCTTCCAGTTACATTCTTTTAAAACAAAATCCGGATTATAAAAACACTTATTTAAATTATTTACTTGACAAAGGAGGTAGTCCGATTCAAAAATTGATAGAAGGCAGAAACGATATTTTTTTAAAATCGCTACACTTGTGGCCTATCAGCGAAGAAGATAAACAAGTTTTTCGTAAATTAAAGTTCTACGATATGATGATGAGCAGCTACGAAAGGAAAGAATCCAACTTCAATGTAATAATTCACGGAGATTGTTGGACGAGTAATCTGATGTTTCAGTACGAAAACGGAAAACCCGTTTCGGTCAAAATCTTCGATTATCAATTTTCAAACTACAATTCGATCGGTTTGGATTTGAATTTTTTTATATTTTCAAGCTCGCAGACATACGTAAAATTGGACCACCTGGATGCCGTTTTAAAAACCTACTGTGACACTTTTGTTGGCATCGCCGGAGATACACCGGAATTAACGCTTGATATTGTTCATAAGGAGTTCAGAGAAAAATTAGGTTTCGGCTTTTGCATCGCATGCTTGTTCAGACCAGGGGATATCTCGGAAATACCTTCTGATATGGCTGCATATTTTGAAGGAAGGGAATCAGAAAACAATATGAAAATTTTTCAGAACGAAAAGTACATATCCGAAGTAGTAAATTTGTTACCTATGTTTAAAAAGTATGGTGTTTTTAAATGACTAAGAAAAACTGAAAACCTGAAAAGGCTTTTTTCGAATAAGAATAAGAATATATACTGAACATTTATTTAATTTCATAATCTCATTTCTGTTATTATTTCAGTTTCCACTTCATTATAATCCCTTTTATTTTCATTTTTTAGTAATCCCATTTTCCGCTGCTGACAATTATCTTGAAGATAATCGATGAGATTAGATGGACCACGTGTAGTGCAAACATTAACAGTCGTTATATTAAAATTTAGCAATTCAAGGCTAGTTTAAGGCCGTGAAAATTCGCAACTAGTTGCTCGTTCAATTACATTTGCAGTACATTTCTCATCCTCGGCTTTTAGTCGCTTAAAGAGTAATTAACTGAGGAACGCCATGCTTTCTTGCACAGTATGATGGAAATCAGTCACATTATGCAATTTTTGTCTTATCAAACGCCGCCATCGTTATCAAATAGTTTTCATCTTCTCTGAATAAGCTTGCTCGATTTTGTGATAAAAGTCTTCCACGCTCCCATCCATATTTAAAATAAAATTAAAATTAATCAAATAAGATTAAAATTAAGCACCTCATAGCTACTCACTTTTCTTTCTCATCTCTTATTTTTGCCGTTCTAAGTCCTAGTCCTTTACTCGATTACGAACAAAGAATTAAACAATATTGCTCGTTTTCAAGTAGTTCTGATCTATTGTAAATAAGCTTACTCGATTCTATGATAAAAAGTCTTCCATCTATTTTCATCGTCATTAACATTCAATTAAAATTTCGCATGTAACTATGATTAAAATTAAATACCGCAACGAAACACTGTTGTATTTTTCAATGCCACGTTTCCGCTTACGATAAACTTATTCATAACTTGCTTCTCTCATTTTTTTCTCTCGTGTATTATTTTCGCCATTCATGACACTTATCATTTGGAAAAATTAAACCATTTTTAGTCGATAACGTGCTATGAGATAGTGACATTATATTTTTTATCCGTGGGTAAGCTTTTAAAACAAAATTCATTCCAAGGACTAGGTTATAATAACATCTTAATGTATAAGGCGTTGGTTACATTACTCGAACATTTTTGTTCGAAGAGTTTCAAAAAAGTTTTCTCGATGAAAGTGTTTACACTTTCCAAACAAAGTTTCGATGATGTTTGATGATGTTCGATGATGTTTGATGATGTTTGACGTTATTTTTGGGGTTGTATTATATTTTTTACGTAATGGGAGGGTACATATATATAATAACTTTCGAAATACAGCAGATTCCGATTTCGATTCCGATTCTGAATAAAAATTAATCGGGATTTCCCCCCCCCCCCCCACCCCAACTTTTTTTCAGTCTTTTTTTTTTACCGCGTGTAGGAAAAAAATGACTTAAATTAATATGGGTACTCGGTCGATGATATATGTACCCTCCCATTACGTAAAAAATATAATACAACCCCAAAAATAACGTCAAACATCATCAAACATCATCGAACATCATCGAAACTTTGTTTGAAAAGTGTAAACACTTTCATCGAGAAAAAATTTTTGAAACTCTTCGAACAAAAATGTTCGAGTAATGTAACCAACGCCTAATGCACACTTTTCAGATAAGAAAAAAAAAATGTCAAAACGTTCGAGCAATTCTCCCGCATGGATAACTTGCGAATATTTACAAAAAATGTTACGAAATTCATTGAAAAACAATTCGATTCGTGTTAATGATTTTAATATTGGACCTGGATCATCGGAGGGAGATGGATATGGTTGTCAGATATTTCGAATTAAATGCGATTACACTGCAGGCAGCAAAGAAGAATCAAGAAGTATCATCGCTAAAGCTGTTCCAAGATCAGATTCCGGAGAACCCATAATGGACGGATCTAATTTATTTCACGTAGAAGTTAAATTTTTTACCGAGACTTTGCCGCTACTCTACGAAGAGTTAGCTGCAAAAAATGAAACGGAGCCATTTTTTCCTTTTTTATACGATGCGGATACCGACAATAAAATACTTTTCATGGAAGATTTAAAGGCAGAAGGTTACGTTCTACCAGATAAAAGATCATCCTTGGATCTGGATTCTGTGCTATTGGTCATGAAATCCATAGCCAAAATGCACGCTTCAAGTTACCTTCTGTTAAAAAAAAATCCGGAGTATAAAAATAATTATTTGGGTTGTGACGGAGATGTGGAAAAAATAATAAAGGGCATGACCAAATGCTTTTTAAAGTCGGTGGACTCATGGCCGATCAGCGAACAGGAGAAGGAAATTTTTCGGAAATTGAATTTCTTTGATTTAATGTGCGAGAGTTACGAAAGAAAAGATTCCAGTTTTAATGTTTTACTTCATAATGATTGCTGGAAAAATAATATGATGTTTCAGTTCGAGAACGGAAAACCTATCTCTGTGAAATTGCTCGATTATGAACTGGCGACCTATAACTCTATTGGTTTGGACATCGTTTATTTTTTATTCACAAGTTCGAAGGAAAACGTGAAACAGGAACACTTGGAAGACGTTTTTAAGACGTATTACGACACCTTTGTTTCGATAACTGGAATAATCGAGGGATTCTCCGTCGATACTGTTCGTAAGGAGTTCATAGAGAGGCTAGGTTTCGGCTTTTCAGTAGGATGTTTATTTCGACCTGGAAATATACAAGCAACTCCTGTAGACGTGGTGGCGTATACGCAAGGTTTAGAGTCGGAAAGGAATAATAAAATGTTCCAAAATGAAGAATATATATCAGAAGTCATAAGGCTGTTACCTCTATTTAAAAAGCATGGAGTATTTAAGTAGATTACTTATTATGTAATGAAAGTAGGATATAATGCTTCTGGTTTTTTCTTCTCAAGGACACTTTTACTCGATAAAGCAATCGTACGTGGTACATTTAGTATAACATTCGTTCTTATAAAGTGCACATCAGCATTAAAATGTCAGCTGAACCTGTTGTTCCAGCATGGATTACCTCGAAATATTTAACGACCATGCTTCAAAATTTTCTTGGTGACGATTCCGTACAAGTCGAGGATTTTACCACGGACATAGCTTCTTTAATGGGGGATAATTACGCTTGTTACTTGTTTCGAATTAAAATGGAATACTTCAGACGAAATAAAAAAGAATCGCGAAGTATAATCGCAAAACTTATACCAAATTCAGAGACGTCCATCGAGCTTACCGAAGAATACGGCTTCTCTGATATGTACAACACAGAAATTAAAATGTATTCCGAGACTTTGGAATTAATCTACGAGGAGTTGTCAGCAAAAGGTAAAACCGAAAGATTCTTTCCACGTTTGTACGAAATGAGCACGGAAAACAACCCTGCCGTCTTGTTTATGGAAGACTTGGTAGCGGACGGATACGTTTTAGCAGATCGAAAAAAATCATTAGATTTGGATCAAACATTGTCGGTTATCGATATTTTAGCGAAAATGCATGCTTCGAGTTATCTTCTTCTGCACAAATACCCGGATCATAAAAATCGTTATTTGCACCATGAATTTAAAAAAACGAATCGCGGGTTTTTACCGAAACTTACAGACTCAGCAATGCATTATACAATAAAATCCTTGCATTTATGGCCGATAAGCGAGGAGGATAAAAATATTATCCGGAATTTCCACGGAAAAGTGTTCGATCTTTCGTGCAAAATTTACGAGAGGAAAGAATCCAGTTTCAATGCATTAATTCACGGTGACTGTTGGGTCAACAATATCATGTTCAAATACAACAACGGAAATATTGTTTCGCTGAAACTGATCGATTATCAGTTTTCAAACTATAACTCGATAGGATTGGATTTAAATTATTTTCTATTCACAAGTGCAAAAGAACATGTAATACTTGAACATTTGCAAGAGGTGTTTGAGACGTATTACAATTCATTCGTGAGTGTGACCGGAGAAATCGAAGGATTTACAGTGGATACAGTTAAAAAAGAATTTTTCGAAAGATTAGAGTTGGGATTTGTAGTCGGAATGCCGTTTAGATGCATAATACTTTCAGAAAAACCATTCGATGCAAAAGCGTTATTTCAAGAATCAGGTCAGGATTCAGATATCAACACTGCAATTTTCCAAAACGAAGAATACATAAAGGAAGCAGTCAAATTATTACCGATTTTTAAAGAACACGGAGTTTTCAAATTATAATTTTTTTTTCCCCATGAATAAATTCATTTTTATTTTTTCTTAAACTTTTTTAAGTGGTTCAACAGTTTCAATGCCATTAGTTCCCTTCTAGATTTTTCCTTTTCACACTAAAGTGATTTTAAGAGTGATTAGCCATAAGTGTAATTCCGATTTTTGGATATTCTTCTCCTAAAAATGAATAGTACATTAAAAATTTAAAAAAAAAATTAAAAACGTAAATTTTTAAACTTTAAAAATTTTATGTTTCGAACTACGATTTTATTTTTATATTAATCAAAACACCGGAAATGGTTGAATGGCTAATCTGTTAGGATCTTTTTTTAACTCCATGATGAATAATTTTTGTAATTTTTGTTTTCTAAAAACTACTTAGTGACCCAGTATAGCGAAAAATGTTGGCCGTTTTTAGCTTTGGCATACAATGTGGGAAAAAGACGTAAATCTATTCCTCCCCAAGAAAAAGTGCGTTATAAAATTTCATAACTCTATAGCGTTTTGGCCGATAATAAAATTTTATAACTATTTATAAATTTTTATAATTAAAATTTTTAACTGAGCAATATATTACTTTTATGCTTGAATCGCACTATATTTAGCATATGGGGACTTTATAGGTTCTTTTTTTAAAATTTTTTAATGAGACAAAAAAAAGGGAAAAAAATACAATTTTTTATAATTTTATATTCTCATTCAATTTCAAATTACAATTTTTTGGAATAGAGCCCGAGCCTTGTGGTCGACTTACTAGCCGCCTTAATCAACTACACCACTTTTCAACTGATTTTTAAAAGCGGCAATATGGTTCTTAAGTTGTCAATTATTTTGACTTATAATATTTTCCATATTTTCCCGAATTTTTGGTTTATTTCTTGTATTTTTAATTTGACAAAGACTCAAAAATAAAGAAAAGCAGAAATAAAAAAATTCGGGAAGCGTTAGAAGAAAATAAAAAAACTTTAAAAAACTGAAAATAATTTTTGTTATAAAATTTTATAACGAATTATAAATAGGGGTCGTCCATGCATTACGTAACGCAAAATAGGTCACTTTTTGACCCCCCCTCCCCCCAACCTGTAACCCCCCTTTGTTATTACGTAACACGGGTTTCAACCCCCCCCCCCCCCTGAAAATATTTCAATTTCGTTTTTGAAGTCAAAAAAAATTTTCAGCTTCTTGATAAATTTTAATCAGATTTTACGAGTTGAAAAAAATTTTAATTTTTTTATTTTGAAGAATAACTGGGAAAAATTTTTTAAAAAGAGTGAAATAAAATTGAAATCATTTTAATATTAAAATTACGTAACGCATGGCCCAGCTCCCCACAACCCCCCCGTAACAATGCGTAACACCTCCTTCAACCCCCACTTTCCCTCTCTAGGCGTTACGCTATTATTTAGACGTTACGTTATTATTTTTCTGATTGGTTGCCCTTAACCCTTCTAGCGGAACACTTTCGCGTCTGCCTCTCTATTTTCACATTACAAAAATTATTAGAGTCTTTGAAATATTTTTGTAAAATTAAGAAAAAAAATTAAGTTGGATTTCTCGGACCTATACCTCTATAGGTCGGCCTATTTCTACTAGGGTAAAGGTAAGTGGAAGAAAATACTCCACTTTTTTCTTCAAACCAATTAGAAGTTTTGTGACTCAGAAGCCAAAGCGTCGAATTTGAAGGACGGTTTATTATACAAAAACCAAGTGCAGCGGTGATTTTGGATTTTTCATATTCGAAGTTTAGGCTGCTAGGTACAGAATTGCAGATTTTAATAACAGTTAATTTTAATAAAGTTACTTTTACTTTATTTTGTTTTTTCGGAAAACGTTACAGGAGCTTGACAATCCGGTAGATGCAAAAAAATCGAAAAGCCTCCAACGAGAGACAGATGGTCTCAATAATAACCGAAAATTTAAGAAAAGAAATACTGAGCTGCCGTATTTTAGTAACATAATACATTTTGACAGGAACCATTTTTCCCAAATTCAGTTAGCCACTTTTTTAGAAGACTTTTGTTTGATATTTAAACGCTAAACAAAATGTTCTTTTGTTCAAATTAAAAAATTTTTATTATTCCAAATGCAAACGTTCAAGTGAGCTAAGCCTATATTTATTTTTACATCGATTTCCTCCTCACAAAAAAAGCGAAGCGGAACCATCGTACCGCCACTGATTTTAAACAATTGTGTATCTACACATGATTCAAACATTCAAAGGTCGAAATCATTTCCCACTGCCAAATTCAGACTCGTTTTTAGTTGATAACCGCATCTCGCAGAGTGGGAAAGTACGCATTAAAGTTAAGATTTTTCACGCTCGTAAGTAAAAACCGTCCCATTTTTTTTCTTCTCCTTCACCTCCCGGCATATTATTGTGTTTTTAGATTATTGCAAAAATAATGTCGAATCATTCGGAAAAGCCTCCAACGTGGCTGACATCCAGTTATTTACAAAAAATGATGTCAAATTTTTTTAACGACGATTCCCTTCGCATTCGAAACTTTTCAATCAAACCGGGGTCATCGCTCGGCGATAATTATATAGGTCAATTACTCAGAATCGAATTGGATTACACAAGGAAAAACGAAAAAGAGACGAGAAACATTATTGCGAAAATTCTTCCGAATACCGATTCAAACAAAGAATTCAACAAAGGATTAGACATGTTTAAAGTGGAGGTGGAAATGTTATCGGAGACTTTGCCGGCGCTTTATGAAGTATTACAAGGGAAAGGTGAAACGGAGCGATTTTTCCCTTATTTATATGCGAAAGATATCGAAAATAAAACGATTTTCATGGAGGATTTAAAAGCAGATGGTTACGTCATGCCCAATAAAAAAATATCGTTAGATTTGGATCATGTGCTTTTGGTCGTTAAAGCTTTAGCCAAACTCCACGCGTCTAGCTATGTTTTGTTTAAAAAAGATCCAACCCGGAAAGAAAATTATTCGGAAATATTTTTCAAAAAGGATGCAGGAGGAAACATTCAGGAAAAAATGACAGAAGGAAGTTTGCAGTGCCTTGTAAAAGCGTTAGACTTATGGCCGATAAGCGAGGAAGACAAGGAAATTTATCGTAATTTCCAAGGAAAAATATATGACTTGGCGGTTGATGCTTACGCCAGAAAATAATCCAGCGTTAACGCCTTACAACACGGAGATTGTTGGACGAATAACATGATGTTTAAGTACGAAAACGGCAAAGTTCGTTCCGTGAAACTGATAGACTTTCAGCTAGCAAATTATAATTCGATCGGATTGGACCTCAACTATTTATTGTTTTCGAGCGCTCAGACGTACGTAAAACTGGAGCATTTGGAAGATGCACTTCGAGCTTACTACGATACATTTGTCAGCATTACGGGAGAAATGGAAGGATTTACTTTGAACACAGTTCGGAAAGAATTTATAGAAAGATTAGGATTCGGGTTTATATTCGCAGGAATATTTAGATGTGGGATGTATGCGGACCAACCTTTCGACGTCGAAGCTTATTCTAATGGACGGGATTCTAAAACGAACACGGAAATGTTTACGAACCCGGAATTCATTTCAGAAGCGGCGAAATTGTTGCCTTTTTTTAAGAAACACGGCATTTTTAAATAAACGAAAAAAAAAAAGATTGAATTGCGTTACGATGTGAAATCGTTTTTTGATAATTTCCTGTTTATCATTGTCCTTCGGATCAAGGTGAGGAGCAATTGAAATCACATGTCGGCATTTTATCCTTGAACAATATACTTCACCGTGAAACTAAACGTTAAAAGCTATCAGCTGATACGATTATCTCGTCGAGTAAGAATCGCATTGAAGCGTTGCGATATCGAACACATATACACAACGACACAAACATTTCGAACACATATACACACGACACAATATTTTTCAAGACGCAGTATTGAATTTTAATAAAAATTGTTCTTTTTAGGTCAGGAACATGTCCAACGAAGCAGAAATCCCACCGACGTGGCAGACGTCCGGCTATCTTCAAAAAATTCTGCAAGAGATTTTAAAGGACGACACCGTCGAGATACAGAATTTTAAAATCGGAGCCGCATCAAATGCTGGGGATGGTTACGCCGGGCAGGTATTTCGAATCGATTTGGAATACGATCAAAAAAACGAAAGGAAGGTAAAAAGCATCATCGCGAAAGCGATCCCTCAAACCGATTTAGCCAAAGAATTGACGAAAGGAGGGTTTAACATGTACGAATGCGAAATGAAAATGATGAGCACCCTGCCGCTGTTACGGAACGAATTGGCAGCCAAAGGAATAACGGAACAGTTTTATCCGAATATATACAAGTTAGATACCGATTACAAAGTAATCTTTATGGAAGATTTAAAAGCTGCAGGATTCACGATCGTAGACCGAAAATTATTCATAGATTTAGATCACGTTTTATTCGGTATGAAAGCTCTGGCTCGATTTCATGCTGCTAGCTACCTCCTTTTTAAGAGGGATCCCAGTCACAAGGATAAATATTTGGACTATTTATTTAAGAAAGACAAAGGGAGCATCTTCGAAAAATTTTCGGAAGGATGTCTTAGTTATCTCCTGAAATTTCTTAACGACTGGCCTATAAGCGAAGAGGATAAAAACATTTTTCGAAGTTTCAAAGGAAAATTATACGATCTAAGTGCAGATACTTTTGCTAGAAAAGACTCAAGTTTCAACGTTCTTTGCCACAGCGATTTTACCATGAGGAACATGATGTTTAAATACGCGAATGAAAAAATTACTGGCATCAAAATATTCGATTACCAAGATTGTAATTACAATTCGATCGGATTGGATATTAATTATTTCTTGTTTACCAGCGCTCGGAATTATGTGATTTTAGAACATTTAGAAGAGGTTTTTAAAACATATTATGACTCGTTTGTGAGTGTAACAGGAGAAATATCAGGGTTTACACTTGCTACCGTGCAACAAGAATTCGTTGAAAGGCTTATGTTCGGCTTTGAAGTCGCCTTAAATTTGAGAAGTGTTTTCCGAGCCGAAAAAGCGGCCGATTTAGATGCTTTTATTGAAGGCAGGGATTCGGAAACGAATATTGAAATGTTTAGAGATCCCGAATACATTTCGGACATTGCTAAATTATTGCCTTTGTTTAAGAAATACGGGGTTTTTAAATTACAACTTTAACTTTAATAAAAAAAAATTCAGTTTTTCCTCCGACAATCATCTTTTTCTATTCATTTTTAAATTTTAAATACAGTACTAGTACAAAGCATATAACTGTCACAGAGTGAACCCTTCCGTCATAAAAATAATTTGCAAAACTTAAGTTTTGCAAATTCTGAAGAGTTATCATCCGATTCATTATGAACATTACAATTTGTTGTTAACTTTTAAGCATTAAAAAATTCGAAAATATTCAGGCCTATTTTACTGTCAAACCCGTGCAAGAAAACGCGCACAATTTTATTTATTTGGAGAACCAAATTTTTAGTGGAAGTTTGTTGCCTACTACAATAAAATTTTGTCCTCTAATCCTAAAATACTTTTTTTTTTTTTTAATTTAAATAATATATACAAACATATGTTGAACCATTAAAGATCTAAAATAAGAAAACTCATTGTCCATCTGCTTTTTTAAATGATGAAAGCATCACATTGCAAAAAATTGATAAGACCTTGTTTCAATTGCAGAGGCTCAGGAATTGAAGCGTCGAATTAGATCCTATTTTAAAAAAAAAAAAGTAGCTCTTATTATTTTTGAACAGCAACAAGAAAAAAACGATAAAAAAATCAGACTGGGATATGGGGGCATATCCCTACGTAGGACTACGTCTTTGTATGTCGAAAAATTCGAATTTTTTGATAAAAATATTATTTTTTTTTCCTGGCACGAAAAATACCTAAAATTTTTGATAAAAAAGGTCAAAAAATTAAAAAAATTGATCAAAATTTTAATTAAAATTTATTTCAAATTTCTATGTTCTTGCTCTTTTTCATGTAGTCTAATTTTAATATTTAAAAAAAAAAAAAATTTAAAAAAAACGGCGAAAATTTAGGGTCAGGTCGCCTAAATGTAAACACTTTCCGCCATTTCGGACATGGCATTTTCAAATATTTTTTTCTTACACAAAATTACGTTTTAAAAAGTGATCCAACGGCCCAATGTGTTCTTCAAGACATGAAGTAAATATGTGATGCAGGTACTACTTTAAAATTTTGCTTAGAGGGTTGATATAATAGCGTTGACATTTCGGTTTGATTTTACTTGTTTTTCATAAAAATGAACCTATATGTAAACGCTCACCAGACGGCTCTCCGTGAAGAGAAATCCGTTCAAAATTTATCTCTCCAGAATGCTACATCATCCCTCTAATAGTAATACATACCACTTTTACAAATCAATGCTCACAGAAATAATTTTACATTTTTTTTTTTTAAATAACAAAAAATCCCGAAAAATTCTTTTATTTACATAACAATCAAATGGACAAAATGGCGTGTTGACATGTCGGACATCTTGATTTTCGATCTTTTGCGGAAATTTAAGAAAAAAACATTAAAATCTTTAATATTACTTGAAATGTAAGTCAGTAACATAAACTTCATTAATATGTAAGTAAATGAGTGGAATTTCAAATTTTTTTAATGTGTCTTTCGTTCAAAATAAATATTCGAAAAAAATCCACAAGACGAGTTTTACCGAGAAAAAAATCCGTATTTTTTTAAATACGTTATAAGAAAAACAGTAAACATTTTTCGGGAGGAAATCAGGCTTTTGAAGGAAGATTATGAAACAAAGAACACATTTCATTACATTTTGGGCCGAAAACGCTTTTTACTTAGGAAAAAATAAGGGGTGTTGACATTTCGGGAGTGTTTACATTTAGGCGACCCGACCCTAAAAAAAAAAGTTAAATAAAATTTCAAGAAATTTTTTTAAGTACCGGTATTTGCTTTAGTAACTTTAAGTTTCTTGTAAAAGTTAAATTTCTTAAAAATTTACAAGAAATTTTTAAAGTCCTTGCTTTCGTTCATGTCTTCTAATTTTACTATTAAAAAAGGCCAAAAGTTTAAAAAAAATTGTCGAAATATTATTTTAAATTTTAACATTAAAGAAACAATTTAAAAATTTTAAGGCATTTGTTTTACTTGTTTTTGGTCAAAAAATTCGAATTTTTTGATAAAAATATAATTTTTTTTCCTGGCACAAAAAAAAAAAAAAAAAACTTTAAATTTTTGATATAAAAAAGGTCAAAAGTTGAAAAAAATTAGTCAAAATTTTAATTAAAGTCTTCAAAGTTAAAATTTCAAATAGTCAAAATATTATTTAAAATTTTCGAAGTTAAAATGATTAAATATTCATTTTTGGTGCGAACAGTGCGACACCGGGACAGAACCCGGACAGGCAGATTTCCCCAGGGCCGAGCCCCAAGACGTTGTCCTACTTCAAAAAAATGGTAGCTGACCAAAACAATTCAAAATAGTACAGCATTTCCGGTATTGCAACCTCCACTTAATTGCCTCATGGAGGCAAGCCCAGACAAAAGATTCTGGACAAAATATTTTTCTGGAACGTCCATCTTTTCTTTTCTGTCCCGTTTTGTCCCGTCTGCTAATTTAAATGAAAATAAAAGCTCATTGTCTGTGCTTTACTCTCCCAATTTTATCAGTTGACACTTTTTACCTCAGTAAGTGAAAGTAGATTCGATTTTTTTTTCTTTTTCAGAATTAAATTAAATATGTTTTTTCTTTTTCAGAATTGTCTTTGTCTTTGAAAAATGTCCGCAAACAGCGCTCCAGTCTGGCTGACTTCGCTCTATCTCGAGAAACTTCTACGGGAATTTTTTAAAGACGATTCCATTGAAGTCCGCGATTTTACAGTCGGATCAGGTTCAACAGTCGGAGATGGCTACGTAGGTCAGATACTGCGAATTAATATCGATTATACAAAACAAAATGTCAAAGAATCCCGAAGCATAATTGCAAAGTCGATCCCTTTCTCGGACTTAAACGAAGAATTAAGCAAAACCTTTGATATCTACAAAATTGAAATGAAGATGATGGAAACGTTACCTCTGTTCCATGAAGAACTATTAGCTAGAGGCGAAACCGAACGATTCTTCCCGTTTTTGTACAAAGTAGACCGCGGAAACAAAATGATCTTTATGGAGGACTTGATACCTGAAGGGTACGTAGTACCGGACAGAGCGGTTTCGGTAGACTTACATCACACGCTGATGATCATGAAAGCTATTGCAAAAATGCATGCTTCAAGTTGGATTTTTCTTAAAAACAATCCGGGCCGGAAAGAAAACTACATGGATATCTTTGACAAATCAGAAGATGCACCTATGACAAAGATGCTTGGCGGATTGTACGATCACCTATTGCAATCTCTACCTTTGTGGCCGATAAGCAAGGAAGACAAACAAATCTTTCACGATTTAAAAGCAAAAGTTAATGATCTATTTTTCGACAATTACGAGAGGCGAGAACCCGATTTTAAAACAATCATTCACGCCGATTTTTCTGTAAGGAACATGATGTTTAGGTATAAAAATGAAAAACTAGACGCCGTAAAATTAATTGACTTTCAAGGATGCCACATTAATTCCATAGTTTTGGATTTGCATTATTTCTTGCTATCGAGCGTTCAAACGAAAGTTGTGTTGGAACATTTGGACGAGATTTTAAGAACATACTACGACACGTTCGTGGGGATTACCGGAAAAATTGAAGGTTTTACAGCAGACAGGGTCAGAAAAGAATTCCTGGAAAAATTAGGTTACGGGTTTGTGATAGCAACAACATTTCGACCTGTTATATTATCGAAAAACGTTTTGGATATAGAAGCATTTTTAAAACGCCGAGAATCACAAACCAATGCGGAAATGCTGAAAAATCCCAAATATATTTCAGATGTCGTGGAATTGTTGCCGATTTTTAAAAAACATGGAATATTTCAATAAGTATTATACGACTGCACATTTGTGACAATAAATATAAAAAAAATTGTGAATAGCATCTTTATTCATTTATTTTATTTATTTTTTTATTTAGTTTTTTATTTTTTTTATTTTTTTTGTTCAATTAAAGTTCTATCTTGCTTTTCAAGTTAAAAGGTCGATTTTCTGACGATTGAGTACTTAGATTATGATACTGAAAATTAATATCAATGAAAATATCGATTTGAGTATGAATAATTGGATGCAGGAGGTTGCTGGACGTCTCAAAAAAAAATGGCTTGTATTTAACGGGGCAGTATTTTTTAAACTTTTGGGCAGTATTTCATGGGGAGTATTTTTAAAATTTTTGGGCAGTATCTGGGCAGTAAAAAAATCAAGTTTTGCACGTAAATTAAAGCATTTCGGTCAGTATAAATATACTGTATATCAGGGCAATATTATCACCTTACAGTGTGTAACAGTTAAATAAAAATAAGTAAACAAATAAATAAATTTAAAAAAATAATCAAAAAAGAAATTAATGTACTTAGATCTTGATTCATCGGCAAATGCACTATCCTCTACAACATGGCCTGAATTATTTTTTCAATTTTCAAAAAAATATTTAGAGGTCGCTCAAGATTTTTAGGCGGTAAAATATTTTTTTTGGGCACGAAAATTTCTTTTTTCTCTGTTTTGAAGATTAATAACTTCCCATTTTAAATCAATCATATTTTATCAAATAACTTTAACTGCTCATTTTTATTATTAAACCAATAAAGTACTGCCACAAAAAATTTTATACTGCCAAAATTTTACCGCCCCGGAATACTGCCCTTGTAAAATAAATACTGCCCATTTAAATATTAGTAAAAAAAAAATTCAAACACGTTTTGGGCGCCATTTTGGTTTCAATAGTAAAACGAAACAAAACAAATCGTAAAAAATTATTATTATTATAGGGATTGATCCGTAAGGTTATTAAATCAGAGTTTTAAAAACGGAAAACTCATGAAAAGAAAACCCACCATTTCTGATTTTGAAGTTTAAAATAAAAAAATTTTAAAATAAGGAAAAAAATTAAAAAAATGAAGGAGGAACCTTTTCTGATTTTCGTTTGTTGACTAATGTTTCTTGTTGGAACCTGAACGACTTCTTTGAGTGGATGACACTCATATCTTCAATTATATTGATCAATTTTACGGCAATATTATTAAACGGAGTCACTTATCACTTAACCTGATTATGATATCTTTCTGCGGATTAAAATCGTTTTTCAGTTATTAGGTCAATTTTTTAAGTTACCTGCCGATAACGCTGACTTTCCGATATTTGGAAAATAGAAGATTTTTTTATTAAAGATGACGCTTTTTTTAACACTGAACTAGGATGGGTCGGAAATGATTAAGTTTCGACGATTACGAAGAGTTTAACGTATTTTGACCTACATGCCACCTCCACAATTCAGAGTAACATTTTAAATTCGGCGTTGCGATTTCGCATAAAGCGGCAAAGATATACACAGAAAATCGAGTATATCAAAATGGCGTTAAAATGATACGAAAGAAAAAATTTATTTTGTAAATAACGGAACAGCCTCGAGAATTCTCAAGATCCGAGCAATTTTTTCACATTTTTTCCCGACTTGAGATTTGGAGGTTATTTCTATATCGGAGTTCTCGAATTCAGAAAAACTCAAAAATTCTCGAAAAATCCTAACCACTAAACGAAACCGTTGGATACTTTTTAAAACAATCGGCGGTTTAAAATTTTAAAAGGCAATAATCTATAAATAAATACACTCATTTTTTTTTTTCGTCTTTATCTTTTAATAACATATTTTATTCCAGGCCTAACCAATTATATTATTCGCAAGTCATATGACCTTCACACATCAAAACCATTACAATTTTTATCTTCCCATCAAGAGAATAGTAGTACTCAGTTGACGACACCAAATTCGTGCGTATCATACGCTCTGGCTTTAATAGTTGTTTCCTTGTAAGTATTTTAAAATATGCAACATTATTTCAATTTTTTTTAAAACGTTTCTGTGATTTTTGTAGGTACTAGTCAAAATGTCTAACCATGAAGGTGGTGCTCCGGAGTGGCTGACTTCGGATTACATAGAGGCAATGCTGAAAAAAGTTTTTAAAGATGACCAGCTTCGTGTTGACAACTTCACAATCAAACCGGCCTCGTCTGTCGGGGATAATTATTTGGGTCAGCTACTTCGGCTTGAAGTCAACTACCGCAAGTCGACAGGCAAGGAAACCAGATCGATAATTGTAAAATCCCTCCCAGAAACAAAACTTAACGACTCGTTAGGGAAACAAATGGACGTGTTCAAAGTGGAAGCAAAAATGTTTTCGGAAACTTTACCGTTGCTATACGATGAATTACGAGCTAAAGGAGAAAGCGAAAGATTTTTCCCTTTTATGTATAAATTAGATATGGATCGCAAAACCATTTTCATGGAGGATTTAAAAGCAGAAGGATACGTCATGGCCAATAAAGTGGAATCGTTAGATTTGGACCATACTTTATTGGTCATTAAGGCTTTAGCCAAAATGCACGCTTCGAGTTATATTCTTCTGAAGAAAGACCCGAATCTGAAAAAACATTATTTGAACCACATATTTTTAAAAACGGAAGAAAAACCTTTTATGGAAAAGATGTCGGAAAATGCAGAGGACAACAACATCAAAACCTTGCACTTGTGGCCGATAAGCGAAGAGGATAAAAAAATTCTTCGAAGTTTTAAAGGGAGGCTATGGAACCTAGCTGCAGATAGTTACGAAATGAAAGAATCCAATTTCAATGTTCTTATTCACGGAGACTGTTGGACAAACAACATGATGTTCAGATACAACAAAAACGGAAAAGTGGATTCGGTGAAATTACTCGATTTTCAAATATCAAATTACAACTCTTTTGCATTGGACCTTCATTATTTTCTATTTTTATGTTCTCAAGAATACGTGAAACTTCAGCATATAGACGATGTTCTGAAAGCGTATTACGAAACGTTTGTCGGTGTGACAGGAAAAATCGACGGATTCACATTAGATTTCGTGCGAAAGGAATTTGCAGATAAAATCGGATTCGGTTTTGTGTGCGGTATATATTATCGGTGCGGTATGTTGTCCGATATGCCTTACGATATTGATGCCGAAATCGAAGGGAAGTCTTCAGAAACGAACGATGAATTTTACACGAATCCAAAATATATTTCCGAAGCTGTCAAATTATTACCTTTATTCAAAAAGTATGGAATATTCAAATAACAAAATATTATTGTATACGCATTCTAAATATAAACGGCTTGTTAGGAAAATAAAACTGGTTCATTCCCCGGGAAAAAAAAGAGGGAGAAAAAAAAAGCAGGCTAGTGTTGCCTTGTTAAAATCTCCTGGAAACAGACATTTGGATAACTTTTTTGATATTTTCCAAAAGAAGAACATAATAAAGCACTCAACCTGTCCATTGGGATGATTCAATCCCGAGCTTCCATCTCTTCCATGGGGTAATATTCTTGATTCCATTCTCATTTTAACCCTTCACAAATCTGCTTTAATGACGTTTTGTTTATTTTATTTATTTTATCTTGCTTTAAAAAAAAAAAAAAAATTGGAAACGTTCCCTGGGATGTGTGTCACATTTTCATATATATATCGGTCTCCCGTTCGTTGGAATTATTGCATGATATGTGACGGTAAATCGGGATTCGAATAATATTTACCAAATGCGATTTGTAATTAATATTGGATTGGTTCGATCAAATAATTGGGAGTAAGAAAGGTAAGGTAGTTCATAAGTGTATTTGTTTCTTGTTAGGTCCCTCTTGTCCGTCACGATTTTTAGTGACTCGTGACGTTGGAAACAAAAGGTTCCAAAACCGCAGCATTGAAATTTTATTGGAGAGCAATTTTAAAGTTCCCCTATAGTGTCGTCCGTACCTGAATATTTTTTTTTTTTTTTTTTTTTTTTTGCTTTATCGACCGCAGGGAGAATAAAGCATTGTTTTTAGCACAAATTTCAGATTTTCAGTTTTTGATATTTTTACACGTTTTGAAGTCCCCTGATGCCGAAAAAAGCAAAATTTGGATGGTGGCCGGATGTGTGGATGTGTGTATGAATGTATGAATGTATGAATGTATGAATGTATGAATATATGTGTAAAAAAAAAGCGTCTGTCCGTCGAAAAGCAGAAAAACGAAAGAACGGATGTCGATGATTTTTGGTGGGTAGGAACGTCTAATGAAATGTAGGTGCTGATTAGTTTGAGCCAAATCGGTTCAGCGATTCGGAAGCAGTGAGTGAAAATGTTGAATTTTCAACAATTTCGAGATATTTTTTGACTATAATTCCCGAACGCAACTACCGATTGAGTCCGAATTTCGTACTGCAGTAGATATTCATCAAGATACGCTACCATTGAAATTTGGTTAAATTCTGTTGAGTGGTTCAGAAACGGTGAGCAGGGCTAAAAGTATGGGTATAGGCCTAAAAACCGATATCTTTAACTCTTGAAACGTCACTATATGACGTCATCGATTACGTCAACAAAGCGATTTGGATGCTGATTGGCGGGTTCCTCGTGGGAGCTAACGAAAAACTAACCGTATTTTTGAAAATATTTTCGGGGTGGAGGATTCCAAATCTGAAATAATTTTTCCAAAATTCGAATTCCTTATGCCCGTATTGCGGCTTTAGTAGAACTCTAATCAAAAATCTAACCATATTTTTGAGAATATTTTCGGGGTTGAGGATTCCGAATCTGAAATAATTTTTCCAAAATTCGAATTCCTTATGCCCGTACAGCGGCTTTGGCGGACCTTTGATCAAAAATCTAACCGTTATGTATATTATTTATAATATACATTTCATAATTCGTCGATAAAGCACTTTGATCGGTTCACCGATCTCTTTTTTTTTTTTTTTTTTTTTTTTTTTTTTTTTTTTTTTTTTTTTTTTACATTTTAATATTACAAGGATATTATCAACAAACTAACCTTTCCCGACACCGACAGTTGTCGTATATCTACTAACTATTGGGGAACATATTCGGACAATCACCGATACTTAAGGAGAAGTTTTCCAAATTCGATTTTAATCTTTGAAGCCGACTAGATTTGAAGATAATTAAAAAGTCACCAAAATATACTCATTAGTGACTTTTTTTACTTTAGACCCAAAAGGTGCCATCGTTAGCCCGAAGATATGTCATCGATTGCGATGATCGTTACCACTTTGCAAGGCCGGACTGGCTTTAAAAACCGGCGGCTTTTTTTTTTAAAGTTTGCAACGATTATAAAATTACGTTTTCAGCCGCCACCTCCCCCCCCCCCCCTTTCTTTTGGAGGATACGATTAAAATTCTCACTAGAATCAAAATTTTCAATTTTATAATTTTGATTGCAAATAAATGTGTTTTCATCGGAGTTATTGGTTAATATGTGGGTTCGAAGATGCTTCTTTATCCGCTTTCCAGTTCAAATCTTTTACTTTTTATACTGAGCGAGGTCAAAGGCCAAACAAAACATTTTTCGAAAAATGTTTCCATTTTTTTACATTTTTTTTTTTAATTTATTAATTATGATGTTCATAATGGGCCTGAGATTGAAAAAAAAAAAAAAAAAAAGACGATCAAAATTAGAGACTTTTAAGAAATATATCATTTCGGCACAAAAATATGGACTTTTGCTAAAATTGGACCTGTGCTAAAATTAATGACTTTTTACAGAAAATATATATAGGTGTCGAGTGCGAGCTCTGCATTTTAGAGAAGTCTGAAATAAGAAAATAATTGTAACATTTTTCATTGCGCTGCTATTCATTCGAACACAGTTCACATTAAAAAAAAAAAATAAAAAAAAATAAATAAATAAATAAATAAAACATTAATTTTTTTTTAAATTTAACAATTTTTAATTAACTTATTTAAGGGACGGATAATTTCACCGGCGCCTTTTGCATCTGGACCTACCGGCGCACCGGGGAATTCCCGATATCCCGGTGGGCCAGTCCGGCACTGCCACTTTGATTCGAAGACGCATAGCCTGAATACTTTTTTCGGCCGTTTTCCTTTTATTTGCTACGGAGGTCCGGAGGTTCAATAAAAGCAGTAGATAAACAAAAAAATTGCTTACAGATCTTAGAAATCTTTAGACTTTTGTGTATAAGACGAAAACTGCAAAGATAGAACCTTTTGTTTCGGTATTCTAAAAAGTTACTATAAATTCCCCAAACACGTTATGTTTCGTTGATCAGCACATATTGTTACGGAAAATGTATGTGTCGTATGTGTATATTCTAGGGGGTTGCAGAATAGTCCTAGATCATTTTAGGACATTTTTGTTTAATTTCGGAACTTTTACAATAAAGAATTGAGTTTGCCCTTTGTTTTTCAAATTCATATAATTAAATAGCTGGAACCTTTTAGTTAACAATAAAAAAAACTAGATTTCAAAGTAGTGAAAACAGTGACCAAAAGTATTTGGTGGAGAGAGATGATTTTCATTAAAGAGTGATTTTGACAAGGAGTGGGGGGAAGGAGGTTGATTTGTAGCCCATTGATTCTAAAGTCGCGAACTGGCATCCACGTAAAAGCAAAACCTTCTGAGGACAGAATATTCAAAAACATGTTCGATGTGGAAAAAGATGTCATACGCGTCAAGATTAAGTACGTTGTAATTACTGGATGAAGCGTGAAAGTTTCATATGTTCGGCAAACTCATCCCAAATTATTAATCACTTCAGAACTTGCTGGTTCCGTACAGCGTCTTTATAGGAAACTTTCGAAAAGATATACGCTTGAGAAATTTTACTAAGAATTTCATCACGGGGTTCAGAAAAAAAAAAAAATCTTTTTTCGGAACTGGATTTAATATTTCAAAAAAAAATTTAAAAAAACAACTTCCCAATTCATTTCTGCTTCCCTTCCGAAAAATAAAAGATTATCTTTCAGTTTTTAAAAGAAATGGATATTAAGAGACAAGGAATACTTTGATGAATATTAATTAAGAAGCTCCCTTCCTCCACCCCTATCTCGGATTGTAGGGAGCCCTCCAGAAATAAAAACTCCGATAAGAATTAATTTTAATTTTTTTTTTTTTTTACTTTTAATTATGTCTACCAGACTATTGAACATATTACAATCAGAATTCATTCACCCCCTCGATCTTGAAAAATGGAAAAAGAAAAAAAATCACCGTGAATTTTTCTTAGTCCTAACCTCATCCTCCGTCATCACCATCGTCACCGCAAATTAACATTTTATAGAGAAAAGTTAAAGGGAAAAAAAAGGAATGAATAATTTTTTCTTCTAAAATTAGACAATGAAAGTTGAATTTTTACGCAAAGGGGGAAGAAATTCGAAAAAGAAAGATAGCGTCAAGTATACTCGAAATATAGCTTATTACCATTACAATCGAAGCAATCAGGCAACTTAAAAACAGCACAGCATTCTTAAAATATAAGGAGAAAAAAAAACTTTCCCCGCCTTTCATCTTTTTCATTCTACCTGGGAGAAAAAACCGGAAGGAAAAGTCAGTCTACCAAGTTTTTCCTTTTGTTTCTGAAAACAAAAAAAAAAAAAAAAAAAAAAAAAAAAAACAAAAAACAAAAAACAAAAAACCCACCGGAATAATCCAATAAAATTTTTTTTAAAAAAAGAAAAAAATTTGCGGTACTCCACATATGAATAAAAAAAAAATGCAGGGAACTTTTTTTTTTTTTTATTTTCTTCTTTTTTTTCCAGAAAAGTTGTAACTGAATTATCACCAGCTGCTGTGATGTGACAATGTTGTAATAGTATTATCTTTTATGAAAAGGGGTTGTTTATTTAATACATTTTTAACTTGTCACAATTAAATCAGCATTTTTTTCTTTTTCGAAATAAAAATTAAAAATCCCGGGCATTTGCCATTTTTTTTTTCTCGTTTACAAAATATAAGAAAAAAAAATCCGAAAGAAAATGTTAAATAAATAAAATTCCGAGAGCTTAAGATTGTTACGATCGAGTTGTCACCGTGTTGTATAGGTCGAAGGAAAGCCATTCGGAAAATTAGCTGATATCCTTTGCTGACAGAAAACGACTTTGGTGATTTATATTGTTCCTATAAATCAAAGGAAAAATAATAATGAAAATATGGAAGCAATTTTTTTCCGTTGTTGTTTCTCAGGTTTTTTTTTTTTTTTTTTTTTTTTCGTTTTCTTATTTTGTATCAAACTGCTTATGGCTAATGAAATTTTTCAAACATTTTTTTTCAGAATTCACTTACGTAGCAATGGTACACAGTTTGATTTTATTCGAACTGACTATTTTTTATCGCTTTCAGTAAAAAATATAGCAGATTGGCATTTGCTTCATATATGAGGCAACGGTCCTTAGAGAGCAGGTTCAAAACAGTTTAAAGTCACGAGGTAGTACATAGTTATAAAAATTTTCTGATTAAAATGTCCGCGCTTTTAAAGCAGACGTGATATCAAATGTGCCCAAACGGCTATATTTAAAAAAGACTTATAATTATTTGGTCAATATTTAAAAACTTTTTTCGGTCAGTATTTTAAATTTATTTAAAAATATTTACCATTTATAAATGGTCAGTATGTTAAGTAAATGGTCAGTATTTTAGTAGTCAGTAACAATTTGATCAGTAAAAAAATATCTGCTCAGTGTTAAAATTAAAGGATCAGAATTAAAATTAAAAGGTCATTATTTTAATCAGATGATCAGTAAATTAATTATAAATTTCATAAATTTGAATTATTTGGTCAGTAAAGCAAAAATTAAAAAAGGTGTTTCCAATTGTGTTCTTTGCAAAAAAAATTGGTTCATTTTAGGGTAAAAACGTAAGAAAATTTTTGAAACATATTTTTTTTAAACGATTTAGGGGTGTCGCAGAGCAGAAAAAGGTCCTAAGCCACAATTCTTGTCTTAGCATTTAATGAACGAAAATTTGGCGCATTTTTCCGTAATTTAATTTTACAAAAATGAACTTTGTAGGTGCATTTGACGTTGTAGAAGACGAATTTCACCATCTTGATTTTCTCCGACCAACGCCTGAGTCGCTATTACCGCTTTTTCAGAACTTAAACCAGATTATTTGTGCTTAATTTTTATTTATTTCCCAATTTGGAGCCCAGAAATTTTTTTTTCCTGTTAAAATTGCTTACACTAATGGGAAAATACTCGGGGAACGCGAATCTTATGATCTCGATTTTCTTCAGTCAACGTCTGATTGGCCTACAGCGCTTTTAAAACGCCTAAATATTATACATTTTCGGCTAAAATCTCATATAACGTATGTTTCGCGTACGAAACATTTATTTTTAATGAAAAATGAGATGATGGATTAATTCTGATGCATTACTGATGGATTAATTCTGTTAGTTCACATTTTTTTAAAAATAAATACTAACCATTTAATAAATTTACGGATCAAACACTATTTTTTTACCGACCGAGGACCATTATTTTTGCAGATAAAACAGCATTACTTCACCGACCATTTATTTAAAATACTCACCATTTATTTTAAACACTGGCCAAATATTCGCTTAAATACTGATCAATTTGTATAAAAAAAAATACCGACCGTTTAATTTAAAAATACCGTTTAATTTAAAAATACAGTTAAATACAAGCCTTTAAATAAAAAAGACCAAATTTTAGGTACTAAACGAAAAGATATTCGCAAATTTTTTTTCAACGATATTTTTGAATAAATCGCACAATACAAAAAAATCATCAATTCCATTGGGAATTTTAAACTTGCGGACAAGCGATTTATCAAAAAAACCACAGGAAGAAAAACAATAAGACGTCGTCGAAACTTTTAAAAAATGATCCTTTCTAAATTGCAAAATGAAATTTTAAAAAAACGCAAGAGAGATTATTAATAACATTTAGTAGTCAGGTCGGCCACATGTTGAAAAATAAATAAAAGACAAATATTAATGATTCCGATTATAAAACAGCCGAGGGTCGGTTCTTTCTTTTTTTTTTTTTAACGATATGCTACTCTCTCGGGTCTATTGTTCTATACGTACACACATACATCCCCTTTTCTTCACTTTTTTTTGATTGACATTTTTTTTCTGACTTTTTGTAAAAAAAAAAAAGGAAAAAAAATTATCCCTAATTTTATGGTTCAATCATTTTGTACTACTTAATTACGGTTTTTTTTTTATATTGGACCACAATGGAAAAAGGTTTTGTATATGATGCAGTTAAAACGGTAAACAAGTTTCCGATTTTCCGCTCGAGCGAACAGACAATAACGTGATATATTATACGTCTATCAGTGTCCATGTCTGCGATTAAGGGGGAGGAAAAAAAAGTTTTTCGTTTGTCTTTGACGTGGTGTGAAAAAAAAAACGGATGGCATTGTAACGTTTATTTTGACTTCGACCCAGTTCACAAATCACGTACAGAAACGAACACATATGACCCCAAACGACCTGGCTAGGAAGCTCTGAATGGAGAGAAAAAAAAAAAAACACGAACGTAATTCAAAAAGACAAGATAATTTTGATAAAATAACCTTCTTGTTCGATATCACGATGGCCAAAGCTAAGCGTATAATTCGGCCATAAGACATAGTAAAACGGCTCAGACATAAATCATAAAAAAAAGCGGACAGATCTGCAGAAAACATATAAACACAATTATCTTCAGCATCTATATAATTTCTAATTTTTTTTTTTTACAAAGTCCCATATTATGTGTTTTAAAGCTCATAAATACAAAGTCTGACAGAGTTGTTACGCCTTCAGCCATCACATCGGCTACTTTTTATATAAAGATTTTTTTTTTTTTTTTTTTTTCAAAAAAGTGACCGAATTGTCATTTTTTTTTCTCCTTTGCTCACCGTGGGATAATAAAACAATGATTGTTCCCCGAAGTTGTCACTCATTTCGGAAATACATGAACCGAGTAATTATATTCGGGGAGAAAAACAAAGTCGGGTTTTGAAATTCGATTTGGGTGATTGCGTTACGCATGGCATGATGCAAACCCTCTTAATAGAACCAAAAATTGCATTAGAAAACCCCCTTAGAATCTTGGGGTAATCCCGAACCCATTTTCTATTAAGGGCGAGCTTTATTTTTTTTGAAAGTGAATTCATGAGTCTGTAAAAAAAAAAAAAAAAAAAAAAAAAAAACGAAAATCATATTTCTCCTTAAAGATTCCTATTTTTTTCGTGAATCAAGATTACAGACACATTTTTGGGAAAAAAAATTTAATAAAGTCAGTAAAAAAATACTCTTAAAGCTTTTTTTTTTTTTTTTTTTTGTTCTCGTTGCAATTTTTTCGTCCCTATGGACAGGCGCTAAAGCAAAAGAGCCGGGAACAGATAAAAAAAACTTGAGTAAATATTTTTTAATCTTTTAATAAATATCCAGTTGAAGATGACATTAATGGGCAAGACGTGATCTGAGTCGATTTTTTTTTCTTTTTTTAAAAAATAAAAAAAAAGGAAAGAGAAAAACATGACGGTAGTTATTGTCGCTGTAAAGTTGGTAGCATTTATTGCGAGGTGGTCATGAAGGGTTTTTAGAACCACGAAGGATGTTTTGATGGTTGTCGTAATGTAACCTTTCTTTACATGATAGTCCTTCGTTTTTTGATGGAGCGATGAAAAATTCAAAACAATATTTTGGGTATTTTTATTGGTCATGCGGTTTGAATTATAATGAGGAACAAGAAAAAAAAGCAGAAAGAACAGCGCGCTTGAGGAATTTCAATTCACAGTTCTGCTGATTTGTTTTGACGATTTCTTAAAAAAAAAAAAAAATTGTGGCAAAAATTACTAATTTGTTTGTGTGATCCGAAAAAGTTTTTTTTTTTTTTTTGCACTGCATCCGTTAAGTATTTATGGAATAGCTATATTATAGACCGAAATCTCGAGCGCGAAAGGGCTATGAAAGAAGAAAAAATATGCCAGAACTAAAAAGCCTAAAAATACGCCTTCTGCTGAATTTTTTTGACGTCGGACTACGTCTTGGGGCTCGGTCCTGGGGAAATCCGTCTGTCCGAATTCTGTCCGGGTGCGCACTGTTTGCACCAAAAATTAATATTTAATGATTTTAATTTTAAAATTTTAACTTCAAACTTCTAACTTTTAAATGCTTTTTTCATTTTTGACCTTTTTTAATAGTAAAATTAGACGACATAAACGAAAGCAAGGACTTAGGAAATCTCTAGTAAATTTGCTTTAACTTTTTTTTTTCAATATCCGCTGTTTTTTTTAAAGTAAAATTTACAAGCGATTTTCCAAAAAATTAAAAAGGCCCAAGTTTTAAAAAATAGACCTAGTCAAAATATTATTTAATTTGAATTATTATTAAATTTTTTAAAACTTCTGGCCTTTTTAAATAGTAAAAATTAAAAATACAATAAAATAAAGGGCCTAAAATAAAAATACAATAAAGGTCTAAAACTGCTTTAAGGCCCCCCAGCCTTAAAGCAGTTTTAGGTTTGTTGGAAAAATTAAAAACAATAAAATAAATTAAAAATACAATACTAAAAATTTCTTGAATTTTTATTTAACTTTTTTTTCAAAAGTTTTCGCTGTTTTTTTAAACAAAATATTCACGAAATTTTCTAAAACAATTAAAAAAAATTTAAAGTAAAAATTTTATTTTAAAATTAGACGACATGAACGAAAACATGGACTTAATTACAAGTTCACTATATTTTCCGTAGGCCAAGAATATAAGCTAAAGCAACGTTTTAATATTAAAATTTTAACTTAGAAGGCTTTAATTTAAGACAAATTTTTTTCAACTTTTGATCTTTTTTATCAAAAATTTTAGGTTTTTTTAGACATCACAGTTTTTTTCATCAAAAATTTTAATTTTAAATTTTAAGCCAGGAAAAAAAATTAGGCCTACATTTTAATCAAAAAATTCGAATTTTTTAACCAAAAGCAAGCAAAAAAAAAAAAAAAAAAAAAAAAAAAAGCCTTAAAATTTTTAAATTGTGTCATTGTTTAAATTTAGCGATATTACGACAGTACCCCAAAGACGTAGTCCTACGTAGGGATATGCCCTATATCCCAGTATGACTTTTTTAAATCCGAAAACCACATCAAAAGGGAAAAAATGACTAAAATTTGGCTGTCTGTAAGTAAGAGTGCTGCTCTGTAAGTGGAAGACCTGAAAGTAAGAGTGCTGATCTTTGAAATATTTTGAACCCTGAGGTTTAAAAAAAAAAAAAAAATTAAAATCAGTCACGCATCCGACTGAAATATTACGTGAGCAAAGAGGAAAGCATCCACCGCTACGGGGAAGTCCAAAAAAATTAGCAGATCCAGGGTATGCACAGTTCTTTTTTAATAATTTTTCCAGGGCTAAATTGAGATGAATATACCAAAGAAGGATGTAAAACTGTGATTTAGCTCATGGACTTTTCATTCATATTCATCTTAGGCACACCGACTAAATTACACCGTATTATTTTTTTTAGCAATTATAATAATTACTTTTCCATGTTATTCCTTTAATATTTTTCGTACATTTACTAATATTAAAAAAATTGTGGAAAAAGAGGTACATCAATTATCTACTAAAAGCGATTCAGTCTTTAATATTTCAAAAATGAAAAGGCCAGGCCACGGACTTTAAATAAAGTACAATAGTGCAAACCTGATCAACCTGAAGTTAGAATAACGATGACAATGACGAAAAAAATTTTAATTTATTTTATTTCTATATACTAGGGAGCTCTTTTAGAGTGTGAAGTGGTATAACATTTGTAATAAAATTCTCACAAACCAGCTACCGAATTTTATAATGCACTACCATCAACTTCACTTAAATTACTACTTAACAATAAATTCTTCCCAAAGCACAGCCAATATATTTAATCGATTTTCAAACCCGAATCCCTATTAAAATTTTCGAGGAATCCGAGACATAAAGCCTGTAAGGTCATCGAAAAAACACCTATCTCCACTATTCAAGTGAGTCGTTCTAGTCCAATTTATTTAATGTGCAACTTGAAACCATAATGAAAGAATAATCCGTAAAATTACGTGGTTAAGCCATAAAAAGCAATTTGGTAACTCGATATAAGACTTAGTAAATGCGCAATTTCGCTTTCTCTCTATTCTCCCCCCCCCCCTTCCCCCGTTCCACCATGATATATCGATATTAGTCACAGATTGCGGATATATAAAAAAAGGTTATTATCATTTTTTTCTATAAAAAAAAGGAGAAAAAAAAATCCCTTCTTCGGATCGAGGGAGAAAAAAAAATCTGTAAATAAATTAGAAGAACATAAATTTCTTAAATGCAGGAGAGAGAGGAAGAAAAAAAAAAAAAAAAAAAGGTAAAATATAGGAACAGTACGGAAAGGGACTAGGGAACCACGGGTGAACGAGAACATGGTTTAGCTTTTAGATGGGACAAAATATCGGAACGTTCCACGGGTACAAATAAGTAACGATGGTTCCCTAGAGACTTGAAAGCAGCAGACGACAAATTCTGGCGGACTTTTGAGGACTTATTTCCTGTTTCTCTTCATATTAATGGCCCCATTACGATGATCCTTTTCATTTTGCCCCGCTTCTCGGCTTTGCCTCTAACCTACTTCAGATTTTTTTTTCTGTTTCTCTTTTTTTTCCTCGATCCCAGTACGATGGCTCTTTTTCACCCTTTATTTTTTTTTTTAAAGAATAAATATTTTTACACAGAAAAATTCGGAAGAAAAAAAAATCATGCAAGTCATACATCGAAAAGACATGTTTTTACGGTAAACAAGAAAAATAAATGAATCATTCCTAAAAAAAAATAATGAATTCACTTTTGAGTTCTACCAGAAAAATGGAGTTGCTCTCAAGGGGAACGGGGGGGCTAACAAAACAAAACAATAGGATAAAAAATAATGAGGTTCTTAGAAAAGACATAATGCCTTCGCTCCATATTTATTTATTATAATAAATTTGTAACCTTATAAATTTAGAATTTTTCTTTTTTTCTTTTTTTTTTTTTTTTTTTTCTTCCTCTTTTCTCTTCATCTTGACAACACGAAAAGAGAACTGTCAGAAAAGGAATGATTAAGGGGGGGAAATAAAGCGGGTAAAAATCTACTACTGACAATCAAAGAAAAAAATTAAGGGAGCGGAGAAAATGATGAAACCAGTCGTCTGTAACCTTGATAAGAAGTTATGATAAGAAGAAAAGAAGGAATAATGTATACTGTCTGAATATTGCTCGCTCTCTTTCACCGGGAATGGAGATGGATGCCTTTTGAGCCTTTTGAATTCTTTACTATTTTCAACGAATGACCTTATCTTAAAATGAATCGCATAAAGAATAAATTTAAATTATGTAAATTTAAAAAAAAAAATAGGAAGGTATTTATTAAAACACCGGTAAACGTTTGCATTGTTTGTATAGAACTAATGAGTCGGAATAATTAACGATGCTTTAAACAATTGACTCCTCCTACGCTAATACCTTATCATTATGGTCAAGTAATCCAATAATAACATGGTTCATGATGAATCAACCTTCAGGTTCGGTTTTTTGACAGTGATATGGCTCTCCGCGATTTTTAAGATATAATCTAACTTTTTTTTTATATTTTTGCACTTCAAGTCACGATCGTGCCAGTAACCCAAATAATTTATGAATCGTTTTATTAATAAAAAGCATGCTCGCATGATGCGGGTGTAAAACAAAAACGGTTTTCACAATAAATAAAAAAAAAAAAAAAAAAAAAAAACTTAGTGAAATAAGGATTTTATTTTTTGTTTCGCAAACTTAATTCGCCAGGGGGGCTGCCTGTCATTCCGTCTTCTTAGCCTCTCCTTGACTGAAACGTACTTTTGAAAAAGCTCCTTTGGGGCAGATTTTTTTTGTTTCTAATTTTTTTATCGACTTTTCAGACGGCTGCAAAAAAACTACGTCGAAAAAATATTTTTAAAAGTTTTCAATCATTTCGAAACTGAGAGAAAGTTTTGTGCTACGGGCAACCGTAAATTCGTTCGTTCAATCTTGCTGCAGGACAATATTCCTACCCAAAAAAACTAACGGTAAGCAAAATCCAAAACGATCGCGCCCAAATCAAGTAGCTCTAATGCAAGGTTATTCTTTAGCTTTTCATATATTTCCTTTAAATTGTTGCAAATGCTCATCGTGCTTCAGCCAAAATTTTATAAAATTTGTAGTTCCTTCAATTCGGGATAATTATAAGAAGTCCCGAGGAACTAAAAATTATTATTTATATTTATACTCTATCCTGCGCGAGAAACCGACCGCACAATTAATAAAAGATGTCCAATTATAAGAAAAACCGGGGGAATTTCGCCGATTTTTCCAAATCAAAAATGGCTCTATGCGGAAATTTAAAAAAAATCGAATTGTACAACTTACCGCCACGATGAGTCGGAGTTTTAATTCTGATCCCCATTTTGAAATTTGAGTAGTCAGCAGAATTCGAATTATAAAGATGATCCATCGAACAGACTCTGCAACAAAAAAATAAAAATAAAAATAAAAAAAATAAAAAAATAATTTTTTTTAAAAAATTGGAAATCGCGCAAATTTCCCTCAGCCAAATTTCTGTCTTGAACACGAAACTTCTTAATGGACGATAGGAGCGTTGACTTCTTCTCTCAAAAGAATAAGATTTCCTTTTGTGCCCCCGTACCATCGACAATAATTTGAATAACGTCAAGGAATCTGATACATTCAAGTTTCGTCCGTTTCTTTTTTTTTTCTTCTTTGAGAAAAAAAAAATTGAAATGTCCTTTCCATTTTCCTTTCATATTTAAGGGGAGAAAAAAATAAAACTGTATGGATTCCAATAGAAACTTGTTCTCAAAAAAAAAAAAAAAAAAAAAAAAAAAAACGTTAAAGAACTATATCTATACGTTTGATGAAATTGAGCTTATCAAGCAGATGGAAATCATTTAAAAATCACGGACTGGAAAAACTGAAGAGTAGCCAAAAGCCACTTCAAATGAGTGAATGAGTGACGGAATTA
The DNA here is from genome assembly GCA_037577465.1 of Liposcelis bostrychophila. Classification (NCBI taxonomy): domain Eukaryota; kingdom Metazoa; phylum Arthropoda; class Insecta; order Psocodea; family Liposcelididae; genus Liposcelis; species Liposcelis bostrychophila. The sequence goes on from CM075210.1 coordinate 13,078,403, forward strand.
AATCGTGTCAAGGTGTATTTCACCGGCTTCGTGGTGCAGTGATTCGTAGGAGTCGGTAATTCGGTACGAACTGCAGAAGTCGGGCCTTCGGGCCTTACAGTCTCTTAGTGGTCAAGTGACATGATACCCAACTAGGGATTGCTCTATTGAGATAAAGAGATTCCCCATCCCTCAATGGGAGTAATTTGCTTGAGAACATAATCTCTCATTTAGTCGTTTAGAACGGCCGTTGAACTGTTTCTTTTATTTGTTATATCACTGGCAAGATATAGACAAGAAAAAAAGAAGAGGAAATATTCTTTGTTTATAAAAACAAGCTTGGTGACAAGCAAAAAAAAAAAAAAAAAAAAAAATTAATTTAATTTTTAAAGTATTAGTCTCCATAAACTCAACATCATAACATTCGTATCACTCATAAGTTTAAAAGCATAAAAGTGTTTTATGAAATACTGTACATGAAAAGGAAACTTCAATATTTTGAAAAGAACATAGTTTTTTTCTTCGCTCTTTCGGCGTTCTCAGGCCACATTTTTAATAAAGAGGAAAGAAAATAAACAAGCAAATAACATACAAAAAAAAAAAAAAAAAAAAAAAAAAAAAAAAAACACAAAGAAAACGTGTATCAAAAAGGAAGAACGTGTGGGCTTTCTATTCCGAAAAGAAAAATTCAAAAAAATCAAGACCATTAAAATAAACTTAACAAAAGAGAGATCACAGATTCGTAGATGATCAAAAGAATCGACTATGGGCCCAATTCAGCAAAATAAAAATGAAAACACGTTAGAATACTTATAGGGGTGCTCAATATACTGTAGCACCTCTTGTTTAACTTGAATATACTGTATGTTACTTCAAATTTTCAGCGATTTAAGTCAAAACTTGGCTTGCCAAAAAGCAAAATTCTAATTAAACCTGTTTTTTTTTTTTTTGAGCAAAAATCGATCAAGCGCATTGATTCTGGTCGAGCCAGGAAATTTCGTTTTCCGCGTGATCGCTTTCGATCGCAATAGATCATTTTCTTGATTTCTCTGGTCGTTTTTGATCTAAAAGGGGTCACTCTAGATCGAAAACAGCGTTGATCGTTTTTGGTATATGAATTGGTAGGGTGACATATACTAAAATTGGGAATTAAGCGATTGGAAATTCATTCATGTTAAATCTTGATCCAAACCTGAACTACTGATTCACCCAAGATTCATTTCTACCAGGGTTGTCTGAATTTTTTTTCGAGAGGTCCAGCAGCCTCCGTCTTTCACTGATTTCTTCTTCTTTCTCTTCCTGTTTTAGCTGGGGCAATTACATAACGATTGTTTGACCGTAACCTGAGGACCTCATTTTTTGATCCTTCGGGAGGTGGACTTCATATCAACTCGCAACAAGTGACGCCACTTTTCTGACGACTAAACTGATCTCTGATTGGTGGTTTCTGCGCATCGCTGACTTTGGCATACTACGTTTTTTATTCTTACTCCGGTAGCTTCTTTGCGAATTTCGATGACTTTGCTCGTATTCTGACGTTTTGTTTTAACCATCAAGATGAAAAACCAAATGCATCATACAGTGTCCGAGGCTCAAAGGATTTACCGTCAAAACCTAAGCCCAAAATTATTTATAAAACACTACGTTTCCCCAGAAGTCACCATAGACCAGAGTTAACCACTTTCTGAAATCTAAATTACACTAAATTCAAGATGATTCTTCTACAATTTTTCATACAAGCGAAAACGGGTACACTCGCAATTTCATTGTCTGCGACCATGCAATCATTTTTTAATAATATCATTAATATAAAAAATTTTAAATTCAATTTAAATCTCACACAAGCCTAAGCACAATCAGCTCTTCCCTATACATATAACAAGCCCTTAAAACCAACTAAATTATTCACACCGACGAATGACATCACAACGTCTACCAACAAGTCTCTTCAATGCAAAATGACATCATGTTTAGGAATGTTCTGATTAGTTAATTGATATCAGCGAGCGTATTAATATCAAGTTGACATTATAATCAAAATAATGCGTCGTGCGGTCTAGAATAATGTCTCACATTAGACCCACCGCCCGAGACGATAAGCGTAAAAGATTTCACACAACATTTTTAAAATATATACTGTGTATTAAAAAAAAAAATCCATTGAATTTAAATGAAGACAGGAAATTCAAGTTAATATGATTTTGACGAATAAGAGATTATATTTGATTCATTGAATATGAATAGGAAACATAGGACCAATCAAGAGAGCGAGATTGATTGATTGGCTTAAATGATTGATGACGGTATTAAAAAGTAAGCCACGAGTCAAGTCGAATGAAATATGTATTACTATTAGTGCGCTTCAAGGCTTTTATTTCAATTATAATTAAAAATGCAACGAGGGGTACTTTTTTTGTTTGTTCTTTTTTTCGCTTCTTTTATCAATCAGGTCAAGAAGCAATTTAACCAGAATAACAACCGCAGGGGAGGGTGAAACAAAAACAAAAAAAAAGAAAACCGAACCGAACCATACAACATGCGTCCCATGTCGCATGTACATAACAAAAATGACTAATTCTGTAAACATTTAAAAGGGAAAAAAGAGAAAAAATAAAAAACTGCGGTTCGGAGATAAAAAATACATGGTGATTAAATACACCGAGACATAAGGGCTGATTTTGTTTGCTCATCGAAGGCTGCAAAAGGGTGATTACTGGTTGACTATATATGTATTTTGAAAGGGACTTTTGCTATCTTAAACAAAAAAAAAAATTATCCGGCTGATCAGCAACAAACATGGATGAACAGGTTTCGAAGAAGCAAAAAAAAAAAAAAAAATGTCGATATAATGAAATGGAAAGAGAAATGAAAGGAGGGGGTAGATGTAATCGAACGATGACCATCATGTCCAGATGTTGTTCCAGAATGAAACTGATGAAGATAAGTGACCACGGATAGTACAATATCGCTAGAGACGTCTAGAATTTCCCGAAGAGGAAAATACGGGACGGATCGAAAAAAAATCCCATTATTTAGCGCAAATAAAGCGTATCGGTTACGATCTGAAGAAATGGGACATTATTACTTTTTTCCTCGATGTAGGAAGACGTTCGCCATTGCACGAACTTTTCTTTTACTTCCTTTTTTTTTCATTTGGAAAATTTTTTTCCCCGTTTTTATTTTCTGAGGAAAAATATCAACAGTTGTTCAGATCCATTGCCACCTGTCGTCATTGTCCTTTTTTCGTTTGGTTTTTATTTTTATTTTCGTTTCGTTTATTTATTATTTTTTTTTTTTTTCAAAAATTTTCCGATGCAACGAAACATTACTCCCCGCGTTTAATTTAAAACATAACACACATCCCGAATTCCTGTTTTTCCAAAATACCAGAGAACGGTATCTGAATCTGTAACATTCTTTAGCATATTTTCCCCTTCGTAACCAAGTCGAGCCACTTCAGCGAAACATTTTATGGTTTTATCATGCAGTTTAGCGAAAAGAGATAAAATTATCAAAATGTTAAGGGATTGAAGTAATTCTGGATAACCAAAACGGAAATTGAATTGCAGCGTGTTGAAAGCTGCTCTGTGCTTCCCCGAACCAGCTAGGGGAACACTATCCACACCCTCACTTTACTTGGGCATAATATAGTTATTTTATTCTCCAGCGGAATTTCACTTCATCATATTTTTTTCCCTCTTATTACGGTTCGAAAACCTGAAAAGATCGAATAAAAAAATTCAAAAAAATTACAAAGTTGATATTTTTTACTCACTTTCCTTTTTCCATATTTTCCCGCTTTAGGATCGTTTAAAAATAAATTAAAAAGTATTTACGATCAGGAGTGAACATTTCGCAGATCCCGAAAGGAACTTAACAATAAAAACATAACGGTCGAAATTAGAAATATAACTTGGAGCTACAAAAATTTTTATTACGAAAACAAAAATCAGATTTGTTAACACCCGGAATTTTAAAGTTTTTAATTAATCTCCTCCATCAGCTCTTAAACATTTTTGAGTAAAATATTGAACTCGTTATTTCTTATCATTAATTTTCCAGGGCTTGACAAAAAAAAAAAAAACCCGCACGATTTTTATGCTTTTTAATATTAGAAAACTGTTTTTTTTCCTTCTATTCATCGCTCTTTTATGGCATTTTTTTTCCTGTCCCGTAATTTTTTTTTTTTTCGCATTCAAAAGAGCCTTCATAAAAAAAATTTTCATTTTTGAAAAAAAAAAAAAAGAAAAAAAAACGCAGATAATAATTATGGCTTCCCAAACAACGAACCCATATAAAGCATATACACAACAAAATCTGTATGCTTTTGCCTCTTCTCTTCAATAACGAGACTCCCTATCTTTATTTCCATATAAAAAATATAAAAATGAATCAACAGCGTTGAAAAAAAAAAAATCATCGTCAACCCTACTCCTCTAACGTGTTTATCGAATTATTTTTATTATCGCATACATAATTGCGTTTATCGAATGAAGTTTATTACCAAATAAAAGCAGCGGGAAAAAGTTTTTAAATTTTGACAGCAGAGAGCACCTCCGTATGACGGGGATTTCACCACTTCGGATCGATTTCCATAAGAAAGAAGTAGTGCCGAGATTTTCCGTTGGAGGCGCTATATTACGGATACGAGCACTTTTTTAAAAGTAAGGCGGAAAATTCAAAGGGAAAAGAGGTTCAGGTTCTCTCTTGCTTAATTCAATTCCTTCTCCAAGTCATGGGTATTTCTTGCATGATATTATGTCAAGAACTACTCAATTTTCAGTAACTGACCAGACGGCGTTTTTCAGTTATTTTTCAAAAAACCATTGAAGTTATGTGGCATGTTATAATATGCTGAAAAACCTTTTCGATTTTATAAAATTTATTTTCAATTTACCTTCATAAGGTTTGATCTGTTCTATGGCATATAGCTCATGTGATTGTATTACTGCAGATAGCAGAAGTCAAACTAAATTGGGTCAGCTCTGGGCCAAAGACTAATTACCAAGTTTTTCGGATTTTCTCTGCTTCAAATCAAAAAACCTGTCACCACTGAATTCAGCAGCAAAAAATACTTCTGATGGGAGTGATGAGAGCACTAAAGTCAAGCATTTTCGGACAGGAAGTTTCTGGACTGAAGTCCCATTGATCAAACGTGCAGTTTTCCCGAAGAAACAAAAACAATCATTAGGCAAAGTGTGCCATATTTTTTTTTTAGAAAGCACCTTATTTTGCCCTTTTGAATTCAGTGGAACAGTCCTGATAATTTCCTGATGAATCGATGAATGGAAAATAAAAGTGTATAGCACAGTTAACATGTCACCTGCCCCCAATACGAAAGTGGGTGGTAATTAATGTAGTATCCTAAAGATACCTACAACATAAGAATGGTGAACCAGGTCTGTCTCCCAACTATTTTACGAGAAATAGACCAAGTTGGCATTTTCAAGTTTTCAGTATTTTTCTTACTGCTTATTATTTTATCGTAGAACGCAATCCTACCCAAGAAAAAGTGTGTTATAAAACTGAGCTATTAAAAACTTAAAACTTTGTTATAAAATTTTATAACCCGCCAAAAAAGACATCTATTTATAATTCGTTATAAAATTTTATAACAAAAATTATTTTCAGTTTTTTTTTAAGTTTTTTTATTTTCTTCTAACGCTTCCCGAATTTTTCTGCTTCTGCTTTTCTTTATTTTTGAGCCTTTGTCAAATTAAAAATACAAGAAATAAACCAAGAATTCGGAAAAATCTGGAAAATATTATAAGTCAAAATAATCGGCAACTTAAGAACCATATTGCCGCTTTTAAAATTTTGAAAAGTGGTGTAGTGGATAAAGGCGGCTGATAAGTCGTCCACAAGGCTCGGGTTCTATTCCAAAAAATTGCAATTTTTTTTTCTTTTTTTTTTTCATGAAAAATGTTTAAAAAAGAGCCTATAAAGTCCCCATACGCTAAATATAGTACGGTTCAAGCATAAAATTAATATATTGCTCAGTTAAAAACTTTAATAATAGAAATTTATAAATAGTTATAAAATTTTATAATCGGCCAAAACGTTACAGAGTTATAAAATTTTATTTTTTTATTTTATTTATTTATTTATTTATTTATTTATTTATTTATTTTTTTAATTTTTTGTCTTTTTTTTGAAGAAAAAAATTGCCTTAAAAGGGCATTAACAGAGGGGGCTCTACAGAATGCAATTTTAAACAATCTTTTCTTCGATTTTTATAACTTGGGGAATGGGGATGAGTCTCCATGTTGACTGCCAATTTATTAAATGACCCTTTGTAAAGTGCTAAAATTAAATCAAAGGTTAAATTTAATTTTTTCGCCTCGTCCAGTCGTGCTTTTGACTAAAAAAGAAAGCCAAGGCTCTTCAAGATTTTAATTGAATTTTAGGAGTTTTCCCTTCTAGGGTTTAGTATTTCTGAAGAAAAAAGTGCTGGGGAGCGTCCCCAGACAGCCCCACCGGAAAAACACAACTGGCCGCGTCATCTACAAAAATTCGATTTGTAAATTTTTTTGCTCACATCTCTTCCCTAATGGAAGTATAGAACTTAGGTCTGCATGTTATTTCGGTTTAAATTTTCTGAAAATTTCGAATATTTCATATTTTTCAATTTTAGGCGGGGAAAAAATAGTGACGAACAAATGTTAACCCTTTAACGGCCGAAAAATTTTCCCAAAAAATCAAAAATTTCCTAATTTTTTTCCCCATGATTTTGCACTTAAAGTTAACCTACGACAGTTCACGGACCCGCACTGTGCGTTAAAACGCATATCAGACGCCTACCAATTTTTAGTATATGCAACCCGCAACACATACATGCAGTACAAAATGTAACACAAAATGTTTCCTTTCGTAAAATGATCGGGAAAACTACTTTCCATACGTTTTCGATGTCGCTGATTTCAAATTTGACGTCAGAATGATCTAATTCCACTCAGAAAACCCAATATGGCGCCAAAAAAATTATTTAAAAAAAAATGGTTCCACCTAAATTAAATTTCGATTTTTGCACAATTTTGACTTCAGATTTGGAATCAGCCGTTCAAGAGACCACTAAAAACATGGCTTTCCTAATTTTTTTTACCGAAAAGGAACTTTATCCGGCGAGAAATACCCAACGGATCGTATAGGAGCCGCTGGTCGGAAAAGGGTTAAAAGGTTAAAAGCTCTGATAGTATTAAGCGAGAGGAACAAGAACTATGCTTAGCCCCCTGCCGAATATTATGGAACTGGAGTGGACTATAAAATTACATTTTATCAAAAGTTACTGCAGTTTCAAAGCAGTTCTTCCCATTGTTCGTTTTTTTTTTTTTTTTTTTTTTTTTTTTTTACTTCTTTTACTTTTTAAATAAAGAAACAAAAAACCTGAAGCAAGTGTCATCAAATCGAACGCAAAACATATGTTTCCAGTCGAAGAAAAAAGAAAAGAAGACATTGACGACTTAATTCGGTAAGGGGTTATCCGTTAACGTCAAAACGTTGACGGCTGAACCTGACCCGCTTAAGGAAGTGCTGCCCTTGAGAAAGTTAAAGAAACCACCCGCAACATGTCACACTTTCTGTCAGAATGTGTGAATCGAAATATTTTGAAATGTAACCCGATATAATTTTATTTACATTTTTTTTTTCCTCCGCTCATCCCGCCGGCAAACAAATTAAAATCAGAAACGGATTTGAAGGAAAGCATCAACCACGGAAAAGAAGGAAATCGCGCAATATCGTCTTAGCAAGATTAAAAAAAGATCAAGCAGGGTTTAATACGTCAGAATGGGGAGTTTGAGGAACCTTAAGGAGAAAATTTTGAATTGCTTTTAAGATTGAAAGATTATATATTGTAATCCTACGGATGGAAAAGACGAAAGGGAAAAGATTAAGAAAATGTCGAATAAGAGATAACGCGAAACGGTTTTACAGCCTCGGAGCTCAAAACATTAACATCTAAAGTTTTAACCTTTTCCATCAAGAGCGTTATGAAAACTGTTTAGCAAAATAATAAAATAAAATAAAATAAAATCATATTCTAACGATTAAAGAACAGAAAGAAAAAAAGAAAAAACGTGGGGACAGACAGACGGAACAAAATCAATCATTCTCAGTTTTTATTGTTTTGAGACGTGAAGTATCCTGAAGAATATGTCAGGTATATCTGACGAGGAAAAAGGAAATAAAAACAAACGTTTTGTGATTTTACATATACCGATTCTTTAAAAAGGAAAAAAAAAAAAAACAAATCTGACCGATACTGAAGTTTAATTGGGGCCATTTCGAGAAATTAATTGCTTCAAAACTCAAGAAGGAATTAAATTAGATTGATTCACGAGGGATTTGTCTGTTTTTATTGCTCTTTTTACATGAATTGGTCACGTTTTAAATGTTATTTTCTTTAATTTCTTCCAAACGACGTTATGCTCGTACAGGAAAATAACTCACTTTTTTATAAGGTGGCGGATTTTTGAACGAGGATGATCATAGAGAGAGGATAATAATCAGAAATATATGAATTTAAACGGCATTTATGGAAAATAATAATAAAAGTAAGATTTAAAAACAAGAATTGTAAGATAGGATTTAGCAAATAAATACGCTTTTAAAAAATCGTCAAGATATTAACCGATAAATTCTTGCGCAGGATAGTAAAGATTTAACCCAACAAAAGGTCAAATAGGATAATAAAAAAATTTTATGCGACTTTACCTCACCAGGCAAAATCTAATTATTCAAGAATTTCTAAAATCCCCTCAGTATGTTTTCGATCAAAAAAATGGTTGAGGGTGTTAAAAGGGTCCTATCGACCTTATAGCGAATAGTCGAAAAAATAAAAATACGGGCGAAATTCGATGGGTAAAATCTGAACCACAAGCATCAGCTTACGATGAAAGAAAAAAAATTTAATACGCATATCATGCAAGTCATAGGGGTCGTCCATAAAACATGTGAGCATTATTTTGGCCATTTTTGACCCCCCCCCCTAAAATTAGATAGATTTCAGTTACCCCCCCATAAACATTTTTTTTTTTTAAATTAATATTGAACATTTAAAAAATCTGAAATTCTTCGGAACTTAAATTTTGCAAAAGAACAGGTTTTTTTTTTTAACTTAAAGGTTCTAGTTCGTTTACATAACCGGCCGGCTAGCCGGGCGGTGTACACATTTTAACGATAAAAAAATATTTAAAATTTTTTTTTTTGAATCCAATATTTTATACATGAAAACGGGGTCTAACTGCACCGAAACCGTACCCAAAACGTTTCGTTATGTTCAGAGATAAATTTCCATGATATTAAATGCATGAACAACAGTTAATAGCTCTTATATTTGAAAATATTTAATTGTTTTCGCAAAAAAAAAAAAAAAAGAAAAAAAAAAAATGTTTATTTCCGAGAGACTAGTGCAGCGCTCTAGCGGTGAAAGCGCGAACTATTTCAAAAACAAAAAGAAGAATGGCGTCGTATTTTTTTATTTCGAAAACATTAAAAAAAATTATCAAATTTACGCACAGTAAAGCCTTTTTCATACACTTTCAATAACGAATCTTTACCTTTTAAACATAACAAAACGTTTTGTCACGGTTTCGGTGCGATCCGATCTCATTTTAATGTGTAAAATACCGAATCGAAAAAAAAAAAATTAAATTTTTTTTATTGTTAAAAAATTCTCACCGCCCGGCTCACCGGCCGGTTATGTAAACGAACTAGAACCTTAAAGCAAATGCGCGGGTAAAATTGAAAGTTTTTTTTTTTTTTTTTTTTTTTTGAGTTAGGTTACATAATTTAATTAATTTAAATTATTTTCTTTTTGGCGCGTTTATTACATGAGACAAGTGCTAACGTTACATACGTAAACCCCCCCTTCCACTTGTTAGCAAAAGTTAGCATTTTGAATACCCCATGCCACCTTATAAAAGTGAGTTATTTTCCTGTAATCCATTCTTAAGGACATCAAAATGAAGTCCTTAAGAATGACCGATAATAAAATTTGCAGTAGATGACGTCAATAAATGACGACAGTTAGACGTCAACCTTCATAAGACGTCATTTTGACGTCGAAAATGAGCGGAAAAAGTCCCGGGAAATGACCAAGTCTGATGACCAAAATGTGACGCGTCCACACGCGACACGTCCACACATCTTTTTTGTTGGGTCAATAGTTAAACATTTTTTTAAAATTTTATATTTTGATCACTAAATATAAGGTAATAGCTTAAGTGTATGTAAAACATTAAAAAAATATTGAAAATAACAGTAAAAAATTTTTAAATTATTTTGATGTAAAAAAAAAATCGTTTGAAACGGGGGGAAAACGATTGTGACGTCATAGTACTTTAAATTAAAAAATTAAATTTGGTAACACTGTTTCGAGAATTAGCCATTTTCGAATTCTTTTTTATGTGTATGTTTTGATTTGTAATTTTTTCAACAGAAAACGAAAGACCCGGTAGCAGGAATACTAACTTTAAAATTCAAAATATAGTCCATGACGTCATAATTATATTTGCCGCTTTTTTTGATTTTTTCAAAATGCCAGGTTTCTATTAGAATTTTCGGAATTTTTTTCTCCAAATCTGTTTTGTTGGCCCTTCCTGATTTTCATTAAAATAATATTTTTGTGAAGCAAAAATTAATTTAAACAATAATGGGCATATTTTGTTTGAGGCATATTTTGTTTAAAATACCTATTTTAAACAAAATATGCCTCACTTACTATAACGCTTAACTTCCCTATTGTTCAAATTACAATTTAACAAAAAGTACTGAAAATCAGGAAAAGTATACTGGGAGTATCGCAAAAATAAGAGAAACACATTTAAGAGTTATATAATTAAAAAATTAAACGAACTGCTTTATTTTATTTCCGAATATTAAGCAGCCATGGAAACATTACTTGCCGTCTTGGACTAAAAGGGCAGTTCACAATGCGAAATTCTTAAATCATTCTAAAAACCAAATAAGCAAAGAAAATAATTCGATAGTTTTATGCGAAGGAAAAAAAAACTGAAGTGAAGAAAATTTATTCCGACGAGGTTTGAACACGCAATGGACAGGTCGGGACCCAGATTCGTTACCATTACGCCAAGGAATCAATTTGCCTGAGCGTGGTCCTATTGGTATACGAACATAACCAGATTTCGTTTTGATTTTTTTTCCGAACTGGTTTGCAACCTTCAACAAAGCTAAATTTATTCCCTTATATGCTAAAGCCGCCACTGCGTATCCATAAAATTCGATTTAGCCTCTTGTAATATTGGGACTTACACAAACCAACAATAACCAAAGGGCGTTAGTCACGATTAACATTTTGTCTACAATAATTATCATATCTGCTCTAGGCACGGTGCTCCTGAAGCAAGATATTATCGGACAAAAGTGTGCAGAAAATCTGACTATATAGAGTCATTTAGTATCATATAGGTGTTCAAAATCCACTTTTACCCAAATCGGATCCGATCGTTTTCGCCAAATATCATTTAAGTTTGGCCGATAGCATTTTAGGCATTAGTTACCGATTTAGGGTGGTTCAAAAAAAACTTTTTGTTGAAAAGTTCGGGGACTAAGGCAAAAATGCGTTCTTTACGATGTAAAAAACCTAAAAAAAATTTTTACAATTTTTTTGTCGACGATTAGGGGTGCCTGTAGGAGCAAAAAGGGTCTAAATCGACGAAAAATGGAGCTGGTCGTAAAAATATTTTTTTCTCTCATTTGAAGGGCCAATAATTTTGTCGCAATATTTTTTTCCCCATGTTTTCAAACCTGTAGAATCCGAAAATGACAACAGTTTTTTTTAAAAAAATTCTGGGGCCCATAAATGGAACATCTTTGGGCATTTTAAAAATTTTTTCGGCCTAATTTTTCGCATTTCACTCCGCCCTATCCTTTTACGTGCACCGATTTGGTCGTAAACATGGCAGCTTATGTTTTCAAACATGGAAAACCCGAAAATCACAACGGCGATATCGTAAAAATACCTGGGGCCCATAAATGGACCATTTGTAAGCGATTTTTCGATTTTTTTGGCCATATTTCTTCCATTATAGTTACCGGCATCTGCATAGGAGCTAATAATTTGCTCAAACACAACCTGACTTACTTTTTGAACCCGCAAAATCCAAAAATCACAACAATCAGCAAATTATTAGCTCCTATGTAGATGCCGGTAAGTATAATGGAAGAAATATGGCCAAAAAAATCGAAAAATCGCTTACAAATGGTCCATTTATGGGCCCGAGGTATTTTTTACGATATCGCCGTTGTGATTTTCGGGTTTTTCATGTTTGAAAACATAAGCTGCCATGTTTACGACCAAATCGGTGCACGTAAAAGGATAGGGCGGAGTGAAATGCGAAAAATTAGGCCGAAAAAATTTTTAAAATGCCCAAAGATGTTCCATTTACGGGCCCCAGAATTTTTTTTAAAAAAAACTGTTGTCATTTTCGGATTCTACAGGTTTGAAAACATGGGGAAAAAAATATTGCGACAAAATTATTGGCCCTTCAAATGAGAGAAAAAAAATATTTTTACAACCAGCTCCATTTTTCGTCGATTTAGACCCTTTTTGCTCCTACAGGCACCCCTAATCGTCGACAAAAAAATTGTAAAAATTTTTTTTAGGTTTTTTACATCGTAAAGAACGCATTTTTGCCTTAGTCCCCGAACTTTTCAATAAAAAGTTTTTTTTGAACCACCCTAAATCGGTAACTAATGCCTAAAATGCTATCGGCCAAACTTAAATGGCGGATATTTGGCGAAAACGATCGGATCCGATTTGGGTAAAAGTGGATTTTGAACACCTATATGATACTAAATGACTCTATATAGTCAGATTTTCTGCACACATTTGTCCGATAATATCTTGCTTCAGGAGCACCGTGTAGGAATCAGACCGAAGCTTTATATTACGAGCATTCATTGTCAAATAGTATGTTTGATAGATTTGAAGGTACTATTCAAAATAAAAAAATATAAAAAAAAAAATCATTGTTGATGTTTTTTTACTACCATCCTAAACGTATGGGGTGGACCTGTTGTACATTGGAGTTATAACACAAAAATACAAAGTGCTATACGTTATCTAGTTATTTAAACAAACCTCGCGCGCATGACAATACGTAAAGCATGACGTGAAGTGTTTCAATTAAATTGCAACAGATAAACGAGTCTCGAGTAATTGGTCATTCGTCATTACGATGAAAAAAACAACTCGACTCCGTGGCGCAACGGTAGCGCGTCTGACTCCAGATCAGAAGGTTGCGTGTTCAAATCACGTCGGGGTCAACCAATTTTTTTTTTTTTTTTTTTTCCGAGAGGAAGTTGGTGCGAGATTTTTTTTCCGAGAACAAAATTTTTTTTCTTAGTGGAGGCGATAGATAGTCCATCGGTAAGACTCTCGGCTGGCATGCGGCAGACCCGCGGTCGAGTCAAGGTCTTACCAGACATTCACCTCTTGACCTCTGATACTTTTTATGAGTTATCATGTGAAATCATATCTACCACTCTCACTAATAAAAGTGGTAGCTCTTGCGCCCTTCGTAAAAGTAAAAAAAAAAAAAATGTAAGGAGTGGGTTAGGGCCGTAAGACTACCTCCTCTAAATTTCATTGTAAAAAAGGTAGAAATCAATCATCAAAATTGCAACAGATAAACGAGTCTCGACTGATTGGTCATTCGTCATTACGATGAAAAACACAACTCGACTCCGTGGCGCAACGGTAGCGCGTCTGACTCCAGATCAGAAGGTTGCGTGTTCAAATCACGTCGGGGTCAGTCAGATTTTTTTTTTGTTTTGTTTTGAGAGAAAGTTGGTGCGAGATTTTTTTTCCGAGAAAAGGATTTTTTTCTTAGGGGGGCGGAGAGTGGCATCGTTCCCGTGAAAAATCCTACCGGCAGACATTGGTCAACAGTTTGAGTCGTCAAATATTTGAAACGAAGCGTAAATCCGATCTCAAAGGGGAAAAAGAAATGAAGAAAAAATAAAAAAACCTTTTTCCCCTTGAATAAACCAAAGGATGGATTTTCCCCTTTTTTTTTTTTTTGCGCGTGCCATTTTATTAATTTTTCGATGGTTCGATACAAAAGGTATATGATTAAAGTAATAATAAACCGCACGCCGCGAATTAACCCTCCCTGATATTATATTTCAATTTTACCCTCGTGGGTTGAGACTTTTAAGATAATAAAAGAAACATTTTTTACTCTTGTTTTTACACATTAATTTTTTTTTTCTTGAATTCCAGAGTAACAAATCACTTAATCATCATGCAAATGAAAAACGTTGACAAAAACCATCGTCCGCGACTATTATTCTTGATTCGTGTCCAGTAGAATTCGAAAAAAAAAAAAACTCCTTTCATTCATCCTCTTAAATACGGGAGAAGGGAGGTGGAAAAAAAAAATTCGAGCAATTTAAAAAATATTTATCCTGGCTCAGAACCAAAAGGGCAAGTTAAACACCTTCTTTTCTTATGTTTTGAGTGACAAGCTAATGCATTTGCAACCCAGCTTCTTTTTTATTCATATTAAAACGATTGGAAGCCCCTGAAATAAAAATTCTATCTTTCCTTTTTTTTAAACAAACAGTAGAATCGTGAGAAGTTTTATAGATTTTTTAAAATTTTTTTCGAAATTTGTCCCGTCATTCTCTTTAATCAAAATGGGGACTCCAACTAACAAAGCACAATCGAGGATCATGTTTTAATGAAATATTAGCTAATAACGACAAATAAGGTAAATAACGATGCTCACGTAGTATAAATGATTGATTACGTCATAAAAGTTTTTTTTTTTTTTTTTTTAAAGAAAAAGCTTCTTGAGATAGCTGTTTGGGATTTATAACCATGATTGTGTATTTAAACGTAGTAAGCTAAATGTGGAGAAAAAAAAATTATATTGCAGTATTTTGAAACGAATTAGACAGCTTCATATCTTCATTTAGTTGTGAACCTTTTCTTTTTTTTTTTTTTTTAATTGGCATAAAGTTTGTAATATTAACATTTTTAAAAAGACTTAAAACGAATAAAAAATATGGGGATTTTTTAAATTATTTTTTTATTCTATTTCCAAGAGGAAACGTCACGAAAATCCCACAGGCATCGGTACAAGACTAATAAAGCTACTAATGAAAATGAAATAAAAATTTATTACTCTAGGTGCCAGGATAAATTTTCGAAATTTCAATTTTTTTTAACATGCAACAGTGCAATGTCATTAAAACACGGCTACAGTACATTTTTATTCGTTTTTAATTTAAAGCTTTAACCTTCAATTGCAGAAACACATGAAAATTTTGGCTGAGGGTCTTAAATTCCTCGAAAGAATTTCATGGAAGAAACCGTGAAACGTTCCTGCGAATAAGGAAAGTTTTCTGGGAAAAAAGTATACTTAAACTTAAATTCTGAAGCATCGAGGCATTTCTGATAGAAAACCTCCGCACATCCTTTCCAATTTGCTTGCTTGTCAATCCCTTATACATCAAACCTCAGAAATAAAGCTTCTTAATTCCGCTATTTATAAAAACTCCAAACTCTGACGTATTTCACAAAAAAAAAAAAAAAAATCTCCCTTATACGCTCCTGTTTCGGCGCTTCAGCTTTTAAGAATATTTCTTCAGGGAGTAAAAAAAAAAAATCCCCCTGAACCATTTTTGATATTTAAGATATCTTTTAAACTTATAAGAACAAAAGCCTTGATTACTAATAAAAAGAAAAAAAAAGGGATAAAAGAAAAAAGAAAAAAGCAGAGATGAAATACGACTGCTTATTAAATTTTTTTTAAGGTTAGATTGCAGAGGGTACGAAAAAAAATTGTAAGATAATGATTGTTGTAAATTTAACATTTGCGAGATAAAATTAATTTACCTTAAAAAAAAAATAAATAAATAAATAAATAAAATTGTCGTGGGGAACCTACCAAGATTGTGTAATCCATTAAAATATAAAAACGAAACAAAACAAAAAAAAAAAAAAAAAAAAAAACTCTTACCCTTTTAAAAAGAAATATGCGATAAATAACTGTCAAAACATCCCTTTTAAAGATGATTAGGTGATCATTCAAAAGATGGAAGCACTGAACGGGGAAATTAATACGAAAATACCACCGTATAAAAAAAAGAAAGAAAATAAAAAGGACTCGCGTAAGAACAACGTGAAAATAAAATCGAATGAAAGGGAATATTTAAAAATTTCACCACGTGGAGCGTTGGCATCGCCCCGTACACATGTGCGAGGTTTTGTCGGAAATTAGCGGGACGACGGTTAGTCCGACTTGCTCGTTATTTTAAGAGGGCATGTTTTTTTTCGTGTGCGGTAACGGATTACTTTTTAGTTTTTGACGCGTGAAGTTCGCGTGTTATACGTGATTTTTTGTTTTTTAAGTAAGAAAAAAAAAATGTGATAAATGTTTTGACGCAGTGACACAATCCTTACATGGAAATGTTATTTTTTTTTAAGTTAATGGATTTGTAGGGTGAACACGAACTTTTTTTTTGTGAATAATCAAAAGGGATTAAGGAAATTTATTTTTTCGGATTTACATTTTCAAAAAAAAAAAAAAAAAAAGGAGGAAAGAAAAAGGTACATTTCATTGACATATTTTTTTTTTTCTAAAATAAAATATATGTATGATGGATGACGGGGTTAGGTTACTCCCGTTACTAATTGCACATTGTCAGTTATCTTTGATTAATGATGGATTCGATCAATTATTTACGCTGGAATCAATTATGATCGGGTTGAACTTTTACCTAAGAAAGCATTTTTCTTTTTGTAAACGAAAAAAAAAATTATTAAAAAGGAGACAAAATTACAGCTTATAAAATATTTCGTGATCCAAGTTCGACTACATGCATTAGCAGTTCGTTCCATTTTGGTCCCTCCTACAGCGACAGTTTGACATTTCTATTCGCGACCAAATTTCTCGGTTCAGTTTCGTATAATAATCCCAGACACTTTTTTTGCTACTAAATAAATATATATACAATAGGTCATTCATCGACCCACATCGTGACCTTGCATTGTCACACCGGATAATAATAGATTCCATTTTTTGAATCAAAATTATCCTACTCACTAAATCTTAGGTGACTGGGATTATCGCTAGGGGATGAATTTTTTTTTTTTTTTTTTTTTTTGAGCCTAATTTAATTAGGTACATTTTACGTGGTTCCCTATAAAAAGTTTATGCATCCTCAGTTTATGTTTTTTTTTTTTTTTTTATAATTAGTAATAAATCTAAAAATGAATGGATGATAATATTTTTATTACATTGAAAATCTTGTTTTTTTTTTTTTTTTTTTTTTTTTTACTTTATTTCTTTCAATAATTATTTTTGATAAGAGTGTCACACTAATTTCTTCGAAAAGCAGAAAAGAAACGCATGTGTTGAATGTTTTTAAAATAAAAATCGAACATCTGTTTAGTGTAGCTATAGATTTTGTGTAAAAAGTTTCACGTCCCTTTAAAGGTGCTTCGCCATAAATAAGTCATTAAATAAAATTTCTTAGAAATAACAAATATATTCCACAGCGGTGTGAGGCTACCTATGCATATGAGGCGCGTGCACGTTAAAACTTGTTCAGGTCTCCAGATTGATAAGGATTCGGATCCCGTTTCACGCAGAGCCTTGAGAATGATTGTTATTGCTGATATTTATGATTTTGAGCTTATGAGAAACAAATTCCATTCGGTACGCTTATTTAATAATTCTTATAATTGGAACGTGATAAAATGTGGGAAAATGTTTTTTGTTCGGCGAATGATTTTTAGCTGTGCAAAGTGCTGCGATTGGAAGAAACTAATCGAATGATTGCAGATTTGCGAAAAAATATAAGGTTTTACTTTAAAAGCATTATCCTACTTTCGATTCTGAAGTTTTGTAAAATGGGCGGCTGGAAAGTTTTCTGGCCAAACTAAGCTAGGAGTAGGCGACCGACGATGACAGTCGCATACCCTTCTTCTCCCGGGAAAAATAGGTGTGCTTGCTGGTTGACATCCAGTTGCTCGTAAATTTTAAAACAGTGACAAAGGGCAAGGCCTTTAAATCTTAGGTAAAATAGTCTCAAATAAAAGAACGTCGACCATTCTTTTTTAGGAAATATAAAAGTTGCAATAAGTAATAAAAAAGTAATAAAAGATAAAATGCTAATTGGCATGTATCAAAATGAAAATATTATACAGATTGGGGGTAACAACGAGACATTTTGCGATTTTTCTTTAACTTTTGCCTGGCACCCAGATATATCCCAGCTACATTAATTCTTCCCTGTGATTTTTCAGCTCACTTTTCTACTAAGCAAAATTTCTAGTTGTAGCTAAAATTCACTTTTTCTCATATTTTAAAAAATATTTTCTGAAACTCTGATTCGCTGGAGCAGTAAAAAAATATTTTGAGAAAAAGGTAATGCTCTCAACTGTAACTCAGACCCTAATTCTTAAAACATTTTTCCAAAGGTTTCAAGAATTCCCTAATTGAATTTTTTCTAGGAAATAGCTTTCTAAAATAAAATCCTATCAGTAGCAATGTTATAAAAAAGAATTTTTAAAAAATCCGCTCTGGATGTTGCTTTTTTTTTCGTCGGAAAAGAGGAAAAAAAAAATTAGCTGACAAACACACGAAAATGATTCCATTGCATAAGCCGCTTACCCTTTTACAACTTTAAAATAAAAATATAACAAAGCAAATAAAAAAAATTTAATAAATAATTAAATCTATGGTTAAATAAACAAACAAAAAAAAAAAAAAAAAAAAAAAAAAAACACATTTTTTCCTCCATTTTACATTCGGTCAGAAAAATTTATTTTCAGGGCTAGATCCGAAAAGTATACTTTCGAGATCATGTAAACAAAACAAATTTCGTTATTCTCGCCCTGAAAACTACATTTCCAAGGCTGGACCGAAAAATTTCGATTTTTTACTCGGTCCTCTTGCCGATCCTCGCCTTCGGCTCGGATCGGCAACGGCCTCGTAAAAAATCTCACTTTTCGGGTTCAGCCTGGAAATCTACTATTTTGGCCAAAACTAAGGCGCAAAAATTATAAGCGAGTTTTTGATTTAGAACAACTAGACTTCATAATAAGACCAGAGACATGTCAGGGACTTTTAAATTAACCGCGACTAAAAGCTTAGCTTTAAAAATAATTCTTATAAAATTTTTTACTTAATTAACTTTAAAAACGAATTACGGCCAGAAAACATTTTTCGGAGGAGAAATAATTTAGATTCCATGATCACTGACTATCAGTAAATCATATTGGTGTGATTTCCGTAAACATGCCTACAGCGTTAACAAATTTTATGTCATTATTAACAAAAAGTGAGTTAAAAACAGTGTAAAAAAACAAAAAAATGTTTTTGATGATTTTTCAGTTCGAATAAAAAACAGAAACAACCTAAAAATAGTGTTGCCGATAAATCGAAAATAGTTATCGATATTTGTATAAAAAAAATATCGACCTATCGATATATCGATTGAAAAGCTATCGCAATTTATTCAGAAAAGCAAACAGGCCAAAATAAATTAAAGTCTATGGGTGCAAATTCACTATGGAATGTTGGACCAACATGTTGGTACAACAAGTTAGACCAACATGTTGTACCAATTTGTTGGACCAACATTCCTCTCTAATTTCGGCGTAGGAGTAAATTCTCAAACATGTTGGTACAACATTCTTCAAACCTGTTGGTACAACAAGAAAGTCGGTACAACATGTTTCTCCAACTTGTTGTACCAATATGTTGGTGAACTGAATGAATTTGCACCCTATTATGATGGACTAACATGTTGGTACAACAAGTTGGACAAACATGTACCAGCTTGTATCAACATGTTGGCAAAATAACGAATCACTATTGCAGAATTTACTCCTACGCCGAAATTAGTGAAGAGTGTTGGTCCAACAAGTTGGTACAACATGTTTGTTGAACTTGTTGTACCAAATTTTGGTCCAACATGTTTGTCCAACTTGTTGTACCAACATGTTAGTTTAACATTCTATAGTGAATTTCCACCCAAATTCCCGAAAAAATACAGTTTTTTCCCGAAAATATCGTTCAAATCATCGACCAATATTTTATCGATAAAATTGTAAATATCGAAAAAATATCGATAATTTTTGTGTCGATTTATCGATATATCGAAGTTATCGATAAAATATGGGCAACACTTTAAAAATTGTGTTGTCCGATCAGTTAAGTAAAGTTGAAAATTTTCCATCGAGTTTTGGCCAAAAACAAATTTTTAAAATGCTTTGTAGAAACAAACAAAATTTTTTTTTCCACCCCCCTCCCCCCCTCCCCCTCTGGAAAATTTATTAAGAATGGAGATTTCAAATTTGTACAGCAACATTCCCTGTCATAAAGAAATATTTCAAGAGTTTCCTTTTACATTCTTTCACGTACAATTTCTTGAATTCCTGGTGAAATATATAAGACGCGGTGGTGGCGACGAAGATGACGTCGATTTCGGGGGGGAGAAAAAAAAAGGAAGGAAAAAAGTGGAATCCTCATCTATTACACCTGTGGCCACAAACGTCCCACCGGCTTATTATATAATAGCGCCGTATCCAGAACGGTTATGATTTAATATTTCTGGGAAACGTTTCAACGATTTAATTTAGAAAAAAATTTTCCCGTTCGAAAGTTGACTTGCGACTTTCCGAGAATTCATTTCTCATAGAGGTTTTCCTTTTTCCCGAGAAAGGGTTATCTTTTTCGAAAATAGATTAAATTAATAACAATTTAGGTAGAAAGGAAAAGGAAAGATCACGTGTCGCGGAAACGATTGGAAAAGTACGTGACGCAGGAAAAAGAATAAGTAGTCACCTGAGAGATGGCAGAGAAAGCCGTTGATATAACTGACAAAAGACAGTCGAGGAATTGCAAGATTTACGAGACTAAACCCCCATGGGGTAAACAAAAACTCCTTAACCAAAAATATAACTTTTCTATAAAGTTTATATCATTTTGAAAGGAAAATTCGCTTACGGCAACAAAACCCGTTATAATACCTAATTTTTTATAAAAGCGCAATGCGCGATTTATTTTTTTCGCCGGCACGCTCGCTCAAAAAGATATGAGAAATGCCGTTTTTCGAAACTTTTGCTTGGAAACTTTTTTTTTTACTTTCTTTTCATTCTTTTCAACCCCCTTCCCCCTTGAATCAAATCGTGTCATTTGTCACATGTGTTATACGGTAGACTTCACTTTTATTTGATGGACTCATCATTACTCGAAATCTTGTGGTCGTTTTCAGTTTTTGTCCCAGAGATTACGCTTTTTTTTGTATCCTCTTGAATGGATGTAGCGATGTTTTCACCGTTTTTTTCTCTTTCGACCTTTTTTTTTTTTTACCGATAATAACTTCCAAGAGTTTTCTTTTTTTGTCAACTTCACTCTGTAAATTTATATATTTTCGTTTACAGTCACGCTCCAGTTAGAAAAATTTGCTGATTTAGCGGATTTGAAACGGAAGCTTTGATTTTGTTTTTTATTGTTTGATCGCCGGAATGCAATCTTGAAACGAAGCGATTAAGTAACATTTCTAAACAAAAACTTAAAAAATATAGATTTTCAAACAAAGTAAAAGCCATAAAACGTGATCGCCTATAAAAACAAAAAGAGTATATAAAATGCGAATTAGGTCATCCGGTCGGAATTGGCCGAGCTATAGGTGCACCGGTTCTCAACGAACAAGCTTCCGAGGTTTGTTTTTTTAAGACCGAAAATATGTTCCTGCTTAAAGAAACATTAAAACGCCCCCTCCTTCCCCCCATGTAAAAAAAAAAAAAAAAAAAAATTTAATACGTGCTTGATATAATTATAATCTTTAGCATGAATTACAGTGATGTATTTTAAAGTATTTTAATTCGTGTAAATTGGCTTGATATCCTTTCACAAGCCGCTACTTGAATTACTTTCTAATTATACCAAGACGCACGATCTTTCGGTTGTTTTAAGAACGTGAAAAAAAAAGAAAAAAGAGAAGTAAAAAGAAAAATGAACACTTTTCTATATAAATCAGTATCGAAGAAAACTATTTACACGTTTTCTATTTTCACGTCGCTATGCTTGGATTACGGTAAATCCCCGACGCCCCCTAAGAAATATTCCGTCATGTCTTAAGATTACTTTATTCGATGGAGGAGGGGAAAAAAAATAGACGATTTTCCCGTAAAGAATGTGGCCAAGTTTTGACAGGATTTAAGTTTTCGCTTTCTTCGCAGTTTTTCTATATATTTTATTTAGTACTTTTACGGTTTCTTTTGTTTTTCTTTTTCTTTTTATATCGGTTTCTCCTGCTGTTTTTTTTTTTTAAATAAGAATTTGTCTGGGTGCTTCTTACTTGGTTTTTAACCCGATTAAAGTGGGATGAAAAATTAAAATGGAAATGGTTCTGGCGGTTTTTCAAAAACCTATAAGTGGCGTGATGTATTTCTTTTACAAAACTTTTACATTTTCAATCAGATTTTTTTTTTCTTTTTTTTTTTTTTCGTGCATTCAATTTCTTAGAATATTTATTTTTCATGTACCTTGTCACCTTTAAGATTTATTCCTTCATTCGGTTTGCTAGTAGATGCGAATTGGATTTACTGGAGAATCCATGGGAAAGCGATACTGCGAGTGCACCACCCATCCCATACGGGCCCTTTACCCCCAGCTCTTCTGAGCGTATTCACTGGAAAACACATATTAATTTTTTTCCCTGTATGATTAGGAAGGGTGGAAAGGAGGTGCAGGTAAAAAAAAAAAAAAAATAAAATAAAAGATCGGACACTTTAATGCTCCAATGACGGCTGAACGTTTGGTAATCCCAAACTGAAATCGACTTCCAAATAATTTTTTTGGAAATTCGATCCATTCGATACCAAAACCAAATTGACTTTCGGATTCTTGACATTTTGGACCTTCGAAAGACGATCCCCAAAACAATTTTGAATCAAAATTATTTCTTTTAAATACATTCAGCTGAAACTATAAGCTAAAAAATAGGAACAAAAAACGATGATGTTATTTTTCAAGTGACTTTTTTTTAACCTTTCAGGCTCTGTATTTTGAAGTTTCTGGAGATTTGAAAATTGTTTTTCCAAATATTTGAATCATTTTTGAGCAAAACACTTTCCCATGTCCCCATAGATACGGGACTTATACGTTAAAAGGTATACTGAGCGCCTACCGATTTCAAGTGTATGAAGCCCGCATTACATGGGTGTAATACAAAATATGGCATAATTTTTTTTTATTTTTATTTTTTTTTATTTATTAATTTTTTGTAAAACTGCTAGGGAAATTTTCCTATGTGTTTTCTATGTAATCGTTTTCAAATTTAATGCCAGAAAAATAAGGCTATTCTAAGCAGAAAATTCAGTTTAGTCCCATAAATAAATAAATAAATAAATTAATTAATTCATTAAAAAATAAATTAATTTTAAATCTAATGTCGTCTGCTTAAATAAGTTTTTTTTACTTGTCAGACTAAAATTTTTTTTAAATAAAATAAAATATCCATTTTGGATTTTAATTTTTTCAAACTTCTGACTTCAGTCCCCGAATCAAATTCTGACCATTACTTATGCTTCAAAATACATAAGTAGGTCAAGTTTCAGCTTATTGCAGTCAATACAATAATTATAAAATTATTAATTTCTTTATACTGAACCCTCACATATATCTTATCATGATCTTACTGTAACACAAAGGAGATATGACAGTATTTCCTCAGGGGATGTCGAATGTTTTCCCTGAAAATTTATTCGAACAATGTAATTTTATTTTACAAAAAATTAGATATTAACAATTTACGGCAATTACGCTTACGTTGTATCGATTTACATAAAAAAAATAATAAAAATAAATTCATATTTACAACGCGATTAGAACCATAGACATGGGGTCGTCCAGATATTACGTAACGCCAGGAGGGGGGGGGGTGGTGGGGGTCGAAGGAGGTGTTACGCATTGTTACGGGCGGGTGGGGGGGAGCTGGACCAATCTTAATATTAAAATTATTTCAATTTGATTTCACTCTTTTAAAAAAATTTTCCTGGTTTTTCTTCAAAATAAAAAAATAAAAAATTTTTTAAGTCGTAGAATCTGATTAAAATTTATCTAGAAACCAAAATTTTTTTTACTTCTAAAAACGAAATTTAAATATTTTTCAAAGGGGGGGGGGGGTTAGAACCCGTGTTACGTAATAACGAAGGATGGGTTACAGGTTGCGTTACTGGTATGTTACAAGGGGGGAGGAGGGTCAAAAAGTGGCCGATTTCGCGTTACGTAATACATGGACGACCCCCATGATTACTTGTAAGAAAACCCCGAACATAAATTCAATTTCTGGGAATTGGTAGTATTGGAACTAAATTGTTTAGCAAATAACTGTAAAGTTTTTTTACCAAAGCCTAAAGCGCTTCACAAGTAGAATTAAAGTTGGTCACATTAAGGCTGTTTCTTATATTGGTGAAGATACAATTAGATCTCTAGGTGAACCTAATGAAGCTGCCCTCAAAATTATTACTTTACTGTTATTGTTTTTTTATAATACAGTAGTTGTAAGTAGATACGTATATCAATACAAGCAATACCGAAAGGTGTCGCTGCAGATGATATAAATAAATAAATAAATAAATAAATAAATAAGGTAAAGTACCCGAATCCTGACAGGGCACCTAAACCTGACAGGGTCATAAGCTAAACACGTAATACCGTAAAAGGAAAACATGTTTAGCTTATGACCCTGTCAGGTTTAGGTGCCCTGTCAGGATTCGGGTACTTTACCTTAATAAATAAATAAATAAATAAATAAATAAATAAATAAAAGAAAGCAGGTGCTCATGATACTTTTGCGTAGACCTCAGATAAATTCTTAAGTCGTACCACTTTGAACTCAAAAGCTCAAACTCAACTTTTATTTTTCCTAAATCGATCAGAAGCAGTCTCAGACCTAACTTTCAAGGTTACACGTCTGCTCAAAAATAATTTATAAACGGACGAGGTTAACTATTTTCCGACCCCAAGAGAATTTTTAAAATCCTCAAAACAAAATCGAAACCTCTTTTCAGACTATAAAATTCATCGCAGCCCTTTGAAAGCCTCGACGTTACACAAAAGCTTCTGCAACGGCTGGACAAAAACATCCTTTATTGATGGAAATCACGGTTATATAATCCAATTTCTCCCAAAGCTGATGAGCTTCCTACACTGGAAAAAATTTATTTTTAGACCCCCTTTCTTCATTTCAGTTTGTCCAGGTTATTTCCTAGTTCGTCAACGCCGTTACACATGAGTAGTCAAGTTCCAACACAGTCTATAGGTCAAAGGACACCAAAGTTCATCGACTCAGAAAAGTTATAATGATACAATTTTTTTTTTTTTTTTTTTTTTTGTTCTTTTTTTTTTACTAATATCCTTTCTTCGATATTATATTTCCCGATCGATGAAAAACAATTCCGTATCTTATTCAGACGTAAATATCCTCTTTGGCCTACCGTCCTGTAAATATTGGAAAATGATATATGGGACAAAGATTCCTTATAAAACGATTAAGTGTAATAAAAATACAGATAACAAAATTTGAAAAAAAAAAAATGAAATGAAATGAAATAAAATAAAATTTCCAAGATAAGAGTATGTGGATTCAAACTAAATTGGAAAAAAAAATCAAACATAA
Source organism: Liposcelis bostrychophila (assembly GCA_037577465.1). Classification (NCBI taxonomy): domain Eukaryota; kingdom Metazoa; phylum Arthropoda; class Insecta; order Psocodea; family Liposcelididae; genus Liposcelis; species Liposcelis bostrychophila. Next base: position 13,104,050 of record CM075210.1, read on the forward strand.
CAAACAAGCTGTTAGGCCCTTCTATTTTCCATCTGACTACATTGCTCCTTCTTTCACGTTCTATTTTTGTATTTCTGATTCTTCCTTCTTTAAATTGTCTTTTTTTTTTTCTTCTTCATACTCTTTGCCAACCTTATGGTTCTTATTGCTCGACTTTTTTTTTTGCCTTCCAATTTCCTCTAGTTTTTTTTATATACCTGTGCCGTGTTTACTTTTTCGGTTTTTCCTGTCGCAACCGCGGAACATCACGTATAAAGCGATAAAAGGTAATAAAAATGCCGATAAGAGAATCCTTTTTATACACAAGATTAAAGTTGCAGGGAAGAGTATGCGCGGTTCGAAAGTACATAGAAGAACAGGCACTTAAACTCAAAACGAGAGCTAAAACTTTTAATAAACAACTTTTTTTTTTTCTTCTTTTACATTATAAAACGCATGATGGATACTGATATAAAATGTAGAAGTTTGGTATCGTAAGGAAATAATCTGTTTCCCTATAAACCTCTTTTTAACTTAACTTATTTCTTTTCATAAAAATAACGTTAAGTTTGTATCAGAATATTTTTCTGGGGGGAGGAAGGAAAGAAAAAAAAAAAAAAAAAAAAAAAAAAAAAACTTTATATACTATAATGGCGAACACCCCTCGCTTTTCTCTTTAGACCCAGAAACAGTGATTTATTTTAAACCTTTCTTTTTATTAAAATATTTTGGAGACTTTTTTTTTTTTTTTTTTTTTTTTTTTTTTTAATAATAATTTTGCTTCCTTTTACGAGAGATAATTTTTAAGGCGCGGTTTTTATTGATTTACAGGGGATAAAAATAATATGTAAACCACCGGTTTCTCGGCGAAATTTTAAATCAAACGTCACGCATTCCGTTTTTTCATACTGTGACCTATTCCCTTTCAAATAATGATGCCGAACCCGAGTTTCGTGGGCAATTTAAAAAAATAAAACATTTCGCCCAAACATTCTCATTATGTGGTAATAACAACTTGCTTTCTCACCCCTTTCTCACCTTTTCCAACCTCTCCGTTTACCCCCATCATCGATCTTCATTCGTTTTGGTTAATAGTTGGAAAAAACTTCTTTGTTTTCTTTTTTTTTTTCTCCCTTCTTTTTTCATTGCGAATCGGGATCTTGACAAAGTTTTTGGCTTTTTTTTTTCCTTTTTATGATTTTTTTTTCCTCCTTTCTTTCTACCTCCTTTTCCTCTTTTATTGAAAGTGTTTTTTGGCTCTTCCCTTTTGTTTTCTTGCCAAATGTATCTCCCTCTAGGTGCCAAGGGATGCTATAGAAATTTACACTTGTATGGCTGAAATGATAAAGAACGCGGTTTTAAATTTTGCGGATTGTGGGTTTTATTTCGTTTTCCGTTGGATTTTTAGTGATTTCGCAAAAGACCTATATTCCGGAAATTATAATACTCTTAAAGGAATTCGGATAATGTCCTTTTTGGCCTGTTTGAATAATCGGAGTATTAAAATGATAACAAGGGATGGTGTCGGATTAAAAAGAACTTACTGAATGAATACTGAATTCGGTTTCGGTTTTCATCCTGCTTTCATCTTAAGCTTTGTTCGCAAATAAAGTTGCTTATAAAGCTGTAATGTTCCTTAATAGTTTCTTTGCAAATGGTATATTTCCTTAGAACTTTTTTTTGTGTACTGCACTAAATTGTAAAAAAAAAAAAAGTCAAAAATAGCATGTATTTACCACTTAAAATTTCATTTTTTCATAATAATAGGTATTTCGTAATCATTGAGAGTGAATACCGGAAGGAATGGCTGTTTAATCTACTACTCGATTTACGATAAAAAATATCCATATTTTAGGTATCTAACGAAATTTTTTAGTGTATTCCGGAATTTTTAGTGCAAGTTTCAACTTTACCGACATTAGGGTATCCCTTATTTTGCGAATTTTAGACTTTTAAATCGTATACCCTCCAAATCGGTTCTCTTTGGTTCACTGATAAACCCTATTTTTTTCAGATTTTTTTGGGCATCGGAAAACGTGCCGACTTGAGCTTAAAGTTCCGAAAATTCCCATAAGAGAAAAAAATTCGACAATTTTTTTTTCGTGGAAAGACGTCGTTTTCTATCGGGAATTTAGCGTAGATTAGGAATCTGAAGTCCGTTTTTTAAAATCTGGTACGGCTTTTAAGCTAGTGGCCAAAATATGAACAAAACTTAGGACTTAGTGCCTTTTGTCACTTAACCAGGTTTTCTTGCCACATTTTCTTCTCTAACTCAAAAGCCAAACCAGATAAAAAAAACGGACTTTAGATTCGTGATCTACGCAAAATTCCCGATAGGAAACGACGTCATTCCACGAAAAAAAAATTGTCGACTTTTTTTCGCGGAGAGACGCCGTTCCCCATCGGGAATTTTGCGTAGATCACGAATCTGAAGTCCGTTTTTTTATATCGGGTCCGGTTTTTGAGCTAGAGGAAAAAATGTGGCAAGAAAACCTGGTTAAGTGACAAAACGCACAACGTCCTAAGGTTTGCTCATATTTTGGCTTCTAGCTCAAAAGCCGTACCAGATTTAAAAAAACGGACTTCAGATTCGTGATCTACGCAGAATTCCCGATAGGAAACGACGCCTATCCGTGAAAAAAAAAAAATTGTCGACTTTTTTTTCTCTTATGGGAGTTTTCGGAACTTAAAGCTCGAGTCGGCACGCTTTCCGGTGCCCAGAAAAATCTGGAAAAAAATAAGGCTTATCAGTGAACCATAGATCACCGATTTAGAGGGTGTGCCATTTAAAATTCGAAAATTCGCAAAATAAGGGACACCCTACTCTGTAATTTTTCAAAAAATGATCCTAAAATTAACAGTCATTAAAATCGCATATCACCAAAAGGCTCCCATCGTGAAAAGCTCAATATCCATCGAAATAATTTTAGCCGCCAAATGTGCCGAACTCGCTGCAAATCAACTACTCAGGCCACATACGTGTATAATTTCCGTCTAGGGAGACAACATTAATTCGAAATGTCTGAAAATGTTCTTTAGTGCCCGAAATTCCCTAGGGCATTTTATTTTCGAAAATAAGTAATTTTCTTTTAATCGGATTTAAGCCAGGTATATAGTGTCTGACAAACGACAGTGGGTCGTATGTGCAAGTCATAGAGGCGATACCGAACGTCTGCTCTGGAATAAAGGTCACCCTCCCGGAAAGGGAGATGCCCGAGCAAACTTAAAACACCGAGAAAAAACGAGGGATCATCGGTAAAAATGCTATTTATGACGAATATTGTCATTCGCCGCAGCGGTTTGTTAAATGTTGTATGAAAAATGAGGAAAAAAAATCATGTAGGGGAAGGTCGGACAAAGTGACCCTTTAAATCCGGAACTAACGCTAAATCAGGAAAAAACTTGCAAGGGTGTCATTAATGATCAAGACTCGCTTCACTTAGTAGTCATGCCACCTAATAGGGCAGCTTAAAATGGGAAAAAATGTGTGAATTTCGGAGTGATCAACCGGAATATTTTTCCAAAAACGGTAAAATGGGGTGAAATTGACCGAAAATACAAAAATGATCTCCTGTTGTTTTTATTTATCTGCTCCGATCCAACTTTTAGTTGGGTACAGAAACCCAGGCGAACGCATTCAATACAGCTAAAGAACTAAATTATGAAGCCAAAGAAAATGTCTCCCAGTAGTCAACATGTTTCAACATGCTCTTTATAAAAAAAAAAAAAAATTTCCCATTTTTGTAAGCCCGGGAAATTCATTTTGCTGAACTCTTTTGCTATTTTAAACCGGAAGTGATTTAGGAGTTGACAAACAAAATAGAAAAAAAAAAAAAAAAAAAAAAAATTCTTCGTCTCTTAAAACGAAACAATAATTCCGCTAAAGAATGTACAGTTCATACATCATTGGAAAGAAAAGTCTCAAGTTATTTTAACGATCTTTGAGCAAGTAATTATGAATTCTTAAAGGAATTTTACTCTTGCGGACTCAATGAAAACAGTCGACCACTCGGACTTAAAAAGTTAATGGCCCGGAAAAATAATTGAAACGGGAGTCATTTATTAAAACGAGAAACACAAGAGGTCAGGAGCAAAATCAAATAATCCGCAAACATTTATAAAAAATCTCGCAATTATCAATCATAAAAGCCCATCACCATCATCAGACATTAATATGTAAATTTTCAATAACTTTTTTTTATATTTAAAAAAAACTTGAGGAGGGAGGAAGGGGAAAAAATGATTAATAGCACTGTAGGGAAATCAGTCATCACACGTAGAATTCGGAATTTTTTTTTTTTTTCCACACGTTAATTTGCATAAACCCATTGTATCCGTTAATTGAAAACAATTGAACGGAGGGAAAATCTTTTTGGAGAACCCTTTTTGATCTGGCGAAGGACGAAAAAAAAAAAAAATCGTAAATAACCGCGAAACGTTGATTAATAAGCTGGAATAAAAATAAAAATTAATGAAAAATAGAAAAGCGACCTACGGGTTATTGTTGTTTGGGAAAGATAAATAAAAGAGCGAAATATGAACCACTGATAAGCTAAACAAGGTAGCGACGTGTGTAGGTACATTTATATGCAAATGGTTCAAAAACTGTATCATTAACTCTCGGTAATATATGACAACTCGAGAAGACATTTTCTTCTTGTATGTAAATTTTGTTTTAGGAAAACGTGACAAATCGTATAAGGGACCCCGTGTGAGATATCGAACCGTTTCTCCTCAGAATAAAGATGCAGAACCATGATAAATTGCGACAGTTGGACGAGTTACATGAAAAATAATAATAATTTGGATTAGCTGCCAGGTACTTTCAACAGGTGTTGAAATTTATCTTCACGGATATGTCTCGTTTATAATCCAAGCATGTGTTCTTAATCTGTTTAATTATTTACATGATTTATTACGTAAATTTTCTCAAAATTTGCATTTTTTTTTCGAACGGGAAATTCGAGCCTCATTGTTAAATTTATATATATTTTTAATTTCAAAACGTCGAGACGTTAAAAAAATTTAAACGACTTCCCCTGATGAAGATAGGGATGCCATACGACACAGATGAACTGTTTATAATAGTAAAAGCGTTGTCATCGATTAGATTTTATCGCCTTTTTTTAAAATATTTTTTTTTGTTTTTTAAAATTAAATGGATTAAAAAAAGGAAAGGGTTTTAAGGGGAAATGAAAAAAGAAAAAAAAAAAACAGAAACGAACGGAGCAACGATCGGGGGTCGATGTGAGCTTTGAACCGTTGCACTGCAGAGATTTTTGGATGCATCAAAATATGCTTGACATGCATTAATCACAAAATCAAATTCGATTCACTGATTTATTCCTCATGAAAGGTCATTAATGACATTGATACGCTCGTTAGATGCCACACATTCCATTCAAATGCATCATTAACAATTCAAATCGAGATGTATTTTATAAATTTTTATTACATCAAGAAAGTTTATTATCAAATGATTTCTTTTTTTAACATGTTATCAATGCAGCTGGGTCGTAAAAAGAGGGTTTATAAGATTTTTTTTTAACGAAAAAAAGAAGGCCTTTGATGTTACGATAGTTGAACGATGTTTGTTTGAGGATGAAAGATTAGCAAACCACAAATAATAGCGATGTAAGTAATTCACAAAGCTGGAGTGAATTCCGCAGCAAATATGAATTGTTTGGTATGAATGGCGGAAGGACGTACCATGTTTTTCTCTAAATTTTTTCGATGTCATAAGTTTAATCAGAATAACTCAAACACATAAATATAGCCCAGCCAAAAAGCCGATAAGCACCCGATTGAGTTTTTTAGGGCTTTTGACGTTCGTGTTCCTAGCAGCAGCTAGATTTCAGAGAATCGTAATTTGCGTCTACAGGCTTCTCAGCAGTACGACCGTAGCAAGCGCTCTATGTCAAGTCTAACTATGCGTACAAAAAGCGAATACAACTCACGTACAAAATGTTGTTTTAAATCAGTATATGTGGCGTCCACGTGAAAACCTGCCTTCTGGAAAATGGCGCAGAAAACGTTTTGTTTGTAAACAATATGACAATATGTTTCTTTATAAGTTAAACTTCCGTAGCCTTCTAAGTACCATTCCCCAGAAGGCAGGTTTTCATATGGATGTACACATATGTTCCCTTTTCCAGGAAAGCCATAGGATGAGGCGAGGTCATTGTGATCGAAATGGGTGAATGAAATGAAATGAAACGAAACAAAATATAAGTAAAACTTACCACGGTTTCATAGTGTCACTTTGCTACAATCCGTGCATCAACCTGGATTCCAGTGGGACCAAAAGCTCGGACGCAAACTGAACCTGCGAAGTAAAAAAAGAAAAATAAATTGTTACAGAAAAAAAATTGCAAATTAATAAAATTATTTGGAACGTCCAACTAGGTGCTATTAAGGCTAGGCTCAAGACCTAAAAAGGTCGTCTGTAACTTTACCCAGATAGCATTTTCAATTCATTGGACATCCTGTGGATTGTCCCATAGATATCCACCGGATAACCATCCATGGGATATCTATAGGATGTCCAAAGGGCGCTTTTTGGACTAGTGCGGACATAGGTGAATCCAAGGGACGTGCAATAACGCAAGGGACGTGCAGACGTTCTCGGGACTGTATAGGCTTTGCTATCAGAATAGTTATCATAATCCGAAGAGTTATAATAACCCTCACAAAGTTGAAATAACCCTGAAAATCGTCTTTACGAAAATACTTTTGTTTTAAAGTACAAGGAAATACAATATCAGGATCCTATCTACGAAGCGTCTTTCTCCTAGGGAATAAGCACTTTTGGTCAGAATTTCAGATTTCTTCATCGATTACTTTTTATTAAAAATTGGATCTACGAGTTACGGTCCTTAGGGTCATAGTAACTCTCTCTGGGTTAAGAAAACCGTTATAACCACCTTTGGGTTATGATAACACCCTTGAAGTTATCATAACTTATATTCTCCGGGTTACGACAGCCCACTAGGAGTTATGACAATTCCCTACGGTTAAGCTAACCTGCTTAATCCGCGGAGATTAAATTCCGGGTTGGGATAACCCTCTTATGATTATGAAAACTCTTTCAGAGTTATTTTAACATTCCAGGTGTTAGTATAATCGTAAAAAATTGTCTACATTATTTATTTTTGGAAGAAAATATCAGAAGCCTAGTTACAAAGCGCCTTTTTACCAGTGAGTGAAAATTTCATATTTATGATTCAATTATTTTTTCTTAAAAAATAGGTGTACGATAAATTGAGAAAATTCCCAGGATTTTATCGTAGACTCAATTCTAAGAAAAAGTAGCTGAAATTTTTCTGAACAGATAAGATTAGATTAAAGAAGGGAGCTTTGCAACCAAAATTTTGATGCTTTGCTCTTTATTAATAACCTCCAATATGTCCCAGTCGTCGGCCGGGTAGTATCAGATCTATAATTGTTCTACTGTCGGTTTTTTTCGCGCCTAGTGTTGCCTGAAAAAAGTCTTGTCAATTTCAAAGTGTGTCATTTTCGGAAAGTTCGCATATTCTAACCACACTTTGGAACTTAATATTTAAGCTTCTGAAAAGAGTTAGATTATGTGTATTACTTTACAAAACCTACAAAAAAAAAAAAAAATGTCAAATGCATGGTACACTACCAAGGATTTTTAAGTTTAAAGACGATTTCGCATATTCAACGCATAAAACGTTTTCCAAGTTTAAAAGCTGTTTAAAAAAAAAAAGGAAAAATGAGAGGCGGTGATGACGTTAACGGTGAACGGAAAAAAAGACTGGCTTACCATTAATTAATATGACAACCATAACATTACGTGTTATTCTTTAAAGCGTCACAGGGCACCGAAATGATGTATATAAATTTTAGAAACAAGTACGGGCTTCTTTTTGTTCCTTCAAGAAAAAAAAACACCCAAACTGCTTCCACTGATTACACTGCGTTGGTGCCTTAATCTAATTAATCAATCAATCAAACCGATCAATTTAGCTTTTCAATCTTAAAAATCGAAAAGATGTAGGTGCCGCGCTCATGGAAGAAAAAAAAAAACCGATTTTTTTTCCCTTGTAAATTTACGTAACAGGTACAGCGACCTCAAAGCAGGGTTTCCTGTCAAACTACGAGTAAGATACATTACGCGGTTGACTGAAGCACGTCATTTTGTGGATAGGGAATCGTTCGAATGCTACGTAAGCCAAAATTCGAAACTTTTTATACTCCCTTATTTTACTGAATGAAGTCGTAAAAATTTTTTAGGATCGGATAAAGAAATTGAGTTAGTGTTCTGAAACGTCCCTCTCTTTTTAAAATATTTGTTAATTGAAAAACAGCAATGATAGCATATTTTAGTGCAGATTACCTGTCATCAAAATAGGTAGTCTATTTGTAAATGGCGTTACGTAAGAAACTGAGCGAAAATTGTCCATTCGAACACAGGCCATTTTCGGAGACTCATTCTCCCCTCCAACTCACTTACGTAATATTGAAACGATCCTTAGATCCCTGAAAAACTTACTTTATTGCTCCCTTATAAACATTGTTTGTCTTGTAAACAAAATGTCTAAAATAAAAACAAATAAACATTTAAAAGTCTGCTACTTTAGTCGAATTGAATTGGAATTTTTTTTTTAACATTAACTGATTAAATAGAAAAATTTACGATTATAATTTTTTTTCTTTTTTCCCCTTTTCTAGATGGTTATCAGCATTTTCCCAAGGACTTATTTTTCCTTCATGACTGCACATAATCATGATTATAATTATATTTCCCGAAAGGGATTTAAAAAAAAAAAAAAAACTCCCAATAAAATTGAAAACACATGGTCTGACTGACAGATTGAGCGAAAACTGGTAAACGCCCTCGTTTTGCTCTTTAATTAAAAATTAATTAATTACTCGTCTGCAATATCGATTTGTGATATGAAACATTTGCGAATTAAACTGACGTATTCTTCGCTCATTATAAAAAATAAAACCACTCCTTCTTTTGCTTCACGGGACAAACCTAGCTCTTTATCATAATCTATTACGGTTTTTCAATGTAAATGTACTTAAGGCGCCGCATATGAATAAAAATCGATAGTAATTTACGTATTTAAATTATACGGGATGGAAATACCGTGCATCTTAATTTAGAACAGTTAAAATGTCCTTTTATGGTAATAAAAAAAAAGACAGCATGTATATAAAATTTAAAAAAAAAAAAAAGATAAAAAGGGAAAAAATTATAATGAACGGGGAGAATAAAAAATTATAAATATCGCCAATCATGAAGGAAAGCATTCACGGAAAGTAGACATTACACGATCAAAGCCTCATAACAAATTTACCACTGTCAACTCCGTGACCAGTTGGAATGCGTGCTTTTTTTTTTCGGAATAAAGATCACGTGACTCATTGTGGAAAAAAAAGTAACATTTTTTTTTCAAAACTACGACCGTCTAGGGATGAAAAACTTGAACAGGAAAAAAAAAACTTTTTTTTAGGCGTAGAAGACGGCACTACCGCTACTGAAGCCGTGATTCTGGTTGCTTTATCTAGAGTAACGGGCGGCGGTGATGTTACATCCTCCGCGTCCTCTCCCATGGGTGTTCCCTTTTTATCCTTCTTAAAGAAGAAAAAAAAACACATAAACACGTGAACTAAACCTCCACTCCCATATGGCCGCAAATTTTTCGTCGTCGCAATTTTTAACAGTCTATTAAAAGGGGAAAGCTCAATTTACGATAGCGTCGTTTAAAGGAAAGATAAATAGTAAAAAAAAAAAAAAAAAAAGCTTCGCTCCTTTTGTTTTGAAAAAGTTTTGACAAGAAGAAGTGCTACAAAGTCGATAAGTTAATAAAAAACAAGAAATTGGCAATGGCAGAGGTCAATACGATATCTGGGAATATTGCCAAACTGTTGCTGGAGATAAGGTTGAAAACTAGCCAAAAAAACAAGATACGGTTAGTCTTTCTTTCTTCTCCTTGTTATTTTTTTTTTTTTTTTACTCCTTCCCCTCTTTGACGTGTCGGCGAGTTACAATGGCACATTTTTTTTTTTTTTTTTTTTGATTAAGCTGTTTCACCTTACGGAACAAGGAAAAATTAAGCACGGAATGGAAGGGCATGAATAAACACATAACAATCAAAATTAAGTGGTCGTTTATTTCGTCTTGAATACCTACAGGCACGACTCACATGAATATCCAACCAATAATAATTAAATAATGATCCATATCGCATTTATCTCAGCACGTTTTGTCCGACTTTTCATTCCCCGGATGACAATACTCATCTTTAAGGATAACGAGTTTGGTTTTTGTTGTTGGTTCCTTCCTCCTCCGGCCTAAAATAATGAACACCCACTCTCAAACCCTTATCCTTTGAACGCTCAACTAATGCAATGCTGGTATTATTATTTTATTTAAAAACATGCTATGTATGCGTAAGCTGTCATTACTTGAAAAGTTGTTCGTGTTTTTTTCTTTCCTTCCCGTAAACATTTTTATCTTTACTACTGTTGATTTGATTGACTGGCGGCCTACACCATGGCGTTGTGAATAAGTTCGTTTATAAGGTCGGTGATCCTTTCGTTTTTTTTTTTTTTCAGTCGGGACAAATATGTGGAAGATTATTTTTTTTTTTGCTGCGAAAAAAAAGCTCGCAGCGAGCATGTATTTAATTTCACACGTCATCACTAATTATCCATTATAAATACGATATATGAGAGTTGTAATTTTGAATGAGTTTTTGAAGGACAGTTTCCTCCCCAAACTCCGATACTAATTATAGTCTGTCGTGTTTTCATAATAATTAGGTTCACCCATCAGCGAGAGAGAATATAGTGCCAAAACTGTCAAGCATCGTCTACCAGGTATTGTATGAATGTAAATCACCAGATATAGAGATAGAGAAACTGGGACGATGGACACATGAGATAAGATTAAAAGTGTTGAGCTTGTTAAATACCTGACTGGTAACCTTCTTTCTTGTAAAAAAAACAGAAAAGCTGTCTCAACACACGAGGTTTATTTTATATTTTGCAATGTCTTCATGTCTTCGAAATCCGTTGTGGGTCATTTCACCACTGAAAGATAAGCAATCGATCCATAAAATTAAAGATCAAGGCTTTTTTTCTTTCTTTTTTGTGTGTATATCGAGGTGACAAATCCTGTATTGGACACTTGTTTTCGGAGTTCTTCTCCTAGGGTAGTGCCTGACTCCAACGGGCTAAAAACCTACCTCTGGCTGCTGATCTATTCTAGAGATTACTTTTGGCATTACTTGGGAGAAAAGACAGCAAACAGATTCTCAGTCAACGGATGCAAGGCAATTAAGCTTTCCGTTTGCATCACTAGAAGACCTACAACCTAGAGATTAATGGTCAAGGCAAGCCAGACAGAAAAGGGAAAAGGCGGAGTGCAACAATTCGGGAGGGAGAACTGATTTAGAAGACGATATGTCCTTTGGTCAAAAAGACCAAACTTATGATTATTGATCGAAGGAATCAGAGGAGACCTCAGTCTGCGAAAATTGGAAAACTAGACGTAGTTGATAAATTTGTCTACCTCGGTTCGTTATTTCATAAGTCCAGAAGTTGCGAGCATGAAATAAGACGTCGTATCGACATTGCTCGCACTGCCATGATCGATCTTACTAAATTCTAGAAAAATAAAAATATTACAAAAAAGACGGAAATAGCTCTGGTGAATGCCTTAGTTTTTCCCGTCTTTTCCTATGCGTCTGAGACCTGGGTGATTCGCGCCAGTGATAGGAAACCAATAGATGCTTTCGAAATATAGGTTTGGAAAAGGCTCTCCGAATACCCTGGACAGTAAGGAGGACCAACGCGTCTGTCTTAAATGAGATCAAACGGACTCAGCGACTCTTGTCAACGACGTATAGCCGGGTCCTCAAGTTATTTGGACACATTTCTCGTCATGATACGATGGAGAGACTTGTGGTGCAAGGTGAATCGGAAGGCAAAAGAGAAAGGAAACTTTCGCCAACTAGGTGGACAGAACTAATCTCTAAATTGACAAAGTCAACCCTAGAGAAGGCGAGCAGACTGACCAATGACCGGTACAAATGAAGGGATATTGTTAAGCGAGTGATTCGCAATATCCCAGACACTTGAAATCGACCACCACACATCGGTCACGATGTTGGATTGAGAGAGAGATGTCCAGCAGGAATATATCGAGCCTTCGGCAACAGTCCTAATTCATAACCATCAATGCCTACACGAGATAAGACTATAATAAATTGCTACCAAAGGCTTTCCCGTTTTAGGCCATCACATATGGAACTCATGGTTGCTGCAGCCAAAATACGTACGACGCATTAAAAAAAAACCTCTTTTTTTATCAAGCAAAGGTGGCCATTCATATCGTACCTACAGTACACTACAGAGTCAATGTCAGCAGGGGGATATTCTTCTCCTCTCAGGGTATACATGTATTGATGAGTATTTAATTGTGGGAAAAAATAGTGGTAGTTTCCAGGTAGTATTAGTCTCACTGAAAATCTATTTTTCAGCGCTGTCGGGTCTCTCTGGACTCTGACGCTCCAGAACTATTGTCCGGGGATTCAGGCATCGGCAGACTTTTTTAAAATTCTTCGATTCTTATTCTTTTTTAAACCGTCAATTTCAGTGTACAAAAATTATCATTTTCTTTATGCAAGTTTCTGGAAAATTTTGCCCATTTTCTATTAACTTAGATCATTCATGATCAACGAAGCAACTAACTTTCCAATTGTTAAAACGAAATAATCCAGCAGGCAGAAAATGATTTATCCGCTAATTTTAAATCATCTTATTATGTAACAAAAATTTAACGACGTGAAAAGGTTTGGAAACTGTAAACTAAAACAACAACATAAAAAGTAAATAACTAGAAGAACTACCAACTTAAAAAAAAAAAAAAATCTTCCGAAAAACAAAAAAGAAAACGAAACCCTGTTGATCAGAACAGTATAATACACCGGCAAAATGAAGAAGAAAATTCGGCTTCAAACTTAATTATTTTTTACACAATATTTTACCTAACCTTAATCGTTGCGAAAAATTTTTGAATAAAATGTTTACAAATAAAAAAAAAGACTATTCATTACAAGTATTTCAAAATGTGTCTGAATTTTCGCCTTTGGGGTAAAAAAAAAACCAACATGTATATTGACACACATCATTGATATAACAAATTCAAAGCAATTTGATCGTCATATCACCGTTAAAGTGCAGTCAAAAACCGTTTGACAGCCAACTCGTTAAATTTTTCAATTACGAATCCGACATGTAAATAGCAAGATATGTCTACCAATCTTTTCAAGTAAATATTAAGAACAAAAATTCTCAATTTCGTTTCTGTCAATTTTTTTTTTCTTTTTTTTTTATTATTCAGAATCGTCATCCATATCCTTGTAATATTATCATTAAACGAAAAGTCAGCGCTTTAATACTGTTCGAGAGGGAGTCACTCAACAATTTAAGCAATTCACTCCGATAAAACTATTACATTAAGTGGTTAATTAAGTGTTCGAATTTAGACCGATTATGACGGTTGTAATAATGTAAATCAGTTGTAGCTCGCCGGACGAATCTTTCAGGCGCAACTCCCTGCATGACTTTTCATAAAAGTCTCCTTTCAAAGAGGCGGTTAATCATAACTTCTAGCTTTTATCCCTCAAGTTATAGTCTGCAAAACCCTATTCCATTATTAAACCATCACTATGGAAGCAACATGACATTATCTTCTGTAATTATGATAAATCATATGTAATCATTCGATATTACTATTAACGCGCCTTCAGAGGTTTTTTTTTTCTACTTTTAACTTCAGAGGCGGTCGAAATTTAAGAATGTGTTTAGGAGAAAAAAAAGTTCGCTAATTAAACTAATTGTGCTTTACACAATGAATAAGGGCTACGGTTATCCAGGCCTGATAATGAGTTGCATTCACAAGATGATACCATATGACCTCTTATAAGAAACTTGACGCAACCAACCTGTTTTTCCAACGATTTTTTATTATTACGCGTGGCAATAGGTCAACGCTACGGAAGCTAGTTCACGTTTTGTATACCTTAAATTCAAAAATTGATCATAAAAAAAAAAAAAAAAAAAAACACGAGTTAAGAAACATTTCAGGAAAGTGTACAATCATGTTTTCGGCACTCATTAAACGTTGGGAATAGCAATTATTTCGGATACCAAACATGGAAGAGTTCTATTATGCATGCAATTCAGCCTTGAGGACTATTTTGTGCATAGAATCTGTGTGAAAATGATAGTCAATAAAATAGAGAACAAAAGCGAATTACTTTCTTTTAGTGCTTTTTTTTACGGCTGCTATTGACTAGTCTTTGGATGTTTTGTAAGATTTATCAGAATTGTACAGGTTTCTTCTCCTTCATCATCTTCCTTTTTTTATTTGATAAACGTCGATCAATTTGATTACTTAACACCGCTTTCTTTTATGGCTCTTCTTAGGTAAAAAAAAAATTCAAAGCGAGTTTTTACTTCCAAGAATGGAAGCTATGAATATATAAAGTTAAGGTCAGATTATAAAATAAACTTGGAAATCGTTCTGGTTCAACAGCCCGCATGATTACGGACGTATTAATGAACTAATTTAAGGGAAACTTTAAATAAGTCTATCCTCTGGGCCGATAAATGGAGTAAGTTTGGAAGAAACTACGAGTATATGACGACGACGAAGTTCGTTCGGGAATTTTAACCCACAAAACGTTTTTCCTGAGTTATAAATTTTCTTAAAACGGTTTTTTTTTTTTTTTTTTTTTTTTTTTCAAGTCGGTCTGATAAGGTGATCGCCAGGGCTGCATAATTCCGATTCCGATTCCGCAGAATCTTGGTTATTTATGAGTAAGATTCTGATTCCGATTCCGATTCCAAAACGGTAAAAAATTTTATGTTAAAAGTAACATAATTTGCCTGTAGCCTCGAACAAAACACTAAAAACAAAAGAGTGTCTTATGGACAATAACATTCTATTTTTTTTAACATAAAAAATGTGTAGCCCTTTTTTAGCAAGTTAACATAAAATTTTTTACCGTGAACTAACAAATATTTTAGCGATGCCAATGCCGATGCCGATTCCGATTCTGATTCCGATTCAGATTCCGAAAGGTGGAAAAAAATTTTAGATTCCGATTCCGATTCTAACTAACAAATATTTTAGCGATGCCGATTCCGATTCTGATTCCAATTCAGATTTTAAGTAACAAATATTTTAGCGTTGCCGATGCCGATTCTGACTCCGAAAGGTGGAAAAAAAAATTTAGAATATCTAATTTTTTTTTCCACCTTTAGATTTAGATTTAGATTTAGATTTTCCAAATTTAGATTTAGATTCCAACTAACTAAAATTTAGCGTTGCCGACGCCGATTTCGATTCCGCAGAATCTTGACTATTTATGAGTAAGATTCCGATTTCCATTTCAACTAACAAATATCTTAGCGATGCCGATTCCGATTCTGATTCCAATCCCGATTCTAACTAACAAATATTTTAGCGTTGCCGATGCCGATGCCGATTCCGATTCCGATTCCGATTCCCAAAGGTGGAAAACAATTTTAGACTCCGATTTCGATTCCAACTGACTAATATTTTAGCGATTCTTCTTCCGATTCCGATTCCCAGAATCTTGACTATTTATGAGTAAGATTTCGATTCCGATTCCTATTCCGAAAGGTGGAAAAAAATTCCTGATTCCGATTCTGATTCCGATTTTAAACAAAATTGATAACTTTAATAACGGTATTTTCGTGCTTTTTAAGTCAATCTGAATCGAAAATATTTTTTTAGATGCCGAAGCCAATTCAAATTATTTTCAGACGAAATCCCGATTCCTACTTTTTCAAAAAAAGTACGGATTCCGATTCCGATTATTTTGAAATAGCAGATTCCGATTTCGATTTCGATTCCGAATAAAAATTAATCGGAATTGCAGCCTAGTGTTCGCGCTGTCTTGAATGACAAAAAAACATTTTAAAATACACTATTTTTTCCCCTAAACAATAAATCGCGCTCAGTGGAAAGCTTGCCAATAAAAAGTTCAAGACAAAAGCCGGCATAAGAACCATTTTCATTCCATGCATTTCATAATGATCATTATAATGAGGAACCAATCCCGTTTAAAAAGCAATTTAGAGCATTAAAAGATCCCCGACTGACATGACATTCAATTCTGACAAAAGAAATAATGCACGAAATAAATCTTAATGCATCTAATTAATAAAAATTAATTAATCCTATTTGGTTAATATAATGCGTTTTTTTTTTCTTTTTAAGAGTGACCCAAGTGTTAAGAGTATTCATGTCACGGATTCTGTGATTCAAAAAGAACAAAGGAAAAGTGACACATAAGGTGAATAAAATTTCAAGTGATGTTACGTGAGAATTAAAACACGAAAGAATTTTTCGAAAACTTCTGCTTTTTTAGAAAAAAAAAAATGATTATAATATTTTTGGTTTTGTCACATTTTCTCATTTTCTTGTTTGCTTTTGTCTTTATAAAATTCTTCTTTTTAATGTTTCCACGTTGATGACTTTTTCCTTCTTTCATCTAATAACAGCCCTATTAACTGAGTAATTATGCGATTACTTTTATGAAATACAAAAGGCGAAGGACTTTCTTTCGCAATCAGGAAATCTTCACCCAAAAAAGCTTTTCTTATTTTTGCGGAATCAGATAAAGAGGACAAAAAGGGATTGTTTTCGTAAAATCCTAACGCCGAGACGCCTAGATGACGACCCTAAAAACATGATTTACGCTTATTTCCCGTCTGATTTTTATAACTCAGGTAATTACCGATCCACCATTTACATTTCGCGGACTTTTATGGATAAAACAGACAAATGAACACTTAGTCGATGGCAATAATAATTGCGGGGGTTCCGGTCTTTCTGGCTAAAAAGAAACGGTATAAGATCTCCAGCTATGACTGGAGATTCCCTGCTGGGAAAAACACTTTTACTAAATTAACATGTCTTCGGAGTTTGCTTTACAATCGCCTACAAATCACGGGAGTAATCTTGATATCGAAGAAAAAAGGAAACCTACTGAGGGGGAGGAAAAAAAATTCTTTTTAAAAAAAAAAAAACAAGTTTAAAAAAAAAAATAGTTTATAAGAAAGCGAGGAAAAGCTGTTTCGGATGATTTATCGTTAAGTCAAGGAAAAGAAGAACTGTAAAAGAAAGGAAAGTGAGTTAAATGAACGGTTTCAAAATTTCGAATTAGAAAATTCTCATTATACAACTAATTGTTTTGACATGTCTGCCCTAATTACACTAATTTACCAAGTTAAGTTGAATTTCTTGACTCTTTTTCACGACTTTTGGCTTTTTCTCGGAATTCCTTTCGGGGGAAAAGTCAAGTCGTACCAGAGAAAAATTGAAGGTATTAAAAAAAAAAAAAAAAAAAAAAAAAAAAGGTTGGAGTATTTTGTATATTTATCTAATAGGGGGATATTATTAAAAAAATAAATAAAAAGAAATCTTCCACTTTAGCTATTACAAGTACACTTAATGTCCTGCAATAACATCTTCGAATTAGTTTCTGGGTGCTGATGATGACCATTCCACACGTGCATCACCGTGACTAAGTATTTTTGTATTACACGTTAAAATGACTACCGGCCAGTAGCGCATCTGGACCAGGAAAAATAAAAATTTAGAAAGCCAAGATTCGTGCATTTTAATTCTTTTTTCTTCCAGCTGGCTCCAGATGGTAGATTTCTAATTATTTTTCTGAGGGTTTTGCAATGGTCGGCAAGAAAATAAAATTAAAAGGAAAACCATTCTCCATAACATTTTCTTTCCCAAAAAGTCTGTCGTTTACACCGTATATCGCCTTAGGTCATTTGAAAACGTTTCCCAATTTTTTTTTTTTTTTAAGAAAAATTAAATAAGAAAATTAACAACAGTAATGAGTTAGATGCAAATGAATGCATTAATGTAATTTGGTAATAACATTTGCCAAATTTTTTTCTCGATGCTCGAACAGTTAACCCTTAACGCTCGAATTTTGAAGAATTTTCGCGGAAATGCAAAGGAAAATTTCTCAATTTCCCCGCCCCCCCATGATTTTGCATTTAAAGTTAATCTACAGCACATTAGGGATCCGCAATATGCGTTAAAATCCATATTAGACGCCTACCGATTTTCAGTATATGCAACCCGCAACACATACATGCAATACAAAATGTCGCGCAAAATTTGTTTCCTTTCGTAAAATGATCGGGAAAACGACATTCTATACGTTTTCGACGTCGCTGATTTCAAATCTGACGTCAGAATGATCTAATTCCACTCGGAAAATCCAATATGGCGCCCAAAAAAAATTATTAAAAATAGAATGGCTCCATACCATATTGGATTTCCGTTTTTTCAGAATTTTGACATTAGATTCAAATTACCCCTAGAAACATGTCTTTTATAATTTTTTTTATTGAAAAGCAACTTCATCCGGAGAGAAATACCGAACGGCTTGTCGGTCATACATATGAGCCGTCGGTCGGGTTAGGGTTAAGGGCGAGATTTTGCTCCTAATCAGGTAAAAATTTACAATCCGGATTCACAAATATTGTAGACATTCTATATTTCGTCACTTTGCGTTTGACTTTTTCGAGTCGTTGGTCGTCATTAGCAGAACTTCCTTTCAAAAATATTTCATCACTCGAAAGGGTCCCTATCCTTGCAAAAATTCTAAAAACATGTTTTATTTTCTTTAAAAAAAAAAAAAAAAAAAAAAATTGGAACAAAATAGCTGTTTAAAATAAATTACATAGAGTAAAAATTAGTGAAGTAGCTCTTGTTTTATTTGGTCTGAATGATATGATGACAGCACGAGACATCTTTCAAGTGCTGAGTCTCATTTCCCCTTCCCTCCTCCCCAAATGATCTAAATAATGTATATGAGGGGTCATGGTCCTTTATCAACCTTTCATCTTCTTGCAATCTTTTACTGCTCTGAGCCTGCATAAAAATAGTTTTCAGTGGCTTTTAAGCATATTTTAGAATTTTATAGTCGTTGGGAAATGGTTGAATTGAAGTTTTTTGAATTTTTTATCTATAACTAGGATGTTTAAGTAGTAACTGGGCCCAGTGATTACATTTTCTGTCAATTTTGATGAAAAAAATATACTGTAAAAATCGAAAAATTCCGATTAGATGTACTTTAATTAAATGGGAAAATCGAAGTGCTCACAGGCACGTGCTAGAGTAGACATACAGAGCTTTGCACACAATATTTTTGAATTTTTGGAGACTTTTGAAAGGTTGCCCCACAAAAATATTTTTCACCCCTAATGACGGGCATCTTACTGGGGAGTTAGCTCAGTCCGTTACTTCGAATAGTGTCGCCAAGAATAGTTTCACTTAGAAAATATTGGATGTTTAGTTTACGGAAAATAAAATTTTTCTTCGAATTTACTTACTTCATACTTTGTCTTTTTTTTTTTTTTTTATAGGGACTCTCAATTTTTTAGATGTTATATCAGTTTTTAAAACAAATCCTTAAGAGTCTATGCTGTATTATTTTAAATCCTTTTTTTTTTTTTTTTTTTTTTTTCGTTTCGCAAGCAGATATTTGAGTAGTTAATGGAGAATTAAAAAAAAAAAAAATTTTAAACGTAAATCGTTAAGCTAAATGTTCCGGAATCATAAAAAAAAACACATTTTCCGTAACCTTCCCCCCATCTCCTCCTTCCCCCATCCAAGCACGGAACATGTGTTTTAAAATAAAGGCAGAAAGCATTTATGCAAGATAATTTAACAATTTTAAAACATCAGCAACAATGCTGAAAATCGTAAAAAAGAAAAAGATTGATTTCCGGGGGAGGAAAAGTGGAAAAAGAAAATAAAAGAAAATTCGTTTTCCTTGACATTACATTAGTCTCAGGTTTATAAAAAGATCCTTTTTTTCTTCTTCTCCTCTCTTTTTATTTATAAAAATCTTTTCCTTACCCCAATAATCCGATTAGAAATTAATTCGCAAACCTCGTAAACTTAATTTTGATTTACTTCGATCCGACCGTTGTTCAATATGGACTCGATAGTCTTCTTAACTATCTCGCCCTCCCCAAAGGAAAGAGTAATGCGGGCTGTCTATATAACAATAAAAGGGGAAATACAATAGCCAAAAGGACCTTCTCTAGAGGATACCGATCGATATCAAAATTAGAACAAGAGGAGAAAAAAAAAAAAAAAAAAAAAAAAAAAAAAAGGAGGGGAAAGAATGATAATTTTATATAAATGCATTACTATCCTGTTCATATAAATGATTTAACACTATATGTTTGTTTTACATGTAGTGTAAGTGCTAATCCATGTTAAATTATTCACACGGGCTAAACAACGGACGTTCACAATAATTCGATTTTAATTTTAAAAAACTTTTTTTTCCATTTTTTTTTTCTGGGACGCGTGAATAAACCAAACACGAGAAAATGGATCTAGTTCGCCGGTTTCTTTCACTTTACACGATATCAACAGGGGTTATAAGGCAAGAAAGTGTAAACAATCATGCATTTTACATACAGAGATTTCCAGATACCGAGGAGGGAGGGAGAGGGGGGGAGGGGGGAGGAAAGTGCGAAGAGATCGAAGAAGTGGGGGAAAGGAGGGGAGGGAGGGGGTGCGAAGGGAAAGGTTCCTTTGTTTTCCCAAAGACAAAAGATGTGTTATCTCTACGTCCTACCTTCCTACGATTTATCGCTTCGTGTTCTGCCATTTACACTGATATATCCTGTCTGGATGGTTTTTAAGAACGAGTTGCTACCCCCAAATGATTGCCATATTCAAATAAGGCATGACAGATCGTAATGATGTTACCTGAAGAGTTTAGTAATGTTGTAAAATGAATTGGGTGTGGTGAACCAATCAACACCTTTGATACTTTAATTCACAAGTCCACATTTATGATCCCAGATTTTAAATAAGTCTACAAGAGGAGTGAAGATTTTCGTTCAAAATTGCTTAGAGGATCGGACTTTTTTTTTGTTCTTTTGAGAATCACTGAGGGGGGTGGTCTTGCATGACTGATGCTTACGATGTCTAGCTTGAAGTGAAAGGAAGGTCTTCGGCTTGCATCGCGGTTTTACAAAAAAAAAAAATTGAAAGTCCAAAACTAAACCTGATTATTGCTTCAAAAATATTTTTGAAAATAAAAATTCTGAATGAATGGTCGGATATACAAAAGTTATGACGGGCGATCATTTGCAATAAATATCGCTCATGCTATGATATTTATTATGAAAGTTTCCAAAACCGAGAAAAAAAAATGCCTATACACATAAGAAAAGGTTTCTGCAAGTTAAACTTTTATTAAAAATTTTGGACGGCATAACGTTACGAGTTATGTTTTTTTGATAAAAGAAATCCATTAACAAAAAAAGGAAGGGAAAAAAGACTAGCTTTTGATTTTTTAATTAGATCGCTTATCCTTACCCGATCGCTTTCTTATAATCGTCCCATTATGAGAACATCTCTTATAAAGTAAAAAAACTTATACTTCCTTTTTTCTTTGTAAGTTAAACTTAATGGTTTTACTGTGAAGTCATTTACTGAAAAAAGGGATGTCTAATAAAAATTAGGTTAAACAAGTGGCACGAAAAATAAAAGAGGGATTAAACTTGATAGGCTTTCCAAAATTTGTTCCAACACGAAAGCTAAGGTAGAAGGAAATGCAAAGATGTACAGTCATTTTATATATTAAAACGCTAAAAAATTAAGCGATGTCCAACAGATACGGAGTCTCTACCCGACAGATTTTTTGAAAGTTTCAGGAACGATAGGTATCTAGGTATAGATTTGCAGGCTCTTTTCAACGTTTTGGTATCTTTTTCCGTTTTCCGGTGAGAGCGGAAGTACAAATTTTCCCACTTTAAATTCCCTATACCTGATTCTTCGAACCTTTGTCCAACACACACAGAGCCCCAATCCAACCGATTTTGATGAAATTTTCAGGAACGATGGGGGGTGAAGCTCATCATTTTACCGACTAAACTTTACTTCGCGACAGTTGCAACATTATTTCGTCTGTTTGGCGGGGGAGCACTAGTTTTTTTTTAAATACCGTACCGAGGGGTTACTTTGTATACTTTTTCACTTTTTTTTGTTATTATTTGTAAAATACTGAGGCAATTTTCAATCTGCCTTCACAAACATGAAGGGAGATCCTTCAGCTTTCAAATGATACCCTTTTATAATGGTTATACTTCTTCTAAGTCAATCTATGACTCAATTTTCCGAAAGCCCTCGACGATCTGAAAGTGGGGTAACTTTGGACATTTTCGTTTCTGCATCCGTAACTCCGTAATTAAAACAATAAAAGGGCGAAAAAATATTCTCAAAACATATTACCGTTAATAAATAAACAATTTTTATTCCGTTAAATAATTTTAAGAACAGAAAATGATTTAGAAAAATAAATTCTTTGAAACCAAAATAAAATGTGTTTGGATGAATAAAAAAATAGCTGATTAACATGGCGTTTATGGAGTGTTTACAAACATTTTTTTGTTAGTTCTTCTTTTTCTGCTCTCGGGGCAATACAATTGGAAAGAAATCTTTTGGGCATTGAAAGGATGATGTAGGGCAAGTGCCGAACGTGTTTGAACCTGAATACGGCTTTCAGATACCGTTGAGGGACCTTAGTTTCGAACTTTGAAGTTTTTCCGGTCTCGCATCATTTTCAAAATCGAATATTTTTATAACGAAGCTAATTGAAAGGACTATTTTACTAAATAATATTCAAGAAGCTTCACTTTATGAAATGCAATCGTTGTTTGGGCTTTTCCTTGTTCTATTTTCAAGAATTTAAGGGAAAATCGAAGTGTCTAATGTTACCCTGTCGAGTACAAAGTAACCCCTTCATACGGTACGTTGCGTTCCTCCTAGATTGACCAGGTTTCTTACGAAACTTACCTTTGGCAATGTGATGCTGACAGCTGAACCACATTAAATATACTCAGTAAAGATGACACCAAGATTATGTTTACCAGCTAACAGGCATTTCGTCTTAAAAAGAATAAAACGCATTCGTCTTTGACTGATAGTAAATTCAGCGTCCACGAGACTAATCAAATCTCGGAAGATCGTGATCCGCTAGTAATATGCATTACGAAACTCTGTGAAGTTCGTCGAAATCCTAAATCTTATTTTTTCTATCGCAGCTGAAACCTGAAAAAAAAAGAAAAAAAAAAAAAAAAAAAGATTAAAACGTGAGCAAAATCGGAGAATGGTGTCGTGAACAGAACGACTTCATGATAGAGCTGGAGGAGCTTAGAGCGCGCTAGATAGGTTTCTTAATACAAGAATCAAATATAGTTGTCAGGAATAAATCATTAGATTTTGACATGGGAAGACCAGTAGTGTTTTTAAAAGTAAATGGAAGCACGCGATCAAAAAGCAACATCTTCCTAATGTCGGATGGGAAGAATAAAAAAAAATCACGAAAGAAAAATTTTGTCACAGGCCTGTAACTTGAAATTTTTTTTAAAGCTTATTTTTTGTTTTCCGAAAGTATGTAGAACAAAAAAGGACCCAGACGGATAGGGGCACTCTAAATGATTTTTCTGAACAGGAAAGTTAGGAATTATTGGATTCATAAAAAATTACAGGGACGCTCAATGTCGGCGTCGTTCAAAATCCCGACAATCAAATACACGAAAGAATCCCGAAGCCAAATGTACGAAAACACGACATCCCAACGAATCCTAATCTCGGCATTTACAAAATCCCGAACTCCAAAATATCTTGGCACAATCAAAATTCCGAAATATTAAAATATCGTCAGTTCCAATATCCCGAAAATAGATTTTTCGATCTTATCGATCGCATCGGTGTGATCGGCCAGTTCTTAGATGAATGAAGAGCACCCCATATATGGTATGGAAGAGAATCACCAGATGTAAAAGCGACAACTAGGCGGTAAAGGGTCGAAATGCTCTTAAGGTATCAATACCGAAAGGTTGTGATCCTTTTAACTGCCATTCAACTGGAATCCTTACTAACCAAAATGCAGATATACAATTCTGCGAATTTTTCATTCCATTTAGACTTTTTTGAAGAAAAAAAGAAACGGGTGAATAATAACATTTTTTGACCTGGTATTTGGAATTCCTAATTTTTTTTTTAAAGATTCTTTTTTTTTGTTTTCCAAATGTATGCAGAACAAAAAAGGACCCTTGCGGGCATTTCACACATTCTCGCGGATTTACAACCATTTATCAAGCCGGTTGAAATCGATATGCGTTTAAAAGGATATATAAAAGAGATTCAGAGACAAACAAACAAACAAACAAGGCTCTGGGAAAACTCGGGGAATTTTATACCATTCTAAATGTATAGGGAAGGGGGGGGAGACGCGGAGGAGAGGCTAAAGATCCTCGGAAAATGGCACTAGGACACCAAAACTGTCTCCCTAATCAGAATTTATTCCTAAAAGTCTTTATTATTTATAAAATGTGGCCTCGGTTTTCATTTAAAATTCATTTCGTAAAAAGGTATAATGAAAAACGATTGCATTTTACCTTCTCCAACAAGCGTGAGCGAAAACGTAACTTTATCTAACACGCGAGATATATGACTTTGCTTTAAAAATATAAAAATTTCCCAAAGCTTTTTTTCTAATGTTTTACGCGTAAGTGATTCTTACTTCGCGGACTATAAAACGTGTTTCAATAATAAAAAAATATAAAAAAAAAACAATATGTTTAAAAAATAAAATAGAAATCAAGGTCTCAGGTGGCAATTTCAAACTCATAGGCTTAGAAACGAGTCTCAGGGGAAGGGGGACGAACCCAAAATAACTTCAGAAATATATATATATTTCCTGCATATTCAATTTTCAAATTAAATCTGCATTTTGCTTCCCTAACCAAATCCCTTTTCACCTCCCCACCCCACCCTCCCATAGTTAAAAGAGACTATTTTGCTAACGTCAGCCTCGAAAACTGCGATGTTTCATATTTTAGTCGTTGTAAATATGCTGGCGTGGTGGTTAACTAATAACTGTATGTCCACCGGTTGAAAATCCTTCATTCCGGTTTTTTTTCCTGCCCCCCCGACCCGTTCCATCACTCCCACGACCCCTTTCACATTTTCTCCCTCTTTGTATTTTTTTTAATACGTAGCGGTGCTTTTGACTGCTTGTGATTGTTTCCTTGAAGTAAAACGGTTTTTATATTTTAATTTTATTTTATATTTTTGTTTTTCGTCTTTCTCTTTTTTTTTTTCCTCCTAAAGGCGAAGTGGTTCTATTTAAAAAAAAAAAAAAAAAAAACTAACGATATCGGTCTATTTCTTTTTTTTCCTTCGAGTGAAAAGCTTTCATTCTTTTTCGATAATTTTAATAAGGAAAAAATTTTGAATGGATATTATTTCCATAAAATATTTTTAAAATTCTGAATCTTGTTATGGTAACCAGGAATTTTTTCAGCGGGGGCGGGGGGGGGGGGGGGGGGGCGAAAGCTAAAATGAGCCTAAAAATTCGAATTGCATCTAGCGTAAAACTAATTTTCATAGTAGGGGAAGGGTTTTACCAATTTTGCGGGTAGAAAAGGGAGGATGTACAGTACATTCTTGCGTAAGCAGGAAATTGTTGACTTTGAGGGAGTTTCTGGGCGAACAGGGGTAAGGTTTATGTTAATTTTAACGTTACTATTACGACGAGCTAGTTTAAAAAAGTATCCGAAATTGTGTTTATCAAATATCACGACGGTTCCCAATGAAGTGGCAGATCTGCCGTATGATAAAAAAAATAAAGAAAAGACTGATTTTTTTTGTGTTTGTGAGTTACAGTAACAGACTACAATTACAGAGTTACAGAGCTTTTGTAAGACTCAATTTTTTCACTTTAATAGTGTCCCAAAAGCTCTAAAAACACCAGCGGACCCGGGGGGTGGGCGAATCCGATTTTGCATGAAAATTAGTTTTACGCTAACATTTTACGTTTAGGCAGGCATCATAGTTGTCCTATATGTCCTATAAAAGTCATATATTTTTATAGTCATAATTAAAAAATGCCTAAAAACTCAATTTTTTCTTAGCGAAAATTAATATTTTATGATAAATTGTTATTTTCTGCTGCACCTATTTGATTTTTGTTTTGATAATTATTCTTTACTTGGGAAACTTATTTGTTTATAATAAATTCTTTTTTTTTTTTCAAATTTTCCCATTTTTTTTTTTTTTTTTTTTTTTTTTTTTAATCAAAAAATTGTAATCCCTAAAAAAATGGAAATTAAGAATTTTTGTTCCGTATTTGTCCTACATTTCTTTAAAAAACCGGTTTTTTCTAAAAATTCCTATTTTTTGTTAAATAGGGACTATGATGCCTAAATTTTTAAGGTTCCCCCCCCCCCTCCCTCCGCTGAAAAATATGCCAGGATCCACCAGTGACCAAAGCGATGTATCAAAATATTAGACTGGGATATGAGGGCATATCCTACGTAGGACTGCGTCTTTGGGGTACTGACCTAATATTGCTAAATTTAAACAATGGAACGATTTAAACATTTTAAGGCATTTTTATTGCTCGTTTTTGGTCAAAAATTCGAATTTTTTGATAAAAATGTAATCTTTTTTCCTGGCAAGAAAAAAATTTAAAATTCTTGATGAAAAAGGTCAAAAGTTGAAAAAAATTTGTCAGGATTTTATTTTAAGTCTTCAAAGTTACAATTTTAATATTAAATAAATAAATAAATAAATAAATAAATAACATTGATAACCATGCTTTTTTGCAATTAAGCTTAAGCAGGGGGTGTTACACCACGCATTGCTACATTGACTTTATATACACACATATACTACACTTAGATTTGTCAACTGATAAAATTTCGCTTGCTTAAGCACGTCAATGTTTGGCTTATGCGAAACTACCGTTATACCCGCATCGAAATTTACCCAGCGCCTGCATGCGAGTATACTAGTAGTTCCAACTTACTCCGCTAGATAGAGCGAGGTTTCGATGGTCACACCAAGCCGTGTTTTGCGCCGCGAACTCAGAAGCTTAACTTCGTTGTTCGCCACACGTTACGAGACCAGTCATGCCAAGTCGACCTCTCAATTTTAATATTAAAACATCGCTTTAACTCATGTTCTTTCTTGGCTACAGGAAAAAGGACAAAATTAAAAAATGTAGTCAACGTTTCTTTCAAAATTTTTAAGTTCTTGTTTTGTTCAATGTTCATGTAGTCTAATATTAATACTAAAAAAGGCCAAAAGTTAAAAAAAATAGTCAAAACATTATTTAAAAATTTTCAAAGTTAAAATTTTAAGTATGTGTAATGGTCAGGATAATCAGAGTATCGCCGTGGTAAACCAGAAAGACCTAAAAAGTGTTGGGGAAAAAATGTTAGATTTACTCCTACAAAGGTTAGAAAGAAGTGAATTTTGTTCACTTCAGAACCATTGACAGACCCTCCTAGAAATAAAGGCAATCAGAAATTTAGCCCACTAAAGATTGAAAATACCGCCCCCATAGAGAGCAAATAATGAAAATGTATTTAATACTAAATAATTAAATATAAATTTTTGGTGCAAACAGTGCGACACCACGACACCACACGGACAGGCAGATTTCCCCAGGGCCGAGCCCTATAACGTAGTGCTACGTCAAAAATTCCCCCTTCCGGTGATAGCTCTGATCGGGCATCAATAGATACCTTCCCTTTTTGAACTGTCTCAAGGACACTGAAGATAATTCAAAGGCCATCAGTTACAGGTTCGAATGCTCATATTTACAGTTAGGACAGAAACCAAATTCCCTGCACTATTTACACTGATCCTCCCGGACGGGGGAATCTGATTGAAAATAAACCCCGGAAACGGAATTATTAATACGCTCCATACGTTTCCGAACTGAAAATTTCGAAGAAATAAGCATTAGTGAGGATCGCCTCGTAAAACATTTAAACACTCATAAAACAGTAAATTACGTTAGAAATATGCTGTTTGAGAATTGACACAAGAATAACATTCTCGAAAAACCTCACAAACCGGGAAGGTTCATAAGAAAATAATAACTCACGGTAATATGGCTTTGTGTACAACGTCGCCGAATAACTAAAGACAGTCATTCATCAAATTTGACTTTTTATTTGTAAAGGTGGCGCCGTTCAGTTTCTTATTTCTTGTGTAATTATTGTTCGTAACATGTTTTTGTCGGGGTTGGGCGGTTTTTTTTTTCTTCTTTTTTGTCTCTTTACTACATCGGGGAAAAAAAGATTCCCGGTGAGTTATGGCGTTTCCGTTGTTTTTTCCACCAACTGAAAAAAAAAAAAAAAGGAGAGTCTTAACCGCCTTAATTAAAAAAAATTTAAAGGTGCTCTATGGGAGTCCTTCACGCTTCTGGTACATCATAAATCATTAAACTAACAATCATTGCGTTTTTTTTGAAAGATTAATTGGAATCATATAAGTGGAAAATCGGTGTAGTGTTTTTTTTTTTTTAATAATTAGGTTTGTGATAAATTACGTGAATTTTTCTGGCTAACGGAGAAAATTGTCCTGAACTCGAAAGTTAAAGGATGAGGGTCAATAAGGCCGTTTTTTGGGCTAAATTTTTTTTTTCGTGAAATTTGATCCTTGAGTCCTGGTAAATGATTCCCCAAAAGAATTTTCGATTTCGGTCGTCGGAACCCTTAATATTCGCCTAAAACCATGATATTTTATTAAAGCAAATTTTAAGGATCAGCATAGGAATTAAAAAATTTTATTGCGGCAGGGAAGTACTCCTACCTAAGACCTTTTAAGGGTATTTTTTCATGTTCCGAAAAATGTGTAGAACCCCCTTAAAAGCGGCAATTTTAGGTGTTTTTATTTTTTTAAACACCGTTCTTCCAAGGATTTCTGAAAACTGCATACAATATATTATAGCTTGCCCTAAGATGAACCTCACGTAATTTTTCCCGTTTGCGAATCCAATGGAATCCATTTGAAAAATGCATAAGACGCGGTTTTTACGGCCTATTTGAGCTCCCTGGTAGTCAGATCTGAATTGATTTTTAAAACATCATTTAGGAGTGACAATTAATCGATTCCAGCCATTATCCCGTTCCATCCATGATCAAGTTATCTTAAAAAAAACTTTAAAAATTATAAAAAATCACTTTGCATTTGATGTGTTCCATAACAAGTTTTCGAAAATGGAATATTAAAATTATAAATAATCTGTATATTTCCTTCTTTTTCGTATTAAGTTAGTTGGTATTTTTAATTTACCCTTCAGAAATGATGTCTTGCATCTAAAATAACAATTTAATACAAAAAATAGAAGAAAATACATATATTGTTTATTTTTCACATTTCATTTTC
Source organism: Liposcelis bostrychophila (assembly GCA_037577465.1). Taxonomy (NCBI): domain Eukaryota; kingdom Metazoa; phylum Arthropoda; class Insecta; order Psocodea; family Liposcelididae; genus Liposcelis; species Liposcelis bostrychophila. Next base: position 13,133,349 of record CM075210.1, read on the forward strand.
AAAAACTTGTTATGGAACACATCAAATGCAAAGTGATTTTTTTAAAATGTTAATAATTTTTTAAAGTTTTTTTTAAGATAACTTGATCATGGATGGAACGGGATAATGGCTGGAATCGATTAATTGTCACTCCTAAATGATGTTTTAAAATCAATTCAGATCTGACTACCAGGGAGCTCAAATAGGCCGTAAAAACCGCGTCTTATGCATTTTTCAAATGGATTCCATTGGATTCGCAAACGGGAAAAATTACGTGAGGTTCATCTTAGGGCAAGCTATAATATATTGTATGCAGTTTTCAGAAATCCTTGGAAGAACGGTGTTTAAAAAATAAAAACACCTAAAATTGCCGCTTTTAAGGGGGTTCTACACATTTTTCGGAACATGAAAAAATACCCTTAAAAGGTCTTAGGTAGGAGTACTTCCCTGCCGCAATAAAATTTTTTAATTCCTATGCTGATCCTTAAAATTTGCTTTAATAAAATATCATGGTTTTAGGCGAATATTAAGGGTTCCGACGACCGAAATCGAAAATTCTTTTGGGGAATCATTTACCAGGACTCAAGGATCAAATTTCACGAAAAAAAAAATTTAGCCCAAAAAACGGCCTTATTGACCCTCATCCTTTCCCTCGTACTCATTAGCATCAAAGGTTCGGATTTCGTTAACGAGAATTAGTTTGGCGGGGGGTGTTTTCTAAAATTATTACAAAAATAGTGGTACTTAAAACGGATCCCGCGGTTGATTCGTTTCCCAAGTTTTTCGAGCTCATTTCAATATTGAATTTAGCATATTCAAAAAAATAATAAGTATCTATTGTTTAAAAAAAAAAACAAACGAACTTGCTTTTAAAACCGAAAAATGATATGCATTCAATAATTGACCTATTGGTCAAGTAAAAGAATACAAATGACTGAGGTTAACGCTTTTACGATGCCTACACCTCATACCTTTAGGAGATTTCGAAAAAAAAAAAAAACCAACGCATATATCATCGGCGTAAACAAAACAAAAACCACCCACTGAACATATTCTTCATTTTAGTTTTCATTTTTACTAATTACGGGATTGAAACAGAAACGGATATCGATGATTGATCAGACGTACGCTTAGGCACGTGTGAGAATTAACTTCTTTTTTTTTTTTGCAAAACACAATTATCGATGGCTTTTTTTCCCTATTTCATTGACAAACGTTCGGCCCAGTGCCAGCATTGACTTGGCACGAAGCTCTCGTGACTTTTCCTCGACCGGGATATCGCGCGACATTCGAAAATTCTTATTCATATTTCGGAAAAACCGAAGCTTTCTTTTTTTTTTCATATTTTACATTAATAATATTTTTTCTTAAATTCGTCCTTTGGTGAATTAAAAAAAAAAAATATTCAATTTAGCTGATTAAACAAGAAAAGAACGGAAAGTCAGCGATTCTAGCTGTCGCTTGTACTCATTTATTTTTTTTCTTTCGTTCTGGATCATAACTTTCGAAAGAGAGAAAAAAAAATGATTTGAAAGTTATGGGAAGAAGTCTTTAATTTTTGAACTTTCTTTCAAAGTTCGTAAATAAAATCTGTTTCGTAAGTTGTTTCAAAAGTTGTTTGTAAGCAATCGAGGAAAAGCCTTCGAGTGAGATCGGTTTTGGGTAAATCATGAGGAAGTTAAAAAAGAATTTCATTTCAAAAAAGTAAAATAAAAATTGCTGGCTGCCCTTTGAATGATTTCTAAAAATAATTTTAAAATTCCTAAAAAAAATTTTAAAATTTCTAAAAAAAATTTTAGAAATCGCAAAAGAAAAAAAAAAGTTATTGTTTTCTTTTAATTTTTTTTAACCATCCCTCATTATAAGCGACGATTATAATTCACTTTGAATTATAATAGACCCCAGGTGAGTGAAACGTCCATCTGTATGCACTAGAACTTCACCAATTTGTTATATCTTGACTTGAATCAACATAAATTATGCGAGGATGAGATAGATAAACGCGCATCTAAAATGATTTACGTCAAAAAAGATAAGTAGGGAGAAAGAGGGTAGAGGGGGGGGGGGGGAATTCCGCTATTTCATTTTTTTACCCTTTTTTCCTTGTTCACTTGTGGCTTCCGGTGAGGAAAAACAGCAACGAGCCCTGATAGGTTTTGATATTACTCACCCTATACACGTGAGCCAGGAAGGAAAAAAATTCGATCGGAACGACTCCCCAACTAATAGTAACGCCAACGTTCTTATTTCAAGATAAACCCAAGGGGGACTATCACCTTTCTCAAGAAATTTTCGAGAAAAACTTTTTTTTTCCCCGTGTTTCCTATTCGCTGTTTTCTTTCTTTTTTTTCCCCCGATGTTTCTTTCGGTGTTTTTACACGAATTCTGTTTATTTTTACAATGGAATATATCAAATTCTTCTTTTGATAGACTAATGAGATTTCCTTAACGTGCCTGCAATATGAATCGAAATGGCCACGCCTTCTAGCACAGTTTTCTTCAAAATAAAAAAGACCGCGACAACTTAACAAATGACCATCCTCCTCCATTTCAAGGTTCAGTTGTTTTTTCTTAAAAACTTATCATTTGGGTGGTCTGAAGTCCACCGATTTTTTTTTTATTAATTTAAGAAAAATTCAATTGGAAATCGAAAATTAAATAAAACTTTCGGAAATGAAAAATTTCACGAGCCTTTTATAAAATGATAAATGGGTTTCTCCTATGAACAAAAGCGACAAGAAAAAGACGAATAATTAGTTTCGGAAATTGTACACAAGAAAAAGGTCAGTAAATAGTATTTCCTATAAGAACATGTGACACCCCTCGCTTTTTATCCTTGTCCCTCCTTCGGTGCTCCCAAGGGTGAACCTAAACTATATGATTTATTTCTTATATAATGGTGTTCCTATTTTTACAACCGCAAAGATTTGTTGACGGTGCTTCTTTGTAATTAAATCTGACCCCAATAAGTTTGTTTACTCAGTAGGTGTCTATTTTCTTTCTTTCCTATTTTTTTAAGGTGCGTTTCTGGCATTTGAAACGTGGGCGATTCTTCGAGTAAATGTCAGCAAGAATTTGTCTTGTTTGAGAATACTATACAAACCGTTTTTCGGTGGACAAGATCAAGTTTTTTTTTTAAAGAGCGAAACTGATTTAAAACATATCCAAACACCTACATCTTATAATGTGACACCTGTCACATTATATGAATAAAGGACGGAGTTCATTTGTTACTAATTTTTAATGACGGAATTAATTTTCCTGTTTTGCAAAAAGTCACATTACACTATTTGTACAGCTGGATTTTTGTTATTATTTATGTCGAGGTTTTTGATAACAGAATTATAATCAAGTGAAATTAAAATTGTAAATAAATCCTCAAGTACCTTGGACTTAGTTCCACATCATTGTAGGCGACAATTGGCTACTGTCTCAGCCGGGAAAAATCAGTCCTTAATGTAGCGGTGAAAACCACTAAACCCGGAAAGAAAGAAAATCGAAATAAAAATAAAACAACGTTTAACATTCACACTGCTGCTTTATATTATCGCGATTACAGAAAAATAAAACTGAGCTTTTAATCATCGATTTCACTTACAGCAACATACCAAAACGATTTACAACAAAAAATGGACTGGGCCACCGTGTTAAATCAAAAGAAAAAAAATAGTTAGCCTAAATTCCGAACCGTTATCAAATCATTCTTTCTAAAATTTAAGCAGCCTTTTTCCACTACCTGGATGTTCATACAAGATAAATAAAACGATCCCTAAAATTATCAAAATTATTTAGGCCATCTAATAACTTTCAAATCTGAAATAAAACTCCACTATGAGCAAGTTCAAACTCGACCGCGATTTGTTACCGGTTTATCAATTTTAACTCAATAAAGACAAATAAATCGAGAATGAATATAAAACTTATTTCTTTCGGCAGCGGTTAAAGAGCATCCTTGCTAAAGTAAAATTTAACACAATGACCCGAGGCAAAAAAAAAAAACATGAAAAAAAAAGTAAAATTTAATCAAAATACATTTCTAAATTTACCGTATGCACGACCACGTGCGAAAAAAAAATGTACGAACGATCTGCCAAACGCAAAAAAAAATCACATTCTGGACCCTACCCCATTGCCACGTTTTTAAACCATCATCGATTTCAAATTATCGCATCAAAACCCGAATCTCCATCCAACGACCAAATCCATGACTCCGGAAAAGCAACCAAAAGCAAATATGGGATCAAACGTTGCAGGCCAGGACCTGATCAGGCATCTTCAAACAAATCAAAGCAACAGGCGTGGCGGGTCGTTCGCTTACAAGCTATCTCAGCGTAATTGATAACCAAAAAAAAACCCTAAAAAATACACAAATTAAAATTACACTTTATCCAAACCTTGACAAAAAAAGCAACCGATTAAACATCGAATAATCATATGAAAAAAAATAATTGATTCAACCACATGTGATAACGAACACGCTCAATCATGTTCAAAAAAAATCGATCAATCGCTTTTGCACAAAAAATTCACAAAAATTCAATTATCCCTTTTCTTAAAACTAAAAACAAGAAACTTACTCGAATGAGGTTTTTGAAAACTTTAAGAAAAAAATTTAAATCATTTGATCGGACGAAAAAAAAAGTCACGATCCTTCTCTAATGAAACGAAATGGCAAAATGGACGATTGTCCACAGAGCCTGCGCGTACCTTAATTTCGCAAAGCTTTTAATCGATCTCGGAGGCTTCGACCGTTCGCGCGTTTTTAAGAAAAAAAATGTCCGTTTAAAATTACTGAATGATTTAAATTTCCTTTTAACAAGAAAAAAAATTCTTCCTTTATGAAAAAAAAAACGATTAAGCAATTTATGCCGTTACATTAAGCAGGGGCGTCGTTTTAGCATTATAATGGACAAGGTTCAGAATCAGCAAAAAAATATTTTTGAAAACTAAAATAGTTAATCTTTTTGATTAAACATTTAAAGGCTTCTACCGTATAACCATATGGTATATGCCCAAATCACCGATTTTGACGAAACTTTGGGGATTTGTTAGGGTACCCTATAGACCACTTAGGACTATCAACCGAATTTTTTCGCAAGCCCCTTATGGAGATTTTCGATGGAGTTGATTTTTCACTTTTTCATTTTTTTTACTACCGATTGGAGCGACCGATTTAAATAAACTAAAAAACGAAAAAAAAGCTCTTTTTATGGGCAATATAGGGACATAAATGCCTTTTTTTTGGAAGTAATTTGCCGAGTCGAGAGAATCATTTTTAAGAAAAAAAAAAAAAAAATTCCGTAACTTGATCGCCGGATCCAAATTTGAACATCACAGGGAGAAAGTATATGAAAAAATACGTCTTATACATATTTTCAAAATTTTTTTCGAAGGGAGAAATTGGGCTAAAAAAAAGGGCCAAAAAAAGGGCCGAAATCATAAAATTGATTTTCGGCAGTCATTTATTTTTCGGATCACAATTTCGCCTTCATAGACTGAAAGTACTCAAAAAATTACTCCAGATACGAATATTTCCGCATTTTTTTTCGGCTAAGATAATGGCCCAAAATTTTAAAATTCAAATTTCGGTCGAAAGACCAAATGTCGCAGTAACGGCGTTATCATAGGATGAAAGTAAGCTTAAAATTACCCCAGAAGAGTAGTTTTCCGCGTTTTTCCCAAGTTGTGCAAACGGCCAAAAATTAGGCCAAAGTCTTAAAATTGACTTTCGGCGCGACCCTTAACCCGGACCAAAATTCCACTATCATAGGCTGAAAGTACACCCAAAATTACCCCGTATACGTATTAGATGGTTACCCCGTTACATTAGGGTGTCCCTTATTTTGCAAATTTTCGAATTTGATGTCAGGCCGGGTGAAATCTCGTTCTCTATGGGGCCCTAATAAACACTGAATTTTTTCAGATTTTTTACTGAACGGGAAGGCGTGCCGACTTGAGCTCTAAGTTCCGAAAATTCTGATAAGAGAAAAAAAGTCGACAATTTTTTTTGGCTTTTGAGTTAAAGGGGAAAACGTGGCAAGAAAACCTGGCTAAGTGACAAAACGTACTGTACAAAGTCCTAAATTTTGCTCATATTTGGGCCTCTAACTCAAAAGCCAAACCAGATATAAAAAGACGGCCTTCAGATTCGTGATCTACGCAAAAATTCCGATAGGGAACGACGTCTTTCCCCGAAAAAAAATTTTTCGACTTTTTTTTTCTCTTATGGGAATTTTTGGAACTTAAAAGTTCAAGTCTTCTCGTTCAATAAAAAATCTGAAAAAATTCAGAGTTTATTAGGGCCCCATAGAAAACGAGATTCGACCCGGCCCGACATCAAATTCGAAAACTCGCAAAATAAGGGACACCCTACCGTTACGTATAGGTATTGCTCATATTTTGGGAATAGGTATTAGAAAGATAGAACTACATTTATTTTTCGAAAATTCCTCACTTCAAAGTTATCACTTTCAGAAGAATGACCCATATGTCGCCTGCGACTCTAAATTCAATAATCACATAAAAAAAAATTAATTCGTATTTCTTTTTTTCGTTTCAGGGTAGAAAAATCATGGAACAATAAAAAAAGAGGAATATGAAAATCGTTCGAAAATAACTCCACCAAAAAACTAATAAAATGAACGAAGTTATAAAAAGTGCATGCGACAAAGTCTGATGATTATGCTGAGTGCCAAAGCATTGCGTGATTCCAGCAGTTTGTTAATCCCGTGTGCAAGCGCGTTTGGATATCGGCGATAAGGATGAACGTCTACGGCATTCGAACTTAGCAAACATGTGTCATGGTGTCCGTGACAGGAGTCGTTGATATGCCGAAATCGCCTCGCATGTGGACTTTCTTTCTGACCTTCTACATGGTATTGGACGTGCGATTAGAGGCTTTAGAACTGGGTAAGCATATTTTTTTTCCTCTTCAGCCCCCTCGCCCGCTTTCCTTCCTTTCCCTTCCCTTTCTCCCCACATCAAGTTAAAATTTTAATCCCTCATGAAAAATTGTATTATAAATCCCTTCTACGAGATTATTAACGATTCCTCAACAGAACAGCAGTTACAACTTTGAAACAAGATTGTTTACATAGGTATAATAAATGAAGTAGAATAATATGCCTCCGGCCCTTTTCACCAGTTAATAAACTTTTGCAGAGAAATACTCCCCGACTTGGTAGGGCAAATTAAATACAATTAAATTTTTTGGAAAACATATACGTCGTGGGGGTTGATTAGATCACGAACGGATCGAAAACTAAATAAATAAAATAAATAAACAAGAAACAAAAAAAATAAAGAAAAAAAAACGCTTTCTATATCATTAAGTTTCCGTAGCGAAATTGTATAATCCAATTCGTGGTCTGCATATTAGCTTAGCTTGCATTTTCAAGGATCTAACCCCCTAATCTAATTTGCGTTACCCACAAGATTCGATTTGGGACTTCTAAGAATACCCCATTCACCGACACTTCATTAACGGAATCATCCTTCACTTCGGTTTTTTTTCCCCGGAATTCTTAAGGGTTCTTAAAACTTCTTTTCTTCTTTTATAAACTTATTTGCTCCCTGCAAAAAAAATAAACAATGACATTTTGTTCTCTCATATGTGAATGGATCGATTATTTCTTGTATGTGCGAATGAAAAGTTAAAGGGCGCCGCGTGTTAAAAATACAGTTTTTTGAACAAAGGAAAAAAAAAAAAAGTTTTTTTTTTTTTTTGGTTTAACATTTAGAAGTACACTCCTTCGTTAAGTTACCGCAAAGACGCAAGGCGTCTAATCATCTCATTAATAAAAGCACAGGAAATGATGGGTGATGCAAATGGATCATTAAAAAGTTTTTACCTCGTAAAAGATAATCATCAGTTCTGGAAAGTTTTCGATTTCCAAAACGTGTTTCCCGAAAAGGCGAACGCGTCGAAATTGTCAAGCGCGGATTTTTTGGAAGCGGAAACGGACTGTAAAAAAAAAATCGATAAATTCTACGTGCGATAAAATTTATGTGAAACAGTTGGTTATAATTAAAACATTAGACCAACAACGTCTATAAATCAATAAAAATAATAATCGATTTCGATAACCGTTCTCAGAAAAAAAAAAAAAAAATCGAATGAATGGCATCGGCCAACGCATTTGAAATAAAATAACGCTAAGATTTTTTTTTTTCCTTTGACATAATCCGTAGGAGTTCTATTTGTCATGTATCCGGATTGATTTATGTAAATTAAGAGAGCTACCGAAAACTGTCACCTGCGCTTTTATTCCAGTAATTACCTTGTAATTTCTTTTTCTCCGGTTATAATAATTACCTCTCATGCGCTGTAATTATTTTGACTTGCTGATTACACATTCTGGGCGTAACGAAATTAGGTCTTGGGGAATGACATAACGGGCTTATTCGGAAATCCTTAATCCAAAAAGGATTTTCTTTTTCCTTCCTTTTATTATTTTTTTTTCCCCCCAAGCAGAATCGGATTGGCGCCCTAAAACCCCGAAGCCTACTCGAAAATCGTTGGGAATTCGATCTTTTTATTTTTTATCCTCTTAAATTGCTATTAACACTAAATACCGTTTAGTTCTACAAACAAAAAACAAGAAAACGAGCACTCCGTACATTGAGAAAAAAAAAAAACCTGGGGAAAGAGGGTTAAAGGAAATGAAAACGAAAACCTTGGTTTTAGTTTAATCTGCGATATCGCTTACAAAATGCTGCGTTAATATTTTTTTTAAAGCAGTGTTAAAACCCATAAGAAAAAATCTTCGCCTGCTTACGACCCGTAAATCATTGAAAACATGAAGGTTAAGAGCTTTTCAGAAGCTTTCCTCGCTGTATTTCGATAATAAATTCTTTTTTTTTTTTTTTTTTTTTTTTTTTAGTTTTTTTTATCAGCGAAAATCTACCATTTCGCGGTTTTTCGATTATAGAATATACCGCATTGGAATTCGAAACATGTTTCTCAAGAGAAAAAAAAAAAAGACATGTGTTTAGTGTAAAAACAGTTGACAAGACAAGCCTTAAAAAACTTTTCCTTGGAAGCAAACTATTTATTTAGACATAAAAGCGCGCGCGATGAGGAGAGGGATGAAAATCTCTTTCGAGAATGGTAGAAAGCAGAACTCGTAAATCAAGCAAGACTTTGTATATTTTGTTAATCTTTTGTAAATAAATCTTTTTCAGTGTTAAGATCCTCTCGCTGGAACGTTTATTTTCTTATAGCCCCTCAGATGAAGAGGAGGAAGGAAAAAAAAAAAATCGAAAAACGGTTCTATTTGTTGTCAAAATGTCTAATTGTAGATTATGGGGATTATGCGGGATTTCAAAAAAGAATCGGCATTTTTTAAGAAAAATATAAAGATGAGCTTCTGTCGGAAGTAAACATTTGGAACTTGAAATATTCGTCGCCGATTATTTATAATATTTTTCACTTCAAAAATTCATCGCTAACGGATTTATTATGATCCCTTTGTGGCATATTTTCAACTCTACTTTACACAAAGTAAAAGTTAATTGCATAGCTGATAAAAAAATACGCTTGACATAAACCGGACCTATACTTTGTGGAGAAGTCAGTATTCGATTCGGTAGGGAGAATAAGCAAATTTTTAACCGCAAAACATTGGCCTTTCTAGTCGAACCTCCAAACCGAAACTTTCGCCTCTCAAATAGAAATTTTGGTCTCACGGAGCTAATTCGCAACGTCAGAAATTAAAACGTTGAAGAACTAATGCAAGGACTAGAGGCGCACTTGTAAAACAAATCCAAAAAACTCTAAGAAAATTAGAACCTTTGCCATAATTTTGGTTAAGATAACGTGCAAGGTGGAAAATAGTGGACAGTGGAAGCTTTTTAATGGGAAGGGGGGGTCGAGAAATTCCACACCCATGACTAATAGGGTTGCTAAAAAAAATTATCAAATTTATTTTTTTACACTACGTGAAAATTTGTTGATTTAGACTTAACAAAACTCCATTTAAAAGCGTGGCAAAAAAAAAAATAAATAAATAAATAAATAAATAAAATAAAAATAAAGAGAAAAAAAAATTTTAGGGGTCGCTACAGCCACTTGTTGATTTTTTGAGCAAAAATCTTAAGTTTTGAAGTTAAAATAAAGTAGCAAATAATTTTCATTTTAAAAAGTTAAGCAAAGTTGAATTTCATTATCTTTTTATTAAGAAATTTTGGCGGGAAAAAACCGAAGCAGGGTAGAAAGATAGAAAGAAATATTCGAGAAAAATTAACAACTCGTACCCATGGAGGACTCGAACCCCCATCTTCCCGTTTGGCCCGGGCTGTTCTAAACCTCTAAGCTTAAGCTAATCTTTTCGATTAAAAGGGGGTTATTTCGAGAAGATTAGCATCTCAGCTCGTTAGTTTACAGGTTTAGAACAGTTTGGGCCAAACGGGAAGACGGGGGTTCGAGTCCTCCGTGGGTACGAGTTGTTAATTTTTCTCGAAAATTTCTTTCTTTTTTTCTACCCTGCTCCGTTTTTTTTCCCGCCAAAATTTCTTAGCATTTTCCTGTGCTGGGTATCAAAAAGCAGTCAACGAAATTTGTTTTATCCTCTACCATCAATCTTCAAATTCCTACATTAATCTATCCTACTAAATTTACTAGATTATAAAAATCTATTAATTTTTTTAGCTTTGTTAATGTCTTTCATTGAGTAATACTCATCTTTAACTATCTTAATTTTATACTGTTCATCATATTCTCTCTCTATGAGTGTATTTATGCTATTAATTTCTTCATCTTAATTTTGTAGAGAAAAAAATTTTTTTATTAATTTTTCTCTATCTCCTAAATTCTTAAATCATATCTTTTTATTATCATTTTATTACCCTCTATTGTGTTTATTATATAAAAATTTTTACATCAAAAAGTCCAAAACGCTTGGACCAAAATTGCAAAACTTTGAAGTTAAAATAAAGCAGCAAATAATTTTCACGATTCACGCAATAAAAAATTGTTACCTCTGCCTTATGTTAGACACATTCTGAGCTAAAAAAAAAAAAAAAAAAAAAAAAAAATACAAACGAAAATTTCACCCGTTAAATATTAAAATCAATTATGTGCGAACATTTTAAAGTATGCGTAGAAGATGAAGGCAAGCGATTATAAATTGGCCAAATCGACTAGACAGGTTTAAGGTGACGACTAAAACTTTTTTCCGGGTTTGGTTTTTCACTTCGAAATTTTGCAATGTTGGTCGCAAATTTTTCAAGCTTTCGGCTTTTTGATGTAAACATTTTAATATAATGAACACGGTAAAGGGTAATAAAATTGATATTAAAACAATAATAAAATTCAACTTTGCTTACTTTTAAATCAGCAAAAATTGTTAAAAAAAAAAAAAAAAAAAAAAATCCGGGTCGCAAATTGATATCAAAATGAGCGGTATCGAACTCACGTTCGAAAAAGCTGAATCAGCTGTAACAATATAATCCGGTCGACGTTGATGAATTTTTTTGTCTCAATTCCATGTATCAGCCTTCAACAAATTTAAAAAAATATTCAGCTGTTTCAATTAATACTTATAAAACCGTTCTCGTAAAAGAACAATACGAGATGAGATACAGAGTTATAACATGTTTCCTTTTGATGAAATATAAGTAACCGCGAGTATATGGACATGACAGGTCATTTTTCATAATACGGATGAAAATCTCTGTTTTGAGCGTTGTCGAAAGTTTCTTTCTGTTTAAGATTCGTTTTGCAAAATTTCACAATCTGCCCCTAGTGTTATAACTTGCAGTTCTTGGGATCACTGCAAAAACATTATAACAACTATTTTTGACAGAACGCACTTCTTGTCGGTTTACCTTTTTAAATGAAGCTTATGTAATGAATAAAAAAAAAATTGTAAACTTTCGACTGAGCTCAAAAGGATCTTACGGTCTATGTGCGATGAAAAATATTTGAAATTTTAGAAGCCATAAACTGATTGTTTCAGAGAACTGTATTAAGTCCTCAGACTTAATTTGTTTTTCTATCTATCCATCGACTTGACTGCTCTCTTCGCTTTCCGATTCTCGAAGCCATCTCTTCTCCAATTTCGCAAGATTTTCCAACACTTCAAAATTTTAAACTGATTTACTAAAAATTCAAGAAACCACAATCCTCATCTTGCCTTTCTTATTTTGCTTTCTTCAAACGATTTCGCTTCCCACATTCGTATCTTTCGTTTTTTTTTCTATTTATTGTCTCTTATCTTTTTTTTATACACAAAGGCGTTGGCTTCAAAATATTTCCTCATAAGAAAAAAAAAAAACAAGACGCAACAAACAAACTCATATCCGAAAACTTCATATGTTTCGTGTATCCAAAAGAATATCAAACGTTCATCAAAGAAGAAAAAAAAAAAACCCACCGCCAGAAAGTGAAAAACCTCACGTCATCTAAACACACAAGTCACAGATAGATACAGCTCATGGTTATTGTTAAAAAACCTTTTCTTTTCTAAATCAAACTTCCGTATAAGTTCCTTTTTTTTGATCGGAAAAATTTTTTCTACCGTATTAAAGGATAATAGAAACAAGCAAGACGTGTGATGTGCTCAGGTAATATCCGGTAAAAGGTAATAGCTCCTAACGTATTGAAGTTCCGTGGAAAATTTCGATTACAAGGAAAACGCTCTACGATTATAATTAGATATCACGAAGCCCGTAGAGTCAATTAAATCATTTTCTGGTTAAGGTGAAACCGTGTGTAAGTTGAGCTTTTCACCTCAACCGAAAAGAAGCTCTTGAAATGAAAATAAAGGGTTTTAAAACATCTTTCATTGAAATGGTTCGGCCAGTCTAACTGCCGCGACATTAGTGTCGTCGGCATCGTGACGCCTTCGGCGCCACCTTCGCTTCGATCACCTGCCGATAAACTACACGCGATTTTTTTTTTCCTCCGTCTCCCTCCCCTCCCTCCCTTTCCTCCGTTAAAAGGCGCACATATTTTCTAAAAAGCATTACAAATGGAAAACTTCGTATTAGCGAAATCATAATTTTCATAAAGTAACGAATTCGTGTCAGTTATTTGAAATTGAATCATTTATCTTCCTTTTTTTGATCCCTGTGTAAATCATCCCGGGGAATTGATTGAAAGTTGAAAGGATTCGGTTTCGTGGAAGGGAAAGGTGGGAGGGAGGGAGACACGAGAGAAAGAGAGAGAGAAGAAAAAAAAATGGAAATTAAGGGAAGTAATGAAAACTCAGAAAGTTGTAAGCACGGTGGTGGTAAAGAGTATTCCCAAAGCCTACGAGGGATTGGGTAGTTTTCTCTTAAATAGGACGCAGGTGACCACGATTGACGATTAATCCAGTTTTAATCTGGCTGACTGATCCAGTCAATTACTTCAATTGGATTTTCCCTCCCAAAGTTTCAAAGTTACAATGTAATATCTTGCATGCCAGTCAAGATAACTTGTTTTAACCGCGTTGCTCTTATTTAGGCTTGTTTACGAGTAAATCTAATTTTCTGTTGTTTGATTTTTCAAAGGGGAGCGAAAATGGGAATTTAACATTTTAAAAGCTTTGTTGGATACGAAACTACCTATTTTCAAGTTCATTCATATATATACCACGGCTTAAAGGTGTCTGCAGTTTTGGGAGCATTGTGTGCACAGTAAAACATTTTGTGTACTTTTACGTACATGGTCCACATACTCTATATGTAACTTTTTTTCTATCAGTTTTGACATATTATTTATGTTGATATTAGACCGACCTATGTTAACTAAAAATATGTGGACCGTTTATGACAACAAATGTGCCAACTGCACAAAACTTTTCACCGTGCAGCTTTTAACTCAAATGGATTAGCCTGTTCGTTTCTGCTAACTCAAATGTACCACCATTATCTTTGAAGTGTTGTAGGCAGGGCAGGACTGTTTATTTCTAAGTAATAAGCATTAACAGTATCGACTCATTCCTAAAATTAGCGACACTTTTAATGTTAGTCTATTTCAACAAGTCACGCAATCAAATTGAGACCATAGATTTCGAAATCACGACTCGGACATTTCCGTAAATGGCAGTTCGGTTTCCTGATCAGATATTTTAAGTGTGAGCTTTGCCCTCCTTTGGACCGTTTGAATAAGTTGCTCGCAGCTTTTTGAAAATTCTCGTAAAAGGATTGCAATATTTGTTTTTTGTTTCTTTTTTGGCCAAAATCAGGTAGTCGGGAGTACCGATACTTTGACTCTGATTTCGACGGTACATCCCGTCTGATTCTCTTTTATACCAGAGTAATGATAGAACTAGTTCCAGTTCTACGGTATTCCTGGTTCCAGGGAAATCAGGTGCCTGTTCTTGTAGAAAACAAAATTCCGGTTCCGATTTCCAGTTTTTGTACCAGGCATTTATGTAAAACATGTAAACGAATATCTAAATTAGCATCAGTCATATCAAGAGTCTAAGTCTAAAAGACGGGGAAATACTGACCAAAGTCTGAGAACGTGAAAGGCAGAACCTAGGATCCTCTACTCTGATGACCTAAAGAAGGTTGCATGGCAATTCGATTAATGTCAAGAAAAGGATATTTTCTGGCCTAGACACGATAAGTTCACTTATCAAGGCGGTGCATAAGCAAGAAGTTAAAAATATCGTTTTTCACGGTCAAAAAAGTAAATTTCCAAGGCTAGACCGGAAAAGGATGTGGGTAATCAAGGCCGATTTTCGGGCCCCCTAGAAAAAAAAAAAAATTTCGCTTAAAACTTCATCTGAGAGGCCCTTAATATACTGACACCGGTGGCACAAAGTTGCGCGCATGCGTTACGGAGATATAGCTAGTTTTCAAGTTCGCCATTGTGTGCACGTCGGACGAAAAACGTAGGTAACACGAGGCTTAACCATGCGAGCTTTCCAATGGTTCCGTCCGAAGTGCGCACATACCTTAAAATTGCATTCAAATAATTGAATATGCCATTATCTGGCGAAGCCGGTAAAAGTCCCTAAATTCCTTTCATTATGTGTTGTATAGGAGTAAAAGCTTTCTTAATTTACATGTTTCAGTTTGCGCACGTGTTGCGGCCCTAGTTAAATCCGATGTGCAAATTTTTAACTTCGATTTTTCAGTATTTTTCGGTCTGAAGGAGACAAATTTTTCACTAGAATTAACTATTTAATGTTAAGACCGATCGATTGGGCCTTTTTCCAACATAGAATATTCTCAGTTTTACTTCGAAATGATTTTTTTAAAATTCGGTTATTTATTTCAAACTACTTGTTTCATTCCGAGTTTTTTAAAATTGTTCCAGAACATGGAAAGAAACAGGTAGTTTTGAAATAAATAATCGAATTTTAAAAAAATCATTTCGAAGTAAAACTGAGAATATTCGATGTTGGAAAAGGAAAGGTTAAATCCAAAAACCAATCCATCGGTCTTAACATTAAATAGTTAATTCTAGTGAAAAATTTGTCTCCTTCAGACCGAAAAATACTGAAAAATCGAAGTTAAAAATTTGCACATCGGATTTAACTAGGGCCGCAACACGTGCGCAAACTGAAACATGTAAATTAAGAAAGCTTTTACTCCTATACAACACATATTGAAAGGAATTTAGGGACTCTTACGGGCTTCGCCAGATAATGGCATATTCTATTATTTGAATGCAGTTTTAAGGTATGTGCGCACTTCGGACGGAACCATTGGAAAGCTCGCATGGTTGGGCCTCGTGTTACCTACGTTTTTCGTCCGACGTGCGCACAATGGCGAACTTGACAACGAGCTATATCTCCGGAACGCATGCGCGCAACTTTGTGCCACCGGTGTCAGTATATTAAGGCCCTCTCAGATGAAGTTTTAAGCGAAAATTTTTTTTCTAGGGGGCCCGAAAATCGGCCTTGATTACCCACATCCTTTAGATTTTTTACTCGGCTCTCTTGTCCATCGTAGTCTTCGGCTGGGATCGGCAACGACCTCGAAAAAAATTTCACTGTTCTGGTGCAGCCTGGAAATCTACTATTTACGGATTAGGCACCCCACACTCTAGGGTGCGTTGTACCTAGGCACCACCCACTCTAGAGTGCTTCCTACCTAGGCACCACACACTCTAGAGTGCTACCTACCTAGGTACCACACGCTCTAGAGGTTATAGAAAAAGTTAATTTTGCCCTAAAATGCGTGTAATTCTTTCAAAAATTAATCATTTCTCCTAAAGTTGGTCCACTGTATCGAAGGTATAGGTCCATTATAACCAGATATTTTTACACTGCAATATAGTCATTGGAACTTTGACCAGACTTCTTAATACACGATAGCCGAGCTTCTGCTATAGCCAAGGCCGCTATAACCGAGACAGACTGAATATCGATTTTTTCCCTGGATTTTTATTTTTAAAGTTTGTCAAAACGTTTTTCTAGCCCGCTACATCAACATGTTAACTACAACTTAACGCCACATGTCAACTAACAAAACTGTTGTAAAACTGCACCCTAACAATGAAAACATTTCGAATAAAAGTTCCTTTAGGTAGAACAATTTGGACAAACTCCATCACGAAGACGATTTTTTATCAGGAACAACAGGGCTACAAACCAGTGATAAGCGGTAATGTTATTATCCGAGGCTTCGAGACGAACCTATTTCCCTAAAGGCTTTGTCATAACAAGTCTGGAGCAGTTTCACCTTTATTCCCTGCCATGTGGGGACTTCTGGAAACTTGCCAAATCATCCCTTCATAAATGTTGCATGATCGCGTTTCGTTTTTAATACTTCATCATCCAACCACTACATATATGAGCTCTGATATTTATATTAAACGAAAGATTTATGTGATACAGGTAATGCATTTGTTCCTCAGGTGGTAATGCAGACTTGTCATCATCTCCTTACTTTATATGCACACTAAAAAGGTCTCTCCGCTAAAAACCTAAAAGATAAGGGGGGAAACAATTTACTTTTTCCAAGTGAATTCTACAGGGGTTGAAGAGAATCGAAATCGTAACCAAAAATTGTTTGTGCAACCATTCGTAAAATTTATTACAAATAAATTTTATTTTTTTTCCCAACTTATTCCCAAAGCCGAATTCATTTTTTTTATATAAAAATCTCTGGAGGAACTGATTAATACCGATAGCGAAATCTCCTGTCTCAAACAAATAGCAGACCTATTAATTCCGAGCTTCGCGTTCTCTTATAAAAATAATTCCCGACGATTTTTTTTTCCCTCCCCTTAATATTTTGTCTTTATTTTTCTCGAAACGGAAAAGAAAAACCATTTATCCTAGTATTAATAGTATTCTTCAACCCTTTTTGTTTTCATTTCTCATCGACCGAAAAATACAAAAAGAACAGGAAACGAAACCGGTACAATTAAATTTGAAACTGAAGAGAGAGAAAAAGAAAGGAAAAAAAAAAAAAGAAAAGAAAAAAAGAACCCATCTTTTAGAGAAAAAGGAATTCCCAAGTCGGGGCTATATCTCACAATTCAATTTTTAAGGTTCTCCTACCTAACAGCTATAATACCCATCCTGGTCCTTCACAAATATAATGGCTTTTCAGTTCGCGGAATACTGAGTATCGTTTGTAATCCTCCCGGCACGATTAATCTCACTTTTCTGCAAAAGCTCAAAATTTAAATGAGACTCTGGAGCTTAGGCAACTTTTCCTGCCGTTTAGTTTCATATTGTTGTTCATGATTTTTTCAACGGGCTCCTCTTTTAATAACCTTTTTATTTTACTTTTTTTTCCTACATCTGTTTTTTACGTTTTCCTGCGGTTAGCTAAACTTTTTTTTTATTCCAAGGGAAAAATAAAATTAAAAAAAAAAAAAAAGGCATCTCTTTTTTTTCCAGTCCTACCGCAATGGTCAACCCTTGTTTTTTAGTAAAACATATTTATAAAATTGAGGTTTTTTGAAGATTTTTTGACCTACATTTTTTCGACGGCATTTTATGGAAAGTGTAGTAACTCAAAAGGCGTTGACCTTTCTCCAGCTGTCGTTTTATGTAAAAAGGAAAACTCATCCCTCTTTTTCTTCTTTTTCCTAGTTTTCCCTCTTCGGCTTTACTTTCCGCCTAAAAAAAGGGAGATAGCATTTATACGCGTTGACATTTCGCGCTCCCCTTTACCGTGTAAAGACAGAGAAAAAAAAAAAAACGGAAGAAAGAAGAACCCTCAGGTGCTATGCAAACGGTCCGAACCGCACACATATGTATAGCGATTTGTTTGCTGACTTGTGTTAAAATTAATGGGTCCAATTCTGGGAGGGTGGAAAAAAAAGAGGCACTGCAAAGTTTATCGAAATATATCTTCATTCGAAACATTTGATTTATGTCTTCACCGTTTATCGAACAGTTAGAAGGGTTTTAATCCACGATTTCGTTAAAAATTAATCAACTACCCATTGTTGATTCGATAAATTTTACCTCGTTCGAGGTAAATAAATGCCTTTTCTTAATTTTGAAAAAAAAAGATGAAAAATTGAGGCCAATTATACACTGAAACAATGAGAAAGTGATAGATTGTTTACACCTGTTATTAATGAGCTTCTTTGTATTTTATTAAGTATTTCGCTTTTCAGTTAGAAGGTTCTCAAAGATAAACTTCCATCTTTAACGTATTTACACAGAGTTATATTTACAGTATATACAACATGACAACAAATTTATTGTTACCAACTTAACACTCCCCCTTAACAATAAATCAAAAATAAAAATTCAATCAGCATCAAAGAATACAATCAGAAATTAAAAAGTACAATCAAAAATTTAAAAAAATTTTCATTCAATAAAAAAAATCTTACATACTAATTTTCTTTTAATCCCATACTTTCTCTTAATTTTTGGAATTGAGTTATAGATACAGGTTTTGTTAAGATATCTGCTTCTTGGTCAGAAGTATTAATATACTCCATATCTACTATCCCTTTTTCTACATAATCTTTAACAAAATGATATTTTACAGAAATGTGTTTCAAATGCTTTGTGTTCCCTGGGGTTTTCGCAATTTTCAAAGCAGATTGATTATCTTCGTAAATTTTTATAATTTCCGTGTTTTCAATTTCCATTTCCTTTAACAAATTCTGTATCCAAAGACATTCTTTTAAACCATATGAAATAGCTACATATTCTGCTTCACAAGAGGATTGAGCAACAACAGATTGTTTTTTACTGCCCCAGCTCACAGTATTATCAAAAACTTTTACTACATAACCTGAGGTTGATTTACGATCTTCAGATCCTGCGAAATCTGCATCAACAAACCCTTTAATAACCGGGGTTATTACTTGAGATCTTTCATAAACAAGTTTTAAATCTAAAGTGCCTTTTATGTATCTTAATATTCGTTTAAGAGCTCTAAATAAATCATCATTTGCTACATGCTGATAGCGACTTAACTTATTTATAGCTGCTGCTATATCAGGTCTTGAACCTAATGCTACGTACATAAGCGAACCAATCAATCTTCGACATTTATTTTCAATGTTTGGATCTTTAGAAATTTCAGAAGAAATTTGAAAATCTTTGACTAAAGGAGTAGGAGCTTTACTACAATCTTCCATTCCAAACTTTTTCAAAACTTTTAATAAGTACTCCTTTTGATCAATTTCAATTCTTTCATTTGATTGCTTTATATGAAGACCTACGTAATTTTCTGCCAAACCTAAATCTTTCATCTTAAAAGTTTTCATCAGTTTCTTTTTAAATTCTTTAAGACCTAAATTTCCACTATAAATCGAATCATCTACAAACAATAAAAATAATAAGATTTTTCCATTTTTCCTATCAATTTTTATATACAAACAGTAATCAGCCTTAGATCTATTAAAATTTGTATCTATCATAAACTGATTAAATTTCTTATTCCAACACTTAGGAGATTTTTTGAGACCGTATAAACCTTTCTTTAATTTTAAAATCTTACCCTCTGGTAGATCCATTCCTTCTGGTGGAAGAAGATACACATCTTCCTCTATGTCCCCGTATAAAAATGCACTATTTACGTCCATTTGGTAGACCGGGAAACCGAAGTGATTAGCTACCGCTAAACACGTCCTTACCGTTTCCAAACGAGCCACCGGAGCATACGTCTCTCCTATGTCATATTCTTCTTCTTGTTGGAATCCACGTGCAACTAGTCTAGCCTTGTAGATATTTGGATGTCCTTTTGCTCCTTCCTTAATTCGAAAAACCCATTTCGTATCAATCAAAGGTACATTTTTCGGATCGTCTATTACTTCCCATACGTTATTTTCTTCAATCGCGTTAAATTCTCTATCAATCGCTTCTTTCCATCTAAGTCTGTCTGCTCCAGTCACAGCTTGCTGAAAGGTTAAATCTTCCATTATACCTTGCTGACAAATAAATGCCATATCATAATCCTTAAATTTATCAGGAACTTTTAAATCTCTTTTTGGTCGTAATCCATGTTTTTCAGCCTTTTCATCACTTCTCTTGTTATGAATTTCTTTCAAATCATTCTTTTCCTTTATTGAATTATCCTGATCCATATTTCCATTATTTCTGTCTTCATTTATTCCCTGGAATCCATCATTTGAGTGATCCAAGTCGACTTGATTTCGATTTTGTTGATTTTCCTGCTCCTCTGGAATTTGCAAGTCTGGCTCCTGATTGTTGAGGTTTTGAGTTTGTTGTTCCTTATTTCCTTTCTTCTGTGTCGCATCTTTAGACAAAATCTCTTCGTCCTCACTTTCGAAATCACTTTCATAATCTGAAGAAATTTCAATCACATCTTCAGGCTTAGTATTATGCGGCTGAAAAATAACATGACGTGAAATAACAACTTTATCTTCATCTTTTAAATAAATTCTATAACCCTTCATATTTTCTTGGTATCCAACGAAAATTCCTTTCTTGCTTTTAGGATCCCATTTTTTCCTTTTCTGTTTTGGTTGATAAACAAAAGCTTCAGAACCAAAGACTTTAAACGTTTTAATTTTTGGCTTCTTTCCAAAGTATGCTTCAAATGGAGTTTTATTCTGTAATGAACTGGATCCACTGCGATTCAAAACATACACTGCAGCATTCACTGCCTCTGCCCAAAATTTCTTTCCCATTTCCTTGGCTTGCAGCATTGTCCTGGCCGCCTCTCCCACGGTTCTGTTTTCCCTTTCTATTTTTCCATTTTGCTCTGGAGTATAAACACAACTCCACTGATGTCTTTTCCCTTCTTGTTTCAGGAAATCATCAAGAACATGATTATCAAATTCACTACCTTCATCTGTTCTAAGATATTTTAATTTATTTTCAGTGTCATTTTCCACTAAACGAATAGCCTCAATCACTTTAAACTTAGCTTCTGATTTGTCTTTTAAAAAATAAACTAATCGAAAATGGCTAAAATCATCTTTCAATAGCAAATAATAATCTGCTCCACCCATTGAAGTTTCTTCCATTTTTCCACACAAATCTGCATGCAGCAATTCTCCAGGTTTGCTTGCTTTATAATCACTTGTAGAGAAAGGAAGTTTATGCTGCTTGCCAAGAATGCAAGCTTCACAAAAAAAGTCCTTGTCATCAATAAAATCAATATTCATATCTTTCAAAGTTAACCTAACCTGCTTAACATTTTGGTGAGCCAATCTTTCATGCCAAATTTTCAAACTTTCTACTTTCTTTTCATACACTCCTAAAATGGCAGAATTCAACTTCATTTTCATAGGTAAATGATATAATTTTCCATCCCGTTTACCCATTGCAACTATTTCCTTTGTGATTTTCCTTTCCAAAATGCATCCATCAGAATCAAAATAAAGACCAATCTCTTTATCAGTCATTGCACTAATCGACAAAAGACAAAAAGTCAATTCAGGAACATATAATACATTCTGAAGATTACAATCTCTCCATTGTGACCCATTAAAAACTTGAACTTGAACAGTTCCTCTTCCAAGAACCTTTAACACTTGTCCATTACCAACTTTTATACCAGGTAAACTATCAATTTTTTCAAAGTCAGAAAAAAAATTTATTTCATAAGTCATATGTGCACTGGCACCTGAGTCTAAATACCACAAGTCTTTATTAAAATGAACATTTTCATTACCAATCAAAGCCAAAGCTGACAAACACTTTTCAGTACTCGAGTCCTTTTCATTCATTATGTTGGAGTCTTCTCTCTGCTTTCCCACCAAAGCCAAGGTTGCTGTTTGATTTCCTTTTGACCGATTATCCCTTTTGGAATTAGAATTCCCAGGAGGATTGGGAGAATCATCATGATTATTTTGAGGACAATCCTTTGCTTTATGGCCCTTTTTGTGACACCTGTAACATAATCCGGAATCATAATCATTTTTATGATTACAATCAACTGCTTTATGCCCCACTTTTCTGCATAAATTGCAAGTGTTGTTATTATTGTTATTAGAATTTTGTCGAGCATTGCTATTGTTTCCCTTTTGAAATCTGAAATTTTTTCTTGAGTTGAAATTATTTTTGCTAACCAATGCTGCTGAATCATTTCGATCACCTTTCTCCCCTCTCTTTAATCTTTCTTCTTCTAATAACAATCTACTTGTCAACTCATTAATATTCTTTCTGGTATCGGGTGTAGAATCCCATGCACTGTGAAAATGTTTATAGCTGTCCGGTAAACCTGTTAAAATTTTGGTGATGAACATATTGTCTGAAATTTTCTCATTAAGCTGCAGAAGCTTATTCCGTATTCCTTCTAACCCAGAAATGTACTTTGCGATTCCCTGGTTATCATACTTGTAGTTGAAAAATTCAGCCTGTAGATTGTTCACTGATACATCGCTCTTATTCTCATAGATGGAGCACAGCTTCTCCCACATTTTTTCAGCGGTGGTGCAGCTTAAGATGTGAGCCATAGGTCCCTCTTCCATTCGCCTAACTATAATATCCCTGGCTTGTAAATCCTTCTTCTTGAAAGGTGCATAATCATCGTTCAATGACCCGTCAGCCTCAAACTGGTTCGGCTCCTTAATCGTTCCATCTACATAACCTTTCAACTCCTTGCTTTCTAATGAAATTTCGATTGCAAATTTCCATACATTCCAGTTTTTCTTTCCGGACAATCGAATTATTTTTTCCTTACATCCTGAATCCGACGACGCCATTTTGGATGTGCAATCGGTCACGTTCAATCGATCAATTACGTTCAATTTTTTTAAACTTTTAACGTTCTAAAGACCACATAACTTTCAAAAAATTTATTTATACAATCAATCTTTCATTGCCCCGTCGTATTTAAACTTCCTGGGCCCGTAACCTATTAAGTATTTCGCTTTTCAGTTAGAAGGTTCTCAAAGATAAACTTCCATCTTTAACGTATTTACACAGAGTTATATTTACAGTATATACAACATGACAACAAATTTATTGTTACCAACTTAACATATTTAGATAGAACAAAAAATAAAAAAAATCGCTTTCGCTTTTTAGCCTCCGATATTTCCGGTGAGAGGAGAAAAAAAAAAAAAAAGATTTTTTTTTTTTCATTCCATTCCTCCCCGTCCCCGAATTTCATCTGAATAAAATTCAATTATTGAATATATCTCGGGATTCAATTTTGTCATTTTCGTTTTTCTCAAACCCAGGGCTTATAAAAATTAAATGAAATAAAATCGTTAAATTTTAATTCGATTATCGGAATGCTGAGTTCGCTTAAATAAATGATGTCATTGCGTTGTATCGTTTCGGTGCGAGCTTAGGAAGCATTTCAATATCGGCTTTCTGATTTCCCTCGAAATTTTTTTTACTCCTTCCCGACCGTATGATTTCCCGGTAAAAAAAAAAATAATATAGAGAAAAAAAAAAAACAATAAAACGATTAAAAAAAAAAAAAAAAAAAACCTGTCTGAACCAATGTTGATTCTTTGCTTAAAAATAATAATAATAATAATAATAATAAATACTTTATTTACAATGAAGTTTATAAAGGGTTGACAGAATTAAATACACATAATATAATATTCGATTACGATAAAAATTTTGCAAATACATATAGGCTTTGGCAAAACAAAACAAAATATATATGAGTTAAATAAAGCGTTAAGTAACGGGAAAGCGTATCAATTCTTAATCATCTAGAATAAAGTTTCGGACTTTTAGAGCTGTGGTGACAAAAAAGTAGAGGTGGTTAATTTTTTCATAGGAAATCTCGGAAAGGAGGTCGATTACGCAGAGCTCCGGGTTTAAGGGGGGAGTTAGGTATCTTCTCAAGTAAGTTTCGCGGAGCGGGTTATATGCCGGACATTGAATCAGGAAATGTGGTAGTGACTCCACAGTTCCCATGTTGCAAACCTCGCAAACCCTGTCCTGGTTCCAGGAGTAGGTGTGCCCGTTGGCCGTCAGCTTGACGAGTGAGCTGTTGCAGATCCTTAGTTGGCTGAACAGTTTGATTTTATTGAAGTTTAGGTTGAGCGAGAGATAAGTTGATTTGTTTGCGGGCTGCAGCATGAAGTTGTATCTTGGACAGAAGGTCGAGTTGAGGATTCGTTCCATGTCTTTCATCAGTAGCTGTTCCTCAAATTTTGACGTTAAATCGATGATTCCTTGAGAGTCTATTCTTTCAAAATCTTCAAAGGACGGATCGATATTTACGATAGTGTTTTTTAATTCACTAACCCAGTTCATTTTCCCAGGCATTTTCCCGTGCAGAGCAAGCAGTCTTTTATAACAAGTTTTGGGTAATGACCCGTCCTCCATGCTTTGTAACTTCCTTAGCCAGGTAAGGCACCTACTCAGCGCTAGGGAGGCTATCGGCTTGGCATCGGTTTCCTTTCTTACGATGTAGTTTGGAGTGCATTTCGGCCAGTTGAAGATCCTTTTGAAGAAGTTAGTTCCAATTTTTTCCAATTCTTGTAGGTGTCTTAAGCTCCAAATCTCCGCACCATACAAAAGAGTCGAAGCAACCATGCTTTTAAAGAGTAGTAATTTTGCCTCCCAAGACTGCAGTTTTGATTTAACCATTAGGTCAGTGACTTTGATAGAGGCTGCGCTTGCCTTTTGAACTGCTTTCATAGTCGCCTTCTTGAAAAGAGCTGAGGACGAGAGAGTGACGCCCAGATATTCATATTCACTGACTATTTCGATTTTTTCCCCATCAAGGGTGAAGTTGTAGCCATTTCTGGGTAATTTCCCACCCTGTCGGAAAACCATGATTTTTGTCTTGTTCTTGTTTACTGCTAAGTCGTTTAATTTGCAGTACTCAGCGAGTGCATTCAACGCCCGTTGTACCATTATGCTAGAGTCTACTAAGATCACAAGGTCGTCGGCGTAAAAAATGGTGATTATATCGTTCTTGTCGTCAATCGCAATGCCCCTAATTTCCTTTTTTTTGAGGAAGTCCGGCAAGTCATTGATGAACAGATTGAAGAGTAAGGGGGAAGCGGACTCCCCTTGGAGTACTCCTTTAGTTATTTTGATGTAGTCACTCTCTTCTCCATTAATGTTAAAATTAAAGTGGGCCTGCTCATACAGGCTTTTGATTATATTAATCATTTTCGACGAGACTCCAATTTTTTGCAACTTCTGCCATAATATTGGATGGGAAATGCTGTCAAACGCCTTCTGAAAGTCGACGAAAATAGCAAAGACTTTTCTCCTGGGTAGTCTAATGTTCAGCGAAATCGCGCTTTGGAGTGTAAACACTGCGTCAATACATCCGCGTCCCTTCCGGAAGCCGAATTGGGTTTCGTTTATGATGTTTTCAGTTTCCGCCCACGTCTGGATCCTATCATTAATTATCGATGTATAAATTTTGGTGATATTGTTCAGTAATGAGATGCTTCTATAGTTATTAGGATTCAGCCTGTCTCCTTTTTTATGTATCAGGCACATCCTCGCTTTGGCCCAGCTTTCCGGAATTTTTTCCTCCGTCATCACTTTATTGAATAACGTGAGGAGAGTCTCTTGCCATCCTTCAGGCAGATGCTTATAAAAATCTCCGGCTATTGCGTCGGGACCAGCAGCTTTACCCGGTTTAATTTTTGCTAAACTCATTCTCAATTCGTTTTCCGATATCGGCTCATCCATTAGTTCGTTCGCGATGTTAGTCTGTTGATCAGACCGATCAGTTGTGATTATCTCCAGATCAGTGGAGTAAAATTTTTGGAAATAGTTCATCCATTCTTCAATCGAGATTTCGCATTTCGGGCGTGATTTATTTCCTCTGTAGGAGTTTAGTGTTTCCCAAAACTCTTTACTTGATTTCAAATTCGATAATTTCTCGGTGATAAGTTTATAAAATGCCTTTCTCTTTTCTTTGATTCTGTACGTGTAAGCTTTATTTTTGGATTTGTATTCTAGTCGGAGATTTTCGTCGAAGTTTTCTGTGTATTTTTCAAAAGCATGGATTACTTCCTTTTTTAGGCACAGACATTCGCTATCAAACCAAGGATTCTGCGGTCTGATATTTTTTGGGCATAGTCCAGATGACATCTCGGCGCTCTTTGCCGCGTTAACAATTTCAGAAGCTAGGTATTCGTTTAATTCCTCTAGAGTCTGGGGCTTATTCGTTGTATTTGTCTTGCTCTGCAGTGCTTCAGTAAACCTATCTTTCCTATCAGGCGACCATTTAACATGCGGCAGATTTCTTCTTTTTGCTGCTGTCTTCGTAATGCGATTGAAATGCGGTGAGCGCAGTTCGAGCTCGACGGGCAAGTGGTCCGAAGCATGAGTGAAATTTAGTACTTTTAAGTCTTTTATTAAGTCCATGGCATTATTATCAGTCCAAAAAAGGTCAATTATGCTCTTTTTGCCAGAGCTGTTTATGAAAGTGAAGTGTGCCGGCATGTCTCCTGGGGTCCTCCCGTTTATGACTAGAAATCCTTCGTCCTCCATGCATTGTACAAGACTTCGTCCTCGTGGGTTGGCCACCTCTTCTATGACAAGTCTTTCTGGGCTCATGACAGTCCCATCAAAAATAGGACTATCGAACTTATCATTAAAACTGTTGAGGTTTCCTATTCTTGCATTAAAGTCACCACACAGGAAAATAAGGCCAGGAGGATGACGGGAACGGAGCTCTGTAATTAAATCAGACAACGCAGATAAGTATACATTAATATCATTCACTGGATTAAAATATACAAAAATTACGACTATTTTTACCTTACCAATATTCAGTTCGAAAACTACCCACCAGTTATTTTTTTCAATTAACAAATTATCAATATTTTTTGCAATAAAAACAATGAAACCACCTTTACCTCTTCCAACCGTTTTATCTTTTTCTGCAGCTTGGTAAATACAGTTATAGTCATCTAAAAAAGACGGTTTTTTAATATCATTGTGCCAAGTCCACGTTTCATTTAGGCATATCACATCATAACTTTTTAGAATTTTCTGTTGCTCAGGGTCCATGTCCAAGAGGTTCCGGTAGCCAAAGCAATTCCAAATCATCATCCTGAGTCCTGGATTGGAGTAACAGGGGGGTTTTTTGAAGCTGAGTTCCGGTGTTTTGAGGTAACAGTAGCATTAAACTTTTTCGATGGCTGTTGGGAATTAGGGCTGGGATTCTCCGATGAGTGCTGGCTCTCTCTGGTTCTTTTTCTTGCCTTTCTCTCCTTAGCTCGTTTGATCCTTAATTCCTTAGGAAGGTCTTCGTTTAGGAACACAGGAGTGCTTGCATCCAGGGTCTTTTTGCTCCCGAGTAAAGTTTGTTTGAGGCTCAGGGAGGAGAGTCCAATTTTAAGCGGGGAATTGGGATCATCTTTTTTTAATTTGTAAATGAAGTCGATGTCCTCTGGCGACACATTGACACGCAGTTTACCGGAACAGAACTCTATAAAAGCATCCTCTAAACAATCGGGCCTTGATGCCACTTTTAAAAGACCATGAACAATCAAATTCTTTTGGTTTAAATCCTTCTTCATATAAACAATTTCGGTGTCAAGCGAACTTAATTTCACTTCGATGCCATCGATCCGTTGAGTGTGGTCTTCAACCGTAGCTTTTATCGATTTTAGATCATTAATATCTTGTGTGATGTCACGCAGTTGCGAATCCACAACATTGAATCGTGAATCAATCTTGTCTGATAGGGCTCGATATAGATCGTCGAGCGAGTTCATATTGAATACGTAACCAGATAGGGTTATGTTTCAAGGCACCGTTGCAAACACGAATTTCGCTAGCTTAAAAGATTACGATGTAAAATTGTAATATATCAAACGTTAGCTTAAAAAATATACTTCAATTTACGCACGTTAACTGCCTCATCTATAAGCGCATAGGCATAATACTTTTTAAAAAAAGAAAACCTCGTTGATGTGATGACTTTAATAAATGCAGTCAGTGCTGCCAACCTCTTTGCTTAAAAATGAGCAAAACCTTTGTTCCTCGAAAGTTGTTCTAACATACGGTTGTGTATTTTAGAGAATTTTAAACAAAAGGGGTGAAAAGGTGAGGGGCGTGCTTTCCGTCCCAGATAGCACGTTCTGTCCAAAGGATATCCCAGGATGTCCCCTTTAGAGCCCGAAAAGGATATCCGGAAAAGGATGTCCTATGTTCAGCCTGAGGACATCCTAAAACAGTCGTAATATATTTATTTCATTTGTATATCCCGTGAACAGCCCTGGGATATCCTGATACGGAAATACCAATGTCCTGTTTTCATCCGAAAATGATGGCCATGGGATATCCAGAGGATGCCACGAGGGGCTCATCAAGAGGGTCCTGGTTCGATTCTTAGTCAGGCTGTTATTTTTTTCCAAGAAATTTTTTTACTGCTAAAACAAAATACCATCTGAATGAATTGTTAGCTTTCTGTTTTAGCCAAAAACTTTTAGCCGGGCTTTTTTTTTTTTTCCAGTTTCAAAATTTTTTTTTTTAAAGATTTTTGTTGTTAAAACTGAGTTTGCTTGTAAAAAAAAACTGTGAGCAAAAACCTTAGGCAAGACTATAAGGTCTTTTCAATTGTTTTTCCAAAATGGAAAATTTAATAATTAATTAATTGGCCCTATCGAAGGATTCCAAAAGTTTTTTTTTTTCGGTTACGAATTGTTTTTTTAAAAAAAACTCAACTTGTTAATCCAATATAGTACTCTTAGATTAGTTTTGAATAAAAATTTTTTCGAATTAATCAATACTTGATTTTTAAAACAGGATTTTCAAAGTTCCGCGGCTACTTTGGTTTGCGAACCTGAACTATATATAGAACCATTTCTTTCCGTAGAACATATAATTGTTCGGAAAGTATCATAGTGGTGTAGTGTATGGATAGTGTGTATATTAAGATGTTTAACTTCTGTAATGATTCAATAACTTTGTATATCTTTAGTCAGAAGTACTTTTAACTATAAGATGACTCCTATCACAATGGAATTTAGCATTAGGCTTGTCATTTATTTATTTTTTTAAAAGCCTTTTTAAAAGATGTCCCAAGAATATCCTAAACTGGCTGTACTATGGACATCCTGCTCTTGTAACGTTTGGCCCAGCTACGGACATTTTTTGACTATGAAAGGCTTTAGCACGGATATCCCTGGGACGGTCTATAGCCGGAACAGGTTATCCTAAGGACATCCATAGGATAAGTTGTGCTATCTGGGGTATATAATGAAAATGATAACGGGAAATAAATTTTTTATCCTTTGCTGTTTGCTGTTATAGGCCAAAACCCGTTTACTTTCAACTATTAATGTTTACACTTGTTTTAATGGTTTTTCGAAAAATGAAAACATTAAAGCTTTCTATTATTTTGTTTTTTTTCCTCGCGATTCTATCTTTCAGAAAGATTTTTTTTTGGCTGGAAATATTAAATTCCGACGCCTTTAAAAAAAAAAAAAAATAAAAAAAATAAAAAGGAAGATTTTTTTTCCCTCTTTTACATTAAGATTTTCTTTTGAAATCTGACAACCGATTCTTTGAAATAAACGGGATTTGAATTTTTTTTTCAGTGGCGTGTAATAATATTTTTTAGTCGAACCTAAACTCTGACTAAATAATTGTGCTTTAAGGTAGCTCTATAGGCCCTAATTTCTCTGATCTAGGACCAAAGCACATTAACCCTTTGTTTACTATTTTTTTTTAAAGGATTTAATTTGTTTTAAATACTTCAAAGACTTGAAATAAGACCTATTTAAGTGCTAACGGCTTTAAAGTCAATATTTGAACCAAAAATGTGTCCTATGTTTAGCTTACGGCAGATCAGAATTATTATAAGCATAACATGTTCAGCTTGGAGATGATGGGCCAGGGAAATCGTGTTAAGTCCTGAAACACCATCACCACCAGTAGGGTGTCCCTTATTTTGCGAATTTTCGAATTTGATGTCGGGCCGGGTGGAATCTCGTTCTCTATGGGGCCCTAATAAACACTGAATTTTTATGCCATTTTTTCTGAGGCCAAAATATGAACAAAATTTAGGACTTAGTGTGTTTTGTCACTTAACCAGGTTTTCTTTCCACATTTTCTCCTTTAACTCAAAAGCCAAACCAGATATAAAAAAACGGACTTCAGATTCGTGATCTACGCAAAATTCCCGATAGGAAACGACGTCTTTCCGCGAAAAAAAAAAAAAATAAAAAAAATAAAAAGGAAGATTTTTTTTCCCTCTTTTACATTAAGATTTTCTTTTGAAATCTGACAACCGATTCTTTGAAATAAACGGGATTTGAATTTTTTTTTCAGTGGTGTGTAATAATATTTTTTAGTCGAACCTAAACTCTGACTAAATAATTGTGCTTTAAGGTAGCTCTATAGGCCCTAATTTCTCTGATCTAGGACCAAAGCACATTAACCCTTTGTTTACTATTTTTTTTTAAAGGATTTAATTTGTTTTAAATACTTCAAAGACTTGAAATAAGACCTATTTAAGTGCTAACGGCTTTAAAGTCAATATTTGAACCAAAAATGTGTCCTATGTTTAGCTTACGGCAGATCAGAATTATTATAAGCATAACATGTTCAGCTTGGAGATGATGGGCCAGGGAAATCGTGTTAAGTCCTGAAACACCATCACCACCAGTAGGGTGTCCCTTATTTTGCGAATTTTCGAATTTGATGTCGGGCCGGGTGGAATCTCGTTCTCTATGGGGCCCTAATAAACACTGAATTTTTATGCCATTTTTTCTGAGGCCAAAATATGAACAAAATTTAGGACTTAGTGTGTTTTGTCACTTAACCAGGTTTTCTTTCCACATTTTCTCCTTTAACTCAAAAGCCAAACCAGATGTAAAAAAAACGGACTTCAGATTCGTGATCTACGCAAAATTCCCGATAGGAAACGACGTCTTTCCGCGAAAAAAAATAAAATGTCGACATTTTTTCTCTTATGGGAATTTGCGGAACTTAAAGCTCAAGTCGGCACGCCTTCCCTTTCAGTAAAAAATCTGAAAAAATTCAGGGTTTATTAGAGCCCCATAGAGAACGAGATTCCACCCGGCCCGACATCAAATTCGAAAATTCGCAAAATAAGGGACACCCTAACGACCAGGTCTAATAGACCAGGACAAGAAGAAGAAGAAGGGGTGACAAAATTCATACCTTGTGGTTTCTGTTTCTCCCCCCCCCCCCCTCTCCTTTCCCCCTGGTCCTTCCAGCTGTGGGAAAAGAAACCTGCTAGAGAAATGTTACGCCACTGATCCTTTTTTTCTTATTTCGCGAATGTATCTTAGTAGTTTTAGATTTTAAAAATTGCAATACGGTTTTCGTGCTTTTTTAACGATTTCCCCCGAGCGTCATTAGCAAGATCGTGAAAATAAATTTTTAAACCATATTATAAACCCGTTTCCTAAGAAATAAAATTGAACTTTTTAAAGGACCTTTTCTGATTGTTTTTAGAAACAATAATAAAAAGCTCAAAACGTTATTAGCGATCGATCCCCTCCCCCTCCCCACTCATCTTAAAAACATTTAATAAAAATTAAATGGCAGAAAACTCGAAAACAATTTCACGTTATGATTTTTACATTTTCGAGGAAATTGATTTAATGAGATCGGACGTATGCACTACTCAAAAAAAAGCAAAACAATCGTATAATGCATGCATTAATCATTACATCCACAAGCTATTTATTTGTTAAGTTTCATAATCATATGCATTATTTATAAATTAATTTATAACCGCAGTCAGTTTTCCCATTTATATTAATTTAAATAAACGATATATGTATTTTTTATTTTAAATCCTCAAAAGAAGCTTCGCGCTGTGCACCTGACCCTAAATTCGGCAAAAAAAAACCATTATAATTCCTTAAGCTGCACCGACAACAGATTAATATGTTTTGTTTGTTTTGGACCAATCAACAGCTACACACGGTGCTTTGCATGGGATCGCGGGTTTAAGTCATTAATCTAACCTGGGCCCCCCCTGTTTACGAATTTATAATATTGGAAATTTTGTTTACCAGTTTTTTTGTTGGAAGACTTTATTACCGCTATTTAATTAACGAGTTTAAAAATCAGAATCTGTTTTAACAACGTCCACAACCGATTTTTATTTTGGGCTTCTTATTTCGGGGGAGGGAGGGGAGAAAGGAGGAAATTTTACTTATGGTTCTACACGAATCGATCCCGTGCATCTGGTACGCTTTTAAAATGGCGGATAATGCGAGATTCAAGAGTAGAAAAATGAATAATAGTCGGAACTTACTTGAGAACCCCCTAGAGGGCAGAAAAGATAAAAGTATTTTTCGTAAAAGCGTGAGTTATCCGATAGAAGAGAAAAAAAAGGGCACAAAAAACCGTGGAATTCTTTTTTCTTTTTTTTTTTTTCCTCTCTCGTAATATCGGTTTTAGAAAAGGTAGTAACTTACACCGTTATAGTCATTATAAACACGAAATATTGCGAATATTTTTTTTCCCCTCTAGATTCGTCCTTGTTTTGTGGTTCTTTCTTATTTTTATATATTTTTCTTCTGACCCCAACTCTGGAAATATTTCGCTTCTTTTTCCCTTTTCTTTCGCTTAATATTTTCCGGATTTTTTTTTTTTTGTATGTGAGACATGTATGAGAATTGTTGGAGGAAAACATCACGAACTCGTCGTGTAAGGGAATGACACAAACAGAGTAATCACGGCGTAAGAAATCTGTCAAAAACGTGATTTAATTCTCGACCTATCCCAAAAGCGGGAGAATATGGAAGATTTCGAGTATAGTTAAATTATATCAAATTAAATAACGCAACATGGAAAACGTGGCTGCAAAGTTTGTTATTTCGTCGAGTCAGGTGTATTAATAAAAAGAGA
Organism: Liposcelis bostrychophila; assembly: GCA_037577465.1. Classification (NCBI taxonomy): domain Eukaryota; kingdom Metazoa; phylum Arthropoda; class Insecta; order Psocodea; family Liposcelididae; genus Liposcelis; species Liposcelis bostrychophila. Next base: position 13,166,444 of record CM075210.1, read on the forward strand.
AAAAAAAAAAAAAAAAAAAAAAAAAAAAAAAAGGAAGAGGAAAAAAAGCAGAAGGACAGAAGACAGTTTAAAAGCATGTAATTAAAAGCGTAAAAAAAAGGAAAGAAAAAAAATGTAGAAGTTATTTGTCTACTAAATTATAATTAGAAATAAACGAGTTGAGGGCAAAGTTAAAAAACATGTGTTCTGTCAGAATATTTTGAAAAATGATCTCATCCCGCTTCACTGAACGAACACTTTTTCTTAATCACTCGTTATCAGTTTTGTCTGACTGTTTGTTCGCGTCTGTCGTCGTTCCACGTTTTCTGCTTCTTATCCTTTTCTTTTATAATTTACTTTTTTTCCATAAATCCTTTTTCACCCGGCTTATTATCGGCCCATCCCCCCCCAATTCCCCCCTCTCGCGCCGGCATTTTTTTTTTATGGACATTCAGCGAAATCCCTAGTTTTTTTTTTATAATGCTTTTTTAATGACGTCAGCGAAATAAAATATTCGTCAAGAAGCCGATTAACCCATTATTATTACGCAGAGGTATCGAAAACGACTTTAATATGAATAGGACGTTGCACGCGGGACTCGCGCGCTTTGAGGCATTAATTAGGGGTTGATGTTTTTCGTGTACGGAAAAAAAGGCTTTTGACTTTTTTTTTTTTTTTTTTTTGTTTTAAGAGTAAATTACTAAAGTTCTCTATAATTTGTTGCTTGGATATAATTTTCGTAAACATGATATCTAAATTTGAATTTGACAGAACATCAGCAATATAACTCTAACACCGGTATATTGTAGTTATTGCCATTATGTGATAAGATGCGATTGGGAGTATTGGTATGAGGACCAATCAGTTAAAAATGTAAGATTTTCATGGCACACCTATACACTCACAAAAGGCGTTATAGGGCTTGCAGCCTTACAGCCGTATCACAGATAAAACGCCAGTCTGTTTTATCTTGGCAGCTGGCACGCCAATCGGGGACCCGGAGCCGACCCGCATATATGGAGACATTATCCTCCCAGCGACTGGCCCACCGAGCGGTTGAGGGCTTGTTGGTTTGCCATCGAGGACCTATCTTATTACCCGGGATGGATCGGATCGCGTCCACTATAACATTCGCGACTTGATTATACCCGTAATCAAGGGCTGGCCATTTCTATGTTGGAGCGAATTCTTAGCCTTCCTGACACCGGGTTTGTCCTGGAACCCAAAATTCTACGATCTTATTCTCAAAAGCCAATGCTTTTGGGAATAAGGATGTTCATGGAGCCAAACCGCTCCATGAACCTGTGCCATGAGCCTCTCATGAAAGATCTACTTGAGCAAAAGCTGCTTTGATATTAGTTGTCCTCGATCATTAGAATAGTTACTATCAATCCAACCAAATTGATAACGATAAATAATTAAGGAGCGCCAATACCGGCTTACACAGTGATGCAATCGGGTCCATGTGATCTGATTACATACCTCACCTCGTGATCAGGGCACAAGGTTTGAGTAATCTCATTAAACCAAAATGACAATTGAACTTGGTTTCATGTTCGTTTAGAAAAGAAAAAGACACCAGCCAAGATCTAGCGAAACTTTGATGTACGAGAAATTATCCCTCGTTAAGTATAAGCGGAAACAGCAGGATCGACCAAATCTGGGCTATTAAGCTATGTTCTTGATGAAAAAAAATGAAATGGGGCATACTGGACTGATTTACACCAGCACAAATACAGCAAACTTTTATCTATTTCCATTTTTATTTTCTCTTTTTCCATTTCTTTTCTGAATTCCTCTTGTGAATTTCATTCTAGTATGCCAAATATTGAGCTTGTTAAAAATAAATTTGCAAGCTACTTACACAGTAAAAAATATTATGTAAATATGTTAAAAACGGTCTACATGAAGTCTATGTTAAGTTATTATGTTAAAAAATCAACAAAACTCGTATGTAAACAGCAAAAAAATGACAATCGTTAATAGACGCAGAACATTAAACAAAACAATTGTGTTATTTTTCTTAACAAAATATTTATGTAGACCGATTTGGACATACAATTTGTGTCAATTTTAACATAAAATTTTTTACTGTGTACGTGGGCTCAGTATTATATTGTTCTAGATACACTTCCCAGGTTGACACTAGTCCCCTGTACTTAGCTTATGAAAAACGCGTGTCAACCCGGGAAGTGTATCTAGAACAATATAATACTGAGCCCTCGCAAGGGTAATGTTTTCAGAAAACTCACCAGCCAAGATCCAAATCAGGAAGAGTGAAGTGGGCTTTTCGGATTTAGAGCCAATTTCACCAACCACAGTTAAACAAAATCCGACCGGTTTCCATTGTTTAGTTGTCAAAATTTGACAAGTTAACAATAGAAACCGATCGGTTTTTGTTTAACTGTGGTTGGTGAAATTGGCTCTTAGTCTCCGTCAAACCTAAAATAACCTCGGGCAAAAATAACCTCAGAGTGACTTATATGAAGGTCGTAAAAACGGTAAAAAAATTAACGATGGGAGAGCTATCGTGATTTTGGAAGCCCCATTTTCAGAGATTCAGGCCAAGAAGAGTGAATCGTGTTTTTCGGATCTTATTCTTCTCAGATCAAAAATCAGACTTCACCATTGTTTTTTTTCGTCCAAAAATCCCAGAGGGTTTTATATTAATCTTTTTAAGAAGAAATTAGTGAGGGAATAATGATAAATATTTTGGAAGCCCCATTGTTAGAGATCGGGGACAAGTAAAGTTGCCGGATTATTTTGTGAACTCCAAAAACGGACTTCAACATGGTTGTCCACGGGCAAAAGTGACCCCAGTGTGACTATACGTTTTGGTTTTGGCTTAGATCTCGGCAAGTAAGCCTTCCAAAATCTTTATCCTTAATATGTCGCTAATTATTTTTAAGAAGCTCAATAGTCAACATCATTCACACTGGGTCACTTTTGCCCGTGGACAACGATGTTGAAGTCCGTTTTGGAGTTCACAAAATAATCCGGGAACTTTACCTCACATACCCTGTCCCCGATCTCTGCAAATGGGGCTTCCAAAATGTTTTTCATTATTCCCTCACTAATTTCTGTGAAAGTGTGTTTCACCAATTATTTTTTGTCAAATCCAAAAATGGACCTGTATCGATTTCCTGATCTAAAAATTAACCATTTGGCTTAACAACGCATAAGATCCCACTTTCTGTCATATGCAACTGAACCTTGTTTCAAGGGGAAAAAAACGAAGAAGGGAAAGGGAGATATAGCTCCTCTTGCATGTTATTCATTTCCATTTTCAAATACCATTTCTCCTCTTTCCGATAAATTCCATATACATATATCTGAAAAGTATCGAAAAATCATTCTTTACCTTTCACTATCCTTTTGCTTTATTAATTTCCTTTCTTTTCTCGTAATTGCTGGGGCTTTTAGCATACGTGCGGTTTTAAATATTTTTCAGATTTCTGTAGTCTCACGCTTTGTTTGAAGCAAGAGCTCAAAGTAATTCGTGAAAACCTGCTTCTAGTTCCCTTATAACTGCACTGCAGCGTCTGTGTATGCCTATGCCTATGCCTATGCCCTAACAAAGAGTATTTACTTGTTTTGCGAAACAGACTTTTTTGGGGAGGGGAAAAGGAGAAGTAAGACTATTCTTTTGGAAGCTTGGCCAGTGTTCAAGAGATTCCTTCTGCCTTTATGTTCATTTTTACATATAAATATTTCTGTCGTGTATTCTGACCATTACTATCAGTCTTTCGGGAAATTTCCGCCAATTTGCACTTTTCCAGCTATTTTTTTTTTTTTTTTTTTTTTTTTTTTTTTTTTTTTTGACTACTATAAATAAATTATAAAAAAAAAAAGACACGACGTCGGCTGAGTGGCGAGCGTGCTCGACTCCGAAACGAATGATCGTGTGGAGTCTTGGTTCGAACCTGATTTCAGTCAGGATTTTTTTCCGCCAGCATTCACCTCTGATACTCATGTGTGTATCATGTGAAGAAGACCGATGTGTCACAGGGTTCGGATTCCCTGTCTAAATAAAGTAGGTCCCGCTCATTCGTAAAATACCTTTGCGATATGAGTGCCCCGTCATCGAGCTCGTCACTCGATACATTAAGGGGTATGACGTAGTAACGCCTAAAAAAACCTTACACCAGAAACCGAACTTGGTAAAGGTAGGCGCCGGGTCATAGGGCTTCATGTCCTGATTATGCCGAAAAAGAAGAAGAAGATAAATAAATCAGAAGTCAAGACCCCAAATAAAATTAAAAATTAAACCTTACCTTTCGCATCCACTGACTCAATTCGATTATTCCTAACGCCTCATTCCACAGCAGCAAATGCACGTTTTTACATCTCACGTTTTCCACCAAAACAGAACAATTATAAATTCGTTTCATTCATTCAGTAGTTGTCACTCACGACCGATTTTTTTTATTATTAAACTGGTTTCCAAACGTAAAAAATTGAGAAAAAAAAGTTATCCGGTCTCTAATTAGGATTTCCACATATCTCTATCCTCAGTAAGATTTCTGCCTGATGAACGACTTCCCAAACGACCGATTCACTTGCCTGAAAAAAAAAAAGAAAAAGAAAATCTATAAATAAATAAATAACAACAAATGGGAATTTATCACAAATTCAAGCTAATTCAATTACACCATTTCGAGTTTTCCAGGTTGCAACTCGCATATATTGCAATGACTTAAGGGACGTGGGTCCCGTTCCGAATATTTCGAAGGCAGTAAAATTAAATGGCTTTTTTTTTCGCTCGTACTATTCATACATTTTTTAATTCAATTAACATGAAATAGTTTTTTTTTCCGGTTTCAGTTACCAAACTGGAAACGGTTTCCATGGAAGCACTTTAAGTTCTCACCGATGATTTTTCGAGTTTCATTTTTCGATAACGACTTTTATTGTTATTATTATTTTTTTTTTCTTTCCAGTTCAATGCAAGGAATCGTTAGGAATGGAATCCGGCGCAATCCCAGATAAGGATATATCCGCCAGTTCCGCTTACGATTCCGCCAGCGTAGGACCTCAACACGGAAGGTGGGTACATAGACTCTCTCCTCCGTCATTATAATTTGACGCAATTTTCGTTTTAATTACAAAATTTCGAACTTTACCCAGCTGAAACATTAACACAACAAGTTCTCGTATTTTGAGCCTTTTCGCCTCCCTAATTTTGCGATACCCGTTTATTATTAATATCGTCGTGTCAAAGCCGAGGAAGTGCAAGGAGAGAGGGCATGCACGTGCTTTCTCCCAAAAAAAATGAAAAAAAAACCAGACTCGATATCATAAATATTACAATAGAAGGGGATTTCTAGACATGCCGAATGAGGAAAAATTGAAAAATATGTAAAGCTTTTACTTTGTCAATCCGAAAAAAGAAAAAAAAAAAAAAAAAAAAACTTCTTTCGAGACGATTATTGGCAGAAAATCAAAACCAAACTTCAATCTCAAAATGTGTTTTGACAGGATTATTTGACAGCGAATTATTTATTTATAAAATGAAACCGTTTTATATTTTGATGGAGCTTTTTGAATGATTTCTGATCTTTTTTTTTTTTTTTTTTTCTCCCATCTCCGCCTCGAGGCAAGAACACGATTAAATGATATCTTATTTATTAACGTGCTAATCAGATTTTTATTTTATTTTTTAATGCATAATTAATAATAAAAATGCATTTCGTGAAGATTAAAAAAAAAATAATCTTGTTTAATGAATTTAACCTTCGACCTAAAGGAGGAATAGAAAAGGATCCGACCGCGCACTTTTTTTTTTTCGCTTCTTATCGCACGAAATCATTTTTTACACTAGCGCGACATTTTTTTTCTTTTTTTTCGTTTTGCTGAAACTTTATTATCATGATCCACGAAAAGAGAAAGAGAGAGAGGAAAGTTGGGTACGGTTTTGTATTTTAGAGCAAAACCCGTCGTAAACCATTTTGTGAGCTTTGTTGTGGAGATTATCTCGCAAGAGTTTATCTTTAAGTCCTTTAGCCGAATGCAAAAAGGGGACATTCTGTTATAGCTTTGCGGCGCGATTACGTCCTTTGGTTTGAGGACGTAAAAGGAAGCAATGAATAACGTTTAAGGAAATAACTTCTGTCAAAAATTAACTTAAAACCACCTATATCTTTCTTTATAAATTTCCACCTCTCTTTTATCTTCTTGTGCTGTACATTACGCTAATGGGAAGGATTCTTTTTCCCTTGTTTCACGGGATTTCAATTAACGGTGAAAATTGTAAAAAGGCAGATGTGAACCAAATGAAGTAAATATTGCAATTAACGAAAGTCCAGGAAGAGAGTGAGGGTGGGGTGGTTTGGAGTTTCGAGCCAGCATCAATATTTGACATGGAGCTTACGAGGTCCTATGCAAATAACCCCAGCCTTCGTGAGCTAATTAAACCGTCACGTGACCATTCAAAACATACGCTAACTATGTTTTCATTAAAAATATTAATTTTCCCCCCGCTATGCCGTCTTGCAATCTCTGAAATAGTTTTCCGAGGCGGCAAAAATGGATCTCTCTCGCTCTCCTCCCTCTTTTGCTTTTGCAACAAACTCTTATCTCGATGAACTAATCCATATATCTGGAAAACAGGAAGCTTTGCAAGCTCTATTCTCTTATCTCGGTTTATGAAATGTGATATGGCTCGTCACTGGGAGCATCACTACCGGTTTTAGAATCCTCCCGCCGTTTTAACAACCGTCATTTCTCGTTTCCTGTATCGAATGCCTCTTTTTTTTTGTAATTCTGCTACGTGACCGTTTATTTTTGCAAGCTTTTTGACGTTTGAATACACACAAACACACAAAAAAAAGGGGGCGGGGAGGGGTGAAGACTCGATAAAGGTCGTTTATTATTACTGTCAGTGTATTATCATTATTACTTTTCTGGACTGGGGGGTATTCAAAGTGTGTCAACCTTGTAACAAGATTGTATTTCGAATAAATTTTTGAGGTAAAAAAAAATACCGCTGTACTTTTTATTTTTATATTTCATTCGGTTTTTTCCAGAGGGGGGGAAAATGAAAAAAAACAAGAAAATAAGACGGGGAGCACTTCAGAAACATTCCATTCCATCCGCGGAGACTTGGCTGCAAGATATATAGGAAACTGATATCAATTCTAATGCGTTCTTTCACATGGAACTTGAAATATGATTCGATTCCAAAGATTTTCACGAATATCGTTTTACGTCATGACAGAAAAATGTTTTATTTTTTAAAAAATCGCTTTTCTTCCCTGTCTAAAAAGATTTTTTTCTTTTTATTCGGGAAAATTAATCAGTCTAAAACGATAAAAATGAATCGAGGAGGATTAAAAACAAATTTCCAAGAAGTGCACAAATTTTTTAAAGTATGTTTTTTAGATGCGATCTAATGTTAGCGATTTATCGTAAATTTTTCTCTTTCGTATATCTTTCGATTTTCTGAGAAGAGAAAGAACACGGACGAAAATGGAAAATCTATTTAAGAGGCCGCACTTAAATTACGTAAGAGAGATTTTGGGTCATTTCTCTAAAAAGCGTCATTATTGATCGATTCCACTGCCTTTGCCTCTCTCTATTCATTTTGAAAAAAATTTGTCACGTGAACTTTTTGTAGCGATTAGATTTGTATAAAATCAATTTTTGTCTCATTTTTGAAAATTGATTTCAATATTTTTCAGAAAGTAACCCGGCACTATGGCAAAACCCTGACCTTTCAAAACCCCGAACGGGGTTTTGCAAGGTCAGGTTTCTGAAATGCGGTGTATTAATAATTATTTTAATTTTTTGAATTGTCGTGGTTTTGAAAAATTAATTAAAAATTATTTTTGAAAGATTTTAAAAACCTCGAAAAAATCGGGGATTTGCAAACGATTTACAATTTTTTTTAAAAAAATTTTAAAAATAAATAAAAAAGCTATGAATATTGAAAATACCCGAAAACTTCAAAATTTAGAAAGCAAGACTATTGCAGGATTATTGCAAAATTAAATGACCAAAAACATCAAAAAGGGGACCGATCCAAAGCTATACTTCCAGTATCCTATAGTCCACTCCCGGGAGTAGAAAAACATATACTGTAATTTTTTTTTCTCGGTATACGTCTTTCTACGTTTGCAACTCAAAACATATACTATCCAAAATGAATTATTTAATTTGTTAATAAATATTTTTTGAAAAATTACTAGTGCGGAAGCTATACGCCCAGTATAGAATACTCCACACTGGGATCTAAAAACATACTAAGTTTTTTTATATGTTTTATCTTTCTGCTATTAGACGTCTAATAGCCTTTTGAATTTCTGACGGCTAAAGCTGTTAGCCTTCTATATTTGGGCTATATCATGTCTCAATTGCAGCTATTTACAAAAATGTAACAGCTAATGGAAGGCTAATAGACATCTTCGTGTGATTCGTCCTTGCGTCCTTTACGGCTGCGAAACATGGAATCTTACCGTTCGTATGCAGAAGAGGCTTTTAGTGTTTGAGAACAAGGTTTTACGTAGAATTCTGGGACCTAAAAGGGATGTCTTTTGTCCCGTGCGGATGTCTTGCGTCCCGGTCACGGGACGCTTTCGAATGCGACCCAACGAAGAAACTCGTCAGCTCACTGGTCAACCCTTGATTACTAGTGTAATCAAGTCGCGACGCCTTCAGTGGGCGGGACATGTCGCGCGCGCCCCCCCTAACCGGTATATCAGGCAGGTCTTAGACGGAATACCTACTAGCACTAGGCTTCCAGGCAGACCGCGACTTCGCTGGGAAGATAACGTGAAAGCGGATGCGGAATTGTTGGGAGTTCGCCAGTGGAGAGAGACCTGTCAGGAAAGAGACGACTGGGACCCAATTGTTGATGCGGCGTTAGGGCTTCGAGTCCTGTAGATGGTCTTGTGTCTTCCTTGTGTTCCTTTCATGTCCTTTACATGTTTTCTTTCCTTTCACCCTTTCCCCTTTTTCTTTTTCTTTTTCTTTTTATGTTATTTTATTATGTCCATGTTAATTTATTGCTTCTGTGTTAATTTATTTTTGTGTTAATTTATTTGTGTTGTCGTTTCTAAAGCTCGTATCTTCAATCTGTCTCCTTTTTCTATTATTTCACCTTTTTACCACAAGACCTCCGCCAATGTATGTATGTATGTATGTAATAGACATCTAGGTTTTAGGACTAATATATATCCATTTTTCTTTTTAATAGCTGAAAAAAAAGATGAGCCACAACATGAAATCGAACCCGTCATCCGCATTTTACTTTTTTTCCCCCGACGATACTATCCACTAAGCCACTTCTGGACATCTTCTGCACAGGGCGGAGGTGCACAAGATGTACCTATTTTTCGCGCGATAGACGATTGCACTACGCATAATGCGCATCTCAAGTATTTTAAGTGCTCAATTTGAATTTCCAGCTTTTGAACAATTTCGTAGTTTTCGGGGATTTTCAATGTCCTTAACTTTTTTATTTAATTTTAAAATTTTTTTCAAAACAAATCGTAAATCGTTTGCAAATCCCCGATTTTTTCGAGGTTTTGAAAATCCTTCAAAAATAAATTTTAATTAATTTTTCAAAACCACGACAATTTTAAAAATTAAAATAATTATTAAAGCACTGCATTTCAGAAACCTGACCTTGCAAAACCCCGGTCGGGGTTTTGAAAGGTCAGGGTTTTGCCAGGGCCCCAGTAACCCTTTGAGGGGAAATCTGTCGTATGCATAAGACAAGAAACCGGGGTAAAAAATAAATGCTTTTGTTTAATTAACTGAAATAAGCTGAAACACGATTAACTTATGAATTTTGCATTGTTGATTCCGAATCTCTAGTTAGAAAGTATTTGATTTTTCCTAATTAACTATTAACTATATAACTATTTGATGCTTTATTAATATTAATTTTTAATTTAATGACGGTTCCTTCAATCCAAGAAATTCCTCTCTAGTTAGAAATTTCGAAAAAATAAAAATCCAAAATGGTGGAGCAATTTTTTTTTTTTTAACTTTACTTTTGACGCCATATTGCTTTTTTTTTTTTTTTTTGAATCGGCATTCTGACATCAAATTTAAAATTTACATAATCGAAAACACCCAGCAACCTATTTTCCCCCTACGGTTTTAGGGGAAAAAAAACGGAAATTATGCGATATTTTGTATTACATGCGTGTGATGCGGGTTGCCTCTACCTGAAATCCGTAGGCGCTCAATATAGGTTTTCCCCTATAGGGCGAGTATCTGTGGGAAAGGGGGATAGTTTTTTTGCTCGAGATTTTCAGAAATAAAAATTTGGAAAAATATTTTGAAATTTCCCAAAAATTTTTCAGACATTTTCCAGAATTCGGACCTCTTAGGGTTAAAAAAGAGGCTACCGCTGGGGGAAGATAGAGACTACCGTCTTGCCTACCGATCTTGAAAACTTTTAAAACCTTGAATTTGAAATTTTTTTAAGCATTGAAAACCTCGAAAAACTTGAAAAACCTTGAACTTCAAACATAATTTTCGGTAAATACCCCTGAATTTAGAACTTAAACAGTCTTTTTGAAAGCCACAACTAATACAGTATTATCTTTTTTTTTTCGTCGCCTTTTTTCTTTTCATTAAAACCAGACTCATTCTGGAATTTCTTTTGTATTTAAAAAACCTTATTTTTTTCCTTACCTTAAAAGACTGTTACTTTTTACCTTAGTCCTGCCTTTCTAAAGTAGAGCATGTCTTTAAAAAAACCTTTATTTTTTCTGAAAATGAGCCTTGAAAACCTTGAAAAAACCTTTAATTTCAAAAATGATTTTTAGTAGACACCCGGAGAGAGAGATGGGGGTTGGCAGAAGTCTAAAGTATTTCAAAGTTTGGCTGACAAAAATACAATTTTTATTGAAATTTCTCTAGTCTCTGATCTGAAGAATCATACTCAAAAATTAAAATCCATTGTACAAACCTATACAGAGTACCATAGCGTAAAACAATTAAATTCGGTTACCCATTGGTAAGTGAGTACGAGTCTCAGATTTCGTTTCTACGTGTAGGTCGTAATCCAGTATAATATGCTATGCGAAACGATTTTCTGCTACACCTGTTTGCTGTTCGTAAATATTGAAAAAAAAAATTCCCCTGCTTTTTAATTTCTCATCACTCAACAGCAAACTGGACAAATTCAGCCGTTTTATTTATTTTCTCTGTTTTACGTATCTAGGGACGAAAGGTGGGCGAAGAAAAAAGGGAATGGGATGACAGCTTACAAGTGAACAGCGCTGTTGATGGCATTTTAAAAGGGATCTCCCAATCCATATTGTAAGCTAAATATAGATTTCAGCGAACATTCATTCCGGACGTTAATGATCATATAAAGCCTTTTTCCTTCGATGAGATCCCTCTTCGGAATCTTATAATTAAGGTTTTATTTCGAATTAACTCGGAGATTCTTTTCTTCTCCAGTCCCCTCCTTTTTTTTCTCGAATTGCTCTCAATTATTTTTCTATATTCCTCTCTTCAGAAGGGATAAGAAAATATAAAACGCTTGCACTTCTATTACATTTTAAAGGTCTTTGTAATTAAACGTACAGAAAAAAAAATCCGCGGCAAATATCAGTCTTCATATAGAATAGACGAAAAAGAAAAAAAACAGAAACTCATTCAACAGATAAAGCGCAACAATTTCATTTTTTTACACATCCAACCATTTAGAAAATAAGCAGTGATTTCGCTGGAGGAGGATAATAGCACAGAAAAGAATTTCTATCTAAGTGTTCGCAGATAAGAGAACACAACACCGGAGATGAAATCCAACGTTATCCTTGCTTCACCGAGTTTATACAAAAAAAAAAAAAAAAAGAAAGATTCCTAACGTATATAATATCGAGGGAAATTACGAAGAAAAATAAATCCATGCCTTAAATAAAGTTGTCAAGACACTAGTGAATGGACGACCGTGAAAGTTTTTTTAAGGGAACCCCGGCACACACTTTTTCGATCTCGTAATGAATAATAAAACATCCCCTTCTGCTGAAAATAAAAAGTGGCAACAGCCTGTCCGTTTCCTGTAGTTGAATAATTGAAGATTTCCTCGCCAAACATATATACCTCCGGAGACAAGAGTCGGGTCATGCGTCTGGGAACGTAACTAATAACGTAAATTAATAACGAACTCTTTCTTTTTTTATACGAGTGACAATTGTTTTTCTTTTTTTTTCCTTTGAATAATTTTCACTTAATCCGCTTTTTCTTGGTCGTAAAAATGAATGAAATTGCTCCGTATGTGGAAAGATTTTTTCCTTTGATACATGAAGTTTGAAATGTCACTTTGTTTTCCGTCTCGAGTCAGTGGAATAAAAAATTGACCTTCCTTGAATTTTGAAAAAAAAAAAAGAGTTTTTCTTTTTTTTCTTATTCAGAACGAAATTCTCAGGATTTTCTTTTTCTTTTTTAAATTTTCTGCTTTACGGCTTGCTTCGCAATACGTTTTCCTGAAGATAAGACTTTTCAATCTTTCTTTCGAACCTCCAGTTAATTGAAAATTATAAAAGCAACCAATCCTTATAAAACAGGATAGTGAGGATCATATTTAGATGTTGCAAGTTTCTCTCGTAAACGTTCATCTTGACAGACATTAACTTGTCAGACTCACTCCCCGCTAAGACTGATTAGAAAAATAAAGCTAAACTTTTTCCACATCAGGAGTTTTTATGTTTAACAAACTATAATTGTACAATAAAGAGCTCGTCGTCAGCTTCATAATTAGAGCAAAGCTATAGCAGTCTCCATTAATCCCTATTACGGTTATTTTCGTCATAAGTCTTCCTTTCCTTCGTCCTTATTTTTTTTCTTACATAAATTTATAAAATGAGCAGACTAAAAGAAACTCCTTTCCTTTAGCCGTTTTACAAAACTTGCGTGTATTTTTAAACGAGTTTCACCTTTCTATTTTTAAACGACTTTTTTTCCCCGTTTTTATATTTCAAAGGTTTCACTTTCTTTTTCTTTTTTTTCAGACTAAAGAACGACAAAAGCGGCGGCGCCTGGTGTCCAAAAAAAATGGTCACGAAAGAAGCTTTAGAATATTTAGAGGTGAATCTTCATGATCTTCACGTAATCACGGGCACAAAAACTCAAGGAAGATTCGGGAACGGTCAGGGACAAGAATACGCGGAGGAGTTTATGCTGGATTACTGGAGGCCCGGTTTCAACAAATGGATGAGATGGAAAAGCAGAGATAGAAAAGATGTAAGTATTTAAAAAGAGGGGGGAAATCCGATCGGCTGTTTGGAGATAGTGTTAAAAGATAAACAATAAACAGCGGGAAAACTTTTTGTATGTAAGAAAATTCTTGTTGGAACTAATCTCTTTCGCTACTATATAATATAAAGGATTTTCGTTGAAAAGTTTCTTGTTAGAAATGATCCAATTAAAGAGGTTTAAGTTTCTTTTGACTGTTTTATGAGTAAAATTAACATGTGTTGCTTGTAAATCTTGTTGACATCGCTCCTGCTTTCGTTGTTATTTTGTACGTTATGAATTTGTATGATTTTTTTTTTCGGAGATGTTTATCAAGGTTGCTTATTAATTATGATTTTCAAATAATTCGACTCTCGTAAATATGTGATTTTCTTTCTTTTTTTTAAAAAAGTGAACGACAGCTGCGAAATAGCATCACCAGAGGCGTTGTAGATTATTATCATTTTAACTCCGTTCCCTTCGTTTGTTTTCTATTAATTTATAATTAAAACCTTCTTGTTATGAAAAAAAATGGTAATAGTTACATGAAAGTGATATAATCAAGCAATGCCAGCGATGTAATAATATCTCCCTTGTCCCTCAAAGTTTACCATATGAAAGAAGTGCATATCTAAGTCACCGTCGTAAAATCATTGGGTTTACTTTAAGCAAAGGTTTCAAGAAAGAGATACTACTCTGAGACAATCGCTGAAAAAGAGCTATTAGGTCAATGGGCTAAACAATTCTCATGAGCCTTTTTTTTCAGCTACCGCCTTAGTCGTACTTCAAAAAATAAACAGTATTCTCTGCCTATTGAAATCAAGCTGAAACGTGTCATTTTTCAAGAACCGAAAATTAATCGATTTGTCTTACAATAGTTTTTCCTATCGAAGCACAGGGTAGAACCACCAACTCTTTCTCAATGTTCTTAAGGTGGAGGTTCGTTTTCCAATACATTGGCGTCAAAACGCGAGCTTAAAATTATTTTTCAGAAGGTATTTTTCTTACAATTTTCTTGGTTTTTTGATTTTAAAGTCATCAACCCATATTTACTCATCATGTCATTTTCACTAAATAACCAAAAAAGATTTTTTTTTTAATTGAAGCGCCCGTCTCAAAGCGCTCAAAATTTTTTCCCAGTTTTTTTTTTTTTTTTTTTTTTTTTTTTCTCTCTAATTGGCGAATTTTGATTAGGGATATGAATTAACAAAAATCATTAAAAAATTGCCTTTTTGGCAAAAAAAAAAAATAATTAAATAAATAAATAAAACTGGCATTTTTAACGATAGTGTGAATGTGAAACAACCCAGCAAAAAATATTTATTTATTTTTATTTATTTATTTATTTAAATTGTGAGCTAATTCAACAGTAAAAAAAAAAAAAAAACCAATAACAGAATTAGCTATTATTTGACAATTAAATTTTAAACATAACAAGTTTTAAAAAATGAAAGAACAGTAGATTTAAAAATAGCCAGCGACATAAAACATAGATCTAGCTTCATTGGTTCACAAATTTATTATACAACTGAGAAAGTTTGGCGGAAGTTGACGTCATGGGGACCGTTATTACGTACGGTCATTCCCCGGGAATTTTTTTTAACCAGATTTTCGACGTCAAAATGACGTCGTAAAAGTATGCCCTATAATAATTTTTATTGTATGACGTCTTGCTGAAGTCATAATAACGTACTCGATTTCGAAATGCAATCATCATGAATGCCGTTAAAGATGCCCATTGAGAGCGAGAATCTCGTAAAAACGTCCCGAAAAATGGCAATACCTGATAACGTCTCCAATTCACATAACTGACGCCTTTAGGACGTTTAAAAACAAATTTTAAAAAAATGTTTAGGGGTTGTACATAAATTACGTAAGCATGGGTTAGGAACTTTTTGCACGCTTTATCCCATTTCGCCTATGCTTAGCTTATGGGTAAGACGTTAAATTTGGACCCCCTCCCCCCCTAAATGTGCTTACGTAATTTATGTACGACCCCTTACGGCAAATGTAAAAAAAAGTTAAAAATGTTCAATTTTCATAAAAATTTACACTAAGGGGTTTTCGAGGTCGCTGATCTCCAATCCATAAACCGTTTTTCTGAATTTCAAACATAAAACGAATAAATTAATTTTTTTCAATTATTGAGTCCCTTAAAAACATTTTAGAAAACTATTAGCGGATTCAAGATCAGCGACCTCGAAAACCCCTTAGTACAAATTTTCATGAAAATTAAGCAACATTAACTTTTTTTTACATTTGTCGCTATACTAAGTCCGCCATCTTGAATTTAAAAAAAATTATCCCAGATATGAAATCAGCAGCCACAAAAATACCTAAAAATAAATATTCATGAAATTTTATTCATAATTAAAAATTTTGGCCTCAATATTATGCCCGCCATTTTGAATTTTGGGTCACGGGCAGCAGGTTTTTAATTGCACAAAATATCGAAGCTTTTGACACTTTCGTGTTTTTTTTAAGTTTCACACAGACTTGGGAATGAGTTTTGGACATATATTTATTTTTCCGGACCACTGTGGGTACATTTAAAAAAAAAGGAAGAAATAAACGCAGAATATATGACCGTAAGATCTTTGCAACTAATCTCTCTTCCAATGACTTATGATGGTCGTTTTGGGATTTTTTTTCCCCGAAAATAAAAAACGGTTTATTTACCATTAAAATTTACATCAAAATTCAAATCCCCTGTACCGTAACATATTTTTAGTTCCCAGCACAATGCACGAAGCGGAGTCCCATCCTCAATATGCAGTTAATTAATCGACTTTGAAATGTTGAATATATTCGAAACGGGACACCCACACGAAATGAGAGAAAAAAAAAACGATTAAAGTTCATCCCAACGGTGATTCCACAAATTATAACTAAAGCGAAGTTTTCATTGAGAAACATAATCTGTGAAATCCACAGCTGTCAACATATAATATCATGTTTTATTTCGATAGTGCTATAAACCGCGGATACCAGTAAGTTACTTCGGATAGGATTTGTCGGTATTTATGACATCTCGTAAACATGTCTTATAAGGAACACAGCTGTTGCTAATGTGTCCTTTTTAGTTTGGTTTATTTTTTATTCCCCGGAGCGGAAGAAAAAAAAAACGCAAGGAGTCAAGTCTCACCCCCCGAGGTTAAAATCCATATTTTATATGAAGCCAGATTGACCGATAAAAACGGGAGGGGAAAAGGTTCGATCATTTCTGACAATGTGGGGTATGCTCCTTCAGAAAAAAAAAAGTTTACAAAACAGCGTGTTGGTTAGGAGTACTAGACAGTTATTGTAGAAGGTATTGAAATGCGGAACAAGCTTTACGTGATCTGACTTGGTAATCATTTCCTTTCCTGTACTTTAGATTCACACTTTTCTGCTGTCCATGACGTTCCCGGAATTGCAGAACAAGTTCGTACGTGGTTAGGAATTTCTGTGGGAAAGGACTGTTAATGAATCTGACAGATTTCACGAGAAAAAAGAAAAAAAAACCTAAACGATTCCTCTGAAAGCGCTTATAGTCTCATTTCCCCTTTTTTCGATCAAGGGTGGTTCTAAACAATCTCGCCCTGGTTAAAATTCTGAGTATGTTATTGCATGGTGCGTGCTCGCAAGGCCCCTATCTAAAAAGAAACTTATCTATAGTGTATTTACATAAGAGCTATTCCGTGTTTAAACGTGTTATAACAAACTGGAGCGATAAGTTTTATAAAATTGCTTCTCGCGTCTCCGCATAATCAGATAGACAACGAGGAGCTAGTCTATAAAAACGATGTTTGCCAATGGGGCTATTCATCGTATTTCTTTCGTAACAAGGGCACGGGGTCACGAAGTCGGGGGAGGAATGGATGAAACCGTTAAATGCATTTTGCGAAAAGCTTTTCCGAGAGGCCGGAAGGTTTCCCCGTGTTTAACTGCAAGGAGTGTACTGAGGTTCGATTCGACTCTTAATGGGATTTCCACGTTTTCCATCAATCGTCTTGATGCTTCCACATTCAGATTATGAATCACGGCGGACTCTTTAGATAGAAAATATTCGATTTTAATGGATCTCAATAATTTGCAAAATGCGATAATTTTTTTTAAAACGCCAGGGTGATTCCTTCTTTAAAATGGGCATCCTACTGAGAAGGGGATATTTATTATTATGTGCAACAATTTTTTTTTATAGAAGTGTTAAATACTCAGCTGGATGCGAATCACAAGGAGGCAACTAAAAATGATATAATAAAAATGGCAACCTCCCTTTCTTTTCCTTTGCCTTTTTTTTTTTTTTTTTTTTTCTGTTTTTCCCTAGAGTCCAGAGTAAACATCCGCAAGGAAGGACAACCGTATATCCCGTGACGTAACCGGCCACTCCTAATTGTAATTACATCGCATCCTGTTACACTTCCTTCCCCCTCCGTAAAAAATAAGATGAAAAAAATTTTTTTTTTATTATTTGTTTTATTTATATAATAAAAAGAACCCGCTTGGCATTATTATATGATTTTTTTGACAAATATTAATAACGAGTTCCCCCGATTTAAAAGAAAACGTTTGTGGATTCGATGACGTGCGTTATTGCTTTTATTTCTGGCTCCTTCAAAAAAGAAATATATAAAATCGATTTTTATAGTTTTAAGTTTTTCATTTTTTTATTTTTAGATCCTCGCAGGGAATTCGAACACGTACACAGAGAAAGAACAAACGGTCGACCCTCCCATTAGAGCCACAAAAATTAGGTTCGTACCGTTTAGCGATCACGTTAGGACGGTCTGCATGAGGGTGGAGTTGTTAGGATGCAAATCCGAAAGTGAGTATTAAGATCCAGAAAAATTTCGAAAGTATAATGTTTTTAATCGGTCGGGTTATAATGATGATCCTTATCTACGACATGACATTCTACTATAATAATTAAGTTTTACAACTGAAGTTAAGTACCTTTAACATAATTTAGCTGGTAAAAATGTACCTACTTATGTAGCAACTTTTTTTTTTATGACCGAAATGATTGTACTACAAAATATTTAGTATTTTATATTAACGAAGCCGGCAAATGATGATTTTAAAAAAGAAATTGAAAGAGTTAGAGTTTCAGATTTCATAACCATGAGCTTTTGATATAGTTGACAGCGCTATCACAAATTAAAGAAATGATTAACATTTAAATTGGATGTTTAAGCGCTAATGACGGTAATCCTTTCCCTATATAACGTGAACTTTGCTTCCAATTGCAATTGGAAACTGGACTTTCGGATCGCATTTTTTTATCAATATTTTATTCGTTTCTAAAAATGGCTACTGAATGATTTCAGATCTGAACTTATTTTCAGTTTAAGAGAAGGCTTCACGGAACACCGGAAGGACAAGGCTGCTTTGCCTAATACTCGATTTACGGGGGAAAAAATTCAAATTTTAGGTATATAAGGGGCTGTACAAGTATTACGTAAGCACGTTAGGGGGGGGGGGGGGAGGGTATTTGAAATACTTACTTTTTCTTACAAGAAGGGGGGTGGTTGAGCTGGTCTTACGTAAGCATTTTTTTCTTTTGAAAAATCTCTATAAAATTATCCAGAATTCAAATTTTTTTTAAAGTTAATTTTTAGCCTAAATTTTTTGATATAACAAAAATCGGCAAAAATTTTGCAAAAAAAAAAAAAAAAATGAATTGTTTTCGCGAGAATATTTAAAAATATTCTTTTATTACCGATTTTTTTTCCTATAGTTCCTAGCATTGAATTTTGCTAGTCATAACAAAAATCAAACGAAAAAAAGAAAAATTAATATACGATGATTTTTTTAAAAGTATAAAATTTTTATTTACGCAGTACTTAAAAAAGGGGGGGGTGTCGAAAGTCTTACGTAATACTTGGGGGGGGGGGGTGTTGTCATTTGCTTATTTTATCTTACAAGGGGGGAAGGGGGTGAAAAAAAGCCAAATTCGTGCTTACGTAATATTTGAACAACCCCTAACGAACTCCTACGACTTTTTCTTGTATTTTTGGAACACGTTTCAACTTGTACTATCGGCGTAAGAAAACGAAATTCTAGTTGTTCCAATAGTCCTGAAAATTTCAACTTGTTCCAAGTAAATACAAACCAGGAAAAAATAATCAAAGTTTTTCGACCACAATTATTTTTAAAATTATTTTTCCACCTCCCTTAAAATT
Organism: Liposcelis bostrychophila; assembly: GCA_037577465.1. Classification (NCBI taxonomy): domain Eukaryota; kingdom Metazoa; phylum Arthropoda; class Insecta; order Psocodea; family Liposcelididae; genus Liposcelis; species Liposcelis bostrychophila. Next base: position 13,185,781 of record CM075210.1, read on the forward strand.
CCGACAAGTTGAGACTTGCACTGAAAATTCCATGATTTACCAGAGGAGTTCGTTAGATACACAAAATTTGGGTTTTTTCGCCGTAAATCGAGTATTAGACAAAGGAGTAATTCCTTCCGGTATCCGTAAAGCCTCCTCTTAAGAACAGTTTTTCAGAATTTTTCCAGAATTTTCTTTAATTTTTCCGATTTTTTCCACCTTTCTCCAACTTTTTCAAATTAAGAATAGCTTTCCTGAATTTTTCTAGAAATATTATCGATTTCTCTTAGGGGTTACTCACTCATTCATTTTGTTGCACACCTGACTATGCATTACGCTGCATTGCCTTGGCATTACATGCATTTTGCATTACCAAAACACTTGCAATGCGATTGCATTACAGATTGCATTACCTTTTCAGATTTGAGTGTAATCTCCCTGCATCACGTGCATACTTTGCATTAATTTTGCATTTGCATTATTCGCATTATTTGCATCATTTGCATTGCCCCTGCATTGCTTGCATTACTTAGCATCTTTGCCTTACGCTTTAATTTTTTTTGGCAGTGAGTAACTCCTGGACTTTTCCTAAAGTTTTCCGCTTTTTTCTTATGTAACAATAAGGAGAGCAGTTTTCCTGAATTTGCCAGATTTTTTCCAATTATGAATTAATAGCAATCTCATATTCCACTGCCTCAATCCCAAAATCTTCAAATATTTTGAGAGAAAAAAAAAAACAAAAACATTACCTAAATAAAATAAAATGAAAGTGAATCATTTTTCAGGGAATAAAATCGATTTTCCTTATTCCAGCATTAGAAGCCTAACAATGTTTTAGCTAACTACTCATAATGCTAAAAAAAGACAAAAAGCCCTTCTATAGTATAGATTTCTCCCTTATTCTCCAAATTGTAAAAGGCTTCTTCCATGCAACATTAGATCATACAATGATATACGATCCACAATCTCCTTACCTTCCTATTTATAATTAGCCGCATCTCTCCCGGACCGCCATAAACCATGTTAAACAAGTATTTCAACCTCCGCAACTAAACTCCTTTCCCTTCCATCACATCTTGATTTACAGTACATCTCATTCACAGGTGGTCTTGTAAGCTATTCAATGATGCAAGGAGTGCAAAGGGGCAACGAAGTCGATTTAACAGACCAAACATACGACGGAACGGAGGATAACGGATTCTTGGTCGACGGGTTAGGTCAACTTGCGGACGGGGAAAGAGGAGCGGATAATTTCAGACTCGACCTGCGAGGAAATGGGAAAGGTAAGGCTAATGAAATATGTATCACTAAAACCCAAAGGAAAAAATATCCTATTCTTTTTTTCGTAACTGTTTAATAATTACAAAACGGCGAATTGGAAAACTCTGGAAGAAGGGAGAAAAAAAAAAAAAAAAAACGAGGGAGCTTGGTTTTTCAACTTTAATCCTTTTTATTTTTTTTCCCTAAAACAAGTGGACTCGTGTATTTGTCTATACTAATTATGGTACACTTTCTCACGGACAGTATATTTTTTTCATTTTTTTTTAATAAATATTTTCTCTTCCCTTTTTGTTTATTATTCCAAAAGGATAGTCCAAAGCTCTTTTTTTTTCTTTTTATTTCCCTTTTTTTTTTCTCTCCTTCACGAAATAAAAATTCCACTGTCTGTTCAAATGGAAAAACGAATTTTCTTTCTTTTATTTTTGGGAGGAAAAACTCCGACAAGGTCCCTCATTACTTTTCCAGCAATAACGTGTCTGTCTCACGTGTCGGGACACGTGCCATTAAGATTAATGACATCCACCAACTTGAAAGAGATGAACACCTGTGCTAAAAAACAACCTCCGTTCTGACCCTTTGTGTCTAGACATTTTTCCGAACTTGGTTTTTTTTTTAACAATCCATGCAAAAAAGAAAGAAAAAAAAAATCTTCCTTTTGAATAATTTATATATTTTCTTATTGTAAACATTGAATTAATTTAAATTTCATTATCGTTTTCCTAGGTTTTTTCCTCAATTTCGCTTACCGTGTCATATTTAACTTTTACGATTCCCCAAACCTTTTGTCGCAATAATCGTAATGGCTTTTTTTCCTTTAAAGGAAAAACAAAAAGTACAAGAACTTCCCTTTTTTTTTTTCCTTTCCTTCATTATAAAACAGTAAGTCATTTTTACCCTTATTTGTGATTCTTTCGATTTTCTTCTTTTTTTTTTTCCTTCATGCCCACGTGATGCCACTTAAGTTTTCAAATAGATGAGCCACATCTACGACACCCGTGACGTATCTATCTCATCCTTTCTGTCGCGTTGCAATATCTCGGATTGCTTTTCCTGTCGTGCATTTTATCGGTTCCCGTTATTTTATTATGTATTCCGAAAAAATTCTTTCTTCCTTTACGGCTTTATTTCAAAATCCACATGAGGAAAAAAAATTTTTTTTTTTTTTTTTAAGAAATTTGGTTTGGGATCGTGCATACAAAATCATAAGAAAAAAATTTACATTTTTTTTTTCAAGACCTCCCGCACCGCAAGCTTAAGATTCTCCAAAGGCAATGTTAGATTAAAATCTCCCACGCGACAGCTTTCAAAGAAAATAATTTAATTAAATATCGTTTTGTCTGAATATTAAATTAACCCATCAAAATTTTTCGTTCATGGTTTTTAGTTCCATATTTTTTTTTTTTTTTTTTTTTGCAAAATATGGAAAAGGCCGCCATGAAGAAAGGGCGGGAGAGGCGTTTTCGCGAAAAATGCTTTTAATACGGCTGATTTCGGTAATATTTCTTAAAAAATTGCAGAACCCTTTAAAAAATAGTTATGCAACCCGCCACTCTTAGGTATAGCTTTAAGCGCGGAGCTTCAGATTTGGATAAGATCGGGTTTATTGGGAAACTTCTCTTTAAGTTTTCGGAGATTTCCCGAAAATATTCCCCAATCGTATATACTGTATACGATAGCCGTCAATAGGTAGGACTTTTCCAAATCGGATATATACGATAGCCGTCGAGAAAGGGTTAAAAGTCCCTCGAGCTAAAAAACGAATTGGACTGTATACAAGATCAAACACTGATGGTGATAATCAAAGTGGCAGAGGTCGAAAAAGCGAAAATCAACTCAGTTCGACCGGAAATAGTTCAGATAATAAATTTCCCGTGTATGTCGATTATTTGCCTCTAAAAACCACCTTTCTCATTCGCACGCATATTAACACTTTTTTTTTTTTTTCAATTTCTTGGTGGCAAAATTTAATTGAACAAAATTACATCATAAAGAAAAAATGGCAGCCGTGTTTTGCGGGGGGGGGGGGGGGGGTAAACAGACGTACAGTACTAATATTAAATATATGATGGGAGATGGTCTGTTTTGACTGATTTCCAAAATCATCTGACAACATATTTAAGTCAACAGAGGCAGGTAAACTTGTAATTCATATCATATTTAGATAAAATCAAAACCAACTATCTCCAATTACATTTATGATGGAGATACGACAGCTGACCCTCCTGCGTACGGTTTCAACAACTAACCAACCAGAATTTATCGAATGGAAATTTCGCGTTATATTTCAGAAATCAGTCCAAAAGCTTCCACAAAATTTTATATTAGCGTTGTGGGGTTCCTAAACTTTGAATTGATTTTAGAGACCGTAATCATTAAGGTGTCCCTTATTCTGCGAATTTTCGAATTTGGTGTCGGGCCGGGTGGAATCTCGTTCTCTATGGGGCCCTAATAAACCCTGAATTTTTTCAGATTTTTTACTGAACGGGAAGGCGTGCTGACGTGACCTTTAAGTTCCGAAAATTCCTATAAGAGAAAAAAAGTCGACATTTTTTTTTTTTTTTTCGCGGAAAGACGTCGTTTCCTATCAGGAATTTTGCGCAGATCGCGAATCTGAAGTCCGTTTTTTTATATCTGGTTTGGCTTTTGAGTTAGAGGCCAAAATATGAGCAAAACTTAGGACTTAGTGCGTTTTGTCACTTAACCAGGTTTTCTTGCCACATTTTCTCCTTTAACTCAAAAACCAAACCAGATATAAAAAAAACGGACTTAGATTCGTGATCTACGCAAAATTCCCGATAGGAAACGATGTATTTCCGCGAAAAAAAAAATTGTCGACTTTTTTTCTCTTAGGTATGGGAATTTTGGGAACTTAAAGCTCAAGTAGGCACGCCTTCCCGTTCAGTAAAAAATCTGAAAAATTCAGGGTTTATTAGGTCCATGGAGAACGAGATTCCACCCGGCCCGACATCAAATTCGAAAATTCGCAAAATAAGCGACACCCTAGAAATCATTTTTGCCCAAAATGGGACTCACAGCGCTTTTAATCCTACGAGAACTTGCGAAGGACCATTCCCTGTCTTTGGGAGAGCTTTATAATTACAGTCGAAGAATTTACTGGTAGGCCAGAATAATTCACCAAGGTAGCCCTGATCATGACCTTATTTATTAACCTTTGTGAAAAACAAAAAATCTCATCAGAAAGCATCATATTCCAGAAGCTTGTTACCTCACATGCATTACGTCAAACAGATTTTACCCGGCCACTCAAAAAAGGACTCCCACGTGAACTCCCAACGGGCGTTTACAAGCTTCTTTTTCCAAGAAAAATGTTTTTATAGGTTTAAGGTTTTAGTAATCCAAAATTTCCAATCAGGGAATTTTCAAGAACTGACTTTCTTATAAAAAAAAAATTCTGTTTTTTTTTTTCTTTTTTTTTTTCATTTATCAAAAAAAGCCATTCTCCCCTTTTTAACTTCTCAGTAAGCGATTCACGTTCGTCGTTAGGACAGCGTCTCTTCGTTGTCTTGATACATACCGTGAACATGCAAATTACTTTTTCTAAAAAGGCAAAAAACGTTATTAGAACCAAGCTTTCCGACAGTAAAATCCACGCAAAATGTATAAAACGGTTGTTAAGAAAAGTTTTCTTTTTCTTTTTTTCTATCTGCTTAACTTCCTATGCACGTTTGGAGATCCCTTTTTCTTAATTTTTGTCGTAAATTCGTGGATGGGGAAACGAAGGAAAAAAAAAATCTTACGTGGACGAACCAATTTTAAAAAAATTTCCAGGAAACTGTTAAAAAGTCCTACCGTAAAAAAAAAAAAAAAAAAATTGACTTTCTGAAACTGGACGCGTCACACATGCGGATACGTCATAAACTTCATAACTGAATTGTGGAAAACAGGAATTCTTTTCAAAAGGAATGTCTTAAACATTCATCGTATGGGACCATTCCCCCTTTCAAAAGAATTTATATTTATCTGGAAAGTTCGTGTCGTACAAAAATTGTCAGCAACCTAGTCGCCGCATGTCGCAGTCAGATTTTTTTTTTTTTTTTTTTTTTCATCGCATCCCTTTTCACTGTTTTGAATAAAATAAATCCGGAATTACTAAAACGTGAGCAACGTTATGGGACCAAGGCAAACGATCACATGGAAGTCAACGAAGCGATGCAAAATCGAAAACCACCGCTTCATTATCAATGTTTACCGTCCAACAATTTCCAAACAATGAATCTAGAAAACCTAAAAGGTGATCCTCCCGGCTCTTCGCTCCTACGCGACCCTTATACCCCTTTCTTCCTAACCTAGTTTCACGAGTATTATCCCTAATTTATTACGCATGTTAAAAAAAAAAAAAAAAAAAGAAAGAAAGAAAAAGAAAAATACTATCGCCATCATGACAGTTAAGAGAAAATAATGTGACATTCATAAAATATTCTTCTTTCATTCTTCCAATGACACCCGGCTTTCGATTCCTCAAGTGTTTTGTGGAAATTGTTTTTTGACCTTTTTACGATCTGAATTCCAAAGTTTTTTTTTATTGCTTACGGCCAAATATCCGCGGTGAAGTGGTAAATTAAAGTGCTGAGGAAGATCGTAAACATGAAATATCGCTCAGAAAAAATTTTTAGATTTTGGCAGCTTACGTTTTTCTTTCTACGAAAATTATATTTTTGTTACTTTCTTTTCCAAACATTGGGAATATGGAGTTTAAAGGTTCGATACGTTTAAGTTACAAGAACTTATGTATGTCCAAGTTTTCAAATTGATTTCGGAATTGAGATTTTCAATTAGTTATCTTTATTATAAGAGCCATCGATCGGGACAGGGTCAAGGGCGGAGACATTGGACGTTACGGAAAAAAATTCACTATAAGCCAACAACGGTGCAAAAACTCAAAAAAACTGTCAATTTTATTTTCTAGTTCTGTGATTAATTATTACTACATATTAAGCGACTATATAAATGGTACAGTAAAAAAAATATCGGTAGGGCAGTTTTTTTTTCCATAAAATTGGCAATAGTAAATTTAAATATGGGCCAGTTTTTAAAATAAATAGGCAGTGGATTAATCGCTTTTGGGGCAGTAAATTTTTATATTTTAGGGAGATTGCATACTAGCAGTAACTAATAATCACAGGGCAGCAGTATTTTTTTATGAAGCTAATTTTTTTAAAATCAATTTTTAGTACAGTCAACATAGGTTATAGCCCGTCCGGTTTTAATGCGATGTCGGCTTTAACGCATAAATTGGGGCGGCCCCTTCACGAAGCCCATAAGAAAAATGTAATGTGACCTCGGCTATTACGCAGCATGAACTCGGTTACAACATGTTCAATTTTGGAAAATAAGTAAAAAAAAATTTCGTCATTTATGGGAATAAATGACGAAAAATTCACGAAAAAATGGCATTTGAGCTCGATCAAATATTTTTAGGGTGCAAATTCACTATGGGATGTTGGATGAACATGTTGGTACAACACGTTGGACCAACATTCCACACTAATTTTGGTGTAGGAGTAAATTCTGCAATAGTCGATTTGTTCGTTTGTCAAAAATGTTGGTGCAACATTAGGGTGTACAGAAAAAAAAAAAGTGTTTGGAATTTTGTTGCTCACCGAAAAAATAGTTTCATTGGGGGGTAAAAACCTCAAAAAAATTTTGAAACATTTTTTTTTTACCAGCTGGAGGTCGCGCTTTGCGGAAAAAGGACCTAAGCCAAGAATTTTTTGAAAGCGTTCAATTAAGTTAATATTTAGCGCATTTTTCAGTAATCGATATTTGTAAAAGGGGTCTAATTATATGTTTTTGAGGTCGTAGAACACGAATTTCACCATCCCGATTTTCTCCGACCAATGCCTGAGTCGCTGTTACCGCTTTTTTAGCGTTTAAGCCTGATTTTTCGGGCTTGATTTTTATTATGTCCAGATTTGGAGCCCCCAAAATTTTTTTTTTCCTTTTAAAGTTGCTTATACTTATGAAAAAAAGCTTGAGGAACACGAATTTCACTATCCCGATTTTCTCCGACCAACGCCTGAGTAGGGGTATAAGTAAGAATTTGGTTTTTTGAGCCAAAAACTAATTTTTTTGTAAAAAAATGGCGACAACTCCTCACCAGTTCGAGTTAGAGGTCATGTTCTATGACATTTTTTAGTCAGAACACTCTAATTAATAAGTCACTTTTGTGTTTTGGATCAATTTCCAAAATTTTCTAACGGACGGAAAATTCTACCAGTAATTTTTTGAAATTCCAAATTCATTTCGTCCGTGAAAAAATTTAGAAAATTGATCCAAAACACAAAAGTGCCTTATTAATTAGAGTGTTCTGACTAAAAAATGTCATAGAACATGACCTCTAACTCGAACTGGTGAGGAGTTGTCGCCATTTTTTTACAAAAAAATTAGTTTTTGGCTCAAAAAACCAAATTCTTACTTATACCCCTACTCAGGCGTTGGTCGGAGAAAATCGGGATAGTGAAATTCGTGTTCCTCAAGCTTTTTTCATAAGTATAAGCAACTTTAAAAGGAAAAAAAAATTTTGGGGGCTCCAAATCTGGACATAAATAAAAATCAAGCCCGAAAAATCAGGCTTAACGCTAAAAAAGCGGTAACAGCGACTCAGGCATTGGTCGGAGAAAATCGGGATGGTGAAATTCGTGTTCTACGACCTCAAAAACATATAATTAGACCCCTTTTACAAATATCGATTACTGAAAAATGCGCTAATATTAACTTAATTGAACGCTTTCAAAAAATTCTTGGCTTAGGTCCTTTTTCCGCAAAGCGCGACCTCCAGCTGGTAAAAAAAAAATGTTTCAAAATTTTTTTGAGGTTTTTACCCCCCAATGAAACTATTTTTTCGGTGAGCAACAAAATTCCAAACACTTTTTTTTTTTCTGTACACCCTATGCAACATGTTGGTTGAACTTTTTGTACCAACATGACGAGTTCTACTTTTTGTACTAGCAAACGAACGAATCGACTATTCCAGAATAGGGTGAATATTGGTCCACTTGCACCACATTCCACACTAATTTTGGTGTAGGAGTAAATTCTGCAATAGTCGATTTGTTCGTTTGTCAAAAATGTTGGTGCAACATTAGGGTGTACAGAAAAAAAAAAAGTGTTTGGAATTTTGTTGCTCACCGAAAAAATAGTTTCATTGGGGGGTAAAAACCTCAAAAAAATTTTGAAACATTTTTTTTTACCAGCTGAGGTCGCGCTTTGCGGAAAAAGGACCTAAGCCAAGAATTTTTTGAAAGCGTTCAATTAAGTTAATATTTAGCGCATTTTTCAGTAATCGATATTTGTAAAAGGGGTCTAATTATATGTTTTTGAGGTCGTAGAACACGAATTTCACCATCCCGATTTTCTCCGACCAATGCCTGAGTCGCTGTTACCGCTTTTTTAGCGTTTAAGCCTGATTTTTCGGGCTTGATTTTTATTTATGTCCAGATTTGGAGCCCCCAAAATTTTTTTTTTCCTTTTAAAGTTGCTTATACTTATGAAAAAAAGCTTGAGGAACACGAATTTCACTATCCCGATTTTCTCCGACCAACGCCTGAGTAGGGGTATAAGTAAGAATTTGGTTTTTTGAGCCAAAAACTAATTTTTTTGTAAAAAAATGGCGACAACTCCTCACCAGTTCGAGTTAGAGGTCATGTTCTATGACATTTTTTAGTCAGAACACTCTAATAATAAGTCACTTTTGTGTTTTGGATCAATTTCCAAAATTTTCTAACGGACGGAAAATTCTACCAGTAATTTTTTTGAAATTCCAAATTCATTTCGTCCGTGAAAAAATTTAGAAAATTGATCCAAAACACAAAAGTGCCTTATTAATTAGAGTGTTCTGACTAAAAAATGTCATAGAACATGACCTCTAACTCGAACTGGTGAGGAGTTGTCGCCATTTTTTTACAAAAAAATTAGTTTTTGGCTCAAAAAACCAAATTCTTACTTATACCCCTACTCAGGCGTTGGTCGGAGAAAATCGGGATAGTGAAATTCGTGTTCCTCAAGCTTTTTTCATAAGTATAAGCAACTTTAAAAGGAAAAAAAAATTTTGGGGGCTCCAAATCTGGACATAAATAAAAATCAAGCCCGAAAAATCAGGCTTAAACGCTAAAAAAGCGGTAACAGCGACTCAGGCATTGGTCGGAGAAAATCGGGATGGTGAAATTCGTGTTCTACGACCTCAAAAACATATAATTAGACCCCTTTTACAAATATCGATTACTGAAAAATGCGCTAAATATTAACTTAATTGAACGCTTTCAAAAAATTCTTGGCTTAGGTCCTTTTTCCGCAAAGCGCGACCTCCAGCTGGTAAAAAAAAAATGTTTCAAAATTTTTTTGAGGTTTTTACCCCCCAATGAAACTATTTTTTCGGTGAGCAACAAAATTCCAAACACTTTTTTTTTTTCTGTACACCCTATGCAACATGTTGGTTGAACTTTTTGTACCAACATGACGAGTTCTACTTTTTGTACTAGCAAACGAACGAATCGACTATTCCAGAATAGGGTGGAATATTGGTCCAACTTGCACCAACATTCCACACTAATTTCAGCTTAGGGGTGCAAATTCACTACGGAATGTTGGACCAACATGTTGGTACAATATTCCCTTGACACTGGGTGCAAATTCATTATGGAATGTTGGACATGTTGTACCAACATGTTTGACATACGAACGAATCGACTATTACAGGATTTACTCCTAGGGTGCAAATTCAAAATGGAATGTTGGACCAACAAATTAGTACAACAATTTGGACCAACATGTTGTACCAACTTGTTGTATCAACATATTTGACAAGCGAACGAATCGAGTGTTACAAAATTTACTCCAACGCCGAAATTAGTGTGGAAGGTTGGTTCAAGAAGTTGGTACAACATGTTGGTCCAACTTGTTTTACCAACTTGTTGGAATATTGGACGAACTTGTTGTACCAACAATTTTGACAAGCGAATGAATCGACTATTGCAGAATTTACTCCTACGCCAAAATTAGTGTGGAATGTTGGTCCAACAAGTTGGTACAACATATTGGTTCAACATTCCATAGTGGAACTTTCAAATTAATAAATTAAAAAAAATTTTTTTTTCAAGAAAAATTTAGTTTATGCCGCTTCTCCATTATGGCTCAAAATTAATTTTCTAGAATTAATTTTCAAAATTTCCGGAACTACTGTGCTTTAGTTATTCCATGGATTTTTAACGGAAGATTTAAAAATGGAGTCGGCCATTTTTACTACTTTGGGTTTTTTTATATTCTTAATCCATGGTCGAAAATTCATAGAATAATTAAAGCACAGTACTTCCGGAAATTTTGAAAATTAATCCTAGAAAATTAATTTTGAGCCGTAATGGAGAAGCGGCAATAGTCCAGGATTTGAATCCGGGACTCTACACATGTTTTCCAACAATTTAAAAAAATTTTATTTCATTCATCAATTAAAAAAAAATTCATTCATTCATTTTTTTCACTGCCAAAATATTTATCCATTCATTTTTTTTTTTTTTTTTTTTTTTTTTTTTTTTTTTTTTTTACTGCCAAAATTGTACTGCCAATAGAAAAACTGCCATATTATTATTGCTGACCTATTTAAAAAAACGACCATTTTATTAAAAAATACTGCCCTAATATTAATAAATTACTGCCCCTTTAAATAGACGCCTTACTATTATCCAAATTTTAGGTTGGCAACAGTGCACTCGAAGTGTCAATATGTAATACGTAAATTAACTCGTTATATTTTCACTTATATTATTGAAAAGGGCTCCTAGACAGCGTTAAATGTATTAAAAAGTCAGAAAAGTAAATTATCTTCGCGATTAAAATCAAATAGTTGGAGTATTCAAAAGAAAAGAGCCATAATAGGACGATTCGCTACATCGGCCGCACATAACCTAATCTGGTTAGAATCATATGCTCGCAGCTAACGGGTTATCACATAGCTCAAGATGATTCAAAATTTCGACGACTTATTTAATAAACTGAAGGCCACGATTGATGACAGAGCAAGCAAAACGGACGAAAGAATTGATAAGTTGGCTAAGGAACTCGAAAAATTGCACGTAATGGAAAAAACGATTCAACAACAGGGCGGTAAAATATTAGAACTTGAGAAACAAGTATGTTCCCAAAACAAAGAAATTATATCCCTCAAAAGAGCAGTAAATAGGAATAATATAATAATACACGGATTTTATAATTATGAAACCAGCTGCATTCAATTAGAAGATGCCTTCATGGAGTTTTGTAACTCCAAATTAAAAATTAATCTCAACTCAGAAGATATTGTTGCTATCTACTCATTAAAGAAAGGAGACCACAAAGCGGCGTTAAAGGTTGAATTCTCAAATCGTGGAGTTAGAAACATGGTTTACAACAACAAGAAAGAATTAAAAAACCTTCAGCTGGACATTTACTTCAATGATGATCTACCCAAAGAGTTAAGAATAGCTCAAGCAGAGAAACGTAAAGCAAGGAAAAAAAGAAACAGAAGCCTCCTCGACCAGTCAAGCCCAGCAAGCTCAGATGACACAGCCAGTGCAAAAAAAATGCACATGGATAACGTTACAGATACCTCCAATCTCTCAAAAAACCCGCTGGCGAAAACCCCTGGAAGTCAGGGGTCTTATTTTGGAATATCCACGGAATAAGCAACTTAACAGACCTAGATGAACAACAGAAAAAGGATCTCACCCAACACCCTATTATTTGTCTTAGCGAAACTTGGATTTGGACTGACTTATGGACCCCACCAGCATTTTTGCAAGACTACACAGCACATGTCCAACCGGCAACTAAGGACAAAAGCTTGGGGAGAAGCAAAGGAGGACTTATTGCTTTTATCAGAAGTAACCTCTCTAGTAAAGTGATTGATAAATGTAACTGGTGGTTAATCATTGAAATAAATTTAAGGGAGAATATCCCTGTTGTGCTTGTATTTGTATACTTTAACCCCAGTTACGATTTACTTTATTATTTAAAAATGCTTAAAAAAACTTTAGATGATAATAATGTTTTAAATTCTTACAGGGTGATCATAGCAGGGGACTTTAACGCCAGAATTGGAAGCCTAAACAACTTCTCGAACAGATGGGACTCAGGCATGTTTAATGGCCTGAAACTAACTGCGCATAGGGAAACCTTAGACAACACAGTCAACCAAAGAGGGATCTATTTATGCGATTGTTTGGAGGCCCTAGGTCTCATCGTGCTAAACGGCCGCTGCCCCTCTGACAATCCGGCCCAATTCACCTACATTGGCTATAATGGAGGAAAGAGTATTATTGACCTGGTGTGGGTGAACTCAGCTGCCCTGGACCTGATAGAGGACCTGCAAGTTCTGGACTTTGTATGTGAATCCGACCATATGCCTGTGGTAATTCAACTAACCAGCACGACCCGGGGGCGCTTCCCCACGACGCGCAAGAACGCCTCATATATTTCCCCCCACCGAATCTACTGGAACGAAAACAAAAGAGTAGAGTATAATAACGAACTAAAAAATGTAAGCGCAACCTCTTATACCCAACTGCCTTTAGTCGAGCTGAGCGTTGCAGTACTAGCACACCTTAAGGAGGCCGCATCGAGGGCGGGGATGGATGGGAAAAACCCTCTAAGGATAACGTCGGGGAAACCCTGGTTCGACACAGAATGCCGAGAAATGAAATCTAATGTCAGAAGATCCTATAGAAGATTAAGAAGGAAAGGATACGATGAAATACATATAAACTGTTTCACTGCAGTGAAAAAAGACTATAAACTGACCCTGAAAAAGAAGAAAAATGCATACAAAGCTGAAATAAAAAGAAGATTGGAAAACGTAAGCTCAAGCGCTGAATTCTGGAGCACAATTAACTCCTTCAGAAAACGTGGACCCCGTGAAAAGAGCCACATTAGCCTTCAAGACTGGGAGAATTTTTTTGATTCACAAAACCTTACTGTTGTACAGAGGGATCGCCCGAGGATATGGAACCATTACGTGGAAGAGCTTGACCAACCAATAACGACTGATGAGTTAAATGACGTACTCAAGAAGGTCAAAACCAGCAAGGCCCCCGGTCCTGACGGCTTGAATAACGAATTTTACAAGTATCTTGAAAGCAATGGATTGGAAATGTTACTCTTCCTCTATAATAAAATTCTGGACACCGAAAACGTCCCCCCAAACTGGGGTAAAACCAATCTAAGCTTAATCTATAAAAAGGTCAAAAACGGAGCCATTAAACTACAGAGAATCTCGCTTTTAAATAACATTCTAAAAATATTTACCAACATACTTTCTCAAAGACTAGATGCGTGGGCCGAAGCTAACAAGAAATATGGCGAAGAGCAATTTGGCTTCAGAAGAGGAAGAAGCTGTCAGGACGCTATATTCACCCTGTTTGCAACGGTCGGGATAAAACTTAGGCTAAAAAAAAGACAGGTCTATGCGATTTTTGTGGATTTCAGACGCGCATTTGATACGGTTCCGCACGACCTGCTTTGGGCCAAACTGGCAAGCCTCGGCGTAAGCTCAAAAACCATTCGCATACTACGCAGTCTGTACGAAAACGCGTATTTCTCCTTTAAGGTAGATGGTAAGGAAAGTAAACTCTTTAAAATCCTCCAGGGGGTACTACAAGGGGAGTCAGCGTCGCCGGGTCTCTTTAACCTTTTCCTGAGCGACCTTCAGCCTTTCCTGATCAAAAAAGGAGTAATAGGGGTGTACGTAGGAGAAAACCGTGAAATTCTGCTAATCCTGTACGCGGACGACACTGTTATATTGACTGAATCTAGAATAATGGCCCAAAAAGCACTGGATGCGTTAGGCGAATATTGCACACTCAACGGACTAACAGTCAACACAGAAAAGACAAAGGTCATGGTCTTCAGATCGGGAGGCAAAATCAAAAAGGGCACCAAATTTATGCTGAATGGCCAACCCCTTGAAATTGTCAACGAATATGTGTACCTAGGGGTCATGCTATCCTCATCAAATAAATTCTTAAAGGCTCTAACACATGCACAAAACAAAGCAGCCATCGCAGCAAGTAGCGCTAGGCAGCTCATGGTGTCAGCCAAACTTCAACCTTGGGAAGCTAGAAACAAAATTTTCGAAGCAACGGTTCTCTCGACTCTTCTGTATGGCTGCGAAATTTGGGGTCTCAGATATCTTACTGAACTGGAAAAGACGCAGAATAACTTTTATAAAAGTATTTTTAACTGGCCCATCTCTACACCAGGCTATATCGTAAGGGCGGAGCTGGGTCTAAACCCAGTCGGTGCCACGGCATTAGAGAGAATCCTTAAATGGAAGGACCGTCTAGACAGAGCCGATCCATCATCACTACCCAGTATATGCTACAAACGACTGCAAGAGCTTGACTCGAATGGTTATGGATCTGAGCAGCATAACTGGGTTACACAGCTAAGATTGCTTTCCTCATCCGTTAGCAGCAGCATCACCTGGCCTATCACCTGTCCGGCAGACAGCATTGTTGACAAATTCAAGTCGATGAACGGGAGCGCAACTGCTGAGCTCATACTGCAGTCATCTTACAATCCTTTATTTCAATATTACTTAGAAAAGGAAGGAACCCAAAGTTACCTCACATCCACCACTAACTTCTGCTGGAAAAAAATCGTATCACAAGCAAGGGTGGCGGGAACGCAATACGTCAAATTTACTGCTAATAACTGCACTTATCACTGGAATCAGAATGATGAATGCCTTCTCTGCAATGGTAATAACAGGGAATCTTTGATGCATTTTCTACTGCTGTGTCCTCTGTACAAGGCTCTCCGAAAAGAATTCATTCAGCAATACCTGGAAGATCAGACTCCTGGCTCCCCTGAAGCTATGATCACCCTTTTCTCTAATTTGAGCGAGCTAAAGATTAAAAATCTTGCTTTATTTATAGCAAACGCTCTAAAACTAAGAGCTTTTGCTCTTTATGATTAAAAAATAAAAGGTTTAAGTCAAACAAAAATGTTTAAAAAAAAAAAAAAAAAAAAAAAAAAAAAAAATGTTTAAGTACAAATATTGAAGATAAAAAAGCTATTAACTGTGATTACTGTGATTAACTGTGATTATTTACTGATTGTATGTTAAATTATTTGTTGCCACCCTTTTATATGGCTTGAGCCGAAAATAAAATATAATTATTATTATTATTATTATTATTATTATTATTATCCAGATTTTAAAAAACGATAAAACCGTTACTTTAAAAAGTCACACTGGAAAACAGAAAACTACAAAAAAAAAAAATTAATTTACGTTTAAATCTCTGACTTTTTAAATAATTCACTTCGAATCATTCTTTGTAAAAAATTCATCGCGTCGGGATAAACAGCTGAATGAATCCAGCCGGAAATCGAAAGCATCCACCATAATCATTTTTTTCTTCTTCATCTTCAAACGAAAATTTATCGCAATATAATCTCTTTAAACTCATGGCGTCAAAGATTATCCGAGTAAAAAAAAAGGTAGATCGTTATCTGAAAGTCTTTTTTTTTTATTTAAACGACTAATTAATTTCTTTATTAACTTTTTCCCCCCCGCTTTATTTCTTGTCATGAATTATCCTCGTCATAATCTTTTTTTTTTTTTTTTTCGTAACTCAAACAACTTCTTTATAATTATAAATAACAAAAGTTCACACGGTTTAAAATCTCGGATATTATAACATGGCGACCCGAGAATCCCGACCTATTTTAATGAAGAATCTCGAAATCCCAGGGATATAACCTTAAGTAGCCATTTCCAAAGAGTCCGGCCATCTTCAATTAATATCTAAGAGGATCGAAAACCCCATATTTAAACTTCGCTAATTGCATCTTCAATTACACTCTTATCCCTTGGTAATCCGGAGAATTTAATCTCGCATTCCTCATTCTTTATTTTCTGGTTTTTACAGGTTACGAATGGGTCGGTTGGAAGAACGACACAACGGGAATGATAGGAAAACCAGTTGAGATAATCTTCGAATTCGACAAAGTTCGGAATTTTTCGGCGATGCACATTCATACGAATAACATGTACTCAAAGGATGTTCAGGTAGGCGAAGATTAATAAATTTCATTAATAAAAAAAAAAAAAAAACATCCATGCAGATCATTATAATAAAAACGATTATGTTAATTTTCTGCGCTTCGTTTAATTTTGCGAATGGAGTTTTGTTTCCTTTGAGAAACGGCACACACCCATTTTCCAGATGTGTCATTTACATAGGATTCTAAATTGATTGCCTAGCCATTGTTTGCGTGGAGGCCCTAGGTGGATACAACCTCTTTGGCCTTTTCGTGCTTTTCATTTGCATTTTCTTGAAATTGCATTCGGAGAAGGAGAGAAAGAGAGAGAGAGAGAGAAAGGAAAAATAGTATTAATAATTTTTTTTTCCCCTTCGTTTTTATTTAAAGGTGTTCTCTCGCGCCAACGTGTTTTTCAGCATCGGCGGTAGGCAATTTTCAAACAATCCAGTTTATTACTCTTACATCCCTGATCTTTTAATGGAGCACGCACGGAATGTGACTATAAAACTTCACCACCGGTTGGGGAGGTTTGTTAAACTTCAGTTATACTTCGCTAATAGATGGTTGTTACTCAGCGAAGTTAAATTTGATTCTGGTAAGTTTTGAGAACTTTTCAAAAAACAATGATTCTATACTTTCGGCAAAGAATATCAGGGTAAAAGAAAATTCATTCAAAAAGTTTCAACCGACGATAAGACTTGCGAATTAATTTATCGGGGAGGAATTTATTTTTGCGATATTATTTTTCGGTTTGATCGAGCAAGGTAATGTTGCTTGACGGAAGCCTAAATTATTTAAATTAGGCAAAGTAATACGATTTAAGTAGTGCTTGTTGCATTCGTTCTTTAAAAGATACATTGCAAACGATAATTATAAGTTTCTTAACCCTTTAAGGGCCGTTGCCTGATTATTTGAGGCATCGGTGTAAAAATAAAAAATGCACATTTTTTTCATTAACTCCAGTAAGCTGAAACTTTTATATTTTGGTTCGCTGATTCCGAATCTGAAGTCGGAAGTTAAAAAAAATTAAAATCTAAACGTTGGAGCAATTTGGTTTTTAAAAATAATTTTGGCTCCATGTTGCTTTTTCTGTTTGGAATTGCATTATTCTGACATCAAATTTAAAATCTACGACATAGAAAACACCTAGGAACCCCTTTACCCCATTCTTATACGAAAAAAAAAAAAAATTACGCGATATTTTGCATTACATGAATGCGATGCGAGTTGCCTATTAGGGTGTTTCATTTTAAAAATAATTTTGAAATGTTGGGGGGCATGTTGAAAATCTGCTTATTTCAGGTGTAAAACCACTAAAATTTTTCAAATTTTTTTAACCGCTTAGTGGCTCCCAAGGCCACTTTAGCTCTTTAGAAATTGGCCAATTAAGGTCTTTTAAACTCTATTTTTTTTATCCACTTTAAGGGCCTACAAAATATTTTGAAAAAATGTTTTCTTATGTTTTCGAGTTCGTAGAACATGAATTTCACTATCCCGAATTTTTCGGATTAACCCCAGTGACGTCGTTAGCGTTTTTATCAAGCTTATACCTGATTTTTCCGACTTAATCTCGATTTTGGAGCCCCGAAAATTTTTAGTCAGGACACTCTGATTAATAAATATTTTTTGTGTTTCGAATCAATTTCCAAAACTTTTTTACGGTCGGAAAAAAACTTGCAATTTCCAAAAAAATTACAGGTAGAATTTTCCGACCGTAAAAAATTTTGGAAATTGATTCGAAACACAAAAACTTTAATTAATCAGAGTGTCCTGACTAAAAAATTTCATTGAACATGACCTCTAGTGGTCAGAGGGTGAGGAGTTCTTGCCATTTTTTGGCAAAAAAAGTAACTTCTGCCCCAAAAAAACCTTACCCAGTAGGGTGCCCGTTGTTACCCATGATATCGAATTTTTATCGGTCCCTCCCTCAAAATGGTTCCAAATAATTCAAAAACTTCGAATTTCAAAGAAAAAAATTTTTTTCTCAACGGCAACACGTGCCACCAGGCACTTGTTTTTCCCCATATAAAAAGCACGGTAAAATGCCTATTTTTGATACTAATTTTTTTTTCTAGGGATGCAATAGCTCAAAAAATTTAATTTTTTGCACACATCTAGGTTACATGTGTACCTACTCCCAGAAATATTTTTGTTCCCCTCGGACAATATTTCGGCCCCCGGAGAGGGTCCGAATTTAGCATAAAATTTGAGAAAGTAAAAATTTAGCGCTAATGGTAATTATTTGACTTCAGAACGTTTTGTTAGTTATTTGAAGGCCCTAGTACCCAACTGACGCCCCAAAAATGGGCCCTCTGGGCCCCAAAAGGGGCTCAACCGAAAACTAACGGAAAATTTGGATATGGTACTCGAATCCGACATAATGTAGAACGTGGAATTTAATTTTGTGGTTGAATTTACTAATGGTTGACCATTTTCGGGATTTTCGGGAAAGAAAATTCCTAAGGCTTGAAAATGATTTTACTTGAATTATGCGATCTCACCAAGTACTTTTATTAGAATTAGAATTTTTTTTCCTACAACCCGATACATTTTGGTAAATGGCTTGCCTCTGTGTTTCCTGCTTTGTTATACCGAAGTGAATTCTTGGGGTAAATTCAACATCATTCACTACCCTTAAATTTTTCACAAGTTGCAAGCCATCACAAAAGTCAAGCTATTTATTAAAATGTATCGGATTGTAAATTCAACCACAAAATTAAATTCCACGTTCTGGATTATGTCGGATTCGAGTACCATATCCAAATTTTCCGTTAGCTTTCGGTTGAGCCCCTTTTGGGGCCCAGAGGGCCCATTTTTGGGGCGTCAGTTGAGTACTAGGGTCTTCAAATAACTAACAAAACGTTCTGAAGTCAAATAATTACCATTAGCGCTAAATTTTTACTTTCTCAAATTTTGTGCTAAATTCGGACCCTCTCCGGGGGCCGAAATATTGTCCGAGGGGAACAAAAATATTTCTGAGAGTAGGTACACATGTAACCTAGATGTGTACAAAAAATTAAATTTTTTGAGCTATTGCATCCCTAGAAAAAAAAATTAGTATCAAAAATAGGCATTTTACCGTGCTTTTTATATGGGGAAAAACAAGTGCCTGGTGGCACGTGTTGCCGTTGAGAAAAAAATTTTTTTCTTTGAAATTTGAAGTTTTTGAATTATTTGGAACCATTTTGAGGGGGGGACCGATAAAAATTCGATATCATGGGTAACAACGGGCACCCTATTACCCAGATACTCAGATGTTGATCGGAAAAAATTGGGATGGTGAGATTCGTGTTCTACAGGTATTTTCGCATACGTATAAGTGATACCAATAATATAAAAAAATTTTCAGGGCTCCAAAATCGAGATTAAGTCGAATTTCAGTTTAAGTCGAAAAATTAGGTATAAGCTCGATAAAAGCGCTAACGACGTCACAGGGGTTAATCCGGAAAATTCGGGATAGTGAAATTCATGTTCTACGACCTCGAAAACATAAGAAAACATTTTTTCAAAATATTTTGTAGGCCCTTAAAGTGGATGAAAAAAGTAGAGTTTAAAAGACCTTAATTGGCCAATTTATAAAAAGCTAAAGCGGCCTTGGGGGGCCACTAAGCGGTTTAAAAAAATTTGAAAAAAAATTTTTTTGTGGTTTTACACCTGAAAGAAGCAGATTTTCAACATGCCCCCCAACATTTTCAAAATATTTTTTAAAATGAAACACCCAATTGCCTATATTCGAAATCGGCAGGCGCTCAATAGACGTTACAACGCATAGGGCGAGTGTTTACGAAGACGAGGGATTGTTTTTCGCTCAAAATTATTAAAGAAATAAAAATTTGGAAAGATAGAAAGAAAAATTTTCCAGAATCTTTCCCGGATTTGGGCTCCCCAAGATTTAAAATCATCATTTTCCGTAACGAATTTGTACAGTGGCAAATATCTAGCGACAAATTTCAGGGAATCACCCGTCCAATTGAATAATTCTCTAAATTTTATTCGTCTTCTTAAGCAAGCAAAATTATAAAGGGGTCGAAATGCCGTAATCCAGTTTTATTCAAGCCTAAACAATATGACAGACCTCGTAATCAACAGCCCCACCCGCGCTCATTTACTTTACAGTAAGTATAAACTTTTCTTTAATGCATTTGAAATAAGAAAAACGTCCCCTGTAGAAGTCGTAAATTCGCGAAAAAGACTGCAGAGTAAAAAGCAATTACTCCGATAACTCTCTCTTGCCTTGTAAATATACTGTATATTTTTTTTTTCTCCCCGAGCCTTAAAAAAAAAAAAACGTCGTCAAAACTTTTATATTGGAAGCACGTAGAAAACAAATAAACGATATGACGGGCCGTGAAATTTCGAAATAGCGTTTCAATTAAAAAAATAAAAAAATAAACGGGTAGTGGCTTTTGCGATCTTAAATTACGCTCTAAAAATCATTTGCAGTTTTTCAACTTTAACTGAATTGAATATTAATGTTGCGTGTTCAGTCTAGAGAAAGCAAAAAAAAAAAAAAAAAAAAAGAAAACTCAGAAAATCCATTTGCTAACGAACACGGAGCTCGTTTTTCAAAAAAGTGCTTAGAACGTCAATTCAATTGTTTAAATATTTTTTTTTTTTCTGGGCCATCAATGTCAAGATTATTATAAAAACTTTTTCACCCCGATATTAAAAAAAATTTTGAAATGCATAGGATTTTTTTTTCTTCTTGTTTCCTTGTTTTCTTGTTTATAAATTCGTTAAATACGGAGTATATCATGAGCAAGTCTTGAGATTATTTATAATTCCAATGTCGTACTCCTTTTTTTCACATGAAAGGAATCCCTTTTTCCCTATCTCATTTTTTTGAGGGAGAGATGAAAGAGACAGATTTAATTCCGGAGACTTTTTCCCGATATTGGAAAAGTTTCATTTGTCTCGGACACATAACGAGTTTGGTAGGTTATTTTGGTTTTCCGTTTTGCAGTAGTTGCCACTGTATAAAAGGTTATCGAAAATAAGCGTTGTAATGAATTTTTTGCAATCGTTGCAGTATCCGTGCTCGCAAAAAAAAAAAAAAAAAAAAAAAAAAAAAAAGCTTAAAAAAAAAACAAATGAAGCATAAAAGAACGGCTTTTGTTAATGGATATTGATAGATTTTTTTGACGGTTTCAATTAAATTTGATTTTTATTCCCGACAGGAAAAAAAACGGAAATCGCAATTTTTAATAAACAATTTTAATTTGCGATTTGGCATTTTAAATGTCCCAAAGAGTATTATTACACTTGGATTTTTTTTAAAAAAAGAAAACATAAAGCTCATTTTATTTTTCCTTCATTTCTGGGCCTGTTTATAGCCACTGTCCAAGCTCGTTCACGAAAGGGGGGGGGGGGGGGAAGTAAATAAATGGGAAAAAATATCACATAGTGGATCAAAAAAAAAAATTATGACAGAACTAAAGACCTAATGCTTGGACTAGGAATTAACCACGCACAGAATAATAGGACTTCTAGAATCGGATATCTTCGGTATTTAAATTGTTCAATATGTTCAGGCAAAAGTGCTAGAAGAATGCCAAAGTAGTAAGTTTTGAGGCAGTTCAAGAAAAACAAGGACAAATTTTCATCTTCTCGTCCTGATAGATTGCCGTGTTGAGAAATAAACTTGCTAACTCAGCTCAGTGACTTCGAAAATTTCATATAAGCCAATAAACGCACCATCGTTATTCGCCGAAATTGAAAAAAAATCGTTAAAAAATTAACTTAAAATCCGGGTTGCGAATAATTGTAGTGATTCAGAATCCGGACTGAAAATTTCTACCGGAGTGTGCGTTGGGATTGTAAATTTAAACATATAATGTGTTGATATTTAGAATCCGAACTGTAAATTTTAAAATTTTTGAATCCGTTGTTATTTTGAATCCACATCCACATTGTCATTGTTATTTTGTCATCCACATTGTAAATTTGGAGGTATAATGTGTTGTTATTTAGAATTCGGATTTTAAAGTTCTGCGAAGTGTGCACTATTATTTAGAATCTGGATTTAACATTTCAATTTACGATACGAATCCATTGTTATTTAGAATCCGCATTATAAAAGAACATATAATGCGTTGATATTTATAATCCGGACTGTAAATTTTTAAATTTATGAATCCATTGTTATTTAGAATCCGGATTGTAATTTTTAACGTACAATGCGTTGTCATTTAGAATTCGGATTTTAAAGTTCTGCGAAGTGTGCGCTATTATTTAGAATCTGGATTGAAAGTTTTAACTTAAGAATCCAGAATCCGGATTATAAATGATCGTAAAATGTGTTGATATTTAGAGTAGGGTGGTTCAAAAATCAACTTTTTCGGAATTGCAAAACTCCTATAGCGGGAAAATTTTCTTTATAGGTAAAGTATCAACCCTGAATTTTTTCACATTTTTTGAACGGCGTCTTCAGGTGTCGAATTGGCCTTGAAATTTTCAAAAAGTCCATATGAGGGCCAAAAATGGACATTTTTTTTTTTTTTTTTTTTTTTTTTTTGGCATAAAAAGCCATCAATTCATATCGGAAATTTTGCGTAGATTACGAATTTGGAGTCTAAAATTAGTTTATATGCACTGTTTTTGAGCCACAGGCAAAAATCCATAAGCAGGTTTTCAGAGTTTTTAAATCCGGCCTGTAGCTCAAAAATCATGCACCAAAAGTAATTTCCGACTTCAAATTTGTAATCTACGCAAAATTTCCGATAGGAATCAATGGTCTTTTATGCCAAAAAAAAGTGTTCATTTTTGGCCCTTATATGGGCTTTTTGAAATTGTTAAGGCTAATTCGACACCTGAAGACGCCGCTCAAGCAATCTGAAAAAAAATCAGGGTTGATACTTTACCTAGAAAGAAACTTTTCCCGATGTAGGAGTTTTGAAATTCCAAAAAAGTTGATTTTCGAACCACCCTAACTTAGAATCCGGACTGTAAATTTTTAAACCTTATGAATCCGTTGTTATTTAGAATCCGGATTGTAAATTTTAACGGATGAATCCGTCGTTATTCAGAATCCGAGTTGTACTGTACATTTCTACCGGAACGTGAGTTATTATTTAGAATCTGGGTACCGGTAGCGGATTTTGATGTACTTGTGCGTTGTTATTTAAGCAATGGATTGTAAAAAATATAGCCGATAACTTTTACTATTTTAATCGAAAATCTCATGCTATGCTCAGTTGCGTTTACCGTATACAAAAAAAAAATCAGGATTTTTTTAAATTTTTGAATTCCGACACTCAATTTGTTAAATATATTCATTACAAATCGTGGTTACCAAAGGCGAGGAAAAAGTCAGTATTCGGCACTCAAAGTCCTATTATTCTGCGCGGAGTCCTTAATCAATTTTCACAAATAAAAAAAAAAAAACCGAACACATGGCGCTAAATTACCTAATCAAAAGAATGAAGAATTTGATGCTCTGTTCAAAATGATAATAAAAAGGGGGGCACACGTAAGCTTTAATAAAATAACTTAAAGGAAAGAGATGTGTAGAACGGGAATGGGAGAGTATTAATAATATGAGGTTCCTTATCTTTTACTTTCTGACCTGTCAAGCGACTGCCTTGTAATTGATGACGAATTTTATTCAGTACTTCATTTTCTCTTGTACCCCCCCTACTACACCCCCGACCTTTTAAAATTATGGCAATCAATCTCCCGGTTTCATTATCATTCATAAATTTGTCACTTTCAAACTTCTTTTATATGCATCTTTTCTTTTTCACACGGTTAATCCATTTTTTTTTCTTCTTTTTCTCTCCTTCCAGTGATAGTTAATGGTAACTTTACCGATGAAGAAATCGACAATAGGATCGTGTTCCCATCTGAGGAGCATGGTTTAAGCAAGGAGTATCCTCTTCAAAGGGATGAAGTTCAAACAACCCCTAGTCGCGATGATCGCAAGCAACACATAGGTATGTTCAGAGTTAAAATCCGAATTTCAAAATCATTTCGTCGATTTGCCTGTTGATGCATGGTAAACTAGGAAATGAAAACCTTCTGAACCGTTAATAATAAAGCTATGTTTGTTTTCGATTGACGTTTGCCTTAAAACATCTTGACTGGAAAATCATCATTTAATTTTTTTTTTTGCTTTTTTGTTTCATCTCAAAAATAGTTCCTCCGGTGTCTAGTTACAACGATTCTTCCGAACCGAAGCAATACATCGGTTTAGTTATTGGAATATTATCGACGGTCATATTAATATTAATGGCGGCGATCATGTTCATTGTCGTGAGAAACAGAAGATTGAGATCCGCGCTCGGAGGTGCTTCGAACACGGTTCTACCGGGAGGCTTCGTCACCGGAGTACCCGGACAAAAAGGAGTCACGATAAACATGAAGGTGAGGAAAAACGTAAAAGTTGCCGAGACGTTTTAAATTTTTCAAAAATTTTAAAACTTAAACATTACACTGCTAATTAAATTTTCTCGGCAGCACATGTTGCTGACTTATTGCCTTTTCACTTCCTTATGAAAAGTAGATTATAACTTGATGGGCTAAACATGATTTGTCAGCTAACTGATTTGTAAAGTTTTCGTGTTTTCACAGTATAAGCTGAAGGATTAAAAACCTCTTCAAAAAATAATAAAGCTAATTAAAGTTTCACAGGATAATAAAAAGGATTAGAAGTTGTTTTAAAATTGAAATTATTCGTGAATTTTTTTTTATGTTGCCATGCTAACAGTCTCCCCTGGAAGTTAAATCTTTTTGAAGGACGTTCGATCCCAAAAAAAAAAAAAAAAAAAACGATTTTAACTGTTTTCGGAGAAAAAAAATTAAAAGAAATTAGGGGATTTTTAGGGAAAAAGGATTGAAACAAGCCACTTAGCGAAGAAGGTCAAGACTTTTTTTTTACCGTTTCAAAAGTATGATTGATTCACTTGAAATGCTGAAAATTGTTTTCGTGAGGGGAAAATAAGAATTTTTTAGCAGAGTCCATTATTTTTTGGACAGAAAAATCGGTTTTAAAATATTTTTATCATCACTGATGACCTGGGGAATAGCGCAAGGAAAAATACTGCCTGTGTCTTCCAGAAGGTGGGAGACTACTGCCTCCATTGGTATATTCAATACTCCTTCCAAATTAATTTTGCGAGTTAATTTAGTGGTCTTTGGTTGGTCTCTAGATGGGGATATACATAGGGTCTTATGGGAAAAAAACCCGTGGTTGTAAAATCCAGTAATTTCAGGAGCTGGTTTCCGTAAAGACGTGATCTTCAAGACAGATTTTACTGTAAATGAAAGTCTCATTTTTCGGTTAACATATTAAGAGGAATCATCTGTCGTGGCAGCAGACTAATCGTATTTTACTTTTAACGGGAAAACGAAGAAAAATCTCAAAACAAAAAATATTAAGGAATTTTTGGAATTTTTTCCAGATTTTTCCGAATTTTCGGTTTATTTCTTGTATTTTTTAATTTGACAAAGGCTCGAAAATAAAGAAAAACAGAGATAGAAAAATTCGAGAAGCGTTAGAAGAAAATAAAAAAACTTAGAAGAAAAACTGAAAATAATTTTTGTTATAAAAATTTATAACGAATTATAAATAGATGTCTTTTTTGGCGGGTTATAAATATTTATAAAGAAGTTTAAGTTTTTAATAACTCAATTTTTTTATAACACACTTTTTCTTGGGTTGTACAGAAAACGGAAAAGATTGCGAAGGAGCATCATTTTGGCCAATAGTCGCAATTCGTGACTACTGGTCAAAATAATGCAGCAAAAGATGCGTACATCTGAAATATCAATAAATACAAATCTCAACTTTGCTGTAAGGCATGTCCTTTCGCGATCAAGAAATCTAAATAAAAAGTTTCGTACAAGAATCGATCCCTGCTTCTGATCCAACGAATGAATCGCAATGAATGAAAGAAAGAAAAAGTATTACTTTTTTATTTATAAAAAAACCCACGCAACCGATTATTTTTCCGTTTTCTCTGCAAAAACCATGTTTACTGTATACAGATCGCTTACAGATGATGAAATTCCGGAGCTAGAATGCCAGGGTGGCAATATATCACGTTTCTAGGTCATTGATCACATTGATTTCGAATGAAATCATCAGATCAAAACTGTAAAACACGAAAACAACAAATATATGATAACTCACGATTCAAACCCGAAAGTATGCCGTTTATTAAATTGGTTTATGGGTGGAATTCGAGCTTTCAATTTTCCCGACCTTGCTCTTTTTTTCCCCCAACCTCCCTTTAGGCCCGGTACGCACGCCTATAGACTAAACATTTACTTTTTATTTATTTGATTTTTTTTTATTCTCTTGTCTCTCTTTTTGACATATACACCGAACGCTACCTAAACAAAAAGTAATATTTAAATTTTCATCCCTTATTTTCATTTCCTTATACAACTAATTTTTTCCGCTCATTTAAGCTTTCATCTCACGACGAGAACGACAACGAAACTTCCGTCTTATTTAACTTCAACTTTGTAAACAAACGGAAATCTTATTTCCTTCAACAGATTAGTAGCGATTATCAGATTCGCTGTTGTCTTAATGCTCTGTGATATCGTGATATAACTTTTCTTATCGCTTTTCCCGACCCTTTTTTTTATTTTTTATTTTATTTTATTTTACTTTTTATTTTAATTTTTTTTAATTTTTTTGTTTTTTATTTATTTATTTATTTTGTTTTTTTTTCTTTTCTTTTTGTTTTTTTTGTAATCCTCTTGACGTTAACCCGACGTTCCTCCATACCGTTAGGATTTCCAGATGAGAGTGAACGTGAAATCTAATGGGCACGTGTATGGACAGGTTTCCGTAGAAGAACCGGAAGACAAGACGGCCATATACCACGAACCGTTCAACATGAATATGTATTCCGGAATCACGCCCGGTCGGAAAGCTTTGGAAACGTCAGCAACAGTCAAATCGCTAGACGAGACGACCCAACGACATCCGGATTATGCAGGTAAAAAGAAAGGTAAATGTCTTATTGTAAGACTTACAAAAAAAAAAAAAATTAAATGCTTCATGAAGGATTTTTCCTTCCGAAAAACAAAAAAAGCTGGGAAGTAGAAAACGCGACCGGAGGTCGAGGCTGAAGGTAATTTCAAATGCCATTTGTTTCCAACTTAATTATCCGTAAGATCAAACGTCAACTGAGTTATTGGTCTTGGATTTTCTCGTGTTCCTTACATCTTAGGTAAAAAAAAAAAAAATTGAATGAAGGTTCGGTCGAGTAAAAAAAAAAAAATCTTTTTACCCGTTCTTGTTCAGTTGAAGCGTAAATAAATTCGAAAAATCAATCCTTTATGAAAATAGGAGGGGGAGAAGGGGAAATTTTTAAACAAGCTTTCGAATTCTCCGTATGAACTACAGTAAAAAAAAAAAAAACCGATGGAATCCTCTCGCGGCAAAAGATTTTTTTTTTTTTTTTTTTTTTGTTTGTAAATCGCTTTATACGGGAAAAAAATTCCTTGTTTTTTTAATTATTTTAAATTGCTCAGCCAATTTTTAGGAAAAGTTTCGTTGAACAAACTTTTGCTTATAAAAAAAGCGATACGTCCATTTTGGAAAAAATCCAACTTAAAAATTTCTCCATGTCGACTTGTATATATTTCCCACTCAAGTTTGTCTTCGGGGAGGAATTTCCTTTTCTCGTGCAGATATTTTTCCAACGTATTCGGGCAACAATCCAAAATCACCGAAAAGAAAAAAATCGGGAAAAAAAAGCAAAAAATAAAAAAAAAAAATAAAAAAACAACAAAAAAGTGAAATTAGAATATCGACTTATTTAATCAAAAAACCTCTTCATCCCTCGACCTCCAAAATGATTTTATCAATTATCCAATCCCGCCCCCCCCCCTGAACAATGGCGCCTGGTTAAATTAAGCACGAGTTGTCACTCTGACTCATTTTAAATCATCACCGGCTCTTTAGTCGTTTGACAATCGAACCAGAAAGAGATAAATTGGAATCGGGTAATGGATAAGCCCCCGGAATAACTAGCAATCCAGGAGTGTCACGTGGTGTCAACGTGATGTCCCTGTGAAAAATGTCTAGTTCAATCTCTTGTGCAAAATTAATTGGAAAGGTCTTATCAAAAAAAAAAAAAAAAAAAAAAAGTCGAAGGATGGAAACGCGTTTTAACTTAAATCACTTCCTTGTAGAACTTGTAGCACTTCCTTGTATTTTTGAGATATGTAAGCTATTTTATTTTTTCGTTTTTGCTCACGTTTTTTTGCTTGATGTGTTTTCAGATGTGCCGGATATAATCAACAAAAACGATGATTACGCAGTGCCGCACATTAGTGAGACGCCACCGCCACCTTTTACGGGACCTCCGTTGACTCCGGGAAGGCCGCTTCCATCACTTCATAATTTTTTTCCGAAACCACCTCCAGTGCCCCCTCCGCCTGAAAAATATTACGCTGCCACTGAGATATGTAAGGTATGTAAAATATTGAATTATGCGATTAACGTAAGGGCCAATTCCGAGATTGGAGAAAAAAAATAGGCTTTTAAAAAAAGGTTAAAAAAGGAAGAAAAGGCTAAAACGGCCACGTTTGAATTCCGCAAAATCACCAGTGATTTTATAAAATCATTGAGTTCCACAATTACTTTAACAAAGGACCCTTAAGTGAAACGAGGGAGAGAACTTCTACTGAAAAATCAACATATCGTTAATAAAAAATTGAATTCCTTTTTTTTCAGACTGCTTTAAATAACTCAACAAGTGAAGTCCCCTGCTCAAAAGACTCATCTCTACGAGCCGGTGGCTCTCCTGGTTACCACACTTTGTCGTTTCCTCGAATTTTATCAGACAATAACACGGACTCTGAGTTTCCCGTGACGGAAACGGAAGACGAAGGATGCGACGAAGATATTCCTGTGCCTCTAATAACGGAAGATCGGCTGAGAGTGATAGAACAGCTTGGTTACGGACAATTTGGCGAGGTAAATATTCGTGAAAATCGAAATTTTATCTTCCAAAACTAACTGGCTCAAGCTTCCTTCCTTTTTGTTTTATTAGGTAAAGCTGTGCGAAGTCGTAGGAAAATGCGATTTCCTAAATAGTCAATGTAATATAGTAGCTGTAAAAACCCTTCGATCTGGTGCTTCGGAATCCACAAAAACGGACTTTCAAAACGAGGTTAAAGTTCTCGCGAAAATAAAAGATCCGAATATCGTGAGGGTTTTGGGTGCCTGCCTAGAGGACGATCCCATATTCGTTGTGGTTGAATATACGGAATTCGGGGATCTGAATCAATATTTGCAAGAGCATATCGCTGAAACAACAACTCCACTGCCTACGAACGCTAAAACACTTAGGCAAGTATTAAATACGTTTTTAAGATTTATTGAAACTTAAATTGTTTGCGAGAAATTTCAAGTGAACAATCGGTTATTGTCTGTATAGATTGGAATGTCTTTTAAAGGATTCCGGAGTCTTTGCAAAATTCAACTGAAACTGGAAGTTAATTGTCTTTGACGGGAAAGAAAGATACAGAATGGTAAATTTCTTAAATTTTCTTTTTTCAGTTATGGCTGCCTTATTTATATGGCTACCCAAATTGCTTCAGGGATGAAGTACTTGGAATCGCTTAATTTTGTACATAGAGATTTAGCTACAAGGTAAGTCTAATTTTTTTTTTAAATTGTTGAAGACATTTTTAACAAAATTCTTGGTTTGTTACAGAAATTGTTTAGTCGGACCAGGAAATAGCATCAAAGTAACGGATTTAGGGATGAGTCGGCATTTATATTCGGCGGACTATTATCAGTTAGACGGAGAAGGCATGCTACCTATAAGATGGATGTCTTGGGAAAGCATACTATTAGGAAAATTTACAACGAAAAGCGACGTTTGGTCGTTTGCAGTTACGTTATGGGAAATTTTAACTTTTGCAAGAGAGCAACCGTATGAGGATTTATGCGATGAGAAAGTTATAGAAAATATTGGTCTATTTTATCGGGATCACGGTAAACATGTAAGTTTTGGGGGAAAAAAAAGTACTGTATTTTTTAAAGTAAAAAAATGTAAAGCGTCGAAATAAAGAAAAAAGACCTACTATAGGCATTGCATTGTTGGTGTAAATGGTGAAAATAAGTTTAAAAAAACCTTTAGTAATAAATCGACAATCTTACGGTAAAGACGTACCAAAGAGACAAGTAAAATTTACATGTAAAGGAGTCGAAGTACACAGAACCTGAGTCCGTGCCTGAACAGAAAGAACTTCTTACGACTTAAAATATTTTAATATCATAGTAAAAGAAACAGTATGCCAAAGTCAGCGATGGGCAGATAATCAGTTCTGCCAACCGTTGAGCCTGTATGCCTTTTGTAAAGTCGGGTTTGAAATAAGAAGTTGCAATCCTTGAACGGACTTGGTGTTGTTCTGCACTGAGGTACAGATTTAAAGGCATTAAAAAATTGAAAAATTTACTGTAGTGCTCTCCTATGAAAGTCGTACAATTCAGAACACTTTATAATTTCTGGATTAAAAATTGTTTTTATCTAAGGAGAGTTATATCGAGATTTCTTGCTAAGAGTTAAGACGTAGTACAGTAGATTTTCTCTAACACCATTTAAGCACTCTTGACAGAATTGAAAAATTCGTTTCTTAAAATCTAAAATTTAGATGCATCAAATAATGTTAAGCTGTTAAACCGTTTAACGACAGTAACGTCCAAAGCATTTATTTTTTCAATCGCTTGATTTTGACAATGCCTAGGTATTAGAAAAATATGTCAGCTAACATAAGGTCTTAAAACATTTTTTCCAGTTGTCAGATAGAGTTAGCTGAAATATGAGGTCGCAGCGCTTTAAGTCATATCCAAATTAGAATTCTATTTTTTTTTTATAAATCATAATTATGTACTCATTAAGCAATCGATCAATTAAAATTATAAATCATCACTTTTTGCGCATGAATGAAATCAATTTTTGACTGGATATTTGAAATTTATAAAAGATTCTGATAATAAAAACCATCTTAACTTACATGAATTTACAAGTTTAGGCGACAAAACTAAAATGCCCAGTAAAACAAAATCAAGAAACCCAAAAAACGGATTAAATTAGTTACTAAGAAATTAGAAGTAATATTGATTTATAAATCGAATCAGTCTTTGTTCAATATCTGGATATAAAATCTATTTTTAATCGACATTGATCCGTGGCGACACAGTTTTTGGGAGTTTTAACCAAATAAATTTTGAAATTAAATATTTGATTAAAATACCTCTTTTTTCTTTCTTTTCAGCTGTTGCTGTATCAACCGAAAAATTGCCCCAAGGAGATCTACGACTTGATGTGTGAATGCTGGCAACGAAACGAAGCAGACAGGCCAAATTTTAGAGAAATCCATCTATTTCTTCAAAGGAAGAATTTAGGATATAAACCACCCATGGACTTGATGGTTTAAAATTTATTTGGAATAAAATAAACTAAACAAAATGTGTAATAAGTCTTTCAAAAAAAGTACCAAGTGGGTGTTGGAGCTTAGAAGGCTGTGAAATTCGAATTCGTAACAAAATATTTTTGTCTCAAAATTAAACTTCCTAAGTAACTTCATCCAATTGGTACCTCTTCTAAAAGACGTACACAAATTGTCATAAAATTCTTCAAGACAAGAATGCGTTTGAATGCTACATTTCGAAAATCTGTTGATTTGATCTCAAATTTTAGTTGCTAGAAAAAGAAGATTTTTAGTTACCGCATTTAGCAATCGATTCTCACAATATTATGTTGCAAAAGAAAAACGAAAACAAATGTAAAATGTATCCCTACTAGTCTAAATAGATATCTCAAGTGTCTTCACAACACGACAATAAAGATTATTTTGTTAATTTGTATCAGAACAACGTTCTTTTTGCAATGCTTTCTAGTAAGGATACGTTATCGATAAAATTTTAAAAAAACCCCAATCAATTAATATTCAACTTCCGCATTTCAATAAAGCATCGAAGGTTGAAATGGACCAAGAAAAAAAAAATCTGATTTTTATATACTGAAAAAAGCAAAAACGACTAATTAACAGGGATTTTACATGTTTTATTAAAATAAAATACAAAAAAAAAAACATGTGAAACCCCGATTTTATCGCCATTAGCGATAAATTTCAGTTAATAGCTTTTGATCCTCGTTTTCTTCGGAAACCAATTTGTAAATAGCATATTTAGGTAATTAATTAACTTATTAAATTACATTTTTAATTAACTTTTTTTGCTGATTGTTTATTATTTAGTTCCATGTTGTTATCCATTACCCCCGCCTTTAAAATATAAAGTCAAATTTTGGTTTTTTAGCAAATAAAGAGAGGCAGAGCATAAACGCGATTGCATTATGCAAGTTTACTAGAGCTGAAATCATTCTCTTGAAACGGAATTTAATCGGTGGTGATTTTACGAGTCGCTTCATTCTGAACCGAGCCAATCATTTTCATTATTTAGAATGATTCATTTGGATATTGTTTTCATGGACTTAAAGCAATTTTTTTTTTTGAAGGGAAAAATATGTTGTATATCTTTGTTGCGCCTTGAAACGGAGCCACGTAAAACAGTTTTTTCAAAAGATAAACAAAAAAATCTTTTTATGTGGCTTGTTTTTTTTTTTGGGGGGCGCAACGACGACGTATCAATTTTCGTGCAGGGAAAAAAAACGAAATTTTAATAGGTATAATGCATGATACGCCGAGAGATTTATTTATGTTCTCATGAATTGGGAATGATCCTTAATGGACAAGGATTTCCCCGCGTTTCCATTTTATTTCTGTATTTAAGAAGATTTTCAAAAAGCCAGGAATAAATTCCTAATTGCGGGATTTCGTAATAAAAGAGAATATTTTTAAACGTCTTTATGGAGTTCAAAAAAGAAAGTTCAGAAAGGGAAAATGAAGAATAATTTAAAGGGTGTCGCTTGCAATATTATAAAAAATTGAAGGAGATGATTTCATAAAAGGAAGTAAACAAGGGACATAACTTTAGGACTTTATTAAAAAGCGCTGTCGTTTTCTTTTTGAAGAAAATCTTGATTTTTTTTTTTACTGCTTCGACAGGGAGTTAAACGGGTAATTTTTTTCATCGTGCTTTAGGCGGTAACAGAGAAACATTTTTAAATGATTCTTGGAATATTATACGATCTGCTGTTTCCATTCATTTAATATTTTCCGATGTTGGAAAATTAATCGACGCTTCCGGCAAGCAATAGCAGATGAAAATTTATTCAAACCGCAAAATATTTCCTTTTTGAAAATAAAATAAAATAATGATCATTCATCCACTCTGTATCAAAAGAACAAAAAAAAAAAAAAAAAAAAAAAAAAAAAAAAAAAAAAAAACTAAAAGCTTTCTGGTTTTTATCACAGGGGAATTCAAGTATATCAGCGTACAGTTATCAAATAAGTAAACAATTTATACCGGACGCAAGATTTTTCTCAGTTGGGGACCGTACCCCTCTTTGCCCATAGGGCTGGCTATCACTCGACTGGAGCCTAAGGCTACTTACTTTTCACCAAGAGAATCTCCATGCTTCTAAAATCCCGTGGTTTTTAAAGTTTACACGATTGCCTAAACAACATTGTAAAGGCGCATCACTTAAAACGCAATTTGCATTTTCACTCTCCATCATTTTTTACTCAAGTCGGAAATATATTGCGTTAAATCAACTTTACGAGAAAAAATTCATTTTTCTCCCCCTTCGGTATCGCTTTATACGTTAAATCCTTTTTTTAAATCTGTATAAATATTTTAATACAAAACGAAATAAAAAAAAAAAAAAGTTGGCGTTAATTTTCCATTATCTCTTTTCTACCTGAGTAATCATTTATCAGAGTTAGACGGATTTTGATTCCAGACCCGTTTGTCAGTTAGCGACCTTCCTCGTATCATCTTGTCATGTCCCTGTCAAATAACCTGCTTTCCTCGATCCGCTTTCACGTTTCCCGTTAATTTCAACCTTGTTTCTCCGATATTTCTATCCTATCCATCTGCTCCCCCGACACCGCAATATACTTTCTTTTATATATTTTTTTTTATAAAACCTTTTTATTTTTAATGATATTTCTTAGAAAAAAAAGTTAAATAAATCCTTTAGTAGCAAAAAAAAAAAAAAAAAAAATTTTAAAAAAGCGGAATTAAAAAAAATATTTCCACCATCACCCGCAGCGTAAAAAAAGTCGGTTTACAATTTTACACTTAATTTGTTTTGCCGTGCTGAACATAAGCTTTCAAATCCTTCCTATTAATTAATGTATATAGATTAGAGGAGTATTAATAGGGTCACGAGGGGGAAAAGAATCGGAAGCAAAATCCGGATGACCGCTTTTCCAGGATGGAGAGGAAGAGTTAACAAGAGGATGCAGTGTTTAGTCAAGAATTATGCATTCCAATAGGTCCCCAACGAGTAATCATTCAAAAACCATTCTCGGTTTCCCCGTAAAACAATCCATCCTCGGGGAAATAATTTATCGGGGAAAAAGGGGGGGGGCAGACCGAGGAGCCGCCCTAGCCTATTCTGCAATGTTTAACAAGTTGGAGAAACTTTAAATTTCTCTAAACATGTAAATTGAAAAACTTTTTCTTAACTGTTTATTAATTAATTGATCGACTCGAGAGCAACAGTGCCGGGAAAAGTCATTTTCCGGATAAATCCCATCGAGGATTTAAATATGAATTTCCAAATACACGTAACATATGACTACGAATCCTTCAAAAACAAAGACTAAAGTATCGAGAAGGCAAAATTGTACATCGATAAATCCGAAAAAAGACCCTTCCTCTCCCACAAAAAGAAAAAAAAGGCTCAGGAGAGGAAAAAAAATTGCGCAACGGAATTCATCCAAGAAAGCAAATTTTCTTTTCAACATATATTACATTAAAATGTCAATGATAAATGGATAGGTAACTGCATCATATTTCATGCGTTGAAAGTCGAAAAGTTTGGGTTTTTCGTTATATATCACGAAGGAAGAAGAAAAAAGGGAAGGCTCGGAGGAGGTAGGGCGTACAACTTCCGGATCGAAACGCTTCCGAGTGAAAGGAAATAATGTGTGACTTTTTTGAAATCAAATGATCCTTTTCCCAAAGAAGGAAATGGGGTGTGTGAATGCTAGATGACATATGTAAATGGAAATCAAAGTTTTCAGCACATCGAATTTTCCATCATTATCTTTATCTTTTCGGTGAGAGGAAAATAAAAAATGAAATAAAATATGTTCTCGTTTTTGTATCGTTTTCGATTTCCAAGAAACGAAAAATTGCGATGTATTGAATTTTTTTCGCACGGTATTTATGGGAAAATAATAACGGAATCATCGACAGGGTTCAAAATGCTGGGAAAAAAAAAATTACGAAACAACATGAAAATGCGAAAAAGGATCAACATATCTCACCAAATGGACTGTGACGTTAAAAGCTTAGACTAAAACCAAACAAGATAACGCGTGACGAAGACAGATCTGGATTACACATACACAACTTGTTTATCTACTGAGCTTTTATTTGTCTAGATGATTGTCTTCATTTTGTTGGAAACCGAATTAAGAAGGCTTTGTGTCGAGGCTTATGCATTAAATGAAGATGAAGAGTAAACGGGTATTAGCGGCCTTACGATTATTACAAAAGTATTAGTTTAAAAAAATTGCAGCTTTTCTTAATTAGCAAAGTAGTTTATTAAGTCAAAGGAGAAAACGGCCGTTGGATGAAATATTTTATATTAAAAAATTTGAAGTTAAAAATTATTGGAAGAAAATGTGCAGGCAATTAATTTTAATTAAATTTTGTGTCGTGTATGTAGTTCGTAAGTAAATCACTAATCCATAAAAGAAGAGATCTTATTTTATTTTAGGTCAAGCAATCGCACAGAACTCAAGATGATCCCCTACAGGTATTAAGCAAGATAAATTCTGCTAAACGAGTGCAACAAAAATTTCGCTGTCCAAAAGGCGCTTGGTTTGACGCACGCTTCAAAATTTTTTTCCAAACATTTTCTTGCTCTAATCGACTTGTAGAATGCGATCATGTAAATAAAATGAGCTTTAATCAGGCCTCAAACCGGCTTCTGGTCTGAAATTTAAAGACTTTAGGGACCGAAAACATGAAAATTAAGGACCTTTTTAAGAACATAAAAGTAGCCTAAAACTTTTTTTTACTTTTTTAAAAAGTTTTTTTTTTATTTCAGGCAACTTCCACTATTTGATTAATTTTAAAGGTTTGTGACATGACTTAAAAACTTTTAAATTCTAGCAGCAAAAAAAAAAAAAAAAAAAAAAAAAAAAAAAAAAAAAAAAAAAAAAAAACGTTTTAAATGTTTTTTTAAAATCTTCTATATTTTTTTTAAAAATTTTTGTTTTGTAGTAATATCGTGTTCTTTATTATAAACGATAGGAAATTTCGTAAACGCGCTGCAGATTAAAAAATTATGGACTTTTAAGAACTTCATTTAAAAATATGGACTTTAGAGACTTTCAGGGACCAATTTCGAGGCCTGGCTCCAATTCACCCAAAACAAATCTCCCTAAGGCCGAAATTTCACGCTAAAACATGCTGCAGTAACGTGATGCCAACATGTTACTCAACACCTTAAAGCATCGAAAAAATTGGTCCCTGAAAGTACTTTCAGGACCTTACCTTATTTTTCATTTTTCAGTGTTAACACTGAAAAATGAAAAATAAGGCATTTGTAAATGTTGCACAACATGTGTCAATATGTTTCTATGCTGCAACATGTTCAGGAGCATGTTACTGCAACATGTTTTATCGTTCTGCCTAAAATGATTTGTTTCTTTTTCATTTAATTTTATTACCTTAGTTACTGCAGTCTGACCTATTCTTCGTAGTATTTTGAAAGAAATATATTTGCAACATTACAATCTGCTAGCATCTACTATATTTTATTTCTCAAAAGAAAGTGTTGCACATTAAGAAGTTGGCAAAGGTAATAGAAAACTGAGACAGTTTGTGGAAGAATTTACAACAATATATGGAGAATAGGGTAGTTTCATTTACAAAAATTTTATTTGATCGCTGCGTTGCGCGAGAACATAAGTCCTGAAAATAAATTGAGACAACATGTTGTTCAACTTTTTGCAGCGTTAGGGTGCAAATTCACTATGGAATACTGGACCAACATGTTGGTACAACAAGGGAATGCCTAAGGGAATGTTGTACCAACTTGTAAGACCAGCTTGCTGTACCAATATATTTGACAAACGAACTAATCGACTATTGCAGAATTTACTTCTACGCCGAAATTAGTACAACGTGTTGGTTTAGCTTGTTAAC
Source organism: Liposcelis bostrychophila (assembly GCA_037577465.1). Taxonomy (NCBI): domain Eukaryota; kingdom Metazoa; phylum Arthropoda; class Insecta; order Psocodea; family Liposcelididae; genus Liposcelis; species Liposcelis bostrychophila. The sequence goes on from CM075210.1 coordinate 13,223,342, forward strand.
CAAAAAAAATAAAATCATCAAAGACCTATCATCTTTTTTTTGGGGGTGAGATGCTGCACGGGATTCAATAAATTCAGGATGCAAAATGAAGAGGAAAAAAAAAAAAATTACAGCTTTGAAAATTTTTGACGATCGAAATCAATAAAGTCGATGCTCGTTAAAGAGAAGATAGTAACTTCGATACCATTATTTTTTTGGCCATCATCCGAGTATTTTGAATTCAATGGGTAACAAAATTTAAACCTCATAAAAAAAAAACTTTTTTTATATCAGCTTTTGTTTTTTCCAAATGGTTTCTGCAAAACAACGAAGCTGCAATTTTCTCACTCATACATATTTAGTTTGTGAAAATGAGATTCGACTGCAGCGGTATAAAGATAAGCCGCCAAGAAATCATTCTCAAGCGGTTATAAACAGGGAGATATTTTTTTTTTTCGAAAAACTGGAAAATCGATTTGGGAAAATGTTTAAGAATTCCTATATTTTTCCCCCTGATTCATTTATCTTTCATTCTAATTGATACTAATCTCTCTCGTCCCTAAGAATTTTTCTTTCTTTTCTTTTTTTTTTTTCTTTTGATCATTTAGCATTGAAAACAAAAACCGGTCCCTAGAGCTTCTGAAAATAAGGAAGTAATCAATCATCATCCCAGGTTTCCATAACAATGGCGGATTAAATACCTTCATTTTTTTTAAAAAATGAAAATTTCTTGATGCAGAAGATCTCTTGTCATAATATCTAACTTTATTACTTTACAAATATTAATCATGACGGGCGTCGCTTATAGGTTCATTACGTTTATTTTTATTCTTCCATTTTACATTTTTAACGTCCAACCGAGTTTTAAGGTCATCTAAGAAGTTTTTATCGAAGATAGTTTTTTTTAATAAACTTGAGGTTTTTTTTTCCTGTCTTTTTTTCCGGGAAAAGTTTTTTTTTCGCAGGAAGAATGATCTACTTTCAAACCAGTTTGAGTCTACCTTATGTGACATGGAAACAAAGGATAAGGTAAAGATGGTGTGGTTGATTTGGTCACGTACACCTGACAAGAATTATTAATTGAACACGTTTCGGTTGGACCCTTAAATCCCACGTCCTTTCTTATAACGGAGAGGGATTAGCTCTATAGGACTAAAAAGTCCTAAGAATCCTACTTTGATTTTCTTCGGAAACGCGAAATCGGTAACAAACAAAAAAACTAAAGATTCGGGTTAAAATGAATAAACGGGAACGAAAACTTGAGAAATTTTCCAGGACTGCCAAAAATTACGGAAATAACACCAGATAAAATATCTGCAATATCTTTAGCTTTCATAAACATCTTACATCTTGTTAATGAGCCATTAAAAGAGATTTAGTGCAAGGCATTAATCATAAAAAGGCTTCGGTAAGTTAGCAAAAATAAATCATTCTCAGCAATGATTAAAAACTACAAAGTTTAAGTTGCATTTCGTTTATATTAAGTAGCAGATGTTTGATTTGTAAGCGTAAGTCATGAAAATAAAAGCCAAATCACTTAACATGAAGTTAAAGTGCAATATGTTATGGAATTTTTCTATGTCATGGGATTTTCCTATTCCTTTTAAAATTCGTTCCTTTACGTTTAGCTACACATAAAAAGATGCCGTTTCTGATCAACGACGAAATTATCAAAATCGTCGGCTACTACATCATAATCGGTAGAATTGGAAATAAGGAAGATTTCGGGGAATTACTTTTCCCAGCTTGAAGATTTAAACATTTTAATAAAAAACAAAAGAATCTACAATTTTGAAACATTTTTTAGGAACTTATTTTTTTTTTTCTTTTCAGCATCTTAAACTGGGGGCAACAAATTATTAAAACCCCATAGCATGACGTCCCATTTACAATGTTTTATTTGCTCACAGTAGTCTTCCATTTTTTCCATGCTGAGCATTTATTGAATCATTTGGACGACTTGAAAAAAAAAAGTGACCAAGAACAACCCTTAAGCATTTTACAACCATGCTGTTTAATTTGATAACCGATCCAGTGGATTTTCCATTGAAAATGGTGTTAAAAAAATCTTTTTTTTTTGGTTTTGTTGGTAAAATGTGTTAGTTTAATAAGTTGTCAGATAAATGATCTGGACACCTAATTTTTAAAGAGCTACAAGGTTTGGAGCTCAAAATGGCTGTCTTTTGAAAACGAATTTACTGATTATATCGAAATTTTCCAGACTGCTGTGCACGCAGAAAACATTATTTTGTAAGAATTATCCATCGTCACGTCTGCCAATTCTCTGCTGAAAACTTCAAATACCAATTTCTATCGATTTTTTTAAATACTCGTTTTGGCGATTTTAGTCTGCAAAATATTGGTTACGTCCGCAACACGAGAAATGATATGTCATGTCATGAGAAATTATGATCTGAATTCCGTGCGTCGGTGGATAACTAACGTATCTCCATCGTAAATATGATTAAAGTTAGTCTGTTTCGACGTTTCGTGGAAGTGTCACGTGACCTCAAGTTTACGGCAACATGAGCTTGTAAACTTGCAGTCGCACGATCACGTGATTTTCCTAAACAATCAAAACAGACTATCTCCAGTCATATTTGTGATGGAGATACGATAGTTCACCTCCGACTCCAGAAATTATCTAAATATTGAAAAAATAAAAATTTTCTGTATCTGAATATTAAAAATCCGCTACAAATTATTTGGTCAGTATTTAAATACAATTTTTGGTCAGTATTATAATTAAATGGCCAGTATTTAAATTAACTGGTCGGTAGAAAAAATAAATGGTCAGTATTTTGGTGGCCAGTAACAACTTGGTAAGTAAAAAAATTAAATGGTCGGTAAAAAAAAATAATTAAACAGTAAAAAAGTTAAATGGTAGGTACTTTATTCCAAATATTACCTAAAGTTAATATTTTGATCAGTAGCAAAATTAAAAGAAAAATCAACTTCTAAAAAAATTTTGGCTAGCCCTGCACGAAATTTATCATGAAAACAATGTAATGTAGGATCAAAATTTCTTGTTTCGACAGGAAAACCTTTCTGTTAAAAGTATGAGTAAAATGTGATTTTACGTTTAGATCATCAGACCCCAGGCTTGAAATTTGCGACCCCGATATCTCCCTTAACACGAATTTTAGTGGGAAAAACTCAAGGTTTTTAAGAAAAGTCCGCCATCCTGAATTTTTGAAAACCGATCGCAGATTTGAAATCAGCGACCCCAAAAACGCCCATGGTAAAATTTTTGTGGCCCTTTAATAGAGTTTAAAAAATTTACCCCCTTGGCTAGTAGTCGAGACACCCAAATTTTTTGGGGGGTTGCGACGACTGCAAAAAATTTTCTCATGGGGGATTCTTGTTTATGGTCATGTACTCTCTCGTTCCCGATATCATTAAAATTTTTTGCCTTCGCTTCAGAAGAAGAGCAAAATTAATTTAAATTGTCAATTTTTTTCATTTTTTCATTAATTTTTTTTTTCAAAACAGGGAATTCCGGGGAAATGGAGGGTGGCGTGAAAAAGTGTTCTGGTGGGTGAGTTATGTGGTACCATTCCTTCCGGCAAAAATCAATCGCCCATGAAATGGGAATTAAAAGTTAGAAACACACACATTATTTCGGGTTAGAGGGAGTACATTCCATCAATTTATGTTTTTACTGGCCGAATAATATTAATTTACTGCCCGGAAAATATTTATTTACTGCCCGAATATTGTTAATTTACTGTCCGAAAAGTATTAATTTACTGCTCAATCATTTTAAATACTGACCAATAATTGAAAAAAATACTGACCAGTTAAATGCAAGCCTTAAAAATCCTCTTCCCGAAACCTTTTTTATAATGAAAAAGATTTTGCCTACTAAAAAACTTTACTAGAGGGACAGAGTTTGCACCTTTTATGATCTAAGTTCAAAATGTAGTGCATAATTTTATTACGTCCGCAACTCTCCAAAAGTCCTAAAACTCCTGCAATTTACGGAAGGGAAATCAAAAAAATTATTTCTAAACATTCACAAGCTTTAAAAATTGATTTCTCAGTTTTTTTCTCATTTTTTTCAAATCAAGAGCAAACATGTTACTTTCGCAACAACTGGACTGTGTCTGAAAGGAGAACTTTGCAACACCAAAAATTAGTTGTAAAATACCCTGCTTGGATTTTTTCTCGAATTATTTTTCGCTTTAGAATGCCAATTAATTAAATATTTTATTATTTAAAAAAGAACGCATACTTCTTCCCTCCCCACACAAGAAGAAATCTTGATTCGAAAGAAAAAATTATGACATTTACGTTTTTAGAACCAGTGTAAAACAAAGATTTCACAGAGTGTCGCCGCCAAAAATGAACTCAAAAAGGACGAAAACACAAACCTTTTTTCAGTAGCAACACACTAGAATCTTACATTCCTTTATAATTCCAAAAAACATTCCGAGGCGGTAAAATTTTGAATGTTAAATTAATTTTTTTTAAAAAATACTTGAGCTTCAAAATCTTTTGTCGCCTAAAAATAAAAAAAGGCTTACACTTAAAAATAAAATGAAGACTAAGTCGTTTTTGCTAATTCCTTACATTTTACGTGAAATTTCTTTCAGAAGAAAGCGGTTTAACGACAATAGGATACATCCGGTTCCAAACTCCAAAAAGGTGAAAATTGTAAGTTAAACTATCAAAACAAGCATTTCCAAGATTGTTATTTAAAGATTAAAGTAACATGTAAAAGCTCCAACTGAAATTCGAAAACTTAATAATTGCGTAATCGAGTTAATTGCTGTCATCACGGTTTCAAGATGAATCTCAACTTTTTAAAGGAAATAAGCTTAAAAAGTTACCCTTCCGTTTTTTTCTTAAAATTCTTAAAAAGCTACAATAATCTTTTTATTCGTTTTTCTCTTTTAACGTTTCTTATGATATCAAAAAAAAAAAAAAAAGCTTTCATTTAGAAACTGTAAAAAAAGGGGCGGAAAATACTCCGGTTATTTTTTAATGGATCCGTTTAATTTTCAATTACTGGATTATTTTCATATTAAAGAAAAAAAAATCGGAATTCAACGGGGGAAAAAAATGATATAAATATAAAGCCGTGAGGCGTCTAACTCTCCAGCGTTAAAATACCACAATGGGGAAACGTAGCAACCGAGAGGAGTCTCTGACAGGAATTCGATGTCTATGCAAAAGGGAGCCAGGAAGCCTGGGGGTGTATCGGATTATTCTGGCTCTTTTCAATTTCCTAGATACACAAACAAGTATTTCCTTGAAACGATGTGTTTATGCTTAAAATATAATTTTTTTTTTTTTTCATAACTTATTCTTCTGCACTAGGGCTTTTTTTAAAAATACTTTCTTTTTACGGTGTGCTTTGTGATGAAAAGTAGCTTAGAACTGCAAAAGGATTGTCCGTCGAGACCTTTTTAAAGAACTTCGAAATCGGCCGCCGAGGCAGATTTTTTCTTTTGCAGCCCTTCTATTGTAATATACTATTTTCTCAAAAAGGAATATAGCTTACAACTTTTCATAACTTAAAAAATACAGGTACGGTCGCGATTTCACTGCGGATAAAAAATATAAAAAAAATTCGCCATATTCGCTTTTTTCCCCCCATCTTGATATAACTGATTAGCTGGTTTACTTTTTTCATTCCCTCTCTCTCACTCCCCAACTAACCCATTTTTTCTCTTTATATAGATGGCAATTAAAGGATTCGCTATCCAAGCTTTCCTTAACGATCTGACTTTATTGCTTTTTTTTTCTTCTTTTCCCTTGGAAAAAAATCAAATGAAATTTATAGACACAAGATATATATTAAAAAAAAAAAAAAAAAAAAAAAAATAGAAGAAACTTCGAAAAATATTTTTCTTTTTCTTCAGGTTATCAATTACGAGAAATTGATTTTAACAGTTAAAAAGTATAAAGCGGCAATGAAAACAAGATAGCTGTTTTATTTTTTTATTTTTGCAGTGCAAACTATTTTTCTTTTTTTACATATTTTCCATTTCCGTGTACTTTTAAAAAAAATGTCCCCGGTCCCGATTATTAAATTCCGATCGTTGTTATCTAAAAAACACTCGCAACCCAACTTCCTTTTTATTTCCACAGCGGTAGTGTTTTGTTTTCATGCCTTTACATAATACAAAAAATTATCAAGGGGCTTCCGAGATGGCTGAGACCAATCTCAAGGGGATAGAAAAAAAAAATAAAATAAAAGGTCGCTTTCTGCATTTAATGCATGCTTGACAATATTATCCCGATATATATTTTTTTTTCTCTAAATGATATTTTTCTCTTGAAATTTAATTAAAAGACCAGGCTGTCGTTTTTAGATGAATAAACCTTACATAGAAGAAAAGTTTAAAAGACAAACAAACATCTGATTTCCTCAAAAAGTTTTTCCGCTAACTTATCTCCGAATTCGTTAAACGAATTACCAGATTTTAATCTTCGCCTTTTTTAATTTCTCGTTGAAAAAAAAAAAAAAAAAAAAATTCTTTTTTCTTAAATATAAAGAGACGATTTAAAAAAGGAGACAAAAGCCAGCAAAAGGGGTTATAATAATAATAATAATTATAATAAAAAGTGAAAGATATGGATTTAATGTCTCAAAAATTGAATTCATAGAAGTAGAATGAGGGGGGCGGATTTAATTTGTTTTAAACCGTGAGAGGAGGAAGTTCCCATTCCGACCCAATAGTAGCTGGCGGTGATCCAAAGTAGTTGATGCCTTTCCAAGTGTACATATCCGATCCTCGGGTAAGTTAAACACGATTTAGATCAAAAGAAAAGAGAAAACGCATTAAAGAGGAATAAAAACCCGGTGATTAATCTTTGAAAAACGTTTCAACGGGCTAAATTTTTTTCTTTTTTTAACACCGGATGTTTTTCAAATCTAATTACTGAAAAGACTTATGGGGTAGGGTTTTGCATCCAAAAAAGAAATCTAGATACATCGAATTGGATTTAACACGGAGATATGGAGGGAAAGGGAGCTGGAAAATGCGGCGTCGATTTAAAAGGCAAAAAAAGTGAACGTGAAAAGAGCAGTGTATAAGAAATGACAATTTCGTTTGCGATAAACGATATACTAATTTGGATCACTCTTGACCGGATAAAGAATTTAAATCGTTGATTCGAATTTTTGAAAAATTATAAAATTTAAACCACCTGGGAATTTGTGTGATCACCCACATTAGGGTGGGTCGAAACTGATGAATTTAAAAATTTGAAAACTCCTGTTAGTGAAATGAGCGCCTTTTGAAAACCATATTAACCCTAATTTGTTCCTGATTTCTTTAAGGTCATCTTGAGGTCAATGACCTTCAAGTTTTTGAAAAGTCCATATAAGGGCAAAAAATATTTTATTTTATTTTATTTTATTTTTTTTATTTTTTTTATTTTTTTTTTTTGATGAAAAAAGTATTGCTTCCTGTCGGATATTTTGCCTAGATTACGAATATGAAATCCAAAATTTATGGTGGGTCGAAAAACGCGAATTTTTGAATTTGAAAACGCCTGATATAGGAATCGATGCTTTTTTATAATCGATTAACTCTAATTTTTTTTTTCAGATTTTTTAAACGACATTTTGAAGTGCCGCAATGGCCTTGAAATTTTCAAAAAGCTTATTTGAGGACAAAAATGAAAATTTTTTTTTTCGCATAAAAGACCGTCGAAAACCGTGAATTTGAAGTCAGAAATTATTTTTGGTGCACAGTTTTTGAACCACATGCCGGTGCCGGATTCCAAAATTCTGAAAATCTTGTTATGGCTTTCTGTCTGTGGCTCAAAAACCGCGCACCAAAAATAATTTTTTGACTTCAAATTCGTAATCCACGCAAATTTTCGCAATCCACGCGTCGAGTCGTTTCGTAACGGTCTTTCATGGGAAAAATAATTTTCATTTTTGATCCTCAATGGTCCTCAATGGGCTTTTTGAAAATTTCAAGGCCATTGCGGCATGTCAAAATGTCATTCAAAATATCTGAAAAAAACTAGGGTTAATAGTATTTTGAAAATCCCCTATTAGACGTTTTCAAATTCAAAAATTCGCGTTTTTCGACCCGCCCTATTACTTTTGGTGTACGAGTTTTGAGCTTTAGGTCCTTTTTTTTAACAATGAAATTCTTTAGACTTTTTTCCGCCTTAGCTTAAAAACCGTATCCAAAAATTACTTTTGGGCTTCATATTCGTAATCTACAAAAAATTTCGGATAGGAAATTATACTTTTATCTGCAAGAAGAAACTCTTTATTCTTTGCCCTTATATGGGCTTTTCAAAAAATTGAAGGTCATTGCCCGACCTGAAACAAAGGTCCGAATTCGATGCCGATGCCGATTCCATGTTATTTATTTAACTCGCGATTCGGATTCTGGTTCCGGCACCAACCTCCGATGCCGATGCCGATGCCACCAAGCATCGGTTACATCCGATGCCGGCATTGACTACATCCTATGCCGCCTCCAATTCCGATTTTAGTAAAAAAAAAAAAAAAAAAAAAAATCATAGAGCCATTTTAGACGTTTTTGAAAATATCATTTTATGAATCATGCATGCACCATTCTACCTACCTAGCAGCCTTGTTTTTTGTGAAATCACTTAAATCTTGACTAATTACTTCAATTACAATGCCAGTACCGGTGCCAGCGCTGGAGCCGGTGCCGGCACTGATGCCGATGCCAGCTCCAAAAATTTCCCTGATGCCGGTGCCGATTTCAGATTTCCAAAAAAATTCGATCATCTTCGGCATCGGCCAAGATTTTTAAGCTTCAGACCCCTGACCTCAAGATGACCTTCAAAAACTCTGAAAACAAAAGGCACCCATTCCACTACCAGGAATTGAAAAGGAATTAAGCCCACCAGCTTGCAGTCCTAGAGGATTCTTTACGAAAATGCCATTTACAAATCGCAATTCCAGTCATGACGGTATAAATCAGCAAAGTCGATCCTGGCTGGTTATTTGAACGCAACCCATGGGAACCCACACGACACGCTCCAGCACAGACGGCGTTTAAGTGGAAGCGACTGGAAACAATAGTTTGTTTCTGATTAACCAATTATCTTCTTCCCAAAAAATGATAAATCCTTATGCTTATCCCTATTCGTGTTAAAGTTAAGGGCAACACTTCAAAAGCTATGAATAAATTTCTCAAAGGAACGTTGTTTTGAGAAACTAGTCATTCTAATCCGATTACCCTTGCTCGGCTAATCGCTCGAAATTAAAGAAAAATATTTACGTAAATACTTAGTTCAAACAATACGGAGATAACACATTAAACGCATTTCCGAAATACGACTTCTTTTTTTTTTTTTTAAATTGCAGCAGTAATTATGCTAATATATTTCATACCTTACAAAAAAAGTAGGGGGAGAATTTCGACTTTACAGCCTCTTCTCGATGAAAAAAAAAAAAAAAAAAAAAAAATCGGAGAAAGTTTTCTTTCGGGGGAGGAAAAAAAAATACAAAGAAAAGAAAAAAGTTGGGAAATTAAAAAATATAAGAGAAAGACCACTTGAAAAACATGAATAACAAATTAAAAATCTTGAATAAAAAGATTTAAAATATTAACTGTTCACGAGAAAAGAGAAGGGCTGTAATTAAAAAAGCAAACATTTTTTATATGGAGAATTTTTTTTTTTTTTTTTTTTTTTTTTTTAAGAAGTTTAAATGAATTTGAGGTTAAAATTATAAAAAAAAGCGGACAATTAATTTTAAGTTCTTCTAATGTTTTTTTATACAATTAACTTTACGCGGATTACACACCTGGCTTTTTCAAAGTTTTTTTTGTAATAGAAAATATGAAATACATAATTTTCTAAAAATAAGTTTTTGAAAAAAAGGAAAAAAAAAAAATTATCATCGTCGGAATCGTTAATTAAAACGAAATTGCTAATTAGTATTCTGGACATATTCTGACTTTATCTTCTTCAAAAAAACACTCTTCCTACAAAAAATAAGGCGATTCTTAAGAAATTAAAATTCCATGAATACGGAAAAAAGTGAGGGAGGAGGTAGAGGGAGAAAAAAAAAAAAAAAAAAAAAAAGGACAGATGAAAATGCAAAATGCATGACAGAATGGCATGAAAATGCACTCTTTACTACTCTAGGGGTTTGACGGCCATCATCCCCATCGCTCCACCGTTCCCCCTCCCACATAACGAAAAGCTCTCTTCGTTGAAGCACCTGAACTCCGAACCAAAATTTCATCGTTATTAATTCATAATTCCAATGTGGTTGACGATGTATCAATATATCCGAGCGGGTCATTCCTACGTATAATGGTTTTTGAACTCAACATGTGAAAAAATGCGTTAAACCGGAAACGGAATTTAACGATCGGCCCCTGGCCGGTTTATTTTTATTTTTATTTTTTTTTTCTTCTGGTGATCACATATTTAGGTGCAATTTGTATGCACTCCCTCGAACGGAATAGAAAAGCCATTATAAATACAACCGGAAGGTATATAAACTTTCCGTATAACTAAAGAACAACCCATTAATGAAACAGGAACGAAAATGTGAAAATGCCATCGAACAAAAAAACCCATTGAAACAGGTTGGCCCACCACTTCGACCACTTTCACCGACTGCAATAAATGTTTCAGTCAAGCTCTTTTTCAAACTCATCAAAAATTAAAATGTTTTTTTTTTTTTTTTTCAACGTGTGATGAGGTGATTTAGATTTTAAAATTTTCTGCTTCGGGTTTGGTTGCAGTGATTTGACACGTTAACGAGCTTCACCTCGTTTTAATTACAATGAAACCAACGATTTAAAAAAAAAAAAAAAAGAAGCGGTGAGGGCATGCGGACGGAACTCGCATACTTTCTACCCTTAATGTGAATGGTAGAATTTTATTTACATTTATACAAAACTTAAACTTAAAACTTAAAATCAATTTTATAATATTTAATTCCTACAAGATTCAGCAGATCCATCTCAGAATGAAAGTGTGTAAGCTATGTTAGCACTGGCTTACATCCTCGAGCTTTTCTCAGATTTCGCCCCAGTGGATTAGAAGCTTATAAGCGAAATATATGACTGCCTATGGTCTTCAGGTTATTAAGAAAAACAAGCTTTCAAATTCTAGGTCCATAAAAAGAAAATCTTGAAAATATGAATTTTAACCGAAGCAAAACATCACACCGGCACCGGCATCGGCATCGGAATCGGACCCCTGAGTTTAAAAATCGTATAGAATGGCTCTATGATTTTTTTTTTTTTTTTTTTTTTTTTCACAAAAATCGGAATCAGAGCCAACATCGGATATAATCGGTGCTTGGTGGCGTCGGCATCGGCACCAAGCACCGGCACCGGCATCGGCATTTCATACCGGTACCGGCATCGGCACCGGCATCGGATTCGGACCCCTGCTAGCTTCCACTGCGGTTTCCATGTTGTATTCAAAATAATTGTCTAAGCAATTCGTGCACTTGTCATTAAACATTCGTCAAAAACTATGGGAAAATTCCTGAGAAGAAGATAAAGTAAGAAAAAAAAACAGGAGCAAAAAAAGAAAAAAAAACAGGAGCAAAAAAAGAAAAAAAAACAGGAGCAAAAAAAGAAAAAAAAATACATGTCTTTTTAGAAATCTCGAGCAATTCATTATCTCCATTGTTAAAAGAACACTCGTCATCCGTCTTTGTCTAAAGTACACAGCAAATGACTATACTGACAAATGTAGCTGACCACCCTAAGGCATTTACCTAACCTCCTCTTACATTACTTGCGATAATTCTACGTCTCTTTATTTTGCACTGATTTATGAAAGGAAATTCTGTACGTATACTGTGAAAAGATTGCGCTATAAGAAGATACGCGGAACTCAAGGACGGGATATTAACTGTCTGATTTTATCGAAAAAGGGGGAAAAATTAGATTTTGAATGTAAAATACTACTGCGAGGTTTTCATATGGTTGACCAAGGAGTGGAAATAAACATTCTTCATTTCCGTTTTTTTTTTTTTTCCAGCATCATTTTAGTTTTCTCGGTCTTCCGGAAGGGTTTCAGAAAATCCGAAAATACTATGAAGTGCGGCATACAGCGAATGTCCCAGTAAAAGAGCCATGGTTTCCGTTAAAAATTGTGAATTAAATAACATAAAAGCTTCACTAAGAACAACAAATGCGACTAATGCGAACGCGAAAATGTGTTGCGACAAAAAAAATATATAAGGCAGTGTGCCGCCACCGTTGTTTACAAATCTCAAAGACCAATCAAAGAGCGTCTCGCGTACAAGTAGCGCTTTCGGTGGCAGAAAAGAAGAACTAATTTTTGCGTAATTAAGCGGGACAAGCTGATCTCTTATGTATAAGGGACAGGAGTTTCCGGACATGTCTACGGCCGTGGTTAATGCACGCTGAACTTTTTCAGATTTTTAAAATGGCGGGAAAGTGCGCCTTATGGTCCTTTAATTTCGTACAATTCCCATAAGAACCAAAAAATCCATTTTTTCCGGGGGGGGGGGGGGTGGGTAACACTTGTTTCTTATCGAAAATTTTGCGTAGATCACGAATCTGAAGTCAGATTTTTTATATCTGCCTAAGTTGTTGTGTGAGAAATTAAAATAGGGCAAAAAATATCGTAAAATGACAAAACATGTCAAGTCTTTAATCTTGCTAATATTTTGACCTCTGGCTCAAAACCTTAGCCAGATATAAAAAAATCTTTGCAAAATTTTCGATCAAAAACGAGTGTTTTTTGACAAAAAAAAAAAAAAAAAAAGGAATTTTTCAAAATTGAAGCCCCATGAGGCAAATTTTCCCGTCATTTTAAAAATCTGAAAAAAATCAGCGTTTATTAACACTCCAAAAAGAAAACTTTGAGGGGGTTAGACATATGAAATTCGAAAATTAGAAAAGTAAGGGACACCCTACTATACAACAGAAATGTTTTGCGCGAAGGCTCGTTGTAACGCGTTGGTAGCGTTCAAGTTGTAACACGTCGGGCGCGAGCCGAAGTAGTTATGATTCGCGACGACGACACATCGCTTGTATTGCGATCAAGGCAGATTTTCTGAGTGTGTTTTGCACCAAGACAGAGCTTGCTCAAATCATTTCATTTTTCTGAGTGTTATGTCTTCGAGAAGAAGAAATTCAATGCAATTCATCCGAACAAGAAATCTTTCCAAAAGGATGATGGTAATACTTTTATTGCAACTTGGCCAAATTGCAATGAAATACTAACCCAGACGACAAGACTCCTCGCAATAAAATTTCGAAGATATCCAAAGGTCATTCTATATCGCGTTCAAATTCAGAGCGATAAAACACAAAAATCAAAACCAAACAAAACTGAGAGAAAAAAAAAAAGTAATCACGCGCATTTATAGTTAGAAATAGAAAAATGAAAATTTATCGCGAAATAAAAATGTTTAGCGGAAACAGACATAACTGTCACCCTAAGGCACATCAATTTCAAATTTAGATGGATAAAAGAGACATATAACTCTTGCAGTGTTTTTATCCTCGGTCCTAAGGGATGAAATTCGGTTGCCTAGGAGGCATTAAATAACAGGTAGATGCAGGGGGAGCTTGGGAGCACCTTAATCCTTGATTATACTAGTGTAAGAGGGTCATGATCGATTTCATCAACGTATCAAATACATCCGATAAGAGTAAGATCCGTTTGCACGATTTTTTTTTTCCTTTCAACCGCAATTCATTTGTCAGAATATGTTTTGTTTTAACGAAATGCGGAAAGAGAAACTTGAAAATAGGGTAAACTAATATTCAAAGGATGGTAACTCGACGTGACTGCGTAGGGTTCTTTTGGTTAATTAATGGAAGTGTAAGAGCTTCGAATTTTGATTACCTCAGCCTCTTGGTGTTCCGTTTTTTTTTTTTTTTTTTTTTTTTGAAAAACCGAAAGAGACACATGTTGTGTCGATATCGTACAACCAGCGCTCCTCGTGGAAGGCAATGCAAGTGACACTCAAGGGACCTCACAAAAAGCAGGAGAGAAGCTTGGAATGTGATATCTTTTTTTATATTTTATTCAATTTCATTTTGTTTTTGGGGTTGTAAGTACCTTTTCGAGATGTCTGCGATACACCAGTTTCAATTTCGAGTGTGTCTAGGCTGTAAAGAGGCGCGTAGAGTTTCCTTTTTTTTATTTTCGTATTTCTTAATAAAAACAAAGGAATTTTTTTTTTCCTTCGCAGTATTCAAGGTAGTAAATTGACGGGTTGTGGAAGAGCAAGTCGGGGCTTTATTGCCTTTTTTTTTCTCGGCTAACAAAGTAAAAAAAAAAGGAGCATCGGTATTAGTTATTTTTGTAATTTTATCACATTTTGCCTATTTGAAGCAAATAAATTTTAATTAAAAGTATTTCACCGTATGCGATTAGTAATGACTCATCGACACCTCTCAGTTTGATATCATCCAAGAATAGTTCATTATGGAATATCGAAATCGATTAATAATTTTCAAAGATTCGGTTTCTGATGTTTAAAAGAAAACCTTTATAGTTCGAAACCACAAAGAAAACTATCAAGCAGCTTTAATGATTAACAAAGAACTTGTAACGTAAAAAATAAAAGTCATTAATGTAATGTAAAAGATGTCATTGCATGTCTAAAAAAAAAAAAAAAAAAAAAAAAAACTAGTCTGTGAAAACTTTACAATATAAAAAAAAAGCCTCGATAGAAGTATTAAAAAATTCGTGATGGAGCATAATAACATTTGAAAATATGAGGGAGGACCTTGGGGAATATTTTATACAAAAGACGAGTTTCACTCACAGAAGGGGTGACATCTTTCCCGTGAAAGACTGATCACGCTACTGGGATTTATGGTGTGCTTTGATGAAAATTTACGGTTTAAAAACAACTACCTCGATCCAATTCCATTTGCATTCTTTTTTTTATTTTATAAAGTAAATCCAGTAAAAAACGCATAGGAAGAAAAAAAAAAAAAAAAAAAAAAAAAGTAGGGAAAGGAGTACAAAGTGAAAAATGATCAACTAAAAGGAAATAATGCAAAAGTGAATCTGTTTCAGAGTGAAGAAAATATTGTTGTCGATTTATATTTTCAACTTGTTAAATAGAGGGTTGTCCATCAATCGCTCTTTTGTTTTCCTCCCGCGAAAAATCGACCGCATCTGCTCTACGAGTCCTCAACCAATCAAAATAATGAAAAAAGGGGAAATAATAATGAATGCAACAATGAGGATCATCTCAAAGTAATAAAAAAAAATAAATAAAACGAAAGAATAATTTTCTCCCGCCAATTAGAATTTCACCAAGTGAAAATAGAATGTCATTTTGAAGCCGAAACTAATGTAAACGTAATGGCTCTCTATTTTTCACAGTGTAATGCTACCCCACTCAACTTAATGAACGGAGTTGAAAATGTAAATTAATCCTCTTTCTTGTACACTTTACACTTAGTGTCAGTAAAAATCAAAAATTACAATCCCGTGTATGAAAATAATGGAAAACGATCGGTGACTCGGACCTCTTTAAAATAAAAAATTCTTTATCAAAACAACAAATAAAAACAAGTGCAAAACTAAATAAAAAAAAACTCCCGAAATAACGGGTAGGTTCATCCGTCATCGGCTGTATTTTAGAGCCTTCACTTCCCTTGGAATTTACGAACAATTAGTTTTAAAAGTCCCCCCTTCCTGTTTGCTTCATTGAAACAGATGAATGTGCTGTAATTATTACCATGACCAAGAACTGCACCCCCTCTTTTTTTTTTTTTTTCCTCTCCCGCCTTTTCCCCTTCATCCCTTTGTCAGGATAGAGAACAACCCTTTCAATTTTTACTCTTTAATTAGGGAAACTCGTGTTCGCGGTCCGTGTTTTGTGTTGTTGATATGAATCGCTTCCCCGAAGCGGTTTTTTAGTAAACATTCACAATTACGAAAACTAAACCATTTACGTGGAATTTCGAAGGATGCGTATAAGAGCAGAGAGAGAAAGAGAGTGAGGATGGAAATAGGTGTAATCCTTCCCGATAAAACGATAACTGGAAGCTTTTCATTTTCACCTCGATTTGTAACGATGATTTAAAATTTTACAACGATGCTTTTAGCCGGCAACGACGTGACATTTTCTCCCCTTTTAGCCCTTCGACACACTAAAATTCTAGGCAATCTCATATCAGACTCCAATATAGAAATCAAGATAGAAAATTAACATAGTCATACCGTAATCGGTGTCTTCTCAACTCTACACGGTAAAAAATTTTATGGAAAAAGTAACATGGTTTTACATAGAACGATTATGTTGCATCAATCTGATTGTTGATCAACCAATAACCAGTCGTCATTTGTCAACATAAAATGTTAACACTTCCGTGCATCGGAGGTGAACTAACGCATCTCAATCGAAAATATAATTGGAGATAGTTTGTTTCGACAGTTTGTGAAAACCACGTGACTGCAAGTTTACACGCTCATGTTGGCGTAAACTTGTGGTCACGTGCCACTTTCACGAAATGTCGAAGCAGACTATCTCCAATCATATTTAAGATCGAGATACGATAGTTCACCTCCAACGTACGGATTTAAATTTTAACATAGTGTTACCAACATATGGAGTAGCCCTTCCAGTTGTCCCCACAAAGTATGACTTTATCGACCTCTTTTTTGTAAGGAATAGACAACAGACACATTTTGTACTGAACATATTTTTTAAATAAACCTAGCATATAAAAATAGTAAATGCGATTTTTGCTGTCATGCGATGTTTAATTACCGAATAAAAAAGAATAAAAATTTTGGCTGTTTGAATTGGCGCCGAAACGACCGTGACGTCACAGTTCACGATTTAGGTATGCTCCTAGGTGAGCTATCTTAGGCATGCCGCGGCATGCCCATTGGAGCAAGAAGAGTTGCCGTGTTAACCTTTGAGAACGAGCAGGTCTGCCCCTGTACGCGATTTCAACGTAAGTCCATTTTTAAAAACAATGGAATAGAACCACTGTTTACATAAGTTAAAAATAAACGACACCCATTGTTTACAAAAATGAACTTACGTTAAAATCGCGTATAGGGGCAGAGGTGCACTCGTGGTTTCTTTTTTTAAATAACCGCGCGCTTAAAAGTGAACAATGACGTCACACCAATGAGAAACGTTTTGGAGTGGGGTCACGTGACAAAAAGTTTTCAGGACTTTATAATTTTTTTTTCTTAATTTCTAAGAAAATTCCTACAGTAAAAATTGCCATTAGATGACCAAAAAACTTTCAACTTTTATTATTCACCATAATTAGGAATCATGTCTGTTGTCTATTTTTACGAGTACGAAAATCAAGGAAACACCATCAAGTATTTACGGGCTCTTAGTCGAAAACTAAAATTATACATTGAAAAAATCACAAGAGGAGGAATCAACTCACGACTCCGATTCCAGTTCCAACTAAACCTTTCAAGCCGATTAAACGTCAATTGGTCCATCCGCTCTGGCCCCCCAGCCCCCGGCAAATTGTTTTGAATTAATAAAATAATGGACCTAAATAAAATTTATTTAGACATTTTTTGGCCACAACAAGCATTGGTTTATTTATTTTCGGACAACCTTCTTTTTTCCCAGAAGAAGTTTCAAGGGAAAAAAAATTTTTGGACGAAATATCCGTGGACCAAATGTCTGGGAAATCTTCTTAAGATTCATAACATAAAGTTTTTTAATCCTAAGACTGAAAAGTACGTCGTAAAATGTGTCGCCCTCGGAATAGAATAGTATATTTTATACCAAGGACAGCAAGGGGCACTTTCCTAAACTCGAGACAGTGCGTTGCCAAGCCGAGCGAAGCGAGACTTGGCTACACTGTCTCGAAGTCCAGGAAAGTAATTGAATCGTAAGCCTGGAATTTTTCCGTTCCTAAAGGGTCACTTGTTGTCACTGGTATAAAAAGTATTTTTAATTACTCATACGCAAGAAAGTCCCTTTTTAGGTACGGTTCGGAAGAGCAAAAAGCATAACTTTTTGAAAATAACGAAAGTGCCATTACATTTTTTTCCACCGACTCAAAAGTTAACTTTTTAGTACCACAGAATAAGAAAACCGAATTAAAAAACTTGTTTATACTCTATGTTATTATTTATAATGAAAAGGCTCAGAAAATAAAATTGGCAACCCTGTTCTAATTCTCACCAGCGCTCTGTAAAGTTTAAACTCAATGTTCGACGTTTCTTTTGTTTTTTTGAATTTTTTAAGACACCTCATTCTAATATCTATCGTTAGAGTTTATTTTTCAAACGTTTTCCTATTTTCATTCGTAATAAAAAATATTTTTTTATGCCAAGGACAACAAGAGGCTCTTATCTGAATTTGGGACAGCGTTGCCAAACCTTGCCTTCGACTTGGCAACCCCGCTATATCCAGTTCAGAAAAGTGCCACTTGCTGTCCATGGTATGAAAAATACTATTCTTTGCAGGTATCAAGGCTCGACCAAATACGGTCCTCGGCTTTGCCTTGAACCGTAAATTTGGTCTCCCACTTGAAATATTTACCTTCGACGCCTGCAAAGAAAAATACTATTTTACCGTGTAACGATACACTCATTCCTTGAATCCTAAGCCTGGAATTTTTCCGTTCCTAATGATTAAAAGTGGAAACTTGCACAACTTGTCAAACTAAAAACGTCAAAACATTTTCTAGGTTTTTTTTTTACGTTCGGTCTGATCAAACTTTTAAAGCCCGAAAATCAACGCAGAAAAAAATACAAAGAAAACTTACAGTCCTGGAAAGAGTAATGATTGCCCTCTCATTTAAAATATACGTCAGCGTATTATAATCCAATCCGTTTGCAAACGAATCGTTTTAAAGATTTTATTTCCTTTTAGGAAAAGGAGACGCGAAGATAGAAACCAGGAAATAAATTATAATAAATATGAAGGGGAGGTTGGAGAAATAACGCGACAGCGACAAATTGATTAATGTAATATGACCGCGGGGAGCTTAGGCTTCACGCAGGGTAAAACGTATGAATGAGTTACCGATTACGTCGCTTTATCTACTTTTTAGTTTAGACCTAATTTTCCCAAATGGACTTATTTTTTAACGTTGACATCAAGAATAGCATCAACTTGGGGCGATATATTAATGGCGGTTTTCGTTATTTTTTATTGTAGGTGACGTTTTGTCGATTTCGATTGGGAAAAATATAGCAGGACGTAATAGATATCATTTTCCAGGAAAAAAAAAAAAAAAAACAAAAAAACAAAGCTCTCAGTTTTTTGAAACGAAATTGCGCTGCTACTGTCAATGACAATTTGAAAGTTATACGACCAATAAAATTCCAATGTTTTAAGATGTGTTCGAAATACTCTCGTGTACATGTTTATTTTTTTTAAACGCATTTTAAAGATAAAGAGGCTTGAATTCAAGCACAGGAGTATTTATATCAATCGAATGTATTCAAGCAAGCCAAAAAAGTAAAACGTTATCTTTTTTTTTTTTTTTAGAGATCGAACTGTGGAAATTATAGGCAAAGAAACGGAAAAGTCGTGTTGTTCTGCCTCAATAGCACCCGAGAGAAATTAATAAGAAGCATTATAAAGTTTACCGCGAAATGTAGCTGGGATTAAGCCTAGAAACGTTAATGTTGTGCTTTGTTTCGTAATTTTATTCTGCAATGTGGATTTTCTGAATATCGTTTAGAGGAATGAATATTTCAGTACGTTTGAACTAAACAAGGCCCCAAATGAGTATGAGTGTCATATGAACTGTATCTTGCCAATACATCTGGTCTGGTATCATGCAAGTAATTTCAAAACAGCAAAAAAGTAACCAGTCAAGGTGGACACCTCCATATACGGGACGACAGGGAGAGCATTGCGGGATTGGCGGAAACTCCGGGGAAAAAAAAGGTACAAAAAGTGATTTCTCTGACTTAAGAAGTAACTGCTAAGCTAGCTGCTAAGCCATAGAAAGTTTCGACCTCAGGAGCGACATGGCCGTATAGGCATGTCCGGAAACTCCTATCTCTTATTCATGAGAGATATTGTCCCGCTTAACTGCGCGAAAATTAGTTCTTCCTTTCTACCACCGTAAGCGCTACTTGTACGCGAGATGCGTTTTGATTGGTCATTGAGATTTGTAAACAAAGATGGCGGCGCAAGGCCGAATAGACGTCTATACGGTCGTGGTCCCAACTTAAACGATTAGACATGTTGCGTCTCTCAAGATCGCAGCTCCATCAATGACCCGTTTTAGAACTAAAATGTGCGCAGTTAAGCGGGACTTGAGCGGCATGAGAAGTTTCCGCATCTGGATCACTGCCGCTAGGAGCATCCATGTAGGATTACCATGTAGCAGAACATTCCGACTTTCAGAAGCAACGGTCATGCCACAAAGCGTCATTAGAGACCCTTAATTAGAAGAGACCCGACAGAAAAAATGAGCGCGAAATTTTGGAGGCATATGACCGTGCGCATTAATTTTTTCTTCTGTTTGTTTACGTTTTTTGATTGTTTTCTGAAAGCACCTTTTATTCAACTGTCTTTTGCAAAACTAATGCGCATGATCATATGCCTCCAAAATTTCGCGCCCATTTTTTCTGTCGGGTCTCTTCTAATTAAGGGTCTCTAAGCGTCATCAGACATCAGAGCAAAATACTTGACAGCTGGAACGTAAATGATAGACCAGCAGGGCAGTAAAAGAGATGCTAAACTTACTAGACCGACTAGCCAGGAAACATCAAAAAGGATTCTAGAGTGCTGACTTACAATCCAGGTACTCTCAAGCGAAAAAATTAACAATTCCTTCTAGCAATTTTGTAACAGAAGAAGATAAATTAATTCATATGATATCATCATGCCGATCAGCATCTAATAAAATAGCTACCTGCTAAAAAAGCTACCAGCTGATGTCTGCGCAGTATTTCCAGGTTACTCAGCTTTAAAATGTCTAAACTCTGCACGCGAAACTTAATTATTTTTTCAAAATTTGAAATTAACGTTCGTAAAAATGCTGCATTAAAATTTTAATTTAACAATTTAAATATTAAACTCACGCGTTAATTACAATGGATTTACTTAAAAACCTTCTTTTTTCCTCTTATATTTTAACACAGAATGAAAACAGCAAGTTTTCTCGGTTTAAGAGCAAACCCTTTTTCCCCCTTTTAGTAAAATCAAATCGTAACAAAAAAAAGAAAAAAAGAAAAAAGTGTAATAAAATATGAAAATCAGGGACTCCCTTACAATTACAAGACCTTACATATTAGACAGGGATGTTTACTAAGGAAAATTGAAAAAGGAAAAAGGAAAGAAATGTTGCAGCTATATAAATGCAAATGGGAGAAAAGGAACAAAGCCAGTAGATTAAACAGAATGTTAGTTACTCTTTGGTTATGGTTATGTTGCTAGGTTATTACAATACTTGTGTAAACATCTCTCCTACTTTTATTTACTCTGAGATGGGATAAAAAGTAAGCGAAACTGGCCTTTAACCTTAAAGAGGTTGAGAAATTTACCTCAAAATAACGGTTTTAACGGCAAAAAGGTTTCGACATAATAGAATTGGCTGCCTATGTACACATTATTATAATAGGTAAAATCATTCCCCACACACAAACCGAGGTTTAAATTAGTTAAACATTTTAAGGGATCCTCGGCCTTTTTGTTTTTTTTCGTTTGTTTTCTTTGTTTTTTTTTTTTTTTCCTCCTCTCGTACTTTGCAAAAACGTGAATTATTTATTTAAACGAACAATGAACATTTTATGCTTTTTTAAGAGGAGAACTTACATTTTTATCGCTAGACCAGATTGTTTTTAAACGGAAAAAAAATTGTAACAAATGAGTAATCACTTTAAACGAGTTGAATAAAATATCAGCTGAGCGGAGATCGATCTGCAAGAAAACCTCCTGGGGTATCCCAAGGGGATAATCGGATCGGGGTGAAGGCATTTCTTTTCTCAGAATAAATGTTGGGGCATTAATTTTACTCACATTGTTATTGATTGTAGTATATTACCTGATCCTACACCGTCATTTGTTTCGCAGGAACCCACTGAATTTTCGGTGTGCTTCAGCATTTTTTTTTCTTTTTTTTCTTTTTTTTTTTTTTTTGTCATTTTCAATTTCATCGAGAAAAGGTGACAACTGCTTATGCGTTGACCCCTTCACAAGGTCTCAAACAAAACAGAAAAAGAAAGAAACCGTTTCCTTCTTCGCAAAAAGGTACTTTCTTTTTCTTTCTTCTTTTCAACTCTGATCCCGAGATGTCAGTTTCGGAAAAATAAAGTTATGGACGGTGAGAAGTTCGGGGAAACCAAACTTTTGAAAACGTGGAACTTTTTCGACGCCATTAACGACCTTATCCCGCACGGGATACGGAGGCTGCCATAAATAAAAAGTTGGTTTTTAATGCTGGGGAGATTTTTTTTTTTTTGTTTGGTTTACCTGCTGCAGCATTGTTTTAAAATCGACGATTGATTTTTTGAAAAATAAAATAAAAGAAAAGAAGAAAGCCTGCCTTAACTAATAATTCCGGTTCAAAAGATTTATCTTTTTTAAAAAACATTCTCAAACTTTAAAAATCAGAGGAGGTTGGAAAAGTTTTTCTCACCTCCTGTTTTTTAATTTAAAAATTCATTAACGAAGAACGAGTAAGAAAGATCTTGAGCGATCCATCAGAATGACACACAGGGAAGAGGAAAAAGGAACACACGCTTTCAAACGTTTTTCAATGCGAACATTTTCAGGAAAATTCCCAAATCGCAGAATGAAAAATCACGTTTCCGTTCATTTTTTTAAAGAAATCGGTTTTCAAGAAAAAGGTAGGGAAAAGAAAAAATTAGCTTTTTAAAAACGGGAAATTAGAAATGTGTGGAATTTCGAGCTACGCCGCTTTTTTTTTTTTTTTTAAATCCGTGCAAGAAGTTTTTAGCTCCTATTTTTCGCGCACAGTTGCACCCTCCCCTCTCACGATCAGAATTTTAAAAAGAAAGTAATCATCTTTTATTGTTCTCTAATGTCAAAACTTTTTCAAAAATTAAAATTTTTCCCATTCAACATTTCAAACTGTCTGTTCGTTATAAAGATATTTCTTTGTTTCAGTTTTTAAGAATTGTTATTTTCAATTGCTCATTTCTCCAAGCACTTGAGATGTTCATTTTTTTTTTTCTTATTCCCTAACATTTTTATTTTTGATAAAGATTCTTTTTTTTTTTTTTTTTTTTTTTTCATTCTTTTTTTGCGCGCTCGAAATATATGCCCCCTGCTATATTTACGTTCCACTTGAAATCGTTACGTAAAATTTTTTCCCCCCTTTTACAATTCTTTCAGTTTCTATTTCAGCAGAAAATAACAAAAAAAAATAAAACTAGAAAAAAAGAAAATTCAATTCAATTATTAAACAGGGAAAATGAAAAGAGAAGAAGAGAAAGGCGTATGAACTAAAATCGCCCTACTTAGTATGCATTCGATTCTTATCGTGTCCACTTGGATTTCAGATTTATAAAATGAAAATATAGAAAGAGGAAAAAAGGCGCGGAAACGCCTTTCACCAAATAAGCATTTGCACATTTCCTACGCCTTTTTTTTGCTGAAGAATTTTTATCGGGAAAAACGACCTTTAAGTCATGCAGAAAATGAAAGATCAAGGTTTTCCTTTGATCATTTGATTTTCTTATTCGTGTGTGTTTAGCGGGGGGGGGGGAAAGAGAAAAGTGTACGAGATTTTGAAAAAGTTGATTGTAAATGGGTTCATTTTTTTTTTTTGATAAGAGTGCTTGAGTGTAGGAATGAAAGAGAAGGTAAGGGAAGAAGGAAAATACACGTTGTATTTCTGTCTGAAATAGATAAAATAAAATAAAAAGTGAAAGGAAAGTCACGGAGATTTTTTTTTTTTTTTTCGGAAAAGATTTTTTTTTTCTTCTTTCTTTCATAACAAAGGAAAACGACACATGCTTCCTTGCATAACAAAGGGAGGAAAGTAATCGGCCAAAAATACGATTTTTTTCGGGTGAAAAAATTTTTCAAAGCAAGAAGGATGCAACAACCATTTTGTGCCGGAAAAACGGGTCATGCGGTTTATTTTCGGAAACCGCTTTACTCAATTTTTTATGTTTTTGAAAAAGATTTGCAGATTGCTTGTTCATACTGCATAGATCGGGCAATCGCACCAATAATGGACCTTGTGTGTTAGGACTAATAAGTGATTAAATATCAGTACGAAAGGGTGATGCAAAAAGTGTATACAATTTTTGCCATTCAATTTTTTTTTCTCCGTTTTAAGCTTACTTATTTATGAATAATTTATATGCATAATTATATTGGAGGAAGAAAAAAAAATTTCCGGTAAAGAAAGGTTAGTTTTTTATACATAATTGTGCATTTTTTGATGTATGATTTTTATGCATCTTTTTTACGTACGGGTATACTGCCCATATACGGCGTAAACGCATAGCCTGTGGGCCTGCCCAAAAATATCAGCAAATACAGTTAATGGTACATTGCTGATGCGTCTATTTAAAGCGGCAAAAGAAGTTAATGAAAAAAATGGATTAATGCAAAATTTTAAATGCTCAACAGGTACTTAACACTTCAACTCAGTTCATCTCAATAGACCTCACAGGACTTAAAGGCCTCTCATTGCATCGAAGGTGCTTAGTGGACGAGTCACTAATCTGGGATCTAACTTACCTGCAAAAAAAATAAAAAATTCATTAAATTTTTAATTAAGTAGCTTTAAATTTAACTGGTAAACGAACTTTCAAAAAATAAACAGCAGAAGTCAATAAGAAGAAAATGAGAAAAGATAAATCTTGCTTGACTTTGCTTGAATTAAGAGACCGCGTCGAAACTAAAAGCGGAACGTGAAAAAAACTGACTTTCGACCTTGAAAAAACGAAAAATGATTAGAAAACAATCGCTGAAAAAGAAAATGCGTGGAAAAAAAAATTATTTTACTCCTTTGTTGAATCGCCGAGAAGAAGCCTGAAAAATGAAATAGACGAACTGTTAATATCAACAATTATCTTCAAAAAAGAAAAGTCCTAATGAAGAAGTGAAATCGCTTAGAAGAAATCTATAGCCTGAAATTAAGCAAATTACTGGAAAAGTGCTGGAAAGGATCAACGATGAAGCCAAAGGCTCACAGTACAATCCTTTACAATCACAACCAGAAAATCATAATGTTCCGATCCTTTGCTTCCTAGCAAAGAAGCGTTAAAAAAGGATTTGTTGATTTTATTCCTCGTCTTTTTTTTTTTTTTTTTTTTTTTTTTTTTGCATCAGAAATGGAAAAAAAATAAAATAAAATCATTTCAATTCCTTCACACACCGCATGAGACAGTATATGAAGGGTGCACAAAAGCAGACGAAAGCAGGCAATCTTCTTTCTCATCCTCCTATCTTTTAATATACGCACTTGGTGTACTTCACTTTGCTCTTAGAAAAAAACTGAAAAGAGAAAAAAAAAAAAAAATCTCGAGATTTTTTTTATACTTTTTATATTACTTTGGAGAACCGGAATGTGCTATGAAGTTGTTTACACTCAGGAAGAAGGGATGAAAAAAAAATAGAAAGTGAGTTTATAGCTGAAGGAATATTAAGGGAGGAATTTTCTCCTGTCGGGCATGAATTTAAAAAAAAGAAAAAAAAATATTTTGGGTCACCCTGTAAGTCACCGATATAAAACTCGACCGACGATCGTTTTATTTATTACAAGTCTTCCTTATATCACATCTGGGAATTTAATCACACTCGGGTGCGCTCGATATAACACAAGCGTTAATCTTATTTGACTATTCTATTTATGAGAATATAATAAGGGAGTGAAAGCAACTGGTAGGTTTGCCATCAGGAAAAAAGACAACTACTCAATCTCCATCGATCACCATCAATAAACTATTGCATTTATTCCCCCTCTCCTCCGAGCCGAAAAAAAAAAAAAAAAAAAAAAAAGCCGACACTTATTACAAAACAACGAAGTCTGCGGTTTGTGATAAGAAAAATTATAATGCACAAAAGAAGGGTAAAATTCTGTTTAAACAAAAAAAAAAAAAAAAAAAATCTGTTGTCATCAAAACAAACAACAAAGGCTATTTGGCATTAGCTTGCCAAATCAAGGCAGGGAGTTTCACATACTCCATTTCGTAGAAATAACAAGCTCAAATATGTTTATGAGTGACTTAGAAACCCGGGTTTCCCAATTATAAAAAAAAGTAAGAAAAAGTCCGGTCAATCAAAAAATAAAGGAAAAAAGGAAATCATTCCTTTTTTTTTTTTTTTGCTCCGTGGGAAACTTCATGAATCAAAAATTGATAAACCGGTCGTTACGGAGGCAGACTTAAAGTATAAGTTTTGGATTAAACGAGACAAATAATATTATAATAAGATTAAACCCCGCAACATCGAAGTTAACATAACAATGTTATATTTTGTCTATGGTTTTGCTTATTTCTCATTCCTTTTGTCCACGCCCTTTTCCCTTTGTCTGAAAAAGTAAAAAGAGGAAACTTACTTATCTAGTCTTGTGTTATTTAAACAAGTCCTCTTTCTTTGAAGTATGTGAATAATTAAGGTTCTGACGGAGGTTGGTTCTTAGAAAGTAAAAGAGGATGAAAAGTTCTGAGCCTCTCTATCTTGAAAAAATTATTGGAAAAAGCCAAGAAAAAAAAAGTTTCAGAGTTTTTCCTGTTAGACCGTTTAATTATCCGCTAGACTGCATATTCTTCGATCGTGATAAGAAAAATAAAAAAATAAAAAACAGAAGCGTATAATTAAAACGATATTTTGAGATCCATGTGTTGTTCATTAGGGGGAGTATAAGGAAAAAAGTCAGTTAACTATACGGATAATGAATTGTCCAGAGAACTGATTAATAATCTCCATGATTGGTCATGCATCTAACAGAAATTGGGAGACTAATTACACAGCTAAGCGATGTAGAAACAGAGATTTAGCTTTAACGAAATGACTATGATGTAGCCGTAGAGCTATCTGGTGCAGCAGAAACTTTCGAATATGCTAACAGGTATGCTGAGTCTTAAAAAAATATTTAAAGATTAAGTCGACGTTCTTTGCTAAAAAGTTAATTAAATAACTCGAAAATAATTTCAAAATTGACGTTTCGTCCTTTTTTAATTTTAGGATTAAAATAAAATAACAGGTCATATTTTTAAGTGTCACACAAAAATAATACAGTGGCTGTGCTATGGGAGGAGCGTTTTCTCCAATTTTCTCGGACTTTGTAATGAACGATGTACTTGAAGAATATTTCGAACTAATTGATTTTCCGTTACCCCTCTTCTGCTTATATGTTGATGACAGCTCCACAGGATTACTAAAGGGTCACGTATAGTCGTCTTTGGTCATTCTGAATTCTACAGCTTGATATTCAGATCTACTGTCAAAATGGAGATAGATGGCAGATTGCCTTTTCTCGACATCGATTTAATTAACGACAATAATGACATTAAAGTCTATTATTACTAGAAACCAAGCGCGGGTGATCAGATATTGTATTTTTACAGTTGTCATTCCTTAAACCAATGACTGCCAGTTACTCCTCAGTTTATCGATAAAGTGTTACTGTTACTCTCAGAAGAATACGTCGATGAAAATATCAAGAAATTAACCCAGCCGTTTTTAAAGAATGACTATCCGAAATCTTTCATTAACATTATCATAAAGAAAGCTTTAGATAAGCACTTGCTTCGAAATAAACCTGAGTTAAGGGTACAACCCATGGTTGTGGAAGAGACAGTTCTTCGACGATACGTTAAAGTCCAACACTATAAATAGGTAGCTCCTAAATTAAAGCTAATCTTTAGGAATACGAATATTAGGCTAGCATTTTATAATGAAAAAACGAATCAACAATTTTTCGGAAGGGTAAAGGACAATCAAGATCCAGTTTTACTTCAGTCGAATGTGATGTACAAGTACGAAGTCCCGTGCAGATGTTATTTCGGTAGAACGTGTCAATAATTAAAAGACCTAGGCTTTATCAACATAAAAACGACAGTAAGAAGATGTTGGAGAAAATCGATAGCAACACCAAAAAGGGTACCGGACCTTTGCAATACGGGGGGTGGAACCAAGCATAAAGTGTTACGGGAGAAGGTTCGAGTTGTAGATAAGGAGCCAAACGGTTATAAAAGATGCTTTTTAGAAATGTCCCATATATAATAAAATGTTCCTAACCTTAATATTCAGACGGACTACGCAAAATATCACGACGCTTTCACCAATCGATTGGAACACACCGCGTTCCTCCATTTTTGTTTTTACTCTATGGTTATTGCAAATGGCCATAAAACTCCTTTGGCGTTCCCGGATTCAAACTAATTATGCGACTAGGATGTTAATTTAAGCTTTAATTCATGAATTTTTGATTGGGACTCATGTAGAATGCATTTATATGTCAAACCTTTTATAGTAGTTTATTTTTGGGAGCGGAATTTTTATGTTTACAATCGATACTTAAGCATGTTCTGAATTAGTTGCTCTTGCTGTTGCTTTTTTTATTGTTTTATTATTGTGATATTTTTGTGTGGCACTATTGTCTTTTGCTTTCTTTTAGATTTGACCTGTTATTTTACTTTAATTTTGAAGATGTCTTCATAGTTAAAAACGGGCGAAACGTCGATTTTGCAATTCTGTACTAGGCAGGTTAACTGAGCTATACTATATCCACCACAATCGGGCAAGGAGATATATTCTTTTGAATCGCTGCCTGAACCGGTTTTGAGCTGCAGCGGATCAAAAGAGTGTTTCTCCTTGCACGATTGTGATGGACATAGCTCAGTTGACCTGTCTAGTATAGAATTATTTGCGAGTAATTCAATTAACTCTTTAGCCAAGAACGTCGACAATCTTTAAATGAAATAAAAGGGTTAGCCCTACGATAATTTAAAATATTTAAATATCTTTAAAAAAAATTATCTAATATGCTGGAATCAAAGAACACATATTTGCCGAATATCAATAGGTAGTATCTCGTGAAAGTATAGCTTCAGAAGTATTTTTACTCCATTATTTTCACATTCGAAAACCATAACCATTTTAAAGGGTGAAAGACATAAGAAGGAAGTGCCAAATTCACTCCACCGCTTATTATACAGAAAACCAACACAACGTCTAGCAAAATACGAAAGGAACCACAGACACGTCAAATGTGAAGCTTTTCGTGTAAAGAAAATTCCCTACTCCCCGTATATACTGCATCTGCAAATCGTGTAAACTGCTCGGGAGGAAGGCAAACATTATAGAAGGGATTAAAAAGTGGATGGGGTGGTAAAACAAATCGGTAGGGCTTCAATGAAAAATGATGCGAATGTCAAACCAAGAGAATGATTACAACATGCTAAGATTTTATCAAAAACTTTGTGTAAATCTGGTTGTGATGTTGAGATTTATGAGAAAATAATTAGATAATAAGTAAAAATTTTCCGTCTTCAGAAAAAGAAAGAGTCACTTTATAATTACCATTTCTTGGGATGGATCCAATCATCTTTTTACGTAACGGATCATCCCACGTGTCACCATGACTCGTGTTTATGGAAAATCATGGTATTGTGTTTATGTGCACATACAGAAATTCCTTAATTCTATGGAAGTTTCTTAATGAAATTTCTTAACCCTCTACTGGATCAATAGATTATAAAACAATTGCTTGGCGCTAGAAAGTTCGAAAAGTTAAATCTTAAGCTACAATGAAACATGCGACTGTCTTGTAATTACAATAAGAGCTGCTCTTTCTCTAATCAGCCCTTTTATTATTCATAGATCGAAATATCGTCGCTAAGTTTAGTTTTCGAAGTTTAGGGGCAAAGGAAAATAAAATGGGGAGAGAGAAAAAAAAGACGACGAAGCGATGATGTCCGATGTGCGTAAGCTTTTACCGTCCTTGCCTGAGGCAAAAGAAACCCGATGTCTTTTCATATAAAACACTTAAGTATAATAAATCTTTTAAAAAATTCAGACCGAAGATATTGAGAGTTTTTCATCACAATTCTTAACCTTTTTATTTTCAGCCGGATACACCCTGGGATTTCAGTCCTTTTTCCAAACCGCAATAAATCCTAACGCTTTTGGATTTAGGCATCTGATTCTGTCCGCGAATGAGGTTTTCTTCGCACCTCCATCCTTTTATTTCCGATTCTTTTGGGATTCGTAAGAAAATAAAAAAAAAATCGCCGAGTGCAAAGCCAATCCGTGACCAGCAAACTTACATTCCGTTTTGTCCCCGAACATGCAAGTCAGAGAACGGATCGTCCTCGTGTTTTGTCTGGTTCGACGACTCCCAAGAATTTTTCCATTTTCTTCAAAAATTCTTCTATCAGTTTTTGGTTTTGTATTCTTTCTTTCTTTTTTTTTTTTCGTTTTATTTCCCTTTCGTCCTCTGAATTTTTTTTTCTTTTCAGATATAGACTCAATCCATAGGTTGGAATTTCAAGTATTTCATTACCGCATGAAATTCATTTTTTCCGAAACGAGCAAATTAGCATTTGTTTGGGATTCGAACCGCTTTTCGCTTATTCAGCCCTTTCTGGAAAAAGATAGTTAAAAATAATGAGGTATGGAAAATATATAATTAAAAAAGAGCCGGTTAAAGGCTTTCATGTCCGCAACATTGTGACGAGGCCGCTGTGTACCATTTGTTCAATTATTATAAATGAAAAATGAGTTTATTTACAAAGAGCAACCTTTATTTACTTCTTTATAGCCTTTGTTCTTTTTATCCTTAATTTTATTTAGTGACGGGGTAAGAATCCTTTCAGTCTCGGCCACGACTTTTTTAACGCATCAATCATTCTCTTCCCTTCTCTCTCTTTCCCCCTTGTTTCTCGTAACGGTAAAGCCGCAAACACATCATCTTTCTAACTGGATTTTACCTTTTTGATCCGTTTTTATTTTCTTTTACGAGCTATCCTCACATTTTCCTCTGGATAGTTTCATGTCTCTGAAATGGAATGAGAAGCCTTATATCTTCAAAGCCGCTCAAGCAAAGAGCAAATTATCGATATTTACCTAACATATTTTTATGTTAGTTTAGAGATAGTTACCTTAGGATGCATGGGCCATAAGAATATATGGCCTATGATACTTGCCTTAGGATACATTCATTCTTAGGAAATGTAGTCGAGGGTGCTTACGGTTAGCTTAGATTAGGTTAGGTTAAGTTAAGTTAGGTAACCTCGAACATTATGTTAGGTTGCCCAACATCGCTGCCGAATAGCGTCTGCAAGGTAAACTTTCATGTAAGGTCCAGTCAGGAAAAGATATGTCTTGGAAAAGTTTTGTTTGCAACAAACCGGAATGTTTCATGGCAAAACAAAAATGCTTCTTGACAACGGACAGGTGACAGGTTGTTTCTGGATAAGATATTTTTATTGCTTTCGCATAGTTTCTAAGAAAATATCTTGTTAGGCCTACAAAATATTTCGTTTTCGCATTAACAATTTCTTTTTTCTGAGTGTAAAATCATACATTCCCTATTGTCAAATAAAATATTCCTTAATGATTACATCAGTGACGCCTATGTGTACATGTAAATCATGAAAATTACTAGTTAAATTTAAGAATTAAAAACTTATAGAAGCCCTTTTTTGTCGTCGGGCTATTACGGAAACTCTGAAGCTTCAATGTTTATTGCTAATCGCCGAATGTCATTTTAAAGTGAAACTGAACAATGTCAAGTTCCAACCTGGCGATGACAAGTTCAAACTCGACAAAGGTTTAAATCTGCCATTGTCAGGTTCCAATTTGACACTGTCAGGTTTAAACTTAAGTAATAAATGCTGATGGCATTGACAATGGTAAGTTTGAACCTGCCATTTTGAATTCCAACAACGGTTTAATAATACATCAGAAATATCCCATTAAACAATCTCCTTTTTCTTCCCCACACAATTTTTCAACAGGTCCAAATAAACTATGAACGCTGCAACATATTCCTACGTTCCAAAAAAAAAAAAAAAAAACGGATAACAAGATCTGAGATCACCCTAAAGTATTAAAATTCATCAAAAAAACCTGTTTCTTTTATTAATGTTTTAATAAAGGAAAGAAATCATCGTTTGTTTAAAAGCTCACGGGGCTTTTGAATTTTTAAAAACTTCTACCTGTTCTTCGCGGTGACCCCATGGGAACGATAGGGGGCTCTTTGTATGCATTCTCCAACACAAACGAGAATATCCTTTTTATTTCTTTTCTCAACTAAGCATTTTCGAATTGGGAATAAAACAGCGCTAAATGATTCTAATGAATGGAAAAAGCGGAAGTGGAGCCGGAAAAACGTCATCGAACAAAATCGATGAAGGAGAACAAAAAAAAAAAAAACTTTCACGCCTATGGCAATCATTTTAACATTTTCCGACCGCAAAAGCTTCCGAAGCTTTGCAAATACAAGGAAAGGGCAGACTGCGTCATTACCTCAAGTTATCATTATCCCCACGTCATTGCCCGTGGAAATTGAATTTTAAATCGCGGTAGTTTCAAGTGAATTCGAGCTCCGGTTGCTTTTTACTTGAATGATGCAGTTGCATCCGTTTTTCTTCAATTTGAATGTAAATGACTTCTCGTCGTCTGCGACCGACTTTTTCTCATTATGATAATCATGTTCTGTGGAGGAAAAAAAATCCAATTAGAAGAGACATATCAGTTCCTGCGCCTGGAAAAACTGGCTCTTTATCTCGTCGCCCCTAGAGGATGTTGTTTGCCGCAACCCGCATTCAAATATTTCTTCAAAATTTTGCTCAAACATTTTTTTTTTTGGAACGGGAACGTTTATAACAGTCGAACAAGTAAATTTCTTATTTTGTTTCGTTTTATTTTGAGAAAAGTCATCGAAAGGACTTCGAAAAAATTAAGAAGAGGAGGATTAAAATTTATATTTGTTTTCTCCACTGCATGGTGACAGTTTGAAAACAGAAAAGAAGGTAATTTTGTTAATTTTGCACAAGTCAAAAAGAGACTGAGAAATCAAACATCTGT
Organism: Liposcelis bostrychophila; assembly: GCA_037577465.1. Classification (NCBI taxonomy): domain Eukaryota; kingdom Metazoa; phylum Arthropoda; class Insecta; order Psocodea; family Liposcelididae; genus Liposcelis; species Liposcelis bostrychophila. The sequence continues at coordinate 13,256,211 of CM075210.1, forward strand.
TGTACTGATAAAGAATGCCGCAAGTTAAAAAAGTTATCCAGACTCTGTTTGCTTTAAAAAAAAAATACAAAAAAAAAAAAAAATAAATAAATAAATAAAAACAAGTAGCCGCTCTTAACAACTTCATGTAGGAGAAACGTTGTGCAAATCTCGCCGGAGAAAGGAGAAAATGGGTTGATAAAGCGTTGAAGCAGAGAAAAGAATTACAGTCTGTCGAACTGTTTTCAAACCCTGTTGCAGCATCCCGTATAAGAGTAGAGAGAGAGAGAGAGAAAAAAAAGTCGTATAAAAGGATGAATAATTCCGAGTCAGATTTTAAGATTTGTTTGTTCTCATCTTTGTCTGCTTTCATATTTGATTTTGTCCAGGATGAAGGAGGCGTTGATCCAGAAAATATAATATTTTTTTCATTACTGAAAAATATTTTGAATAATTCAATAAAATTTTCTTCGTTTACTTTAACCTTTTTTTCAGGATGAATGGGGATCGGAATGATGATAAAATTTTTATCGGATTGTGAACTCTGACTTTGTCTCTGGGTACGTTTAGACAGTACTGATCAACTGTCCATATAAAATTATTTTGTGGGAGGCTTCCTTTCTCGGAAACTGCATAAACGTAGGGATGGGCGATCAAGAAGGTCAAAAAATTATACGAGAAATCGGAGTCAAATACGCGATTGGTCCATTTTTATTTTTTTATTTTATTTTTTTTAAATTTTCGACGGGCATAATTGGAGATTCAAAGCGAAAGGCCTTAACGGCTTTTGCCATCTGGAAATCCAAAATTTTTTTCTCAATTTTTTTGAACTTCTGCTTTTTTTTTAATTTTAAAGTATTCATTTAAAGAAAAGTGATAATAATTACAAAAAAGATTAATGACGAAAAAAAAAAATGCATTAGAAAAAATTGTACTAGAAATTTTAGATTAGAAAAAATCAATTAGGAAATTCTTTTTAGGAAAATTAGGTTTAGGAAATTTGGAGGTTAGGAAAAATAAATGAGAAAAAAAATACATTAAGAAAAATTGTATTACGAATTTTAGATTAGGAAAAGTGAATTAGGAAAAACGGTCAGGAACGGTAAGAAGGTCTTGACCACTGAATTCAGGAGTTGAAACCTTGAAACCTAGTAAATTAGCCTCAAAAATCAAAAGTTGCTTTTGCCAAACCTGAAGTTTGTAAACAGGGAAAAAACGAGCGGAAGTAAGGATGATAATTTTGAAAGGAAGAATATATACGAAAGGCTCTACGATCTCTTTTTACGAAACTACCATTGAAACTACGGTTGGCAAATTGCTTTCGACCCAGATGTTCAAATAATGACAATTAAAACGTTATCGCTTCTGATTCTGAAATGCTAGATATAGGTGACCTACTTTGAAGGAATCTTACATACGGTTAAGGTTATATAAACAAAAGAAGCCAAGAAACACAATTCGATTCAGGAATGCAATAATATAAGCGGAAAGTAGTACAGCAAAGGGGGAAGCTTCAAGAAATTGCTTTGATTAATGTTTTTATTTCGATGCATCAGTAACTGATATATGTTAATAAGCAGTCAGGTGAAAACAACTCTGAGAAATTTTGCAAAGCAAAGATAGAGAAAATAATTGGAAATCGAATTTTCCAGGAATTTTTTACTGCATTTTTTCCTTATCGGTACATAATTTTTCCCCTGTATATAACTTATTCCAAGCAGTTGTTTTCTTTAGAAAATTGTCATGGATCATGCTTCGCTTCGCTCACTAGCGCATGAAATTGAATAAAAAACTCCAAGATTGTAATCAAAGAGATCGTATCCGCTTAAAAAAATCTTTTCCTTTTCAAAAAAAAAAAAAACAAGAATGCCTCTGCGGCGCACGTTCCGCTTTCATGTCCTCCTTTGACAAAGGTCGCCCTTGGGCCTTCCAAACTCAGCTTAGCCTTCACATTTTGGCGCTTCAACTGCACAGGAACGTATACTAAGTTTACATCAGTTTAAGCCGTTTACGGCTTAAGAACTTCGGCATCTCACAATCTTCAAAACCGGAAAAAATGATCCTTTTAAAATTTCTGATGATTAATAACGGTTTAGTAATAAATTAAATTTAATAAAACGCCCATAAAAACACAAAAATGATTTACGCATCTACTCTAGGTTTCGAGTCTGCACCTCATTCTAGACTTACAAAAAGTGCAACATTGTATTGAGGTGAACTTTTTTCAGTACATCCTAATGCTTTAGATGCCACCCGTACAAAAAAGATATGCATAAAATAATATAAATGGCCAAAAAAAAAAAAAAAAAAAAAAAGAAGAATGTACTGCAGGACTCACCATCTTCGAGATTTCTTCTGGAAATGAGATGCCTCAACTGATTACGGGTAGGTTTTGTTTTTCCGCAATCTTGTTTCTCTCTTACAATCTTGCTTCTCCGCTGAATGAAATGGAGGTGGCTACAGCTCATTTGTAGTTAATCGGGGGTTGCATTACTTTCGAAACACTCCCGTGAGTAGTCTTTTAGACTACTACTTAAAAAAAAGAAAGGTACTTTAAATCCCTAACCTACCAAACCGACCGAACAAAGGTCAACCCTGTGCGAAAGTGACCTACGGAACTCTACACGGAAAATCGAAAAAAAATTAAACGCGCGAAGCAACCCCCTAAAAGAAAAACCAAACATCACCATCTGAAAAAAGGAAAAAAATTTAATTAATTAAGAATACTCATAACTTAAAAGTTTGGATCGATTTTTAGAGATCCTAAGTTTGCAAGAGATCGAGTTAAAATGCAAACTATTGCATTTCAAGGGAGGAACCTGTATTTGTATTTCCAGAACTAAAAGAGTCAAATTATACGTGGTGCTTCTTTATTTGTGACCGTGTCCAAGAAAATGTTAATGCTCCGATCGTGGCCAAATGTTAATAGTCTCCCAGGGCTGTGGGGTTATTTCAAAACTTGCATTATAGTCTTGAAATATATTTTTTAGGATTTTAAGCAACCGAAGATATATTGAAATAAAGTATAATGTAACATTTTTTGTATATTGTTGAATCCTCTTTCCTCCCACACTTTCCATTTAATTTCCTCTCCCCCTCCCCCTACCAAAATTTTCTTTTATCGGACATAAAAATTGACTCCAGAAACGGAATCAGCAACCCAAGAAATGTTGAAATCAAGTATAATCTTTAAAATAATCAATTGCCCCTCCCCAGCCCTTTGGGCTGCTAAAGCCTTAACCAAAACAGTAATTATAGACTCGAATTTGGGAAACTAAGAAGTTATATTATCCGAATTTTCATGTCTCAGAAAATAAAATTGTAACTATATAACAACCCATCGAATAAACAACTTTCTTTTGAAACGATTACCTAAGAAACACCCCTCCCCTCCATTTCAGCCCCTTGGGGTCCAAAATCGGCACTGAAATTATAGCCATAGATTCTTCGTTTTCCAAAAGCAAAATGGCAAAAGCTTCAAGTCTGCGACCTTCCAACTTCACCCCATGCCTCTCTTAAAATTTAAAAATATTTTAAAAAAGCACTGATTAACAAAAACTGGAAGCAAATATGCTGATTTTTTTGTAACGGAATATAGAGATAAGAATATTTCAGGTTGGATAAAGTGGCTTTAACATTTGTGACAAAATCAAAAAGTGCTAGCAGAAGTAAAAATGAGTAAACTTCCAAAAAATTGCCAATTTTGGCACCCGTACAAAAGTGAAACAAGAATAAGATTCTAAATTCGATAAAAATTCGCAGCTTTCATATTTATACTACTTTAGTGTCCAAAAAACAATATCCATTTAATGAAATAAAAAATTCTTATTTTTACTGCCCAAAATAAACCTTAAATTATTTTGGAATTTCCTTTCAACTTTACCCTATTCTACGGTAACCTTTAATTTTCACCATTTCAAGATCATAAAATTTGGTTTCAAGATTCATAAAAATGAGGTAGCGACTATGAAATAAATAAAATATCTCATTTAATATTTCACATAGGCCTATACTGATTATTGTGAAATACATTGCTATTCAATATTCAGTCCGTTCCCAAATCAAAATTCTATGCTATTTTGAAACTTTATAAATTAATGTCCTCAAAAACACTATATTTTTTCTATAATTTACATACCTCAAAATAAATAGAAGTATCCAGCTCTTAGACTTCTAAGTAACAAAAAAGCACTAGGTTTCACAGCAAATAAAGTCAACTTTCATTCCAACTCAATTTGATTATGTTGGTGATGTTCATTCAGAGAGGAGGCCATAACGACTATTCTCCAGCAAATATTTCAATTGGCATCTGAAAAAAATGAAAAACATCTGGTACAGAAACAAAACATAGAGCCTTTACCAAAATATGAAATTAGTTAAAGCTCAAAGGTTTGCAGCTACAAGATTAAACGGGTAACAACAAAGATTATGATTTTGTAAAGCAAGGGTTTGACATAAACAGTTTCAAGATGTGAAATAACATAGGTATACTTCAATACATACTCATAACTTATTTCATTTGAAAGAATATTTTATTTCTTTTGCTTCAAAACTGTTTATGGTCATAATTAATAATGATTTAAATGTGAAATATACCTATTTGTATTTGACAAGCTAAAACTGTGAACCAAAAGCTACTGAGCAATAAACAGTCAAGTAAGAAAAATTGTAAAATTAACTTTCAAGTTTGCAAACCCAGACAATTAAAATTGAAAGCGATCAAAGTCTTCAATATTTAATTAAATAATTTTTGGAACATTGAGGTAATTCAAATAAAAATTGCTGCTTAAAAATGTGAAAAAGAATTCCTATCCAAAGTTCATTAAATCTCATAAAAACATATGTAATTTGAAGATCACAGTCAGGCATTAAAAAAAGGCAAAAAGTATTTTAGGCTAACCTGCCATGCAAAAGCAACAAAAATAATCTTGTTACTAATTTAACATTAAATACTGATGATGACAGTACAAAGGGACACATTTTATTGCAGCTTTAACCTCACATTCACCAACTTGGTGAATTAAATCTTTCTGACGCCATTTTAAGGTTATGGAGCTAAATGAAATTAACATGCAAGCACTTTGGTCATTTTACTAACTGTAGAGTACTACCATATAAAACGAATGAATTATGAATGTAAAACACACCCAACAATTCCTGTCTATTTTCGAAACCAGGAAGTATTATACTGGGTGTCTAATAAAAATAAAGGTACTTACAAGTACATATAAAAAAATCGAACAGCGTTTCATTACGTTCAGCATTGAAATGATATATTGGTCGAATTAAGTCACGTGACATTCCTTCGCCTTAGAGATGGAAAATATACGGTATACTTACTCCTGGAATATATATACCCATAAGCAAAGCATTGGAAATATGCAGTATATATATACTGTTTTGTGCTATTTTCCCGTCCCTGCCATGTTTACATCGCGTCGTAAAATAAAATAATCGTTGTTTTTTTTGTTCTTTTTCTCGAATGGCGTCTGTTTATGAAAGGAATGCAGCTCGATGTTAAGCTTAATTTTAATCGAAGAACGTAGTTTTTTTTCCGGTAAGGAGGAAAAAAACAAATTACTGTAACAATTAGCTTGTTAAACATTTTTTTAATTGATTTGTTACAGGGAAAATTTTGTGCTTATTTGTATTTCAAAGTAGATGGTTCAATGGAACATTTGAAAATGAAGTTGATTGGGAATAGAATTAAACCTTATTACCTTCTCAGACTTCAATTTTTTTCAAGCCAACACTGCCTTTGAAAATTATAATATTGAACTTAAGGGACCTAAAGTGTTTGAAAATTATTTGATTGGTGCAAATGATGAGGAAGAATTTTTGGGTAAGATAATTTTACAAAATTATAATAAAATCTGATTTAAAATGAAAATTTTGTATTACCGTAAAAGGCTTGGGTTGCCTACAATAAAATATTGCAGATAGTTTTTTATGGTTATAAGCACTTAGCACGGCTATATCATGGACTATGGGTTAACTTTAAGCACGAAATAACAAGAAATATAAATTGGGGAAGAATTTTCTGGGATTGCATCTGAGAAAGGTTTTTTATGTCTCCATTGATTTTAGTCTTGCTTTGTTAGATTTAAACTAAACAAAAATAGGCTAAAAGAACCTAAAAGAGGATTGACTCAATCCGGTCTAATCTGAATTCTAAAAGCTTGCATAAATAATCATTTAAGAGTTGATCCTGGGGGATAGCCCTATGAGTGTAATGAATGTGAAAAAAAGATGTGGTTTCAGATCAAATCTAGCTTCCCATTTACGAAAGGTTTATTTTGACAAAAAGCTAAAAATGAGGGAAAAAGCATTGTTGGGACAAAATATGAAACTCCCACCCAAGAATATGAGAAGCCGCCCAACATAAAAAAATTTCACAGAAAAGGAATATTATTGGCTAGTTGGAAAATTAAAAATATGAGACTATTGGCATTTTATTGTGAGTTTTAAAGGAGAGAATAAAATAAACTATAAACATTTTTTTCAGTAAATGCTTTATTAATCTTTTGTTCTCTATGGACTTTATGAATCTCTGAGTCTTGAAAACTCTGGGACTGTACCATCTCTTTGATTAGGCCAGTAACTTAGCTCATAGGTTCCAGTTCACATTTACAACTGTCATATTACAAAAATAATTTTTTTTAACGAAATTAATCCAGCATATATTTTTTTTTATTGTATTAGGTTGATTCAGATGAATTCCATGTATTAGAGCAAGTCAGTGCTGCTTCTGGGCAAACTGCTGCCATTCCTTGCATACCTGTAAGACAAATGCAATCGGACCAGCTAATGGCATGTTTTACCATGAGTCAGAACAAACTGGAAATTTTGTGTGAGTATTTTCCAGAGGTTTAGATTTAAGTTTTAAGAGGTTTGCTATTTTTTGTTTTTTTGATTAGGCCTAAATCCTTTCTTTTTTGTCTTTCATTAATTTTAAATTCTGCAAAGATGGAACAAAAAAAAAATTGTGAAAATTTTGCTAACTCAAAATTATTTGATGTTGTGCTCTTAACTTAAGCGTTCAAAATTTTCCAAAGATTTTTGAGTATTTTTAAATTGAAGACTTTTTTTAGTAGTTCATGGTGTAGGTAGATGATTTTAAGGAAATAACTGAAATGCTAATTTTTATTCTTAAAATAGTGAATTGTTTAGCCTCCATTTCAGAATTTTGTTGAACTCTTCCTTATACCAAAATATCTAGAATTCTAAAAAAGCATACCATTAGACATTTAAATTAGGAGCAATTTAATCCATGGTGCAAACATTTTTAATATGTATTGTTTTACACTACAATGACCAAGAAATTCCTCCCAATACATTCATGTATCAAATAATTTTTCTAATTTTGTTTTTACAAATTTTTGTACTGATTATTTTCTGCTATGCCTCTTATTGATGTGGTGTACTATAAATAATATAACGTGATCTTTTTTTTTTTTTTTTTTTTTTTAGATTTCCGTTAATTGGCATGTGCTTAAAAGCCTTTCATCCTAAGGCCCAGTTCCGGAATTAACATCACATTCAAAAATGTTTTGAAGGAATTTTAAATATATGTTGACAATCCTGTATTCACACTGAAAACGTCTCAAGAGGATTTAAAAAAAAAAAAAAAAACGTAGGTAATAAACCATTTTTTTTTTTTTTTTTTTTTTTTTTTTTTAATTTTTCAGAAATAACAATTTGAACAATTAATTTTTGTTTATTTTTTTGTTTTTTGTAGGACTGTAACATTTACGTCGGGTTGAAAAAAACGATGCAAATCGAGTTTTTGCTTGCTCACACGGATATGGGTTTCGATTCGAGATTCCCGGTTATGGGCCAGCTTGTAGTTCAATGCTTTGATCCGCACATTAAAAGGCACTTTTATTTGAATGGAATGTTGGATAAAAGATCGCTGTTGAACTCTTAATCGATTTTATTTCTTAAACGAAGGATTTGGATATTAATGAGTTTCTAAAGATTAATTCTAAATGCATTCATCAGACTAAATGCATTCTTCAGACTAACTCATTCTTTAGACTTTAATGCATTCATCAGTTAGGTGAGTTTTTTTTTATTTTGTTTGCCCAATGAAAAGCCTTACTAGTTAAAAAATTTATCTTAACTAACACGCTTTTAATTTTAAAGTTAGGCAGGCACTTTTAATTCAGAGCAGAGCAGAGCCCATGTTATCTCACATTACAGAAAGTATGATAAGTTATTTTTGCTTTTGGGGCAGACATTTAAGCAAAAATTATTTTCATTTCGTAACTCTTTAAGGTTGTTTTCAAAATCTGGCTTTTCTAATAATCATGCAGGATATCCATTCAGCTTTTGCTAAGTAAAAAATAAATTAAGCTTATTTTAAGAAGCGATGGAAGCGTGGTATCTAAGCCTCCACGCTATGACCTCATGAAAACTTATTTCTCTTTCGGCTTGTTTGAGTTTGCTAGACGCTGGATCTCCGTTACCAAGTGCTTTATCATTTTTAAAAATTGTTTATAATGAATCGGTCACTTTTTTATGGTTTTAATCCAGGTTTTAATTCTGGAAATAGAAATAGAGGTTCCTCCCTTAAAATGCAATAGTTTGCATTTAACTCGATCTCTTGCAAGCTTAGAATCTCCGCAAATCAATCCGTACTTTTAAGTTATCAGTATTCTTAATTAATATTTCTTTTTTCTTTTTTCAGATGCTGATGTTTGGTTTTTCTTCAGGGGGTTGCTTCGCGAGTTTAATTTTTTTTCGATTTTCCGAATAAAGTTCCGTAGGTCACTTTCGCACAGGGTTGACCTTTGTTCGGTCGGTTTGGTAGGTTAGGAATTTAAAGTACCTTCTTTTTTTTAAAGTAGTAGTCTAAAAGACTGCTCACGGGAGTGTTTCGAAAGTATGCAACCCCCGATAAACTACTAATGAGCTATCGCCACCTCCATTTCATTCAGCGGGGAAATAAAACCTACCGGTAATCAGTTGAGGCATCTCATTTCCATAAGAAATTTCGAAGATGGTGAGTCCTGCTATACATTCTTCTTTTTCTTTTTTTTTGGCCATTTGTATTATTTTATGATTATTTTTTTCGTTCGGGTGGCATTTAATACATTAGGATGTACAGACAAAAGTTCACCTCAGTACAATGTTGCACTTTTTGTAAGTCCAGAATGAGGTGCAGACCCGAAACTTCGTGTAGATGCGTAAATCATTTTTGTGTTTTTATGGGCAAAATATGCAGTACTTCCGGTGAAAATCTGAATTCTGTGCTTTGTCCCAAGTGACATTCTTGAGCTTCCCATGATTTGTTCTGGAGCACAGAAATTAATCAACGAATTTCACATTTCGATTTTTGCTTATCGTTAAACTGATATTTAGCTTGGTACTCTGGGCACCCTAGGGCTTTTTGAGAATCCTTGTGCTGAAGGACTGAAATGTTTAATACAAATATTTTGAATAGGCCTATTCTCTTTTCTTTTTTTATTTTTTTTTTATTTTCCAACAAACCTATAAAACTGCTTTAAGGCAGGGGGGGGGGGTGTTCTCTTTTCTATTGCTTAGGAAGTAAAAAAAAAAAGAAAACTACTGTTAAAGTCTATCTGAGCCTTGATTGCCTGAGCATCAGCCTGAGCCCTGAGCATTGTCTTGTGCTATTGCCTCAGTCTCAGATTAATTTTTGATGTCCGTGGATTAATTTTTGGTAATACATTACGGAAATTTCAAGATGCAGCCTGAAGACATCATTTTTTTTACGACAATCCTAGCAATCACTAAGGGGGGGGAGAAAGAAGATTTGAACAATTTCTATAAATTTTCTTCGGCAATTTCGAAATGCCGAAGTACAAAGAAAAAAAAAAGAGTACGCAAAAAAGTCTTTCTTTCTCCATTCCATTTTGAAGATGCTTTAGACAATATATTGTCACCGCATTCATATTTTCAAAAAAAGTAATACAAATTAGCATCATCATTTTTTTCCTTATCTCTGACCTACCACCGAATTCAGCAGAATCGCGTTTAACGAATTAAGGTCATGCTACGTTATGATTCTATAAAGTATCATGATTAAAGGGGAAAAAAGAAGGGAAAAAAGCGGAAAATATAGACTTTTTTCTTGCTCTCAGTTAATGCCTTCTTAAAGACAATTTCGATGGTTTTTATAAAAAGACTCGAGTGAACATTCGGTAACGTTCACGAGTCTCAATAAAGTGGCGGCGAGAATCATCTGTCAGTACGTCGGTCCCTCATTCTCAGAGGATCACAAACCAAGAAATTGCCTTCGTTCCCCAACAAATCCTTTTCATATCGCACGACAGATCTCGGCAACGGTGCTCTTTCAAGAGAGAAAAAAAAAAAAAAAAAAATATATATATAAAAAAAATAAAAAGATATTCAGATTTTTTTTTTTTTTTGAAATTGAAATTCGTATTTGATGTTTTTATATAAAAACTACGAACGACTTCTCCAAGACGATACTTTTGTTTTAAATATTGACACTTTTATCTCCCGGAGATGTGGTTTCTTTTTTCTTTCCTCTCAACCTTTTTTTTCTCTTTCTCTCTCTCGTCCTCTTTTGTCCTTCGATGGTGCTTTTAGTTTTTGATTTTTTTTTTCGAATCTATACAAAAAGTTTTTATTTCCCTTTTTAAAAAATTCAGATGTCAAAACACGGAAATTTGAAGCAAGCACAAAGGAAAAGGATGATGAAAAAAAAAAAAAAAAAAAGTGAGGTATCAGAAAAGCTGATCCGCAGGTACAAAAGGATGTAATTGAAATGAGATCACGGTATTATCGACAAACGTGGGAAGGTTTTAACGACTCCAAAAATTGAAAATTTCCATTGTACGACTCCCATGCCTGCGGCAATGACAACATTTCAACTCGTCAGCATTTTCTCTTACCCGTCTCGCCAGGGAACACCGATCCGACGGAAAATGCAGATCAAATGCCTTTTCAGGAATCGATTCACCCAGGAGAGACTTAATTTTTTTTTTTCTTTTTTTTCATTCGAAACTCTATCATCGAATACGATAATCAAGTTAACGATGAGCATGGGAGCACTGGAACCCATCAAAAGGATTTTCATATTGAAAATTCGCTTAATTAAACCATTTTTCGAACGAAACTACCGAAGTATAAAAGTCGGTAAACTCCAAAACGTAGATAATTAAAACCGTCCGAAAGAGGAAAGAGGAAAAAATAAAAAACGGAAAAGTTGAAAATCGGTTTAAAACATCTTTCATGCCCGAAGAAAACAAGCTTTTTCACAAAAATGAAAATCGAAATCGTTAGTTCACATTTTTGCAAAAGGGTCAAGAACAGCTGTATGTAACGAATAAAAAATAATGGTTTTCCAGAGGCCTTGGCGGATTGCACGAATGAGTCCGGCTGGACCGCCACAGGAACTCATAAGTCACTTGTCGGGAAATTATGGAGCTTAGTTTGGAATAATCTTAGTTTGCAGTTCCTGTAGACCTCTGAGTAACTTTGTTTAGCCGTTTGCCGTTTCCCTGTTTTCAGTTTAGACAGAATTAAGAAGAGTTACTGCTTTTCTAGAAAATGGGCTGCGGAATAAGCTTCGTTTTGGAAAGTTAGAAAAGGCAATAGGATATCGGTTTATGAAGTTTTATGCCGAGTTTAGAAAAGTGTGATAGTCTTAGTTGTAGTTTTTACAACAAGGTAGGTTAGGGTTGGATTTGTGCTAATTGCAATAACTGAAAGTATGTGGTAGTTTTTTTCCTCAAAAAAAAAAAAAAAAAAAAAAAAAATGGAATTTTTAAAAATTTTGCGGAGTTTTGTAGTTTGTGCATTTTGTTTTTCAACAGTATGCCGGTAAAATCATATCTTTTTTTCTTTTTTCATTCTGGTGAAACATTAGTTTTTATTAACTTTCGGAAAACTTTTTAATAACTACCTACGTATTTGAAAATTAAAAATAATTTTCAACTCCATTTTGTAACGTTTACTGTAAATAGGTTGTCCGAACTATTTTCCCACCGAAAAAGGTAACTTCATGGTGACATGTCGGGTTTTTTTCATTAGATACGGTCATTTTCCAGGACGATTTTATGAGATTTTTAACGTCAAAAGAATACCACCGGTAATACTGCATAATGTACCGTAGATTGGGGTGAAGTTGAAAGGAAATTCAAAAACAAATTCTAGTTTTATATTAGGTACTAAAAATAAAATTTTTTACTTAAGTATTGCAAAAAAAATATCCACTTAATGAAATAAAAAAAGTTTATTTTTAGTGCCTAAAATAAACCTAGAATTTTTTTTTTTTTTTAATTTCCTTTCAACTTCACCCCACCTTTGCAACTTCACCCCAATCTACGGTATTGTTGACGTCATTCTGGTTACGGAATACAAACGTCATGACTGTTATGATGACAAAAAATAATTCAGTGGTAGATATTATCAGTCATACTTGATCACGTCATTCTGACGTCGAAAATAGTCCCGGAAAGAGACCATTCTTGTCGTATATGGTATACATTACGTTACATTGCCTGTACGTATATGGTTTACATGACGTCTTCATTACGTTTAAAATGCATTACCTTTTTCGCCAGGTTTTTACATAAAATATTTTGTAAAATGTTTTTTTTTCTTTCTTTCTTTGAAAAATTTATAAGAAAGTTTAAATGTAAAATAAACTTTACCGAAAGACAGATTCAAGAATTCATCGTTGTTTTATGTACATGGTATGTGTCAGAAATTTCGGATTTCACTACGATTTTTAATCTCGCATGCCTGGGTAAATCCTGTAATCTTTATCACTTAAACTTTAAGAGCCTGGAAATACGCTAGATTTTGAAGAATTAATTTTTCTAACTAGCAAATATTCCAGAGTCGCAGTCGAAATGATTTTGATATTGCATAAAGGTTTTTGAACATATAGGGTGGGTCGAAAAACAAGAAATTTTTGAATTTGAAAACGCCTTATTTGGGAATCGATGCCTTTTTATACTACTATTATCCCTAATTTTTTTCAGATTTTTAAAGGACATCTTGAGCACGGAAAAAAAAGTACTGTAATTTTTACATTTTTATATGTAACTATGGAACTACATATAACTATGTGTAATTTGTACATATAACTATGTGTAATTTTTACATATAATATGTGTAATTTTTACATATAATAAATGTAAAAATTACACATAGTTATTAGTAGTTCCATAGTTACATATAAAAATGTAAAAATTACAGTACTTTTTTTTTCCGTGAGGTGCCGCAATGACCTTTAAATTTCCAAAAATCCCATTTGAGGACCAAAAATGAAAAATATTTTTTCGCGTAAAAGACTATTGTTTCCCATCGGAAATTTTGCGTAGATTACGAATTTGAAATCGAAAATTAGTTTTGGTGCACGATTTTTGAGCCACAGATAAAAAACCATAACCAGGTTTTCAGAGCTTTTAAATTTCTGCCTGTAGCTCAAAAACCGTGTACCAAAACTAATTTTTGACTTCAAATTCGTTATCTACCCAAAATTTTCGATAGGAATCGATGTTCTTCTACGCGAAAAAAAAATTTCATTTTTGGTCCTCGAATGGGCTTTTTGCTCCTCAAGGTCATTGCGGAACCTCAAGATACCCTTTAAAATATCTAAAAAAAAATTAGGGTTAATAGTATTATAAAAAGGCATCAATTCCCATATCAAGCGTTTTCAAATGCGAAAATTCGTGTTTTTTTACCCACCCTTAAACAAGTTGTCTGAAGCGCAGGTGAACTCGAACCGAAAAACGAGAACAGAATTTGCGACACTTAAAAATTTTAACGGTACAACATCATGTAACTAGCAGATAGACAGGTTTAAAACTGTATTTAAAGCAGTATAACAGACCATGAACTGCAACCCTAATGAGAAAGAGAGGGTGAAAGAGATCTGAGGTGTGGAAAACACTAGAAACCTACCACATTATCCCTTCTCTGAACATAGTATGAACATGTTCCCCTTTTGAGATTCAAGACTTCATTATTTCATCGGTCATGATTTTTGAATTAAGAAGACCGAGTCTTTGTCATTGTAATCACCTTTACCGCAATCTTTTCGGTTTTACAGTCCAATATTAAATCTTTAATTTTTTAAATTGATTTTTTCGTGAGAGTAAAAAAATAGTATATTATTAACCTAGGGAGGAAAATGAATTTGACTTACTAGGTTAAAAAAGATACTTTTCTTTACGAATCAATACTTAATCATTTAGAAAAACTAGAGAAAATGATTTGATAACTTGTAAGCAAAGTCTTCTATAAACAGGTTTAACATTGTTTTGTCCTGTGCGGAAAAACTCACTTTCCGCAATAGTTTAAAAACCGGAAAGTGGTTCTTTCCTACTATGAGTAATGAAAAAAATCATACTTAAGTTGAAAAAAATTAAAGACCAACAATGGTTATTAATATGAGCACCTGCTGTAAATGCTCTCAATGGGAAAGGACATAGCCAAGAGAGACCATAATTTTATGACTAGTCGCTGGAGGTCTGTTGTCAAGACACCATTAGATCTGTTGTTATTATTAAAACAATGACCAATCTAATAATTTAATGCAAATATTTTTTGCACAAAAATTTACTTTGACTTTTTAGAATAGCAAGTCGATTTGTTTTCACGTCTGCCCAGAATTGCCCTATTTGAACCAACGCCGATCGACGAATAAACAACCGGAAAACATAAAACAAAAAAGAGAAGGATCCGGCAATCAAACACAAGCTTTAGAGGAAACCCATCGTTCCGAAAAAATTCCATCAATGCCTTGCACGTATTCTACGAATCTTCCATATAACTCAAAATATTAGACTAGACCAAAAACGGTAAATCGATCAAGCTATTAACCGCCAGCCATATTTATATTACCGCTTTATTTTTATTTATCGTCTATGAGAGGAAAAAAAAAAAAAAAAAAAAACCGCCAGACTAGGGATGAGTACATACCGATAAAAAGGAAAAAGGAAAGGAACTCTAGTTTGCCGCGTCGACTCGAGATAGAACGTCGAGAGTCAAAATCGATGGAAATTTCGCACGAAAGCTCAGTCGCTTTCCCGCTTTCGTTCCCCGTGTTTGTTTTCGAATTCTCGTTCATGTCAACGTCGTGGATTACGATCCACGAGGATTGAGTCGTAAGATTTTCCAAGTGTGTTTTTGTTTATTTTTTTCTTTTCGTTTCGTTTAAAAAAAAAAATTAAATTAAAATTTGGTGCGATCAATACTTTATGTGGACTTTAAATTGTTCAACTGATAAAATTTGACTAAAGGTAAGGGAAATTTTCATTAAAAAATTAAAAAAAAAATTAAACGACAATAACAAAGGATCACGAATTTGACCTAAAAATCTTGAAACTTCTTTAAAAAAAAAAAAAAAACTTTTTTAAAGTGAACGGGTCTATTAAATATTATTTATTAAATAATTAAAAACTTTACGACTTTAGAGAAAAAATAAATAAATAAATAAATAAATAAATAAGTAAAACAAAACTTTTTCACAACGATTTAATCTGATTAAATTATTTAAAGCTTTAAAATGGATTATCCTTTTAATTTAATTAAAATATAAATTCTCAGGAACTGCAATCACCGTTAAAATTAAAATTAATTTTAGGTGCTTAGCGGGATCTACAAAAAGTGGAACGATTTATAGCGGCTAAAACAAACCATAATGATATAAAATAGAAAAACAAAACTTTTTTTTTTTTTTTTTTTTTTTTTTTGCGGTTTGGAAGAAATTGTGCCAAATGGTATGCAGGTTTAAGGACAAACAAATGCGGAGCCTTTTTACATTTCCGAAACCCTTTAAGCGATTAATACGTAACGTTATAAAGCTACTGTAAAAACCGCTAATAAAATATGACGGTGTTAAAAACTTTTCGGAGGAGAAAGGAAAAACAAACAACAACAACAAAACACGAGAGGAAAAAAGGCTTAAAAACTAATAGTGATTGCGAAGCAGGCGCCTCTCCGGTAATTATTGTTATGAGCCTATCTATCTACAAGTTTTTGAAAACTGTATTAAATATTTAAAACGACCACGCCAATTAAGAAGAGCGAAACTTTTCTCTCTCTCCCCTTTTTTTTACGATATTAAATTGTTGGAATAATTTTATCTTTTTTTCTGGAAAATGTCGAATCATTGATGGTTGACTGAGATAATAAAGTAAAATGGATTTTCCATTTAATTTTTTTGCTTTATCCACGGCTGAGAGGAAAAGCATTATTATTTCGAAAAAAAAAAAAAATTTTTTTCCCTTTACTTTCTCAACTTTCTTACCGTTGGAAACTAGTTTTTAGCGAGGCCTCGCTAAAAAAGCGAGGTAAATTTGAAATAAAAGACCATAAAAACTTGTAAAATTAGGATGGAGAATTTAATGGGCTAAAATTTAAAGGCCAATTATAAATTTTCAGACATTATTTATCGATTATTTTGGGAGTCCGCGAAACTCAAAAATTGGTAAATTGTATAGTAAATTAGGTTGATATCTGCTGGCACGTGTTATCAGCCAAATGGCGCAACGGACAGAATTCTAAGAAGGCCTTAGACTTATTTATGGTCTAAAATCTTAAGCCTTATTTCTGCTAACTATATATGACCGATTAATGTTGTGAATAAAATGAAATCAGTTAGAGGGCATAAAAATATTACAGAACGAACGTGTTAAAGAATAAGTTAATTTGCACCCTATAAGGGTGATGCAAATTCACTATGGAATGTTGGACCAATATGTTGGTACAATAAGTTGGACAAACATGTTGTACCAACTTGTTTAGCAAACGAACGAATCGACTATTGCAGAATTTATTCCTACGCCGAAATTAGTTTGGAATAATGGTCTAACAAGTTGGTACAAGTTGGTGCAAGTTGGACAAACATGTTGGTACAACAATTCCTTTGACATTCCCTTGTTATACTAACATGTTGGTCTAAAACATTTTTTTGGAAAAAAAGTTTTTATAGAATTTTTTTCTAAGGTGCAAATTCACAATGGGATGTTGGACCAACATGTTGGTACAACAAGTTAGACCAACATGTTTTACCAACTGGTTGTACCAACTTGTTGGACCAACATTCCACACTAATTTCGACGTAAAAGTAAATTCTGCAATAGTCGATTCGTTGTTCATGTTGGTCCAACATTCCATAGTGAATTTGCACCCCTACAAAAATTCTAAAAAATTTCTTTGTAAAAATTTTTTATAATTCTTTAAAATTTTTTTCTAAGGGTGCAAATTCACTAAGGAACGTTGGATCAACATGTTGGTACAACAAGTTGGACCAACATGTACCAACTTGTTGCACCAACATTCCACACTAATTTCGGCGTAGGAGTAAATTCTGCAATAGTCGATTCGTTCGTTTGTCAAACATGTTGGTACAACAACTTGGTACAACAAGTTTGTCCAACTTGTGGTACCAACATGTTGGTCCAACATTCCATAGTGAATTTGCTCCCTAGGAGTTAATTCTGCAATAGTCGATTCGTTCGTTTGTCAACCATTTTGGTACAACATGTTGTACCAACTTGTTTGACCAACATTTGACACTAATTTCGGCGTAGGAGGAAATTCTACAATAGTCTATTCATTCGATTGTCAAACAAGTTGACACAACATGTTGGTCCAACTTGTACTAAAATGTTCGTCCAACATTCCATAGTGAATTTGCACCCTTAGCTAACACGTTTTTCGAACAATATGCTGGGGCAAAATGTCACAGAAAATAATTAAGAATTTCTTCTTCTGCATTAAAACAATCCCAAACATTTTAGTTCATATTTTGCCTTGCAATAGCTAGAAAAAAAAGTAAGCGAAAATAATTATAAGAAAATGTTGGCTAACATTTTTTCTAAAATATTGTTTCCTAAAAAGTTGGAGAGAACGTTCACGAAATTTAAAGAAGAATACCAGAAGAAAGTCGGGGAAAAATTAAGAAAAATTGAATTTTTTTTTAACCGGATGAAATAGACGGGAAAAGTATCATGTTAGACAAACATAGAGAAAAATGCTAGCTACCGTCCATCTCCGACATAAAAGGGAGAAAAGAGGGGGAAAAAAAGCCGAATTGTATCTTTTTTCCTAACCGAGCAACCTGACTTAAGAGGGCGCACGCACCAGAACCGTTGTTTTTCTGACGGGATCAATTCCTTCCTATGAATATTATTAATAAACTTTTTTAATATGACTTTTGTACTTTTATATGAGACGATTTCTTTTCTTCACCCGTTAAAAAGTTTTTCTTTTTTTTTTTTTTCGGAAAACTTAATCGAAAACTATTTATTGGCTGTCAACTTTGTTGTGGTGAGTTATGATCTTTTTATTTATTGTCGGGATTTTTTTTTTTTTCGGAAAGAAAAAAAAAAGCGGTGAAACTTTGAGAAAAGGATAAATCTTTTTTTTTTTTTTTTTTTTTCCTTGCGATTTCAAGATCGATGACATGCAAAGATTTTAAAAAAGGGACAAGTCTATTTTCTTTGAAAGGGATGAAGGATTTTAGATGGTTTTTCCATTCGAAAACACTGAGTTTAATCCGGATTTTCGGAATGGACCCCCTCAAAACACCTGACGCGAAAATTTACAACACGCCTCTCCCTATTGTTTACGTTTAATTTTCCTATTTTATATGACAAAAAACTATAAGCGAGCATAGGAAAAAAAAATGGGAGAGCGAGGAAATAAGGGAAAGAAGAGTTTTATTATTCATGAGGAAGAGACAAAGTTTCAATAACCTGATTACTTCATTGAGTTTCCATTGGGTTTTCAAGGGAAATCACATCTTTCTCGCACTTTTAGGAATCAAACGAGGTGAAATTCGTCTTTAGCTTATGCGTTTATAAGACGGTGTTTATGATACAAGAAGCTCCTTATTTAAGATGTTTTTTATGCATAATTCGTTTATTAAACGCGAGCAAGGCTTATGTATAATATTATGCGGGAGCGATATTATTGGCGGCTTTACGTAAGAAATTTTTATTTTAAGATTCTATGGAAGCTTTGTTGAATTAAAATTTGCATTTTTAGTCTTTGATTGCAGTTATGTCGGGTTTATTAAAAGGGAATGATTTCCTAAAGGAAAATCCTGATTATAGAATACGGTACATTCCGTTTTTATGAAAATTTTGATTTTAATAGATGCATTTCCATAGGAGGCATTAGAGGGGTGCTAGCCCTCCAAGAAATTAAGGAATTTCCATTTTTATTTTAAAAAAATAGCACCCCTCCAGATGTAACAGCTACTAATATTTCCATTCTTTTTTTGGTTTCTCGAAAATTGAAAAAATCAGCTGACACGACTTTTTCTATATTCGATTTTGAGCTGCAAAATATTTACAGCCTAAAATTTTTAGGACTGTTAATTTTAATTTTGGATTGGCTTCAAAAATCTTTATATTTTTTTATTAAAAAGAACGCTTCTTTTCATACATACAGTTCTTTTGTCCATTTTAATGAACTGGAAAAAGGGTCATCTTTAAAAAAATTCGCCACAACATTTTGGTCAGATGATAAAACATCATAGTTTGTGTTTGAAAAAAAAAATGAAATAAAATAAAATAAAAACCCCAAAGCTTCCGGGAAAACTAAATAATTTCAGGTCGCTTTCATCCTTTCTTCTGTACAAAGCAAGTTTAAATTCATTTCTCTTCCAGGAGAAAAAAAAAAAAAAAGCTGGATTCGCTCAATATCTCCATTCCCATTGGAACTCGAGAGGGGGTGAGAAGATTAGGAAAAAAGGGTCCACTTGATGAAAAACATCGTTACTGAATAACCTGAACCTTTTGTGAAAGGTAACCTTTTTCCATTTGAAATGTAATCTAAGCTTATGTTTTACATACTTTCACTGTAATGAAATTAGAAAGTTGATTCCTTTCACTTTCACTAGTGTAAAAAGCTCCAGTTTAACGCTTCATCAATTTTTATGACAAGGAAAGAGAATAAAATTTTTTTAAGTGTTCGACACTGAAGCTAAAAAACAAGAGAATTTTATTCCTTGAGATAAGAAAACACTGTCGCTTGAAAAGCTTATGTAAATCCATAGATGGAAAAAAAAAAAATTAATCTCGAAAAACCGGTTTTTATTTTTTCGACGTGCTCTTTTTTTTTTTTTGTTTCTGATTCCATGGGAAGTAATCGCCCAACGCGTTAATTTTTGAAAATTAGAAACGACTTTCCCGAATAAGCTAAACAAAGCTTTCATTTAATTAATCATCGTAATAAGCAAGACCGTTTTTGAGATGTCAGCATTTTCCCCGATAGCATTTCAGTCGGAAAACACTTTGTTTGTGTTATTCGTTGAAGCAAAATCTTCCGTTTGCATGAATCAATATCCCACTTCATCTGTAACCCCCGCCAACATCAGTTAATTGGCCTTTTTTTCCGGTTTTTTTCCCCCCGTATTTTTTTTTTTTTTTTTTTTTTTTTTTAAATGTTGAACTTATTGTAAAGTGTCGAATTAATGAATGCCTCATTATTTTCATACTGTAATTTTTTTGTCCATCAGCAATTTTTATACCAAAATTGAGTAGTTGCAGTAGGTTGCAAATTAAATCTGTTGTCCTCAGAACTTCATTTCAAAAAATGGAAATATACACAATACTCAGAAAAATTGCTCTGGCGAGAATATTTAACTTTAAAATCAAAATAAAAAGAGAGTATTTTTTTTAGTAAAAATAAAACAATAATAGCAGAGAGAAGAAATTTACGCACTAAAAATTTAAACACCAACATAATTAATTCAAGAGTCCGTATGGTGAAAGAAAAACTGGGGAAAAAAAGCTTTGGAATATTATCCACGTTGAGTTTGGAAGTGACCAGAGTTGAAAAAAAAAAAATGAATTATAAAAGAACAACCAACAATAATAATTTCTGGTGAAACCGCGGTTTACAGGAAATTTGCATTGTCGAGTCGTAAAGGCGAAAAAGGTTTTGCCATAATGTCGAATGAAAGGATGCGAAAACCTTTTGATATATGCAAACTGACGACCGGCCGATCCATCAGCAAAAGTTATACTTTTTTCTCCTCCTCCTTCCTCTTTTTTTCCCTCTTTTTTTATATGCGGGTGTGAATTATTTGACGGGCCCCTATTAAGTAAACTGCATACCGCTGGAAAGTTGTTTAAATATTTTCTCAAAAAAAAAAAAAAAAAAAAAAAAAAATTTCTTTTTGTGGGAAACGAACCGAGATAGCTTTAAAAAAATGAATTTCTCAGCCGCAATGAAAGACAAAAATAAACACGACTGGATCCGGAAAAAAAGCGAAACCTAGAAAAAAAAAGTTTTCTTTATTTTTTTGTCTCCTTTTTCTTTTTTTTCAGTTTCTTTCCTTACACCTTCCATTAGGGTTTTATTTGAAAGTTGTAAAATTTTCAATCTACTTTCTCGATGGTCTTGGAGAAACAGAAAGGAAAACGTAAAAAAACAAATTAGGGAAATACTAAAAGGGAAATAAATAAAATTTTCACAACTGGAAAAAAAGTTTTCGTTTTTTGAACAATATTCTAGCTTTTTTTTTTTTTAAAGGAAAAATTAGGAAATAAAGCACGTCATATGTGATTTTACGAATGGGGGTCTTTGCTAGAAGAGCTCATCCCCTTTGTTTGTTAATAACTTCTTCCAGAACCAGACCGACCTGTCTGAACTTGTTCATTCATTTTAAACGAATCATTATTTTTTAATATTTATTTAAAGAAAAGTTGCAGCCGGAATCCTAATTTTGGGTGAAAGAGCAAAGAGGAAAAGCGAGTAAAAGAGAGTTATAAAATTTTATAGCTCTATAATGTTTTGGCCGATTATAAAATTTTATAATTATTTATAAATTTTTATAATTAAAATTTTTTACATATTATACGGTAAAAAATTTTATGTTAACTTGCTAAAAAAGGGCTACAGACTTTTTATGTTAAAAAAAATAGAATGTTATTGTCCATAAAACATTATTTTGCTTTTAGTGTTTTGTTCGAGGCTACAGACAAATTATGTTACTTTTAACATAAATTTTTACCATGTAATTTTATGCTTCAATTGCACTATATTTAGCATATGGGGACTTATTAGCTCTTTTTTAAACATTTTTCATGATAGAAAAAAAGGAAAAAATAACTACCGTAGATTGAGGTGAAGTTGAAAGGAAATTCAAAAAAAGAAAAAAATTCTAGGTTTACTTTAGGCACTAAAAATAAAATTGTTTACTTGGTATCGTGGTGCGAGCGGAATGAAATAACAACACCAAGCTAGGATCGAACCCCAATATATTAACAAAGTTTCACCCTCACATGTGTTGATAGATATAAACCAAACTAACCTAACCGTATGACATAATGCGAACGAACAAACTAGGAACGAATGACGAATACTGACAAACTAAGAATGACGCTGAAGCCTGTCCGCGCTGAGTGTATATCAGCGCGGATGCTTAGTCAGCGGTTCCCATGCTCGATAGAGGGAATTCGTGGGAATCGCTGAATAAGCGATACCTGAATCCGTCTACCGAGCGACGGGTAGCTTTAGAACCGTAACTAGGTTCGTTGGATCGAACCTCCTTTTCGGTTTCCGGCGTACCATACTCAAGTATCCCAAAAACAATATACACTTAATGAAGCAAAAAAATTTTATTTTTAGTGCCTAAAATAAACCTAGATTTTTTTTTTTTTTTTTTTGAATTTTCTTTCAACTTCACCCCAATCTATGGTACAAGTTTTTGGAATAGAACCCGTGCCTTTTGATCGACTTTCCAGCCGCCTTTATCCACTATATGGCTCTTAAATTGGCAATTATTTTGGCTTATAATATTTTCCAGATTTTTCCGAATTTTCGGTTTATTTCTTGTATTTTTAATTTGACAGAGGCTCAAAAATAAAGAAAAACAGACATAGAAAAACTCGGAAAGCGTTAGAAGAAAATAAAAAAACTTAGGAAAAAACTGAAAATAATTTTTGTTATACAAGTTTATAACGAATTATAAATAAATGTTTTTTTGGGGGGTTATTTTTATAACGAAGTTTAGGTTTTTAATAACTCAATTTCAAAACACACTTTTTCTTGGTTTACCTGCAATTTGACAAGTTTTTATCAAAGAACTATATTTACATCTGGTAAATGATTATTCTAAAGGCAAAAATATTAGTAATAATGTGGATTCCACAGATTATAGTACAACATTTGTGGACCTCCACATGAAAAGGTCCCACCCGGCAGATGGGAGCATGGAAGGCTGTGGAAATTTAACTTATAATAAAACCCTTTGTTTACAAACAAAAAATTCTAAGCACCATCTGCCAAGTGAGATCTTTTCATGTGGAGGTACATATTTATCCTCATATATTTATTTCCCATGAGCACAAATTTAAGAGTTGCAACAATTAAATCTGATTCTACAATTCTGTACTAGGCAGGTCAACTGAGCTATCTCCATCACAATCGTGCTTTGAGGTATACTCTTTTGAGCCGTGCCTGAACCGGTTTTGAGCTGCAACGGTTCAAAAGAGTATATCTCCATGCACGATTGTGATGGACACCTACAGGCAATGAAACAACCTACCGTTTAGAATATAGTACAGCTAACATTTCATTTGATATGGCTCTACAATAAATAGCTTTGCTATATGCTTCAATTGCCTCCTTAAAAAGATTCTTAGTAAAGGCTACACATCTCCTGATGCTTTTAAGTGAAGAACAAATGGACGACTCCTTACCGATTGCTCCAACTCTTTAATCCTTTGGATTTCAGGTTCATAGCGCTAGTTCATAGCGCACTCGACTCTCAGTCATGAAATTCGACGCGTCGTGCTTCTATCCTAGTTCACAGCTAGGAATTTTTCTCAGGTCAAAACTAGTGCGCTAGTCAGAAAATCAACGGTCACCACCCCTCGGTAGGGAATGGCAAACCACCGAGTGGTAATTGCCTCGTAAATCTCTCAAATATAGCCGTTCGGAACCGGCGTTAAACTGTAGGTCCCATATGCCTGTGAGCGCACGCACAGGTGTATGTGAGAGATCACCACGCTCGTAATCGAGTAAAGGACTAAGAAGAAAGTTATATATTGACCTGTCACTTAATATGTATTATCAGATTTTGACGGAACAGATTTCCCATTCTTTTTGTGAATGAAGGCTTAAAGGAAAAAATGGACTAAAGAATCCACAATACCACTAAATCTTAACAGTCCATTTTTTTTTTTTTTAAGAATAACCCTTTCATTTGCGAAAAATTATAAAACTAAACCTTTTACTGGAAAAAGGGGACAATGTGTCATTTTTCCACTTCATCCCTTAAATTATTGAGGATAAGTCATTTGAATAGATACTACCTTAACCATTCACCCCGATATCGAAACACACAAGAACAAAAGACGGTTAAGAATGAAAGCTTTAGAAGCGGGAAAGGAATACGACAATTAGATGAAGATGTTGAAAGGTACTCTCTCTTCCTAATTTGAATTTGAAATCTGCACTTGAATTCATTTGATTTGATCTTTTGTTGCGATCACTTTGAGTTCCTTCGGCTGGATGATTTTATAAAAGAACACTTCACAAATTAGCTTGTCTTGAGTGGTTCCTCCATTCTTCGACTTAAATGGTTAAATAACATCTTTCCGTGACGTATTTCAAACTCCAACCCAATTTATTAAACAAAAGACAGGGTGGAAATTCCGAATTCCAGAAAAAAAGGTTTTTATTAAAAAAAAAAAAAAAAAAAAAAGTCTCTTTCCCTGACCCCAAAGAAATAATTACAATTCCATGGCAAACACAATAAAAATCAAAAGGGAGAAAGCGTAAGAATAGGAATAAATCCCCGAATAAAGCGGGAAACAGGATATGAAAGGCCTTCAGTCAAACCTTGATTCTTCCACGTTTTATTATTAAACTGAGGAAGAAGCTTTCTTGTGTTTCCTGCTTCGGTTAATGTCCACAAGTTTTCCCTGTGTCTCTCTTATACTTGTAAGGTCGTGATGGGGCTAAATGCGTCTCTTGCATACATCCGAGAATTGTAGATACGTGCCATCGGCGATTTTTCCTTTTCAACCCTTTTTTCCGTCTCCCTTTAACGCATAAGGTTGTGAAATTGGGTTTTTTGAGGGATATTTTTGCTTCTGCCGTTGTACAATATTAATGAGTGTGGCGTAATTAGAAGCAGGAGAATTCTCTACTAATGACCGCCGACAGTTCCCCCGGTGATGGCTGATGGTGTATGTGTGTTGGATTCTACATTGAATCCGTGATATTTTTAGAAAATTTCCCTCCTTTTTCACTCAGTCGGATAAAAGGGTAGGGTTGTTCCGTAAAATTTTTAATTTTTTTCACGGTCTCAGCACAAAAGATATGGCTAGTATTTAACGGGGCAGTATTTTTTAATATCTTTGGCAGTATTTCATTGACAGCATTTTTAAAATTTTTGGGCAGTATTTTAATTAAATCGGCAGTAAAAAAAAATTAAGATTTGCAAGGAAATTAAGTCGCTTCGGGCAGTATGCAACAGTTAAATAAATTTAAAAAATAATGCAAAAAAAGTCTATGTACTTAGATCTCGGTGCAACGGCAAATCTACTATATCCTCTAAAACATGCTCTAATTTTTTTTTTTTTTTTTTTTTTTTCAATTTTTAAAAAATTTTTTAGAGGTCGTGCAAGATTTTTTCTATTGAATCGTGCAGATATTTTTTCTACCTTATTTTCAAAGATAAATGTGTAAAAAATGAATTTGTTCACAACCTCCTTTTCTAATGGCGTTGGAGACATAATGAGAGTTTTAGAGAATTACTGAAAAAAAATTTCTTCTGCCATTTTAAATTATTCTAAGCCCTACAATGGACAATGTTATATCTTCCTTGTCCGTGTAAATAAAAATTTTAGAAAATTACGGAAAGACTACACTTCGATAAATAAATAAAGTTAATAAAAAAAAAAAAAAAATAAGTGTATTTAGTTATTCGCCTCCACGAAGTTTTTTGGTGTTACCATGTATTGGCTGTAAGATTCTACTTAGAGCCTATATTTAGCCTATGAAGAGAGCATTGAAAGATCAAAAAATGGTAATATTGCTTCACAACATATTGCCTCTTTTTGAACTTTCGACAAAAATTATAGCCTGCTGCAAAATTACTTGCACACCAAATTTTCCCATTAATCAATTAATTTTTTGTTTGAAAATCTCCACACTGCCGAATTTAATCGTTATATTGCTCAGTTTTTTTAAACTGCTCATTTCTATTGTTATACTGACAAAACCATTAAAATACTGCCACGGTAAATTTTATACTGCCAATATTTTAGTGCCCTCTGGATATTGCCCTTGCAAAATAAATACTGCTGATTCAGATATAATACTGCCAAAAATTCAAAAATAATACTGCTCATTTAAATATTAGTCAAAAGACACAATACAGCGAAACCCCAATGTGTACAATTTTCCATGATACCGTAGATTGGGGTGAAGTTGAAAGGTGGGGTGCAATTGAAAGGAAATTCAAAAAAAAATTCTAGGTTTATTTTAGGCACTAAAAATAAATTTTTTTTATTTCACTAAGTGGATATTGTTTTTGTGATACTTAAGTAAAAAATTTTATTTTTAGTGCCTAAAATAAACCTAGAATATTTTTCTGAATTTCCTTTTAACTTCACCCCAATCTAAGGTACTCAAAAATGAAATAAATTAATCTTATTATCAAGGACACCATTTTAGATGGTTTGCAGATAATTAGTTGGATATTTTTTAATTGCAGCGTATTTTCAGGTTTTTTTATTTTTAAAAAATGTTGATGGAAAAATAAAGTACATACACTTTAAGAATTATTTGTGTAATAAAAATATTTAAAAAAATTTTTTCTGTATGCAATAATTTGTTAAAGTTGGGACTTAAAAATTGTGAATCAAAACAGTCGGAATAAGCGCGGAAGCGTTGTGGCGTCATATGTTAATATCATTCTGCCCGAAAAAAGTTTCCCAGAATGCGGTGGCTCGGTTTATAGAAATTGAAAGCATCACGTTCTATGACAAATTTTCCGGCAGAACGATATTAACATAAGACGTCACAACACCTCCGCTCTTATTCCGCCCGTTTTTATTTACAATTTTTAAACCCCAACTTTAGCAAATTACTAACTGCATACAGAAAAAAAAATTTTTTTAATACTTTTTATTACACAAATAATTCTTTAAGTATATGTACTTTATTTTTACACCAAAATTTTTCAAAAATAAAACGATCTGAGAAAACCCCTATCACTTTTTGATTATCACCTTTTTCCTTATCATACTATTTTCAATTTCGTTTGTCGTTACTTATTTGCAAAAGTTACAGAAACCGGCCATGGGAAATTTGTACCGGACATCAAGCTGGGCCATTTCCCGTTTGCTGTAGTCTTTTCTACAATAATCCGAAACAAAAAGAGACATTATTGTTTCAATATTCCGCTCCAACTATCACCCTGAAACTTCTCCGCAAGACCAAAGTCCTAAAGCTTTGGAGATCAAAACTTCAAAAACCTCCATCCCCTTTTCCTACTTTCTGTCCAACCCTACCGTTTTAATTGAAGGTAATGAAGCGAATGTGAAGTAATCCAAAATGAGCAGGCAATCATCAGGTTTCCGAAACTCTCAGACTTTTGCTCCCCCGACGGATTCGCTGTTATTAAAACTTTTCACAAAATCCAGTTCTCTCAATCTTGTTAAACAGTTTGTTTTTCCGATTCCTCCCCCCCCTCCCTCTGTCGACCCCGAAAAAAAAGAAAGAAGACGAGAAAAAAAAATGTATAAAGGAACTCGATAGGATCAGTATCGACTTTTAGTTGCGGGTCATACAAAACTATTCGACCATGATAAGAACATCCTTGGACTTCCAACAACTTTTATTCCTTTTCTTTTCTACGGTGAAAGATTCTTGAAATGATTTGTAATCTCTTCAAAAAAGACCAAATGACCTTTTATTCTCGTCAAAGTTAATGAAAAAAAAAATTTAAGTTTTTTTTTTTTTTTTTTTTAAATCAATATTTAAAACCAAGAATAAAAAAAAATATAGCAAGAGAAAAAGTCACGTGATTCTTTCCTCGCCTTTGAAGGGCTTAAGGGGTTAAGAGAAAAAAAAAAGGAGAAAATGAAAAAATCATAACCTAAACATTTCCCCTTCGAATTCCCTTGGAAATTCAAAATAAAAGGGCAAAAAGCACCACTCGATCAAAAGCAAACATCGTAATGGCTTCCTTCGTCTCTGCAGTGGAATTTGTACTGTTCATGACCTAAAAAACCCTCATTCCCAGTTGAAAATCTTTTCTTGGGAGACCTTTAGCCTTTTTTTTTTTTAAGGGCTTTTCTCAATTAAACCGGTTCAAACTTTTTTTTTTCGCTAAGCCTCTGGTCTACGAACCTTTTACAAATTAACGAATCGTAAAGAAAAATAAAACTAGAAGAACAAGTATTTCGTTTTATTTTATTTTGTTATTATGCATTTTATTTTTCTTTTATTTTTTTTCTTTTCGTGGGTAAAACGAAAAATTGAAATATCAAAAGAAGAGGAAAATAATCCCGTTTCATTCTTAAGCCATTAATTTAAAATAACATCGAATCAGCAATCTGAAGATTTTTCACCATCCCTCCCTTTTACTATTTTCCTTCCTTAAATATAAATTTTACGCCCGAAATATCATTTCCCTTAAGAAAACAAATTAAAAGCAGTCGGGGAGAGAACGTTAAAAACCTTTAAAACAACATTGCTACTACCTAAAATAAACTAATGGCTCAAGTTATTAATATTTCCGATCATAGTTCTTTATATCGAGGATGGAAAAGTTAAACTTAGAAGTATAAGCATTTTAAAACATCGCTTCCCCTTTTCGATCTAATTAGGCAACCCATTAGCCCGAAACACTCAAGTCAATAACGTCGTAATAAATTATGGTACTTATATCATTTATTTTAAAAAATTTAAAAAAAAATAAAATAAAAATAAAATATTCATAATTAGCTTACCTGGGTTAAGAATTTGCACTTGATGAAAAACTTTTCGACAACTAAATGGGTAAAATTTAATTGGAAAGTATGGTAACTTTGCTTAAAGTTTTTTCTTCCGCACCCTCCGCTTTTTTTTTCTGCTTCCTGCTTCTTTTCTTACTTACTTTCTCTCTCTTTCTCCCCGCAAAAGAATATTAAAAAGTTTTTCCTCACTCTGAGAAAAGGTCCCAAATGACTAGTGACGTCACGAAATGTCTTCTCCATTTTCTCACAAGTTTATTTCATGTTTTGAAATTTAAGTCCTTTACCTTTTTTCTTCTAATAAATTTAAATGATAGATAAAAAGAAAATAGCAGGAGTTGCATTTAGTTTAGTTTTTATTCGTTCATTTGCGTTTTAAATGTCAAAACGATGCGAACGACCTTTTTTTTTGCCTGCCATTTTTTTTTTTTTTTTTCTCGAATTCGTTTATGTAGTTATTTTTCTAAAAAATTTGATCGCGTGCCAAAATGAATATTAATATGTTAATGTTTTTCGTAAAGGTTTTTCTTGAAGCCGAATGGAAATACTGATGATTTTCTATTTAGCCTATTTGCTCCTACTTTTTCTCCAACGTTTTCTCCATTTGCCGCATTTTGGATAAACTATAGGGTGGTGGGTCGAAAAACTCGAATTTTTAAATTTGAAAACGCCTGATATGGGAATCGATGCCTTTTTATAATAATATTAACCCTAATTTTTTTCAGAGTTTTTAAACGACATTTTGAGGTACCGCAATGACCAAAAAGCCCATTTGAGGACCAAAAATGAAAAGAAAAATTTTTTTCGCTCATAAGACCATCGCTTCCTATCGAAAATTTTGTGTAGATTACGAATTTGAAGTCAAAAATTATTTTTGGTGCACGGTTTTTGAGCCACATGCCAGATTTCAAAATTCTTAAAATCTTGTTACGGCTTTCTGTCTGTGGCTCAGAAACCGTGCACCAAAACTAACTTTTGACTTCAAATTCGTAATCTACATAATATTTTGATAGGAAACGATGGTCTTTTATGCGAAAAGAAAAATTTTTCATTTTTGGTCCTCAAATGGGTTTTTTGAAAATTTCAAGGCCATTCTTCTTCTTTCAAGTGCCGTCTCCGCGACGAAGATTGGCTATCATCTGGCATATTTTTACTTTTGAGACCGCCGCTCTAAAAAGACTCAAGGAATCAACACCAAACCAGTCTCTGAGATTCTTAAGCCATGAGGTTTTCCTACGGCCTTGCTTGCGCTTACCCTCGATTTCAAGGCCATTGCGGCATCTCAAAATGTCATCGTTTAAAAAAACTGAAAATATTATTATAAAAAGACATCGATTCCCATATCAGGCGTTTTCAAATTCAAAAATTCGCGTTTTTCGGCCCACCCTAATAAACACTGAGAAAAAGGAAATGTTTTGAACAAGTTTTGTCTTGCAACATCAAAATGTTTCGTAGCAAAAAAAAAAAAAAAAAAAAAAAAAAAAAATCCTTCATGACAATGTACAGGTTGTTTCTGAACAAGATAATTTGATTGATTTTGCAGGATTTAAAAAAAAAATGTCCTGTCACAGGACGTTTTATTTTTTTTAGATCTGAAATCAGCGGACCGAAATATTTAGAATGTGCTGGTTTATTTTGAAAAACGGGAAAAGCGTGATCTTGTTTAGTGGTGTTTGGCCCAATGTAAATTATATGCCAAAAATGGGTGGGTACTTGAGTGACCCCTTAAACATGACCGATCGAGCTGAAATTTTAATAGAATTTTAATAGAAGAGAAGTCACATGTTCTGAGAAGACTCCATCGTTTAATTGCGCAGGAGGAGATATGACAAAAGGCGTAATTTTGACTCAGTACAAAAAACGGTTAACCCCCGAAAAGAGAAAAACCAAAAATTTGAATTTGAATGCCCGCCAAAACGGAACGTGAAGAAACGTGACGTCATCTGCCTAAAAGTGGTTGTGTTCATTTCTGAAACTCTGAACGCCATCGATGCCTAATGTTTACAGACAAGCACGGTCGTATAGACAGGGTCATTCCTTATACATGGAAGATCATGTCCCGCTTAACTACGCTCAGATTGGTTCTTTCTTTCTACTACCGTAAGCGCTACTTGTTAGAGAGACGCTTTTTGATTGGTCGTTGAGATTTGATGCCGACGATGGCGGCACACAGCCGTATAGACGTTTAAATGGCCATGGTCCCAACTTATACGATTATGCATGTTGCGGCTCTCAAGATCGCAGCGCCGCCAGTGACCCATTTGAGAACTAAAATGTGCGTAGTTAAGCGGGACATAAACGGCATAGGAAGCTTCAGGACCTGTCTATACGACCATGCAAACAAGACGTGTTCCGCTTCGAATATTCGATGTCTCGCTTCGAGTTCGATATCTCGCTTCGATGCAGGTAGATGACGTCACACCAATAGAAAATCGTTTAAGAAGTTATCACGTGACAAAAACTTTTCCGGACT
This sequence comes from Liposcelis bostrychophila, assembly GCA_037577465.1. Lineage (NCBI taxonomy): Eukaryota > Metazoa > Arthropoda > Insecta > Psocodea > Liposcelididae > Liposcelis > Liposcelis bostrychophila. Next base: position 13,287,600 of record CM075210.1, read on the forward strand.
TTTTTTTTTCTTTATATTTTTTTAATTTGATGAAAAATTTTCACGTTTAAATACTAGTTTTTAGTTAAAAGCATACTACACATTAGTTTCCAGCGAAAATTTCAAAACATGTGACTTGTCTATTCGTTAAAGCGGTTACATACTGGAACAAAATTAGAGGGTGGCACGACCGAAAATCAAAAATGGACTTCTTAAGCGACACCCTACTTTTCATTTTCCAAAACGTTTCTAGGAATTGGTCACCTGAATCCTCATCGTCCCTCCCAGTTTTAAGCCGAACATTTCAATTACATTATTTTTTGTCGTATAAGATCCGTATCGAAACCAGAAAATAAAAGCGGAAGAAAATAATTCCGAGTGTAAAAGTGTCAACTTGAAAGGTTGTAAATATTGCGAAGCCCAAAAACGTGCAACCAAGGAAACCAATATTTTTTCATCATCAATTTTAACTGAAAAAAAAAAACCGTAAATGGTTTTTATTTTATTGTTCCTTTTTAAATTTAGGGGTGGTACCATATGTCTAAAAACGATGAGTCGCTAACTAGATAAAAAGTTTTCTAATTCAACTTTTATTTATATTAAGGTTTGTGAAAGAAAAAAACAAAGTGATGTATTTAAGTAAAGCAATAAAATCAAATCAAAATCGGTGGTTCGTTGGGAAGAGAGAACGGAGTGGGCGAACGCGGGGACGAGAAAACCAGGGAAAAACGGAAGAGGAGTATGGCACTGGGAAACGATTCCATTAACTAAAACAATGTCGAATCCCATTATACGTTTTACGTTTTTATGAGCTTGCGGGAGCTTTCCTCCCATCTGTGTCCTTTCTCCGTTTTCTCCCTCCTCCCACTTTTCTGACTTCTCTATCCACATGATAAGATTTTTTTCTTTATTGTTAACCGGGTTCTTGATGATAGCCGTTCGGCAGCTGAATAAATAATTCGTCATTCGACTGTTGCTTTTTTTTTTTTTTTTTAGAGATTATTAGAATTCTAAAATAGGTATAAATGAGAATTTTCCGAGCTTCCTGTTTAATTTAGAAAATGGACGTTTGACGTCAGAGTAAGGACCGAAACAAACGATATCAATTTTCATGAGTTTCGAAATCGACCGGAAATTTATAAACGGGATGATTCGGGATGAAAAAATGTTTAATTTATTATTAGAAGATAAGCGTGTCTTTATTATTTCATAAGAAGAGAAAAAGGAGGAAAGAAAAAAAAAAAAAAAGCTGGCTCGCATTTTTATCGGTTGTTCCGCAGATCCTACTAGGATTAGCCCTCTAGGAATGGAATTTGTGTATGCCTCAACCTCGCACATCATCTTTCATAATTAAATGCTAACTCAATTAATAATTACTGCCTTTCATTTTCTGCTTTGCTTTAGAGAGAGAGTGATATTTTCACTAATTTCTGCTTTTCCTCGCATATATGTATACACACACACACACGTATGCCAGGATTCACACGGTGAATGGGAATCTTTCGCTTACATGTCAGCTATTCTTTAGATTATTAAAGCAGGGAGGGAAATTTTCCAAGCAATAGTGCGAATAACCCCTTGAAGAATCTCAAATAAAATAAAATAAAATAAAAACAAAACAAAAGAAAATAAAAACTTCTCAAGACAAAAAAAAAGAAGAAGGGAATTTGGAAAAGGAAAGACGTACGGTGAAACTTTGTAAAGCTGAAATTAGAACAAACGATACAGCTCTGACCCGAAGAAAATGTTTTTCTTTTTCCCCCCTATTTTTTTTTCTTTTTCCCCCCTCTGATCTTCTCAGAAATCCGAAAAAGAAAATAAACGACAATCGTCATTTTCAAATTTAGAAACAATACGTCTTATGTTTATTAAGTTTTAAAAGTTTGAAACGTTTAAAACTTTTACATTATATATAACAAAGAAAATGGTTTCATTCCCAAAGTTTGATACTTCTTATCAGAGATTTGACAGGGTGTTTTGAAAGCAAAAAAAAAAAAAAAAAAAAAAAAAAAGGCGTTTTAAGAAAAAAAGGAAAAAGGTAAGAGGGAGGGAGGTCAGTTTTTTGAAATTTTGACATCAACTTTTTTTTTTTTTTAATACAAGTTTTATTTAAGTTTTTCCCCGAAAAAAAAGTAAAAATAAAAAAACCTGCAGCTTGTCTTTTTCCAGTTTTAATTTTTTATGTACGGTAAGCATTTACCTTTTTTTTTAAAACGTTAAGTATTTCCTCCCATGAATAAATTCCTTGGTTTTGTATATTTTATCCAAAAAGAAAAAAATTCGCAAAAACTGGATGGAGAAAAAATGTTAATATTTAAGAAGCATTTTCTAGAAGAAGAAAAAAAAAAGTTGGAAAAACTCATTTGCATTTTCAAAATCTTTTATCTAGACTTGTTACCTGCCTTCAAAATGATTTTCCTGATTTAAATACTAAAAGAGTAGGAAATGTTATGCGGATTACTTTAGCGTCTTTCCGTTTCCTTCATTCCTATATCCGGATGGGATAAGATTCTAAAACTGAGAATAGGTAATAAGCGTAGAATTACATTGATGTGTGGAAAGTTGGCCGCATCAAATCAAAGTGGGATCACATGACTCTGCAAAAAAAATCCTGCGTTGTTGTAGCTCAAAAACTAAGTCCTTAAGGGTCTAGCTGGCTAAGGGGGGTCAAAGTGCCCCCGGAAAGAAGTGGGGTCGGTGTTGTTATATTTTTATAAACCCTCTAAAGTAATCATACCCCCTACCAATAAAGGACTCCTTAACTTTCGTTTTTGGCTGAATTGGGCAAGATACTGTTATTGGTAATCCTCTTACTGTTGTATTAGCTTTTTTAAATAAATAAATAAATAAATAAATAAATAAATAAATAAATAAATAAATAAATAAATTATAATTAATTAATTAATTAATTATTTAAAAAGAGACTGTGTCAAATCCCAGACGCCGAGTCTCCCAGACTCTACTCCCGGGAGATCAAATCCTAGAATATATTATTTATTTATTTGGTCTATAATTTGGGAACCCAGAGTCCTACAACCCAGACCGAAAAAATAAAATAATATAATCCCGATTTTGCTCTCCCGGGAGTAGAGTCTGGGAGACTTTACTCCCGGGAAAACAAAAAGCAGAATTATATTATTTAAATTTCGAAATAAATAATAAAGACCTTAACTGCGTTACGCCCTCGTCTCTGGCCAAGCAGTTTTCTAAAATTCTAAGTTTTTCAAAGAAACACCCGGTAGCTCAAAACGTAGACCAATTAATTAATTATTTATTACTATTTTCTAAATATTTATTAATTTCTTTGGTCTGGGTTGTAGGACTCTTTGTTCCCAAATCATAGACCAAATAAATAAATAATATATTCCAGGATTTGCTCTCCCGGGAGTAGAGTCTGGGAGACTCGGCGTCTGGGATTTGGTGCGGCCTCATTTAAAAAGAAGAATGCAAAATTCAAATTTTTAATTTATTTTCTAAATTTTTTTTCTAAATTTTTTTTAAATTTAAAAACAGGGCATGCGTTCTAGCAGGAACCTTTAAGAATGACAAATAATTGTAGAGTAATATGATGAATTAAGGTACCCCTAAGTACCTTTGATGCAATATGGCCGGTTATCTGTTGTGTCATCTGTTGTATTAATTTTTAAAAATTTTTTAGATGGTAATTAGTCAGTAATTTTTTATCTAGTCCTGCTAACGAATACAATATGGTTTATTCCTTTTTTCTTACGCTTTAATTTAAACTCACAAGGTCACTGATGATGATTCCGCCTAAAGGAATCAAAATGCGCATCTGAAGGAAAATATATCATTTTAATGTTTTGATCTAAAAGGAGTTATTTTATTTCATCCGACAAATAATTGGTACCAGTATGGCGCCCTGGGGTCAATGACCGCTAAGAAATTCAATTTTAAAATTTTCATTTTCGATTTTCAAAACTTGCTGAAGAGGGGCCATTTTTTTTTCCGTTCTGATCCAAGTAACCTTGAATGCGCTTTTTATGTATATGAACAGTTGAATTCCAAATTCCTGGGGCGTAACATCGAAATATTGGAAAAATACTCACTTTTGTCCTATTTTTCCTCATAGCTCCGTTCCTAAAAGCGATTAGAACTCTGTAATAATGTACATGTTTCTTGCTTCGGACCTCCTCCCAACAGCTCTGGTGTAATAGCATCATGATTTTCTAAAATTTTATTTTTCCGGAAACTGACCCTCGGAAAATTCACTTGAATTTTATTCGGGACAAAAATGCCCATTATCAGCACAGAAAGGGTACAAGCTGAGTAGTACTGGACTAGTGGAACAAAAAAGGTCCTGAACTCCATTTTTTTCTTTTTTTATCTGGTCGGGTTTTTGAGCTGGAGCCAAAAAATAAAAAATACAAAAAAATCAGGACTATCATGTTTTGTCATTTTACGCCGATTTTTTGCTCATTTTTTGGCTACAGCTGGAAAACCGGACCAGATAAAAAAAAAGGAGTTCGATTCGTGATCTACGTAACATTTCTGATAAAAAAGCTGTTTTTTTTTCCTAATTTTATTTTATTTATTTATTTTCAAGAAAAAAAAGTATTCTTTTACCCGTAGAAGAAGTACCCAACCGTTTTTTTTTACCCGTACCTCCGTCGGAGGAAGTTTTTTACCTGTAATTTTCCGACCTTGAAGCTCACGTTGGGGCGGTTTCCCGTCGAGTAAAAAATTAGAAAAAAATTAGAGTTCATATATGCCACTGAGAGAACCGATTCCGGGGGTGCACTCATTCAAATTTAAAAAATCGAAAAATAAGGGACAGTCTAGTAAGTGCTTTGAGTTCTACTACATTTAAGCAAACGTCACAAACTCTTGCAACGTGGAAAACCTCCAAGACATGTACCATCAGAAACATTGACGTCACCGAATGCCTTTCCATTCATATATGGTCACTAGTCCACAAAATTGCTTTCAAATTTTTTTTTTTTCAAAATTTTTGCGTTTTCCCAGAAGCAACTCAAAAATGTGACCTCGAAAAAAAAAAAAAAAAAAATCCGGTTTTACATTAAAATGAGCAATCGTTATTTTTCAATGTCCTGAAGGATTTTCCATTGTCTTTTCCATATATTTTATGAAAAAACTTTTCATGTAACTTTCTCTATTTTCCTTTTCTTCTTTTTTTTCGAAGAGAAAAATTCAAAAGGAAAATCAGTTTCGCCGATGCCTTTACCCTACAAATTAAAGAATCCGAGGAAGGAAACAAAAAAAAAAAATTCAAAAATTTCCAAAACAATCGGAATTTTTTCGCGTTTCCGAATAGCGGAAAAGGAACATTCGAAGAAAGGTTAAGTAATTCTTGAAAATAGAAACAAAACGGAAACGGAAGTTTACAATAAAGAAACTGGAAAATTGAAACAACAAACGAGAATTTATGCGATGTATTTTCTAGTAAACGGAAATGAAAAATGTTTATTTTCTTTCTTATCCGTGGATCTAAAAACTTTATATGGCAACGTTTGATGTCCTTATATAATTTTACATATAAAAAAAAAAAAAAAAATATTATAATTGTAAAGAATGATTTACAACGGCAAATTAAAAGCAAATCATGCATGTTGTCTAAATGTCGAGAGGGATAATGACTCGAAACTTGTTTTTTCTGTTGACTTCAGCACTGTTTTAATAAGCCAACATGCAAACTTCTTAAAATGGTTATCGATTTACTTCGATACGTTTCACGAATTCGTTAAAATTACCATTTCTGCAAAGATTGCTGCCGAGGTGGGGAGCCGAATGTTAATGAGTAGAAGTCGCAAAAGGGCTTTTCGGCCCTCAACCCGTGCTCCCCATTTTATTTAAAATTGAAATGAATTCCGATTGTTTTAAAAGATTTATCCTTTTAAATATCGTTATTAATAGAAATTTATGAGTTTTGGGTTTTGCATTGCCTGCGGGCCTCTTTTCCGAGTTAGCAATTATGTTTATTTCTTCTTAAGTCCAGAGGCTTATCACATTTTGCAGTGGAAAGGAACCATTTTTCGATTTATTTAATGTCATAAATTTTATATAGATGACATGTTAATGTTCATTGGTTTATTTTAAAAGGTCATGTTGAAAATAAAATTGCGGATAAAGATAAAATTGGAATATAACAAAACAATAATTTCGGAATTATTTATGAATTTTTTTTTTTTTTTTTTAACTTTAGAGCTTTTGGAAAAAGGTCTTTCTCGCTTTGTGTGTATTTGCATTGTAGTGAATGTGTTGGGATCCTTGGGATCTTTTATTGTGAAATCGGGTCTAGATAATTTTATGTTTTTAGGAAAAGCGCCGGGTCAGTGAGAGGTTTTTGCTCATAGTTCTACATTTGCTTCTTTCAAAAAAATTATAAAGAAACGGTTTAAATAACTATGGCACAAATAATGATATGATACTATATGGGGACAAAAAATTTGGTTTATTTTCAGCCGGTCATGTTTTTGAGAAAAAAATTAGTAGTTTAACTTTTTTTTTTTTAAATCTTAAAAACCCATAAGCAGTTTCAATCAGAATTTACAGTGGGCGTGTTGAAAATAATCAATCAGTATATCTTCTTTCAGAAAATTTTTTATCCAAAATGACATCTCGTCGAGACCTTAAAAACTTTTTAAGAAGCTTTTAACACTTTATTTTAGTGAAAAAAAATTTGGGCTTGTATTTAACTGGTCAGTATTTTTAAATTAAACGGTCGATATTTTTTTATATAAATTGACCGATATTTAAGCGAATTTTTGGTCAGTATTTAAAATAAATGGTTAGTATTTTAAATACATGGTCAGTGAGATAATGCTGTTTTGCCTGCAAAAATAACGGGCCTCGGTTTGTAAAAAAATATTGTTTGATCATTAAAATTGTTAAATGATTAGTATTTATTTTTTTTTTAATTTGAACTTACAGAATTAACCCAAAAGTATCCTTGGTAAAAATTTATTCCCTAACATTACTGATCCGGCTTTGATTCAAGTTGAAAAACCTGACTGACATGTAACGGTTTTCAATCTTGATTCATTATTGAATCAATCTAGATCAACAATATCGATCTTGGATCAGTATTGGATCCAATTTCCAACCAAATCCAACTCGAATCCAGGCTGATAATTGTTACATTTCAGTCAGATTTTCCATTATCGGCCAGTCTGGCCAAATTTTTACCTGGGTAATGTTTTGTCTCATTTTACATTAAAAATAAATGTTTCGTACGCAAAACGTACGTTAAATGAGATTTTAGCCAAAAAATTTGTGCTGAAATTTTAGCTACTTTGGCCAAAAGTAATTTTTTTTTTTTTGAATAGACAGTAAAGCATTTCACGGTTCGTATCCACTGCGTTCATATTTTCGAACACTCAATTCCGACCTGCGCCATCCTGCCCTCGTCATTTATCCTATTATACACTGTGTTTTATCCATTCGCTTCAGAACAAAAAAATAGGTCGACGAAATGAAAAAAGCAAACAAATAAAGCGATTGACTCGCCGCTAATTGATATTAATTCAGAGGAAGCAGAGTAAAAAGCTCGCAATTTTAGTTAATTAATATCTGAAAAATGATTATCTGCCTTGATTTTAAATCCATAAAGCTATAATTTTCCATTCCGTTTTTTTTTTTTTTTAATCACAAAAAAAAGGTGGGGAAAAGGAAAAAGGAAGTTCCCAACATATTTTTGCTTGTTCCCATTGTCAAAATATAATTCAAAAAAGAAACGATTACGGAGGCAGAAAAGTGTTTTTTTCATTCAAAAAAAAAGTTGCAGCTTTTTTTTTTTTATTCTAAGAGTCGACAAAAAAAAATCATTTCTTTATCAGCTGCCTCCAGGTTCCCCATTCAGCCTTTACTGCCACTTTTATTTAAGATTTTCTCTTCCTTTGAAGTCAAGGAACTGATGGTTTATACGGCGTAGGAAGGACATTAAATTGCAAGTACGTGTATAGATTAAGTAATGATTCTCTCGAAAAAGGAGACTTTGGAATTCTCTGTAGTATATACAAATCGGAAATGTAAAAAGCACGGTGCATTTAAAATTAGTTCTTGATAGAGAATGCAAAAGGAAAAAAAAACGGGAGTAAGTTTTCGTAGAAGTTTATTTATTATAATAGACTTCTTCTATCAATGCTCGATGGAGGTTGAAAATCTAAAGCACAAAAGCTTTTTCCTCTTCAGCCACCCCCCCGGCCCCCCATTCTTACTCTTACTCCTTTCATCGTTGAAAACACAGATCATTGTGCGGATACACAATTTGGGTAAAATTTATTTTCCGAATGAGTAAATCGTAGGCGAAGTTACAAAAGGAAACTTTGCAACTTGTTTCTGAAATGTTATAATCAGTTACTCAAGGGGATTCGATTGTGGTGTTTAGATCAGGTTTCGGACGGTAGACCCCTGCCGGCCCTTTTCCTTTTAAATTCATTTCAATGACCAGGTCCAGATAGCTTTTTGGGATATGGTCGGAAAACCGAAAATTGCTGGCTATAATTTTATTTTTATTCCAAATGTACAATATCAAAAGCACGAATAGGAAGTTTAAGTGTATTAAGCTAACGTAAGCTTATAATTGTGAAGTATTTTTCTTTTTGCGTTTAAATTTGTTTTTTGAGAACAATTCGGAGTAATATGTTCCTTTTGCATGGTTAATTAAATTTGTGTATGACATTTTTTTAAGTGTGCGAAATTTTAGTAAAACCGTTTTTAATGTCAGGTTTTTTTTTTTTTTTTTTTTTGTGTTTTTGCGGTAATGTATAGACCGTAAGCAGGGAGGGGAATTAAATGGGAGTCTCAAGATTAGGGAAATCCGGGATTTTGAGAATATGTATTTCTCAAGATTCGAGACTTCTAAGTCTCGAGACTTCGAGACTTCTAAGTCTCGAGAGACTAAGTCTCGAGACTTCTAAGTCTCGAAATTTCTGTAAAAAAATCCTGAGAATTTTTCCGCGAAAAATCTCGAGATTTTTCAGAAATTTCGAACTTGAGCAGCAACTCTACTGTGAGGCCACCTCGTTAAAGGATCGGTTTTTCAAGGCTGTCCCTGGCCTCGATGAAAGACCGCTAAAAATCCAAAATAGTTTTCGAAATTCCTGACCTGTAAAAAAATGAATGTGCCCATTCATCAATGAGCCCATCAATGAGCCCATCCTCATGAGCCTCACCCATCAATGAGCCCATTGATTCGTCATTTCACAGAATTAGAATTTTCTCAATCGGGAAATTTCGAACGGTTTCATTGTATTTGCTGCTGAATTTACCAGCGACGGTTCGTTCCTACAATTCATTTGTTAAAAAAATATAAATAAATAAAATGTAATTGTGAAAAAATTAAATAAATTAATTAATTAAGTATTAAAAAATAATAATAAATTAGTGTGTAATAAAAATATAAAATTATGTTATATAGTATAATATAATATATAATATATTATGATCATATAATAGTATGTGTATATTTGACATTTTTCTAAAAATACGAGTTACACAAGAGTTGGGTATAAATAATTTTAAAAATTTTAAAAGTTTAACAAGATTAGCAAAATAACTCTAATATATTATAAATAATAAATTATATTATATATCCGTGCGTCGGAGGTGAACTAACGCATCTTCATCGTAAATAAAATTGGAGATAGTGTGTTTCGACTCTTTGTGAAAAATCATGTGACTACAAGTGTACACGCTCATGTTGGTGTAAACTTGTGGTCACATGACACTTTCACGAAATTTCGAAACAGACTATCTCCAATTATGTTCACGATGGAGATACGTTTAGTTCACCTCCGACGCACGGATATATAATCATAAAATAAATATGTTATTATTTATTATATATAATTATATAATATAATATTAATAATTTAATGTGCAATAAATTATGTAATAAAAAATAAAAATAAAATTTGAAATCAGCTGAGGTCGGACTAACTCTTATCCAGGTTTAGCGCGAGTGACAGTTCTTTTTGTCTTGCTTTAATATACTTTTTTTTCTGTGCTTTTGTGCGGCATTGTTTTGGAGTATACATATTTTTTTTTTCGTCTTTTTTATAAAAACTGCATTTCATACGACGTTTGAGGCATCACATAAAAAGCACTCCGAATCACGACCGAGTCAGTCTCTTACGTATAATAATTATAATCTTCATGGATCGAGCGTCATAATTCAAATCCCGAGGGGGAAAAGAAAACCCGCTTTAATTTTACTTGACACCATTTTAAACGAGGAAAAATTCAACAACATGAATTATGACTTTGTTGCTCTTGCCATTAACAAAAAAAAAAAAAAAAAAAAAAAAAAAAAAAAAAAAAATGAAATATGATTTGAACGAACGGGTCAAGCGTTAAGACGTTTCAAACTGGAATTTTCTTCTTTCCTTTTTTTTTATTTGAAAAATGAGGATCATAATACGATTAATAGTGACCAATATCCTAATCCATTATTTTTCTTTTGAGCTTTCAACCTTTGTCTTTGATCGTGACAAGTTAAGTTAATTCCACGGATATTAATCCTTTTTATTATTTTTAATCTTTCACGTGAACGGCAAAAGGAACGGAAAAGGGCCCTTTTCCTAAATGGAACTATTTCAATTTTCCGTTTCAAGTCACCCGAAGCGAAAAAGTTTCAACTTTCGAGAAATAAAAGGCAAAAGAAAAAAAGAAGGAAAAAAGAAAAAATAGACCCGGTTTCTTTATTTTTGAATACTTGATTTTTTCCCGAGACTTTTCCGCCTCTTTAAATTCGGTTGCATAATAAATATCCGAAAAGTTTCCCAAAAGTATCGCATGCGAATCTTGTAGATTTTTTTTTCTGGGATTATTAAAAGAAGTTTTTTAAAAATTCACGATTGTTTAAAAGATCTGCGTGATATCCTTTTTCTTTTTTTTCTTCCTTTTTTTAACAGTCCAGGTTAAACTAAATCAAACTTTTCATTCTTGGGGGAAAAAAAAATCTTGAGTTACTTCTTTTGTCAAATAGTCCTATAGCCTCCATTGTCTGGAAATCTGAGAGCATTATGAAAATGTGATCAGCAGTGTGAAGTAGATACGAATACAATGGAATGACGTAATAATCGTATCTTAAAAGAGGTATGGCGGGGAATGATATAGTTTGCTCCGTAGAATCTGGAGCAGGCTATATCGTCATCTTGGTTATAACGACGGGAAGTAAGTTCTTTCTGATAAATCTCGCTGCGTTACACGAAAAACGTGTCGAGAAAAAAAAAAGAAGAAAAAAAAATTGGCCTTCCATGTGTTTTTCCGTGCTTTTCACGAAAGACTGTCGGAAAGGAATTTTACGGATTTACAGAAACTTGAAAGACACTAAAACTCGATGAAATTTTCAAAGTAGACCCGTTAAAATTCTTGAAAATCTTGTTTCCGGACCGTATATGGTTGATTAAATACACAGAGAAGAGAACTTTGAAAATATCCGTTAATGTACACAAAGACTATGCCTCAGATTTCCAGTCAAGCAAAGTTTCTTGACTTGTCCAGAAACTCTCGTCCTTCCTTAAATCAATTCTGCGGGAAGTTTTTCTTTTTTATTTTTAACCCGGATTCTCCTATCCCCGACCTTCTTCTTTAAAATGAAATTTTACGAGGTTGTATAATCGAAAATTGGAGATTCGCGTCGTGATTTATGGACTCCTTTAATCACCTCGGTTGCTCTATTTATGTTTGCAGATTGCGTGAGAGCCACGTATGCCGAGAGAGACGACGATATGATGGGGGCTACCGGCATGCGAACCCCTTTGCTGAAGCTGGTGTTTGTGATATGGGCTGCGGTTATTCGCCCTTCTCAATCCTTTGATATTCGTAAGTAGCCATTTATTTATTTTTTTTAAAGCAGTGACCGTTTATTTTGAAAATTAAATTTTAGAGCTAGGTGCAATAAAGCATGTCTCGTAAAAAGGTCAGGCTTAGTTTTCCGACGCACATGATCGCGTAAAAAACAAGTCTTGAGAAAAAATTGCACAAATATAACGCCATTTTTTTTTTTTATGTTTATGTTTCGTTTTTTGCCGAAAATGATTCCGTATTCATATTTAAGGAAATGCAAATGCTGGCAACGGCCAGCTACATGCCGAGTAGGGATTGCAATACCGGTACTATCGAAACCGGTAGTACTGGTTTTTCGGTAAATTTTGATACCGATACTAAGATCCGGCGTTAAAACACCGTAGGTACTACCGGATTTTTTCCAAAAATGAAAAAATTGATATAAGTACAGTTTAATTCAAAATATTAAATTATGATTTTTATTTTTATATCAATTCGAGAAATTCTTGGAATTTATTCGGTTGAAGCGGCGCGGCGCTTTATCTTTGATACAAAACCATTTTAACTAGAAAATTTTTATATAATCTTTTAATTATTGTTTTAAATTTTCAATGCAAACATTCTCGGAATTGATCGGGTGCGGGTCAGGTTGATTCATGAGAAGCGGCTTTGCTGAAAGCCGCCTTCTTATTTTCGGTTGCATTTTCTTGGAAACCTTTTATATCTTCCGACATTAGGCTATTCAAAGCACCGACTTTTGTTTTCTGCTTGTTTTTACTACTATATTAAGACGATTCGACTAATCAGCACAGATTCGGAGAGAGCCTTCTCTGTGTGTGGGAAATGTTTGTATCAAATTAAGAACAAGATTAAGTGATTTAAACTTAGATTATCTTTGCTTCTTAAAAGCTTTTTTTAAGAATAAAAATTTTTTAATCTTAAAAATTATGAAATTTTATTTGTAATTTTTGTTTTCTAAATTTTTGATTTTTTCATTTTCTGAATATAGCAAATTTTTTTTTTTCAAACTTAAGTTTAAGTTGTGAATAGATGTTTAAGCTTAAGGGTTCAATTTAAACCTAAATAGGTAATAAATTTCAATTCTAAACCCTTAAAAACTATGGATTTGAGTACCTTGACATGAATGAGGTTTAGAATATTCGGTAGTACCGGTATAGGAAAAAGTCCGGTATTTTGCCATCCCTAATGCCGGAAATTTGATAAAGCAGGCTATCGTTTCTTTTTCAGCTTTAAGAGGTTTATTGCGTGTTTCGTAATTAAGATTACTCCCCACATTGTTAATTAATTTTTTTTTAAACTGTTATTTAATAACAAAAATACCTAATGGCCACATATTGTCAACATTTTATGCTTTATTGGGTACCTTAGTGGAATAAAAAGCTAGAATATTTTCTTGTGACGTTCTCTTAGGCCGCCATTTCACGATGAAACATGTTGCAGTGTTTGAAGCATGTTGCCAACATCATGTTCAACATTGGAAAATGGAAAATAAAAATTTTGCTGACATACTTATATGCTGCAACATGTTGGCAACATGTTTTTAACGTTGCGGCATGTTAAGCAACATAACATGCTACTGCAACATATTTCATCTTAATTTTGCGGCCTTTAAAAGTTTTGGGAGTTTTAAAAGTTTTTATGTATTATTTTTTTTTAACGTAAAAAAAAACCTTTTTTGACGTGTGAACAGGTTTTAATTTTTCAAAATATATATGCTCGGGGTTGCATTATTTCCCGTAAAAATTAAAACAAATGAACCAAGAAAAGTCCTGTTTCAATTAATGGAAATGCTCCATAGTCCAGTGTCCTCAAAAATGGTAATACTTATACATGCAATACCGACATGCGACGGTGTTACTCATCTTATAATTTTTAAAATTTTCTTACTAAGAGTCCTAAAGACTTTTTAAAAAGTCTCTTGACTCTAACTTTCTGCTAAATCATCCCTCATGGCTACAATACACGAACAAGTTTTTTTTTTTTATGAAAATACACGAAAACTTTTTTCGTTCAACGACTTTTTAAAAGCTTTTGGTTGCATTAGAGTCCATGGAAAAATAACGGGAGGATGGGAATGCCGGTTTTTTTATTCAGAGCCCTTGGTTTTAACGTTACATTTATATATTATTTTTTTTAACGTAAAAAAAAAAAAAGTTCTTTGACGTGTGAACAGGTTTTAATTTTTTCAAAATATAATTTTCGTTTCATGGTAAAGTTGCCTTGAATAAATAAAAAAAAAATTTTTTTTGATCTACATTTTTGAAAATCGGGATGATGTTTTAATGTTTTCATTCGGTCTCCGACCATTTTTCAAAAAGAAATTCAGATTTATTTGGGAGAAAATGAAGCATTTTGTCAACGGTCCGCAATAAATCACAATAACTCCGCTGTTTGCTATTCAATTTTATACTGAGGCTCGCAACAGCAGCAGCAGCAGCAATATAAAACACGAATTGAATTGTAAATGATGACTTCAACAGCAATCCTGTCATTTCTTCCGCTTTTACCTCTTTTTTTTCTTCCTCCTTCCCGTAAATACCCTCCCGTTTTCGCGTTCCTCTTTTTTTTTCTCTTTTTTTTATCGTCGTTTATTCTTTAATAGGTTTCAATGCTAAAATGCCAATTGTAGCAATATCGGAATTTGAAAAAAAGAACCGGAGACTTTTTTTTTTTTTTAGTAAAGTTAACAAAAGAAAGCAAAGGTAAAGTCGATTTTACGTTGAAGGTTTTACGTCAGCAAGCTGATTATTGACAGCATGTTTGTCAATAATAATAAAAAGTCTAATCGTATTTTTCAATATACCGGTATATATCGTACGGAGAAAAGCGCTTTTTGTGAAAAAAAGAAGCAAATTGGAAAAAATAGCAGACATTGACGGTTTTTTTTTTCGTCGCTTAATGGAAAAAGTATTGGTAGTATTTGCAGGTCATAAATGTCCGTGAAGTAGAATATGAAGAGAATAAAACAGAATTATTCAGTGCTGGATTCTGAAACCCATTATTCAAAAAGAGTGACGCATACGCTTCTTCCGCTCTGACTACATGACGAACTAGAAATGGATATTTGATGAATTTTCAAGATGGCGAAATATTTAGGATGTGAGCACTAGGGTGTTCCATTTTGGAAAAATTTTTAAAATGTTGGAGGGCATGTTTTTCAGCTGTAAAACCACTAAAAAAATTGTTTCAAATTTTTTTTTAACCGCTTAGTGGCCCCCCAAGGCCACTTTACCTTTTTAAAAATTGGCCAATTAAGGTTTTTTGAACTCCCATTTTTTTTATCCACTTTAAGGGCCTCAAAATATTTTGAAAAAATGTTTTTTTATGATTTTGAGGTCGTAGAACACGAATTTCACTATCCCGAATTTTTCCGATTAACCCCTGTGACGTCATTAGCGTTTTTTACCGAGCTTATACCTGATTTTTCCGACTGAAATTCGACTTAATCTCGATTTCGGAGCCCTGAATTTCTTTTTATTTTATTGATGTCACTCATACTTATGCCAAAATACCCTTAGAACACGAATTTCACAATCCCGATTTTTTCCGATCAACCCCTGAGTAGGGCATAAGTGTAAATTAGGTTTTTGGGGCAAAAATGAATTTTTTTGCCAAAAAATGGCAAGGACTACTCACCAGTTCGACTTAAAGGTCATGTTCAATGAAATTTTTTGATCAGGACACTCTGATTAACAAAGATTTTCTGCGTTTCGAATCAATTTCCAAAATGTTTTACTGTCGGAAAAAAAAATTGAAATTTCAAAAAAATGACAGGTAGAATTTTTCGATCGTAAAAAATTTTGGAATTTGATTTGAAACACAAAAAATCTTTGTTAATCAGAGTGTCCTGACATCAAAATTTCATTGAACATGACCTCCAAGTCGAACTGGTGAGGAGTTCTTGCCATTTTTTGGCAAAAAAATTCATTTTTGCCCAAAAAAACCTAATTTACACTTACGCCCCTACTCAGAGGTTGATCGGAAAAAATCGGGATCGTGAAATTCGTGTTCTACGGGTATTCTTTCATAAGTATGGGTAATACCAATAAAGTAAAAAAATTTTCAGGACTGCAAAATCGAGATTAAGTCGAATTTCAGTCGGAAAAATCAGGTGTAAGCTCGGTAAAAACGTCAATGACGTTACAGGACTTAATCGGAGAAATTCGGGATAGTGAAATTCGTGTTCTACGACCTCGAAATCATAAGAAACATTTTTTCAAAATATTTCGAGGCCCTTAAAGTGGATTAAAAAAAATTAAGAGTTCAAGAGACCTTAATTTGCAAATTTTTAAAAAGCTGAAGTGGCCTTGGGGGGCCACTAAGCGGTTTAAAAAAACTTGAAAAAAAATTTTTTTTAGTGGTTTTACACCTGAAAGAAGCCGATTTTCAACATGACCCTCAACATTTCAAAATTTTTTTAAAATGAAACACCCTAGTGAGCACACTGGTTGTGGTATAATAATATTTTTTTAGAAAAAATTATCTAATCTAAGTTCTAAAACAGACAAGAATAAGAATTTTTTAATATTTTTTATTTGGCTTCTCTGTCTCTGAATGTTTTCAATCTGGTTTGGTACTTCGGATAGTAACTCTTCGATGGTATGATTAAGCCATAAAAAATGTTTTTTTATTAATGTAGAGTGTAAGCTCTGACTAAATTGAAAAGACATCCGTAAGTGCTAAATTATTTCCCGGTATTTTAGCTTGGAACAAGAAAGGACGGAAGAAATTGCTTAGAGGATCCCACAATTTATCAAACCCAACATACGAGCAAATTTCAGCTTGTTGTGATAAACGCATTTTTTGCGACCCATCTGCTGCTGAGTGTTCCCTTTTATTATTTTTCGAGTTTGACCCTGAAGATGGTTCCTATTTGTCTCTCCTGTTACTCGCTCGCGCTCCTTTTCTCAAGTTTATATTATAAAGCGTCTTAATTTCAACGTGTTTGAGACACGTTTTGCCTTGACAAATCATAACCGTCAACGAAAATTCTAAAGCTACATATCCGAATTTATTACTCGAGAGATTTATTTTAATTTTTCAAAATGACTTGAGCTTTTACTGTCTATTGTAGGCGTAATTTTAAGTTTTCTTTAAGTTTTAGAAGTTGCGATGTCAAGTTTTGGAGTTTATCTCTCTTTCCCTCTTTGCGAAGGGAGATTTAGAGCGTGAAAGCGCGACATAGAAATGGGATAAATTAATAACGACGGCAAAATCCGGTAAGAGAAGAAAATAGCGAAAGGGGATGGGATTTTTAGACGCGTATAAAGTGAAAATGGAAAACGCAAAGCCATTCCAACCAAATGCATAAGAAACACTGATTGGAAGAACTCCTTTTTTTTTTTTTTTTGATATTTCCGGCGGAATGGAAAGGAAATGGAATGGAAGCGATATCGCAATCATGTTTATCAAAACAGATAGTAATTTGTGGTTGGAAAATTGGAGGGTCAGGAAAAAACCCTTTTTATTTTCAATTTTACTCAGAATTGTTTTTTATTCATTTGTTTCGTGTCTTATTGTAATTTCAAAGCGATGCTAATGTAACGCGCCGAGTTGTTGAACGAATTCTCAGTTCATCATTCGGGACGTAATATGCGAAAAAAAAAAAGATTCATCCCGAGGCCCTTGCACGCTATCCCGTTATATACGACCGTAATAAAAAATCAGCAATTTTTTATTGCCCAGTGCCAGACTCCGAATACGTCGCAATTAGGCCTTGCGAAAAAGGGTTTCTAATCGGAAATATCTTGCCATGATCTAACATCCGCTCCCTCACTCCGCTCTACATTTTCTCTCTCTCCCCCCCTTCCTTTTCCGAATAGTTCCAAAATCCTAAAAGATAAATGAACCTCGTTAACACAAATTACATCTTGCGAGAACGGAATTCATCAGTTTCTCCCGCCTTAGGATCAGCGACCTTTTCGTAACTGTCAAAAGCCGACTGATTTTGAACCATTAAAGGCTTGAAAAGAACCACTTAAATTACTTAAATCTTTTCCCTTTTTGTTTTTTTCCGGGGAAAGAGGGGGGCAATGACATGAAGGGAGATCAGGAAGAGAGGATTTAATGTACCAAGATTAAAATAAAAAATGAAAAAAAAGAGAATGAAAGTGGCACAAAGAAGATCGCAGCCGGAAATACAAAGAGAAGGCAAATCATACTACACCAAGAGAACGCAAAGTAAGAGTGAGTGAGAGGGCAAAGAAAAAAAAAAAGATAAGTGCAAGAGAAGAGCATTATTTAAAGGAAATACAAAATGAGAAAGAGAACGGCGGAATTATACCGAAAAAAAAGGGGTTAAAAATACGAAGTCTCATTGTAATTGATTCTTCTTATCAATGTATTCGTGAATTGAATTCGAAAAAGAAGTAAAATTATGTCGGGAATTTTTTTTTTTTTTTTTTTTTTTTTTTTTCTGGGAAGGGAAAAAATAAAAAGGGAAAAATTCAAAAAGCTGCGACTGGCTCGCAGTCTTTGAAGTTAAATATCTTTTACGATCGTTTTTCCTGCAGTTGTTAAGAGGGCTATAAATGTTTTTCATCGATATTATTTTCATCAGGAAAATCTTAACGTCGTTTGCTTCTTTTAATTTCGAATTTTAATTTTTAAAAATTGTGAAAACAGGAAAAAGCACCGCAGCGGTTTGAACAACAGATTTTATCCTGCCGTAGTCGCTCTTAACGTTAGTGAAGTTAATTTAATTTCTAAAAAGTTTTGACTGAGCCGGAAATCCTTTAATCAGTAAAAATTCTCGACCTTAGACTTGAATACGACGATTTCGTCTGATTTTTTCTTTTATCCAAAGGAATGTTTACACAGTAAGACATTGTGTTTTTTTGACACATTTCTTGTGTCACATTTTGACCCATTTTTTTGTCACATTTTTGACACACTTTTGTGTCAAAGTTTTTGTGTCACATTTTTTGAAACATTTTTTGTGTCACATTTTGACCCATTTTTTTGTCACATTTTTTGACTCATTTTTGTGTCACATTTTTGACGCACTTTTGTGTCAAAT
Source organism: Liposcelis bostrychophila (assembly GCA_037577465.1). NCBI lineage: Eukaryota > Metazoa > Arthropoda > Insecta > Psocodea > Liposcelididae > Liposcelis > Liposcelis bostrychophila. Next base: position 13,306,387 of record CM075210.1, read on the forward strand.
TTTTTGTGTCACATTTTTTGACACATTTTTTGTGTCACATTTTGACCCATTTTTTTGTCACATTTTTTGACTCATTTTTGTGTCACATTTTTGACGCACTTTTGTGTCACATTTTTTGACTCATTTTTGTGTCACATTTTTGACGCACTTTTGTGTCAAATTTTTTGTGTCACATTTTTTGACACATTTTTTGTGTCACATTTTGACCCATTTTTTTGTCACATTTTTTGACTCATTTTTGTCTCACATTTTTTGACACATTTTTTGTGTCACATTTTTTAACACATTTTTTGTCACATTTTTTTACTTATTTTTGTGTCACGTTTTTTGACACTTTTTGACACATTTTTTGTGTCAAAAAGGATCTACATATTTTTATTTGTAAAGTTAACAAAGTTAATCTGCCTACCAACGTTTACTCTCCTAATCTCAACATTAAAAAAGTGACGTACAAAATATGTGGGCCGTGTATGTTAAAATTACACAAAATCTTTTGCTGTATAGAATCTTTAAACGAGTTTAGAAAAAAATCAGGTAGTGTCGTTTTATTTAAGAAGGTACTCAGCCCTCTGGATAAAGTTTAAGTCCTCCCGTAATTTTTTTTTTTTTTTTTTTTTTTTGACTGATGCAATGCCCCTATCTCCGATGTTGAAAGGGGTGACTTGGAGCCCCCCTTGAAATCTTTTTGCATACCTCGGCCTTTCTTTCTGGCTGGCTACGGACCTGTTCGTTATAAAAATATGCATGTGGAGGGTAAATTTAACTCCTGTCGCAGACACTAAGATTCACCAACGTTACTTTAGAGTAATTTTATCAAATATATCACTCTTTGATATTTTTCGATATGCAGAATGCCGCTTAAGAAGGTTATTCAGTTTCAAAAAAGAGAGAAAGATGAAAGGATAAGAGGATTTCATTATTTTTTTGAAATGTTTGATAAACGATTTCATTCAGTTCATTTCATTAGAGTTTGAAAGTAATATAGCTCGCAGTCTTATGAAAATCGTCGTTTATTAAGTTAGATTTTTATCTGCAAAATTTCGCCACTGATTAAAAGCTTTTTTTTTTATGACTGGGGTCTGATTATGGTATTCGGAGTAGAAAATAAAATGATCAATCAAATAAACAAGCTTTGATTTTTGATGTCATTTTTTTTTTCGTAATTTGTTTCACTATCTGGAATTAATTTCGTTTGGGTAATGCGAGGGTTATTTTCCCCTTGGGAGTTTTATCGTTGTATTCAAAAAAAAAAAAGGAAATTAGCAAATTTCAGTAAACAGTATTTGCAAACGATTGATAGTTGTTTTCGATTGTTTTGTAATTGGCTGATTTGCCTTTTTTTTTTCGATGGAGTGGTGAATATTTATAAGGCCCTGTATAACTCAACAAGTAACATGAAAGTCGATTGACGGAACGAAATTAAATAATGTGCACTCATTGACCAATTAATTTAAAATTTTTAATTTTTAATGGATTAAAAACACCTGAAAGAAGAAATGAAGGAAGTAAGCTTTCTAATAGTTTTATCTCATTATCCCGAGAAGTTTATTTCTTTGCATTTTTTTAAAAAATATGACGTCTTTTTTTTTCTTAAACTAAAATAAACTCCTTACCGTTTAAATTTAATAATAAAGAAGGGGAGATATCTTCCAGTAATGGAGAATTTTCTTGATCGGTCATGATTTTAAATTAAAAATCTTTAACGTGTTAAATTTATGAAAGTTACATCTATAATGGCAATTTAAGAAACATCTGGTATCTGATTGACTTAATGAGTAGGAAAGCTTTTTTTTTTTTTTTTTTTTTTTTTTTTTTTTGCTCTCCTCTCCCCTCCTCCTTCTCTCCTTTTTTTTTACCCCAGTTTATTCCACCCTCCTCCCGTTTTCTTGCTCTTGGGAATCGCTGAACATTTTTGCATTGAAATCGCATTTGTTTGCGGTGTATACAAGACAAAAGAGATTCAGGAACGCTGACACAAATGTTTTCGAATTCGTTTTACCAAGCAGAATGGAAATTCAAAATAGAAATTGAAATCGAAACACATTTCGAATTTTAAATCGGATCCAATAAATAAATAACAGGTGCTTTTTCCATAAAACAAAAAACAGTTTCGGAATCGAAAGAGGTTTTACCTCATCATTTTTTATGGTGACTCGTAATCTGTGAGGAAACAAAAAAAAAACGATCCGGATGGAAAAAGTGTGAGAAAGTTCATCATTTTCCTTTTCCTTTATGCTACCACTCTCCCTTCGTCCCTCCCCTCCGAAAAAATAAAAGTCTGTCCTTTGCCCGAAAATTATCAAACAAAATGACAAAGAGTTTGTCTGGAAGCTTTTTGCAACTTTTTTGATCTTAAAAAAGCTAGCGATCCGAAAAACGTCTTGAAAAGTTTCTTTTTAAATATCAAGATGTATTTATTTTTAAGTCAAGAGTTTTAAATGAGTTACCATGGTTCCGGCAATTATATTGTGCTCCTGCTTCTTATTTCCAAGATTAAATATTCATTTTATCGCGAACAATATGAAACTTCCCAAGGGATTAATATTCGCGACTCCAAAAAAAAATTGTGACCTTTTTTATTTCATATAAGCCTTGTGACTCCTTTTAAAAGGAAAATGTCTTTAAAACAAATGTCGCGAGGAAAAAAAAAAAATACACACACAGATACTTCCTCCGTGATATAACGTTATTGTGAGTTTTACGTCACAAGCAGGTGCAGGGAAAATCCGACATAAAAAGCATTTGCCGTCTTTTTTTTTTTTTTAGTCGATAAAGTACCGCTAATCGGTATACTTTTCCGTGCAACGTTTAAAAAGATCCTTCTAAAATCCTTTACAAACAGAGCTGCTTTTAGTATAAAAAACCCCGGTGGATATCCCTTTACCTACAAATCAATTCCTTTATATCCTTCCTCAACGTCTTCATCTCCATCTGCGAAGGAAGCCAATTGTAAAACAGTGAACGAAAAACCCAGCTTTGTGACAGTTGTGATTGATATCCACTGTATTGACATTTTTTTTTAAATTAAAAAAAAAAGAAAAAAAATGGCATCCGCGTCGTTTTTGCGGATGTTTTTGATGTCTTTCGGGTTTCATAACAAAGAGATCTGACAATCTCATGAAATAATTCAATTTCCCTCATTCCACTCTCCCTTTTTTTGACGATAAATCGATACAAATTTCATCTTGGATTGTTCTCGCGAAATTATGCAAGATTTCTAAGTCGGCAATGCTAATTCGCTAAAGGCAACATCGATTTCATTTGGGATTGTGATTGATGCGGTAGATAGCCATTCCGGGAAACACATTCCCAAGTCTCCTGACTTCCGGTTCCGCTTTTCGATGTCCCCTGTGGTTTATAGTACATCTCTCATTCTCTCACCCCTCGACTGTTTAACTTTGATATGGATCGTGACACCTTTCCGGCTGCCTCTTTAATTTTTTTTTTTCTTTTTTATCAAAAACAGATTTAATAATAACGTTTCATATCTGTATTCGTCGGAACAAACGTGTACATGGTATGAGATTTAAATGGCCTTTTTGTATCACGTCAAACAGGGTCCCTTGTAAAACAGTTGTCATATACCACCGATACCGATAAAATCCATTATAGAACATTCATTTGTAATTTAGGCAGACGATATCCCGAAACGGTATGAAAAGGTGGAAATTATTTATAGATAAAACCTTGGTCCTGCGATTGTGTAATATCTGACAGTTTACACTGAAAGAGTGTAAAAACCGATGTGACTTTGTGACCAAATGCATCGTATTGATTAACCCTTTGCCGGCCAAATTTCGAAATTCGGAAATATTCCATTCTTCTCAAATATTATTTTTCTGTATTATGTCTATAAAGTTAAAGCGCTAGACCAAAGGAACATTTAAAAAAAAAAAAAATGAATGCGCCCGATATTGCTCAGTTATGCAACCGGTGATGCAAACTCAATTTTAATTTTTTTTTAAACCCTTTCCCCAAAATTTTTTAATATTATTTGTATGAATTAGGGGGTTTTAGAGGTCACTGACTCCGAATCTGAAATTAGTTTTTACGTGGGGGGCACCGGTGGCCCCCAGAAAAAAAAACTTTTTTTAACTATCGGAAAAATAACATGGATGTCGATTCATATGTTTTCCGGCACCCTGATTTCAACTCTAACATCGGATTTTACGTATTGTACACGTGCGCCCCCCCCCCCCAGAAAAACAACTTGTTGAAGTGAAACTTCTTATGGGACGGGTCCGCGTAATGAAGTGAAGTTCGTGACGTCATCAAACGAATATTTTAATCATTTAAGTTAAACTTCAAAAAGTGACTAAGAAAAGTACGACTTTTTTTAAAAGTGATTAAGAAAAATATCACTTGAAAAGCACCATAAAATAACAACCTATTTCACTTTTTTTTTAAATTTTTTCAAAAACTAGGCTTAATGAAAAAATGCAAGATTTCATTTTTTTAATAGCAGGTAAAAAAACTTTATAAAAAATTGTTAAGAGAACTATAACTTGAAGAGCACCACGAAATAACAACTACACGGTTTTGTTTTTGAGATTTTTTTTTAAATTGAAATAAAATGCAAGATTTTTTAATTTTGTTGGGTTCCTAGAATTTTGTGAAAATTCAAAAAGTGCCCAACGAATATTTTAATTATTTAAGTTGAAATTCAAAAAGTGACAAAGAAAACGATTTTCATTCCTAAACGCTTATGAAAATTCAAAAAGTGGCTAACAAGAGTATCATTTTTTTAAAAGTAGGTGAAATAAATATCACACAAAAATTGAGATTGAGAAAATTTGAGAAAATGCAAGATTTTTTAATTTTGTTAGTCATCCAGAATTTTGTAAATATTCAATCAGAAATTCAACAAGGGGTCGATGGTTCGATTCCATCTTTCGCCACTTCGATTTAACTTTTCAACTGATTTTCTTTGTTAATATTTCCTAGCACACGATAAACATCGTGGCTTTTTCGAAATATATAGATCCAATCCCGCCAATAATCTTTATAATAAATTATGGATCACCAAACTTACAATCAATAAAAAATGACTAACAAAAGTTTCAGTTTTTTAAAAATTGGTAACATAAAGAAGTTTCACGTCTTCTTTACGCTATATAGACATAGAGTTTATCGTTTTATTGCTTTATCGACCGCAGGGAGAATAAAGCATTGTTTTTAGCACAAATTTCAGATTTTTAGTTTTTGATATTTTTACACGTTTTGAAGTCCCCTGATGCCGAAAAAAGCAAAATTTGGATGGTGGCCGTGTGTGTTTATGTGTGTATGTGTGTATGAATATATGTGGAAAAAAAATTGTCTGTCGGAGGAAAAACAGAAAAACGAAAGAACGGATTTCGATGATTTTTGGTGGGTAGCAACTTCTAATGAAATGTAGGTGCTGATTAGTTTTTGAGTTAAATCGATCCAGGGATTCGGAAGCAGTGAGTGAAAATGTTAAATTTTCAACAATTTCAAGATCTTTTTTGACTATAAATCGCGAACGCAGCTACCAATTGAGTCCTATTTTCGTACTGCAGTAGATATTCATCCAGATACGCTACCATTGAAATTTGGTTAAATTCTGTTGAGTGGTTCAGAAACGGTGAGCAGGGCTAAAAGTATGGGTATAGGCCTAAAAACCAATATGTCGACTTTTGAAACGTCACGATATGACGTCATCGATTACGTCAACAAAGCGATTTGGATGCTGATTGGCGGGTTTTTCGTGGGAGCTAACAAAAAACTAACCGTATTTTTGAAAATATTTTCGGGGTAGAGGATTCCGAATCTGAAATAATTTTTCCAAAATTCGAATCCCTTATGCCAGTATTGCGGCTTTGGTGAACCTCTGATCAAAAATCTAACCGAATTTTTGAGAATATTTTCGGGGTAGAGGATCCCGAATCTGAAATAATTTTTCCGAAATTCGAATCCCTTATGCCAGTATTGAGTAATTCCATTTAAAAGCGACCAAAAAAAAAGAAATTTGAACCGGACCCCTTCCGATTTTTTTTATTTTTGGTTTCTTATTTGTACCTACCTAGAGGTGTTCAGACCAATTTTCAAAAAAATTTTACCCCCACGGGTTTCGGAATTACGGGCTTTGAAAAATTTCGATAATGTAGGGGCCCAACCTTCTTTGATTCGATGTAACTCCGGAACGGCTTGAGATACAGAGTCGTACTATGGCTCATTTGAAAGCTCTTGAAATAGGCTTTCATATGATATGTATCACGCTTGAGTGATAACGAATGACCTTTTGAGGTCATTGACCTAACCCTTTTGACCTTGAAAAGTTTGATTCGGACACTTTTGAAAATTCTGAAAAAATTCATGTGCCTTCGCACCTTTTTGAGGTACCTCCACAAAAAATTTCAGAATGGATTTTTAAAAGATAAGGGAGTTATTAATTTTTTACTAAATTTAAAATTCGCTTTTATGGGCGATCTCTTATTAAATATAGTTTATATTACGGTTTTCTATCTTTTAAACGACATTTAATATTGAATGACGGTCGTGTAGATGTAGTAGCATTTGGATATAGTAGTTTCGTTTGGTATGTCACTTTAATTGGGGGACCAGGCGTGGGGGGGGGGGGGGAGGAGCAACTTAAAAAAAATTAAAAATTAAAAAATTAATGAAATATATTAGACAAGTGATGTTATTTAAAAGGCTTTGGTAAAACTATAAACGTTTCTGTAACTTTTAGCTTCTTCAGTTAAGTTTCTTAAGATGATGCAGGAGTGATTCATTTTTTTGCACACCTATACTTCAAAAAACGCTGATAATAACTTTTTGGAGCCAGATATCAAAATTCCGTTTCCGTGCAACAATTCTTATCGATCTTTTGCACCCTTATAAAAAATTTCATACCTGACTGTACAGTACTTTTTTTGGAAAACCTAACTGCCCATGTAAGCGAAAATAACGTATCTTCATTTCGGAATTGACACGTCCCTTCTATTTTTAACTTATGTAAACAAACAGTCAATTCCAGAATGGCTGATACGCTATTTTTGCTTACATGGGCAGCTAAGTTATCTACTGTAAACTCTCGGGAATTTATCCTGAATCAAGGTTTCCCAAAAAAGTACTGTATGGTCAGGTATGGAAATTTTTATGAAGGTGTGAAAGATTCATAAAAATTGCTGCTCGGAAGCGAAATTTTGATATCTAGCACCAAAAGGATAATATTAGCATATTTCGAAATATAGGGCGTTAAAAAAATGAATCACTCCTGCGTCAGCTTAAGCAGGCGGTGATCAGTCTTAAATAGCATAGTTCATCACAAATACGGAAAGATACAGAAATAATTTTTTTTCTCTACAATCATAGATAATTTTGTGTTGAATTCAGTTACAGAAACTTTTATAGTTTTACCAAAGCCTTATCGCTTGTCTAATATATTTCATTAATTTTTTAATTTTTAATTTTTTTTAAGTTGCTCCTCCTCCCCCCCCCCCACGCCTGGTCCCCCAATTAAAGTGACATACCAAAGGAAACTTCTATATCCAAATGCTACTACATCTACACGACCGTCATTCAATATTAAATGTCGTTTAAAAGATAGAAAACCGTAATATAAACTATATTTAATAAGAGATCGCCCATAAAAGCGAATTTTAAATTTAGTAAAAAATTAATAACTCCCTTATCTTTTAAAAATCCATTCTGAAATTTTTTGTGGAGGTACCTCAAAAAGGTGCGAAGGCACATGAATTTTTTCAGAATTTTCAAAAGTGTCCGAATCGAACTTTTCAAGGTCAAAAGGGTTAGGTCAATGACCTCAAAAGGTCATTCGTTATCACTCAAGCGTGATACATATCATATGAAAGCCTATTTCAAGAGCTTTCAAATGAGCCATAGTACGACTCTGTATCTCAAGCCGTTCCGGAGTTACATCGAATCAAAGAAGGTTGGGCCCCTACATTATCGAAATTTTTCAAAGCCCGTAATTCCGAAACCCGTGGGGGTAAAATTTTTTTGAAAATTGGTCTGAACACCTCTAGGTAGGTACAAATAAGAAACCAAAAATGAAAAAAATCGGAGGGGGTCCGGTCCAGGGTCTGGTCGGTTTTAGATGGAATTACTCTATTGCGGCTTTGGCGAAATCAAAAATCTAACCGCATTTTTGAGAATATTTTCGGGGTAGAGGATTCCGAATCTGAAATAATTTTTCCAAAATTCGAATCCCTTATGCCAGTATTGCGGCTTTGGTGGACCTCTGATCAAAAATCTAACCGCATTTTTGAGAATATTTTCGGGGTAGAGGATTCCGAATCTGAAATAATTTTTCCGAAATTCGAATCCCTTATGCCAGTATTGCGGCTTTGGTGAACCTCTGATCAAAAATCTAACCGAATTTTTCAGAATATTTTCGGGGTAGAGGATTCCGAATCTGAAATAATTTTTCCGAAATTCGAATCCCTTAGGCGCGTACTGCGGCTTTGGTGGACCTCTGATCAAAAATCTAACCGTATTTTTGGGAATATTTTCGGGGTAGAGGATTCCGAATCTGAAATAATTTTTCCGAAATTCGAATACCTTATGCCAGTATTGCGGCTTTGGTGGACCTCTGATCAAAAATCTAACCGCATTTTTGAGAATATTTTCGGGGTAGAGGATTCCGAATCTGAAATAATTTTTCCGAAATTCGAATCCCTTATGCCAGTATTGCGGCTTTGGTGAACCTCTGATCAAAAATCTAACCGAATTTTTGAGAATATTTTCGGGGTAGAGGATTCCGAATCTGAAATAATTTTTCCGAAATTCGAATCCCTTAGGCGCGTACTGCGGCTTTGGTGGACCTCTGATCAAAAATCTAACCGTATTTTTGGGAATATTTTCGGGGTAGAGGATTCCGAATCTGAAATAATTTTTCCGAAATTCGAATACCTTATGCCAGTATTGCGGCTTTGGTGGACCTCTGATCAAAAATCTAACCGAATTTTTGAGAATATTTTCGGGGTAGAGGATTCCGAATCTGAAATAATTTTTCCGAAATTCGAATCCCTTATGCCCGTACTGCGGCTTTGGTGGATCTCTGATCAAAAATCTAACCGTATTTTTGAGAATATTTTCGGGGTAGAGGATTCCGAATTTAAAATTATATTTCCAAAATTCAGATTCCGTATGCCCGTACAGTGGCTTTGGTGGACCTCTGATCAAAAATCTAACCGTTATGTATATTATTTATAATATACATTTCATAATTCGTCGATAAAGCACTTTGATCGGTTCACCGATCTCATTTTTTAAATTAGCTGCCTCCTGGAAAATTAAATTATCTTTATTTTTCAAAAGCCGATTATTTCTCGAGTATTAAGAAAACTGAAAATTTTAAAAGTTAATAGTCCGCCGTCTTTAATTGAAATGTTTTCAAAGCTTGGTCTTCAGATTCAGAATTAGCAGTTTAAAAAAACCCCAAAAATATTTAGGTTTTATTATTTTTAAACTTATAAACACCTTTACACAGAAAAAACTGGTTTGCTCATAAGCTAAACATACTTGAAGAATTCTTGTTAAATATTGCATAAGTGTCCATCCGTTATTTACTTGCAATTTGTAAGTTCATAAGAATAAAAAGAGCAATAAATAAAGCGTTTACAAAATTCGAATATAAAAAATCTGTATTATTTTAAATAAAACCATCCGCCATCTTGAATTTTTTTTTTTTTTTTTGCTTTATTGACCGCAGGGAGAATAAATACTGATCGGTCCATATATGGACCCATGGGCGCCTGGGCATTAAAATCCATAAGTCCGTGTATGGATCCATGGGAGGCAAGGGTTAAAAATAGAGAAACAAAATTAACTTGAAAAAACTTGAAAAGCTTTTTGAAGAATTTGCGAGATAAGAAATTTTTCTTTTAGGAAAAAGTTATAAGAAAAACGATTGGGAATCGAGCTAGTTGTTTGCAAAGTTTTGAAAATGCGCGGGATTCATGCAAAAGAGAGTCAGTGTCTTGCATGTCCAATATAGGCAATGCCTTGTACGTCATGCGTGTTTTTTAACATTGTAATTTAGCTTCTACTTACATTATTAGCGACACATTTTCTTATATTCCATTTGGATTTCTGGAGGCAAAAAAAAAAAAAAAAAAAAAAATCATCCTTCATTGTTGCACGCCATTGTTATAATTTTTTTTCATGTCCCGACATTCATTTGTTTCCAGGGGACACTTTAATATATATAAAAAAGCAGAAGAGATGATATTAATTACAGAGGACAAAAAAGCAAACGAGAACACAAGAGAAGCTTGTCACATCTTGGGTCAGCCTCGAAAGAGGAAAGAGATAAAATATACGGATAAATGTACACATTCTGCTCGAAAACGATGTGGTTTTTCCGCTTTATTTAAAACATTTAACCAGATTTTGCGATTATCCCTTATTGTATTTTACCGTTCATAAACTAAAAACGCAATTTTCTTTTCAAAGGAAAAAGGGGAAGGAGCTATTGTTCGATCGCATATGTTAAAGTTTTTTCATTTTCACACGGGTTGATTCATGGAATTCCAATGGATGGGAAACATCGTCGAGTATGTAGTACACGAGAATTCAAATTAATATATACGTACATGTTTCGCTCCTTTCTTATTTATCGGGAAATTAATAAATATTTTAGTCAAAAATGCAAGGAAAAAAAGAAGAAAGAAATTTCATCTTTGACTTTGTAAAAAACAAAAAAAAAAAAAAAAAAAAGAATATAAACTAGTTGGGTCAAGTAGTTTCCTTTTCAATTAAGTTAAGAAAAGAAGTAAATTGAAAAACAACAAAGCGTTTTTGCTTATCCCGGTTTTTTCCGCCTTAGGAAATAGGCGATGGGTTTTTCATTGTTATATCCTTGTTTACGAACTTATAATACATGAAATCGGCTGAAGAAGAAAAAAAAAAGTGAATAAAATAAAAAAACAGTTATTGTATCATGGTCTGATATGATGGCAACATGACTTCCTTTCAATTCAAAGAAACCGTAATCGAATTTAAACGAGATACTTTTGGTTAATTAGAATAGTGACTTAAAGGGAAAGTTCGGTTTTAGAACCCTTTTGACTTGCCTAATACAAAGCAAGTACCCTTTCACCAATACAGTTTAGTATTTACCAGTCGGGTTCGATTTTCTTTTATGCAAAGGCTCTTCGGTTTTCAAGGTTGTTTTCCATTGAGTCTCCCCGTAAATCGATGTCACGTAATTATCACAGAAAGATAAAAGAAATCGAGCTTGGACTACTGATTTTGATTTAAACTTTATTATATTTAATTCTTTTTTTCCCTGTATACTTACTAGGGTGTTTCATTTTAAAAAAAAATTTTTAAAAGTTGGGGGGCATGTTGAAAATCTGCTTCCTTCAGGTGTAAAACCACTAAAAAAAATTTTTTTAACCGCTTAGTGGGCCCCCAAGGCCACTTTAGCTTTTTGAAAATTGGCCAATTAAGGTCTTTTAAACTCCATTTTTTTTATCCACTTTAAGGGCCTACAAAATATTTTGAAAAAATGTTTTCTTATGTTTTCGAGGTCGTAGAACACGAATTTCCCTATCCCGAATTTTCCCGATTAAGTCCTGTGACGTCATTAGCGTTTTTACCGAGCCTATACCTGATTTTTCCGACTGAAATTCGACTTAATCTCGATTTCGGAGCCCTGAAAATTTTTTTATTTTATTGGTATCACTCATACTTACGAAAAAATACACGTAGAACAGGAATTTCACCGTCCCGATGACTTCGTATCAACCCTGAGTAGCGGCATAAATGTAAATTTAATTTTTCGGGGCAAAAATGAATTTTTTTGCCAAAAAAATGGCAAGAACTATTCACCAGTTCGATTTAGATGTTCAATGAAACTTTTTAGTCGGGACACACTGATTAATAAGAAATTTTTATGTTTCGAATCAATTTCCAAAATTTTTTTACGGTCGGAAAAAATTTGAAACTTCAAAAAAATTACAGCTAGAATTTTGCAGCATATAAAGAGTACCGTATATTTCATTAAGTATACAAAACTCGTTGATCCAGGATTTTTTTTTGGAAGAGATTTAGTATCTTCCCCATGCCCGAATTAAAATTTTTCATTCTAAATCCGTAAAAAACATTTTTCAAATAGTCATTTTTAACGATTGTAAATATAAAAAAAAAAACGAAACCTGGTCAAAAAAATCGTAGATGAAAAATCGACAAAGCTTCCGGTGCGAATATGTTAATCGCGAAGGCGGATAACGCGAATGCGGTGAACGTTATCAAGTGGAGACTGACAGGGACAATTATTTTTCATACAAACGATAGTGAATTGACCTGCTGATGTGTTGAATAAAATCCTTGTATGATTCAGTTTTCACAAAAATTAAACGCCCGGATAATGGTAAAGCTTAGGTCTTCTGAACCGGTTTGTCTGCCCCACGAAGGTCACACTTTTAAGAAACACCTTTTGATATAAAAAAAAATGCTGTTCAGCGATTTTTCTGAAGGAATATCTTGCGGCTCCATTAATATTGGTCTTTAATACTCCTCGGAGTAATAAAATATCCGATGTTGTTTCATAGAAGGAAATTAAAGACGGAAAACTATCATCATGGGGAATTTTTCCCCTGGAGTAACATTGCAGTTTAGGCCACCCACCCTCTAGGGCCAGCGGCAAGGCCTATCTTCGGGAAAACTATGTACCGAACAAAAATAATAATAAAATCGCACGAAATAGATGTAAGGGAAACGATATCCAGCAAACAAAACCCACGAACTTCGACCGGGTTCTTCCATTTTTTTTTTTTTTATTCAAGAAGTCAGAAAATAAAACAATAACCGTTTTAACTTTCTAAAAGCGTCTTAAATGGAAATCATATTTCGCAGTGTTCGTTTGCCTGTATCGAAATCAAGGAATCTCCCGCCTTAAAACTCCTTAAACTATATCTCGTTAATTATTTACCACATAAATTAACCGCTATACTGTATAAACGGGTGTAACTTAAAGAATATAAATAACCTATATTATCCGAGCTAAGCGGTTTACAAAAATTCATGAACGTAATTTACCGACAGCGTTTTAAATATCTTTTGAATTTTTATTTTTTTTCCCCTTCCCTTCCCTTTTTTTTTATCATTTTTTACGATTTCATTCTCAGTTTGACTTAATTAACCATTTTTCCGCGCCTTTTAACGTGACCGCGCCTGACTTACAACGTTCCTTCATCATTCCGTTTAAAATCATCTGGGTTTTTCTTTAAAAATTGCTATAATCCGTCATGGTCTCTCTTTTCTATTTCTTATTTCCTCTTTTCTGACGTTTCCATCCTAATTGAATTCCTTTTTTTTTCTTTTTGCCCCTCCGTCTTGTTGCTAATTGCTTTTGCCGTTTTTTTTTTTTCTTTTATTATTTTCTGCAGTCGTGAGAGTTTTCTTTAGTTCATCTTTGAAAAACTATGTATTGTGCGCTCGTTCCTTTCATGTTTTTTGAACGATATCGGAGAGCGATTCTCGGAAACAGGAAAAGGAAAACGCGCGGGAAAGCTCATAAGAGTAAGTTGAGACGAGTCAAGAGCCAGATTTGCATAATTTGGATTTATGCAAATTTTGCTTCCATTCTTTCCCTCCCCATCTCCGATGCGTCCATCACACTTAAGCTCTTTGAGATTACTATTTTCCGCTAAAAGACATGCATTATTTCCTCTACCTCAGCTCTAAAGTCTGCATATGTTTCGAAAACACTATTAACATTTGATTATCCTGGAGGATTTGATTTAGTCGGTCCTGCAGTTTTCGGGTTCCGGCGATTCCGGTCGGGCGATTTCTTTCCTACATTTTCTTTCCCTGAAGCGAAAGGGGCTACGATTTTTTTTTTTTTTCGTTATAGGCAGGAGGAAAAAAAAAAAACTAATGATATGAGCGTGAGGTCAGTACACCGTCACGTGACATTTCGCTGAATGAGACTTTTACTATTGTCCTCTCGTATTGGAATTCACGCACCATTTTCTCCTTCTAGCTACGCTGAGAATCTAATCAAAAGAATAAAATGAAGGGCTCTTTTTATTCGTTATTTGGTTTTCAACGATCGATTTCCATTCTTTTTTTTTTTCTTTGCTGCATTACATTTAACCCTAAGATTGCCGATCCTGACTTGAAATTTTAATCGTTATCTATTTTAACAAATCAGAAACAGCTCAACTTGAAAAGCGGAATGCCTGATAACTTAAAACGCTTTGCTTTAAACTCCCGCAAAACGGGAAATCTAATCATTTCCCCGATTTCGCAACTTCATTTCTGGACCATTAATTAATCGGGATGTTTAGCTATTTCCAGGCTGTAATAACCATATGAGTCCGGCTAAAATGAAAAAAAAAAGGAAAACCTCAGCGGTATTTTTTTTTTCCTAATAAAAAAATTTTACCGTGTGCCGCGTTTTTTTAATTAAAAATCCGGTAATTTCGATAAGCGATACAAAGACTAAAGACAACGGAGATGGGATGGGAGAGTATTATATATAAAAAAATATCAAATAAAATAAAAGTTGACCTTATACTATGTATATTTAGGCTCCGTTCCCGTTTATAAAATATTATCATAAATATTTCTTTTTATTACTTTCTGGGAAAGAAGCTTATATCGGAGGTAAATAAAACCGATTGAAAGTCGAAATTTGAATACCGCGGTTTCCATTTTCATTTTAATTAAGGAAGTTGGAAAAAAAGGGTATTGTTTTATAAAAATTCCGTACATTGTGCCTTTTGTTTTTTTTTAAAAAGAAAAAAAAAAAAAAAAAAAGCTCAGGGTTTCGTTTTACACGGTTCATCGATGACAATATTGGTTTTTTTTTTTCCTTTTTTTTTTTTTAAAGAAAATCTGGTTCGTAATTACCTAAATGGGCAAACAAAATGGCTGAAAATTCTAAAATTTCGTCAAGTCGTGTAGGGTTTTAATGCCTTTCGAGAGGCACTTGAAGGAACCGGCAGTAATAAAACAAATTCGTGATTCAAAAGCCACTTCAATCGGAAGCGGAGGCAGGGTTTTTACGTTTTTTAATGGATTTACGAATAAATGTGTCACGAATTGGCATCGATTTGAATTTTATTTTTTATTTTTTATAAATATCAATCTTAGATTTTTTTTCCCCTCCTCCTCCTTGAAAAAAAAAGGAAGGAAGAAAAGCCCCCCTCGTTTTCTTTTTCCTTTTTTTTTTACTTTGAAGTCGACGAAAAGTTTTAACCGAATATGAAAACTCTTACAGCCAGGACTAGAAGCCATGCCATATTTTCTTTTTTACGCCACATAACTTTCTATTCCGGATCGCTTACGATATCCTCGCGTTATGTACAAGTCATTACTTCCATCCGTAACTTTTTCTTTCACCTTTTTTTTTTTTTTTTCATTTTTCACCAAAATCATTTTTTGTAACTTGTATGGTGCGCAAGAAAAATTATTCTCAAGAAGTTTTGCGATAATGTCTGGAAGCATTTATTTATTTTGTTCGAGAAAAACAAGACGCAAAGAAAGTGAAGTTTAAGGCTAGACTCCCGCCATTTTTTTTTCTTTTGCAACTTCCTATACTTTGAAAATTGTCTATATCTTATGTTTGGAGCAAAATATCAGAATTCATTTTCTGAAGCACATTGTGCAGCAGCCAATAAGCACCTTCAATAAATATTTCAAATAGAGAAGTCACATGTTTTGAGACGACTCCATCGTTTAATTGTACTAGGGAAGATAGGACAAAAAGCGTTATTTGGACTCAGTAAAAAAACTGTTAACTGCCAAAAAAAGAAAAAACAAAAATTTGAATTTGAATTCCCGCCAAAACGGAACGTGAAGGAGTGTGACGTCATCTGCCTAAACGTAGTTGTGTTCATTTCTAAAACTCTGAACGGCATCGATGCGTAATGTTTACAAACAAAACGTGTTTCGCTTCAGATTCGATTTCTCGCTTCGAGTTCGATATCTCGCTTTGATACAGGCAGATGACGTCACACCAATAGAAAATCGTTTAAGGAGTGATCACATGACAAAAACTTCCGCACTTTATTTATTTTTTTATTTATTTATTTTTTTTAATTTGATGGAAAATTTACACGTTTAAATACTAGTTTTTAGTTAAGAGCATACTATCCATTAGTTTCCAGCGAAAATCTCAAAACATGTGACTTGTCTATTTCTGAAAGAATTATATTACTTTTTCATAAAAATTGAATCTCCCAAATTTCTGGGAATTTATCGTAGACCCAATTTTTAAGAAGTAGCTGATTTATAAATCTGAAATTTTTGCTGAAGTTGCACATTTTTTAACTTACATTCGTAAGTAGAATTTTGATGTTTTGCTTCTAAAAGAAGTTATAATACAATTTTTAAAGTGTAGGCTGTTAAAAAAAAAAAATTGACTGGAGTCTAGCCTTAACGAAAATCGAACATGATTTCAAACTTCGAGCCTTGTATCGCATGTTAGACAAGCGTGCTATAGAATATTTCAGCTAATATGTTTGGCCAACGTGTTTACCAAATATTTTAAGAAAATCGTTATGGTGCAAAATTCATCTCTAACGCTTTGTTAGGTGAACACGTCAGACGAAGATGTTCGAGGAACATGACTTTGGGTGAATATGCCAACTCAACACTTTCGTGAAGCTCTTTCTTCGTTTTACCCCTTCACCCTACATGATGGCTCACAATAATTTAAAATGATTAGTTCTAAAATGCTGTATTTGGGTTCGATAACTTTTACCGTTAACTTGTCAAATTTAGCCCTGGTTAAGATTCACAGATCAATATGCAGCAGTTGCCGACCTTTGGCCTATAAACTGGCCTTCCTGTTTAAATCATTCGAATTGCGTCACAGTGTTCCCTGAATTTCAAACTTCAATGTTCGTTCCTTTGGATCAGATACGATCTCTTCAAGAGGCAATATATATCCTGCCGTTCGCGTATGAGTATATTCATGAATCATCCATCTTCTGCCCTGGTACATCCTGATACGAAATTTTATGTAAAAGAGTGGCATTCATAATCTGTAAATAAAAAATATAAGTGAAATGTTTTCAAAGAAAAAATAAAAAAGTCTCGAAAAAAAAAGAAATGATGTTTAAATTGAGAAGATTTTTTTATTGATTAAAATTAACCTTTTTTCCCATTCGAGCAAACCCCTAAAAGTAAATTTTATGAGGGCAAAACCATAAAAACGTAATGTTCTTTAGGTTTTTGGTTTTATGGAATATATCATATGTTGGAAAAACAACACAAATTGACTGGATTTTTTATTATTTACATTTCTTTTCTTAACTATTTTTTTTCCTTCTTTTACTCCGCAGGAGGAGAGAAAACACTTTTCCTTGTAGCGATGCGAGTTGCTGATAACGACATGTTTTATTACTTTTAGTAAACAAAATGGTCAACATTTTTTTTTATTTTTCGGGAAATAAGGGGAAGGCGTACCCGGCATTCATTTCCTCTTTCAAATGCAGTTTCTTTTAAGACCCGGATTATTATTTTTTCTTTCTTCTCAGGTTTGTCCCCCGTTGTATAGCGTTAAATAGATAGAGAAAATAAACGTCGCAGTTATATCGTATTGAGGATATCGTGTCTTGTGTATTTACAACATTTTATTTGGTCGTTCACTTTTTTTTTTTTTTTTTATTTTATAACTCGTACCGATCCGTGCCATTTAACATGTTCTCTCATTACGTTTTTCCGAGAAGAAAATGTATGCAGAGATCGTAAAATGTTAGAAATTTTACTTTTCCCCTGGAGAAAATATTTCAGTTTAAAGAAATTGAAACCATTAACACATAGAAGACATTTTAAGCTTCCCTCCCATTTATTATTCGATTTCGCATGCTTAGCAGTCCTTCTGAAGATATCGAAAGCACTAAGGCGGAAAATAAAATTTAAAATTATATAATTTAATAATCTGATCAAAGTAAATGAGATTTTAATTGCCTGTTTAAAATGATCACTTTCGGATACACTCTTAAATGAATCTCTCTCGCGCCCCGGAGCCTTTTTTTTTTTTTTTCGTAAAATAAGTTTTTCCTTTTTTTAAAAAACGATTCAAAATTATTTTCCGAAATCAAAAGGTTAAGTTTCTACTGTCGAGCACAAAAGGTTTTCACTTCTCATTTATAATCCTCCTTGTCTCTGTTTTGTGGGTTATTTTCTGTCATCCCCACGTCTGTTTGTTTGATGTTATCCAACCAAACGGTCTGTGCGGATTTGGGATGTCTTTTTACGTCTGTTCTAAACCATTTTCACCGATTGCTCCGTACTCGCCAGTGCCCCTGTTTTGTGTACAAAAAAGAAAAAAAAATAATAAAAAAAAAGAAAAATACACAGAGTTTACTTCTCTGTTTATAATCCCTCACGTCTCTGTTTCTGCGGGTTCCTTCCTGTCATCCCCATGTCTGCTTTATTTGATACTAAAAACCGGACAATGCTTAATCTATGTGTCTTATACTTTTAGACGTCTCTTTGTGACGTAACAACAGCAGCAACATTTCCGAGATTAAACAAAAACCGAAAGTCTCTTTCTCGCCTTTTCATCCGGTCCTTAAGGATTAAGGTTTTCGATTTTAAGCTTGGGAGTTGTTGATTCCCATCTGTTGCTTAGCAACATTTTAAATCCGTTCGCATTCGCGATTTTGGCTTGTTAGTTGTTTTTTTTTTTTTTTTCGGTTGAAAATTTTGCCTGACTGGGGTTTGAATTAGCTGAGAAGGGTGATTAAGAAGGATCGTAGCAGAGCTTGATTTAATCGTCGCACAAATCGTTGTTTCGGATTTTAGTTGATATTCGGTCATTATGATTAATGAGCGAGACTTTTTTCTACGATGCAGGTCCTTTAAATTGCAAAATTGAAGTGTCGGATTCAGAGACCATCGTCGTATGTAATTCGTTTCGTTAATGCAGAATTCAAGTGCTGCTGACTCAGCTATTGAGATTATTGAATAATACCCAATAATTCTGTAAGCAGCCATTAAACATTCGATGTTCTGTCATTCATATGCCATTATACGTCGCCTTGTTTCGTATGATAAAAACCATGACATTGGCTTGATATCCTAAAATCCGAATAGATGTGGAACGTAGTATAAAATGTTCATCTTCAAACATTAACATAGGCACCAATAGAATAACCCACTCTCCATTAACAAAGTGCTGAGAAAAAACGGATTTTTTTTTCATATATAAATAGTGTATTTCTTTATACGAAAAAAAAAAATTGATCAGTTTTAAAAAAATACATGGCCGAATTGGTCATGTATTTGTTTTCACTATTCCTTTTACTGTCTTCCATTTTTCTCTTCTTTACAAACCCTGTAGGGGGTCGCCCATGCATTACGTAACGCCTGGAAGGGGGGTGGGAGGTCGAAGGAGGGGTTACGCATTGTTACGAGGGAGGGGGAGCTGGGCCATGCGTTACGTAATTTTAATATTAAAATTATTTCAATTTTATTTCACTCTTTTAAAAAAATTTTCCCGGTTATTCTTCAAATTAAAAAAATAAAAAATTTTTTTAACTCGTAAAATTTGATTAAAGTTTATCTAGAAACTGAAAATTTTTTATAAATTTCCAACATAACCTCAATTTTAGCCTTTTTGTGCATTAGGGGTATAATTCCCTGAAAATTTTTTTTGACTTCTAAAAACGAAATTTAAATATTTTTCAAGGGGGTGGGGGAGCTTAGAACCCGTGTTACTTTATAACGAAGGGGGGGTCAAAAAGTGGTCTATTTTGCGTTGCGTAATACATGGATGACCCCTAGGTCATGAATAGTATGTTTCTTTACCGAACGAGAAAGTAAGGTTTTTCCACAGTCTCGATTCAATTTTTTTTTAATTTTAATTTTTTTTTAATTTTTTTTTTTTTTTTATTTTAACGGAATTTTTGGGGTCGCTGAATTCGGATATATAAAGTCCGGTTTCGGATCGAAGTATTTTTCGAGCTTGGGAAGCAACATTTAGTTTTCAAAAATCGATTTTGCCCTTTTACTGCTCGGAAGACCAACGGATTGAAAAAGAAACTTGTGATTAAAGGTCGTCCTGAAAAAGGGGGGGGGGGGTCGAAGGAGGTGTTACGCATTGTTACGGTACGGGTGGGTGGGGGTTAGTTGGCCTATGTGTTACGTAATTTTAACGTTAGAATTATTTCAATTTTATTTCACTCTTTAAAAAAAAATTTCCCCGGTTATCCTTCAAAATAAAAAAATTAAAATATTAAATTAGGCCTAAAACATTTTTTTAACTCGTAAAAACAATAAAATATCATGAAACTGAAAATTTTTTTGGCTTCTGAAAACGAAATTTAAATATTTTTTAGAGGGGGGGGGGTTAGAACCCGTGTTACGTAATAACGAAGGGGGTTTCAGGTTGCCTAACGAATGTGTTGCAAGGGGGGAAAGGGGGTCGAAAAGTGACCTATTTTGCCTTAAATAATACATGAACGACCCCTTTCTGAAATCAGGAAAATCCCCGGAACCATTGAAGATTCTGGGAATCCGAAATTTTTTTTTCCTGTCGAGTAAACAACAAAGCTCCAAATTTCACGAAACTTCGCCATTTTAATAGCAGATGGCAATGAATTTTGAAAATTTTGAAAATCGATGTTGGCAACTCAAGGAAAACGAAAAAAAAATTTTGCATTGGGAACTAATTGCTTCCTGAATATGGTGCCTTTAGAATGCTAAACCAAAACCACGATTCAGATCCCTTAAGAAAAACATTCGTTTCTTATCATTTTACATGTTGTGTTATCGATACTGGTTTCCAATCACGAATACTGAAAAATTTTATTTGATAAATTCTTCATTAACGCTGAACTTTATCATTCTGCTAATTATCATCCAATGCCAACTCTTAATTTTTGATACCCGCTTTACATGCAGGCTACAAAAACGTTTCATCGATGTTTTTCTGATTTCCCTTTTCGGCCTAAAGATTAAGCGTTAGAGTTTACCTCAACCACAAAGAACATTCCATCCATTCCATCCGACATGCCCGCCTTCTTAAAAACAGGGTCTGAAATCTCAAAACTATGTATGGGAAAACATTGTTAAGCGAGACTTTGATCTTACTTTTCACTCTTATCCCTTTCAAAAACCGAGTGTTTCCTCCTCGCGAAAACTTTCCCGTCAATGTTTTTCTAAAATTCTAGTCATGTTTCCCTGAGTTAAAATTTCTCCGTCGGAAAGTCATTATAACATCCGGGTTTCTGAAAGAACTAAATGAAATTAAGGTTTTTTTTTTCATCAGCGGAGGGTTCGTGTTCGAGAATTCGATACAAGGACGAGGGAAAAAAAACAACCTCAACTTTAGACAAAAAAAAAAAAAAAAAAAAAAAAAAAAACACCGCAAAATTAAACATGCATGTGAATACTAACGGGTTTAAAGCTTTTGTAAAAACAAGAGAGGGAGAAAAGAGATATATATAAACTGCATCCATGAGTTATCTTTTTGTTTCTGTGCTATATGAAACGAAAGGCGAAGTCAAAGAAAACGCCCGAGGCATTTTCAAAATAACTGTCTTTCTCAAACAAAAATGATCTTTCTAATATCTTTGATGCTTCCGCACGGTGAACCTTTGAGTCTTAGCTGGAAGCTCCGAAACCAAAGCCACCCTTATATATCCTTCGGGGCTAAATTTTCCCCTTCCAGCTCCTTTTCCCAAAAACAAACGAAACGCACAATCAAGAATTGTTTTCGCCGAGGAAAAAGGGGAAAGAGGAAGGCGAGCGCGAGAGAAGCGGGGAGAGAGAGTGAGAGAGAGAGAGGAGGAAAAAGGATTCCCCGTTTATTTGCACTGCAGCTCATCGGGAGCTTGACTTGATATTGTTGTTTTCCAATTTGGAATAGATTCGGATTAGGTTTTGATTTTGATTTTCAAGTCGGTTATGCAATCGACGTGAATTCCTCGGAGGGAAAATCCCGCTTAGACTTTGCAGCGCTAATCTTATTTACCCGATTAATTTAATCCTTTAAGGATTCGGTTGAAGAGGAAGGAGTAAACTTTTTTTTTTTTTGCTGTTAATTTTTAATCTTTTCGAGGGGTTGTTAACGAACGACCCCCCTTTTGATTGAACATTAATATTTTCATAGTGATTTACTTTAAAATTAATTTCATTAAATAGAATTTAAATACCATAACAGGGGGTTACTTTTTACACTTTTTCACGTTTTTTCCAAAAATAGATTTAAAATGTAGGACAAAATTCATATCGGTTTATACCAACATTAAGAGGCGTTCTTAAGCTTTGATTTGATACTCTGTTATAATATCTATACTTGTTCTAACACGAATAAAAACTCGATTTTACAAAAGGCACCGTTTTAACAAAAACGGGGTTACTTTTTACAATCATGTTTATACTTGAATATCTTTGATAATTGAAGAAGATATGTCAAATTATTGGCTTCTGTAAATGGAAAATGACTTAATAAAACGATTTCTACCTTTTTAGATGCTCTACTAATAACTATCGCTATTCATTTAAAAAAATTAGTATCTGTAAAAAGTAACCCCATTGATCGTAATTTTCTTTTTCTTTTCAATTTTTTTTGGCTTCCAAAAGTTTAATTTTGAGTGAAATTACGATGATTGTTTAAGCGACTATATAGGGCATGTGCGAAAAGCAATTTAATTATAATTTGACTGGTGGATGCAGAAGAATGCATCTTGGTATTTTAGGCTGCGTGATTTCTTAATTTTTTTTTTTTTCGTATTAATAACTTAATATTTTCATTATAAAACAAGTTTAGGCAACTAGGCTTGAACATAACACCCGAAAATAAACAATAATCTAGAATAAGTTTAATTTTTAAATAAAATTCTTAGCCGTTTTCAAGTATTTTTAAAAAATAAAAGTGTCAAAGTAACCCCCTGGAGTAAAAAGTAACCCCCTGTTACGGTATCTTCGTCTTAACCGTTTCTGAGTTGATTCTCTCGAACTCGACTTTAAAGCGATTATTGGCGTCGATCATGTTCCTTATTTCGATAAATCCGTTTAAAATCATCTGACTAAATAAGTTGAATTACCCCTCGATACGAAACAAAACCAGGAGCATTATTGAGATTTTCCATTAGTTTTTAAAACTCTTATAATCGCTCTATGAAAATCAGGATAATTTTTTTTAGTTATCTTCCGATTCCCTCAACAGTTTAAAACTTCCCGAAACTCTGAAATTCGAGTCCTCCATTAAAAAGGATCAAATCCGTTAAAATTTCCCCAAGAAAAATTTACTCACAAAAGACAGATTGATTCGAATCAATGGGGCGTATAGTAGGCGTTACTTAACGGGAAACTCCATTGTGAGAAAAATAAATCCCCCCGAGAAACAGGTTCAAATTTTTATTTTGAACACTCAATCAAGGATTTCTATTAAACAGGGTTTTACCTTCCGGAATAATTCACATACACGAGGAAAATTTTCTTATGATTCCTCAGCCTAATTCGAAACGTTGGCATTAATTTTCATCATCGTTTATCATCATTAATATTCCATAGAAGTCATTTTTAACTTTTACCCGCGAGCTCCTCCACCTCCGCCGCCGCCACCGTTAAGTGTTACCCCTTCCATGGTTAAAGTATATACCAAGTTCTTGTGTTCATGTGTTACAATTTATCATTCATGATTTTTAATTAACAAATGGTTCCAAGTTCTAGTTTCACCTGAGCTTTAATCGATAAAGGTATTTTCGAAATGGTTTAATCTTTGATGTTATTATGTCCCTTTATATACCCGCGCTGAAAATATTAGAAACCGCACCGCGCCGTTGGAGAATTTTCTTTTCCGTAAAATAATATTTAATTTAAAAATTTTCTAAAAAAAAAAAAAAAAAAAATCCTGCGGTTTTATGAGATGGGAAAATGAGGATGAACCGGATAAACGGTTTTTTAAGGTTTTTAAAATATGCTTGTTGACTTTTAAAACTGGGATACCTCTGTGATAAAATACCGTCGTGTGCTCGATGATTTAATTTCCTATAAATTTTTTTTTTCTTCTTTAGATTAAAATCAAGATTAAACAAGAAACACCCCACATTTCATTACGCGATGTTTCCATAATTACTTAATTATACGTCAAAACATTTTTCAGGGTAAAAAAAAAATATATTGAAAACATTAATTAATAAGTAAACCATCGTTAACTACTGAATTACGTGCAGGGTGAAAAGAAGATGGTAAATTGATAGGTAAGGGATAATGGAAGTTTATTAATGAAGGGATGAGTCGGTTACGAAAAGGCCACAATATCAAAAGAGAGAAAAAAAAAATCAAAAAAGAAAAAAATGTTGTTGCTTTTAATGCCAAGCTTGAGATTTCGTTTAAAAGGCGATCGGTGGGAGGGATGAGGTGGAAGAGGAGTAAGAAGACGAAAAGAAAAGCAATTATGAAACCAAACATAATCGGTTTTACTCGGTCATAGCTTCCGCGTAAATCAAAATTTAATTGGATCCTGACCTTTAGAGTTCGCCACTTTTCTCTCCCTTGAGAATTTCAATTAAAGACACCTCCCCTTTGATGCCGAGTTCAAGTTGTGGCCTAAAACGGGTTCACGGATTAATTTTGAACCCATAGAGTGATATCGGGGTGGGTGGTACTTTACCTTACCTCCCTCGTATAAAAGCATGTGCACCTCTTTTACCTTATAAGTGGAAGAAAATTGGAAATAACTTTCGCCGAGCTTCCTCTCGCACATGAGTTATTTCGTTATTTCATTAAAAGGAAGCTTATATAATTATAGCTCGAGATATTTAGCTCCTTTTAAAAGATGACGACGAAGAGAAAATAATTTTTAATGAAAATCAGGGAAGGTCTAGGATTTAAGAACGGGAGATGTACTTCAACCGTTGGGAAAAATTTTAAAAATTCAAAGAATTCGGTAAACTATTTATCATTCCTTAAAAGGTGAAAGTTTTATGTCGCATATTGTGTAAATGTTTCAAGCAGGTTTTAACGGGAAGAATCTTTTTTTTTTTTTTTTTTTTTGTATGAAAGTCGAAAGGAGTTGAGATCCCTTCCTCCAAGTTTAAAGTTTGAGGAGGGAACAATATACAGATTCGCTGTAGTTGGTACTTGAATGAACATTCCGCATCATTTCTAAGCAATAATCCTACTCTACACTTCATTCAAAACCTATTCTATATGCCTACGCTTTCTGCGTTTTCCGATCCCACTTAGATGTACATTCTACGAATTGCCATTTCGTTTTCGTGATCAATTCCGTAAGACGCTTTACAATGGAACCTTCGGAATTTTCCTGGAAATATTTGGACTATTCTAGACTTTGGTTGGGCATTTGGACAACAGATCAAATGTCTGAAATACTCCGATATAACTACTTGCAAATGTGTCTGTCCATGTTATAACACGTACGTGTGCAAACGTGTATGCAGATGCTGTAACACGTACGTGTACAAACGTGTCTGTACTTGCTGTAACACGTAAAAACGATGCACTTGCAGTACATACATGACCACAAATATTTTCTGCAATTTTTGCGACAAACTACAGCAAGGGGTCACTCAAGCATTACGTAAGCATGCAAGAGGGTAAAAGGGTATTCGAATATTCTTACGATTGCTTACAAAAAGGAGGGAGAGTTTTGCGTGAGGCTTACGTTAGATTTTAATTCATATTGCACTAGGTATAGTGCCAGAGCCTTTTACCTTTTATACTCTTGAATTTCATAGAAGAGTATATTCGATTTAGTTTTGAGTTTAGGGTACTTACGTTAATATTGAACTGAGAGCAAAACGAATGGCACTTTTCGGGGGTTACTTTTCAAACCAAATCTATTTTCGCATGTCCGTCCGTCCGTCCGTCCTCATTTTCTCGTACTTCGATTGGAGAGGCAATTTGAGCCCCATCGGTCCCAAATTTGGTATATGAATGGGGAGCAGTAAGGGCAAGAACTGTATAACTTTTGGTCTAAATATGTTCGCATATAGCAGAACGGCAGCCGTTCTATAGGTATAAATTTTTCATCACACAGGGCAGATAAATCCACTTATTCGCCCTTTCACTTATCCGCCCTAGGGCGGATAAGTGAAAGTATTTACAAACTATTTTACGCCGTATTTTGTGATGAAAAATATCTTTCAATACAAGAAATGCAAACGACTTGCCCGTCTCGACCTATTTAAAACTCGGTCTCGACGGGCAATTTTGTCGTTAGAATCCCTTGTATAGAAATATACTATAACAAAGGGAGAATCATTTTTTTTAGAACTTTTTTTTTTTCTTAACTTTGTTTTTCGATAAATATACAAGTAGATATCGCTCTTGCTTTCTGCGCTTATGTCATCAGAAATGATTATCTCACATTCCGGAGTATGTGAAAGCTCATTTTCGCTTTGGGGCAGACATAACTCTTTACGATCGTTTTCAAAATCTGGCTAGCATAACATCAACATTTTTACGTTTCCGAATAAGCCTAAATGAAATTAAAGAGAATCGAATAATGGGAACCTTCACTATAGCTAGTTTTTAACATTCAGAAAATTTAATAAACACTCTGAAATTCCTTTGTTGTACAATGTACCTTTGAATCAATATACATGGCTGGCATTGCGGCAAGGTGATTTGTCTTTTAAAAAAAAGTGGGATATTTGAAATATCTTACATAATCATTATAGGGGGTGTTATGAAATTCTTACGATTGCTTACGGCAGGGGGTGAGAGGCTCAAACGTTGACAGAAATTTTTCTTATTCAATAATTGAATGATCTCCGATTCAACAATACTCTTCACAACCAAAAAGGTATAAAGCTCCTGGAAATATTTTATCGAAGATTGAAATATATTTGAAACCGTATTGAGTGGCCATAATTGAGTGTGTAATTCGATGATAAAGTCACAATGTAAGGATATCCCTTCAGTTTTACTTTCACAATCGTACTGGAAATCCGAACCCACACAATATCAGGGCAGGTCATCGGAGCCAAATTGAAACTCACCTTATCGGAAATTCCTTTGCGTATCTAATCTCCCTTCATCGAAAACATCGAAATTGCAGCATGGCAAAGTGGATGAAATTACTAACGGGAATAACCGATGACGGGGAACGACAGCTATGTCCTTCAAAACTATCCCCCCTCCTTCATACTTGACATTCCTGTTTGAGAATGCACTCTGTATATACACTTTTGTTAACAACCCCCACTTTCGCTCCACCCCACTTATCCCCCAATGAAGAATAATAAATGCCTTTACATACACAAAATCTCCTATATCGGCCCGAAAACGATCAGGGGAATAGAAAAACCCAGAAAGAGGATTTTTATTTGTATAAATAGAGACGATTTTCAAAGGTAAACTTTTTCTTTTTTTTTTCTTTCGAGTTCGTCGGTTTCTTTTAAACCCGTAATCAGAATCGAGTAGAAAGGAAGAAAAAGAATAAGAAGAGGAAGGAAAGGGAGAAAAAAAATACAAAATAGTATACAATAAAAATATTTTTGGATCCGACGGCCGGGAAAATAAAAGGCGAAGGAATCTCAAACCCGATTTTTCGCAGTTAGATCTTTTTTGAAATTTCATGCAGAATCGGCAAATAGCTATTTTCCAATTCAAAAGGAAGAAACTGAAACTGCCGACGTTTACAAAACTAAAATGAAAACGTTCTCTAACCCAACTTTGTTTTGTAATATAACAAATCAAAACTTAAAAGGAATGTTGGGTGAGATTCCATCCAAAAAAGATTTTCAACTTTTAGAAACTAGTAATTTCAAGTGTTTTTGAAAAGAGAAAATTTCTGAAGAAGAGTTTCATTTTAAACTCGTTTGCCTCTCCCGGCACCTGTGCCATGATCCAATTTCCAACTTATTTTTAAAGGTCGGCTTTTTACAACTCCCCCCTCTTTCCTATTCCCTCCCGTATCTCTTTTGATTAAACACGGGAAACCCGGTTTTCCATTTACCTTGCAGCGATTAAGAAAGCGATTTGGAAATGTGTGCGAAAATACCGAATTCTGGAACCGCAGAGAAGTTGAGAAATTCCCAAATCGAAGGAAGGATAGGAAGGAATGAATCCTGACCCAGAGAAACCGACAGTAAATCAAGTCTGGACTCCACCCTCAAGCTGGAATAAATTGCATGTCACTTATGGAAAGACAGATCGGTCAATGTCTTCCTCCTGCACATTTCTGATACCGCTCTGTTTATCTCTGCTTTTTTTTTATATAACGGTTTTATGCAGCTTTTTTTTTCTGGAAAACATAGATGAAAGCTTATTTTTTTTTTAAGTACCAAAACGGTTTTTTTTTCCGAAAAGTATTATTACAGTATATATTCTTTATATAGTTTTTCTTGGAAAAGAAAATATAAGAAGAAAATGAAGATTTTGATGGGGTCGGAAACGGAAAATTGGTTTGTCCACGGAACCGAATAATTCGATTCAGAACGTACAGTAAATTCAATGTTGTTAGTCAAGTTTTTACTCTTTTCTTTAGAATTAAGTATTCTCCCGCCAGATTTATTTTTTGAGAGGTTTGATAAAATGCTTTCGCCCATTTCAAAAATTTTGTCTTTCTAAGCGAAACTTAGGTTGTAAGTTTCGTACATGATTTTATTTGAGAATGCGTAGCAAAAATTGACTCTTAGGCGGTTCGTGTGGAGAAAGCCATCCGTAAAATGTGTAAAATGTTAAATATTCTGGAGTTTGTATGTGTTTTATGATATTATACGCGGGATATGAGTAATCACATTTTGGATTTGATGTATTTTCATATTTAAAGTGCCTTATGGTTGGGTTTCAAATTACTGCTTTTTATGAATAAACTGATTTTTTTTTAAGGAAATAGATCAGATCTGAGTTTGCCAATTCTAAATTCTATGACAATGTTATTTTAAAAGATTTTTTTCTTACGATTTTAGTTGTTGTGACGTCATTTACCCATATTGGCTAATTAAGGACAAAAAGATTTTTTGACGCGAATCTCTTGAACAAAGTGAACTGACGACACCTTAAGGTTAATAAGCGTATTTTCCGTTGTAAGATTTTTATTTTATTTTATTTTATTTTTAAAGAGACAAAAACAACAGGCCCTTTACAGCCCTTTTACAGTTTTGTTCCTATAACGAAGAAAAAAAGAAAAAAAAAAAAAAAAAAAAATACATTTCTTTTCAAAGGAAAAAAAAAAAAAAAAAAAAATTTACAATGTTATTACAGAGTTATTTAATTCTCTCAGGAATTCAGTGACGGATTTTTTAAAAGTACCCAGGGACATGCAAAAGAGATCAATATCAAGATGATCCTTTTGGGGATATTTGAAATATTATTTACTCAAACAGGCACAAAATTGTGTTCTAGGATGGTGATCGGATCGTGGGCTCCTAAACGTTATTGTAGGAATGAGATTATATGAATAATAACATTATCCGTTTTATATTTCCGCTCTTCTCTTTATACATTATTAGGGTGTCTCTTTCATAGCCGATGACGGAATTCTAATGGTGCTACCCCCTAAAATATTCCCAAATAATTCAAAAATAACTTGTGCAAGTTTAGGGCCTACGCCTAAACGTGAAATGGTGTCTGTAGCAAAGTCATTTTTTCCGCTTAAAATGCATGTAAAATTTTATTACTTTACTTCTTATTTTTTTCTCAATAAATAGCAAGTCGAAACATCGGCCGTTGGTCCAAATTATTACCTAAGCCTTAATTATTATTAAGCCTTTTAATCTAGGTACAAAAAAGCCCGTCAAACTTTTTTTTTTTTGCAGATAAGGGTGGTATAGCACTATTTTGAATTTTATATAAATTTTGAAGGCTCCCCCTTATCTACGGAAAAAAAAGTTGGACGGATTTTCTGTACCTAGATTGAAAGGCATATATATATAATAATTTGGATCAATGGCCAATTTTTTGACTTGCTATTTATTAAGAAAAAAAATAAAAAGTAAAATAACAAATTTTCCCATGCATTTTAAATGGCAAAAATGACATTGCTATACAGGCAGTACTTCGCGTTTAGATAGAGTCCCAAACTTTGCACAAATTATTTTTTAATTACTTGGAAACATTTTAGGGGCGGCACCATTAGAATTCCGCCAACGGCTATGGAAGAGACAACCTATACATTATAGTGTTTTGCTAATATTCGATCCGCGGTGAAAAGATCCAAATTTTAGATCTCTAACGAACTCCTTGGGTGCTTCCTGGAATTTTTAGTACAAGTTTCAACTTGTCTAAAATGCATTTCCGACCGGAAAATAATTTCGAAAAAATTGCAGGGCTGAAACCTTCGGTTTCGTTTTCCGGTTTCGTACTTACTTGGAACAAGTTGAAACTTGTACCAAAAATACAAAAATAACTCAAAGGAGCTCGTTAGATACTTAAAATTTGAATTTTTTCCCTCTAAATCGAGTACTAGACAAAACAGCGGTATTCTTTTCAGCTTCCTCTTACCTGGGACACACTTAACTCAATCAAAATTTTAGCCGAATCAAGATTTGTTCTAAAAATGAAAGGTAAAATATAAAAAAAAAAATTACATGAGCAGCATTGCGCCGAAGCTTGAACCTATAACCCCCATTTTTAATTAGTTTTTTCCTCCCTTTTGCACTCCGATAAAACCTCAAAAGGATCTGAAGCCTAAATCGGGGATTTTAATTTTTGGTTCGCATTAAATTCTTCGAAAAACGTTAAATTTTATTCCTCTCGAATATATATTTTAACAAGTCTAAAATCCTTTCGTAATACAAATTAATGCCATATTTACCTTTCTAAGTTGCTTTTTCTCATTCATCTCAAAAACTTTTATTGATAACACCACCGTTAAAACCCCCGCGTGACTACAGAAAACTTCTCCCTTGACTTTCGCACCGCTCGAAAAAAAAAAAAAAAAACCGACGAACTTTTAAAACGTGGAAAAAGAAAAAAAAAGTCATTTTAGTCGAACATAAAACATCAGAGGAATTAATGTCTAGCTTGAAGAGCTTTATAGAGATGAATAGGGATTCAAACCCACGATTGTGTGACTTTGGATTTTCCCTGTCACACTATTCTGACAGGTTGTGTCAACTTAAACATTTCCTCGACGGTCTTATCTTTCGGAGATGAGACATTTTGAGCTTTTATAATTTATCCCCAAACATTTAGACCTTTTTTTTTCCTTGTTTTTTTTTTCAAAGGTGACTTACATTTTTTTTTCTCTTTTATATTTCACAGGTTCCTGTAATCATCCTTTGGGAATGGAGTCAGGGGATATACCGGATTCGGCCATAAACGCAACGTCATCTTACGTTCCGAACGTCGGCCCTCAAAACGGACGGTAAGCAAAATTTAAAAAAAAAAAAAAAAAAGTTTTTCTTCCTGGAAAATTTATTTCCCTTGAAAGGGTTTACGCGTCGGGAGGGAGGTATTCAAGCATGAATAGGATATTATTAATGTATAAGCAAGTGGAACGAACTTGACTAACAAGTGCTAAACCCACAATGTCCAAGTTAACCCGCGACAATAACTATATCAATTCATAATTCAGCAATAAACAGCGTTGAAAACCCTTTTGTAATTAGTTTTCTTAGCTCAAGGACACACACACACTAGTTAGTTTATCCGTTTTGAATATTTTATTATCGGATTTTCGGACGCGCTTTAAATTAAAGGACACGTGCCTCGAAATAATTTCGCAAAATGTAATTATTCTTGCAATTTACCCTCCCCCCCCCCCCCCCCCCCCCCCCGGTTTTTCGTAAAGAACTGTATAAACATAGCAGTTATTTCACACAGAAAACGGATTGCTTATTATTCCGTATTATGAATTGTCCCTTTAAAAACCCTGCGGTTTTTAGTCAACAGTCCTCAGCTTCTCGGTTCCCAGCTCGTGAGCTTTTAATCCTAATTACAAAAAGCTTTATAAGCGATTAAATTTTATTTGTCAATGGTTTTGTTCGAATTAGTCGTTGCTCTTTAAATGGCGTGAAAGAATTAGTGATACAAGTGCTTATTAAGCAACGGGGGGGGAATCAGTCTGCCGGCAAAGAGGATGACCGCAGCCTGAACGAATTCTCGTATTAACGTTACAGAAGAAATCCCCCCCCAGATAAACTCGGTACATGGAAAATGTTGGGAAACTCGTGAGCGTGTTTTCGTGTAAAGATTAGTCAAGCACTGAAATATCTAACGGACCTTGAAATCATCCAAAGAGAATGAGTTTAGAATTCTTAAATAGTTTTATCTAAAAAAAAAAAGTTTGGTTGCTAAAAAAGACTACATCTGATCGTAACTTTTAATCTCCGTTAAACATTTCCCATTTAAAAAAAAAAAAAAAAACCAAAAATAAAACGGTCTTATTCTTACGAAAAAAAAAACTTTTTTCACCCCAAGAGAACTTTGGAAAAAGAAAAAAAAAAAAAAGCAAACCCAAACGTCAGGAAAGATAAAAAATCGAGCAAATAAAGACCCTTAACATTTCTTAAAATCTTTTCCGTTCTAAAACATATTTTGCCGGAGGATATGAAGAAATCATAAATGGAAAAATTATGATCTGATAGGTCGTTTAACTATAATGAACTCCCAAGTTCAAGGGGAGTGAAGAAGCACAATAAAAAAAAAAAAAAAAAAGTAAAATTTATTTTCAAAATAAAATTTTGTCGGTGTTACCCCATAAATTGCGGAAAAGTTGAAAGGATATAGTGAAATGGAATCGGATCAATTTGAAGTTTATTGGTTGAGAAAGTTGAGCGTAAATCGCTTCGGGCGACAATCCAAAAAGTTCAAAATTGTCTCTTTCTTCAGCATATTTTTACCTGGGAGAGAATAGAAAAAAAAAAAAAAGGAAGAAAAGGACGGAAAAAAGTTTTTAAAAAAATCAACTTCACGCTAACCGAATTTCTTGACACTTAATCAAAAACAGTAGTAAAAAAAAATCCAAAAAAAAAAACTTTCTTTTAAAATAATTATTGCAAAAAAAAGAGTTAAATTACATTTTTTCCCCCCGAAAAAGTACCCTTCTTGAGGTTTGAGCTAAATAAATATTTGAAGGCTTCCTCCTAATTAATTATATTATAAATTCAATCAACCATTACGAAAAATTGCTGAAAGTTTTTTTTTTTTCCTTTATTTCTTTTTTACGACAATGTCAGCAATTAATCTTTCCTTTTTTTCTCGTTTTTTTTTTATTATTCTAAAAACCGGAAAAGCAGTATCAATTACAAAGAAAAAAAAAAAAAAAAAGGCAAGCGTATATCGGTATATGGTAAAAAATTAATTAAGTAGGACAATATGCACGCGATCTACATCGTACAAGGCGTTTTACGCCATCGAACGCTTAAGACATTTATAAATATGAGTTCATACGGTTGATTTTTCACCGTTTAATTATTCATGGAAACGTTTTTTGTTCTTCGCGTTTATAACCGTATACTTTTTTTTTAATATTCGATAAAAAAAAATTGCTATTTATAAATCAAATTTATAAGGAAACGATAAGGAAAATGAAAGAGATTCGTAATACATGTTGAGCTGTACTAATGTATCGAACGACAGGTGTTATCGAAATTTCAGAGTTGAAGTCGTAGAATGATTCGATTTAAGGAAATTATTAGGCGTAAATATCGAGGAACATCGAATCGGAAATGAGCTCGGAAAAAGCCGAGGCCCGGGTTTTACGACCAAACTAAAAATAGTGTTAATTCCTTCCTCCTCGCAACCATTTTTAAGGAATAAAACCCACTAAATTTCAACTGGAGTCATGCTTTTTTGATTTTTATAGATCTTAAATCGCGGGGTAATGAAAAGTGTAGTGTGCGAGGACGATGAAAAGGAAACATCGAATTGTTAAAACGGAATCTTCTAAATCCCCAGGCTTTGGGTCAGACAATGAAACGAGAATGTATCTACCACGTCACGAGTCACGAACACTCCATAAAACAAGAATGTAATGACTAAACCGAAAACAGGCAATGAGATAAAAGGCAAGTCAGAAACTAGGGAAAAGGAGAGAGAGTGAGACAGAGAGAGAGAAGGAACGTAATAAAGAGTTTAATCCAAAAGCAAACATGTCGTCGATATAGTACAGCACAAAAACCGTGAACTTCATGATAATTTCCGCACGAAAAGTTGTAGAAATCTCTCGAAATTGAGGAAAATCATTCGAACAACTCTGTTATCGAAAAATTTTCCCTTAAAGGACTTATTAACAAGTCTTGAAAAACAAAGAACTTTAGAAATTCAGACCTCATTAAAAAAGTTTTTCACAGTTCATCTTCCTGTTTACTTTACCAATTCAAATGTTCCTTACCCCAAACGATAAAACTAATGTCGAGGTTTTTTTTTTTTTTTTTTTTTGTCCGTTTCGCGTCTCCTGGCAATTCCTTCCTTATTAATTAGTCTAGCCTGTCAACTTTTATCTACCGTAAACCCTGGAATAAGTAATACGATCGTTTGAGAAGAAAAGGAGAGAGAGAGAGAAAAAAAAGAGCTTGAAAGCTTTTCCATTCAGGACTAGACGGAGAAAAAAAAAAAAAAGATCTACCCCCTATTACGGGTAATACGTAATCGGATAGAATATACTGTATGGTGATGGGGAATAGATAAGCACATCATGCAAGAGCATGTTAAAATACATATCAGATATCAGCCATGTACGAATCGACTGACGGATGTCGAAGCGTCGCTTTCAACCATCGCTTCAACCTTCTCCATCGACCAAAACCAACCCCCCAAACGATGTACTTCTTATCTTTCATCTCCTCGCCTCCCTGTCATTTTCTGTCTCACCGAAGTATCAATTCCCCATGTCATGGAATATTTTATCTGGGAAACTTCCTCCCTTAAATCGAATTCTTTTGCAGTAAAAAAAAAAAAAAGAAGCGTAATACTCGCTTCGGTTATTGAAAGGTAGCTCTTGTTTTTTTTCTTCCGCCTTCCGCCTCCCCCCATTTGTCAGCGGTGAAGTTTTATTAGTTTTTAAGATATTTTTTTATTTTTATTTTTATTTTTGAGATCTGGATAGGAATGGAAAGGATGCGAGTATGAAATGGGGAAAAGCTCTTGAGAAAACGGTTAATTGCTGAATTCCGATGCATTACAACAGCGAGAGATTGCAGGATTCACTTGGATTACAGGGGGAAAAGGGATTTTAAGGCTTAATGCTTTGACATATGGCGAAAGCTTGGGTTGTGATGCGTTAATTCGATTCTCTCTCATTCCGCGGTTATTCTTAAGTATAGATAGGTTCACTGCACTTCTAACGTATATTAAATTTTCACGGTGTAATTTTCCTCAGAATGTTAGTTTGCTTTGTAATCTTGGAACATATTCTAAGCGTTGTTGCCAGGTTTAAACTGACGGATGTTTTGGATTTGCTTGGAATACATCTGCATTCTAATAGAAGGATGGAACTTTACCGTGATTTATTGCCAGATTAAATACCAGTTTCCTACTTCGCTAATTTGGCAATGGAATTTTTTTTTGTAATTTCCTTTTTCTTTAAAGGAGATTTACGCTGTGACTCAGTTACGGACTGGAATTTTTAGACAAACGACGGAAAAAGAACACTTAGCACTGGGACACTTTGAATCTTTATGGAGGGCCGGTAAATGGGTGCGTGAAGTTGGCAGTACAATGTAAAGCTCAAATTCTAAAAACTATACCATGATTTTGAGCTTTTTTTGAGCTTTCAGAAAAACCAAATTTCAGAATTTGAGCTTTCGAAACAAAAAAGTTATTACATTATCAACTTTGCCTGCCAAGTTCACGCGCCGTACAATGAAAAGCTCAAATTTTAAAATTGTCGCCATTCTATGCCCCTAAATTTGAGCTTTCAAAAAATCATGTTCCCAAATTTGTAGCTGCATAACAAAAAAAGTTGTGCTTTATAATACCAAAAGTTATATGTCCGACACAAAAATAGAGCACTGCCAGCTTCACACCTAGTATTTTTCAAACTAGTAACTGGAAACGGATTTTATTTTGTTTAACAGAATTTGAGCTTTCAGAAAACACGACTCTCAGAATTTGAGCTTTCTCCTGTCAAATTTGAAAAAATATGAAAATACTGTAAATATGCAGCACTGCCAAATTCACGATCGTTTTTTTTCAACTTAGGAACTTAAAACATACCTCAAATTCTTCTGCGAAATTTGAGCTTTCAGAAGACATAACGTTCAAAATTTGAGCTATTCCCGTTTAATGGAAAAAAAACGAATTATTGAATTATTATATAACCGAGTAGTGCCAAATTCACATACGACTCTTTCGAATCTCGAAATTTAAAATTGATTCCGCCTTATTCTCTAGAATTTGAGCTTTCTGAAGATATAGCGCTCAAAATTTGAGCTTTTTTCGTCTAATTAAGAAAAAAAAATATTGAATTACGATTTTATTGAGTACTGCCAAATTCACATACGATTCTTTTGGAGCTCGAAATTTAAAATTGATTCAACCTTATTCTCTGGAATTTGAGCTTTCTGAAAATATAACGTTCAAAATTTGAGCTTGAAAAGAAAAAAAGTTATTCCCATTATCAACTTGGCACTGCTGACTTCACGGGAAATTTTTTTAGCACTCGAAATGCGTAAACGATCCTATTTTATTCTCTCAAATTTGAGCTTTCAAAAGACATAACGTTCAAAATTTGAGCTTTTCCCGTTTAAAAAAAAAAAATGATTGATCTACCATTTTGCCGAGTACTGCCAAATTCACATATGACTCTTTCGGAGCTCGAAATATAAAATTGATTCTGCTTTATTCTCTGGAATTTGAGCTTTCTGAAGATATAACGTTTAGAATTTGAGCTTTTATCGTCTAATTAAAAAAAAAAAAAATATTGAATTACGATTTTATTGAGTACTGCCAAATTCACATACGATTCTTTTGGAGCTCGAAATTTAAAATTGATTCTGCCTTATTCTCTGCAATTTGAGCTTTCTGAAAATATAACGTTCAAAATTTGAGCTTGAAAAGAAAAAAAGTTATTCCCATTATCAACTAGGCACTGCTGACTTCACGGGAAATTTTTTTAGCACCCGAAATGCGTAAACGATCCTATGTTATTCTCTCAAATTTGAGCTTTCAAAAGACATAACGTTCAAAATTTGAGCTTTTCAACAAAAAATTCAAAAATTTTTTTAAACATATTTTCTACGAAAATTATTACTGTATAAATTTAATAATTCTTTTTTTTTTTTTTTTTTTTTTTAATTAAAAAATTTGAAAGAATAAAATAGGATCGTTTACGCATTTCAAGTGCTAAAAAAATTTCCCGTGAAGTCAGCAGTGCCTAGTTGATAATGGGAATAACTTTTTTTCTTTTCAAGCTCAAATTTCGAACGTTATATTTTCAGAAAGCTCAAATTGCAGAGAATAAGGCAGAATCAATTTTAAATTTCGAGCTCCAAAAGAATCGTATGTGAATTTGGCAGTACTCAATAAAATCGTAATTCAATATTTTTTTTTTTTTTAATTAGACGAGAAAAGCTCAAATTTTGAGCCTTATATCTTCAGAAAGCTCAAATTCCAGAGAATAAGGTTGAACCAATTTTAAATTTCGAGCTCCAAAAGAATCGTATGTGAATTTGGCACTACTCAATAAAATCGTAATTCAATATTTTTTTTTCTTAATTAGACGAAAAAAGCTCAAATTTTGAGCGCTATATCTTCAGAAAGCTCAAATTCTAGAGAATAAGGCGGAATCAATTTTAAATTTCGAGATTCGAAAGAGTCGTATGTGAATTTGGCACTACTCGGTTATATAATAATTCAATAATTCGTTTTTTTTTCCATTAAACGGGAATAGCTCAAATTTTGAACGTTATGTCTTCTGAAAGCTCAAATTTCGCAGAAGAATTTGAGGTATGTTTTAAGTTCCTAAGTTGAAAAAAAACGATCGTGAATTTGGCAGTGCTGCATATTTACAGTATTTTCATATTTTTTCAAATTTGACAGGAGAAAGCTCAAATTCTGAGAGTCGTGTTTTCTGAAAGCTCAAATTCTGTTAAACAAAATAAAATCCGTTTCCAGTTACTAGTTTGAAAAATACTAGGTGTGAAGCTGGCAGTGCTCTATTTTTGTGTCGGACATATAACTTTTGGTATTATAAAGCACAACTTTTTTTGTTATGCAGCTACAAATTTGGGAACATGATTTTTTGAAAGCTCAAATTTAGGGGCATAGAATGGCGACAATTTTAAAATTTGAGCTTTTCATTGTACGGCGCGTGAACTTGGCAGGCAAAGTTGATAATGTTAATAACTTTTTTGTTTCGAAAGCTCAAATTCTGAAATTTGGTTTTTCTGAAAGCTCAAAATCATGGTATAGTTTTTAGAATTTGAGCTTTACATTGTACTGCCAACTTCACGCACCCCCGGTAAATAGTGTTTTTTCGGCCCTTCCTGTGTGGTCCCATTACACGGTTCGGCTGATCCGATCATATGCCTAATGGTCCGATCATACGCTTAGAGGGTGATCTGATTAAACCCAAACGAGAAATTTTGTATTTGGTGCAGGGATTTTTCTCCAGAGCTCTCAAAAATTGTCTAAAAATTTTCTAAAGATTTATTTTAAACTAATTTTTGAGAAATTTCGAGAAAATTGTTGACAAATTCTCGAGCTTGAGAAAATTGGAAATGGTCAAAAGAAATCCAAACGGTCTCAACTATGAAGGAGCCATAAAATTTCGGCGTCGTTTTATTTTCCCTGGTCATTCTTATAATTTTTTGCGATGTTTTCCAATTATTCTGATACCCCTTTTATTTTGGACTTTTCCCTAAAAATGACTAACCCAACTTTCTCCGCTTTATTTGGCAAATTCATTTGAACTTTCATTCATGCGTGACTGACAAGCAACAAACTTCCACAATACAGCTTCTAAGTCGCGATCCGTCAATGCATAACTAAAACTTGTTACTAAACTTGCCGAGCGATTATCAACTTGTTTCAAGATTGAAATGTAATTAATTAGTGGTAAATTATTAATTAGCTAAAGTCTTTGACGAAGATCGAATCCAGCAAATCCGAATGGATCAACGACGGTTAAAACGAGAAGGAGAGAGTTTTAAGTTTTGCGGAAAAGTTTTTGGCACATAAAAACAATTATAAAATTTAAAAAAAAGAAAATGAAAATAAAAAGAAAAATCTGTTCATTTGCGGAATTTTTTTTTTTTTTTTTTTTTTAGCTCTCTTTTTAAGCACTTAATGAATTTTATTTTTCCCTTTCAAAAAACTAACTTGGGAGAAATATTGAGAGCTTTACCTGGCAGAAAATATTAACATCAAGCTGAAACACGGAAACATAATACATCCAAACCGTAAGAAGCTTATTTCTACCACATTTTTAATCCTCGCCAGGCTTTAAGCTTCCACCGATGATTTGGGAATGCCTTGTCGAATATTTTCTGCTTCAAAGAGACCGTTGACTTTAGGTTACGGGAAAATCATCTTGTTTTAAAAAGTTTTTCTCCTTGTTTTTTTCGGGGAGAAGGAAACAATAACAAGCCGTACAATTTAAATTGCTCGTATTATTCCAGAAAACTCCCAACAACAGGCAAAGGGGGGGGTTCGAATAACTGAATTGTCGGTGGTAAGAAACGAGAAGAAAAAAAAAACGGGGAGGAAAAATTAGGGTCCCTCCTTTGGGGTTCGATTCTAAAATGTTTTTATTCTTTTGCGTAATGACGTTTTCAAACGTACAATGGAAGGGTCACGTTTTGAGGAAATGACGTTATTCTTTTCTTCCTTAACAGGTGCAATCAGATCGATATTAAAAAAGAAAAAAAAAAAATTTTTTCATAGAGCGCTTCGCTTTCGTTGTATATAAAAAAAGGGAAAAAAAATCTTGACCGAAAGCTTTTTGTTGAGTCTTTTTTATCCCCTCGTGAAAAAAGTTTCTATAAAAAAAAAGTTGAGTAGACAAATGATCTACGTCAATCTTTTACACCGAAATCATTATTTTTAAATTTCATTTTCCCCTTCCGGGAAGAAAGATAAACATTCGGTGAATTGAAAACCACCAAAGCATGTATGTAAATCCGAGATTATAGAAGGGGCGGGAAAAAAAGAGAATAGATCTTAATAAATAAACTTACCCTCTCGATCTCTTCAACTTTTCCACCCATTACAGCAATTTGCACTCTCGCGCTTTATTTTGCTTAAAGGGGATTGCGACATCTCCTTCGGACCTTTTAAGAAAAAACAATTTTCTTTCAGGGGTCGAAAATAAATGTTCCTAAGGGGTAATTATTGCTTTCTCGAATTGGATTCCGGAGGATCCTCCTCTTCTTCAGTATTAACGAAAATGGCCCATTACTTTACAATTAACAGATTAAGGACTCTAAAATAAATCGATTGATTTAATAACCGTAAGCGAATTTTAATTAATTTTTGAATATGTAAAAAAAAAAAAAAAAAAAAAAAAAAAAAAGAACAACGCCGATTTTTTTTGCGTTGATTAAAGCTTACGTTAACAAAAAACACTTTTTTCACCCCCTCATCCGTATATTCGGTGATATTAAATTCATTGCAAAATGCAAATATAGTGAACAGTACAAGCTCAAACGTTATTTGCTAAATGTTTCGTGAAATTAATCATTTTTCCCCTTCATGTCAAAAGGTTGGTAACATTTAGAGGCAGAATCGTTTATTTGGGCAGTAAAAGTTTTTTTTTTTTTTTTTTTTTTTTTTTCTCCTAAAAAAAAAAAAAAGGACAGAAGGGCAAGTTCCTTTTGGAGGAAAAACATATGTGAAACGTTTATTAAAAGTTTTGACTGGTAGTGAATGAAACTAAAGGGTTAAACGAGTCGAAAAACACTTTGTAAGTTTCATCCATTCGAAGTTTTAATAACGTAAACTCTTTTAGTGCAGTTATGACTTGTATTTTGATTGTAAAGTTTATAGGGTAACTTCCCTTAAAACAAGCATGAACATCAGTTCGGGCGAATCATTTTCCCCGGTCTTTCCACGTTAACATTTAATCGAATATTAGCGAAAAGGAAATTTTCTTTTCGCTGTTGTTATTTTCGAAAAATTTTTAAAGGCGTTTAGCATAATCTTCAGGTTGTTTTTGAGTTTTTTTTTTTTTTTTTTGTGCTTAATGTCTGAAAGCCTGCATCTATATACGATATTTTTTAATGTGCCTTTTGGGCTAATGGTGTAAAGTGGTTTTGACAGAGGTTTTGTTTTTACTCGTGGGGATAGTGGTTTTTGAATCGTGTCTGATTTCATTGAGAGGGTTCGAAATATTTATCAGATAATCAAAGCACTCTTAGTTTTGTTTCGCATCATTTGGATTGACTCAGATATAATGGATTTTTTATTAAAGATGCAGGAGGGGTGCAGTGTTTTAACTGATACTTGAAGCTTGAGATTATTTTTATGTACGTTATAGAAATGATTCTAAACCGATTTTTGTATGAACGCAGACGTGTCGATTAGGGTGGTTCGAAAGTCAACTTTTTTGGAATTTCAAAACTCCTATGTCGGGAAAAGTTTCTTTATAGCCAGAGTATCAACCCTGAATTTTTTCAGATTTTTTGAACGGCATCCTGAGGTGTCGAATTGACCTTGAGCTTTCCAAAAATCCCATATAAGGGCCAAAAATGAACCTTTTTTTTTGCATAAAAGACCATTGACTCGTATCGGAAATTTCGCGTAGATTACGATTTGAAGTCGAAAATTATTCAGCCGTAAACGCTAGCCACTTGCCTTTTTTAATTTTTACATATATGTAAAGAAAACAGGAATTTTTAAATTTGAAAATGCCACAGGGCGGAAAAGTTGCATTTTAGCCTCCAAATTAACGCTAATCTTTTAAAGATTCTTCAGAGGCAGATTTCTCTTGCCCGCAGTAGCCTAGAGATTTTCAAAGTCTCATAAGGGCAGAAAAAATTATAGCCTTTTGGTGCGAAAGAGTTCATTTCCTATCGGAACTTTTCCGGAAATATTAAAAATGAAGACGATTCTACAGAAATTGATGCCATTTTTTATTTATGAGCAAAAACCCCTCTTTATACCTCTTTTGCCTAATATATAAAAATGGCTCCAATCACTGTAAAACTGACTTTATTTTGAAATTAACGGAAAATGACCTCGGATATTTTTTACAAATCGCTTAACCGCTTCTAAAAACCCTAGCAGATAGCTCTCCAAACTCCTGTTATTTGAAGACTCTACGGGAAAAATGATCAGATTCCATGTTTTTGTTTTGATTGTTTTGACAAAAGGTAAACATAAGAGCTAAGTGTAAACAAAAAAATGGTATCTGATCATTTTTCCCGTGGAGTCTTCATTTAAAATCACGCGTTTTCTTTTTTAATTTTTTTTTCTTTTTAATTTATAAAAGACCGTACCGGGTTTAAATTTTTGTTAAATAGAAATACATAAATAAATCATTGTAAAGATATAAAGGCTGAAAGATTCGTGTTTAGCCCAAACCTGGATTAAGAATTCATGCAAAATTGTATCCAAACTCATTCCACCAAATCAAACTTTTCATCATGCTGTAATGTCCACAAACCCCAAACCGTCTTTTTTTAGCCTTTTCCCCGCAAAATTAAGAAAACTGCTAGATCTTCCAGATTCACATGCTGTTCTGTTGTGGCTAGTTTTGGTCCGCCTGAGGAATAAATCCTCATACTCTCCGATTTCGGAGAGCGTTCCCCTATCCGCCACCTGGGGAGGCGCCCGATGGGGGACTAGCCAAAAACCCCACACGGGTTGGGGGGAAAACTCGGAGACCGCGCCCGACCGAGTTGTCCCCCCAAGCCAGCTTCCAAGGATCACATCTTCCTAACGGCACAAGTCACCAACCCCGTACAGATCGACATAAAAATGACGTCCTTTTCACATCGATCTGCACGACATTGGATCCGCATGACGTAAGGAGGACTTTACTCCTCTAGCTGACAACTTAAAACTAATACAATACCTATAACTAATACAATAACTAAAACTAATACAATAACTAAAACTAATACAGTAACTAAAGCTAATAAAATTAATACAACTAAGCTTAAACTAAATATGATTTAAGATTGTACGAATGTACAATGTACGGCATTGGACGTTCATACAATTTACAATACCAAACATTAGAGACAAGATTGTCGAGATACTATTCGACAACCTTTACGCGAAAAATGAATTCGATTCTTTTCATTTTTTTTTAATGTCGTTTAA
This sequence comes from Liposcelis bostrychophila, assembly GCA_037577465.1. Lineage (NCBI taxonomy): Eukaryota > Metazoa > Arthropoda > Insecta > Psocodea > Liposcelididae > Liposcelis > Liposcelis bostrychophila. The sequence goes on from CM075210.1 coordinate 13,349,467, forward strand.
CCGCTTTTAAAAAAAATGGTAATCGACAGCTTTTTCAAACTATAATAGGCTGCCTTTTGAAGTCCCGTTTTGTTTTATTTAATTTTAATTTTTTTTTTTTTTTTTAATTAAAAAAATGTAGGAGAGGAATAGAAATAAAAAGAAAAATAATAATAAAAAAGTAATAGAAAATAATTGGAAATAAGAAAAAGAAGAAAAAGAAGAAAAGGTAAAAACCTTATAACCCAAATCCATGCCAAACCATACCTATACCATACCACACCACATCCATACATACCTATACCATAGCCATAGCCATGCCCAAACCCATTGCCCAACCTCAAACCTCGTTATTGAAGATTTTGGACTGCGTTGCGGCTGTGACGATTCCTCTGGTTGCGATGATTCCTCTGGCTGCTACTGTGAAAACTGAAACAAAAAAAAAAAAACAAAAAAAAAAAAAAGACGATTAAAAAAGGGGGGGTTGGAGACCCTCACAATGGAGTTTATCTCCCGCGGTATGATTGAAATAAAAAATTAATTATTTTAAATTGTAATGTTATTTTATAACTATTTTTGTTTTTAAATTAATAGTTTGAGATTATAAAAAAAATGCAAAAATGCAAAAAAAATTCGGATTTCCAGGCGTAAAAGGTTAAGACCTTCCGCATTGGACCGGCCGTCTAGGGAACCATGCCATCAGAGCTAGCCGGAGACCTATCGGCTTTAACTCTACATATGTACAGTTAAGGCTTGCGGTGCGCCAATAACCTCGGACACCCAGTCATCCGAAAGAAAACCCTGGAGACTCTCACTATGGAGCTTATCTCCCGCGCCATGCATGTTCGAATCGAATAGAATATACAGCCTAATAAGCTCTGCAGCTTCAAGAGAGGAGCTGACTCCTAACGTAAAGATTTGCGGGGGAACTTAACACTAAACCCTTAACACTAATACCACAAGGCCAGTCGCTGGGTCGATACCTAGGCCTTCTACGATGGGAGACCAAACCTCCTGGTTTGCCTCCAAGCCGGACCGATAATAGTAAATTAAAAAAAAAAAAAAAAAATTATATACCGTATTTAAAATTTAATAATTAAATTATTTTTAAAAAAATAAAATAAAAACCGAACACTATTTTATTTAAATTAAATAAAGCCGGAGCTAAAAAAAATTATTTATTAAAATAAAAAATTTAAAAAAATCACTCCCGGACACCGGCGAAAAAAACCGATCCGACCCCTTCGTAAGATGAAGTCGGAATGAAGGTACTGCTCTGTGATGTGAACTCTCAAACCTCGTTGATGAAGCTTTTGGATTGCGTTGCGGCCGTGACGATTCCTCCGGCTGCGATGATTCCTCTGGCTGCTACTGTGAAAACTGAAACAAAAAAAAAAAAAAAAAAAAAAAAAAAAAAAAAAAAAAAAAAAAGTCGATTAAAAAAGGGGGGGTTGGAGACCCTCACAATGGAGTTTATCTCCCGCGGTATGATTGAAATAAAAAAATTAATTATTTTTAAATTGTAATGTTATTTTATTACTATTTTTGTTTTTAAATTGATAGTTTGAGATTATAAAAAAAATGCAAAAATGCAAAAAAGTTTCGAATTTCCAGGCGTAAAAGGTTAAGACCTTCCGCATTGGACCGGCCGTCTAGGGAACCATGCCATCAGAGCTAGCCGGAGACCTATCGGCTTTAACTGTACACATATGCACAGTTAAGGCTTGCGGTGCGCCAATAACCTCGGACACCCAGTCATCCGAAAGAAAACCCTGGAGACTCTCACTATGGAGCTTATCTCCCACGCCATGCATGTTTCGAATCGAATAGAATATACAGCCTAATAAGCTCTGCAGCTCCAAGAGAGGAGCTGACTCCTAACGTAACGATTTGCGGGGGAACTTAACACTAAACCCTTAACACTAATACCACAAGGCCAGTCGCTGGGTCGATACCTAGGCCTTCTACGATGGGAGACCAAACCTCCTGGTTTGCCTCCAAGCCGGACCGATAATAGTAAATTAAAAAAAAAAAAAAATTATATACCGTATTTAAAATTTAATAATTAAATTATTTTTAAAAAAATAAAATAAAAACCGAACACTATTTTATTTAAATTAAATAAAGCCCGAGCTAAAAAAAATATTTATTAAAATAAAAAATTTAAAAAAATCACTCCCGGACACCGGCGAAAAAAACCGACCCGACTCCATCCGAAGGTGGAATCGGAATGACCGTACTGCGCTGATCCCGAAAAACACTTGGCGCCGACTGGTCTGCGCATGCGTCTAGATGACGTGAACAGGTTTCCAATATGGCGATTAAAGCATTTTTAGTGTATTTTTGTGTCTAATTTAGCATTTAACTGTATTTTTCCTGTTTTATTTTTGAATTTTTTTAAGTAAAAAAAATGTAAATGGTGAAAAATTGACTCTGATTTTGAAAATCGTGTAAATTTTTTCTGCAGGATAAGCTTAATACAGAACAGACGAGTTTTGGAGAGCTGTGGAGTTACGTGGGTTTTGTTGTCTTTGGCTGTAAAGAATAATGGAATTATTCTTAATTTTAATTGAAAGCCGAACTTTTCAGTAGGCAAAATAGACAACTGACTAGGGCCGCACTTTTTTAAGGGGCTGCAGGTCCTTGAGGACCCGCGGATATGAGATAGCATGGCTTTTTTTCCATTTCTTAACAACAGTTTCTAAATACTTTGTTGCAAAATTGAATTTTTTTTTGTTTTTTTCGTGCAAAGATTGTACCTGCTGTGAGTCCAAATTGCCTGCATTGTTATTCAGAACGGGGGATTCCCGTTTGCGAAAATCCCTATTGTTCTATGATTAATCCTTATGGACATTTGCGAAAAAAACTCTTTTTAAAAAATGGACGTTTGCGAAAAAATCATTTTTAATATAAAAATGCAAAAACGGACTAAGTACCACTTGATCGATGAATTACATTGAACATCCTAAGTAAGTTTTCCCAATTACTTTCAATTTTTTAGCCAAATGGTAAATGAAGTATCTCAAAGCAATTTTTCCAGATTCGACCCCGACACTTGGACATGGAATGAAGCAACCGTCCACACTACAAATGCTGCAGAAGCGTTTCATCGGCAATATAATTCTGAATTTAGTATCCCTCATCCAAACATGCCTTTGGTTATTCATACAATGTAGCAAATTCAAGTTGAAGCTACTTTAAAGATAAGATCAATCAAAAATCCCCGAAATCCTTCGTTTAAAAAACAGTATTTAGATAGGGAATTGTTCATCATTGAAAGCGTCAATTATATCGAAATAACGAAATTTCTCGAATAAGATTTCTAAAACGACTAGGATACCGATTCTCGGGAAAACAAATTTAGTTATTACTTTTTTTTTATTAGATTTTGTGTTATCGAAGCAAATCGTTCTTAGATCGTTTTTCCATTTTTATATTAAAATTTAAGTTTTCGCAAACGTCCATTTATTAAAAGGGATTTTTTTTCGCAAACGTCCATGACCTTAATCATACCTTTTTCGCAAACGTCCTGTAGCCATTCAGAACTACGCAGACGTGCCGTTCAAAATGGAAAAAAAAAAACACTGACAAATTCTATCCCTTTTTCCATTCGTTAAAATTATGAATAAAAATAGGCTATTATGATGTGGTGGCATTAACCTTTATTACCCATACTTAGGCTAACTTCTGTACCTGCCATTGAAAAAACTTTACCTTTAAGCATGGGAATTCTCGGATTTTTTGTGCGCTGGGTTTTGGAGCACTGGCCCTGTCAATTTATGTGATAATGTAAATTTTGAGAGCTGATTGCCTGTAAGTCGAAAACCATGGTCAATAGAACAAAAATTTCTTTCAAGTTCTTGATCTACGCAAAATTTCCGATTCGGACAACCAGTTTTTAACAAAAAAAAAAAAAAAAAAAACATTTTGAAAGCATGTTAAGCCCTGATAAGTTTTTCCAAATTTTTAAGATCAATCCCTGCGAGCTTTCCCGTTGGTCAAAAAGTCTGAAAAAAAAATCAAGTTTCCTTTTCCCATGCAAAGGGAAAAAATTAATATAAGGGATACCCAATTCAAAAATAAAGCTTCGCAAACTAAATTCTTCTTCGTAAAGTAATGAGTTTAAATTAAAAATTCTATATTTTTCTCAGATTTGTTTTCCTTAAAAAAAAAAAAAAAAAAGGTAAGGGCAGAAAAAAGCACCTGTTTCCCGGAATTCATTAGGTAAATTTAACCCTTATGAAACCCCAAGAAAAAAAAAATATATACAAAAACTAAATAAAATACTTGGGAAGAGGGAAAAAAAACGAAGCCGAGCAACAGCTTTTGATCTTTTTCTTATCACTCCCTTTAGATTTTTCTTTTTACCCTTGCTGATTTATATGAAAGATCTTTAAAGACACGAGGAAGGGGGAAAAACCAGGGGTCGTGAAGGAGCCATCCACTTTTTTCTAATAGTGTTTAAGATGTACGACTGCCATGCCCTTTTTTTTTTTTCTTCTTAACCCTCTTCCTCTCAGGGTTCGTTTTCCCAAGGACGGGGACACGAAATGAATATTTATAAGCTTATAATTCGATAGCTTTTGAAAAACGTGTTAATAAACGACGTAATTTATTTTTTCTTTAGTTTAATTGACGGGAAATAATCTCGTGTAAATATTTACTTCGAATGAAAGAAAACTCAGTTTGCTCTATGTTTTTTTTTTTAATCCTTTTATTTTATTATATGAACTCGATTCATCCATGCATGAAGCGAAAACTATAGAGACAAAAAAGCATGAAAAAACATGGGACAAAAGGAAAGGAGAAAAAAAAAAAATAAAAAAAATAAATAGGCACTTGACCTACATTCACCAGGGGATGAAATTAAAGGCTAATTATCGTCCCCTCAGTCAGCAAAATGCTTCTAATTAACCCCTTAGTCCCCTTGTATCATCTCTTTCTCAATTGTCATCGAATGCGTTCTCTACTTTTCCCTCCCGTTTTTAATTGTTTCTTTCTTTTCACCACGGAAACAAGTTTAAGCTTTTAGCTTCCCTCTTTATTTTTTTTATTTGCTTTAAAAAATAAAGGAAGGAAATTGAATTGAATGTTTTTTAATAAAAACGACGCCGAGGAAAAAAAAAAAAAGAAAAAAGTAGGTGAGTAACCTTAATTATAATTCAAGGATTAAGTAAAAAAACATGAAGATCCAAGAGGGAAATTCCGGTGGAAAAGCTTTGTAAAACTGAAAATGCCCTTGGAGGAAATCCGACCGTGCTTTTCATATTCCCCTCGTACCTCTGTAAGTAATCCAAGCTCGCCGGAAAAATATAAACATATTTTTTTCTTCCTTTTTTTTTTTTTTTTTTTTTTTTTTTTTTGTCTGTTGAATGAAAGCAACCGTATAAAAACGGGAAACAAGACAGTTTTTAACTACAGAATTATCATGCGGAGGATAAAACCCGGATATTTTTAACTTGATAATGTATGGTACGTTTTTCAAAGCTTTCGACGATCCGTTAATTTTTTACAATTTTAAGCGGATATGACAATTAAGCTAAGCAGACGCAATCAAGGGCCATTCAAATACACAGTAAGCACATCAAAGGGGAGACTGTGCTTAAAGACATTTTTTTTTTGGAAATGAGCAATGGGGTTTCGTCGTTTTTACGCGAGAACATTTAGTTCGATTTTCTCATATCTGAATGCATTTTAATTATTCCAAAAAGAAAGAAAAAACTACCTTCTTTTTAAAAAAATTTTTATTCTTTAATAACGAATGGCAGGAGCTTCAAAGCAGGAAAGAAAATCGTTACGTGTACATAAAATTTTAACACTTTGGCTCTGAATTTACCCTGCAGCATCCATTGGAGAAAATGGCTAGCCTCCAGATGGACCTTATATCGCCCCTATAGGGGTCTATCTATTAACTTAGTGAAGGGGGATTCCGTAGGCTGGTCTTTTTCCTCAAAATAACATCTTATGGAGTGCACTGTGCGACCGAGCTGGGATGTCTGTTTTCTTGAAAATTTTGACATTTCTGGGGTCCAGAAATCCGAAATAAATTCCAAATTTCTGGACCGAGTTCAAAATTTTCAACCTATCTAGTCTCGAGATTTCGAAATTCTCGATTTTAGACGACAATTTTTTCTCGAGAATCAAAAAATACCGTTAAAAACGTGTAATAAGAAGGACATCCTTTGGTTCACTTATTAAGTCGAACTCTAGAATAGAAACTTTTCAATGAGATTCATTACCTATTTTATGAGAAAATACAATATTTTAACTCGTTTTTGTAATCACCGGCAGCTTCAAAATAAAGGGCACCACTCCTAGTTATGATTCAAATCATACATCATTACCTTTATAAAATCGGTCTCCTCACTTTTTTTATAGCATTCCGATTCAAGACGGAAAAAAATTAAATCAATAAAAAAAACTGGAAAAACACTGAGCATTAAAATGACATTTTTTGCGTTGTAACGTTCATTCCCTTAAATTTAATCATCTCATTAATTCGCATTAATCCTTTTTACTCCCCTTGATTAATTGGAATAACATAGCAGAGATAGGTGGAGTAAATCCTTCATATATTTTGCCTTCTTAAGACTGAAGAGATTTAAACCGATTAGTTAAGATCGTCTTGAAATATGGTTTTTCTCTCATTCCTCCTCCCTGTTTATCTCAGAGTCTTATTCTCTAACGGGATAAGGGAAAGAAGGTGTTCCTCCAGGGTTTCCTCTTAAGAGAAAGAGAGGAAAGAAAAAAAAAAAAAGGATCTCCTCTCAACTTTATAATTCTAAAATATTCCGACCATTCAAAAGCGCGGAAGAGAAAAAAAAAATTGCGCAGTTTCATTTATAATGAATTTCCCTCCATTAAAAAAATAGGGAAAAGGAGGGAAAAAAATCAAAAAGAGAAAAAAAAAACGGAAAGGATTGTTAAAAATCTATTTTAAAATTTTCAAATGGATTTCTGGAATCCTCAAATGAAGTTTGCATTAGCAATTGACTCAATTTTTCATAACGTAACTTAATCAACTTTGTAGAGATCTTGCATTTTCGTTTTTTTTTTTTTTTTTTTTTTTTTTTTTGTTCGATTTTCCTCTTCCGGAGAAAAAAATTAATTATTGGATTTTTTTTTTTTTTAACTTGACCGGTACATCCGAACATTGAAAATTAATAAAAAATGGGAAATCTCTTAAAACGAGGATCCTGACATGTTCGCCACGAGAGCGGGAGAGAAAAAAAAAAGTGATTTTATACGAGATTGTCATGTTCGGTAATTTTTTTTGTCGCAATTTTTTTTGTTTTTTTACACCAAAATCGAATATGCGTAATGGTTCCTAACTGAAGTCCCTGTTAAAATTTTCGAATGAGTTTTATAACCATTGCACTAGGTCACGTGATTATTCCCATGGATTAGTACTATTCTTCGAGTTTATATCGATTGAGGTACGTGATCTATTTTTTAATGCGGAAAGGAATTTAAAAAGAGGAAAGGGGGAAGAGAAAATGTCCGCATCCGAGGACTTGGGAGTCGTGCTTTTCGCGCCACTGATCCAGGTGATTCTTTTTTTTTTTTTTTTTTTTCTTGTTTTTTGTTGCTTTTCTCTATTTTTTTTTTTTTTTTTTCAATATGGCTTCCCTTGGTTTTTAATCGTGCTCGAATGGTCGTAAAAATGAAAGATAACGCTGGATGACAGGAAAACCACAAATCATTGATATATATATATAATATTTTTCTTTTTCTTTCGATTTGGAATCATTCCAATACATGAGGAAAACAATTATTTGGGATGGTTTACCGGTAAATATTTCCTTTTCCGGAGAAAAATGATTTTTGTGTGTAATGAGACGCATACGCTACTTTAATAGGTTTTTAATGCTGTAGAAAGACAACGTTAAAAACATGTTGCCGATATGTGGCGCAACATTTACGGATTTTTAATTTTTTATTTTTAGCGTGCGCAACATGTTTTTACGCTTTAACATGTTTCTAAGGCATAAGGGAAAAACCTGAGCGTTCGTTTTGAGAAATTCCACACGTAAAGGTATGTAGTGTGGAAAAACCTAAAGTTGATTTTTAAATATTTTTGGCCCTTCTTATATTTCTTAGCTTTATGTTTAATTTACTTAATTATTCGGGTCATTCCACATTTTTTGTAGAATTACTTGAAATCGAAAAAATTGTTATTTTTTTTAAATATAAGAGCCGTCGACAGAAAACGACAGCGCTTCTTCTTAAGTTCCTGTATCAGAATTAAAATTCGTCACCCGAATTACAAGTTTACTTTTATAATATTTAATCTTTTTCTACATGCGCAGTGGAAATAGAAGAATAATTTTTAAAACTTTAGAATAGACAACAGACATGATTGCTAATTATGGTGAATAATGAAAGTTCAAAGTTTTCTGGTCATTTAATGGCAATTTTTACTGAAGGGATTTTCTTAGAAATTAAGAAAAAAAAATTATAAACTCGTAAAAACTTTTTGTCACGTGACCCCACTCCAAAACGTTTCTCATTGGTGTGACGTCATTGTTCACTTTTAAGCGCGCGGTTATTTGAAAAGCGAAACCACGAGTGCACCTGCTCGTCGTCAAAGATTAACACGGATTTGTTCGTACGACTACTCTTCTTGCTCCAATAAGCATGCCGCGACATGCCGCCGATAACTCACCTAGGAGCATACCTAAATAGTGAACAGTGACGTCATGGTCGTTTCGGCGCGAATTCAAACAGCCAAAATTTTTATTCTTCTTTATTCGGTAATTAAATATCGCATAACAGCAAAAATCACAATTACCATTTTTATATGCTAGGTTTATTTAAAAAATATGTTCAGTACAAAATGTGTCTGTTGTCTATTGTTTTATTTGATAAACAGGTAGCTAAAAGAAGGGGCCAATAACCTTTCCGATGTTTTCATTTTCATAGATGGATTAGTTGTTTCTTTTTTTAAAGCCAAAAAATTTAAAATAAGAAGAAGAAAAGGCAAACGATTTGGAGGATAGTAACTTAATGCACATTGTGCGCTAGTTTTATTGATCAATTCATATCAAATTAAACAGAATTTGTATGGACATTAAAACTCCTATAAGCTGAACAGGGGATATTAAATTTTAGGGAAAACTAATTACTGGCATCATCGTGGCTGAAAACAGTATAAAATAAAAAATTATCCCGTTTTAAGTCATTACCCTGCGAATCGTTCCCCTTTCCTTTTTTTTTTTTTTTTTTTTTTTTTTTTTTGCTTTATCGACCGCAGGGAGAATAAAGCATTGTTTTTAGCACAAATTTCAGATTTTCAGTTTTTGATATTTTTACACGTTTTGAAGTCCCCTGATGCCGAAAAAAGCAAAATTTGGATGGTGGCCGTGTGTGTGTATGTGTGTATGTGTGTATGTGTGTATGCGCGTACATTTTCGTCACTTTGGCGACCGATTGTGCAAATTCCCTTATCACTTTCGCGACCTGTGCACTCTGGCGACCAATACCCTGGTCGCCAGAGTGATCACGCGCTGATCACGACCCGAGCACGTGCAAAGGGCGTGACCTTGGCCGGGTAAAATTTTGGACTTATACGGTTCTGGAACTCCGGTCGCCACAGTGTATGGCAATGTGCGTATTTATGTGTGTATGTGTGTATGAATGTATGAATATATGTGGAAAAAAAAGTGTCTGTCGGAGGAAAAGCAGAAAAACGAAAGAACGGATCTCGATGATTTTTGGTGGTTAGCAACTTCTAATGAAATGTAGGTGCTGATTAGTTTTTGAGCCAAATCGGTCCAGCGATTCGGAAGCAGTGAGTGAAAATGTTCAATTTTCAACGATTTCAAGATCTTTTTTGACTATACATCGCGAACGCAGCCACCGATTGAGTCAGATTTTCGTACCGCAGTAGATATTCATCCAAATACGCTACCATTGAAATTTGGTTAAATTCTGTTGAGTGGTTCAGAAACGGTGAGCAGGGCTAAAAGTATGGGTATAGGCCTAAAAACCGATATCTCCAACTTTTGAAACGTCACGATATGACGTCATCGATTACGTCAACAAAGCGATTTGGATGCTGATTGGCGGGTTCCTCGTGGGAGCTAACGAAAAAATAACCGTATTTTTGAAAATATTTTCGGGGTAGAGGATTCCGAATCTGAAATAATTTTTCCTAAATTCGAACTCTTTATGCCCGTACTGCGGCTTTGGTGGACCTCTGATCAAAAATCTAACTGTATTTTTGAGAATATTTTCGGGGTAGAGGATTCCGAATATGAAATAATATTTCCAAAATTCGAATCCCTTATGCCCGTACTGCGGCTTTGGTGGACCTCTGATCAAAAATCTAACCGAATTTTTGAGAATATTTTCGGGGTAGAGGATTCCGAATATGAAATAATATTTCCAAAATTCGAATCCCTTATGCCCGTACTGCGGCTTTGGTGGACCTCTGATCAAAAATTTAACCGAATTTTTGAGAATATTTTCGGGGTAGAGGATTCCGAATCGGAAATAATTTTTCCGAAATTCGAATCCCTTATGCCCGTACTGCGGCTTTGGTGGAACTCTGATCGAAAAACTAACCATATTTTTGAGAATTATTTAAATAGTCGATAAAGCACTTTGATCGGTTCACCGATCTCATTTTTTGAATATTTTGGCGCGAAAAAAAAAGAAGCAACTAATCCATCTATGAAAACATCGAAAAGGTTATTGTCCCTTCTTTTAACTACCTGTTTATCAAATAAAACAATTCTAAAGTTTTAAAAACCATTCTTCTTTTTCCACTGCGTATGCGGAAAAAGAAAAAATATTTTAAAAATAAACCGAATTTTAATTCTGGTACAGAAACTTAAGAAGATGCGCTGTCGATTCCTGTCAACGGCTCTTATAATTAAAAAAAGCGACTATATAAATGGGACAGTAAAAAACGATGGGTACGGCAGTTTTTTTTTTTTTTTTTACCCATGAAATTGGCAGTAGTAAATTTAAATATGGGGCAGTTTTTTTAAATAAATTGGCAGTGGATTAATTTTTTTTTTGGGGCAGTAAATTTTTATATTTTAGGGAAGTTGCATAGTGGCAGTAATTAATGATCGATGGGCACTATTTTTTTATAAAGCTAATTTGTTTATGTTTTTATTTGTTTGCACAAATATTTCTCTTAGGACGCAGGACATTATTCACCTGCAGAACAAAAATTATTTACTCGCTGTAACAGGCATAATTTTGATCACTTTAAAAACTGAAAAATATATCAATATATGTATTGCGTGTCACGTTATCTTAAAATTTTTTTTAAGTGCCAAAAAATGCCTTTTAATGCCAAATTATTTATTTTACTGCCAAAATAATTTTTCTTCCTCCCAAAATTGTACTGCCAATAAAAAACGGCCATATTATTAAATTTACTGCCAATCTATTACAAAAACTGCCATTTTATGAAGAAGTACTGCCCTACTATTAATAAATTACTGCTCCTTTAAATAGACGCCATTAAAGAATAAACGATTTTTTTCGATTTTATGTAATTCTAAAAGAAATGGTCGCCTACACCTGAACACAGGTACGGCACCGTAAGAAGAAGAAGAAAAGAAATGTGGAATAACCCGAATAATTAAGTAAATTAAACATAAAGCTATGAAATATAAGAAGAAGGTCCAAGAACTTTTAGAAAAAACTCAGGTTGGTAAAAACCTCAGTAAAAAATGTCAGGTAAAAAATTGTAAAAAATTTCAGGTTTTCCACACTTCGTACCCTTACATGTGGAATTTCTCAACAAAAAAAACAATCGGATTTTTCCCGGGTCCCGTTTCTAACGCAGCAACAATTTGAGCAACATGTTGCTTCAGCATGTTACAACATGTTTTAGCTTGAAATTTCGGCCGAACCTGTTCTTTTTGAAATTTCCCACAGATGCCAATTTCATCCCTATAAATAGCTACTGTACCTTTGCCTCTACATTCGATGTTTTCTTAGCCCATTGCAAAGGAAATGCTGAGAGCTCACTATTTTTTTCGTTCTATAAAAATCTTAAATCTTTTTCGAACACACAAAAAGATTTTTATTGCCGCAAAAATTGGTTATCGAATTAAAAATTGGACGTATTCCAAATTAACACGCAATAATCTCACTTTTCTGCTCGTAAAAATTCTTGGGGAAATAAAAAAAAAAAATGAGAAAATGAAATTGGATTGAAATGAAGTAAAAACTGTTTTACGTTCGGATTTTAGGATTCAATCATCTGATGACAGCAATTTTAAATATTCATGATATGAAATGAAGGTAGACAATGGATTTACCCGTAGATGAAATCATTCAAAGGGAGGAGGAAAAAAAAAAAAGTACCCCCGAGGGGCGGAAAGGTGGAAAACACGATAGTGGTGATTTTTTTTCTCTCCCTTCATCTAGAAACTTCGAACGGATGACGTTTTTGGAAAAAAAAAAAGAAAAAAAAAGTCGAAACGGTTTTTCCAATCTGTCGGTTTATATCAAGATTTAAAATTAAATGCCCCGCCGTTTGCCGCATAATGCCTTTTCCTCTCGCGTCAAATTGCTTTTCATTAAAAGTAAAGGAAAAGAATTTCATATTGCGAAAAACCGGGGAATCCTAAGTACGAATCCGGAATAATTAACGAAAAACCGAAGCTTTTAGAGATTAAACGGGAGCCCGAGAGATAAGCAATGTGTGGTTCTTACCCTATATATCAGTCAAAAGCTTTTATTGAATAGGCGTGAAATATTATGTAGGGGAAAGAGGTAAAGGCAGAAAATGCAAAGAATGGAAAAGCGATCAAAGATAAGCTTTAAAATACAAATTCGAGAGCTTTTCGAAAAATTTTTCCCCTGCGTTTTCTCGGGCATTATCTAGATACCCCAATAACTTTTCACCTCTTTGTCCTAAATCATGTAAAAAGATCGAATTTTTTTTTTCCACCCCGCCCTTCTTTTTTTTTTTTTGTGTGCAACACAAGACGGATGGACAATCGTAGGGAGGAAAAAAAATATGTGGGTTAATAAAATAGAGAAAAGCTTTTTCGAAATGGAGACTTGGGAAATCATGAAATTTGATATTAGGAGAACAAAAGTACTTGGCAGTGTGAATTAATGAGGCGTCCATTGTTACGCGACAAGTTTTTCATACTCGAAATATATTGTGGTTATACAAAACACCACCAAAGCTCAGTTCACAAAGCTTGAAAGATTAGATTCCATCGTTAACGATATCTCAGGTTGTGGGAAAACCTTACCAAGTAAAAAGGTTGTATTGAAATTCTTCGCTTGCTTACTCTGTACTTTTCCCGTAGAATATATTTTCCCAAGGATTAAAATCCATTAATCGGGAATATCGAATCTTTGTAGACAAACCCCTCTTTTCCGTGATTTTCTTAACGAGAAAATCGATTCTTCACGCAAATTTACTTTATCCGTATTATACATAAAAGTTTTCGATTACCGTAACAGGGGGCTACTTTTTACTTCAGGGGGTTACTTTGGGCACTTTTATTTTTTAAAAATACTTGAGAACGGATAAAAATTTTTTTCAAAAATTAAACGTATTCTAAATTATTGAATATTTTTGAGTGTTATGTTCAAGCCTACTTGCCTAAACTTGTTTTGTAATGAAAATATTAAGTTTTTAATACGAAAAAAAAAAAATTAAGAAATCACGCAGCCTAAAAGATGCATTTTGCTGCATCCACCGGTCAAATTGAAATTAAATTGCTTTTCGCACTTGCCCTTAAACAATCATCCTAATTTCACTCAAAATTAAACTTTTAGAAGCCGAAAAAAATCGAAAAGAAAAAAAAATTACGTTCAATGGGGTTACTTATTACAGATACTAATTTTTTTAAATGAATAGCCATAGTCATTAATAGAGCGTCTAAAAAGGTACAAATCGTTTTATTAAGACATTTTCCATTCACAGAAGCCAATAATTTGTCATATCTTCTTCAATTATTAAAGATATTCAGGTATAAACATGATTGTAAAAAGTAACCCCTTTTTTGTTAGAACGACACCTGTTGCAAAATCGAGTTTTTATTCGTGTTAGAACAAGTATAAATATTACAACAGGGTATCATACGGAAGCCCTGAAGGGTCACATTTCTGTGGTTGTTTTTTATTGCTTGTTCCGGAACAGAAATTGCTTGTTCCGGATCAAGCAATTAACGAAAAAATGTCTGTTCCGGAACAAGCAAATTTAATAATTTAATTGTCTGTTCCGGAACAGACAATTTCTTATTGATTGTCTGTTCCGGAACTGACAATTTTAAATTAATTGTCTGTTCCGGAACAACATACATACATACATACATTGGCGTAGGTCTTGTGTTGGAAGGTGATACCATAGAGAAAGAAGGCAGATCGAAGACACAAAGATTTAGGAACAAGGAGTTCCGAAACAAGCAAGTTTAATAATTTAATTGTCTGTTCCGGAACAGACAATTTAGTGGTTAAAACTTTGTTTGTTCCGGAACAGACAATGGATTTGAAATTGTCAGTTCCGGAACAAACAATCAATGAAAATTGTCTGTTCCGGAACAGACAATTAAATTATTAAACTTGCTTATTTCGGAACAGACATTTTTTCGTTAATTGCTTGTTCCGGAACAAGCAATGTCTGTTCCGGAACACCGGAACAAACAATAAAAAACAACCATAGAAATGTGACCCTTCAGGGCTTCCGTAGAAAGCTGAAGAACGCCTCTTAATGCTGGTATAAACAGATATGACTTTGGTCCTACATTTAACATGTTTTTGGAAAAAACGTCAAATAGTGTAAAAAGTAACCCCCTGTTACGGTAACAAGATCGGAGCATCCTGTATTTTTTTTCATTTACTCAATGAGCTTGATTGAAAGGATTTTTAAATTTTTAATCTATAATGAATCGTTTTTCCATCTATGGGATTAAAATTAAACTCTCCTGTATTTATTTATTTTTTTATTGTAAAGGGGAAGAAGACTGCACCGTTTTTTTAAATATTTCATGAGGGACTTTAATACAAAATTTAATTGTTTTTATAGCCCAAAGAAAAATGATCCTGCATTTTTTTTTTAATACCTTTTAAAGCACCATAGAGATCGCGTGGTTTTAGTTTATGTATGCTCCTAATATTGCTTTTTGTCGATATTATAAAAACGCGTTACATTTTTTAATTTCATTACTTTACAGTCCATTATTATTGCTTTTTTACATCTGAGCTGTTTTTTCCACCACGCATAATCGTTTGTGTGAAATGTAAAAAAAGAAAAAAAAAAAAAAAAAAACTCTGACACTTTTTAAAAAAAAATAATTAATATGCTTTTACAGAGTAAAAAAAAAAAAAAAAAAAAAAAAGTTTCCTATTCGATTTTTTTTCCGGTAAAGTAATTTATACTCGTAAATAGGTCAACATATTTATCATTGGAAAAGTTCTGCAGGGAATATTTAAGGGTTTCCACAGTTATTTCGCATGAAATATTGAGATTTTATTTATACAGTGGGAAATTTTTTATGCTGGGAATAAAATTGCTTCAAGGCAAGCAAATTTTGCCTCTTAAAGTAAAGTATAGCAAACACATTTAATTTTGTGGTAAATGCAAGTTTTTGTCAGACATTTTAACGAAATTCCTGGTTTATTTAGATCACGGCTTCGTGTATACACCTATATTGTGTCTAAAGGGGAAATGTTACCTTCAGTGAGACGCCATTTATTACCCTAATCACTTGACCTCTTGGCATTTCTACGATTTCTACGAAAATCTGGAAGAGAGCTGAGATTTTTGTGGAATGACTGCAGGCAGTTTTTGAAATTTGATAAATTAAAATCAAGACATCTGGAAAAGGAGCAGTCGCAAGGAATATATAAAATTCAAAATACAGTAGAACTAAGCTGTAGCGGACTAAACCGTCTGACCTTAGTCTCAATTCCAATATTACGACGTAAAAACACCTCAGGTGCAGTTCGCCAATTTTAAGAGCCATTGTTGATTTTTAGGAAAAATTACTCCTGATTTTAAGGCAAATCGGTGTTTTTCAGGGACACTTGGCTTTAGAAAAAATTAAAAAATGGTGAAAATGTTGAAATAGCCATAGCGCATTTTGTATTTTTCTTAAAATTCCTTGAAAAAAAAATCCTATTTCACTGCAAGTTTTAACAGGTACAAGAGTATATTACAAATCATGTATGGATGGTGGCGTGCTGGTGCTGCTAGTTGAGACTGAGATTCTCGTAGTCGGTCAAGACCTGCAAGCCACCTCTGGCCTGGTTTGTATGACAATTTTTCATCACGAAAATGATTTTTTTCGTTTTTTACGCGAGCAAAAAGTTTCATTTTTGGAGTTATGAAAATTTTTTATTTATTTTTTCCCTCATTCTTCGTCTTTTTCAATTTTTATTCTATTTCGTCTATTGTTTAAGTTGAGCTTGCTTATATATTAATTTACTTTCGGTCGGCCTCCTGGAGTTCACCTTAACCGTGGTCGATTGCATATTTGGTAGCTTTTAACCCTTTCCCGACGGCTATCGTATATATGTGGTTGTGGAAAATTTTCGGATAATTATTGGAAACTTTTGGAGTAGTTTTCCAAATTGGTCTTAACCAAATCTGAAGTTCCACTTTTAAAGCTATGCCTAATGATATTGATATTGATTTTGAACCGGCTCTCTGCAGCTATTCAAAAAATACTCCCAAAGTCAATCTAGACCTAGGGAGGTCAACACGAGAGGCTTGAGGTTTGTCTCGAACTTGTGTTGAAAACGAATGAAAGCGAGACTTCAAGACTTCAAGGCGGGATAACATCCTGATTTCAGTTTGTAAAAGTTGCAGCAATCTTTTTTTTTTTTTTTTTTTTTTTTTTTTTTTTTTTTTTTTTTCACTCAATGTAAAAGCTATGCATTTTGCTTCTAAAGCTCGAGAAACTGATTTGTGTTGAACAAGACGGCATACAACACAAGACCAGATGCTTTCCTTTTGTGTTGAGCAAGACAACAGTTTCCCGTGCTGAATCGTGTTGTGTCCATCCCTAAATCAACCGTTATGAAAATCACTTTTCACCAAAAAGGGAGCGTTCAAGTATTACGTAAGACCGAAAGAGGGGGAGGGGGGGGGGGAGTTTGGCAAATCTTAAGTAAGAATTTCCATTATGACTTATTGTTCAGAATTTTTTTTTTTCATTTCAAAAAATTAAGCTGTTTACATTTTTTTTCGAATGTCTCAAGTAGAAAAATTGAAAATCTTTTTCAAAAAATTTTAAGAAATAAAAATTTATTTTTTGATGAGATTTTGTGCCAATTGTAGCCATCTTCAGGGATATGAGTATTAACTATAAATCTAGATTTAAGAAAAATATTACTTCAATTTAAAATTGGCATTAAAAAAAAGGGGGGGTCCGCGAAAATCTTACGTAATATAATAGTGGGGTTCAAAGAAATCTTACTAATTCTTACGAGGGGGGGGGGGAGGGGGTCCAAAAACCCGAATAAAAGTCTTACGTAATACTTGAAAGCCTCCGTCTGGAATCGGTTATATGTTAAGGCATCAATTTTGCTAGTGCAGATTCAGGTTCATTGTCAAAATTTTTCCGCCTTCCGCAACTTCAGAGACGTAATTTCATATTTTTCGGAGCGGGGCAAGATTTTTTTTTGGGGGGGGGGGGGTGCAAACTCTTATTGTTAATTTTTTTCAGCTTTTCCTCTTAAGTTATCTATGCGAGCAAAGGATAATGCCTCTGACTCAGTTTTAAAAAAAGTTAAATGATTTTATACCAATGATTTTTACCAGTTTTTTAAATTTTCGACTCTTCATTCGGACTGTTACAAGAATTACCAACATAATTTTTCAATCCATTTTTTAATTCACTAATTTTCGAACTAGTTTTAGATTCTATTTTTTGTTCACAAGACAGACAATTATTTTCCTTCACTTTTTTCCAAACAAAAAAAATCAGTAAATTTTGAAGCTTTTTATATATACCACCGAAAAATTCAATTATCGCTAATGTAGACCGTTAGAATATTCCTGATGACTTTGTATGAAATTTTTGTAAATTTTTTGGCAAAGAAGAAGACAAGTATACTTTAAAACCAAGTACTTAAAAGATCGGTTGCCTTTTAACGGGGGGGATCAGAAGAAAGTCAAACGACCTGAAAGAAAAATAATTCTTAAAAATATACCTGGTAGCTATAGTTCCCAGAAAACCGAAAATAAAACCACCAATAAACAAACAAAAACGAAAAAAGAAAGAAGAGATTTGTAAAGGGTCATAAATCTGATTCAAATGATTTTTAGTAGATTCAAAAGAAGGTTTCCAAGACGGACCTTCATCAGGTACTTGAAAAATAATGAGATTGTGCGTGACCGTTCAACCCAATAATAGGATTAATTTTTTTTTTTTTTTTTTTTTTTTTTGATTACAAAGCATTGCCTTATTTACTTTTGTCAAGGCTCAAATGAATCGAAATCCGTACTAGCACAGTAAAAAATATTGGATTTTGTAAAAAAAATTAAAATCTTGGGTTGTGTGCAAATGCACCACTCTGCACGTAGGAAGTTACGTCTCTGTCCGCAACTCCTCGTGAGTAACTATAGCCCTAATTTTCCTCCCTGCTTCTTTTTTCTGTCAGTAATTTCTTTTTCTCCTTTTTTTTTCCAGGTTACGAGTGGAAAAAGCCGGAGGAGCTTGGTGCCCGAAACAGCAAGTCGAAAGAGGAGTTCGCGAATACTTACAAATCGATCTCGGCAACGTTCACGTAATCACCGGCGTCCAAACTCAAGGGCGATACGATCACGGACGCGGGCAGGAATATATGGAGGAATACACGTTAGAATATTGGAGACCGGGTTTCGAGAAATGGAAGGAATACAGCCGCTGGGACGGGAAACAGGTAAGTTAATTGTTCTTATGCAAGGCATTAAAGTAACTTAATGCAAAATCGTAAACTAAAAGCAAGATAGGATTACAATATATTTCCTTTGTAACGTCTTTCCGCGTGGAAAACGGAGCGAGGAAAACTTTCTCCTCTTGTTTTAAAATGAAAAATATTATTTTAACGCAAACATCGAATTATTGTAATGACTTTATAAAAAAAAAAAAGAAAAAAAAACCAAAAAGAAAATAAAGAAAAATTCCTTTCTTTTTAATTAATAATTCCCCTGCTTGCTCTTTTTTTTTTTTTTTTTTCGCGAATAAAGATCTCTCCCTTTTTTTTATTATTTTAATTACATCTCCCCATCCGCAACACCCAACAAATTGTAATAAAATTTTCTTGAAGATCACAATTTCCACCCTTTTTCGTGAATGGTAAGTGCATTGTGCTGGCGCTGACATTTTAATAACAAGACAATAGTAAATCATTTTTGTTTATTGTTTTATTTACATAAAAATGACTTTTCATTTCTGTTTGTGAAACTTTCGAAAATTCCTAGAGAGAGCGGCAGCGGTGGCTGCGGTTTTCGAATGAAACGTTACGCGCGGCAAGGGAAAAGTTTTCCCATTTCTTTTGTTTTTGTTCAGTTCTGCTATCGCGGCATTAGATTTTCCTCTTTCGTTTTCGGATTATTAATTAACCTTCCTCTCTAAAGGTGTTTACTCATGTGTCATTTAAGGAAACTCATCTCTTTCGTTTTATATTCCCCGCCGCCATCATGTCACGTCGAAAATCCCTTTTTTAATGTATAAATATAAAATCCTCCCTTCGCGCCGAAAATCAGGTAAAATTATAAAATCAATAAGCTAAGATGAGTTAAAAATGATTTACTTTCTGAGCCTTTGGAAGATCCGAAAGAAAAACTAAACGATAATTTTCTACCTCAAAGATCAATCTCGTATCGGAATTTACGTTATAGCAAGCATCCGCATCTTCATGAGAGTATTAAATTTTCCGGTAAAAGACAAAAATGGCGTCTATGGAAAATAAATAGGAAATGGTTTTAAATCGAAGTGAGGAAAAACCTTTTTCGTACCCTTGTCTTAATTAAAATACCATTTTCAGGACGAGTATTTCCCTGTTTTAATTTCAGTTTTATGAGATCCTGAGGGTTATCGTTCACGGTGTTATGACCTCTTGAATCAAGACTTAATTGACGAAAACCCTCTTAATATTTCTGAAATGAAATGAGAGATTTTATTTGTTTTTAAACGGGAAAGACTTTTTTTTTCCTTCTTCCTTTTTCTTCCCTTTTTTTTCGAAATTTCGAAAATTTTTAGTTTTATTTCCCCGAAAAGTTTTGTTGTGAGAGACTCTTGACTGAAGAGCGAAATTTATATTATTCATATATTCTGTATTGTAAGATGAACTGTAATCCATTCATTAATAAACTAGCATGTTTACTTAGTTTGGATTTGATGATGAGAACTTTTTAAAAGGGAAGTTTGAAAAAAGCTAATGAGCTGATTTGAATTGATGCTTTTTTTTTATTAATACGCCTCCAGAATATTGATAAAAAAAATGTGTTAAGGGATCATACAAGCACTTGACGGGAGGGGGGGGGGGAAGTTGATGAAATTCTTACGGCTGCTTACGGAGGGGGTATTCCATGTCTTACCTAAGATTTGAAATTTAAAAAAATTGCCGTTAAAAAATATTTGCTGCGTAATCTAGAGTAAAAATGGTCTCATTAGTTCATAATTTCATAATTTTATTTTATGATTCCTTTAAATTCATTTTTGATTTGATTTTATTAAGTAATTTTTGATATTATTTCACTGGTTCATTAAATTTTTTAAAAATAAATTTCACTGTTCTCTTTTTGACGCTAAATTTAATTTCAGAAACCGAAGGCATTGTAACAATCGTTTTTTTAAGATGAAAATAAAAAGAAAATAAAGTTAAAATCTCTTCTTTACAAATTAATAACGGAAAAAAATGACGTAATATCAGGGAGAGGGGGGGTACAAAATGGACAAAAAGAACGCTTCCGTAATACGCGTATGCACTGAGAAAAAAAACAACTATTTTTACGCTATAAACTGTAATTTTAATATTACCGCAGAAACTTAAAGTTGCTTAAAGCAAGGACTTACTTTGAAATCTTATTTAACTTTTTTTAAATTTTTTTTAGCAAGTAGTATATTAGTTATTTTTGTTTGCATAGTTCCAAAAAAACAGTTTTGTGTGGCCCTGCTCTATTTCTCTTCTTTTTTTCTTTCTAAATTTTTAATTATCAAATTTTAGCTTCATTTTTGATACGTTTGCGATTTTCAAAAATTTGAAATCTAAATTTTTTATTTTGATACTTATGAAGTTTTCTTAATTTGGGTACTTACATACGTTTGAAATTCACTTTTTGGCTTTAAAAATGCAATTTTTTAGAAAAAAAAAGAGCCGAAATTAAGGAAAAATGGGATTAACATAGTGTAAAAAATGTTTGGCATCGAAATTGCATTTGGAGCATGGGCACATTTTGGCTATTTTCGAATTTTCAAAATTATCTGTCCTTACCCTGTTACAGCCATCCCCGTTTTTCTACTATAACTCTGCCTGGGCGGCCAACCGGTCCATATTTGTGAACAAAATTTTTTTTTTTTTAGGAAGCCCAATACATACCTAATATACCCGTGTAAAAAAGCTGCTTGTATCGCATCCATTTTACACCTTTCAGGAATACCTAGATTTTAAATTTTAAATTTTAAATTATGAATATCAAATTAAATTTTATTTTTGCTTGTGACTAGCCCAAAAAATTTTGTATTTAAATTTAGAGGCAATATATTCTATTCTATTCTATTCTATTCTATACCCTATAAAAAACAATTTTTTATATTAAAAGGTGTTGATTGGGCGAATTTTTGAAATTCGTCCGAATTAGGTACAATTTCGGCCCTAAAAACTTCAAACCCCTGGGCCTGAGCCAAAAAATTTTTTTTCGACCTAAAAAAAATTCAGGCTTCTTTTTACATATAAATGAATGATTTTTTGCCCAGGGAGCGAAAATTAAAAAATAGACCTTCAAAATGAGCCACCCTAACTTCTAGATGAGATAAAATGTTAATATTCGACCTATGATTCTGGCGTATAAATTTGGGTAAGAACATCAGAAAAATAAAGTCAGGTTTCAAAAAGACCCCAATTTTTTTTTTTTTTTTTTTTGGAAAATTGAAAAAAAAATTTCCACGAATTAGAGTTCGGGGGTTTGGGGGCCGACGCCCCATATAATTAAACAAAATTCGCGTAAATAGCAAACTCATCGAGTTGGGGGGTTTTGGAGCAAAACATCCATACAAGGGGTATTTTTTTATAATTCAAATGTTTAAATTGAAATCGTAGCTCAAACTTATTCTCAAGAATTCCATTATTATTCCTTGTTTTTCCAAACCCTCATGGAAATCTGGCTCGCTGGATTCTTAGAAAGAAAAACAATTTCAGGATTTGATATTCAATACCTGAGTTAGTCTGCGTCAATCTGTTAAGATTTATGAAGCCTGGAGCTCCATTTCGTCAGACCTCCAGCATTTGGTGGTATCGTTCCAACTTTGTCAAATTTCTTAATTTCAGTAGCGGAGCGTCGTTTATTAGGACTTAGGAGCACGTTTCTCTTTTCTACTTGATTTTGTTTGGCTCTTGTTGTAGGTTTTAACAATATTTTGAGGTTTGGTCGACGTTTTCAGAATTTACGAAGGTTATAGACCTTAGGGGCCATTCGAATAGCATCTGGGAAAAGGGAAGGGGGTCCGAATCATCATTCTCCACTAGCCTAAGCTTCGCCAAAGAGGGGTGGGGGGGGGGGAAGGACTTTCAACTTTAGCAAATTATTACATACAGAAAAAAACTTTTTGCTACTAGCTATCCTTCTAAAAATTGATGTCGAATTTTTTCCACCCTAAGCTCCCTTTTCCTGCGATCAGTTTTTTCTGCAAATGATTTTGAATTACTGACTTGACCTCAATTCCAAAAAGCGAAAGCAATTCGGTCTTTTCCCCTTACACATGAAAAAAAAAAAATTAGCCTTATTACGCGGTATTGATGACATCATAATTATTGGTTGAGAGAATGTCCAATCGCACTCTCGTCCTTTAATTATGGCATTCGAATTTTTCTTTTACCCCCTTTATATATCATTTGTGAATCAGTGTGAAGGGATTCATAAATATAGAGTCTGAAGTGGTTTCATAATAGCGGAATGAAGCTTTCTAATTGTTATTTCGCCTGACTGTCGTGCTAATTTTGAATAGGGAAAAAAAAAAACTCGAGTCGTTTTGATCGCTTCGTAATCGCTTTATAATTAATCGCGTGATATTTTATCACCCCCTTTTATGATTTTGGCACTAAACATTTCATCCCTTGGAGAAATTAAACGGGTTGTTAGATTGCGATCTTGAAAAAAGATGCCGAGACTGCAGTATTTTAGCGGTTTTCGAAAGGGATCATTACCAAGCGAAAACCGAGAGGAGGAATTTGGATAATGATTCCGGGAAAAAGTCGAAAAGTAGAAAAGTACATTTTATTTAATAGAAGGATTATTTATTACAGTCCGACAATCGTGATTGTCCAGAGTGAGTTTACCGGATTCACCGCTGGAAAGCTCTTTTACCTTTTCAAAAAGAGAAAAAAAAAAACTTTTTTTTTTTCGAATGGAACTTTTTTTTCGAAAAAACTTTGAGATCGTAAAATTTATTGAATGGGTAATTACATTGTTTTAGGAGGTAAAAGCGAGTAAGGAAAATCACCGGGAAAACGGTCCATAATAGCCGGGAAAGTTTCCCCCTCGGGTAAGTCAAGCATGAGTAAAAAAGCGGGGAAACGATCACACAGGACGGATGTATTTTAGTTTATGATATGCGTGAGCCCCGAAATTGGGCATACTTTAACACAACTATTCGTGAACTTCGGGGAACCCTTATATATACCCTGGAAACTTTCAAGTTCCCGCTCAAAAACTTTTTAAACGTAAGCACATCTTCGATTCGTAATGACGTCACGTTTTAATATAATTTTCTTCGATTTGATTCCGAAAATTGATAGGGTCTTATTCCTTTTACAATGGAATCGTGCGTAATGGTTTTTTTCTTTTTCTCCTCTCCTCCTTTTAATTTGTTTTAAAGGAATATGGCGTGTGAGATAGGAAATCAGGTAGATTGTTCCTTTTTTTTTTTCTTAGTTTTGTTTGTTCTCCCTCTTCTTTTTTAGGCGAAGATCTTAAATTACTCTGAATTGCTCCATTTGTTTGATAACGGGGACGATATGAAGGTATTAGTTTTAGGTGGATTTTACAAATGGAGAAGCAATGAGTAGACATTCCTGCGAAAGAGAAGGAAATTTTTTTTTCTGTTTTTTACCCCGCGTGAGATTTTTAAAAAATCAAAAATATAATCGTAAATATGGAGAGGGAGAAGAGAAAAAAAACGTCTACGGGAAAACTCCTACCTATGGAATATCAAACAGTAAATAAGTCTACATGAATATTTGAAAATGAAGTGAGAGAAAGGAAAAAAAGGCATAAATAATCAACGAGACGCATAAAAAGTTTAGGGAAAGAAAAATCACTTTATACTTAAAGGAGGTTCGACTTTGTTTCTTTTGAATACATTTTCACCGTTTAGAACTCGTTTCAGAAAAAGAAAAAAAAATCATCTTTTTTGCTTTTTACAAAATAAATTTTAGTTGAGCGTAATTTTTTTTCTCTTAAAACGAACAACTCATTCGGTGGCGCCATCTTATTCACAAAGGATATTTAATTACGTAGAGCAAAAAAATTCGAAAAAAAAGAGGGCAAGAATGACAAAAAGGACATAACAACAATAATAATTAGAGGGACTGTTGAGGTTCTCATTCAAGAGTTTGTCATGATCATTAGTGCTGTCCTCGATTACAAGCCAAGAGAAAAATTAAAAAAAAAAAAAAAAAAAAAAATTCTCCTCCTTCATTTCTATCCCTTTACCATTTTTTTTTTCTGAAGGAACATTTTTACATGACATTTAATTACTCGATCGTATATTTTACACCCAACGGACTCTTCACCGTTATTTACACTTAACTTACTTTTTGCGAAAAAAAAGGAGAAAAAAATCTCTTTTAACCGCAGCAATATTTAACTTACCCTTTTAAATAATTCCGACCAACGCTTTTCTCCTAACCACTTAAATTATGAAATTTTTGTTGTTATTACTTACAGAAGAGGGAGGAAAAAAAAACAATAATAAAAAATTAAAAAAAAAAAAAAAAAAAAAAGATTTGACTTGAAAGTTAATTACTTTCTTTCGACTTTGTAATGAATAATAAAAGTTATCTCTTGGGAAAGTTTTGTGACAGAATGGAATTGTCTATCAGTGATTCTCATTTATTATGTAAAGTGGTGTAAAGGACTAAGTACTGTACATTGTTTTTAAGTATTATGTTCTGACTAGCTTACTTCAGAAAAAAAAAAAGGAAAAAAGAAGAAGAAAAGTTTCAGGTGTCTCGACTAAATAACTCTGAGGAAGTTTTCGTTTCAAAAAAGTTTTTAAATAAGTAAATTTTCGTTTTCTTTTTCTCGCTAAAGTCATTCTGTTATACTTGCTTAATCAGAGGAAAGAGGTTCTTTTTTTTTTTTCTTCATAAATTTGTTTAAAGAAATTAGAGAAAAAAAAAGGTTCTTTGAAAGAGTCGAGTGGTTTTTTTTTTTTAAAGTAAGTTGCGCATGAAGTTAGCATACACATGATGCCTGTTTTCATCAATTTCGTAATTGCTTTGAAGAATTTTTTTTCTTTTTTTTTGAAAATTAAGTACGTAAATATGAAAATTTTAAATCAGATTTTAAAAAATAGGCGGGTAAAATTTTTTTTTGATAAGAGTTACTGCAAAAATGCTTTCGGAAAACTTTGTGAATAGAAATCTTTTAAGGCTTCATCAGAATCGAACATGCAGGTTGGGGAAGGAATAAAAAATTTTGTTCGCTGAATAAGCAATTTATTTCTTCTTAAGTTTAGATTGTTCGATGAACGTTTTTAATTAATTACGCTTTCTAATTGGTTTGTTTTTTTCCCAAATTACGAGATATTATTCTTCTTCTTCTTCTTTCAAGTGCCGTCTCCGCGACGAAGATTGGCTATCATCTGGCATATTTTTACTTTTGAGACCGCCGCTCTAAAAAGACTCAAGGAATCAACACCAACCAGTCTCTGAGATTCTTAAGCCATGAGGTCTTCCTACGGCCTTGCTTGCGCTTACCCTCGATTTCCCTCCATCACAAGCTGAAGGAGGCGGTACTTTTCATTTCGAATCACGTGGCCGAAATAATCGAGCTTCCGACGCTTGATCTCGTACAGCACTTCCAACTCCTTTCCCATACGAGCCAAGACGTCAGTATTTCTCACCCTGTCAGTCCACGAGATTTTAAGCATTCGACGGTATACCCACATCTCAAAAGCCTCCAACTTCTTTTCAACGCCCAGTTAAAGTCCATCCCTCGTGTCCATATAAGAGCACGGGAAAAACGTAACATCGGACGATACGGACCCTTGTTTGGAGACTCAAGTTGCGATTGCACAACAGGTTCCTCATTTTGAAGAAAGTTCCTCTGGCTTGCTCAATACGTGCTCGGACTTCCTGGTTACAATCCCAAGAATCATTACGCAGCACCCAAGATATTTATACGAGTGGACCCGTTCAATTTCCTTTCCGGCGATAAAGATTCTCACGTCAACATTTTCCTGCTGACAACCATAAACTTTGTTTTTCGCGAATTTATGGTTAAGCCGTACCGATTGCTCATTTCGTTAACATGATCGAGCAAAGTTTGCAGATCTTCTGCACTGCCTGTCGGTAAGACCGTGTCGTCTGCATAACGCAAATTGTTGATTTCTTCGCCGTTGATCACGATTCCTAGATTTAGGCCGTCTAAAGCTTCCGAGAGGATCATCTCCGAATACAAATTAAATAATAACGGAGACAATACACAGCCCTGCCGAACGCCACGCTGTATTTGGACTTCCTCCGATAACTCATTTTAGAGTTATTATTAATTATGTAAAATTAATTTTTTAGTTAAATCAAGTTCCTTTTTTTTTTTTTTTTTTTTTTTTTTTGACATAGGACTGCGTCTTAGGGCGCACCATGATGTTTTGTCATGTCCAGTTCTCATGGTGTTTTGGACACCGAACATAAAAAAAAACGAATATTTCAAAAATGTTAGATAAATTTTTTCAACATACGTAATTTTATCAAAAATCCCTGATGATCCTTAAAATTTTTTTTAAATTTTCAATAGAATTTGTAATAAAATTTTTTACAAAACACTGTAAATGTTTGACTAATTTTAGGAAAAAGGGGAAAACTTTTAGAAAATTTTTTAAATTTTGATGATTTTTGTTAAAATTTTATTGAAAAAGGGGACCACGTGGACTAATGTAAGGGCTTGGAGGATTTAGGGGGATCATTAACATTTTTCGAAACGAAAATTTCGATGACTTTTGATTGTTGAAAAAATTTATTTAAAATTTTATTGAAAAAACATTTTCTTAAAAACATTTTTTGAACCGAAGATTTAATAAAATTTTAGATCAATTTTTGATGTTTGATATCTCAGTCCAAAATGTAAAAATATCGTAGATATTTTTTTTCTGGCGATCAAACTGGCTAAATTAAATTAAAGCATTTCCATTCCCAGTTCGGAGATTCGGCCCCAACCAAAAATTCTAGACGTAATCCTACGTAGGGATATGCTTCATATCCTCTAACCGTTTTTTTTTTTTTTTTTTTTTTTTTTGGACGAAGCTTTCTGATACTAGTTTCTAATTATTTTTTGAAACACCATTTTAAATCTCGAAATCTGATGGTAGCATCAGCCACTCGAGATGGTCTTTTATTGAATTTCAATCCTTTAAATTGAACAAAGCATACTACATCTTGGAAAATCTAGAAGTTTACATAGAAATAAACGATTGTCGTGGGCTTGTTTGCAGTTGGAAAACCTTGAAAGCTAAGAAGATTCGTCGAAATAAGGATGTAGATGTTTTCTTTTCTTTTATTATTTCATTTCCTCTCCCATGTTTTTGATGTCAACAGAAGGTAATGTTGGAACGAAATTTCAAAGTAAACAAATTGAAAGAGATCATTCTTTTCTTTTGGTCTAGTATTGACAATCCCATACTTCGATTTTCTACAGTCCGAATCTATTTCTACCTCCTATCTGCTTTAAATCCCTTGATCGGGCGAACAAATCCTCGAATGAGAGTTGTGCCGATTACATCATGTTCGTCAATTCCGAAGTTATTGGAATCTGCGGAAAATATCCAATGGGAGAAGCTACTTTTTTTAGGGAAAAAAATTTTTTCTTTTTGTGCCCTCATATGGGGCTTTTCAAAAAAAGGTAATTGCTTGACCTCAAAATGACCTTGAAAAAATCTGAAAAAAATTAAGGTTAAGAGCCAAAAAAAAAGCACCCATTCCGCAATCAGATTTCAAATCCCGAAATTCGTGATTTGGGCTCACCCTACCGTAAAGCTGTCCCATGTTCTAATTCTATAAGCATTAGATCTTATTGAGTTGCCTCTTATTTGAGTTGCCGGTATCGAAAAAAAAAATTAAGGATGTACTGCACCACTAACATAAAAGATTAATTTTAGCATTAGTAAAAAGAATGCTGACATTAATGCACATTGAGGTTTCCCACCGCAGAACTAATCCTCCTGGGTTCCTGTTCAGCACTTGGGTTAATTGGTTGATCATCTGCTTAGCGGTAAACAATTCACAGCTATCTTTGCTGATTAGTTTCCCCGTAAAAAGCCTCAAACTTTTGTCATTTACGTGCGTAGAATACTTTCAAACTATTTTGAAATAGCTCTCCCATATTTCATTTTTTTTTTTTTGTTTTGTTTTTTATGTTTTTCAATTAGGGAACTCGCACTGACTTACTGACTTATTCACGACGCACTTTTTTTTTTTTTTCAATTCGAGCTTAAATTGCACGTTTTTATTGTTTTCAATATTTTACTGTCCTGTACGAAATTTTCCGATATCTATCACTAGCGTAGCAAGTACTTATTACCGCGGTTATAATAACACCATTACGCGGTTGTTAACTCTTCCATTTGGTTAAACCCCAAACGGCCCCACACTTCGGGCACGATCAAACACACCCTTTTTATCGAAAGCGGCAATTATCCACGGTTTTCAGCGCTGGTTAAATGGTTTCCCAAAACAAGGAAATGTTTTAGCAATATGTTAATGACAATTATTAGAACCTACGAAACTAGCATCATATTCCGGAGCCATGAGATGGAATTTACATGTCCCGTACAACAACTCAATCGATTGAAGTGTCTTTCGTGCGACATGAAAATCATCGTGTTCTAATGGTTTTTTTTTTTTTATTTTTTTAGAAAGGGGAAAAAAAAGAACGAAAAAAAAAACCGACTCACGATTTATATGGAGCAAGAGAAATGAACTCTCGTTGACAAGTTTTTTTTTTTTTTTTCCCGCGCTTCTCTTTTTTTTTTTAAATGGCGTTAGGCCAATTCACGTTAAAATACAGGGGGAAAAATAATGATTGAGATTAACTAAAAAAAAAAAAAATCCGTTAGCTTTTAGATTAAGGTAAGCTGGAGGGTGGAGGGGACCATCATTCGAGAACTCAAATGGCGGTCGGCTTTATTGCCAATCCTCGGTTTTACAGACTCATAAAACCTATTAACCGCGGTTAAGTGAACATTAAACTCTACGGGCTTACCTTTATATTGTTCGTTTTGTTTTTTTTTCTCTTTATTTGGTGTTCTTTTTTTCCGTTGCGAGTGCATAGTAATTTTATCGAAAAATAGTTGGAAGCGGCCTGTTTTTTTTTTATTCTTATTTCTATTTTTTTTTTTCCTTTTATTTTTTTATTTTTTTATTTTTTATTTTTTTTTTTTTTTTTTTGTCTAAGACGTCAGCAGTTGAAGTCCGAGATAAAAATATGGAATGTCATTTGAAATGGATTGAATCTAGTCAATAGGATCATCGGAAAACCATCTCCATAATTTTTAAATCTGTCGTTATGGCAATTTTATCTTGTGTTTTCTGCGTTTGAGCATTAGCGGCTGATGTCCCTTTAAAATGATGACGTCGTTATACCGGGTGCGTTACTGTAATATATCAATTTTATCGTTTTGAAACCACCGGAGAAAATAAACTACTTGAAATTCGGAGAAATCAGATTCGGACTTTTCTCCCTGTCTTTAAGAAGGGGGGGGGGGGTGTGGGGGAGGGAAAGAAAAGGAACGATGGTGGAAACAGGCGGACACGAAGGATAAAGCCTGAGGTAATTTTATGAGATTTATGCTGTAAGCCTTGTCAAAAAATGCGTCGGGATTCGGATTGCTCCAGCTTCGACTTGGAAAAAAAGCGAATTTCTTTTTATGTTCGTTTGTTTGATTTGATTCGTAAAAAATTCATGATGTCTCCTGTTTTCTTTATTCGGAAAAAGAGAAAAGTCAGTGCACGATCCACCTGTTTTAGTCATGATTCAAATAGAGTTTGATATAGGAATCCTTGGCATAAAGTTAAAAAATGAAAGTGTCGGACAAATTGTCAAAGTAGTTGTGTCACGTCATCGATTTCATCGATGGACTCTTGGGGTGACGCCATGGCAAGGTAAATAAAGTAGAGAACCGAAGGGCTTGCCATTATATTAAAGCAAGTGGATGGTGCTTGAAGATACGCCATCATGAATACTGATAGGGATTTTATGTAAGTGTTTTTTATCCATTTGAAGCAAGAGCGAACGAAAATGGCGATGCATTAAAAAAACGGTCAGTTCTTGTAGGCAGAATTCAATGTATTTGGGTTTTTCTTGTTACGGTTGAAGCTGTTTCCTGTCAGGTTTTGATCAAATATTCGCGTAGGGAATACTATGTGGTATAGGCGTTTTTCTTTTTCGGGGAAAATTATGCATTGGCTCAAAGGGACTTCGGTTTAGACCAATCCCCGGTGTTCGGAAATTTTTGGTCAGGAAGTTCGATCCAAAAATTTTTAGTCGGATAAATTTCCGAGTTTTGCAGTCGATCATACCAATAGAGGGTATTTCTTGCTGCTGAGTTCAGTGTCGAAGTTAGTTTTCCGATACATTCGCGACCTTAGAAACCAAAGGTTCTAAATCGACCTCCCGGATGAAATTCACTTTTTTATGAAAATAATTTCTACTTCATAAGTACTTTCGACTCCTAAACTAAAAAGTCTAAAATTTTTAGGGTGCGAATTCACTATGGAATGTTAGACCAACATGTTGGTACAACAAGTTGGACAAACTTGTGGGTGCAAATTCACTATGGAATGTGAATTTGTACTACTGATTGTTGTACAACATGTTGGTACAACAAGTTGGACCAACATATTGATCCAACATTCCACACTAATTTTGGCGAAGGAGTAAATTCTGCAATAGTCGATTTGTTAGCTTGTCAAACATGTTGGCCCAACAAGTTCGTCCAACATTTCAACAAGTTGGTATAACATGTTTGTCCAACTTGTTGTACCAACATGTTGGTCCAACATCCCATAGTAAATTTGCACCCATTCTTTCTGTTTTTTTTTTTTTTTTTTTTTTTTTTTTATTAAAAGGTTTTAATTGTCAAATTCTTAAAGTTGGAAACAAAAGGTTTTAATGTCATTTTTCATTGTAAAATGGCCGAAATCGGGCCGAAAAATATTAAAAGACTCCAGGATTTCTTAAAAATCACTCTAGACTTTCCCAGGAATATTCCCGTGTAATTTTCGAAAAAATATATAATAATTGAAAAATTTTGGAAAAAAAAATAAGAAAAAAAAGAAGTAAAAGAAAAAAAAGGTTCAGTCATCTTTAACTTAGCTTATGGAGTTGATAGAACCTTTTGTTTCTAAATTGGAAAATGTCACTAAACGGGTACAATTTTAGGGACCTTTTATATACCTTAATAAACAATTATATGATGTAATGGAAACTTTTGAAATGTGTTCTTTATTAGTGCGTTTATGGTCTAGTAGCATTGCGATGTCGAAAAATTGAACAGGTATTAAAGGACTATAACATAAACTTTAAAATAGCTCTCCTGTAAAATTTTGATGTGTTCCATTTAAAACCTTTTGTTTCTGAGGTCGCGAAATCTAGCTCTAGAGCAAGGAGGATCATTTTTCTAAAAAAAAATTTAAAAATTTAGTCTTTTGAAAAAAAATCTCTAGAGGATACTAGAAACGAAAATTCGTATGAAATATATTCAGCCATGCTGGAGGAAGATTAGATTTTAAAGACTTAGGTGCTGAAAGTTTAGAGTAAGCCTGCTGTTTCCAGATAGTAAGTTATAGTGCTATATAAAACGTACACACAACAGAAATTAAAAGATTCGCTCGGACGAATTAGCTATGTTATTACATCCATAATAACAGTATTTGTAAAGTTATATGGATATAATTACCCCCTGCACAAAATGTAAGGCCCGTGAAGGGTGCAATTTTACGACGAACATAGTAGTAAAACAATTTTTAAAAAAAGATTAACCAGGAAAAAAATTGAAATATTTCCTAACAATTCTCCTTGAAAATTTTCGAAATATTTTTTTTTTGACGTGTTCATTTAGAAAATGCACCCCTCTTTATCATATTCACATTCATGCCTGCATTTTTAAAATAAAAAGATTTTATCTTAAATTGCATACTCTTCCTGGAATGAGAATATTAGCTGAATGCAACCTATTGTAAAACCAAAGGTATAAAAGGAGCAATAGCATCAAACTTACTAGCTTAAGAGCTTAATATTCCATTTTAATTATAATATTACGCCTACATGCTTCATCGAAACGCATAATTTGATAACATTGTATGTAGTCTCGGTTCCAGGAATCAGGAATTTCGAATCTCTTTTCATTTTGCATTATTAATTGAAGATTTCTGCGAGATCAAACATAAATCCTCTTTTTCCATTACATCCATATTTGTATTTGTATATTAAAAATCATAAAACCTCTCTGAATTTTTTATGATATGATTTTTTTACTTTCCTTAAATGAAAAAAAAAATCTCTCTAACTTGCTTCCTAACCCACGAAAAAAAAATAGAAACAGTCCTAATTCCCCTTGCCATTCATTAAAACGATTCCCCAACCTTAGGGATAGCAGGAAATCGGGAAGTCTTCCCTCAAAGTTTAAAGACTCCTGCGCCAGATCCTAAGGTACACATTCAAATCTCAGCGATTGTTTTCTTAAAAGTGTTCATTTTCATTTCAAAATATTAACAAATTTTCCCTTTCCTCCGGTTGGGTTCTCTCCGTTAACTTTTCGGTTAAATTGAAATGTTTATTTTACACCCTTCCGTAATGCCCGCTTTTCTATTTGTAGTCTGTAAAACTCAGCCCCTCTCCGTTTAAGATTTCACCGGTCGCACGGCATAAATATTAAATTTTGGCGGATGACGTCACCGGGAGAAAATTTAATTAAAATCCTAACAGACGTATAAAAAAAATATTTAAAAAAAAAAAATCGCTTCGCGATATTCCATGGTTAAACTATATAGA
This sequence comes from Liposcelis bostrychophila, assembly GCA_037577465.1. NCBI lineage: Eukaryota > Metazoa > Arthropoda > Insecta > Psocodea > Liposcelididae > Liposcelis > Liposcelis bostrychophila. Next base: position 13,382,849 of record CM075210.1, read on the forward strand.
TGCTTAATAAATTACTCGAATCTGACATTGTGTCATATTGTGTCGTTTACGATAACGCCATAATTTATCAGAATCCGACGTGTCCGACGATATTATGTTGCATAATGTAAGCTCGTATACTTCACGCTTACCGCTGGCTCTGTTTTCCTCGCGGAAAAAAAAAAAAAAAATCGATGCTTTTAAAAAGAAAAAGTTACGGGGGCTTATTTACATGGAGGAACATGATAATAATGACATTCGGTGAATGGAGAAATCCCAGTATTCCAGCTATCATGTCGGGGAGGGTCGATCCTGGGGGACTGAGTGTCATCTCATAGTCGGGGATAACTTCATCTCACCTGGCCCGGTCCCCTTCCTTCTCTTACTTAAGCCCACCCGTTACTCCTTCCTCTTTTCCTCTTCCGCATTAGCCTTCCACCATTTCCATTTTACAACGGGTAAGTTGCCCCCCCTCGGTTTTAAATATTAAATTTTAAGCAGGATACGAGGTCATTTTGAGAGGACGATCGGGCGAAGAAAACCCTCGAGAGGTTTTATTTTCGAGCGTGAAAAAAAAAAAATACCCCCGAAGCATCAAATTGTACTTTCCTGAAGGGATTTGAAAAAAAAAAAAAATATTGGTCATATATCAACAAAACGGATGGTTTTTTAAAAACAATATGACAAAGTTGGAAAAATTCTGATTATATAGAAAGTATCATTTTAAAATATTATTATTATTATTATTATTATTAGAGTTTAAGTACAAATTCATGTCGCTTATAATTTATATTTTCCCAGATATTTTTCTCTATTATGAGGAAGGGGGAAGAGAATAGCAAAAGAGGATGGAGGGCTCTCTTACACTTTCAATAAATGATTTTATATTTAGAAAGGGGTGTGCGTTCTTAAGAAATAAGAAGGGAAAAATGATACCTTTTAGTACTTTTTTTTTTTTTAAGAAATAATTCCAAGATCTTGGTTTCCCTATAAAGAAAATCTGAGGAGGAAGCAGCCTATGAGATTTCCTACAGACGTTCTGAGGTGAGACATAAGAGGTACTTATGAAAGTCTAAAAGCTTTGACGTGTAAGAATTTCAAGGAACTGAAAGATGTTGACAAAACTGTTCTAGGTATTTGATTTCAAAGGATTGTAATTTAGATTTTAATTTTGTTAACTTTTTAATTAATAGAGATTCGGGCTTTTTCGAATTAATAAAAAATTACTGTAACGAATAAGCACCGAAAAGACGTTTTGCTTGAAAACGCAGTTAAGAGAAGGATAAATAAATTTTATAATTGATGATTCTTTTTGTCTCGTCTTAATTTTCTTTTGGTTTTTGAATTCTCTTTTTTCTTTTTTTGAACCTAAAGCAGGATAACAGATAACCCTGGTTTTTGGCTTTCCCAGCCATCTCCGAGTATAGTTCGCCGTCTCTGATTTCCCGACCATCAAAGTGTCGTTATTATTATACGGCCTCTATTCTGTTAAAGTTGCATTCCTGTACGAGCATGCCGCCGCATTTAAAATTTCTCTTTTTGACTAATCAGATCACACAAGCCCTGTGATCAGGTTTCGGAACGTTTTGTGGCGCCTATGTTTAGCTTATGTAAGCTCAGAAACAGAAACGGAAACGTTTTTTTTGCTCCCATAAGCTAAACATTAGAAAATAAAACGGTCATTTTTGCTAATTTCCCCCGCTGCCTGGGATCACATGAACCGTGTGATCTGACACTCAGGACCCAAACATGTGTAGTCGACCATTTTCTTTTTTTCGCAACGACGTCTTAAAAATTTTGAAGTGAAACTTCTTATCGCGGAGAGGGGTGAATTGGCCGCGGATTGTTGCGCAGATAGTTTTACGCAGATAATTGTTACACAGATTATTTTTAAACATTGTTTTGCCCCGTAGTCGCGTTACGAGTTACGCCTTACGAGGCTAAAAAAATTTTTAAACAAAGGAGCTAAAAAATGTTAGAAAGGCTAATAAAAAAATTTTAAAAGGTTTAAATTTTTTTTAATTTATTTGTTACGCAGATAATTTTTAAACATTGTTTGGCCGCGTAACGCGTCAGTCGTAACCGTAAATATCCTAGTCCAATTTCTTTTAATATTATCCAAGAAGTTTCACTTCATCACAATGAGTGTCTGACTCGCACATTTTTTTCTTTTTACAAATTCGATTATAAGCTGTGCAAAATGTAGGCCTGTCAAAAAAGTTGCAAAAGAGATCATCTTGAGGTCAAATAATGGCCTTGACGTTTTTGTAAAACTCTTATAAGAACAAAAAATAAGGCTTATTTTTCCTGAAAAAAGTATTGTTTCCTATCAGGGGTCGTCCATAAAACACGTGAGCACATTAGGGGGGGGAGGGGTTTTACAAATTTAACGTGAGCATTTATATCTATCTATCTATCTACCTATATAATAAAACCCCTCCGTTTGTCCGCGTTTGTCCGCAGACAAGCTAATTTTAACGAATTTGACGAAAAAATACATAAAGTTTTAGTTGCCTAAAAAATGTAGCATTTTTGTCGACAGACAAAAAAACGTCAAAAAACGGTCTATGTGTCCGTCCGTATGTCTGTCTTATGGTTTTTCTTTGGTATCTGTGTCTGCACAAAAAAGTGCAGACACAGATACTTCTTAAGAAGGAGGAATTCGATTTTTTTCGACATATATAAATGATTAATATTTTGTTTTTAGTATATATAAATTATTTATAAATTTTATTTTTAGCATATAGTATAAATTATTGTAATTGATAAGAATATAGATCTATAAAAATGGATTTAGACGTAGTCAAAATGCAAAAGGGAATCAAAGAAAAAATAAAAAGGGTGTTATTTTTCATTTTTTTTGCCGCTAAACCCCGTAATTCGCGAATCCTACGATTTAATCCGGATATTTCACGGTGGCGAATCCGTGAGGCACGCCTATGCCTGGCTATAAGATCATCCCTTTCGATCATTACTCGAAACATTTCACTTTCTAATAGTCGGTCCGAGTTTCGAGTATCCGAGCTTCTTCGAGTATTATCTTCCGTGGATTCATTGTCGGCAGCTGGCTCCGACAATGAAAATAAAAATTTATATTTTTTAAAATTTGGCGCGCTTAACAAATCACATCCGTGATTTTAGGAAAAAAAATTTGATTCGTTTAAAGTAAGTTTTTTGAGATAGATTGTTTAAAGTAAGTTTTTTGAGATAGATTGTTTAAAGTAAGTTTTTTGAGATAGATTGTTTAAAGTAAGTTTTTTGAGATAGATTGTTTAAAGTAAGTTTTTTGAGATAGATTGTTTAAAGTAAGTTTTTTAAAATTTAAATTTTGATTTTGATTTTCATAAAAGAAAAATAAGAAAAATTGGTTACGTTCGTTTAAGATATATTTTAAAAAAGATATAAGAACAGTATTGAAAAATGGTGAAAGTGTTGCGAGAAAAAGATAGGTTAACCCTTTGCTTTCGGAAACCTATTTTTTCCTTAAGGCGTTAGGGACATTAGTTATTTTCGGCAATATTTTGATAAAGTATGATCCATAGAGGCAGTTAGTAAAGAAAACGTTTTTCGAAATGAACCACCCTAATGGTGTACACAGTCACATATATTCGCATTCTTAAAATGCAAAAGAAATAAAAATGCGGGATCTAAAAAACAGACGGTAAAAATTTTAAAAAAATTAAACTTTTTTTTGGGCGGAAAAAAATGAAGTATTTAACGTTTTTGCGTTTTTCTACATTACTGTAGGCTAGACGCGAAGGGGCCGCGAAGCGGCCCCGAAGCGGCTAGTCATGTAATAAACGTGCCAAAATGAAAATAATATAATTTTCTTACACTATGTAACCTAACTCACTTAAAAAAAAATTTCAATTACACCGGCGCATTTGCTTTTTTTAAGTTAAAAAAAAAACCTGTTTTTTGCTAAATTTAAGTTCCGAAAAATTTCAGATTTTTAAAATGTTTAATATTAATTTTTTAAAAAAAATTTAAGGGGAGGGGGTAACGGAAATCTAACGTAATTTTAGGGGGGGGGGTCCTGAAATGCTAACCTTTGCTAACAAGGGGGGGAGGGGGTCGAAAATGGCCAAAATAATGCTCACGTGTTTTACGGACGACCCCTCAGGAACTTTCCGAAAATTGCGAATGAGAAGTCCAAAATTATTTTTTGTGTACGGTTAAATTAACTAAGGAGGAGAAAAGTCTAAAGAATTTAAGTGTTTCAAAAATCGTAATCGACGAAAAATTTCCGATAAAAAAACAATACTTTTTGCAGTCAAAAAAAAAATGTTATTTTTTGCCCTTGTATGGGCTTTTTAAAAAACTTCAAGTTCATTGCGAGATTTCAAAATGACCTTCAAAAGATCCAGAGAAAAATAGGTTTATAGTATTGTTGCCGAAAGGCACACATTCCACTGTTAAGAGTTTTAAAATTCCAAAATTCGGGATTTTTGGCCCACCCTACGTACGCACAGTTGTCCAGAAAAATTTATTTTTGGCCAAAACTCGATTAAAAATTTTCTCAATTTTACATAACTGATCGGTCAACATAATTTTTAGGTTATTTCTGTTCATTATATGACCGAAAAAATCATTAAATATATTTTTTTGGTTTTTTACATTGTTTTTAACTCACTTTTTGTTGATAGTGACATAAAAGTTGTTAACGCTGTAGGCATGTTTACGGAAATCATAAGTAATCGAATATGATTTACTGATAGTCAGTGATCATGGAATGTAAATTATTTTCTTTCCAAAAAAATTTTCGGCAGTAGTTCGTTTTTAAAGCTAATAAAGTAAAGAGTTTTATAAAAATTATCTTTCAACTAAGTTCTTAGTCCGTTTATTTAAGAGTCTCCGACACATCTATGATCTCATTATGAAGCCTAAAGGTTCTAAATCAAAAACCCGCTTACAATTTTTGCGCCTCTTTGCGCCTAAGTTTTGGCCAAAAATTTTCTGGCCCACTGTGGTACTACTGTACGCCTTTTTTTCTTTGCATAACTTGAGTATTTGCTCCAAAAAAAAAAAATGGATTTTTTTTCTGAAAAGCAGATTCCTCCATAGCGGACCAAATTTTTGGTTCCGTAAGTGTCCCTCGTAGAGAGATTTCAATGTAATTTTAAGCAAAACATCTTGAAAATATCGCACGGTCATTGATTTCGAGTCACGGACACTTCTTCCTTTATTTTTGATTTATTTCAAGATTCCATCCCTTTCATCCTGGAGTAATAACAATAATTAGCTCCGCATTTGCTTTTAATTCGTCCATTCTTCAACTAAGCGGGGATGATAATAGATGAGAAACAGATTTACTTAAAAGCCCTTGGCGGCTTTACTCCATATAAGAATCTTAATAAATGGAATAAGGGGTAAACCTAAGAGAACAATAAGAAAGCAAACGAAGGGGGGAGAGAGAGAGCGTGGACAGCGGTACTATTAAAACAAAAGCATTTGGGGTAATTAATTTATAAAGAGTCGGGACAAAGGATTTCCCAAGTAAAGATCATGTAACTCATTATATTTTCGTACAATAATAACAGAACTATTTGTAGAGGGAATAAGGGAATGGAAATTGTTTATCATCATCCTTCTCCTTGGACAATTTTCCCGTTTTGAATGGGGGAAAGCCTTTTTGCCCGTTTTGTACCCTCTTTTAAACCGAAGGATTTTCTCTCTGTTTTCAGATAATCAGCGGAAACACGGATACGGAAACGGTAGTCAGCCATCGTTTGATGCCGACGGTCTACGCAAGCAAAATTCGAATTTTACCGTATAGCGTACATCGTCGGACGGTTTGTTTAAGGGTCGAAATCAAAGGATGCCTCGCGGATGGTAAGTTGTTTATTTCTTTTTATGTTGCTAGTAAATAATAAAATAAAAATTTTCCGCGTGACGTGTTGCTAATAGTGGAAAAAGAAAAAAAAAAAAACAAAATCAACAAAGGAATGGAGAGAGAAAATTGGAAGTAAATATTCACAGAACTGGATCGTGTGTACAAAAGATTTTTCACTTGTTTATTTTTATAAGTGCGCTTATATGAATATGTGCCAGAAAGAGGTTCGTATGTATTTTTTTTTTCTTGATGGGAGAAAAACAAATGGTTTTCCTTCACCTCTATTGGATAAATAAAAAAAAAAACATTTTCGAAATTTCGATTTGGATTTTTAATCGTTTTTTCACATTTCGAAAACCCGCAAATAATTTTTAGCAAACACTGAAAAATGGATCAAACCGTTCGCCCACATGCTCTTTAACACTGAGAATCTTCCATCTGGACAGGGGAAAATTTCAAAATGAAAAAAAAAAGCGGGTTAGTGATGGTAAATCGAAGGATTTAAACCGTTTTTCCGAGGTCAAAAAAAAAAAAAAAGCCCGAAGGATTTTTATTTTTTTTAATCGTGTGAGGATTATTTACCTACAGCCTAACCTCAATTCCATGAATTGGGTTTTTTTTCAAGTTCGACTGTTCACAGCGCTGACATGGAATATATAAAGTTAATCTGTATGTTGTGGATATGCTTAACCTTTTTTTTTCCCTGTCGAATTCGATTTTGGTTAGATTCTTGTTTGTTTGAGTTTCTGTTTAGATTTAATCAGCTTTCAAGGGAGAGGCAAAAAATTTGAGGAAATTCCAAGGTATTATAAGCCTTTTGACTTGAAGATTTTCCGTAATAAAAAGAAACACGAAATTTATATTTTCCGGGATTCCATTTTTTTTTTTTTTGCCTTTTCTCCATATGTATACCCGTCCCGTGTGTTTAAGAGCAATCACAGATGACGTGCGTTTCATCGCGCTATATTGGAAAATCTGTCAAAAGATAAAAAAGCCTGCATTATAAGTTTTATGACATCCGTCTTTTAAACAATTTGATTTCCTTTGTTTGCCCATTGAAAAAAAAAGAAAACGATTCAGGAAGTTTCCCAAAAAAAATAAAAAGGAAACTGAGGTTTTCCACCAGAGCAAATGCGAGGGTAAAAAAAAACAGTAGAAGGGGTGGGAGAGAAATAACCGAGGAGTCAGGGAGGAAGAGTGATATTAAATGTGATGTTTCTAGCTCATCAAGAAATGGAAGGCGGGACCAAGTTCATCTATTATTCATTCTGAATTCATTATAATAGTGACGTAATATAAACTCTGCTTGTATATAAAAAAAAAAAACTATGTTTTTCCCTTGTTTCAAATAAACACACCGCCTTATAGTTTTGTGTTCATTCATATTTAACATTGGCAGTAATCACAGCAGGCGCGACACACTTACCGCGAATTATGAATTGATTCTTTTTTTTTTTCTTCAAACCCTGCATTCAGGATATCAAATTGAGTAATTTTGTTTGTGCATGTTTTTCAACTAAGTAAAAAGGGAGGCGTATCATTCATTAATATTTTTTTTTATTAATAAAATATTCAAAAGAAATCCATTTATCAGGTTTTCAATTGTGATAAATGTATAGATTTTATAGGAGTTTTTTTTTATTATTAAAAAGCTGAAAGTGGATTTGATATCCGAAATCATTCCCTGGGGGAAACATCGCTAAAATTAGGTCGTAAAAAGGACAAAAGTAGGGAAAACAAGAAAATAGGAAAAGCGAGTAAAGTTCGAAAAAAGAAAAGAGGAAAAAGCAAAGAGAAGACGAAATACGGAGAAGCGATTTGGGTAAGAGGAAAAGAAGGGAAAAAGAAAAGCTGAAGTGGGTTTCGGAAAATCTTAAGCGAATATTTAATCTCTGAAGCAAATAGCTTATATTTGCCTACTGAGTGGGGAAAGGGCTCGAAAATTGCACTAATGGTGCTGACGTAATGCTTGCATGGCGCTTATGCGTAGTCACGAGACGGATCAGTCATGATTTCTGTTTCTTGCTTAAGCTGCTTAACCTCACAATTCTTGATCTTTTGAGAAGAATTTGAATTTCAAGCTTCTATATTACGCTTCCAAGTTGGAACTTACCCTTATGCTATTAGAGTTGTTTAAAATCTGGACTTTGTTGTTTCGTTTTTTTTTTTTTTTTGTAAACCTCCCTCGTTTTTTTCTTTTAGTTTGAAACATGACGTGGCGGTGTTGATTTCAGGATCTGGCTCTTTTGTTTCTTTGTCGTCAAACGGTTTTCCGCAAAGTGAAATGCATGCAGAAGTGAGACTCTCAGATGTAGCTAAGATTGGTTTATCCATTAACGAAGCCTCAGAATGCTCTGGGTCTCAGCCTCAGTACCTCTGGCTCTAGAAGCTGTCAGAGCTGTTAATTGGCTCGTTGTCTACACGGTGAAATTTAGAAGAGAAGATCTAATTTTAGATCTTTCAAATGAAGAGATCCATAGGCTCACTGAGCAACCATTAATCATTTGTGTGATTAAGTCTCGAAGGCTCAAGTGGGCGGGACATGTCGCTCGAGCACTACCGTCAAGATATATCCGGTAGGTCCTGGAGGGCAGACCGACGAGTCTCCGACCTCACTCAGGGAAGACCTCGGATCAGATGGGAAGATAACGTCGCGGATGATGTGAGTAGGTTGGGAGTGCCTGACTGGCGGGATGCCTGCCAAGAGAGGCCCGAATGGAAAAAAGTTTATAATGCGGCGATAGGGCTCCAGGTCCTCTAAAAGTTTGGTGTGTGTATAAGCAATTTTAGATCTGAGGTCTCAAATGATATGAAACACAAAGAAAGGAAGGAGAAATACGTTCTGCATTCAGGCAGCTTTCTGTCTACCCACCTACCCTAACCTTTGGCAGTTTCTCTGATTTTGCTTTCAATTTTTCGAAAATATCCTTCACAAGACTGAGAGGGGTTTCGTCGTTTGGCCCGACCGATATCGAATTTCCCACCAATAAAATCTCGTGACATTTCATTTTCATTGCAAAAAGTCACTGAAACTCGTTTCAAGCAAAGCATTTTTAAGAAGATTTTCCTCTTACCGCCCCCCCCCCCCTCCTGCCCCTGAATAATATGTGCCTAGCGACGCTACCGGCAGAAATTGCTAGCTAATCTGAGCTTCACTTAAAATATTTCACAGCTAGGATTCTTTTTCACGGTATAAAAATGTGGCTCCGTTTGAAACTGATTGCCCTTTTCATAAAGAAAACGATTAGCGAATTGAAATAATGGGCTAAATGGTTCATTTCTTTTCTCTTTAATGTACGGATTTTGTAAGAAAATCGTTTGCTCCATCAAAAGTTAATTTCCCCCAGGATATCATTCTAATGGTCTTGGCGTCATACTCAATTGTGTGACTCTAATAACATGAAGGGGGCCCTCGTCTTTGAAAAAATAGGGTCTTAGTCTAATGATAAAATGCTTCATTCACACTTTGCGTGTCCGCTCCTTTAATGATTTCCCAATTTAATTATTACATCATATTTTTTCGAATAGAACTTACCAGCCTTTTTTGCTTACCTTTAATCTCAAACAATTAAAAAGCGAAATTATTTGCGATTTTTCTTTTCCTCTTATTTTCACAAAAGGAGAGAAAAGTAAATTTCTTTTCCACAAATCTGATAATATCAGTTAACAATGCTAAAAATTCTACACTGTTTGTATCTTTTCCTCTCCTTTTGTTTTTTCCTTTCCTTTTGCTTTTATTACACCCGAGAAGAACGGATGGAAAACCTCAAGAAAAGCCTCTCTTAAAATAAATTCTTCTAAAATCCTGACTGCTTAGAAGGGAAAATCTGACTCGGGGATTTTCCGAGTGAAATCATCTCCCGTTAAGTGTTACCAACCTATGCATTTTTTAAAATTTTAATTTTCGATGTTTTTGTTAGGTTTACGTTCTTTCCGTTCTGGAAATGAAAGCTTTTTATTTTTCCCTTTTTTTTTTCTTGTCCCAGCCGAAAATAGAATCGTGTTTCTCGGTGGAGGAAAGGGATTTCCGACCCAGGTGAAAAGGGAAACTGGAGAGAGAATGAAAATCTCTCACGAGACGTAGGGTGTCATACGCAATCGAGGGGGATAGAGGTCGCGTGATAGAGGTACATATCAACATTAGTAATGCTTATGGCTTCCCATGAATCTTTAATTAATCATATTATGGCATGTGGAGGGTTGATGAACGACGACATTTTTCTTTTAAGCATAAAATTGAACAGGCTACTTTAAAATGGAAATTCGAACCTTTTTAGTTAGCGGTACTTTGCTTTTACTTGATTTTTTTAAAAATTTTTTTATTTTATTAAATTAATATGATTAGTTTCGGAGGAAAGGAAAATTCGCGGCATGAGTTCATCCCTTCGTTTATCCTTCGATCAAGCCCAAATGATTTATATCAGCTACTTATAATCTCCGTTTACTACAATCTGACTGACGCATTAATCGAGATGGGATTAAATGATCCCAGCAATCTGCCTCTCCGTATTTAGGAGGGGCTAGGATCTTCGAGTTCAATGCCACTTCAGTGAGTTTCAAAGCTCCCAATTTTTTTTTAATGTTTTAAAAAAAAAGGAAGAATTTGACAGACGTGGCAGAATAATTGTTTCAGAGCGCGGAAAAAAAACCGTGATTAGGTCTTCGTGTCACATTTTAAAATGTTATTAATGGCGGACAGGTCGGGGAATGTTATAAATCGAATTCGTAATTTTTTTTTTTTTTTTTTTTTTTTTTTTTTTTTTTTGTTTCGTGAGTGGTTGATGAATTTTACGTTTGATTTAATTGGTCTCCCTGTCACTGTCGTTTTGCTAATTTCGCATTTTGATCTGTGGCTCATAAGCTGTCGCATCTTGACATAGTTTCACGCGGTTTTTGACGTCATGAGAGAAAGGAAATACGATCGACTCCCCCCTTTATTTGCGGTTTGTGAATTTTACGTTTGACTTAACATCGTGATCTCGCGTAAGCTGTCGCGTTTCCTTCCTTTCTCCCGGTTTTCCAGGAAATCCAAGCAAATATAATTCAGAAAAAAATTTTTTTTTTTTTTGTTCCCTCCTTTTCTTAATCAAGGAATGTGTTTAAAAAAACCCACATCACGATAATGCGGATGAATGATTTTACCTCTTTTACTCTTTTTCCCAATGAAAAAGCAACCACGCCCGTATGTTTTTAATTACCGGACGCGAAAATGTTTAGGGTGAAGGATTTATAAGGTAGGGTCGCTGGACGTCTTTGAGTTGAAATGCCGTTTTTTTTTTTTTTTTATTCCCATTCTCCCTCGGGGATAAAATAGAGCGGGATTATACGGAATTAATATTTTCAGGTGCGGGAGCGAATATCCGAATGGAATTATCGTAGATTGTTTGACCAATTAGCAGATGGAAGTCGTATTCAGAAAGAAAAAAAACTACCGTTTGGGGAGCCATCATATGTCATCCTCATAGGACAAATGTGCAATTATCCGAATTGGATAGTTATCAAACAGACGATCATCTTGAGAATAATCGATCAGTTTAAACAATTACACTATTCGCAGTAGTAAGGATTTAGTACTTATAAGCTGATTAAAAGCAGATTGGTTGTTTGTATCAGGAGAGAAATCGTTTATGACATATGACACTCTGATGATGCTGCTGTTTTAGAGGAGGCACCGAAGATTTGCAACAGCTGGTTAAACACTGTGGTTTGTTCCAATTGTACAGTGTTGTCTTCTGTGCCAGGATTTTGACATTCAAAGCGGACCAAACTAAATTGATGGTATAATCATCCAAGAAATACGCAGTTCTACGGTATTTTTGTCAAGTCGAATGACAAATTCATGTGATTAAGTCGAACAGGGACAGCCATATTAGAAATCCGAAATTGAAGTGCACCTCGCCAAATTCAAAACTGTGCTAAAAAAATAGCACTTCTTATTATATAATTCAAATGATCAAAAATTCGCTCCATCAACTCCTACTAATAGAAAAAGAAACAATTCATCTAAGATCCTATTAAACTTCATCTCATTCAATCGAACTGGAAGGGAAAAAAACCGTGAGAAAAAAGTCATTCAAATAATAAAGACGGATTGACAGGGAATCAGAAATACAAATCAATAAAATTAGAGTAAGGAATGTTTGAAGAGCTTTTTTTTTTATTGTGACAACAATAGATAACTTCACCGATTCCATTTATTCCTTCGAATCCTTCTTTCCATCCTTTGATTCCTTTGAGAGATTTATAGCAGACGGATTTTCAATTCTCAAGGAAAGAAAAAACCTTGGAACACGATTTCCATTCTCACGTGACAAAAAAATAAAAAGCAACGAGGAAATCATATTAAATTAATTTCGAATTACAATTCGGCGACGCAAGCTGTTTTTCGTCAAACATTCATTCATTCCTTTTTTTTTTTTTTTTTTTTTTTTGTCGGGGAATTTATTGCCGGATAAAAATAAAATTGATTTTCGATAGCGTTAATACAATATCCCGGGGTTGTTTTAATGGCCAGTTCCCTGTGGCAGTTTTTTTTTTGGGGGGGGAAACGAGGACCGTTTTTTTTCCGTTCCTTCTCACCCTCTTTTGGATAATCAAAGCGGATTAACGACAATAATCAGCAAACGGTTTCGTTCGTGACATTAACTAATAAGAATCATTTTGATGTTCATTATTTTGTGTAAGTAAACCTCTCCCTCCTTATTTCTCACCACTTCTAACGTAAATATCCATTATTAATAATTATGTGACAGACCCCCTCCCGTACAAGCATTTTCTTACTTATCCTGATATAGATCGTAAGTTTTCAAGCTGTTTCCCTTTGCTTTGTAATTTACTTGTGACGTATTCCGGACTGAAATCCTTTTCGCACCTGGAGGTTTCTTAATACCGATATAATCCGATGGGAAATTTCCCTGCCAAACTTATTGATGACGATTCTTCTTGGGGATTTATGTTTCTCCTTCTGACTGTTGTAAAAAGGTCGAAAAGTCGATTAAATTATACATTGTGGCAACAACGAAAGTTTCCTCCGAAATGTTTGCATATCATACCGCATAAATGTTAATTTAAGTTACAATCCCATCACTGGTAAACTGCTCGTGTTGAGACAAGTTCCCGATTGCATTAGTTCTTAAGCATAAACTCTAATATATAAGTATAATGTACACAAATATCCTTACCCGATCCTTGTAATTAAACTTTCTTCATTAAAACATCCCTTACGTTTACATCTTTGCTTATTCTCTGCTCCCTCCTCCTCCACCCCTTTAAAAGATGTCACTTGATTAATAAAAAAAAAATGTTAGGCACGTGAAAACTTTTCCATTTAAAATTTTCGAAGAAGAAAATGGAAAATAATTTTCGGATAAATATTTACAGATTTTTACGATTTGATAAGATTGAAATCGTGACAAACGAAGGGAACGGTTCGTCACGATTTTTAGTCGATTGAGCTTTCTTTGGTGCGTACGCCATACCTTCACCGCGTATTGATTCGAACTTTTTGAATGTAGTTTGGAAGTTTTTTTGCATTTTGGCAAAAAATTTTTGGATCATCTTGACAGCTTTGTTTTCTCAAGTATGAAGGATCAACACTCTCCTAAGATCGAAACTTCTAACGATCCTCTTTGTGAGGAGGATCTCAACGATCGTCTTTCAAGTAAGACGATCCATCAGAGTGAGGGAGAGCAATTAAAACTGTTAAAGCTGGACTATTCATCTGTTCGGCAGCCAATTCATCTGTCTAGCAGCCGATTCCGATTTAAGCTATCAGCCGAAATACGCTTCTTCTTTAGGTGTCATCTCCTCGATGGATATTGGCTATCATAATTCCTTGCTTCGGAGGTCAACTGACATATTTTCATCGTCCATATGATTGGAGATTGTAGGTTTTGACGGTTTGTAAAAATGCCATGTGGCCACAAATCTACGCCAACATGAGCGTGCAAACTTGTGGTGACATGATTTTCATAAACTATCGAAACAAACAATCTCTGTTAGGGATACGTCAGACTATTGTAGACTGACGTAGAATTACCCCAGATAAAGATGAATATAAAAATCTCATTGATGGTCGCCTTTGCCTGGACACAGGTATGGCACAGTAAGAAGAAGAATTCACAAAAGACTCACGGTTTGTGATAGAGATGCGTCAGTTGACCTTCTACGTCCGGCATTACGATTCGAACCTTGGAGACCACCTCTGTCAACAGAGCCGTGGAATCCCCACCAAACCAGTGTCAAGAGATTTTGAGCCATGAGGTTTTCGTACGACAAACTCCCCTCAAATTCACTCCTCATCTCCTTTACCCCCATCACAAGTTGAAAAAGGCGATATTCGTAATACATCAATTCCTCCGATTTCGTAAATGATTTTCGCCTTTTAGACAATACAGTGCCCCTACCAGACACAAACCGTTCGGCACCCGATCTAACCAGTCGAACCCCTCACATCGAGACAGCTCTGACTTCCTATCTAATAAACGGGCAAAACGGCCAAATCTTGATGTAACTCAGATAGGGTAGAACAAAAAAAATCACGTGTGTGTGGGCGTAGGACGTGTTGCCAGACCCCTTGTAGGCCTCCCCCTTTTTTTTCTCCCTTCTCAACACCAAAGTTTTTGGTATGCCTTGAAAATAACAGTAATTATCAGGATTATATACATCGTTTTAGGAAATTCTTTACAACTTTGTTTTCATTACTTTGGGCACGCTTTTAAATCAGCATTCCGCAATGACAACTGTGGACAAACCTTGTGGAATGTTTAACGAAATTCAACTGCGCGTAACATCGCAGTCACCCGTAGCTAACGTACTTAACTCCAAGCCACAAGCTTTGTTTTCTCTGCAAGTGTCATGTCGGAGTGTTAGCTTTAACCTTGTCCGAGCGGTTACTTTTCCTAAATGAGCGTTAATGGATCTCGTTCTTTGCTGGTAGATTAAAACTTATGTATGCTATTCTGGGACCTTCCTATTTCTCATTTTTAAAAAGTAAGGCATAAAATCTCTCCCTTTTTTTCCCCTTATCGCCCGACAGAGAAAACCCCGTAAACACATGTGCTTCACGAATAGAAGGAAAATAAGGAGCAAAAGTGTCCCGGATTTACCGAAATTATTCAAGAAGTTCTCGGAGTCGATCAATCATTTTTATAACAGGGAATTGAAAAATATTTACCTCCGAGATGCCGTCCATCAGTCTCGAAGAGAAGAGGGAGAAAGAGAGAAAAAAAACCCGAAAGCTCTTTAAAATTCGAACATAAAAGGTTTCTTAAAGGATGTTGCAAAGAAAAGCGCTTCGGAATACAAAACAAGGCTCTTAAATAAATTTTTAGGATGAGGATCCGGGGGAGTACTCAGCTTGTTGCTTGTGTTTCTACAGTTTTGTGCTGACATAAAATATTAGTGAAATGAACAGAAACCTTTCGTCATTGTCACTCGTCACGGTTGTCCTGTCGATCGCTTCTGATTTATTCAACGATAAATCAATTATTTCCGCTTACTTTCTTTCGTATAACAGCGGCGGTAAAAGGACTTCCCCCCCATACTTTTTACCCTGATCGAATCCGTTTAAGCTCACCGAGCGTGAGCGCGATCATCATGAAAAATGAAAAATAAAAGGAAAAAGAAAATAATTCGTGTCAAACTAGAAGAAATGTCACATATTTTGACAGGAACAGCTGCGATAAGATATTTTTCGGGGGAAGGAGCGGTTTTTTTTCGGGAATGGGGAGAGAGTGAGAGAAAGAGGGAGAGCTAGAGAGAGAGAGAGAGAGAGAGAGAGAACGACGGATTTTCAAGTCGTATACGCCTCACGCGATGTTTTCCTTCTATTTCTTGCGTCAATGTAATTATTGTGAAAATACTTATGTTATTTTTTTTTCTTGTTCCTTTGATTCGAGGTCAGTCAGCTTGACACGCTAATTTAAAATCGGGAATGATCAATCTGTCAAGAAAATGGAAGGAATATAGAAAATCACGCCGGTTACTCGCTAATTTGCCAGGGCTGTAATATACGCTGTGGAGCAATTTTTGTTGTGTAACTCTATTACCGTAAGGTAAAAGTAGAAAATACCGCCATAAAAATTGTTCCACCGTGTACAACTCGTAAAATAGGTATTAATCGATTAGGCTTTTGTTATTGTTTTCGAGTTTCTCGTTTCAGACTTAGAAGTCAAGAGTACCTGCGTTTAACATTTCACAACTTTTGACTGCTGATCGCAACGTTCGGTGCAAAAAAAAAAAAAAAATCTCTTGCCCATACGCTAGAGACTCTGAAAAGTTCCTCGTCTTACACTCATACGGACTAGGGTGTCTCTTCAATTGCCAATGACGAAATTCTAATGGTTTTATAATATAATATTCCCTATAATATTCCCAAATAACTTAAAAATAACGTGTGCAAAGTTTGTGGCCTCCACCTAACCGCGAAGTGGTGCCTGCAGCAACGTCATTTTCCCATTTAAAATTCATCTTATTTTACTTTTAATTTTTTTTCTCAGTAAATAGCTAGTCGAAAAATCGGCCGGTGGTCCAAATTGTTACTTATATGTGTGGCAGTGTGCATTTGAAACTAGGTACAAAAAACCGGTTCTACTTTTTTCTCGCAGGTAAGGAGGGGCCTTCAAAATTTATGTAAAATTCAAAACAGTGCTATTCCTCCTTATCTACGAAAAAAAAGTTGGACGGGTTTTTTGTACCTAGATTCAAAGACACATATAAGTAATAATTTGGATCAGCGGCCGATGTTTCTACTGAGAAGAAAAATTAAAAGTAAAATAAGAAAATTTCTCATGTATTTTAAATGGGAAAAATGACGTTGCTGCAGGCACCACTCCGGAAGATTCACCCTAATACGTACTGGCCCACCGGATTACCGGCAGCTTCCCGGTGCTCCGGTGATATTATCCACCTTTTACGGAATTTATTTATTTATTTATTTATTTATATATATTTAGAGGCTAACAGCGTAAAAATGCGCCTATTAGAAGCAATCTTTGTCGAAAATAATTAAACAAAAAATTTAAAAATAACAATAACAAATAAGACGGTAACAAAAAATCGAAAATAAAATAAATACAATAATTAAGAACAAAAAAAAAAAAATGAAATAAATAATAAACAAAACAAGAATTAAAAATTAAAATATTGACAAAAATAAAAAATAAGAAAGCGGAAGTAATGACCGGAAAGCACTACATGGACAACACTACCCCTCCAGCAAAAGAGCGTCGTTCAAGGCTGTTTTAAACGAGACGAGGGGTGAAAATATGTCTAAGTGTAAGTGGCGTATGTTCAGACTATTGATCATGCGGAATAGATTAGATGTGGAGGAACAAAGGGAAGTGGAAAGCAGGGGGCGGGGACACCGTCGGAGAGTGCAAAAAGGAACCTGAAAACCAACTCTGCTTAGAAGGTTACTATCCGAGATGGAAGAGTTCAATATGCCATGGAGAAAAAAAAGATCGTGTTTGAGTCGCCTAATGGATAGAGGGTCAAGGTCAATATGTGAGAGCAAGATCTTATATGAGATGTGATTCGGGAAGGTCGGATAGAAACCATTACGACGGAAAAAAGACCATACGGACAAACCGCTTTTGAATACGCTCTATACGCTCGGATGTGGTTAGAGCATTAGGACACCAAACAGAGGAACAGTATTCTAGCTTGGATCTAACAAAGGCGGAGTAAAGGATTTTATAGGTGTCAACATCCTTTAGGCGCAAGGTGGTACGGAAGATGAAACCCAGGGACCGATAGGCTTTATTGATGATCTCATCGATGTGGGAGGAGAAAGTAAGCTTGAGGTCAAAGAGGACTCCTAAGTCCTTAACAACGTCAAGGCGGCTAAGAGGGCTATTGTCGAGGAAATAGGTGAACTCAACGAATTACAGTAAACCTCTACAACGGAATTACAGTAAACCTCTATTTGTGACCCCCCCCCGCCCTTTTAAGGCGACCACCTCGCGTTTAGACCGACTTCGTAATCTTCCGCTTTATTCCCCATAAGCGTTTTATTCCGTATAAAAGTTCGAAGTGTACTCTATAAGGCACCACTATACAAAGACCATCTCTAACCTCGACCAAAGACCGGAGTTTTAGTCCGGCAAAGTAAAAAATTATCTCGCCTCTTTTACACAACCATTTCACGTTATATAAGTGTAACACCTCCCTAATCTGTATATGTAGGACATATAAATTACAGATTATACAAAGATCGTACCCAATTTAATTTTTTTTCTTATACTTTGGACATTTCGTAGGGGTGGGGGGCCTGGGGGGGGCTGCTGCTGAAAGCTTAATTTCGTAGTCGAACCTTTAAATAAAAGCGCCGGTTTGGGGAAATAATCAGAGCCGGTTTTTAAAGCCAATCCGGCCCTGCACCTGTATATACGTAGTTATAACTAAAGCTAGTGATGACATCCCCTAGACGTCTGATGTATGTCAAATGTCTACTTCGGTAAAGCGTGAAAATATCGTGATCTGTTAAAAATTGAAAATCTGGTTGAAAATTAATTTTTTATAC
This sequence comes from Liposcelis bostrychophila, assembly GCA_037577465.1. Taxonomy (NCBI): domain Eukaryota; kingdom Metazoa; phylum Arthropoda; class Insecta; order Psocodea; family Liposcelididae; genus Liposcelis; species Liposcelis bostrychophila. The sequence continues at coordinate 13,401,184 of CM075210.1, forward strand.
TGTATATGCGATCGAGCCTCGTAAACCACCGACCTAACTGAATCCAAAGTAGTTCGGTGCGCCGTTACTGACGTACTTCCATTATAAATGTCATTGGAGGCTATTTTTCAAAATCATGAGACTACAAGTTTACGCCAACATGAGCAGGTAAACGTGTAGTCACGGGATATTTAAAAACGATCAAAACAGACTATCTTCTATCATATTTACGACGAAGATACGTCCAATGGCTTTTATGTTCTGCTCAGCTCAAGTCAGCTTTTTAGCTGACTTATAATGGCTCTTGCTCCTGGTAAACTTTTTAGAGCAGACTATACTTGTAGTACCGTGTCGTCTTTTAACCCTGTAGAAATGAAGGCATTTTTAGATGCCCTACCAAAATTTCATTCTGGGACGGAGGGTAAATTGATCATAGGGCCAGTTAAACGAAATTTCGTCCCGAACCAAAATTCTGCTGTACCGGTACCTGAATCAGCTTGTTACATGTTGTACTTTTCAAATCGTCCGTTTGCACTACAAACCGAATAAATAGCAACGTTATTACAGCCGGTTTTATTCCAGAAAAGCAAAGAAAAAAAAGGGAACATTTAAAAGTATGTCACGGCTTGGTTGCAGCTCGTTTTTTATGTCCCAGATTTATTCGGAACCAAAAAAAAATGTTCCCGTAATAAAGAGATTTTTTTTTAATTTTAAAGAAAATGAAATAAAAAAAATTAAACCCGTTCATACATCTTAACTGACGATGAAAAACGAGTTTTTTTATTTAATTAATAAATCCTTGCCAAAAGTCGAGCATTTTCCTTGTTAAGAGGATATCTGCGTCGGATAAAAAGGGCTACGTCATTAGCTTGCATCTCCCCTCCCCGACAAAGGAAAAAAAAATATTTTTGATAACTCTTGTTTAAAATCCGCACAATTGAAATTATTCAAATTGTTTTTTTTTTTAACTTTTCACATAAAACTAAAATAAAAAAAAAGGTAGACGGATACATCCCCTGTAGCGACAACCGCTGATCGTTTTTTGCCGTTTTTAACCGTGGCGTCATGTCATACGAACTGGCCTTCCGAGTTGTAGGGGAGACTATTTTTGGAGGAAAAAAAAATGGAAGTACATTCGGCTTTGAATTTATTATTCCGGTTCTCTCTCCCGCGCCCCCCCCTTTTCGTCCAGTTGTTTATTACTCGAAATGCACAAAACGGTTCTCTTTTCCTCCCTTCTGATATTGAAAAGTAAAATCTTGTTTTCGGAACGATCACGTACGGTGTCATATGAAATATTGCTTCGGGTCCCCTTTTCCCACCTCCCCATTTACGATGCTTCGTCATAACTTAGATTTATCGGATGTTTAACACGCTATATTTCGGATGGTTACTTCAGAAATAAATTAATTGCCGGTTGTGAGAGAGATAGTTAAAAAAAAATATCCAATTCACAGTCGTTTGGGTTTCGAACGCTGGAAATTTTATCGGAAAAGTAATACGCGGAAAAAGAAAATGACAAGCTTTTTCGACAGGCTGAAATGCCAGATTATTTTCTATTATTTTCACAAAATGTTTTCGGGAAACGAAAAAGAAAGTGGGAAGCGTGCACTTACAAAATATTTTCATATGGGGTGCAAATTCACTGTGGAATGTTGAACCAGCATGTTGGTACAACAAGTTGGACCAGCATTTAACAATAATTTTGACTTAGGAGTAAATTCTGCAATAGTCGATTCCTTCGCTTGTCAAACATGTTGGTACAACAAGTTCGTCCAACATTCCAACAAGTTGGTATAACATGTTTGTCCAACTTGTTGTACCAACATATTTGACAAGCGAAGGAATCGACCATTGCAGAATTTACTCCTACTAACTCACTATGGAATGTTGTATCAACATGTTGGTACAACAATTTGGACAAACATGTTGTACCAACATGTTGTACCAACGTGTTTGACAAACGAACAAATCGACTATTACAGAATTTAGGGTGCAAATTCACTATGGAATGTTGGACCAACATGTTGGTACCACAAGTTAGACAAACGTGTTGTACCAAGTTGTTGTACCAACATTTTTGACAATCTAACGAATCGACTATTGCAGAATTTACTCCTACGCCGAAATGAGTGTGGATTGTTGGTCCAACAAGTTGGTACATGTTGGTCTAACTTGTTGTACCAATATGTTGATCCAACGTTCCTTAGTGAATTTGCACTCTTACTCCTACGCCGAAATTAGTGAGGAATGTTGGTCCAACAAGTTGGCACAACTAGTTAAACCAACATGTTGGTCCAACATTCCATAGTGAATTTGCACCCTTGGGAAAAAACGCAATGAATGATTTTTTTATTTCCCGGACTGCACTTTTCGTCCTGCTTGAAAAGCGAAAAAGTTAATTTTTCATTTTCAGAAAATTTATGTTAAGACAAGTTTAAAATAGCATGAAAATGCACTGAGAAAAAAAAATGGCTAATGCGAAAGCGAAAATGACTTGTGACAAAACATTTTTTTAAAAAATCATGCAAAAACAATCAAAATATTTTGGCAATCGATTACTTGTCCGCTCCGGCGAAGAGTTTTTGCTTTGCTACGAAACATTGCGGTTTTAACGCAAGATAGAACTTGTTTCAAACATTTCCTTTTTTTGAGTGGGGCAGAAAAAACGTTTCAAGGTACGCTCGATCTGGAAAGAATTTTACTAGACCCTAAAATTCGGACCTAAAACTTGAAGGTTTTTTATTGCTAATTTAAAATGAAAGATGCTTCATTATTTTGCAACTTGCCAATACAGGTTCTCAACTTGGCCGCACATAATAATAGACTTTCGCAAAACTCATCTATATGAATCTTAATGAATTGTTAATGGATATTAATGACTTCATCATTCTGTTCCCATTTCATATTGATAACGAGAGGTAATTTGATGATGGGTCTTAGAGTTTCGGGAAAATCCTATCACTCTCGTTCCCTCGTGTGGGAAAGAAAATCGAACAGAGGAAAAAAGAAAGTGGAAAAAAAATTGACGTTATTTTTTACGAGGTTGGCAACATGCTGGAAAACGGTAAAAAGAGAAAAAAAAAATAAGGAAAGGCAATGCCGTTTAGATTTGTGGATCTTGGCGTCGATACAAACTACGAGGACAAGGTTTTAAATGGGGGTTTAAAAGTTTTTTTTAGCGGAGTTTAACTTCCGTAATAACAATACAGCGGGTTTTCAATAAACCTGCGAGTTAACATTTTTATAGGTACTGCAAATCGTGCACAATTTTTTTTACATAATTGTTTTTAGTTTGTTTCGGCTTGAGAGTAAATGAACACGAAAGAAAAAAAAAAGTTTTTTTTTTTTGCTTCTCTTACTTTTCCTTTAAGAATTAATGGCTTCTATTTCCGAGAGACGTCTTAATGGTTTTGAATTTCTTCTCTCCCGATCCGAACCAACCTCAATTATCATAAACAGAAAGTTTAGGGGGAGGAATAATACATAAAAAGAAAAATGTATAAATAATAAGAAATGTCGTAAGAAAAAAAAAAAAGACGGAAAGAGGGGGGAAGAGAAGTGGAAGGGTAGTTCCTTACAACATCGACACGCAAGAATTTAATGGACAAGGGGGAAACATAATACGATATTTCCATGACATTCACTCACTCATTCATTCATCCCTTGATCATGTAAATATTTATATCTTAAATAAGTAATGGAAAACTTTTTTTTTTAAAGATGGACATGAAATAACAATTTTTCCTTGTCTTCTCTTACTTCTGCTTTTAGAACGATAGCTTTTATCCTTTTTATTTTATTCGGGAGTGCCTCAAGGGCCTGTACTAGGCCCGTCATTTTTTAAATTACTACCAGGGAGGTGGGAGGGAAAAAAGTGAGAAAAGGAACTAGTTTTCGGAGGAACTGGTCAATAAAAAGGATCTTGTGTTGTTTTTCTTGATGATATCGGCTACAGTTTTATACCTGAAATATTTTGCTGATCTCGAAAATATGGTTCTGGATTGTTAAAAAAGGCAGAAAACGATGTTCATTTGGTTCAAGATCGAACTTGCAGCTCTCTCCAAGGATAAGCCTGCAATGAACTGCAATACAGTTCCGAATTCGTATTATAAAAAATTCAGAATATTTTGGTTCCTATGCCGTTCATGTCCCGCTTAACTACGGACATTTTAGTTCTAAAATGGGTCACTGGCGACTCTGCGGTCTTGAGAGTCGCAATATGTATAAGTTGGGACCATGGCCATATAAACGTCTATATGGCCTTGTGCCGCCATCGTTGTTCAAAAATCTCAACGATCAATCAAAAAACGTCTTGCAAACTAGTAGCGCTTACAGTGGTAGAAAGGAAGATTTAATTTTTGCGTAGTTAAGCGGGACATGATCTTCCATGTATAAGGGATAGGAGTTTCCGGACCTGTCTATACGACCGAGCCCATTACTCGTTATAGATTTCTTATTTTAATTCCACCCCAAAAATCATTCAGCCAGGAAGCATTGTGTCGGTCATCTGTCCCGGTTAGTCAGCTAGAAAGGCTAGCAATCTTTGAGTAGTGTCTCCTCTCTCCTTCGGGAAGCTCACATCTAATTTAAGGATTAACAAAGGTATTATCGGTTACTTCTGCAAATCTTGCTTTGGGGAACTGATGTTTTTAGGAGACAGGAAGGCTTTTCTTATAAGGGGTGGTGGTCTTCAGGACTATCTTCACCAATTACACTTCTATTCGACCTACACCGGCAACCCTAACGAAATTTCTTTTAAATCGCAGCAGCCTATACGATAATTTTGAATAAATATGTTAAACGGATTTAAATACATAGACTTAATTACATCAAATAAACACCGTTTTAATTTCTATACTTCCTCCCTCCGTTCGCTAATTAGAAAATATTTACCACATCGATTAAATTATCAAGGACCCGGGTGCAATTATAAATTAGCACTCCAAAATATTTTTACGTTTTAAACAGATAAAATTTCGCGTTTTATAAATCCTTTTTTAATGCGAATTTTCCCGTCGTTAAGGAAAACGTTTCCTCCGTTTAAAATCAGGAAAGGTTTTAAAAAAAATTATTACATCTTTTATCAAGATTTTAAAAACCAACCGAAGGAAATGAAAATATTGAATGTATATGTACGGTTTTCCCGGAGAATCAATCGGGATTGTAAAATATTTGATCTTTCTACGTTTTTTTTTTTTTTTTTTTTTTCTGTTTCATTGCAGATGGAATCGTGAGCTATCAAATCCCTGAGGACCCGTCCGCAGGACTCGATCTCAGTGACGTATCTTACGACGGTGAAAAACTTAATGGAATTCTAACCGGTGGTTTGGGTCGATTAGTGGACGGGGAAGTCGGTGGAGATAATTTTCGCTTGGACATCGGATACGGAAAAGGTAAAAAAGAAAAAGACTGGAAAAAAGCTGAATTTTCCTTTTTTTTTTTCATCTTTTTTTTTTCGCAAACATTATCATTATAAGAACGATATTAAAAATTAACACAAAGACATTGATCAATGTCATGGAAGCTGCGTCTTAAATCCTTCAACTTCTTGCTTCTTTGTTTTTAAGGGAAATTTCCCTGCAGAATTTTTAACATTAATTTAGCGAAGTTGTTTTTCGTTCCCTCGGGACGAATCAAGATTTGCAAATGAGCTGTATCTTGCAGGAATGTTTTGTATTCCGCATATTTGAGCCCCAGGCGAAAGGAATAAGCATGACAGGGGGTTTTCATATTTTACTATTCTAGACGCGTTTCCGCTTCCAAAAGCTCTTTCCACCTTTTTACGAAGTGTTTTGTAAATATTTTTAACGTGAAGACAGCGTCGGCTTAATCCGATAAGTCAGAACTTTGGGGGTACGTCGGCTGTCTTTTTTTTTTTTTTTTTTTTTTTTTTTTTTTCTCGATACTTTTTTCTTTTACATGGCGACGTATATTTGTATAAGTCCCAAGAGTTGTTTTAGACAGTAATTTTTTCATTTTGGTATGCAAAAGTAGATTTAGTTGCGTTTTAAACAAATCGACAAGATTTTTACAAATAATATTTTGTAAAATTGGGGTCTGTGAAGTACGTAGCGCCATGGAAATCCAAAATTTTCAAACCTGTGCCGTGGTTTCTGAGCATACTCTGAGCTTTCAGAAACATTCAACCTTCGACTTTGAACTATGATGAGCTTCATTTGCTAATTTTCGAATTTTATGCAAGGCACCCCGTTGGTATTCCTTTTGTGAATAAGCCGCAAGAGGCTTTAATTTTGAAAAATTTCCATATAATTGCAAAAAATCCGTCTTTTTTTTTTGTAGAAAAACATTGATATTTATTAATAATTTTGGGTAGATCACGAATTTGGAAACCGTTTTTTTATATCTTCTTCAAAGTTTTCGAGTTAGAAGTAAAAATAGGGCAAAAAATGGCGTGAAATGACATAATGTACTAAGACCATAATTTTGCTCACATTTCATTCTTTAGCTCAAAAATAAAGCAGATACCAAAAAACTTACTTCAGATTTGTGATGTACGCAAAATTTCTGATAAAAAATAAATAGTTTATTTATTTATTTATTTTTTATTTTTATTTTATTTATTTATTTATTTTTTATTTTTTTTTTTTTTTTTTTTTTTTTTGGAAAAAAAAATTAAGATTTCGTCCTTATGGGAATTTTTAAAATGTGAAGCCGCTTGCATCCCGCTTTCCCGTCATTTAAACAAATGTGAAAAATTCTGAGTTTAAAACAGAAAACTTTGCCCGGGGGGGGGGGGGGGGGGTGACCCACGTCAAAGTCGAAAATTTCCCAAATAATAAACGCGCTATTTGAACTTAAGAAGCAAAAAAGTTATAACTATGTATTTTCAGATTTACTGCGTCTCAAATATTTTTGGAGTTTATTTACAATTTTATTCCTGCGATTTTGAGCTTTCAGAAATCCTAAATTCAAAAATTTGAAATTTAATAGAATTATTTCAGCTGCAAAAGTCGACGGCTTCAATCTGGTCGTGTATCCTCAGAAAAAGTGTGAAAGTTCCAACTGGAAATGAAAACCCTCTAAGTCAAATAATTTACGGATTTATAGCTGAAAAGGGTATATCTGATATTGTTTAACAAATCTTTACTTTTGATAATTTACTCCTTTTCTTTAGGAGAAAGCTCTAATTTGAAAAATGGAATTTTTGAAATTCCAGAAGAAAAACCTAAAATCGGTTTTTTCTTTTATGAAAAAAATTGTGAACCGGTTATGGTTTTTCACAAAAAAAAAAAAAAAAAAAAAAAAAAAAAATCAAATTTATTTAGTGAAAGCTCAGATTTGGGAAGTCCTATTTTCTGAAGTCTCGAAGCTCGAGGAATAATTCATCATGAATTCGCATTTCGCAATTGAAAGCTACCTGTGAATCTGCCAGTTTCCATAAAACGATTACTTTGATTATTAATTTTCTTCTTTAGCAGAAAGCTCAAATTTTTAAAGTCGTATTTTCTGAAAGCTCGATTTCTGAAAAATAACAGAAAATTCGTTGCCCCTTCAACATGTAAATCTGCCACCGCTTTTTTTTTTTTTTTAAATTTCCGTTTTTTATTTATTCTTAAAAATTAGTGGTGGATCCAGGGGGGAGGGGGTGCGATGGGACGCGCTGGGCAATTTTACACTAGATGGAATGCGATTTTATTGGAAAATTAATTTTACACTAGATAGAACTCGGACTTTTGGGCTCATTTTAGACTTTAACCCCGCCCCCCTTGCTCTTGAAAAAAATTCCTGATTCCACCGATCTCCAAAATCTAAAATCGAGGTATAGGTTTCAGAGCTTTTTACGGGACTGATAACTTCATAGACCCTTGGCTATCTGTGCTCAAAAGGGAATGAGCCCCTTTTGATACAGTCGGCTCAGTAAACTTAGTTCCTCAATCCCAACAATATTTTACTAAAGTTTTACAAAGCGTTTGTGAGAGAGAAAAAAATAAACTTAAAACCTTTAAGCTTTCCGGATACTTTTGATAAAAGGAAAAATACCCTCCATAAAAATCACTTGCATAGGAAAAGAAAAATCGATTATTTCGCCTTGCAAGACCAGGATTATCATCAAAGCAGAAAAATAGCCTTGGATCTTTTTTTCAACTGTTGAATAAAAAATTTTCCCCAGAGCAATTCTTGGACTTTCATTCAAAATTGATAATCCTTTTCCTACGCCTACATTTATTTGTTTAGAATTTCTACGTCAATATTATCTGAATAAGAAGAAAAATTCACGTCGACCTTTAAAAAAAAAAAAAAAAAAAACTCACTTCCACCCTTTTTAAATCAATTCGTAATTTATTTTATTAAGAATTTTCAGTTCAGTTTTTCTTGATTGATCTGTTGAAACGTGTGTTTGCAGAACGCGCGAGAAAAAAAAATTTATTCTTAACGCTGCGGATTTAAAGTTCAAAAATAAAAGGGGGGGGGGAAGGGATGGATGAGTCAAGAAAAATATTGCTCATATATCCAAACAGGTGAACATGGCAATGACAAAAGCACGTCTTCCGAACGTGCCACAATAAAACAAAAAAAATAGCGGCGAACTACCATCAAACTCTCAATCATTTTATTTTTTTTATTTATTTCTCAACAGGGAACGGATGGGTCGGCTGGAAGAAATCATCGATACAAAAAAATTACGTGGATATCATTTTCGAATTCGACGAAATTCGGAATTTTACTGCGGTTCATTTATTTACCAATAATTTCTTTTCGAAGGAAGTTCAGGTGAGTTAATTCCGTCCTTCACCTTTCTTCTTCTTTTTTTTTAAGTAAACGAAAAAAAAAACGATATTAACGTCCATTTGGATGAGTTATGGCCGTCGTTAAATTTTATTAACGGCCGATAAAAATTACTGTTTGTATTACCTGAATGTCTCCACTAGTAAAAATTGCACAAACACTATAGAGAACTTTTTTTTTTTTTTCAAAGGGAAAAAACAAAATAAAATAAAGCTTCGGGAAAAGAAAAAGCAGATGTAAAAATAATGGCGGTCCCCGGTGTTGAGAAAGATTTATGATCAGGTGGTCCACGATTTCAATAAAACACCGCAATAAATTCTTGCATGGAAATTATCTAGCAGAGGCTGGAGAGTACTCTTGTAATACTTTTCGACATAAATCGATTCAAATAATTGCCTGTTCGTTCCGGCTGTCAGTTGGGCAATCCTCAACTTCAAATAATTGTTCTTCCCTCTCCCCCCCCCCTCCTCCTCTTCCTCCCCCTTTCCTTTTCCGTTCGGACTCATTTCGGGTCCTTTTTAACTGCCGCGTTCCGACATTCCGATTTACCCCGTCAAAATTGCAATTCCATGTGTTTTATTTTAATGATGTATTTTCGTATATATAAAAGATTGGTTTATTATATTCCTGCTCGGCAGACCTGCAGAAGTCGTTTTTCTAATGATTTATTACGGAAGAGGGAAGGGGGCGTATATAATATCATTTGAAAATTACGTTTTGGACTTAAATGTAATTTTTTTTTTTTTTCAAAGGGAAAAAACAAAATAAAATAAAGCTTCGGGAAAAGAAAAAGCAGATGTAAAAATAATGGCGGTCCCCGGTGTTGAGAAAGATTTATGATCAGGTGGTCCACGATTTCAATAAAACACCGCAATAAATTCTTGCATGGAAATTATCTAGCAGAGGCTGGAGAGTACTCTTGTAATACTTTTCGACATAAATCGATTCAAATAATTGCCTGTTCGTTCCGGCTGTCAGTTGGGCAATCCTCAACTTCAAATAATTGTTCTTCCCTCTTTCCCCCCCCCCCTCCTCTTCCTCCCCCTTTCCTTTTCCGTTCGGACTCATTTCGGGTCCTTTTTAACTGCCGCGTTCCGACATTCCGATTTACCCCGTCAAAATTGCAATTCCATGTGTTTTATTTTAATGATGTATTTTCGTATATATAAAAGATTGGTTTATTATATTCCTGCTCGGCAGACCTGCAGAAGTCGTTTTTCTAATGATTTATTACGGAAGAGGGAAAGGGGGCGTATATAATATCATTTGAAAATTACGTTTTGGACTTAAATGTAATTTTTTTTTATTTTATTTTATTTTATTTTAAAAAGAACGGGAAAATGAAGCGTAGGTCTTGGGAAAAATTTTGAAATTCAGGTGAAAACGCGAAGCATATAAACGGACGATGTGAAATATTAGAATGGAAGGGTCAGAGACGCGGGAATGAATTGATTGCGAATTCGAAACGTACGTGCTTACGGTTTATCATGCATGCGGAATGTAGATATCCCATCAAAAGCTTAAAATACGTTCTCTTTATAAATCAAACGACCGCCGTACGGTATTTGAGCCATAAAAAAAGTGTATACAATTTTGAACGGTTGTAGTGATTTTTGATTTTAAGTGAACATTTTGTTTTTTAACGGAACTTCAAAGAAAAGATTGTACCATGGGGGCGAAAAAAAAAACATACGGATATTTGACAAGCGAGTCAAGGTAGGATACTGCACTGCATCCACCTTTCTGGTCACTAGGGTTGTAGCGACCCATGTGTGCTGTAGGCCTAGGAATGTTACGACTCCTGCGTAGGGCGGCCCTTATTTTACAAATTTTTCGATTTCGGTGGACGCACTCCCTAATACTATTATAGTAACCGAAAAAAGATTGCCTAAATTTTTTTAAATTTTTTAACGTCGTTTAGCCTTGTCCCCTTGGACCCAACAGGGCGTCTACTAGGAAACGAGATTTGAAGAAAAAGGTCATTTTCAGGTTTTTAAGGTTCCATTTTTTAGAAACTTTAGGTCGGAAAAACGTTCAAATTCGACAAGATAAAGCACTTTAGCAGATCAAAAACTGACTCCGCCTGGTCCTTTCATCACTCAGAAGATCCAGGAAGCAAAGGAGTTCACTTTTCTAAGTGTAATAATGAAACTCCTTCTATTTTTGAGGTAAAATAAATTTCTCTTTCGTTTTTTCAGGTTTCAAAAGACCCAACTGTCATAATTAATTAACTCCGAGCAAAGCCGAAGGCCGAGCGAGGGAAATTTTGTAAAATATGCAATTGAGTATTAAAATTTAAGCCTCCTTATCGTTACCTTTTTCAAATGAAACAGAAAATTTTTCATCGGTATCATTAAGGTCATTTTTAGATTTTTAAGGTTTTTTAGGTCAGCAGACACCCTGCCAAAAATTTCAAAATTCCCGTAAAACCAAAAAATCAAAAATTTTATCTTTATATAAAAATGGTTGTTTCTTATTCGGGTTTTTATGCAGATCACAAAAATATAGTTCAAAGTTATATGTCATACGGTTTTGATGTTAGAGGTCGAAATAAGTAAAAATAATTAGCAGAATATAGCCACAATTTTTTATTTTATTTTATTTTTTATTTCAAACAAAATCAACAGGTTTATACGCCCTTGTACAGATTTTGTATTTGGTACCTTTAAAAACAAAAATAAATAAATAAATAAATAAAAGATAAATTAAAAAATTTTAAACTTGTTAAGCATTAGTTTCAGAATGAAGAAGAATATGATGAATTTTTGCGTAATTCATCATATTTTTGCCTTCTAGCACAGTAATCGTTTGTCATAAATAAATTCTAACTTAATTTTCGTAATGTGGATACAAATCCGAATAAGAAACAACCATTTTTACATAAAAAGTAAAATTTTTGATTTTTCGGTCTTTACAAGAAATATGAAATTTGTGGACGTCCACATGAAAAGCTGCCTTCTGGGGAATGGCGGAGAAAACGTTTTGTTTGTAAACAATGTGTTTCTTTATAAGTTAAACTTTTACAGCCTTCTAAGTGCCATTCCCCAGAAGGCAGGTTTTCATGTGGACGTCCACATTTTTTTTCCATGGGACGTGGCTAAACGACGCTCGAAAAATCTGAAAAAACTCAGGTAATCTTCTTTCGGTTAATATAAAAGAATTAGGGGGTGCTGTCGCTGATGTTAAATTTTCGTAAAATAAAGGCCACCCTACTCCTGCGATCCCTAGGTCTGCCGATTAAATACCGGGATAAGTAACCAATCTAATCTTTGAAGGACTGTTGTCACATATATAAAGCATAGGTATAAAAAATTCAATGTTTTGTTATTATTGGCTGCGACATAGCTGAAACGTGATCTACTTCTGTATTTTGGTCAGAAATTCAAAAAACTTAAAATCCAAAATGGCGGAGCAATCTTATTTTTAAAATTTTATTTTGGGCGCCATATTGCTTTTTCTGTTCGGAGTTGCATCATTCTGACATTAAACTTAAAATCTACGACATCGAAAACCATTTTTACATTGTTGTTTTACGAAAAAAGCAAAATTTTTGCGGTATTTTGTATTACACTCTTATTGTGATGCGAGTTGCCTATATCCGAAATCGGTAGGCACTCATTATCGGTTTTAACGCACAGGGCGAATGTCCATAGGAACGGGGGATAGATTTTCGCTCGAAATTAGTCGAAAATAAAAATTTGGAAAAACGATTTTCCGACTTTGTCAGGAATTCTCCAGAATTGGGACCCTAAAAAATAAGTTGGCTGGTTTTAAAAAAACTCTTTTGTCCTGAGGTCAGTAAACTAGGATTAGATGTAAACAAGCTGCACGACTTAAATGTTAAACGTAAACTGTACTGGACGTAAATACCTATAAGGGGTCGTCCATAAAGCACGTTAGGAGGGAGGGGGTACTCAAAATGCTAACTTTTGCTAATAAGGGGGGGAGGAGTTTACATATCTGACGTTGGCATTTGTCTCATGTAATAAACGTGCAAAAATGAAAATGATTTAAATTTTTTAAAATATGTAATCTAACTCACTTAAAAAAAAAAACTTTCAATTTTACCCGCGCATTTGTTCCAAGAAAAAAAAAAACCTTTTCTTTGTAAAATTTAAGTTCCGAAAAATTTCAGATTTTTTAATGTTTTATTAATTTAAAAAAACATTTTTAAGGGGGGGATTCGCGAAGTACTAACCTTTGCTAACAAGGGGGGAGGGGGTCAAAAATAATGGCCAAAATAATGATAACGTAATTTAAGGGCGACCCATAACCCCTTCAAATAAGTAATAAATAAATAAATAAACATATCTGTTCTCAGTACAGAAACTTTCATTTAGCGGACATTTTCAGGTTATATTTAAGCTGATGAAGTTATAATTAACCCGATTAGGTTATCATTTAACCCAAGATTTTAAGGGCGAAGTTTGAAAAAAAAAATAGCGAAAGGAAAGAGAGAAACGTGGAACCAAAGGAGAACAAATAAAAACGAAGAAGTCTGAAATAAAAAATGATAAAGCACCATATCGATTTCCTACGAACGAGAAGACGAATAAATAAAAAAAAGCGAAGTTAACGGAGAAATGAAAGAGGTAATGAAGCCAGACGAAAGCATACAATAAATGAGCAATAAAATGAAAGAGTCGAATAAAACAAATGAACAATATAAATAAAAATATATTAATTAACGTTTAATTAATCTGCTGCTAAGCAGGCGAATGGCATATAATGAATCTAATAATTGCCGTTTAAATATTTCTAAGTAATTTTTTGTATTTATAATTTTCAGGTTTTTTCCAAAGCCAAAGTCTATTTCAGTCTCGGCGGGAAATTTTTCAACGGGAAGCCCGTCATATATACCTACATGCCCGACAAAGTCCTCGAGATTGCCCGAAACGTCACCATCCACCTTCACGGTCGCATCGCCAAATTCGTGAAAATGCACCTTTACTTTGCGAACAAATGGATCATGCTCAGCGAGGTTACGTTCGAATCCGAAATTTTATACGAAGGGAATTTCACAGAGGAAATGGAATTAGATTCTCAAGACGAAGAAATTTTCATTAAATACGGCAACGACGATTTAAGCTTGAATTCTTTGGAAACAAGTGAGCATTCATTGATTTCGATTTAACGACATTTTCGGTTTATGATCCTTAAGGTTCTTAAAAAAAAAAAAAAAAGGAGTACGCCATTAGCTAACAGAGAATTAATTTCATTAATTAATAACTTTGAAAACTCCGGAAATTTCGACTTCCACTTTTTTTTATATATAAAGTTTTTAAAGAAGTTTTTTTTTCCTCGCGGTTTTTTTTAAAGCGATCCTTTGATTTAGAAGTCTTGGGATTATGTTCCTTTTTTTCCTTTTCATTATTATTTTTTCTTATTCTTTTTTTAGTTGCGGCAAGAAAAGAAGGTCAAAGCTACGTCGAAGCGGTAATCGGAGTTTTGACGGCTATGGTTTTGCTTCTCCTCGTAGTTTTCGTCATTATTCTCCTTCTTAGTCGTCGGCAAAAGTTGCAAGGGTCGCCAACAATACTTCGAAATCCCTTCGGCGTCACGATTAATATGAAGGTAAAATATCAGATTTTCCCCCGCGTTTGCAAAAAGCTTTATTTTATTGATAAATGCAGGTGTAGGTTTTCGGCTTAAATCCGATTTCTCCCTGTAGGGCATCGTCTGTTGTGATTTTAAAAGGAAAACTAATCCATAAAAGAGATATATACAAGGGGATTTTCTTGTTTAAACTTTTTCCCGCAAAAGCGGAGGGCCCTCCCCGCTCGGAGATTTACTAAACCGTAATCATTCTAATAAATTACTCCTTAATTATACTAATGACAGAAGTCTCTCAATATTGGGGAACCGTGTCGGGATTAAGTTAATTAGAAGATGTTTCCAATGGGACATTTTAAACCCCCGAAATGCTTTACATTTTCCAACGGAAATTTCAGTCCCTTTTTGTTTTAAACTTAACGAAGTTTTTACTCGACACAAAATTTCTAGGAAACATAAATCTATGATTTAAAAGGGAAATAAAATCAAAAAAAAAAAAAAAAATCAGGGAAGTTTTGTTAAACAGTTGCCTAGGGTCACACGACTTTTCATTTCCTTCTGTTGCTATCGTAAATAACGGATCTCAGGCGGCGGGGGGGAGGGGTGAATTTAAATCAGATATTTCCCCTATTTTAATGTTATTATTTTAATTTTTTTATTACCGTTTTCTTTATTCTTTTATAAGAGTGTTTTCTTCTTCCTTACATTTTTTTTTTTTTTTTTGAACGTTTAAAGAGAAAAGTAAGGACGTTGGGGATTGCGAGATGGCCTCGCGTCTTATCCCGCGGGACATGTAAGAGATGAAATTATAATAAAAACCGACAAGTGGTCCCGCACTTAACACTCTCTCTTTCTCTCTCTCTTATCAAACCGACTGGAAATTGAAAAAACCAATTTGTAAAAGATAAGGCGAGGCGCGGGTCGTAGGAAAACCTCGCGGCTCAAAAATCTCAGGGAGTGGTTTGGTGTCGACTCCTTAAATCTTTTTCGAGCTGCGGTTGATAAAGTAAAAAAAATAGTCCATACGGAAGCCCTGAAGGGTCACATTTCTGTAATTGTTTTTTGTTTGTTCCGGAACAAACAATGTCTGTCCCGGAACAAGCAATGTCTGTTCCGGAACAGGCAACGTTTAGTTAGAAAATTGTCTGTTCCGGAACTGACAATTTTAAAAATTGTTTGTTCCGGAACTGACAATTTTAAAAATTGTTTGTTCCGGAACTGACAATTTTAAAAATTGTTTGTTCCGGAACAAACAATTTATAAAATTGTCAGTTCCGGAACAAACAATAAAAAACCATTATAGAAATGTGACCCTTCAGGGCTTCCGTAAGTCCAGATGATAGCCAATCTTTGTCGCTGAGCTGGCACTTAAAAGAAGAAGAAAAGATAAGGCAAGGCGGTTGGACTGGAGAATCTGGGTAATTTTTTTATAAAATTTTTATAAAATTTTTATAAAAATATTATATAAAATGGACAAAATTTTAGACAAAAATGTGCAAAATTTGAAAGAAAATGTTTTATAAAATTTTTATAAAATTTTTATGAAACTACTTTTTAAAATTTTTTTTATAAGAATTTTATAAAATTTTATAAAAATTTTATTAAAAAATGACCCAGATTCTCCAGTCCAACCAGTATTACTAAAGTATTCATCACTTCTAATTATCGGGAACTCATTCAGGCTTTCTAAAACAACAGAAAATGAGACTGAAAAACTGTTAAAAATCGTAAACTTATCAGTTTTCGGGCCCGTAGCCAGAACGAAGAGCCAAGGGGAGCAGTAGGCGTTCATTCCCTATACCTGTCATGTTTAGCCAATTTACTCCAGGAGGGGCACCGAGTGAGCCCAGGGGGGGGGGGGCCTTGCCTCCCCTTGGCTACGGACCCGAGTTTACTCGTTTTTTTGAGTCAGCATTGAACCCGGTGGGGTTCATGTTTAAAAAGAGACAAGGGTAACTTCGGCCTTTCCCTTCCTGGATGACTCTGATGCTTCTGGAAAATTTTCAGGTCTATGCATATTTTAAGCTTCCATTTGGAGCAAACTTGCTCCCACCCCCTCTTGTAAAATTGGAGCTCCTGTTTAATTTCTCGTTCTGGCTACTGGCTCGGACCAAGTAGTCATTTGACCAGACTTAACGGAATAAGATCTGTTCGTTTTTTTAAAAGGAGGAAAATCAGACTTTATTGAAAGTAGAATTTCCCTATGAATCAATAGTAGGGTGGTTCTTACTTTTGCGAAGTTTGGATTTTTAGAGGTGCCACCCCCTAACTTTTTTTATTTGTATGAAACAAGTTTCTCGGAAGTTTACTCGACGGAAAAGAGTATTTCATCGAGGTTTTAGTTTGAAAAACTCCCATAAGAACCAAAAAATTGATCATTTTATTTTAGTAAAAAAATCCACGGTTCCTATCGCAAATTTTTGCGTAGATTTCGAATCTGAAAACAATGTTTTTTTATCTGGTCCGATTTATAAGATAGAAGCCAAAAAGCAATGAAAACTGTGGACTTAGTGCGTTTTGTCACTTTTCTCAATTTTTTCATCAAATTTTTCTTTATTTAAATAAAAAAAATTTGAAAGAAAGTTGCTAAAAAATTTAAAAGAAATTTTCTAAAAAATTTAAAAGAAATTTTCTAAAAAATTTAAAAGAAATTTTCTAAAAAATTTAAAAGAAACTTTCTAAAAAATTTAAAAGAAACTTTCTAAAAAAAAAATAAAAGAAATTTTCGAAAAAATTTTCCAAAAAATGTTCTAAAAAATTACAAGAAAAAAGTTAGAATAAAATTTTATTTTAAAATTACATGATATGAACGAAAGCATGGACTTAAAAATTTTAAATAAAATGTTAACTAAATTTTTTAATTTTTTAGTAAATTTTAGTAAATTTTAGTAAATTTTACTTTAAAAAGTTCCCACTTCACCGAAAATCTTTAAGTCCCCTGTTTTGGGCATTTCGAATAATTTTCATCATAAATTAAAACTTATTTTATGAAAATGGATATCATTGAGAATCATAATCTCTTAAGTCCTCTATTTTGGACATTCATTAATTAATAATTGAAATATTATAAATTAATTATAATGTTAATAATTAATAATAATTTTTCGTTAAGAGACAACTACACGGTCCGCACAAACTATTTTTTTCCATGTTGACCCCCAAGACGTAGTCCTACGTCAAAAATTTAAATTTTATTTAAAGAAAATTTCATTAAAAAACTCACATAAGAATTTATTTTTAAAAGGAAATTTCATGAAAATTTAGATTTTATTTAAAGAAACGCGATAAAATTAAAAACAATTTAACGTTAATTTAAATAAAATTCTCAATTTAATAAAAAGCTTAAAAATTTAATTACAATTTCAAAGGTAAATGGAATTTATCTTTCAAAAATTTTAAAATGAAAATGAAATTTTGATACTAAAATTTACATTAAAATGTCTTGCTAAAACTCATGTTTTATCTTTTTTAAGATAAATAGAGAAATCTTCCAAAATAAAATTGATAGGTAACATTTGTAATATTTTCATTGAGTCTAAAATTAATCGAAGCTAGTGTAAAGAAAAAAGTTAAAAATTTCAGATTACAAAATTTAAATTTTCTTTAAATTTTCTTTTTTCTTTATTTTCTTTAATTTTTATAAAAATTCGTTTATAATTTTAGAGGCACATAAAAATTTTATTAAAAACTTTATTTAAATTTAAATAATTGGCCCAAAGGGAAGTTTCACTTCAGTCCTAACCCTATATATCATAGAGCATGTTTTTTTTTTTAAAAGTATAGTAACCCCGTCAGTAACAAATAAGGGAAATTAAATTCCCGTCATTGAGGGAATCAAAAATTCTTTAATTCCGAAATCCCGAAATAGGGAAGATGCATGGGTCAGAAAAACGGCCTCGGACCTATACCATTTGAAAGAACTTTTTAGACTAAACTCAAAAAACACAAGAACAAGAAAAAAAAAAACAATTTTTCGATTTTTAATTCCATTTTTAATAATGTTACTTAGACCCCCATGTTTAAAACGCCACGCCATTGGTCGGAGCGATTGTGACGTCACAACTTACCAAAATAACATTACATTATATGGAAAAATCGCATTTTTTAAATATTTTAATTAATTTCGAAGTTATATCGGGTAAAAATATTACTTAAACTGAAGTTATACTCTTTATTGATATTATCTTAAACTTTCCAGCAACGAAAAGGCTTCCGTTCGATTGAAAAACGCGTTGGAAGTAAGTGCGGGCCCTGACTAACGAGTGCTTTGAATATTTGAATTACCTTTTTTAAGCTTTATCAGTCTTGATTTCAAAATACTATGTAATAAAATACATCCTCTTTAAATTCTTGTCATGTTCGATGCATTTGGTTGGCTCAATTGAAGTTATTTCAGTTTATAGGGCTATTCTGTGAAGAAACTACAACCTAACCTTATCTGGTTAATGTTTCAATGTTTATTTCCTATATCCCTATGCATGAATGACCAATATACATACCAGAAAGATAATCTTTTAGAATCAAGGTGTGCTCCGCTCAGTGATGCTGCAACAACAAAATTTTTTTTAAAAATTCCCATTAATTTTTCTGATTTTTGAAGGCACAACACTCAAACCATTTTACATGTTTACCGTTATGGAAACAGTTATTACTTGAATGTGTATCAGTATCAAATCAGAAATTATTTGTGAAAGTTATGTCATATTGATCAACAAACAAAAACCATCCAGCCATTGGATATTCTGAAAGAAATCTGTTTGTCGAAACTGAAATGTGTGAGGAAACCCAATGGCTTATGGCTACCACTGGTTAACGAAACCAGCAAAGATTGCTGGGCTTCTTTACTTACACATATCAATACCGACTAATAGTATTGTTTCAGAATATCCAATGGCTGGTTGGTTTTTGCTTGTTTATCAATATGACAATGTAACTGTCACAAATATTTTCTGATTTGATTCCTGATGCACATTCAAGTAATAACTGTTTTCATAACGGTAAACATGTAAAATGATTTGGGTGTTGTGCCTTCAAAAACAGAAAAATTAATGGGAATTTTTAAAAAAAATTTTGTTGTTGCAGCATCACTGAGCGGAGCACACCTTGATTTTAAAAGATTATCCTTCTGGTGTGTATATTGGTCATTCATGCATAGGGATAGGAAATAAACATTGAAACATTAACCAGATAAGGTTAGGTTGTAGTTTCTTCACAGAATAGCCCTATAAACTGAAATAACTTCAATTGAGCCAACCAAATGCATCGAACATGACAAGAATTTAAAGAGGATGTATTTTATTACATAGTATTTTGAAATCAAGACTGATAAAGCTTAAAAAAGGTAATTCAAATATTCAAAGCACTCGTTAGACAGGACCCGCACTTACTTTCAACGCGTTTTTCAATCGAACGGAAGCCTTTTCGTTGCTGGATAGTTCATGATAATATCAATAAAGAGTATAACTTTCAATTTAAGCAATAATTTTACCTATTGTGAGTTCGAAATTAATTAAAATGTTAAAAAAATGCGATTTTTCCATATAATGTAATGTTATTTTGGTAAGTTGTGACGTCACATTCGCTCCAACCAATGGCGTGGCGTTTTGAACATGGCGCTGGATGGGGGTCTAAGTGACATTTTTAAAAATTGAATTAAAAATTGAAAAATTGTTTTTTTCTCTTGTTCTTGTATTTTTTGAGTTTAGTCTAAAAAGTTTTTTTAAATGGTATAGGTCCGAGGCCGTTTTTCTGACCCATGCATCTTCCCTATTGAAATAAATATCAGGGCTTTTCTCATTCCTAATCTCCATTTTAAGAGGAGAAAAAGAAGTTTCGTTTAGTAAAATGAAAAAGCCACGCTTTCTATCTCTTTTTACGGAATGATTCTAGAAACCAAGGAAAAAGCTTTGACCGATATAATTCCGTTAAAACGTATTCAATAACCCGTTGACCGCAAATGCATAGAAAATCCCGCCCGATTTGAGGTTGAACCCACGTAATATCTGTACAGTACGGTATTTTTTTGTAGTTTATTTTATTTCGTTATTATTATTATTTTTTTTTTCCTTTTATTTTTCAAATTCGGATCAGAATGGAGGAATCCATGGTAAAAACTTTTTTAACGTCCCATTTTGCAATTTTCCTTCTTCCGCGCGTTAAAACCTTGTCTCGTTCGGAAATTTTTTTTTATTTTATTTCATAAGTCAGGAAAGCCATTTTTTTTCTCCTCGCCATCCCATCCGCCTATATTTCATCCTTGATTCATAATTTGCACATTTAGAATCTTTCTACCTCATGGGGAAATAGAATGGAGGCAAACCATTACATCGGCAACATTTCATTTCCGTATAATATTTTCATTTTCCTTTTCTCGAAGCCCGAACGGACTCTTGTGTCCCACTTTTTTTTATTTTTTTTTTTATTCCTGATATTTTTTTTTCTTTTTCCTTTAGCCTACCTGCAAAACGAAGTCCTGATATTCCGGGAACTATCAGGTCATCAGGATCTTAACAGCTTCTCGTTTACAAAAGCATAAAATTTTTATGCGTATATTTTTCGCTTCAGATTTTTTTTTTATTTTTGCAAAATTTTCAGATAAAGATGAAATGATGAGGTCTGAAAATGGTTATAGCGAAAAAGTTTTAATCGTACAGATGTTAGAAAGATTTAATGGTGCTTTTTTAATCGCTGATCGATATTTCTTTTTTCATTTTTTAGGATTTGTTGATGAATTTGGCGCCGTCGAGCAACAGTGGAATGGTGGCGGTTAGTAGCCAGCCTACGCCGGTTGGGAATGAACCTCAGACTGGAAGTTCTCCTTTAAGTTTCGAACAGTATAGATCTCCATTGGTGTCCTCCTATAATGGACCTAATTATGCAACTCTAAGAAGCAATCACGGTATGTGGAATTCTTAATAATTAATAATTAATAAATTCTTAAATTAATTTCTTACATAAATTAATAATCTGAAATCAGGATTGATTTGGTTTGGCTTTTAATTCCTAAAAATTTTAATCTGCAGCTCGGGTCTAGTACGAAATCCGGAATAACAAAATCAATTCACGTTAAGGGGGGGGGGGCATTTGTCTCAAGTAATAAACGTGAAAAAATGAAAATAATTTAAATTTTTAAATTATGTAACCTAACTCACTTAAAAAAACGATTTCAGTTTTACCCACTCATTTGATCTAAGTTAAAAAAACTTTTTCTTTGCGAAATCTAAGTTCCAAAGAATTTCAGATTTTTTCTATGTTTAATATTAATTTTTTTTTTTAATTTAAAGGGGGGAGGGGGTCAGAAATTACCAAAATAATGCTAAAGCGGTTTATAGACGTCCTTGATAGTGTTTTCGTTGGCTAGGTCTTTTTAAGCTAAAACCTATTTTTCCTCTGGGTTTTTCAGAGCCAAATTTGATGCTACAATTTTTTTTTTTTACATTTTATTTGTTAATCAATGGAAACTAAAAGCATTTTTTAAAAAAATATTCATGTATCCTAGGATTAGTTGATGAGGAATTACCTTTAAATTTGCTTTAAGTTTTCCTTAAAAATTCCGCATTAATTAGGTATAAGATGTTTACACTTCCCCAAAATATTTAATGAGACAAAAGTTTGTGATATATTTTTTTAAATATAAAAGTTAGGATTGCTAATGATTTGAAATAGCCACACAGGCTAAGGGCTCCGAAGCTTGAAAATTTTTACCGGAAAATTTTACCTCGGATTTTTTTTAATATTCGAAATCGGCATCGGCATCGGCACCGGAATTGGAATTGGACCGCTGATTTTAAAAATCGTCTAAAATTGCTCTATGATTTTTATTCCACTAAAATCGGGATCAGAGGCGACATCGGATATGATGGATGCTTGGTGACGTGGAATCGGGTATCAGTGCCGGAATCGGAATTGGAATCTAGAGTTAAATAAAAAATATGAAATCGTCATCGGCACCGACCCGAGATTTCAGCCGCCCATGCACCGGCATGGGCACCTGCATCGGATTCGGACCCCTGCTGATTGGATATTTTCATTTTTTTTTTTTTTTTTTTTTTTTTTTGTATTTTCAGCTTCTAAAAAAAAAAATCTTTGCTCCTTTGAAATTAGCTTTTTCAAGAGTAAATAAGTTTCCTTTCGATTGAAAAGGGAAATCAATCTGAGCCCCTGCATAAAAATTCACAACAAGAGGCAAAATAAGGGGGGGAAGAAAAGAAAAGAGAAGAGGTGATGTATACATACAATTTTCGATAGGCAGCAATATTGCATGAAAAATAAATGTCTTATCTATACAAACAAACGTTACAAAATACATTCGTGCCGGTACATAATGGAAATGTAATGGAAAATTGATAAAGTTCACACTGATGCAGTCTAGTAGACCGGAGGAGACGCGGGAAAAAAAGGAGGAAAAAAAAAAGCTAGGAGGGTTTCTCTCTTATTTTTTTTTTTTTTATTCTTTTTCATATAAAGCTTTGAAGGTTTCAGGGAGAGAGGAGGGATAAAAGAAAAATGTTAAGAATTATGCCGATTTAGAAAAGGATGTCAAATAAATATGAAAGACGTAAGCTAAATAACGGTTTCGAGTTCGGTAAATGGGGCCCGAATATAACTCATATTTCGCCCGTCATTTTTTTTTTTTTTTTTTTTTTTTCTTGAAAATTTCCATAACAAATACTCTTTTTGCACGGTTGATTTTTCGAGTGTTTCAACGTTCGGAAAAATATAATGAACGGCGTGGGAGGGAGCGTTTTCAATCTCGAGGAAAGAAAAAAAAAAAAAGTCTGCGTTCAATTTTAAAGCTTACGATTCAATGTTGCGTGCTTGTATTTCCTGTTTTTTTTTTTTTTTTTTTTTTTTTTTTTTTTTTTTTTTTTTGATGATGTTTTTTGTGTCTCTGTAGAGAATCTGCTTCCGGATGCGGATGCGGGTGCGACTTAATTTAGGAACGTGGGGTGGTTTTTATTTAATAATTTTTTTTCGCTTTGTTGTGGTTGGGATGTTGTCATAGGGCCAAAGGCATCATGCAAAATTTTTTTAGAGGGAAATCCTTTTCGAGATTTTTTTTTTTTTTTTGTTTGTTACAATGATGCGAATAATTCGAAGAAAATAAGGGTATTGGTGATATCGAGCATAAAGGCAGGCTGACATGGGTGAATTACATATAAGAGCTTCAGGGGTCCGATCAAAATCTCAAATATCGAAATCCCGCGAATCAAAAATCACAAAAAAATCAAAGTCTCGAAAGTTACACAATTTTGAAAAATTCAATCTCCAAGTCAAAAGATATCTAAATATCTTAGATATCTACGGGATAAAAAGGTCCATCTGGGATCATTATGTGACGAAATTACATCAGTTCTGTAATTTTGTCACACGAAAATCAGCAAATGGTTTCATTGCATAAACCTTGTGATTTTATCACAATTCAAAATAATATTTTTCCCCGCCCAAAAAGGACTTGATGTATGGCTTAAGCTTTCGGTTTCAGTCTCTCATGAGATCTGTCGTGTCAATTACCAAGAATTTTTTTTTTTTTTTTTTTTTGAAACATCCGATATTTGAGCGCAGACTTAACTTTTGAACTTGTAAAGAGATAAAATTATTTTTATAATTCTTTTTTTTTTTTTTTTTTTTTTGCAGATGAAACTGAGCTGCCAGCCACTAAAACAATCACAAACGAAGTAAAGAGCACCCCTCCGCCGTCTCCGATAACTGCGAACGGGAGTTATTCTCCTCAAAGAATCGCATATTCCGCAAATAATTACACACCGACCCAACAGGCGACGACGTTGAACGGTTACTCCCCAAACAAAATTAGTAATTACTCGCTGGAGAAATCGGAAGGGATTTATTCCAGCACTACATTACACGGACACAAAGACTCGTCATCTGTTTATGCCGTCCCGACGCAACAGACGAACGGTCATGTTTCCTCTCCGCAAAAAGTATCATCTGGGACTTTGTCCAGTTTGCATTATAGAAGCCTTCAAACTGCGGCTGCTATCGCGCCCAGGGGTCAGCCTCAACCTGCAAACGGGTATTCACGTTCCACGGAAACTACGCAAAGGAAGCGTTATCACACTGCCCCGAGGGAAAAGCACAGGGTGAGCGAAGGGGGAAAAAAAAATTTGGGGGTTGAAAATCTTTTGAACCAAATAAATGTGGAATTACTCAATTTTTTTTTTTTTTTTTTTGATTTTCAGATACCGCCTCCGGTTGTTTCTTGGAATATTGCTCCTAGTATGGGACAAACGTATAAATGTAAAGAGTCTGAATTGGTACCGATACCGAGATATTGCTTGCGTATTACGGAGAAAATAGGAACGTGTCACGCTGGAGAAGTAAGTAAAAGGACAACGAGGGTTTTACGATTTGTGCGTATCGTCCTTCAGGATATATTCTAGAAGCTTGCAAAAGTCTAAAAAAATATTAGTGGTTGCTTAAAAGAATTTAATTGAAAATTTGTTTGAAATAGTCACTTATAAGGTATCAGATTGTTGATAGATTTCTGCATTAGGAATTTTTACAGGTCTGTACCTGTTACATCTATATTACAAATTATATGACGATCTCGACATGAGATTTGCGATTCAAATATTTTATATCCAAGTTTGTAACTAATCCTCTAAAGATAGTTGCTTCTTAAATGCGAGGCACGAAAAAAAACAAAAATCGCGTAATATTCTGTGTTACATAAATGTGATGCGGGTTGCCTGCACTCGAATTCGATAGGCATTCAATTTACAGGGAATGGGGAATAATTTTATGTTCGAATTTATTGAAGTGAAACGTCTTATGGCGGGCCTTGAGTGTGGGCATAACGCGATAAAATTAAGGAAAACATTTTAATATTAATTTAAATAAAAAATTTAGAAAATTTTTCATTTAAATAAAATTTTAAAAAAAAATTCACATAAAAATTCGTTTTTAAAATGAAATTTCATGGAAATTTTGAATTTTATTTAAAGAAACGCGATAAAATTAAAAACATTTTAACGTTAATTTAAGTACAATTTTTACTTTATAAAAAGAATGAAAATTTAATTACAATTTCAAAGGTAAATGGTACATTAAAATATCTTGCTCAAACTCATTGCAAGTACCCAGAACGGAAGCTATAAAGTAAAAGTATTTCGCCGTCCTTGACTAGCATTTAAAACCAAAGGATGGAAGAGCTGAAGAACGAATTACATCATTAGAAATTAAGAGAGGATGAATGGCAGTTAAAACTGGTAACTTTTCTTGACCAGTTCGTGAACTGGTCGCTTTTTTTGAGCAGTTCCAGTTTTGGATAACAGACGAACTAGACTAGACCCAAAGCTTTTTAAATCACAAGGATGCAGAACAACCAACTTTGATTGGCATAAATGAGTGATCTACACCATAAGTCTCTGAATATTGGCCTTACAAGCAGAAGCGGACTGGAAAATCTTTCCGGCCCGGGCAAAACTTTTTTTTTCTTCCGGCCCATTCAAGTTATAGCGAAGAGGGGGGGAAGGGGGGGGGGTAGTTTCTCATTTTAAAAAAAAAATATCAAATGAAAGATGTAGTAATACTGATAAAATAACTTTATACTTTTTTCACGATTTCTTTTCTTTTGCGGCCCCTTGGTCTCATTATTGAGCGGTCCTTCGGGTAATCGCCCGAATGGCCCTTATGGCCAGTACGCCCCCGCGTGTACGGAAGCCCTGAAGGGTCACATTTCTGTAATTGTTTTTTATTGTTTATTCCGGAACAGACATTGTTTGTTCCGGAACTGGCAATTTTTAAAATTGAAATTGTTTGTTCCGGAACTGACAATTTTAAAAATTGTTTGTTCCGGAACTACAATTTTTAAAATTGTTTGTTCCGGAACTGACAATTTTAAAAATTGTTGTTCCGGAACTACAGTTTTTAAAATTGATGGTTCCGGAACTGACAATTTCAAATTCATTGTCTGTTCCGGAACTGACAATTTTTAAAATTGTTTGTTCCGGAACTGACAATTTTTTATTAATTGTTTGTTCCGGAACTGACAATTTGTTATTAATTGTCTGTTCCGGAACTGACAATTTCAAATTCATTGTCTGTTCCGGAACTGACAATTTTTAGTTCACTGCTTGTTCCGGAACTGACAATTTAAAAAATTGTTTGTTCCGGAACTGACAATTTTTAGTTCACTGCTTGTTCCGGAACTGACAATTTTTAAAATTGTTTGTTCCGGAACAAACAATAAAAAACAATTACAGAAATGTGACCCTTCAGGGCTTCCGTAGTGAAGTTTAACTTCAGTCCTAACGCGTTAGTCCTAACGCAGTCCTAAGAGCGTGTAAATTTTTTTTTTTTTTAAATAAGGCAAAATAAATTTACTTTTCGAATTTCCCAGGAATTCTCCAGAATTGGAACCCTTAAAGGTTAATGAAAGAGGTGGTCCATCAATTATTTAAGCATGGTTAGGAGGGAAGGTGGAAATTACAAAAGGTAAAAAAATAAAATAAAATCAAAAATAAAAAAATGCTTGCATAGTTTATGGATCAACCGGAATTCAGCCGGGCCAGCAGTGCCAGCACCAAAACTTTTTTTGGCCAATTGGTTTTTAAGCGTAAAAATATCTCGAGTTTTTGTTTTTTTAAATATATGACACATCCTTTGTTCTTTTCAGATTATTTTATGTGAAACCGAAGGCCTAGAAGACATCATACCAAATTGTGGACGAACAGTAGCGGTCCGAACGGGTTCGAAAGATCCAAACAACACGATATCCGGCACTACTGCTACCAATTCGCTTCGAGAAGTGCGTTTCTTAGCCAGTTTAAATGATCCTAACATTGCTAGAATATTAGGTACGATTTTAATTAATTTCATTACTTCATATTATCATTTTTAACCTTTTCTTTAAAAACCCGATTTCATTGTTTTGGCAGGCGTTTGTACCGCAGAGCAGCCTCCTTGGGTGATTTTCGAACACCCTGACATGGGAGACTTAGCGCAATATCTTCAATATCGTACGTCTAGTAATCTAACTTCAAACAGAATAGTTAACAATGTTCAAGTACTTAGTTACGGGTGCCTTATTTACATGGCCATGCAAATTGCTGCTGGAGCTAAATATTTGGAATCTAAAAACGTCGTCCATAAGGATTTAGCAGCAAGGTTGGTATCATTCGTTTTTTTTTTTAATTTTAAATTTTTTTAGGGGTAATTTTTTAATCCTTTTTTTTTATTGTGTTTGCAGGAATTGCCTGGTCGGTAGTAATTACTCCATCAAAATAGCAGACATAGCCATGTGTTCACCGTTATATAAGAAAGATTATAGCGAAATCGGAGGTCGGCCACCAGCTCCGATACGGTGGCTGCCGTGGGAAAGCATTCTATTAGATAGGTATACATGTTCCAGCGGTGTTTGGTCCTTAGCCGTCACAATTTGGGAAGTTGTGGGATTAGCCAGGGAAAAACCGTTTCAACATTTAAGTAACGAAGAAGTTATACAAAACGCGGAGCACATGTACTACGGTGAAGAACTAGAAGTTTTATTGCCCAAACCTACTTTATGTGATGAAGATTTATATGATATGCTGTGCCAGTGTTGGAGGAGAAACGAATCGGAACGTCCGACCATTAAAAAAGTTTACAATTTCTTAAAGACACACAACGCCGGTTATGATCCGTCTCTGCATTAAATAATTTTTTTTTTTTTAAGAGCGAAAGGTGCCAATAGATTTTTTTTTTAATTTAAAAAATGTCCTCCACACTTTTTTTTTTTTAAATAAAAAAATTAACGGAAAGCAATCCTAAAATGCAATAAGCTAATCATTTTTTTTTCTTTAATTTCGAGAAAAAGTTCTGTTTCAAAATACCTTTCTTGTCAGTTTCTTTTTTCTTTATTTTCTTTTCTTAACATTAATGTGGAAACATTGTGATACAGCAATGAGCAATCATGTAAATTTTTACCTTGTTAAAAAAGAAAAATGAATAGTTTCGCCTTTTCAAATTCTTCCAGAATTTCCTGTAACAAAATAATTTTTTTAAAGAAAAAAAAAGTCGCTATACGTAAGAATTAATTTTTTTATATGAGACTCATCATGTATATTTATTGTAGAAAGATCGCATATATTATTAGAAATAAAATCAAAAAATAGTGAATAAATTATTTTACAAGCTTTTCGTCCTGTCGTTTTCATTTTCAAGCGTTCACATTTTTCTTTTCAAATCGCCCGTAAGTATTTTTTTTTTTTTATTATTTCCAACGGCCTTCTATCAGATGAATTATTTTTCGTTCAAAATTAAAGCAAGATGAGATGAAATTCCAGAATGAGAGTAACCAAAAATATGTAATGATTCAAATTGATGCAGGTCTGAGATTGGAATTTGTTTATAAGCAATTCACATTTGGTTAAAAAAAAAAAAAAAAGACAATCGAGTTATTCATCTGATAAATTTTAATCTCTGTAAATTAATCTGAACTATTTGTAAATGTTAATTTAAGAAACCCAGAACTGAATATATGAATTAATTTATTTAAAAAAATCCATCATTGGAAGTTCTTTTTCATTTGCAGCATCCTTCATAGCCTTAAAACTTGGTTTTACTTATCTAGGTTCTAAAAAAAATTTTGATTTTTCACAATCGGTGCACTTTTTTGCTTTAGAGACAAGAGTTCAAACCGAAAGGCAGGAATCCAAAGCTGGTGTCGGTGCCCATGTACTTGAAACCTCGGCTCCGCTTCCGGTGCCGACGTAATTGTTTACGGACCAATCCAGTGTTCCTGCCGGTGCCGATTCCGATTTCAGTTTTTGAAAGAGGAATCCGACAGTCAAATAAATTTTACATTGTCATTTCGGTAGTATTATATTTTTTTTCCCCGATAAAATGACAAATAATATGAATCAATTTTTTTTATTTCTCACAATTAGGAAATATCATCTTTTTGTTTTTTTCGGGAGTAAATATATCGATGTTGATTTCAAAAATGAAACAAAAAGCAAAAAAAATTCTGATCTCGATTTTTAGCTTAAAGCCATTTGTAGAAAGATTGTATAAGATTTGTATTTTTAATTTCATTCGCTTTTTTCAAAAAAAAATATCAGCCTCAAATTGAAATCTCAGTAGAGATCATTACGATTTTGTTCATAGTTACAGTATATTTTATACGGGTCATAGCCAATCCAATAAAGCATTTCAATAAAAACATCATGAGCATTTTGTTTTAGAAAATATATAATGCTCTAATTAATATAACCTTAAATTGTATAAATACACTAAGATTATGCCTGTTATACAGAAACAAAATTACAATTTTTTTTTCACGTTTCATCAAACAAATGGTATAATTTAATATGTGTGCTTATTTTTTTGAATTCGAGTTTTCTTACAGAACTCCAGTACTAGTACTTTCTATTTTTAAGAAACTTTTCCCAGAAATAATGTGGGACTATAAACTCTCATTTAATCTATCCACCCTTGAGAGAACAAATTGCTTTTCTATCAAAGAAATTAATCGGATTTTCTTAAATCCTTCTAACACTCACTCCGGTAGCAAAATCTTAGCTAAAGAATTACTCCAAAGTAACTTTTGGAATTTCTTAATTTTACAGTTTGAAAAAAAATTATTTCCAACATTAAAGTTTCAGTGACTAGTTGAAAGGTAACTTGTTTTGGCACTTCAGTGTCATTTTTTTGACATTGCACAAAATCATGAAAATATTTTCATCCTGTGTCAGAAGAACAAGGGGACGAGTCTTCACCTTTGCTATTGGTAGCATCATCACTTGATGAAGTTGCAAATTCAGGTATTTCTTCACCCTGTTCAATATTTTTATCATCTTCAGCTTTAGCTTTTTCTTCTTCTTCATCTTCCAAAGATCTATCGTGTAACTTGGAGGCCTCTAAAAAAAATATAAGCAAAACGTTTGAACCACAGTTTTTCAAAATCAATTTGTCAAATTTATTTTTTCTTACCTGCATAAGCAGCTGGATATGATGCAGCTAACCTTTCCCTTATTGCTTTGGTTTTCTTAAAAATATAATTCAAGTCCTTCTTCATATTTAAAAGCAAATTCATATGCTTCTTAAATTCTGTTGAAGCCAACTTAAATCGATTTATTGAGAGAGCATTGCAGTTTGTAAGCATTTCATTAGTTTTTTCAAACCTTTGCAGCCTGAAATAAAATTAAATCAATTAAACCCAAGATTTGGGGTTTTTATTCACTTCTTTTTTTTTTTTTTGTTTGGATTATTAAACTTACATTTGCTTTTGAGCTCTAATCATGGACTCAACATCTTGCTGATCAACAATTCCAGCTAAACCTTGTACAAAGACTTCAGATGCTGTGTAATTTTGAAAGCATTCAATACTTCCAATATCGCTTTCTGGTGTGTTTTGAGACATATTTGCTTTTGATAAAATAAAAATTAATGCTGATGAAAACAAAAATTAATTTGTAAACAAGCCTTCCCGGCCTTCCCGTTAACTGTATAGACTGTCCACACAATAGGGAAAAAATGAGCAGACGAAAGGGATACGAAATTCAGAATGCGCTAGCATCGGTTTTGTAGTTGAGGGATACGAAATGTAGGTTCGCTAGTTACTAATACAGGGGAAGCCAAAATGGTATAAAGTGGTATAAGGAGTATCCCAATGTTAAGTTCTATGACAAAAAAAAAAGTGTACACCCCTATTTGTTCCTTTTCAGGTTTGCTTTTAAGTTGGAAGAACTGGGAATTAAATACCCATTTCAAAATCATTGCACTTGTCACTTCTTAATAATATGATTTGAGAAAAGGGAAATGAAATTTTTTTCTCAATTATGCGATGGAGAACAAAATAACTTGAATTTTATTTCATGAATCGATCTCTGCGATTTTTGAAATTCTAAAACTACATCGGTTTCGGGCTTTTTACATAAAAAAGCAAAAAAGACCGAAAGTAGAATAATAAATAGCTTGTCTCCACTTGTGATTTAAAAGCAATAATAAAAGCTGGTGGCAGAAAATTTTGGACAAATATCTTTCACCTTTATCTAAAAATTTGAAAACCTTGATGCTTTAAAAGGGGACAATAAAAATGGAGCAATAAAGAAAATAAATGCTATGTCGATATATTACAAGTCCCCAAAAACCTACAATTTCCTGAGGAGAAATGGAATCAATCCACCCCTAACTATTTAATAACATCTAGGCTAAACCAAGACCCATTAGAAAACTTTTTTTCCATGGTTGCGCCAAAGAAATGGCTATAACAGAAATGCAGTTTTGCTCACATCACAAACTTCAGTTTTCATAAATACACAGAATTTTTTAACTGACGTAACGCCTTCTTGCTTTTTTATGCAAAATGAAATAAATGGTCCGTCGCCGCATCGAAGCCAAGCAATTTTTTTTACAATTATGGCAGCGATTTTATTTTCCTGAAAATTTTCCCTAATTTTTACCGGCTTTGGACCCCTGCTTTAAGATCAGAATTAATTTCTCAAAACTTAATTTTCTAAGAACAATCTGCCAAATGTAGAAATATCGGTTAAATAGTAATTTTTTAAAACTAAAGAAGTCTTCATTCCAAAATAATTCTATTATTAAATTTCTAAAAAATAGCCAGGCTGTTTTTGACGACCTCTTAATTTATTTTTATTCAATTCTTATGTTCATTAGCAATATTTTAAATTGGTTTAAGAAAAAAAAATTTGCCTCTCTTTAGGCCTATAGCGGGAAAAGAACGACACAAGATTTGTTTCATTTTACAAACAATTGGCCTATATGGTTTGGCCCATGGTTACGTAACCGAAGTTAAAATTTAAAGTCAAGCGTAAAAAATAGAAATATTTAAACATTTTTTAATAAATGAATTTATTTGTTAATATCTGAATAAAGAAAGATTGGTATCCTAGCTAAGGTTCATATCTAAGAATTGATTTCAATTCCCCACATAAACCATATAGTAAAAAATACAAAAAAAAAAAAAAAAAAAAAAAAAAAAAAAAATCTTTTTTGGGATATTTTAACAGAAATTTCACGTGGTCTTCAAAATTGAATAATCATGATAGTTGGACAATAAATATGACCGCTACGTTACTAAAAATTTCCGATTTCCAAACCTGAAAAAAAAGGGAAAAAATTCTGATAAATCAGACAACTTAAAATTTTTTTCGCAATCTATTACATTGTGTCTTTCGACCCTCTTTTGTACGGAAGCCCTGAAGGGTCACTCAACTGGTTTATTTTTCACTGCCAGTTCCGGAACTGGCAGCACTGCCAGTTTCGGAACTGGCAGCGTAGGTTTACTGTCAGCTCCGGAACAGGCAGCTGATTTACTGCCAGTTCCGGAACTGGCAGCGTACGGTTACTGCCAGTTTCGGAACTGGCAGCGTATGGTTACTGCTAGTTTCGGAACTGGCAGCATGTTCACTGCCAGTTCCGAAACTGGCAGTAACCGTACGCTGCCAGTTCCGGAACTGGCAGTAAATCTGCCTGTTCCGGAACTGGCAGTGAACATGCTGTCAGTTCCGAAACTGGCAGTAACCGTACGCTGCCAGTTCCGAAACTGGCAGTAAATCAGCTGCCAGTTCCGAAACTGGCAGTAACCGTACGCTGCCAGTTCCGAAACTGGCAGTAAATCAGCTGCCTGTTCCGGAACTGGCAGTAACCGTACGCTGCCAGTTCCGAAACTGGCAGTAACCGTACGCTGCCAGTTCCGAAACTGGCAGTAACCGTACGCTGCCAGTTCCGGAACTGGCAGTAAATCATCTGCCTGTTCCGGAACTGGCAGTGAACATGCTGTCAGTTCCGAAACTGGCAGTGAACATGCTGTCAGTTCCGAAACTGGCAGTAACCGTACGCTGCCAGTTCCGAAACTGGCAGTAAATCAGCTGCCAGTTCCGAAACTGGCAGTAACCGTACGCTGCCAGTTCCGAAACTGGCAGTAAATCAGCTGCCTGTTCCGGAACTGACAGTAAACCTACGCTGCCAGTTCCGAAACTGGCAGTAACCGTACGCTGCCAGTTCCGAAACTGGCAGTAAATCAGCTGCCTGTTCCGGAACTGACAGTAAACCTACGCTGCCAGTTCCGAAACTGGCAGTGAAAAATAAACCAGTTGAGTGACCCTTCAGGGCTTCCGTACAATCTAGCCTGCGCCATTTTTCCATCGACATCATTTAGTTTAATTGACCTTTCGGTCAGTCTCATTTCTTTCGTAGTTTATTTGACGTTGCGGTCAGATACATGGCTTTAATATAAATTATTTTTACAGTGAGGTTAAGATGACTGTATTAATAGTTCCTAATAGTTCCTATGACAATCCCTGCTAGAGGGAGGGAGTGTCGGTGGTCACCCATCCACTAGCTGGCCGTTTTCAATGCTGCTTAACTTCATTGATCACGATTCCGCTAGATGAAACGAGTCACCACTCCGACCCCCTAATCAAAAGCCTTTCGATCGACAAAACTAGTTCCTACCTATACATCGATAAAACTAGGTTCCTTCCTCCCAGACGAGTTGGTGTAAATAAATCTTCGATAAATCTGTTTTTCCTTTGCACATGATCCGGGAGTTCGCTCCAACTGTGTGGGGGTAGAAAAACGTAAATGGCCTTAAATCCATCTTTTAAAACGCATAGTTCCTTTATCCAAAAATCTCCGTTTTTATTCTTCAGAAACTGTACAACCGTTACAAAGTTGCCAACCATTATCGCGTTAGGTTCTTCTCTATGGTTCGGGGGGTACTGAATGACTTTCCAGATATTTCATAGTCCCTCTCACGCAGGCGTCGATATAAATTCTTATAATGTCAGTTAACAGATCGGTTTTCTCCAAGGTTCGCAAAACCATTTTTATTTGCTTTTCAGTGGGGTTTTTAATTAAATCTTTAACTTATTTCCCCAGCCTCAGTGATTAATGTTATGAATAAGAAATTTATTAAGCCGTTTTTCTCCGAAATTTTTCTAAAATGATTTACTATGCAGACTGGAGAACTGTGTCTCATTTATCTTAACACATTGTTATGTCTCACGACTCCGTAAAATTAAGGTTTTAGGCGAGTCGGCAGTAAAAAATTCGAAGTTTTCCATATGTGGAAATCGAAACGTTCACTCATTGGCAAACCATGCCAAAATTTTGCCCAATCTACTCGTTATGATTAAATCAAAGTCCTCCAATGAGATGCAAACGTGTTCTAAATTATATAATTTTGATAACATTAATCTCGGTTCAAAGCGATTTTTGTTCACAAATTTTAAACCGACTATCCCGAAAAGATTGTCACCGAGGTACTCAAAAAAATAGGACTTTTATAGGACATAACGACGTTTTGTCAAAATATGGGACGAAAAGACAACTATGATGCCTGGTGCGGGGCTATTACAGGCCTCGAACCGGTTTCTGGTCTGAAATTTAGGGACTTTAGGGACCAAAAACATGAAAATTAAGGACCTTTTTAGGAACCTAAAAGTAGCCTAAAACTTGTCAGTTTTTTTAAAATTTTATGCACCTTTCTCTGGTTGCTTGATTTTAAAGGTTTGTGACACGACTAAACAACTTTTGAATTCTAGCAAAAAAAAAAAAAAAAAAATTAATAGTTTTTTTCTCTTCTTCTATCAAATACTTTTAAATCTTCTATCAATTTTTTTTAAAATTTTGCTTCGTAATAATATCATGTTCTTTATTAAAAACGATAGGAAATTTTTCGTAAATGCGCTGCAGATTTAAAAATTATGGACTTTTAGGGACCATTTTTCAAATTTAAGGACTTCCTTTAAAAATATGGACTTTAGGGACTTTCAGGGACCAAGTTCGAGGCCTGTAATTCAGAAAATATTTTTTTTCTTCTTCTAAACGGACACGGCACAGTTTTCACAGAAAAGCATGGCATACGTTCAAAAAAAAATTTTATTAAAAAAAAAAATTACAAAATTAAAAAAAATTGAATTTAGGTTAATTTACTAACCTAAAGTAAATCAAAAAAAAAAAATTAAAACAAATTTTTTTTTTTTTTTAAATACTTAAAATGGAATTTAAAAAATTAAAATGTAATGTTTTTATAGAAGTAATAGTTTTTATAAAATGAAAGAAAAATAAAACTGAATGAAAGAAACTTCTTTAAATTTAAAGAAAGTAAAGTTTTCCAGATAACTCCACACTCGGAGCTATATGCAAAGACTGACCAACTAAAAAGGCTAATTTATGAGCGTATTGGCAAGGAGCCGGTACACGAACTGTTCCCGACCAATTATAATACAAATGCGTCATTTTATAAGTCAATAATTGGATATGGTCAGCAGCCATACCTAAAGTATCATAAATGATATTGTAACTTGTCGGAGAAACCGTTCCTTGGCGAACCGACTGACTGACCAAAAAGAAATCGTACTTTTCCGGAGATGTAATGACGTTATCAGCGATGGTTCCAGGAGGCGGATTTTTCCTCTGAAGGAAAATCCTCGTGTTAATTCTCTTCGTGACAATAATGTACCCCAACTTCCATGGAGCACCAGCGTACACTTTATCCAAAGCATCCTGAAGGGAAAAAAATTTTCAAAAACTTACAATTGTAAAAAATTCTTGCAAAAAAAAAAAAAAAAAAAAATTAATTAATTAATTTTCACGTACAGTAATCATTTTGACTTCGAAATGATGAACATAGTGTATCTGTCCTTCCCCGACTCCATCTCTGTAAACGACAATTCTATCCGGAAGGTTCCCATTAATGTCACGATACTTTCTCAAAGCTAAGGTTATGTCCATAGCGACATGATTGGAGAGTTCTTCTCCGTTCTTGTGGAAATTGACGGACGAAAACCATATGTTCATAGCCTGGTTCAAAGAAGCGACAAAAGCTCCTACACTCTTAGACTTATCGCTTGAGTCGTGGCATACATCGTATCCGACGATCATGAATGATTGCTAGAACAGGAAAATAAAATTATTAAAATATAATAAAATATTCGTTTAAAAAATTTACATAATGTCGCAGAAAGTTGATGAACAGGAAAATAAAATTCTCCGTTTTGAGCTGAGTCAACTGTATCGTTCGTAATTTTGTAACACAAAAACTTTCTCGATCAAAGAACAAATTCATTTTGATTGACAGACGCAAATAAACGGTTCTCTGCCCTTGACACTAGTGTTTCCAAAAAGCATTTTAATGTTTAAAAACTGTTAGTTTAATGATTCAACTTTACCTTGGACGGAATGGCGACAGACCATGGAGCACCGCCTAATTTACAATTGAGCTGAATAGCAATCTTAGTGCAAATGCTCATGACTCCTTTTGCAGTCAAATTTTTTCTCAAAACTACTTGCGACGGGATGGCTCTATCGACGCAGCATTTCTTTTTAATAGCTGAATAACGATCTCCTTTATTATTGGAGACGATAAACATGACCAAGCCTTGAAAATAAAATAAACATATTACGTTAAAGCAACAAGATTTTTAAAAAAAATAAATGAACTGAAATTTAAAAACTTACTAGGAGTTCGAGACGCAATGTAATTTTCAACAGCACCGATCACATCAGGAATCCTATCACTTCTGACTTCCACAACGTCCGGTTTCGGAATATTAAATTTCATACCACTACCAGATCTTTGCAATGTCTGCAAAAAGCCGTCGGCATCTCGTCTTAAATCACCAGGAACAATGACGAGAAAGCTTCTGAAATCAGCGTTGTGTAACATCGGTCTAGATCTTAACTCCCTAGTCCAGTCGGCCTCGGGCCCTGAAAAAAAAAAAAGAGCGGTGTAAGTACAAAAGCACCGATAGCTACTATTTACTGTTAACTATTTAAATATTTACCAGCTGGGTAGCTGCTTTCCTTTACAATAATCTTTTCTTGACCAAGAACCCGTCCGTCGAATTCGACTAAATTTTTCGATAACGTGAAATTCCAAGCACGCAATTCGTCAGTAATGCTTGGTTGCGAGTGCAACCTTCGATTAAATGCAAGCAATTTCTCAATCCTGGCTTCCGGACTGACTCGAGTGTGTTCCGCCATAGCAGACATAAGTCTGAAATTTGCTCGCATTACATCGGTAAGCCCAGTTAATCTGCATAATTCGGGTATAAGTTTTATTTGCTCTCTGCGACCTCCTCGAATGTCCCTCTGTGTTGGTCTGGAGATTAACAAAGGCTGATTCCTCTGAGAAAAAAAAAAAAAAAAATTATATTGAGTAAAAGAGGAAGTACCAGAGTACTTCTTGACAGAGTAATGCGCTGCTTTCTACGATCAGGTTTGGAAAACTGCCGGCTTGAATTTTTTTTGCTATTTTTTTAAAAATTAATTAAGAAAATTCGATTTTAAAAGCTTCCCCGGTCGTTTCTGTTTGCTGCACTATTGCTATTACACAGTGGTTACCTCTACAGCAGATTCCGTAACTGCTATCTGGAATAGCATATGAAGTTTCTTTTGAAGTCCCCCCCCCACGAAAATTTACGTAATTTGAACTATGCATGCATACACACACACACACAGAAAAAAAGAAAAACGTTGTTGTTTTCTTCTCCTTGGTGGGGTTTCTTTTTGGAAAATTTTTCAGCAGGTTTTCTTATTAATTTTTCTTTTAATCAAAAAATTGTTGAGGTGTTAAAAAAAGACAAAATCAAATAAAATAAAATAAAGACAAAATCGTTAAGATTTTTTTAAAGTCCCTGCACTATCGTATCGTTCTGGCTATGGGTCCGGTCTTTCAGACGTCGCGTAAGGAACTTAAGACTCTGAAATTTTTTGGATTATCAAAATTCATTATTTATAATTATTTTTTTTCTACTAACTTTGTCGGTGGATGAACCGACTCGTAAATAAATGTTTAAGGAAAAATCTGTCTTATGATTCAATTATAAGGAATTTGCAATATTGTTTAAAAATGTACTAAAGATCAATAAAAAGGATCAAAAAAGCATTCATTGACGTAGTCAAGTTTTTAAGTTAAAAAAAAAAAAAAAAAAAAAAAAAAAATAATAATAATAAAAGTAGAAAAACCCAAATAAATGAAAAAATCGTCAAGTATATATAGAAAGAATAAAAATCCAGTAAAGAGATTTTAACTTCTAATTATACAGCCAAAAGATATGAGAATATAATTTATGTGGATTGTTTCAGGTCTATACGAACGTGACGTCATCAATTTTTACGCCACTAAAATCCAAGATGGTGGCGAGCAAATATTACTAATTGTCGGAAATCTTTTTAAAAAGTTAAAGACATTTAGACCTGAACTAAAAATGTTAATAAATGTATTGGTCAATACGACGATTTATAACGGGTTCAAAAAAATGTAAACGCTTAATTTTAGGTAAAAATTAAATTTTACAGAGTTTAAAAGTTTAGAAATCATGGACCTACTAATATTTTTTTCGGTTTTTTGTATCCAACACATAATTCATTTGATGAACCTTTTAATCAACTTATTCCCCGCGTTTTTTTTTTTGTTTTGTTTTGTTTGTTTTTCCACGCAATTTGGTGTTTTTCTTGCCTTTTATGCGCTTCGCTTCTTCCTTTTCCTGATTTTCCATGAATATTTTAATTATCACCATAAAACCAACTATTCGCCAAAAAGTTTGGTAAATGTTAGGAATCCTCAGTAAAAACGGAGAAAGCCTTGAATCGTTTTGCAGGCATTTTTTGACCTTTATTTTTATTTGCAAAAACACGACTGCTTTTTTTCCAAAAATTATAAATGGCAAAAAATTAAAGATTTTACTTACATCTCTGATGCGTATATTATATCGCTTTAGATAATAATCCATGAACGACATTTTTTCGTTGTTTTTCCCTTCAAAAGTAGTAGCGGGATTCTCATTAAACACCACGTCATCGACTCTGTAGGTTTTGTTCGTATAATCAGTCAAAACCACTTGTCCCAGAATAGCATTTTGAAACATGGCCTTCAAAAAAAAAAAAAAAAGTTAAAAAAAATTATTGTACAAATTAAAAATTAAAATCTGTTTGAAAACGTACCTTCCATTCGTCTGGACTTGCTTTTATACATTCAGCCAAAAGATGAGAGACAGTATCAGTCCTCATAACTTTGTGTGTAATTTCCGCTACCATCAAGATCTGATCTTCATGTTGCCTAATAGAAGTAACGTAACCTGGCCATAATTCGATATGGTGATCGGGAAGGCACACCTAAAATTTAAAACAAATTAAAATTAGTTGATGTTGTCTCGATGTATTTAAAATATAAAAACGATAAGTCCGGCAGCGAACAACGATGAAGCGGAAAGAAAAAAAAAATTAGATACTGCAGCAACAACAACCGGATTCAATACTGTGAACTCATAGCTTACTCTCATGAAAACGACGAAGCATTGAATTTAAAAAAATTGCCCTAATATATCTTCCTAACTTCAAAGAACGACAGGTCTCTCATCCAAAAAAGAAAAAAAAAAAAGACTCCAGATATATTTATGCAAAACAAAAATTTTACTCATACTTACTTTGGCTACTGGATCAAAATAATTACGCCCAACTAATTGCAACTTTAAGGCATCAAGGCATCGTCTAACGAGGATATTAAAAATTTGAAGATACATATAATGTCCCTTATGGAGCTCCCCAACCAAACGAATTTCGATGGGTACTGGTGTATTGTCCTCCTGTCGGACAGATACCAACTGTAAAATTTCATCATTCGGCGTGAGTCGCTGCGACGTAAACAGCATTGATCCATCGAACAGATAATTGGTTCCAAGGCGTTGTCGGTGCTCCCTTATCCAAGCTTTACGCACGGGCGTTCTATCTTCATTTACTTTGAAGTCAACACGGTATTGGAATACGACCCATGTGGCTCTAGTCTCGAGAGCAAAATAATTTGCTTGAAGCTTTACCAGTGTACCTGTGTAAAAAAAATATATTAATAAATAAAAAATTGAGCTTACTATTTGAAGTTATTTTCACAAATGATTTTTTGAATGAAGGGTCACTTACCCGTTTTTCCTTGCTTGGAAACAACGTGGGTTGGCCTAGTATGGGGAGTTCCTATATTATCGGTGGTTTCAATCCGTTTTTTTCCGCGGATTCCTCCACGTCCTACAGATGGCTCCCCATTTCCATTTCCATTTCCGTTGCCATTTCCCCGGGCGCCCCCGTTCCCGTTGCCATTATCGCTACTGCTTCCGTTTCCACCTGTTTATAAAATGAAATAGTATTAAAAAGAAATTAAGGTTTGCTTTTTCTGACTATGTTTTTTGAAAGATTAAATCGTGATTAATATGCTTTTTTAAATAAATATGGCGGAAGTGAACACGTCACAGTTAATCTCTACAACATTCATAGCTCTAAAAATTTCTTTTTAGTTTTTTTTTTTTTTTTTCATTAAAAAAAAAAAAAAAAAAAAAAAAAAAAATTAAATTAAATTATTTTGTGATTTTAATCCCATTTATTGACAGTTGTTAGCCTTAAGGTTTAAAAAGCTACATATGTAACAAGAGAAAAGGGCTTAAATTAAAGGCCGAATTTTCAAAAAAATGCAACTTCGAAAACATAAGACATCTTGAAAAATTAATTATAAAATTTGTAAGATAATTTTACAAATTTGTCTTGGAATACAAAATCTTGGAAAATTTAATAAATAAAAAATAATGAGCACTTAAAGAATAAAACTTGAATTATGATAACCTCAAACCAGGCTGCACAGCGCCTCGTCGAAAAAATATAGGACATTTTCTGAAAAAATATAGGACAAATTTTGAAAAAAAATATAGGACAATATAGGACAAGTTTTGAAAAAATATAGGACAAAAACTTCAATTTAACATTCACTTTACAATATTTTCTTCTTTTTTTCGCTTTAAATAAAATAAAAAAATTCAAAAAAATTTCTTTTCATCAACAAAGAAATAAATTTGAATGCTTTTTTCACACCAAATGAGTTACAGCGAAGCATTGCTGACTAAAGGGTAATTTTTTCATTGTGAAAAAAACTCGCCTTTAAAAAATTATCCATAAAATGCATTTTAACTACAAAAAAGTTGATTTTATGATATTTTAAAGTTAAAAACTCCCAAAAATACAGGACATGCTCAAAATATAGGACAAATATAGGATATATAGGACGTTTGTCAAAATATAGGAAATATAGGACATATAGGACAGCTGTGCAGCCTGCCTCAAACTGATCATTATTTTTCAACCTCAAAAAGGCAGAAACTAATTTTAAAACCATATAACGTTACTAAGAATTTTTACAATTAATTTTTGGGTATCTAGTCCTGAGGAGTCCTCAAAAAGTAAAAATGATTTTATGAAACTCCTTCTTTTAAATAGTGAACTTCTTGGTAATAGTTGCATCTGCGTTTGGAGATTGATAACTTTTAAAATATGTGTGCTACCACACGGGTAGGTCCAACTTGACAGATGGGGCTTGGAAGGCTGAGGAAAACTAACTTATGAGAAAACCCTGTGTTTACAAACAAAAAATTTTAAGCGCCATCTGCAAAGTGGGATCTTTTCATGTGGAGGTACACATATAAGTATTAAGGTTTCCAAAATCCATTTTAATAAGGTTGTATTTTCGGAAACAGTATCTGTTTCAGAAGACAAAAAAAAAAAAAAAAAAAAAAAAAACTGACCAAGGCTAAGAGATTGCATCTTTGCGCCTACTTCTCTGACTCCTCCTGGAGGTTTTCGTGTAGCACCTCTCCCCATCGACGGCTAGAAAAAAAAAAAATACATTCATTATTACTATTAAAAAAAAGAGAAAAAGATTGCAACAAAACGGAAGAAGAGAAATAAACTTTCAACGGTAAATAGTTATAAAGTTTTGCTGCGGACAGCTAGGGCATTCGAAGCCCAGGAAAATATTTCTGGCGATCTGTGCTTTTAAAATTAAAAAAAAAAAAAAAAAAAAAATTAAATAGATACGTGTGAGCTTATGCGAAAAATATTTCATTCACAACAGATCGCCAATATCGCCCTGAAATTTTTGTCAGATTACATCAAACAAAAGGAAACGTGAGCCTGGTGTTTCCAATGATCTACAGCTTTGCAGATTTAATTAGAGTAAATTTAAGAAGTAAACAGTCACAACATTTTAAAAGGTAAAAGGTAAAGGAAAACCAAATGAAATAGCCAATAAGAGATTGAAGAATAGTCCGTCCTTTGGATCACCAATACAAAATTAAAAGAAGTTCTTGAAAGGGGTCGAACTTCTACGTTGTATATTTAAAAAAAAAAAAAAAAATTAAAATATTTAAAAAATTTAATTTAGCCTATAAATAAAACTAATGAGGTGAGAATGGTCAGTGATTAATAAACGCAATACTAACTTGATAAAATGGAAGTGTTCATTTAAAAAAATTTTAAAAATTCAATACTATTTTGGAATAAATGAACATTGCTATAACTATATTTGGAGAAGTCTAAAAGAAACTTTAACACATTATCATTCGCGAAAAGAAAGGAAATTTGTCACTAACTTTTTTTAAAAGTCTTAAAAAAAGATTGAAGACGAGTCTTCGCGAAAGTCAGACAATCCTTTTAGGCAGCAAAAACAGATTTATTTTTATATTTATTAATTTTTTTAAACCTGTTAAGATGGCAACAGGCTAGTATGACAAGTCTCGCGCTTTCGTCGAGTTATTTTAAAAGTAATCCACTCGAACGATTTTAAAATATAAACAAA
The DNA here is from genome assembly GCA_037577465.1 of Liposcelis bostrychophila. Lineage (NCBI taxonomy): Eukaryota > Metazoa > Arthropoda > Insecta > Psocodea > Liposcelididae > Liposcelis > Liposcelis bostrychophila. Next base: position 13,444,052 of record CM075210.1, read on the forward strand.
ATAAATATTCCCACGAAAATTAATAAGGCTTTAATAATTATTTAAATTTGTGTTGAAAGAAAAATACCTTGGATTTTTAGTTAAAAAAAAGAAAAAGTAGTATGCTGTTTGAACAGCAAAAAATCTTTTTAGTTTGTAACATTTACCGACAAAATTATCCGAGAGCCTTTATTTTTTTCGTGGACCCTTTTCTAAATTTACTGCTTTTTAATTTAAATAGAAAGTTTTTAACAAAAAAAAATCATAATTTACGTTGAGAAAGTCAAGCGGGAACATTTAAACGATTTTTTTCCATTCATATATCAAATTTGCTCCGTATGCAATTTTTTAACGTATTTAATCAAGTTTGTGTTGAAAAAAAATGCCATATTCGCGGAACAGTATCGCCTTAAATCTAACTCCACTATAAGTTTTTAACAATGCAAACTCCAACGAGTATGGAGTTTCGTGAACAGAGGTTTATATGTTACATTAAAAAAAAAGGCTATTTCAAATATCTGAAGGGGGAGAGAGAGATACAGGTTTCCTAAAGGTCACAAGAGATTAAAGGTGGTGCTACCATAAAATAATCTTTATTTCGGCAGCCATGTTTAATTTGAGTTCGAATACCCTGTGCTTGTTAGGCTATTCGTCTAAAACAATATTTAATTTTCAACGTAATTTTATTTTAATCAAAAAAAGATTCATACTTTATACAAAGTGCAAGTGAGTATTAATACACGAGTTTCAAAGAGGGATCCATTGAAAACTTTTTCAGCGGTTTCTCAACCATAGTGGAAGCAAAAAGAAAATAAATAAATAATAAATAAATAAATAAATAAATAAATAAATAAATAATTTGACTCTTATAACTGTAAATAGCTTGATCTCATCTTGCCTAGTCTTACATTGCACAGAGAAAGAGACTCCGAATAAATAAAAAGTTAAAAGCTTTGCGTTTTTGAAATCTTTGATTGTTTCCTAAATTAAGCATATGTAGCATATTATCAAATAAAAAATAATAAAATAAAATGAGTAAATCATAAATCGCATGATAAACCTAGCGCTCTTTTTTTCCTGAATTGAACTAGATGAAGTGCTAAGGAGGGGAAAATAACACCTTTTCCTGCGAAGCGGAGCGGCATCTGAAGCGCAAGAAAAAAAGTATGAACTTGAATACGCACAATTTGGCAAATATGGAATGCATTATTGCAGAGCTGGATTGTTACATTCGGCCGTAAAACCAGCTGGGGTGGAACATACAAAGTGATGCCGGGTTAAACGTTAATTTATGAATTACAACTTTCTGAATCCGATGAGCAATAAGGAAGATAAGTTTCTCTTAGCGTTACAAAAATAAAATGAAGAAATTCTCGATGTTGATTCCACCCCCTACGATTTCAAGGTCGAAATTCACAACCCATTCTGGGAGTAAAACGTCACCAATACTAACATCTCACTTGAAAGAAGAAAGAAATCAACCCCCTGCACCTTTTAGCAGTCTATGCTACCCGCTGTACTTCAATAAAAAATACTTGAGGTGAAAACTTCTTTTTTTTTTTAATTCAGGAAATAAATATCAGTCGTGCGTTCGAAGGGTGCGTTCTTAAGAAACTTTGATTTCATTAGCATAATAATGGTTCAATTCCACTTGTTCTGTAGTAAATGCAAAATTAACCAAGACAGAACACTTTACTGGAGAAAAAAAAATGTAAACAAAAACATTGGAATTTCGCCACTATTCCCGTTAAGTCTTGAATTTTGAACCCCAAAAAATGTACAGCTGTAAGATCAGAGAATAGGTCTGCTTTTATTCCCAATTTTATTGCTAAAGCGTGACTTTTCTTGAATCGTAGTTAAACAAAATCAAAGAGATTTATGGAAGACCTAATTTGAACAAAACGAACATAGTACTATTATTTACTAGAAAAATACGTTTTTTCTTTGCTTTTTTGTAAAAGCTTGAAACCAAACGAAAAAAAAAAATAAGAGCACCAGACCGAAAAATATTATAAATGTGAAGGTTCAAAATATTTAACAAAACCGTAGTTTAACAAATACAATGCGGAAGCATATTTTACTGTCGGGACAGAACTGGAAAAAAGAAGCAATTAAAAAACCTTTTTTTTTTTGAGATTCTTGGAAGTGGTCGATCGTCTGGTCACACCTTTAAACAAATGCAGTTTGGAAGTAATATATGACTTCCTGTAAAATGGCCTTGCTACATTCTACCCTAAATTGCTACTCAAAAGGACAGTTTTAAAAATTCACAAAGAAACAAAGAAACGCAGCTTTTTTTTTTTTTTTTTTTTAATAAAATAAACAAGTTTATGCAGTTTAAAGGATATTAAAAACATATGAAACACTATCGTGAATCGGGTGTAATGAGCATTACTCAGCAATCTTTTTTTTTTTTTTTTCGAATTCAAATATGAAATTACATGTCTACATCTACTATAAATGTAAAACAATTGAAGTTTACAAATAGGATAGAAATAGCAAGCACAGCACAGGATAGAATATCAATATTACATTGATTCGAATAAAATTAAAGACCATAATTTATTTTCCTATCACCACATTGATAGCTTATTCGATTTGAAGCTGATAACGTGATTTATTTTAAGGCGATTTAAAAATGCGGCATATTTCATTTTATCCAGAAGTTTGTGTACCTCTGAATATGAAAATAATGTCCTGCGAACGCTTTAATGTAAAGCATTAAATTAATTTACCTCTAAATAATTATGTCAGTAGGGAAAAAAAGGCACGACAATTAAGGCGAGTCAGTAAATTTTCATTCCTTTTGATTATATCTAAGCTTAATAAATCGATAACTGAATATTTTATTAGGAGAAAGTCGTATCAGCTTAATGCTGTTCAAAATTTATTTCTATTTTTCAATTTAAAAATTTATTTTTTTATACAATCGAAATAATTTTTTCTTTAAGTTTTAAAATAGCAAAAAACAAAAGAAAGATGGTACTTTAAGCACCCCTACTTTGGAATACCCAGGCCTAAACTTAAAACGATATATTGTTTCTTTTTTTAAAATTTTTTATGAGCATTAATTTATTTAGAGCTTAGAGCGTAAGGAGTCTAAGGAAAAAGCTGTGCCCAGTTTTTGAACACAGGATATTTGACCTCCAGAAATTTCAAAATAAGCCTGAAGAAGCGTTCGTTCTACACAATATTTTCCTTGGTGTACTATGATTTCATGCATCTTTAATCAACCAGAATACTGGAACAAAATGTTTGACTTCTTTTTTTAAAAAATGTTCAGTACGGTGTTTGTATTAAAGCAAGATATTGCTTTCTAGAAACAAAGCCAGTCTCATAAACTCAGAAAGTTTAATTACTTGATTAAAAATTATTTTCTACCCTTAAGCTTACTTCTGTTCTTTGAAATGATGATATTCTAATATCAATTTTTAAAGTGTTATATCTGAAAACTGTTTAAACGAAATTTTTTCAAAAAACTTGACACTAGACATATGACTTCTTATATTTTATTGCTGCTATACTCATTTGTTTTTAAACTATTTAACGGGCTTGGTTACCCACAAAAACCTAAACATTAAAAATTTAACCTCGATGCGTTCAGATAATCCTGACAGAAGTTAAAAGAATACAGCTTCTTGTACAAGTCCAAACTTGTAATTGATTGATTCTTAATAGATTGAGAATTGTAATTAGTTGCCATCTTTTTGTTCATTATGAATTAATACATTGAAATGGTCAATAATATTTCGCCAAAAGTAAATTGCATTTAGAATAAGGTTATGATAACTGTAGATATATTACAGAAAATATACTATAAAAATATACTGAAAAAAAAGATCGCGATTTCCCCAATTTTATCTTCATCCTATTAGCCTTTAATGTAACAAAAATTTAATTTTATTCATATGGCTCGTGAAAATATTCAGCATTTGAAGTACACGGGGAATTGTGAAATTAAAATTTATCGATCTACAAGCAAAAAAGAAAAAAGAAAAAAAAAAAAAAAAAAAAAAAAACCTGAAACGGAAGGGATGGTTTTTGTTTTTGTTCTTGTTTAGATTCAGGTATAATTCTTGCTTCTCACTAAAAAATAAAGATTGATGACCCCAAAAAGTTTAATGTGCATTGTCGTTTGTTTTACTCTTAAAGTTTCCAACCAAAATCTTATTTTGTTACTTATCAAACAGTTCTCTTTGGTATAACCGAAGGTTGATACTTCGCCTTGAAACGCGAACTCCTGAAAATGTCATTTCAAAATCTAGAAAGCATTTTACTTTTTTATAAGCTGGCATTCACATTATGAATTTAATATTGTTAGAAATTAAATTATAAATAGTGAAAAGTTTTTGCAAACTCTTGTCGGGATATATTTTTCTCCCTGAACAATTGAGGCTTTTAGGGAAAGTCAAGAAATATCTTAATGCAGTTCGTTTAATTTTTTTCTTTCAAAAATCTTTTCCTCTTTTACTTCTTGCATTAATTTCGTAATTAACAAACTACTATGAAGGCAAAGAGCACATGGGGGAAAAAAATGCAGCATGACATAGAAACATAAATCCAACAAGGCGGAAAAAAAAAAAAAAAAAAAAACTTACTGTCTCGTCATCTAGTTGAGCAGCACCAGGTCTTGGTCTCGGAATGGCACCAGTAGATTGTGCTGACTGAGCTGGTGGAGCTGTAGGTCTCGGCCAAGCTGAGGGGGCTGCTGGTGCTGTTGCTGGAGGTGCAGCTGGTGGTGCCCTTAATGGAGCTGATTGACCTGGTCTTGGGACTTGAGCTTGTCCTGGGACCTGAGCTTGTCCTTGTTCTAGCGGTTTTCCTCTCCCACCTCTTCCTCTGCCCCGTCCTTTCGGTGGTTCACTCATTTTTGTTTTTTCTTGCACCAAGTTTTTTGAAAACTGCAAAAACAAAAAAACAGGCAAATATCAGTTAAATTTTAAAAACTTATCCCCTACTATAGAAATAACCCAGTACACTTATGAAAAATAAAATTATTTAATGTATAACTTTTCAGGAGCAAGTTAACTCATGTGAGAAAGCTGTTCTTCATGAAACTCGACACATCTTGCTTATTTTATTTGATTCAATCCTCTATTTCTTTTTTTTTTTTTTTTTTATGAATTTATTTATACATTAAACATACATTTAATTACTATTTTTTTCTTCATTAAATTTTAAAACAATGAGATAAACATTACATACCAAAAAAAAAATTAATTTAATGTCAAAATGTTTCGAATCATATTAATTCCTTCCCGGTTCTTTCAATGTTCAACAAGGCCCTTCATAAGGCAATATGTGGAAATTTTAAAGAATTCGTTTTAAATTTTCCTTTAGTTTAATATAGCTTTTTTTCTTTTTTTTTTTTACCATACCTTAAATTTACTCCATACATCTATCGAAACTTTTAAAATTTTGATTTTTTAATAAACGCATCTTAAGTAAAAAAACAAAACAATAGGAGACCACTAGCATCATCAACAACAAAATGAGGCCACGACTAAAGCAAGCATCAACAAGAAAAACCTACCAACTCCTTACATAAAAGTTGGTAGCTTATCTTTCATATAACAGTCGCTAGTCTTCTTAAAATAAAACTAGAAACTATAATAATAAAAAAAAGATACGCATATAATAAGCTTATGGTTTAACGTGTCTTAGAAAAACACATTAAAAAACATAGATTTACTATGAAGTAGTAGGCTCGGTGTTTAAGTATCGAATGCTCCATGTATGTGTTTTAGTAATTGTAACAGCCACCAGAGGTCCACTTATTTGACGGTTGGAAGTGGAATTATTTTCTAACTCAGTAGTTTTCTTGGAATCGCTTTCGTTTGCCAAAAAAAAAAAAAAAAAAAAAGAGTTGAAAATAACTTGGCTTCTGGTAGTTGTTTAATGCTACTTTTGTCGAAATATGCGAATATTTCATTATATATCAAACATTCTGGGACAAATTTTTTTGAACTTTCAATATGTCTTACACAAGTTCTTTGACTTTTATTTGAAACTTTATTTTAACTTAATTTATTTTTCTGACAATACAGTTGTTTTTGGAAAGATTTAGGTATTTTAAGAATCTTGCATTTTAAAGAAAATCGCAGTTTGGGAAAAAAAGAGATCGTCCTTTACCAGGGAAGGTTAAAAAATGATATCATAGAAATGGAGTCATGCCTGTGTCAAACGCAATTTATAAAGACTCCTGACCTTTACCGATCACTTTGCTGTGATACAAATTCTTTTAAATTGCTTCCTCAAAAAGAATATCTTATTTCTTAAAAATGATCAAATTTCACTTAGTTGTTTTTATTCTATTTTTTAAAGTTTTTTATTTTAACGATTACACTGTGGAGCTGGTAATCTCCTGTGACCGTCAATTAAATGGCAGGAAATTCGTCAGTACATTTACTGGCTACAAGAGTTTCCAAAAGGATAATAAGACAAGGGGCCTTCTTAATTTTGACAAAAAACACTCAGCCACAGTGGACCTTTGGCAGCACTTACAAAAATATAAAACAAAGAATTTAATTCAAATATTAAATTATCTAACTTTATCAGAAAAAAATAATTCATTGGATATTACATCAAAAAAACCTACTGAAATTTTCTTTGGAAAAAATTGTTGGGCAAATATGGCTTCACAATGCTGACATCTAAGGAGTCAGTCACCTGTCATACACTGCTGATTGGACAAGTAATACTAGCTAACATTCGAGATTCAATTAAGTCCTTTTAATTATTATAAAACTTTTTGTCTTTTAACTGATCAGTAATTTTATAAAGGATAACAACGGCTTTTTCCATAATCTTTTTGTAAGAAAATTTGAATTCAAGGTCAAAACTTGAAATTGAAGTTTAAAACGAGGTTTAACGATGAGGTACAATTTAACCATATTAGTTTAACCATAAAGGCAGCAAATTGCTTAATCATAAGAAAAACAATGCTTGGAAAGCAGAATATTGATATGTTGATGTGGGAAAAAAGGTACTAGTCATTTTAAATGAAAGTACAAGGAATTCAAAAACAATAAAGCATTATTTATAACAAAAACAAAAAAAAAAAAAGCTGGAAAAAAATACTAATCAGGGAAACTCAAGGCTGAGATCTAAAAAAATTTTATTACAAAAACCTACTGAAACAACATTTTTTATAAAGCAACATGGGTCTTTATTGGCAAGATTTTGGTATACCCCAAGAAAAAAAAAATATCTTGAAAGTAAAAACTAAAAAGCATATTTTTAAAAAAATTTTCTCTACAGCTTTATTGGCAAGATTTTGGTATACCCCAAGAAAAAAAAAATATCTTGAAAGTAAAAACTAAAAAGCATATTTTTAAAAAAATTTTCTCTACAGCTTTACTTTTATCTTCAATTTGAATCTGGCAACAACGAAACAGAAAAGGACAGTCAAGATGCAATGCTTAGCTTATGACAGCAAACAACTGGTAGAAATGTTTTGATTCAATCGCTTCGAATTGTTAAATTCGCTCCACATAAGTTAAATATAGTCTGATCGGTAAAACTTAATTTGATCAACGATAACAATAGCAACTTAAGTAAAAAAACAATGACCTTGGGCCAGGATTAATACCTATCTCAGTTTATTTATGGAATACAAATTTTTGATCTCAAACTTTTCACGTCTTTAGCCGATGACCTAGCTAAGAGAGAAAAAAAAAAAAAAAAAATATATATACTCCACACAAGATGAGACCAACTGTCAAAAACTTTCCACAATATAAAAAAAAAAAGGATTATGCTATTTATGTCATATACTTTCAAGTGGAAAATCGACTTCCATGTATTTGAAATATTTTTAAAATTTTTTCTTAGGGTGTGTAAAAGTCATTGAACCTAGGCATCTCTTTAACACTTAATTTTTAACTTGGGGTTAAATCCAACAACTTACTCCAATAAAAAAAATAAAAAAAACCATAGAAATTGAAAATCATAAAAAAAAATTTTATTTCAAAAAACTATGTAACATACATAGCAAAAAAATTTAAATACTTGTAAGATTTAAAACGAATCTATGATTGTAATGACTGCTGTTTGACTTGCCTGCAAAGAGGTGTACACAGCGCCCATACGTTTGTTTAATGGTTAACTCTTGTTAAATTAATCAGTTAACCAGGAAAACAATTAATGATTTTATAAATAAAAAATACAGCTAGTTTTATCAACTAAAACTCTGAAATACTGTTGACTGAATTAAATAGCGAATTAAGTTATCTTCTGCTAGCTTGAATAAAAAATATAGCACAAGCTAATAACGAATATACTTTGAAGTAATTGCCTAGGCTCATCAGAAATTTTCTAGCACTCAGCCATTCTAGCACATCATGGGAATAAAACTCAACACATCCAGTTTCCGTTTCATTGGGTTGTAAATAAACATTCAGTATGTTAACCCTTAAATTAGACGCCATTTTAAAAGTACTAAATGTGAGAGTTTCTGCAACAATTTGATAAACCTAGTACTTGTATTTTCCTGATTTTAACCTTATCTATTGAATTATTCTTATTCAATTTTCCTGCAAGTTCGAACATAAATGTTGGCTCTGTATCAACTTATTGTTTTTAAATTTGTATGTGTACACTTGAATAAAACCATTTCGGATTTATATAATGTTCCTAAAGATGCTTCATTGCCATTTTTAACATTTTATGCCTGAAATGATAACAGTTCTGTCCTGGATATTTTGTTACTGTCTCTATTTACTGTGTTATCAGTTTATCATCATCATCATCATCATCATCATATTATAAACAGTAATAAGGTCAATAGTTGTTTCTGTTTTAATTTAAAATATCAAGCCACTTAATGGTTTTTCCCACAAAATTGAAAAGTAAGTTTACTGAATGCAAATGAATTGTGTATATGATAGATTCATCTAAATAAAGTTCAACCATCTCAGTTCTTTTACTAAAATGTTTCGCACAATCAATTTTGCATTAATCTTCAAAATTCAAATTCAAAAAAATAATTCTTAGAGAAATTTTACGAACTTACATTTTCAACTCATTAAAAATGAAAACCAAGAATAAATCGAACAAGAAAATTCTAGCTTGAGATGTGTAACTTTTATTTTAATTCTCAGCTGACAGTAATTTTATTATACAAAGACAAAGCATTTACAAATAAGCCTTAAAAAAAAAAAAATATTCAGCCTTACAGATCAGAACTTTAAAGCCACACATTTTTTTCTTTAACTAAATATCTTTTGGCTCATTTGAGGGATGATGAATTGGTTGAGGCTAATGCTATTTGACAGAAGGAATACCTCCTGTCCTGCCCTCTTATCTGACAACTGAACATAAACATTGTAATCAGATATATTCCAATCTTAAATAAGCAAAGGCATTCCGAAATGCTGAGGAAACTTTTCCATTAAATCAGGAGACTGGCACAATTCAATTGAAGAAGAGATACAGCTAGATCCCATCAACAAATGTTTCACACATTCAAAAGTAAATGCAGTTGCTAACACAAACAGATATGGCATTGCTTGTTGGCAAGAAAAACCGACCAACTTTCTTTCTACAAGCATTATAGCAATCGCAGCGGACAAACGAAATTCTAATTAAAATTCTCGATTATTCGAAAAACCTATCTTACTGGGCCAAACAATGTGACTCCTATTAACAGACTATAATTGGGGCTTCATGTTAGGAGACTTTCTTCTATGACTGATTGTTGTAAGGGATTGTGTACCCAATAACAATCGTTTCAAGGTCATCCATGCGATGACACAACAGCCTTTCCCTAGAAGTTCGAAATGACTTCTTAAAAAATGTAATTTAACAACTTTCATCAATAGATCCGTTTCACTATGGATAGATCGATGAATAAGAATGTCTCTGAATATTAATTCATACTGCCATTTTATAAGAGGTTAATGGCGTCGCATGGCATCATGACAAACAATGATTAGGACCTCAAAGCCGAACAATACCAGGCTTTCGGAATAAAAGCTTTCTTTTTCTTTTACACGAAATCACCTGAACTTCTATACAATCCTTGCATGTTGATTTAAAATTGACAGCAGGACACAATTCATAAAAAAACATTTTTCGTAATGCGTTATCCATGATACATTTCAAAAATGGAAAAAAATCAATTAAAATAATGGTTACGTACGAAAAACTATGATTATGTAAAAAAAAACTCATGAAGGCATTATATAATGAAGCAACCTATAATAATCTACTTACTTTTGAAGTCTAAAATAGCATCTTTGGGTTTCCAAAGGTCGTTGCACACGCGACACGTCCTGTCGAGTTGAATATTTTCTAATGAATGAGGAATCAAGATGGCGGCTTATAAATATCTGCGGCTATGCGCGGTGTTAATAAATTTTGTATAGTTAGCGCACACGTTTGCACCTGCCTATGGATGAAGGATGCTGAAATATTTTTGGTGTGGTGAAAAGGGTTAACGCAAACGTTTTCCGCCGCAGCGCTGCATGTCATAAAAATATCCTATAGGAAAAGCCAATAAAGAAATTTTTTTTTTAAATCCTGCTGATTTTTTCTGGATTAAAATTAGTGGTTTTTAATTCCTGCATCCTAAGCTTTCAAAAACACCAACATTTTTTTTTTGTTTGTTATCACTGATTTTTTAACTTACGTATAACTAAATGGACAAAGGATATTTTTGGGACCATTAGCGCCATCTGGTTAGTCCACCTATTGCAGTCCTCATTGTCCTTGAAAGCTGTTTAGTTTCAACGACATTAGGAAATTATTCTTTTACAGGCGCAGGATGTGAAGAGAGAATACCACCTACAGTCCTCATAAATGCTTTACGCTTAAAAAGCTACATAAAATAAAATTTGGTTAATTGGCTGCGTTCACATTTCCTTACTGTTTTAATGACCTTCGTTCTTAGGAAAATAAACTCTCTGAACCAAGAAAAACGTTTTTAAAGGTGTCAAGGTTGCCTCTGGAAAACCTAAGATTAAAGATACAGTGCTGAAGCTTATTTTGGGCCGTTTATTAAATTTTCAATTCTTTTTGAACCATTTTGTAAATCACCACTGTTTGTTAGGATAAAAACCAGAAATATGGTTAGGTTAATCTTCGAAAAATTCTAGAATACCTATTCAAGATACAGAAAATACATCACGACTTAAAAATAATCCATTGAGATTCTACTTTATCTCAATTTTTGTGTTTTCTACAAATATTGACCAAACCGGCATTTTTTTTTTCAAAATTTAGCAACATTGCTACAAAACTAAATTTCAACTGTGGAAAATGAAAAACTAAAATAAAATAAAAAAATTAATACACCATCTTAAAAATTTGAAATGAAAACGTTTATTTTTATATTCTTACAATTACAGAAAGGAACGAATTGTCATTGAAAATTAAGAGTAAAGAACAAAACCCGAATTTTATCTTCTTTTGCGCAGAACGTACTAGGAAAAACTAATCGGAAGTCTCGTCGAAAATTGAAAATCAATTGAAAAATTTCACTTAAAAAACACGATAAAATAAAATAAAGTAAAAGAAAAGAAAAGAAAAAAAAATACAAAATAATTCACTCATTTCTCAGTCAATTACTGAACACTGATAATTTTTTTAAACAATAAAAAAATAAAATTTGAACAGTAAAAAATTGAACTCTATAGTTAAAAATTAAAAAACGAGAATACTTGTCTCTTTTTTAAAAATAAATGACATTTTACAAAAAGAAAAGCTTGGTACATAAGTCTGGATTTGGCTCCCGATTCAAAGATTGACTCACAAGAAACGATAATTTGTGAGCATACTGGCAAGGTGCCGGAACTCTGACTGTACCCTGAAATAGGAAAAAAAAAATTAAGAATTTGAAGATGTTTTGCTGATGAAATTTGTTGTGGTCATCGTTAAATTTTTATTTGGTTTTTTAATTTTTTTTTATTTACACAGTATACTTACCGACCAATTGTAATATAAATGCGTCATTTTGTATGACAACTGTTGGATATTGTCAATACTCCATCCTAAATTGTCTGATACTATATTGTAACAGGTAGGACTCACTGTCCCTTGTCGAACGGATTGACTAACGATTAAAAAGTCATACTTTTCAGGAAATGTAATTACATCATCTACCACTGTTCCAGGTGGAGGATTGCGAGCATTATGAAACAATCTGGTGTTGATCTTTTTGGTGACTATGATAAATCCCATCTTCCAGGTCTCACCCTTATAAATGGCCGTGAGTCGTTCCTATTTACAAAAACAAAAAAAAATTAAAAGCAATTTATACAAAATAATTAAATTACATAAATTTTTAAAGCCGGGGAAAAATATTTACCTTTATCAATCGAACCTCGTGATTTAAAACTCGAGGCAGATCACCATCACCGACGCCATCTCGGTATATCACAATTTTTCCCGGTAAAGCTCCGTTAAGTTCATAGTATTTTTTAAGCGCTAAGGCAATATCGGAACTAATATGATTGGAGATCTCTTCATTATTTGGATGGTGTGAGACTGTAGAAAACCAGAGATTCATTGCTTTGTTCAAAGTGGCTACGACAGCTCCCCAAGACTTCCCTTTACTATTTGGATCACGAGAACAATCGTATCCAACAATCATAAAACCATCCTGTTAAAAAATTATAATAACAACAGTAAATAAAATTTTATCAATTTAACATTTTTCTGAAAGAGGAAGAGTAGGTAAACTAAACTTACTTTTGCTGGCACGGACACAGACCAAGGCGCTCCACCTAATTTGCAGTTCAATTGAATTGCAATTTTCGTTGCGATGCTCATCACCCCCTTGTTGAACATGCTTTTTTTGAGCACAACTTGCGACGGTATCGCCCTGTCGACGCAGCATTTTTTCTTAATCGCGTTGTAACGTGCGCTCTGGTTGTTACTACAAAAGAACATCATGAGACCTGGAGGAAAAAAAAAACATTGGTTAGGAAGGCGCTTGACAAAATGTTTTCAGATTTCTGTCTGGCAGGAATATTAAAAAAAAAAAAAAAAAAAAAAAAAAAAAATCCCATTTAATTCAAAGAACTAAGCTAAAGCATTATAAAAGATTTTTTTAAGTATCGAAGTAAAAAGGGCAATTAGATTTTATCGAATTTAGCGCGACTGCAGCTGCTATGCTGCCATTACGTGACTTCCGTCCCTTCAATAGAAAAATTCAGTTTGACATGTTTATGAGCATACATACGGTACCTTTTCTATAATTCCCTGCTTTGAAATAACCTTTTAAAAACGAAAAAAAAAAAAAAATAAAAAAAATAAAATAAATAAAAAAAATAAAGGGGCTTTTCAAGTAAGTCAAACTGAGTCGACATGGAAAGAAACCAACACAAAAATTTTTAGTTTTCTTTCACCTTTTTTAAAAAGTATAATGTGTTCTCTTTTTGGAAGGACAGTAGAACCCTAATAAAATTCAGTAGATTGCTCCTGAAATACGAAATCAGTTATGGCAAAAAATGATGCTAGGCTGCAACCACTCGATTTTAAAGCTTTAACATCTGTTAAAAATATTTTACAGGGGCGTAGCCAATTACTCTTTAATCCCTCGACAAAATTTCAAGCCATGAAACCGGAGGAAAAAATGAAGGGTTCAAGAAATCGGCATTTCCTCATTTTGACAAAATTACTGCAGGCCCAAAAAATTTAAACGTTAGGTGTCGCAGTCTCTTTCCTTCTTTATTTCCTATCATCAAAAATTTTGACATTTAAGTGCAAGCCATAATCAGTAAAACGACCCTTCGCCGACTGCCAAAAATATATTTTTTAGAGAGACTACTTTTTGAAAGTAAAGATGCCGCTTTATTTGCTTCGTTGTACTTTAGAAACAAGATTCGGCCGTATTTGAGGTCTATAACCCGAACTATCATGGGCATCAATTGTAACTCCAGGTAAAAGTGGAGTTTAATCAACCTTAAAAACCCGAAAGGCCACGGACCTTGTCCGTCCGTCATTGTTACCCTTTAGTGGCCGAATTTAGACATGGGAAATTTGGACATGGGAAAAAAACTTTTAAAAATAGATTTTTGAAAAAAATTAAAAAATATAATTTAAAAACACACCTACGAGAATCCTAAATTCTGTCTTCAGATACGTATCTTTAAAAAATTATCTGCTATGAGAAAGTATTAGAAAACTGGGGCTTTAACTAAATTACGGACCTTTCTGAAAAATATCGATTTTTAATTTAAAAAAAAAAAAGAGGAGTAGAGATTCCTGTAACTCTGCAGTACAAAGCAGCAGGGCCGATAAACCGAGTTTTTTTGCCCCCCCCCCCTTCCCCATGATAATAAGAAGATATGAATAATTGAGAACGTTGGTCTTCAGAAAAACTAAAGTTCTAAAAAAAAACCTGTTTTGGGGTCTTAAATCTTCAAAAATCAAGATTTTCAAGGTTCAATTTCAAAATCAAGGTTTTAAAGGTTTTTTAAGGTCGTTGGACACCCTAACGGGTTATCGGCCCTTTTTTTCATAGTACCTTCATAAATACGTCAGGAAGTCAATGGCCCTGCTTTTTCGAATTAATGTTCACAGTTTTTGTAAAAATTTTATTTGCTTTCGTTTTCCTTGATTTCTCTTCTTATTTAGAATTCAGAACTATTATTTATGGCTACTGATTGCGATATTGCCGGGCAATGACCCAAAAGTTGGTCATTCAATTAAAAATGGTTATTTCTTTTCTTTTAACGACAAATGGAAAACATGTCGGATTAACTTTTAAATACAGAGAAAGCATTTTCGTAGCTTTGGTCTATTGCCAGCTATTGGAGAAATTTATCTTCTTAAAAAAAAAAATCACTTACTCGGGTTTCCATGGCGGCCCAAATATTGTTCTACTCCGTTAACGACATCAGGTACACGGTCGGAAGCTATACGAACTACTTCGTGTTGAGGAATGTTAAATCTCATCCCACCGGCAGCTTTTTTGAGCGTTTGAAGAAAATTTTCTGCATCCCTTAGAAAATTTTCGGGAACTACGACCACAAAAGTATTAAATTGAGCGTTGTACAACATCGGCTTCGACCGTAAATGGAAGGTCCAATCCGTTTCTTTCTTCTCTATATTTTTAAAGAAAAAAGAAAAATATAAATTTAGAAACTTGTTAGAAACATTAGAACTCAAAAATTAAGAGTAAAAATATACTCACGGTTTTCTGCCGGGTAAGTTTCGCGATTCGCCGCACTAATTTTTTCCATCGGCAATATTCTGCCTTCTATCTCGACTAAATTCTTTGATAACGTCAGGTTCCAAGCTTGCAGTTCTTCCGTAATTGCGGGTTTGCTGTGCAGTCTTCGGTTAAAATTAAGCAACTTCTCAATACGACCTTCAGGACTAACTCGAGTATGGTCAGCCATTGCCCTCATCAGCTGATGATTGTCTCGCATGGCATCATCTAGCCCAGTCAAACGGCACAATTCCGGTATTAAATTACACGGAGTCTTTTTTCCCCCCCTAATATCTTTTTCCGTAGGCCGAGAAACCAAAAGCGGCTGCCTTGGCTGAAATGAAAAAAAAAATCAAAAAAAAAAAGATTAATGTGTTATTTTATTAAAAATTTTGACTTTTAAGCAATAACTGTAAGATTCAAGCTTGAAAACTTACATCACGAATTCTTATTCCGTACTGTTTCTGGTAATATTCAACATAAGTAATAGATTCATTGTTCTTTCTTTCGAATGAAGAACCAGGAGACAGTTCAAAATTGACATCGTCCACTCTGTATGTCCTGTTATTATAGTCTGTTAAAACTATCTGCCCTAAGACAGCAGCTTGGAAAGGTTTCTGAGGAAAAAAAAAAAAAAGAAATTAATGAAGACATTCTGCTTGTTATCAAGACGTTAAAATTTTTTAAGATAAATACAAACCTGCCAGTCCCTTGCTCCATGAGATCTAATAATATCCTTTAAGAGATCAGCCACAGTATCTGTTCTCATTACTTTGTGAGTTACTTCAGCCATCATGAGGATGTCATCCTCATGCTGTTTAATTGACGTCACATATCCCGGCCACAATTCAATTTTGTGTTGTCTTAATTCCACCTAATAAAGAAGAAACAAAAATTAATACATTTTTTATGGACCGCAGATGGGATGAAGGGAGGGAAGGAGATATGAGAAAAAAAAACCAACCTTTGCTTGAGGATCAAAATAGTTTCTCCTTATCAACTGCAACTGGAGATTATCCAAACATCTTCGCACCAAAACGTTAAAAATTTGAAGGTAAACGGGATGCGGATATTTTAATTTCTGCACTAATTTTATTTCTATAGGCACTTCGGTATTGTCAGTTCGCCTGGTGCTCGTAAGTTTCAAAATTTCCTTTCCGACGGTAAGGCGGCTCGTTGTAAACAATAGAGTTCCGTCAAAGAGGTAGTTCCCACCAAGGCGTTCTTTGTGGTCCCGTATCCATGCTTTCCGGATGACCGTTCTTTCTTCCTCAACTTTGAAGTCTACACGGTACTGATAAACAACGAATTGGGTAACTGTTTCCAAGCGGAAGTAATTACTTTGGAGTTTAATTTTCTGTCCTGTAAAAAAAGGGAGTAAAAAAAAAATAGTAACATCCAAGTAAGGGTATTAAAGAAACAACTTGCTTCTTGTTTCTTTCTTGCAGGTCAGGGAGTTAAAACCAAAGTTTTCAAAATGTGATTTCAGTTTCAAACGAAACTGACATAAAAAAATTGGAAACTCGGTCAGGTGCTTTCTGCATTCACTTAAAACGATTGCAAAATTAACAACTGCCTTTACTTAAGCATAAGAAATGGAGCCTTGCTCGTTTTTTGACTGCTAAACTGGCTAGAAGAACTCGAATCAATCAAAAAAAATTTAACTAGCGTTCTGATGACCTTGCAGGTCTTGAAAAACGAGGACCTAAAACTAAAATTCAGCTCATTTTATATCAGACATCTATATAATAAATACTGTATTAAAATGATTGCTAGTCAAAACAAAATCTCCGAAACCCTTGTCACTCGATAAGAAAAACAAAATTTCAACACGTAGCAATAAATTAAAAACGCTTATCCTTTTCAAACAAAGGTCCACTCATAAATTTGCTGTTCGGTTTTTAAAGATAATTAAAATCGTTTTAATTTTTCATTAATGAAAGTTTTTAATAGTCATATTTCAAAATTTAAGTGGAAGTAACAAATTTTTTCAATTAGGCTGCTGTTTATTAAGAGAGTAATAAAATTTTACACACTTATATTCGAAAATAAAATATATGGTCATTGTACAAATGGGCGATTTTCATATGCACGTTATATTATTTCAAAATAAAACAAGACTTGTTTATGGAAAATAAATAAAATAATACACGCCACACGGAGAAAAAAGTTCGGTACCTGTTACTGAACCTGTGACATCTAAACATTTGAGTAGATAATACCGAAAAAATTTAGTAATTATTACTAAGAGTTCGTAATGATTAATAACGTTTAGTAACAATTACCTAATTTTCAGTATCGTCAACTCAAATGTTTAGATGTCACAAGCCCCAACTTAACTTTCAGTAACAAGAACCGAACTTTTTTTTCCGTGCAGGCATAAAACTAAGCGTTTTATTGCGTGCAATATCAAAAAGGGAAAAGGGTTTTACTAGAAATGCATTTCCAATTGGCATTTGTGTACGTGCATACGAAAATTAAGCTCTCGCTTGTGCAATCCGAATAGTTTGCTTTTATTCGAAAAACTTATTTGTTTAGAAAAATTAAAAAAAAAAACATACTATCCGGATTGTATAAGTGGGAGGGGTTCATATGCACGTACAAATTTTTATGCAACACCCTTATAACCGGCATTAGATCCTCAAACAGTGAGTAACAGGGGTTGGAAAATTACGTTTTGATTATTGATTTGATTTATATTTCATTGTCATATTTCAGGTCCGGCGTTTTTCATAGGCACTTTTTTTTGGACATAAAACTTTGTCTAACGTAGTACACATAAAAATTATAAGGGGGAAAAAAATCTTTCAGAAGCAAAATAGGTTCAAAAAAGTAAAAACCTGGTTAAAAATTCACTTCAAAAATCTTTTTAAAAAAAAAGAAGAACATTAAGGCCAACCCTTGTCAGTTATGTATTTATGACCTCCGGGTTAGGGATACCGCAGGTTATGGTTGACGGTCGTTCAACCCACCCAGGACAGGATTCTGTGCTTGTTCTTGAAAAATGCCTTGCATTACTGCCTGGCCTCTTTCTCAGAAAAAAAAATTAAAAAGACAATCATTATCCCACGCCAAAAATAGATATCGATTTTTTTTTGTTTAATTTTTTTTTTTGCGCATGAATTAACCTTTTCTTTTTTTTGAACACAAGAGATTTTTTCCTGTTAAATTTTAAAAAACCTAAATGTCTTCCATAAATTTAATAAGATCCTTTTATTGCTCAAGTTGGTTTCAACATAAGTGTGATAATTTATAAAACTTTTTTCCTTTAAGAAATGTGCTACATTCCATCCCAATTTTATAACTTTTATTATGGTTGGTTCCCTTCAATTTCGAAGGTCAGTTTTGCAGGTATTAATCAAAACGCTTCACATATTATTTGTCATCTAACTTCCTCATGCCAGCAAGAAGCCATATGCTTCGGAAAAATATATAAAGAAAAAAGAAAGTTGCGATTGACCGACCCCTCGACAGCGTAGAATTTTGACTTCGACGGGTATTATAAAAACATATAATAATTATTCATAACCTTTTTTGGAATTGAAGATTAAAGATTCAATATTAATTACAAATGGATAAACATTTGATCCGGTAATCCGGCATTTTGAAACGTTGGAAGTTGTGGGTGAAACGCTTCGAAACTCAATTACGTGATCGTCATAATGTAACATGATGTCCTAAGTTGCGGAATTGAAGACTTGCTGTGGTCAGCTTTTTTTTTTTTTAAATATCTATATCTATAGTTGCGAAAACGACATATCTTTGTTGAGTAATTTTTATAAATATCATAAGAGCGTAAAAATTTGGCGAATATCCTTCCAGAGAAGATTTTTAAGTGCATTACAGAACTCCAATGCTGCTTTAAAATATTTAGTTCCATACAGAGAAGATTATAGATGACTGATAAGTATCAAACATTGAAAATTCCAGGATTAAAATAATCTTTCAAAAAATAAATAAATGCCAATAACAAATTCTACCACTCGAAATCAATTAAACGGTTTAATTAATTTCTTTTTTGTTATAGGCTTCTGATTATTTTATAAATTCTGATGATGTCAAACCTATGTCGTACTTATCCTTCTGGTAGTTTTTAGGCACATTAGGAAAAAACCAGGAAAGTTTTAAGATTTATTTGTTGATTTTTTTTTGGGGGGGAAATTGGGGAATCTTGTCCCTTTACTTCAGTTCAGTGCTATCTGCTTAAAACATACAGGGATAACAAAACTGAGAAGAAATTCAGCGGAGAAACTTAGGCTTCAAGGCAACAAAATTTTTGAGAAAACCATGCTATACCTCCGTCAAGTCGTAAAAGCAAAACCAAAAAACCACAAACCGGAGCTTAACAATGCCAGCTCTGAAAAATATTGACTGTTTATATCTAGACACATACCTACGACTCCTTTCTTTAACGTTGCATGTTCCGGTCTTGTTACATGTATTTCTTGAATACGTCTAGCACGACCTCCTCTCCCCATGGACCTGGCCTCGTTGTTTCCTGTTTCTGCTGCAGGCGCGGGCACTTCGGGCTCTGAGAAAGAAAAAAAAAAACAAGAGTACAAGTTATGAATAAAGAACAAACACAAAAGTTTAAAAAAAAAAAAAAAAAAAAAAAAAAGATTAAAATACGAACCCATATCGTCATCTGAATCAGGGGCAGGTTCCGGTTTAATTTTAGCTGGCGGAGGAGCCGGGCGACTTGTGGGATTATCCCAATCTTCTGCCGGACCTGCATCTTGATCTAAACCTCGTCCGTATCCACCACCGTATCCCCCACCGTATCCACCATCCCGTGAACCTACGGAGTCGGTTTCCATCCGATTGTCCCTGTCTCTGCCGCTTTGCCGAGAACGATAATCTCCATAAGATGAACCCTGACCTCGACCTCTGTCATTTCGATCGTACCCGCCCCGGCTCGACGGATCCCGTCTATCCCGCTCTTCCCTCGACGGACCGCGAGTGTCCGTCTCTACTCTCGACCTGTCTCGTCCGTTCCGCTCGGATCCATTTTCACGCTGCTGTATCCTAGCCCTATGTTCTGCATAGGTTTCCCCAGCTCGTGCCCCTCCTGATCCGTTTTCTCGCTGCATCCTAGCTCGATGGTCAGCATATGTTTCACCTGCTACTGTTCCACCACCTTTAGAAGTATCTCGACTTCTACCGCTACTATCAGGAGGTGGAGGCTGTGGTGCTGACCCGCTCTTTCTAGCTTTCCATTCAGCATAAGATTCCGTTGCTGCAGTTGTTCTAGGTTCGGTTTTTACCTAAAGATTTCAAAAAAGATACAATAATCCATTCAAAATATAACAGTTAGAAAAAACATTTCGTGGTAACCCCTTGCAATGCATTTGAGAGGACAGCAAAACAGCTGGGATCGAGAGTTTTGTTTATAATTTAAGATTTTATCAGACTATTAATCTCAATATGGAAGGATCCTATTACATATTTAAAAAGGATGACTATGTTCCAAAGCATGCTAAAGTTGTTCTACCTGACTGGTCAATCATACTTTTCCAATACTATATGCCGAAGGCATTATAATTCAGAATCTTTGTTTCACCTTTTTCGAGCTAAAATATTTTCGCTTTTGTTGGCTGCATGCTTTTATCAAATGAACATTTTTCAAAAACCTAACTATTCCAGCACCTGTATTACATGTCCAGTCAAGAGGTAAAAATAAAATCTAATGCAAAAACTTTCCAATGCATGCAAATGCAAAAACCAGAACCAGGGTCATAACAAACAATCAAGAAAAATTTTAAAACAGAAATCCGTCCATTAATATAAAAACTTGTGAAAAAAATTCTAAAACGATCGATTTTAGGCAGCTTCATTATAAAACTCTAGACGAGGAATATAATAAAAAAACATGATGCTACTAGATATCAGCCGAATAGCTATCGCAAATTTCTCACGTTTTTTTTGTTAAGTCAGCATTTCCATTCTGTAAGCAAACTGACCTTGAAATTTAATAAATGGCGCAACTTTTTTTCCCCCGTTAGTCTTTTTGATGACCGCTAGTTTCATATGTCAAGAATAAAATGTTGGAAGGGTGTGCCCTTCACTGTTCTAAAGATTTCGGCATTTGTTTTCAGCGTATAGTGGTCCAGATAAATAATAATGAATAGAAATCTCTTTAAAAAAATATTTCCATTAATTTAACTATGCTGAACTGAATGTGATTTAATTTCAGTTCAGTTTTAAAAACAGGAATCGCACCTCAGATCAAATGAGACCTAAAGTGTTTCGCAATAAAATATCTGTCAAATCTGGAAATCTTGTCAATAGGGAAGGAGCAAAGTTCGTCCAAATCCATAAAGCAACAGCAGATGAAAATTTTTTCCATTTGACGTACAAAAAATAGTGTTACACTAACAATATTTATGGATAATGTAAAAGGTTACGTTTATTTACACTCCCATCCAACAATTTTCCAATAAAAGCTAAGTAAACTACCTGCTATAACATTGGCTGGCTGAAGAAACTTTTTTTGCTACCAAGGATTAAAAGAAATATCGGCCAGTGGAAATGCTACTCCTGTTTTTTTTCTCTCAATAATTAATAGTTTAAATATAAATATTTTGAAGAATTAACAATTAAGTAACAGCTTCCAACATGATGGTTTATCCATTAAGATTTCCAATAATGAATACTTTTGTAGTTAAATATGAGTTTTCACAAAAATTATCAGCAGTACTCTACACCTAACACAATATCGAAAACTCTGTGATCAGGTCTTAAATTTTCAAACTTTTGCTTTCTCGACGATTGAGGTACAGCATATGGTTTTCTTGAAAATTATATATACATAATATGAATCCACTTACCCTCCCTTCTGGCTGGGAAGGTCGTTTGTAAGGGTCATAACGAGCTGTAGAAGTGGCTGCAGGTTTCTCCTTTCCACTAGAACTGCTAGGGGGAGCAGGATACTGTTGAGCAGGATAGCCTGGATATCCTGGCATGTTTGGATATCCCGGGTAATACCCCGGAGGATAACCGGGATACTGATAGCCTGGGTATCCAGCATAACCTGGGTATCCAGCGTAACCTGGGTATCCAGCATAACCTGCAGGTACAGGCTGTTGTTGAACTGCTGGCGTTGCAGGTCCTGTAACGGATATTCCAGTTCCAGATGACGGATTAGTTGAAGAGGTACTTTGTTTGCTGCTTCCTCTATGACTGCTACTTGTAGTGTCTGTCACCTGCCCCTCTTCTTCCGATGATTTAGGAGATTCAGGACCATATCTAGCCCGTCCCCTGGGCTTCTTATCTCCAGGCCACATCTTACATTAAATCTGAAAGAAAGAAAAAATTTTAATTTGAAAAGCAACATCAGCATATGAAAAACTTCATAGGAAGCTAAGTTAATATTAAAATAAATAAAATTTACAATCAGTAATTAAAAATCATACTTTCAAAATATGAACCTAAAACATTTGTGTCTAATAAAACCATGAAATGTGCCCACAAAACAACATTTTACTTCAGCATTGGCACATGGGCAAAATTGAAACAGACACATCCTTTCTCGCACACAAATCTTGTCAACACAACCTAAACTGGTCCTTCTAATGCGGTCGGACATACAGAAATAATTTTCTGCATCAATTTATGAATGTCGTGATTTTTCTTTGTTTTGATCATCGAAGAAACATGAAATTGTCCAACTTCTATTTAATATTTATGCATAGGATAGCATTTAAGTTGTAAAAATTTTGGTAATTCTTTGATTACATTCAGTAAACTTGAATAAATTTAAATTCAACTTTCAACATTAACAATGCAATAAAAATCGAGCAAAAAGCTGGCTGAAGGTAAAATCTAACCTGTATGGAATTTCTTATGAAGCAAAATAACTGAAATTAATTCAATTTGCTCCATTATCTTTAGTAACCGCAGCAAACGAAGAGAATAATAAGGGTTATAAAAAACAAGAACAGACACGCTTTAATTTTTAAACATTCTACCATTTCAATAGAACCACGCACAACGCAACAACAAAAACTACGCAGTACGATTAGCCGATTTTCGAATGACGTAATTTTGAGCCGCCATATAAACATTTTCTGAAGCTATCGTACCATCTATGATTTTTTATCTGAAAGATAATAGAATCTATGGATAGATGGAACAAGAGCTTAGTTTAGTGTTTATATGGGCTTCCATAAGCTTTTCTTTGGGTCAAAACAAACAATGTACATTGAATAGGTAACAATACAGTAATGTTGAAACAATACTGAATTTTGAGGTTAGTTTCAAAAAATTAATGAATAATCTACTCTTTTTATGTGGGAGTGAAAAAAAATTGAACCTTATAAAAAAACAAATGAACCTCAATTTGATACTGAAAACACTTGTGTTGATCTGTTTCAATTAATTTCTTAATACCTTCCCAATTTTTGGGGGGCAGAGGATGACCTTACCAGAGGAGAAAATAGACTTAAAGAACTCCTGTGGTGACGGTTTTAGGCTTGATTTAAATCACACCTTATTATTGGGCCAGTATTTAGCTTAGGAAATATATACTTATGGTTAACAAGCTGGAGAAATAAAACACCCTCACAAGCTAAAAAGGGATTATAAAAATGTTTGAAGTAAATTGACAATTTTTTAATCTTACTAACATTTGCCAATCAGCCTTAGTTTCAGTCAAGGGTTAACCATAAGTGTACACCAGGTTTAAACAGGGACCAGTAAAGATCATTTTACATCACTTATCTCGCATTCCAAAAAAAAAAAAAAAAAGCCTATTGCTTTTCTTTCTAAAAAAAATTTTGGGTTGTTTATTTGGGTGATTTAAAGAGTGATAAATAAGAGGGAAAAGAGGGAAAAAAGAAAAGCAAAAAAATGAAGGAAAATGATCCAAAGTGTATGTTAGAATGTTCCTCCAGTTAGAGAAGAAAAATACTAGCACAATAATACATCTGGATTTTCTAAAAAGAGTTTATCTGAGAATATTGAATTCGGAAGATTTTTTTTTTTAAAGGACTGGGAGTTTTGATTTCTGCCAATCCCGTAGTCGAAAACTTCTATGCAGAAAATTGAAAATTTATTTAATTTTCTATGGTCTAAAACTGTTTTAAAGTGTAAGCTTCTTCCACGAAATATTAGATTCTTCCAAGCAGGTATTTTTTTTTTCCAATTTCTACTAGACTTAGCAAACTAAGCTTCATTCTGCTTTTAAAATAGTTTTAATTTCCGTAATATTTTTTAATTTCCCAGTTAAACAGAGAGATCAGGGTTCGATTCCTCTGGGGTATAATAATTGGTGGAGACAAGGAATTTTTTCTCTCTTATACCTGAATTGAATTATTACAGTCATTGTCACTTCCAAGGTTAAAGAAGGGAAAAAAAATTGATTTTTCCGAGTAAAAAATTAAAATGGTTTCAATTTCTTTTAAAAAAAATAAAACAAATGATTTAGTTAAAAACTTTTATACAGAAAATCAAAAAATAATTAAATAACTTATATTAAGACTATTTGCTCTTTTCTCCATGAAGTACTGGAAAATTGATTAAAAAAAAAAATCTTTGAAATGATTTTCTTGCCCATGTTATATTACAAATTTAAATTTCTTGTTTTACAAATTCTTCAACTTCCAATAAAAAGTCAAGTTGACTATTTTTTACCAACTCTCTTGAAAAAGGAATTCTTTTTTTGTGCTTAGTGGAATAAGGGGCATATCTCATTGAAAAATTGAACATAGCCTTCATTAATTTTTTTTTCCCCTACAAAATCGTAAAAAGGATTATTCGTCATATTTTTTAACTTCTCAGTAAAAAAGCTATAACTGAGATTAATTGGATATTAAATTTAATGGATATATGACAAAGTACCATAAGAATATGCATATGGGGACTTGACGAACAAGTGATCGCAAGCATTTGTTTACGATATTCAATCATGCAACAAAATACGGATATAAAAAAATTCGCATGCTTTTAAGCGCTTAAAAACCCTATAATACGGAGTATTCGACATGGTCACCTCTCACTTTATACATAAAACATCGCCATAACTAAAATATTAAAATACCTGAGTTTAGGTGAGAGTATATTTAAAATATGTAAAGGGGCTTTTGAGAACGAACTCAGCATTTATGTTTTACACCATATACGGTTATGTGTATTCAAATTTAAAAAAAGGTACGACTTACCTAAGGCATCCATTAAAAAATTTTTTAACTTTATAACAAAAACGTGAATTTCATTAAATAATTTCACAATAAAAATGTTCCACTTTGACTTTACACGCGAACTGACCTAAATAAGGCTGATCTTCTATGAGGCTGACCATCGAATGCATAGAGACGAGACAGACAAGAGTCCAAGCGTGCTGCTTTTAACGTGTCAATAGAAAAAGAGTAAATAATAAAAATGGCGTCCTCGAAGGATGTGTTTACTTTTCCTAGCATGAAAACTCCAAATAAAGAAATAATTACGCCTCACAAAATATCTATTGTGATATTAATACGTGAGCAATGTTTGCTGAAAGAAAAAAGTGAGTATGTTACATTTTTAACGCTTAAGTTTCTGTTATAAAATCTTAAAATCAGTAATAATTATATTTGCCTTGCAGACACTGTGAATGCTCCTATTTTAAATGACAGTAACATGGACGAAATAATAGATACATCCATCTATAACAGGGGCTTTTGTATGCTGTCATTAAAATTAATACAAAGTCCTGACATTGACTTTCAAAGTTTAAAGGATTTACTTGCTGGGAAAAATACTGGTTTGTTATTACCTGAGAATTTTTTTTTTTTTTTTTCAACTTTTAAAATTTTTGTTATAGAAAAAAAGAAATTTGTTTTCAGAATTCAAAATAACACCATTACTCCTTGAAAAATTTAATGAACAAATTGAAGAACTGCAAAAGGAAGGAGTTGGGCTATTGTTAGATATGATTGGGAATGCAGGACGTCTTATTGGCTCAGGCATTGGACAAGTCACGAAATCCAGTGTCTTAGGGCTATTTTTAAGAAGAGTATTATTGCATTTTGATAAGCTTCCATTTTCTCAGGTATGTATTTTATTAAGAAGAGTTGAAATCATATTAGACATTTGACTATCAACAATATTTCCGATCATACAAGATTCTGTTACATTAGCTATTTTTTCCTGACCTTAATGAGAAAAAAATCTCCTATTCCTATCTTTATAAAAATTTCTTATCTTTAAAATATTCCAGTTATGTTAAAATATAATTTTTGGCATTTTTCTAGGTTGTTCAGTTATATAAAAAATTTGAAATGTATGTCGATCCAAGTAAAAATCCATCAGCCAAGGAAGAAGACAATCCGGGTAGATGGTCCAGAAAACAAGCTGAATTATTTTTCGCTCGGGAGGCTTCGAAATTGTTGTATGAAAATCCAGCTCTTCTTCAAACTCAAATTACTCAGCTTTTGCATTCAAATCCAGATTATGCAGAAGCTGTAAGTTTCATAATTGCTATGTATTAGTCAATTATCTAAACAAAAGTTTTAAAATTTTAATTGAATCAAATCTTCCTTTTCACAGCATTTTTTAAGTTTTTTGAACTGCGTAAGGAGTAAAGAATTTTGTGGCGCCAAAACAAGTTTACATCATTGTTTCGACAGAGCTTCGTTACCGCCCGATAAACCAGTTGCAACTACTAATACTAATAATCCAGTCATACAGTCTGAAGATAGAAGTTTTAGATATGCTTTGTTGAATTTATCAGCCATGCATGCTAGTTTTGGACACAGGTAACAAATGTACTTTTCAAAATGAAATATACTTATCAAAATTAGATTATGAGTTTTAAGAAGAAATTTTTTTTATTTAAAGGGAAGAAGCAGTTTGTTATTTAAAAGAAGCGATCAAATTGGCTCATAAAGCAGGGGATAGTGTCTGTCTTCAGCATTCTCTTTCCTGGTTGTATACTCTTACTTCAGAAAACAAAGAAGCTTTGATGGAAAGGTCTATGGCTAAATGCACTGAATTAGGTTTAAGTTATTTAATGTCTCTAGGTGTTCAATCGTATACCAAGTATTGTGGTTTAACCGGAGGCCGTCCGTCTGTAGTTTTCGATTTAAGTATAGCATGCGTTTTCAAACAGGTGTTGAAACTTTGAATTGAAAATATTCATCGTAAATGATTTCTTTCAAATAGGTCTTAATGAGAAGTGACGTACTAAACTGTCAGCACATGTTAAGTGAATTAGCTGCCAACTCTTATTGCCTAAAGGCAGCCTTATGGACTTTGTATGGTCAGTCAAATATGGCTTCATTATGCAGTCAGCAACTTTTGAGATTAAACAGTCAGCAAAGCGGGCCGATTTGTCTGGCAATGTGTAACGTAGGAAGAGCGTTAGCAGACCAAGTAAGTTTGAAAGTTTTACTGTTAAAAACCGTGGCTATATTTTGCACCTCGCGAGGCAGAAATATTTTTGCGCCCACCTACCCGATAATTTCTTCAATTTTTTTTAAAAGAAATCTTTCAAGATTATTGCTTTTAAGTCTCATTTCAATTTCTTTTCAGGGTGATTATGATCACAGTTTCGCTGTATTACATGAAGCTCAAGAAAAGTTCCCTAGAACAGAAGCTACAGCATGGATGGCTGGTTTTCAAGAAGTCTTGTTTATTTACTCAGCAAACGAATCAAAATATAACGATGCAATGAAAGCCATTTCATTATTAGCACCAATTCGACCGTGGGAGAGTATTTTAAGGTAATAAAAAAAAATTTGATTGCATGGACGTAAATACTCGTAAAAGTCTTTTATAGCACTTTCCCTGCTAATGATTGAAAGACTGCGCAGTATTCAATACCAAATGATTGAAATGCTGAACTAATTATTGAAACTATTTCATGGCCAATTCAAATTTTTCTTCTCTTGAATTCCATCCTTTACTTTAAATGTAAACTGATATTTACAGAAAAGCTTGGCTTCTACACTGGCAAGGAAACGATATAGACTCAATGGAATTGGCCCAAGCTACATTAGGCCACTGTCGGGAAGGATGGTACGCAGATCCGGAATTACCTCCTTTGAAAGTTAGAGCTTTGGTTGCTGCTGCTGAAACCCTCAGACCTGGCGAAGCTCTCGGCTGCCTTTTTCATGCGTTGGCTCTTGCCCAAACATATTATCTTCATCACCTAGCAGCCTTTATCACTCTTCACATAGCAAACATACAGGTAAGATTTCTTTTTCTATATTTAAACAAAAATTGACTTCGATTTATTAACTTTGCATTAATTTTTTTTTCTAGCTTAATTTATGCTTACCTAATAGAGCATTAAAACTGACTGAAACATCATTACCGACAGTTTTGTCACACGGTAACGTGCAAGCCAAGGGGAGAGCTTTGTTGCTTTTAGCTCGATGCCGTTTAGCTGCTAGAAAAAGTCATAGATTTGTCGGTTTGCAACAAACGATTTCATTATTATCGTTGTCTCAAGACTTGCTCCGGAAAGCCAAAGATTTTGTGAGAGTTAAGCACTGTTACTACTTAAAAGTAAGAGATTTTTTTTTTTAAATCTGCATCCTTAATATCCATATTGTGTACTAATAAAATAATTTTTTCTTGTAGGCTTTAATATATAACGAGTTAGGGTCTGTAGCGGAGCGAAATAAGTGCTCTTATGAATTTAGGCAACTTGACATGAATTATTCAAGTCCGCCAGCTTTCATCTCCAGTTTTTAAGAGGAAACTATAAGTCGATCAAAATAATAATTATAAATAATTTATTATATAATTGTTTAATAATAACAATAATTACACTCATATTTTAAATATCACTTTCTTCTGACTTTTTTGTCTTTTCAGCATTTTTTAATATTCTACACAGTCTTTGACCTATTTGTTTAGGATACTGATCATTTTTGATGAGATACTCTTTACTTTGATGAATTACAGCACCATATGATAATTGGTAATTGCACAGCACATGAAGAGGTTGCAATAATTTTTCCTAAAAAGAAAAAGTAACTTTTAAGGGCAAAATTAATAAAAGTTTAATTTTTTATTCCTTTTTATAACATGTCAAATAAGGTGAAATATGAGTTCTTTTCTAAAAAAGGCAGAGTGTGTTTAAGTTTGAATCGAAGATATTGTATAATGGTTAAGGCAATTGCATTTCTAGCTGCTGAAACAGCTAAATATTTTTTATGTTATTGCTAATGTACCTGAGTGTACTCCTATATGATTTACATTCAGTTTCTAAAAATTAAAACCACAGAATAGGAGCAACAAAAATTGAAATTTATCATGCCTTTACAACCTTGAGTGAACCATATAGCACACAACATATAAAAATGCAAAAAAGGAATAAGCTCCTGACAGCTTTATCTCATAAAAAATTTTCTTTAAGAGTAAGTTGCTTTGTCTGAATTTTCGGATTAATAATGAGTCTCTGACAGGTATGTAGCAGTATTTTCAAAATAACTTTAATTCAAAGGGATTCACCAAAACTTTTGTGTATACATATAACATTTGGATGTATACCAGAGCATCAGGCAGCTAAGTAGCTGACCAGAAGCAGCAAGCTGGGATAGATCTGTGATTCAAATCCACTATTTGGGCACCTCAGGAGTATTCTATTAACTGGACTCATTGCTATTACAATCATTAAGAAGGGGGGACACTATGACCTTATTTTAAATTTTTATTTTTAAACATTCCTCAAAGATCATAACAACACACAAGAGTAAAAATTTTTTTTAAAAAAAATTTTTACACTTTTTTAACTCTATTTTTTTTTTTTTAAATTTTTACTCTTGTAGTCAGTGTCCCCCCTCCTTTCTTAATTGAATAAATGGTTGTTTATACCTGGGATTTTAAGTGCATTGCATAGTGTTCCTTGATATTTGGTGCATATAAGGTTTTTTCCTTGCTAGTCAAATAATATAACGTTTTCAACTGTCACTTTAAGAGAGTAAAAGTCCAACTGGTTATCAACTGGCGGACGTAGCTTAATGGTAGAGCACTCGCCGCGATAGTGAGAGATCGGGTGTTCGACTACCTTGTACTACCGTCTTTGGCCAGGTAAAAATTTTACTGTCGTGTGTTGTTATGATCTTTGAGGAATGTTTAAAAATAAAAATTTATTACAATCATGTTTACTCATCGAACATAAAAAAACTTCTTGTCTTAAAGTAAAAAATAGATCCTTTAGAAAGAATGAAAAAAGCTTCAAAATTAGACTGCAAAACACACCATTAAGATAGATTAATATAAATAAAGATATACCTGAAATTCTGGGTTATCTTCCAACAAACTTAAAGCTCGGGCAACAGTTTCCAGTGTAGATAAGCACCCTTCTGTTGGTTGAGTCCTAATCACATATTCGCTATTTCCCCCAATCATTAATTTAACTTGCTTCATATTGTGAAGAATGGGACTATTATTGTACATTGCTTTTGCCTGAGGCCAAGTACCATCTATTAATATTAAATTATAAGTCCCTTGATTTATGCTCGGTTTCACAAGTTGAATATCAAGAGCATCTTTTGTAGGATACAACAGAAAACTGTTTGGATCCTGTAAAATTTTTATCAAGTTTTCATGTTTTCTTGGAAATTTCTTCCCTTTAAAAATTAAACAATGATTAGGATCTAAAGCTAATGACAACATCGGGGCAGTTCTGAGACATCTTCTCTCTTCTGCTGGATGCTGAAGAAGGACTACACGCCCTTTCGGTTTAAGTCGTTCCTCCGGTAATCCAGAACACCAACAGACTGTACTGGGCCGTCTGAAAATCCAAAAAATTATTTTAAATAAAATATTTTGACATATTTATGTTGACAAACATAACCTGACCTGCAATGATTGCACAGCTCCCGTTTTTCTGGAGGCTCTGCTGGTAAATTGGACAGATCCTCCCAAATATTAGATTCGTCCTCTAACATGCTTAACAAAAATAAGCGCTATCTAAGCATGGCAAATATAAGTCATTTACAATTTTTAAAATGTAATTAGGCTCGTGAAGTGATTTAAATTAGACGCTAATGCCACGTTTTTTTTTTAGTCCGCCATGACAACACAAGATTCGCGGGAGAAAAAATGAAATATTTCACTGGCCACTAGGGGCGCTCGCGCTGTTCATGATTATGATATATGGTAACTTTAGCAGATTTCGAATTAGCTTGGATTTTTTTGGTTAAGTTAGGTGAACAAAAGAGAGCAAAAAGGGGCGAAAGTATGCTGACCAGAAAGTCAGTTAGAAACAAAGCAGCTGTTCCTCCAACCATTCATGAATATTTTTCTGTATATTATCAACATACTGTTTCCTTCCATTATAAAAGAACAGTGTGATGGAGGACAATTTGTATAAAATCTTGAAAACAACAGGAAGTAAGGTAATTAGTTATTAATGATCAATGATCAATTTTACATACATTAACTTATTTATTTTAGTACGAAGTTTTTACAGCACTGAGTAATTCATTTTCATTTTTTAAACTTACAAGCATGCTTCATGCTCCAAAGTTTTGGGTATAGAATTTCCTGAGTCCTGCTTATCTTTCAAAACTGTAAGGGTTAAGTTGTTGACACTGTTTGTGGTTTGATCCTTGGGATTCGATAATTCTTTAAAAATTCAGTCCGCACCACTTTTAAATTATGATCATTCTTCAATAATTTGGCTGTATTATCCTTTGTGCTACTTCTTAATACAATATTAAAGACTTTATCATCCTTAACAATTTCAGAAGCACTGTTGTTCAACCGTCTTAATTCAGTTCTTGAACTTTTATTATTTTTCAAAATTTTAGACATTGCATTTTTGTCAGTTTTTGATGCTAACCTTTTTTTTGATGAAGCTTGGGCCTCCATTCTTCTTGCTATTTTGTTCTTAATAATCTTTAAATTACGGCTTTTGTTAATCAGTTGTAATAGGTTTATAATCTGCATGTTTAATTCAGGGGGGAAACTGAAGGTTAAAGAGTTTTTTAGTTTACACTGCAGTTCACTCACTACCCCGTGTAATTCTTCATGAAGTTTTAAGTTACTTTCTATCAGATAAATTTTTTTACAATAGGTACATTCATATTTCACTTTTGACCCACTTAAGCGTGTATTATATCTTAAATTATCTTTCCCCTGTCCCTTTTTATTTTGTTTCACACTATAAGTTAGTCTGGAGCTGAATGGAGCTGAATTTTTTCTCATGTTAAACTACTTTTGATTTTTGAACTAAAAAATAAAATAAAACACTAACACAATAAAGCACTGTTTGAACTCTGTTTAAGCTGGTAGGCCTGTATTTATTTTTTTAAAGTTGGAAATGAAAACTAGATGAAAGTATTTTTAAAAGAAATAAAATCTTAATATCAACAAAACAAACAAAAAAAAAATTAAGAAGCAAATTTCTTTTATTTTCAGAAACTTCTTTTATTTTCTTCTGGTGAAATAATAATAAACAAACAAATGGTAGGTGACGTTTTTTTTATTTTAAATTTAATCAAAGGCGTGAATCAACTTGCTTAGCACAACACAAATGTATATGAATATTATTTACAAGTTGGTTCAAATATGTCATCCTTCTTAACTACCAAAATATAAGCGAAAAAAAATTTTTTAACGGATTGCGTAACTTCTAAATGTTTAAGAGCATTCATGAATATTTTTTAGGGTTTTCCGAAAAATTTTGAAATTTTGAATTTAAGGGGATTTTATAAGTTGTTTGAAATCGTGGCGGCTTGAAAAGGAGCAATATGAAAATGTTTCGTCAAAAGTTAAACATAAACATTCTTTTTCATGTTGCTCCTTTCCAAGGCGCCATCCAATGTTAAGCATTTTTTTTTATTTAAGATTGTTTAGCTCATGTCCTATTTTCGAAACAAATGAGAAAATCGCCCACATTTTGGGTAATTTTATTTTTTTGGAAAATGGTTTTTCTATTCGGATGTGTACGCACGCATCTCATATGCAGCCGTTTTTGTAATTCTTGATTTTACTCGATGTGCTTAAAATGGATATTACAAAAATATTTTTTTTAATTTTCCAAAATCTTTCTGGTTATTTTCAGAATTTTACATGGATGTAAGACTTCTAGTAATATTCTCAGCGCTTTGCATTTAGCAGAAGTATACTCTCTTGTAGCAGAATTTTTGTTCCTTTATTTGAATGAATAAACACTCTATTTTTTTTTATTTTGATGTAAACTTACACCTTACAAAGTGAAGTGTAATGATAAAATTTAGACTTATTTCGACGAAATCTAACTCAAACATATATATTACAAAAATTCGTGAATGGGTGACAATTTTCATGTGCAAATACACGTGTAAAAGTTATCATTGCGTTACCGTTAAAGCCATCAAAATCCAATACGGTTTTTTTTCTTCTCTTTCCTTTTCTTGACTACAGAAACGAAATCGAATTTTCAGAGAATTTTCGTTTATATACAGACATCCAGCCATTTTAAAGTGGGATATCATTTCTGATTAAGAAATCCTCTTTTAGTAAATCTGAATTCAATCAATTTTTATGCCTCCGGCGTTTTTCATCTGGAGTTTTCTACTGTATTTTTTGATTTCTTCCAGATGATGATATCCATGGATCGTATATAAAAATAATTTAATTTAACTCAAAGATTACTTAGGGACATATTTTTTTGAAGCGGAAAACTGGTTTCCCGAGGAGGAAAAAGGAAAATGAAAAAAGAAAAAAAAATTGTATATATCAAATATTGATTTTTAAATTTATACAACAGAAAATATCGTCGTTTTTTTTTCTGAACGTAATAACGGCAGAGCCCATCATTAGCCGCTTTAGAGAGATAACGAAAGGAAATGCAGAAAATAGTTTTCCATTGACGGAGAGAATTAAATCAAGTATTCATTGAAATTCATCGGGAAATTCAATACAATACCGCAAGGCAGATTCGTTATACCATTTTCTCCCAACCGTCGCAAATGCTTCATAGCATAATTGACAAAGCATGAAAGGTTCTTACCTATTTCAATTCGTAGAAATTTTTAAAGGAAAGCTTTAATCTTTTTTGTACATCTTTTTTTCCTCTTGCGAAATCTTTTACAGAGATTCTTGGAATTTATAGTACTTCTTTTGAATTTTCCAACTTTGTACAGTTTTGAAAAAATAATTGTGTGTTGTTGTTGTTGATTTTTTTTTTTTCTTTTTTCAGTTTCTCGTGATGTTCGCTGTAATGCTTTTATAACTTTTATTTTTTGTTTCAGATAAGGCGACGATGTAGAAATTCGAATGAGATTAAAAGAAGGTTCGTGTGCAGAGTGTTGACGGAAGCAAAAGTTCGTTTATGTGCCTTTCAATCAAAAGAAAAGGTTGCACATTTAAGTAAACACAACATTAAACATCAACTTCGTTTTGATTGGCATTAACACTGAATTGAACTAAAATATTATATGGTTAGCTAATGAGCGGATGAGCGGATGTTCAAATATTGTAAGTATAAACGGAATTGAAAGCCTATAAAGTTTTGCGGGGTCGCACACTTCGTAGGCATGTTTAAAAGAAAAAGCAAAGATCCTATAAATTCTTACTGCTGCTTATAAAAAGGGGCGGGGTTCAAAAAATAGTACATATGCACTTTTAAGTGCGACTTGCTCTTGCGATTTAGTACAATAAAAAAATGTTCTTTAGAAAAAAATCTGTAAAAACCTTATGTAATAATAGGTGGGGTAGGCTTAAAAAATTCTTACCTACTGTTGATTTCGACGTCAAAAAAGCGACCAAAAAAAATGCTACGTAATATGTGTCCGACCTCTATATTGTTGATCACTTAATTTTTTTTGTTTATAGATCCGGAGGAATGAATGATTTAATTGTTTATATTAATGTTAATGAGTAGTTAATCAAATAGGAAAAAAAAGCCCGGCACAGACCGGTCTACCCTCCTTAGCGAAATAGCCTAAGTCCATTTATTTTCGAAATGGAGTTTATTTGTTTTGTTTTTTAAAAACCATGTATTGTTTATATTACTCCAAAACAAAACAAATGAACTCCTCTTCGAAAATAAATGGACTTAGGGACTATTTTGCTCAGTGGCGTAACGGAGGGGGGCGCAGAGGGTGCAATGCGCCGGGGCCCCTTTAATTATCATGAAATTTTAAAAAAATCGTGTATAGCCCAAGCCCAATGTTAAAACTTTGCACTCGACATTCTCAAAAAAAAAAAAAAAAAAACTTTTGATAATATTTTTTATTTTTAAAATTTTTGCACCAGGGCCCCCGGATTCTCCTCTTGGCCATTAATTTTGCGTCATGGGCGCCTAAAATTTCCCAGTTTTAGTAATGTCCGAAAAAAATTAAAATTTTATTTTTTTGCAAAAATGGTCTTTTCATATTCGTATTTTTATCCAGAATAAGAAAGTGATGTTATAAATTATACATCTTATCTTATCTCATCTCATCTCATCTGTCGAATATGATAAAAACCAATAAAAAAAAAAAAAAATAATAATAATAATAATTAGCAAAAAATGCTGTAACCACAATTTTCTCAAAATTTCCGCATATTTTTGACCTACAGTATACGATAAGTAAATTCTGCCTATATTTTCGTGATCTGTATAAAAATCTGAATAAGAAGCGACTAGTTTCACGAAAAAATAAAATGTTAGATTTTTCGTTTTTTTTTTTTTTTTTTTTTTTTCAGGAATTAGTAAATTTTCAGGCCCGGCCCTCATGAACACGGCTAAAAGAACCCCAAAAATTCTGGGAAAATTCTGGCAATCTTATTTCGGTTACTATAAAAAAACTGGAAGTGAGTTCACTGAAATTTAAGAATTCGTAAAATAAAATCCTCTTTAGGGCTTTCGCCGGAATGCGATGATAAGCTCCTAACGTGGATGCTGGAAATAATATCCAAGAGAAAAAAATCTGACTTTAAGTATTTTTTGCTACGATTCAGCTTGTTTCTATGATTTCTATGTATCCGCTCTATAATTTTCAATCGCAATACATGCCTAAAAAAAAAAAAAAAAAAAAAAAAAAAACAGCGGGGCCATATTGCAGTAGTCCTGTGTTAAATTCTCCACTTTTGAAACACCCTACATCATTTAATTGGAGTAATTCGAAATTCTAATCTCTATCCAAAGCGATTTTAAATCGATTTTCCAATCGATTGATTTAAATGGCTAAAACTTTTAATTAGACATAGTTAATGTATTTCGCTTTTGAGAATCCTTTTTATGTCGATTACAAGCTCGTTAAGTGCAATACCGCGGGGAAGAAAAAAAGAAAAAAAAAAAAAAGATACGGGAAGGTCACACTGTATACTTTGAAAAGAGGGAAAATCTTCATTAACTTGCGGAATATGCAAAGGCTGATATATGGGATTCGGGTTTCACGACATCGTCTTTGTTCCTCACATAGCTTTGTTTTTTGCTAAATAGTTATGACAACTTATGAAACATTAATGAGGTTTTATATATGGGAATAATCAAGTTTCCTCCACGTTTTGAAAATGCGCTGCAAAACTTCTTGAGCGTTTAAAATCGTTTTTTCTTTGCTGGAAAGTAACAAAATAAAGGAAATGATTTGTAAAGCAGAAACTGTCAACGTTGTTAAATCGTTTTCGATTTTTTTCTCTCCTTTGTTTCCCCCATGATACGAATCCATCATTGGGTTTCGTTGACGGAACAGCCCGCTTTTTTTTTCTCTAGGCTTTTTTTTTTTTTTTTTTCTTCAAAGGAAATATGCAACAGGCTATGAGATAAACTTCTTATTTAGAAAAAGTAAAGAGAAAAAGAAAGGAGAAATGGCGATAATTACATTGCGCCAACAAGCAAATGGTAACTGCTTAACAAAAACATTCTTTCCATCTATTGCTTAAATGGGTTAATAGGGTTAATAATAAAATCTTGATTATACAGGAGGAGAGAAAGTGAAAACATCGTAGAGACACGCTTTTTTTTTCTTTCTTCCCTCTCTTTACCTCATTCCCACTTTCAAGGATTTTATGAGCTGGAAAAAGCAAGATCAAAAATTCTTTCTTTTTTCGAGTTTGTTGTAAAACCCGTAAGGGTTTTGCTTATAAAAAAAAGATAGGCTTGTGTTTGCAATCAGTGCCACATTAAACATAGTTCAATTATGGAATATTAAGGACGTTGAGGCAGAAGCAGGGCTCTGTATTTTCTCTAAAATGTCATTATTTTTGCCTTTAGGGCAGGTCATAAAAAATCGATATTTTTGAGCATAATCATTAAATTCTATATTTTTTTGAAAAGAAAAATAATTTGGCCATTTTTTTTCTTTTGTAGGCCCATCACCGTTATCATATTGAATTTTTGAAAATGATTGTAAAAATTTTCGGGCGCAGTTTTCGGCCTTTTGCAGGGAAATGCAGAAACACAGAAATGGAGAGGGAGTTTTCTTCTTTTACACCGTAGAAAAGGTTTTTTAAAATGTATACTGGAGGAAGAAGGAATTAATCACTGATGATTTTTCAAAAAAAATGAGAACTAAGTAATAAAACGTAAAAACAGATTGTGGTGCGGCTAGTCCTGTGGTTTGAAATCTTTATTTTTTTTAATTTTTGAATTTATTTTTAATGTACTTTACCCAGGGACGTAACGATAAATTTTCGGAGGCGACAAACCGAATTTTGCCCACTAAAAAAAAATTAACGACTGCGATTTGTTTAAAAAAAATATTCCAAAAAATTGCCGACTGCTATTAAATTAAAGTTATTTTAATTACACCGAAACTTAAATTCAGAGTGTCTACTGACTAATGAAAACAAAAATATAACACATTTATAGGACTTTATAGGACCATTTTTTAGAAAATACATAAACTCAAAATAAGGAGCTTTCTTCAAGACTTTCTCCAGAGCAGGAGGGTTTCTTAGATAACTTCTATGTTGTTGTGCCATTTAAAACCTAAAGTTACTTAATCTTCGTTTTGTGTAGACAAATTTTGTAAAAAATTTTATGAAACAATGAAAAATTAAACCAACACAGGTCTATAACAATTTTTTTTTTTTTTTTTTGAGATTTGGCCACTTTGCTGACTGCAACTACCACATAATTTTTTTTTGACGATTTTGCCAATTTACCGACTGGCTTTCCATTTGCCGACTAGAACTACCACGCCCCCCTCGACCCCCCGCTTGCTACGTCCCTGACTTTACCTTATTACTTGTTTTTTTTTTGTTGAAGTCATTAAATTGATATTTATAATTTCTCTAATTTTTACCTCTTTTTTCAGTGCTAGCCCTGCAGATGCGATGTTGAGCCTTTAGGAAAGCTAAGCAGGATAGCTTTGTTAAAAAATGTGATCTCTCAGAGGGACTTATCGATATTCGAATCAGGGGTGCGAACGGGTACAGTTTTTGAAACGATTTCTTAAGTCCATGATGGCATTTTGTATTCATAACTTTCAGACGTGCCTAGATTGTTGTTGGACTTGCTTCAGCTTGCTACAGAGCATGTTGTAAGAAAGTTTCTGTAGGTGACAAAAGACCAAGGGTATTAGGCGGCGGGCCGCCACCCCCCCCCCCCCCCGTGTCGTGTAAAAAATTTTCAATTTTAAAAATTCAAAATTAGAAGACTACCAATTTTTTTTTTTTTTTTTTTTTTTTGACCTTGAATGAACTTTAAATTTTGGGGCGGAGAGGAAAGAGAGAATCAGAAGCAGAAGCAGGTACAGTCTTGAAAACTGGAAAGGAAAGAGGTATTTGAACTTTGCTTTGAAAACGTCACTACCTGATAAAAAGACCAAAAGCAGGCAGCTGAAGGAAAAACGTGCCTAATGAAGAAAGTTGCAAATCAGAGAAAACAATTTTTACCGAATAGAAAAGGAGAAGAGAATAAAAAAAAAAGTTTGCAGAAGTCTTTGACCGGATTAAAGAGATACCTTCGGGTATCCTTTCTTAATGAAAAAAAGTATTCAAAAAACAATGCAAAAATTTCTTGGAAGGTTATTTTTAAACATTGATATTTTTACAACCAGCATTCAATGGACCAGACAAATCTTTTTCAAAATATCCCAGGGAAAAAAATTAAAAACAATTTCTCAAGCTTAAAATAAGTTTCTAGAAAATTTCTTTCTTGTCACCTAGTTGATCGAATTTTCTCTCTCTGGGTTACAAATTTTGGGCACTAGGTGACATAAATGTCACCCAGTTCTTATGTTACAACATACTCTGGGCTTGCACTGAAAGTTCAAGTACGGTACTTGCAAGATGAACTGATGGGCGAGTTTCTTAGCTCTCATCTGAGTTCTCAAAGTAGCATGTCCATATGCTGCTAAAAAGTATTTGATTTTTTTCACAAACAGAGCTTGTGCCATTTAGCGTATCTGAATAAGGCTCTATCAGTTACAGTGTGTTTAGACGTAGAGTTTTTTTGATAAAAAAAAAAAAGGAGACCTTAAAGACTTTTTGACAAAAATTATCTAAGTAAGGAAGCAACGATTTTCAGCGGATGAAAGTTTTTACGACAAAAAAAGGTGGAAAAATTCAAAAGAAGCAAAAAAAGGTTTTTTTAAGTCGGCATTTAAGTATTTTGTCATTTGAAATCTGAAAACCCTGATCAGTTAAGTTGCCCACGCTTTTTAGGTCGTATGTTAGTATGTAAGTTACGTTCGGTTGCAAATATGCTAATGAAGCTAGGAAATAGAGGGAATAGACGCTTCCTTGTAGCAGATTAAAATTCCAGGAAAAATGTGGAATCTAGATATCTGGGACTTTCTTCGAATATGTCTATTTTCAGGAGAGCACCTACGGATATGTTTCCGGGATTTTAATATTTTGTCTTTTGAGAAACTAAACCAATCACTTTGTTTCGATTTAGGTTAGAACCTTGGTTCTAACCCGACGATTTTATTCTAGAAAAAAATTGCGGAAGATTTTCTTGGTGCAGTAGATGTTCAGGAACAGTGATTTAGTTTAGGACAAAGTTTCACCGGAACGAATAGCGGTTTTTGTCTAATACTCGATTAAGAAACAAAAAAAAATTCAAATTTTAGCTATCTAACGAAAATTTTTGATTTATTCTTGTGTATTTGGTACAAGTTTCAACTTGTTTCAAGTAAATACGAACCCAAAAAACGACATCAAAATTTTTGGCCCACAAATATTCTTGTCCGGCCGCACATATATCTTCAGACAAGTTCAAGCTTGCACTAAAAATTCTAGGATACACCAAAGGAGTCCCGTCAGACACCTAAAATTTAGATTTTCAACCTTAAATCGAATGATAGACAAAACAGCCGTCCCTGCTGGTATTCACTGAAGCTTCGTTTTTATTGTGGTAAAATGATAAAATCATAAAAACTTATTTAGTTCTGCTGTGTTTAGGTCTGTGCCGAACCTGAGAAATTTTAGGGGACTTAAAATATTTGAAAGGTCGTCAAATGGCCCCATAAGTCATTAAAGTTAAAGGTATTTTCTGGAAAGTAGCAATTTTTAGAACAAGCGCAAAATGAAGTTAGTGTTGCTTAGACTCCCCCGGTCACTGATCATCCTTTTTCTCCCAATTTTGTTTGATATCAATAACAAAATATTTTAAATCGTAAACTATTCGCGCCTATTTTTTGCTTATTTTTCTGATTTAATTATTTTTTCTTTTTTTTAGGCCAACTACTAGAAATGAATCTTCGACGCTGAATACCGTTGACTGGTCCGATTGCTGAGGCGTGGATTAAGACTTTGGATTACCCGAAACTTATGATAAATGGCAGACCCAAAAACAAGAGAGATAAAGCAAGAAATCGAACGTAGGATATTGATCGGCAATTCGAGAAACCGACTTGAGAGAAAACGATCCGCTATAAACGTTTAAAATTTCCACGGAGGTAAAGCAAAATTGCTCACTTAAAAAGCCGAAAGAAACAGTAAAACTAAACGCTAACGTCTTTTAAAAAATCGTTTTTTCTATATATATTTTTTTTCTTTTTTTTTTTTTTAAATTTCACCTGTCATTTACAAAAAACAAATAAGCCAGGTGATGCAATGCAAAGTGCATTCGGACAAAGGAACAGGTTGCATGAAGGGTTTTTGAAATGACGGTTGCTGAGCACGATGCAGGTTCCACACGAGGCCTTTTCCCTTTGGTTTTTGAGGAAGAGCGCGTAGGATGTTTTTTTTTTTTTTTTTTTTAATTCC
The DNA here is from genome assembly GCA_037577465.1 of Liposcelis bostrychophila. NCBI lineage: Eukaryota > Metazoa > Arthropoda > Insecta > Psocodea > Liposcelididae > Liposcelis > Liposcelis bostrychophila. Next base: position 13,485,249 of record CM075210.1, read on the forward strand.
TATCTCTTTTTCCCTGCTTTTAATTTTTTTATTCACGGATATAAAAGAGATCGAAAGCTGGTACACAACCTCGTTCATTTATTCCTGGTCGGGTTTTTTTCTTCAAGAGAAACGTTTGAAATGAAAAGCACCGGGGATTAGCAGGTCTAATTACGATAATAATTAATGATTTTTTTTCTGCCTCGGATCCAAAGCGATTAATTTTAATCTTCTTTTTTAATTTCCACGGAAAAATATTTCGACAAAAAAAAAAAAAAAAAAAAAAAAGATCTGAAACGTTCTTTATAAAAATATTATTCTTTTTTTCATTTTAACGATAGGAAAAAAATAAAGGAAAAAAAAACATGAAATACAGTAAACAACGTTGGTCGATAAGTCTTTTCCCTGAGAAAATTGAGGAAATTTTTTCCATACACAACATGTTGGATGGTTGCTGTTAAGATGCGTTTGTATCACCTGTGACATTTTTTTTTTTAAATGCGATCAACATCTGTCTTTGAGAAGAAAAATATATCAGTCGATCTCTGCGGTTGATTGTCTCGAGGCAAATCCGCTTTCACTTTAAGAAACAAAGGAAGCAGCTGCTTTTTTGTGTCCCAATTAATAATCCCCAAAAGCTACGAAAAATAAAAATAAATAAAAAATTTTAAACATTACAACTGATTTTTATTCGAATAAGTAAATTTTCAAATAATTATTATTACTCGATTGCTTTGCGTGTGTGTTAGTTTGAAACGAAAATACCAACCTGTTGAAAGCTTTATAAACGTTATTAATTATAGCAGGGACAGTTGATAACAATCAGAGGAAAGCATGTGGGGATTTTAATCGTTGTTCCGTAACAAAAGGCAAATATATTGCTCATGACAATTGCAAGAAAATATTGCCTGAATTTTTTGATATGTACTCAAAAAATAAAATAACAAGTTTAATTTTTTATTAAATCCCAAATAACATTGGTTGGTTGAATAACCATCCCAGCAACGTTGTTCCCCGACGTCTAAAGACGGTCGGTGTTAACGGACATTATTACGTTGAAATGTCCGGCCTAAATAACGGTCCTAGGCAACGGTTGAAAAAACGTTTTTTCAACTACGCCCTTGACTATAAACCAACTATGAAAAGAAAAGAAAAGAAGAAAAAAAAAGAATGCATTTTGATATGACTATTATAGCACCAACATGAAGAGTATCGTATCTTTTTCTCTAAATAAGTATTATCATAACGCGAACTTATCCCTAAGTATTACGGAACACTACATTTTACTCGTCTATTATAAATTTGGAACTTCTATATATAGTGCAAAAGAGCAAAGCAAACTGTACGCCAAATACCTAATTTTTTGTCTTAAAAATCAGATTTCAGGTATTTTTGTGCACTATTAGTTTTTTTTATATTTTATAGACCTGTTAAAGGTCCTCAAGTTGAGATTTTGCGATTTTATATTTTGACTTTTCCAAAATCCGGGAAAACTTTTCCCATAAGCTAAACATTAAAATATACATAACGAAATTAGACGTTATTTAAACCGACTGCCCGGGTATTGGTTAGTAGTTAACGTTGTCTTGTAGTATTATTCAACCTAGTTGAAAAAACTTTCGTTTAATCGAAGGTTGATTTTTGGGCTCTGACGTTGTTCGTCGCAATTCAACGTTGCTGGGATGGTTATTCAACCAACCAATGTTACTTGGGATACATGGGACATTTTGGAATTTTTTCAAAGTTTTTTCTACATTAATAAAAACTTCGTTTTTTTTTTGTTTCAGGATATGAGAGGCATCCTTAGTCTGCATATACGTTTTTCTACCTTTTTTCATGGCAGCCAAAAGTTTGTTTATAATTACCGATTAATACGCTTTTACCGTTAACGTAGCGTCTTTTGCCATATAATCTTTATCGGTTTAAATCAAAATCGGAAATCATTTAAAGAGAAGCATGGGGTAGAGCAGTAACAGTACCCATACTATCAAAAAACTGGAGAGTAGGAGAAATTGAGGAAGATGTCGCGAATACCGGAAAAGGTAATTTTCATCTACAATTTTGAATATGGATTTTATGAATGAGGGCCACATCTGCGACACTTTCCCGCCAGGTTAGCTTGATGTACTAAACAGTTATCAATAAAAAACTGACCATTTTTAATAATTATTTATTTTAATTGGTTACCTTTAAAGACGTCCAGCCTCATAGCGAAAAAGTTTTGCAGCTGCGGTCCTCGTTTTTATAATTTTGTTTTTAATTCTCCTGATCTTAATACTGTATTTTTATTTTCATTTTCAGAATTGAGGTTCGTTGAGAAATTTTCTTACGTAGAGGCGTTTAAACAAATTTTGGTTTAAGGATTAAATTTGAAAGATCTTTGTCGACTCGAAATTTCCGTTTTTCAAGTTTCATATTAAACACCGAAACGCTTGGATTTTTGAGAATTCGGAGCGGGAAATTGGAGTGTAGAGTGTAAGGAACCAGATCTTTATAATGTATTTTTTTTCGGATGAGTTTTTGAGGGCTCTGCTCCTTACAAGAAGCTTTCAATATGGTACAGGCAGTTACCTTTAAGTTTGCATTAATCAGTATTAGAAATATGCTGAATGACAGGTTTAATATTATGATGCATGATACTTCATCGAAATTTTACCAGTCGGCCAAAATTTTTGACCATCTTTCCAGCTTATCTACCGACCTTTAAAACCTTTAAAACCTTTAAAAATCTTGAATTTCAAACATAATATTCAATAAAGACCCTGATAATTTAGAACTTGTAGTTTTTCTGGAAGCCAATTTTCGCAACTATTAATATCTTTTTTTTTTCGTCGCCTTTTTTCTAATTAAAACCAGACCCATTCTGGAATTTCTTTTTTAAATTTAAAAAACGTTACTTTTTACCTTAGCTTAAAAGGCTGTCACTTTTTACCTTAGTTCTACCTTGCTAAAGTAGAGCATGTCCTTAAAAAAAACCTTTATTTTTTTCTAAAAATGAGCCTTGAAACCCAGAAAAAACCTTAAATTTCAAAAATGATTTTCAGTAGACACCCTAATCTTTCGTTCTCTACTTATCTCATACCTCTTGTTCAATATAGCATCGTTTCCATTTATCACTTTAGTTAATCATCCAACTCATTTTGCTCTATAAATATTTTTAATGTAAAGAGTAAAAAGGTTTCCCTACGAAATAAGGCCATTACTGAGTTTTAAAGTTTTTTAACTGGATATTTAATCATCTTTTAATGTTCATTGAGTTGGTAGTTGGTATGTTTCTTACATTGCACATTGGTGTATGTTCCATGATAATTGGCCACAAATTATGCTAGTATAGGCTTAAAATTTTCGCAATGAATCAAATCTGCTGATCTTCTGTACAAGAAAAAGCTCTCATTAATTGAAAGTACTCAGCATTTGGCATTGAATACATGGATTTTTTTTCTTTTGTTTTGGAAATCTTGAAAGAAAGTAAATAAATGAATAAGTACGTAATAATACAAATGCTAGAAGAAAAGGATTTAATTGTACATTTTTTAAAATTTAAATAATTGATTTGCGACAAATATTTGAAGCCTCTTCAGTATCCGTCAATATTTTAAAAAAAAAGAAAGAAATTAACTAAAGTGAATTGGTCCTGTAATTTAAGCGCAGTAGGTACCAATATTTTTTGTGAACCTTGCACGGAGAAAAAAAAGAATAACAGGACAAAGAATATGCCCGAAGCTACGAGAGAAGACAGCGGTACCCGTCCGGTAATCATCTGCTTTACTAGATAAATGATGAGATCCGCATCTGCTTCGCTTCGAAGTGTCCGATGCCGGTCGCGTGCCGGCTGCTATATATAATATTACAAGAATTAGCTAATGAAGCTCTGCATCTGCTCATGATGCGTATTATTTATTTCATTTATTTATTTATTTTTCCAAAATATGTATTACAGCCATCACTGGCAGTTCCAAAAAGTTTTTATGTCAGACATACAACGATTGTTTCTATAATTCAAATGACGAGTGAGTGATGATCATTGACGGTGAAAGACTATTGGGATTCGTTGAGGCACGCTCGAAATGACACGAGTTTAATCAACCAAATAAACCGCAGCAACCACCTCGGATGTACAAACAAAAAGCATATTCAATATCGCATGTCTAAGTCGGAAGTTGCGTAAATGGGAAAGTACGAATTTATATGAGCAGCATATTTGCGAAACGCAATTTTCTGGAAGTCAGAAATATCTGTTCATGATGACGATTTTATTAAATCGTGACAAAAAAAAAAACGAAAAAACACCTTTTACCTTGTTTTAACAACTTTTGAACACCAATGATGTATCATTTGAGTGGTTTTGCTGGCCACCTGCCTCCCGTCGAATGAAGAAATAGACGCCATACGGCAGATAATACCTGTTTCGAATTAAAATACCTGTCGAACCGAAGACACGTTGACTTTTAGGAACCATTTAAAACTGAATATTTAATATCGTCTTATAAATATCCCAGATCGTTCGTTAAAAAGATACGAAACGGTGTGTATTAAATAGTGGTGAAACAAAAAAAAGCAGCAGATGAAACCTGGAAAAATGCAACAAGAGGTTCTATACGATAGGGAAGTAAAATGTCGCCGTCTTGAGTGTAGAGAATTTATTTTCATTTGGGTTTTGTCGTTCTTTCGTAATTAAGAACAATGTTTCTTGGTTACCGCAAAAGGAAGCCAAGAGGAATGGGAAACTAGATCATATGGAGTTCTAAATCACTCCGGAGGTTTTATAGCGAGGGAAATTTTGAAAGATAAGCTACTATAATTTTAACTTTCTAATTTTATTTATCTTTTTTTATTTCAGATTTCTGAAATCCTTCGAAATGAGAGATTCCGTCACAGATTGTAGATTTCATCGTAGATGGTAAGTAAAAATGCTTATATGTATTTTAATAGGAAGAGATTAAGCGATTAAGGAAAACTCTGAAAACGCAAAATTATAATTCGCGAAATTTTTAGCTGAAACCCCAAAAGCAGTAAATGGCTTAATTTTGTTTGGTTTTTTTTTTCGGATGGATTATTGATTAAAATGTTTCGAAATTTCCCCTTATTTCCAGTGGCACATGGCTTCTTACTCGCGTGACCGTGTCTTCCCCATTGAAAATTTCCCATTAAATAAAGGGTAAAATAAACTAAATTAAAATATCATGCATCAGTTGATGCAGCAACAGCTGATTATTGTAATTTTAAAGTAGTTTTTTAATTTCGTTCCAATATTTTTAAAAATTAAAAAGTCGATATTAAAATGTATGTTTACTTTTCGTAAAATTAGGATCGACAACTTTTTAAAGTTTTAAAGAAAAAGTTTGAAGTTTTACTCAAGCCCCGGATTCGAAACATTGTCGTTTTGCAAACGTCACTGGACATCAAAATGTTTCGTATCCATGAAAGGAAGACCGGAACTGTAGCCTCAGTGTCTGAATGTCAAAGAATCGGAAGTAAAGCGCGATGGCTTATTTTAGTTTTGAAATTTCCTCTTTCTTGAATGTTTCTCCGTTTGCTTATGTGTATTAATTATTAGAAATGTTTGATGAAAGATGGAAAATCTGAAAAAAAATTTGTATCGAGAGAAGTAGAGTCGAGACCAGGCCAGGGTGAGTGTTGACAGAGTTAGTATCTGGTTAGTTTGGTAGGTAGAGCAGTCGACCGGCGATCGAAAGGTCCCGAGTTCTAGCCCTCAACTCCACTTCGCTCGATACAATTTTTTCCTGGATTTCCATATCTTTCTATTGACGTTCCTAATAATTAATTCAATTTTATCTCAGTATCCTCAAAATTTGGTCCGTTGCTTTTTATACAGTGAAGAAGTTAAGTACTTACACTGTAAAACATTTTGTGTATTTTTAACAAACTCGGTCCACACACTTGTTTGTTACTCTTTTTATGTTAATTTTGGACACACATTTATGTTAATTTTGACAAATGACAAATGTTGCTAGGCAATATTTGTTATTGTGTTATTGTGTTATTATTTACAAATAAAAATGTGTGGACCGTTTTTGAATTATAAATTGTGTTAAAATTACACAAAATTTTTTACAGTGTATTTAGCTATGTTAAAGATGAAGGGCTGTTTCTTACGGTAGATCGAAAATTTGGATTTTTAAATTGCCTGATAGCGCAATCGCTGTGGTTTATCTATTGCAAAATTTTTTCCTTTTCGAAATTTTTTTTAAACGGCGTCTTGAGGGTGTGAAAGACAAAGTTTTGAAAACTTCGTAAGGAATGAAAATTCGTCTTCTAAATTTTTGTGAAAAAGTACCGTTTCCTATCGGATTTTAACGTAGATTTCGAAAATTAAGTCGGTTTGCGTCTGGCTATTTCTGTTCCTAAGTTATTGTAAAAAATATGATATAAATATTCAAAATTTTAGAATTTTGTCATTTTTATGGCGAACTTGGCCTGTATCTCAAGAACAGAAAAAACTAGACGCAAACCAATTTCATTTTCGAAATCTGCGTTGAAAGTCCGATAGGAAACTGTACTTTTTTCACAAAAATCCAAAACTCGAATTTTCATCCCTTATGGGATTTTCCAAAACTTTGACCCTCTTGTGCACCCTGAAGCATTTTTTAAAAAAAATTTCGAAAAGGAAAAATTTTTTACAAATGATAAGCCACAGCGATTGCGCTATCAGGCATTTTGAAATTCCAAAATTTTTGATTTTTGACCCACCCTACTGTTCCTGCGGCTCCTGTAAGCGAAATATTTTCAGGTCACGTTTTCGTGCTTACTATCTTAGGCTTTTATATGGGTGGTCCTGGACTAGTGACCTGCTAACCCAGGCATTACCTGGCTTGCTTAAATGTTAGGATACTTTGAAATTCTGTGGGAATGTTGTTCGCACAAAAGATATCCGTAAAAGTGAGGTTGGAGAGGATAAGAGAGAGAAGAAAGCAAAGAATTAAAAGGCAATCATTTTTTAATATTTAATCTCGATAAAGTCGAGAAATGCTCCTCAACTCCCTTTTCTTTTTCAGTGAGTATAACTGTTTTTCTTAGAATTGATCAACTTTGTTTCCAAAGAAATAATGAATTCACCACGTATAAAAAATTTTTATATAACTTTCCCTTTATCCGATAATATCAAAATCTCGGCTTTCGAAAATACTTGAAACAGTATATAACAATATACACAGAAAAAGGAAACTTTTTCGAAAAATCTCTCTCTAACCTGGTTTTTGCGTATAGAAAATGCACGGTTATCACAAAAAGAAGACGTCGCTTTTATTTTCCCGGCTATAAAATCTTTTTTCCCTTTTTACGCTCGTGCCCTATCCCAATCCTTATGGCTTTGTAACTGGAAGCCATAATTTTGTTTTTGATCTCTTAAATGAAATGAAAGTAACATAAAAGGAGGAAAAAAAAAGGCGGAAAACATGTTTCAAGGAACAATGTGTCTTGTGTTTCCTTCGGAAGAAATCCAAATATTTACACCATTAGTTTTGAGAGAAGGAAAAGAGTGTATTCTCATGGAGGGAATTCGAAATCTCATAATAAATTCTTCTTATGAGAAGCATTTTCTTTTTTCATATTTTTCTGGGGATTTTTTTTTTTTTTTTTTTTTTTTTTTATGATATCTTTTAAAGTATCCAAAATGGAAAGAAATAACATCGAAGAAAATAAACCCTTTTGCTGGGGATGAAGTAAAACTACCCTTGAGATGAGAGACCATCTGTCTGACGACCCTCTTTTCAGGTATATACAATAAAAAGTTCCGTAACCAAAAAAACATATTGCCGGCTTCAAGGAAATTTTTCAAAATAAAAAGAAAAAAAAAAAAAGAAATACCTGTGTATACTCGATAATCTATATAAAAATAATTGTACAAATAATGGAGGCCTTTGAATTAACTTGAATAGGTCGAAAGTCGCAGGTCTTCAGGTACGATCACGATAATAATGTTCGGCATCTTAAACAAATGTGAGGGAACAGAGGAATCGTTACAAGAAACGGTACGGTCATTAATGAAACATGGGCGTCCTAAATCAACATAACCCGACTCCGTGTACCTTAATTCTTCCACCTGGCTTTTATTAATAAACAGAACGAGAAAGGAACGAGAAAAAAAAAAAACACCCTGGACTACGCATGCGTATTTGCTGCGCAGCTGTTAAATTTAAAATTTCCACTTGCTAGTAGGATCCTCTGGAATCAACTCCAGCAAACTCCAGTCACATTCGAGACGTGGAGATAGGAATGGGTGCGTTTACGATGTCGGTTTTTTACGCGGCGTCGTGCGTGACGTTTTTAGTTGTGGTTAACTTTGTCGGAGCTTTTGATAGTGATAATAATGAAAGTTTAGAGGATGTTGTGAGGACTTTAAAGGGGCAAGTGAACGCATTGTTAGAAAGGAGACAAGAGGATTTTAGGATACTTGAGGAATCAATTAGACATTCGTTAAATAAAAATAGCGAATTGGCGACAATTAAGTCGGAACTGGAGGAACTAAGGTATAGCTTACGAATTCGGTTATCATTATTACCATTTTTTTTTTTTTTTTTTTTTTTTTTTTTTTTGAAATGAAAAATTGAACGGTCTAAATTAGAAGGGATGAAATTAATGAAGTGAAATTTTTATTTGGTTTCCTCACGAGAAAAGTGGATTAACCGTGATTACGCTGAATAAGCAAGTGTATAATCTCTAATTTATTTTTTAATATCTTTTTTTTCGGGAGAGGGTTGCATCGCTCGCTGTTACCTGCTGGAGTATTGATGAAGCGATTAAAAATTTAAGAGTTGATCCAGATTACGGTTAATCGAGATTAGAATTTTTACAAACTGCGCTATCAATCATATTTCCCGATTCGATGTAGCTTTTTTTTTTTCCTTTCATAAAATATAATTAGCTTTTTTGAGCCGGTATATTTTTTCTGAAAAAAAAGCGGGATATAATCGGAATTTTCGGGCTTTTCGGGCTGATTACTTTTACAAAAAGCTTTTATCTTTTTTGATGAATATTAGGAAAGTTTCTGCTTCTAAAAACTAAATTTTGTCTTATTCTCTGCGTCCTGCAAGAAGAATCTATAGCATTGGCGAATAGACAAAACTTAGCTTTTGTTAAATTTTTTTGACATGGCCCAGCAAAAAAGGTGACGTATTTTAAACGTCATGAAGACGTCAACCATATACGTACCGGAGACGTCATCGGGCATGGTCACTTTCCGGGACTATTTTTCGAGATTTTCGACGTCAAAATGACGTCATTAAGTATGACCGATAACGTATGTCATTGAATGACGTCTTATTGACGTCATGAGGTTTGTGTTTCGAAATTGAGTTGGCGTCAGTACGACGAAAGTTAAACGTCAAACAGTCACAAATATTACCGGTCGTACTGTCTTGACGTCATTATGACTTCAAAAATCTCATAAAATCGTCCCGGAAAATGACCATACCTGGTGTGGGAAATCAGACGTGTCACCATGATGTTACCTTTTTCGCTCGGGGATGTCTGTACAAGGAATTGTCATGAGTGAGCGGGCCTGTATCCAGCCCAAAAGGTTTAGGAGAGCGCAAAGTTTTTTAAGAGATGCCCCAGATGGTTCCTTTTAGCATGGGTGATAAGAAAAATAGATTTCTGACAAAAAACGTATGGGGAGGTTAGGCCTTTTCACAGGGGGCTGAGAACTTTTAAGCCCCTACCCCCTCTTCCGCCTTACTAAGAACCTTTAAATTTACGTCTGAGATATCCCTATTTCCAAGCTTATACTATTTAATTCCGTAAAAAAAAAAAAAAAAAAAAAAAAAAAATTACAAAAATTAAAAAATTAAAAAAAATTGTAGGGCTTTTTCGCGCCACTTATAACGTGAAAGGTATGATGAAAATACAGTATATTGGGAAAAAAAATTTTTTTGGGGGGTGGGCAGAAGAGAGCGCAATCGAGGGGAAGGGCCTATGGCTACGGGCCTACTTTTGAATTACCTCAATTAAAGACCCAAAAAATGCCAATTTTCATTATTTTTCCATATAATTAACACTTATTTAAAAGTATTATATTTCTTGCGTTATGCATCGGAGAGAATCGAATAAAAAAGCATTCGACTCAGGATTTAAAGAAGAATAAGATGGCCCTAGATAGATTTTTGACCGATTTACAAGTAATTTGTATGTTTTCATCAAAACTTCATACTGCAAGTTCCATGCGTAACAATATGAAAATAAATGGGGAAAAATCGAAAAAAATTCATTACTTCCGTTTGCTGCAACCAATTTTAGTTTCCAAAAAAGCATTTGAAAGCTCTCAAAGCCCTCTAAAACATATGTATGGGTGTTTTTCAAAAACCCGAAAAAAAATTTAAAAAATTTTTTGTTTCGATTGTTAAAAATTGTTGCTAACGGAGTTTTTATCAGCCATATACACCCCTTTAAAGCCCGTTTTATAACTATCGGACTGCGCTTTGTTCTTTCAAATCGGTTAAATTTTAGTAAAGTTATGAATTTTTTTCTAAACCGATCAAGAAATCAGATATTTGGCTTTGAGGCAAAAACAGCGTTAGAGGGCTGAAAATTTGGGGGTAAGTTACCTTACCCTATTGTATCATGCCCCAAAGTTTGAGCGAAATCGGTCTCTTAGCCCAAAACCGCTATCTTATATGGAATGGAAATCATTTAGTTTTGGTGCCTGCAAAGGAGTTTTTCATGTTGCTGAATAACTAAGCGAAATTTTTCGATGTCGTTGTAATAACTATTGCAGGGTCTTTAGCCAGAAAGTTTTTTCAACTTTTTCTTATTATTGAAGAAAAAAAAAAAAAAAAAAAAAACTATGAGATGTTAAACGTTTTGCATGTCGCACTATCAAAATTTTGTGCAAATATTGACATAGTGAGCTGGAAAAGAAAAAATTTTAACTTGAATTTTATTCCTGACCGTCATCAGCTTTCATCATTTACCTAATAAATCGCCCTAGACGTAGCCCTATTTGTCTTTATCCCACACCCAAACATGAGCCCTTTTTTGTTTTATAATTTATAAGCTTTTTCCAAAAAAGCTTTAAAACTCAAAATGAAATTACCAAGATATGTATTACAGAGGAAAAAGCTTGTTTTAATTACTTTTGAAACTATTCTTTTGTTTTTCTAAAAGGAAACCGTATACGCAGTACAAAACTTATAATTTAAAATAATTAAATATTAAAATTTTATCCCAACATAAAAGGTTAGATGTTGGATCAACAGCGCGTAGGTTAAAAAACCATATGCAACCGCAGCTCGATTCCCATTGAGAATTGGTTGAAAAACTAATCTGAGGTGTATGAAATTATACAATATAACCCTATTCAGCATTATTTATGGCTGAAGGTTTTTTTCAGGTCAGTTACCATAGCTTTATTGACTTGATTAATACGGTAACATTGCATATTTGCATTTTTCTCTTGGAAAGCTTTTTTCGAATATTCCCGATATGAGGAGCGCGGAGGGGATACACGATCCTGCGGTTGTATCAACCTCGCTAGGGAGAGTAATCGAGAAGAACATGTTTATAATCAGATCATTACATTTATGTATGCGTGTAGTATATAATACGTGTGTGTATGTTTTCTGTATAGGTATAGGGTGTTCGGCGGTTTAAAAACCCGAAAACCCGATACAAAATCGGATTTGCAACCTATTTTCCCCGAAAAGCCTGTATAAAATCCGGAAACCGCATCGATCGTTCCCTTTAATCCGATTTGGACTGTTTTTCTCCCCCTTTTTCGATTCCTAATTTAAAACTTGATTTTTTTCCCCTCCCCGCCCCCCCACCGAAATGTCGCGGTTTACTGATATCGATATTCGGTAGCTATGGAATATGAAAATCTTCGGAGGAAAATTTTTTTTTTTTGTTTCGGTCGGATTTTCCGTCCGTTGTTATTATTATTATGCGCTTCACTTTAGGAATTAATTTGTTGAAAGGGAATAAGAGGGTATAAAGAAAACCTCAACAGAAAGCTGTCGATGGAGGTCGAACTGCTTTTATTCCCTGAAAATGGAATATGAAAATTGGGAATTCCCGTTAAATTTAATTAACGAAATTTTCTCCCCGGTTAATTATTGCTGAATTGTAGTTTAATATCAATAGGATAGGTTAATTGTAGCGAGGTTAGGTTCGGGTTGATGTTAATGTCATTCACATTGGAAACGTGTAATCGTAATTAAAAATGGATATTGGATTCAATTCGAAAATTTTATAAATTGAAAAACTGTCGATTTCAAAGTGAATATTTCTTTTTTTCCCCTTTTTCGATTAAATCTATGCGTTAAAAATTTTCTAGGGTTGCGAAGTCGTCGTGATTTTTTTTTTCCAATTTTCTCCTCGGTTTTATTTAAATTAATTAATGAATTGATGATTGAGAAATATGAAATAGGAAATCGTTGATAATGCCTTTTGCGTTGGAAACCGCGGCTATAATTTTCCGTAGGTTTAAGGTTGAGAATTCTCCGATACCATTTTCATTATAATTGTAATACTTTTGTTAAGAAATTTTCGATGTAGTTTAATTTTGGGTATGAAATTTAGCTACGGGTGATATTGTAATTATAGTGCTGCTGCGGTCAGATATTGAAATGGAATAAAGCGCTATAGGTTGTCTTACGTTTATGATAACATTAACGGGCCTGTCGGGTTCTGTCACGCGGATCGGTTCTTGAGACGATTACTTAGTCAGCGGCATTACTGTCAGTTAACGATTAGTTAGTTACATAAATTCGACAAGGTGTGAATTATTTAATTATTAGCCCACGCTTCCTACGTTTTCAGTGGCCATTAAAGATATCGGTTCGCTTGCCGAAAGACTCTCATCAAGATTTGCGCTTCAAAAATTAAAAAAAAAAAAAAAAAAATTCCTCCGTATTTAGTTGGTTTTAACGCCATTAACCCACATTGGTTAATTAACCTTTCGTGCCCAAAGTCTTCAAAAATAAAAACCCGTTCTCGGCCGAAATTTTTTTTGAGCTTTTACACTGAAAAAATTTTGTGTATTTTTAACAAATTTTATTTTTTATTTTTAAAAAAATTTTACAAATATGAAAATTCAAGACAGACTTTTTTCGGACAGTTGAAAAACTCCTTATCTTTTTTTTGTTAGTACAAAAACGATCTATCGTATATAGCAATGACCATTTAAATAGATCGTTTATAAGTCGTCAAAAAAAAGATAGGGAGTTTTTGTATTGCTATAAAAAAATAGGGACTTTTTCTTCGGAGCTGTCGAATTTATTTATTTATTTATTTATTTATTTATTTATTTAATTATTTAAGCTAAAGCTAACACAACAGTATGTAAATACCAATTACAGTATTAGCTAAAAGACATAAAAACATAATTTTAGATATAGTAGAGTGGTTTTAGACATAATCGGTTTTGAAAAAAGAGACGACAGACGATTTAAAAGTAGCCAGCGACATAAAGAACAAATCTAGGTTCATGGGTTCACACCAATTGATTACCTCTACACTGTAAAAAATTTTATGTCAAAATCCACGTAAGTAGGTCCACATAATTCGTATCTTGTTTTTGTTTATGTTTACCTTTTGGGAAAAACAACAGAAAATATTTATGTGGACCGTTTAGAACATATTTACATAATATTTTTTACTGTGTATAAATAGCAAAAATACTAGGGATTGCCGGTTCCGGTTCCCGTAATTTTAATATTCCTATTGATTAGACAATAGAAAAAAACAGGATAGAAAAACACAGGAAAGGTGCGTTTAACAAGGTTTAACAAGGTTAAACAAGCGTTTAACAAGGTTAAACGCTAAAACTAGAAACAGAGAGAAAAAGACAAGTTTACTCTTGCATATTCCGCTCTTGGTGAGTAACCGTGCTGCAGGTGCGCTATCGCTTGATTTCTTTTTGTACAACGCCGGCCTAACTAATTCTTAGAAATTTCCATTTTGATTCTTGATTTCTTAAAGTTCCTTGTTTTATATTTTATGCAACATAACAAGAAACATTATGAATTAAAAATTCAATTTAAGAAAATGTCTCCACATGTCAACTCAGAAAAAGTTTGCTTGATAAATTAAAAATAATTTTTTTTTTACCGGTACCGGTACCGGTATTCCCGGTTCCGAGATTTCATGGTACTTTTCAATCCTTAGAAAATACTAAGTGTTTCAGGAACTGCTCTTATAAGAGCCGTCGGTCGGGAAAGGGTAAAGATAGTCACGTTTTTTGAAAAAAATTTTGAAACTCCGGTCTACATGTGCTTCTTTATTTGGCATTGTTTTCCATTACTTTGGTTTGGATTGGTTTAGTTTTGCTTTGTTAATTTGTATTTGAAAACCGGTTAATTCGTGTTTTATATGACAGGAAACTGTTTATCTTTTGTTTCCTAAGGGCATCCCATTTTTCCAGTTAGTGAAGGATATAGGATTTCGTTTATGAAGTTTAAGGGTCGCACCTATTAAAACGTTTCCCTCGTCGTTGCTGAGGCTCGACTTTTGAACTCAGCTCTGGTTCTGCCTTGAAATTTTAAGTCAAGGGCGAGAATTAACGGTTTCTATTTGGGTAAAAGTTAACAAAAACCTTACACCAAAGGGTTTAAGGGTTGAGTCAAAGTAACGGTTTTTAACACTGTAATTGAACAATACAAGCCATCGAAACAGAAATCACTTCTTTATTCTTTTGCAAATTACATTACTTTCCCTTTTCTTTTTATTTTTTCTGGATGGGTCTTTATTCAAAAAATTTCTCATTCTTCTTCTTTATTGTTCTGTTATCGGACATTGTGACTCTTTTTTTTGCGAAAGAAAAGGTCCCTCTAAGACGAAACTTTTTTAAAGTTATTCCTTTTGAAAGCGTAATCGTAAACAAGGTTGTTGTGTACATTGAAAAATGAAGACAATACGCTTTTTTACATAAAACAACCACGGCAAAATTTAATGAATGAAAAAAGATAGGAAGAAGAAAAAAAAAATGACCGACACGACGTCAAAAGATTTGGGAGGTAAAAAAGTAGGCGACGCCATGGGGAGAGGAGAGGGAGCGAAAGGGGGAGAGGGAGAAAAAAAAAAAAAGGAAAAGGAAACATTAACCAGGAAAATGAACTTTAGAAACAAATGTTATTAAAGTAACTTGTTTAATTTTAAAAATGGTCTTAGGTCCCAGCATCACTGCGGAATCAACTTGGCGAAGTTTCTGGATTAAATATTTAGAAATTGGCTAATTGCTTTTTACATTCCTATGTTTTTTTTTTTTCTTCTTCCTTTTCCTTTTCCCTTCCCCCTCATTCCCCCCCCCCCCCCCTGTTAAACTGTTTGGATACCTTTTGGCTTCCCTTCTTTTCTTTTATTTCCTTAAGCTTAAGGATCTGATTTAGATGACAAAGAAAACGTGTAAAAACTACCAAGTTAAAATACGGCGTTCCGAACAGATAGGATAAAGTTGGAGAAATGTGTTGGATTGAAGTTAGTCTTCCGCAACGGAAAACGTTGAAGAGAATGGCGGAAAGGGGATAAGAGGGGGGGGGAGGGGGCAGGGGTACAGAAACGGATAATCGATAAAACTATTTTCTGATTTTGTGCTTTTTGTGACCACAATGACGTTTTGTCGTGTGAAAGAAAAATTAATTTCTTTCTTTTTTTCTTTTTTTTTTTTTTGTTTTCCCTTTTATTTACGGGCGGGAAGAACATTTGTGATAAAAATAAAAATTTAGAAGAAATTTATGATTGAAAAAAAGGTCGCCCTTTTCAAAAACTTTACATCAACTTAGTCTATGACCGGTCGGAAAAGAGATGACAGTTGGGGAAAAAAAATTTTTGATTGGGGAATCTGAAGTGACGGAAACGGGGGGAGGGAGGGTAGGGTAAGAAGAAAAAGAAATTGGAGAAATGTTTGCGAAAGTTTTGGAAAAAGTCGGGAGGAAACAAATTTTTTTTTTTTCTGGAAAAAAAAGATGAAAAACACATCGCAGAAAGGTAAAATAGGGCGATGTGGGCGAAGGTGTTTACTCACAAAAAGACTTAAAAATATCAGATGAATTTTTTTTTTTCTTCCCCCGCTTTTGTTTAATCAAAAACATTTAAGATTCTTCCGAGCTAATCCCTGAAATTTTTTCCCTTCAAAGGATATAATCACTCGAAAACAACACCTTTTACGAAATCCTCTTGCGAGATTTTCACGGGGGTCTGTGAAATTAAATCGCTGATTTCATTAAAGGGAGCTCTGAATGCTCTCTGATGCTATAAGTAAATCGAGAATCTCTCCGAGAATTACACAGTCTTGATGGAAACTATTTCGGATATTGTTCGGGATTTTCCCGCCCCGAATTTTATCAAATTATAAGGAATACTGGTATCCCAGTGTCCGAGTTTAATTAATCAGAAATGGGGGGATGAATGTTCAAAAATTAAACCGTAGTTTTCGTCTCATAGTTTATAAAGACCCCGGAAAGAGGAAGGTTTTGTTTTTGTTAAATCCGGGAGCAGGGGCAAAATTAAATTAAGAGGGAAACTGAAAACGAAGAAGGATATTTGTATTCGTTTATGTCGAAAAAAAAAGTGTGTAATGAAGTATAAAACGCCTTGAAGCTTTTAACTAGAAAGCTTTAAAGGGCTGACCCCTGTAACCGATCTTACCGCAAAAAGAAAGTCTTCTGTGTAGATCGAGTTCTAATTTTTCAATTAAAACTATGCTTGGTATTTTTAGTTCGGTTTGTCCAAGGCTTTTCTAAACGGGAAAGCTTTAGGGGGGGAAAGAGGGGAAGCTTTCAGTTTGGTTTTTCCTCGATCGATCAAAAATTTTGAGTTTGTTTGCCCGTGAAAGTTTGATTATAAGAAAAGAAGCTCTCTCTCTCTTTCTTTTTCGTTTTTCATAACGAAATCCGTATTTATTTTATCCGAGAAAAGGATTTTAAGAGGGAAAACTTAAGAATTTATTATTTCGTCCTCAAGGTCGATCTTTTTGCCTGTTCGCGCGACCTTATAGGCTTGAAGTATCAAAATAAATAAATTTGAGAAAATGATAAAGTCGAATGAACATACAAAAAGCACGCAACTGGAAAGTTAACTCTTTTATGTGGTCCTATGTTTTGATTTTGCATTTCCACTTTCAATATATTCTCAGAAGAGAAAGAGGAAAGTAAAAAAATAAAAAAATAAATAGACGGGGATTGGTGAGACAGAATAAATACAGTCGTGTTGATTATTTTCCGTGAAAATTATTGCAAAAAAAAAAAAATATGATTTTTTTTCCTCCCACGTTTGCTCGATCAACCGTCGCTTTTTTCCGTTAAATTTAGCAAAATTAAAATCATTTCACAAGGAAAAAAAGGAAACTGTATTTTACATAAAAAATTATTTTGCAAAAGAGTTTAATTTTTTTTTCAATATTATTTAGAAGCTCGTCTTGTTTTGTTAAAAGGTACTATACTAATCACGTTGGGTATTGTGGTCATTGTAACAAGTATTTCGATATCGAAACGTTATGAGTTTTTTATTTTTTGTGGTTATATTGCTATGGGCAATAAGATCAACATTAAAATTACTCCCCCTTAAAGTTTCAATGTTGCGCATGTTGAACATTTGGTTTCTACCGCCGCGATCTCTGCACGACCACAATGAGTTGCAGTTGCTGCAGTTGTTGCCTATAAATTAAGAATTTAAAAAACTCTTTCACTTTTCTTTTAGGGATGCATTCAAGACTTTTTCAAGATTTTGCTCAAATTTTGGTTTTTTATCTCTTTTACGTAAAGGATTCGGAATTTCAAAAAAAAAAAATTTTTTTTCTTGTCTTGAGTCTTGATTGTCAAGACTTTCGAGATTTCGTCTTGCAAGGAGTCTCAATTTATAAATTCGAATAATGAGCTATTCTCGTAGACCACTTGCATGATTTAAACCCGATTTTAAAATAAAAAAGGCAACCAAATCTATACAGGAGAAGAAAAATCTTGAATGCATCACTATTTTCTTTCCATCTGCTGAAAGTCAAATAAGTTGCTTTCTACATAAAATAATGTTAAAAACTACAATAAATAACTTTAAAACAACTCCGTATTTATGCATGAATTATGCAAATTTTAACGCAGAATTTTTTTACTGTTAACTGAGTAAAGAAACGATTTCTGTTTTAAAATTAACCGTGATGATACTGTTAAACGAAAAATTTATACGACCAGAACTCTATCAGCGCGAAACAAGTCCTTTGGGGCTGGTACAACATTGCATTGTAATACGCTCCAAAAGGATTTTGCTTTCGCGCTAAAAATAAAAAAAGGGAAGCACTATTTAACAGCTTTTTTCAGCGTAATAAATTCTTATTCAGAAAAAGAAGGATTGGGAATTCATGCTTCCGCCAAATTTAGTCTCTAGATTCGATTCGAACATGATTGGAACAATATTCATTAGGGTGGTTCTTGTTTTGCGAAGTTTGGATTTTCGCAGGTGCCACCCCTAACTTTTTTTATTTGTGAGAGATAAGTTTCCCGGAATTTTTTCAAATCTTTTAATCGACGGGAAAGCGTGCCTCATCGAGTTTTTAGTTCGGAAAAATCCCATAAGAGCCAAAAAATTGATAATTTTTTTTTTTTTTGTAAAAAAGCACTCCTTTCTTATCCGAAATTTTGCGTAGATTTCGAATCTGAAATCTTTTTTTTTGTATCTGGTCCGGTTTTTGAGCAAGAGGCCAAAATGAGCCAAAAAATCGAGAAAAGTGACTAAACACACTAAGTCCACAGTTTCCATTGCTTCAATTCTTGAACAAGTATTTGAGGGTTTTGAAAGTAGCACTTCCTCCCCCTCCCCCCTCCAAGGCTCTCTTGTCCCCAAGAATTTTTTGCTCTCATAAGATAAAGAAAAAGGAACTACGTCTTTTGCCCCTTCTTCCTAGCTGGGCCATGCCTCTTTGTACCAAAACATCTTTATCCTCCCCAAAAAATCTGAAATTCCTGGCTGTCTGCTGTCAGCTCTATTATCTCCCGACAGCATTGACATCGTTATATGTTGCGTTAGAACCGCCACTGTAAGCTTGGCAACGAGGAAGTAACGCTTTTAGCCTTTTTAGGGAAATAATGAACCTTCCCAGCATCTTTTGATATCTTGAATTGTGAAAACATAAAAATAAGCACCCATGTGGGAATATAAGCGTTGCCTGCCCCATATTATTTTCTTTTTGGTTTAATCGCGCATGATCCCCTGATTGTTTTGGTCTATGCCAAGGCCTTTGAGCCCTTGAGTTTGAGGTGTTATGACCACCATTCCAAATTATACTTAACATAAATAAATAAACCGAATAATTTCGTTGCCGTTACATCTTTTTAGCCATGTTTTTTGTATATAATCAACATAAAGAAAGCTCGAAAGTGAAAAAAAAAGAAGAAAAAAAGTAGACATAAGTAACGATAGAACAAAATTTTCGGCATCGTAAAATAAGTAAGAACGCCTTCCGGCTTTCTGTTATTGACAACTCCCCGAACTTTTTACATTACTCGGATGAGCTCTGAGAAAAATCATGCATTTTCCTTCTTCTTCTCCTTTTAAATTTTTACGTGTGAAAGTGGAACACAACATTTTTTACCGTGGGAGAGAAAGCATTTTTTTTTCTCTTACAGAAAAAAAATGTAAAGGAATTTCAAAAATTGCCGTTTCTAAATTGCGGAAAACTGGGACTCATAATTAAAATCCAACCAGACCTGAAAAAAAAAAAAAAAAGATCGAGTTTATTAGAAATTTTAGAAGAGGCAGATTTTAAAAATGAAATAAGTCAAATCCCATTTATGCATAAAAAGTTTTATTCCATTAAAAGCCTCCCTCGCCCGAAAATGCTTTTAATCAGCGTGCTCAGCTTCGATCAAGTTTTTAATCAATCAGTTGATAAATAAAACGCATTCAAGTGAACTTTTAAGATCATGGGTGTGGGCTAAAGAGAGATGGGGTTTAAACTTTTATTAAGGAGCACGCGGTTTTCCTTTTATTTAACTTTATAACTGTTAAAATTACATGAGCTGAACAGTTCGTTGAGCGTTTGTTATAATGGATCAATCCCTGGAACGGTTTTAAATAATAAAAAAAAAAAGTTTTCTGACAGTTTTTTACGATAAATTAATCAAGTTTAATTTTTTTTTTTAATTTCAGCCGACAGTCATTCACTTTTTTTTTTCAATTCCTTCTCTGTGGGAAAATAATTTTTAATTTTAAAAAAAATCGATTTCATAGAAAAGAATAATAATTTAAAAAAAAAATTGGAATGAAAAAAAAAAAAAAATAAATAAATAAAAAAAATAAATAAATAAATGAGCTAAATAAAAAAAACTCAAAAACCTAACAATTTTTTAAATATATTATTTCCCAAAATTCTCTAATAAACCCAACTTCCGGGAAAAAAAGGAAACCGAATTTCCAAAAATTTTGCTTCAATGAAAACAATATTTGTTTTAATTTTCGTTTGAAATAAAAAAAAGGAAAAGAAAACTTAAAGCAAATGTTGTTTCCAGTGAAGCAAAATTTTTGAGCCTTTTCGGAAATTTTGGTTTGTTTGGGATTTTCGGAAAATAAAATTTATAAAAAATCATTAGAGCACAAAAATTTTAAAAACTTTTTGGGGCACAGACATTTTGTTCTCTATATGTATATATATATATATACATATACATACAAAGTCTATACACACACATACAAAGTCCACGCCAAATACTTAACTGGATCTCTTTTGTAAAATCGAGTAAAAAAAAAAAAAAAAAAAAAAAAAAAAAAAATTCGGGAAATTAAAAATTAAATATTCAAGGAAAACGTATTTCCTACGGCACACCAGGAATGGGGGAGAGAAAAAAAACATACATGCGACACATTCGCACAGGAAAAAAAATGGTTGAAAGCTTTCATTCATAATAAAAACGATTTGATTCGAAGCTGGCCATCGCAATTTAAAAAAAAAAATTTCTAACCTCTTTTTTTTCATTTATCAACCTGACAGTCAGTCATTTCTGCCTCTTTATGACGACTTTTTCAAATTAATTAATTCAGTTTTTGTTGTGATCTCCAGATATCAGCCGTATTTTCAGTTCCTCTTTCACAACCACTTTTCATTTCAATCATTTTTTTTCCCCACCGAATTCATGATTCATATATATTGCCGCATTTTCTCTTTATTTTTTTGTTTTCTTCGATAGTGGCCGTTCCCGTTGTAAAAAAAAAGTCTGTTTTCTATACGTTTTCTATAGATTCCTAAAAAAATTATAATAATAATAATTGGGCTAAATCCTGTGTTATTGATCCGAATTGAATATTTTGGAACTTCATGAATAAAAATGTGTATGTGTATTATAAAATGAAATATAACTGAAAATCTCTTTTATACTGATAAAACTCTAAACGGTAGAGGGAAGATTATCGCGTTGAAATAGACGTGTGAAATCTCAAATTGATTCTTCATATTGCCTTTTTGATTTTTTTTTTTTCTCGAAGGATGGTGAGACCCATGATCAGCTAGGGAGAGAGTAGTTCTGAGCCTCCACCCCCCTTCCTCTTTCGTAAATCCCCACCTTTTGTTCTTATATTCCATATACGATATCATTTTGATCTTCCGTTTGAAAACACCCTTCCCCCTTCCTTCCCCCCTTAGTATTTCGGCTGAGCACTACTTTTACTTCTTTGCTAATATTAGAGAGCCTGAATTGAAACAGAGGAGACAAGTTGGTCGTTTAAAGATGATGTCCGTATACTAAATCGTGACCGTACAGTACAAATGCATGGAACGCAATCAAAAGCGAAATACCTACTACACTGTAAAATATTTTTGTATTTTTAACAAACTCGGTCCACACATTCTGTGTGTAGCTCTTTTTACGTTAATTTTGACACACATTTATGTTAATTTTGGCACATGTTGTTAGGCAATATTTATTATTGTGTTTTTATTTACAAATAAAAATGTGTGGACCGTTTTTCAATTATAAATTGTGTTAAAATTACACAAAATTTTTTACAATGTAGATTGTCTTTTGTCTCTCTACCAGTCAGCATGCGTACCAACTTGTCGCCTGTTGCTTATGTAGAAGTCATAAACTCCCGACTTCCAACTGAAAAAATTATGATATTTTTGTTGATATTCAGGCATTGTCATGTTAGTACCTTAGCTGACTCCTAAACATTACCAATTGTCCAAACTGCAATGAGCAAAAAGAATGTCTTGAGCAAGTTCTGTCTTGCAGCGTTTCGCAACCAAGAGATATTTTCGGTGATACCGCACAAGTTGCTTGTTGACTAACTCTTTTTTTTTTATTGTTTTCTTAGTGATTTTTTAATAATTTTAATTATAAGCATTTTTGCTTGCTCATTTTTTTTTCCTGAGTGGTGTAATCTCTTTCGGAAAAACGTCTGAAAAGTGCGGGTATAGTTTTGATGTCATAATTCTGTTTTCGAGAAGAAAACGTTCTATTGCATAAAATCCTACTGCCTCCAACTTATGCCGAGATAAACTCTGAAAGGCTGAAGGTCAAACTGCTAAAGGCTACCTCTGTTTAAATGAAATTAAAATTTATTCTTTTTCCTTCTTCAAAAAGTAAACTCCAAAAAATATATTCAGCAAATTCAAAAAAAAAAAAAAAAAAAAAAAAAAAATTATACATTTTCTTAGCTTTTAATGTAAACAACTTCCGTAAAACCCCTATTTTACAAAAGCGATATTAATTCAACTCGGTTAAAATTTTCGACAAAAGTCTGACTCTTACGTTAAGTAAAATATAATAAGAAAAAAAAATTCAGCCCTTTGTTGTTTTTTGAAACTATAAACGCATGGCAGACATTTTGCTTGTCGAAATAATTAGCGCGTGAAATCTTAAGTATCAGCAAAATCTTGGGTAGAGAAAACAGTGAAATATAAGAGAGAATAAAAATGTTCTTCGAAGTGAAAGGAAAAAAGGGGGGCTTGCATTTTGTACTGTTTCGTGTATAAATTCGTTTTTTCGTTTTAGGAAATAGCGCGCATCTGTCTGTGGCACGAATTTAATTTTCAGACATTTGCAAAAATATTTCAAAGCGTAAAATTTTCCCGAAGAAAGTGATTCGCTTCTTAAATTATACAAAAGCCACGTTTTTAAGCTTGGAACTTCGGGCCATTCCGGGGTGGAAATTACCCTAGCCGGTGAAAAACGGGTTTTCGTGCTGCGTTTCAAATCTTTAATCCGCGCGTTTTGCTTATTTATGTTCCGTTGCATCTTCGGAATTTAGAGAGAGAGAGAGTGAGAGAGAGTTGGAAAGAGAGAGAGGGAAAGAATATTCTTAAGGAAAATCGGAAAAGCTTTGAATTAATTAGAAAGTTTTGGAAAATTGGAGAAACCAAAAGGAATTTCTCCGGAAACCGACAAGTCGATACAATACACCCGTTGCCATCGTAGACCGATGTTGAAACTATTTTCATAGCATAAACCGCTTGGGATGGTATGCACGATCTTCCTCTGACCGTATTATTGTTTATTGGCCCGTGTTTCTTTGCTCAAAAGCTTCTGTTTCTATTAGCTGGAAGGTTTGGGTCGAAAACTCTCCGGAAATCGGTCACGTGACAATTCGACCGCAAATAAACCTACACCGCTGTCTATGAAATGTACGATTCCCTGTGTTGTGGTTTAAAGCTTTTGTTTCCCCTCATTAACTCGAAATACAGAGTGGTTATCTTTTATAACAAACGAAAAATAAAATACAATAAAATAAAGCGTCACCCCTTTTAAAAAAAATGCCAGAATTTTCTCCTTTCTCCTTTTTTTTTTTTTTATTTTTTTTTTATTTTTTTTCGAGCCTTTTGAAGTTTTTGTGAAAGCACAAATTTACTTCAATTTTAACTTTCCACTTTGTAAGTTTCTCCTCTTCGTCATTCAAGTCTATTTATTTTTGTTGGATTCCACTTTGATCCTAGAGTTATAAAAATGAAATTTAAGAAAATCCTTGTTTTTGTTTTCTATAAGGACTCGTTTCGTCGATTTGTTTTGTGAAAAAAAAAAAAAAAAAAAAAAAAAAAACCTGATGCTGATTTATACTGTAGAAAAAAAGAAATTTGCTCCTGTGTTTACTTCCAATAACAATTTTTTTTTTCTTTTCCTCTATCTCGCGGAAGCAGAATATGAATAACGATGTGTAACAAGCAAAAGCTTTTTCGATTTCGCCGTAAAAAAAATGACTCAAACTTTTTTTTTTATACTGTGGTTACCAATAAAATCGCTATTTTACAGCTCTAACTGAGAAAAATGTATTGAAAATGCTTTCGAAAATCCTCTCTCCTTTTTTTTTTTTATTCGGGAATAAAAACTTATATTTTTTGAGAGAACACGGAATCCAATATCATAAACTTAAAAGGGATCGATTAAAATTGGCGGTTACTTTATTTTTATGTCAGTTTTAATGGTAAAGCTTTTTTTTTTTTTTAAGTTGTCACTTTCATTTTCCTCTTTTGCCTTTTGTTTTTTTTTTTAAGTTGTCACTCTTTAGTGACTACGTAGCCGGTGATGTATCGTAGGCAGCTGCTGGAGTGACATCATTAACGCGTAAACAAGGTTCCATATTTTTTTTAAAAGCGAGCTCCATTTACTGTTGCGAAATGTTTATTCATTCGAAAAAGAAAATTAAAGATGGGAAAATTTTGAACTTTCCAGACAAGAAGTAATTATTTTACGGAGATTCGAAAGGAGTTTTTGAATATGAATCGTGTACCGAAGAATTTTTAATTTTTTCCAGTTCGAATTAGTTTTAGGATGTGGGCTGTCATGACAGGCTACCTTTGAACTTTATCCAACTTCAAATTTCACAATTTTTTATTTTGCGATGCAGCCTGATCCAATGCTTGTAATGTTGCGACCTGTCGACGTGGTATTCCAAAATGAACTCTCAAAGGTCTGTTTGCTGGTGAAACACGTACAAACTGGGCGGAATTTTTTGTCTAGAGAAAAATAAAATTCGTAAAATATGGGCCACCCTAGGGTTTCTAACATTACACTGTAAAAAATTTTGTGTAATTTTAACACAATTTATAATTGAAAAACGGTCCACACATTTTTATTTGATAAAACAACACAAATAATAAAGCAATAGCAAACATTGCCTAGCCACATGTGTCCAAAATAAAATAAATGTGTGTCAAAGTTAACATAAAAAGAACTACTTACAGAGTGTGTGGACCGAGTTTGTTAAAACTACACAAAACTTTTTACAGTGCACATTGTAAAAAATTCGTGTATTTTTAACAAACTCGGTCCACACACTTTGTTTGTTACTCTATTTATATTAATTTTGACACATGTTGCTAGGCAATATTTGTTATTGTGTTATTATTTACAAATAAAAATGTGTGGACCGTTTTCGAATTATAAATCGTGTTAAAATTACACAAAATTTTTTACAGTGTAGGTACATTGACTTGAGACTGTTCTGAGGACACCTCGAGTTAAGTGAGAAAATTTTGCAGCTTTTAATTCCCCCTCCTCTGAAAGCATAAAATCCTCCTTTTCTAATGGTGATTTACATCCGGTAAAATTTTTATGGTAATCCCCTCCCCCCAAACATGCTTACGGAACATGTGTACGACCCCTGAGAAGGGAACGAATGACAGAATGAAGGGTTTTTAAAACCGTTCAAGAATTATAACATCACAAGCGTTGTTTTAATTCGTAAGATCGAATCGAAACCGGAACTGAATGATGCCTTCTTCATCGTCCTGCGATAATAAGGCATAATTAGAAAATTTCCTACTCGTTTTTTTATTTGATCTAGATAATTAAAATTTTCAAAGTGTAAGTGAACTTGCTTCTTCGACTAATTGTCAATTATCGAAAATGATATTTCCTTTCTAACCGTTTATTTTTCCCTACCAAAAAATATTTGGGGGAGGTGAAAAGAAAGATTGAAAGCACGACGACTTGAATTACAGTATTTCTGATGATCTTCAAAACTTGTAACTGTAGCGATATTTTCTTCCGTCTTTCACTTTCACTTTTCGACTACTGTGTTAAAATTTTCAAACGTAACGTCACGTATGCTTAACGCAGTCATGTGCGGAAAACTTTCCTGGATGAGCATCATTCCGAAGGAATAAGAAAAAGAACAAAAAAATAATAAAATAAAAAGCGGTAACTGTCAGGGTGGAAACGGAAATAGAATTGAAATTTAACTCTCTAACACCCTTCCAAAAAATAAATGCGGAACCTTCTCCCAATACCGTACACTATATGTGCTTAATATTCCATTTAGACGAGGTGGGAGATCTAAATCCAGTTTTATTTCTGTCCTTTCCGGTTTTTACCCCTTTTTTTTTTTTTTTTTTCGCCTCCCACATTTATTTATTTTTCTTTCCTCTCTCTCGGAGAAAAAGGAAAACTTGTTTTGTAAATCGCTTACGGTCATAAAAATAATTGTAGACGTTTTATATAAAAATGTTTTGCAAAAAAAAAAAAAAAAAACTCGATTTTAAAGAAAAGAATAATAATAAAAAAATGGAAAAAATCAAAAGAAAAAAAGCTCAAAATGGCTGAAAATAATTTTTATTTTATTTTATTACCCAAAAATCCCGAATGAACCAAAAATAATAATCAAGGCTCAAACCGAATTTTCTAAAATTTTGCTTCATGGAAAAAATTTGTTTTAAATTTTTTTACATGAGATTTTTTTTCAGTTTTCTGAATCGATCGGTAAAAACCAAAAATTAATCGAAGCATTTTAGGTGCCACTTTTCGGGGGCACAAACATTTTTTTGCCTATATACAGAAACAGTAAAACATTTTGTGTGCTTTTAACACAATTTATATATGAAAAACGATCCACACATTTTTATTTGTAAATAATAACACAATCAACAAATATTGCCTAACAACGTGTGTCAAAATTAACATTAAAAGAGTAGCATACAGTGTGTGGACCGGGTTTGTTAAAAATACACAAAATGTTTTGCTATGTATCAAAAAAGCTCTTGCAAAGTACTTAACTCGATCTCTTTTATAAAATCGGGTAAAAAGGTAGAAACAAAATACACCCACTTTTACCTTTTTTTTATTGCAAAATAATTGCCTTTGAAAGTTTTTTTTAAAATTAAATTTTTTGGGCGAATCCGAAAAAAAAAAATTGAACGAGGGGGGAATACGTGAGCGGTTGATAGTATTTTTCTGTTCCTTCTAGTTCCCCTGCTGCCTGGTCCTGACAATAACTTGAGGAATCACGCGTTTATATTGAAAATTGAAGGAAATAAAATATAAATGAAGAAAAGAAAAGCTCTTAAATTTCGAAAGGAAAAGGAAGCAGGGGGAGAAAAAGAAAAAAAAAAGATCAGGTTGAATGTCGTTCTCTGTAATAGATCGTGAAAATTCTTTTGATGATGTAATGATGTAACTGACACATGAGTCGTTTTTCACGTGAACCCGCAATAAATGAGATGAATTTTCGCGGATGTTTGAGACGGGAAAAATAACGGAGGGGGAAGAGAAAAATATAAGAAAAAAAAAAAAAAAAAAGAAAGTTTGAAATAAAATATTATATATAGGAAAAATCAGAATAGGACCGGGGTTTTCAATCAAGTTTTTATTAAGACTATTCTTTACTTGAAACTCGTCCTTTGTAACTGTGTCTCATGTGACATTTCTCTTTATAGAATTTTTTCTCTCCCAAGATTTATGAGCTGAATATTTTTTTCTGTCATTGTTATCATTTTTATCCCCGTACAAGGTTTTCCTTTTTTTTTTTCTTGTCCTCCCTACAACATGTTCTACAGATCTTCAGCAATATTTCTTTTGGAGGGGGACCTGAATTTTTTTTCTCCCTCCGTTGGGATTCCTGTCTTCGAAAAAATCACGCCTTTTTTTTGCACGTTGGGAATAAAATGTGATAACCAGTTTAAGCTAAGGTTTCTGGTTCCG
Organism: Liposcelis bostrychophila; assembly: GCA_037577465.1. Classification (NCBI taxonomy): domain Eukaryota; kingdom Metazoa; phylum Arthropoda; class Insecta; order Psocodea; family Liposcelididae; genus Liposcelis; species Liposcelis bostrychophila. The sequence continues at coordinate 13,513,073 of CM075210.1, forward strand.
TTGTCAGGGTAACCCACTTATTAGACGCATTTTCATGATATAATGGAAAAGGATGTTTTGTCTATGTGATGTGGTTTTGATTGCTTCTGAGACAATGAAGCCTGATTTTTTTCCACGTTATCGAATTTATTTTTTGACGCGACGGGTATAAAAATGTACAGTAATATGATTGTATGTGATCATTATCACTTGAAAGTATTTCGTGTGGAATAACTAACAGTCATGATGCAGATGTTTGTTAGCAATACTATAAAAAAAAAAAGATTTACTAGAAATCCAGCATTCCTATGGTCCAGTTAACAATGCCTTATGTTTGCTGGTACTGTTTTTTTAGTGATAAAATACAGCGCCTCTTTTGAGTCTTTTTATGGCGTCCCTTTTAAAGGCCTGTAGCCAGGCGGGGCGCACTTTTATATTTCAGATGTTTCTTTAGATTATAGAGAGTTAAAAAAATATACAATACTGCACAGTAAAACTTTTGTGTATTTTGACATACATAAATATTTTTACACGTACACGAATGTTGCATACACGTTATTTAACATACGCGGCCCACATACTTTGTGAACCATATTTTTTGAAACAAAAAATGTGTCAAAAGACACACACCCGGTTGTGTATTTTTAACAAACCCGGTCCACACACTGTATGTTTCTCTTTTTATGTTAATTTGGACACACGCTGCTATGGTAATATTGTTAATCGTGTTTATTTACAAATTAAAATATGTGGACCGGTTTCAACACGAAAAATGTGTTATAAATACACAAATTTTTTTACGGTGTGTGTCCAGTGAAAACTCTCAAAACATTCCTTGACATTTTTTACATAAGTTAAACATAGGTTTTAACTAAAAAGTTATGGAGTTCTCGCTAAACTCTGCTACAACTATTTTGCAATTTTATTGTGATCGATCAATCATGTTCTAGTTGCACTCCGTTGAGTAATCCCTTTGCTGAAAATAAAATTCTGTCCGAAAGTATAGTGGTTTATTATTTACGCATCAACTGAATGATCGCATTATTTTTTAAAATGTCATCTATTTTTTTTCCCCTCGGAAAAGCAAACCTCTTTGTCAGAAAATATCGTTTCGCTGACGCGAAAAAAAAAAAACCGTTTAGGAAGATAAATGGAATTTTCAGTTTATCAAACTAATTAACTACAGCATAAACCCTTTTAAATCGTATATATCACATCACTCTCGCGAATCGCATTATTTAAACCCTGCTTACTTACCGCCTGGAATCATGCGCCCTCATTTTTTAAAAAAGTAATTCTGTCCGTCGAAAATAGAAACATATCATTTTTATAAAAAAAGTATATATATAATAGTAAAATCGGTGTCATATTGGGAATCTCACCAACTTACCTCATGTAGATGAGGTTTTTCCGAATCGATTGATATCCACCAAAAAGGATAAGGGAAAAGCAAAAAAAAAAAAAAAAAAAAAAGAGCATATTTTTTAATCTCTTAGGAGATGAACACGAGAACGTTCTCTTCCTCCATTTTTTTTTTTTTTTTTAAGCAAAAAGAGAAGAAAAGCTTAAAGTAAAAACTTCGCGGATGACACAAATCTTATTTGGGATTCTTTTTTATTTCATTTTTTTTTATTAGTTTCTTCCTGGGGAAAAAATATTATTTTCCGCTTTTGAAATGCACATTTTCCCGCCATAAAATAAAAATCGGCAAAGGGTTATTAAGGTGGTAAGACCATTGGAACTTAAAACGCATTTTCGTGAAAAAAAAAGAGTAAAACGCAGAGCGGTTTCTGGGGAACCGGGGAGGTCGCGGATTGAAAGTTTCTCAGGGAAAGGATAAACTTTTTTGAGTAAAGTGCCAAGAGAATCGAAAGTTAGGGGAAGAAGAAAGATGTTTAAAAAACTATTAAAAGCATATTTTGGTAGTGCAGATGTACATTGTTAAAGATGCTAAAAACTTTTCCATTTCATTTTGACATATAAAACATCTTTTACGGTCCCTTTATGGAATCCGCAGCGCAAAGTTTTCGGGTAAACGGGCGGGAAAGGGGGCGGGAGTGAAGGGGGGCAGGGGAGTTGGTGATATGCTGGTAAGCAAGGGGGTCCGGTTTCAAAAAGTTAGGACTCTAGCGAAATATCGTTTAAAACCGTGTTAGAAAAATGGGGGATTTTGAAAAAAATAAAAAAGAGAAAAAAAATGGTCCAGTCCTCTAAAACTCTCAAGAAACTAGTTCCTGAAGTAGCGAATTTATATACTGCACATTGTTAAAAAATTCAAAATTCGACCAACCCTACCGGGCGAACCTTGAGTGCTATTAAATTTTACATGCACATAGTTTGTTTTTGAATTAAATAAAGAAATGGCGTTTGCGGCTTTTCTTTTCCCAGATTATGCATGACCCGAGCCGTTTTGGATGTAGTTATTTTATTTTTTGGGGGGAAGGAATTAAAGAATAAACTTGGGAGCATCGGGGGATAGAACAACATGCACAACCTCTTATTCTTGTTTTTCTCACCTACATACGTGTTTTATAAAAAATTTATCCGTTTATGGCGTGTACGTGATGTAAACAAGACTAGCACGGCTTTACGGGCTGTAGGAAAGGAGGAATGAAAAAAAAAATGATTATGCATTACGTACAGAGAATGTGCCTTTGATGTTTTTTCTTTTTTCGTGCTATTAGTGGTAATAGAATTAATGAAAAATTGTAATTAAACGTTTTTATATGTTACCATGTTTGTTCGCTTTCAGAATGGAAAAATATTTTAATAATGTAAACGTGCAAAATTGTTTGGTTGACGGTTTGACTTTCCAGCGGACTTTTTTTTTTTTTTTTACATGATGTAGATCGTTGTTGTGATATTTTTTTTCCGACGAAAAAATAACCAAAGGGCTTCCCAGAATTTAATGTTTTACCCATGTGGAAAAAAACGTAAACAAAAATAACTTTTGTTTTCGTTTGCATCGTTAAAGCAACAGTCGGATGATTATGAAAAATTTAAAACGGAAAGAAAAATCGTTCCCTTTGGTTTTCAGTGATTGAGCTGAATTTCTTTTTGAGAGAGATCAGTGATATAACTTCTGTATTTTGTTGGGCCAGCCGTGAACTTAAATTTTTTCCAGTTCTTTAGTAGCTTTTTTTAGTGTTTTTCCTGTCGGCTCTGTTTGGGGGTTAAAAAAATTCTTTCAATGAACATACTGTGTATTCACTTCTTACATGAATATGTTGAAAATAAATTGGGAAACTGGAAAAAAAAAGACGACAATACTGGAAAAATCCAGGAAAAAATATGCTTAAATTCGATAAATTGGATAAAGGCTGAAAAAATCGGAGCAAGTGGGGCATTCCTGGAAAAATCCAGAAGTACTATTTAGTCGTGTCTTTACCTGAAGATTCTTTCCGGGACGAAAATTCCTGGGATCCCGATTTTTTTTAATAAGAGATTTTCTAAGAAATTTTTTCCAAACTTTTCAGGAATATCCTGTTTTCTGGAAATTTCATTGGAAGAATGCATTCGGCCTGGTTCTGTTCATTACCCACTTAAATCCAATTTTTTCCTGTTTTAAAGGATTCCTGATTCCCGATTCCCTATTCCCTATTCCCGATTCTCTTGAGTTCCCGAGAATGAAAAAGATGAACAAAGCTACGCAGTAAAACATTTTGTGTATTTTTAACAAACCCGGTCCACACACTGTATAAAATTTTGTGCATTTTTAACAAGCTCGGTCTACAAACTTTGTTACTCTTTTTATGTTAATTTTGACACGTGTTGCTAGGCAATATTTGTTATTGTGTTATTATTTACAAATAAAAATGTGTGGACCGTTTTGAATTTTAAATTGTGTTAAAATTACATAAAATTTTTTACAGTGCACACTCTGCATGTAACTCATTTTATGTTAATTTTGACACACGATGCTAGGTCGTATTTGTTGATTGTGCTATTTACAAATACAATTGTGTGGACCATTTTTCAAAAATATAAATTGTGTTAAAAGCACACAAAAGTTTTTACTGTGCAAAATTTTCAATTCCCGGTACTCTGAAAAGCTAGAATTTTACATAAAATCATTCAAAAGAGTAATAAATTACGATCATGTACCCGATTTATTTAAAATAGAATTCAACTCCGGTTTATATTACCACATGAAAAAAATCGCTACATTTTTTTTTTTTTTTTTTAAATCCACTTGGAAGCACCAATGGGAAGGAATTAAAAAACAATAAAAGGACACATAAGGGTCGGATGAGTAGTAATTTCATCGCGTAATACACTTCAAAAATGAATTTTAAACGAGTTTAACATTCACAACATACAGTCTTCCCTATTTTTGTCTCAGCCTTTATTTTTCGAAATAATAAGTCATTTATTAAAAACTGTCAGCTAAATCTTGCGTCAGGAAAATAAAATAGGATAAGGTTCGTTAGAAAAATGAGAGAGAGGGAAACCTAAAAGAGTGGATAGAAGGTTGGCTTTGAATAAGCCCCGTTCTACTTCTTTATTCCATCAGATTGATTTACTAAAGCTTTTTCTTCGAGGAAAGAGAAAAAAAAAATTCCCAAAAAAATATTTGCCGTGGGTCACCAGGCCGGTTAACTTTTTTTTTTTTTTTTTTTTTTTTTTTTAAACCGGATTTACATTTTTTATTTTATTTTCTCCCATTTGAGAAAGGTTATGTCATCAAATGAGCTTTCGTTTGATGAAAGCTTTCCTGCTTTAAAACACTTCAACATGGTTTACTATAGGGAATTTATTCTAATGGATTTTCGAAATGTCGGGAGTCGTTCTATGACCGGCATTTTTTTTTTCCATCTCGGAAAAGTCATTTTTTTTCGTCTGGTTGGAGTCGGATTTTAGTTCGTAATGTTCTTAGTTTTATATTAGTTTATTTATTTTGATTCTTTTACTGGGAAAAGGGAGGGAAAAAATACGGATATTTTTAACTTTTCCGAAAATATTTTCTCATATCATCGATGCCGGTAATATCCATTATTCATTTGGTAGAGAAAAGGATTATGTGGGAGGGAAAGTTCAGAGAAGGAGAGAATTAAAGGCAACTTGAAAACTTTCACTCACTAATTATGCCATCCATATTTTGTTTCTGAAAACCAGTGATAGGTCTCACCTCGTAATCCCGTGGTTTTTCGTCATCTCGATGGGGAAATCTCTTTTGCTAAAACTTCCGGTATTAACTTTTAAAAAAAAAATAAATAAATAAATTTACATCATTCTAATTAAGCAAGGATTTTTTTTCAAAAATCCTTTTTTTAAAAAAATTATCCTTTTCGATTTTTTTTATTTGTGCTTTATAGAACCGTGAAAAATTTTCGAAACGGGGGATCCCATTGAAAATACGGATGTAAAGTTTATAATAAAAAATCTCGATCCGTGTTGTAAAACTTTTTAATCCTTTTTTTTTTTTTTTGTCGTATGATCAGCAGTGTTGGGCAACACCAGTATTTGATGGTGGCCTTACCCGCGTTGCCGTGCTGGAAAGTCAGGACAGTAGAGAATCGCTACGACATTGAGAGCATTTTTTTTTTTTTTTTTTAGTTTGACTTAAAAATTGACATTAAAATTTTAAGTCATTATGATTTAGTCATATTTTTTTAAATTTTTATTTTTAAAAACAAAGGGGTTTAGGCAAAAAGTCTGGTTTTTTGACCGCATCTCAGCGCTGACCCTTTTCAAAGTCGAGCAGGACCTGTATGTAATTAAACCCGTATAGAGTTCGATAATGACCATCAAAATCCTGTGCGGATGCGGGAAAATACCGAGAAAACAAAAATTACAGATTTCCTATTTAATAATTTTACAGGTTGCGTGTGATAACATCTCAGGGTGTGATGATATCACAAGGATTGTGTGATAGTATATGAAATATGATGAAAGAATGACGCTTTTTGCATAAACCTTTTTAGTCATAAAGAAATGAAACTTTGGGCTTTGTTGAAGAAAATAATCCTGAACAGCATGTTAAAAGCAGGTTGTTTATCGAAATTACGTCATCCATAAGCTAAACATTGCGAAACTCAAACAATTAACAGTGCTTAGCTAATGGGTGACGCAATTTCGATTAACAGCCTAAATGTCGCCTTATTTCCTGCTGCAGCCCCCAAATTTTTTTGGAGCAAATGCAAAGGACCTTTGCATTTGCTCCATTAAATTTGAAGGACCTTTGCATTTGCTTCCATTTGCTTAATGAAAATTATCTTGTTTAACCTAGGTAGACAGATGAATTTTCCTCCCTTGGTTAACAATATACTATTATCTGCTAAAAAAAGCTCATACAGCAAAAGAAAAAGCATGACTTTCTGAATAAGTCCCAAACGGTTTTTTTCAGTGGCGAATTATGAAAAAAAAAAAAAAAATCAAGAGTCGAAATAAGGATAGTACAATTTTTAATGAAAATAACGGTTTTTATCATGACAAAGTTCCTCTTTCTTTTATAAGGTGTTAATTAATCTCAGAGTAATGATAGTAGGCGGGAATAGGGTGTTTCAAAAAAAAAGCGAATTTTCGAATTCATATCTAGTCACCCCCAGAATTTTTATTTTATTTTGGTCCACCTAAACACCCTGAATTTTTTCATATTTTTAAAAGGGCGGGAAAGCGTGCCGCCGTGAGCTTAAGATCGGAAAATTTTCCTAAGAACATAAAATTCGATCTTTTTTTTTGTCCAAAAATAGTGTATTCCTTTTGGAAGTTTTGCGTAGGCCTAGATCACGAATCCGAAATCCGTTTTTTTATCCCGGAAAAAAGGATTTTCCGAAAAAATCTTACATATGATTATGCCTCGCCATTTTAACGGTCGGGGATCATTTTGAAAACACACATACCGACCCTTTAAAAGTCGTAGGATCCGAATAAGCATTAATCCGGCATTGGTACGATTTTTTAATCGCAACTTTCACGTTGTTAGATACTATTTTTTTTGAAAAAAAAAATCTAGAAGTTAGTCCTCGCCCGTGACTCAAATAGTTTGCGGAAGCCCTGAAGAAAAGTATTTGATTGAGATTCTGATTTCCCGGGATTTATATTTTAGGTTCAGGAAAAGAAAAAAAAAAGATGCAGTGCACTGTAAAAAGTTTTGTGTATTTTTAACAAACTCGGTCCACATACTTTGTTTGTTATTCTTTTTATGTTAATTTTGACACATGTTGCTAGGAAATATTTGTTACGGTGTTATTATTTACAAATAAAAATGTGTGGACCGTTTTTGAATTATAAATTGTGTTAAAATTACACAAAATTTTTTTCAGTGTACATTTTCCAATTATAATGCATGTGATGCATTATAATTTTTCTTTTTAATTTTAGAATACGAACATATTCATCAAGTCATGTTCCCCGTGTGTGAAGTTTCCGATATTCTGTGCCAACGTCGAGTTCGGTGCCTTCTTGTTAATTACATAAAGGGGGAAATATTACCTCCATTGACGAGATTTCTATCTCTCACACGCGTTACTGTCTGAAATTTGGTGTTTCTATACGTTCGAGATAGGAATATTATTCGAAATTAGCTTCTCTCCTTTTCATACACAGATAAAATAGGGCAATATTAAAATTTTATGCAGGGAGGTTTAAATTGGTTTTCCGTAGTGCGGTCGGCTTTAACAAAAAAAAAAAAAAAAAAAAAAAAAAAATTACGGTTAAGACGATGTTTATGCCATGGCATTAATTTTAGAGACGTTTCATAAAAATTGACTTATTGATTTCGCATTTATTGATTCGCATATTTTAACTTTTCACTTTCGAAATTCACTCAATTCGCGGCTTCACAAAATATTTTTATACCCCATCCTGAAAATCCTGGTAATTTTGAAAACGTCACGATTTGATTCGATGAGGAAGAGGGGGAAAAAAATTAAACGAAAGTTAATAGAATTAGAAATACGACGTGATTTTCATTTTTTTATTTTTCGTATTTTTTTTTCCGGAAAAAAACTTTCTGGTTATATGCCAGTCAACAACAGAAAAAAAAAAAAAAACTTACGAGTTAAGAAGCCGTGATGTCATCTTGCTGAATGATGTGACATTTCTATTGTGGGGAAAAAAAGGAAGGAAACGGAAGGCGGGGGGAAGACGCAAAAAAAAAAAAAAGCTGGAATCAAATTCATTTTTCGTATCATTACCGGAAAAAAGGGGAAAATCGTGGAAAACAACTTTTTGAAATAAAAACGTTATCTCTAATGCGTTTTAAAAGTGACAATTTAGGGAGGATTTCATTTTTCAGCGTCAACTTTTTCTTATTTATTTCGAAACAAACAATGACATGTCAAATGGTCCGTGGTCTTGTTAAAATCGTTTATGAAATTTTTCTGACAGTTTTTTTTTTTTCAACGTCTTTTTTTTTAATAACCCAGAAAAAAAAAAGCAATCCATCACGTGTTGACGAATGAGGAATTTAGGTAAAAAAAAAATATTCCGCAAAAAAGTCGTAAGTTCGCTGACAGCGTTCGGTCATTTTCAACGATTCCGGTCAGTTAGTCAGCATTTTGACCCTTTCCCGACGGAGGCTGTGAGAGTTTTATTAAGGCTGAGTTTGGGAGTATTTTTTGGAAAGTGGCAGAGTCCCTTTGAAAAAATAGATATGCAATTAGCAATGGAGGTCATTTGACATATAAGACAGGTTTCGTCAGGAAAATTTTTTCCGAAATTTGGAGCGCGCCAAGAGTTGTTACTGTTCAGCTGTATATGCTTGTTTTAAGATCACCGTGAACATCAGGGGTGGCATGCTGATTCCGATTCCGATTTCAGTGATGCTCAATGATTTTTCAAACGCGATCCCGATTCAAATTCTAAACTACGCGGAAAATTTTCGCTATTCCGATTAAAATCTATTCGGCATCGCCATCCCTGAACATCTCCAAAGTTATTGTTAACCGCAATCAGCGCCTCTAGCGGAAACAATCGTCACTTAGATTTCTCACATTCTTGTTACTACGGAAACTATGGTAGCCGGATTCAGATTTAAGGAATGCACGAGAGCTCTTTGTCTAAGCGAAAATGAAGGCTTCGCATTAATCTCTAAACTGAGAGAAAACAGGGGCAAGGAGATGAAATCCTAGACGATGCTTTGAAATGTTCTATAAAGTTAATAACTCGTTGCGTGATACATTGGATGATAAGAGTTACGCGGATGTATTAATGAGAGATGTATTGCATAACTTAATAGTGAATTATTAGATCCACGAGGTTGAATAATAACGAAGGAAAAGCCGGAAATCCTTTTCAATTTTTAAAGAGGGAAAATTTTCGCTCCCCCTCTCTAATTTTTTATTTTTTCTGTTTTGCAGGAGAGACGTCGAAAAAATTCGAGGAGGTCCAAAACAAACTCTAAACGAACAAAAAAACGATCATTTAACAGTGCAGTGGCTTTCGACGGCTATCAGCGAATTGAGAACAGAACTCGCTGAAATATCGTCGTCGTATAATTCGTCAGCGGAGCTCCAACAAAAACAAGAACTTTCATCCGGTTTGGATTTGTTGAGGGGGGATGTCGCAAGTTTTAGAAGGGATTTGGAAGAACTTCGAGCGGAGCAACAGCAGACGGTCGTGACGTTGGGACAACTTAAGCAGGATGTGGAATCTAGTGTTAAAAATAGTCAAAAAGCCATGGGTTTGGCAGCCGGGATTAAAGTTCAGGTATGTTATAAATATTTCCTGTTTTAATACGCCGAAAGTGTAAATTAAGTAAGTGGCAAGGTGGGAGGAGGCGGGTTTTGCAATTTTTAAACGTGAACATACATTGAATATTAACTTTGCATGTGCACCTTACGTTTAAAATACCGGGAAAATATGAGATACAAAGTGCCCACTCAATGTCACACCGCTGTAACTGAACAGATGGAAAAAAATTACCCTTATATGTTGCCCTGCGGAAAATCCGTCTTTTTCAAAAAAATGAAGATCAAAGTCAAAAAGATATAAAATCAAATCAAATAAATACAGTGAAAAGGGTCATTTCATCGATCGATGCACCGAGGATGGCTATTTTACCGGAATTAAGATTAAAGGCTTGTGTCATTTTCAAAAGAAATATCGAAAATGGCAGCCATATTTCGTTTTTTTTTTTTTTTTTTTTCTTCGGGGTTTTATTCATCTTACCCACTTCCTCACGTTCCTGTTTGATCTTTATCCAAAAGGAAGAAAAAAAAAATAAGATTCGGGAAAAGAATTTTTTTTTTTTTTTTTTTTTTTTTTTTTTTTTTAAGACCACGTAAACATTTTCCAAACATTCGATGAAGGAAAGGAAATCTTGGGAAGTCAAATAAAAAGATAAAAAAAAAAAACTCTTTTCAAATCTTCTCTTTTAGAGTCACGTAACTCAAAACTGGGATTCTATTTATCATTGATTTCTAATTCACCTTTCTTATTTTTTCTTCTTATTTTGAGGTTTAAAAAAACACACACACACATACTCACAATCAGCATTGTTCGCCAATGGAAAATGAAGCACTTTCGGGATCGGAAAGTCGAAAGCTCTTCACGTTGCGTGACTTTTTCTCCATTTCATCCTTCCCTCTATTTCTCTTTTGCCTCTTTTTTTTTTTTTTTTTTTTTTTTTTTTTTTTTTTTTTTAAAGATATTTTCGTCGGATTAAAAATATTTCCGGTTTTTTTTTCAAGACGTTCTACTGGTGACAGCCGGTATGAGATTTGTTTTGCTTTTTTTTTCTTAGAACGTCGGTCGGACAGACTTTTTAGAGAAAAGCTGACACACGAAACAAAAACCCGACGGACAAAGAGAAAAATAAAGGAAGAGAAAAAAAGAATAAAAAAAATAAAGAAAATAAGGAGAATCGTGAATTCCAGTTCTTTAGATTTCTCTTTTCCGATGTGATACATACTACCTTTTTTTTTTTTTTTTTTTTTTACCTTTCCAATAAGTATAATGCATTTGTGAGGGAAAACATTTTTCACCTTGTGCAGGCTTGGTTTTTATTTTTAAATTCTTTTAATTCGTTCTGGGAAAATATGGCATTAAAAAATGCGTTACCTTTTGTAGGCTATACATTTTTGGGTACAAAAAGGTTATACATTTTTGGAATGTATAAGATTATTGGTGGAAAGGAGGAGGGGTGATAACCCGGGTTTTTTTGGGCTCTGGGGTGTAATCCTATTACACGATTCTTGTGATTATATCACATGACTCGTGTCATTTGATTACACGGATGCCAAACTTAGAAGTGTGATTTTGAAGGTGGCGGCATGCACGTATAAAGTTGACCCTTGCACTGAGTAAAGATTTTATTATGCCAGTACTTTGGTGTCCGGTAAGTTATCTGTCACGTACCATAAGTAGGAGATAGCAAAAGAGGGGGGGGGGGCAAATACCCGGATTATCGGCCATCCTCCTTTTCCGAATCCTGTTTTCGCGGTTTAAATTTCCACCAGGGGGCAAAACTCTGCTTTTTGTGGTTATACAAGTAATGGTGCTCATTAGGTCGTATCGGGAAATTTTCGAGTTCGAACATGGCACTATGCGGAAAAGTTGTGACTTAGAGTCAATGGTAACCTAGAATTTTTTCAAATTTTTTGGCCAGCACTTTCGGCCGTCTCGATTGACTCAAAGTTTTACATGCTAAAGGATAGGTTATTTTGGCAATTTTTAAAAGTTTTGTTATAAAATTGTCTAGATGCCTCGATTACTATAAAAGTATATCTGTCTGGCGTTTTTGAGGTCGATAAATCCGAATATGACCGAATTTTTTTTCTAGGGCTTTGGCGAAATCGGCCAAACGCAATTTTAATTTTGTGGCTTAAAAAAATATTTTCCATTACATTCTACCGCTATTTACAAGTTAGTACTATTCCGTTTACTTTATTGAATCTAAAATGTAATTTAAAGTCCCCAAATGAAGAGGAGATATCAATTAAGAGTTGGCAACACGAACAAAGCGGAGTTTATAATTCAAATTCGACGTTTGGGGCCAACAAAATTTAAAATCATGTTGTTATTTTGCCAAATCCCTAGAAAAAAAATTGGTCTTATTCGGATTTATCGACCTCAAAAACGCCAGACAGATTTACTTTTACAGTAATTGAGGTTTCTAGACAATTTTTAACAAGATTTTTAAAAATTCCTAAAATCACCTACCTTTAACATGTAAAACTTTGAGCCAATCCAGACGGTCGAAAGCGCTGACCTAAAAATTTGAAAAATTCAGGATACTATTGACCCCAACGGTCATCCTAGGGGTAACCTGTGGTACCGGAGTTTCCAGTCCACCTAGGGAGTTGCGCCCTAACCCCAGTAAGGCGAGCACCCCCCTCTGCGCTATGAGTTGGTGGTGGGGAGCAGTGCCACCAGAACTGGCTGTAGACTGAAGATGGTAGTAATCGGCTAGACTTGACTACAGATACCTAGAGGCAGAGTTGTAGCAACGGTATGGCTCTTGTTCTGCGAACCAGTGGTGGGCAGCAGTGCCACTAGTCAGTGCCACTAGTACTGGCTCAAGGCTGAAGATGGTTGTAATCGGCTAGGCTTGACTACAGATATCAAGAGGTAGAGCTGTAAGAGCGGTATGGCTCTTGTTCTGCTGATGCAGAAGATTCTGGGAAAGTCACTGCATTATTTTGTACCAGTAAAATCATCATGGCTGATCTGCCAGATGGTATCCAATCTCCTCGCGGAACCGGCACTTGAAAGAAGAAGATTATGAGCCTAAGGCACAACTTTTCCGCATAGTGCCATGTTCGAATTCGAAAATTTCCAAATTTCGATACACCCTAGTGCTCATCATTGATGGTATTTGCACAGGTAGCTACTGTTCCTCTATATAGCTGACTCAGCACATTACATTCTGATGGTCCAGATTGATATTTCATTTGATCATACATCGATACGTGTCTTATACACTACAGACGCGAAAGGATCAGTAAAAAGAAAAATCATACACTTGTGAATTTTTTCGAAGCATATCCCATTTCCAGAATGGCTGACTTCAGCAAATTCGGGCTCTCAAATCGAGGTGATTCTCGAAAAAGCGTTTTAAGTTATATCTCTCTCTTCTCTCTGAATTGTAAGGTGAATTGCTTATGTGCCTCTTCTAGTCCCATTTTTATTTTCTGCCGTAGAGAAGTTTATTTCGGTATAAATATGTCAAAATCGAGTGAGAAAGGTTATTTTACGTTTATGATAAAAAGTTTTTTTTTTTTTTTTTTTCTTAATGGCTTTAGAAATTTGCATATAAGTCACTGGAAGGGAATAAAAAAAATATTTGGTTAGCATATAAAGAGTCAGGGAAAGGAGTATTTGGAGCATGTCAAATTCACGGTGGCGCTTTATGGAGGGTGTGGGTGCGTGTAATGATATACTTAATAATGCTCTTTCCGAATAACTTTATTAAGTCGGGGAAAAGTCTTTATCACTTTAAGTAGTGCTCCGCTCTTGTTTATTTTTTTTTTAAATCTAATTTTAATAATTTTAAAAAGCTTTTATAGTTTTCGGAAGAAAAGAGAAATTTTCTGAACCGTTTATAAACCGCTTTTTATTGTTTAAGGGTTTGAAGAAGAAAGGAAAAAAAGAAAATTCGATAGCGTTTTTTTTTTATTGTTATTAATGAAATTCTTCCTGACTTCAAACGATGGGTCCTTCCAAGAAGTCTTGAGGAGTTAAATGAACCAAATGGGAAGTAAAGTATACAAAAGGTATTCATCCTTCCTCCTTCATCAACCGGTTTCATTTTTCTTAGCCCCCCCCCTCCCGCCCCCCTTTTCCACGTGATAAATTGGTTTCTCTCGGAATTCCCATGTCTCCCGTATATCTTTCGTGTAAAAGAAATTGGTTGTATCCAAGATTTATGAATTCTTTTCCTTTTGTTAATCGTTTTTCGGGATGTTCTGTCCGAGTGGAAGTTTTTTAATTGCTTTGATAACGGGTCAGTTGGTTTTCGCGTGTCGGCGCTTCTTTTTTTTTTTTTTTGCCCTCGCGCTCAACCCTTTTTTTTATTACTATTATTCCGCAATCTCCTTTATTACTTCGTAATTGCATAATTAGAAGTTTTGTCGAAGATGAATAATTAAACGGAATGTTTAAATCGCGATAAGGGGGAGTAAGGAACATAATTTATCCCTACCGTAGTGTATTGCAAACGAAATTGCGTGACGATGAAGTTAAAAAACAAAAAAAAAAAAAACGTATTCCGAAAGATTTTGTTGTCTTTTTTTTTTTTCTTCGGGATCTCGACTCGTATTTGATGAATTAATTACAGACTCCAGACTTTTTCAACAAAAAAAAAGTTTCGGACAACTTCGCAAAACAAAGCACAGTTTTTTTTTTTTTTTTTTTTTTAATTTCTTGGAAACGTCAAGCTTTCGATTGAAAAATTGATTTAGTGGTATAGTAAAACGTTGATAATGAACTTATTTTCCTTAGTTAAAGTCATATAAAAACGTTTGCTGAGCTCCCGGTATATAGCCCACGCGAGAGTAATTTAAAAGGCTTCCATGTTAAAGGTTTGAGGGAGGTAATCGTGAGTAATCATTTCGTAATCACTCCGACTTAATATCAGGGGAAGAATCAAACCCGAATAAAGTTTAATAAACATTAGAGTTACTTTTTTTTTTTTTTCTGAAGGTAACTTTCCGACTCAGCAGACCCCATTTAAAGGATTTCGTTTTGAAAGAGTAGAAGGTAAATCAGGAACGAAATTTTTAGCTTCTTCGTAAGGAATTAGTAAAGCGAACGGATCCCATCCTTGAATTATTATTAATTTATCATGAGATTTATTTATTTATTTTTGTTTTTGTTTTGTTTTGCGAACCGGAATTTTGCTCCTGAATGATTTGGCGCAGTGATAAAGAAATGTTTTTTTTTTTTAAATTCCCCTCTCATATGTGCCATTGCGAAATATATAATTAGTCTCCATGTAAAGGGGATATAAGGTCGAATGATTCTTTTTTTTCGGCAAAGAAACAAAAAGAAAAAAAAATTATTCGTATAAAAGAAATAAAACCGCGCTTAATAGAAAATAAAAAGTGGGGGAGGCGTTATCAAACACGAAAGCTACAATTTTTTATTTTTTTATTTTTATAATTTATCCTTTTAACCGAGTTATCCATTATAATGGAAATTTCGTCACTCCTGACTAATCATTGAACTTTTGATTTATTTTCCTGTGCAACTTTTCTCCGAAAAGCTTGAAAATTAAAGTATACGATTTTTTTTCTCCCCTTTCCCCTCCCGCCCCCCTTTTTTTTATATGCCAAGGAAAAGAAATGAACGTGATCGGATTACGGTAATCAAGTTCACTCTCAAAATGATTTTTTAACAATGAGAAGCAGAGGCACGTAAAACAGGGAGGAGAATATGGGAAAATGGAACGCGATTCTCACTTAAAAAAAAAAAAAAAAAAAAAGGACACGGAAAACGATCGTAACTATTTTCGGATGACAGATTTAAAAAAACGTAAATGGGAGCATGCATAATTTTTACAAAGGTTTTTTTTTTTTGTAAAAAAAAAAAAAAAAAAAAAAAAAAAAAAAAAAAAACACGGTTTTTAGGAATTGGTTTGTTTAGTTTAGTTTAATAGGGGAAACGGTCCCTTTTCCTTTCGAGGGGTTTTCCCAACCGCGTTTTGAAATTGTATTCCGGTTGCGTCAAAATCCGGGGATATATCCGATTTGATCCCTCATCATTCAACAAAGGTGACGCGGGAAATCTTGAAGACGGCTTTGTAGGATTACCTCTTCAACATTGTATTTAGAAAAATCGGGTATAAAGAAAAAAAAAAAATCTTTCCGTTCCGCCGGCACTGAATCTGAAATTCACTGCGAGATTCGAGATTTTTTTTTTTTTTCCTTACGAATAAAAACGTTTTCTTTTCGGTGTAATTATTTTTTACGCTCCAGGCTAATTCCCGTGCGTATGTTTCTCATAATAAATATTGCTATTTTATGATAATTATTAATAGATTTAAAACTTTTTTGTTTAAATTTTATGCGGTGTACTCAGCGTTTGTGGGAAATCTATATACATATTTTACTGCACTTAATGTAGTCAAGTATTTATATTTTGAATTTGGCATTACTATTAACATAATTTTTGATATTTTGAGTTTAATTTTTGATCCGAAAATAAAGTGAACAAAAATTAGTGTCTTCTGCTTCGCGATCAGGAATGGAAAACAATCGGTTCGGTTCAGTCCTGTTCGGTTCGGTTCTAGTTTTCAGTTGAAGACAAAGACTTAATTAATAAACGTTGGTTTTTTGAGGCTATGGATTTGAAAGAGAATGCTCACTGGTTTTGGTTGGTTTTGGTTTGGATTTTTTTTTTTTTCTTTTTCAACGAGTAATGTGGTTCGGATTATCCAGTTTGGCTTTTTGGCTTTTTATTTTCCCTGCCCGGTTTTACCCATGGTTTTTTGAATAAAAGCCACACGGTAAAAATTTTTATGTAAAAGTAACAAAAAAAAATATGTAGCCCTTTTTATTTAACATGAGTTGTGTTAAATCTTCAATTTTTTCGAACGGTTCGAATTTCTGACGCCCCGTTTTTATGTTAAATAAAAAGGGCTACATCTTTTTTATGTTACTTTTACATAAAATTTTTACCGTGCAGGTTCAAATCTGTTTGCCCAAAATAAAAAGTAAATTTTATTTTGGGCTAACATATGGTGGCTTTTGGTTCGCTTTTGGTTTCATATTATACTTGATATTTTTCGTATTTCTGGATCGTATATTTTGGCTTTAATGTTCCAAGGGCTTGATTCAGTTCAGGTTAAGTAATTTCGAATTCAGGGTGGTTGGGTTAGTTTATGGTTTTTGAAATAAAAAAATTGAAAGTTTAAGTCAGTTTGATTTGGTTTGGTTTAGCGATTGCAGTACTTTACTATTTCGGTTAATTTTGTTTCCAGTGCTGCAGTTAAAAAACGGTTGGCACTACCGGTTTTTTTTTTCGAAAATGAAAAAATTGATATAAGCTAAAGTTTATTTCAAAATATTAAATTATTATTTCATTTTCACATCATTTCGAGAAATTCTTCGAATTTATTCGGTTCGGTTGAGTCATAAGAGAAGCGGTGCTTTACCTTTGAAAATTTACCTAGAAGATTTTTTACATCATTTTATTTTTATTTTAAATTTTCAATGCAAATATTCTTGGAACTGATTGGGTGCGGGTCAGTTTGACTCATGAGAAGCGGCTTTGCTCAAAGCATTCTTCTTATTTTTGCT
Source organism: Liposcelis bostrychophila (assembly GCA_037577465.1). NCBI lineage: Eukaryota > Metazoa > Arthropoda > Insecta > Psocodea > Liposcelididae > Liposcelis > Liposcelis bostrychophila. The sequence continues at coordinate 13,530,235 of CM075210.1, forward strand.
TTCATTTTCTTGGAAACGTTTATATCTTCTGATATTAAGCTTTTCAAAGCACCGATTTTTGTTTCCTGCTTGTTTTTACTCACTGAGACTCGTAAGTTTCTAATTTTATCAGTATTTTTAGAACTTCCGCAATAAAAAAATTTGGCAGAAGGAAATTAATTAATTCATTTATTGCTCCACTATTCCCGATAGTAACCCCTTTTTTCTCCGCACCAAGACCGCATTTTTTCCATCAACAAATATTTTTTTCCAAACCGTATTAAGGTGCCAGTTGGTTTAAGGTATTAGTTCGTTTACACCACCGGCCGGTTAGGCGGGCGGTGGAAATTTATATCGATTTTTAAAATAAAATTCATTTTGATTTCGAAAATTCGGTTTTTTACAAGTGAAAATGAGATCGAGTCGCACCGAAACCGTGCCAAAAAGTTTCTGTTACCTTTATCTCAGAAAATTTTTTATTTGTTTGTATTGTTAAACAATGAAAAGCAGATGACACGTCCGTTGCTGTTATCTAAAGCCATTGAAGACTTTTTTTTTTTTTTTTTTTTTTTTTACCTCACAAAGTATTAGAGAACTGAAACGTGATCTTGAATGAAATCTACTTATACTTTTAAGTTGAAAGACTAATTCGGAAAAGTACTAAAACCGCAACTTTTTTTTTTTTTTTTTTTTTTTTTTAACTTCTAGAAAAATGAAAATAATGACCTAACTTTAAGTGTATACATTGACTTAGTTTTAAATTTCTTTCCCATAGATCGAAAAGAAAAATTCCAAGCACGTAAAAAGTTATATAGAAAAACGTTAAAAGACTTCCCAAGGCTCGTAGAAAAAAAATATATATTTTCCAAAAAAAAAAAAAAAAAAAAATATTTCCTCGAAAATGATTTACGTTATAAAGAAAACAAATTAAAAAAACGAAATCCAAAGCCGGTTCGAAAACTGATTAATTAATTAATTAATTAAGGAACAAACGTTAAAAGAGATAGGAAAAGACGGCGCGGCGGGAAAACGGTGAACTGATAACGAACGGGAAAACAAGCAAAGGAGGGAAAGTAAAGTAAAGGAAAGTAAAATAATCGTCGCGAAAACCTTTTTCTGATACTTGAAATAATTAAGAAGGATGTCAATTTTGCATAGATTTAACGGTGAAACCCTCTAGCTGTTTTTCTCCGCAATATCTGAAAAGGATCGATATTGGAAAACACTAAACCCAAGACGAAAGGAAAACATAAAGGGAGCACATTCTTACCATAAAGGTTAAAAATACATAATTCATAAAGAGATTTATAAAGCAGTGATGACTGTTCCTCGGGAGAGGGAGAGAGAGAGAGAGATAAAAAGGAATAACTCCCAACTTTTAAGGGAGTTAAGGAAAAGATGACACAGTTAAAGGAACGAGGGGTTTTCTTTAATTAAAGAAATTTTCGAGGAACTGGAGCCACGTTCGAGGTGTTTAGTGCTTCGAGATCCCGAATTATTTATGGAAAAGAATATAAATTTATTATCATTGTTTCCGTTTCCAGATATGAATTTAAGCGTTTTCGGTCAACCCATGGCATATTTCGAAAAGGAAATGCGAAATCGAACTGATTTTGTCGACTTTATGGGGTGCGGTTATTTGAAAATGGCAGTCCTTAACTGAATAAACAATAGGGGAAAAATAAAATTTTCCTTTTTTTATTTTTCCCTTTTCCGTAAAATAAAAAGTTTCGGAATGAAATTATCTGTTTATATTTACAATGTAGTAGATCTGAGAGAATGATATGAATTCGTCGAAAGGATGTGATGCGTACAAAAAAAGAGGAAAAAATAAAAAAAAGGTTCGATTCCTTTTTTTTTTTTTTCATCTTTTCAAATCTAATAAAACATAACTCGTATGAATCGTAAGTGATATTGCAGGTTATCCCATTCGATTATTTTATGAGTAATTCGATGTTTTCAGTGTATCATCGATTTAAAACAACTGTTATTAGTTTCGATTCATCTTAAAAAAAAAATAACGGAGTCGATGCAGCATCAAAATCCCCAAACGGTTTTCCGGGTTTCAAATCGGAGTTTTTTTTATTAATTTCTTTTTAATTTGTTTTTTTTTTAATCGGGATTTAAAATTTTGAGTAAATGTTATTGAACAAGCAAAGTTGCAAAAATTTTGACCCCTTCCCTCTCGTTGTAACATATAAAGACGTTTTTTTGACATAGGACTACGTCTTAGGGCGCACCATGATGGTTTTGTCGTGTCCGATTCTCCCGGTATTCAGGACACCGAACATAAAAAAAAAACGAACATTTCAAAAATTTTTGATAAATTTTTCAATAAAATTTTATTAAAAATTCTTGATGATTTTTTTTAAATTTTCAATGAAATTTGTAATAAAGTTTTTTACAAAATATTGTAAATTTTTTACTAATTTTAAGAAAGAAGGGAAAATTTAGAACATTTTTTAGACTTAGATGATTTTTGATAAACTTTTATTTAAAAAGAGGGCCACGTGGACTTATATTAGAGCTTGGAGGATTTAAGGGGATCAGTAACATTTTCTGAAACGAACATTTCGATAATTTTTGATTATTGAAAAAATTTATTTAAAATTTTATTTAAATAAAAAAAAAATAAAATTTTATACATTTTTTGAATTTTGACTTTGGTGTAAAATTTTCATGGATTTCCCCCCTCCTCCGTTTCTAATGCACTTAAATAATAAGTTTTTTTATGACTTTTTATAACGTCAAGGCAATTTCAATTTTTCCAGTCAGTGGCTTTGAGAGTCATCAAATCTGTACCTCAGACCAGATCTCGACCAATTCTCTTCGGCGACGTATCTTTTTATTTAAAAACTGACTTTACAAAATGAAGCCCCATTTCGTAAGTGTTTTAAATTATTATTTCAAGAGTTGGCAATGTTTAGTTGCGTCTTCAGCTCGAATATTTCTAAAGGATACAAAAAAGCAGAAGACACGAATAAGCATCGGACGAATGGAAACAATATGATGCATACAAAATGCCGACTCCATTTTGAAAAGTCGGGTTTGAAGTAAAAAGAAGCTTTCTGCCTTGTTAACCGAAATGGTCGTATTTCCATTTTCAAGTTGGCACTTGTCTTCTATTTTTATCTTATGTAAACCAAGATTCAATCCCAAAACGGGATTACGCCCAAATAGCTTAATACAACGGAGCTGTGATTGGACCTGGTCTAGTTTTAGTCTGAGCTACAAAAATACCGGAAGAGTTGTGCGCTAGGAAAAAAACTCGAGAAAAACTTTGTTTAATTTTTAAGGTGATTTTTTCCGTTGAAAATAAAGTTTCATGAGAAACCGATTGGGGGAGAAATTGATACTGTATCCACCATTTAAAGATGCGACGCTCAATCCCCCCTTTCAGTACATTTATTCTAGTTCAAAACACACCTACACTTCAAAATCTTTGCATATTTCAAAACCTCAACTTCAAGCGAAACTCAAAACTTTTCCGGATTTCGAATGGTCGACGCTTTGAGTAAATCGCCATGGTTCGTCCGGACTGCTGTTAAGTCGCTAATATTCGTTTATGAAAATTCGCTTTTTTTTGTTTATTTTTAATTCCTTTCCTTCTGCTGCTTTTTTCCTGAACTGGAACCGTTTTAATTCTCTTCGTTCCATTTACAAAAAGCAGAAAAAAAAAGAAAAAAAAACCTGAATTAATGAAAGGGGGAATTATAAACGAATACGAAAATACGTCGTCTGAAAGTGACAGTGTTTATTAAAACATGAAAATCAATTTTAAACGGGAGAGAGGAATTTAAAAAAGAAAAAGAATTTAAAAAAAAAAAAAATAGCTGATTCGAAAACCGATTGACCCGGAATAAATAAATGAGTTTACACAAATTGAAATCTTCCATCGATTATTCTTTTAGCTTACGAATAAAAAAAAAAAAAAAAAGTAAACGGAAGATAGGAGAAAAAAAAAATTAAAAAATCCTGTACGTGTAGTTAATATTTAAGATTTACGTTATCCTCTGATACAGTTTATATTCGGTCTTGGGTTAATGGCGTCGTGCCCGAAAAACGGCAGGTGCAACATTCAAGATGAATCCAAACGATGACATTATACGGTGGCGCACCCGACTCCGGTCCATTTTACCTTTAGGCAGGACCGGGATATTAATTGTAGCAAAAAATAAATATACCACGACATCCGTTAAAACCGCACAAAAGAAAAAAACTGGGATATCGGCAGGTGAAGATAATGGTTGTCCACTTCGTAAAAATATCAAATCAAGTTTTTTTTCAAATTGGCATTGATAATAATTTTATAAGGAATTATTGTAATTTTTATTTCGTGTTTTAATACCGGTTACTTCTTTTTTGTTTTATTTATATTTATTTATTTATTTTTTTTTTTTTTGAAGAAAAACAGAGGAGTTGGCGTGGTGATAAAACTGCTTTTCCGTGCGGGGGAGGGGAGGGGGGGGGGTGGTGGAGACAAACCAACCGAAGTGAATAATATTTTTGCTTAACAAGTAGAATACAATTTTTTTTTCGATAATTAGTGTCTGTGTCTCACGTTTTAGGTATATTTAAAGTTCAACTTTTGGATCTGGCGAATAACACATGTTCGTGATATTGGAGAATAGAATTCTCTTTAATGTTTGATTCTGATGCTGAAGAACTGAGAGTTATTACGCGAGATTTGACCTTATTACCGTCAAATAGGCTTGAAAATGAACGAAACCGAGACGTTATTTATGGTTGTGGATCGATTAATAGCTAAGCAATTTAAGCCGTTGAATTTGGTGATTTCGATGTAGTTGAGAAGCTTATATATACTTATTTGCATGGATCTCTGTTCCGGGCAAAAGAAAAAAAATAAGTGTCTGGACAATGGACCATAATTGCCAATACGAGACCTTGGAATACAATTGTCCCAAGTCGACCCTCCCAAACATTTTCGTTTTTTTGTACCGACCGCCTTTATTTTTTAAGATCTTTTATTCCGTGTTTTCAAAATTTTGCTGGATTTGTTAGTTTTCCTTAACTTTGGAATTCATAAGGTCGTAAAATCCCATTTTTTAATTCAAAAGTTTGAATAAAAAGGTTTCAAATCGACTTTTTTCATATTAAAGAGCATTTCCGCACTTAAAAGTTCTATTTTTTTTTACCGAGGATATTACTGCCGTGGTAAGCGAAATGGGCGTATGTTCATTCTTAAGTTGGCACTTGTCTTCTATTTTTAACTTGTGTAAACAAAGATTCAATTCCAAAATGGACATACTCCCAAATCGCTTACCACGGCAGATAATTGGTTTGTGATATTGTGCCCTCTTGGTTTAGTCAAATTGGCCAAACTTAGCAAAACTCTAAAAATGAAAAAAAAATCGATTTACGTCTTTCGTATTCTAACTTTTTAAGAAGAAATTTTAATTTGAAACCTTTTTTATTCTGTGCATGCCAAATTGGCCAAACTTGGCAAAACTCTTGAAAATATGGACGGGAAAACGCAAAAGAAGACGATTTCTAAAAAATAAAACCGAAATTTTCGGTTTTTTTCGTTTTAAACTTTGTAAATCGGATGAGTCTTTTGTACTCTGAATTCAAGAAAGTCACTAAAAAGGACTCTTTTTAGAGGCTTTATCTACAACTTCAAAAATTATAGTGTGTTGTTTTTTTAAAATTAATATCTTAAGATCTTAATCCTTAATAAATTGCTTACAGAATCACGATTGTTCCACAAAAAAAAAAAGAAAAAAAAAAAAAAAAAAAAAACACACAGAGTAATTAAGCATCAAACTTTGAGATTGCTGTCCTACAAACTTTCGAAGTGTCCAATTTGGGACCTTTATATTCTAAGGTCGCGAACAGGCTCACGATAGTTTTGCAGACTAATCAATGAGCTTAATGCCTGTCGTTGGGCAGTACACCCTGGATAAACGAGTCCGAGAATTTTTTCGGGGGGAGCTATGGGGCTCGCATTAGACGTCCTAACTGATGGAGGATCCATCATCCAAAACTTCTTCCTTGATGGAGGGATGTCCTAAAACCTGGGACATGGATCCTCAAGTGACACTCAAAGACAATTTTAATTCGTTTATTTGCATTCATGTATGTGCGGGCTATGGGCTAATATTATTTTATAAAGTAATTCCACGCTATTCAAAATAGCATAACCGTCAAATCTTGAAAACGTAATTTTACAAAGTGGAAGAAACCACATATTTCTCGTATTTTGTCTTAAAAAAAAAAAGGAAATTATTATTCCGTCAACGACGGCTTTCCACCGGTAATAAATTCCTTGTTAGATATATCTTTTTTTTTTTTTTTTTTTTTTTCAAAATCGTTACTTTTTCTATGGTTTCAGTCAACATTTTCCGATCCATTATTTTTTTTATTTCCCTCATCGTTTCTCTCTCTTTTGCTCCTTTCCCAAGGTGTTCCGTTTCGAAAGTTTAAAAGCCGTGCATCATTCAAGAGCGTTCACTAAGCGTATTCCGATGAAAATTTATGTCCAACAACATTACGGGAAATCGATCTTTGTTTATTTATGACTCTTCCCATGATAAAGAGAGAGGAAAACAAACATTTAGAGTAAAGTAATGTAAGCAAAGTTTCCACTGAACGCAAAAAAGAAAAAAAAAAAAAAAAAAAAAGAATTATTTTCCTACTCTTCTCTTTCCGAATTTATCTAATTTATCCAAGGAGGGTTAAAGTTAAAAAAGAAAATAAGAAAAAGGAAGAAACGGCAAAAAAAAAAAAAAAAACCTAAGACAAAAGGGTAACGATGCATGCTGTTGTCTCGTGGTCAGAGACATGCAATGTTTTTCCCCCTTCTTGCTTCACCCGTAAAATCGCATAATCGTAATGACTTTTTCTTTTTCCGATTTTAATTATCTCTGTTCGTGATGCTGTGCGAGAGTTTGTCTTTTTTGTTTTCTTTTTATTTTTATTTTTATTTTTTTTTAATCCGGAAAGCTTTCGGCTAATTAAACACCAAAAAGTGCGGGTTTTCGGGCGAGTTTTTAAAAGGAAAAAAAAAAAATCTCGCATCCTACGCCACTGAGCACGGCTAAACAAACAAACGCTTTATGTGTTAGTTATTTATGCAATGAAAACATTTCGTTCACGTTTTTCACAGATCGATACGTCAGTAATTCTTCATGAAATTTTAAACAACTGTTCTCATATCGGATTCTAAGGTACTTCCGAACCAACCATTTGGGGCTCTGATTGTAAATTTTACCGAGGGTTAACTAATGAGAAATCGGATTGAGAACGAGATTTTTTTTTTTTTTTAACTCTTTCGAGACCGCTGCGTTCGAACACTTTTTCCCTGCAAAAATATTTATTTTGAGCTTTCTTTGTATTGTGTTCAAGGTGATGGTGCTAAATTAATTTCCACTATTCAACTTCAATGACTTTATTTCACGGCTATTTTTTAATCTTAGACTCGACGAAATTTAAGGGGGTTTTCGCGGTTGCTGATTTAAAATTTTAAGTTTAAACTAGGAAATTTTATATCCTGTCTCGATAGGTATTCGCCCTGTACCGGTATGTTCAAAGTAAAACCTATTGAGCGCCTAGTAATTTCGAGTGTAGGCAACCCGCATCATGTGGTTGTAACACAAAATATTTCATAATTATTAATTTCGGGTTTTTCCGTAAAACAACCGGGGGAAAAAGATTTCTATGTGTTTTCGATATTGTAGATTTCAAATTTGATGTCAAAATGATGCAGTTTCAAACTGATAAAGCAATATGGCGCCAAAAGTAAAATTTTTAAAAATAAAATTGCTCCCGCCTATTTGGATTTTAATTTTTTCAAACTACTGACTCAAGATTCGGAATCAGCGGTCCGTAAGTTATAAGTAGGTAAAATTTCAGATAGTTGCAGTCAGTAATAACAAAAGTGTGAAATTTTTCTAACGATGCCTTACACACTGTATGAGGCAACGGGCCTTAACCTTTTGCTGTCGGAAGCCTATTTTTTCTTTGAAGCGTTAAGGGCGTAGATGCTGTTTGGTCTTTTTCGGCAATATTTTGATACAGTATGATCCATAGAGGCAGTTAGTAAAGCTAAAACAGATATGTTGCCGCCTATGTTTAGCTTATGGAAAATTGTTTTTAAATGAAATCTTACAAAAATCGCTATAAACTAATAGCTGAAGTATAAAATGCAGTAAAATCAAGATAATAAATCTCAGAATCTACATTGATATCAAAATTTATAGCTTATGAAATTTTGTCATATTTTGCTTCTGAAAGTTTGATTTTATCTTAGCTCCATAAGCTAAGCATGGGAGGAATTATTCGTCATATGATAAACATGTCAGCTCACAATTGTTAATTTTGGCCATATATCACAATAGTTTGTAATTTATTTATTTACGTTAATCTTAATATCAAAAATATAATTTTAATGCCATTAATTAATATTCTAATTAAGTAATAACAGTCCCATAAACTAAACTTAGGATTTACATTTCCGCCAAAAATTTATAATTTGATTTTTTATCTTTTGTGTATTTTCGTCCTAAAATCTGGAAGATGTATTGGTTTTCTAAAAATTCATGCTCGTTGATCCTGACAGGTAAAAAGGTTGCTGAAATCAACCTCCTATTGTAAAACAAGAAAAGAAAAAAAACGCGAATTTAATCAACTAAAAAGCGCTTGAAACGTCATATGCAAAGGAATGCAGCCACAAGACCGTTAAATAAATTATTCGCTCTTCGGAAAATTTTATACCATTTCTGGATACGGCAATGAGCCATTTAGAAAATTAAAAAAAAAAGAAAAAAAGGAAGGAAATATCAAAATTTACGAATAGATTTTATTATGTAATTAAATATTGATACTAAAAGGTTGGGTTTGTATAGTAAGAATGTTTTTGTACACGTTCTTTGTGATTAGGAAACGTTTTACCTAACATTTTTTTTTTTTTTTTTTGAAACGATTACGACGTATCAGTTAAATTAAAAAGGAAGCGGAAAAGGATTCTTCGAAATTGGTGTCAATATTTCAACAACAAACATAACCTCAATACTTTGGCCGAATAACGAAAACGTTCACCTCAAAGCTATACTTATTCATTCTCTTCGGAAAACAAAAATTTATTTTACTTTACATTTTTTTTCCTTTTCATTTCCATTTCTCATTTTTCTTCTTTCTTTTCATATATATATCGTATATATATGAGCATAATAATAAGTTCCGGCAAGACAAACGTGTATTCATTCTTCATGAATCCATAACCCGGTGAAGGATATTTATCACCCTCCCTTCTCCTCCTCCTCAAGATCCTGAACTAGCCTTCCGACCTTGGAAAATGAAAAAAAAAAAAAAAACATTCGAGAGGTGAGAAAAAAATGTAGAAAAAAATTCCTGAATCTATTTCTTCGTAACGTAAAAATTTTTGAGAATATTCAGTGAAAATCACACTCCAGGGTTTCATTTATTACATCCACCTTTTCTACGAAACAATATTTTATACTTTTTTTTTCTCCTGTAGGTCTTTTTGTGCGTAACGACGGGTCACTTTTACTTTCACACGTGAAAAGGAGAAAAAAAAAAACTTTTCATTTTTGTTAAAAACATCCTAAGGCTTAAAAGAAATCTTGGAAAAAAAACTTAAGATTAGAATCCAATTGCGTTTTTTTTTTTTTTTTTTTTTTTCCGCCGAATCCGGGGAAATGATATTTTCCCAAAGTTGCAATCTCTCATTCTTGATATATTATACTTGGCCACTTTGTATAGTTAGCTCTCATGTTCACTCCTGTAATTGGGTTGCTCTTTTTTGTGTCCTCACAGTCCAGGCATTCATACTAAAGGTAAACCGAGTCGACATATAGACTCTTTCAACCGTTTCAGGAATGTAATTACATGTCAAACACATCTGTTATTTTTTTTTCTTTTCCTGTATTTTTTTATTTTTCGATACGTCTGAAAATCCTCAAAGGGTTTTTTTTGATACATTTTTTTTCCCTAGGTAAGCCATTTTTTTTTTGTAATATATTTATGAAAAATAGAAAATAACTAGCGACTTTTTCGCTCAGGTCTATATTAGATTTTTCATCATTTCCCTTTCGTCTCCTATGAAAATATTTCTTGGAATTTTGAATTTCGTAAGAAAAAATAAATTTATATTCTATTATGGTCTGTAGGTATTTCCTATGTCGGAAAAATAACTTTTCTTTTTGTGCTAAATTCTTTATTTAGGATTTTGCGTGCCCTTTATCGACCAAATTTATCCGTAGCCTTTCAATTTGAGTCCCCCCTTTTTTTTTTTTTTAATTGGAAAACTAAAAAAATTTCCCCCTCACTTAAAAAGAAAAAAAAAGATTGCGGTCGAAAAAAGAAAAGAACTCGTGAAGAAATTTTCTTTTTTAGATTAAAATGTTTTTTTTTTTTTTCTTGTTCGGAAGTGAAAGACGAAGAGTGGAGAACAGGAAAAAAAAACTGCTGGTTAGATCATTGGTGATTGTTTTCTAGGTTAAAAAAAAGAAAAAGAAAGTCTCTGAGATGAATTCTTTTTACTCGGAAGTGGAAAGATGTTGAAAATAATTGGAAAATTCAAGTTGGGTCTAATAAAAGTGCCAATGAAATAAATGTCCTGTCACTTAAGGAAATGAAAATTCATGGTCGAAGAGAGAAAATAATACACCAGTAAATCTCGATCTCGAATTCTTACTTTTTTTTTTTTCCTATTTTGATAATTTTTATTTTTCGCCGTAAATCTTTCAATTAAAGTCCTCGACACTTTAACCGCGAATGTGCAGGTTTCGAATAAAAAAAATTCTTTCTTCGGGAACGCTTCCCAACCCTAAAGTTGTCTTTTAAATTGCTTTCGGAATTCTTTCCAAAAACCTTTATTTTCTTTTTCTCTTGGGTTTTTTTTATTACTTTTAATTAACGGTTTTTCAGATAATTGTCACAAAATTTTGAAAGAAAATAAAAAAGGAAATTATATCCGCCACTGACGATTCAGTTTTTTTACCGGAGGAAAAATAAGTCCAACGTCAAGCTCTAATCGTTAGTAAAAGTTGGGGAGTAAAATTAAAATGAAATGTCTAAAGGCGTAGTGAGCTTCCAAAACCAACTACTCACGACGACGGCCCCTGTCATTTACTGTAGGGGAATTTTTTTTTTTTTTTTTTTTTAAAGTTATATCACTTTTCCCTTTGTGATTCTTTCTCTTTATCTTTCTTTTTCTTTCCACGATTTTCGCGGTCAATTTTCGGTCGTCTCGACGATTTTTTCTGTGGACAAATAAAAAATGTGTAAAATTTTAAGACCAAATTTAATTGCGAAAATTAAATTTTTGCAGGGCACTAATCATTGGGTCTTAAGGACGACAAATTCGGTTTTAAAGGCTAAGAAAAATTGTCACGTTAAAAAATGACGATGAAAGAGGGGAGTAACAAAAAACGTTAACGATCAGTATATTGAATCGACTTTTCCCTTAGGTTTATTGTTAACAAATTACACTTTTTTTGTTCTATTTTTCTTTTTAATTTGCCGGAACCTCGATGGCTGGGGGAATGGAAAATTCTGTGGAGTTTATTAGGATCCATTTTTAAAAAAGTAGCTTATTTTACGTCTACATTTTTCTCTCTCCTCCCTTTTCGTTAAACAAGCGGAAATTTACAAAGTCCTTTCATCAAATGAAAAACTCTGCAGGCTGAGGCAATAATTAGCTCTAAATTGGCTGCAAGAAGGTGGAAAAATTAAACATTTTTGTAAAATTAAGTTTATAAAATTTCAAAATAAGTTTATCAGCGAGGGTACCTTTTTTTTGAATTCTGCCAATTTTTTATCTGCATTTTTATATCTTATCAGTAAACATTACCTTTAGTGAAAGCTACGCCAATTAATTTAATGTCCGAATTTTCACGTCTGCGACTAGCAGCCTAACCGAAAGACTTTGGCTTTTTTGTCATTGTGTTGAAATCATTGATATAAACTCCTGATAATAAAATCAGATTGCATATCCTACAGCTTCTCCTTGAATAAATCCGATTTGCCAAAATTTTTTGCCTCTTACTCTTGTTGGCTTATATCTTCCTTTCTTTGCTTTTTTTTTTTTTTTTATGGTTCTTCAAATGCCTTTTTTTGCCCATTAAAAAAAAAAAGTCTGACCTTTTTTTTAGAGGCCTTTTCTTATGGTGGAAGAGGCCGATCACGTGCAAGTTCGTGCAAGTTCCTAAGATTTTAATGAACACCTTTCTGCACCCTGGAGCTGGGATACAATTCCAGCATACGTAAAGTTTACTTAAGTCACATTAACTTTACGTTAGCTCAACGTAAACTTCACGTAGTGAGGATTATTGTAATCTCGTTCCCTCAAGGGTCTGCAGCCCTTTATTCAACTCGTAAAATGAACCTTTTTCAGATACAGCCAATTTTCTAACTAGGATCGGAGTCATTTTACAAAAAAGTGAGCTACGAAGCTTAACTTGCCGAAAAGGGGAAAAAAAATTCTCTGCTTAAAAAAAATGGTCCAATTCGATCGTCTTCGGATTTTGGAAGGCTTTCCGAGTGCAACTCTCAAGCCTGAAGCCAGCCAAATGCAAAGGTTGGCTCAATCCCCTGAGAAGGTTCGACCCCCCTTCCTTCTCCGTAAATATTTTTGAATGGTAAACGAGCCCATTTGGAATTCCCTTTGGTAAAATTGGAATCCCCCTGCGCTGAATTTGTGAGTTTAATTTTTACTCCTTTACGTTCACAATTTTTTGATAATAACCCACATTTTGTAAGGAAAGTTTTTGGATGAATGTCACAATTGAGAAACATGTACCAGTTAAGAAACCTGACAATACCGGAATTTTAGAAAGTGAAATATTTACATCCCAAAAAATTTTTATTTGGACGATTTTCAATTTTTTCAAACGGTATCTTATCTGGGTCTTCTTTGTAATTGGGACATGTGACATTCTCCCTATTGGTACTCCATTCGCGAGGTTGATTATAAAAGGGTTGAAATCTACCCCTTGGCTGAAATCGACTTTTCTACGGAATTCGGTTTCACTTCTAACCTTTGAAAATAAAAATTTCAAAATTTTGAATTTTACCGGTACTTTTCAAAAATTTGAACGACTAAGTGGACTCCCCATTAAAATTTAAGTTTCGGTATAACTAAAATAGCTTTAATTTAAAAAAAATGTTAAAAAATCGCTGTCGGCAATTTTTTTCTTTTTAGTCAGCAAAATTCGGTTTGTCCCCCCCCCCTTCCAATATTTATCGCTACGTCCCTGCTTAGTTTACGAGAATTATTAGAACCTTATGGTTATGAAGTTAAAAAACTCACCAAATGATGAATTTTTTGAGACTATTTTAATATCATCGTTAATATTCTGATTATTAGAAAAATATTTCTATAGGTTAAAGCTTTTAACCTAACTTTCATTAGCGCAAAATTACTCAAAAAAAAAAAAAATAAATAAAATAAATAAATAAATAAAATAAAATAAAAATAAAAATAAAAATAAAAAAAATAATAGGCATAATCATAATAGTAACAAAACTACAGGAGAGTAAACTTTAAATTGCTCCCCTGTATTTCAAAATAATCAACCTGCACCCTTTCAGTCCCAGGCACGCACATTGAAGTCACTTCAAAGTTAGGCCTACAGTATTTTATTTAAAGACTCCTACTCTGGTAACACCAGGACTTTTTTTCTGCCTAAAAATAATTCTCTCCTCTTAACCCACGTTATCATCGTAATATCTCATAAACACAGGTTGCGAAATATTTCCAACCCCCTGATCTTCTGTCCTAATAAAAACGATATTTGTTCTACATGATCCTCGGAAAACGATTTCGGTCACATCTCTCCTTCTTTTTTTTTTACCGTACCAACGTCGTAAATTTATCCCCCCGCCTTCCCGTCTTCATGTTTCTCTCTCGCATCCTTTTGTTAATCGTCACGCGACGAAGTGTGTGGTATTTGTCGTTTAATTGATCGGAGGCAACCGTGAAAAGCTACAAAAAAAAAAAAAAAAAAAAAATGCTATTCCGGGGGAAGAAAAAATGCCGCAAGAGAATTTTCATTGTTGCTAATGGGAACTTACCCAAGCATGAGAGGGTTTTGTGTATGTGAATTACGACATAATGGCTACCACATACCTAAAGTCCATTATATGATGGAAACCATTCATTTCCCTCCCTTGTAATGTACCTGAGAATATCATTGTTTAGCTAAAGGAATTTCTTGTGGCGAAATAGGTATCTAGTTAGTCGGTAAATCAATACTTTTTTTTTTGCACTCAACTTCCATTGTCGTTATTCGACACGGCTGTTGACCAAAAAGGTAATCTTCATGAGAATAATTTTTTTTTAGCAACCTGGAATAATAATGACATCTACCTTTTTTTTTACAATATGGAAAATCGTTCAATGAACGAAAACGATTTTTTTCACCGTGATTGATATGAATTTATTGTAAAAAAGTAGGCGATCGAGAATTTGTTTCCACATATAAAATGCTTTCTAAACATTTTCGGAGATTAGCTTTCGAAAATGAAATATTTCATTTTTTTTTTTTTTTTTTTTTTTTTTAACGCAAATGAAAAAATAATAATGATAAAAATAACAAAAAGCGACAGCGGTTTTGATTTTTATCCTGAGGGAACAAGAACGTTTCAAAAAAAATGTAATTAATTAAATTTATAATTTAACCTTCCAAAGGGATGTTTGGTACATCGATATTTTCTGCCGAGGAAAAAGAAAATTATAACAAGTATACTTGGTTTTTTTTTCCCGCCAAAGAAATTGGATTTTTTCCTTTAGACCTTGTTAGACTGTATATATTTTAATGCGATCAAATTTTTAAGGGAATAAGGAAAAAAAAAGCAAGAATATACATACATAAAGGGGGATTTTATGTTGGGGAATTTTCACAAAATTTTTCCTCTCACAAAGGAAATTCTAATTAGATCAGAATTTGACATTTACGATTAAATTAAGTTAAGCTCTGTCTAATAAATGTTCTCTGCTATGTAATTAATGATTCAAATGTAGACCTCAAGAGGGCAGAATCGTCGATGAGTTAACTTCCTTTGTAGGAGCAAACTGCCCGCAGGGTTTAGAGTAAATAACAAATAAGACACCTAAATTTGTAATAAAACCCCAGCATTTTAAACATCGTTTGATATTGAGCCACCCATTTCAAATACCTACAGTATTTCTGTAATTGCCCTTTTGGAAGCTTTCGCTAAATTTCTCTTAATTAAAAAAATAGATTAAAAAAATTTTTTTTTTTTAAAATTAATTTCCTTTTATAAGTTTTTCGGAGTTATCGGAAATTTTTGTATCCGAATCTATTTCTTTTTCTGTTGTAGTTAAATAACAGTCACAATCCGGTTTCTTTCATTTTTGGCGAAATTCCGGTAAATTGCATTTGAAAATGAACGATTTTGAAGGTGTTTTTATGATCTTCAATTTCATAGAAGCGTACGTTGTATTCGCTTTTGCGTTTTTGATGCCTCCCTTAAGATTAGATGGAGAACAAAACGAACGTTTTTTTTGTGGGGTTAACTTTTCACGAGAAAGCTGTTTGTGCATCTCCGCCTATACAGCTTTGCTTATCCTTTGCATCTCCGCCTATGCTGCTCTTATTTTGTTGTGCTTCGGTAATAGTCGAGAACTGTGCAGTAGGGCTTATCGAAATTTGGAAATTTTCGAATTCGAACATGGCACTACGAGGAAACGTTGTGACTTAGGTAGGCTGAAATTTTTTCAAATTTTTTGGCCAGCACTTTCGGCCGTCTCGATTGGCTCAAATTTTCAAATGTTAGGATAGGTGATTTTGGAAATTTTTAAAAATTTTGTTAAAAAATGGTCTAGAAGCCTTAATTATTGTAAAAGTATATCTGTTTGGTGTTTTTCAGGTCGAAAAATATTTATATGACCTAATTTTTTTCTAGGGATTTGGCAAAATCGACCAAACGCCATTTTTATTTTGTGGCTTAAAAAAATATTTTCCATTATATCCTACCACTATTTAAAAATAAGTGCTATTCCGTTTACTTTATTAATTTAAAATGTGTGGGGGTAAAATTTGCCAAAAATGGCAAAATTTGCAAAATCCGACCCCTCCTGGAGGTCGGAAATATTTTTCTGGGGGGATGGGAAAAAATACGGAGGTAGCTACACATCTAAGGAGCGTGTATGCAAAAAATCAAATTTTTCGGGTCATTATAACCGTTGGAAAAAACATTAATCCGAAATAATGACATTTTACCGTGCTTTTTGTATGAGAAAAAACAAGTGCCTTAAGGCACGGGTTCCGGTTGAGATTAAAAAAAAAAAAAAAATAGATTTAGACTTTTTGAATTATTTGGAATCGACTTGGGGGGTGGCCCGAAAAAAATTCGTCAACACGGTATTTAACGGGCAACCTAGAATAACACGAGTTCAAGACGAGACAACACATGAAATTCAAGTTGTAGCAGAAAGAGTTTTAATTTTGCAAATCCCCCGAAATCTTTATTTTCTTTATTTTTCCTTTCTTTCATATTCCTTATTTTCTCAAATTCGGATTTGGAAATCAACGGGGCCGAGAACAGCTGCTTATTCGTTAAGGTCCTTTTTCTCCAGCTTTTGTATTTTTTTTTCCAGGGTCATGTTACTCCTTATTCGACCCTATAGTAAATTAACACTGTTTAATCCCAACAGATTTTCGCATTTAGATTTTTTTAGAATTTTTCTCGGGAAATTATTTAATAATGCGACGCGATTTCAAGAACAAAAATTAAATGGTACACCCTAGTGGAGGATTATTATTATTATTATTAGCATTATTATTTGTTAACCGTCAAACAAATTATACGCTGACACAAAGAAGAAAGGAACAATTTGAGACCATTAAGAATTTCCCAAAGAAATTTTCCTCGTAAATAAAAAAAGAAGGACTAGTATTTATTTATATAGTTCTTCAGTCAAAAGAAAAATATAATATGCGGAACCTATTCAACTCTGACGTTTTGAAAGAAAATTAGCCTATTATAAAAAGAGGATCTTCCTTTTTCTTTTCCCTCCCTTTTGCCCTGTATTCTCTTCCCCCGTTGGGGATAAGTCTTTAATTTTAAAGGGAAAAACATTGCCTTAAGTTCATTCAAGATTTTTTTCAAAAGAAATTTTTCCCACTTAGCTCATCGTTCTTTTTACTTTATTTTTTAAAAAATTATTTGCCCCGTATTCGAGTTTAAAAAAACGGAAAAAAGTAGAATTTAATTACGATTCTTTTTCTTTTTCCTGAAGAAAAAGGAATGAAAAAAAAAAAAAAATGGGGGAGAAACTGTTAAAACGTTCCAAGATTTGAGAGCCACTTCATATTAAATATCACTTAACTGGAACGTTGAAGCTTTGCGGTCCTTGAACAGCTTGTTCTAGACCAATTTTCACAACTCCTGCAAAAGGACCTCAAACCTCCTTTTCTCGAGGATTTATTTCCGTCTGCTTTTAACACGAAAGATGAAATCAATAGTTACACGGGTCATTAAATAATTACTCTCTAAACGACTGTTTTCAGAAGAAGAGAGAAAAACACGAGAAAGAAAAAAAGAAATGAAACAAAAATTAAATAAAAATGTTAAGAGAATTTTTCCGAAAGGCGAAGAAACTGGACCCAAGTTAATCTAACTGAATGCTATTAACTCAGAAGTCTTTTTTTTTCCTCTTTATCAGCAGAAATATCTTGACGTATGGTTTTTTCTTTCTCTTTCGTTTTCCCCCCAATTCTTTTTTTTTTTTTTTTCTGTCAAACGGAGATTGTTATATGGCCGAGATCTTTCATCCCGACACGGTAGGTGGAATTCCCTGAAGGGTGTGCAATTTATTAAAGTCGAGTTTTAAAGTGCCTCTATTTGCTTAGCTTAATTATTTTAAATAAATTCCGGGGAAAGGCGCAACAAGTCTTTGCAGTCTCGTTTCCTCCGTTTATTCAAATGAACGTTGAAATCTTAGATTTATGGATCAGATGGACACCCACAACGAGAAAGAATTTTAAATATATCCGGAATTTTTTTTTACATCTTCTTTTTCCTTCTAAGAAAAAAAGAAGGGAAAAAAAAATCCCTTGTAAGGTAAAGCTAGATAAGTGTGACCGCCTGAAAAGTGTGACTTTAGATGTAGGAATTCGTTTTTGTGCGAATAAATATAATACATCATTATCTAGTGTATATATTCCGACAAAAAGAAGTTTCAACATTATTTATACGGTTTAAAATGTGAAAGTCACACTTTTTAGATGGTCACACTTACCTACCTTTACCTTAGGTTATGTTTCCATTTATATAATATGCTAATGCAATTTCCACTATCTCTCTGTTCATTAAATGTGTAGTTATATTACGCTTATGAAATATTTATTCCTTGAAAACCGATCAAGCTCAATCCTGAACCCCAGCTCCGTTCCCTGAATAATCCCTATACCGGTGTAATGTTATTTTCATTCATTTTTCCTTCATTCATTTTCATTAATGCATAATGAATCTTTTTTTTTCCGTCATCAGAAAAAACTCATGATTTTAAACAAGCTCTAGGGGGGTTTCCACTGTTCGATATTTTTCAATTTCACTTCAATTCTGTAGTTCTGTCACACAGCCCAAAAAATCAGCAAATAATGAAATTTTAAGTGTTACCGTTTTTTTTTTTTTTTTTTTTTTTTTTTTTTCAAAAATGAAATTTGGTCAGGTTCAAAGCACTGGTATAGGGTTAATGCCTTTGGCATGCTCAAACATGGATTTGAAAATTCACGGGACCGAAAAAGGCTTCTTATCCGCCTACGTCCTTTGGCGGAGCCAACCTTAACTTTTGGGAATTCCCCTTGAGCGATTCAAAGCTTAGTACCAAGCTTCCAATTACCAATTAACAATTAAACATCTGCAAGAATACTCTTTAATCTAAACATACTCGATAACATGCCTTTGAAAACTTGAAACATGTGTATAAAAGTTATATTTTCTTAGAATTAGGGTATGACTCCATTTACGACTTTTGTTATTTAAAGAATTTCCCCGGAAAGAAGGTATTTAATTTTATAGAAGAGCTCCAGGATGGAAATAAAAAATAAATAAATAAATAAATAAATTCCGTTTCCCTTATTTATCGAAATCATTAAAAACAATTGGAAATTTTCCCAATTCGTGGAAACCCTCATTTGTATTCGTATTCATTTCGTGTTTAACTCCAGCGGGGCAAGAATGACGGGGTACAGGGTATGGGGGATAAAAGTCAAGAATCGGAAAGCAAAAAGAAAATGTTAAACAGGATGTAAAGAAATATTTGAATGATATTCCAGAATTTTCCCCGGCAATATTGTATGAGGGAAGATTTTAGTTATCTTTCTAAAGTCAATGTGAAATTAAGTTATTTCAATTCCTTCATATATATACCGTGGGGCTTATGCTAGTATAACTTTGTTGGAAAATCCATTTTCCTTGCCGGATCTGAATGGGGTAAATGCAAATATTGCGATATTTCTTAGTCTCGAATTGGATATGGTATGGCATATAACTTTTGCAAAATTGATAATACAAAATGACATATGAAGAAGGAAAAATTAAATTCTTGAAACTTGTTTTATACTCTTGTTCCTTTCTTTCGTTTAAAGTGTCCATTTATTCATGATTTTCTTAATTTTGTCTGGATTGAATTTTTTTCCGTTTAAATTTTCCGAATATTTTTCCATGGAAAATACTGTGCCATACTAAAATATGATTTTTTTTTCTCAAGACGGTTATATTTTATTTTTCTTAACTAAAACTCTGTTGAAATATTCCGGAAAGATGTTTTTCAAGATTTTCCAGGTTTTCGTTGAAGAAAAATAAATTTTCCGAGAATGTATGATTATGTATGTGAGATTCGTGCAGATATGTTGGCAAAATTGTGAGGGCGTAATATGTTTTGGAATCTGTGACCGAACACGTGTTCAGACATCTTTATAGAAATTGATAGATGGAGGAGGAATCCATTTTCTGTAAATATTTTTCCGAGAAAATTTTCCGCAAGTTTTATCAACCTACTCTGTTTCAGAAAGAAAGGGGAAAAAAAGGAGCAACTTTAAGCCAAACATGTTGGACGGACGGACAATTGCCCAATTACCAACGGCCATTTTGAAAAATTCAAAATGGCGGATCCAATATGGCGAATGAAATTTAGAATTTTGCTTTGATTTTCATAATAAAACTGTATATCTAGGGGTTTTCGGGGAGGCTGAATACGAATCCGATATCCGTTTCTTCAAATTCAAGATGGTGAAGTTAATATGGCGACTAGGGTGTCCCTTATTTTGCGAATTTTCGAATTTGATGTCGGGCCGGGTTTAATCTCGTTCTCTATGGGGCCCTAATAAACCCTGAATTTTTTCAGATTTTTTACTGAACCGGAAGGCGTGTTGACTTGAGCTTTAAGTTCCGAAAATTCCGATAAGAGAAAAAAAATCGACATTTTTTTTCCGCGGAAAAGCGTCGTTTCCTATCGGGAATTTTGCGTAGGTCACGAATCTGAGATCCGTTTTTTTACATCTGGTTTGGCTTTTGAGTTAGAGACCAAAATATGAGCAAAACTTACGACTTAATGCGTTTTGTTACTTAACCAGGTTTTCTTGCCTCATTTTCTCCTTTAACTCAAAAGCCAAACCAGATATAAAAAAAACGGACTTCAGATTCGTGATCTACGCAAAATTCCCGACAGGAAACGTCGTCTTTCCGCGAAAAAGAAAATTATCCACTGTTTTTTCTCTTATGGGAATTTTCGGAACTTAAAGCTCAAGTCGGCACGCCTTCCCGTTCAGTAAAAAATCTGGAAAAATTCAGGGTTTATTAGGGTCCCATAGAGAACGAGGTTCCACCCGGCCCGATATCAAATTCGAAAATTCGCAAAATAAGGGACACCCTAATGGCGATCTTTATCCGCACTTGCTAGAGTTTACCGATGTTCGTAAAAATTTGTATATAGGGGTTTTCGAGGTCGCTGATTTGGAATGCGTCGGCGTTTTTTTTTCGAATTCCACTAGGGCAAATTGCTCATAGCCATTATTTTAATTTTTTTCATCATTTTCATTATTTTCAATATTAAGCCATTATTTTCATTATTTCATAATTTTTATAATTTTATAATTTCTTTTTTTATTTTTTATTTTTTTTATTTTTTATTTATTTTTTTTCCTTCCAGTTTGACTTTGTAACCTGGCTATTTTTGTCATTGGCTGCCCTGCCTAGCTGTTAAAATAGCATCAAATAAAAATAAATATGAAATTAAATATGAAATTAAATTTGAAAAATAAACGCTGACGGATTCCGAGATTCCGGATTCCAGTGACTTCGAAAACCCCTGTATACTAATTTTTACGAACATCGGGAAACTCCAGCAAGTGCCGATAAAAGTCGCCAACTTGAATTTGAAGTAAGTGATATCAGATTCGTAGTCAGCTACTCCAAAAATCTCTAGATGTACAGTTTTAGTTTTATGAAAATCAAAGCAAAATTCGAAATTTCATCCGCCATATTGGATTAGCCATTTTGAATTTTTCAATGTGAGCAAGTGATTTTAAACTACACAAAAAACGAAGGCTTTTGATGCCCAGATCCTTTTTATAGCTTTTACCTACGCTTGAGATAAGAATTATGTTCGCTTTACTTTTGACTAGCTACCGCTATGAGTCTGTACGATTTCCCATCCAAAAAAATCTGAAAAAAAAAAAAAAAAATGAAAAAAAAAAAAAAAAATGAAAAAAAAATTAGGATTCATATGTGGATTTGGGATCCTAGATCTCGGGAATGAGACAATTTAATTTCGAAAATTCGCAAAAGAACGGATAGCAATTACACACAAGTTTGTTTTCTTTTAAAAACTTTCCACCTGAATTCGCCTCTGATTTACCTTAAGCTCAACTTTCTATTAATTTCTTCTTCATTCGATTTTTATATAAAAAAAATCCGTTATGGTGTTATTATTAATTACCGCATAAATCAGAATTGAAAAAGGAATATCGAGATGTTATTAGCAATAAGATGGGGTTTTTTTTTTCTTCTTAAGACCATAAATTCATCGCGGAGAAAAGGATTTCTCTTTTCTAGATCGGAAATTACGATTCTTTTAAACGATAACGGAAAAAGTGTAGTTATTTTATGGGTTTCATTAAGGGTTTTTATCGCGGTGTAAAATCCGATGAACGATTCAGCGAAATTAAAACTTCCTCTTCTTTTTCTTATTGCTTATTGTACTGTATACAGCGTACGTCTTAACGCAAAATCGTGACTGGAAAAAAAAAGGAATAAAGATTCTTTTTATCCATATACTCAGAGTCGAAGAAAAAAAAGAATAAAAAAAGGAGATCTCCGAAAAAAAATTGCGATCCAGTCAATATTTGCGGTGGTAAAATTGAAAATTGAGATGACGACGAAATTCGAAACGGATACGGATACCTAAAGTTAAGACAGAAAATAACCGAAGATGGGATACGGATTTTTTATTCGTTTATGTTGTAAAATGGGGCATCCATGATACTGAATTTTACACGAAAAATTTCTCTTTGAGATAAAAACTCATTTTCGTTATGTTGATCGATAATTCCGTGTGTTTTCATATTTTTATTTTATTATTATTTTTCCTCTCTTTTTTTTCCAGATGGAAGGAGCAAAAAGAGAAATGAACTCCTTTATGAAGTCGTTGAGCAAGTTAACACGTGACGTCAAATTGCTGAAGGTGAGTTTTTCTTTGTTCGCGAGAATTCTTTGAGAAATATTCGTCATCACTATTTTTCTAATCTAGTTAATTTAATATTTTCATCATAATCCTCTTCCTTTTTTTCTCTCTTTTTCTTCGTTTTTATTTTTATTTTTATTTTTTTTTATGAAAACTTCTCAGGTTCATTTCGGTCGGAATATATGTATTTTTTTTTTTTTATATTATACGCTAAACCTCGTTTTCGCGGAATCACGAGGTAATGTTAATCCTTGATTTAAATAAATTAAAGTTCATGTTTAGCTTGTGGATCTTTCAATTAAGTGATCCAGGAATAAAAGTTAATCCCGGGGTTGGTTGATTGGTGGTAATGATTCTAAATAAAGCCGGATGTACGCAAAAACGGTTTCTCCTATGATTTCTAGCTTGGGACGTAAAATATCGAATCTTAATTACGGTGATATAACCGATGGAAATTGTGTAGGTTTGGAAATGGAAACCGAATCTAAGGGGAGTGTTAGTTTATTACGTAAGCAGGTTTAAGGGGGATAGGATGTCAGAAAATGTTTAATGTTCTTGAGACGGACCTATTTTTGTTTGCTGTGACAGAATTTATTCGAATTGTGTTTACGGAATACTTAAATGGTTCCTAGTATCGTCACATGCAGTCAGGGGGCATAGGTTAGAGTGTCCCTTGTTTTTCGAATTTCATACCTCTAACCCCCCTCAAAGTTTTCTTTTTGGAGTGTTAATAAACGCTGAATTTTTTCAGATTTTTAAAATGACGGGAAAGTGTGTCTCATGGGAATAACGAAGTTCTTCGTTATTCCGGACTAGTCGGATAAATGTACCAGATTTTTTACGCTCTTATAGGGGAGTGAGGCGTAAATGTGTAAGATTTTATTTTTAACTCGTCTTCAGTTGTCTCCTCCTAATTTTTAAATTTTTAAAACTGTTACAAAAACTTTTTAAACTATTTTTGACGTAGGACTACGTCGTTGGGCTCTGTCCTGGGGAATTTTTTTAAATTGTAAATTTTTAAAACTGTAAAAGAGATTAGAAAAATATTTACCTGTTTCTGTTCGAGACTTAAATATTTTAATAATTAAAAATTACGATGCGTCCTATAACGAAGTTCTTCGCAGCCCTTACGGTTATAGTTACTCTATTACTACCTACAAATTTTTATTTATTTATTTATTTTTTGATTTATTTTATTTTATTTTTTTGTGAAAGAACACTCATTTCTTATCGGAAATTTTGCGTAGATCACGAATCTGAAGTCAGATTTTTTTTTTGTCTGCCTAAGTTATTGTGTTAGAAATAAAAATAGGGCGAAAAAATAGCTTAAAATGACAAAACATGTTAAGTCCTTAATTTTGCTAATATTTTGACCTCTAGCTCAAAAACCTAGGCAGATATAAAAATATCGGACTTCAGATTCGTGATCTACGCAAAATTTTCGATAAAAAACAAGTTTTTTTCACAAAAAAAAAAAAAAAAAAAAAAGATATTTTGGTTTTTATGGGAATTTTTCAAAATCGAAGGCTCACGAGGCACACTTTCCCGTCATTTTAAAAATCTAAAAAAATTCAGCGTTTATTAACACTCCAAACAGAAAACTTTGGCGGGGTTATGAAAATTAAATTTAACAGAAAAATAAGGGACAACCTATCATAGGTACTAGACTAGATATCCTGTAAAAATGAATTTATGGTGTTAGGGTGGGCCGAAAATCTCAAATTTTGAAATTTGAAAACTCCTGATAGTGGTATTGGTGCCTTTTCGGAACACTATAAACTCCAATTTTTTTTTTAGATTTTTTCAAGGTCATCTCGAGGTCGCGCAATGACCTTGAAAATTTTGAAAAGTCTACATTAGGCAAAAAAAGATGTTTTTTTTTTTTTTTTTTTTTTTTTTTTTTTTTTTTTTTTTTTTTTTTTTTTTAGTAAAAAAAGTATTATTTTTAATAGGAAATTTCGCGCAGATTACGAATATAAACTACAAAATTAATTTTTATGTATGGTTTTTAAGCTAAGGGAAAAAAAAGTCTAAAGAATTTTAATGTTAAAAAATTGGCCTAAAGCTCAAAAATCGTATACTTATAGTAATTTTGCACTTCATATTCGTAATCTACGCAAAATTTCTGATAGAAAGCAATAATTTTTTCAGCAAAAAAAAAAAAAAAAAAAGAAAAAAAAGAAAAAGAAAAAAAATTATTATTTGCCCTTACGTAGGATTTTCAAAAACTTCAAGGTCATCGCGCGACCTCAATATGACCTTCAAAAAATCTAAAAAAAATTAGGTTTATATCGTTACGAAAAAGCACCGATACCACTATTAAGAGTTTTAAAATTCCAAAATTCGTGGCTTTCGGTCCACCCTATGGGTCACAGTCCCTGACAGCCTTAGACTTGTTTTGATCATCTCAGACCTACTTTGAGTACTTCTGAGTTGCATTTTTAACAAGTTTTGTTGTTAAAATCTCCACACGTCCGGGAACTTCACCGCTCTTTTATTTGACACAGCAATAACTTAGACAAATTAATTTACAAAACAACTTGGGTTTTTACTGTCACAATGCGCTATAATTATGAAGAAATAAATACCTTTAAAAGCTCTTGCGGTTAAAATTTAAAACCTGGATAATGTTATTCAAGATTATTTACTTTCGCATCCAATGTGCAAGCTTTTAGGGAAGGAAAGATTACATCACCTTAAATTTAATATTAAAAGGAAGGCGATAAGGTATGCTTTTAAACATTTAATATACTTCTAAACCTTTGAAAATAAATTAAACAAAGGGACATTTTCTTATCCGTTCGCTGCTAAGAGCATAAATTCAAGATTATAAAATGTCGCCAGGCATTTGTTACAACCTGGGATATCTTTATTATAGGGATTAATGGAAAACCCGCTTCTGCACATGTGCTCAGGAGCTTTAAATTCTTGTAAAAGTTTAAATATCCACCCCACCTTTCCCCCTCCCTATTTTGTTTCCCCTCCCTCCCCTCCCCCCTCTCCTTGAAAAGCGTTAGTTACTTACTAAGCTTTCATCAAAGTGATGCATTCAAGTATTAATTCAACTTGAGCAATTAGAGAAAAGGGAATCATCGCCGATGAAATAGACAAGTAGAGAACTTGACAAGTCGTTCGAGAGAGAAACTGTACTTAAAGAGTGGAAGACGATTTGCGGTCGTTTGTCGTCTTTTAGATTTTCTCCGGGAGGGAAGGAAAACTTTTCAAAATCATTTCACAAGGAGCGCAAAGTAAAACTTGTGTGAAAGTTGGGAAGTCTGGAGAGAAAAGAACCTTTTTGCGCCTTTGACAGAAACAAGAGGAAAGGAAAAGAAAAAAAAAAAGAGGGGGGAAACGAGGACGGAAAACGACCGGTTAAACGTTAACGTCAGCGTCAAAATCAATTTCCTAGATAATTCGACGACATAAAAATCTCGTATTTTTGTCATTTTACTAGAACATAAAAAACAAACGATGGCTAACTTTTTTTTTTCTGTCAGCAGAAAAAAAAATCGTTTTCAAAGGAACATCCATTATAAAAAAAAAAAAAACTTTTTTTTAACTGACCGAATGTTATCAAATTAAATGTCACGAATCGTTAAGTTCGGTTTGGCTTTAGCTTCCCGTTGATTACCTTTCAACTTTTAAAGATGTTGATGATGTTGATGTTGACGTTTTGAACGTTATACGTTGCCGTCAGAACAACCTGCGTTTATTAAATCAGGGAGACATTCATTTGGAAAAGGGAACGAAGAGAGAGGAATGGAACGGAGAAAAAAAAATAAAATAAATAAAGGGAGGAATCCGGAAAATCTCAGCGTCTGCGGTTGTCAAGATCCTTGCGATAAGGGAATAGGGACAAAGGACAGATGGAGAAAATGAATGATTTTCAACTCATTCGTCATTCCTCGCGAAACAGTCGAATGATTGAAATTTGACTTTCTATGTTGCCAAGTTTTGCCCTTAGGTGTTTCCATCGCAATAAGCTTTTCCTTTTTGGGATTTCCAATTTCATATTGTTGAATTTCCTAAGGCGGTTCGGTTTTCTTATTTTGACCGTATTTTTTTTTTCTTTTATAATGAGAATTTTATCATTCAGCACCTTTGGACGAATATCGTTACATTTTTTTTTTTTTTTTTGTAACGTTGAAATTATCGTAATTGGGAATATCGTAACCATTTTTTTTTTTTAATAAAATGAAAGCACTTTAATGGGGGAGAATTTTTAACCATTCTCACAATTCACTTTAAATCCCTTTAACCCATCGGAAGTATTTAGATGACTTCCGTTTATAAGATCTCAATCTAATGGGCTTTTCAAGGCCAATTTTTCTTATCTTTTTTTTTTCCTTTTCGTTTTTTTTTTTTTTTTTCCTTTCTTTTTCACGGGTTCGGAGAAACAGGATACTTTCCTTGAAACGACATTAATTAAAAAGAAGAAAAGAATCATCTTAACAAAAGTAAAAAACTCCAAGACAACTAAACAAGATTACACCGGTTTTAAAAATAATGCCATTTA
Organism: Liposcelis bostrychophila; assembly: GCA_037577465.1. Classification (NCBI taxonomy): domain Eukaryota; kingdom Metazoa; phylum Arthropoda; class Insecta; order Psocodea; family Liposcelididae; genus Liposcelis; species Liposcelis bostrychophila. The sequence continues at coordinate 13,557,423 of CM075210.1, forward strand.
TTTTATCCGCGCCTCCCCACGGTTTTTTTCCTTCTCGGCCGTCGCTCCTCTTCCTCCGAAAAAAAAGAGTCAATTTTATCTTCGAGTTTTCTGTAACGTAAGAAAACGAATTTACTTTATCTCTTTCTTATGGTTCGTTAAATTTCATTTCAGTTTCATCTCATTACGTTGGATTACCATTTAGGACATCTACATCCCCTTTTATATATTCTGTATGCCGTAATTATGTTGATGATGTATTAGTTTGAAGATAATAATACGAATGATTGATAGATAGATGTATATGGATCGTTTCCGAAAGTAGTCGCCCTGACATAGATGACGCCTGCCATATTTTTCGCCTGAATTTTTATCCCGTAACGGAGTGGTCCAGCCCTTTTTTATATTCTGACTTTCCTTTTCTTTCTCATTTTTTTCCCAAGTAGTATAGTTCCCTGAAAATTAAATTCCCTCTTTTTTATTTTTTTACTGTATTGTTTTTGTCAACTCTTCTGTGCAACTAACTATAAATGAGGGTAGTTAATATGCCTTCTTTTTTCGTTTCAGCTCTACAGTTCATCTTCCCAAGATCGGGACGACGGGAGCGGCAGCGACGACGATGAAGACGACGACGAAGATCGGTCAAGAAACGAAATCCACAGACGCGTGACATTAAATACTCCGAATGAAAATAAAAAATTTCGACATCACCGCCTTCTCCGTCAGCAAATCCTCGATTTAGAGCATTCCGGTCGAGAATTGCAAACCAGTCATTCCCATTTGGAGCGTATCGTTCACCGGATCGAAAAACGGATCAAATCAATCGAAACGGAACCACCTCATGTACGGTCTTCGGATAACGAAAGCACGGACGAAAGGCTTCCGGAAAGAGTTGCGAGGTTGGAAGAAGCCGGGAGAATAACATCGAAGCAATTATTCAACGTATCACGTCAGATAGCCGAGTTGGATCGTTTGCATATATCGATGCTTCAGCTTTTGGAATCCGTGGAAACTTTGGAAAATAAAGTGGACAAAAATATTCCGGAATTGCAGAGGGAAATATCGAAAATGGAATTTAATATGGCGCAAACAACGTCGACGGTCTCTCTTGTGAAAGAAGATCAAGTAAGTATGAAAAATATTTTTTTTAATACTGTTATTCGGGGTTGTATTTCGAAATTCCAATTACGTCCGCGTTTTTTTTTTTTTTTTTTTTTTTTTTTTTTTTTTTTTTTCATTCCAATGAAATGAACCTCGACGTCTGAATTTGAAAAATGGCACTCCCCCCCTCTTTTTCGAGGAAAAAAGAAATCCGTTTTGTAATCAAAACGCATATTTCTCGCTGGGAGACCCCATCTCGCTGACTAAAGAGATTTTCCGCCCTCCGTTGCTGCTGCTTTTCTTCATTTTGATTTTTGATATCAGAAATTACTGTTGCAATTAACCAAAAGCAAAGCTTGAGGGGACAAATACCGTATATATCACTTAGTAATAATCCTTAGGGCAACGCGGGGTAAATATAATAACCTTACTGTAGTATCGCGCGTATTTGTTTTACGGTCGTAATTCAAGTATTTAGAAGCAAAGGTGGAAGCGGCGCGTTCTACCTTTCGAAATAAATGTTGAAAGCGTTTGGAGAGCACCCGGAGATTTTTGTAAGCAGGCCACTACAGTCAGCGAAATTAGGTGATTTTAAAAAACGAAAAATAAATGATATCGGGGATATTTTGCGGGCTAAAAGCACAAAACTCGTCCACGAGGGTCTCTAACGAATGTCTCCCGTGGGGGTCAAATTGATTCCTTTGTTTACTTGAACCTGATTGAATGTTTACCACGAGGCGTATTTTTATGGTCTTTATTGAAATATGGTCCTCTTAATATGATTTGAAGGGATTCCGTCCCCATCCTCATCCTTAGGGGTCCCACTCCTTGCTTTTGCTTTGAATGTGCACTGAAACTACGGAACACTTTTCCGCCAGGTTCGCTTTATGTTCTTGACCGTCGCTAGTCAAGAGAAAATCAGACATAGGCCTAATTCCCATCTCAAGAGTCAATAAAATCTATAAAAAGGATTTGAGCCTCAAAAGCTTTGGTTTCCTGTGCAGTTGAAAATCACTTGCCAATATTGAAAAATTCGAAATGGCGGATAAAATTTCGAATTTTGCGTTGATTTTCATAAAACTGTATATCCAGGAGTTTTCGGGGTAGCTGAATACGAATCTGATATCACTCTCCTCAAATTCAAGATGGCAAAGTTAATATGGCGACTTTTATCCGCACTTGCTGAAGTTTATTGATGCTCGTAAAAATTTGTGTATAGGGATTTTCGAGGTCGCTGATTTCGAATCCGTCAGCGTTTTCTTTAAATTTCATACGCCAGATCTAGTAGGGCAAAACACCGTCAACTACCAAACTAACTTCGCCATTTTGAATTTGAAGAAACTGATATTAGATTCTAATTCAGCTACCCTAGATATACAAGTTATACCCTAGATATACAAGTTATAGCTACCCTAGATATACAAGTTTTATGAAAATCTAGGCAAAATTCCAAATTTCATCCTCCATATTGGATCCGCCATTTTGAATTTTCCAATATGGACAAGTGATTTTAAACTACACAGACAACCAAAGATTTTGACGCCCAGATCTTTTTATAATCTTTACCTAAGCTTGAAATGGGAATTATGTCCGACCTCTGTGTGTATGTGTAACCAATAAAAACTGACCATTTTTAATAATTTAGTGGTTACCTTTAAAAATATCCAGCGCTCCCAGCGGAAAAGCTTTGCAGTTTCTTCTCATCCAGACCCTTCGCTTTTTTCGCTTTTTAAAAAGCTAAATAGGACTTGGCCCATGTTTTTCCAAATTATTTTAGCTGAAGTGGATTTCAAAAAGATTTTTTAAAATTATAAATTACATCGGCTCTCTCTAAATATTTCCTTGGGAAATAAAAAAAAAACTTACGAAAATAAAGCGGTGCTGGACATTGTCTAGTCGGTTCTTGACTAGGACAACTTTAAAAACTTTCGGATATTCATACGATATGGATTTCCCGACTTTCGTCGTTTGCTTTTGACGTCCCACGATATTTATGACATTTTTAGCTTTTTCCAGTTAAGTCTGGAATATTTTAAATTAATGCAGTAATCTAGTACCCGTCACATGTTCGCGCTTGTTTCGTTTTTTGTGTAAAACTTTCCCAGTATTCCAAATTTAAAAATTCTCTTAAAAAAAAAAAAAAATTATGCCATTTGTTTTGAGCTGTAGCAAACTTATTAATGCTTTTCCGGCGATCGCGGCTCCTGCAATACGAATTTTTCGCGACCTACACTTTTCTAAGAAAATTTTCTCGAATGCATTTTTAGCATTCTTTGGGAAATAAGCTGTCAAAAAAAGCGCAGGAACAAAAATGGAAAAAAAAATTCCTTTTGGGGACGGACGGTTTTGAAAAAAGGTTTTTGCGAAAAAGAATAAAAATTTTGCATTCATGCCAATTTTCACGGTAGCGAGGCAAAGTTTAAACATTGTAAATGCATGTAAAAATCGTTGATTCTTGCATCAAATCTTTTTTTCTCTCTTTGTTTCTTTTCCGATTTCACAAAACAAACAAACAAAAAAAAAAAAAAAAAAAAAAAAAAAAGAGATAATAAGAAAAACGACAATAAACGACATAACGACAATGGATTCCAAAGAATGCTCCATTTCGAATAAGCTAAAGAATGAAGCAGTTTATCTGGAGAAAAACGTCACGAAAATATGTCATATTTTTAATGGATAAAAGCTAAAAGGGAAGTCCCTTTGTTCGAGCAAAACTGTTTGAATAATTCGTAACAATATTGAAACAAACATAAAAAAAAAAACTCTGCTCATCTAAGTTTAAGTTGATAATGATTGTTCCAAAAGGAGAAATTTGCATCTTTTGCCCGGGTTTTCAAAGGCGTAAGTCGAACTGAAAACAAACTCATCCGACGTTAATTTTTTTTTTTTTTGTCTTTTTCCACCCTTTTTAGAAAATGGATTATTATAACGAAACGTGTAGAATGAATTTTTTTTTCCAAGCCCATCCAGACGACAAACTCCGTTAAGAGAGAAAATACTTTTTTGGGGTTTATTTCTCTTATTACTTTGTCCCTCATGGGGCGCAATTTAAAAAAGAATTCTCGTAAAAAAAAAAAAAAGAAAAAAAAATGTAGGGAAAAAATAGGGAAAAAAGCTGCGTTGGAAATCGCGTGCATGTTTGCGGTTTTACTTACCCTATATCGAAAGCAATGTAAACAATATTTCGAACGTTGTAAATAAACCGGAACAATCTTGTAATCGTTTGTTTTCATTTGGAGGATAACCAGCGTAGAGGACGTTTAGCGTAAAAGAATATGAACCAGAGTAAACAGTTTATAACTTATAATAGAAGTCGGTGTGATTTAAAAATTTTTTTCAAAGTGACATTAACTCTACAGAATGAGTTGTGTGGCTACAGTGCGAAAAGCTAGATGAGGAACAATGAGGATTTTCACGGAAACTGAACCCGTTAGGGGGCTGTAGATTGCTAGTGATGTTAATCACATGGTAAATTCGTATATATCCGGTGCCCGATCTGAAGAACGGACACCGGATATATGAATTTAGCATCTGATGTTAAAAAGGTAAACAAACCTTCATTTTTTTTTAATAAGCTCAACATTGCGGTTTGTTTACTTTTTCGACGTCCTAAAAACGGACACCTGGTATACTGTATATGGTGTGTATACAGTTGCCCATTTGCTGAAAATAACTATACAGTATAACTATGAATATAATTATGAATACTACTACTAAACTACTAATACTAAACTAATGAATATAACTATGAATATAGCCCTACATTTAGCATCGCTATCGGCTGCTATCTTTGCTAAATGGTGGCAGCCATGTCTTCGCCTTAGCCTTCGGGTTACTTGTTAATAGTAGGCTTCAGTGAGTACCGGAAGTAATGCTTCTTTTGTCTAATATTCCATGCACAGAGAAAACAATCCAATGTTCAAGGCGTTGGTTACATTGCACCAAAATTTCTGTACGAAAAGTTTTGAAAATTTTTCGCGAGGAAAGTGGTTACATTTATTTTCGAAGTAAAGTTTCAACGGTGTTCGGACTTTTTGTCACAGATTTAATGTCAAAGGGACATTTTGTCACACTAATACAAAACGTCACTGGTAACAAATTGTCACAATTTACAATATGTCACAAAATACGGTGTCACCAATTCCAATATGTCACAAAGGTCATTTTGTCACAAGAATTTTTGTCGAAATGTATACTTTTTTTTGTCACAAAAATTTACTTTATTTTACGCAATTGTCGGTGCCCTACTGTACTTACTGTACCGTACGTTCCAAAAAGAATAATGGATTTAAAAATGGAGTAGCTATGTTAATATTTATATTTTTAAAATTTTTTACTGCTTTTATTTTGATAATTTTTGAAATTTTGATACTGCTTTTCTTTATATATTGGTTTGTGACGTGATACTGCTTTTTTTTATAATTAAAAAATGTTTTGTGACGAAATATGCAAAATATAACATGGCAAAAAATTTTTGTGACAAATACAGTATTTTTTATGACGAATTTTACTACGTGACAAAAAAAACCGTTGACAAAATGTCAAGCGTGACGTTTTTCTATTGTGACAAAGTGTGTATGACATATTTACCTTGTGATAATACGGCTGTGACAAAAAGTCCCAAGACCGTTTCAACTTGTTCCAAGTAAGAACGAACTGGAAAACAAAATCAAAACTCGATTATTTTTCGGCTCAATATACAATTCAAACAAATTAAAACTTGCACCAGGGGGCGATCATTTCAATTTTTAAAATAGTCCAAGCTCGCGCATGAAATAAAGCGCGTCATCGTCTTTACTTTTCAGATTCGTTGATTGGTTGAAAAGTAAAGTTGATGACGAAAATGACGTAGCGTCACGTGATCAAATCGACGCGTGATCACACTATCCTTTTATTACACTTTGACTTGCACTAAAAATTCCAGGATACAACAACGAAGTTCTTCAGGTTCAGGTACCTAAAATTTTTAGTTTTTCCCCGGTAAATCGAGTATAAGAAATAGACATTTCTCCACGTACTCACTGAAGTCTACTCTTAAATGTTCCAATCTCATCTTAAGGCACCTAATAAAGAAATAAGAAGGCTGCCGGAATTTTACCAGGATAGCGGCCGACATCCCCCAAGCAGATTTAGTTTGCCTAAAAAGTTTTCATTTATTATACTTAATTAATGTAGAGGAGGCGGGTGAGGATGAGGATGAGGATGAGGGGGGGGGGGGGGGATTGGCTGAAAATCGTTTGGCAGTGACATACTTTAGAAAAAGAAGAAGCCTTTTTTTTTTTGCTTTACCATAGGGAAATGGGAGAATGAAAGATAACTTTGCAATTTATAGACACTAAAGTGCAAGGCAGCAGTCAGCAGCGATTCAGAGTTTTCAGGTGTTGAGGTATCACCAGAAGACCATCAAATTTTTTTGATTTGTCGTACCTACCATTGATACTGCCACTCCAACATTGTCAACCAATTCGGTTAACAGTATCAACTTCGGAATCTGCAAAGAAAAAACTAAACGTTTGAATCTCATCGAACTTTCGGAGCCTAAAACAAAGCGTGGCACTTCCGCTCGCTTTGTTAATCCCTTAAAAAAATACCAGCAAACTTTCCTCTTAATTTTGCATTTCGAAGTAACGAACGATATTGGAAAGCCTATATCTTACCCCGGGCGAAAGTTATTTATTTTAGATCCAAATTAAATCAGTTGAAAAATCGTACGTACACGTTTGACCCGATAAAACATTTTCGCCTGAGGCTCATCCCTGATTAAGCACGGCAATTTCAAGTCTTTGCATTTAGCCAGTATACAACGGCCGATCGATTTGAACTTATTTTAACTTCGAAAAAAGCTTTCCCCTCCCTTTTCGAAAAGAACCTATTTTACCGTGTGGGATCAAAACAAAAACGTCAATAAAATAAAATTTTACAGTTTCCCCCCCGACCCTCTCTCTTTGACACCCCTTCCCATCCCTCACCTTCCCCCTCGCGCTCTTTATAAAACACATTTAAAAACATTGATCATTATCGTTATTATATACACTTATTTGTAATTATAGTCGAAATCTATCATTAATTCAGAATATTCAGTCGTTTAACCTAATTCATACGATGAAAACTAAAATCAGAATAACAAAAGCGAGGTTGTCAAATTGATGGATCGGGTTTTAATGATCAAATTTCCTGACATTATGTCGCTTGAGCACGTGCTTTTCTAACCGCGCTTTCCGTGTTTGAGGCGGGTTGATTTTTCCTCATTTCACGTATTTCAACAAAAACTTTTGAAGCGTTCCCGCCGCCGCCGACGACGTCGACGTCGACGACGGTGACGATAATTATGATTAGGACAAAGGAAAATCGCATTTCGCTTTTAAGTAAGCGGTACGACACCGAAGAGTCTGTCAAGATCTTATTCTTTAGAAGGGAAACCGTATTAGTGACAATATCTTTATTCCAGCGAAAAAAAAAAAAAAAGGAAAGGGGAGGAGGCCTCGGGTTTTTTGATCTTTCTAGCGGAAAAAGAGAACCAGTCGAGACCGAAAAAGGACGAAGTTTTTACTTTATTCCCTCGTTTTTTCTATTTTTTTTTTTTTTTTTTCTGACGACGATGGAAATCTTATTTCCGAGGAAACGTCTTTAAACTGTTTTATATATAACGTGATTGTAATCAATTCAAGGTGAGGTTAGAAAGACTGTAATTGGTTTCTCGTTGGGTGTTTATTTCAGTTTCATGCTTGATGGGAAAAGAAGCGCGATATACTCCTCCTCGCAATATTGAAATTGGATAAAATAAAAAAAATAAAAAACATTGCATGAATTGGAGAGTGATATTTTTCTTTTTATATGGGATAATGCAAAAAAATTCCGATCATAAATTAAATTTCTGTTTCTCACTCGACAAAATGTCGTTTTAAAATGGAAACAAAACATATTTTATTATCGTTTTTTAATAGCAAAAAAAAGAAAACGGGAGTAAACGATCGGGCGTAACAGGAATTCTAGAGAAAATCAAACATTAAATTGTAAATTAACTTCGAGCTGCTATTCTTTTTTGATGTAGGACTACGTCTTGGGGCTCGGTCCTGGGGGAATCTGTCTGTCCGGGCGTCGGTCTGTTCAGACTAAAAATTATTAAATTGTTTTAATATTGAAAGTTTAATTTTGAAAATTTTAAATAATATTTTGGCTGTTTTTTTTAAACTTTCGACCTTTTTTTAAAGTAAAATTAGACGAAATGAACGAAAGCCAGGGCTTAGAAAATTTCTTGTAAATTATATAACTTTTTTTTTTAATTTTCTCTGTTTTTTTTTTTAAAGTAAAATTTGCAAGAAATTTAAAGTAAAAATTTTATTTAAAATTTCGCATCCTAAGAATGCGAATTCACTATGAAATGTTGGCTCAACTTGTTGTACCAACATGTTGATCCAACATTCCATTGTGAATTTGCATCCTTAGAAAATTTTAAAAATAATATTTTGACTATTTTTTTTTACTTTCGACCTTTTTTAAACTGTAAAATTAGACGACATGAACGAAATCAAGGGCTTCAAAAATTTCTTGTAAATTTTCAAGAAACTTAAAGTTGCTAAAGAGCTTAAAAATTTCTTAAAATTTTATTTAACTTTTTTTTGAATATTAAAATTTGACTACGTGAACAAAAACAAGAACTTACAAATTTTAAATAAAATTTCTACTACATTTTTTAATTTTCTCCTTTTTTCTTTTAGCCAAGAATATGAGCCAAAGCAATGTTTTAATATTAAAATTTTAACTTTAAAGGCTTTAATTAAAATTTTGACTAATTTTTTCAATTTTTTACCTTTTTTATCAAAAATTTTAAGTTTTTTTTCGTGCCAGAAAAATAAATTATATTTTTATCAAGAAATTCAAATTTTTTGACCAAAAACGAGCAAAAAAAATGCCTTAAAATTTTTAAATCGTTGCATTGTATAAATTTAGCAATGTTAGGACAGTACCCCTAAGAAGTATTCTTGCATAAGGATATGCTCATATCCCAATCTGATTTTTTTTTTTCCTTCCAATTTTTTTAAGTAGATTTAATCGAACATAGAGCAGTGAGGGTGGTTCTATTGCCAATTCCTCTAGGTTTTCTGCCGAAGAATCTGGTCATTAATCTGATACTTTCATCTGCGATATCGCGAGTAGGTGTTAAAAGTATTGGATCAAGAATCGATTCTTCATCCGATTTTATTCCTTTTTGAATCGCCCACCATTAGCTTTGAGCGCTCGGAATATTTTTCATCCTCAGGGGTAGATTCTTATACCTTCCGCCCGCAGATGAATAAAAGTATTGTGCTTTTATTTATTTATTTATTTTTTTTTAGAACAAAAAAAAATCAAAATTGACGTAAAAGTAAAAAGAAATTTGCCGAATTCCCTTTTGCCTCCGCTATTTCCTTTCCCAGAGGGCTAATGTAACAATCTTACAACCTTCCGCTTCGTATAAAAATGAAGGGATGATTGTTCGAGAGCATAATAGAATTTTTTTTTTTTTTTTTTTTCGCGAAAAGATTTATGGTGAAATTTGTAAAAAAATAAATCTTCGTAATGTAATGCACTAAAATTTGGGAGTAAATAAGAGAGATGAATGGAAAAACCAATTTTTTCGTAAAGGGGAACGGTTAAGTTGTCAGAATCTGCCTTTTATAAAATTTATAACCGAAAACTTTTAGTACAAGATCTGCAAAAATCGATTTCCTTTCTTTTTTTTTTCTAACGCAATAAGACTTAAGGAAATGCTCGCCGGAAAATTTTATTAGGAAACTAATTTTTTTAGAAAAAGAATGTAATTTTTTTTTTTTTTTTTTTTTTTTTTTTTTTTTTTTTTTTTTTTTACAGGAAAATCAACGAACCACGCTCAAAGCTCTCGGGGATAGCGTTGAACATTTGGATGGAAGAGTCGATCTCAATCAAGGTCATTTAACCTCGATGCAAGCTCAGATTTTAAACATCACTCATAGGAATTGGAAAAGCAACGATTCGGTTGAAATACACAGAGAAAACTTACAGGATTCGCGAATAGCTGCTTTAGAAGAGAAATTGGAAAATCACCTCGAGGTATTTGAAAGCGCATTCCTAGTCGTGAAAAATTGATATATTTTTTTTCTTTTTCTTTTCTGATTTTCGTGGTTTTTCCTTATTTTTTTTTCCTCAGGAACAAGATTCTGCCACGTCAGGAATGGATATCGTTAAAGAGACTTCGAGTAATAAAAGCTCACTTCCAGAACTTATTGAGTCGTTGAGAAAAGTCCAGAAGGAATATAACGATATAGTCCATCAGTTACCCCATGGTAAGTGTTTTTATAGTAAAATCTAGGTTTATCAAATAAAACAGGATAACCTTAATAACCGGAGTTTCCCGTTTGTTGGATTAATGTCCATTTATCTACGGTATTACAGGCGTATATTCATTTTCGGTCATTTTCACAGAGATTCGCCGAGTTTCATTGTCATTTTATTGCGTTTTTCGTGGTCGCTTGAATTTTGGAGATTTTGATTTTTAGAATTTCCCATTTTTGGGATTTTTAAAATTTCCGTTGCCAGGCAGTTTCATCGTTGCTGAGTTTCTAAATGCCAAAAATCAATATTATTTCTGTAAAAAAAAAAAGAATATTTTAAAAATTGTTGATAAATTTTTCAATAAAATTTATCAAAAATCTTTTATGATCCTTAAAAAATTTTTAAAATTTTCAATGAAACTTATAATAAAATTTTATACAAAATATTGCATATTTTTTGCTAATTTTAAGGAAAAAGGAAAAAATTTTTTTATTTCGATGATTTTTGATAAAATTTTATTTAAAAAGGGGGCAACGTGGAGTAATATCCGGGCTTGGAGGATTTAGGGGGATCACTCACATTTTTTGAAACGAAAATTCCGATGATTTTTGATTGTTAAAAATATTTATTTTTAGATGGCCAATGAGTTTTGTCCCCCCTTAACCAAAAAACTTTCCGCCGCCACTGTATACAACCGATATGATTCTATTAATCAAATTATTAAAAAGGGAAGATTCATTGAAAGTTCATTTCAGTTGTATTGTGATTAGTTTATAATAAAATATAGAGCTTCGCTATTTTGGCAAATAGAATATTTATAAACCTATCGGTACGGGACAGTGATTCTCATCAATGACGTGTTTTCGAAATATATTTCAGCCTTAGAAAATATGAAAGATTTGAAAATTTCATTTCATTCTCGCTCTTTTCCTTTTCCCTTATATAATAAACCTGCCTATCTTTTCAGAATTTTAAAACTCATTTCGTGCCATGATTATAGTTTCATTTCAAAAACTAACGAAACCCAAGCCCCATGAATGTTTGAAAGCTCACCGCATATAACTCAATTCTCCTTCATATATTTATTCATAACCGCTTTTTAACCCCGAAAATGCTTTTTCACGAGAAAAAGAAAATCTCGAAATCGAACTTTTTCCGGAATGGCTTTTGCTCCGGTTTTCTTGAATCTCCTTTCTCACTTGCTGATTTAATTAATCTATTTCGTCTTTTCCAAAACGTCTAATGACTCTAAATTAAAACCTCTCCTTCTATTTATTTTTTTTTTCCCGTTCGTTCTTTCTTTCCTCCCAAGCCAATCGATCGATACCTTTTTTTTCTTTTTTTGAAAATTATCCGCCCTTTGGAGTCTTAAATCGTATAAACAGCGGGACAGTTTTTTTTTTTTTTTTTTGACGTAGGACTACGTCTTGGGGCTCGGTCCTGGGGAAATCTGTGTGCGTGTGTGGGGGGGGGGGGGGGGTGCCTGTCCGGGTGTCGGCCTGTTCGAACCAAAAATTATTTAATTGTTTTAATATTAAAATTTCAAATTGAAAATTTTAAATAATATTTTTGAATATTTTTTTTAACTTTTGGCCTTTTTTATAGTAAAATTAGACGACATGGACGAAAGCAAAGACTCAGGAAATTTCTTGTAAATTTTCAAAAACTTAACTTTCACAAGAAACTTAAAGTTGCTAAAGCAAGGGCTTAAAAAATTTCTTGTAAATTTTACTTTTAAAAAAGTTAAATTTTAGGGTGCAAATTCACTACGGAATGTTGGACCAACATGTTATACCAACTTGTTGGAATGTTGGACCAACATGTTGTACCAACATTCCACACTAATTTCGGCGTAGGAGTAAATTCTGAAATAGTCGATTCGTTCGCTTGTCAAACATGTTGGTACAACAAGTTGGACAAACATATTACACCAACCAGTTGGAATGTTCGATGAACTTGTTGTAACAACATGTTTGACAAGCGAACGAATCGACTATTTCACAATTTACTCCTACGCCGAAATTAGTGTGGAATGCTGGTCCAACTGTTGTACTGTACAAACATGTTGGTCCAACATTCCATAGTCAATTTGCACCCTTTTATTTAACTTTTTTTTTTTAAATGTTAAAAATTAGAAATTTAAAAAACAAGAATTTAGAAATTTTAAATAAAATGTTCACTACGTTTTTCAATTTTTTCCTTTTTCCTTTAGCCAAAAATATGAGCTAAAGCAATGTTTTAATATTAAAATTTTAACTTTAAAGACTTTAATTAAAATTTTAAATAGTTTTTTTCAACTTTTGACTTTCTTATCAAAAGTGTTAAATTTTTTTCGTGCCAGGAAAAAAATTATATTTTTATAAAAAATTTCTCATTTTTTGACCAAAACCGAGCAAAAAAAATGCCTTAAAATTTTTAAATTGTTTCATTGCTTAAATTTAGCAATATTAGGGACAGTACCCCAAAGACGTTGTCCTACGTAGGTATACGCCCCCATTTCCCATTCTGATTTTTTAAAAACTTTTTCCCTTATATTCCTCCTGCTTTTAAATACCCGGTATTCAAGGTTTATGTCACAATTAAAATTCAACTTGCATTCGTTGTTTACGAGTTAGTTTCACATGAGGATGTAATAAAGTTAAAGAGAACACGCCCTGGAAAACCAACGCGCTTTGATATCTGAACATTGGAACATGCTGAACGAAACAAGGATGGATTTGCATGTAACTCTGACGATGTTAATGGACATGTTCGAATGCCTTTTATTGTTTTTCCTTTTTTTTTTTTTTTTTTTTTTTTTTTTTTTTTTTTTTTTTGCCCTGGAAAAAAAACGTAGTTGAAGGGCAGTTGCCCGTGTAAAACATCGCAATGTCCTTTCATCAATTATAAATGAATGGTTCTTGCTCCCTGAGGTCTCATTCAACATCGTCGCAGATATGTTAATAATGCATTAACCGATAGAGGAAGGTTGGACTTCCCGATTTCCCTTATGGTTCTTAATGTTATCGTCTGTCACATTAAAATGCGTAACAAGGGAAAAGGCGTTTAATTCATACCTCTCTTTGCGGAAGTTAAAGGTCATATGCCGAGACATTCCGATTTGCTCATCCTCTTCTTGATCCTGTTAAAAAGGAGAAAATTCGGCTTCTTTTGATAGACCGAACGACCGTTTTATATTTTTTCCCCCGGAAAACATACGTTTCCGTGATACAATTTCCCGCCTTTCTGCTCCATTCCTTCTTCTTCTCTCTCTCTCTTTTTTACTTACATTAATTTCCCACGCTTCTTTCATATTTATGTTTCCAATTTGTTCTGTCTTCTTGGTTTTCTTCTGGTTTTCTTACACGGTTTATGATTTACTCACATATAAACTTGTTCCTTTCCATGGTTAAACGTATAAATTTTCATTCTTTTTTCTTGTTGTTTCATTAGCAGCATTTTTTTTTCCTGCCTTCCCAAAAGAAACGGGATTTAACGTCGTTAAAAAAAAAAGAAGGAAAAAAAAATTAGTTGGGCAACAAGTGAAGTTGAACGGGGATTTTATCTTTTTGGGTCGTTGTAGGAGTTGCGATTACGTATGTACAAAGTTTATTTTGCCTCTGGTCATACCATAACGCAAATTGTAAAAGCTCTATTGTTATAGCGTATTTTCCCATCTCTTTTCGTACCCTGAATCTAATTTTCCTGCAATTATCTTTTTACTTGAGCTTTTTTTTTTCGGCTTCTTTTGATGTTACAACCTAGACTTTCGTTGCCTGGTTTTTTGATGACATGCGTGAGATACTTTCCGAGGGTAATAACATGATATGGGTCGTTTTTGGGAAAATAGGTTTTGGGAAATCTGAATGGGGTAGTGTGCTTTTATGAATTGAATTTAAAGCAACGCGAAACCTTTTTTAACCGTTTTACTTGTCAGGCATGTTTAAACATGATTCGTGATTTAATGTTTTGGAATTAGGGGAGATGTAACATAAACTGGGGCGATACTATCCGGCGGGGCGAAATGGGCTGGCTTAAAAAAAAAAAAAAAAAATCTACCGGAATCTTTTAAAATCTGGTTGAAATAAGGGTAGAAAGGAGAAATACTCTAGTAATTTTTTTTAAGTGAAAATATAAATGAGCTGTATGGCTACTAACTTTCTTTATTAATAGTTTAACGATTTCGTCCCAGTTTAGGGTATTTTAAAAGGGATAATCTTCTTAGGCTCCACACGTTTTTTTTTTTCTTAAATAGAGGGAGGAGGGCAGGTTAAAGCCGGTAATTGGCCTAGAACGTAAGGCATATGGAAGCCGATTTTCCAAAAAATTTTTAGGGTCGTCCATGTATTACGTAACCCAAAATAGGCCACTTTTTGACCCCGCACCCCTTCGTTATTAGGTAACCCGAATTCTAAGCCCCCCCCCCCTTTGAGAAATATTTAATTTTCGTTTTTAGAAGTTAAATAAAAATTTTCAGTTTCTAGATGAGTTTTAATCAGATTTTATGATTTAAAAAAAAAATTTTTTTTATTTTGAAGAATAACCGGGAAATTTTTTTTAAAGAGTGAAATAAAATTGAAATAATTTTAATATTAAAATTACGCACCGCATGGCCCAGCTCCCATCCACCCGCCTGTAACAATGTGTGCCACCGCAGAATTTTGCTATTTTGCTTCTAAAAAAAGTTATGAAACGATTTTCGAAGCATATAGGGTGGTGAAAAAAAAACAGACAGGAGCCTAACCCGTAAAGTTTAAATACTATGCAATTTTAAAGATGGAAACGAAATGTAAACAAGGAAAGTTAAAGGAAAGACATCGTTTAGGAAAATTCCGACGGGAAACAGATCTTATGCGGTAGTCGATCCAGCAAAGACACAACCGCCTCATTCACAATCTAGGTGAACCACTTTACCAAGCCGGCTGTACTAATTTAAAATTTCTAATTCAAATATTTTTCAACTTCGGATCATTGTTTTCATTTAACTCGGTTAGTGAGGATTTTTTATTTTTACTCATACATTTTCGGCTGGATTTCCCTTATTGTCGGAAAATTTGGAATGCAAAAAACTCATAACTCAGCCATCGTTTCTGCCGCTTATGTACAAAGCAATCTGATTTTTTTTTACAGTACATCTATACTTTATCCAGCAGGGACCAAAAATTGACAAAAGATGTTACGTTTGCATGTTTTCTGTCTTCTCTTGTGTTGGTCTCTGGCTCCTCTGAGACTTTGAAAGTAGGACCTACTCCTACGTTTAAGGTGCTCTTTGTAGGGCAGGTCGGTGTATAACCTAAACTTTATAGGCACTATGCGGAAAAGTTGTATGTCTTATGGTCAGTAGTAACCTGGAATTTTTTCAAGTTTTTAGGTCAACAATTTCGGCCGTCCCGATTGGCTCAAAGTTTTACATGTTAAAGAATAGGTTATTTTGACAATTTTTAAAAATCTTCTTAAAAAATTGTCTAGAAGCCTCAATTACTGTAAAAGTACATCTGTTTACCGTTTTTGAGGTCGATAAATCTGAATATGACCGAATATTTTTGCTAAGGATTCGGCAAAATAACAAAACACGATTTTAACTTTTTTTTTTTTCCCAAACATCGAATTCGAATTATAAACTCCTCTTTGTTCATGTTTTAGATTCAATAAAGTAAACGGAAGAGTATTAATTTTTAAATAGCTGTAGAATTTAATGGAAAATATTTTTTTAAGCCACAAAATTAAAACAGCTTTTGGCCGATTTTGCCAAATTCCTAGAAAAAAAATTCGGCCATATTCAGATTTATCGACCTCAAAGACGCCAAATAGATGTACTTTTACAGTAACTGAGGTTTCTGGATAATTTTTTAACAAGATTTTTTAAAATTGCCAAAATCTCCTATCCTTTAACATGTAAAACTTTGAGCCAGTCGAGACGGCCGAAAGTGTTGACCTAAAAATTTGAAAAGATTCCAGGTTACTATGACCTTAAGACACAACTTTTCCGCATAGTGCCATGTTCAAATTCGAAAATTTCTAAATGTCGATACACCCTATTGAACACTTTTGTCATTCGACATGAAACATTTGTAATATGGACACAAGCCCATCTGTTTCCCGTCTTTGTAATTTTAATTTTTTAAATTGCAATCCATTAATGCATTTTCAACTTCAAAGAGTTGATAAAAACCAAATTAACATTAAACGCTGCCCAGTTCAATTTTGTAATCAAAATATCATTTTTATGCGATCAAAATAACACACTGGACGCAATAAGCATCCCGCTACCTTGCTGATCTTTTTTAAAAAGCGCATTTTAACGTCGTCGACGTCGTTCCGCTTTAATAGTAAAAATATTTCGGTTTCAAACTACGACATTCTATTTATTTGACCGCGAATTCCGATCCGATCAGCAGAGCGGAAAAAAAAATTAATCGAATTAAATGAATTTGTCGAGGGAAAACGATTAAAAATTACGACAAGATGTCGAAAAAGAAATGAATAAAAATTAATCAACTCACGGGAGAGGACAAACATCTCGTCATTTCCTGCGGGTAGCGGTAAAACAGTAATTAAAAACAAAATTCGAATTCCACGGGCTATGGCGACGGACAAAACAAAACTGGGGGAACAATGGTACGACAAGTTGAAATATCTGGATGGGAAATTCCTCTCCATTGTCGGTACGAAATGATCAATTAAAAATTAAACGGGAGAAATTTGTTGGACACTGGGTGAAATAAAGGAAGGGAGCAAAAAAAAAAAATTCCCTGACGTATTAAAAAAAATGTCATCATTGGTTCAGCAGATAACGCAGTATTTTAATCCTCCAATTTTTTTTTCAACATGCTCATGGATACATTATTAAAATTAATTTTATTACTTTTTCCGCGTTTGTCCAATTTTTTTTTTAGTATTTTCTTGGGTGAAAACGGTTGCTTTGAACAATTTTCCCTCTCAGAGTTTCAGGAAATGGACTTTTAGGAGAAAAGGGGATGAAATCCGTTGTTTACTCCCTTTCAAGCACTGATTGTAGGATGTGTCGATGACACGGGCGAGAGATATTTATTACGGAAGCGGAAACGAGGGCTCCGAGGGTTGAAGTAAAGGAATTTAACATCCGATGTCACTGATGCTATCCGTCCCGCCCTTGGGTTACAACTTAAATCTCAAATCTCGAAAAATATGATTTTCACCCCCCGCGGAATCTTAGAAATAAATGAACCCCAAGATATTTCCGATATACAGTAAATATTATTCATTCATATCGCTTTATGCCGGGTTTCACCTTTTGCAGACCTTAGGCTATTTGAAAAGGTTTCTACCTTTTTGCCCTGAAAATTATATAACAATGGATTTTGTTTTAAAAAGTTGAAGTCGGGTTTTTTTTTTTTTTCCTTTTTTATCCTTCTTTTCAAAATCATCGTATGTTACGGCACATACGTGACATATTATTTAAATCAGGAAGAATCGAAAATATGGTACGATTTTTTTTTAAATTCTTAAAACAGAACAAGGGGAATATTTATTTTAAAGTCAATTTGCCGAGACTCGCGACTTTTTTCTCCCTTCGCTTTTTTTCTTTCCTTTTTTTTTTTTTTTCTCACCCGCCTCCCATCAACCGTGGAGTGATATATGAACTTTTTTTCGGTTATGAAAGAAAACTATTATTAAAAATGATTTATGCTTATGAAAAAGGCATAATAAATATTTCCCGAGGTGCATTAAAGCTCCACGAGGACTTGATACACTCAACTAGATCAGTTTCACATTCTGATACGTAGAAGTTGCACTTAAATAAATTGAAAATCATCCGGAGATATTTTTTTAATGGAATTGAGTGTATATAAGAAAGAGAAGAAAAAAAAACGGGTTACTACGTTCTAGGGCAAACGAGACTTTTGAAGAAAGTCTGAAAAGCAATTAGCTTAGGGAAATTATACGGTTGAAGTAACGAAATTTTGTTCCTAAAGAACGTAAGAGTTACGAAATTGGAGAGCTGTCCTTTTAATCGTCCTCCGGTGATAAAGTTTTCCAAAGAGGTTTCCCCAAAAATACGTCTTTTAAAAGCCAAAGATGCCGGGGAGGAATAAAGGAATGGAATTGCAAATGGCTTCCGTGCATGATTTGCGAATATAAAAAAAAAATTATAATAATAATAAGGGGGAAAAAAGAAGATGGGCTGCAGCCCACATCATTAAAAGAATATTCCAAGTACGATTATTAGAAAGTTTGACGGAAGGATTTGGAAACGTGAAGGGATTGAGTTGAAGGGGGTGGGGGGGGGGTAGGATCAATTCGAGTTAAAAGAGTAAGAGAAGGAGAAAGAGAAAGGATATATCTTTTTAACTTTTATATAGGCCTATATTGAAGAGTGGCCGAAAATCAGAATTTCGGAATTTGAAGACTCCTGATAGTGGAATGGGTGCCTTTTGGCAACCCTAATTTTTTTGAGATTTTTTAAAAGTCATCTTGAGTTCGCGCAATGACCTTGAATTTTTTGAAAAACTCATATAAGGGCAAAGAATAGGACTTTATTTTTCGCTGAAAATAGAATCATTTTCTATAAAGATTTCGCGTAGATTACGAACATAAAGCCCAAAATTAATTTTCGTGTGCGGCTTTTAAACTAAGGGGAAAAAATCTTTAAGAATTTCAGTGGTTTTATAAAATCGACCTAAAGCTCAAAAACCGCACATTCAATTTTGGACTTCATTGTCGTAATCCATGCATTTCTGTTTGGAAACTGAAAGCCCGTTTTATGAGGGGGTGTAAAATATTTTTGTAGGGCCCTCCTTTCAAAAGTCTTCAAAAAAAAAAAAAAAATAAATAAATAAAAAAAAATAAAATAAAATAAAATAAAAATCTTGTGTGCTAAACCTGATCCCTGTATCAGTACTACTCTAACACGTGCCTGTAAGCACTTCGATTTTCCCATTTAAAATACATGGAGATTTTTCTATTTTTACAGCATATTTTTTTTTTCCTGCGAAATAGACAGATGAAAATTTGATCCCTTGGCCCGGTTACTACTTACATATGTAGTTATCGATAAAAATTTCAAAAACTTCAATTTGGCCATTTTCCGCGATGACTTGAGAATTCGAAAATATGGCTAAAAACCGCTAAAAGCAGATTTTTAAACAGGCTCAGAACGCTGGAAAATGATCAGATTAAAATTCTTGAAATTTTTATCGATTACTACATATGTAAGTGGTAACTGGGCCAAGTGATCAAATTTTCATCTGTCTATTGCGCAGAAAAAAAAATATGCTGTAAAAATCGAAAAATACCCATGTATTTTAAATGGGAAAATCGAAGTGCTTACAGGCACATGTTAGAGTAGAGATACAGAGCTCAGGTTTTTGCACACAATATTTTTTTGGAGACTTTTGAAACGGAGGCCCCACAAAAATATTTTACACCCCCTCACAACGGCAGCCTATTGGAAACCATACTTTTTTCAGCAAAAAATAAATTCTTATTTTTTGCCTTTATATGGGCTTTGCAAAAACTTTAAGGTCTTTCTGCGACCTCAAGATGACGTTCAAATAATCTGAAAGAAAAAAATAAGGGTTGATAGTATCGCCCTTCAAGTATTACATAAGCATAATATTGGTGGATTTGGACCCCCTCCCCCCGGGTGTAAGACATTTCACCTTAGTCAGCTAATGGCGAAGATGGTTAACGCGGACCCCCCCCCCCCTCCCCCCAAGATGCTTACGTAATACTTGAACGGCCCCTATTTTGAAAAAGCACCCTTTCCACTACCATGCTCTTTCAAATTCCAAAATCCGTGATTTTCGGCCCACCCGAATCTTGAATCTACGGAAGAGATATGGGTTACATGAGAATTGCAGGTTACAAGGGAAACTAAAACATCGCGGAATATTAAGCAGTCTGAATAGAGGCAGGTGTGTTGGTCGAACACGAACATGGGAAGAGAGAAGAAAATTACAGGGCAGGTCGTTGATATTTAAAATTTTATTTCCTACTTTCCTATTCCCGCCCACAAAACAAACCAAAGGGAGTAGTAAATAAAATTAAGAATAGTTTATCTTTTGTGAAAGATTAATTTGAGATCCCTTTCCAGTAGTTACAGTTTCAAGTTCATGAATTAACCGTTGATGTGAGTCTCTCTCTGTTTCCAAGCAGGATATCCCGATGGGAAAACGTGGACGCTCCTTTTACACCTTTTTTTTCCGAATCAATTATTCAAAGTACTTAATGGCGAATTTAGAAAAAAAAAAGCCGAACGAAATAACGTCTGCTATAATCTTAATTAATTGATGTAATTATCCGTATTGATTTATGTGATATTTATTTTTCCTTCGATGATATTATTTGATATAAAATCGCGCATGGGTGGTGTATTGTGATATTTCCTTCCGAGGGAATAAAAGGGCGATGCCGTCTTTCGTGCGTATGTTACAACCCACCTGCTCGGGAGAAAGTTATAACGGAAGAGGAAAGCATTATAAATGTATGAGAAACTGAAAAGCATGTAGCGGAAAAATTGAACAACATTAAGGTGGTTGATATTACAATCATCCTCGCTTATGCACAAATCGGGGAGAAAATCTGGGGAAATCTTTTTTTTTTTTTTTTTTTTCTTGACAGTGGTTGCTTGTTTAGTAAATAATAGACAGTGTGTCTGGGAGGTATCCTTAGAGACGATGAGAAAATTTTTTACCTCTTTCTTCTTTCTTTTTTTTTTTTTTTTTTCTTTCGTGTTTTGCTTTTCATGAAAAATTTTTATTTGCAATTTTGAAAGAACCCCTTTTCGCATGAATTGGATTTAATTAAAGTATGGAATAATAAAGTAGTGTGCACAATGAAAATCGTTAGCAACTTTTTAATTTAATAGTTATTAATAGTAGAATGACTTGAAAATTGAAAATAAGATGAAGCGTTTTCCTATGGGAAAAAAGAAACAGGTTCGGATAAATTGCAAAGAACAGCGAAATGATTTTTCTATGGATGTTCTTTGGGGAATGTCTGGAATGTTTACGGGCTCTGCAATTTTTCAAAAAACGCTCTCTGGTAAAAATTGCACTTGGCTGAAAGGACTCATTCGGGGAAAAGTTAAGCCTATGTATTGCAAATCCGGACTGGCCAACCGGACTCCCCGGAAAGTTGCATGTGCGCCTCTCGGTCCAAGTGCACTTGAGCTTTAATAACTTTTTATCCCTTTTAGTGGGAAATGAAGTTGCCACCCTTTCAAAAAAAAAAATAAATAAATAAATAAATAATAAAAAAAAATAGAATAAAATAAAATAAAAACATGTAACGCGATTTTTAGATTCGCCACAAAATGTACTTTAAAAATTAGGCTGGGAGGTGACTTGCAGGTCGCGGCAGGTTACGGCTTGAAAGAACAAGCATAAACTCTAGCTTCGACTGGCAAATCGTTACCTCTAAAATCGAATATGTAATATACAACTGTTTCATAGTAACGTTTTTATGAGTGACAAAATAGGGCGCACTAGGTACTCATACTTTAAACTTTTATCACATAATTGATTTTAATATTTAACCGGTGAAATTTTCGTTAGACAAAAATTTTTCTGTTATTCACAGTGTAAAAAGATCCTTTTTAAGAATTATTTAGGGACTTGAAAGTTCAACTTTTTGGGACAGAGTATTAAAAACATAGTCTGCTTTTTACTTTTAAACAGTTTTTTTTTAGTACGGAGTATTAAAAAGTAGACTTTTTAATACTCTTTCTATGTTGGTCGGCATATAAAACCTTCAAATGAATCATTAGAAAATAAAATTCTCCCTTTCATTCGTAATAGAAGCTATCTTTTATACCAGTGACAACAAGGGGCCCCTTCCTGAACTCGAGGCAGTGCCCCTTGCTGTCCTTGGTATAAAATGGTGACCCGACTCTTTAACACATGCCTTTATAACATGCCCATTTTAACTCACGCCTTTTTATCACGTGCCTTTTTTATCACGGAATACTTTAACATACGTGATGCTTCATCACAGGGACACTTTAACACGTTCCTATTTAACATATGCAACTTTATCGCACATTCGAATATTTACACATTTTATTATTGTTTAAAAATTTTGTATGTAAACAGTAAAAATAAAAAAGAATTTAAAAACAGTATGAAAACATTGCGTTGTCACGGTGTTCACATGCTATCAATTTTTTTAAAAATCTTCAAAACGTTTTACTTTCATCATGGTATAAGTAAATGCAATGTTTTTTTTTTCTTTCTTAATAAATTTTTTAAAAAAAATGAAAATGATTTTACTATATTAATAATGGAACCTAATTTCGAAAAATATAAGTCATATACTGTAGAATGTTCATTGTAATAAAAAAAGAAGAGGGATTGTTATTCGCCTAAAATTTTTCATATATTAAATTTAAAAAAAGTCATTCATTATTTTTCAAAATCAAATAGGAATGAATAAATGAACAAATCACACCATATCATGGTCCATAAGCTAAACATTACTGTCATGAAAACTAGTAAAAAAATTTTTTTTAGAAACATCACAGAAATAAAATGACCGTAGCTACTAAATCCTACGGCGATGGAAAAAAAACATAATTTTTTAAAATTAAAGTTCTCTTTTCAAAAGAGGATTTAATTCCTTTGGCCCTATCCCTCCCTGCAGTACACGGACCTCCATTTCCCAGATGATTATTGGTGCCAAATTGGCGTCTCCTTCATTGAAAGGGCCCAGTATTTTTAACACATATGATCCGAGCCAGGCAAATTGTAATTGTAGAAAAAGGCTTCGAGTGTTGAAGTAATAACTGCCCATTGCTTATCTCCGATTTTTTAGAAAATACTTCAAAAAAGAACTTCGTTTCCAATTAGCATTTCCTAAATGATGCCCTTCGAAATTTACACGACATGATTGTCCTTTTTTTTTTTTGTTCGGCGTAAGTTTTCCTCGCGTTATCATTTAGGCGGCAAAATAATCATTCCCACGCTCTCTTGTCAGTATTTTGATGTTCCTGTTAATGTTCTCTGCGTAAAACAAGCACGCGAATTCGGCACATACACATGAGAATTAACCGAATCGTATCTGACAGATGAATGCTCATGTTTATTCGGATTAAAGACTAAAAGCTGAGTGAAAGATTTATGGATGTCATTGTGGATCCGTTGGCTTGTGTTATAGAGCGCTGTTCGACGATCAAAACACGGCCTCTTGTTTTCCTTCCCCCGTTTTCCTCCGCTTCCGCTTGCCCTCAAAATACCGGCTTTTAACGTTTATACAACCATAAAATGTTGTTACTCTCTTTCTATTTTGTCGGGTTATCCTGGCTCCTGACCGATTTTCCCGGTTGTTTGTGAAGCCTCATAAAAATCGAAGCTCGTAAAAAAAAGTAGGAAATGAAAAGGATGGAAGTATAAAACTTAATGAAATAAATAAGCACATAAACAATCCCCGAAAGGAAAAGGTTCGGAAAGCAAAATGTCTCTGTTAGTAATTAGGGCCGTGGTATATAATGAATTCAGGAGAAGCAGCAAAGGTTTGTTCAAATTAAAACAAGTTTCGTCAAGTTGCGGAATCACAGTCGTGAGTTTCTTGTACTTGTTTTCTCTAAAATGTCACGTTTTTCTGGGAAAAGGACGTCCCCCTTGAGGGTTTTTGTAAGAGTCTTTCCTTCAAAATCACATGGAATGGGTTGATTACGGCGAAAAGTAGATTGTTGTACTTGTGAAAAGGAAATTGATAGACTCACGAAAGAAAAGGCGTGGTATTAAGACTACAAAGCACGAGCCATATGGTCCCGGGATTGTGTTGGGGGAGACTTTTTTTTTCTGCGTCGGGAAAGGTGTGAGGAGGGTTAGTTAAGTTGTAAGTACTGTCAGCGTCCATTAGACTTCCACCTGGGTTCCCTCTGTTTTTGAAATCGATATGATTGGATCGCGTAAAAGGTGTCTGCTCTTTGTTTTTATGGGAAGTAGGGTGGATTTTGAAGTCTTCGTTACTTTTTTAGATCGTTAATTTGGCCTTATTGCCTGGAGTATACGATTTTGGGATAAAGTGGACATAGAGATGATACTGGGAAACCGGTGACTATGAAGAATCGTAAACTGTTGATTCAGCTTGTTTTAACTTGTCTTAGGGTGGAATTTCACGTTAAACGAGCAAGTTGCTAAATTAAGGAGACATGTTGAAGAATATGTTGAGATGTCGATTCACTTATTCCCAAAAGACCAATTTCTTTTCTTTCAATTCTAGTTCAAAATTTTTCATCCCATTTCTTTTTTTTTACTATTTCAGTTGGTTATTGCGTCATTAACCCATCGAGACCTCAGAAACAAAAGGTTCGAAATGCAACACATCAAAATTTTACAGGAGAGCTATTTTAAAGTTTATGTTATTGTACCTTGATACCTGTTCAATTTTTTGACATCGCGATGCTACTAGACCATAAACGCACTAATAAAGAACACATTCCCAAAGTTTCATTCCGATCATATAAGGGAACGTTCAAGTATTACGTAAGACTTTTTTTCGGGTTTTCGGACCCCCTCCCCCCGTTGTAAGATATTTTGCCATATTTAGCTTATGGCGAAGATGGTTGATGCGGACCCCCCCCCCCCAAAAAAAAAATCTTACGTAATACTTGAACGTTCCCTGATTGTTTATCATGTTATTTAAAATTTCCCTAAAATTGTACCCTTTTAGTGACTTTTTCCAATTTAGAAACAAAAGGTTCTGTCAACTCCATAAGCTAAGTTAAAGACGATAGAACCCTTTGTTTCTGAATTGAAAAAGTCACGATATATTAATTTTTCAAATCTTATATTTTTTCGAAAATTATACGGAAACATTCCTGGGAATGTCTAGAATAATTTTTTGCAATCCTGGAGTCTTTCAATATATTTTGACCCGATTTCGGCCATTTTATAATGAAAAATGACGTTAGAACCTTTTGTTTCGAAATCGACTTTAAGAGTGTGACGGTTAGAACCTTTTGATTTTTCAAAAAAAACTGAGAAAGAATTACAATGACTTTTTAGTTTAGGGGACGAAAATACCTACTCATGAAGTAGAAATTATGGTCATAAAAAAGTGGATTTCGTCCGGGGGGGGTCGATTTAGAACCTTTTTTTTCTAAGGTCGCGCCATCTTGTGGATCACAACCAAAAAACCTTTTTAAAAAAAATTAAAGCGCCCGAGTGTGTTTTTTGACAAGTCGACACGTTTACCTTTAGAAATTTTATTTAAAAAAAACTAGTTAAAAAAAGAAAAAAAAATTAAATTAATTAAATAAATTGAAGAAAAAAGAAGTTCAAAAATGCTAAAAATAATTTTTTTTAAATTTTACTTTCCAAAAATCCCAAATAAACCAAAAAGGTTTACTCGTCTTCACTTTTTGAACTTTCACCTTTCTGTGACATTCTTTGTCTAACAATTAAATTAATTAAACACCAACGTCCGCAATTCTGCATCAGCCAAACAGTCTAAACCTACTATCTCCAATCATACTTGGTATAGAGATGCGTCAGTTGGTTTGGTCAAAAGAGGTGCCCATCAAAATCAAGCTTTATAAAAAAAATCAAGGCACTGTTTTATTGTACAGCAGTAAAACAATTATTTACGAGAACAAGAATTGTTAAAACTTTTGAAAATTTTAACCGCTCTAACCTCCGTATTGCGTTTCATTTTCACCGCTTCGACACCTTTACTTTTCGAATTCCCCCCCGCCCCCTCGTTTTAAAAGCTTTTGCATTATTGTTCCATTCGCCGTATAATGAACGTAAGTAATAAAATAAATAAATACGGGAGCATAAAACGTTGCAGCATTGTTGTTCGAAGCTCATAGAGACTTTGTTATCGGGCGAAAACCATCGTAATAACAAAGCTCTTTAAAAAGGTACCCTTTTGAAATTCAAAATCGTTAAGAGAGTGCTTCTTAATCTCTGCGGTCTAGTCTTTCACTTTCTCCCCTTATTTTCACAAAGGAAAATCGCATTCCTCGTCATGCTGAATTTGGAGACATAGTTACCGAACGACCGCAACGAGTTTTTCCTGGGACGTGAAACAATGCATTGTTAATTAATTTGAAGCCGCGGGGGGAAGGCGGGAAAATTGTACGCGGCTACTTCCTCTTATCCCACCCCTCCCTTCCATTTCTTCCTTTTCTCTCGCTCTATCCGGAGCCGTATAACCCGATTTCCCCCCAGTTTCATTCGATTGGGAAATGATATCGATGTTGCGGTCGAGACAGTAGCAGAATTTAGTTTAACGATCTCTTATTTCAATGATCTTAAGATATTTATATCGTTTAATTCCGATTCCCGTTCCGATATGCTTCTGTAGTTATGCATGAAAGAGATTTGGAGAATTTAATTTTAACTTGCGTGGCGAGGGGGTTAAAAGGGGGAGGAGGGGGGGGGTGGCGGCGCGAATTCATCATACTTGTATCATGTTGCCTTGTGTTTTCCCGAAAACCGGGAATTAATCCCATTCAAATTAGTTGAATTATTCAAAATGCATATCTCTTAAATGATTAAATCTATGTCGGAGATGACCTTAATGCTTGGAAAATGATTGGAATTCGTGAGAAGACTATTATTCCTGTTATTCGTAAACCCTTCAATAGTAGCACTGCAGAAGTAATCAGAAAAGGTGGTTAGATAATCTTTTTCCCCGGCCGAAAAGCTCTCTTCTATGAACTCCTCTACTCTTTGGATACTAAGTTTCTGGAATTAAAATCCCTTGGGACGTTTAAGGGTTTGAATATTCAAATCAAAGATTCCTGTTGGTTACTGTTCTTTCTACTATTATACCTCCATTATTACCTTCGTGATATAAAGCATTTGCACAATTTAAGACGGACCCCGGTTCTATCATGTCCGTTTTTGTGACAGACGTCGAAGTGACCGTTCTTCATTGAAGCGAACGTAATGACAGCCAAAGAACGTTCAACCAAAACGTCCATCAAGAACGGGCATATTGTCGGGGAATTTCCTAAAATACCGGGACTACCTATGGGGAGGAGTAAATAAACGTTTTAAGTTTATTCCTCTCCGGAAAATATTCAACCCCTGTATGAGCTTTCTAACCTACTTCCCACAAAAGGAAAGGAAAATTACATTTGTATCCCGCGAAAAAACGATTACGGCACTGACATTTTATGAAGACATGAACCACGCCATTCAAAATTTTCCCCTTTTCGTTTACGGTTCTTCTGTTTATTATCTTAAATATCCACGCCCTCTGATTATCTAATGCTTCGAAATAAATTTTTAAAATAGGCTTTTCTTTTTAACTTCCTCCCTCTTGTTTTTCTGGGATTCCTCACGGAGTTATCTACCTTTCTCCCGTGGGATCAAGTTTTAAAATTTTAACAAGATCAAAATCTTTCTCCTTTTTGTTCTTGCAATCATCTTCAAATGGATCATCTTAATTTTTTTTTTTTTTTTTTTTTTTTTTTAAGAAAAAAGTTATTTCTGCTGAGGCGGCAAAAGAATTTTATCGAAATTCTAGACATCCCTGATAAGTTTGCGATCTAGGTCTTTGATATAAGATGTAATGATTGCTTTAGGCCTATTCAAAATACGTGTGGGTTTTCGAACAACCAAGAGGCCAGTATTCGAAGGGCCTAAAGAATGATAAGACATCCTCCCTCCCTCCCGCCTTCCCCCATAGAAGATTCGAGCACTCACAGTAGTTTTTAAAATCAATATATTTCTCCTGCCTTCTTATTTCCCATAGACTTTAACAGGTTTGTTTAACAGAGGAATTTGATGGCTGTCAAAGATTTGCTAGCTTACATGTTACTCGTCAGTCCAGAAAACGAAGCGGCATCTTAGGGACGAATTTATCGTTAGATGACGTCCTAATTTCAATCCATTTGAAGATAATTTGTGTTTCACGTCAAGAAGTCTAAAATCCGTGCATTCAAACTAACGACCCGCTAGTTCAAACTTGATAGAGTCAAGTTAGAACTTGTCGATGCCGTGTTCGAACTCAATCATGCCAGGTTGGAACTTGTCAATAACTTGTTAAAACTTGCCCATGCAGCCAGGTTAGAACTTGCTCATGCCAGGTTTAAACTTGTCAATGCCGTGTTGGAATTTGCCTGTAGGGTTGCCAACTGTACGTTTTTCGGAAGGACAGTCCTTCTTTTTTACCCTCCGTCCTTTAATAGACTTTGAATGAAATGGCGATAACAAAATAATTGATGTATTTGTTTGACTTCTTTAAAATAATAACTGATTAATGTTTCTTGCTTCTGACACCGAAGTTTATCGTAAAGTACTTTTTTTTGACAAACCCGTCCTGTGAAATACTTCTTTTCGACGGTTTTACAAGTCCTGCAAACGTCCTTCTTTTTAAACATGGGCGTCCTGCAAAATACTTCTTTTTTTTCGAAAAATTTTAAAATGTCCTTCTATTTCAAAATTTGGAGTTTGCAACCCTATTGCCCATGCCAAATTGAAACTTGTCAATTCTATGTTGTAACTTGCCCATGGCAGGTTGAAACTTGTCAATGCTGTGTTTTAACTTGCCCACGCCAGATAAGATTTTGCTCATGCCAGGTTAGAACTTAACAATGTTAGGTTCACTCTCGACCATTCAAGTTTGATCCTGGCATTGTCAGGTTCAAATATCCATATTCTTGATCGTCCGAAAATGCTGCATTTGATTTCACATTTTCTGTTGATAAACAGCGAGTTTAGCGATCAAATGAATACGATAGTAAGGTCTCAAAATTTTTCAAAACTTAATATTGTAATAGCCGTAGGGACATCATGTCTCATGTCTGCCAAAATATTTTCTTAAATTCGATTTGAAAACTAGAAACAGTTCCAAAAAAAAAATTGACAAGGGTGTCGTCGTTCTATATTTCTTTTAATAAAAACTTTTCCCTCAATAATTTTTACAAGTTCTCCTAGTAGTTTGTTTCAAAGTTTTTTTTTCGCAATTTGAATGAGTTTCATGGAAATTTGTAAAAAGAAAAAAAAGTTTTTTTTTTTCTTTTGCGCCATCACTTTTTAACTTCTGCCCCCCGGTATCGATTTTTTATTTTTTACTAAATTCGCTGCGACGAATATAATAATAATACTTCATTAACCAAAAGGATCAATTTTGATTGTTTTCAATTAATATCAATTTACATCATCACGCAGCCCATGTTTTCAGGAAGTTGTAATGCATGGCGGATAAAACGGTCGGGATTTGTTATTAGGAATGGAAACGGCATTTTCATTGAGAGAAAACTTTGTTTTGCTTATAGCCATCGTGATTCAATTTTGTATTCCCAGTGTGAAAAGTTATTCTATAATTCGATCTGTTTCCATGTTCATCAGTGCGTGTTTTGTTTTCGAGGAACTGGCGAAGATGGAAGAGGGTTAGGGGTCGGATGGAATCCTAAGAGCGTCTTCGCTTTTGACTGTTTTTCGTGCTTCTGGTTGTTGTTTTTTCTCCCCCGCCCTCCCCTTCCCTTTATTAGATATCAAAAAGCGTCATGTGTTTGTTTCGGTTTTAGTTGGGAAAAAAGTTTCTGGTGTCGGAGAATTAAAAGGAAAAAACGGAAAAAAAAAAAAAAAAAAGTTTTGTGAGTTTGTTACAAAGACGCCGTGGAAAAAGAAAAGGGCAAAAACGAATTCGATAAAATAAACGGGGAATAAACGAAATATCACGTAGAGAAAAGTTTTATATCGATGCTATTTTACAAAAATTTTCGAATAGAAAAATGAAATGCTACGAAAAAGAATTCTAAATCCTTTTTTAGCTAAAGAAAAAAAATAATTTTTTTTCTTGTTTTTTACAGATTGCGGATCCGTTCAAGCGGGCAGCAGCATATATGCAATCGCTCCTGGTGAAGGACCTCCTCTCTTAGTATCCTGTGACATGTCTTCGTCCCCAGGAGGATGGACAATTGTACAAAGAAGAATTGACGGCTCTCAGGAGTTTAATCGGAAATGGAAAGAGTATGCCGACGGTTTTGGAACTCCCTCCGGTAAGATTTTTTTTCCCCGATTCGTTTGCTGTAATCTCAATTTTTTTTTTTTTTTTTTTTATTCCTCTTCTGCCCCGTATGCTGATTGGCGAAATGTTTTCTCTTTACTCGTGACATCGTAATGAAATTGAATTTTAAATGATATTTTTATTACGAGTCTCATATATCGAGCCTCTCTTTAATTTCCATAAAACATCTTTTTTTTCTTCCTCTCTCAATTTTTTTTTCCTTTTGACGTTTGTCACATTTAAAATTAAAGCGCGACACGTCCGCGATTTTTTTCGTTCTTTATTTTATACCATAAGGAGGGGCGACTTTGTACTTTTCGAAAAATGGATTAGAATATTATTAATTTTGAAAAAATGTATTAAATCTAATGAAACATGTTTTTTCTAACTATGTTTACTAATTAATATTTATAAAAATATTTTTACACGCCGGATTTTACATCTGGGTAAAAGTACGTACAAAGTCGCCCCTATGTGCGGTAACTTTCTTTTTTTTTTGCAAAATTTTATATTGAAAAAAATTCATTTATTTCTGGTGTTATTAATATTTGCATATTTGTACTTTTCACTTCTCATTTTCCCAATCTTTCTTGTCGCGGTGTTAATTGCAAGCTCCTGAAAACTCGGTTTCGAGTCCTTTGAATAAAGGGAAACAGCAGCCTATGATGCTTTCACAAAAACAAAAAGTTAATTCTTGGAAAATTTAATATTCGAAAACCATTTACCTTTTCTCCTCGTTCTTGCTCCTGGTATAATACAGTAATTTCATTACAAGTCTGAAAATTATGAATATTTTAAATTTCCTCCCCATTTTTATATTACTTATTTACTTTTATTACTATGGCAGGAGGAAAAAAAAAAGTTCTGTAAAGACTTTTGATCTCGTCTTATCTTACATCCTCCTTGAAAATGTAGCATTTAATAGCTTTTAAGTGTTAAGTTTTTTCTTTCATTCTTGACCCGAAGCGTTTTACAGGTTTAGTTAAAGAAAAGTACGAAACTCTTTTTTTTTTTTTTTTTTTTTTTTTAAGTCGCAACGATCCGCCTCTTTTTAAACTGATAATTACCATGAAAAAAAAAAAAAAAGGAAAAAAAAAATTTTCATTTAGCTAAAGAAAATCCAAGGGATTGGCTATGAGGCATGAAAACTTGTAAACAGTAAATTATCGTCTGGATAAAGAAACTTTCCAACAAAAACGAGGCTGCGGACCATAGAGGAAAAAGACCGCAAAGGGGGTATAAATCCTGTCAAGATTGTTTACACCTAACTGTCCTTTTTCTACTATAAAACACTAGTTTCCGCTTCAGGGATCCATTTTTATTATCATATCGTTTTCATCTTGTTTTTTGGGGAGTTCATTCCATTGATGACCTTTTTCTACCTTGCAAAGTAGTTTTTTTTTAATTCCTTGTCAAAATTCCCGTAACAAAAATTTCGTCTTTTGGCTTTTTTTTTTTTTTTTTTTTTTTTTTGATTGAAAGCTGATTTACTAGACTGGAAATTGGAAGTCAGACATAGGAGGTAAGGTGTCAAAAAAAAAAAAAAAAAAAAAAAATTGTCTCCGATTTTGATGTTTATGGAGTGTGGCTTTTATTTCTGTTTAAGAATCAGTAAAACAAATTTTCCGATTTTTTTTCTCAACGTTTTAAGGTCGCTCAACGCGTTTGAAGAGGCAGGGAAATAGGCCAGTATGGCAAGGCCAGGGCAAGGCATTTATTCGCTCACACCTCCCTCCAGGAATTATTTATGATTCCCAAAAAGACTTTCTCTGGGGTTTTTCAGGTCGTAGAAACTGAAAAAACCATCCCATCGCCAATCAGTGCTAACAAAGTTAATTTTTTTTTGCATAACAAAATTATATCGATTTTTGGCTCCCTGTCAAATTAACAGGTACTGAAATTGATTTATGCCGTTTGCCCGTTCCTTGAAAAAAATCGGCGATGGTTTTATTCGATTCTGTAGGTTTTTTTACATCGGCATAGTATTTTTTCCCACAAATATAAACGGCCTAGAAAGCGAAAATTGATATAATTCACGATTTTGCGCGAAAAATTCAACTTTTAGAGTACTAAAATAAGACTCTCACGATTTTCTATTGATCCAAAAAAATCGGCGATGGTTTCACTGGATTCTCGGGGATTTTTAACGCCGGTAAAGGCCGTTTCCGCCCGAAAATAAAATTTTTTGGAGACAGGGTTTCGTTAAATTTAAAATTTAGGGAAAAAAAAAAGGATGGATGGATGGATTTTTGGTTTCTACAACCCGAAAAACCCCGGAGAAAGTCTTTTTGGGAACCATGAATAATTCCTGGAGGAGGGTGTCAGCGAATAAATACTTCGCCTACTACTAGCCTATTTCCCTGCCTCTTCAAACGCGTTGAGCGACCTTAAAACGTAGAGAAAAAAAATAGGGAAATTTTTTTTACTGATTCTTAAACATAAATAAAAGTCATACTCCATAAACAGCTAAATTGGAAACATTTTTTTTTTTTTTTGGTACACCCAAATTTTTTTCAAATTTTCCCCAAATTTTCGCAGGGAAGCTGACTGCTTTAGAAGATGGGGAAAATTTTTCATGGGGGGCTTAAAAGTCAGTCCGAGTGGGAAACCCCTCCCCCTCAGTCCCCTCCTCCGGGTCAAAACCCGGCAATTTGCGAATTCACGTACAAGGGACCTACTAATCGCATTTTTCTTAAGGTATGCAGCTTCAAGTGATAAGAAAACCATTCCGTGCGCCGGACGTCAACCGACGTATCTCAATCATAAATATGGTTGGAGATAGTCTGTTACCTTACCTCAATCGACAAAAGTTTGTAAACGTGGATATATTTCAGAAACGATCAAAACAGATTATCTCCTATAATTTTCATGGTGGAGATACGTCAGTTCACCTCCGGCGCACGGCATCGAGAAAAAATGTCCAACCAGGGATATAAGCTCTATAAGTCGAACATCTGGTGAATATACTTTGAACATCCCAGTATTAATGCGAAAATTGCAATGATAGCATTTGTGAACATTTGCAGTTTGTTTTCCCTATATGTGAAGGAGGAAAATTCTGTAGGGTCCTACCTAAATTTTCCAGGATATTTTTTTTGACAAGGAGGGGGCAAAAACTTGCAAACAAAGAGGAAATTAGTAAAATTTGCACGTGGGATTAGACGAGGCGGAAACAACAAGGGAAAACAGCTTTGTTTAAAGGGAAAAGAGGTTTTTATTGCCCTGCTTTTATCCTAGAGATTTCCCTGATAATCGAAAATAAAAAGGAATAAAAGATTCTCTTTTAACACTACAGGGGGAGGGAAGAAAAGCGTTCGATTTAAGGATCGTTGAAACTAAAGGCATAGAAACGTGAATTATCATTCGATTCCAAACGATAAAAGGAACCCTAATAAATTATTTTCGGTATCTTTTTTTTTTTTTTTTTTTTTTTTTTTTATACTTACATCTTAAAACCCCCCGAATAAGCTTAGCCAACATCTGAGACTTAAAAGTACGTAGAGAGGTCGCATTTACTAAGATCCTTTTTTTTTCCTCCTTTATCTTTTTTTTTAATACCATATGGCATATACATTCGGCTACTTTACCTTTTTTTTCTTTTCCATTTATCCTAACGGTTTCCGTAATTATAATCTGTCGTTTGATAAAAGCATATGCTTTGGCATAATAAAAGAAATCCGTTCTGCTCAATTTTTTTTTTTTTTTTGATTAAATATGGGCCTTTGTTTTGTACACAAACCTGGTGGCGGAACTTAAGTGGCGGAAAAATTTGTGGCCCGACCGCGAACAGAAGCAGGAGGCCCCCCCCCCCATTTGAAAAATATTATACATTCTTAAGAATGTATGAAAAAAAAATATTTTTAGAAATAAGTGAATTTTAACTTTTTTAATGCATTTTTGATATAATTTTAAGTTTTGTTAGTAAAATCCTAGTTGTGTCCCCAGAGAGAAGTGGGCCCTCAAAGATAGGTGGGCCCTCCCGCGCCGCGGGACCTGCGGGCCCGTTAGTTACGCCACTGCACAAACCGTCGGGTTTGTGTACGAAAGAGGCCCTAACAAATTCTAAATCTCGAGATTTATTTCTAAAAAAAAAAAAGTCCACTATATCGTTATTTTTGTATTACGGAAAGAGAAAAAAAAATTTTTTTTTTTTTTTTTTTTTTTTTTTTTTTTTTTACCCCATGATAATATTTTTTTAATATTATTATTTATAATGTCTGGTTTACATGAAAACTTTCGTGTTATCGAACAATTTTTTATTAGTGCTAAATATAGCGAAGACGAGGAAAATGACATGGCAATGAGCAACAAGCGTTGTCCTTTTTATTTTTTAACCCCTAATAAACGAAAAGTCTGTAATCAAAACGATTTGCCTCGCATAGTAGTTTCAATTTTTTATAAGAATCCTTTTTCCAATAAATTACCTTCGGACGGAGATTGAATTTTTGATTTGCTTATGAAAGGTTCTATTCAGTTGCTGTAAAACTTGTAAGTTTTTTTTTTTTTACTCTCTCATTACTTGCTATTAACGCTCAAAGTGATATTGCGGGAGGTCAATTGACGTATCTCCATCGTAAATATGATTGGAGATAATCGGTTCTGATTTTTTTTTCAAAATGATGTAAGCGCAAGTTTACGTCAACATGAACGAGCAAAGATATTTAAGAAAAATCAAAACGAACTAATTCCAATCATACTTGCCTGGAGATACGTCATTTGACCTCCGGCGCATGGATTTTCAAGCACAACTTTTAGTCGTGAATGTGACCTCGTAGGCTGCGAGGCGATTGCCGATTTTGAAGTGTCAGTATCAAGTTCAAATGTTTCGGAAAGTTGCTAAAAATGCTGAAAAAAATTAGGCAGTCACCACATAGTCAGCTGCCAGTCCGAAAGTGGCGATCGCTTGTCCGAAACTGTCATTTTAAAAGTGGCAATCACTTCGCAGCTGATTTTATCACCTTCGTGGCTGAAAGCTTGCTGAGTAATTTGATGGTTTTTAGTTGAATTTTGAAAGGGACAGAGATTGATGATTTCATGCGCCGGAGTCAAATTGACGTATCTCCATCATGAATATGATTGGAGATTGTCCGTTTTGATTGTTTGAAAATATCATGTGCCTTGTGGTCACATGACTTTAAAAACATTTAAAACGATATATCTCCTCCAATCTTATTTACGATGGAGATACGTCATTTGAACTCCGGCGCACGGAATTTATGAAATTGAAGGCAGAAAATGTTTTTACTATTGCTGATAAATAGGATTTTATTAGTGCCAGTGCCAGTAATATCACACAAGGAGTGCTACCCACTTTCAGCTTCTGAGGTCGCCGCCCCCCTTTTTCTCCCTTAAATCCTCTCTGGGAACTGCTTCCTTGCAAATTTCCGCATACTAAATTGTTTTTTTCCTTTTCGTTTCAGGCGAGTTTTGGCTCGGAAACGAAGCACTTCACCGACTAACAGCTGAAAATTGTTCGTCACTGCGCATCGACATAACCGACATATACGGTAAAAAATGGGTGGCGCTGTACGACGGTTTTTACATATCCGACGCGGAGGACGGTTACCGCATACACGTTTCCGGTTACAGCGGAAATGCAAGCGACGCGTTAGAATATCAAAATAATATGCAGTTCAGTGCTGTAGATTCCGATAGAGACATCAGCAATACCCATTGCGCCCAAAATTACGAGGGCGGGTGGTGGTTTTCACATTGTCAACATGCAAATCTTAACGGGAGGTATAATCTAGGATTGACGTGGTTCGACGGTAGTAGAAACGAATGGATTGCCGTTTCCTTTTCGGAAATGAAAATCCGAAGGAGAAAAAACTGTGTTACGTGAACTTTAATTTTGGCATATCCTTTTTATATAATTTGATGAGTTTAAGCAATCATTTTTTTTTTTTACAATTGGTAAGCAATCATTTTCGTTTTCTAGTCAGTCGAATTTAAATACGGTAATAAGCCCTCTTTCTCCTTTCTATATTTATTCAATTTTAAAAGGGGGTTTTCGTGTTTTGATAAAAACCTCTATTCATTTCCGAGTGTTTTCGAACAATAAAAAGCAAAGTGATTGATTGAAACAACAATTAAAAATCCGAACGCAAGTTTTGTAAAAAAAAACCGAATTTTCCAAGAACGATTATCGTTCATGAAGAAAGAAACCCACAACAACAGAAAAAGAAAGAAAGCTTAAATAAAAAGATGGGGAACGAGAAAAAAGATTTGAAACAGGGGAAAACCCGATTGTTTTTTTTTTTTTTTCGCCGATTATCCTGGCTTCTTTTCTTAAGCTTATTTCGCAAATGTTCCGATCATTTCATTTTTAAATCTGCTTTATCGTACATGAATTCGAGTTTTGTTAAAAAAAAAATAAAGAGATATTTTTTTTTTTTTTTTTTTTTTGAAAATGGTTGCTTAAACCTGAAATCAGTTAAAAGCCTAAGCTGAAATCCCAAAGATCTTTTTTTTTTTATTTTTGATGAATGAGTGAGTGCATTTTTCGTTTTGGCTTTTTGTTTTTCCAATCGCCATAATGCTATGAGTGAGACTTAGTCATTTTGTGTTAGTCAGTAGTTTTAGTTTTATGGATTTCCAAGAACAAAATTGAGAACAAAGAAAAAAAGTTTTATATTTAAGATTAAAAAAAAAAAAAAAATGTAGTCATTTTCTGTTGATTTTCTATTGATCTCGAATTATGGACAATAAGAATAATTTTGAAATGGAATTAAAAGTTGCATAATTTAAAAAGCTTGTAATAAAAAATTTTTTTAAATTGAAGTACCATTCGTATCACGTATAGAAAACAACAAAAAAAATTATTTTATTTATTAAGATATTTTCTCTACCTAATACGAATCGTCAAATTGATTAATTTAAAAGAGAGCTAAAAAAAACGAGAAAAAAATTTAAAATTTCGTGCCTAAAAACATTTTTTTAAATAGCTCTCTTTTAATTCCTGTAGTGGTTTTTATTTGAGAAAAAATAACGCACATCTTTTTAGTTTGAAAATTTTTTATTTTTTAAAAAATGGACGGTACGATACCAAAAAAAAAAAATGGTCGCATTAAAATTGAGTGCTCTATTTGTTTTGATTCGCTGCGTTCAAAATTGACATATAGAAAAACATGTAATATTTTTTTTTTTAAAGGCAAGCATCCATCCGTTTTAACATGGAACGCTTAACTTATCGTGCTTTTATCATGCCATTTTGATTTTATATAAAAAGCAAAAATAAAAAATATATGTAGATAAAAAAAGACAACTCGTTTAAATATTTTGATTTTCATCATTTATCATTTATACCTCTAAAATGGGAGGTATTAATCAAATACTTATCAGTCGGTCATATAAAGTTCAATTTTACCTTGTTTAAAAAATAACTAATTATTTTTGCTGCTTTTTTTTGCGGACAAAGTCAATCTTATAAAAACCAAAAAAAAACTTTTTTCCCGCGTTTAATTCATTTTATTTTTATTTCATTTCTCCTTTTTTGCTTACTTTTTTGTTATATAATTCTCATTATTACAAATGAACGATTTAATTCATTAAAAAAATACGAAATGGGAGATGAAAGAGGAAATTTTCTTTTCTTTTTAATCGAGGAATTAATTCAAGTGGCAACAGCCAGAAGCGAAAATTTTGTCGTAAAAAATATCTTGTGGCGTACGGCACAATGTTTTTTTTTATTAGTATTATTTATTTTTTATTTTTTCGATACATCCAATTATCGAAAAGTTTCATTTGACCTCTACTTGTTATAATATTTCATAAATTTTTCTTCGGGGAAAAAACGTATGAAATACTTTTTTTGAATATACTTCATATGTTAATTGAATTATGAAATGCTCATCCCGATTCGTACCGTCTACTTTTTTTTTTTTTAATCACGGGGAAAAAAATAAAAAAAAAAGTAATAAAAAAAAGATCCTGATGACATTCATTTCATTCAATCATTGTAAATATGATGTAGTTTAATAAAGGTTGAATCGGTCAACTGGATTGTGTAAAATACAGTAATATTGTGAATTTATTGATTGTTTACTTTATCATCCATCTCATTCCCGTTATTGAGTGATTTTGATTCGCTTGAGGAAATTTGAACCCGGTCACCGTTTTACTGTCGGGTTTTAGTCATTGTATAAAAATCGTTCTACGGTAAGTTTTTTTTCAGATTTATGGTTGCTCTGGTTTTAAGCTTAAATGTTGCATGGAAGTTTGAAATACAAGTTTTTTTTCCTTGGTTTAAACGATAGCTTTAGGTTTAGGTTTTTTACCAGTCCAAAATTTTTTACGGTCATGATTTTATGAATGTGTTTAAAAAATTTCAGCTCGGACACGTCCAAGTTATTCCAGAATGTTTTTTGAAGTTTCTCCATTCCAGGTCCAAAGTTAGAAGCTGAGTCCACAGTGCTTATTTTGTTAACAATGGACTTCACAATCTGCTTAGACTAGTCACCAAGTTTCTTTTTTTTTTCTATTAAATAATAAAGGCAGTCAACCTAAAATAAATCAAAATGAAAAAAAAAAAAAAAAAGAAAAAAAAAAAAAAAAAAAAAAACGAAGAAGAAAACAAATAATAAAATCAATGCAATTTATCCTAATAATAAGCAAATTTATGTCGATAGCTTAATTTATTTTCGCAAAGCAATATCTTTCATTTTTCTTATATTTTGACTCGGAATAAAAAAAAAATGATTTCTTTAAAAGAAAACTGAAAACATAATTGAGTATACATAAAGTTATTTAAAATTAGATTGCGTGATCGATTCCCATCTGTATTTAGACTAAAGAAACTCGGGTTAACCTACAAGATTCTGAATCATTACTTTATTGAATTTTTTTTTTTTTTTTAATATTATCAACTTTTCAGATTTTTTTCATTATATTTAATTACAGTTTTGCTTCCTGTTTTGAAGAAAACACGCGAAAAGGGAAGCTCTCTTCATGAATCGATAATAACGAAACTTTTTAACGGATTCGAAGGGGAAAATAAAAAGTATCAAGATGGTGTAAAAGGGAAACAAAGCTGGTAATGCGTTCCTTCTGTCCTTGTTATTCAAGTATTTAAAACTGAATTTCAAAAACTCGATCTGCATACCAAATTTTCACAACTATGATAACAAAAAGTTAGTTTTAACATGACAAGGGGGTCCAATTTGCATGAAGAAATACAAAGAAACACGCAATGGGGAAGCTTTTTCCTTTATTGAATTTAACGCAAAAAGTAAACATAGATCCTCCTTTTCCAGTTGAATATTTTTCAACGTTTTTTTTTCAAAACCTTGTTATCAAGAAAAGGATACTGACCTTTTGACCTTTTTGTATCGATAAGCTACCTACTCATTTTTATGCAGTTTTGAAACGTCACGTTTGGAACGGTCCATACTGTTGTTGTCTTCTGCTTTCATATATAAATAGCTAAACAAAGGGTTCTAATAGCTATGTAAAAATTACGGTTTCCGTCAGTTTTTTTCGCTTATAAAAATAAGAAAATAAAAAAATACGGGAAAATAAGAATAAAAAAAAATAAAATGAAAGTTCCCGCCTGAGACGTTCGGAGACGTTGTAATCAGCAGCGCTACAAGTGACGAAATCTAGAAGTTGCAGTATAAACATGAAAAATGGCCGGCAAGTGGGAGGGTTTTTCAGAGGAGGATATCGGACGGTATTTAGAAAATAATGAAGGTAATTTCGAATTATTTCGTGTATATTTTATTCATTAATATGTTATTTTTTACTCTAAACATTTTGCCGTATTAACCATTATGTTTTTACACGACATTAACTCATCATTTTGAGGTTATCTTTTTTGTTTATTACGAGTTTTCATTACTTTTTTTTTCTTTTTTAAATGCTTGATACGTGTTTTTTCGATTATAATCGTACAGAATATTTAAGCTAGGGCTAATTTGTAAGGGGACAACATTTGTTGAAGTAATTATCGTTCATTTAGAGCTTCTCAGATATTAAAGAGGCCTTCATTTAAAAAAAAAAAAATCTAGGAAGTATGATCTTGATGCAAATAATAGTTCTGCTTATTCATGCTATCGTGCTAATGTATATATTTCCGCCATAAAAATTTATACCTAAAATAATTTCACAGAGTGCTTTTTACAAGAACATTCCTTTTATGTATTTATTCATTCCTTCTTTAAAAATTGATATGTGACAGATACAACTTTGAGCAAAATGTCATCATGATTAAATTAGTGAAACAATTCTGTGACACTTGAAGCTTGAGTTTTTAAACTTTTAGATTGTTTGATATTTGTCTTCTTTTATTTTTAATGACTTTTCCGGAAAACACTTGAAGGGAATTTTATATTTTAACAATATTCGAGGAAATGGCATTTATAAAACCGAAAAGGGAAAATTATCTTAAAATATTTTTTTTAGCAATTGCATTTATCATTTACTTTTACTTTTAGACTTTTACTTTTATACTGGTGATTTTCAAGCACTTTTTTTTTTTTACGTAAGTCCATAAGTGGCCTTGAAAATAATCACATTTGAAACTGAAATTAATTTTGTATTACAAAGTGTTAAGGCATAAATAGAGTCAAAGCTTTAAAAAAAAAAAAAAAAAAAAAAGAGAAAACCACTAAGCATAATATTGATATTAAGTCGTATGATAAAAAAAAGCAATTGATTTGACTTCGAAAGGCTAAACATAAAGCAAAAGCGGGGAAAAAAGCTTTTATTTTCTTATCACATGG
Organism: Liposcelis bostrychophila; assembly: GCA_037577465.1. Lineage (NCBI taxonomy): Eukaryota > Metazoa > Arthropoda > Insecta > Psocodea > Liposcelididae > Liposcelis > Liposcelis bostrychophila. The sequence goes on from CM075210.1 coordinate 13,598,441, forward strand.
CCCATTTTTGATTATAAGAATTTTTCTATTCAAAGTAAATGTAGCATTTTTAAAAATTTGTCACATGTACTTGCAATGGACCCCTTGCTCATATGACGACATAGAGGTTCTTACTGTATTTTTTTCTCTTTGTCATTTATAAAAGTCAAAGAGAAAATACTATTTAATATTCTCGGTTTAAAATTTTATTAAATAAAAAGAAAAAAGAAAACGGATCAAAAGTCTAAAAAAACAAAAATCAAATTCTTCCTCAAATTAAATTAAAAGTTTTTTGAGTGTTTTATTTTGTTTTAAAAACTCGGCTTGCTCTTGATATGATACAAACGTCTTTTAACTTTTAACTTTGAAACTCTCAATCCTAGTTTCCTTTCTTCTTCTTCTTTTTTTTTTTTCTCTACTTTTTGTATAATATTAGTAATATCTTTTTATTTTATTTTTTTTATTTTAGACGATAAAGAGAAAGTTGTGCCTAAGAAACAAGCAGGGAACCTCCTCGGCCAACCCAAAAAATATGTAGCTCGGGAACGAATGTTAACCGGTATCAAGAACAAAATCGTCCAAAATAGCGGAGATATACCGGAGGAAGCTAAATTAAGTAAAGAAGATGTCCAAGAATCAGTGCCATTATTTAATTCCGATGAGAGGAGATGTAGCGGTAGCGCGGAAAGCGAAGCGGAAAATAGTCCTAGTCATGTTATTACCGGTACCAGTCCTGTTTGTTTAAAAGTTATCGAAGGGAATAGTTACGAATTGTTTGAAAAGGATCCGAAATCGGTTTCTAATGCCACGTTGGAGGTTTTTCAAGCACGGCAAAAAATGTTAGAGGAACAAAATAGAAAAAGGAAAGAGTTGTTAGCGAAAGTTTTAAATGATCGGTAAGTAGGTTTATAGCACGGCCGTATAGACAGGTCCGGACACTTCCCATGCTACTCATGTCCTTCTTAATTACGTACAGTTTAGTTCTAAACAGGGCCATTAATGGCGCTGCAGCGCGCATCGCATCGCAGCGCGCTGCGATCTTCAGAGGCGAAACATTGCTAATTGTTCAAGTTGGTACTGTGCCGCCTTCGTTGTTTACAAATCTCAACGACCAATCAAAAAGCGCTTCGCGTACAGGTAGCGCTAACGGTGGTAGAAAGGAAGCACTAATTTTTTCGTAGTCAAGCGGACAAGATCTACCATGCAGAAAGGGGTAGGAATTTCCGGGCCTGTCTATACGGCCGTGGCATACAGATATTTTTTTAAAGCCTTCTAGTTTCGCATTTTTTTTAACCTCGACTATTCCATAAACCAATAATACCGAAAATTTCGAAGGCTAGTAATTTTTTCTAGACACAATCATTTTTCTAAGATTGTAAGTATTACCTATGAATTCTGCCTGTGAGCCTCCACTAAAGTCTCCATCCCTACTTTCGCTTTCCTCTTTTTTTTTCAAAATATTCCTCATCCTCTTTGAAGAATGGTAAACTGGTTACTCCTGAAAAATAACACAATTGTAAAGGGGAATATTTTAAGAGATTTCACTGAATGAATAATTTTGGCTGAAAATCCAAAACAAAAATTTTTGTTTAATTTTTAGCTTAACATAGCATAAATACTGTATCTACGTTGTTGTTGTTGTTGTTGGTCATTCTGTCCAAAGACAGGTTTTGCCACCAGCCATTAAGGTGGGGTTCAAGGAACTGCAATGGTACGTTTGAGGAAGAATTTCCCCAAGAAGGTGGTTTTCCTTTTGCCTTCCTTCTTTGACATACGATTGGATATTTGTACTCCAAAATCCAAATGGAATACTGGCCATAATTTTAATCTTGCACTTGTAACACGATTTTCCTTATAATAAGGTAATCCACCGTACAAAGCGCGTGCATCTACGTTATTAAAAATAAATAAAAAAAGTTGTAGGAAGCACTGTTAATAACATCGGAGAAAAAAAGAATGATCTCTATTCGAAATATTTTGAATTAAAAAAAAAAAAAAAAAAAAAAAAAAATGTAATTTTCCCTGCCGAGACAGCTACTTTATATCTTAAAACCGAATAAGATAAGCAAGATGGAAAGGAGAAAATGCTTAATATCATGGATGTGAAATTTTCGCTTACATTGTCTTCTTAATTCTCATCCTCGTTCTCCCAGTTTTGTATTTCGTTTACGAGCGCTTCCAACAGAATTAGAATTGAAACTGTCTTTTCCCTTCCCTTTTGTTTGCTTCTTGCTACCTCATTATTTTGTTTATCTCAGTTCATAAATAATTTTGAAAACAATTAGTCTTGATTGCTTTACAGCTGGATGGGGCTAAGGTCATCCAAAAGGTATGTCAGTTTTTTATGAAGATAAAGTTTAAAACGATAGAGTGTGGTAATTTTTAAAAAAAATCCGATTCGAATACAATTTATTCTTTTTTATTTTTGCCTTCTGCTCAATCTTTACTATATTTGCGAAATCGAACTTTTTTTTTTTCTTCCGTTTTCTTTTCTGTTATAAACCTTCGTCAAATTCCGGTTTAGTTTTTCAAAGTGTCATTTGCGGAAGATCCGACGGAGGTTGACGTTAATGCGGCGAGCTTCATGTGTACCGGGTGTAGCGTTTCACATGCGTGTCAAGCTTTCAAACACTTTGACTCCCATGTTCACTGACAAGGGCTTAAGGTAATTAATCCTTTTATGAATGCTGGTTAACTGTTCCCTAGATGTTGTATGCGGTTATCGTTTTAGTAAGCAATATGACGAATTCTGAAGATGGCACGTTTACAATAGGTTTTTTCCGGAAGAAAGTGTAAGACATTTTTTTTTTCCTTTTAATATCGAAGACACGTTTCTTATTAAATGCGGTAATTAGAATGGGTTTGAGAATCTGGTAATTTATTATGTTCATTATTATTACGATTACTAATTAATTAAATTCATTCATTGGTTTAAATAGAAATATTTGCATTTTTTTTTTTTTTTTTTTTTTTTTTTGTGGATTGAAATCTTTATATGTAAGTATCCGGTATCTAGTATCTTGCATATTTGACATTGGAAACTCCAGTTAGGAAGTTCTTATTATCTTTGGAATTTTTGCAGATATTCCAAAAGGTGATTTATTTTCTCGGCCCTTAGGCAAATTTCTATAGGACAGGACCGGCCTTAAACCAACCAAATGACCGTCGCTAGCGATAATATATATACATTTTTTAATAATATATTCTGGTCAATGTTGTTTTGAAAAAAAAAAAAAAAAAAATTAGTAGAAGAAGTGTTCAGTAGTTAACAAAATATAGGGAAAGTACATTGAAAGCAGAAAAATTCTCGGCGGGGAAAAGGTGCTAAATCAAGAAAATTTTTATTTATTTCTCCTAAGAGCTATGGATTCTGGCCTACTTATAATTAATTTTTTTTTTTTTTTTTTCGAAAATTCCAGGGGTCCGAAGCCGGAAAATTTTGGCCGATGCTGATGCTGTCATCGGCATCGGATTTTTTTTTAATATCCGAAATCGGCATCGGCACTGCGAAATTGTTATAGTCTAATACAGGGTGTCTACTGGTCCTATATTCCTATAAAGTCCTATAAAAGTCCTATATTTTTCTTTTTGGTCCTATATACCTATAAAATCCTATAAAGTCCTATAATTTAACCGAAAAAAGTAATTTTGAGCAGGGGCACAACTGGTCCTATATTCCTAATTCAAAGTGAGCTAATTTTTCATATTTTCACTCAATTTTTCCAACAAATTTTCTCGCTCGGCCTTCGGCCTCGCTCGATTTATGCAGGTTGCCATAATTTAGATTTTTAAAGATTCCGAAAAGCGAGGAAGACCAATCATTTTGGGCTACGAACGATTCATAGTTTATGCTTTGATAATTGAAAAAGCACTTTGGGGAAATTTTCAAAGAAAGTTCAATGTTTCAGGAAATTTTTTCTTTAAATCTTGACTGCGGGGTTCCATTAGGCAATTAATTTTAAACTAATTCCAGTTCAAATAATTTTTAAGAAGGTTTATAAAATTTAAAAATTATATTTTCGATTTTATGGAATCATTTGTGGAATATTTTCGGGCTTATAGAGGATTCAAAAATTTTTACGTGTAGTCTAAAAATTTTTTACGTTTATAAAATTTAAAATTTTTTAGCTCTTAGCTTGGGGCGGATTTTCTGAACTACCCATATAACCTTAAGGACTCCTGAAAAACACTTGCAGAGGCTTGAACTTTTTTTTTGATCGGGATTTTTTGATCCCAAGATTTTTTATAAAAATGTTTTTGTAGAATTTTGTTTTACCTTTTTTAGTAATTACCCGTTTTACAAGTTTTACCTTTTTTCTTCTTCCTTCTTTATTTCTAAATTTTGGAGGACAGAATTTACCTCTAGAATTTTGTGTGCCTAAATTTTTTTCTCTTAAAAATGGCTTGTTTTGGGTCCTATATTTTTTGAAAAAATGGACCTTTAAAGTCCTATAAAAGTCCTATATTTTAACTTTTATGAATCAGTAGACACCCTGTAATAGTCCTGACATCGGCATCGACCCGAGATATTTAGCCGGCCGCAACTGACATCGACATCGGCATCAGCATCGGAATCGGGACCGGAATCGCACCCCTGATTTTAAAAATCGTCTAGAATGGCTCTATGATTTTTTTTTTTTTTTTTTTTTTTTCACTAAAATTGGAATCAGAGGCGGCATCGGATATTATCGATGCTTGGTGGCGTCGGCATCGGCACCGGCATCGGATTCGGATTCGGACCCCTGGAAAATTCTTAAACCCATCTAATACTCGAACCCAGACCTCTTGAATGAAAGACATTTGCCTTACCGCATAGGGTGTTTCGAGTTCTTAAATTCAGTGGTGAATTCAGTTTCCCTGTTCATTTAGTCCCAAAGTGGTGAAGGCCATTTTTACACAGTAAAAAATTTTTGGTAAAAATTAACATAATTATGTTAAAATTGGTCTACATAATTTTTATGTAGACCAATGTGTATAGTGTTTATTTTTTATGTTTACCTTTTGAAAAAAACAACATAAAAAAATTTGTGTAGACCGATAACTACATAGGCTAATTACATATTATTTTTTACTGTGTAAAAATTATTTCCCCAAAATATAGCCCGCCTTGCTCCGGAACTAAATATATCGAAAAAAAGACTTCACCACTGAATTCAGCAGCCAGAAATACTCCTAGCCAGCTTGTTGAGACCACAAAACTCGAATATTTTATTGACAGAAAGTTTCTTGACCGAACTTCATTTGTGCCAGTGCATAATTTCACCCCCCCCCCCCCCCAAAAAAAAACATGTATTACCTGAGGAATGTTTGGCTCCTGAGTTCAGTAATGAAGTCCGTTTTTAAATCCAACAACGCAGTTTCTGGTGCTTAGCCAAAAATCGTTAAAAAGCCACCCTCTAGAATTACAAGTGTTTTGGGTTTTCTCTTAGCAGAAAATTTTGAAATTTCCAGGGGTAACCAGTTATTTTAGGGCTATTCGAATGTAATCGATATATATATTAAACTTTACCAATCCTGAATTTATTCTCCCCTTAGCGAATTTTTTTTCTCCCTTTTTTTTATTTGTAGTTTGATCCCAGTTAATTTCTAATTGTTCCTAGGAAAAAGCAAACGTCGGAAGAAGCAAAGCGGCTTCAAAACATTCAAGAAGAGCTTCACAAATTAGATCTGTTATTAAGCAACGACGTCGGAATCCTTCGAAATCAAATAGAAGATGCATCTCTGGAATTCGTCGAAGCTCAAAAGCGTTACAACAAAGCGGAAAAGGAATTCCTCGAAGCTAAACACACTCTCTTCAGTAAGCTCGAGAAGAAGGAACTTCTCACCCGTCACTTGTGCACTATCATAGAGCAAAGCGAAATGAGGAAAGCTCAAAAGCTATCCGAGCTTATGGAAAAACTTAAAATCAACGAAACAACCGTAGAAGAGAAACCAAATTTGAATGCTGTGGTAAGTCTTCTTTTTCGTTCCTCTCCTGCCGAAGTCTCGGGATATCTATCGATATAATAATTTCAAGTTGAGCATTTCATACAATTAAAACCGTCAACAAGAAACGGGTTAGACAAGGGAAACGGAGTTGCGCCCTGCAAATGTATTTAATCCTTAACTGATTGAATTAAATCTAGCGTAACCGACAACAGATGTTGCGTAGGGATTATCGAGCCATAGGATTCCTTCCGTTATTGCTTATAATCTGATAACGCTTTTAGGTTTCTAAATGATTAACTTTCTGTTTCAGATACTCTCACCTTATTATCAAAGTGCCTTAAGCGATTTAAAAAGTAACAAGCCAGCCGATAAAGATCAAAGTGGGATCATTAATAAGGGTTATGAGGCTAAGGAATCTCCGCAAAGCGGCAGAACTTCGTAATTTCGTAATATAAAACCACCGTTTTTACAAAGATAATTAGGTTTGTTGTTTAATTATGATAAATTTTTTATATTTTTGACGCGTTTTTTTTTTAAAGATAAATGGACGAAAACGTTTTTTTTAACAGCAGAGCTGGGCCACAATTTTAAAAGTAAACAGAATGCGCAGCAGGCTGGGGTGATTTGTTCGCTATTTTTACTCTTCGTTAAAAAAATACGAAACAACGAAGTCATCTTGATCTACGGTATGGGGTAATACAAGTCAAGGGAAAAGGTTAAATGTTTCATTAAAAAAAAAAAAAAAAAAAAATTTGGAGGTTAGGTTTTGATACAGCTCCGTAACCAGGTAGAAAAGCTAGATCGGGAGCAAAGTTTTCTTAGAATAACATTAAATGGTTCTTTACAATGTGAAAAATATTGAAGATGCATTGGCCAAAAGTAATCAGGGGTCCGAAGCCGATGCTGGTGCCGTATTATTTATTTACCTCCCGATTCCGATTCCGATTCCGATTCTGGCATCGACACCCGATGCTGATGCCGACGCCACCAAGCATCGATTATATCCGATGTCGGCATTGATCATATCCGATGCTGCCTCTGATTCCAAGTTTAATGAAAAAAAAAAAAAAAAAAAAAAAAAAAATAGAGCCATTCTAGACGATTTATAAAATCAGGGGTCCGATTCCGATGCCGATTCCGTATTATTTATTTAACTCCCGATTCCGGCATCGACACCCGATGCTGATGCCGACGCCACCAAGCATCGATTATATCCGATGCCGGCATAGATCATATCCGATGCCGCCTCTGATTCCGATTTTAGTGAAAAAAAAAACCATAGAGCCTTTCTAGACGATTTTTAAAATCTGCGGTCCGATTCCGATTCCGATTCCGAGTCCGATTCCGATTCCGATGCCGGTGCCGATGCCGGTGCTGACATCGGCATCGGCCAAAATGTTCAAGCTTCGGACCCCTGAAAATAATTTGCAAGGTGATTCAGACTTATGCTGAGTATTACTTGCTTCCATCACCTCTCTCCTGGTTACAGGTCTGTTTTTATAATTCGCAAGTCAACGTAAAATTTCAGTCCAATGCCATTTATATTCTTGAATTTCCCTACATTTGTGCCATTTTGTCGCCATAACGTTAAAAAAATTTTAACCATTTAAGTTGCCATTCAATTTTTTATTCCAAATCGGCCATGAAAGTTGCAAAACGGATTTTATTACCAAAAATGCCAAATCGAAATTCCTCTGCTGTTGTAGCATAAAAATCGCACAGCCAGACTTTTTCAGTAATTTATTCAATTTCACTTCTTTATGTTAAAAGCAGAATAACGGTCACTAAAGAAATGTCTTTCAGGGAAAGGGGATTGATTTTACATTCTTCATAAATAAAAACTTGCAAAACGATCTCACTTGCATTTTTTGCTCATTTTTCAATAGATATGCTTTATATATATATATCTCGAGATTTTTCGAAGAAAAAAAATTTAATATCAGTATTAAAAGTCACAAACTTTAGTTAGGTTTTTGAAATTATAATGTTATGTCTTTTAAAATTTATATAGCTTTTTCCAGATGCCAAACAATCATTTAAAATTAATTATTAGACTATATTTGGTGCTAATTTTATACAAGCTTAACGATAGTTAGTTTAATATGGGCGTAAATTCCATCACTGTTCTATTTTTCTAATCTCATGGGAAAAAGTCAAGTAGTAAACTAGTGATGTCGATAATTTTTATGGACCGATTTATCAAAGCCAAAATTAAACTGCCGATTTTTTTTTTAAATTTGATATTTCGATGAACAATATTTTTATGAAAATATCGAATTTAAAATTTTTTGATTTTTTTTTTTTGCCCTGGATTTTCCTTCAGATATCAGGAAAAGCGAGGAAAATCATTTTTCTCTTTTAAAGAGATTTGTCAGTTAATTGTTACTTAGAAGAATTTGTGTTTACAGTTCGCAGAAAAAATTACAAGAGATAAGTTTTTTTTTTGTTATTTTTATTTTTTATTTTTTTTTTAGTCTTTAATTAAACGCCAATATTGATATCGATAGTTTCGGTTTTATATACATACGATATTATGATATTTTTTACTTCGATATTACGTTAAATCGATATTGCTCGGTTTCGATATCAGATCTCTGTATTTATCGATATTCTTAGAATTATCGACATCACCAAAACCGGGATTGGTTTTATTCAAATGGTAGTGATGGAATTGCTTAATATTATGTAGCTGAAAAGTTTAAAAAATGCTCGTTTTTATAATAATAATAATAATTATTATTATTTAAAAAAGAAAAAAACTAAATTTAGATTTTAATTTTTTTTTTCAAATTATTCATCAATTGTGTTTTGTGAATTTTAATGCTTTTGCTGCCATTAAATAAGAGAATTTTATTTCAAGTTTGTGCAAGAACGCCAAAATAATAATTCTCTACAGATGGCAGCACTTGCATTCAAAAACACAAATTTTGAGCCAATCCTTTATTTTTGTCACACTTTTGTTTTTCAGAGCAGCGGTTGAAGTTTGTGAAGAAAAATTTTTTGCTCGTCGGGCGGATTTCAGAAAAAATCTGAAAGTAACCGAAGATGGACTTCCGTTGCATCGTTTTTTTAATTCTGGAGGAAGACGCGAAGGAATTGAGGTAAGCTTCAATATTGTCTCCGATATTGACATACGTATTATCAGGTGGTCAAATTGAATGATTATCCCTCATAGAATATTCAGCACGAAGGGGTTAACGATAGCCCAATAGCCCCCCATTATGTTAGGGGGGGGGGAGAAATTTATCAAGCCTTGGTAAGAATTTCGATTGGTCATTATATAAAGAATTCCTTTGAGCACCTTTTGCCTTTTATCGTTCTGGCATGGATGGAGCTGAATTAGAAAAAAAAGGGATTTTTTTAAAAAAAATTATAAGAAACATTTTTATTTTAATAATACTTCACACTCTTAAAAAAATAATAATATAATAAAATAATAATTATTAAAATAGCATAAATAGACCTACGGCATAGGGATTCATAAAATTAAATGTTTTATGAAAGAACTGGATCGTCTCTAAATTAACTAGGATCGCTTAATCTACTTCCAATCTTTTGAAACTCCCTTCCATTTCTCTGAAAGCTGTGTTGTTGTTTCTTCTTCTAATTGGAATTAAACTCTGCATTTTGTCGAGTGCCAATAAGCGCTCCCTAGATTCCGCCAATTCTATTTTGAACATTTCTGAAAACAAGGAAAAAAAAAATAAAATTATATGGATGGACAATAAATTAATTTGGCAATGGATTGCCAAATGTAAAGCCTAAGGGCATCAAACAAGTAGCCTATTGTAACACACGGTCCTGTGTGATTGTTGAATTTCATAAATGATTTAAAGTTTGAAGGTTTTCTGAAAGGTGTAGAAATTTTCAAGATCTTTGAGTTTCTTACCTATCATTTCAGCCATAGGTATGGTACCACCATATTCTTTGGGAAGGCATTTAGGATCTATGTGTTGGGTTAATTCTTGTACTGAGTTGTGGATCTAAAAAAAAAAAAAAAAAATAGTTTGTAAATTTATGTACTTGTTTTTTATTTTTAGTTGTTGCTGAGATATGTTTCTGTTGCCTTATTTACCTTTGCTCTGCTAGCTATTTTTGGACTAAGGCGCTCTTTTGCGAATTCGTATAGGAATTTCATTACTCCCGGCATGTTTAACACATGGACTGATTTATGTCTCATTGGAAAAGCTTGCTGAAATTAAAAAAAAAAAAAAAAAAACGTTAGCCATAATTAAATTTTTCAGTTTAAATATCATGGACCGGTGTGTGATGAAATTTTTTTTCATACCTCGCCTATTTTTAAGATCACAGCGGCTTCGTGAGGTGACCATGAAGCTACTTGCGCCATAGATACATTTTTTAAATCTGCGATGTGAGTTACTCCCATTACTTGAGTTTCTTCGTCCATAATCACGGTTTCGTAGGCTAGATTGTGAAGTTTGCACATGTCCATTTGGGTATATTTTGCGGGATCGAATTTCTCTGTAAAATGCAGAAAACCGATAAAGAAATTAGGTAAATGACAAGACATCAACATCATCATCATCATCATCATCATCATCATCAAAAAAAATTAACTAGGGTACAAGGAGCCAGTTTTTTGTCTCAACGATGAAACAACTTTTTTATGCAACATATTCCTCACAAAGTACTCATTTATTTCTTTTTTTTTTTTCTTTTGCGCAATTGATATTTTGCAGTTATAGCGATTTTTCCCCATTTTTCGGCCGGATGATTGACAGTTAGATCCCGAGACAAGTCTTGTTCCTGCTAGTAATTCGTCAGGAAGTTAGTTTTCCGGTTTGGCTTCCGTTACGGCTAGAATTCGTTTTTTACACTCTCAAATGTAATTAAGGCCCGATATTAATTTAACACGTGCCAGGAGGTACCTTTTTACGTTAACGCGTTAGAATGGTCATTACCTGCAACGGTTATGATGACTCTTCTGCCTTGATCTCTGATCGGGGAAACGAAAAGATAACCATCGTTAAGAAGTTGATAAACTTTATCCTCTTTGTAGTCGCAGTTATAAATTAAATGTTTTAGGCTTTGACGTAAATTTAAATATTTTATTAGAGTGTGCTCGGCCATTGGAACGTTGAACTTTTTCACCCTTAGGAATCGCAGAAGAAAATTATCGTCTGCAAACGGGAAATAAATGTTTTTTTTAAAAAAGCGGAAAAGGCCCAGATTTTTACTTTTTAAGGAACGAATATTTCCGGAATACCTGTTCTGCAGTTTATTAGCTTATCGTTTCTTTCGATCCTCTGCCTTAATTGTTGCAATGCCTGTTCCCTTATGAGGTTGTTTTCCCTTAATTCTTTTTGAGCGGTCATCAACGCGTTTTTACTCAAAACGGATTTATGACTCGGCTCATTGTTGTTATTATTAAGATGGCTGATGCTGTTGTTTTTCCCTGAGTTCAGGTAAAGTTGAGTTATAACTTGAGTCGTCGTCATTTTTGATTACTTTTTTTTTCCGTATGCAGTTCTGATCATTCGCCTTAATCTGAAAAGAGAATAAAAAAATATAAATGGCAAAAAGTTGTAAGGTGGAAAAACTCCCTGAGGGGCAATACGAAATTGGAGGGATCGATGATTTTGTATTATATGTTATGACCGGTTTAATAGCCTTCGGGACATTACTTCCATGATACGTGGGAGTAGTTCTTGCTTTTATTTCTTTTGAAAAGGCTGGTCGAGATGGCTTATATTTGATTTGTTTTTCCAAACCAGTTGTAAATTTTTAAGGAATGGTAAATGAAAGTTATCTTCACAATTTCTAAGTAAAATGAAAAGTTTGCATCTGGCTTTGTTCGGTGGGAAAACAGTAAATTCTAATTCCTGCATTTTTTAATTAATTAATTAATTTACTTATTTATTTATTTATTTTTATTCTTTTTTAATTTTAATTTATACCTTTATTTATAAATAATTATAAATAATATGTATAAATACTTAAATCATTTTTTTTTATATTTTATTTCACTTTATTTATTTTTTTAAATTAATTAATTAAGCTTAATTTATTTTTTTATTTTTTGCTTTATCGACCGCAGGGAGAATAAAGCATTGTTTTTAGCACAAATTTCAGATTTTCAGTTTTCGATATTTTTACACGTTTTGAAGTCCCCTGATGCCGAAAAAAGCAAAATTTGGATGGTGGCCGTGTGTGTGTATGAATGTATGAATGTATGAATGTATGAATGTATGAATATATGTGCAAAAAAATTTGTCCGTCGAAAAGCAGAAAAACGGAAGAACGGATGTGGATGATTTTTGGTGGGTAGGAACTTCTAATAAAATGTAGGTGCTGATTAGTTTTTGAGCCAAATCGGTTCAGCGATTCGGAAGCAGTGAGTAAAAATGTTGAATATTCAGCTATTTCAAGATATTTTTTGACTATAAATCGGAAACGCAACAACCGATAGAGTCCGATTTTGGTATTGCAGTAGATATTCATCAAGATACGCTACCATTGAAATTTGGTTAAATTCTGTTGAGTGGTTCAGAAACGGTGAGCAGGGCTTAAAGTATGGGTATAGGCCTAAAAACCGATATCTCCAACTTTTGAAACGTCACGATATGACGTCATCGATTACGTCAACAAAGCGATTTGGATGCTGATTGGCGGGTTTCTCGTGGGAGCTAACAAAAACTAACCGTATTTTTGAGAATATTTTAGGGGTAGAGGATTACGAATCTGAAATATTTTTCCAAAATTCGAATCCCTTATGCCAGTATTGCGGCTTTGGTGGACCTCTGATCAAAAATCTAACCGAATTTTTGAGAATATTTTCGGGGTAGAGGATTCCGAATCTGAAATAATTTTTCCGAAATTCGAATCCCTTATGCCAGTATTGCGGCTTTGGTGGACCTCTGATCAAAAATCTAACCGAAGTTTTGAGAATATTTTCGGGGTAGAGGATTCCGAATCTGAAATAATTTTTCCGAAATTCGAATCCCTTATGCCAGTATTGCGGCTTTGGTGGACCTCTGATCAAAAATCTAACCGAATTTTTGAGAATATTTTTGGGGTAGAGGATTCCGAATCTGAAATAATTTTTCCGAAATTCGAATCCCTTATGCCCGTACTGCGGCTTTGGTGGACCTCTGATCAAAAATCTAACCGTATTTTTGAGAATATTTTCGGGGTGGAGGATTCCGAATCTGAAATAATTTTTCCGAAATTCGAATTCCTTATGCCAGTATTGCGGCTTTGGTGGACCTCTGATCAAAAATCTAACCGTATTTTTGAGAATATTTTCGGGGTAGAGGATTCCGAATCTGAAATAATTTTTCCGAAATTCGAATCCCTTATGCCCGTAATGCGGCTTTGGTGGATCTCTGATCAAAAATCTAACCGTATTTTTGAGAATATTTTCGGGGTAGAGGATTCCGAATTTAAAATTATTTTTCCAAAATTCAGATTCCGTATGCCCGTACAGTGGCTTTGGTGGACCTCTGATCAAAAATCTAACCGTTATGTATATTATTTATAATATACATTTCATAATTCGTCGATAAAGCACTTTGATCGGTTCACCGATCTCATTTTTTATTTTTACCGAAATTCAATTTAATAACCACAATTCTCTTTTTCTGATACATTTAAATTTCGTTAAGGTCCCCGTTCGCTGACAATACGTGCGTTTATACACGCGTGAAAAACCTCTCTAAACTTGCGTACATTTTTTCGTATATTGAACCGACCTTTTAATTGCGTACTCCTAGGATTCCTCCCACTAAATGGGTTGCCACGGTGTCAGAAATCAAAATGTCCGCTCATTTATTTAAGTAAATAATTCATAGGACCCCTTCGCGTATTCGTAGGTCACTTTTAGAGACTCCAAAGTCTCTAATTTTTTGTCATTCCCGGAAACAGAGAATTCCTGTTTTTTTACGACAGAATAATTTTCCGGGATTCGGGAAATGAAAATGCCTCGGGAGTTTGGGAAATTACTGGGAAATTTCCGAAAAAAACTGAAAACTTTTACCCTTTGGTATCGGGAACGTGAATTTTTGTCGGGTTCCCCGAAAAGATTTTTAAACCTTTTCATTTTAAGAAAAGGCTTCACGGAATTCCAGAAGGAATGGCTGTTTTGCCTAACTTTCGATTTACGGGGGAAAAAATCAAATTGTAGGTATCTAACGAACTCCTTTGACTTTTTCTTGTATTTTTGGTGTAAGTTTCAACTTGTTCCGAGCAAACAAAAACCAGGAAAACAAAATCAAAGTTTTTCGACCGCAATTTTTTTGAAATTATTTTCCGCCTCCCATACATTTCAGACAAGTGGAAACTTGCTCTAAAAGTTCCAAGATGTACCATAGGACTTCGTTAGATACCTAAAATTTGGAATTTTTCATCGAAAATCGAGTATTAGGGAAAACAGGCATTCCTTCCGGCATCAGTCAAGGCTCCTCTTGAACAAGAAATGTTTGTCTATTTAAAAAAATAAACAGTGACAGGGATCCTGCGAAAAGCGTAAATAAAGACGCAGAAAAATTCAATTTTTCACGTGTTTAGACTTGCGTACCGGTATTGCGAACGTACAGAAGCCTTTATTTAAAAAAAAATAACCTTAAAAAATTCTGTACCGTAAGCGGTTATAATTAAATTATTTTAAGCACTTCCAACATTCCATCGGTTTTTGTTATTGCTTGAAAATCTAAAGCCTTAAAGCCTTCTTGGTGACCTAATAATCTGACCAGACAGATTAAAAAAACAAAAAGCCAAAAAAAAAAAATTAGGTTAATGTTTTATTTAAGAAAACAAGTTTTCTGTGATTTCATTCATTTGCATCTCAGACCAGTTTTATGATTAAACTTGAAAAATCTTCCCAGTTGAGTGATCGGTTGTTACCTTCATTATACTGTCTTCCATGATTTTCCGGCCTGTCTAGACGATAAAATTGTTTTCCTACTTTTTTTTCATGGCTCAGGAGCAAAAGCGGTTACGGGATTTTTATCGGAGAGGTAAAAGACAAATACGTAAAACAGACTTAAAACTTGGACTTGTGACACCAATTTTCGAAAATGAAATTCGATTTAGGGTACATTCGGTATATGGAAAGGGAGGAGTGGTTGGTGCCCTCCCCCTGGATCTGAAGGGGACTAAGAGGTACAAGGACGGTTAGACACTTTTAATAAATTATTAGTCTAAACTACATTCACACCATGAACATAATGTTCGATAAGTTACACCTATAGGCGGTTCAAAAAAAAAAAAAAAAAAAAAAAAAAACCAAAGTAGGTTGTAGGATTTTAATCTCCCTTTTAAACTCTTTGCATATTTTATGCATCAGAAAAAGTTATTATCTTTTTTGAAATTTAAAAGAAAAGAAAAATTGAGTTGAGAAGACTCATCATATGCAGTTTCATACATCATGCAAGGTGCATCATGCACAACATCCCTAAGCATTTTTGGCTTAACTTTAAACACTCCCGATAAAAGACATTTGGGGTTTGTCCGTAAGAAAACGTGGATAAAAAAAAAAAAAAAAAATTCTGGATCGTTTTTTAATTTTAGCTCAATATTTTTAGTGGTTTTAGCTCAAGCATAAAAATTTTCTGGCGGGAAAAAAACTTGAGCAGGGTAGAAAGCCAAAATATCCCTACCTGGGGTTAAAAGAAGTTGCGAATTTTGAATTCGTAAAATAGTTAAAATATTTAATAAAAATTTTCCATAAATAATTTCCAAGATTTAGAGGCTTTCTTTGAAAAATTATCAGGGCAGAAAATTGTCTTTACCAAATTCCTCGGGTTAAATGTCCGACAGAAAAAATATTTCGGATGTGGAAAATGTGGATTTTTTTAAGAAAATGTTTTCCGAAAAAAAAATTGTATAGGAAAAAATTTTAAATATTTTTTCTACAAAAAAAATATTTTGGATGTGGAAAATTTTCTTGAAGTGAAACATTAGGAGAAGAAAAAAAAATTTGGAATGGAAGGAAAGTGAATCTTAAATGTCAAAAGTATTTTTTGTCGACAGAAAGAATATTTCGGACATTAGCTGCAAAGCGCGAAGCAAAGCGAGCACGAACAGCTAGTATTCTATAAAGCTCCTTTTTATAATTTTTGATTATAAATACCTGAATTATTTACCAAAGCAAATTAAAAAAACATAGTGAATGCCGAAAAACTATTCAATACGGAAAACCGAACTTAGAACTGTGAACTGCATTTACTGGATATAAGAACGCTATGTCATTTATGAGTGTAGGCAGTCCGGCAATCATTGCAATTACGAAAAGCATTGAAACCCATACTCATTGTGACATGAAGAATGTAGATATGAATCCGTTTGCAATGGCTAACAGTTTATTCCTTTGTAATTATTAACGAATGTAGACAATAACTTTGATCCAGATAAAATGTTTTTCTTTCTTTATTGAAATCTTTCCTCGGTTCGGAATTAATTTCCTTTTTAGGAATGATATTTGTAGAATAGGAATTTTCCAATTTGCTGGTTTCCCTGGCACGATGGTATGTAATGTTTCTGAGGTATAACTATTGTCGCGTAAGAATATAAAAATGCATCTCTCGTTTCGAAGGTGATGTTAGGGTCATTGTCAAGACCACAGGTTAAGTTAAGATTGCTGTGAAACGTGCAATAAAACTCATGAACAATGGGAACTTGACGTTAGTCCCTTTTGCTTTCGCAAATCTTTTTTTTAAGCAGAAAGGGCATAATTTTTTACTCGTTTCGGATGAAATTTATTGAAATCGAACCAGAGGGTCCTATTTGCGCTTTTATAGGCAAACAAACTAGAGGTCTCAAGAAATAAAATTGTATTTTTGAGAAAAATTTTCTTTCTTCAACAAATTTTTCAGGGCTGTGAATTATTATTTTTTTCGCCTATGTTTAACTGCATTGAACCGAACCGGATGACGGTGTTTCTTATTTTGGAAACTTTCAAATTAAAAATGTTCTCCCAAATCAATCCTCCCTGAGAAGCTAATAAACCCATCGGAAGCCAGAATGTGGTAAAAAACAGCAGTAAAGCGACAAAACATATTAAGTCCTTAGTTTTCCGATTAATTTGGCCTCTAGCTCAAAAACTGGGCAGATATAAAAATCGGACGTCAGGTTTGGGATCTAGGTGAAACTTCCGATAGGAGATGACTGTTTTTCCACGAAAAAAAAAAAAAACTATTTCTTTGTCCTTACGGATCATACAAGTGTTACGTAAGACTTTAGGGGAAGGGGGGATCTTCAAAATTTTTACGCTTGTGTTAAGTCCTCATAAGAGAAAGCCTATTTTTACTTACTATGAGAGGAGGTCTGAAAGAGCCAAAATAATGCTTACGTATTACTTGTGTGATCCCTTTTGGGATTTTTCCGAACTTCAACCTCAAGACGATACGGTTTTTCTTTGCTCAAAAAATTAAAAAAAAAAAATGAGTGTTCATTAGTGTTCCAGGGAGAACTGATTTGAGAGGTATACATTTTCAAATTGGAAAGTTACCGAACTGGATCCACAGAATAATTTATACATGTTAATCGCTCCGGGTCCATTCCCGACCATTTTTGCTGATCCGCTTTTCCCTAAAAAAATAAATTCCTAATCCATTTTTCCTAAAAATTTTGATCCTTAAAATTTTTTTCCCAATTTTCAGTTTTCCTAAAAATTTGTTCCTCATTTTTAATTTTCCAAAAATTTTTTGATCCCTAAAATAAAATTTCCTGAAATAAATATTTTTTTTAACTTTTTAAATCCCTAAAGGAATTTTAGGAAGTTTAATTTTAAAGGTTCTAGTTCGTTTACATAACCGGCCGGTTAGCCGGGCGGTGTACACATTTTAACGATAAAAAAATACGTTAAAAAATTTTTTTTTAATCCAATATTTTATACATGAAAACGGGGTCTAACTGCACCGAAACCGTACCCAAAACGTTTCGTTATGTTCAGAGATAAATTTCCATGATATTAAATGCATGAACAACAGTTAATAGTTCTTATATTTGATAATATTTAATTGTTTTCCCCGGAAAAAAAAATTTTTATTTCCGAGAGACTAGTGCAGCGCTCTAGCGGTGGAACCACGAACTATTTCAACAACAAAAAGAAAAATGGCGTTTTATTTTTTATTTCGAAAACATTAAAAAAAATTATCAAATTTAGGCACAGTAAAGCCTTTTTCATACGTTTTCAATAACGAATCTTTACCTTTTAAACATAAGAAAGCGTTTTGGCACGGTTTCGGTGCGATCCGATCTCATTTTTATGTGTAAAATACCGAATCAAAAAAAAAAAAAATATTAAACTTTTTTTTTATTGTTAAAAAAATTTTCACCGCCCGGCTGACCGGCCGGTTATGTAAAGGAACTAGAACCTTAAAGATGTTAAGAAATTTTATTTTAGGAATCAAAAACTTTTAGAAAAATTAAAAATTAAAAAAAAAGTTAGGAAAGCAATTTTAGTCCTAAAATTGCTAATCCATTTTTTCTAAAAATTCGGGTTCAGGAACCCAAAGAAAATTTTTTTCTTTGAGTTAGAAAAAATGAATTAGGAATTTATTTTTTTTTAGAAAAAATGGATTAGGAATTTATTTTTTTTTGGGGGGGGGAGGGGGGGGGGAATTAATTAGGAAAAATGGTAGGGAATCCTCCAGGCCAACTTTGCTTATCCCTGAATTTTTCAGGTTCAATTTTAAGAAAAGGTTCGACCGCCCTGCAACAAAAACACATCGAAATTCCGGTTATGAAAATGGCATTTGCTACTTTTTAATTTTTATGGAACAAAAAAGATAAAAAAAAATGTGATCGACAGAACAATTATGCCAAGGCAAAGATGACATATGTGGTAATTTGATATAAGAGCTTAGATTTTGCGACAATGTTTTTTCGGATCGAATTCTTTCCAATTTTAATTTCTTCTCGATTTTTTATGAAGTAAATAATTTTTTTTTCCTGCATTACACTATCAAATAAATGCAACGCAGGGAGCCGACAAATATTACAAAACATCCAAGGCATAGACAATTGATAAGTCGTTTTTTCCATTCTTTTATTTAAATGGTATAATTTTCCTCTTTCTAAAAATAGCCTGAAAATAAAAAACAAACTCGTAGCCCAAACGGGAATGAGCAAATGACGGGATTCGGTCTCGTCATGCAATACAATTACCAGTTTAACCTCTTGAACGACGACTGTAATACCGTCATAATAGGAGGAAAATCTAAACCTTATGCGAGAAAAGCCGGTTCTCAGAGGCTTGACGATGTAACTCTGTTTATAGTTGAACAATTGGGAGCACAAATACAATTAAGCACGGCGCTTATTGTCATCAAAGAAGGATTTCAAAAGGGACAAAACAATAATTCCGTTAAATTATGTGAAATTTTTCGAAAGGAAATTGACGTAAATTCAAATTTTTTTCTATTTGTTTTTTTTTTTGTTTAATTTTAATTGTATTTTTCTAAACGATGAATCTGACATGGGATCGGGGCAACCGGTTTTTTTTTTTTTTCAATTCCTCAGGCACGAAAAAGATAATCAATAATCTTAGTGCTCAGTCCTGTCAATAGATCAGTTTTTCGATATGTTACAGATGAATCGTTTCGAAATCGAATAGATAATAGAAGTCAGCCTTTTTCTTTTTGGAAATGTATGGTATCGTGCCTATGATATAACAAAAATTTTGTAATGTTGACACGCATGGTTTTTTGCTCCATCTGTTAAAACTGGGCCTCTTATATCTCCAGTGCAAATAAGTAATCAAAAACCACACCTACAAAGAATAAGAGAAATAAAGAGAGATCTAATTGAACTTGTCAATTGTTTCCTTTTGTCATTAGGACTTGCGAAAGGTTATCACATGGTCGTGCAAAATCTTTTTTTTTTTTTTTAGAAATTCATAAAAAAAAGTTGTTTTTTTTTTGTCTGGTTATTTGACTCCCGTTAATTATATGTTACGAGTTACGATCAACTTGTTCAAACGGTGCATAATCTCCCTGAGGCTACGTGAACTTCGGACATGTACGATTTTGCTTTAAAATAAAATCATAAATCCTGGGAATTCTCGGTAAATGCTAAATGAAAATCCAAGATGGCAACACAACATTTACATATGAAACATAAACAGAGAGAGCCGGTAGTATAACAATGAAATTAATATCCCAGTAGGAAAACATATTTGTTAAAATAAGGTCAAATGATTTTTAATTAATTAACATTCGTGTGCTAGAAACCTTGGGTGGCGTCTGGAGGGCAACATGTGATTTTTGAGGTCGATGGCCATAAACCATTTCGTCATGGGAATTCCAGCATTTGAGGGGGAAGAGTCATTTTGTGGATTTATCAGGCGGCGGGATTTGCAAAATGAGGGATGACCATTACAATTATGTGTGTATAATGCTTGAGAAAGAAATCGTATAAGAAAAAGAAGCTGTGAGAATTTCGGTCATTTTCTTCGTTCTTTCAGCATACCACTGGAAGTTATAATTATTGATGTTATTAATTTTTTTGCAAGTGAGAGTAAAAAAACTTGTCACACAGATTTAAAGCTGAATTTTAATCGAGGTGAAATTCCCATTCACACGAATTTATTTCATGGATTCCAAATCCATTGCAGCAATTCGGTCATTTCTTGCTATTTTTTGTCACTGTAAGAAATTTCGGATTTCAGCGTCGGCTTTAGGGCCGTCCGTGCCCCCGCACGGGTGCAGAGATTTTTTAGAATGCCAAAATGAAGAAACATAGGGCACCAAAATTAAGAATTTCGGCATCGTACTTGTCTTACAGTCCGAGGGGAGGAAGGAGGGCGGAAAAAATATATCTGAACAAGCGCTGTCATATTTGATAAGATTCGATTAATGAAGGGCATTTAGGGTTGCCAAAAAATACCGCCTCTTTCAGCTGGTGATGGAAAGAAAGATCGAGGGTAAGCGCTGTCAGGGTCTTAGGAAAACCTCGTGGCTCAAAAATCTCAGGGACTGATTTAGTGTCTATTCAAAAAGGGCGAGCGGTAGGCCATTGGTAAGACTCTCGATTCGCACGCGGAAGGTCCGCGGTCGAGTCAAGTTTGTACCATGCATTCACCTCTTGATTCTTGTTATGAGATCAAAGTGAAATCATATTGTGATGCCCTACACGGTTCGGAACCCGTGTCTAAATATAGTAGGTCCCTCTCATCGCCCATTATGAGAGCGGTATTCTTACGGTCTAAAAATAAAAAATGGAATGTATTGGGCTAGGCCGTAAGACTACCTCCCCTTAAGCTTCATTTGCAGAGAAGGGTAGGTTTTTTATCTTATCCATCTTTATTTAGTGTCTATTCCTTGGGTCTTTTTCGAGAAGCGGTCTCCAAATTAAAAATCTGCCAGGTGATTGCCAATCTTCGTCGCGGAGCCGGCACTTTGAAGAAGAAGGGTTGCCAACCCCAAATTTTGAAATGTAAGGACATTTTAAAATTTTTTGAAAAAAAAAGAAGTATTTTGCAGGACGCTCATGTTTAAAAAGGAAGGACGTTTGCATGACGCGTAAATCCGTCGAAAAGAAGTATTTTTACAGGACGAATTTGTCAAAAAAAAAGTGCTTTATGATAAACTACGGTGAAGCAATAAGCATTAATGAGTTATTATTTTGAAGAAGTCAAACAAATAGGTACATAAATTATTTCATTATCGCCATTTTATTCAATAAATTCAGTTAAAACTCTTATAAGATTATGAGAAAAAACAATAAAATAAAATAAAATACCATATGGACATAATAAATCTAATTTTATGTTTGTTTAATATTTTGTTAATATTAACGATATAAAATTCAACGGAAAACCCTTATTTTTGTTTTTGAAGGAAAAGAAGTATTTTTGGCGTCCTTCCCTTCACACTTTGGGAAGGTAGGTCGAAGGACGGAGGATGAAAATGGCAGTTGGTAACCCTATAGGGCACCTTTTTTTATAGTTTCCTCGCTTTTTTGGAAATATACAATGAAAAATACTGGACGAAAGCATACCTGGAGCTATGTTTGCCATTGACCACATTTTTCCAACGTTTTAACAAACTGCGACAAATTTTTCTATAGCTCATAAATTTTTTCTCTGGTCTCGAAATAATTATAATTTTTGTAACAACTTCTTTAGAAAAACAAGAATTGTTTATCCTTAACCATGTCTTCATCTTCAAGTTTTGGATGTGGTTATCATTCTCAATTTTACATTTACATTGTATAAGACATTTTCCGGAGCCCTCTCAACTTCTCAGGCTGGCTACTGGATTTTGGGACTTTTAGCAACCTTATATCCTGGACCTAAGAGCATTTTGACTCTGGATCCTGGACCTCAGACTCAAAAAAAATTTTAAATGGCTGCTACATTTTGATTTTTTATAACAAACTCCAAACGGTCGGTCTTGTGCTTTATAATTCGACGTTTTGGCTCTGGAGTTACGAATTTTCAAAAATAATAAAAATTATAAGGGAAAAAAATCGACTTGCGAAGTACAATTTACTGGACATTAAGCTCTTGTAACCGAAAGCTATCTTGATTTTTTTTATAGCTTTATTATTTAATTAACGAGAAATTTTTTTAGTTGTTAAGTATCTTTTAATTTTTAGGATCTTTTGCTGCGCAAAAGAGACTATTTTTTAACCCAACTCTCAAAACTTTGTTGGCAAAATGAAAAAAACTCGTGAACGTAAGCCCTTCTTATTCTTTTGGCTTCAGGGAAAACCCCACATTTTAAAAATAATTTGTTAAATTAAGTTCTAATTTATTTTCCGAATTTTTTTTTTACGAATTTCATGGTCATGCTCTATTTTTTTTTATAATTAGGCAAAGCATGCGATCGACCTGAAAAACTTTTCCTCATATTTTTCGAACCGGAAGTAAAATAGAATCGCGTTATTTTTATACGTCGGTCGTTCCAGCGACTAAAACCTTTGAATAAAAAAAGACCCAGATATTTTTTTTGAGGTAAGATATCAGATGATCGCTACACTATTTTTTGAAAGGTTATATAATATTTATTTTGCTTTTAATATATTACGGTTTTGTTTCATAGCTGCTTTAGTTTCGACATAGCGGATGGATGTGACAACTTCGTGCCTGGGGCCGATTTTCTGTTTTTCCTTATGCATTTTTTTTTTTTTTGCGCGTTACCTATTAAGTTACTATTAAATTACTTGGACTTAAGCGTTGGTTACATTGCACGAAAATTTTTGTTCGAAACGTTTCGAAACTTTTTTCGCGAGGAAATTTGTTACATTGCATGTTCGAATATGTTTGTTTATTATTAGAAAATTTTCGAAGAGGTGTTCGATGTTATTTTTGGGGCTCTATTGTATTTTACATGTATCAGCGGCCGAGCACCTTATTAATTTAAGTCAATTTTTTTCTTATACACGGTAGGAGAAAAAGACTGGAAAAAAGTTAGAGAAAAATTAATAAAAAGAGAAATGTTATAGTGTATTACAGTATCATCTCATCACAGCAGAGTAAATTGAGCGTAAATGAGTATTTTTTTATTTTATGTATTTAAAATTTTTGTTTCAGATTTTTCAATTATTATTACAGAAAAAAACTATATGAAATTTTTTTTCATTCATTTTTTGTCCAACTTTTTTCAGTCTTTTTCCCCTACTTTGTGTAGGAAAAAATTGACTTAAAGTGATAAGGGTATTTGGCTGCTTGTATATGTATCCCCCCCATCACGTAGAAAATATAATAGACCACCAAAAATAACATCGAACCTCTTCAAACATTTCGAACATCATCGAAAATTTTCGAACATGTTCGAAAATAAATCTAACCATTTTCCTCGCGAAAAAAATTTTCAGAACGTTTCGAACGAAACTTTTCGTGCAATGTAACCAACGCCTTTCTCTTACTCTAAATAATTTCAAAGGAAGAACTTCGTTAGGTCTATAATGTTTAGGTCTGTGATATATTACCGTGTTAATTTTAATGTAACTTTTAGAGGAGGCACCATAGAGTAATAGGTCAACGATTATTTATTTACGTGTTAGAATCACTATGGGCAGTCTAATAAAAATCTTTCTAATAAATTAAAACCGTTTTTTGAAAGAAAAACCTGATTTGGCCAATCATGTTAAAATTGTAATTTTTTTTTTTTTTTTTTTTCCCAAGTCTAGACCATAGTCAAAAAGTTACACAAACTTGTCCTTAAACTATTCACGATGTGTTCGTACAGTGCAGGTAGCAAATTAGACCGTTCGTTTTTACTTTTTTTTTTTTTTTTTTTTTTCGTTTCTTACTTAGTTTTCTCATTCCCAATTAGCAATGGTTAATTATTGTTATTAAAGTCCATTCCAATTAAAGAAGTTGTTATCGAAGACAATAATTTAAAGTAATAAAACGATTTTCCTTGTAAATGAAAAAAAACTTATTACAATTATCTTATTACAATTATTTTTACGATTCGTAATAAGTCGCCATGCAACACATTATTAGCTTTTTTTGCTTACTTAAAATTCAGGAAACCTTCGACAAAACAAATAGAATAAGCGATCAAAAAATTCTTGTGCTTTTGAATCGCTGTTTGAAAATGATTTATCGGTCGCAGGATCTTAGATGAATGATTTTTTTCAATTTTATTCTTGCGTGATAACATTTTTGAGCAACGAGTTGTTTTTTTTTTTTTTTTTTTTTTTTTTTTTTATAATCTGCTACTTTCGGCCGAATTTCGATTGCGACCATTGTTGCTTAATAATTGCCTTTTAAAGTAGTCAAGTTTAGCCGGTTGAAATTTTTTTTTTCTTTTTTCGACTGTGACCTTGTAAAAGGTACAGATACGTTGTAAAAACGTATACTATCGCGGTTTTAAATCTGTAATTAGAAAAAATTAAAATGCATAATGTGAGGCTTTTTGCACGGTTTTTATTGCTCACCTTTTTTTATTCGAAATGGGTTGCAAAATAGCTACTTCACTTGAGGAATTTATGATTTTTTTTTCTCGTCGTTTTTAAATAGGATTTGCTTAATTGCTTAAACTTAGTTTTCACTTTGATTACGCTTCCGCAAGGTTTAAGTTTTCTTCAAATCTTGTTTTTTTTTTTTTTTTTTTTTTCTGTCCTTGTTGAAAAAAAAGCTGGAAGGAAAATGTCTAAACGGCTTCTTTGCGAAATTCGTCCTTTCCTAAGAATCAACCGTTAGAGATTCATTAGAGTGGTTTTTAAGAACGCCCCCTACATTAATTTAACACTGCCTCATACAAATATAATCAATGAGTGCACGACCAAAGATGGCCCAGCGGTCAGAAGGCCTCCAGCGAATGATGACACACCTCAGTTGCTCTTGCAGATCGGTTACAGGACAAGACTTAATTAGATTCTTTGATCTCATTTGCTGCACTTTTTTGAGTTATGACGTTACAGTCTGCCGACCAGTCAAAAAAACTCGTGGATGAAAACTGCGGGGGAATCCTGGCGGATTTCAAGACATTGTCCGCCAATTTTCCACGAGATTTCCACCAGTTTTCCTCCAATCATCCGCGATCCACCAATTTTCCCCCAGCTTGTGGATGATTGGTGGAAAACTGATGGAAATTTCATGGAAAATTAGTGGGAAAAGTTTCAAAATCTACCTGCATTCCACGTTAATTTTTTCTCTGGGCATCTGATTAAACTGAAAAATTTCTTATTTTCATTTAGCGTAGCAAATAAACTAAGCGAGTTTTCGCAGGCACTAGGCACTAGTCAAATTTTTTTTTTTCTGTTCTTTAAAAATGCTTTTCAGATTTTTTATAAATTTTTTTCATTCATTTAACTCTTTATTTTAAATTCGTTCCTTCTCGTTTCGTTCTCTTTGCTGTAGAGGTATCAATGTGACCTTTTCGAGCCGGTGTGTCCAAGTGCTCAAAGTGCTCGTCTGTGATACTTCTCAAAGCTTTAAATAATTAAGGTTCTTGCACTCAGTAAAGACAAAAAATATCCAACCCGACCTTTACCCAACCCCCGTAATTTATTTTATTTTATTTTATTTTTTATTTTTTTATCTTCTTTATGAGAGGATGTCATCTGAAACAGATTTTTATAATTTTGCACTCTTTCTAGCTCGTCCATGATCAAAAGAAGAAGACTAGCTTTTTTCCTTTCATTCACCCTACCACGCATCATAGTTGTCCTATATGTCCTATATTTTTGTAGTTATAATTTTAAAATGACTAAAAAACCAATTTTTTCTTAGCTAAAATTAATATTATCTTATAAATTTGTTACTTTCTGCTGCAATAGGCCTATTTGATTTTTTTTTTGATAATTTTTCTTTACCGGTACTTGACAAACTTATTTCTTTTTAATAATAATAAATTTTTTTTTTCCAAATTTCTTTATCCAAAAATTTTGATCCCGAAAAAAAAAAAAATGCATTGTTTCTGCATTTGTACTAAATTTCTTTAGAAAACCGGCCCTATATTTTTTTAAAAAAATGTCCTATTTTTTGTTAAGGAGGAACTATGATTCCTGACCCTACAAAAAAATTAGTCGATTCTGATTTTCCTGAGCTTGAAATTTTTTCATTTCAACGACATAGTAAGTTGCATTCATGTTGACTAATACTTTTTTTTCGATCTTTGGTAAGCAGATAAGTACTTGAACATTACAAAATTTTATACGTTTTCCACATATAATTATAAGTCCGCTTTGGAGGGCAATGTCAGTTTCAACTTATACCGATTCCTTTTAACTCTCTGCGTGCAAGAAACGTGTTAAGGTGCAATTTCACAATGAAAAATGATAACCAACATATGTTCGACAGACTTGTCAGTGAATTTTCGAAAACATGTTATTTGGTCGACTGTTTGACACAGCTTAAGGAAAAAATTAAGATTTTTTTTCTTCTGCTTACTTTCCGAATTTTCCCAACGTTTCCTTTAATTTTCCTAACGTGTTATGCAAATCGACTATCTAGCATTTTCTCTGACATGTTGGGAACGGGGTGTTCGACATGTTGTAAGCTGTCCACTATTAGGCGGATTTTGTAAATGTTTACACTGTAAACCGTACACCCTTTTGGGATGGATGCTGCGGAAGCCCTGTTGTGTCGTTGTTTGTTCCGGAATTAGCAATTTCAACGCTGTTAGTTCCGAAACTGACAAGGCTTGTTCTGAAACTAACAATGTCTGTTCTGGAACTGACAATTTTATCCCTGTTAATTCCGGAACAGACGTTGCTTGTAACGGAACTAGCAGGAAAAAAATTCTACTTCCGGAACTGGCAGGAAACCAATTGCCAGTTCCGGAACTATAGCAGTTTTTAATTCAGCGCTGCCAGTTCCGGAACAAGCACCACCTGTATCGGAATTAACAGGGATAAAATCGTCAGTTCCGGAACAGACATTGTTAGCTTTAGACACTGTCAGTTCCGGAACTAAAAGCGTTAAAATTGTTTGTTCCGGAACAAACAACGACACAACTGGCAAATAGTTTTCACCCTTTAGGGCTTCTTGACCCTTTAGGTTTTTTTTTGCACCAACAATGATCGCAATCTTTTTCAGGTTTTTGATCGATGGGAAAGCGTCCCGGCTGAAGTTAAACTTCGGAAAAATCCCTTGAGTGTAAAAAATCTATCATTTCAGTTTCGCGCAAAAAACACTATAATCATTTTCTGTCGGAAATTAGTAACGCAGGAAATTTTACTTTTACACAAAAGTAAATTTAATGATTTTTCCTCCTATGCACAGTAAAAAATTTTATGTCAAAATCAACATAAGCAGGTCCACATAATTTTTATGTTGTTTTTGTTTTATGTTTGCCTTATGGGAGAAACAACATAAAAAATTTATGTGGACCTCTTAGAACATATTTACATAATATTTTTTACTGTGTAGATTTTGGAAGCCAAGCCGGCTTGCTGTTCCTTGGAGTACAAAATCTGGAAAAAATGTTTGTTTGTCGTAACAAAAGGGGTATGGGCTTTTGAATTGGAAAGCAAAATCGCAACTTAAATTCCATTTTTTTATAGCGTTAGCAAAACTGACTCTTTTTCCAATTGCAGAATTTTCCGATGTTTTACTCACTCACTTATTACACGTAGCATGAACAAGGGACGTGCCTTACATTTACCGCCTGGGCAAACAATAATTTACGATAATAATATAGGAAATAGCATAGCTGATGTCCTTTGAACTTTTTCAACTCCAATTATATTTAGATGCTCAAGATTTTTTTATTTATTCTTATCAAACCCGAGTAGTTACAGAAAAGGGGACTAAAACTAATGAGAGTTTGCACCGGCAGTGAGATTGTGAGCATCTCTGGAAATATCTTTTTGTATATTTGGCAGCAGTTGGGTAGCCGCTTATTTTACAAATTTTCGAATTTCGGTGAACTCACTTTCTAATGCTTTTAGATTAACCGGTAGAAGATTGCCTGAATTTTTCCAGATTTTTTGGACGTCGTTTAGCCGTGTCCAGGAGAGCCTAAAAATTTCAAAATTCCCATATAATGACAGAAAAATCAAAAATTTTATTTTTATGTAAAAACGGTTGTTTCCTATTCGGATTTTTATGAAGATCACGAAAATACAGTTAAAAGTTATATGTCTAATATGGGTTTGGTGGTAGGGGCCAAAATGATTTTAAAAAAATGAGCAAAATAAGCTATGGCCACAATTTGTTGCGAAATTCTTCCTATTTTGCCCTTTAGCACTGTATTAGTTTATTGTAAATAAATTCTAACTTTATTGTCGTAATCTGCATGAAAATTCGAATAGGAAACCTCAACACATAAAAATAAAATTTTTGATTTTTCGGTTTTTACGGGAATTTCGAAATTTTTAGCTCCCTAAGGAGTGTGAACACGGCTAAACGACTTCCAAAAAATCTGAAAAAATTCTGGCAGTTTTCTTTGGTTATTATATAAGAGTTAGGGGTGTGTTCCCCAAAATTAAAAAATTCGTAAAATAAGGGCCACCTTAGGCAGCAATTTGTTTTTCAAAAAATTTGAGATTTTAAGCATTTTTTTTTTTTTTTTTTTTTTTTTTTTTTTGAAAATAAAATTTGATGATGGAAGGAGTTAAATGACTATTCAGATTACTTTTTTAGTAAATTTTGCTTCTTTTTTCCCTCCCTCACCTCCATTGTTCCCGGAAAGCTCTCAAAAATCGCTACGATCCGAACGTACTGCCATTTTTATTCTTTATTCAACTTGCAAACTTCTTAAGTAAAAAAAAAAATAATAAATAAATAATAAATAAATAAATAAAATTCTATACCTTCCAGTCAAAATGGCTAATTTGAAAGCAGAGGACCAACCGTTTCATACGGTAAGACAAAGTATAGCAGCCATTCTGGATTTCGGTTCTTTTGGGTATGTTGGCTCTAAGGTAACAGAATTGCGAAAAATGTACCGGTAATTTTTTCCCACTTTTTTTTTCTTTTCCTGCAGTAAAACTCATTTTTTTGCATGATCTCTTCAAGAGCATATACTAACACCATCTAAAAAACCGGAAGATTTAAAAGACGGAAATTTCGAAACGTCCTTGTTCTCAAATTCCTATAAAGCGGATATTCTCCTCAACGTTGTCGACCTCCGTTTGGTGCAAGATTTGTAGGTTTGAGAGTTGAGTTTTAAATTAACGCGTTTCCCCTTTTAACTGTTTTAACTTATGCGATGGGGTCAGGAATCTTGAAAACGAGAAGGATTCTACAAAAGCGGTTGAAATTATTTTGCGATTGCATCCCTGGCCATATAAAATGCAAACAGGATTGTAAACGATGAGGTCCGGGGGCACGTTTGTCGTCGGAAAACAATGCAGGGGGAATATTTTATGAGTCTGATTTGACATGGATTGTACTTATTTCCATAAAATCCGGAGTTTTGTTTTAGACTTTTGACCCGATATATATAGATGATTGTGCCCCTCCGTTTTTCCGATTTATGAAAATGTTCGAGAAATATTTTTGAATTTTAGAACGTACCTGGAATTTCTTTTTTTCCTTTTTTTTTTTTTTTTGTTAAAAAAAATTCAGTTCGCGAATTCAAAACCGGTCGAATCACTTTCAAATATGTAGTTTCGTGTTAAAGACCTCGCACTGCCTGCCTTAAACCAGGTTTAAAGACCAGCGTCAATCAGGCACGAGCTTCGAAATTGTACTGACCATTCTTCCTAGCTGAAACGGTAAGATGGATCAAGTTTGGGCCTTGAAAATTCGGCAAGAAGGGCATATCTGTGTATGATTATATCTCTACTTTTTTTTTTGCCAGAATGGGAAACTATATGAAAAAAAAAAGTTACGGTTGGTTTTTTTCCCAGCAGGTTTTCTTGTCCTAGGCTAGAAGTTTGGTATGAGCTATAATTTTTTTTATTGTTTTTTTGTTATTTAAATTTTTTATATTTTGGAGGTCTATTTTGGAATCTTTCGAGGAACAAGTTATGCATTTCAATTGATCGTAGTTAGGATTTTTCCGTTGAAACTACGAAGAGGTTAGAAGGCTTTAAGTTTTTCTAATAAATTCCTCAGGAAAGGGAAGCACTTGAACGTTAGGCTGGAAATAAATTCTTTTCCTTTTCTTCTATTCTAACGTAAACATTAGGATGACCAAAATTAGATGCCATTCCCTATGCTAGGCCTATCTTCGTTCAGAAATCCTTAAATCTTAAAAGATTTTTTTTTTTTTTCCTAAATAGAAAAAGGCGGTTTACGGTGGTTATAGGGTTTTTAACCACTTCTTCACAAAGCCAAATGAAAATTGACGTGGTGTTTGGTTTACATGCTACAATGACGTGGTATTTGGTTTCTTTGAGTTGGTCTTCTCTGATTTGAGCCGCTGACGTTTCCTTCGATTTAATTATTTGTGAAAAACATGGGTGTAAAGGGCTTTCTGTAAAGTTTGAACTGCAAATATTGGTATTTTATTTATCGAGATAAAGGTTCGGTATTTACATTGGATTAGCGGAGACGTCCTACATTTTTTTACCAGACAGTAAAAATAGCTAAAAGGTTTATCTGCTGCTTGAATTTTCTTGAAAGCGCTCAATCCCGAGGCTCTGGGATCTCGGGTCTATTTTAATCCTGCAACCCGGGAATTAAAAAAAATAAAATCCCAGGATTTTGAATCCCACAAACATATGTATTTTTAGGGGTTATTAGTAGAAAATATGACTAAATTTACAAGAAAACGTCGAAAAAAAAATTTGATTCCTACTTTTTGGTCAACACCTTAAGATGATCGCAAAAATTGATATCAGTTGAACTGAATGATTCCCTATCATTTTTCCTAAAAAAAATAGATTCATAATTTATTTTTCCTAAAAATATGAAAAAAAATTACTAATTTATCTTTTCTAAAAATTTTGGTTCCTTAAATTGTTTGCCTAACTATTTTATTTATTTATTTTTTTTTTTTTTTCTAATTTTTTATTTTTTTAAAACTTTTTGATCCCTAAAATAAAATTTCTTAAAATCTTTAAAACTCCTCAAATCCCTTTAGGGATTTAAAAAATTAGGGGAAATATTTATTTTAGAAAATTTTATTTTTGCAAAAAAAGTTTTTGGGAAAATTGAAAACTAGGAATCAAAAAATTTTGGGAAAATTGAAAATCAGGAATCAAAAAATTTTAGGGAAATTGAAAACTAGGAATCAAAAAATTTCGGGAAAATTAAAAACTAGGAATCAAAAAATTTTAGGGAAATTGAAAACTAGGAATCAAAAAATTTCGGGAAAATTGGAAACTAGGAATCAAAAAATTTTAGGGAAATTGAAAACTAGGAATCAAAAAATTTTAGGGAAATTGAAAACTAGGAATCAAAAAATTTCGGGAAAATTGAAAATTAGGAAAAAAAAAAGGATGAGTGTCGATAAGGCCGTTTTTTGGGCTAATTTTTTTTTTTTTTCGTGGAATTTGATCGTTGAGTCCTGGTAAATGATTTCGCAAAAGTATGTTCGATTTCGGTCATCGGTACCCTTAATATTCGCCTAAAACCATGAAATTTTATTAAAGCAAATTTTAAGGATCAAAATAGTAATTAAAAAATTTTAATGCGGCAGGGGAGTACCCCTACCTAAGGCCTTTTAAGGGTATTTTTTCACGTTCCGGAAAATGTGTGGAACCCCCTTTAAGTGGCCATTGTAGGTGTTTAATTTTTTTTTTTAACACCGTCTTAGTTGGAGTTACTCAAATTCCCGGTAATACATTATAGATGACCTAAGATCGACCACATATAATTTTCCCGGTATGCGACCCTATGTTAAAAATGCATAAGATGCGGTTTTAGCGAACTATTTGAGCACCCTGGTCGTCAAAACCGTATTTTTTTCAAAAAAAACATCATTTAGAAGTGACATTTGATTGA
Source organism: Liposcelis bostrychophila (assembly GCA_037577465.1). Classification (NCBI taxonomy): domain Eukaryota; kingdom Metazoa; phylum Arthropoda; class Insecta; order Psocodea; family Liposcelididae; genus Liposcelis; species Liposcelis bostrychophila. The sequence goes on from CM075210.1 coordinate 13,630,605, forward strand.
TTCCAGCCATTATCCCGTTCCATCCATGATCAAGTTATCTTCAAAAACAAATTTAAAAAAATCATTAACATTTAAATGGAAAAGCATTTTGCATTTGATGTGTTCCATAACAACTTTTTGAAAATGGAATAGGCCTATGAAAAATATAAACAATAATGTGTTACAAAGGAAAATTAGCAAGTTTTGGGGAAAGCTAATCAAAATGGATAATTTAAAATCAAATCATAGTAATGATTTTTCTTATGCATAAAAATAACTAAATCAGTTATTTCTGAATCTCATTAATTATGGACTTTGCTCACTAAAGTTTAATCTCGATTTAAACTAGATCTGATCATAATTGTATAATAATATAACGTACAGTATATTTACCTGACATTTTTTATATATTAATTTTATGTCCTTTTTATAAATATCAGCTTTTTTATGTTTCTGACGTCAATCGAAGTTGAATGCACATTGCTTTATGCAAATTTTTGAACTATCTTCTTTTTTCTTGTTACTTGCTTGTCGTTTTTTGATACAAGAGTTTGGCCATGAACTCATCAAAAAGCCACGTGCTCGGGGTTGAGGGGTCTGTACCATTGTCTGCCAAAGCTGTTGCGCATAAAAATATCGAAATTTTTAAAAATTATTAACACTTGGTTTTCGAGTATTCCGGAAGTAGTCGGAAATGATTATGAAACTTTGTAGACAGGTTTTGAAATAAGAATCAAGATCACAAAAAAAAAAAAAAGAAGGAAAAACATTTCCAGACGACCTTAAAAAAGAAAAATTAATTAGAATTAAATTATCGTTTGATGAACTTGCGATCGAACTTGAAATTTTGTCCCAATGTTGAGGATTTTATCACCTTGAAAAAAAATGGAAAAACAAAAAACTTTGTATGATAAAGAAGTTGAAGGCGAACTAGAAAAAAAAAAAAGAATGCAAAAACATCCTCTAGTAGAATCTAGCCGTTGAAAAAAATTTTTTTTTAGATGATTCAATATATAGGTGGTCGGTAAAATAGCCTTGAGTCACGTTATATATTTCGGAACATTTATGCATATTACCAAAGCCGGAAAATCTGCCATAATTTTTTTTTTTATACCGTTAACTAAGGAGCAAAAGATACGATTGTCATTCCAAAGGAAAATATTCCGTCTCTGGATCATTAATAAAATTATGACACAAAATGTAGGAAGCTCCCTTATTCTGGATCATCATGTCATTATTTTATTATTTATGAGTTGAATACGTTTCGTATCTTTAAAAATTGGCGCACCTGTGTCGAGCCATTAACAAAGATCTAATATTCAGGGGATTCTTTATTCTTACGTCTTTATATTTTTTTCCTCCGTACTTCTCTTCTTCTGGTTTTAAGCAGTAAAAACGCGATGAGTATACCTGATCTGCAAGTAAAACGGATCAGGTCCTCGACCGTGAACCTGAGCGTAAGGAAAAAATGTTCATGTAATAATTTTATAGATCGTCTATCTTCGCCATATGTAATCAAGTGTAAAAACTTTATTTTCGAAATCCCTAGAGGTACCCTATTGTTTTAATCAAACGTAAATTTACTTGTAGCCCGTTCTCGTCCCTTTGGGATCGCCAACGTTTTCCGAAAAGTTTTTACGAAAGGAAATGGTTAAAACGCGGAGTTCTGTGAAAATGTTTCTTTCCCTCTAGTAAGTGTTTATTATACTCCACGATAAAATATTTTAGGTAACAATAAAAACTTCATCTTGTGTAAAATCAGACTGAAATAGGGGGGCATATCCCTACGTAGGACTACGTATTTGGGGTACTGTCCTAATATTGCTAAATTTAAACAATGAAACGATTTAAAAATTTTGAGGCATTTTTTTTACTCGTTTTTGGTCAAAAAATTCGAATTTTTTTATAAAAATATAGGGTGAACCGACCAATAAATGAACAGTTAAGAAGAAATCGAACTTTAGATTTTATTTTAATAAAACGTATGGGTGCCTTTAAGCTAAAATTTTACTATAATGTCAAAAATGTATTAAAAAGCAAGAAAAAGCCTTAAAAATGCGATAAAACAAGCTGAAAAAGGAGATATTTAAGAAAATAGCGAAAAAATCAGAAAAACCCAATAAATGAACATCACAACCAAATAATGAACAGCGAAAACCCAGTAAATGAACACGATTAGTGTTTAGTCTTGATAAATTCGATTAGTTCTAGAAAAAATGGCTTCTTTGTTTATTTTTTGATGTTTTTAATTACATCCTGCAAAATAAAAATGAAAACACGTTTTAAAACAATAATTTCGGTTTTTTTCAATAAAAATACTCGCGGTAGTGGTAGTGATTTATATGGAGTGCCGGGTTGTTCATTTATTGGTTTTCTTAGGTTTCGCCGGTCTAATTTATGAACATTAAAATTAGAAGCATTTTACATTTAAATTTTCAAATGGGACGTGTTTTTTAGGTAAATATAACCTTCTTCTTTATAAAAATAGTTCAAATATGCCGGAAAAACTAATTTTTGCTTCATAAAACCCTATTTTATAAAATGGGAAATAGCGCCATCCTTAAACTTCGGTCAAGTTTTACAAGCCAGTTCGTTTCTTCAACTTTTAAACATTTTTATTTTAACAGAATTTTTGTGCTTTTTGCCATGATTTTATATTGCAAAGAAAGCTGAAGAACAATAGTTTAGTTTTCAATTTCTTTTCCTTCAATTATAAAATTCGTTTAACTATTGTTCGAATAAGAAAACAGATTTTTTCATCTATTGGTCGTGCTCATTTATTGGTCGGTTCACCCTAAATTTTTTTCTGGCGCGAAAAAAAATTAAAATTTTTGATAAAAAAGGTCAAAAATTGAAAAAAATTAGTCAAAATTTTAATTAAAATCTTCAAAGTTAAAATTTTAATATTGAAATGTTGCTTTAGCTCATATTCTTGGCCAAAGAAAAAAGGACAAAATAAAAAAATGATGTGAACGTTTTATTTAAAATTTCTAAGTTCTTGTTTGGGGCTGTACAAGTATTACGTAAGCACGAATTTGGCCTTTTTTCACCCCTTCCCCCCCTTGTAAGATAAAATAAGCAAATGACAGCCCCCCCTAAGTATTACGTAAGATTTTCGACCCCCCCTCTTTTTAAGTACTGCTTAAATAAAAATGTTATGCTTTTTAGTTTGAGTTTTTGTTATGACTAGCAAAATTCAATGCTAGGAACTATAGGAAAAGAAATCGCTGACAAAAACGATTCAAATTTTTTTTTCGGAATTTTCGCATATTTTTGTTATATCAAAAAATTTAAAAATAAACTTTGAAAAAATTGAATTCTGTATAATTTTATAGAGATTTTTCAAAAGAAATAAATGCTTACGTAAGACCACCTCGACCACCCCCCTCCCCTAACGTGCTTACGTAATACTTGTAAAGCCCCTTTTTGTTCAAAAGAAGATATTTAAAAAAACGGCAAAAATTTAAAAAGAAGTTAAATAAAATTTCTTGAAATTTTTAAGTCCTTGTTTTAGCAATTTTAAGTTTCTTGAAAAAATATTATCGATTCCAATATTAATATTACTGGAATCGATAGTACTTCTTGGTGCTATTTCGTCATCCCGGAACCAGAAGGGTTCAACGATTTTGTCTCTCACATAAGTTATAGATAGGAAATACCAAAACTGTTGAACCCTTCTGGTTCTGAGGTGACGATTTTTGGAAATTCAGGGAAATCTCAAAATGATCCCCTACCACTTTTCCTAATCCGTTTTTTCCTAAAAAAAATCAATTTCCAATCCATTTTTCCTAAAAATTTTAGTTTCTAAAATATTTTGCTTAACTATTTTTTTTTCCTTTTTAATTTATTTAAAATTTTTTCATTCCTAAAATAAATTTTCCTAAAATGAATATTTTTCCTAATTTTTTAAACCCCTAAAATTTTTGTAGTAATTTATTAGGTTTATGCAAAGTTGCGAATTTTGGTTTTTCTATTATTTTGATTTTTTAAATTCATCGGTGATGAAGTTGTTTATTTATTATGACATTCTCTTTATATTTGTGTACGTGCATATGAAAACATCCCACTTATACAATTCGCATAGTTTGTTTTGTTTTTTAACCTTTTGTAAACAAATAAGTTTTCGAATCAAAACAAACTATCCGGATTGTACAAGTGGGAGGTTTTCATATGCACGTACCGGTACACATTTTTATAGTTATTCATTTTATAGTTGTATTTTTATAGTGGCTTATTAAAAAAACCGGAATAAAAAGAAAAACCGAAACTCGCAGCTTTGCGTAGTATTACAAACATTTTAGGGATTTAAAAAATTATGGGAAATATTTATTTTAGGAAATTTTATTTTAGGAATCAATCAGTTTTAGGAAAATTGAAAATTAGGAAAAAAAATGGTTAGGAAAAAAATTTTAGGAACCAAAATGTTTAGGAGAAATGGATGAGGAATTTATTTTTTTTAGGAAAAATGGTAGGGAACGCTTAAAATTATTAAGATTTTTTTTTTGCTGACATATTTTACTTGATAAATTGACGGTTTTTCTCGATTTTCGAAAAACGAAATGATTGCTTCAAGCCGAGAATTTTGAAATCTCATGAGTAAGTGAAAATTGAAAAATTTCAAACTCAGGAGAAAACAAATATTTTAACCAGAATTAGAACTGAAACTGGCTCATGATTGCAGAAATTTTCAAAAACATGCTTAGCTGGAAAACCTAAGCAATTTAATTTTTTTTAAAGAATGTTCCTAATATTCATATTACAAAATATTCATGCTGGAAAACTGTTAAAAAAACTTTTAAAATATTCCTAAAATGCAAATACCTCGTAAAATCGCTTAGAAATTTTGTTTAAAAGATAACTCATTTTTTGCTAAATTTTTAAGTTTTTAATTATCTTCCATATGTATTCAGCAGTTTTTATCGATTTCTCCTTTCCCTTTCTTTTTCTAAATTAAATATTCAGAAAAACGATTTTACTAGTTGTTAAAAGCGTAAAACAATCCACAATGATCCACAATTAGCTGAGCTGTTAGGCACAGACTCCGATTTCGATTATCCAAAATTTAAATGTTTTATGTGATCTTGAATTTCTTTTTTAAATTTTCGGAAGCTAAAAATTCCCAGAATTTTCGTTGTTTTGCTACCTTACTATTTTTATGAATCGGCGTGCCACGAATGAACATTTTGCCGAAATCTAATAGTTAAGAACTTGAGCTGTTAAAAAAAAAAAAAAAGAAAGAAAGAAAAAAAACTTGTTCTACAAGGATGTCGGGTGCATTGCTCACTATTTCTCGTATTCATGCAAGCCTAATTGCCTAACAGTGTCTGCAGACGATAAAGTCAAAAGGAGAAAAAGAAAAAAAATTCAAGCTCATATGAGCCACAAATTGCATTTTTAAGATTCTAAACTTTCTCGTAGCTTCCCCAGTACATTTTGTTATTTTTATTTTTATTTTTATTTACTTTTTGTTTTGCTCTTGCGAATCAATCTTGAATTGTCAAAAGATCAAAAGAACTTGTATCATTCATTTATTGTTGACCTTCTCATACTTCATCATTCCATTTTTGTTGACTGACCGGCTTGAATATCCAAAGATCGTTTAAGAAATCATTCCGCCGAGTTTAAAAAAAGAAACAATTTGTATAATTAAACGTTAATAACTAACAATTTTGAATCATTGATCACAAATTATATGATTAAATTACCACCCTGTGCCACTGAATACGGTTTTATTGATTGCTGGATTTACATGATTGATCTTCGGATTAAACAACTTTTATCTAATGTGATTAATATTTCTAATGACTGTAAAATTGGAATGTAAGACCAAATATTAAATTTTTTACTTTTTTTTTTTTTTTTTTTTTTTTTTTTTTTTTTTTTTTTCTTTTCTTTAAGTCTTAGCCATCAACTTCAAGGTCAGAAGGTAATTTTCAGTGTATTTGCAATTGCGCCCATAGCAAGATAAAAAAAAAAGTTAATATTTATTATATGTAATTAATGATTTGTTACCCCCGATTTTTCAAGTTTGAAGTGATTTTACCTAATTTGTTCAATTATTTTACTTTAACCCATAGCATTGCCAATATGTGATACAAACTCACATTTCTTATGCGATATAACGTAAACGTCATAACCTAATACTTTTTATAAGATTTTAATTTTTTAATTTTTTAATTTTTTAATCGGAAATTAATACAAAAAATTCAATAAATTTAAGAATTAACTGACAGTCATGTTTTGACAAGTTAACACATTAAAAAATAATGTACTGTACATAGCCTGAGGTTAGAGAATGTTCCGCCATTTTGAGCATGGGGCGTATCTAGGGGGGCTAGCCCCCCTTCAGGAAGCAGAAGAGCACCCCTTAGAATTTTGAAATTTAAGAATAGGACGGGGCCATGCTTGTCAGAGGGTTTGAGACTCCTTTTGAAATCAGGACCCAAATCAAAGCGTTTTTTGAGTGGTAAAAATAAATGGAAGATTATGTCAGTACTTTTATTTTCCTCGTATAATGCACATTTCGAGGGGTTTGAAAAAATCCAAGTAATATATATATATATTAAAAAACTTTACTTTGAAACTAAATTAATTCCTCTCTAATAAAGTAAAAAACGGATGAACCATTTTTTTAAGGAAAAAAAAAAATTACAATTATGTATACCGCCTCTTTTTTCGAATGTTTTGGTCGTGGCATCAGACACTAATGTTTTGAATGCGTCTGCTTTTCATGTGGAAATATGACACAATAATAACTAAATTTTATTGAAGTTTCGTTTTATTTTCTTTAATATAAGTCAATTTTTTTTCGCGAATGGCACCATGAACAAAGTAACATTAGGCTCGATAGGGATTCGGGCATTACAAGCCATAGGGCGAGTAATTATGCGTTGTTGGGCATTAGCAGGAGCGACATTATTGAGTTGTTTATTGTTGTATTGGGTTTTGGGGGGTGTCTTGCCGTTTTTATTACTATGTTTTGCTGCAACAGGTATGATATTAATTATTATTTAATCTTCATTAGAATTTCTTGATTCACTTGTTTTTATTTGATTAGGAATTTTGTACCAACTTGAAGATCAGTTATTATATCATCCAGAGCTCCCACCTCATTCGAGATTATTTGTATCACTGCCATCAGTTTTTGGTCTGCCATATGAGAGTGTTTATACAAGAAGTGAAGATGGGACATTGCTTCATTTGTTTATAATTACGCAGCCTGGTGAATGTTCATCCAGAGTTCCTACAGTATTATTTCTTCATGGGAATGCTGGGAACATAGGACATAGGCATGTTTTTTTTTTTTTTTTTTTCGATGTTTCCTATTAGACAAAGTTGATATTCATTTTATTTTTGTTTTCCAGATTATTAAATGTAGTAGGTCTTTACCAGTCCCTTCATTGCAACATTGTAATGCTTGAATATCGAGGGTATGGTTTGTCTAGAGGAACTCCAAGTGAAGAAGGCTTATACATGGATGCAAGAGCCGCTTTAGATTTCATTGCTTCCAGACAAGGTTTTAACCATAAAGAAATAATTTTATTTGGGAGATCTTTAGGAGGTGCAGTTGCCATTGATGTTTCATCAAATGAATTGTATGCACAAAAAATTTCATGCCTCATAGTCGAAAATTCATTTACAAGCATCCCAGACATGGCAAAAATATTATTGGGTTGGAGGATATTAAGAAGGCTTCCATTATTTTGTTACAAAAGTAAATTTTTGTCAAAATCTAAAATTTCTCAGGTCAAAGTGCCTACTTTGTTCATTTCGGGATTGTCCGATACCTTAGTACCACCTAGAATGATGAAAGAACTACATCAGCTCTGTAATTCATCACATAAAAAATTGTTAGAATTTCCGACTGGAACACATAATGAAACATGGAACTGTCCAGGATATTATCAAGGTTTAGATACTTTTATACGCGATGCTAGGTTAAGAACATTGCAGAATTATACTTCTTAGCATACAATAGAAGTTGAAAAAGACCAAAGTAATTGTGTAAATATTTGTGAGTAACTGTGAAGGTGTATTTTATGTATAATTTGGACAATTTTTTTTTGTTTTTAAAAAGTTCCTTGGCTAAAAATTGTATTCACTTTATTTATTTTATTATTAGTGCTATTATATCATTTTTGAATTTTTTATTATTTAGTACAAACAATTTTTGATCTCTGAAATATTTATGATTGGAAACACAAATAGATCATTTTTTAAATTAATTAAAGCCAGACTATGATTTTGAAAAAATAAACAAATGTATTTGTTATAACGTTAATGAATATTATTTCATTTTTTTAATTGACTTTTTTCTCTATTATTCTGACTGAGAGCCGTCCCAGAGTTTGTCAAGGTGGTTCCTCGTTTCTCCTTTTCGTTAATGCAGAATGCAGAATATATATAGAAAATCGCAGAATGCAGGTGCAGTCTTTTACTTTATTATGTTCGGGAAATTGCATTTTGTATTTTTTGTTACTCTAGAATAATTTTTTTTGATTTCAAAATTTCAGTTAGGAAGTAAACAAAAATTTTAAGAATCTTTTCTATGAATTAAGAAGGTGACAGTGGATAAAATTGGATTTTTTTGGAAAATTAGGCTTTCATGTCCCGAGTTTTAGTCACATTTTAGCCAAGTTTGACCAGCACAATCTTAATCCTATTTTTATATTAATACATTAGGGTCAGGTAATGAAATAATTTAGAAACCAATTTCGTCCAATTATTAAAATGTATTTTAATTTTAAATTAATTGTTAATTACTTAAGCAAATATTTTTTCTTCCCTACGCTTTTTAGTAACAACTGTCCCTGGTTTGTGTTGAGCATCAGGATGGTTCAACAATTCTGGAGGACAAGTTGATATAGGAGACGATAAAATAAGTTGTTTGAGATCGTAAAATAATCCAGAGTCGTCTTTCGTACAAAAAGACACAGCAATACCATGCTTGCCAGCACGACCGGTACGACCGATACGATGGGTGTAATCTGAAAGGGAAAATACAAATAAATATAAATATTTAGAAAAAAAGTGAATGAAAAAAAAAATGTACTCACCTTCAATTGTCTTAGCCATATCGTAATTGATAACCATGGAGACGTCTTTAATATCTATACCTCGACCAGCGACATCTGTGGCCACGAGAATATCTTTCGTGCCGTTTTTGAGAGATTGAAGGGCGTATTCTCTCTGTTCTTGACCCTTGCCACCGTGCAAAGTACATGCATTATACTGTAAAAAAAAAAGCAATATTAATTTACATGACCACTTAACAGATAGTAGTAATTCTTCGTGTTTTTAAGGTATAAAGCATACCCCAAGTTTTTCCAATCCTCTAGCCAAAACGTCTGCTCCTTTCTTTTGGTTAACAAAGATAATAACAGGAGGTTCGACACCTCTCGATAACAGCTCAAGGAGTTTACGACGTTTATCTTGCTCTGAAACAATATGGACAATTTGTTCTACTCTTTCTACTGGTTTTCCAACCGAGCCGATGTAAACAACAGCAGGACGTCTCAAATACGTTCTGGCTAGTCTTTCCACAGCTGGAGGCATAGTTGCCGTAAACATGACAGTCTGCAAAAAAAAATATACAATATGACATTAATAACATAATTCCAATTAGGAATGAAAAATTAAATTGCTAACCTGTCTGTATTTTTTCTTAGAATTATAATTAGCAAGTAAAAATTTGTCATCCTCTGCCTCTTCCGTATCCGGTTTGAGATTCGTAACCGGCATGTACTCTAAAATTTTCTGAACATCTGGTTCGAAACCCATATCAATCATACGATCAGCTTCATCCAGAACGATGTACGTGCATTGATTAAGCACAAGATATCGGTTTTCCAAGACATCAATTAATCTACCAGGCGTGGCTATGACAATTTCGCAACCAAGGCGCAGCCTAAAACCTTGTTCTTCTCTGCTTAAACCGCCGACGACGACTACTGTTCGAATTCCCAAAGGATTACCAAATTTATTAGTTTCTTCTTCTATTTGCTGAGCTAATTCACGGGTTGGTGCTAGAATGATGGCATAGGGGCCCTGTAATAAAAAATAAATAAAAGATTAGAAAAAAAATTTTAAAATTCTTTTTCAGTTTTCAAAACTTTTTACGCACTTGATCTGCATCTTCCATTCTCTGTATCTTAGGCAAAGATTGAATCCACATTATCAAAGGAATTAAGAAAGCTAACGTTTTACCGGAACCGGTTTCAGCTACGCCAATAATATCCCTGTTTTGTAAACCAATCGGTATTGCTTGCCTTTGGATAGGCGTAGCTTCAGTGTAACCAACTTTTTCGATAATGTCCAATATTTCCGACGGGATCTTTGCTTCTTTCCAGTTACGTATAGGATCTGGAATTTTTCCTCCTGAAAAAACGAATAAAATACAAAAAATTAGAATCCGCAAAGTTTTGTAAAAAGGGTACTTTATTATTGTTTTTTGCAAAACCTTTTATGGTAATGTTATAATCCTCTCTGAATATACGCCAATCTCTTTCCGTCATTTCCTCCAAAGCCTTTTCAGACCAATGCCTATCATCCCATTTCTGTTTCTCTTCTTTCTTTTTTAACTTTTTTAGACGAACTTTCTCCTGTTCTTTCTCTGCTTCCGTTCTTCGCTTTTCCAATAATTCGCCATAGAATTTAGACTGATCCCGTTTTTGCGCCTTTATGTCGATTCCAGCTACATTCCCTCTTCCAAAAAATTGTACCTGATGGCGTTCTTTATAAAGATTATTATAATCGAGTGATGTATCTTCACCCGCATCCCAATCGAAAACGAATTTTCTGTCGTTTAATCTTCTCACTCTACGTTTCTTTTTCACTATACCTAAATAACGTTCCTTAATAGCTTCCGATTCTTTTTCCTTATCTTTCACGTATTCATCTATTTCCGCTTTTTTCGGAGCGTTATCTCCAGGTCCTGATCTGTCTTTCCTCCTGTCTCTATCCCTATTATCTCTTTCCCTTTCCCTGTCTCTGTCTCTATCCCTATCTCGATCTCTATCACGATCTCTGTCTCTGTCGAAATCACGATCATGTTTCTCGCGATCATCTTTTTCATTAGCTAAAAGGTTTTGACCAAGTTTGCTGAATTCTATTCTTTTCTTTCTTTCTTCCTCCTGCCTTTTTCGTAGTTCATCAACTTCTTGCTGTCTTCTTTTAAGTGCTTCCGCTGCTCTTTCTTCTTTAGTTAAGAAAACAGGCTGCAAAATTAAAAAATAATTATTTTAAAATATAATTGAAAAATCATGAGATACATTTCTGTAACAGAAATATAGTCATGTTCATGCTGCCAGTTGGCACTAGCTTCCTTTAAATATAGCATAAGGAATTAATAACAATTGAACAAATGCAAATATCACAATAGAGATCTAAGACAATCATTTTGCTACTTAATATGAATTTACCTTGCTTCTCGCTGCTTCTTCTGCTTTTTTCTTTGCTAATAATTCTTCTAATGATAAAGGTTCTTTTTTCGGTTTTGTTTCGTCTTCTTCCTCAGTTTTTATTTCATTTTTAACACTGTCATTGCCTTCTTTTTTTACCTGACCTGAATTTTCACTGAAAACATAATAAATTGGTTATGACATAAGTTTTAAAGGAAAACCTAAACTAGAAAAGGATTTATTTACCTAGCAGACTTTTTATCTTTATGCTTATATCGGTCCTTGTCCTTCTCTCTACTTCGACTTCTGCTTCTATCTTTCTTTTTGAACTTTTCTCTGTCCTTTTCTCTTTCCCTATCCTAAAAGTAAATTTAATAAGGATTAACATTATAAATAAATATTAACAATAATATAATAATAAAGAAATTAGCATAACATTAAGTTATTGATACTGACCCTATCTTTTGATCTGCTTCTGGAACGTCTACGATCTCGTTCTCGTTCTCGATCCCTTTCTCTTTCTCTATCTCGCTCTCTACTTCGACTTCTTCGTTTCTTATCCCCAGCCATATTAACTTTTTTGAAAAATTAAAAATGATTTCTTATTGAGAGCCGGAACGTTTGATACATAACCTCAGTTTGTTAAAATTGTTTAGTTTATTTGTCGTGGCAGAAGATTAATCAGTTTAAAAGACATAAAATTTTCGAACACATTTTATTTATGTAAAAAAGCTTTAAAATCTTTTTTTAAAAATATTTATTGAAATATAATTAAGTATTGTTAAATATTTATTATTTAAAGTCAATATTGTATCGGGTTTTGAAAAGACAGAACGATTTAGGAGCTTTTTTGATTCGCGGTAAGGAGATTGCTCACATTACGGCAAGTGCTGTTATCTAGTGATTTGTTTCAAGTACTAAATAATCGACGTCGAGATGTCAAATATGGCGGAAAGTAATTATTGAGTTTGGGAACGAAATCGGTCGGAATTATTTATTTCGTGTTTTAGTCGGTTTTAAATGTGTTCCATTATTCTTTAATTATAAATGTAATGAATAAGAGATAGGTATGTAGAGTGTTTAAATAAGTGTGCTTAAGGCTACGCGACGCGTGTGGCCGTGGGGAATGGTGTCCGATCCAAATCATGGGCGCCCAGCACACCAAAGATCGCGTTGTGTCAACTTCGGGGGCTGTTGGACTAGGCGTGTCATCCGGATCTTTATCCGTTCGAGGGGCAAGGAATAAAATTCAACAACAACAACAGCAACAACAGTTAGCTCAAACAAGGACATTTAAGGATGGTAGGCAGCAGGGAACTAATATCTTCACAGAACACAATGGTAGGTCCTGTCCTTGTATGCCTTTTATTTTGTTTTTTGTTAATATTACTCTTCCTAATATCACCTTTGATTTGCTTTATAAAAAATGATGTTCCTAGACATTATGATTTTATTAAAGTTCCCTTATTATTTTGCTTTTTGTTATGTTCATAACAAAGAAGAAAAAAAAAGAAAATCATCTATAAATTGTTTGATAAGAAAAACAATTATAATTCGACTTGATGAATCAAACTATCAATGAAAGTCAATAGTAATATGTTTGGAAAAAAATAGCATGTTTACGTTAACTTTTTGACTTATAAAAACATAAATGCATTGTGTAATAACTGAATATGATAAATTCGCAATTCTATAAATTTCAGGAAATAAATATTTATTAGGCTGTAATATATTACCTCAGATTTGTTTTCTATGAATTACAATACAGTTTAAAAAAAAATTACAGGATTACTGGTCATTTATAATTAGTGATAATGAAAGTTTTCATGTATATAAGTGAAAACCTGTTTAAAACCACATTTTTAAAAAACATTTGTTGAGATAAAAAACCAAAAAAAAAAAAAAAAAAGGACAGTTAGTTGTTTTAATTTTGACACCTACATTTTGATCCCACGACCGATTCCTCCGCTTAATTTTCTTTTTTTCTTGCACCGATTTCTCTAAAATTGAAAAGTATAAGTTTTGCTCTAAGCTCGGTAATTAACATAACCCAAACTTGTAAACGTTGTCGGTTTCGTCATAGAAATCGACTAATGAGGTGCTCACGGCTTGTTTTTTTCTTAAAAAGGGAAAAAAAAGTTTTGATTTAAGTATGCATTTCTGGTTTGATTAAACCGAGGAAAAAAATAGAGGGGGAGAGAAAAAAAAAAGGAAAATAGAGATGAGAAAGAGTCTTGAGTTAAGAATGACGACCTGACTAAGTTGACAGTCCTGACTTCAGGCGGTGCAAGTTGGATAAGTCATCATAGCCGACTGGTTAACACAAGTGCACTGCATATCAAGATCGTGACTATCAATTTTTTGTCTTTTTACGGAACCAGCGTCAGTGGCGTAACAACTACCCCCGCGGCTCATTACCGGAACATTATGAACTTGTCTGAGATCCCTGAAAATTTTTTCAGCGAGAGTGCGTTTGTTTTGATTTTTCGTTTGAATGTAAATTAAACATAAATTTAAAAAAAAAAAATTTATTTTATAGTAGAATTTTTGATAATTGAATATTAAATTTAAATTGCACCCAATTGATTCAAGAGAGGATCAAGTGTCTGTTGCCAAACTTGGTAGCCTCCCTCTATCAAATGGAGGTTGTCATCGGTGTAAAGGCCAGGTTTTGGGTTTCCGTTGGCGTCGATAAACTGGTTCCACATATCTAACCAGTAAACGTTCTGATTGTTGCCAAACTCTTTCAGCAAGACATTCAGTTCCTTGGCTTTGGAACCCAACGGTTCCCCTCGAGGTAGAACTCCGAGCAAAACGATTTTCGTTTCAGGCATCTTTGCTTCCAAATCGGTAATTATTGCTTGAACTCCGTGCGCAATGTCTTCGACAGTGTTGTCATTCAAGTTATTGGTGCCTAAACATGAAAAGGTCATTAATATGATTTTCAAGATTTGAATTTAGAATGGTTTTGAAAGTTACCGATCATGATAACGGAAGCCGTCGACTTTAGACCATCGAATTCGTTGTTAGCGATTCTCCACAAAACGTGTTGAGTTTGGTCACCTCCAATGCCATAATTGTAGGCGTGTCTGGGAGCGTAGTACTGATCCCATACGTTTTTCCCGTTGCCACCCCAACCTTCGGTAATAGAATCCCCTATAAATGTGATTTTTTGGTCACCGCGAGAGCTCTCAGTCTGAGCGAGCAGGCCTTCATGTCTCTGTTGCCACCAGTCATCGGGACGAGGTTCCGCTACCCACGGAGTTCCGGCCAAACTGTGGCCAGCCAAGGCAAGAATCACTACTGTAATGGCGAACTTCATTCTTAGCCAACGATTTGATGATTTCTCGAGGTTTCCTTATTTTAATTCTCTTTAAATATCCTTTCAATTTTGATAATAACAAAAAAAAAAACAAGGATTTAAATCTTTTACTATCTATACGTTGATGACACTACATATTATACAGGAGATATCATTGTTATGGCAAATTTTTTATTGCTCGATGATCTTTTGAATAAAGAATCCAGTTGAATTGATATTTAGTCAAATTATGAATTCGAACGATTAAATTGATAAGCTTTTCAACATGTCAAAATTCATAACATTCACTGTTTAAAGCTGTATTGTTATACAGTAATCTTGCCAGAGTTTTATTTTTTTTTATCTATAATATCAAATAGGGAAACGGGCAATTGGAAACAGAACGACAATCTAGAAATAACCAGATTTTTGATTAAATATTCTTCAAAATTCGATTATAAATGGCAAAGAGTAGCATTATTGTAATGAGTAATTTACTAATTAATTAGATCATCTGAAAAATGATAACGTAGTCTTTTCTTATAAAAGTTTCAAAAGTTGGAGAAGGGAGGGGGCCGAAAATATTGTTACGCCACTGTCGCTGGGCCACTGCTCATCATGATTTATTTATTGCACTTTTCGCACTTCTTGGCTTTCCTATGGAAAAAGATCTTTGAATCTTTTTTTCTTTGAAATATATTCTTTTTTTCAAGGGTTTCATTCAAAAGTTTCAACGGATTGACAAATTTGGTTTATTGTTCTTTTGTGTATGTCAAGGTGGTTTTTTTTTTTTTTTTTAAGTGGAAGTGCAAAAATAAATAAAACATTGTAATCACTTGTAATGTTGATTGTAGGTGACAAGTTAGGATGGCTTTGTACAGGGTGTGTAAAAAAAAAATGGCTGGTTTTTAAAAAAACTTAGAAAAAGTTGAGATCGGAAAAAATATGAAAAAATTTTCCGGTGCAAAAATCGGAAAAGCGGAAAATTCTGGTCGGAAAATTTTTTATTTCATAATTATATTTCTTTTGTCATGGGGATCAAAAAAGTCTTCCGGACCCATGGTCGGAAATGATCGCGTCACCGATTTTTCCGGGAAAAACATTTTCAAAACCCCGTATCTTTTTTTTCCTTTTTTTTTAACCCTCGTTTTTTAACAAATATATAAATGTTTATCCCAAACTATCAAATTTTGAAGTCACGGCACCGATACGATGCCCCTTAATCGTTTAATTAACAAAAAAATCATTTATTTAATCATATTCGCGCCAATTTTCCGAAATGTTTTTTAAAGCGCGTAATCAGAGTCTTTCTACCTGTTTGGGACGGTCGCCGAGTGCATAAACGGCATATCTGATCGTAAACTCAGGCGTGTGGACTGTGGACTGTGGAGTGCGGTAACTCAGTGCAAAAACGACGTATCTCAATTAACACCGCTTCTAAACTATTTTTTTTTTTTTTTTTTCCCCAAGGCATCCTAATGATCCAAATGATCCAATTTTTCCAAATCCAATCTGATATATCTATTATGATTTGATGGCCTTTAATTTTTTTTTCATTCTTATTTTTTTTTCTTCTTAACCAAGTTTTAAAATCATAAAATATTATATAATTTTATAATATAAAAGTAATAATTATAAAATATAATATTTCATCATTTTAAATCTTGAAAAAAAAAAAAAAAAAAATTAATAGAAAAAAAATTAAAGGCAATGAAATCATACTAGACATATCAGATTGGATTTGGATCATTTGGATCATTTGGATCATTTGGATCATTTAGATCATTAGGATCACTTGAAAAAGAAAAAAAAATTATCTAAATGATCCAAACGATCCATTCATTTAGATCATTAGGATCACTTGAAAAAGAAAAAAAAATGATCTAAATGATCCAAATGATCCATTCATTTAGATCATTAGAATCACTTTAAAAAGAAAAAAAAATGATCTAAATGATCCAAACGATCCATTCATTTAGATCATTACGATCACTTGAAAAAGAAAAAAAAATGATCTAAATGATCCAAATGATCCATCCTGAAAAAATCCTAAATGATCCAAGTGATCATTAGGATCACTTTAAAAAGAAAAAAAAATGATCTAAATGATCCAAATGATCCAAATCCAATCTGATATGTCTAGTATGATTTCATTGCCTTTAATTTTTTTTCTATTAATTATTTTTTTTTTTTTTTTTTTTTTTTTCAAGATTTAAAATGATGAAATATTATATTTTATAATTATTACTTTTATATTATAAAATTATATAATATTTTATGATTTTAAAACTTGGTTAAGAAGAAAAAAAAATAAGAATGAAAAAAAAATTAAAGGCCATCAAATCATAATAGATATATCAGATTGGATTTGGAAAAATTGGATCATTTGGATCATTAGGATGCCTTGGGGAAAAAAAAAAAAAAAAAAAAAATAGTTTAGAAGCGGTGTTAATTGAGATACGTCGTTTTTGCACTGAGTTACCGCACTCCACAGTCCACAGTCCACACGCCTGAGTTTACGATCAGATATGCCGTTTATGCACTCGGCGACCGTCCCAAACAGGTAGAAAGACTCTGATTACGCGCTTTAAAAAACATTTCGGAAAATTGGCGCGAATATGATTAAATAAATGATTTTTTTGTTAATTAAACGATTAAGGGGCATCGTATCGTGCCGTGACTTCAAAATTTGATAGTTTGGGATAAACATTTATATATTTGTTAAAAAACGAGGGTTAAAAAAAAAGGAAAAAAAAGATACGGGGTTTTGAAAATGTTTTTCCCGGAAAAATCGGTGACGCGATCATTTCCGACCATGGGTCCGGAAGACTTTTTTGATCCCCATGACAAAAGAAATATAATTATGAAATAAAAAATTTTCCGACCAGAATTTTCCGCTTTTCCGATTTTTGCACCGGAAAATTTTTTCATATTTTTTCCGATCTCAACTTTTTCTAAGTTTTTTTAAAAACCAGCCATTTTTTTTTACAGACCCTGTACCTTTTTTTACCGTTACCGATAATTCTCCGTATTCTTGGAATCCGCGTCTGGTTTTTTCTTCATCTTCGCTAATTAATTTTTAGGAAAACTTATTTAAATTTGACTCGATGTATATAACGAGCATTTCCAGAGAAAGAGAATAAATAAATAAATAAAATAAAATAAAATAAAATAAAATAAAATAAAATAAATAAAAAAATCACGAGGTTTGTCCTTCCGCTTGTGAACGGACCGTGTATGTTACGGGTAAAAAATTTAGGGTCGTTTCACATGGAGCGGATGATCCGCTGCGTTTTTATTACCCCAAACGCTCTGCCCATTGAGTTAAATGGAACCTTTCACATGAAACGCAGCGGATAGTCATCCGCTGGTCAACCGCCGGAGACACGCCGAGCTCCGGCGTTTGAAGAGCGGATGGCGTATCGGTATGCCCACGGAATCAAATGGACGCTTTCACATGATACGCGCGTTTTTATGACATTACCTGGTTTTAATTGCATTTTATTCAAAATCTAAATTACTTTTTTTTTTTAATTTACATTTTCTTTAATTAATTTTTTAAAAATCGTATTCTTCGCGTCCTCCCGATTAAAATGATATAAAAATACACTGAAATACATGAATGTTAAGATAATATGTATATCATTTTATTAATTAAAGTTTTATAAATTTATTAACTATAATTTTTAAGATCTTAATTTTTACTGAGTCACTGTGTTATTTATTCCATTTTAAAGAATATTATTTAGTCTATACCTCAATCTTTATCTGGTCAACCTAACGGGCTTAACCGAATCATCTGCATTGTATTCATGCGAAACTTTTTTTTAAAATGATTGACAGGATCATCTAATTATTTTAAAGTTATTTTTAAGTCACGTTCTCTTATGAAATTGTCTCCTGCCCAGCTGCATCTGGCGATTCATGCTTTCTTCAGGCCGTGAACTACCTATATTTAGTCCCCAAATTATAGTAACGAACAAAAATTTTATACCATTTAATCGGGATCTCTTGAGGAATTCGAATTTTTCAAAATAAAATTCGTAATTAATTATTTAAAAAAAAATTAACTTTATTTTTGGATAAAAGTAATTAAACGGAGCGTTCCATTGTTCAGGTAATGTCATAAAAACGCACTTCATGTGAAAGGCATACGCATACGCTAGTGCAATAAAAACGCGCGGATCATCCGCTCCATGTGAAACGGCCCTTAATGTAAAAACAACGAAAATTGTGAGTTGGCCAAGACCCGCACAAATGACTGAAAACAAAACACTGTTTTATGAACAACAGTATTCGGTTTTTTTTTTTTTTTTTAAATGTAGATCGTGTGCATAGAATGTTCCATTCCATTGTTTATCTATCCTCTCTGCTATGTTCCATGTCCATTTGCTATTCTATTGTTCCATTATTTTTATTTTTTTAATCCCCTCCTTACGGCTATCGTATATGTACGGTTCTGGAAAATTTACGGAAAATCACCGAAAATTTTAGGAGTTTTCCAAAACTTCGTCTTAACCAAATTTCTTCAACGCCAAGGTGTTTCAAAACGAAATTAAAAAATAAAGGTGAACTATCCATTTTTAGCAGCCACTTGCCGTCATTGACATTGACATTTAGCTATGAAAGCTTTCATCCCCTTTCTCTCTTCACTTTCATGTACGTACAAAAAAAAAAATTAAGCTTGGATCCGATATACAAACGTGTTGATTTTTATATCGTTAAATTATTATGGGGGGGAAAAAAATGCTTTCACAACCTTTTTTCCTTTTTTTTTACTTTGTGTATTAATTTACATGGTTTGATAAACGATAACCGGATTAGCGAAATCAATGAGGATCCTCACGTTACAAAGTATGATTAAACTTTTGTTTGACGACACCCACTTTTCTCTGGTGGATGAACCTTGAAACAAAAATAAATAAATAAATAATGCAGGTCGTATAGTTTTGTTAAATAATATGCAATTATAATAAAATCCTTTTTTTTTTTTTTTTTTTTTTTGGTGTTATGTACCATTCTTCTAAGGAAAGATAATGAGGCATTGTTTCAAATGTTACTTCTTTTTCTTGCTGTAGGGGAAAAAGTCGGGTTTATTAAATTTTTGAGGACGGAACCGTCTGTATAAGTCTCCGTGCACAAAAACCAGGGGTCCGAATCCGATGCCGATTCAATGTTATTTAATTCACTCTCGATTCCGGCACCGTCACCCGATGCCGATGCCGACACCACCAAGCATCGATCATATCCGATGCCGCTTCTGATTCCGATTTTAGTGAAGAAAAAAAAAATCATAGAGCGATACTAGACAATTTTTAAAATCCGGGGTCCGATTCCGATTCCGAAGCAGATGCCGATGCCAGCACTAACAATTTCGCAGTGCCGATGCTGATACCGATTTCAGATAATTAAAAAAATCCAATGCCGTTGGGCATCGGCATCGGCATCGGCATCGGCGGGGTCCGATTCCGATTCCTACGCCGATGCCAGCCGCGGCCGACTAAATATCTCATGCCGATGCCGGTGCCGATGCCAATGCCAGCCGCAGCCGGCCAATTATTTCGGGTCGATGCCGATGCCGATGCCGATAACAATAACAATTTCGCTGCGCCGATGCCGATGCCAATTTCAGATATTTAAAAAAATCCGATTCCTTTGGGCATTTGGGCATCTGCATCGGCCAATATTTTCAAGCTTCGGGCCCCTGACAATAACTCTGACTGAAGACCGAGACCGTAAATTTGTGTACATGGTCCATTTATATATTTATTTATTTATTTATGACATGAACTTTTTTTTTACTCGCTTCCTACAAGGGGTCATAGTCATTCATGTACCCAGAAAAAATTGCTTATCCTACCAGGGTCATGTAGGCCTATGTACCGTTAGATGCTATAATTTCTGAATCAGCAAAAATATAATGCAAAACAATAGATAGTTGTAATAATTGAAGCTCGAATCATTGGCTTTCATGCTTTCAAAACTTGGCCGAATAGAATAACTTGAGTTTTGAAGGGGTTACAATTTTTTGGGGAAAAAAAAATCTTTAAAAAAGTTTTGCGATATCAAGGGGTTTTGAACAGGAGTTCAAAGCTTGAAAATTTTGCTTCGGCATCGAATTTTTTGTAATATCCAAAATTGGCATCGGCACCGGCACTGCGAAATTGTTAGTGCTGGCATTGGCATCGGCATCGATCCGAGATATTTAGCCAGCCGCGACTGGCATCGGCTCCGGCATCAAAATCGGACCCCTGGTTTTAAAAATCGTCTAGAATGACTCCTATGATTTTTTTTTTTTTTTCACTAAAATCGGAATCAGAGGCGGCATCGGATATGATCGATGCATGGTGGCGTCGGCATCGGCACCGGGTGTCGGTGCCGGAATCAGGAGCTAAATAGATAATATGGAATCCGAATCGGCACCGGCTTCGGATTCGGACCCCTGGTTTTGAAGATATCATTTGATATAGAAGGTGTCCATTTTGAAGTTTTAAAAACGAAGGTTAAAACAGGGTAGGTCAAAAACAAACCGATTAGACCGAAACCTAGAAGACGAGACCACGACCTTGATGAAAATCGGTAAACTTGAGACTGGAGCGACTAGCGCAGCGTTATAAAAAAAAATGTGGTTTTTTTGTGCTTCTTATGCAATGCCTTTAACGGAAAACCAAAAAACGAACCAAATAAAGTACGCATTCTTAACTAAATAAATAGGGTTTTCTATTCCTTGTTGACTCAAATTTTTTTTTTTTACATAAATGTAAATTTTAGTCCTCAAAGTGTTGGTCTAGGGTTTGAAAAAATCGTATTTCAAATGTAAACATAAGGTAAAAAAAAATAATTTCTTGCGATTGAAATAGATATAGTCGACCAGTCTGATACGCGAGTTAGTTAGCCATGTAAATGATGATTTCCTCATGTCCCCACTCTCTTCTCATCTGGTCCGTCTTTTTTTTTTTTTTTTTTTTTTTTCTTTTTTCTTTATGGATTTGATTTAACAGGTTTCTGACCATTAGTTTTCACTCAGTTGCTCGCGTGAGTGTTACAAATTTCGTTTGCGGTGGTTCAAAACCGTTTTTTTTTATATTTCTTTTTTTGAACATCTCGCGAAGGGCTATAATTATCTGTGAAATTGATTTGGATAATGATGAATGTGAGATGTGTTCGTGAGAATGTTTTTGTCATCAGAATTTTTTTTTTTTTAGTGTGACGGTCAAGGTTAGATAGTTAGCGAGTTTGGTATTTGAGTTTTGGCATAAAGAAAATAAAAAAAGAATGAAAGGTATTTTTAATTCGCGGTTAGGTTGTTGGTTATTATTGTGTGAAGTGAACTCATGAGATGAAATCTCATTAATTAATAGTTCAACGGCGCGGTTACGGAACTTTTAATGCGGAATGTGGACCCACCGCTTTTATTTACAATCTGCATGCTCGTACATACTGTATGAACAATGATAAACCACGTTGCAGATTTAAATGTACAGCACTTTTTTGAATGAATTAAAAAAAATAATAAATAAAAAAAAAAATGGTTCGGAAATGAGTTCTAAAATGTTAATGTGTCACAGTGGTCCTGAACAAAAATATTATTCGACTAAAATGTCAAAAAAAACTGCTAATGAGGCTTTGTTAGGAAACATATTAACTACCAAAATCCACTAAAATCAAAATCGTACCTGATTGTCTTCCCCTATTCCCGACAACCCCCCCGGTCCCTCAATTTTTTTTTCAAGGCTTGTTGCATATCAAGGCTTGTTACATATTATATGAAAACCCATTGGAAACGCTTTAAAATGAGACCTCGCCGAGGTTTATATCTTTTACAGGGACGGAGATATCGTCGTTTCAATAGCCCAAAATTAAGTGTTTAATCTTAGATCTCTCAAACGATAATATATGATATCTCCGTCCCGGCAAAAGATACAAACCTCGGCAAAGTCTCATTTGAAAGCATTTCCAATGGGCTTTCATATGATATGCAACAAGCCTTGAAAAAAAATTGAGGGGCCGGGGGGGTTGTGGGGGGTAGGGGAAGACAATCAGGTAAGATTTTGATTTTAGTGGATTTTTGTTGTTAACATGTTTCCTAACAAAGCCTCATTAGCAGTTTTTTTTGACATTTTAGTCGAATAATATTTTTGTTCAGGACCACTGTGGTGTAGATTAGACGACCTTTTCTTTTGTTAGATTATGAGGATATCCGAGAGCATGCCAGATTGGAAGCGGTTTTTTTTGTTTTGAAAGTGAAAGGTAGAAGGGAAGGGGGGCTTTTAACAGCTACTACTTTCTTTAAAAAATTATTTTATTTACTAGCAGTGCTGAAATCTGAAATTAATTCTTTTTTTGGAACATAAGCAAATTCTTCTTCAAAATTTATAGAAAACCGCATTCATTATTTGAGGAGAGAATTGATTTATTATTATGAGGCGTTGCTAATTTAAAAATCGTAGTTGTAATGTAGTAATTTTCCGATACCATAGAGTGGGGTGAAGTTGAAAGGAAATTCCAAAAAAAAATTAATGTTTATTTTAGGCACCTAAAATAAAACTTTTTTATATCATTAAATGGATATTGTTTTTTGGATATTAAAGTAGTATAAATATGAAAGCTGCGAATTTTTATCGATTTTAGCATCTATTCTTGCTCCACTTTTGTACGGATGCCAAAATTGGCAATTTTTTGGAAGTTTACAAACATTTACTTCTGCTAGTGCTTTTTAATTTTGTCAGAAATGTTAAAGCCACTTCATCCAACCTGGAATATTCTTATCTTTATATGTTCCGCTACAAAAAATCAGCATATTTGCTTTCAGCCTTTGATAATCAAAGCTTTTTTAAATAATTTCTAATTTTAAGAGAGACATGAGGTGAAGTTATGAAAGGTCGCAGACTTGAAGCTTTTGCCAAATTTTGCTTCTTGAAAACATTACCTGGGTGCTGCTTTGAAAATTAAGACAATAGAGCAAAGAAACAACCCGAAAATTCCGATTCTTTCGTCCTTTCCCAAGGCTTAGGGAAAATTAGCATTAATTCCTGTAAAATTCGATTTCAAACATGGAGTGAAGTTGAAAGCTGACATTATTTTTCTTTCCAGGACCAACAAGGATTAGTTGCACGTGAAAACAATTACTATCTGTCATTTTAATTTTTTTGAATACTATTTTACGTAAAATAGGGCGCTTCGAAGGGCCTAAATGGAGAAAAATAAAACAGCTTTTAACTTCACCCCACCGTGGGGTGAAGTTGAAAAGAAGGGGGGTTTTTAATTTTTTTCGAGTTTTTGAAAATGTCAAAAGAATGGAAATTCTCGGGGTTAAAGCTTCTAGTGAGGACCCAAATTTTAAAAAAAAAATTTGAAGGAAAAAAAATTATTAATAAAGATTTTATGAGCAAGTAAACTCTAAAACCTTTCAACTTTACCCCAATCTAAGGTAGTTTTTTTTTTTTTTTTTTTTTTTTTTTTTTTTGTCCGATTGATGTAAAATAAACTCGGTTTACTCGCACTTTATTATGTTGACTGAAGTTCTGATGTTTATGCAAGGCTCCCATTCAAGTATTATGTCAACATAATTTTGGCCATTTTTGAGCTCCTCCCCGCCCTTCGGCAATACTTACCTTATGAAAAAAATGGCTGATTCGCCCTTTCCCCCAAGCATTTTGAAGCAATATTGGAGTGGTTCCCATGTGCTTCATCTAAATAATTAGTAAATTTCAAGAAAAGGAATCGAAAGAGAAATTTTTGGAGGATTCTATTTAGGGTACCTTAAGGAACATATCACGATAAATCGAGAAAATTGGTGTAAATATCCGATTTTGTCCATTCGACTTTTCCGACCCTTTTCATGCTTTTTTTTAAAAGAGGGAACTAGTTTTTCTATGCTATTTCAAGCAAATCTACTGTTTTCATACTTTTTCCTCTTTTTGAAGAAGAAATTGATTTTTTCTGTCGGAAAAAAAATTTGTAGAGGAAAAAATTTTAGTATAGAAAGAAAAAAAAGAGTGAGGAAAAGAGGAAGTGTAGAGAAAAAAATTGTTTCGTTCGGTTTTGACACGAATTTTTTTCTGCCGAAAAATTTACGATCAAAAAGTGAGTCCTAAATGTGAGAAGTATTTTTTGTCGACAGAAAAAATATATCAGACATTATACACTTTCCGTTCGAAAAGTTTTGATTTCTTTTACTGTTTCACTTAAAGAAAGTATTCTTAAAAAAAATCCACATTTTCCACATTTGAGATATTTTTTTCTGTCGGACATTTAGCCCGAGGAATTTGGTAAAGAAAATTTTCTGTCCTGAAAATTTTTCATTGAAAGCTTCTAAATCTGGTGAATTTTTTATAAAAAAATTTTAGACTTGAGCTAAAACCATATTTATTGCAATAAAAATATTGAGCTAAATTTAAAAAACGATCAAGAAAATATTTTTTTTTCGAGCATAGCGACTCATTGTCTCCACCGGAAAAATTTTAACAAAAAAAAAAATGGCGCTTTTCAAAAATTTTCTCCACACAAGCTGCGTACAAACAAACCCCAAATGCCTTTTATATATACAAGATATTTTGTATGGAAGATAGAAAGATAAGGAATATGTCAGATTTTTTCGAACGAATTTTTTCGACGTGTCTTCTGTACTTATGTAAAATCATTTTTATTTTTAAAGTCAATGTGCATGATAATTGGAATTTTTTGCCCCCTGTTTTTGCAGAAAAAAAACTAACAATAGTAAGCTTGCAAGATCTTTGTTGGCGTTCCAACAATTCCCAAATGATGCTGCCATTATTATTCCTACACAATTAATATTTAAGTTTATGTAAAATGCCTTGCGAAAGACCCAATTATAATTGACTTAAAAATTTTCGCATCCGTTCGATCTTTTAAAAAATATATCGTAAATACCGATTAATTCTCATTTATATGATGGAATAATAAATATGTTGAAAAATTAGTTATGTTATAAATGCAAAAAATCTATATTTTTATGTTAATTCTTTTTCCCACGCGTACATATAATTGCATAATTAATCGGCGCGAAACTGTTTGAAAACGTACTTTTATTATTAGTTGCAATTAATTAACTTCCAATTAGACGATTAATTTCGCAAAAAATTCGTTTTCGAAAGCTTTACATTTAACGTTTGAAACATGAATTTTACACGCATTTGTATGATAACTTGTAAAAAAAAAAAAAAAAAAAAAAATCGAAAATTACATTTCTAACGACGGACCAAATCGTAAAAACATCGATTCGTTAAAGTGCGGACCAGCTATTTAGATAGTCACGATTAAATAAATTAAAAAAAAAAAAAAAGATCTTGACGCCGAAATCTTTCAGGCCGCATTTTGCCATTTAAACCGTTAGACATTTTATATAGGTATAAATCGAGTTTTAAATATTTTATTTTTACAAATGTTAACAACTCACCCATTTTTTTTTTTTATCTCTAATCTTTGGATTTGAATGGTGATGCCGATAATATCATAAAAACACGGCTCCTATCGGAGTTCCGCTCATTATTAGGTTAAATACGTATCTGCAATTTACAAATAATTACAATGTTAAATGAAATATTGAAAAAAAAGTGAAATAATGAAAAGGCGTAAGATGATTTTTTTTTTTTTTTTTTTTCAACGAAGTTATGTCACTTTTTTTTTCATGACCGGGGAAAAAGCGGAAGGACCGGAAAGATCATATTATCGAAAAAAAAGGCGGATCATCTCTATTTAAAAAAAAAGTAATGATATATTGACAATTGCTCAGGCAAGAAAAAACTCATGAACTTTCACTCCATATAATTCGTATGGTTTCAAATCAAAACTTCATCCTCTCTAAACATCTGCATCATACACACACGTAATAAACGCATTAGGCAAAATTAGAAATTTCATCTTTTTTTTTCGTATTTTATTTGCTCGGCAGACTGATATCGGGAAGAAAAACACACAATGAGCAAATAAAAAGAAATAAAAACTTTTTCAGAAGTTTAAACAGGCTTATTAAATTTTATTGAAAGTTGATCTCGTTCAATCACACACAGGGTAATCGTAGGTCAATCAACCTGAAGGAAATGTTTTCCAATTTTTTTTTTTTCCTGCTACCGTTTATAGAAAATCAGTCATTATCGGAAACCTTTTAAAACGGATTCTTAGATATTTTTTTTTTACGTGCCCTGCATTTTTGATTAAATTTTTAAAGCAAACAAGGTAATCTTTCATACGATAAATTAATCACAATAGCAACCGGGAAAGATAAAAGGATTTTATTGGAAGGAATATTTTAATCTTCGACACTCGGAAAATTAATTCAAGGAATTTTATTTTTCCCCGAGAAATTTTCATTTCATTCGAGGGATTTTCTCCGGGAGAAGCGGGAAATTAAATTCCGAGATGGGAAATTCTCAAATTAGTATGGCAATCTTTTTTTTTTTTTTTTTTCGTTTTCGCTTTAAATTTTTTTTTATACTGATTTTTTGCGGTTTCTTTTTTCTAACGATTTTTCGATAATCGTTTATTTGATTTAAAAAAAAAAAAAAAAGAAAAGAACCGCAACCGTCCAAACATAAAAGGTTAATAAAAGTGAAAGCAAATCCGCTATTTATTATCACGTCCGTCCTTCCTATGTGATTAATATAGTTCGAAAAAGATAATTACGGCAATTAATCCAGGGATTTGGGTTTTCTAAGCCTGACGGTGACAATCGTTTACAAACATGAACGGAAAGAGATAATTTTTTTTTTTTCGAAGTCTTGAAATGGAGAATAGTTTTTGCAAAGTTTAAAGGCGTTTTAGAGAAGAAATTTTTACTATGGAAGATTCGTGAGCCGGTGGTAATGACCGTTAACAAAAAAATTTAAGAGAAAAAAAAAAACTCCCACGAAACCGGTAAAAAAAAAAAAAAAAATGTTTCGAGTAACAGGATCAGGATCATCAAATGAGGTTTGGGAAAATCGACTGCAAGAGTTTTTTTTTTTTTTTTTTTCTTCTTTTCCACAAATTTTACTTTTTTTTCGTGCTTTTCACATTTGAATTTGAACAAAAGAGTCTTTAAATGTCAGTGAAATGGGAAAAGGTCGCGAGGGAATCAGTGTACGGGAATGTGTCATGCTTATAATTTTGAGCCTGGTTAAAATTTTTCATACGTCACCAAGGAAAAATTTTTAGAATTGAATTTTTTTTAAATTTTTGTTCTTGACCATTTTCCAATTTCCATGCAATTTTAACTGTTTGCCGATCTTTGCGTTGCGTTTTAAAAGAGCAATTTTTCTTCATTGGCACACCTCATTAATTATTATTTGATGAGTCCGATTATCGTGACATTTAACCGCTCCTTAAAGATTCAAGAATTCATACACATATTGTGTGACTGAAGGTCGATCTTATTTAAGTGACTAATTCATAAACTGAATTAATCGCGAAAAAAGAATGTTTCAATTTTCAGATAAGCTTAGGTGATATTTTGGTTTACTGTATTTCCTTTCTTTTATATCGAATGTTTTTGCTTTTTGGCTTATTGATCATCGATTATTGGTTATACCGATGGATCGATTTTTTTCATAATCGCGTGGATTTAGGGTGCAGTCATCGAACCGAGGTCCCTTTTTTGGAAAAGTCCCAATTTTTAACATGGAGTTCTTAAAAGTCCCTATAAATCCCTATTTTCTCCTGTTCAACTTTTTGGTGCATGGCTTTATAGATATAGGAAAAAACGATATCTCAAAAAAAAAAAAAAAAAAAAAAAAAAATTGTTATAGACTCCTTCCCAACTCAGCCCAGATTCTGATGTTGGATTTTATAGTGTCTAAAATACAAAAAAAAAAAAAAAAAAAAAAAGGTCTTTGGATGATCAAAATTGAACTTTTATGCTAATTTTCGCGCCCAGGTCCTTAATTTGTGCGTTTTTGGTCCCTAAAATCCCTAATATTTCGGGTCAAAATGGGATCGACGCCTGAGGGTGCTCTCCGGGTGGGATACAATTTTAACCTTTTTATTTCGGAAGTCTGTATTAATGGCAAAGTATACCCTCTAAACAATATTCGGAGAAAAAAGTCCAGCCTCCGGAATTTTTCTTTGCTTAATTAATATGCATGGATCTTACTGTCAATCCGGAGGCGAAGGTTTGAAGTCCCGGATTTTATGTTCGATATATCGATTCTGATCATGATTGCCTAACTTTGTGAGCCTGCTAAAAGCCCTTTGGTTGTAAAATACGAATTAATTTTTTTTTAAATCGAGAAACTCTGAAATGAAATTAACCATTAATTTTTTTTTTTTTTTTTTTTTTTTATGCTCTTATTCTTTTTAGACTTGTCCAGTAGGGTAGCCCTTATTTTACGATTTTTTAATTTTGGTGAACGAACACTCTTAATTCCTTTATAGTAAACGAAAAGAAGGTTCCCTGAATTTTTTCTGATTTTTGAGCCTTAATTTGGCTTCGGTTTCGGTCTGAATTTAAACTTTTTTAAACTTTAAACGGTTTCGGGGTTGGGTTCGGTTTTTTAATTAGAACTTTCTAAAAGGTTCCGTTCGGTTCGGTTTTTCTCAGCGCTGCTGTGCCGTTGAGATTTTAAACGGAATCGAATCTCTGTCGGAATCGATCGGTTCAAAAGTTAAATGGAATCGGAATCAGAATCCTAAATTTTTTTCAAGCAGTCGGAGTCGGAGTCGGAATCGAAATCGAAATCTGGCTCCAAATAGGCCGGAATCTTAATTGGCATCTGAATCGACATCGAAAAATAATATTGATTCAAATTGAGCTGAAAAGCATTATTGGAAGATTTTTACGATTAGTAAATTTCTGGAAATATCGGAATCGGCACCACTGAAATATTTTCTAATTATAACCAGAATCGGAACTTAAATTTTTTTCTCGAGTCGGAATTGGAATCAGAGTCAGAATCGGTCAGAAAAATATTGAAGAATCTGGGGAATCGCCATCGGCATCGGAATCGGAACCGGAACCGCAGCCCTGGTTTTTCTGAGACAAAAAAACCCAACTTTGGTTCAATTTGCCATTCCTGGTTCAAACGGATCTAATCTGCTGATTTGAACCGTGAAACGGTTTCAGATAAATTTGGATTTGACTTGCAAAATCAGCATTCAAATTGAAAAAAAATGCTACTTTTCTTTACGCAGGAATATTTGAATTTTTTTAAAAAATGAATCTGCGATCAGAAAAGTGGTTTGTATATACCAATCACTCGTATATGAAACTGCTGGTCAGGAAAGGGCTAATCTACCATCCGACTCTGTGTTTGCTTAAACAAAGCAAAAAGGTATACAAAGTAAACAAATAAAAAAAAGTCCCTGCCTGAGTGGGAAGGGCCGCTTAGCAGCTAGTCATACATTAATTACCGCGATTAAGTATTGAAAACAAAACTCGCTGCTATCAACAAGTCATTATATTACTTTCTTTCAACACACGCAAAAAAAAGTATGAAATTACTTTCATTTTATATTATCCCTGACAATCAAAACATAGAGAAGGGCGAAAAAAAAAAAAAAAAACCTGACCGGTCGCGGTCGTCTTAAAAAACCTCGATAGGAAATCTTTTTTATTTGACTTTTTTTTTTATTTTTATTCAGTCTCATTTGTATTATAAAATTTATAATTTTAATAATGTTTCTCGTTTAGAATATCTGACCCGTGACAAAGATGCAACAGACGATTGCATCTTGCACGAGCACTGTCATAAGGGCGTGAAATTGTCGGCTGAGGTATATAACTGTTTACGTGCATTTTTTCTTTTATTTTTTTTTTTTTTTTTTTTTTTTTTTTTTTAAGGGTTAAAAACATTTTTTTTAAACTGAAGCTCAATAAAGGAATCCTCTTTACGATACAAAAATAGCAAAATCGATATGAAGTCGAGTTGATGTACTGTTTCCGATATAGAATATTCTTTTCGGAATTAAATTCTGTTTCGTGAATAAGGAAAAAAAAGAAAAACGTTTGCTGTTGTTTTCTGTCATTTTTCTTTCTTAAAGGACGAGAAGAAATTTTGGGGTTCTCTTTTTGGAGATTGAATTATTATTTTCAGTAACTTTATTTTATTTTATTTTTTTTTTTAAGACTGTAAAAAGCTTTGAGGGTCGACTTTTCGGAAATGAATAGTACGTTCAACTTGTGTCCAAATTATTGTGTAAAAAAAATAGAGTAAATTTTTTTTTTTTTTAGCATTTAACTGTCGAAACAGTAAAAAGAAATGACTTCGGTTGAGAGGTAAACTAAATTAAAATATCACCGAACATGTATGCTTAGCTTCTGGAAACGTTTTATATTGGAATTTAAACTTGATTCTGCTCGACAATAGGGTGGCCCTTATTTTACGAATTTTCGAAATTCGGCGAACGCACCCTTATTCTTTTATATTAAATAAAAGAAGATTCCCTGAATTTTTTTGGACGTTGTTCAAGGTTGCTATTTATTTGGTAAGTTTTTTTTTGTAAATTGGACAGTTTTTTTTTTTTTTTTTTTTTTTCATTAAACTGTCAGTTTCTTTAATAATTTGTCAGTTAATAATATAAACGGTAAGTTTTTTGTGGTAGGTTTTGTTGTGGTCAGTAAATTATTTATTTGGTCAGTGAAAAAATTATTTTGCCGGTAAAAAAATTATTTGGTCAGCATTTTATTAAAAAATTGAAATAAAAAATTTAAGGTCATAAACGTTATTACCTCCGTTTTTTTTTACATTTAATGTATTTTTTGAGAACTGACTTTTTTTTTACAAAATACTGACCAATAATCAAGTAAACTACACTGAGTCGCTGGGGAACAAACTTTCTCAAGGAGACATAGCTGCTATCCAAAATATGAGGTACACTACTTTTGACTAATTTAAAAAAAGAGCCTTTAAATTATGGATAACGACAGTGCCGACAGAAAATTGAAGTCAAGGCTGCTGTACTTGTTCGAAATTTTTAAAGCACTATATCTGCAAACATGCACCCAAAAAAATGAATAGCCTCGTTCGCAACACAAGCGATGTCGTAAAGCATATTTACTAGACTTGACGACATAATGCATTCCGGCAAGCTCTCACAAGTCTTGGCACAAAACATTTTTACTGCTTAGACCTAACTTATACAAAAATGCTTTGTCGCAAAGCATTTTTGCTTAGACCCAAAGCAGCATTTTTTTTGGGTGTGTAATAGGACTCACACTTCCGGTTAAAATTTACAAAACCACCACCGGCTGCAAAAAGCGTCCCGATCGGCCAGAAACGAAAACGAGGAAGACCAAAAAGAACCACCAGGGCACTATTGGTCGATTAATTAAGGAAAGTCCTAAATTAGATAAATATTGTGGAAAACGATTATTTACTTACCAAAAATGATTTTTACTGACCGACAATGATTTTTTTGCTGCTCAAAAATGATTTTTTTACTGCCCAAAATAAGATAAAATACTGACAATTTAAATTTAAAAACTGACAAACTATTAAAAAAACTGCCCATTTTACAAAAAAAACTTACCAAATATTTAGTCGCCGTTGTTTAGCCGTGTCTCCAGGGAATTGAAAAATTTCGAAATTTAAGTAAAAACCGAAAAAATCAAAGATTTTATTTTTATGTAAAAATTGTTGTTTCCTATTCGAATTTTTATGCAGATTTCGAAAATGAAATCAGAATTTATTTATAACAAACGGTTACTGCGCTAGAGGACAAAAGTCATATTTTGCTAATTTTGACTTATTTTTGGCCAATTGTCTGGCGTCATATGGCCAATGTTAGGCCTATAGGATACAGTAGACTGACAATTTTTCGCCTGAAAACAGACCCCTTCCCTAGGGATATACCCGTACCCGACTATAAGGAACGTGTTTTACCGCATCCCCGGGGATAAATTATTTCATCAGAGGTTAAACTTCGGATTGAATTTACAACCACTGCCCTTGGGTCTGTGTTATTTCGGCAGCCTTTACCGGATTTAACTATAAAATAGTCCCGCGGTCAGTTGAGAGCTGATTGCATAACTAAAATCGATTTAGGCCATAACACATTTTTTTAAAAATTTGTCTAATTGATTTATTTTAAAAGGTCAAGAAAAATTACAGCTCGGCCGGCGAGGAGGAAATCGTTTCTCTGGCTTCAAAGAAGCAAATTTTTTTTTTTTTTTTTTTTTTTTTTTTTTTTGAATGAGAACTGATAGGGATAGGGAAGGAAAAGCCCATAATTTTAACTCTCCATACCCATAATAGTTTTTCATTAGGCGATAAATTCACAGTTATGTCATTCCCTTCTCATTATTTTAATTTGTCTTCCGTTAAATATAATTAGATAATCGGAGTTGACTTTTTTCTATGATAAATGACCGGGCCTTTTGGAGATTTCGAAGAGATTCTTTTTTTTTTTTTTTCTTCTTCTATAATTTATTAACAGATCCTGATTTCCTGCTTCCGAAGTAAGGAACCGCCTTGAGAGGGATGGGTGTCAAACAATAGAGCACATGCTATGTAACGTAACATCTGCTATTTAACATTTTTGTCTTCTTGTTTGCTGCCGCGCGCGTAACAACATATTTAAGGCGATTGAACTCTCCCAATATTTGGAAAAAAAAAAGAGAAAAAAAAAATCTTCGTTTTTAAGGAAATCTATGAGATTGATACTGAGATAGAGGAGAGGCAGGCGTTGCTTTTTAATTCAAAATGGAATTCTTGAAGTAAATTGTTTACTTCGTGACACGCATACTCGAAGTTATGTGTGCTGTATGTTTGAATAGTCAACACATGACACCGACTCTTGTGAAATGTGTTTTTTTAGTCCCCTTGGTTTTTAACTGCAACCGTTTAATGGGGTGTAAATCTTGGGTCTTGTAAAAAAGTTTCTTTCCCATTTGTAGAGTTTACCTTTTTTTTTTTAAGCGGCGTTTTTTGACGATTTGCAGGGATAATTTAAGATAAATGGGGTTCAGCAACTAAAGTTTATTTTCGAAGCGAAAAGTTATCTCTTCTTTCTGTTAGAATTTCTTCTTTTTTTTTAAAATAAGTTTTTGTATTGTACTTTTTATTTGCTTGCTATGAAGCTAATGGTCAAGTTTTTCGAAGGCGGTCAGGAAGATATTGTTTGAGGTTTGATTTATTTCTGAAAGTTTGTGCGATAAGAAAACGATTTGAAGAGATGAATGGGTTTGTTCGAACAATAAAATTGAAGAGCTTGGAGCTTGTCTCAGAGAATTAAGAAATTTTTTAGAAAGGAAATTTTGGAGTTGTTTTTATGGGGAAAAATTATGGAGTTGAGAGAGGGGTTGTACTTACACTTGTTTTTAAATTACCTTTGAATTACTTGAATTACCTATGAATGACTTGTGAATTACCGTATACAATGTTTTAGCAAGTGAGCAAACCCTCGGAATTGGGAGGAAAAAAATTTTTGAAACCTCCTTTCATTGGCAGAGTTTTTCCAATTTATTAAATTATTTAATTTTTTTTTTTTTTTTTTTTTTTTTTTTTTTGCGCTTAATAGGAGGCTTCAAATATTTATTTAAATATACCCAAATAAATTTCCATGGCTTAGAACTTTTTTTTTTGGAGATACAAATTAGAAATCTGGCTTCGTAGCGAACTTCATAGTGATACTGGCATCTTTCCTTCAAAATTTCAGATTCTCAGGTTGTAAAGAAACTCCGGAAAACGCTTTGAAAAATATATTCCCGACATTTATTTTTGAAAACGTTTTCCGGAGTTTCTTTACAACCTGAGAATCTGAAATTTTGAAAGAAAGATGCCAGTATGAATATAAAGTTCGCTACGAAGCCAGATTTTTAATTTGTATCTCCAAAAAAACGTTTTAGGCCAGGGAAATTTATTTTGGTATATTTAAATAAATATCTGAAGCCTTCTCTGGAATGCGAAAAGTCGAAGCTAAATACCCAGAATATTTTCCGAGCGTTCCCGACCATTTTTCCTACTCCGTTTTTCCTAAAAAAATAAATTTCTATAATCCATTTTTCCTAAAAATTTTGGCTCCTATTTTTTTCCTAACCATTTTTTTTATAATTTTCAATTTTCCCAGAATTTTTTGACTCCTAAAATAAAATTTCCTTAAATAAATATTTTTCCTTCTTTTTTAAATTCCTAAAGGGATTTTAAGAAATTTTATTTTAGGAATCAAAAAATTTTAGGAAAATTAAAAATTCGAAAAAAAAAATAGTTAGGAAAACAGTTTTAGGAACCAAAAGTTTTAGAAAAAATAAGTAAGAATTTTTTTTTCTTTTTTTGTTGGAAAAATGGATTAAAAATTTATTTATTTATTTTTTTTTAGGAAAAATGGGTTAGGATTTTATTTTTTTTTAGGAAAAACGCGTTAGGAATTTATTTTTTTAGGAAAATTATTAGGGAATCTTTCCGAGCTAGAAAGAGTAGGGCTGATATCAGCGTCCTCCCCCGCCCCCCTCCCCTAAGTCTCTCTAAATCCGCCCTTAACCGAAAAAAGGGGGAAATTTTAAACCGCACGTATAGCTGTCCGGTTTTTTTAGCGAACGGAAGCCCCTTACATTTTTACAGAATAAATAAAAGGTACCTTTTTTTTTGGTTTCGATCAATGCCAAATTTAATCTTGCTTTTGAATGAGGAGATGTTCTCATAACTACATATTTTCTGTTAAAATTTTAGGATCCGGCATTTTAAAAAAAAGTATAAGCTATGATATGTTTCAAACTTATCCAAATCTGTTTTTTCCTAGGAAAAGATTTTAAAACTTGAAAAAATAGAATTTGAAAAAAAGTGGAAGCAGTCAAAAAACTAAAATTGATTTCCAACTTTATGATTTTTCCATTGAAGGAATTTTGAATACCCATTTTCTATTTTTTTTCTTTTTGCCAAAACTCGAGCTAATTATCTATGGTTCGCATATACAATGGCTCATGCTGCCTTGCTTATTTTACTTGCTTACTTGAATTTTTCCTTATTATTTATAGTGAACAGTTATTAAAGTTTAGACAGTGTTCAAATACATTAAAAAAAAAAAAAAATAATGTTGAGGGCACTATCTGACGACACCCGAAATATTATAACGAAACATTGCCCGAAAGCTGTGATATTTATCGGGAGGCAAACTCAAAAAGAGGAAAAACGACGTCGACGTCACTATGGAGACGGCAATCCAACACGAGGTTTGTCGCTTTTTTTCCTTCTCTCTTTTTTTTTTTTTTTTTTTTCTCCACCCATCCTACATTTTCGATTCCTTGGAGATTTTATTCCACATTGGAATTATCCCTAATCAGTCATTTTTTTTTTTTATCCCACTGGCAAATAAAAAAAATATGACCTTCGGTTGTTTGATTCTCTCGGAGTATTAGAAATAGCATGTCACACGTGCTTTTTTTTTTTTTTCTCCTAAAGCAGCTGCTTACAATATTATGCCAATTTTTTTTTCTGAACGAATAAAAAAAGCCGTAAGTGGTCGTTGTTATGATACCAATTGGGCGTCGTCGTCTTTTTATTTGGGTGGTTTTGATTCATGTATCCTTCTCTTTTGACATTTTAACTTATTATTTTATTTTAATTTTTTTTGTTTTTGTTTTTACAGAAGCGTTGCTGCAGAATCGGCCCTTGCCTCACATACCGAGCATCCCGGATGGATCGCCTCCTAGCCTCACCGGCTCTCCTCTGCCGCTGGATTCGGCCGCCAGGTGGACGTCGAAAGAAAATCTCCTGTCACAGGAGGAAGACGATCCGCAATTGTTCGTAGCTCTCTATGATTTCACCGCTGGAGGAGAAAATCAGCTTAGTTTAAAGAAAGGTTTGACTTTTTCTTCACCCCGTGATTAATCGTTTTCCATTAGTTCTACTGTTTTTTTTTTTAATTAGCCGCATCAATCGGTATAAATTCGTAATAATTTTCCCGAAATCCGTTCCAGGTGAACAAGTACGAATTTTAAGCTACAACAAGAGCGGCGAATGGTGTGAAGCACATTCCAGTTCCGGTCAAGTCGGTTGGGTGCCCAGTAATTACGTTACACCGGTTAATTCTTTAGAGAAACACTCCTGGTATCACGGACCGATTTCCAGAAATGCTGCAGGTTTGTAAATTTTTAAAGAAAAAAAGAAAAAATCCGAACGGCCAGCATCGTGCGTATACATAAACTTTGTTTTTAAGGAAATGACTATGCGTTTAGTGTGAAATTTTTTTTTTTGAAATAAGATGAGTCATGAAATTAGGATATTTATATGTGGGAAGGAAGCTACTCAACTTCATTAGTGGTTAAAAGGCGCCGGCTTTTAAAGGATGAGTTATTTCCGTTTCCGTTTAGCCAAAAATTAAAAATATTTTTTTTTTTTGGCAGTTTATTTGTAAACGAAATCGAAAGTCAATGTCGATAAGATTAAGTTAAGCTACATAATAGCAGATTAAAGATAATTTCTTTAAAGAAATAAAATCAAAGAGATTAAATCAAAGCGGATTAATTGATTGTATTAATCACTGACATTCAGGAGCGTGTTGTCAGGGGCGCATTAATCTTTTTTTTTTTTTTTTTTTTTAATTGTTTTAATAATACACAGCAATAATGATAGGGCGCAATTTTACGCCGAACATGTTCATCGAACAAGTTCAGAAAAAGCCTCATTTCTTATGGAGAGCGTCCCATACATATTAAGCAAAATTTTGGGTGAAAATGTTTGCCCAACAAGTTCGGCGTAAAATTGCGCCCGTAGTGGTCCGTATTTTTGTCGACATTCTTCGACAAATGGTAAATATAAGAGCAAAGTAGCAGAAAAAATCATACTGGGATATGGGGGCATATCCCTATGTAGGACTACGTCTTTGGGGTACTGTCCTAATATTGTTAAAAACAATGAAACGATTTAAAAAATTTTAAGGCATTTTTTTTGTTTGTTTTTGGCCAAAAATTCGAATTTTTTGATAAAAGTATAATTTTTTTTCAAGAAACTTGTAAAAGTTTAATGTCTTGAAAATTTACCAGAAATTTTTTAAGTCCTTGCTTTCGTTCATTTCGTCTTAATTTTACTATTGAAATCTTTACCGGTACGTATTTTTTTTTTTTTTTTTTCTTTTTTTTTAACTTTAACTTTAAACTGTTTTTACTGTTGTTCTACTTTATTCTAATTTGTTATTTTACTTTTAATTTTATTTGATCTCTCTGGAACCAAATTCTGTTGATCAATATAATCATTTAATAATAAAAAGGCCAAAATTTATAATAAAAAAAAAAATAGTCGAAATATTATTTGAAATTTAACATTTTAAAAGTAAAATTTACAAGACGTTTTTCTAAGCCCATGCTTTCGTTCTTGTCGTCTAATTTTAAAATAAAATTTTAACTTTAAACTTCTTGCAAATTTTACTTGAAAAAAACAGCGAAAATTTTAAAAAAAGTTAAATAAAATTTACAAGAAATTTTTTAAGTCCTTGCTTTCGTTCATGTCGTCTAATTTTGCTTTTAAGGATGTTCTACAGGTGAATTTGAGATTCTTAATTGATCGTTCTCGTGCAGCTTAAACATAGGGGAAACTTTGTTTATTTTCGTAGAAAGGTTTTTCCGCCTACAAAATTTTAATTGGAATCGAATAATTTTTTTAAAATTATGGGAATATTCCTCTTAACATTCTACACAACTTTTGTGACACGAAAATTCGCTTTTATTAAAAACTAAAATGTTTTTAAACTATTTACAAAAATAATCTTCAAAAATTGTAAACATGCTAATGGATTGTTTATAATTATTGGGCTTTTTTTTGGGAAAATCTCACAAAAACACCATAAATGTTTAAAGGGATCCAAATTTCATGTCACAAAAGTTGCGTAGAATCTTAAGAGGAATATTCCCATAATTTTAAAAAAATCGTTCGATTCCAATTAAAATTTTGCAGGCGGAAAAACTTTTCTAGAAAAATAAACAAAGTTTCGCCTATGTTTAAGTTGCACGAGAACGATCAATTAAGAATTTCAAATTCACCTGTAGAACCTCCTTAAAAATGGCCAAATGTGAAAAAAAATAGTCAAAATATTATTTAAAATTTTCGAATGAAGTTAAAATATTTTAATATTAAAAATTAAAAAGTTTTAAAAGCCATTTTTTTTTGCTTTTTTTTTGGTCAAAAAATTCGAATTTTTTGATAACGATATCATTTTTTTTTCCTGGCGCGAAAAAAACCTAAAATTTTTGATAAAAAAGGTCAAAAGTTGAAAAAAAATGAGTCAAAATTTTAATTAAAGTCTTTAAAGTTAAAATTTTAATATTAACACATTGCTTTAGCTCATATTCTTGGCTAAAGGAAAAAGGACAAAATTAAAAAATGCTGTGAACATTTTATTTAAAAATTTTATTTATTGCTTTTCAAAGTTTAAATTTTTTATATTAAAATTATTAAATACTAATTTTTGGTGCGAACTCCCGGACATAACCCGGACAGAGATATTTCCCCAGAACCGAGCCCCAAGACGTAATCCTACGTCAAAAAATGGACATCTAACATTATTCCCGTGTAATCTTCATTTTTTAATTTGTGGTATCAAATCGTAAAGCCATAAATCGCTTATAAATTGTTTTCTTGGGCCATTCCACGGTACTGTAAAAGAACGAGACTGTAGATGTTCGGAGATATTTCTGTTGAAACGGCCAACGTTTTTCCTCATCAAGGAACATCCCCTTGGGGTCCCATTAAATTTCATTTCAGATTTTTGGCAAGAGAAAACTAGGACAATGTTTTAATCTATTTCAATTTAATTAATTTACCGCCTTCTGTGTTTACGGAAAAAAAAAAAAAAAAAAAAATTCTTAAAGCTATTATTCAAGAAATTAAGAAAAGAAAAGAAAACATTCGAAAAAGTTTAAAAGGTTTTCTATTTAATTTAAAGTTTGTTTTATTTACTATTTTTTTTTTTTTTTTTTTTTTTTTTTTTTTTTTTTCAGAG
The DNA here is from genome assembly GCA_037577465.1 of Liposcelis bostrychophila. NCBI lineage: Eukaryota > Metazoa > Arthropoda > Insecta > Psocodea > Liposcelididae > Liposcelis > Liposcelis bostrychophila. The sequence goes on from CM075210.1 coordinate 13,670,148, forward strand.
TACCTTTTAAGTTCTGGAATCAATGGAAGTTTCTTAGTTCGAGAGTCGGAATCTAGTCCCGGTCAAAGGTCCATATCTTTGAGATACGAAGGGCGAGTGTACCATTACAGAATCAACGAAGACACTGAAGGAAAGGTAATTATAGTAGAAGATCATTTCCCAGTAGAATAAAAAAGAAAAAAAAAAAAAATTCATTAACCGAAGTTCATTTTTTTTTCTTCTTAGGTGTACGTGACAACTGAGAGTAAATTTAATACGCTTGCCGAATTAGTTCATCATCATTCGATGCATTCTGACGGTTTGATAACTCAGTTGTTGTATCCAGCACCGAAGCATAATAAACCGACTGTCTTCGCATTGAGTCCAGGTACATCTCGACCTCAACACATTATACCAAGTTAGTTTTGTACATTGGTAGGATTGTCAAGAGTGAGGCATGGCTTTTTTATCATCGATATTAATCTTGGATACATCATTCATGTTTTTTTTTTTTTTTTTTTTAATTTGCGTTTGCTTTTGGTACTTAAAGGTACCCGTGTGAGTAAAAGCATGGTCGGCTTGAATGATTATATGAAATATTAATAATAAAGCCCAGCTTATTCATCAATTTTACAAACAAAACTATCTCATTATGATAATTAATTTTTTTTTTTTGTAAATTAACATTCGTCGCATGATTTTCGATTTTTTTTTTTTTTTTTTTTCTTGGAAAATATTGGAAGTGATTTTTTTGTTTTAATTTTTTCATTTTGTTTTGCTTTTCAGAGCCCGACGAATGGGAAATGAATAGAACTGATATAGTTATGCGTCATAAACTAGGTGGCGGGCAATATGGAGACGTATACGAAGCCGTTTGGAAGAGGTATAACGTTACCGTCGCCGTTAAAACTCTTAAAGAGGATACCATGGCGCTGAAAGACTTTTTAGCAGAAGCTGCTATTATGAAGGAAATGAAACATCCTAATCTTGTTCAGTTATTAGGTAAAGAAATAAATAAGTAAATATAATAAGAATAAGAATAATAAAGTTGCCAACTTGAAATATATTGGGTAATAGAATTTGAAGGGTTAAAAAACGCCAGCATTTTTATTTGGTCCGAAGACTCTTTTTTTGATTCAGTAGAATTATCAAATTTCACAAAAGAAAGTGAATTATTACTCGGTGAGGTAAAGTATTTCAATAAGACTTTTCGCTTTCTGCCCGGGACGTAATTGGTCGAGTTGAAACTTACCCTTCGTTTCCCGTTGAGTAAGATATTATACCTGACGAAGATAACACATGTTAAGAAGTTGAGAGGAGCTAAAGTAGCTCAACTTTAACCACTGGGTAGAGAAAAAAGATTTCTTCCCCATCGTGGGGTCAATGTTATGCGTTATTTTGTACAATAACATATTTAAAAAAATTTAGTCAGAAATTAAAAAAAAAAAAATCATACGGGGCACATCCCTAGATAGGACTACCTCTTTGGGGTAATTGTCGTTTGCCCAAATTGTCTTTGGGGTAATTGGGGTCTTTGTCCTAATATTGCTAAATTTAAACAATGAAACGATTCAAAATGGAATTTTTTTTTGCTCGTTTTTGGTCAAAATATTCGAATTTTTTGATAAAAATATAATTATTTTTCCTGGCACGAAAATATCTTAAACTTTTTGATAAAAAAGGTCAAAAGTTGAAAAAACTAGTCAAAATTTTAATTGAAGACTTCAAAGCGAAAATTTTCATATTGATATTATTGCTTTAGCTCATAGGTATTCTTAGCTAATAAAAAAAGGACAAAATTAAAAAATGTAGTGAACATTTTATTTAAAATTTATAAGTTCTTGTTTTTGTTCATGTAGTCTAATTTTAATATTTAAAAAAAAAAAAGATATTTCAAAAAAACGGCGAAAATTTAAAAAAAAAAGTGAAATAAAATTTCAAGATATTTTAAAGTCCTTGCTTTAAGGCACTTCGTTGTCTAGACAAAACCGGCCGGTTCACCGTCCGGTTTAAAAAAAAAAAAGTTTTTTTAATTAATATTTTTAAACGTTAATATTGCATTAAATGGGGCGAAACTTATACCAAATTGTTCCTTATTATTAGGAGAAGTCGAATATACATGTTAAATATGTCGGTAAGCTTAAATTACGTCAATATTCGCAAATGTTGTTTACATAGAAAACAAAATGGCCGATGTAAAAAAACATAAACAATCGGTTCATTTTGCGAATATTGACGTAATTTAAGCTTACCGACATATTTAACATGTACATTCGACTTCTTCTAACAATAAGGAACAATTTGGTATAAGTTTGGCCCCATTAAATGCAATATTAACGTTTAAAAATATTAATTAAAAAAACTTTATTTTTAAAAAAACCAGACGGTGAACCGGCCGGACGGTGAACCGGCCGGTTTTGTCTAGCCAACGAAGTGCCTAACAACTTTCAGGTTCTTGTAAAAGTTAATTTTCTTGAAAATTTACAAGAAATTTTCTAAGTCGTTGCTTTCGTGCATGTCGTCTAATTTTACTATTAAAAAAGGCCAAAAGCTAAAAAAAATTGTCAATATATTATTTAAAACTTTCAAAGTTAAATTTTAATATTAAAATCATTAAATATTAATTTTTGGTTCGAACAGTGCGACACCGGACAGACAGATTTTTCCAGGACCGAGTCCCAAGTCGTAATCCTACGTCAAAAATTGTGTGTGGTCGTTTTGTAAAAAATCCTTATGACGCATCCATTGAAGGTTAGGTTAGGTTAGGTTAGGTTAGGTTAGGTTAGGTTAGGTTAGGTTAGGTTAGGTTAGGTTAGGTTAGGTTAGGTTAGGTTAGGTTAGGTTAGGTAGGTTAAGATTAGGTTAGGAGGTACCAGTATAGCAGGTACCGAATTTCAACAAATTAGTAATCCTTGAGCTTTAATAAAAGCAGCTACAAATAAATATAAATAAAAAAATAAAGCTCTATTGCCATTCGTCTGTAATAGGTATTGGCTTATGTCAGATTTTTGTCATACGTAATTTTACTACTAAAAAAGGCCAAAAGTTTTTAAAAAGGGTAAAAATACTGCATTTAAAATTTTCAAAGTTCAAATTTTAAAATTAAAATAATTAAATTTTAATTCTTGGTGCGAACAGTGCGACACCGGACAAAGATATTTCCCCAGGACCGAGCCCCAAGTTGTAGTCCTACGTCAAAAAAAAATTTTCCGCTAAAGTGGTAAAAGTATATTTCGTTTTTATACTCTTAAAATGAAAGGACAAAATAAAGAAGGATTCAAAAATTGATGTTTTAGATTTTTACACGGACAAACGTAATTATGTAAAAGCTACTTGAAAGCTCACTATCGTTGAAGAACACAACCTTACTTAGTCACACTAAAAAAATATTTTGCGTAGCAAAAAAAATATTTTCAACTTTTTTATTGAGTTCATTTGATTAGTAGCTCGTATAATCCGACTAGTCATTAGTTAGCTTTTCTTGGCCACTAGTTAATTTTTCACTAGACTCAAAATCTAATTCGTTTTTGACTGACTACCAGTAAACACTTTTCTGAATCAGCAAAATTGAATTTTTTTGGTAAGCACTAAAAAACATGCTTGACTAGCTATAGCTTATTTTGGGGCTTTGCCCCGATACCCTTGTCAGGGACTTCGCCCTGGATTCAAAAGGAGTATTGCACACTGCAAATACGTAAATATCAAGTAGAAAAAGGGGATTTAGAGGGGAGCCCCTGGACGGGGCTTTATTTAAGGTTTTAGAAACCAGGAAATGAACGAGTTTTTTAGTAAAAAATCAAGATACAAAGCAACATAAATGTAAGATCAGTTTTAGGTAGATTAACTATATAATTAGTGAAAGTAAATAAAAAGTTTAGCTACGTATAGGTTAAGTATCATTAAAATAACATGAGTCTAAAAAAATAGATAGCTAAAACTCATAATTACTCTCAAAATTATTGTTGGCAATCTTTGGTGTCCAATTTTCTGTTAGTTAAACGATTTGTGTATTTAAAAACGTTTTAATTAATTCCTTTCAGGTGTATGTACTAGGGAACCTCCTTTTTACATAATCACGGAATTCATGAGCAAGGGAAATTTATTAGATTACCTCAGGACTGGTAACAAAGAACTGATCAATGCTGTTGCTTTAATGTATATGGCTACGCAAATCGCTAGCGCGATGAGCTATTTGGAAAGCCATAGTTTTATTCATAGGTATGTTGCCGTTTGCTTTTCCCCTTTTTCAAGCGAATTTCATAATATTAAAATCGTTTTTTTTTTTCTTTTTTTAGAGATTTAGCTGCTAGGAATTGCCTCGTAGGTGAAAACCATTTAGTCAAAGTGGCCGATTTCGGTTTAGCAAGGCTCATGCGTGACGATACGTATACGGCTCACGCAGGTGCCAAATTCCCAATCAAATGGACCGCCCCCGAAGGATTAGCTTATAACATTTTTTCGACAAAATCCGACGTTTGGGCTTTTGGTATTTTGCTTTGGGAAATCGCCACGTATGGAATGTCCCCTTATCCCGGTGTCGATTTGAGTGATGTGTATCATATGCTAGAGAAAGGTTATAGAATGGAATGCCCTCCTGGATGCCCTCCGAAAATTTACGAGCTTATGAGGCAATGCTGGCAGTGGAAACCAAACGAGAGGCCAACGTTCCAGGAGATACATCACGCTTTGGAGCATATGTTCCAAGAATCTAGCATCACTGAAGGTTAATAAAAATTCTTTCTTTGCAGTAAAAAATTTATTTAATTTAAAAAAAAAAAAATAATTTTACGATTTTTTTTTTCGTTTTGCAGAGGTGGAAAAGCAATTACAAGGTGCAGTAACTCCGCAGATGCCAAGTAAAAAGTCTTCGCATTCTTCGCAACAGGTTCCTTTAAAATCTCTGAATGTAGGAAGTACTGGGAACATTCACGGTCTCATACAAACGCAGGAATCTCCCTCTGGTAGTCCGGGTGGGTGTTGATATATTTATTTGTATATTTATTTCTTTTTGGCAATATTAAAATTTTTACGGGGTAATCATTTTTTTCCTCTTTTTTATTTTTTTTATTTTTTTCCTTTTAGTCGGAGAAGTGGCTGTTAATAAATTAACGACGTTCGCGCCCCCTGCAGCAACTACATCGAATAAATCAATGGTTCAGATGAGAAGAACTACTAATAAAAGGGGGAAACAAGCTCCTGCTCCACCAAAGCGAACTAGGTAAGCTAATAAAATTTTAAATGGCTGTAATTATTCATTCCCATTACTTCACATGTATTATCGTTGTGCACGGTTGAATATTCTGCGGCCATAAATCAATCTCCCTGTTTTTTTTAAATATTTAATCATTTTTTTATTATTTTTTTATTAATTAATCACCAACGTTACCGCAGCAGAAAAAGAATTAGGATTTTCTCAAAAATGTTGAAAAAGTAAAGCCGAATTCAAAAAATTTAATGAATTTTTTTTTTTTTTTTTTTTTCGTTTTTAGTTTACTATCATCTTGCAGTTCCTTCAGAGATTCCACCTTCGCTGATCAAGATTCAAACGAAAATCCGTCTGATGAACATTCGCAGGATTTTAATGGTATTGAATTCATAATGCGAGGTATTTAATTATTAGTAATTACCCGAGGAATGCAAAGCTGTGGCGATGCGTTGGCTGTCGGATGTCTTCTTCCAATGAAAAAACTATCATATTGCCTCAAACTTGGAACTCAGAGGCAATAATACAAGCATTCGATTTTTTTCCTGTACATACATATTTTGCATTTTTTTTCGGGTGAAGGCTAATTTTTTTAAATGCCTGCTATGCTTAGCAAACTTTTCTTTGAAAAAAGGAAATAATTTTTTTTTTTTTTTTTTTTTCGGATTTAATTAATTTTAAAAAAAATTTTTTAGGGGTCACGAGAGATTTGCAGAGTTTATCAGCTGGTAACAAAGGAGATAGCGAAAGCGATTTGCAAGATCAGACGCCCGATACCGACGATTCCGGTGCACATTCCCACCCTGACCCACCTACCCAACCACCAATAGAATTACCTCAAAATTCTTTTAAAAGGGCTCCGATTATGGGAAACCGAGGTTTGGAGCAGAAAGGAAAGAAAGCGAGGACTTATCCTCCGAAAGAAACTGCGGATAATAAAAAGGTAATTTGTTTGTGATAAAATTTTAAAAAAATGGTTTGTTTACGTTTTTTTTTATTTTTTTTATAGTTTTGTAAATGAACTAAAAAAATTAATTACATGCGATTCGATTCTTTTGTTTGTAGCCTGTCCAAGTTGCGGCTTTAGAAGTCCAAAACGTAAAACGTGCCATAAATCGTTACGGGACTTTACCAAAAGGAGCTAGGATCGGTGCATATTTAGAATCGTTAAGACAAAGCGGTTTAAGCGGAGAAAGTGAAATGTAAGTAATTTAAAAAAAAAATAAAATAAGAAGCATATTAAGCGTGGGGAATTGTACCCCGGAGAGATCTGTTTAAGAGTAAGTTTTTAAATTCGTAAAACAAAAATAATATCAATTTTTATTTTTTTTAGTGATATTAAAGAAGGTGCTCCCGTTGACGAATTACCGACCGCTTCGTCAGTGACTGAAATGCCTCAAAAACCATTATCTGGAGCTTCAAGCCATATGACGAGGAGTAATTCATCCGGTGGTGTTTTAGGTATTAATAATCAGGCATCCCCAGCTAAATTTAATAGATCAAGAGGAGGTATAGTCAATAAACATTTGTAATAATATTTCGAATTGCATTTTATTCATTTAATTATTAATGTATTTTTTTTTCTTTTAGGGGTAGCTCGGAATAATAGCGTGGACTCCGGTAACAGTTTGCGAACTTTCCGGCCAGGTCCAACACAAGCGGGAGATTCCCTACGCACGGGGAGCCCTTCACGAGCTGCACCTCCTAATTTAGCCGATTTAGATTTTCCTCCACCCCCGACTGATTTACCGCCTCCGACTGAAGAATCTCCGCCTTCACCCGCTCCAGGGAGACGACCCCCTTTACCCTCATCTCCTAGGACTGTTAGGAATCAAGCTCAATCTGGTGATCAACTAAATAAAAATTCGCAACCTCAGGTAAAAAAAAAAAAAAAAAAAAAAAATTAACAAACAAATTAAAATAAATATTGTGTATTTTATATAAATATTTTTTATTAATATAGGTGGATACGAGTACAACCCATGATACGAATGTAGATGCTAATAGACCACTAGAAAATGCTGCCTCGAGATTCGGTGTGAGCCTTCGTCGTCGGGAACCTTCCAACGAATCTAGCAAGTCTGCTGAACCTCTGTCCCAACAACCGCAGCTATCTGAATCCACCTCTGTACCCGATAAATCGGAGGAGGAGAAAGAGAACATTTGCACCAAACCTAAAAGTTCCACCGCGAAACTAAAGGAATCCTTAGAATTGAAATTAGTAAGCATCGTAGCTAGGCTACACCGCATCTCTTTTTTAAAAAACTTAAAGATTCAGAAAAAAATTTTTTTTTTTTTTGTTCAATAAAAATTTTTAATGAGGGACTAGAAAAAATATGAAAAATTTTAAAGACTTCGGAAAAGAGCAAAAGGAAAATATCCAAAACGTTCTTCTTAAGAATGTTGAGCCTTCGAACAAAAATTTTGTATTCAAAATTTTAAATCAAGTTCCTTTTTTTTAGGTTGCTGAAATTAAAGAACGAGCCGCCAGAAGTAAAGAATCTCCTACCGCTCCCCCGGATTCGACGGATCGAGCCCCGATGTCTCCTGTGGACTATAAAGCAGGATTACGAAAATTTTCGACTAAAGAAGAAACGAGTGACCCTTTAAAAACCCAGTTAAAGCGAATCGATCCCGGTATCGTGAAAAAGGACGAATCCGGAACAATAGTTGATTTTAAATCCCGTTTACGAAAAGTGGAAATCGAAAAGAAAAACGAGGACGGTGCGGATGACGGGAACAGCAACGGCCAGGAAGACGAAGACAAACGGAAAAGTACGGGTTCTATAAATAGTCTTAAAAAGCTTTGGGAGAACAAGGACGGAGTCGAGGGACAAGCTCAAGTGAGTCCGAAACTCGGCCAGAAAATGCCTAAAGACGAAAAAGAAGGTAGCCCTCCTGATAAAAAATCGTGGCCTCCCCCGAACCCGCAAGACGAGAAGGATAAACCTACAGTGCCAGCTAAACCGTTGGTTAAATCTTCCAAGCCAGCCGTGCCGCCTCCTGCCAAGCCTCAAGCCCCTTCGAACATTTACGCTACCCCCGGAAGGACGGATCAAAACACGGAAGGGACGACCGTTAAAAATAAGGAAAGCGTTTTGGAAATTTCGCAAGCTTTAGAAATTAGTTTAGGAGCGTTAAAGACTGGAGGTTCGACGACGACTGCCGGTTGGTTGCAATTATCGGATAAGGTCGGACTTTTACATACAACTTGCCAGGGTTACGTCGATTCTCTGGGACCCCCGCAAGCCAGGTTCAAGTTTAGGGAGTTGCTTGTGCGGTTAGAAAATCAAGCCCGGCAGCTCAGATCCGCGGGGACTAGAAATTCAGCGGACAATGCTCACTTATGTATTGAGGTTCATAATACGGTTAAAGATGTTGTTAATGCTGTGTCCAGGTAGAAACGGCGATTTTTTAAGACTGTTATGCAATTATTATTTTTTTCCTGAAACTGCTTTTCCCCCTTCATTTTTTTTTTTTTTATTAGCGGGAAAAATTTACTCAATGATAAATGAAACGATTTTGTATTGTGCATGAAAAAGAAAAAATTGTAACCGCAAAAAATTCTAAGGCAAATGAATGGGCAGTTTCTTTGAATTTTGTTTCATTTTTTAGGGCTACGCTCGACTTTTAGTGAAAACGTTTAACTTCTGTTACAAAAAACTCATCAAATTTTTAAAATCGGTATTCAAAATCTCAACTTTTTAAATCCCAAAAAAAGTTTTTTAATAGCTTCAATCATATATTTCAATCGGTATTTGCAGCTACATTTTAAAGGAGTTTCAATTTTTTTAAAATCACAAGAGCCCGCTTACCTCTTTTAATTTTTTTAAAGTTGTTATTTTTTTTATTATTATTTTTATTTTTTTTCCTCATCGTCATTATTATTAATTATTTAATTAATTATTATTATTATTATTATTATTATTCCTTGTACGAATGAATATGTATGTGCTAGTCTATGTATTTTATATAAAATTTTATAACTGAGTGAGTAAAAGAAAAAAAAAAAAAGTAAAAACGAAAAAAAAAAAATGGATTAAAAAAAACCGTTGGTGTGTTTGTATAGTTCGTATTAAAAGTGAAATAGTAGACTGATTTAAAAAAAAACCGGGATCGCCATTCTTAAAAATAAAAATGTTTTGTTATTAAAAAAAATTCTCAAGGATTGCTTTTCCGGTTCTTTGTATACAAATTCTTTTAAATTTCGATAAGGAATTTTTAAAGGGACAGAATGGAAAACGATTTCAAAACTTGCCAAAGTCTTTTTTTTTATTTTTTATGTGATAAAAGAATCCGTACTTTAGGTATTCTCGAAATTCGGTTTTATATTTATTAAGAAAAAAAAAACAATCACAACGAATTTTTTTCGGATTTTCATGAAATAAAAGAATCCCCTAAAGAACACGTTTAAAAATTCCGTTTTTTTTCTGTATATATTGTAGATGCATATTTATTTTCAAAAAAGGGACAGAGTCAAATGATCGGATATTTAATTCGGTTTCATAGTTAGAAAACCGGAGAAAAAAAACCGTTGGTGACTTTTTTACGCTTTTTTGTTAAAATAAATCAGTGGCTACGGTTTCTTTTTTCTTTTTTTTTATTATATTATTTATTATCATTGATATTTAATATATTCGTTTTTTTAAATCATTTTGTAAGACCTGTTAAAACAGTAAGTGGCCAAATAGTAGTTAGTTAACAAATTGGAATGATTAAAAAAATGCGCGCCGTGAGATTTGATTTTTAGGAAAAAATTAAATTATACATTCATAATTTGTACAAACTAGTAGCTTGAATAAAACTTAATTTTCCAAATATTTATTAAGTATCACGTTTTTAACCTCAACAAGTTCCTGTTAAATTTGGTCATCAAGAAAATTTGTTCCAATCAATGCTATCATTACGCCAAGAAGTTAAATTTTTAGAGATTGTTGCTGCAAAGATTATTTAACCCGTGGAAACTTGCACTTGAATTGGCTAATAGAAATTATAGGGGCGTAAATCAAAAGAGCCAGTGCTCAAAAATGCCACACTCGCAAAATATGTCATGCTTATCCTCTCGTCAAGACGAACAATTTTTGCAATGGGCGCGACCCCGAGAAACCCCCGGTTTATCAGATATTTAGGTTTAAAGGTTCCAAAATTTTTTAACGGCATAAAAATTTAATGACGTCATCAATTTTTTTACTTCGTCCAAAAAAATTTCCGATTGCGTCATTCGATTCCTCTCGTCAAGACGAACAAGTTTTGCAATGGGCGCGACCCCGAGAAACCAGCCGTTTAAGAGATATTCAGCCTTAAAGTTTTCAAAATTTTTTAACGGCTTAAAAATTTGGTGACGTCATCAATTTTTTTACTTCGTCTAAAAACATTTTCGATCGCGTCGTATTCGATTCCTCTCGTCAAAACGAACAGGTATTCCAATGGGCGCGAACCCAAGAACACAGCCGTTTAAGACATATTCAGACTTAGGGTTTTCGACGCTTCTGAATCCACTGGTGAAGCCAGTTTTTCGATCCGACGACGTCCGGAGCGGGTATTCCAGGAAAACCGGAGTCACTTGTGTCAAATGTCACTACCCTTTCCTTTTTTTTTTTTTTTTTTTAAAGTGTAGTGCCACTTTTTGCATCGTCGTAGAGACTTGGGTATACGCTCTATCGACTCGTCTCGACGGGACGAATCCAACGAACCTATCCGGAGCTTAATTGGACGATGTGAAAAATGTCACTACGCTTTTCTAAATTTTTTTAAAAAAAAAAAAGTGTAATGCCACTTTTTCCATCGTCGTAGAGACTTGGGTATATGCTCTATCGACTCGTCTCGACGGGACGAATCCAAAGAACCTATCCGGAGCTTAATTGGACGATGTGAAAAATGTCACTACGCTTTTCTAAATTTTATAGCGCAAATAAACTGTAGCGCCACTTTTTGCATCGACGTAGAGACTTGGGTATACACTCGTTCGACTCGTCTCGACGAGACGAATCCAACAAACCTATCCGCAGCTTAATTGGACGATGTAAAAAATGTCACTACGCTTTTCTAAATTTTTAAAAAAAAAAAAGTGTAGTGCCAATTTTTCCATCGTCGTAGAGACTTGGGTATACGCCCGTTCGACTCGTCTCCACGAGACGAATCCAACGAACCTATCCGCAGCTTAATTGGACAATGTGAAAATGTCACTACGCTTCCCTAAAAAATTTTTTTAAAATAAAACTGTAGCGCCACTTTTTGCATCGACGTAGAGACTTGGGTATATGCTCTATCGACTCGTCTCGACGAGACGAATCCAACGAACCTATCCGCAGCTCAATTGGACGATGTGAAAAATGTCACTACGCTTTTCTAAATTTTATAGCGCAAAAAAACTGTGGCGCCACTTTTTGCATCGTCGTAGAGACTTGGGTATACGCTCATTCGACTCGTCTCGACGAGACGAATCCAACGAACCTATCCGCAGCATAATTGGACGATGAGAAAAATGTCACTACGCTTCTCCCAAAATTTTTTATAAAAAATAAAGTGTAGTGCCAGTTTTTGCATCGTCGTAGAGACTTGGGTATCCGCTCTATCGACTCGTCTCGACGAGACGAATCCAACGAACCTATCTGCAGCTTAATTGGACGATGTGAAAAATGTCACTACGCTTCTCTAAAAGTATTTTTAAAAAAAAGTGTAGTGCCACTTTTTGCTAGTTTCGATTTTTTTGAACAAAAAATAGATCTCCCGGCTCGGAATCAACTCAGATCGCAAAATGGACTTCATAATCGGAATCTACACCCTCGAAAACCCCTTATCCACAAAAAAAAAGACACCTTACATTTTGCCCAAAATTGAAAAAAATGCAAAGGCTATATATTGCCTTTGTGCTTTTTCGATTTTTGACGCAAAAATCGACTTCAATAAAATAAGGATTTGAAGGTGGTTCTAGAGGTTTTCGACGCTCCTAAAAACAAAGATGAAACCAGTTTTTCGATCCGAAGACGTCCGGAGCGAGTATTCCAGCTTCTCGAGTCCGGAGGAACCCATTTCCACGGTTTTTAGAAAAAAAATGTTTTTGACCAAAATCCAAAAAAAGGGAAGTCTATAGCCTTTGAACTTTTTCGATTTTTGACGCAAATATCGACTTCAAAAAATAAGGGTTTGAAGGTCCTGAAAACAATGGTGAAGCCAGTTTTTGGATCCGACGACGTCCGGACCGGATATTCCAGGAAAACCGGAGCTAGTTTCGATTTTTTTGAACAAAAAATGGATCTCCCGGCTCGGAATCGACTCGGATCGAAAATTGGACTTCATATTCACACCCTCGATAACCCCTTATCCGCACAAAAAAACGACACCTTACATTTTGCCCAAAATCGAAAAAAATGCAAAGGCTAAGTTTTGAAGTTTTTTAACGGCATAAAAATTTGTAGACGTCATCAATTTTTTTACTTCGTCCAAAAACATTTTCCATTGCGTCATTCAATTCCTCTCGTCAAGACGAACAAGTTTTCCAATGGGCGCGACCCCGAGAACCCAGCCGTTTAAGAGATATTCAGCCTTAAAATTTTCAAAATTTTTTTGATGAATTTATTGTATTTTAGGGTTTTTGAAGCCATAGGGCTTCCGCACTCATTGTGACAGTTGGAAAAGATGTTTTCAAGCTTTACGCTTAGTTAACGCGAGATCCCCGCCATAGGAATTTTTACTTTTACAAAAAAATAATAATAATAAAAATAAATAAATTAATTAATTAAGAATGTTAAGTGTTAGTAGAGTGGAAAATAAAGATCAAAATTATAATGCCTTTTAAAAAAATTCTGTATCATAGTTTATTTGCTTTTTATTTGATATAAAACCGGTGAGCATTATATTCATCAATACCGTTTAAATATTACATCACTGAAAGCTTTTCCATTTTTTCAACTGGAGCTTCTATTAAAGCCTGAAAAAGAAATTTAGAAATTCAGTTAAAAAAAACAATGCAAGTTTTTAAGTAAGTAAGAAAAAGAAAAACCTTTACCTTTAAGGGCAGGTGAACATCACAATTCTCAGAAATATTCAAAACGGTGCAATCACCCGGAGGTTCCTTCTCAAAATGTACAGCGGAACAAAGTGCAAGAGTTGTTATAGCCAAAACGTATTTTTTCAAAGTAGCCGCATCGGAACCAACAATATAAGCATCCGTTTTCGTTTTTGTCGGAAGTTTATTTTCCGATTTCGCAGATCGTATAGAATGCACAACCTTTTGCATAATTTCAACCTCCGCTTCAAGTTCCAAATCTCTCCAGGAATGATCTTCTACCGCCGGATAACAAGTCACGCATATGCTTGCAGGTTCCCAACATGATTTTCTGGGAAGCCTCTGGTACAATTCCTCAGTTAAGAAAGGCATGAACGGAGATAATAATCGAAGTCCTACGTCTAATGTGGTGTACAATGTGTGCTTAGCAGCTGCAATTTCGCTTGGAGTCCCATCATTTAAAACGGGTTTCAAGTATTCCTTCAAAAGAAAATAAAATAAATAAATAAATAAATGAATAAAATTATCTGCAGATTGTTTTGAAAAACTTACCAAATAAACATCACAAAGATCGTATAACCAAAGATTGTAACAAGCTGTAGTGGCTTTTGGAAATTCGTACGTTTCAAATCCGGAATTGCAAGCTTCTACTGCGTGGGAAATACGGCTCAACATCCATCTATCCATTGGGGATCTATCAGATGTGGGCTAGTAAACAAAACGTAAAATACACTTGCATTAAAAGATTTGTAGAAAAAACCTCACAAAGCATAAAAACAAAAGCAAATTCTTCGCCGGCCTACATCAGGCATCAGGCAAATTTTTCATCGGCCTTCATCACAACAGGCATTTTAATTGAATTTTTACAATCAACGCCATATTTACAAAAAAAAAAAATATATATACACGGCGGAACAATTTTTATGGCGGTGTTTCCTATGTTTACCTTAATAAAATCACGCATCAAAAACTGTTCCACCGTGTATATATATATACACATATAATATACAAACAAAGAATAATAATTGCAAATTAACATGCAAAATTCCATGCTTTAACAATCCAGCCTGGTCGTCGCCATGTTTAACATAAAGAATGTCGGTTATCACCCCCATAGGCCGAAAAGCTAATAGCGGCGGAAATTTTCTAGTTATTTTCGTGGCTTCGGGCCAGCCTAGCCAATGTTTTACAACTTAAAAAAAAAAAAATCATCTCTGGGCAAATGGAAGGTTCTCCGATTTTCTACTCAGAAAATTAATTTTTAGGACATATATCGTCATTCTTTTTTCCAGGGGGCCAAAATATTTGAATGCCCGTGGCTACAGACCTTTCATGCATTTCTTTTAGCTTCATGCTGTCACTTTCTTTTTCAGCTAAAAAATGTACAGTGAGCCAGCCACCAAAAAATTTGGGACAAAATCGAATTTGTATGCACTTACAAATTTTCAAGGGTGCTGATTTCAAATTCGATATTAGTTTTAACAATTCAAGATGGCGGATCCAATATGGCAGTCTCAAACCAAATTCTTATTTTTTTTTTTTTTTTTCCCGAAAAATTCAGTATTTTAAATAATTTTCAGTTTATACAAATTAAACATTTTTTTTTAAACAAAAACTAAAATAGGGATTTTGCGAAAGAAAGCACCGCCATTAATTAATTTTTTTTTTTTTTTTTTACAAAGTCGTGTCTCCATTAGCGATTTATCCGATGATCGGATTATCCGACCACCGGAAATACTGTACTTTCGAACACTAGAAAAAAACTCGAACTTTAAAATAAAAATGGCGTATTCGTTATTATTCGTTATATTTTGTTTTTATTTTTTGCGTGCGGGATATTAAAGAAAGAGATTTATTGTTCAAATCCGAAGATTCTACGCAAAAAATATCCCGCACGCAAAAAACATAAACAAAATACCGAATAAGCCATTGTTATTTTCAAGTTCGAGTTTTTTCCTAGTGTTCGAAAGTACAGTACTTCCGGTGGTCGGATAATCTGATCATCGGATAAATCGCTAATGGAGACACAACTCAAGTGCCAATTTTAAAAATGTTTTACCGTTTAAAAAATTTTTTTTGAAGGAAAGTGAGTTTGATTCCATAAAATGTGGTTAACTAACAATGTTTTTATGAATTTTTGATTTTTTGATCAAACAACTAGAATTTTGATTTTTGACCCAAATTTCTTGGTGGCTGGCCCACTGTGCCATAGCAAAAACATGGCGTCAACACGCGTCAAATCTCTCTGAACATCAGCCATATTTCTGAACATATTCCTTTCGCTTTTAAAGGTACTAAAATATGATGATACTTCCCTTATTATAAAAAAGCCGTTGATTACCCACCCATCCCAAAAATTTATAAAAAAAGCCCCAGTGTCGCCATCTATCAAGAGCTTTTAAATGTTTAATTTGGATTAAGTAGAGAGCGGGGGGGAATAGGCTTAGGCTATCATCTCAACAAAAGAAATAAAAAATTCCTTGAAAATCATCACATCATGCAAAAAGCTCACCTTATACAAAGAAGGTTGACTTTTTCCGTCACCGAAAAAGCAATGCCTATATACCGGATCTTGCCTTAAATAAGCGATGTGCCTCCACCACCGAGTAACATGAGGGAAATGACAATCTAAATCGTCGATGCTTAAACTGACGCCGTCTAAAGCGCTTAAAACTTGAGAATCTAAACACGTCGGAGTGTAACCGCTCAAATAACTTTTATCTGATAAATAATTGTTTAGCATTGTGAATATGTCTTTCGAATATGTGGTAGCACTCACTGTTTTGAAAAAATTATTATCGAGATTGTGGAGCAGTACATATAATGGCGGGGTGTTTTTTAATGAAATCTGAAAATTGAATAATATTTACATAGCGATACAAAAGTTTCTCCATTTTTTTTTTTACCATCATGCAAAGACCTCCCAGGATAGCGATTCGTAAGAAACAAAAAAAAAAAAAGAAATTCTCCCTGTTGTAAAATAAAAATGAAACTTACGGATCTATTGGAAGGTTTATAACTTCCCAAATTATTTAGAGCGAATTTCGTGGCGTTCCATAACTTATTGCAAAAAAATCTATATCCTTGCACTCTGAGGATATCGAGATTGATGTCTCTCGCTAAAATAAAAACAAGATTTTTTTTTTTAATTAAAACGTTTCCTAAAGAAAAATATCGATCCGTACCTTGAGTCATGTAGGAGCAAAGAGCGAAACGCAAAGCATCCGTCCCGCATTCTGGAATACCGTTGGGATAATCTTGTTTCTGACCGGCTTTGGCTTTTTCAATTTCCTTTTCGTCCAAATTACCGTCTAACAGCTGAGCGTGTAACTCTTCTAAAGTTATACCCCGGATTACGTCCATCGGATCGATTACGTTGCCAAGCGATTTGCTCATTTTTCGACCGTGAGCGTCTCTTACCATAGGATGAAGGTAAACCTCCCTGAAGTAGAAAATAAAATTAATAAAGTCCATAAAAAAAATATAAATAAATAAATATTAAGTAATCGGACAAAAGTCTTACTTAAAAGGCAATTGCCCTAACAGCTTCTGCCCGAAAAATACCATTCTGGCCACCCAGAAAAATAAAATATCGTGACCAGTTTCCAATATCGTAGTGGGATAAAATACATTTAAATCTTCCGTCTAAAAAAAAGAAAATCAAATTAGGGTTTTATTTTTCAGCAAGAAAAAAATTGGACGGTAGGGCTTGCTGACAGTGAAATGGGAGAATCACAAATTCATTAATGGAAACTTTTGACCTTATATATTTTAGCGGCTGCTTTCTTAATTTCTAAAATTTTTTAAATATTTTTTTTTGACGTAGGACTACGTCTTGAGGCTCGGTCCTGGGGAAATCTGTCTGTCCGGGTTCTGTGTCCAGGTGTCGCACTGTCCGCACCGAAAATGAATATTTAATCATTTTAATATTAAAATTTTAACTTCCAATATTTTTAATAATATTTTGACTATTTGAAATTTTAACTTAGAAAACTTTAATTAAAATTTTGACTAATTTTTTTCAACTTTTGACCTTTTTAATCAAAAATTTTAACTTTTTTTTCGTGCCAGGAAAAAAAATTATATTTATAACAATTTTTTGACCAAAAACTAGCAAAAAAAATGCCTTAAAATTTTTAAATCGTTCCTTTAATGTTAAAATAAATAATATTTTTTAATTATTTTTTTTAACTTTTGGCCTTTTTAAAAAGTAAAATTAGACGTCATGAGCAGGACTTAAAAAATTTCTTGTAAACTTTTCGCTGTTTTTTTAAAGTAAAATTTACAACAAATTTTCCAAAAAAATTTACAAGAAATTTTCCAAAACATTTACAAGAAATTAAAAGTTAAAATTTTATTTTAAAATTAGACGACATGAACGAAAGCATGGACTTAAAAAACCTCTTGTAATTTTACAAGAAACTTAACTTTTACAAGAAGCTTAAAGTTGCCTAAGCAAGGACTTAAAAATTTCTTGAAATTTAATTTAACTTTTCTCTTAATTTTCGCCGTTTTTTTGAAGTATTTTCTTTTTTCGACATATTAAAACGTAGTCCTACGTAGGGATATGCCCTATTGTCCCAGTCCGATTGTTTTGTAGGGTTTAGGCAGCTTTAGTTGCTTCCAATCGAGGCTGCATGACCCAACTGCTAGCCATATTTTACAAAGAAAAAAAAATTACCATCAAAAATAGGGTATTTTTAGGTATTTTTATTTTTGAAAATTTTTGGTGTAAAAATGAAGTATATGAAATAAAAAAATTATTTGTAAATATAAAAAGCATTAAAAAAAAATTTTTTTCTATGCAATAATTTGTTAAAGTTGGGATTTCAAAATTCTTAATCAAAACTGTCGGAATAAGCGCGGAAGTGTTCCTCTGACGTCATATGATAATTTGTCATAGAATGCGATGCTTTTAATGTTTATAAACCAAGCCACCAAATTCTTGAAAACTTTTTTCGGACAGAACGATATTAACATATGACGTCACAACGCTACCGCGGTTTTTCCGATGGTTTTGATTTACAATTTTTAACCGCCAACTATTACAAACAGAAAAAAAAGTTTTAATACTTTTTATAACATAAATAATTTTTTCAATTCATGTATTTTATTTTTACACCAAAATTTTTCAAAGATAAAAATACGTGAAAATACCCAATTCGGGAATTCATCAAATTTTTTTAAAACCGTAAAATAATGTTACGGAACTCCTGAAGGGTAACTCTAGTGTTGTCATTTGCTTTCCATTCTTTGCGCAACTGACAGTCAAATTTATTTATGTTCTGTCAGATACAAAACTGGCACTATTAGCTGCTTATCGCCAGTTGGCAATGCTGTCAGTCAAAAATTAAAAACCGTAAGCCAAATTAACGGCAATGCTATATGTACGAATAAGAGTCCAGAGTGTGCTGGTTGGGCTACAGTAAACTGCCAAAACATTTGAGAAGTTAAGAGGGCAGCTAAAATTTATGGTCAGCAGCTTCCAATAATATTATGTGATTCCCAGTTTCCACTGTCAGTAAGTGAGGTACAATCTGCACTATGAATAAATAAGCGTTTGTAACACACCTGATTTGGCCAACCGAATACTGAAAACGGGAAGAGTCCAGAAGAAAACCACGTATCTAAAACATCTTCATCTTGCCTCAAGGTAATTTTCGATTCATCCACGTTGAACTTTTTAGCTGCTTTTTTCAACGCTTCCTCTTTAGTTCGGCCCGATACCCAATACTCGTTGTCCGTTTCCTAAACACAATGAAATCGAGTTTTAAAAAAATAAAAAATAAAATAAATCGAAAACAATACCAGTTTCATTATAAAAATATATGTTTAATTCCCTCACCTTTCCTTTGGCATGCTTGAACGTAAATTAAAATTGTTAGAAATGATAACCCAGTTACACACCATGAAATGATTCCATATGAAAATAAATTATTTCCAATTAGAAAAAAATTAATTAACGATTAAATAATTAACACCCTTTAAAATGTAAAAAAAATCAAAATTTGTACCTTTCCTTTCGGCACGGATGGATCGTTAACTTGAATGAAATAAGCAGGGATACGGTGGCCCCACCATAATTGACGAGAAATGCACCAATCCCGGATATTTTCCAACCAACTATACCAAACCTTGACGTGGTAATCAGGGATTAATTTTAAAGCGCCTGATCTAACAGCTTCAACAGCGTTCGCCGCCATTTGATCACATTTCACGTACCACTGAGGTTTAATCAATGGTTCAACAATATCTTTCGATCTACTGCATATAGGAACTACCATCGGATTCTCAGTTGTGCCTCTGTACAAGTCCAATTGTTTTAAAGCTTCTATGATTTTCTTTCTGGCATGGAAACGTTTCATTCCCTAAAGAAAAAAAAAATAAGAATTAAATTGAGTATTTAATTTAATTAATTTTTTTTTTATTTTTTTACCGAAAATTGCCCGCAATCGTCGGTTATATTCCCTTCATCATCTATCATCGTTACTAGCGGCAAATTGTGGCGTTTTCCAACATCGTAGTCGTTATGATCGTGAGCTGGCGTAATTTTGACGGCCCCTGAAAAAAAAATATTAAAAAAAAGTTTTTACATTCCCTCCTGGGAAGGCGCCCTAAATTTTGACAACTAAACAACTGAATTTTTAAATTTTTTCTAAAAATGGAGTTTGCTAAATGCAAAAAGCTTAGCTATTTTCTTAAAAGATTTTCTTTAGAGCAGAAAAATAGTCATTTTAATTGATTAAAAAAAATAAGAGTCGATCATAATCCAAAAGTTCAAATTGAAGGACAAAATAAAAATTGAAAAATAAAAATGCACTCCTAATTTTTTTTTTTTTTAATGATTTATAATTTATTTTGTATATTATACATGCATTTTAAAAAAATTATTAGAGGCAAGATTTCCGGGGGGAAGGGGGAGAAAAGCTGAGCGTCCTATTTTCTAAATTTGCCCGCGCCCTAAAAAAAACCCAGTCCGTCTCTGGTTACAAACCGAACGGCTGTAGGTAAACATAAAAAAACAAATTTACACTCAGAAAAAAAAAAAAATCACCAATGCGAACGGGAAAACGCTTTACGATAAGACATTTTGGTAAAAATCATGTGAAAACATTAAAATTATCTTGTCATGAAACTACTTGTGCGTTGTCGCAATGCATTTTTGATTCGCAAGGAAACGTTGATGTTTTGTCGCAATACTGAACTTGTTCAACGCATTTTCTCTTTCTGAGTGTAAAAACTTTTGCTCGTCTTGGAAAGACGAATATTACGAAGAATCGAATGCGTCAAAAGCGTCATTTGAAATAAGAGCCAAAAAGAAGTGTCTTGAACAAGTTTTGACTTGCAACAAAACCTGAACGTTTGATAGCAAAACAAAAATGCTTCACCGCAACGGACAGATTGTTTTGTGACAAGATATTTTTATACTTTTCGCATGACTTTTAAGAAAATGTCTTGTCACAAGACAATTTTGTTTTCGCACAATTCTAATCTATTTTCTTTCCTAAGTGAGCTTTATTCCCTCTCAAAAAGAAAGATAAAGGGGGGGGGTCAAAAAATTAGACTGGGATATGGACTACGTAGGACTACATCTTTGTAAGTCGAAAAATTTGAATTTATGATAAAAATATCACTTTTTTTCCTGGCACAAAAAAAAACTTAAAATTTTTGATAAAAAAGGTCAAAAATTGAAAAAAATTAGTCAAAGCTTTAATTAAACCTAAAGTCTTCAAAGATAAAATTTTAATATTAAAAAATTGCTTTAGCTCATATTCTTGCCTAAAGGAAAAGGGCAAAATTAAAAACTGTAGTGAACATTTTATTTAAAATTTTTAAGTTCTTGTTTTTGTTCATGTAGTCTAATTTTAATATTTAAAAAGAAAATATTTTTAAAAAAACGGCGAAAACTTAAAAAAAAGTTAAATAAAATTTTCAAGTCCTTGCTTTCGTCTAATTTTATCGTTAAAAAAGGCCAAAAGTTAAAAAAAATAGTCAAAATATTATTTGAAATTTCCAAAGTTAAAATTTTAATATTAAAATTATTAAATATTAATTTTGGGTGCGAACAGTGCGACACCTGGACAGACAGATTTCCCCAGGACCGAACCCCAAGTCGTAGTTCTACGTAAAAAAAAAATCCTTAAATAACGCATCCATTGGAGATTAGGTTAGGTTAAGTTAGATTAGGTTAGGTTAAGTTAGGTTAGGTTAGGTTAGGTTGGGTTAGGTTAGGTTGGGTTAGGTTAAGTTAGGTTATGTTAGGTTAGGTTAGGTTAGGTTATGTTATGTTAGGTTAGGTTATGTTATGTTAGGTTAGGTTCCCTGAAGTAATGCCAAAAGCTGTTCTGGGGACAGATCAGCTGCCAGAGGTGGTTTTTTAGTCAGTAGGAGTCTGACACTACTCAAGGAGGAGGGCTCCGAAAACGGGTGTCCTTTGCAGGATTTTTCCACCTCGAGATTAAAAAAAAAAAAAAAAAAAAAGGTTAGGTTAGGTTAAGTTAGCAAGTACCGGTAGAGCAGGTACCGAATTTTAGCAAATTAATAATCCTGGAGACTCTAATAAAAAGCAGCTACAAATAAACATAAATAAATAAAGCTGTATTTCCATTCATCCGCAATACATATTTGGCTTACGTCAGATTTTTTTTTTTTTTTTTTTTTTGCGCTAATGGTGGCACTCCTAAATATTTATTCGACTGCAATATGCTTCATTCTTTAACAATATGGCATGCTGTTGCTCAAAGCTTAAGGGAAACTCACCTGTTCCAAATTCCATACTAACATACGTATCACATATAATCGGGATTTTCCTGTTGCAAAACGGATGAACTACGTATTTCCCGTGAAGATGAGTATAGCGCTTATCATCAGGGTGAACGGCAACAGCAGTATCACCGAGCATGGTTTCAACACGAGTGGTGGCCACTACTATTTCTTCATCGCTACCCTCCACTTTATACGCAAAAGACACTAATACACCGAATTCGATTTTTTCCTGATATCCAGGTATAGCAAGAAGAGTCCGACCAGCAAGCTCCCTTTTATCAACCTGTAATTACATTAAAAAATATAAAATCAAAAAAACCATTTTCGAATTCCTTTTTTTCGAACTTTAAGCTACGTCTTACAGAAAACCTATCTGGGGGATATTCATGTTCAAATTACAAAGAAATATAAATCTGATTAGGTATGTTCCAAAATATAGTTGTGCCTTACTAATTTTTGAGGGAAGCATCGATCGGATTTCAGATCATCCAAATATTACGTCAGCGTCTTAAGGGGAGGGGAAAGAAGGTACTTAAAATTCTGACTTTTACTGACAAGGGGGGAGAGTTTGTCCATGTCTAACGTCAGCATTTCATCATAAATTTTGTTTAAAGCTTTCATAATTTCAGCAAATATACCAGTCCATTTTTTAAAGTTTTGAAGGGGGCTAAAAATTATTTTCGGGCTATTCGGTTTACCGGTTAACAATTCCCCTCCCCCCCTTCCTCCGAGAAATATGCATAAAAACTTGTTTGACGTAGGACATGTCTTGGGGCTTCGTCCTAAGGAAATTTGTCTGTCCTGGTGTCGGTCTGTTCGCACCAAAAATTAATGGTTTAATTATTTTAATATTAAAATTTTAACTTTGAAAATTTTAAATGATATTTTGACTATTTTTTTTTTTTAACTTTTGGCCTTTTTAATAGTAAAATTAGTCGACATGAACGAAAGCCAGGACTTAGAAAATACCTCGTAAATTTTAGTAAACTTTTTTTAAAATTTTCGATGCATTTTTTTAGGTAAAAATTAAAAGTTAAAATTTTATTTTCAAACGAGAGCATGGAGCTAAAAAATTTCTTGTAAATTTTACTTTTAAAAAAGTTAAACTTCAAATAATATTTTGAATATTTTTTTTAAACTTTTGGTCTTTTTTAATAGTAAAATTAGACTTAACTTTTACAAGAAACTTAAAGTTGCTTAATTAAGGACTTAAAAATTTCTTGAAATTTTATTTAACTTTTTTTTAAATTGTCGCCGTTTTTATTTAAATATTAAAATTAGACTACATGAACAAAAGCAAGAACTTAAAAATTTTAAATAAAATGTTCACTACAGTTTTTAATTTTGCCCTTTTCCTTTAGGCAAGAATATGAGCTAAAGCAATTTTTTAATATTAAAATTTTAACTTTGAAGACTTTAATTAAAATTTTTACTAATCTTTTTCACCTTTTGACCTTAACTTTTTTTCATGCCAGGAAAAAAAATTATATTTTATCAAAAAATTCGAATTTTTTGACCAAAAACGAGCAAAAAAAATGCCTTAAAATTTTTAAATCGTTTTATTGTTTAAATTTAGCAATATTAGGACAGTACCTCTTAGACTTAGTCCTACGTAAGGATATGCTCCCATATGCCAGTATGATTTTTATGATTTCTATATTGAGCTTAAACTTGTTTTCTTTCTCAACAGTAATAACTACCGGTAAACCGAAACATATTTTTTTTGTCGGCTCTGCAAAAGCCTAAAAAAAGTAAAATGGAATTTTATTTAAAATGATAGGTAAAAGCTTCAAACAAAATTTACGGTAAATGATGACGTCAAAGATTTATTTATTTATTGAACCGAACAAGCATAATATTTGCAATTTTTTCTGTTTTATGGTTTCAAAAAATTAATGTGCACAAATTATGCAAAAATCATGCATATCCAGATTTTTATACATAAAAAAGTAATGCATAAACTTTTGGAAAAATTATGCCAGTCCAAATTTTTCTATTTAAATGGTACAGAAATAGTAGATTTTTTACATACATTTTTTGTATTTTTTTGCAAAAATCTTACATACGTTTTGGATCATTTTTACGTACGGGGAGAAGGGGAAAAGATCGAAATTGTCCATTTTGCTGACTTAATATTTGAATGTCCCCTTTTAGCTGTTATTTTATCTCAGTGTGCCACCTTGTTCACTGGCCTGGTACCGATCATTCAGTGATCTTTTCCTATAATAGCGATCAACTCTCCATTAGCAAACTCTTTGTCCGAACAATTCAAGACAGGGAGCTTTAAAACCGATCGATATCGTTTCCCATTTTTCAACGCTTTGCTAATTTTCCGAATTGAGAAGAGAAAAAAAAAAAGAAATAAAAATAAAATCCAACTCTTGTTCACAATCAAAAAGATAATAAAAAAAGAAGAAAAAAAAAAACAAGTTGATTACTTGAAAAGTTCTTTTCAAAGTGATTGAATGTAACTGTCACAATAATCACCTGTACTTTTTACGATCAAGGCTTTTATTAACTCTCATTCAAAAAAAGAAGAAGAAAGAGGAGGAAAAAAAAAAAAAAAAAATAAGAGATATTAAGACGGTTTCAAAACGATTCACAACCAGAATTTTATTTTCTTCTTTCACCTTATCCTTACCTCGATGTCAGAAATGGCGGATTTCAACGTGCAAGACCAATTCACAAGTCGGGTGCTCCTGTAAATGATTCCCTCTTCGTGAAGTCTTACAAAAGCCTCGGTCACAGCTGCACACAGCTTCGGATCCATCGTAAAGGAATAACGGTCCCAATCTACGGAGGATCCCAAACGTCGAAGCTGTTGGGTAATCCGATCTCCTTTCCTGGAAAATTGATGATTACAGTCGTATATAAATTCCGATAATTTATCACTATCGTACATGTACAGAGGAAACAATAAAATACAGAGAGAAAAAAAATGGAAAAAGTAAATCAATAAGCGAAGGAAATAGTATAAAAAAAAAAAATTCAGCGCTCAGTATATTTCATTAAAAAACTATTACTCTCTTCGGAAACGATGAAGTTCGACCTTTTCACAAAAAAAAGCACTTAGGAAATCATTAAGGATTGTTCCGCGACCTCTTTTCCAGCATTTATTGAATAGGTAACCCAATTATTAAATTTTTTTTCTCGAGTCCATTTTTTTTTTTCAGATCGGTTTTCATTCCCTACCTATGCAGAATCTATAAAATCGTTCTATTGTCCTTTTGCAGACAAAAGAAAATTTCATATAACAGTAAGTCTTCCAGCATTTACCTCTTTAAGAGCCCAATAATATCGAAAAATCAGCTCGAAAAATGATCTCAAACGGTAAAATTTTTATTTTTTTCTCGAGCTTTGGTTTGGATTCAATTTTGAGTTTAGGTATGTTTTTAAATTTTACGCCCCGTTTGTAAAATTGCCCAGTTCATGAACTGAAATAAAATGAAATGAAACTTAACTAACCTAACCTAACCAAATCTCGTACATGGTCAAAAAAATTAAAAAATTACCCAGTTCATGAACTGGACAAAAAAATTGCCATTTCATGAAGTGGACAAATAAATTAAGAGTTCATGAACTGGCCAAAAAATTGCACAGTTCATGAACTGGACGAAAAAATTGCCAATTCATGAACTGGACAAAAACTTGCCGGTTCATGAACTGGACGAAAAAAATTGCCAGTTCAACATTGAACATCATTCAATGGACAAAAAAATTATAGTTCATGAACTGGACTAGAAAATAGCCCGTTCATGAAGTGGACAAAAAAATGGCCAGTTTATGAACTGGAGACATAAATTGCCTGTTCATGCACTGCTCTCTGAATATATTATTTTCAGTTTTTGTATCTCTAAGCCTTTAAATCCCATAAGAAGTTAAGAGGAGGCTTCAGATATTTATTTAAATATACCAAAATAAATTTCCATGGCTTAGAACTTTTTTTTTTTTGGAGATACAAATTAGAAATCTGGCTTCGTAGCGAACTTCATAGTGATACTGGCATCTTTCCTTCAAAATTTCAGATTCTCAGGTTGTAAAGAAACTCCGGAAAACGCTTTGGAAAATATATTCCCGAAATTTATTTTTGAAAACGTTTTCCGGAGTTTCTTTACAACCTGAGAATCTGAAATTTTGAAAGAAAGATGCCAGTATGAATATAAAGTTCGCTACGAAGTCAGATTTTTAATTTGTATCTCCAAAAAAAAGTTTTAGGCCAGGGAAATTTATTTTGGTATATTTAAATAAATATCTGAAGCCTTCTCTTAACTTATTCGTTATTCGCGGATTCGCTGTCTCCAAGTGTTTTTTCCATTTTTTTGGAACGTAATTCCCGCGAACAACGAGGGAGACCTGTAATGACCATTTAGGATCAAATGTTATAGCATGCTCTCAACAAAATGTTTCTTTAGCCCGAAAAAAAAGCTTTTTATCTTTCTCTACTGGCTAATGCTATTTAAAATTTTCGTAGCAATTTCTCCGAGTCCATAGTGAAATGGTAACATATATGAATATACATTTAAAAGTGTTCGTTGTGATCGCACGGTTTTATCGAATTTAAATAAATAAAACACTTTAATAAATTTTCTCTAGTCATTTAAAGAGATTCGCTTTTTTTTTTCTCTTATTTTAATAGAAGTAGACTGTATCTAGACAATTTCACACGTGTAAAAGTGATATCCGAGAATTGTAATTGGTGTTGTGGGAGTCTTGTGGAGTGGAGTACAGTAATAGTTGTTTGTGACATCTTTGAGCGTAAGCCAAGTCAGTTTTACTCGCCAGAGGCCTATAATAGTACGACACACTATTTAATTGCCCCATTTTTTTTTCTACTTCACACTAGATGTTTAAGTGACATTACTTCTTTCAATAAATCTATGAAACCAACGTCGAACATCAGTAGAAAAAAAAAAATAAAATAACGTTAATCACGCAATAAAAATAAATTTAACCTCAAATAGATCCAAACAGAGCAACAACAAATATAATTGAATTTCATTGCAGTCATTTTTTCCAAACTTTTTTTTTCCTCTTTAATTCCGAAAACGAATAAATTCGCAAGTGAAATGTAATTTCCTCACACATGGTAATCCCGTAATAAATCCGGTTTCCAGTTTAACACAGCCGATCCAAAGATCGTATCAATCTCTTTCACACTCTCCCATCTTCCATAATTGCGTGGATTAATAAAAGTCACCGATACCTGTCACGAATTGAAATGACTGAATAAACGTCCAACTTCAGCGAAGCCCATTCAAAAAACATCCAACGCAAAAAGTTGGGAATTTCCAAAACCTCAATCCGGACTGATGTTTGAGACTCAGGAAGGGTATAATTTCCCGTATAATTTTTCTCCTTTGTTTGTTTTGATTTATTGCAAAGTCTCCACCTCCTCCTCCTCCTGAAAACGATCGTTAAAATCTCTTACGTCCTCCCGATTGAAGACGTTCCTATAATCACCATAAAGCACGTTTTGAAATTTCTATTAAGATTTAAGATAAACCCAAGAAACAAAAGCTAACCGAGAAGACGAGAAATTCGAAATATCGAAATCCTGCGATAAATAATATTATATTACCATTTCACTGATTGACAATGGAACATTTATTCGCCTCTCCGGAAACTTTCAACATGAAAGCTCTTTGTTGGAAAAATCTTGAATGCAAGATTTCTAATGTTTACTATGAGAAGGTTTGAAGAAAATAACCGGCTAGTTTAAAATTTACAATAAGAGATAACTAATTTGCGTCAATAGGCAGTATTTTTTCCTGAGAATTTTGCTGAAAGACCAATCGCTACATCCGTGGGTAGCTTCCATTCCTGTGCACAAGAAAATTTTTTTTTATGGCAATGCATTTCACTTGTAGCCTTAAAATTTACTGCCTACTATTTTTTAAAAAAATACGAATATAGCTTAACGAAAACCGGTAACAGTTTTGAATCCGAAAAAGAACTGATCAGACTAAATGCTTTCGAAATCAAAAAAAAATATTAGGCGACCATATAAATGGAACAGTAAAAAAATATCGGTAGGGCGGTTTTTTTTTCCATAAAATTGGCAGCATCAAATTTAAATATGAGGCAGTTTTTTAAATAAATCGGCAGTGGATTAATCGCTTTTGGGGGGGGGGGGGGGTAAATTTTTATATTTTAGAGAAGTTGCATGGTGGCAGTCAATAATCAAAGGTCAGTAATTAATAATCAAACATTTTTAAGGTATCCAGCAACTTGGAGGGCCAAAATATTCAATTTGATTTTAAAATAATTCAGATTTAACTAAGACTGACTTTGGGAATGTCCTCGTTAAGTTTTTGGTGATCTTCCGAAAGATTTCCAAAATCTTATGTATATACGGTAGTCGTCGGGTAAGAGTAAATTGCTCCATATATAGATACGCCAATAAGGGAGTTACTTATTTTTACCCTGGTATCCAAGATTCGAACCTGGGATTGTGGCACACATTTTCCCATCAATTTTATCTCAAAACCCAATTCCAAGTAAAAAAAAAAAAAAAAAAAAAAAAAAAAATTCAACTCCTCCTTTCTACCGCCAATAGCCAAGAATCCCAGAACCAATCAGCAAGCCTTTGATAGGTCCAGACTCGCACTGAGAAATTCAAAAACAATTCAAATTAAAAAATTTCTTTAGCTGAACAATTAAAAATATTTGGAAAAGGCCCCCGACTAAGGAGGAGCACCTAAAGGGGTTGGAGTTGGGTCCCTTATCAAAATATCGTATCTAAACTGTGGCACATGTTCATCAATTTTAAGCCCACAACCCGATTCCGAGTAAAAAAATATTTCAAACTTCCCTTCAACTCTTATTAACACAGGAGGTCCCAGAAGCAATGAATACGTATCCGATCGGTCCGAAGTCACACCAGTTAAAACAAAAATTTCAAAAATAAAAAAATTCATTCATCCATTTTTTTTTACTGCTAATTCATATATGTTAATGCCAAATTATTTATTATACTGCCAAAATATTTCTTTTACTGCCAAAATATATTTTTTACCTTCCAAAACTGTAATACCAATAAAAAAAACGGCCATCTTATTTAAACAAATGACGCCCTACAATTAATAAATTACTGTCCCTTTAAATAGACACCAAAATATTAAAGTCAAATTTTTCCGGGAAAAAAAGATCTCTGTAGAGAAAACAGGAAATGCAAATACTCAAATCATAATAAGCATTTAATTTTGAGTGAATTTCAAACTCCTTGGTTTAAAGGTTGTGATAGCTCAGATAAAGTGAGATGGCGGAAATTCCCTCCTTCCGCGAAGCAAATTTCCCTCCAAATTTCTTCTCTTATCTTTCACCCTTCTTTATTATTTAAACTTGACCTGCTAAAAGCTCATTAGCTTTAAGACAAAACAAAAAAAAAAAAAAAGTTTTTTGCGGTTAAATGTACCATAATTGTTGGCTCTTTGCGGTTACGATACCGCAAGAAAACAAATTCACGGTTAAATTTTTGAAAAACAAATTTGATCTCTTCAGTCGGGCATACAGTTGATCTACTTCTCAAACCTCAAACTCTAACAAAAAAAGGCTAATGGGAAAGCAAAAATGCCTTGTGACAAAACATTTTCTTAAGAAGCATTTGAAAACCATAAAAATATCTGGTCAAGAAACAAAGTGTCCGTTGTCGCGAAGACTTTTTGCTTTTCTACGAAACATTCCAATTTTGCTACAAGACAGAACTTGTTCAAAATATTACGTTTTTCTGAGTGCAAAACAGGAAGAATAATATGGACACAATTTTTTCAATATTTTATATTACTAAGGAGCCAGGGTCGATTTGGCACTTCTGTTCAAGTAACGGTGGTTGTTATTTGCGAAATTTGAATTTTCGGAGGTGGGACCCCGTAACTTTTTTTATTTGTAGGAGATAAGTTTCCCTGAATTTTTTTCAAATTTTTTACTCGACGGAAAAGCGTGCCTCATCGAGCTTTTTGTTCGGAAAAATCCCATAAAAACCAAAAAATTGATTTTTTTTTTCTTTTCGTGAAAAACCGTCGTTTTCTATCGGAAATTTTGCATAAATTTAGAATCTGAAAACAGTTTTTTTGTATCTGGTCCGGTTTATGAGCTAGAAGCCAAAAACCAATGAAACCTGTGGGCTTAGTGCCTTTTGTCACTTGTCTCGATTTTTTCGTCTTATTTTGGCCTCTTGTTCAAAAACCGGACCATATTTAAAAAAGGTATTTCAGGTTCGAAATCTACGCAAAATTTCCGATAGAAAACAAGCTTTTTTTTTTTTATTTTTTTTTTTATTTATTTATTTTTTTTTTTTTACAAAAAAAAAAATTATTAATTTTTTGGCTCTTATGGGATTTTCCCGAACTAAAGGCTTAATAAGGCACGATTTCCCGTCCAGTAAAAAATTTGAAAAAAATTCAGGGAAACTTATTTCAACAAATAAAAAAAGTTAGGGGGGGGGGGGGGTGGCGGCACCCGCGAGAATCCTAACTTCGCAAAATAAGAACCACCCTACTCGCTATGGGGCCATTCAAGAATTACTGTAAGCATGATTTTGGTGAATCATCATAAAAATAGTTACGGGGTGGCACTTCCTCAAAGATGCTTATGTAATGCTTAAACGGTCCCTATCAATGAAGTAATGAAGTTAAGCTAAATATTTAAACGACCCCTAAGGAGGCAAAATGGGCAAAACCTTTCATTTTATATCAAAATACCCATTCAGTGTTGATGAAATAATCTTTACAATTCCATTCTATGATTCGATTATACTGTCCGAATATCAAAAATTTACTTTACTTCAGAAAAATTTACTTTACTTGTGAAAGTTTACTTTAGAAAACTATAGGAACAGACATAACAGTAAATCTCAAGTTAGAGTCATGTCAACTGTGCTGAAATCTAATCTAGAACAACAGTCATATCCAATATTTAAATTCTACGATCTATAAACCATGAATTCTGACCGTTTAAGTAAATGTTAACAACAGCTTAAAAAAAAAAAAAAAAATGGGAATCTGAGGAGTTTGATTGAGCGCCCAAAATAATCATATTCCTGCCATTTTTATTGTGGCACCTCGCCAAGCCACCTTAAAAAAATGTTTGGAAAAAATTATTACAAGTTCATTTTTTGCGATTAAAAAAAAAAAAAAAAAAAAAAAATCAGAGTATAGTACCTTTTTTTTTAAAAACCTAATAGCAAAAAGCACAAAAAGCACAAATATCAACATAGCCAACAAAACAGATTTCGTTTGTCAGGCGCACAATATTTGATATTGCACCGAGAAAACGACTGAATAAAAAAACCTTCAAAATAGTAGGTTTACGGGGTATTTTCCTTAAAATTTTCCAACGAACCGTATTATTGCAAAACCCACGAGTTACGCCATTCTTTTAGAGTTTCGTTAGATCAGCTATCTTTACAGTCAACCAACTTTGCCTCTAATCTAATTTATAACGCGAAAGCGAGAGAAGGGAACCATCGTCACAAAATTACACACTTCCAGATGGCTTCACCTCATATTCATATACTCCCTCCATACCCTAAAATCAAATTAATCGCAAAAACAATGGAAAACGATACTCAGTTTTCCTGATATTAAAAAAAAAAACGAATTTTCATCAAACAGAAATTTGTCATATTGGCGAGTAATATTCATCAATAAGTCTACTCGTTTCAATGTCAAAAGTCTTTGTCCAGCAACTGACCTGGAAGCGAAAAATCATAACCTCTGTATATTAACTTTTCTCATTTGTTTGTATTTTATCAAAAAAAAAAAAAAAAATGTCATTTACGACAAGACACTTTATCAAGTTTCCCCGTTATTTTCCTCTTCCTCTCTCTCCTTTTTTTAAAAAATAAAATAAATAACAAATTTTATAGAAAGTCGAAACAATTTTCTTTTCCTCTAATTGGAAGTTATCATCTTAACAACTTTGTTTTCTCTTTCGTTATTTTTAAAGAGCTTATTCTCATTTTCATCCCGTCTTATTTGCTTTTATATTTTCTTTCCTTTTCATAATTTCTTAAAATTTTATTTGTTGTTTACGTATTTATATATATATTTTTTTATTGCTAATATAAAAAAAAGGAGAGAAAAAAAGGATTTAGAGCAAGATAAATTACAACGAAGCGAAAAAGGATTTTAACTAAATAAGGAGAAATGTGCAAATTGAATAATGCAACCGGAAATTGAAACAGCCTCACTCGAGTCATTCATCTTCGTTTTTGATTGAAAGCTTTTGCAGTTGGCAACATTGTAGGCAACGCTTCAGTTATTATTTCTGACAAATTTAAATTTAAAAAAAATACATATGGTTTAAAGGTATTAGTTCGTTTACACCAGCAACCGGTTAGCCAAGCGATGGAAAATTGTATCGATTTTAAAAAAAATTCATTTTGTTTTCGAAAATTAGGTTTTTTGCAAATGAAAATGGAATTGGATCCAAATCGTACCAAATAGTTTTTTATGTTTCAGAGGCAAAGAAAATGTATATGAAAAAGGATTTATGGTTCCTAAATATGATCATTTTTTAAAATGTTTTCGCAATCAAAAAATCATACTGGGTTATGGGGGCATATCCTTATGTAGGACTACGTCTTTTGGGGCACTGTCCTAATATCGCTAAATTTAACCAATGAAACGATTTAAAAATTTTCAGGCATTTTTTTGATTGTTTTTGGTCAAAAAATTCGGATTTTTTGATAAAAATATACTTTTTTTCCTGGCACAAAAAAAAACTTAAAAGTTTTGAACAAAAAAGGTCAAAAGTTGAAAAAAATTAGTCAAAATTTTAATTAAAGTCTTCGAAGTTAAAATTTTAATAAAAAACATTGCTTTAGCTCATACTCTTAGCTAAAGGAAAAAGGAAAAAATTAAAAAATGTAGTGAAAATTTTATTTAAAATTTTTAAGTTCTTGCTTTTGTTCATTTAGTCTAATTTTAATATTTGGAAAAAAAAAATTAAAAAAAAAAGGCGAAAATTTAAAAGAAAGTTATGAAATTTCAAGAAATTTTTAAGTCCTTGCTTAAGAAACTTCAAGCTTCTTGTAAAAGTTAAGCCTAATTTTACAATTAAAAAAGGCTAAAAGTTTAAAAAAAACTAGCTGCCACCCCGTCAAAATTTGACGGCCCGTCATTCGTTGCTAACTGCCCAGTACTTCTTTATAAACGACATTTAAAATTTTACTTCTTTCGGAATGACTTCCAGCCTCAGATTATCGAAGGAAGAGGTTCTAGATTTGGCCACGTAGAGTTGGCCATGACTAAAAACAGTATCTGGCAGTTATACGCCGACCTTTTGGAAAGTTTGGGCTTGTTGAGTAATTGATTGTCATGTAAAAGGCAAGGCGGATAGGAAATAGACGTTTTTTGAATAGAAAAGGTGTTGATGAATCAGACGGTCTCAGGTCAATTTGAGGAAGTAGAATTCTTCTTCCAACTCTTTAATTATTTCCAATTCTAAAATATTATCAGACATATTTTTTACAATCAAGCGAGTCACATTTCAAAGCCTTTCCTTGGAATCAAAAATTTCTCAACAGAATAACAATAGCGCCTGGTTTAAGGGTTAAGGTATGAGGAGGCAATGACCCAATTTCAACTATCTAAAATTCTGTGGGATATTGGAGCATTTCTTGTTTTTCTTACGTGATGAGGATTTTTATGCTTATGTAAGTGCAAGAGGTACCTGATAAAAGGGCAATAATTTCGTTACTAATGATACTGCAATGATCGTTTATTATTAACAAAATCGTTATTTTAGGGAAAGATTCACTAATTGTTTTTGTCCACTCTTCGAGTGCCTTTGGTGTATTCTTTTACTGAACATCTTCCTGGTTCCCTCTTTGATCCCTATACCGATAACCCCAACTGAGAGAATTACACCCCCCCTGCCTTAAAGCGGTTTTATAGGTTTGTTGGAAAATAAAAAACTAATTGTTTTCAAATCAAATTTGGTCCCATAAATTTCGGAAATAATGTTAATTTCGGATATTATTAAACATTGCGGAGTGCAACGTCAGGCTGCTTTCAAAGTGTAGGATACGAACCGTCTCCGATTTTTTATGAGGACAGCGACCTCGATTTCTCCGTTATTAGCCCTCATGTTTCTAATTAGTCTAAAGGTCTTAAAAATCGGCCACTTTGGTGTTCGGTTCGGTTGTTTATCAGTTGCTAGGTGTGTTCAGTTCGGTTTTGGGGGTCGTTTTTCCGACTTTTCCGGAAAACCGATGAAAATTTTAAAAATCCCGACCAATTGGGCAAATCTACGCGTGAAGAGCTTTCGTTCAAAAAAAAGGTCATCAAAATCGGTCGGATAGGGACTGCAGGGCGACTGGAAATAGGTTTTGGGGGTGTTTTTCCGACTTTTCCGGAAAACCCGGGAAAATTTTAAAAATCCCGACCAATTGGGCAAATCTACGCGCCAAGAGCTTCCATTCAAAAAAAAGGTCATCAAAATCGGTCGGATAGGGACTGCAGGGCGACTGGAAATACGTTTGGGGGGGTCTTAGCGTTTTAATATAGAGATTTTAACTTCAAATTTCTTGTCAATTTTTTAGAAAATGTCTTGTAAATTTTACTTTAAAAAAAAGTTAAATATTTTACAAGAAATTTTCTAACTCCTAGCTTTCGTTCATGTCGTCTAATTATACTATTAAAAAAGGCCAAAAGTTAAAAAAAATAGTCAAAATATTATTAAAAATTTCCAAAGTTAAAATTTTAATATGAAAATAATTCAATATTAATTTCTGGTGCAAACAGTCCTCGGACAGACACCCGGACAGACAGATTTCCCCAGGACCGAGCCCTAAGGCGAAGTCCTACGTCAAAAAAATAAAAAGACATTGTTTACTTCTTGTTGTTGAAATAGTTCTCATTTTCACCGCTAAGAGCGCTGCCCTAGTCTCTCGGAAAGAAAATTTTTTTTTTTATTACTACGACAAGTTAGGGCCCCTAACCCATGCTTTTCTCTGAAAAATTAAGAAAACTGAAAGCTCTTCCAGATTCACATGCTGTTCTGATGTGGCTAGTTTTGGTCCGCCTGAGGAATTAATCCTCATACTCTATGATTTTCGAGAGCGTTCCCCTATCCGCCACCTGGGGAGGCGCCCGATGGGGGACTAGCCAAAAACCCCACACGGGTTGGTGGGACAACCCTGTCCCCAGCCACCGAAAAAGATGCCATCCTCCCAACGGCACAAAGTCACCCACCTCGTACGGGTCGACATAAAAATGACGTCCTTTTCATATCGATCCGCACGAGATGGGTGCCGTATGACGTAAGGAGGATTTTATCCCTCTAGATGCCTGACTTAAAACTAATTTAAAACTACCCTAAAAACTAACTTAACTTAAATCTAGACTTAAAACTACTTAAAATACTTAACTTATTTATACTAGTTACTAAGCTTAGCTTAAACTTAAATTAAGGTTGTACAAATGTACAATGTACGGCATTGGACATTCATACAATTTACAATATTAGATATTAGAGACAAGATTGTCTGTACTTTTCGACAATCTTTTGCGCGAAAAATGAACTCGATTCTGTTTTTTTTTTTTTTTAATGTCGTTTAACCGCTTTAAAAAAATGTGCTAATCGACAGCTTTTAAAAATTATAGGCTGTCTTTTAAAATCCCGTTTTATTTTATTATTATTATTATTTTTTTTTTTTTATTAATAAAAAGATGTGAGGGAGAAATAGAAATAAGAAAAAGATGAAAAGGTAAAAACTCCATAACCCAATACCGAGTATAAAACACCTATGCCCATGCCCATAACCATACCCATTACCATACCATGCCTGTACCAAACTCAAACCTCCTTGATGAAGCTTTTGGACTGCGTTGGCGGCTGCGACGATTCCTTGGCTGCTCCTGTAAAAACAAAAAAAAAAAAAAAAAAAAACAATTAAAAAAGGGGGGGGGCTTGGAGACCCTCACAATGGAGTTTATCTCCCGCGGTATGATTGTAATAAAAAAATTAATTATTTTAAACTGTAATGTTGTTATTATTATTATTATTTTTTTTTTTTAAATTAATATTTTGAGATTATAAAAAAAAAAAAAAATGCAAAAATGCAAAAAAATTTCGGATTTCCAGGCGTAAAAGGTTAAGACCTTCCGCATTGGACCGGCCGTCAGGGGAACCATGCCATTAGAGCGAGCCGGGAGCCTATCGGCTTTAACTGTGCATATATGTACAGCTAAGGCTTGCGGTGCGCCAATAACCTCGGACACCCAGTCATCCGAAATGAAACCCTGGAGACTCTCACTATGGAGCTTATCTCCCGCGTAATCCATGATCGAATCGAATAGAATACACAGCCTAATAAAACTCTGCAGCTCCAAGAGAGGGGCTGACTCCTAACTTAACGTTTCGGGGGAACTTAACACTAAACACTTAAAACTAATACCACAAGGCCAGTCGCTGGGTCGATACCTAGGCCTTCTACGATGGGAGACTAAACCTCCTGGTTTATCTCCAAGCCGGGCCGAAAATAATTATTAAAAAAAAAAAAAAATTAAATCCCGTGATTTTAAAAAAAAATAAAATAAAGCCCGCACTAAAAATATTTATAAATAAAAAAAAAAATAAAAAAATTACGATGCAACTCCTCCGAGAGTCGAAACCCGAATGACGCTAGGAACCTGAATCAAGATGGCGCTTGGATACGTCATGCGCAGACAGGCACGCCCTCTGTAATCCAATAAGGCGCCTCAAACATTTTAACTGTAAATATCTGTGAATCCAAAACTTATCTATTTATTTATTTATTTATTTATTTATTTACATATTTATTTAGTTCGAAAGGCCCTTCTGTCGTTAAGTACAAATCTTGTTTTTTAAAAAAAAAGTTGTAATAACTTTTCTTGAAAAACTTCTGCGATTCGCCGCTAGAGTGCTCTTTTGTAAGTCTTCGGCTAAACGCAACTTAATTTATTTTGATAATTTTCGTGTTTTTTATGCATTATTCGGCTGTTTAAATTCAATAAACGTCGATTTTACGTATTTTATTACAAAAAACGCGTCATTTTTAAAAAATGGTTTTTCTAAAGGAAAATGTGGTTTGAAAAAAAAAAAGTTATTATTTCAGGTTTTTCAATTTTTTTTTTAAAAAACAAGATTTGTACTTAACGACAGAAGGGCCTTTCGAACTAAATAAATATGTAAATAAATAAATAAATAAATAAATAAATAGATAAGTTTTGGATTCACAGATATTTACAGTTAAAATGTTTGAGGCGCCTTATTGGATTACAGAGGGCGTGCCTGTCTGCGCATGACGTATCCAAGCGCCATCTTGATTCAGGTTCCTAGCGTCATTCGGGTTTCGACTCTCGGAGGAGTTGCATCGTAATTTTTTTATTTTTTTTTTATTTATAAATATTTTTAGTGCGGGCTTTATTTTATTTTTTTTTAAAATC
Organism: Liposcelis bostrychophila; assembly: GCA_037577465.1. Taxonomy (NCBI): domain Eukaryota; kingdom Metazoa; phylum Arthropoda; class Insecta; order Psocodea; family Liposcelididae; genus Liposcelis; species Liposcelis bostrychophila. The sequence continues at coordinate 13,707,517 of CM075210.1, forward strand.
ACGGGATTTAATTTTTTTTTTTTTTAATAATTATTTTCGGCCCGGCTTGGAGATAAACCAGGAGGTTTAGTCTCCCATCGTAGAAGGCCTAGGTATCGACCCAGCGACTGGCCTTGTGGTATTAGTTTTAAGTGTTTAGTGTTAAGTTCCCCCGAAACGTTAAGTTAGGAGTCAGCCCCTCTCTTGGAGCTGCAGAGTTTTATTAGGCTGTGTATTCTATTCGATTCGATCATGGATTACGCGGGAGATAAGCTCCATAGTGAGAGTCTCCAGGGTTTCATTTCGGATGACTGGGTGTCCGAGGTTATTGGCGCACCGCAAGCCTTAGCTGTACATATATGCACAGTTAAAGCCGATAGGCTCCCGGCTCGCTCTAATGGCATGGTTCCCCTGACGGCCGGTCCAATGCGGAAGGTCTTAACCTTTTACGCCTGGAAATCTGAAATTTTTTTGCATTTTTGCATTTTTTTTTTTTTTATAATCTCAAAATATAATTTTAAAAAAAATAGTAATAATAATAATAACATTACAGTTTAAATATTAATTTTTTTATTACAATCATACCGCGGGAGATAAACTCCATTGTGAGGGTCTCCAAGCCCCCCCCTTTTTTAATTGTCTTTTTTTTTGTTTTTGTTTTTACAGGAGCAGCCAAGGAATCGTCGCAGCCAGAGGAGTCGTCGCAGCCGCCAACGCAGTCCAAAAGCTTCATCAAGGAGGTTTGAGTTTGGTACAGGCATGGTATGGTAATGGGTATGGTCATGGGCATGGGCATAGGTGTTTTATACTCGGTATTGGGTTATGGAGTTTTTACCTTTTCATCTTTTTCTTATTTCTATTTCTCCCTCACATCTTTTTATTAATAAAAAAAAAAAAATAATAATAATAAAATAAAACGGGATTTTAAAAGACAGCCTATAATTTTTAAAAGCTGTCGATTAGCACATTTTTTTAAAGCGGTTAAACGACATAAAAAAAAAAAAAAAAAACAGAATCGAGTTCATTTTTCGCGCAAAAGATTGTCGAAAAGTACAGACAATCTTGTCTCTAATATCTAATATTGTAAATTGTATGAATGTCCAATGCCGTACATTGTACATTTGTACAACCTTAATTTAAGTTTAAGCTAAGCTTAGTAACTAGTATAAATAAGTTAAGTATTTTAAGTAGTTTTAAGTCTAGATTTAAGTTAAGTTAGTTTTTAGGGTAGTTTTAAATTATAGTTTTAAGTCAGCCATCTAGAGGGATAAAATCCTCCTTACGTCATACGGCACCCATCTCGTGCGGATCGATATGAAAAGGACGTCATTTTTATGTCGACCCGTACGAGGTGGGTGACTTTGTGCCGTTGGGAGGATGGCATCTTTTTCGGTGGCTGGGGACAGGGTTGTCCCACCAACCCGTGTGGGGTTTTTGGCTAGTCCCCCATCGGGCGCCTCCCCAGGTGGCGGATAGGGGAACGCTCTCGAAAATCAGAGAGTATGAGGATTAATTCCTCAGGCGGACCAAAACTAGCCACATCAGAACAGCATGTGAATCTGGAAGAGCTTTCAGTTTTCTTAATTTTTCAGAGAAAAGCATGGGTTCCGACAACAATTAAAACTGATGAAATATAAGAACAATTAAGTCTTGTTCATGCATTTAAATCCAAGATCTGCATCTCTGAACATAACAAAACGTTTTGGCACGGTTTCGGTGCGGCTAAACGAACTAATACCTTAACAATACGCCTATAAAATTTAAAAGGAATTTTTTTTTTTTTTTTTTTTTTTTAGGTCAACAAGTTTAAATAAAAAAAATAGGTAAGAAGCTTTCTTTCTTTTTATCCATCACTCCAAAAACTCTCAGGTAAACAAAAAGCCAGAAATTCCAATTGATGGATACATTACCATTTCAAAAGCTACCATAACTCCCCCTTCCTTGCTCCCCCCCTTCCCGCGCTTTTCAGCTATTTCATTAAATTGAAAATGCTCTCGACTTATCAGATGAGCTTCTTTGTTCCTTTTCGACCACGCACTATTTACCAAAGTAGCATCTGCCAAGTCGGCAAAATCTTTTTTTTTTTTCTGAGAAGAAAAAAAAATGCTCTTTAACGGATTTACAGGAAAAACATCACTCTTAGAATTTTCTTTCTCCTCTCTTTTTCCTCTTTTTCCTCCTTTTCCTCTTTTTAGTCTGAAGATAATCACTGTTTATAAAATCAAAGAGCAATTTTTTTTTTCTCATTCTCGGAAAAAATAATGTTTCAAGGTATATGGTTTCTTTGAAAAAAAAAAAAAAAAAAAAAAGCTTTAAAAGCATACTTACGCATTTTTCCATTCCCACACTTTTTCAATGAATTTTTCCCGGCCTATATCGTGTCGCGTTTTCTTTTCTTCTTTCCACAATTTTTTCTCTACTACGACTTGGGTTGCTATGCCAGCGTGATCGCTTCCAGGTACCCAAAGAGTAGTTCTACCTTTCATACGGTGCCTAGAAAAAAAAAAAAAAGATTGCGTTGTTTACTTGAACAAAATTCAAACATCAATATAAATCATCTTTAGGTGTTCGGACTGGAAAAAAAGCAGCTTCTGATGCCAAAAAAAATTGTGAAAGAACCACGTTGTTCCCTGCTGTATTCATTGCGGAAGAAGCGTCATAAAGTGCTTCTCCAAGAGAATGCGCACTCAGAAAAGAAAATGGTTAATGCGAAAACAAGAACATCTTGTCACAATATATTTTCTTAGAAATCATGCGAAAACAATGAAAATATCTTGTTCGGAAACAACTTGTCCGTTGTCACGAAGCATTTTTGTTTTGCTATGAAACATTCCGGTATTGTTGCAAGACAAAACTTGTTCAACACATTTTCTTTTTCTGAGTTGCACTACTGCCCATGTAGGCCTAACCGAAAATAAAGTACCTCCATTTTGTAAACAGCTCAAGCTGGACCGTAGTTAACAAAAATCAGACGGGGGCATATCCCTACGTAGGACTACGTCTTTAGGGTACTGTCTTAATATTGCTAAATTTAAACAATGAAACGATTCTAAAATTTTAAGGCATTTTTTGCCCGTTTTGGGTCAAAAACTTCAAATTTTTGATAAAAAAGGTCAAAAGTGGAAAAAAAATTAGTCAAAATTTTAATCAAAGTCTTCAAAGTTGGAATTTTAATATTAAAACATTGCTTTAGCTCATTTTCTTTGCTGAAGGAAAAAGGACAAAATTAAAAAATGTAGTGAACATTTTATTTAAAATTTCCAAGTTCTTGTCTTTGTTCATGTAGTCTAATTTTAATATTTGAAAAAAAAAAAAAAAAAAAAAAAAAAATATTTAAAAAAAAGTTAAATAAAATTTTAAGAAATTTTGAAGTCTTGCTTTAGCAACTTTAGGTTTCTGTAGTGAGTAAAAGCTAAGTTTCTTGAAAATTTACAAGAAATTTTCTAAGTCCTTGCTTTCGTTCATGTCGTTTAATTTTACTATTAAAAAAGGCCAAAAGTTTAAAAAAAAAATTAGTCAAAATATTATTTAAAAATAAACTTTTTTAAAAGTAAAATTTACAAGAAATTTTCTAAATGAATTCTTTCGTTCATGTCGACTAATTTTTGAAATAAAATTTTAACCTTAAATTTCTTGTAAATTTTACTTTAAAAAAACAGCGAAAATTTAAAAAAAATTCTGGATTTTTCTTGGGAATTGGACCAGTTTTAGAAAGCCTGGAAATTTTCAAGGTGGAAATAACAAAGGAACACCAATTAAAATATTAGTCGAAGCTGCGAAGGATGGACATTAAATTTTAAAAAAAGTTAAATAAAATTTAGAAGAAATTTTCCAAGTCCTTGCTTTCGTTCATGTCGTCTAATTTTACTATTAAAAAAGGCCAAAATTTTAATATTAAAATAATTCGATATTCATTTTTGGTGCGAACAGGGCGACACCCGGACAGACAGATTTCCCCAGGACCGAGCTCCAAGACGTAGTCCTACGTCAAAAATAGATAGGAACTTCATTCAACTTCTGACTTCATTGTCGAACAAAAATTCTAACGGGAACTATTGTTTTTAAGTAAAAATAAAATCTCTTTTTTTGTGGGAGTTAAAAAATTTTAGAGAGGCCCGAAAACCTGAAAACACCGTCCAAAAATTTTTAAATGCTGAATGATTCATCATGCTGAACGATGACAACTTTTCCAGCCTATTCAAATTAGAAACCTCAAAATTTTGAAAATTCGAACCACTTTACTGCCAATGTTGAGGTAAGTAGCTTCTTGGAGATAACAACTTGTAGAGGATCGATAAGAAACTTCTTTCAGATCCTGACTTTAAACTTTCTATACGAATTTTTAAATGCAATTAATTTTTTTTCCATCCTATTATTCATTTAGCGAGGCAAAGTTTACATAAATTCGAAATTCTGAGAAAATGCACTCCCAGCAACTAAAATATAATAAATAAACGGGTCAAATATACATTATTCTCATACTATCTTCAATTATTCTTACGGACCATTTATATCCCACTTTTATAAAAATCATGGGAACCAAGGAAGGCTAATAATTATCTTATAACGCATGGATGTATTTTTTAAAAAAATGAAACTGAACTTTCGTTTCATAAAAAAAAAATTTTCACGACATTTCTGTTTTTTCCGAGATGAAATAAAATTCGAGATTATTTCCAACCCATGAGACCCGAGTTTTTTTTTTATTTTCTCCTATTGACGCCTGCATTAACTGAGTATACATGATAAGGATTTTTAGTCCGCCTTGATTTTTTTTTTCCTGGAAAACGGAAAATTGAAAATGTTTTCTGGAAAGGGGATTGATACAGTCGAGTCCAGTTAAAACGCATCCGCTAATAACGTAATTCCGGTTATAACATACAAATTAGGCCGGTCCCGCCGAATTCCCATATAAAACCATATATTATTTAAATTCGGTTATAACGTAGCAAAATTCCGGTTATAACGTATATATTTCAGCACAATTTTTTGAAAAAAATACGTTTTAAGGTCACTTTTTAAAAATTTTTGATGATACGCCAGCGAAAAATAAAAAAAAAAAAGTTTAGTAAGAATATTATTTTCTAAACGGCAAAAATGATCTAACTTTTCGTAAGGTATGCATATGGTTCAATCGGAATGTTTAAAGTTTCTACTGTACTCGCAGGCTGCTGTAACTTAGATAGTAATAAAAAAACAAATTTTTGCGGCTAAACTTGCGTTTTTACTTGAAAATGACCAAATCCTATTATAACGTAAATTCGGTTATAACGTAGAAAAAGTGCCAGCCCCTTGGATTACGTTATAACCGGACTCGACTGTATATATTTTACGACGGAATTTCTTGATCTTTTCCTTCTACACGAGATACATCATCGATGCTAACCATTTTTACCATAAAGCATTTTTCCTCCGTAAAAGTAAGTAAAGAACAAATAATGAAAATTTGAATTTTGCTCCTTGTATTATGCAAACAAACATCTTAACATAACAGAATACGAAGAGAACGGAGGGAAACTTAAAGCGACTTAAGATTCAGCGATGCGCATAAATTCCCAAACCCATCTCAAATAAAAAAACAAACAAGAATCATATTCGCACTTATTATTGTTAATTGCACGTTAAAGGCCATTAAAAAAAATGGAATGACTTCATGCTAGGTTCCTTGCCAAAACAACGCAATCGATTTTCTTCTCTTTTGACGAAAAAAAAAAAAAAAAAAAAAAATTCGTTCCGGAAAAAAGCGCTTGGTCCGTTTCATGCAAAGAAAATTAATGGGCTTCTTCAACACTCTTGTCGCTGTAATTTAAAACCTTTTTGCTGAAATTTTATGCTCATCCCATAAACCTTGGAAGCCATACTAACGCTGTCCTTGAAGAATGACTGCTATTCATATAATGTTCAATGAATTTTTTTTTTTTTTTTTATTTTTTTTCTTCATAAGTGGTCGCCGCCATTTAGGAAAATTAACGATCTAATAATCTGAATCGGATGCTTCAATAATGAATTTTTGAAAAAGTAGGTCGTTGCGGGGGTCTCTATCCTTCATGGAAGCCACAGAAAAATGAAAAAATATATAACATTCATTTAGAGTAATTAAAACGAATTAAAAATGATTAGATAGAGTCGAAATTAACGCGGAATATATATGCCATGTTCGATGGCACGGAAATTCCATTCTTTTATTAATGTCAAAATGTTTTTAATGAATTACTCAACCAGTTATTTCTGGTATATATTTTTTTTTTTTTTTTTTTTTTTTTTTTTTTTTTTTTTTTTTTACTTTTATCGTTTTTTTTTTCTCTGGCTGGGGTGATCGAAATCTGCTGATATAATTCTACAAACTACAGCTACGAACTACCGCCAAGAAAAAAGGCAGACGAATGCTTACAAAAAATAAAGTAATAATTTTTAACAAAATTAAATTGAAAAATACGAACTACAAACTACTGTTTTTAATTTTTATTTTTATTATATTTTTTTTCTTGTTAAAAATGGAATTAAAAAAATAAAAATTTGATCCATTGTGGAATTAAAAAATGCGATCTACAGCATGGGTGCAAATTCACTATGAATGTTGGACCAACATGTTGGTGCAACAAGTTGGACATACATGTTGGACCAACTTGTTGGAATGTTGGACCAACTTGTTGGAATGTTGGACCAACTTGTTGTACCAACATGTTTGACAAGCGAACGAATCGAATATTGCAGAATTTACTCCTAGGGTGCAAATTCACTATGGAATGTTGGATCAACATGTTGTACCAATATGTTCGACAAACGAAAGATTCCAATATTGCAAAATTTACTGCTACACCAAAATTTGTGAGGAATGTTGATCCAACAAGTTGGTACAACATGTTGATCCGACATCCCATAGTGAATTTGCACCCCTACGCCAAAATTAGTGTGGAATGTTGGTCCAACAAGTTGGGGTACAAAAAGTTGGACCAACATGTTGTACTAACTTGTTGTACCAACATGTTTGACAAACGAACGAATCGACTGTTGCAAAATTTACTCCTAGGATGCAAATTCACTATGGAATGTTGGACCAACATGTTGGTACTACAAGTTGGACAAACATGTTGTACCAACTTGTTGGGCCAACATTCCACATTAATTGGACCAACATGTTGGTCCATTTGCACCCTAAGGGTGCAAATTCACTATGCAATGATAGACCAAAATGTTGATACAACATTGTATAGACACTATGGAATGTTGTACCAACATGTTGGTCGAAAATTCCATAGTGAATTTGCACCCTAAAAAATGGAATCCAAAAATCCAAAATTTTAGATAAATTTTTCAATAATTTTTTTTTATCAAAAAACTTTGATGATCCTTAAAAATTTTTCAAAATTTTCAATGAACTTTAAAATAAAATAAAAGGTTTTACAAAATACTGTAGATTTTTGACGAATTTTAAAGAAAAAAAGGAAAATTTTTAGAAATTTTTTTAGATTTTGATAAAATTTTATTGAAAAAGGGCGCCACGTGGGCTAATATTAGGGCTTGGAGGATTTAGGGGGATGATTAACAATTTTTGAAAGGAACATTTTGATGATTTTTGATTATTGAAAAAACTTATTTAAAATTTTACTGTAAAAAAATTTTTTGAAAATCATTTTTTGAATTTTATTAAAAAACTTTGGTAAACATTCTTATAATATTTTAACTTTTTATTAAAAATTTTGATAATGTTTTGTGAAAAAGGTCATCAACATTTTTTCATACGAAGATTTTGATGATTTTTGATGGAATTTTATTAAAAAGGGAGGCCACGTGGACTAATATCAGGGCTTGGAGGATTTAGGGGGATCATTAACATTTTATGAAATGAAAACTTCGAAGATTTTTGATTATTGAAAAAAGTTAATTTAAACTTTTATTGAAAAAACATTTTTTTTAAAAAGCATTATTTGAAACGAACATTCGATAAAATTTTAGATAAATTTTTTCAAACATCATAGATGTTTGAAGGATTTCAAAAAGATGTCAGCTTTGTGTGGGAGCAATATCTTCCCTCGATTTTTTTTTTAAATTTTTGAAGTGTAAAGGGGAAATAAGAAAGCGAAAAAGAAAGATAAATAAATTAAGATTTTATTAATTCTGGACGTAGTTCTACGTAGTAGGGATATGCGATATGCCTCATATTCCCTGACTGTTTTTATAACCATTCGTTATTTTTTTTTTTTTTTTCGGCGGTAGTTTGTAGAAAAATGTTTTTTTTTTTAGGGAATAAAACGGATGCAGTAACGAAAACCCAATGGCTCGTTGTTACGCTTGAAGTACGTGAGAAATGCATTATGCACTCGAGAAAAAAAAATACATGCACTTAGACCATTCCAGCTAAAAGTTATATAAAAGTGAAAATTCACAACAAGCAAAAATGGATTTCGGGTTTATCATACGTTTTAGGATATCCTAAACCTTTAAATCATCCCGTCAGTCACTGGACCGTGTAGACCGTCCCGTCATATTCTAATTCCAAAATGATTAGCATAAATCACAAAGAATCGGGGACTTTGCAATAAAAGCATAAATTTAAATTCAGTTCGTGGACGCTCGTCGTTTCTTTTTTTTTTTTTTTTTTTCATACGATGGTAGCTGACGGCAATTTGTATTTGGCAGTAGTAGAGTTTCGGCCTTGAAAAATTGCGATAGAGGGTGTGGCTGCAAGTTAGTTGAAAGATCTGCATTAATGCATGAAGTTGGGGGACTTTGGAGTTTCGTCAATTTTTTTTCTTTGTCGGGGACAAGTCGATTTCAAAAATAGCAGAATGAAAAGTCGAATACTAGGCGACCGAATTATCAAATGACTTCTTTGTTTAAGATTAACCAGTACGGTATTTGATTTTTTTTTTAAAGACTGAATAATGTTACATGGACAAGGTTTTCCCTGCACTGCATTTCCGCGGAAGAAATTTCGACATGAAACATGCCTTTTTTAAAAACACTATTTTTTGTGACTAGGATATGACAGATATTTGGTTTATCAATTTATTTGACGGGATTCGGGAAGGGGCTTTCTGTTTTAAGATTCGAGTTCTGTACCAGAACTTTTGAACTTGATCAAGGGAACAAAGGGACGGAACGGGAAATTTTCACACGCTTACAAAGCAGCCTGGCCTCGTTCAAAGGTTCGTGCAGGAGCTGTTAACGGTAGCACCCCCTATAGTAACAAAATTGCACCCTAACAGGCACATGGCAAACATAAGAGCATTGAGGCTGTTTTATATTTTTACCACCATTTTTTTTCAAATTTTGCAATTTTTTTTTAATTTTTCCGTATTTTTCAATTTTTTCATTTTAAAAACTTTTAAAATTTTTTCGTTTTATTCAATTTCTACTTTTTTTAAAGATCAATCATTTTTTTTTGTAGAAATGGCTAATTTTGTCCTAAAACGTATGCAACTCCCTCCGAAAACCGGTAATTTTTCCTGAAATCGGTTCACTATATGCAAGGTGTTTTTAAATTGAACTGGGACTGGGACCAGACTGTTTAGCGTTTAGCCCCTTATAACCGAGTTCCTGTTATAGCCTTGGCTGTTATAACCGAGGCAGACTGTAGTTGAATTTTTCAACTTGCCATTTTTCAATGATTTCATCTTAATAAATTAATTATTCGATCAATTCCAATTCAATAATTTATTCAAAAGTTTTATTTATTTTCGTCTTCTAACAAAATCCTTTTCAGAAAAACCTAAATTAATAGCCTTTAATAAACCTTTAATAACACCATTCTTTTTTTTTTTACGACAAAGGAAAAAAAAAAATTAAGAGCGAATACTTAATTAACTCAAAATTAAGCGTTGTATCCTCAAATTACTAATTTAAAAGCTTTTAAATTAATTAAGCTTAATATACCGATTAATGAAATAAGCTAATAAACAAATACGTTAATTAATAATTTTAAAGAAAGTTTACAAGAAGTTAAAGCTTCGTTTTCCTGAACTTGACAAATTCGACACACCAACGAAAATAAACAAAAGGAGCCAAATATTTATGAACGGAATCCAAAAACCGTCAACTCCTCGACTACCAAGCTTAAGTCATTAATTTCATTTTTCATTTAAAATCTCGTTAGGAAAAAATAGTAATCAAGGGTCAGCAATCATTAAAAAAAAAAAAAAAAAAAGTATCCAAAACGTAGAGCTGAATCTAAGAAGATAGTGAAGAAGAAGAAGAAGAAGAACAAAAGAAAGGCCGAGAAGAAACTAAATCCTACCACTTACAGTTGGTTGCACGTGTGCGAAATTAAAAAAAAAAAAAAAAAAAAAAAAAAAAAAGGAAAAGGAAAAAAAAGAAACCTCAAAAGGCGCGAGCGTGAAAAAACCTGTCGGGGGAAAAAAAGGGAACGCCTACTTGTTTCCTCAGATATGGAGGATCGAAAGTCAGCAGTCGGAGATAGCAATTCTCGCCTGAAGTCGCAAATCAATAAGACTCAAGTATCCGATGAAAGCGAACCCTTTAGATAACAGGAAATGAACGGATTGATTTTCTTGATATTTTCAATTTCAATTTTCAACTTCCCCGATAATGGATTCGTTCAATTCAATCATATAAAATGGTCTGACCCCCTCCTTTTTTTTGCGCGAAAGGATCTCCCACTTAAATACCGGAGAGGGGGGGGGGGCACCTGAAACACGAAAAAAAAAAGAAAAAAAAGTAAAACGAATTGCTTACCGCATGCATTTCAAAGGTAAATTGATGAAATGAAAATTAAAAAGAATGACAGGGGAAAACGGGAGAAAAACTAAGCGAGGTCGTGGAATGAGATGCGTGAATCGGAGTTGCGGATGCTGCGAAGTCGAGTTTTATGTTCAGTTGGTCGTGTGGAGTCGAGGCGAATAAGCTCATGTACGAGAGCCGTGAATACAAGTGGTTTTATATAATCGCGCATGTCACCGCTTCTTTTAAAAGTTTTTAATTTCGAACTAAATAAATTTAAAAAAATTTAATTAAGATTCGGAAAAAGGTTTTCAGGAAAATAAAAATAAATTAATAAAACTAAAAAAAAAAAAAAAAAAACTGATTCTGTAAAATTTAGGTAAAATTAAAAAATTTAAAAAATGCCGCAAACGGGTCGCGAACGAATCAAATCGTGCCTCCGTTCGAACGCGTTAACGGTTTTAACAGTTCTCGGTGTTTTCGGAGGTGCAGCCCTTGGTGTCGCCCTTCGGGCGTCTCGAACAGAAAAATGGCCAGCTCGGGAAATTATGTACGTTCAATACATCGGAGACTTGTTCCTCCGAATGTTAAAATCACTTATCCTACCGTTAATAGTCTCGTCCTTAGTCTCAGCCATAGGAAGTTTGGATTTATCGTTATCCGGGAAAATCGGAGGGAGGGCCATTTTTTTCTACATGACAACGACGATCATCGCCGTCGTCGAGGGTATCATCCTCGTTATCGCAATCCATCCCGGCCAGGGGGATTCCTCCTCCATCAAAAGGGCCGGGACGTCCAGGAACGTGACCACCTCAGACACCCTTATGGATCTTGTTAGAAATATGTTCCCGCCAAATTTAGTCCAAGCATGTATATCGCAATATAGGACGGTATTAAAACCTCAAAAGCTTGCAAACGGAACTGTCCTTCCTATTTTGGAATGGGAAATCTCTCACGAATACGCAGACGGCACCAACATATTAGGATTGGTCGTGTTTGCGACAGTATTGGGAATCACCCTCGGTAAAATGGGGAAAGAAGGAGCTCCCCTATTAAATTTCTTCAGCTGTTTAGGCCATTGCATGATGATCATAACCGGTTGGGTGATATGGGTATCTCCCCTCGGTGTGTTTTTCTTGGTTTCCTCCAAGATCCTCGAAATGGAAAGTTTCGACGTTATAATCGGTCAGTTAGGAATGTATTTCATGACCGTCCTAGTCGGATTATTCTTTCACGGATTCATAATACTCCCCGCCATTTACACGGTGATCACGAGGAAATTACCCTTCCGATACATCGCAAACATGGGGTCGGCATTGGCGACCGCTTTCGGCACGGCATCCAGTTCCGCAACGCTACCGGTCGCGATAGGATGTTTAGAAGATAAAAATAATATAGATCCGAGAATAGCCAGATTTGTGATGCCCATCGGAGCGACCATCAACATGGACGGCACCGCCCTGTACGAAGCAGTTGCCGCCATTTTTATTTCACAAGTCCGTGGGATAAGTCTCTCACTCGGCCAGATAGTAGCAGTTAGTATCACTGCCACAGCTGCCAGTATAGGAGCAGCCGGAATACCTCAAGCCGGATTAGTAACCATGGTTATGGTATTAGACACGGTCGGATTACCAGCAGAAGACGTTACGCTTATAATAGCCTGCGACTGGCTTTTAGATCGATTTAGAACATCCATCAACGTATTGGGAGATTCTCTGGGTGCGGGTATCGTCAATCATTTAAGCAAAAGTGAACTTAGGAAGCATCCTTTACCACCGGGTATGTTGGATACCGATACACAAAACGGAAAACTTAACGCGGATCAGCAAGAAGAAGTACACTAAAGTGATTTAAATTAGAACAAAAAAAAAAAACTTTATTCAATGTGTTCATTTTTAAAAAAACTGATACAATGACCTAATTTATATAAACATTACCGTAAACATTATTTTTATAATTTTTTCTTTCTTTCTTTCTATTTTTTTTTTTTTCTTTTTTTTAATCGGACGAATAAAAGACCCTTTTTATTATTTAAAGCAGTTGGTCCGGTTCCAAGTGAAGCATTTAATTTTCCCTCTGAAATACTCACAATTAAAAACAGAACAGATAATCAGTTTTTTCCTCGGATATTTAATCAAAAAAATAAAAAAATTATTGGATGTGACATGTATGTGTTCATATGGAAAATATAATTTAAAAAAATAAAAAAAATAATAATAATAAAAGTAAAAATAAAAACACGGGCTCTCGTTCCACAACTGTAGTGATTTTATTACATGTATAGATATTCGGTCTCAGGATGATGCAAGTTTTGCTGATTGGAATTAAATTCTGAGCGGAAAAGTAAGTATAAAACTGGGCAATTTTTTTCCCCTTCCTTTCAACAAAAAGAGTGAAAATTTTCATTACGAAAATCTCTTTCCCATCGATACAAGAAAACAAAAAAAAATGAGAAAAAAGAATTCATTGTAACGAAGAGAAAAATAAGTGATTACGTCATCAAAAACGAAAAAACCAACTTAAGAAAAAAAAAAAAAAAAAAAAGGAAAAAAGAAGAAAGGAACCCGTTTTAAATTGGAATACATAATAATGTGTTTCTCAGAGAAAGAAAAACCTTTCAAATGATTCGAGAAAATGAAATAAGGAAAATAATTCCTTTTTTCTTCTGCAAAACGAAGGGGGAGAAAAATCTGATAAAAATTTCAGCGATATTTGGCCAAATTTAAAAAAAAAAGATTGTTTTGAGTTTGCCAATAACAAATTACATGCCACTTTAAAAAGAAAATTAACACTGCACAACCAATTAAATCCAATACAATGACCCAACTATTAACACGAAATCAAAAGGATAACCAACCAAAATTAATCGCTTAAAAAAAAAACCGGAAAAGCTTTATTTTATTATTTATACTGAAAGTTTTTAAAAAAAGTTTAAATACTTCTGAAATCTTTTATTTATTTTCGTTTAAACGCTTTTAAGCTCTGATAAAAAAAAAATTCTTTGTGATTTTGAGAAAAGAAAACTTGAATATTGCGATAGGAAAAAAATTAATTTTGAAAGTTCTCCGCAAACTTTGAAACGGTCAAAAACCGATTCAAAGCTTTAGCAAACATTCAGCTTTAATTACAAGGGATGATAGAAAGCTAGCAGGGTTTCCCATCTGGTAAAAGGACTACTTTAGATATAACTTAGGATTGTGGTTTGAACTAAAACTGATAAATCTTTCCTCCGGTGATCTTCCTCAATCGATTTAAAAGCATTAATTAAAAAAGGTTTCATTAAAAATAAAACTCATAAAGCGTCCTTTTAAGGGGGAGGTGGGTTAGTAAAGTAAAACGATACAAAAAAAGTAAATGTAAGTCAACATTTAGAAAGCTTTGGATAAAAGTATAAGTAAAAAAGCAAGACATTTATGCACGCCTATCGGAATAAACTTTTGGTTTATTAAGGTGACGTACGAGTGACTCATTTTTCGGAACACCCTATACTTCAAAAAAACACTAATATTAACGTTTTGGAGCCACATATCAAAATTCCGCTTCCGAGCAACAATTCTTATCAATCTTATGCACCTTCATAAAAAATTCCATATACCTGATCATACAGTACTTTTTGAAAGAATGTTTCTTTAGAAAAACCAAAAAAAATTATATTAAAAAAAATTACTTAACCAGAGACTTAGGTTCCGGAATAAAATTTTTAGGTTATTGATATAAATGTTTTTGGTTAACAAGATTGATCCCCATAGAATGAACATCAAGGCGTAGTCTGCTCATCAGGATAGAACTTGACCAAGTCCACAACATTTATTTTTTATAAGAAGAAATATCCTGGCATATTAAGCTTACCGTTTAAGAGGTTTTCTTACAGTGAGATTTTAATGGACTTGGTCGATTCCTATATCCTGATGTACAGAAATACTGACTGACATTTCCCTACCAAAAGTTTGATCAGAACTGACCACTTTTTGGTCGTTTTTAGTCAGAGAAAAAAATCTGATTATTCAATTTTTGCCATTTCTGATTTTTTACGATTATTTTTGATTATTCTTGATCAAATGATTATTGATATAAATGTTTTTGATTAACACGATTAACCTCCAGCTAAAACAAACATCAGGATCAAATTTGACAAAATTTTACGATTTTACGATTAAAATGCGATTTTCACGATTATTTTTGATTATTCTTGATCAAAAAAGGGTCAAATTTTTCTGATCAAGAACAATCAAAAATAATCGTAAAAAATCAGAAATGGCAAAAATTGAGCAATCAAATTTTTTGTCTGACTAAAAATGATCAAAAAGTTGACAAATTGCCACAAGTGCCAAATTTGCCATGCCAAATTTTTATTTCACCAAGCCAATCGCCAGCAAACGCATGATTTTAATTTGGGCCAGGAATTCAGGGTTAAGGCCCAGGTTTTTAACTACAGGTTCCCGTAGTGTTTCATTATAAATATTTGTGTTAACCGAGAATTATCCCTTTACATTTGGCTAGCAGTTACCAAAGCTGACAGGAAATTAGCGGATTAAGGCAACTGTTTCAAAAAATGTATGGTCCATCCACGGATTACGACGTTTGCTAAACAAAATTAAAATTTAGATTCAGACTAGCACTTCGTCTCCGGTCCGTTAATGATTCCTAATGTTTGGTAACAAAAGATCTTTTTAAGTATTAGGTATTTGACCCGCTTTTTTTCATTTCCGAATTCCCAAATCGATTTTTTTCTCTTTAAAGTGCGGAAAAATGAGTTATGTGGAAAAGCGTTAAATTTTCGTCTTTGAAAGCCTAAGTGGTTTAAAGGGAGGAAAGGGGGCTTTCAATTCAGAAATTTACAAATTTTCAATAACTTATTTTTCGGGGTAAGGGGTGAGAAAAGCGAGGATATTAAAACTTATAATCTTCCCAGAGAAATAATTTAAGAGCTTTCTCGTGTGTAAAAGAGCGGAAATCACGATAACATTATTAAAGTGAAGTTAGCGAATTTTACGCCTATGCCGTCGTCATTTGCAACATTGCCATTGCACTTGATAACTCAAGGAAGCTATATCTTCCTTGACGACATTCCCCATGGCAGCCTCCGAGATTTACTTCCACAAAAGGAAATCTCTTACAAGCGAATCAACATCCGGAAACGTAGAAAACGATATATAATCCTTTAATGCTCCTAACAATGCAGTGCAAAAAAAAAAAAAAAAATGAATACGTATTTGTCAGGCTGATAAGAAGCCTGTTTTTCTAGCTATACCGTGACTTTTAGTTGTCTCCCCAAATAAAATTTTCTACACCCCTCTTTTCCCCATGCAAAGGGAAAACTTTTGAAACTTTAAAAGAATTCCTCCTTCAAGGTTTCAAATAACATTTGCTGGTTACTTGTCCGTGAAAATTACGTAGTTAAAAGATACCAAACAAGTTACATATGTTAAACTGAAACGTGCTGAGAAAGAAAAAGAAAAAAAAAAAGTTAACGAAATCGAAACTTGCTTTGATGGATAAACGTCTTCATCAACGGTCACTGGGCATGACTCATTTCATTTACCCGCTCTTCTTCCACGTGTACTCTTACAACCGGCCTCGGAATCCATTATCATTATTATCTTGTTTCAATTTATTTATATACAAAATTACAATATATCTATTGATTTAAAAAATAGTAGGTCTAGATTTCTTTTTTGAAATCTTCTCCGCTTTTCAATTTCAAAAAAAAAAAAAATGTTTAATCGAAAGATTATTTCATCGCGTGTTACAAAAAGTCAAAAAAAAAAAAAAATATAAAAAAAAAAGTGTTGAAATCGCTCCATTTTATTTTCCACCTGTTGCATAACAACGTATATTCTCTCCTTTTAAGCAAACATGTTAGTTTCAACAAGTGTTTGATTTTCTCCCAATTCGCTTATTCTTTTCCCTTTCATCTTTTTCGTATGATAAGCATGAGCGAAATTCGAAAAAAATAAATGATCATTCGGGAAATAAGAAAAAAAAAAAAAAAAAAAAAAACTCTCACGGTCACTGATTTTAATCAAAGGCTTCATTGAACAGGCAAGAAAAGTGAGCAGCGCCGGGTGCCTTTTTTCTGATTATTTTATTATTATTTTCCTTCGTGATAACGTTCGATTTTTTTTTCTCCTGTCGGAAGATGAAAAAAAAAAAAAAAAAAAGAAGCGTATCTAGGTTTTGAATCGACCTTTACTGACCTTTTTACAGATAGCGAGCTGTCAAATTGGCATTGCCTGACTTTTTCAGATCTTGGCTTTTTTTTTTCCTATCTAAATCGCTTTCAATTTGCGGTTTCTTTTAAAATAAACAGCGGCGTTCCTGCGGCGTTTTAATTATCTTGTTAACGTCGAAGTTGAACACATCCTCAGATTGAGAATTTATCAGGGATGGTGATGGAAAAGGGGGGCGGGGAATTAACATGTCAGGGAATTGAGGCTTGTGTTTGGATAAACTCTCGTTCGAAATTACATCCCCTCCCATCATCCGTAGTTTTTAGTCCTTAAACTGAGGATTAAATTCGCCCGTCGAAAAAAAAGAAAACAAGTTCAAAAAAAAAAAAAATAAAAAATAAAACCTTGGCAGAGATATATGAATATCGCTTTTTTTTTTTTTTTTTTTTTTTTTTTTTTTTTCCGAGTCGCCAGGGTGTCTAGCTGAATGGAAATTGCGTCGGAAAACTAAAAGGGATTTTATATTTGATTTTGATGAATATTAATACTCATAGACGATGAATCAATTTCGGTCAAACACAAGGAAAAGATGTGAAATATTTTCGTGAGATTAATAAAAAGCATGAGATGATGATCGTACAATTCCTGACAGTTTCACTAGTTTCATTATTCGAATATTTAGAAAAGCGAATTCGTGACACTCGATCTTAGTTGAATAAATAATTTCATTAAAGTGATAGATTTGAAAAAAAAAAAAAAAAAAAAAAAAAAGTGCGATGTTTTTAAACATTTTCAAACGGACTACTATTTAGCAGTTTGTTCGTTAATCATTAAGTTAAACACTTTTTACGAGTCATTTTTATAGTCATCCTCGAATTTCGCATTGCAATAAATAATACTAGGAAAGCCTGTTTGTGTAAATTGGGATCTACTCCTTCAGTTTGCATATGCTGAAAAATTCAAAGACTCAAACGGTACTACCTAGGCAAAGACCATTTGAATAATTACAAATTCAAATGCTGTGCACAAATTAGCAAAACTTCAAAAATCCAAAATCGTAACACAGGATCATTTCTTCTCTATTTACTTCATTTTTCATCTGTCTAAATTAATTAATGCTCTATACTCAAATCAAATGGTACTGGTTAGAGGTAGTTTAAATTAATACAGGCCTCGAACCGGTTTCTGGTCTGAAATTTAGGGACTTTAGGGACCAAAAACATGAAAATTAAGGACCTTTTTAAGAACTTAAAAGTAGCCTAAAACTTGTCAGTTTTTTTAAAATTTTATGCACCTTCCTCTGGTTGCTTGATTTTAAAGGTTTCTGACATGACTAAACAACTTTTGAATTCTAGCAAAAAAAAAAAAAAATAGTTTTTTTCTTTTCTTCTTCAAATATTTTTAAATCTTCTATAAATTTTTTTTTAAAATTTTGCTTCGTAATAGTATCATGTTCTTTATTAAAAACGATAGAAAATTTTTCGTAAATGCGCTGCAGATTTAAAAATTATGGACTTTTAGGGACCATTTTTTGAATTTAAGGACTTTTAAGGACTTCATTTAAAAATATGGACTTTAGGAATTTTCAGGGACCAAGTTCGAGGCCTGTTAATAGAAAATAAAAAAGCAGGAGAGTCCATTCATTTACATCAGTTTCTACGTCAAGAAACTGTTTTGTTGTCCCGGAGCTCAAAAAATTGAAAGATTTTTGAATAATTAAGGAAAAGGTTACTGAAACCTAAAAACTCTAGCTCAAAGTTTCCCTTTTACAATTTTTTTAAAAAAAATGAAGGTATACTGCTATGGAAGTCTTGTTTGAAAGTTAAAAATCATTTTATTTCACTGCGTATTGATTCGCGACGAAATGAATACCGTATAGTGCGGCTGATTCTTTGATATTATTTTGGGTTAAATATTTTCCCACAAATGTTTGCGTTATACGGTTTAGCCAGAACAGTGGGGGTATGAGGATTTATTTACCCCTGATGTTATTTGCTTGGAGGAATTTACTGGAATACATGTTTTGAAGTCATGTTTTATTAGTGATGCCCACTGACTTTGTTTTGAAAATAGACATAAAAATTTGGTTCAAACGTATCGATCTCCGCTACTGAACTCATTCTCACTTAAAAAAAAAAAAAAAAAAAAAAAAAAATTACCTACTAATAAAACGAATACGATAGTTTCATGCGTCGGAGGTGAACTAGCGTATCTCCATCGTAAATATGATTGGAGTTAGTCTGTTTCGACGTTTCGTGGAAGTGTCACGTGACTACAAGTTCAAGGCAATATCAGCGTGTAAACGTGCAGACGCATGATCACGTGATTTTTATAAACACTCGAAACCGATTATCTCCAATCATATTTACGATGGAGATACGTTAGTTCACCTCCGATGCACGGAGTTGCCTACTCAAAAAAAAAATTTGTTTTGAACAAGTTCCGTCTTGCAACAAAATCGGAATGTTTCATACCAAAACAAAAATGATTCGTGACAACAGATGGGTTGTTTTCTGACAAAATATTTTTATTGTTTTCGCGTGATTTTCAAGAAAATTTATTTTTAAAACATTTTTAAGAATATGTTTTGTCCCAAGACATTTTTTTTTTCGCATTTTAATTTTTTTTCTGAGCGTCTGATTGCCTCAGACACTATTATCATATTACACTATTTTTTTTAAGTAACTAAACTAATTTTCGGTCTCTTACTCAGAGAAAAAAATGACTAATGCGAACGAAAAAATTCTTTGCGACAAGGCATTTTGGTAAAAATCATGAGAAAAAAATATAAATGTTTTGTCACGAAACAACTCGTGTGTCGTCGCGATTCAATTTTGCTTTTGCAACGAAGCGTTCATGTTTTGTCACAAGACAGAACTTGTTCAAAACATTTCCGAGTGCCCGCTATTGTTTTGATCTGGCAATGTAAGGGATCCCTTGATTCTATTGACGGCGTCAGTAGCGCAATTGGCTGAATAATTGCTGAACAACAAACAGACCGATAACTGTCAATAGTAAAAATGAAACTGTCAGCTGTGTAGACGAACTAACGATCCTTCAGACTCTTCACATCTTTACAATTTGTCAGCATTCTCTTTGTTCTTCAGCTTATTTTACTAGCTCTTCCGCTTAACAATTCTATGTGCGCATTTTCTTTCACATTTCGTTCTGGTCATTTTTATTCACCCAAATTCATTTCTTCATTTTTTGCATTAAATGACCGATTCGTCTTTTTTCAATCGACGAATTTCCCCTTATTTTCTAACCTAAAACTTCCTAAGCACTTGATTCGAGTATAAAAAAAGACCAACAATTTAAGAAAAAATTTGCATTTTAAATAAAACTGACTCAAATTGCTAGCTCTAAAAAATACAAAATTTTAGCTCCGTAATGCAATGTATATCTAATTACATATCATTATCCATATAAAGATTTCCTAATTAAATAAACCCCATCATAAACGTAGGCTTTTTTTCCTCTTTGCATTAGCGGAATCAATAAAAAAAATTCGCTTAAATAATTTTTTTTTTTTAAATCTAAGAGAATGGGCAAATAAAAAAGTTAATGGCAAACACGAACGCATCCAAAAACAAAATCTCTAACAAATTGTTTCTTTCGGGAACGTTTTTCAGTTTAAAACGTGTGAAAGTATGCAATGGCTTAGTCAGCAATTTAAATTGCCGTCGTTTAAAGCCGCATAATCGAAGTATCGTCTGCTTTAAAAAACGATTCACGTAGCGAAACCCAGGATAAAGTTATTAATGTAATTTATAAGCTTCGTTCGTCTGCTCTACAACCTCTGATGAAGCAACTCAAACGGGTTTTAACATTTCGGCCAAATATTGTCAAAACACTTTTTCCCCCTTCAAAAATTGATTTTTTTTATCCCGAGGAAAAAAGAAAAAAGAGATAGGAAAAATTTACATTCTAAACAAGTTTTCCTTAAGTGGAGGGGGGTAGCTTTAGCAAAATAACCTAATAACAGACTTTGTCGAAAAATTTACGGTTCAAGTAATTAAAAAAAAAAATGCAGATTGATTGATTTTGTTGCTTTCATTATCATTTATTTTTTTAATTTAAACGATTTCAAAATTTGGGTTAAAGGAAACAAGCCTAACTTTCATTGTACGAATTTTTGCTCGAAGAAAATCGTTTTCAAAATTTTCTAAAGGAGAAAAGGAACTTCGAAGAAAGACGGATCTTGCAAATGATAATTAATGATTACTATAGTGGGGAAGGGGGTAGAAAATCGCGAAAAGAAATTATGGCGTAATATTTGAACGGACCCATTTTTTTTTTCTTAATAATAAGAGAAAAAATTCTTTTCTTCATAATAAGTGCTTCACCACAACCGAGTTCAATATTTCCCGCTGATTAAATCCTTTCAGATTCGTCAATCGATGTGACAAATAATGGAATTGCTGACGTCGGGAAAAAAAATTTTTTTCGAAGGCTGATTCAGCTTTTTTTTTTTTTTAAGGCTTTGCTCATAATTTATTCATGAATTAATCCCGTTAATTGTTCCCGACGCGTTCCAGGATCTTACATCTCAGAACGGAGTGTCTTTTACCGAACGATTTTTTTTTCTAATTCACTAAAAGCTTCCGGAAATTTTTTCGCAAAAATAATTGTTTCCCTGACAAAAAATTAAAGAAACAAAACAAAACTGTGTTGTAAACACAGCCTCAATTATTCCCGTCCAACCTCGTTAAAGCTTATCTCCTTTTTTCCGAGGATTTTTCAAGGCCGTTGCTTACATCATGTCTCGCGCAATATATCACTCTTATTTTATTTTTTTACATGTTTTTTTTTTTAAATCTAATTTTTCTTAAATTATTTATTTTTATTTTCCCAGGGTTTCTTTCGAAGAGGAGAACCAGGATGGAGGACAAGATGTGTTGGACGCATGAAGACGAAAAAAAAAATCTATGCCTTATATTTTCCGAGCTTTCAGAATAAAAAAAAAAAAAAAGAAAAGCATCTGGGATCAAATTTCGAAAAAAAAAAATCGAGAATATTTTTTAAATTCTTTTTACTATTCAAAGTGGAAGGCATAAAACAAAGTTAAATGAACGAATAGAATTAATAAATTATTTAAATCACTTTGAGTAGGATAAAGTTTTCCAGAAATGTACAAAAAAAAAAAGTAAATAATGAGTGATTTATATTGAAGACCCTAAAGGGTCGATGACTGAAACAAACGACAAGGGAAAAAAATCAGCAGCGATGCGTTTTAGCAGAAAAATAACTAATTAAGCAACTTAAGGGATAACTAAAGTAAAAGAATGCAATTTGCGTTAAAAAAAAAAAAAATTAAAATATATTGTTTAACAAGAAGAAAAACGCAAACGATCGTAAAAATGTTGAGAACGTTGCAGAATTAAACAAAAAAGACTCATGAGCAATGGTATTTTTAATGATATGATATTTAGTACTTATTGATATTAAGGATTTTTTTTTCCTAAAAAAAATCTCAAATAATTAGAGCTAAGTAACTGGTTTTCTTTTTTTAGTTCATTATGGACAGGCATTGATTAATTACGATTTAAATTCGCAGATAAGGAATAGTAAAGGAAACGTACTGGCTTCGTAAGTTGAGCAAACGAAGAACGCCTCATTTTTATTGAAAGGGGAATGAAGTAGACATAAATTTTTTATCACAGTTAAGAATGATGGATTTATATAAAACATTAAAAATGAAAAGTTTTTTTTTTCTTAATAAAATTTGTAGCGTAGATAATGAATAAGTCAAATAATTGCATGAACTGCAAATAATTTCCTTTTAAACGTCCAAAATAATTAAACCCAACGATTTTATTGCTTAACAACGGTAAAAGTATAACTGCCTATGAAAATTGATGTTTTGGGGTCTACCTAGTATAAGGAAAACTCAAAAATAGTTTTGTACAGGAGCTTTGAAAAATTAATGTCTATCTATAAAACAGAAAAAAACCAGTTGTAGCAGAATACAAATCATCTCACAAACTTAACGAAATAACATTCCAAAAACGTTTCGAGCTGATTTTTTTTTTTTTAGACGTAATTTTTGGTCGTCATACCTAGTTAAAATAAAATTATTTAAAAAAAAAAATTAATTTTGTTAGTATTTTAAAAAACTGTTAGAGGTCTCATTTATATTTGAAAAAAAAAAATGAAATTTTCTTTCTTTTTTTGTTTTCTGCGCAAGCGAATTTTCTAAAATTTATTAATTCAAAACGCGACGCTAGATTGTCCTTGATACGAAAATTAGAATCCATTCATGAGATATTAAAAGATAAATCTTTCTAATACTCAACAAGCCGGAAAATTTTCGAAGGATCACAAGAAAAATAAAATTTTAAAAGCAAAAACGCTCAAGGACTTTTGTACATATATTTTTTTCAGTATTAAAAACATCACTTTTTCTTCCGCTACAAAAACTCCCCAAGAAAAAATTTCAGCAACAGGTGGCCGATCCTATTCTCACAGAGAGAACATATCCCCCCCCTTTTGAATGATCAAAAAAAGGGAAAAAGACAATAAAAAAAAAAGTGAAACAAAGTTAAAATCGCTTACGCAAAAAGAAAAGAAAGGGAAAAAAAAACAATATACGTATTTTAGAGTTTAGAATTCCTGTTAATTTTTTTGAAAAAATTAAAATTGCGTTGAATTTTTGAATGATAATTTTAAAAGAGAAACTTTTTTTTTTCTTTTTTTAAAAAATTGTAAGATTTGTTGAGATTGATTAAAAAAATTCCGATTAGAAAAATTTTATGTACATAAAAAAAAAGTATACCAAAATAGAATTAAGATGAAATTTACAAAAAACGATTTCTGAATTTTTTTTTTCTGTGCGTGTCCTGTGATTTTACGTGTACATTCAACAGTTGAAAAAAAAGGTTCTGTCTGTTTAGAACTTACTTTTTTTTATAATTTTCAGAAAAAATAATAAATAAATAAACAAAAATAAAAAATTAATTCAATACGTGTCAAGCATGACGATCACGCGACCGCTCATCATCACTTTTCACGATGACGCCCAAAAAAAAAAATTGCATAATTTAAAAGAAGAAAAGGCAGGTTCAACGACCTCTTTGTTTTAATTTTCAAACATCCTTCCTGTTTTTTTTTTTTTTTTTTTTTTTTTTAAATGATTGACCGCGCTATTTTTTGTACGCCAACAAATAATTAAATTTTGACGATTAGAAACGTTTTCAAAAGACGATAAATTATGGAAGGGAGGGAGGAGGGGGGAGGGGAGGTTGGAGTACACTCCAAAATTTTGACTCCGAAGATAATAATTCACCTCGAGGTGATTTCCAAGCGGCCGTGTTTAATGATAAATTCCAATTTAATACACTAGAAGCCGGGGAATTTCATTTACATCCAATGAATTCGAGGCGACTCTCGAAAATTAAGAAAGCACTTAAACTTGGCTGGAAACGGGAGCTAAGAAGAACAGGAAAGGGAAATGAGATTTTCAAAAAGAAGAGAGAAAAAAAAAGCGTCCTCTCCATTGTTCCGCCTAATTGATAATCGGAGGCATTATGATAAGGCGATGATGGCGGTATTTGATTCCGGAAAAAAATAATAATAAAAAAAAAAAAAAAAAAAAAAAAAAAAATAAAAAAAGAAGGATTGAAGGTTGTTATCCATTTCCCGAAAGAAAAATAAATTAAAAAGCAATGACGGTGTCATATCAACTAATCGGAAATCCTATTTTTGATTGATTGACTTCCCAACCCCGTTTCATCCCGTGGGTTTATTCAAGATTCATCTCCAATTAAAATTGCTCCAGTCATTAATTGAAAAATCGCGGAAGTTTTTTATTTTTTTGATTTATCCGTTTTGCGTTTTTTTTTTTTCAATTCACCCCCGCTTCAATTTATGTAATAATAAACGAAAATTGGATATTTCTACAGTAACAGGATCGTATTTTTTTTATTTGAAAAAGAAAAAAGGCTTTTTTTTCGAAAGAGGGAAAATCTAAAGTATTGCGGAAATTTTCCATTTAGCAATTTTTTTTTTTTTTTTTTTTTAACATGACGAGTTTTATCGCCATCGTTTTTTTTATCTTTGCGCACTGTTATAAATTAATGTACAAAGTGCAACAAAACGAATAGAAATATATGATTGAATATAACGAAAACAAAGCAGAAAAAAAAAAAAATCGATTTTATTAAAAAATTCCTCAGTTCGTAATAAAGCATCGTGAATACCGTCAATATTGACTTCAATATCCTCAAATTCGCATTTTTTTTTTTAAATTGTATGCTAACCGCAAAAACGAAACGACAGTTGAATTGAATGCATTTCACCCGGGGTTCTTATATCTTTAAAATGAACAAGAATCTGGGAGGATTTGATACGGAAATTGTATCTCGCGGATTTCTTTAACGTTTTTGATATCGGGAACAACTACTAAAATTTTATTGATATTGATAGGTTTATAATTTAGCAGTTACAGTAAATCAATTCCGTTAGTATTAATCACAGCGTTCTAAAACATTCTACTCCTGCAGTTTTGTAACCAGAAAAGGGGGGAAGTAAGTACATCCCCAATGAGAAGAAAAAAAAAATTAATATTTATAAAATATTTATAAAATATTTTTTAAATATTTTTCAATATCTTAAAAATATTATGCAAATATTTGAAACAAGAAACAATAAAAATATTTTTAAAATGTCGACAAAGATTATAAAAATATTTTTATTGCTTTATTTTAATTCGTCGTTAATTTTAAGTCGACAAAGATTATAAAAATATTTGCAAAATATTTTTAAATACAGTATATTGAAAAATATTTCAAAAATACTTTATAGATATTAATACATTTTTTCTCATCGGGCCCACTTAAAAGAAAATGTGACACCAACTGTAAATTTCATTTGGCATAAAAGATTCGGAAAATGCATGCACTTTATGAATTTTCCCCTTCTTTCATTTCACGTTCACAAAAAACCATTTGGAGTCTCCATTCAAAAACCTTGAACCCCGCCTAAAGCCTAGGGCTGGCTACAGGCCGGTTTTCTTGTGTTTCTCATTTCCAGGAATTAAAAAGTTAAAAGGAAAATACGTTTTATCTCGGCCGGACTCAATTTTTGACAGATATACTTTGATAAGTTTTTAAATAGGCCTTAAGGCCGAATAGCAAAAGCTATAAAAAAAAAAAAAAATGTTTTCCGCTCATAAATGGTAATTTCACTCCGACTCTGCCAGCATGTTCATAGTTCAAATCTAACCTGACAGAGTTTACTTATTTTTTTAAGCGAAACTTTTATTTAATAAATAAATAATAAAACAGTTGGGGGATATGAGGCATATCCCAAAGCAGGACTACGTCCAGAATTTTTGGTTCAAATAAATCATCAAATTTTCGTTTCAAAAAATGTTAATGATCCCCCTAAATCCTCCAAACCCTGATACTAGTCCTTTTTCAATAAAATTTTTATCAAAAATCATCAAAATCTAAAAAATTTTCTAAAAATGTTCCCTTTTTCCTTAAAATTAGTCGAAAAATTTTTCAATATTTTGTAAAATATTTTATTATAAAATTTTAATGAAAATTTTAAAAAATTTTTAAAGGATCATCAAGGATTTTTGATAAAATTTTTTTGAAGAATTTATCCAAAATTTTTGAAATATTCGTTTTTTTTTATGTTCGATGTCCGAAACAACATCGGGGCACGACAAAACCATCATGGTGCACTCTAAGACGTAGTCCTACGTTAAAAAAAAAAAAAATCTTTCGCTTAATTTTTACTGTCACTCGAGTTAATAATAAGTGCAAAATATTAATTGTTCCATTCATGTGCAATAGCTGCCTGTTAAATTAATTTATAAACCATCTAATTATTTATGAATGGTTTATTACCTTTACCATAATTTCGAAACAAAGACAGTCGTTTGATTCTAATTATCACTAAATTCTGTAACAATTTTTATTTGATCTTTTTTTTTTTCCTTTTAATTTTTGAAAAAACTACTTTTGTTGAAAAGTATTTTAAAAGATAATATTTTGAAAAAAAAAAAAAATCGAATTTTCAGCTCATACGTTTATCTTAAAGGAGTTTTCAAGCTAAGTTCAGTTTTTCCCGTCTAAAAATCCAATTATTGGGCTCATTATAAGGTGGCCTATATTACGAATTTTTGAATTTCGAGGAACGCACCCCCTAATTCTTGTGTCCCT
Source organism: Liposcelis bostrychophila (assembly GCA_037577465.1). NCBI lineage: Eukaryota > Metazoa > Arthropoda > Insecta > Psocodea > Liposcelididae > Liposcelis > Liposcelis bostrychophila. The sequence goes on from CM075210.1 coordinate 13,734,515, forward strand.
AAGGACCTAAAAACTTCAAAATTCCCGTAAAAACCGAAAAATCAAAAATTTCATTTTTATGTAAAAATAGTTGTGTCCTATCCGAATTTTCATTTAGATTGCAAAAATAAAGTTATAATTTATTTATGACAAAAGATTAGTGCGCTAGAAAACAAAAATATGAAGAATTTGGCAAAAACTTGAGGCTATAGCATATTTTGCTGATTTGTTTACTTATTTTGGCCTCTATCATCAAAACCGTACGAGATATATAACTTTTAACTATATTTTCGTGATCTGTATAAAAATCCGATTGGGAAACAATAATTTGTACATAAAATAAAATTTTTGATTTTCCCGGTCTTATGGGAATTTCAAAGTTTTTTGGACCCCGGGAACACGTCCAAAAAATCTGAAAAAATTCTGGTAATCTTCTTTCGGTTACTACATAAGAATTAGGGGGTGCTTTCACCGAATTTCAAAAATTCGTCAAATAAAAGCTTCCTTAAGGCGCATAGTGCATCCTCAGGGATATTAATCCGAAAAAAAAATGCAGTGTCTGGAATGATTTTTCTTTCAGTAGATTCATGCACCCAAAAGGTTCATCCGGAGTAGAGATTCCAAATTCTCCCCGTTTTTTCATTCCCGAAAATCGGGAATTCCCGTTTTCGAAAAAAATATCAATCCCGGGAACGAGAATTCCCGTTAGCTTTTCATTTTTCGGGAATCGAGAAATTGATGCACTTAAATTGACTGGAGTCCCGGGAAAGCCGACAATCTATTTAGAAGGCGAAAAGAAAAGAAAAAATAACCCTGATTTCCGTATTTTGTAAAGTAAGTTCGGAAATAAGCGGAGCCATGTCGAAAAAAAATTTTTTATGTTGTTTGAAGGCACGCTTTAGGCAAATTATGAAAAAAAATTTCTGATTTTTATAACTTTTTTCTAAAATATTGAAAATTTTATGCGATAACTGGTCAAAAATTTGATAAAATTGATATTATTCCCGTTCCAGGAAAAAAAAACTTGTCGATCCCGGGAATCGGGAATTCTCGAAAATGAGAAAAATTTTATTCCCGGGAAGCGGGATTCCGGACTAGTTAAAAAAAATATTTCCGGGAAATTTTTCGGGAAGAAAAACTCGGGATCCCGGGAATACCCAAGGAATCCGGAATCTAGACGCTTTTTTTCAATGGACCTCGATGAGTTTATTGTCTGATTCCGTCATGTTAAATTATTCCCTAATTTAAGGAACTATAATTCTCTGGGGTTTCTTTTGTTTTTAGAGCCTTAACAACAGTCTCGACAGTCCATTGTAATAAAGTCATTTCAAAATTAGAAACGAAATTTTTTTTTTTTTTTTTAATCTAAATTAGTATAAATTTTGTGCTTTAAAAAAAACCACAACACTGGAAAGATCGTACACAGTAGATAATAAAGTACGTCACTAGATTTTTTTTTAAAAAACGAAGTTTCTCACTTCGAACATAAACATGTGCATTATAATTTTTCGGAGGCATTTAAAATATAAAAAAAAAAGTTTCCTTTCAGTGAGATTCACATAGTTTTAATTAATTATTCACTCACCGAATTTTAAATTTAATTACAAATAATAATGGCATCAAATAAGTGCATATGATAGTCGCTATATCGAATATTCCCTAAAGATTTCGTTAAGCATAACCGCTTTGCCAAAGAAATAATAAAAGCTTTTTGATTCTTAATGCCTCAAAAGCTAAATCGTGGGCGCTCATACGTAACATTTCCGTTAAATTGATTTTCAATACACGACAGACGACGTCTAATTTAAGCATTAAAGATTCAAAAGTCGGGGTTAGTTATGTATCGCGAATAAAAAAACATTTTCTCTATTTTTAGCCGAGTCAGAAACGGAAAAATATTTCGTTACAAAAAAATTTAGCTGGAACTAAGAAAAATGGAAAGTTCTCGGCACGTGTATACGAGAGAAAAAAAAATAAGGAGCGTAACGAAATTAAATAAGACGGTCAAGAAGAAGAAGAAAAAAAAATCAGACAAAGGCGTTTCACAGGAAAGGAAATGATTATCCATAAAAAAAATACGAAACAGGTAAGTTCAAGGCCAAAATGTACCACGTTTTTTTTTATACTCGTCCTAACCATACGCGAAATCTTGTTTACATTTGTATTTAGTCAGTCCGGTAATCTGAGCATTATGAACTTTTAATCGCGGACAAAAAAAAAAAAAATAAAAATTTTGCCATGCACTGATCGCTTAAACATAAGTGATTCTTCCGACCAGCCGACCACTGGCACGGATCCGGCATTGATAGAGGCCACATTCCCCATAATTACATATCCCTCCTCTCCGCAGGCCGTCATGTGAACTGTCATGTGAACCGAAATCGCTGTCGTTAGTGTAAATAGGCGCAACGGCAAAAGACGTCAGCAGTCATTAAAACGAAATTCAGCAAAACGAAAAAAAAAAAAAAAAAAGTCGTGTCGTTCCAAGGGATCTTAACTAAACGATCAGGCTTTTAAAACAGCTTCAAGGAGAACCTAAAAAATCATTCGGCTCGAGGTCACATAAAAAACACGCCCAAAAACACTCCGTGCTTCGATGAGGATTTTTTTCCTTTTTCTAGAAATTCGATTTTCCCTCGATAAAAGGATTATTTTAATTAAGTCGCGAAAGATAATAACTGAGATATTTTTTTTCCTTCCATTCTCTCGGAACAAACGAAGCTTTAAATTTTTCGCTCCCATAAACAAGAAAAAAATCTCGAAAAAAAAAATTGCAATTCGAAAACAAAGAAAAGCTAGATTCTCGTAAGCTAACAGAATCCGTATAACGATATCGTAAAAAGTAGGGCAACTTATAAAATGCGCCTATAAAACCTTGATTAGTGATTAGGGTGTATCAAATAGAATGGTTACGTCATACTTGAAAGCTCAGTATATCAAGTATATACGAGGAGAACTCCCAAAGAGCAGGAAGCTTAACAGCGAAGGCATGAATTTTCTCCGTCTCAATTGTACTTTCATGAGGAGGGCTTTTTAAACAATGCCTCACATTTGAAAATCAAGAAAATCAGGCATCTTTCCCGAAGCTTTTCTTGTTCTCTGGTTTCCTGTTCCTTCCATACAAATGAAATGGGATGAAATGAAATGACTTGATTCAAAGATCAAGTTCGTGTGTTAGATACCATTCCATTGTGAAAACGAATTTTTTTTTTTCCTTCTTTTCTCAGAAGCAAAATTTTCATTGTTCGCTGAATGGGGTTTCGATATACATAGAATCTGAGACGGAAAAAAAAAAATTCTAGAATGAAAATTTTTCAAAATAATTTCTTAGGACTGTTACACAATACAAAATTCAAAATACAAAAACGAAAAGCAATAAAAAAAATAATAAAAAAAAAAAATAAATAAATAAATCGAGGGAAGAGTTGTTGAAAAGGAAGAGAAAAATATAAGTTAGATAATTCGAAAAAAAAAAATAAAAATTTTGCCATGCACTGATCGCTTAAACATAAGTGATTCTTCCGACCAGCCGACCACTGGCACGGATCCGGCATTGATAGAGGCCACATTCCCCATAATTACATATCCCTCCTCTCCGCAGGCCGTCATGTGAACTGTCATGTGAACCGAAATCGCTGTCGTTAGTGTAAATAGGCGCAACGGCAAAAGACGTCAGCAGTCATTAAAACGAAATTCAGCAAAACGAAAAAAAAAAAAAAAAAAGTCGTGTCGTTCCAAGGGATCTTAACTAAACGATCAGGCTTTTAAAACAGCTTCAAGGAGAACCTAAAAAATCATTCGGCTCGAGGTCACATAAAAAACACGCCCAAAAACACTCCGTGCTTCGATGAAGATTTTTTTCCTTTTTCTAGAAATTCGATTTTCCCTCGATAAAAGGATTATTTTAATTAAGTCGCGAAAGATAATAACTGAGATATTTTTTTTTCCTTCCATTCTCTCGGAACAAACGAAGCTTTAAATTTTTCGCTCCCATAAACAAGAAAAAAATCTCGAAAAAAAAAATTGCAATTCGAAAACAAAGAAAAGCTAGATTCTCGTAAGCTAACAGAATCCGTATAACGATATCGTAAAAAGTAGGGCAACTTATAAAATGCGCCTATAAAACCTTGATTAGTGATTAGGGTGTATCAAATAGAATGGTTACGTCATACTTGAAAGCTCAGTATATCAAGTATATACGAGGAGAACTCCCAAAGAGCAGGAAGCTTAACAGCGAAGGCATGAATTTTCTCCGTCTCAATTGTACTTTCATGAGGAGGGCTTTTTAAACAATGCCTCACATTTGAAAATCAAGAAAATCAGGCATCTTTCCCGAAGCTTTTCTTGTTCTCTGGTTTCCTGTTCCTTCCATACAAATGAAATGGGATGAAATGAAATGACTTGATTCAAAGATCAAGTTCGTGTGTTAGATACCATTCCATTGTGAAAACGAATTTTTTTTTTTTTTCCTTCTTTTCTCAGAAGCAAAATTTTCATTGTTCGCTGAATGGGGTTTCGATATACATAGAATCTGAGACGGAAAAAAAAAAATTCTAGAATGAAAATTTTTCAAAATAATTTCTTAAGACTGTTACACAATACAAAATTCAAAATACAAAAACGAAAAGCAATAAAAAAAAAAATAAATCGAGGGAAGAGTTGTTGAAAAGGAAGAGAAAAATATAAGTTAGATAATTCGAAAAAAAATAAATAAAAAAATAAACGCTACCCCTCACAGACTTTCCTGCTCTAACAAGCACGATTCGGAGTTGGGGATTTTGAAAACAAGGAAACAAATTAAGCGATAATTGCTACGATAAAAATACAACAATGTCGCTTAAACTGCGATGTTAGCAAAGTGAAGAACTAAACATGATCATGAGTTTTGGAAAAACGAAAAAATTTTAGGGAGGTTAAGAGGGTTTCCTACTTCAAAAAGTAGAAGGTATGACCTCCTGATGAAGAAGAAATCGTTCTTGTTTTTTGAATGTGTCTTTATGACTGAATGAATCGCAACTGTGGCATGAAAGTGATAAAATCAGACAAATTGGCCCACGTTTTGAAATCCCTACACGCCTCGGTTCAGGGCAAAGGTCCTGGAAAATGAAGAGGAGGAGGAGAAGGAAAGAAAAAGCGAGATTTTATGTAAAAAATTAGAAGACTCTGAGTCCGAAATCTGAGCTTAAATTTTAAAAGGAAATGAAGAAACGAAATCCCGGACGGAACTATCCTCAATCTCCTTTCCGCCAAAGTAAAATAATTTCCCAGTTGTTATAAACTCACAATGTTCTTGGAAAATTAGTGTAGTTTTGCGCTCATTATCAAGTCCCCCATTCCTCTCATTCCTCCCCCCCTCCCCCCAATTTCAAAAAAAATTCTCGATTCTTCCTTATGAATAAATTTGGAGAAAAAATGGATTTTCAGTAGCTGAAATAAAATTTAGGAAATCATTATGGAGGATGGCATCACAGATTTTAAATTTTTTTGACTTTTTAAGATAAATAAAGTTTCACAAATTAGTTCACAAGAACAGCAGAACTTGTGCAGCAGCTTTTCCGGTAAACAATTACGATTTTTCCGGATTTCCTTGGAAATGTGGTAAGTATTTAAACAAAATTGGAAAAATTATGGGATCACGTTTGAGAAAATATAAAAACACATTTGCTAAAGAAAACATGTTCTTAGAGATGGACATTTACAAACTCATGTCTGAACAAGTTCAGTCGTTATAGTTCGCTTACGTTCAGATACAAGCTTATGATCGGAAAAGGCGAGTGGTGGATGTTGGGCTGGCTCACTGACAGGCAGACTCCCACAAGATTTTCTCACTGAGAAAATTACCATTCGAAACGGTTTCACACTAGCGGATCCAGGGGAAGAGAGCGGATGGAGGGGGGGAGGTGGAGCGCTCCGCTTCCCACGAACTGAAACAATTTTACACTAGGTAGAATTCAAACTTTTAGGGCTCATTTTAGGCTTTCGTCCCCCTTTCCCCAGAAAAAAATTTCTACATCTGCCAGTTTTTTTATTTGCAAAATAAACGAATTTACCAGTTTCACATTTTTCACTGCCACATACAAAGAAAAACAGTAGTTCGAGAAAAGGAAATCACGTAAAAGTTTTTAGGAAATAAAAAATAACTTTCGGCAAGTTAGAAATTATGGAGAAAGGAGGGCCGATAACGAGGGTCTTTGGGACCCCCTGTTGTCCCCGCTTACGGTACGTGGCGGATAACTTCCCGGACGCCAAAGTACCAGTATAATGTACTCTTCATTTTGTAAAAGTTTCAATCCTGTACGCAGTAAAAAATATTATGTAAATATGTCCTAAGCGGTCCAGATAAATTTTTTCTGTTGTTTTTCCCAAAAGGTAAACATAAACAAAAACAATATAAGAATTATGTGGACCTACTTATGTTGATTTTGACATAAAATTTTTTACTGCGTACGTTAGGATGAATCGAAAATCAAAAATTTTGGATGTTCAAAATGCCTGATAGCTCAATCGCCGAGGTTTATCTATTGCAAAAAAAAAAAAATTCCTTTTCGAAATCTTTTTTAAACGGCGTCTTGAGGGTGCGCAAGAGGGTCAAAGTTTTGGAAAACTTCATAAGGGATGAAAATTCGACTTTTAGATTTTGTAAAAAAAACTACCGTCTCCAATCGGATTTTTAACGCAGATTTCGAAAATTAAGTCGGTTTTACCTCTAGCTATTTCTGTTCCTGAGTTTTTGTAAAAAATATGATAAAAATATTGAAATTTTAAAGTTTCGACATTTCTATGGCCTGTATCTCAAGAACAGAAAAAGCTAGATTCATTTTCGAAATCTACGTTGAAAATCCGATAGGAAACGATACTTTTTTCACAAAAATCCAAAAGTCGAATTTTCATCCCTTGTGGGATTTTCCAAAACTTTGGCCCTCTTGCGCCCCACCAAGACGCCGTTTACAAAAAATTTCAAAAAGGAAAAAATTTTTACAAATGATATGCCACAGCGATTGCGTTATCAGGCATTTTGAAAGTCCAAAATTTTTGATTTTTGACCCACCCTACTGTAGGTGCATGCCGCCACCTTCCAAATTACCCTTTTAGGTTTGGCATGAGTGTAATCAAATCATACAAATCGTGTGATTCCATTATAGCGTGTGATAGAATCACAAGAATCGTGTAATAGAATTACACACGAGGCCAAAAACCCGGGTTATCGGCCCTCCTTTTTTTTAATTATACCTTGGGAACATTTTAAAGGCGATAGAATCGAAAACACATTTATATCTTCAAATCTCATACCAAATAAGACGTGAAAATGGACCATTCGCATACTAATTTAATGTTGAGTACAAAATTATAAAACAAGAAAAACTTGAACTTGAACTCTTAAAGAGAAAAAAAAAAACCTTGAACTATATAGACTTTTTATAACAGCCTTCTTAAAAATGGATCCAAAATTGAAAAAAAAAAAAAAAAAAAAGAACTAAGCATTTGACCCCAGAATCCAGCAGATAAAACAACGAACGAAATTAAAAACATCGATGGCAGCGTAATACCACCCGTTTTTCCTGACTAAATCTAGATTATTCAAGGTGGGTAACTTCCATGTAGTCCAATAAATCAGCCTGGAATTTAGCTTAAAGGGAAAAATATCCGGCCTACAAAGACAACGATCGTTTTCTAAGATGAAAACTTAAAAAAAAAAAAAAAAAAAAAAAAAAACGACAAGAAAAAAAAGCAATAAAGAGCAATCAAACTAAGAAACCCAAACACAATAAAACCTCGCACATCGTGAATTCAGCACAGGATCGGATTTATCTCTAAAACATTTATTCTATTTGCTTTTCAGGGCTTTCTGCTCTCATAAAAATCTTCGTCCCAGATATAAAACCCTGTCAACGGTCTAATCAACAGCTCGAGGCTTCCGTCCTTGCAAAAAATAAAATCAGGATTCATCTCTTCCGTGCAGCGATATATATTTTGCATTTTTCCGGTTTCTTTGCTTAAAAAATGCGCTTCTTTTTTTTTTTTTTTTTTTTTTTTAACGAACCACCTATCAACAGCAGCTTCTATCTTTAACAAAAAAAAATGGGGTTTTCAGAGATTAATTATTCCTCACCAAACTTTAAAAAAAAAAAAAAAATTAGAAATTCAATTTTTTTATTTTGCCAAGCATGAATTCATCACTTAAAACTTCAAAATAGCTTTCTTTTTTATTATTCGCATTTTTTCCCCCGCGACATCCTTTTATTCGCATTTTCCTTAATTTAATTTAATTTAATTTAATTTAAGCAAATAAATAATCGCCCTGAAGTTCAAAGGTTGAAATGGCTCAAAAGAAAATAAATTTACTAATTGTGTACGGGCAAAAAGAATGAAAAAAGACGATACAACTGTAAAACGGTTAAGTCTTTTTATATGCACTCAATTGTTATTAAAGACACATGGAACAAGTGGCCGAGTTGTATTGCATCTTAAGAAATCAAATAAATGATTCGGCAAAGTCATAACTTGGCACTTAAAACTCTTGGCTCGTTGCCATTTTTTTTTTTTTTTTCTTTTAAATCTTCGCCGTTCCAAATAAGTTCTCCGACACCTGTTCGACGTTCGAGTAAAGCAGTTAGCAGAACTCGAAAAAATAAGGAATATTAGACAATAAGAGAAAAAGGAAAATGGCATCAAGGAAAAATCAAAGACCACAATATCATCACATTCGGTAGTCATGGTAACCGAAATTGTGTTTCTCGACATGGCTAGCTACTCTTCCGTAGAGATAACGTAGGCACGACGATTCAAAGCAATCCTCTCACTTCTCGCTATCAAGAGTCAAAATCCGAGCATTCCAGAGGAAAAGCGCTTTCCGTTCTCTCTTTTCCTTTGCCCGAAAGCTCACGAATCCCTAACGACATGGGAAAATTTTTTTTCACTGAAAATCATTTTCTTTTTTTTCCTCTTTCACTTTTTTGCGTAATCGTTAAATCCGGCGTAAATTTTTTTGGCACAAAATAAAAACGCTCAGAAGTTTTTTTTTTTTTTTTTTTTTTTCATAATTCAGCGCTTTGCAAGAAAAAATATCTAAAAACTTACCATCTCGTTAAGCAATCTTCAATCGCGTTCGTAAGGGCATGTCCTAAATGAAGTGATCCTGTGACATTTGGAGGTGGAATCACCATTACAAACTGCCCTTTAGGATTTTTTTCAGATATTCCTGACCTCTGGAAGCAAAGAGGAACAAAAAAATTAGACGTGAGGAAAAGTAGGAAAATACCTTGGAATCTTTTCAAATCTTCCGCTATACTTTATAAACTTTCCACAAAATAAATTTTTCCAGCAGTTTTCCTATATGATGAAATATAACGGTTTACATTTTTAAATTATTTAAAAAGAATAAAAAAGAAAAGCTCTTTTACTACTTTCGTGTTCTCTCCAAGTAATTTTAATCAAAAAATAATTTAAATATCACAACTTTAAAATGGTCAGCATTACAATTTTTATAAATTCAGGAAACCTCTTGTAAAATAAAATGAATATTCTAGTTTACAAGACATGACATCAATTATGAAATTGATCGGTGACAGTTTATCAATTTTTAAATGTACAGATTTTTTCAGATTTTTTATCTCTCATTCTTCCCTATATTCAATTATTATACTTTTAACAATTACGCATTGTTAAAAGGAACTAGAGGTGAAAATCCTAAAGGAAAACAATTATTTGAGATGAAATTGTACTAAAAAAGCTAAGAAGTTGGGAGTTATATTTTTTGAATTATATTTTTTCTCAAATTATTGAATGGCTTCATAAAACAATAATATTTTTTATGAACTTCAAAACCTAACCATTTTGAGCTTTAAAACCTAACCCTGTCTAACCATTTCCAAACCATCATAAATTTTTTGTCTTTGCTGTAAACAGTATAATCATTCAAAATTTACAAAAATTTATGAGATATTCAGTTGACAAGCACTGACATTTCGACATTTGCTGACCATAACATCAGCAGACCAAAAGAACTGTGAGTTGTGTTAACTAAGCACAACTAAGCAAGATATTTCTCTTCAAAACGAAATGCTTTTAATACATGAGCATTATTATTATAATAAAAGCTGGATAGGATAAAAGAGACAATCTCTTGCAGGTCAGGGGGTACTGTATTCTACAGTAAAATGTCATTTTCACAAGAAAATAAAACATAATTCTTTTTTTATAACCGGACATAAGTTGCTGTGGTCATTTAGTGTCTCAGACTCTTGAAATGATAGATACTGATTCACAGAATTGGCTGGATAATTCAATTAAAATAATTTTAAATTCTTCAAATGATGACCTTTTTTTATTTATCGCAGATATTTCTAACAAAATGGGTGTATTCCTAGTAACCGCAAAAAATGTAAAAGATCCAAGAAAATGTATCACCAAAAAACTAAGCTGTCAAAAAAATACTCCATATTGTAAATTCAATTTCAAAAACTGGCTATTAAAATTGAAACCAACTCTAAACTTAAACAAAACATTATGCAATATAAAATATTTAATACTTAAAATGCAGATGCCAGCATATATTCTCAGATAATAAAGGTCAGTGGATGTATCAAAGATGTTTTTTCTTTCTGAATTGATTACATCGTTCCTAAAAAAATTTTCTTCTATGTTATAAGACCATTCGATTATATACTTACTCCATATTCAGGTTTAAAAAATCCTTCCTTTTCCCACCATGCATACCAAGCTGCTTCAACATACCGAGGACTGTAAGCATCTGGTAACGGTACTTTTGTATCCTTCTTTCTCCCAGGTTCAGTTGGAATGTCATAAACAGCAGCCTCTTTCTTTTCTTTCTCTTTTTTCTGATAAAACAAAGAAGAAAAAAAAAATGATGTCAATAACAGGTGAGTTTCATAACATAACCTAACCTATCATTATTTCATTGAGTCAATTACATTTTACATTGGAAATTAAAAATGCTTAAAATCCATAACATAACCTCACCTGCGTTTTTTCCTTAGGTTCGGTTGTAGCTTTTTTTTCCTGCTTCTGTTTAAACTTCTCCAACTTTGCTAGTTTTTTAGCTTCTTTTTCCAGCTGTTTAGCGGTTTTCGGTCGATTTTCACCTGAGGTGTCACCTTTTCCTTCTGTAGTGTTCGTTTCCATACCGTTAACTGTCGAAGCACTATCACTCATACTACGTAAAATACAATAAATAATATATTAAAAATTAAATATTTTGATATAATTAATATCTTACACAATAATTAAATCCGTTTTCGTCACTCGGTACACGTTTTTAACAAGCCATGTTTATCGTATCGTGTGACGCGCGACAACTTGAGAAAATAAAAAACCCTATACAAGTAACTTTTTTTTTTTTTTTGTGCTTCTAAGGGTTTGAAAAAAATGCGAATTTTTAAATTATTGGACCAGCTTTTAAAGTTCTTGTAATTATTTGTAAATAAATTACTTGAACGAAAACAAAAATTTTATTACAATAATGTGTAATATTCAATGAAAGATTGCTGTCATCATTTACTTCAAAGTAATAATGTTTTGCTGGACATTCTTAATAAAAAGCAACCAATCAACCAATTGAACTTTTTTTTTCTTATTCCAGTTTTACTAATAAATTCTGTGAAGAAGTAAATTCATTTCCAGTGCGGACTTATCCAACTTTACATTATGTCTACAACTCATCCTATGGTTAGTGCTGACATTAAAAAAACATTATTTTCTTAATTTTAAAATTAATTAGTTTTTTGTATTTTCTGTACCAGTTAAACAAACTCATAGATATCTGCAAAGAAGTTGATCTGGACATAAGCAAAGCTTATTTGGTTTATGAATGTTATGCAGAACTATGCGAAGGTAAATATTTAATATTACAATTATAACTATAAAATGCATTCATTATTATTAAAAAAAAATGTTTATGCCATTTATTTGTGATTTATCGAATGGAAACTTGACAAAGCCAGTTTATGTTTTTAAAATTTATACCTGCTACTTAATGTAGCTGCCTAGTCCCATGGGAATTTTACCAAAATAATATAAACTAAAAGGTATTCTTAATGAAAGCTAGCAAAAAAAGTACCTTGATTATAAAATCCCCTTATCCCCAAATATATTTACTACATTGAATGTGTTAGTTACTACTTTTATGAGTGGTGTTGGTCCATTTTTTCATTTTAAAATGATGAAGATAATATTATTATAAATATTTTATTTATTTCAGTTAGAAAATTATGGGATGTAGAATGTGAATTTCAAAAAGAATTAAGAATGTTTTATCTAACTGCAAGAACCAAAATAGATGGGCCTTTTGAAATCTTTGTACCAATAATGACTTCTGATAATCTGTACTTAGAGGAAATAGATTCTCTGCAAAGTACTTTGTCACCAGACCGAAAGCAGTAAGTATTCCTACTGAATTACTTTAACCCAAAAATGGGACATCATACAGCTTATGAATTACCAACTACCGTCATGAACTTCAACATAATTCAGTGCTTAATTTCAGAATAACATTAATTATAAAAGACAGAGATTCATCATCCACTTACTACAGATTATCACAAGGATTGAAGCGTCCGGATTCACCAGAAACAATGTCGAAGAAAAAGGAAGAAGAATCTAGTAAAAAACAAATTGAAACCGAAATTTTGAAAAATAAGAAGTTAATGTTTGCTAAAGCAAATAGGTGAGCAGTTTTTTTTCCTTGTGGATGCAGTCTTTATATGAGATTAAGATGTTAACAGAGAAATTTTATTTATCCATTTCAGTCGGCCGTAAATCTAGGAAAATTTCGTAAAATCTAGGAAAAAGAAAATTTCGCTATTGGAACAGGAACAATTTGGTAGGATTGTTTAAAATACTCAAACAATTTGTTATTTCTTTAAAAGTGTATATTTTTTACTATTTAATTGATCAATATAATCTCTTCATACGTTTAAAAATACTTCAACAAAACTTTACTTCCTTTTCTTTAAATTAAAAATTAAGTTTAAGAGAAAAAATTCATATACATTTCTTTCTTAAAAATAAAAATCGTTTACTATGCAGCTACTACCGATCTTCATGACATGGGGATATATCAGCTTAAATCAAAAAAATGTTCACTCTTTATATATTTTTTGGTAACTGTAAACAATAGAAATTCTTTCGAAATTAGAGAGCTTTGTAATAAATTTATACTTGCAAAAAAAAAACACCGGGTTCTAGGCATTGGAAGCGAAATATTGCTTACATATTTATCTGCGTGATAACGGACATGATATACATGAGTTAAGAATAATTTTTTAAAGCTATTAATCCTACGTATCCAAATCAAGTTAATTTTTATTAAAGTTTGGAAAAAGCTTCTAAATTAAAATTTAAGGGAAAGATCTGTGAAAACTACTAAATAAAAATTTGCTTATTCAAAACTGAATTTACTTCCAAAATTGCGATGCTATGGCATTCATAATATGGGGTTAAACGGTTTTCCAATCGTAAAGACTTCATTTCACTTCCCGAAAAAGCTAAAGGACGGATGCTGCCGAAAGAAAACTTCAAAATTCGAATAAAACTTGTAAATAATAACATAACTTTCAGGAGGAACCCTTTTGTTTTGAATAGTAAATATTTTATAAAAAAATTATCAGATTGGCACTTTTTAAACCTTGAACACGAAACATGGAAAACGTCACCAAAAAAATTTTTATTGTCCTCTTAGGCCAGAGTATTATAATAACACGAATCACTGCCTCGTGAAATTATTTTTATCGAGAAATGTAGCTGCCTCTCAGTTTACTTTTAAAAAACAATGGACGATGCCTGAGAAGTTACTTTCTCAAAAGATTAACAATTTTTTTTAAAAATATTCATTTTTTCGTTTTTTTAACATATAATAAAGGCACCATTCAGCTGTTCAACAATCTTACAGTACTTTAATAATAGTCATTCCCTTTCTCGTTGATTTATATAAATGGAATCGGTACTTTAGGCCAAAATTTAAATAAAAAAAAATAGACCTTCCGTAAACTTTTTAAATGCCACTACTAGCTGTATCTTTTTTTTAAAATCTTTTTTTATTTTTTTTGAGCATTAAATTTTTTCTTCCATCTTTCATTAATTTATTTACAAAATAAACACCAGATTAAATTCATTCTAAATAATGAAATCGATTGTACTAAAAATTTACAACACACAAAATAATTAATTTGGGGGGTAAATAGCTTTTATCTTCTGCCTTCAGGCAAGTGATTTGTGATGTCATGATTAATAATGTCATAGGGTAAAGATAAAAAAAAAATTAAATAAATTTAACAAACCACTATAAAACATGAAAAATGTTTTTAGTATTACTAAATGCAAAATTATTTTCCAGAAAAAAAAATAATAAATAAATATTAGGTCATTCTTAAGGCTTAAGGACGGATATTCTTTTTATATTCTTTAGAATAAGACTTAATTATGCATTTTTTTTACTACAAAACAAACAATAAAAGATTTTCTTTACTATTTACTCTTAATTATTAAAAAAAAGTAGCTAAAAAAGAACAATCGAATTTACTGTCACCTTTTAAAAACCTTTCATTTCCAACAATTTTTTCTTATTAGTGACATCATTTTTTTTTCATTAGTTTTTTAAAAAAATAAGTGTAAAAGTTACAATTTTTTTCATTTATTAAAAATACAAATAGTAAATTCATTTTAAGACAGATATAGAATAAACTGATATGTAAATTAAATTACAAAAGCCGTTTTTTTACATGTACAGAAAAAAGCAGAAGAAAAATTTGTAGAAGGGATTCGATTACAATTCTGCATGATAAAAATAATTACATTTGATTCGCTACTACTCAAACTTTTTGTTTATTTTTACGGTTTTTTTTTCTTTTTACAAACACTGTGATCGGATAATGATACTAATAATAATAATAATAATGTAGCCATGATAATATAACAACTTTACAAAACTATACATGCCGTTTTATATATGAAATTCTAAAATTTGAATAAACTAGGCCGCTCTTCTTCGATTTTGTCAAAAAAACGTTATTTTAGGGAAATCCCTATAACTTCGGAGCATGAATTACTTCTCAAATAAATAATAATGTTAGTACTTAGTACTTACAAAAAATAATTATGATACAAGTACATTGAAATATATTCTTTCTGTTACTTAAATGGCATGAGTTACTAACAACGGAAGACCTCCATCAGCACCAATCAGCCATGTACGTGAATTCTTTGAACAAATTTTGATCCACTTCTGACAGATGCCTCGGATCTTTAGGGGGAGTTAACTGAGGTTGTTCAGAGGTGAATTCTTCGTCGAAATTGCTTACGTCTTCCGGTGAACCCTTAAGAAACAAAATGATCATTATCAATATATTGCTGTATTTTTAAAAAGGGAATGGCTAGACATTAGATGACATACCACTGTAGGGACAAATGGAGGCTTTACTTTTCGAAGTAAAAGATCCTCCCAATTGATTAACCTAAAAAATGCTTGCTTTTTAACGTCCTCTGCATCTCGCTCGCTAGAGCCTAACCTTCGTTCTGGGTTCTTTCTCAACAGCTGGAAAAGAGGAAAAGAGTAAGAAAAATACAATTATAATAGATCGAAAAAAAACAGTGGATAATTTTACATACCCTTCGCATAATTGCTATCGCCTCCAATGACAAAAACCTAGGATAACGAACTTCATCGTTTACGATTGAGTCAAACACTTCTTCCTCGTCATCTCCAGGGAATGGAGACTATAAAGAAATCAAAGCAATATTTATTTCTTGAATTTTTAAATAAAAAAATAAAATAAAATGAAGACAATTCAGGAAAAACAAAACAGAATTATCGTCCAATAAGGACAAGACTTACCTCACCGACGAGCATTTCAAAAATAAGTACTCCTAATCCCCACCAGTCGACTGCGCGGGTATACGAAGTTTCCGTAAGAACCTCCGGCGCTAAAAATTCTGGCGTTCCACAAAACGTTCCAGTGCGGTCGCCAAAACCCATCCCTTCTTTGCAAAGCCCGAAATCGGCTATTTTTACATAACCTTCCGTGTCAAGGAGTAAATTATCTAATTTTAAATCTCTGAAATTTTTAATTAAAAAAAAAATTAGTTCAAAATTTTAACTAAAAAATTTTGATTTTAAATCTTTTTTCTTCCTTTACCTATAAATTATTTTACTTTCATGAAGGTACTGAAGTCCCAATACAACGCAAGCTGCATAAAAAATAGCTCTTGGTTCTGTAAAAACGTCAGCGTGAATATGCATCATGAGATCTCCGCCAGCGGCGTATTCCATTACAAAACATACGTGTTGCTGTAAGTTTAAAAAAAAAATGAAGCAAATTCCAATTTCATTCTCAATTACAATAATTATATTTAAGTATTTAAAATATCTAACCTCAGTCTGAAAACAAGCGAATAAATTAACTAAGAAGGGATGTCTCATTGTGTTCGCAACTTCAAAAATCCTCTTTTCCGATAATAAACTTTCGACTTCGTCTCTTGCTATGATGTCTCCTTTTTTTAACGCTTTGATTGCAAAATATTCCCCTGTGTTTTTATATTGCGCCAGAATAACTTTTCCGAAATGACCCCGGCCTAAAACGCTCAGCAACCGGAAATTTTCTATTGACATGCCAGTCACTTGCGACGCTCTTTTCGATCCATATGCACTGTCCCTATATTCCAATCTGGAAGCCACAGGTCGCCGAATAATTTCTGCAGGAGGCGGGATGGGCTCCGGTATCTAATTTGAGAAAATTAAAAATTAATTAATCATGTAAATTGATTCAGCGTTTGACACATAAATTCCCAAACTACTTTTTTTTTTTTTGTATAAGGCGAACTAGTAACTCAAGTAACCTAGCAAAACGAGCTTTTTACTTGTGTCGTCTTAATTTTTTTTTCTCCCGAACAAAGATTCCCATATACCAAGCTGTACGAGCATTTTTTTTTTAAAAGAACTCTGTCTTCGTAAACAAACTTTTACAGGAAAGTTTGTATAAAGCCATTTGTCTAGGGCTAATTTTCACATTGCTCAAGCATAAAGCTAACAGAAAAAAAGATTCCCCGTTGCTTACTTTAACATGTAGAGTTTTATCAGCGAAATAGTGTCTTAACTAAAACTTTAAACAGAACAAAACTTTAAAAGCTTTGTCCGTATAATCTTTTAATTAGTTCCCAACTATTTAGACGCCGCTGTAAGCTCTTATTGAATCCAAATATTCTACACATGCTCTTCAAATTTCTCAACTATTTTCTTTTTGAAAACTCTCTTAAAAGCTAAAGAGACTCGAATTTGAAACAAACAAAAAAACTTTTACAGTCAAATCGAGCAAAATAACATCTCAAGATTAGTAAAAATCCAATATATGGAAATGGTATTTTTTACAATTTCGAACTACAAGACTCATATCTTTAGACATGAGGAGAGAGAAACATGATAAAAGGAAGAGGGCTAAGAAAGGTTTCCAAGCAAAACACACACAAAATAAAACAGAACACAAAACAAACAAATAACCCGCCCTTAATTCTTTTTTTTTTTTTTTTTTTTTTTTAAGAACGATATGCTGTAGCGTAACAAAAAATGCAATTTTGCCTTAGAAGTCAGTGGAATGCACGGGTTGGCTTAGAATCAGATTTGATTCCAGACGGGCTGATTAACTTGCACTAGACTTCCTGTTTAAATTTTTTTTTCGATTTTTATATACAAAATATGCTGTTCAAATGTGTCCATTTATATTTTGGAAAGCGTTTGAGATTTAAGTGATCTTCTAAAAAACGAATTATAGGGTGAAAAAAAATTAAAAAATTAACACCTTAATGCGATAAGTAATGACACGAACCATTTAAGTCAAAAAAGCATTTTCTATTTCGCTACGTTCTTCCTTTTTTTTAAAATAATTTTTCACAAAAAAAAAAACAAAAGAATAAAGTGTGTAACATGCCAGAAGTGATTCACGAGAGAGAAACAGAGAAAGAAAAAAACAGAGTAAGAGTGTATACTAAAAAAAATAATAAAATAATAATGAAAATAATAATAATAATAAAAGGAGCCATGCATAAGCCATTTCGTTTAAATTTTCCCAAAGGGGTTCTCTCTACCTCATCATCGGGAAATTCAATGATTGGCTGCGGGGAATCTGTAACTGATCTTAATTCAGAAGTCTCGGCTATGTCTTCTTCGATATTTCCGAAACGATCCTCCTCATGTAAGAAGTCAAATTCTTCGAGTGCACTCTGCAACTTCACATCAAATTGATCCTTATAAAAAAAAATTTTTTTTTTTTGTTTTTGCTTTTCGGGAAAATTTAAATCAGCATTCAAAATAAAATAAAAAATTAATAAATAAATAATATTTTTAAAAAAAATAAAAATAAAATAACGTGTGTTGTGTTTTTGAAATCAATAAAACAAAATTACTGTGTAAAAATTCAAAAATTTATAACCCTGAATAACTACCACCCCTGTTTATTATTAAAAAAAAAAAAAACCGAAAGAATTTTGAAGAGTATTGACTAAAATCCCTCGACCATCTTTCAAATTTGCCTATAACAACATCAAACTTACTGTTCAAGCCTTGCAGCTTTAATGTAAAAATAAGTTACGTGGGAACGGAATTTCGAATACATAGTCGAAATGGTACTAGAAATTTCCGTTTCCGCAAAAGATCATAACCCATCACTAAAAAAAAAAAAAAACTTACCTCGGGATCTACTCGTTGAGGCAGAACTGGGGGTGTGGGTGGAGTTACGGCTATGGGAACTGCAGGTCGTTTCTTGTTTTGATTTTGAGCAATCGTTGAAGGTAATATTGAAGACGTGTCAGGTGGTAGAGGAGGTAAAACGGCGACGCCTATTCCTCCTAAAGGTCTGGGCCCTGATAACCCTGTGGCAACTGGGTCTGGGATTTCTCCAGGAGTTTCTTGTTTTTCTTCGACCGCTTCAAACGAGTAATCTTCAGAAAGAAAAGAGAGGCAAATGTTATGTTCCATTATTACTTTTCAAAATCGAAAAATAAATTGTTCACATACTTGACGGGCTTTCTGAAATACGATGTGAGCTTTGTATAGGAGGTTCCTGACGTTTAAGTAATCTACCCCAAGTGGCAACGTTAATATTCATTTGATTCGCCCTTGGGAAATTCTTCTGCTGCTTAAATATTTTCCTTTGTCTCTGAAGTTTTGGTTTTCTCGAGATCATGGGATTTAAAAATTTGATCTCAGCGAATAACAATCCTTGCGGTTCTAACTGAAGTGCCATCCCGTGACGTACGTCATCGATGAATTCTTCAAGCCTTAAAAATTTAACGGCGCACAGCGACCTCCAGTCTCTCCAATAAATACCGATTTCTAATTCTCTTGATTTGTCCAAATCGATTGAAAATCTCTGATCCCATGCTTGTTGGGAGCATATTCTCCAACTTGTCTGAGCAACTTGTTGGTTGTCTAACTTGATCACAGCCATGATTTCTTCTGTATAAAAAAAAAAAAAAAAAGAAAATTCAGAAAAAGGTGAGCAATTTTTATTTGCCAGTAATCAAATTTTAATGCTTACGACTGGTTTCGTCTTTTACACTGTATGATTTACTTGAACTTCTTCCAGTTACGCCTTTTAGCCCAAATATACGGAGATCGCTCGGACTAGATGAATTATCCTTGTCCCGTCTTGATCTGCCTGGGACATCTTCCAAAAGGTCCTGGCAGCCCATCAATCTTACCTAAAAAAAAATCAAATCAAGTAAAATTAAAATGCAAAATCAATCTGTCAGTAAAATGGTCAGCATATAAACTGAAATGTCAGGTTACATTTTTTTTGCTGCAGTTAAAACGCGTTTGACCCCTGTCAATCAAAAAATAAGTCATAATTTAAACTAAACGCTACCCACGTTTTGATTGACAGGTGATTAATACGTTAAGAACGCAGAGTTCGTACCGTATAATTCTGAATTATTTACCCCCTTTTCCCGTCCCCCTGAAATGGCAAAAAAAAAAAAAATGCTGCACATTAGTAAGCAGGAATTAAATACTGACAGAATAACCGAATCGCCTCCCGATGAGAAAATAGTATATTACACATCAGGTATGGAGGTGGCGTGTTGCAGGCCGAGACTGGAATTTACGGTCCGAACGAAGTGAGGGGGGTAACCAGTCGAGCCCTGCAAGCCACCTATATGCCTGATTTGCAAGATATTTTTCATTACGAGGGCGGAAAATGAAATTTTTCGTTTTTCAAGCGGGCGGAACAGTCAATTTTCCGACCGCAGTGATTAAAAAAAAATATTAATATTTATAAAATTATTTCTGAAATATCTTTAATATTTTAAAAATATTTTGCAAATATTTTTGGAAACAAGAAACAATAAAAATATTTTAAAAATTTTCACAAAGATTTTAAAAATATTTTTGTTTCAAAAAATATTTGCTAAATATTTTTAAAATATTGAAAAATATTTCAAAAATATCTTATAAATATTAATTTTTTTTTTCTCATTAGTCGTGCCTCCATTAGCGATTTATCCGATGATCGGATTATCCGACCACCGGAAGTACTGTACTTTCGAACACTAAAAAAAACTAGAACTTTAAAATAAAAATGGCGTATTTGTTATTTTGTTTTTATTTTTTGCGTGCGAGATATTAAAGAAAGAGATTTATTGTTCCAAATCCGAAGATTCTACGCAAAAAATATCCCGCACGCAAAAAACATAAAAAAATACCGAATGCCATTGTTATTTTCAAGCTCGAGTTTTTTCCTAGTGTTCGAAAGTACAGTACTTCCGGTGATCGGATAATCCGATCATCGGATAAATCGCTAATGGAGACACGACTATTGAATATTTTTTGATTTTTGCTCCACTTACAATAATATTAAATAGAGCTTAATTTATTAACTCACTTCTAATTTTCCTGTAACAGCAGCACATCTATTCGGATACGATGAAAGAGATGGTGTACTGTTCTGCCTCGAGTCTGAACCTCTGAAAGGTTGTAAACTTGTATACGTCACAGGGACAGGACTAGAAGCTTGATAACATTGCAATTCCCTTCTAACTTGAGCGGTGGCTGGAGAGTCAGGCGGAAGTTCTTTTTGGATGCATTGAAGCGAATATTTTAATAAATCTACTTTTTTGCTTGAAGCAGAAAGGCTAGCGTGCGCCTAAAAACAATAAAAAAAAAAAAAACAATAATATTAATCATCTATAAAAAATAATACTAAAAAAATAATCTTCACCCTTTGGTAAACTTACCACTTATAAATTTTTTTAACATAAGGAATATTTTTCAAAAAAAATAAATACATATAATTTTAATTTTTTCTTACGTTTATAATAAGTACAAATATCAAAAATGCACTATGTACAGTCTGTTAAAAATAAAAAATAAAAAATCAACAGTGAAAAGCAAAAGGAAACAGTAAAAGGAAACAAGTTTTTCAAACAAGATTTTGTATCAAATCCCATTGATTTGCCATCAACTCCGAGATTTCTTCCCTAATAGCAGCTACATCAGCCTCATCTTGAGGAGGAGCAGGAGGAGGGAAAAAATCATGTTGGTATCTAGGCTGAAAAGGTATATCTCCAACCGATCTAGCTCTCCCTCTCCCTCTATTTTCTGCAAAATACGACGTGCAACTTTTGCAAGTGCAATCGGGATTTTTAGCGGGGCCAACATGATGTCCCGGTTTTTTTAGAGTTCCTACAATCGGTCCGAAGAGCTGAGCTTTGGCGAAACATTCCGTTTTGGCGGGGGAAGTAACCGTGTTTTCTAATTTAGCCGGTGGAGGAGACGGAGGTTTTACTCCGAAAGGCCCTAAAACGTCTCTCCTTTTGTACCGGTATATCGTCGACGGAGTAGAATCACTCATACTTCCGGATTCCACTCTTTTGACCGGTGTTTTGTTCTCCTCTTTCGTAGTGATTTTGTCGTCTGAATGAATGAACGTCCAGCCGACTTCCGAGTCGTGACTTTCATCCGAATCGGAAGAGTCCTTCGATGATGTTTGCTTCCATAACGGAAACGATCGAAGATGAGACTCCAAATAATCGTTGAATATTTTTTCCCGTAATAAACTTTTTCTTTCTGTTTGAGGAGATTTCCAAGACTTCGATTCCGATAATTTATTCTCTAATTGTTTAATTCGTTGTTTATCCAAAGAATCCGCATACTCGAAACTATCGCTTTGTGTTAAACTAACGCCGCTTGAATCTAATAAACTCAAATTTTCAGTGTCTTTCCATGACGTTGCAATTGTGTCGTCGCTTCTGAGCAACCCGGACGATACCGTCGGTATACTTCCAAACGATTCGAGCAAAGTCGCTCTCGAACTCTGAACAGAAGGATACTGAGAGGAGAATTCATCGTCATTTTTTTCCGGTAAATTAAGCAACGGCGGATTTAAAACTTTTCTCTTTCTCCTTCCGGGGACTTCGTTTTTTCCGGCGCGCCGATGGGTGACTTTAACTTCTTTATTTTCGTATAAAGTTTGAGGAGACGGTTCGTCCTCCGATGTTAAAGAATCGCTTTCGTCTGCTTCGTCGGATCCGGTGCAATAAACATCTATGTGAACTGTCCTTGGTGGTTTTTTTGCTTCGCGTTCTTTCTCAGCTTTTTCCAACAATGGGGATTTCCCACGAAGTCTAGCAGGACTCCGGAACAATCGTGTCCGCTTTTCGGTCTAAAAATACAGAAAATAATTATAGCAAATATTTTTTTTTAACAAATGAAGTTCACAAGACAATAACAGGTTTACAGCAAGTTCATCCAAATCGTAAAAAAAATATTGGAATTACAAGCCCTACTACTTATAAGGTAGACATAGGCTGGATCGAAAATTTTTTTCTGAAAATGCTTATCAATTTCTAAATTGCGATTAGCCATTAATTTTATTAAAAAAACGACCTTTTTATTCTAAAAAAAAAAAAACGTAATTTTAAACCGAAAACTGGAACTAATATAAGAGATTTGAGATATGATCTGAACAACAGAACAAATTTTTTGGCTCGGCTTTTCTGCATACAGGCGCCAAATCTTTAAAAGAGCGTTAAAATATTTTATAAAAATAAGACTTTGGATCATGTCAGTGTCTTATTCCGCAATTAAATATTGAAAAAAATATAACTCGCCTTCCAAATTTCCTCATTCACATTGGCAACTCGGGATGCACACTAGGGTGTCCCTTATTTTGCAAATTTTCGAATTTGATGTCGGGCCGGGTGGAATCTCGTTCTCTATGGTGGCCTAATAAAACCCTGAATTTTTTCAGATTTTTTACTGAACGGGAAGGCATGCCGACTTGAGCTTTAAGTTCCAAAAATTCCCATAAGAGAAAAAAAGTCAACAATATTTTTTTTTTTTTCGCGGAAAAACGTCGATTCCTATCGGGGAATTTTGCGTAGATCACGAATCTAAAGTCGGTTTTTTTATATCTGGTTTGGCTTTTGAGTTAAAGGAGAAAATGTGCAAGAAAACCTGCTTAGGTGACAAAACCGCACTAAGTCCTATGTTTTGCTCATATTTTGGCCTCTAACTCAAAAGCCAAACCAGATATAAAAAAACCGACTTTAGATTTGTGATCTACGCAAAATTCCCGATAGGAAAGGACGTCTTTCCGAGAAAAAAAAAATTGTCGACTTTTTTTCTCTTATGGGAATTTTCGGAACTTAAAGCTCAAGTTGGCACGCCTTCCTCTTCTCGTTCAGTAAAAAATCTGAAAAAATTCAGGGTTTATTAGGGCCCGATAGAGAACGAGATTCCACCCGGACCGACACCAAATTCGAAAATTCGCAAAATAAGGGACACCCTAATGTACACAACAAATTTAAACAAGATTTCAAGAAATTTGCTCACATTTTGGTTCTAGACGGTTATGACTCTAAGGATTCAAAATCTAAATTTTTTTGTTCGAGAATCATGCTCAAGATCTGGCGAGATCTTCTAAAATCCTGCGAAATCTTGACCAAGATTTTTTTTGAAATTTTGTTGAAATTTGTTGTGTGCATCCCTATTGGCAACGCACAGGAAAAACTTAAAAATTTCGATCAGCCTTAAAAAAATTTGATGTAAAAAAAAAAAAAAAAAAAAAAAAAAATTAACTATACCTTTGGTTTTGATCCATCGGAACCATCTTTAGCGTCAGATACCAAAAGCTCAGGTTTTAAAAAATTTTCCTTGGATTTTTCCCTTTTCAATTCTTCGTTTTGAGTTTGGGACGATGCGTCCTTTATATTCTTCTCCTCTTCATCATTTAAAACGTGAGTACAAAAATGCGTGGTAAAAGTGTGAGCTCTGGACGCTTTTTTATTATTTTTTTTGCAATCTTCACATACGTTCCCATCGGCGGTGGGATCCTCGACTCTTGCCGTACCGCATCGAACGCATAAACTAGGGCTCCGAAGACTCTGAGTCCGGTTGACGGGTTTTTCACACGGAACGTCGCAAGACAAAGTTATGCTGCAGGTGCTCCGACAGCGTCTTTCGTACTGCTGAACGGGACGTCTGGAGGGTAGCGTGTTGAATTTCTCGGAAATGCAACCGGAGTCGAAAACCGGAACTTGACGAAATTCGGTTACGGTATCGGAGGACGTAACCGGACTTCTCGATAAATTTTTTACGTTTTGAGTTTTCGCTGAGTATCTGGGAAGTGTTTGGGATTGCGCTTTTGCATTTTCCGAAATTCGATTAATTCCGCATTGAGGCGGGGATGTCGTAAACAGTATGTTTCCTTTTTGAAAACCGTAGGAAGGTCTTGAGGGTCTCGTCCCGCTCGTTTCCCAAATGCTGTTGATACCCGGTTCCCATGAATATTCCAACCGAACCCCTCCGTCACCGGTTTGGGTTCGCCTTATCGGTTCTTGTTTCTTCTGATTTTGCGAATTCCCATGATGAACAACCAATTGCGCATGGACGGACCATTCTTCAGTTATCACCGAACCGGAGGTTTGGTCCATTCTACACGAATCGATTTACATTTCGCTCTAATCATTTATTTGCTAAAGCCTTGGCGAAAAAAAATTATTTGCATAAAAATTAAAGTCACTTTTTTCGTTTTTACGTTCGACATATTTCCTTCACTGCTAATTCAACATTTTCACTTTAATCTTTTTTTTCCTTCTTCAATTTAAAGAAAAGGCGTTATCGCATTAAATGCCATGAATTTCCACGAAGTAAAAGTTGATGATATATTAAAGTTGGCAATCTACGAGGTTAATTGCAAGAATTTCAAAAACGTTGCTACTTTGTATTTCATGATCGAGAAAAATTATTCGGATTCATATAATTTGTAAGTGGGTAAGGCCAAGTTCACGATAAGTGTCAATGATGATTCTGTTGAATGGACTTAAATTTTAAATATGCAAAAAGTAAAACCTATTTTAAAAATCAGGGAAATTTCAATCTGTATGCTCTTAAATAGATTACTTTTCAGCGATATTATAAAAAGTGCATCATGTTAAGGTTTCGGCACATTTTAAGATATATTTTATTTTCTCACTTTTTCAAACGAACTAACAAAATTTAATCTTAAAGAATATCGCTTATTTTTTCATGTCACGTTTCGATTACGAAACGCAGGTATGGGGATTTACTTCCTAAACTTATAACAATAACATATATTCATATATTCGTAAATCCCTAAACCTAAGTTTACATTCTCGCTAGGCTAAGGCAAACCAGCGTTTGGTTATCTGATTCCCTACCATTTTTCCAAATCCATTTTTCCAAATCTATTTTTTCTAAAAAAAATTAATTCTTAATCCATTTTTCCTAAAAAGATAAATGCGTAATCCATTTTTCCTAAAAAAAAATAAGTTTTTAATCCATTTTTCTTAAAAAATAAATTCCTATTCCATTTTTCCTAAAAAAATAAATTCCTAATCCATTTTCCCAAAAAGATAAATGCGTAATCCATTTTTCTTTAAAAAAAAAAATTAATTCCTAATCCATTTTTTCTAAAAAAATAAATTCCGAATCCATTTTTCCTAAAAAATAAGTCTTTAATACATTTTTCCGAGGCTAGAGAAAATGCTGAGCATGGATTCCACTGGAATCCACAAAAAAAGCCCTCTGGTGTGGAAAACGCTGAAAACAGTTTTTTTACCCATTTATTCTTAGGATTCTGAATTAATTATTAGTGTTCAGTATTTTCCACATGTCTAGTGGATTAACATGAAATTAATTTTTTTTTTTTTTTAAAATAAGAAAATAGGGCGACAGCAGACGGCAGCGGTGGATAATATCTGCTCCGTCTTCTTAAAGTATTTTATCTTTTAAATTATTTCTTCTTATAGGGGCTAATGACCAGATTTTGTGGTCATTATCCCTTTTAACTTTTTATTAACAAAAAATGTCCATTTAAAGGAAATAGGAGTCTGTCTGTCTGTCTGCTGTCGCCCTGTTTTCTTACTTTAAAAAAAAAAATTAATTTCATGTTACATGTGGAAAATACTGAACACTAATAATTGATTCAGAATCCTAAAAATAAATGGGTAAAAAAACTGTTTTCAGCGTTTTCCACACCAGAGGGCTTTTTTTGTGGATTCCAGTGGAATCTAAGCTCAGCATTTTACGAGGCCCCCATTTTTCCTAATTTATTTTTCCAAAAAAAAAAAAAAAATAAATTCCTAATCCATTTTTCCTAAAAAAAATTAATTCTTAATGCATTTTTCCTAAAAACATAAATGCGTATGCAGTAATCCATTTTTCCTAAAAAAAATAAGTTTTTAATCCGTTTTTCTTAAAAAATAAATTCCTATCCCATTTTTCTTTAAAAAAAAAATTCCTAATCCATTTTTCCTAAAAAGATAAATTCCTAATCCATTCTTCCTAAAAAAAAATAAGTTCCTAATCCATTTTTCTTAAAAAAAAAAATAAATAAATTCCTAATTCAATTTTCTGAAAAATTTTGTGCCGCTTCTCCATTATGGCTCTTAAAATTAATTTTCTAGAATTAATTTTCAAAATTTCCGGAAGTACTGTGCTTTAGTTATTCTATGGATTTCTATCCCAAGATTTAAAAATAGAGTCGGCCATTTTTAATACAATGCCTTTTTTTTATTCTTAATCCATGGTCGAAAATTCATAAAATAACTAAAGCACAGTACTTCCGGAAATTTTGAGAATTAATTCTAGAAAATTAATTTTGAACCATAATGGAGAAGCGGCATTGGTTCCTAAAATTAAAGACTCCGCGGGAAAAAAGATCAGATTCCAATTTTTTTGTTTACACTTCGCACTTATGTTTACCTTTTGACAAAGTAATCAAAACAAAAACATGGACTCTGATCTTTATTCCCGCGAAGTCTTCAATTGTTTTCTCATTTTTTTTTTTTTTTTTTTTTTTTTTTTAATTTTCAATTTTCCTAAAATTTTTTTAAAATCCTAATCCGATTCCTAAAATAACATTTCTTAAAATCCCTAAAATAAAATTTCCTAAAATCCCTTTAGGAATTTAAAAAATTAGGAAAAATATTCATCTTAGGAAATTTTATTTTAGGAATCAAAAAATTTTGGGAAAATTGAAAATTATGAAAAAAATGGCCAGGAAAATAAATTTAAACGAAAAATTATAGGAAAAATGGATTAGGAATTGATTCCTTTAGGAAACACGGATTAGGAAAAACGATCGGGAACGGGTTATTTTTTCCCATGAACGCTTTCGGACCAAAGGTTGGAATTAACCGTAGCTCTCAAACTTGTGCAAGTACACGCAGATTTGTGTAACAAAACGTGGCACATCAGACAAGATGTACGAATAAGAAGCAAAAGCATACATTGTGTCACATTTTAGTGGAATGATCTGCGAAAGAACCCTAAATTTGAACAGTAGAACGAAAATCTACCAAAACAAATAAAAAAGAAGAAAAATAAACAACAAAAACTTCAAATAAAAAAAAAAAAAAAGAAAAAAAAAAAAAGAAATACGTATTGCATATTCATTTAATTTATTTCCTATACGAATTCGGTTGAATTTAGGACTATCCTAACCCTCATCCCAATTTCTCACATCGTTTATATTTGTTTCCTAATCAAACTACTAATTTTAAAACTGAAGTCATGAAAAAAAAAAAAAAAAAAATCATCATTGCCGTCATCATCGTCATCTTTCAAAAATTCATTTCTACGTGTGGCCCGATGGCCTTGATTTTCATATTTTACTTTCCAACAGAGCCAACAACAATATTTCGTTTCTTTTGTATTATTATTAAATATGTTACATAAAAAAAAAAAAAAAAAAAAAAAAAAAAAAAAAACGTAAAGCCTTAAGGTATTTAGGAAAAAATAGTTAATCTAAAAATAGCGATCCTTTACGCCTTTCTCCTGCAAAAAGACGAGTTTATTTATTAATTTTTTTTTAACGTTTTATAATTGCGATGTACAATATTAACGCATAGCAATCTGAGGATTTTTCTTGTAACTGTTATAAGTTATTTTGATAAGCTGTCATTAACGCGGATAATTACCAACTCTTCAATCAACCTAAAATATAGGGCAAATTCCAACATGTGAAACTTAAAAAAAAAAAAAATTTAATAATTCCAGTCGCATCCATAAATGACATTACGAATCACGGCCAACGCGTTTTTATTTTTTCCTGGTTTATCCGGAAAAAGCGACAAAAAAGGAAGAAAAATATAATTATTTTCATACATTCCGAGAAACTTCTTATAACTACTTCCTTATCAATTTTCCTGTTATAACATCGGTTTTGAAAGTTGCGAGAAAAAAGAAGAATCCATAAAAGAAAAAAAAAAAGAAAACTACGTAACAAAAAACAAAAGATGATAGATTAAAAAAAAAAAAAAAAAAACAAATGGAATGGAATGGATCTGCGTCCTAGATTACAGGTGTTTCGGTCGGCATTGATCTTCTCTAACCTTGGATACACCTTAGTTAATTATATCATAGGCAAACACGACATGACCTTTCCTATACGACAAATGCCTTGCAAAATTCGACCGATTACCGTAGGAAAATCCATCCATATAAGAGAAAAAAAAAAGGAAAAAACAAAAATCACAGATTTAAGCTTTTAGTGCATGTTTTTTGTCAGGGCCCAATAGGAAGGCAAACCATTAATTAATGAGAATTAATGAGTTACACCGGCAATGAAAAAATTGTAAAAATTTAAATTCATAAATAGATTTAAATTCATAAATTTTTAGTTTTAAATACTTTTTCAGTTTTTACTGGATTGTGGGATCATACAAAGAAATAGATGCGTATACGCGAGATAATATGGCAATCTATTTTTTTTTTTTTTCGATGCTTTTCGCAATAAAAATTGTGGTGCAGCTGGACGAAAAACGCCACGAACAAAAGGAAAAACCCAATCACGATATTTTTTTTTAGTCCAAAACTGCATGAAAATACAAAAAAAAAAAAAAAGGGAAGCGCAAGTCTCTCTGTCAAAAGTTCATGAAAGTTCAGTTCAGTGAAATGAAACTTTTGTTCTCCATGCCATTTCGGGTTGAAGCATTGAAAATAAAGCCAGAAATGCTACAATTTATTTTTAAAAAAAAAAAAAACTTCTGCAAACTGATTTTAAAAAAAAACTTCTGCAAACAGATTTAAAAAAAAAAAAATTATAATAAATTTGAGTTTTGTCTCAAAAGCCACACTTCAGCTCCTACAACGGAACGGCGCTAAAACAGAAGAAAAAAAAATCTACAAATTTGCTCGTGTTTCTTAAGAGGTCGTTCGTTGATCTTTCCACTTGATTATTTATCAAGAAGAAAAAAATGAATCAGACGACGGAAGTATTTTTAGAAGAATAAAACGTAATCCGCCATTAAAAACACGGATTTTATTTATTTTTCTTAACTTTTCCAACTTTTCGATGTTTTTACCGCATCCTGGCTGTGGCCCAACATCAAAACACTACCTGGCATTAGTCATTAAATCGCTTTAAATTTTACACGATTCTATGTGCAACGATGCATGGCATTGACAAGAAGATTCAAAAAAAAAAAAAAAAAAAAAAAAAAAAAAAAAAAATTTCTCCCCCGCTTTTCAGAAAAAAAAAACCGAAAAAAATAATAAAAACGTCCAAATGCGTGAATTAATATAATAATCACAATTACCCATCGTGATAATGATTTTTTTTTTTTTTAAGTTAAAAAAAAAAAAAAAAATTCCAAGATGACTTGTCATAATTGTATTAAAATGCATTGACACTTAAAAATAACAACAGTAAGAGAAAATCATGATTCTTGCATTAAACAGAGAAAGTCTTCTTTTTTTTTTAATTTTTTGCAGACGAAATAATTTTTTTTCCCTTCCCTTTATCTTTTAATCGCGAGCAATGCAATACATATGCACCTTAATTCTAGATAATAAATTTGGGTTGATTATCTTAAAGCCGCATAATCGACCGTATGAAAGGAAAAAAAAAAAAAGCCTGTCTACTTCACCATCTATATTAGATAGGAGCAAAAGCAAAAACCAGTCTGCGGATCGATAAAATAAATAAACATTAACATGTCATTCTGTGTAAATCGTTTTCTCTTCGTGATTATAAAAATTAGATTTCCATATCGGCACTTTTTTTTCTCTAAAGAATTTATGATATTTATTTATGCATTTGGTTTTTTAGATTTTGCGAAAATAAAAAGGTAATATTCATGTGCTTGTTCATTGAGAAAATTGCCCAAACAGATGCGACAATTTCTTTTTTATGCAAATGCTGGAGCTATATAAAGCCCGGAAACTACCATTTCGACCGAAAATTGGCAATATTTGTCAAACCGATTAACATTACGAGGTATCATTGATTTTCCAGATAGTCGATTATTTAAAGTAAAAGTCAAAATAAGTTTAACTCCATAAAGAAAATAAAAAATGAAATTAATAATTTAAAATGAGCAAAACAGTCAGCCGTGACAACGAATCCCAATGAGAAAAAAAAAAATACTAATATTTATAAAATATTTTGCAAGGTATCAGGATGATTCGTCACAGTTTATTTGTCACGGGAATTTTTTGTCACGCATCACACATTTGTCACAAATACTATTTATCACATATTACTAATCTGGCACAACATTAACTTGTCACAAATTAAAATTTGTCACATATTACTACTTTGTCACTATTTTGCCACTATAACAAATTTGTCACCGCATTTACTTGTTTGGGAAAAAATTCAAAACTTAAGTCAGCTGCTAGTTTTCAACTGTTTACACATTTATTTTCCTAAAGATTGCTAAGGCCACAACATTGCCGGAAATTTTTAAATTTTTTTATAATTTTTTTTTATTTCTTATACCTATTTTGCCATCTTTTTTTTATATTTTTTAAAAATATTTTTATTACATTTTATTTTATGAATATCTATATCTTTTATTTTGGACTAATTTATTACATCAAATTAATTCAAGTCTTCATTAAGATTAATTAAGGTTTTTTCCAACCACGTTCCTTCCATATATAAAGTAAGAAATGTTGACAAAGTAACTAATTGTCCAAAAAAGTGACAAATTTTAAAAATGTGACCAATCTATAGCAGTGACAAAAGTCAAAACCGTGACAAATTGGAATATGTGACAAATTGGAATATGTGACAAATTGGAATATGTGACACATTGGAATAGGTGACAAATTGAAATATGTGACACATTGGAATATGTGACAAATTCAAAGTATGACAAGTTACATTCGTGCCAAATTTTTATTGTGACAAAAGAACTGTAAAAAATATTCCGTGGACGAATTTTTCCGTGACGAACCATCCGGTGACCATTTTGCAAATATTTTTTGAAACAAAAATATTTTAAAAATATTTGTCAAAAATTTTTAAAATATTTTTATTGTTTCTTGTTTCAAAAAATATTTGCATGCCTAATATTTTTAAAATATTGAAAAATATTTTATAAATATTAATATTTTTTTCATAGGGATTCTCCTACAAAATCAGGCGATTTTGAGATTCTAGGGTTTTTGAAGTATTTGAGGCCAATTTACGAGATTTAACATCAATTTAACATCAGTGAGAAATCTTTTCCCAGCTGATATAAAAATGGCGACTTTTTATGAAATTAAGCTTTCATCGTTTTAATTTAAGGGAAATAAAAAATTCTGCACGACTATAATAAAATTCGTTGTACACCAAAAAATACAACTCGTTATTTTTTCAACTCGAAAAAATGGGCTGACTTCGCCACTCTGCAAATCTTAATTACAACTATACTGGGTGTTGCTTTAAAGTATGAAGATCAAATAATATTTTTTACAAACTGAATTTAAGAGTTTTTCTTTTTCAAAAAATATTAGTTAATAATAAATCGGAAACCAGTGACCGGGAGGAAGTCGTAAAAAAAGAAAAAAAAAAAAAAAACAATCACAGCAAAATTTAAGCGAACTGCCAACAAATGTAAACAATGTTTACAGTGACGGAAATCATAACCCACGGGAGAAAGTATAAAAAAGTTGAAAATAAAATTTTCAAATCAAATGAAACACAGTAATCGACGTATAGACGTCCACCCTACGTCCTAACAATCCAGTTTAAAATAAAAAAAAAATGACAACTTGACACGAGATATGTACCTAAGGGCATAAATAACATTTGTTTAACCGCGAATAGCACCACTAGATAACACAATCTTTTTTTTTTTTAGATATTTTAACTCCTCCACATCGGTTCGTAAACTTGATTTTCCACTAATAAATCAATAAGGAAATCATGGCATTTATGCGACAGGGCCGAAAATAAATTAAAAAAAAAAAACACGAACCACAACACAAATAGGCGAAATGACGCGCGACCAACGGAAGGAAAAACAAAAATACGAAAGAAAAAAAAACCGCGAATAAAAAGAATTCAAGAATTTTCAAAAAAACATTCGCGCAGCGATAACACATCGAACACTGAAGGAACGGCCGGTGGGCTGTCGATGATGTAATTTTCCGGAAACAAAGAAGAAATTTCAAATCGAGACAAACTCGACATTCCTATCCCGCATTTTAACTTTCAAAATTTGCTTTTCGAAAATATAAGAAAACATAAATAAGCATACGTTTATCGGTTACTCTTGCAATTTATTTAGACGTAACAGGTGATGAGTACAAGCAGCCAAAAGCCAGGGCAAATACTGGCTATTTCTAGAATCGATATTATAAAATGCTTTTATTTTTTTTTTCCGAAAAATAAATAAATAAATAAGCCAAATAAAAATATAAATAATTGTTTCCTTTTGTGAGTCGGCTACTGTCATTATTACCATTATTACGAATATTCACAAAAGATTAAACAAGACAACATTTTCCGTCATCGTCTGATGTATTTTTGTCTAGTGAAAGTAATTTCATAGGAAAAGAAAAAAAAAATTACAAGATTAAAGAGTTAATGATATAAAAAAAAAAGTCGTAATCACGATTGCATTCATATTTACCGGTAAAAAAACGGGAAATTAATCGAGGATTAATCGATCAAACACAAAAAAAAAAAAAAAAAAACTCCGGTTCCATGACTCCCGAGACTCAAAAACATTTTCTTTTATTTCGTACGTTGGATAAGCTCCAATAATTATTTACGTTCCAAATAATCGGACGTGTGTGTGTAACTTATGTTCCCTTACCTCGTTCAGAGCTTTTTTATCCGTTACTTTAGAACTCTGGAGTAATTTAATAGCATTTTTAGCACCTTCGACGACGGCGGCTTCAATCCTAAGGCGGTGGCATAATTCCTCAATTCGATCGACGAGGAGTGGTTCCAATCTCGGTTCGAATTTATCTAAAAGGAAAAAAAAAAGTAATAAAAATACATTTAATAATAAATCGGAAACCAGTGACCGGGAGGAAGTCGTAAAAAAAAAAAAAAAAAAAAAACAATCACAGCAAAATTTAAGCGAACTGCCAACAAATGTAAACAATGTTTACAGTGACGAAAATTATAACCCACGGGAGAAAGTATAAAAAAGTTGAAAATAAAATTTTCAAATCAAATGAAACACAGTAATCGACGTATAGACGTCCACCCTACGTCCTAACAATCCAGTTTAAAATAAAAAAAAAATGACAACTTGACACGAGATATGTACCTAAGGGCATAAATAACATTTGTTTAACCGCGAATAGCACCACTAGATAACACAATCTTTTTTTTTTTTAGATATTTTAACTCCTCCACATCGGTTCGTAAACTTGATTTTCCACTAATAAATCAATAAGGAAATCATGGCATTTATGCGACAGGGCCGAAAATAAATTAAAAAAAAAAAACACGAACCACAACACAAATAGGCGAAATGACGCGCGACCAACGGAAGGAAAAACAAAAATACGAAAGAAAAAAAAACCGCGAATAAAAAGAATTCAAGAAATTTTCAAAAAAACATTCGCGCAGCGATAACACATCGAACACTGAAGGAACGGCCGGTGGGCTGTCGATGATGTAATTTTCCGGAAACAAAGAAGAAATTTCAAATCGAGACAAACTCGACATTCCTATCCCGCATTTTAACTTTCAAAATTTGCTTTTCGAAAATATAAGAAAACATAAATAAGCATACGTTTATCGGTTACTCTTGCAATTTATTTAGACGTAACAGGTGATGAGTACAAGCAGCCAAAAGCCAGGGCAAATACTGGCTATTTCTAGAATCGATATTATAAAATGCTTTTATTTTTTTTTCCGAAAAATAAATAAATAAATAAGCCAAATAAAAATATAAATAATTGTTTCCTTTTGTGAGTCGGCTACTGTCATTATTACCATTATTACGAATATTCACAAAAGATTAAACAAGACAACATTTTCCGTCATCGTCTGATGTATTTTTGTCTAGTGAAAGTAATTTCATAGGAAAAGAAAAAAAAAATTACAAGATTAAAGAGTTAATGATATAAAAAAAAAAGTCGTAATCACGATTGCATTCATATTTACCGGTAAAAAAACGGGAAATTAATCGAGGATTAATCGATCAAACACAAAAAAAAAAAAAAAAAACTCCGGTTCCATGACTCCCGAGACTCAAAAACATTTTCTTTTATTTCGTACGTTGGATAAGCTCCAATAATTATTTACGTTCCAAATAATCGGACGTGTGTGTGTAACTTATGTTCCCTTACCTCGTTCAGAGCTTTTTTATCCGTTACTTTAGAACTCTGGAGTAATTTAATAGCATTTTTAGCACCTTCGACGACGGCGGCTTCAATCCTAAGGCGGTGGCATAATTCCTCAATTCGATCGACGAGGAGTGGTTCCAATCTCGGTTCGAATTTATCTAAAAGGAAAAAAAAAAGTAATAAAAATACATTTAATAATAAAATCGATTGGAAAAAAAAATGATTAAGATAACCGACTTCGAAAGCAACATTATTGAATTATTTTTAATTTTAAAGATAATTTTAATTTCTTCGATTAAAAAGATTAATAAACAAATCCGCCTCAGAATCGCCGTGCGGCCATGATAGATTAGGTGTTAAAAAACTAGCTTTGAGCTATTCAAGGCGCTTAAGAGGTGATTTGTAGAGCAGTGAAGGTGGAACTTCTGGGATTTTTTGTTTCTTATTATTATTTTTTCGCTAAAGAGCGTCAGGAAATTTTTTTGCCTTTAGGGAGCGTCTTCACATTTATTTTAGTTCTATTAGGAAGTTGGCGTAAATCGTGTTCATTATTTTGTAAAAATGTCAGTTGCTACTATTTTTTTTACGATCCATCTGTGCCGTATTTTTGACATGAATTTCTCTTTGACTTTTTTTTATTTTAAACCGACACTTTAGGGCAGGGCAATGAAGAAACTACTCGGGGGTACGAAAATTGCAAACGTGACAAAACAAGTGAACAAATTTTAGTTCAGTTTTTACTGAACCTAGAAAAATGAAATGATATGTAACCTCGGGCAAATTGAAAATAACTCATCAAAATGTGTAATCTTTAGAGAATCAAATGTATTGTACCGGGTACGGAATATTTTCTGCTATTCTGTGACGGTTACCAATGCCATCCAAAAGACAAGTATTGCTCTCCTCGCTTGCTTTTAGTTTTGACGAAGGACTACGTCTTGGGGCTCGGTCCTGGGGAAATCTGTCTGTCTGTGGGTGTACCTGTCAGATGTCAGTCTGTTCCCACCAAAAATTAATATTTAATTATTTTAATATTAAAATTGTATCTTTGCAGTTAGACCTTTAACTTAAGTAGTTTCATTTAGGGTGCAAAGTCACTATGGAAGGTCGGACCAACATGTTGGTTTTTTCGCGAAAAAATGTGGTTTCTTATCGAAAATTTTCCGTACATCACGAATCAGAAGTCCGTTTTTTGACGTAGGACTACGTTTTAGGGCTCGGTCCTGGAAAAATCTGTCTGTCCGGTGTCTGTCCGGCGTCGCACTGTTCGCACCAAAAATTATATTTTAAATTTTCGTTTTTTAAAATATCTTTTTTTTTAAATATTGAAATTAGACTACATGAACAAAAACAAGAAGTTAAAAATTTTAAATAAAATGTTCACTACATTTTTTAATTTCGTCCTTTTTTCTTTAGCCAAGAATATGAGCTAAAGCAATGTTTTAATATTAAAATTTTAACTATCAAGACATAATTAATTTTGACAATTTTTTTTTCAACTTTTGTCCTTTTTTATTTCAAATTTTAAGTTTTTTTCTGACCAGGAAAAATATTTATATCAAAAAATTCAAATTTTTGACCAAAAACGAGCAAAAAAAAATGCCTTAAAATTTTAAAATCGTTTCATTGTTTAAATTTAGCAATATTTAAACAGTACCCCAAAGACGTAGTCCTACGTAGGGATATGCCCCCATATCCCAGTCTGATTTTTGGTCTTGTTTTGGACGGACCACATAGTAAAACACAACCTTGAATAGGAGGTTAAGGGTCCAAACTTATATGGAACAGTGTCGTCCCATTTTAACGGTTTGCTGTAAAATCCGAAATTCGTTAATTTTTTTTTTTTTACACTGAACCTGAACCTACCACCTTAAAATCAAAACCGATAGTATCTACCTAGTATAAAAAAGCTCAAAATTATTTATATTTTATGGAAAAATTAAAACAAAAAAGATTGCCATTGTTATTTACCAACGACATAAAACGATTTCCGACAAAAAAAAAAAGAAGAAAAAAACCAATTAAAATTTTTAGTCCTTCCATTATGTGACCGAAATTACATAAGTTACGCAAAAACATTTGCTTTCAATCTTCCAACTGATGTCACAAGCATTTTTCAGCTTCAATGCGTCGATTAATTGGACCAATGTTCTGGTCAATGCTGACAAATTTTCTGAAATCATTTTTCAGGCGACATGTAACACGTCGACTTTCCCTCTTCCTCTTCCTCTAAGTTGTATTTAGTCACGTTTCCCGCCTCAAAGTTGCCTAAATGGGTTTTCTTCTCCCTATCACAGTAGCCAGTTCAAAACATCCACCTCCCTTTTATCAAAAATAAAAATCTTCAAAAGCCACGTTCAACTTCTTCGTTTCCATAAATAAAAAAAATAAAAAAGACCGTCAAAGCCAATGCCTCTTTTCAACAAACAAAATATCAAGGCCGTTCACAGAAGACGACGCCAATGCACCTAATAATCCAGGTCCGATCGCCTAAGTCTCTTTTGGCACATAAAATATTTTCAATCCCTACTGCAAATAATCTAAATTAAATCCATATATCTTTCTTGTCATTTAAAAAAAAAACAAGAAAAAAAAAATATACCAACCTTTAGTCGTTCGATCCCCATTCGACGGAGTATTATCATTATTCCTAACTTGTTTGGCTCGATTAATCCTCATTTTAAGGACTTCAATCTTAGCTTTAGATTCCTCGAGCATTTGTTGAGCTTCCGCTAGAAGTTTCCGGTTTCGATTCCCGAGACTAGCTATCATATTTTCAGCCCCAGCTTTTACCTTTAATTCTATATTTAATTGTTTTTCCAGGGAAGACCATCTCTGATCTTGCGGACTGGCGCTGGGAGCTACAGGCGAAACGACGGAATCTGCAAATACAAAAAAAATCGTACATTAATAAATAGGTTATAAGTTTTTTTTAAAAAGATGCGCGACGTTTCTTAAAAATATATATATATTTTTTTATTTTATTTTAAATATGACGCTGAGGGCCAATATGTAGGTGTCGAATGCATCTTTGGCATCCTATCCATTTCAAACAAGTTATTAGACATTATTTGGCTCATCACCTAAAATATTAACATTATAACGACCAACTTAAGGAATTTAATTAATCGCGTGAAAAAAAGATTCATTCATTATTATGCGACCTATCCTTTTTTTTTTTTTAATCCATCTAAATGAAAATTCATATTCGTTACCAGAGAGAAGACTAGACCTGATGAAAATATACCTACAAGGCACGTTTTGTTTAGCAAAAACAAATAACAACCCAATCTATTTATGGAAAAACGTCTTTAATTATACATTACGAAAAGAAAAAAAAAAAAAAAAAAAACATTTGTGTCTTAAAAGCCATTAATGTTTTGCCCAGCTAATCGGGCGAAAATTTTTAACCGGTTGGATTAAAATTTAACCATTAATTTTAACGGACAATTGATTGATCGCATAATTTAATGAGTAAGATAATCGATTGCATTTGGTTGAGATTAATGTATCTTCGAGATTTTTTTGAAGCTTTTAGCATTCTAATTAAAACAAATTAAGTACATGTCCACAGCGGCTTTCAAAAGTTTTCGATTTGTTATTAATATCTATGTATAATTATTTATATGTCAAGATTTGGCTAACTTAGCGCCACTCAAGCTAGTATCAAATATCAAATCTCTATAGCACCGAAACGTTCCTTAGAATCTGGAATCTTGATTCTAATTTATTTATGTAAATAGAACTAAGAGATTGCCATAAAGTTCCAAAAGCACCGAGCTTTTGGGGAAGGTCACTGATTACCGGAAAAACCACGCTAAAATAATTTAAAAAATTTTATCTCACCTTCAAAGGCTTTTACTGGAAAAAAAAAAATAAATAAAAAATAAAAATCACTTGATTTGAAATATTTAATTAAATAAACAAGAATCATGTTATTCGCTTCAATATTTATTAAAAGGATTTTTCTTTTTGACCATATGATTAACATATTACAATTTTAATTAATTTGATTAAAATCAACTACGAAAAATTGGATCGATTGAATCGTTTAGCATGGGTATCCCTGAATTAATGATTTCGAATCTTTTTAACATATTAATTTACTCAGAGAACCCGATTTCAGTTCGGAATTGAAAGAAAAAAAAAAAAACTGGATTAAGTACGAAATTCGAATTTCAAGCGGTTAATTTGTGATAATTCAGGAAAATTTGAAGGTAGTTTCTTTTTTTTGCGGTCCTGCTAGTTTGCCGATATCTTTAATTTTTTTACTTTTAATTTGATCTTATAAAATTTTTACTTTTTTCAGGGGTCGGAGTCTGAATCCGATACCGGTGCCGGCCGCGTCCGGCTGAAATCTCTGGCCGATGCCGATGCCGATACCGATTCCATATTTATTTAACTTCCGATTCCGATTCCGGCATCTTTTTTTTTTTTTTTTTTAAATCATAGAGCCGTTCTAGACGGTTTTTATTATTCCGATGGCGGAGCTGATGCAGATGCCAGCAGCGGCCGGCTAAATATCTCGGATCGATGCCGATGCCGATGCCAGCACTAAAAATTTCTCAGTGTCGATGCCGATGCTAGCATCGGCAAATTTTCAAGCTTCGGACCCCTGCTTTTTTACTCTTACTTTTTTACTATCTTTACTTTAAATATAAATTTAAGAAGCTCGCCAATACGAAGCCACAACCTAAAATCTTACAATTACAGGAATCACTATGGCTGATCGTTCTCAAATAATCAATTAACTTATTTTGTTCCAGGGGCCCAAAGCTTGGAAAGTTTGGACGATGCCGATGCTAGCATCGAATTTTTTTTGAAATCCGAAATCGGCACCGGCATCGGTACTGGCATGGTAATTAAAAAGTCGAGATTTAAAAGATTTCATAAGAAACAAGGCTGCTAGGTAGAATAGTCCCTGTATGATTCATATAATGACATTTCCAAAAAAGTCTAAAATGGCTCTATGATTTTTTTCTACTAAAATCGGAATCCGAGCTGGCATCGGATGTGGTTTTGGTGCGCATCGGCATCGGATTCGGACCCCTGTTTTGTTCTTTGAAATATTTTTCCTATTAATAATATTTGGTTATTTAATTTTTGATTATTTATATTTTTTATATTTTAATTATTTATTTTTTGATTATTTACCTATTTTGTGATTATTCATTTTTTTAATGATTCATTTTTTGATTATTTATTTTCAAAATTCGGTACCCCAGAAGCCTGCTAAGCTATCGATTTGTTTGCTTTCATTTTATATTCATTTGTTGACAAAGGAATAAAAAAATTTAAAAAAAACAAATCCTTTTTGCTTGATGATGTAGATAGACTTCTGGGGTACCGAATTTTATTTCTTATCGTCTCCTATTAAAATTAATTAATACAACATTGATACGTTTTTAATAAATTATTATGCGTTATCAAAAGAAAATTGACGGCAAAAAAATTTTTGGAACGAAGGACAGTATTCCCGTGACGAAAAAACATTGTGAAAAATCTAATTTGATTGTGACAAAACTTCTGGTTCAAAATCTACGTGTGACGAATTTTATTTTTGACAAAAATGACATCGTGAAAAATTTTAATTGCAACCAGATTTCTGTGACAAAAGTTTGCAAAATACGAATACGAATAGAGATTGCAATCACGGGATACAGAAATCCCGCGTGTTTTTCCGATCCCGAAATGCCGGGATTGTAGGTGGCCTAATCCCGGGATTTCAAGATTGCCTTTGATCTATAATTTTTTTATCAAAAACATATTTTTAAAAAAAGTTTTAATTGTTTTCTTATTAGTAAATAAATAGGACAAGTAAATGAAAAAAATCAAGAGCTTCAGAGTCCTGCCTTTGTGGGAATCAATATTGGTTAGATTTTGAAAATTTCTACTGACAGTAGCTTCGATGTAAAAAATTAATTTTTGTAGGAGATATTAGGGATATAGTGGCCGTTATCAAAAAAATTATTTGCCTGAAAATGTTCAGCTTTTTTGTCTAAAAATGGCGCTACATGACAATTTGTAAAATAATGGCTTGAAAATTAAAATCTGAAAGTAATTTGCTGGAAAATTTTGAAAATTTGAAAGTAGCCAAAATTTATCTTAAACAACTAAAAATAAACCCTGGTTTCAAATTTTGGTTACAATCATTATTTCGGATTTTCTGCATATAATCTTATATAAAAAAAATCGACAAAATTCACAATTAAATGGCAATTTTGTCCTACATTCTTTCCTTTGTTAATTATTATTATTAAAATATCATTTTGGCCAAAAAAAGTTTTTTAAGTTAATAAGCTTAAATGAACTGTGTTTTGCAAAAGGTAATGGTTAGAACAAAACGTCCCATACAAAAATGCTGAGATTAAAAATAAGTGAGTGTTAAAAAAAAATTGTAGTCAAGTTAGCGAATGGTTTTGCAAGGAAAACATTTTCGGGACTAATCCCGAAATCGCGGTATTAAAAAAATCGTTCGGGATTGCAAGCTCTAAATACGAACGAACTTCAGAACTTTGATGTCACACCTCGTTTTAGCGCGTCTTCAAAATCGTAGACTTTCAATTTAGTTTTACTTGGACTTTGAGC
Organism: Liposcelis bostrychophila; assembly: GCA_037577465.1. Classification (NCBI taxonomy): domain Eukaryota; kingdom Metazoa; phylum Arthropoda; class Insecta; order Psocodea; family Liposcelididae; genus Liposcelis; species Liposcelis bostrychophila. The sequence goes on from CM075210.1 coordinate 13,776,129, forward strand.
ATGACAAAAATTTAAAATCTTAAAACCTTAACCATTCCTTTTTAATCATTAATAGAACCTGAAAAAAATATAAAACCACGAATGCGTAAGTTGTCTATTCAATTAACTACCCAATATCAAACAATACAAATTAATCGATTAATTTTGATATCAAACAATCATTTGACCGTTTCAATTCATTTCATGACTTAAAAAAACTTAAAAAGACGTAAAAATAGTTAATTGAAAGAATTAATTTACTTTATTATTTGACAGTGTTTTATTTTAATTTCAATACGTCAAAACAATGCATTAAAGTCGAAAATTAACTTCCCAATAGCATAAATTTTCCAAACTAAGTCAGAATTAATAGAAAGTGGACAGAGGATCCAATATACAGATTTGCGGTCAACCTCACACCTCAAGGGTCAAGTTTTTTAGGAATCAAGAAAAAAAAAAAGTGATTGCACGTGAAGGAAAATAAAAATCAAAACAAACCAGACAAGTTCACAATGCTAATGATCAATACCAGTTCATCATTCATATGTATATATAACTTTTTATGTCTTCACTTATGGCGCGGGAAAAAAGAAAAAAAAATTTCTCTATTCCACAATATAAATTTTTTATTTTCCCTTTCTTAGGATTTTAACCGAGAATCACGGATATCGAAAATCGTGTTAGTAAACTCGAGATGAATGATATTTAGACCTGTGCGATTTGTTTACGTTGCTTCATCGCAGATTAACGCATCGACACGCATGCAATTATGTAAATCATTGTACATTAGAGATGCGCAAGTGGAATATCACGTGCATTTAAAAAAAAATAAAAGGCCGAATATGTCAAGCTGAAAATAAGAGAATGCTTCAAAAATTGAGGATGATAAAAAAAAATTGAAACGAGATAGAAATTACATTCCAAAACGAGCGATTCGAATAATTTTCAATTGAATGTATAAAAATGGCTTCCCTAAATGCGGCTCTAATAAGGCAAACTTTCCTTTTACAACCTTCCCCCAAAGGGCTTAAAAGTTAAATAAAGGCGTAGCCCTCGATTTATATAAATGTCTGGAACGAGATAAATGTTCCATCATTTTACAATTACAGAGACCTATACCGAAACCTTCCTGAGCCCGAATAAATTATTCAATACTGTCTTTTAAAAGTGAAAAGAGAATGGCTTGATTTTTCGGGGGTAAAAAAAAAATCGCAGAAAGTGTTAAGTTCACGTGTCAGGAGGTCATAATGCGTGGGAGGATCGCGAGAAAAAGGTCAGAATCCGAAAATCAAAAGTACCCAATTATGGTAGGACTTTTTCGATTTGACCAGTTTAATCATAATCACTAATAATAATAATGTAGTGAAATCTTGGGAGGACCAACCTGCATTTTGAGAAAAATCAACAAACCAAGTAAATGTTTTTCAATTGATTAGTAAAAATTTGAATTTTTAAAAATAGATTTTAAACTTGTAATAATTGCAGTTTTCATGCTTTTCTTTTTTTTAATGATGATTTTTTTTTTCAAGGTTGCAGACAGGTTGGTGCACTAATGATCGTTGTGCTGCGTTAGGTTACTTTTTTATCCGACCGTATATCACAATGATATCGTGATTTCTACACCCTTGTTTTTTTTTAACTTTGAATATCACGCATGCGTGGATAATCAATTTATGGTCATCGTATCGATTATGTCGATAAAAAGACGAAAAAAGGCGCGTTTTAAGTTTTTTTTTTTTATTTTATGGTCCGTTTCGCGAGTGGTGAAGCTTAAAAAAATCAAAAAATTAAAACGAAATAAAATAAAATAAAAATGTTGGGAAATAATTGATTGCGTAACTTAAAAGAATCATAGTATCGTATGTGAGCAGCATATGTCTGGGGTCAAATAGTCGGGAGGAAATGTCTTGTTTTCTGCATAACGGTTTTGGGAACTTGCACTCAAGAAAAAAAAAAATTAATATATAATATAAAACATTAATGTTTTTTTTTGTAATCCGTATATTTTAATGTGAAGTTTTATGCAAGAATAAAAGGATGTTGTAATTATCGAGGGGAGTGCTAACGTGGGCCTTGAGCATAATAAATCCAACGAATTTGGCGAAATCAATTTAAAGGCTTAAATTATTTAAACATAAAATTTTGCCTTTAAACCAAAAGCTTGAATAAAATGAACGAATTATGGAAAACCAAGCATTAAAACTGCACTTGATTTAAGAATAAAAATTATATGATATTACCCCAGTTTGCTAAAAACATTGCATATTTTTCTTCCTCGATGACGTCTAGCCATTTAAAATTCAAACCCAAAAATTATGGGAAGTGATAAATTAAATAATGAAGTCTATTCTGACTAGATTTGTTCCCGGAAAATGTTAATACCAATTTCTGTTTTTCGTTATGATTCATTCATTAACTTCAAATTTATTCATTTTTATGATTATTTAGTCATCTTCAATGTCTTATTACTCCAGTTAATTAAGAGGAATCATCATCGTGGCAGCAGACTAATCGTGTTTTAATTTTTACGGGGAAACGAAAATAAATTTTGGAACAAAAAATATTGACTTTTCAGGAAAAAATCCCGAAAATTCCTTACTTTTTTTGTTCTAAGATTTGTCTTAGTTTCCCTGTAAAAAATAAAATACGATTAGTCTGCTGCCACGATTGATGATTCCTCTTTTTTTTTTTATTTGTAAAACTTTATTTATTTAAAAAAAAAAATGACATAAAATTACATATAAAAGTATCTTTTAAAATTACATTTTTTCATTTACACGTTTATCATTTATCGGTAAAACCAAACTATGACATGGTCCTCTTTTTTTTTTCTTTTCTTTATTATTGAACAATTTGATTGACATATTTTCCTAAATATCTAATATCAATTTTAAGTCTTTCCAATTTTAAAAACTGCTTCCAGTTCTCTTTAGATTTATGTGTGTACACTTCGGGTAAATCCATTATATTAATCGTTTTACTAATCGAATTACCGTAAAACTGAACACATGCTCTAATTTAAACGGGCAAAAAAAAAAAATGGTCAACTGGTGTCAAATGATCAACGAAGACCAAAGCAGCCCTTGAAATAAAAATGGCGGATGGGTTTCTAATCTGCCTTCTTCATTGCCATCGATGGATAAATATTTATCGAATATTTAATCGTTACCTTACTTAGCTCTGTGTTAATTATAATTTCTTTATTCACATCCTACCTACAATAATTTTCTGAATTTATCACGATCTTACTTAATTTCAAAAGATTAATCACCCCCTCTTATCAATTAATTCATTTATTCCCTGGGTAACAAGGAAGAAAAAATAAAATTTACAGCTTTAAGCCTCTTCAAACAAGCGATATCATCTTTGAAGAATTTATAAAATACACCTTTCGCACACGAGACAGCATAATGCCGAATAAGAGACAAAGTCATATAAATTAGATTGATGATATCATTTTTTTCTGTCGTGAGACGACTAATTAACAGCTTATAAATATTCTAAATGCAATCTTGCAATACTGCAATTCAATAATAATAATAAAAAAAAAAAAAAAACTTCAACAAATAGAATGCGAAAGAAAAAACCGGATAAATCAAATGGGACTTCCTTACCCGTTTTAGGCGTAAAAATCAATAGAAAAGGAAAGCGGATGGAAGACAAAAAACATCGTGGCCATAAAAGGCTTATACAATAGTTCCTGGGTGACGCCCTACAATTGGTATAATTCAGATTGCCTTAATTTCGCGGAACAATCAAATGACAACGAAAAAAAAAAAAAAAAAAAAAAAAAAAATTGGATCGACTAACAAAACGAAACTCACCGCCTTGTCCATTGATAACTGCATTTCCCTGACATTGTGTAAGGATGATCTGAGACTCGAGCTCTTGCATATCCGCCTGCAGATCTGCAAGTTTGCTATTACTTTTTTTAATAGCTGCAGCGACGTCCACCAATGATTTCCGATCTTTGGCGGCATCTCGTAATTTTTCGGCTCCTTCTTTTATTTTCAACTCTTTACGTATTTCCTTCCGAATATGCTCTTTTAATTCTTCTAATTTACTCGATAACGCGGCCTCCGGTACGCTCTCCGCAATTTCCAAGCCATATTTATATTTATGGCTTAATTCGTATAGAACCGGATGACGAATGTAATCCCCCTGAAAATAAACATTTAAAAATAAAAAATTAATAAAAAACAATTAATTAAAAAAATATGTGTTTGATAATTCATTTTTTTTTTTATTATTATTTTTAACCGAGGCGCCGTTTTATTTATTTGAATATTAACAAGTTAATAGGTACCTAAAGCCTGTTACCGGCTGTTAAAAGTGCATCGCACTTTAAATTAAATTTACTTGTCGGCCAACCTAATGAGAAAAAAACACATGGCTTTTTTGTCCTTTTTTTTTTTTTTTTTTCTTTTAATCCTGAAACAACCTAAACGAGAAACCACTTATAATTAATTAAAACACTTTCCGTATCGCAATTAAGAATTGTCAGTCCGAAACTTTTTCAAACCTATGTATGTCACTGAAATTTACAGACCGTGATCTCCCACTTCGACGGGCCGTCATATTTTTCTGGTTACATTAATTTCGTGAATAAATCGGTCATAACTTCCGTGAAATTTATGAGTGATATTAAATACTCCTAAATATTTTTATTTTTCATAAACTCGATAAAAATCTACTGCCTATAATTATAAAATTTATTTGCAACAAAGGAAATGCGTACCATTGATTAACGGCGTTTCAAAATCATTGTTGATTTTTTTTTTTTTTTTTTTTTTTCAAGGCAACTAATTCAAGATCCTGTACGTATGGGAAGATTCACACTACATATTATATTGTTCCACTTGTTTTTCTAATTATACACCTTCATTCCATATTAATTGTAAAATGACATCACTAGGTACTAGACAGTTTTCTGAGTGAAATATCGTAACGCTAAAGAGAAAAAAAAGTCTTTTATAGAAGCAGTAAAAATTATTTACACATTAGACCTATTTGCAAGATGGCTTATGACAATAGCTTTTTCCAAGTAATTAACTGATAAAAATGAAAATTACACTGCATTTATTTCACATGTCAAAATCCAGAGTTTAAAAAAAAAAAATAATAATAATGAGTATGTACAGCAAAGTTGAAATTAATAAACATATTTTTTAATTTTAAAATTGAAACTTAATATGTGATTTCCGAAAAGCTTAAATGGAACAGAAATTCTTCATTAAAATAAAACAGACTTATTTTTGTCAGATTACTGTATCGTAAACCATTCAAAAATTTTTGGTGCTTGTTTTTTCGAAATTAAAATTTACTTATGGTTAAAAAATAAATTAATCAAAGTATAATCAACTTCTCACAGATAACTTTTTTGACTTAAGAACTTGAGGCTGCATTTCTAGGACATAGGAATTAAAAATTTTTAAAACAATTTGAAAAGTAAACATACATTATGTGAGAAATTTTAATGCAGATTACAATTACAGTAGGAGAAAAAATATAAATCAAAAACCATTTTTAAGAATAATGTATCTTTATTTTTATCTGAACTGTTGTTATAGGCTTTTCTGTTTTTAAAAGCAAAACAGTGGCCATATGAAGATTTTAAAGGTCAATAGACAGTGTTTATACCAAGTACAAAATTTTTCCAAGTTATTTACTGATATTTTTCTAATGCTCCATGAATACAACATAAACATTTTTATCCTGGCATTGGCTTGAAATGAGATGAGAAAAAACGATCAAGGAAACCTTAATAATTTAAAAGCAAAACAAGTTAAACTTACAATAAACTGCAATCCTTTTAATCGCAATTTATCCTTTAAAAAAACCATCTCCACAAAAACACCTTAACTATGATAACATGGTCAACGAGATACCGCGATAACTGAAATGACTGTACATTTGCTTTACATATTCATGACTCCCTCTCCTTTTCCATTAACACGCTCACTTGTCATATGATAACAGAGGAATCCGTTTTATTACTTCGCGACAAACCGCAACGAAAAACCATTTTTTTTTTTTTCTCATAAATTTTTCGAAAATCCTATTGTCAAAAAAACCAAAATTCATGTAGGCGGGTTCGCCAGTGACGAAATCAACTGAGGGAATAGGCAATTATCGTAAATTAAATGGATCGGGACGAATACTTCTAAGCCACCCGTAACATTATAAACTTTAACCAAGTCGAACGCTGGAATACAGTTAAAATTGTGTGGTTTAATAATTTGGAGCTTAATTTGTAAAGAGTCTTTAATTTGTGCTCTGTTATTCTTAAAATCTCACCTGATAGTAGCTAGAATCCGCCATCTTGTTAGACTTTAATGAATCCACTGCGTGAATGGCACATGCATTACCCAGTTAATTAACTAATAAAACATAAAATATTCACAATTTTAATATAAACAATATCCCAACCGATTTTGTTTATGTTACCGAACGTACTTTTTACACGTATTACTTAGAAAAACAACCATTATTGGGTAATAACACTAACATTGGGTTCCCATCGAAAAACAACCGTACAAACAACCAATCACAACTTGGCATTCCATCACGTTCTGTAACCTGTTGCACGGATTCGTCCGTTCTCAGCTATTTGCAGGATGTGTCTTTTTTTTTTAAATTATAAATTCAAGTTTTGTTGTTATATAAATTTTAGAAAAAACCAGAATAAAAAATGAATGTATTCCTGAAGTGAAGAACAATAAAATCTTTTGAGACAATTTTTTCGAGAGTATCGAAAAAATTTCAAAACTTGGCAAGTCACGAAGAAAATCGAAACTTTCTTTATAAAGAAGCGTCTCTTCTTAAAGTTTTCCAATAAATTTTTTTTACAAGGCTGGAAGCGTATAATTTTTGTAGTTACCAGCGTGAAAATAAAATTAAAGCAATATTAAAGTAAATAATCAAAACTGAATCAAAGGCAAAAACTGGGGGAAAAAACAGAAAAATTTAGTGAAAATAAGTGAAAATGTCGTGGCAGCAAAATCGTCTATCGCGACCAAATATTTTCAAGCTTTTTTTCTTAGTTTTTTATTTTATGCATTTTCAAAAGATTGAAGAATCATGAAAGGGGCAGAATGAGAAATAATTCACGCCCTCAAAGTGAGTTCTAAATAATATTCTCTCGAACGTATGAAAGTTAAAATTCGTTGCGACATCTCTAAAATTGCGCGGGCTTTTTAAATGAGGGAAAAAGTTTTGCATAATGCGATAAGATGTACCATAAATACAAAAAGTAGTAAAAAAGTCTCAAAATATAAGTAATTGATTTGTCATAATTCTTAATGTGTCTCTGAAGTATTTTTTATGAATTTTTGTTCGGTTTTTCGAATTTTTGTTTCTTTGACTTGACTGTAATATAAATAAAAAGAATTATTGCGCATGCGTGCGATAATTGGTGGGGGAAATCGATCATGCGTGTTGCACTCATTTTTTGACTGTAAAAAACCGACCCCAAACAAAATATAAACAAGGCAACATTGATATATTTTGATCATTTTTTATTCAGGAATAGAAGTTATTTATTAAAACTGCCAATAATCTGTTAGTCAATTGCATGTAAAAATGGATGAATGTATCTCAAATTTAGTCGTAACTGAGAATTTTGTGGTTCAACCTGTTGAGAATATTCCCATTTCAATGGTGGAAGGAACCTATGAAAATGGTTTGGTTCAGTTAGTCACTGCTAGTTCCCATACTCCTGCAGGTCCTGGTAAGTCAAAAATAGTTTGTAAATTTGTCTTTAAAGCAGTTGGTCATGCCTTACGTAATTACAGTTATTAGATTAACAACAACAACGAAGTCGACGGAACCACATCCCCTTGAAGTGGAAGTTCAACGAGATTTAGAATTGCGACAGCAGCAGTTATCTCAGCAACACACTTCAGGAATTCATGGCCTTCCTGAAACAGTGGTTAGGAGATCAAGTCAATTTATTCACATGCAACCAAAGCCTTTGGAAGTCTCTCAAGAGCCAATCTTGGATGAGTCAATGCAAATACAGTCAGTTGTCCAAACTTCTAAAAATGATGTACAGAAGTCAAATAATCCAGTCACACTTCCACATTTATTTCAAACAAGGCCAATACTTTTGCAAGGGAAACAATATTTTATAGTCAAAGAAAGTGCACCACTAGTAAATGAATGGAAAAGTAGATCCCAAGAAAATGAAGTTATAAAGGATTTAAGTCCAAATAATAAACCTGCTGATGAAGTATCACAGATTCCATTAACAGTTCAAAATTATAATAGCTGCTCAGAACAAGCATCCAGCATTAAAAGTGAAAAATTTAAACAAAATTCAGATTCTGAGGATGAAGGAGAAGAAATGGAACCTGTCTATGATTATGAACCAGATCCTGAATCATCAACACCAACTGAAGCAATTGATGATGCGGATAAACCAAATAAATGCTATATGTGTTTTAAAAGTTTTAGACAAAAGAAAAATATGTATGCCCATATTCGAAAGATACACAGCACACAGCCAAAAATTGAAGGAGGGATTCTATGCCCCTTATGCAAAATGCATGCATTAAGGCAAGAGCATTTAAGAAATCATTTGGAGACACTGCATGATATTCGAATTGAAAAAGAGGAAAGATTATTTAATACAATGAATGGTATGTTTGCTTAATTTAAATTGATGAAGTATAAAGTGTACATAAGCATAACAAAGGATATGATTTAAAAAAGTGAAAAAATTTTGTGTTTTTTTTTTAGAATTTTTAGCATGGAAAGAATTTGTTGAGAGGGAAACCTTATCACTATATGTTAGCAAAAGCTCAGCAAAACTATTAGCAAATAATCAGCAAAAGACTTACTACAAATGTCATAGATCAGGGAACTATGTAGCTCTCAAAAAAGAAAATCGAAAAAAAAAACTTAAGGTTCAGGTAAGTTTTAGGCCTACTTTATTACTCATTATTTTTGTTTATTTTATTTCATTTATTTAAAACTTTTTATCTCTTACTTGTTACTTTTTTTATAGGGGTCCAATAAAATTGGGGCCACATGTCCAGCTGCCATGGAAGTTACAGAAAATGTTCATGGAGTTAATGTTGTTTTCTGGAAAACACATGTAGGGCATGTAAATGACTTAAAACATTTAACATTAAGCAAAGAAGACAGAGCTAGATTAGAAGGTAACCGTGAAAATTTTTTTTAAAAATTTGGCCCTCCAAATTAATTTTAATTTTTATTTTTAGAATGTTTAAATAATGGAGTGTCATGTGATAAAGTATTAGAAAAGATTCAGAAAGAGTCCGAAAAAACGTCAAATTTGCCGTCAAGACTGACCATATTAAATAAGTAAGTAAAAAATAATTTCAAAAATAAAGATTGGAAATAATGAATAATTAAATTTCGAATGTTTTTTTTTCAGACAAGACTTGCGAAATATTAAAAAAATCCACGATATGAAATCCTGTCCAGATTTATTCCCTGCGCGAAAAAAAATCAACCAAGGAAGAAAACCCATGAAAGAAAGAATGCTACGAAGAGCGCCCCAATCTCTAATAATTGAAAAAGCAGAGCTCTTGTTAAATCTTTTAGAAACAACGGACGTGATTCCAGAATTCCGCCCGAAAGTTTGCCTAATGATCGATAATTTAATATCGACTGTGAAAAGGAGAGCTGTTAAAAATTTGCACCGAAGAGAAAATGGTCTTAAAAAGAGAAAAATTGCGAAATGGAAATTCGATTTAGATAATGCATCCGTTCAAGCTAACGGAGATTCAAAAACAGTGAACGATGCAACCGAACAAAAATTCAACGAGAATGACGACACAAGCAGTAACAGTAAAACAGATTCGGAAAATAGTCAAAATGTTGCTGCTAGTGAGTTGCAAAACAATGTTTTGAAAAATCAGAGGAAGAGAGGGAGGCCTAGAAAATATGGCGTTGAATCGTCGTACAAAACTAAAAAGATTGGAAAGAGTCAATAATTTTTTTTTCATTAGTATAATCCCGATGTTTGTGATTCGTAGAAAATATTTCTTTTGTTTTATAGTAATTATTGAAAAAAAATCATTGTTATAATTTCTATTTCTTAGTGCAATATGTAAGATTATATTTAAGGGAGAAATAAGGTTCTTATATACATTGAATCAGTCTGAATTTCTATAGTTTGCAAGTCAGAAATAATTTAGAAGTGAAAAGGTATAGCTGGCTAAGTGCCACCGTATGGAAGTGGGGTCGGTGTTGTTTTCGACCCTCCTTAGCCAGCTAGACGCTTTATGTTGAAAATTGTATTGATCATGAATTGAAATTTATATAGTAGAAAATATATGTATTTATAATATACAGCTAGTAATCGACGAATATATTAGAAAAGTAATTTTACAAAGTCAAAAAACTCAGTTGAACTTTCATTAAACCGGCATTACTTAAACCATCTTTTAGGGCGATCCTTTTTTTTTTTTTAAAGAATATGAGAAACTGTTTTTACCGAGAAAATTTTTTCTAGAGAGCTGGCATCCGTTTAGGAGTACAGCTTCGAATTTTTTGAGTAAACATTTTAGGTTTAAAATTTTACTATTTTCATTTTGCTTATGTCTATTTTGTATAATTTTAAAAGGCAGCAACTCTAATATCTAAATATCTTTGTAATTATTTCGTCAACCTTTGTGAGATTTTTTATGAAGTGACGAAATTTGGGCTCTTAAGGAAACAGGTCAGCTTAACCCCGTATAATGTCAGGTTTGTCACTGAAATCCAACGTGAAAGCTTTTTCATTCGGGAAAAGCTTATTAAAAAACGTTATATTTCCGAAATCACCATTCACCTCCATTGTTATGTTATCCCAGTTTCTTATGTGTAGGTATTGGAACTTTTTAGGATCTTTCGGTACTCTTCCCCATTTTAATTCCCTCGGTACTTTCCTGAATCAAAAATTTAAGGTTTATTTAAATGTAAATTCGGTCTTAATCGCCTCACAATTTTGTTTTTCGTGACTTACCCTGTTTTTGCAAATGTCACAAATATACTACCGAGTATGTTGCCCATTCTTTTATCGTCGTAATTTAATCTGGCTTGAACATTTTCCAGCCGGAACACCAATGAAAAATCATCGGCATGAGAAGCGCCTATAACTTTTGGAATACCAAAAGAAAAAAAAGAAGATACCGAAAAGGTATTACTCCGACTATATAGATAAAAATAGACGGGGTTCTTATTTTTTCGGGCTGTGAGAACAGCCGAAACATAAGATGGAGCGTGATATAATTGATCAGTGAAAATTTTAATGAGTTCTTGATTTTCGACGAGAAAAGTATCCGAAGTCATGTAATGATGTCTTATTTCGTCGGCTATGATACCTTGTGTTTCGATTGGGGTTGTAGCGTTGAAAAAAAGCATGCTTGGAGCGAATTTCTGCCAATTCATACTTAAATCGTATAACGAAGTAGAATTGAAAATGAATGCTGAAAATATAAAAATAAAACTTTAGAACTCAACAACTGGAAACAAAAGTATTAAATTAAAGAGATAAACTTTAACCTGCTACTGGATCCAGCCCCTCGTGAGAAGTTACGGTATTAATCCATGGAGTGTCTGCTCCATTTCCGCTTTTAATAATATCAACAGGATGCTCGCTTATAAATGGGTTTGATGAGTTTACTTCGATCATTGGACCGAAAACAGTGAAAGGATTGTACATAAAGACTTGAAATTTCGAAATTTGACTAACTATCGACCGGGCAGGCCGTTCTCTCAAACACTGAATCATCTCTAGAGAGGGCTCCGTCGGACAACCGACTAAACCGGCTAATTTTCTTGTTTTAGCAGGATTATCGTAAAGCAAAGCCCATGTGCAAAGCGCATTGCCACTAACGGATATCCCTTTTGAAAATAAACCTGGAAAAAAATGTGATTGTTACACTTGCAATTCAATATAAAAATGAAAGGCTATTTTTTTAGCTAAAGCTCAATTTGAAGGCTGCAACTACGGCCCTCATATTTTTAATGGAAGACAGGCCCATTCTAAAAGGTAAATGGTAAGCACTTGTACCTTTTGCCATGGGAGATAGCATCATGAAATGAACGCTTGACCCTCCCGCTGAAAGTCCGACGATCGTTACTTTATTCGGATCTCCCCCAAAAGCCGCAATATTCTTTTGAACCCATTTCAGTAAAATTACTTGATCTTTTAGGCCCATGTTACCAGGTACCACTTCATCTCCAGACGAAGCAAATCCAAGCACTCCTAAACGGTAATTAAAATTCACCAGTACGATCGATTCGTCGTCCATTAGGTAATCAGGACCAAAACCTGCTCCAGAACCATGCATGAAACCTCCAGCATGAATATTCACGATTACATCTTTATTTTTTATATCATTAACTTTTTCAAAAGAAAAAAAAAATTAATTAATTAGAGAAATATGTTTGAAACTCGTGGCCGCCAGAATTATTAATTTTACCTTGAGTATAGACGTTAACGAATAAGCATTCCTCGTCGCCAATAATAGCATATTTCCCTTTTATTTGAATAAACTCACTGTAGTGCAAGCAAGGTGATCCTGGAGTAGTTGCATTCCATATACCGGTCCATTTTTCTTCGTAGAGGGTGGCTTCCTGAAAAATGGATAGTAAAGTTATTACTCGTCTCTTAAAATCGTGTCTTTTATGAAAATCTACTCACAGCAAAGCGATTTTTAGAAGTTGGTGAGTTGGCATACGGTATCCCTTCATATGCCACGTATTCATGCAATGTAAAAGACTTACGCAACTGACCTAATATTTTTCCATTAGTTATAGTAATCTCAGGTTGATCGCATGGTGCTGATAAAAGGTTATCTAATTTAAATATAAAAATTATCAATAAGTAACATAGAGATTTCTCCATATTTTAACCAAAAACGCTTTAAAAATACTTTTTTTTCAATATTTTATCATTTTCAGTCAGTCGTTGCAAACTTTATGAAAGGCAATAAAATGGCTGGTTAATCAATCATTTAAAACGCCAGTTTATCAAATTCGAAAAAAAAAACATTAAAATATTTTTGTGAAAAACAAATGGGCCTAGGGTGACAAAAATCTCCTTCGATCGTAGTTAAACATTGAAAAAAGAAAGCTCATCCACATCTTTCATCTAGATATTATCAGCTATGATAAAAATGATCTTTACATTAATGTATTTAAATCATGCATTTTGGGAGCTTAAGAAAAATTTAAAATTTAATTTAAAATTTTTTAAAAAGTTTAAAAGCTTTTAACTTAAAAGATTTTAAAGATTTTTTAAAACTTACTTTTTCAAAACAATATTTACTCTCTATATTTGATATGAAATCTTTTTTTTTTTTTTTTTTTTTTTTTTGTACAATTTGCTTTTTACAAATTTACATTATTTGTATATTACAACAATCTATAATTAATTTGAAGTTTTACAGTCTTCAGATGTAGTAAAGATAAACGAAAGAATTTGATTTTTATTATTTTTACCGTCAGTTTAAAGTCTTTCATTTGCCAAATAAAAAACAACGGAATCGTACTGAGCTTAATAAAAAAAAATGTTAAGACAAACAGTAGGAAGACTGTATAAATATTAATTCTTTTTTTTTTTTTGCAAAAAGAAATATTATTTAAAGAATAGAATCTACAATTTAAAAAAAAAAAACAATATTTTCTTCGTTTTCCCTACTCAGTATTTATATAACATCACTTTAAAATTTTGGCAAAAATTTAAAAAATTAAATCACATAACTGACGCGCGAAACAGTAAGAAAAAAAAACGTAAAATATTTTCAACAATATTTTCCCCCCTCACTGTTAGAACGAAATGACAATTTTTTATTTTTTTTATTTTTTTTTACAGTTCATCTTTTTCACTGGACTTAACATCTGAACTAGTTCTTTCTTCGATTTCTTCAACTAAAATAATGTCGTCATTTTTATTTGAATTTTCATCGTCTTTCGCTAGAAACTCGGCCGAACCGTTGTCTAATTGCTCTATTATTCCTTTTAAGGTCTTTATTCTTTCTTTAATATCGTCCGTTTGTTTTTTCAAAAGTTCAACTTTTTCATCGCAAATCGGTTTGGTGTGTTCGTTACAATCATCGATCAAAGAATTTAGATCTTTATCTAATGAGGTGGTGACGTCCTCGACGTACTTATTCAACGACTTTACACTCGAAAATTGACTGACAAAAGTATCTCTCCAGTATTCTTGTGGCCCCATAACCATAAAACTCATTTTCATTGTTATATCTTTTAGGTTCACCAAAATCCATCGCAAATTAATCGTTTTCATAATATGATTCGATTTTTCAACGTCTCCTTTCAATTTTTCGCAATTCCGCAATAAATGATCGATTTCCTCCGGGTATTTTTCCACAAATGAAACGTCGGGTCCATTAACGTTTGGACTTTTCGTGCTTTTTATACCAGCAGCGATGCCCGATTCGTTAAGAAGCCACTCCGCTTGCTTTTTATTGTTTTCGTTACCGTTTAATTTTTCGTAAACTTTTAACAACCAAGGAGGAATACCCGTTTCACCGTTAAGGCCGTCTCCATTTAAAACCTGTTGCAAACTTGATATGATTTCCTGATTGTTTTGAAATTCGCCTGACTTACTATCACGCTGGGCTATCCGAATTATTTCTTTCCCTCCGGCTAAACGTTCGACGGTCGCGTGAAAAACTCCAACGTTTATCTGAGAAATATCGGCATCCTTTTTGCTATTGACGATACCGCTAAAGGAATTTTTAAGTGTTTCTTGAGTTTCCTCGGGTGGGGTGATTTCTTTAGTTGATTTGCCGGATTCTAGAATGAAAAAGAAAAATTAAACAAAAATTAAACTTTTTTCTAACCAAAAGGTAAAAAAAAAAAAAAACAATGTTAGTGAAGGCTTAATGAATTACAGTCGAACCTCGATAACTAGCAAAATTTTGCCCTCCGCTCCTAATAAAATGACTTAATCAGATCCAAGATGTTCTAAAATTAATCAAAAACTAGCATATTGGCATATGCTTTAAAGCATGGAAATGGAATTTTCGAATTAGTGGTTTAAATATTTTTTTTATCCTAGAAATACAGGTTTATTAAGGTTCGACTGTATTAGCGAAAGATAAATTTGGCAACACCGACTTTTTATCATCTTTTTAAAAAAAAGTCGTTGAAGGTTCAGTCTTCATAGAACCCCTTTAAGAAACTTCCCCGTTTAGGGTGATCAAGATCGCAAAAGCATTGATTTCGAGTGATAAAAGCTAAAAATAAACAAACAATAAAATTATCAACCGAAAACACTTAAATAATTATCTAAGCCTAAAGATATGTACAATAATATTCGTCAGGCTTCGAAATTTTTTTAAAACAAGCCCCTTGCTATATTAAAAATCTATTATATTTTTAAGTAGCAATTAGCCAAAAAACTTAAAAAATGCTTTGAATTTATTTAATCAACTAAAATAAGCTAATAAAATATAATAATAAAAAATCTTGAAATTTAAGCGGATGCTGTGTTTGTTTTAAATAAACATCATTACTCACAACACCGGAAAAGGATCAATTTTTTTTATCTGCGCAGTCGTCTTTAATAGAGACAAAATATTTATTCGGGTATCTTTTGAATCTATGGGTAGTTAACAAATTCAAATAGTCAGACTCAAAAAGTCAATTAACTGCCAATATTGGTTTGCAAGTAATCACACCCAACTTAAAAACAAACATGCCGTGCTCCAAGCAAAAGAGACAAAGCATTTACTGTGATTTAAAATTTTAAAATGCCGGTACCCTATCCCTGGTTTGCTTTGATACTTTTCAACTTAGAAAATTTAAGACGACATTAACGACGATTTTATAAATTTAAGACATTTTTCTAAAGGAGAAACTGGAGTGTTTTTTTTTTTTTTTTTTTTTTTTGCGCTTTATTTTTTGTTTTCCTTTTAAAATTAAATAATTTATATTTCGTGCATCAAATAATTTTTTAATTTATTTTTAAATAGACTTTCCCATCTATTCATGGTAATTTTTTTCACGTTTTTCAGTGCAGATCAAAAAAATTCAGTTTTAAAAAATTATCAGACAAAAATACTTTAAAAAATGGGAGCTTTCGAGGCCTGTTACATGCAATTTTAGTCAATAACCCACACGTACTTTATGCATATTTACAAAAGTCAAACTAGATTTTTACAAAGCCATACAAATAAAAATAAAAAAATTATTTTTAATCTTCAAACAGCTAATTTTATATATTTTTATCAAAACCTAAGAAAATGCTATTAACAAAAAAAATAATAATAATTACTAGTTAATATAATACAATGCAGTACAAACCACCTCTATGTTAGTTAACGAAAATTTAATATAAATAAACCCAACTTTTTTTATACAAAAAAAAAAAAAAAAAAAAAAAAACCAAGACGATGACGATGGATTCCACCACCCTGTAATTTTTTTTTATTTCACCATAAAACTGATTTACATTACCCATCGCTTCTGCCAGTGGATGACATCTTTGCTCGTACTGTACTCGAGGCTGTGGACCCAGTCAAAACGGACGTAAAAAATTGACCGAGCTGCCAGATAACGTCAACACAGGTGGTAAACAGGCTCTTGTACGATGCTAGTAAAAAAGGTTTTTTAATATAAGTTTAATCATATGTTTTAACTATGGAAAAAAATATTAAAAAATAAAACCGTCTCACCGCAAAATAAAAAATAAAAAAATAAAATAAAATAAAAAATTAAATCTTATTGGGGGGAGTGGAAATCCATTAAAACAGATAAAAATTCGGTGTTGCCATAAAAAAAAGGAAAACACAATCATTTCCGTTAGTGATTAATCAAATGCTAAAAAGAAATTAAGCACCAACACAAAAAATACATTACCAATATTGCTAGTATCTGTGATTGATATTTCGATCCCTGGATTTTCTTGTATGGCTTTTAACAGCTGAGATGCGTCTTGGTAAAATAAAAACACAGCGGGAATGGTAACGTCGTTTTTCCCGTCGCCGGACATGGCGAACATGGATGAGGTCATTGATGACGTCCCTGGGGTATTATCGACTACTATAGCAGCTATGGCACCTGCTTCTTCTACTTTCCTAACCTACGATTTTTAAAAGTCACCGGTTAGGAAGAGAATATAAATGGGAAAAATTAAAAAAAGGAAATAAATGGGCAAACCTTATTAATAAACATACAATCTCCTCTTTCTATAATGACTATTCGATCTGTTAATCGTTCCGGACTGACAAGATTATCACAAGCACGGAGCGGTTCCGCCACAGCGACTCTAGCACTTACCTGGTAAAAAAAATAATAATTAATAAGAGCCCTCACTTGTAGTTAGAAATTCGAAAGCGAATCAAATTTCTTACTTTCATTCCGTTGCTTAAGTCTTTTCCAAAATGAGCCGGCCCAGCCGTAACGGAAAAGCTTTGGCCGTCATGTTCAAAAAGAACGGATAAAGGAGCTTTATCAGTCATCTGCTTTTGAGCTTGCGATAATTCCAGCATTTCTTGCATGAAAAGAAGCCCTTCTTTCGCATCCGCGTTCGACCTCGCGCTGGCGACGGTATGCAAAAGCTGGACTCTTCCATCGGACATTGAAAGAACAGTTATGCCCATGTTTTTAAGTAATTTTAAGTGCTCCGTATTCCCTGCAATACAAAAAAGTATCGGGTTATACTTAACCAACAATCGCTTTGTAAAATATCGGAAAATTTTTCAACAGCACGAGCTTAGCGCTACAGCACTACCCATGACAGTAAGAAAACGGGTGTTCGATTCCCGCAACTGATGTATTCAGTTGGGTAAATTTTTCCTCTCTTAATTTCAAAAAAATCTTAACGAAAAAAAAATATCATACCTGCAGTAAATTGTGAGGCGTGGAGCTTACGCCTCATCGCCCGAGGGCACATTCCGTCCACCATATTTTTCAACGGTTTCCGCACTGTTTCTGGGAACAAATCAAGAGTATTCGGACAACACCTTGCAAACTCCGAATCCAAATCATCCAAATCCTCCATTTGTTGATCGTTAATTGTTATCACAGATAAGTTATGATTTCTTGACAAAGTTAAAGGTAATAAATGAGCTTCAGTTGTGAATAAAAATTCGTCGAGATCTAACAAAAGCTCACTAGGATCAGCAAAGAGAAGGTATAAATATTTAAATGTTTCTGCTAGTACGAACGAGTCCATTCGATCGTCGTGACCGCCGGTCCTTACATCCTTGACAGTGGCATAGCTTGAAAAAAAAAAATCACACTTTCAGGTCAGTAAAGACGTAACAAAAGACACTCTAGGTTTATGAACCAAATTATCGATTTAAATTATTACACTCACCCACAAGGCACTCTTGCATATTTTTGTAAACTTTTTAGGGCAGCCTTTCCAACTTCCAAATAATAAGGATCATTGGTGGCTTTGTATAAGAAGTAAGTAGACTCGACGAATTCTGGACGGAGCGGATGCTGACCCCAGTGGACATGGAAATCAGTCGTGAATGCTTCGGGAATAAGGTTATGCCTCTGCATAACTTGATAAAGCATTTCATGTGTTTCGACAGCAGGTTTGATGTCACCTTTTAAAACCTGAAAACAAAATTTTGATTAAAATTAAATAACGAATTTTTAAATTCAAATTCAAAATAAAAAGCATACCTGTAAACCAGGCCAAAAAGCAAGTAGTGCATCCATAAAATTTTTTGAATTAGTATGAGGTCTATGCATATGTACATCAACTAGCATCGGTCCCTGACTAATATATTTCATAATTGCATTATAATGTCTATTAAAACGACCTAAGTATTTTTCATCTCCAAGTAGAATATAAGCTTTTAAACAGTATTCATAGTATGAATCGATACCAGCTCCAACACCTGAATCGCGGCGAACCTGAAAAATAAACAATTTTAAATCACACCAAACTCTGGAAAGAGAAAAAAAAGAAAAACAAAAAAGGAGAAAACTAGTACCCAATCGCCCGATTGAACATTTAAAACCGTCCCCATTAAATCAGAACTTCTATGTCTCATCCTCCACAATTCATCCATTGCACGATGAGCTTTTTGTTCAAAAATGGGTTCTCCTGTTAAGCGAGAAAGGGCAGCCATTTCTAATATCATTGTCCCAGCGCATGCCGTGCATGTTTCTTGATGAGCAGATAATCTCATGTTTTTTAAGCCGTGACGTAAATTAATCTACATAAATAAACAAACTCATATAAGCCTATATTTTTTCACTTTTCACTACATCATCACATTTCCATTTAATGTTTTTCATCCTAAACAAAAATATGTTAATGCACTCACCCTAGAATGTGGAATTCCTGTAGTAGTATTAAATGCAGGTAAAAGTCTATAACCTAAATCTTTGGCCATTGTCAAAAGTTCCGCCTGGTACCAATTCATGATTCCTGCTCTTTGCTGAAAGTATTCAGCAAGGATATGGGCAGATAAAAGACCTCCCAAAACCCTAATATTAGTTTCAAACACAGATATAATCACATCTTGGTCAAATGAAACATCTTTAATTACTAATTTTACAGCATATTCAAATTCTTCCAAATCTCCTAATATTACCAAAGTATCAAGTGTGTCGATTAATGTAAGTGAAAAGCTGAAAATAAAAATAAAAATGAAGAGTAACAATAATGGATTGTAGAGCATATAAAAAATATCCTTTAATGCCATTAAAGCTTTTTTTTTTCTTCAAAAGAGAAACCCAAGTAGAATGCAGAATACTTACTTTCCTAAGGTATCATCCAAATCGCCTCTGCTGTTTACGGGATCTTTCCATCTACCCTTACAAGAAAGGGGCATTAATTCATCGGCAGGATATGCATTTTCCTAAAACAAAAAAATATAGTCAATACCAAAGCATGCACTACCTTAATTACAATCTTTCACCTACCATATAAGCCCTATATGCATGATAAAACATATCTTTAGCTTCCTCCCTAAAAAGAAAAAACATGAAATGTTAGCTTGAAACTTTTTCAATATGTTCACTTCAAATTACTTACTTAAGCTCTTCCCTTTCCTCAAGACCCAGCGGTATAACGGTTTCATCTACAGAGACATGAGCAAATGTAGTAGTGATGGCTAGTATCACAAGGATACAGTATCTCACTTCCTTGAATATCATTATCTTTTATTTGTGCCGTCTGAAGACTACACGAACCTACATTAATTATGTGTCAAGACGTCCGTTCTTTTTGTTTACAAGATGACATACTATTGTCTTCCAATGACATGAAGGCTTTTTACTGCTATACAAGGCTTTTGTTATCAGAGACCACTGATTATGATCCACGTAGGGTGGTAGGTGTTCTTGTACTTCCTTCATAAATAACCATTCATGTTGGCACTTTAGGTATGAAAAATATGACCTATTTTTCCCTTGATTAACGAACCTATTTAACTAATAACTATTTTAACAAGCGATTGAATTTAGATACTAAACTACTTATCTACAATTTATTTCACAAAAAAGAAGAATTATAAAGCAGTTTCGCCATTGTATCTGCCATTTTGAATGTTAGGACGGCAACTTTACAAATTAAAAATGACACAAATCGACAAAAACATATTTTTATTACCAATTATCCGGAAAATCAAATCTAAACCACATTTAGGAAAACGATTATTATCATTTTCAAATAATATTTTGACTAAAACAAATTTTGTTTTCGGTAAAAGGAAAATTTAAGTCTTTGTTCCTAGTTTGCCGCTTTGCAGTGTTGTCAACATGACCGATTTATTTTTCGAGCAGTGAATTGAAGTCGCCATTTCTTGTGATTTTGACTAAAATTTCTGTAAGCAACGTATAGTACTCTAACCAAATGATATGATATAGTTCTGAGTATCATCTTTGTTATCATTTTTTATTTGGTAAGTTTCGTTATCACTTATTCAATCATCTCTACATGGGGTGTTTTGACAAATCATATGCAAACCCCGATTTTCCTGACTGCTTTAATAACATGAATATGCCTTTAAGCCATGGTGTGCAACTAGCATTTCGCCATTTAAAAGAATGGAATCATCCAAAGAATATGGTATTTTGTCAAGTTAATGAGAATATGTAACAGTAAAATACTTACCAATTTGAAAGCAATGTGGCTACTAATGATTCTTATCATTGCAATGATGCATATTTTATTTGTTTGTTGAAAAATGCAAATGTTGCAACTGACTTTGGAATGGTATTAATTCATCATATTTTTAAATTTAGGTACTGTCAAATTTTTGGATTCAAAATGTTGGAACTTACAGTAAAGACATTGGATTCACAGAATCATTCATTCACAGTATCAGATGAGGTAAATTTTTAAATTTCATCTTTTTTTTTTATTTTTTTTTTTTTTTTATGCAAATAAAAATGATTTTGTTTCTTTGCTTGTACAGACTACTGTGAGGCAGCTTAAGGAAAGTATTTTGGAGAAAATGGAAGTTCCAGTTGAAATTCAAAGGCTAATTTTTCATGGAAAAGTATTACAGGATGAGAAGAAATTAACAGATTATGGAGGTAAAAGATGTTAATTTTTTTTTTAACTTTATTTTTTCATGTTATTGGTTATTCCTCTCCACTCATTAAAATTTTTTTTAGATGTTAATGGAAAAGTAATACATTTAGTCCAGAGGCCACCACCTCCTGCAAGAGTTGCAAATAATGGAAATAGTGCAGATAATAATCCTAGACCAAACATTCGAAGGTCTCTTTTCTCTCGTGATCGCCTTGAAGGTGGCAATGCAACCTATCTTGGTGCCATGGCATTCCCAACAGATATGATGGAAGCTCAGGGTAATGTCTTGTTTTATTAAAATTTAATTTTAAAGCACATAAAAGTGTAGATATTTTAATTTTGATTTTGTCGTTATAGGACTGATGCATCCACGCCCTAGTCAAGGCTTATCACGAAGTCGATTATTAATAGCACAGAGAATGTTAAACAATGCCTCTACTTCTATCGGTGGATTGGAAAACAATAATAATCAGCAGGCTCAAGAACTTGCTGAAAGTCAAGAACCTAGAGCTGAACCAGAGCCTGCAACTTCAGAGCATTCAGCTGAAGGTGAAATAATATTTCTTGTGTGTTATTTAAAGCTATAATATTTTGTCTTACGAAATTATTTTTTAAATTACCATTTCTAGTTAGGGCAATTGCAGAACAGTTCATAGTTGAGACAAACAGCAATATTGCACAAGCAGCCACAGCAGCCATTGCTGCTGCAGTGTCTGCAGCACAAGCTGCTGGAGTTCCACATATAACAATTACTAGAGGAGGTTCTGGACAAAGTGAGACTGCTTTATCTACTGAAAATTCAAACACATCTATTAATGATGTTAATATTCAGGGTAAATATCTTTTTCTTTAAATTTATTATTAAATAAAATAAAATTCAAATTTTTTCTTCTTATCTGAAGATCATCATCCAGAAAATGTTGTTGCTGTTGAAATTGAAATTGGAGCTAACAGTGAGGCAAGCTTGGATGATCGCCAGGATGGTAGTTCAAGCACTAATAATTTGGAAAATGTGCCATCTTCTAGTAATGGAAATACAAATCGTAGGACCGTAGAGTAAGCATTTAATGATACATTTTTAATGATGCTCATTATGAAATTTACTCCAATTGTAATGGCACTCATTTCTTTAGGAGAACCTCTGCATTTGCAACTCTTATTGAACAATTGGAAGAACAACAAAGAAGATTTCAACCTTTGTTACGGCGTTGTCATCAACTTATGGTGGAGGACCCGTCATTTTCAGAAAACGTTTGTAGTTTTTTTTAAATTTATTATTTAACCTATTAATTTAAGATTTTTTAATTATTTTGATCCTCTCATTACTTATAGAGTTCTCCTAATATTGAGGAATGTCAGCGACTTTTTAACGGCGTTTCCGAAACCATGCATCATTTTGCTCATGCTTATCACGCGTTAAGCGACATTATGGTAGATTTCAATGAAGACACACCTAGAACGTTACGATGTCGTCCAGTTATAATCCAACATTCAGCTATTTTGGAGACTGGATTCCCCATACAGGCACAAATCAATCTAAGCGCGCGTCGTCCTACGGGAAGCAATGCCAATTTATCAAGCACTTATTCAAGTCAGCAGAGTGTCGATGCCAATTCGACAACCTCACAAAATCCGGAAGCTGATCAGCTGGGAAATACTGCAAGCGCCACTGAAATGTCTCAGGTACAGGAATAAAGCATTTTCATTTATATTTTAGCTTTTTTAAAGTAATGCCAAACAGTAAAAAATGTTTTTAAATATTACTTCAGAATAATTCGGATGAAAGTGCTATACCGAGAGAATCATTCACGGCCGGAGCTCAGCAACCGGAAGAACGATCACAGCCTTCGCAAAGCGGGAACGGAAATAATTCGGGCTTCTTTCTTTCCGGACCCGGAAACGTGGAGATATTCATGGATTTCGGACCGGAAGGTGTGACTTTGGGATCTGTCGAGACTACTGTGATTCGCGGAAGTGACGCTAGAAACGCGAGGAATAATATCCAACTTGGAGGCTTAGGCGAGTCTATTGAAAACATTAAAATTTGAAGTATCATTGGTTAAAAAAGCGGAGTACTTTTTACAATTATTATTCCTCGTGAATAATTTTTTGTTTGTCAAATCGAATTCAAGAATTAATTGTACTGATGATTTTAATAATGGCATTTAATCTTTTTTTTTTTTTTTTTTTTTTTTTTTTTTTTTTTAGGAACTGGACGTCCTCCTATTGAAGTCGTGCAAGCCGTTGCTGGACAAATCCAAAACTTGATGAATCAGGGACATCCTTCTCCTCGCGTAGTTAGACGAGATCACCCTCCTCCTTTAATTGACACTTCTTTTCCTCCTCCCCTTGTCGATACTTCTATGCCTCCTCCACCTCCTTTGTTGATACTAACGTTCATCAGACTGCAAGGTAGGCAATTTTTACTTTTTAAATTAAGAATCAGTTTTAATTTTTTTTTCCCCCTAATACAGCGAAGGAGCCATGTCGAACCAATCAACTTCCTCTCAACCACGTAGCAGTCCATCTGCAGAATCGACTACTGCTACTCAGACCGGTCAGGCAACTAGACCTCACGTACATTTAGGCCCAGCAATTCCAGGGATAGCGTTAAGTTCATACGATCCATTCCTCCCGTGTAATTCGCATCACATAAGATCTATCAGGCGCAATCAGAATCAAACCGCAGGAGGAACCGCATCCTCAAGGACCGAAAGCGAAACGGCTCGTCCCACTAACAATGCAGAAGCTACTGCTGCAGCTGGAAACGCAATAGGAGATTCTTTCATGGCAATGATGTCTCAATTTTTTAATCCTCAACGATTTACAATTAATAGGGTTCCACCTAGACAAGGACAGTTTAATAATAATAACAATAACAATAATAATAACAACAATAATGGGACTACAGCGACTGCAACTAACAACAACAATAATAGTACGCAACGAATTCCTCCTAGACGGTTTACCCCACCTGCCACGCAAACACAACAGAATAGCAATGAAGCTCCGCGTAATTCAAATTGGACTCCATTTCCGACTAATTTGCCAGGTTGGTCTTCCTCCCCCTGGACTCCTGATTCTGGAAATAGGAGTGGCGCTAATGCTCCAAGAAATATGTGGGATGTGTTTCGAGTAAGTTTCGACTTCCAAACAAATTATTTTAAAAAGAAATTGAGTTATTCATTTTGCTTTTTATTTTATTCCAGATTACCAGCAATGATCTCCCCAACGCTGATAGAAATCAATTCGGTCCACGCAGAACGATAGCGGACTTTCTATCAAGCATCTCTGATAATTCGTACGTTGAAGGTGAATCCATAGTAACGGACTTTTTTATGACATTGGCAAGAAACTTGACTTGGCCTGATATTATTGAATTATCCCTGGCTCAAAGAACTATGGTCGAAAATATAGTGGCACGTTTACGTCCTGCTTTGCAAACCTTCGTAGATCAGCGTTTGCTTCAAGGTGAAGCGCCGTCTGAAGAAAGCATTGCCAGAGCCTGCGAACGGGTTTATTCGGAAATGAGACCGTATTTAGACGTCATGGTAAATTTATTTAACGAACTAAATGTATAAGCGATCCGTTTGATTTAATAATTTTTTTGTCATTCCGATTCCAGCAAGAAGCAAGACTCCGAGAATCCGTGGATTTGACTGCTACAATTAACAATTATAATCAATCTCAGTTACCTGACATGATAGCTCTAATCGTCGATCCTTCGGTTGATCAGCCTGGTAATTTCGGTCAAAACATGATGCATCGCGTTAGGAATTACGTGAGGCAACTTATTGCCATTATCGTTCATTGTTGTCAGGATGGACGTCAAGGTTTTGATACAATTGTGCAGAGTTGTGTTGTAAGTAAAAAAAATTTTTTTAATTTAAATTAAAACTGCCTAGTTATATTATTATTCATTTTTTGATCTTTCTTTTTGTCGCAGCGTTTGTTGACTCGTGGTATTCCAGAAGAGTTGCAACAATGGACTGAAATTAATTCAGTAAATAATCTCCGTTCATATACGGCCAGTCTTAATGTTCCTCTTGAAGATATTCAGCGTTACCTTGTATATCGTATACCCAGTTCGACGGTCGAAAAAGAATCAACTCCAGAAACTAGCCAGGAGGTAATTAAAGTCTTAACTGTATTGCAGTCATAAGGTTTTCTAACCTCCTCAAAAATTAAAATTTTTGATATCAAGAAGCATGATTTATTTAATTCGCGGATTTTGTATTTTTTTCAGCCGATGGAAACGGACGCTCCAACAGGAGATAGCGTTTGGGTATCTCCTTCGAAAAATCTGCCATCTCCAGATAAAGTGGAAGAACCTGCAAGTGAAACCCTAGTCGCTATGGACACTGAAAATCTTCCAGACGTATTAATAGGATCTGAAGCTTGGCATAATGCTTTACCTTCTGTGAGTAAAATTAATAAACCTTGTTCTTCACCAGTTTCATATAAATTCCCGGATTTTCGTTTTTGGATCAGCGATCCAATTTTCAATGGATCCGTTTCTTATTTTCATCATTCACTAAACTTAAATTATGTTGTAGGAATGGGTTCCTATAATTGCTCGAGACACTCAGCGACAACGGCGTCAAAGCTCACAAAAACCGTTCAGCGATGCGTATTTATCAGGTTTACCGCCCAAGCGTCGAAAATTAATTCAATCTTCAAAACCGCAAGGGAATCTCTCGCAAGTTATATCAGGTATGTTATGAATATTTAAGAAAAAAGGAATTGAACTAACCTTGGATTATTTTTGTAGATGGCGTACGTCATGCCATAAGCGCAGCCGGCGTTAGTTCTTCTGTTACGGAAAGAGTAATCGCCGAAGCCGGAAAGGACGATGTTCTTCAAGAAGCCTACAAAGAACAGGAAAGAATTTGCGTAAGCGCTGATCTCAGAAGCAACCCAGATTTTAATCCAAATCGATTTCCGAATGCCTTTAAATATTTTGATAAATGAGAATTATAAATTAATGTTTTCTAAATTTTCGATAGGATGCATCCAAGCGATGTGCGTCTTATTATATTACGAAAAAAAAAAATTAATTTTGGGCTATTTAATTGTAATGATTTTAGAAGATTCGATTATATTTTATTTTTTTGCGAGACTGCATCAAAGCAAAACAAAATTGTACTATATCGCGCAACAATCAGAATACCAAGGGCTTGATCTATTTTAAATTAGCCCCGTTTCTAACGAATTAAAAGAATTGTACATATATTTTTGAGTACAGACTTTGAAGTTTAATTATCTGTGAGGTTTTTCAAGAAATTAAGTCAAAATCACAAGATGGTTAATTTAAACCTGTGCTCTTATAATTATTTAACTAATTATTAATTAAGTGACATCACTTTATACATTTTTTTTTCAGCAAAATAAATTAAAATAATAGTTAGGGAATCCGAATTATTGCCCGCAAAAAGACACAAAGAAAAGAAGAAAATTTCCTCTTTTCTTTGAAAATTAAATAATCCCACCTTTAAGTACAAAGTAAGATTTTGCGGCAAATGTTCAGGATTTTGTAGGTATGCCATTGACAAAGTACGGGAATTTGTGAAAATTATGTGTTATAATAATCTTTTATTTTATTTTTCCCTTAGTTTTCAGTTTATTATAATAAAAATAAGAAAAAAAATGTATTCTATTTTAAAGTTGTAATTGAAGTGGTGGCGAGAGCATAAAAAAATTGTCGAAACTTTGTATTTTCATGACTGATTGGGATAAAAATATTTGCTATTAAAAGTAACCGTTACAAAATTTATAATCGTTTTCTTTATTTGTTTCTTCAAAATGGAAATTTCATTTTACAATGAATTCCAAGGCAAGGTCTCTCTTGGTTTGAGACTCCTTAGATAATAGAATCCATAGATCGATGAGTAATAGAATTCATAGATGATGAGTTTTAAAATAATAAAAAATAAAAAAATAATTCGCCATTTAAATGTGCGCCAAAACGATGGTGACGTCAGTTGAATGGATTCAATATTTAGG
Source organism: Liposcelis bostrychophila (assembly GCA_037577465.1). NCBI lineage: Eukaryota > Metazoa > Arthropoda > Insecta > Psocodea > Liposcelididae > Liposcelis > Liposcelis bostrychophila. The sequence goes on from CM075210.1 coordinate 13,803,601, forward strand.
TTTACTTGTGTCTCCATCTCGCGACGTGGACGCTCTGTGGACGTTTTCGGGCGGGATCATGTAACAAAAACTTTTTACGACTTAATTTTATTTTTTTCTCGTAATTTAAAATGATTTATTACGTTAAAATATTGTTTTAAAGTTTATTTAAACATTAACCATGTTACGACTTATTCCTTTACAAGGAAGTGACGGGCGGTATCCCAGTGAGAAAAATGACGTTCGAAAGACGTCATATTTTTTTAGGGTGACGGCAAAACTTAAGGAATCTCTTAAAAAATGACCGGAATATGACGTCAAAAAGACGTCGATTTTAAGGGATGACGTCATCCTTCTCGCTGGGTATGTACACTTCTTTTTACACTATTCAAATTATTATAATTAAACTTGGACTTTTGTTTTTCATGAGCAGCTCAAAAGTTGTTGCGCTGATTTCCGTCAAGAAGTAAGAATTAAGTAAGAAGTAAGTACGAATTTCCCTATAAGGGAATTTTTTACTTACTTCTCATAAGGGTGATGGGCGGTTTGTGCAATTTCATAAACAGGTTTCAAAAAATTACTCTAAAAATTTTTACTTTTAAATTCTATACCGTAAGTGTACTAAGAAATTCCCTTATAGGGAAATTCTTACTTCTCATCTCAACAATTAACACTCCAGAAACTTTTGCACTTTCTAAATTTTTGCGAAAATTCGCTCCTGTAATCTTCCAACATTCGAAAAATTTTCCAGTTTTTCTTCTTCACTTGCTCAATCAATCAAATCTCTGCTCATTGGGTGGCATTTTTGGGTAATGTTACAAAATCCATTGAGCACAATTAGCATAGATATAATTGCTTTCTACATTTATACACTTTTCTTCATCTTTTTAGTTCATCAAGAATCTATTTTTAGATCCCTAAAGTTCGGGAAACAGCTGCGACAGAAGGAAACTAAACAAGGTAGCGGGCCCGTAGCCAGAACGAAGAGCCAGGGGGGGCAGTTGGGCTTCTTAGGAGGGGCAATAGGCCTTTATTCCCTATACCTGTCATGTTTAGCCAATTTACTCCAGGGGGGGCACCGAGTCAGCCCAGGGGGGCAACGCCACCCCTGGCCCCCCCTTAGCTACGGGCCCGCAAGGTAGGTATGAAAATGGCAAAAGAATTCTTAGGGCTGAGTCGCTGCTCTCCTAACGTAGTAGCGCTTCAGGATCTGCAATGGGATAATACTAGTTTAATCGTGGATAAATTGAGAATACTATACGCCTTTCAGCTTAAAAGATTTGACGAGGATGTTAAGGTCCTACAAAAAGCTTAAGCTTTCTGCTGGCTTGGTGATACGGCAAATATTTTAAAGAGATTCAGGTTAATCGATTGCTGGAATTTTAAGGATTTATCCAGGAGGGAATTAAAGGAAATAACTAAGCAAGTATTGCGAAACCACGCAGAGATAGAAAGAAAGAAGGAGATAAACAGTCTACCCTCCTTGGAATTTTATAGGAAAATAAGAACCTACGAGCGGGAAACTTATATCGGGCTAGACAGAAGGGCAGTCAGGTATAGCCTGGGTAAGGGCTAGGGGACGGGCCTGGCAGGGAGGAAAAACGCGGAGGGGCAGAGAATATGTCCACTATGCGTGGGTCTAGACGGAGTCCAACATATGGTCCAGGAGAAGAACTTCTATGCTGAGGGATTTAAATTAAAGTTTATTCAATTTTTATCATGCTTTTCGAACGAAAAATAGAGCGCAATTGAGAAAAATAGGGAAATTTCTTTGCTGAGTTCGGAGAGACGGAGTTCCGAGTAAGGTGTATTTTTTTTACTAAGGTGTTCTATTTTTTAGTCCTTAAGGCATAATGCATAATGTTACTCTTAATTTGTTTTCTTGTATAAAAAAAAAAAAAAAAAAAAAAAAAAAAAATCATTGGTGACAATGTGCTCAGAACCAAACCAAATATTTGTAAACAGAAAGGATAACTTTTCTTAATTCTATCTGTGATAAAGGATATTCGGAAATGAATATTCCTTAGGAAATTGTTATTTAGTTCGAAAATATAATATAATAATTATAATATAATCATAATAATAATAATAATAAGACATCTGAGTCATGTGAGCATAATCCCAGGGAAAATTACCGCCGTGACTTGCATTTAATATAAAAATAAGCTCAAGATTAGGTGTAGTTTGGGTTAGCAACATAATAAAAATGATTGCTTCCCCCCTCCCAAAATCCATATCAACGTGTAAATTTCGTGCAAAAATCCGAAAAAGTTCAATCCCGTTGAGTTAGTCGAGCTAAAATCATAATCATGCAAGTCCGTAAATGTTGTGTTTGCCAAAAAAGCCCACACATTTATATGGCGACCCCTGTACGAGGGAGCGAAAAAACCGAGATAATAATAATAATAATTAGCATAGATATAATTGCTTTCTACATTTATACATTTTTCTTCATTTTTTTAATTCATCAAGAATCAATTTTAGATCCCTAAAATTACACCAACAACCAGGAACGACATTCACAAGGGCTTCATATGCTTCATCAACATAACTTTCCATTGTTTTGACATCTCCCGATATTTTAATCCATTTCGATAAACAATCTTTAGAATTTTGAAAGCCATACCTTAAAATATCTTTAAAAAAGTTTACTGCATCTGGAGAATGTAAAAATTTTTTTATAAATACTTTTGTCTTTTTTTTGTAAAGCCAAGACAAAAAATCTTCGACTTTGACCAAACTGAGATCTGATCTGTTCAAAAACAATACAAAATAGTTAATGTTGTTCGTAAAATTTTCTCTCAGATTCTTTATTTTTTGCCGAGACAAAGAGCAATATTTAAATAACCTGTTCATTTCATTACTTATAGATTTATAATTAACTTTATGCCTTTGCTGCACTAGTAATTTTAAATAACTTTCTACGGATGCGCCATTAATTAATTTCTTTCTAAATTGTAACGATTTTTTCTTAGAACCTGTAAACCAGTCCAGAAATTCAGATGTCTTTGACTCCCCGTGACAAAGCAAACCTTCGAAAAGCCACTTAACATTATCATAATCGTGTAAGTATTGGTCCTTTTGCTCTTCATTAGAAAAGCATTGATTCATTGTTTTTTCAATTATGACAGTTCTGTCTTTAAAATACAGGTACGAACAAACCCAAATGACATCGAACTGATTTTTCAAATTCTCTTCGGAACTCAATATCCAATTCAAAACTTTTTCAACGATTTTAAATTCATCTTTATTAATAAAAACAGTAAAAAAGTCGTTTGTTTTGTAAAACCAATCTCTTTCTTCGTCTTTCACTACAATTTTTAAGAATTTATCTAACAATTCAAATTCGTCGTCTCTAATTAATCGCTCGTAATTTCCTTCGGAGAAAAAGAAAAGCCTCCCTTGTTCGTCGCATTCAGAATCAATTATTTGCTTCAAAATATCGACATTAAAAAGTAAATGAGCACTATATACCATCCTAATAAAAGCCTTTTTTGTTCTTTCGTTATGATCTTTCAAAGTGCTGTCCTCTTTTTCGTATTTATCGTTTACAAGACCATTTGAGTTATTGAAAAGGTATAAGGGAGCGTTCTCAACCGACCGGTAAAGCTGCAATGCATTCCACACAGTCAGATACATTTTATATTGAACTCCTTTTTGAACGTCGCAAACCAAATAATTATTGCTAAATTTCATTTGAATGAAAATAGCATCAAGTAATTTGTAGTAATCAGATAAATCGAACATGTCTTTCATTATTTTAAATAATGGAAAAAACAATTCCTGCCATGGCCAAGCTTCTTCCGAGACAAAGGTTTCAAAAAAATCGATTTTCCAGGAATTTACCCTTTTGTTTAAAAAAAAATCTTTTCTTTGTAATTTTAACATCTGAACAACAACAGATACAAATGTATCTCTGTAATAAAGTCTTCTACAATATTCCGCATGATAATGGGGATTAAAGAAGGCATGACGACGATATTTCATTGTAATTGAATTTAATCTATTTAAACAGTCCATCAAAGCTTCTAGTGTAAAAAAATAGTCTTCACTTGCTTCTTCTGGATCTAGAAGATTCCAATAGAATTGAGCAGCAACGTCATTGCCCAGTGTTATCGATTTTTCAAACATACTTTGTGCAGTTGTACTCGATTTTGCAGTTAAGGATTTGTCGAAAAACAGAAGAGAATTCTTAATGAATGAATGGCTCGACGACTCCATTACTTCGGTTTTTTTAAAAAATTCGTTATTTAAATAATTTTCATTCATAATTTCTGCACGGAATTTAATAATGTGGCTACCAAGAGCACAAGAACAGGCCATATAATGAATAGCAGTTACTATTTTGGATTCCATACTTCTGGTAACTCTTCCAAAATTCAACCATTCTTTCTCTACAATTTTGGCTTTATCAATAGTTCCATAAGGCGTCCAATAAACTGGTTCCGTGAACTTTTCAGGTAAACACAATGTGAGTGTAACGAATACTCGCCACTGATACATTCTCCATCCCATTGATAAGATTGAATAATTCAATTCATTTAATAGGATCCCTGGCAATTGGCTCGTTTTCAGATTTGAAGCAACTGATTTAATCAACTTTTTCCAATAGTCAAAAGTATATTCAGAATTCTTAAAACAAGAACTGAAGTATTTTAATTTATTTTTGTTCTCGGGTTTGTCCCAAAACCATTTTGAGTAGGAGAGGATTGATAATCTCTGTAAACTGCGATTGATTTCAGAATCCATTATTTAAGTTAACTATTTACAGCATTCTAGTAGTTAGTAAAGTGTAGTATAATAAAGTCTAGTATAATATTTAAAAAACTTTTATAAAGGGACGCAGTATTATTTCCGCCTGTCCTCAGATTTTTCCATAAAAATCATCCAATCATCGGTTTCCTGCAACAAAAAAATGAATAGAAGTGAAAGTGGTAGAGGTAAAGATGTTGGGGCAAAATTATATATAATTTATATATAAAATATATAAATTCATACATTATACATACAATTACATACAATTTATACATTTTTTATATATAAATTATATATAATTTATATATATTTTATATATAAATTATATATAATTTTGCCCCAACAGTTTTACCTCTACCGAGAAAGTTTTATAACGAACGGGTACTAAATTACGTATGTGTTAAAGCGAAAAAAGAAAAGTGCTGTGTGAAGTGTTTAAATTAGGTGTATGTGAGTGCACCAGCCAAGTTTCATGCACTCCCTAATGCACCAGTTATATCATTTTTTCGCAGCTTTTATACAGTGGCGTAACTAAAATTTGGGGGCCCCCCCGCGAACAGAAGCACGAGGCCCCCTCTTTTGAAAATTTTAAAAAATAAATTCAGTAGCGTAACTAAAAGTTACGTTAAACTAAAACCGTTATGGGGAGCAAACCCTAGCTCACACTGTGCCATCTCTCTTTAATGATTTTCCCCCTTGCCTAAAGCATTTCACATCCTATGCCAAAGTTAAAAAAAGTCGGAGGGAATGGTTGCTTTCCACTATTTCGGATTGATTAATATTAGTCTTTTTAAAGGGCTTTTTTCTGAAGTTTTCTTTTTGATAAAGCTCCTAGTTGTTTTTTTAAATGGTTGTTTTATTTTGTTTTACTTTTTCATTTACTATATTAATTGCACTACTCTTACTTTAATCAATTACTTTTATACCATCTGCAGACAAGCCTTGCAAGGCTTTGCAGAGAAAAACTCTGTCAAAGTAATTATTTATGTATTTTCAGTACAATATGTATAATTCCAGCACTGGAATAAATGGTCTGGAACAACCTCAAAAGTTAGGTGGGCCCTCCCGCGAAACACTAATTTACAGCTTCTTCAGCAGTTTTTTTTCCTGTGAGAGCAAAGAGAAAAAAAAAAGTCTTTACCAGGAAAAGTGGGCCCTTATAAAGGAGCTGGGAAAAAATTAATAGAAGAAATTTTTTTCGCAAAAACTGTAGTAATAAGTCTAGACAATAGGGCGGGTCGAAAAACACAAATTTTCGAATTTGAAAACGCCTGATACTGGAATCGGTGCCTTTTAAAATTTCGAATTATCCAATTTTTTTTCAGAATTTTTAAACAACATCTTGAACCGGCGCAATGCCCTTGAAATTTCTCAAAAAGTCTAATTTTGGCACATAATGTCTCATAAGGGGTCTTGTACATATTACGTAAGCATTTTTTTTGGCCATTTTCAACCCCCTCCCCCCCCGTTGTAAGCATGAGTAAGATTTTGGCAACCCCCCCCCCCCCCCGTCCATATTACGTAAGTTTTTTGACGTAGGACTACGTCATACCCCGTAACCTGGAGATTTCTGTTTGTTTATTTGTTTGTTTATTTGTTTATTTGTTTGTTGGTTCGCACCTAAAAAATTATTTAATATTTTAATATTAAATAATTAATATTTTAATATTAAAAAATTTTAATTGGAGAATTTTAAAAAATTTATGGTCAAAATACAGACCTAGTCAACATTTTAACTTATATAATTTTTGAGAAAAAAGATCATTTTTGGTAAAAATGTCATTTTTCTTTTCTGGCACGGAAAAAACTTAAAATTTTTGATTAAAAAGGTCAAAAGTTGAAAAAAAATTAATTTAAAAAATTAATATTTCTTGTAAATTTTATTAATTTTAATATTAATTTAAATTAATTAATACTTTTAGAAGCAGCAAAATTTCAAAAACTTTAAAAATTGTAATATTAAATTAATTTATTAAAAAATATTAATTTTTGGTGCGAAAAGTGCAGTAATTTGATTAAAATTTTAATATTAAAATAGTAATTTACAAGAAAGAATTTTCATTTTTCATTATTTTTCGTTAATTTTTTAAAATTTTCGTACATTTTTAGAAAGCTTTGTTAATTTTCGTGAATTTTTTCTTTAATTCATCATTAATTTTTCTAAATTATCCGTTAATTTTTCTAATTAAAGGAAATTATGGATTATCTTTTTGATATAAAAAAAGATCAATTAATCCTTTTAAATTTTTCATTATTTTTCGTTAGTTAAAAAAATTAACGGAAAATTGACGGACCATTTAAAAAATTAATGATGAATTAAAGAAAACTTCGAGAAAATTTTTAAATTTTTTTAAAATTTTTAAATCTTTTTAACTTTTCATTATTTTTCGTTAATTTTTTGAAATTAACGAGATTTAATTACGACGTTATTTTTTAAAATTAACGAGATAAAATTTACGAGAGTAATATTAAAACAGTACCCCATAGACGTAGTCCTACGTAGGGATATGCTGCCATATCCCAGTATAATTTTTTAATTTTTTTTTTTTTAATGGAACCAACGGCACTCGACTTCGGTAATTTTCCCCATAATGCATGGAACTGAAATAAACCAATATAAACACCTATAGTGAGAAAAATCAAAGAGAAGGTTACTTTTATTTAGACGGTAACAAAATAATGTAATATTAGATCGCCGCAACATTTACAATATTTAAAAAAAAAAACGTAAAATTAATTAATTAATTATTTATTTATTTATTTTCAAAAATTCCTGGTCAGAGTAGAAAAAAGCTTACGTAAGAAAGTGTAAGACCCCCCTCCTCCCCTTGGTAAGGTGTCTTAAGCATTTACGAGACCCCCTCCCCCCCCTTAACATGCTTACGTAATATGTACATGACCCCTAACTCATGAACTGTTCTAAGTAGAGAAAAATTCATTGCAACTTTTTGTAGACTATATTAATCTCTACAATTATGTCCCTTAACATTTTCGGAGAATACGAATTTTTGCTAATTTTGTATCGGATTTTTAACTTTGAAAATATTTTAAAAGATGCGGTTGATTTTTTGATCACAGATCTGTGAAACACGCCGTATGGACATAAGAAGCCAAAAATTTCAGAAAAATAATTCCAGATTCGGAATTTTCTACCTATTCTCAAAAATCCGGTTAGTTTTATGATCCCGGGGTCCACGAAACCCACTGTACGTACATATAATCCCATATATGGGACGGAGGAAAGCCCTGCCCTGCAAATCTATTTCATTTATGACAAAAATTCTATGTTTAGCTTATGGGAATATTTTTGCATACCCTGCAAATCTATTTCATATACGACAAAATTCTTATATGCTTCGCTTATGGGAATATTTTCTTATGGGAATTAAATTTCATTAAATAATAATACTTCTTCCTTTTTCCCTATTTCCACTTCACCTTCATTTTCGTATATATCAGAACGATAAGTTTTTTCTAAGAATTTTCAACCATTGAAACATAAGAGCAAAAAAAAAGCATGAAATACTCTTCCAATGAGAGTGTAAAGATTTCTGTACTGGAAACGGGGGGAGGGGGAAACTAGGGAAGTAGCCAAAAATAAAATTCCCTTCGGGCAAGAATTCAAATCCGTGCTGGCTGACACGAATTTCCGCTCATAAATAGGTCACTGTAACACTGGAAATTTCTTCCTTGGGAAAGTAAAGAGGGGGAAGGTGAAAAGGTAATTAAAAATACTTAGATTAGGGCAAGAACTCCAAATCCGAGCTGGCTGACACGAATTTCCCATTAAAATTAGGTGGCTAGAAGACTGAAACTTTCTTCTTCGCGAGGGGAGGGGGGGAAGGGAGGGGGATGCCATGAAATATATTTTCAGGGGCAAGATACCACATTTGACCTGGCTGACACGAATTTTGTATAATAATTAGGTGGCTGGAAGACTAAAAATTTTTTTTTTGCTAAGGGCGGAGGGGGATGGTGGGGGTATAGCTAAAATAATTTTTTCAGGGCAATAATGCGAAATCCGAGCTGCCCGACACGAATTTCCCATTAAAATTAGGTGGCCGGAAGACTGAAAGTTTCTTCATCGCGAGGGGGAGAGGAGGGGGATGGCTTGAAATAATTTTTTAAGGGCAAGGATACATATTTCACCTGGCTGACACGAATTCTGTATAATAATTAGGTGGTTAGAAGACTGAAAATTTCTTTTCGCTAAGGGGGGGGAGGGGGATGGGGGGGAATAGCTGAAAATAATTTTTTCGGGGCAATAATGTGAAATCCGAGCTGGCTGACACAAATTTCCGATTGAAAATATGTAGCTGAGACCCTCAAAATTTCTTCCTGGAGAAGGGGGGGGAGGGGGAAGGTGGGTGAGTAGCTTAAAATAATTTATTTGGGGAGAGGACCGCAAATCCGTGTTGGCTGACACGAATTTACGATTGAAAATATGAAGCTGGAACCCTCAAAATTTCTTCCTGGAGAAGGGGGGGGAGGGGGAAGGTGGGGGAGTAGCTTAAAATTATTTACTGGGGAAGAGGAATTTAAATCTGTGTTGGCTGACACAAATATCGGTCTCGAAATTGGTGGCTGGCAAAATTTATTGGTATTCTGCAAATTAGAGCTCGTCATCTATATTACTACTGTCCAGACTTATTACTACAGTTTTTGCAAAAAATTTTCTTCTATTAATTTTTTTATAATAGAAAGCTCAAATGACTGGCATATAATAAATGAATCTCTAATGAAAAGTTAAAATTTTTTAATAATGCACTGTCTACCATATGTAAGAAAAAATTATTTTGAAGATTCTTCTGCTGATTTTCCTCTGATTTTTCCAATGATGTTAAAATGATGTCCCATTTTGTTAAAAATTAGAACCCAAAATTCTTTGCTAACTTCAAAACTTTAGCGGGGGGTCGGAGTGGTGACCGATTCAAGGCAGTATCATCGCGATCAATGAAGTTAAGCAGCATTGAGAGCGGATAACTGGTGGATGGGTGACCATGAAGCCTCCTCCCCTCTAGCGGGGATAATGGAAACTACAAATGCAATCATCTTAACCTCATTGTACAAGTAGTTTTCCGTACAGCTAGAACCGGTGGTGGGAAATACTTAGTGCATGGCCAATGGATACGCTCCGAAAGCCAAATAAAGAATAAAAAAAAAAAAAAAAAAAAAACTTTAGTGTTACACAAGTAAAGCGCCAAGTCAATCTTAAATAATACCCGCGAAAAAATTATGTACCTTTGAATGGAAACTAAAAAGTCTATGCTTTTCAGCTAAAAACTACTGTTGGGAAAGTTTTTCTGTCCACAGTGTGTTGTTTTTCATGTTACACCTTTTAAAGTGCTTAAACTAATAATGAATCCTATATCACGAGGAATTTTGAATTTTAATGGTTTAACCTGTACCTCCTGCGTTGGGCTACAAATCATTTTTAACACATCAACATTTAGGGAAGTCATAATGTCCAAATTACCAGCATTTGATCCACTTCGTAAGTTCATCACAGAAATGGATTCCGAAAAAGGCAGCAGTCCTATCAATCCTCAATTCATATTACAGTACTTGGGGTTGGATAAATCAAGGGAATTGTGTGAATTTCTGGTCGGCATAAACACACATATTTATTCAAAATTGAACAATGATTTCAAAGACAAATTTTTTGATGATGTACTTGTTAAAGTACATTATAGCATTAAGCATTGTTCTTCATGTGGAAAAATCTACGATGAAAAAAAAGAGCCAGAAATTTGCTCAGTTTTAACATTAAATTTGTTGGCTTGGTACACCAAAATGTATGATTTAAATGTTGCGAAATTTAAAACAGAAAACAAGGGGACAACAATAACTTTCAATGGATTCCACTTGGCTTTTGGATTAAATTTACAATTCCCTCTCATTAAGGAAACAACAAGTAAAAATATATGTAGTGGGTGCAATAAAAAACACACTTTAGTAGAAATTCGAGGAAGAATAAGTCTACCAAAACTTTTAATTATAGAGCTACCAGTTTTTGATACTCAAAAAAATGAAAGATATCCAAATTTTGAATATCATAATGAACTTCATATTATTTTACCCAATAACAATGATACCCCATATCAGGAAACTAAATACGAATTAATTGGGGAAGTTATATTCGAGGGAAAGTACAAAACAGGAGTTACTGATTCCCAGTAGGGTTGCCAACTCTGAAGCTTTAAAATATAGTATTTTGAATAATTTTTAAAGAAATTTATAGTATTTTATAGGACACTGACTCTTAAATTATAGAATAATTATAGGACGGTCAAATTGAGTGTAGTTACTTTAAAACAGCCTGATATTTCACATTTACGTGTATTGCAAATTTTTTTAAAAAATTATTTTAAATAAGATAAGGAGAAGATAGAGAATCTTTTGCAAGTATAGACTAAAATTTCGAAAACTGAACATCTAAATATAATACGCTCACAAAACAATGAAATCAATTGAATTCAGCGAAAAATCTCCAAAGAAAAAAATCTCAAAGCTTAAAATTTTAGTTGATCAAAACGCTGAAGTTATTCTAAAATAGTTAAAAATAATCCAGATGCAAATGCAAAAGTATTTAAAGTTTTTTTTCAGGTTTAATATCAATAATAAAAAAAAATTGATTAAAAAAATTGGAATTAGCCTCTTTGTAGAAATTATAGTATTTTTGGCGTCCTATATTACAGTAGTCTAGGATATAGGACAAAGGGTTAAAATATAGGACAATACTATAAATATAGGACAGTTGGCAACCCTAGATTCCCATTCGACAGGGTACATGAAAGATTTAAATGGAAAAGGACTTTTTGTGGATAATGAAAATTTAAAAAGGGAAGAGGTAATTAATTTTAAATTGGGAAAGTTCAATGACTACATCACATCAGCAAATAAAAAAAATTATGCAACGCAGTACATTTTGTATGAAAAGATTGCTCAGTTCAGCAAAAAGCAGCTCAAGATCCGCCACAAAATGAGCCTGAAAGAGACAGCAAGGAAATGCCATGCAACGAAAAAGCTAAAAGGTTTCAAAGCAAAATCCCTGTTCTTAAGAAACCTGTAAGAGAAAAAGCTCAGAAGCCCGGAGATAAAAAGAAAGAAAAGAAACATGAAGACAAAGGACAAGAAAAAAAAGAAAAAATTGGAAAGAAATAATTTTTAAACAGACATCTACTTACCCCAAAATAATTAACAACGAAGTTTTAAATCAAACACAAAGTCTCAAACTCCACCAAAAAAAAACTGCGGTTTGCACCACTGTTTCGCCTGGCAACAATGATTCTCGTGGCTCTAGTTACTTATTTCCACGTGCTTCTATTTATTTATTTACATTTAAAAAGGCGGGAAGTGGAATTTTTATTTGTCACACTAAAATGGATTCGAATTCAGATTTATCTTTCGACGTATTAATGAATGAAGATGATTACATTCGTGATAATTTTGTTACGATATTACCTATAGTGCGTGATTGCATTAAAAAATCGGAAAACGATGAAATCGTCTTACGTACTATCGACATATCGACTGGGATTTTTTTACAATGTTTCCCAGTTGAAGAATATGAAGAAAACATTTTTAAGTTTGCGTGCCCAGCTGCTGAATCCATTTTTATCAACACTTTAAAAGGCATTCAAAATTTCAAACCAGATGAAATACAAACCCAAAGTGATCTTGCTCAAACCTACATAAGTTTATTGAATATCTGTATTCATATTATTGAGTCGTATCAAAGAGCTTTCCAGTACTTGAGTGATATAAAAACATTGACTGTAAATAATGCAAAAAGTTTAGTAGAGTCCACTGTAGAAATTCTTTATAAGGTGTATGAACATTGCAGAAGTAGTGAACAATTATATGGTGATTATTTTTGTAAAACAACCGATACACTAACAAAACTGTATAAAAATGCAACTGAGTTGCAAGGGCTGCTTTTGAACCTTTTGACAAAGCAATTTCAGTTTAATTGTGAAATAGAAGAGGATTTAGAATTTTTAGATAAAATAATGATTTATTTATACAAACTATCATTATTGTTAATGACATTAGATGTGAAATCTATGGCAGAACTATGGAAGGCATATGCAGCTTTAAATGGGAGATTTTCAGAAGTAATTAAAGATCGTCATAACATTGGTGAACCTATTAGATGTCTTTGTGATCATTTATGCCAAACATTAGATGATATTTTATTAAAAGAAGATGAAGATAAAAGCATGATTGTAAAAAATCTTAAAATATCATGTTTTCTGTTGAAATTAGTTATCAAATTTTGTGAACTTTTTAATGGATATATTAGAGGATGTCACAGTGCGTTGGTTAAGCTCCTAGTTTTCTTATTCAGGTATGTTTTAGGTATTGATTTACTTATTTTTTTAAATAGTTTTTCAATGTTAATTTTAACTTTTTTCTAGGCATAACCAGTCTTTTCTGGAATTTATAAAAGTTCCAAATGAAGTAATCACAGAGTTTGTAAAACAAATTAGTATTGGATCAGAACCTTTACTGGCACATTTGCTTTCTGACAAGCAAATGATCAGAGAATTTTCTCAAGTTTTAGTTACATTAGAAAAAAATTCAGACATGGCGTTTGGATTTCTATTGCTGTGTTGCTCTGTTATGAAAAAATTAATACTCTCAGATACAGAAACAAGAAGATTATGGATCAATGAAAATTATAATATTGTTGAATGGGTTTTTTTATCTCTGAATCTTTGTAAGCATTTGAAACATATTCTGATGTTTTTTTCAGTATATTTTACTAATTTCATTCAATCATTTTCAGGTCAAGGGGAATTAATTTCAAACATAAAATTCCAGAGTGTTTTAATACCTGGAAAACAAAAAAGATTCACAGATTTATATGAGTATGTTCTAATTAATTTAACTTCTTTTATACTAACTTCTAATTCTAAAGATTTTCCATACGTGGAAGTAGCATTATTGAAAAATATTTTACAAACAAATCCTTGGCTAGCCCTTTTAGCCATGGATGTATGGTGCGTTTTAGCCAGGTAATTCATTTACGATAATGTGTTTTACATGATGCACAAAGTATCTTTTATGATCTTCCAATTAATTAAAAAATTTTTTTTTCAGATTCGCAAATGCCGAACTTTGTTGCTCTCAGTTAATGATTCTTAGCAAAATGCTAATAAGATTTCCTGCGGAATCTTGGAGACCCGAAAAAATTTATTTAACATGCCTTGTTCAACGGATATTTCCTTTAATGGTTCAGAAAGATCAAGACAGTTTCGTTAAGTTATTCCCTGTTAACGAAAATCCACATTTATGGTCGGTGTTTGATGTCCATAATTTGTCGCCGACTTATCGGGTTACTTTACAAAGTCGTTTACATCAATTAATTGCGGATAATATTAAAAAATTTAGAGATTATGGGAATTTATTTAATTTTTATAATTTAGTAAGTAACATATAAATAACTGGAATATCCGGAAATTAATAATTAATGGTTCAATTAATTTCTTTACTTGTTTTTAGGAAAAATCTTTACTTGGTGTTAGTCAAGAACACAAAATAGAAAATAAAGAAATTGCAGAACTTATTTTGACTCTATGGAAGTTTGACGTGAGCGATTCAATTTCTAAAGTTTTTTTAAAACGATATATAAAAATGTTATTAGGTGCAACTTGTGCTGCAGTTCGATTTTTAACTCCGTCGAATTTACAAACTGTACGTGAAATTATTAATTCATCGTCATTATACTCAGTGATTAAAAAATTTTTTTTTTTTTTTTTCAGATTCTTTTTAAAATTCGAGAAATTATCTTAACATTTCAAAACAGCTCTATGCAACTCTATTTTATCATAATCCTTCGGCAATTAACAGCCATCAGTATACCGCCTGATAATTCTCAGCAGTCAACAATAAAAGCGATCTCATCAACATTCAACGATCTCCTGACTTCAGATAATCTGTTCGTCAAACAAAAATCATTGGAAGTATTTTCGCATCTGGCTAAAGTAACGAAACACACAGAAATTATTCGTTTATCCGTCGGGAGTAACACTTCACTTCAATCTGATGTTACGAATTATTTAAAAAGAAATTTGGATCAAAAAAATTATTCTGTTGCTACCATAAAGAGGCTAATTATTGAATACCTTCACGTATGTGAAGAGAAAGAAGAGAGTTATGAACCTGTGGCTCAGAAACCTAAATTAGACTATGAAATCAGACCAGACCGTGATTTCCAAGAAGTTATTAACAGAATTCGAAAGGATGCTAACGTTTTATTTGAATGTTTCGATTCTTTGTCGAACGCTCAAAAGAGAGAAATTAAAGATATTCGTGATCATTTTACGAGTATGATAGAGAAATATTAATGGTTAATTAATCTTGCTTTTTTATTCTTTTATTTATTTTATATACTTATATTTTTTTTTATTCAATTTAAAATTGTATTTCAAATGGAAATTCGAAATTGTAACAAAAATAAAAATTATCGAAATTTTTTTTTTCTTTTAACAAGAATTTTAACAAGAAGCTTATAAAAAACCCTTCCCAACTATTTATGGTTTCTCGTACTTCCCTTCAGCAGCTTTATTTTATTATTAACAATATGACTTTTAAAATCTTTGTCGTAATTTAAATGAGTGTGACAGCATTAATTAACAGTATTCCTGTAGCTAAGAACGCTTGTCATCAGAAGTTATTTTTTTTTCAACTTCACAAAGTTTTAAAAAACGGTTAAAACGTGGCAGAAGACAAAAAATAACATGCGACGCATGCGACGTAGCCGACCGTTCCCATACAAAGGGCGTTTCCTTGAGAACGGTGTGTTTAATTGTATTTGTGGCTTTGTTTATATTTAATTATTTACATTGAAATATTTATTTTTTAAATGTTATAAACATTGTTTAGAGGTGAGTATATCTTCGTTGCGTCTTAATTTCAATTTCCGCATCGCAGTTGTGAATAAATACTTTGTAAAATCAAATTTTTAGAAAAAACTAAATTTAATTTCAAGTGAGACTACATTCTTCAAAATTTTTTGTAGCACAGGAGTGATTTTAGGCATTGTAAGAAGTATGCTATTGCATTAAAACAGTTGAACAATGGTTAATTGGAAAGAGTAGAAGCCCGCAATTTTTTTTTTTTTGCTAGAAGAATGAATCATAAATCAGCCTAAGCAATTGTACCCCACCCTGTCCCCATTTAATTCTGCACATTCCTTTAATTGCCATCATTAAATTATAACCAGGATTATTATCAGTTACAGATAAAATAATGTACATTGGCTATAATGTCAGCAGTATTCAATGAACGTGAGGAATATTTAAGAAATCCATTTTTGAAGAGAGAATACGGAGATTTCTCCACATTTTATGCCATAATAGCTGTCTGCACTATCTTTGGATTTTTCCTGCTAGCTTTGAACATAACATTGTGCTGTTCAAGGTATAGGGAATATTGGTGTGATAGTAATACAGGTTTGTATTTTAATATAGCAGACTTAATATAGAATATTAAATTCAAAAATTTTAAAAATTACTATTTTTTAGGAAATCGTTGGATATTACCTATCTGGACCAAAACCCCACATGCACAACCACCTTTAGATTTGACTGAATTAAGTGAAGAATTCATTCCAGCGCCTCAGCCATACTACGTATATCCTGAGAATTATTCAGATTACGAACAGCCTGCAACTCCAACTCCATCTCAAGCTGTGCGTCAGGAGTATTTAGAATTTGAGTTGCAGCAGCATAAAAAATCTCGAGAAAGTGATCTCTGAATTCGATCTCTTATTTATATCACCTTACCATGGCTTTTCACGTGTATTGGCCAGCTTTGACTGTTCTAACACTTTTTATAGTGTGTGTGATCATTGTACTGCTAAGGTACGGCCCAAGGTTATGTAAAACCCGGCACACTGCCCTTCCCGATCAATACGATTGGGAAGACAAAACGTATGAACAAAAAGTTTCACTAGCTTAACTTTATCAGTCATACCATTTTACCATTCCATTTTTTACCTTTTTTTTAAAAGTAGGAACTATATGCATAGGTAGTCTTGATGGTAGTTGCATCACAGTAATCCTAATTTTTGTAACTCATATTTCTGATGTGATTTATTCAATCACAGTTAATTTATATTGTTAGACTTTAGGGTTCGATAACAATGGGAAAGTGCTTCCTATTTTTATGAATGCTTTGCAATTTTTTTTTTTTCTTAAATTTTTTTATTTGATGTCTTTTTAAAGATTCAAATTTTATTTTATTTTATTTAAAATTTCTGACACGATATTTTTAGCTTTTTTAAAAAAAGTTTTAATTTTTAATTTTAATTGTAAACAAAATCCGTCCAATGAAAGACATTATGTTAAAAAAATATCTTCATTTATATGAAGGAACATTTTTAAGATCTGATATTTTCCGTCCATTAAGGTTTTAAAAATTAAAGTTATGTATTTTTCCAATTGAAATATATAAATATTCTTTATAAAAGATAATTTTGTATAGTATCTGAAGATTTTTTTTAAGTCTCTCAAGTCGAAATTGAGCGTGTAGGTACGAAAAAGTGATCATTCGGATCGTGTTTTCCCAACTGGCCATGGCATCATTCCATGTTTAAAATCTTTTGGTTTCTATTATATTTTTCAACATATTTTATTATTTACCTTGCAATAAGAATAAAAATTTTATTTCAATTCTTATTAAGCATCATTATTTTTAAAAGAAATGCACTAGATTCCAATGTATTAAAATTAAGTCGGCTGATACAGGTTTGAAGGTGCAATGAATTTCGACTTCATTGATCACAGTTAAAAGCCAATAGAGAAATATTATTGATAAAGTAATTAATCAGCTTATTTTAATTGTATTCATTAAATCAGATTTCTTTAATATTTGAAGCTTACTTTCCCCTAACATTGGATCAATTTGGACGATACAGCAAGGGATGCAGCTTAGATAACAATTTCGTTTTAATACCCATCTTCTACTCTTGAATATATGCTTCCGAAACTTCGAATTTGTTCATAAGCAATTTTTCATTTTTCTCATTACATATTAATCAACCATTTCAGTCAATTCATAGGTCTATTAAAGCCCGTAATAAAAAAAATGTAAACAATGTAAATGTTTTATTCAGTAGGGTTGTTTCACATAATTAAATTAAATTTTTTAAACCGCCTAAAAAGTTAGAGGAAAAAATAAAAATGCATTCTGAGTTGTAATTTTTTTGTTTTGACTTCTCATTAGCTCAAAAAAAATAAAAAAAATCGGGCGAAAAATTGATGCATTTGAAACGATTTCGAAAAGCGGGACAAAAACAAACGGCCTTCTTTTAAGAGTACGCATCATCGTGGCAGCTGACAAATCGTATTTTTCGATTTGGGGGAAAACGAAGATGAATCTCGAGAATCAAAAAGCTAGCCCATAATTAGATTTAAACTCTGAATATGCGCTAGCTTTTTGATTCTCGAAATTCTCCTTCGTTTTCCCTCAAATCGAAAAATACAATTTTTCTGCTGCCACGATGATGCGTACTCTTAACCAATTGTTGTTATCGTTCTGTTATTTGCCTTCAGCGCATAATAAGAAATACATAGTCGCTAATTCTCAAGGTGCAGAACGATAAAAACAATTAGTTCAAAAAAGGCCATCCCGCTTTTCGAAATCATTTCAAATGCATCAATTTTTGGCCCAATTTTTTTTATTTTTTTTCAGCTAATGACAATCTGGAACTAAAAAATTCCAACGCAAAATGCTTCCGTATTTTTTTCTCGAATTTTTGAAGTGGTTTAAAACATTAAATTAAATTGTGTGAAACAACCCTATTATTATGAGACAAGTGAATTTAAATTGCAAATTAACTCAATATACAAATAAAATACTGATAATGAAAACAGAGGAACAAATTGAATTGAAAATGTTTTAATGAAATAATATGATTGAATGAAATTTGAATGAATGTTTTAATGAAATAAAAAGATTTATTTCTAAAAAATAGAAAAATCGCTTATGAACCGTTTAAAAACGCGCGGAAATAAAGTACCAACTGATGAATTTAAATTGAAAAAAACAAGTATTATGTTTAAAATTCAAACGATGTAATTTCATTTCATTTTTTTTTTAACTGGCCAGTTACAATAGTATTTTTAAATATAGTTCCAACGTTAGTTACGTTATCGTTATTCATAATATTTAGTTATTAGCATCGATTAAGAAATGGTTCCAAAGCCAGGTAAACATATATATTTTTTAAGATTCATGAGACAGTTTGTTATCTTCTTCTTTTCGGCATAATCAGGACATGAAGTCCTATGACCCGGCGCCTACCTTTACCAAGTTCGGTTTCTGGGGTAAAGTTTAGGCGTTACTACGTCATACCCCTTAATGTATCGAGTGACGAGCTCGAAGACGGGGCACTCATATCGCAAAGGTATTTTACGAATGAGCGGGACCTACTTTATTTAGACAGGGAATCCGAACCCTGTGACACATCGGTCTTCTTCACATGATACACACATGAGTATCAGAGGTGAATGCTGGCGGAAAAAAATCCTGACTGAAATCAGGTTCGAACCAAGACTCCACACGATCATTCGTTTCGGAGTCGAGCACGCTCGCCACTCAGCCGACGTCGTGTGATGGGCCTAAATTTTAAAAAAAAATATAGAAATACAGATTATATAGATATTTTATGGCCTTTATGGCTTTATAAAGAAGCTTAAGAATGTTCGTTCAAAACCGGCCGTTAAACTGTAGGTCCCATAAGCCTGTGAGCGCACGCACATAGGTCTATGTGAGAGGTCACCACCCTCGAAATTGGAGAAAGGATGAACGAAAAAGTCCCTAATTTGTTTTCTTTTTCTTTTTCTTTTTTTTTTTTTTTTTTTTTTTGTAGGATTGCCTGTATCTGTCCTCGGCCGGATGCTGGGTGGGCTGAGGGACTTCTACCACGAAAACCAGAATTATTTTTTTATGTAAGTCCGAAAGCATATGTATTTAGAATTTATAACCCCGTAAAAATGCATAAGGATGAGAATGGTAATGGTAATAATATAAAGTATTTATATTTCGATCATCGGTTTTACACAACGTCCCATACGTCACGTATAAAACGCGGGTCCC
Organism: Liposcelis bostrychophila; assembly: GCA_037577465.1. Classification (NCBI taxonomy): domain Eukaryota; kingdom Metazoa; phylum Arthropoda; class Insecta; order Psocodea; family Liposcelididae; genus Liposcelis; species Liposcelis bostrychophila. The sequence continues at coordinate 13,823,443 of CM075210.1, forward strand.
TATAGTAATTACTTTTATCTTTAATAAGCATTTTTAACGAAACCCGTCGTCCCGAATCATCCCGCGTCATTACGAAAAAAAAAAAAATAAAAACAAACAGAAAACAAGCGGCTAGAGACAGGATGGAAGTCTCACTCCTTATTGGTCGATTTTTTCCTTATTCACGACGTCACTAATGACGTCTTAGTTTGTTTTTGTTTTGTTCCAGATTTTTTGGAATAGATCGTTTGTTTTGTATGATTTGTTAAAAAACTGGCCGATATTGTGTTAACCGAATGTATTCGGATCGCGATTATGATCTTCCTTCCGGACGCCTTTCATCTAGGGAAAAAAAAATTTTCCCATGTTCTTTGTGCGAACTTACATACAAACACCGGGCAGACCCTGCCAGAGCTTTGTAAAAAAAATTTTTTCGCAGAGTAGTGTGTAAAATGTCGGAATCCGTGAAAAATTTCTCTAAGTTCTCTAATGCTCCTGACTCAAATTCTGCCGTTGCTGAAGAGATAGAGAATAATTCAGGAGAGGTTTTAAGCTTTTGGGAAAATTTGCCAAATGCTTATGAGGTAATTGTGAAAATCTTATTGACTTCGTGATAGTTTTTTTTTTTGCCGTAAGCTATGGAGAGATATAAACTGATAAAATAAATGCAGAGAAACTGCATGGTCACGCCCCTTCTGTTTATAACAAAATATATTGAAGTTATTTGCCGTGAAACATTTTAACGTGAGGTGATTTCGGCGACTGTTTCATTATTCTGATAGAAATATATTATCACATTAAAAGTAAAAAAAAATGGGCTCAACTTTGATTGGTTATAGTTCTGTTGTGATACAGATGAATTTGAAATTATATGAAGATAATTGTGTTTGTTCCTTCCTAATTACTGTGTTTGTATTGAAAATGTGACAAATCGATTAATAACCCTTAAATATTTTAAAGTTAAAAATATTCTTGTTGGGTTTTATTTAATTGAAATGACTGACTCATTCTTTGAAATATTTTATTTTTCTTTTGGTGTAAGCTGTTACACGTTTTATTACAGGGTGCAAAGCAATCTCTTACAGTCTCTTTTTTTTCCTTTATTTTTTCCCATTTTCCCATCCTTTTTTGTTTATTTTACATTAAAGAATCTTAAAAATCCTCCAACTCATCCCTCACCATGTTTGTTGAGGTCAACTTTTATTTTCCAGTAGAATAGATTGTACCTGATGATGATTTTATTATTGCTGCAGTGCATTAAAATCTAATTAAATTAGTGCTTTTTTATTCCTAGGACTGAAAAGCAGACCATAAAATGTGTCATCCTCGGAATAATAGTACATTACTGTGTTACTTACTACTATTCTTACATTCTAGTGCAGTAAGGTGCTTTACGTACCGCAGGGTGTATACTGACTCATTATTCTCATTATTACTCATTTTTTAAAAAAAACTCATTATTACTCATTTTTTTAAAAAAAAATCATTATTTTCATTATTTTAAGAAAAAGTCATTATTCAGCTCATTTTTTCCCAAATCTAATTGATAAAATTGAAATTTTTTCTTAAGCACTCAAAAAAAAGTTATCTTTTATTTAAAACCACAATAGCTTAATTTTTTTCTCGGATTTTTTTTCGGAAAGATTTTTCATCTTTGAGAATAGCTCAAATTATGATAAGTTCAGCCGATGAAATGAATGATAAATTAGAAAAAAAGTGCGCGTTTGCAAAAATTTCAAAAAGATATTGATAAGAAAAAAGAAACTCTCTTGAAACAAGTTAAAGCCAAAGCGTGAAATTTCAAATTTTTCAAGTTTTAATTTTACTTTTTTCAGTTTTGCAAAAAGCTAGGTTAAATTTGTGATGTTACCTTAAGAAAATTTTCTTAAACACAATAAAAAATATTATTTCACCTGATTGCAAAAAAAAAAAGGCCATTGCTCCAATAATCCTGAAAAAAGATTTTTCCCAGTCCTTAAATGGTCACTTATTTTCTGATTTTGTTCTTTAAAGTCTCTAATTTTTAGAAAGTAAATTGTTTTGCACCCTGTTATTGGAATTTTATTTGTTTCTGATTAAAACACAAGAGAGTTTTAAGACATACAGATACATGGAAAGCTTGCTTATAGCAAACTTTGGATACATGTCACAACCCTGATTGTGTCCTAAATTAGATTTTCTTTAAAACAGTTCATCTGCATTTTTTACATCTTTTATCTTATTTTCAACATTTGATAAATTATTTTCAGGTCCATGGTTGGAATGGGAAAATCATGTGGTTTGCTCCTGACAGTAAAACAATATATCCCGTTGTTAAACATGAAATTAAGGGAGATGAATTTTATCCATTCTTTACAAAAGCCCAAATTTATTTTTCAGACGATAAATTTAATTTGGACTGGTAAGCAATTAAAATTAATTTTCTTTTATGAAGATGTAGGTCTATGATGAGTATTCTCAAATTTTCCGTTGCCGCAACTAAGGTGTTCCTACATTAGCCTTTAAATAATTTTTTGTTTGCAGGTGCAATCTGATTATGGTGGGATTTTGGCATAGAAAGTTAGTTGAAAGAATAATGGTCAATTACATGAAGAAATGCAGAGCAGACAATAAGGATGGTAATTTTTGGAATTATTGCAAGTTCGTTTTCGAACCAGATGAGAACAAAGACTTTGTTACAAATTTACTTGCAACTGATTGGGTAAGTTTTTTTTGTAAATTACAGGCTATTCGATACAAATTTAATTGTTAGGTCTAATTCCGGAGGGGGTCGGAACGGTGACCGGCTGGACCCGAAAAGTGAGATTTTTTTACGAGGCCGTTGCTGATCCTCGCCTTCGGCTCGGATCGGCAAGAGGGTCGAGTAAAAAATCGAAATTTTTCGGTCCAGCCTTGAAATTGTAGTTTTCAGGGCGAGAATAACGAATTTCTTTTGTTTACATGATCTCGAAAGTATACTTTTCGGGTCTAGCCCTGAAAAAAAGATTTGCGTAAGCAGTTAACCGAATATAATAATAAAAAAATAAAAAAAATCCCGAAAATAAGTTCGACAGTATAAATTAGAGGGAAAAAAGTCCGAAAATAAAAAGTACAGATATTTAATTTACAAATTGGATTTATGAATATCTTTTACTAAATATTAAATATTGATGACATAAATTGGCGATTAAGCGGAAAAAAATACCTATATGATCTACAATTCTTGAAGGAGCACTATTTTGCAAATAGCTAGAAGTAATAAAGTGTAAAATTAAAGAAGTATTAAAGCTAATTGCATTTGAGAGGAAGCCTACCCCTCTTTTGAGAGCTGGTTGGTCCGTACGGTTGGGTTCTATCCTGTCTGAAGGAGGCCGAACTCTTTTTCTGATATTGTAATGAGTTGGGTTTTTTTGGTCGGGAAAAAAAAAATAAAGTAAGAGAAAGAACTGTTGGGCGTCAATGTATGACGGAAAAAGAAAAATAAAACAAAACAAAAAGACAGAAACGACAAAAGAACAAAACAGAAAACAGAGGCAAAACGAAACAAAAAAAAAAAAAAAAAAAATAAAATAACAATAAGAAAAGACCGGGGGAAAAATAAGAAAAGGAAGGATTGCCAGGGACAGTAGCTCAGTTTCTCAGAGGTATCTTTGTCATTCGTAAGGATAAGCTAACAGGTAAAGCTCGATGGAAAAATAAAATCAGGGAAATACCGAGCAGAAGAAATTGAATAATAACAGTAAAATGAAATCGAATTTTAATAGTGAAAAATAGGGCCCTTTAAAATCTTACGCAAAACGCTATGTAGTTTTTCTGAAATTGTGATAAAATGTTGAAAATATTAATTTTTAGATTTAAGATTTTAAGATTACTAATGCTAGACCTAACAATTTAAGCTGAAAACTCTACCTAACGATTTAAGGTCAACGAATTTTTAGGATTTAATTTTTTAGGTAAAATTTGTTCTAGCACAAATTCTTTATTAAATAAATTTTTTAACTTTAACTTTTTGTTCAAATTAGATTCAAATAAGAAAGATCGCAGGGTTTCTAAGCTGACTGCTTAAAATGAAAGCTGATGCTACAATCGATTGGCACAATCGGTTCGGTTGAATGAAATGATCGGCAGAACGAAATATCGTTCAAAGGGTGATGTTGATGTTGTGACCAATGGTTCGTTAGTAAGACATTACGTCATTGTTTTCCTTATATGTCGTATAATCCAAAACGACAAAACAATTAAATGATTTTATTTTTTATTTTCGGACTTATTTAATTTTATTTACATTCTCAAACTTTTTTATTCAGATTTAAGTTGCCAACTTTATGAAAGCAAGCTACAATTTAATTTAACTTTTTTTTAGGATGGAATTATTACTGAACATATTACAAATCGTTCGATGATGATTAAACACTGCAAAAATAAAAATATTTTTGTCGGGTTTTATCCAACCGAACACGTCAACTTCATCAATTCCATCTTGGAACATTTATACGATTATTTTGTACTTCATTACGATATCTATGAAACACAGGAATTAAATGACAAGCTTATAAATGATTTAGAAGAAAAAGCACTTACATTCATGTGCTATGAAAGAAATAGAGAGGAACGATTCGAAGATTTAATAAAGGCAACAGAAGAGAATCCTAATTTTCTAAAAAGAAACAAATTTATGTCGCTATTCGGAAAATTTCCTAAGGGCAATTTCCAAAAAACAGTTGAAGAATTAAAGTGGGATAAGATGTAAAGTAACCAAAACCTTTTAGTTACTACTAAACAAAAGGACATCAATTAAATTTTAATGAGGCATTTCTTTTAATATTATGAAATGTTTTTTACAAATTACTATTATAATAAAATTTTTGGAAGTTATCAAATTTTGTATTCATTCGGATAATATAATGTGATTTGTTAATTTCTTTTGTTTAACAAGCAACTTGACGGCTTTTGGTTGTAATTAGGACGTCAGTCTGTCTATGTGATGACAAGAAGGTTGTAATTATTTTAATTTTTTTTTTTTTTGGATTCAAAGGAGTCAATGTATGATGATAATATAGATTTTTCTTTTTTTTTCGTTTATTTGCTGAGTAATTGGATCATTTTGAAGAAAAGGTGAATCTATGTATAACTAAGAATTTTTATTTTTTGCTGTAATTATATCTTATTGTCAATTATATACTTGTAAGACTTTTTTTACTTTTAAAATTACCCAGAATATTTTTTGCTGAATTGAGAAAGAGCAAGAAAATTTTGCACAATTTTGAATTTTATTGCAGTCAAAATAAATTCTAAATAGTTTTAGGAAGTCGTAATGTTAGGACGGCTTCAATTTTTTCAAAAGTTGTAAGAAGGCCAGAAATGATTTATTTTGCTCGAATTAAAGTTTTTCCCTATAGAATTTTTATTAATTTTTAAATTTAAAGTTAAAAAAATTATAAGTAAGGCTTCTATTTATTGGTAAGTAAATTTAATTTAAATGGCAAGTTTTTTTTTCAAAAAATAGTCAAGTAATTTATTATGATTTTGGTAAGTAAAAAAAAGGAAATGTAAGTAAAAAAATCGAAGGTGGAAGTAAAATTTAAACAATTTGGAAGTAAAAAAATACCTATTGGGTGGTAAAAAGAAACAAATAAGGAAGTAAAAAAATGTAATCTTGGCAAGTAAAATTGGGCAAGTAAAATTATAAAAAAATCAAACTGAAAATTACCTAATATACAAGTAAAGCTCTTGTCGCCTTCTGGGCCTGCCTTTAATTTTTCGTATTAAATTGTTCTTTTAGAAGCAAGACATCGTTTCTAAAGAGTAAATGAAGGATACCAAGTAACTAAATTCAAAAAACAGAAGGAAATATACAAATATTTATATTTTTCATATTCCATTTTCAAAAAGTTGTTATGGAACACATCAAGTGCAAAGCGCTTTTTTATTTAAATGTTGATAATTTTTTTAAGTTTTTTTGAAGATAACTTGATCATGGATGGAACGGGGTAATGGTTGGAATCGAACAGTTGTCACTCGTAAATGATGTTTTTTTGAAAAAATACAGATTTGACAACCGGGGTGCTCAAATAGACCGCTAAAACCGCGTCTTATGCATTTTTAACATAGGGCCGCATGCCGCCGTATACCGGGAAAATTATATGTGGTCTATCTTAGGTCGCCCTATAATATATTACCGGGACTTTGACGGACTTCAACGGACACGGTGTTAAAAAAAATAAAAACACCTACAATGGCCACTTTTAAGGGGGTTCAACACATTTTTCGGAACATGAAAAAATGCCCTTAAAAGGTCTTAGGTAGGGGTACTTCCCTGCAGCATTAAAATTTTTTAATTCCTATTTCGATCCTTAAAATTGCTTTAAGAAAATATCATGGCTTTAGGCGAATATTAAGGGTACCGATGACCGAAATTTAAAATCCTTTTAGGAAATCATTTACTAGGACTCCAGGATCAAATTCCGCGAAAAAAAAAATTTGGCCCAAAAAAACGGCCTTATTGACCCTCATCCTTTTTTACATAAAAATTTTTTACTTGCCGAAAATAATTTTTTTTTTTTTTTTAAAGACATTAAATACTGACCAGTGTTTCTTTTTTACTTGCCAACTAGGTTTTTTACTTACCAAGTAATTTTTTTACTTACCATATGCATACTTACCAATGGATACTTTCCATTTATTTTAAAAACTTACCATTTCATTTATTTACTTACCAAATAATATAAAATACTTGCCGAAGCAGTATTTTTATACTTGCCATTTAAATAGTCGCCTATAAGTAATAACTAAAATTTGTTAACAATTTATTCACTTTAAATTTTTATAAGAAATTTTCTTTATTAACAGAATTAAATTTTTGTCTTAAAACTGCTTTTTTTCTCAGAGTAACAAAATTATAATAACTGGATTGGTAAAAAAATCATTTTCTTAAAATATTTCTTTCTAGCTCCAAAAATTCGTTTAAAAAACATTGGGATGATGTGAACGAGTTCATAAAATCTACCAATATAAATCCAGCAAATCAAAACAGAGGACAGTTGTCTGCATTGTGGAATAAAATCAACCCGAAAAAGTTTCAGAAATTCCTATGGAAGAATAGCGATATTTTTAGCATGTTAGTGGGGGAAATTTCTCCTGTTGGGCAATAACCCTCTGAACTCCCCTCCACTCAATTCCCTCCCATATGTTATTACACTTAAGAAATAGCCAGATCCGCTAATCGTAATGAAATTTATTCCATGGTTTAATGGAATGTAATTTTTTTAATGTACTTTTTTTAGATAAAGAGAATAGAAAATTAACTTAGACTAGAGTTAATTTCTGTGGGATTTTTCCTTAAAGCTCATATATATATTTGCTTTTCAGTACGGCTGAAACTTATCGGTACTTTTACTTTTAATCCCAATTCAAAAATCATTCTACGGTTTTCTTTTCCAAAAAATGATTTCTACATGGAAATCATTCTTCGACTTGGCTATTTTTTATACCTGTCCAGTATTTTTGCCCCCTTTCGTCAGTTCGTCCTTATATTCGCTTGGATATGTGATCAATTTTTTTAATGTTATCTGTTTTTGGAGATGTGTTTTATCGGTCTTGGAACTCGAAAAAGCTAGTTTTGAATACGGCTTTATGGTCACTTTTTTTTTTCAACCAATGGCGCAATCATATTTCTTTCTAGTTCAAAAAAATTCGTTTGAAAAATATTTGGATGATGTGAACGAGTTCATAAAATCAACTGATATAAATCCAGCAAATGAAAACCGAGGAGAGTTGTCTGCGTTGTGGAATAAAATCAACCCGAAAAAATTTCAGAGATCATATTTTTGGTTACAAGCAGTGTTATCGGGCTCCTGGTTTGTGTTAGCCATTTATACGATGGTAGTTATGGGCGAAAATTTAAAACGAAATACTTTTCCGTATTATTCCCCATTATTTAATTCAGGATTAGTATGCAAATGGTTGTACACAGTTTTTGATTCGATAACTACATATTTAACAGTTTTACAACATATTCAAGTAGACTTAGTGCTGACGGTGTTGCTGAGTTTTGCCCGTTGTCAGTTTTTGTATTTGAAAGCATCGATTGATGAAATTTTCAGCTCTCGTCATGCACGCCAAAATGCGAAAGTTATAAAATGGTGGATTAGAACTCATTCAGATGCGATTGCGTACGTATTTCTTCTAGGTGAAAAGAGGGTTTTTATTCTGTCTTATAATCAGAAGGGGGGGCAAGGAGGTTCAGCTCCCTTAGTTTGGCCCATCTGTGAATTTTTTGTCATTAATGCCCCAAACAAAAGGGGACGTCGATTTGGCCAAATATTTCGACGTCGAAATGAGAGCGAACATCGACCTCTATTCGACGCCAATTCAAGCCTGTAGCGGTGTAGCTAAGGGGGAGCCAGGGGGGGCAAAGCCCCCCTTGCCTGACTTGGTGAAAGTGCATAACGCCCCCCTGGAGTAAATTGGCTAAACATGCCAGGTATAGAGAATGAAATGGCCCCCCTGGCTCTTCTTTCTGACTACGGGCCCGAGTCAATTTTAAAACTTTTTCAACGTCGCGAGTCCAAGTGAGAAAAAAAAATATTAATATTTAGGCCTAGGTCTATAAAAATATTTCTGAAATATTTTTCAATATTTTAAAAATATTAGCTATGCAAATATTTTTTGAAACAAGAAACAATAAAAATCTTTTAAAAATTTTGACAAAGATTTAAAAATATTTTTATTGTGTTTCAAAAAATATTTTGAAAATATAGGGACCTTTTTTTAATTACCTACTTTGATGAAGAATATAGTCGCGTAAAAAAGCCAAAATGTCGAAAATCTGCCTCGATATTTCGACGTTTTATCAGCATGGATTCGACGTCGAAAAAGTCTTAATATTGACGTGGATTCTCAGCGATTTTTTGTTTAGGGTATTTTTCTTATTTTCCATGTTATGGATACCCGCGAAATCTAAAAACCTTCCTCTGGATCTTTAAGCCTTTTTTTTTATTGTAAATAAATATTGAAGATGACTGTATTAAGTACTAATTATTTTCTTACTAATTTGCGCTCCTTTCTATTTTTTATATTTTTTTATGGCAATACCCTATACTCTGAAATTCGTTTGCATTTTAGTTTTTGGAGCAAATTATCAAAATTCTATTATTTTACGAAGCGTTTTTCTGCTACCGAAAAAGCATCTTCCTTCGGTGAAAATTTCAGATTTTCTTCTGCATCAAGTACATGGGCGGGGGCGGGGGAGGTCGACCCTATTCAGACCATAAACTTTTTAAAACTCTGGGGGCGGGGAGGGGGGCGGCTATTCCGTTTTCTGGGATGGAGAGAAAAAATCCCCCCAGCCCTCCCCTGCATCCGCCCATCATCAAGTTACTTTTCCTTAAAAATTGGGCCTACGACAAATTTCCCAAATTCCCCGCGATTTATCCTAGACCCAACTTTTAAGAAAAAAGTAGCTGATGTAGAAATATTAATTTTTCGCTGAAATGCATATTGTATCATAGAAGGGCACATCTTCGATGTATCGGGTGTTGGAAAAAAAAGACTATGGAGCCTAGCCTTGTTTTAAAGTAAATTCTTATTTTCTTGCAGATCAGTTCGACTGTTAAGTGGTTTGTTAAAACCTCACATTACTATAAAATATGTATCACTGGTTTGCGCTCTCGCTTTTAACTTATTAGCTTTTTTAGAAGTAAGTTTGCAGAAAGTCGAATTGCAAAATTATATTTCGGTTTTTGTGAATGCTTTTATTGTTTTCAGCCACATACCAATCAAAGTCTTATGCAGAAATTAATTGCAGTTTCGTTCCATTCATTCTTGTTCTTTATATTTGGCTATCAGTGTAACCTAGCAGAGAAAATGATAGCTGCTGTAAGTACAGCCTAACTTTGTGTGCAGTCCATTAACATAAACGTAACAATTATTTTATAATTTATATGCATAGCAAAAAAATCTTTATGAATCCATGTATATGGCTGATGTAATCTGTGGGAAGAAGACCGAATCGTATTTTTTTAGGATGTTGATTGCAATGTGTCAAAGACCTGTTCGAATGAAAGGATTCGGAAATTTCGATATGTGTTTGAAAAATTTTAAAGATGTAAGTATAATTAATGAAAATACAATACGCAGCCTAAGTTCATTTTATAACTATTCAGGATAATTCAAAATCACCTACTTTTTTTTTCAGTTCGGTTTCCAAATTTATTCTTTTTCGTCTTCATTGATCTCAATTAAAAGTCAAGAGAGGAAAATTCATTAAAACAATATTTTTCCTTATTCTTACCCCCCCAGAAAAAAAATTTTAGATCGACCGTGCCTAAATCAAAGATGACGGATAAATGTAGAAAAAATCATAGTTACGCAATTTTTTACGAAGTATCTATTTTTTAAAATGACTGTTTCAAGTTTTTAAATTAACAAAATACCACCAATATGTCTGGATTAATTTTAAAAAGTTCACAAGGTTCGAATGCCGATGGATCAATTTAACTCATTATTAACGAGTGCGATTGCTGTAGTCTCATTGTTTTAAACGTTAAAAAAAATGAATCTTTTTCCTCTTTTTTTTAAAATTACGTAGTAATGAGACTAATTTTTTTCTATTGAATTTAACCGATGTGAGAAAAGAAATTTAAAATATTAAAAAAAAAAAAAAAAAAAAAAAAAGGATCGACGAGGATGGGATTCGAACCCACGCGTGCAGAGCACATTGGATTAGCAGTCCAACGCCTTAACCACTCGGCCACCTCGTCAGCTGATGGAAAGCTTTGAAAATAAGAGGTTTGAAAGGCCTTTCCAAATATGGAGATAAACTAATTTTATTTTCAGAATGAAAATTTAAAAAGTTAAAAATTTTTATCTAAAAGAAAGGAAAAGGAGGAAAAAAATAAATAAAAAAAAAGTTTTTTTCAAATAAGAAATAAATAACGGTTTTGTTAGGTAACTTAACATAAGACTAATTTTAGTAATATTCCATTGTAATCGATCGGTCTTTTTATTTGCTGCTGCACAGAAGTAAAAAAATAGCTCACTTCAATCGCAGTCGGTAGGATTCGAACCTACGCTCCCAGAGGGAATCTGATTTCTAGTCAGACGCCTTAACCACTCGGCCACGACTGCTTGGTGCCGAGACAACCGAAACTTGCATAGAAAAACACGAGATTAAAAAAAAATTTTTGAGGATTAAGCAAAATTTTATCTTGCACTTTATTTTTCATGACGACATCGATTTCTGATTGAAAAAAAAAAAGACTCCTTTAATCTTCCCGAAAAGATAAGATTTTTCAGCAAAAAGTGTGGAGATGCCGGGGATCGAACCCGGGGCCTTTCACATGCAAAGCGAACGCTCTACCACTGAGCTACATCCCCAATGTACGAAATCACTTGCAATCGCACTACCTAAACGCATATGGGAGAATTAAGGCGTAGATTTTTTCGCTCCAAAATATTTCTTTTGTTATTTTGCTGGAAATGAATTGGAAATTATTTGTAAAATTTTTAAAGATTTTTTATCGTCAAACAGCACGTTTTTTTTAATTACTAATTCGAATTATTTTAAAGATGCATGAAAAATTTTATTTCATGAAAGATGTAAAATTACGACTTTTGGACATATATAAATGATATTTTTCATAAAATGTTTAATGATTTTGATTTTTAAAACCTATTTGCATTGCTTATACGTATTTACATATAAAACAAAAAAAACGAAAAAGAAATGTCCCAAGTTTTTACAAAACTTGAGCAGTACCGGAAGTAGACGTCCATTAAGGTCAAAGATGGCCGCTTGTTGTGTAATATTTCGTATTATTTTAGGCAATTGAATTTTTTTTTTTTTTTTTAAATATTTGATAACAACTATATGTAAAATTTATAATCAGTTTTTTGTGCATTGTTCTCGTAGATGTGAATGAATTTTTATCGTATACTTATCAGCCAAAAATACGTACATATTTCTTTTAATGAAAGTTCTTGTTAACGGCAATTTAAGCGTCTTGTGGTAAAACATGTGTTAACACGGTTTATTTTTTTTCTATATCAAAAATCACAATTGTCTAATAAATCATGTTCAGACCAACATTCGGTCAAGGGACCAACACCAGTGGTTTTGGAAGTTTTACGGCTTCCAATCCAAATCCGTTCGGCCAAACGTCCGTTTTTGGCAAACCGCAAACAACTGGATTTGCACAACCGACATTTGGGACCTCAGGCTCGACTGGATTATTCGGAAACACTTTAGCTTCTTCCAATAGTTTGTTTGGTACTACAACAACTCCAACTTTTGGTCAGGCCCAAACAACTCAGGGATTTGGATTTGGAGCAACATCCCAACCAACTACAAATTTATTTGGAGCCCAGCAAAATGCAGGGACTGGGTTGTTCACTTCTGGAACCTCAGCATTTGGGGCTAATAAACCAGCATTTGGTTCTACATTTGGTACTGGTACAGCTGCTCCCTTGTTTGGTCAAACCACACCTTCAACCGGGACTGGACTGTTTGGATCAAGCCCTGGAACTTTCGGAGCTACAGCCCAAGCAAACGGTTCAACAATTAAATTTAATCCAGTTACTGGAACAGATACCATGCTTAAAAATGGTGTTTCACAAACAATTAATACTAGAATGTTTTGCATTACTTGCATGAAAGAGTATGAAAATAAATCATTAGAAGAAATCCGTTTTGAAGACTATTTGGCAAATCGAAAGGTATTTTAGAATTTTTTAGTTACTGATATAAGAAAGATAACAATAAATTGATAGATCCCCAGGTTGTAGGCTTTGAAACTGACATTGTTAAATTGTTACATAACATTTTTGCGCAATATAGTTAATGTTTTTTTTTTTTCCTTTTTTAAGGGGCCACAACAAGGTAGTGTATTTGGAGCATCAGCTCAGCCATCATCAATGTTTGGTGCATCCACAGGAACTCCTAATTTATTTGGCGCCCAGCAGACTGAAAATAAGCCATTATTTGGTGCCACTAGTACTAGTTTAGGAGGTTTTGGAACCACTAATACAGGGGGTGTATTTGGTTCCACTTCATCTGCTAACAACTCCTTGTTTAATAAAACAGCACCTTTTGGAACAACAACTACTACATCTGGTTTTGGTTTTGGAACTCCATCTACAAATACTTTGTTTGGAAATCAGAATAAACCATTTGGAAGTAAGTGGTTTTCATTTAAAGGGTTTGAAACTTTACTATTTACTCAAATTTTCTTCTTTTTTTTAAAGCTGCAACTCCAACAGGGGGAGGACTGTTTGGCCAACCAACAACGCAAGCTTCAACAGGTTTCGGAAATACAACAGGAGGAAGTTTCACAGGCTTTGGAACCCAACCGAATCAATCAATCGGATTATTCGGCCAAAACAAACCGGCCACGAATTTCAACCTAGGAACAACGACTACAACCGGTTTTTCATTCGGAACAAACACAGCTACGAACACGAATCTCTTCGGTCCTAAACCTGCGACTTCTGGATTCGGAGCCACATCCACCCCTGGATTTGGAACCACATCCACCCCAGGATTTGGAACATTCGGCACGAATACGTTTGGAACATCAACAGCGAATACATCTTCCTTATTCAAACCGGCTACGAATACTAGTTTTGGGTTTGGGACTACCCAAAATTCCACAGGATTGGGGGGCAACACGCTAGGCACTGGAAGTTCACTTTTTGGAAATACAGCTCAGAAACCTGGTGGACTTTTTGGAAATACAGGAGGAACCGGGTTGTTCAGTGGTTCGACGTTTGGAACAGGGAATACCGCCGGCACGGGTCTAAGTTTAGGTGGAACGTCATTAGGAGGCGGTTCGTTATTTGGGTAAGTTTAAGCTTTTTTTTTCCTAATTTTTTACAATTTAATTAAACGTTTTCTTTCTTTCAGAAATACTTCGTCAATGCCAGCTCAGCCAACGAGCTCTCATCAGACTCACCCGGCTATACTAGCTCTTTCTTCGGTTCCTTTTTCGGATTCTCCGTTATTTAGAAATCTTCTACCAGTACGTTCATGGTTTTTAAAATAATTTTGTTTCTTTTATTTATTTTATTTATTTACTTACTTACTTAATTCATTTTTTTTTAATTTTTAGGCTTCCGGAAAGACTGATTCATTACTAAATAAAAATAACGCAGTAACCCAAAAAGCTATGTTAGCATGTAAAGATTTAAAAGTATCTCCGAAAAATTCTGTAAAAATTAAATTAAAACCGTTAGCAACTCATTTAACAAAGGTAAGACCAAAGCTTTACATTTTTTCAAGACTAGGTTAGGTTATTAATAACTATTTATTTTTAATTTTTTTTTTTTTTTTTTTTTAGAAGTCATTGTTTGAAGGCTTAGAAGAAAACGATGTGGTATCCCCATCGCTTACAACAACCTCATCAAACGTTAAAAAATTATCGTTAAAACCAAAAGTATGTAACGGTAATAATTCGTTCTCTGAAACTTGGGCTGAAAATAATTCAAATAAAGAAAACGAAATTCAGAAGACTCCGAGGAGGGTCAGTTTTACAATACCGCCAGATTCGTCGAAGGATAGAGACGATAAAGGAAGCTTTTACATTAGGAGGAATCCGTTATTCAGACCACAGAGGTGAGTGTGATTGAAACAGAAATTGTCTTGTCCAATCGGAAATAAAACCAATTTTTTTTCGTTGTGGTGAAAGGGATTTATTATAATTTAAATCAAAATTTTGTCCGATTTCGTATCTATTGACTAGATTTTGGTATTTTCAGGAATAGCACATTAATCGATTTAGAACAAACGCCAGTGGTGGGCTCACCAAAAGAAAACAATTCGGAGTCTAATGCAAGCACCTCAGATGAAACTCCAATAGAGATACCAGCAGGCAAAGCAACAGTCTAGGTTCGTAAAATGAGGACAGTTGGTACTCTTTATTGTGTAAAAATTAATGGAATACCGATAATTAATTTTTAAACCCCGTGAACCGTATTCTGCTGAAAGATAAGGTTAAACATAGTCAGTTTTAAAATTCAGCTTGATTTCTGACTAATGCCGAGCGTTGATCTATTCTTAAGCAGACAACAGCCACCTTGCTGAAAGAATTTTATTAATATAATCCATTGTAGCAGATTTTATTAATTTGAAAAACAAAAATTATTTTTCCAGATGAAACGCGAGGATATTTGAGCGACACCTCCCATTATGACGACGACTGGCAGCCTCACCCCACCGGGATTATCCTTAAACGAACCGATTACTACACGATCCCGTCTCTCGAAGACCTCGAACCGCTCGTCTCGGATGACGGAACCTGCATCGTCGATAATTTTTGCGTCGGAAGGGACGGTTACGGAAATCTGTATTTTGACGAAACAATGGACGTGGCCGGATTGAACCTCGACGAAATAGTTCATTTCCGTCATAAAGAAGTCAACGTTTACCCGGACGATGATAATAAACCACCAGTCGGCACAGGATTGAATCGAAAATGTCAAGTTACCCTGGAGCAAGTTTGGCCGATCGATAAAACTACGCGAGAGCCAATTAAGGATCCGGAAAGGTTGCTAACCATGAAATACGAGGAAAAATTAAGGAGGTCGACTGCTAAAATGGGGGCCACCTTCATAGAGTATCGACCCAAAAGCGGATCTTGGGTGTTTAAGGTCGATCATTTTTCGAAATACGGTTTGAGCGATTCGGACGAGGAAGAAATTGATGACAAAACCGTAACTATCCAAAAACCTCAAGCCCCTGCTCCGCCGAAACAAATAATGACGAAACCGAGTCAAACGCCGCCGCTTCCACCGCTCGGGAGCAAAACGGCTTCTTCTACAATATTATCACCGATTTTACCGACGAAACAGCTTTGCCCGTCTTTGGATTCTCACACGTTTACAATTGCCGGGCCAAAGGATAAAACGTACCTGCTGGGGATTTAGGTCTCGATATCGACGAAGATATGGACGAGGAAGACGGGAACGAAGGGGATGACTTGTTGGATAGTTTAGACACGACTGGAGGAGAACATTTAAGCCCTTCGATTCATCTGGCTCATCGAGTCGGGATCGATTCCCATAAAGTTCAGCTTATGAAAGCTTCTTTATTCGAAAAAGAAAACGAGGAATTCGGCGAATTGGGTAAATTCGACGGCATGAATTACATGGATTATCCAGGAATGGATGACATTCAGGATGATCAGTTAGATTTGAAATTACCTCGTGGGTTGCACACTTTACGGGCCAAGTTCAAGCAAGGTCCGAAAACCATCTCCTCGCCTTTCGATTTGAGGAATTTAGATTTTAAACCTGAAACGATACCTATGGAGCGTTTTGCTCAGATACCGACGGTCCTGAGAGCGCCTCGACCTAAAACGGTTAATCTCATTCATTCCGGGACTGTTTTACCTTACCACAAATCTACCAAAGCGAAAATGGATGCGAGGTGCTTGGCCGATATCGGAGTCTACATGGGAATGAGTTTCAGAAACGGATGGGGACCGAGGTCCGTGATTACAAACTTAGCCACATTATGGAGGTCGGAATATGCGAATGGAGACGTTAATTTTTGCCTGGAGGGGAGGTCTGAGAATGACACGTCGCCGAACGTTCTTCAAACGTTAATGATTTACAATAATAATATGTCGGAGTCGTTCAAGGTAATTGTATTATTTTTTTCGGATAAATGTAAATTTTTAATAATTTGGGAAATTTTGAAAAAAGAAGAGGAAAAAAAGAGCCGATGTTAAGGAAAAATCTTAAATTTATAATATGATTTTTTCTAGTACAGGAGTCCATTGAAGAGCATTTGATAATACAATTAAAACATTCGAGTAAAGGGGAAGAAGAGGGATGCCCGATAATGGCTCCACAACCCGGTGTAGATGCCCTACATGCTCATTGTGCCCTGGCTTGTAACGACCCTGAACCTGCTAGTGATTTTTCTGCCTACTGTAAACAAGTTTGGGAGTTGTGCGTAGCGCTTTGGGGAAATTTGCCAACTTTGTCCGTAGAAGGTAAATAATTTTTCATACTATTTTTTTAAAATAAAAGTTAATTAAATGATTAATTTTTTTTTAAATAAAATATTTTTGACTTAGTAATAATTTTGATTAATTTTTAATAATTTTTAATGATGATGATTTTGACTTGACTTTTTCTGATTTTTTTTCCCCCCCAGATGATCCATCAAGTCACAAAACAATAATGATGAGGAAAGAAGCAGTGACCGAATGGTTAAGAAAATGCGCAAACTCTTCAGTTCGAAACGAAGTTAATAAACATTTAAATGACTTTAAAAATCAAGATCGTTACGTCTCAGCTGTCTTGGCTTTACTTTCCGGAAGAGAAATCGAAGAAGCTTGCTGCACTTTGCAGAAAAATGGTAAATTTTTTTCTCCGATTAAAATGATTCTATAATAAATGCGCCTGCCTATTTTAATTAAATGATAATCCCCACAATAAACTAACCTCTTTTTATTCATTTATTTTTATTATTTCATATATTTATTCGACTTTTCTTGATTCTTAAAAAAAAATTTTGTTCACGATTTTTAGGAGATCATTTCGCTGCGATGCTTTTATCCAGCGGTCCATCGTCCAAACCTTTACTTCAGGATCAATTATCCGAATGGCAAAATGTTAATGCTGACGTTTACATCGATCCCGAGAGGTTAAAACTTTTTTGCATATCGTCCGGCATACCTTTATATTCAAGCTCTCAAGGTTTGGTTAATATTTGTGAGAATTTAGACTGGAAGCGTACATTTGCTCTTCATTTTTGGTAAGATTTCGTCATTTTTTAAAATTGTTTTATTTTATTTTATGGTTTTATTTGAAAATGTGAAAATTTTTTAGGTTCCTCTCATCGCCTGTTAGTTCCATCGCAGATGTTATTAATAAATATGAAGTAGCTTTCGAAAATTCGGAGCCGTATGCTTGCCGGCCCAGCCCACCGTATAGCGAAGAAGTCACTACGACCAAAGGAAGACACATTTACGATCTCTGTTATCATTTGTTGAAACTTTATTGTTTTAAGTCGCATCCATTGGAGCAAATTCTTAATCCGGCGACTTATTCGTCGGATCCGTTGGATTATAGACTGAGGTATTTTGAACTTTTTTTTTCAACTTACATAATTAATTAACTGTTAATTATTTTTCGATTTTTTTCTGTTTTGTTTTTAGTTGGTTATTGGAAAAAGTTTTGGCGTCACTTGGATATGTTCACATTTCGGAATTATCGTCATCTATAACCTGCGTTAGCTTTGCATCTCAGCTCGAGGCCCACGGGCTTTGGCACTGGGCTATTTTTGTTTATTTACATTTAGTTGATAACTTCAGACGGAAGCAAGCCGTCGTAGAAACAATCGGACGCCATGTGGTATTAACGGAAGATAGGGAATTAACAAACGAAGAAGAATTCGTGGTGGACGAATTAGGCGTCCCTGCCGAATGGATTTATAGAGCTAAAGCTACCAGAGCCCTTTCGGAATTTCGTTATCACGATGCTACATACTATTTAACTCAAGCCAGAGAATGGAACGAAGCACATCAAATTATTATTCAGCATATTGCTGCGGATGAAATTATTAACGGTTAGAATTTATAATTAAAAATTTTTGTTTTGTATTTTGACTTAATTTAATTGATTGTTTTTTAATTTTATTTCAGAAAATTATGACTACTTGAGAGACTTATTAAAATCCTTAGCACCGAATTATACTTTAATATCTGAATGGTATCATTTAGGCCAATTATTATGGGATTATTTAGAAGTTATAAGAATAGTGGAACAAGCTCTAGCCGAAAGGGATATTTACGAATTAGAATGCCGGCAGTCTCAAATTTCAAGTCTTTGTTCTAGAATTTTGAGATGGCCTTGTAAAACGGCCAAAGACAGGTTTGTAATATTTCTTTTGTCACATTAAAAATTTATGTCATTATTATGGTTAGTGCCATTATGATTTAACATAATTTTTTTGTTCGTTTTAGACTATGCCAGGCTGAAATATCAAAAAGAATAGCACATATATTTCATAATGTTATGCTGTTAGGGGAAAGAATGTCGATGTCAGAAGTAATGGAAGTCGTATCAAAACTTCCTTTACCCGAAGATTATTTATCGAAGAATTAAGACATATTAAAGAATCTTTTACGGAAACTTGAAAGACTTTTGTAATTTTTGAAGGCATTTTTTTAATAAAAAGGAACATATTTTTGGTATGTTTGCCCAATTTAATGATTTAAGTAAGTTACCGTTTGCTAAAAAGTAATTTTACCTTTTTTTTTACAGTTTGCAGTTAAAGCAAGATTCACAATGCAGCATTGAGCCAGATGCAATTACAGTGGAATAAGCCTTAAATTTTTTTTTTCTTTTCTTTTATTTAAATTACAGTTTTGACTATAATTACAGTTTCTATACGCAATATTAAAATAAAGAATAAATTGAACAATAAACAAGCTTCAGTTATAAAAAAAATAATGTGTTATTTTTGAAAAAATTTTTCTATACCTCAAAAAAAAAAAAAAAAAATCCTAGTTTCCGTACATTTTTGGAAAGCGTATTTTAGAACTTGTACGTAAAATTTAGGGCAAGTAAATATCCGTTACAAAAAACATCTTTATAAGGAAGGCTTCATCTTTATAAGGATTCATTTTTTTATTTAGCTTTATGAAATGGCAAGTTACCCTTATATACCACATTTCACTGTGAAAGAGGTTATTTTCCTAGGAATTTTTTTTTCCTAACGAGGAAAAATTTATAATTTTTAATAAACTTTTTATCCAATTCTTTCATAGCGGTTGATTTGAAAAATGGCGGGACAAAATTAAAATGTGGTTAGTGATTTTGAAATACGAACAACACTTGAAACGTTGAAATTTCGAACACATGTTTTTGGTTGAATCATGGCGTACGAGTGTCCATCCAGTCAGATTCTGTAGTCTGTGTTTCTCAATTTGACAAAAATGGCTGCTTTAAAAAGTGTTAAATCATTATATGAAAATTTAAAGACAGAATGGTCGAAAAAAGAACCAAATCTGGATTTATGTGAGCAATACCTAAACCAGCTAAAGGTAAATATTCGTATGAACCATAAATTATTACATCAGAATCTATTTTCAAAATATCTAACCTCAATTTGATGCATCATCACAAATGTTTTATGAAAAATTCTCATTTCCAGGTTGGATTAACTGAACTAATGTTCTTACCTACGGTCAACGCTACGGCTTCTCCTCAAGAGTTAGTTGTTGCAAGTAAGTAATTCTATTCCAGATTTGCTGAAATGGACTATTGGAATTCATTTTTTTTTTTTTCCTTTTCCAGGAAACATATTAGAAATTGGAGCCTTGCACAGCATTGCGATAGGAACAAAAGATCCTCAGCTTTCGTTTGATAGATTTGAAAGATACATGGCCCAATTAAAATGTTATTATTTAGATTACAAAGGCGAATTACCTGAATCACCTTACAAGTACCAGTTGTTGGGTCTTAACCTTCTCTATCTATTGAGCAGAAATCGTGTGGCTGAATTTCACACTGAATTGGAATTGCTTCCTTCAAGTCAGTTAGATAACCCTTATATAAGGCATCCTGTTTCACTGGAACAGTATTTAATGGAAGGGACTTACAATAAGATATTTTTGGCAAAAGGAAATGTGCCTGCTCCAAGTTACAATTTATTTATGGACAAACTATTAGAAACGATAAGAGGAGAAATTGGAAGTTGTTTGGAGAAAGCTTATCACAAGATCTCATTAGCAGGTGCCTCAAGGATGTTGTACAGTGACCCTGCACAGATGCAGGAATATGCCAATCAGGTATGTTAACATAATGGGGACCTTCTTGTTCAATAATATAGTAACTGATTCATTTGTTAATTTTTCAGAAAAAATGGATTCTTGGCCCTGATAAATTCTACCACTTCAGTAGCGAGGAAAAGAAGGCAGATGAATCTTTGCCTGCTTTGGAGCTTGCATCTCAAGCCATTGAATATGCCAGAGAATTGGAAATGATCGTCTAACAAGTGAAATTAACAATAACAAAATGCTTTATTTAAAACTAAAAAAATGTTTAAAAATTTAAAAAAAAAAAAATTTTTTTAAATTATAAAATTGCTTAAATGGATATTTATTTTATATGTAATTTGGCCTATTGGCGTAATAACATGTTGAGGATTAAGGATTCAAATTGCAACACATTTTTAGTGTTTCTTACTGGTAGTCGGTCCTGAATGCATTGTCATTATACTGCTGCTAAATCTTATATGTCTACTTTCTGTGCTTGTTATTGAGGGATAAGTAGGTTCATAAACCACGGCCGGCCGTATGCTAGGATCGTACTTTTTTACTTTGTCTTCGTGGTAAGCCATGAAATTTATGACCAGGAAAAGAAGGTTTAAGTGGTTAATTACGTAACAGGTATGCGCTACAATGGAAAACGAATGGAAAAAATTATTGAGTGGATTTCATGAAATTATTAAAATTCATCGAAGTAAATTGAATTGGAGATTTATTTAAGAATTGCAGTGTAAAAACAAAATTGCACTTATGGTTTTTAAAGATACTTCTGACATCGACTATAAAAACTAGTTATAAAGTGTTTAAAAGTATTTCAGTTAAGTTCGTCTGCCTGAAAAGTGCAGTAATCTCCAAGCAGAAATTTCATACAAGAAATTAAATTAAATGAACCTCATATTTTAGTTAATTTATGAATCATAAATGAGTGAGATGGGAGCCACTAAGGGGGCCCTATCAGGTTAAGGTCAAGTTCCACCCCTGATAGCGCATCTTTTCTCTCTATGATTATAAAATCAGAAAATCATAACTGTCAAAATTTTTAAGGTGGCTTACCAGTGAATCTCCTAGTCAATGCAAGTTTCTATTAAAATTTAACAAAAGCAATACAATGAAAAGTTGGCATTATTGTCAAAATGTGTTTGGGGCCTACCTTTTTTTTATATAAGTAAATGCACAGTAAATTCTTTTTTGTATATTTTGTTAAATTTTTTAGGAACTTTCATTGACTAGGAGATTCTCTGGTAAGCCACCTTATGTAATCTGCGCATTGAAAACGAGGGTTATTTTATCTGCGGTAACTACAAACTCACCGTAGTTAACTCTCAAATAAATTTTTTTCATTTCTTCATGTTTTATTTCAATAATGCTTTCGTTAAATCTTTGAAGATAGTGCAAATATACGGGGACTAATACTGTATCTAAATAAATCCATAATAATATTTTTCCTCTTCTATGAACATTCTTTTTCTTTTTTTAAGAAAAAAAAAAGAAAAATTTAAATTGATACTACCCCCTCACATTTTTAATGTAATATTAAATTTGTATTTACCTGATTTATTCCGTAAGATAAAACCGAACCCAAAGCAAAGTCAGCTATTGTTAACGCAAACACCCACCATTTATTTTTATCACCTAAAAATAAATTTTTGATTAGAAAAGACGAAATGCATTTCAAAATATCATAAATACTCACGATTTCGATCGCGGGGTATATTAATCAAATCCTCCAAGAAATTCAGGAACAAATAAAGCAAAAACATGAAGGAAGAATAAGTCTGAAACAAAAAAAAAAAAAAAATAAAATGATTAATGATTTTTGATAAAAAGAAAAATAGGGGGGACCTATGACGGGAATTCCTTATTTTTTAAATTGCAAAATCACATACCAACACAAAAACACACAGTAAATGTACCAAAAAAATACGATCCGGGGTGAAACATACAGGCCTTACCATTTTTCTTTTCATGCAACTACTAAAAAAAACCCACCCCTTTATATCTTATACCCTTTTTTTTGTCGTCCTTATACACACTTAAAAAAGGAAGGTGATTTTATTTAAAATAAAAAAAAGGCAGAAGTTGATTTCCTCGTAAAAAACAATAGTTTTCGAGTTTATGATGATTGAGTGTACGCGGATCTCATTTTACGGATCATTTGGGACGTTTTACATTATTTACCCCCTCATCAGGAGGCGTAGGCAAAGCGAAAAGAAGAGCTTAGGAGGAACATCCTTTCCACACACGTTTGCTAATTTTATGATTCTTTTTTATATTTTTTTAAAATAAATGTTTTTGTTTATAAAGTGGAAAAATTCAGCAGCCATGTTGGACTGGGGAAGAATAGCAGGAAATTTATAATAAGATACAGTATTCAAAATTTTATTCGAATCCCCGGAAAGGTTGAGGAATTTTTTAGACTGGCAACGATTCTTACAGGACTAGCCAGGGGTCCGAATCTTGAGAATTTTGACCGATGCCGATGGTGGCATTGGCATCGGATTTTTTTAATGTCCACAATCGGCATCGGCCTGAGATATTTAGCCGGCCGCGGCTGCCAACGGAATCGGACCCCTGATTTTAAAAATCGTCTAGAATGGCTCTATGATTTTTTTTTTTACTAAAATCGAAATCAGAGGCGGCATCGGATATAATCGATGCTTGGTGGCGTCGGCATCGGCATAGGTGTCGGTGCCGGAATCGGGAGTTAAATTAATAATATGGATTACCGATACCGGCATCGGATTCGGACCCCTGGGACTAGCTTCATTATACTGAATTCAATTTTTAATAGAAAATAATTTAGATTTCAAATTTAAAAAAAAAAAAAAAATTATATAAATGACGAGCTACATGCAGCTACTCATATTCCAAAATTTGAATAGGCTATAAACCTAGCCTTTGTTGTGCATCAAAAGATAAGAAATAATTTTTTTGAGCAACTAAGAGTTCAATTCAATATCCGAATCTAAAAAAAGTGACTGCCAGTGGCTTCAAAAATTAAAACTAGTAACAGTAATCTTAAAAAAATAAAAAAAAAAAAAAAAAAGCCTGGGCAAAAATAAGTGACTAGTTCGCCCCGTTGAGGTATTTATAAGCCCATAAGGGTTTTATTTTGCTAAAGGACCAGAATTAACCCTGCATTAGGAATCCCATGGGGATTGTAAGAACATTAAAAACGAAAAATCAGAAATTTTTACAGTAAACCTTCGTCCAAAGCACTGGTTACGTTCCCGGAAAATTCAGCGTAGCGCGAAACCAAGTTGTGTAAGGCTGACTTCTTTTGGGGAACGGAGGGTTTGAGTACGAAGGACTGACCTGGAACGAACTCGTATAAAAATTAGATATTAACCAGATTTTAAAGTAAAACTTTTTTTTTTTTTTGTTAAAATACTTGGCCGTTTTCAATTGGCAAGCGTTCTTTCTAGAATTATAGAGGATAAAAACATGTAAAAATCGGCAAAATAAAGCAAAGCAAATTTGATTTAAAAAAATTAAATTAAGATGTAAGTAAATAAACGTACTAGGGGTGGTCCATAAACCACAGCACGCTCGGGGGGTGGGTGTTCAGAATGCTAACTTTGCTAACAAGGGGGGAGGGAAAGGTTTTACATATCCAACGTTAGCATTTGTTTCAAAAAAATTAAAATAATTTAAATTTTTAAATTATGTAACCTAACTAATTGAAAAAAAAACCTTTTCTATGCAAAATTTAAGTTCCGAAGAATTTCAGATTTTTTTAATGTTTAATATTTTCTTTTAAAAAAATGTTTAAGGGGGAGTACCGAAATCCAACGTAATTTTAGGGGAGGGTCCCGAAATGCTAACCTTTGCTAACAAGGGGGTCAAAAATGGCCTAAGGTGGATTATGGACGACCCCCAAAAGGAATCTTGCACGTGTAAACATGTGGGTGGGGGAGGGGGGGGGGATCTTATGACAATGTTAAATCTCCATAAGAAAAGCCTATTTTATACTAATGGAATGAGTCGAGTATCTTCTAAATTTCGCTAATGTGTTTACAGCTCTCCCAAAGGGAAATTGAAAATCAAATTAAAGAAAAAACCGTATACCTCAGTTTAGGGTAGCGTTCCACATTGAGAAAAAAGAAATGTCCTAAGCAAGTTTTGTCTTGCAACAAACCGGAATGTTTCATGGCAAAACAAAAATGCTTCACGACAACGGACGGGTTGCTTTCTAGCAAGATATTTTTATTGTTTTTCGCATTAAACTTTAAGAAAATGTCTTGTTAGAAGACAGTTTTGTTTTCTTATTAGCCATTTTTTTCTTCTGAGCTCAGAAAAGAAAATGGAAATTTTGACTCTGACCTGTGACCTGTTGTGTGCTAATCAGTGACATGGCCAGTGCTGAATATCATCAGCAGGCAACATAAAGTTCTCCCAGGTACTTTTTCCTCTTTGCAATTCAAGTACAGAAGCGAAGACGGTGCTTTTTACCGAAGCGAATGACAGCGAAGCCGACTAACAGTCAAAACCAGGGCTGCATGCAATTCCGATTCCGCAAAATCTTGACTATTTATGAGTAAGATTCCGATTCCGATTCCGATTCCAAATAAAAATAAATCAGAGTTGCAGCCCTGGTTAAAACGAATTGCCAACAATACTTATATGTTACCACTCATATGAGAAAAAAAAAGTTCAACTAAAGTGGGGGAGTGAAAATTTTTTTTCGATCAAATTCTGTGAATATACAGCCAGTTACCGTACGTTTTCCAGGACCGCGGACCGTATAACTTATTTGTTTTAGAATATTCGCCAAGAGTTTTCTTTTCTTTTTTCTTTTCCCTCCATAAATTCATTAGAAAAATAAAATAAAATTCATTTTCCTTTTTTTCCCTAAAATCCCGAACAGAAAGGAAATAATTGAATGAAAGGGTATAAGAAAATTGATAGCTTTACTTTTTATATAAAAGTAAAAATTATTTTTCTTCAAAAAGGAGTTCTTGTTTCCATGTTTTTTGTAACAACGATTAATCACAGTCACTTAGTCCTCTTAAAAGGCATTTTCAGTTAATGGAAAATTTGTGACGTCATTGTTTTCAACAAAGGAACTATTAAAGAATACACCAGAGCTAGAAAAACCTTTTCCAGGCTAAAATCCGCGAAAAAGGAGGAAATGCTTTTGACAGTTATTTTCTCTTGCTTCGGTTTTAATTAATAATAAAATATCTTTTTCCATCCTCCTATTATTCGTATATATATATATTATATACTGCCGTACATACTGTAATATTATCAAAGTAAAATTAATATCCGGATGGAAAAAAAAAAAAAAAAAAAATTCCCCGTTAAAAGGGCTGTTTTTCCGTTTGGTATATTTCGAGACATTTAGGGATTCTTTCTCGTTTGTCCCTTTTGTCAAAAAGGGCGCGGGAGAAACTCTATTAACATAAAAACTAATGACTTGAAAATATTTGAAAATGCTTTTTCATGTATGACTATTTACCAAGTTTCAACTCATCTCATCAACACCAGGGGGAAAATGGGAAGTTTCACGCTAAATGTTGGAAATTCTCCCTTTTTTAAGACGTAATTATTTTCAGAAAACCAGATGGCTTTTTAAGTTTTCCGAAACGGTGCATTTATTTTTCTCGAAATTAGCATCTGGTCGGTATGAAAAAGGTCATTTTCCTAATAAAGGAAAAAGGAAAATGACCGATTAAAAACATGGGAGCTATCATCATAGACATTTTCCAAAAAAAAAAATAAAAAAATAAAAACAGAAATTGCTGCTTAAGGGTGTGTGTGCGTGCGTGCACGTGACCAATTTTTTTTTATTTTTTTTTACGGCACCGATCCATAATTCATATTAAATAAATCTACAAGAAAGAAAAAGAAAAATAGGCGCCATGAATCACCTTCAGGTCTAGGAAAATCCAGAGATATTCCGTTTAGATTTTGATTTTATAACCCTTATGTGAAATCTCTGGTGGCATATTTTAAGGCTGAATGCTCCGAATCCTATTGTGCTCCCTCATAAATTTTACGACTTTTGCATTGGTCTGTTGTGTATCAGTCAATGCAGCAGTACAAAAAATAATTTATGCACCACTGATTTCGATGATCGAGGTAAGAAAAATGGATATATATTTTTATTTACTTGCTTTTTTCCCCCGTATCTTTTTCCCAACTTTTCCCATTTAGACTTTTCGCTGAATTTCCATCCCGTAATGATCAGACATTCGGGCGGCTCAAACTTTAAAAAAACTGACTTTTTACTTTCGAGTGGCCGCGAAGCGGGCGCGAAGAAAGTATTGCCGTGGTCGGAAAAGGGAAAATCGTTAATCCTGCGAGTTTCTACATGAAACTTATATAGTTATACTTAGAATAAAATTCTGAGTTCCCGGTTGTCCGCCTCGTACGCCTCGTACGCCTCGTACGCCGCGAACGCCGCGTACGCCTCGTACGCCGCGTACGCCCGGAGCTTTTTCTCCGCTATTACGCATCGGATCAAAAGGAAATTTTGCACACGTATTTTTCGTCGAAAAATAAGAGGGGGTCTTTTCTTATTTTTTAAAAATTTAAAAAATTACGTAAACGGCAAATATTTGAACTTTTAAATTTGGTTTTTTTCTTGCGACGATAAATCTCGAACCCGGCTACAAATCATCACCAATTTTCGTACTGTAGTAGATATTGGTCAAAGTATCATAACATCAAAATTTGGTTGAATTCGGATGATTGGTTCACAAATTATGAGGAATAGACTACGTGTAAATTAGGCCTAAAAATCGATATCTCGAATGACGTAATAAGTCATATCGATATATCGATTAAGTCATATCGATATATCGATTAAGTCATATCGATATCTCGAGTTACAGGAACAATCCATAATTCGGACTTTTTTTGTGGGTACAGCGGATTTCGCGGACCTCGGATCAAAAAACTAACCGGATTTTTGAAAATATTTTCGGGGTAGAGGAATCCGAATGTGGAATTATTTTTCCGAAATTGGGATTCATTATGTGGGTACAGCGGGAATCGTGTACCTCGGATGAAAAAACTAACCGGATTTTTGAAAATATTTTCGGGGTAGAGGAATCCGAATATGGAATTATTTTTCCGAAATTGGGATTCTTTATGTGGGTACAGCGGGATTCGTGTACCTCGGATCAAAAAACTAACCGGATTTTTGAAAATATTTTCGGGGTAGAGGAATCCGAATATGGAATTATTTTTCCGAAATTGGGATTCTTTATGTGGGTACAGCGGGAATCGTGTGCCTCGGATCAAAAAACTAACCGGATTTTTGAAAATATTTTCGGGGTAGAGGAATCCGAATATGGAATTATTTTTCCGAAATTGGGATTCTTTATGTGGGTACAGCGGGAATCGTGTGCCTCGGATCAAAAAACTAACCGGATTTTTGAAAATATTTTCGGGGTAGAGGAATCCGAATATGGAATTATTTTTCCAAAATTGGGATTCTTTATGTGGGTACAGCGGGAATCGTGTACCTCGGGTTTAATTAATACCCTTTGAAAACCTAAACTTGATTTTTTACATTTTTTCTTTATTTCCACTTCTTTTTCCCACCAATAAAGCCGCGAGAAAGTTTAATGGGGTGCGTATGCACCCCCATTACCATTCTCCTTGTTTTTTGACGCAGGACTACTTCTTGGGGCTCGGTCCTGGGGAAATCTGTCTATTTGGCTTGGGTGTCTGTCCGGGCACTGTTCGCACCAAAAATTAAAATTTAATTATTTTGATAATAAAATTTTAATTTTTAAGTTATTTTTATTCTCGATCCTAATTGATAATCTTTATTTTATTTTTAACATGAAAACGAGAGGTCGATGGTTCGATTCCATCTTTCGCCACTTCGATTTAACGTTTCAACTGATTTTCTATGTTTATCTTATATAGTTCACGAACTTATAATCGTGATTTTCTTAATAAAATGATATGCAAGAAACTTATAGTTGCTAAAGCAAGGACTTAAAAATTTCTTGAAATTTTATTTAACTTTTGACGCAGGACTACGTCTTAGGGGTCAACATGGTAAAAATAGTTTGTGCACATTTTTTCATTTGGTGGAAGAAATAATATATTTATTTTAATGTTAAAATTTCAACTTCAAAAATTTTAAATAATATTTTGACTATTTTTTATTTTTATTTTTGGCCTATTTTTTATAGTAAAATTAGACGACATGAGCGAAAACAAGGTCTTAAAAAATTTCTTGTAAATTTTATTTAACTTTTGTTTTATAATTTTCGCTGTTTTTTTAAAGTAAAATTTACAAGAAATTGTCTAAATTTTTTGAAAAAAACATTTGAAGATAAGAGCAAATGAAGACTCCACGGGAAGAACGATCAAGGTCTAATGATTTTATTGACACTTTGCTCTTATGTTTAACCTTTGGCAAAGGAATGTCAACAAAAATATTGGACCTTGATCGTTTTTCCCGTGGAGTCTTCAAATAAGAAAGCGTAAAAGAAAGATAAACAAATAATGGTATATTTCATTACTAGGGCATTATGGGCGAAATAACACCGAGACAAAATTGCCGTTCGAGCGAAGTTCGATGTCGAGGTGTTGACTATTTTTGAAGTGAAACTTCTTTAGTCACAAATTGTATTGAAAATCGATGGTTTTGCGTGTCCAAAAATTAATATTTAATCATTTTAAAAGCCAAGAATATGAGCTAAAGTAATGTTTTAATATTAAAATTTTAACTTTGAAGACTGTAATTAAAATTTTGACTAATATTTTTCAACTTTTGACCATTTTTATCAAAAATTCAAAGTTTTTTTTTTTTTTTTTTTTTTTTTTTGTGTGTGTTAGGAAAAAAAATTATATACCTATTCATCAAAAAATTCGAATTTTTTGACCAAAAACGAGCAAAAAAAATGTCTTAAAATGTTTAAATCCTTTCATTGTTTAAATTTAGCAATATTACGACAATACCCCAAAACGTAGTCCTACGTAGGTATATGCCCCCATATCCCAGTATGATTTTTAAATTATTTTCCTTAAGTTTGGTGTGCCATGAAAATCTCAAATTTTAGAACCTATACTACGATTTTGAGCTTGATTTCGGTTTTCAAGAAAATCATACCTCCGAATTTGAGTTTAACTAGCGACAGTTTGACTCATGACAACTTGAGTTGCAACATTTTGTCTCGCGACATTTTGACCCGCGACAGTTTGACTACCGTCATTTGCCCCGCGACATTTTGACCTGTACGTCAGGCACCAAATGCTCCATTTTTTTAAAATTTGTTCTTTTGCCTCCTTTTACAAAATTCTTCAATGTCATCACAGCTTCGATTCTTCAACAGGTAATGTGCATCTAACTAAGAATTTAAAAAAAGAAATTGATTACCTTCCATTCATAGACCGTCTAATTGTAATCTATAATTAAATAATTAAACGTAACTCTTAAATAATTAACTAGTGGAAACACAACATAAGTTTCTTTAGCTAAACTAACTAAATAATTACTTTGTCTCAAAAAAAAAAAAAAAAAAGTGACGGATTTTTAATAGTTTATTTCTTAAAAGGAGTGAATGACATTAAAGCTCGTCAAAAGCACCTTTAATGAGACGAACATTCTTCTACGTCACGCGACATGTCTACTGTTACAATCCCCCATTTATTCATGCCTACCGCATTTCGTTTTCTGTTTTCGTTCACTTTTAACCTCTTCGACGAAAATTATTTAACTTCACATATTTTTCAACAAAAAAAAGAGCTTTTTCTATATAATTAGGTTTCTTCGAAAATATATTTCTTTCTTCTTTCTGGTAGAGAAAAAAAAAAAAATGGGAAGCAATGCCTCCCACGAACATCCCACTCACACTCGTGACAATATTACCAATAGATTTGTGGCCTTCAAGCTTTTAACGGGATGCCCTTTTTTTTTTTTTTTTTTTTTTTTTTTTTTTTTTTTTTTTTTTTTGAAATCTTATTTCAAAAGAAATACTTTTTTTTTCTTCCTCTCCTCCTATCAAAGTGTGACTTGAACATTCTGGTCAAGTTTCAATTATGAACCCTTACACGAATCATCCCCCGAACGTGGTCTCAAATTTCTTTCAACTCGATGAAATTCAATTTTTGCCTTTTTTTTTTTCGTCGAATCTGTTTGAGAGTGATAACAACATTTATTTACATGAATGTTGGAGATGTCCTTTAAAAGTTAAATTAGGGTGATCTGGACGGAAAGTATCTAGTTTTATTTTTTCCTTTTATATAACAAGATTTTGTTGTAAGCACAAAAAAAAACGAGCTACACTTTTCGATACTCTTCGATTTCGATGCCGGTGTTATTCCACACACGTAAAAATTTTAATGACGATTATATTGGTTAGGGAGTGGAATGGTGGTGGTTCTTAAACATGGAATGCATTCATGCTTGAAATTGTGTGCAGTAAAACACAAAATTTGTGTAGCTGTCAAACCAAAGTATGGAGTTTGAATTTTTGTAAATGAGTTGCACCAAACATATTCTAACATGCACAAAACGTGTTTTAACATACACAAAGCATGTTCTACATGTTTTAACATGCTCGAAGCATGTTCTACATGTTTTAACGTGCACAAATCATGTTCTAACATGCACAAAACATGTTCTAACATGCACAAAACATTTTCTAACATGCACAAAGCACGTTCTACATGTTTAAAATGCACAAATGATGTTCTAGCAAGCACAGAACATGTTCTAGCATGCACAAAACATGTTCTAACGTGCACAAAACATGTTCTAACATGCACAAAGCACGTTCTACATGTTTAATATGCACGAATGATGTTCTAGCATGCACAAAACATGTTGTAACATGCACAAAACATGTTCTAGCATGCACAAAACATGTTGTAACATGCACAAAACATGTTGTAACATGCACAAAACATGTTCTAGCATGCACAAAACATGTTTTAACATGCTAACAGGGCCAATAATTTTTGTTTCTAAACAAATTTAATTACGTTGATATTATTACTTGATGATATTATTACTTATCTTTATGATATTATTTACTTAATTTTGTTTGGCATTCTTATGTAGCAACCTCATGCTAAACCTAAATCCGAACTTTGCTTGATTCTGTAATTAGCAAACGCTCGGATCCTTTCAGAAAGCTTCCAGAAGATGAGAGGGAAAGGAGAAGAAAAGGGGTTTGATTTAAAAATTTTAAATTTTTATGAGTGTGTAGTCGCTTTTTTACAATAATTTTAGCGTGCGAATTCACTATAGGTTGCTGTACCAACATTCTATAGTCGCTATGGAATGTTGTACCAACATGTTGGCCAACATTCCATAGTGAATTTGCATTCTTAGGCTCTGGAGTACATTTTTCTTTTTAAATGAAGAAAAAAATCTGGAAAAGGTACAAAGGAAGTTTCGAGGGGAAAAAAAATTACATCTCTTAACCAAGGAGGACTTGAACCCCGGTCTTCCAGCTACTATTCCACAGAATTCTTTTTATAAAGAACACATCAACAACATGGACTATTTCAGAATATTCTAGAAAATGTCAAACGGATCTAAAATATTCCAGAATGTATCAGAAACTCCTAAAATATTCCAGATCGCTCTAGATCCACAAGATCACCTGAAAATCACAACAGTGTTGGTTCCAAATGGGTTAATAAGCACAAAAATACAACGTTGGTGGAAATATAAAATTGGAACAACTTTGGATAAATACTGGGAAAATTGACTGGAATGTAACGCCTATCAAGATTGGACTTATGGCAGATTTCCTGCCGTCCAATATTTATTTTATTTATTTTATTGTTTTTCCAATAACACTTTCCGCCAGAAAAATTTTATTCCACCTTTTTTTTCTCACAACCATACTTCTTTGCCTGTCGAGCTCCAAAGTAAAAAGGAATTTCTGTAAAAAAGAACATAAAACGGAATATCTCAATCAAAAGGCAGTAAAAAGTAAATCATCGTCGAGCTTTGATAATGTGAGGATCACGTGCATAATAATTCTCCTAGCAAACCCATTATTTATTGGAAACCCTTACGGAGACAATTTCCCATCATTTACGGAACATTTTCCGCAGATAAAGTCCCATATATATGCGTCGCAGGAAAACCCGCGTATATACAACGGTATAACATCTCTCTCACGCAAATCCCTTCTTTTTTTTTTCTTTAACCCGCCGAGCCATTATACAAATCGAGATTAAGGAACCTCCTATTTTTTTTTTTTTCCTTCCATCCATCTTTCCTTTTTACGAAATTATGATTGCTTAGTATCTTAAATTCAATCGAGCCACGATCAAAACCATTCAATCGTTCAATATTCGATAACAATAGAAACTGTTTCCTTTTGATTTTGAAAAGAAACTTAGTTGAAATTCATTGACAGGCTAGAAAAAGGCACACTTCAGCGGATTATTCGATAAAAAAAAAAAGTCAGAAATGGGAAAGGGGAATGAGGAATGAGGAAGAAGAATAAAAATGTCTCGAGAAAAAAAAAAAAAAAAAAAAAAAAACCTCAAATTGAGTTTTCTAGTAAAGCAATTTTCATCTTGTCCGATAGAAAACCTTGCTCTTGTTTGATCACTGAACGTGACTCCCGAAACTCACGCATTTTTCAACTCTCGAACCGGTAATGCTAACTCAACAAATACAAGGAAAATGGCTTTTTCAGGGATTTAGTTTTTCTTTTTTTTTTTTTTTTTTCCTCCTCGACATATTATATTTCCGTTAAAGCGAGTTTGTAAGATAAATTAATTGGATACGTGCTACCATTTTTCCGCAGATTGTTATGAGGTGCTTTAGATATATAAATGCAAGGATATAAACGGTTTTGGTAAAACGATTAAAGTTAACGACAGGGCTCAGTTAGCAAAATGGGTAAACTTTTTTTTTTTTTAACAATCTAAAATATATTAGTTTATCGGAACGTTTTTTTTTTTTTTTTTTTTTTAATACTCTTAAATTGAAGTTTACAAAATGGTTTCTCGTTGTTTAGTATATTTCCGATTTTAATTTTCCGAAAAAAAATTTTAATGGAGTAATCAGGAGATGAATATCGAAGAACCGGAATTATTCGTATGGCCAATGGTCGGTTCGTGCGTATGAGCTTATAGACTAGGGTGACCAAAAAAAACAAGGAGAATGGTAATGGGGGTGCATACGCACCCCATTAAACTTTCTCGCGGCTTTATTGGGGGAAAAAAGAAGTTGAAATAAAGAAAAAATGTAAAAAATCAAGTTTAGGTTTTCAAAGGGTATTAATTAAACCCGAGGTACACGATTCCCGCTGTACCCACATAAAGAATCCCAATTTCTGAAAAATAATTCCATATTCGGATTCCTCTACCCCGAAAATATTTACAAAAATCCGGTTAGTTTTTTGATCCGAGGTACGCGAATCCCGCTGTACCCACATAAAGAATCCCAATTTTGAAAAAAATAATTCCATATTCGGATTCCTCTACCCCGAAAATATTTTCAAAAATCCGGTTAGTTTTTTGATCCGAGGTACACGAATCCCGCTGTACCCACATAAAGAATCCCAATTTTGAAAAAATAATTCCATATTCGGGTTCCTCTACCCCGAAAATATTTTCAAAAATCCGGTTAGTTTTTTGATCCGAGGTACACGATTCCCGCTGTACCCACATAAAGAATCCCAATTTTGAAAAAATAATTCCATATTCGGGTTCCTCTACCCCGAAAATATTTTCAAAAATCCGGTTAGTTTTTTGATCCGAGGTACACGATTCCCGCTGTACCCACATAAAGAATCCCATTTTGAAAAAATAATTCCATATTCGGGTTCCTCTACCCCGAAAATATTTTCAAAAATCCGGTTAGTTTTTTGATCCGAGGTACACGATTCCCGCTGTACCCACATAAAGAATCCCAATTTTGGAAAAATAATTCCATATTCGGATTCCTCTACCCCGAAAATTTTTCAAAAATCCGGTTAGTTTTTTGATCCGAGGTACACGAATCCCGCTGTATCCACATAAAGAATCCCAATTTTGAAAAAATAATTTCATATTCGGATTCCTCTACCCCGAAAATATTTTCAAAAATCCGGTTAGTTTTTTGATCCGAGGTACGCGAATCCCGCTGTATCCACATAAAGAATCCCAATTTTGGAAAAATATTTCATATTCGGATTCCTCTACCCCGAAAATATTTTCAAAAATCCGGTTAGTTTTTTGATCCGAGGTACGCGAATCCCGCTGTACCCACATAAAGAATCCCAATTTTGAAAAAATAATTCCATATTCGGTTCCTCTACCCCGAAAATATTTTCAAAAATCCGGTTAGTTTTTTGATCCGAGGTACGCGAATCCCGCTGTATCCACATAAAGAATCCCAATTTTGGAAAAATAATTTCATATTCGGATTCCTCTACCCCGAAAATATTTTCAAAAATCCGGTTAGTTTTTGATCCGAGGTACACGACGATTCCCGCTGTATCCACATAAAGAATCCCAATTTTGGAAAAATAATTTCATATTCGGGTTCCTCTACCCCGAAAATATTCAAAAATCCGGTTAGTTTTTTGATCCAAGGTCCGCGAAATCCGCTGTACCCACAAAAAAAATCCGAATTATCGATTGTTCCTGTAACTCGAGATATCGATATGACTTAATCGATATATCGATATATCGATATGACTTATTACGTCATTCGAGATATCGATTTTTAGGCCTAGTTTACACGTAGCCTAATCCTCATAATTTGTGAACCAATCATCCGAATTCAACCAAATTTTGATGGTATGATACTTTGACCAATATCTACTACAGTACGAAAATTGGTGATGATTTGTAGCCGGGTTCGAGATTTATCGTCACAAGAAGAAAACCAAATTTAAAAGTTCAAATATTTGCCGTTTACGTAATTTTTTAAATTTTTAAAAAATAAGAAAAGACCCCCTCTTATTTTTCGACGAAAAATACGTGTGCAAAATTTCCTTTTGATCCGATGCGTAATAGCGGAGAAAAAGCTCCGGGCGTACGAGGCGTACGAGGCGTACGAGGCGGACAACCGGGAACTCAGAATTTTATTCTAAGTATAACTATATAAGTTTCATGTAGAAACTCGCAGGATTAACGATTTTCCCTTTTTCGACCACGGCAATACTTTCTTCGCGCCCGCTTCGCGGCCACTCGAAAGTAAAAAAAAAAAAAAAGTGTTTCCGCTTTTGTTCTTTACCAAAAAATGGGTTCATTTTAGTGTAAAAACTTAAAAACGCGCAAGAAAAATTTTAAAACATTTTTTTCTAACGATTTAGAGGTGGCGCAGACCAGAAAAAGGGCCTAAGCCACAATTTTTTTCTTAGCATTTAATAAATTGAAAATTTGGTCATTTTTTCGTAATTGAATTTTACAAAAATGGACGTTTTGACGTTGTAGAACACGAATATCACCATCCCAATTTTCTCCGACCAGCACATGAGTCGGTGCTACCGCTTTTTTAGTGCTTAAATCCAATTTTTCGGGCTTAGATATTATTTATGTCCAAATTTGGAGCTCCCGATTTTTTTTTTTTCAAAGTTTCTTGTATTTATGGAAAAAAGCTTGAAGAGCACGAATTTTTTTATCCCGATTTTCCGCGATCAACACCTGAGTAGGGGTGTAAGTGAAAATTTGGTTTTTTGCGCCAAAAATGGATTTCTTTGTCAAAAAACGGCGACAACTTCTCACCAGTTCGATTTAGAGGTCATGTTCAATGACATTTTTAACTCAGGACACTTTAATTAATAAGGATCTTTTGTGTTACGAATCAATTTCAGAAAAATTTTTCACGGTCCAAATTAGGACATAAGCCCGAAAAATCGGGTTTAAGCGCTTTTTTAGCGCTTAAACCCGAATTTTTTTAAAGATTCGTTTTCCGGAATACCCACCTATTATTTTTTAAATGCGTTCTATCGCTCAAAGTCCAGTATTCTCTCTTTTTTATTTCATTTTCACTTCCCATCCCATAAAAAAAGAAACAAAAAAAAAAAAAAAAAAAAAAAATCAGTTGGGGAAGAGGGAAAAGAAAAAAAAAATGGTTGACAATTGCAAAGAAAATAAAGACGCTGAAAATCTTGTGGAAACCGATATGTCATCTCTGGTCGGACTAAGGGGATAAATAATACGTGTGTAATATGACACAACAATTTTCGTGATTAAATCCACTTCTTTCCCTTCCTAGTTTCTATTTTCCTTCGTTTTCGACCTCCCTTCGATTTTTTTTCTCTTCTTTTTTTTTTTTATTTTCTAAAAAAGGTCCAATTTTTTTTTTCTCCTCACCACACTCCCCCGCACCTGAATGAAAAAAAAAAAAGTAAAACTTTGAAAAGACGAAAACAAAAAATCGTCCGGCGTAATAATTTGTCAAAAAGATATCATTTCATTAACCATTAAACGAAAGACGGCTATAAATTCGTTCCACGCACCTGGTTGCTTTTCTAACTCAAGAGGCACTTGGGAAATTATTTAATTGCGTTTGCATAAAAACTATTTTTTAAATCATTTCACAGGTGAAGAAACTCACTTTTATTTAAAAGATCTCTTGTCTCTTTTTTTTCTTCTTTCTTTTAATTAAACTTTCCTCGAGGGGAATCCTTCCGACATACGTGTTTCAAATAATATTTTTTCTTTGGGTCAACAATCGTAATTATATAAACAGAAACCATATTTTCTAAAGGATTTCCCAGTAGGAGAGGGGGGGGGGGTTTTATTTTCATTATTTGCACTGTCGCCATTAGAGGGAGAGAAAAGGAAAAACCCGAGATGTATGAATAACTTGGGATTTTAGTCGGTCAGTTGATGGTATTATTTGCCTTTAATTATATAAAATTTTGGTTTTACGTAAACTGAAACTGAATTTCAAAAACC
Organism: Liposcelis bostrychophila; assembly: GCA_037577465.1. Taxonomy (NCBI): domain Eukaryota; kingdom Metazoa; phylum Arthropoda; class Insecta; order Psocodea; family Liposcelididae; genus Liposcelis; species Liposcelis bostrychophila. The sequence goes on from CM075210.1 coordinate 13,861,011, forward strand.
TGTGTGATATGATTAAAAAATTATTGACTCCTGATATGCATTTTCCGTGTTTTATAAGGTTAAGTCAGTTGGGAAAAAGCAGCCTGTTGACACATGTGACACACTGGCATACTCTCTGTTTAACCAAACAGCGATCAAATTGGAGCAAAAAATATTATTAATCGGGACGAAATTTGTTTTGCGATGATTTGGATGTTTTATTTACTTTTTGATAAGTTTTCATAGCCCAAATTAATTCTAACAGGTCAATTCATTCACATCTGATCTATCTACATATTAAATATCATTGGTGGTAGTTGGTTTTAATTATTTTTCAAAAATTTTTGACTTTTCAAAAAATCATGCGTTTTAAAAAAATGCTACATTTTATTATAATTTTTTTGCATTTATTTTGCAAAACTTTTACATATTTTTTTACATATTTTTTACATATTTTTTGCATCTTCTTTTTGTACGGGGAGGAATGGGAAGTATCGATGGACCTCCACAAGAATTATGAAATGGAAATACGAAAGGTGTTTCCGCAGAAGAGGATTTATGCCGTTTAAAGAATAATTTATCAAAAATTATTAACAGGCCCGCGAATTTTTCGTTATTTTCGCTGAAAAAAATCTGTTTTTACAAGCCCATAATGAAAACTTATAAATGTCGTCCGAAATTAGACAATTTTACAAAAAAAATGGACGCCGATGACACTAAGCTCTGAATATAACTACTTAGCATTTAAGAGATCCGTTCCCGACCGTTTTTCCTAAAAAAATAAATTTCTAATCCATTTTTCCTAAAACTTTTGGTTACTAAAATTTTTTTCTGTAACGATTTTTTCCCTAATTTTTAATTTTCCTAATACTTTTTGACTCCTAAAATATAAATTTCCTAAAATGAATATTTTTCCTAATTTTTTGAATTCCGAAAATCTTTGTAATAATTTACTAGGCAAAGCTGAGAATTTCGGTTTTTCTTTTTATTCTTGTTTTTAATAAACCACTATAAAAATCAACTATAAATATATGCAGTATAAAAGGGTTTGAGGATTCAAAAAATAAGAAAAATATTCATTTTAGGAAATTTTATTTTAGAAGTCAAAAAATTTTAGGAAAATTAAAAATTAGTGGAAAAAGATTTTTAGGAAAAATGGATTGGATTAAGAATTTATTTATTTATTCATTTTTTTTTAGGAAAAATCAATTCGGAAAAATGGTAGGGAGTCGAGAGGTCAGGGAAGTATGTGCCGGAACGAAATTTACACTGGGGCTGAGTCCCCTTTTTAATCTTTTTCTCAAGGAACCTGGGCGCCTCTATGCCATTCCAAACAAAGAACCTGGGTCCGAAACCCTTTGCTATTTAATTTTTAATATTATACACGGTGGAGCAATTTTTATGGCGGTGTTTCCTATGTTTACCTTAATAAAATCACGCAACAAAAATTGTTCCACCGTGTATAGCAAAGGGCTAATAAAATAACCGTTTTTTTTTTTTTTTTTTTCGTTCTGTTTAAGACTGATTAAGCCTCAAGGAATAGTATTTTTCAATACAAGGAGTGCAAACGACAAAATTGCCCGTCGAGACCGAGTTTTAAGCCCGAGCCGAAGGCGAGGGCCTTAAATAGGTCGAGACGGGCAAGTCGTTTGCATTTCTTGCATTGAAAGATATTTTTTATCACAAGGTACGGTGTAAAATAGTCTGTAAATAAACTGACTAGGACTGAAAAGTGGACTTTTCAGTACCGTGTGATGAAAAAATATTTCAGCTGTTTATCCAAACAACAAGCCAGTTTCTGTTTGAAAGAAGCTTAGAGGACTGCCGAATCCAGGATTTGTCAGGAAATTAAGGGAGGGCAAAAACTTGAAAAACCTTAAAATAGAATCTTCAACACCAATTTCCAAAAAAAAAAAAAAAAAAAAAAAAAAACCTAAATCTTATTTAATGAAAATTTTATTCTTTTTCTTATTCGTAAAAAGAGCTGACTCCCGTCTCAGATGAGACAGCGACTATCGAGAAAAAAAAAAAAAAAAAAAAAAAAAGCTCAAGAAGCAAAAGAAAAAAAAATGAAGAGTACCGAAAATTTATTTATTTCATTCCTTTTCTACTTCATTTAATAATTTTAATCTTGTTCTTATAAAAGTAACAACGGACACCATAGCACCCGTAAATCTAAGGAAAGAATTTTATGAAAAGCAATAAGACTTAAGACGTGTTGCCATAGCATCCACCTCATCATCTCAAACACTTTATCAATCATAATTATTTTGAGGAATAATATTGAAAATGCTTTTCTTCATTCAAGATTCACACATTCTTTGTCGTCGTCTTCATTCTCCTTATTACCCGCCGAGACACAAGCGTGCTTTTCTATTCATTCATCAAATCAAGAATTTAATTGTCTCTTTTATCCCTTCATAATACTTCCACCTATAAAACAATATTCTCTTCCAAATGATCGATTTTCTTTTTATAAAAACCAAAGCAAAACGCGTCGTAAAAAAAATGGTGAATATAAAACCCGAGAATAAGAGAGGAAGGAAAAAAAAATGAGTCAAATGAGTTTTGAGACATAATTTTTACGACAGGTCTCATAAACGCCGTTTCAATGATTGTTCTTGAAAAAACTCATCAATATAAAAAAAAAAAGAAAGAATTTTTTTTTTATATCAACATAAAAATTACAATAAAATATTTTAATTGCTTTTTAAAAAGCAGACCATAACTCCTGGATGAATTCGCATTGGGGGGAAAAGTGGATTTTTTCATAAACCAAACATGAAAGTTTTTTTTTTTTTTTCTGGAAGAATATTTATACGTCTATTTTTTTTTTACAACAATGTATTTAAAAAGGAACACATAAAAAACACAAAGTAAAAATTAAGTAACCGGAACAAAAGAATTATTGAGAAATCCATCTTGGTTTGACGTTTCAAAAAATTAATATATTTTTTTTTTCGGGTGATAAATAAAAACGAACCATCTTTTACGAGGTGACCGTTTCTTTTCTTTTCTTTTCGAATAATAAATTTTAAACACCTGTTCGTAATTAATATTTTTTTAAAAACTACGGGGGGTAACGCGCGAGATTGCGCGAAGAGATTTCAACCCCTTCGTTTTTTTAATATCATTTTTTTTTTCTTCTTCCTTTTCCTCCCTTGTTATTTACCTACGAAATTTTTAAAGAAGTATATAAAAAAAACTGCAAATTGACATTTCCTTCTTCTTATTTGATTTGCCTTTTTTTTTTTTTTAAATTAAAGCAGGGGATTGTTTATTTTTGAAGGACGTTTAAAGTAAATGTAACGTTTACAAAAAGCTAAATTCTCCTCGCATCCCCGAATGAAAAAGACTCGGAGACGAAACAAAACAAAAAGATAAAATATGAAGGGCGAAAGATTTTCAATCATGGCTGTCAAAGGAAGCATTGTCCAACAAGATTGAGTACCTTTGATTACTTTTACTCCGGAATAAAGCTGACTCAGTTTCTGAACTTCCGGTCAACAAAATTATATCGGTCCTATTGTTCGAAAACGTACACAGATTTTTTTTCTTTTTTTTTCATTTTTGTTTGTCTTTTTTTTTATCTTCTTTTTTTTTTAAAAAAAAATGCCTTTTCTCAGAGAAAAAAGGTTTGAGATATATTCGTTAAAATCGTTTTTTATAGAAAGCTTATTTGTTTTTCTTTCTCATTCCTTTGCTCTTAAACAAGGCGTGGTGGAGTTTAAACTTTTTCGAACGGCGGCCTTTTGGTGAAAAGCTATTTTCTTGACGGCCGATTTTGGGAGTACCTTTTTTTTTAATTGGGGGTGGGAGAGGGAGAACGGTGAAAATAAACAAATGGTGTTCAAATCATGCTCTTTATACCCTTATTAGCCTTAACCCTTTACCGGCCAAATTTCGAAATTCGGAAATACCTTATTCCTCCGTGAATATTATTTTTCTGTATTACACGGATAAAACACTATTAGTAATCATTACTAATATTAATGGTAGATGTATAATTAATTAGTAATAGGTGATGGTAAATTTTATATATATTATTGGTAATTTTTACCACACTATGGTACCATTATGGTAAAAATTACTAATAATATATAAAATTTACCCTCACCTATTAGTATTTATACATCTACCAGTAATATTAGTAATAATTACTAATAGCGTTTTATCAGTGTATCTATAAAGGTAAAGCACTAAGTCAAAGGTACATTAAAAAAAGTGATACGCCCGATATAGTTGAGTTATGAAACCGATGATGCAGAGTCAATCTTAGTTTTTTTAAACTCTTTTCCCGAAAGTTTTTAAATATTATTTGAATGCATTATGAGGTTTTGGGGGTCGCCGATTCCGAATCTGAAACTAGTTTTTGTGCGAAAAACCAACCTTTTTTTAAAATGTCAGAAAAATAACATACGGATATAGTTTTAAATGTTCTACGGCATCCTGATTTAAAATCTAGCATCGTAGTTGTTACGTAGACGTTTACGTAAGGGGCCCCCCAGAAAATCAATTTGTTTAAAATTAACTGCATCCCGGAAAGTTATCTTGTCTTTATTTTTCAAAAACTGATTATTTTTCGAGTAATAAAAATTAAGAAAACTAAAGATTTTAAAGCTGATAGGCCGCCGTCTTTAATTCCAATTTTTTCAAAATTTGGACTATTGATGTTGATAATTTTTAAAATATCGATAATTATCGAAATCGGATATCGAAAACAAGCGCATCGATATATCAAAATATCGAAGGGAAAAATATCAATATCGAAAATATCGAAATCGATATCTGACTTTAACTAAAGAGCCAAAAAAAAAAAAAAAAAAAAAAAAAAAATCTTTCTTACGGAACTTTTAAGTATTACGTAAGATTTTTTTCGGGTTTTTGGACCCCCTCTCCCTCCTTCGTAAGAATTAGTAAGATTTATTTGACCCCCCTATTATATTACGTAAAATTTTCGCGAAGTCCCCCCTTTTTTTTAGCGCCAATTTTAAATTGGAATAATATTTTTTTTTAAATCTACAATTATAGTTCATACTCATATCCCTGAAGATGGCTACAATTGGCACAAAATCTCATCAAAAAAATAAATTTTTATTTCTTAAAACTTTTTGAAAAAAATTTTCAATTTTTCTACTTTAGACTTTCGAAAAAAAATTAAAACAACTTAATTTGGGACCCCTTCGTTTCCTCCACATTTCGATTCCTCCAAATGGCTTTGGAGGAATTGAAATGTGGAGGAAACGAAATCAACTTTTTTTTCGATTCCTCCAAAAAAAATTTGGAGGAATTGAAATGTGGAGGAAACGAAATCAATTTTTTCTTCGATTCCTCCAAAAATCATTTGGAGGAATCGAAATGTGGAGGAAACGAAATTAACTTTTTCTTCGATTCCTCCACAATTTCCAGGGTTATTTTGGAGGTATCGCAGTTTGGAGGAAACGAAATTTTTTTTCAAAATTAGCATTATAATTAGGTTATATCCTGAACAAAAAACCTAGAACCTAGGAGAAAAATCTAGAACACATCGACGATGCGTAATTAGGAACTTGTTTGAACTTAATCTTGTAATCGATGTGAAAAATCATTTAGTTAAATGCGCTGTCGCGTTTTTAATAAGAACGACCGGAATAGTTTTCCATATTATTTTTTTTTTTTTTAAATGTCGTTCTCATCCTTGCTAATTTTGAAAAAAAATTTCGTTTCCTCCAAACTGCGATACCTCCAAAATAACCTTGGAAATTGTGGAGGAATCGAAAAAAAAATTGATTCCGTTTCCTCCACATTTCAATTCCTCCAAATTTTTTTTGGAGGAATCGAAAAAAAAGTTGATTTCGTTTCCTCCACATTTCAATCGAAATGTGGAGGAAACGGGCTAGACCCATCGATATATCGATATATTGAAGTACCAATTAATTATCGACATCACTAATTTGGACTTCAGATTTAGAATTAGCAGTTCAAAAACCCCCCAAAATATTTAGTTTTTATGTTTTTAAACTTACAGACGCCTCTACATACAAAAGATTGTTTTCCCCATAAGCTAAACATGGGTGAAGAATTCTCAATAAATATTGCGTGAATGACTGTCCATCCGCCATTATTTACTTTTTCATTTAAGTTCATAAGAATAAACAGACCAATAAATAAAGCGTTTACAAAATTCGAATCTAGAAAATCTGTAATATTTTTAATTATATTTTACTAACCGTCCGCCATCTTTAATGGGTCCATATATAGATCCATGGGCGGCAAAGGGTTAATACCTTTTATTGTACACTTTTTTTTCTTTTTGTAAAAGTTAACAAAAAATAAATACCATCATCAAACAAATTTGATCCAGGTATCTTACCTTCAAATCCAAAACCCATCGAAGCTGGGAGGGGACATCGCTACGGCCAATTTCCAGTTTGCTAGAGCGAAAACGCTGCCAATAAGTTTCCACAAAAGTCGTCAAAACAATAATGCATTATTCTGGAGCTGAATTCGATCGACCGCGTGAGGTTCTGAAACATAATACGAATTCAATAAGAGTTTTTTTTTTTTTTTTTTGTCGTGTTTAAAGGTGTATCAATAAAGCTACATCGTTTTATATCTTCATCGGTCACTCTCCATCTAAACATAGATTTTTATCGCTGGCTCGGCAGTTTGTTCAAACAACTTTATTATCAATTCCAATATTTTCTTTTTTTACACCAAACCTTTAAGAATAACATCACAAATATATCCATAGGGAAGAAAAAGAAAATCCACCTCTTATTTTTCCCTCTTTTGTGATTTTTATTTTCCGCATTATATGATCCTGGTAAAAAGTTATGACTTATTTTTGGGCGTATTTTTTATTACAAGTTATTAGTCCTTTTATAACGATGATACCGCAGCATCCATACGATTTCAGTAGCGCCATTATATTTCAAAATGAAGTCTTCACACAGCCTACACTCGTAAAAACAAATCCAATGTCATTTCCCGTTTTTATTACTTTGCAATATATTTCCTTCGTTATCAAAAATAATTGAATAGTGCGTAGGAAATTATATAGCCCGATATTAAAATAATTCCCGTCGTGATCCCCCTTTTTGCGCCCATATGGTTCCTCAAAAAAAAAAAACAATTTATTTATTTATTTATTTATTTATTTATTTATTTCTCTTTCATTTCTGAAACGAAAGAAAATTCAATCAATCATTTTTCATTTATTATTTTCGAAAGCAACAAAAAGAAAAGAGATAGACACGGGTTTCTGGGCATGATCGGAAGTTGAACTCATTGATCTCGCTTGGAGTTCCGCTAAGAGATAGATGGTCTCGTCACACGTAATTAACACCAGTTGAGGGATCCATTATGTTCAAACATGTATTTATTTCTTTTCCCTGAGTTCCGATCGTCATCAATAACCCGAAAGACGTGAACAGATTTTTTGATTTTTTTTTTTGAGTTATTTTTATACGGTTGACGCGCTTTCCCAAAATTCCGATGAAGAGGAAAAAAAAAAAAGAAAAAAAAAATTTAAATACTCCCTCTGTCCCGAAATAATGTGTATGTTTCTGACTTTGATTCCCATATCGTAGGCTTTTGATTTTTACCGGAAGTGATGGCACCATATAACTCAACTCACCCACCTAAACACTTTTTCACACCACCCCCATCCCCCCGGGATCCCCCCCTTAGAAAAAAATATTCATGAAAAAATGAAAAAAAATCGGCGATTTGAATTTATTTTGCTCCGCTTCTGAAGCGAAGGCAAAAAATTTTAATGTGACCGGGAATGAGAGAGTACATGACCCTAAACAAGAATCCCCCATGAGAAAATTTTTTGCAGTTGTCGCAACCCCCCAAAAAATTTGGGTGGGTGTCTTGACTTACCAAGGGGGTAAATTTTTTAAAACCTATTATAAACGGCTACAAAAATTTTGCCATGGGGGTTTTTGGGGTCGCTGCTTTCAAATCTGATGTTGGTTTTCAAAAATTCAAGATGGCGGATCCAATATGGCGGACTTAAAAGTTTAAAAAACTGACTTTTTCCCACGAAAGTTCGTGTTCGGGGGTATATCGGGGTCGCTGATTTCAAATCTGGGGTCAAGTCTCAAAAATGCAAGATGGCGGATCCAATATGGAGGACTTAGAAGTTTAAAAAATTGACTTTTTCTTCCGAAAGTTCCTGTTCGAGGGTATATCGGGGTCGCTGATTTCAAATCTTAGGTCGAAATTAATTCCAGTTCCAAACATCATTTTCCCTTCCGTCATTAAAAACAAATCTTCTACGGAACAACTTGGTTTCGCGTTATCTCGCTGAACAAAAATTTCGGAGTATTTAATCATTAGGGTGTCCCTTATTTTGGGGATTATCGAACTTTAAATCGCATAACCCCAAAAATGGTTCTCCTTGGTGTATTCATAAACCCGATTTTTTTTTATTTTTATTTTAATTTTTCACTGGACGGGAAAGCGTGGCGACTTGAGCTTAATTTTCCAAAAATTGACAGAAGAGAAAAAAAAGTGAGAGAGAAAAAAAAGAACAAGAAATGGATTTACTTTGAATCGCACTTGAATCCGTCAGTATTCGGCAAAACTGTAATTGCAATAATTTTTTTTTTTTTTTTTTTTTTTTTTTTTCAAAAAACCCCAAAAAGTTTAAGGAGGATTTTATTTAACCCGCAGTCTTAACCAAATCTGAAGCTTCACTCTTAAGTCAAAACCTGAGATTATAGCGGCTAACATAACTATTTCTTAAAAAAGTTCTGCAATTCTTCAAAAAATGTTCCTAAAATCAGACGTAATGAAAATCGTGTTTCACCAACAAACCGCCTTCGGGAAAAGTTTTAAAAAAATTCTCCCAGTACATTGTTTTCATGCGGCAGTCAGGCCCGTAGCCAGGGGGGGGCAAAGGGGGGCTCAGCCCCCCTTTGGAGGAGTTTGAGCCCCCCTGTGAATTTGGTTTGGCCCATGTACTTTCCCTATCCTCCATGTTATAAGGGGCCATTTGGAGCCCCCCTTAGAAAACCTTGCGCCCCCCTGTGCTTCTCAGGCTGGCTACGGGCCTGGCGGCAGTCGACGTATTCGGCCGCAGACTATCCATAAACTTTATTCTTTTGCGTTTCACAAAATAATTAAATGCATTACAATTAAATGGCTATTTCTTTCTGTTTATAATGTTACCCATAAACAAAGGGCAAATTATGTTCATTCGAGGATGAAATATCATATAGAGGAATATGCTCAGCCTTTATAATTCATTTAGTTTATAAAATAATTAATATGTAACAAAGTTTACTGTTTACGTTTGATGTCCACTGTAAATAGTTATTTTGCTTAACATGTCAGTTTTTGGGATACTAGTTTGATGTATTAATTAATATTTCATTAGCATAAATCAACAAAAAGCCCTGTAACCGAACTTTTCCCCGCTATCGTTTCAAAAAACCTCACTTAACGAAATTATGAATCATTTTCATCAAGTATACATATGCATGGAGTATGTTTAAAAAAAAAAAAAAAAAGAAAATTTAAATCCCTTTGATTGGTCATTTTCGTATTTAAATGAATTTTTTTTTTATCTTTTCTAAAGCTGAAAGGTCAACTGCCAAACTGCTTACTCCGCAATAAAATTAAGCAGTCATTCCAGAATTGTAAATTAAATAAGTAAACACGTTCATGCCTAGAAGCATCCCTTGGAGAGTACTATTCACATGTCAGATCTCCGCTCGTTTTTCATGAATATAAAATTAAGAGGGGGGTAATGGTCAGTCCATTCTTTTTTCTTTTTTTTTATCCGGCGATTCCAATTGAAAAATTATAGTACGTTTATTCAAATGGAATTATTATTTTTCTCTCTCTCTCGCTCCTTTTGCAAAAGGGATGAGTTGAGGGAAATCGTGATTTATTACAATCCTGATGACCCCTTTTGCATGTCTAATGTCTGTAAGCAGCCGGAGGGGGAGGGGGAGAGAATCGTAATTTGATAAATAGTCACTTTATTTCCTATCAATTACTGATTTTATTTAGGAATCGTAACAACAGGTGTTTTTTCCTGCTTCTGTTTCCGCGTACGCACCAAAAAAAAAAAAAAGGAATGGTAAAAATGCAACAAAACAAAGGGAATGGATGTTTATTAGGGTGTGCCTTATTTTGGCAATTTTCGAATTTCAAATCGCGTACCCACAAAAATGGTTCTCCTTAGTGTACTGATAAACCCGAATTTTTTTTGTAGGTAAATTTTTTACTCAATGGGAAGCGTGGCGACTTGAGCTTAAAGATCCGAAAATTGCCAGAAGAGAAAAAAAAAACTCGACAATTTTTTTTTTTTTTTTTCGCGAAAAAATGTGGTTTCTTATCGGAAATTTTCCGTAACTCACTAATCGAAAGTCCGTATGTCTTTTTACATTCTGTCCGCTTTTTTGAGCTAAAAGCCAAACTATAACAAAAAATGTGGTAAAGTGACAAAACATATTAAGTCCTCAATTTCACTAGTATTTTGGTCTTTAGCTCAAAAACCGGACCAGATACCTCTATAAACATAAATCGGGGCATATCCCTACCTAGGACTATGTCTTTGTATGTCGAAAAATTCGAATTTTTGATAAAAATATAATTTTTTTTCCTGGCACGAAAAAAAACTTAAGAATTTTTGATAAAAAAGGTCAAAAGTTCAAAAAAAATTAGTCAAAATTTGAATTCAAAGTTACATTTTTAATATTAAAACATTGCTTCAGCTCACCCGTACAAAAAAGAGATGCATAAAATATGTAAATTTTTTGCAAATAATACAAAAAATATATATTAATTTTGTATAATTTATACAAAAATTGGACCTACATAATTTATATATAATTTATGTATATTTTATGTATAATCATATATATAATTTATGTATAATTTATGTATAATTTATATATAATTATATGTATAATTTTTCGTTGAAAAAGTTTATGTTTCTTAGTTTCTTATACATAGTTTATGCATAATCATCCCCGAGGATAAAAAAAAAAATTTGTTAAAAAAGTTAAAGTTTTTTATACATAATTTATGTATAATCATATTGTAGGATAAAAAAATATAAGTTCTTTATACATAATTTATGCATTTTTTATGCATGTCCAATTTTTTGTATATTTTATGTATAATTTTTGTATAAATAATACAAGTTTTATGCATCCCTTTTTCGTACGGGGCATATTCTATTGGCTAAAGAAAAAAGGACAAAATTAAAAAATGTAGTGAATATTTTTATTTTTATTTCTGAGTTCTTCTTTTCGTTCACGTAGTCTAATCTTAATAATTAAAAAAAATATATTACAAAAAAACCGCGAAAATTAAAAAAAAAAAGTTAAATAAAATCTTAAAAAATTTCTAAGTCCTTCCTTTAGAAACTTTAAGTTTCTTGAAATTTGAAAATCTACAAGAAATTTTTCAAGTTCTTGCTTTCGTTCATGTCCCCTAATTTTACTATTAAAAAAGGCCAAAAGTTAAAAAAAAATAGTCAAAATGTTATTTAAAAATTTTCAAAGTTAAAATTTCAATGTCAAAATAATTAAATCAAATATCAATTTTTAGTGCGAACAGTGCAACTCCGGACAGACAGATTTCTTTAGAACCGAGTCTTAAGACGTAGTCCTACGTCAAAAAACTGACTTCAGATGCGTGATGTACGAAAAAGGTCCAAAAATGTTTTGAACCAACATTTTGTAACAACATGTTTGGCAAACGAACAAATCGACTATTGCAGAATTTATTCCTACGCCAAAATTATTGTGGAATGATGGTCCAACAAGTTGGTACAACATGTTTGTTCAACTTGTTGTACCAACATGCTTGTTCAATTTGGTGTACCAACATGTTGGTTCAACATTCCATAGTGGATTTGCACCCTGAATGAAACTACTTAAGTAAAGATCTAACTGTAGGTATACCACTTCAAAATTTTCTAAATTAATAAATGCGGCAAAAATGCGAGTGGCACTATTTAGGAGTTAGCACTATTTTGCCTCACCACCTTATTTTATTCGGAAAAGATTAGGAAAAACGTTGTCTTAATTGCAATACGTCGCAAGCTGACCTCAAAAATTTTTCCCACAATACTTCTTAGATATTTTATCACGAGAAACTTTGGAAAAAAATTTTCCAAATTTATTTACCTAAGACAATTATCGAAAATATTTTCCGAAAACTTTCTTCTGACTTATTAATTTGGTTGATTTCCATTTGTAAACAATACACTCGATTTTTTCAAAAGCAACAGGGGATCGTTCATAATACTGTCCATTGTAATCCCATTCCGGGATATAATATAGCATTTTTTTTCCCACAGTAAAAAATTAATTTGGCATCAACCAATTTTTAATTTTTTTCATTTAGAACCTTTCATACCGTTTACCTATCATTCTAAACCCCAATAAAACCCAAAATTGAAAACATGATACAATTAAAAAAAAGGTTCTCTCAAAAATATCTTCGCGTCTAATCTAAATCGAAAAATCATAATTAATTAAAAAGCTGCTTGAGAAGCTCGCTCAAAGGGGAGGGAAAGCTTTGACTTTAGAAAAAAAAATAAAGAAACGGTCGATTCGCTTCAAATGTAAATTAAATGTAAATAAGAGAAGGAAATGCCATTTAACAAAAGGTTAGAAGAGTGATTTGGAAAACAAAAGAAAGATGGTCATTTCCGACATTCAATTGTCGTCGATTTCCCTCCGCCTCCATCTCTCGACTCCCACAGGAATTCGGTGTTTCGATCATCAAGATCAACTGGAAGACAAACAAAAGAAGCAAGGAGGGGTTGACCATTGGGCAATGGGGTGGATGAAATACAATTTGCGATCTGTCGCCTGGAGCTGGAGGAAGGAATCTTCTTTGAGCTCGGCCTTATCGTTTGACCAATTGACCAAAGAATAATGTCATTCATATAAAAAGTCCTGCATGATTTTTCGTTTTTTTTATTTGATTACAGGACAGGAAGAAGGAATAAAAAAAAAAAATCCCGGGCGGGGAATGGCGGGAAGAGAGGAGGGGGCGGGGGGAATGATTGCTGTTTTTTAATTAATTATTGGGAAAGTTGCAACAAAATATTTGAAGAGGAATCGGAAGTGATCAGCGATCATTATATACGAGTTATGGAAATTTGAAAATCAGGTTATTGTTAATTGGATTTCCGGATTTAAATAAAAACGAGGGACCCAATAGTATTATTATCAACCTAATTTAATTAAATATGAATTCGGTTTTAAATCATTTTGTGGAAAAGATTTTCAAATACGCTACTGAAGGGAAAACAAGGAAAAAAAATCTGTGTAGGAAAAAAAAAAAATAAAAGAGATTACCCCGAGGAGCGATATCGGACAAATTGAGAGATATTTGACCATAAATCGGGGAAATGATGCGAATAAAGATACAATTTTTCTTTCCTTTGATAAAAGACAAGAAAGAAAAATAAGTCCAGAACACAAGGAAAATTTATTTACATATCAATTAATGGACATCATTGATTTGTAAAAAAAAAAAAAAAAAAAAGAGAGGAAAAATTGGTTTTATCTTTCACGTTATTTATTCTTTTTTTTTATTTTAAAAAAGTTCCTTTTTTATCAGTTTTTTAGAATTCAAATCACGAAAAGGGAAAAAAAAACGTCATTTCTTCGTCGTTTCATATCTGAAAAAAAAGAACAAAAAAAAAAACTTGGGATGTGACAAGTAATTGTCCGCGGGAGAAAAAAAAATGGAAATAAGTTGAAGAACAATAGACAACTCGCAACCCTTCCTCTCATCCACGGACACTGGACAGTGACCGATTGAATTTCCTTTTCAATTATAAAGTTCATTTTTATCTTCCATTTCATTTAGGATCGTTATCGCGTGAAAAAAAAAAAAAAAAAAAAAAAGAATTCATATGCTACGGGTATCTAAATTAAAAAATAAAAATGGCCGACACGATCAATCCTCGAAATAATTTTCTTTTTTTTCATCGAAAAAGTGAAAAAAAAAAATTTAACTTTAAGCTTAGTCAGTTAATATGCGATTTAATTTAATTACAATTTTGCTTCGAATCCGTTGGAGGAAAAACGGAAAAATAAGAAATCCGAAAAATCATTCAACGGTAAATTGAAACTAATGGAAACATGTCGAGAAATTTAAATTTTCCTTCATTCCGAATTCCCCATAAAACTTCCCTTTTAAATCCAATTGAATAGCAAGGTAAAAAGCTCATTGTTCTAAAGCCCTCATTCACGCAGCTTAGCCTCCTAGGATTTTACGTTAATTAACTCGTAAAATTTTACACTAATTAGGTCATTAAGGCGGCTTTGTTTTCTTTTCAAAATGCACAGAAAATTGAATTTCGGTAATAATTTTGAAATCTTTAAAATTAAAGATAATAATAAACGGGAAATCGTTTAATAAAGCGGTTATAAATATTTTTTTATTCATGCAGCATTAAAAAAAAAAAAAATTTAAATTTTGTTTGCTTTTGCTCCCGAAGTGTTAAAAGGCTTAAAAAATTGTCAACTGATAAGTTAGATGAGAAGAGAAAGAACAAGATCATTAGGTAGTTGTAGTAGGGCACCGCAGCAGATCCACCCTATTTGCGGGGGACACAAAACGACACGAGCCCTCACCCCGAACTCTTTCCATTCTTCCTTCATACTCAGTGATTGATTAAGCACTTAAATCCTCAGATTAAATCCGCATATTTAATTTTTGCAGTTTGGAGTAATGCGATGAAGAGAACATTTATAGCGGGGGAATTTATCAATTTCGTTTGGACAAATCTCCCGACTAATTCATGACTTTTGAGCAAAGTGGAAAAAAAAACAAGAAAAACTATGTAAAAAAAAACGATTTATTAATTTTTTTTCTTCTTTCAAAATTTACAAACAAAAATTTCATAAAATACTACAGTGAGAAAGATCAATAATCCAAAACAAATACCCGTATGAAATAAAATCGCTGATAAATCGTACCGGTTTTTGAAATGTCACAATAATAACAATAGAGGAGATCAAGATCGATTACTCTTGATCACAGTCAAGTAAAACTTTGTTATCAAGTTGCATTTTCAACAAAGGTTTTCGCGTTTATATTGTCAATGCAGAGATTTAATTACTGGCTCATTAGCACAAAGACTAAAATGAATATCAGATGACTCATTTTGACAAACTCAACAAAACAGTTACCATTTATCAGCAATATCGAGTGAATTCCATTGCATAATTTACGCAACAAAGAATAATGAGAAATATCCATAATCAACAGCAGGTAATCAGCATAGAGGAGACCATATGTTCATTTAAATGGACATGTTCTTCTGGTCTTCGGAGAGCTTGTGAAAGACGACGACGTCCTTTTCGTAGAAGTTAGGAACGTAGAATTGGGTTTCGTCGATGACGCGATCGAAGGGGTAACCCATGGCGTATTGGTCTTGGTACATGAGTCCGAGACCGTATCCGCATCCGAAGGTGTTTTCAACGTATTTCATGTTGGTGGTCTTGTCGGTCAAGGGAGTGACGGCGACGAAGATGGTGAATGGCATACCTCCGCGTTTGCCCTTGGGGAGGAGGAGACGGCTGGGGTAACCGCAGTGACGGTCGACATCTTCGTAGTAGTATTGAGTTTTACCTTGGATGGCATCGACTACGTTCTTGTACATGTCGCGGACGGTGGTGTAATCTTCGACGGTGGACAAGATGTCTCTGGAGTTGCGAACGATGTTGTTTTGTCCGACGGTCACGGTGTAGGGGAATCTGTCGAATTCGACCATGAGTTTCCTCTTGTCGTTCATGTCCAAAACGCGACCTTCGGCGTCGTATTTGGGGCCGATGAAGACGCGAACCATGACGTCGGTTTGTTTGTCGGAAACAACGTTGACCTTGTAGGTGAAGGGTTTGTGGTTCAACCTATATTGGCGGGCCTTGATGACGATGTCTTCCTCGTATTTGCTGACTCCGACGGCGTTGCTGATGTCGATGTCGAAGTTATCGAAGTAGGTGACGAGTTTGTCGATTTCGACAGAGTCGACCTTGACTCCGGGGAAGGCGAGTTCATCGTGTTGGTAGACGGGGAAGTGGCTCTTGTATCTGAGGAAGATCTGGGTGATGGAGGCCAAGAGGCGGTAGTACAAGGGATCGCGGAGGACGGTTTCGTAGTGTTCCAAAACTCCGGGGGCGACCTGGTGACCGTGGTAGTGATCGACGATGTGTCCGAGGAGTTGAACGGAAAGGGTGTACAATTTTCCGTAGTAGTGGTAGTTGACGGAGTCGACGGTGGATTGGATCATGTGTCCGAGAATGTCGATTCCGTGAGCGTTGTAGATGGAAACTTTTTCTCCTTGGTTGGTGTAGACGTATCCGAAATCGATGGCGTCGATGATTCTCCTTTCGAAGTCCTTGACGAGCCTAACTTCGTAGGTGTTGTATTCGTAGGTTTCGAAGTTGTCGGGACGGACGGGGAAGTCTTTGCCGTTGGGGTAACGGAGACTCGGGTTGTATCCGTATTCGATTTTATCGTCGAAGTGGAAAGCGTCGATGTCGTAAAGATCGTTGGAGAGACGTTCGAGGAGGTAGCGAGCCAAGATTTGTTGATGGTAGTAGAAGAAAAGTTCTCCGCGTCTTTCGGTGTTGTGTTCGTAGGTCTTGTTCATCCAGAAGGGGTTGTCCAAGTGGAAGTAGTTGTTGTAAGCGTTGAGGGCGACGTCTTCAGTGAAGTAAGCGAGACGGTCTTCGGGGTGGACGTTGAGGTTGTAGTCGTAGTTGTATTGGTATTTGTAATCATAATCGTAATCGTATTTGTAATTTTTGTGTTGTTCTACGTTGTCCTTGTTGGTGTAGTAGTAGTAGTAGGGGTAGAAGTGGGTTTTGTTGACGGGGATGACTACTTGATCGTTGTTGTCGAGGACGGTTTTGTACATGCGGTGTTCGTATGCTTTTTGAATGACTTCGGTGTCGACGAAGAGATGGGGGTAGATCTCGTATGGTGGGGGAAGGCTGAGGCCGCGGGTGTCTTCGCGGTGGAGGACGGCTACGGTGAGAGCGTAAACGTATTGTCCGGCGTTGACGTGGACGCGAGCCCAGGCGGCGGTTTTGTAGAAGGTATCGAAGTCCTTGGCGTAATAGAATACGTCGAAGAGGGAGATAACTTCTTCCCGGTGTTTCTCGTTGAGGATGGAGAAAACTTCACCTTCTGGGAGCATTCCATATCTGTAGCGGAACACGAAGTTCTTGACAGCTTCAACATTCTGCGAAAAAAAAGAAAGTAGATTATAGACACCTTTGAATACTTACTCTTAACTTTTTGTGATCTTTCTGGGAAGCAGGCATTTTTCTTTTTTTACTATATAATCTTTTATGAGATAAAAGAAAATGCTGTTGAAGGTTTTGATGGTTTGAACATTAGTAAACATTTTTTGTCAATAAATTACAGAAATGAAGATTTTGAAATGAGAGCTTTAACACGTTCTTTTCAATCTTTTAAATGGACTGCCTCAAAATTATCCATAATAATAATAATAATAATAATAATAATAATAGATCAATGCTACTTTTTTCTAGTTATTGTTTCTATACGATTCGCTACATATTTTATTACATAAAAATTAAACAATTCATCTGGTTATACTTCGAAATAATTAAATACATCTCAAAAGTCTGATTTAAATCAAATTCTTCAATTCCAACCCCTCAAAGTATCGATATTTGATTATTTAAAAGGGAATTAAATTAATCGTGTATTATGAAGAAATACTTACGGTGTATTTGTCCAAGTTTTCTTCGATGCGGTAGTTTTGGGCATATTCAAGAATTTCGGGATGCAATACAGGATGGTTTACCCTCCATACCAATTCAAGAAGAGCCTTTTGCTTTTGTAAAAAAGTTTTATCGGCTAAAATTGAAGAGAAAAAAAATTAAATATTCCGGAATAATAAAAATTGCACTTTTATCAGCACAACAGTAAAAACGTTTTTTCAACTTACCGATCTTCTTCTCTACTTTTGGCATAAACGCCGCTGCGGCGAAAACCGCGAGAGCGAGAAAAGTCAGAGCAATTTTCATGGCGAAATCTTCGTGTTTCTCAAGCAAGATCTACAGACCCAGCTGATTTTTCAATGCATTTGCAAAAGTTTATATACAAAATTCACTTCGATACCAGACGGAAGGGCAGGGTCAAGGGTACTCACATTTTTTTTTTTTTATACTTGATTAAATTATCCCTATTCAACAATTTATCGCCTGACCCAAACGAGTCACTCTCAGCTATGAATTTTCTGTTACATTCTAGAAAAAAAAATAATAAAGGGATATTGAATTAGGAGTTATACCCAGCAACACGAAAGTATATGGCTCTTATCAAAAAATTTAAAATTTTACAGCTGTGAAAGTGAAGTGTTGGTCTGAGATTGAGTTGAAATGAAAGATATGAAAAATGGAGATGTATTTTTACGACTCAACATTCATATATTTATATATATATACGCGCAAGGAACATCAGATGCCACGAGATTAAATCTACTGTTTTTATTCTTATTTATAAAGTTATTGGATTCGAGTTTATATTGATGTACATTTTACAGTCGAGAGCACAGGGGAATAAGTTTTTTCGTTGTCTTGTTCCCTTTCAGATTTAATATTACCTTTTTTCCTTTTTTCCCTTAAAAAAGGGCGGGAGAATAATATGCTACAGCAACAGAGCTTTCAATGTCATCGGCTATAAGTGAAGATTTGATTGTTATCAGATTAAAGCTATGATTTCATTTCCCCTAAATAGCGAAACGAAGAAAAAAATAAATAAAGGAAAAAAATCTAGTTTTCTCTATGAAAAGAAAAACTGAATAAGCGATGTAATCATGCTTGAAAAAATTTATAAGCCATTTCAAGGATACATAATCATACCGTCTATGTGACAGTTAAATATTTTGAATAAATCATGAAAGCTCCCAAAAAAAAATTTAGGAATAAAAAAATCTGAAGGAGACATAAAAAAACGAACATATAGATAAAGAATAACATAATCTAAATAGCAAATGCAGGGTGTACAGAATTCTGTTTATGGGTCGAGTTACGACATTTGTCATAAAAGTTATCAATAAAGTTCACCTACACTGCTGGAGCATCTGCTCGAATTGATGGAAGCCTATATACCGGGGGGGAGAAGGACTTGTGTGCTTTCTCTTATTTTGACATTTATTTCATATTCAAATTGATCATCGCTCATAAACCGAGATTATTTTATATTACCGTTGAGTAACGAGAAAGGATTTCGGAATTTTTCCAATTTTCCAGTTTCAGTTTTCCGTTAGTCTTTTTTCACCGATTGACCTTGTTTACTTTGGTCTGAAGCAATTTTTATTTTAAGAAATCAATTTCACGCACAAAGTAAGGGTGATTGAACTACGAAGTTATCAAAGAGTAAAGGACATCAGTAGCTGCAATATATCGGAGGTGAAAAAGGTCTCGTAATATTATTGCAGTCCTAATGATTAGAAAAGTAATAAAAATCATTTTAGTCTACTTATTTTGCTCGAAAATCTAAATAAAGGAAAAATTGGACTTGCGAAATTTTTCGCATTTGCAGACCATAATAAAACTGTATTTTCTCCCAAAATGCTGAGTACGCTCGGCATATTCAAAGCCCAAATGATACCCGACTAAAGTATTTTAGGCACGTCTGTTTTCAATGAAAATCTTTTATTACTGGTGTGCAAAATGTTCTGGGGATTAGATTCGAGGATATAAGTTCAGTAGAACTCTTGTATACATGTATAGGACATCTTATGGGCATGCAGCGGTTTTTTTATTCAAGTCTGGAGACGTATTCGATAGTCGACCCTGGGTGCCCGATGAAAATTTTCATAGGACATCTTAAAAATTTAAACCTGGATTTGCTTTTTGGTACTGGTCAGACCAGGCCAGTTTTTTTACAAACATTTATTCAAGTCTCTCCCTTCCTTCCCCAGAAATTTAGAAATCGAAAAAATAGAATAAAAAAAATTTAGTAAGATCTGTTACATAAAAAAATTATGCTTACAAATTTAATTTGGTTTTACCTAAACCAGAATTACCGGTTATAGGCAAAATTTCGAAATCCAGTACAAGTCATTGCAGTAATTCCGATCAGGGGTCCAAAGCTTAAAAATTTTGAGGTATTCGATCATCGGCATCGGCATCGGCATTGCATTTTTTAAAAATATTCGCAATCGGCATCGGCATCGGAATCAGACCCCAGATTTTAAAAATCATCTAGAATGGCTCTATGATTTTTTTTTTTTTTTTCATTAAAATCGGAATCAGAGGCGGCATCGGATATCATCGATGCTTGGCGGCGTCGGCATCGGCACCGGGTGTCAGTGCCGGAATCGGAATCGGGAGTTAAATAAATAATATGGAATCGGCATCGGCACCAGCATCGGATTCGCACTTTTGATTCCGATATTTTTCTTTCGCCTAGTTTTGGCATTTGGTGCTTTTTTTTCTTTTCTAAACTAATTTATTTAATGGTAACTACTTTTTATGTGTTGTACTGCATATTTTTAACACAATTATTTATATTTTAGTTTTCACATTCTTTTTTTATTTAAAAGAAGCTTTTATTCTTGAGTTTACTTACATGCAGGAAAAATTTGACAGGTTGAATTATTGGCAGTCAAGTCACAAGTAAAATTGATGAAACTCACCTGAAAATAAAAAGAGAAGCAAGATTATATTTGTACGGTAATAAGTCAGTAATAAGTTTCATAATAAACTTTCTTTCAAAGCCTTTAGAAACATTACAACAATTTATGTCCTTAAGCTAGGAATAGTTGCAATTGTACAGTTTGCGAAGTACAACTGGTATATGTTACGGGTTGCTCCATTAAGCGGACGGATTTTACCAGATTTTTTAGAATTTGCAAAATTTTGTTTTAAATTCTTTCCATGGCTTCTTTTACTGAGATTCCTTGATTTTTATCATTTTATATGATTATTTATGTAGACAAAAATCCATAAAGCCAACGCCAGGATAAATAAAAATGGTCGCTATTTTTCATCTTTAAAAATACCAGCAATATGATTTCCCGGCGCAACTGCAATGCCTGTTTAGTCTGAAGTTATTCTACATGTATGATACATGAGGTAAAAGTGATATTTGGAGGGGATTAGAGTTTGAAGCTGACAGGAGCTAAACATACAACTATAGTTTGTCTCAGTTTCAGTTGTCAGGTTTCGCCTATGAATAAACGCTGGTTTAAATGACCGATCCCTGACAAGTGAACCTGAGACAGACTATAAAGTATATTGGGATAACGCAAAACTACATTCAGTTCCTGAAACTTCAACTAAAATGAACTAAGTCCGTCTTCTTAGTCACTTGTTGGTGCTTAAAAAAAAAAAAAAAAAAAAAAAACCCTCTAAACATGAGTTTTCAAAAATATTTTTCTGATAAATGTCCTAAGTTGCATTTGAGAAAAATGTCATGTATATTACATTTAAATTCGTTTTTTTTCGGTACTATCACCAACCAATTGGTTGAGGTTATGTCAGAGACGGAAGACGCTAAGTCAGCATATAAAAATATTACTAAACTTTCCACATGAACTGTGGGAAAGATCTAGACCAATAGACGATCCCCCATAGGATTAATTAAATAACGAGGAGAAAAAATTTTCCGTCATCTGATAAGTGCAACGGCAACGAGAAAATGTTTTTTCACTGGTCAAATAAAAATAATTCGATTCGATAAATAACATGGGTGAATTGAACTTTCACCTCATACAGAAGAGGTAAATGTGCCACTGATTAGATAAAGCAACAGACCATAAAAAGTTTAATTAGGGGAGGTTCAAAGCCCTTTGAAAATTGTAAGAAAAATTTTAAAAAAAAGAAAAAAATTAAGGGCGCAGTCAATGAATTGCAAAAAAATAAAAAAATTTACAAATGAAAAAAATATTGCTCTGCATGAAATGGTTTATGATTTTACATATTCTTTAATTTCTAAAATTGCATATAAATATATAAGACGCCTGAAAAAGAAAGAAACACGGAAATTAAATCCTATTCCTTTTTGTTTTAATTTATAAAGTGAAAGGCCTGAAAAACATACCGTACTTTTTGCCCCAATTTGATAAATAATTAAAGAGAAAAGAATAATCGCTTTAGATGGATCTTATATTCTAAAAAAAGATTTCCATACTAAATAAGAATCAGGATTTGGAATCTTACCATGAATTAATTATTTTTTCTTTCTTTCTCAAAGGTTAAAATAAAGATGTTTTTTGATTAAGATGGAAAAAGTCACGTTTCTATATTTACAAGCAAAATTTTCCGATAGAAAATTCTATCTCGACGAAGAGATGTATGTACATCTATTTTCCAATATGAAAAATAAACAAAGGCAGTGTTAATTATTTTTAGCTTAGCGACAGGATATTTCAATTTTTCGCTTAGCAATGCGTCTCTATGCAACACCCACTTTTAGTAAAATAATCAGCCAGACTTTTTTTTTCATGTTATGTCATACTACTATATCGTAAAAGGACTTCAACTTTGACCTTTCTTGAAAATTAAGTCAATAAGGATCTAAATTTTTTGTAAAAATATGATTATTAATCAACGAAATAGCTTGAAATTAATTAATATTGGTCAGTTAAGCCCTTTTTCCACGATTCACGTCTTTTTCAAATTTAGTATATAAAGAAAAGTCTGGGTATGTCTCGTCAGCTGGGATCGTAGATCTCTGTAATTAGAAGACGACACTGCAATGAAATTCGCTTTGCTCTTCCTCGGCCTTACGGCCTTATCCGCTGCCGCGGTTATGCCGACGGTTCAAAAGAAAGTTGGTAAGTCTGACATGTTTATTTTTATTTTCCAAATAATTTTTATAAGTGTATTAATGATCGTGAAATGTGAGGGGGAAAAGAGTGAAAAATTAGTAATTCGCTGTCATTTGATTATTTCGAATCAATCATTCGAGTGTTCCCCACATGAATCGGGTCTCACTCCCTTCACTGATTTATTTCTACATTTCTCCAGCTAATGTTTCATAATGTGACCGTACATAAATATTTTAGAGGGAAAGATATTTATTTATTTATTTTTGTGTTTTCCTCTCTTTTAGCCGACAAAACATTCTTGCAAAAACAAAAGGCACTTCTTGAACTTGTGTGGCGTGTAAACCACCCTGTATACTATCCCGAAATTCTTGACTATGCTCAAAACTACCGCATCGAAGAAAATTTGGACAAATACACCGTAAGTATTTATTGTGGTTTTTATATTCGCTCCTTTTTTTACAATTCTACAAGGATGACAATTTTACATGGCCCCTTTTTACCCCTGATAATGAAGTAAAGACATAAAAAAGACGAACTATTAAATACTGAAGAATACCATTATTAAATTAAAGAACTGGGAAAGGATAGGCTAAATTTTTGGAATCGAGACGAGTCAATTTTTTTTTTTTTTTTAATGTGGATTATAACAGGGGAAAAAAAGGCCAGGCTATCATCTGTTGTATAATGAAACATTCAATTTGTTTTAATTTCAAGGTGCTTACTAAAATACCGTTCCTGAATAGAGTATAAGCTAATTAATCAAATATATTAATCCAAAACTGATAATAGAGCTCCGGCCGTTTATTTTCAAAAAATTGTGATTGCAGTCCCGAAAGACTCGCTAAGTCAAAAAAAAAGGAATGGTTAATGGCTAGTTACTTAGAGCAATAAAAAATAGCAAAAATTTTTTAAAATCAACCATTAAAAATTTAAATGTTTAAAATATTCTATAACAACTCTTTATTTCTGTAATATTTTGATACAAAATGTTTACTAATGTTCAAACCATCAAAAACTTCAACAGCATTTTCTTTTATCTCATAAAAGATTATATAGTAAAAAAAGAGAAATATCTGCTTCCCAGAAAGATCACAAAAAGTTAAGAGTGAGTATTCAAAGGTGTCTATAATCTACTTTCTTTTTTTTCGCAGAATGTTGAAGCTGTCAAGAACTTCGTGTTCCGCTACAGATATGGAATGCTCCCAGAAGGTGAAGTTTTCTCCATCCTCAACGAGAAACACCGGGAAGAAGTTATCTCCCTCTTCGACGTATTCTATTACGCCAAGGACTTCGATACCTTCTACAAAACCGCCGCCTGGGCTCGCGTCCACGTCAACGCCGGACAATACGTTTACGCTCTCACCGTAGCCGTCCTCCACCGCGAAGACACCCGCGGCCTCAGCCTTCCCCCACCATACGAGATCTACCCCCATCTCTTCGTCGACACCGAAGTCATTCAAAAAGCATACGAACACCGCATGTACAAAACCGTCCTCGACAACAACGATCAAGTAGTCATCCCCGTCAACAAAACCCACTTCTACCCCTACTACTACTACTACACCAACAAGGACAACGTAGAACAACACAAAAATTACAAATACGATTACGATTACGATTATAAATACCAATACAACTACGACTACAACCTCAACGTCCACCCCGAAGACCGTCTCGCTTACTTCACCGAAGACGTCGCCCTCAACGCTTACAACAACTACTTCCACTTGGACAACCCCTTCTGGATGAACAAGACCTACGAACACAACACCGAAAGACGCGGAGAACTCTTCTTCTACTACCACCAACAAATCTTGGCTCGCTACCTCCTCGAACGTCTCTCCAACGATCTTTACGACATCGACGCTTTCCACTTCGACGATAAAATCGAATACGGATACAACCCGAGTCTCCGTTACCCCAACGGCAAAGACTTCCCCGTCCGTCCCGACAACTTCGAAACCTACGAATACAACACCTACGAAGTAAGGCTCGTCAAGGACTTCGAAAGGAGAATCATCGACGCCATCGATTTCGGATACGTCTACACCAACCAAGGAGAAAAAGTTTCCATCTACAACGCTCATGGAATCGACATCCTTGGACACATGATCCAATCCACCGTCGACTCCGTCAACTACCACTACTACGGAAAATTGTACACCCTTTCCGTTCAACTCCTCGGACACATCGTCGATCACTACCACGGTCACCAGGTCGCCCCCGGAGTTTTGGAACACTACGAAACCGTCCTCCGCGATCCCTTGTACTACCGCCTCTTGGCCTCCATCACCCAGATCTTCCTCAGATACAAGAGCCACTTCCCCGTCTACCAACACGATGAACTCGCCTTCCCCGGAGTCAAGGTCGACTCTGTCGAAATCGACAAACTCGTCACCTACTTCGATAACTTCGACATCGACATCAGCAACGCCGTCGGAGTCAGCAAATACGAGGAAGACATCGTCATCAAGGCCCGCCAATACAGGTTGAACCACAAACCCTTCACCTACAAGGTCAACGTTGTTTCCGACAAACAAACCGACGTCATGGTTCGCGTCTTCATCGGCCCCAAATACGATGCCGAAGGTCGCGTTTTGGACATGAACGACAAGAGGAAACTCATGGTCGAATTCGACAGATTCCCCTACACCGTGACCGTCGGACAAAACAACATCGTTCGCAACTCCAGAGACATCTTGTCCACCGTCGAAGATTACACCACCGTCCGCGACATGTACAAGAACGTAGTCGATGCCATCCAAGGTAAAACTCAATACTACTACGAAGATGTCGACCGTCACTGCGGTTACCCCAGCCGTCTCCTCCTCCCCAAGGGCAAACGCGGAGGTATGCCATTCACCATCTTCGTCGCCGTCACTCCCTTGACCGACAAGACCACCAACATGAAATACGTTGAAAACACCTTCGGATGCGGATACGGTCTCGGACTCATGTACCAAGACCAATACGCCATGGGTTACCCCTTCGATCGCGTCATCGACGAAACCCAATTCTACGTTCCTAACTTCTACGAAAAGGACGTCGTCGTCTTCCACAAACTCCAGGAAGACAACAAAAATGTATCTATTTAAATGACTTTTGTGATGATGAAAGCTTTTTTTCGCTGACGAACTATGCTCAATGTAAAAAGGTTCCATGAATTTATGTTTTACGACTTGATATCCGCTTTTTAAGAGACCAGGACCAACGGATAATTTTTTTAATTTTTCTAATACCGTTGACGACTTAGCTATGTAGTTTTTTTATGAGTGAATTTTCTTTACAATTTTAATGACGCTTAATTACGTTGACGACTTTTAGCTATGATATTTTTTTTGCATAATCGACTGATCATTTGTTGAAGACCCTTAGCCATGATATTAATTTGCATAATCGACTGATCATTTGTTGAAGACCCTTAGCTAGAATATTTAAAATCGACTGATTTTCTGATTTCTTCGTATTAATAATGGATTTTGCTCACGGATACTCAGGTATAAGTTTTTATTGTTACTTGTTTTTTGTACCGATCAAATATAAAATAAAAAAATCTTTTATAGATTACTTAATTTTTTTTTGATTTATTGGATTGATAATACCCTTACCATTTAATCGCTTTTATTAAATTAATTAAATAAATATCCGATTCCATAGAATCGCGAGAATAGAAATATAATAAGGGGTGATATTTCTTTTCATTTCTTTTTTTTAAAATAAAAAAAATAGGGTGAAACGGGGTGAAAAGATAATTTGATGATATCAAATAATGACAGATTTTATTACACATCAATAGTTGATTTTTTTTCCTCCTTTTTTTATCGAATAATATCTTATTTTTTAATCTTATAGATGGCTTCGAAATGAAAAAAAAAGAAAAAAAACATCGTAAAATTCGGAAAACTCTACGATCCTTTTATGATATACATTTATGCAAAATAAAATTGAAGCGTGATATATCTCCAGAATAAGGATTACAAGTGTCTTTCCATATAACATGACATAAAGTCTCTAAAAGATATCCTGTATCCTTTGGTCAGCATTTTCTCCGTCAAAATTGTTCATCAGTCATCTAGAATTATTGCCTTTTCCGGGGGGAAGGATTTTCCCGACCCAAAGGTTTTACGTTATATGTTCCGTGTCATTTCATTTTCAAAACTGAAGACCGAGAAACAAAACAAAACAAAACAAAAAAATTGTATTGTTGTAATCCTTCGTCTGTTTTAACGAATATGAAATGCGATATTTAATGATTATTTATCCTCGCGGAATGAAAATAAACAAAAATGCGGTTGCAAAGATTGATGGCTTACGGGGATATTGTTTAAGCCGAGGAATTTTATGGAGGCATATTTGTATTTTTGCATAATTTAATTATACACTTGTCTGATGGGTCGGATCGGCGTTTGGGGTTTCAGATTTCGCTTTTGACAGATATTTTTTTCAAAATGGGGATCGGCTGAAAAAGGATAGTTTCAAGACGTTTTATCGCAATGAATTGGCACGTAAGGAATGTCTTGTCATGGACAATTTCTTGCAAGAATTAAATGTGCTCTTAGACTTTCTGGTAAATCCATTTTCTTTCATACTAAAGTGGTCATTCAAGTATTATGTAGGGGTGAGGGGGGGGGGTTCAAAATTAGCAATTTTTTAGAAGCATTATTTCAGCTAAGTATTTAATCTAAGAATTGTCTCATCTCTTTGTCTGCATTCGTCTCATCAAAGCCTCGACCCGCTAGATGATTCCGCCATCTATTGACAGCCCCCCTACCCCCAATTAAAAAAATTTTGCTTGATATTTATTTAGCTTACAAATTAATGATTAAGTCAATACACTGGCTGATCCGAGCTGAAGCGATTTAATTGGAAGATTAATTTTACACTGGACAAAATTCGAATTTCGGGCTCATTTTAGGCTCCCCCCCCCCCCCGCCGAAAAAAATTTCTGGATCCGCCAGTGGGTTAACATTTTTAGCTGAAATTTACGGACTTCAATGACAATGAGAACCATGGCGCCTGGCGCCCTGGTTCTCATGAAGAACTTATTTTAAGCTCCATTAAGCCGCGCTACAGAAAATTTTAGCTGAAAAAAAAAATTTTTTTTTAACCTCAAAAATTAATTTGAAAAGAAATAGTTTTAACATATTTTGACTCCGAGGTCGCAAAAATAAAGTGAAATTGACATGAATAGTGAAAATTCCTTCAAGGCGATAATTTCCATCCCCCCTTTACCCCTTAGCTGTTACCATATAAATTATTTCTTACCGAAGGGGTAGAGATGGTGCTATAGTCCCAAACTCATTACAGTATAAAAAAATTTCCAGTTTATTAGTCGAGGCTTAATAGCCGAAAGGGCTTTATATCGGAGAATTATGCAGCAAAATCCGTTGATTCATTTATAACAAAAGGAAAATATTCCAATCGACTGGTCATCCTCGGGAAAACGGCATTTAATAAACGCGATAGAGAATCCGACCAGCTGACGATTATATTAAAATGTTCATATGCTTGTATATATGGATTTAATGAAAGCTTTCGCCCTATACGAACACACCTGTTACGTTTGCTTTCCCGATTTTTACCTTCCTACCATATTTTCGCCGGTTATTGAAAAATCGACTCGTAATTTTTTTTATTCGCTTCCTCCTCTCTCTCTTTTTTTTACAAATCTCCCTTTTATGCTTAGCTTTTTTTGTAAGCAACGTTTTAAAAAATTCATTAGTAATTTTTTTTTTTTTTTCATAATCCCCGGAATGGTAAATCTCCTTTAATCACATCTGCTACTTGTTTTTTATTCATTTCGGTTTTTTTTATTCCTCCCCGTTGTAAATTTTCGATGTCGTTAATACTTTTTTTTTTCATTTTTTTTTTTTTTTCGGTTTTAAGTAAACGGCCACGTCTTATGATCGGAAAAAAAATATCTTTTGATTGAAGGAACGCAATTTCATGGTAAGTGAAAGAAAAATATAAAGGGATGAAAGGAGGAAAAAGAAAAAAAAAAGAAACTTGTTCTCATCCCTTTTCCTCCGTCTATTTGTATTTGAATTTAAGTAAAAGAGGAATTACAAAGAAAAATAACCGCAGATATCACAAGAGGAATAATATCAAAGTCTTTTCCTAGAGGAGAGTAAATAAAAGTCCAATCAAAACGAAATTGGAAACATCTTGTTAAAGAAGATCATGTGGATCGCGAAGGGAGGGTCAGGTTTCTTTACATTATTAGCGAGAGTTCACTTGAAAGAGTTGTCAAAATTGAAAAAGAGAACGAGAGGAGAAAAAAAAAAAAAAAAAAAAAAAAAAAAAGAGAGAGAAAGATAAACCTCAGGTGAACGATGATCATTTGAAATGGCATTTTCGTAGTGTGTAATATATAGGCGGGTCATTTATATAAAATTTTTCACCCGTAACTCAGCTCACTCATACAACGAATAATGAAAAGATATTCCGTAAGGCTACCAGCTGATCATCAGCCACTCAAACATCCACTGGATGTCCCCCCTGCAAGACTACGATAACACAGGGAACGGTAACATACCTATAGCTATAATATGGCTCTATAGGCTATATAGCTAATGGCCCAATATGTCTATATAGCCCTATTTTAGGTATGTTACCGTTCCGGACTTATAGGGAGCCAGTACTTACAGGGAATACAATACTTACAGGGAAACAGTACTACCGTTCCAGTGCTACTACATCCATTACACAGGGCATCACCCATTCTTGGTTACGAAATATACAAAGAACATATTTCAATACGTCCAAGGGATAAAGACATTTGGAAGTCGGCTGCGGTCCCAACTTCACTGTCTAGAGCAGAAAAAGGAGCTTCCTGCAGCCAAATCTGGAACAAACATCGCGCACCATTTAACATCATTTTTGGGTCAAACAATATTCAATTTTAAAGAAACAATGATTTGGACAAACATCTACAAGTTGAAGGAACGTCCCACGTTTCTATAAAATGGCCGAATTATAAATCTTGACAAGAACTTCAAAAAATCCCAGAAAAATCTCGCGCATGTTGTATTCAAATTGCTACCAGGAAAACAGATCTCTTTTTCTCCAAAACGTTTTCCCGCCAATTTTTTTAAAATCCGACGGTAACAGCCGCTCATATTTTGCCACATGATAATCACATGTGATTTATAAAATAAATAAAAAAAATTGACGTCTGCTACTTCAACTAAGTTATCAAGCTATACTTGGGAAAAAAAATAATGGCGTGGATCATATTGGACATGAAGAGACTGTCAAAAGATCTCAAACCCTCAAGTATCAAGTCACAATGTAACCAATATTTTTTTTAATGATGTTTTATTGCTAAAACCTTTTCTTCCTGGAGGAAAAAAAAAAAAAAAAAAAAAAAAGGATTTTAAAAATAAACACGCTAATAAACCGAAAAAGGGGATATCACAAAGCTTTTTCCCTCGGCAGGTCAATGCTTATAAATTTTTTTTTTCTTCTTCCGATAGCAATTAGTTCGACTGGCGAAGATCCAAAAAGGAAGAAAATGCAAAGAGTATATATATCTTCTCGAACAAAGAGAACGTAAAATATCCAATATCTCGAAATTACTCGAAAGAGGCAGGAACTTCCTTTATTGAATGACCGGTGGAGTTGAACCCTAATTTCCTTTAGAGGACAGTTTGCATATCAACCAAAGTTAAGAGGGTAGCCTTCATCGGTCATTATGGATCAACGTGGCACGTAAAGTGTGCATTTTACAACTCCCGCCACACCGTTATCTGTCACACCCGAGATTACAGGATCAATCTCGCTTCCCCAGGGTTCTTCATTTCAAGTAATGTATGTGGGAACATGTAGAAGAGAATTTAAGATCGGACGATAGGAGCTTTTTTCCATTTTACTTTCATCGACTTTTTTTTTCTTTTTTTTTTTAACTAGGGATCGTTTACTAAAAAATATTGTTATAAGGGTTCGTATTTTTAGTTCTTATTTGTAAATCCGTTTTCACTTCATTATTTTTTCGGTGTCTCGTTAATCAAAATATAGTTTTTGGTTTTTTTAATATCGATTAGTGCCAACGAATTGGTAGTTAATTATACGGAGGATTTTGTTTAGGTGAGTTGTCTCCGTATGTATTAAAAGATATTTTAGTTTCAGTATAACAGCAGGCTATATTGCTGAGTATTAAGAGGAAGTGCCAGTGCCTCGTTTTCGTGCTGGCGCATTGTTTGATCATGTTGTCTGATCTTGAGGAACATTACACGGAGAAAAAAGTTTGGTTCCTGCTATTGAATGTTAAGTTGGGTCCTGTGACATCTAAACATTTGACTTGATAACACCGAAAATTTAGTAATTATTACTACGAGTTCGTAATGATTAATAACCCTTAGTAATAATTACCTAATTTATAGTATAATCAACTTATATGTTTAGATGTCACAAGACCCAACTTAACATTCAGTTACAGGAGCCGAACTTTTTTTTCCGTGTAGCATTTTCAGGACGAGACTGTTCTATTAGTCCATTTTTATTTGAGTGGTCTGGAGGATCATCAACACGTCTTTATTAAATAACAAAGTCATACAAACAGGTCAGGAACACGGAGAAACTCACTCTAGTGCTGAATGCCTGAATCTGGCAATCAATGCCAAACTTTCTGGGTTGAAGCCTGACAATAGGATTTTTAGTAATCGTTACCAATTTTCTAGCAATAATTGACACATTATGGTAGTATTTACCTAATATTTAGGGACAGAGTGTCTTACAAATCGATTAGTAGCTTATACTAGTAAAAGTTTCTCAGTAAAGCTATCCTTTTCAAAACTGCCGCGCTTAAGTACCCCGATTTTAGACTGGGTAGCACAGCAATGTTTCGAGGCCCATTATTGAAAGACTTTGGCAATGCAACAAAGATTTTAGAAATTTTTATTAATGAACCCCGCAAAAAATAATAGGGATATGCCAGTCAGATAAATTCTTCTTCTTTTCGGCATAATCAGGACATGAAGCCTTATGACCCGGCGCCTACCTTCACCTAGTTAGGTTTCTTGTGTAAGGTTTAGGCGTTACTACGTCATACCCCTTAATGTATCGAGTGACGAGCTCAAAGACCAAGCACTCATATCGCAAAGGTATTTTACGAATGAGCGGGACCTACATTATTTAGACAGGAAATCCGAACCCTGTGACGCATCAGTCTTCTTCACATGATACACATATGAGTATCAGTGGTGAATGCTGGTGGAAAAAGTCCTGACTGAAATCAGGTTCGAACCAAACTCCACACGATATACATTTCCGAGTCGAGCACGCTCGCCACTCAGCCGACGTCGTGTCAGTTAAATTATATTTTAAATATTTTGACCCGCTGAATTCAAATCTGCAACCGAAAAGTTTTTAGTTTTTACCGTTTTCGACCTATTCAATAGCCAGTTTGGGCTAAAAGTGCGGTTTAGTTACATTTTAGCCACTAAATAAGTCGAAAACAATACAGGTTATAAAAATTTTGATTCTGCGGGTCTAGAGATGCAGATCTGAATTCAGCGGGTCAAAATATTTTAAATATAATGTCCTGGTTTATTCTGGAAAAAGGGAAAAGCGTGATCTTGTATAGTGGTGCTTGGCCCAATGTAAATAATAAGGTGAAAATGGGGAGTACTTGAGCGAACCCTGAAACATGGCCAATCGAGCTGAAATTTTAATTCGTTAAATCTGTTATATACTGGAACAAAATTAGAGGATGGCACGACCGAAAATCAAAAGTTGAATTTTTTTAGCGTCACCCTACCACATACTAGTTCACTCCATTTTGCTATTTAAATTTGAAAATTCTTAATTAGTTAATTTTCTATTTGCTGATGAAACTAGAATTTTTAAAAAATCTTAGAAAAGAACTTAGAAAGTTTCCAAATGAGTTCATCCGCCTATCGGACAAAATTCGCTGGCAGGTTCAAAACCCCGAAAAACGATGCTGAAGTTAAAATGAAAATTAATCTCAATGCTTTCTACACTTTGACGCAACAAAAAGAGGACACCGTCGACGTAGCGGAAACTTAAAAAAAATCCGATAAGAAATAAAGAAAAATCCCGTCTTAGTCTATCGATCCCGACTTTGGTTTAAGTAAACTAAAATGCAATTTGTATAAGATCATGAGTTCCTGATGGGATTACACGCTTCTGCAGTCGCCTCCCTTTTGAGACAAGGATAAAAAAGAACAGCTTTTGTTTTTATTTAAATAAAAAAAAAATGCTGTATAAAGAAAGAAAAAAATCTTTTTTTCCCCGCGACTTTCTCTTTGTTTTAAAAGATGAATCAAGGCCAGGTTTAATGTTCCCAATCAACTTTTGACTGTACCCCTCATTCTATAATAATTTAATCTTTCCTAATGACCGTTTTTGAAGTAAGAAAACGAAGCAAGGGTACTAATCTAGTTACAAATGAAAAAAGAAAAAAAAATAGATTGTATAATTCTGATTTAATGGAATTTTTAATTACGTTAGATGAGTTTCTTCTGTCGAAAAATAAATCCTCCTTTAATAGGGAATTTTTTTTTTTTCAACACCTGAGGATTAAAAAAGGATTTTTCTCATTTTCTCCAGATTAGGATGTATCACATAAAACAGGATGAGAGAAAAAAAAAAAGATTGGACACGGAAAATAGTAGTATAGCTTCCATGTTTACACGCATTTAACCCCTTTACCTTTTCTCAAACCCCTTTTTTTTACGGTGAAATCAAATAACCCAAACCCAAATTTTTCGATGTGTAACATCCCCCTTCTTCTTTTAACCGACGTCCACCGCATCGTGTCTGAAAGTCCCTCGACAACACTCATAATATCTGGCACACAAAACAAAATGGGTAAAAGACTAATCCTTAACAAAAAGTCAAGTAAACAGGAAGGAAAAATATCCTTGAGCAGATGAAAATTATTGCCAGAGCCCGACAACGCTCGGCATGACGTAACACGACTAAGGGTCTGGTTTACTAAGTGCAATCAATTAGAATTTATGTTAAAAGAAGAAGAAGAGAAAAAATTAGTAGATTTTTGTAATGGTGAAGAGGCTCTAGAATGGCAACTGTTTTGGATGGTCCATGATGAAGATTAGGTTAAAAAGAAACGGAGAAAGGAAAAAAAAAAAAAAAAAAAAGGGTCCGGGGGGGATGTCGCCCATTCATCGCTTATTTATGTGACACTAATGAAAGATCCGAAAAGTTCTTGACTCATTCGGGCGAGGAAAACGCACGCAATCTGTGTTCAATTATGATCATTATCTTATGCGGAAAGGATAGGGGTTGCGTAAGGAAAACATGAGCTTTCCCTTGGTCACGTGTCACTCCATGCTGAGCCGAAATATGAAAATACATTCTATTTGATTGTTGCTCTAAGAGTCCGCTCACGTGTCTCTCCTCCGAACATATTTACTGCTTTCCAGTTTTGTTTTGATGAGCTCATTGTTGCTATTATTTTTGCAACAACGCCTTTACATTATTCGAAAATGTATATAATAATTTTTTTTTTCTTTTATGAAAAGATATAATTGGAAAATTTCTCTTCTCCCTTCCCTTAAACACCGCAGAGAAATGAAATAATAACAGCTTAAGAGTTTTGTACAAAAAAAAGGAGGGTTTCCCCGCGACCGATCTCTTTAAGGAGGAAAAAAAAATGATTAAATGTTGGTTTTTCGATATAATAAATCCGTTTTTAAAGTGTGGAAAATTTTTTAACAGAGATAACTTGGCTTGGGAGGGGTATTAGTTTTACGGTATTTAGGATTTCTAAAGGAAAGAAAGTACAATTTTTTTTTTTTAGAAAGTACTGTATAGTGTAGAACAAAATCCATTTCTGCAGAGCGAAATTTAGTAAATTCAAATTTAAAGCTGTGCTTTCGCTTGTGCGTATTTTAAAATTCCCAAAACTGCAACACCAATGCAAAAACGCAAACCGATTTTAAAATCTTTCGAAATATGGTCAATTTTATGCGCACAGTAAAATTATTAAGTTTTGAAACATTCTGAAAAATAATAAGCAACGGATACTGGTTATCATTGGTCATCATGATAGTAATTCACACTTTAGAAGCTACAGCTCTAAATAGACCCGTAAGATGATAGCCGACCTACGTCGTGGATCTGGGAAGTAAGAAAGATATTATTTAAAAAAAAAAATCTTCAATGCGTATGGAAGACGTATAAAAAGTAAATAAAAAGTGAAACTTCTTATGTTACCCACTTTTTTACCCCCTTTTAAAAAAATGAAACTGTTGTTAGTCACTTTTTGAATTTTTACAAAATTTTTGATAACTATCAAAATTTTTAAAAAACATGTATTTTTTCAAATTTTCTCAACCTTAATTTTTAGGTGAGACTTATTTTACCTGCTTTTAAAAAAATGATACTCTTGTTAGGTAGTCACTTTTTTTTGGATTTAATTTAAATAATTAAAATAATCGTTAGGCGCTTTTGGAATTTTCACAAAATTCTAGGAACCCGAAAAAATTAAAGTCTTGCATTTTCTTGTCAAACCCGATTTAAAAAAAACGAAATAGTTGTTATTTTGTGGTGCTTTTCAAGGGGCCCTTAAGAAACGCCGAATTTTCCAAACCCCGAATCGGGGTTTGGAAAGAAAACAGCAAAATGCGATATCGTGTTTTTTGAACCCCGAATTTTCTAAACCCCGAATTCAATTTCGGGTTTTATAAAAGTCGAGGTTTGGAAAAACGCTATAATTAATTTTTTTTTTCCTTTCGACGATATAATAATTCGGGGATTTTTAATTCGGCGATGTAATAATTCGGGGTTTTTAAATTCGGCGATATAATCATTCGAAGGTTTTTTAATTTGGACATTTAGACGACTTAAAAAATTTTAAAATTAATTTCCTCTGATAAAAAATAGGCGACAAATAAATAAAATAAAATAAAATAAAATAAAATAAATAAAATTAAAAAACTGGAGAAAACACAGCTACCAGCGCCAGAAATTGAATTCGGGGTTTAGAAAATTCGGGGTACAAAAAACGCGATATCGCATTTTGCTGTTTTCTTTCCAAACCCCGATTCGGGGTTTAGAAAATTCGGCGTTTCCTTATAGACTCCTTTTCAAATGATATTTTTCTTAACCATTTTTTAAAGTTTTTTACCTACCATTAAAAAAATTAAATCTTGCATTTTCTCATTAAGCCCTATTTTTAGAAAAATTTTGAAAAAGTGAAATAGTTGTTATTTTATGCAGTGGCGTAACAGCTTTTGCGAGGCCGGAGGCGAAAACTTTTTGCGAGGCCTATTTTTTGCGGCATTAATTTGCGGATACATTTTTTTCGGTCGTAAGAAGGATCGAAGAATCTTTCATTAGAAATTTATTCAAGAAAAAAAGAAAAAAGGAAAAAAAAAATAAAGAAAGATGAAAATAACTCAAATTTTTGACCTGCTCCTATTGTAATTTTTTCCCCCTAAAATTTTTATGGCACTGTTTTTAAGAAATGTACAGGCTCGGCTCAATTATATCCAGATCGTTCACTTTGTAATGCAAGCTGAAAAAAAAAATTTCAAAAACCAAAATCGAGCGCGAGGCCGCTTTTAATTTTGACTTGAGCGAGGCCGGAGGCGGCCGCCTCATTCGCCTAATTACTGTTACGCCGCTGATTTTATGGTGCTTTTCAAGTCATATTTTTCTTAGTCACTTTTTGAATTTTAACCTAAACAATTTAAATATTCGTTTAGAATTAGAATTGTTATATTGCCTCCAAATTAAGCACAAAATTTTTTGGGCTAGTCACAAGCATATAAAAACAAAATAAAATTAAAATTAAAATCCATAATTTAAAATGGATGACGTCACGAATTTCGCTTCATTACGTGGCCCCCCGTCCCCATAAAAAGTTTCACTTCAAAAAAAACAAAAAGGAGGAAAAATGAGGGCAAAATGAGTAAAAGAAAAAATTTTTGCAAAATTATCTATGAAACCACTGAAATCTCTGAAAAAACACAAAAATAAAATCGGAACCGGCAACAGAAACGGAAATAGGTGCTGTCATTGAACCCGTGGGCATAGGGGCGGTTTTGCTGGACACAAACTAAATAATCATTTGATATGACCATAAGACTAAATTTTCTTTTCCTATTTTGTAACTTTTAAGGAACAGCGAACATTACTTTGTGTGGATTGCTTAGTGAGGAGGCGCCGGAATCTCGAAACAAGGACTGTTTCGAGTCAGTTTTCAATTGGGTTATCACAAAATCCCCAGGCTGAAAGCAAGACCATTAATTCAAATGGGACTAATGACCACTCGATGATCGGTAAAATCATCAGAGGAAAAACTGTTCCTCATTTTTCAATGAAGAGTCAATGCATTTCCTGCTAAGTCATGAAAAACAAACCCCTAAGGTAACTTCAGCCCGACTCAACCCTTCAATCTGTAAAATTGAATTGTCGAAGATAGATATCGTTCCACACCACGAAGTCAACCCAAAATTAAAAACCTCCCCAATAAGAAACCGATCCGCCACCGCCAAAGGGGATTGTTTATCGATAACATCGTGTTAGCACAAGGTTCATCGATTTTTAAATGTATTTACAAGAATAATTAAGTGTATCAAAAAGAATTAACGGAATAAATTTAAATAAAAAAAATAGAAAACGTCATCGCCGTCGCCGCCGCCTCCTCCTCCCAACCTAAGATGATGCGCATCGATTTCTTCAACGGAATAAGAAATGAGATTTTATTAAAATCCCATTTACGGGGTTAAAAAGCAAACACAAAAACGCGAATATCACTTTGTGTTTTAAATATTTGTGTGACAAAAGGACGTTCGCTCGGTGTGATGACGTAACGCGGGGAGAAAAAAAAAAAAAGATCACCCCTCCCGGAGTCACGTGTTTTAACTCTTTGTCTTGTGACGAACTTGTGACGCTTGTCACCAAGATTCACGTCATCCTTTGACGTCGGTTCCGCAACACTGATTCCACCACCAAAATAACAGGGTTGTGATAATTCAACCCGATAGGCGTAAAAAGGAGGATTAGGAAATTGTTGCTTTGTTATTGTAAAAAAATCTAAAATAAAAAATAAAAAATATTCGAATATCATGTGAAAGTTAAATTAGTCGATTAAACAAAACGGGGATTTTTTTTTTTTTTCGAAAAAAAAATTAAAAGTACCCCATTCCCGGGGTTAATTTATTAACAACGTTATTGAGATTGGAACCCTTCGTATTGTCACAGTCTCGCACCCTGAAAAAGAAAATCTCGTTTTGAAAATTTAACTTCCTCAACTCGTAAAATTTTATGTGTTTTCGATTCCGCTTCGATTTTGTGAGTCAGTCAAGAGTTGAAAAAGTCTTTGTAAGAGTTCAAAAAGGGGACTATTGATATAAAAATAAGATATTGAATAGTTGTTAAGGAAAAGAAAAATAAAATTTGAAACGGTTATTTATTATTTTGCATATAAAGATTACGTATGTGTGCGTGCGTAAAGGGGATGAAAAATGTAAATTATAAAAAAATAAAATGGGAAGCGCGCCCGTCATACGTTCGATCATATAGTCAATTAACCTTGGAAAATATTTCGGAAGAAAATCGACATATTTTTTTTTTTTTTTTTTTTTCCGACGACTTTGATAAATCATGGTCAAGGCCATGATATCTAAAGGACAAAAAAATGCGCTAGGTTATCAATTTTATTTTTAAAAGCAAAAAAAAAAAAAAAAAAAAAAAAAAAAAGTAACTAGAGTTGTAAACTTTAAACTCCCGCCTTGTCATAATTTTTTTTTTCAATCGAAAAATCATATTACCTTTAGCTATCCCCAAAAGTCTCGTTGAAGCTTTCGAAAGAAATAAAAAAAATTGTTCTCTTGCGATTAACTGAAAAAGAAAGAGACTTTCGACAAGGGCATACGTATGTCTCTTTCCATAAATCATTTTCACCCGTTTTTATCTGGAATGTTCTTCCTTGATAAAAATAAGATAAATTTTTTCTCAGAGTTTCAAAATCTTTACTAAGAAGTATTACTTTTCCTTTTTTCCTCCAGAAGGGCTTGTAAGCTAAGTAAAGTTCGCAGTTTTGTTGACGCCTGACTTATTGTAAGCGGCTTACGGAAACGCAAGTGTCCGACGCTGTTGTTAATCCTATTGTTCCCGGATCACATGATAATCGAATATCAAATCGAATTCCCCGCTTTTTTTTTTTTTTTTCTTGAAAAACTCTTCTTTTCTCGATTCGGTTGATTGAATGATGTTTTTATCGAAAAAACTAAGCATGAGGGAAATTTTCCAGCTTACGACCGAAGAGAAGGGAAAAGAAAAATAATTTAATTCCTAGTGGACAAGGAAAAATAGAACTTGTCGGAGGCATTAAAAGATAAATATCAATCGCAATACTTTTTTTTATATGTAATATCCCCCCGTGCCGACACTACCGAGAGCGCGATGAGAAAAAAAAATTGATATAATTATTGTTTATATGATACAATAACGAATACCCGCAGGGTAAACGTCATGGACTTTGTTAATGTGTATTTGTTCCGCGTGAAGTAGTACACCAACAAAACAGTGAAATAGAGAGTCCGAAAAGAAAAAAAAAGGGAAGCGTGGCCGTGACAGAACCCAACTTTTGACCAGTCGGCGCTCCCAACATCGGACACGGATGCTCAGGGTAGAAATGACATCTTCAATCATTGAGACACACGTCGATTTGACAACCCTTTACCTGACACGCCTCCGGGAACCCTTTTCATTTTGGAAATGAATCCCAAATTAACATCGGTCAAATAACTATAACGGTGCCGTATGCGAATCGTCACGTGTTTAAGCTGGACAAATGACCACTTCACGGACATATATACATGTGTCAACATTCACACACTTAACGAATTCGAACCTCCGGATTCGATTCTTAAGTTGCTGAATCAGTATCCAACGGCGAAAGGGATTGATGAACGGGGAAACCCATGCGGATAAGTAAATAAACAAGGAAAGACGTGTGAATTAGTAAAAGGGTGTGTAATGATGTCGTAAGGTAGCACATCGCACCAAAAAGGTGGGGGATGCGGATGTAGAATGATATCATACGAAATGAAAAAAAAAAAAAAAACATTTTTTTTGTTTTGATGTTCCAAAATATTATTCAACCAGACAAGTTTTAGTTCCAGAATTGTGAAATGAATTGGCGATTATCGTATCAAATTTTTTAAGTTCTTAAATTAATTTTCCCGAAGCGAATATTCTTCGAGATACCGGTTAGGGATCATACAAGTATTACGTAAGCACTTAACAGGGGAGGGGTGGGGGGGGGGGGGGTACAAATTAGGCAAAAAAATGCTTACGTAATTCGTGTATGATCCCTTAAAAATATCTAAGATTTGGGATTCCAAGATGCCGATTCCGAAAAATTTCCATTGATTCCCATGCTAGATGTCAATAGGCTAAAGAGAAGCGAGCCAAACGAAACAAATGTGAATATTAAAAAAAAAAAAACTTCGCTTTTCGTAAACACTAGGAAGTTTTGTTTCGTGTCTCCTAATGCTACGATCAATTGGCAATTGATTGTGACAAGAAAATGAATAAGAACTAAGAAAGTCAATTTGTTAAATTCCTATTCCAGTCCAAGATGGTGTCTTGTACCAGCACTCTGATTGGTGCAGCGCTTAGCTTTAATTCCTTAGCTCTTATTCCATTTCGTGTGTGATAGCCTTTAATGATTTAAAAAGCGATAGAATTGCTTCTACACTCAGAAGAAAAACCGTTTCGTTTAGGTCAGTGACCTTCCTATAGCCCCGACTGCAAATTTAGAATCTCTATGCAGTCGGGACTATAGGAACGTCCCGGTGTTGAACAAAACCGTGCGCAGAGGCCAACTAATGTATCTTTATCGTAAATATGACTCGTGTATGCAGCCGTGATAACTGAAATGGGCGTATGTCCATTCTTAAGTTGGCACTTGTCTTCTATTTTTAACTTATGTAAACAAAGATTCAATTCCAGAATGGACATACGCCCATTTCGGTTACCACGGCAGTATGTATGATGTAAATACGACTCGTACTGTATCTTTATCGTAAATATGGTCCGGAAACTTCCCATGCCGTTCTTGTCCCGCTTAACTGCTCATTTTCGCTCTAAAACGGGCCATTGATGGAGCGGCAATCTTGAAACACGCAACATGTCTAATCGTTTAAGTTGGGACCACGTCGAGATGGCAGTGCGTCGCCATCGTTGTTTACAAATCTCAACGACCAATCAAAAAGTGTCTTCCGCACAAGTAGCGCTTACGGTGGTAGAAAGGAAGAACTAATTTTTGCGTAGTTAAGCGGGACAAGATCTCCCATGTATAAGGGATAGGAGTTTCCGGACCTGTCTATACGGCCGTGAAGATAGTCTGTTTCGACTATATGAAAATGTGACTACAAGCTGTAACGACTGTGATCATGTGACTACAAGTTTACACTCTCATGTATGTAGTAGATTATTGTCACATGACACTTTCACGAAATGTCGAAACAAGCTATCTCCAATCATACTTACGATGAGATACGTTAGTTGACCTCCGACGCAGGAATTAAAAAGAGAATTAAAGAAAATCTCTAATAAAAATAATACAAAAAATGAAAAAATACGAACCAATTAACTAGCTAAATTGATTTTTTCACGATTTAAATTTCAAAATCCGATTAAAAAAAAAAAAAAAAAAAAATCACGCATGAAGCGAAGCTTTATCCACTCCGTTTGCATCATCGAGCCAGAAAAATAAAAAATTGCAAAAACTGCAAAAGAACAATATTCGCTAATTGAGTGGCAAGGGAACTCGAATTACCTAATTACTCGTATTAAAAGCATTTAGCCAAAGGGCATAAAAAAAAGCCAGTGAAATCAGGTGTGAATTATCGCATGAAAAAAAAAAAAAAAAAAAAGCGCGCTGGGATATAAGGGAAATAAAGGATAAAATGAAATAATAGGTGTGGAATTCCATCGGATGATTTATTTTCGTTTTCATTTCCCATCAGATTACGTTGGTGATGGATTTTCGGGAACAGGGGGGTGGTAATGAAAATTTACATTTTAAAACAAACGTGCGTCGCGCTAAAGGAAAAGAGGATGACGGGTACAACAATAGAGATTTTCGTTTTTGATTCGAAGATTAGTCGGATACTAGGAAGACTGACGCAGAAAATTGAGATATCAAGGATTACTGATGATCAATTTCCACAGACGACGGTCGCTTAAAATGTAAAACTGGGAAACAAGGTCGGTTCTTGGGTACGAAAACAAAAAAAAAGGGTGATATCCCGACGTCTATGATAATACAGAGATGCGGCATGATGGTTTACGTTACATCAGCGGGGCACGTTTCGCGTTTTACCCCTGTAATTTTATACTCCGTCAAATAGAAAATTAGTGATTTTATTGCAGTTTTATTGTATAAAGAATAGTACGTTAATCTGATTTTTTTTTCTCGAATTGAAACCCGACCTTGATGGGGGCGGCGCTCTTTTTTTATTTTTTTTATTTCTTCTTTTTCTTAAATGAAATCCTATTTGTATGTAATTTGGTTACTGCGGAGGAGGCAATTTTTAGGGTACGCAAGATGATTATACCAAGAAATAAGGTTGCCAGAATGGTTTTGGTTGACGAATCACGAGAACAAAAGGGTTGATGGCAGAAGTAATTCGGTTAACAGGAGCGTGGGAACATGGACATCCACTGTGATTTACACGCCTCAACGGTAGCCCAAAGACAAATACTGGTCGGGCACCCAGTCAACCGCAAATAATCACTCATTAATATCAGATAAATAATCTGCCCTCGCACTTGATTGATTTCTCCAATTTTCAAGAAATAAAAAACTAAACTAAAAAAAAAAAAAAAAAAAAAAAAAATTGTGGTCACTGCGTGCGTGAACGTTGGTCGGGTTTGTTTTAAAAAACAATCGCATGCAGATTTGAAAACAATGTAAGTTAATCGCGTAGAACAAAAGAAAAAGAAAAAGGGCAGCAAGCCCCGTCGCACGCTTTTCCTGATACGTCACTGCATTTGAATGAAGTAAAATCGTCAATTTCCCGTCTTCACTAACGGTGGAAATTTCAACAGGCGGAAGATTCATTTCGACACGGAATTTTCTCTAAATGAGTGCGTCTGTACGTACATCACCATCTGTTAAAAAAAAAAAGGAAGAAAGAAAAAAATGCTAAAGTTTTTCTTTTTTCTTTCTAAGAAAACGGAAAGAGCTCGTGCTTCGGGATTAAAGGAATCGCTTCATTGTATAATTTACTTCGGCCGGGAAATGTAAGTCATTTTCTTTCTGGAGTG
Organism: Liposcelis bostrychophila; assembly: GCA_037577465.1. Taxonomy (NCBI): domain Eukaryota; kingdom Metazoa; phylum Arthropoda; class Insecta; order Psocodea; family Liposcelididae; genus Liposcelis; species Liposcelis bostrychophila. Next base: position 13,904,047 of record CM075210.1, read on the forward strand.
AAAGTTGTTTATGAGGCTTTAAGCTATTTAGAAACATTAATGAATGAATTTCTTCGGTGAATTGTGAGGAACTATGGTAAAATATCTCTCTCTGGAGTATATATCCTGTATTAATTAAATCCTAACGGGGTTGTTATACAGTTGTATTGTAGGGGTCTTGTTTGATGCAATGCAACTTTTGAAATATTGATGCGACGCAGGCACGGATTGGGCTATGATTAAAGGGCTGGAAAAGCATTAAAAATGGGGTCATCCGTATTTAGTCCGTGGGTCGGGTTTTTATTGCTTACAACCAAACATTTTCTGAAATATAAATAGCCAAAAACGAAATGATAAATATTCTGTGACTGTGAGACCGAAAAATGATTCTTAAAAAATCCCGTAAAGAGTATAGTAATTTGAATATAAAATAAAATTCCATTTTTTTTTAAATGTAAAGGAGGCGGGTCCATAAGGCCGATTTTCGGGCTCCCCGATAAATTGTTTGTCAGTACGGGTCAGTAAATGAAATCCATAATTCTAAAAATATCTGCATATTAAGGTAGTCGTTTTCCCAAAGCCTCATTTTGTGGGGCCTTGCGGGACATGGCCAAATGTCGACCTGTTAAAAAATAAAAAGTTATAATCCAGTATACTTTTGAGTATGCTCGAGTATGCTTTGAGTAAATTTGAGCTTCTCAAAAAATCACGTTCCCAAATTTGTAGTTACAAAACAATAAAATTTGGACGTTATAATACCGGAGGTGAGGCATACAAAAATTGAGCACTGCCAGGCGAACACCTAATATTTATCAAAATTATAACTGGAAACTAATTCTACCGGATTCGGCTTTCAAAAAACACAACTCTGAGAATTTGAGCTTCCTCCTGTATTTGAAAAAGATTTAAATTTATTTAAATAATATCGTTTTTGATCCGAAATTTCTGGGAAATTTGGGAAAATTTCGGATATTTTTCTTTCAAAATTTCGGGAAAGAATTTGAGGTAAGGTTAGTCTTAAGAGGAGGCTTCACGGAATACCAGAACGAATGACTATTTTGTCCAACACTCGATTTACGGAATAAAAATTCAAATTTTAGGTATCTAACGAACTCTTTTCACTTTTTTTTGTAATATTGGTACAAGTTTTAACTTGTTCCAAGCAAAAACGAACCTGAAAAACAAAATCAAAATTTTTTGACCGCAACTTTTTTCGAAATTGTTTTTCCACTACTCGTACATTCCAGACAAGTTGAAACCTGTTCTAAAAATTCCAGGATGTACCGGAGGAGTTCGCTAAATACCTAAAATTTGGATTTTTTCACCGTAAATCGAGTATTAGACAAAACAGCCATTCCTCCCGGTATTCGGTGAAGCCTTCTCTTAAGCCACATTAGCATTATTTTGGCCATTTTTGACCGCCTCCCCCTTTAAAAAATAAAATTTTAATTCATAGTAAATATTAAAAAAATCAGAAATTCTTCGGAACTTAAATTTTGCAAAGGAAAGGTTTTTTTAACTTAGAGCAAATGCTTAGCAGCAAACTTAGGGTAAAATTTAAATCGTTTTTTTTTTTTTTTTTTTTTTTTTTTTTTAGTGAGTTAGGTTACATAATTTAAAAAATTTAAATTATTTTCATTTTTGCACGTTTATGACATGACGAGACAAATGCTAACGTTAAATATGAAAAACCCCTACCACCTCTTTGTTAGCAAAAGTTAGCATTTTGAATACACCCTTCCCCCCTTAACGTGCTAAGGCGGCTTATGGGCGACCCCTAAGTTTTGAATTCCTAAATTGAAAAAAAGGGACATGAATCTGGATTTTTTTGGGAAGATCACACGCATCCTTCAATTCCACACCAAGGGCTCCTCCCGTAAGAAAATCAAAGCTACTAATATAGTTTTCAAACATCTTTCCTCATCCCCCTTTTTTAAATAAATTATATTAATTAGCTACGGGCACTGGCCTTTCTAACGATTTCGTTTTTTTTTTCTTATGCGGCAAAGTTGCTCAATAAAAAAAAAAAAAAAAAAAATTACGAACACAATTAGCGACATAAAAACTCATATATGAATTTTCCCCATAGTAATAATGTCCAGTCCGAAAGCGATTAAATTTCCATTTCGAATAACTGCAATTTTACCATGGAAAAACCTTTGTGAAAATTAAAACAAAAGAGGAAAAGACCATCCATATTTCATACATAATAGGAGAAAACAAATAACGTTTTCTACGACTCCTGCCGCAGAAAGATGACTTCCGCATGAATTATTGCAATGCCCAGAATCGAAAAAGGGTAGCGGAGGTTTATATACAAATTTTAGGCCTGCATCCGTTTGATAAAAGCTTTGTTCTTTATCAACGAAACCGAATGGGAAACATTCCATCACGATCATGGAATATTTCTATCGTTGCGAATTTCACGGTTAAAATGTGAAAATTATAAAAGGGTTAAAAGTGAGAAAGGAATGCGTAATTGAAACGGCAGGATGCAGGCATATTGTCATGGAATATCGGCAAATATCGAGGGTGATTTTTTTTTTTTTTTTTTTTTTTTTCAAATAATGTCCAACCGACTCAGGGAAGCACGCTCCTGCCCCGCCATTTGCATAAAAATTACCCGCGTATCCATCTGTAATTTAAAACTGGATTATCTTCACAACATTTTTTTTTTCTATTTTGTAAATTCGTGAGGGTGCATTTCGAGTCCGAATGTTGTGAGATTTTTTTATTTTTTCCATTTCTATAATTTCACCATTACATAGGGCCTGTAGATAATGGGTTCATCACAAAATCTCTTAATTGAAATTTTTAAGTGGAAAACTAAATAATGCTGTTTAAGCTTATAGGCAAAGCAAAAAAAAAAATCAGAAAAACATATTAAATAAACGTGAGATAAAAAATGCAGGGAGGAAAAAAAAAAAAAAAAAAAAAAAAAAAGCAGGCCGTTTGCCGCTAATAGTAAGCATATGGCATCGGAATCATGAATTTCTTATATGGTTATGAGCGAAGCAATAAAAAAACATCAATTTGAAAATTGAAAAGGAAGCTAAATCCTAATAACAAACATATTTGACGACTTTTGCAGAAGTGCCAAGATTTTCCATACAGCTTGAACCATATTTGTCACATAAATTTCAACTTTTCCACTTCCATTTGTTATTTTATATCGCTGGTTTACATTACATCTCAGTTTTACGATGCAACTCCTCGGGATGCAGATTCAATATTCGCTCCTATGACTCATACTGCTGCCTATTTAGAAATAATAATTTTTTTTGTCGGCGCTTCCTTTGTTTTTTTTTTTATTATCTTTCTTTTCTTGCGCGGGGGAGAATGCGTTTCCTCGAGTAAGCAAAAAAAAAAAAAAAAAAAAAAAAAATGTATTCTAATTTTTTTCCTTCGGGCTGACGTCTCCATTATCTGTTTACAGAAAATTTCAATCTGTAATTCCTCTTCTGGACTCCCTAAGTGCTTTTTTAAAAAAAACGGGAAGAAAAAGCTCGAATTGAAAGAATAAGTGAGCGTTTGGAGATTTATTGCTTCAAGATGAAATACAAATGGTTCGGTACGTAAAATCATTTTCATGTTTTAATAACAACATGCATGATTTTTTTTTTTTTTTTTTTTTTAAGATGTTTCCTTTTTCTTTTTAACTGATTCTACGACGGTGTTAAATTACAAATAAGTAAAATTTAATTGAATAAAAAAAAAAGTAGAGCAAGGGTGTCGAAAGAAGGGAAGTAGGGTAATTCTCGGAAGGGGAGCCGGTCGAAGGACGACTTACAAGGGTCGGGATTGCTTTGAGGAAGCACAAGGTGCCGGAGGGATTCAAAGAATCTTGAAAGGTGACTTTAAAGACAGGTGGGACAATTAGCGAAATTAAACCGGAAATTTTCTTGAACCATAATTTAATTTTTCAATTGAACGTAGCCGTTTAAATATTTGGATGAGGAGGATCAGCAGCATCCTCTAAACGAGATAGGAATCTGAATTAAATGGCCAATTAATCGCTTGGGCATTCAAAGAAGTCTAGAGACTGCAATTTGGGGTTCCCGAATCCCGAATTTCTGTGGATTTTAAATTTTTGGACTGGATCAATCCCTAGATTTTAAAAGCATAATCTCGGGATTTTCAATCCCTAAAAATTGAAACTTTTTCGTCCTAAATTCAATACTATTTCCTTCACATACCGTAGATTGGAGTGAAGTGAAAAGGAAATTCAAAAAAAAGAAAATTCTAGGTTTATTTTAGACACTAAAAATAAATTTTTTTTATTTCATTAAGTGGACATTGTTTTTGGGATACTTAAGTAAAAAATTTTATTATTAATGTCTAAAATAAACCTATAATTTTTTTTTTTTTTTTTTTTTTTTTTTTTTTTTTTTTTTTTTTTTTTTTTGAATTTTCTTTACCCCAATCTACGGTATCTAACATTTTATAAATTTTTATGTCACGTCATACTTTTCTTTTTGACTATACTTTTTTTTTTTTTTTTTTTTTTTTTTTTTTTTTTTTTTGCAGATTATTTCAACGTGGTGTTCTATGTGAACGGACGAAAATTAACGGGGTATAAAATATCAAGCTGTAACCTGCTTAAGAGTAGGCATCAGTCGTGGCAGCAGATAAATCGTATTTTTCCTATTTCCGAAAAACGAAGACGAATGTAGAAAAATAATAACTTAAGAAGAATCATCATGTGGCAGCAGACTAATCTTAAATAAAAAATATATATTAAGGAATTTTCGGAATCGTTTTCTGAAAAGTCCTTAATATTTCTTGTTTCGAAATTTTTCGTTGTTTCCCCGTAAAAAGTAAAATACGATTTGTCTGCTGCCACAACTGATGATTCCTCTTAAGAATTCTTCGAAACATTTTCCTGAAGATTTCTTAGCTTTTCCTTATTCTAGATTTATCTCTGTTTTCCGTAAAATTAAAAATACGGTTTATCTGCTGCCACGACCGATGTGTACTCCTGATTGTCCCGGAAATGTTGGAAAATAAGAGTTACATTGAAATGAAGGAGGAAAATAATTTTTAATAAACGTAATAAGTACGATTTTCTGGCATTATATTAGCCAGTCATACGACTTTTACATTAATCCAGGGATTGAAAAGCGAAAAAACGTCGGGAATTTGGAATCTCTAGTCTATACGGAGAACTAAACACAAGGACGTTCTTCAGTAACTTTTTTCAAATTAAAAATAAAACAACGTTGAAAAATCCAGCGAAACAATTTTAAGAGGGAGCCACAGGGACATATACGGTTTCTCCTATAGCTCGCCGCGATCTTCGCCTTCTTCGGCAGAAATTTAAGAACTTCCGACATAATTTCGAAGAGCTTTATTTAAAAACCCTCGAAAGTAACTCCCTCAACCTATTGTTCCCGGGTAATCGTTTGACAATCATCAAACTTATCAAAGACACATCCGAAAAGATGCCTCGAAGCTTTGAAACTTAATAAAACGTATAAGCTTTAACGCGTTTTTCCCTGGAAAAAGATGATGGTTATGAGATCGGATTACACGCTGCGAAATCCCAAGTATCAAAGTTTTACATTTTACCAGGATTACTATTTTACTGTTTATTATCCTCGACCGACGTCGGTTGAAGTATTAAAACTGTAAAGGGGAAATCCCGAAAGAGGCAAACGAGCCATTCGAGCTTGTTTTGTATTCGCCTTCGGCAACTTGGCTGCTCATGTGTCCAAAACTTACTAAGGATCGTAACATGTCATATATTTCAAGACATAATTGACCCCATTCAACTTATCTGCTCCTCTTTGAACCCTTTAGGCTTAAATATTCAAATCGAATTACCTCTCTCCCGGAGATTGTCTTTCCTTAATATTAAACAAACTTTATTCCTATATAACACTAACAGAGGGGAAGGGGAGAAAATAATAATAATTTCAGGTGCTACATCTTTTTATTTTAATATTTCGAATCTTTCCAAAGCCATACTCCGTCTTAAATCAATTAAAACGCATGCGGGTTTCGACCTTGAAAAAATTAATTTATTAAATCGGAATTAATTGAAACGGAAAAACCTGAGCTTTTAAATTAATAAAACACAGGAATATATTAAACAAAAAGGCTTGAATCTTGTCCGGTCGGGTCCGTTTTTCCACCCTATTTTTTTTGTTTTGCATTGACCAGTGCCCGCTTAATATTTAATTTAATTTAAACTATTATTATTATTATATTTTTTTTCCCAGGATAAACAACACCGTGACACCCCTCGTGGCACGTGGAATGAAAACATTTTTACAAGTCTTGAAGGAGAAAATGACCACCGATTAACATGGATCTCTTAGGCAAATGAATAGGATTTAATTGAGCATGCAGATATGATGATGGCTAGCTGTAATTACGAAGACCATTGTGTTTATTTAAAGTTAAATGACCGCTCCTCCATCGAGAAGCCACCAATTTTAATTGGACCACATGGACATGTTTTCAGCATGGGTTCGATCCCGTTTCTTAATCCAGCCGATTTATTTCAATAACCCTCATTAGAAAGTTTTCTGTTTGCAAGATCTGCTGGTTAGTGCATTTGTTTTACATGCTGGTTAGTGCAATGATTTTTTTTTTTTTATTTATTTTATTTTTATTTTTATTATTTTTTTTATAGTCTTTTTCTGTTTTGCATTTCATTGAAAACGAACGGATTCAGATTAGGGAGTCGCCCGCACAGGAAGCCACAAAGGGTTGAATTGTATCAGATTTTTAAAGTTTCTCAATTTTTTTTTTTTTTTTTTAAAGCGATTTCATCTCGTCGCTTTAATTAATTATGTAACGCTGATTTGCTTGTTATATAACAATTAAACAGGGTCAATGTCCTCAGTGTAACACCATTTGTAAGCGATTTTATCAGTTGCACTTAGCGTTGGGTTAGGGGCGTTCAAAATTATAATACAACTTTTTAAAGGACTTGTAAGGGGCGGGCTAACTTTTCTGATTGTTAGCCGCTAGCCGTTAGCCCTTAGTCCTTAGCCCTTATAGCCCACGGGTGGGTAACGTAAGATTCACCCAAAAAGATAGCTTACGGACCAGTGCAGGCAAAACCCCTCCGAAAAAACAACGATTTATTAGTTCGGTTTGGTACCTTCTTTTAATGGGAAAGTTGAATTTGATTCGATTTCGGTTCAAACAATGTCCATTAGGACGCGTTCGGTTCGATTTTTTAATAGAAAACTGGGTTTGTGTTTAGGCTCTTACTTAAATTCGATTCAGTTTCGGTTTCGGTTTTTTTTTTTAAAAGAAAAAAGAACCGGTTTAGGTTCGGTTTGATCTTTTGTTTGAGAAAAACCGGGTTTTTTTCTGATTCGGTTCCTTAAAAAACCCCGATCCGGTTCGGTCCGGTTTTTCCGGGGTTTTTTGGCAAAAAAAATCGGTTTGGTTCGCGCTTCTTGCCTAACTGGATTCGGTTTGAGTTTCGGTTCCGTTTTTAAGCTAAAGTTTCAAAATCAATTCAATTCGGCTCAGCTTTTTTTTGAAGGGGAGGAGGCCCCCCCTCCTCCGGGGAACCGGGTTTGGTACAGTTTGATTTACCAACACTAAAACATCGCGACCTTGGAAACAAAAAGTTCTAAATTAGCCCCCCGGACGAAATTCACTTTTTTATGAAAATAATTTCTACTTCATGAGTATTTTCTATTCCTAAACTAAAAAGTCTAAAACTCTTATTCTTTCTGTTTTTTTTTTTTTTTTTTAATCAAAAGGTTTTAACTGTCAAATTCTTAAAGCTGATTTGGAAATAAAAAGTTCTAACGTCATTTTTCATTATTAAATGCTAGAAATTGTCTAAAATATATTAAAAGGCTCCAGCATTGCTTAAAAATTACTCTAGACATTCCCAGGAATGTTCCCGTATAATTTTTGAAAAAATATATGATATTTGAAAAATGAAGATTTAGTTACTTTTTCAATTCAGAAGCAAAAGGTTCTATCGTCTTTAACTTAGCTTGTGGAGTTGGTAGAGCCTTTTGTTTCTAAATTGGAAAAAGTCACTAAACGGGTTTCAGTTACTTTATAAATAACTTAATAAACAATTCCGTGCGTCGAAAGTGAGCTAACGTATCTTTATCATAAATATGATTGGAGATAGTCTGTTTTGATATTTCGTGAATGTGTCAAGTGACCACAAGTTACCCCAACATGAGCGTGTAAACCTGTAGTCAAATGATTTTCACACAATCGAAACAAACTATCTCCAATCAAATTTACGATAAAGATACGTCAGTTCACCTCCGACGCACGGAATTATATGATCGAAATGAAACTTTTGGAATGTATTCTTTATAGCGCATTTATGGTCTAGTAGCATTGCGATGCCAAAAAATTGAACAGGTATCAGTACAATAACTTAAACTTTAAAATAGCTCTCCTATCAAATTATCATGTGTTGCACTTAGAACCTTTTGTTTCTGAGCTCGCGACATGTTGATCCCATCAGCTATTTGATACGACATCTGTTAACTAGCTCTATTGCCAAAAAACTTAAAAAAATTCCAGTTCTGGGAAAAAAAGCACCAAAGCACTGCAACAGGTGCCCGAGCTCTTCCACGGTCTTATTTTTATGCATATCAAGACTCTTAAAATTAATTTGCGACAAACAACAACAATAATAATGTCCTAAAACCGTCCTCAAAAAAGTTATCCTTACATCTGGTCTTTATCCTCCTTTGTAGGAGCAGTTAGTTACAACTCCAAACTTCTACATTTGTTTCCTATTTCGCTAATAGGTGGTTGAATCCCTTGTTTATGACCAAAGTTTAATTGCCTTGCTCGAGCTCGTGTTTTAAAATAAAGACAAAAACACCTTTTTCACTGACGTACGACCTAACCCCCTTGACATGTTGCTTCGTATCCAATCTAAATAAACAAACCGATTCTTCGTTTTAAAATTTTCTCAAATCTTAAGAAAACCCCGTGTCCCATCCGTTTTTCCCTTCTCCCTTTCAACTTCTTTTCGTACGCTATTAATTCCAACACAAATCTTTATAAGTCCATTAACTTATATTCTTATTCCCTATCTCGTTTCCCAGTTCTTCTTAATATGGGATATTTTTCTTATTTCAACGATTCCTCCTAACATGTGGCTGTCTTTTAAATCCTTCAACACGTGGTCTTTAATGTTTTATTTTGATTCGGTGACGTCACAATTTTTTTTTTTTTTTTTTTTTACATAGGCCGATGTTCTTCATGGTTTATGTCTTTATATCAAACAATTTCGCAACTGGAAACAAAAAAAAAAAAAAAGAACCTGACCCAATAAAACATAATCACGTTGATGGATGTGCCACAAAAAACGATCCATTTCGTAAATTACCACTGCCACACATCGATCCCTTTGATATTTTAGAACAGTTGGCACTTTTAAAAAAAGAACCGATTTTTAAGCTCTGCGGTTCTAGCGTTAAAGATTTTTTTTCCCCTTCCCCCTGCAAAGTTTTGTTTATCACTATTTACAAACAAGTCAACATTTTTTTTACGCTAAATACCGTTTATTTTATTTTTATTAAAACATTAAAAAACAAATGGAAAGGTGCCACCACTTTAGTGACAATTTTTAATACCAAAGGGTGGGGAATAAGGAGATTTCTGAATAGAAAAAAAAGAAAAAAAAAAAAAAAAAAAAAAAAGGAGATGAAATCGTGAAGTGGCACACGTCAGACACGATTGGACCAGATCTTTCGACGCCTGCACGCATCTGTTTTACATTCCAACAACTTGTTGAAGATTGTGATTTACTATGAGTTCACGAAAAAAAAAACCGTTTGATTGCTTATTACGTTTTAAAAATTTCCTTTTTCCTAAATAGTCTTCAGTAAAGACTTCAAAGACAAAAGTGGCTCCATGTGTGGCTCTTGCACCTGGAAGTACAAGGATCCACGCTCTCAGAAAAAGGAAATGCTTTGAGCATGTTTGGTCTTGCAACTACCCGGGATGTTTCATAGCAAAACAAAGATGCTTCATGACAACGGACAGGTTGTTTCTTGACAAGATATTTTTATGATTTTCAATCCTCTGCCGGTCAAATTTGGAAATTTGAAAATACCCCATTCCTCCCAAATAATTTTTTCCTGTATTATATGTATAAAGGTAAAGGACTAGGCCAAAGTGACATTACCAAGAAAAAAAAAAAAAAAAAAAAAGTGATGCGCCCGATATTGCTCAGTTATGCAACCAGTGATGCAAACTCAATTTTAATTTTTTTAGCTCTTTTCTCAGAAATTTTTTAATCTTATTTGTATGAATAAAGGGGTTTTAGGGGTCGCTGATTCCGAATCTGAAATTAGTTTTTACGTGGGGGGCACTGGTGGTCCCCCAGAAAACAACTTTTTTTTGCATTGAAAATTGATAGAAAACCAACTTTTTTTCATTCATCTGAAAATTAACGATTTATATGATTTCCGGCACCCTGATTTCAAATCTAACATCGGTTTTTACGTAGGGGGCCCTTGTGGTCACCCAGAAAATCAATTTGTCTTAAATTAAGTGCCTCCCGGAAAATTACCTTGTCTTAATTTTTCAAAAACCGATTATTTTTCAAATAAGAAGTCATCCATAATACACGTGAGCACTTTAGGGAGGGGGAGTAGGGGTTTTACATATCTAACGTTAGCATATGTCTGATGTAATAGAAGTGCCAAAATGAAAATCATTTAAATTTTTTAAATTCTGTAACCTAACTCATTTAAAAAAAAAAAAAAAAAAAACTTTCAGTTTTACCCGCGCATTTGCTCTAAGTTTAAAAAAACAACAACTGCTTTTTGCAAAATTTAAGTTCCGAAGAAATTCAGATTTTTAAAATGTTTACTGTTGGGCTCACCATTGAACGCGAAATCGGATTAGTGCAGGCTACCGTAAAATTCAGGGGTGCGTTGACTTTCAAGTCAAAGGGTAGATCTAGCTGATGGGTACTACCTGGTTTTGGCACCCCTACAAAAAACCTTAAAAGAACTCGCTTATCGTTCTTAACGTATAGAATTCGCGTGTCTAATAATACTATTTTTAAGACAGTAGTGAAATCAAAGCTGGATTCGTTGTCTCGGGTTTTGTTTAACAGGTCACCGAAGCAACCCGTTTTGGTAACACGTTAAACAAAACCCGAGACAACGAATCCAGCTTTGATTTCACTACTATCTTAAAAATAGTATTGTTAGACACGCGAATTCTATATGTTAAGAACGATAAGCGAGTTCTTTTAAGGTTTTTTGTAGGGGTGCCAAAACCAGGTAGTACCCATCAGCTAGATCTACCCTTTGACTTGAAAGTCAACGCACCCCTGAATTTTACGGTAGCCTGCACTAATCCGATTTCGCGTTCAATGGTGAGCCCAACAGTAATATTAATTTTTTTTTTAATTTTAAGGGGGGGGGGGTCCCGAAATGCTAACCTTTGCTAACAAGGGGGAGGAGGGGGCCAAAAATGACCAAAATAATGCTCACGTGCTTTTATGGACGACCCTTAATAATATTTAGAAAACTGAAAATTTTAAAAGTTAATAGTCCGCCATATTTAATTTCAATTTTCTCCAAAATTTAGACTTCAAATTCAGAATTAACAGTTCAAACCACCCCCCAAAATATTTAGATTGTATTATTTTTAAACTTATAAACGCCTCTACAGAGAAACGGATGTTTTGCCCATAAGCTAAACATAGGTGAAGAAATCTTATTGAATATTGCATAATTGATTGTCCATCCGTTATTTACTTGCATTTTGAAGTTCATAAGAATAAAAGAGCAATAAATAAAGCGTTTACAAAATTCTAATCTATTAAAAAAATCTGTAATATTTTCAATAAGATTTTACCAACCATCCGCCATCTTGAATTTTAGTATTTTTAAAATTTTGATTTCATATTCGGTTTCAGCAGTCCTAGCTACATGCTTTTTACATTTTTTTAAAAAATTAAAGCTTTGCAATGTTGGGTCCCATATGGGGACCATAAGCGTCTGGGCCATGGGATTCATATATGGATCTATGGGCGGCAAAGGATTAAGAAAATGTTTCATCAAGCCATTTTTTTTCCGAGTGCAGCTAGTCCACAGAAATTTTAGGAAAACGTACGGAAAATTATCTAGGAGAACTCAAGTGACTATTAACACTACAATTGCACAACCTTCTCCACAAATAAAAACTGAGCCGTTAAGGGTTCATATTTTAAACCATCTTCTTATTTCCCGCAGTTATTTTTTTCTGTAATTATTCATAAAAAAAAAGGGGTAACAGAAACACGGCGACAAAATACCGGAAGACAACAGCAGCGTGCCAGGAAAATTTATACCCTTAATAAATCTCATCTACAAGAATAAATACGTTTTTTTCTTTTTTATTTTGCATAGAAAATTTGCATTTAACTCGGGAGACAAATGACTCGTAACCTTCCGGATTTTTTTTTTTTTTTTTAGTTTTTTATTTATAAGCTTCTGAATTTTTTGAATTTTGTTGATTTAAAGGATTAAGATATAAGCAAGAAAATAAATCTCGCGTTATCTTAATTTTTTTTTTTCAAAATTACTTTTTCGAAACGCATACACATATATAATTTTTTATGAATATGCGTTCCGGTTTATTAAAAATTCAGGATTCCATTTTTTTTTTTTTTTTTTTTTTTTTTTTGTCTGTGAATGAGTGTTTATGACGTGTCATATTAAAATAAAATTATAGAGGTCAAAATCAGAGGCTAAATATTTCTTTCAATAAGTTAACTGGAGGAACCCTCCGGTCTGTTAAGTTTTTGTTTTTTTTCTTTCTCATCTCGGCCGACGATAGGGACCAGATATTTTGACGTTTATGTCGCTGTTTAAATTTTGAAATAAATAAACCGGTAAATTCAAGAATTCCAACATCGTTTTCATTAATAATATTGACCTTGGGATTTCGGGATTGAAAATTTTTCAACTCCGGGATCCGGGGATTACTTAAAAATATAATATTTAAGTTAAGGACTTCAATTTTTTCCTATACGAAAACAAAAAAGTACTTGAAGCTCAAAAGCTTCAAACAAAGTTTTTTTTTGAGGGGGAAAATTTTGTAGTTAAAAATGTGCGCTTTTTTAATGCATATAGTATATTTTCAATTTTTTCAGAGCAAGCAACGAATTTTAAAGACCTTAGACAATTTTCGGTGACATATACAACCCTTCTACGGACTCCTGACGAGTTTACAACACTCAGAGTTGTCGACTGGTCTACATGCTCTTGCAGACTAACAAAAATATGGGTTTTAAAAAAATGCCGAAAGAAAGCAAGAAGCATATTTTTTTTCAATGTAAAAAAGGTTTCCTTGCAACAACATGCAATTTACATCGAATCCGATAAACAGAACAAATACCGAAATCAAACCTAAATCAGTACAAATCTCAAGAGACGACATTTTGAAGGCGCCCTTTGTTTTTCTTTTGCAATAAGAGGGCCATCCCAATTTTTTTTCTATTTTTACTTTCGAGTGGCCGCGAAGCGGGCGCGAAGAAAGTATTGCCGTGGTCGGAAAAGGGAAAATCGTTAATCCTGCGAGTTTCTACATGAAACTTATATAGTTATACTTAGAATAAAATTCTGAGTTCCCGGTTGTCCGCCTCGTACGCCTCGTACGCCGCGTACGCCGCGAACGCCGCGTACGCCTCGTACGCCGCGTACGCCCGGAGCTTTTTCTCCGCTATTACGCATCGGATCAAAAGGAAATTTTGCACACGTATTTTTCGTCGAAAAATAAGAGGGGGTCTTTTCTTATTTTTTAAAAATTTAAAAAATTACGTAAACGGCAAATATTTGAACTTTTAAATTTGGTTTTTTTCTTGCGACGATAAATCTCGAACCCGGCTACAAATCATCACCAATTTTCGTACTGTAGTAGATATTGGTCAAAGTATCATAACATCAAAATTTGGTTGAATTCGGATGATTGGTTCACAAATTATGAGGAATAGACTACGTGTAAATTAGGCCTAAAAATCGATATCTCGAATGACGTAATAAGTCATATCGATATATCGATGTATCGATTAAGTCATATCGATATCTCGAGTTACAGGAACAATCCATAATTCGGACTTTTTTTGTGGGTACAGCGGATTTCGCGGACCTCGGATCAAAAAACTAACCGGATTTTTGAAAATATTTTCGGGGTAGAGGAATCCGAATATGGAATTATTTTTCCGAAATTGGGATTCTTTATGTGGGTACAGCGGGAATCGTGTGCCTCGGATCAAAAAACTAACCGGATTTTTGAAAATATTTTCGGGGTAGAAGAATCCGAATATGGAATTATTTTTCCGAAATTGGGATTCTTTATGTGGGTACAGCGGGAATCGTGTGCCTCGGATCAAAAAACTAACCGGATTTTTGAAAATATTTTCGGGGTAGAGGAATCCGAATATGGAATTATTTTTCCGAAATTGGGATTCTTTATGTGGGTACAGCGGGATTCGTGTACCTCAGATCAAAAAACTAACCGGATTTTTGAAAATATTTTCGGGGTAGAAGAATCCGAATATGGAATTATTTTTCCAAAATTGGGATTCTTTATGTGGGTACAGCGGGAATCGTGTGCCTCGGATCAAAAAACTAACCGGATTTTTGAAAATATTTTCGGGGTAGAGGAATCCGAATATGGAATTATTTTTCCGAAATTGGGATTCTTTATGTGGGTACAGCGGGATTCGTGTACCTCAGATCAAAAAACTAACCGGATTTTTGAAAATATTTTCGGGGTAGAAGAATCCGAATATGGAATTATTTTTCCGAAATTGGGATTCTTTATGTGGGTACAGCGGGAATCGTGTGCCTCGGATCAAAAAACTAACCGGATTTTTGAAAATATTTTCGGGGTAGAGGAATCCGAATATGGAATTATTTTTCCGAAATTGGGATTCTTTATGTGGGTACAGCGGGATTCGTGTACCTTAGATCAAAAAACTAACCGGATTTTTGAAAATATTTTTGGGGTAGAGGAATCCGAATATGGAATTATTTTTCCAAAATTGGGATTCTTTATGTGGGTACAGCGGGAATCGTGTACCTCGGGTTTAATTAATACCCTTTGAAAACCTAAACTTGATTTTTTACATTTTTTCTTTATTTCCACTTCTTTTTCCCACCAATAAAGCCGCGAGAAAGTTTAATGGGGTGCGTATGCACCCCCATTACCATTCTCCTTGTTTTTGTTAAGGGCAGTCTCCACTTGATAACGTTCACCGCATTCGCGTTATCCGCCTTCTCGATGAACGTAATCGCACCGGAAGTTTTGTGGATCTTTCACCACGATTTTTTTGATCATCTTCTGCTTTTTTCTATTTACAAACATTAAAAATGGCGGTTTTGAAAGATGTTTTTACGGATTTAAAAAGAAAAATTTTAATTCGGGCATGGGGAAGACAATAAATCTGTTCCAAAACAAATTCTGGGTAAGCCAATTTTGTATACTTAATGAAATATACGGTACTCTTTTTATGCCACAAACGTTTACGGGAGCAAAACCTGCAAAGTACTTCCGGTGCGATTACGTTAACCGCGATGACGGACAACGCGAATGCCGTGAACGTCATCAAGTGGAGACTGCCCTTTATACAACAACAAAGAGTAAAAAAAGGTTAAGGTTAAGTTTACTTTTTCTTACATTTGAAAAATCCGTGAAATTATTTGAAAGGTCGGTTTTTCCTAACAAAGACACATTATTATAAAAAAAAAAATGGGGGAAAAAATATTGAAAAATATTAAAAAGAGATGTCAACTCGCGGCGCGCCTTTGGAAGACCTTATAGGAAGACCTTTTCTATAAAATAGTCTTTTTTTTCGCACTTTTGTTTGGACCTTTCTGTCTATCATTTATAGTTTACAATATAAATCATTGAGTATTCAATGATGTAAATGTTAATAAGTAAAAGAAATTCAGATTTTCCAGTAATATTCATACGATATCACAGGAACATCAGATATTTATTAATCATGTAATTTTTTAAAGTTGCACTCAGAAAAAATAGGCCCTAAAACAAATGGATCTTTAAAGTTCCTCAAATGTTCAAGAATATTAGAATATATCCTGAATATTCCTGGAATATAGAGATTTGAATGGTGTAAATGTTAATAATTTAAAAAAATTTAGAAATTACTGTAATATTCATACAGGAACATCCGAATTTTTCTTTACTTGTTAACATTTGTACCATTCAATACGCAATATTCCAGGAATATTCCCAGACAAAACAGATCCATGGATTAATCGTGGATTACACGTGGAAGTTGTTGTGGAATACTGGTGGATGTTCCACGAGTATTCCAGCAAGATTTTAAGACTTTTTCCACCAATAATCCACCACTATTTTCCACATATATTCCACCACATTTTTCCACTACTTTTCCACCGTATTTCTTTCTAATGCTTCTTTTCTTTCTTTCTAGTACTTCTTTCTAGATTAGTTTTATCTGCCTAAGGAATATATAACTGTGTTGTAAAACGTTCACAACACAGGACTTAGAAGAGAATTATTGTCAAAAAATTTTTTTTCAACAAAAATTATTTTCCAAAAATTTTGTGTCATTAACTATTTTTTTCTGAAACTTCTCCAAGATTTTTCCCTGGGATTTCTACTACACAAATTTTTTCGAAGCAATTTGTTCCGACAGAATTTCTTACTGATATTTTTTTACGAGTTTAGAGTGAGAGTCTATTCATTGAAAATTTGAAATCAAATAATTTTTACTGGGATTTTTTTCTTCCTTTTTGATAAAACTAATTTGTTAGTTTTTTTGACAGAATTTTTTAAGATTAACTGTTGACATAGTTGTCATTATAGAAATTTCACGAAATGGGTCAAATTTGTTTTTTCGTTGAATTTCAGCGAAAAAAATTTTTTTTTTCGATTTCTTGTCGACAATTTTCAATTTAATTCTGCCAAGAAGTTTTTTTTTAAATTACTGCCAGAAAAAATCTTTTTAAAGACTTCAAATTGTAAGCATGAATTATCCACTGGGAAAAATTGAAGCTAGAAAACGTAATTATTAAAAGTTTAAAGGAACAGATTGTAGAAATGAATTATTTTGACAAAAAAAGTTTTGCAGGACTAAAAGCTTATGACAAGTAATCTTTTTTTAAAAGTAATAAGAGTCGACAAGAAAAGTTTTCTGGTGTAAGAAGTGTCAATAAAAAAATTTTAAAACCAAGAAATACGGTGGAAAAGTAGTGGAAAAATGTGGTGGAATATTAATGGAAAAAAGTAGTGGAATATTGGTTGAAAAAGTCTTAAGATCTTGCTAGAATACTCGTGGAACATCCACGACTTTTCCACCGTGGAATCCACGTGGATTCCAGACTCTGCTTTGTCTGGGTTCAGGGTATATTCTAATATTCTTGATCATTTACGGAACATTATACATTATTTACGGAATATACCCTGAATACTCCTGGAATATTGCGTATTGAATGGTGCAAATGTTAACAAGTAAGGAAAAATTTGAATGTTCCTGAATGAAATATTGTTCGTGTATGAATATTACAGTAACTTCTGAATTTTTTTCTATTATTAACATTTACGCCATTCAAATCTCTATATTTCAGGAATATTCAGGGTATATTCTAATATTCTTGAACATTTACGGAACATTAAAAATTACTTGTGATATTTCAGGAATATTCCTGGTATATACGAATATCTGTAACTTTTTTGGAACATTTCGGAATATTCCGCTAATATATAATGCTGACTGGGTTGGTATAAGTTTCGCCCCATTTAATGCAATATTAACGTTTAAAAATATTAATTAAAAAAACTTTTTTTTAAAAAAACGGACGGTGAACCGGCCGTTTTGTCTAGACAACGAAGTGCCTTAGAACATATTTACATAATATTTTTTACCGTGTATTGAAATCGCAGCCCGTGGAATCAAGGTCCCATCAGTTTTTTTATCCGATATAAATTAATTAACATCCAAGATAGTCCATGCAGCCAAGTTAAAAATCAACATGCACGGCAGTGCATGCAGCCAAGTTTAAAAAAAATTGATACGAAAATGACTGATAGCAAAACGACTAAGCATTGTCGAATAGCATTTATTTACAGCTAGGACTTTAACCCGTCAAAATCGCTATTTTGGAGCTCTATGTCTCGGCCTAGAAAAAAAATTAAGAATTTTACTTTTACACATCGAGGTTTTTAACTACAAAATACAACATATTAAATTTTTAAATGTTCAACTTTTACCGCTGCTGAGTTATTAGCCCCCCCAATATGTACATTTTTAGGGTGACTGACTGACATACTGACTCATCATAAAGACGAAAGGGTTCTACTTGTCGTAAAAACTTGTGGTTTGCGCGAAAACGTAGATCTTGACGTCCTCGTCCAAAAAAACTCCTCAAACCCCTCATTTTCCAACGGGACTCAAAGATTGGCCGCAAAAAAAGGGACCCCATGTTTAATTGCCATAAGAAGCCAAAATAAATCCCTATCCGCAATTATACAGCGCAGCTGTATAACAATAGCGAAGAAAAAAGTAAACCGTCTGACTGATAGGTCCTTTTGTCCCATTACAATAAAAGCATGGTTTTAGGTTTATTATTTATTATATCTAAACAAAGGATTTTTAAATTTGCAGTTTTTAATCATTTTTAATAGAAATTTTAAGCCACATTCTCTTCCCACAATTATTTTTCATATCTGATTTTGCGATTTCTGATTTCTTTAAAAGATTCTGATTAAATCGATATAAAGAATGCAGAATAAAAAGTGAAGTCTCCACAAAAACAATACTGCGAAAATCTCAGCCAAGTTAATAAATCTTTCTCCCATTTGAAGTTTTGAAATCTAAAAAAAATGGCCAAGTTTATTTGCCTTAAATATGATCACTTCCTAGCAACATCTAAGGATAATATACACTTTGCGATGACGGCGATGTACATTTGAAATGCACAGGGTCGAAAACACTTCAAACACTTTCCTTCTCATTAGTTTGAGAGAGCAAACAACGTGATATTTTTAATACATGCATGTGATGCGGGTTGCCTATGGTAGGGAGTTTTAATAGGTTTTCTATCTTAGAACAAGTCTATAAGGGGGTGTGGGTGAACTATAAGCCCGAAATTGTTGTAAGTATAATTTTGGCTGGAAAGTTTTCCGGATGTTCCGGTATTTCGGAGCTTAAAAGGTCGTTTCTATCAAAAAAAAATTCTTCAGCACACAAATTTATAAATATCACCATATAAGCGTAGATTGTTTTTTCCTGATTCTTAATACCGGAAAAAATATGCATAAAATTAAAAAGTTGTAGCATAACGTGATGATCTTTGACTTTGAATTTGTGGTGATTAATACTGGAAATTTTTTGCGAAAAATAAAAAGTTTTCCTCAATGTATTCATAGCTTGATCACGGGATCCAGAAAGGTGATCAAACATTGTTATCATGAAGAAAAAGATATTTATTTAGGTAGCAATCGGTGTGTCACCATGTTGACAACATGGAAAAAAGCGCTATATATAAACTCGTTCCGTGTTTAAAAATATTTAGTTTAAGTTTATATAAAAACTTTCATCGCTTTTGTTTAAATAAAATTATTAAAGCATGATTCTTCCAGTTATATTAATTTATTTGATCGGATTTCAGGTATGTAAAATCTAATTAATTACTTGGCATCATCAAGGCGTTTTTAATTACTTAGGGGCCGTTCAAATATGACGTCATCATTTTTGGGGGGGCGAGGGGTCGCTCGAATGATGACTAATGATGACATGGGGGGTAGGGGGAGTCCCGGCAATGCTTACGTCATCATTTACACTAGATATTTCGTGTTTTTTGTACTGTCTCGATTTTATGAAATACTTTTTAAAAAAATTTTTTCGAGTTGACGAAAAACGTAATATGAGAAAGTGGATTTTAAAGACCTTTGGGTTGCAAACAATTCATTTTTGACAAAAGGGCGAAGAGATACACAAAATGCTTTCCCGTCTACAGTTGAACCAAAAACAATTTCTAGTTTTATTGCTTTTTTGTTTTCAAAGACCGTCCAGCACCGGAAACCGTATTCTTGAAGTAAAAGTGTCACAAAATCAGGAGGGTGGTTTCTTATTCATATCAAAAACCACCACGCGACTGATGTTTTTGTTAAAGATTTATGACTTTTTGTGTTAATGAAATAAAATGTCCTTCATTGATTATTCTCCTTTTCTTGATGTACTACTGTTACGTCATACTTTCCAGGTCATTTTTGAAATTCTCCCTAACTTCTAGATCATTTTTTTTATTATATTTAAGTATTAGTTTGAATAAATCCGTCTTAAAAAATGTATCCTATTAAAAAAAAAAAATCACAAAAAAAAAAAAAAAAAAAAAAAAAAAAAAAAATTCAGATGATTACATAAATGATGACGAAGAATGATGACTAGGGGGAGGGGGGGGGGGGGGTTAAAAATTCCCCAAAAAATGATGACGTCATATTTGAACGGCCCCTAATATGTTTTGTTGCAGTGTCTCATTTTAGGCACGGAAGCTCGTGGTCCTGGTGCCTGCGTAGGAGCTGGATCGTGCACAGGACCCGGTTCGGGAACTGCAACAGGCTCATGTACAGGAGTTGGTTCGTGCTCAGGACCGGATTCAGGTTCAGGACCTGGTGGCTGTGTAGGAGTTAATTCCTGCTCAGGGCAACACTCAGGTTCAGGAGATGGCGGCTGTACAGGAGTTGGTTCGTGCAGAGGTCCGAAGTCAGGCTCTGGAAATGGCAGCTGTACCGGTATAGGTTCGTGTAGAGGTAAAAATAGTGGCAGTGGAATTCTCAGTTGCACTGGAGTAGGTTCGTGTCACTCAGCCAACTCAGGCACTTCCGATGGCTCCTGCACAGCGGTGGATTCCTGCTAAGCTGGCTCACTCTTGATTTTACATTAATTAAATTTTTTGAAAAATATATTTTGGACATAAATTACATTTTTAATGATTAATTATGAAATTCAATGTAAACTCAATAACTGAATTTTGAATATGAATTTTTAATTTCCAACTTGTAATAGTAAGAATCATATGAAATGAATTAATTAAAAATATGTCATTCAATTGCACAATTATTTACTTGTATATCTCATTTCAAATACCAATCTCTTGGCAAAATCGCGCCCTTGGGTGAATTTGTTTGGCGTGCAATTGCGCGTAATCATAAGAATAAAAACAAAAATAAAAAAAATAGCACACAAAGTAGTAAAATAACATAATAGTCAACTTGAAAAGATTTTCTATTTAAAGCGTTACTATTAAACCATTAGAAAAGAAAAATTTTGTTTAAAATTGAAAAAACCCGGTTTCGGTAAAACTTTTAGAAAAATTCGTTTCAGGAAATCGTATTTTAGGAAAACTATATATTATGATAAAAGATTTTAGGAAAAACAAGTTAGGAAAAATCATCTGTAAGACAGACAAAAAGGTTCATGAGAATAATTTTAGGGAAAACGGTAGGAAAATCTTATTGAAATCGCAGCCCGTGGAATCAAGGTTCTATCAGCTTTTTCATCCGAACGAAAGAAAATTCATTAACATCTCCGACAGTCCTTGCAGCCAAGTTAAAAATCAACATGCACGGCAGTTTCTTTTATTATTTTATTTTTTCTTTTATAATTTTATTTTTGGATAAAAGTAATTAAAATAACCAAAGCTGAGCGTTCCATTGTTCGCGCAGGTCATAGAAACGCACTTCATGTGAAAAGCAAACGCATACGCTAGTGCAATAAAAACGCGCGTATCATACGCTCCATGTGAAAAGACCCTTAAACGTTTTTTCAAAGGAGCCGAAAGGTCATATGAATATTTTTTCAATACACCTTTCAAATTTTCCCTTTGACGTATCGATCCACCGAACATTTTTTTTCTCTTTTTTTTTTTTTTTTTTTTTTTTTTTTTAACGAACGATTTTCTATGTAAATGATGTATTTGCGACATCATTTTCTTTGAATTCAGATAAAAATGTTTTAAAGACCCTCTTCCTTTTCGCATTTTCATAATCCTTTGAAGTGCCGTTGCCGTCTTGGTTTCTTGTGAGTCATTTCTAACTCGGGGAGATGGGTCTTGTAATTAAAAAAGCTGACACTTTTTTTTTATACACAAGGAAAATCCTTTTTAATGAATGTAATCTAGATTCTGGCTCTAAAGCTTTTAATTAACACACACCGTCCTTGTTTTTACGGCTTATTCTAAAAAAAAAATATTTATGACTGAGAAAAAACGAAGCTTGTTATCGAAACTTACCCCTTTTGCGTAAAAGTTCTCCTTTTATCCGCCTTTTTTCTTTTTTTTAAGTTTTCTCATTTTATTTTTCAACAGTTATAAACCGAAAAAAGATAACCAGAAAAGGATCCGTCATTACACTTAACCATTATCTAAGGGAAAGAGCGGGGAAGTCAAGAGGGCAGACAAATGATTGGGAAAGGAAAGAAAGTCATCAAAGAACAAAAGAGAATCTCACGCCAGTGGAACTTTTTTTTTTTTTTTTTCTTCCTTCTTCCTTACGAAAAAGCTTTCAAATTAACAGAATTAATGTTGGGATTCGACATTGAAACATGTAAAAGGGGATATCGTGATTGATTTAAGAAATATAACATCGTTGAGTTGTTTTAATTACAAGAGGGTTTTCATTGGCTTATTTTTTACTTTATAAAAATCAGCAACCGATTTTTTTTCTAAAATCAAATAAATCAAAAAAAAAAAAAAAAAAAAAAAAAAAAAACGGGGAAAAAAATGTTGCATATTAACAAGGAGCGCACTTATAGCACCATATTGCCAAGACTGATATAAAATTTGTAGCGTTTTTTTTTCCGAAAATAAAAGAATAAAAAGGAAAAATAATGTAGCAGCAAATCTGACGGGAAGATAATGAATTTTAACCGCACAAAAATAATAACTGTTGATTTATGAGACGGGAACGACATCGGGTGGACTCTTCGTAAATGTTGTTAGGTTGTCATTCCTCTTCGTGTTTAACATTTTTCACGTGAAAAATATATTTAGACGATTTTTTTTTCAACGGAAGGGATGGAGAAAGTCGTCGAACTTTTTTAAAAAAAAAAAAAATTTATTGCACGTTATTTTTCATGTTCGTGAAAACTCTACATTAACGCCGCTGCACCTGATGGATCCGGGGGAAGAAAATGACCTCATTGCCCCCTTATGAAAAAGAGATCCATAAATAATATAAAAATCATGTATAAACTATACAAAAAAATTGGACATAAATAAAAAATGCATAAATTATGTATAAAAACTTAACTTTTTTTTTACCGGAAATTTTTTTTTTTCATCCTCCAACAGGGGTCCGAAGTTTGAAAATTTTGGCCGATGCCGATGCTAGCATTTTGGCCGGGGAAAGAGAGCCCGGGGTCCAATTTATTTTTAATATTCGAAATCGGCATCGGCACCGCCATCGGAACCGGACCCCTGATTTTAAAAATCGTCTAAAATGGCTTTATGATTTTCTTTTTCACTAAAATCGGAATCAGAGGCGGAATCGGATATGATCGATGCTTAATGGCGTCGGCATCGGCATCGAATGTCGGTGCCGGAATCGAAATCGGGAGTTAAATAAATAATATAAAATCGGCATCAAAATCAACCGGAGATTTTAGCACCGGCGTCGGCACCGGCATCGGATTCGGACACCTGTCCTCCATCGTAATAATTCATAAAATGGAAAAAAAGTTAAATGAGCATAATATTTGCAAATTTTCCTGCTTTATGATTTTAAAAAATTATATGTAAAACTATGACTACTATTTATTCGGTAAGTATTTTTTTGCCAAATGGTAAGTATTTTTAACTAGATGGTAAGTATTTTAATTAAATGGGAAGTAAACAGGTGTCAGTAAAATAGGGTCAGTATTTTAACTACTTGGCAAGTAAATAAATTATATGGTCAGTTGAAAAATAGTTTTGACTTTTGAGTAGTAACAAAATCGTACCAGTCAGTAAAATATTTGAAAGTGTACAGTTAAAAAAAATTCCTATAATGAACTTAAGAAAAGTCATTTTTCAAGTTTTTAAAAAAAATTATGTTTGACGAAAGTACCTAGATCGCTCATGAAGCTATATATATATCTATATATGATAAAGGTATATCGCTCATGAAGCAGATATGACTGCAAGTTTTTTCAAGACCTTTTCAGGTTTAACTTATTCGCTTGAACTTCAGATTTAACACCTCAGTCTCCGTCACGGGTTTCCCTCTTAATGATGAATTAATTTATTACCTATATACTATTTTATTCGAGAAAATCTATGTTGTTCATGTAATTGTGTGATCGTCAATGTGGTTTTATTTATTTTTATGTATTTGAACCTCATTTACTTACAATTTTTTTTTTTTTACTTACCAAACTGCATTGATTTACCTACAAAAAGCTTTTATTTTACTGACCATTTAGCAATTTTATTGACCAATCAGATTATTTTACTGACCATTCAGATTATTTTACTGACCAAAAATGATTTAAAATACTGACCGTTTTTTTTTTCAAAATACTTACCATTTGGCAAAAAAATACTTACCAAATAAATGGAAGCCTAAAATTATGTGCACCCAGATTTTCATGCTTATAAAAAATTGTGCAATGCAATTACGGATATTCAAATAATTTTGATGCTTAAAAAATATTCATAAACTTTAAGCAAAAATTGTGCATGTCCAAATTTTTGTATAAATAATTAAAAATTAATACATTTTTTATGTAAAATGTTTGGGATCTGGACCAAAACCCCGGCAGGCAAAACCCCGAAACTCGGATTCGGGGTTTTGCCCGTCGGAGTTTTGAAAACCGCTAGTTTTATTTAATTAATTAATTAATTAATTAATTAATTAATTAATTAATTAATTAATTTTTTACTGACCATTCAGATTATTTTACTTTAAATATTAATTTCATTATTATTAATTTCATATTAATTAATTAATTAATTAATTAATATGAAATTAATTTAGTATTTTTATGCCAAATGGTAAGTATTTTTAACTAGATGGTAAGTATTTTAATTAAATGGGAAGTAAACAGGTGTCAGTAAAATAGGGTCAGTATTTTAACTACTTGGCAAGTAAATAAATTATATGGTCAGTTTTATTAATTTCATAACAGGAATTATTAATTTCATATTAATTAATTAATTAATTAATTAATATGAAATTAATAATTCCTGCTTAAATCCCCGAATTTAGAATTAAAAGTAAACTTCCCCCATCAAGGATTTTTTTTCTTTTTTAATAAATTGACAAAACGCATATATTATTAATACGAAGTATTAACGTAAAATCTGAAGGTGATTAAGTTACAAATTAAAACTTAACTTAAAACTTGACCGGGTGCACCTTGATATGAAATTACTTCTTCATTTGTTACAAAATTATTTGGAAACAAATTATACTTTTAAAGTTTTTCAATGTTTCTAGTGTAAATGATATCAGCGTCACACCGATACCTCCTCGTCATCATTCGTACGACCCCCACCCCCTCCCCTCAAAATGATGACGTAATATTTAAATGGCCCCAAAGGTCCGAATTCAAGAAAATGTACAATTTTTAGAATTCTGGGAGAAAGTGCACTGCCGGTATCAAGTTCATCACAAAAAAATCCACTCTAAACTCAACTTCATTTCTAAAACTTATAACACTGAAAATAGGTAAAAGCTGGCACTGACTCGGACAGCAGTCTGGTACGTACGACATGCACAGAAACCCAATAATCAATCGCTCGAAGTAATTTAAATCCAGAAAGCAAATAAGAAAAAAAAACGGTTAAATATAGTCTGACGGTTTTGGTTTTTATTATAAAGAAGAAGCACTTAAGTTACTTGCGGTGGTTTTCAAATACCCATAATAAGCACGGCTTTAATTTAATCTAAAGAACTTGTGCCCATAATTTATTTCAATCCATCAAACTTTTTTTTTTTTTTTTTTTTTTTTTTTTTTTTTTACGATTTAGTTTGAAGTAGAGGATAAAGTTGATAAAATATCAATTACAGAACCAGATGAGTATGGAAGTGTTAATTATTTTGTAGGATAACACAAGGTTCAGTCTTCACGCCCAAATTTTTAAAGAAACGAAAGAAAACGTCAATCACGAGACCCTTGACACCATCCATATGTTGTTTAGTTTTTTTTTTTTTTTTTTTTATGTTTACGATTTTGTATTTGAGAGTCTGCTAATGCTTTTGAGGTATATCCTCACAATTATTTAAAAACAAGAAAGAAAATGATGTCATAAATAAAAAAGACGGTAGCCAACCATTAATACGGACCGAAACTAATTCGGGAAGCTACTATGAGGTTTTCACTCATTAAAAATCCGAAGAGTCATTTATGGGGCCGTTTTTCATTTTCTTTGAAATTTACTTTAATGAAAGGGACAGGAGGAAAAAAAAAATGCAAAACCGCGATGGAAATTCTCATGGCTGAACTTCCCGGAGTCGGAAGTTTTATGTCCCCTAACTTGTAAACAATTCACGAGCATCAAGGTGAAAGAATACGATGATATATATTGCGGTGGTTTAAGGGTGAGACTTGTGAAAAAGGTTTGTTAATAGTTGTGCATTAGCATGTTCTAGCTATTACTCGCCTGTGGAACATTATACACGTCACCAAACAGAGAGACGTTCACTTTTCGCTTAGATCTTAACTAAAAGGCGTACCACAGAACGGGGTAAGTTAGGTTTTGACTGTTTCAGTTGAAAAACATGAGAGAAGCAGTTGTTATTTAAATTTTCGTGCCACAGGCAAATTTTCTTGCCAGAAAATAGGCACAGGTGGTCTTTCATTTTTTCTCTTTTTAAAAGGTCTTCTGTAAATGACGGTGTTCCAACCTCCTCATCTGCGGTAATTTATTTTATTTTACTTCATTTTTTTAAAATTAAAAATCAGTCTTTTCTAAATTGCGGAAAGTAGAGTGATTACAGTGCACTAGCTTGTCCGAAACCCAGCCAGAGATGGGATGGGCTCTTTTAAATGAAAAGAATGTATTCACGTACTTTTACCCTGATTTTAAATTTCGCGCGTAAAAGATTTTTATAAGGTTTAATTATTAAACATAGTTAATAGCCAAAGACAAAGATGTTTATAAGCATAGTGAAAACCATAGTGTGCTCAATCGGCCTACGAAAATTCGTCCGACTCGCGCATGACGTCATATGTCAGAATTTTGAAGCCATTTCTTCTGCTTCGGTTTGTTTCTTATACATTGCTCTTATGGCATAGAGCAGAAGAAATCTTTTCAAAAGTCTGACATATTATGTCACAAGTCAGACAATCACGTGGTACACCCTGCGCTTGAGCACACTATGGTTTTCACTATGTTAATAAGGTTTAAATATTAAACATAGTTAATAGCCAAAGACAAAGATGTTTCATTAGATTTAATACGTAACATTACTTATTTTTCAGAATCAACGAGTTCTTAATCGATTTTTCGAAAAGTACAAAGTCGCCCCTCCGTACGGTACTCGGTT
The DNA here is from genome assembly GCA_037577465.1 of Liposcelis bostrychophila. Taxonomy (NCBI): domain Eukaryota; kingdom Metazoa; phylum Arthropoda; class Insecta; order Psocodea; family Liposcelididae; genus Liposcelis; species Liposcelis bostrychophila. Next base: position 13,931,497 of record CM075210.1, read on the forward strand.
TTTCAAAAGTTAAATGTGTATAGATTATTTTAATCACTCTGTATCAGATTTCTTCATTTCTCACCTTCTTAGACCTCCTGTTTTGTCCACTGGAGGTAATTTGGTGCGTTGGGCTAGAAGTTTTTTTAAAGTACCCAGCACAGAATAGTAGGAATTTGGGCACCGGATGAAGTTTACATATAAAAACAAATAAATGAAATTTCATCCGGTACCCAAATTCCTATTATTCTGTGCGGGGTTCTTTGTGTTATGCAATTTTAAACAAGTTTCAATTTGTCTTGCGCAAGTTGAAACTTGATTTTTTGCTAAACTTGTGTCGTGGAACTTTGAACAAGTTTCAGTTGGTCTTGTGCAAGTTTCAAGTTGTCTTGCACACGTTTGAACATATCTTTGGCAATATTAAAACGAAATTTACGATAAAATGCTGACATAGTATTTGAGCAATTCATCCGTTCACTTAAATCTCTCAAATAACAGTTTGGAATCTCATCATCCGAGTGAGGACTTCAGGCTCTCCTATGAACCTAGTTTCATAAGTAATTACGGTTTGTTACCATATATTATCTGCCTGGGGCTTTAACAATACAGTAATCGAGAAATTGAAACTGAAAAGCGCAAAAGAAAAACGCAGCTGAAGACAGCAACCGCGGGGAATCGAACACCTGATCTCTCGCTCTCATGCTACAGATCGACAGTGAGAGATCGGGTGTTCGATTCTCCGCGGCTAATGTCTTTATCCGAATAAATTTTTCGATTTAGCTTTTCTGTAAGGTAAATTTTTATTTAAAGGAAATAAATGAAAACCGTGTAGTAAGTTCAGGTCTCAACTAAAAGTGAAAGGATCCGAAGAATAGTTTCTTCATCGCTAAATATGACAGTATGTATGAGGACTATGAAGAATGTTGTCTTTCTTAATGTATATTCATTAAAGTTTTCCGGATAAAGCTTAAGAAATCATTTTAGACCTGAAATTATTTTCACGTTTTCCTGTTGAGTGTTTTGTTTGAGCGTAGGAACTCGCAAAACTTCCCTTCCTCTTTTCATAACAAAGAGGAGGATGAAAACTTTTACAATATGTAATTTCGCCTGACTAATTCTTAAATAATGATTATTCGTGTTTTAAAGTTTTTGGAAATGGAAAATCGTTTTTCGGTAAGTAAAGTAAGAAAGTAAACAAAAGGATTATTTTTGAAAACGATGTTTTTGTTTTTTGATGGAAGATAATGACGACGTTCTTGTTTGCCGGACAAGGGAAAAGTTTTCGGAAGCTCTTTCGAATATTAAACTGTATAATATTTTAAAAGGAGTTTACTGTTTTAAAGAATTTACGATGGATGGAGTTATCTGTTTGGTTTATTATTGTTTAGTTTTTAAATATCAACTCTTTCGCTTTTTGATTATTTATCTTCGGGGGCGATTCATAATAATTAATCGCATTTCTTTTCTGTTTGAATGTATCGGCAACTGCACAAGTAGTTGATGTTAAATAAATAATTAATTGCTTCTGCGTATTACGGTAGCTTTGACTAAGGGGCCACACATGTGGATATTGAATAGTTTCTGGTATCGAAAAAAAAAAGTTGGTTTAATTTCGAGTGGAATGTAAAATTTAAATTTCGAATTTACGGTAATAGCATCTTTTTGATCGTAGGGCCAAAGGAAATATTCTGAAAAAAATTCCAAGACGTTTGGGTCTCGTTCCACATCCGGAAATATTTTCTTTAATTACCGTTAAGGAAACTCAGCCCCAGAGATGAATGAAAAAAAATCGCTTCCTCTAAATGAGAGGTTTTAAATCAAAACGATCAAATTTATATCAAATTCCAAAAATTATTGTCGCCACATCTTTATATAAGGATAAACGGAACCCAAGGAGGGGTTGCGAGGGGTTTCCCTCCTCTCCACTATTGTTAAGACCTTCACAGCCATGATTTACAGATTTTCCCCGCATATGATATCGTTCGTAAAACGGAGGAAAAAAAAAAAATTGAGATATCAGAAAGAATAAATGTTCAGCAGAAGAATAAAAACATTTTTAATGGCGTCGAAAACAGCTTTTTGCGAAAATAAAAATAAAAATTAATTTTAAAAAAAGCCATAAAATCAAGAGCCTTATACGATTTCCCTTTCTAATTAACACCTCAAACGCTGGAAAAAAAAGCGATAACGTCGTTTTTAATATCGAGACACAACCAGTAGTGAAAATAAAAAAGGGAAGGTCACAAGATGTCGATGAGTGAAATACGATCAAAAATAATAATACTAGTGTCAAAATTAAATTTCTGATTTTTTTTCGTGTTTAAAACCACATTGATCTGTTATTTGGAGGAAATTAATCGGGGAAAGGAAGGAAAAAGCCTTCCTCCATGCATTACTAAAAGATGGAACATTGGCAATTATTTTGAAAAAATACCGTTCCGTCTTGAATTAATTCAAGACAGAACGGGGCTTTTCCAAAACTGAAATAATTCAGTTAATTCCGAAGGAGGGGCCTGTACGAAAAAGTGATGCAGAAAGTGGATGAAATTTTTAAAAAACAAGTAAAAAAATTGGGGACAACACAAAACCTCGAAACTCGGATTCGGGGTCTTGCCTGTCGGAGTTTTGAAAACCGCTAGTTTTGCATGGTTTTAGAAACCGCTAGTGCATTTAATTAAAAAAATAATAATTTATTTTTCCTAAATATGACTTTTTAAAAACCCCGAATAAACTTTCAAAAAATTCTAAATTTTAGAAGAAAAAAAAATCTGGATTCTTAGGAATTTGATTGCATCCCCGTGTTATGAACTTTAGTAAAAATAAACATGAAAGGATAAATTTTGATAGCAAATATCTGATATAATAAATACAAAATAAATACTAATATAATAATTATATCTTTAAGTTTAAGTTGTAGTGAATCGTCTTTTTTAGTAGAATCGAGGCAAGTTTCCAAGTAAAGTTTTTAAAAATTTTTGAAAAAAAAAATAATTTTTAGTAATTTTTGAAAATATTTTCCGGGTTTTGAAAAAGTTATATTTAGGAAAAATAAATTATTATTTTTGTAATTAAATGCATTTTCAGTTTTCGTACTTAGCACCTTTTAACATTTTCAAAAAGCGCCAAAAAAGTAGGAATTTAAAAATTTCAAAAAAAAAAAAAAAAAAAAAAAAAAAAAAATTAAGTACATGGAAAGCTTAGATGATTAAAAAAATGCAATCATGCCAGTAATTGTCGAAATAATCTTAGATTTTGAAAAATAATTTGCTTATTATCGCACGGGGAATCATGTCAGTCGAACAGGCAAATGTCTAATCTCGAGCAATCTTTAGATCTGCCATTCCGAAATGAGCTGGAGCTTTCAACCAGAAACAATACTCCATAGTCGCGCTCATGGACTAATATTCTCATTAGGCAGCGCTGAAGCGGACGAATTAAATACTAAACGACTTCAGTAATGGCAAAAGGGGAATTAAATATAAATTTTTATGTTAATTTTCTCCGACCGAAATCATTTCCCTATCTTACAACCGCACTTTTCCGCCATCTAAACAACCTAAACTACCGCTATTTTTTCCTGCTGCTTAAAAAAAAAAAAAAAAAAGAAAAAGAAAAAGAAATGAAACTTAATATTTCTCAACGACATAACCGTACGAAAATATTCGAAATTTCCGGTATTTAACGGCGAAAAAAAAGAATGCGATAGGTATTATATAGGAATAAAAAATACTTAATGAAGAAAAAACAATTGTTTTTTCCTCTCCCTTTGGAAATATGGGATCGTGTAAAAAGAAATGGAGCCGTTTAAAAAGATAAACCGTGAAGCAACAAACGGATTTGCATTTCTTTTTTTTTTCTTACGGAGACATAAAAACTTCGCCGATGAAAACTTATAAATTTTTTTTTTTCTAAAAAAAAATTTCATTGTTCATCTCGATGCCGACTACTTTTTTTTCGTATTTTTCGCTTGATGGTAACTCGCTTAAATTTTTCATAACGGCCATAAAACCGGGGAGGCACTATAAATGTCACATTTTTTTCTCAGGGTCAGGATTGTTTCGAACTTTATTATTCCGCGCTATTTACTTTTCGATCTTGTCAAATATTAGGGATTTGAAAAAAGAAAAAAAAAATTCCTTTGAAGGAATGCAAAGCATTATTCAAATGCGGTTGACTTATCCCGCGCTCCGACTGATTTTCTCCTCTCTCTCTCTCTCTCTCTCTCTCTCTTTCTCTTTCTTCTTTGAATATTAGCCGATAGCCCTTTTGCGCTATCATAGCGCGAAGGGTGAAGAGGGGGAAGAAAGAAAAAAAATGTAAAGTAATAAAAAACGTCAAAAGAAGTGAATTTGACGACGCAGTAAACTAGTTTAACAAGAACTGCGACGTACATATGATCATGCATTTTGAATAAACATCTCTCCCGTTTATGGGAAGAAATTTAAACCCATGGTTTACGGTGTCTTCAACAGCTTTCATCTGCCATATAAAATCACAATAATAAACAATTTCGTATATAGACCCCCGCCATCTTGAACTAGAGTCGTAAAAACAAAATTGAAAATAACCGCAGATGTTATCTTAGGTGACCTGTAAATTTAATGATCAAGCGCGTGTTGTTTTTTTTCGCACCTCCGAAGAAATTGAAAGGGTAAGAAGGGGTGAAAGTAAAGCTGAAAGTTGTGCACCAGGATTTCCAATCCCGCGGTCATGAGCCAATGAAGTAATCTGTAATTCTTCATCTTCTTTGTTGGAATATTTGAAATGGGTGTTTTCAGCGCCACCTTAGATAAGACGTGTAAATAGATAAATAATATAAAATGTGCGACACGTTTGTCACGTGTACGAAAAATGGACGACTACTCTTATTTAATTTCAAGGATTAAGAAATTTCGTCTAATTATTATAAATCTCATTAGGTTATGGACCAGGAACGTAAATGAAAAATAATAGCAAGTATGGTTTTATCTTCCATGTTAACAAATATTGATAAATTACATGAGAACAACTATGAAAGCTGGAAGCTCCAGATGCGTGGGGTGTTATGGATCAACGGGCTTTGGGAGTATGTAAATGGGGACAAGCCGAAACCCGCTGCGGATCCTGAGGAATGGATGCAAAAGGACGACATGGCGTTATCATTAATCCAGCTATGTGTAAACAAGTCACAATTACACCATATTCGTGATGCAGAAACATCGAAGCCCGCATGGGATGATCTTCAGAAAATTCATGAGAAGTCCGGGTCGCTTCAAATTTACCAGCTGTACAAGAAGCTTTAACACACCAAATTAGGAAACCAATCGTTACAGCAACACTTTAAAACCCACGTTAGTTCCGACCTGACCATGTTAGTTCCGGAACTGACAGAAAAATAAATTGCCAGCTCCACAACTAGCAATTTTTAATTCAGCGCTGTCAGTTCCGGATCAAGCACTGCCAGTTCCGGAATTAACATGGACAAAATTGTCAGTTCCGGAATTAGAATAGAATAGAATAGAATATTTATATAGCAAATAATTAGTTACGGAATTAACATGGACAAAATTGTCAGTTCCGGAACTGGCAATGCTTGTTTTGGAACTAACAATGTCTGTTCCGGAACTGACAATTTTGTCGATGTTAATTCCGGAACTGGCAGTGCTTGTTCCGGAACTGACAGCGCTGAATTAGAAATTGCTAGTTCTGGAACTGGCAATTTATTTTTCTCTCAGTTCCGGAACTGGCAGTAGTTTTCATGGCAGTTCCGGAACTAGCAATTTTAAATTCAGCGCTGTCAGTTCCGGAACAAGCACTGTCAGTTTGTTAGTTCCGGAACAAACAAATGTTACTTCCGGAACAAACAACAACACAACAGGCTAATAGTTTTGATTCTTCAGGGCTTCCGTAAACTTCCGCCTTCCTGATTAATAATCATAAAATCATAATGTATCAGTGGAGTGCAAACCAGGGGTTAAGACCGTTTTTGTAGGAACCGTTCCTCTCGCCTATGTTTAGCCGAACCTATGTTTCGTAGGACCGTTTTTGTAGCAACCGGTGTTTTGCCTATGTTTAGCTTATGCAATCTCGGAAACGGAAATGTTCTTTTTGCTCCCATAAGCTAAACACTAGAAACGAAACGGTCACTTTTGTTGATTTCATCCACTAGTGCAAACCTCTAAAAAAAAATAAATAAATAAATAAAAAATAAAAAAATAAAAAATAAAAAATAAAAAATTTAATTTTTTTTTAAATTAAAAATCAAACAATTTATTCAAAATCTGGTAAATCTAACAACCAACAACACAACAACGGATTCTCCGTATTCGATTTCAAATCCACAAGTCAACGTTAGGGACTTTCCCCTCAGCCAACAAAGCGAACGTAGCTCTGCAACACCGCATGAAGAAAAGTTCTTTCGTTTTTTCTGATACAACTAAACTTTTCAAATCCAAGTATGATTGATAACATTTAACAAATAAATCTAAAAAGGAAAAGTCCTGGCAAAAAATGAAAAACCGGTTTTTTGTTTTTGAGTGTTAATATTTGAGAGATTGATGAAAGTGAAGTGATAAAGGATTATTTATCACCCTGTTCAGAGAAAAAGACGACTCTTCGTCTCCACCTTGCCGAACAGGAGAAAGAAAGAAAGAAAAAGACAAAAAAAAGAATGATTTGTTTTCATAATACCCCTCTCATCATTTTTCAAATAAGATAAATTTTGCATTTTACAAAATGAAATATTACAAACTTTCGACTTGGGCTTTTTTTTTTAACTCGGGAGGCTATATCATCATTATTTTTTTAGCGGTTTTTTTTTTATTTTGTATTCAAAAGAGGGTTGAGCTTTTTATAAATCATCAAATTAATTTTTCCTTTTGCTTACTTTTTAATTCACTTTTTTTTTTTAATATAAATAAAATAAGAATAATTTGTCACGTCATTTAATAGTAATTCAATAAGCGTAAAGAATTCAAGTATGAAAAGTAACTCACGTTTATGGAATGTTTTATGGTGTGTCAGCTTTGCGGTTTATTTTATAGGTTTGGAATTTTGTCAGGAATTCTCATTTTCTAATTCACACGCCAACGATGGAATTTTGCAATTACATACTTTTTTTATTTTCTTTTTCGAAAAATTGCATAGCATGCATTTTTTTTTTCGTCCTGGATTCGATTTTAATTATCGGTTATTAGAAACTGATCAAATTCCGAAAACTGTCAAAAGGATTTTTAATAATCTAGATATCTGTGCACTACACATATATATATATGTGTAGGAAGGGGGATCCAAAAATGTCGAAATCGAATTCGATACTAGTATTACTTTTCATGCGAAAAAATACTTGTGTTTAACTCAATCAAGTTCAGTGCATCGAACTATCAACACCGATCTCATTCCAAGATGTCAGCAAGCCCGACAGGAGAGTCGATTAGTTTTCTGCCTGAACGTGTTTCAATTAGAGGAAATTGCATTTCCCGGCTGAAAGAGAATCCCCTATCCTCCGTGTCAAACTTATCCGTCCTCTCCCATCGAACAATGAAAAATCTGTCAGTGACCATTGTCCAAGCAAATATTTGACATCTGTCCATTGTCATTCCAGTATTGACCAAAGGGAAATGGGAAAATATTTTTTTGTTTTAAATTTTCATTCGATTCCAAATTATTTCGGTTCAATGATTTTTTTTATTAATTTTTAATTAAATAATGAATGGCGAAACGAAAAAGGAGAGAAACACAGAAAAAAAAATCGTTAACCTGGTTCAACGGAACGTTTTTTCGCTGATAAATAAAATTTTATACGAGGGGGGAAAGGGGGAGGGGTAAAAAAAAAATTGTCGTTGTTTCCTAGGGATCTCGTTTAAATGGAAATAATATTACCTAAGGAAAAAAAATTAAAAGAAATCTTAAAAGTGCATTTAAAGAAAAGAAGAAAAAAATATAACCTTGGCAAAGTAAAAAAAAAAAAAAAAAAAAAAGTTTTTTTATTCAAGTAAGCGCATCTTTTTTATTATTTTTAATCAGAAACCTCCGCAACGTCTGACTAGATTAAAAATAAAATAATGTAAAAATCTTGAACAAAGGTTCCGAGAAATTTCCCAAGTATTATTTAGATTCCGAATCTTATACAATAAAAGGATCCTTGAATTAAAAAATGCAAATGACTTTTGAAAGAATAAGAAATCCTCCCTAGAGTTTTTCTTTTTCCTTTCTTTCCTTTTATTTTATGTAGAAAAGAAAAAAAAAGGAAAACATTATGCGAACGGGTATTTATTATCTACTTTTGAAAAAAAAATTCATATTTTTTTTTTTTTTTTTTTTAAGTTTACCTTTTTTTTATGCGGAAAATAATGAAAACAAGAAGGGGAAAACGACTTTTCTTTTAAAATATAAAACGTTAATCCTCTAAATTTTGTGCCGAAGAAGATTATTCCTTGGCTTCGGTTTCGATAATGTTTGTTAAACATGAGCCCCTGTTTATTTATTTAGCTCTTTCTTGTTTTTTAAGGATCCCAGCCGCTGTCGAAAACATTTGAGATATTTTGATTTAAAAAGTATAAAGATCTTAGCTTTGGAAGCACCGGTATATCAAATGTCGCTTTTTGAAAGGCCAAAACAATACTATGTTCAAGACTACGGTAGATTTAATTTTGAAACATTCAGAGAAAAAAAAAAAAAAAAAATTATTAATGGCTTTCCAAACGTATCCATTGGCCAGCTCATCGTGGTGATTTTCAAGCTTATGTGAAACACAGTTGTGCCCGTATTAAATCAAAACCAAACACCATGGTACGAACATACCTGTAGGTTTCAACATTCTCCGCTAGATGGAGAGAAGCTTCATTTGATGGTCACCCATCCAGTGCCCGACCGCGGTCGTTCAATCTTAACTTCATTGACCGCGAGTCGTAACCAGACATAACCAGACGCGAGTCGTAACCCCTGATCAAAACAATACATTGGAAGCGAAAAAAAAAAAATTCCGAAAGTAAAAGCGAAGCATAATAAAAAATATTTTTAGGGAAATAAAGATGTAGCAAGAAAGCAGAATTTTAAAAATGACAGAGTCAATTCCATTAAAGGAGACTTAAAATAGATAAAGGGGCCAATCGATGTCATGTTCACCTCCATAAAAGACTACGGAAGCCCTGCTAGGGTCAAAACTGTTTTTCAGTTGTGTCGTTGTTTGACAGTGCTTGTTCCGGAACTGACAGCGCTGAATTTAGAATGGCTGGTTCTGGAACTGGCAGGAAAACAATAGTCAGTTGCAGAACTGACAAAAAAATAATCGGCCAGCTCCGGAACCGGCAGAAAAAAAATTGCTAGGTCCGGAACTAGCAGACAGTTCCAGAACTAGAAATTTTTAATTCAGCGATGTCAGTTCCGGAACAAACACTGTCAGTTCCGGAATTGACATGGATAAAATTGTCAGTTCCAAAACAAACATTGTTAGTTCCGAAACAAGCACTATCAGTTCCGGAACTAACAGCGTTAAAATTGTTAGTTCCGGAAAAAATGTCAATTCCAGAACAAACAACCAGGCCAATACCATATAAAAATTTTCCGAAAACATCCGACAATTAGAACGTTCCGAAACTTCCACCATATTGTTGGAGACCATATATTTTTAGGTTTGTTTTGCGCAAAGTCCCTAAAACTATCAACCTAAGAAACAAAAAGTCCGTAAAATTATGAATTTTTAATTGCTTAAGTTGGCATTTTTTTTAGGGACTTTGCGAGAATCCAACCTAAAAAATACATGTTCTCCAACAATAATATGGAGGACGTTCTAATAGTCGGACATTCCCGTATATAGGATTGGTAGGGCTTGGAAACAACGACACAACCGGCAAATAATTTGACCCTTCAAAGCTTCCATAAAAGGCCCATTGATCTCTATGCTTACGGGGGGGGGGGGGGGGGAGGGGGGGTTAAAAATTACCGAATTCTGCTTACGTAATAACTGCACTGAGCTAGCCTCGTGGTTCAGCGGTAATGTCCTCACCTCATAAGTCCGGTATTTGAAACGAAAACCCATTGGTACGGAATGGATTTAAGTGTCTAAGTGTAATAGTTACTGATGTGACACACTTACCTGAAAAGAAAAAAAAATGTTTCTTGAAAAGATAAACATAAACAATGACACACTCAAAAAAAGGAAATGTTTTGAAGCAAAGCGAAAATTCTTTACGACAACGGACATGTTGTTTCTTTACAAGATCCGTACGTCGGAGGTGAACTAACGTATCTTCATCGTAAATATAATTGGAGATAGTGCGTTTCGACTGTTGGTGAAAGTCATGTGACTACAAGTTTACTCGCTCATGTTGGCGTAAACTTGTAGTCACATGACACTTTCACGAGACGCCGAAACAGACTATCTCCAATTTCTAACATATCTACTAACATATCAACTAACATGTCTCCATCGTAAACATGATTGGAGTTAGTCTGTTTCGACGTTTCGTAGAAGTGTCACGTGACCACACGTTTATGCCAACATGAGCGTGTAAACTTGAAGTCGCATGATCACGTGATTTTCAATGAAGTTTTCGAAACTGACTATCTCTAATCATATATACGATGGAGATACGTTAGTTCACCTCCGTCGCACGGAGATATTTTTACTGTTTTCGCATGATTTTTAAGGAAATGTTTTGACAAAACATTTCCTTAAAATATCAAGCAAGGCATTTTTGCTTTTTCATTAGTCTTTTTTTTTTTAAAGGACAATAACCTTTTTTTCATAAACTTCTTCTTTTCAAGACGCTGTTTCGGCATGTTCAATCCTCTTTTTGCCGCTACGCAAAAATGTAGCAAGTAAAAAAAAAAAAAAGTGGACGTCTGATATATTATACTCATCAACCTTTTTTTGTACTTTAATATTTGCAATATACGCAAACCCTCTGAAAAAATTTAATCAAGTATTGATAAGAATCCCCGTTTCTGAATGTCAGGTCATTTTTCAGGGAAACCCTCATACAGGACCATTAGATTAAAACGGGAAGACGAAAAAAAAAAAAAGGAGAGAAGCCGATGAAGGCTCTAAACTATATTACATTAAAATAAAATGAAAATGTGATGAAGCGAGCGAGATGAAAGCGTCATGTCCTGCAGTATTAACATATTTGTTATTTATTTAGTTGTCTCCAGAGATAAAAAATGGTTTAAGGTCGGATAAATGGCTCATCATTACGAAATATTTCCAATCTTGTATTCAACCCCTCAAACTTTTTTTTTTTTTTTTTTTTTTCGAAAACGGAAAATTTTCCTGACTTTCCACCCTTTCGCCCCTTTTTAACTCAACGGATCGAGGATTTGAAAAATGATCGCTACTGATCGGAGCCCCAAAGTTGCTTTGACATTTTGTTTTATTGCCTGATTTGCATTAGATACGTCGGAATTTTCTGCGACCTTATTCACCAAAAAAAAAAAAAATGTAGATATAAGGGGATTTTACGATGAAAATGATAGCTTCATATTCCGCACCTTTCACCTTTCGAAAGCACAAAAAAAAAGGACCTTGATTTGTTTTCGAAATCGAAATCATTTTTATAAAACCCTGAGGGAAAAATTTGGCCTCCATTGTGTTTTTTCGTCAATTAAAAAAATTGAAAATTTACTTCTTTTCCCAACGGGGAGAGGGTGGAAACGGTGGGGGGTCGGCTTGTTTTCAAGTTTTGCGTTTTGATTTTGCGTCGTTAAAAATATTTGTTCGGGATTATTTTTGATTTCGAGAAAAGATACTAACATTTTCGAAAGTAAATATTTGTTCTGTTCCCCGAGTAAAAGAGGACTTTTGTTTATAAAACTTTTTAGAAGTTTTCCTTTTGACTTCAAAGGCTTTAACGATTCTTCTTCTGCTTGTTTTGGTAAAAACCCCATCAGTTTTGATTAATTAGTATCGAAAAGGTTCAGGCATGTAGCTAGGTTGTGGAATTTGATGAGAAAAGGGCATGATTGGCTTAGGCTCTCGTAAATGTTAAACAATTAAACAAAAGCGGTGGTTAAAAATGTTTAAAAAGAGTCACCCGTTAATTTCTGTGTTCCCAGCGAGAATGGTAACGTACTTTAAACGTCATGAAGACGTCAACCTTATACGTACCAGACAGGGGTTCGATTCCGATTACGTCACACCCATAAGCTAAGTACTGAGCTATTGTTTCACCTCTCAGTGTTTAGCTTATGGATGACGAAATCGGCATCGAAGCCCTGGTACCAGAGACGTCATTAAATATGGTCACTTTCCGAGACTTTTTTTACGAGATTTTTGACGTCAAAATGACGTCATCAAGTATGACCGATGTGACGTCAATAATGTTATAACTTAAATGTTATTATTTTAAGGTTGCAAATTCACTACGGAATGTTGGACCAACATGTTGTACCAACTTGTTGGACCAACATTCCACACTAATTTCGGCGTACGAGTGAATTCTGCAATAGTCGATTCGTTTCTTTTCTCAAACAAGTTGGTACAAACTGGTACAACATATTTGCCCAAAATGTTGTACCGGTGCTAAAAATTTTTTTTTATAGCTGAAAGCAATAAGATCTAAAGCACTACCGTTATCAGAACCAACGTTTCGTATTACAATGATTTTGAGCTCTTTCTCTTTTTAACTTTCTTTTAGCCTTTCATTTTGACCCCTTCATACTCAGTGAAAACCATGTCTTTCAGTTTGAAATGATTAATTTTTAATTTAAGACACCTTTTCCAAATTTTCTTAACAAAACATCGACAAATCGTTGTTTATATATGGAAGTAAAATTCTATGTAGATGTAATTTATCTCCCCCCTCCCCCCAAAAAAATAATACTAATGTCAAATTTTCTTTTGCTTTGTTCCTTCCTCAGTCAGCATGGTGACATATGGCTTGGTGGTAGGCGATTCATTAGTTCGACAAATCAATATAGCGGATACACCGTTTCATGTGTTCAAAGTGGTGTTCATGAGTGGTGCAATACTAAATTCTTACTTTAATGATAAAATCTTTAAAACAGAACATAATTTTGTTCAAAAAAATTTAGAAAAGTCCTCCTCATTTGTAATTTTTTTTCACTTCGGAACCAATAATTTGTACAGTAAAGATGGCGAGTGTCGGGAACTTAAAGTGCTACAGGAACAGTATATCAATTTATTAAACCTTTTGCGAGAAATTCCGAAAATAGAAATTGTTTTGTCGTGTGGGGTGCAAATTTGGGTGCAAATTCACTATGAAATGCTGGACCAACATGTTGGTATCACAAGTTGAACAAAAATGTTGGACCAACATTCTACACTAATTTCGGCGTAGGGATACAAATTCACTATGGGATGTTAAATCAACATGTTGATACAACAAGGGAATGTCGTAGCAACATGTTGGCCCAACATTCCGTAGTAAAATTGCACCCTTATATTTTAGTTGATTATATTATATTTAATAAGAAAAAATCATCAACTAATAGCTCGCCTAGCAAGGGTGCAAATTCACTATGGAATGTTGTACCAACATGTTGGTACAGAAAGTTGGACAAAACGTTGGACCAACATGTTGTACTAACTTGTTGTACCAACGTGTTTGGCAAACGAACAAATCGACTATTGCAGAATTTACTCCTACGTCGAAATTAGTGTGTAATGTTGGTCCAACAAGTTGACACAACAAGTTGCTACAACATGTTGATCCAACATTCCACAGTGAATTTGCACCCTTTTTCTGACAAACAAAATGTTATTGTTCATATCGTTACCATGGTAACTCATTCTCGAACGTCTGGAATAACAAATAAGACGTCTTATTGACGTCATAATAGTCATGGACGTTTGCATTTTCAAATTTAGTTGACGTCATGATAACTTCTTTTACCGTCATCAGGTATGGTCGATAACATCCATCACTGAATACCTGATGACGTCTTTAAACGTCATCAGGTATGAGGGTTACATCAGGTTTTGTCAAAATCTCGTAAAATTGCCCCGGAAAATGACCATACCTGATGACGAAAATCCAACGCTTCACCATGACGTCATCTTTTCTGCTGGGCTCCTTTAACTCATTCATACGATAGATGGTATAATACATACAGGTATATTACATACAGAAAGAATTTTTTTTCTTCTTTCTTTTTAAACAAAATGAATTACGGCCGAATATAAACAGCATTAACTGTCGTTTTCCGCATGATTTAATGGATTTCTCATGCGTTTATGACATAAATATCCATAAAAAAGTAGCTTTTTAACAAAAGAATTTGACAAGCCGAGAGTTTATTACCGGTTGATAATTAACCCAACTATATGTATTGTCGTTGATTTGTTATGCTTTTTAATTGCTTTTATTAATACAATGCATTGTTTTGTTAACTTGCATTAATATATTTCCATTATTCCTCTGGAAAAATCTCTTGTTTTGCAAAAACCCATTTTCCCCCGAAATATTTTTTCACGTCGAATGCATTTTTTCAAAAGGGATGACGGCTCAGCGGATTTTGTGTATGTGCAGAAGGATAATTATGTTTTTTGATCAAACAAAAAACAAAGCAAAAATCGGATCATCAGTGCGGGCCAGTCAAATACAGATTTTTTAACATAAAAAAAAAAAGATGAATAATTCATTTCGCAAGGTTGCTTTTAACTTTCTTATTTTGGATTTTTTTTCCCCGATGCACGGGCATGATTGCAAAGTTTTTCTTCGGAAAAAGAAGAAGAAGAAGAAAAAAAGTTTCATGTGAGTCAGCATATATTGAATTGATTTATTGGAGGGATTATTTTCCTAATAGAATCAAGGGTGTAGCTAATATTCTGACAATATTCCTGATAGCCGAGATGACTGTCAAAATCAGAGGTTTTCGGGGGATCATCATCCCGACTTTATAAATCCAATATAATTCTGTTTAATTCGTTTTTCGGTCTTTCAATTAGCTTTAAGTGAATTTCGCTAAGCTTTTGATGTATCATGATTTTTTCTTTCCTTTTTTTTTTCCTCTTCTTTTTTCCTCCTTTCTTTGATGAATGAGACGAGAACGAATTTTCATATCCGTTTTTATCTCCCGAACGTATAAAAACTATATGAAATAAAGAAGCGAGAGAAAACATACGAATGGAAAAATGGATCGTAAATTTGTGGGGTAAGGAAATGAGGAAAGCTATTTTCATCATAAACGTTCTTCAGATTTTGATAAGCGATTCCGTGAAAGAGAATTCCGTCATTGTTCAAGTAGTTTTGAAGAAGTTTCTGTCGTATGAATTTAAAAAAGATGCGGAATCATCATTTTTCCTTCTCCCTTGATTTTTTTTTTCTTTTTTCTTTTTTTTTTTTTTATTCGTTTTATTTATAAGAATTGCATCATTGTGCATGTGAACGCTTGCACGCCACCCCTTATTTAAAAAATTGTAGAGAAAAACTAAAAAGGAAAGCGAGGAGTTCTTGCAGGTGGAGATGAAAAACTGAAACTAATTTTTGACTATTTTTCACTCCCTAATTATCTGGCCTAATTGTTCGTGATGTGTCTGATGGGCTTTTATCGAAGTAGATTAGAGATTATCGAAGTAGTGTGAACGTTCAGTCTACACTACTTCGATATACTTATACGTTCACTACTTCGATATACTTATACGTTCTCATACTTGGTAATATAACCATCGCTAAGAAGAGACCGTCATCCTTAGCGACGGTTATATTATCAAGTATGAGAACGAGAATGGGCAATAAAATATGTCTGCCTCTAGCGTCAAGCACGACAAAAAGGCTCGAACTAGTACAAGAAAGCAGGGGATAAGCCATTAAATGTTAAACTGAAAACTTTCGTCATGACGATATTTTTTTCAACGACAAGTATTCAAACACTAGGAAATACTAATTGGCCCAGTCTTGTGATTCAACTTTGATTCCTGAAATAAGATCCCTAGGGAGTTTTTAAGAACTCGAATTTTACGCAGCTCTTCCCGATGAAAAATATAATAACAACGCAAGGAAAGAAAATGCCTTACTCCTCTGGATTTATTTGAGGTCTTCAAACTTCGGGGCTCAACGGGCAAACTGTTTGATTAGCAAATTTTTGTCGATTCTGTTTGCCATCCCTGACTCCTACAAGTTCAGGAAAAAACAACTACGGGAATGTTTATTTGGTCCTGAATGCCCAGGTTGTATCTTTTCAGAACAAGCAAGTCAGTGCTGTGATGTAGAAATGCTAGATAAAGACTTCGTATGCCTGAAGTGGGCCAAGTGGGACAGCAGGTAACTCTTATCAACTGCTACAGAATTAATCTGTTCCAAAATTTCGGTTACTGTGGTTCGTTTGCTCCGTAAACGCAATACGTAACATGCCTTCATCGGCCAAAATCATAAAATGGCTAAAAATGATTTTAAAATAGCATGTAAAGGCATAAATATAACTTCAAAGAGCTTCGAGATCATTTTGAATCAATGCAACTGGGTTTTTCTTTAGAAACGATTTGCTTGTTTTTATTTCATTTTCGATCGAAATAATGGAGTAAATTAACCAATGCTAATAAAGTGAAAATCCAAAATGAAAACGCAAAATAAAATGATTTATCTTTAAAGTCGAGAATTGAGAAGGAGTTAACATTGCGTCGGATCAGAACCATAAAGTTCCAAATAGGTCCCCCCAAAAAAATTGAGATTTTTATGCCAAAAGTTGTCTTTTACTTTAGGCTTATCGTCTATGAAAGGAAAATTTTTAATTTTGGTTTTTGGCTGAGATATGCGCAAAAAAGTGATTTGGAACCTTATGGCACCAACAATTTCTCAATAAGATTTCATTGTTCCTCCTCCTAAATGTAAGTGCTTGACTTTCGAATTTACATATTTGGTATCCTTTGGCCTTGCTTGAACAAATAAAAGTTAAACAAAAAATTAAAATTGGTTAGGGCTTGAATTACAGCCATTTTTGATTTAGAACCTTATGGCACTGAGTTTATTTGCGTTTGATTTCGCATCAATTTCGGTTTCCTTTCATACTAAATATTCCGTATCTTTTTTCAGAGCAATGATTTTCAAGCAAAAATTATTTTGCAGCGTCGTAATAACATAATAACTGAATTAGTACATGAAAATTTAAAAATAACTTTAAACCAATGCTTAACTTTTAAAAACGCTCTCCTGTAAAATGTACATGTTACCGATTTGGAACCCTATGGTTCTGAGGCGACGATTGGAAAAATCATGCTCACCTTACTTGTAAAATTTTCGATACTCCACCCCCTCCTCGCTCATCGAGCAAATAGAGATATAATTTTAAGGGAACGAAACGTATTCAATTGCCACCTGGACCTTTCAATTCCTCCGCTGCAGAAGACGGTTTTTTATACACCGAACTAAAGCAAGTCCCGACCAGTATCCCACACTGAATTTGCTTTTAAATAAACTACTCTTCAACGGTTTCCCACTAAAACGACTTTTTGTCCTTTATAAAACCCCGCTCACCCCAATTCAAAAATCCACTCTCTCTTTCACAAGATCGGATCATTTGTTTCCGAACTAAAAAGATAATGAAAGGCAAATTGAAAATTTTGTTGATTTACGAATTGAAACGGTGAAAAGTTTATTTTCGAAAATGTAATTAATTTTTATTCGATTTTAAAAGGTTTCCCCCCAAAAAATAAAACGATGTTTATCTAAAAATAATTAGAAATTCGTTTACAAAAAAAAAAAAACCGTAAAAAGATTTAAAAAGCTAAAAAGCACTCACTGCAAACACAAGGAAATGAAACGGTTTAATTTATTCGGTAGCTGCAGCAGCTAAAATTCATTTGTCTTATTGAACCCCCGAAAAGTCCATAAAATAAAAGAAGCATTCAATAATAAAATCGGAGGACCGTGAAAAAAAATAAAAGTCATTTTTCTAAGGAAGAGGAGAAAGAGGATAGCGCTATAATCCGTGTTAGGTTAACGAGGCAATATATACCCAATTTGTAATTGCACCCATTCGGGAAATAAAAACTTGAACAATGTCGGTTCGGCCAATGTGAGGGATAATAAGAGCTAAATCCTATCGTGAAAATGGTCAACAATAAATTTAATGTGTGATTTCTTTTCTTTACAATAAAATGTTTACAACAATAACGTCGTTAAAAATCGTAATTGTGGAAGAGGAGACGATCGTGGATGAGCAAATTGACTATACCGGTCAGTTCGTGACAATGGAAACGAGTGGAAAGCTCTCGACCATTTTTTTTTTTTTTTTTTATAAGTTTATTAACTTTTTTTTTTTTCCAGTTTGCGAGGGTGACTCACATCGACTTTGAAGCATTGATGCATTCAATGGCTTAATTCGACGCGTTGGAAATTTTTTTCATTGTTTGGGTCAAGGGAAAGTGAAAATGTATTACGGGGTTTTGAGCAAATTGAAAGTTTGGAGGATCGTGGAAGAATTTTCAAATGCAGTTTTTTAACGGGGGAGGAAAAAAACTTGTTGAAAAAATAAAAAATGATGGTAATGGTTTATTGCTATTGTTAAAATTTTTTTGGGGTTGTATGCGTACACGGGAAAAGCGGGTAAGAAAAATGTGACATTCTGTAGCGAGACCTAAACTGCGGATCTGAAAATTAAGGCAACTTCGAATGAGAAACGGCAGTGACCTTTACGTTTAAAGCTCCTAATTTAAAAAACAACAACGCAAACAGGGAAAAGCACGACTTAAAACTTTAATAAGCAGTAATTAGCTGGGACAATCGATTTGGCATTGGGAACGTTCCCACTCACTTTTACCTTACAACAATTTCAAAATTGCTGTAGGGTAAAAATGAAAAACGTAGTGAAATAACGAAACGAGATGTATGATTGGAAAGTATTATTTATCGAGCACTTTTAAAAAATGAGGATAAAGCTCTTTCAACTTCATACCCCAAGGCGGAACAACAAACCAAGACTACAAGGCCGAACTGAAGGCATATTTGCCGTATAACCCCTTGATCACAACAGCGATCCATCTGAGTGGTGGAAAAAGAAAAGCTAGAAATTCTTCAGGATCGTCACACTCGCCGAAAAACGATTCGAAATAAGGTCAAAAAAATATTCGATATTCGTTTTTGATTCTTGAAATCTGTGATGAGAACCGAATATCCGGGAATTTGGTTTTCAATTGGTAGATATAAAATAATTTTGGGTACTGAGGAGGAAGCGTTAAAAATAGCAAAAGAAGTTGTAAATGAAGAATCTGTTTCTTAATAATGTAGTAACATTATTAAGAAACAGTTTCTTAATAGGAAAGCTTCTTAATAGACAGCTTTAATTGTAATCTAAGAAAACATTTGGGGCGAGATGGTGCGCCTATGGCACAACAGGCGACTGGATGCCATAAGGTCTAATTTCGTTCGGCATTTTCGAGGTGTTTTCGACAGGCTTTTTGAACGTCCACACTGCTTCGACAATATCTACGTCCGCGCCAAATGAAGCGGCTCAATTTGCCTCGCAAAGTAATATGCTTTAAAGGACTGATCAAGATGAGACGGGTGAAGAGGCAGAGGCAGTCATCCTTAGCGACGGTTACACTACAAAGTATTAGACGTCCTAAATGAAAGATATAAATTACACAGTAAAAAATATTATGTAAATATGTTTTTAGGAGTCCACATAAATTTTTTCTGTTGTTTTTCTCCAAAAGGTAAACATAAACAGAAACAACATAAAAAATTTATGTGGACTCCTAAAAACATATTTACATAATATTTTTTACTGTGTATGAATAGCAAGCGACCAGAACAACGTTTGATCGAAATAAGTCAATTATGAAGATATGATTGACTTACTTCGACTAAAATTTATTTGTCGCCATATAAAATATACGTCCGCCATCTTGAATATTTTAAATCGGACTTTTGAATCGGGATCAGCGACTTCAATAACCCCCCCAACCCAATTAGGGTTGAGGGGGGGAAGGGGGTTATAAACATCTATTCTCTAGATGTTTTAAAAATTTCGCCCCCTTTCAACATCCCCCCCTCTTTTTCAGGGAGGAGCAATCGGAAAAAATTTTACGGCTGTGGTACCTTGTATAGGGTCATAAGACTTATCATTTTCATCCACCGTTTTATTTTTTCTCTTTCTCTATTAAGTGGGACTAAAATTCTCCGCAAGGTCAATTTTTTTTTTCTCGTGTGTGAAATAATTTTTTTTGAAGGGGGATCGAGGCGGAGGTTCGGGGGTAGCGCGAAGAAATGTTTCGGTGGGTCTAAATATTAGTTTAGAGAAACATTATTAAATTTTCTAAGTTCATTTTTACTAAAAAAAAAAAAAAAAAGATTTGAGTTTTTTTTTTAATTTTTTAGTAGAAGCGTTACTGTTATTATGGTTACAAAAAAAAGTTAAGTTAATTTATTTTTGGAGCGAGTCGTGTGAAAAAATAAGAATGAGCTTATAGATATGTGGTTCAGTGTCGAAAAGATAAAATAAGATCTAGATTCATTTAAAATATAGATTAATTTAAAAGAGTCATTCCGGTTAAGATAGCGGTTTTGGGCCAAGAGACCGATTTCGCTCAAACTTTGGGGTATGATACTATAGGGTAAGGGTAACTTGCCCCCAAATTTTCAGCTCATTACCGTTGCTTGTTTTTGCCTCAGAGTCAAATATGTGATTTTTTGAAGGTTTTAGGAAAAAATTCATAACTTTACCACAATTTAACCGATTTAAACGAACAAAGCGCAGTTCGATAGCTCATAAAATGGGCTTTAAAGGGGTGTATATGGCCCTATAAAAAATCCGTTAGCAACAATTTTTAAAAATTGAAAAAAAAAACTGTTTTTAAAATTTTTTTTCGATTTTTGAAAACACCCCCTCGCCATTTTCACATATGTTTTAAAGGGCTTTCAGAGCTTTTAAATGCTTTTTTGGAAACTAAAATCGGTTGCAGGAAACAGAAGTTATGAATTTTTTTCGATTTTTCCCCATTTATTCCCATATTGTTACATATGAAACTTGCAGTATGAAGTTTTGATGAAAACCTATAATTTACTTGTAAATTGGTCAAAAATTTATCTAGGACCATCTTATTCTTCTTTAAATTCTGCGTCGAATGCTTTTTTATTCGATTTTCTCCGACTCTAACCATATTCTCAAAAGTATCTGCCTCTTTTTCTTATTTTTCACTTTTAACAAAGATTCGAAAGAACTCATCTCCCTCAAAGTGACTTACAGCTTCCTTAAAGTAACATTTGGAATTAATTTGATACAATTAATATTTAAACAGTTACTAAATACCTTTGAAAATTGCTTTTAATCCTGTAAAAAAAAAACAGATGCCGTTAAATAAGAAATCTCTCCCTCCTTAAAAAAGATAAAACGATTTCCGTCTAGTTTGTTAGAAAACAGTTTCGGGGAAAGATAAAAAAGAAAGAAGAAAAAAAAAAAGTTTTCAAAAGTAAATTATAATTCGGTTAAGTGAAAAGAAGGAAAGTGTTAAAGAATCTCACAATCGGGTATTCGACAATCGCTCCATTGAGACTCATCTTCTTTGTTTCAAATTAAAACCTTTTTAAACGGGGATTTTATTCACAGCAATTATTTTAATTGTTTTTCGGGAAATATGAATGAATCTTTGATTCTTATACCGCTTCATACTTTTCTTTGAACGTTTTCATAAATTCTCCCCCCTGCTGGGAATTAATATTTTTCTTCCTTTTAATTCCAAAAAGAGACGATTTTCTCTCTTATTATTTAAAAAGTGAAACATCATCCCTATCGAAAAAAAAAGGAAATAATAACCATGGAATATGTTTTCTATATCAATAAAAGTTGAGCGGACTCGTTACTCCGACAGCTTTGGACAAACCATCAGTCATTTTCCTGTCATGGATTTTCATCCCTTAAAAAGGCCTGTCGTTCCGGTAAGCTCAACCAAGGCGGAACGAGCCGATTCCGTCATTTATTCCGCAAAAGCTAATTCACTCAAAGCATTCTGTTTTGGAAAGTCTGCTTTATTTTTATAAATGAAAGAAATTTCTTTTTAATCCGTGGAAAATTGATAGATTTTGAATGATAATTTTCAAGGGGGAGATTTTTCTGAGATAATTCATTTAACGCGGAAATATTTTTCTACATGAATTTCTTTTTCAATTTTATATAAATAAAAAAATCAAAATTTTGGACATAGTTGTTGCCGCATTACAAAGCGGTGCTTTAGCTTTCAGCCAGGGGTCCGAAACTTGAAAAGTTTGGCCGATGCCGATGCTAGCATCGGATTTTTTTTAATATCCAAAATCGGCCTCGGCATCGGCACTGCCAAATTGCTAGTGCTGGCATCGGCATCGGCCTCGGCCTCGAGCTCCTGCTTTTAGCCCTTTTGCTTTATGCCATTACGGAATACGTCTATCGCCCATACCTAATTAGACTATTCCGTGGTAAAAAAAAAATGTACACAAAACAGTTCGACAATAAATCACAAATCTGAACTCCATTTTTTTAAAAATCTGGTCTGGTTTTCTAGCTAGAGGCAAAAAATGAGCAAAAAAATCCGCTTAAAGTGACAAAACATCATAAGTTCTGGTTTTCGGCACATTTTTTTGCTCCAGTTGAAAACCGGACTATATAAAAAAAATGGGATTCAGAATCGTAATCTACGCAAAATTCCTAATAAAAAAATTACTTTTTTTTTTTTTAACAAAACAAAAAAAACAAAAAAACAAAAAAAAAAAAGGTTGATTTTTTTATTCTTATGGGAATTTTCCGACCTTGAAGAGCAAGTCAGGGTAGTTTCCGTCGATTGAAAAAATTGGAAAAAATTAGGGTTCATACGCACCACAAAGACAAGCTATTCCGGGGGTGCACTCATTCAAATTCGAAAATTTGCATCGTAAAAGACACCCTACTGGTTAGGTTGAACGACGCAAAACTAAAAAGTATTTTTTCTAAGGGTACAAATTCACTATGGAATTTTGGACCGACTATGGAATGTTATCAACATGTTGGTACAACTAGTTAAACCAACATGTTGTGCCAACTTGTTGGAGCAACATTCCTCACTAATTTCGGTGTAGGAGTAAACTCGGCAATAGCCGATTTGTTCGGGTGCAAATGCACTATGGAATGTTGGAACAACATGTTGGTACAACAAGTTGGACCAACATTCCACAAGTTGGTATAAAATGTTTGTCCAACTTGTTGTACCAACATGTTGGTCCGACTTTCCATAGTGAATTTGCACCCTTCGTTTGTCAAACATGGACCAACATGTTGTACCAACTTGTTGGACCAACATTCTACACTAATTTCGGCGTAGGGGTGCAAATTGACTATGGAATGTTGGATCAACATGTTGGCACAACAAGGGAATGTCGTACCAACATGTTGTATCAACATGCTGGCCCAACATTCCGTAGTGAATTTGCACCCTTATATTTTAGTTGATTATATAATTTTTTATAAGAAAAAATCGTCAACTATAGCTTGCCTAGCAAAGAAGTTAAATGAAAAAAAAAAAAAGATCGAGGAAAAAATTTATCTCCGTGTTCCAATTTATTTTGATTACTTGTAGCGATGGTCTGTTCTTCAATTATAAGAAAAAAAAAAAAAAAAAGAAAAGAAAAGCTTCATTACAAAAAAGTCTAATAATATCAGCCGTATACGTCCGCAGTTGAAAGTTGAAACACAGTATACTTGTTAAAAATGGGAAAAAATCGGGGAAGTGGAAAATAAGTAAATTATACGAAAAATAAACAAAGTCGTAAGCCAAGCCTAATATCTTATTCCAATTTCCCCTTAACTAAGAGAAAAAGGTAATCTTATTCGCCCGTTGTAAAATGATAATTTTTTCCTACAACTAAAAAAAAAAAAATATAGGAAATTCCCACCCGGCCGTTCAACTTTTCTTCCCAGGGGGAATAAACGTTGAGAACTTCGTTTACTCTCAACTGTAAATAATGAAAAGAAGTAAAAAAAAAAATTCTCTGCGCCATCCCGAAAGAAATGAGCATTTTAAATTTATTGAAAAACAAACTGAAATTCAAAAAAAAAAAAAAAAAAAAAAAAAAAAACCTTTCCGCAGAAAATCATGTGGGTTAAGAAAATTTATACGATGAAAACTTTGTCTGATACCGCAGATAAAACAGGCTTTATAGCATATGGATGACATAAGGAACGACCACGATAAAACTTTATTCCTTTACAGGGAGCAATTGTATACTTTTAATGCACATTTGCTTAAATTTATGAAGATAGGGGTGACTCTGACATTACGCTAAGTGCTCGATAATGGTTATGTCAGGTTGCTATTGTGTAATTGTGCTAAATATGCCTTGATTATTCCGACCGTCTAATTTCCCTGTGATTAGATAGTCTGGCAATTCATGTCAAATTTTAAAGGGCACTCAAGAAGACGATGATTTAGATGAAAGGGAAGGGGGGGTATAACGACAATACACATGCGCAGGTGACACGTACATAAAGATTCTCTCGAGATTACGGATTAAAAAAAAAGCTTAATTTAATTAGGTGTCAAATACTCCACGGGTAACAAAATTACATCTGGACGTTAAAAAGGAAAAGCGGAAAGGGATTTCACGAAAAACGAAGCAAACAGATTGTCAGAGGCAACAATTCGAGAAAAACCTCCCATGGGGAGGAAGAAATCTCCTACACCAGTCTGACTTTGACAAAAATCTTTGACTGAATTCAGTCGAGTCTAAAATGAGTTAATTCTGCAATTAATTAGTGTGAAATGAAAGCGGGGAAAAAAGTCACAAGTGAATAGGAAACCCTAAAATACGTTTTACTTTTTATGCTTCGTTGCTAGCGAATTCGTCACCATAACGTTGTTTAACATCACAAGGGACCATCTTATATTGATTTGGGGATGATATCGTTACTTTGTGGAGCAATGTGGGATGAATAGCTGTGACAGTTGACTGACGCTTACCGCCCTATCCGAGTTTTCTTTCCAAGCTCGCAATTCACTAATTTATTTTTTTTTTCTTTTTTTCTTTTTCTCTCCTCTCTCAAAAGGACACTTGTGAAGAACAATATTAGTGACAACATGCTTAAACAAATCTGTGTTTATTTTGGTACCGTCCCATTCGTCATCGGGGCGGATCTTTTAACAAATGTTCAAATAACAATAATTTTGTGAAGTTAAAGAATTTGTTCATTTTTTTCTTTCTCAAATTTCTACTCAGCAGACATTTACAGCTTTTACATGGTTTGAAGCTCTGTGGGAACATCACAATTTTCGAGCTTTTCGTTAGATAACTTGACTCGAGATATGGGGTTACTTTTGAACCAAGAAAAAAAAAAGTTTTTGTCGATAATAATAGATTGACCTTATGAGGTTTGAGTATTTTTGCACGTCGCCCATGATTCTAAGGTCTACCACTGTCAAAATCGCCCGTTGGGAAAAAATCCTTCGGTCAAATAAAAAAAATTTTGATGTTTGGCAAACATGTGTGTCCGAAAATTTTCGTCGTGACATTGCGACTTAGCAGCATAACATGAAAAAAAAAAAAAAAAAAATTCTCGACAAATGCGAAAGTCATCCGATAATACTTCAACTAATAACAGTTGCTATTCACGCACTCTTGTCTCGCCGAAAACGCATAAAAAATAATATCACCTATTCAATAATAATCATGTCATTTGAATTTATGGCAAAATGTGGAACAAATATAACCAATAGAAATACACGCTAATCATCAATTACACGGACGTAGAATTCAAAGCATATCAAATTTCACGACAGTTTGATTAGTCTACTGAAACGTAAGGGGTCACATCTAGGATTGACCTTTTCCTCTTTTTTTTTTTCTTTCTTTTCCTTCACCCATCGACTATTCTTAAAAGGTTCATTATTCTTCAAAGCTTTTTATGACTCAAAATCAAGCTTAACACTTATCCTATCATCTTTACTGGTCGTTAATGAACTTTTTACGCTCTTTTCCTTTAGTTAAGGGGCTGTTTTTATGACTTTGCCTAAGATTTCCGGGACCTCTTCAAACTTTTTTTTTTTTTTTTTTAAAGACGTTGAACCTAAGTAAACATTTACAAACCCGGATCAATTTATTATGATACATATACCTGATCTTTTTCTTTTTTTGTGACAATAGATTTAAAATAAAAAATTGAGCTTGGGGTCGTGGGATGAGGAACTTGATTGAAAGGACTTATCATACCCTTTATGTTGCATAAGTATGCTTATGACAGTTATCACGACTAGGTAGACGATTACAGGTAGGCATTTTTTTGCATTGGTGGAAAGGGACGATAAATACAACATCCACACGAGATATGATTTAAAAAAATCAGACACATAAATTAAATGTCACAATAGTGGCCAAAACGGTTTGGGAATAGTAGATTACATATCAAGTGTGCAGGTGGCGTATTGCAGGCCGTAACCCAGTCGAGGCCTGCAAGCCACCTGCATGCCTGATATGTAATCCACTTTTCATTACGAGGGCGGGAAACGAATTTTTTCGTTTGTTGAAGCGGGAGGGAAACCTCCCGCTGTGATGAAAAAGAGTATTTATTTCCAGCCTGGTGTGTTCGAAGATAGTTTAAGAGTTACGGTAAGACAGGTCGAGAAGGCTGCAGAAGAATCATAAGTCAGTTAGTTCAAATTTTTGCAAACCTAATTTTTTTAGAACTATTAATAGTTCTAAAAAAATTAGGTGCGATTATGATCGACAAATATACGCAAAAATGACTATCTAAGTCAGAAAGTTTTAATTCTGTACCTCAGTGCAGAACTAGACCAAGTCCATTCAAGGATTGCAACTTCTTATTTCAAACCCGACTTTACAAAAGGTATACAAACTCGAAGGTTGGCAGTTCTGATTTTATGTCTTCTGCTAGCAAGTTTATTTTGTTAACAAAGTAGAAAAGTTAACTCACAGAAGACATTAATTTGAGTTGGCATACCTTGTACATGCTTTGTAAAGTCACGTTTGAAATAAGAAGTTGCAATTCTTCCATGGACTTGGTCTACTTCTGTACTGAGGTACAGAATTAAATATGGCCGTTGGTTATGGGCAAACAATTTTTAGCTGCCATCTTTAATTTTCAAATTCAATCTTTCTGACTCTGAAATATGTGTATGTGCTCGTGATCTCACAGCAGAAAATATTCATGAATCTGAACGTCTACATAAAAAGGGACCTGCTAAAAGTGGCTGAAAGTACCCAAATTAATGGCCTAAAGTAACCAAAATGCGCAAATTTGAGCCGAACCCTTACGGTAAGAAAAGCCTGGAGAAAGCGAAATTATTGACAAACCTAAAGAAACGGAAATTGAAGAAAATTTTGAACCATCGGAAAGCGAAAAAGAAAAGTCAGAATCATCAGACAGCGAAAAAGAAAAGTCAGAATCATCAGACAGCGAAAAAGAAAATTCAGAATCATCAGACAGCGAAAAAGAAAAGTCAGAATCATCAGATAGCGAAAAAGAAAAGTCAGAATAATTTACCCCCTCACTAGGTCCTATTGATGGGTGAAAGTCCAAAAAAAAAAATTAATTTTGGGCACAACCCTTACGGTAACCCGGTGGCAGCCTTTTCACAGAAAGTGTATGTAGCTTCTTTTTTTTACATGTGAATTATGTTACTTTTAACATAAAATTTTTTGAAGCTCTCAAGTGAAAGTCTGCATTGAATTCGTCCCCATTCATCCCCGCGTACATAATTTTGCCCCAACATCTTTACCTCTACCAACTATCCTTCTATAAGCAAGACTATTAGAAGCAAAAACTTGTTGCTGAAACAGTGTAGTTGTACAATGTGACCTATTTCCGGTTTCTTTGACTCTTCTTGAAACCCCTGCAGCTCCTGAAATGAATCAGATTAAATTTCGAAACATACAAAGCCCAATGTCTTTTGAATCGTGTGTGAGGACACTCACGATGCCAAGGACAAACATCATATTAGATTGAAACACGAAGCATTTTTTCAAAAAAAATGTTTTATGATATTTGGATGAAAACACTTGAGGATTTGAATACGAATATTACAATTTATGACATAACTTTACCTGTCGTCTCAAGTGGGAATAAATTTTAATTCATAGATAGTTCCGCGCACATATACAAAACAAAATACCGAAATCCTTAGGAAGGATGATAAAAAAAAAAAAAAAAATGGTTATGATTCGAAATGTCAATCGTACCTCATAGCACAAGTGTTTCTGACAATACGAATTCGGGAATGGGGACGAATTCAATGCAGACGTTCACTTGAGAGCTTCAAAAGCCCTTTTTTTTAATTTAACATTTTCTATTTCTTTCGAGATCACTTGAAAACGTGATTCGATCGTGTGATTTTTTATTTGATAAAAAAAAAAAAAAAAATCGTAGATATGTATTACAATCGATCATCTGCGGTGTCGATTACAATTTACTAGGGGATTTTCAAGACGAAATAAAATAAAAAAAAAGAATTTTCCACGAGTTCGTTAAAAATATATCAAGCAAGTAATCTTCTTTTCTTCCTCCTTTTTTTTTTCTTCCTTTGTTTTTTAATCGCCTTGGAGCAGTCTCCTTTTCCCACTTCCATTTCTCGCCTCCCACTCACTTTTCCTTTGGTTAAATTTAAATCGTCTTGATCTTTTTTGTCCCTTCCTCTCCTTAATACATTCAGAAAACAATTATAAAATCCGTGTTCGGGTGTCTCACGGATTTTCTCCCTACTTTATATTTTTTAATTTACTGATTACACCGATTTCCTTTTTTTTTTTTTTTTTTTTTTTTTTCTTTCTTTCTTTTTTACTTTTCTAAAAACGCTTTCGGGGGATTTCCCGAATCCCTCTCTTCTTTTTTTTTTAAATTCATTATTCCTTTTTCCATTTCATCAAAATAATCGTAAAAACTTTTTTTTTTGTACCCACAGCAGTAAAACCGCATGTGTTAAAAATGCTGATATTACTTATTTTTATTGGCGTTGAAAGGAAAGAAAAAGAAAGCCTATGCAGATTTCGAGTTATTGTTTTTTTTTTCTTTTATCTCCGTGTAAGTGAATTAAAGTCGGATGCTATGCATAGAGAAATTCATCGCAGAAGAAAAAAAAAAAAAAAGAAAGAAAAAAAACTGACATAAACAAAGAAGTCTTTTTCATTACCATAATCGTAATTTTTTTTTATGGGTAAATGTTTGGTTGTTTTTTTTTTCTTCGGTATTAAATTTTAGGGGTGTGTTTCCTTTTTTGTTAAAAAAAAAAAAAAAAAGAAGTGAGGTCGCTCCCGTTTCGAAATTAGTCAAGTATGGTAAACAATGACGTATAACACATGCTTTCGCAAATAATCACTCCAATTTTTGTTTATTTAATGGACGGATGTCCTATAAATGACAGCTAGACGTTAATCGTAAAAACGAAAGAAAAGAGAGAAGGAGACAACAACAAAAAAAATATGACGCAATAAAGTTAATGATATCGTTTTTATTTCTGGTGGTTAAATATGTCCTAATAGTGGGATCATTGATTTGATTGAGGTGGGTTACGTCGGGATCAACATCACGCAAGTGACTCTTTTTTTTTTTCTGTGTGGTTTTAAGGGAGAAAAATGGAGGAATTATAGAAAATGTAATCAAGCGTATGAAAACATAATGCTTTGAAAGATCAATTTTTTTTTTAACGCGATTACGTACAATTCCGTTTAGACACGATTTGGCTTTAAGAAAACTTTTTAAACAGGATTGGCGTTAAGCGAAAAAGGCTCACGTTACCTACTGCCCCCCCTCCCCCTTTGTAGGAAAAAAATTTAAAGCTTGCCAACGGTCGGGCGTCGCAAAACGATGGAAGAAAATTTATTTTCATCACACTGGTCGGAAAATGGACTTTTCCGCCCAGGGTGATGTGAGTCTGTGAGTCTCAAGAAGAATCAGAAGAACCTTTAGAGTAGGGTGGGTCGAAAAAAAATTTTTTTTTATTTCAACTTGTAATACCGCACAAAATACTTCATTTGGCGTCAGAATAACGTATGTATGACCTCAGCCCGATCGGACAATATTTTGAGGTTCCCTAATGCATTTACATGCTAAAAACCGAAATTTTGGATATTTTCTCGGCCAAAAAATTTTTCCAACATGGAAAGTAACCGAAACAGGATTTAAATCGAAGCTTGACCTTCGTAACATACGGCGCGACTGTAAAAAGAAAAGTTCCTGATGTGTTCTTTTCTACAGGTTGGTCTAAGTGCTTAAATAGCTTTGTTTTTTGTCTTGGGTCGCCTGCAAAATCCATGAAAATTTTTGTATCGAGCTGAAAATCGTAGGGGAACTACCCATAGGTTAATTTATCAGATTTAACACGATTTTTTTAAATCCGAATTTTCCCGGCAAAATGGCGGCATTAAAACATTGATTTTAAGAGCTAAAATTTTAAAAATTTAAGTTTTTTGATGAATAATTCTGCTAAAACGGAACCAGAATTTTTTTTTCTGTTTTTTCTACTTCCGGCGATCAAAACAAGTGTGTTAAATGTTCTTCAAGTCATTTTTTTAATCTCTCGAAATATTTTACAAATATTTAACAAATGATTTGAAGAACATTTAAACACACTTGTTTTGATCGCCGGAAGTAGAAAAAACAGAAAAAAAAATTCTGGTTCCGTTTTAGCAGAATTATTCATCAAAAAACTTAAATTTTTAAAATTTTAGCTCTTAAAATCAATGTTTTAATGCCGCCATTTTGCCGGAAAAATTCGGATTTAAAAAAATCGTGTTAAATCTGATAAATTAACCCTATGGGTAGTTCCCCTACGATTTTCAGCTCGATACAAAAATTTTCATGGATTTTGCAGGCGACCCAAGACAAAAAACAAAGCTGTTTAAGCACTTAGACCAACCTGTAGAAAAGAACACATCAGGAACTTTTCTTTTTACAGTCGCGCCGTATGTTACGAAGGTCAAGCTTCGATTTAAATCCTGTTTCGGTTACTTTCCATGTTGGAAAAATTTTTTGGCCGAGAAAATATCCAAAATTTCGGTTTTTAGCATGTAAATGCATTAGGGAACCTCAAAATATTGTCCGATCGGGCTGAGGTCATACATACGTTATTCTGACGCCAAATGAAGTATTTTGTGCGGTATTACAAGTTAAAATAAAAATAAAAATTTTTTTCGACCCACCCTACTTTAGAGTCCGAAGACGAAGCAGAAGGACCTTCAGAGTCCGAAGACGAATCAGAAGGACCTTTAAAGTCCTAAAACGAACCGTTACAAAAATGAGAAAAAGATTTCCAATCCGCCTTCTTGAAGAAAAATATCTTACAAATCAGGCAAGGAGGAGCCTTGCAGGCCTCGACTGGCTATGGCCCGAACGACGTGAACCCCAGTCTCGGCCTGCAATATGCCAGCTCCATACCTGATATGTAATATTGTATTCCTCTTCAGGATCAGGCAATAAAGGAACTCAAGTTTATTTATTGAGACATAAGATAAGTTAATTCTGTAACTCAGTGCAGAACTGCACCAAGCCCATACAAGGATTGCAACTTCTTATTTCAAACCCAACTTTACAAAGCATATACAACCATTGCTAACTGAAATAAATGTCTTCTGCGAGTTAAATTTTCTGCTTTGTCGGCTTTGCAAACAAAATAAACTTGGTAGCAGAAGGCATAAAATCAGCACTGCCAACCGTTCAGCCTGTATACCTTTTGTAAAGTCGGGTTTGAAATAAGAAGTTGCAGTCAGTGAATGGACTTGGTGTACTTCTGCACTGAGCTGCAGAATTAATGGATCCTGATTTGGACAATATCGTCAACAAAAGTATCTTTAACAGGGAAAGGTACCCTAAAAATGTATTTTTTGAAAATCGGCGGTCTGAACACCTCTAGGTAGGTGCAAATAAGAAACAAAAAAAAAAAAAAAAGAAGGAATCCGGTTCAACCTTTTTTTTTTTTGTCGCTTTTAAATGGAATTACTCCCCCCTTGTATCGCAGAAAACATGAAAACAGTTCCCGAAAAATGTGGCGAACGGAAGACGGAAGACATCGGTGTTAATTCCACACCACCGCCAACCCCTGGTTTCGGCAAAGAAAAATGGATCGGAAAACGGATTCGAAAATACATTTCGAACGAGACTGCTGCAAGCAGGAAAGGTCCACTGTAACCTCCCATTTTTTCAAAAAATCGAATTAAAGGGTCAAAATTTTTAGAGGTTCTCTTCGGGAAATCCAATATGCGGTAATTCTTCCTTAGACAAAAAAACGAGACTAAAAGTAAAAACCGTGAAAACGGTCAACTTATATGCAATAACAAAAAATGAGATCGGTGAACCGATCAAAGTGCTTTATCGACTATTTAAATAATTCTCAAAAATATCGTTAGTTTTTCGATCAGAGGTCCACCAAAACCGCAGTACGGGCACAAGGAATCCGAATTTCTGAAAAATTATTTCATATTCGGAATCCTCTACCCCGAAAATATTTTCAAAAATACGCTTATTTTTTCGTTAGCTCAAACGTCATATTGTGACGTTTCAAAAATTGGAGATATCGTTTTTTAGGCCTATACCCATACTTATAGTCCTGCTCACCGTTTTTCAACCACTCTATAGAATTTTACCAAATTTCAATGGTAGTGTATATTGATGAATATCTACTACAGTACGAAAATTTGCCTCAATCAGTAGCTGCGTTTTCGATTTATAGTCCAAAAATACTTTTAAAATTGCCACTCACTGCTTCCGATTCGCTAAACCGATTTGGCTCAAAAACTAATCAGCAGCTACATTTCATTAGAAGTTGCTACCCACCAAAAATCATCGAGATCAGTTCTTTCGTTTTTCTGCTTTTCGACGGACGTCCATTTTTATTTCACTCATACGGTCATACGGTCATACACACATCCATCCACCATCCTAATTTTGATTTTTTCGGCATCAGGGGACCTTAAAATGTGTAAATATACCGATAACTGAAAATCTGAAATTTGTGCTAAATGCAATATTATTATTATTATTATTATTTATTCTCCCTGCGGTCGATAAAGCAAAAAGTACTGTGTATGTGCTAAGACCATCCCGGGCAAAATCTCAATCAAATAAACACGACTACCGGTTTTTAATTAAACGTATATGGAAAAGGTACAAGCTCAATGTTCGAAAAATTTATTTAAAACTACTCGACCCTGTGATTATTAAATTATTTGTAGAACTCGTGTCTGGTTTAATTATTACATTTAAACCCTTCGAATTGACAGAATTCTTGCCATTAACTCTTTATCCAAGAGGAAAAAAAGAAGAAAAAAAAAATATCAGTATGATAATTGCATTTCAGTCTGGCAAATCTCTCCCGTCAAAACAGCACTTCAGATCCCTGTGAAAACACCTTCAAAGTAATTATATCATTATGAGTTATAATCCCGAAATAATCAACCATCTTTTTTTTTTTCTCTCTCTCTCTCTCTCTCTCTCTCCTCTTTCTGTGAGCAAACAATCTTATAAAAATTACACTTTCCTGACAAAGTAATTACAAACAACGTAGTTTTTTTTTCGAGCACGGATATATTTATTTATTTAACGCAGATGTTTCGAATTCATCTTCAAAAAAACCGAAAACAAAATTTAGGGGTCTATGATCTTTTGATTCGAGATA
The DNA here is from genome assembly GCA_037577465.1 of Liposcelis bostrychophila. Taxonomy (NCBI): domain Eukaryota; kingdom Metazoa; phylum Arthropoda; class Insecta; order Psocodea; family Liposcelididae; genus Liposcelis; species Liposcelis bostrychophila. The sequence continues at coordinate 13,964,972 of CM075210.1, forward strand.
TCGATAACGTCACAGGAACATAAAACTCAAGATATTTTTATCGTCTATCAGAATCTGGTTGATTTTTCAACGTGTCATCCAGTGACTATGTAATTTTTTTTTACGGTTTTATTTTATCAAAAAAAAAAAAAAAAAAAAACCGTGCGAGCGTTGTACGAGTATATGCTTGAGTTTCTAATTTTTTGTTTTCAAAACTGAGTGTCAAATTTTATCCCCGTTGACAGCCGGAGAAAGAAGCAAATGGCCCGATTTACTGTTAACGGGCATACTAAAATAATCTTTCATAAGAACTGGACAGTGACGAATCTATAGATTGACCAAGTCCAATGCAAAAGGCGGCAAGGACGCAGACGTGTCATGACATCGACACTGACTTATGGCCGCACAATTTGTAATTCAGCTCAACTTTATACCGATTATTCAAACGTCGGATTTGGTTAATGGCCCGATGCGACACCTTTTGATTTGCCGGAAAAAGAAAAATATGATAAAAATTTTCGGAGAGAACAGAGGAAGAAGAAAAAAAAAGGGGTGAAACTTTTTAAATTATGATATTTCGAAAAACTTTCCTCATATGTCAAGTTTAGGGGGAGGAAGAATAAAGAAAAATGTCACATGTATATGTAGACAGCTGGATTTTCTTTTTATTGAATTTAAAATAAGTGAAAGTTAAATTTTGTTTTTATTTTTTTTTTATTTTGTTTTGCTTGGGATGATTAATATTGTTTAACGGTTCTCATACTGGAGATCAAATGTTGTGTCATCCTAATGAATGAATCATCATATTAACATGTTCATACCTGGTAGACGGTTTTATGCCAGACTTGAATCAGCACGCACGGTTATAGTAAACCCGTAACAAAGGGTGAATCATTCCCCCTTCAGGTATAAGGCGCCAAACAGACAACAACATGACTCAGATTTTGTCTAAAATAAAGAAAAAAGTGATCTCCTCTCTTTATGATTATGTAATGCGGCATATATACAGTATATCTCTTTTTCAAAAAAGAACATTGACTTCCAAGGGAATTAAGTCGTGTTCCAGACGGACGCCATTAGCACCGGCGAAAATTTTAATAAAAATTTCAGGAGTTAATATATTGTCAATAAAAAGTGACATCAAGTCTAAGTTCGCAGATCTCCCATGCATTTTTTTTTATTAATTTTACGCCTTTATGCAATTATGATTTGTGATGTTCAAGAGATAGGGTCCTATTAAAGAGTTTGTCACACCTTTGTGATTTTACCGCCGATTCGATGTTTATAATGCAGTTCTCATACATTATTTTTTTTCTTTTAATTTTTTTTTGCACGAAGTTGTAAAAACATTCCTGGTCTGTTTCTACTATATACTTTTCAAATTTATTATACTCGACATACATAAAGAGATCTTGCAGCAATTTAATGTATAACTAACATGGAAAATAATTAGGCAAATAAAAATATAAGGCAATAGCAGCTGAGATCCTTCACATAGAAAAGGACATACGTACTCATTGGGGGGAAAAAAAAGAAAAAAAAAAAGCAAGTCCTTGCAGGACTTGGACAGGACTTGGACAGATGTTTGGCCACCTCAGAGTATGTTTTAAGCTTTTTTCCCTGGCCGACAATTGGAAGAGAAAAAATATTTAATAAGGGAAAGCTCAGTCCTTTTAGCTGAGAGAAAGGGTACTAAGAGTATAACATGGCTCCAGTTGTGTAGCGGAGAATCCGGGGCCATGGTGCGAAAATTTTGAAAATAAAAAGATTTCCCAAGTTTTTTTTTTTTTTTGAGAATGTCGAGGGCAAAATTTCAACATTATTTACGACTTTTTTAAAATTTTATAGTAATTAAAACAAAATTTTGGGGCCCTTTTTTGAGGCCCCAAAAAAGGAATGAGTGTGAAGTCAGTTTTTTTAAACATATTTTTTTTAAAAATTCAGAATTCAGAATTCTGAAATTCCTTAAAAAAGGAATGAGAATGTCGAGGGCAAAATTTCAACATTATTTACGACTTTGGGGTAGTACATAAATTACGTAAGCACATTTAGGGGGGAAGGGGGTCCAGGTTTGACATCTTACCCATAAGCTAAACATAGGCGAAATGGGATAAAGCGTGAAAAAAGGGCCTAACCCATGCTTACGTAATTTATGTACGACCCCTTTTTTAAAATTTTATAGTAATTAAAACAAAATTTTGGGGCCCTTTTTTGGGGCCAGGCCGCTTTTGGTGAGTATTACATTGCTAATTTTCTTCAACATTTCAGAGTATTCTTTTAAACTTGGACTAAGGACAATAAAATCTGGCACAAACAAGAGGACTATCCAACAAGGAGAATTTCTGCACTTACAAAAAAAACGACTTGAAATATGTATTTAATTGAGTGACTCAAATCAATACCGCCATATTCATGGTGTAATGAAACTTCCACCTGAAAGAATTTTTCACTCTGAATTTCGTACGTCAGAGCCAAAAGATTCAATTTGCAAATATGCCCGCATTCAATATGCCCGCTAAACGTTGTTTACCCATAACAAACAGCCATCTTGAATTTGCATATTGAACTTTTTGGCTCTGACGTACAGAATTATATTGTCAAATTTTGTGTGGTCCATCTACCGGTATCTTAGTTTTAATTAGGTTTCCTAGTAAAAAAAAAAAATTGAAATAGAAGACGTAATTTTTTTAAAAAATAATTACTCCTCGAAAATGCTTTATTTCGAAAAAGTAAAAGACTTTCTTTCTGTAGAGAAAAAAGAAAATTTTTTATTTTTATGAAAAGACGTAGGAAGGACGAACGAAAACCAACCCTTACACATAGTAATAGGAATCAGGCAACGTCCAACAACCAAGCTGCCCAGGATTTTATAAATTATTTACTATCATATGATAAGCCTGTCGTATTGGTTGGTGATCATTTTAAAAGATTGAACTCCCCGAGGATTGTCAAGTAGCTGGAAGAAACCGGATTTTATTTGGATTTTCAAAAAATTGTTTACGGTATTTGTGTTATGGTCTCGCTAATCGGAAAAGAAGAAGAGAGTAAAAAGCAAGAAGAGTGTCCAAAAAATTTTTAAAAGGCACTAAATTTGAACATCTCCTAAAAGGTTCACACAATGCCGTCATTGACTGCAAAATCTTGGAAGCTCTGTTACAGCATTTCAAAATCACTGAAGAAATTTTATTAGAAAATATCGTAGGATATTTCCATTTGGAAAGGGGAAAAGCTGAAAAGTTGGACTTAAAAAATTATAAAGTACAGTTACAAGAATTTCAATCGGTTATATCTAAAACTATGCTAACGAGTTTGGCAAAAGGCAAACAGAGTACCGATTTTTTGAGTAAGGCATATTTATCAGGTTGGCCGGGAGCCGTAAAAGTGATTTTCGGAGAAAGCATCAATGGGAAGTCTCGGGTGACCACCAATAAAAAATCATTAAGTTTGTTTTTTCTGTGCACCGAGAAAAAAGTGCTTAAAATTTGCTCTTAATTTTAAGTCATTGACTTTGCTCTAGCCCAAATGTCAAAGATGTTAAAAATAACTCAAAATGGCTTAAAATTTTAAAGCATAGACGAAAAGTTTTAAATTATTAAAGTAAGATTTTAAGCAATTTTGAGTTATTTTTAACATCTTTGACATTTGGGCTAGAGCAAAGTCAATGACTTAAAATTAAGAGCAAATTCTAAGCACTTTTTTCTCGGTGTGCGGATCTTATATACTTAATGTATTTTGAAGGAAACTTTAGCCGAAAATAGAAAGAAAAATACATAAGAAAAAATCCGAAAAAAAAAATGCAGTTGGTATAGAGTATATGTTCAAGAATCGATATGCTTAAAATTAAAAAATTCTATCGACACACGATTGACTCGTAAACTACTTTAAATGAAAACTCGAAAGTTATTCGAAAAACATTTTAATCTTTATGTTTTGATTTTTAATATTTGCGAAAAAACTTTCGAGTTTTCGTTTAAATATCATTTTCGCCAAAAGTTATTTTGATTCCCTACCACTTTTCCTAAAAAAATAAATTCCTAATCCATTTTTCCTAAAACTTTTGGTTTCTAAAATTTTCTTCCTAACTTTTTTTATTTCCTAATTTTTAATTTTCCTAAAATTTTTTGATTTTTAAAAAAATATTTCCTAAAACGAATATTTTTCCTCATTTTTTTTTTAAATCCCTAAAATATTTCTTCAAAAAATATAGGAAAAATATTGATTATAGGAAATTTTGTTTTAGGAATCAAAAAATTTTGGGAAAATTGAAAATTAGGAAAAAAAATTTTGGAACCAAAATGTTTAGGAAAAATGGTCAGGAAAGCTTTATTTTTGATCTCGTGGCAAACGTTTAGTTTCTCAGAAAATTTCTTCATCCTTTGACTTATAGTATTTTTTTTTTCTAACTAAATGGAGATTTTTTTTATCACCTATTTCCATTTAAATCTTTTTCTACTTTTTTCAAAGTCAAGTATGTCAGATGATAAATTTAATGTTAACGAAAGATGAGTATTTTAAAAAAAACATAAAGATGCAAGAAAATCCGGAAAAGGAAAATAACAAGCGAAAGATAGAATCAAATACAGGAACGTTCCTCAAGAACACGGTGATGAACATTGTTATAGTTTTTACCCTCAGAGTATTGTTCAACTGTTCGGCAAAACCTACCTTTGCAAGGGAGGATGAAAAAATCTGTGTCTGAATAGAAATATCGGATACCACCGTGAGTCATTGTCAATATTGGTCCAATATGACACATAATTTATTTCTCCTTAGAACACCTCGACTGTTTGAAGAATCCTCCTACTTCTTTTGATAAAAAGTTTTGTCCGACGCATTAGTGGGCGTTCTTGGTTTTTTTTTTTTTTTCCTTCTTTACAATATTTTATTATTTGGGTCGGAACGTTTAATTAACTTATTACATTTTTCTGAAAAATACAAAGTTTGCGCACTATATTCGCCGTATTTAGTCCATCGAAATCTGACAAAATTTATTTAAGTTGTCTGGTCGTCTTTTGTGGTTTTGCCGAAAACGCTTTATCCGTACGAAAAAGATGTATAAATTGTATAAAAAATTGAAAATACGTAAAAAAATGCATAAACTATGTATAAACAGTTTATTTTTTAACCGGAAAATTTTTTTTCATCCTTCAATATAACTATGCTATATTATTAAAATGAATAATTAATAATTAATTAATTAATTACAACGATGGTCGGCGATTTTCATTGCGGAATCGGAAGTTATATAAACAAGCAAAAAATAATTTTAGAGTCTCACGGCATTCTTGGAAAATTTGGGAATTTCGGCAATCACGCTGGGAAAAGCTGCTACAGCATAAAGGGGCAAAATACATTCTGGGAGGGCTTCACCCCGTCATTTATCTAGGTCAATTTGAACGTCATTTGAGAATTAAAGCGCACACTTTTCAAATTTTTCAAAAATATATTTTTTTCTCGTCTGAACTACTTCTCGGTCTATTAAATCAAAAAAAAAAAAAAAAAAAAATTTGTCGTTTATGTATCCCTTTCAGAATCATTACACATTAAATAAAAATTAATTGATATTGACTCATTCGCCTCTGAATCAGTCTTTCACTTCCTCCAGGGCATTTCATGCATATTTCAAGGATCGAAAGAAATGAAAAAAAAAAAAAAAAACTGATTCATCTTCCAAAAACAAATTTTTATCTTTTTTTACTTTTGGGAAACGAAAACGATTAGAATTGGAATATTGTGTTGTAAAACAGTGACATGAGACCGTAATAGACCAATATTTCACCGCGCACTTGCTCGTCTGGAACTAATGCCACCCTTAAAACGATTTATAGCTCCGAAAAAGAGGAAGAATAAGAGGAGGAAGAGAAAAAAAAAAAAAGGATAATTTCCACATTTACAATTCTTAACTTTGTTTCTATTATCTCTCTTCATTCGAAAAGGTTGACTGAGTTTTCACAAAATATTCCGCCCTCGAAAAGAGGCCACCCTGGTTTGCAGACAGGTGAAAAAAAAAATTGTTATTATCTAATTTCGGTTCACTTTGTGACTCATCGACACGTTTCGGATTTTGTTCGCCGCCGGTTTGAATGACAACTTATTTTCAAAATTTTAGAAAAATAAAAAGATGTATACCACTTATGTCGGTTAAAAAAAAAAAAAAGCGACGTACCTATAATTTATTTATCTTTTTGTTTATTTACTTTTTTGACGTTCCGAATTGAAATGATGCAGCAAGATTTTTTTTTTTTTCTTTTTTTTTGTACACCGAAAATAAACTTTTTTCTTTCTTTGACGCGTAACTGATTAGCCGCTTATGCAGGACCAGCGTCGCCAGCCTTAAACGGATTAAATCAATCGCGCCAAATATGGTTTCAGAAAAAAAAAACTACAAAGAAAAAAAAAAAAAAAAAAAAAAAAAGAACCTTAAAAAAGAAAAAAAAATTTGAAACCCATCTCAGCTAAAAAATGATTTGGGGGATTTTTGAGCCCTTGCACTTTCTGCCGTATCAAATGATAAGCCCGTTTAAGAGTCGAATTGTACGCTAGCAGCAAAAAAAAAAAGATTATTTTTTTGTATTTTTGAAAATACTTAATGGGGGGACAGGGAAGCTTCTGTCGTTCTCATTTCGGCAAAAAGTTTTCAGTTTTCAAAGGGGGTCCTTTTCCGCAACGGAACGTGATTCTTTGAAAACTTCTGTAACCAAAGTATGTTAATTGTTGCCAACTTCAACGAAGTCAAAAGGTGTGTTTATGGCCTATGATCATTGATCACTCCTCCGAAAATTGAACAGGAGAGCTAATATTATATAGGGGTCTCTTAAGACCCCCTCCTATGGAAGGATTTGGACGAGCAGTCTGAAATAGTCGGGAGAGACTCGAACATCCGATATCCCGTTTTTCCGAATTCTGCTCTACCACTGAGCTACATCAGCTCTGATGAATCTCTGCTGAACTTGGGTTACATAAGGTGGTAAGAAAATTAACTTAACATGATCTACATATGCAAAGTATGAGACGACCTTATGAGCATCTCAACCATCTCATGTTTAGCTTATGGAGCTGTTAAAAATGATTAGAAAATTATATAAACCTTTATTATTATTTTTTTTTAAATTGATTTGCAAGAAATCATTAATTTTTTCGGGGGTTGCAAACCGCCTCTACAGTCACCTTATCCATATGGATACATTATGGGTTCTCTGTAAATCAAATCTGGAAAAATCAAATTATAAATTTTTGGCGAAAACGTAAATCCTATGTTTAGCTTATGGGAGTATTATCACTTAATTAGAATATCAATTAATGTCATTAAAATTATATTTTTGATACTAATGCAAATAAATAAATTACAAAGTATTGTGATATTTCCCAAATTAAAAATTGTGGGCTGACATGTTTATCATATGACGAATTTCTCCTATATTAATATCAAAATCCGAATTTGTGCCTATATTAATATCAAAATTTGTAGCTTATGAAATTTTTTTGTCATATTTCGCTTCTGAAAGTTTGATTTTAACTTAGCTCAGCTCCATAAGAAGTATGGCCTCCCATACTTAGCTTATGGAGCTGAGCTAAGTTAAAATCAAACTTTCAGAAGCGAAATATGACAAAAAAATTTCATAAGCTATAAATTTTGATATTAATATAGGCACAAATTAAGCCATAACTCAGTCGACTGTCTGTGCGTCCGTCCGTCCCTGCCGCTCTAACTTACTTCACCGTAAGTCTGCTTTGAAAACACCGCCCATGTAAGCGGAAATAATTTATCTCCATTTTGTAAACAGCTCAAGCTGAACCGTCGTTGACAAAAAATAAACATCAGAAAGTACCGCTTGTTTACAAAATGGAATACGTTATTTTCGCTTATATGGGCAGAACAGCTCGAATAGAAAATTATTGAAAAATCCCAAAAATCAGAAGTAAGCTATAGTTTACGGGTGGAATTACAGTGAGGTGGCTTACAGCGGCAGGGCTGTTTTCATATTTTGTGCCTTTATGGAAGAAGTAATTTTAGACGAGTGAATTTTTGAGAGTAGATGAGTGAGAGGAGTTATAAAGAAAAGAATTTTTGAGAATGAATTTACAGAGTGTCGTAAGAATCGAAGAGTAACATTTATAGCTTGTTTTTTTCTTAATGATAAGGCGTTGGTTACATTACTCGAAAATTTTTGTTCGAAGAGTTTCAAAAATTTTTTCTCAATGAAAGTGTTTACACTTTTCGAACATATGTTCGAAAAGTTTCGATGATGTTCGATATGTTTGATGATGTCTGATGATGTTTGACGTTATTTTTGGGGTTGTATTATATTTTTTAAATAATGGGAAAATACATATATCATCGGCCGAGTACCCATATTAATATAATACCACCCCAAAAATAACGTCAAACATCATCAAACATTTCGAACATCATTGAAACTTTTCGAACATGTTCGGAAAGTGTAAACACTTTCATCGAGAAAAAATTTTTGAAACTCTTCGAACAAAAATGTTCGAGTAATGTAACCAACGCCTAAGTTTATTTTTGATATTTTAAAACATTGGCTGTGATTTCAAATTAAAGTTCCTATATCGCACCTTTAAACTTATATTTTTATATAAATAATTTTTCAAATAAATCTCTTTTTTATAAAACATCTATTCTTTTTTTATTTTGTTTATGTACAAAAATATTGGCAAGATCAAAACTAGTGATGAGCACAAGATATTGCAGAAGACTCTGAGATTTGTTACCTTGATTTTACTGCATTTTAAGGTAAAAGCACCAATTATTGACCAGGCACCAATTACTGACCAGTCCATAAGCTAAACACGATTTCCTTTTATGGTATACGTGTTTAGCTTATGGACTGGTCAGTAATTGGTGCCTGGTCAATAATTGGTGCTTTTACCTTATACTTCAACTGTAAGTTTTTAGCGATTTTTGTGAGATTTCATTAATAACATTTTTTTTCATAAGCTAAACATAGGCGGCCAAATAATTTTTTAGCTTTTCTAACTGCCACTACGGATCATACTGTATCAAAATATTGCCAAAAAAGACCAAACAGAATCTACGCCCCTAATTCTTCAAGGAAAAAATAGGCTTCCGACAGCAAAAGGTTAAAATTTATCATCTTGCTTGAATTTGTTTCCCTTCTTTACAATCTGTTTTTCATTATCTTCTTTTCTACAATATACACGGTAAAAAATTATCTGTTAATATGATAAAAACGGTCCACCAATTTTGTATGTTAACGGTAATCTGTTAAATTTTTAACAGATTCATATGTCAATTTAACAGATTTCAAATATGTTATTTTGTTTTTTATGCCATTGAATTTTTCGGCAAATTTCAGAATATTAATTTCTGAAAAAAAATTTTACAGAACTGCAGTATGTTAAATTGACATATAGAAATTGGTGGACCGTTTTGAACAGACAAAATATGTTGATTTTACAGATAATTTTTTACCGTGTAACACTGAATTTTCTGTTACAGTTTTCTAACAGAATTAAAGAAACGAACTTAATCTAGATTTGAGAAAAATATTACTCCAATTAAAAATCGGCGCCGCAGCAAAAAAAAAAAAAAAAGGTGGAAGGTCAGCGAAAATCTCACCTATTATAACAGGCGAGGGGTCAAAGAAATCTTACTAACTCTTACGAAGGGGGGGGGGGGGAGGAGGGGTTTTCCGAAAACCCGAAAAAAAAGTCTTACGTAATACTTGAACGTTCCCTAATATGACGACAGTATGTCCAACAAAATCAAACCGGCCTTTCATAAGAGCGAAATAAAAAATAAGGGTTTCGAGAAGAAAGAGTTAACACTTCTCCCTTTGGCTTTAGCTTGTTCACTTATTACAAGAAATTCGAAAAAATATTCGTAATTCATTCATAAGGAATCTCTAATACAGGTCCATTCCGGTGCCAATCCGCCCCTTTTAAAGCGATCGAAAACACAAGACCACCTATACTTTTATTTTCATATAATTTTTCTGTCACACGTGCTTTTCCCACGAAACGGTTAAAAAAAATCATAATAAGAAATCATTTAGATAAACAGAAAAAAAAAAAAAAGAGAACCGAAAAGAAGATCGCAAAAGCATATTATGTAAATTCATGTCGGTGGACTGGGTCTATGCATTTTCCCTTTGTCGCTCTTAAGGGACTTATTATTGCCACGCTCTTGCGTTATTGAGAGTCAAATAATTTAGCTGTCGGGCTCCCGCTATTATTTTTTATGGTTACACTTTTTTTTTCCTCTCTCTCTCTCTCTTCTCCTTTTTTTATATACAATATATACACTAACCGACGTAATCTTTTTGAACTGTTCGTATCCTGATATGTTTTTTAATCTTTTCAGGATGGTTATGAGAGTATGTGGGGAAGTTTCGGAAAAAAAAAATGACTTTTTTATCGAAACCATTGGGATCGGGTGACGATGCAGTCTTGTGAAGTTATTTCGAGAGAGAAAAAAATGTTCGCAGCTCGAGAAAAATAAGGAAATTCGAAAAGCGAAACGTAAGATGAATTTTTTAAAATTTTGATTATTCCTACGTCTTCAGTCAAGAGGGGAGGAGGAGAAAATTAAAGGTTGCGTTACTTTCCATAAGAAAATGGACAACAACAATTTTTTTAAAAATATCAAACTTAAAGTAGCGTAAATTTTTTAAGTCTGAAAAATGGCGGATGAGTCCCCCCCTCAGATCCAAACAAACCAAATTTAAGACTTCGGATTAAAATCTTTAATGTCACCCCGACAAGTGTACTCGTGATCTGGATTACAACTGGATCACCATTATATCAGTCCAGCACTTCAAAAAATCAAAATATTTTAATTTAAACAAATACTCTCACAAAAAAAGGGAAGGGCCGATGCCCAGGACGGACCATTTAGCTGGTTGTTTGTTCAACGGATAAAATATTAATTGATTGCGTTCTTTCCCATATCAGGAAAATAATTTATTCAATTCTTTTATTTGCTCACCTGACAATGAATCACAGAAAACGAAAATAAAATACTCACTCATAAGGAATTGGTGTTGGCGTGAAAAAAATATTTTACGATCTTTAATTTTGTGTCGAGACAAATCATTTGTAATCAAAATAATTCTCACTGCGGATTTTGACAATGGATTAAAATATTCATGTCCTTGAAGAATTCCTGGGGGATTTTAAGCTTGAATGTACCTCACGGGTATCCCTGAACGCCATCTTCAAATCTAGAGACCGTAACGAGTCGAACATACTGAGTGACCAAATCTCTGAAAGATAACTGACCCGGAAAAATCCCTTAAAGATAATCTCGACAGCTCCTTAAAAAATGAAATACCGGAAAAATATAAATTTTCCAAGGGAGTAACAGGAGAATATCCACTTAAAAATGTTAAGAGGCGGGGGGATATCAGGTTCTCAGTTACGTAATTCAAGGGGAAAAAAGGTCCCCATATTTAAAAGCCGAATTCCTTCCCTTACCCTTGCCTTCTTTTGTTCCGTAATTGAGTCGAAAATTTAGGGAATTCAAAAATCCCGTTCTTGCCGGTTTACTTGTTGAAAAAAAGCTTGAACAATTTTTTTATTAACTTCATAACCGATAATCATTTTGAAAAGATTGAATCCAAACAATAAATCCAACAGAAATTCCAAAAAAAAAAAATAAATAAATAAATAAAAATAAAAAAAATAATAAAAAAAATAGAATAAAATAAAATTCTCCGCAACGAAAATTCCCTCCTTTTCGACGAAGAAAAATTTTAATTAACGGTAGCAAGTAAATGAAACAAGAGATTTCGATAACAAAAGAAAATCTCGAAAACCGAATTTTACTCGGTGAAAGATGATAAAGGGAAAAGAATCCTCTCAACGTAATAAAGTAAAATATTTTTTATTTATTTTTTTTTTTTTAGCAAAACGTTTTGTTTTAGTAAACTATTTAGCTTTTAGACAATCGAAAGGGATTTCGAGGTAGTGCGTCATTTCGGGGTCTTGGGGGGGGGGGGGGGGTAGGGAAGGTTCCAAGGGTTCTTTGTCAAGGGGGGAGGTTCCGAGTCCCATGGTTCTTTGGAACCTCCTAAGAATTTTTTGCTTTCATAATATAAGTATATATATACTTATATTATGAAAGCCAATTTTTTTTTCTTTTTTTTCAGTGGGCCTTCAAAGGCAGAAGAAGAAAAGCCAGAAGGAAATGACGAAAACGAGGAAAAGGATTTTACACTACAGGAGGCACAACCACCACTGCCAAAGTGGGCGAGGGGGGGAGGTTCCAAGGGTTCTTTGTCAATGGGGGAGGTTCCAAGTCCCATGGTTCTTTGGATCCTCCTAAGGATTTTTTGCTTTCATAATATAAGTAAATTTATTTATATTATGAAAGCAAAGTTCAGTGGGACTGCAAAGGCAGGAGAAAAACAGCCAGAAGGAAATGACGAAAACGGGGAAAAGGATTTTACAGTACAGGAGGCACAACCACCACTATCAAAGTGGGCGAGGGGGGGGGGGAGGTGGGTAAAAGATATAGAATATCTATAAAAGAAGGGGGCAAAAGATATGGTTTCTATAGAAACCATACAACCCAACCCCGCCTTCTAAGTTGGGGTCTGGTAGTCCGTTCCAAGACATATTTGCTGCCCCCCTTACAAGCCCCGTCCCCCACGGCCCCCCCTGGTTTGAGAACAGGCAAACTTGCAGTAGAGTACGCTTTTTTGTTTATCATTTATGAACACAATTGACCGTTAGCGTAATAAGCTTCAGGGGTCATGCAAATATTACGTCAGCACGTAAAGGGTGGAGGGGGTCCACCAAATGTTGGCAAGAATGTAATATCTCCCAAAAGGGAAGTCTTATAAAGCCAAAGGGAAGGGGTCAAAAATCGTCAAAATTATGCTACATAATATTTGAATGCCCCCCCCCCCCCCCGTACGAAAAAATTGATACAAGAAATGTATAAATTTTTTACAAAATAGGCACAGAAAACCTATATAAAAACACCTATACACTTTTTTTTTTTTTTAATATATATATATACCGGTATATATAAATTTGGACATACATATTTTTTTTAAGCATCAGAATTTGAATAGGCATAATTTTTAGAAAATTTATGCATCATTTTTTTAAGCATGAAAATCTGGATTACGCATAATTTTTGCATAATTATATTGGATGAAAAAAAAAAATTCGGTAAAAAAGGTTTACACATAATTTATGCATTTTTTTATGTATGTCCTATTTTCTGTTTTTTTTTTTTTTTTTTTTTTTTTTTTTTTTCATGCAATTTATGCATCTCTTTTTTGTACGGAATGAGAAGTAATTCACTTTCAAGAAAAGTGTACACCGTAATGCAAAATGTAAAGTAATGAAAGCAGTGCGGTGGTGGTGATACACATGTTGGAAACAATGCAAATGCAAATCCAAATGGTGATGCACGTAATGTAGCGAAGTTACTCAAAACGGAGTAGTAGACTAACCACAATGAAATGCATAAGTTTTTTGCAAAACTGCAAAATGCTTGACTAAAATGACAAGGTAATGCAAAATCAAGTGTACACCGAAATGCATAAGTGAGTAACCACTCGATGGGTTCTCAGCAGCTGATTGAGCAAACACCTCAGATAACAAACACCATCATTCTAACTTAACGTCAGATAGCCCTCAGCCTCTGATACACCCCTTAAAAATCCTTCATACATTTGTAACCTCTTGAAAAATCATCCTACCTTCAAATGACATAATAACAATCGTAAAATAGTTGTTTTTTCTGTGACAAAACCGTGTTTAAAGACTTTGTAAATAATATAAATTGCTTTTGAAAATGACCAATGTGGTCTGTTCGCATCAATTGAGTACGTATCTTGTCATGAAAAATGACAAAAGACCACCCCTGTGCGTCCTCCCCACACAGACAGTGGTTTGCCTTTCAGTAAAGAGAAAGTTTTAAGATTTATTTTCAAAATTTTTGTATTATATATTTTTTTCAAGGATACTTCCTTCCGTGTTTTGAAAAGATATGACACAATAATTGAATTATGGCTTTATTTTTACGCGTTGACAAGACAAAATATTTAGGGGTTCATTTATTCAAAAAAAAAGGCAAAAAAAAGGGATTTTATTTTTTTTGCTCCTTTTTCAATTTCGATAACAAAAGGAATGGCTACCCTAACATTAAGGTTTGAAAAGATTTCAGGTTTTTGTAAATGATCGAGAATCATATGAGTTGGCCTCTGATTTTTTGGCGTGACTAATTTTTTTTCCCTTTTCAAAAGAAAAAAAAAAGGTTCAGCGGGACAACCGCAACCCCTCGCTCGAAAAAAAAACACGGGTGTAATTGGGTCAGTTTGTAAAGATACTTTAAAATTCCGTTTGTAAAACGAGCTGTTTATTTTGATTTCTTTCTTTTTATTTTTACCCCCTTCTTTTCACCCCTAATGAAGTCTCTCAAAAGTAATTTTATAACTTTTAAAAGTTTTTTTTTTTTATTTACTTTCTAAAAAGGGGGAACCACCCCGCCCCCGTACTTCCCGCTAATTATGAAGGCCAACACTGGAAGATTCAGGGAGGGGGGGGGGTGCGGGAGAGCACTTTCTTTGAACTTGAATAATTTTATTGTCTCTTTAAGGTCGTGCACATAACATTTTTTTACTCTAAAAACAACAGGAAAATTAATAATATTATTTTAGGGATAATCGATGTCCATTAGTCAAATTTTTATGTGCGTTGGCTTTGCTAACCCCTCATCTCGGAAATAATCTTGGACATGCTCTCTCGAATTCCACATATAATTTTTATTTTTAACAAAATCGGCAAGAAAACGTAACGACAAAATGTGAAGATTCCGAATTTTTATAAGAGGTCTGGAGTCATTTCGATGTTTCAAAAGCACATTCAGGGATATAGAAGAAGGGTTGGTAAATTGTTACGTAAGCGCAAAATAATCGACTTGGAGGGGGGTGGTTTGGTACCCAAAATGTACGTAATAAAGTTTAAGACGGTTTTCAAAAAGGGAACGCTCGAATTTTACATGGGGTGGGGCTTCAAATAGCCCTTTTTATCAAAAACAAAGTGCTGGTACGCTTAAATTTTTTTTTTCTTAATAAAGTATTTCTGCAGTACAGGGGCAGCCTTAATCTACTAAAAATTCCCGGGAATTTATCCTGGATTAAGGTTTCTCAAAAAAGTACCGTATCGTTAGGTATGACATTTTGGTTAGAGTCGGGAATCTGGGTTAAAATTTTTATAAAATTTTATAAAATTTTATAAAATTTTATAAAATTTTATAAAAATTTTATAAGAATTTTATAAAATTTTTAAAATTTTTATAAAACTTTTATAAAACTTTTATAAAAATTTTATAAAAATTTTATAAAATTCTTATAAAAAATCTTGAAAAAGTAATTTTATAAAACTTTTATAAAATTTTATAAAAATTTTATAAAAATTTTATAAAAGTTTTATAAAAGTTTTTTTTTTCAAATTTTGCACTTTTTCTCTAAAATTTTGTCCATTTATATAAAAGTTTTATAAAATTTTATAAAATTTTATAAAATTCTTATAAAATTTTATAAAATTTTATAAAATTCTTATAAAACTTTTATAAAATTCTTATAAAACTTTTATAAAAATTTTATAAAAATTTTATAAAACTTGTGTAACAAATGCATTCTTCTTTTTTGGTACATTCAACGGAGCTTAGATGTTTTTCCGAGCTGAAAAAAATTTTTTCCCAGTATTTTTCTGCCTTGCATAAGCCAAAGATGGGCGCAACGATTTTTCAGATATCCCAATCCCGTACACAATTGTAATCGGTAAATCCAAAAACAACCTAATTCTTCCTACTACCTGAATACATCTCAGCTATATGTTGAATGCACTATAGGGAGACAAAATTTTCCAAATTGGTGGAAAAATTGTTGATACGTCAGCGGGAAAGGAATAAGAAAGTACAAAGCGGAAGTGAAAACGTGCCACTGGCTAGGATGTTGATTATGTCGGGCATATAACTTTCTTCGTTTCCCCTGCATTATTTTATTTATAGCACCGATAGGTGAATGCAAGTTGTTGCCATTGTCAAGAAGGCCAACCCTTTGCACCGCTGCAACGCTACGCATCTTTTTAACAGATAACCAGTGAAACTGGTTAGAATCAAGCTGTTTTGATAGGAATGACCTCTCCCATGTGTCGTTATATTTTCAGGTAAAACTAAACGCGACGGACGCCAACTGATCCACCTAAAGTTCTTATTGACCAGCCAGGCAGCGGTCCAACAAACAAACCAACCAACCAACCAAACAATCAATCAATCAATCGATCAATCAATCAATCAATCAATCAGTCAGTCAGTCTGCCAGCATATCATCTTAAGCGTCTATAGAAGGTAGCTACATTGCTGCTTGCGGCTGTGGATAAAACAAGTCGAGTCAGATCGATTTTTATTCATTTATTGGCGGTGAACAGCCATTTTCTGACTATCTAAATTACGAGTTTTTATATATATTTAACAGTATCAATATTGCACCGATAGGAATTCTGTACTAGGCAGGTCAACTGAGCTATGTCCATCACAATCGTGCATGGAGATATCCTCTTTTGAACCGCTGCCTGACCGGTTTTGAGCTGCAACGGTTCAAAAGAGTATATGTCCATGCACGATTGTGATGGACATAGCTCAGTTGACCTGCCTAGGACAGAATTAGTCATGACATATTTGGTTTTCGGAAATGTAATATCAAATAAGTTTTCGATCATTTTCAATAATTTATACTGCAGTAATACGTAACCTTTTTTGTTTTTTACTTCTTTTTTGGGAGTCTTTTATTTTTATCGCATGAGCGAAATTTATCAATTCTCCGCAGTGTCGCTGTAAATGATAATAGATTTCAGAAATGATGAAAGCTATGTTGAAAAGATAATTTACGATTCGTTTAAGAATTAGTCGGCGCACCACTGAGACGGAAAAAAATAATGTAACATTTATTAATTTGGTATGAAATTGAGTTTGATACTACATGAAAACTTATTTGATATAACATTTCCGAAAACCAAATATGTCATGACTAATTCCTATCGGTGCAATATTGATACTGTTAAATATATATAAAAACTCGTAATTTAGATAGTCAGAAAATGGCTGTTCACCGCCAATAAATGAATAAAAATCGATCTGACTAGACTTGTTTTATCCGCAGCCGCAAGCAGCAATGTAGCTACCTTCTATAGACGTTTAAGATGATACGCTGGCAGACTGACTGACTGACTGACTGACTGATTGATCGATTGATTGATCGATTGATTGACTGATTGATTGTTTGGTTGGTTGGTTGGTTGGTTGGTTTGTTTGTTGGACCGCTGCCTGGCTGGTGAATAAGAACTTTAGGTGGATCAGCTGGCGTCCGTCGCGTTTAGTTTTACCTGAAAATATAACGACACATGGGAGAAGTCATTCCTATCAAAACAGCTTGATTCTAACCAGTTTCACTGGTTATCTGTTAAAAAGATGCGTAGCATTGCAGCGGTGCAAAGGGTTGGCCTTCTTGAAAATGGCAACAACTTGCATTCACCTATCGGTGCTATAAATAAAATAATGCAGGGGAAACGAAGAAAGTTATATGCCCGACATAATCAACATCCTAGCCAGTGGCACGTTTTCACTTCCGCTTTGTACTTTCTTATTGCTTTCCCGCTGACGTATCAACAATTTCTCCACCAATTTGGAAAATTTTGTGTCCTATAGTGCATTCAACATATAGCTGAGATGTATTCAGGTAGTAGGAAGCATTAGGTTGTTTTTGAATTTACCGACTACAATTGTGTACTGGATTCGGATATCTGAAAAATCGTTGCGCCCATCTTTGGCTTATGCAAGGCAGAAAAATACTGGGAAAAAATTTTTTCCAGCTCGGAAAAACATCTAAGCTTCGTTGAATGTACCAAAAAAGAAGAATGCATTTGTTGCACAAGTTTTATAAAAGTTTTATAAAATTTTTATAAAATTTTATAAAATTCTTATAAAATTTTTATAAAAGTTTTATAAGAATTTTATAAAAATTTTATAAGAATTTTATAAAAATTTTATAAAAATTTTATAAAAATTTTATATAAATGCACAAAATTTTAGACAAAAAAGTGCAAAATTTTAGACAAAAAAGTGCAAAATTTGAAAAAAAATTTTATAAAACTTTTATAAAATTTTATAAAATTTTTATAAAATTACTTTTTCAAGATTTTTTATAAGAATTTTATAAAATTTTATAAAATTTTTATAAAATTTTTATAAAATTTTTATAAAATTTTATAAAATTTTTATAAAATTTTTATAAAAATTTTATAAAAATTTTATAAAATTTTAACCCAGATTCCCGACTCTAACCGACATTTTTCATGAAGGATCCTAAGATTGATAAGAATCGTTGCTCGGAAGCGGAATTTTGATATCAGGCTTTAAAACGTTAATATAAATTAACGTTTTTCGAAGTATAGGGTGCTCAAAAAAATGAATCACTCCTGCATCACCTAAACCTTAAAGGATAGAGAGGTCGAAAAAATTTCAAATTATAGTCTTCCCGCAACACTTGAATTGAATAGAAAAAATCGACCAAAGCGAAAAAATCTAAAAAAAATCTATTTCAATTTCCCAAAAAAATCGTAGTTTTAAAATTTTCTCCATTCAAAGGTGAAAAGTATAAAGGCTGCTTTTACCCCTCCTAAATCCGCCAGTGATAATGACGCAATTATTACAAGCATTGAGAGTTTTTTAAGCATAAAGAAAACGGATGATGATTCAATCAGCGGCTCCGACCCATAAATGTATCTCCACGATATTTACATTGAACGGTTCACACATTATGTTTACACGGATATCTTTTTTTAAGTAAAGAAAATTAATGCACTTTAAGATTGATTAATCGTTTTATGTAGAATTTTTTTTTTTCTGAGAGGGTTAAAGAGGATTTCTTTATCTCGGTGTGGAAATTTGTAAATTATGTTGTTCGAAAAGCTTTTTTTTTTTTTTTTTTTTTTTGTCTTCTTATATAATTTTTTCAACGAATTTGATATCTCTCGCCCTTTCGCTGTTATAAATTACGAAACAAGATTCTTATTGCTTAATTTTCCTAAAAAGATTTTAAGGGCCGATATCAAGTTTCACTTTCTTTTAAAATAAATGCAAACAAACGAGCGTTAATGAGAATCTTTCATTTTCTCAAAAAAAAAAATTAAAACGAGTTTAAGGCAAAGATATCGCTTTCAAAGAAGAAGAAACAACTACGTAATCCTAGAAAAAAAAAGTTTCCATCACTTCTTAAAGAAAATTTGAATTTTCCTGTGGAAAAAAAAAAAAGAATCTGCTGCGTCTGCACCCCTCAACTTCATTTTTGCGATTTTCTCTTTGATGCTTTGAGATTTTATTTTTATGTATTTCAAGAGATAGTAGATTTTATTGCGTCTAATGGAGATTGAAAGCGAATATTTATTTTTTATTATAGCTCAAGAAAATGGTTTTTCCTAATGGTCCTCAAGACGGTTCCCCTTTAAATCTTTTTTTTTTTTTTTTAAATACGCCCTGTTAAACACACAACTTAATTCAATAAGAAGCTTATAAGAATGGTAAATAAAGTATATTAATTGTTAATTGTTTTACCTTTAAAAAAAAAAAAAAAAAAAAAAAAAAACCGGGAGCAGGATATACACTTCAATTATATACTCATTAAATGGAAGGCGCGCCCCGTGAACCGCCGAGTCAAGTATTTTTAAAACTCTTCAACAACTTATTAAAAACCCGGTTAATAAGAATATACAATTATTTTCCGATTATAAATATTTTTTTTTTTTCTGAAACTTCCCTCACCTTTTTATTACTACGTAATTAATTCCACTTAAGTTGGGATTGAAAAGTTTTAAAAAACCACCATCCGCGTGAGTAATTACAATTTTTCCTTGCGATACCAACTAATTTAAAAAAAAAAAAAAAAAGGAAAAGCCTCATTGTATTGCGTAATCAATCCGTGAGGTTTCTTAGAATTTTTTAAATTCTTTGAAAAAAATTTTTCAAACAAGAAAAGAAAAAAAACGGAGAGCTAAAGCTAACGGTTTAAGAAGCGGAAATCCTCGAGCAAAAAAGATATTTCATTAACAAAAAAAAAAAAAAAAGCAAAAGGAAAAAAATTTTTCTTTCCTTGCAAGGAAATGAGATCGAAATTCATTTCCGTTCCTTATTAAAAGGACACCCCCCCCTTTTTTTTTCCTTAACCTCACCCCCGTTTCGAAAGAATATCATGATCCGTTGACACGTCAAAAAGTATAAAAAAATAAAAAGTTATTTATTTAATTCAATGCTCGTACCAAGCATAAAAGGAAGAAAAGGAGAAGAAAAAAAAAAAAAAGAGAGAACCCGGGCACAACCGTCGCGATCCCGCGTGGGTTCAAACGATTCCTGATGTGAAAAGCGGCGTCGTAAATTACTCAAGATGCTTGGCGTCTTCCCTTCCCCTTGATTATTGTTATTTAGCTCCCGTTTCGCTTCCTCGAAAAAATACCTCGTTCTATAAGTTTTCATACGTCATCAATTATGTATATTTTTCAGTTATTTACTGCGTGCATTTATCTTTAAATATATTTTAAGTGAAATGTCTCTTTTAAAAGGAAAAGAAAAAGAAAAAAAAAAAGTTTTCCCTTCTTTAATAACATTATTTGAGTATAAGAGGATTTCATAGCTTCGCGATTAAAAAAAATAAAAAATTTAATTTGGCGTTTAAGAAAGGGGCTTTTTATTAATTTGTTAGAGATGGGAATTTGAAAGGAGACGTCTATTAGTTAACAAATTGACGAGAGAAAATTTTTAAGAAATAAGAAGTGTATACGAATTCATGGTAAAGGAGATAATACAATGGCGTCGATAGGTTATTTTTTTGGGGGGGGGAGGGGGGCAGCGCACCTCCAATATTGAATTTGTTCCCCGAAAAATAGCTGACCCCTCATTTTCAACGTAAAAGGCAGTAAAAATTATTCGAGGCAAAGTTTTTCTCGAAATTTTTTCCTCCCGCTCTCCCAATATTTGATGCCTAGCGATGCCACTGAGGTAAAAGTAAAGAAATTAGCGATTACAGAAAATCTGAAATAATGACGATAGTGTTGGCCAAAATACAGGGCCGACCACCCAGGTTTTTGGGCCCTGGCGTGTAATTCTACCACAAGATTCTTGGGATTCTACACACGGTGTAATGGAATTACACGACTTGTGTGATTTGATTACACGGATGCCAAACCTATAAGTGTAATATTGAAGGTGGCGGCATGCACGTACAGGTTTGAAACTTTTACAGAATAAAGACCAAGTTATACCGGTACTTTCATGTTCAGGAAATTATCCGTCAGGTACCATAAGTGGAGATAAAAGGGGGGTCCGAAAACCGGTCAGAGCCGTCAGCCATCTGCTAACACAGATGGCTTTTAATACAATTTATATATAATTTATATATAAATTATATAAAAATTTTATAAATTTATTTATAATTCATTATTTAAGTAATATTTTTATTTATGCTGTATAAAAACTGTCTGCGTTATACCCTGGCCCATACTTTTGAGCCCCAATGCATGATCGTATTAAACGATTCATGTGATCCCACCACATGCTGCAATGGCATCACACCATCTGCGTGCTTTAATTACACTGATTCCAAACTTAAAACCTTTTGCGCGCGGGTGTATCATATTTGACACAGTAGCGATTAAACGTAAAATAATTAATTCAATGACACTGTATTGACTTAGTGCTAATGGTATGAGGTCAAAATGATCGAATATTGAAATTTTAGTAAAAATTAGGTTCCTATGTTTAGCTTATGGGAGTATTATTAGAATTATGGGAGAAATTAGAATATTAATTAATGGCATTAAAAATATATTTTTGATATTAATGTAAATAAATAAATTACAACTTATTGTGATATGGCCAAAATTAAAAATTGTGAGCTGACATGTTTATCATATGACGAATTTATTCCTCCCATACTTAGCTTACGGAGCTAAGATAAAATCAAACTTACAGAAGCAAAATATGACAAAAAAATTTCATAAACTATAAATTTTGATATCAATATAGATTCTTAGACTTTGTTATCTTCATTTTATTGCATTTTATACTTTAGCTATTCGTTTTAAGCGATTTTTGTAAGATTTCATTAAAAATATGTTTTTTCCATAAGCTAAACATAGGCGTCCAAATATTTTTTTTTAGCTTTACTAATTGCCTCTATGGGTTTTACTGTGTCAAAATATTGCCAAAGAAAGACGAAATAGCATCTACTCTTTTAACGCTTCAAAGGAAAAACAGGCTTCCGACAGCAAAAGGTTAAAAAAACGTGTCAAAGACATTTTTTATTTTATTCTTTGTTTTATTTTGCTTGAATTATTGCATTTTGGTATGACTGTTCCATTGCCCAAGAAAAAGTGTGTTATAAAATTGAGTCATTAAAAACTTAAACTTCGTTATAAAATATTATAAACTGCCAAAGAAGAAATCTATTTTTTTTTACTCGTTATAAAATTTTATAACAAAAATTATTTTCAGTTCTTTTCTAACTTTTTTATTTCCTTCTAACGCTTCCGAAATTTTTATATTTCTGCTTTTCTTTATTTCTGAGCCTTTATCAAATTAAAAATGCAAGAAATAAACCGACAATTCGGAAAAATCTGGAAAATATTATAAGCCAAATTAATTAACAACTTAAGAACCATATTTCCGGTCTTAAAAATCAGTTGAAAAGTGATGTAGTGGTAAAGTAAAAAAATGGTGGTTAAAAAGTGGTAGTAATAAAAAAATTTCATAAGCTATAAATTTTGATATCAATATAGATTCTTAGACTTTGTTATCTTGATTTTACTGCATTTTATACTTCAGCTATTAGTTTTTAACAATTTTTGTGAGATTTCATTAAAAATATTTTTTTCCATAAGCTAAACATAGGCAGCCAAATATATTTTTTAGCTTTACTAACTGCCTCTATGGATCATACTGTATCATAATATTGCCAAAAAAAGACCAAACAGCATCTACTCCCCTAATGCTTTAAAAAATAGGCTTCTGACAGCAAAAGGTTAAACGTCCGATTTTGAAGGTAGCGGAGAGGCATGCTCGTATAGGGATGAAATTTTACCGGAATAAAAACAATATTACAACGATATTCGGGTGAATACAAAGTTATAGATAGCAAGGAAACGCAAAAACCCGTTCAATCGGCCCTCCTGCTTGGGACTCCTGCTTTCCACCAAAGAAAAAAGTGCATTTTTAGCTCTTGACATAATCCTCAGGAATGGCCACCGTATATTTATTTTTTAAACATGTTAATTATTACCGTTTTCATCTTGGTTCATATGCTTAATCGTCAATTAACAGACTATAATGACTGGGTCAAATCTATTACGACCTTTCCTGATAAAGTTAGGAAACGATTTTAAATGATGCCAACGCATTGAAAAAAAAATAATACTAATAAAAGAAACGCACACATTAATAAATCGATCTGGGACAGAGATAAAACTCAATTAACAAATGACATTTTAACCTTTTTTTTTTTTTTAAACAAATATAATTTTATGGTCGGAACTTGACAAGTTTAAATTTCGGAAACATTAAAACCATATTCTCGTATATCCCCTGATTCGCTCTTGTAACATTAGCTACCTATACTTATCTCGTGAAATTCAGCCTTTGCGTTTTTTCATTTTCTTAGTCTTCTTTTTTTTTTTTTTTTCTTAAGCAAATTACGGGATGATTATAAAGGATAAAATAACGAATTTGCAATGATTACAACACGTTCCGAAGTGTGACGCTGCAATTTCCATTATTTTGCAACTGAGCGGTAACGTCATCATGCATAAACAATCGTTTTGAAAAATCACGGAAGTGATCTTGACATTGAGTGCAAATTGCATCCAGACAGCTGACCAATGGCATAATAGTAAAATGTAGAAGGCCAAGGTCTCCCGTGCACGCATGTACTCAGTATGAACACTTTTTTTTTTTTTTTTTTTTTTTTTGCTTTACTTAAACCGCAACGATGAAATCACGTCCAGACTATCAGCCGCTTGTGCACTATGAGTCTCATATATGAGCGTGGGCTCTAATTTAGTTATTTAATAATCGGGTTTTTAAAATAAAAGGAGGCTTTTTCGCTTCAAAAGGATCGAAGCATTAAATCGATCACGTTTTTCCGTGTTAAAGAAAAATCTTTTAGTATTGCACCTTTATTATTTATTATCAAGGAAAAGTAAAAGCTCGGAACGTTATTAAGGACTAAATGTGGTCTCTTAAATGAAAAACTATAATGCACCGTTAAGAGTGTATATATTTTTTAATGACTATTATAATAATAAACGATTGGGATTTTTATAATAGGTCTAATTGCACCATGGAGACAAAGAATATATTTATAATACATATATATGCAAGGTCTGACAGATGAAAAAAAAAGTGCGTATAAAACGACCACATACCTCATAGCTGCCCAAAAAAAATCTAATTAACATCACACTAAATTAAGTTAAAAATCACACGCTATAAATAATCGGGGAAAATTTATACAAGGAGGGCGTGCCTCGTGTTGTTAAAAATATCACCGTTCGAAAAAAAAAAATAGGCCAGAACTCGACTTGAAACATCTTTTGCACTCTCCGTTTGGCCAAAAACAATCGGGAAGTTGTCTCTCAGAATGATTTATCCGAAGACTGGGAAAATGTCACGCGACGGTTAATATAAATAGAAAGGAGCAGAAAGAAAGGGAAAAAAAAACCTCGGAAAGGAATTCCACATTTACTTCCTATTAGAGAGGGATTAAATTTCCGATAAAAACTCGTAAATCCTCACTTGATTTAGGTGGAATGGGATTCCGCGCATTTTTTTTGGTGATTTGTGACCGTTTCTGTAAATTATCCAGCGCATACTAGTGTCTAGTAAAATGCATCCCTAGAGAATGTTAAATAAATATACCTTTGCGGGGGTTTGTTTTCGAAAGATGATCCACGTGAATGTGTGTGTTTTTTTTTTTTTTTTTTTTTTTTTTTTTTGAAACACAACAAATGCTTCGTTTATTTTATTAGGTTTTTTAATGATTCGAATTTATTTTTATTTTTCTTCTTCTTTAATGCGAAACGGTTGCATCAGGCATGGGGATGATGTCCAGGGAAATTTTTTTTTTATGAATATTTTTATTATTTTCTTTTTTGAGAAGGGACGAAATATTGTAGTTGGCACCTTGAATGTCTCCTGATTTGATAAAGAAATGCGTTTTTTTTTTATTATATGGTTTCAAGCAAAAATTCTTTTTTTTTATTTTTTATTTTGAAAAGTATTAAATTTTAATGACTTTAAGAGGGTTGGTTTTTCATAGCGCAATCAAAATAATAAAAATGCGAGTTTTTTTTTTCTCTTAAATGTTTATTTTATATTCCGTCCTTTTAAGTTTTTATTTTTATTAACTGCCCAAATGCGAGAGGAGGAAAAGGTCACAGGACTCCGTGCTGCACATCTCGAGCATCAAAGACCGTTAAATAAATATAAAATTATATAAAAATGGGATACCGGTTGAAATATATATTTTAATATTGGTCGATTTTATTGGATTTTTTTAAAAATGTTTTTATGGTGTGGATTTTTTTTCTCTCATAATATTTTGGCGCCAATTATTGTTTGAATTTTTTTTTTTCCATCGGAAGATGGGTAAGGCACTTCGTTCGCTACACAAAACCGGCCGGTTCAACGTCCGGTTTTTGTCAAAAAAACATTTTTTTTCCGATATTTTTTTTTTTTCGTTTTGAAGCTAAAACAAAGCAAATCGGGGTCAAATTATACTCAAAATGTTCGTAAATTGATGGAGAACAAGATTCTGTAGGTTAAATACAACAGTAAGCTTGAATTTACATAATATTTGCAAAAATTCGTTTGTTTACGTAATTTAAATTTTAAAATGGCGATGTAAACAAACGAAAAAAAAAACAATAATCCGATTTTCGAAAATATCAACGAAATTCAAGCTTACTAATGTATTTAACCTACAGAATCATGTTCTCCATCAAATTTCGAACATTTTGAGTATAATTTGACCCCGATTTGCTTTTTTTTAGCTTCAAAACGAAAAAACAAATATCAGAAAAAAAATGTTTTTTTGACAAAAACCGGACGTTGAACCGGCCGGTTTTGTGTAGCGAACGAAGTGCCTAAGGAAATAATTGGTCAGAGTAACACAGATGGTTTTTAATACAATTTATATATGTATAAATTATGTAAAAATCTAAATATGCATAATTTTTGTATAATTTACGCAAATAATTTTTTGCAAAGTTTATGCATATTTTTTAAGCACCAAAATCTGAATATGCATAATTTTTTTAAGCACCAAAATCTGGACATGCATAATTTTTTGTATAATTTATGCATAAAATTATTTTTAAATCATAAAGCAGAAAATTTTGCAAATATTAAGCTTATTCTACTTTTTTTTTTCTATTTTTTTTTTTTTTTTTTTTTTTTTTTTTTTTTTTTTTTTTCTTCATATTTATGCAGAAATTTAATTTCCATATGCAAGACTCCTGCGACGTACTCCATCGTAAAACGAATATACAATTTTATTTTTTACATACTGCCTATAACTGATCGAATCTCTTTATATTTAGGCTCTTTCATCAAAAGGTCAGTTAAAATTTGGAATTCATCGGTTGAGACAAACCAAACATAACTAAAACCACCTTCCTTTCGCACAATTTTAAAAACAAAAATGAGTCATCTATTTATATAATATTCACTCAACTATTAAATTTTCCCACGATTACAACTCATTCAAAGCAAAATGCAGTTAAGAAATATTTTCAGCAGTCCGCTTGGAGCTCGCTATTGTGCACACAAGTCCAATAAAAAGACAAAACGATTCCTTCAGGAGAACCAGCAATCATCGTGAGTAGCAGTATATTATATCATTTTGAAGCTGTAATTAAAACAATTTTAATTTCCATAAATACAAATTGCCACTGGATATTTGGGAAAGTCATCTTTTTAAGTTTTTTAATTGTGATATATGCCCGAGTGACCAATGCCACATCTCTTCGGTCCTGCCCACCGTCAGTTGAACTTGTTATTTTTTTTTTTATTTTTTATTTTTTACAAACTGCCTAATTGATCGCTTCTGTTTATATTAGGCTCATCCATCAACGGGTCCAACATGTGCTCAGACTATAATTAAAAATTTCAACTCACTAATATCTAAATAAATCAAGAAAGACGTTAATGGTGCGCAAACCAGTGCCTAAACAAATCGAAACGTTTATCTATTTCAGGTGCCTAAACGGACATCGCGGACCAGAAATCGGCGAGATTATTAATGTAAGTCAACTAATTTACGTTATATATGCATGTTATTTCTGGTACATCATGATTGATCGCTTTCCTACGCGTCCGTTCTTAATTATCTACCCTTAACGGGAGTAATACCTCATAAATTTACTAAATCGAGGATTGCTTTTCCAATAATTCACCTGATTAAGACAGACGACTGTTAACCCTTGAATCACCCTTTAAATTTTCGCTGTTATCAGGAAAAGGGAAACATGATGGGAGACCCATAAATTTAATAAGATTACGATACATACGTGGAAGACTGAATTAATCATCAGAAAAAAGATATTCGAAAAAAAAAAATATTTAAAAAATAAAAATTGAAATAAAAATTATGAAGCTGTGTTCCAATTAAACGGATAATTAATCGCAAACGCTTGATAGTGTTTTTGATCTGTTTAATCTCGACAGAGCACAAGGTCACCTGTATACTGCATGTATAAGGTTTTAATGGAAGATTTTTTATTTATTTATTTATCTTTATATATATTTTTTTTCTGATACCGTACAAAAAAAAATTAGCTTTAAGAGGTTAGCTTCCACTTGAAACCTTAGGAACCTCAGCATTCAACTTAAACCTTGCCAACGTTAAACAAATGTAAGGAACCATCCTTAGCCCTTTTACTGATGTTTTCCCAACTTAAGAAAAACCCTAGCCTACGAAATCTCGAGTTAAAACGGGAAAAATATTTCCCATAAGCTTAACATGGGCGAAATAATTAGTTCAATTAGGAAGCGTTTAAGTATTACGTAAGACTGGAAGGGGGAAGAGGGTGCAAGAAATTCTTACGATTTCTTACATGGGGAGGATAATTGTCTTCAATTATTTGTGTATAAGATAATATGACTCTATACTACTCAATATATGACTACTATATATCTCAATTATTTGTGTATAAGATAATATGAGGAAAATCCGAAATAATGATTGTAACTAAAATTTGAACCCATGGGTTTATTTCTACTTGTTAAAGATAAATTTTGGCTACCTTCAAATTTTCAAAATTTTCGGGTGCTTACCCTCAAAAATTTTACAAAATTTCATGTAGCGCCATTTTTAGACAAAAAAGCTGAATATTTTTAAGCAAACAATTTTTTTTGTAAAGTCCACTATATTTCTAACATCTCCCAAAAAAGTTAATTTTTTACATCTAAGGTTACTGTCAATAGGAATTTTCAAAATCTAGTCTAATTTTCAAAAATTATAACCAGTATTGATTACTACAAGGGCAGTAAAAATTTCAGGCTCTGAAGTTCTTGATTTTTTCATTTATTTTTGTCCTACTCATTTACTAATAAGAAAACAATTAAAACATCTTTTGAAAAATATGCTTTTGATAAAAAAAATTATCGATCAGCGGCAATCCCGAAATCCCGGGATTATGCCACCTTCGATCCCGGGATTTCGGGATCGGAAAAACGTCCGAGATCCCTGGATCCCGGGATTGCAATCTCTATCCCCCGTATAACGACGAATCTAAATTAATTTAAAACGTAAAAAAAATATAAATATTTTCATTTACGACCTTCCATAAGCTAAACATAGGGTAAACCCAATGTTGCTAATTTTTCGTGGCTATTTTAAGGTACTAATTTTTAGACGTTACATATGTTTAATTACGAGTCGTTATTACTAATAAAAATTAATTATGGTATGTACACTTATGCGGCAAAGAATTTAAACGGGAGATGTGGGAACATCCCCTATTTAAATTCGTTGCCGCCATTTTGAATTTGGCTTTATCGGAATTCTAGCAATTTCCGGCTCAGGATAATCCCCATTGGATCCGAGACGACGGTACGCAGGAGAAATGGACGGTGTATACATGGGGGGGCTTTATAAATGAAACGTTTGTTGTCCTCATTTCTTTGATTCCACCCTTAATGCGGATATGTACAATTTCAACCGCTGGATTCAGCGGTTCAAATTAATCCAGTACGTCGATTTTGGTTGAAATTCTTGGATAGATAATAAAATATGAAATTTTTAACCGATGACCCGTATAGGAGCCATTGGTTAAAAATTTTCCATTTTATTTCATTGGTAAAAATATCATTGGCCCCAATTAATTGGCCAAATTTTAACCGATGGCCTTTACAGGGGCTATTGGTTAAAATTGGGCCAATGAATTTCCAATTTTTTCGAAATTTTCCATTCCATTTCATTGGTTAAAAATTTCATTGGTCCCTTCATTTCGCCCAGTCGGCGAAGGGTTTAATATAAGGGGGCCCCATACTAGGGGGCCATTCAAATATTACGTCTCCTTTTGAATCGTTAATTTGAAAAAGGGGACAAGTCTTTTGCTTCCCTTACAAGTCATGTCCTCTTTTTTTTTCAAATTAACGATTCATTTTAGGGGAGGGAGGTGGTCAAAAATGTCTAAAATTGATGATGCAATGTATATTTCAACAGCCAAAACAAAGCGTCAGGCGGGTCGACGTTATAAGAGTCCAGAGTTCATTAGCTTTAATTAAAACCATTCCGTTTATTTGTTTATAATAACATGAAAAAACAAAATTGGGATACAATCGAGGGGAGCAAGTAAACAAACATCATATGATAAGTCGAGATACATGGTACGGATACAATTTAATGTTGTCAAAGAAATCTTTTCACATCTAATCGATCGATGTTCCTGCTACTTAAAACCCGAAAAAAAAGTATAAAAAATAAAGGAGTGGTCATATTTATAATGTCATACCAGAGGCAAACTGTAGCTTAAGATGATTAGGACTTAGCTTTGGGCATAATATTTTATTAGGGAACAGATTTTGTGAGGTGGAAATGACTCGAAATAAAAAAAAATAATAATAATAAAAAAATAAAAAAAAAAAACTTTTTTTTCGATCGCATCTTAAATATATGTAACGAAAAAATCGCCCAAAATACGAAAATGGAAAATATCCTCTTAAACGGGGTTTTCATACAAGACGAGAAATTAATTCAATCCTTGACTGAGATTACCCTCTGGACAAACTACAATAAAATAAATTAGCGATAATTAGTGTAATTATAATGACGCGAACATTCATCAGATTTACCGTGAGTCGAGAAAAACGTCTCGATGCTAATGATATTTCTTAGTCGCCTTCGTGTCTATGCTGATTTACTGATCTACCTGACCTGACAGTGGTGGATTAAGAATCGATGCGCGTATTCCTTATTAAACTGTAAGATCGAAAAGGAAAAGCAGATACGTTTTCGAAGGATTTTATTTTCAAGGAAATATTTCAAATCACAATTTTTCGGGGAAAAAGCTTCAAGTTCGGCCAGAAAAATCAGGAAATGCAGTCGAGAAACCACAAGTGCGACCAAAAAGCTTTAAAAGCATAGTGAAGTCAGTTGAATGGGCTAGTGGTTTTACATTATTATACGCATGTATTTTTTCCAAAATGGGATGCCAATGACAAGTCTGTGATCTATTTACCTATGCTTCACGTTTTGGCATAGCTAGGAGCATCCCATTAAGCAACCGCTTGAGCTGTTAGAATGAATGTGGAACTCAACCAGAAAAATTCTTGCCTGGACTTTGACTTCAAAACTAGCCATTCGAGCTTTTTAAACTTAAATTAAAAAAAAAAAAAAAATACACTAAAACCGGTAGAACGACTTAGGCTGTACCAAATCGAGTTTTTAAAATATTGGCGAATTTAGCTAGGTGAACTGCTGTTACTCATCCAGCGGCGCAACAAAACGATCACCGCTAAGTGAGAAGCGGTTCACTCATTTAATTGAAAAATATTTTCATGCCAATTATCGAAAGATATTAAAACACCAATACAAACTCCTACAGCAACAACAAAGGTTATTATGAATTCATAATTATATTTGTTGTTGCTGCAGGAGTTTGTTGGTTTGTTGGGAGTGAGTTCGCCAAATTTTAAAAATTCGTAAAATCAGGGGTTAGGTTAACATAAAACCTGGAGTTGGATGGCCCTGATTTTACAAATTTTTAAAATTTGGCGAACTCAACAGGTTAACCTAAAATCTGGAGTAGGGTTACTCACTCCCTAATTCTTTTAGCTACAAATGTGCAAAGCAATATTAGTCGGAATACTACGATGGATTTATACGACACATATAAAAGCATAACCTATAAATTAGGGAACAAACATTAAAAAAGATTTGTTGATTCATAAATCCAATTAAAATTTAAAGTTTTTAAAAATATTTTATTTTTGGTTTAAAATGCGCTATTTAAAAATTTAATTTAAATTTATTTAAAAATTAAATTTAAAAAAATGCGCTATAGGCCAGGTAAATTTTTTAGAAAGATATATGTATTTATGATTATTAAGATATTTATATATTTTAAAACAGAATTTGCATATGCTGAATTATATCGACCTCCGCCGCCCAGATTTTTCCCCCGATATCACGGACCCGGATTCCACTATGCGCTATGGTTGGCACTAAATTTCGATTTTTGGGAACAAAAATCGAAGGAGGAAGAATTGATACCTCTTTTATATAATCCACAAATTAATTCAAAATAATTTATGTAGAAAAAGGGAATAAAGATAGCATTTGTACAGAATTTTCTTTTTTGTTTTTCTCATTATCGACTATTTAAATAATTCTCAAAAAAATGATTAGTTTTTCGATCAGGGGTCTACCAATTTTTTATGGTAGCGTATCTTGATGAATGTCTACTACAGTACGAAAATTGGCCTCAATCGGTAGCTGCGTTCGCGATTTATAGTCCAAAAATACCTACGTCGAAATTAGTGTGGAATGTAGGTCCAACAAGTTGGTACAACATGCTGGTCCATTTTGTTGTACCAACATTCCATAGTGAATTTGCACCCTACACAGTAAAAAATATTATGTAAATATGTTTTTAGGAGTCCACATAAATTTTTTATGTTGTTTCTGTTTATGTTTACCTTTTGGAGAAAAACAACAGAAAAGATTTATGTGGACTCCTAAAAACATATTTACATAATATTTTTTACTGTGTAGGAGAAAATTCTGCAGTAGGGCTTGTCCGGGGTGCAAACTACGGAATTTTGGACCAGCATGTTGGTACAACAAGTTGGACCAACAATTCACCCTAATTTTGGCGCAGGAGAAATTTCTGCAATTCGATTCGTTCGTTTGTCAAATATGTTGCTATAACATGTTGTACTAGTACCAACTTGTGAAACCAACATTGTACAATAATTTCGGCGTAGGGTTGCAAATTCGTTATGGAATGTTGGTGCAACATCCCTTGACATTCCCTTGTTGTATCAACATGTTGGCTCAACATTCTATAATGAATTTGCACCCTTAAAAAAATTGTTTTATTGAATAATACCAAGGACTAGATTGATAATAAATGACTGGCTTTTTTTTTTTGATTTTATTAATTTTTGTGAGTTTTTTTGAGCTCATCTTGCTGTAAAATAAGCGTCTTAATTCATTCTCTGGTTGCAGTCTGATTTTTGTTTGTTATTTGTAAAAATTCATTTTTTTTTTAATTTTTTTGAACGTCGTTTAGCCATAAAAATTTCAAAATTCCCGTAAAGACCGAAAAATCAAAAATTTTATTTTTCTGTAAAAATGGATGTTTCCTATTCGGATTTTTATTAAAATAAAATGTTTGATTTTTTCCGTCATTACGGGGATTTCGAAATTTTTAAGTACCAGGGGTCATGGCTAAACGACGTCCAAAAAATCTGAAAAAACTGAGGAAATCTTCTTTTGGTTCCTTTAAAAGAATTAGGGGGTGCGTTCACCGAAATTCAAAAATTCGTAAAATAAGTAATACTATCGTTTGGGGTACAAAATGGCACTGTCAGAAAATTAAAGCGGTGCAATTACGGCAATAATTTCGAACCCCTAAAACTGGTTACTAGCTCGGACAGAGGAACTGGTTATTACCATCACGTTTTCCATTAGGCTGGAAACTCAGCATTTACCTTCGAGGAAAATTTTCCAAGGACATTCTGTATTAATATTCTTGAAATTTATAAAGAAATATTATTCATAAGTTTTACAAGGGGTGTCGGGACTGTTTTAAAAAGATAAAGATAAAAAAAAAAATTGCTTGTCCATACAATTATCCGGGAAACATAGTCTTGACCATAAATATACAAAACTGTACACATTATGTGCGTTTCAAGGACAAACGGTACACATAAAACCATGTATATTCCTTCTTTTCCATTTCATCGTGTTGCATAAAAATCAACATCTTCATAACAGGGAGGGAGATGGGAAATCGATTATTAAAAAAAAAAGAACGTTCACTAATCAATACAGTAATTAACTAACACCGAAAATATAGTCGGTTGGTATAGGTTAAGTAATTTATGTAAATTGCCTCGTAATAAATAAATGCCTAAACGAAGAAAAAAAAATTGGCTGAACCCATCAACCCGAAAAAATCGAGAAGCAATTAAAATCAAAAAGGCGCCAGGCGTAGTAAAAGAAGAAAACACGCATCAACTAAAGATTAAGAAAAGTTTATAAAAATTAATGTTTTTATTAAAAGTAGTTTGTAACTATTAAATTCGATTATTATAATTGAAGCGAAGATGATTACGACGAAGAAGACGAAGAGAGATAGAGATAAAAAAAAAAAAAAAAAAAAAGAAATTAATTACGGAGATAAAGAAAAAGTGTCAGTAAAACCAGAAGCTGCTATGGTCAAGCACCTCTCAGCTGTGCGCGTGACTTCCTATGTTGCCAAATTACCAAAACAAGAAGTTCATCCAGGTGAATGTTCGGATTTATACGATGGAGTGGGTTCGTAATCTTCGTGGTTACCTTCAATTCTTTTTTTTTTTTTTTTTTTTTTTTTTTTTTTTTTTTTTATACTTCTGTTTTCGGTTATTGGACTCGGTCCAAATGCATATAGAGACGTCTCGTTTCCTGATTTGCATTTAATTTTTTTTTTTTTTTTTTGAAGGCCTATTTTTAGAAATAAAGAATATTGGAACTGGCAATCAGGAAATATGACCGCGAGCATTTTCCGCCACTTGTTTATTTTTATGTTTCAATTTTTTTTTTTTTTAATTGAGGGGAAAGGATAGAGAAAAAAAAAAAAAAAACTAAAACGCATCGGCCTTCGATTTTAACCATAAAAATAAAGCAAAAGCGGAGGCGTTTATATACAATATAGAAGAGATATAAAATGTCAAGAATATGGTTATCCTATTCTAATTACAAAAATGGCGGGATAATCGTAAAAATTATCTATTTTTTTTTCTTCTTATATAAAATGATTTACGGAAGAAGACAAACTGTCGTTAACGGTTACTTAAGGAGACGTTTATGCCATGTTTCAAAGTAAGATTAATCGTGATTTAAATGCAAACAAAATCCCTCGATTTGATTGGCGAAGAACGGTATATCTATAAAAAAATAGAAGGAGATTTCGCATTTTGAACCAAAAATTGAGTCGTTCCTTATTTCGATGAAACAAGAGGAGGAAAAATGATGTCGAATTTTTTTCATCTTAAGCTCCCTTTCCTTGTGCACCAAGTTCAAAATTGGTGCAACGTGGATATTATTGTCACGATGATTATCAACATCTGCACTACCTTTTGGATTGCTTATTTTTAGTGGCTTTCATGTCAGCAACCTTCCTGGTGAGCAAACCGTTCAATTTTAGCCCAATCAGTCAGCGATAAATTGTACAGGGACCGTGTCTTTACCCACTAACTAAGTAAGTGCACAGCACTGCCATTTGATTCCCTACCATTTTTCCTAAAAAAATAAATTCCTAATCCATTTTTCCCAGAAAAGAAATAAATCCCTAATTTATTTTTCCTAGGAAAAAATCAATTCCTAATCAATTTTTCCTTAAGATAAATAAATTCCTAATCCATTTTTCCTAGAAAAAAATAAATCGCTAATCAATTTTTCCTAGGAAAAAATTAATTCCTAATCCATTTTTCCTAGAAAAAAATAAATCGCTAATCCATTTTTCCTAAAAAAAAAAAAATCAATTCCTAATCCATTTTTCCTAAAAAAAATCAATTCCTAATCCATTTTTCCTAGAAAAAAATAAATTCTTAATCCATTTTTTCTAAAAATTAATAAATTCCTAAAAATCCATTTTTTTCTAAAAATTTTGGCTGCTAAAATTGTTTTCCTAATTATTTTTTTTCTTTTTTCTAATTTTTAATTTTCCTAAAATTTTTTGATTCCTAAAATAAAATTTCCTAAATTCCCTAAAATTAATTTAGGAAATTTTATTTTACGAATCATAAAATTTTAGGGAAATTGAAAATTAGGGAAAAAATGGTTAGGACAAATTTTTTAGGAAAAATGGTCGGGAACGCTACCATGTTAATAAGGACAAAAAAAGGAGTCTGGTATGGGGAAATCTATTTTTGACGGATTTCGACCGATCCACTGCTGTAGAACAAAAATCCATCAAAAAATTGACTTCAAATTTTTTTCACCCTGCAATCTTCTTTCCTATGCACAGACAACCAAATGCAACATGTACAAAAGTTGTACACACCGTGCATCAATAGACTCGTACATTTTCCATTTTAAAAAAAATTGTACGAAAACGGTACAAATGCAATTTTGAAATTTTTTGAACCCCCTTAAAAGCTCTCCTCCTCCTTCCCCCCCCCCTCCAGCTACAGGCGGTTATGACCTACATCTCACACGGTTTCAATCGGGCTGAACCAATAACGGATTTTTTTCTTGAAGAAAAAACACAAAAAACCGATGAATCGGTTTTCTTTGTTTAGGAAATAACAAAATACAACAATCGTTACGGTTCTCGATTAATTATTAAACTTAAACGATGTTAATAAAGGAGGTTTGATTACAATAATTAGAGATGCAGCGTGCCGTGGATCAAACCAAAAGAGTTTTTTATTATTATCTGCTGCCAATATTTGCATCTGCAGACCTTGGATGCGGCGTTAAAAATGAGATTTTTTTCAAGGGGGATTTTGATATGTTAAACATTAATTTTCTAGATGGAAAGTGCTGCGATATTTTATGCAATTATGGCCTTGTGCTGGGAATTACGCGCAATTCAATTTTCCATGGCCTACAACATTTAGATTTATTAATTATTTTCATTAATTTTTTTTTTTTTTTACTTTTAAATATTATTTTTATTTTTTATTGTATTTGATTTTTTTTTAACATTAAAAAATATAAATGCAGGTGTGGAACCGTCGAAGAAGTTCGTGTACCTCCGAAGAAAAAAAAATCAGAAGAAAAAAAAAAAAAAAAAAAGACAGTGTCAGTAGTCTCCAATATTATCTGACACATGATTTGTTGTTCTCCCATTTATCATTCGTCTTCCTTCATTTCATGCACCACGACTTTTTGTTTATTTCTTTTTTGTATACAGTCATCAACAAAAAAAGATAATGGTAATCGTAAAAGTGGCCTTGATCCAAAGCCCTTCGTAGTAACACGTGGTTGAAAAACGTAGGAAACGAAAATGAACCCAAATCCGGCATCTCCAACACTCGTCATCTCCGTTTTTTCAAGTTTCCACACGAAAAATCACAGTTTTTACTTTTCGAAACAAACGAAAGACGGGATCGGAGAGATGGAACAAGTTGTCAATTTACATTTCCAGCTTCCCAGCCCCGTTACACTTCAAACTCAAAAAGAACCACAACTCCCTTTGATAATCGTTCAAAAGTCGGGTTATCCAACGTTTAAAAATCCCCAACTCGATCCCAAGTTAACGTAAACATTCACGATAACCGAACGTCGCTTACATCATCTTACGTCGCGGCGATCATCGCATTTATTTTCATTATTCCACCGACGACATTTGAATCGTTCGGCAAGTCCCATTCTTCTTATAATTCCGTCTGGGACAAAATAAATAAATTTTACCTAATCAAATCGGTGATCATGCCACGGTTCCCGTCAACTTACGAGTCTTCCGTTCGGATGCAGGTTGGGAAGCTGTACCTATTACGTCACAGGCATCACGCCACTCTGCAGCTGTGTTCAAGGTCGACGGTTCCAACTTGGCAACGGTGCATTAACGATTATATGTTTCGTTATTATTTTTTTTTTCTTGTCAGTTTTTTTTTTTTTTTTTTTTCCTACATATATTTTTTGACATTAAATCTTAAAGATGAAGCTTAGGTTTTTCGTGAGTGGAAAAACGGCCTAACTGCTTTCGTACGTGATGATTATACTTAATAGTAAACACCTGGGCAAAATTCTGATTTTTATGATTTTTATCCGTTTATTCGTATTTTTTTTTTCTCGATTGCTCTCTCCTCTCCTCCCTCACCTCCTCTCCTTTTCAATAAAAGTTACACTTTTGTCATTAGCTTTTTATGTTTGCTTAAATAATCGATTTTGTTTGTTTATATTTTGAAGAGTTTTAGGAATGGATTTATTAAAACAGGAAACCAGAGGCACGGTTCGTGTTTAACAGTGCAAAATAACCCATATAGCCTCAAGTTAACAGCTATCCAGTTGATTAATTGCCAAACGTTTTTATAATAAGGATGGAAGTATAAAATGCCACGCCTCACGTTGTTTGAACATCAGATGTTTTGTTTGTTTTTTCGTTATCATTATTATTTTTTTTTTTTAAATCAGGTTTTCGTCCAGTGCATGAGGCTTATCTAAAACCCATGATCTCTTATTTTTTTGGAAGGCTATTATTCTCTTCAAGCGTATTCATCTTCCTGTTTTTTTTTTCTTTTTTTCAGGTTGACGTTCCTGATGACGTAATTATAAATGAGAATGGATTTTGATTTGGATGATAGCGCGGAGATAGAAAAGTTTGCCGCCAAAATGCTGTTTTCTTAAAAAAAGAAAAAGGAAGGACCGGTTCTTGTTTGAAAAGAAGACGATTAGATGCCTAAGGAACAAGTGATGAAGTAAATTTTTAGTTCTTGTCTTTTAAGAGAGGACACAAGAGGAAATGATGATCTAATAAATAAGGACCGACCGGTAATATTTTGTTGGAAGAGAAATAAGTTTCGGCGAATTGGAATGATTTTCGGGAGTGGGTCTACGTTTTGTTGAAAGTCAAAAAAATTTATTATAAACTATGGATTATCATGCGATCTCAAGCAAGACAAAATAAGGTATAAATTTTCATGAATATCACATAAAAAAATTAACGAACTTCTCATTAACTCTTTAAAAATTATACAATGAATTTCACGTGGATTCAGCTGGACATTGATACCATAAAATTTGTGCCCAAAATTAATTTTTTTGGACTTTCACCCATCGATAGTATCTAGAGAGGGGGTAAATTAGACCAAATATTAGGGCGAAATATTAATGAAAGCAGGGGACGGGAGTGCTAATGGGAGCGTTCAAGTATTACGTAAGACCGAAAGGGGGGGGAGGGGGTACTAGAAAATCTTACGATTTCTTACTAGGGGGAGGGGGGGAGTTTGGCAAATCTTACGTAAGAATTTCCATTATGACTTATTGTTCAGAATTTTTTTTTTTTTTTTTTCATTTCAAAAATTATATTGTTTTAATTTTTTTCGAATGTCTAAAAGTAGAAAAATTGAAACTTTTTTTCAAAAAATTTTAAGAAATAAAAATTTACTTTTTTGATGAGATTTTGTGCCAATTGTAGCCATCTTCAGGGATATGAGTATGAACTATAAATCTAGATTTAAGAAAAATATTACTTCAATTTAAAATTGGCGTTAAAAAAAAAGGGGGGGGGGGGGTCCGCGAAAATCTTACGTAATGTAATAGGGGGGTTCAAAGAAATCTTAATAATTCTTACGAAGGGGGGGGGGGGGGGAAGGGGTCCAAAAACCCGAAAAAAAGTCTTACGTAATACTTGAACGTTCCCAATTCAGTTTTTATTCTTTTGACAGAGAATGGGTTGTCCCATTGAAGTATCCGAAAAACGAAAAAAAAGCTCTATCAAAGGGCTACCTAAGGGTATGATTGTTATTTTTTTTAAAAAATAGCCCAGTGGCCAAAATAACCATTTAAAGAGAAAAAAAAATTTTCTTCGTGTTAGCGTCGCCAGAGCGAAATTTTGCTACGACAGCCAAAAAGTACGTCAAAAATTGGCCTAAGTACATGTGCTCTTCAATTTTCCTTTCAACAAGAAAGTGGTCATAAAATGGCCAAAATCTAAAACAATTTGTTTCGCCACGAAGACACCGCTGGACCCAAATTTCGCCTTCACCATGTGAAAGTACGCAAAAAAGTGGTTCAAAATCATGTATTTCGCCTTGAAACCCGAAGGGCGATTGTGGCCAAAAATGGCCAAAATCATAAAAATCATGAACATTTTTTTCACTGATTAGACTGCTGGACTAAAATTTTGCTATCACCACTTGGAAGAACGCCAAAAAATAGCCCAGAAACATATTTTTCTGTCGGAGAAGAAAAGGCAGAAATTGGCCCAACTAATCGCCTAAAGTAACCAAAATGCATCTAAAGTAGATGTAAATGTATCCAAAACGCATCGCCTAAAGTAACCAATGCAAATTTGGGTCAATTTCGACCCCAATATTTGCTTTAATTTACCCCCTCACTAGGTCCTATCGATGGCTGAAAGTCCAAAAAAAATTTAATTTTGGGGCACAAACCTTATGGCAACCCGGTGGCAGCCTTTAGTGAATTAAATGCTGCCATAAGTTAAAAACGTAATCTCCTAAACAGATCAATATAATCTCAAATTAAAAAATTAAATTGCGTGAATCTCCAAAAAATTTGTGAAAATAATGGCGGAGGGACGCGCCAAATTTTGCTCTCTCTTTTTACCATAATGTTTTTGAGGTTCAGTATTTCATATCACAATACATTTTTGGGCTTATTACGAAAAGTGTCCATCAATTTGGGTTTCATACAGGAAAAAAAAGGAGGAGTAGCATAATAATAAAAATCAACGAAACCAAGACAATAGACCTATAAAACTGTCGATGTTTCATTTTTCCGTTTATAATAACTGAAGGTATCGCTATGTATAAAGACTAGGGTGGCATTAGGGGTGGTAATTCTAGGAAATGAAAAAATAAACAGGTAGATATTACAATTCTTGGTAATAACGAAAAAAGAAGCGAATCGAGAGGTAAAAAGAAACAAAAGAGGTCGCGACAAAAAGAGTTTTGAAATTTCAGGATGTCTACTGATTAATGAAAACAAAAATATACGTCTTTTATAGGACTTTATAGGTCCATCTTTTTTAAAAATGCAGCACCCAAGATTTCAAGATTTCGTCTAGAGCAAAAAGATTTTTTACGTTTTCCTTACTTAGTCCTCGAATCGAGAACAAAAATGGAAGACGTGAAGCACATAACATTTTCTGTCACTGGGCAAAAAAAGGAAGGAGTGTTAACCATTAAGCTAAAAGACGAAAAATACCTTGTATCACATATTGTCTTGGACATCAAGACACTTGATTTTTACTTGTTCTTGTTCTAAGAACCGAAAAAGATTTTTTAGTGCATTATGAAAACCGTATAGAAATCCTGGCATTAGACTCCATATGTCCTCCCTTTCTCTTCTATAGATATAGATAAGCAAAGATTGAAAATGTCAAAAATTATAAAAGCAGAAAATCCCTATGGTTTTTAAATCTCCATCGCAATACTTCACCTCCATTGAACAGGTTCTAAAGCAAAAAAGCACAAAAGAAAAATGACAAATGCTGCATTGTCGGAATAAGAAATGATTTTTAATTATTTTTTTACCATTTATTATTTTTTTTTTTTCGAGCCTCCCTCGTCATAAACGTTACGACTATGCCAAGGAGTTGAAAAGCGAAGAAAAAGAAAAAAAGAAAGAGAGAGAAAAAAAAAAAAAGACTCATAAATTTATTTTAAAATTTACGAGACAATTATGCGTAATATGAATACCAATGACTTTTTAAAAAATGTTTTCATATCTCTAAATCTCGCGAGTATCGAAACAAAATCCGTTCCGGTTGACAATTTTCCAATTTGGACATCCCTTTTGTTTTTTTTTTTTTCAGGAGGCACGAGACTTTTTTTTTTTTTTACGATGTTATTATATACACTTTAAGCCGCCCAACTTTTTTTTACGACGCTTAAAGCTCCGAATAAATCTGTGAAATCACATAAACGTTCTTTTCGACTTTCTTTTATTATAAAAAAGAAGAAAAAAAAATGACAAATGAAGGGGGGGGTCCCGTGAAAAAAAATAATCGATTTTATATCCTGAGAGATGAACGTTATTGTTATCTTTGTACTTCGGAAATGGGCGAATAACGAAATTTGATATTCTGTGTTGGCGATTGATGGTTCTCATGTCATGAATCAAAAAATGAGTTGTACAATACGTATATGCTTTGAATATAAATGTTTCTTGCATCATTGCCATGTGGTTTGAGTATAGAGAACGTAATGCATTCCGTTTGACAATTTAGGTATTATGCCCCCCTCTAGTTAAAAGGTCAAGTCAATAATCGAAATTAGGAAAGATAATGATGATTATTTTCGATAAGTAGCCATTTATCTTAAACGAAAGGAAATAAAAAATTTAATTTGATTAAATTTTTTCGGCAAAAAAAAAAATAATCCTATTATTTTAAAAATATAGTTATTTAAAATGCACGCCCTACAATTATTTGATTAAAATGAATTCGTCGGCTCCCCTAGTTTTTTGATAACAAAAAAATTCCAAGACTTTTTTTTTCCCCCGGGTTTTATTATGGTGAATGAAACGGACTTGACGAAGTTTTTAACGATTCGCCATTTTGGTTTTAATTTTAACCCCATACCAGGACATCAATTTTTTTTTTTTTAAATAATAAGTTATTACCGCGAAATTTGCATGGAATTTTAATTTTTAACGATATATTTAGTCACGGCGGATTCTTCTTCGAGCGCCTTCCATATATTTTTTTTTTAATGTGCAATACAGGCACATATCTGCATATATATTTTTTTTTTTCGACCTTTGAAATTTCGTAACGGTCTGCGAAAATTCTATAGAGTAACAACTGTCGTCTGCCATTTTGATTTAAAACGTATATAAGAATAAAAAAATAAAAAAAATTGGAATGAAACGCCGCGTGGATATCGTGATTTATTTAAAATCTTGCAAAACCATTTTTTAAAAATTTATTTCAAATCTGATAAGCTAATGCATAGGATTAGAAGGGATAAGTGTGAAGTTAAGGATTACCGTGATTGTTTTTAATTACTTGTTTATTACACACGTTGTGGAAAAAAAAAGAATTAATTTTTTTCCGCATGGAAAGAAACCACAATTATATAGTGGACATTAACTTGCGTTATGCCTTAAGCATACATCGGCTATAAATCAATTGACGAATCATCATTGACACGTAAAACAGAAAAACAAAAAAACAACAACGGTGACATAAGTCTTTCATATAGTCAAATTAAGAGTTCACATCGTAGGAGGGTTCAACTATTGTTTCATTTTTACAACTTGTCTTTTTTTTACGCTTTGCGACGTGTAATGTTTAATTAAATAGGTCTTTAAACGGAGTTTGGATTTTATGTGTTGAAACATTATGTAAAATCGTGTATTTTTAAATACAATTCGACCATTTAATTTTTTACACACGTTTAATTTCCTCCTATTCGTTCGAAACACGTTGTTAAGTTTAATATCGTTTTCTGTGGTTCAAAGGAAATAAATAGGATATCGAGATTTCAACAATTAATTTCTTACTTAAAAAAAAAAAAAAAAAAAAAAAAAAAAAAAACAGACTGGGATATGGGGAGGGGGGCATATTTCTACGTAGGACTACGTCTTTGGGGTACTGTCCTAATGACGCTAAATTAAAACAATGAAACGATTTAAAAATTTTAAGGCATTTTTTTTTTTTTTTTGCTGCACGTTTTAGGTCAAAAATTCGAATTTTTTGATAAAAATATTTTTTCCTAGCACAAAAAATAAATCAAAATTTTAATTAGTCTTCAAAGTTGAAATTTTAAGATCAAAACATTGCTTTAGCTCATATTCTTGGTTAAATGAAAAAGGACAAAATTAAAAAAAATGTAGTGAACATTTTATTTAAAATTTCTAAGTTCTTGCTTTTGTTCATGTAGTCCAATTTTAATATTTAAAAAAAAAGATATTGAACAAAAATGGCGGAAATTAGAAAAAAAAAGTCGACTGCTCCGAAGAACAAGTACCTATTTTTTTTTTAGCAGTACAAAAAGTACCTATCTTTTTTTGGACAGTTGAAAAACTACCTATCTTTTTTTTGACGACTTATAAACGATCTATTTAAATGGTCATTGCTATATACGATAGATCATTTTTGCATTAACACAAAAAAGATAGGTAGTTTTTCAACTGTCGAAAAAAAGATAGGTACTTTTTGTACGGCTAAAAAAAAAAATAGGTACTTGTTCTTCGGAGCAGTCGAAGTTAAATAAAATTTCAAGAAATTTTTAAGTACTTGCTTTAGCAACTTCTAAGTTTTATTCTTGTAAAAGTTAAAGTTTCTTGAAAATTTACAAGAAATTATCTAACTCCTTGCTTTCGTTCATGTCGTCTAATTTTAAAACTTTAACTTTAAATTTCTTGTAAATTTTTTAGAAAATTTCTTGGTTAAAAAATTTAAATGCTTTTTCTTCTTTAAGCCTTTTTTTTTATTTGATTAATTAAAGTATCATATGGTCATTTCGGCTTTCGCCCTCATCAGTGACTATAACAAATAAATAATTGATTAATAAGAAGAAAATTTCTTGTAAATTTTACTTTAAAAAAAAAACGCGAAAATTTAAAAGGAAAAGTAAAATAAAATTTACAAGAAATTTTTAAAGTCGTTGTTTTCTTTCATGTCGTCTAATTTTGCTATTAAAAAAGGCCAAAAGTTAAAAAAAAAATAGTAAAAATATTATTTAAAATTTTTGAAGTTAAAACTTTAATATTAAAAAATTAAATATTAATTTTTGGTGCGAACAGACCGACACCCGGACAGACAGATTTCCCTAGAATCGAGTCTAGGGAACGTAAAAGTCTAGGGACGAGTCTAGGACGTAGTCCTACAATAAAAAAAAAAAAATTTTACTGCCCCCTGTCCCTTCCTCTTGAGCAACAGATGATTGGTTTGCCCAGACAATAAATTTTGCCAGTCCTTTTCCGGATTTATCCGAAAAAAGGGAATTCATCTAGGGGTGGCTTGCAGCAAAATACTTCGAAAGGCTGACTTGGAAGATTAAAATTTGGTTGATTTAACCAAAATACTTTATTCAAGACAGAAGTAGGGAAAATAATGTTAAGTTTCATAAGCAAATAATCTTCGGCTGTTACACTTAAAAATGTAAATGATGTCATCATGGACGGTGATATATTCGTTACCCATGAAATGAAATTGATGACGCGATTGGTCTCAGTGAGGAACCGCAAAACCAGTAAGGCCAAGCTCATCGGGGTCGATTGTGATTTGCTTTTCGGAATTTGAATCAGCACCACAAGACGATCTAATCCAAGGCAAAGCGAGGGTGACATCTTAGCTCAAGGCTATACAGAGTATGTCGTCGACTATACCAGATACAGGAGCATAAAAAAGCTCTAGATCCGCTTTTTTTTTCTTGAGGAAAACATCTTCTTAACGTTACC
Organism: Liposcelis bostrychophila; assembly: GCA_037577465.1. Lineage (NCBI taxonomy): Eukaryota > Metazoa > Arthropoda > Insecta > Psocodea > Liposcelididae > Liposcelis > Liposcelis bostrychophila. The sequence continues at coordinate 14,009,803 of CM075210.1, forward strand.
ACCGTTAGCCCATCTCTTCTTATGTGGAGTCTAATTTTCTTCATTAAAAAAAAAAGACCCTACTCAGTTGACATTTACAGGACTTGAAAAAATTTTCTATCCAGAATACGTCTGCTTATCCCACCAAAAATGCTCTGAAATAGTTCCTGCACAACGTTTTCGGGATAAAAACCAGCATCGGTCTTTCCCATGGACGTCAAGCTTCAACACCAACCACCTGCGATCCCCAAGAGATCCTTCGCCAATCAGAGGATTTAACGTCAGTAAAAGAAAATTAATATTCGCATAATTTGACTTCCGGCAAAGAAAAAAAAAATTGCATCGTGAAAAGTTAAGACGTTAAGTCATATTTAATACGTTGTACAAACAAAAATCAAGATGGTGTAATCAAATCAAATGCAGATAAGTAAAAGTCTGATGGCGTGCTGCCACCAATCTTAGGGTCAAGGATACAACATTTACGTTTAAAACGAAAATAACCGATCAAAACCGAAACGTGAGCGCAATAAAACATCTAACAGTCTTTTTTTTTTTTTTTTTTTTTTTATTACTTTAGATGGTACTATTGCACTTTATACCCACTGTAATACTCCATCGTGTTCAACACGTTGTCCGGCTATTTGATAAGGTACCTTCTTCTTATGGGTTCTATGATCTCCGCACGAATTCGCGCTCTAAATTACGTGCGCGGACCATTGAGTGAGAGAGGAAGGGAGAGAGAAAAAAAGAAATCAATCTAGAGCCAGAAAAAAAAAAAAAAATCAAGAGACACAACGCATGCGTGATGCGAGGCATTATATCACCGAACTCGTAAATGATGAAAATAACCTTAGAAAAAAAAAAAAAAGTAATAAATTAGGAATTAGATGAAGGAGCATCAGTTTGTGTAAAACTTCTGAAATAAGTAAAGGAGTTCACGACCTTGTTTCCGTGCCTTAAAATGTATCATTTCACTTATTTTAACCGAATAAGGAGAATCCCCTATTTAGAAGGGAAAGAGGAACGAAATGTTTGTATTTATCTAATTGTGATTATAAAGACTGTAACATTTCAAAAAACGGTCGTACACACTAAAACACTTAAAAAACAAGCATGGTAATCGTCAGTTGCTACAAAAAAAATATTACCCTTTCGCTTTTTTTTCGGGTTATAAATTATCAGGTAAAGGGTTGAAAGTTTTTTTTTTTTTTTTTTTTTTTTTAATGCGATATGAGCCAAACGAATGCGTAGGTTTATGAATAGAAGTAACAGCTTTATGCGAACAGGAACCGTTTCGTGTTTGAACAATTCTTTCCTGGATAATACCATGAGAACATTTAAGACCTTTAAGCTCAACTTTTGACGGATGATTTAGGAAAAGTTTCGAGCGTCCTGCCGAAGTTTTTTACGAAAGCCTGAAAGGGTGCTACGTGTTTTGCATTCGCTGGAAATTAAAAATTGCTTTTCCTTGAATCTGCCAGTGACAAAGATCCCACTTGACAATAAACTCAAACCGGTACTGGTACACCTTCAAGATAAAACTTGTGCAAAATTAAATTTAACACATCAACAACACAGTCGCACGTGTTATAAATAACAAACATGTATTTTCTTGTACCCACTTACTTACGATCACTAGGTGCTGTACAAATTTTACGTCAAGCAATGTTATGGCGATTTTTTAACCCGGAACTCTGTGACCAAAAATCGGTATTTTCAGATGGAATTTTAATATCGGGTACGGTTTTTCTGGAGGGACATAAGGCACCCAAAAAATGCTTAGGGGTTAAAGAGGGTAAGGCACCCGAAAAATAAAAAAAAATACGTCTAGACTTTCTTTTGCTTCGTCTTTTTTCTTTGGCTTCTTCTTCTTTCAAGTACCGGCACCTCGACGGTGATTGGCTATTATCTGGCAGATCAGCCATGATCATTTTACTGGGACAAAATAATGCAGCGACTTTCCCAGAATCTTCTGCATGAGCAGAAGAAGAGCCATAACGCTGTTACAGCTCTGCCTTCCGTTATCTGTACTCAAGCCTAACCGATTACTACCATCTTCCGCCTTGAGTCAATACTAGTGGCGTTGCTGCCCACCACTAGTTCGCAGAACAAGAGCCATATTGTTGCTACAATTCTGCCTCTTGATATCTTTAGTCAAGCCTAGCCAATTACTACCATCTTCAGAATTGAGCCAGTTCTGGCGGTCCCCACCATCAGCTCATAACCCAGAGAGGAGTGCGTATCTTACAGGCGTAAGGGGCGCCACTCCCTAGGTGGACTGGAAACTCCGGTACCATCGGTTACCCTGTGCCTAAAAGAGCCAATCCACGTGGAGTGTAACGTCCACACCACACTTAGCTTATGAGCGTGGTGTGTAACGTCCGTGCATTGCCTTGTAACGTTACTTTCGCAATTAGCCATATTCCAGGGCAAAGACAGCGGAAAGAAAAAGCAAGCTAAGAGGACTAATTTTGCTCTAGAATGCTTTGGAGAAGGTTCCGAATTTTAAGCGGAAAACAAAACTATTGATCTTCAGATTAGCTTCTGTTATGCTGTAATGCTGTCCATTAGAGAGCAAATGGGAAAGGTTCTTTGAAAGAGAACATCATAAATAACTTTCACGAGAAGCCTTACTATATTTCATTAATTTATAAGAAATTCAGTCAGCGTCCTAGTTTCTTCGGTTAACTTATCTGCGAATATACATTGGTTTGGATATGATGGCTGAATATGGCTTTGATTAAGCCACCATGAGCCCAGAAGTGTAATTTAAAACACCTTCAGCATCTGACTTTTTTAGTTTCACTGGACTTTATCACAACAATACGACTCTTTCTTAAATACTGCGGTACTGCCTGTTCTTCTTAATGTCAATTTGGACTTGATAGTTTAAGACCCAGAAGAAACTTGGAGTAACCTCCTAACCATTGATTGTTTTTTTTTTCAGTGCATCGCGACCTTTACTTTATCACTGGTTCTCCCGCACACGTCTAGTAATAAAATTATTACCTTTTCCATCGGGAGCTATTTTCCCGGTGTTACTTAGAAAATGGTTATTAGTTTCTTATTTATATATATTTTTTCTTTTTCCTTCGCTTCTTTTTTCCTCTTTTGCTGGGAATGTTACGTCTCGTCTCTTATATTTCAAAATCGTTACGGGCCTAACTGTCGAGAAGCAGCCAGTGCCCTAACACCTCCAAGCCTATAGTATAAATGTCAGATATTATCTAATCGGCCATCCACCCTTTGCAAAATAGGAATAAATCAATACAGCGTAATGCCAAAATCGAACTGTCCGGGGACGTCAATCAACAATAATTTTCAAAAAAAAAAAAAAAAAAAAAAAAAACGAACCTGAAAGCAATAAAGCACTACATGACTTTTATGTTGCTTGAGCTGGTTATCTTGCGGTGTAAAAAAACTTACTTCTACATACACAGTAATTAATAACACTCAATAAATCATCCCTTCCTCTTTGGAAGTCAGATATAAAGCTCATCGATTCAGTGAAACGAATCAACGAGTTTACTATTCCTTGACCTTGAATCTGTAACAACAGATACAAACCGACATCATCTCAAACCTTGATCTCCGATCTGCGCCCTAAGAAATAAAAATCGGAATTGCTATTATTTAATCATAATTAATTGCGAAACGAATTTTACGGAGGAAAAAAAAAAATAAAAAAAGTAACGCTGACTTGTAAGTGACATCCTTAAATCGAAGAAAACATTCAAGTCATCAAGAGGGAAAAATATATTTAAAAAAAAAAAAAAATCTTCCGTAATGACAGTTTTTCGTGACAAGAGTTAGCAAATCAAGAAGCTTATAATATAGATTACCTTATAAAGAAAATATAATATTGGACAGTTGTGGCGTGTGCAGAAGCGACCAGGACAAGTAGTGAACATGTTTATCTATAAAATTGGCCAGATGTACCCTTTTAAGATTTAAAGAAAAAAGCAAGAATAAAAGGAGAGCTGTAATAAGAGACAGATTAAAAATCATAATAGTAATAGGAGGCTCACGATTCACCAAGACTAAGACATGACATGATCTACTCATCTGAGATGGGCTGGTTGGCATAATGATGGAGTAGAGATAGCTCGGGGCTGAGGCGGGCACCAACTTCCCCAGGCTCAAGATGATAAGGATGAATCCGTTGTAAGATCAGTGAAGGTGCAATGAACCTACTAAAACCTCAAAGCTACAACCAAAATAAAAACCCATCTGGAAGTGCAGGAGTGATGTTGGGTCTGGAAGAGTAATTGTGTTATTAAACTCCGTGGTTCTGAGATTACATCAACAATTTCTTACACCTCCGCAACACTTTTTTTTTTCCGGAATCGGTTTTAATCCGGTTAGCGTATTTTTTTTTTTTTTTATTTTCCCCTAAACGACTTTGCATTGTATCTACCCTGAAGGGATTAAATCGACCAAAAAAATGTTCTGGCAGAAAGGAAAAATTTGAGAAAAAAAAAAAAAATCAACCCTATCCGAAGATTAATGAAACGCGATAGCAATTATCGTGATTTAAATAAATCATCGAGAAGCCCTTGAACAGAGCCCGGTATTGCTTCGATTTGAAAACGCTTTAATGCAGCATCCGTGGCCTGAGGGGGCAGGACCATAGCGATCACCGGACATGTTGAGGTCAATATGGAAAAAGTCTCCTCTATCCTAATTACTTTTCATGCCTCGAGCAGTTATCATGTGTTTTTTTTTAACGGAATGATCCCGCTTCTGATGCAGGTAAATATTGACATATCATATTGGCTTATGCTTGTATATATTCGATATGTAAATCGTGTGTAATTTTGCAGCGGCTCCAAAATAAGGACCCCCTCTAATGCATAAATGTTTGTGTGTGTATTTACCAGCTTTCATGCCTCCCTTTTTCGTTTTGCGCGGGAAAATATCTCAACAATAAACACACGTCGAGGAAAAAAAAAAAAAAAAAAAAACGTTACAAGTTTTTGTAAAGAAATTAATGACCGGGACCGGACATTTTTTTCTATATTAAAAATACGTACTTAAATCCCGTGAAACTGTAAAAGTCAGTTTAGAAAAGGTTTTTTTAAAAAAAAAACACGATAAAAAACTTTGCTGTGAACTACCGTAAACCAGGGAACATAGTCCTCGATCAAGATAAAAGCAGATGTAGACAATCGTGTGGTTCTTATACAGAGATAAAGTATAATAAAGTGTCTAAAAATAGAACCAAAACCTATCAAATTACCTATAATTTAAAATGATACATTTGTATAAAAGTGCATTTGATTATTCAAGTTTATTTTACGAGGTTATTAGCTGGTGAGGAAAAATGGTTTTTTATGTCGCTTGGGTACAACTTTTATATGCACTAGGTAACTGCTTTTGAAAAAAAAAAAGAAAAGGAAAAAAAAAAAAGTTTCTTTTGTTGTTTATCGTAAGGGTTGTGGCCCATTAGCGTAAAATGTTGACTTTACATAAGTGTGAACACATGGAAATTTGGCTACATTTATATTTACTTTTTTTTTTTTTTTTTTTTTTTTTTTTTTTTTTTTTTTTTTTTTTACGATTTTGAGAAAAACATGTATAAGGAGATTTGTAACGGTTGGTTACTGAAAAATTATTCCACAATAATTGCGAAACTAATGACACAAATAAGGATTAAAAATTACAGTACAGCTTGACATTTAAAAATTTTGGGTCGAAAATGGCCAAATCAAGTATTATGTCAGCACTATGTTAGTCTTTTACAATTCCTTCCCCGAAGAATTACTTACTTCTAAACTTTTGTGTCCACTGGAATTTGCATTACATTGCATCCAGTGCATTGCAAATGTAATGCAAATTCCCACTGCATTTTAATGCAGTTGCAATTGGATTTTCAAGCCCTTCCACCTTTTCAAAACTGAAAACGTGTAAACTGCTTTTAAAAAAAATTAACTGAAAAAAATCGGTTGAAACTTTAAATAATATTGAACAAAATTAATTATTGATTTTATCTCGATATTCATTTACTTACTTTTTTTATTTAAAAAAAAATGCTGGCATAAAAAAAATTATTTCACCCCTTACTCCCTATAAGCAAATATTAGAATTTTGGTAACCCCCTTTTCCCCTAACTCGCTGACATAATACTTGACTGGCCCCTAATTAGGTGTACAGGCAGCCCTCAAACGCTTTTGGTCATTTTTGACACCAAATCATCCCTTTGTAAGGAACAATAGGTTTTATCAAAACCCCCCTTAGCTTACGCCTAAACAAAATTTCGGTCTCCAAGTCCTCTCAAAAACGCCTCTAGACCCTCTGGAAAGCTTCGAGCCCACTCCCCCCTCTCGTTCTGGCTACGGTCCCTGCTTATATGATAAACACTCAAATGCTCCCTCACGGTCATGACCTTCAGCTCTCGATACCACCGATTTTAAAATCATATTTTTCTTGGTCGACTTTTCAATTTTCACACCTGAACCATAACGGCCTGTTTATCCTGTTACATCCAGGAGATCATCCTCCCTTTGGTCGATAATATACATAAAAACGTGAACTATACGTCAACTCATGGTCACGTCCGCAACGAATCACATTCGAACAAGACGGTTTTTCGTTTATTTTTTTATTGACCAAACGACAATGTGCATTTGAGAACACGATCTGAATAATGATGAATAATTACAAGTGATCAACAGGTACTATATACGTGATAATGCCGTCAAAAAACGTCGTTCGGTCGTCGTCGCGCCGTTGTTTTCTTTTTTTTTTCGTCTAAAAAAACGATTTGGCCGAAAAAAACAACTGCAAGAAATTACACTTAAACAATATTATTCTCAGCCCATTTGAACTTGAAAAATAAAAAAATAAAAAAAAACCATGGCACTCAAAACTTGTTCGTTATGGTGCCTGCCTTTTTTTTTCTTCTCTTGTTTGGTCAGGGCTGTGCTGTGTTTGTATAATCATGTGGAGTATCATTTCGCACCTAGACAAGAGGGGAGGTAGTCCCGTGGAAATATCAAAACATGAAAACCTGTTAAAAACAACGCCTCCGTAATTAAACAAAAAAAAAAAGTGTAAGAGAAAAAAACATTATTAGGTCGTAAAGGTCATGGGGGAAGGATTCTAACGTCAGGTTCTTCAATTTGTAGCTTTTTCGAGTGGAAAAACGTGTGAAATATGCCCCGGGGACAGGTCATTTTTGCACTTTAGTTATTCTTCCTGATAGGATTTAGCTAAAGGCTATCATTAAATTTTCTCACCCTTTCATTTAATTGATTTACATTTATGACATCAACGGTCAGTTTGGCCTGATGAAACATCAAAGTTATTAAAGGAGGATTAATTACGGATCTGTGAATTTTCAAATGATTTTCTACTTGAGAAGGGGATGGGTTGAGGAAAAGTGAATTTTGAAGTTTTGTTGCGTGAAAAAAAAAAAAAAAAAAAAATTAAAGACGTCTGACCTAAAGGGGCGGGAGATGATAAATCACCATATTTTGCTTAATAAATGCATAGCCCCTTAATTTTTGAAAAACATCAATCAAAGAAAGCACTACAGGATTTTTTTTAAAAATAAGAATAAAATGTTTGCTGTTTGTTTAATTTTTTTAATTTGGAATTATCAAACTTGTGTTTCTCTAAGCAACGTGTCGCACCACTTATCATGGTGATTTTATTAACAAAGCACAAAGGACTCTGCAGAGAAGTAAAATTTTCTTCCGTGCTGGAGGATGCTTCCACTTCTTGAAGTGCCACTTATCAAGGTTCGGTTATATTTTTATTAGCCTAAACACTTCAATGATTTTAATATTAGTCAAAAAATAAATTGGTTTATGCAAAAGCCTGATTTTTTTTGACAAGTCACCCGGGTTCTGAAACTGGCAAAAAAAAAATCGGGAATCAAGTTTTTGGGTACACATAGCTGCCACTGCCATATTCCGGGGACCACAGGGAAAAAATTCCAAATCTATAATACCATGCAAACCTTAATTTTAACATTGCTTTGCGGTTTGTAAGATCAATTAAAACTGTATTTCAATAGAGAAATCGATCACCTATAGGCTAAACATAGAGAGACTTACAAAAACTAACTCAACTTTTCAGCGTAAAGCACCTGAACTTCTAGCATTTGGCCTAAAGCGTAAATGGACTTTTAAAAAATTGGCTGACACATATATTCGTGTTGGTTGCTAACACCCAGTGCTCATAAAATACTGATACACGGAGCAAAGGCGGTGAAATGTGCAGTTTAACCGCTTGGGATGTTTTCTGAGGAAGCTTAGGAAGCTTTGAATAAAAATTATAAAAGCTTAAGACTGTCACACACTAGGAAAAATGCAAGACTGACCACGACCACTGATTTGATGAATCAGCTCCTGATGGTAAATTCCGATCCTTTCATATCAGCTTTGCGGACTGAACGGAAAAAGAAAAAAAAAGACTTTCCGGAAGAAGTAAAGAAATTACTAATTCTTGAGGAAGAAAACGACGAAGAAGAAGACCATGTTTCAGAACAAGAGGAGCGTAAACGTGAAGATCATTCCGATTATGGATTCTTTTAATTTATTTTTTATTCTTCAAGAATATACGTATAAACTTGGTTGATAATCTGTAATTTTTCTTTTCTATTTTATGGTTTCATTACTTACGTAAAAGATTAATGATTTGGTTGCAATACTAGATTCAGCGCCTTGAATCTCCAAAAATTGAAATCCGATTTGAAATCAGTGACCTCGAAAACCCTCAGACGAGCGATTTGGTACCATTACAATACAAAAATCGAGTGTTTAGTCGCCATTTTGGATCCGCCATCTTGAATATTAAAAACTGATGTCAGATTAAAAATCAGCGACCTCGAAAACCCCAAGAATATTCACTTTCAGCGAATTAACTGAAGATCTCAGGTATTTTTCCGCCATATTGAATCCTCCATTTTGAATTTTGAAAATCTCCGACCTCGAAAACCCCCTTCAATTGATTAATTGAAACTCTCAGGTATTTGTCAGCCATATTCCCCGTTTACCACAACAAAATGGACGAGCCGAAAGATTGAACAGGACGACAGGGGAGAAAATTAGAGCGTTACTCTTTGACTCAGGTTTAAAAAGGTGTATGTGGGGTGAAGCATTGTCCACAGCAATTTATTTATTAAATCGCAGTCCCACTTTAACGTTAAATGGAAAAACGCCGTATGAGATGTGGTATGGGAGACGCCCTGATTTGTCTTACACACGGCGATTCGGGTCTGTTGTCTATGCTAAGAATACAAATTATTTAAAAAAATTAGATAGTCGCCATCTTTAATTTTAAAAAACTGACGTCAGATATTAAATCAGCGACCTCGAAAACCCCCAGAATACCAACTTTCGATGGATTAACTGAAGTGTTAGCTATTTGTCCGTCGTATTAAATCCGCCATCTTGAATTTTGAAAATCTGATTTTAGATTTGAAATCAGCGACCTCGAAAACCCCCAGAATACCTACTTTAAGAAATTTACTCCAAATTGCTAATTTCGGCCAGCTAGAGTTTCGTTTTAAACCATTATTGTGCTATAAAGGATTAATTCTTAATTCACACTAGCACCTAGCACCCTTCTTCATATCTTCCTCTGGCTTCAAGGCCGAAAATTACAGATAAATATCTGCTGCAATACCATATCACAGGCTCCAGTTCTATAACGAGACGCGTCAGTACTCAAATCATTTAATCAGCAAGATAAAATAATCCTCCACTTGAGGCAAATCTGCACACGTTCATTAAAGTTCCAAAGTCGACAAATTTCTCCATCTACGGATTTATTTATTAATTTTTTATTACAGTATTTTTTTTATTTTCAATTTCAACAAGAAGGAAAAAAAAAAAAAACCTTTTCCATACATAGGAAAACCTTAAAGCCGTTGTCCTTGGGGTTGGGATTAAAATTGATAATGATCGGCTTATTCCAGAGACACCATCATTTGTTAATGATCTCGTTTCCTATTCTCATTATGGTGATTAGATTCTCACTAACGCCAAATTAAAAAAAAAAAAAATAAATAAAAAATATTATTCGAATCTTTAATCTCATCAGACGCCAGCCAGCGAACCTTTATAATTGCGCAATTGAAAGTGGTTCCTCCGTTCCTTGACCTGTTGAAAACGGTATTCATTGCCAAGGATTTTTTTTTTTTTTTATATATAATAAAAACACACCTGTTAACGGAAAGAACAACACGGAAATAAAGGAAATCGGATACAGGTTCAGGCTGAGATGATTTACGCAAATTATGCAATCACCCAGTTTAGCATTATTTGCAATGACCTTGGAAATGCAATCGTGATCGTGGCGCATATTGAGGTTATCTTGTTTCAGGTGTTTCTTTTTTTAAAAAAAGGAGCTATTTCTCTTGAAAATTTATGCGCAAATTTTTTTTTCCTCCCTGATCTTTTTTTTTTTTTTCTTGAAGGGTAGGAATAAACGTGACTTCAAGTTAGGGTCAGGTAATTTTCTGTCGAAAAAAAAAAAAAAGGTATACACAATGCTCGTCTCGTCGTACCTTTTACAGTTGTGTATTCACTTTGTGAAAATTATAATTCAAGGACGTGGGTGCATTTAAAACGTTCGTAAGGAAAAAAAAGCATAAAAGCGATTATGTTTCCCTTACGAGAAGGGTATTTTAATTTAGGAAGGAGAAAAAATTTTAACATTAGGGGTAGCCCAGGATCAACTGTCGAGGGTTGATTATGTTGCGATTATGGGATAGAATTGGGTGAAGGGTCGGACACTTGTTCAGTTTCACTGGTGAGGGTTCCCTTTTTTTTTTTTTTTTTGTTGAAAGGATTTCTTTCCACCTGTTGAAGTGCACCAGGGATGTGATGTATGCCTTTTTATCTTTTCAGGCGGGAGGGTAATAAAAACTGATCCTAAAAAAAAAGCTGATGTTGCACTTTTTAAAACATACTCCCTCTGTCCGGAAATAATGTGTGTGTTTCTAACTTTTAATCCCCATTTCGTAGGCTTTTGATTTTTGACGGAAGTGATGGTACCACATAACTCACCCACCCGAACACTTTTTCACACCACCCCCCCATCCCCCCCCGGGGTCCCCCCCTTAGAAAAAAAAATTCATGAAAAAATGAAAAAAATCGATCATTTGAATTAATTTCGCCACGCTTCTGAAGCGAAGGGAAAAAATTTGAATGTGACCGGGAATGAGAGAGTACATGACCCTGAACAAGAATCCACCATGAGAAAATTTTTTGCATTACTCGAAACCCCCCAAAAAAATTTGGGGTCTTGACTACCCGGTAAAGGGGGTGAATTTTTTAAAACCTATCAAACGGCCACAAAAATTTGGCCACGGGGGTTTTCGGGGTCGCCAATTTCAAATCTGAGGTCGGTTTTTGAAAATTCAAGATGGCGGATCCAATATGGCGGACTTATGTTAGAAACCTTCACATTTTCCCACGAAAATTCGTGTTCGGGGGGATATCGGGGTCGCTGATTTCAAATCTGGGATCGGTTTCCACAAATTCAAGATGGCGGATCCAATATGGCGGACATATGTTAAAAAAATGACTTTTCCCAGGAAAGTTCCTGTTCGGGGGTATATGGGGGTCGCTGATTTCAAATCTGGGGTCAATTTTCAAAAATTCAAGATGGCGGATCCAATATGGCGGACTTATGTTAAAAACATTGACTTTTTGGCACGAAAATTCGTGTTCGGGGGTATATCAGGGTCGCTGATTTCAAATTTTAGGTTCAAATTAACTGTTTTCTTTACAAAATGTTCTTAAAAAATTTTAGTTCAGCGGCATAACGCGAAACCACATTGTTTCGTAGAAGATTCGGTTTTTGATGACGGAAAGAAAAAGAATGGTTGGAACTGGAAGAAAACAGTTAATTTGAACCTAAAATTTGAAATCAGCGACCCTGATATACCCCCGAACACGAATTTTCGTGGGAAAATGTCAAGGTTTCTAACATAAGTCCGCCATATTGGATCCGCCATCTTGAATTTTCAAAAACCGACCTCAGATTTGAAATTGGCGACCCCGAAAACCCCCGTGGCCAAATTTTTGTGGCCGTTTGATAGGTTTTAAAAAATTCACCCCCTTTACCGGGTAGTCAAGACCCCAAATTTTTTTGGGGGGTTTCGAGTAATGCAAAAAATTTTCTCATGGTGGATTCTTGTTCAGGGTCATGTACTCTCTCATTCCCGGTCACATTCAAATTTTTTCCCTTCGCTTCAGAAGCGTGGCGAAATTAATTCAAATGATCGATTTTTTTCATTTTTTCATGAATTTTTTTTTCTAAGGGGGGGACCCCGGGGTGGGGGGGATGGGGGGTGGTGTGAAAAAGTGTTTGGGTGGGTGAGTTATGTGGTACCATCACTTCCGTCAAAAATCAAAAGCCTACGAAATGGGGATTAAAAGTTAGAAACACACACATTATTTCCGGACAGAGGGAGTATAAATCTTTTTCCTGTTAACTTGGATTAATTATATGCAATTCCAGTTACGTAAATGCAAAATTTATAATCTGAAATAATAAGTGTAATTATTATTCAAATATTAAGATGTAGCGCGAATTATTGTATTTATGAGATTATCTATGCAACGAGATAATTAATAAAAATTCATAAGTCACTCAAACGGGAGAGTTTAATTATACAGCCTCTCGGTTGTATAACATCTCCAATTTTTTTCTGATGGATCAGAACGGTCTTATAATTTTTTTTTTCCTTTACTCAAATAAATCAGGGATGGCATGCTGAAACCGATTCCAATTCCAGGTGATGCTCGATGATTTTTCAAACGCGATTCCGATTCCGACAATTTTTTTATCATTCGAACCTTGAACCGATTCCGATTCTAAATTACACGAAAAATTTTCGCGATTCCGATTATTTTCCATCGATCAAATCTGATTTCGATGCCGATTCCTATTAAAATCTATTCGGCATGCCATCCCTGAAATAAATCCTCCTGTCGCTTGATCGAATCTGACAATCTCCTCGTTTACATATAACTCACAAAAAAAAAAAAAAAAAAAAAAAAAAAAAAGTTGGAACCATTTTGTTCAAAGGCAAACACATTAGACCATAATGTTATTTTCATTTTCAGTCTCTAAAAACTCAACCGAACTTAAATCGCATCAATCATTTCATTTCTATTTACTCTGGATTTCCCAGTTAGGTTAAACATGGGCTCTCCTATAATCCCTAAACGTCTGTTTTCATAAAAGTAAAACTAAACAAAACCAAACCAGGATTTCTTTCTTTACAACTAACAAGTGTTTTTTATTATCGTCTTTTTTTTTTTTTTTTCCTCCTAGTAGGAAAAAAAACCCCTGCTACCTTATCCCTGTCGACACCCTCGATTTGCACCCTGCAGGGTGTCCACAAGCCCCTCACCGTCTTCGTCTTCCAACCAATCTTTTTTTTTTTCCACATCTCTGCAAAAGAAATTAAGGGAAATATTATGACCACATGTCAAAAAATAAAGGAAGAGTCGAAATGGAAATAAAAACCGAGTTTCTTGTATCTTTTCACTTAAATCAAGATAATAAAAAAAAAGTGAGAGAGACAGAAAAAAAAAAAAAAAATTAGAAGCCAAAACGAAAGGACACGATAAGGACACTTTACAAGCCCTCGACAAATATAATAAGAAGCAACTCGTGGTTAAATTATGTGAATTTAAGGTAGAAAAAGGTTCGAGACACAGGTTTTTACTACGTAGTAACCTGGAGTAGGCTTCGTAGTAAGATTTATGCCTGGGGCAATGCGATAAACCAGAATATTGAAACCGTCTATGTTTTCGAGTGTTGCCCAAATGCTAAGCATGTCCTAAATCTCTCGACTAGGAGGAATACACTATATTTTAAACGAGTATTCTTATTTGAAAAAAAAAAAAAAAAAAAAAAGTGAATAAATTAGATTCACAGCATCGAAGATTCTCTCTCCGATCGTAAGTTAAACGTAAGCTCGTTTTGCATTTATCAAGATTAGTGTTAAATTTGAAGTTAACGAAAAATATTATTTAAGCCTATTATCAGAGTTGAATAGACTGAAATAATTAGAGACGGGATAGTCGTGCTTTCTTTTTTTTTTTTTTTTCTTCATCGCCGGGTCACTTTTCTCCGGTGGAATCAAACAGGTGTTGCGGAGGAGTGTTTTAAAATGGGTTGATGGAAGCAATTTAGGTTAAAAAAAATTAGGTTTATTAGCTACGTATTAGATATTACAGATGACAGGTTACGTAGGAAATAGAATTAGGTAAGTTAAATTTTTAAGTAACTGGCTAGTAAATGTTGGGCAGATGGACGCGAGGAGTAACGATACCTTACCATTAATTTTTAAGAGAATACGGTTTTTTTTTTTTTTTTGCTTATCCATACCAGATGTTTGGCTGAGTCTCAGCCGAGAAAAATTATGAGAGCCCAAACCGAAAAATTAAGAAATTTAACAATTTCTTAGCCAAATCGCTACCTCGGAATAAAAGGCTTGTGTCTCGTTTTTTGAATTGAATTCGTCTCGCTATAAGCTAAATATGCCTAAGAAGCATCAATTCGAAAAACGAGATACAAGCCTTTTATCTCGAGGTAGCGAAATCTCATTTAAACATTTTCAGACCAAATCGCTTCTAAAAATTTCTACTTAAAATCTCTTTTAAAAATTTTTAGGCCAAACCTTTTTTAAAATTGGTGCTGTGTGTAGTTGGAAATTTTAAGATGTGGTGCTACTGCTAATCATAAAAGGCAGCAAAGGTTAACAGACAGGTCTTGATTTAAATCAGAGTGCAAACTCGTCAAGAATAAGAGACTTAAATGACCGAAATGAATAAAATAGCAACTTTTAGGTAGGCTTTAAATATTTTTCTATGCAAGTATACTGAATTCATATTCTATCCACTAAAACTTCGATAATGCCGATTTTTCACAATTTAATTATAGATGTTCAATATTTTACGATGATTAAGATAACATTACTTCTCTTCCTTACTGGCTTCGACTACTTTAGCCAACTTTTTATTAGTTTACTTACATGTAAGAGAAGTCTATGACGACGGAAAAATGACAAGAAAAATCTTACCTGAAAATGAAAAAAGAGAAACAACATTAAAATAATAACATAATCAAAAATCTGCAATTACATTTCCAACAATTTTTCCATTAAAAATATCTTAAGAAGAAATTCTCAGATTTCTTTCTTGAAACTTTTTCGCGACGGCTATCATATAAATACGATTTCGAAAAATATTTAAAGAGTTTCTAAAACGAAGTCTTAAGAAAATCAGAACCTCAACTTTTAAAGCAAAACTGAGAATACAAAGACTTGCGAAACAACTTTTTGAAAAACTCGCAACATTTCAAAAAAACACTTTAAAATCGGCTGTCCTGAAAATCGCGAAAGAAATTTCAAATCTTCGTAAAAGGCAGCCTATTTTGTCTGACTAACGTGGAGAGAGAGCGGAAGAAGGGGAGGGGGGGGGGGGGTTAAAAATGCCTCAAAATTAATTTCACGTAATACTGGAGCAGCCATTTGGGCCATTTTGAGCCATAAATTCTGCCGTGGTAACCGAAATGAGCGTATGTCCATTCTGGAATTGAATTTTTGTTTACATAAGTTAAAAATAGAAGACAAGTGCCAACTTAAGAATGGACATACGCCCATTCAGGCCTCATATACGCCTCATTCAGTAAAATTTTTGCAAGTCTTACAACTGTGAAAATCTTTTGCAATCTCGATTATTTGTCTTTTCTCCCATTTTCTTTACCTCCCAAGTACCCGAGTAGATGTTTTTAACCCTAAATTGTCTTCCTAATATTCTTCAACTTACTATTATTCGAAATCACCCTCGAGTTTCAGGGTCTCCGAACAAGATTAAAAAAATAAACCGAAAGTCAAAACAAAGTTTACAAAATTACGTTACAATTTAAACCAACCATAAAAAGCTTAAGTTTCGTCTGCAACAAAGAAAATTAAAAAAATTAAACCTAAATGCTATAATTTACAGACGACATCCACCTTACGAAAGAAAAAGCCATTAAAAGCAGTTTCTAACAAAAATAAAATTTCACCCTTAATTTATTTACCCCTTGGGAATGCAGTAAGAGTGTATAAATAAAATATACATGATATCTAATGTAGGCTCGAAGCTGACTTTTGACCTTTTTTTTGGAGAATCGACTAAACTTACGTCAAGCGTAGAAATAAATTAATTAATTTCTTTACAAAAAAAAAAAAAAAAAAACATTTTTTAACCAAAGTAAGATGTCATAAAATCGTTCGTATGTCTTTTAATCGGTTAATCTTATAATTTTAAAACACAAGGCGTTAAAAAAAAAAAAAAAAAATCCCTCTTTTGCCATACGACGGGTCATACAAGTCGACTTATCAAACGAGAGTCTTTGAAGCGCCACACTCATTATTATTATTATATTTTATTTTTTATTTATATTTTTATTACAAAATAAGAAAATCATTCTTTGAAGTAAGAATAAAAAATGGCGATATTTTAAAATAAAAAATAAAATAAATAATTAGTAAATGAATAAGTTTTTTTAAAAAAAGTGAAGACTTAATGAGTGTTTCACAATTGAACTCTGATAGCAAAAACTATATTCTCGAGACAGTCGTTGGAGTAAAATGACATGAGATAAAAAGGCACGCGTCGAGAATACATGTTTTGTGCACATTATATGGTAGATTTCTAGCGCGTGCGCCAATTCAAGGTTATGTCCCCCCGGGGCAATATGTGGTTCCATAAACTGCGCAACCTCAGGAGCCGTTGTTTCTCGTAACTACAGTAGTCGACTTAAGGAGATTAGATTTTGTTTCGGGTTCATTGCTTCCATATTTGAGTTCTTTCCTCTTTACGATTTTTATTTAAAGGAACTTTTCTTTTTCTTTTTTGTTGGTAAAATTATTACAACTTTTTTTAAATTTTTTTTATTTTTTATTTTTATTTTTTTTATTTTTATTTTTTATTTATTTATTTTCTTTTACATTTATTTTATTCGCAGTCAAATTGGAAAGCGCTTATAATTCTGAGGTTTTTACCTGAAATATGAATTATTCAGGGGGTGCAATGACGAATTAATTACGAACAGCTCAGAGTACTGCTCCCGGCGTCTAAAAGCCACCCCTTTCCAAAAATAGTGCCCCCCCCCGTCCGAATCTGAGATAAACATACGATTCCATAAGTTAAAGATAGAATTATCGTTATAACAATTTTCTCTTCCACTAAAGGCTTCCGAAAATTCCGTCAAAATTCACTAAATTTTTTGAATGAAAAAATCTTCGCGAATGGGGTTTCACCATTCTGACCACATTTAGTCCCAACCCTAAAACCCTTAGTAGCTTTGTAAATTTTTATCCACCTGAAACAAAACGAAATTCGTTTCATCTGCTGTGAAGTAAAAACCCTTCATTACTATTTCCACTTCTTGTCATCTCTCCGTCCGTAACAAGGAAAACAATGCGAAAATGATTTAAAGTCTAGGAAATGGTCATAACGCCAACCCCTCAATTTACCAAATGGGAAAGAAGCCACTCATTGTGAAATGGTTCGTTTCTAATCGCTGCCGTGGCCACACTCGATGGACAATGATCCTTTTCCTCCGGACCCCCGTCCAACCCTTAAAAAATAGCACATCTGACCCGTCACAAGGACAATAAAAAAATGACTTATACACATCTCTATTATCATATCTCTTTTTCGATTTATTTAAAATTCTAAAAGGGGAGAAAAAAAAAGAAAGAAAGGGAAAAAAAAAATGATTTCCATTCGGCATATCAAATTATGTTTTCAAAAAAATGATAAACTAATTTCGTTAACTTTTTTCGATCATTTTAAAATGATCCACCATCCTTTATCCCGATCGTATAAAACCTTTATCTAGTTAGGAAAAAAAATGACCGGAGAAAGCAAGAAACAATATCAGCAAAGTTCTTCTTAAAGGGGTTAAGTGAAAGATGACCAAAGCCAGAAGCCACGACAGGACAATGGAAGCAAATCTTCCGCATCAGCGATCTCCAATGCGTTCCAACTCATTTCCCCAACCCTTAAGTCCGAATTTCTCTCTCTCTCCCTCTCTCCCTTTCTCCCTGTTAACGTCGCGACGCTCTCTAACCCTTTGCCTCTTCTTATCGCTGATTAAGTAATCGAAGGTGGAACTTGATGGATGGTACTTGATAACATGAAATTCGAGTTCCCCCCCTC
The DNA here is from genome assembly GCA_037577465.1 of Liposcelis bostrychophila. Lineage (NCBI taxonomy): Eukaryota > Metazoa > Arthropoda > Insecta > Psocodea > Liposcelididae > Liposcelis > Liposcelis bostrychophila. The sequence continues at coordinate 14,027,967 of CM075210.1, forward strand.
CCCCCCGGTCCTACCGTCCCTCTTCCTCTCCTTTAATTCAATTCCCGAAATGGATTATGCAAAAAGTGTATTTTACGCATTGACAAACTCTCTCAATTACGGAAAATCGAGACAATGGGTCATTCGTTGGGGGATATTTTCCGGCTCCCTGTTTTCAACCTTTTATATGCATACGAAAAAAAAAGGAATCCGTATTTATTACATTTTTTGAGTAAACCACTTCCCCCCTACCCCTTTCCCCCCTCAATGAAATGAAAAAACAAAACACAAAAAAAGGTTCGAGACTAATGTACGGATAATTACTCTCTTGAACCCTTTTTTCTCCTTGCTTTTATTTTGCAAAAGGGACATTGTTTCAAAATTATTTTTCATTGTTTTTCTTTTTAAACTTTTTTTTTTTTTTGCTTTTGCACACCGCACAAGTAAATGGATGTAATGTTATCTATGAGGAAAAAGTAATTTCGTTTTGAAATGGGAAGCCAGAGTAAAAAATGCTTTTTCGATATTTCCGGTGGTTGTTTTTCATATTTTCTCGTATAATTTGAGCTTTTTTTTTTTACGGTTTTGATTAAATTATGAACCCTCTTTAAACGCTGGGCTTTTGTTTTTTGAAAAGCTCTGACCGCGGAGTTTTAAAAAAGATTTCAAAAAAATTATTTTTTCTTTGTAACTTGTTGAACGTGGTTCCAGTAAATTAATTAAAATGACGAGAGAACAAAAGGGAGGGCTTCTCTACTAGGCAATGAAAGAGGGTTAGGGGTAAGTAAGCTCTCCTAAGCAAGTAGCGGAGCGGTAAGTAATTTTAAGAGGAAATTCGGCATGAGGGATTAAAATCTTTACCTGCAGAAGGCTCTAGGTCCTTATTTAAGGTATAAATCCGGCAAAAAGTTCCGACAAGACGGGACAAGATGTTTTATTTCTTTTGCACGGACCCATAGCCAGTACGAAGATGTGGGATTTTGAACCCCGTTTCCCCTGCCTGGAAAAAAGGTTATCGAACATTATATATATTATCGAATATTACGTAAATATTATCAAACTAGTGGTCGCCCGTAGATAAACAATAGAATTTTTTAAATTCAGTCGGATGAATTAGTCGTTTTGACTAAATATTGTCATTTTGCCACCAAATTCTTTTAACTTTCAATTTTTCTGGGATCTAAGTCGAATTTTGAGAGCTTCCTCTCTAACTCCAAACCGTGTGATGAAAAGTTGATATAAAAATATGGATTTTCCGATTTTCCGAGAAAACAGGGCTTCTCCGAAACCTGAATTGGTTTTTGTTGCAGCCCAATTTTAGACTAAAGAAACACTATTTGCTTGTCATTTTGTGACATTTGGATTCGGTTTAGACGAAAAAAAAAATTATTTGGACGATTTTCCGAACGAAAAAAAATTTTCCGAAACATGATAGTAATTTTGATAAATCCAGCCTAAAATTAGCTTCAAATTGTGTTTTTACTCGACTTTCTATCTCATTCAGAAGTTGGCTTTCGGACGCGGACAGAGAAAATTTAATGGAAAAAAATTAGGCTTTTCCGATTTTCCAAACGAAAAAAAGTTTTCCGAGAATTGAAAGTATTTTTTATAAATCCAGCATATAATTAGCTTCAAAATTTGTTTTTACTCGACTCTCTAGCTCAACTGCAAGTCGGTTTTTCGAAAACGGACAGAAGACAACTGATGTTTATATATAAATAAATATAATATATTATCGAATATTATATAAATATTATCAAATATTACATAAATATTATATAAATATTATCAAATATTATATAAATGAAGACTCCACGCAAAGAACGATCAAGGTCTAATATTTTTGTTGAAACTTTGTTCCTATGTTTAACTTCGACAACGAACGTACTTTGACAAAGGAATGACAACAAAAACATTAGACCTTGATCGCTCTTTGCGTGGAGTCTTCAAATATTATCAAATATTATATAAATATTAGATAAATATTATCGAATATTATATATTATCGATGAACATTTAAATAAACATAACTTTATACTCAGTTTGCTTACCAAAAAAATAAAGGCGCGCCCCAATTACTACAGGAAGTTACAGATTACATTTACAACAAACTCGGAAGAAAATTGCTCTGTATTAATTTTATTCGATGATTATTCGAAAGCGTTTGATACCTTGGACAAAGAAAACATTGTGAAAAATTTGGAAAGGGTAGGAATAAAAGGGAAGGCATTAGAAGAATGGTTTGAAAATTATCTCACAAACAGAAAAATAGTAGTTAACATTGGTGAGAAATTTAGTAAGGAATTCCCATGGGAAATTGGTGCTCCACAGGGTAGTTTACTGGGGCCAAAAATATATTTAGTTAGCTCCGACTCTTTAAAAGAATTTATTTCAAAATACACCAAACTAGGAATTTTTGCTGACGATAAGGAACTAGGGGCAGCGAATAAAGATGTAAAAATTGCGTTGTATAGGTTACAGGAAGACTATATAAGATTACAGAAATGGTCACATGATCAAGGACTTGTAATAAATAGAGAAAAAACGAAATGGATGCTGATAACAAAAACTGTGGAAGCAGGGTTAGGGGATTAAGTATCAAATAACAATAAATAATTCAATTAAAAATTTTAGATAAACTGCAATTAAGTATCTTAAAAAAAAATTTCCCTGCAAAAAAAGTTGAAAAAATGTCAGATGAAAATATCTATAAGGAATTAAACATATTACCATTGAGTGAATTGTACAAGTATAAGCAATTGGTTCCATTCTATTTTGATGATAAAGTAAAAACTAAAAGTCGTAGTCAAAGGGAAACGGGAAACACCTTTTATTATATGCCCGTTAAATACACGAAATATAATACGGGGAAAAAACATTAAACCGAGTAATACCAATGCTCTTTAATAAAATACCGAAGGAATTACTAGTAGAATCGACGTATAAAAGGGTAAAAAAGGTAATGAAAGATTAACTTCTTACAAATCTAAATTGTGCTAAAACTTAAATTTATAAATTTTTGTTAAATTTTTATGTGATAAAAATAATAATAGTAATCCTACCGCTGGGTTAGGCCGAAAAAGGCCTTTTACATGTAGGAGAAATTATTTATATTGTGTTAAGAAATAAATTGAATTGAATTGAAATGAATTGAATATTACATATTATCAAATATTATACATTATCAAATATTATATAAATATTATCAATATTATGCATTATCAAATATTAGATATTCAAATATTCCATACATGAATCGTTTATTGCAAAAAGGAGTCTTGTCCACCATTTTTAAAAAAGGAAATAGTTTGTTTTGACTTTTTAGAATGTAAACAAATATAAGTTATCAAAACAAAACTTACTTTTTCCATTTTCAGTTGAGATCTGACTTTAGAAACTAATTTAAAACCATTAACTTGATGATTGTAAAAAATTTTCCGGCCGTTGCTAAAGGTAAAGTAGCCAATTAACAGGAAGCTCTGCCTCCCTTAAATACCCGAAGATTTTTCTGTCATTGACAAGGTTTAATAGTTTCAAAGAACAGTTTTTCACCTCACTCTAAGATTTTTTTTCCGGGTGAGAGGCATTAATCATTTTACCTCCAGACGGACCATATACGTCCAACCGAACAAAACACTTAATTTCCGGATTAATCCGTTCTATGGACCCACCGAAAAAAGTGCCTAGTCTTCGGATGGACTCATACGGGTTCCTTTACCAGCTACAAGTGAAGGAAATATTCCACCGTGCGACCACGATTTTATAAAATTAAAAGTGTAAATTTTCTCTCTGTTTTTCAGGGATAAATCTCATTTTGAAAAATACTGCTAACAGAAGATTCGAAATTATTAACGGATCCACGACCAATCCGCCCCTCTCCCGTAAGCAACATTTTCTCTCAAAAATTTATTTTAAACCGAGGAAGGATTTGGATTCCGGTTCCTGTTCTACCGTTCGTGGCGTCATCCGGTTCCTTTCCTTAATAATTAAGCTATTGTTAAAAAGATGAATCTAACCGTGACGTTTTTCATTTTCGAAATAGAAAACTTTTTTTCGAAGTACAAAAAAAAAAAAAAAATGAATAAAAGCTGTGCTACCAATTTCATAACGTGAAAGGACACAATTCATCAAACTGATAAATGATCTTCCAGCCCAATATCTTTTAACTTCTTACGCTACGATGAATTTTCATCTTCTCCTCATTTTTTTTTCCTCTCCGGGCAATTTTTTTTTCCCTCTTGTTTTCGTTTTGCGCGCGAATTACGGGCGGAAAAAAAAAATGGCACATGTTATTAAATTCACGTGAATGAAAAAAGCCTGAGTATAATTAACCGATCATAGTAACCTGTTTATGAAAATTGTAATGATGATAGTAACGTGGGTTCGACGTGTTAGCGTGACTAAAATAAACTCGTCTTGCTGATCAGTGCCAAATTAACGCAAAAAATTATTCAGGATTAGGTCTTTGCCATCACGCGGGGCCGAAATAAACCGGGAATGACGTCACGTGGCTTCTGTTCATAACTTTTTTTTTTTTTTGGTTAGGAGTTAAGGATGATGCTGCAAACTATGATTGATCACTTGAACGCATGTAAGAAAAAAAAAATAAGTGGAAGACTCAACTGATATTTGTCATTATTTGATTACTGATATCGATGTGTAGAAACTGGGGTTTAATGGGGACCAGTCTCCCTAGGCAACCTCAGTAATTATGTTAGACTTCTTTATTGCTTCAGTGCTAGGGAGTGGATATTAAACTTTTTTTTTTCTCTCTTATTTAATTTTTTTTTCTTTTCTTTTTTCTTCATTATTATTATATGCGTTTTGGAAATCATTAGAGTTTATTGGTTTTTGCGGGGGGATCTATTTACCTTAATCTCATTTGTATTATAAATTGTTTGTTAGGGGGTAAATAATAATAATAACAACTGCTACACGATATCCCGTTCTTATTCTCATTATTAAGATTTATTTAAAATAAATTAAGCTTTAATCGCCTCTGAAATTTTGCGTAAACGCACGGGATCTTAATTAAGAATCCTGACAAGACAATATATATACTTCCCATCTTAATTATTATTATTAAAAACGATTTAGTTGATTTTGAAATTCGAGATAAAAAAAAAAGGGAAAAAATCGTTACGACTTGGTGAATATATGAATCTCGTGCTGGAAAGAACCACAAATTATCAAATATCATATCAAGTGCGAACCAATTTTATTCAATAAACCTATATAATATTAAAATATAAGGTTCAGGTACTTGGGTTATAATAACGCCCCGTGGCAGTCTCATCGTACTGTAGTAATTGCGACGAAATCTAACACTGTAATTTATCGATGGAAGAGATATTCCTAGAAGTTGGCCCCCGGAGCAGTGACCCCCTGTCGGGGTCATCTTTCAAATCACGTCTTCTTTTATTTAATTATCGCAATCAGTTTTTCTTTCCCGAAAAAGAAAAAAAAAATCAGTTATAGAAAAAAAAAATCAAAAGAAATCCATAATTTTTTTTTTTTTTTTTTTTTTTTTTTTTTCTGGACACGTGAGTTAAGTGCAAAACCTGATTATCCTCATCCCATTAATCAATATCTCACAAGGACATTATCATCATTATCACTCTTGCCTTTTCTCGTCAATGCCTTTTACGACGCAACACTTAACGGACAAGATCGATTAAATCGGTCCGGATGTCACGTGATCCACGGTGATTGATGCCAAGTATAGGAACAGTTGTTTGAAGTAAATCATAAACGTATCACAAACGTAATTTCCTTGGTTCAAAACATTAATTGATTACCGTCGTTGGGGTAATCAAATTTCGGGATATCACTCAAAGCACGTTTCAGAGACGTGAAATATTAAAGGGAAATTTCTTTTTCAAAAGTACGAGAAAAAAAAAAAAAAAATACAAGAACACTGCACTTTTTTTTTCTCTTCTTTTCTTTCCTTTTCATTTCCAAATTGCATTTTAAACATTCGTGAAAAATTCGAACAAGCCAAAAGTACAAAAACCAGGAGAATAAAGTTTAAAATGTGTACAAAACGATGCGCGATACAAATGATAACTCACAACTCATTAACTCGGACCTGACAAAGGTCAAACATGAGATTAGTTTTCTTTTGACGAAAAAAAAAAAAAAAAAAAAAAAAAAAAAGTAACAACATTGTCCATTTCCTGTCCGTGTCAGATCTATTGTCTTGCTTTTTCTTTGGGTCCCATAACAAACAAGTGTCGAAACTTGAAAAGGTGGGGGAGTTTGATGATGATGATGATGCTGCCAACGAAAATTACTTACTATTTCCGGAAATGATTGCAGGTGTGCATTTAAGTGCTCTACATCTTGTCAGTCAGCACGGTGAGAGAAAATTGTTGACGCTACACAATACGTTACAAGGTCACGTTAATTGTGCAAGCGAGGAAATGATAAGGCAGTCCCTAGAAAACAATAGCCGCTGTTTTTTTCGATTATTGTTTAAGTTCGTGATTCTTTTAATATAGGCCTTTGCCATAGATGATGGGCCTGGGAAATAGGGTATAGAGGAGTGAAAACAAGACGAGGATAGGTGAGATTTTATCATTTTTAAATAGTCCTCCTTCTGCCTCCGCTGAAAACACCCGTCGTTTTCGCCTCGTGTATTGTTTTTACTCAGTATACCCTACGTCTCCAGATCGTCTATGGGGACGTCCTTTGAGCATCTTCGATTTTTATTGCAATTTTAATTTGATGCCAAATGTTCATGGTCCTCCTTTTTTATAGCAAATAATTATATTTTTAAAAAATGATTTTTCCCTTAAAAAATTTTTCCCAAATTCCCGCAAAATTTTAAAAGTTCATTAATTTTTTTATAAATTGAAATTGTGTTTCTATATTAATAATACTAGGCACCTACTGTAAATGTAATAAAAAATCAATTTTATATTTTGTATTTTTTTTTAGGGCGGACCAAAAAAAAACATGGTGTTTTTTACAATTAAAAAAATTAGTGGGGGGGGGGGAAGGGGGGGGGGGTTGGAGGCAATGAAATGACAAACAAAAAAAATGGCCTCTTTTTTCATTCTTAGGATCTGGTCACCTTAGGTAAATCCCCAAAATTGGTTTTAGGGGTGAGAGAAGAAAAAAAATAGATTTCTTATAAACCCGTCAAAATCCGGAAAAAGGGAAGACAGAAGTTCCAGTTTTAACAAAACGAGCTGTTAATTTTTCTCAAAACTTCCTACTTTCCTTATTAATACATCTTTTTTTTTTTTTTTTTTTTTTTGCTTGCCCTTTACAACTTTTTTCCATCGCAATCCCCCTACTTCTGATCATCAGTGGTCACTATTAGTCCGATCCCCCTGGAAAATTTCGTCATCCCATGTAATATCCTTCCCCCCAAAAATAAGCCGAACGTAAGATATCTAGGTCAAACTTAAGAATCAGTACTTAGCTTATGGCTTCAATTTCCCAAAAATTTTACTGAGATAGCGCCCATGAGTGCACTAAATCTAAATGATCACAACAGCATTGTATTAACTCTCCACCTTCCTTGAACCTCAATTCGAAGATATCCTTCCCTCCCTAAAGTGAAGACATAATATTTCAACTTTCCAACAAATAACTTTCAACAATAGTTCCAACAAATAGAGATTTTCCGCTGTCAGCAAGACCTAAAATCAGTGCTGCAATTAGGTCAAAATGGTCCAGTGCATTACTCATGGTTAAGAGCTCTGCTATCAGGATTAAACTCCAACCCCCCATCTCCCAGGAAAAAAAAAAAAAAAATACGACCAGTTAAATTAAAAAAACCGTTTTAATAATTAGAGCTTAAGGTAATATTTCAACGACCACGTTCAATTTTACATTTTTCATTTGCAGCTTTAACCGTTACTAAATCAAGGATTAACTCAAAAGCCTGAGCTTAATGTCGAAGCTTGGGCTCGAACACTCGCAACTCGTTTTTTTTTTTTTTTTTTTTACCTTGAGCGTAATTGCAGAAGCCTGGAACAAACGAAAACCATTTTCTTTTTAAAATATTAAAATATTATTAAGAAGCATGTGACGAATTTTAAAAAATGTGAGTGATCTCATTGAAAAATCGTAAATTGCACAGGTTTTTTCCTCCCTCGAGGCAAAAATCATCAGAAGCCGACCTCGGAATTAACTTCTTTTTTTTTTTTTTTCTTCTTTTTTTTTAAAAAAAGGTAAAAATCCATTTGTTGCACCAGACAATGTAACACACACTTCCCTCCCTCCCTATGAGCTGCATATGTAATTATAAACGCGAGGCTAATTTCTTACGCACTAACCAGTTTTTATGGTTAATATTTTCTTATCTAACCAAGCAAGCAATTATATTGAGAAAAAAAAGATAATGTCTAAGCTTGGCGACGCTTCGGAATAGGAAAAATATAAATAAATTTACAAAAAAAAAAAAAAAAAAAAAAAAGTATGAGTTTAATAAATAAATAAATCGTATCGTTCGTAAACGCAGCATCCTTGAAAAACAACAAAATGCAAGTTACAACTCGTACGCATACGTACTCAGTTAAAAGTTGCCCTCTCACCTCGTTTACTCATTTTCTTAAAATGTCAAAGGTCGAATCATGGCCATCGTCTCTTCTATATCTTTCTTCATGTGGATGCAATAAGACTTTATTTTATATTTATTTACTTTATCAAAAAAAAAAAAAAGAAAAATATATATATATCCTTCTTACAGTATTGCAAATCTGCATTTGACCCGTGACTGTCTTTATTTTTCATATATGGAAGAAGGAAAAACAATTGCCAGCAATCATAAAGCTCATTTACAAGCTATGAATTTATTAGCGTCGTTTGACCTTGACTTTTGCCAGATGTTTGCGGGGGCTAAAACAACGCGGTTAGCGACTCCTGAATAGAAAAAAGCGTAGGTTCCTCGCTTCGAAATGGTTTTTTTTTTTTCTTCTTCTTCTTCTTTTATTATATTCTCTCCACGCGACCTGAGATTGCATCGATATATCCACGCCCATGCACTGTTTTTGAACTCTTAAAGACTGGTTGATGGGAGAAGGAGAGGAGCCACGAGGAAACAAACTCGTATACGGGGATCTCCTCTTGTTTGGTTGGTTTCGTATATTTGCCCTCCATTGTCAGCAGTCCTAAGTCAATTAGATTACATTGAAAGTCAAACTATTATTAAATTCAAGTACGTTAGGCTTTGATCTCTGACCTGAATTAAAAGCTAAATTGGCTTTCTGTAGTGGTGTATCCTAAGCATTTCAAGTTCGATATTGTATGTTTGATAATTTGTTTGTAGGTTACTCAAGCTTGTAAAGGGTGAGAGGATAATAACGGAATCCTTTCGGTTTTTGATTTAGGATTTTCGGCGTCATAAAAAAAAAAATGAAAAATAAATAAATAAAAAATCGTGTCCAACAAATGTGTTATTAATGCAGTGTAGAAATTTAAAAGAGGAGGGAAATTTCCGTCTGAAACATGGTATTCCTGTGTAGCCGGGCAGTTAATTTAAAACGATATAAATCACGTCAGCTAAGGGGTTGCATTCAAACGGGCACAATAGAGAAAGCAAGATGTGCCCTGTCCGATGTTCCGGGGAAAGGATATGGTCATTTAGCACGTTGCGGGAGGGAAATCTCTCCTTTTTTCGACTTTTCGCCATTAGTTACACCTCCGCAATTTATACCGTCTACTATTGTCGACTCGCTTTTTAATGTTTTTTCCGCATTAGGTTAAAAATGATGGGGAGAATCTGAAGGAAAAAAAATTGTCAGGTAGCAGCAGAATACCCCGAAAGGTCAAGATTGGAAGCTACGGTTTTAGGGACTCGTGTCAAAAACTGGACTTTGCAAAAAAAATGACCTCCTGCATCCGTTAAATCTCGAGAGTACAGAACCATGTACTCTCGAGACTTTTTTTGTACGTGTTTTTCGGTAACCTTTTGTAATACGTATTACAACATCGATTTTTTTTTTCAGCCTTCCTTTATTTCTTACGAAAAAGACCTATATTACGCGAACTGCATCAACATGAACTCAACCCCCCCTCTCCCCCCTTGAACTCAACTCCTCAACCCCCCCCCCCATGAACTCAACTGCCCTTTGCCTCCGGAGCCCAAAAGGGCACCGGCACATTTTAACAAAACCCTAGCCTACGATGGAATTAGGTCAAGACCTGTTCCGGAGGCTCACTTTCCCCTCGAAATAATATCCCAGAGAGTGCACTCTGCGACCATTATGGACTTCCAGACTGAAAGGGTCATTATGTCAGGTAGCTGCAAACAGTAGAACCTCTGACAAGGGTGCTGACAGTCCATCTACTACACATCCGAAATCATTTGACGCCAAGTACGTTGATGATCAACATGTTCCCGAAAGACATGGTCATCGATCACTTTCTTCACATAGTCAACATGTTGGTACTCAAAGAAGCATACATTTAAATAGGTTTGAAAGATGAGGCAATGCCAGACCCTCCATCTGTCCCTTTGGACCATCTAATGACTGCTGAATACTGTTGTACAGTGAATAAATCAGCCTTTTTTTATTTTGAATGTTTATCTTGCGGAAAAAATGGACTTTTTCCGGCTCCGCTTTCTTAAGTGTTTTTTTTAGGGTATGATATAGGATCGACGATCGACGATTTCGTACAGCCATAAAGTTAATATTGATATGATATTGACTTGATATTGTATCAATGCCAATCGGGTATCAGAGCAATAGCACAATAAGATCAAGATAATATAGATCTCACGGTGATATCATGATTATACCATTTTTATACCAGGACTTTGTTATGCAAATCAGAGAATGGCCAAGTCAGGACAGGAGCACGCGAAGTGAGCTGCTGTCCTGACTTGCTGTCCTGACTCGTTTCGCGAGCTGCTGATTAAGGGCGAAACTAGCATTGCAAATTTGCAAAACGGGGCTCAAATTGCGAGCCATTTTACCATCTTGCATTAGACAAATTTCAGACCAATGCCATTTTATTATCACTCAATTCCTGATTTTGATCTAATGTTAGACTTAGAACGGCATCAAGCCCATGTAAGATCAATATTAGACCAATATTAAATTTCATGAACACCAGTGTATTTTACAAGTTGGATTTGACACCTGTGACTGCCACGAGAAACAGTTTCCGATGTTGCTGGAAAACCCTCAGGACAGAAAATCTTGTGGGAAATAGTAGCGTAAGGTAAGGATTGATCCCCATGTATAATTTACGGATTCAAAACCAGGGGTTCGAATCCGATGCCAGTGATGGCCGCAGCCGGCTAAAATCTCGGGTTGATGCCGATACTGATGCCTATTCCATATTATTTATTTAACTCCGACCGATTCCGATTCCGGCACCGACATCCAATGCCGATGCCGACACCACCAAGCATCGATCATATACGATGCCACGTCTGATACCGATTTTAGTGAAAATCGGATCATGCCGGCCGATGCCAGCACTAATGATTTCGCAGTGCCAAATGCAGTGCCAATGCTGATGCCAATGCCGATGCTAGCATCGGCATTGCCTTGTGGAACCTTTCGTAGCCTCTAGCCAGGCTGAGCAGGTTTGCACAATTATGCGCAGTATCATTTCGCGTCTAGACGCATGGGATTTCGCGAAAATATTTGATATTTTCTCCATGTCAAAATTAGGAATACATGAAGTCACCCATTAAAAACTCTTTAAAAGTTTTACAAACGTGTAAAATGTATTAGTAAGCCTAAAACTAACATCTTGGGTGGATCCCTCCACCCAGCCTCAAATTTCCATCCCTTCACATTTAGGTCCCTTAAAATAAAAACTGAATTTTTAAAAATGAAATATTAGGATCCAATTAAAAACTGATTTTTAATTATTTTGTAATAAATTAATTTATTCGAGACTTTAATTAAAATTTTATCGTGTTATTTTAAAAAAAACCCAAGCTCTGGCTGCGGCTCCTGAATTTTAAGTGCATTCTCAAATGAAGCGTTAAAGAATATTCCAAATTAAGGCCCATCGATTTTAACCAATTCGGCACCGCAGTTATGCAATAAAAAAAAAAAAAAAATCAAAATTTGACGTTTTAATCTAACGGCCAGACTTAATTCCCAAACCACGCAAACGCAATTGTTCAACATTATTATTACCCACCATATCAACTTTTTTTTTCAAGCAATCTAAAAATAAAAAACTTTTTTCCCTCTCTCTCTATCTTAAATCGATTAACAAACAATGATTCTCTGCGTGCGCAGTTCCTCACCGCGATGACCCCACGCAACTTATCAAATCGAAAACCATCATTCGTATAACAATAATTATCAACATTTAATTCCTTTATTAATATTCCGTTTTTTTTTTCTTTCCTCAAAAATGAATCATCGTTTATTTACCGCCCCAAGGTTTACGCTCTGGCAAAGAAAATTTGCACGTAAGGTATGTTTTCCCTGTTTCACAATTTTATCCTACGGGCTAAATGATGGGAAGTCTAATTAGTGGTCAGTTTGCTAATGTTTTAAAAAGGGGGTTTTAAATTTTAAAAAAAAAAAAAACACGACAAGTCAGCAAAATTTTCAACTCGTTTATTCGGGTCCCAAGGCGATTTTTGAGCATTGTCATGCCCTTTTTATTCTCTGACGTATTAAAGACGTTAATTTTCAATCGGAAAATTACCCGATTGGGCGGATTCGTAGAAAAACGAATATTTTTTTTTTATTAATTTTTTTCCCCCCCGTGATTCCGGTTCAAAGGATTCGGACACGAAGGCGGAGTTTAACTAATTTTTCATTTCTTATTTTTGGGAGTGCACTTTTCGCGACGAAAAAAAAAAAATAAAATAAAAGAAACGAAAGACAAGATTGCACTTGCACCGATCGTTAAACCTATACTTAAATCATCAAAAAAAAAGTAGAGAGAGAGAAAGAGATAAAAAAAATTATTATAATAAACAAAAAAACCTGGAAGGTACCACGTGAAAAATCAACGAGGCTACTTTATTTTTTCGTTTATAAAAGAAAAAAAAAAAAACAAATCGCTTCCAGAAGTCTCACTTCATATACATAATACACACAAAAGCATAAAAACCTGGCCATCAACATAAAAAAATATATTTCACGTAGCCAACTAATAAAACATTTTCAAATCAAACATAAGATAATAATAATAGTAATAATGCATGTAGCCAATGGTGGTCAAACACTTTAATGCATGACACCAGCCTAACTCGATTACTATGTTTGTTTGATGTATATTCTCTTTTTTTTTTTTTTTTTTTTGGAAACCGATCAAGATAAATGACGGGAGAAAAATTGGGGCAAAATTAACACGGAGCTGTACGCCACGTTGTTTACGGTTTTTAAAAATTTGTTGGTTTTATGCTAGGTAATAATTATTATACTCCTGCCTAATTTATTACGGTCGGGGGCAGGAACCTTAATTGAAAATCATCTTGACGAAATTTTGCATCCATCAATTTTGTCTTTGGATGACAGGTCTTTGGATGACCTGTCTTTGGAAACGGCTTCATATAGAAATACCATCATACTACAAATCAGCGAGGGGATGGAATTTCTCCACGAATCAAAAATAGTTCATGGGGATCTCGCTGCCAGGAATATTTTGATGGTGGAAAATACGAGTATTAAAATCGCCAATTTCGGCAATGCCAGTTTAAAACCAACAAAAAAAGAAGCGAACATTCCTTGGGGATGGGGAGCTCCCGAGCAACTCGGGAAGGTCTGTTTACATACAAGTCAGATGTGTGGTCCTTCGGCGTAGTTGCTTGGGAGATCTCCCAAGCAACTACGCCGAAGGACCACAGTGGACATCGATGTCCACTTTTGGTAACATTATAAGAACTTTACTTTTTATCATTGACTTTTTAATAATATTTTATGTATTTATGTTTGTTTCAGGAGAAGCTCCGTACGGAAGTCGAAACAGAAGTCAAAAAAGGCATTTCGAAGACTTAGAAAAAGGAAATCGGTTAATAATAGAAGATGTTACTGAACAAGCCGCCAAGTCAATTACGGAATGATGGGACGGTCTACCAGAGAAGCGTCCCTGCTTTTGTAAAAGCAGTAAAAGCTTTCATACAAGCTTTTATAAAAGCTTTTATAAATGCAAAACCTTAGGTGCAAGATGATGCATCATCTTCTTATTCTTCATCAAATTATCTTCTTATTTATCATCAAATTCTTATCAATTTTAGGCATCTTCATGAAAAGTTCCATACCTGACCATACAGTACTTCTTTGGGAAACGTTGATCTACTATAAATTCCCGGGAATTGTTCCTGGTTCAAAGTTTCCCAAAAAAGTATTATATGGGCAGGTATTGAATTCTTCATGAAGGTGCATAAGATTGATAAGAATCGTTGCTCGAAAGCGGAATCTTCAAATCGTTAATATTAGTGTTTTTAAGTATAGGGTGTTCAAAAAAATTGATCACTCCTGCGCCACCTTAATATTTTAATTTTAATTTAGCTAAATTCAAATTAATGTTATAGATAAATTTGCCTTAATATTTAAATTACATCAGCTGTTAACGGGTGAAGGCGAGAACGTTAACTGCCATAGCGACAAAGATAATTTTTAAAAAAATAATAAAAGCAAAAGCCTAAAAAATCACAGAAACATTCATTTTCAAAAAAAAAGAATTAATAAATAAATAAATAAATTTCTATTAATTTTTCAAAAGAAAAAAAAATTCTATTAGTAATTTAAAAAAAAAAAATTATTAATTCTGTACTAGGCAGGTCAACTGACCTATGTCCATCACAATCGTGCATGGAGATATACTCTTTTCAACCGCTGCCTGAATCGGTTTTGAGCTGCAACGGTTCAAAAGAATATATCTCCATGCACGATTGTGATGGACATAGCTCAGTTGACCTGCCTAGCACAGATTCTTTTTTTTTAATTTTCTAAAATTTTTTTTTAAAATTCATGGCTAAGATCTGTAAGAAAACGTCGCGTATTGTTTATGGTGGCTGGAGATTTGTTGGATGAATGTTCAAGTCTGAGAAAAAAGTATTTATTACCCTAAAATCGACTGATTTAGGTGTCATTTAAGTATTACATAAGAGCTATTTTGGAAATTTTATCCCCCCCCCCCGCGCATTTTATTAGGTAACACTTTCGTCTTAAATCTATTCTCGAAATCAATTATTATACGTTTACTAGAAATTTAGCAACCCTCCCTAATAAAAAAAAAATCATAAAATAAAGAGATTTCCTGATCTTTGATTCCCTACCTCCAGGCATCCTTAACAAAAAATAGGACATTTTTTAAAAAATATAGGACCGGTTTTTTAAAGAAATATAGGACAAATACAGAACTAAACCTTAAAATTTCCTATATTTTTCATGGGATCAAAATTTTTTGACAAAGAAATTTGAAAAAAAAAATTTTTTTTAAGAAATAAGTTTGTCAAGTAAAGAAAAAAATTATTAAAAAAAAATCAAATATTGCAACAGAAAAAAATTAAGCTAAGAAAAAATTGATTTTTTAGGCATTTTTAATAATAACTACAAAAATATAGGACAAACTCAGGAAATAGGACTTTTATACGACATACAAGACATTTGTCAAAATATAGGACATACAGGACAATTATGATGCCTGCCTACCTCCTATAACGTGCTTAGAATGACCAGAAAAAAAAAAAAAAAAAAAAAAAAAGGACTGCCGGTGCACCATCTATGGCTGCGTAATTTTAGAAAAAAATATCAATGCCATTCCATGTTACATTTTGCTGAAAACCCAGAGGGATGAGGGTTGAGGTAATAAAAAATTTGGCTATTTCAAAGTTTCCTCGAATTCCATACCTTACAGCCAGAGGCTATTTTCTAGACTCATAAGATACTCATACAGCTTTTTGGTCATAGTGCATCAAGTGCACTTAGTATTTACAACGGACGTTTTGTACTCTTTCGCTCTGGCCTTAGGCCTGCTGACAAGTTACTTGTCAACCAGCGAGATTTGCGGAAGCGCAGGAAACGATATAAAAAAATAAAAAAAACTTCATTCCGGAAAATTTTTTTTTCTTCTTTTATAATGCCGGAAATTATGAAAAACAATTTTTTCCCGAAGAAAAAGGGGTTCCGCTTTAGCGTTTATAAGGAAAAAAAAAAATTTTAAATCGAATTACCTATTGACAGGACACTTTTTTTTCCAACAGACGGGAAGTGGACGATATGAATCAAATCAACCAAAGGGCAAATGGACAGGATATGGTCTCCTGATTTAATATATGATTCGAGTTTTACTACTTGAGGGAAAGGAAGAAAAGGACGACCTTTTTTTTTTGGGTAACTCTTGCATATTTTATCTCTAAGAAAATCGTCTTCGTAAAAATTAAGCTTTGAAAAAAAAAAATCAAAAAAAAAAATCGTATAAGATTTAAAATTACGTGAATAAGTTTTTTTTTTATTTACTTCCTCTTCGAAAGCTTTTTTTTTTCTTTTTTTTTTTTTTTTTTGCTTCACGAAGCTGCAATTACATGTCTGAAAACGCCTATTTATTTTACGGCCAATTGATTTTGTAAAATATTATAATTTACGTAAAATGCCATAAGGGTAGCTAAAAAAAATTTAATTTCTTTTTTTTGAGAAAAAAAAAAATAATCTTGTAATAACGGAACACAGGATGTTCGTCATTGCACTTTAAGTATGTTAAGTAGCAGCCAACTGAATCGGAACCAGTAATTTGTCTACGGCTTTTGTTTTGGTCAAGGGCAAACGTTTTGTCATCACGTGATTTAAGGATATGTGTCGGAAGGAAAGTGTTTCGTTTTTTTTTTTTTTTAAATATCGCCCCGTGCCTGGCGACGATATTGATGACGATAGCATGTCCATGGTTAATGGACTTTATACTTTTATCAGCATTTATTAAATTGTGTCAATTATACACGGATGTTATACATATCCCCCTCCGCCCATATATCTAAGCATTCACAAAGCGCCACTTCCCCGAGGGTGGCCGCGCTTTTTTCTACCTCTAATTAGCGATTCGCGTGAAGACTGCCATCAATTCAGTTTTATAATGATGATGACAATTATCATCATGCATCAAGCTTGCATCTTTCATGCACTTTTTTTTTTTTTTTTTTTCTCCTTTCGTAAGTGGTTAGCATTAGTGCCATAAATTGGCGAGCCGATGCGTAAACGTCAAATTTTATGTAAATTGGGAGGGATAAGAAAAAAAAAAAGGACTAAATAAATAAAGTAAAATCCTCGACTTGGGAAAAGGATAAAATTGAAGGAATTTTTTAAAAGGAGCGTCATATGGACATCCCGATAGAGCTTTCAACGTGCCAGGGAGAGTATTGAACCCTTTGCGGGATAATGCTTGAATGCGTGAGAGTCTCTGGAGGGTGATGAGGAGCGAAAACTGAATTTGCTTTTCCTCAGTCAAACAAATTCGAATGACAAATATTGGCATCGTCCAGGGATATTTTCCTTTACGGTTGAAAACCATTTCCCGGCGTTATCGCTGAAATTTTCCTACGGAAAACTTAATGAAATCTTATGGTACGCGCGAGGAGGAAGCCGTATCTTCTTTATTTTTATCTAGTCCGACATCAAAAACGGGACAATGCATTCAACCATACGAAAACAGGAAGCTCAAATAATTAAGATTCGCGATGATAATAATAAATCTAACAAAAAAACAATGGACAAAGGAGAAAATAAGACGAAAAAAAAAAAAAAAAAAAAAATGAAATAGGGTTTTTTAGTATTACGTACGGAAAGCATGTCGGCCGGGTTAATTATAATATAAAAAAGGGAAACGGGTGATTAACGGGAGCAGCTCAGATCAGAGGTCATTACGAAAACTCCAGGAAGGTTTAAAAGAAGAGGGTGATCGGACTCAAAAGAGAACGGGGAAAACCGTTTTTCTAATGGATTCGCATTGGAGATAGGTGACCCAAGGGATTTCCGGAGGATAGGAAATCACTGGACAATGGATACCGGGATATAGAATTTCCCTCCCCTTTCCCTTAAAAAAAAAACGAGATATAATAATAAAGATTAATGTTTTAATAAAGTGTTATTAAATATAAAAAATTTTTCGAAAATTACGGAGGAAGTGACCATGCTGGGGATATTTCCGAATTAATTCGATCATTTGCTGACATTAATATCCTGTTGTTTGACTTGTCACATATGTAATCGATGAAGTAATATCACGTAAAAAGAACATTCGTATCCAGTTCCTACGTATGATTGCATAATATGAAGCGTCACTAGCGAGTGTTAATCTTCAAAAAAAAACTAATAATAAAAAAAAGACGACGAAGAAGAAAAAAAAAAAAAGAAGAAGAAGCACTTCTTCCTCCATTCCCTCCTTCTACCACCTCTGCCGCCAACTCCACGGCTAGTCGTGATGGCTGTCATAGTATACAATTTTCTATCGAGTCTACCTCTCCCCCCCTTCCCCTCTCCTTGTCACGTCTCAGAGTACGATTTTACTATAATTTTACTATAAAACGATTAAGTCAAGGATAAAAAAAACTTGACTGGGTCTAATGCACTGCTGCGCAGTTAAAGTTTTTTTGGTTCGGCTATAAATTCGAGGCTCGTGGTCGATGACCGGAGAAGTGAGCCTGTTCCTCGATGTTGTGATCCTGTATTGGTCAGGGTTCCAAAACAATCTAAAAATATCGTTATCATTTTAAAGTGGGAAGTTAGGCGCAATTATGGCTACTTTACCTTATTTCACGTAAACGTTTGCAGCTGTGTTGGAAGATGTTTCTTTTTTTTCCGTTCGTTTTGATTTTTTAATTTGATTTATCGGCGCTGGCATAAAAACTTTTAGCGTTGTTAAAGAATTACGAGGTAGATGAGTTTCGTTGGGCTGTTTTTTTTATCATTGCATAATCGATTTTATTTGGAGAAAAACCGATTGAACTTTGTTACTTTTCTCTGTGGGAGCCGTTAGGAACTAGTATATAATTTTTTTTAAATATTTGGAACGCATGCTGCGATGTTATAGGTGCCAAGCCGGAATTAGCAATTTTAATACGTTTTATATTTGAAATCACTTCTACTCTCCTTTAAATTCGAACGTAACGAATATTAGATTTAATTTGTCGTACATTTTTTTAAATTTTTTCTTCCTGTAATTATTTTCTCGACGTTGGGGCTGTAAACATATTACGTAGCGTAGAATGGGGTGAAGTTGAAGGGCCTAAAAAATGCTATTAAGCATCGCCTGTTTATCTCTAAATGCAATGAAGTGAACTAAAAATGTTCTCTACTTTACCGCTGCATAGTCATAATGCTAAAAATTGTGCTGATAATAACTTTTTCAGGCCCTTCAACTTCACCCCATCCATTCAACTTCACCCCATTCTACGGTCAGCAGCATTTTTGAGATTTCTGACACCCCCACCTGTATGCAAAGAATAAGCCTTCTCTTATTATGTTTTAACATTGCATAAGTTTTTCATAAACCCCCTTTCACCAAAGCGTTACATTTTTTTGAGAAAGAAATTTATTCCTTTGGCCAGTAATTTTTTAATCCACTCTCAGTATTTTTATTTTGATGGCCAGTAAATCATTTAAATGGGCTGTAAATAATGATCAGTAATTTTATGGTCAGTAAAATATTTATTTTGCCAGTATTTTATTTATTTTTTTTTTCCCCCAAAAAAATTTTTTTACCAGTATTTATAAAAAAATTTTTATTTGGGCAGTTAAAAAGAAAGAAAAAAAGAAGTGAAATGGAAAACAAAAAATAAATAAAAATTAAGGAAATAAGCGATGCTTATTAAATGGCAATAACTGGTTATATGTTTGATCTTTGCCAAAAAATGTATGAAATTTGTTCGAACAGGGATCTGTTTTTCGGGCCAAATGAAGCTGATACTTATTCAAGTTCCAGCTCCGAAGAGTCTAAGGAAGGCGAGACGTCTCAGTCACATCTTTAATAGGTTTCTACGAACTTCATACAATATATACAAATGGTATATACAACTGGTTTGCCGCACAACCCGGAAAATTGGCTTCACCAAAATATGCTTAAATAATAGAGTACAATCCCATTTAAGGACGGGGTCTGGGAAAAATTTCCGCGTAATTCAAAAAAACGTTTCCCAAAATCTACTTTCTTACTGTTTTATTGTCGTCCAAATGTCACGTAACGAAGTATTCACATGACAAAATTGAACGCCGAAAATCAAATGATTAAATCTTTGATTCCTCGATTCCGGAAAATTTTGTCGGAAATTCGGGAAAAAAATTTCCCGTAAAAAAAAATTTTATCAGTAATTTTTTCTTTATCAACTACTTGTTTTCGAGAACATTTTTAAAAAGTGTTCTTCCGAAAAGGCGCGAAACAAGTTTTTTTTAAAAAAATGTTCCCGAAAACAAGTAGTTGATAAATAAATCGCGGACCTTTTATTCATGTTTTACTGATTAATGAGATCAAAATATATATTCGCACAATAATGCATCTGATCCATTTCAACGTTAGGCATGTAATATTAGTGAAAAATACGGTTAAAACAGAGTATAAACATTATAAATCAGCTATCTGAAATTCAATTTCCTTCATTTTACAATGGCGCACATATGTGCTTAAGTTGGAAATGGTGAATTAAGTAAGCTTTCAACATTAGAAAGCTCGTGTGAAAAGGAAATTAGGGCCATTCAACGGCTTCTTCATGAGGCCTAAAAACCATGCGAATTAAGCATGTGTGAACACGCCGGTCGCAACCTTAATATGGTGCAGTAAATTGGCCTTCATGGCTACTATTTGTCTGCCACTGGAAGATTTCCGACTGTCATGTTCACAACAGCGAAAAGTGAATAAATTTAAAAAAATGGCTATAGCATGCGAGCAACTCAGTGCCACTTATGACCCCTTATTAACCTCATATGAAACTGCCTTTTAACATAAAAAAAATTTTTTTTTTTAACAGCCCAAAAATCGGCCTTATCGACCCACGTTCTTTTTTCCGACCGTAAAAAAATTTTGGAAATTGATTCGAAGCAGAAAAGATCCTTGTTAATTTGAGTGTCCTGATTAAAAAATATCACTGAACATGACCACTAAATCGAACTAATGACGAGTTGTTGCCATTTTTTGGCAAAAAAAAAAAAAATCCATTTTTGCCCCAAAAAACCCAATTCACACTTAAACCCGTACTCAGGGGTTGACAGGAAAAAATCGGGATGGTGAAATTCGTGTTCCACGGGTATTTTTGCATAAGTATAAGTATGAGTGATATCAATAAAATAAAAAAAAATTTCAGGCTCCAAAATCGAGATTAAGCCGAATTTCAGGCGAAAAAATCAGGTATAAGCTCGATAAAAACGCTACTGACGTCACGGGGGTTTATCGGAAAAAATCAGCATGGTGAAATTCGTGTTCTACGACCTCGAAAACATAAGAAAATATTTTTTGGAAATATTTTGTAGGCCCTTAAAGTGGATTAAAAAAAAATGAAGTTTAAAAACCTTGATTGCCCAACTTTTAGTGGCCTTGGAGGGTCCTAAGAGGTTAAAAAAAAATTCAAAAAAAATTTTTTTTAGTGGTTTTACACCTGAAAAAATTTTTTTAAAATGATACACCCTAGTCCATAGGCTCCGTGCGACTTTTTCTCGTATAAATATACACTTAAATATACCTGTTTAGTGTTTACCTTATAGAAGCGTATAAATTTCCATCCCGCAATTAGTTCGCGGAAATATTGCTTTTGCATAAGCTAAACATCATTTTAACGGTGGCGGTGCAGTCAAAGTCGCTCCTCGAAGCCTATGTGGTGGATATTTAAAAGAGACATGCAGAGCTCGTGCGGATTAGTTTGTCCCTAACACACCCAAAATGCTTTGCGACAAAGCATTTTTTTTAAAATTTAAGGTAAAGTACCCGAATCCTGACAGGGCACCTAAACCTGACAGGGTCATAAGCTAAACATGTTTTCCTTTTACGGTATTACGTGTTTAGCTTATGACCCTGTCAGGTTTAGGTGCCCTGTCAGGATTCGGTTACTTTACCTTAGGTCTGTACATTGGAAATGTTTTCTGACATTTTTGTGACACTCTAGATTCAAAAACACGGTTCAAAATGCAAATGTAATATGCACGTTCAGTTTTAACTTGCTGAAATAGAAAATAATCTACTTAAAAAGTTTTTAGTCGTTAAAGATTTAACAGAAAACCTTCATGTTCGCACACGCTTTCTGCAAAGTCCACACAAGTTCTTCGCAAAATGCTTCGAATGGACAGTATACATTTCGGGTTAAACAAGTATGAACAGGAATAGAGTTACGCTTGGCCTTTTTTTGTTTTTGTTTTCTCACCTCCCATTATGCAGATTTCAATACCCAGGCTGTCACTCCTATTCGTTCCAAGGTTTTCACGTCAAAAGTTGAAAAATAATTAGCTAAATGGCCGTACACACACCCTGAAGGTTTTTTCAAACCCGAGGTGGAAAATTGCATTTTAAATCATTCAAAACCACACTTTATCCCTCCGAAATTATTTAAAAAGCGCGCGAAAGCGTTAAAACAAACAAAAAATTCGGATACAATAAAAAGCAATTAAGAATAAATAAAAAAATAAAAACAGTGGGCAAGGTTTAAAAAAAAAAAGTGCTAGGGTTAATTGTTTGTAACAAAACGACATATGCCACAGACACTCTTGACATAAACCGTGAGTCACTGCATTAATTTTTGCTAGCCAATCTCATTTGAATAAACAGCGTTATAATAACATGGTGAGCCGCATAGGAGCCACATATGGTCTAAACCGGGCAGCAAAAACACACAGGTGGCATTTCGAGGGGGGGAAGGTTTTCCGTGTGTACATTATGAAAAGGGGGAAGCTCCCAAGTCCATCTCCTCTCGATGTAAGCTTTGATTTGAATCCACCGATGTTGCATGTGTGGACGAATGCAAATATATGCGGTCATGCGTAAAGTCCCAATGAACCTTTCGCAGGTGTTAAATATAAATTTTCTTCCCCCCCCCCCTTACCCTTCATCCCCGTCCAATATATAATAATAAATCTTAATAGTAATTGTATATTTTATTTACGTTTTTAATTGATCATAGTTGCCTACTTAAGAGAATTAGATCGTTAAAAACAATGAGGCTGACCAGATAAGGTTAATAATTTGTTTTTTAAGATGATTGGAAGTCCCGCGGTGCGCAACGTCATTATTTTAAATTCGTCTTTTGTGCTTTAATTATCAAGACACTTACTTGAGAGAGGGACGAAGCTACCTTCAAAAAAACATTTTTTTCTTCTCGTACTTTTATCTAAAACAATATCGAAAAAAAATAAAAAATAAAAAACAAAAGGAGGGGGAGTATGCAAATGCAATTTGATATCCTTTGCCAAGTGCATGCAACGCATCTCGAATAAAGAATCCTAAGATGACAAGTTTAGACATTAAATTAAAGGTACGCTGAGGGTGAGTTATTCGAATTTAAGGGAAAAAAAAATTTGAACGTGTTTAATCGATATTTAAACACCTGTTTCCAAAAAAACCAAGTGCATATGTTCAATTATATTACAAAAAAAAAAGTTTATCTCTAGGGGTAGGATCCTTCCGTTTTTTTGGAGAGATTGTTATTTAGGGGTGATTTTTTTTTTTTTTTTTTTTTTTATTAAATCAATTCGATACAAATGTTAGCTACTGCGATTTTCAATTCGATTCGTTCTGATTAGCTTGGATTAATTTATCAGGACTTTCAGGGAAATAGAGATCAACGTTAGGGAATTAAGAAACAGAGGATGAGAAAAAAGTGAAAGGGGGGGGGGGGGGAAGAAGAAAACAAAGAGAAACCGAGTACGACTAATCGTGAAAAGAACTCAAAAAGAGTGGCCGAAAACGCCGTACTAAAAATTACAGAAGCGTGATTAGAAAGTGGTACTTAAAATCTGGCAAACCAAAAAATGGCTTCAAAAAAATTTGCTGTGTGCTACCCTGTGCTCCTTATATTTGTGATATATCAAATCAATGCTTAGGCCTTCTCTTCTTTTAAAACGCCTTAAAGCCTGCTCAAATGTCAATCTGCAACATTTAAATGCATAATTCCTAACCGAATGTTTTTGTTTACAAACAAAACATTTTAAGTTATTTTTGCTACCTGTTACCTTTTTCAGAAGACATACAGTATACAACACACATCATTAAAAATTATTTAAATGGAAATTCCGATTTTTAATTTTTCGAAAACCTAAAATATCTACAAGCCCGTAGGTAGATGTTAAAGATTGCACAAATTGAGAACGAAAATTTTTGAGCCTTAGAGGAAAACTGTGTTCCCGACATTTTCCCTAAACATTTTGGTTCCTAAAATGTTTTTCCTAACCAATTTCCCCCCCCTCATTTTCAATTTTTCTAAAATTTTTTAATTCATAAAATAAAATTTCCTAAAATGAATGTTTTTCCTAATTTTTTAAATCCCTAAATGGATTTTAGGAAATTTTATTTTAGGAATCAAAAAATTTTAGGAAAATTAAACATTAGAAAAAAAATACTATTTTTATACATTAGAAAAATGTATTTTTAAAATAGTTAGGAAAACAATTTTAGGAGCCAATATTTTTAGAAAAAATGGATTAGGATTTTTTTTATTTTTATTTATTTATTTATTTTTTTTTTTTTTAAGAAAAATGGATTTGGAAAAATGGTGAAAATCGAAAACGAGAAAACTCTTTCTCCGTGGCTCTAGTCGAACAAAAAGTACGAAAGATTTATAGGGAGGCAAAAAAGGAGTAAAAAGTTTCAGATAGGTAACAATCCCAGAGTGAACAGGAAAGGGCAGTCCAGTCTCATCTCGGGATGGGTGATTCCGAATAGATTCTTTTCGAACTCAAGAATCATCAGCTCATAGTCAGCTCACTTTTTTTTTTTAGAATCGGAGGCAGCTTGATTTTTTGTTTTTTACTTTAAAAATCGTCTGCAAATTAAAGTTTTTTTTTCTAATTTAGGCTGTAAAGTGATTTCAAAAAAAAAAAAAAAATTCCTTAAATAGTTATTTCAAATTTCACATCTCATTTCTCGTAAATTCCGGTGTTTAATTTGAAGGCCATTAAATCTTCGATCCTAGACTTGCAAATAATAAAATGTTGGTATCGATTCTTCGATAGTCAAGAATTTGAGATTTTTTTCGGAATCGAGAATTGATTCCAAAAAACCGAATACTCAGGAAATCGATTCTAATTTTGGAATCACCCACCCCCAGTCCCGTCAATCATTCCCTTCACTAAGCTTCTATTCCATTTAGAAATTTTAGCACAAATACTTTCCCCATCTACACCATTTGAGCTCCAAGACAATTTGAAGCTTCCTCAAAACAAACTTTATCCCTGCCAATTATTTTATCTTCTGAAATACTTACCAAAATAATTGCCGGTGCAGAAAATTTTTTCCTGACTATCATACCGACTGAACCTAATGATTAACCCCCTCCCCCGTAAGTTTTCCCCTTCCCGCTTTCCCTGAGTAGAAAATAAGTTAAAAATTCTCGTAACACTTTTTCAATCCTCTCTTCCCCTCTCATGTTTATGAGCTCGGCCCCTAGCTGCCTTTGGGCGGGAAAAGGTTAAGTAATAATGACGTCATCACTCTTGTCCAAAAATAATGAAATCAAAACCGAACGCCTATCATTAATTAATAAATAAACACATGCTGGTTACCAAAATAAATATTTGAATTACATTTCATTACTGGTTTTAGGATACTGGAACATTTTTGGGAGGTACTTAAAAACATCTCTTAACCCGATACCTCCCGTATAAAACCGAACCAATTAAACCGTTTCGACAAGAAAAAATAGTCAATCATGTACCAATCAAAATCCCGCCACCACGACATCACAGATGTAATAAGTGTAATTTCGTGAATACGTGAATATTATGCAAATTAGTGGAAGAGTCTTGCACGTGTGCTCTGTCTGCATTGTTTAGCCCGTGACTTCCGTTTTTTTTTTCTCGTATATCGATGTGACGTCACCCAACAATGTGCAAGGGACTGCAACGCCCGCACCTGGCCCAATAATTAATACTAATTACGATTATGCCTCGGCGATGCTATTATCATTTATTATATTATACACAACTCTTATCTTTAAAAAAAAGTGACAAGGAAGGTTTCCTTATGCTTTTCTTAAGACCTTCATTGTTTCCTTTTTGATAATTGCAATTCCCCTTAAGGGGAAGCTTTTTCGAGATAAAACTCGCAACTGAATCATTAGGGTGCGTCGAAAAAAATCAAGTGTCTGGGATTTTTGCTCCCCGGTTAAAATATGATTATTTGGCTATCGAAACACCTCCCTAATTTTTTTCAGCTCGAAAAAAATTTTTTTGATAGGGCCCACGATTTTTTAAGTTTTTTCGCCCAAAAAAAGGCTTTTTTTTCTTTATTTCACAAAGTTATAAAAATTTGTGCAGGGCTTAACTTTGTTATAAAAAATTGAAATTTTGAGCATAGGTTTCAGGTATATAGAGGTACCTAAAAAAAATTACGCAGTCGTCAAAAAAGCAGTTGTGTCGTTTTGGCAGGGGGCCGTAGTGAAAACATATTTTTGCGAGGGGCCTTCGAGCGGGGAGGGATACGAAAATTTCAAAATAGCCAAAATGCGTCTAAAATATGTGGAAATGATGTGGCACTTGAACCGTTGCGGGCCTTATATATATACGCTCTGTAGGGGGCCAAAATAGGGCAAAATTTTGAAAAATTTTAGACTTTGTTTTCGAAACACATTTTATTCGATAGATCTCGCAAAAAGAAGCTCTTTTATATGGGACACTTTTCGTTCCCATTATTAGTTACGGAGATTGGCTAAATTTAATGTTTTTGGCTAAAAATTTAATTTTTTGGCCAAAAGCTTATATAACTCCACAGCCGTTTGATTTAGAAGCAATGTTCCATGTAATTTTTTACTCAGAACACTATAATTAAGAGAAATAATCAACTTGCAAACCGATTTTCAAAAATTTTTAATGCATTGAAATTTTTGAAAAATTTCAAAATTATAGTGGAGTCAAAATTTTTGAAAATCGGTTTGGAAGTTTATTATTTCTCTTAATTATAGTGTTCTGAGTAAAAAATTACATGGAACATTGCTTCTAAATCAAACGGCTGTGGAGTTATATAAGCTTTTGGCCAAAAAATTAAATTTTTAGCCAAAAACATTAAATTTAGCCAATCTCCGTAACTAATAATGGGAACGAAAAGTGTCCCATATAAAAGAGCTTTCTTTTTGCGAGATCTATCGAATAAAATGTGTTTCGAAAACAAAGTCTAAAATTTTTCAAAATTTTGCCCTATTTTGCCCCCTACAGAGCGTATATATATAAGGCCCGCAACGGTTCAAGTGCCACATCATTTCCACATATTTTAGACGCATTTTGGCTATTTTGAAATTTTCGTATCCCTCCCCGCTCGAAGGCCCCTCGCAAAAATATGTTTTCACTACGGCCCCCCTGCCAAAACGACACAACTGCTTTTTTGACGACTGCGTAATTTTTTTAGGTACCTCTATATACCTGAAACCTATGCTCAAAATTTCAATTTTTTATAACAAAGTTTAAGCCCTGCACAAATTTTTATAACTTTGTGAAATAAATGAAAAAAAGCCCTTTTTTTGGGCGAAAAAACTTAAAAAATCGTGGGCCCTATCAAAAAAATTTTTTTTCGAGCTGAAAAAAATTAGGGAGGTGTTTCGATAGCCAAATAATCATATTTTAACCGGGGAGCAAAAATCCCAGACACTTGATTTTTTTCGACGCACCCTATGAATCATGCTCCGGAAACCTTGATAAAAACTTAAAAAAATCCCCAAGCCACGAGAAAATTGCAGTTCATAAAAAAATTAATATGCAACTCCGGTTTTTTAATTTCCGTTAAAACTTTTTTTTTTTTTTTTAAAGTAAAATAAACGGTACAAATTAATAATTAGACGGTATACGCTTTAAAATAATAAAGGAAGTTTGTTATTCAGTGAGCGTGAAATAGGAAAATTTCCATATCACAATTCCAACGTTTTTATAAATTGCTGACCTCAAAAAGAAAATTCCCGAAATTTTTCCTCTTTTTACTTTTCTCATAACAGTTGAAAAACAAAAATGAGGGTTGCGTTTTCCTCAATGAAATAAACCAAAAAAAAAAAAAAAAAAAAAAAAAAAAAAAAAAAAAGGAGGCAATTTCAGAGTACGCGCCAAAAAAAAAATGATAATCCCGTGATAATGTGATCTTCTTTGAAAATGTAATAAAATAAAAGTCTAATTGGAAGGGAATATTAAAGCCTTGTGTGATATGAACGGGGCTGATTTTATAGTAATTTTACGATCTTGCACAAGTCTTATTCCTTCCCCGTAAATTTACAACCTCCTCATTCTTAGTATGACAAAGGGAAAAAAAATCCGATTTAAAAAAAAAAAAAAAAATATGTCCTTATCTCGATCAGAGATTTGCATTTTCCTTTTCTTTTCTTTTTTTTTTTTTTTTTTTATAGCTCACTACTTAAAAAAGTTTAGGGTTAAAAGGATATATGGGGACTCGGGCTGAAATTAGCCGAAGGAAAAAAAAAAAAAAAAAAAACGCAAGATTCGTGATCAATTGTTAACCGCAATGATTAAGGAGTCGATTTAAGTATCATTTAGCGCCATTTGGTGGATTAATTGGCATAACAAGAAAAGAACACAAAACAGAGGGAATTAATGCTTGTTTTATAAAACGTTTTACAAATTGAAAGATTTGACAAGTTACGTCATCTTTGTTTTAAAGTGTGCATCGTTTTCTTTGCTGTTGTGTATTGTTTACAATCCTGTTCGTAACTGTAAATATTTTAAAAATATACGCTTTTGACACGAGGAATAATAGGCTTATCAAAATTTTTGCGCGATTATAGAAGTAAACTAACACCATGACAATTAAGAAAATTTTCGTTTCGTTTTAAGTGCTGTAAAATAAACATTACAGTGGATAATAGCATATCAAAGGTCATATAAGGCATTAATCGATGCGCTATTTTATGCTACCTCGAAATATTTTGAGCCAATGAAAGGAGGAGGGCCGATTAGCCAGATTTTCGGGCCCTTATGATATCTCCGCCTAGTGAATGCGAAGAAATTCACATTTGAAAGAAAAATTGTATAAATAACCCTACCTTATTCTTCTTCCGTTAGCAGCAGCCAGGTTGGCAGCATGTGGCGGCATCAGGATCCTGCCGGAAATGAAGGCTAACATCACAGGATTCGAAATTAAACCTGCAATTTAAAAAAAAAATCAGTTTTTAAAACTTTTTTAAAAGTATTGTTTTTTAAAATCTTTCGGCAGAAGTTCTATACCTAAATGTTTTAAAAAACGATTCGTTTTTTTTTTTTCTCTAAAAATTGAATTTTCATCCAAAAAAGCATTTACGCACAAGAAATATGATATTGGAAAATTATGGTCGTTGGTTTGAACAAATCAATCTGGTCGTCCTATTACATTTTGAATAAGAACTCAGTAGATCAAAAAATACTTGGGACAACAGTCCGAATGAAAGGGTTCGAGGGCTCTTTTTATTCTGGGACTAAAAAAAAGTCACCGAAGTGTCTCCGAAAAGGACCCTTTTCTAAAATTTTTCGTGGGCAAATAAAAAAAATAGAAAATAAAAAACCGTCCGCAAAAATCAGACCAGACGTAATAAAATTTTGAATGACAGTCCAGTTCAATTCTAAGAAAACAGACCATCGAATTCGTACTGTACTACTTCAAAAACATTATTCTGACAACGTTAGCGAACTTTTATGCTCGAGTAAATCTTTTTTACCCTACCAAGAACTGAATTTTTAGCCCAAGAAACTGTCGATTGTCGATCATTTGTTTTGACAGAACTATATCTAGGTCATATTTTATATTTACTACCTTCTTTTTTTATTTTTTTTTTTTATTGTTATTATTTTGACACCTCCGTCAATAAAGGATTTTCGAAGAAAATAACGTAATTTCAAACGCTTCATTTATTTTTAAAAACCGTGGTAAATCCTTCGATGCTCCTGATTTACATCAAAAATTAAGGACAGAAAAGCTGAACAAAAGCGAAATGACAATTCCTAGTTTAAGGGTTTGTATACCAATTCTTTTTTTTTGGAAAGGTCCTTGGGAACAGAGTTTCTTTAAATCTTTTAAATGCCGTATCGCCTACAGGCGGCAGGGTAAAAACTTCAAATAAGGCCTATTTAATCGTAAATGGCTTTAAATACAGTTAAAAGTTTTGAACCATAATGACTCCTATGTTTAGCTTTTTGCAGATCAGAATTATCTTCTAATTTCATTCTAATTTGCATTTTTGATGTCGCGTTTGGTTTAGTTTTTCATTTAAAAATCTTCTAATTAGATCCTTTCAACTTTAAGAGCCCCCAAAGATTATCGGATACAATATCAATATCAATAATCATTTGGGCCTAATAGTTACTGATATTGATATTGTATCCGATTTGTCTTATTAAACGGAAAATAATCCGTACGACAGAAACTCCATATGCTAAACATAGAAACACAGAAACTCCACATGCATTTTTTCATAAAAACCTAAACACAGGAAACGAATTTAATTAGTTAGTTACACTACGTTCGATGAAAAATCGTTACGATTCCGTACCAATTTTCCTAATACATTTTTCCTAAAAATTATAAATCCCAAATCCATTTTTCCTAAAAAAAAAAAAAAAAAAAAAAAAAAAAAAAAAATCCTAAACCACTTTTCCTAAAAAAATAAATTCATAATCAATTTTTCCTAAAAAAAAATAAGTTCCTAATCCATTTTTTCTAATAAAAAATAAATTCCTAATCCATTTTTTTCTAAAAATTTTGGTTCCTAAAATTGTTTTCCTGACTATTTTTTTTCTGATTTTTAATTTTCCTGAAATTTTCTGATTCCTAAAGTAAAATTTCTTGAAGTCCCAAAAATAAAATTTTTTTAAATCCCTAAAATAAAATCTTCTGAAATCCCTTTAGAGATTTAAAAAATCAGAAAAAATATTTTTTTTAAGATAATTGAAAATTAGAAAAAAAACGTTCAGGAAAAAAATTTTTAGAAAAAAATGGATTAGGAATTTATTTTTTTTATGAAAAACGGATTATGAAAAATGGTCGGGATCGATCGTTACAGTTGATAAGACATTACTATTTGCCGAAAAAATGCATATTATTGTAACACAATAAATCTGTCATAAGCTAAACATAGGAATTATTTTTACCAGCTTCGGACAAAATAACGTACAAAATTTTACTCCCCAGAATAATATTACAATGTAAATACGTTCTACTGCTAATTTTTCAGAAAAATTACATGGATCTTATATATTAATATAACGGTCCATATGATCAAAAAGAGGTTAAGACAAATTATTTTCGGCAATAATAATTTCGAAATGAACACTCAAAATCCAACAAATGCATAATAAGATGATTAGACAAAAGGTAAAAAAAAACCACAAAGAGTAATCAGGCACCTGTAGAAAATCACTTTATTAACGTTCCATTAAAAGTAATTAAAGTGGAAAAGTGTTAACACTGTCCTCGCCATGTCCTTGCTCTTAACCTGTTACCGGTTAAAGTTGCATGGAAGAATAAAAGTCTCCCTCCTCGCACCACACACAAAAAAAAAGAAAAAACATAATAATTATACGAAATTTGAAGTGGGGATGGCCGGTTAATACCTGAACCCGTCAATGAACAGTAGTAAATTACATCATAACAAAAAATCTAACCATAAAAAAAAAGAAAAGATGATCATTGATAGATCATGAAATCACGATTACATATTTCCAATCAGAAAATAAAAAAAAAAGTTATGATTACAATTGAATTTGGGAGAGGAGAAGTAATTTGTTACAATAGGTAATTCAAAAATAAACGTAGTAATTATAATTGGAAAACGCATGATAAAACGTACTAATAAATCGAATCGAATTCAATTTCGACACGACCGTCAAGCTACTGTTCGAAAAAAACACAGGTTTTTAAATCGTCGGGACCTCTTTCAGTATAAGATATCTCCATTTTTTTTCCCTCCTCCGGTTGTCATTACCTATTTTCCAATTAATAAAAAACTTTCATCTTCAAAGAAAAAAAAAAAAAAAAAAAAAAGGAAGGGATGACGGAATAAAAAAAAAATTGACTTGAAAAGATCTCTGATAATTTGATTACAAAAGCGAGGACATCTTTTTTTTTTTTTTTTCATTTCTTTTTCGGAAAAAAGGAAAGTCATCTGCTTTAAAATTGAAATGGAAAAAAGGGCCCCTCTTTTTTTTTCTCCTTAAATGAAAATGACTTCGGTTTAAAAAACAACGTAATAACCTAATTAGAAAGCTCATGGAGTTTGAAAGCTCTTGCAATAAACGGAACGAACTTCTAAATGAAGAAATCAGTCTCTGGAAAAGGAAGCAGTGGGAAGGGGGGATGAAAAAAGGATTTCTTTCTTTTTTTTTATGCCAGAAATTTGAATTTTCAACTTCGATAATATAAGGAGAAAAAGAGGAAAACAGGAAGACAACAGAAATTAAATATAACCCTCCCCGATTTTTGTTTAAATAGAAATGGATGCGTCGTAAGCTCAACGTCGGCTTATTTTTTTTACTTAGCCTTTTTCTTTCCGAAGAATTTTTACGAGTTTTACAAAAAATTAGTGCCCTTGCTTTTAAAATGGTGATTTTACGAGGCGCCGTGCAAAAATTACGGAAGATGCTTAGTTTACGACTTTCCCGGGTGCATATCGAGATAAACCTCCAGATTAAACAACAAGCCGTTTTTTTATTTAGGGTTAGAATGTGATATCTCCATTATTTTTCCCTACTAAAACAGACTGGTGAATCTTTTTCTTGTCATTAATAAACGATCTTTTTTTTTTTTTCATTTCTTTTTCGGAAAAAAGGAAAGTCATCTGCTTTAAAATTGAAATGGAAAAAAGGGCCCCTCTTTTTTTTTTCTCCTTAAATGAAAATGACTTCGGTTTAAAAAACAACGTAATAACCTAATTAGAAAGCTCATGGAGTTTGAAAGCTCTTGCAATAAACGGAACGAACTTCTAAATGAAGAAATCAGTCTCTGGAAAAGGAAGCAGTGGGAAGGGGGGATGAAAAAAGGATTTCTTTCTTTTTTTTTATGCCAGAAATTTGAATTTTCAACTTCGATAATATAAGGAGAAAAAGAGGAAAACAGGAAGACAACAGAAATTAAATATAACCCTCCCCGATTTTTGTTTAAATAGAAATGGATGCGTCGTAAGCTCAACGTCGGCTTATTTTTTTTACTTAGGCCTTTTTCTTTCCGAAGAATTTTTACGAGTTTTACAAAAAATTAGTGCCCTTGCTTTTAAAATGGTGATTTTACGAGGCGCCGTGCAAAAATTACGGAAGATGCTTAGTTTACGACTTTCCCGGGTGCATATCGAGATAAACCTCCAGAATTAAACAACAAGCCGTTTTTTTATTTAGGGTTAGAATGTGATATCTCCATTATTTTTCCCTACTAAAACAGACTGGTGAATCTTTTTCTTGTCATTAATAAACGATCTTTTTTTTTTTTTTCGTAATAGGGTATCTCTTCCATAGCCAGTGACGGAATTTTAATGGTACAGCAGCCTAAAATATTCACAAATAATTCAAAAATAACGTGGGCAAAGTTTGGAGCTTCCACTTAAACGCGAAGTGGTGCCTGTAGAAACGTTATTTTTGCCATTTAAAATGCTTGGGTTTTCTTATTTTACTTTTTATTTTTTTCTCTCAGTAAATAGCTAGTCGAAAAATCGGACGTTGGTCCAAATTATTACTTAATATATGTGCATTTGAATCTAGGTGCAAAAACCCGTTCAATTTTTTTACATCCATAAGGGGGAGGAGGCCTTCAAAATTTATGTAAAATTGAAAATAGTATAATATACCCCCTTATGGAGGAAAAAAGGTTAAACGAATTTTTTATAGCTAGATTCAAGGGCACATATATAAGTAATGATTTGGACCAACGGCCGATTTTTCGTCCTGCTATTTTTTGAGAGAAAAAAAAAAAGTAAAAAAATAAAATAAAAAAATTTTCCATGTACTTTAAATGGCAAAAATGATGTTGCTACAGGCACCACTTCGCGTTTAAGTGGAGGTTCCAAACTTTGCTCACGTTATTTTTCAATTATTTGGGAATATTTTAGAGGGCGGCACCATTAAATTTCCGTCATTGGCTACACAGTAAATAAATGTCAAAATGTCAAAATAATGTCAAAATGAAAATAATTATGTAATCGGTTTACACAATTCTTATGTTGTTTTTGTTTATATTTATCTTTTGGGAAAAACAACAGAAAAATTTATGTAGACCGTTTATAACACATTTACATAATATTTTTTACTGTGTATGGAAGAGACACCCTACTTCGCAAGTTTATATTTTTGCCGAAAAAATCCCGCAATTTTTCAGGAAATGTTGGATGTATTCATCATCAGGTCGTCAGAATTGATAAAATTCATGGAATTCGTAAATCCAAGAAACCTGAAAACTGCCACTGTTCTAGGAACTACCGGTACATCGCTCTTTTGTATTGTCATTTAGGTCAGAGACGGTCTGAAACATCATAGAGATTGGTTCAATAGGTTTATCAAAAAAATTAGATTATATAAACGTAACGTACAGTACAAACCTTAACATGCAAAATGATATAAAGTGTATGAATATAGAAAAATTATAGAGGGATTACTTTAGGAGATTGTAAATCAGCATTACAACGGTACTTTAGGTACTACTATTTACAGCAGTACCAAGTACCAATATACCTAATGTACCAATACCTGTTACGGTACAGGCTGTTTCTCAGCAGCTCCGACCCGTAATGACCTTAAAATATAAACATGAAATGCGACAGTCCCATCAGGGAAGGAAAAACCGAGAAAATATGAATAGAAAACTAATAACGATTTTCCAGGTTGAACACCATGAAAGTAGCTCAAGACGAAAAAGGTGGAACACATCATTTTATTACTTGACGTCTAAGGAGAATTAATTCCGTGAAGGTTCAAAAAATTTCGGAAAAATGGTACAAAATTATTTGTTTCCACCTTTTTCCTCTGGAGCATCTTTCCTGGTGTTCAATCTGGAAAATCGTTAGTAGTTTTTTACAAATTTTTTTTTCTCTCTTCTTTCTTTCCCTAATGGGGTGGTCAAATTTAATTTTTACATTTTACGATCGTTACTGGGACGAACCTGCTGAAAAACGGCCAGTACCGACCGTAACATACTTAAATAACGACAGCATTAATTTTGGAAAATTATTCTGCACAGAGAAAAAAAAAGAGCAAAAACCAAACAAAGTGTCAAGTGTACCAAATTATTTTACTAAAAAATTAGTCAATAACGGATATGAAAGCAGGGCTGCAGTGTCGCTTGGATTTTAAACCGAATCGGAATCGATCGGTTCAAAAGTTAAATGGAATCGTAATCGGAATAGTAATCGGAAGCCTAAATTTTTTTCAAGCAGTCCGAATCGGGATCAAATTGGAATTTGACTCAAAAATTGGTCGGAATCGGCATTGAAAAATAATTTTGATTCAAGTTGAGCAAAAAAGTATTGATAAAAGCTTTTAATGATTGGCACACTTCTGGAAATATCGGAATCAGAATCGGAAACTTAAATTTTTGTCCTCGAGTCGGAGCGGCATCGGAATCGGAATCGGAATCGGAATCGGAATCGGAACCGCAGCCTTGTCATAAAAGCGGCCAGAATTTTTTCGTCTCTCTGCTCCCTGATTCAAACTAACCTACATTAGTTTAAATATAATTTTTTTTTTTAACTGATGCCTAGGCCCCAAATTTGAGAATTAATGTAGCCATTTGTCTCCTACTTCTCCCCCTCCCCAACTATCAAAATAAATAAATAAATAAATAAATAAATAAATAAATAAATAAATAAATAAAAAATAAAACCTAATGTGCCCTGGTTTTTGACTGATAAATTAAACAATTCCATATGGAATAGAGTGGATAACAAACAATAACCATCAGGGACAACGTTTTCTCATTGACAAAAAAAAAAAAAAAAGATCTTAAATAAATGTCTAGTCTTTTTTTCTGCTCGCTAATCAACGAAGAAAGTTTGCAGCAAAAATCTCTATTAAGACACGAATTAGACAAAAAAAAAAAAAAAAAAAAAAAAAAAAAAACTGAAATCATTATCAATCAAATGAAAACATTAATCTCTAGTCTTTTTTAAAAATACATCTGAAATTCTGTCAAATAAAATTACATGCAACTGTTAGAAATACAGAATCAATTTTTTTAAATGCAATGAAGTATCAATTCAACCACATCTCTAGTAATAAAAAAGTAAAAAAAAAAAAAATAAACAAAATTCAACCATGTTAAGTTGATTTACTTCATTGACACTTTTTTTTCTTATAAAACTGTTTAACATAGGATTCCTATTTAAAAAAATATTTTCCCTCCACCTCCGATTAAAAAAAAAAAAAAAAAAAAAAAAAAATTAACCTTCTTTGAGGAAGGCACCGGCGGGATTCGAACCCACGATCTCCTGTTTACTAGACAGGCGCTTTAACCAACTAAGCCACGGCGCCGCATACGAACCGTAGCTATATTTAACAAACAGAGTTTTATCAAGTGATCTCTCGATCGAATAAAACCAGTCGGTTGCGAAGTTAAACATGTGTTCATTTTTTTTTTCCCTGCACGTTCAATAATTAGATTTCATCGTTTTAGTTATTATAGACTTGCTCTTTGACATTTGTTAACAAAAATCACGTGGTACTCCTTATTTCGACTCGTCTGTCCGCGCGAAGATTAGGATTTACAACTTGTCTTATTTATTTTTTTCCCCCTTCCCGTCTTTCGTATTAACGGTCAAGTGTTTACTTACGCCTTTTTTTCTTATTAGTCGTTTTTTTTTTAGCGCGCGGATTATTATTATTTTTTTTTCTTTTTCCTTTTCAAGAAAAAGAATTATTGTTCGAAACTAGTTAAAAATCCATCATCCGCACTCGACGATTTTTCAATAACGATAATAATTGGCTTCGAAACGTATTTTTCATTTAATCGTCGTGTTCTTTCAAGCACATAATCATCTAAAAAATAATGGAAAAAAAAAGAAATGGGGAGGTCTACAAAATAAAGAAAAAAAAAAAAGGAAAATCGAAAGTTTGATAAAAATTGCCTTATTTCGAAAACTTTGCTCATAAAAAAATGATATTTGAAAAAAAATTTTCCATGTTAAGTGATGACGTCATAAAGAGCTATATTATTTCGATTTAGAAGAGATTTTACCGTCCATTTCCCTTTTGACTTTATTTTCCTGAAATCTGCATAGTCATTTTTATGATGGTTAAAGTTTCCCTATAGAAAAAGTTCATTTCGGAAGATTATTTCTCGTTTAGAGATAAGCCGAGGAGCGATAATATCCATGGCAATGGCGTAAGAAAAAAATAATATTTTATGGCCAAGGGAATTTTTTTTTTCTAACTGAAGGAATTCTTTTTTTTTTTTTTTGAAGGGCTCTAAAAAATTTTAGACTGTGTGGATTTAAGTTCGGGTTTCTTCTAAATTTTTGAGAGAAGGTTTCCAGAACAGGAACAAAAATTAGAAATATTTTTGGAAAATCAAAGGCAATCCCTTACATGAATTACTTCGTCCGTTTTTGCAAATTGGTTTTAAGACTTTTAACCTGCCGCGGCCGGATCTTATTTCTTGGGATACGGCGAAAAACGTTTCATGTCCGTTGTGTTCTTAGGGTACCGATATTTTAAGGCAAAGTTGTGATGCAACAGTCTAGCTTGGACTATTTGTGGCCAGAAAATTTAGGCCTTAAACGGCCAAAAATTTTATTTCCATGTTTAGTTTATGGAAGTTCTATTCTTCATATAAAACAACTTTTAAGTGCTAAGTAGCTTAGAGAATTTAGACTAAAATTTATAATCATTGAAAATTTTTTTTAATGGAAAATATTTTTTTGACGTGCACAAGCTAAGTATAGATGATAAAATCATTTTTCTCACTTCCACTGGCCTTCTGGTAGTCAGATACCATAAATAAAGGCTAAGGCAACATTCTACCCAAAATGATATAATTAGGCCAGTAGTCAATAGGAGGGAAGGGCGGTTTTCATGAGCGAATTTTAACTCCCTATGAATTTTTTCCACTAATGTAATTTCCCTATTTCCCATGTTCAGAGGCCATTTGGAGTCTGTTAAATATCTAACCGTTTTGCTTGGCCTTCTGGCCTAGGTACAAACCTGGATTATATGAGGAATATAGGCTTTTGATCGAACCCAATGAGCAAAAAAAAATATTAATATTTATGAAATATTTTTTAAAAATTTCTCAAAATTTTAAAAATATTTTGCAAATATTTTTTGAAACAAAATGCAATAAAAATATTTTTAAAATCTTTGTCAAATTTTAAAAATATTTTTATTGTGTCAAAAGATATTTGCATACTATTTTTAAAAGGTAGAAAAATGTTCACAAAATATTTTATAAATATTATACTTCTTTGCTTATTAGAAAGGAGACTAAAAATAAAACTTCTACAAAATTTGAAAATTTCGAATTGTATTCGGATAGTAAATGTCCAAAAAAAAAAAGTCTTGGGAGATGTAATCGGTCTTTAAATTTCAATCACCGTACCAGTTTGTAAATAGAGGGAAGAAAAAAACCATATAAAGTTGATTGAAGCAAAGCTCTATTATTAAGCGACGGTAAATAACAGCCTGTTGCTAGTCTTGAATTATTACTTCCCCATTATCTTGCCGAGACTTAATCGTACATATCATTTCCTACTATGTAACTATGAGCAGCCTTTTTCCACAAACAGTAGCCACTACGACTGAGGTTTCATTAATCGTGGTTTAGGCTTGAAATCACCTAAGTTACAAATCTTCTTATTATTGCCGCTATAATCATCTCAGGATATTAGATTTTTTTTTTTCATATCTTACATGTTATAAAATCTCCTTTATAGTGAGGCAGGAAAATCCTTTTTATTTTCTAAATCTAGGCTATTACCTTTTATGAAAAACTCGGGGGAAAAAAAGACGAAAAAGGATAAATAAATAAAAAAAAAAGAGATTCGTTTATATACAAAGAGATAAATCCGACTTTGAAATTTTACCCGTGACTGATCAATTACGGTCAGGTTCTACACAGGGCGTCTCTAATTCATTTCCTCCATGCTAATTATTTTTCATTAATTATTCTACCGGGCTATGCGTTCAGGCGTGGGGCCAACCGCACTGAGTTGATTCGAGTCCGCGGGGTGTATCGTATATGTATATACGCTTTTCACTTGTTACCCAATTTATTTATTTTGTCTGGTCATCCAGAAAAAAAAGATGGAAAAGAAAATTGAAAAACTGTATGGGAATGACAATTATCTTGTCAAGACCCTATTTAAATACGAAACAAATTGAAAGTAAATTTAAAAAAATAAAAGGAGAAAAATAAAATCGGTTTAAACAAATCGCTCACGGTGAATTGTTAATTTTCACCTTAATTTAATTGAAAAATTATTAAATGACAAATGCAAGATTTTTTTAAATGAAAAAGAAAAAAAAACTTTTAGATTTATTCTGATCTCTACAAGAAGCAAGTCAAGAAAATGTTTTATCTTTTACTTAATATTTCAATTTATTTATTCAATTTCTTCTTTCATTTGATTCTTTGACCTGAGAAAAATCTTTCTTAGGTTTTTCCTTTTTTCCTTTTCGTGTTTTCAAATTTTGATTAATAATGGATACCACATTATTAATAATGTAAACTGAAACAATGAAGAAACTGATTCTCACATCAGATTGCAAAAACATTCCAAAATATTTCTTAACGTTCAAAAATCCTTGGGATGAAGGACAACCTCTAGAAAAGTGCTATTCAGTATCTACTCAAGACGAAATACATTTAATTGATCTTGAAAAATAATTAAAAGCCACTGTAATTGTCCTGATGTAATAAGTAAATGTAAATCGATGTTTGAAATGAATACTGTTTGCACTGTTTCATTTATTTTCTTCAAAAAATAGTGAAATATTTGCGAATGTCCCCTCACACAGATTTTGCTAATAATGATGCTAATAATGTTAATGCAAAATCCTCTTAACTAATAATATTACTACCAGGATTGCTCAATTTTTTATTCAAAATTAAGTAAAGTTAATTAAGTTTTAAATGAATTAACATTGCCATTAAATAACTGAATTTCTGTAAAGCCTCAAAATTTCCAGTCTCATTTGATGATTGCATCAGCTTTATGATTAAACTATTATCCATACCTAAATAAAAGCCAACAAGGTATAAATACCAAACAGAAGCACATTGTTGATGTAACACTCAATATATTGATATAACAAATAAAACAATCCTTCATTTTACTGGTATTCGTTTTTCAGACCTCCCAGTTGCAAATGGGTGACATGAGCTTATTACAAGCACACATTGATAATACGGAACATTCAAACTAAGCCTTCTAACAGGCTATTATTATTTAAAAAAATATGAAAAATTCAGTTTATAAAATTAAATTATACTTTTTCCAAATTTCCCTTTTCAAGTGATTTCAAGCTATGGCAAAACCCTTTAACCTCCCACATGTTTAGTACAACAACCAAACCATAAACTGAGGTTCATATTTAAATAGAATGAATATGCGATTATGCAATGCAACATAGTCTTAGTTCTTAAAAATCATCTTTTGATTCAGAGGAGAGATCTTCTCAATCAAAACTATCACAAAAAATAATTAGTGTAGTGGCACATTGGTTGCAGTTCATTAAAATACTTCATTTTTCTAACAAAACAACATTCTTTGGTTTTAATGTTAATTTATAATTTATAAGAAATAATGGAAACAAAACAAGGAATAACCAGCATCGAAATAACAACTTCACACAATTTTACTAAGATAAGCCTCTTTAAAAAATTCCTTTCCGAGATGACACACAATTGTATCATAAGCTTGCAGAATTACAACATAAAATAAATGCCATTCCTTATGGTGCCTATACACTAAGGTCGGTTTCTCAATTAACCATTCTCAAAATGTTGGAACAGTATATCCATAATAACACAAATCTCTAAATGCATTTAAGTATGGAGTTTCTCTGCCAGTACTATTGGCTCCCTAGAATCATGTATGGGTGAAAAAAATAAAAAAGTAAAAAACATAACCTCTGTACCTTGTGGACATTAAACAGTAATCCGTAGTCATCATTATTCCGTTAAAACAACGTTATCCGCTTAAATATATGCCTGAACAATGGCATGGCATGTCATCAAAAACTTCCTACCCCGAAAGCTCGAATTAAGCACAAAAATATAAAAGAAACAATCATTTTTGCAAAAACCCGAAACCGATATCCCGAACCGTTCTGGACTTGCCGAATTAAAGATGGCGGAACTGTCAAATCGAGATTCGTTCATTGCAGATGTGTTTGTATCAGCGCATTCTCGTGGGAATTTTTGCAACTATTAAGATCAAATCTAATCAGTTGTTTTGGAAAAAGTTGTCGATTTTTTTTATTATTCT
This sequence comes from Liposcelis bostrychophila, assembly GCA_037577465.1. NCBI lineage: Eukaryota > Metazoa > Arthropoda > Insecta > Psocodea > Liposcelididae > Liposcelis > Liposcelis bostrychophila. The sequence goes on from CM075210.1 coordinate 14,069,428, forward strand.
TTTTCGGGTTTGATAAAATCCAAACAATTAAAATCGCATTTAAAATTAATTGTTATCAAAGTGACAACAAAAAAAAAAAAAAAAAAAAAATTAAGAAACATCTAAAGCTAGTTTACTATTTCTCCTATTGGAGCGCTGGTATCGACTATTTTTTAACAACATATGGGTAAATAAAGCTAGGACAAAATTTAGATTAAAATAGAAGTTAAACCAGCTATCCAACGTGTCCGGCAATTTAGTTAATTCTTGCCATAATACAATTTTTCTCCGTTTTAGCTCCCAAATATTTTTTTTAGGCCGAACATTCATTTATATTTATTTTTATTGCAAACAATAACAGCTTAAATTAAATTTTCACCATCTTTTAATTTCGCGCAACCCCTGAATAATACGAAAAAGGCCATAAACATGTTTTAGAAAATGAAATGTAAGCGAAAGGAAGGAGGAAAAGCAGTAAAATCAAGTCAAGAAAACGATTAGTATTTTGACCCTCATCAGAAAAGGACAGAGCGGAATTTTGATCCGGAGAATTTTATATGGACGCGGAGGAATTGTAATTGAAACAAAGCGTTGCAATGTCATAACTGCTGGACGTCCCCCGTGGGGGTGAAAATTTGTGGGAAGGGGACATCTGACACGTCCGAAGGAAATGACCGCTTTCTCGCAGCCTCTTCCACTTGCAACTTAGCCATTCTACGAATTCGCATCGATTGACATTTATTCGTCAATTTCCGAAAGGCGGAATTCGGGGAATCTTTTTATTTTGTTATGGCAAGAGGCGAAAATTTGAAGTAATGAAAACTTTTCCTCCTTCCACCCCCGGGTTCCTTTTTCCATCAACTGGAAACATATTAACATGGTCTCAGTTTTTATGACCCAACGTTTGAATTTGTGATCCGTTAAGCTAAAATGAGACTTTTGATCTTTCCTTTCAGGGGAATCAAAAACTTACATCTTGTAAGAAGATATTTATTATTATTTTTTTTAAAAGGGAAATCAGCTGGGAAATCACGGTTCGGCTCGGTTAATAGAAGGAAAAAAGTTGGTTATTGGGGAGTTTTTGTGTCAACCACGTGTTTCTACTTGAGCAACACTCAAAGGAACAATACCTACTTGATTTTTTCCAAATCCTGTTTAAAAGCCAGCGAAGACCGGGGATAAAAGGAAAAGGAAAAGAAACGCCATTAGTTTTGTAATGGCGGGATGCGGAAACGTTTTGTTAACATCGATAAGAAACCGTTTGTAAAAAAGGATTCACTTTCACCTTCCTCTTTTTTTTTTTTTTCGTTAGCTTCTTATTTCCCAAGAGAAGCATTTCCTGGATTCTTCCTTTTCGTCTTTGTTCCGTCTTATAAGCATTAATAAAAACGCCAGGTCGGGATTTAGTCATTTTCTGGCGCCAAGTTCATCTCATCTAAAACGGAAATGAGAATATGGAACTGTCAAACGCTTTTCTATCATTACTCTTCCGTTAACTTTTGTCTTTTTCCACCCTTATGGGTTTTGATTGTTTAGAAGAAAAAAAAAAAAAAAAAAGGAAAAGGAAAAGAGACTTTCCTTTTTTTCATGTTGTTTGTTTTGTGTATAAATGAGAAAAAGAAAGCGGAATGATTTTTCTAAATTGAAATGAGCTAAATTAGAAATAAAAATAAACGATTCAGTAGCAGCTAGAGGAGAAAAAACAGGGGACAAATTGATTTGATCCCAAATTTTCTTTGACTGTTTACTGTTTCCCCTTGTAGAAGTGGAACTAAGCAAGATTTCTTTGAAGCAGAAAAATGTTGGAAAATTAGACAAGATTTTCATTATGGCTCCTCTAAATTCAGATTCAAACTGAGTGGGCGAAGCCCTTCCCCCCATCCTCGCCCGGTTTACTGGCCTACATTTCCGATATTCCAGGTGTCTCCACTGAAACAAAGGAAATGTCTTAGAAAAGTTTTGTCTTATTGCTACAAAATCGGAATGTTTTAAAGCAAAAACAAAAATGCTTAATGACAACGGACAGGTTGTTTCTTGACAAGATATTTTTGTTGTTTTTGCATGACTATTAAGAAAATGTTTTGTCACAAGACATTTTTTTTTTCGCACTAGCCATTTTTATTTCTTAGTGTGTATTTAAAAAAAAACAGTCAGGGGAGATATGAGGCATATCCCTACGTAGGACTACGTCCAGAATTAATACAATCTTAATTTACTTAATCTTTCTTTTTCGCTTAGTTCTTTGCTCTTAACTTAAACTTCAAAAATTAAAAAAAAAAAAAAAAATCGAGGGAAGGTATTGCTGCCACACAAAAACTGACATGTTTTTCAAATCCTTCAACATCTATGATGTTTGAAAAAATTTATATAAAATTTTATCAAATGTTCGTTTCAGAAAATGTTAATGATCTGCCTAAATCCTCCAAGCCCTGATATTAGTCCTCGTGGCCCCTCATTTTCAATAAAATTTTATCAAGAATCACCAAATTCTTTGTTTCAAAAAATTTTGATGACCTTTTTCACAAAACATTATCAAAATTGTTAATAAAAAAATTAAAATTTTAAAACTTTTTACCAAAAATTTTTAATGAAATTTCAAAAAATTTAAAAAAAAAAAAATATTTCTTCAATAAAATTTTAAATCAATTTTTTTAAATAATCAAAGATCACCCAAATGCTCGTTTCAAAAAATGTTGACACAATCTGGAGTGTTTCCTGCCTAGGCACCACACACTCTACTAGAGTGTCTCCTGCCTAGGCATCACACACTCTAGAGTGTCTCCTGCCTAGGCACCACACACTCTACTAGTGTCTCCTGCCTAGGCACCATACACTCTAGAGTGTTTCCTGCCTAGGGAACATACACTCTAGAGTGTATCCTGCCTAGGCACCACACACTCTACTAGAGTGCAGCCTGCCTAGGCATTACACACTCTAGAGTGTTTCCTGCGTAGGCACCATACACTCTACTAGAGTGTATCCTGCCTAGGCACCATACACTCTAGAGTGTTTCCTGCCTAGGCACCACACACTCTACTAGAGTGTCTCCTGCCTAGGCACCACACACTCTACTAGAGTGTCTCCTGCCTAGGCACCACACACTCTACTAGAGTGTTTCCTGCCTAGGTACCATACACTCTAGAGTGTATCCTGCCTAGGCACCACACACTCTACTAGAGTGTCTCCTGCCTAGGCACCACACACTCTAGAGTGTTTCCTGCCTAGGCACCACACACTCTACTAGAGTGTCTCCTGCCTAGGCACCACACACTCTACTAGAGTGTCTCCTGCCTAGGCACCACACACTCTACTAGAGTGTCTCCTGCCTAGGCACCACACACTCTACTGGAGTGCAGCCTGCCTAGGCACCACACACTCTAGAGTGTTTCCTGCCTAGGCACCACACACTCTAGAGTGTTTCCTGCCTAGGCATTACACACTCTAGAGTGTTTCCTGCGTAGGCACCATACACTCTAGCTCTACACACCTCTCGCTTCGCTCGAGCGGCAATTGTCGAGGTGTTAGGGCCAGGTCAGATCTCAGAAAATCAAATCTCCAAAAAAGTATTTCGGGGATTTCTGCATTTCAAATATTAATTTAATTTTTAAATAATTAAAATATATCTTTTTTGATTAATTATTATTTTTTATTCCTTGCTTTAAATTGTAAAAGTTTAACTATTTCAAATGTTCATGTTTAACTATTTCAATTTTTCATTTTTTTAATGGCAATTTTTCTCGATGCGAATGTTATTAATAGCAATTTTTATTGACGTATCCACGAAAAATCTTCCGGCCGTGTGGTCACACAGCCAACTCGGAGTTTTTAAAACGAATGTTGGTTTTGTGTTGAAAATAAAATGGTTGAAAAAAGGGTGATTTTTAAAAAAAAAAATCGGAAAAAGGCGATTGGGCGATTTTGGGCAATTTTAACTCTGGAGTTTTTTTTATTAAAATTTAAGTAAGCAAAAAACAATTAAAAAAAAAAAAAGAAATTAATTATGTCAAGGTAAAATTGGTTGAAAAAATAGTAAAAGGCAACGCCATAAGAAGTTTCACTTCAAGTTCTTTAGGCTTTACCGACGTAGAGCCTGTTTCATTTTTTTTCATTTTTGGCCTTTTTTAATACTAAAATTAGACGACATGAACGATAGCAAGGACTTAAAACATTTTTTTTAAATTTTATTGAACTTTTTTTTTAATTTTCGCTGTTTTTGGAAGTAAAATTTACAAGAAATTTCGATATGAACGAAAGCATGGATTAAAAAATTTCTAATAAAAAAATTAAAATTTTAATATTAACAATGTCAAATTTGGAGTTTTAAAAAATTTGGAATTTAAAATGTTCACTTCCTTTTTTTCATTTTGTCCTTTTTCTTTTAGCCAAGAATTTTTTTCAGCTTTTGATTTTTTTTATCAAAAATTTTAAGTTTTTTTTTTTGGGCCAGGAAAAACAACTATTATATATTTTTATCAAAAAATTTGATTTTTTTGAGCAAAAAAAATGCCTTAAAAATTTTAAATCGTTTCATTATTTAAATTTAGCAATATCAGGACAGTACCCGAAAGACGTAGTCTTATGGGGTAAAGGGTAGTCTTATGGGGTTATGGTAGTCGTAGGGATATGCCCCCATTTCCCAGTAGTTATGATTTTTTGATAAAATTTTATTGAAAAATTTACCTCCAATTTTTGAAATATTCGTTTTTTTTTAATGTTTGGTGTCTAAAAAAACCCCCAAGGAAACAACAACCGGACACGACAAAACCATCATGGTGCGCCCTAAGACGCAGTCCTACGTCAAAAAAAAAAAGGCAAATTTGATATTTGTGCCTACACCATGGTTGACCAAGGTGCCAACGCCGGAAATTGGCGGCGAAACTAGCATCGGCGGCAATTAATTTTTGACAGGCTTCGGATCCTCGAGCTTTAAAAAAAAAAAAAAAAAAAAAATCGAGCATCTAAAATATTTCAAATAAACTTCTAGACACTGTCGGTGACTTGTAAAAAGCTTCAACCAGGCCAAGATTTTATCAAAGTAAAGGGTTAACCATTCGGGTGTTACTGTTCCAATCGTTAAAATCAACTTTTACTCCGATTCATTTGAAATCTCAAAAGGTCACACAGGAACAAAATAGATGAAAAAAAATCCGAAACAGATAAGACACGGCCCTTTTGTAACAGAGGAAAACATACGAATCATCTTTGACGGTTACGATACACATACCCCATTTTAAAATGACAGATCACCCACTTCACTAAATCGCACCTACGACGTGCACCGACGTGCACCTCCAATTTTTTTTTTTTTTAATTCAACAAAACGTTTCTTATGGGAAAAGGGAGGATAGGATGTGAGGACATTAACGAAGTGTTAAAAATTCCACATCAATAAAATTATCCGGACGATATAAAAATAAAAACGTTCCTGTCACCGAAAGTAAATAATATTTTTGTAAGGGTGTTTGATATTATAAAAAAAAATTTAAAAAAATGGCGATGAATAAAAATAATACGATTTAAAAAATATAAATTGTCGTAAAACGTCTTAAAATCGGTTGAATTAATCGGGCTCCCGAGTGTGTAACGACCCATAACGCCAATTAAATGTTTGTCGAAACTGAGACGAAGCTTTTGATTAATGACATAAGGTTTCAACAAAAACCGGTCGACAATAAGACCGAGATCAACGGTCATCCCCGGACTTTTTTTTTTTTTATTCTTTTTTAAGAAAATGACCCTTTCGAATCGGTAAAAAATGATTCCTCTCGAAATTAAGTGCTGATTGATAATGGTCATTCCCAAAACTCGTTGATCTCCATATTTGTCAAATCATCCCCTAAAAAAAAAAAAAAAAAAAAAAAAAATTATGTTTCTCAGGACGCAAAAAGGGTTCTTCATTTTTATTTCTTTTAACTTGATTGATTAGTTTAAATAATAATAAAAAAAACCAGTTGATAGTCCCAAGTCAAAACAGTAAAAAAACTGTCCCGGTGAGTTGAGGCATCTGCCCTTGCATCAGTCAACGTGATAATGAGGAACTTGAGGGTGGTATAAAAATTTTAATTATCTCCCGGGGGGTGTTGTTGTTTGTTGCTGCAATGGCTTCTTTGATTTCAATGCAAACTCACATAATCGCAAGTCATCTTCGCTCTGCACGTCGGATTTTATGACCGTTCAATTATATGCGAACTGGTTTCCGTGGGACACATACACTGCAGCAGCAGCGGATTTCTTTCATTCAATCGTCCGAAAACCGCAGGGTCTACCCAAAAGGTAAGGGGGGGGGAGAGAAAGACGACCGATGTCCATCCCATCTTTTCCATCATGCATATGTCACACCAAAAATATTTTTTTTTTTTGACCCCGATGTGGTCATTTTGCGAAACGCGACATGAATATTTAAGGTTCACGCCCACCACTTGACTTGACCACATGTTGGCTCAATTTAAAAAAAAAATTGTATCATCAACAATCATCGCCCGAAGCTAAAACCACCACCTGGAGTCGATTTTTTTAAAATTTAAATCCCACTCTCTCCGGAATGAACCAACGGGGAAACCCTTGAACCTTATCCACGAGTCATGGATTTTAATTAGAACATAACATGGAATGCCAATCTTCCCAACATCAATATTTTTATCTTAAAAAATGAAAAAAAAAAAAAAAAAAACCTTTCATCCTAGCCCTCCACCCCCGTCGCGCCCCTGCGCCCCTGTGCCCTCTTCCCCCCTTTTCTCCTCGTAATTAATTGCAGGGCAATCATCTGTGTTCCTATCTGCATCGTTTGTCGTAAATCATGCTAACGTCCACGCGATGGCATGCGGCGATTAACAATTACTCTCTCTGTGAAGTTGGTATTACGGTACTCTATGTTTAATGCAAATAATTATAATTACCGGCGCAGATGTCATCTCTTTCAATTGGGAAATTAAATTCACTAGATTAAAACTTTTTTTTTTTTTTTTTTCCGATGAAAAAAAGAAGGGAGAAGAGATGATCTAATTAAGTTTGTACGAACTTTTTAAATTGCATTACGTAACAAATCCAGTTTTATTTGCAGGTAAAATTCGATACTTTAGGAATAATTTTTCTTTTTGTCTGGTGGGCGACTTGAATTTCAAGTAGTCATTAATTTTTTTTTTTTTTTTTAAGTCTTTTACATTTCAAAAAAATAAAGAAAGACGCAGTAAGTTTTTTGTAAAAACGAAACCAGGAGAATATAAAATTAGGTAAAAGATTCCCTTTGATACTAATGCGGGGAATAAATAAAATAATTGGCTGGCTTTTTTCTGGTCAGTATTTTATTTAGTTTTTGGTCAGTGTTTTAATTAAACTGCAAGTATATTTATTTCGTTGTCAGTTAAAAAATTAAATGGTAAGTATTTAGGAGGGTGGTAAACAATCGGCCAGTAAAAAAAATCATTTGTCCGTAATAAATATTAAACAATTTTTAAAATTTTAACAACAAATACTGGCCGGGAATATTAATTCTACTGATCGAATTTTATTTCTTTTACTGCTCATTTCCCAATTAAATAAATAGTAAAAAATTTTATGTCAAAATCAACATAAGTAGGTCCACATAATTCTTATGTTGTTTTTGTTTATGTTTACCTTTTGGGAAAAACAACAGAAAAAATTTATGTGGACCGTTTAGAACATATTTACATAATATTTTTTACTGTGTACTGACTAAAACATAATAAAATACTGTTAATTTAATTTTTATACTGACCGAAAACGAAAAAAATACTGACCATTTGATTAATTAAATACTGACCGAAAAATTTTAGCCTAAATAATTGGGAATAAATTCCTGGCACTAATTTTTTACTTGAAACTACGAATATGATAAAGTACCCCTTATTTTCAAATTTGAATTCCTCTCCACTCCACCTGCCGCAATTGGTGCTCTCTGATGCACAAATCAATCCTAATTTACTTTTCCAGATTTTTTACTCTTCGGAAAACAGTTTGATTTTTAGCTTAAAGTTCGGAAAAATACCATAAGATTAAAAAAAATTGATTCATTTTTGTGAAAAAATAATAATTTCCTACAGACATTTTGAACTTTCTTTACGAATCTAAATTCCATTTTTAGACGTCTGCTATGGAGTAATACCATGCATCAAAATAAGAAATTGAGTTATAGAAAATAACGACATCATTGACAAAAAATTTCGTCGGGTACATGAGCCGAGAGGGAATCGAACCCCCGTCTTGCGCTTGCCGGGCGGGTGCTTTCAACGAAATTTAAGAAAATTATAAACTTATAACGGTTCGTTATAAGCCTTAGGCTGACCACCAGCAGCAGCAGCAGCAGTTAGTATTAAAATACGAGCTTCAGATTCGTAATCTGCTCAAAATTTTGAAAAAACGTTACAACTTTTTTCATAAAAACAAAATTATCCATTCTCTCCCAATCACAGTCAGATTTCGGTAACTTTCAACTTAAAACCTGTATTTATCTAATGGAAAAAGCATGAAAAGTAAAGAAAGTTCTATTAGACAAAACTTTCAAGAAAAAACTTGTGCACTGGTGCAAAAATTATTGCTTGGTTACGAAACACGGATCTGCCGTTGCAAGTTAGAACTTGCTTGAAACTCGCGGGATTAGCAAAGCGGCCCAATTCCATTGCTTTTGTTTACACTTTGTTCTGGATGCTTTTTTTTTTTATTAAAGCATTGAAAAGAAAAACAAAACAAAGAAAAGAAAAGCAAAGGAAGGCAAAAAAATGTCACAAGCAAAAAACGTGGTAATCTGGTTACAGGTAACGGTAAATCTGGTAATCTGGTAACTCCTGTTGTTCTTATCGTACATCTAAGTTTTCAAAACAGAACATGCATACTTTGTTTTAAATATTTTGATAAAGTGAACGTAATAATGTTGATCTTATGACAAAGATATGTTACTAATAATAAAAACAGAAAATGTTTATCTTTTATAATGTACACAGAAAATGTTTTTGTTATCAATTAGATTGACTGAAAAACAAGAGCAAAATGTAAACAAAAGCAACGGAATCTCTGGACCATTTTTCCGTAAATTCTGCAACTTTTGGCCATCCTATGGCCCCCAGGGGTGGGGTAAAAATCTTGGGTAAAACCCAAAATAATAAGTCAGCAAAAGAGCTATTTCGAATAGATTAACTACAGTTAGAGTGTCCCAACAATTTTCAAACTGGACGGGACAGCATTCGAAAAAAAAATTTCTTCGGCGGGAGGGGGGCTAAAATTTTGTGGTTATGCATAAACATAGTAAAGGGTAGCATTATAAGCCCTTTTTAGGGTTTTTAATCCTAAATGTTGCCATTGTTTGTCATAAAGTTGCCCAAAAAAATGTCCAAATGTCCAAAAAAAAAAAAAAAAAAAAAGTTATATGAAGAAAGGGGGGCCCTGCAAGACAGCTCGCACATTCAAAAGTTCCTAGCCCGTGCCTTCCCCCCCCCCCCCCTCCCCTAGATTTCGCAGTTTTATTAATCATTCTCTATCTTAAGATTGACAATGCCCTCTTAACATCTTGTAGAGTGCTAACTTTTTGGCTACATTTTTAATTAGTGCATTTCTTACTAATTAAGCTTGTTGCCATTTGCGTATTACCTAGGTCCGTTTTGCTCTTCCGACTAGTGCTCTTTATTTTCTGAGTTGTGCTTCAGATCCTCCTATGTTGCTTGTTACTCCTGCGTTTTGGTCCAATTTTCTTTTCCACGTCTTTCTGTTTATTTCCTTATTTGTTCCTTTCGCTCATTTTCTTATTTTACTTCCAGCCCGTGCTTCACCATCGTCACAGCCGGCGGTCCATATTAACCTACGCTATATATAAACGATGCAATGAATTTACTACTTTTTAAATAATGCTAATGATCCAAAGTGTGAACTTGTGAATAATTTCGTCACGCCATTTGAAGTTCGGGCTTGGACTAGCATAACAAACTCCTATCGGGAACCCTAATTTTTCTTAATATGTGTAACACATTTACTGCATACACGATAACTCTTTATTTATTCGTGCCCCTTTTGAAACACCCACTTCACAACAAAAACGCTGCAGGACAAGAAATTAGGTAACCTCGATTTAAAAAACATAAAATAAAATAAAAAACTGATCTCGAACAAGGCTAAAAAAAATGAACCTTTTTTATTTTTCCTGTCGGATTTCAAATAAAAAAATAAAATGATAAATGCTCACACAAAATACAAAGAACACATGGCCCTCAACTAGTTTCTCTTATAAGTTTTGCAAGAATCAGTTCAGATTAATCATCAATCAAGATTAAAACACGAGAAAAAAGAGAGAAAAAAAAAAAAAGAAGAAACGTTTTGATTTGTTTGCATACTGATCTCAAGATTAATGATACCCGGCATAAAGAACACGTGGTCAATAGTTAAGTTTGCTTTTCTTGCGAAATTTCTGCTTTTTTTTTTTTTTTTGCCATGGACAAAGAATAGCTTCATACTTCAACAGAGAAATATAAATGTAAACATTGAGTGTTACATGAAATGAACCATTTCCCTCTGCGTCCATTACAACATCATATTTTTTTTTCCGTTAGAAAAAAAAAAGTGCACATCCTCATACAACGTCAGAGCGATGACGTTTGAAAATCTTAACCGACTCGCAACAGTAATTGTAAATATTAAGTCGAGTTATTTAATGATTAATGATCCGAGGATACATAACGCCTTCTATCTACATTTGCGAGGGAGGGATGACAGTGGAAGGACTGATTCCCCGATTTCGACGTTTCATTAGTCTTGAAAATTTTATGAGACGGGGAGAGAAAGAGTGAAAAAAAAAAAAAAAAAAAAAAAAAAAGGCGGGAAACACAAATACTGAAAGACACGTGAACTTAACCCGGATAATGTCTGTTATTAAACTGAGTGAAAGAGGAAAATGCAACTGACGTTTGAAAATTAACTTCGCTGAATTTGGTCGCTGATCGCTTTTCCAGGTGGTTCATACGTCAATCTTAGAAAACCATATCATTAACCTCAAGTCAAAACAGCAAACGAAAAGGGGTCACAGTTCATGATTAAACTATTGAGCAGGGTGTCCAAAAACAAAATATCTGCCATTTTTTTTTTTTTTTTTTTTTTTTTTTTTTTTCACCTTCGAGCAAAAAAAAAAGAAAATAAGCGGAAACATACTCGCGACCACTTGCTACGACGCAGAGTGAAATAAATCAGTCTGTTAACGAAAAACAAAAATTTCCTTTTTGCTTGCAATTTTACAAAAATTTATTTCCAAGGTAATTTTGGGACAACTTATCACAATTCCGAAAAATTCAACCTGGCGCACTTAATGCGGCGGCAAACGCCAAGAAAATTTATAAAAATGTTTATCTAGGGGTTTTTGAAGACGCTGATGACCAACCATCGATTATTTTTTCGAATATCTCACATTTGGCTAATAAATCAATTTTTTCATGTTAGTAGGGCGGGTCGAAAAACGCGAATTTTTGAATTTGAAAACGTCTGATATGGGGATCGATGCCTTTTTATAATAATATTAACCCTAATTTTTTTCATATTTTTAAACGACACTTTGAGGTGCCGCAATGGCCTTACAATTTTTAAAAAACCCATTTGAGGACCAAAAATGAAAATTTTTTTTTTTTCGTATAAAAGACCGTCGTTTACTATTGGAAATTTTGCGTAGATTACGAATTTGAAGTCAAAAATTAGTTTTGGTGCACGGTTTTTGAGCCACAGACAGAAAGCCATAACAAGATTTTCAGAATTTCGGAATCCGGCGAGTGGTTCAAAAACAGTGCACCAAAAATAATTTTTGACTTCAAATTTGTAATCTACGCAAAATTTCCGATGAGGAACGACGGTCTTTTATGCGAAAAAAATATTTTCATTTTCGGTCCTCAAATGGGCTTTTTGAAAATTTCAAGGCTATTGCGGCACCTCAAAATGTCGTTTAAAAAATTAGCGTTAATAGTACTATAAAAAGGCATCGATTCCCATATCAGGCGTTTTCAAATTCAAAAATTCGCGTTTTTCGACCCGCCCTATTATCCAGTCAGCCACACAAAATTTTAGAAAAACATTACCGACCTCAAAAACACCAAGTTACAAAATTTTATGAAGATTTTTACGTGTTACGTTTTTTTACGTATTAAGTGCGCCACTTTATTTTTAAGACATTAACCCCTTTCTGGCGGGTGTATCCATATGGATACATGATACGTTTTCTGTAAAATTAATGATTAATCGACAATAAATCGACTTGGACTTGTGCATAAGTGGCCGGAAAAAATCGAATTATAAATTTTTGGCGAAAATATAAATCCTATGTTTAGCTTATAAGAGTATTATTACTTAATTAGAATATTAATTAATGGCGTTAAAGTTATATTTTTGATACTAATGTAAATAAATAAATTACAAATTATTGTGATATGGCCAAAATTAAAAATCGTGAGCTGACACGTTCATCATATGACAAATTCTCCCTCCCATACTTAGCTTATGGAGCTAAGATAAAATCAAACTTTCAGAAGCGAAATATGACAAAAAAGCTATAAAATTTGATATCAATATAGATTCTGAGATTTTTTATCTTGATTTTGATGCATTTTATACTCCAGCTATTACTTTTTAGCGATTTTTGTAAGATTTCATTAAAAATATTTTTTCCGCATAAGCTAAATATAGGCGGCCAAATATTTTTTTTAGCTTTACTAACTGCCTTTATGGATCATACTGTATCAAAATATTGCCGAAAAATGCCAAACAGCATCTACGCCCCTAATGCTTCAAAGAAAAAATAGGCTTCTGACAGCAAAAGGTTAATCTCAGGTTTGTAATCAGCTATCCCAAAAACACCTAGAAATAAATGTAGTTAGATTTACAAGCAAAGAGTAAATTTTTCTCCGCTATTCTGGGCTCACCATTTTTCAAAATTATCAGCAGGGTTTGAAATGCACGAAATTTGACACCTTCATCTTTCCCCATATACACCCGATGGGTTTTTGTCAGGCTGGAAGACTGATTTATCCCATTTGGAACGATATAGAGTCTTTTACGTATACCAGGCCACCAGCAGCACCGTCTACATCTTTCTGGATTTTTCGAATGCTAACAATTGCTAGCCTCAGAACGCCTTCAAAAACCGTTATCTAAAATCAAGAGAAATGTAACCGACAAAACTTCTTCGCAAATGGAGGACCTAAAACAAAACAAAAAATCGTTATTTCAAAATCAAGACCAAACTATACCGAAAAATCCGGAGAAATGGAACTGACAAAACTTCTTCTCAAATATACCAATTAGTAACACAATTGATCAGGACAAATCTTTGGTCGATCTTTATTAATCGCTTCAAAATCATTTCAATACAAAATCATTTCCACGATGAAACTGCGTTTTAACTTTAGGTAAAATCTCTCTCCTCCGACATGGAAAGAACCGGAACCGGAACTAGAATCTAAACTCATTTTCATCCCTTTCACGCCACGACACATTTTAACACAATCGAGAACCCTCAAGAAGGTAAATACGCAGTAAGCTTTCATGCTGCAAATGAATTTATCTTCTCCGAACCCGAAACGGCTGACTCATTTAAAGAACATTAAACCCGCGGAGGAAGAAAAGAATAAAAATCAAAGACGAACTTTCAGTAGCTTTTTTATTAAAAAAAAAGATGAGGAAGAAAGGAAAGTCAAAAAGGCTTTGTATACGGTCTTAAAATGGTAAATAAAGGAACTTTATATATCAAGAATTTGTAGATGGTCGATATTGCATAACCAATAGTTTGTCTCCTTTCTAAAATTCTAAAAGATGACACATGCATCATTGTGGCCAACTAACAACTAATGTTCTTTTAATTTAGAAACGTAATTAGCGTATTTCGGTTTATTAATTTTGACAATCTGAGTAATTAATGTGCTGTTGAGTTTGTTTTTTTAACGTCATCGTTTATTATTATCGTCTTTGTAATATGGGGCCTCGTGTCAATTTTAACTGAATCGATACGCGTTATATTTGCGGAACCTTATCAAGAAGTACAGCAAAGTGTCATTCAGAGCAACGGATTTAATTTTTTTTTTTAAATCTGTGATCTGATAGCACTGGTTATAAACTTTCTTGGACTTTATTTCCATCTATAAGGGCCATATTCAATATTATATAAGCACATGAAGAAGTAGGGAGCCAGGGAGATTATTACGGGGTTATTAAAATATTACGTCAGCATGAAATTGACAATTTTTTACCCCTTACCCCCTCTTCTCCACAAAAGTCCGCATCACACGTACCCTTCTTCAAAAATTACGTCAGATTTAGGATACACCCCCCCCCCCCGAAAACGTCGTGGCGTAGTATTTCCATAGGTCCGAAAAAATTGAAAATAATTAAAATTGAAAATTGAAAATATTAAATAATCCTAGGATAAAAGTTTAAACAAGTTTAAGCTTGTTTCGTGCAAGTTTAAACAAGCGTTAATTTGCTTTGCAAGTGTTTTTTTCTTGTGGGCTGACCATTCTTGGATGACAGTTTAAACAAGTTTGAACTTGTTTCGAGCAAGTTTCAAATTGCATCATACAAGTTTTAACAAGTTTTATTTTGCCTTTGCAACTATTATCTTCTTGTGCGCTGACCATTCTGTATAAAAGTTTAAACAAATTTAGTGATGCCGATATTTTAAAAAAATATCGAAATCGGCATCGATAAAAATTGAAAAATAAAATATTGCCGCATCGATATATAGGGGAGAAACATACCGATAATTGTGTCAGAAAAGGCCTTTTTTTAGTCACGCACTAATTTTTTTCTTGCAGTCAGCGAAGCCAAAAAATTGAAAAAAAGGGCCAAAAAATGCTTTTTCCGGCTTTGATCCAATGAAATTTCGATATTCGATATTGGCATTTTAATATCGTCATCGCATATCGATATGAAACTTAATATCGAAAAATAAAAATCGATTTTTTTCTTTCCTAGCGATAAAATATCGGCATCACCAAACAAGTTTCAACTTGTTTCGAGCAGGTTTCAACTTGTTTCGAACAGGTTTCAACTTGTTTCGAGCAGGTTCCAACTTGTTTCAAACAGTTTTCAACTTGCATCGCGCAAGTTTGAACAAGTTTTATTTTGACTTGGCGAGTACTATCTTCTTCTGGGCTGGGTGTGACTCACCAAAATAGGTCACCATTGAAATTTCTTTGCGCCGCTCAGGTCTAGGGTTGCTAATTTAATAATCCCGATCGATGTTTAGGCCGGTAAATCGGTTTTTTTTTACTATTCCGATTCGGTTGGCAGCCCTGCTGCTTCCTTTCTTTAAAGCATTCCTGCAGAAGGACAACTTAATTGGACAAAGGGGAGTTGGTTCGATAAGACAAAGCGGAAAAACTCCGACAGGCGAAAGCAAATAATATAAAGTGAAACGGAAAACAAAATCTTATCCGGTTAAAAAATCTGAACGAACGATAAAGTCAAAATTAATTAAGCAGGAAAAATTTAGAAAGAACGAGAATCAAATAAAAGAAAATTCAAAACGAAGGAACAAACGACGAACTTTTTTTTCCGTTTTAATCATTTTCTCCTCGATTGTAACTGTCACTCAATCATCGCTTTTTCCCTTTTTAATTGGAGACTTAAACATTTCCATTTATTTTTCCCCAATTCTGGTAAAAAATTTTCCATGATAAAAAAAAACCAGCACAAAAGACGGGAATTAATCTACTCAAAGATTCAATGGAGATACGACAATCGAAAAATAAAAACTCAAGAGCATAACTCGAAAACACAATAACCCTAATTTACATCATTCGATGACGTTATTAATCCCCTGGAAAATGTATATAAAAAAAAAAAGAAGAAAGGGGGCAGGGTAGAAAAAAAGTATAGGAAAGCAGGAGGGAAAAAAATGGGAAAGAAAACAAAGCACATGCGATTACCTGCAATTATTCAAATAAACAGATTTTCAAAAAGTCATTTCTGTGTGCTTTAATTACACAGATTCGGGGATGTCGTGCTTATAGGAAAACCGGTCAGGAAATCTTTGTTTGGATTGAACTGAAAGGTTTTCGAAACCGTCCTTAAACTCTACTTCAATATCATTTTTTTTTTCACTGGAAATAATTGAACTTTTGAAATTTTGTTTAGCTTATGAGGGCGACCGGTTTTATTTCTTTTTTTTTTTTAAATCCGTGTCGCGTCGCGAAGTAAATTGGGCATCACGCGATGGGGAAATTTGAGTCTGGAGTTAATAAATAATGCAACGGCTCCTTATATCTCGTGGGAGGGTCATACACTACGGTTATTTAATTTTTTTTTTTTCCTCTTTCTCTCTCCGTTTTTTCTCTTAGTTTTTATTTTTTTAAATAAAATCTAATTAATCACAAAAGACGTGGTATCCTTTTTTTTTTTTGAAACAAAGTGTGTCATTTGTCACATTCAAAATAACATGCTAAACGGTCGTTTTTAAATGATTTTTAAAACCTTTTTTCCACGCGATCGAAGCTTCCCGACCCCTGTTTATTTTTAATAATAATGTTTAGTAATTTATGCACAGTAAATATGAGAATCTCCGAACCAAATGGACCTCCTGTCAAAAAAAAAAAAGGAACAGCTCACGCGAGTGTGAATCGAAATAAGGAAGTGTGTTGGAGATAAACGCTTTGTTTGTTTTTTCTTGCATTCCTTGAAAAATGAACCTGGAATGGCACACTCTTTACGTTCGAACCATTAAAATGTATATACAATATTGTTGCAGAAGCAACAAATCGCGGATGGATTGATGACATTTTACATTCCATAATTTTTGTTGAAAAAATAAACAAAGACCTTTGCTAAATGTTTAAAGATTTTGAAGATACTCAAAAGACCTAGCCCTGAAACCGCAGGTCAAAGTTTCTGGCGGTTTGAGTTACCCAGAGCATATGAGTCATGTATCTGTCCAGAATCTTTAATCAGCAGTTTTAAAAAAATTTAAAAAGTCAATTGAGATGGTCTTAAAGTCACTTGAATTAAGCAACTTTGGCTTTATTTTTCAGGCTCCAAATTCTGGAAAATTTTTGGGAAATTCGGAAAATAGTTCTCCAAATTCTAATTTTTGAAACATTTCGGAAAAAAACTTATCCTCCGTTCCCTTAATTACATCAAATCTGCTTTAAGATCGGTATTGGGCGACTACCGATTTTGAGTATAGGCAACCCGCATCACATGCTTGCAATCCAAGTTCTGGTATTCGTTCACGTGCCCCCTTTTTCAATAAATTTTTATCAAAATCTTTGTTTCAAAATATGTTGATAACCTTTTTCACATACAAAACATAAAAATTTTTAATAAAACTCAAAAACTGTTTTAAAAAAATGTTTTTACAATAAAATTTTAAATAAATTTTTTCAATAAAATTTTAAATAAATTTTTTCAATAAAATTTTAAATAAATTTTTTCAATAAAATTTTAAATAAATTTTTTCAATAAAATTTTAAATAAATTTTTTCAATAAAATTTTAAATAAATTTTTTCAATAAAATTTTAAATAAATTTTTTCAATAAAATTTTAAATAAATTTTTTCAATAAAATTTTAAATAAATTTTTTCAATAATAAAAAATCATCGAAATATTCGTTTCAAAAAAAAATGTTAATGATTCCCCTAAATCCTCCAAACCCAAATAACAGCCCACATGGCCGCCTTTTACAATAAAATTTTATCAAAAATCATCAAAATCTAAAAAAGTTTCTAAAAATTTTCGCCTTAATTCTTAAAATTAGTGAAAAGTTACAATATTTTGTGAAAAATTTTATTATAAATTTCATTGAAAATTTAAAAACATTTTTAAGGATCATCAAGGATTTTTATAAAATTTTATTAAAAAATGCATCTAAAACTTTTGAAATATTCGTTTTTTTTATGTTCGGTGTCCAAAACACCAAGACAACCAGACACGACAAAACCTTCATGGTAAACGTCAAAATAAAATTTTAAATTCTTACATAAGGTTAATTCAAACTACCAGCCCCCCTTTGCCAGATTTAGCAAGCACTTCGTGACCCCCGCCCCTCCCCACCCGGTGGATGCTTACGTAATACTTCAACGGCCCCAAACTGTAACGGCCGTGATTCATAAAATGCGTGTTTTTCTTTCGTCCAACGGTTATTTTAAAAAAAATTTCTCATTTAGGTATTTCATGAGCCATATTTCCTTCGATGGTGTGAACCATCTGGACGATGCCATTAAAAATTAATTAATTACTTAATATCTGATTTGGGAACTTAACCAAAAATCCGAAACGGTTGGTTACCTACTCCGGAAACGAGACAACCATCTAAGCAGAAAAGAATAAACAAACAAAAGCAAAAACGATCAAATTAATCATTTATTCCGAATAAGTTGTCAAAAGACGGAACCCGAAAAAAAGTAATAAAAAAGTAATTAACATTAATTTATTAAATGTAAAAAAAAAAAAAAAGAAAAAAAAAATTAAATGTGTAAAGTGTGACGTTATCGAAGATCAAAAATAACGCGACATTACTCTCAGTCGGTGGGGTCCTTACACAGAAAAAAAAACCGAAAAAAAAAATATCTTTTCTTTTTTTTGAAAGCGCACACATAACCCTAATTCTAAAAAAAGGGGGGTAATAAAATTAATGTCTCCTGCGAAAAAGTTTAATACCGAGATTAATAGTTGGTTTGTTAACATTTCGCACCCCGTTTTTATTCGGTTATAAAATGACGAATTATTGAAGTAATTAAACGAAATAAATTTTTGAGCCCGGTTTTATTACTCCCGGCACTTATCTACCGTGGGACGGTTTTTACCCAGTTTCCGCTTCCTGCTGACGAATATTTTAAGGAGGAATTGCTTTTTATGGGGACGCGGGCCTTGATGATGAAAGCTTATAAAAAAGGCAGATTGTGATTAATTTTTTTGAATGGCATAAAATAATAAATGAAAGCTTGTGGGTTGTAAAACAGCGAGGCAAACAAGCTTTAGGGTCAGTTTCATTGGGGAACGAGCGAAAGCAGTAAAAAAATATCATGTAAATCATGGACTTACTTATTAAGAAGAGTCAGGCAGTTGCTCATGGTGATCCTTCGGTTAAGCAGTATTTGAATTTTCTGTTGACGTACCATACATTTTAAATGGAAATCCTCGGCAAAGACTATGGGGGTCAATTCGTGCAGCATTCTTAAACAATATTCTGAAACGAAAAAAAAGTAAAATTCGCTTAGTCTTAATTTAAATAACGACTACAATTTACAAAAAAATTCTAGTCTCAATTTTTAAGTTTTTCCAGAGACAGATACATGAGGGGGATTTTCAGCTTACCGGTAATTATTACGAACTTAAGATGAACAACTGCAATAACTGACAGTTTAAAGTAATCGAGAAGTGGAAAATCAATTTATTTATTTATTTATTTATTTATTTATTTATTTGGTATAAAAATTTGCGCAAGGCAAGTTCAAAGTTGTGCAAAATAAGTTAAAACTTGCTTAAACTTGCTCTAGACAAGTTAAAACTTGTTTAAACTTGCTATAGACAAGTTCAAACTTGTTCAGTCTTGCTGGAGACAAATTAAAACTCGTTTAAAGGGTCGTCCATAAATTTACGTAAGCATATTTTTGAGCGTTTCTGACTTCCTCCCATCTGGTTGTAAGCAAACCGTAAGATTTTCTCAATCCTCCCTCCCCCCCCCGCCCCCCTGCCCAAAATTACGCAAGATCTTTTTTTTCCTTCAAAATTATTAAGGGTTCTCAAGATTAGGTAAAATCAGAATTTTTACTCTCGGAATTATAATTTAATGTATCAATAAATGTAAAAAAAAAATCAAATATTGTATTTATTTTTACCTGATAATAAAGACTAAAAATTAGAAACATTTAATTTTAAAATTTTTAAAGTTTTAAGCAAAAAATAAAGCTATTTTGGCTTTAAAAATTTAATGTTGCATTTGTTTGACCAGACAAGAAAAAAATGAAACAGGCTCTATACTACGTCGGTAAAGCCTACAGAACTTGAAGTGAAACTTCTGATGGCGTTGCGTTTTATTATTTTTGTAACCAATTTTACCATGAAATAATAAATTTCATTCTTTTTCATTGTTTTTTGCTTACTTAAATTTTACTAAAAAACACACCAGAGTTAAAATTGCCCAAAATCGCCCAATCGCATTTTTTCAATTTATTTTTTTAAAAATCACCATTTTTTCAACCATTATATCTTCAACATAAAACCAACATTCGTTTTAAAAACCCCGAGTTGGCTGTGTGACCACACGGCCGGAAGATTTTTCGTGGATACGTCATTAAAAATTGCTATTAAAAACATTGGCATCGAGAAAAATTGCCATTAAATAAATGAAAAATTGAAATAGTTAAGCATGAACATTTTGAAATAGTTAAACTTTTACAATTTAAACCAAGGAATAAAAAATAATAATAAATCAAAAAACAATTATTTTAATTATTTAAAAATTAAATTAATATTTCAAATGCAGAAATCCCCGAAATAATTTTTCGGGGATTTGATTTTCGGAGATCTGACCTGGCCCTAACACCTCGACAATTGCCTCTCGAGCGAAGCGAGAGGTGTGTAGAGATAGAGTGTATGGTGCATAGGCAGGAAACACCCTAATAGAGTGTGTGGTGCCTAGGCAGGAAACACTCTAGAGTGCATGGTGCCTAGGCAAGAAACACTCTAGAGTGCATGGTGCCTAGGCAGGAAACACTCTAGAGTGCATGGTGCCTAGGCAAGAAACACTCTAGAGTACGTGGTGCCTAGGCAGGATACACTCTAGTAGAGTGTGTGGTGCCTAGGCAGGATACACTCTAGAGTGCATGGTGCCTAGGCAGGAAACACTCTAGAGTGTATAGTGCCTAGGCAGGAAACTCTCTAGAGTGCGTGGTGCCTAGGCAAGAAACACTCTAGAGTGCGTGGTGCCTAGGCAGGAAACACTCTAGAGTGCGTGGTGCCTAGGCAGGAAACACTCTAGAGTGCGTGGTGCCTAGGCAGGATACACTCTAGAGTGCGTGGTGCCTAGGCAGGATCAACTCTAGAGTGTGTGTTGCCTAGGCAGGATAAACTCTAGAGTGTGTGGTGCCTAGGCAGGATACACTCTAGTAGAGTGTGTGGTGCCTAGGCAGGATACACTCTAGAGTGTGTGGTGCCTAGGCAGGAAACACTCTAGAGTGCGTGGTGCCTAGGCAGGATACACTCTAGAGTGCATGGTGCCTAGGCAGGATACACTCTAGAGTGCATGGTGCCTAGGCAGGAAACACTGTAGCGTGCATGGTGCCTAGGCAAGAAACACTCTAGAGTGCGTGGTGCCTAGGCAAGAAACACTCTAGAGTACGTGGTGCCTAGGCAGGATACACTCTAGAGTGCATGGTGCCTAGGCAGGAAACACTCTAGAGTGCATGGTGCCTAGGCAAGAAACACTCTAGAGTACGTGGTGCCTAGGCAGGATACACTCTAGTAGAGTGTGTGGTGCCTAGGCAGGATACACTCTAGAGTGCATGGTGCCTAGGCAGGAAACACTGTACCGTGTATGGTGCCTAGGCAAGAAACACTCTAGAGTGCGTGGTGCCTAGGCAAGAAACACTCTAGAGTGCGTGGTGCCTAGGCAAGAAACACTCTAGAGTACGTGGTGCCTAGGCAGGATACACTCTAGAGTGCGTGGTGCCTAGGCAGGATACACTCTAGAGTGCATGGTGCCTAGGCAGGAAACACTGTAGCGTGCATGGAGCCTAGGCAAGAAACACTCTAGAGTGCGTGGTGCCTAGGCAAGAAACACTCTAGAGTACGTGGTGCCTAGGCAGGATACACTCTAGAGTGCATGGTGCCTAGGCAGGAAACACTCTAGAGTGCATGGTGCCTAGGCAAGAAACACTCTAGAGTACGTGGTGCCTAGGCAGGATACACTCTAGTAGAGTGTGTGGTGCCTAGGCAGGATACACCTCAGTGCATGGTGCCTAGGCAGGAAACACTGTACCGTGTATGGTGCCTAGGCAAGAAACACTCTAGAGTGCGTGGTGCCTAGGCAAGAAACACTCTAGAGTGCGTGGTGCCTAGGCAAGAAACACTCTAGAGTACGTGGTGCCTAGGCAGGATACACTCTAGAGTGCGTGGTGCCTAGGCAGGATACACTCTAGTAGAGTGTGTGGTGCCTAGGCAGGATACACTCTAGAGTGCGTGGTGCCTAGGCAGGAAACACTCTAGAGTGCATGGTGCCTAGGCAGGAAACACTCTAGAGTGCATGGTGCCTAGGCAGGAAACACTCTAGAGTGCATGGTGCCTAGGCAGGAAACACTCTAGAGTGCATGGTGCCTAGGCAAGAAACACTCTAGAGTGCGTGGTGCCTAGGCAGGATACACTCTAGTAGAGTGTGTGGTGCCTTGGCAGGAAACACTCTAGAGTGTGTGGTGCCTAGGCAGGATACACTCTAGTAGAGTGTGTGGTGCCTTGGCAGGAAACACTCTAGAGTGCGTGGTGCCTAGGCAGGATACACTCTAGTAGAGTGTGTGGTGCCTTGGCAGGAAACACTCTAGAGTGCATGGTGCCTAGGCAGGAAACACTGTAGCGTGCATGGTGCCTAGGCAAGAAACACTCTAGAGTGCGTGGTGCCTAGGCAGGATACACTCTAGTAGAGTGCATGGTGCCTAGGCAGGAAACACTCTAGAGTGTATGGTGCCTAGGCAGGAAATACTCTAGAGTGTGTCTCGGTGTTATTTCGCCCATAACGTTTGATCTAACTTTTGGTCTTTTCGTTAATTTTGAAAAAATTTGAATCGGAAAATTTTCGAACGAATTTTAACTTTAAACTTGTCCAAACTTGCAGGAGTCAAATTTAAACTCGCATAAGAAAGTTCAAACTTGTTCAAATTTGCGTCTTGGAATGGTTTTCCGAGGGTTATCTAATTGTTTCAATTTATACTTAAATTATTGAAATATTACATCAGCACGTTACGGGGGGGATATAAATCTGACGAAATATTTGAAGGGAAGGGGTAAAAAATGGTCAATTTTAAAAAAGTTTCAAAATTCTTGCCAGCAAATGCATTGGAAAAATTTTTACAAAAGGTATTCCTACATTTTTTTTTTTTTTTTTTTAATAAAAAGTGTAAAATTTGATGCAGTGACATTTGTATAGTTGGACATTTTCTGACGTCTTCAGGGCACATAGTTAATGGCCAATTTTCCAAAGTATTAAACAAATGCATAAAATGTGTTAAAGCGATTTCTTG
This sequence comes from Liposcelis bostrychophila, assembly GCA_037577465.1. Lineage (NCBI taxonomy): Eukaryota > Metazoa > Arthropoda > Insecta > Psocodea > Liposcelididae > Liposcelis > Liposcelis bostrychophila. The sequence continues at coordinate 14,092,609 of CM075210.1, forward strand.
GAATCTTTAAAAATTGGTCAGGATCCAATCAGGTCTTTACAGGTTTTGCAGTGTTGTAAAGCGCATATATATAGACCTTCAAATTTTCATCTTATACACAATTTTCTGATGAACAATTTCCCTCTCTCACGCTTACAAGAAATGATCAATTAATTCCTTTTCTCCTTCTTTCAGTGCACTTATTTTTTCTGCAACCACAGAACAAGAAATAATTTCGTCTTGACAACATTAGTAATGATTCCACATTACGCTAAACCATTATGTCAACCATTAACACCGTAAGCGGCTTAATAAATTTTTCGTAAAAAATTTATATATTTTGTATTCCCCCTTTTCTTTAATAAAAATTACACACCCTGGATGATTTCCAGGAAAAAGAAAGGATTCAAAAAACCCAAACAAAAGCTCAAATTTCAGCCACTTATAAACCATAATCATTTATCCTTTTCACGGGAGAATACAAGAAGAGAGAAAAAAAAAAAATTACGGGAGAATGTAAATGAAAATGATTTTCGCTCTTGTAAAAGGACATTAAAAAACGTTCCTTTACGTTACATAAAAAACATTTAAGGTAATAAATGTTTTATTTTTTTTTTTCTTAAAAAAAGATAATTACAAGACAAGTAAAACCGGAGAGAAATTAGGAACCAGGGGAGAGATAATCTCAACCAAATCTTTTTTAATTACCGAATAAATTCAAATAAAAAAAAAACCTTGTGACTCGGGAGGAAATATTACAAGTGAATAGACTGGAACATATATCTAAAGGGGAAGTAAACTTTTGAAAAAAAAAAGAAAGATGTTTTGTGGATCTGTAAACATTAACAAAACGGAATTCGGTTTCATAAGACAAGTCAACCCTCTTCTCTTTCACACCTAAAATGAAAAACATGAAATTAATAGAAAGAAAATCCTGAAAACCGGGGGTGAATAATTAATATTGAAATGCGAATAGTCTTTTGTTGCGTGACGTCACAAAGAAAGAGACACTTCACACTTGGCTGCAACTCCTGACCCCCTCCCTCCCCCTCTTCTTCCCGGATTCCCTCAACCCTCTTAAAAACCCTTTTGTTCTTGTCTTATGCTTTAAAAAAAATCATTCCTTCTAATTAGTTCTTGGATTTTAAAATCGGCTCGGATGCTTTTGAGCGGAGAGAACGAACGAGGATGATGGAGGAGGAATGGAAAAAGTGGGAGGAAGGGGATGCGATTTTCCTGTAATAGCATGATAACGTATAACCAAATAATTGCCCCATAAATCTCGGGGTAATTATTGCCAATCGTATGTGCGACGTTAAAATAAAAAAAAAACAGGAGACAAAATTCGACATTTTGATAAGAGTATTTATGGGCAGGGATAAAATGCTCCTCTTAGTTTATTTTAAATCTGATATATTTTTCCCGCGAACCGTTTTGGATTTTTTTTTTTTATTTCGTTGACCCGAAAGGCATTTTCACTTTTTTATTTTTCCAGGGAGAAAATGAAGCTTAAAAGTGAGTGAAGCTTTAAAGGACAAAGCCTATTTTTTTAACCTTTTAAGACAGATTTTTTTATTTAATTTTCCAACTTATACACTCAGAAAAAGGATATGTTTTGAACAAGTTTTGTCTTGCAACAAATGCTTCATGACGACGCACAGTGGTCGCTATAGTCAAGAGAACATAATTCCCATCCAAGCATAGGTAAAAACTATAAAAAAGATCCGGGCGCCAAAAGCTTTGGTTTTCTGTGTAGTTTCAAAACCACTTGCCATATTAAAAAATTCAAAATGGCGAATCCAATATGGCGGGTGAAATTTCGAATTTTGGGTTGATTTTCATAAAATTATGTATCTAGGGGCTTTCAGGGTAGCTGAATATACGAACCTGGTATCAGTTTTTTCAAATTCAAGATTTAAATTGCAACGGTTTAATTTCGTTCACACTCAGAAATAGGAAATGTTGTGAACAAGTTTTGTCTTGCAACAAAACCGGAATGTTTCGCAGCAAAGAAAAAATTCTTCGCGACAACGGACATGTCGTTTCTTGACAAGATATTTTTTTTTGCTTTCGTATTAGCCATTTTTTTTTTCCGAGTGCATTCGCTAAATTATTTTCTTCATGCAGATGGAAAGTTATTTTATTTAGTCAACATCGGAAAATAACGTGCACTGGTAGCCCTTACGCCGGGTGCAGGCACTCCTTGCTTTTCGGCCAATAGACCCAGTATTACGCAATATATTCCTTTCGGGCATTTTTTTTTTTTTTTTTTGATGATTCAAAATTATTCATATTAAAATAAAATCCACTTTTAGGCATTTCATCATTTCGAAAAGAAAAATTCATTGGTGAAAACACCTAAAACCAAAGCCAAATTATAAACGCATAAAAACGAAAAAAAAAAAAAAAATTGTACATAAATTTGATAAACATTAACACCCGTAGCAATTAATAGTTAACAAAATCTCATCGCGTTATAATGATAATGATTTACTATAATAAAATTGTTATAATAAGTAAAGGCATTGTTGATGAGGTGCAACAAACAAACACACGTTTCGGATTAGCCGATGCGTCGAAAAAATCCGCCTACCAGGCTAGAAGTAGTGGATAATAACAACAATAATAATACTAACTATTACTCCCGATGGCAATGATGGAAAATGGCTGTTATTATTCTTTCCTTTTTTTTTTTTTTTTCCTTTTTAAAATGCGGATTTTTTTAATCGCCCGTCATAAGATGCTAATCGCTAAAAAGGTTTTCCTTTTTTTTTTTTTAATGAATATTTGATAAATTTTTTTTTTTTTTTTGAAATCTTCTCGGAGAAAAAAAATTGGCGCGATTAAAAATTGATAAGGAAAAAAAAAGAATAAAAACAACCTGTTAATTTTTACGAGTAAAAATCTTGTAGTTAATCCTTCGAAGGGAGAAAAAAAGGGTTGGTTTTTCTTTGTCCCTGGGGGGTGCGAAGAAGCCAGCCTCGAGGCGTAATCTTCAATTAAGCCTATTAGCCTCGTCTTTTCCTTTCGATTTTCTCCACGCACAGAGGTTTTTTTTTTCACTCATAAGGAATCATGTTTTTCATTAACGAATTTTTCATAAAAGAAGAAAATTTTAATGGTCTTTTAATTTTTCTTTTTTTTTTTCTCCGTTCTTCTTTCTTCATTAAAGAAAAAAGCTCGTGCATTTTTTCCTTTCGCATGGCGTGCGAGATTTGATTGTAAGTAATATCCGCGGGTTGGGATCGTGTTTAAAATAGGATAAAAAACATAAGAGACGTTTTAACCCAAGGACATTTCAACACTCATAGGGCTTTTATGCTAATGCAAAATAAATAGCGTTTAAATGTAAATTATACACAGGTATTATATTATAACATGATGGACGATTTCTGTTTCACACCTACTTGTATAACTTTGAAATACCTGGAAGGTATGGTTCGTGATTGATTCTGTCACGAAGCTCGTTTACGATTTTCGCTACTACAATGGAAAGAAAGAGCGGAATATTTAAAAAAAAAAAAAAAAAATTTTAAAATGCAGTAATACCAATGGGGTAGGGGTCCCTATGTTGGTCATGAAATTGTAAACAAAATGTATACCAATTACATACAAAATGTATACAAAATGTATACAAATTAAAATGATATACAATTTGCATACATTTTGTATACAAACGCCACACTATTTTTTTTCTCTCTTTATACTTGTTAAAATTTTTTTCCAAATATTTTCCTTCGATTTTTGATCTTAATTTTCCTTTATTATAAATTGAAAATCATCTTCCATTTACATAGCCATTCTAATTTTGTTACAAAGCTCCGTCCGCCCCAATATTTTTTTTCCAAGACTGGGTAACTCTTTCTGAAACAATAAGACTTGTAAACGCTTTCATTAAACATTTGTAAACATGCACGCGAGGAAGTTCTACTTGGGATTGGTTGTTTACATTGTTCTAATAAAAAACTAACCCCTTAGATTGTAATCTTTTCTTTTTCATTAGATTTAAAGGGCTTATCCGATCCTATACGGGACTCACTCAGAAAGAAAATGTGGCTAACGCGAAAGCAAAAATGCCTTGTGACCCAAAATTTCTTTAAAAATCACGCGAAAGAAATAAAAATATCATTGTTTTGCAATTAAAAACCTGCTGCCCGTGCCCCAAAATTCAAAATGGCGGGCATAATATGGAAGCCACAATTTTCAATTACGAATGAAATTTCATGAATATTTATTTTTAGGTATTTTTGTGGCTGCTGAGTTCATTAGGGTGGTTCAAATTTCCATAAATTTTCGCGATTTTGTTCTTCATGCGATTTTCACTTTTCTTAGGGTCTAAAAACAAATGCTAATTTTTTTCAGATTTTTTCGACCCCGTTTAGGGGTGGCCCGCGGCCATTTTGTGCTTGAAAAAAAAATGTTTTTGGCATTTTTTTAAACAATTTTTTCCGAAACTTTAGGAGTGATTCTTCGGAACCAAACCAGGTTGTTTAGGGGTTTTCGACGTCGTAGAATCCGAAAATGACCACCCCGTTTTGATCAGAATCACCCCTATTTGGCCAAACACCATTTTTCGGCCAAAAATAGCTTTTTTTCGGCTAAAAATCAAATTTTAAGTCGGTTTTCACCCCTCTGACAATTTTTTCTGGGGATTAAATCATGCTAAAATACATTTTCGACATCATAGAATCCGAAAATGACCACCGCGTTTCGATCAAAATCACAACATTTTTTTATGAAAATCGGCTTGAAATTCGATTGTTTACCGAAAAGTTGTTGTTTTTGAGCAAAAAAGGGTGTTTGGCCAAATAGGGGGGATTCGGATCAAAACGCGGTGGTTATATTCGGATTCTACGATGTCGAAAACGTAGTTTAGCATGATTTAATACCTAAAAAAATTGTCAGAGGGATGAAAATCGATTTAAAATTTGATTTTAAGCCGAAAAATTGCTATTGTTGGCCAAAAAAATGTGTTTGGTCAAATAGGGGTAATTCTGATCGAAACGGGGTGGTCATTTTCGGATTCTACGATGTCGAAAACGTATTTTAGCACGATTTAATCCGCAAAAAAGATCGTCAGAAGTGGTAAAATCGATTCAAAATTTGATTTTTAGTCGAAAAATTGAGGTTTTTGGCAAAAAAGGCTGTTTGGCCGGTTAGGGGTGACTCTGATCAAAACGCGGTGGTCATTTTCGGATTCTACGATGTCGAAAACATATTTTAGGATGATAAAATTACCTAAAAAAAATTTTCAGAGGGGTGAAAATTGACTTCAAATTTGATTTTTAGCCGAAAAATTGCTATTTTACGCCAAAAAAAGCTTTTTGGCCAGTTAGGGGTGATTCTGATCAAAACGGGGTGGTCATTTTCGGATTCTACGACGTCGAAAACCCCTAAACAACCTGGTTTGGTTCCGAAGAATCACTCCTAAAGTTTCGGAAAAAATTGTTTAAAAAAATGCCAAAAATATTTTTTTTTTCAAGCACAAAATGGCCGCGGGCCACCCCTAAACGTGGTCGAAAAAATCTGAAAAAAATTAGCATTTGTTTTTAGACCCTAAGAAAAGTGAAAATCGCATGAAGAACAAAATCGCGAAAATTTATGGAAATTTGAACCACCCTAGAGTTCATATCTGGAATAATTATTTTAAAATTCAAGATGGCGACAAATTTAAAAAAGAAGTAAAAGTTGTTCAATTTTCATGAAAATTTGTACTAAGGGGTTTTCGAGGTCGCTCATTTCGAGTCCATAAACCGTTTTTCTGAATTTCGAACATACAACGAGTAAATTAATTTTATTTTCGATTTATTGAGTCCCTTAAAAACATTTTAGAAAACTATCAGCAGATTCGAAATGAGCGACCTCGAAAACCCCTTAGTTCAAATTTTCATGAAAATTGATCAACTTTAACTTTTTTTTTACATTTGTCGCCATACTAAGTCCGCCATCTTGAATTTCAAAATAATTATTCCAGATATGAAATCAGCAGCCACAAAAATACCTAAAATTAAATATTCATTAAGTTTGATTCGTAATATAAAATTTTGGCTTCCATATTATGTCCACCATTTTAAATTTTGGGGCACGGGCAGCAGGTTTTTAATTGCGCAAAATAACAACACCTTCATCTTCTTTCTAAGTTTCACACAGACTTGGGAATGAGTCTTGGCCATTTATTTTTTTTCCGGGCCACTATGTGCATTTGTGACAAAAATTTGTGGTAAAAAAATTTGGCATATTTTGACAAAAACCGACCAGCCCACCGAACGGTTTTTATAGCGAACGGAAGGCCTTATCGTTGATGTATTGCAAAGGTACCTATCTCGTGAAAACTGCGCAAATATTTATAGCTAAAGATTCCTCCGTTACTACTAATAAAAATGCAACACTTAACCCAAACAATATAAAATGTTTATGATTATTCGTCATCGCGATTACTCATAAATCGAAGAATAAACAACATGAAATATTGCTATAGATATCGAGAGTGGTTTCCAAATTTCGCTGCTGTAGGTAAAAAAATGATTTCTTTTTAATAACAAAAAAAAAAAGTAGACTTTATTTTTCCACCAACGATTAAGTAGACATGGCAATAAGCATTAATGCGCTTTTAAAATCTGTCACGTTTTTCCATCATCTTCATAGACTAGTTTTTTTTTTTTTTTATTAAAAAGGATCGAAAAAAATGTAAATGCACATGTTTCGAATTTGTCCATCCCAAATGATTTTTATATTAGATCAAATTATAAAGCCGTATTAAATTCCAGAAATTGGTCCATGAAAACATCAGCAACAGCGGGAGCCGAAGGTCAGAAACTGAAAACATGAACAACACATGTTCAAATTTCAAAATATAAAGTTGGGAGCAGTGCACGGTCATGAAGAAACTTGATATCGAAATTGACCTTTCTAATTAATAGAGTATTTAATGATCACGGGGAAATACCCGGTTAAACTCTCGGAAAGGGGATTTAAATCCGGGATTTTATTATGATTTGACAATAAACCACAGAAACTGAAACCCTGGAAATCTTGTCATGTTGTTCCGTTTTCAAATTGTTTAAAACTCACCAGAGGGTATGTTTAATGCATGGGTTGCTCTTGTTTTCTTATCCTGATCCCTTCGATACCTTCGTATTTACTTACACATATTTTTTTTTTTTTTTTCACCCTTCTTTGTTTTTATAACCCTTTGGTGTGTTAAGAATGATAAACTCCAAGATTTTTCTTAATTAGAAAGCGTAATAAAATGTATTCAGCGTTTTTTATGGGAGGTTGTAAGTTTAATGTTCGAATTATACAAGGGTTTTTTTTTTTTGCGTTTTTGTATTGGCTAAGTAGTGGATTCCCGCAGTTTGTCTTGTACTGACGACCGGAAGTTTTTTCTCGGGTTTTACGAGCCTCATTAATATTATCATTATTACTTCTCATCAGGTAAGATAGGGGATGGTATTAAATACATAAAAATTTTTTGCAGTTGTAAAGTTTTTTTTTTTTTTTTTTTTTTTTTTTTATAAATTACTGATAAGAAAGCAATTTTAAAACTATAAAAAATCATCCCTGTTTAGTGGTAGTAAAAACGAGCTTTCTTGTCGGCCACCGAGAAGTCGCAGCAAAATATTGATCTGATCTAATGATTGCTTACGTTTTTTTCTTCATAGTCATTAAAGGTGGCTCATTTTTAAGGTCAAGTTTTTAATTTTCGCTCCCTGGGCAAAAAATCAATCATTTATATGTAAAATGAAGCCTGAAATTTTTTTAGGTCGAAAAAAAAAATTTTTTGCCCAGGCCCAGGGGTTTGAAGTTTTTAGGGCCAAAATGGTACTAAATTTGGACGAATTTCAAAAATTCGCCCAATTAACATCTTTTAATTTAAAAAATCGTCCTTTATACGGTATATTAGGTATGTATTGAGCTTCCTAAAAAAAAAATATTAGGTTCGAAAATATTGACTCGTTCGCCGCCCAGGCTAAGTTATAATAAAAAACGGGATGACTGTAACAGGGTAAGGGCAGAAAATTTTGAAAATTCGAAAATAGCCAAAATGTGCCCCAAATATGTAGAAATAATGCCCCAAATGTAATTTCGATGCCAAACATTTTTCACTTTATATTAACCCCATTTTTCCTTATTTTCGGCTCTTTTTTTTCTAAAAAATTGAATTTTTAAAGCCAAAAAATGAATTTCCAACGCATGTAAATACCCAAAATTAACGAAACTTGATAAGTTCCAAAATAAAAAATTTAAATTTCAAATTTTTGGGCATTTTTAATTTTTTAAAAAAGTTTTACTCAATTTTTAATATTCACAAATTAGTTTTTAATCAACTTTTAAAAAAATTAAAAATGCCCAAAAATTTGGAATTCGAATTTTTTATTTTGGAGAAGTTATCAAGTTTTGTAAATTTGGGTACTTACATGCGTTGGAGACTCACAATTTGGCTTTAAAAATGCAATTTTTTAGAAAAAAAAGAGCCGAAAATAAGGAAAAATGGGGTTAACATAGAGTAAAAAATGTTTGGCATCGAAATTACATTTGGGGCATTATTTCTACATATTTTGGGCACATTTTGGCTATTTTCGAATTTTCAAAATCTTCTGCCCTTACCCTGTTACAGCCATCCCCGTTTTTCTACTATAACCCAGTCTGGGCGGCCAACGGGTCAATATTTTCGAGCCGATTATTTTTTTTTTGGAAGCTCAATACGTACCTCATACACCCTATAAAAGACAATTTTTTATATTAAAAGATCTTAATTGGGCGAATTTTCGAAATTCGTCCAAATTAAGTACCATTTCGGCACTAAACTTCAAACTCCTCGGCCTGGCCCAAAAAATTTTTTTCGACCTAAAAAAAATTCAGGCTTCCTTTTACGTATAAATGAACGATTTTTTGCCCAGGAAGAGAAAATTAAAAAATTGACCATCAAAATGAACCACTCTAAGACACAGTCAAATTTTTTGCATTCAGAAGCTGATCGAAATTGATTTAAACTGTCGATTTTTTTCATTTTTTCATGAATTTTTTTTTCTAAGGGGCGGACCCCGAGGGGAGATGGGCGGGGGGGGGGGGGGTGGTGTGAAAAAGTGTTCGGCCGGGTGAGTTATGTGGTACCATCGCTACCGGCAAAAATCAAAAGCCTACGAAATGGGGATTAAAAGTCAGAAGCACACACATTATTTCCGGACTGAGGGAGTAACACTTTGCAAGATAAAAATAATTGACAGAAAGAATCCGGAAAACTTAGCCATCTATCGAGGAAAAACCATTTGGTACCACGTGTACTTCGATCGCTTTAGCTCCTCGGTAATTGCAATGCATGCGAATTCATCAAGGCGAAAAAAAAAAAAAAAAATTTCAACCCGCGATCGGAGACTATAATCAATCACGTGATATTGACGGATACAATACAAGGGAAAAAAAAGATCAACAATATTTTCTCCCCGTTCGAAGTAAAAAAAAAAAGAAAATTAATGCAATTTTGATGTTTTACGGGAAATTACTCCACGAAATGAAATACGATGGATTCTGCAATGGATCGCATCAATTATTATCATTCTTCTTCTAACACTTTTTTTTTTAAATTCTTTTTAATAAACTTTTACGCATTGATGAAGCAGAAATCAATTTCCACGGTTTGCATTTAAACAAATGAGAATATTGTGAATAAATTTCATACAGTTACTATCATTTATCTATTTGTTAAGAGTGATTATACTAAGAAGAAGATAATTCAATGTCATAATTGATGTTTGTTCATGTCCGTTTTAAAAACATGCCATTAATATGGTCGGTCGTTAACATTTAAAACAAAACAACGTGGTTTCTGTAATTGTCGAACGTTGTATATATTATTTTTGTCGTGATGCACTTATTGCAGTTAAAATGCAAATAAAAACGAAACAAAGATGTTTCAGTGCAATGGCTTTTTTTTCTTCTCTTTTCATTTTTTTTTTTTTTACACAAAACTTAGTATATTTAGAGCGAATAAGAGATAATGGCACCTATATCATATATCACGTGCAGTCAAAATTTTTAAGAAACCCGTTATGGAAACGATTAAGATTTAGGGTCATAGTGTTACTCTTTTTTTTTTTTTTTTTTACGATCTAAAATACACATGAGTGTTTAGCGTTTATTAATGGAATTGGAAAAGAACAAAGACGAAAATAATTAATAAGAACAAGGAACTGCTATTTTTTTTTTTTTCTTTTTCATATTCATTAATGACATTTATTAGAAGATTGTAAATTGGGCGCTAACAGATATTTCCGGTGTTTAATAGCAGGAGTACTTGAAGGAATAAGAATAATAATGATTTTTGACAACTTTGGACCTTTTGAAAGAAGTAAAAAAATAATGCGTGGGTTTTTGACGTATGGTATAATTTTTTTTTTTTAAGGTGTATATATTCTTCGTCTTTTGTCTCGAGGGGGGATATCTTTTTAAATTAATTAAAAAAGACGCAATATTTTTAGTTGTTTTTGTTTTTATAAGGCTCAACAGGGAGATGTGGTTTTTGCATGTTTAATTTTGTTTCAGATTATATACTGAAGGGTTATCAGGCGACAAGTTGTCTGTTTGTGAAACCGTAGCACGTTTTAAAATCCTTTTAAAGCCGAACCTAGTTTTGAGATATTAACTCCATATTTTCTTGATATTTTCCGGAAATGTGGATTTCGCATGAACTAAACATCGCCCTAGTCCTCAGGTAGATCCGACATCCGACCGCCGAGGGCCGAATCGGAGGACAAGATTTAAGTCTTTTTGGTCTCGGCGGAAGCAACGTATCGTCCTCAAAAAAAAAGATGATTTTTTTTTTCTTTTTCAGCTTTTCGACATGTGATACAGCCGAGGCATGTCGACCGATCTGGTTAACAACGTCGCCGTCGCCGTCGCCGTCGTTATCCTCCGCCCTCAAGTCTGGACTAGAGATGGCTAATTCCCGACATATTTTCATTCCCGAGAATCGGGAACTCTCGTTTTTGAAAAAAAATATCAATTTCAGGAACGGCTTGTTCATTTCTCGGGAATCGAAAAATTGATATTTGCAATCCCGGAAATCCCGGGAAAGCCGAGAATTTACTTAGAAGACGAAAAAAAGGAAAATAACCCTGACTTCGTATTTTTTTGAGACTTAAGGGCAGTCTCCACTTGATAACGTTCACGGCACTCGCGTTGTCCGTCTTCGCACCGGAAGTTTTTTTGATCTTTTACCACGATTTTTTTGATCATCTTCTGCTTTTTTTTGTTTACAAACATTAAAAATGGCGGTTTGAAAGATGTTTTTACAGATTTAAAAAGGAAAATCTTAATTCGGGCATGGGGAAGATAATAAATCTGTTCCAAAACAAATTCTGGGTAAGCCAATTATGTATACTTAATGAAATATAAGGTACTCTTTTTATGCCACGAACGTTTACGGAGTAAAACCTGCAAAGTAATTCCGGTGCGAATACGTTAATCGCGAAGACGGACAACGCGAGTGCGGTGAACGCTATCAAGTGGAGACTGCCCTTTAAGTACGGAAATAAGAGGAATCATGTAGAAAGAGATTTTTCCATGTTATTTGAAGGCCACGCTTTAGAGAAAACGAAAAAAAAAAATCTCCGATTTTTATAACTTTTTCCAAAATATTAAAACTTTTATCTGATAAACTAGCTGCTCTGTGCTAGCTTTGCTTCGCGCTTTAAACAGAAAAAATATTTCTGCCTGTTGTCGAAAAAATATTGCTGACATTTTGGACATTAAGACTCACTTCCCATTTGAAATTTTTTTCGTCGACAGAAAAAAAATTTCGGACATTTAGAACTCACTTTCCATTCGAAAATTTTTTTTATGTCGAAAAAAAAAGAATAGATATTATCCCAAGGGTTAGGCAAAGGAGTTGTTTTCCAAACGGGGTGGGCGCTTTTTGCCACACGAGAGGCGAGCGAAGCGAGCCTCGAGTGTGGCTAACGCCCACCCCGTTTGGAAAACAACTCCGTTTGCCTAACCCTTAGGGGTAGCTATTTTTCCCAACGAGTGATGAAAACCACGGGATTTTTTGAAAAATTTAGGATGGGAAACGGCAGAAAACCTTTGAAAAATGTGTAAAAAAAAAAAGTTCTTGGTGTCGTTTTAATGCGGGTGAGGCTTAAATGAATTGATATAAAGTTGGAGTGAAGATTTCCCCCTCCACAAGTGCGGAGTTGACAGAAAAAAAAAGTCATGTGTACGTTGTTAAAGAATGAAAAGTTTTGGATAATATTAAAGATAAAAATTTATATTGTTCTTTTTTAATCTTTTTCCGATTTTAATTAACTAATTTGGAGTTTTAAGTTATTTAACGTTCTTTTTTTTTCATCTCGCACGCATAGTCGTTTTCGCATCAAATCTCGTGTTTCGCTTATGGAACACATTGAAGTTACGATTTGTTTTGCAGATCGTAGTAGCAGATTTCTTTTTTTTTTTTTCACTATAACTTTCGTTAGAATTCGTGTTTCGCCTATGTCAACCTTATAGGCAAAGAACATCTTTATCTCAAACTGAACAGCCGTTTAAATATACTCATAATATCTCAACGGGACGAAATTTTACGTGGGGAAAAGACGTACTTTGACCGCAAAAGTTAGTCAGTTAAAATCCTATTTTTCATCATGAGTTGGGAAAAATATTTTTTCTGTCAGAAAAAAAATTTGTAGAGGAAAAAATTTTAATATTTTAAAATTTTTGAGGAAGTGTAGAGGAAAAAATGTTTTCGTTGTGCTTTGACACGTATTTTTTTGTGCCCGAAAAAATTTAAGATTGGAAAGTGAGTCCTAAATGTCAAAAATATTTTTTCTAATTTTTTTTTTTCTTCCCAAAATATTTTCCTCTGCAATTTTTTTTTTCAAAAAAAACATCTTTTGAAAAATCCACATTTTCCACATCCGAAATATTTTTTTCCCGAAAATATTCTTAAAGAGAAACATTTCGCTGCGGAATTTGGTTAAGAAAATTATCTGCCCTGGGAGTTTTTCAAAGAAAGCTTCTAATCTGGGAAATGTTTTACGGAAAATTTTTAGGCTTGAGCTAAAACTAATAAAAATATTGAGCTAAAATTAAAAAACGACCGAGAAAATATTTTTTTTTTCGGACATGGCGACTGATTTTCTTCACGCGAAAAATTTTAACGAAAAAGAAAATGGAGCCTTTCAAAACTTTTGTCCACGCACGTTGCGTAGAGACAAATTATATTTATATAGGTATAGATTGTCAAAAAGTTGAAAAAATCGATATTATTCTCTTTCCCGAAAAAAAAAAACTTGTCCATCCCTGGAATCGGGAATTCTCAAAAAGGAGAAAAATACCATTCCCGGGAAGCGGGATTCCCGGCAATTTAGAAAAAAAGGTTCCTGGGAAATGTTTTCGGGAAAAATCGATTCCCGTACCGGGAATCCCGGGAGGAATCTCAAGTCTGAACGCATCCCTCAAAACGGTCAAATACTTCAACCCCGTTCGAGGCTCAGAAAAAAAACTTGTAGTCTTCCATTTTTTTTTTTTTTTTTTTTTTTTTTTTTTTTTTTTAAGTTTTTGGGCATTTGATGTGACACAACCGAGCAACACCCACTGGTCGCCACCTGACCTCCACATCTCAACCTAACGTACCAGAGGTCGTCATCGTAATCCTACAGACGCCTTCTATCGTCGTCCACGACGATCCCCGGCAGGACAAAATCCCCGATTTTTTATTGCAACTTAAGAAAATTGGATATATCACTTTCTTCCTCCACACCCTGCGCACCAATAAATTTCCCCAACTTCGGAAAAGTGAATCCCGCGCACAGTAAATGCATCGGAAACGCATTCGATTTAACGACCTAAAACCGTTAAAATTTTCACAACTTTTGGTAGCGGGAGCGACCGTCTAACATTTTCGGACGTTTATCTAGTTTTCAACTGTTATGATTTCTCCTGCCACTTTTACAACGAGCCGGAAGGATCGTTCAAGTGTCTTTCTTCTTTTTTTTTGGGGTGGGAACGTGAGTGGTATTCTTTTTATTGGCACGACGATATAAACAGTTCCATCAACCGTGACGAGTTATCACCGTTGTTAAAACTACTTCTTGTATATACTACATATATATATATTGTGTATTTATATTTATGATATATACGTACGGCCTTTTCTTTTTTGATTGTCGTCGAATCAATGTCTATGCCTATTAAATTTTATTACAATATTTTTCGATTCGAGTAATTCTCATTTTTTTTTCTTCCTGAAAGATAACTTGGTCCTTCATTCAAATAAGGGTTTTGCTTTTCTTTACAATTGTCGTTATATTTTATGTGGACATTAAACGGTTATGGCGGAGTGTGGACGCAATATTAGCTTTCACGAATATTAACTCTCAAGGAACTGGGAATTTTACAATTGGATGATCGCATTATTTTTAATATCATTCTATTTATGTTTTCTTTTTCTTTTTTTTTTTTTTTTATGCGTCGCAGGGAAGAGGATGTCCGGTTTCGAACGATAGTTTTTCAAACGGTTTTAAACTTTAACCGAAAAAAAAAATTCAATCGGATAAAATCTCGGCCCATAAAACACAGACAAGTGGAGGGGTTGCAGATAAAAACAAAAAAAAAATTGAATGTTTGATTTACCGAAAAACGTATTAAATTTGTCTGCGGTCATTCAAAATGCGCTTTTCCCGCACGCAAAAAAACCCTTTTCCTCCCATAAATCCGAAATGCTTCCACTGCAAAAGGAAATGAAAGCGTAATTGAAAAAAATAAAATATAAAATATCATAAAGTAAATTGTATTTGAAACAAAAAAAAGAAAGAAAGAAAGTGGGAAAGTCAGTGTGTAATGTTCTTTTACCGTGCAGGGAACACTCGAGTGCATGCTTTTGAGCAATTTCCAAACCTCCCACCTACCCCCCAACCCCTTTTCTTTGCCATTTTAACTAAATTAAAATAAAAGGAAAAAAAAAAAAAGATTTATTAGAAAAACTTCAGGATTCTTTTCTCCCTCATACGGTAAAAGTAATCAGGGAGTCTTCAGAAATGTTCATCCATGAAGAAAAAGAACCCGACAACAAACATAAGATACAAATCATTCTCCCTAAAAATTAAGAAAAGGGATATATATTTTCTTTTCCTTTTTTTTTATTTTGAACGGGATGACAAAAATAAAGGGAGACAAATTTCCGAAAAAAAAAAACCGTGGCTGGATTTGATATCAAAGCCACGCACATGGAAAAAAATAAATAGCCAAAACCCATTCCCAAGTCTGTGTAAAACTTAGAAAGAAGATGAAGGAGTCAAAAGCTTCGATATTTTGTGCAATTAAAAACCTGCTGCCCGTGACCCAAAATTCAAAATGACGGGCATAATATGGAAGCCACAGTTTTTAATTACGAATGGAATTTCATAAATATTTATTTTTAGGTGCTTTTGTGGCTGCTGATTTCATATCTGGAATAATTATCTTAAAATTCAAGATAGCGGACTTAGTATGGCGACAAATTTAAAAAAAAAAAAGGTGTTCAATTTTCATGAAAATTTGCACCAAGGGGTTTTCGAGGTCGCTGATCTCGAATCCGTTTTTCTGAATTTCGAACATACAACGAGTGAATTAATTTTTTTCATTTTATTGAGCCCCTTAAAAACATTTTAGAAAACTATTAGCAGGTTCAAGATCAGGGACCTCGAAAACCCCTTAGTACAAATTTTCATAAAAATTTAACAACTTAAACTATTTTTTACATTTGTCGCCATACTAAGTTCGCCATCTTGAATTTTGAAATAATTATTCCAAATATGAAATCAGCAGCCACAAAAATACCAAAAAATAAATATTCATGAAATTTTATTCGTAATTAAAAATTCGGCTTCCATATTATGCCCGCCATTTTGAATTTTGGGGTACAGGCAGCAGATTTTTACAATGACAATGGATTTACAAAAACAATGGATTCTGGCCCTTTTTCCCGGTTAATCTTGAATTACGATTTTGATTTATGTCAAAAAATATGAGTTCATAAAAACTGGAGACAATTTATTTTTCTGATACTAATTGGTCAACAACTTTTGCTGTCCATAACGACATTCAATGCCCAGTTATTTTTCATGTTCGTCCTAGTTTTATGTCTTTATTGTTTTGTGTTAAGAGAATAGCAGTATTAAAATATCGTTAAGATTAAATTACCGTCAGGGCTACGGTTCTCATTCGGATTCGAATTCTGCGACGTAAATTCTAATGGTAGTGCAAAATTCAATCGCAGAGAGACATTAAGACGCCAGCTGATTTTTTTCCTCTAAAATCGGTTTCAATTTAAATAACGTTATTAACCCTTCAATCAATTAATATTTCCTAAGCTCCCTTCACAGCCGTACAACATTGTAAAAAGAAAGAAATTCGTTTGATCACAATCTTTTTTCCATTTTACTTTTTTTTTTTTTAAAAAACGATCGCCCAACACGATACAACATTTCCACCGAAATTTATAGATTGGTTGTCCCCTTATATCTAAACGATAAAAATCTCGCATTTTACCACTCCATTGTTACCAACACCTCGTAATAAACATTTCCTTGTTAAAATAATTCAGGGTCGCTAAGAATTACATTTAACAAGGTGTTGATTGCTAAGCTAATTATAATAAATAATAATTATCCGGGGAAATTAAACTTAATATCTGTAATAAAAAAAAAAATAAACAAGGAGCGTCGTGCGTAATGGAAGATGGGAAATAATAATAAAAAAAAAAAAAAAAAAAAGGTTTTAACGAGAAGAAAAAAAAAAAAAACAAGAGTAAAAGAAAAAAAATAAACAAGGAGCGTCGTGCGTAATGGAAGATGGGAAATAATAATAAAAAAAAAAAAAAAAAAAAGGTTTTAACGAGAAGAAAAAAAAAAAAACAAGAGTAAAAGAAAAAAAAATTAAACATATCGTGGAATGACAATCAAAACGATTAGTTATTACTATTATTTACTTTATTTGTAATTACAGTTGGAAAATGATATACCATCATCTCTCTCCATGTAGAGAATGATAAAAAGGTCCGATTGTGTGAATCTATAATACATTTTCAATTATTAACGTGATTCATTATCCGTTCACGAATAGAACAAACAAAACGATATACACAAAAATTAGAATATACTGCGTTAGGATTTACGCCGGAGGGATTCGAAAAACCTAGTATTAAGACAAACGAAATTCACACGAATGAGATGCGAACATTTAAATTTAAATATAGAGTGTGAAAAAAAAAAGGAAAAAAAAACGCGATTATTATCTCCGCGTTTGTAAATGATCAGGTTCTGAGTTTCGATATTTACACTTCAAATTCGAACCTTAAGGCAGTTGTTACACATTAGAAGAAAAAAAGAAAGTCACGTTTGATATCAAATCGAGCCATGGCACAGTGGTCCGGAAAAAAAATAAACGGACAAAACTCATTCCCAAGTATGTGTAAAACTCAGAAAGAAGATTAAGGTGTCAAAAGCTTCGATATTTTGCGCAATTAAAAACCTGCTGCCTGTGCCCCAAAATTCAAAATAGCGGGCATAATACGAAAGCCAAAATTTTTAATTACGAATGAAACTTCATGAATATTTATTTTTAGGTATTTTTGTGGCTGCTGATTTAATATCTGGAATAATTATTTTAAAATTCAAGATGGCGGACTTAGTATGGCGACAAATGTAAAAAAAAATTAAAGTTTATTAAATTAACAATAACAATTGAGAAACCATTAAGAAAGTTAATTTTTTGGAGGGAAAAAACTTGAGAAAGAAAACCCGAAAAATCCCGAAGAAAGTCAAATCGCGAACAAATCATGCAATTTATGCAATGTAATTTGTAATATCACTTCATCAGCTACAATCTGGCTGCATTACATGCATTACTTGCGTTACTTTGCATTATACCATTGCATTACTTGCGTTACTTTATATTATACCATTTCATTACCTTATATTATACCATTGCATTACCATTGCGTTACTCGCGTTACCATTGCATTACTTGCGTTACTTTATATTATAACACTGCATTATTTTGCATTACCATTTCATCACTTGCGTTACCTTATATTATACCATTGCATTATTATTGCGTTACTCGCGTTACCATTGCATTACTTGCAATACTTTACATTATACCATTGCATTACTTGCCTTACTTTATATTATACCATTGCATTACTTGCGTTACTCGCGTTATAACTGCATTACTTGCGTTACTTTACATTATACCATTCCATTACTTGCTTTACTTGGCATTATACCATTTCATTACTTGCCACACCTTATATTATACTACTGCATTACCATTGCATTACTCGCTTTACCATTGCATTACTTGCTTTACTTTACATTATACCGTTGCATTATTTTGCATTACCATTGCATTGCTTGCGTTACTTTGCATTATACCATTGCGTTACTCGCGTTACCATTGCATTACTTGTGTTACTTTATATTATACCACTGCATTATTTTGCATTACCATTTCATTACTTGCGTTACTTTACATTATACCATTGCATTACTTGCGTTACTTTACATTATATCATTGCATTACTTGCGTTACTTGAGTTACTTTGCATTACGATTGCATTACTTCCGTTTGTTTACATTTTTGCATTACAGTGTACATGTTTTGTGGCAGTGAAAACCCGCCGAAGTATTCAAAATTTTAGACACTTTTGATCCCTCAACCCTCCTCTGTAAGCATAAAATAGGCCTTTTCTTATGGAGATTTACCTTTGCATAGAGTTTCTGTAGGTCGCAATTCTCCCCCACAAATCCGACGCCAATACCAAATTTCTCCAAATTTCATAACCCTTCTTCCGATTCGGAAAATTGTCGTTCAACATTTCGTGTAATCACTTAATCTTTCGTAACATCTGCAAAACCACCCGAACACATTAACCTAGTTTAAAGTAAATAAATAAATTTTCGAAAAAAAATACCCAAAATAATTCAAAACAGATTACTCTCCAATTAAGAGGTTACAAAACGTCTGGATTATAAATAGTAGGAAAAAAAAAAAAAGGTCGTAAATAGATGATTATTTACCATTAAAAATTGAAAGTTTCCATCATGCTGGTGAAATAGTGACATAAAAACGGTTTTTATTGTTTTCCACTAATGATCGTGGAACTAATATATTCCTCCAGTGACATTTTAGTTCGAACGCATGTTTAACTTATTATCGACGCGTGGCTTTGACAGTTGACAGTGATGAGCGTGGCATCAGTCAACGTGTAAACATCATTCCACCAGCTTCTTAATTTATGAAACAGAACTCCATTAACTTCAAAGTCTTAAAATGTGATTGAATATTTTTTTTTTTTGCTCTCCCCCCGTCGCGCTTTGCCTTCTATTATTATTTTTTCCCGTTTTTTTTTTTTCGAAAACGAATGTATTTAGTCGGGTTAATCCTTGCGAGTCTTTTAACGAGTACAAACGATTTATGAGATTAATCTGGAAATATGTAAAACGATAAAAAAAAAGGGAAATGAAAATTACCGAACAATGAAAACAGGGTTTCCTAGAAGTCACAGAGCAAACGTATCATTGTTGCTTTTCTGATACAATAAGAGAAGGCGGTGACGAAGGATCACGCAATTGTTGACCACTTACTGTTCGTGTTAATAACTTGGGCTCCTCTGGTCTCCGGTAATCTCCATTTACAATCAATTGCCCGGTAGTCATCTCGTGAATCATTTTCATTTATTTTTTTAAAAAAATTTGTGTCCTTTTCGTGTCTACGGGAAAAATTTCGAAAGAAATGCATGCTTTTCAAATGAGGTCATACCCATCGACCCCTAAGAGAGGGAGCTTCCACTATAAACACGAACATTAAACAAAAGGCCGAGTTTGTGTACGGCAGCGACTATAAATTTCGAAAAGACCAAATTCATTTCCGATAATAAAAATTTAGCATGGGCCATCGGAAGAAAAGCATTTTGAGTGACGTTTCGCTTTCTTTTTTTTTCGAAAAAAGACGCGGATCGAGACTGGATTAATAAATAAAGAGCTTTTATCTAAGGAGGGGGAAAATTCGTACGGTTCTTTTTGGGAAAAGTTGCATAAAATGGGATTAGAATGGGTTTTATACAATAAAAGGAGAAAAAGAGAAATAATGACCCCTTGGTTTCGGGATAAATCAATTAAAAACTATACTTGACCGCCTTGGTCTCACATTTTACCCTACTTCGGTCGTAAAAATGTGATATTAAAACTTATTGGGGTAGCGTTAAAATCGTCTATGTGCCGATCCATTATAGCCGTTGTTAAAAAAAAAAAAAAAAACGCTTTGCTTTTGGTTTATTGTTATTTCCAATGCGAAATATTTTTTTTAAGGTGCTCTCCTGAATCGGTCATAAACCTCGGAGGAGTTGGAAGATTTCGTCGTTTTCAATTTCCGTTGTGGATATCTTGCTTATATATATAAAGTTATAAAACTCTCGTAAAGGCTTCTGAAATGTTGGGAGCCGATAAGATTTAGAGCGGTAAGTTCGAAAAGGATTTGATACATTGTCGTCTAAATAGGCGGTCATTGTGTGCTTTTTTATTTATTGTCACCCTCAACGATTTTATCCATTAAAATTTATTAGGCACGTTTTTTTTTTTCTCAGGTAGTTCGATTTGCCGTTATAATGAGGTGTGCTGCATTATACACCGGGGGAAAATAATAATGGTAGCAGCTATTGAACAAGTTTTGACAAAAATCTGTTCTTTACCTACTGCATGTACCTTTGAAAAAAAGAAATCTCAAAGCAATACAAACTGCCCTAATTATTTTTTATTGCTCGGATTGTTCGGCCTCGACTATAGAGTAAAATATGAAGTCTATTGCCCGTGTGGCACTCTGGTCCGCGTCCGGGAAACTTCTGTATTTTTTATTTTTCAATTTCTTACAGACTTGTTCGTGACAGTTAATCACCCATTAGGGTGCTAATGGGCAAATTCACCTTACTTTCCGCTTCAAATTTACCTTACTTTCCGCGATTTTGTTCTTCATGCGATTTTCACTTTTCGTATGGTCTTAAAGCAAATGGTAATTTTTTTTAGGGTTTTTCGATCGTGGCTCACCGCCATTTTGTGCTTAATTTTTTTTCCTTTTTTTTTTGAATTTTTTTGACCAAATTTTTCCAAAACTTTAGGAGCAATTCTTTGGGACCAAAACTAATTGTTTGTTATGTGTTTGACGTCGTAGAATCCGAAAATGACCATCCTGTTTCGATCAGAATCACCCCTAACTGACCAAACACCTTTTTTTTGGCCACATGTTTGAAATTCAATTTTTTTTACTAAAACATTTTCCGGAAAAAAAAATCAAATTTTAAGCCAATATTCGCCCCTGTGACAATTTTTTTGGGGAATAAATCATGCTAAAATACGTCTTCGACATCGTAGAATCCGAATATAACCACCGCGTTTTGACAAAATCACAAAATCTTTGGTAAAAATCGACTTTAAATTCAATTTTTTTTACCAAAAAATTGCTATTTTTGGCCAAAAAAGGGTGTTTCGTAACGTGACGGTAAAACTTATGTCCGGAATATATGTGAATTTTTCTTCCGCGAAAAGAAAGTAGGGTAGCCAACTTTCACGGATATGCCAGCGCAAAAAAAAAAAAAAAAAAAAAAAAAAAAAAAAAAAAAAAAAAAAAAAAAAAAAAAATGGTGGAAAAATTTAGAAATACTCCGGACGCGGTCACGGGTGTTACACGGACTAGAAATTCTGATTTGGGGGAAATTTAGAAATCCAGGATTTGGGATTTCTTCGTTGAGCTCTTCGCTGTTTTTTTCGATTTTCAAATTAACGAAACCTCCCCTTGTTCTTAAAACGAAATTTTGACGTACCGGTACTAAATTGGTGTTAAAACATTTTAGCAAATAAGCAGACAGCTGTTGGAGGAAATGATTCTTCCCATCATTAGTATCTAAATTAGTTTAATTTGATTACCGATATTTACGACATTAATAACGATTGCACATGTCCCGTTTCTTCTAATAATCATCCTTTTATGTAATATTCTTAACTCTTAATTCATTTTAAAATAATAATAGACTAGATTTCGGGGGGAAAAAAGTGCATAATTTGAAATGAGGCAATTACGGATAGTCCGTGAGAGGGGGTTTTGCTATTATCATATTAACACTTGTTGTCCCATCAGGCACATCTGAACCTTAGCACATTATTTCTTTCACATTTTTTAAATTATTTTTTTTTATTTTATTAAAATCACTAACTTTTGATGGAAAATTAGTTTGTACACTGAAATAGTTGAGGTTGAAATATCCTTAAATTCTTCAATTGATGAGCTCAATCCCTGGTGGAAATTTAAATGGGCAAAACAGGATCGAAATTTATTCCCGGTCAAATGATCCAATAATTTTGATTTAAAATCTTGGATTTCATTGTTTATACTAGAGATTCTTCCAGGGATTTTCCGTCCCAGGACTTTCCAGGATCCAGAAAAAACTTTCAACCCAGAATCTGGGAATTCGATTTTTCGGGATTTATCAGGGGTCCTAAGCTTGAAAATTTTGGCCGATGCCGATCGGATTTTTTTAATATCCAAAATCGGCATCGGCACTGCGAAATTGTTATATTGTCACAGTAGGGAGGTTCAAATTTACCTTACTTTTCGCGATTTTGTTCTTCATGCGATTTTCACTTTTCTTATGGTCTAAAAACAAAAGGTAATTTTTTTCAGATTTTTTCGACGACGTTTAGGGGTGGCCCACGGCCATTTTGTGCTTGTAAAAAAATTTTTTTTGGCATTTTTTTAAACAAATTTTTCCGAAACTTTAGGAGTAATTCTTCGGGACCAAACCAGGTTGTTCATGGGTTTTCGACGTCGTAGAATCCGAAAATGACCACCCCGTTTCGATCAGAATCGCCCCTATTTGGCCAAACACCATTTTTTGGCCGAAAATAGCAATTTTTAAAGTTTAAATTTTAGCAAATGTTAAGTCGATTTTCACCCCTCTGACAATCTTTTTTGGGGATTAAATCGTGCTAAAGTACTTTTTCGACATCGTAGAATCCGAATGTAACCACCGCGTTTCGATCAAAATCACAACATTTTTTTATGAAAATCGACTTGAAATTCGATTGTTTACCGAAAAGTTGTTACTTTTGGGCAAAAAAGGGTGTTTGGCCAGTTAGGGGTGATTCTGACTAAAACGCGGTGGTTATATTCGGATTCTACGATGTCGAAAACGTATTTTAGCATGATTTAATCACCAAAAAAGATTGTCAGAGGGGTGAAAATCGACTTAAAATTTGATTTTTAGCCGAAAAATTGCATCTTTAGGCCAAAAAAAAGCTGTTTGGCCAGTTAGGGGTGATTCTGATCGAAACGGGATGGTCATTTTCGGATTCTACGACGTCGAAAACCCATGAACAACCTGGTTTGGTCCCGAAGAATTACTCCTAAAGTTTCGGAAAAATTTGTTTAAAAAAATGCCAAAAAAATGTTTATTAGAAGCACAAAATGGTCGTGGGCCACCCCTAAACGTGGTCGAAAAAATCTGAAAATAATTACCTTTTGTTTTTAGATCATAAGAAAAGTGAAAATCGCATGAAGAACAAAATCGCGAAAAGTAAGGTAAATTTGAACCACCCAATTGTCACAGCGATTGCACTGTCAGGCATTTTGAAATCCCCAAATTTTTTATTTTTGAACCACCCTATAGGATAAGTAATTATTTTTTGAAGAAGGGCTGTCGTCTTTCAAAAAATACTCTCAAAGTCACTCAAGAATTCACGAGACATCTCGCCTCGCATACGTCCCTGATACTTAGGTGTAGCACTGTTGCCCGCAAGAATTTTTTTCGGTAGGGGGAAAGGGAGGAAGCCAAAAATGAGTCCAAAAATCTAGTGTAGAATTGTTTCAGTTCGGGGGGAAGAAACGCCCCATCCCCCCCCCCCCCCCAGGTCAAATTCACGACTTTGTAAATGTCTTGAATATATGGCCTTCGATACGCAACTACGTCAAACGTGCTAAAAACTATAAGCTTGTGAGCAGAGATAAGAGTTACAGCATTTTCCAAGCTAAGCTTAACAAACGATGTCATTAGAAAAGTCGACATGGTACCTTATGGTCCTAAGATGGCATTCCGTATTTCAACGTTTTACGAAAAAATACATAAAAGTAAGGGGTCATAAGCTGACAGTGAAATATTTCTTAATTTTTCCTCTTATGTAACTATCATCGCATATAATATCTATCTGTTTGACCGTCTCAACCACCTCCTAAGCCGATATAAAACCCCAATCTCCACCTCGTACATCTATTTAACATTAATTTGATTAGAAATAGAAAAAAGAAAAAAATTCATAAGCTTAATCGCATTACTTTGATTGTATTCGAAACTAAATGTCCCGAAAACTCCCCATTATTACGGCACATTACGTCAAATCGAAAATAATGAATCATTTAATTTACTTTTTTTCCCGATATTTTTAGGGGTTTTTGGTGGAAAAATTATGTCGGAAACCCCAAATTCAATTTATTTTCTCAAAAGAAAAAAATAAATATTATTCGTGTGCGTTTCGTGAAACAAAAAAAAAAGACTTCCACCGGACGGATTTTTGATTGAATCGAACACCTCACTTTTTTACGAAGAATTCACACAGTTTCAAGAAATATCCCGAACCCATACGTCCCCTTTATTTGAATTAGTACTAATTTAAGATAACTATCTGTATTCGAAAAAAAAAAAATCGAATAAAATTCCAGGAATGTGAGAAAAAAAAAAAAGGTCTTCGGCAAACAACTCAAAAAAATATATAACATCATCAACACTCACACGTTATGTTTTACCGTAGAATTTATTTTTTTTTATTCAAATGGCCACGTGCGTTTCCGCCCGCTTACATTAACTTCTTATACTTGTATAATTGTTCATTAAAATTAACATACACAATATATATATATAAAAAAAATAAAGTTGAAACATAAGTCGCGTGCAAGCAGGATTCGCATTACTTCAACTTAATTATGCAGGAACGTGTTAATAGAATATATAGACAAAAAAAAAAGGAAAAAAAATGCTTCCGTTCCAACAAACAATTCCATTACATTCATTGTTTTCCTAGCACATTTTAATTTTCCTTTTTTTTTTTCGATTTTTTGACACTGCAATTGCATCAGAAATTTTTCTAGGAGATTTCATGACTTTCATATTACTTTTTTTTCCTGTTCATGCGATGATTTTCGGGGAATTATGTCATTTGCATTGTTTCGGATGAGATGCTCCGCGTGCACAACCCGTTTATTAATTTTCATAAGATAGCACCTTGTGACCCTTTTTTCCGTAGAAATAGAAAATAACGATGATAATAATAAGACACATAAATTAATAAACCAAAATGGGATCATAATCCTGTAAATAAGATTAGCTGACTAAGAAACATAACCCGATGACATCTTAAATAAAATATGTGGAAAATGCATGCTCTTTCCCCCTTCTATTATTTTGACCTACATAAACCGGGCTTCGGCATTCTTGACTATTTAATGACTAATAGGATAGGATTCGGAATTCCATTATTTCAAGAATCCAAACTTTTTCGAAAAAAAAAAAAAAAAAAAATTCCAAGCATTTTTTTTTCTGAATGATTTAAGCATCGGGGGGCCTTAATCGACGTTTCGCATGCGATCACCGCCTCCCCGGTTTCTTTTTCTGAAACTCCTTTCAATGTAAACAAAACGGAAAGAGGTCATTGGATTCTCGTTTGAAAAGAAGATGGAAAGGAAATAAAAACGAGATGACTGATGCCTGATATGAGTCATTGCTCAGGTGCATTAGGAAGGAATCCCCAATCAAAAAGTCAGGTTCGCTTATGGAATAAAATTTAAAAAATCGTCTTCTTATGATTGATTTCCCATTTTTTTTTTTTTTTTTTTTTTGTGCGTTGTTTATTAACATTTGCTGGTGTTACACTCGATTACACATCATTATAGATAACTCGCCAAATCTAAACATAAGCGTTAGTTGATTATGGTTCTATTTTAAATCCTAATCTTGAGGTTTATCATTTTAAGTCGATAAATGTCTTTAAAACGGTTTCTCATTTGATAACTTTACTAATGACGCAATTTTTTTTATGTCTCGGTTTTTTTTTTTTTTTTTTTTTTTTTTTTTTTTTTTTTTTTGCACGTGAACAAATGCTTTTAGCAGATTTATTTATGACTTACACGAAGGTTAAGAAATATGACACTAATAAAAATAAAAGGATCGAAAAAGGAAAGCCTGAAAATAAAATCGATCGATCCTAAACATTTTCATTTGTTTCTAGAGATTCCAAATTCCCGATGCTTTTTCATTCCCAGGAATCGGGAATTTCCGTTTTTGAAAAAAATATTAATCTCGGGAACGAGAATTCTCGTTTTGGTTAGCTTTTCCTTTCCCGGGAATCGAGAAATTGACATACTTAAATTCCCGGGAATCCCGGGAAAACCGAGAACTTATTTTGAAGGCGAAGAGAAAAAAAAAATAACCCTGATTTCCGTATTTTTGGGAAGTAGGTTCGGAAGTAAGCGGAGCCATGTAGAAAAAAATTTTTCTATGTTGTTTAAAGGGCACGCTTTAGGCAAATTATGAAAAACAATTTCTGATTTTTATAACTTTTTTCTAAAACTTTGAAAATTTTATGTGGTAAATGGTCAAAAAGTTGATAAAATTGATATTATTACCGTTCCCGGGAAAAAACTTAGTCGATCTCGGGAATCGGGAATTCTCGAAAATGAGGAAAATTCGATTCCTGGGAAGCGGGATTCCCGACTAGTTAAAAAAAAATGATCCCGGGAAATTTTTCGGAGAAAAAAACTCGGGATCCCGGGAAATCCCGGGACGGGAATTCCTGGGAGGAATCTCTATTTGTTTTATACACTTCGCTCCAGACATGGTTTATGATGTAAAAAATAAAATGTGAAGGACGGAATTATGCAAAATGGAGCAAAATCCTGGGTCATGGGCGACCAATTTAAAGCTCGTTCCGGGGCCCGGACAAAATTTTTCCTCAATTTGATCTTCAGTTTTTCCTGAAATTTCGGCACCGGATTTTTTTAAATATCCAAAATCGGCATCGGCACTGCGAAATTGTTAGTTCTGGCATCGGCATCGGTACCGGCATCAGAATCAGAATCGGAATCGGAAAATGATTTTAAAAATCGTCTAGAACGGCTCTAGATTTTTTTCCCCACTAAAATCGGAATCAGAGGCAGCATCGGCATCGGGTGTCGGAGCCGGAATTGGATTCGGGAGTAAAATAAATAATATGGCATCGGCACCGGCATCGGATTCAGACCCCTGGTCAAAATTTCATGTAACAAAAGTTGTGGAGGATGTTAAAAGGAGTATTCGTATATTTTTTAAAAATTTATTCGGTTCCAATTAAACGTTTGTAGTCCGAAAAACGATTATTCAAAAAATAAAAAAAAGTTCCGCCCATGTTTAACTTGCAGGAGAACAATCAACAAAGAATCTCAAATTCACCGGTAGAACCTCCGTAAAACGATAAAAACTTCATAATTTGAAAAAGTCGAAAAAAATCGGAAAGAGTCCCGAAAAAGTAGGGAAAAGTAAAAAAAATTATCAATTTGTTTTTTTTCGAATTTTTCCGATTTCTCCCTCTATTTCCAATTTTAAAATGGTTTTTTTAAATTTCTCCAGAAATTCCACAACTTTTTCCGACTTTTCCGATTTTGTCCACTTCAAATGTGATATCTATAAGAATAAAGCATGAGTCGCATAATGTCGTGTAATATTCATCTAAATGAGAAAAATGCACTTCAAAATTTAACGTGCTTTGAACTTTTTGTTTTCTTTTTCTTTCTCCCCTTAATAAAAAAATGTCAAAAATATTAAGAACGATTCTGTCCTAGTCCGACTCAAAAAAATCCTCGCCGTCGTTCATTCGTTCCGTTCCCAACCAATTTTCCTAATCTGTTTATTATAAAGAAAAAAATTCCTAATCCATTTTCCCTAATGAAATAAATTCCTAATCCATTTTTCGTAAAAAAATAAATTCCTAATCCATTTTTCCTAAAATAAATACTTTATTATTTTAGATTTCTAAAATAAGATTTCCTAAAATGAATACTTTTCTAATTTTTTAAATCCCTAAATGGATTTCAGGAAATTTAATTTTAGGGATTTTAAGAAATTTCATTTTAGGAATCAAAAATTTAGAAAAATTAAAAAAAAAAAAAAAAAAATATGAAGTTAGGAAAACAATTTTAGGAACAAAAATTTTTAGAAAAAATGGATTAGGCTTTTTTTTTTAAAGGAAAAATGAATGAGGAATTTATTTTTTACGAAAAAATGGATTAGGAATTGATTTTTTTAGGAAAAATGGATTAGGAAAAATGTAAGGGAATCATTCGTTCTTTTTCATTGTCATTTCAACCATGAACGAGCTTTCCTAGAAAAACTCGCCATTCCACCATTTTTGATTTTCAATCAAGCTAAAACTTTTAAAAACCTTTCGAACCATTTTTTCGGACATCAAAACCGGAAAATTACGAAAAAAAAAAAAAAAATATCTGAAGACAAGTGCAGAAAGCTTTTCCACTTAAGCGAACTTCATACGAAATTTAAAACATCATCCTTTATTTTAAAAGACCGGCTATTAGGATATTAATCCATGACATAAAAAAAAAAAAACTTTAGGGTTAGGACTTGGCAATCAAAACCTGAACTCAATTTATTTCTTTCCCGGAATATTAATAGTGCCCTGTTCACGTACTTTAAAAACAAATCATAACAATAAAAAGTTTTATTTAAACATAATTAATACGTATTATCCTGCCAAACCTGAATCCTGGAAAATAATCCATTCACCTCAAAAACAATAAAAATAAAAAATCTAGTTAATTTATTGAAGCGTGGGTATAAAAATCAATTTTCTATTTTTCGTTAAACTCGAAAATATAAAAAAAAAAAAAAAAAAAAAGAAAAAATAGAAAAAGATGACGGGATAATAGCAATCCAATCAACGATATGTATATAATACTTTAAATGCAACACCGAATTTCTTCTCGGTTCACCGAATGAAAAACGACCCATTACGCGCCATTCCTATTCCGGTTGTTGAGCGATAACTTAAATTGTTGCTTTTTTTTCCAGAATTTTATTTATTTATTTTTATTTTTTTCATTCTCTTAATTGAATAAAATAAATATAAAGAAAAATATATTGCGCTATTGTTTCAGTTAAATTTAAACGTTTCGTAAATTAAATTTTCAAAAAGTTACGACGTCACGAGTCTTTTCCGGTTTTCGAAAAAAAAAAAAAAAACTTGACGGGAGGCAATCGAGGAAAGGGGGGAGTAGGGGGAGGGGGAATACACAAAGACTAACAAAAGGCTAATATCCGAATAGTGAGTCACGCATGTTTGGAATGTCTGATGGACAGCTACGGTGTCGTGAAAAACTCTGGAAAAAGGGGAAACGTATGGACACCGGGTTGAGGTTTAACAAATGTTTCCAACTACTTCACCTCCGTTTATATTTCATTATTATTATTTTTTTTCTTTCAAATCAAACACAAAGGGTAGAGATGAGTAACTCTATATTCCATCGGAAGCTAGCATACTCGATTAAGTTAATAAGAAAAAAAAAAAAAAACTTCGAAAGGGGAGGGAAGGAAGGAAAAGTTCGACGACGTTTGGAATTTCGGGATTTTGTTTTTCTTGATAATGACATGTGTTTCCCGATATTATCCCGTTTCTCATGGGGGATTCGAAGGCATCCCACTTCATGCATAGAGTTATCCATAAATCTATGAATAATAAATCAAGGCTCCCTCATTTAATATTTATCCGTCTCTTTTCTTCCTTTCCGTATATTAAGTTTTCTTACCTTTCTCAAAACTTTACTTTGATCACGTTTTTAATCATACATTGTTTACAGAACGTAAGAGAGAGGGGCGGGGGTGAAAGGAATGAAGAACTGGAATGTGGGATGTCAAGATAGCTGAAATGATATTATATACACTTGTTTGATAACATACCTTTCAGCGGTTTTCCTCGTCAATTTATTTCCACATCCCGGAAGAATTCGGCTGATTTAGACGAAAGCCGGGTAATTCTCTGTTGTTTTCCTTCCCACCAGAACTGGTAGTTGTATACGGCAGGGAATTCGGTACGTTTAGTTTCGTTGAAATTTTTTCGGCAGTTTTTAAATCTGGAACAAAAATGGATATTGCATATTAAAATTGGAAGACTGTTTCTAAAGTTTTTACTTAAAAATTATAGACTGCAATCCCGGGATCACACGGACCTATTTTAATTAGAGATTATGCTAATTCCCGATATATCTCCATTCCCGGGAACGGGAATGCACGTTTTGATTAGCTTTTTCATTTCTCGGGAATAGAGAAATTGATACTTGTATTCCCGGGAATCCCGGGAAAGCCGGGAATTTATTTAGAAGACGAAAAAAAGGCAAATAACCCTGATTTCCGAAAAATGTAAAAGTCTTTTTCGACATTTGTTTTAAAGTAGAGATTCCTCCCGAGATTTCCCGGGATCCCAAATTTTTTTTCCCGAAAAATTTACCGGGTAATTTTTTCTTAACTAGTCGGGAATTCTGCTTCCCGGGAATCGAATTTTTCTCATTTTCGAGAATTCCCGATTCCCGGGATCAACAAGTTTTTTCCAGGAAACGGGAATAATATCAATTTTATCAACTTTTTGACCATTTATCACATAAAATTTTCAATATTTTAGGAAAAAGTTATAAAAATCAGAAATTTATTTTCAAAATTTGCCTAAAACTTGCCCTTCAAACATAGGAAAATTTTTTTCTACATGGCTCCGCTTATTTCCGAACTTACTTCCCAAAATACGAAAATCAGGGTTACTTTCTTTTCTTTTCGCCTTCAAAATAAATTCTCGGTCTTCCCGGGGTTCCCGGGAATTTAAGTGTGTTAATTTCTCGATTCCCGGGAAATGAAAAGCTAACCAAAACGGAAATTTTCGTTCCCGGGATTAATATTTTTTTCAAACCCGGGAATTCCCGATTCCCGGGAATAAAAAATCGTCGGGAATTTGGAATCTCTATTTAAAGGGCACGTTTTAGACAAAAAAAAAGAAAGAAAAAAAACAGATTTTTATAAATTTTTCCTAAAATATTGAAAATTTGATGTGAATGATCAAAAAGTTGATATTATTCCCGTTCCCGGGAAAAAACTTCCAAGATGAGAAACGACAATTCCCGTCGATCTTAGGAATCGGGAATTCTCGAAGATGAGAAAAATTTCATTCCCGGGAAGTGAGATTCTTAAAAATTAAAAAAAAATGTTCCCGGGACATTTTTGCGGGAAAAAATTCCCGGGACCAATCTCTAACTTTAATATCAAGAATTTCGGAATTAAAAAGGAGAAAAACCCGGGACTTTGAATCCCGAAAATATAGGTAGAAGTTATTGGTCCAAAATTTGACAAAAAAAAAAAAAAAAACATGAAGGAAAAAAAAAAATTGAATCCAATTTTTTGTCAACACTAAGAAATAAGTAAAAATTGATGTCAGTTGGACTAATTGTGACCGTGCCCAGGAAAAGGTAGCTAGGTAGCTTAGGGTGAAAAAAATTCGATTTAGATTTTTCGACGAATTTTCGTTCTATAGTATTGGATCAGTCGAAATCCGTCAAAAATTTTTACAAACTCAAACTGTGCATTTCAAAGAAAGAAAACTCAAATTTTCCTTTACTTCCACGTGCGTTTGCTTTTTCATCGTCTGGAAAAGAAAAAGAATGACGGGGCCTAAACGCGAGAAAATAAGTGTGAAAAAAATGACAAGCTCAACGCCTGCATCGACTCGAACTAAAGACCTCCGGGGTATGATCCGGAAACACGCAACCGTTTTGAGCCACGAGGTTATTTTCAACCGTCTAGGTATCCTGTCTAGTCAAAAGACTATGTTATGACTCAGGTTTTTCGCCGGAGTCAAGTACGTTGTGTTATTTTAATTCCATTGAATTCAAAAAGTGAGAACAAGTAATCCCAAACTAAAAACAACTACATTAATTTAAACATTTTCTCTCCACAATCGAGGGTATTAATGACGATCTTTCAACTTCCTTTATACAACTTCTGAAGACAAAAAAAAAAAAAAAAAAAAAAAACTAAGAAAAAGCAGATATTCATTAATTATGCGTGCCAAGCATGGTATAATTATACCAAAACGAATGATCTTTTCTGTCAGCAACAATCACTTAACCCTTTACCATCCAGGTTCGAAAAAAAAATTCCAAACCCACTACACCCCGAAAAAAAAAAAAATCAATATGCATACACTAATAAGAAAAGAAAAAAAAAAGATTAAAAAAGACTGTCGTTAGATGACATGGAAATGTTAGGATTTCACCTGTATGTCAGCATAGTTACAACAGAACAAAGCGCAGATACAATGACACCGTTTGATTAACGACCTCCAAACGCTGAAACTGAAAATGATGCATTCGTAATACTAAAGTCGAACTTCTTGCTGGCTCAACGTTAACTTCTGACACGAAGGAACATCAAGAAGAAAAATGATTCGAATGCAAATTAAGCCGGGGGAACCATCTACTAACGATTATCCCCGGGTGGGGAGAATTATACGGAACTGATTTCAGTCAGCATCTCAAAAAGAGTATATAAGATGACAACTGGGTAAAACGAAGACGAAGAAACATCACCACCGATGATTGAGCAGGCGGTGGTAAAAATTTTTTGACAAACAGTAACACGAAAGAGAATTAATGAGTCTTGAGATAACGTCAACAAAACGCTTCATTTTCTAACTTTCATCCCCCTCGGCGTTTCCTCCTCCCCCTCCCTCCCCTTATTTTTCAATAAATACGCATCCTACCTACGAGGTAAGGTATACCTTTTAATGATCCCGGAGTTTTTTGAAGATTTCAACCCCAACAATAAAAATAATGTATTCCTTTTTTTTTTTTTTCTCGACCCTCAGTTCACTTCTCCCTTACTTTTTTACGACTGGTTTTTTTTTTTTTTTGCGAACTTTCCCGAAATTCGGATTTATTTCAATTCATAATCCCACCCTTGATGATATAAAAAAAGGAGGGTAACGAGATGTGCTCTGCTCCATTTTTTCCTAATTTGTGAAAGTCTCCGGATGTAATTACCCCTCGAGTTTCTGTATAGGAGAGTAATTTCTGGTTTTGTAAACGGTTCTCCTGCTATTATCTGGACAATCAGAAGGGTATTTTGTGGCTTATCGGGAAAAGATTATTCTCCTCCAATTTTTTTATCCAGGAAGGTCCTTTTTATGCCGGAAACACTCCTTGTTTTTTTTTTTTTTTTTATTCTTTTATATATCAAGAATTCATCAATCATCTTTCTACAGAATCTTTTGTAACAAGGGTCAGTTTCATGTGATAGGGTAACAATTCCCTCCCCCAAAGGGATAATCATTTCCAAAGAAAGTTTTTAAAAAACTGACAAAAGAATCAAGAGCATGTTCGATATGATTCACTTTTACGCAGAAAGAACAAAAAAAAAAAAAAAAAAAAAAAATTGTTTGGCGATATAGAATCTAGTAATTCCTATTTGTTTATTTTGACCTAAATTATCAGAAAGGGTCATCTCTTAATTGACTGATCTTGTTTTCTATATTTTTTTTAAAATGTAAGGTGAGTAGAGTCCATTAGAAAAAAAAAATATTACTTTTTGTTCTAAAAAACCAAGACCTTCATCGGCGCCATTTCACGATTTGACAAACATTACTGTTGTCAGGCTATTTACTTTAATGACGCACTGACTTATTGTGGATTGTGACCTTGAAAACGAAAGTAAATACGATCATTTTCAGTTTTAGATTAGAAAAAAAAAAGTTTTTCAGAACTACCTGACTACGGTTTTAAAGGAAAACCCGGCAATCAAATAATTAAACTGTTCGACGGGGCTATTTACTACCAAAACGTCGCATAATGGTTTGGTAATGCCCGTCTAAGGAACCATTTGTTCCGCGTCCTTATTTGATCCTTCCATCACAATGATTCCAATTTGAAATATGAGGTCAGACCAGGTCACCTGTTCCTTTTTTTTTTTTTTATTGTAAGCCTCCATAGCTATATGCGATCCTCCTATCTATAATATTCCTTTCATGGGTTATATAGTGTATTATTTTTTTTTCCTCCTTCATTTTTCACTTCTTTTGTCGTATATTGCATTGGAAACTGCTTTCTTTTTTTTTTTCAGTTGTTCATATATATAATCTCGTCGAATGGGATAATCATTTTCTTTACAGTAGAAATTTTTTTTCGGTACTGAAAACAGTTCAAGGGCAGTGTGGCCGTCAAGAAATACGTGGGAGTAAAATTGTGATGAAATCCTTTCTTTATTTTCTCGGCTAGTCAGCAAAAATCGTCTTAGAAAATAGGAAAGCAAATTTAACTGGTTGAACTTTAATGAGAAATTATAAGATTATAGGTCATTAACGGTGTTCGAAGTTCACCATTCATCCTGCCCATGACATTTCCGAAATAAGACTGTTCAGACGTGTTTTTTTTTTTAACTATTTTCTTTCAAAAGCGGGAGATCTCGAGTTCAGCCAGAGGTCCGAAGCTTTAAAATTTTGGCCAATTGATTTTTTTAAATATCCGAAATCGGCATCGGCATTAACCCGAGATTTCAGCCGGCCTACTGAGTTCAGCAGATATTAAAAGTTTCTAAGCGCCGGCTCCGAAATGGATCATCGGAGCAATATTATTACAATTGGAGCAATATTATTACAATATTATACATAGAGGCTCGTTAATAATAAAAGCAAATTTTTACGTAACAAAAGTTGTGAAGAATGTTAAGAGGAACATTCCAAAATTTTTTAAAAAATTATTGGCTTCCGTTTAAATTTTTGTTGGCTGAAAAATTTTTCTTCGAAAACTAAACAAAGTTGCGCCCATGTTTAAGTTGAAGGAGTTAATTGTCAATTAACTGTCAACAGATCAGCTAAGAATCTCGAATTCCGCTGTAAAACATCCCTAACCTGTCTCTGATTGGTCAAAAGCACAGCACTTTGACCTTTCGGGGCAAGAATGGTCAACAAAGAAACACTGACGGAAAAATTAATTGTCAACAGGTAGAGGTACCAATTGGGGCTGACAGAGCAGGATCAGGCAAGAAAGGGGGAAAAGCTACCAGATTTTAAAAAAAAAAATGTATTTATGTACCTCGGGAAGGAATCGCCTGTTTTTCTCCCGCTCGAGAAGTGAACATTTCGTTTTCCGTGTTATTCAACGTGCTGAGACGTAAAAAGTCTCTTCCATTCTAGTGCAGTAATTTACTATTTCCTTTCCTTGGTGCGCTTTTAGATTGGGTCGAATTGCCTACAACTGGAGGACCAGGCAAATCAGGCTACGTCCTGAAACGCCCCCTTGGTCCTAAAAAATTAGAAGGAAGGTAATATAACGTCCTGGACAGTCACTGGTATCGTAAAAAAAAAATCTACTCTAATCTTGTAAACCACACGCTAAGTAAATAAAATAAATAAATTTAAAACTTTAACGCCAAATTGTGGGTGTCAGTCCATTGTTAGAAGTGGATTGTGAATACAATCCTTTAAAAAAAAAAAAAAAATGCCCAAATAAAAAAAATTACCTTTTGTCAATTTTTTCCCCCTTCCAATTTTTTTTTTGACAATAATAAACGCTATCACACCTATTTAAGGTCTGTAAAAAAAGAAGCCGTATCAGTGCTTTCAAATCAATAACAATAAAAACCCTAAACTAATTCGAATCTATAACTGGCCCTTATCTAACATCTACATCTTTAAACCTTCACCTTTCCTGCCACTTATCACACCTACGCTCGTATCGCATGTATATTCCGATGACCGATTCATATATCATCATTAATGCACTTTTTCTTTCACGCTTAACAAAACGTATACATAGAAGGTAAGAAAAAAAAATAGAAAAAAAAAAAAAAGAAGAAAAATTAAGACAATCGATGCTTGTAAACAAAAGAGGTCTTGAAACGATAAACAAACATTATGGAACCAGGAGGCTGGAGAGTTAAATTGAAATCATTTAAACAATAGAATCCTAGATTGTTGTTGACGCATTGTTCATTAAAGTCTGCATGCCATCTTACCCCTGCCCCGTGGCTCCTGGTATTATTATATATCTTTTGTTTCAAACATTCGTATTGTCATGGTGAACTACTTCTAGGATTGCCGGGAATAATTATCAAACGTCAACGTCAAGAGTCACTTTACCTTACTCTTGGGGATATTAATCGATCTGTCCGAAACATGTTTCCCTATCGACAATGGACAGTATCCGCAAAAAGAAAGAATTAAAAAAAAAAAAAAAAAAAAAAAAAAAAAAAAAAAAAGAAGAAAAGACCGGAAACGGATTTGAAAACGATATTAATCCTGTGAATCATATCAATTACATCGGATCAGGTGAAAATTTTTTAACGATGAATATCGCTGTCGCCGGGTTTGACCTCAGGGCTTGAGGTCACATTTGACGATATTTTCTACGTAATCGAGGAAAGATTTTTCCAAGGTGATTTATTGTTTTGTGACGTCATCATATTGGCGATGACCAATACTATGACCTAGTTTTCTATTGTTTTTTTTTTTTTTTTTTTTCGTTAAAATTAGGGAGATCGTGTAGGGTATTGACATTGAACTGAAGTATCTTTTTTTTTTCCTCTCTCCCTATATGGATTCGTTTGAATCTGGGAATCATGTTTATTTTTCGACTTAGGTTCGGGTTATGACAACAATGTAATGTATAATCTTCCATCAAAGCGTTTAAAAAATTATCCCTATGGCTACGCCTGGGTTAAGAGCACTTGAAAGTATATTTGGGATTTAGTTTTCATAATTTTTATCAGAGAGAGATCCCCTTTTTTTTTCCTTTCTAAAAATCAAAATGGGGCTTTTTGACCGTTTTTTTTTTCTTTCCTATTTTGTTGTTGACTTTTTCAAAATCCCAGGTATAAAAGCTGTCCGTACGGATTGAAAGGAAAAAAAAAAAAAAAAAAAAAAAAGGACTGGGACGCAAAGCAATCAATTTCTTTCTTTTTCTTTTTATTCTTTTCTTCAATCCCTTTAAAAGATAAAATCAATTTTAATTTTTTTTTAACTTTTTCACAGGGAAAATGGAAACACTTGAGAAAATTCCCAATTAAATTTGACAAATGGGCGTTTTAGAGAAAAATTTTGATTCGAATTAGAAACTGACACTTAAGAAAAAAGATGTTAATAATAATTTCGATTCGAGAAAAAAATGAGTATATTTTAGGTCTTTTAGCGCAACACAAGTATATAGTCCTGGTTCCAACTCAATGTAGAGCCTTCAAATTTCGAGTTCGGAAAAATGTGAAAAAAATTTCTCAAATCTCGGGAATTCCGAGAATTGTCAGGAAAATCCAGGAAAAAGAGAAGAAACATTTTCGGGATATTAAGCTCAAGCCCAAGATATCTAGATTAGGGTGGTTCGAAAATCAACCTTTTTGGAATTT
Organism: Liposcelis bostrychophila; assembly: GCA_037577465.1. Lineage (NCBI taxonomy): Eukaryota > Metazoa > Arthropoda > Insecta > Psocodea > Liposcelididae > Liposcelis > Liposcelis bostrychophila. Next base: position 14,130,077 of record CM075210.1, read on the forward strand.
GATAAACTCCTATATTGGGAATAGTCTCTCTATAGGTAGAAAATATCAGCCTTCAATTTTTTGGCTTTTTGATCGGCATCTTGAAGGGACGCATTGACCTTGAAATTTTCAAAAAACTCAAAGGCCAAAAATGAAAATGTTTTTTGGCACAAAAGACCATTGATTCTGATAGGAAATTTTTCGTAAATTACGAATTTGAAGTAAAGGTCTACACGGGTCGGAAAATACCTGTCCGAACCCGACCCGAATTAAGATTTCAAGAACCGAACCCGACTCAAACCCGACCATACCCGAAACTGATAACCGACCCGACTCGAAATGAAAAAATTTGAACCCGAACCCACGGTTCGGGACGGGATTCGGGTTCCAACCCCAACTGAAACCCAAAACTTCTTACAGTTAAAAAAATTAAAAAGCTTTTAAAAAAAATTCAAACATTAAAACTTTAATAAAAAACTTTAATTAAAAAATTAAAATTTACTTTAATAATAATTTAATGAAATAACATAAAATAAGATAAAATAATAAAATGAAATAAAACTAAATTAAATTTAAAAAAATAAAATAAAATGAAAAGTCGTGTCTCCATTAGCGATTTATCCGTGTCTCCATTAGCGGATTATCCGACCACCGGAAGTATTGTACTTTCGAACACTAGGAAAAAACTCGAACTTGAAAATAACAATGGCGTATTCGGTATTTTGTTTTTGTTTATGATTTTTGCGTGCGGGATATTTTTTGCGTAGAATCTTCGGATTTGGAACAATAAATCTCTTTCTTTAATATCCCGCACGCAAAAAATAAAAACAAAATAACGAATACGCCATTTTTATTTTAAAGTTCGAGTTTTTTTCTAGTGTTCGAAAGTAGAGTACTTCCGGTAGTCGGATAATCCGATCATCGGATAAATCGCTAATGGAGACACGACTAAATAAAATGAAATAAAATAAAATAAAATTTAAAAAAATAAAATAAAATAAAACTAAATTAAATTTAAAAAAATAAAATAAATTGAAACAAAAAGAAATAAAATAAGATAAAATAATAAAATGAAATAAAACTAAATTAAATTTAAAAAAATAAAATAAAATAAAATGAAACAAAACAAAATAAAGTTTAAAAAAATCAAATAAAATAAGAGAAATCTCCAACTCGAACTCGAGTTCATAATTTATTTTCAACCCGAACCCGGCCCGAACCGGACCAAACGAAACTCAAACTTGACGAGAATCCGATCTCGAATTACATTTTTAACTCAAGCCCGACCCGAACCCGACCCGAAAACCGAACCCGAACCCGAGCTCGACCCGTGCATACATTTAATTTGAAGTCGAAAATTAGTTTTGTTGCATGGTTTTTTCGCTAAAGGCTGGATTTAAAAACTCTTAAAGTTAAAAGTTATCGCTTTTTGCCTATGGCTTAAAAAGAGTGCATCAAAACTAATTTTGGACTTCAAATTCGTAATCTAGGCCAAATTTCCGATAGGAATCGATGGTCTTTTATGCCAAAAAAAATTTTTCATTTTCGGCCCTAGCATGAGCTTTTTGGAAATTTCAAGGCCAATGAGACACCTCAAGATGTAACAATCCTGTTACATTTTTTTTCTTTCTTTTCTTGTTTGTTTACGCTTTTTTTTCTCTCATCGTCGACGAGAGGAAACGCCACATATTCGACCTCTGTCAAAGTCAGCTACGGGGACTTTGCTTTTTTTATTTTCTTCATTTTTTTCGCCTCCCGTCGACGAGACGAAATGCCATTTATTTGACCTCTGTCAAAGTTAAATGTGCATTTCGTCCCAGCCTCATGGATATATAAACCCGGGAATAAAGCCAGAAAAGTTAGTTATTATCGGCTATTCCAAGTGATTGGATTTCAGACTTTCTCGGGATATCCACAGGCTTTTGGGAACCGATCTTACGAGACTTTAGCTAACGGACTCATATGTTATATATATTATTTGTGAGTTAGATTTACTTCTATATCTATTTACTTTATATTTTGACTACTTAAATAAACATTGTACTCGAACTCTACCTTCGTCTGTTCTTTTGAACTCTATTTTTTTTTTTTTTTTTTTCTTTGCCATTTTTGTTACAAAGATGCTGTTGAAAAAATCTGAAAAAAATTCAGGGTTGATACTCTACCTACAAACTTTTACCGATATAGGAGTTTTGAAATTCCAGAAAAGTTGATTTTTGAACCACCCTAATCCAGATTAGCTCAAGACCTAATTTCTAAGGCCTTGGCCCCCTCATTTCCCAGTTCCCGTTTGAAAAAAGAACTCTGGATCTGCCGATGTTTGGATCAAAATAATTTTTTTTTTTTTTTTTAATGCTTTGTCAAAACACTAGTCACACGTCATGACACCGCCGTTGACGACATTGGTAGCAATGGCTTTGAGTTATGTCAGACGACAATATTTCAAAAATTTTCACTGCCCAATTCAGTAGCTAAAGGTTTTACTGCTGGAAAAAATTTTGAAAATAAAATAAATAGATTGATTAAAAACCTACTTATTATCACCTTCTTTGTCAAACAAATTTCATTTTTTTAAAATCAACTTTTCTCTTATTTTTGAATCTCCAACTGTTATCTCAACTGTCACTCAACGGTTAAAGTGAACAACATTCACGACGAAGGAAGTCTAGATAATTTTTTTTTTTCAAACGTATATCTTCATCCCTAGGGAGGATATTACAAAACTCACAATCATGTTAACGGCTGCGAAAGAGGAGGAAAAGCATCAAAACTGTTACGGAAAACTTTTATTTTTTTTTATCTGGAAAAGCGCGCGCCATCTTCACGAAATGAACGCTCGATTTTTTTTTCTTTTTTTTTTATTATTTTTATTTGCACTTCCTCGTATGAATATTTTATAGTTATCCTTTTGTTATTTTATTATATCAAAAGTTATTTTATCAGGAATTCACGTTCAGTTTTTATTACTTGGGAAAAAAAAAATTATACTCGAACGAAATGAATTAGATATTTAATAGGGCTTTTTTCTCTTTTTTTTTTTACTGCGCTAAATCCGGTAATATCCCAACGGTCTTTTTTTTTCTCTCCTTTGGGATGCCCGCCCTTTTTTTGTCTTTTTTTTTCTTTACTAATCGATATTGAAAATCACTCGATATGTGAAATGGAGTTGAAGACTTCCATCTTCATTTCCATACCAGACGAATATTAATTAACGTTTATATAAAGTTAAAGCAAACAGTTCAAAAAAAAAAAAGTTTCCCGGTGGAGTGTTTGAAAAAAAAAAATTGAAAAGGATTTTTTTGTCGTCGTAAGAAAAGGCAAAAAAAAAGGGGGATTTGCATAAAATGAACGGGGTTCGGTTTCGGTCTGTGTCATTCTACCCGGGGAATCGATACATCTTTTACGGTTTAACTTAGATCACATTAAACCTAATCAATCATGTTTAATCGCACCGAGTTTTGTTAATCTCGTTCACAACCATAAACGAGCTGGTAATTGCTTATTTACATACTATTCTCTATTTCCTTATCTCGGTATGCTTGTCATTTTCATAACCTCATTAAAAAGGATCCTTTTTTTTTTTTTTTTTTTTTTTTTTTTTTTTGTGAATGGTGCGTATGCGTATATGTGTATGCTTGCCGTTTGTTATTAAAAAAATTTACATTTAAAACTGTTAATGTGAATCGATTTATTTTGGTTATTTTTATTTTCATTGCCTGGGAGACAAGCATTATTAATAATTTGAAATGCTTGTTTTGTAAAGAACAAAAAGAATAATCTGTCACAATTTTTTTAACATTTAGCCGTTTATCGACGTTTTTTTTTTTTTTTTTTTTTTTTCTTCTTTATTATAATAAGAAATTGAATAATTATAATGGTAAGTAATTAGATTGTTTTGTTAGAAGATTAACAAAATGTAAATGAATTGAAATCGTGTGAACTCGCTCAAGTGCAACTCGATTTATCAACAATTGGACACTCGACTCGTTGAGTGATTTTTTTTTTTTAGCGTATAGGTATAAATAGGTACGTAGGTTGAATTATTTTATATTAATTTTATTTTACGTTTGACTTTAACCCCTTTGAGAAGGCAGTTGGTGTCTTCGTTTGTTTTTTTCATTTGTTTATGTATGATTATCTCAACAGGTGGTTTTCATGGGAAAAAGGCTGTTGATTAATGAAAATATAAATTTTGACTGTTTTTAACCGGAACTTTCCAGCAATTATAAGTTTCGGAATAATTTTAATAAAGTGTCATATTAATCAGAACGCAGGGCATATGGTTAAATCGTATCCTTTTCATTACAAAAAAAAAAAAAAAAAAAAAAAAAAAATAGTGATGCAGTTGTCAAAAGAAGAAAATGTAAGCAATAATTTCGAAATTTGTTATCACTGCTAAATCAAGTCACTATTGCAAAAAATCATGCTTCAGATCTGACCCTTACACCGAAATCAGCTATCCATACTATTTTTGTTATTTAAACGAAGGGCGAGGGTGAAATTTTAGGATCAAATTTTAGAAGGGTGAAATTTTAGGATCTAGCGGCATGAAATTAGCTGTCCATACTATCTTTGTCATAAACGAAGGGCGAGGGTGAAATCTTAGGATCGAATCGCGAAGCGCTCAGAAGCAATAAAAAAAAAAACGGAAACATTCAACGAAACTTAAAAGGCGAAAGGTTACAACAATTAACAGTATTTAAGTTAAATAAGAATCCGAAAAAACGAAAAAGTTTAGAAGTGCCCACTCCACGTCACTTTATTTTCCTCCTGTCAATATTAATTCTAATTTTGAGTTTTAAGTAAAACTACAACCACCTGTACGGATGACGTATTTTATTTTTTCTCCGAAAAATTTTCGAGTTTTCTGTAACGATCCTTTTACTTTTTTTTTCCTTCCTTTTTTTTCTATCTTCATCAACAAGACAAAATGCCTCGACTTTGACCTCTATCAAAGTCAAATACGGGGACTTTGCTGAAATCACCAAAGTCCTCATATTCGACCGCTGTCAAATATGGTGCATTTCGTCCCAGCCTCACGGGTATATAAACCGGGGAATAAGGTCTGAAAAGTTAGTTCTTTACGAATATTCCTAGTGCTATGTTTTCAAGGCTTTTCCTAGGATATCTAAAGGCTGCTGGATTTGACTCCGACTCGCGAGAACCTGTCGTTTGAAACACTGATTTTTGGGACTTTACCTACATATTCTTATATTATTTATCATATGTGAGTTTTTTACGATTTTTGTTTTTTCGCTTGTAGGGCGGGTCGAAAAACGCGAATTTTTGAATTTGAAAACGCCTGATACGGGAATCGATGCCTTTTTATAATAGTATTAACCCTAATTTTTTTTCTAATTTTTTAAACGACATTTTGAGGTGCCGCAATGGCCTTGAAATTTCCAAAACACCCTTCTGAGGACCAAAAATGAAAAATTTTTTTTCGCATAAAAGACAGTCGTTTCCTATCGGAAATTTTGCGTAGATTACGAATTTAAAGTCCAAAAATTGTTTTTGGTGCACATTTTTTGAGCCACATGCCGGATTCCAAAATTCTGAAAATCTTGTTATGGCTTTCTGTCTGTGGCTCAAAAACCGTGTACCAAAAACAATTTTTGACCTCAAATTCGTAATCTATGGAAAATTTCCGATAGGAAACGACGGTTTTTTATGCGAAAAAATGTTTTTTCATTTTTGGTCCTCAAATGGGCTTTTTGGAAATTTCAAGGCCACTGCGGCACCTCAAAATGTCGTTTAAAAAATCTGAAAAAAAAATTAGGGTTAATAGTATTATAAAAAGGCATCGATTCCCATATCAGGCGTTTTCAAATTCAAAAATTCGAGTTTTTCTACCTATTTACTATATAACAGTCTCATTAACCTTCCCACCCCCCATCTTTTATTTCCTTCAATTTTTTTTTTTTTTTTTTTTTTTTTTTTTCTTGATCAGCTGTAAAATGCTGAAGTACGTTTTTTTTTTTTTAAATTTTCATCTTACCTTAGATGAAGATATTACTGTGTTCCATACTTCCATCCCCTCTGAATCCCAAAGTGAAGGAAAACAGATTCCAACCAGTGCCAGATAATATTCCTGCATCGAAAATCGGCAGTGTCTGGAGCCACCTCTCGTTCCCCAACATGTAACTGAAAGGAGAAAAAAAAATATTAGGAATCAATGTTTTTAACAATTTTATATCAAAAACGCAGGTTCGAAACGAAAAGTATGATCACCCCTTAAACGAACTGTTAAGCTATCATAGAAGTTATGTTTGTATTACCTATTTTTTCCCCCCTTGAACAATGACGCATCCCGGCATCCGTGGCTTGGCATGGTGTACAGTACAGCCACCCCTATTTCCTTGACTATACGATGCAACACTTCGATATTTCTCACAGTGTCGGTCCACTGGATATTCCAAGCATGCGCTGGACGATATATACATCTCAAATGCATCGAGTTTTTCCTTTCCGCGCTGTGATTAGCGTCCAGCTCTCAAGTGGTAAATCGTTTCCTCGATGGTATTCCCTTGTGGAAGCAAAAGGGTAAAAACAATCTGAAAAGGTTTTTAAAACGAAAATATAGTTATTTTTTACATCTCTATTTTTCAAGGATAATGTCCATAACCAAATTATACAACTTGTAATATATAAGTTGTATTCTTATGGGATTTAGTACCTAGATCTTAGTCTTCCGCTGACATGGATCTGTCGCCGCCTTGGCGACACTCCTTATGAATAGGTCTCCTCGCAACGTTTTCACTCCTGGGTATCGAACCTTTTTTTCACCCAGACGTCTGAGGCGTAGCCATATGCATAAAGTAAACAAAAGCAAATGTTTTCCGCTTATTCATCCTCGGCGGTGAAGATGCACGCTTCATAATGAATAGCATATAATTAAGTTTTCTCTTCTGAAAAAAGGCCGGAGTAAGTATTCCTGGAAATAAAAATAAAAAAAACATCATTTAGCCATTTTCCAATAAATATGAATAAAGGAAAAAAAAATATTAATTTAAAATGTATTCGTTGGAATCGGACTCGATTTTAAAAGTAAAGCCGAATTCGGAATTCCGGGAAAACCAAAATTCAAGGTGCCGGATGGTAAATTGCATTTAATTAATTCCCTTTCCTACCGTCGCCAGTTTTTTTTTTTTTTTTTTTTTTTTTTAATGTCATATTGTAGATAGTGAAAATTTCTGCATTAATCTAAAATTCGAACAGAATATCGAAAGCGAAGCTCTACTATTTTCCGGCATCCATCAAAAAGTTAAAGATTTAATTGCTTTAAAGCCAATGAAAAAAATTCGACAATTCCAGCTAAATCATACGCAAAAATAATGTAAAGAACAATTTTTAAAAAAAACTGGTAACATCCAGAATCTTTAATAAATTAGACCCTTCTTATTTTTGATTAAAACGTGGCTAGCACATTAATCGTAAGGAACCCAACGCCTTAGGGTGCAATACGCCACCTCATCTAAAACCATCAAAATTAGGTCATTGTGTTTGTTCATGTTTCCAATCACGACCACGTGATCGTGTTCGATGAATAGATCTTATTTTTTTTTCTTCTCTCCTTGTTGTTTATTACACACACACGATAAGGGCTTCATTGTTTTGGTGCCGCGATGTCTGTCCGCACAAACGCATATAACCTTCAGGTAAATAAATCCCACAATAGGAGACCTTGAACGAGGATTTCATTTTATCTCGAAAAACGAAACTTTTTTTTTTTTTTTTTCCTGCGTGTTTCATTAACATCAGCAATTATCTTTTTACCACACTCCTAAATTTTCGTAGGAAAAAAAAGGGACCTTCCCCCCGATGACAACGATTTTGTTAAAGTGCCAATCGAGAATGAAAAATGATCGAGTTTTACGACAACAGGACAGCGCGTATAAAAATTATTTGTTGGGAAAAAAATAAATCAATCAAATTAGAGTTTTATTTTATTTGTGTTATAAAAAAAAAAAAAAAAAAAAAAAGTAACATAAAATCGGTTTTAATTTAGTGTGTTAACGACCCCTTTTAAAAAAGCCAGGGGTCCCCCCTCTGTTTCACAGTTCGTATAAACTGCATCGAAATGCAATACATCGTTTACGACAGGAATTAAAAATGCAATCACCTGCTGCACTCCACACGTTTTTCCCCGTGTTTTTTAATTGTCCAATTTTTTTTTTTCTGAGTCATGTTCATTAGGTAAGTGGTGTAGGTGGTTTTTTTTTATCAGCGGACGAGTCTAATGTAATAAAGCTTTCCGATCTGATGGGGTAGATATTCCCTAAAAGAGCAATTTCAAAAAAAAAAAAAAAAAACTTTTTTTTCTTTAATTTTTTAAAATCTTTACAATTTTATTTTTTTACGCATATTCCCAGTACGCACCTAAATCTTTGAAAAAGATAAAAAATTCATTGCGGATAAAGTACTCTGAAGCATATAAAAAATATCTGAATATTAATCTAATAGAAATTTAAAAAAAAAAAAAAGGAGACAAAAAACTTTTTTTTCCTTGACGAATGAGATGAGCGAATGAATGCTCCATCAGCAAAACTCCTCAGGGAGATCCGTGAAAAATATCGACGGCATCGCTTTTTATTCAAGGGGATTATTTCATCGTCGTTCGTCGTTACTGTAATCGTTCGAGTCGGAATAAAAAAAAAAAAATCCTTTACGGAAAATTTTTTTTCCTCCCATATCCCGTACGTCAGAATTAGATACGGTGGCGTCGAATTAAAAAAACCGATTTAACCGGGAAAAGCTTAATTACCCCCTTTTTTACATATTAAAAAAAAAAAAAATTCGATTGATTTTACGATCAGATTGTACTTAATATTTTCGGTTAGGTTTTGTTTCGTTTTTTTTTATTACTTTTTTTTGTCTTTTTATTTTTTTTTTTATAGATTTTTTTGCGTGAGTTTGGATTGTAGTTTTAACATCTGTTAATTGTAAAAACCACACGGATTAAACAGTTTCGAGATTAATTATTTATTATTGTCATAATTTTTTCTTCGACTTTAATCATTATCTTTTATTGTACGAAAAGATACTAATTAAATATTTATGCAAAATATTTTTTTTCTTTCATAAAAATCTAAACATACATACGACTTTTTTTTTTAATACTTCGAATTAATCATTGTAACAAGGTAAAAATTTTTTCTTATCTTTTTTTTTTTTTTTTTTTTTTGGTTACACATATACCATAGAAAACGATTGACATTGAATCGACGAAAGATATTTATCAGAGACAGTATTTTAATTATGTAATCATCATTTTGGGGCTGCTTTATGCAAGGGGGTTAGAGCTCCTCAGTCAGCAATACAGATTTCAGTTTCATAATCATAAAAGAACACCAGCAAATTCGGCGTGCTAATTGCAAACTCCCCACGGTACTGAAAAAATTTGCGTTGAATGGATAACGATTTCTATATATTAGAGGTCAAGTGACTTATTGATGGCTCAACGCCATAAGAAATACATGGTGATGAGTCATCAATAAGTCTTTTGACCTCTGACATAGGGATTTTGTTTTGAAAAATTGGTTACCTCAACTCATATTTCAGGCTATTCCTCTGATCCCTAAGGAAAATATTCTGGATCACATCCCCATTAAACATAATTCTGGCTGAAGAAAACAAAACTTACTTATATCCATACCTATGCATCTGATTTTAACGATAAGACTTTCATTTTAATTTGTAGTGAGAAAGTCTGTCATCAAAATTATGCAATAACTGTACTTAACAGAATCATCATAGATTGGATTACAACAATGATTTTAATAACTTACAAAAAAAGAACAACAATAAAGAACATATCCCTCTTCTAAATCATTTGATTCTGTTTGATAAAACATTAGGTTACTGAATAGTAGGAGTATCAGGTGCCCTCCTTAAATGCAACTAAAAATAAACCTATAATCTCTTGTTTCCCTTAAAATTTCTATTTTCAGAGATTTGATATAACCTATGGTGAAGATTCTAAGTTTTCAAACAACTGAAGAATTTTCCTTGCCTGACAAAGATTTAATAAGGAGCTATATTTCACAACAAAGAAATACGACAGTACACTACAAAAGCCAAGTGTCAGAAAAAATTGGACATATCAGGTCTCCGTAAAAATTCATTTGAAAGGCATTGTTGAAGTTAGCTTGATAGTTCCATTTCAAACTTCACAAAAGAAAGAAAGCTAACCAAAAAGACTTCCTCCCTCTGGTTTTGATCAAAAATAAAATAAGTAGACCACTGCATGCAAGAGCTCTTGGTGCTCTTGCAATTTAACCGTGTACTTCTTAAAACGTTGATGCTTATTTCACTTTACATGGTACATGTTTTCTTTACTTTCAATTTTCCGGCATTCTGCCATTTTAAATCCGGCAATAATTAAAAATATAACAAGCTATACTTCCATTGCAACAATAGATTTATGATCACGAGCATTACCCTTGTCGTAACGAAAATACCGGCTTTAACACACCGTTAACATAAAATAAAACTTACATGTTTAGGAAGCTCTATCTTTAAAACAGTTTCACGCGGATTACTAGCATCACTTTCCTCATTTTTGAAGAAATTTATAACCGTATCACAACGAAAATCGAATGAACATCTTCCATTAAGACCGCCAATCAATTGTTTTCTGTTCAGAATGTGTTTAGAGACCCTACGAGCAAGGCCTACAAATATATCAAAGTTTCCACTGCCGTGTTCGAATTCGAACTCATAAGCTAACAATGTGGTCAAAATATGGCGTCTAAAAAAAAGAAATACAGTTGACCACCGCCTTGATTGACGGGGTCCAAGGATTATTACGCCTGCCATCTTTAATTAGTTTTTATTCGACCGTGGGACAGAATCGCGAAAAATATTCTTAATTTTTATTCTAGTGATCCGTATTGTGACATTGTTAGTTTAAATATACATGCATCCGAAAGTACAGGGAACGATGAATTGCAATTTAATCCAATGAAAACCGTTTTTGAATCAGCCTTATCGTGTTATCGTAAAAATCCGGGTCCGCGTTATTTCGGAAGGCTGTTGGAAATTAGTTTCGTTTCGTGTTCAAGATGTGTGAATAAGGTACATAATTCCGGGACAGGCCTATTGTTTTCAAATTAAAATCAGAGGCATTATAAGATGGAGTGTGCTACAGAGATAGGATGGAGAAAAATTAAAATTTAGATCCTCGGTAAGTTTAACCATTTTAGGTTATATTACGCGGCTTTATTAATTCCCTTAATTCCATCTTTAAGGATATGAGTCACGTGATTGGTTTGATATTATTTTAATGTTGACGAAACCCTTTGATTCGTTTGAAGAAATTGGACATTTCGGTCATTTGGGTTTAAGTACAGGTATAACCTTTAGTCCCTATGCAAGGTCATCATTTGATTATGAATAGAAAATTTTTAATTAAAAAAAAATATTAATCTTGCTATCAGTGCTTTTTTACCAGTAATTCTGCACTTTATGTTGATTATCAATGATGAATTAGCCTCAATGTCTATTTTTCTTCATAATTGGAAGATTGTGCAAAAAATCTGGAGTCCTGTAGCATTTAACTTGCATTGAAAATTGATTACTGTGTTTTAGGGAAATTGGACTAGTTACAGATTCAAAATTTCTTGGACAGGACACTTGGTTGAGAGAATAATTGTGATTGGCTGACTATGCTCCTTAATTAAGGTGTGATGCATTAGTGCAAGAATGGGTCTGTAATACAATAAAATGATGTTAGCAGAAAAAAATTAACTCTAACAGCAGCTTATTGGTGCAGAGAATTTTAAATCAATCAGTACCTGATGAATTTGGTGTATTATAAATCAGGCAGTAGCTAATAGATACTGAGTACTTGCAACGAAGAATGATCTGTTTGGTAATTTTCAGCGTTAGGATCAGAAGCCACTTTTATAACTAAGCTAATTAATTATTTTACTTTGGGATTCTGAATGAACGAAAGAAAATACTGTGAATAATCTTAATAAAGGATGATCATTGCTCTTTCCCCCTTTCACTGCCAAAATGATTGAAGTAAATTTCTGCTATAAGCTAAATATGGAAATTACTAGAGCATAAGTTCTTGGTATAACTTATTCAAAGTATATGTAAAATTGTGTCAGTTATCCAGTTTAATTAATTCAATTTTTCGATCTGAAAAAAGTTTGGCATACGATTAACTTCTGAAGAATAAAAGTGGATACCATTTATCCAGCGATACTTATAATAACTACGTCAAACCTATTGAAAATTTCGTAAATAAATAAAATTTTATTACCAGAAAAATTAATATTCCATATTATCGTTTTTATTTTTTTACCAATCAAAATCGTCAGTCGTCACTTCCATCTGTCATTCAAAATTTTCTCAAGTCGTTAAAAAAAAAAAGAAAATAACCGAATACTTTTAAACAACATATAAACTTTTACCTCTATAAAAACTCCGTTCAAAAGGCGAGAATAAAATATCCCTACTTACGCAGTATGATTCATGAATAAAATCAAGCTAAAAGCGATATTATTACAATAATTATTGTCACCGTAATAAAAATTGGTCAGATAAAAATAAACGCAATAAATATATCTGTCAACGGGTTTCTCTTCACCTTACATTAGATTTATTGTCTCACACGACTGTTCATAGGATTAATGTTGGTATAAACTTCCAGTTTTATAATCTTTATAATCTTATAAACTGATGAGCGATTTTTATGTGTTCGCATCATGGGAAAGCATCCGTCAGTTAAAAACATAAAAATCGATGACATCATTCATTCAAGAGTCGTAATGAAACAAAGAGGTTTTTTTTTTTTTTTCAGTTAAAGGTGATTTTCAATCCGTGGGATTGATGACATTCACATCCACGGATATGGTTCTGAATTAATAACCTCGTAAAAACTTTTCACAATTGAAAAAAAAAAGATTATCGAAGAATTTTTATTTTATTATCCCTATTTTTTAATCAATAATTTATATTTTTTTAAAAAAATGAAAAAGTATAGCGACTTTTTTTGCTGTAAAACGTAAGTCAAAAATCCTAATTATAATTTAATAGTTTGAAAACGGATTATGGAATAAATCGTCCAAAAGAAAACAAGTAAAACACCAGTTCACGATTGGCAACGCATAATTTTCCATTCAAATCAGCAAAATGTTGTTACTTAAAATGTCATGAATCGGCACTTTTTTCTATCTCAACACAATCGAACATGCATGTAAGGCAGAAACCATTACTCTGATGATTCACCTACTTCAATAACGGGCAACCACCTGTTCCTACCGTTGGAGCAAATAATGAAAAAAAATTATTTCCGAAAATGCATGCAAAAAAAAAAAAAATCCAACCTTTTGAGGCACTTAACTAATTAAAAGAGTTTAATCCCTTTTCGTCGTTGTTACAAATTTCATTTTCCTGCGAAAAGAGTTAGGAAAAAAAAATGAAAAGAGGAAGGGGGAAAAAAAAAAAAGAATATCGGTTTACCTCAAATTAATTTCAAGAGTAGCCCCCCTGTTTTTTTCTTCTCCGCGTGCGGATTTTTCCCCCTTTTTTTTCCGTGTCCTGGAAATGACGGTCTAGACTTTTTAAATCTCAAGGGAATTCCTAACCGAAATTTATTTTATAATGACTGAGAAGTTTATCCATTTAGGAGATCATGCACACTTCGATTTTCCCTTCATAAAAATAATTGAGTGGGAATGTTTGATTTAATAAAAATTGGGACTATAAAAATAGAGAAATCGTGTATGTCAGATATTGGGGGTTGTTGGTTCTTGATCGGCTGTAAAAGCTCATCTCAAAGGAGAAGGGTCGATGACCCGGGTTTTGGGGTCCCCTGTTATATCCGGTTATGGTTCGTAACAAGGGGCTTCCCGTAAACCCAGGTATTCACTATATAATGTGGTCGTACTCCTAGTAAAGTTTCATTCCTGTTCAAACATGCTGTCACGTTCGTTTGGTTTTAATCAGACCGGGGGCCTAAAAGCACGAGTATTTATAGGACAAAAAAGTAAGAAAAATAAAATAGGGGTCGTCCGTAAATTAAGTGAAGCAAAAAGGTTCAAAGATAGCTAAGAGAATTTTTTAAGTAAGTAACTGGGTGACTTTGGGCTTCTAGTGAAACAAATTTTGAAGCACTAAGTGCCGAAAAATGGCATCGATAAAACCAATCGGCAATTTAAAAAAAATATATTTTAAAGGAGGAAAAGCTTTAACTAAATAAAATGTAGTTAAAATTTTTATTGTAAAACAATAGGGTGCAAATTCACTATGGAATGTTGGTTTAACAAGTTGGTACAACATTCCATAGTGAATTTGCACCCTAGGAGTAAATTCTGCAATAATCGATTCTTTCGCTTGTCAAACATGTTGGTACAACAAGTTCGTCCAACATTCCAATAAGTTGGTATAACATAATTGTCCAACTTGTTGCACCAACATGTTTGACAAACGAAGGAATCGACTATTGCAGAATTTACTCCTACTCCAAAATTAGTGTAAAATGGGGGTCCAACAAGTTTCATAGTTCCAACATTCATAGTTCTCAACATTCCATAGTTAATTTGCACTTATACAAATTTTTAAAAAATTTTCCCGGAAAAGCATTAAATTTGAATTGACCGGGGGTAGTTGCTCTCCAAAAATTTTAAAATAAAAATTAATTGGCACCCAGTCGAAAATAATCCTTAAGGAGGTTCTACTGGTAATTTGAGATTCTTAGCTGATCGTTGTCCTGCAACTTAAACATAGGCGAAACTTTGTTAATTTTTGAAGAAACGTTTTTCCGCCTGCAAAAATTTAATTAAAATCGAATAATTTTTTTAAAATTACCGGAATATTCCTCTAAACATTCTCCAAAACTTTTGTTACATGAAATTTTGATCTCTTTATCATTTATGGTGTTTTTTTGTGAGATATTTTCTCAAAAAAAAAAGTCCAATGTTGAAGTGAAACGTCTTATCGGGGGGGGAGATGAAGTGAAGTTCGTGACGTCATCAACGAATATTTTAATTATTTAAGTTAAAATTTAAAAAGTGACCCAGAAAAGTATGGCCTTTTTAAAAGTGGTTAAGAAAATTATCACTCAAAAAGCACCATAAAATAACAACTGTTTCACTTTTTTTTAAATTTTTTTAAAAATTGGGCTTAATGAAAAAAATGCAACATTTTATTTTTTTAATAGTAAGCAAAAAACTTTTTAAAAAATTGTTAAGAAAAGTATCGCTTGAAAAGCACCACTAAATAACAGTAATTAACATCACTTTTCTTTGAAATATTTTTTAAAATCGGAAGAAAATGCAAGATTTTTTAATTTTGTTGGGTTGCTAGATTTTTGTAAAAATTCAAAAAGAGCCTGACGAATATTTTAATTATTTAATTTAAAATTCAAAAGGTGACTAAGAAAACGTTTTGCATTCCTAATAAGTTTGTGAAAATTCAAAAAGTGGCTAATAAGAGTATCATTTTTTTAACAGTAGGTAAAATAAGTATCACCCAAAAATTGAGATCGAGATTGAGATTGAGAAAATTTGAGAAAATACAAGATTTAAAAATTTTGTTAGTTATCTAGAATTTTGTAAAAATTCAATAAAAAACGACTAACAAAAGTTTCATTTTTTAAAAAAAACGGGTAAAAAGAGCGTAACATAAGAAGTTTTACGTCTTCTTTTACGGTATATAGACCTAGAGCGTATTGTTTTATTTTACAATGTTTATATACAAACCATTAGGTTGTTTACAATTTTTGAAGATTATTTTTGTAAAGAGTTGGAAAACATTTTAGTTAATAATAAAAGCGAATTTTTATGTATAACAAAAGTCATGGAAAATGTTAAGAGGAATATTTCCATGATTTTAAAAAAATTATTCGATTCCAATTAAATTTTTGTAGGCGGAAAACCCTTTCTTCAAAAAGTAAACAAAGTTTCGCCTATGTTTAAGTTACAGGAGAACAATCAGCTAAGAATCTCGAATTCATCGGTTTCGTTCAAAAATAATAAAGATAATTTCAAAACCACAACAAAAATAAATTGGCGTCCATGTAATTTGTCAAATTTAAGTATTTCTAAGGGCTGGAGGCTTGTAGCAAAACAAAGTAAAATAAAAATAAATAAATAAACAAAATAAAATATAAGGACAACAAATAAAAGGATTTCTGTGCGTAAAGTAGTCGTTTTGCATGTTTGTGCATTTCATTTTTTTGATTGTCGGTATCTGTTGAAAAAAAAAAAAAAAAAAAAAAAAAAAACGGGAAACGACCTGAAAACCTCTGACAATTCCTTTAAAAATGATGTTTTATACCTATCATAAAAAAGTATTCGAATCCTTTTTTATTTTTTTTAAAAATTGCGATCGGAAGCAGGTTTCAAAATAGCGGCGGCGGCGGCGTCTTTTCAAGGTCATCATAACAAAATAATTATGATCGTTTTGCTTGCAGTTTTTTTTCCCCCGTATTATTTATTCCTTTGTAAAAATTCTTTGAGGTCCAAAAACGTCCGAAAGGTGAAAAAAAATTCAATAGCCGCTTTTTTACAAAAAAAAGTATAATTTTTGCAGTACAATAGATTTTTATTTACTTGCTGACACCGGTCTGGTGTCCACCACCCTTCAAAAATGAAAGTTGCAATTTTTTTTTTTTGTACTGTTTCATGCCGCTTGTGCCGGTATCTGTTTTTTGTTTTCTTGTTATGCTGATGTCTGTGTCAAGTTTGAAACGTTATATATTTTTAAAAAAATTAGGATTTATACCTAATATATTCAGTTCATAAAAAATATTTGCTTTTGCACGTTCAAAACATAAAAAAAGGTCCTGTATTTTTTTTTTTTCGAAATCGATTTTTGTCATATTTTTAAGGAAAATAAAAGGGACGTCCCGTCATTCGGCCATCTGAAGAGTGAAGACCGTGTGATCGTCGTTGCATCCTGGCAAAATTGATATCTGTTCACCCTTTATTAGCGCAGATGGTCGGGATTCTTTTTCTACAAATTGAAAAAGTTGAGAAGTTTTTCAAAATCGCAAAAATTGTACGGAAGTCCGCTCTTGAGAATTGCGCAAACTCCCTCTCATTCGTATTGAATGTAAAACCGTGGAAAATAAAATTGCATCTCCGCTCCGTTCAATAGATGCAATCGGTCGTCTGGCTCGGACAAAAGCAAAAAGAAAAATGTCTTTGAAATTTATCCCTTTTTTACTGAAATGGGAATTGAATGCTTGAAAATGCAAAAAAGGATTGGGAATAAACAGGAAGAAAGCGTTAAAATTCCCACAATCACCTTTTTCCACGAATAATAAAAATATAAAGTTGAATCTCGGGTTTCAAACATTGATGTATGAAAATTTTTAAAATTTTGGAACCGGAATAGATTCGATGATGGGTATATAAAATAAAAGTATTAATTAAAAATGATAAAGAGGAAAGAGGAGGAAATTGCAAAATGGGGGAACTTTTTTTTTGTATGCAGCTGAAAACTGCATACAACGTGAAAATGCACTTGAAAAGACTCATATGCAGCGGAATAATTGCATTGGCCGGGTGGCTCAGGTGTTTACATTTGCAATTACTGGATGAGTCTATTAAACATTGCATAAGCATTTTGCAAACATTTGAGGTTCCTAATATTTTTACATTGATGCTCAGTTATCACAATATTTATCGAAAGGGTTGGGAGAAAAAAAAAATCATTGTTTACCGGGTGGGAGGGAGGTTTTTTTTTTTTTTTTTTTTGATATTTCCGGTTTTCTCTTATCCGTGAACATACGTGATAATTTTGTTTTTAGGCATCCTATAAAAATCGTGAGAATTTTTTTAAAAAAATTTAATTTAAAAGAACAAAAAGCGCGGGAATTTTTTTTTACTTGTTAAAACCGTTGCGGGAAAGAAAAAAAAAATTCAAAACCATAATACAATTAGTTATGTCATTGATGTTTGATTTAATCTTGACGCATGACAAAAAGGCCGCAATTAGTTAAACAATATTATCAATTATATATTTGAAAGTTTAATTATAAACATTGATTTATAGCTGCGCGATCTATAAAAAAAGATTAGAAAAAAAAAAAAAACGTTTTACAAAAAATAATATTATTCGTCTGGGTGACAAAATCGAGTAAAAAAAAAGAAAAAAAAATGAAGTCGACCCCTAATCTCGAGGATCTAACTCTTTATCTAATGAAATTCAATCGGGGAAAAAAAACAAGCCTAATTGAACTTATAGTGAAATGGTAATAATGAACACAAAAGGAAATCGATTTAAGGGAAACTTCCAAACAAAGTCAGGTGTAAAGAAAAGGTTTAAAAAAAAGGTTAAGGGGGTATACGCAAAAAGGGTTATCATACAGTAAAAAAAAAAAGGTATCAAAAAAATTAAGGGTTGGATGTTTTAGGAAGAAAAAAAAAATAGAAAACAGTAATGGGGTGAAATAGAAGGGGTTGAACGAAGCGACTGATTGTTTTACATGTAAAGAGATGATAATAGTTTTTGGAAGGTAAAAATTTTCGGGGCTGGGGGAAATTACCGCCCTTTTTTTTTTCGTAGGTGAATAATCGATTCTTGACTTCCGTACCATCTGGGATGACTTTCTGGGGATGACTTTCGCTAAAGTCATGCTGGATCAATAGGAAAGAAGTCAACGATAATAATCCAGGATTTTTTTTTTCTTTTCAGATGGGATGAAGCATGCAGTTCCCGGTGTAAGAGGGGAATGATGATGATTTTTTTTTTCAATTCGACATTTTCCTGGTGAATTTTTGTGTATAATAGCCGTTCCGTACATATACACGAGATGTAAGTAAACATTAGTATTATATATGCCGTATTAATGACCGAGGCGGGCAATGCCTCGTCCATATTGCTTTTATAGCATAATTCGAAGCTTTTATAAAAGTAATCTCTTTTTTTTTTTTCAATCTCTAAATTGATGTTTACACTGATGAACTCTCTGCAAAAAAAAAAAAGGGAAGCTTTAATTGAAAAAAAAAATGATATATCCCCTTAATTGTATTAAACACGATTTTAAATGGAATTTTGTGATCGATTTTGTTTTTTCGAAATAACGACGGAAAATAATCCAGGTTTTGAATTGAAAGGAATTTGTAGGTCTTAAGAAAGTTCGGAAGTTACTCAGCTACTGTGGTCAGAAAAAAAAAATATTAATTTATTGGAATTAGTCTTTGCTGAGTAAAAATCTGATGGATTGAAAATTAAAGAGAAAAAAATCGATAGTAGCAAATGCAACTGTTGCGATCAAATATAAATCATTAAGTAATAAGCCCTGCCATACATGTTTATAAAGAGCCTGTATTAACCCTTTCCTTGCTACGACGCTGTCTATTTTTTAAATAGCCAGTCCTTTAAAATTTTATAAACAAACACGGAAAAATAGGAAAAAAAAGGGAGAACTCAAAACCATGAAGACAGAACCGAAAATCCCGGAAACATTTATGGGCATTATTGATGGAAAAAATAGGGGAAAAAAAGGAAGAATGGAATAAGCAAGAGTGAAAAACCGGATTGCACTCGTGCTTATTTTCCCTGTTTTTTATGAAAGAAACGAATAAGCAACAGTGAAAAACCGGACTGCATCTTGCTTATTCCATTCTTCCATAAAAAAAAAGGGAAAAGTGGATAAGCACGAGTGCAATCCGGTTTTTCTCTCTTGCTTATTCCATTCTTCCTTTTTTTTTTCTATGGAAGAAACGAATAAGCACAGTGAAAAACCGGATTTTCACTCTTACTTATTCCATTCTTCCTTTTTTTTTTTTTATCTATTTCTTTCACCGGTATTTCCCATACACTTTCCGGGATTTACGGTTCTGCCGTAGTTCCCTATATTTGATTTGCTTTCTTATTTTCGCATTTGTGACTTTTTACATGAAATGTTACGAGGCTGGCTATTTAAAATACAGACAGCGGCGTAACACAATTATTTATAATAAATAGCCCTATATTGTGGGTCCCCCAAATAAAAACCCTATATTTGGGCTTTGACTTTTTTTTCTTTTTTTTTTTTTTTTTTTTCAGTCTCTAAATTGATGTTTACACTGATGTACTCTCTGCAAAAAAAAGGGAAGCTTTAATTGAAAAAAAATTATATCTCCCCTTATTTGTATTAAACACGATTTTAAATGGAATTTTATGATCGATTTTGTTTTATCGAAATAACACCGGAAAATAATTCAGGTTTTGAATTTAAGGAAATTTTTATGTTATAAGAAAGTTTCGAAATCATTCAGTTAATGTGATCAGAAAAAAGGAATTTTAATTTATTGGAATGAGTCTTGATGGGTAAAAATCTGATGGATTGAAAATTAAAGGGAAATCATTTGGAGAAAAAGATTGATAGTAGCAAATGCAATTGTTGCAATCAAATATAATCGTTAAGTGATAAGCCCTGCCATACATGTTATAAAGAGCCTGTATTAACCCTTTCCTTGTTACGGCACTGTCCATTTTTTAAATAGCCAGTCCTTTAATATTTTATAAACAAACACGGAAAAATAGGAAAAAAAAGGGAGAACTCAAAACCATTAAGACAGAATTGAAAATCCCGCGGAAACATTTATGGGAATTATTGATGGAAAGAATAGGGGGAAAAAAAGGAAGAATGGAATAAGCAAGAGTGAAAAACCGGGTTGCTCTCGTGCTTATCCAGTTTTCCCTTATTTTTTTTATATGGAAGAAAAGATTAAGCACAGTGAAAAACAAGATTGCATCTTGCTTATTCCATTCTTCCGTAGAAAAAAAACAGGGAAAAGTGGATAAGCACGAGTGCAATCCGGTTCTTCACTCCTGCTTCTTCCATTCTTCTTCTTCTTTTTTTTTTTTTTTTTTCTATCTATTTTTTTACCGGTATTTCCCATACATGTTTCCGGGATTTACGGTTCTGCCATAGTTTTCCCTATATTCGATTTGCTTTTATTTTCGCATTTGTGACTTTTTATATGAAATGTTACGAGGCTGGCTATTTAAAATATAGACAGCGGCGTGACACAATTATTTATAATAAATAGCCCTATATTGTGGGTCCCCCCAAATAAAAGCCCTATATTTGGGCTTTAACTTTTTTTTTTCAATCTCTAAATTGATGTTTACACTAATGAACTCTCTGCAAAAAAAAAAAAAAAAAAAAAAAAAAAAAAGGAAGCTTAAATTCAAAAAAAATTATACCTATATCCCCTTAATTGTATTAAACACGGTTTTAAATGGAATTTCGTGATCGATTTTGTTTTTTCGAAATAATGCCGGAAAATAATCCAGGTTTTGAATTTGAGGAAATTTTTAAATCTTAAGAGTTTCGAAATTGTTCAGTTACTGTGGTCAGAAAAAAGGAATTTTAATTTATTGGAATGAAAATCTGATGGATTGAAAGTTTTAAAGGGAAACCATTTGAAGAAAAAAATCCATAGTAGGTCTATAGCAGATGCAATTGTTGCAATCAAATATAATCGTTAAGTAATAAGCCCTGCCATACATGTTATAAAGAGCCTGTATTAACCCTTTCCTTGTTACGGCACTGTCCATTTTTTAAATAGCCAGTCCTTTAATATTTTATAAACAAACACGGAAAAATAGGAAAAAAAAGTGAGGTATAAGAAAAAAAAAAAGGGAGAACTCAAAACCATATAAAGACAGAACCGAAAATCCCGCGGGAACATTTATGGGAATTATTGATGGAAAGAATAGGGGAAAAACCGGATTGCACTCGTGCTTACCAACTTTTCCCGTTTTTTTCTACGGAAGAAAGGAATAAGCAAGATGCAATCCTGTATTTCATTGTGCTTATTCTTATCTTCAGTAGAAAGAAAAAGAGAAAAGTAGATAAGCATGAGTGCAATCCAGTTTTTCACTCTTGCTTATTCCAATCTTCTTTTTTTTTTTTTCTATCTGTTTTTTTCACCGGTATTTCCCATAAATGTTTCCGGGATTTACGGTTATGCCATATTTTTCCCTATGTTTGATTTGCTTTCTTAATTTTCGCATTTGTGACTTTTTATATGAAATGTTACGAGACTGGCTATTTAAAATTTAGACAGCGGAGTAACACAATTATTTATAATATAATAGCCCTATATTGTGGGTCTCCCAAAATAAAAACCCTATATTTTGGCCTTAACATTTTTTTTTTTTTTACTTAGATGTAAAATCTTTCGAAAGACATTTTCGACCAAATCCTGAAAAAGAAGCTTCAAAATAAGCCTTTTGGGGAACGATGTATCACTATTGATACACTATTGCT
Organism: Liposcelis bostrychophila; assembly: GCA_037577465.1. Classification (NCBI taxonomy): domain Eukaryota; kingdom Metazoa; phylum Arthropoda; class Insecta; order Psocodea; family Liposcelididae; genus Liposcelis; species Liposcelis bostrychophila. The sequence continues at coordinate 14,152,281 of CM075210.1, forward strand.
TCTGATGCAAAATCAATGCTTAATCAAGTTAGCATCGACTCAGATGGGATTGCATATATTCGAAAAAATTCAACATTTAATTTTTGGTTAAAAATGATTCCTATGTTTAGCTTGTGGGAGCAGTTTTTGAAAAATTTCTGTTATTAATTAATGGATTAATAAAAATCTTTAAAGTTAATAGGATTAATAATAATTTAAAATGGATTAATAAATTTCTTTTATTAATTAAGATTATATCAGCAATATTATTGTGAACAATTATTTGAAACACAATTAGAGATTCCTCCCGGAAATTCCCGTCCCGGACTTCCCTGGATCCCGAGCTTTTTTTTCCCGAAAAATTTCCCGGGAACATTTTTTCTTAACTAGTCGGGAATCCCGCTTCCCGGGAATCGAATTTTTCTCGTTTTCGAGAATTCCCGATTCCCGGGATCGATAAGTTTTTTCCCGGGAACGGGAATAATATCAATTTTATCAACTTTTTGACCGTTTATCACATAAAATTTTCAATATTTTGGAAAAATGTTATAAAAATCAGAAACTTATTTTTCATAATTTGCCGAAAGCGTGCCCTTCAAGCATAGAAAAATGTTTTTTTACATGGCTCCGCTTATTTCCGAACTTACTTTCCAAAAATACGGAAATCAGGGTTATTTCAAAATAAAGCAAATTAAATTCTTGGGATTCCCGGGAATTTAAGTGTGTCAATTTCTCGATTCCCGGGAAATGAGAAGCTAACCAAAACAAGAGTTTTCGTTCCCAGGATTAATATTTTTTTCAAAAACGGGAATTCCCGATTCCCGGGAATGAAAAAACGTCGGGAATTTGAAATCTCTAAACGCAATGTAACATGGTTTAAATTAAAGGTAACAAGCCGCCATGTTTAGCTATTGAAGATTTTTTTCTCCCATGCTTAGCTTATGGGGATATGATGCATCCCATTTTCAAGATGTTTTATAATCTGAACGTTGCTAAAACAGTCCATAAGCTAAGCCAGGAAGTCATTTAATGATTCTGGCACTTTTAAACTTTTTTGCGGTTCATTTTATTATTGTTTAAGAATATTTATTAAAATTTTACCAAAAAAAAATTTCCTATGTTTAGCTTACTAAGTTCACGAACTTTTAATCGTGATTTGCTTATAAAAAGATCCATACCCCGTTAAAAATGCAATAAAAAAAAAGTTTTTTTCCATAAGCTAAACATAGACAAATAAATTTTTTTTTGACAATGCCAATGACCTCTACGGACGTTGCACTGTTAAAACTCAGGAGTAAATCTAACTAAATATATTAGTGGAAAATCGGCTGACTAATAATATTAGTCAGCCAAACTATTTTTTTAGTTAGACTAACTGATAAGAAAATTTTTTTTACTTAAATTAACTAAAAAAATAGTTTGGCTGACTAATTATTATTAGTCAACCGATTTTCCACTAATATATTTAGTTAGATGTACTCCTGCGTTTTCTCAGTGTGGTGCATCAAGATATCTTAATCAAAAGCAAGTGAACATTATTACCGCCCCTGTGACGTCATAAGGTAAATAGGATTTCGACTGCAATAAGTTAATAAATTTATTGATGTCATCAGGAAATGGCAATTAAGTACGTCCAGTAAATCAGCCTAAGCACTTTTTAGAAAATTTGCCAATTCTGGCAGCAAACCAGTCCTGTGGCTCAATTTTTCTTACCTTAAAGTATCACCCTTGACATCATTTTTCCTGTTGCTTTCCGTCAGAATTCGGAAATTTTCTGCTTACCCATGAGTTATTAAAACCCTGAAAATATGTCCTACATCGGTTTTGGAAAATTTTGTTAAAACTTTTTATTAATCTACGGTGACCTTGAAGTTAGCCGTGATTCGTATGTACAGTACAGAGTTAACAGTGGTCATCCAAAAGGTTGTTTGATGCCTATAAACGATTCCATACGGTCCTTTTCTATCCAAACAATATAACATGTCAGGGCCACTTCGCAGATAAAAATTGGATACTTTTTGTCAATAGGATTTAAAATCAACAAGTAAACAGTTGTAAAGATAAGGTATCCTCGTCCGTTTTTATCTCGCTGACTAAAAATAAAAAAGTCGAATACAAAATCACAAATCAACCTGCCGTAGATAACAATATAATGCGTAAGATCGGATTCAATAAATTGTATGTCCCTGCATCTTATTTGGGGTTTCATAATATTACTCGAAATTAGTGGATTATCCTATTATGAGAATGTTATCCCGGATGGGTCCCCTTCCTTCTTTTTTTTTTCTGCAATTGTTCCACATCTGCAAGTGTTGTTTTGTTCCCCCGAAAAGGAAAAAAAAAAAAAAAAAAATTGGACAATGTTACCGAGTAAACACATTTGAAAACGTTTTTAACAATAGTGACTGCGCACAGGTGTTCAACCCCTCTTCCCCCCCCTTTATCCTCCACCTCCTATACCTCCCCCTTTACGTTACCCCCAAGGAGTTTCTATTTACTTTTTTTTTGTTCCATAAAAACTACACTTACCTATTTAAACAGAGTAATGGATAAAAACAGAATTTATTTTATGTTTAACTTACCGGAAAACCGTCCGGTCGAAAATTCCCGTGGAAATTAAAAACTAGTTTTTGTTAATGCTGCGTGTTACGCACTGGATACGCCTCGAAAATCTTAAGAAGGCTCGGTTAGGCATTCCCGCTGTCGCTCATCGTACATTTCTTCTTATATTTTAAATCCGTGATATAAGATATCAATTCTGATTATTTATGGTGGAGTTGTCCGCGGCGATTAAGGTTAAACGGGTTTATAGTTCATCAAATGGAGGACCCACTTGTTACCCTTTTTGTCCGCGCAATAAGAAAACATTGCAATGAACTTCAGGTTTATAACGCTGAATCCGATTTAGATTTATTATACTTGTTACTATTATCTCGACGCTATCTCAGCATCCTGCCACGGTTATCTTAATTTTCACGAGAGGGAAAAAAAAAATTAATATTTATCATCCAGGACGTTTTTTTGATGGACAATGACAACGGTTTCATTGCCCAATTTTTAAATGGGACGTATCCTGAAAGCATTTACTTGCTTTCCATCCCTTAATTAACATAATTCATTGAGAGTTTCGATGCTTATCCATTAGTTTTATCTCGGATTTAAAAGGGGGAGGGGAGGTTTATTGCAGTTATGGGTGCGAGACATCCTTATCGTTACGAAAAAAATAAAAATAAAAGCGACCACAATGAAAACGCATTGAACAAACGAAACCTAAAGTAAAAAGAGACCAAGGTACTTAGGCAATCCTTTTTTTTTTTTTTTTTTTTTTTTTTTTTGCTTATCGGATGAGGATCAGACGGGAAAAAACTGGTTGGGAACAGTGAAAACTTGCAAAACCTCAACTGTTATAAATGCATAAGCTTCATTGCAATATTTTTTAATACATACTTCATGTTTTATGCAAATGATTTTATAATTATTACGCGAAGCAGAAAAATAATTATACAAAAAAATAGCCATGAATCTAAAGGAGGACTTTTTTTTTTTTTTCCTTTCGAGATGTTCTTCGTCTCGTTTACAGATCAAAGGGATGATTATTCATCGTTAATTTTTTTAAAGTTCAGAGATGTGAACTAGATAAATAATTGGTGAATAGATATGAATAAAAAAAGTTGTGTAATACAAGCATTGGGGTTAAGTTTTGAAAAAAAAAAAAAAAGAAGAAAAAAAAGCCACACTGCATGTGATTTACGATCCGAATTAAATTCAAACAAGATGTCATTATATGTGAAATGTGTAATTGACCAAAGTAAAGAGACCGAATCGTGTTTAGGGTGGCGATTATACACGATGATAAGTAAAGAGAAAAAAAATATGTTGAGGCTTTTTATTTATTTATTTATTTTTTTTTGTTCCCGCAAATGTTTATTTGTTCACTGTGGGTATTTAAGTGGAGTATAGATACAAAGAAAACAGATATCGGAAGAGGAAATATCACCCGAGTGGGTATAGCCAATGCAGAAGCGCTTACAGAAGTCGATTTGTTTACAAAGAAATAAGGCGATCTTGTAGAAAAAGAATCTCTTAAATTGTTATTATAATTAATGTAGTTCTTTTCCGTTCCCGACCATTTTTCCTAAAAAAATTAATTCCTAATCCATTTTTCCTAAAAATCTTAGTTCCTAAAATTCGTTTTCTAACCGTTTTTTCCCTAATTTTTAATTTTCCTAAAATTTTTTGATTCCTAAAATTAAATTTCCTAGAAATCCTTTAGGAATTTAAAAAGTTAGGAAAAATATTCATTTTAGGAAATTTAATTTTAGGATTAAGAAATTTTAGAAAAATTAAAATTAAGAAAAAAAAAAAAATAGGAAATAGTACATTACTGCCCTAGGATGAAAGAGACTTGTTTCACGTCGAAGCACGAGTTTGAGACACCGAGGCGAAGCCGAGGTGGTTCAACGTGCTGAGACGTGAAAAGTCTCTTTCATTCTAGTGCAGTAAGGTGCTTTACGTACCGAGAAAAACGAAATGTTCACTTCTCGAGCGGGAGAAAAACAGGCGATTACTACCCGAGGTGCGTAAAAATTTTTTGGAACCATTTTTAGGTAAAATGGATTAGGAATTTATTTTTTTTAGGAAAAATGGATTAGGAATATTATTTTTATCTAACTGAAAATGTTCTTTGAATTAAATTAAACTAAAATAGTTCTCGGGAATACCCAAACCTCCAAATTGTGATTTACCCCCAATAGGGTATTTTCAGATATTTTATTTTTCAAAAATTTTGGTTTAAAGAAAGGCTAATTTTAGGCTTTTGTTCCTCCCTTTCATCTGAAAAGATTTGTGAATCTGCCAGTAAATGAGGCATTGATTTGTCTCAAACAAGAAGCTAAGGGATAGATCCCCAAAAAGAGATGGGGAAGGGGGCGAATGACTAAAATTGGAATTTTTGGGGCTTACTTTTCGATTTTCTTTCAAAATTTACATCAGATACATGGGAAAAAAAACCATATATCTACATAGTGTAAATTTTTTGGCTCGAGACCCGTCCTTGTCCTTGATGAGTGATGACGACTCCCTACCATATTTTCCCTAAAAAAATAAATTTCTAATTAATTCATTTTTCCTAAAGTCGTGTCTCCATTCGCGATTTATCCGATGATCGGATATATTTCCGGTGGTCGGATAAAGTCGATGTTATCCGACCACTGGAAGTACTAAATCTCATTTTTGCTTCTCCTTTGTTGTTTTTGAGTTGACTTTTCCGCGGCATAATTAATTAAAAACACTTTTTTTTTAAATTGTTCGTAGAATCCTCAAAATTGGAACAATAAATCGCTTTTCTTAAATATCCCGCACGCAAAAAACATAAATAAATACCGAATACGCCATTTTTATTTTCAAGTTCGGTTTTTTCCTAGTGTTCGAAAGTACAGTACTTCCGGTGGTCGGATAATCCGATCATCGGATAAATCGCTAATGGAGACACGACTTTAAAAAAAAAAAAAAATAAAAATAAAAAAATAATCATTAATAAATAAATTCATAATCCATTTTTTCTAAAAATTTTGGTTCCTAAAATTGAACTATTTTTTTCTAATATTTAAATTTTCCTAAAATTTTTTGACTCCTCCTAAAATCTTTTTAGGGATTTATAAAAAGAGGAAAAATATTCATTTTAGGAAATTTTGTTTTAGGAATCAAAAAATGTTAAGAAAATTGAAAATTAGGAAAAGTGGTTAGGAAAAAAATTTTAGGAATCAAAATTTTTAGGAAAAATGGATTAGGAATTCATTTTTTTTAGAATAAACGGATTAGGAATTCATTTTTTTTAGAATAAACGGATTAGGAATTCATTTTTTTTAGAATAAACGGATTAGGAAAAATGGTCGTGAGCGGTAATGAGTGTTATTTTTTTAAAATCCTTTTCAAATTCTTAATTACTCCGCCTTTAAATTTTGCGATTAGTATCATATTTGAAATTTTTTCCAGGATTACCTTTAATTTTTTTAAAGTACTAGCATAAAATTTTAACTCCCCCTCCACCTCCACCTCCCCATCGTAAGCAACCGTAAGAATTCTTTGGACGCGGATTACCCCCTTCCCTCCTTTCTAAAAATGCTTACGTAATGTGTGTACGACCCTTGTGGTGAAAAGCACAAAACTACTGAAAAATGAATGCGTGATTCCCATTCAATATTTACATTTATTTTTCTCCGCTTCCCACTCATGATAGAGTTGGAAATGTTCACTCCATGAAATCGTAATTTTTTTTAATGTTTTCCATGTGTTGAATTTCTTCATAAAAACTGTCAGGTTTGTGCTAACAATCAATCACGTATTCGCAATGTTCTTTTCATCAAACAAAAAAAATGACCTTTTCCTGTGAGAGTGTTTTCATTTACAAATCAAAAAAAAAAAAAAATTCGCCTTTTTTTTGCACGGAAAATGACAAGGAAGACACTCCCCAGTGGAAAATACGTGTGACATTTCAATACCCGTAATGTCAGCTTTTGATTTCACTCCTCTGGTTGAAAAACAATTCAACAAACTCTATTATGTAGTTCATTTCTAATAACAGGCCATTTGCAAGTCAAACATGACTGACAAAAGCTCCCCCTCACCCTTTTTGGAAGCAATCACTAAAGTGTCAGCACTAATAAGCCATCCCAAGATTTCCTTATTGTTTGCTTCTTATCACTCAAGATGAACTTTTTGTCTTGTCATTAACGGGGTGATTTGATTTGTTTAGGTGGAGAAGCGGGAAAATTCGCGGGTTAATCAGTCGTATGTTACGCGCTCTTCAACCCGTTTTTTTTTTAAATTATTTATTACCATCACCGTTCAAGGCCTCCATTAAATCGGAAGCAATGAATAAATCAATTCACGTCGTTTTTGCTCAAACAAATTCATTATGAAAATACAAAAGGTTTTGATGCATGAAGTGATGCAATACGACCGTTCCTCCATTATTAATCGAGAAGTGGACAGCTCATTATATAAAAATAAGATTATTAACTGATACAAAAAAAGTGTAATTTTCAAACAGAGATTTATGTCACGGTTGATAAAGCATGAATACGCTAGGCTACACCCCTAAAGTTGTAACCAGTACACCTGTGATGCGTAGAGGGGTTGTCGAGATGTCGTTCGTTTTCAGGTATTTTGTTTTGTGCGTGTAACATTATTTGATGGCGTGAAAAAAAGAAGAGGAAGAAAAAAAAAAAAAAAAAAAAGACAAAATTGACCATATGATTTATATTTTGAATCAAAACTGTTATTTCAGGTCGTTTATCACGATGCCATGATGAAGGTTTTAAAAGCGATGGATTGTCAAAAATCCAGAGACAGATCACTAGCACAATTAGCTTTGATATTTTTCTGTCAGTCTTTATGGAGTTTATTATTTTTGTAGGTATAAGAAACTGCGCAGTTGTCAAGAAGTCTTTTGAGACTTTTTTTTTTTTTTAGGAAGGTAGAAATGGTAACTACATTAAAGTGACTTGAATTTTTTCCCTCCGACAATCTTTTACTCTTGATTTATATGCGTAAACACTTTACATGGTGCCCTATTCGCCCCTATAAATTAGATATGTTTTGTTAATTGATTTCATGCCATTGCCTTTTCGCGTGGATGATCGCTTCTTGTTGCAAAAAATTGATTTCGGTGTTTGTCATTTGATATAAAATTAATTCTCCATTCATTTTTTTTAAATTAACTTTATAACTTTTTTTAAATGATGCTTACAATAGACAACGGACACATTTTGATGTAATGATAGAAATGAAAACTCGGATGTTTGCTGAAAACGAAATAGTAATTTTTTTTTTTTTTTCAAAAATTTTAAATCGTCAGGGGGGGGGGGGGGAACATACTAGAAAGTTATGGTCACGTGACCACACCCCTGAGCATTTCTCATTGATTTGACTTCCATCGGTTTGACTTCACTCGGTCTACTAACGTACTATTTATCCCATCTCATTAAACCGCGATTTTCGTTCTTGCTGAATACGACTCAAACCACGTCAATATATAAGCATATAAAGCGAACACACGACCGATGACGTCACGACCGTTTTTTAGCGCGAACTCAAATTCCAACTTTTTTTTTCTTTCAGTTGTATTGTAGAGTTTCTTATCGGTGAATAGAAAAAATTGCAATTATTATTTTCTTAGACCTCATAGATTGAGAAAAAAAAATACAGCTCAAAACATGTTTGTTGTCTATTTTCATGGAGTCATGATCACAATACGCCAACCATTAGGGTGTGTCATTTTAAAAAAATTTTTGAAATGTTGGGGGACGTGTTGAAAATCGGCTTCTGTGTAAAACCACTGAAAAAAAATTTTTTTGAATTTTTTAAAACCGCTTAGTGGCCCCCCAAGGCCACTTTAGCTTTTTAAAAATTGGGCAATCAAGGTCTTTTAAACTCCATTTTTTTTTATCCACTTAAAGGGCCTACAAAATTTTCTGAAAAAATGTTTTCTTGTGTTTTCGAGGTCGTAAAACACGAATTTCACTACCCAGAATTTTTCCGATTAACCCCTGTGACGTCATTAGCGTTTTTATCGAGCTTATACCTGATTTTTCCGTCTGAAATTCGGCTTAATCTCGATTTTGGAGCCCTGAAAAATTTTTTATTTTATTCGTATCACTCATACTTATGCAAAAATACTCGTAGAACACGAATTTCACCATCTCGATTTTTTCATATCAACCCCTGAGTAGGGGTGTAAGTGTAAATTTGGTTTTTTGGAGCGAAAATGGATTTTTTTTTGCCAAAAAATGGCAACAACTCCTCACCAGTTCGATTTAGAGGTCATGTTCAATGACATTTTTTAGCCAGGACACTAATTCGTAAAGATCCTTGGTGTTTCGAATCAATTTCCAAAATTTTTTTACGGTCGGAAAAAATTTGGAACTTCAAAAAAATAAGTGGTAGAATTTTTCGACTGTAATTGGATTTCTGGGGCAAAATTATAAGGGTGAAAAAAGTCGGAATTTCGAGTAAAACTCCCTTTTGAGTATAACATGGGTCTAGAGTATCCCTTTCGTGCATAGACTTGGCTCCATGCGCTCTGCGCATGCCAATGTTGCAAGGCGGCGTACTTTTTAGGGATGACCGGTTTCACCGGTTTTTAAGAAGAAATTTAACTTCGGTAAAACCGGTTTTTTTGTTTTTCACGAAAAAAAAATTCATAAATTTAATTTTTTAAACGAAGTACATGCTTCGTTTAAAAAATTAAATTTATGAATTTTTTTTAAAATTTCAATAAAAACTTATGAGGCTCAGTTCCGCTTTGGTTGTCCATTTCAATTCTATAATATTGTCAAAATATTTTAGTCTTAAAACCTTTTTAACTTAACTAGTCCATTTACATACTTGGCTTTAAGCAGTGATTAATTGTAGCCATATGTTCCAAGGCTGGGTAGAAATTCCTGAAGAAAGGCTGAACAATTTGCTCCAGTGCCAGCTTCTTGCCAGCTATAGTGGAACCCGTTCCAGGGCTTTTTCGAACTCTTTTACTATCCGGACCCGAATATGTTTGAACCGGCTGATCAGACTGCGGCAAATCCTCTGAAAAAAATAAAGCAATAATTTTTATTATTATTATTTTTTTTTTTAACTGTTTAACCTATTGTTTTTCATCACACGGTACTGAAAAGACTATTTTACGCCTTGCCTTGTGATAAAAAATATCTTTCAATGCAAGAAATGCAAACGACTTGCCCGTCTCGACCTATTTAAGGCCCTCTCCTTCGGCTCGGGCTTAAAACTCGGTCTCGACGGGCAATTTTGTCGTTTACACTCCTTTTATTGAAAAATACTATTTATTTTCATATGACAAAAATTTTTAATTCTCTTTAATTAAATTTATATCCATTTACCGCATCCAGTCCTAGTAAAACAGAGGTGATCACTCATTCACTTGTTATTTGACTGCGAGACTGATTGATTGATTGACTGACTGATTGACTTTCTACTTTTTGGGTGGAGATACCTCCGGTGACGAGGAGTCGGAGTTCAAAGAAACCCCAACGTCCACATAAATTATCGTTCCTTGCAGCGGCAATGTAAACTCTTTGCTGTCTCCTTCCTTTGCTTGCACCGCAAAATAATGTCGTTCTCACATCTTGATATCACGGACAAATATCTTTTGGTGCTCGCCAACAATAAAGTTGGATACTACTGAGTTGAATAAGGGGAATCGACCTATCGCACATCTCTGGGTTGCCCATGTTTGTTTATGTTTAGCTTATAAACAAACATGGCCAACCCAGAGATGTGCGATAGGTCGATTCCCCTTTTCACGGCAGACTACATCTCCCAACGTAAGTTCCTGTTTTGCTTTAATCAACCCTATGTCAAACAATCTTGGCTCCGACTTTTTCGTGTTAAGAAAACGACCCTGGATCGTGTAATCCATATTCCTTTGTAATTTTTATTGTGATCGATAAACCTGTCGAACGAAGCAAAGCTTATCTATCACTGACCTAGATTTTCATTCGTAAATAAATAAATAAATTAATTAATTAATTAATAAATATACTTTAATGTATGTATGTAATGGCCGGTTTCCGGCCCCCAGGACGGTGCGGATTTTGCAAATTTTGCGGATTTAGGCAAATGTTGTTCGGGGGGGGGGGAATATTGTTCTAGGGGGATGGGAAAAAATACGGAGGTAGCTACACATCTAAGGAGCGTGTATGCAGAAAATCAAATTTTTCGGGTCATTATAACCGTCGGAAAAAAAAATGAATCCAAAATAGTGACATTTTACCTTGCTTTTTATATGGGAAAAATGAAGTGCCTTGGGGCACGAGTACCGGTTGAGATAAAAAAAAAAATTTAGATTTCGAGTTTTTACTTTTTGAATTATTATAAATCGATTCGGGGGGTGGCCCGAAAAAAAATCGTCAACACGGTATTTAACGGGCACCCTACTGATCGGTATTTACGCAACTGTCTATTTCGTAATAGCCAGTCCCGTAACGTTTTATAAAAAAAAAAAAAAGAAAAAAAAAACACGGAAGTAAGAAAACAAACGAGAAATGGAGCTTTGGTTAAGTGACAACAAAAAACCATGTAGAATGTAGCGGTGACCACGGCTTCTCCGCGGAAAAGATATAAAAGCAGAAAAATAGGGAAAAAAATGGAAAAGGGAGGATCTTTAATAAAGTAAAAACAAAAAATCATAAAGAATAACGGTAGAAAACCGACAAAACGAGAAGAATCGGGGTGGAAAATAAAGGTTTCACAATTCCGATTGAATAGATCCAACAAATAAATTACGATGCGCTGAAGAGAAATAGTATTTTTCAATACAAGGAGTGCAAACGACAAAATTGCCCGTCGAGACCGAGTTTTAAGCCCGAGCCGAAGGCGATGGCCTTAAATAGGTCGAGACGGGCAAGTCGTTTGCATTTCTTGCATTGAAAGATATTTTTTATCCCAAGGTACGGGGTAAAATAGTCTGTAAATAAACTGACTAGGACTGAAAAGTGGACTTTTCAGTACCGTGTGATGAAAAATAAGATGTATACGGTCAGAGGGTATATAAACCCTTTTGTCCTCCCGAAAGTTAACAGAATATTGTCGAATTTGAGTCTGAATTTCAAGATAAGATTACGCGTTGTAATTTCGGGTTTCTTGTGACCACAAACGGTGATAGGAAGGAAATACAGTGGGAGTATTAGGAATATATTTGCATTAGTATTGTGAAATATAGTGACGTGATAGATTGTTGGTAAAAAGTTATCATCAATTGGATAACACACTGTTCTACTCTTCTCACTTTTCTCTTTTATCGCCTCAGATGAGTCACCACTAAGGGAACTTGAAACAGCAAATGTTTTAACTCGACATATGGGTCTGTTCGCGGATATTTGTGTCCTACGAGTAACGCGGATACATAAGCTAAACATGTATTTCCGTTACTCGTAGGACGCAAAAATACCCGAACACGCCCATACGCCTTTCGCTACCCTATTCATAAAGTTGTATTATTTGTTCAAATTCCTTATCACCTGATCGATCAACCACATAAAACGTATTGGTAATATTTTTCTGACCAATTTTTTTTTTTTTTTTTTTTTTTTTTTTTTTTTTTTTTAATAAATGATGGAAATTATTAACTAACTGATCGAATATTCTGCCCTGAAAAGGGGAATCGACCTACCGCACATCTCTGGGATGGCAATGTTTTTTTATGTTTAGCTTATGAACAAACATGGCCAACTCTGATATGTGCTGTAGGTCGATTTTCCTTTTCAGGGCAGTATTATTGTCCCATTGATTAAAATGTTCGATTTGGACTTTTTTTTCATTAAAATTATGTTTCCGTCCCATGTTGGAACATCACTACTGCTATTTAAAATTTTTCCGACCATTATATCAGAGTTGACATAGGCTTTTTGGTGAATTTCTCGCCTATAAAGAAGCATCTTTACTTAAGATAAATTTACTAAGTTCAACTGATGTCAATTTTTAACAATTTTCTTGGTGTTACCATGGAATCAATTTTTTTTTTTTTATTAATTTTTTTTTCTTGTAAATTTTGTCAAATTTTGGGACTAATAACTCCTAAAAACACCTCAATTTAAGGGGTTAGAGATTCCGGTATTTCCTCTTTTTTTTCTGTCCAGAAATTCGCGAGATTAAAATAGGTTCGGGATTCTGGATCATGGGATTGCAATCACTATATGACCCCGAGAACGAAATTTTTTTCAGCTGGTGCCTGTTGTGGGAAAGAAGCAATCCTAAGTCTAAGGTGTCGGTCTGGTGCACAATCATCATAAGCGGATGCTAAACCTGTTCGAAAAACAACAAGCACACTGACTTATCTCCACATTGAGATTCCCTACCATTTTTCTTTAAAAAATAAATTCCTAATCCATTTTTCCTATAAAAAAAAGTAATAAAAATAAATAAATTCCTAATTAATTTTTCCTAAAAAATTTGGTTTCTAAAATTTTTTTCCTAACTATTTTTTTTTTCCTAATTTTTAATTTTCCAAAAATTTTTTATTCCTAAAATAAAATTTTCGAAAATAATTTTTTTCTGAATTTTTTCAATCCCTAAAAATTTTGCAATAATTTATTACGCCCATGCAAAGTTGGGAATTTCGGTTTTTCTAATTATTTCTGTTTTTTAAATTCAATGGTAAAAAAGTTGTTTACTTATTATGTCATTCTCAAAATTCTGGTACATGTTTAAAACAAATCTGTACGTCAGAGCCAAAAGGTTCAATATGCAAATTAATTAAAGATGTCCCCTAAACGTTGTTTACCCATAACAAACGGCCATCTTGTATTTGCGTATTGAACTTTTTGGCTCTGACGTACAGAAATATATTAAAATTCTCGTTTATTTAGAATAGAGATTTTCCAGGGATCCCGAGTTTTTTTCCCGAAAAATTTCCCGGGAACATTTTTTTTAACTAGTCGGGAATCCCGCTTCCCGGCAATCAGATTTTTCTCATTTACGAGAATTCCCGATTCCCGGAATCGGCAAGATTTTTTCCCGGGAACGGGAATAATATCAATTTTATCAACTTTTTGACCATTTATTACGTATAATTTTTCAATATTTTAGAAAAAAGTTATAAAAATCAGAAATTTTTTTTCATAATTTGCCTAAAGCGTACCCTTCAAACGACATAAAAAAATTTTTTCCACATGGCTCCGTTTACTTCCGAACTTGGTTCCCAAAAATACGGAAATCAGGGTTCATTTCTTTTCTTTTCGCTTTCAAAATAAATTCTCGAAATTTATGGGAATTTAAGTGTGTCAATTTCCCTATTCCCGGGAAATGAAAAGCTAACCAAAACGGGAATTCTCGTTCCCGGGATTAATATTTTTTTCAAAAACGGGAATCCTCGATTCCCGGGAATGATAAAGCGCCGGGAATTTTGAATCTCTAGTTTGGAATCAAAACATTTTAGGAAAATTGAAAATTAGGGAAAAAAATGGTTAGGAAAAAATGGTTTCTATTTTTATATGGAAACTAAAATTTTTAGGAAAAAAGGATTAATTCATTCTATTCATTTTAGAATTTAATTTCCATTCATCAGGAACATTAAGCAAAAGGGTTTCATACCTGATTTGTCAACTACTACGGCTGTCCGGCCTGCAGCTGATCTCTTGCCTTCCAGTGTTACAATATCTTTAACTGACGGATCATTGGCTTCGTTTTACTTTTGGAATCAAAAAAGTTTAGGAAAATTGAAAATTAGGGGGAAAAATGGTAAGGAAAAAATGGTTCCTATTTTTTTATAGGAATTAAAATTTTTAGGAAAAATTGATTAGGAATTCATTTTTTAAGGAAAAAAGGGATTATTAGGAAAAATGGCCGGGAACGCCATTTTGAATATCAACTTTTGAAATATTAAACAGAGGAATCATTTTCGATCTAAAGTTTTGACTCTGAAGTGGCTGATTGTAATGTGAAAGGATGAGAACAATTTTCCCATGATATAATGATTTAGTTTTCTTTCATAACTTTTTCAGTTTCCATGCACCAACGTCGGTTATAACGTCACTTCCTTTAATGACGTTATAACCGACCTGGCTAATCGATTTTCCGAGAAAATCCATATGCAGCACACAATCAGGTCAACGAGGTGCTCTTTCGCTTGTGAGATACCCATACATCATTGTTACTTATTGCATTCTTAAAAACGGTTTTCTATTTTTAGAAAACAAAAAAAAAAAAAATCTTCAGTTCCGTTTGAGTCATTAGTCATTTAATGGCATAAAACAAATTTAAAAAACATAAGGCAACCTCATATTACATCAGGCACCGTTAACACGTCATTAAAGAAAAAAAAAAAAAAAAAAAAACTGATGGTGTCCCGATGAAAGTGGGATGATGAAAGTATTTTCCATTGACGTAAAAACTTAACTTTTTTTCTCCCTTTTTCTAACTAACGAAAACCAAACAAAAATTAGTCACGGTCACTTGCCCACTCAACTATCCGTCGAGTCCAGGATTTAAAAAAAAAAGAGAAAGAAAAGGAAGAAAGAAAAATTTTCGGCGATGGATCATTTTTCTTCGAAAGAGATTATCAGAATTGTGAGTCAGGGAAATTTGCATTTAAAACATGTTCGGGAGTTAATGATGGGCCTCCCGTTCACACGTGGCTGACTTCTTGCTGTCTCCCATTACAATGTTTACAACAGTTGAAAAGCTTCTGGTGTATAAGAAAAGCGAGGAGAGATGAGGAGGACGGGATGAGACAAAACACCCTGAAAACGGAGTAAGCTAAAAATAGGGGTGGTTGGGGTAATTGTGATGAGACTTTTCAAACGCGCGGGGCGTTAATTACAAAACGGAAACCGGTTTCGGGGAATATATATACGGATACAAATGTGTTTAGCTTACCGAACGGATTGTAATTAGTCTTTTGTAAAATATGTAAATCCGTTATTGAAAGATTAATTCTTTTTCTTTTTTTCTTTTAAGCTCTCTGACTGGTTGTTAATTAAATAGTTTGGTTGCTTATAAATAAAAGGATTCAGCCTTTTATGGGTGTCTTTTTTTTTTTTTTTTTTTTTTTTTTTTTTTTTTTTGCGTTAATGAGATTTTCCGAGCGACGGGAGGAAATCGGTTTTAAGTTTCCGTATGTAAATTCTTTTGATGAATTGAAAATCGTTTGTATATATGAATTATTACGGTTAAATAGGAAGTAATCTTTGATGGGACGATTAGTCATACGACGATTTGTTTACGACGTTTTTTTCTTTTTTGTTTCACGTCATGAATCTTGATGTAGGTCAATCTATTTAAAAAAAAAAAAAAAAGTTCTTTTAACAGAAAAAAAAGAGGGAATAACTTCTTTTGTTTTCCATTGACATGTGTGAGAATTTTTAATTAATTTAAAAACTGGGAGTTATGTAACCAGATATTGCGGTTAGAATAACGTCAGCTACAGATTTTTTTTTTATTTTCAATTTTACCTTTTTTTCCCCGGAAAAAAAAAGTTTGACCTTTCCACAAAAAAAAAAGATATAAAAAAACATTTTTCCAAAAACAAGGGATTGTTTATTTAAAACATTACACAATTAAAAAAAACAAGAAGAAAAGAAGATTATTTAAACCCGAAGTTGTTTGCTTTTCATTTAGCAAAAATAAAAGTTTTGTCGAGAAAAAAAAAAAAAAAAAGCATTGGAGATAACAAAACAAAAATCCCCTCTTCGGAGGAAAGCCACTTGTTATCCAAATTAAGCTGTCATTGTGAAGTCTTCGAGTGTTGTCGAGTACTGAATTGCGCAAACAGCCTGCAGCTGACGTTTCCTACACATTTTCCGGCCGATTTCTTCTTAACGATGTTGGAGTCGGGAGGACCTCCCGCCCCCAACCCAAAAAATAACCTGCGCGACATGTAGTATATAATATCCAACCGCAGTTTTCCCTTTTCCCTTTTTGTCCCTGTGGGATGAAAAAAAAGAAGCGGAAGTTTTGCGATGAAGAGAGAAGTAACTTTTTTTTTCCGTTTTTCAAATTTATTTTTAAGTTTGTCTGATTATTTCCTTCGGGGTCTGGCAGGTTGTGCTTGTGTTTCTTGCCGTGAAGCGGGGAGGAGGAGGGGAGGAGGGGGGGGGGGGGGGGGTTGGTGTGTGACTTGAGTTGTCTTGTTTTTTCAGATCAATGCGCCGGAGGTCGATTCCCTACAATTTTTCCTAACCCATTTTTCCTGAAAAATTAATCCCTAATCCATTTTTCCTAAAAAAAATGAGTTTTTAATTCAATTTATTCTAAAAAAAATAAATTCCTAATCCATCTTTCCTAAAAAAATTAATTATTAATCTATTTTTCCTAAAAAAGAATAAATTCCTAAACCATCTTTCCTAAAAAAATGTATTCTTAATCCATTTTTCCTAAAAAAAAAAAATAAGTTCCTAATCCATTTTTCCTAAAAAAAAAAATAAATTCCTAATCCATCTTTCCTAAAAAAAAAAAATTCCTAATCCATTTTTTTAAAATTTTGTTTTCTAAAGTAGTTTTCCTAACAATTTTTTTAAATCTTTATTTTTCCTAACATTTTTTGATTCCTAAAAGGGAATTTCCTAAAATTTCTTTAGGGATTTAAAAAGTTAAGGAAAAATATTCATTTTAGGAAATTTTGTTTTAGGAACCAAAAAATTTTAGGAAAATTAAAAATTTGAAAAAAATGGTTAGGAAAAAAATTATAGGAATCAATTAGAAAATATGGATTAGGAATTTATTTTTTTAGGAAAAACCACAGTTCCAAATAATTGAAACTATTTGACATTTTTTTGTTTCAAAACGGAAAGTGGAATTTTTTTTCTCAATTAAAGAAAGATAGATTTCAATTGAAACATTTTGAGAAACTATGCAACTTTTAATGCGAAAGCTGATTTAATTGGCTTGAGATTCAAATGAAGTAAATACATTCTTAATTGACACTTAATTTTTTCAAATAAAATTTTAAAATTTTGATTGGCTTGAGATTCAAATGAAGTAAATACATTCTTAATTGACACTTAATTTTTTCAAATAAAATTTTAAAATTATGGTATTAAAAGAAACCGTTACAACTCATTTGAAACTCTGATTGAGGGGAAAAGTTTCAGGGAAAAGTTTCAAAAATGACATTGCAATAATTATTTAATTAATCATTTATTTATTGATGTGAACTTATGCATCGACAAATTAAAGTACTCATTTCGAGCAAAAAATTATATCTAAACCTAGAATAAAAGAAACATGCCGTTTTTGAATAAATGCAACAGTATATTTTATCGCTAAATACTGCAGAAAATAAATTACAAAAAAAAAATGGCTTGTGAAAAATTAGATTTTCTACCAAAAAAATTTAATAATCAGAATAAAACCATTCCCGGAGTGATTAAAATTTGGTTTGGTAAACTTTCGTTTAAATGTTTTTCAAAAGGAAGAGCATATCTCATTTTTTTAAAGGAAAAAACAGCATGCTTCCCCAAGCTACAAATATTATAAGAGTGCAAATTTTTCTCAAACGAAACACATTCATACGTTTCTCCTACAGCATAATATTCGTCCAGATAAATAAAAATGAGATTTATCTTATAAAAAAGGGGAAAATTATATTCATCTAATTTTTGGAAAATGAAATATCCTAAACGGTATTTAATTGAAAATCTTTTGATCCAATCAACTTTTTCTACGGATACGTTAAAATTGACTTTTAAAAATTCACTAATCATTCTGCTGTTAGGTAACTCAGAAATTTGAACAGTTTTGGCTCGAGAATGAGAGAACTGAGCATCGTAATTTTTTTTACTCAGTGGATAAACAATATCTGTGACAAACCTTTCAGAGTAAGTTTTACAAATGTTGTTCCAATTATTTAATTTTTTTCCATACCGTTTGAAAATTTTATTTTGGCCCTCAAATCTGATAGTTTGGAGGTAAATAAAAGGTCCCATTTTTTCACCGACGTTTGCGTAATGAGTCAAAAAGTGGTGCTTTGGAATTAAATGTTCATTTGGAAAAAGTTTCAAAAATTGCTCGTGGTGTTCTGCTACTAAATATTTTAACATCAATAGCATTGACAAAGTCAGCCTAGGTGACATTATTATATCGATTATGTCTAAGAGTGTTAAAAAAACGTTCCAATGTTCAGAGAATTCTTCTGGTATCAGGTGGCCAATTATCAACGGCAAGAATTTAGTTAAACACTGCATTTGTGCAGCGATATAACTAGTGTTTAATTTGTTTTCCTTATTAGTGTCCCATGTAAAACAATTAGGCTTGTTGCAATTTTCCGAAAAACCATAATCGTAAGACACAATTTTTTCATTTAATTCTTGAAGAGTGAACAAACCATTTTCAATAAAAAAAGTCAATACAACCAAAATTTCAAGAGGAGCTGTTCCTTCATAAATATCATGCGTTAAATCGACCGTTAAGTTTTCGACTGAATTAAAGTAACTTAATTGATCCAGTATGCAAACGTCTTTAACACCAAAAAAAGTTACCTTATTACTTACTTTTGGTTGGGAATGTGCTTGGGCTGCCAAATGTGCTTGGTCATCCTTAGTTCTTAAAAACAATGGGTTTTCGAACAAATAATCTTGAATTTCGGTATTGTCACATTTACAGATACGACAAAAATAATGCGCTCTAAAGCATTCGACTAACCCAAATAAGGCATTGCCTCCCAAATTATCAAAACTTGTTGCAACAATAGTCCCCTTCAGGAAATTGTGCGTAAAACTATTAGGAAAGTCAATACCAACATCTTCTAATTTTTTTAAATCTCTAAGCAAAGGGTTTAGAATTGCAGAAAAATGGTGAATTTTTAAATCAGATGCATAAAATAAACTTATTAAATAAATATTATTTAAAGAGGAATTGAAATATGGAGGTAGGTTTCTTAAAACAAAATATATTCCTCCGAGCTTGTGTAAGCCTTTTTTTGATCCTAACGCATCGCATGGGTCAAACTCGTCGAAATATATTTGTATACGGAAAGCGAACTTATTCTCTTGAAAAAAACGGTTGTTTTTAAAGCAAAGACCATCGTGTATATCTTCCAAAACAAAATCGTCTCTTTTTTCATAACTACTATGTGAAAAAAAATACTTTTGAAAAGATTTATTTTCTAGTAAAAAATTTAACGTATCGCAAATGGATATATATGTGAAAATTCTAGGCTTGTATTTGCTGGCATGTACTGTTTTAACTGCCGCCATTTCTATATCGGACCGCAATACAATTTCCTGTACTTTGGGAAGGGTTGGACATATTAATTTTAAATATTCTGATCTTTTGTGTGATGAATCAAACGAAGTGAAGCTTTTTTCAAAAGCTTCAACGTCTTCAAGCAAAAAATTTTTCATTTTAATATCAAAATCCGGAAAATTATTTTCTGTTTTGGACGTAATTTTTTTAGAAAATTCAATTGTTAAGCTTGCCATTTTTTTAAAAATAAAATTAATGTGAGTTTCATTCAATCCGAAAGATTTTAGATCCGAAGAAAAATCGAAAACTTTTTTTTCGAACGATTCTGCATTACGATTCTGACTTTTTTTAACTAATTCAGGATTAACTAAATCTATTTCAATATTGTTATCCACGGTACTGTTACTTAGTAAATTTAAATACTGTTCGCTTTTTTCAGTTTCATTTGCTTCTGTATTTTCATTAGGAACCTCCTCATATTCAATATTTTTTGAACAAAGTTCTAAATGCATTTTAAAACCTAAAAATGTGCATACAATTACATCACAGCCCGAATTAGGACACATTAACTTTAAATATGGGCAATCTTTCTTAATAAAATGAACACGATGCAAATGCTTAATAAATGACTGGGCACTTAGAAACCGTTCCTTGCAATTTTTCTGATTGCACTTAATTAACATTTTTGTATGTTTCTTAAATTTTAAGTATCACTTAACATAGAAAATCATAAATTGTTCAATATTTAACAGAAATATTTTAAGCGCTAATAATATCAAACAAAGCTATAAACTTATAAGAAGAAACGAATGGTTTTTATACAAGAAAAAAAACTTGTGAACTAAACATTTTAAAAAAAAACGAATCTTAAATGAAAACTTCAAATTGCACTTTTGGTAGGCTACTAAAATCTAAGCAGAAGTACATGCAAATTGACTAAAAAAAATTTCCATTAACAGTCAAAATTAAAGTAAATGAATGCGTAGATTCCTCACCGGAGTTGGGATACTTTCAGACTCTATGCCGAGGAAGGTGGTTTGCAGAAAAATTAAAAAATTCGCCAAGATTTTGGGGTACTGAATGTTGAACACGTAAAAACTTTTTAAATACGTTGATACGGCTTCCACCACGTCGTCGTCCCCAGCGTAAATCAGTTTGCCGTCTATTACTAACCAGTACGTGAAAATTGTAGACCTGTTTTCTCCTTCACCGATGAGATAAGGTTCTCGACTCGGCTTCGCTGATTCTGGAATAAGTGTTGACCCGACCTAAACAAAAATTAAGTCATTAGTAATAAAATATTTTGGAGTTGTTTAATCTCATCAAAATTTAAAGAAATTTTTTTTTCTTCATATTATTACTATTATATTTTACCTGTTTAAAAACAAAAAATTTCTCCAAGGATGATAAATTTTTGTTGTTCTTCGGCTGAGACATAGATAAAAGAGCAAATAAAGCTCGTAAAGCTTTCGGGTAAATGTTCTCCTTGGGAGTATCATCCGCGGGAAGAATAAGTTCCTTCCATAAAAAATGACCTGTTGTAGAATAAACCTCCAATATTTTATCCTGCACTTTCTCTTCAATTATTAGTTCTTTTTCCGGATGGAGCCTCTCAAAATCTTCATTTACCTGAAAAACATTTTTTTAAACTTTAAATCAATAAGATAAAAAATTAAAACAAAAAGTTATTATATATCAAATCAAAATTGAACTTAAAATTAAAATTAAAATTCTAATTTTTTAAATGGCTTAGATCAATCACTTAAATTATAAAGCAATTTTTTTTTTTCTTTTTTGCTCCCAGTTTTATGAAACTACACACAATAATTTTCAGAAGAGTTCATACACTGTTAAAGTTGGAGCGTAAAAATGATTTAACAATTATTCGAAACCTGCTTTATGAAATTACCATTTCTGGTGTATCAAGAAATCTTGGAAAGATATCCAAAATGTAGATCCCGAGATCTTTATCCTTAACAATCTTTCTCCTCGTTTCAAACGTGTTTAACATCTTTTCCCTGATTTTTTGCACATGTTTCTTGGGGTGCGATTCAGCCATAGCCAAAATGTCTGGTTGCTTTTTCAAAGCAAGAACTTCTTCCTCTATCTCTTCACGTGTTTTTTCTTTAACAACAGGGTCATTCTGAAATTTAGAGAGAAAATCAAGCTTAATATTTCGGAAAAATGAAAACGTTATTGGAAACAATATTTGTATCTTAATTTTACCTTCGTAGACCCCTTATTAAGAAAAAATATGAGGGCGAGGTCAAGGGTCAATTTCTTAATAGATATTTCAGGTTTTTTAAAAAATCGATAATTTCGAATGAAAATGCCAGAAAATTGATTCGATCCCCAACAGAAACGGATATTATTAGGTTTTTAAGTATTTTTATTCAAAAATAAAGGCTTTAATTCAATGTTGTCAAAATTATGAAAGCTATGAAACTAATTTTTATTTTATTTTATTTTCTGTTATTTTATTCATTTTTTTGGAAAAGTTGAAAATTCAAGTAATTACCACTATAAGAAATCCATATAAGCACTTTAAGTTCGATTTTTTTCAATTAAATTATATGTTGAGAATATTCGTCCATGGAATGGACATCCATGGAAAGGACATTTCCATGTTTTAAATAAATAAACAAATAAACTTAAAATTTTGAAAACTTTTGAAGTAAAAGATAAGTCCTGCTAACTGCCTGTTACATGTCTGAAATACTAAAAAAAATTTTATTCTATTTCTATTGCTAAAAAATAAATGCCACGGAATGGACATGAAAAAAGCTACGCACTCTTTCAATGACTTTGTTGGTGATAAAATCGACTAAAATTTGCCTTTTAATCAAAATGGAATTTTTTGCCGCTTCAAAATGTTGTTTTCTCTTAGTGAAACTAAATATAGTCGAATAATTAATACATACCATCATCTTACATCCCGTTTTTTATAAAATACCGATTTCCATGTCCTAAATGGACACACACTTTTACTTAAAAAAACCAAAGAAAATGACATTTTAAAAATTCCACAATTTTTTATAAAGCTTGTAAAACTTGATCATGTATAAACATACCGAGAATAAAACTATCACTTACATTTTAAGACATTTTTTTTAAAACGGAGCTGTTGTTCTCATCCACGGAATGGACATTTTTTAGTGTTTTTGTTTATATTATTTAAGAAATAAATAGAATTTCCGGAATTTTAGTAAGGGAGCAGTAATTTAACATATTTATGTATATGCTTGTAAGTTTTCGTAAATTTTTGTCTTTATTTACGACCATATTTCGGATCAAATATGCCAGTTTTACACTTTCTCCCTAAATTTCAGAATGACCCAACAATGGTTTTACTCCTGGGCCCATCTTTTTTATTCCCGCCCCCTTGCTGGCGACGTCGCTCAATAGGCCTCTCATCCCCTTTTTTGCGGTAGTAATTTTTTATTCTTGTGTCGAACCAACCCAGTCCAGTTTTTGGATCGTGAAAGATTTCCTTTAAAAAAAATAAAAAAAAAAAATAAAAAAAAAAATTACAGAACAAGACAAATACAAAATTCTTTTACGGGGTATCGCTCAAAAAATGGATTCTCTATTAATTCCTTTTGTGAAAAATCTCAAACGTTCTTTTTTTTTATGTTAATAAATGGTTATTAAAAATAATTTATAATTTTTTATGTTTATTAATTTTTTTTTTTTTTGGGGGGGGGAAGATTAATATTATCGGAAAGGGCACTTTTAAAAATAACAGTAAATTTTTTATATTGCTAAAAAGTTACGGAGATTAATTTGAAGGTCAAACACGAAAACTTTATTTTTGAACACAGTTCAGTCCGCTTTTGGAACGCAGGAAGTTAGTTGAAGTAATCACTACATTGCACCTGAGCGCTATTTATTATCTTCTGCTAAAAGAAATGTTTTGATTTTGAAAATGTTGGTTATTTAATTAAATATTCTCTTTTGCTAAACAAAAAAAAAGTTTGTTTTACTTTTATAATATATGTTGATCCGACATTTATTGATTTATTCATTTGTTTATTTAATTTGATTATTATTTAATGTTGATTATTTAATTAAATATTATCTTTTGCTGAAAAAAAAAAGTGTGTATATGTGTGTATGTGTATTTTTTTCATTTTAAGAAAATGTTAATTTAGCTGAACAAAATAACTTTGGAAACCAATTTATATAAAAGCATTTGTTGTCAGCAGTTCTAAAGAGGCCATGGATTTCAAATAACTGCAATATATGTAGCAGATGCATGATACTTACATAACCTTCCTTGGCAAATGGATCAATGAATTTAGGGAATTCCTTGATGAGCGCTTTGGCCCATTTTGTCCTCATAGCACATGTAGGCAGAGGTTGATCCCTAATTCGAGCCCAAGTTATCATCTTGCTGACTACTATTCTGATCAACTCCCTCCTGGACGATTCTGACATGCAAGGTTTTTTATCTGAAGCATCATGTTCCTCTTTTAGATGGCTTATACTATCTTTGATCAAGTCTCGAATTCTCTGAAATGAAAAGGATGCTATTAGCCATGGCTTTAACAACAACAACAAAAACAACAGTAATAAATTTCAATAAAATTTTACCAAATTAATCTCCTCATATTCGAAATCAGGTCCTGATGTTAATGGTGTTGAGATTCCATTCTGTATCTGTCCACTTGTTGCTGAGGTTGTAGGGGTTCCATTTTCTCTCCGTTCAGCAGAGTTTTCTGATGTCACATTGGAACTGCCTGCTTCATCGGTTTCTTTTATTTTTACAACAAAGGGACCAAGGTCATTTTTATTCTTCATGAATACATTGAAGACATTCCTGCTTATCTCACAACCATCCGAATCACAAAGGGCTATGACATTTTTATCGATATTACCTAAGTCAGGAAATTCTTGCACAACTGAAATGGTAACGAATGAAGTTGATTGATCTAAGCTTTTTTTTTTTTCTTATTTCAACAAAACTGAATGCTTCCACTTAGTAATAATAATAACAACAATAATATTATGATCATCAATTAAATAATTATTGTTTGATGAACATTTGTTCATTGCCAAGGTTCATTGTTGAGGTTAGATTGTCACATGGTTTGTTTGGCTATGAATACTTCATCTGCAATATATCATCTGCATTTCAAAATTGCATCTTATTTAATCTTATTTACTTGCTTCATTGCTTGAAATTAAATAAGATGAGATATTCATAGCCAACAAGCCATGTGACAATCTAACCTCAACAGAGCTAAATCTTAAAACAATAATTAATATGAATTACCATTAATTTTTTTACTTACTTGCTTCAATTACATCATCATAGTCATATGATGATTTACTCGTTTCATATTGAACATATTTACTTTCCTTTTTAAAATTTGCCTTGAATAAACGAAAATGAGAAGCTTCCATATCGGACATCTTTACACCGAAAGGCCACTTGCTATAATGACCGTTAAAAAAAAAAAGCGCGTGGAAGGAAGCGTCCTTTTTGAGACGAAACCTTGTTAAAAAAATATATTTTGAAACTTTCCGAATTCAAATGAAACCAAAAGTGCTAAACCGGTTAAGCGTCCTTTTTCAGTACAAATTTCATTAAAATAAGATATTTTGAAACAAAAAATTCTAATAAAACCAAATCAAGAATCATTCAGCTAGAGAGGATAAGATTTTTTAAAATCTCAAATTAAAAAAATTATCTCTCAATTGAAGAATTTAAAATCTTTGGAAATTTTTTGACATTCGCATCATTAGAATGGGGAAAAGTATCAAATCGTTTCAAAATAATGTCAAATAGTTTCAATTTTGAAACTTTTGTTTTTTGAAACTTTTTTTTCTTACAAATGAAGCGTTTGGTTGGAACTGTGACGGATTAGGAAAAATGGTCGGGAAAGCCAGAGGTCAACTGACGTATCTCCGTCAGAAATATGATCGGAGTTAGTCTGTTTTTTGATTGTTGTTAAAATTCATGTGATCACAAGTTTACGTCAATGACAAGTATAAACATGCGGTCACGTGATCTTTAAAATCGGTCAAAACAGCCTATCTCCGGTCACATTTCGGACGGAGATAAATTAGTTGGATTTAGGAGGAGCATGGATTTGATCCTAGATCATTCAAAGTTGAGGACTTAAACTGATGTGCCCATAATGGATTATTAGGGGCCATTCAGCACCTTAAGGGAAGAGAGGGCCAACAAATTGTAACGATCAGGCCCCCAAATTAATGTGAAATGGTCTTTTCCCATCTCCTTCTTTTTTTTCTTTGTTCTATCAACTGTTTACTATAACTGCTGATCGGATTCAGGTTCATCTCGTTCTCAGACGAATGACTTTTTTTTTCTTTTCTTTCTCTCTCTACCCGAGAGAGACAAAAGGTGAATGACCGTTTCTTTTCTTCTCTGTCTAATCGAGAGAGACGAAAAGATCTTTTTTCTTCCTTTTTTTATCATGCTCTCTCACTCCCTCACGGGTATATAAACCCATGGATCGGCCATGGGAAATCAGATTATTTTCAGAAGCTGTTGGGTGTATTAACAGTTTCAAATCTCGTTCTTTCCAAGCCGGTAAGTGATTATAAGCAACCGTGGGTGCGGATAATCACCCTTGTTGCTCTTTGTAGTGGTCCTAAAACCTCTTTGTAAGTCTATAATTTTTACCGATTAAAAACCCTGTGAAATTTCATCCTTCTTTCTTCATTTCGAATCAAAATGGCCGACAGAATGATAAATCAAGTTGAATGAGAATGTATTCGGAGAGTACGGCGCGGGTTAGTTCAGTGACTCCACCGGCTGTCGAGAGGTGCCTGGTTCAAGTCCTCGACTCGACTTTGCTCTGAACAATTTTTTCTGAGTTTTCAATTTTCTCTGGCATTCGTTCTTAAATTTTGGTACGAGAAAGCGTTGACGGGGGAAGGGAGTCGAAATTTTTAATTATTATGCTGACATAATAGGCCCTCTGAGAAATGTTTGCCCCAAACCCGTTTCTCTTGGAGCAGGGAAGGCTTATGTTTTGGACATGGTCGGGGAATCTAGGAAAACGGACAGTAACCGCGATAAGCCTATAAATGAATGAATAATGCCCTTGTAAGCATATAAAACGATATTAAGATTCCAATTTCTCACTTTCTGACCATGCGCACGATAACATATCATGCGATCGTAATATGACTCGATGCGCATTGATACCATGTGATGTCATAAGTTTATTGTGTGAATTACCATGGTTACCATTTTTTTTTTCTTACGCATGCTAAATCGACTGAAGAAAACTGAAACCGAATTCGACCTAGGCCTTTTTTTTTTTTTTTTTTTTTTAACAAATATAAATTGAGATATGCCATAAAGAACATTTTGAATCGAATCGCTTCAAGACGTTGATTAACCGATCACAATCATTTCGATCTAACAAATAGAACTACTATTTCGATGAGAAGACATATTTGACTAATTTAATCATATTACCGCCAGGAGGAACCCAAGTCAATTTCGATTAATTTTTTAACAACCTACAAAAAAGAAATTTTTTAAAATTAACCTAATCATTTTTAAACCAATCCATTTTTTTTTTCGATTTGATTTCTTTCAAATTTACTCTTCTTGTGGCCACGAGGCACAAAAAAAAAAAAAATTCAGCTCACATCAAAAATACATATAAATGATCCGTATGATTCTGTCCAATTTGCTGTCATCTCCCCCCCACCCTCCATATCCATAAGTATAATTTTCAAATAAAAGCCCGTTTCGAAACGTAAAAATGGGAATCGGAAGCTGTTATATCGGTAACCAAGACTTCAAAAATCCGGAAAAAAAAATAATAATAATTCCGACTTGAAGCAAAAGATAAATATCATCGTTCGTCGAAACGGGAATAACTGAAGCGTCCTTAAAAAATTCCAAATCCAGGGATTTTCAGAGAAATTATTTACCGACATTTTTTCTTAGTATTATTGAACAGAGAAGGGAATACTCATAAAAGAGAATGCTGTTACGTTCTGCGGGGAGAGTAGGGGGGGGGGGTGAGTTTGCCGATCCCTCCTGCAATGAGAACTCTTCATAAACTCCCTATTGTTATACCGAAATTTCGCTTTTTTTTTTTTTTTTTTTTAATTCCATCATTTAACTTTTGCGAATTCTTAAAATTCCAGGATGGGGATAAAGTGGATTGTGTTTTTTTATTTCTAAATCCTACTTAAGGGTCATCTAACCCTTTCGATTCTTGCCACGTGGAAATGCTGCCCTTTATTTTTTTTTCTAGTGGTTTGCCGACCTGGATGTTGCTCAAGGTTTTTGAAAAAAAAAAAAAAGCTTTTTCCCTATGCACGGCCATGAAGTCCTATTAAACGAATCATATGCTGAGTCAGTTCGATGTTTATCACCGAAAAGGGAGGTAAAGGATGTGAAAAAAAAAGGTTAAATCTCGACACACATAAGAGAAAATCGTCACTTTTCGACATCGTAATAATTCAGCAAACATACGAATCCATCATTTCTCCGAGTGAATTCTTCCGATAAGAGGATCATTCATTTCTATGGTTTTTTTTTTCCTCTTTTTTTTTCCTGATTTTCCCTTTTCGCTTTTAATCAACGTGCTTTCATAATATGTAATAAAAAAAATCAAGAGTTTTGAAAAAAATTAAAATCTTTTTTTTTTTTTTTTTTTTTTTTTTTTTTTTTGTCGTTTGTAAAATGATTAAACTAAGTGCTATTCATTATTTTTCGAAAAAAAAAACAGTCAGGGGATATGAGGCATATCCCTACGTAGGACTACGTCTAGAATTTTTGGTTGAAGACGACCTTTTTCACAAAAACATTATCAAAATTTTTAGTAAAAAATTAAAATTTTAATAATTTTTACCAAAATTCTTTAAGAAAATTCAGAAAATATTTTTTCAGTAAAATTTCAAATAAATTTTTTCAAGAATCGAAAATCATCGAAATAGGACGGCGGTTGAACTATTCCCAAGTCTTTTTAAAATAAAAATCTTTGACCATAACAAATCTAGTAGCTAATTTTTTCATAAATAAAATCTAAAATACGAATTATTTTTAAAAAATACCTTAATTTAGAAATTATTAATCAGCGTCATCAATTTCTTGGGAAAAAATAAAAAAAATGTAAATATTGACATTTTTTTTAAAATTTATTTGGCAGCCATCAACATCGAACGCAGTACTGTGCGGCGGGCTTTTCAAAATTTATTGTGAAAAGCCAATCAATGAAAGCAACAAATTCAAAATAAATTGGCGCAATAAAGTGTTTTCGTTCGAAAAGAATGGCTGCCATATAAAATTTCAAAATGGAGCCCTTTTGTTTATAATATTTTATTTTTGTAAAATAATTTATAATGCTGGTGGTTTAAAGATAAATAAGGGCTCTTTCTGTAAGTACTTTTCACTTTAGATTCGATTTTTTTAGAAAATAACGACTAGATTTCATCGGTCAATAAAATTCGATTGCAGTATAGGCGTTCCGCCCGCCTAAAATGTTAGTTTCAAAAAATGTTAATGATACATGTATCCCCATAATGTATCCCCCTAAATCCTCCAAGCCCTAATATTAGTCCACATGGCCTCCTTTTTCAATAAAATGTTATCAAAAATCCATCGAAATCTAAAAAACTTTCTAAAAATTTTCCCTTTTTTTTAAAAATTAGTCAAAAGTTTACAATACTTTAAAACATTTTTATTTTAAGATTTTTATTATAAATTTCTTTGAAAATTTTAAAAAATTTTTAAGGGTGCAAATTCACTATGAAATGTTGGACCAACCCAACATGTTGGTGCAGCAAGTTAAACCAACATGTTGTACCAAAATTCCTCACTAATTTCGGCATAGGGGTAAATTCTGCAATAGTCGATTCGTTCGTTTGTCGAACAAGTTGGTACAACATGTGTGTCCAACTTGTTGTACCATAATGTTGGTCCAATATTCCGTAGTAAATTTCCACCCCTATTCTAAAATTAGTGTGGAATGTTGGTCCAACAAGTGGGTACAACATGTTGGTTTAACTTGTTGTACCAACATGTTTGTCCAACTTGTTGTACCAATACGTTGGTCCAACATTCCGTAGTAAATTTGCACCTCTACTCTAAAATTAGTGTCGAATGTTGGGGCAATAAGTGAGTACAACAAGTTGGTACAACATGTAGGTTTAACTTGATCCCTAAGGATCATTAAGGAATTTTGAAAAAATGTTTTTGAAAAATTTATCTAAAATTTTTTTGAAAAACTCATCTAAACTTTTTTTGAAAGGGTGCAAATTCACTATGGAATGTTGAATCAACATGTTGGTACAACAAATTCGACGAACTTGTACCAACAAGTTTGACAAGCGAACGAATCGACTATTGCAGAATTTACCCCTACCCTAAAATTTGTGTGGAATGTTGGTACAACAAGCTGGTACAACATGTTGATACAACTTGTCGTACGTTATCAACTCGTTCGCATGTTGTACCAACATGTTGGTCCAATTTTTTATACCAACATATTGGTCCCACTTTTTGTACCAACATGTTGGTACAAATTTTTGGGTGCAAATTCACTATAGAATGTTGTTCCAACATGTTGGTACAGCATTCTATAGTGAATTTGCACCCTGAAGTTTTTTTGAAAAATTCATCTAAAATTATTTTGGAGAAATCATCTAAAATTTTTGAAATATTCCTTTTTTTTTTGTTTGGTGTCCAAAACACCAAGACAATTGGACAACCGGACACGATAAAACCATCAGGGTCTTAGGGCGCACGCCCTAAGACGTAGCCTACGTAAAAAAAAAATTGTGAGGCTGCTGCATCATACATTTAAGCGGAAATCCAAAAGGAAAGAGATTAATTCAAATGGATTTGCATAAGAAATAAAACGGGTCAATTATATTCATAAGCAATGCCAATAGTAACCATGACATTCACATTTATTATGTTCAATTAGGTGTTCACGTATCTTTTGATTTCGCGGGCTTTTTTAAATGGACCAGTTTTTTAAGAAATTACCAAAAGAGATTTTTTTTTTTTTTCACGAAGTTCGATTGCTTGGAAAATAAGGGGTCGTTTTTTTGAGAAAACTAACAACACTGGAGGATGAGAATTTTTTTTTTATGGAAGTGATAAGAGGAAGAACATGTGAGGAAGAAATATCTTTTTTTGTTCCTGTTTGTTTGATAAACTTGAAAACAGACGAGAGTTGATTAGAATTTCTATTATTAGAGTAATATGTGTGTATTAACTTTTTTTTTATAAACGTCTGGCGACCAGGTTCGTCTGCTCCTTTTAAATTTGATAACAGTTTTAGTTGTTTCCCATGCTGTTATAAATAAACGTGGAATCAACTCAAGTGCGTTTTTGATATCAAGTGTATTTTTTATCTTTTGGAAAAACGTTTCATAGGATATTTTTTTTTTTTTTTTTTTTTTTTGGTGTTGCGTTTTTGTTTATGCTGCTGCAGCGCATTGAGAGAAAATAATTTCGGGCGTAAACAATAAAAACAAAAACAGTGGAACACTACTCCCATTACTTTAGAATTCTTCAAGTGACAAGAATTGCTGACGTTAGTGATCCTAGCTATGTGAGAGATCACCACGCTCGAAATCGAGTAAAGGACTAAGAAGAAGAAGAAGTGATCCTGGGCTTTAAATTCCCGGCAAATCTTATCAGAAAGACGATTGAGAATTTCAAAGCGCAACAATATTTTTGGTCTCTTTTAGTCGCAGAAAAATTGATATATGTGCACAGCCAGTAATCTTCAGTTGTCAGGCCGGGAAATATGGCGTGGCGGTGCTAAACTGGGAATTTGGGACACAGTGTAACTGTCAGAACCGCGCACTGGCGGATCCAGAAATTTTTTTCAGGGAAGGGAAGGGACGAAAGCCTAAAATTAGCCCAAAAATTTGAATTCTGTCCAATGTTCATTGTTATCCCTGAATTAGGATATTCTCACATCTTTAGATAAGTCCAACTTAGCTCCATAAGCTGAGTATTGGAGGCAGAAACTCGTCATATGATAAACATGTCAGGTCACAATTTTTAATTTTAGCCACATCACAATAATTCATTTCTTCTTCTTTCAAGTGCCGTCTCCGCGACGAAGATAAGCTATCATCTGGCAGATTTTTAGTTTTGAGACCGCCGCTCTAAAAAGACTCAAGGAATCAACACCAAACCAGTCTCTGAGATTTTTAAGCCATGAGGTTTTCCTACGGTCTTGCTTGCGCTTACCCTCGATTTTTCCCTCCATCACAAGCTAAAGGAGGCGGTACTTTTCATTTCGAATCACGTGGCCAAAATAATCGAGCTTCGTACGCTTGATCTCGTACAGCACTTCCAACTCCTTTCCCATACGAGCCAAGACGTCAGTATTTCTCACCCTGTCAGTCCACGAAATTTTAAGCATTCGACGGTATACCCACATCTCAAAAGCCTCCAACTTCTTTTCCAACGCCCTAGTTAAAGTCCATCCCTCGTGTCCATATAAGAGCACGGGAAAAACGTAACATCGGACGATACGGACCCTTGTTTGAGCTGTCCCTTCATTTATTTACATTAATATCAAAAAATATAATTTTAATGCCATTAATTAATATTCTAATTAAGTAATAATACTCCCATAAGCTAAACATAGAATTTAAATTTTTCGCCAAAAAAATTTATAATTTTATTTTTTCCGGCCACTTATGTACAAGTACAAGTCGATTTATTGTGGATTAAGTATACAGTAAGTCCCTCTCACTCCCTCCTTTGATAGAGTAAAATAGTAATTGTTGCTAGTTAGTAGCTAATAACAGTAGCTAGCAGCTGTTATTAAAATCGTGCAAAATAGATTTAAATCATGCAAAATTTATTATTTATTCCGCAAGCAAGAAAAGTATTGTCTAGCCTAATTTTGCCTTGTCTTGACTTCTTTTACGCAATAATTAAGAAGTCTTAGCAGCAATTTATCGCCTTGTGGAATCAATAAAAAATCCCTTCACCATGAGAACTCATTGATACGGTATTTCTTAGTGATTCCAACAAGATGATAAACTTCTGGTAAAATTTCTTATTTCTTGCACGTACAGTTGTTTTCCATGAACAAAGTTCGACATATCAAATACATAACAGGCTATATATACAATGCATGCTGTAAAGTCCAGTAAAATCTAACCTGCAAGACGTCATTTATGGAATAACTTCCGCCTTGAATGGAGTCTAAACGAAAACTGCTTCTTCACTCTGAATTATAACCCCTTCTTTGTTGTTTGGGGTAGTTTCCCTGATCATGAAATTTGCTACTGCGCTAACGTTTTTTTTTTTTTTTTCTAAATGTCAAAGCTAATTAAAAGTATTTAACCCTTTCCCGATAATTATCGTATATATGCGATTATATGATATCGCAAAATCAGTCGTCATGAAAATTATTTTTCACGAAAAGGCCGCCGTTGGGAAACATTCCCGATCCTTTTTCCTAATCAGTTTTTCCTAAAAGAAAAAAAATCCTAGTCCATTTTTCCTAGAAGTTTTGGCTCCTAAAATCTTTTTGATTCCTAAAATAAAATTTCCTAAATTGAATATTTTTCCTAATTTTTTAAATCCCTAAAAGGATAATAAAATATTTAGTTTTAGGGATTTTAGAAAATTTTATTTTAGCGATTTTAAGAAATTTTATTATAGAAATTAAAATATTTTAGGAAAATAAAAAATTAGAAAAAAAAATTGTTAGGAAAAAAATTTTAGGAACCGAAATTTTTAGAAAAAATGGATTAGGAAAAATGGTAGGGAATCCCACAAGTCTGAAAAAAAGGCAATATTAAAGTACCATTTAGGAATTTTTATTGCTTTGTTTTGGTTTATTGAATATATGCAGTTTATTTTTTCAAGTAAAAGGCCCATATATAGTAAAAAATATTTTTCCCATGAACAGGGAAATCGGTTTCCCATAATTATGTTATTGACATAACTCAAATAATGATCATTTAAATCTTATTGCACACCCATTTTTTGGATTATTGTTTTGTTGTGGGAAGTAAACAACATTTGTAGATTTTCAATTTTAAAAGAAAAAGGGTAGCGCTAAATTACCAAATTTTGTTGCAAATAATTAGTCGTTAGTGCAAAGTCTCATAAAAATCTTTTGGTGCGGAAAAGGGCCCATTTTTTCACAATTGCGCTCGTTAATTTTGATGGAAACAAAACTACTTAAGAATGTTAAAATAATTTGAGACACACCCTTTCAGGGCATTGGTAAAGGCTCCTATACAAAATCTATGTCTTTTTATTTTTTTAAGAAAATTTAGATGTTAATTAGATAAAAAAAAATTAGGCATAAGCTAAGGATAAAAGCCGTTAAATGATTCTGAGTGTTGATAACAGACATTAGTCTGCTTTTATTGCAATAATTCAATAACGTGGGAGTTTTAACAGATTTTTAATGCATATTTTTCAAAAAATTTGCTTGTTCGTAAGATAAACAAAAGAAACTTCAAGAATATATTTTTCAGGTTTTTTTTTTTTTTTGTTTTTCGTCGACGTTATATGTCATAATGTCATAGCAATTTGTAAAATCAAAGATTCGCTACAATTTTTCCTATTATTTTTCCTAAAAAAATAATTTCCTAATCCATTTTTTCTAAAAATTTTGGATTTCTAAAATAAAGTTTCCTAAAATCCCTTTAGGAATTTAAAAATTTAGGAAAAATATTCATTTTAGAAAATTTTTCATCACACGGTACTGAAAAGTGGACTTTTCAGTACTGGGCAGTTTATTTACAGACTATTTTACGCCGTACCTTGTGATAAAAAATATCTTTCAATGCAAGAAATGCAAACGACTTGCCCGTCTCGACCTATTTAAGGCCCTCGCCTTCGGCTCGGGCTTAAAACTCGGTCTCGACGTGCAATTTTGTCGTTTGCAGTCCTTGTATTGAAAAATACTATTACTTTAGGAATCAAAAAACTTAAAAAAAATCGGAATAGGAAAAAAACTTAGAATTTTTGATAAAAATTTTCATAAGTTAAAAAAAATTAGTCAAAATTTTAATTAAAGTCTTCAAACTTGTATTAAAACATTGCTTTAACTCATATTATTGACTAAAGGGAAAAGGACAAAATTAAAAAATGTAGGGAACATTTTATTTAAAATTTTTAAGTTCTTGTTTTGTTCATGTAGTCACATTTTAATATTTGAAAAAAAAAAAAAAGAAAAAAGAAAACGGCGAAAATTTAATATTTAAAAAAAAAAAAAAAGAAAAAAGAAAACGGCGAAAATTTAATATTTAAAAAAAGCTAAATAAAATTTTAAGGAATTTTTAAGTCCTTGCTTTAGCAACTTAAAAGTTTCTTGTAAAAACTAAGTGTCTTGAAAATTTACAAGAAATTTTCTAAGTCCTTACTTTTCTTCACGTCGTCTAATTTTACTAAAAGAAATAGTCGAAATATTATTTAAAATTTTCAAAGTTAAAATTTTAATATTAAAATAATTTAATATTAATTTTTGGTGCGAACAGTGCCCGGACAGACAGATTTCCCCAGGGCCGAACCCTAAGACGTAGTCCTACGTCAAAATAATTGAATTTTTTGACATTGAAACACAAAAGGACATTATGAAAAAATACCATGATATATTTTGATTAAAGGGATTTTTTAGATATCACAAAATGATACCGAAAACGCGAAAAAAAAAAAGATGGTCCATTTAAAGATTAAAACGGACTCGTTGAAACGATACACGCAGAACCTGATTCGTGATATGCTGGGTGTGTGTTGTGTGTATGTGTGTAGTAAGTTTAATTCATCAGGTAAGGTTATTGCCCAAGGCCAGATCAACATCTTCAGTTTTTTTTAACAATAAAACGTTAGTCAGGTTACCCAACTCGATACCTTCGACGTTTTTTTTTTTTTTTTTTTTTTTTCGTATTTCCCTTATTCCTCTCCCTCGCGGTCAACAAAAACTAAAATCATCATTAATTAATCCCAAATAGACAAGAGAGGGAGGAAGAGAATAAGAAACCCGTCGAGAAAACGAAAAGGAAAAGGACTTTTGATTGTTATGACAAAACTTGGTTCGTTAAATCTAACCATTATGTGAAATTTCTTAACAAAAGACGTCAAAACCAGGGAACAGCCAAAAGTGAAAACGAAATTTGTTGGAGAAGGCATTACGGTCACAATATTTAATTTTCTTGTCCAACGTACTTTTTTTTTTTTCCTTTTTTTTCTGTTTGGGTTTTAAATCCGATTTTTACAAGAGGGGTACAATGTTTTTAATTGTACGAGGAATCGAAATCTCGTCGTCTAGACGGCTCGGCTACTCCTTTCCAGCGATTCGGGTGCGTATAAATCATTAACATGATGGCGACGATGAAACGTTAAAAAAAAAATTACAAATGACTGGCATCTTTAATCATATAGATGAATCATGAATAATGAACACCAGTAAAATTAGTATTTGCTGTGATTTTTTTTTTTTTTTTTTTTTTTTTTTTTTTTTTTTCATCTTACTTTTATGGGTTAACGAACTTTTACATAGGCCTCCGGTACGATTTTCATACGACAAGCTCATTATCGACATAAAAAAAGAGACTTTTAAAAGCGTTTTGTTTCACGCCTAAAGACATTCCCAGGTCAGTTTTCGTTAGAAAACAATCGAACGTTTTGACGTGATCTGACAACGTAATTATACTCATATTGCAAAATGAAATGTAAACGCGTTGTTAATTTGCGCAAAACGAAAGAAAAAAAAAAAAACTAACATTGATTCTAAAATATAGGAAAATAAATAAGTAAATATTGACCGATAACAGCTACTTTACGCTATCCTTTCAGAGTAAGAATTTAACAAAACAAATATTTAACTGCAAAATCGTGTGATAACTAATTTCGGTAAATTGTTACGCCACTGTCTATATTTCAATGGCCAGTCTTGTAACATTTTATATAAAAAAAAAAAAAAAAAAAAAAAATCACAAACGGGAAAAGTAGGAAAGCAAACGAAAAAAAGGAGAAGTTTTACTAAAATAAAAACAAAAGGTCATAAAGGATATATCGGTTGCTAAGTGTAACGGTGCCGTCCCTTCTTTTTCTTGACGTCGCGACGTTCGTCTGTACGAACGTCTTACGAATCAATTCAAATGAATGGTCCCTTAGCACTTTTTCTCGTCTTTCTCTCATCCCCCACACACAAACCAATAAACGATATTGATCCATATCAATATCGGATAAACTCAATTATTATAACTTGACCGTAAATCAAGATTTCCTTATCTTTGGTTTTGAATAAGCTAAACACGACAAATTTGACAGTTTTCTTACACGAAAAAGAAAACTTTATCTTAATTAAGATCTACCGGAAAAGTTGTCAGATTTGAGTATCAAAAATCTATGCGCAAAAAAAAATTATATAAAGAAAAGACCACAATAAATGAGCTGAGTTCCTCTCCAGCTTTACACTCGAACGGTTGAAAATATTATCGGGAGGAAGTGAACCTAAGGATATTGTGAGAGTATATTAGTGAAAAAAATTAATCTAAGGAATAATTATGATAGAAGAAAATTATTGAAGTGATGTTCTAACTAGATAAATTAAATGTTGTATTTCCAGTGAATTCAAAAATAATATCGTTCAAAAAAAAAAGGAGTGTTCTATTTATTGGATTACCTTACTTTTATTGATTAATCTGGATAACTACCAAATACATGGATACAGTTGGATAGGTCAATATATCGCTTTAATTTAGCGATTAGCAACTTTTTGGGATGTATACTCAAGATCTTCAGCTAAGAGATAAGTGGTGATTTCAAACATTCTAACGATCAACGAACAAATTTCTTATTGAAACTAGGAAGAATTTTTGCTAAAATATTATCTCTAACATAAGGTTACTAAGGATTACTTTGGATTACATTTTTCAAGGATTACTTTGGATTACATTTACTAAGCATTGCTTGTATTAGATTTACTAAGGATTATCTAGATTACATTTACTAAGGATTAAGTACGGTGAAGTTTAGTGGTAGAGTGAGACCTAGGATTACTTTGGATTACATTTACTAAGGATTAATTGGATTAGATCTACGAAGGATTACTTTGGATTACATTTACTAAGGATTACCTGGATTACATTTACTATGGATTACTTTGGATTACATTCACTAAGGATGAATTGGATTAGATCTACGAAGGATTATTTTGGATTACATTTACTAAGGATTAATTGGATTAGATCTACGAAGGATTAATCGGATTACATTTACTAAGGATTAGCTTGGATTACATTTACTATGGATTAAGGATTAAGTATAGTGAAGTTCAGTAATAGCTTGAAACCTAGGATTACTTTGGATTACATTTACTAATTATTACTTGGAACACATTTACTGAGGATTAAGCACAGTGAAGTTCAGTGATAGATAAAGAGATCTAGGATTACTTTGGATTACATTTACTAAGGATTACTTGGATTACATATACTAAGGACTAAGTACAGTGGAGTTCAGTCATAGAATGAGACCTAAGATTATTTCGGATTATATTTACTAAGGATTACTTGGATCACATTTACTAAGCATTACTTGGATTACATTTATTAAGGATTAAGTACAGTGATAGAGTGAGACCTAGGATTACTTTGGATTATATTTACTAAGGATTACTTGGATCACATTTACAAAAAGTAAGGTTTAACTATGGAATAATCAATCCAAATTTGGAAACAAAGAAAAAAAAACTAAATAAGTATTTGGTTTTTTTTTTTTTTTCTCCAAACCCCTCTGGAAGACCCCATCAACTCAATTACCCCACTAACTGATGTTTCTATCCAAGTTTGTTATTGTTCAGAGCAACTTTCCCTTTCTTTCTATAATCACTCCAAAAACCATAACAATGATACCGTTAAATATACCTAAACACAATGCGAAGCAGATCTAAGTTGATCTAACCCCAATAATTAACAGATTTTGACAAAAATAACCGAAGCAGGTAGAGCTCCTTTTGGGAAAAAAAACAAGGGGATGATTCAAAAAAAAAAAAAAAAAAAAAGACGAAAAAGGAAAACCTGTCAAGGCCGAAATGCAGGTTCGAACAAGTTCCAGTTCGGATACAGTTTCCGATATTATACTCGCTTTAATATCATCTCCAAATCGACAAAAAAAAAAAAAAAAAAAAAAAGTAAAATGAAATTTAATTGCGTACGACTGGTTTATTTTTAGCTCCAGTCGTTGCCAGTTCAAACATTTATTTTTTATTTATTTTTTTTTTTGTCTCAGATTTGAACTTAACCTTGACCATCATTTTATACTGGAAATGGTAATAGGGAAGAGTAACCCCAAACAATACTTCCTAATTATCCTCAATCATTACCAACGGGTAAATCACGTAGGGCCCAACTCGCGTAATAGACTTACGGAACCAGGTACGGAATAATAATAATATAAATACGAAATCGTTGTGAGTATCAACAGTAGCTAACAAGTTAAAAATATATCTTTGAACCTGAAAGGATAAATAAAAACCTGAGGTCAAATCTTATCAAATGTAAATTTGGCGAGTAAGAAAATAATAATAAAAGTAGTCTTGCCCGGGGCTATGACTAGCAGTCGCGATCACGCTGTGAAAACAGGCTCTTCAGGTATAAAACCCAACATTATCTCTCTCATTTCGGGCCACGTAATCCTCATGATTCTATAGAAAGACAATGCACTCCACTATATATTTAGTATTATAATTATTTATTGAAGTAATATAATGACTTGCTTGAAGAGTATTTTTTAGGCGATTTGTTTTTTTGATTTTTTTTTTCTTCTTATTATTCCATAAATCTTATTATAAAACGTACACCTCCTTAACTTTTTCATAATTTTTTTTTCTCCAAACTCCGAAGAAATGGGGTTTTCCCCGATGACGTAAAAAAAAAAAGGAACAAAACATCACCACGTAGATGAGTTTGACACGGTTTCAAACGATTGCGTAAAATTGAATTAATAGAACGAAATCCAGGTTCAGGGTTAATAAACTCCTTAATGGGCGATAATAAGGATGTCGTGTGCCACTGGAACGATTAAAATCTTAAAAATTATTATTTTGTCATCAGTATGGGAAACTCAACAAATGGGAGGCAAAAAAAAAAAAGGATCAATTTCAAATCGCGATTTAAAAGGACCGATAAATACGAAAAAAAGGGACAGGTGAACATCATTACCCGAGTCACGTTATTATTTACTTGATAAATATGTAAGGAACTTATTTGATCCCGAAGTTTGATTTTTATCTAACGCATACAACAAACGTTCAATTACAACGATTCCGGGAAAAAAATTATGAAAATGATTATCAGTAAAAAATTTACTTATTCTTTTTAGATCTTCTTTTTTTAAAAAAAATTTGTAGGGTCTTTTTAAAAAAAAAACATGAGAAAAAGAACAGTTTTCCAGTTTTGATCTGATTCAGGTCTAATTAAGAATTATTTGCTTCCATAAATTATTTGTAATTTTTATCGCACTTGAAAATCTAGTTGTATCCCCTTCATTTTCGTAAATTTTTATTTTTATTTTTGCGGGGTAACTGCGTGATATGGGGTCAACTTCGTAGATCACGAATTTTACATGTAAAAAAAAAAAGCATAATAAAGCAGGAAAAAAAAGCATTTGGATGAATTTTTTATTTTTTTCCACAGGTTTCAAATCAGATCTGACCGTTTTTGAGCAAAAACCAAAAATCTTATACAGTGTGCGGTACTTTTACTTTTAAATAGATTTCGTCTTAAAGCAAAGTTATAGCTTCACTCTTAATTCTAGAGTAAATTCTGGTTATTAGTACATTTTGAATATTCCCTACCATTTTTCCTAGGCCATTTTTTCTAAAAATTTTGGTTCTTGAAATTTTTTTCCCAAGTGTTTTATTTTTTTATTTTTTATTTTCTTAAAATTTTTTAATCCCTAAAATAAATTTAGGCCGAATAAAATATTTTTCCTTTTTGAATCCATAAAATTTTTGTAATGATTTACTAGGCCTAGTAAATCAACTAGATTTAAAAAATTTAAAAAAATATTTATTTTAGGAAATTTTATTTTAGGAATCAAAAAATTTTAGGAAACGGTTTTTTTAGGAAAAATTTTTCGAAAAAAAACGGTTAGGAAAAAAATTTTAGGAACCAAAATTTTAGGAAAAATGGATTAGGAATTTATTTTTTTTTAGGAAAAACGGATTAGGAATATGTTAAATTGTTCTGGTTAAATGTATTCAGGTAAATATAAAAAAGGGAATATATTAAAATTTTCGTTTAGACCCAGAATTTTGGTAAATGCAGTAATCAAATCAAAATGTTTTTCATATTTATATTTTTATGCTGTGTATTTTTATATTTTTTCACTTATAGTAGCATTTTTGTAGTGGTTTATTAAAAAAACAAGAATAAAAAAAACCGAAATTCGCAGCTTTGTCTAGTAAATTATTACAAAAATTTTAGGGATTTAAAAAATTAGGAAAAATATTTATTTTAGGAAATTTTATTTTAGGAATCAAAAAATTTTAGGAAAATTGAAAATTAGGGGGAAAAAAATGGTTAGGAAAAAAATTTTAGGAACCAAAATTTTAGGAAAAATGGATTAGGATTTTTTTTTTAGGAAAAACGGATTAGGAAAAATGATTGGGAACGTATTTCGAGTTTTTCGAGGTTGGCTTATGTGCTGAACAATATTCTTCTCCATGTCCTTTAAAATACAAGCGTTGAGAAATACAAATACCAGAAAATATTTATTCGATTCAATGATTATTATTTCCCGGACATTACAAAAGTTAAGTAGACAAAACAATTTTTTCATAAAAAAGTAAAAAAAAAAAAGAAAAAAAAATTATATTGCGCCATCATCAGCAATACACGATATTCGATTACGCATAATTAAAATTACGCATATATTTTATTTTGACGCATTACTAAAATTTGGAACAATTCAAACACTTATATTTGCCGTTAAATATTTTTCTTAACCCCAATATCGTGGACGACACGGATTTTATCAGTATCCGTCAAAAATATTACGATTAGTCATAAACACACGCAGACGCGTGTAGTATTATGATATAATAATCGTAATAAGAAAAAAAAAGTAAGTCTGATAATTTGGCGATCTTATCCACCAGCTAGAAAATAAAGGAGACAATAACCTGTTTTGATTCGAGATTACTCATTATTTAAGTTAATAAATTTATGCGACCGTAAAAGATAATCTAAAAATGAATCCATTAGGATTATCCTCGGATTAAAATCTCATTCAAACAATTATTGAAAAAAATTCTAAATATAGTTCTGGTCCATTTTTCTGAATTATTAATTCTGAAATCCCTTTTATGAATGACCTTGATAATTCGAACGGGGAAAAAAGGGTAAAACAAAAAAATTAACATTGCCTTAGCTTAGCTTATGGGCTGTTTTAGGAACGTCTAGCTCATAAAACGTCTTGAAAATGAAATGTATCATATCCCCATAAGCTAAGCATGGGAGGAAAAATCTTCACCAGCTAAACATGGCGGCTCGTTACCTTTAATTTAAACCGTGTTACATTGTACTTAAAGTAATTATTCACAATAATATTGCGAATATGAATATAATTTTAATTTCATTAATTAATAAGAGAAATTTTAAAAAACTGCTCCCATAAGCTAAACATAGGAATCTTTTTTTTTTTTTTTACCAAAAATTCAATAATGAATTTTTTCTAACATATACAATCCCATCCGAGTCGATAATAACTTGCTAAAGCATTGATTTTGCATCAGAAGCATAGTGTATCAATTTTAATACACCCGCCTCCGTAAAGCCCTATTTTAAATTTATTTGGGAAAAATAACCGGTTTCATATCTGAAATTAGGAACCAGAAGACAGAGACGAAAGCATGTTTTTGCGAGAATCCCGCGGCAACAATCCAACCCCAAAAGTCGAAATTACCCTCCTCGCACCCAGGCCAGGCTTTTTTTTTTTTTTTTTTAATCGCATCGAATTAATTAGGTGTCTGAGTCGTAATTTTCATCAAATTAAATTTTAACCGTGCTAAATCAAATACTCGAAGCTCATTTAATAGCTAAAACGCGTATTTTAACTAATCAACAAGCGCATTAATGAAATTTTCAATTATAAACAGATCAACCATAATTCGGGGTTATCTTAAATAAACGTAACCCAAATGTGGTTTTAAAGGTCAATAAACTGAAGGTGACTTGAAGCCATCCTTTGGCGATACGGAGGGGTTGGATCGAGATGAAGGTACTTTTGGGTTTATTTTTTTTTTTCTAAGCGCGTTTTAGTAAAAGATTCAATCCTACGCTTTCTTCATTGTTGTTTGCTTATTTATTTATTTACAAGATTATTGAGATTTAATTTCACGATAATCCAGTTAACTCAAAATATTGACCCGTTCGGTTTAATTACGCATAATTAAATAAAAGGTTTCCGCTATTAAAAGCGTGGAGAGAATGATATTAGGTGACTAATAATTTTTAATTTAAAAATTGCGACTATTAATTACGGATACCACTATGATAAGGTTTATCACACGGGAACCTTTGATTCATGCGTTAAAAGATGTAATAATGGCGTTGTTTGGAGAATATCTTTACTTTCTACTTTTTTTTTTTTTTTTTTTTTTTTCAAACATAAAAAGATCCTTTTTATTTTTTTTCTTTGTTTACCCGAATGACGGACGTTTGCAGTGCGACTCCGCAAGTAAACTTCCGGCGGGAAAGTGGAATTTGGCTTTTGCTGAATTTGACATAATACAGGATTTAGCAATATTTTTTAAAATTTTTTTTTTAAAATTGTATTATTTTGCAATATTATATTATATATGAAGAGCAAGCGGGAAAAAGGATCAGAGTCCATGTT
Organism: Liposcelis bostrychophila; assembly: GCA_037577465.1. Classification (NCBI taxonomy): domain Eukaryota; kingdom Metazoa; phylum Arthropoda; class Insecta; order Psocodea; family Liposcelididae; genus Liposcelis; species Liposcelis bostrychophila. The sequence goes on from CM075210.1 coordinate 14,195,791, forward strand.
TTTCTTCTGAATGCTTTGATAAAAGCTAAACATAAAATCTAAATGTAAACAAAAACAATGGACCTTGATCCTTTTTCCCGCCGCTAACTCTTTATATATTGTACTTTTGCAATTTTTTTTAAATTTGTTTTATTTTTAAAATAGCCGTTAAACTGTAGGTCCCATATATCTGTTAGCCACGCACAGGTCGAGTAAAGGAGTAAGAAAAAGAAATATTTTAGAAGACCAAAAAAATAAAATTTTTGGATTCCGATTCCGATCTCGATCTCGATTCCTATTCCTATTTTTTCAGGAAAAGCACGGATTCCGATTCCAATTACTTTCGAAATACAGCAGATTCCGATTTTGATTCCTATTCCGAATAAAAATTAATTGGAATTGCAGCCCTGAAAAAAATTGAAATTCCAATTTTGATTCCAACCAACAATTATTTTCATGGTACTGATTCCTCAGAATCAGAGTAATATTCCGATTTCGATTCTGATTCCGAAAGACAGGATAAAATTTGAGATTCAGACTCTGATTTTAACCAACAAATATTTTAATGATGCCGATTTTGTTTGGAATGTTGGACCAACATGTTGGTACAACAAGTTGGACAAGCATGTTGGTACAACAAGTTGGACAAACATGTTTGACTAGCGAACTAAGGGTGCAAATTCACTATGGAATGTTGGACCAACATGTTGTACCAACTTGTTGTACCAACATGTTTGACAAACGAACGAATCGAATATTGTAGAATTTACTCGTAGGGTGCGAATTCACTATGGAATGTCGGAACAACATGCACCAACTTGTATCAACTTGTTCGACCAACATTCCACACCAATTTCGGCGTAGGAGTAACTTCTGCAATAGTCGATTCGTTCGTTTATCAAACATGTTGGTACAAAAACTTGGTGTATCAACTTGTTGGTATACCAATTTGTTGTATCAACATGTTGGTCCAACATTCCATAGTGAATTTGCATCCTAATTGACTATTGCAGAATTTACTCCTACGCCAAAATTAGTGTAGAATGTTGGTCCAGCAAGTTGGTACAACATGTTGATCTGACTTGTTTTACCAACATGTTGGTCCAACACTCCATAGTGAATTTACACCCTGATTCGATTTAAATCAAAATTGATTAATTGTAATAACACTATTTTCGTATTTTTTAAGTCAATCTGAATCGAAATTTTTTTTTTACGGATGCCGATTCCGATTCCGATGATTCCGAACTGCTTTCAGGCAAGATTCCGATTCTGATTCCGAATAAAATATTATCGAATAGTACACTTACAGTTGTAAGTTCAGTTTTACACCCCGAAAAACTTTTCGATTGCATGAATTCCTAATTTTAATTGCCGCGCCTTTTTTTTATTGTTCCGAAATTTTATTTATTTATTTAATTATGTGTTTTTTTATTTTGAAAATCGGAAGTATAACTGATAAAGTAAAGGAAACGAAAGCAGGAATATTTGACGTTTTCGCCCAGTTTTTATGGTGTTATGACTCTGTTCCACCTTGGCACGTGATTTTTCCTAACTTCACCAGCCAGCGTGTCTCCGTCGAAATAATCTATCAAGACTTTTTTTTAAATTTTTTGTTTGTATTTTGATTATGTTGACTTTTAGACTCGTGTTATCGAATAGAACGTGACCTTCAAAATATTTGATTAAAAACAAGGAAGGCCTATACACAAAAAAAGGGGAAAGAGAGAGAAGGATTTTTTTTAAAAAATTAAGACGAAAAAAAAAAGTTTGACGCAGCCGGTCAGAATCACAAAAACTGACAACCAAAAAAATTATGTTCATTGTTTTACAATTGGCACACAACAAGAATAATAAATACGAATCGTCCTCCCTCGGCGTTTATACCTGGGTTCGTCATCATCATCATTATTATTATTATTTTATATGTGTTTCTCTTTTTTTTTTTCAGGTGAGGGAAGAAAATGACGTCATCAAGACAGGTTCATACAGGTTCCGGGTATTGACCTGTTTTTCAAGTCGTACACAGATGTTGGATTTTTATAACAGGTAGATCCTCAGTCAACACCCCATTTCAATGCACTTTACCTGAAATCGGTTATCTTTTCTAAGAAAAACAAGTGAATCTCTCGGAAATATCGTACAATTCAAAACGGTTTCCCATTTCTTTGTGTTTATTCTTATTTTGCAAGGTTTTTCTTTTTCCCCCCTTTTTTTATTGGAGACAGGTACGGATGAAAACGAAGGGTTTATGAAAATTTTTATTGTTATGGTAATTCCTTTATTTACTTTTTTTTTTTTTTTTTTTCGTATTTAGGTACAACCTTTTATGCAATTTTTGTAAGAAAATAAACCGTTAGTCAAATGAGAAAGGATATTATTGAAAATTTAGATTTTTGCTTTAATTGTACAAAAAAAGAAAGCCGAGTTGGACAATATATCTTTTATATCCGTATAACCCATTTTTGACGTAACAAAAAGATAAAAAAAAAAAAATGTCAATTTTGTGAAGTACTGAACAGGGTTTCTCCTTTTATCTCTTCTGAAATCCTATTATAAAATGCAAAAATAAATTAGGGCTAAGATTCGGCCATTATAGTGACCTTGAAAGGTACACCGTTTTTGTAATGCTCAAAACAATGAAACTGTTGCTTTGTAGCCTTTTTTGACTGCACAATTGGCATACAATACATATAATTTTGAACGTTCCCAACCTTTTTTCCTAATCCGTTTTTCCTAAAAAATTAAATTCCTATTATAATTCATTTACTTTCCTTAGCATCTTTTCCTAATTTTGTAAATCACTAAATTTTTGTAATAGTTCACTAGGCAAAGCTGCAAATTTCGGTTTTCCTTTTTATTTTTGTTTTTTTTTTTAATAAACCACTATAAAAAATATAAATATAAAAATAAAAGAATTTTATATTTATATCGACCTGGAATCGGTTGTGCCGGTTATTACAAAAATTTTAGGGATTCAAAAAATTAGGAAAAGTATTCATTTTAGGAAATTTTATTTTAGGAATCAAAAAATGTTAGGAAAATTAAAAATTAAGAAAAAAATTTTAAGAAACAAAATTTTTATGAAAAATGGATTAGGAATTTATTTTTTTAGAAAAAATGGATTAGGAATTTGTTTTTTTAGGAAACATGGATTAGGAATTTATTTTTTTAGGAAAAATGGATTAGGAATTTATTTTTTTAGGATAAATGGATTAAGAAATTATTTTTTTAGGAAAAATGGATCAGGAAAAATAGTAGGGAATTTATTTTTAAAATTTTATACACCGGGGTTTGAAACCTATGCCGGTTCTAACTCTGATGCAGATTCAATACTTTTCGCGATGTCTCAATGCCCCATGCCCCACAATTCAGACAAAATTTTTTAGTGATGCCGATGCCTATCCCCATGCCCGGAATCATTGAAAGCTTTTCCAAAGTAGAAAAATAAAATTTCAAGGAAATAATGAAAAAAAAAAAAAAAAAAAAAAAAAACAGAATCGCTGACGTTGGTTCCGTGGAACCCCGTGGAAACCCGCGGAATTTAAGAAAGAAGTAAAGTAAAAAAGAAAAAGAAGAAAGAAAAAAAAAAAAAAAAAGAAACAGAATAGCTGACGTTGGTTCAGTGGAAGCCCCGTGGAAACCCGCGGATCCAGATCAGGGGGTAGAAACGTTTTTTGAGCGCCTATGTTTAGCTTATGTAAGCTCAGAAACAGAAACGTTTCTTTTTCTCCCATAAGCTAAACATTAGAAACGGAAACGATCATTTTTGCTAATTTCACCCCCTGATCCAGATAAAGGGATATATCAAATCTCTCTGGATGTCTCCTGTTTCTTCAGATTGTTCTAGGCTATTGAAGTGTTAAGTCGTTTTCCTTTATTCTGATCTACGGTAAGTCCGGAGAGTAAACTAAGTGAAGCGACCGTGGGTGTGGATTAATCGCCCTTGTCGCACTTATCGAATTCAATAAGATCCCGAAGACGATTCCCGCGCTTTACGGACTCGGAGCTCCTCGGCGCGGCATCAAAATCGTTTTGCCGCGCCTTTTTTCTTTTTGTGATCTTTCGGTACAAAATTCAATTTCATTTCATTTTATCATTGGATTTCATAATTTTGTTTTTGAAATTTATTCTTATCTAATTTTCGGTCAGTTACTACAGATCATCGTTTAATATTTAATTTCATTGGGAAAGGATTAAAAAAACGATTTTTTAAAATTTTCCGTAACGTAAAATAAAAAAGCTTTAAAAAAAAAAAATAAAGGAGACAAGTTCAAAGTACCTGCGTTATTATTTTTTCATTAGAAAAGAAAAAAAAAAGTTGCCTGAGTGCGTTCATTTTAAAAGTAATCTTTTATTCTCTCTCTAATCCAAAGTCAGATAAATAGGGAAGGCAGACAAGATTGTAAACTGTTGTAGAGTAATACGAGTAGCCGTGCTTTGAAATAGGTCATTTTAATATTCTTATAACACACAGCTGCATGTCGCTCTGGTACAGGAGTTGTACATTAAACGTCACGAAATTCAAAAAGGGATTTAAACTCGCATGAGAGTTAAGTCGCTTATTTCGTTTTAGCTCTCACTACCGTCTCGTTGGATGCTATAAGGGTCTAAACTAATCGTCCTGCGCAGTCGCCGTGAGTCGGTTTCATCTTCGGAATCTTTCGTGTATCGTTCGTGTTTTGAGCCGAAGCTTGTTTTCAAAACAGAGAAGACAAAACAGAGTGACACTAGCTTCGGAAGCGGACGGTTGTTTTTACCTATTTTTTTAAAAGTAGTCGGAGTTCTTTCGGTGTTTTAATTTTTCACGTGGTTTTTTTCTAAATGTCGATGTGCTTTAAATATAACAAAAATAAAATTAAAAAATGATTTATAAAAAATATTTTATAAGTGATTTATAAAAAAAAAACTATACGATTTTTTTCTAAAAAATTTTTTTAACAAAAAAAAAGTTATGGATTTACGGAGATATTACGGAAAAAGTTTCATCTTCAAATAAACGTCGAAAAAAAATTTTTTTTTTTTAATGAATTGTTGGGTGAATTATTGTGCCATCTCGTACTGCCAAAACTAGTTTTTTTGATAAAAGTTTATGTGAAAAAATTTTTCTAAAAATTTTTACTTCAAAAAAATTAAAAAGTTTAACTATTTTGTGCTTGTTTGTGTGAAAAATTATTTAAATAATTAAGGAAAAAAAATGGCGATACCGATAAGTATGCCTAACAGCGAGGACGCTGACGATAATTACAGATCGTTGGATCTTTTATTAGAACAATTGCTGATGACATTGCGTCAAGTGATTATGCACAGGAGGAGAGAAGCTGCAGCTTCTTCTGGACAAAATAACAATAGACGTAAGTTTTTTTCAAAATCATTAAATATTTAACGAAAATTTTAAAAAAGAAAAAAAAAAAAAGTTTTAAGTTCGCTGAAAGTGTTCGTTGGGTTCACCTGTTGATCAGATGGGTCGGGTGGGCGAGTTCAGGAGCGCGATCGAAGTCAACGGTCAAAGTCAAGGTTCTTCCAGGAAATACGAAAAATTCTCGGAAAAAATTTTTCGATGAATCAAAAAAAGTTTTTTAACCCTTTTTTCAGTGATTTAATAAAAATTAAATAATATTGCGTAATGAAAAACGCGTGTTCAAACTTGTCGCGATGTAGGTCATCAACACCCGAACGAGATTGGCTTTTTCTTTAATCAGTCAAGTGCATTAGCATCTTTCTTGTTTGTTGTGATTACTTATTCGCACACGTGATATAATCAGGTGCGAGATAATTTTTTTTTTTTTTTTTTTTTTTTTCGAATGCATAATTTAGGAGATTTGTCATCGGGTTGTTGACTTTTACGGAAAATACTAGGAAGTGTGAATTTTTGACGTGGGTTTGGAGTTTCAATTTTTTCAGTTTTATGTGGCAATCTTAGGTTTAAATTTGGGGTGAAAATTCAAACTGAACGTGTTTGTGCTGGAATACGTTTGGTTTCGGTTCCGTTGCCAAAATGTTGAAACCGACATGGCGGTAAATATGTTCACCGGCCATGTTGACAAACATTTTCACGCAAACTGTTCAAAAAAGTTAATTCCAGCATAAACATGAAATTTCTTTTAAACACATTCGGCTTAAATTTTTCGCGGATTTTTTTTTTAAATATCGTCATTTGTTTTAAGTCGAAATATTTTTTCTTGTATTTTTTCATTTCCTAAAAAACCTTTTTTTTGAAGTGCAAACATTTCGGGTGTGATAATATTAAATTATTAATTAATGAAATATACGGAAAGTAATTTTTTTTTCTTACTTTTATATGTAGTTTGAATTTGTGAGCTAGTAAAAATTTTTTTAAATGTGCTGAAAAATATTACAATGGGGAGATACCGTATGTTTTTAGTTTGAAATAAATTTTAAATTAACCCCGGTTCATTTTTAGTTAAAATAAACTTTACCATTTCATTCAGGTTTTTCTTTTTTCTTCATTTAATTTTTCTGAGAAGATTTATAAATTTAAAAGATTTTACTTAAATAATGCATGTCAAATTTATTAAAGGGTATTAGCGGACGACATTTTCATGTCAAAATAGTTTGTAAAAACTGCCCAAAAGTTATTTTTAGATATTTCTTGTTAATGATTAATTTTTTTTTTTAATCAATCCAAACATAATTCGGGATTTTGAAAACTTTTTTTCTGGTCATGTCAAATCAAATGACTAGCTTGTCAAAATGTAAGCTTAGAGCCAAGTGAATGTTAAAAAAAAAATTGAAAATAGTTTTAGAAATTAAAATTTGCAAACGTAACGTATTCTCAACGTTTCTTGTAAAAAAACTTCTTTAAGTAAAAAGAATATTTTTTAAACAAATCGGAATAAGTTGGGAGCCCAGTTACCGAAACTAAAATTTAAATAATTTTTTAACTGCACAAAAAAATCATATTTACTAATTCGGATTGGAAAAAAAAAAAACAGATTTTTTAATATGAGTGAGTGATATGTAAAGTTTTACGTGCGGTTGTAATTTTAATTTTAGTGTTTTTAATGATGCTGATTCTTTTTAAAAAAATACGTATTTACTCAGTGGCGTAACAGCTTTTGCGAGGCCGGAGGCGAAACATTTTTGCGAGGCCTATTTTTTGAGGCATTAATTTGCGGATACATTTTTTTCGGTCGTAAGAAGGATCGAAGAATCTTTCATTAGAAATTTATTCAAGGAAAAAAAGAAAAAAGGAAAAAAAAAGAAAGATAGATAAAAATAACTCAAATTTTTGACCTGCTCCTATTGTCATTTTTTCCCCCTAAAAATTTTATTGCACTGTTTTTAAGAAATGTACAGGCTCGGCTCAATTATATTCAGATCGTTCACTTTGTAGTGCAAGCTGAAAAAAAAAATTTCAAAAACCAAAGTCGAGCGCGAGGCCGCTTTTCATTTTGACTTGAGCGAGGCCGGAGGCGGCCGCCTCATTCGCCTAATTACTGTTACGCCGCTGTATTTACTTATTTCTCCGAAAAAAAGTGTCCAGAAAAAAAACGCAACGCGAATGTTTTAGCGATAATCTGTAAAAGGAAGTAGTTAATAGATCAGCTGAGCTTGGGAGTCCGGGCCAAGACAAGTCAAGGTCCCGGTCTGTTCCTCCGTCGTGTGCCGGGCACGCTCACACGCATAGACGCGGACTTGTGTTTTGGGTCATTGACCGTGTTATTGACTTCGGTCTCGCCTTCAATTCGCGTTGGAGTCGGCTGAAATGCATTACAAGTTGTATAATTTCACTTTTGAAGGCTGACGTTTGATTTTCTTTTTTAAAAACAGCTGGAGATTTATTTTTTATTTAAAAAAAAAAACGTAAATATTTAGGCAGATGTTTTAATTGGGGAAAAAAATTTTTGGGCGAATTCCACATCTGGCGAGAGCCACCTGTTTTAGAGTTTAGAAAGAATTCAAATTTTTTTTTTGTAAAGCACATGTCTGGGCTGGTTTTTTAGGCTATGAAAAATTCCCTTAACAGGTGTGTAGAAATATTTTTCAAGGATTTTGTGTCTTTTTTTTTTATAGAACGAAGAAGAGTAAGACGATCTTCGCCACCTCCTGCAACAGACGTTCCGGAAGAGGAACAGGAGGAGTCACCAAATCATCATACCGTGCCAAATTTACCCGATTTAGTACTAGATGTATCTTCCGATTGCAGAGTTATAAACAGACAAAGACGAAAGGATCAAATGAGAGAACCTGTACCACCTCCTGAACCGTCGTCAACGTCACAGAATAATTGGGTCCAGGTCGGTGCCGAATTGCGACGAATTGCAGATCGGTTTCGAGCTAACAATCTTGATCAGGTTGGTGGGATTGAAGCTTCCCACTATTCGGGCTAATTTGCACCCTGGCTTTCATTTTTTTTTCTGTTCTTTTTTTCAAAAAAATTAAAACACTAAAGTACTTGCATGATCTGCCAATGTTTCTTGTAAAAATTTCATTTTTAATTTATTAAATTTTTAATTTTTAAAAAAATTTATTTTCTGAATTTTTTTTTTCTTTTTTTAGTTCATTCTATTTTCTACCCTTGCTTATATTGTTAACGCATGTTTTTATGTAGTAAGTACATTTTTTTTTCTTTTGCACGAAAATTGTTTTAGGGCAGTAGGTTGCAACAGGGCGAAAACCGTAAGTTTTTTTTTCAGACTTTTTTTTTAATGACTATTGGAGGTTAAATCGGGCCGAAAAATGTGTGACATCCTTTTTTTCACTTAAAAGAGCATGAATGGGTATTTAAGTGTAGTTATAAACGTAATTTAATTTTTTATTTGACGAAAACGAAAATGTTAAATTAAATTGTTTATTTTCCGAAAATAAGAAACCTGGCACTTGTACTTTACAAATGCTGTAAGACAAAAAGATAAGCAATTAAATAAAATTGGATTTTTGCCGAATATAACATTAAATTACGTTTATTAAGTTCACTGCAATACCCATTCATGCTCTTTTATATGTAAAAAAAAGGATTTCATACATTTTTCGGTCCGATTTTACCTCCAATGGCAATAAACAAAAACTTAAAAAAAAAAAAAACCTGCGGTTCGCGGTTTGTTGCAAACTAGCACCCTTAATCTCCCCAATTAGATTTTTTTGTTTTCTTGTAAATTTGGACGTAATTTTCCTAACATTTTGATTTCTTTTGTCTGCAGGATGAAACGGACTCGAAAGAAACTAGGATGAAAGATGCAAGTCTCCTATCGATCCTCTGTCCCCCTTTCGGAGGATCAGTTTGGACGACCGTAGCTCTACTCATTGGTTGGGGATTATTATCCCGCACGAGGTGAATGTTTTAAAAAAAAAAAACAAAAAAGCGGAGGATGTGAAATGGACCGATATTTTTTGTGTTCTTTTGGTGCCTGGTGGGATTATCCACTATATAAATTATATTTTAATTTACTGCAGGAGCCTGAAGAGGAAGTTAATTTGCCGAATTAAAATTTAAGGGTCCATTTTTAATTTCTTAAAAAATAGGGCATTTAAAAAACAATGCCAAATTTTTTTTTTTTTCTTGACCTTAACATTTATTTTTTGTTTTTCTGTATAATTAGTGTGACTAGATTTCATTTTCGTTTTCATTTTTTTTCTCCCCTTAAATGTATATAAATATACCCGTACATTTTTTGTAATTTTTTTTGACCATATTAGATTAATTTGTAAGTCGTTTTTTGTTGATTTTTGTATTTTGTAATCCGAAAAAATTGTTCCAAAGAAAATAAGCCAATTTTCATTTTTTGATCTCGAAGGTTTTTTTAAGAAAGTGGCGAATCGATGATGTTAATAAATAAATAAATAAAACGAAATAAAATACGAAAGCCATTTTTAAGAACGCGGTAGGATCATTTATTTTAAAGTCAGCCATTTTAAAAAAAATTTAATTTGGGCATTTAATTTGGGTCATTGATCGCCAAATTTAATTTAATTTAATATTTTTGTTTTTTCTCTTCGATTTCGTCGCTCGAAAATTTAAAAAAAAATTGTAATTTTATGTATTTTTTTTTTCTTTTAATTGAAAATTGTCATCTAGGAAAATCTGACGGTTAGAGTAATTTAAAGGGTCAAAGGGTTAATTAGTTAATTTTTTTTTTAAATAAATAAAATAGAGGATTTTTTTAACTTAGATCGAAATACCCGTAAGTCTTTTCAGAATGTCGACCTGATATACGTACGAGAGAAAAGTTAATAAAAAAAAAAAAAAGACTGATTTCGAATGAGAATTAAGGACTTAACCAAATAAACTTTGACCCTTTAGAAACTCGCACAAGAGCGAAGATAAATGATGATTTAATTTTTTTTTTCTAAAGAATTTTGTAATGTATTAGACAAAATGACACGAAGATTGTGTTAAATATGTGTCATTTGACAGTTTTCAGATGATCTCCTTTGTAGTTATAGTCTTGGTGCGGTCGCCGAAATGAGCTGACTGCAAACTTCTGACTGCTGACTTTTGTAAATAACGTGATGATTGAACAAAACAATATGAGAAATCGCCCTTTTGTAATTTCGTATCTTTTGCCTTCTTTCTTTCTTCCCCCCCCTTTTTTTGCTTGTGTATTTTGGATCTTTTTCGTCAAATTTTTCTAAATTTTTTATAAAGCAGTGCAGCTTTGTTCTAGTCCTTAAGATGAGGAATTTTGTTTTTCGATTTTCGCAATCTTTTACTCAAGTTCTCAAAAAAAAGGTAGGCTGTTCACGTACTCAGAAAATTAAACTTTAAAATATATTTAAAAAAATAAATGATCGAAACAGATCCAAATCTCATTGTTTGTTTGATTTTTATTTTTTATTTTTGTACATAATAGTATATATCTTAGATTTATATTGCAATAGAACTTATGAAAAGAATAGTATATAAGTTATTTTATAAGAAGATTATTTTTTAAAATAAGATAGTCTATAAGAAATGCCCCCCACAAAGTTAAATTGTGAAAAAAGAAAAAAAAAAATTTATAAGTTTTGGTTAATTTTTTTTTTTTTTTTTTTTTTTTTTGAAAATTGATGGTTGTACCAGCGCCCATATGCGGCTTTGAAAATTGAATTAAAAATTTTTTCCTTGGTTTTTAATTCACATATCAAATTTTTAGTCCGCGATGCTTTACTCTTAAAGAGCATAAAGCGGGGATTGTTTTAAAATGAATCTTATTTCCCTACATATTTTTGTAACACAGTTTAATGTTGTTTGTTTTAAAAAAAAAAAAAAATTCAAGTTTAAGATCTGATTTATAATGAATTGGTAAAAAAAAAAAATCATAAAATTCGATCGGTTTAGATTTTTAAATTATTAAAATTGAAAATAAATTATTTTTTTATACAGTGTGAATCATTATACTGGTTTAATATAAATTTTATCTTAAACAAACGTCCTACTTCACTGAAATAATTCGGCAGTTTTTTAGAAAAAAAAAAAGCAATAACCGGCTTTGTAATAATCCTAGTCAAACACAGGATAAATAATCAAATTTTTTTCTCTTCTTCAGTATAAAATTTTGCATGTGGGCCTAAAATTACTAAGCTGCCTGTGAGCGAGTAAAATATTACTCTTTAAGCAACAGTTTTTTTTAAAATATTTTTTTTTTTTTTTTATTTATTTTTTTTTTTTTTTAACTTAAACTTTTTTTTTGTTTTCACCGCCGCACGTCAAAGCGTGTCTGTGATCGTCCTGCCCGAGGACGTATTTCTGATCTCAGCACTCCACAGTTTGCAATCACTCCCGGGTAGAATCTATTTTTTTCGAAAAAATCACGATTACCTTTTCTTAGTTTTTGAAAAAAATGGAATCTATCTTGGAAATTGCCTGATGTGCAAAACGTGGCAGAGGAGTTATTAGTAATACATTATTTAGTGTTGATTAGTTGATATTTTGACTGGAGAATTATATGGTGTAAATGGTCGAGTCGTCTGCTCAATGACGAGAACAAAAAATACAAAAAAAACAAAAAATAAAAATTTACGAGAAATAAATTTTATTATTATTATATTTTAAAAATAAGTCGTCTGCTCAGCGACTCGACTGAGTCTTGTTTGCGGGCAATCTAAGCTACCGCCGTCTTTCAATATGTAAATAATTTTTTTCACTTTTATAGTTGATAAAAAATATTATTTTTTAAAATACAGTGGATCGAGAAAAATATTTGGTTTTAAATTTATTTATTACTCATTCCTTAATGTTTTAGGCTAGGCTTTAGCCTGTTTTTTTTTTCGAACATCCTATAGTTTGGAATTTGTTTTTTAACTTCTTTTAGGAGGAAAAATAAAAATTCTACTTATGAAGCCCCCTTATGTAATCTGAAGCGAAAATTTCAGATTTTTACATTACCTGCTTTTTTTTTAAAAATTGGATCAATGATAAAATCCTGGGAATTTTGGAAATTTTTGTAGATCCAATTTTTAAGAAAAAGTAATTGATGCTGAAGTCTTTAGATTTTCGTCGAAGGTGCTTATTTGGTAGTAGAATTTTTTGATAATTGCTCCAAATAGAAGATGAATAGACGATTTTCGAAAAATAGGGTGTTGCAAAAAAAAAAAAAAATTCATCTATAAAATAAAATAAACTGGAGGTTAGCCTTAAAAAATTAAAATTTAATCCGGTTAAATGGGACCGATTTAAACAAGAAAAAGCTGGATTATTTTGCTGTACAATCTGCGAAGAATAGGAGCATCTTTGAAACCAGTGCAGCTTCTTCTAATCCTTAAGTTGAGGATTTTTTTTTTCGCGATCTTTTAGGGAAATTTTAAAAAGAAAAGTAAGCTGTTTTCATTTTCAGAAAATTTAAATTTAAATTAAATAAAAAAAATAAAAAATAATCGAAACAGATCCAAATGTTATTGTTTGTTTGATTTTTATTATTTATTTATTATTTTTTTATCTTATTCTTCCGCTTAAGGACTTAACGGTAACGAATCAGAAAATTGCAAATTATTCTGCTAGGTAATAATATTTTGGTTCGTTACCATTAAACCCTTAAGCATAATAGGTTTGCGAACAGAGGCAAGTATTTACATGTTTGAATTTTAGAGTAAACGAAATATTTCTCATGAGCGGCTCGACTGAAGTCTTGTTTGCACGCAGCCAAAGTCACCACATTTTATTATGTTTTATTACCCTTAATTATTTAAGAGCAAATATCAACCAGGGTGGAAGCAGCAGTCGAGACTCGAACACCTGATATTTCGTTTATGAGTCTCGTGCTTTAATCATTAGACTAAAGCAGTGCTGGTAGTTGTCCTACTGAATTTTCCCTTTCTGAATGCGCACCGGTCATAACACGATTGAAGCAGGTCAGAACACGCAAACGAATATACAATGCGAGCCATTTCCTTTTATTTCAACTCCTAAAATATAAATTAGATTATATACGAAAACAATTACAATCTTATTAATATTTTTTACAAATAAAATTATGCTTCTTCGATTATGCAAGTTCCTTCCTCACACATATTACCTAATAATGATGAGAGATCAGGAAACTGAAGCAAGGCCAAGTGCAGTCTTAAGTGAAAGTGATCGGGGAATTTCATACATATACATTAAAAACCACGTAGGTTTGGCTTCCTGCCGGAAGAGCAACGAAAAAAAAAAAAAGTTTCAACTAACTAATAAATTCAATTAGGGTCGATAAAAGAGGGTTGAAAGGGGTTTTAATTATCCTAGGGCTAATTATTAGGTTTATTTATAAATTAATATACCGTTATTTTGATAAAATTTCCGAAATGGCGGTTTTTTTTTTATTATTCTTATAAATTAAAAATGACTTATTTACAGATGAATCACACTATTATACAAACAAAGCACTTTGGTTTTTCATTTTTTTTTTTTTTTTTTTAACGTTTATGTTCATTTACAAGATCGTCCTCGTTTCGCAAGTTGTCTACATAAATCCGGTGACGCGACAATATCTCCAAGAAAAACACTTAACAAGTAGAATTTTTTATTATCCTTGGGGGCGTCTTCGTATTTGGTGAAAACGTTCTCCCAATCAAGGACTTTATTCGCGTTGTCGAGGGAGTTTGCTCTGTCCGCGTAATCCTGGCAAACTCTTTCGTAAATGCAAACCCTTTCCCCGAGCTCGGCAACCAAACGTTTTTCCACTTGTATAACGTCCATTTCTCCTATGGATCTCCTGGATCTTTTTTGATATGTCCTTGGGTTAACTGCATAAGCTAACTTTTTCACAAAATTCGATAGTCTCACCGCCATGATGATCACCGGGAAACCGATCAATTGCACTGGTAATTCGAACGCCGGCTCTTTTTGACTTTCCGCGAGAACGAAAAACAATTGAAAAACGATTAAAGAAAAAATCAGGAACCGTATCGCACGCATTGTTTTTATTTTTATTTTTATTTTTTTTAACTATTAAATCATCTAAACGGTTCAGGTATACGAATACTTCTGAAAACCAACCGAGAGTGAAACCTCTCACACTAAACTTGATCCACATTTTTAGTTGTTGGCTTATGTAAGAAGCTAGCTGAGAATTTAATAAGACCCTCGAGGTCTATATTAATCTTGCCTTTCGAACGTTAAATGCTACTTCTTTTTTTTTTTAAACTCCTTCATTCGCTTTAACGAAAGTGAAAGTACTTAAGCAGGTATTCTATACAGTATTCCCCAACCATGCCCAACACTGATGAAATATTTTTCAAAAACGATCGTCACGTAGACAAATAGAGCGACCACTGCGTGACAATCGATTAGTTTTTCGGACTTTTTTAAATAAATTTTTTCCGTATCGTTAAATTCGTGATTGGAAGGTAAAAAAAAGAAAAGAGAATTATAGGAAGTGAAATATTTTTTTGGGCGGTATGAAATCGAATCCATCACTCTTTATCTCGCTCTTATACCTCCCACTCAAACAATGGGAAACGGGCTAAAAATAAGCAAGGACTTTCGTGATTTGATTCGGATTTCAGAAGCCTTGTTCTCGTGACATTTCTAGTTTCTAGTAAATTTAATAATCACTCTCGAGCGCTAGGCCGAATAGTACTTTCGGTATTGGACCTAATTTTTTTAAAAACTGAATTGCAAGTTTGGTCTAATAACTGATAAGATATTTTAGCAAAATCTTGTGCTTTAGACAAATGAGATCGTCATCTAAGGACGCACCGGTAGCTTATAGCAGACCTGTATATTGACAAAAATAGTCACATGTAATCACTAATATATATTTTTTATTGTTTGTGTAACCGGTCAGATTCCGAAGCCTCATATTTAGGGTAAAGTGGAATCATTAGCATCTTCCAATCGTTTTTAATTATTTTCTACCCGAACGAGGTTAAACAAGTTTATTATGATTAAGAAATAAAAAAAATTCTAGAATTTTAGTTCGCATGTGGAGTTAATGGCCTTATTCGCAACTTCAGTGGTTCGCAAACAGTTTTAATCAAAATTTTAATGTTGTCAAAATTAACAAATGGAGTCCATAGAAATATTACGTCACCATTTTTCGGACATTTTTGAACCTTTCCTTCCTTTTTTTACGAAACCCACCGAAAAGTGTGACGTCATGGTTTTTCGTCATCAGGTGTGATCATTTTCTAGGACAAATTTACGAAATTTTTGGCGTTGAAAGGAAATTCCCCCAAAAAAAATAAGCACACCTGATGACGAAAATGTGACGTCATTTAAAGTACAAACGTCATGACCGTTACGACGTCATTGGTATAACAATCATGAATTTTTGACATCATTTCGACTGCGAAAATCTCATAAAATCGTGGAGGAAAATAACCACCATTGGCTGACGACTTCTCCGGTATGTCGTATAATTCACGCCTTTATGACGTTTAAAGTACGTCATTTTTTCACGGCGAAGAGACTATGGCTACAGTTGATCCAAAAAATGATCCATGATCGAAAAAATTTATCAATTCTTCTGCGGTTTTTTTTTCTTAATTTTTTTATTGCTCAAATGCAGTTTTTTAATTTCGTTTATCAGAAGTTAAAAACAAATCCAAAAAAATGGTTCTGCTGATTATTTTCTCTCCAATTTTTTAAAAAATTCAAAGTTTAATCCTTTCCTTCCCAATAACGCGTTTAATTTCTCTGAGTAATTAATTAGACTTTTCTGGGGAGGAAAAAAAAGGAAAAACGTTTTTTATCATTTTCCTCGTATGCATTACAAAAAGTGCTTTTGAAAGGATTCAAAAAAGGAAAAAAAAAAAACCTGCGTCGGGGTTTAAACGTCTTGATTTTAAATTCCCTTTCATTTCGTCCCTTTGATTCGAAATCCTACTTTTCAGTACGCTTGAATAGATAATCCCATAATCTGAAATTGCCAATCTCTTCTAATTTAAAAGGAAAAAAGAAAAAAAAAAAAAACTTTTTGCCATTACCATACATTTACAAAAGCAGCAGAAAGTCGATTCGCTCAAAATCCGTTTTCTTTATTTTTCATTCATTTTAACGAAGCCTAACAATAAAGGAAATAATTACTTAAGAAAAGAAAATCTACCTAATTAAAATAGTAACCAGCGCATTAATCCACCTGCCGAAGGATTTTTTATTTATGTTTATAAAAAATGACCTGTCTCTTCTTGCATAAAAAAGCACGGCTACTGTATAGTTTTTTCACATTCCTGCAAAGACTGCTGCAACGTATCACGTGACTACGATTACATGACCTAACCTTTTTTTTTTCAGCACGAGATTCCACTGGATGGACAAACACCAGAAAATAGGCAACGCCGCAACCTCTGTGGCCCCAACAGTCAAAACAGACGGCAGCCATCTTGCAATTGGCACAACCGGGGAGAAGATATCTTCATCATTCTTTTCGGACGTAATTTTTACACCGATTTGGTAAGTAATTAGATTTAATTTGATTACAAACGTAATCATAAAAGACAATATTTAGAAATGAGGATCTGACCTAATGTCGTGTTATGTCAGTTCATCCATTGTTCGCAGGAAAAAAAAAAAAAAAAAAAAAAAAAGCATCTGCCACCTGTAGAATAAAATGAGTCAGCTTTTAAACGTAATTGATCCACGAGATTGCACATCCCCTTTTCTTGCTTATTTTAACCCTTTTCGGTAAATGAAATAATAGACGAAAACTTTTCAAGTGGTATGTAAACTTTTGAAAACAAATTTTCATCTCTCCTTTACCTTTTTATTAGGGTCGATGAACTTCGATTGAATTTTGATACACGTTTTGAAAAGTGTTCCTGCAGATAATAATAAAAAACAAGCGTAGCTTTATTATTATTTTTTTTTTACGGAGGTATTTCCTAATATTATACGGAACTCTCTCCCTTAAAGTTACAATACTCAATCAAAAAAAAGCAAGCTTACAATTGACCTTATCTTTCAATTGAACAAATATTTTTCATATTGAACAACTCGAAATAAAAAACAAATTCCTTGAACAGTTTTTCAATATATAAAAGAAACCACTTCAAAAATGTAGTTTTTGTTATTGAATTTAGATGCATATTTTTTTCCCAACAGGAACGATTGCGTGTGCGGCATTGTAGATGGATACACATCTGTAGGGCTCAAAACAATTTCAAAATTTAAATGTAAAAAATTGCGGTATGATGAAATAGCTAGAGAGGCATTTTTTTAATAACGCTATGGCTTAAAAAAATCTATTAAATCTCTGTAAAGAGCAGAGGTCTTATAATAAAACCATCTCTTAAAATGTTTATTGTATTATTGCTGCCTTCTTCTTGAATTTATCTCGAATTATTATTACCCAACGTGGTAATTAATAATTCCTGGTAATTTCCTTCGTCGTTCATTATTTCTGTGTCCATAAGAAACCTTCAAAATAACCGTCATATCGGTTAAGCCACCTATTTCGGAACAGATTGCGCTAGTGTAGACGTGTTACATAAGCTAAAGATAGAAATAGCAGAGCGCTGCTGTTTCTCTTGAACTGACACGGTTTTTTCAGCCATTATTACGTCATTTTCGGCCGTCAACTGTTATTGTCCGTGATGTGAATTGAATCGTGTTTTATCGTGTAAATTTCTTAGTGCATTCTTTTATTATATTCCTAACTACATGAAATTCTTAATTTAAAGTTCGATTAATTAATTATAGGTATATTTTCGTGAATTTTTCAGTATTTACGTCTCATTGATGATGAAATCAATGTCGTTAATGACGACCCATGCTCGTGGCTTCATTGGACATAATCGAACTAGAAAATTGTATTTCGATGCGATCGTTTTATTTGTAAAAATAAATACCATTTTATAAGCCAAAATTGGGAAATAATAGCTTGACCGAACTCGCACACGCGGTATGCAGTAGGCATTCGTGCAGCATGCTAAAAGTCGAATATCGTTTTTTTTTTTGGCTAGTGAAACCATGAATATCTTACATAACTATTTCTCTTCCATTATGAAGATGGTAAGGCAAATGCAACACACCATCCAGGAACGATTTGAGACCATTAGGAAAGATAAAGGGGCATGTTTGTCAGGACCCAAGGATTTCACATTACTTGTTGTGACACATGTGACTTGCAATATTGCTGTTTCAAGCAACCTTCCGAAGGTAAAGATTATTATTTTGTATTTGTGATTTTGATTCTATTTGAATATTTTTTTATTTTTCAGTACACAAGAATTGATTCCTCAACCTGTATCATGTGTCTTGAACAAGCCGAATCCCAAATGGGAAGATGATCATACAGCTATTTGCATTAACAACTTAACTGCTATGGCTTGAATCTATACCTGTCGAAAGTCAGTTATGCATCACACATGCAGCTTGCCTTTTTAAATTAACAGAGTATGATCAATTTTAAGACAGGTATGTTGTCAAATCATGGTTTGAATGGTTTTATAATTAAATTTTTTGATCTTTCTCCTTCAAATGCCTTATCGAAATTACATAAAAGAAAAACTTTCAGGTAATTTATATTTAGTCTGTGATTGAGGATATTGATATGGTTGGTTCTATTTGCTATTGCAAAGAATTTCATTCAGCTCCAATACTGATAAATATTATACCAAATCTTTTCTAGCTATTTTGAGACATCACATGTAAACAGTCGTTTATTGATAATTAATTGTCACATACAAGCAGCCCAAAAAGTGGGACAATATAGTTTATCTAAAATTTTTTTATACTGCTTATAATCATTGTAGGATATCGTAACAATTTTGAACATTGAGGAATACGTCTATATAAAATAATTTATTTGGTAGATGCAAATGCAGGACCTTTGAAATAAGCAAAGTTTAAGTTTTTGGGATGTAAAACATACTAATTTGGAAAATTTGGCCAAGACTTAGTATGAGTTATTGACATCAAAATTTTTTAACCCTTTTAGAAGAGTATTTTATTAGTATGGATGACAACATTTTGCGGATTATCTTTTTTTCTGCCTATTACAACTTAAGTTGAATTTTCGTCCCTTGACTTGCAGTGTTTAATTAAGCTACTGCGATTAATTTCTAAGCCTCACAGTTTTCAAGTTGGATATTACATACGAAACGAAGAAGTCTTTTTTTTAAAAATGTTCCTAGAATTTTTTAAAAAGATTTTAATTTTTTTGGATCTGTGATTTAAAATTTTATCATACTGATCTAGTAATGTATAACATATCACTTGGATTTATATATTTCTTCATTTAAAAATGATGCTTTTTTTCAATCCTGTTTGAGTGCAGTAAAATTTCTCCACAGTTTTAGTTAGACAATTACCTTCAATTCTAGCTTGGGTAACAAAATCACAGTATCATTTTAAGAACAAGTGAACGTTTTTAATTTTTGAGGCATTTTAATTTGACACTGGATATGTTTTGTTATATTTAGTTTAAAAAGTGCTTTGCTCTTTGTGCAATTTGTGCCATACTTCAATGTTAGGCTACCAAATTTTATTATTCTCAATGTGCAGGTATAAAATTTCAAATTTTTTTAAGATTTTGAAGTTTTTTTTTCTTTTTTTATGGTTTTACAAAAACTAAGTGAAATTAAATTACTTTTTTTGCATTGAGGCTGACCCAGTATTTCTTTCCATTAAAAAAAAAAAAAACTTCAATTAAGCTTAGAGACATTTCTCATCGAAAGTAAAACTATACTCATTTAGAATAAAAGGAACAGAGTATTTTCTTTACGCAGCTTCTAAAATTTTTAAATTAATGATTTCCTTGAACAAATGTTGACTAATATGTAAAGTAAGTTATTAAAACAAATTCTTTTTGAAGAAAAATATAACCAATTTATTACAAAAAATAATTAATTATTGTCTATTAATAATAAACTTAAAATATTCTATGATCGACATTTATCATAGTTAACTTGATCCAGAATAAGAGAGTGAGAAAAAAAAAAAAAAAAAAAAAAACGAAAACAAAATTGACTAGAACACACACGAAAAAAAAAATTCCAAATATTTTGTCGTCATCTAATTTTAACTTTCTTCATCATTTGCAGCACTTGAAGACCCGGGAAAGGGCATGCAGGGTAGAAGTTGTGACAACCGGTTCCTTCCACTCCAGCGATTAATTGCCCCATGTGAGCTGCGAAATGATATTTAGACGTTACTTCCGCTGTAGTGCTTATGGATGTATCACGAATCAATCCCAGAAGAGATTTCTCCGAATCGGTGAGCCTTTCCCTGTGCGGAGTTGCATTGAGCTCGCAGATCAACTTAGGTAAGCAAGAGTTGCGAATCGTAGCCATTAACGTAGATTTGGTAATTGGTGAAGCAGCTGTAAACAGATTTGAGATTGATTAGTGCCCTTCGAGTTTTTGGAAACATGCTTCAGAGATCAAATATAATCAGCGATCAAGGCTTTAATATCATTTTTTTGATGCTTTAGCCAAATTCTGAAGGTAGATTATATTGCATTTAATTAGTTTGCTTTATTATTGCGCCGAGTTGGAAGAAGGTAAAAAGACTTTAAAAAGTAGTAGTAGAAAAAAATTTTATAAAATTAATTTAGTATCACTGTACTTCCAGCTCAAGTTTGTAAGATATTTTTAATTGTAGACCGACATGGAGATTTAGGTTAAGGTTTAGGTTTTTTCTTAATATATGTATATGCATTTTTTTATTTCATTAATTTTGTATACTACAATTTAAAATGATTTCTTTTTTTTCACTTCTCAAAAAAATTTGGTGCAAAGCTGACTTTTTGTTTTTTTTAAAATTAGAAATGAAAGGATTGAAGCATTTTTAAAAAAACGTTTTATACGTGTCATGTAAATATTATATAAATGATATTTGAGATAGTTGAAATGTTTTTTGGGGCCCTCAATTCTATTTTGTTCCTTTGCCCATAAATTCTCTGAATTTGGGTTTGAAAACATGAGGACCACATCTGACTCGAACTCGAAGTCGAGTTAATGTTTAGTCAGAACTCTTAACTTTTTTTATAACTTAATTTTTAATTTTTTTTTTTATTTCTAGGACAAAAAAATGGGAAGACGCCTTTGGTTGCAGTTAGCACTTACACAATAAAAAACTTCTGAAATCGGATTTTAAAGCTTCAGGCAAGAACTGCTTGAGACCGAAAGTCAAACTCGAACGCGACCAGCACCCCAAGCCGTGCGACTCCAGCCCTAAGGTAGGATCTTTTATTTTTTTATTTCGGTTTATTTAAGAGGGAACGTTTACATATATTACTCGCTAATAATTTTCTGGTTTTATAGTCCCCCCCCCACTTTATCCCTTCGTAAAATAAATAGGAAAAAGTGGATAAAGCCGTAAAGTAGTAAACTTGTAGATAGGCATAATGTGTGTTTTTTTTTTTTTTTTTTTTTTTTTTTCCAAAACTTGAGCTTGAGTACTGAGAGATTTTTTCAGTTGCGAAGCGACTCTTAAAATTTTGATGGGTATGTTTGAGTATATAAAAATAAATACATTACAGACAAACTCTATTCGTCCTAAAAATCGCGGTTTGTATTGCATTAAAACATTGAAAATTTATAACTTAGATGTTCGATTATAGTGATTTTTTAAAATTCTTTGTCTGAGAAGCAATCATTTTTTACAAAAAAAAAAACTGACATTACTATGTTCTATAGTCTTCAATGTCTTGGAAATTCGTCCTTAAAATGACTTCTCAAAATTAAAGCACTCTGGTGAACTCACTGGCATATTTATTTAAAAAAAAAGCTTTTTTGAACTAAAGCCAGTAAGAGCGCTAAAAGATTACTGAGCAATCCTTAGCGGCATTTTGAACAGTCTCCCCAAAAATATTTATTTGATATTATTTTCTAGAAATCTGTTTAGAGAATAAACCGTCGTTGCTCTTGCAAAATGACGCTTATAAGTTAAATACAGGTAAAGAAAACGATTTATTCCGTTTCGCAAGAGCAACGACGAAAAGATTTTCTGATGAATTCTTAATTAATTATTTCCACTTCAGTCATCTTTTTTGAGCTACCGAGATAAAAACAATTACAGTTATAATTTATTACAAGATTCTTTTATTTCAAATTTTATCTGTTTATTCAATTGCCCCCCCTTCCCCGCTTTACTTTAAAAAATTAATAGGTTTCCCTGATTTGGTTTAAAAATAAAATATTACATTAGTCTATCGAAATTAAATTAGAATAAACTTCGAGCTTGAGGTACGAAGATGGATGTAACAAGTTCATTATGAGTGCATAATCAGTTTCAAGGTCCTCTAGTAGTTTATCTCACCTGTGTAAATAACGCTTTTTTATAATACGACGAAAAAGCATAAGAAAAAAAATTATGGACCAACCTCATTTGAGCTCTAATTTTTTGCATAATCTGGAAAATTCTGTGGCATAGATATATTCGTTATCTGCAGTGTGAGAGCAAAAGCTTCGGGGTTATCGAAAAAGGAATGGTTGTTTTGCTTATGACTGAACTTCATAAAAGTTAAAATTTCAGATGTCTATGGACTAGTTTGATCTTGTACTCCTGATGCAAGTTTCAACTTGCTCCAAATAAACACCAGCCCAGAAAACAAAGCAAACTAGTCCAAAGATTTTTTATAACTTTGTTTGCAGTGCGAACGTGTATTTGACACAAGTTGAGACTTGTTCTGAAAATATTGAGATAAACTGAAGGATTTCCTTAGATGACTACAATTTTTTTTATAATTTGTTCGCAAGTCTAGTATTAGACAAAACAGTCATTCTTCCCAATTTTCAGTTCCTCGCAAGTTTGAACAAGTTCGAATAGCTGCTACCTAAAGTGAGTCTTTAGGAGATAACCGATACCACCGTTTATTTTCTTTTATTACAATGAAAATAAAACGAAGACACAAAGCTATGTTTGCTCATTGGCATAGCTAGTAAAAACTTAAAACACAGGACAGACTCTGCTTTTGTCCCGCTTGAAAAATTTTTGGACCAATAAATTTTTTATATTCTAATTTTTTTTTTTGAAAGTTTTTTGAGCCGTATATTTTCTTCCTAAATTCCCAGTGTTATAAGGAGCCATTTGAAGCCCCCCCCCCCCCAGATTATTTTCTTCGGACTCTTGAGTCCCTTATCGTAATAAAAGGACTTTTTCAAGGCGAAACCGTTCGTTATGTACCATTGTTACCATTTTATATACTTTTTTATTAAATTGAAACAATAGTTGATAACCTTGACTTGCGCCAATTGATTTGGCCTAAAAGAAAAAAAATGATGGTTGATTTTAAAAATAAATGACAAGAATATCTTTTATTTTTTATTATTATTTTTCCTTACAGTTAGTTTTCGTTGGAAAAAAAAATTTTTGTACATTTTTTTTTGTTTTTTTTTTTCCATCGTATTCCCTATTGATAAAGAAACTCATTATAAAGTCGTTTTGGTTGGTGCAATTATAATTATCAGTGGCACACTACAGTGGCGTCGCTAAGCCACGACAGGGAAGGGCAAAAGGATCGAGCGTTCTACCCTTAAATGTTTGGTTTTGCGCCCCCCCCCCCATTCCGATGGCACATATTTTTCAAGGCAAAATCGCCAAAAATCAGTGTAAGCAAAAGTTCTTCTGGAAAATTTTCCTTTCCCAAACTCAAACTTTTACGGATGTCAAATTATTTCTTGTTCAAAACTTTCTTGTCAAGAAATAAATAACTTCAATTAAATAAAAACAAGAAACCCTTATAATGAATTACACACACACTTAACAGTCCATCGTACTCTAAAAGAAAGTAATGAATGCAGTCATGATAATGACCTAACTATCGAACTCTTTAGCATTTCGCCTAATACGTCATGCTATTTTCACTTTCTTTTTATATTTACAAGAAAAAAAAAAGAATGAAAAATTTGGCGAGTCACTGAACTTTTACAAAGGATTTTTTGAAAAATCATCTGATCGAAAAATTCCTTCCGGTATGACTCTGTGGCAATCTCCAAAAAAAAGAAAAAAAAAAGACAATAAGGTCGATAAAATAATATTTCCATCACTTTTACGGATTATTAATTCTTGCGATAGACTCTTTTCCGAACTTTTTTCTTCCTTCGGATTTATTTTAATAATAAAAAGTGGGATATTTTGTGAAAAAAAAAGATGCATTAGATTTATTCCTGAGCAATTTTTCCACTTATCGATATTATTTTATGGGTCGTTTCCATTCAATTTATAGCTCAAGAGGAGAAATAAAACAAGTATAATCTCTTCTTTTGTTTTTTTTAAGAGGTTCGATTGCTTTACTGTATTGAATTTAGATAAAAAATGGGGCCGTAATTTTTAGAAAGCCCCCGGAAAACAAGTGTATAAATAACAAAAAAAAAATGGAATATTATTTCGGACAATGTCCTTAATGTTATTAATTTTTTTGTTTTAAAATCCATTTCATTTTGAGGCTTTTCTTTTTTTTTATGGTTCTAGAATTTTTATGTGAAGATTTACTGCAACATTTTATATATTTGTATTTTTTTATTTTAAAGTAGGGGGGGGGGGGAATTGAAAAGCTTACCTAGCATATCGATGGCTTGATTCTCGTCGTCATCCTCGGAAAATTCCCGCCTGGCATTTGACGTTTGAACTGGTTGGGTTTTGGTTGATGTTGAATCCGATGCAAATCCCATCATTCGAAGCATAGGAGTAAAAACGGATGCAAAATCTCCGGCTAATAAAAAGACTAGTGCAATCACGGCTATTACACGAACGACGCTCCTTTCCATTTTCTTTTCTAATAATTTATATTTTCTTCTACTTTTTTTTTTTCCTTCCTTGATTTTTATCGGTTAACTAACATTGTAAATTGGTAACTTTATGTTTCCTTATTTTTTAAATTGGTCACATCCTTCCTTTGGTTTCGGTTTGAAATTATTTCATAAGTTTTTAAAGTTTGGTTTAATTAACTCACTAAAATTAAAAAAAAAAAAAATTATGTTGGGTTACTTAATCGTTTTTCAAGGTTTCCTGGATTTGTTTTTTGAATCAAGAAAACGAGCATAAAAAATAGTAAAAAATCTGGTTTTTATTAGGAAAAAAAAAGTTTTGTCTCCCCTGCTCTTTTTCACGGGTATCGAGTTTTTCTGCTGATGCCGGCTAAGAAGTCCTTGACATACTTATGTAAGAGGAGAAAAAATTATTTGTATTTTCTGGTAAATCCGTTTATTTTTATGTATTTTTTTTTTCGGATGATCTGATCGACAAGTTCGTTTTAAATAAAATGAAAAGATAATAAGGTAAAAGAAGTTGACTTGAAGATTGTTATTTTTTTATTTGTTTGACGTTTTTCTGCTTTAAAATGTCAAAGTTATCAAAATATCAAATTGTGAAATGTACTAACGAGAAAGATCCTTTCGAACAATGAAAAAAAATCAAGTCTTTTTCCCGTTACTCGATTGCAAAACCCTGATCAGTTTGACAATAATTAATTTTTTTTTTTGTGAGTGTGAAAGGTGGGATTGTTCGAAAATTTAAAAAAACTCGGAAGGTTTTGAAATAGCCAAAAATCAACGTTAAAGTCTTTTTCCTTGTTTTTTTTTTTTTCGACTTATATTCAAATGGGCCGTATTTATTTTACGAGGGCAGCATTTCGGGGTGGTAAAATTTTGGCAGTATTTTATTGGTTTCGTCAGTAAAATAATAAAAATGAGCAGTTAAAGTTATTTGATAAAATATAATTGATTTAAAATGAGCAGTTATTTATCTTTAAAAATAACAGAGAAAAAAAAAAAATGTTTCGTGCCCCAAAAAAATATTTTACCGCCTAAAAATCTTGAGTGGCTTCTAAATATTTTTTTTGAAAATTGAAAAAAGAATACGGGGCATGTTGTGGAGGATAGGGCATTTGCCGATGCAGTGGCGGAACTAAAATTTGTGGGCCCACCCGCGAACAGAAGCATGAGGCCCCCCCCCCCCATTTGAAAAATATTATACATTTTTAAGAATGTATGAAAAAAAAATTTTAGTAATAAGTGAATTTTAATTTTTTTTCCTAAATTTTTAATATAATTATAACTTTTGTTAGTATAATCCTAGTTGTGTCCCCAGAGAGAAGTGGGCCCTCAAAAATAGGTGGGCCCTCCCGCACCGCGGTACCTGCGGGCCCGTTAGTTACGCCACTGTGCCGATGAACCAAGATCTGAGACAACTGATTTCTTTTTTGTTTTTTAATTTTTTTTAAAAATTTATTTATTTGTTTTTTTATTTTAATTTAACTGTTGCACCCTGCCAGGTAACAATACTGCCCTGATATATATTTATACTGACCGAAATGCTTTAATTTACCTAAAAAACTTGATTTTTTTACTGCGCAGATACTGCCCAAAAATTTTAAAAATACTGCCCCGTTAAATACAAGCCTTTTTTTTTCACTTTATGCATTCAAGATACGATGAATCTACTCAAGGTTCTTTTTTTTTTAAGAAAAGGAAACACGGTATATAGTCATGAAATTAAGGAAACTAAAATAATATGTCGAGGTCCTACTCAAAAAGGACAAAAAGTTTGAGAACTAGGAAACGTATTCGAATAATTTGGTCTTAGTGTTTGCGCAACTGTACATTTTTATTTTTCATTAAAAAAAAAAAAAAAAAAACAATATCCTTTGAAATCAGAAAAAAAGACACCCAATAAGCTTTTGAGATATGCCATCGCGAACTTTTTTACGATTTTGACTCTTTGAACAACGTTTTTCTTTTTTTAAAATGCATAATATTCGCCTATTCCGTCCCCACAATATGTTGGTTTTGGCGCCATCTTGAAAGTAAAATTTGTTATGATTTTTCCGATCAAGGTCGTGCAAATGTCGATTTTCTTTTTTTTTTTTTTTTGGCACGTACGCAAAAATTTATCAACTCCGATTTTTTTTTTTTTTTTTTTTTTTTTTGGAAATTAAAGAAAAAAGATACCCACTTGTCACTTAAAAACCAAAACACTTTTCCTTCTTCATATTTAAAACACTATTTTACCGTGAAATGAAAGCGAAGTTGTGTAAGACTAATAATATCATTGTCTTTGAAGCCACAAGTCCAC
This sequence comes from Liposcelis bostrychophila, assembly GCA_037577465.1. NCBI lineage: Eukaryota > Metazoa > Arthropoda > Insecta > Psocodea > Liposcelididae > Liposcelis > Liposcelis bostrychophila. The sequence goes on from CM075210.1 coordinate 14,223,146, forward strand.
TGAGGAGTTGTTGCCATTGGTACTAATAGCGAAGAAGAAAGTGCAGAAACTCTACGTTTTATAACGTTTAACCGGTTACTTTTTTTTTTTTAATCGTGCGTTTTTTTTAAACTACGGTCGTAGGTCTTTTCTCCTCGAATTCACTATTTTTTACTTAACCTGATGCATATTTCGAAAAAAGTTGTTGAGTTTTGATTTTGCAAAAAAGGTTGGGTTGCGAAGAACTAAAGATAATATAAGATGCAACGTATATTTTACTTAAAAATCTGTTGAACATAAGAAATAACTCTTCTGGTGTTGAAAAATTGAAAGGAAGTAAAGTCGAGGCGAGAGTAGAACAAAACTAGGAAGAGAGAAGAAAAAAGAGAAGGTAAAAGAAGGAATCCTTGGAGCAAACATTGTCCGATCCAGAGCGGAAGGGAGTTGAAGGAGCATCAATTGCCCTCCCTGGACTTGCCAATTTTTTTTTCTCGGTTTACGAATTTTTAGAAATCCTATGTCCTATTTTTTTTTGGGCAAATTTTAGGCTTTTGCCTCCTCCCCCTCCATGCCTCCCCCACCAAAATAAATCTTTCACCCGCACTATTAACCAAAAATGCATTTTCCCGTGTCCGATTTCCAACTTTCATTCGAATTCATTTTCCTAAAAATTATCACCTTTTCTGACCTTGCTCTTTAACAGAAATTTTGAGGGTCACAAACCCGAAATAAAAAAAAAATTAACAATAGCAATGGGAATACGAGAGTGGACATACCTCAACGATTCGTTTTCAGATTCGCTTTCTCTAGACTTGGAGTGGGCAACTGGGTTACAAAGTTATTACGTGATACCTGTACAGTGCAGAAATGCTCGGTGAAGGAATTCACATGTTCGGACCGCTGTGTACATTAGCGGAAAACACGTAACCTGAAATAAAAAAACCGGAGGCCTCTGTTTTAAATATCAATTGATAAGGAAATATAGGTCATATGGTCGTGTTTAACAATTCTACACGAAATATTTTGTGATGACAGAGCAGTAATGATGAACCTGTTCCTGTTAATGAATCGATGAGTAATATGTATATATTTTTAAAAATCACTGTTTATCATTACTTTTTTCTTCATTTATTTTCAACAGATTTTTACATAGAACACTTAGTGGGGTTAAATTTACGTTACTTTTCGTGATTTTGTTCTTCATGCGATTTTTTTCTCATGGCCTAAAAACAAAATGTAATTTTTTTTTAGATTTTTTCGATTACGTTTAGGGGTGGTCACCAAATCCTGAACAGTCCATAAGCTAAACACGGTTCCCTTTTATTGGCATGCATGTTTAGCTTATGACCTGTTCAGGACTAACAATCTGTTCTGGCTTTGGGTATTTTACCATAATGTAAGGGTGCGAATTCACTATGGAATGTTGGACCAACATGTTGGTACAACAAGTTGGAGAAACATGTTATACCAACTTGTTGGAATGTCGGACGAACTTGTACCAACATGTTTGACAAGCGAAGGAATCGACTATTGCAGAATTTACTCCTACGCCAAAACTAGTGTGGAATGTCGGTCCAACAAGTTGGTACAACAAGTTGGTATAACATGTTGGTCCAACATTCGGTAGTGAATTTGCACCCTAAGCATGGGTTTGGTTCGGTTTTGGTTTTTAGTTAAAGACATAGTCTTAAAAAACCACGGTTTTCTATTTTTTTCTGTCTGGTTTTAACAAGGTTTTTTCGACCTCAAAATTGAAAAACCATTTTGGGCCAACAGATAATGGTTTTTGGGCTGTTTTGGTTTCATATTATCCCCTTTATTTATTACTGTTCTGGTTCTGGTATTTTCGCTATACTGTTCCAAGGATTTGATTCGGTTCGAGTTAAATAATTTGGAGTTAAGGGTGATTTAATATGGTTCTGGTTTTTGAAACAAAAAAATTAAAAAACCAAGTGTTCAATTTGACCCTCCATCCCTGGTCCTGCATTTTAGTGATGCATTCAAGATTTTTTAAGAAACATTTTTACTTAACCGTAAAGCTTGAGCTTGACGACTTGAGCTTAAAATTCCGGAATTGCCACAAGAGGAAAAAAAATTTTCCGTAGATCAAAACTTTTCCGCACATCACGAATCTAAAGTTTTTTTTTTTTTTATATCTTGTCCAGTTTTTGAGCAAGAGACCGAAATACGAGTGAAACTTAGGACTTGGTATGTTTTGTCACTTTACCACGTTTTTTTGCCATATTTTGGCTTTTATCTCAAAGACGGGACAGATATAAAAAAACGGACTTCAGATTCGTGATCTACGGAAAATTTCCGGTACAAAACCACATTTTTTCCTTATTTTAAAAAAATTGCCGATTTTTTTTTTTTTTTTTCTTATACCAATTTTCGAAACTTTAAGCTCAAGTCGCTACGCTTTGACAAAAAATTTTTAAAAAATTTGGGTTTATCAGTACACCAAGGAAAACCATTTTTGGGGCTACGTAATTTAAAATTTGAAAATTGCCAAAATTAGGGATACCCTATTAAACACCCTGGAAGTCGTCTGGAGCGTAACGCAACTTTCGCTTCCCCCTTCCCCCCTCCAAGCGTTACGTAACACATCGACGACGGCAAAGAGCGTTTCGTTATTTTTTGAAGCATCTAAGGTTGCGGCAGGAAAATAAAATCGCCATGTCTTAAATTAACAACTATATACTAATGCTCTTGCGAAAGAGAGAAAAAAAAAAAATAGTTTTTCTTTATTTTTTCAAGGTAACAGAGAGGAAGAAAAGTTAAATGGCTCGAAAGAAAGTTTTATTAACGATAACTGTTTGACTACCCTCATGTTCACATGCTCATTTATCGGCTTTTGACTTTTTTTTTCCCTACCGGCATCGCAATAAAAATTTCCTTAAAAAAATGATTCTCTGCACGTGGCCAATGATTCTTAAATTCCGCTTTTCATATTTCTAAAAAAATAAATAAAATAAATAAAAATCGAATTTGCATATAATAACGATATATACGAATGCCTAAAGAGAAGTTTTTTTTTTTTCGTACGTCATCAAAAAAAGGAAAAAGGTAAACGGTAAACAAAGGAACAGGAGCATAAAGTATACTGCAAATAGGCTGCAATCTACATATGATTTGAAAAGTTCCTTTAAGGGACGGAGGGGAAGAGAGGGTTAGCGTGCTTTGGTTGGGACCCTGGGTAAGAGTTTTCCCGAGAGATTTGATCAAAACTGAAGTTGAGACCTAGCTTTAGCAGAAGTCTGATGAGTTATTACCAAGTCAATTATGATTCCATTCTCTCTAAGTGGGCAATTGAAGCGTTTCATTGAATTACGGGGAATGCAAAAGCATTCATCCTTTACCGTTTGGACGAGAGAGAGCCTTCGCCGAATCAAAATTGAATGGACTTTGCCCGAAATATCACTTCCGGTGAGGAAATGAAGTCTTTCCATAGCAACATAAACCGATGCCCCTTTTGGTCTTTCCTTTCTAATGATACATTATCATGCCCGCTTGATTGCAGTCTTTTCAACTCGATTTTCTCCTGCGGGGCTTCCAAAGGGAGGGAGAATCCTAATTCGCGATTCAGCTCATCCGTTAAGTCTTATACTCTCTCAGAATTTGGATTAGAGAAATCAGACGTTTAAAAAAAAAAAAGAGAAAGAAAAGGAGCAAAAGATAAAGGTGTTTGAATTTTTTTTCTTCTTTTTTCTTTTCTTTTCTTTATTTATTTACTGGAAAGTAACAAAGGGAGGGAAGCAGCTGGGTTAGAAAGTTTGAATTCATTTTGAATTCGCAATTTCTTTGTTGCATCCGTGGGATGGGGTAACTGCGCCATAGTTTTACATTAATCATTTTCTTAAAATGTCGTCGTTTATTTGCATTAAAGAGCTTCCTTTTCAGATAAACATGAATAACGCATAAGTTATTTAAAAGTTCTTTAAAGGAAGATATTAAAGTGTTTGATAATTAGTTACATGATCATTTTTTCTCAAACTTATCAGGAGTTTGCAGCTTTTAAATATAAAAGTTGGGGTCGAATAATGGTCGCGAACTTCCAAGAGTTGGTAAATTAGTTTTTAATCGATTTTTCATTCTTTTTTTTTTTTTTTTCTTCTCCTTGTGAGTCTTTTTTCTTTCTTTTTTTTTTCTAAATGTAACTGACTGATTCTAAATGCTGATTACGACTTGTTTGTTCGAAACGAATAAAAACATTCATAAAAAAAAAAAGTAAATGAGATAAAAAATAAAAGTGAATTTATAGGGGAGCGATAAAAAAAGCGAGAGAAGAGGAAAAATGAGAAGGAGGAAGCTGGAGGAACAGGAGTGCAGGTGAAAAGACTGAGAGGAAAAGTGCAGGAGAAGAAATGAGGGTAAAGGAGAGGAAGTAGAATTTGAGGATTAAAAAAAATTGGAGAAGGAGTAAAAGGGGTAGTCCACATATTAAGAAAGCACGTTAAGGGGTAGGTGGGGGGCTGGTAAAATCTTACGTAAGCGCAAAATAATCGATTTTGATGGAGGGTTTGGGTCTGAGATATAACGTAAAAAAGGTGGAGGAGGTTTTCAAAAAACTTACTTTGGCTTACAAAGGGGAGGGGGGAAGGTTTTAAAATTTCAAAAATTATGCTTACGTACTGTAACATATGGTCGGCTTTAAATAGAAATAAAAATACACTTACACATCGGGCTTTTATAGGGCCTGGGGAGCGTTCAAGTATTTCGTAAGACCGTATTTCGAAAGGGGGGAGGGGGTACTCAAAATTCTTACGATTTCTTACTTGAAGGAGGGGGGGGGGAGTTTGCCAATTCTTACGTAAGAATCCCAGGGGTCCGAAGCTTGGACATTTTAACCGATGCCGATGCTAGCATCGGCATCGAATTTTTTTCAAAGTCGAAATCGGCGTCGGCGTCGGCATCGGCATCGCGAAATTTGTTAGTGCCAGCATCGGCATCGGCATCGCGAAATTTATTAGTGCCGGCATCGTTAGCGGCATCGGCAGCGGCATCGGCATCGGTGCCGGTACCAGCACTGACGTCGGAATTAAAAATTCGAGATATGTGATTTGGTGGCTGCATATGCATGATTCATAAAAATGATATTATAGAAAACGTATAGAATGGCTCTAAAATTTTTATCTGATTAAAAAATCGGTACATTGGGTATAACAGATGCCGGCATCGGATGAGATCGATGCTTGGTGGCATCGGCATCAGCATCGGGTGGTCGATGCTGGAATCGGCATCGGCATCGGAAATAAAACAGATAAAATGGCATCGGCGCCGGCATCGGCGTCGACCCGAAATTTTAGCTGGCCGCGGCCGGCTTCGGCATCGGCATCGGCTTCGGACCCCTGAAGAATCCCCATTATAACTTATTGTTCAATTTTTTTTAATTTCATAAAATTAAGTTGTTTTAATTTTTTTTCGAATGCCTAAAGTAGAAAAATTGGAAAATTTTTTTATAAAATTTTAAGAAATAAAAATTTATTTTTTGATGAGATTTTGTGCCAATTTTAACCATTTTCAGGGATATGAGCATGAACTATAAATCTAGGTTTAAGAAAAATATTACTCCAATTTGAAATTGGCGTTAAAAAAAGAGGGAGTGGTCCTCGAAAATCTTACGTAATATAATAGGGGGGGGGGGGGGGAAGAAATCTTACTAAGATTTCAAGATTTCTTATTATTTTAAGATCTTACTAAGATCCCTTTAGGAGAATAAATAATAAATAAATCTTACTAGTTCTTACGAAGAGGGGGGGGGGGGGGGGAGGGAGTCTAAAAACCCGAAAAAAAATCTTACGTAATATTTGAATGTTCCCCTGGAGCCCTATCGCCGGATTATAAACTTTTTCCCATTCGGACCATTCTTGGCAGACATCCCGCCAGTCAGGCACTCCCAAGCTTCTCGCATCAGCCGCGACGTTACCTTCCCATCTGATCTGATTTCTTCCCTGAGGTCTTCCTCATCGGTCTGCTTTTTAGGACCTGCCAGATATATCTTGACGCTGTCGAGCGAACGACATGACTGTTCACTTGAGCCTTCGGAAATTCATCAAACTAGTGATTAATGGTTGCCCAGTCAGCCTATGGACCTCATCATTTGAACGCATGCATATTTTACCCTCTCCCCCTCTTCGGCAATACTTAGCTTATGGGAAAAATCGCTGATTCGGATCTCTTCCCCCCCCCAACATGCTACCATAATATTTAAATGCCCACTTATGTTATCACAATATATTTTCACCTTACACGGATCGTTCTGGCTTGCTCCACAACATCCTTCACAAAAGAGCAAAGGCAAATAGAATCATCTTAATCACTTCTAAAAGCAATCATTCAACCGTGCACATATAGAAATTTCCAAGTTAAACCAAGAAAAGCAAACATAATTAATGAAATAAGATTAAATCCATTAAAACAATTTAGTAACCACGTAAACTAACATACCAACCAAAGAATAACTTAACAATTCTCAACTTGAGATGCATAAGAAGAGATAATAATTTCAACGAAAGCCACGCAGATTTACATAAACCAACCTCGAATATCGTAAAAACAAGCCGTTTAAAGAAGCTAATGAAAGGGATTTCAAAGTTTTCTTTAAAGGGCTCCCTTAGGGTGTGAATAGAAGAAAAGCTTTCGCTCTCTTTAACTAATTTCCTAGCTCCTTTTTTTTTTCTTCCTTTTATTTTCCTGATGTTATTTCGGGGCGGGAGGTTTTAACAAAATACAAATGATTTAACCCCCGTGAGCTACACCTGAGACAGAGCGGTAATCAACACACTTGGATTCACTAATTGTTAATTAATCGCAGATGAGTACTTATCTGACTCAGACATGCCCCGGTTCTAATTAACACGATCATGCTCAATCTGGTGTGAAATGTGTTATGTACTGCAAAAGCACCTGAGACAGCCCAGGTTACATCCCCGAACCGGATCAAATCAATGGAAAATGCGGTAGCCATCGTCAGTCCCCGGAATTTCCCTCCCATCCCTAACCCCCTCGTTTTTTTTTTTTTTATCCTCAGAAAAGTTTTTCAACTGCGTTTTAATTCGAAAACAAAGGGTGCAGCTGAATCAGCCACTTGTAAATTTCTCGTTTGTCCTTAAAACTTCCGGAGCGGGAAATTTATTTCAGGGACTGTTCCAAGTCGAGTCGAGTTTGTGAAACAATCCTTCTTCTTTTTTTTTTTTTTTTTTACAGTTAGAAAGCGGGTTAATTAATGCTGAAAGCACCCGAGTTTTAAATCTAACGCTTTAATTAGAAGCATTATCGTCCTCTATAGAGGTTAATAACTATTTATATTTGCATTTAGGAAAAATAAAGCCGATGGATTTACTAATAAAGGATATTGTGATTTACCTTTGTAAAAGCAAAGTTCGACGGTGGTAACGGTAATTATGTCGTCGGTAATTATAAATATTGCACTATATATGGAAAAAGGGGATTTTAGGATAACATTCCCTGGGGTGTTTCTTAATTTAAAGAGTTTGCCGGTATTTTACTGCTTCCCACACCCCGGCTTAAAAAAGTTTCCTAAAAAAAGGGCAACAATAATGCGTGGGAGATTTCACTCTTAGCCAACGTATATAAGCCTTATGAATTACTTATGGGTCGACAACTCGGCAATCGGATGTAATGTTTTCTTTTTCAAAATTTTAAAATTTATGTTAATAAGGGTGCAAATTCACTATGGAATGTTGGAGCAACATGTTGGTACAACAATTTGGACCAACATGTTGTACCAACATTTCACACTAATTTTGGCGTAGGAGTAAATTCTGCAATAGTCAATTCCTTCGTTTGTCAAACATGTTGGTACAAGTTCGTACAGCATTCCAACAAGTTGGTGTAACTTGTTTGTCCAACTTGTTGTACCAACATGTTGATACAACATTCCGTTTGACAATACCTTGTTGTACCAACATTCCATAGTCAATTTGCACCGTAAATTTAAAAAAAAAATCTGATTCAGCTTTTTTTTCCATAAACAATTGAAAATTGATGACATTTCGCTCTTTTTTAACGGTGCCTGGCGCCCATAATCCTTGTAGGAGTAAATAATCCAGGAGAAAATCTAAATAAATAAAATATTGTATTCACTATAAATATACATTTATAATGCTGCTTCCCCATTATGGCTCAAAATTAATTTTAATCACATTTTTTGAATGAATTTTTTGAGTGAATTTCTAATCACATTTTTTTCCCCTTCTTCAATTAAGCTTTTATAAACCTCTTACTTAATCACAAATAAAACTTTTATGAAAACTAAATCCTTTTAAGTTTAATACAAAATTACTTTAGTTAAAAATTTACTTTAATTTAGTTACAAAATTAATTTTACCAAATTAATTTTACAAAATTAATTTTATAAAATTATTGGGAATAATGCTTTTATTTTACTAATCAAACATGAGGATGACTTAAAAAAGAATAAGAAATCTGTAAAAAATAAATATGTTATGAAAAAAGAAAGAAAAAGCGCATAATTTCCGGTAATTTTATAAAATTAATTTTGTAAAATTAATTTAGGACCATAATGGAGAAGCAGCGTAATTCATATACATGTTATAGTGAATCCGTGTAATTCAGTGATTCTATAAAATCACTAGTGTATTTGTGAAATTCTACAAATTCACGAGCCGTTTACTGAAATCGTGAAATGCTTAATTTTATTAGACGAATTCACTAGTGATTTAATGAAATAAGTGTCATTTTAGTGAATTCGTGAAACTAAAATCTTGAATTAAACATTTGCGCTAGTCATTCAATGAAATTGCTATCAAAAAAAAAGATGGTTACCTAGTGAATTCATAGAATAGCACGCAATGATTATTTGAAAGGAAAATGCGAACGCAATCTTAAAATTTTTACCGCTTATTATTATTAAAACTTCTTTACTTAAATAATTATTTTTAAAAACTGTAAATATCTAAAAATTATTTAAAAGGGTAATGCCTTCGCTTATAATAATATTTTTCTTAAATTTGCTTTTTTGCCGTTTTTTGCCGTTCCTCCCATTTTCTGCAGTCTCTCGCTTGTTGGCCGCCTCTCTTTCACTTGACGCTTCTCCTTCATTTGGCACCATAATTTGATCTTTATTTTTAAAAGACAACGAGTTATGACACTTCCAGTTGCACATAGTACGTTACGTTTAGGGATGGACGACAACACAAGATTTCTTGTGTTGTGTTGTGGTTTTGCGTTGAAAACAAATGAAAAACAAGATCTTGCCTTGGCTTGAGAATTGTTCAAGATTTTCCTATATTTTCTGATTATATGTGAAACATAACGTTTTACCATGCAAAACGTTTTGGAAAATGTCATGTTTGCAATATGATTTGATGTAAATAGGACAATTACCTTGGCAATGGACACAATTCCTTTCGCCAAATAATTATATGGCTTTGTTTATATTTTTTTGTTTACTTTTTTCTTCACCGCCATTACAAAAAAAAGTGGGAGAAGAAAAAAATATTAACTTAGAGCTTCACTGCCTTATGTTGCAAGATCTTGAGCAATACACAAGAACTAAACAAGACCGTCTTGTGCTTGTGTTGTCTTGTGTTGTGTCCATCCCTAGTTACGTTTTTTGGACTTTCATCTTTTTGTTGCGCATTGGTTTTTACAATGACATCGCTGAAATCCCTAACCGTCTTTTTTTTTTTGATAGTGATTTCATTGAATGACTAGTGAAAATGTGTAATTTAAAATTTTAGTTTTATGAATTCACTAAAAAATGACAGTAATTTCATAAAATCAATCGTGAATTCATTCAATAAAATTAAGCATTTCACGATTTCCCTAAAACGGCTCGTGAATTCGTAGAATTTCACAAATATACTAGTAATTTCATAGAATCACTAAATTACACTGATTCACTACAACATATATACACAACATTTTCATAGTGAATTTGCACCCTTAGGCAATCCCTTGTTGTACCAACATGCTGTGCTAAGGGTGGCAAATTCACTATGGAATGTTGTACCAACTTGTTGGATCAACATTCCACACTAATTATGGCGTAGGAATAATTTTGCAATAGTCGATTTATTCGTTTGTCCAACAAGTTGGTCCAACATCCCACAGTGAATATGCACCCCTACGCCAAAATTAGTGTGGAATGTTGGTCCAACATGTTCATTAACTTGTTGGACCAACATGTTCATTAACACTTGTTGGACCAACATGTTGGTACAAAAAGTTGGACCAACATGTTGTACCAACTTGTACCAACATGTTTGACAAACGAACGAATCGACTATTGCAGAATTTACTCGTACGCCGAAACTAGTGGGAAATGTTGGTCCAACTAGTTGGTATAACATGTTGGTCCAACTCGTTGTACCATAACATGTTGATCCAACATCACATAGTGAATTTGCATCCTAACTTGTCGGATCAGCATTTCACACAATGGTGGATTACCATTCAACATATTGGTTCAACTTTTTGTACCAACATGTTGGTCCAACATTCCATAGTGACTGCACCCTAAAAAAAAATTTAAATTCCGCCCCAGGAAAGTTTTTTAGACTTCAACATTAGGTTTTTATAGGTATTGAGCTTGCCTCTTTGAGTTAGCTGAGTTCTTAGTTAAAGTTAACTCAGTAGCTTTATTTCAATCGGAGACTTAGCTAGTTTCACCATTATCACCAACCACAGTAAAGTAAATAGCGATTGGTTTGTTTCAATTCATGCAATTCAATTCAGTCTTATTGAAATCTCGGGATTGCAGTCTCTAAGCACATGTCGAACAATATTTTAATCAGTTTTTTTTTTTTTTTTTTTTTTTAACCCGAAAAATGGTTTTGTTTACCCACATCCTTTTTTTTTTTTTTTTTTTTTTTTTTTTTTTTTCATTAAATTCCCGAAGTGACAAGGAAACTCCTATGGATCAATTGTCCTGACCCAGTTTCTAGCCCTTCAGGCGGCTTTCTCATGCTATCGAATCACCATTAAGATCAATCTGCTAAAAAAAAGAGGAAAAAAAAGGAATAGATCCGATAACTAAATCAGCGTTGGCAATATAAAGAAATGTTTTCCCTGTAACCGAAAAAATTTTCGGGGACCTGTCTCATAAAACCATATTTATTTCCCGAGATAGAATTTAACGAGTCTTTGTTTAGAGCGTGGATAATAAATTTCTGTTAATCTCGGAAAATTCGTCTTGGTTCAGAGTTCATAGGAGACGGAAAATTGAGTCAAGGCAGAAGTTAAACATCGACATTAAGGGTGAAAAGAGGCCGCAAAGTGCGTGGAAATTACATAATATTAAGGAAATAGAATTGCGTGTGTTGAGACGGACGCCGTCCAACCGGAAGTTAGATTCCCGTGGAATAAGGACTTTTGGAATATGCGGTTTTTCATTTGTTTCGTTCTCTTTTTTTACTTAAATCCCCGATCTCCTCGTATGATTTATCAGGTGAAGAGCATACCATCTCCAATTCGGTTTATGGTGGATACGAACATTGCTTTTTGCACTTTGGGAGTAATAAAACAAAATGGTGTTCGGAAGTCGGTCAGGCGTGGACGGTCGTTTTATTTAATGCCATTTCCCTATTGTGCTAGGTTTGAAACCATCCTTCTTGTATACGCTTTATTTAGGATTATGGTTTTCTAGGGACGGAAATGACGAATAAGCATTCAAATAAATTATGAGAGGAAAATAAAGACAACGGTGCTGGTCAAGCCGAATTATCTTAACTCAGTTTTAAGGAAGGATTTTCTCGTTTGATATTCTTAACTTACGGAAATTAAGGATTTCATTCCGGAAGTGGAGTTTTACGGCTCCCAAAAAATTTTTTTTTTTTTTTTTTGACGTAGGATTAGGTTTTTGGTCTCGGTCCTTATGAAATCTGTCGGTCTGGGTGCCGCTCTGTTCGCACCAAAAATTTTATTTAACTTTTTTTTTTTTTTTTTTTAAATTTTCTCTGTTTTTTTTTTAAGTAAAATTTACAAGAAAGTTTCTAAAAAATTTACAAGACAATTTATAGTTAATATTTTATTTTAAAATTAGGCGACATGAACGAAAGCATGGATTAAAAAATTTCTTGTAAGTTGTCAAGAAACTTAAGGTTGCTAAAACAAGGCCTTAAAAATTGCTTGAAATTTTATTTAACTTTTTTTTTTAAATTTTCGTCGTTTTTTTTTAATATTAAAATTAGACTACCTGAACAAAAACAAGAACATATGCTGCTTCTCCATTATGGCTCAAAATTAATTTTACAAAATTAATTTTATAAAATTATTGGGAATAATACTTTTATTTTACTAATCGAACATCAGGATGACTTATAAAAGAATAAGAAATTTGTAAAAAATAAATATGTTATGAAAAATGAAAGAAAAAGCGCATAATTTCCGGTAATTTTATAAAATTAATTTTGTAAAATTAATTTAGGACCATAATGGAGAAGCAGCATTAGAAATTTAAAATTAAAATTTTTATGAAATAATTGTGATCCTGATTATTAATTATTCTGCAAGATTTCTCTTGGAAATTAAATCAGTTTTTGGAGAAGCCGTCGTGAAAACTGAAGGTTGCTGGTTCGAGTTCATCCTTCGCCGCTTCGACTAATATTTTAATTGATGTTCCTTTGTTACTTCCACCTTTAACATTTCAAGGTTTTCCAAAAAGTGATCCGATTCCCAAGAAAAATCTTGCAGTTTAAATTAAAGTGTTAATTAACTACAGTTTTTAATTTTATCCTTTTTAAGCAATACTAGCTGCTCTGCGCTCGCTTTGCTTCATGCTTTAAAGGGGAAAACATTTCTTCGTTCGGTTTTTTTTATTTTTTTTATTAACCTTTAGGTTTTATATTATACTAGTCAGATTTTTTTTACTTCAGTTTTTATTCATGAAGTTTGCCAAACTCCACGGGCCCGGAGCCGGTAATTTTTTTCTCCATTAGGTGTAGGTTCTCATAAAAACACCAAGTTAGGTCAAGTTGAATCAGTTCGTCGTTTTCCTTCTTTAATTCTCTTTTTTCTTTTTTTAATTCTCTTTGACACGTATTTTTTTTCTGCCCGAAAAGTTTACGATTGGAAAGTAAGTTGTAAATGTCAGAAGTATTTTTTGTTGACAGAAAAAAAATTTCGGACATTAGATCTCACGGTGGTAAACTGGCAATTATTATCTGACTTAGTTGTCGACAAAATCTGACTTCACAGGTGTGCTAGGGACCTAAAAAGAAACTAAAATCCGTTTAAATGAAAATCGTACATGCTCGTCTTTGGCAAATATGGCCAAATTTCTTGCTTTTGTCGCGTCATTATTCTTAGAAGATGGCGTTTGCCATAAGCTAACTATAGGTGGCGTATCAAGTAATTTTTTTCCTCATTTTACACAAATTTAAAACCTAAAAATAATTTTTTTTTTGTTTTTGCAGAAAAAAAATAGGGAATTCGACATAAAAATTAAAAATAAAAAAAATCACATTGAGTATCGTCTTACATTGCAATGCAATAAACAAATTTATATCATATGACTTGTCGATAATTTCATCGGTGTTTGATTTGACCGAAAAATATATATTTCAGGTACATTCATGATATAAATTTGTTTATTTGCATTGCAATATAAGACGATACTCAATGTGACTTTTTTTATTTTTAATTTTTATGTCGAATTCCCTATATTTTTTCTGCAAAAACAAAAAAAAAAATATTTTTAGGTTTTAATTTTGTGTAAAATGAGGAAAAAAATTACTTGATACGCCACCTATAGTTAGCTTATGGCAAACGCCATCTTCTAAGAATAATGACGCGACAAAAGCAAGAAATTTGGCCATATTTGCCAAAGACGAGCATGTACGATTTTCATTTAAACGGATTTCAGTTTCATTTTAGGTCCCTAGCACACCTGTGAAGTCAGATTTTTTCGACAACTAAGTCAAATAATAATTGCCAGTTTACCACCGTGATCTCACTTTCCATTTGAAATTTATTTTTCTTCTAATGTTTCACTTAAAAAAATTTTTCATTAAAAAAATTAACATTTTCCACGTCTGAAATATTTTTTTCTCTACAATTTTTTTTTTTTTTTTTTTTTTTTTTTTTTTTTTTTTTAAATCCACATTTTCTATATTTGAAATATTAATTTTTTATGGCAAATTTTTAGGCTTTAGCTAAAACCGATAAAAATATTGGGGAGGGGGGCCCAATAAAAAAAAAAAAATCATTTAGAAGGCGGTGGATGGAAAAAAAATTTAGAAGGCGTTGATTTCTAAAATGGGATCCACTTTGGACCTAATCTAAATGGATCTAAATGGACCCCCAGAAGGCGGTGGATCGAAAAAAAATTTCGCGTACGAAATCATTTTTGATGGATACCCAAATGATAAAAAAAAAAAAAAAAAATTCGAAAAATCGGACATAACTGATTCACTTCCCTTTTATATAAGTAGTGATGATGATGATGATGATGATGATGCTAAAGCAATATGTTAATACAGTCGACTCTCTCTATAACGTCATCGGTTATAACGAAATCCCCTGTAGTACGTAAAAATTGGCACGGTCCGGCCGAATTCCCATATAACACCATGTATTTCAACTCCGCTTTATACGTAACGTTACTCCCTGTAGTACGTAACGAAATTTTCGATTTTGAAGGGAAATTCGCCATTTTTAAAGGGAAAATGACCATTTTTACATGTAAAAAGGGCAAAATTATATTAATATTTATATAGAAACGAAAATGACGTCATATTTTTTTAATAAATATTACACCGCAAAAATATTTTTAACGCGCGATTTTTAAACCTGTAGTATCTTGTATCAAAAATTACACCTTTGAATCAAAATTTTATTTTGTTCCGTTTTAGTTAGTTTATCGGTGGCATTTCAACACGGCAAAATTAAAATCTTTCTTAAAATTAACCATTAAAATCATTTTTCTTATTAGTAATATGAAAATTTTTTTTTTCGAGAAAAAATTCCATTTTATGTCAACATCGGTTTGTACGTAACTCTCTGTAGTACGTAAAAATCTGTTCGGTCCCTGCGTTTACGCTATAGAGAGAGTCGACTGTATTAAAATTTTAACCTTAAAGACTCAAATTAAAATTTTGAATAATTTTTTTCAACTTCTGACTTTTTTTATAAAGAATTTTCAGTTTTTTTCGTGCCAGGAAAAAAAATTATATTTTTATCAAAAAAATTCAAATTTTTTGACCAAAAACGAGCAAAAAAAAAAAAAAAAAAAAAAAAAATGCCCTAAAATTGTTTAATTATTTCATTGTTCAGATAGCAATATTATTAGGGCAGTATCCCAAAGACGTAGTCCTACGTAGGGGTATGCCTCCATATCCCAGTCTAATTCTTTTTTTTTTTTTTTTTTTTTTTTTTTTTTGCAATTAAAATAAAACTGCATCGTAAGATTGATGCTAAAGTTTATGGTCCGGTTGCAATTAATATGCAACTTGTAATTAGAAGGGGAGGTTGAAAATCATTTGCAGCATAATCATTCATCATCATCTACCGCCGACAGCATCATCATTTTCGTCGATGACATAATCCAATAATAATTTTTGTCCTTTCCTCCCTAGAGGATAGTCAAAACTGATGACGTCATCTCTCTGCTGCAGTTTGCATTTTCAGGTTTATGAACCATGAAGAAATCGGAGAAAATGCGAATCTCGGCATTATAAAGTTCGCCCCCCCCCCCCCCCCGCAAAGCTAATGAAACCTGATGCAAGGTTGTTTATGGATATTTCGAAATCACAAATTTTCTCGACCCCTTTCTCTGGTGGAAACTCGAATTACAATCCGCAGACGATTTTCCGGGGGAAAGGTTTTTGATTTAAAGGCAATCGACTTTGTTTTGCGGTTTTCCTTTGTTTCGCATGCGGAATTCTTAAGCCCGGTAATTACTGAGTTAAAGCCCCCTTTTATTAACTCCGCCGAAGGAGAAAAAAAAAAGTGTGACGTCACGAAAGCAATAAAGTTAATGAAAATGCATTTTGAATGCACCGATGCATCCGAATGCAGAAAAGCGATTTGCATTCCCCGCAATGAGACATGTCCATGCTAAACTGGTGATATCCCCCGGGCGAAAAGCCTTTCCTTTGTCACATATTATGTAGACTTCTCCCACGCAAATTGCATCCCTTTGTCATCCCTTCGCTATGTAATGAACATTTTAAAACGGAAAATGCGACTGCGTCGGGAAGAAAAGATAAAGGATAAATCCCGGTTCAGATGTATTGGAACTATTTATCCATAAAGCTCAAACACTAACACTTTTTTTCCATCCCCGAAATCCCCCCCACCCTCTCTCCCTTCCCATGCGGCGGAAACAAAGGAAAAAGACAAGACAAGACAAGAAAAAAATAAACATTTCTGAAAGCTAAATATGTACCTTGTTTGCGAAATACATTTTTTTTTTTTAAAGTTTGGAAAGGGAGAAAAGAGTTTGGCAGGGACGTAAGGGCTCTTTACTTCGAAATATTTTTAAAGTGCACGTTTTCCTAAAGGAAAATTTAAAGATAAGCTAAACATGAGGGAAGAATGTCGTTTTTCCAAATTTACTTTCGGGAAAGAAAAAAAAAAAAGCAAGACGGAGGAAAAATAACATCCGGGTCTCATATTTTTCACATTACGATATTGCGACGCATTTCCCTCAGCAATTTGGCGCCCCTTTGGCTAATGCGACATATTGCATTTTCTTGGCTTGAACATTAACGCGGGTGCAATTGCTGAATTTATATTCCAAACGCGAAAAGCAAATTTGTTGGTTTTAAGTTTTACACCGCGAGAGAGAGAAATTATTACCCCGCGCCTAATCGGATTGCGTCCCTGGAGCTCCCTATTTTTACAACTTATCAGCAAGTTCTTTACACAAAAAAGGTGATTACAACTTGGCCGGTTGAGTTTCTTTTTTTTTTCTTTCCTTCGAAAATGCTGATGGAAAAGTTTGATCCTATTTTTTTAATAATAAACTTTTTTTTTTTTTTTTTTTTTTTTAGCGCGAATTACAAAACTTTTTAGAGCATCGTTGTTACCGCCTGTCATGTTCATATTTTATCCAAATGTAGTTTTTGTTCGTGACGTAATTTGACCAAAACAATCTCGTTTTGTCCCTCCTCCCCATCCCTGTTGAAATGTGGGTAATAAATTAAAACTAGCGCGGTAAAATTGTCTATTTACACTAGTAACACATGCAGTGAATATCCTTTGTCAGCGAAAAATATTTGTTATGTTTAGGAGGAAGAATATATTCGTCGTATTACCGATTTGTTATTTTCTAGGTTTGTCGTAAAAGTGAGAAAGTATACATACCTCGAAAAATCGGTATTTCCAATAATTTGGCAGTTTGGAAAATTGCTTTTCTTGATGTTCGTTCGTCTGGGCGAAAAAATATTTTGCCATCTCCGGTTTTTCGGATAATTCGTTTATATCTTAAATCGTTGCTTCAACGGATCATATCGTGGCATAGGGATGGGGGTGAATCCCGTTTGAGAAATTGTCTTTGTTTTCCGGCTAATTTGACCGGATGTGTGAGAAAATTTTTACCCTACTTGTTTGGATACGTTTGAGAAAAAACCCATCAAGTATCATAAAAAGGTATGTCAAAATGTATTTGGCAAAATACAATTTAAAAAAATTTGAAATAATTTTGTAACCTAATCCAGTCACAATTTTCCTCTCCTATAATAGACCATATAGGGTCAAGTGGGGGAAAAAACGGCCATTGAAAATTTGAGGTAAAAAAAAGACACTTGAATATTGGATTAATGACAGATCTTTAAAGTTCCGAAAAATTCATGATAATAGTTTGAAGCTTATATTTCGCTATGTCGTGAAGAAATTTTCATTTCCTCCTATATTTTTAGGTAAAAAAAATTATTTCTTAAACATTCGGCTTTGTTTTGAAAAAGCAATTGTTGACACTTGTTTTAAAATTACATTTTATTCGAAAAAAAAACAAAACAGGTGAAAATATTACGGAACGTAAATAAACAATAATGACTGAGGAATCATTATGTGGTTCGAAATTTACAAATAACTGATTTTAGCACGAGTTATATAGCTTTAAAGTTGTGGGGTAAAAACGAGACACCATCACGGGTAAAAAAAAGCCATTCGATATATGGCACTTTGCATGTTCGGAAAAAATCGACGCCATATTGAGTGCAATGTTTTGGTTTTGTGAAAATTGTGAAACATGACGAAAAAAGTGCTTTCGGGAAAGGTAAACGCTTTATTACGACTAAATATCATTTCATAATAATATTATCTTGCCTTGTACCGCGAAAAAAATTTTCTAAAACTCGATGTGGTGTTAATTTCGCGGGTGTCACGTTATTACCTCATGTTTGGCTCGTTTTTGCCCCACTTTGCGGGTAAAAAAAAGGCAGCATTTTTCGGAGATTTTGACCATATTTCGTTAAACAGACGCATATTTGCTTTTGAAACATAAGCTAGATATAAAATTAGAACTTTGTACCGGAAAAAAAATTTTTTTAAAACATTAATTGCTACGTTATTCATAATTTTCAAAAATTGGCTTTTTTTCCCCCCACTTGACCCTAGAGTAATTTTTGCGCTGCAAACTGAAAACCAAGTCTTCTTAAAAATCAAAATAGGTCAATTTTTGTTTTCATTTTTATGCAAATGTATTTTTTTTTTTTTTTTTTTTTTTTTTTTTTTTTTTTTTTTTTTGATTTTATGCAAAATGTAATGACTCTGAATCCGATCTGATTTTTAAAGTTGTCTCACCGTCCATTCGATTGAGTTTTTTAATAACCAGTGGTAAATGTGAATCTATAGCGAAAAACGTGAAAAACTTTTCACGTTTTCAAAACGGCATCGCAACCCTGTAATAAGTTTAAATTTGGTTTTCGGACCAAAATTAATTTTTCTTTTTTTTTTTTTTTTTGCCAAAAAAGGGCAACAACTCCTCACCAGTTCGATTTAGAGATAATGTTCACTGACGGGATGCCACTTTGTAACGAAACTAGGTCCGCTACTCTAAAGTCCGACTGCTTTGGTTCTGCGTGTCAATCGGAAACACGCTAAAATCAAAAAACACGGTTTTTTGAAATAAAAATATATTTATTTAATAAAATATATTTTTCCAATGGATTTGCATTAAATTTTAATGGTGAGAATTCTTCCGTTGATTTCTAATTCGCCGCCGAATTCTTCCGTGTTCGCGCGTTCCTCTGTATCGAGGTCAATTCGCCGTAATCTCCGCCAGTTTCCGTCGGATGAGTCCCGGTCGCCTTCCCGTCGATCCTCCGTTGGTCTCGCAATTGATCCGCCGTAGGATTTTCTTTTCTTTTCTTTTTTTTTTTCTTTTAGATGAGTTCCTTTCCGTGGTAAATGTTGAAGTGTCTTGATGGGCGAACCCCCGCCCTTTTTATACTGCTCCGATGTGCAGTTGTTCGAAGTTTTCCGTTGCTTCCCAACATGGAAGCGGTATGGCTCCATTGGCGGCAGCCATGTTTGCAATGACCCAAAATATTTAAAAGTGGATTCCAAAATATAAATAGAAAAACATAATCAGTTGAGGTTATGTTTTTTGATAACGAAATATCTAAAAAGCTCGATTTCGTTACATAATCCCCCCCGCAAAATTTCTAGTAGAGTATGCGTAGGTATTATTCCCCTCCAAAAGATTCGATAATTTTTTTTTTTTTTCTCAAAATTTTCTTTATATCACCTTAAGGTGATATAAAGAAAATTTTGAGAATCCTTTTTTTTCCTGTTTATTCGTATTGGGTATTGATGAAATTGACGTTAACTTTTTATTGGATGGGGTTTTTTTTCTTTTTTTTTTCGGATGGGACGAAAGAAAAAGACAAATTTGAAATCTGCTCTTTTTTTTTTTTATTTAAATAATTGGGAAGTTCCATTAAAATTCATATTTCAAAATTCTTTTCATTTTTTTTCCTTTCCTTGACTTGCTGCGGGTTGAGTGATCGTCGAGGATGGCCGGTACGGATGTATTGTTGGCTTTCTGCTTCAGGATTCGTTTGATCTTGGGGGGTAATGCACTCTGGTAGGTACGTATTCAGTGCTGATTCTTCTTCTGTTGATCTCCCTCTCTAATAACTTGAGCTGCTGTTCCTCGTACGTGCATACATCCTCGTCTGAGGTGGTGGCGAGGTCGTGCATGAGTTGGGTTTCATCATTTGATGTCGCTTCAGGTCTTTTTTTTCTGGGGGAGCTTGGATTTCTTTTCCTTTGGCAGCTTTTTCTTCCGTCTGCGTGGTTTTTGAAACCCCTTTTATTACCCAGGACACTCTTAATTAATAAAAATCTTTTGTGCTTGGAATCCTGCCGTCTTTAGCGAAACTGGCGTAACTGACATTTTGTAAACAATGCTCTTTTCCGATTTTTAGCTTATGTAAACAAAGGTTCTATTCCACTTGTTTACAAAAAGCTGATACGCCAGTTTCGCTAAAGACGGCAGAATCAATTTCCAAACTACTGTCGGAAAAAATTTGGAATTTGAAAAAAAATGCGGGTAGAATTTTCCGGATAGTGAAATTCGTGTTCTACGACCTAGAAAACATAAGGAAACACTTTTTCAAAAAATTTTGCAAGCCTTTAAAATTGGGTTAAAAAATCGAGATTAAAATTCCGCAATGTCTAGACGCCAAAAAAACTAAATTGGCTTTAAGGCGCCATTAAGAGGTGGAAAAAAAATTTTTTTTTTTTTTTTTCGTAGTTTTACAACTCGAGGAACCCGATTTTCAACATGCACGCAAACGTTTCAAAAATTTTTTTAAAATGACTCACCCTATCCACACTACTTATTTTGACGTTTCTAATACTCTTCTCAAACGACCCATTTATTTGGCTTTTTTTTCACAGGCACTTTTTCTCTCAAACTTTTTTTTTTCGAACTCCCTTCTAAACCAATTTTCTCTATATCTGCTACACAGTAAAAAATTTTATGTAAAAGTCGGTCTACATAATTTTTATGTCGATTTTTGTTTATGTTTACCTTTTGGAAAAAACAACAGAAAAAATTTGGTGTAGACCGATTTTAACGTAATTACTTAATTTTTTTTTAACTGTGTATTTTCTCAAACGTTTCCGTGGATTTACTAGAATTTTCTCAAGTGCCCTTTACCCAGATACGTTCCCTAATCCCACCAAGGGTTGTTGAACGGACGCGCTCCTAATTCTTAATATTAATTGCACAGTAAAAAATATTGTTTAATTATGTTAAAATCGGTCTACACAAATTTTTTCTGTTGTTTTTTCCAAAAGGTAAACATAAACAAAAAACAACATAGAAAATATGTAGACCGATTTTAACATAATTATGTTAATTTTTACATAAAATTTTTTACTGTGTACATAGTAAATTTAAGATTAATGATAATAATATTTAAAAAAAAAAGCAAGGGTTCAAAATTTTAAAAACTTTTGTTTCGGTTTCACACCTAAACGTAGCTCTAAATACAAGAGAAAACCATAAAAACAGTTATGCCTTTTCAGCCTTAAAACATAGACTTTTTTGTTGTAAATCTAAAGCCGAAGAAGTTTCATAATTTTGAATCACCCCCTACTGTAAATCAGAAACCGCAAATAATATTGGTATCAAAACAATCTTTGATTGTAAACCATCCCCTCCCCCCCTTAAAAAATAAGAAAACCTCTTAGCTAATCAAAAAAAATACCAGTTTATTTTATAAAACTGACCCGTGAAGAAAATACAGAAAGCAAAAAAATAAATAAATAAATTCCCCCCCCCTTTCCGTCTTTGTTAGCAAACAAAGAAAGAAAAGACAAGGAATAAAATGCAATCGAAGTGCATTTTAGAATCCCCAACATGTTGCTAGGCAACTTTCTATTATATATGTCAGTGGGACCTTGGGATTTCAATTCCTTGTTCGCATAGCGGCACGTTCGAGATGAGTCAATTTATCGCTCTTTATGTTTACGCTCCCGTGTCCTTTTATTGAAACTTTCGAAAAAGGAGTAAGAAAAAATTGTTGCAAAATGTCAAATCCTTGGCCGTGACGTCACAGCAGGAATCCGGAACAAAGGAGGCGGAAAAAAAAAGGAAAACCGCCGTTATTTTCAATTTCCTTTGTTTTTTGTAATTAAAAGAAAAAAAAAATATCTCGGGAAACTTTTTTTTTTTTTTTTTTTTTTTTTTTTTTTGTCGTGTTAAAACCTTTTTTTCCGCTTTGTCGGGATGAAATGCATCGGAAAGGTTTTTTCTTTTATTCATTTTTATCGCTGTTAAAATCATGGCGTGAATTAGGTCAAGGTGTTATCCTTTTCATACAGGAAACAAAGAAGGGGAGATTGTGAGTGGAGTTTTCTTTCAAAGTAGGTCGACTTGTTGAATGGAATTGAATATCAACAGTTTGAGATAAGCAATGATTTTATTGTATTTGTTTTGATTATGTGTACGTCGGATTTTGAAATAAAATAATAAAAAAAAAAAAGAAAAAGTTTGAGATTATTCATGGGTTTGTTCGGATGCATTGGGGAAATTGGTTTCTCCGTATTTGTTTTGTTTCTGGGAAATTTGAAGAATGGTCATTTATTCGTATGTGTTATATGGCCATTTGAGGGTTACGTCATTACCACCCTTACATTTTTTCATGTGGATTTCCCATTTTTTTTTTTTTCCTTTACCGAATCGAATTTCAAAGCTGTTCGCTTGTTTGTCTATAGAGTCCGGTTAATGCACAAAGATTGCAAAATGAGGAGAAAAAAAGAAGCGGATTTTTCTTGCATAGAAAATCCCGGACAAAGAAATAAGCTTAGAATATTAAATCCTATTTAGCGTTTTTATATTTTTTATTTTTTTTTAATAACAAAAATTGTTTGTCTTATTATTTTCCAAGCTTCAATTTTTTCTCACGCTAAACCAGATCTCCCTATGATTTTTTTTTCTGAATGATTTTTTGACTACCGGTATCTAGATGCACATTTAACTGCATTTGATTGAACCAAGAAAGGTACATTCACACATTCTCGGTGTATCGTATAACTATTTTAAGCTGTACTATTCGGTTTTACACCTTGAAAGAGGAACTCAACCTGTATCCTTTTGGGTACGGATTTATCAAAATTAATGCACTGTGCTTCTGATGCAAAATCAATGTTTCAGCAAGTTAATATTAACTCAGATGGGAGTGTATGCGTTAGAGTAGAGAAAATTCACCACTGAATTTTTGGTCAAAAAAATTATTCCTATGTTTAGCTTATAAGAACAGTTTTAAAACTTTTTTCTTATTAATTAATGGATTTAAAATTATATTTTGCAATATTATTGTAAATAATCACTTGAAATACATTGTAACATGGTTTAAATTAAAGGTAACAAGCCGCCATGTTTAGCTGGTAAAGATTTTTCCTCCTACGCTTAGCTTATGGGGATATGATAAATCCCGTTTTTAAGACATCTTAAATAAGCTAAACGTGGTTCAAACAGTTCATACGCTAAGCAAGGAAGTCATTTAATGGTTCTGGCACTTTTAAACGTTATTGAGATTCATTTCATTATTCTTAAAGAATACTTATTATAATTTTACGAAATAAAACTTTCTCATAAGCTAAACATAGACCACCAAAAAATGTTTTTTGACAATGCCAATGACCTCTACGGACGTTGGTGTATCAAAATATTATCAAAAACAATTTAACATTGTTTGCGCCCCTGTGATGTCATAAGGAAAATAAACTTCCGACTGCAATGGGTTAAGTGTGTTTGCAGGAGCTAGTCCTCTCACACCTAACAACTTGACTTTGTAGCCAAGATTCTTATTCGGTCAACTCTTCCCTATGTAAGCGACTTCAATGTATCCTCATTTCTGTGAATAATGCTGCCCGTGTAAGTGAAAATAGCGTATCTCCTTTTCGGAATTGGCACGTCCCATCTATTTTTAACTTACGTAAACAAACAGTCAATTCCAGAATGGAGATGCGTTATTTTTACTAACATGGGCAGAATGGATATATGTGTGAAAAATTAAAAAGTTTATGTTGGAAAGTGGCCTCAGGGATTGAAGCTAGAGATTCCAAATTCCCGACGTTTTTTCATTCCCGGGAACGAGAATTTCCGTTTTGGTTAGAAAATAACCCTGATTTCCGTATTTTTGGGAAGTAAGTTCGGAAATAAGCGGAGCCATGCAGAAAAAAATTTTCCTACGTCGTTTGAAGGGCACGCTCTAGGAAAATTATGAAAAAAAATTTTCGAATTTAATAGTTTTTTTCTAAAATATTAAAAATTTTATGTAATAAATGATCAAACAGTTTATAAAATTAATATTATTCCCGTTCCAGGGAAAAAACTTGTTGATCCCGGGAATCGAGAGTTCTCGAAAATCAGAAATTTGATTCCCGGGAAGCGGGATTCCCGACTAGTTATGAAAAAATGTTTCCTGGAAATTTTTTGGGGAAAAAACTCGGGATTACGGGAAATCCCGGGAGGGGGATTCCCGGGAGGAATCTCTAATTGAAGCTGATGCAGATGCCGGCGCCAATGCTGACCGCGGCCGGACAAAAGATGTTAAAAATTTTGATGCTAATTCCCATTCCAAATCATTTTTTTAAAATTGCTGACGCCGATGCTAAAGGAAATCTAATACCGCTCACGATGCTGATTCCGATTGCTAACCTAACTTAACGTAATGTTTTTCGATTTGTTTCGACTTCACGTATTCGAACCAAGCCCGCTTCGTCAATGTTTTCTCCAGTTCTAATTCTTTGGACTCAATTTTCTGTTTGGAGGTCTTTGATCTTGGCCGTCCGTTCACTCGAAATTCCGTGCGTCGTTGGTGAACTAACGTATCTCCTTTAGTTTTAAATAGGAGATACGTTAGTTCACCTCCGACGCACGGAATTAAACGTGGCTATCCTTCGGAGAGCCAGGCTTAATTTCTAGATTTTGCATCAGATTTTGCACTTGCTATTCTTTTTATTTACCATTTAAAAAATTTAATGAAGGAACGGGTTAAGAAAGAAATAAAACAGCCAAACGATTTTCACGTGCATTCACTTCAAATCGTCGCTTCAGCAGGGAAAAAAAATATTAAATCGTTTTTTTTATTCCTTTTTAAATGCTTTTTTTCCCTGTTCAAAACACCAATTAAAACAGGGAATATAACTACACTCCAATTACGAATTATATTGCCAATAACGAATATCGAAACACCTGCACATTTTACTTCAATCTTTTTTTCTCTCTCTCTCTCCTCTCTCTCTTCGAAAATAAAAATAAAAACAAACAACGAAAAAAAAAAAAAAAAAAAAAACATTATAGAGACGTCTTACGAAATGAGAGAAGAAAAAAAAAAAAAGTTCCAGGGACTTTGGGTGTAAGTCATTGCGTGACAAATGAACTGACAGAAGTCAAGGGGATTCGAACAGGTCTTATTTCCCCCGGTAATTTCCATTACAGGCTTTTCCCATTGTTTTTAAGACTCGATGTATTAGGGAGAAAAAAAGAAATATATAATCTAGAGTCATTTCGTTTTTTTTTTTTCTTTTTAAGATCCTATACATACATAAATAATTTGTATTCATCACCATCCCTCGCTCAGAGGGCAATGACCTACCCCAAGTTTATAGTGCATTTATAAATGCATTTTTTTTTCTCGTTTTTATTCAGTGCATCTGGTTTTTATTAATTGCAGTGATTATTTTCCCCCTACTTCAATTTAAAATAAATAAATAAAGAAAAAACTTGTGGATTAGAAGCCTGTTACACAGCATGCGATTTCTCATACGAGGTTCCCATCAGAGAAATGTTTAGGTTATGGCTTTTATTTTGGGCCGACCGGGTAAAGATAAACATTAATCAGATGGAAAATTCTGAGGTTGTTTTTTTCTGCGGAATTACTACGAACTGTCTTTTATCCGTCAGTCTCGGTCGAGAATTTTGAATTGAAGTCCCTCATGAACTGAAGATTCGAAGATAAATAAGATGATTTCGGATTTTTGTGCTCTATCGGCCACTAGCTTCTCCGCTCTCGCTTTGCTTCGCGCTTTTGCAAATATTTCTGTCTTTTGTAGAAAAAAATATTTTTTTCATACACAGAAATATTTGCCGTAATGTATTAACCGTGATATTATATTAAGCGTGAGGGTTAATAGTCCCATTCAAAAATTTCCCATCCCAATAAATTTTTCATTCAAAAATTTTTTTTATGTCAAAAAAAAAAAAAAAAAAAGATTGAATATTTTTTCTGCCAGGGCTTTTAGGGCTCACTTCCATTTCGAAAATTTTTTTTTTCTCCCAAAAAGTTTTTCATCCACGAATTTTTTTCAGAAACAATTTTCTTGAAAATAATCCACATTTTCCACATCCGAAATATTTTTTTTGTCGGAAACAAGTATTTTTTCTACAGAAAAAATAATTATAGAAAATTGCTGTGAAATAATATTTTTTCTACAGAAATTTTCTGTAGAAAATATTTTTATAATAAAATTAATATATTTATATAAAAAATAATTAAAGAAAATTTCTGTAGAAAGTTTCTGTAGAAAACATTTTTTTTACAGAACAAATATTTTGGACGTGGAAAATGGGGATTTTTTTTAAAGAAAATTTTCTTTAAATGAAACATTTGACCGAGGAATTTGGTAAAGAAAATTTTCTGCGTTGGGAATTTTTCAAAGGAAGTTTCTAAATCTAGGCAATCTTTTATGGAAAATTTATTAGGCTTGAGCTAAAACCAATAAAAATATTGAGCTAAACTAAAAGTCGAGAAAAATTTTTTTTCAGGGCTAGACCCGAAAAGTATACTTTCGAGATCATGTAAACAAAACAAATTTCGTTATTCTCGCCCTGAAAACTACATTTCCAAGGCTGGACCGGAAAATTTTGATTTTTTACTCGGCCCTCTTGCCGAGCCTCGCCTTCGGCTCGGATCGGCAACGGCCTCGTGAAAAATCTCACTTTTCGGGTCCAGCCTGGAAATCTACTATTCCAAGGCTGGACTGGAAAATTTCGATTTTTTACTCGGCCCTCTTGCCGAGCCTCGCCTTCGGCTCGGCAAGAGATTTCTTCATTCGAAAAATTTTAAGAAACAAAAAAGAAAAAAAAAAAAAAAAAGCAAATGGAGTCTTTCAAAAATATTCTCCATGCACGTTGCGAACGGACAAATCCCAAATGCCTTTTGTATGTATAGATTTTACCAACTTTTTAAATGAATTTTTTATTTTTGAGGGTGTTTTATTAGCCGATGTATGCGACACTTAATTTTTTTTTTTTCTTCCTCGAATAACACATGAGATTATTACGAAATTTTTTGACCGTTGAAAACAGCTCCTATTCATTAAATAAACAAGGAAACTTGATTCGATAAAGACTGTACTTAAAGCTAATCATAGACGGGATAAACCGCTAATTTTTTTTCTTAAATTTATGTTGTGACAGTGTCAATTGAAGAGAGAACAAAGCGCGCGGTAGGTCCGTGAAATGAGCAATCATCCGAAATTACAAACTATCATCATTTTTTTTTTCTTAAATTAAAAAAATTCGTTGTTCTATAGCGTTAAGTTTTATCTTTTTTTTTTTTATTTTAATTAAAAACAAATGCAAAAATCTTGTTAAAAATACAAAGTTAAAAATATAAAATAAAATGAAGAAGAAAAGAGAAAAAAATAAAAATAAACCTCGGCTCATTTTCTCAAGAAAACAAAATTAAACGATTAAAATCAAAATAGCAGACACAATTTTTACGGTAATAATTTTAGATTGGTTTCCCTCTCGACTGGAAAATTTTTTAATTTAGATTAAGCTGTATAGATAACGCGTATTTTTTTTTCCCTGGCAAAGGATTTTTTTTTTATTTAAAAAAAAAGATTAAAATCGATGTTTTTTTTTGAAATTTTCTAAGAGTTCCTCTTTAACTAACTAATATTACACCTTATATTAATCTTCTATATTTGCTGGAAGTAAACTTTGTATAGGCTCATGGTTGGTATTATTCGCTTTTACCCTTTGATGTAGTTTAGCAGAAGCAAACGAAACCCCTCGAGGGAACTCTATAAACTTTTTGTTCTTGCTTGTATCAAAAAAAAAAAAAAAAAATCTTTTTAAAAAGAACTCTTTTCATCAGCTGATTTTTAATTAACGCGGATTCTGATGCATGAAAGAAAAACGCACACAATGTTCGCAATTTTTTTTTTTTCATTCTCTTTTCATGATTTATCATCCCTCTCTATCTTCCTTTCAGAGGAAATAATCGCACATACCGTAAATGGACGATAAAAATCAGTGTAAATGGTAAAAAGTGTTCGCTAACGACCGAATCCGTCAGCAACCCATACAACTTTCAGCCCTCTGGGATTACATACTGGGGTCGATGTACTGTACTCTGCTATGCAGCGGGGGGAGGGGGGATTCTCATGAAAGATTCTGAGCTTTAATGTCTGATGAATAGGTAAATCCTCATTAAGTTAAAAAAAAAAAAGCTGAATAATTTTGTTTTTCTTTTGTTTATTCAAAGTCAAAAAAAAATTGAAAGAGCTGGAGACATTTTCGTTTAATTATGCAATTAAAAGGCCGGAAATTTTTGCGCTTATTTCATATTCCACAGAACGCAATGCATTTCTAACTTAACGATTCTCTTTCTGAGTTTTCCTTAGATTCCCTAGAGTCGTTTGTTGTTGAAAAGCAGGATGAATCAGGCGTATTGGATTCCGAAGCCTCTAAAACGGAAGGCTCATCGGCCTAAAAGTTTCATAAAAATGGTGTGCCCGGCTCAGTCGCACTTTTAAACTTTTCTTCTCGCACAAATCTTTGTGAAAGATGAAAGCTACTTCTTTAGGTTCTTTCCTCCGATCCGCACCATCTTGTAAGAATACAAAATTTTTTTTTGGGTTGCTACCAAGGTTACTCTGCTTGTTTTTTCTTGGGCACGCCATCTTCCATATATCTCCCATACAGTCTCGACTACATGTATGGGCGACAAACCGCCTTTGAAAATCGCTTCGATTGCAGATTGCGAAATTCATTTCATCAACGATCACGATGTTAGCCCCATGCTTCTTGTATTTTGATTTTGAGTAGATTGGCGGCTGCATCTCACAACGATGTGGAGTTTGCGCGACGGAAACCATGACCAGTGTAAAGATGACTTTTCATTTTTTTTAAAGCTAGTTTAGGAAATATGGAAAACTATAGGTAGTAAAAATATTACAAAAAAGTCTGTTTCCAGTTCGACTGCCCCCAAAAAAAAATCCCTATTTTTTTTTTTAAACAATTTTAAACCTTTCTATCGTTTTTTGTGTCATTGCAAAAACGATCTATCATATATAGCAATTACCATCTAAATAGATCGTTTATAAGTCATCACAAAAAATAATGGCAAGTTTTCAACGTAAAAAAAAAAAAAAATTAGGGACTTTCTCTTTGGGGCAGTGGAGTGGAGTCAAATATTATATTAATTAAATCAATAATAGTATTAAATAATTGATTTTTAATACTCATTATAATACTGCATTATATTGCATTATAATACTTTCATACTCATACTCATTTATAATATTATAGATTATCGTTCCGATTTGATATTGGATAGTAGGGTGGATCGAAAAAAGCGAATTTTTGAATTTGAAAACGCCTGATATGGGAATCGATGCATTTTTATGATACTATTAATCCTAATTTTTTTTAGATTTTTTGAAGGCCATCTTGAGGTCGCGCAATGACCTTGAAGTTTTTGAAAAGCCCCTAAAAGGGCAAAAAGTAAGAATTTTTTTTTGGTGAGAAAAGTATCGTTTCCTATCGGAAATTTTGCGTAGATTACGAATATAAAGTCCAAAATCATTTTGAGTCCGCGGTTTTTCGAGCTTTACGCCTATTTTCTAAACACTGAAATACTTAGGCTGCTTTTTCTTTTAGCTTAAAAACTAGACACAAAAATGAATTTTGAAGTTCATATTCGTAATCTACGCAAAATTTCCGATAGGAAGCGATCTTTTTTTAGCAAAAAAAAAATTCTTATTTTTTCCCTTATACGGGCTTTTCCAAAACTTCAAGGTCATTGCGCGACCTCAAGATGACCTTCAAAAAATCTGAAAAAAATTAGGGTTAACAGTATTATAATAAGGCATCGATTCCCATATCAGGCGTTTTCAAATTCAAAAATTCGCTTTTTTCGATCCACCCTATTGGATAGAGGCAGTCTCGGGAAATTTGGACTCCTACTACTCTGTAACGGGTTGTTTTTAATTTTTTTGTTTTTTCAGAAATTTCGATTTAGTTAATCATTTTAATTAATAAAAAAAAAATGTCTCTCTATCCTCCCCCGGGGGAGCCTATCCTCATCCTACTCGAAACAATTACTATGTCACATGGGGGAAAACAAGGGAAAAAAATACAACCGGAAAAAAATTGTTATCGGAAAAACTAGCCTACGCGTTGGGACTCAGCTTCAACTTCCCACTAAATCCAGGCCCTAGGCTGGTCTGCACCATGCCCCGTAACCCGAAAATAGAAGGAAATTAGAAATCTGAGTCCTTCTCCCTCGTCGGTTGCTCAGCTCGTCCCCGGCATCGTCCTTCTGAAGATTACGCCGTGTCCTGTCACGGTCGCCAATTTTGAAGCAGTGTCCAGGAATTTCTGGTAAATCCGGGCCGTCAAAAGGCCAACAAAACAAAATCCAATAATAATCTAAACCATTTCCTTTATTAAATTCATACCGGAAAAAAAACCCTAAAAAGGGTAAGTGTGAGTTGTTTCCTTTTTTTTTTTTTTTTTTTTCGGTTAAATTGTTTTTTTTTTAAAGTGATTGTTGTTTTTTTTGAAAGTGAAAAGTGATTCTTTTTTTTTCCGATCATCACCACGTGGTCGACTAATTTCTTTTTTTTTCATTTGTTCTCAGGTTTTTTTTTCCGGTATGAATTTAATAAAGGAAATGGTTTAGATTATTATTGGATTTTGTTTTGTTGGCCTTTTGACGGCCCGGATTTACCAGAAATTCCTGAACACTGCTTCAACTCATTTGTTCAATATAATTTTAAAAATTCATCGAAACTTCACTGTTAAAAAAAATGTAGTAAAATTTACTCTTTGAGAGCACATATCGAACCGGTTATTTTTTTTTTTTAGAGTAAAAAAGGATTTTTTCATTGATAAACAGGAGTAAAATTTACCCTGGAGTAATTATTACTTTACAGCAGAAATACATTTTACTTTTGTTTTACTCAACTTATAAAAAAAGAGGCTTTTTTTTACTCTAAAAAAGTAACGGGTCCAATATGTGCTCTCAAATATTAAATTTTACTACATTTTTTTAAACAGTGTTTGTTTATAAATTTTTGTTTGTCTTCCTTACATGTACCAACACTAGGGTGGGTCGAAAAACGTGAATTTTTGAATTTGAAAACGCCTGATATGGGAATCGATGCCTTTTTATAATACTATTAACCCTAATTCTTTTTCTAATTTTTTAAACGACATTTTGATGTGCCGCAATGGCTTTGAAATCTTCAAAAAGCCCACTTGAGGACCAAAAACGAAATTTTTTTTTCGCATAAAAAAACCATCGCTTTGTATCGGAAATTTTGCGTAGATTACGAATTTGAAGTCAAAAATTAGTTTTGGTGCACAGTTTTCGAGCCACATGCCGGATTCCAAAATTCTGAAAATCTTGTTATGGCTTAGCGTCTGTGGCTGGAAACCTTACATCAAAACTAATTTTTGACTTCAAATTCGTAATCTACGCGAAATTTTCGATGGAAAACGATGGTTTTTTATGCGAAAAAAAAAAAATTTTCGTTTTTGGTCCTCAAATGGACTTTTTGGAAATTTCAAGGCCATTACGGCACCTCAAAATGTCGTTTAAAAAATCTGAAAAAAATTAGGGTTAATGCATCGATTCCCATATCAGGCGTTTTCAAATTCAAAAATACGCGTTTTTTGACTCACCCTAACCAACACTTCTAAATAACACTTTTTTTTTAATTTTATGCAGCTTTAAATTTGTCCTGCTCCTTCCTCCAGTGGATGTCTTTACTTCGGGGCATTTCGAGCAGGAACGTTTTGAAATTTAAGTTTTTTACTAGTCCTTTCATATACTTTACAAACATTTCATCTTTCTGCTTGGAAATTTTCTAAAAATTTAAAAAATAAATTGACTGCCCTTCCTTAAGCTTTTGTATGCCCTTGTTATACAAAAGGAATACTCGACGTGAACGTCCCAGAACGCCGCTAGACACGGTGCTCAACCAGCCTCCGATTATCGGGCGGAATGGACGAAAAAATCTGACTTCACAGCGGGTTTAGGGATCATGAATATAGTCCGAAACAAGCAACCGCCAAATCGCGTCAGATCATCCTGGGCCCCCACTAGGGCCCCCCGGGAGCCCTAAACTTCTTCTTAGTCGTGTTGTATATCATATGAAAACCCGTTGCAAATGCTGTCGAATGAGACCTTACAGAGATTTCTATCTGTTATAGGCATGAAGATACTGTCATTTAAAAGAGTCTAAAATTGATCCTTCATTTTGAATGGTTTAAATGACGATATCTTCATGCCTATAACAGATAGAAATCTCTGTAAGGTCTCATTCGACAGCATTTGCAACGGGTTTTCATATGATATACAACACGACTAAGAAGAAGTTTAGGGCTCCCGGGGGGCCCTAGTGGGGGCCCAGGATGATCTGACGCGATTTGGCGGTTGCTTGTTTCGGACTATATTCATGATCCCTAAACCCGCTGTCGCGGGTAAAAGATTCCTTGAGTCTTTTTAGAGCGGCGGTCTCAAAAGTAAAAATATGCCAGATGATAGCCAATCTTCGTCGCGGAGACGGCACTTGAAAGAAGAAGAAGAAACCCGCTGTGAAGTCAGATTTTTTCGTCCATTCCGCCCGATAATCGGAGGCTGGTTGAGCACCGTGTAGAAAAGCAATAAACATGACCAAAAGAAAATATGAGATTAGGTAAAACTTAACGTTTACATAACTTTTTTTAAATGATATTCCGATTCATTCCTCTCATCAATAATTGTTGTCCATAAAAAATATTAAACTAAATTTTCTTTTCCTCTTTCTTTTTTTTAAAAAAAAAATTATATTTATGCACCGTTTGCATCGCATGTATAAGACGCATGCATGCACGTTTGACTATTGGGAAATTCTAGATGAAAAGATAAATTCCAGGAAACGAACATGATTCTATTTTCTGGAAGGAATTCACTCTCCCAAGTTTTGAAAAGCCAACCCTACAGTTCATTGTGTCTTTTATTGAATATGAATCAAACCGCTTGAATCGCAAATAAATAAAAAAAAAAAACTTTTCTTTGTTTTCCTTTGTTTGAGACATTTTCGGGAGAAAAGGTTGAAAATCCTCTACAAAATCCGGGGAACCCTTAAATCAAACTCTAATTTAATTTAAAACGGACGGAAGGTTGGGAGTGGCGGAGGCTGAGACGTGAGGCATTTTCTAGTGGTTTTAAAAGTTTTTAACTCCCGACTGCAATTTTCGAAAGCTTTAGCAAAAAAAAAAAGAGAAAAAAAAAATAAAAGCAGAAGTGCTAAATGTGAAGGGAATGGATAATAAGGTTTTAGGGATCTCGGGAGGAAAATTGCGTCGCAATGCCTTTTCAATTTGATCACATAATTTTCCGCCATGTTTTGTAACTTTATATAACATCTTGTCGCTATCTCCCTTTTCCTCCGTTTTTCTCCCCGAAAAGATATCCTAATAAGGATTCTTACGTCTTGGAAGAAAATCCAATTGAGGTAACTTTGTCAGAAGGAATGGATAAGAAATCTTATAAGGTCTCTCGAAGGCATGTCAAAGTAAAAATTTCTCAACGACGTCATCCTCCACCCTTCAGGTTCAATATCTGGAAAACAGTAAAAGAAAAAAAGAAAAAAGTAAAAACTAAAAATCACTCGAGGAAAAAGAAGGAAAAAAAAAATCTCTCGATAATTTAAACCCTTTAAATTCTCGTTATAAACTTCGTTTTCGAAGAATGAGAAGGAAAAAAAAAAAAAAAGTAGGACAAGCTCTCCCTTCGTATTTTTTTTTTCTTTTCTGTTATGAAGCCCTCAGGTCGTAACAAGAGAAATTAAAAACTGTCAAGCGTTATTATCAAGGCATTGCCCCCTGCTTTTGTTTCGTTCGAATCCTTTTGATCGAACGCGTGTAAGTGCGTGTATGCTCTTTTTTTTTCTACACTTGCATCACATGTCGTCGACGCTTTTTATCGGCGTTTGTTATTGTGTGCAGTTTTTATTTGCAAAATATGCGGTTGAGAAATGCTTTTATAGCTTATGTATTTTATTCTAACCCAGAAAAATAGATAAAAAATGGCGCTTTTGAAGGTTCTATTATGTCGATTCTTCTTTTGAGGTAATTCCATCCAAGATTGCAAAAAAAAGAAGACCAAAACGGTGGAATTCTAACCAGTCCGACCCAGGATCTGAATTTATAAGATAAAATTTAGAAAAAAAAAAAAAAAACTGTCTCATACCGAAAGGGATACCTCGGCCACAAACTGATGGTTTTTTTAAAATGCAGCTTAGAAGGCAGGAGGTTTTTCGTTGAAATTCCAACGAGTCTTCTCGGAATCTACATTTGTGACTAGAAATTAGTAGGTCACCGCAGATCCTCGGTGACCTACTCTAGCTCTCCGGAAAATGTTTTTTGCAATAATCATCAACCCGACAGAAACTATTCCGTGAGATATTCCGATCCCCCCTCTTTAATTTGGCAATTTTAACACTTCTCTAAGTTTTGATTTATTTTGAATGTTTTCCTTTTCTTACTTTCTTTTTTTAATTAAGAATTAAACAAATTCAAAGCACCTCTTCATAAAACTCTAAAAGTGAAGATGGACCTGGATGTAAATGTTTGTCATTTCAACAAAAAATTTTAATTACATTAAGGCTAAAAAAGAGCTTAAGAATTTTAAAATCTCCTTAAAAGTTTAAAGAAAATGCTAAACCAACCTGTTACAAAATTTATTTCGAATTTCGAAACACGTAAATTAAATAAAGATTAAAACTGTTGAGATCTTAACCTCCTCCTCCTTTCCCTCCTCTCCCCCCCTCGACAAAAAAAAAAAAAGTATACAAAATTTCCAAACTCGCTTAATAGGATTTCCGTTAAAACCGTTACTAATTAAATCTGATTCCCTCTTACGATTCAATAAATCGTACGTTAAAAAGGTTTACGAGAAACCGTGATTCCTATATATATATAAATACACGGGTGCGATTCCAACGCATAAGAGCTTCATTAATTAAATTTCATGTTAAAATGGAAAATTCGCCTTTTTAGAATTTTCCGATACAAGACAGAGAGAATTACATCTACGAGACTAAATATAAATATTTACCAGTTGAATTATCACTCGAGAATTAAAATCTCTGGCTTTTCCCTTTATCGGGAGAAAGATCTGAAAATATGGGAAAATTTCAGCATTAATCACTTTCGAGCTGTATCTCAGAGCCGAAGCGTGGAATTTTTTTTAAATCAAAAATGGCCGCCATACTTGGCGTTTTCTTTCTACCACGAAAGATTGGTCGGGTGTTTTCAAATTCGACGTTTTGGCTCTAAAGTACTGAATTTAAAAATTTTTTTTTTTTTTTATTTCTGTGCGTCGGAGGTCAACTAACATATCTCCATCGATGATTAGAGGCAGTCTGTTTTGGCTGTTTTTATGAAAATCATGTGATTATGTAACAAAGTGTCTACTGTCCTATAATTCCTATAAAGTCCTATAATCCTCCTATACTTTAATTTTTGGTCCTATAATCCTATAAATTGTTGCATTCCTCGTACAATTTTGATACATTAACATAAAATTGGTTAATTTCTCCACCCAAATTATTTAAAAAAAAAGAAAAGAAAAGAAAAAAAAAATGTTCCCCAAATTAGTAAAAAAATTTCTAAAAAAGAATCATGCACCCTCACTTGCGGATAAGATCTGAAATAAAAAAAGAAAAAAAAGTATTAATAAAAAGCTCATTGAGTTTCACTTTGTTTTGATGTCAAACCACTTCTCGGAACAATAAGCAAGATTATCTCCTAACTGTTTTGCTTTTATGTCCAAAAATTGTCTCATTGTTTACGCTTTCTCATTTGAAAGCTTAAACAATGAGACATTGGAAGCTCATAGAAGCCGACAAGTTATAAGCAAAAGCTTGCTCATTGTTTCCGATTTCTACATTGACATCCATAAAAAAGTGGAAAAAAATGGATAAATTTATTTACTTTCATCTGCAAATTGACAAGGTAGAATGAGTGAACCAGCTTGACATTACTATTCAGGTTTAACGGGCTGATCTTCCCCCATTGTTTTCGCATCCTTATTTGAATTTAAATAATTTAAGCAAAAACAATGACAAGATCAGCCCATAAAATAGTTTATTCAATTTAGATTGAATCAAGAATCTCCTTTTAGATCACAACATTAAAATTAATGTTGTGATCTAAAAGGAGAATGTTGTGATTTAAAAGGAGATTATTTAGATCACATCATTAAGAGATTATTTAGGGATCACAAGATCTCCTTTTAGATCACAACATTAATTTTAATCTTGTGATCTAAAAGATTATCTTATAACCGTATCAACCGAAATGAGAAGAGTTCTCTTGGTTGATATAATGTATTTTGAGATTAGTTAAATAAGTTATTTTTTTTTGGAGATTGAAATCCAACAGATGACATATAAGGGTATATATACACCTACAAACCGATTTTTGTATATGAATTTTCGGTTCGTCACGTATATAAACAACCGGTAAATTCAGAAAATATTGCAATAAGCTAAACATTAAAGTTTTATCATATATGAAATCGATTTGATATTTTTTAATATTTCTTTGATTTTAATAACTATTTTGGGAGTTTAGTGTTATTTTACGTTCTTTTTTGTTTTCCCAACCGATTATTTTCACTACTTCCGTATTGGAAATAGTGAAAATAATCGGTTGGGAAATAAAATACAAAATTATTCAAAGGATGAGGGTCAATAAGGCCGTTTTTTGGGCTAAATTTTTTTTTTCGTGAAATTTGATCCTTTAGTCCTGGTAAATGATTCCCCAAAAGAATTTTCGATTTCGGTCGTCGGAACCCTTAATATTCGCCTAAAACCATGATATTTTATTAAAGCAAATTTTAAGGATCAGCATAGGAATTAAAAAATTTTATTGCGGCAGGGAAATACTCCTACCTAAGATCTTTTAAGGGTATTTTTTCACGTTCCGAAAAATGTGTAGAACCCCCTTAAAAGCGGCAATTTTAGGTGTTTTTATTTTTTTAAACACCGTTCTTCCAAGGATTTCTGAAAACTGCATACAATATATTATAGCTTGCCCTAAGATAAACCTCACGTAATTTTTCCCGTTTGCGAATCCAATGGAATCCATTTAAAAAATGCATAAGACGCGGTTTTTTCGGCCTATTTGAGCTCCCTGGTAGTTAGATCTGAATTTTTTTTAAAAAACATCATTTAGGAGTGACAATTAATCGATTCCAGCCATTATCCCGTTCCATCCATGATCAAGTTATCTTAAAAAAAAATTTAAAAAATTATTAACATTTAAAAAAAAATCACTTTGCATTTGATGTGTTCCATAACAAGTTTTTGAAAATGAAATGTAAAAAATATAAACAATATATGTATTTTCTTCTATTTTTTGTATTAAATTGTTATTTTAGATGCAAGACATTATTTCTGAAGGATAAATTAATAATACCAACTAACTTAATACGAAAAAAGAAGTAAATATACAGATTATTTATAATTTTAATATTCCATTTTCGAAAACTTGTTATGGAACACGTCAAATGCAAAGTGATTTTTTTTAAAATGTTAATAATTTTTTAAATTTTTTTTAAGATAACTTGATCATGGATGGAACGGGATAATGGCTGGAATCGATTATTGTCACTCCTAAATGATGTTTTTTAAAAAAAATTCAGATCTAACTACCAGGGAGCTCAAATAGGCCGTAAAAACCGCGTCTTATGCATTTTTTAAATGGATTCCATGGATTCGCAAACGGGAAAAATTACGTGAGGTTATCTTAGGGCAAGCTATAATATATTGTATGCAGTTTTCAGAAATCCTTGGAAGAACGGTGTTTAAAAAAATAAAAACACCTAAAATTGCCGCTTTTAAGGGGGTTCTACACATTTTTCGGAACGTGAAAAAATACCCTTAAAAGATCTTAGGTAGGAGTATTTCCCTGCCGCAATAAAATTTTTTAATTCCTATGCTGATCCTTAAAATTTGCTTTAATAAAATATCATGGTTTTAGGCGAATATTAAGGGTTCCGACGACCGAAATCGAAAATTCTTTTGGGGAATCATTTACCAGGACTAAAGGATCAAATTTCACGAAAAAAAAAATTTAGCCCAAAAAACGGCCTTATTGACCCTCATCCTTTAGGATCTGGAGCCTTTTAATCTTGATGAAAAGCCCGAAATTGACAATGATTTTTCCATAAGCTAAGCATAGGAATCGAATTTTTTTAAAAATTAAAAAAGAAATTGTTTTGAACCCCTCGACTACACTTCAATTAGGTAATACTAGGCTTGCCGAGTTGTTGAAATAACAGGGAATTTCTATTTAAACTAAATTGGCGTTACATATAATGCCGCCGTCAGGAAAAGGTTAAAAAGCGACAAATTGTGACAAGATTTAAAAAAAATATTCCCCGAAAAAAAAGAATGTCATTAATTTCGTACGTTTCCAGCAATTTAATTCTGCTTTCATTCTCATTAGCGGAAATTGCATCCCGATTATCCCGGTTGCGGTTTGGGAACGACAAAACGACTGCCCTATTTAAAACCGAACAAAAACCCAAAAAAGAACGCCCCTCTCCACGGGTGAAGAGCACGAAAATTCAACAACCCCAATGTGAAATAACGCAACATATTTCATCCTCCGACATAATGGTCTAGGTGTTTACAATTAATGGGGAAAGTTTTTCTTGTCTGACGGTTGTCGTTTTAAAACTACACCGAACTGATTTAGCTATAATTAATATTCATTCTAATAAAAAGAATTTGCCTAAGCTAAGCACTGAGGCATTGAAAAAAACAGAGAGTCATAAAACCTCAATGACTGCCTTAAATAAACTCATCAAATTAACGAATGTGCACAACCGGAGCTTATTAAACAAGATTATGCTTTACCCTTATTTAAATAATATCAGACTTATGAAACAACCTCGGAACTAATGATTCCGGTTAGAACTTTTTTTTTTTTTAAGTGTCGTTTTCCGTCTAATTAATTACTGGAAATATTTTTGACTTTTATCAATTTTTTAACGATGGGTGAAATTAACTTTTCCGACAGCGGTTAATTTTTCATTCCGTTTTTTTTTCCTTTAAAAAAAAAAATGCATCCATCCATTTCGGTGGAGATTAATATTTTTTGTTGCTGCTGCACTTGAACAACCGTAAGTGTTGTATTCTTCTCTAATAAAATTGAATGATTAACTTTCACAAAGTAATTTGGCAGTGAAAAAGGGTTGAAGGAATCTCCCCGTGCATAAAGTGGAAAATATAAAAGATGGGAAATTTCATTGGAGACACTGGAGTGGGATAATTCATTTTATTCGTCTAAGCAGGGGAAGGCGATAGTTTTTAACATGAGTTTACCATGTTGATGTAACGTTACGAGACAACAGTTCTATTTTACCTGTTGATGTCGTATAGAATATCATCTAAGCCCTTGTGTATTGCTCAAGCAGTATTGAACTGGGGTTGTGTTCTATTAAATTACATGAGTGAATATTTGTTTTCAACAATCCGTTATGATTGATTTTTTTTTTTTTTTCTTCTTGTTCTTTTTTTTTTCTTCTCTTCATCTCCCCCGTTTTAGTTGCAGGTGAACCAACTTACGTTTTGTTATCAAAGCTGGGCATCCGTTTTTAATAAATTGGTGCTGATGATTTTAATATCATTGACCTTTCTTACTTCCTGATTGGAAGTCGTGTAATTTGTCGATAAATCGACAGTAAATTTTAAATTTTTTACATTTTTTTAATTCAGTCGAATGAATTAGTCGTATTGACCAACACTGGGATTTTGCCACCCAATTCTTTTAACTTTAAATTTTTTCTGGGATCTAAGGTCGAATTTTGTTTTTCAATTCATTCTCATTTTATTTAAAATATCCTCCGCTTTTTCTAAATTGTCTGAAAATTTGTTTACGGCTTTTTCATAAGATGCTTGACTGCTTTCGCTTTCTTGCAATGCCTTATCCATTCGTTTCAATGCTTCCCCAGTCAATTTCATTGCAATACCCAATTCATCCAGCTCGCTTCCTAAAATATCAGTCGTGCATTCTGCATCCTTGGTATGCAGTAATTCAGTTTTCCGTTAGGTTCTAATTCAGTTAACCGGGAGCTTTCTCTCTAAATCCCAAACCGTGTGATCTTGACATTTTTCTCGAATTTTATGGAATTATGTAAGCTCCGCCTACAAACTTTCCAACTCGAACCTGCGGGAGTGTTTTTTGATTTTCCTAGGCAATAAGCCTAATCTTTTCCATTTTCTTTTGCTTTCCCTAAGGCTGGATTGGTGTTAAAAGTAGCAGAAAAATTCTCAATGACTCTTTATCCCATCCGGAAATTAACTTTCCGGCATGGTCAAAAATTAATATAAAAATATGGATTTTCCGGGAAAACGGGACTTCTCTGAAACCTGAATTTTTTTTTTTTTTTTTGTCTTCAGCCCGATGTTAAATAACAGAACTTAAGTCACTTAATATTTTATATGACATATACGGAGTTTTCTGGGACGGACAGACAAAACTCATT
Source organism: Liposcelis bostrychophila (assembly GCA_037577465.1). NCBI lineage: Eukaryota > Metazoa > Arthropoda > Insecta > Psocodea > Liposcelididae > Liposcelis > Liposcelis bostrychophila. The sequence goes on from CM075210.1 coordinate 14,263,858, forward strand.
AAAGAGTTTGTTCATTCTTCGGTTTCTCCGATTTCCCGATAAAACGGGGCTTTTCCGAAACCTGAATTTATTTTTCTGATATTCTACCAGAATTAAGACGCCAGAATCCTAGTCGTTGATATATGTATGTACATTTAAGGATGTTCTACAGGTGAATTTGAGATTCTTAATTGATCGTTCTCGTGCAACTTAAGCATAGGCGAAACTTTGTTTATTTTCGTAGAAAGGTTTTTCCGCCTAAAAAATTTTAATTGGAATCCAATAATTTTTTTTAAAATTATGGGAATATTCCTTTTAACATTCCACACAACTTTTGTGACATGAAATTTGGATCCCTTTAAACATTTATGGTGTTTTTGTGAGATTTTCCCAAAAAAAAAGCCCAATGTTTATAAACAAACCATTAGCACGTTTACAATTTTTGAAGATTATTTTTGTAAACAGTTTAAAAACATTTTAGTTTTTAATAAAAGCGAATTTTCGTGTCACAAAAGTTGTGTGGAATGTTAAAAGGAATATTCCCATAATTTTAAAAAAATTATTCGATTCCAATTAAAATTTTGTAGGCGGAAAAACCTTTCTACGAAAATAAACAAAGTTTCGCCTATGTTTAAGTTGCACGAGAACGATCAATTAAGAATTTCAAATTCACCTGTAGAACCTCCTTAATACTCCGAGTAAAAAAGAGAATACGATTTTTCCCATTTTCCGAGCGAAAAAAAAATTTCCGAAACGTGAAACTATTTTTTTAAAATCGAGCCTAAAATTAGCTTCAAAATGTTTATTTACTCAACCATCTATCTCATCAAGGAATTTTCGGACTCGGACAGAGAAAATTTAATGGAAATAAATACGGTTTTTCCGATTTTCCGATCAAAAAATTTTTTCCCGAAAATTGAAAGTGTTTTTGGTAAATCCAGCATATAATTAGCTTCAAAATTTGTTTTTACTCGACCTTCTAGTTCATTTGGAAGATGGCAAACAAAAAAAAATACTAAAAAAAATGTAAATAAATAAAATGACATCATTTGGTTTTTTAAAGAAGGAGAATTTTTTCGAAAAATGAAAGTATTTTTAAATAATCTAGCTTGAAATTAGCTTCGAAATTTGCTTTTACTCGACCTTCTAGCTCATTGTTAAGGTGTTTTCCGGACGCAAACAAAGAAAATTACTAAAAAAAAAAAAAAAAAAAAAAAAAAAAGAATAAATAAAATAAAAAGAATTACATATTCTGATTTTTTGAGGGAGGAAAATTTTTCCTAGTAATGAAATTATTTTTAAAAAATCTAGCTCGAAATTAGCTTCAAAATGTCTTTTTACTCGACTCTCTAGCTCAACTGGAAATCGGTTTTTCGAAAATGGACAGAGGACAACTGACGTTTGTATGTACAAATGTCGTTTAAATCATTTAAATTAATCATTTTTTTTTTTTCGATTTTTCCATGTGATAGCTGATGGGGCATTAAGCTTGTCTTAAGGTATTGAAATTGTACTGAGTGCTAACAACTGTAACGAATACAGCCTTAAGAGTTTCACCATAAAAAATTATCCGAAAACTTTCGAACAGAGCTCCTAAGTCCCTTTTCATCGATGGCATAAAATCCGAATCCTTTTGATTCCTTTTATTTCCCTTAATTTCGAATATTTGTCAGTCGAAAAGAAAAAGAAATTGGAATTCCATTCCACGAAATTGAAACAAAGAAATTTTCTTTATTCAACCAAACATTTTTGTTTCATACTAAAAACATTCCTTTCTAAACTAGTTTCCCTTTTTTTTCCCAAAGTTTAATTTTCATACCTCAAAACAAAAGATCCCTTTCCGTTTTCTTTCCTTTTCCTTTTTTATTTTTTATACTCAGTGAAAAAGGCCGATTTTTCCCGCAGAGAATGAGAAATCCCACTTTTGTAAATGAGTATGTCGCTTTGTAAAAAGTTTTCTCCCGGTTATTAATCCACGTTCAAGATGCAATTGCTTGAAAAATTTCGCTGCATTAAAAAATATTCTTCTCCATTTGAGTTCCATCTTTGGGAGAAGAAAAAAAAAAAAAAAAAAAAGAGATGACAAAACTTAAATCTTTTAAACTTTTATACATTTTGCTTTGTTCTCCGAAACGACGTATCATTAACCAAGAACAAGGGTTTTTCCTGCAATAAGACAAACCTTTTGAATGAACCGAGGGAGGTTCATTTTGAATTGAAATTTTTTTTTTTTATTTTTGGTTGATTAAATCGCGAGAAGGAAAGGAGTTTGCTGAAGTTTTCCTTTTTGATTTCGGTTGACATAACCGTGCAATTCTTTTTTTTTAAAACGCAATTTTAGGGATTAAAATGTTCGTTTATTCAAAAGGAAACTCTTGCGTAAAGATTATAAATTTTTATATGTATTTTTTTTCTTAAGGAAGAGAAGCAAATGCTCAAACATAATTCGTTTTAATGCCCACTTCGAACGGTTTTCGACAGTAAAATTACATAGTTATTTTTATAGGGATTGCGATATATAAAAACGATCCTTTAACTTTTTTTTCGGGTATAAAATTCATATAAAATGAATGTAATGGATCTTGTCATTTAAATTTTCCTGGGGAGAAATTGGAAAAAATAAAATTGTTTAAATCGGGAAAAAACTGTAGCTTTTCACAAAGCGCTTGCGCAGTTTTTTTTTTTTTTTTTTTTTTTTGTTCTTTTCATTAATTAATCAAGTCTCGGTGGGATTGTTATATCAGTGAAAAGCGTTAATTGTTGCCTTAAAAATTGCCACCCCCGTATTTCCCTCCCCCATCTTGATTTACTTACACAAATGCTGTTTTCGGCTTATCTTATTTACCCCCATCCGAGTTGTACAAAACGACGAAGACATTATAATAATGTGTTTTCTTCAACGTCCTCGTCAACAATAGAACGAAAAAAAAAAAAAAAAAAAAAAAAGGAAGAGAAAATTAAACAATTCTGAGATAATAGCAGAAAGAAAAAAAAACACGATGGAAAAAAAAGAGGGAATAGGAAGGAAAAAGCACCTCTAATTGTCTAGTCGGTCGGACGTTGGAAATAAGTCAATTTGCGTGATGGTAGCTATTTCTCCACGTCGATTAGGCATCCATGACTCTTTATTCTATTTTTTCTCTTTCAATTTCCTCGACGACCAATTTTTCACTTTGTAAATTTTCTAGCTTGACTCGATTGGACAGGGAAGGATCGTTCTTTTCAGTCCGTATTCGATTTGAAACAGTCCAGATGACTTATCATTTCCCGCTTCCTTTTTTTTTTTTTTTTTTTTTAAATGGCTTCTTTTTTTTTTATTGATTCTCTAGCTTCGTGATAAAACGTCGGTAGAGAAGCTCCTTCCTCCCACCGCTTTTTCGACGTTAGGCGGTGGTTATATTATGCCATTTTTTCGATGAAAAACAAATTAAAATAAATCGCAGGCATGGAACCGAGGTCCCTTTTTTTGTGAAAGTCCCTATTTTTAAAATGAGTTTCTAAAAACCCCTAATTTGAAGAAAAGTTTCTGTTTTTCGTCCCTTTAATTTTTAAGCCTAGATTATCTTCTACGTTTACTTTTGACAAGGAAGATGGTGAAATGTAGAGCATTGAATTTCCGCTTTTTTTGGGACCACCTAATGACCACTTCCTGATATGATATTTTTACTAATATTTACTTTTTTTATTTTCAGGTAAGATCTTTATCATCAATTCCCTGTCGAATTAACATCCCTTGCATGTAAGTAAACTTATAACAGGCAACCGAGGCCCCTTTTTTTGGAAAAGTCCCAATTTTTAATATTTGTCCCTAAAAGTTCCTATTTTGAAAAAAGTCCCTGCTTTTCTTTGTTTTACTTTTTATGTCTGGATTATTTTATTAAATCAGAAAATGACGCTAAAATCCCAAAAAATAGGCAATCTTTTCTCAAAATTTGTAAACTTTTTCGCTCGGGAAAGAGCTTTGGCTTGAGTTAAAATCGATTTTCATATAATTCTGAAAGAAGGTAACTATAATGAAAGTGAACCGAAAAACTGGGATAAATGACATTTGAGAAAATACTCATGCAATTTGGAACCAAAATGAAAAATTTGAACCGAATATTTAGCTTATTTTGACTTCAACCCAATTTTTTTGTTCCATATTGTCTTTCATCTTATCTTATTTTGAAAAATGTTACATATATTTTAAGTTAACGCTATGCAGCCTGCTTCAAATGTTACCTAAAAAATTGGAAAAAAATTTTTGAGCCGTAATGCCGTTGTCAGGTCAAAATTTCGTTAGGGTTATATAAAGAAGCTCGTTGTAACCTGACTAAAGGAATGTATGTGATTACAATTTTTAATCTTAAGCAAAGTAACCTAAAAAAAAAAATGGCTGAAGCTAAATAAAGGTTTTTTGAGTCGTGTCAGCCACTTTGAAGCGAAAATAACCACATAATTCTTAAAGTCCTCGGGACAAAGGTTTCTATGAAATTTCGACCTTTTTCGTGAGGGTCAAAGTTTGTAAAACATGGACGTAAGGGGGTCAAATTAAACCTGGACCTAGGTAAAAAGTTTGAGAATGAAGTGTGTTTGGTCCCCAACAGGGGGGGGGGTGAATTAGCGAAAGTAAGCGTTTTCGTTTCCGTTTCTAATGTTAAGCTGATGGCAGCAAAAACCCGTTCCGTTTCTGAGCTTGCATAAGCTAAACATAGGCGCTACACCCCATGATTCCCAATGCCTGAAATCGTTTAGAACGAAAAATCCGATTACATTGTTTCGGAATGTTTTTGAAGGTCGTGGAAGGTCTTCGAAAGTATTTTTAGGCCTTTATATACAAGGGGTCGTCCATAAACCTCGTTAGAAAGTTAGAGGGGGAGGGGGTATTCAAAATTCTAACCTTTGCTAACAAGTGGGGAAGGGGGTTTACGTATCTAACATTAGCATTTGTCTCATGTAATAGACGTGCAAAAATGAAAATAATTAAAATTTTTTAAATTATGTAACTTAACTCCCTAAAAAAAAAAAAAAAAAAAAAAAAAAAAAAACCTTTTTTTTTTTTTTGCAAAATTTAAGTTTCGAAGAATTTCAGATTTTTTTAATGTTTAATATTAATTTTTTTTTAATTTTCTAAGGGGGATCTCGGAATGCTAACCTTTGCCAACAAGGGGAGGAGGGGGCCAAAAATGACCAAAATAATGCTAACTTAATTTATGGACGACCCCTCAATTTAAAAATCCTTTTACGCCTTTATGGAATAGCGAACGATTGCTTTTGTATAATATTTCGAGGCGGAACTTTAAAGCTACATCTGGACACCAGGCCTAGACAATTCCTGACGGATCACCTACACCTGATCCTTACATCAACTAAACATTAGAAATATTTAACGTTTAATTTATGCACTGGTCAGGAATAAGTGACAGTCGCTTATTTCTTACACACTCTGATATATTACCTGGACATACTCCGATTTTGTGCCGTCGAAGAAAATTGCTTTTGCTCTCCACTCATTTCGTGCTTTGAGAATATCAGTCCCCTAACTCCCTTTAGTTTATAGTAGTTGATATCATTACATACTGCCATACCCCTTTTTGCACTAGATCAATTGCGAAGTTATATGACAATGCAATTTTGCAACTACTATTACAAGTCGAATTCAGCAACCCCCTTTACACAACCACCCCCTCCCCCAGTAAGGCCATATAAAGTATCCGTCGCATAAAATGTAAAATTAACTGCATCCACTTTATTCGGAGGAATAAAGGAATTGCCCTCGACCACCGTAAGTTGCACATATCCCATAATCGTTTCCATTAACGTTCGTCATTTCAAACTGCGGGACCTATCAGGGAACGATGTTAATTGCGACTGAGTAATTGAACAAACTCCACTCTGGTGCAGATCCCAAGTCATCATTTTGTTACAACATTTGCATTTTAAAATTTAATAGACCTGGTTTTGATGGCCACTCAAAATAAACGTGACATTTTCCTTTTAAAACCCTCAATAATTTTGATGAGCTGTCAATTTTATGATCCATGACGAGTATTTGGCAACAAAGTTGCGTTTCTCGGTGATAAGCGGCACCACGGGAGGGGGTCTTTCTTTTTTACGAAAGGTGTTAAGTTACAAAAGGAAGTAGAAGAAAAAAGAAAAAAAAAACATAAATACCGGAAACGGTTTCGTAAGAATCCACAGTTCAAAAAAAAAAAAAAAGAAAAAAAATTCAAACAGAATCCCTGTAAAGTGCTTTCTAATTATTAAGGGAGGCAAGTTCAACCCGTGTTTCCAATTTATATGTTGTCACAAGGTAAAGACAGGTTATATTTCATTAGGAAAACGAACTTTTTTTTTTTTTTTTTTACAGAAAAAAAAAATTTGGGGTTCGTAATTGAATTTTTAATTTTTCTTCAAGAGCCCTCGGTTTGCCATCTTTTTCTTTGCATGAGTTTTTTTTTTGTATACATTCTTAGTGCTAATGAGGGCTGATCTCGACAGCTTTTTATATATTCATTAAACCTTTTTCATAAGAGCCTTGAGCTTGATCCCTTGAAGTACGGGTGTCGCATGTCGGGAAAAAAGAAGAAGTGTGAGGTTGTAAGTTTTTCTTTTTCCTTTTTTTTTTTTTTATTTCTGATTGCTTCAACGAGCCAATTCAAATAATCAACGTCATTTGCATCTCCTCCCGAAGCTTTCGAATTTACTTTATTTTATTTTACACCGAATAACCTTTCCTTATTTGAAAAAAAAAATCTTATCGTTAAAAAAAAAGTCCCCGAATAAAAAAAAAAAAAATTGAAAGAATAAAAAGTCATTGAGATTCAAGATCATAATCCATGACAACAGGAGAAAGAAAAGAAAAAAAATAAGGAGGAAAGCAACAAAACAAATAAAAATTACAAAAAAGAGAAGGATAAGAAAAGGATGTCTCCATTGAAAATTCCCTTAAATATTTTTTATTTTTTTACCCTTTATCGGAATTTCTTTTTTTTTTTTTTTTTTTCTGTTCTGAAAAAATCTTACCCTTTCATTGAATTCCGGAAATCCAGTGGATTTTTTTTTTTTGCCTTTTATATTTCTGTTTGGAGTCCTTTGTAAATCCTAATGCTCGGCTTGATGACTTTTTTTTTTTTTTTTTTTTTTTTTTTTTTGTTTGTTAACTTTTATCTCAACGTAAGCAATTAAATATGACAATAATTCTACCTTCTAAGTGAAATCAGAATATCTGCTGATTGGTAGTCATTTGGTTTAAATTTGGCTTCTATTTAAAGGGTAAAATAAATAATTCGTGTTTTGTCAGTAATTTTGATTTAAACGTCGAAGCCACTTTATTAAATTGTCAGTAAGTTATTTAAATTGTCATTTTTTAAAGTTAAAGCAATCTCGGTCAGTTAAAAAAAAAAAAAATTTTTCATTCTACGTGAATTCAAAGTGATACATATCACCGCCGCCTAGCCAGTTGAAAGCAGAACATATCAACATAGAGTAAAAAACGTGGAAGCAGACAAAAAGAAGCCTATTTATCCGCCTACTCGGTAGATAAGTGAACATATCTACCGAGTAGGGCTTCTTTTGACAGTGTCAATAGACTTATGTTGTTTGTTTTGTTTATAAAAAAGAAAAAAAAAATAAGGAGGAAAGCAACAAAACAAATAAAAATTACAAAAAAGAGAAGGATAAGAAAAGGATGTCTCCATTGAAAATTCCCTTAAATATTTTTTATTTTTTTACCCTTTATCGGAATTTCTTTTTTTTTTTTTTTTTCTGTTCTGAAAAAATCTTACCCTTTCATTGAATTCCGGAAATCCAGTGGATTTTTTTTTTTTGCCTTTTATATTTCTGTTTGGAGTCCTTTGTAAATCCTAATGCTCGGCTTGATGACTTTTTTTTTTTTGTTAACTTTTATCTCAACGTAAGCAATTAAATATGACAATAATTCTACCCTTCTAAGTGAAATCAGAATATCTGCTGATTGGTAGTCATTTGGTTTAAATTTGGCTTCTATTTAAAGGGTAAAATAAATAATTCGTGTTTTGTCAGTAATTTTGATTTAAACGTCGAAGCCACTTTATTAAATTGTCAGTAAGTTATTTAAATTGTCATTTTTTAAAGTTAAAGCAATCTCGGTCAGTTAAAAAAAAAAAAATATTTTTCATTCTACGTGAATTCAAAGTGATACATATCACCGCCGCCTAGCCAGTTGAAAGCAGAACATATCAACATAGAGTAAAAAACGTGGAAGCAGACAAAAAGAAGCCTATTTATCCGCCTACTCGGTAGATAAGTGAACATATCTACCGAGTAGGGCTTCTTTTTGACAGTGTCAATAGACTTATGTTGTTTGTTTTGTTTATAAAAAAGAAAAAAAAATTTTTTTGGTTAATCCTAATCTAACCACTTAGAATGAAAACACACTTTCACAGCTACGGGTTGAAAGTGTAAGATATATAGCAAATCTCGAACGTTTGCTCGATTCGCTAGATATCTCACACTTTCAACCCTAGCAGTGAAATCTACTATTGTCAGTAAATAAATTAAGTTGTCAGTAAAATAAATACCTACTTTGTTGGTAATTAAATCAAATTTTCGGTCAGTAAAGGTTAAACTGTCAGTATTTAAAAATTAAAAAGAAGAAAAAAAAAAAAAAAAAAAAACTAAATTCATAAATTATTAAAAATTATTTTTGACATACTGTAGGTACATTATTGCCAAATAATCCAACATTCGGGGTTTTCAGTGCAAATGAAACGTGTATTACTGCTTGTTTATGCAGGAATAGTTTTTTTCCCCATTTTCTTCAGTTTTAGTAGCAGGACGGTGCATTTCGGTCGGTTTTTTTAAAAATAATTTATTTTCCACTTCGTAAATTTTAAATTGTGATAAACGAATGTCGCTTTGTGTGCTAATTTATTAATTAAAATAGTGGGTATTGCAAGTTTTTTACATTAAAAGGAAAGGAAAAAAAAATAGTCGTCAAAATGATAATCGTATGTAATTTTGAATTTTAAATCTAGAAATTTTATGTATTTTCGATTGTAAATATCGTTTTTTTACTCGCCCAAATCCATTTTTTTTACTGCTAAAACAAACATTATTTACTGACAATTAATTTAAAATACTGCCACAAAATGAATTAATTACTGACAAAGAAATGGTAAAAAAAACTTACAAAAAATGAATTATTTACTTCACCCTTTAATTAGAGCCTTTAAATTTTTGCATTTGTTTTGACTTAATAGCCCCTTTTTTAACAGATCAAGAATTTTCCCAGCCCAATTTTTTGCAAATTTTGGATCTAATTTGGTATACCATTTAATTTGCGCTTCCAAACTGTGGACCATTCCCTAATAAAGCAATGCATGTTCTTAATGTCGTCACTGGAACATATTTTTTGATTACGAAAAATTCTCTCTGAAAGAACTGAGAGCTCATTTTTAACCTCGCTCTACATTTGATCGTTTGAAAAATTACAAAATAGAAAAAAATATCCGAGAAGAAAGAGTCCTCATTGGCAAAAAAAAAATCGACCTAATAATCTTCAAATTGATTTATGAAAGACAAGAGCAAGAAAATCCGTCCGCTAAATGATAACGGCAATCGTCAAGAATTAAAAAAAAAAAAAAAAAAAAAAAAAAAAACATTGATTTTATTTGGCTTCACGAACAATGGCGAATATTTGCAAGGGCGCCAACCATCTTATCATTGGAAATTAATCATGCTTGTGATTTTTCCATATTAATTTATTGCGGAGAATTTAAATGAAAAAAAAGAAATGGTGTAATGAATCGCATTCATCACTGCCATTAATTAAAAATTAACGATACAACCGATCCACGTTCACTGCCAACTTTCTGGATTTTTTTTCTTTCTTTTCGACTTCATTATTAGGAAATCTCAGCAAGTGACAAACAGTTGAGAAATATCCTTTTTTTTTTTTTTTTTTTTTTTTTTTTTTTTTTTTTTTTTGTCATGCAAAATAAGAGGGTATTCTGTCTTTCCGTACAAAAACTTATCATATCTTCACAAAAAAAAAAAAAAATTGACATAAAAAAAACTCTGGTTTGTTTGCAAGATCAATTCGTTCCGCAAATCAGACGATGCTTTTGGTTTGTTCTGGTTTTCGAACTGTCAATTCATCTCAGTCGGCGCATGTCGTGTGACAGCTTGCGAAACTTTGTTTCTCATCATTTTTAAAGCGTCATTTTTTACTCCTGATACATTACACACTCTTTTTTTTTTTTCAAATGTAAAATGAGCGTAATTACTCATTGCTTCGTTGCGTTACGATTGAAGCAAACCAGCCGCCCCCTACAATTCGAGCAATTTTTATTTCCTTACAAAAAAGAAAAAAAAAATGGAATATAATCTCCTCCTCATTTACTTAAATTGAATTTCAAAAATTGAACTGATACAAATACATGTCATTATTATTATTACGTTACGAAACGAAGGAAAGAGAGAAGGAGGAAAAAAAAAATTACGTTGTTTTGAATATGCATATCGCCTAACTTTTGATGGGCTTTTGAATCAAGATAATTGAAATGGAAAAAAAAAGTCAGTTTCTACATCTGTTGATGGAAATCTTAATGTAAACGGAATATTCATGTTTTCTGGAAATTGTGTTTTCGAATTGCATGTCAAAAAGAAATGATTTTCCACTAGAAAGGATTTCATAATTTTCATAGGTAATGATTAATTTTAATCTAGATTCATGCCGGATAAGGGAGAAACAATTAGATTTGTTTTTCCTGGGATAGTGTCAACGGTTATTACGTAATTTCATATCTAAATTTTCATCTCGAATTATTGAGTCGAAAACAGGTTATTACTTTTGTTTACATTTTGTTGTCTTAATTTAAAAATTCAGACTCCAGGCATAGAGTGAAAAAGGTACGTCTTTTTTATTTCGAATGAAATAGTGAAACAATTGGAGAATAAAAATGTTTTGCGAATTTATAATTTCCTTGAGCTTGCGTCTCACAGTCGTCCGGAAAAAAAAATGACCAAAACTCATTCCCAAGTCTGTGTGAAACTTAGAAAGAAGATGAAGTGGTCAAAAGCTTCGATATTTGGTGCGATTAAAAACTTACTGCTCGTGCCACAAAATTCAAAACGGCAAGCATAATATGGAAGCCAAAATTTTTAATTATGAATAAAATTTCATGAATATTTATTTTTAGGTATTTTTGGGGCTACTCATTTCATATGTGGAATAATCATTTTAAAATTTAAGATGGCGGACTTAGTATGGCGACAAATGTAAAAAAGTAGTTAAAGTTGTTAAATTTTCATGAGAATTTGTACCAAGGGGTTTTCGAGGTCGCTGATCTCAAATCCGCTAATAGTTCTCTAAAATGTTTTTAAGAGACTCAATAAATAGAAAAAAATTAATTTACTCGTTGTATGTTCGAAATTCAGAAAACGGTTTACGGATTCGAGATCAGCGACCTCGAAAACCCCTTGGTACAAATTTTCATGAAAATTTAACAAATTTAACTTTTTTTTTACATTTGTCGCCATACTAAGTCCGCCATCTTGAATTTTAAGATGATTATTCCAGATATGAAATCAGCAGCCACAAAAACACCTAAAAATAAATATTCATGAAATTTCATTCATAATTGAAAATTTTGGCTTCCATATTATGCCCGCCATTTTGAATTTTGGGGCACGGGCAGCAGGTTTTTAGTTTCACACAAACTTTGGAATGAGTTTTGGCCATTTATTTTTTTTCCGGACCACTGTGTCTAGGAATAAAAAGAATTCAAAATAGCAAAATTTAATATGGCGAATATTCGAATTTGGCGTTGATTTTCATAAAACTATACCTCTAGGTGTTTTCGGGGTAGCTGAATACGAATCTGATATCAGTTTTTTTTAAATTCAAGGTGGCGCAGTTAATATGGCGGCTTTTATCTGCACTTTCTGATGTTTACCGATGTTCGTAAAAATTTGTACATAGGGGTTTTTGAGGTCTCTGATTTGGGATTCGTCAGCTTTTTTTTCGAATTTCATACGCCAGACCTTGTAGGGCAAACACCTCTTATAACTGCTTAGAATATTTAAATTCGAAAAAAAAGGTGACGAATTCTAAATCAGCGATCTCGAAAACCCCTATTAATATGCAAATTTTTACAAGCATTGGTAAACATCAGCAAGTGCGTATAAAATTCGCCTTATTGAATTTAAAGAAACTGATATCAGATTCGAATTCAGCTACCCTGAAAACCCCTAGATATACAGTTTAAGAAAATCATATATTTTTTTGGGGTAGGAGCTCGTTGGTTTTCAATGTTTTCGGAAGAAATTCAGGTGAAATTTTATTTGATAGATTTTTGCTTTATTGTTGGATTGACAATTCTGTGCAGTAGTGGCCACTTATAAATACCCACCTTATGAAAAACTACTTACGAAAGTCTCTGTACTTTTAAAATTTTTGATACTAAACCCTTTATATCATTACATTATCTGAGTTGAAACAGACAACGATTGTTGAAAACTTTTCGCTGGGTAACAAGTCTTCCAGAATAATTTATCCAAACATTACTTTACTTTACTTTTCCTTATCTTCCACAGACTAAATACCAACACGAATTAACATTTTACGATTTCCATATTTTCCTCCCCCCCAAAACAAGATGACACCGATCATCATAACTTTATTAAGAATTATTGCCTCGAGATAAGGGAAAATATGCCAGCTCTAAAAAACTTTTTTTTTGTTTTTGTTTTTTTGCCTCCTCTACTTTCAGCCGAATGGAATCGGCATTGATAAAAGAGTTTAAAGGGTTAAACTAAAACTTTAGTGTTTTGAAAGAGCGGGAAAGAGGGTAAGGTGGGGTTGATTCAATGAATATGCATCTCGGTTTGTCAACTCTTTGTCACAGTCAAGAGGTATTTGCTAATGACAAAGATAAACAGAAGCAGTTTGTCTTTCCCACCGGCGATTTTCCAACCCTTTCTTTCTATCAATGATATCTGAATAATTGACTATGTCGCATCACTTCCAGCTATTTTTCCTATATGGAAATTTTGAGGGAAAATCATCCGAAAATCCCTGAAAGAGGAAGTTTTAGATATATACATATAAATATACAGAATGTTTATTTATCTTGGGAATTGATCTTGCTTTTGAGATAAGAGCTTAAAGTATCCTACCCCCCCGTCCTATAATGTTCCGAAAAATAACAAACCAAAATCTTATGAAAAGGTCATCCAAAAACTTTAACTTAATTAAATGATCAAATTAATGACCATCGGAGGCAATAAAAACTCGAAAATTCGGTTTGTTTCCCGCAATTTTGTTAATTTATGACTGCTGAAAATGTTTCCTATTTTTTTTCCTCCCGAAAAGAAGAAAAAAAAAAAGAAACGGTCGTTAACCTCTTAAAGAACGCACGAGGACCCGTAAGTGACATTTCTACCACGAAATTCAATTCCGGTAGCATAGGGAAGAAATTATAAATTCCATTCAACGATTACAGCATGCGACAAGGGGGAGAGCGAAATAATAGTCTACATTTTTTTTTTGTTGGTATTGTAATTGTAAATCCTGATAGTGTGTCCCTTCCTAGTGTAAACTGCTAATTTCGACTCTTTTTTTTTTTAAACCCTGGTTTCCTCCTATCTGTTATAACTTAAACTTACTACCCATCCCCCGCCGGTTTTACTCCCGCTCGCGTTTTACTTATTTTTCTTAATTCCTTTATAATTAGTTTCCAGTAATCATTACTCGAAACCAAGAAAACCTAAATCATCGTTTCATTAAAATAGGGGAAATAATCAACTATCAGACTCCAAAATCTAATCCGATCATCAGTCATATCAAAAGCAGGGTAATTTCCATCGAATCCGTTTTCCTTCGTTGTTTTTGGATACGGGAATCGGGATTTAGCAGTTGTTCGGGAGTCAAGAAACGGAACGCAGGGTGTAAAGGGTTGTCTTGTGTCTTCGGGGTATAGTCAGGAGGGGATGGAAATACTGTATCAAATGCACAGTCAATTATCATCAAACCCCTTTGTTTTCCCGGTGATTATTCATTTTTTTTTCTGGGGATTCCTATTTTTTTTTCTTGATTAGACGAGCTGGCTTGAAAGGGTTAGGGCAGTTTCGACCATTTTTAATACCATGAGTGGCTTAGGTTTAAATCCTCTGTTAAGAATACTTAAAAGCGAGTTGGATAAATGAGTTTATTTAACTATACGATATTAATTAAGAGCAGGAATATCGGATATTGTAGTGGTCGACTGCAAGAAATTTTTTTAAAGGGTTTATTTACTTATTTGGCGGAAAAGAAATGCTTGGGCTATGAAATGATTTCGAGCCGTGCGTATTGAGACCCGATGGTTTTAGGTTTTTCCTTTTTGCATTGTTTGTATTTATTAGTAGAATGAGCATTAGAATTGGTCATTAGAATTTTAGGTATGTAGAATTTTTAGACAGCCGACACGACGTCGGCTGAGTGGCGAGCGTGCTCGACTCCGAAATGAATGATCGAACCTGATTTCAGTCAGGATTTTTTCCACCAGCATTCACTTCTGATACTCGTGTGTATCATGTGAAGAAGACCGATGTGATACAGGGTTCGGATTCCTTGTCTAAATAAATACTCTCGTAATTTCAAAACTGCTTTCTTTGACTTTTTCTTATTTTTGAATTTTAAATACCATCGTTCCTCATTGGTGCATATTAATATAATTCTATTTTTAGTACGCCAAAAATGTTTTATTTCCAGTTTGGTGATCTCCTCTAAATCTGAAATTTGCTTTGGTTCTAAAAAAAAAAAATGTTAATTTCAATTTATTATTTAAGCGAGTTGACAGTAGTACATAAACATAAAGTATGCCCTTGAAAATAAGAAGCTGAGCTACTTACTTTTACATATGATCACATAAGGGCAGTCTCCACTTGATAACGTTCACGGCACTCTCGTTGCCCGTCTTCGCGATTAACGTATTCGCACCGGAAGTACTTTGCAGGTTTTACTCCCGTAAACATTTTTAGCACAAAAAGAGTACCGTATATTTCATTAAGTATACAAAATTGGCTTACCCAGAATTTGTTTTGGAACAGATTTATTATCTTCCCCATGCTCGAATTAAGATTTTTCTTTTTAAATCCGTAAAAACATTTTTCAAACCGCCATTTTTAATGTTCGTAAATAAAAAAAAGCAGAAGATGATCAAAAAAATCGTGGTAAAAGATCCACAAAATTTCCGGTGCGAATACGTTCATCGAGAAGGCGGATAAGTGAATGCGGTGAACGTTGTTAAGTGGAGACTGCCCTATAATTTTCACTTATCCATTCATCTACGACACGACGTCGGCTGAGTGGCGAGAGTGCTCGACTCCGAAACGAATGATCGTGTGGAGTCTTGGTTCGAACCTGATTTCAGTCAGGATTTTTTTCCGCCAGCATTCACCTCTGATACTCATGTGTGTATCATGTGAAGAAGACCGATGTGTCACAGGGTTCGGATTCCCTGTCTAAATAAAGTAGGTCCCGCTCATTCGTAAAATACCTTTGCGATATGAGTGCCCAGTCTTCGAGCTCGTCACTCGATACATTAAGGGATATGACGTAGTAACGCCTAAACCTTACACCAGAAACCGAACTTGGTAAAGGTAGGCGCCGGGTCATAGGGCTTCATGTCCTGATTATGCCGAAAAAGAAGAAGAATTTTTAGGAAAGTTGCTAGTTTCCTGAAATTTCAGGCAAGTGGAAATAAATGCCTGGGTAAACAACTTGACTGCCATTTTTTAGGAAAATAGATGTTTTTCAAAATGACGAGGCGGATTCTGGAAATTTGGGAAAATGCGGAAGTTTGCACCGTCACTTTTTATTTAAAATTTTTCTTCTTCTTTTTCGGCATAATCAGGACATGAAACCCTATGACCCGGCGCCTGCCTTTACCAAGTTCGGTTTCCGGTGTAAGGTTTAGGCGTTACTACGTCATACCCCTTAATGTATCGAGTGACGAGCTCGAAGACGGGGCACTCATATCGCAAAGGTATTTTACGAATGAGCGGGACCTACTTTAATTAGACAGGGAATCCGAGCCCTGTGACACATCGGTCTTCTTCACATGATACACACGAGTATCAGAGGTGAATGCTGACGGAAAAAAATCCTGACTGAAATCAGGTTCGAACCAAGACTCCACACGATCATTCGTTTCGGAGTCGAGCGCGCTCGCCACTCAGCCGACGTCGTGTCTTAAAATTTTTAGCCGGCATTAATTAAATAATTTCATTTTAAACTCTGCCACGACAAATCTCAAGTCAAACAAAATCTTTTCTTCTTTCCTATCATTTTTAGTCTATTAAAGTACCTAATGCAATAATGCATCCAGTTTTTACTTTCCTAAAAAGGCTCCTGTCAGTCTCTAATTGGCTATTTTTAGGTATTTTTATGTTTGAAAAATTTTGGTGTAAAAATAAAGTACATACACTTGAAGAACTATTTGCGTAATAGAAAGTATTAAAAAAACTTTTTTTCTGTATGCCATAATTTGTTAAAGTTGAGGCTTAAAAATTGTAAATCAAAACGGTCGGAATAAGCGCGGAAGCGTTGTGACGTCATATGTTAATATCGTTCTGCCGTAAAATTTGTCACAGAATGCGGTGCTTTCAACGTTTAAAAACCAAGCCATCGCATTCTTGTAAACTTTTTTCGGGCATATGACGTCACAACGCTTCCGCGCTTATTCGGACCGTTTTGATTTACAATTTTTAAGCCCCAACTTTAACAAATTATTGCATACAGAAAAAAATTTTTTTAATACTTTTTATTACACAAATAATTCTTCAAGTGTATGTACTTTATTTTTGCACCGAAATTTTTCAAAAATAAAAATACCTGAAAATACCCTATTTTTCGAACTTTTCCTGATTCAATCCATGCGAGTGGAATAAATCTATACCGTCCTTTGCCTTGCCTGATATTTTCAAGCAAGTTCTACTTTCCTACGAAATTAGCTACTTTCCTAAAAATTCTACATGCCTGCGACATATGCTTTAACGTTACTTACAGACATACAGTCTTATAAAAACCCACCAGGCTGACAATTTTTTTTCTTTTTAATCTCTAATTTCTGTGCGTCGGATGTGAACTAACGTATCTCCATCGTATACAATGGAAAGTATACATAAGTACTTTCACTTTTCCGTTCAGACACCCATAATATATCTGTCAGTCCAACTGATCTAAGTCAATCAATTTGGCCCCCAGCAAGAAAATCTAATAAATCAGTCGAAACACACCATCTCTAAATTATATTTATAAATATAATTTATAAATATAATAATAAATATAATTTTTTAAAAATATAATTAATTTATAATTATAATTATCCATTTCTAAATTATATTTATAAATATAATTTAGAGATAGTGCGTTTCGACTGTTTGTGAAAATCATGTGACTACAAGTTTACAATCTCATGTTGGTGTAAACTTGTGGTCACATGACACTTTCACGAAATGTCGAAACAGACTGTCTCCAATCATATTTACGACGCACGGGTTTAAAAAAATAATTTTAGTTTGGCGGAGCAAGTCAAGAAGGAAGATCCCTATACAAAAAAAAGAACTTCCTATTTGGAATCAGCGTATTCGCGAACATCAGAGAATTCACAAGGATTTTTATTTAAAAAAAAAAAATCCGCCCTATGAAGTCTTTTGGAAAATATTTTATCCCTTCTAGAAAGGGTAAAAATTCGCAGAAAAGTTATAATGCTGACTCTCTTCTGAATTGTGAGCCCTTTCGAGTGAGTTGTAACATAATAGAGCCCTCAAATTGTGTGAAATTGTGTACGCATCTTCCAACGTGGCAGCGACAGAAGTGCAATAATTTTGAATCGATCTAAAAGCATGCAAAACGCTTTGCCGGCTTTTAAAATCTTTTCTAACGCTTTTAAAATTTTGTGCAGATAAACTTCTTTTTTTTTTTATTCTTTTGCAAGTTCGGTGACTGGATGACATTTATCCTTATAAAAAAAAATGACAAAAAGAGATTCTCAGCTAGTCAAACAAAATCAATATTAAAGTCACAATAACCAAAAACATTTTTCCAATCCGTGGGTAGAAGGTCAACAGACGTATCTCCATTGTAAATATAATTGGAGATAGTCTGTTTCGACGTTTTGTAAAAGTGTCATGTTTATGCCAACATATAATCGTGTGACTCGTGGTCACATGATTTTGATGAGGAGTCAAAACAGACCATATCCAGTCATATTTACGATGGAGATACGCCAGTTGACCTCTTGTTGACTTCATCCATATTAGACGAATTTGAATAACAATCAACCTTTGTTATATTTTATGACTTTTTATTTACAAGATCTTAAAAAAAAAACATCTTTTTTTTCCCCTTGTTTTCTTCTGCGATCGTCATTTTTTTACTTGTCGTTCGAATTCTCAATTCGAAATGGAAAAATTAAGAATTCTAAATTGTTCGATCACTTACACCTCTGATGCAGAAATTGTCTTGTTTGTGGTGTCTTTCTATGCCGGAATCCTTGAGAAGGTACCCAAAGTACCGTGAGAGACTGTTCCCTTCTACAAGCTGTAGTTTGTGCATGAACGAATAGCTCCAAAATGTCGTCATACAATGCAGTATAATACTTGTATTTAAAAAAAAAAAAATTCTTTCATCTTGATGATAAAAAGCGGATAACTAATGCAGCATGAAGAGAGGAAGTTCCGTTGTGCCGGATAGCGGAGCAAGTGACAAGGCTGGGTTTTCAGAAAAAAAATTAAAAAATTTCGAGCTTACCGGTCCAGCATGACCGTAAATCCTATCAATAAATTGAAAGCGATTTCGCTTGCAATCAAGCGGATACCGATGATCCGATTCAAGGAAATTTTCCAGTGTGCTTGTGACTCATATTCACACAGCACTCTTAACAGTTTCCAGCAGTTTTTCTGACCACTGCATTTTTTATTCCAACTTTTGTCTTATTTTTTCTTCTTTAACTTCTTCCTCGTTATTTGTCGGGATTATAATTAGGGAGCGTTCAAGTATTACGTAAGACCGAAAGGGGGGGGAGGGGGTACTCGAAATTCTTACTATTTCTTACTTGGGGGAGGGGGGGAGTTTGGCAAATCTTACGTAAGAATTTCCATTATAACTTATTGTTCAGATTTTTTTTTAATTTCAAAAAATTAGGCCTAAGTTGTTTAAATTTTTTTCGAATGTCTAAAGTAGAAAAATTGAAATTTTTTTTCAAACAACTTCAAGAAATAAAACTTTATTTTTTTATGAGATTTTTTTGCCAATTGTAGCCATCTTCAGGGATATGAGTATGAACTCTAAATATAATATTTAAGAAAAATATTACTCAAATTTAAAATTGGCGCTAAAAAAAAAGGAGGGGGGGTCCTCGAAAATCTTACGTAATATGATAGGGGGGGCTCAAAGAAATCTTACTAATTCTTACGAAAGGGGGGGAGGGGGTCCAAAAACCCGAAAAAAAGTCTTACGTAATACTTGAACGTTCCCTTACAGCATCATTTTTCTTGTTTATTCAACAGTTTAATATTTTCTAGTCGACTGTTGCTTATTTTGATACACGAAAAGCAATTTTCATTTTAAAAGAAGAAAGTAATCTTTTAATGAGAATTATTTGTGTTTATCCGAAAATATCATTTTGAAGTTTACTAAACCAACAACAATCCCTGACGTCTTTTAATGAAAAAGGTCATTATAAACATCAAAAAACCCCCCCGTGTACCGAAATAAGCAATAGTCGACTAGAAAATATTAAACTGTTGAATAAACAAGTAAAATAATAATTATAATGCGATGGATGAAGAGGAGGAAGTGAAACATGAAAAACAAAAGCAAAACTGTTGACAACGGAACTTCCGCTGTTGGCTCTTCATGCTGCGTTAGTTATCGCTTTTTATCATCGAGATGAAAGAATATAAAAAAAAAGGAAAAAAAAAAAAAAAAAAAAAAAATGAAGAAATTCGTTCTGTCACTTTTCTGTCTTTGATAAGGAAATCCGTTTCTCTCTCTCCTTTTTTTTTTTTAAGGGATAAACTGTTATCAAGTCACCGAACTTGGACAAAAAAAGAAAGGGAAAAACTTTTTATCTACACAAGATTTTTTTTTGCTCTATTCCCTTTTATAATCCACTAACTTTTTAATAACTCGAAGAAAAACAATTGTAATTATCACCATTCGCATAATTCATTTTCCGTAATAACAGGTTTTACGAGATTTTCAATGAATTTCCCGGATACTAATCTAAGGATTAACGCTTTTTCAATGCATCATGTAAATGATTTAAACCTCTTGATGTAAATTTTCCCCTATATATTTATTTATTTTTTCCACGGTACTCTCTTTTTTTTTTTTTTTTTTTTTTTTTTCGTAATTAACAATCTCGTGGAAAATTGATTCATAATTCGGTGATAAAATTCAATCCGCGATCCGCTAACATGTGTCTGTTTTCATTAAAACTCGTGTCATATTGATAAAAAAATAAGCTAACGCCCTCCCCTCGATCATGTCAGACTGATGGCTGTAAAAATTGTTTTCATTTTAATGTAAACCCATTACATCGAGCACCCCCCTGCATGATCAACGCAGTATTGACTTTGAAAATTGATATTTGAAATCAGATACTCCAGAATGCAGTATATGCAAATTGCAAGCATCGCGTTTCTGCCCCAATCACATGCTAAAAACCGACCGCTCGAAAATTCATGAGTTACAAGATTATTAAATTACGGGAGAATTATTTTACCGGGAGATGCATATACCTTTTTTGAGGTTATATTAAAAGTGCTTGACCGAATATAACGGTCACCGCCGCCGTTACGGACAAATTTGTGAGCATTTAGAGTAGAGTAAGGGTACCAGTTCGCAGCAAGCACGTTTTTTTTTTATTTTATTATTATTATTGTTTTTTTTTTTCGAACATTTTTGTTTATGGCCATTGGAGATCAAATTGGGGCGAAAAAAGTATGAAATCATTTCCTTGACATATAGAAGAGCATGATTGCAGTAAAAGTTTTTCACACTTGCCTCTTGGTTTGCTTTTTCGTCCCTATGGTATGGTCTCGTCCATGACGTATAGCCGGATCCTCAAGTTATTCGGCCACATCTCTCGTCATGATACGATGGAGAGACTTGTGGTACAAGGTAAACCGGAAGGCAAAAGAGGAAGGGGACGTTCGCCAACTAGGTGGACAGAACTAATCTCTAAATTGACAGAGTCAAGCCTAGAGAAGGCGTGCAGACAGTTCAATAACCGGGACAAATGGAGGGATATTGTTAAGCGGGCAATAAGCAATATCCGAGACACCTGAAGTCGACCACCACACATCAATCACGATGTTGGATTGAGAGAGAGGCTATGGTAACTTCCGCAATCTTCCAGTCCTTTTTAAAGGCTTTCTTTCCGTGCGTTGGAGGTGAACTGACGCATCTCCATGGTGAATGTCATTGGTGATAGTTTGCTTCGACTGTTAGTGAAAATCATGCGACTACAAGTTTACAAGCTCATGTTAGTGTAAACTTGCGGTCACGTGACACTTTTACAAAACGTCGAAACAGAATATCTCCAACCATATTTATGATGGAGATACAAAAAACTTGAGAGCTTTTTTGCGTAAATTTCCCAAAAAAATTGGCATTTTGAAATTAAAAAATCATACGAAAAAAATAAATTGATTATGTAAATTTAACTTATTATTTTCCATTTGGGTCAAAAAGAAAGTAAAATAGAGTCATGGGTCAGTCCATGTGAAATGACCAAATTGCAAACCACTACCTTCACCGATTTTTTTGATTTTCGGGGAATCGAATCTACCCATCGGTCTTATGAAAACCCCAAATTTTCAAATTTTTAAAACCACCCGTTCCGAAGTTATTGACCTCGGAAAATTGGGATAGGGCGCTTACCCTGTTTTTAAAAATCGCTGTAACTATGGACCGCGGTGACATAGAAAATCGAACGAGGTCTCTTTTTAATCGCCTTTAGTGGGGCTTTCGTGTGATATACCATAACCGCCATTTTTTTTAAAAATTAGTTTCCCGGACTTTCCGAAAATAAAAATTTCAATTTCCGGAAAAACTATATCTTTAATTTTTTTAAAAAAATGTAGGTTAAAGTAGAGGTCTAGCTTACCTTTTAGCCAAAATTTCACGATGGGCCTGCCATGGGTTCCTACAGTATCACGCTGTTGAAAATGTGCTGTCGGAAAAAAAATTTTTTTTAATGGTAATTTTGGGTTATTTTGACTCCGTAATGAAGGTTTGTACTTGCAAAATTAATTTTTTTAAAATTGGCCTTGAAATTTCCAAAAAACCCATATAAGGGCCAAAAATGAAAAATTTTTTTTTCATAAAAGACCACTCATTCTTATCGGAAATTTTGCGTAGATTACGAATTTGAAGTCGGAAATTAGTTTTGGTGCAAAATATTTGAGCCACAGGCAAAAAGCCGTAAGAAAGTTTTCAGAGCTTTAGCTCAAAAATACCTTATATGGGTTTTTTGGAAATTTCAAGGCCAATTTTAAAAAAAATTAATTTTGCAAGTACAAACCTTCATTACGGAGTCAAAATAACCCAAAATTACCATTAAAAAAAATTTTTTTTCCGACAGCACATTTTCAACAGCGTGATACTGTAGGAACCCATGGCAGGCCCATCGTGAAATTTTGGCTAAAAGGTAAGCTAGACCTCTACTTTAACCTACATTTTTTTTAAAAAAATTAAAGATATAGTTTTTCCGGAAATTGAAATTTTTATTTTCGGAAAGTCCGGGAAACTAATTTTTAAAAAAAATGGCGGTTATGGTATATCACACGAAAGCCCCACTAAAGGCGATTAAAAAGAGACCTCGTTCGATTTTCTATGTCACCGCGGTCCATAGTTACAGCGATTTTTAAAAACAGGGTAAGCGCCCTATCCCAATTTTCCGAGGTCAATAACTTCGGAACGGGTGGTTTTAAAAATTTGAAAATTTGGGGTTTTCATAAGACCGATGGGTAGATTCGATTCCCCGAAAATCAAAAAAATCGGTGAAGGTAGTGGTTTGCAATTTGGTCATTTCACATGGACTGACCCTCATGGAAAAGTATAAATATCGGTAAATATTCAGAAGAAAGCTCAAACGGTGCTCCTCCGACTCACAGATTTGATATTTTTTTCTGTAGTGTTCCTGGAAAAATTTAGAACGTTTTTTTGGCCACTTTCTTGTTGAAATAAAAATTTAGAAGCACATGTACTGTATTTAGGCCAATTTTTGACGTACTTTTTGACTTTCATAGCGAAATTTCGGTCCGGCGAAGCTAACATGAAGAAAATAATTTTTTTTTCCTTTAATTGGCCATTTTGGCCAATGGGCCATTTCTTTAATAATTAACAATTAAGCCCTTATATAGCCCTTTGAAAGAGCTTTTTTTTCGGTTTTCGGATTCTTCGATCGGACAACCTATTCTCTGCCAAAAAAATAAAAACTGAATTAATACTCCCATCCCCGCCTCAGAAACTGCTTTTATTTCGACCCTAATATTTGGCCTAATTTACCCCCTCACTAGGTCCCATCGATGGGTGAAAGTCCGAAAAAAATTTAATTTTGGGGCACAACCCTTATGGTAACCCGGTGGTAGCCTTTAAGCAAATCCCTGCGTTAGAGCTCAACTGATGGATCTCCATCATAAATATGATTTGGAGATAATGTAATGTATTGGCCTGCAAACCTGTGGTCACACGAATTTCGTAAACATAGAATCAGATTATCTCCAATCTTATTTACGATGCAGATACGACTGTTGACCTTCGATGCATGAAGGTAAAGTAATTCGACAAATACGTTTTTCCTTTAAAATACGATTTCCTGATGAAAGGAACTCTCGCACGTGGAGCAATTAATATTCCTGCAAAATGCTTCGTTCGTACGTATGACCTGTAATATCCTCACGTCCTAGGAGAAAGATGGTACGGTTTTTAATAAAAAGTTGTTTTAAAACCATTGCCATTTGTACCGTAGACACGTTACGCGCCAACTTTTCGAAATTAGAAAATTTCAAATAATTCATAATTTGACTTTTCCCCGAAAAACCCATTAAAATTTCTCAAAATTTCACTTCTTTATTAGTCCATAAATTTAATTTTGTGGATGGGAGATTTTCAAACGACTGTTTTTACCTTTTCGAGTCACCCCAGTTTTATTATATAAATCGCCTAGGAAGATTTGCATCTTTTATCCCTCCTTCTTGAAAAATAACCCCATCCTCCCACCCGTCTTTTTTCCACGGTTCGAGGATCAATTCAGAGATCTTTGTCGGAGGCTTTCACTTTTACGACTTTTTGATATTAAGGCCCCGTATTTTTTTTATTTTATTTTTTTTTCTCTCTCTCTCTCTGTTCTCGAGAAAAGTAATGACTTCCCCGCGGTACCTTTACATCAGCCATTCTGTTATGTATTCTATTATTTTTATTAGTTTCTTCTCCAATGTCCTGGAACCAGGAGACCTAACAATAAAAATCCTTTTCTTTTTTTATTATATATTTTTATTTGATATAAGTGTTTTCCAGTTGAGAGAGATATAAAGACGTCCTTAAGCGGGAATCTATCACTTTATTTTCTCCCCGAATGAGAATTTTTTAATTAAATATTTGTATTGGATTCCGGCTGGTTGTATATAAAATCCTTTTTGCGATAAGATGAAGACTCCCTGCAGCGGAAACGAATTTGTCTGGGAACGGGGAAGAATGGAAAATCGATGTTTCGCCCCGTAAATCCCTTTTCCCGAGATTTTCATTTACACAAAGGATAATAAAGTCTAAAAATATCAATTTATTTTTCTGGAAAAAATGAGGAACTCCGGTTGGAGTGTCTCGCGTTTTTAATAACATATCAATCGTATGTGTTTGTTTAGGACAAGGCTTATAAGGTAAGTCAGGGAGTAGAATGTGTTTTGTGTGTGGGTGATGATAAAAGCTCGATGTGGCTTTGAAGATATTTAAAAATTATATCTGTAAATACATGTTGGAATCGAATTCCTCCCTAGTAGCGGAATCCCTGGTCTGGAAGGGATCCTTGATTTACAAGGATCTTGTTGAAATGGATTTTTGTCTTAACGGATTCAGGAACACAAATTTTAATTCTGGCATTGGATCTTAAATTTCGAATTAATGCAAATAATAGATAAAATAATATTTCAATCCATTTTTTTTCCTTTTTGATATTTATTAACAAGTCTTACCCAAAAATTTTCAAAATTTGAAAACCGCCATGCCAAAACTGCAAAGTACTTCCGGTGCGAATGCTAAGGCGAATAACGCGAATGCGGTGAACGTTATACAGTGGGGACTGCCCTTTAATTAGTCTTGTATAAGCATTTCTTAAATTGCATTCTTTTATTATTCTAAATCTTTTTAAATTATAATGTAAGCCAATTTTTAAAAAATTAAAAAGAAGAAAAAAAATTCCTCAATTCCCTTACTTTTTCAATTTTTAAATTATTTATGCCCCTAGTTGACTTTTCTCCGTCGAAAGAACCTTTTAATATTTCATCCCACCTATCCCCGGCTCACAATGCCATTCTCTTCTCGAGTATAGACAGCGATTAAAATTTAGTAAAGGGATGATATTTACATTTCATTAATTTAAGGTCGTCAGTCATCTTTTATGAATCTTTCGCCGAGAGGAAGGATATCCTAACTCCTCCCGCTTGCACCCTTTTCAACAAGTAATATTTTCCAAGAACAATGTTTTGTAATTTCGAATATTATTGCTTAATACCCAAAGTCCGGATGAATGAGTGTCATTTATAACCCCATAAGTTTGACCGACGAAACTGAATGACCACAATACGCGATCCTTACTACGAGAATTTAAAAAAAAAAAAAAAGATAAATGATTCTCTTTTCATATGCGAATGAAACGATACTTTCACGGAGGAAGAATTTTGTATAATCAATTCAAAAAAAGTTTAGGAAAAAAAAAAAAGTCAACTGGGTAGAAACATCCGGTTTGAATGTTTTCATGACTGGAAGTACATTGCGACACATGATTAAATGATAGCGATTTATAATAGTCATATAATTTTATTAAAATCAAGTCTTTGGGATTTCGATATTGTGACACGTTTAACTTATCGACGAAATAACCCACCCGTGTATTATTAAAAAGGATTTGAAAAATAACCCTTATTCCTTTTCTCTCTGCTTTATTTGCGTATGACTACTTAACTAATGGCCCGAGCGATAAAACGAACGGTTTAAAGTGATTTAATTTTTGTTTTTGGAAATATTTAGCTCGATGAATCTCATGAAAAGTGATTCGTCTGGTTGAGTTTGTCGGAAAATCAAATTAAAAAATCTTTCTGTTTAAATATCTAATTGCGTCTAATTTCCTTTCCATTTTACAAAAAAAAAAAAAAAAAAATCGGATGTATAGGTTTTTGATGTTTTTTCAAAGTGGTGGCAAAGCATCCTGGAACCGAGACTTATGCCGTGAATGTCGGTAATTGAACCTCGTTGTTGCTCCATCACTGGAGCAATCCTTTGATTTTCTGGACAGTTTGAATTTTTATTTTCCAGTATTTATCCATCTCGTCTTCGACTGCACTTGCTGAATACTGTGTTTGCCGGGACATCCTCGAAAGCACTGATATCTGATACACTAAAACCTCTGTAAGTGGGACACCGACGGTTCCAAAATTTTCGTCCCAGTTGGGGAGGTGACCCAAATTAAGAGGGGGCAGGGCCTTTGTTTTTGTTGTGATGATTTTGATTCAGCCTTTGTTTTTATTTATTTATTTATTTATTTATTTATTTTTTTTTTTTTTGGATAAAAAATTATAATAAAATATTTATTTCAAAATTGAAATTTTTTAGGCTTCATCATTTTCGTCGGGAAAAATAATATGAATGTTCGCAATATGTCGAATTTATGAAATTAAATTTTTGCCGCCAATTTAAAAATCTTTTTTTTTTTTTTTTTTTTATTATTATTTAAAAATATTTTATTGATATTTTTTCTTTTTCACACAAGACGTGTCATAATGCTTCTATTGATTGGAAATGGGTTTAATTAACCAAAGTAACAATTTTTTCCGAGAAAAAATTTTCTCTACTCTGCTTCGTCCTTAAAAAATGTAGTGTACAATTTTACGGTCTCTTTAACTTGAGCCAAGTACTTATTATAATCTTCGGTTGCCTTCAATTCTATATTGTTTATTTTCAACAAATTCTTTATCGGCACTACGTTTTTCTCGGCTTTTCCGATACTGTTTTCTAAATTCCAATCCTCTAAAATTCTTGATGCTAGCTCCTTATCGTCCCCCTGGAACTTGTTTAAGTCGGATTGACTCTTTTTAACAAGTTTATCAATCTGGAAGTCAACAATCCAAAGTTGTTTGACACCCCAATTGTTTGAATGGAGGTCCGGCAAATATAACATATGCTTCAGCAGCATTAGCTTTACTTTGCTCTCATGAGTTATCATTCCTTTTTTAACGTCTGTGGAGGCTTCTTCGAATTCTTCAACAAGTACTGTTGCAATGTATAACCCGAAGGCAGATCGATGACAATTGGGCAGGAAATAAGCTTTTGGGCCGACTTTAAACTGTTCCAACAGACTTTTAAAAAAAAAGAAAAAAAAACATACTTAACACACATTTACCTTGTCCTCGGATTCGTTTATTTCAACAATTTTGAACTTGCAATAACATCTCCAGTCAAATCAAGTTATTGCAGTCGTTATTGATGGGTTCTTCCTTGAAAACGAATTTTCCGATTCGTTCTTGGCTACCAGTTTTCATACGAATATTTATGACAAAACTTATATATTGTGCAAGTTTCCGCAAATTCCAACAAGTTTAAACTGGCAAAAACTTTTTTTTTCTCCGACGGAGATTGGTTCTCTTCCACGACGCTCAGAAGTTGGTATCTTATTAAGGAGGTTCTACAGGTGAATTTGAAATTCTTAATTGATCGTTCTCGTGCAACGATTCTCAGAGACCCCCTCCTCTAAACATGCTTACGCAATGCTTTTCGGTTATATTTATACTTTAATTTAAAAATACGTTTTAAAAGAGATATTAATATTATTTATATTGCATTTAATTTATTCAAATAAATGAAATAAATAAACAATGATTTATTAAATCATCGACTCCTGGGATTATTGGGTTCCTCAGAAGTTTGAATATGGGCACCTAGGGAAAAAATAGAACCATATAGAAAATGTATCTAACTTATACAGCATCTATAATTACCTTTTGGGTGCCTAGACCTCGAGGATCTATAGGTGTAATAGGTTTCATGTGGAGAATCTCTAAGTTTCATAGCAATAAATGTTAATATTTTGTAGCCCTGCTCCTCTATTTGGGGTACAACTTTATTATCTGACATGTTTTCAAATAGGGTAGAGGAACCGATAATGGAACAGCACCCAGTAATGGATCATTTGCTGTTTATCAATTTTTTATTAAAAAATTAAAGCTAATCTGGAACCGAAATCACTCTTAATTGATGCGAAATATTCCTGGCTTGCAAAATAATTGTCAATAAGTTGCTTTCTTGATCAATTATTGCGATAAAAACGAAATTAAAACACAGAAGCAGAGAATTTTCGGTGAAATAACTAGGCAGCCATTCCTCCGACGAATTTCACTCCAACGAATTTAATTTTTATTCTGGTGTTTTGAGACACGATTTGCTCGGAACAAATTTTTTTTGTTAACATTAAGGATCAAAGAATATTATTATTTTAACAAACGTAACTTTCCATTTGCCGATTTTCTCTTTTTTGGAAATAAAATTAGCGTTCCAAAACTGGGGGCTCGAAAAACCGCGATCACCATTAATGGATCAGGAGCGTTTGGGTATAAATCGCGCCTAATATGTAAAATTACAAAAACGTTCAAGCAAATAAAATCGCATCTGATTTTTTTAAAGTAAATATTAAACTCGAAACTGGAATTTGAATACTATTTTCACATAAAAAAAACTTAAAAAATTTGCGTAGTTATCGTTGAAGCCGTCGGAAAATGGCCGCTATTGTTTATAAACAAAAAATTACAATTTTCACTTCACTGTATAACTCACCCGCGAGGCTGACAGCACTGGGAAAACTATTTAATTAAGTCCACAGTACGTATTTAATTCAAAAAGTTGACTTTCATTGAAAATTTTAAGGAAAACATTGAGTTTTCAAAATAAAAAAATATAAACAAAATATTCAAAAAATAGAACACTACTTGTTTTTCGAATGTTCCACCATTGGTGAAAACAAGAAAAATCGGGGAATAATTTATTTAAATATTATTTTAAGGGAAGAAAACGCAGATTGAAGTCGTGTTGCAGCATTAAAGTAAAGTTTAATCATTAATCTTCTGATTGGAACAGAAACCGATGTTCGAAAATGCGAAAATGGTCGAAAAATTTGGTGTTAAAAAAACGCGTTTTCTTAATTGTTTCATTATTGGGTCCTCTACCCTAATGCTTATTTTTATAAACAAACCAAATATCAACAAACCACAGAGTCAAGAAATAGAGAATTCGAACGCTTGATCGAATGTATTTATTTTTCTGATTTATATAGCATATTCATATAGTCTGTTTGTAGAATTTACATTTATTTGTGAATTTGCCAGGAAGGCCCTCAAATGGGCTTTTTGGAAATTCAAGGTCACTGGGCCCCTGAGGATGTGTTGAAAAATTTGAAAAAAAAAAAAATTAAGCTTAACTGCATTATCAAAGACATTGATTCCCGAATCATGCGTTTTCAAATTCAAAAATTTCCTTTTTTCGTTTCACCCAGTTGCTCAGTTATGCAACCGGTGATGCAAACT
Organism: Liposcelis bostrychophila; assembly: GCA_037577465.1. Taxonomy (NCBI): domain Eukaryota; kingdom Metazoa; phylum Arthropoda; class Insecta; order Psocodea; family Liposcelididae; genus Liposcelis; species Liposcelis bostrychophila. The sequence continues at coordinate 14,293,642 of CM075210.1, forward strand.
CAATTTCAATTACTTTAGGCCTTTTGAACAATTTTTTTAATCTTGTTCGTATCAATCAAGGGATTTTAGAGGTCGCCGATTCCGAACCTAAAATTAGTTTTTACGTAGGGAGCACTGGTGGCCCCCCAGAAAAGAGACTTTTTTTAAAATATTAGGAAAATAACAATTGAATATATATTTCTATGTTTATTTCTATAATAATAAAATCTTCGTTAACTGGGACAAACCGGGAAAATCGTTAACTGGGACAAATGGGAGGGTTGTCAGCCGGATGGAGGTACATAATTGAATCTGGAAAAAAAAGGAGAAGAGGTCTATCAAAAATTTGGCATAGATCAGGATTTAAAAAGGTCTTGTGGGTGTATATATGGGCATATATAGGCATATACAGGCATATATGCTCGTCGAAAAAAGTTTTAAAAATGTTCACAAACATGTTCACAAACAAGTTTGCAAACATATTTTAAAACATGTTCACCGTGAAATAGCACTTTGAAATAAAACTTTGTTTATTTTTGTAGAAAGGTTTTTCCGCCTACAAAATTTTAATTGGAATCGAATAATTTTTTTGAAATTATGGGAATATTCCTCTTAACATTCTACACAACTTTTGTGACACGAAAATTCGCTTTTATTAAAAACTAAAATGTTTTTAAACTATTTACAAAAATAATCTTCAAAAATTGTAAACATGCTAATGGTTTGTTTATATACATTGGGCTTTTTTTGGGGAAAATCTCACAAAAACACTACAAATGTTTAAAGGGTACAAATTTCATGTCACAAAAAGTTGTGCAGAATGTTAAGAGGAATATTCCCAAAATTTTAAAAAAATTATTCGATTCCAATTCAAATTTTGTAGGCGGAAAAACTTTTTTTAGAAAAATAAACAAAGTTTCGCCTATGTTAAAGTTGCACCAGAACGATCAATTAAGAATTTCAAATTCACCTGTAGAACCTCCTTAAAAGGAAAACTTATTTTTCCATTTTGCGACTTAAGAACAATAACAGCAAGTCTTTTAACCGAAAAAATTTTCAGAGAGAGAAAGAGAAAAAACTGGTCCGGAACACAAATCGGTTAAACAGCAAGGGCAGGGGCTACTAGTTTTCCAGTCCCCGTTTGCACGGCAAACAATTACGAAAAAAAAATTTATATTACCTTCGGTAGGAATTCATAGTTCGTAAAATTTACGGTTAAATCATCTTATTTAAATATAAGGAGAGTCTTCCAAGTCAGCTTGGACCATAAACACAGTATGAGGTCTCTTTGCTGAAAAGCAGTTTAGTTTTATTGCATTTTTTTTTTTTTTAAATTTTAAGGAGTAATATTTTTATTAACTTTTATATGTGCTGGCCCTCCTTTCCACCATCCCTTATTCTTGTTTTCTTTATTTTCTCAAGTGTAGGGCTGATCCTGCAAAAAACCTTTCATCCTCTGTTTTATTTTCTTGAGACAATGAATTTAATTTGGGAGAGGTTGATGTTTTACGACCATTAGATCATGTTTTCAGGTGATGAATGGTACTAACTTGAATAGCCCCATGTACCGAGTGGAACCATCTTTATTGTTTTTGATTTTTATTGGGTTAGTCTTGTAGCAACCGTTATTAACAGTTGCTCCACCCGCTGTTGTTTGCCGTAAACACACAGAGGAACTTTAAAACATTTGAAATTCGATTCAGTTTTGTTGATCTTTTTTTTTTCAAAACTATAATTACTTTTTTCTTATTCTGCGCCGGTTTTAATCCTCAAAAAAGCTCGGGCGCACAATTACCTTACCTGACATTACTTTTAGCCCCACATGCGCGAATCGCCAGCGTTGATGATAGAAATAGAAAAAAAAAACACTAACAAAGAAACTGACTGCCTAAACGATCTCGCTCTCCATTTAGAACCTCTTCATAATTTTCTGACTCGTTATTAAAATTCAAACAGTATCCCTTGTCCAATACAATCAAGATCCTCCATTAATCCTTTTCCAAGTCCTTCAAATCAATTTTCATCTCCATTGTTTGACTTCTTATTCTCTCGGAAACTGTTTACCTTTCCCTTAACGAACAAAGTCTTAAAACGGGTCCCTACTAACTTTTGCATGAATGCTTATGATATTAAGTTACACGAAAACCGTTCGGAAGAAATCCACACTTGAATAATTTCAAATATCTTAACGAGAGATCTCGAGGTTCCCGGAGAAGAAGAGAGAAAAAAAAAAAAAAAAAAAAAATTTAATTCTCATGTCCGGCACGGTCCACCATCCGGAAGACATTTTTTTTCCTCCAGCCAAAGGGTCCGCGGGACTTGAAATGATTAATGTTCGATTATTTTGAATTTATCCGAAGATATTTTGACATTTCTTTTTTTCTTATTTGACAAACTGTTTCTACTTACCCTTTTTTTTTCTCCTCCTCGTCGTCTTCTTCAAGGGTTATGACTAATGGTTCATTAATGGACTTAAAAAGTGACAAAACAACAATGAAAATGATGAATTTCAATAGACTTTTTGTCATCCCGTTTTCTTCCGCTAATAAGGGAAGGTTATATCCTTCCGATTTCCTTCCGGGTCGTTTGGCCTTTTGAAATGAAGATCCGCGAAGATGGAAGTTACCTGAAAATCCGAAAAAAAAAATCGGTTATGATACTTATGAATTTTTTATTATAATTAAATTAGAGCTGGGATCTGCATAATTCGGAAACAAAGAGATCACTTCGACGTGTCGCAATCGCTAAAAAGATTGTAAAAAGTTAATGTAGTAGAGAAAAACTATTTCGGACAGGACCTTTTCATCCAGATGACAACCGTTAACGAAAAATAAACCTTTCTTTTTGAGAAAAAAAAAAAAAAAAGTTATGAACCGTAAATTAAGTGTCGTTTATTTACATTTAGGGATGAAAACCTTTAAAGGGCTATCAAACTAAAACAAGTTTGTGTTGATTTGAAATGTATGAGCTCACAATAACGCCTCATTTATCACCTGGGAACACGGTTATATTCAATGGTCGTAAATGATCAACATCTCTGGAATTATTTGTTTTATTACTTCTGCTATCGTTCAAGAAAAAAAAAGTCTTCCTGCAGGACCTCGAGTGCTCCTGTCTATTTTAATTGGGACCCACCCACGGTGGTAAACTGGCAATTATTATTTGACTTAGTTGTCGACAAAATCTGACTTCACAGGTGTGCTAGGGACCTAAAAAGAAACTAAAATCCGTTTAAATGAAAATCGTACATGCTCGTCTTTGCCAAATATGGCCAAATTTCTTGCCGTTGTTGCGTCATTATTCTTAGAAGATGGCGTTTGCCGTAAGCTAACTATAGGTGGCGTATCAAGTAATTTTTTTTCCTCATTTTACACAAATTTAAAACCTAAAAATAATTTTTTTTTTGTTTTTGCCAAAAAAAATATTGCATTTCACATAAAAATTAAAAATAAAAAAAAATCACATTGAGTATCGCCTTACATTGCAATGCAATAAACAAATTTATATCATAATTTGTTTATAATTCATGTATATTATGTTAATGTTAATTTATAATGTTCATGTATATAATTATAATTAATGTTTATAATATGTCGATAATTTCATCGGTGTATGATTTGACCTAAAAATATTCATTTCAGGTACATTCATGATATAAATTTGTAAATTGCATTGCAATGTAAGGCGATACTCAATGTGATTTTTTTTTATTTTTAATTTTTATGTGAAATCCAATATTTTTTTTTGCAAAAACAAAAAAAAAAATTATTTTTAGGTTTTAAATTTGTGTAAAATGAGGAAAAAAAATTACTTGATACGCCACCTATAGTTAGCTTACGGCAAACGCCATCTTCTAAGAATAATGACGCGACAACGGCAAGAAATTTGGCCATATTTGGCAAAGACGAGCATGTACGATTTTCATTTAAACGGATTTTAGTTTCTTTTTAGGTCCCTAGCACACCTGTGAAGTCAGATTTTGTCGACAACTAAGTCAAATAATAATTGCCAGTTTACCACCGTGCACCGCCTCGGGCATAAATTTACTCGTGGGTTCAAATCTTTCAGTCAGAAAATTGCATGCCATCGCGAAAACTTGGTACAAACTTGCCTAGGCACTGCAGGAAATCACGTCAAGCTAACAATATGAAGACAACACGGGAAGAACGTCAGATTCCATTTCGAGGAAAACCGGCAAGTAGTGTTCGATTTTCGCTGAAATGTCTCCCTTTGAAACGGTTTTTAAAAAAAAGGAGCAGAATGAAAATGCAGAAATGGAAAATGGCTGTTTGTATTGCTGTTTGTTTACATTTTTTGGTTCGGACCAAAATTATTTTTTTCTTTTTGACGATTAGATTGCCTATATCATGTTGTAATTTCCCCTGGTTTATTTAATGCAGATAAAATCGTACATGAGTCAGTGTCATAGCAGTTATTCGTCAAGTTTTTTTTTTTAGTTTAATGTTATTGAACCTCTTTTTGCCAAACTACTATTTACTAACCTTTTTATGCCAAACTACTTGCAAAACTAGGAGGCTTCACGGATGCCGGGAGGAATGGCTGTTTTTTACATATTTTTCTTCCCAGACCAAAAATCAAAATTTTGTACACATAAAACCCTAAGCAATGTTTTTCTCTATTTTTTGACACCAAGTTCACATTTTTCCAAAAAAAATTAAAGCCAGCTTTTGGGTTTGAAAAAAAAAATTATAAAAAAATTTTTGAAGCAAAATAATGGCTTCAATTTCACCTGAAAAAATATGAATTTTATGTCAAAAGATGAGGAAAATTATTACCTAGGGTTTTATGTGTACAGAATTTCAATATTTTGCTTTGAAAGCTAAATATTAACGAAAAAGCCATTCTTCGCGATACTTTAATGCAGAAAGGGATTATGTGCATGAAACCTTCTCTTAATATTACCGAATTAAATGTTTCAAAGTTACATGTTAAAATGATATTTAATTGTAAAAATTGGAAGTATTAATGTGAAAAAAAAGTATAAAATATTCCAATCTAATTAATCTTCTAAAAATACTTCTGCATCCGATTCCTCGGGGTCAGTGTTTTCCTCCTGTCAAAAAATTTTGGAGAGATATTAAAAAAATTTTTTCTGTGGTGTCAAACTATTTGAGAAGGATTGGATTACCATTTCAATTCCTACAAGGCTGCTATAAAATTCCCTGGCAGCGGGGTTTTTGCAAAATTTTGATAAAACTTTAAGGTCTTTGACTTTAGCTGCATTGAGAGGTAAAGGTTACTAGGCCCGGCCTAGAAAACATCGCATAGCTGCCCATGTAAGCGAAAATAGCGTATCTTCCTTTCCGGAATTGATTGTTTGTTTACATAAGTTAAAAATACGACAGACGTGCCAACTCCGAAAATGAAGATACGCTATTTTCGCTTACATGGGCAGATAGCCTATCATAAAATTGTTATTTTAACTTCTAAAAAACTATGCCTCTAAAATATTGAAAAACTGCATTTGAATTTCCAACAAAAGCTAACGAAAGTTTCTAGCTAACACTTTATAATGTAGCTGAGGTTAAGCGGCGTTCCAGTGATTGAATTGATTAGGATGGCGGGATTGGAACATTAACTAATCGGCGTTACATTAATTTCAATATTTCATTTTTATTTATTAACTTTATAATGTATCATAAGATTGATATAGTATCGGTCAGTGGTAACCTAACCTAGTCTAGCCTTACGCAATAAAACTTTACTGATACCCCAAATTCATTTAAAATACCTGGATTATCTTCATCATCATTTTCTTCACAGAAATCCATTATTTTTTATTTAATATTCATAAATCAGTCATGGGGGTATGGGTTCATTTATTTTGGACGTTAATTTTTCGTAAACATAGCCATTTTTTACTTGTGCATTTTTAGTCTGCTTCTGTTTTTTCAAAACTAGTTTAAAAGGGAGACATTTCAGCGAAAATCGAACACTACTTGTCGGTTTTCCTCGAAATGGAATCTAATCGTTCTTCCCTTGTGGTCTTCATATGATTGCTGATTTTCTGAATTCTGCACCATATTTTTGTCTAGATCCCTCTGTTGCTCTATCAGCAGGACCATCTCCGATAGTTCCTGAGTTTACGTCATTGCATTCAAAATTTTGAAGTTTTCAATTCTGAGGGATCCAGAGAAAAGAGTAATGAAAGCGCTTTTTTCTAAAAAAAAATCCTGGACCCAACAGTGCAGGCAAAATAAAAGGAAAAACAACCTTTAGTTGAGTTCTTTTGTAGATTTCCGATCCGATTTTGAGCCCAGTAGACCGTTTAAATCGAATGAAAGTTAGCACCCATCTCCTTTTGTATATATATATATTTTTTTTTCCAGCATGTCCACTGCTCGTTATAAAAATAAAATAAAAAAAAAAAATTTCTTTTGCCCGAGTTGTTTTTTCTTCCTTTTCTTTAAGCCGTCAATCTTTATAAAAGCGATCATTAGTCATAACAAGCAGCAATCCGATTTTTAGTTATCCGAGAATAGGTAACCTTATCCAACGTTGCCAAATACGTGTCGTGGCCATAGAAAAAGGAAAAGAGGATATAAAATGAATAATGATTTGATTCCCAATTAATCCTTATTCAATATTATTCTGGAACTGGTTTTTATATTCAATAAAAAAAAAAAAGCGAAACGATATTTCAGATTTTAATAGCTTGACGAAGCATCAATTATGACAGTTGTACAAAAATAAACATTATTAGGTCGTTAAAGGATTGCGAAAATGCGCTGGGATTTGAATAGGAAACTCCGCTTGGTAAATAGATCTTCATATTACACCTTCAAGGCGATAATTTTCTGTTTTAATGATGTCTCGGAAAAAAAAAAAGGATGGATGAAAGTTCGGACCAATTAGAATATGAGTTTGCTATTTGATATTAAAAAAAAAAAAGTCAAGCCGCTTATTTACAAAAGAAGATTCGGACAAGTAAACTATTATCGATACCGTGTGAAAAAAAAATAAACAGGGATGAAAGAGAACCACTGTTTCTTTGGGGATTTTTATAGAGTTGAAAATCGGGTCGGACAAAAGGGAAAAACGCGATGAAAGACCCATCACCCTCTTGATTATATTGTGACATGTTTTGAGTGATGTAAAAATAAAAACAATTTACTTTGCAAACTCAAATCGGCGGATTTGAATGCACCAGGTGCAAATGTAAGCTTTTTTTTTTTTTTTTTTTTTGCAGTTGCATCTTTCTCTTTCAATGTCATGTTATTGCATCGCATCCAAGGTTCCTCATTAAATCCGTATGAAGAACGTGACTCAGGCCTGAAGTAATGCGGGTTGGCAATGAAAAAAAAAAAAAAATAAGATCGGTTACGTCATTTTTATAAAAATAAAAATAAAAATGAGAAGCGAAAAATATTAAAGCCGACCCTGTTATTTCTCTCCCGACTACATATCCTGTCAATCATCAAGTCCACTACCGAAAATGACATAATCCAGTACGGTTTTTATGACTGGAAGTCCGGTTGATCTGATGGACTTGGGAAATTATTGCTCAATATTTTTTTTGTTTTGAAAAATGAAGGAAACAAGCGATTCGCTTCGGCTGACGCTTGACAAAGCCTTTCAACTTACGTGTCTGGCGCAATAGTGATGATAATCATAACCGAAGATGGAAAAGTAATAAAGGGGTGGACAGAGAATATAAGGTTCGGAATCACATATAATTCCCGGGAATGCGTAAGGGAACGAAATAAAAATAAGGGATTTTTAAAAGGGGAATAATGCCGAACGGCGGTGTGAGGCAGGCACCGCACTGTTTTGATTCCGTACACAATGACTCTCCATTTGTCGAAACGATGGAACGGCAAAAGTCTTCCTTATCTTGTTCCCCCGACTACCTCGAACAAATGAAGTGGCAACTATTTTCCGGGTCCTTTTTTTTCTTAGAAATTTTTCTTTTTTCAGATTGAAATCTGACGGTTTTTCCCCCCTCCTTTCGGGTTGCAATCGTTCAAATTGACTGGAAGTATTTATCATAATTTTTCCAGTGACCAGAAGATAAAGATATTCCATTTCAGATACGATGACGGGCAGTAATACGGGTGAATGGCTCCTTTAGTTTTCATGACAAACCATATTGGAAAACGGTCCTTATTTATGGGAATGGTCGTTTTTGTTCGGGAACATGGTGTATCCGACCGCATGGGTCGCAAACTATCAATTTGTGAGAGAGGCAGTATATTCGGAGCAATGAATGCTCATAATAGTTGATGTGTATGTTGCAAACTATACATTTCTACATCGATGATTATCGTCCCTATTGTTTATCGTTTGGTGATGTCAGCTAAAAAGAAAGAAAGGAAAAATAAAAAATACACCAGAACATGGAAATTGTATCGCATGGCTTGACTACATGTTGTTTGCATTACAATCGGGTTGCGGTTTATTACGGAAGGGAAATGAATTACTCTTTCCGTTTAATTGAATCTCAACTTTCCTAAGAAAAGTTCATTTTCTTTTAATCCTTAACAGTAATTAAATGAAAAAAGTTTTTAATTGGCAGTTAAGATTATTTTCGCTGACTGGTTTTTTTTCTTTTTTTTTATGAGCGGAACGAGGAAAATCTGGATTGTATAAAATCGTAAAGTAAAATACGTGCTTTGCATTTTGAATATTTTTTTTTTAAAAACTTGTGATTGAGGGAAAAAAATCAAAGACCTGTTATTGTGTGCAAGGTTTCTGTTCCAGCAATAAAGAGTAGAAATTTCGGATGAGAGCGGTTGCTGCTGTAGTTCAAGTTGATACATCGTCACCCCGGAACCAGAAAAGTTCAACGATTTTGACTCTCACATAAGTTACAGATAGGAAATACCAAAACTGTTGAACTCTTCTGGTTCTGAGGTGACGACAAGTTAAATTTTAATAATTTTTTCTTCACTAACTGCCCCTGCCCCCCCCCCTCCCCCGGAGTTCTATGTTTTATCATTTACATTATTTAGAAGGAGTTTGCCATGACAAACTAAATGAATCGAATCTTAACTGAAAATACTAAATAAGCAAAACCTAGAGACAAGTCTACTAACGATCGATTTGAGCTCGGAGTTTACGGAGAAAACCTTGATTCGGAAAGATGAATCAAACAAAATGAATCAAATTTTGTAATTGGCTTATAATTCTGTACTTGGCAGGTCAACTGAGCTATGTCCATCAGAGTCGTGCATGGAGATATACTCTTTTGAACCATTGAAGCTTAATACTGGTTCAGGCAGCGGTTCAAAAAGATATATCTCCATGCACGATTGTGACGGACATAGCTCAATTGACCTGCCTAGTACAGAATTATTAATTTATTTATTTCATTTTCGGCGGTCTTAAGTATTTTTGTTTTTTGGTGGCAGCGGTGGGACAGTTTAGAAACGGTATAACTGAATTTTCAAGATCTGCTTTTTCCCTCCATCACAAGCTGAAGGAGACGGTACTTTTCATTTCGAATTACGTGGCCGAAATAATCGAGCTTCCGACGCTTGATCTCGTAGAATTTTTCCAACTCCTTTCCCATACGAGCCAAGACGTCGTGTATTTGTTGACTGTCGAGTCTCTTGACTCTTCTTTACTTCTTTTTCTACATCTTCTTTCAAGCAATGTATATTTCGGGCATCGTCACCAACCACATTCCCATTCGAGCCACCAACCACATTCCCATTTCTAATTGTGACTTTGTATTTCGGCCGATCGGTACTGCCAGCAGCTGAACATTTTAAAAAAAAATCGGAATAATCTAAATAATCGGAACTAGGTGCAGGTTAACATTTTAAATGTTCAAAATAAAATCATATAAACATTAATAAAAAAAAAAAAAAAAAAAAAAAAATTGAAAGGCTGTGGCTCACAAAAGAAAGAAGCAGAAGTTTTAAATAGATTAGAACGCACAGTAGAAACTAATCTGATGCTGGCCGATAGAAATATTAGTATTTCTCACCCTGTCAATCCACGAAATTTTAATCATTCGACGGTATACCCACATCTCAAAAGCATATTCTCCTTTTTCTAATTTAATTATAAGTCAAATTTACGATTTTCGGATATAACGAACTCCTTTCACTGGGTTCGCTCAAGTTCGTTATAACCGAGTTCTACTGTATTTTTATAGACCTAGGGCCAGTCCCACCAACGCTGGTTAAGGAGATAACCGTCGAAAGAAAACATGGTTTTCTTTGTCCATAAGTTAACCGACCAAAATCGGCCGGTTATCTTTTTTAATCGTGGTTTTCTAGAAAAACAGGTGTGCTGGGATCGGCCCCTACACGGAGAAAAAAATTCGGTTCCTGCTACTCACTGGTTGGGTCCTGTGATAGACCCAACATTTGAGTTGATAATATCGAAAATTTAGTAATTATTTCTACTCGTTTTTAATAATTAATAACGCTTAGTAAGTAATTACCTAATTTTTAGTATTATCAACTCAAATGTTTAGACGTCACAAGACCCAACTTAACATTCAGTAACAGGAACCGAACTTTTTTCCCCCTGTGTATTATGGATTTCGCGTTGCCACGAGTCCGACTATCGCTGTAACTGAGGATCACTTCTAAGAATCGCTGGCCGTCATTTTCGCTCGGTCTGCCCTTCACTAATCGATTCAAACTGAAGAGAGCCTTTGGTAAAAACTTTTTGATGGCAAATAAAGATATTTTTTTCAAACCCTAAGTTTCAGTTGGGGACAGAAATTATTAAATAGAAAATCCGATATATCAGAAATATAAGACATTACGCTTATCAGGATTTTTAAGCTTATTTAATGGTATTTGCCACATATGTTTCTGACAATTTCCGTAAAGCAACTTGCTTCTTTTGACCGTTTGTGATTTTTCCTTCTAATAATTTTAACCGTGCCTAATTCACTAAGAATAAGAATGTCCAACTCTTTTGATAAAATCTGCAGTTGTCATTAAAAAAATAAAAAAAAAGAATAAGCCCTAGATTTGAAACCGCATTGACTTTTTGACTCTACAATGCACCCCTTTTCGTAAACGGGGCGTTATTTTTCTTACATCATAATTACAGTCGTGGCTTTTGCAATTGTGCAACAAAATGCACTTCATAATGCATTCGACCGTTTTGAGAAAATTCCCGTACTTCATTGTATACTCGGATGGTCATCTATTAAATTTTTTTTTTTTTTTTTTTTTACCCTTTTGCAAATTTCACAGTTGAATGAATTTTTTTGCATTTTTAATTTAATTATGGCAAGGGGCATTGCAAAAAAAAGAAAAAGAAAGCCCCCCCGCCGAGAGCGGTTTTTTAAGATATAAAAAAAATCTAAAATATCATTTTGAGCTATTTTTCTTTCTTCCTTCAGCAATTAACCCAGCAGAGGATTTCATGGTCACTTTTTCATTGAAAAACGTCCCGTTGACGAATTCATTCAAACTAGTTTTCAAGGGATTCGAAAACACGTGTTAATGAAAATAATGATTTTTTTTTTTTTTTTATAAGTGAGGGAAAAAATATTAATCCAGTTTTCTCCCCTCGGTTCGCGTGAAGTGAAACCAGAGAAAAAAATTATTCATGATCGATGGGAAATTATTTGTAAATGCATTTAAATTTGCTTTACGGTAATAGCTTGTTATCCCATTAGCCTTCAATCATTTTTTTATTTTTTATTTTTTATCGAAAAGAGGAATGCCGGGAAACCGCAGAACACTCTCCGTTTCACAAGCATGAACACTTGCGTGGGCACTCGACCATTACCCAGTTTTTCCATCCCATCATGTCTCTCATTTTTTTTTTTTTTTTTTAATTATCAAATTGAACGATCAAAAATCGAACTTTTGGAATGATATGTTCTTTATTTTCCGTTATCTAACGTATATAAAATTTTATAGCCTTTAAAGAAATCACTTTTTGTTTTCCTTAAATCATTTCTTTTTTCTTTTATTGCGGTCATAAAAGTTGTTGATATTTAAAAGTCATTTTCGAAATAAAAATGCTACAAATAGTCGTTTCTTCCGTCTTGAAGATTTTTTTTTTTTTTTAAATTCCTTGAGACAGAGTTTCTGTTGCAGAAAAGTGATTTGATCCGTGGTTTCATTTCATACCGACTATGCAAAAACTCTAGCTTTCCGGTGTGAATGCTTGAAATACAGAATACTTTTTTAGGGTCAGTTTTTTTCAAGGAATCCAAATCCGGTCTGGCCTGTAGAGAAAAGCCGAGTGTACTACTCGGCCTGTGCGCATGAAGTTTTTTTTTTTTTTGCAAAAACTTTAGCTGTCCGGTATGAAAGCTTGAGGTAAATAAAGTCTTTTTAGGCTGTATTTTTCACAAGGAATCCAATTCCGGTCTGGCCTGTAGAGAAAAACCGAGTGTAATACTCGGCCTGTGCGCATAAAGTTTTTTTTTTGCAAAAAATCAATTTCTTATTTTTTAGAGATTTTAAATTATGGCCTAACTGTTTTTAAGGCCAGAGATTCCGAATTTTGAGTCTACTTCGATGTAGGGGGCCCAAGAAGGTCCTTTTTAAAGATATATTTTACGAAAAAGTTCAGAAAATGTACACTCAAATAATAAAAATAAAAAAAAAATCCAATCTAATCAAAACTATCACATATAGAAGTAGCGGATATCCTTTTTTAGGGTCTTTAAGCCTTTAATCTTCAAAAATGCTCGGCCATGAAACTTTTTTCGACTATCAGATTGGCTTGTCTTTGATACTGGACCATTCGAAGCTTTGGACGCTTCGGGAAAACAAACAAACCTTTTTTTTTTTAAATGTAAAACTTGCGAAATGGAACTCCGTTTCGTAAAGTCAGGTTTGAATTAAAAAAGACGCTTTGCTAAATGGACTCGACCAAATTTTACTCTAAAGAAATAATAAATCAATCGTACACAGTAAAAAATATTATGTAAATATGTTCTATACGGTCCACATAAATTTTTTCGTTTGTTTTTCCCAAAAGGTAAACACAAACAAAAACAACATAAGAATTATGTGGACCTATACTTACGTTAATTTTGACATAAAATTTTTTACTGTGTATATGGCGCTTATACCTCGGAGATAAAGAATGCTACGTCTGACGTCGGACCTATACTCTAGGGTTGGTCAAAATTCAAAATTTTTTAAATTTTCGAAATACCTGACAGCGCAATCGCTGTGGGTTATTATTTGTAAATTTTTTTTTCCTTTTCGATTTTTTGTAAAAACGATGTCTTGGTTTGGCACAAGAGGTCCAAAGATTTGGAAAATGCCGTGAGATATGAAAATTCGACTTTTGGATTTTTGTAAAGAAAGTACCGCTTCTTGTCGTTCTTGAGATCCAGACCAAGTTCGCCATGAAAATGCCAGAATTCTAAAATTTCAATATTTTTATCATGTTTTTTACCTTAACTCAAGAACAGAATTAGCTAGACGCAAACAAAAAATTTATTATCCAATTAAAAATTCAATAGGAAACGGTACTTTTTTCACAAAAATCTAAAATTGGAATTTTCATTCTTTATGAAGTTTTCCAAATCTTTGGCCCTTTTGCGCCAAACGAAGACGCCGTTTAAAATAAATTTTGAAAAGGGAAAAAATTTTGCTATCGATAAACCACAGCGATTGCGCTATCAGGCACTTTGAAAATCCAAAATTTTTGATATTCGATCCACCCTACTATGCTCTTCATTCCTGAGGTATAAAACTAAGAAAATAAAAAAGAAATATAAAACAAAAATCGTCCAATGGTTTCAAACATTTGACCCGGATACTTATGAATCCGCTGTGCAAAAGGGTTGTAAGTCAACACCCACTGATGTGATTTTCAAAATCCTATGACGAACCCTTAACCCGTAACTGTGGATCCAGCAAAAACAAGATAAATCGTTTCATTGAAGTCAATTTGATCCGATTACATATTCCGCTATGACGTGCGCTCGTGACTTATTTCATATGCTTTATTCCTCCTTCGCTGAATAAACCCATCTGGTTTGATATCGGTATTTTCCAATAAAATTTAAATGAAATGCAAACATACACAATGTATATCAAATGTCTCAAGGATGAAAACAACCTAGGAAAAAAAATAAATATCCGTCCGTACATATACAGACAAATGCCTTTTTATTTCGTTATATCAAAATGGAATTTTTTTTTTACTATACCGTAAAACGCTTTTCCTTTCCGGCGGAAAACGAAAATTAAATTCAAAATAGGTAGTTCTTTATTTTTTTTTTCTTTTTCTTTTTGCATCGACGACGTTTTTGTCGCAATTCCACGCCCTTCAACCGCGATCAATTTTCCTTTCTTTTTATCTTAAGTCGACTCTTAAAAATGCTGACGGTTATGACGATTTCAAAAAAGCTTTTTCGAGATTTAATTAACCCGAAGCTTTCTCTCTCTCTCTCTCTCTTGGAATCCAATTAGTTAATTAGATACCCTTTTCACACGCACAAGTCGTTAATTCATTTTCATTTTTTCTTATATTTTTATTAATTTCAAAGAGATTCCCCTGAGATGAGGATCCTTGGAATCACGCACTTTGATGTTGAAAAAAGGAAGAAAAAAAAATTTGGTTGTCTTTTTTTTTTTTTTTTTTTTTGAAAGAAAACTTAAAACGTACAGCAATCAATTACATCAGCCAACACCAAAACCATTAATTCCGCTTAAACCTGACGAATAAAACCGTATTAGTAGATCCTTTCGACCTTTTCGCATATTCTCTTGAGGATTCGGAAAAGGGACAATTTTCCCTTTAACATTTTATTACCCACTTTTACGAAGCAAGCAAACGGAGGCTTTCCTCCCAAGAAAACAACGTCGTCGCGTAAAATATCATGAGGCCTTATGAGAACCGTGCGGTTAACAACAGTTACATCATAAATTCATTCCCGTCTTCCCGTAATAATCTAAATACGGAGGAAAATGGGGATGAGGGGGTTTTCAAGATGATCTAAGGAATTCGCTTTGGCCAAAGGTTCGCATAGCTTTGGAATTGTTGAAATTTTCGACCTCCAATGAGGATTCTGCAATTTCACCTATTCCAGTAATTCTCGGTACCTATTGGAATAATTAAATACAGCACTTAAATAAATTTAATCAGGAGGATATGTCCGTGTTACCGCAGGGTTTGATCAACGTTTTACTAAGTGCATGAATAAAAGGAACAAAAAAAAGGGGGATCTATTTTTTCTTCCTCAAATTTTTTAATTCACCCTCTCCTTTTTTATTTTTTCTTAATCTCGGATCGTAAAATTTTCCAAATGCCACCGGCGGTATTTTTTTTCTTAATTCATCAACGCCTCAGAGTCATTTCCGTTTTTTATTTCGTTAACGAGGGGGACATTTTTTTCTTTTATTATTTATAAAATAATTAAAATTAACAAGCCGGACGTTTAATCGCCGGTAATAAGATATTTTCATGCGACGTTTTTTTTTTTTTTTGAAATCATGGTTAATGAAATGAACGCATGGAGATTCTCCCTTGTGGATTTCGTGCGTTTTCCGTTTTATACGTCGGGTGATGTTATCTTTTCATTTGTCGATTTATCAAGCTCTAAAACGACTTTCTAAACAAGATCAAAATGAATGATATATTTCGCGTTCCACTCGTATTTTCCAACTTTGAAAATTGCCGATGTTTCCTCCCTGCGATCACGGCAGGTTTACCTCTTTTATTTATGATTAACTACATATAATTTAGTTATCCTTCGACGATATCGTATTTACATAATTCTCACAAAAAAGCTGAGGAAAATATATTTTATTTATTCGTTCATTCACTTTGAGGGAGGGAAATACGCCTGGTAGCCTATCTTTTATCACGGGTTCTGAGAATCTCCAAATGCTTCATCACCCATTTTTTTTTTCTTTGGCGGCTTGGCAGCATAAACTAAGCAAGCAAATATTTTCGCCTCATAATTAATTTTTTTCCTTGGAAGCACCTACTACTTGATTCAGCCATTTTAAGCATCGAATGCAGAAATTACTTTTAAGGCCGCAATTTCCAAATAAAACATGTTGCTTAACATGTTTGGACATTTTAGGCCGATACGCTAAAACATGTTGCCAACATCTTTGTTGGTTCTAACGCTGATAGCAACGTGTTACCGTAACATGTTTTAGCGTGAAACTTCCGCCTTAGAAACATGTTGTCAACATGTTGCGGACTTAGTTTGGCGACAAATGTAATAAAAAGTTGAAGTTGTTAAATTTTCATGAAAATTCGTACTAAAGAGTTTTCGAGGTCGCTGATCTCGAATCCGCTAATAGTTTTCTAAAGTTTTTTCAAGGGACTCAATAAATCGAAAAAAATTAATTTACTCGTTGTATGTTCGAAATTCAGAAAAACGGGTTATGAATTCGAGATCAGCGACCTCGAAAACCCCTTAGTACAAAATTTCATAAAAATTTAACAACTTTAACTTTTTTTTAACACTTGTCGTCACACTAAGTCCGCCATCTTGAATTTCAAAATAATTGTTCCAGATATGAAATCAGAAGCCACAAAAATACCTAAAATTAAATATTCATGAAATTTCCTTCATAATTAAAAATTTTGGCCGTCATATTTTACCCGCCATTTTGAATTTTGGGGCACGGGCAGCAGGTTTTTAATTGCACAAAATATCGAAGCTTTTGACACCTTCATCTTCTTTTTAAGTTTCACACAGACTTGGGAATGAGTTTTGGCCACTTATTTTTTTTTTTTTCCGGACCATTGTGTGGCCTAAGGAATAATAGTTTCGTCTTCGTCCTGTGAAAATATTTCGAAGCCCCCAACGGTTAACTTTACCGAAACTCTTTTCCAAATTATCGTTTTTCCCTTAAGCATCTTATTAAAATCGTTTCGGTTTATGGATTATTTTGCGTAAGGAAATGACTTGCCAACGATTCTTACTGCGACGCCTTACGACTGTTGAAAATGGCTCTTTGTTTAAATGCAGCAATTTCCACAACACGGAAAAGATTAAACTTTATAATTTAAAATTTTCTTGCCCCCGCCGCGTTAAATGACGTAACCGCAGTTTTAACGTTAACGTCGCCTAAAATAATGATCACCGCGGATTAAGTTTATAATCTTTTAAAAGATCTTATAAAGGAGAGACGTGTCGGAAATCCAATGACCATTTGGAAGCGTTGGGAAAAAGGATGAGCGATTAAGGTTGATGAGAGCGTCTAAAATATCGACGACGACGACGACGAGGGGGGAAAACGGAGGAAAAAAAAAGGCTTCAAACCAGATGTAAACCGAGTATCGCATGATGAAAACGAAATCTGTAAAACACATAAAATGAAAGTGACGTTGACGAGAGGCAGTAAACTAGTTGCGTGCTGTAAATTTGATAAGACTCGTCGAACGGTAGGTGTACCGTAATTTAAAAAAAGGTTTAAATGGTGACCCCGTACGAATGGTAAACAAAAGGCGAGGGAATTTAGTTAAATTGAACGTGGAAAGCTTCCTGGAATAACGGATTCCCCGGTATTATTTCAAGTTTCCTTCCTGTTCGTCGTCGAGAACTTTATCAGTATTATCGAGTGTCAATCAAGTTGGAATTTAACTCATCCTTTTTTTTTTTTTTTTTTTACTTTTATAAGGGGGTGGTTTCTGCGGTGGAAACCGGATGAGTGAAGTCTCATTTTGTTCTAAAAAAATCGCTGAGTTTTTTTTTTTTTTTTTTCTCTTCGTATTACAGAGTGAGAGGAAATAACCGTCACGAAGAAAGTTGGAAAAGCTGTTATGTTTTTAGCAATACATTTTAAGAGTTTCAGATCGTTCCACAACTTCTATTCGGTTACCAAATTGTGGCGGGTTTTAAAGGGACTTTTATTTTTTTTATGATAAATGTTATAGGAAATTTGATATTCAGGAAAAATTATATTGAGCAAAGTTGAGTCGAGGACTAGAACCTTCGATTTTTCAAGTGCCGGTCGACAGCTCTCCGTACTGAACTAACCGTGCATCTAAATTTCTATATACTCTCATGAATAAAATTGATAGAACCTAGGTCTTAGAGATCACCGGGTGTCCGTTTTGTAGAATGTCGAAAAAGTAAACAAACCGCACAATGTTGAGCTTTTCAAAACAAATGAATGAAATTTTTTGATTTTCCCTCATTTAAGGCTAGTCAGTATTTTTTTTTTTTCAGTTAAACTGAATTGTTTCGGAGACTTGGAAACAATCCACTGTAATTTTTACGAAGTACATTCAAGGAAATCATGTGCCCCCAAAATTTTAAGCCCCGACCTGGGTTTTGAATTTTGGGAATTTTAAAATTTGAACTCGGTGTTTTTTTATTTATTATTTTTTTTATTTAAGCTTATTTATTATTTTATTTAATTTGTATTTTTTATTTTCGGGAACCTGGCAAACCCTGATGTTTCAAAACCCCGATCGGGAATTTAAAACTTCAGGGTTATGATTTCGGTTTTTTTATCTTTAAATTAATTAAATTAAAATTAAAATTAATTAAATAAAATAATTTTATAACTTTAAATTTAATTTTGTGGTTTTGAAAATGAACAAAACTAGGCCTATGAATTATTGCAATTTTCAAATCCTCGAAGAAATCAGGGATTTGCAAATTTTTATTTTAATTTTTTTAAATTGATTAAAAAAAATAACATAAATCTTGAAAATCCACGAAAAATTCGGAAATCCAGAAAGTAAAGGAAAACAAGTTTCAAGATTAAAATTATTTTTCGATTATCGTGGATTTTCCAGTATTAAAGTTGTTTTTTTTTTTAATAATTTAAAAAAATTAAAATTAAAATTTGCAAATCCCCGATTTTTTTGTGGTTTTTAAAATTGCAATAATAGACAACAGACATGATGGCTAATTAGGGTGAATAATGAAAGTTCAAAGTTTTCTGGTCACCTAATGGCAATTTTTACTGAAGGAATTTCCTTAGAAATTAAGAAAAAAATATTATAAAGTCGTAAAAACTTTTTGTCACGTGACCCCACTCCAAAACGTTTCTCATTGGTGTGACGTCATTGTTCACTTTTAAGCGCGCGGTCATTTGAAAAACGAAACCACGAGTACACCTGCTCGTCGTCAAAGATTAATACGGATTTGTTCGTAAGACTACTCTTCTTGCTCCAATGGGCGTGCCACCAATAACTCACCTAGGAGCATACCTAAATAGTGAACTGTGACGTCATGGTCGTTTCGGCGCCAATTCAAACAGCCAAAATTTTTATTCTTTTTTATTCGGTAATTAAACATCGCATAACAGCAAAAATCACATTTACCATTTTTATATGCTAGGTCTATTTAAAAAATATGTTCAGTACAAAATGTGTCTGTTGTCTATTCATCCTTTCTCTTAATTTTCAAAACCACGAAATTTAAGTTAATTTAAAATTATTTAATTTAAAAGGAATAAATCGAAATCATAACCCTGACGTTTCGAGAGTGTTGAAATAGAGCCTTATTTTCGGGTTTTTGAAAATACCAAAAAATTACTTATAAAAGTATTTTTCAAATCCGCGAAGTTTCCGTAACGGGAAATTTTTATGGATTTTTTAAACATCAGAAACAAAGTTTGGCCTATATAGCCAATTATTATTTTTCCATTCTGAACATATAACCTAAAGATAACAAGGTGCATCCTGATCCAGGAACAATATACATGACCATCCACTCTATATATGGAAAATGAAATAACCGGTAAAAGTAGTTTGGTTGTTCGTTTAGTTTCTAAATTAGTAATAACTTATCTTTTTTTTTTTCTTTTTTTTCAACAATCTCTCGTTGATATCATCGCTTTCCTCGATGAGTTTTTCTTAGTTTTTGTGTCCTGGAACCAAAACGCAAAAAACAGTCAACAGTTCAGTATTTCCACTACGGCAATAAAATAGAAAAAATTTAATATGAAACAGTTAGCACGGAGCTAAAATCTGTTGCTTCCCCCACTCCCTTCCCTTCCTTTCACCTCAGAAAAAGTGTATTCATTTCAAAATCTTTTCGAATTAAATTCCGATCTCCTCTCATCCACGTTAAATATTTTTCAAGGAAAATATGATTTAGTCTCCTTTTAAAGATTTTAAAGGATTACATCGACGAACGTCGAATTTAAATCCACTTTCCTGATTAATTTCTCATTGAATGTAAACAAAATACAGTAAACTGAAGCGTAAGCCACGGGGCTTTTCTTAAATATAGGAGATCATAACTTCGGAAATCTCTTAAAATAACTCCCGATGAGTTAAAACCCTTCCCGGCAGATTCTATCCAAAGTACTCTTCTTAATTGTATCCCCAAGGCAAATATTCCATAAGTTTGTGTCACTGTCTTTGTCGAATTTAATTCGGTATATATAATTCCGAATGCATTTTATTCTAAATATGCCCCGGAACTATTTGGATATGATTTTAATATCAAGGGTTTATGTGTATATTCATTCTGCTAACGATCCCTAATAAAAAAAAAAAAAAAAAGGAAAACAATTCCTTTTTGTATTAATCGATGACGACAACAAATTGCCCCCTTTTTGCGTAACTTACCACCCCATGAATAATCCCCTTCAGAAATGAAAAAAAAAAAGAACTTTTAGTAAGCATAAATAAAAAAAGTTTATTTAAAACAATAAAAAACGCCTTGCCATTCCATTAATAGGAGGTCTATAATAAAAAAAAAAGATACTAAAAGAAAAGGAATCATAAACATTGAAACATACAAAAAAAAAAGTATATAAAGTATTTGAATATAAAAGGTTTACACAGGGAGTATCAACTAGCGATGACCGAAGACCATAAAATAGTATTCCGTAACGACACCATAATTTTCTTTTAGGCCTTTAAACGGAAAAAAAATCCGAAGAAAAATAAAAAAAGGAAAAAAAAAAAAAAAAAAAAAAAAAAAACAATTCCGACGCTCGTATAATTAAATAAAATGAGGAAGATTGCCATAAGAATGACAAAAACAGGATCATATTTCGAGCAGGAAAATGGGGTTCCGGGAGGATTGGGGGGATGGAAATATTTTGTTAGGTCATCCCCCTTTCGCGAAAACGACCGTTAACCAATTTTCCGAAGTTAGCCTTTTTCCACATGGTTTGAATGGCTCAGCAGTTTTCGGGAAGAAATGACATCGGTAGATTAGAAATTCGTAGGAAAAGGTTCTCTGACTCTTCCGGAGCAGTAAACAAAAGTAAAAACGATCTCCGGTGACGGTTATGATCTCGCATTTGGACCGCCCTTTTCCGGTCGGGCAGCCATCACCGTTGATGAGATCCAGAAATGTCACTTCACGTCTCAATTAGAAACAGGAAAATTGCTCCGTGAGGAGATTAAAATTTTTCTTGTCATGGCTCATCAACCCCGCGGTCGCCTTGATTGGGCTCTGCCAATTACTTTTCATTTTCTTTCTGATTTTCTTTTTACCCTTGATTTTTGATCCCTCCGATTAAAAAAGAGACCTTTTTAATCCGAATGTTGACCCGCAACGATGTCGAGCTTTTTGACTTTTTGAAATTCTATCAATTTGAGTAGGATTTATTTTTAGTCCATTGTCCCCTGCAGATTAATGCATTTTAAAATGAAAAGGGATCGTTAAAAGCTGAGCCGCTCCTGTCGTTTCGTTACGGGAAAGCGTTTTACCTTTTGATTCGTTTTTATCCCATACAATTACAATAAAATTTTACTCCCTCCCCCCCCCCCCTTTCCTCTTCCTATCCCCCCTTAAATCGTTCAAAGTACTTAGTTTCAATAAATAGGCTTATGTTGAGAGTTGCTAATCAAAACCGAAAACGAAAACATTTAATGGGTTGCATGCATATTTAGGGATGGATGCAAATTTAAACAATACAAACTTGATGCGCTTGACGTCCAATGTTATAAAATAAACAGAATATTTGCGTTGGTGGGCGACTCATCAGAAAGGCAGTTCGGTTGCGGTGAACAAACCGGATATGGTCAGCAGTGATAATGCGAACGAATAATTTGTAATTATCGTGAAATAGCTAACACCGCAGCGGTTATGAACTTAACGTAGAGGGAAATCGTTTCTACGGTTTATTATTGCTATTGGATTTGGATGATAATCAAAATTATTATCGGGGAAGAAAATTTAGGAGAATGTAGCTATCTGACGGAGGCGATTGTAATGAAATATAGCTGGATTAGTCCTCTTAAATTTATGCACGGAATAATTGCATTAGATATCTCGGGTTCATGACCGAAACCGGAGAGTATAAGGAAAATGGAAAAGAAAAAAAAAATCGGCTTGTATTATTATGGTCAGCATTTTTAATTTATTTCGGCAGCATTTTTTTTATAATTCTTGGCCAATATTTATTATGATTTTTGGTCAGTAAAATATTAATTTTTGGTCAGTATGTAATGCATTTTCGGACAGTATTTTAATTAATTTCAGGTCGTTAAAACTTTTTGAGACAATAAAAAAGTTTAAGACTTAATTTTTAAAAGTTATTGGTAAATGACTATTTTTAAAGGAAAAAAAGTATGACTAACTTAATTGGGGAAGCAGGGCCTTTTTGACCTTCTTTGGCCTCCCCCTCTTCCTTTTTTGCCGATTGGTTCAAATTTCGAGGCTGGCGATGCTTTTACTTACTTCAAACGTAAAGAAATACCAATGAGGTGCCTGAAGATGTAGATCTTAAGTAAGGGCAATTGCAGTTGCATTTGCCTAATAACCAATTGGTTTCCGGTAAATTCGTCACCCGCAATTCGTCCCTCGGAAAATTGGTCACCGCAAAATAATTTGTCACCGGAAAACCTGTCACCGAATATTCGTCATCAATTAATTAGTCACTATTATAAACTGGTCACTATGGAAAACTGGTCCCTGTTTTGACTGGTCACCATTTTATATTGGTCATTTTTTCACAAAATGTTTCAATACATATAAATTATAATATATCAGTTATAAATCAGGAAATATAAATAAGGAAATATATCAGTTTGAAATATGGATCCTGTGGTCTAAATCCGCCATTTTTTTTTCTTCTTCAAGGGAAAATTCATTTGCCTTCCTAGGATAAACAAGATAGTTTTCATTACGAATCAATGCTTAATTATTCAGAAAAATCAGAGAAAAAATTGTAAACAAAGTCTTCTGTAAAAGGTAACATTGTTTTGCCCTAGGCGGGAAAAGTCATTTTCTGCTCCGATCGCATGCGCGGAAAGTAGCTCTTTCTCTTTATGGGTAATGAAATATATTAATTTTAAAAATCCTGGTGACAAAAATTTTTTTAATGACGAATTTTAAACGGTGGCAAATTGTTTAAATGACCAATATCACCAGTGACAAATTGTTTAAATGACCAGTACCGCCAGTGACAAATTTGATTTAGTGACGAATGTAGCATGGTAACCAATACACCTGGTGACTAATTTTCGGTGACCAGAAAGTCTGGTGACGGGTTTCATGGTGACCAATTTACCTAAACCCTAACCAATTATACTTCTGTATATCGCAATCCCTACTGGGTATCTGCCTTTTTTGTATTTAGAATTGTTCCATCAGGAAGATGGTGAAATGGGGTCGTCCATGTATTACGTAACGCCTGAAGGGGGGGTGGGGGTCGAAGGGGGTGTTACGCATTGTTACGGGGGGGTAGGGGGGAGCTGGGTCATGTGTTACGTAATTTTAATATAAAAATTATTTCAGTTTTATTTCACTCTTTTAAAAAATTTTTTCCCGGTTATTCTTCCAAATAAAAAAATAAAAAATTTTTTTAACTCGTAAAATCTGATTAAAATTGATTTAGAAACTGAAATTTTTTTGACTTCTAAAAACGAAATTAAAATATTTTTCAAAGGGGGGGGGGGTTAGAACCCTTGTTACGTAATAACGAAGGGGGGGTTACAGGTTGCGTTACGGGTGTGTTACAAGGGGGGGAGGGGGGGTCAAAAAGTGGCCAATTTTGCGTTACGTAATACATGGACGACCCCAATGTAGAGACGTTAAGAATTTGAATTTGAATTTCCGCCTTTTTTTTCGACACCCTAATGACCACTTCCTGAATTAATATTTTTACTAATATTTACTTTTTTTATTTTCAGGTAAGATTTTTTTCATCAATTTTCCGTCGAGTTAACACCCTTGCATGTAAGTAAGCTTATAAAAAAGTTTTGAATTTCATCAATGGATCTTGGACGGATATTATTTACTGTATCAATAATCAATGAGTTGCTTAAATGTCCGAGAGTACGGAAGCCCTGAAAGTTCAAAACTATTTGCCAGTTGTGTCGTTGTTTGTTCCGGAGCAAACAATTTTAACTCCGTAACTAATTACGGAACTGACCGGCTAATTGCTTGTTTTGGACCTAACAATTTTATCCCTATCGATTCCGGAACAAGCGGTACTTGTTCAAGAACTAGCAGTGCTTGTTCCGGAAGAAGCACTGTCAGTTACGGAACTAACAGCGTTAAAGTGGTCTGTTCTGGAACAAACAGTGTCAATTCCGGAACTGACAGCGACACAACTGGCAAATAGTTTTGATCCTTTAGGGCTTCCGTACGAGAGAGATGGAGGGAAGTTAAGTTATAAATCTTCGTAAGATATTAAGGACCTCGTTAAGGACTCAATCAAATTTTGAAAAGTAACTTATGATTTTATTAATTTGCAACTCAAATGTAGGCGGTTGAAAATAGACTATGATAAGGGCATACCTTTCTTCTACCGGGGTTTGCCCAGTCCGTGCTTGATAAAAAGGCGATGGAATTTCTTGTGAGTTAATAAAGTCGCTATTTGTGATCCCTGTCGGAGGATCGGGTAGGCAAGAGGAAAGTTCAATTAGTTTGCACCCGATTGTATTTTTAATTCATTAATAATGAGAAATACTTTAAGTAAACGCTCTTTCTTCCAATTCTAAGGCCATTATAGTTTGTCTCAGGTTCACTTGTCAGGGATCGGTCATTTAAACCAGCGTTTATTCATAGGCGAAACCTGACAACTGAAACTGAGACAGACTATAGCTTGAAAAGGTGGAAGGCACTGCTCCTTTAAGCTTCCTATACCCCTTTCTTAGGAATAGTCTCCATGCTACTGTGCTACTTCGAAGAACGCCGATATTTCGAAGCGAAGATATCCAATTTCTCGTTCGCGGCTTTTCCTTTTAAAGCGTTCCTGATTACAGATCGAAGTTATTTCCCTTAACATTTTGCCCTCCCTCCCTCCTTCCCTGTCCCCTTTTAATTTGCCGTCAAATCATAAACCGTCAGTTGCTTCACTGATTGGAATGACTTGTTCAAGGGATAGTATGCATACGTTAATAATATTAGGAACTCGGGCTCACATTGAGGTTTTAATGAGTACGGAAAGGGATTGCTAAAGCTAGAGACGAGAAGCAGTATAAGCAGATTTATAGTTGAGTAATTAACAAACACAAACCAGAAGTACATTTCCAGGGAAAAGGGGTTTTCGATCGGTCGAACAAAACTTAATGCTTTCCTCCTCGCTAACTCCCCCTCCCCTCTCCTTCCCTCTTAGTCATTCGGATGATCGGATTCACATTATCGAGATCATATTCGTAATGCATAAAACATCCTTGTATAATTGTAAAACATGCGATTAAAAAAAAAAGTCGTACATGGGAAAAAAAAGGGATCGGGATTAATACGAAAAATATTAATACGATTTTAAAAACGTTTAAATATTTCAAGATCGGTAAGCAAACAAGATATTTTGGCAGCTGGACAAAGAAATGGCGGGAATCCCGGTTGTCAAATATATTAATAACAACTAACTAGTGGTGACGTTTACATCTTTATCATCCAATATCCCGCGTGCATCCCAGCATATGTCACACTTAAAAAAAAAAAAAAAAAAAAGTAACACCGAATGAGCTCTTTAATAAATTTTTTGAAGTTTTTGTTTATTTTGAAATTGGAAGGCGCGGATTTCTGGCGGCTTGTCGATTTATATCACTGGGAGCGCGTAACTCCCATATTCCCGACTGTTCTCTTTTTTTTTTTCGACACGAAAAACCTACTTAAAAATTAAATTAAGAATAGTTTAAACGCCTCATGTTCGATTAAGGAGTTGGAAAGATAAATAACGAAAGCTGAAAGATTTATTTGGGGCCGAAAAAATCGAGGAATCATGTTGGAATCTCTTTCTGGATTTTAAGTTACATTGGTATTAATTTCGATTTTTATTATTAAATCTTTGTTTATAACTTTAAAAAAAAAAAAAATTAATTAGCTTCGGAGTCGCATAAATTATCGTATTCAACCCGTGAAAGCATTTCATAATAAGGAAAATGGTTTTCACAAAGGAATAAGGAGAAAGTGATTTATTCAAACTGGGCGTTGAAGTGATAAAAGTTAAAAAAAAGTTCATTTTTAACGGTAGAGATATCGAAAAGGGGGCGAATCAAAAAAAAAGTGAAATTTTAAAAGTCCTGCCGCTACAAATAAACATTTGTAAAATTTTTTTCGCTCAATTAAAACTCAAACAACCCCACATGACGCTAAAAGGAGACTAACATTAATACTACAATTAAAGGAAATCGTCCTCCTTTTTCAAAAAAAAAAAAAAAACAATCCCCATCATTAAAGTCGAAAAGCTTGTCTTGGCTAAATGGTGAACTAGTCCGAAAGGGAACAAAAAGACAAGGATAGATTCAACAGTGAGAAAGGAATGCTTTCTTTCCACCTCATTTCGTCCACTGCTGACTGAGTGAGTGGTCTCTTGGATCACTTTGACATCTTGTCTTCCTGAATGTCATTCCTGACGTTTTAACTGATGACTTACTTTTTGTCGCTATTTAACTTGGACTTTTTTTCCGGAGAGTAATGACTTGAAATCGAAGTGTTTAAAAAAAGGAAGAAGAAGAAGAAAAAAGGAGAACTTTTTTTTTTTTATTGCTTTCTCAAGGAAATGTTCTTGTCGTACAAACTGATGGCGTCCATGAGGTTTATCGGCTAACACTTAAAAAGGACAAGAGGAAAGTTCAATTTTCATCGGGGATAGGGTCAGCATGGTTCAATTTGTCACAACAAACTATTCCCATGAATCGTTTGCCAATTGTCGCTGACTCAGCTGTTTATTTGATGACTTACTATCCTTCATTCGGTCGCTTCACGATTTTTCTTCGAACGATTTCACCGGAACGGTATATTTCGTGTAATCAATTTTTTTTCCTTTTTTTTTTTATAAATTTTTTTTATTTTTATTTTTTTTTTTTTTCCAGAAAGCGCGTGCCCCTTCCGAGTTGGAAACCTTTTATTGCGGGAGAGTGATTTACAGATATCCGGGTTAGGTTTTAAATATTAAATAACTTACCCATGAATTGATAGGAAACAGTGCAATAAAAAACACATTGACGGCACAAAAGAATAAATATTCCGGATCAACCCCAACTACACATAAGACCATTTTATTTTTTATGGCAGAAAACCATTAGTATTGAAATCGGCACGAAATTAAATAACGATTTGCTTCAAAGCACGGTGGCGGGAGTATAAAAAACCCTCAAACATTGAGAGCTCTATAAATATTTGTCTCCCTAGAAGCCATGTCAAACTTAACTTGCCTCTTTTTGTATGAATTTTTTTTCCCTCTTATATCGTGAAATGCTAATATGTGATAGAAGCCGGTAATTACCGATATATGAGTGTGTGCCTCAGTTTAGTTACCTTTAATTCCTACCGAAACCCTAAAGAGTCAAAACTATTTTTTTTTTTTTTTTTTTTTTTGGCTTGTCGACATTATTGGTCATACAGCCTTTTTTAATCGATTTTTTATTGTTTTATTCAGACTTTCAATTATTTTCTTATTTAGACTTTTCACTTACTTCAGAGTTTGTTTTGACATTGCGGTCGGAAACAGCTAGTTTAATTGACTTTTCTCTGTCAGATTGTCAACTTTTTTCGTCGGAAACTCAGTTTTTATAGGAACTACTTTTACAGTGATGTTAGGATGACTGTATTAGTAGTTTCTGTAGTCCCTGCTGGGGGGACTGCAGGGTGGTGGTCACCCATCCACTAACTGGTCGTGTTTAATGCTGCTTAACTTCATTGATCACGATGCCGCTAGACAGAACGAGTCACCACTCCGACCCCATAGTCAAAACTATTTGCTAGTTATCAGGCTAGTTGTGTCGTTGTTTGTTCCGGAATTGACAATTTTAACGCTGTTAAACTGACAGTGCTTGTTCCGAAACTAACAGTTTCATCCCTGTTAGTTCCGGGACTGACAGCGCTGAATTAAAAATGGCTAGTTCTGGAACTGGCAATTTATTTTTCTGTCAATTCCGGAACTAGCTATTTATTTTTCAGCCAGTTCCGGAACCAGAAATTTTTTTCTGCCAGTTCCGGAACTAGAAATTTTTTTCTTCCAGTTCCGGAACTAGAAATTTTTTTCTGCCAGTTCTGGAACTAGAAATTTTTTCTGCCAGTTCCGGAACTAGAAATTTTTCTGCCAGTTCCGGAACTAGAAATTTTTTCTGTCAGTTCCGGAACTGGCAGCGCAACTTGAGTATTGTTCACTGCGAGTTTCAGAACTGGCAGGGTTTAAATATAACCATGCCAGTTCGGAACTGACAGAAAAATAAATTGCCAGTTTCGGAACTGACAGAAAAAGAAATTGCCAGTTTCAAAGCTGTCAGGAAAAACTTTCTATTTCTGGAACTGGCAGAAAATAAAATTACTAGTTCCGGAACAAGCACACTGTCAATTCCGAAACAAGCACTGCCAGTTCCGGAACTAACAGCGTTATAATTGTCAGTTCCGGAACAAGCACTGTCGTTTCCGGTACTGACAGTGTTAAAATTGTTAGTTCCGGAAGAAACAACGACTCAACTGGCAAATAGTTTTGACCCTTCAAGGCTTCCGTAAATTCCAGGCTTTGGCTAATAGGCTGGCTTTAATAATTTTATTCCATAAGAATGGGACCATGGTGATTTGGCGTGAGTGAATTTGCACTCTAATTTGTAATTTTGTTTTTTATTTGTGCGTTGGCCCCCCTTTTTTTTCAGCCCTGGCCTCAGTGGATAAAGCCTGAAAAGATGTTTTGTACTACAGCCGATTCAACGACCAAGTCCAAAAAACTTAACACAAATCCTTTTTTGGATTGGAAAAAATCAGTCTTAACGGATTTTCTAAGTGTAGGCCTATTTTAAAAATCCTTGACCTTGCAGAAGGTGCAGCTACAATTTTTGCCGATTTTCACTTGTTACTTTTCCTAAAAGACGTTCACAAATTTTTAGTATGAAATAAGCCAAAAATCGGAGTTATTCATATGAATTTTCAGAGATAAATTTTCACTCAGATGAATTTTCCATCTTTTACGAAAATGGATCTCGCTTTGCTTTCCATATCAATATTTTTAACTCGAGGTTTAGCCTCCTTGTTTGCTCCTCCCGATTTCATCAAAGAATTCTCTTCTGAGGAATATTTTGAATATTTTTTCTGCTTGAACGAAACCATCTTTCCGCTAAGTATAAAACCGCAATAAACAAAGTCGGAGAATCCCGCTTTTAAAAAATTTTCCTCGGTACCAAAAACTGAGATCCCTTATTTGCAAAGAGGAAACATTTCTTAGCATATCAATCGAATTGAACCTCTCCTCCCCCTTTTTAAGATTGAAGTAAAGTAAAAAGCGAGAGGAGGATGAGACGAAAAACGTGTAAACAGTTTCGTTTTTAAGTAAGACGCAGAAAAAAAAAAAGGCCCAGACAAGGGAAACGGAAGAGACAACTGAATTGATAAATTTTATTTTTCGTGTTTTCGAAAGAATATATCTCGTGAAAGGTCTTTGGGTGTCACATGAAGCAGAAAAGAACCCACAATGAAAATACAAATTTTTCTATCTTCAGAATTTCCGCCTGACGTCAAGTCTCGACTGAGATTTCCCCTGAGGCTTCACTCAACTCCCGACTTGTTTTTACCTTAAACTTTTTTTTTTTCTTCTCTTTTTATGTGTAATGCGGAAAAGATTGCATAGTACATATTTAGGAATCGCATAGTATAAAATTGAAAAATGCAGGGAATGGAAATAAAATTGCCTTATTTTGTAATTTTTTTTTTTTTTCATTTTCCGAAAAAAAGAAAAATAAATAAATAAAATTTTGTGCAATCAATCTGAAGAAAAATGCGTCGTAGGAAAGTCGAAGGGAAAAAAAAATCCTAAAGGGATGATAGAAAACCGGTAATCGACTTTTCTTGATATTTTTATACAATTTTTTTTTTCCTCTGCATCTGAAGTTTTCAAAGACAAGCGGAACGAGGGAAAAAAATCTGGATACTTTTTCCCCGCAGAGGAAAAAAAAAAAAAAAATTACCTGTCGAACAAAAACTCAGCTGTCCGACATTCCGAAAATTAAAGCGTAGAATCCTTTTTTAAAAAAAAAAAACGCCTCCTACACCTACATTAATTAAGGGAGGGGATAATTGAAAGCCTTTTTTTTTTATCGCGTTCGTCTCAAAAGAACCACCGACATATCGTGTCACTTTTTTTTTTTTTTTTTTTTTTGTTTGTGACTCACTGAACTGTTGAAATATAGTAAAGTGACTAAAAGCTTTTTCACTTTTTCAATTTTATTTCTGAAAAAATAAAATAAAAAACTCGATAAATCTGTTTTGTGTAAGGCCTAACAGGAACTGAATATCAGACAGGGGATGATTTTTTTTTTTTTTTATTCCATACAAACTCTCCCCCCCTTGACTTTAAACTTATGCTTTGAACAGAGAGACGACATAGAGAGAAATCGATTGGGAAGAATTCGCGATAGCAATGTGAAGGGTTATGTGAAATGTCAAACTGAATCCCTGTGAGCTTTTGACGATTGATGTCAATAGTGAAACGGCTATCAGATGGGTTTGTTTGACATCGTCGTCGTCGGGTTTCGATGGCGAGGTTGAAATTTCATTTTGTTAGGTTTTTTTTTTTTTTTTTTTTTTATCTAATACTAGGCCCTCGGTCTTCTTTTAACAAACCCATCCACCCGATTTACAAACATCCTTTGAAATCGTTCAATGAGCTCTTTTTTTTTTAAAAAAAAGAAGAAAAATCCGGAAATAAAAAGAACTTGTCATTAAACGCATCAGAAAACAACCTCAAAAAGAAGAGAAAAAGAAATAAATAAAAAAAAATATATCTTATAGAATGAAGAGATTAAGCGAGATCCGGAAAAATTATTCTCCCGACCACTCGAAAAAAAAAAAAAAAAAAAAAAAAAAAAACCCTTAATGATTTGACTTTGGTTTTGAAGAAAACGAGCTAACGATGAAAATTGTTAAAAGAAACTAACTAGATAATTCATAAACGCCGCCTTATTCATGTCGTATATACTACTTCACTAACTCTTATTGAATAATGAGGACGTGTTCCGGATATTTCCTTCTTTTTTTCTTTTTAAATGCAGGTGATTTTTTTCACGAGCTTCTTGAATGCGTCAGTGGCGTTGGGGTTCTTCAGAAAAAAATATCTACGTTCCTCTTCGCTTCTACTGTACCCTCGTAATGTGATCATTACTTAGTAGTTCACATTGCTGCTATATTGAGCTCGGAGAAGATTTTAGAGCTGTTGAATTTTCTTGTTGCATTTTGTTCGGTGCTGTTGCATTCGACCACCTAAACTTTGCTTGGTTGTCTGAATAACGGGAGACGGAACTTGAGGTTGGGGGTTATGGTGTTTAATAGATGGTTGATGATGTAGTACGTAACTTGGCTTGGAAGTTGTGGTGATGAAATACCATTGGAGTCACCAGTTTGGGCACGTCAAAACTTGACCAAGTACATTAAAATGTTAAAAGAAAGAGCTTCCTTTTTAACATATTAAACTCACCATTAAAGCATGGGTTTGGTTAAGTTTTGCTTGGGCATTTATGGTTGTTGATGTGCTGAGAAGAATGGATGATTTAACTCCGAAAAATTTTATTCTGAATTCCGATTATTTTTATTCGGAACGCCGAATTCCGAATTCGGATATAATTCCGATTAATGAGGATTTTTACGGCAAACTAAATCCGCTAGGGAGGCTCTGGCTGCTATCATGGTAAAATGGCGGCCGGCTTCGGTTCCTCCGTTCAGGAGGTTTAGGAATTTCAAGGCATTCTTTAAATCCACAAATAAAATATTTTTCAAATGGATACCTGTGATTCCTCTCAAATCAACATTCAAAAAAATGATGCAACATAACCTCAGATACTCACCAACGAGATTTTATTTTGATATCATTTTTACGGCAAACTAAATCCGCTAGGGAGGCTCTGGCTGCTATCATGGTAAAATGGCGGCCGGCTTCGGATTGCTTAATAAATGACATTAATATGAGAAGGGAATGTTTATTGACCAATCCGAAGCCGGCCGCCATTTTACCATGATAGCAGCGAGAGCCCCCATAGCGGATTTAGTTTGCCGTAAAAATCCTCATTATAAAAATAAAGTTTCGCCTAGTGTTACTTTTAAATTTATGTATTTACTTGTTTATTCATTTATTCCGTTCCCCGGAATAACTCCGAAAATTTTTATTACGATTTCCGAATCCCGACTAAAATTAATTCCGACAACCGATTTACGAATTACGACTCCAGAAATTAATTTATTCCGAAAATACATTTTTTTGTTATTTTTAATACTTATTAAAGCGCGAATTACCTGATTATGTTTTATTATATTTATTCCGCGGAATAATGAGAATTTAAACAATTTTTTAGACTGGACGAGGAACATTATCAGTCATTATGCAATCGATGCAATCGAATGGATTACGATGGACATCTGCAGCGATTACAAGTCGTCTTGCCGACTCGGATCAAGAATTATCAGTAAAAAAACGATGCGTTTAACACATTTTAAAAACGATTTAAAAGACAACAACAACAACAAAATCCTCATTTCCCTACCGCCATCTTGAAAGAACCACCTGTTCGTCCTGTTGCATTTGCAACCTTGCCAATTTCGCCAGTACAGGTTGCGACGGTCGCAGCCATTGTGATTATGTTAACCTAATTAATTCTCCCAAATACGTTTATAAACTTCAAAAGATGTAATTAATAAACGCTGCCTGTTATTCATTGATTTCGAGGCAAATAAATATTAAAAATAACAAAAAAAAATATTATATTTTCGGAATAAATTAATTTCGGGAGTCGGAATTCGTAAATCGGCTGTAGGAATTAATTTTAGTCGGAATTCGGAAATCGTATTAAACATTTTCTGAGTTATTTCGTGGAGCGTATTTTTTATATCAATATCAGTTATTTATTGAAGCAGATACAATTCTTTTTAACTGAATGGAAGTATGATATTTCGGATTTTGGCAGTTTGCTTCTATTTTTAGCTAATAATGCAAGAAAACATTCAGTTTGGAAATCGACATATTCCCATATCGCTTAGATTGCTGAGTAAGAGTTAATTAAATAATCACAGATCAGTTACAAAGAAATCACAGATATGTTGACGCTTGTGACAAGAATCATGTGAAAAACTATAACGGGGGTCGAGAATTCTTGAAAATGGGAAAACTCCATTCCCCGGAAGCGGGAATATTTAAAAAAATTGCTCCCAGAAAATGTTTCCGGGAAAAAATTGATTCCCGGGAGCAATATCTCTTTTAAAGGCTTCCGACGGTACTGCCGTCGCATGTTACTCACACATAAGGTTTTGTTTTTGAAATTATATTTTCAAGGCGTAGAGTTATTGCCATCTGGAAATTTCTCTTCCGATATTATTCGTATTCCGGGAAACTTTGAAAAAATGACGCAAGGCACGTATATCATTTTGAAAAAATCAATTAATGTTGAAGCACCGCACCCGATATAAGTAGATCGTTTTTTTTTTTTTTTTTTTTTTTAAACTCGAATCGCATTTTATTGCAACTAAATCATTTTTGTTTTCAACCCATTCCCCCCCGATTAGCAAGGGCTTTTATATTATTGCCTAAGCCGATTTTCGCGGGTGATTCATTAAAAATATCCATTCAGCGGGGGATTTAGCGAAAACCGCTGAAGTCCGCCATTAAGATTTTGTTGTTTGTTTTTGTTCTTTGTTCGGACTCCTCGCAGCTGGTCAAGAAGAAAATATTTAAACGTCTGTGGAAGATAAGACTAAGGCGAAGGGGTAAAAAAATAAAATCAATGCAAGCGTGGCCACCCTGGGCTATTGTGCAAAAAAAAAAAATCTTTACGCACTTCAATAATTTGACAAATAGGGTAAATAAACTTGTCATGGAAAACATTTGAACAAATATAAGGCCACCCTCGACTTGTTGAAAAGTCCCTTACTTTTTTTTTTTTTTTTTTTCTTGTCCCAAGTCCTTTTTTTTTTCCTAATGCATCTTGTTCACCGCGTCTCACCCTCTCTCCCCTGAATGCTAAACGTATTATGCAAATGTTTTTCTTGTTCATTTTTTGTCGATTTGAATCATTTCTCCCCTGTTTACATGGATATCTTTCCAATGTTTTATTGACTTTTAGCATTTAGGGTCCATAAAAATGTCCGGGCAAAGAGAAATAAATGTATAATATCAGGAAAGAGACATTAGCTACAGTTTCAAGTTGTCCATTTCCTTCCGATAACGACTCGGGTCGTACTTGAAGAACTGTGAAACTGTCCCCCGGAAAGTTCCTGCTCTTTTCTCTTACTTACTTTTTTTTTTTTTTTTTTTTTTATCTCCAGGGTTTTCCCTCCCTGAGGAAACCGCTAAGAACCCTGACCTCATTGTTGTTCGGTGGTCATTCCGATCGATGAAAGGATAAGGAGCTGTTAGCCACCGAGGGAGCAGTTTTAGTTCTGAGACCCACTTTTAACCCCTATGAATTTCGTAATGACCCTTGTTGAATTTTATACATATTGTTCTGATCGGTACACATTTTTTTTTTTTTTTTTGCCTTTTTTTTATATGTGTAACACACTTTTCGGTTTTGTAAATAAAAACATAAGTGGGTTGAGGTTAAAACCTTGCGGCGTAAATAAATGCAGCTTTTATCTCCTCTTCTTCTCTGAAGGTAAGCCAAATTGATTTAAGGGATAGTTGGTTCGGGATAGGGGTTTGAGTGAAATTCAAAGGTAATTAAAAATGAGGGGTGAAAGGAAGAAATTGCTTGATTAGCTTCGAAAAAGAGCCTTCCTTTATCTGGAGATAATTTCCCACGGATTTAAAACTCTGCATGAAGCCATTTTTGATGGTGCACAATGAAGTGACGTGTCATTTTTTCAATGTTTATATTGAATGACAATGAACGGCTACAATTGTGAAAATAGACCAGTAGTCATTGTCATTGGGATATACATTGATATAGTAGTGGGGACTCAAGCCTTTGAGTGTCCATTACTCTGGACCAAAGATTCGGTTGATGATTTTCGTCGAAAGTAACTGCAATATCTCCCATTTTCACTGGTTGATTTTCCTTATTCGCCATTTCGATTTATAGCAAGTCGTACTCCTGTACTTCTCACGCACCGCTCCCAAATCATCACTCAATCTCTGAGCTGTGCCACAATAATTTTTTCAATCACAGGGTTGCCAAAATTACTGTTCGTCATTTTGGTCTGACACCCTGGTCATTTGCTATTGACTTGAGATTTAAAGTTAGCTGGAAGTCCATCCTAGATCAACTAAAATTCCGTGCGTCGGAGGTAAGTAGCTCCCTATTTAAATCTGAAGCAAATACGTTAGTTGACCTCCGGGGCACGGAATCAATTTGCCTGAAATCCATGAGCTTTAAATTCTGTCGTGGTAATTGGCCCGCACGATATAGTTCACATAGTTTTGAACACACAAAAAATGTATGCAGATAATTTTTAAACATGTACTGACCGAGTCTTGACAATGCTTCCAATTTAGTAACAGCGAACGTTTATTCCTTACGTAGTTATTATAAATCTGTGGGTGCTTTCAGGATCTCGAAGGTTTATGACTTTTTTTTTGAATCTCGAATGTTTCGGGTCTGCTCGGGACTCGTTTTATCGATGTATGTGTTGTATCTTTTTTACGGAAGCCCTGAAAGGTCACGCAATTTGTTTATTGTTCACTTTTTAGTTCCGGAACTGGCAGTGAACTAAACTAGTCGCGCTGTCAGTTCCGGATGTAATAATTTTGTATTACATCCGTATTGTATGTGTCGCTGTACGGCGTAGAGTGACACATCCAACTCGGTAGATACCCGCTTTTCGGGAAAGGCGGGATTTTCATTTTCTCTTCGGTTTAAATGAGTTTGAGTTGAATCTGTTTTAAGTTGAGTTTCAGTCTTGGAAGTTTACATTACAAAAGTTTCCTATCTTTCCTAATCCTCAACCCTTTTTTTCTCGTGTATTTCAGCCCTGCACAAATCAGTTGTTACAAGAAATACGTTAAATCAGGAGAATGGTCCAGGGTAGGATTTGACGCGACGGGGGGGCGTCGTACGAAAAGTAAAAAGAGCGCAGAGTGCGTTTAAAACGAAGATAATTCACTTTTACGAATTATGGGCAGCAATTCACTTTTCCTCTTCATTCGCCAGCCTGAGAATGAAGAGGAAATCCCCTCTTCATTCTTAGATTGGCGACCATGTTGGCGACCATGTCTCATGTCTTAAGACGTGAAAAAAATTCATGACTCTTTTCAATAGTATTGTCACAGTTTTCTTGCTATCTTTATTGTTAAAGAGTAAATTATACTCCCTAATAAATGTATATAGGAGCTGTACGAGTATTAAGTAAGCACGAATTTAACCTTTTTTCACCCCCTCCCTAAGTATTACTTAAGACTTTCTACCCCCCTCCCCTCCCCTTTTTTTTAAGTACTGTGTAAATAAAAATTTTATACTATAAAAAATGAGATAGGTGAACCGATCAAAGTGCTTTATCGACGAATAATTTAAATCACGGGTCATCATTTGCGATGCGACGTTTGAAACCTGTAATGCAAAATTTGTTATATAGTTTGTTATACATTTGCTTTGAATGTTTCAAATAGCTCAATGTTTTTATGATTAATTTACTATCAGGAAATGAGTTTGGATTGTGGATTCTTTAAAAGGTTCGAAGAAGGAAAGTCACATTGAAGACAACCCCTGTAAATGGGAAGAAAATAAATTATTTAACAAAGCATCATGAACTTGGTCCGTTCACATTTGATGGTTTCTCTGAATCTCTATATCTGTTATACTAATAAAACAATGGCCACAATCATTTAACGTGACATGATAATGCAACGAGAAATTTAAACATCACACTGCTAGTTTTTACTTCATAACTGTACACCCAAAAAAATGCTGCTTTGGATCTAAGCAAAAATGCTTTGCGACAAGGCATTTTTGCACACTGTTAAAAAAAAAGGAGTAAAATCTACTCTTAAAGAACACATATCGGACCCGCTACTTTTTTAGAGTAAAAAAGCCTTTTTTCATTGATACACTACTCTTTTTCAGGAGTAAAATTTATTTTGGAGAAAGTAATGCTTGTATTACTTTCTCCGAAATAAATTTTACTCCTGAGAAAGAGTAGTGTATCAATGAAAAAAGGCTTTTTTACTCTAAAAAAGTAGCGGGTCCGATATGTGTTCTTTAAGAGTAGATTTTACTCCTTTTTTTTTAACAGTGCATAACTTTTTTTTTTTTTTTTTTTTTTTTTAACCCTGATATTGTACCTTTATCCTCCAACAAAATTGCTGGGTCAAAAATGATGACGGAGTACGCGACTCTAATTTCATGAGCGTCCAGGATTCGCAAAAAGACGCCCTTGTCGATATCATACTGAGAATGGAGGAACAGTGCGAAAGTGGCCTTCACTTTACAATCTTGTGCCTTGTTAAAACATCGCAAATTCGACCCATGCTCGTAAAGATCGACAGTTTTTGGAGTGATTCTACCGTTGGCGGCTGCGAGTTTCAACGCGAGGTCATGTTCGGTGAATCTCGCTGAATCCCTCAAATCAATCGCCGGGGCGCAAACGTGAATGTGGTAGCGTCCAGCCACTGCATGTTTGAGGTAGTTACATCCGACA
The DNA here is from genome assembly GCA_037577465.1 of Liposcelis bostrychophila. Lineage (NCBI taxonomy): Eukaryota > Metazoa > Arthropoda > Insecta > Psocodea > Liposcelididae > Liposcelis > Liposcelis bostrychophila. The sequence continues at coordinate 14,331,473 of CM075210.1, forward strand.
CCTACTGCGAAGAATTCCTCCCCGTAAAGACCCTTCAACTTAGGCTTGTACTGCATGTACTCTAAGCATTGTTCAAGGGCACAAATTCGCGCGGCTGCAGCCATCGGGGGTTGATGCTTTACAGACTGCAGACAATTTATGTGAAGCCACGGGAAATCTGAACACAAGGTGTTTATCTCGTCGGCAGTAAGATGATACTTAATATTGACGCGTTTCTTGTTGGTGTCGCGAGATACGTTAAGCAAGATAGATCGTGCCAAGCTCTCAGCCACGGATGTATCGTTGGGCAATACCCTTTGTGCCGCTTGAGTTTTAGCGGTTTCAATAGGTAATCCGGTAGCTTCGAGCAATTTGTAATATGCGTTGACATTGTTGGCGTATTTTATACATTCGTCTTGATAGGGCACATTGACAGCACCTACTCTGTCATTAGAAAAAAGGTATCTTACAATTAAATCACTAAATAATACTACTGAATTAATATCTACATGAAAAAGAAAAGGTCCGACTGGGACCAAGTCGAAAACATAAATGTCTTTATCAACTATAGAAATAAGATGTAAGAGAATAGAACGTAATTTGGGGAAAGCCCCGAATCTACGCGCGATCCTTCGAATAGAACGATCGCTGAAACCTAGTGCGCGGTACCATTCCGTATAACAATAACCATTACCAGAATCCATTGCGAAAAGCCGTCTTCTATCAGATGTCGAAAAACGCATTATCAAAATTTTATTCCCGGAAAGCCTAGCACCTGGACGCTCGCACGTCCATAAGTACCCCTCGCAGGGTAAAACAATTCTGATTTTTTTAGGTCTACGCAGTAAAAATGTTTTGTGTCAAGACTCGTGAGTGCTTTGCAGCAATACATAATGCCGTCGAGTCGAGCGATGTTGCTTTGCGGCAAAGAATATTTGCTTTGTCGCTAAGCAACATCGCTTGCATTGCGAACGAGGCATATTCATTTTTTTGGATGTAGAGAAAAAAATCGCTAACAAAAGAATATTTTTAAAAAATGACTAAGAACGTTAGTTGCATTGACCAGCAAAATTTAAATTTTAACCCAAGAAAATAACATAATTTTATTAAGAACATTTTTGAAAATTGTGTACGTGCATATATGAAAACCTCCCACTTATACATTCCGGATAGTATGTTTTGTTTTTTAAACCTTTTGTAAACAAATAAGTTTTCGAATCACAACAAACTATCCGGATTTTACAAGTGCGAGGTTTTCATATGCACGTACACTATATCTCATTAACATTTCGTAATCGATGAAATCTAGTTTCTTCCTTTGATGAAATCTAGTTTCTTCCTTTTTTTTAGAACAAAAAGTCGCACCAAAATGAATCACAGTGTTTCAAAATGAATCACTGTACGTTTCAATCAAACATTTTTGCCAATTGGAAAAGCCTATTTCTGTAGTCCCGCGTCATTAAAAGGAGCATTAAAAATGCTGATAACATTTCTTTATTTTAACCATTCTTCTTAATTGCCAAAAAAAAAAAAAAAGCTTCAATTTTTTCTTAAATTTTATAAAATAAAATAAAATTAATATAAATTAAAACAAAACACGCGATTTTTCATTTTCAATAACATACAAATTTCCCGTCGCCATGCACGTACACAATTTTGAAGTTAAACTTAAAAATTTTTAAGAAAAAAAATTAAAACTTTTTTAGAAAAAAATTTTTAAGTTTACAAACTGAAAAAACAAAATAATTATTAAAATCAAGCGTTTTTTTCCAAGGACTTATTAACCAATCTTCTAACTTTTCAATTCAAACAATTGGGTGGTACATTTTACTCCTAAAATTTACTTCTAGATTATCTATATCAATTTCGCTCTTAGACATCCAGTCTGCATCCTGATGATCCTCGTTCCAAATGCACAAGAGTTCTATAACTAGATACTACCAATCACAAACCGACATTCTCCTGATCGGAGGCAAACAGAAGATTATGCGCGAAAATGATTCAAAATTTTTTTTCGGAATTTTCTCATATTTTTGTTATATAAAAAAATTAAAAAATTAAGGGCTTGTCCACTGGGTTTTGTGTCACATGGGTAACGGGCTTTGCAAGCTAAATATTAAACCAGTTACCCATGTGACACAAAACCCAGTGGACAAGCCCTTAACTTTAAAAAATTTTGAATTCTGGATAATTTTATAGATATTTTTCAAACGAAATAAAAAAAATCCAGGAAATATCCTATTTCTGAAAAAAATGATACATTTATTCTCCCCACAACAAAAGCTATCAAAATAGTTCTTTGACGTGTCGATATAAAAAGAAAAGATTGCGAATAAAGGATCTTTCTTTATAATGGGCTAGGCTAATTAATTTCAACAATTGCGCTCATGGCACCGGTAGTATGTCTAATAACAAGCAGCGGATTAACTAATAAGGATTTTAAAAGTTTTTACAAATTTACAGTTTTTTCGAATTCTGTTTGTCTCTTTCCGTGGCAATGACCACTATCGGGCACTATTGTTACTATTGCAGACCGTATTATACGATTTGAAAAGCCTTTTCATGGTTGCTGATGTTGACGGGACAACGGACTAGAATAAGACTTAACAAAAAGCATTTTCGCAGAGCCTGAAATCCTGTCTGTGTACACGCATCACACACAAACGGTATGCCAGGCAGTTATATTGTGTAATGTGAATTGTACTGGATGAAGTCTAAAGAAAACTTTTGTGTGGTCTAGAAAAAAGAAGATTCTTTTCAAGTCAGTCAGTCTGTTTTCTTTTACCTGCGATTGTTTCATCCGTTTTTTTCGGCAAAGGCACCGTTGCCACAATGGGAGACATGCAATTTTCCGGATATTAAAAAGCTACAATTTTTTTTTCCTCTGAGTCAACCCTTAAAAGAAGGTTAATTCAATATTTGCTCTGTTAAGCGAATTGATAGTGTCCTTTGACTCTGTATACGAAATCCCTTTCAAAAGAAAGATGTAACCTGTTTGATAAATACGATATCGTGGAGGTCTATCAGCCTTTTACAAAAACATCAAAAGAGGGTTTTCGATCAAAGATCTAAATGCCATTTATCATTCAGTCATCCGTAATACATAAAATATCGAAATCGGAAAACACTAGCATTTTTTCCTAGGAAAAAAAAATAGAGAAAGAAGCAAACAAAAAAGGAAACTTGAGGATTTATCTATGGAAGCATCATTTCCGTGCGGTGATATGAATATCAAAATTGGGGAAAAAAATGGGTTTCCGTTTTTTACGGAGAGGGCCAGTGCGAGGGAATTCTCGTGTTTTTTTTTTCCTCTCTCATCCCGGATTTGTGAAAAGGATCTCTCATATACAAGATCGGTAATCCTCTTACATTGTTCTGCATTTTTTTTTTCCTCGATCGAATCTTAATCATTTTTCTTTCGGAAAATGGTAGATCAGAAAAAATAATGTTTACGCACGCTCCTGGAAGAAAATTTTTTCCCCTCCGTCACCAAAATCGCATTTAAGAACCCGACAAACACTTCAATAAATAAAACTTAATTGGGATTATAAGAAATCATAATTTTTTTTTCTTCTTCTTTTCGGGAAAAGCAATTTTCCGGAAGATAATAAAGTTGGAAGGAGAAAAACGCAGTCGGGAGTTACGGGGAAAAGGAAAATGATTTAGTTTTGTGGTCAATCCGAAATACTCAAAGGATTATGGTGACATTTGATAGAAAATTGAAGACCTTTTCAAGATGGAAATGTCGAGATTTAGACAAATGTGGTTCCTGGCGCCAGCCCGCTAGTAACGTCTTTGTTAATCTGACCTTTTCCTTTTGATTGACGTGTGATATCTTCTTCCCGTGGTTGACTGCTGAGTAAGCGACACTTTTTTTACATGTAGTTTTTTTTTTTTATTCTTTTGTGGAGGTACATAAAAAAGTCCCCTATCCATTTAGAATAAATGTAATGTGTAAAATACATTCTAATTTTGAATGTCAAACGTATCATTTTGCCAAGGTTTTTTTTTTTTTTTATTTTTATTATTTTAAATGGCTTACGAGATATTTTTATTCAAAATTTACTTCAAGGGAGATTTTGTCAAAAAGGAATATAAAAAATCATGAGTGTTGTAAATTTATATTCTTTCTTCCGGCACAGATTTGGCTTTGTTTGGTAAATTTGGCTTTGAAAAAAATTGGCATTTTAAATGAAAGCCATCATTTTGGATATCACAACTTTTTAAAGGCAGACACATTTTGTGATTTTAAATACTCGGCTGCCATTTTTGATATCATAACTTTTAAGGGCAGGAACATATTTGGCAAATATTTTTGCAAGGATCTTTAACTCGGCTGTTCTTTTTACTAGCAATTGCTGTTTTGGGGATAACAAACTACGAATAACAGAAGGGTTTCTGTTATTCGTATTTTCTTATCAAACATGCTTTTTATACTCTTCAATTTCATAAGAAGAGTATATTAAATTTGGTTTTGAGTGAAGGGTACCTCCGTTAATATCGAACGGAGAGCAAAACGAACGGCATTTGCCGGGGGTAACTTTTCAAGCCAAAGCTATTTACACATGTCCGTTCGTCCGTTCGTCTGTCATCATTTTTCATTCTTTGATTGGAGACACAATTTGAGACCGATCGATCCCAAATTTGGTATATGAGTAGGGGGCACTAAGGACAAGGACTGTATAAATTATGGTCTAATACGTTCGCATACAGCAGAACGGCAGCCGTTCGAAAGGTATAATATTAAATTTAACAAAGCGGGAATATTTTTTTTTCGTCTTCTTTCCGTCGTTTTCCGGAACCACGTTTTCCGTCGTTTTCCACTGTGTATGAGATGCCTTTAGTTCATCAATAAGAGCAGTTAATAAATTGCATACGTGCATATGAAAAACCTCCCACTTTTACAATCCGGATAGTTTGTTTTTATTCGAAAAACGTATTTGTTTACAAAACAAAACATACTATCCGGATTGTATAAGTTGGAGGGTTTCATATGCATGTACACAATTGTCCAAAAAGGTTCTGTTAACAGAGAGACTTGCCATTTTGATAACATAAACGGTTACAGAGCAAATGAAACTATGATAGACGGCTAAGTTGCAATGAAGAGAGTTATAATTTTAGAGTTTGTCTATCTTCCATTTTGGTACTCGCTGAAACTGCGTAAAACCCAAAGTAGTTTTAACGGTTTTCGGCTTTGTTTCCCATATTTCGACTCTATAATCCTTTTCTCCATATCAAATATCACAAATAATAATAATTAATTAAAAGACGGAAATCCCAGATTTTTTAACCGGATGCGAAACGGGAGACACTCAAATCTATTATTCCCGTTTCCTTGTTAAAATTTTCTCCCCAGTTAAAAAAGGTGGAAGATTATAATTTATAAAAGATGATAAAATTTTAAAACATACTGAACCATATTTCCCTTTTATAAATTGTTCTCTCCTTCCCGTCGTTTTTTCTTTTATTAAAGGAAAACGACAATTATCAATTTAATGTTTCTTCGCGGGAAATCCGACTGTGATTTTTCTCGAAAAAAAAAAAAAAAATCCCAACCCTGAGGCAAAGAAAAAAAATTAAAATCAGGTGGCGTGAAAATTATTTCCACACTTGCTCTCCTTTAATTTAATAATAAAAAAAAAACAGAAAGAGATTTTCTTTTTTTTCTTCGACAAAAAGCCGTGTCTAAAATCCATTTATGCAAATCTGTCTTCACGTTTCCATTTCTTTTTATGTCCTTTTGTTTTTTATAATGATACATAAATAGAAATGAGATTTCCTTTTTATAGAAAATAATATTACGGTTCTTTATTAGCCGGGGCTTTATCATGTGCATTAAACGTGTAACTGTCTCATAAAAAGATTTTCAAATTGATTAAGAGAGCTTTTTGGTTAGTTTCACCCGTCGGGAATGGAATTTTTTTTTTTCCTTTTCTGTGCAACCTCCCGATTATTCCCTTTCCTTTTTGAAACCTCGGTTGCTATCTCCCAATTTTTGTTATTTCATTTTTCCTTCTTTTTTCATCGGAATCATTCATCCATCTTTTCCGCTACCTCTTTTATCATTATCATTTATTTCCCCGTGTAATTTTTTTCTCAAAAATGAGTTTTTTTTCCTCTAATTGGTTGCTTTCCCAGCACGAAAACGATCATTTTCTTTTCCTTTTCGTTTTTATTGTTATTTTTGTACTCGCGAACTAGAAACAACTCGTCCGTAAGTTGATATTTACCCCAATTAACTTTTACAGGAAATGATTTTGAAAAAAATCTGTAACGAACATAAAATTTAATTAAATCAAAAAAATTTTTTTTTTAAATGCATACCTCCATATTGCCTATCTGCAGGGATAATGGGACCCTTAATCCAATTTTCTATCGGGACACTATTTTAAATCAATACGCATTAATAACCCAATTATAAATGAAAATTGTCATTAATTTGACGGCGTATCATATTAGGAGGGAGCATAAATAATGAATAAATGCACTTTGTTTTACAAAGGCAAGTTACAAAGCGCTAAACCCCCGAGGGCAAAACTCTGCTAATACATAGTTATAATCGGTACTTGATTAAAAACAAAATCTGGTGGAGAGCTCATTAACAGCAGGATATTTATTTTTCCTCATTAGCGATGAAATATTCAAAAAAAACAAAAATTGTTTTTGGAAAAGGGTTTGGAAAAATATTTCGTTAAAAACGATTCAAATCGTTAATTTACTGAGGGATAAGTGATAGCATTAGCTCTGCACATCGTATGCGAAAATTTGCGATTTATGTATTGTTGGTAGATCGCAATTGTATTGGACGTGTTTGAACTAGTTTTCTAATCTGGCTGGTTTTCTTAGTTTGTGATTTGGTTGGCGTTTCCCAATCAACATCTAGTATTAGCCAAGGGTTTAAAGGATTGTTCTTCGGCGTGAATTTTCTTGACTAATACTGTATGAGGCATGGGTGTTGAAGTGCCTATCATCCTGATTTCTTTTAAAATGAAACATAAACCAAAAGGTAAAAATAAACCAAAAACAACATAAAAATTATGTAGGCCGATTTTAACATAATTAAAGTTTTACGTAAAATTTTTTACCGTGTAAACCATTTTAAATTATTTCAGGTCTTAAAACAGCTTATAATAAATATTGGACCTATTTTGACTTTATGTGGTTGCAGAGGTTTTTTTTGTAACAACAAATTATATTATGTAAGATTTGTATCATTATTAAAATTATTAAAATATGAAGCTCAGGTTCACGGAAAAAAAAGTACTGTAATTTTTACATTATTATATGTAACTATGGAACTACATATAACTATGTGTAAAAATTACACATATTATATGTAAAAATTACACATAGTTATATCTAGTTCCATAGTTACATATAATAATGTAAAAATTACAGTACTTTTTTTTCCGTGTTCGAATTTGGTCTAAAAATTGAATTGGAAACATTCCACTACTCACCTGAAAAAAATTGAAGTCTTCTGTTTGAACGTTTCTCAGAGACTGAAAAAAAAGATTCGGTGGAAATTCGTTTCAAGTCCTGCTGACCAGGATTGAAATCAGAATAGCAGCTGTTCCATTTGTTGTCCGATAAATTGAAAAAAAAAAAAAAAAAAAAAGCAAATAATATGAATGAAAGCCAATAATATGCTGACATAACATTATGTCAGCATCATATTATTTGCTTTTTTTTTTTTTTTTTTTGCAGTTTATAGTCTATCTATATACGCTTGCAAAATTATAGTCCATCTCGCATATACCTGCAAGGTATATATGAAATGGACTATAATACTATGTAATAATTATAAAAATAAAATATAATGTGAAATATATTTATTTTTCTATATATATATTTATAAGAACTTTTCTTTTCCAAAATTCTGTTGATTTTTTATCCCACAAAATCTTAATAGGACCAAAAACTGCTTTGTCAAAAGGTTGAATTTTGTCCGTTAAATGGGATGGGAATTTAATCAGCTCAATCTTACGTTTCATTGCGGTTTCCACTACTCTTACGCTTGTGTGACCGTTATGTCCATCAAAAAGTAATAAAGCATGTTGTTCTGGAGTATTGTGCTTTACTCTCAAATTTTCTAACATTAAGCTTACACTTCCCAGTGAATGAATCAAATGGCTGGATCATGTCCCTGTGTCCCTGTGTCCCTCATTCCTGCTACTCGGCAAGGGATTCATCTGAACTTATCCAATCTCTGACTAAAAGTGCCACACCTTTCCAATTTACCCTTCCTGTTTTTTTTTTTTTTTTTTTTTTTTTGGACGAAAATATATAGCCTCATAAATTAATTATAATCACGTGATAAATCCCGAGTTTTATTATCATCAAAAGCAAAATCGGAGATATTACTCCGCTTTATAACATCAATATCGCATTTGAAAAAAAAAACTGATAATAAAAAAAAGAAAAACATATCTTTCCTAAAAATTTATGTTAATGCATTTTGCATTTCACGGTCTGCGGTAATGGCGTTTTAAAAACGGGGCCTGATATCATAAAGCTCTTTTGCTTTCCTTTGATGCGACAGTAATTGAAAATGCACAAATAATGGGAAAATTTACAACCTTTTTCAAAAAAAAAAAAAAGTATCTGACGCAAACAAAAACAGGATAATCAAGCTATTTAAACCAAGAGTTTTCACACGTAAATTCACAGCGGCAATATTTCAAACAAAATTTTAATTGACAAATTCATATTTGTCCCTTATAACAAGACCCGGGATTTCATCCGGCGAGAATCCCTTGAATAATTCATTTTATGTATCCCGAATATGCAGTTTGATAATCGAAATGCAAGGGACGTTGCATAACTTTGAATGTTTAGCAAACGGGAGAGGGAGGATTTTTTATTTTTTATGAATGAATGCATTTTATAATTGGGATTACCATAGCTGATTGACTGCATTGACCAGGTTTTTCTACCGTGTGGAACCAGCTTATTTTTGCCCACTTATTGGTTAATGTCATTTGCTGCCGGGGAATCCGGCTGTATACGTGATTTATGCTTGCCCCCTTTTCTTTCTTTTTCATCATCTCCCTTTTTCATAGCTGCGTTAATTAGGCTCAATTTGTTGCATTATCATCCCTTATTAACGACTCATTATTTATTTGATTTTTTTTTTCCCGATGTTTTTAAAAAAGTTAATTGTTTTATTGCACCGTCGTGCATTATGAATAAATCATGAAAACCCCCCGGAAAAAAATAATAAATTAATGATGAAAATGCAAAATGCATTTTTGAAGCGCATATCCGATGATATGCAACATTGGTTAAATTAAATTAAAAAAAAAAAAAAAAAGGGAATATCTTTTTTAAGTCAATTGTTTTTAAACTGAATCCGATTACCGAGTTTCGAAAATCGGGATTGATAATCCTGCAGTATTGGATGCATTTTGTGGAGCTCCTCGCTTTGAAATTCATTCATCATTTTCACAAAACTGCATTTTCCCAACTTTTCTCCGAACCGAAATGCATTTTCCCCCGGATTATCCTTTTCGCAAAAACCAATTTAATCACGGGTTTAAAATCCGGGATCGAGTTTCTCCCGTCCCGTATTTTTTGAGTAATTATTTTCTACTTCAGGTTGACATTTTCTTGGAATATATAGAAGAGAAGGACATGGAGGGAGGGAAATCTAAAGAGAGCACTTCAATTTTCCAAATGAAATGCGAGTCATTTGGTTATCGAAAATAGTGCCCTCAAGTCCTCCCCGTTTTTTTTTTTTTTTTTTTTTTTTTTTTTCTCTTTCTAAAAAAAATGAATGGGAAAGATTTTTTTTTCCCTTTGTTAAGGAAAGAAAGCTGAAAAACGGATATGAAATGCGAATATCGGGAGTTAGGGAAAGGGTATTCCTTGTAATGATGTGTATGTATTACAATAGTACTGCGGGTTCGAAGTGAATTGTTTCCGTATTTTCCGTTTGGCATTGTGATCGATTTGCATTTCTTTAATGGGATGTTGTTGTCATGATGTGTTTTCTTTTTTTTTATAATGGTCTTGGAGATTCGGGATAAAAAATGTTGTTCATCCGTTGGGTATTTTTTTTTTTGGTTCCTAATTTTTATAATAATCCGGAACAATGTAATTTAAATAAGAAATCCATAAGTTGGTAGAATTTAAATAAAAAATGGATAAAAATGTCGGAATGTTGTTATAAGATAGAGTCTCTGGTTTCTCTGATTTAATAACGCATAATAAGACTGCTTATCTGACATGATACAATTAATAGGCGAAAGGATGAGTCCTTTGTCACGGAGTACGGTATTCACATACTCGAAAAAGCATTTTCTAAATAAATAAATTAATTTTAGAAAATTAAATCGTTTCCTTAACGGTTCTCAAATACTTTTATTATTGGCTATATACGGCGTATTTCGGGAGCATTACCGAAAGTCGTTTCGATGTCATTTCTGAGTCGTTTCGACTCAGCTGAATTCAGAGGTCCAGTCAGTTTTCATATCCGACACGGGAACCCCTCCCCGTGTCGAAAAAACTGAGATAGGGACTTTGTTACGACATAAGGATAGTCGAAAACAGTCGGAACCAAAATCCTAGCTGATCGTCTTAGCGAGATAGCTTATTCCGCTTACGTTTAAGTTATGGAGTTCACGGTAGCTCGTGTAAATTGAATCGGCTACATGTAATTCCATAACTTAAGCATCGATGGAATACGCTATCTCGCTTAGACTATCAACCAGGATTTTGGTTCCGACGGTTTTCGAAAATTTTTTTTAGTCCGTAACAAAACCCCTATGCCAGTTTTTCCGGCTTGGGGATGGGTTCAAGACCCCCCTGCCGACTAAGCAGTTGATGGGGCTTTGCGGAAAGGAGCTCAAAAATCGATGTATTTAGGTTAAGCCGAAATTTCACGCTAATAAGTGTTGCAGTAACTTGTTACGGGAACATGTTGCAGCGTTAGAAACATCCATGCCAACATCCTAACATACTGCTGAACGTGTTGCATTTTATTTTCGAACAGCACCACTTTAAGTACTAAGGCCGAAATTGCTTGCTAAAAACATGTTGCAGTTACACGTTGCGCTGTTTAAAAAAGTCTCTGTTCGAGCGTTAGTTGATACCTGGTCAACAAGCCGTTTGAACAAAGGAATGTGGTTGGATTGGAAAAATCTTTTTTTTTTGACATGAAATCTTTATTTTTTGAAAGGAGTTTACATCGGAGGTCAACTGAAGTATCTCCATCGTAAATATGATCGGAGATATTCTGTTTCGGCGTTTCGTAAAAGTGTCATGTGGCTACTAGTTTACGACAACATGTGCCTGTACACTTGCAGTCACCTGATATTTTAAAACAGTTCAAACAAACTATCTCCAATCATATTTCCGATTGAGATGCGTTAGTTCACCCCTGACGCACGGATATTATTAAACTAATTGCCCTGTGAAAATATGAATCACAAATCACATCAATTATTTCCTAATGATAAAAAAAATATAAGTAATACAATATACAATAATAAATAAATTTAATAAAAATTCTAATTACAAAGAGATCGTGTTGGAATGATATACTTTGCCGAAGTTCGATCGGAGTAAAACCGCCATTTGTCGGTGTTGAATTAGCTAAGTAGACTGCAGTGTCCACTGCTTCAGCCCAAAAAGTGATAGGGAGTCCCGCGTCCAAAAGCATGGTCCTTGCTTTATCTAGGATTGTCCTATTTCCCCTTTCCACTATACCGTTACTAGCAGGTGACCCCGGCACCGCCAATTCTAACTTTATCCCGCTATTGCTAAATTCTCTGCGAAAATTCTCGTTAAGAAATTCCCTTCCGTTGTCGCTCCGTACATGTTTTATTTTTAATCCGGTGTTGTTCTCTTGAAGGTTCTTAAATTCCATGAACTTCTCAAAAGCCTCGGATTTCCGTCGTAAAAAATAAACAAACTTCCTTGTTGAAAAAGAATCCGTAATTAGGAGAAAATACTTAGATCCTCCCAAAGAAGCGGTTTTTTATTTTCCGCAAAGATCCATCGTTAAAAGTTGCAAAGGTTGCGTTTCTCGTATTTCGCCTATGGCCTTGAATGGCGCACAGCAAAGTTTTCCCTCAATACAAACTTCGCATGTGTCGTTTTTTCTTTCGTCGTAATCGATGATTCCATCTTTCTTGAGGATTCGCATATTCTTATCACAAGGATGTCCTAATCTCCGATGCCACAAGTCCTTGGATGAAAAATCTCTTGTCGTCTCTTTGTTTTCGGTTGGTGAATTTCCTTGAGGTGGTAGAGACCCTTCATTTGTTTTTTTCGCACAGCATCCCTCCATGACAGCTGCATAAGGATATAAGTGAACCGTATACATATTCCTATCGTATTCTTCTGATTCGGCTAACAAAATTCCATCTTTATTTAACACTCTCGCGCCGTTTTCGTCGAAATAAACGACGTTTCCTTTCTTTGATAAGTAACGCACAGAAAGCAAGTTTGTTCGCAGCGTTGGAACATACAATACGTCATTTAATCTTAGTTTTCGAATTTCCCCGGTTGAAAGTCTCACTTTAACGTTTAACTCCCCGCATAATTCGGATTTCATCACTTGCTCTTCTCCTGCCAGATGAATATCTTTAACTTCTTTCCTCACGTTGTACAAAAATTTCTTCGAAGATGTCATATGCACCGAACACCCGCTATCCAGGTACCTTTTCTCATACTTCATTTGCTCCTTAACTGCAACTTCGGTATGCAAGCAAAAAATATCCTCCTCGTTTTCACTCCCCTCGTCGCTTTCCAGCTTCGCGCAATGTGCTCTGCCTCCGGGTCTCCTGTCGTTTCTGCCAGTGTTGTCCCTTCCTCGGTCATTCCAATGATTTCCGCTCTTCCTGTTTCCTTGGTTTTCTCTCCAATCTCGACCGGTACCATTGTTTCTCCAATCTCGATTTTTTTTTTTTTTTTAATTACAAAAATTATTTATTACAAAATTCATTTTAACTGATTTTAACTAAAAAGCAACAATCAAATTTAAATATCTGTTCTTAACAAAAATTTATTACAGTTCGATACACTTAATAATGATTTTTCTTTGATGGGCTATTTGTTCTAATTGTTCTTTTTTTTCATTGTCTATGTTTAATGTAATTAAGTAGCATTCAATTCTACTTTTCTCTTCTTCTGTTTTTAGCTCATATTTTAATGCTATCTCATTTGCTTTTCTAGCGCAAATAATAACTTTACGACAGTCTAATAAAGACAATGTACACTCACCCAAAATGTACTTCATTTCACCATTATCACATTCTTGTTCATAATACAAATCAAATTCTTCTTTGTAGCCATCAAAACAAGTAAATTGGAATCTTTGGTTAAATTTTATACCTGGATGCATTTCTTGTAATAGCATCAACCCAAGCTTCTCCACAACAATTGATATATTCTTATCTTGGTTATTCCGTCCTACTAAGTGGTCCAAACGACTGTTGATCGAGTCGAGTTTTCCATTTAAAAACGGAAAAGTTAGACGCAGATATCTTAACGAAAAATTTATCGATAAGCAAAACAGAAGAGATCGCAAAAACGCTCAAGTTATTTATCGGAGACATGAAAAATCGTTCAAGAGGATAAAGATAAAACGATTTGATTTTTTGATTTTTGTTTAATTTTTTATTTAATTTTATTTTCTAATTTATTTTTGTTTCGATGCGATTTACAAAAAAAAAAAAAATAAAATCAAGCCGGGGGAAGAGTGATGAAAGTTTTAAGGAGGGATTTGTTGGAATGATATACTTTGCCGAAGTTCGAGAAAAAGAACGAAAAAGAAAAGATGGAAATGAAACAAAAGCAAACTGTTATTTTTCTAGCTTTGAAATAAGTTGTCATATTTTTTGATAAGTTTTAATATATGTTTTTTATATCTTTTTTAAAGTCCGAATATGAATAACAGATCGTCTTACCGGATCTTAGGCTTTTTTAAATCAAAAGATGATCCATTATAAACAGAAAAAAAAGGTTCAACCACAAAGTCCCTGGCCGCTGCTTTTTAATGTAAAAAAAAGTATGTTAACTTGTTTATGCTTGAATTTTCGGCCTTAAAAACGACTCTGCTGAGTTTCTACTCTTTCGAATTTTTCTTAAAAAGAAACGTTTGGAAAGTCATCAATGAATGATTTTTGTACTTGTGTTTCCTTCCTCCACTGAACCTCAATTTTCTTTAGAGGTTTTGGAACTGATCAAGAAGGTCCTGACGCTTACTGCGCCAAATACTGAGTTTAATAACAATTGAAAACAGTGTGCACTCCTTACCCTCGGTATTCTTTTGTTGTTTTAAATTCGACTTCCTACAGAAAAATATTATTGTTGCCTTCGTCTCCCTCCTTCAACAGATATTGCTTCCTGTTTTTCCGCCTGGTTCCTAAACTGCCTATTATCCGGTAAGACACCATGTATAGTATAAATTATAACACTTTTAAATGCGTGTTATTTTTCAATACCACCCCTCTTGATTCAAAATGGCTAAAACATTCACAAATGGTTAAATTGATTACCACCATATTCACCGAACAAGGAGCACATTAATTACGTGTTTTGTTGAAAATATGAATCAGGATTAAAAACGGGAGTGGAAGAGGGGAGAAGGAAACGTAAAGAAAATAAAGGGAGTGGGGAATCTCAATAAACATTCACATAAGTCTTTATTACAGTTAACATTAAGATTTAATGACCTTTCCATAGAGCGCGAAATTAAAGTCGCCTTTTCTTTGTCCGCGGTGATTGTGAAAATACTCCAACTGTATATCTTATATCAGTCATTACTTTGGGATAATGAAAAGGAATTAGCATTTACAACAGTTGACAGACTTGTTTAATTGCTTAGTAGTATATGTTTTAATTGTTTTTGTTAACGTCAACGCGACGAATGTCGTCAAGAATATAAAATTTTTAAACGATTTTTTATTTTCTAAAAGTTTTCGAACATAAAAAGGAAAAAAAGAAAAAAAAGGTGTCGACCCGAAATCTACAGGTTGGGAAGTTCGGAGGTGTCGACCGCAAGGGCAGGGTGAGGCCATGAAATAACATGTGAGGGCAAGCGTGGAAGCGACCACACGTTCGCAAAAGCCGAAAGCCCTGCTCCGGTTGATTTACGGTATTCAGAATCCCCATTAATTTATTACTTTCTCCAAAGAGGAACATCCCAATCACGCGGGGGTGATGTACATCACTAGTTCGAATTTATTTTGTTTTCGAGAATAGGTAGATTTCAGACAATGGCGTGCGTTGTTATTTGCATAAGACCAGCACGTCTGAAAGGATTAAACCAGGACTTAAATCCCGTCCAGAACCGCATTTCATTTGAATTTACAATTCGCGTATCCAAATAATGTGACAAGTATCTGATTCATGGGTAGAGGCTTTGAGAAGACATGTCATCCTGAAGCGAACAAGAGCTTACTTAATGAAAATTTCAACGATGGTGAATTGAATTTAAGCGTAGGGTGTCGGCTTAACATGGGCGATTAACGGGGGCAGGGCGGCTATTTTCTTTATGGCCTAAAGAGAAAGTCGGGAAAAGGGTTTAGATTACGGTTTTTAGGCTTTATAATTAAAATAAATAAAGAACTCGGGTGGTCAGTTTTATCTGGTTTAAGAGGGTCTAAGGAAAGGGTTTGAAAGTAAATGGAATAGCTTTTTATATCGTTATAAGGAAATACGATACACCGCAATTCAATATATTCGTGACATCATTTCCTGGATAGCTATCTTTGTAGCGGTCATGTTGAGTCCGAGCAGTTGACTTAATAAAGTAAGCAGTTGGCTTGGTAAGCAACTAATCGGTTTTCGCAGTGCGTCGCGATTTTTCCTTTCGATCTGGCGTAATCTTTTGGAAGCATGTAGCTCTATAGCTCTCATAAAAGATGGCATAGAAACCCTTTATGTGTTTGCAGAATTCGAACATCTTCTCAGGATATGGTGTAACCTGCAAGAATTAATAATCGTTGAAATAAAAATAATTGACCAAATTCAACTCAAAAAATTATGCCATTAAAAATTTTCAACGTAACAATAATGAAATGGAAATCGATTTTTATTCAACTTCACCAGTACCTGAGGTATGATGAATTCAACCACTAACTTGTGGTTACACACAGGCCCACTTCATGTGCCTTCATTGTTCAAAATTAGGGCAAACCCTTGAGTCTAGCCTTCGAGTAGACTTTTGTTTTGCCGCTGCTTATATTTCGACACCCCCGAGCAAGACTGTCGCATCTACTTTGTGCTAGAGTAAGTTAAGCATGAAAAATACGAAAGAGGTGCAACAGTGTTGTTCGGGGGTGTCAAGTTCATTACAGTTAAAGTTGAAAGGAGCTAAATATACGATTGTGGTATATAGGGACAACCTGAAGCTATGTTTAGCTCCTGACACCTTCCAATGAAATGAACTATAGTTTCTGTACTGCCTTTAAAAGAAAGCAAAAGAATGTCGTACATACTTTCAAGCATTTCGTCGATGTCGTTTTCTAGAATGTATGCTTATCTTGATCATTCTCCTAATCAATTTCATTGTGGTTGATTTACAAGCACCTTATTATTTTAACTTTATTACCACTTTTCGTAAAATGTTCCTTAATCTTGGTCGTAGGGTGCAAATTCACTATGGAATGTTGGACCAACATGCTGGTCCAACATTCCATAGTGAATTTGCACCCTTAAAAATATAATTTTGTGGCTTGATTAACCGTATCGTTTTTTACATTTTGACGATCCATAATATTTTGGCATACCGTTGAGATCTTGCAGTTACAACACGGGCTTTGCTCGAAAGTGCAGCATGTTGTGCCAACATTTTGGTACAACATTCCATAATTTAATAGTCCATTTTTGGCACGGCCGTATAGACAAGTCCGGAAACTTTCTGTGCCGTTCATTTCCCGCTTAACCACGCAAAAATTAATTCTAAAATGTACCATTCGCGGCGCTGCGATCTTGAGAGCCGCAACATGTCTAGTCGTTTAAGTTGGGACTCCCACTGGGATTCCCGTGGCGAACAACAAGAGAAAGTCGTTGCCATCGTTGTTTACAAATCTCAACAACCAATCAAAAAGCGTCTCTCTTACAAGTAGCGCTCACGGTGGTAGAAAGGAAGAACTAATTTTTGCGTAGTTAAGCGGGACATGGTACCCAATGTATAAGGGATAGGATTTTCCGTACCTATCTATACGGCCGTGATTTTTGGACTATTGAACTATTTATCGATGTCTTCTTGTGTCTTACAATATAGTTTTTATGGTCCACTATTTTTAAGTTAACTCTCACTCAAATTATTTTTGGCTGTTGTGTTGATTGCAGCAAGATCGACCGGCTCCCCTTGTGCGACATCGTTTGCCACCTTTTTAACATCTTCCGATGAATTATTAACTCCAGATCCTTTCACTCCTCAATAACAAACGATTTCACACTGTCAGTTTAAGAAAAACTCTTGGATTATTGGAGTATTAAAGAAATATTCTCGTGGGTAGCACGCATACATGTTCTACGATTGAAAACGGCTTTAATTTACAAAGTTGCAAATATGAAATTTTTTTCACATCGGGATTTTCTGATTTTCTGATCCTCAATTTTTTGAAACAACCATTTAATAGCCTTTTCTAATTTTTAATTTTTTTTTTCCAAGAAAAAATGAGTTAAAAGTCCGGCCGGTACATTGTAAAAACTTATAACAAGATGGCAAAGCTTATAATCTTGTAGGTTTTTACAACGTATTGGGCGGACTTATAACTCACTTTTTCTAGGGTTTTAATTGCCCGGCATCATCCGGCATCATCCGGGTATTTTCATCACTTCCAAAAAGTATACTACTTTTTTTAATGTTTTTTCTTTCTCCAACTTGCACGTTAACTTAACTTCAGAGCTTTCCACCGACCGTTTAGATGGGATGTTCTTGCACCTATGCCTTTCCTCACGATGCCTCCGACTATTCGAAGCAAGAATTCTCAAAGCTAACCTCTAAATTGGACAAAAACATTACTAAAAAGAAATTTGGGTCAAACGTTTTTGGGCAAGGGGCCTTAGATCTTTTATGTACCAGCAGAGTTAAACATCTGAGTAACAAGCGTGACTGCTATAAGTGCTTTCGATTCGAAAAAAAGGATATGTTATCACTTTATTAAACGCATAATGAAGTGTAAAACTTTTTATCTCAAATAGGGAGAGGAAAAAAAATTTATAGCGGAGCGACTAACCTTAAATCAGCTAATACGTTAAAAATGGAAGAAAGCGAATGCAGTTGTCATGATTTTTTTTTTTTTTTTTTTTGACTTATAGCCAAACTGAGACCTCAGTTCGGTTATGCAGATAAATTTCATCTGACGTGCCGCTTTTTTAATCTTATTTATGACTTTTTTTTTTTTTTTTTTTTTTTTTTTTTTTTTTTTTTTCGTAAGGGCCATTTACGTTGTATTCTATTTTTGTCAACCATTCCCACTTTTATATCGTAGTAGATGTAGTAGTAAATAATTTTATTTTTGAATTAATATTGGATATCTCAGTTATGAAATATTTTAATTCAAACAGGTGCCATGGAAACGAAAATTTTACCTTTTGCGGTCAACTGTTGAATGCGGTTTTAATTTTTTTTTTTTTTTTTTTTCGAAAAAAAAAAAAAAAAAACTTAATTAATGAAAAGGATTCCTTTCCGATAAATTAACAAAGGGTCCCCCCTTTTTTTTTTCGTTCCCTCGTTTTTTTTCCTCTGTTACGATGAAATTTTGCGGTATGGGAAGCCAAAGTTTATTCGGAATAGGTTTCGGTTATGATATGGAATTTGAGCCACGTGTAGCCTTTTAATATGAGCGATAATAACGTTTTTTTTTATATCGTCAGGGAAAAAAAAGTCTTATTTATTTTTTAAAGGGGGATCAGAAAGACTTGGGTGAATATCGCCTGAGGGAACGTGTAAAAACATATACATGATTTTATTTTTCCGTGGAAAAATATCAATAAAAATTGAGTATTTTGATTAATAGTGGAAAAACCATTTAGCCGTGACAAATAAATGAAGACGTCGATAGTACAATGTTGATTAAGCATTGTTAAAATCAGGAAAGAAAAATTATTTCGTCACGGCGATCATCTTTTCACAAAACAATCCAAATTTATACCAGTTTTTTTTTTTGAAATATTGAAAGGGTTGCGATGAGTTGTCAGTTAATCAGTCATGCTTTTTTTTTTTTTTTTTTAATATTTTTTTCCCCTTTCCCTCATACCTGACAAGTTATTGATCATTTAATTTTTTAAAAAAAAAGCTCGTTCGAATTACAAAAGGGACGAATACACAATCTCGATGTCATAATTAAAAGTTATGAGAAAATATACAAACCGAAATGAATCCAGTTAAAATAGAAAATTAACATTTAAATTTCATATTAATTCTTATTTTTGCTCTTTAATTTTAGTGATAATTTTCAATTTAAAGTCTTCCAGACTATTTAACTCAACCGCAACCCTTTCAACCCTTTGCTATGGATTTTCCTGGCTTGATTTCCATTTGCTCTCTTTTTTTTTCTTTTTTTTTCTGCTTCTGTTTTACATAAAATCGTCGTAATGTCACACTGAGATGTCATTTTTTTTTTTTTTTTTTTTTTTTTTTTGAGTGACTGGATGCTATCTTCTTCGTTTGGATTTGCATAATGTCTTATTCATACCGATATAGTCATCGGTTGTTATTTATTTCAAAACGAAAAAAAAAATTATTTACGGTAGCCTTTTTTTTTTTTTTTTAACGTTGGCTTGACATTTTTCGGACGGATTAAAAACCCATGAGAGAGGTTTAATTTTACGGAATCCGGGTCGAAGGCATTTTACGAGCTTTCTGCTTGGAATATTAACATTTAGCACAGAGTATATCATCATAGTACTGCCAGGAAATTTAATATTCCTCTCGTAGATTAAACTTTTGAAGAGGTTTTCAGTTTGAGATCGACAAATTTTACGAGAGTCCCAGGGACTGATATACAACCGTTTTACGATGCCATTAACAATCAGGGAACAACACAGAACAAAGATTGAGCCGTGTTTTACGCCCTTCTGAACAAACAGAGATACCAAATGTGTTTTTCACCGGTTTTACGGCCGTGATAATTGCGATCTGAATGTATAATTGCGATACCTTTTATTTCATATTAAATTCTGTTGATTCAACTTGGTGTTTCTATCTCTCCCTATTTCCTAATCCTCTCCGTACTTGAAACATTAAAAAGCCCTTTTGCATGGTGCGCGTTCGTACATATAACTTTTCCTTATGTCCGTGGGAATCGCCATTATGGGACAATAAAAGTGGCTATTAATTTATTACGTGAGGGAATTAAACATTTGCAGCGTTAATATTTCGGATGAAAATGGAAAATGTTGAATTGTATACACTTGAAATGACCTTTTTTTTTTTTTTTATTATTTTCAATTGAAAGATTGAACTTTTCCCTACCACCTTCTCCTTGTGTTATAAACTCGTTGTTACGCTTACGAGACCTGGGTGATATTTCCTCATTCTCACGCATCCCATCACTTTCGGATTCGAGGAAATGGCCATGTTTATGGAAAAATGTTGAGTTTTATTCCTCTTTCACCTTCGTCCCGGGGGATCTCGTATAAGCGGATATTTTGGTTTCTTTTTTCTTTTTTTTTTTCGGAAGAAATAAAAAAGAACAGGAATGCTCAAACTCGTTCAAGGGTTTATTTTTTTTTTATATTTACAAACGGTGTCCCATGTTTGTGTAATATGAGTTCAGAAAATTTAGTGACTTTTTATTGTAGCAATAACGAAGAAAAATTTTTTTCGATTCATGGCCGTTGAAGGTTGAATGATGACAACATCTGGTATTATTGCGGAGGAATAAACGCAACAAAATTCTTTTTTGATTGCGCTTTTCGCTATATAAATTTGATGCATGAGCTTTTTTTTTTTCTTTTCTTTTTCATTGTCCTTTGTTTCACTGTTATTCTTTTTCATTAAATTCACCCCAATGAAAAATTTGTGGAAATAGAAAAACAAAATTTAAGTGTTTGGGTCTGGGAACTTAAGTCTTAACGAAAATGGCGATTTGCCCTACTTTATTACGACATCCTGGGTTAAAATTCTTTAGTTGCTATTACCGATCCTATTTTTGGTGATCATCGGCCACCTAAAAGAGGATCATTGACGTGGTTTTGACACATGGATAATGAAAGAGGTCAATAGAAGAAGGATCGAAATGTGGGTGTACTTCAGAATCCTAATGTTATCTTGGACGAAACACCGTACAAACCAATCCATGTTGGATGAGCTTCCAACAAAGGATAGGTTTCTTCCTACTATATATACCGATATATGGGCTACAGATCGTTCTTTTTTTTTTTACACGATTTTTTTTACACTTTTTTTTCCCATGACAATCTTCTTAAAGCCATTATAAACTTTCCTGTGTTTATCAACGACCTTAAACAAAATTTGTAAATTAAAAAAAAAAAAATCTTATTTGTCGAATTAAATTTTCAACCTTTAAGAGATTTTGTAGTTCAGCTTCATTTTTTAGCTGGACATAAGAGCCATCGAATTGAAAATATTTGGCCTCGTAATTTTTCCCTACGATAAAACCGATTTTCTCTTCATTTTTTCCCAACGTGGGGAAAAATTCTTTTTGTACGTTCACCAAAACTTTTCGAACGTTTTGCTTCTTACTTTTTAAATTCCTTTCCCTTCGTAGAGACATCGCCAAAATTTTTTTTTCATTGAAAAACGTACCATAATCGCTGAAAATGCAGCCATGGTCCTTGCAAAATTTTTCGGTAGAGGTTTGTAGGGTTTTTTTACCTCAAGTATACCCCGAGTATACCTCGAGTAATACCCGAGTATACCTCGAGTATACCTCGAATACACCCCGAGTATACCCCGAGTATACCTCGAATACACCCCGAGTATACCTCGAGTATACCCCGAGTATACCCCGAGTACAACCCGATAATACCTCGAGTACACCCCGACTATACCTCGAGTACACCCCAAGTATACCTCGAGTATACCCCGAGTATACCTCGAATACACCCCGAGTATACCTCGAGTATACCCCGAGTATACCTCGAGTATACCCCGAGTATACCCTGAGTATACCTCGAGTACAACCCGAGTACACCCCGGGTATACCTCGAGTACCCCGAGTATACCTCCAATACACCCCGAGTATTCCTCGAGTATACCCCGAGTACACCCCGAGTATACCTAGAGTACACCCCGAGTATACCCCGAGTATATAATGATATTCGTTCCCGGATGATAGTGTTCCCGGATGCTGCCGGTTTGCATTACCGTTCCCAGGACTATAAACAAGAAGATGTTTTTTTCCTTTCGTTCTCCTGGTTCATCCCACCGAATAAGGCCCGCTTTGTTTGACATTTTGAAAAATTAATTTTTTTTCAATTGTAAACTAAACTTTTTGTTTGGTTTTTCCTGCGCGTCCGTTTTTTTTTATTAGAAGTAATACTTCGACAATTTTTTTCTTTCAATCGCGGTGGCAATGATATTTGTGAAAATAAATAAACAAATATGGAAAAATTGGTAAGATTTTCTTTAAACATTTTTATTATTCCTTTCATTAGTTATAGTATGAAATCTTATGTCTTTTTAGCGGTTGTTCTTGGTCATCGTCAGATTCTTCGGAACTCGCGTCCCATTTCTTTTTTGGGATCTTTCCTTTTTTGATTTTTCCTTCCCCTTTTTCTTGCGTTTGTCATCGTCGGATTCTCCGGAATTCTCGTCCGACGACGTCACTGGTTCTCGATTCTCGGAATCGTTGCTTTTTGTGATTACCTGGTCCTCTTTGGATTTTCCGCCCGCGTTTTCTTTGCATTCGTCATATTTAAATGCTACAGAATCCATAGACGCTCTAAAATTCAGGGCGGCAGTTTCCAAGAGGTAGGGGCAGGTAGTGCACACATTTCCCCACAAGGGATGCCACGTTGTAGCCCCTACAAGAATACGGGTTTCGGAAGGAAATCCGAAAAATAATAAAAGCGTGCTTTTGCTCGAAAAACAGTACGACGACAAGACGGCCGATCTCAAGACGGTCGAGCCTTTCACTCAAACTAGAGACCCTAAATTAAAAGAGACTGGCAAAAAAATTTGGCGCGAAAAAGCGGTGCCCATGGAACATGCGCACTGATTTTTGAAAGATATTGGTTACATTGCCGGTGTAAACTGCAGCAAAAGTCAAAAATGGCGATTGTTTTTGATTATTCAATTTGTATCTGTTTACCGGCTACTTAAAAAAGAGTCAGATTTTGAACGCAAATATTGAAAGTGCTTACCAAGGCAACAAAACACTTAATACTATTCAGCTATTCCTGAAAGCCACCAATTAAGTCGGATTTATTAAACTTCTAATGGAAAGCAAAACAAAAACATTCGCCATTTTTTACTGTGTTGCATTTTGCAGCGGTAGTTTTGCCAAAATTCCGAAAATTCCAACATATCAGTGCGCATGATCCGTGGGCACCGATTTTTCGCGCCAATTTTTTTTGCCAGTCTCTTTTAATTTAGGGTCTCTAATGGCTACCACTTTTTGTGTCATATATTTATTTATTTATTTATTATTTTTTTACAATTTTTATTAATCAAAGATCAAATTTTAAAAATCTCTTGCTGTCAAAAGTCTAGTTTTTCCATGAGCTTGTCAGTCAAGAGTTGTTCCCACCGTTCATGTGCATTACAAAATATATAGCTCCAGTACATACTGGAGCATAATCGATTTTTCTCCTTTTGTAATGTTGTACACAGTAAAAAATATTATGTAAATATGTTTTTAGGAGTCCACATAAATTTTTTATGTCGTTTCTGTTTATGTTTACCTTTTGGAGAAAAACAACAGAAAAAATTTATGTGGACTCCTAAAAACATATTTACATAATATTTTTTACTGTGTAAATAGCCTAAATTTAATGCTATATGAATATTTCTTGGGGCCAAATGCCATGCTTATTGGTGGGATTAATGTGATAATTTTTTTCCCCTTTGAAGGGAATACTTCAATATTCCCTTTAGTGAAGATATCGATAAAATGAACAAACATAACTTACATTTGATCAGGAACTTCTTTCATGGCGATGGCATCAAGAAGATTTTCGATGGTGTGAAACACGTTTTTTCTTGTCTTTTCTGTAACAACGACCGATTCATTGGTAGTAGGTGCAATGATATTTTCCAATGCTGTTACTAAAGGCGCCATTTGTTAATTCGTTTCGCCATGTGAAACACTTGGATGAAGGTTTTTCTTATGAAAAGGACACTTTTTTCTTACAAGCAATGAATGTCGCATCCCGTTAAAGAAGAAAAGAAATAAATACATCACGAGTTACATAAATAAAAAATAAACACTGCCATGTAGAACGTATAATCCGCATCGAAGTCATTCTTTTAACTTCAATCCACGTTCCCATCCTGTTTAATCATACATATTCGCATCCGATCGTATTTCTTTTTATTTCCTTGTTATTTTGTTTTGAAGTGAGAAATCCACGAGGATAAAAAAGAAACGTAATTTTTTATTTGTAGAAACTCCCCAACTGTTGATTGCATCAGAGACCCCCGGAGTTTGGAGTCGATCCCAACAAATTCCCCAGTTCAACTGCCAACGCTATACAAATATATTTTTTCTTTTTTTAAAATATGCATTTTGCAATCTTTTCTTAATTTGTTTTGAAAACAAAATTCTTTTATGTAAAGAGTACCCTTTTTTGAAGGAAGAGAAGAAAAGAGATACCAGGAACATAAAAGGAAGGTGGCAAGTGTGCCCCTTGGATTCACCGCGGGAATTAATACATATGTTTTGTACCCTTCAGATTTATTTTTTCGGTTTTCTAAATCATCTTTTTATATTTTTTTTTGTCAATTGCTCCTTCAAGTTTTAAAACTCATAAGATAATATTATTGTTAAAAATGACATCCTTCGTATGAAAAATGGGGTTTACTGTTGAATTCTTTTTTTTTTTTTTTTTTTTTTTTGTAGAATTGCGTTACTGATCGCATTTAGCAACCCTTGTTTGTGTCCCAATTTGGTTGTAAAAAAAAATAAAATCATAGTTTCAAGTGGCTTTAGTGAAAATTTAGGGGATTATATTTCTAATAATATATTTAGCAAAATATACAAAAGAAAAAAAAAAACACTCCGTGAGAAGCCTAATGATTTTTATTTTTTTGGCATTTTTTAAATCAATCGGTCGAAAAATTGGTTCTATAAAAATATCAGTTTTCAAATATTTTTTAAAAGGTTTCTTGTAAACGTTAAAACGATCCTTTTCCAATAGAGTGAAACCGAAAAAAGGAAGATTGTTTTTACCCTATTTTCCCTTTATTATTTCGCATTCGTACTAAAAAAAAAAAAAGTTAATCTTAAATGGTGGTTGTTGTGATACCCATTAAAGTCAACTTTTTTTTCCTTGGTAGTTTTATGAAGGTCGACCCGCCTACTTTTCCGATTTTTTTTATATTATGATTATTATTATTTGTATCATCTTTTTTTTTATTTTTT
Organism: Liposcelis bostrychophila; assembly: GCA_037577465.1. NCBI lineage: Eukaryota > Metazoa > Arthropoda > Insecta > Psocodea > Liposcelididae > Liposcelis > Liposcelis bostrychophila. Next base: position 14,356,966 of record CM075210.1, read on the forward strand.
TGCCTTCGTTCCTTTTTCCATAACTTTAGATTTTTTTATCCGGGATTATACGTTAAAAATCATTTTGAGAATATTTTTTATTGTTATTGTAAACATTACGTTGGGTAATTTGTTGGTAACCTGTGTTAAACCGTGACCTTAAATTATGTAAACAGACTAATAAATTTAATAAAGCATAGAGGAAGGATAAAATACTGTAAAAAAACAGTAATCTTGTTAGAAAGGATAATGCATTGGTTTCGGATTTTTTTTTAAAGTTCGTTCGAGTTTTCGTTGATTTTTCACATGTTTTAAGATTTTATTGTCTTTTTTTTTTTTTTAAGTCGTATATTTTTCTCAAGTAAGAGGTAACGCCATAAGGATAGAAAAAAGGACGGTTTTTTCCACAATTCTTTTTTTTTATGTCAATTTTTTTGAAACTAGTACATGATTAGTATAGGGTAGAGCTAAATTTAAAAAAAAATATGTTTATTTATTTAACTTTATTTTTTTAATGGTTTACTGCAACTTTTATTCTTTCTTCGAATTTTTCACGTTTTGCCGTCTTTGACTGAATTATCTTTTAGACAATGGTTCGATATTTCCCTACCTAAATTCTGCCCCTGTCAGCGACTTCAGCGTAACTCCATTTTGAAAACAGCTCGAATAGAACCGTTGTTGACAAAAGGTAAGCATCAGAAAAAAGCTATTGTTTACAAAATGGAGATACGCTGAAATCTCTTACAGGGACAGAATTGTAATAACATGTTGAACATTTCAATATAAATCATCGATGTACTGTATATAGCCTAATCTAAATCATCAATGTACTGTATATAGCCTAGGCTATATACAGCTAAAAGTATATAGCCTAGGCTATATACAGCTAAAAGTATATAGCCTAGGCTATATACAGCTAAAAGTATATAGCCTAGGCTATATACAGTATATCGATGATTTAGATTGAAAAATAGTTTTTATTTAAAAAAACTGATGCATTTAATTTAATTTAAAATTAAATTAAATTGAATTAAGAATTACTCATTTTCAAGGTTCCCCAGAGGGCACGGAACTCATTTTTGCTACCGGGGAATATATTTCAGAAGCCTCAAAGCTTTAATCTTGTTCAGATCCCCGAGCTACTAAACGAGCCTTGTATCTAGTACGCACATCCATCGTTTTTCTGAAAAAAGCCCATTTACTTGTTATGACCCTTTTTTCAGGACGCGGAACTTCGATCCTAGTGTCTGCTTCTTTTAAAGCCTTTAACTCCTCTTTTATGGCGGCCTGCCATTCCTTGGCTCTATGGTCTGTCACCGCTTCTTCATATGCGTTTGGTATTTCAGAATCATATGCCATATACTGCCCCTGTAAGCGACTTCAGCGTAACTCCATTTTGAAAGCAACTCGAATAGAACCGTTGTTGACAAAAGCTAAACATTGGAGAGAAGCTATTGCTTACAAAATGGAGATACGCTGAAATCGCTTACAGAGGCAGTATAGGTCACATAACCCTCCAACTTTCTTGGTCGTTTTATTTCTCGCACAGGGTAACGGGAAGACGTAGTCGTTTGAACGGTTTCCTCATGATCCACCGGAATATCTTGTCCTAAAATAGGAATATGTTCATCCATGTTGTAAAAAAGAAAGTTTTGTTGAGAAAAATAATGCCCTACAGAGATTTGGAAATTTTTAAATTTTTAAATTTTTTCCAGCTTTTTTTTTTTTTTTTTCTTTTTCTCAGAGTGAGCTCGGGGGAAAACGTACGGTTTCCCAATCCGTTGCAGTATTTCGCATTTTTGAACCACCCTTTAGCTCGCACATCTCCTTTATCCCATACGTTCACATCCTACACTTTAGTATAAATCATCTAAAATAAAAGAAACGAAAAGAAAGAAGATATACGACATAAAAGAAGAAAAGAGAAGGAAATAAATTTAAAAGGAAAAGCAAAAACCGAAACTTTCGCTATTAATTGTTGAATCAACTTGTTTACAACAGAGAATAAGTACTGCACCGACTACCGAAGGGATTTTTAACCGTCATATAAATCAAGAGTTTCCATTGAATGAAGTAAAATAAAAAATCCCGGTAAGTGGTTTTTATTTTCCTTTTTTTCCTTTTCCTTTTTTTTCTTTCTTTTTTTTTAAATCCCCATTTTCCAACCGATTTTCATCCCTCCCACTTGTATTGGAAAGATGAAATTGCTTTGATTATTATTAATCCCAAAAGAGGAAAAATAGAAAACCTGAAGTCATGTTGCGTAATGAAAAAAAGAAAAAAAAAATCCAAGAAAAACCTTTCCTTTCAAGAAGCATAAAATTGTATTCGTCATAAAAAGGGACGAACGGAGACAAAGGCGTTAAGCCGCAATCCCCAAACCGGAGATGATCCTGTCTATGACAGTTATGCCATTCCCGTCAATAACTTTGCAAACACAATTGACACGTTGACAGGACTTGCATTACCATAAAAAACAAAGTCGATTTTAAATTTTCACCACATAAATTCCAAACAGCTGCTATTAGGAAAGAGAGAGAGTGATAAAAAAAAAAGGAAGAACCCGGAGCACTTAAATTTTCGCACAAGATGATTCGGATCACAATTCGAATAAAACCCCGCGGGTTAAAAAAACAATAGGAAACAGATCTTCTTAAAATTGCCTGTCAATAATCACTTGTAGAATCGAAATGAAAGAAAAGAAAGAGAGGAGGAAGAAAAAAATATATATGTATGTGAAATTTATGCAAGCACTTTGCGCCCGACCCAAACCGGAAGGGAAGGCATTTCAACTCCATCTCTAGTTACAAACCCCTATTTCCTTTTTAATTTGCCTTTGAACATAATTTAATAGGTCGGTTACGTTTCCCTTATCAACGAGTGAGGTCTTCTTATTTTTTTTATTTTTTTAACCCGGGGAAAACTCGGAAAGTAGAGCATTTTATTTTTTTTATTTAAAAAAGCAGTTGTTGATTTTAGTTGTAATAAAGGCGCATTCATTCGCCTGGAAATCCTTGGTAATAACAATTTATTTTTATTAATCTAAAATTGTGAGTAAAACCTTTATGCAATATAACGCTTTCCCTAAGTTTTTTTCATTATTGCTGGGGCCTTTAAATTTAAATCATTGTTTACTCTACCTCTTAAATTCTTTATTCAAGCTTGGAAAAGTTTTTTTTAAAGCTGACGATACGTCATCTAGGCGCTTTTATGGTTATGACTTTGTTAAAGACATCCGAGGATTACGAATGAAATAAGCTTCCTATTTTGTTTTCCCTTTCCGCTCGAGATCTGGAATATTGGAAAATTTTGATTTGGTGCGAATTGAACCGATATTTTCCGAAAGGGAACATGTCCACAAAAACTTCCTTCGTGTGTGCGAAATTTTTGTGGACATGTTCCCTTTCTGAAAAATCGATTCAATCAAGATCAATTACGAGTTTGTTTCGTATGAGAGCGACGACCTGGAAGAAAATGACGGCGTGAAAACGCGTCGAAAAGTTGCAGAAAAGAAAGGAAAATTCGCGCCGTTTGATTATTCAACGCAATGTTGGATAATTTGTAATTTCTTTCTCTTCAGTAAAAATTGTTTTCATTGAGTATTTACTTTGTAAGTTGTAGTTGTCTGCATGCAGCATGGTCGGCGTGGGTGATGCTACAAACTGAGATAGTCCCAGTTGTTGAGTAAAATTTAAGAGCCATTTGATGCCTTTCGACAGTGCTGCCATCGCGATGAATTAAGATTAAAGAACTGGAATTGAAGTCTCCACGGGAAGAATGATCAAGGTCTTATGTTTTTCCTTGGCACTGAAAGTGATTTGTTCCGGAACTGGCAGTGCTTGTTCCGAAACTTATAGTGCTTGTTCCAGAACTGTCAGCGCTAAAGTAAAAATTGCCAGTTACGGAACTAGTAATTTTTAATTCAGCCCTGCCAGTTCCGGAGCAAGCACTGTAAGTTCCGGAACTAGAATGGTCAGTTCCGGAACACGCACTGACCGGAAACTCTTAGTTCCAAAACAAAAGATATTAACACAATTTCACTATACTTCCTTTATTTGGTTGTTCTACCATGTTCCTTTTGGAGAAGGCAGATTCCTAGCTTTCCTGGGAAATCAATCCATTTTTCTTCCTACGGATCTGTTCGTTTCTTCAAACTAGGTTTCTCATGACGCGTTCGTTTCATCCTCGGCTAAAGCATAATCAGTATTCTCTCCCAAAACTTCAATCTTGTCCAAATCTTCTTATTCACGGTTTTCCACGTTCAATTTGGGAACTTTTCCTTCTTGCCTCACATCGGAATCCTCTTCTACCGCGTCGCGAAAGTAGACCTTCAACGTCACACTCGGTAAAAAAGACTTTTCGCGTTTCTTTCCGGTCGCGAGATCCTGTAAAAACTCGTCGTAGTACGGGAAACTTCTCATCGAATGTGCGCTCACGTAATTCAGCAAAGAAACCGTCGCCCTCCAACCTCAAGCCTTTACACCAACCAACTAACTCCGGTTTCAAAACCCTCTTCAAAAATTTCTGTCGGTTCTTGTCTGTGTCCCTTTTGAATTTTCTTGGAGAATTTTCGCATGTGTTCCGCATTTGATCAATTATGGTTACTCCCTTTAGTGTCGTTTTCGTTTCGGCTACAACTTTTTTTTTTGCTCCTTTTTCTTCCCCTTCTTGTTTATCTTTTATATTTTCTGGCTCTTTTTTCGTTTTTTACTTTCGAGTGGCCGCGAAGCGGGCGCGAAGAAAGTATTGCCGTCGTCGAAAAAGGGAAAATCGTTAATCCTGCCTGTTTCTACATGAAACTTATATAGTTATACTTAGAATAAAATTCTGAGTTCCCGGTTGTCCGCCTCGTACGCCTCGTACGCCTCGTACGTCACGTACGCCGCGTACGCCTCGTACGCCGCGTACGCCCGGAGCTTTTTCTCCGCTATTACGCATCGGATCAAAAGGAAATTTTGCACACGTATTTTTCGTCAAAAAATAAGAGGGGGTCTTTTCTTATTTTTTAAAAATTTAAAAAATTACGTAAACGGCAAATATTTGAACTTTTAAATTTGGTTTTCTTCTTGCGACGATAAATCTCGAACCAGGCTACAAATCATCACCAATTTTCGTACTGTAGTAGATATTGGTCAAAGTATCATACCATCAAAATTTGGTTGAATTCGGATGATTGGTTCACAAATTATGAGGATTAGGCTACGTGTAAATTAGGCCTAAAAATCGATATCTCGAATGACGTAATAAGTCATATCGATATATCGATTAAGTCATATCGATATATCGATATATCGATTAAGTCATATCGATATCTCGAGTTCCAGGAATAATCCATAATTCGGATTTTTTTTGTGGATACAGCGGATTTCGCGGACCTCGGATCAAAAAACTAACCGGATTTTTGAAAATATTTTCGGGGTAGAGGAATCCGAATATGGAATTTTTTCCGAAATTGAGATTCTTATGTGGGTACAGCGAGATTCGTGTACCTCGGATCAAAAAACTAACCGGATTTTTGAAAATATTTTCGGGGTAGAGGAATCCGAATATGGAATTATTTTTCCGAAATTGGGATTCTTTATGTGGCTACAGCGAGATTGGTGTACCTCGGATCAAAAAACTAACCGGATTTTTGAAAATATTTTCGGGGTAGAGGAATCCGAATATGGAATTATTTTTCCGAAATTGGGATTCTTTATGTGGCTACAGCGAGATTGGTGTACCTCGGATCAAAAAACTAACCGGATTTTTGAAAATATTTTCGGGGTAGAGGAATCCGAATATGGAATTATTTTTCCGAAATTGAGATTCTTTATGTGGGTACAGCGAGATTCGTGTACCTCGGATCAAAAAACTAACCGGATTTTTGAAAATATTTTCGGGGTAGAGGAATCCGAATATGGAATTATTTTTCCGAAATTGGGATTCTTTATGTGGGTACAGCGGGAATCGTGTGCCTCGGATCAAAAAACTAACCGGATTTTTGAAAATATTTTCGGGGTAGAGGAATCCGAATATGGAATTTTAGTACTTTTCAACCAAACTTGGGTCATTCTGATTCAGTTTATTTCCTTTAAAATCCTATACCAATCAATATATTTTTCTGTCTATTATTTGTTTTAATAGGGAACAAATAATAGACATAAAAAAAATATTTTTGAGGTCGAGGGTTACGAATCCAAAATCAGTTTTCCAAAATTCAGTTTAATTAACACCCTTTGAAAACCTAAACATGATTTTTTACATTTTTTCTTCATTTCAACTTGTTTTTTCCACCAATAAAGCCACGAGAAAGTTTAATGGGGTGCGTATGCACCCCCATTACCATTCTCCTTGTTTATTTTCATTTTGACCAAAGTAAAATGCTAAAAATAATAATAAAATAGGATTAGTTAAATCTAAACGTTTTCCACGAAAGTTTAAATAAGAAATTTAAAATCTAAACGCTTTCCACGCTTTCCCGTGGAGTAAAAAATCTGAAAAGAAAAATTAAGATTCACATGTATATTATTAGAGAGATCCAGTTCCGGGGGTACGTAATTTAAAATTCGAATTTTCGCAAAATAGGGGACACTCTAATTTTCCTCTTTCTTTTACGCTGCTATGAAAGCAGAAAAGCTACGATTGAAAAAGGAAAAGGAAAACATGACCAAAAGAGGAGAAGGAAAGATCAACCCCGTACTGTAATCAGTTTATCGAAAAGTCCTGATATGATAACGGGAGTTTCTTGTTCATTACCAAGAAAACTATTTTCGAAAGCTTAATGCATTTGAATTTTACAAAACCGTATTTTACATTTTAATCAGGGGTTAAAATCTTCCTCCGAGATATTTTCTTTACCGTATTCTTACTAATTTACAAAACCTAATCAGAGGCGTGAGTAAGGTTTTGTTTTGATAAGCCATTTTCGCGAATAAACTGTTGAAGCGAGCGACATTTCTCTAAAGAGGAGCATTGAAATAATCTCTTGTCACACGTACATGCAGATGCTCACTAATCTTCCCTCCTAAGATGAACCCCCGACGTAAGAAAACCCACCTTTCGATTTCTGTCTTTTCCAAGGAGCTTTCTGCGTTTTCCTTTTGTTATTCTAAAATCGTCTTTCCTCGTGTCCCGTGATGCTGTTTCCTCTTGGTTTTCTCTCGAAGGAGCATGTGTTTTTAATCAAAATAAATTCTATGTACTGAAATATTCTTGCACAGTATTTACCAGCATCTGATATTTTCAAATAATTGGTAGGCAGATAGGATTGGTACGGCTTAATCCCGTACACTCCTTATGGAAATTTATTCCCGAGCGAGGTTTTCTTTGTTGATAAAGTTTTCCTTTATTATTCCCGACTTCATATGAGTTTATAACAAAAACAGAATAGAAAAAAAAAAGTCATGATCTTGTAACGTCATGCTGAGTTCAACCCCCCGTTAATTAAACATTTTTTTTTTTTTTTTTTTTTAAAGAAAAACGTGGTGCTTTTTATTTTTCGGATAACCTCACACAGAGACGGACTAATTTATAAAATGGAAAGCCCCCCATGGAAACGAACGTCGGTCTGGTTCATGCGGCGTCCTGAATTTTAGGGAAAACCTTTAATAGAAATTAGCAGAATTGAAAATAGCCTCACCCTATTGTACATAAATTTCATCCGATTGTGCTTCGTCCCGACCCACTGAGAGTCATTGTTCAAACCGACCATCATAATTCGACTTGTTGACTGAAAAAAAGAATAAATCCACAGGTCGAGAGGATGTTTTTTTTTTTCCGAAAAATGGCCACGCCCTGGAGAAAAAAAAAGAAAAAGAAAAAAAAGAAAAAGCTTTCACATAAATAATAGTGCGTTTAATGGATTAAGAATATCGAAAGCATGTAATGGAATGACGTAACTTTTTAATATCTCCTCAGGAAAAAAAGGTTTAATATTGGAGAGATTAGGTGAAATAGTTTGGAAATAATATACCCGATGAATACATTAACAGAACGATGGTTTCATGGAAAAAGAATGCAGGGGGAAGTTTTTTTTTTTTCTTTCTTCCTTTTCCTATTACGTGTTTATCGGTAGTAAAAGCTAGTTTTTTTAGTTTGTTAATACGTCACAGATGTCGAGAAATTTGACACCTGCATAAGCCTTTAGAGCGATAATTATATGCTATTTGCAAATAATGTCATCTAGGGCATAAAAAATATCGTAACTTGCCCCATAAAAACAGCAATTAATTTTGACGAAAAAAAAAATTTACATGTTTTATGGTTATTAGCTGTAGAAAGGGGTAGAAGCTTTGATTTTAGGATATCCTCTTATTTAAGCTGGTGTCCTTTGAAGCAGTTACGACGAAAATTATTTCCTGGTCAATAATGAGCACGTGAAAATTTTTTGTCACGGTCGAATGATTTTAGGAATTTTGGTTTATAAGTTGATTTCTTTCGAAGGCAAAAACGTTTTCTACTGCTTTTCATGCCTCCACACTGCTGTTTAGTTCTGCCATTGTAAGCGATTTAAATCTACCAGCCTTTTGGTTGGAATCCTCTTGGTATCTTCTTATTTATCCTGTTTTTCCAAAATCCAGAACGGAGAAAAAAAAAAAAATACAAATCAACTTTCTATTCGCTCCAGTTATTTTTCTGAAAATTCTCTGGCGTAGGATGGATGTATCTACAAAAATTTCGCGTCTTTTTCAACGAAAAAAAAACGAAGTTTTCCAGACATTCTTGGGGCGCAAATTCACTATGGAATGTTGGACCAACATGCTGGTGCCTGTTGGACAAACATGTAGTACCAACTTGTTTTGCCAACTTGTTGGACAAACAAACGAATAGACTATTTCAGAATTTATTTCCGAAATTAATGTGGAATGTTGTTCCAACGATTGTTAAAATAAAATATGATCAGTCTTGTTAATGGTTCACGGCATAATTTACAATATATCTTCGAAAATATCCTATAAACCCCAAAAATCTCCAAAGTTCATGAATATTATTCTGTATACTAAGTTTTTTAACAGCATCGAGTTTTCTGCTACCCGGTTTTATACCTTCGCTGCTGATGCGAAACCCGATCAACTCAACTTCTAATTTACCAAATTAGCATTTGCTTAACTTTAACGTTATTATTTCTCGCCTTAAAGCTTCTAATGCTAACCTCAATCCTTTTAATTACTGCCTACAATCCATTGATGGCATTAATAAATCATGATAAACAAAAACACAATTCTGTCTCTCAGCTGCCCTAATGGCATGTTCATCATTTTGACAAATACAGCGGACGCATTTGTCAGACCTAACATCATCCGTTCTAGCTGTCCAGTCTCATCTGGTGTAATACACGCCGTCTTTTCTTTAGATTCTTCCGTTAATTAGAGCTGTAAATACCCGTGCGCGCAAACTAAGACTGAATAACTTGTAAATAGACAAATCTTTAAGTTGCTCGTCCTAACATGTATCTCAGTAAGAACAGATTCGTTACCAAATGTTGATTGCAAATAATCAACTGCATCCTGGTAATACTCTCCTCGTTGTGGGAAAATTTCAACCAGCTGGTAAGCAAGAGAGTCCGGTTTCATGGAATCCAGAAGATATGCAATTTTGTCGTCATCACTTGTTGTGGGGCTTTTGTGTATCTTTTGGAACTTATTCCAGAATTTCAACCAATTACGCACATCACCATCAAAGACTGGAAGTGTAATCTTGGGTAGCTTTGTTGTTTTGTGTAGATAATCACTCCCGGATACGCTTCTATCGGCCTGAGATCCAATTGCAGGTTCTACAACCGCGTTGTTACGAAATTCCTCCAACTTTATCGATGCCTCACACAGTAAAAAATTTTATGTTAAAATTGACACAAATTGTATGTCCAAATCGGTCTACATAAATATTTTGTTAAGAGAAATAACACAATCGTTTTGTTTAATGTTCTGCGTCCATTAACGATTGTCATTTTTTTGCTGTTTACAAACAAGTTATGTTGATTTTTTAACATAATACCTTAACATAGACTTTATGTAGACCGTTTTCAACATATTTACATAATATTTTTTACTGTGCACAGTAATGCTTGTGATATTTTTCGATCCGGCTTCGTTGAGTTTAGTACTCTTTATCGGTCATTTGCACGGCACTCGCGTTTTCCTCGTTTTCCTTGATTTCCATTTCTTCAATCCTTGCATCAAGCTCGAATAAACGGTTGCACGTATCCTCCAGAATACGGTACTTCAACTTTATTGCGGTAGCCGCGGGCTCTTCCTTTTGCACTTCCTCGTTGAACGCCTGAAAAGCCACGGTCACCGCGGTTCGCAGTGTGCTGCGATCTTTAGTTAACTTTTCCATGTTATTTTTACACGTCGCCATATGTTGAGACTGTTTCTCAACCCTAATAATCGGAGTTTTTTGAAATGAAATAAAACATCCTTTTTCTAGTACTAGATCAACTCAAAAAATATATTTTTCCTTCTTACATACAAATCCTGAAATCCATCTTAAACCTTGAAAAGAAAAATCAGTGTAACCAACCTAAGTGGTTAGTTCGAGGATCAGCCGCATAGCGGCAAGACCATAAAGTCTAAACATATCTAACAGTAGGAATTGGAAAGGACATTTTAATAGTAGGTTTGTTTAGACCTCTATAATCGATAACTATATTCTGTGCTCTCCAGTCTTCTTCTTAACTAAAAACAGGACTTGCGTAAGGAGACTTAGTTTTTCTTACAAAACCGAATTCCTTCCATTCTTTAATTATTAAAATAAATTTTGATCAATCTCACGAAAAATCTCTATAATGTTCTACTTTTGTTTTCTTATGTTTCACATTCTTGTATTTTCCAGAATCGAACATAACTATTCCTTCCAGCAAAACCTGGTCCAAATCCCTTTGGACCCATTGGCCGGGGAATTTTATTTTCCCCTGAATTGAGGCTGCAACCATTGCAGTGCACTGTCTTCCAGCGTTTTGGGGGAAGAATGCACCGTCCCCCTGGTGCCAACTGCTTCGTAAAAGTTTAAACACACCATTTCGAAATCTTATATCTGGAAAAAGACAAAACTTTGAATGCCGAAACGGACATACTCTTCTACGGCACCATATGGGTCAATTTTTTTCGCCATCGATAAGTTTCGCGATGTTACATGTTCACTGTATAAATGAAAAAAATTTGATTCCGTCTTAATGAAATAAGTACCACCTCCTCACCTTTGTAACCTCCCATGCTTGAATATCAGAAGCTGATCAGCTTTTATGGATTTCGCGGTGGTGGTCTCTATTCGGGGCGGTGAATGTTTTAATACGAAAAGGAAAAAAGCTTGATATCTTGAATCTAAGAAGAAAAAAGGGTTATGCATTACATTATACGCTATGGTTATACACTACATGGCAGGTAACTTTGGACCGCTATAGATTTTGATTACGCCGGGCTGGCCTGGTAACATTCTTTGCCTTAATTTTGTGACACATGTCACACTTTATCCCCATTCTAACTAACGTTTCTTCGTCTTAATTCAATGTGAGATATTTCGGCCTTACGAAAAGTAAATACGTTTACGTAACTTATAAAAATATGTAGACAGGGAAAATTATTTTCCTGCGCCGAGACCCAAGCCGCAAAGTGAGATTAGGGAAAGACGCGCACGTTGCTTACAGACAAATCCCGCGTACGGAAAATGCCCTTTTAAAAAGTGAGGAAACCTACAGCACCAGGGACTGGTTTTGGATAAGAAACCCTTTCCAGCACAACTGCTAGGGAGGAAGTCATTATTTTTGATAAATAACGCAAAATAAACCAACCCCCCGAACTGCCCGAGCCTGCAACCGGATTTTTTTAAAAAAAATTTTTATCACAATCACTCATCACTTAGAAATTAGAAACTTACCAAACAATATCAAAAACTCTAAACCACGGCCGCATTGTAAAATAAGATATTTGGCATATTATTTTCCATTTTTCATTTTGTTTATAAAAAGGTTTTAAACACGTAAAAAGCAATCGTTCCTTTTTTTTTTTTTTCCCGAACATTAGCTTGTGTTCTATTGGCGAACCGAATCGTATAGTAGAAGATTTTAAAAGTCGTAAAACAAACCGTTGAATATTGCCCGTACGGAAAAGAAGGGAAACTAAACATGTTCCAGTCCCATACGTTCACTAAAATACCGGACCGGTTTCAACGGACTATTTTCGATGCCCCTAGCTTCTGCCCTTCGAAATGCAGAGTAGGAGCCCTAAAACAACCCGTTGACTATTGCCCGTACGGAAAAGAACGGAAACTGAACATGTTCAAGTCCCGTACGTTCACAAAAAACGCTATAGCCTTTTGGGGATTTGCAGGGACCTTAGTTGTGAAGTTCTCACCTTAAAAGGAGCAGTTAAATTTTACGTAAATCCGTGACTACACTTACCTAAAAGGGAACGTTCAAGTATTACGTAAGACTTTTTTCCGGGTTTTTGGACCCCCTCCCCCCCGGTTGTAAGACATTTCGCAATACTTAGCTTATGGCGAAGATGGTGGATGCGGGACCCCCCCCCCCCCCCTAAAAATCTTACGTAATACTTGAACGTTCCCAAAGAGAGAAAAAAAAACATTATTTTAAATAAATAACATGGGTTAAAAGGTAGAAAAAAATGACGTAATATTTTAATGGCCCCTGAATAAAAAAAAAATCAATTAAAGAAAACTGGTCTTTCATATTTCGTATATGCGACAATATATATTTCGTATCTGCCTTTCAGATCTCTTGCTTTGGGACATGGTTCGGTGAAAAAGGGCGTTCATTGTTTACAAGCTTGAATAAAATAAATATCAATGAATAGGACGTACGAGTATATAACATACCTAAAAGAAAATTTTTTTCTGTAACAAACTGGTATCTTTTATTAAACAAGAAACTTATTTAAACTGTTATAACCTATAACAGTTTTCATCAAAATAACGGTTTCCATCAAAACAAAAACAGCGAAATTAAGATTAAAGAAGGCAATGCCTGGAGCAACTTTAGGAAACTAAATTTCCCTTCTACTATAAGTTTCTTGGCGCATTTTTTTTTCTTAAATTACATGTCTATGAATGCTTTAAATATTGGTTCGCAGGGCAAATATTAACGTTTTAGCTTCATTAAATATTAACGCAAATATTAACGCTTTAACATCTCTGGGTTGGCCATGTTTGTTTATAAGCTAAACATAAACATAAACAAACACGGCCAACCCAGACATGTGCGATAGGTCGATTCCCCTTTTCACGGCAGATATATCGTTATATCGAGGTAAAAATGATCGATAAATGATCGAAAATGGGCCGTCGAAGGTAAATCTCGAAGGTAAGGGCACGGATTCGGTTTCGGGTTCAGGATCGAACGGCGCCTGGGAAAAATATTTAAAAAATTAAAAAATTTAAAACTTCCGAAATTTGTTTGTAAACAAACACAACACAACACAACCCGCCATTTCCTCTTTTTTTCACTACCTGCTCCAAAATTGTTTTTCGAAACAATTTTGAATTCAGGAGTGACAGCAGTGTCACGTGACACTGCATTTAACTTTGCAGATTACAGTACAGTATACAGTATAAAGTAGTTACACTTGTTGGACGGTCCAACAAGTTGATACAACATTCCATAGTGAATTTGCAACCTTGGACAGCAACTTTTTTGTTTTGGCTGCCAGTTGGAATTATTAAAGTATAAACTCCTCCATTGACTGCTTTTTCTGGTCCAGATCCATTTATTGTCATAACGATGTGTTATTTGTTTATCTTTTTCCATATTTGTTTGCAAAACAGGACTTCTTGATTTTATTAGAAGAGTTTTTTAACTGTGGCGGCAATAAAAAAAAATTGAAAGAAAGAAAAAAAACTGAAAATACTTGAAATATTTATTGAAAAAAGGGAAGAAAGAACGGCAGGGAAAATAGTGATATTAAAAATGATGAGCCGAATAAGTAAACAAATGAATACGCCAAGTTATTAGAATCAGCGGGGATTGGAACTTGAAAATTGATATTTCTTAAAGAAGTATTTTGTATTCTTTTTCTTTCGTTTATAGAGTAAAAATAAAATTCTCTTCACTGTCTTTTTTTTTCTTTTCTTCTAATAAACCTTATATGCCATTTTCTGAGCTTATAACTTGAGAATAGACCTCGACCAAGCCCAAAAACTTTTTACGATAAAAAGAACCGTTTTGAGAAGTGTCTTTTTGACATTTCATCCTGCAGTAATTTGAAGATGATTTCGGCTTCCACTATGGAGGATGAGTAAACGTCCAGTGTTTCTAAGATTTTCTGATTCAGTTGCTTGTACCAGGTGTCAGTGGTGATTTTGAAATCAAGCTTTGGTAGTGTTTGAATTGTGTTGTCGACACCCCTGCCTACAGTTTCAGCCATTTTTCTTCGGCCTTTACTTTGGCCTCGGTGTATGTTACATACGGCTTAACGCGTCTGGCACCGTTAAATATTTACCCTTGCAGTGATGCAGTGATTAAATTTTTCCGGCCGTTTTGGGAGTAGTGATGCCGATATTCTATCAATTTATCGAAATATCGATACATCGGAAGAGAAAAATCGATTTTTTTTATATATTAAGTTTTATATCCATATGCGTTAACGATAATAAAATGCCAATATCGAATATCGAAAATTTCACTGGGGTGCAAATTCATTATGCAATGTTGAACCAACATGTTGGTACATGTCCAACAAGCTAATACAACATGCTGGTCCATAGTGAATTTGCACCCAAACGACTTCAGGAAAAGCTAACTTTAACGCAAAACAATTTTTTTTGGCGGGGGGGGTAAGGACCTTACCTATTTAAATTTTTACAAGAATGAATTGCAAGAATAACTGCAATCACTCAAATACATAAAAGCTTCTCATCTTTAATATACCAATAATGCTTAAATAAATTTTCTTTATTTTTTTAATGTCTATTTTAGAAAAAAGACTCAAAAACTGAAACTTGGTACCTTTCAATACAAATGCAAAAAAAAAAAAAAAAAAAATGTCCGAAAAATCTCTTGCTTGTATAAAAGATTGAAGGCGCTCCTAGCGAATCGATTTAACATTCAACAGGCTGACAATATAATTCTTCTGATGACAAGCACGCGGAATATCTTTTATTATCTCTCACGAAATTAAAACGAGGATAAAAATCGACAAAGCAATCTCCCTTCAAGGTCGTTTATCTCATAGTTCTTCTGGTCAGGTTTCACAATAAAAATTCAAACGGTCAGGAATTACGTTATCTTATAAAAAAAAAAAAAAAAAAAAGAAAAAAAGATGAGGGGACAAAAAAAGAAGCGATCCGGACGAAAATAAAATAAAATAAAAAAGGAGATGAGAACTTGTTCATCAAATTGGCTATAAATAAAAAAGGATACAATTGATTAATCCAAGGAAACTGACAATGTGATTCCTTTATTTGTATAACCCTAATTTTCATAGAAATGGATCTCCCGGAACCCCTTTGGCATTTTGAAATTGCTCTAATTTTCATCGGAATCGGTTCATCCGATTCATTTTAAAAAAGATCCCTTTTCCTTCCGATTGTCACATTTCTTCTGAAGGCAATGCCAGTTGACTTGTTTATGACATTTCCTCACATTGTGCTATGTTTGACGATAAGACCTCTATGATCCCGGTTATTTTCACATGTCGAAAAAAAATCGGGATTCCACCGAAGGGAAGACGAACGAAATGAAAAAAAAAAAAAAAAAAAAAAAGAAATCCTCTTGTTTTTATTTGCTAAACCGTTATCCCATTTTAGCAGGGAATGAAATTATTGTAAATTTGAAAGTTCTTTTCTTCTTCCTTTTTTTTTTCCTTTTTTCCCCCCCGCGGAACAGAAATCTAATCAGAATCCGCAGAGTCAAATTCCAGTCGTCATCATCATTCCGATCCACCTCCCCCCTCCCACCCCCGCAAGTCCCTAAAAGTGATCATCATTTCCAAGTATTGTTCATTGGCGAGCTTCTGAAGCGTGAAACATTCCGAATGGATAATTTAAATTCTGATTGATGGAACAAAACTGCATTAGACTCTTGATTCGGGCGAAAGCTCCGAAAACCTGAAATTACGCACTTTATAATTAATTCCAGTCGAGAAGATATTCTCGCTTAATCAAACCCCGGCGCCGTTGATTTCGAAAAGCTCTTTCAATTTATTGCTTTCAATCTTGTTTACACGGTGTTCCCGTTTCTAAATCTGTTTTGATTAGTCATAAGCGTTTCGTCTCCGCGGGAAAAAAAAATCGTAATAAAATCGTATTTGGGGACATGTGGACAATTTATGGACAAAACACGGGAGTGAATTGGTTTTTGTCACGGATGCATTCATTGCTTGGTTATTAAGTTTTACAACCAGAAAATATTATGTTTCCTTTATCTCCTCGGCCATGGCGTTGAATCATGTTGAAAGGGTTCATTTTATTATTTTTCAAATGAAAAAAACGCGATGTTCCTGTTGAGTGATGTAATTATTAACTCCGAGTCGTTTAATTTTTTTTTTTCCTCCCTTCCCCCCTGATTTTTATAAAAACCATTTTTTATTATATACCTTTTTGTCTTAACTCCGGAAAACTCGACCCTTTGCACAAGTGTAAATTTCCTTTTGCGAGGATCCGGTTTAAGAGCAATTAGAGAAAGGCGACTTCTACTTTGTGTTCGTTTACAAGTTTGTCAAAGGAGAGAGAGTTTAATTAAAGGTTCGAGGTGTTTGTCTTGTACTTATGGTCGTTTATCATATAAGATTACATCTCGAAGCATGTATTTGCGGTCTTTTGTTTTGTTGTCCCTTACGAAGTAAAGATAACAAGTTTAATGTTTCTTATATCAAGAAGCCCTTGTTGTTCATCTTCCAAAACGTCTTATGCTGGAAATGGATAAGAGCGCGAATTTCTGAAAGACAGATTTTTGTTTGCTTTAGATATGTTTGATCGCGTGGAAAAATATCTGAGGGTACAGCAATAGTATTGCACTTTCCATGATGCAAGGCTGCTGGAAAAACGGAATTTCCACAAAAATGTCACAATTAAATTCAGTTTTAGCCAAACATTGTTAAAAAAAGGCGGTAATTTTACGATAAAACATATTGCGGAGCATTGGAAAATGAAAAATAAAAATGTTACCTATGTGTTTCTAGGGCGAAATTTCACGCCAAACATGTTCGGCGAACAAGGTAAACAAACATTTTCGTCGAACATTTTCTCCGAATGTTTGGGAATTTCTACATGAACAGTGACGGTTTTTAACGCAATTTCACGCCAAATATGTTCGGCGAACATGTTAGGCAAACATTTTAGGCATGTTGGTTTTGGATGAAAATGGCGAACATGTTTGGCAAATATGTTGGACAAACATTTTCCCCAACATACAGGGGAAGCTCCACAAAAGCATTGACGCTTTTTTAGGCATGTTGGGTGAAAATGTTTGTGTTCGGTAAAAGTGGCGAACATTTTGGACCAACATTTTCACATAACATGCTTAAAAAACCGTAACTGCTTATGTAGAGCTTTTCCAACATGTCGGGGAAAATGATCGATAAAAATGTTTGTCCAACATGTTCGCCGAACATATTTGGCGTGAAATTGCGCCCTGACGACGCAAAATGTTGCACAGTGAAGTCGAGGCCTAAGAATTTTTGATCACGTGTTAGTAACACAAAATTTTGAAAATGTAGGACAAAAACTACAAACTCGAAACAATAGGATTTGCATGGGGAAACGGGACATATCGTCTGCTGGAACTTGGGTCGAAACTGACGAATTTGGGAATTAGAAAACTCCTGATAGTAGAATGGATGCCTTTTGGCATCACTATTACAGGTTTTATTTTCTGCATTAGTGGTTGATGCTTGTCTAGATTCATTCTTTATATTGTCAGTAGCTGATGCTCCATTGCACTTTAGGGTGGATCGAAAAAAGCGAATTTTTGTTTTTTAAAATGCCTGATATGGGAATCGATGCCTTATTATAATACTATTAACCCTAATTTCTTTCAGATTTTTTGAAGGTCATCTTGAGGTCGCGCAATGACCTTGAAGTTTTTGAAAAGCCCGTATAAGGGCAAAAAATAAGAATTTTTTTTTGCTGAAAAAAGTATCGCTTCCTATCGGAAATTTTGCGTAGATTACGAATATGAAGTCCAAAATCATTTTAAGTGCTCGGTTTTTGAGCTTTACGCCTATTTTCTAAACACTGAAATACTTTAGGCTGCTTTTTTTTTTAGCTTAAAAACTGTACACAAAAATGAATTTTGGACTTTATATTCGTAATCTACGCAAAATTTCCGATAGGAAGCGATACTTTTTTCAGCAAAAAAAAATTCTTATTTTTGGCCCTTATATGGGCTTTTTAAAAACTTCAAGGTCATTGCGCGACCTCAAGATGACCTTCAAAAAATCTGAAAAAAATTAGGGTTAATAGTATTATAATAAGGCATCGATTCCCATATCAGGCATTTTAAAAAACAAAAATTCCCTTTTTTCGATCCACCCTATTGCACTTAACATCTGTTTTGCGTTTGACTAACGCTTTCGATGTTTTGCTGTTCCGGGACATAATTATTAATTGAAGACTTAACGGGAATAGTGGCCTAAGTCCACTGTTTTTGTTTACATTGCTTTTATAAAAGCTAAACATCAGAGATCAGTGCCAAAATGACGAGGTGGACTTAGGCCACTATTCCCGTTAAGTCTTCAATTTCAAAAAAGGTTTTAATTTTTAACTTTCCAACTGAAATATAACAACAATGAAGCTGTTGTATAAACAAATGAAATTAGAAGAGTTGTTGCCAATTTTCCATTTGCGAACCGTAAATGGTTCGCAAATGGAAAGTTGGCAACAACGCAGGATGCAATTAATGAAAGCAAATCAAAATGAAATTACAACTTTTAATTACATTGTACTCTATGATTTTTATTTTCGAGTTTAACGAGACGTTCTTCCTTTTCCTAAGAAGCATGTTCTCCGCGTCACTTACCCAAAAACAGGTTTCACCTCTCCAAATGGAAATGGTTTGGGACAAACCGTATCCCCAATCCGTTGGTCAAACGGAAAGAAGAGTCTAAGTGTCTAATTCGACGCGGAATTCCAGTTCCGTTCTTGCAAAATGTGGGGAACAGTTGTCGCAAATTTCTGAGTTTGTTTTTTGGCATGTGTTTCGAGAGTTTTCGAGAAAAATCTCGTCGTCTGCGTCGAATTCTGTGTGTTCCAGATCATACGATTACTAAAATCGAGGAAGATCGTTGAAAACAAAAATGACTTCGCCTAAACATCTTTTGTTTACATTTCGATTTGCTATCACTACTTTTCACTATGTGCGTACATTTACAATTCGCTTCAATATTTTCAAGTAAACTTAATCGACTTGGCATCGCATTTATTCAAAATCTTATCATTTTGTTTTTAAAAAAGTTATTCCAAATCAGAAATTAAATTTTTTCCGAATTGGTGAATTTTTGAAGACATTAGCGAAACGAATTTTCGATGATGCAGAATCGGTCTCCAGATGGTAACATGGAAGGCTGTGGAAATTTAACTTATAAGAAAACCCTTTGTTTGCAAACAAAAAATACTAAGCACCAAATGCCAAGTGGGCCCTTTTCATGTGAAGGTACACATATATATATATATATGCATATTATATTGTTTAAAAAAGAGGCTTGTAGCTCAAAAACCGTACACTTAAGGTAATTTTGGACTAGATATTTATAATCGCAAAATTTCCGATAGAAGTGATACTTTTTTTCCGAGAGAACATTCTTGTTTTTTTGCCCTTATATGGACAATCTCTAAACCCTATCTTGTGCATAAACCTTTTTATTTGATTCCTATGATCGTACCGGGATTTTGCCGGATTGCATTTTATGTGCAACTTTTAAGTTATGTAAAAACCTTGATTTTAAAGTCGGTTGATAAATCCATTACAGGAGTGAAATATCACCAGAAAAACCTCTGTACTGCACAATAATTTTGAATAACAATGGATTACAAAACGACATCACCAGAAACAATAATTTAAGACTAAAAAATAAGACAAGTTAGTTAATCCTTTTCCTTCTAATATCTTCCTTTAATTCTGTTGACATATGTAAAGCAACATGATTAAACATTAGCATAGTGTTAACGAGATAAACCAATCAAAATAAGACAAGGAAAAACGTTTTACAGTAGTTATCTCACCTCTCCTGCGCTTATGCATCTTTTTTCTCCTTTATTTCGAGCTGTATAATTTATAGTGATTTCTTGTCATGGTAATTGAATTTGTTTGCATTTTGGATGAATCGGACCGAAGAGAAATGTCGCAACTTTGACTTGTTTATGTGACTGCATCATCTATTTTTTTTTTCGAACTTGCTCCTGTTTGGGAACTTCACCTTTTTTTCGGTTCAAGATTGCGGCTTTTTTTGTTTGTACATATACATATAAATAATAAAATGTTACTACGGGAGGTGTGTGTGTGTGCTGCGGGATAACATTGGATTTTGGACTTTAATATAAAAAAGGGTTCAAAATTTATTTGTATGAATCCGACATCTTTATTGGCGTGAATGTCAAAGGATGCTGTCCTGGAAGCTAGATGTTTATGTCATTTTTTTTTTTCGTATGCATAATACCGATAAAGAAACAATGGAAATAGTGGACTTTGCTTTGACCAAAATCAGGTTAACCCATATAAATAATTAAGAAGGTCGTTTTCTTTTCTAAAGGAAATGGGGTAACTTTGACACGGATTTTAGCCGTTATCCATAATGCGTATCGGACAAAGGATAAAACATTTAAATGGTATTTCGCAATGCTCTGCACAACGGAGAGAATGGAAAAAAAATAAAAATAAAAATAAAATTCGGTAAATTCTTTTTTGGAAGATGCTTATATTACATAGAAAAAATGTTTTTTTTTTTTTGTAAAACTCCAACTCGAACATGATGAATAATTGTAGAATTTGAACGGTTTTTTTGGCTTCGTATTTTTTTTTAAATTAGAAAAAAAATCCAAACGGAGAATAAGAATTTATTGCTTAATAGTAGATGAGAGGAGCGTGTCCCAAAATGGCAGCATTGTTGAATGTTTGCACCCTAGCGGACGAGCTTACGGCCCATGGAGAGTGAATTTGATGAACTCCTTCAGCGGAATATGCCGATGGAGCAATGGCGAGGAGTCCGGCAGAGGCGTAGGCTACGAAAGCCAAAAGAACGACAAACATCTGAAAATAAAAAAAATAACAAAAAAAATTTACATTGTAGTAATAATAATGACAACAGGAAATGGCGTACATAGGTTATAAAATAAAAGGCACATTAAGATGTTCTAGAAAAAAAAGGAAATAAAATAAAAAAGAAGCGAAATGGATATCAGAATGAGGCACGTGCATGACGCGCTTAGTTTTTTATTATTATTTTTTTTTTTCAACTGTGAGAAATCATCGCCGTTTTGTTACGGTATTCCTAACGCTCTTAACATTCCCCCTATTTTTTTTTATTAATTTTGTTATTCTTTTTCTTTTTTAGAATGACATCAAAAGCGCGGTTCGGTGGAACGGATGTAATAAAAGGAGATAGCGAGGAGCTGGATAAACAAAAGTGTAAGGTAAAATTCGCACTCAAGGGTGAATAAGGGTGTAAAACGGAAGAATTATCTTAAATGAGAAAGTCGCATTGACGGGGCGACATTAAGAAGGTATCGGCTTCAGTTGGTAATTATTTTTTTTCCTTTTTGTAGGAAAGCAAATGGCTGGGACAGATTCGCAGCCGTACCTGAGGAGAGCTTATTTGAACCGTTTGATTGCTTTTATTTTGACATTGAAAAAATAAATTTTGGCTGAAACGCGATGAGATTGGAATGAAGACAGCAAAACGTTTGGTAAGTTTTGATTTTGGTCCCAATAAATCTTTTTTTTTTTTTTTTGTGCCGAACTAAATATTATTTTACTTGTTTTATTCGAATTTGGAAAGTTTTAGGGCCTGAACACGTAGGGTGTGTCGAAAATCAAAAATTTTGGATTTTCAAAATGCCTGATAGGGCAATCGCATTTGCAAAAATTTTTCTTTTCGAAATTTTTTTTAAACGGCGTCTTGAGGGTGCGCAAGAGGATCAAAGTTTTGGAAATTTCTTAAGGGATGAAAATTCGACTTTTAGATTTTTGTGAAAAAAGTACCGTTTCCTATTGGGTTTTTAACGTAGATTTCGAAAATTAAATCGGTTTGCGTCTAGCTATTTCTGTTCCTGAGTTATTGTTAAAAATACGATAAAAATATTGAAATTTTAGAATTTTGACATTTTTATGGCGATCTTGGTCTGTATCTCAAGAACAGTAAAGCTAGGCGCAAGCAGATTCCATTTTCGAAATCTACGTTGGAAATCCGATAGGAATAGGTAATTTTTTCACAAAAATATAAAAGTCGAATTACCATCCCTTATGAAGTTTTCCAAAACTTTAACCCTCTTGCGCATCCTCAAGACGCCGCTTTAAAAAAAATTTCGAAGAGGAAAAAATTTTACAAATAATAAGCCACAGCGATTGTGCTATCAAGCATTTTGAAATTCCAAAATTTTTTATTTTTGATCCACCCTACGAACACTACAACAGCCTTTAGAAAGAACATTTTTTTTTATTTTTTTAAATTAAGTGCTACGTCATTTTTTCAAAGTTATTTTTTAATTATGAAAATGTATGACCATTAGAATCAGTTGGAGGTTTTTGAAACTTGGGCCCTAGGATAAGTCTATACGGTTTGGACTAAAAAACGTTTAAAATTTAGTAATTTTTTTTCATCCTCCTTAGCCCTTTCATGGTGATTTATCACATACACCTGTGCTTGCGATCATAGGTATATGGGTCCTACAGAAAATTGGCCAATCCGGAATTTTGTTTGGTGTCCAACCGAAAACTTTAAGATGAGTTAATAATCTTGAGGGTCAAAATGGAAATATGTATTTTTTCTTCTGACGGATTTGGTTGCTTTAAGATGTCGTTTCGCTTGCCAAAAGAGGTGCTTGACTTTAAAAATTTTTTCCGAAAACGTTGTAGCTTTAATTGCTTAATGTGGATTAATGACGTTTAGAAAAAGTTGAAATAGTAAGAAAAAAAATTTTTTGAAAGATTTTTTCAAGCACTTGTTTCGAAGCTCGTGTTTTGGCAGCGAAACGGCACTTACTAAAAATTTCTAAAAAAAATCCTCCTTTTCACTTTTATTTTCTGGTTAACAACTTACGAGTCCCGTAATATTTTCCCGAAAAACACTGATATCGCACTTTTCTTCACTTATGGAACTAAAAGAAAAAAAAAGAAAACGCTTTTCCACGCAACTTACCAATTTCATCATTTTCGATTTGTAAGTTTGCTACTCTGTTTTACAGCTAGCACTATTGTCCTGAAACTGTTTGCTCAATCCTTTTATAAATCCTAATGTTTTGAAACCGATACAAAGTTAAACATGAGCGAAACACGCGAGTAATTTGCAGGAAGTCACGGATTCCGACTTAAGATGGGGGGACAACCTTGAATATACTCATTCATTGTACACTGTACCTATATACTCTTTATAATATGCATTATGATTTTCACGTCATGCGTATATAGTTAATACCGGTCAGTGATAATGCGTATTCTAATATCTGGAAGCTGGAATGATGCGAAATTATCTTTTTCCTTGGATATTTTTTTTTTATTTCTTTTCCTAAACATTCATTTTTAGATGAAAAATTGATATGTTGAATCAGTCACGTAGATTTTGATTTTTTTTTTTTTCTTAATCTTCCGTCATTTGGTCAGCGGAACGGAATTCAATCGTCCGTGGTAATCAATCCATTTACTTTCGATTAATTTGAACGTCTTAAGAGGCCAATTTAAAACGTTTTAAAATCTTTTACAAATCGAAATTAAACGATTAAAAGGACCTCCAGTATAAACAAACAAAAGAAAATTATATCATTTCGAAAGGCCTTGAAACGAATGCCTTTCTAAAACGTTATTAACGTGAGAAGATACCGTGCTTTTGATAGTGGACAAAATATTTATGGGCGACATGACCGGCAAATGTAATTAAGAAAAAAACAAAAAAAAAAAGAAAAAAAAAGATTGTTTTTATCCTTCATTGTTTATAAAAATAATAATAAAAACGAATCAGCTGATTATGGTAATGTCGTGCAGAAAAGTATTAAAAAGAATTTATGAGATGCCGTTAAAATTATATTGTAGGTTTGTAAACGAATTACGTAAAGAAAAAAAAAAAAAAGGTATCCCCATGGGGTGTGGTCGACCTAGAGGATACTACAACCTTGGTTTCAAATTGTACACAAAAACCCGTTAGCGCGGTTTTATTGTCATTTCGATTATCATTTCCGTTTAATTTTTCAAGTTTTCTGGATAATTAAATATCGGGAGCGGGTTTTGCTTTTAAGATTAAAATTACCCGTAGTCTTTGGTCGAGTTTTAAAGTGACTTTTGTCGGCTGTTTAGGCGGAGTTTTCGTGGATTTTCGGCGCCTTGTTCGTCATGAGTGGCTCCTTCGAAAACTCGTCGGATTTTGATGGCTTTTTATTTGTCAAATAAAAATTTGATGGGAAAAGGAGGAATTTAGAGATATGGTCTTGTCTTATTTAAATTCGCGCATTTTCGGGCTGGGTGCCAAATTTTGTTTCCTTGTTTGTTTTGAGTTATTGTTGCTTTTTTTTTTTTTTTTTTTTTTTTTTTGTACATACTGCGTGTCCTATAGCATTTTCGTAGATTTTTTTAAAAATTTTTTATGTGGTCCAAAAAGAAATCGATTATCTCAAATTTTTTAGTTGCAAAAATTTAATTCTTTAGGATGTTAAGGCACAAGATAAATTTTTTCAGATTTTTAAAAGAATTTTAAGGGTTGTTCCCCACCCCTACAGCTTTTTTGGCCTAAAGTCGTTAAAAAAAGCAGAATTTTTAAAAATTCGCACTGAGACCGGATGATAAGAGGGAAAAAAAAAGTTTTTTACAGGTTCTAATACTCATGCTTTCGGGAAAAAATTGTTGGTTGAAAAGCTACTGTCCGATGTGGAGTTAAAAGGGCTTATATGACCAAAAATGGGGTTCCCTGTACTGGGCTTCCCCGAAAAAATTCCTTTTTTGAAAACAGCCAAAACTTTTTTTAAGCTTAGTCGCATGACCTTTAAAGTTCAGTTTTTTGATAAAACCACGTATCCATTTTCCCCATATAAGGCCTGAAAAAATCGAAAATATAGCGGATCAAGTCGAAACCGATACAGTTCCTTTAATCTCATAAAAAAAAGCATTTTCATATAAGGCCCTATGTTTTATCTCCATTTTGTTCTTCCACCAAGAATTATTTACAACCAACTTTTTCATAATTTTTTTTAGCCCTAATTTAATTTCTAATTATAAGTTATGCAGGAACAAGGTAGAAAAAGCTTTAGGGGAGCAACAATAGCCGAAAAGACGTTAAACGCCCGGCTAATTTTTTTTTTTTTTTTTCATCATTCATTTGAGAATATTTGTTTGAAAGAGAAAATTCTTCGGGAGATAAAATTTGAGATGGATGATTTTTTCGGGTTACCTTATGTTTACATTTACTTATCAGGAAATAATAGTGGATCCCTGGAAGGCCTTAAGAGACAGATTCCTTTTTTTGCGACTGAAAAAATTTACTGCATAAAATACTTTTTACTTAAAAGAGTTCCAAATCACGATTATCATCGAAAATTACGTTTTGATGGAAAATGGAATTGAATTTAGACTTTTCTCAACGGTGATCTTTTGGTGGAGAACAGTCTTCATGACGGCTATTTTTGACGGTTTTTTTTAAATTGCAGTGCCCCTTTAAAATATAGTTATGCAAGTCGTCACTCCCACGTTTTGCTTTAAGAGTAAAATCTCAGATTTGGTTAAGACCGGGTTTTGGTCAAAGACGGACTGGCCTGAACTACCGGGATTTTCCCGGGGCGCCTTTTTGAAAAAAAAAAAAAAAAAAAAAAACGCGCCTTTATTGTTCCAAAACAAAAAAATTAAAAAAAATTTTTTTAAAATAAGCACAAGAGTAAAAATATTCCTATAAGTCCGTTTTTTTTTTGAAATTCAAGAATTTTTGTCATTTGAACCTCTGGTAATGAATGGAAAAAAAAATATTACCGTCAAAATGGCTTAAATATTTCATTTACGTGGAATTTTTCACAAATTTTTCCTCTGAATTAATTAAAAAAAATTTAATTTTTAGAAAACCCTAAAATATGATAAAAAATTAATTTCAGCTCAAAAGCCCATTGAGTTTTTAGAAAAATAAAAGGCCCCCTTTAGCTTCTAGATTTTCGGGATGGTAAAAAATCCAATTATGTTCAACCAAAATAAGTTTTTATCCTTCTGGATGCTTTTTTTTATTTTGCCTACATCTAATGATTTTCGGACCTAAATTTCCTATCAAATGGAACCTAAAAGACCTAAAAATGACCTAAATTTCGAATTTATTTTTTGGTGGACCTCCTAAAAAAAATTATTATGAAGGAAGGGCCACTGCAAGACAGCAAGACAGCCCTCTGAAAATTTTTCAGCTCTTGCCCTCAAACGTTCCCAGTCCGTGCCTTACTTGGGCGAATTCCTCCATAAGTTTTCCGGGGTTTTCCGAAAGTTTCCCATAGTCGTATAATATACGATAGCCGTCGGAGAAGAACAGTGGGAAAAATGGCATTCATTGGAATAATTTTTTCCCACTGACTCTTCAAATAAATTCCATTTTTACTTATAATTTAATATCATACAATCTACACCCTTTCGGTATCTTTTTCAGCGCGACATAATCCACCAAAAAAATAATAATAAATATAGTACCGGATAAAACTGTCCTTTACAAACAAATTTTTCTCATAAGCCTTTTTAACCATGCAAATCTTCCATCCTCGGAAACCAATTTACTTAGGAAGAGAACCTTCCCGACTCCACACATATTTATTTAAATCAACACTCATGCAAATTCTTGATCCCCATATCCTTATCAATGCAAATTCTTCAATAAACCATCCAATTTCACAAAAATGAGAAAAAAAAAAAAAGACAACAAAAAATCTGACTAACATCGTTCCAAATCAATTTGAATCTGAAAAAAAAAAGCACAATATATTGTATGCAAAACAGTTCCAAGATTTTCCCTTTTTTCACAAGTATAGCTCTGACAGGAGTGATTCCAACGCCTCATTGACTACGGGATTTGAATATCTCGCCCTGAAATTGAATCTTTGCTTCTCGAAAAACACTTCCATATGATGTCTCTTGCATATGAAATTTATATTTTAAACTATATTTATCTTTGCTCG
Source organism: Liposcelis bostrychophila (assembly GCA_037577465.1). Taxonomy (NCBI): domain Eukaryota; kingdom Metazoa; phylum Arthropoda; class Insecta; order Psocodea; family Liposcelididae; genus Liposcelis; species Liposcelis bostrychophila. The sequence goes on from CM075210.1 coordinate 14,384,206, forward strand.
GAGCTTTCGGGTTGACGTCTGTTTTATAATAACTACCGGCCTTATTTCGTTTCGTTTTTTTTTTTTTTTTTTTTTTCCTTCCACGGGAACAACAGGGGATCGACTGATGTTGAGCATTTTGAAACGTTTATTCAAGTCTAGGTTTTCCCTGTTGGTGTGATATTTCATCGTTGGCAGTTTTGCTCCTGAAAGCTCCCGGAGTATATTACTACATTTTCATATGGTGATTTCATTTCGGAAGCTAAATAGACCGAAAGACTTTGAGAATAATAAATCTGGCAGTCCCCTCTCCGGTCGTTACACTTGATTCTATTACGTTTCGTTAAATTTACTTTTTGTTTCGAAGATTGATAATATTGTGTTTGTAGGCCTATTTTTTTTTTTTTTTCAATTTTCGCGGGAAAAAGGGGACAGGCGAAGGAGAAGTGTGGATTTTAACATTAAATCGTCGAAAATTGTTTGCAATCAAAACTGAAAATAGCTTTACAGTTGGTAACGTTCGGGGCGGTTTATGACGGCATCGATGGTTTTGATGCCCGAGCTGAAAATTTATGTTATCGCCCGGAGGAGACCGGCAGTTAGTGAATCGCGTGCCATCTCCTCTCAAAAACCCATTTAACGATTTGACCGTTAATGTGAAATCCTCGTATTCGAGTCCGCAGACACCCGATAACGTTGATGGTGTTTCTTATTGCGGTTCTTCCCTTTTAAATGCAATTAATGACGGGATAGTCGATTCGGGATTTCGAGTTTTATTTGTGTTTTACTGTATTGCTTAAGGCTGATTTTTATTTTTTTATTTTTTTTTTTCCCTCCCTTTCGATATATAAAAACCGAAAATAAATAAATAGCTTTTTTAAAAAAAGAAAAAGATTTTTTTTCGACTCTGAACCTACATTGAAATTTTTGCATCTTTTAAGGAGTAGGATGTCCCAAAAAAAATTGTCTCCGATTTTGCTGCTCATGGAGTATGACCTTTATGTTTAAGAATCAGTCAAAAAAAAAAATTTTGATTTTTTTCTCGACGTTTTAAGGTCGCTCAACGCGTTTGAAAAGGCAGGGAAATAGGCCAGTAGTAGGCAAGGCATTTATTCGCTGACACCCTCCTCCAGGAATTATTTATGCTTCCCAAAAACACTTTCTCCGGGGTTTTTTGGGTCGTAGAAACCGAAAAACCCATCTCCGCTTTTGTCTGAAGTAAAGGAAAATAATTAGACGCCATTTTAGTGCTAAAAATTCGAGTTTTTTTTCCCCAAAATTTTAAATTTACGAAGCCCTGTCTCCAAAAAAATTTATTTTCGGGCGAAAAAGATCTTTACCTGTGTTAAAAACCCCGGAGAATCCAATGAAACATCGCCGATTTTTCGGATCAATCAGAAAATCGTAGGAGTCTCATTTTAGTACTCTAAAAGTTGAATTTTTTGCACAAAATCATGAATTATATCGATTTTTTTCTTTCTAGACTGTTTATATTTGTGGGAAAAAGTATTATACCGATGTGAAAAAACCTAAAGAACCGAATAAAACCAACGCCAATTTTTTTCGACGTACGGGAAAACGGCGTATATAAATTTCAGTGCTAACAAAATCGATTTTTTTTTTTTGCATAACTAAATGATATAGATTTTATTTTTGGCTCCCTGTTAATTTGAGTCGTTTACCAAAAAAAAACTTAATTTATTTCGTTCTATTTCGGAGGCGAAGGAGATCATCCAAGCAATATGCAAGCAGCTTAAGGGGGGCGGGGGATGCAGGTTTCGAAAATAATACTCCCATAAGCTAAATATGGAAATTTTTTAGCCCCAATAAACCTAAATTTTCTAGTTATACATGACCGAAGTTAGACCCTTAGGATACTGTTCGATCAGATTCGGCTAAAAATAGTAGCGTATCCCTAGGGATACATCGGGCCATAAGGGAACATTTTTCGTTTTATTCCCGGTAATATATTTGCCTGCTAAAGTTAAAGAATTTTAACTTTCTTTAAGATCAAACTTCGGTTTCAAATCGGAGCAAAACCTGATTATGGCAGTCAAAATAATTTCATCCGCAAAAAAAAAAAAAAAAAAAAAAAAAAAAAAGTGCTAATATTAACAAATTCACGAACAGGTCCACGATTTTCGGCTTATGCAACATGCGTGAATTATTTCAACGAATATTCATGGCGGATCTAATGATCGCTTTGTAATACCGATATGAGACAAATAGCATGATTATTAGATCGTTGCATTTAAAGACATTTTTTTTCTTAGTAGCAAATCACACCTTCGGGGAATCCGTGCCTCATCTATTATTTTAAATGAAAAAATTGAAAAATGTTTTCATCGGAAAAGATTAGATTACTAACACGGAATATTAAATCAATTAGTTCTACCCGTTATCCTTGGTTTTTTTTTTTTTTTTTTTTTTTTTTTTTTTTTTTTTACACTGACTTAATTAATTAAAAAACGATCGGAATATTACATCGCACCTTAAACAATTATAAATAACAGGTATTTTTTCGAAAAAAAAATTGGGGATCCTTCTTCGTTTACGACGGTTGGCCAAAGAAGAGTTTGGGGTATGAGAAAAGTGAAGTCTTGACCGTGAGTAACTTCCGATGAAGTAACTAACACATAAAATGAGGCAACATTTCAATGATTTGCCTTGAACGTTTACGATTACATTTTCTTTATTTTTGGAAATTTACATATATGAGCCTATGTAAAAAAAAAATTACCGGAACGGATGACTGTCCCACCTAAAGCCGCGCATAACCGTATCGAGAGTGTCTACGTATGTTTCATTAAAAAAATTTATTAGGGGTACCTTGAACCTAAAAGCCAACAAGGTCTTACGGTTTTTAATAAATAAAAAAAAATTATATTTGTTCGTAGGTGGTTTATGGACAGAGAAAAAAAAAAACTACTGAGACCGCTTACTTTTTATATTCAATGTAAATGTCATTACTACTCTTTCATGATCATAGGTCTAAATTCTTGTACTCCGGTGATTGATATCTAACAACTTTTTACCAGAAAAAGAAAAATCGATTAAGCCTGCTTCATACGGTAGTGACCACTCACACGAGAAAAAAAAAAGGTTAAAAGTTCAATAGTAATTTTACATGATAAAGACTCTCATTTGATTTCAAGAGGTTAAAAATGCTATGCATGTTTTGATTATTATAAATGCCTTTGATATAAAAAATAAAATCGAACAATGGGTTTTGTGTCATTGCAAAGGCCAACCTTGCAAGATAAGAAAAAAAAAGACTCGTAATTTAAAAAAAAAAATCCTTTCCCCTGTTTTTTTTTTTTTAACTTCGTAATTAAAACATGATTAAAACTCGTTTAATTTTTGGATCATAACTTTTCCTCTGATAATTTTTATAGCCCGTCACTTGAAGCTTGAGCTTTATCGGGTCAAATGAAATATTAAAGTTATAAAATAGAATTGTTTTCCAGTTTTCATTGCAATTTTATTCTCTCATTTGAAAATCATGATCGTTTTTGAAACGGATGCACAACCTCCAGCCGCAGGGATTATCGTCATATTATTTTGCGGTAGAGCACGTATCAAGGAATATTATGGTATTTATTTCGGGAGGGAAGGGTGGGGGTGGGGACGAGAAGGTTCATAAAAGCTCATTTAATTACGGATTGTCGCTTGTGATTGACTTACTGATTTGGATCTATATGTTTGGAGTTGGTTATGGGCAACCCTATGCGTTATGCAACCCTCGTAAAAGATGCTGAACTGTTAGCCCTGAGGACAGAACGGGACATACCCCGAAATGCGAAAATAAGACCGTTTGACTGTAAACGGAATCGTTAATGAGCGGAATGGACGGCGTAGTCCAAAGTTTAATGGATAAGAGGATTAAAAAGTTTTCGAACCTTCTGCTTTTCACATATGACCACTGAAAGCGAAGAGGGATGGTTTGCAGATGCACGGTGATCAAAAATAATGCTTTGTACGCTTTGAAAGCTTTGTAAGGACTTTTTTTTTTGCCGATCTGGAAAAAGATTTGGCCTGAGTGGGTTTCAGTTTTACAGCTTTTATGTATTTTTTTAAAAATATAATGTTGACGCCATAGGAACTTTTTTTTATGAAAACAATTCCTGAGATAGTGGAATATTAAAATTTTTGTCTTTCGCCACACTGACTTGCATTTGAGCAGCTTTCTGCCGTGTTCCCTCAATACTATTTTCCCACAAAATATATTCTTTTCTTTGGCTAAAACGAAATTAGAATCCCTTTGCAATTAATTATTACAGTAATTACTTAATTTTCTTTCTCTTCTTTTCCTTGTCACGCCGGGAAATTAATCCATCTTGATGCTTTTTATTGCTTTGGAATACCAGTGATTTTATTTTCTATTATCCCATATTTCGTTCTCCTCCCCACCCTATTTCTAATCTAGATCAATCCTTGGCGCGATTACACTGCAGAGGAGCTCTATACCAACCTAAAATATAATTTTTGACGCAGAAACAAAGAAAATCTCACGATCGATTTCAAATTTAGAAAGCACGGGACGGGATGCGCACAACAAATTTCAACAAAATTTCGAGAAATTTGCTCAGATTTTGGTTCTGGACTTTTAAGACTCTAAGGATTCAAAATCTAAAATTTCTTGTTTAAGAATCTAGCTCAAGATCTTGTGAGATATTCTGAAACCTTGCGAGATCTTGATCAAAATTCTCGAACAAGATATTTTCGAATTTGAATCCTAAAGTCTTACACGTCCAGAACCAAAATCTGAGCAAATTTCTTAAAATTTTGTTGAAATTTGTTGTGTGCATCCCTAAGCACAGACCTTCCTAATTCTGTTACAGGCTAACCCATCGAAGTCGAAAGCCTATTTCCCTTATGACGTCACAGGGGCGGCAATAATTTTGACTTGCTTTTGATAATGTTTTGATACACCGATGACGTCCGTAAAGGTCCTTGACTTTGTAAAAAAAATACATTTCGGTAATCTATGTTCAGCTTGTGGGAATTTTTTTTTTTTTTGTAAAATTTTAATAAATATTCTTAAACAATAATGAAATGAACCGCAATAAAGTTTAAAAGTGTCAGAATCATTAAATGACTTCCTTGCTTAGCTTATAACTGTTTGAGTAACGATTAGCTTATGAAAAGTTTTGAAAATGGAATGTATCATATCCCTATAAGCTAAGCATGGGAGGAAAAATCTTCACCAGGTAAACATGGCTGCTTGTTACCTTTAATTTAAACCATGTTACATTAAATTTCAAGTATTTATTCACAATCATATTGCGAACATAATTTTAATTCCATTAATTAATAAGTAAAATTTTAAAAAACTGCTCCCATAAGCTAAACATAGGAATCATTTTTTTACCAAGAACAGTCCCACCTGAGCCGATACTATCTTGCTAAAACATTGATTTTGCACCAGAAGCATAATGTATCAATTTTGATACATCGGTCCCCAAAAGGTTAAGAATCATGAGATTCCTGAGCCTCCTTCACTTTCATTGGTGTATATAAACACCAGAGGCGGACTGGCCATAAGGGCGGAAGGGGGAACGCCCGATGGGCCGGTTTCAAAGGGGGCCGGTTTAAAAGCTCTTAATTTTTTTTTTTTTTTTTTTTTTTTTTTTTTGAAACGAAAAAAAATTAAATGGATACATGCAGTGTTGATTCCCTAGTTAAGAAAATCAAGCATACAGAAAATAAAAATCAGCTCTAAAAAATAAAACTATAAATCTTTAATTCAATCAATACTAAAAGGCCGGCAGAAGTAAAAAAAGTTCGGCCGGCTGCACTCTTTAGAAAGGCCGCGGCCTTTCTATCCCTTGCTCTCCAAAAGCTGAACATTAAAAGTAAGGGATAAATATAGAGGCAAGTCATGTAGTTGAATTAAATAGCATTCCTTCTAAAATTTTTGGAACATTTCTTTAAACTTCTTCAAGCAATAAATTGTCCAAATTGCTTATGTTTTACTAAAAAATGTAAGTAATATTTGCGTAATTATTTGTTAAATTATTTTCGGGAAAATAATATTAAAAACCTTCAACTTCAAAAAAAAAAAAAAAAAAAAAATTGGTTAAAAACTTTTTGATGAGGGGGGGGGGGGTGTGAGGAGCATTATTAAGGCCGAGATTTCTTAAATGCCCGGGCCGATTTATAGGGCCAGTCCGCCCCTGATAAACACTTGCCATTTCGTAAATAACAGATGAAAAAAAAAAGAATCTCTTATTTAAATTTTTTTTTTTTTTTTAATGAAAAAGTTGAAACTACTTGTCAAATTTTTTTGGAACGGATTAAAGGGGGAATCATTTTTCAACCAAGCAATTTTTCTCCCTCCAGCCGAAAAATAGTCAACGTATCGGATATACCCTTAAAATGGTAATAAATAATACGATTATTTCCAACTCTATAATACCGAATCCCCAAATTGACAATGGGTTGCGAAGGTGAAGGTGTAACAGTTACAAATGACTCATGTCAGCACACCGAAACGGATTTTTAATAACGACACAAAACAAACAAAAAATGATAAATACGATATTTGAATGTATATAAAATATCCCCAGATTTCCGGAACTCAGGGAGACAAAATCTCAGCAGGTGTGCTCTGTCGGTAGGGTAAGATGGGGAAAGAAAATCATTGTTCTCCTCGCATCAGCGCCCGCAATCATGTAACTCTAAGGTCATTTGTCTTTGAACCTTTTCTTTTATTTTTAATAATTCACGTTGCATTCCCCGTGGTTACTCAGTTAGTCATTTGAGGTGGCATTTCGGGTTCATTCACAGTTAATAATCCCATTGTCGTACGAGGCTCATCTTCCTTTTTTTCTCTCTCTTTTATCCCTGATTATTCCCCAAAGAGAGGTATTGATAGGGATTCTGCTGTAAAGCTCATTACCTTCCTTTTTTTTTTTTTTAATCCTAAAATGACTTTTCGTTGTAAAGGTAAAAAGGACTTTGATCCTATACGTGATTGGTTTAAAAGCAAATGAAGCATTTTCCTGCAAAAATGAATTTTATTATGTAAAAAAAAGGACAGGGGGATAGGTGTTAAATTATCATCTCTTGTACAAACGAAATAAAAAATAAATAAAAAATAAAAGAATAATAATTTTAATGCATATTTTTTCTATTCAAAATAATGAAATTCGTTAAAAAACAAACAGGCGAGAAAATCTGCGTGTGAAAAAAAAATTAAAAAGTAGCGGATCCGAAAAAATCTACATCATCCGCATCGCGTCACAATCAAAACGCAGAGGAAAAAAATTAATTACTATTAATATTTAAAAAAAAAAAAAAAAAACAGAAACGTATTTACACTACATAACCCTTTATGCGGTTTTTTTTTTTTTTTTTTCAAAGTCCAGGGGTGTTAATACCATTTACATTTATTTTAAGCTTCACCCATTTTTTTTTTAAAACGGGGTGTCAGCTCATTGGTTTTTTTTTTTTTTTTTGTTCCGTAAGCGACATCAATCAGCTTTATAGTTAAATGGAATCCCTCATGATGACCATAAGCCTGTTGGAAGTGGATCACTTCTTCCCTTTTGTATGCTTCGGATTCAGCAATAATTGCTAATGGTGATTGCCGCGTAGTGAAAGTTTTTTATGTTAATGTTCAGTCGTCAATCCTGTCATTTTCCCTCCCACCTCTTCCAATCCTCCCCTTCTTGTTCATATTATTTGCTGAAAAGTTTTCCTTTTTTTTTTCCTCCTTGTCAACGAACATACAAATTCAAGTGGAATCGCTTTCTTGACGTTCCCTTACCCTCCCGCTTCGCGATTCTTATGCGTAACCCTTAGACTTTATATATTCACCTCTTATAGTTATGTTCGCAGGGATCATTGAGAAGGCTTGAAAAGGTTTTTTTTTTTTTTTTTAAACATTACATTGACATAACTTCTTAATCCGCATTTTGAAGTGAACAGCTTCATTAAAAGTGAATTATTATACAGGAAACAATGAGTATTAAAATTTCCTTTTTTTAAAGGTATTGACTTATTCAAATTTGTTTTCGGGATTTAGAATATTAAGTATGGAGTGAGGATATCATTTCTGGTAATGTTGGGAACTTTGTTTACAGAATCAGATCCCACAGGAAGTTATGAATAATAATAACAACGAGAAATGAGAGAATGTTCTTTACTTTATTGTAAAAATGTTTTTTTTTTTTTCTTTTCTTGAAAATAAATTTTGTTTTTTGTGGTTGTAAATACTTCAGATTATTCCATTGAGGCGAGTGATATGGGTTACGCAGTAAAAAAAATTGGGTATGCGGTTGGTTCTGATTGTAAAGATACAACGATTCTCAACTACAATTACATAATGAACATATTTTTCAGTAAAATCGATGATTAAATTATGCAATCCTTTTTCTATAGATATTAGTTTATTTTATACTCCTTCTGTCTACATACATAATATTTTCGCCATCTTTACTGCTTAGGATGCGAATTCACTACATAATGTTGGACCAACATATAGGTCTTATGACCAACTTGTTGCACCAACATGTTTGACAAACGAACGAATCGACTATTGCAGATTTTAGGGTGCAAATTCACTATGGAATGTTGTACCAACATGTTTTACCAACATATTGTACATGTCCATTCGTTCGTTTGTCAAAGGATGCGAATTCAACATGGACCAACATATTGGGTACAATAAGTTGGACCAACATGTTTATTAACTTGCTGCACCAACTTGTTGGTATATTTACATTACATACCAACATACAATTACATATTAAATACCGACAAAGTTGTTACAACTAGGTGGTACAGCAAGTTGGTACATCATGTTAATCCAACTTGTTGTACCAATATGTAGGTCCAAATGTTGGTACAGCTAGTTAAACCAACATGTACCAACTTGTTGGACAAACGTTCCACGCTAATTTTGGCGTAAGAGTAAATTCTGCAATAGTCGATTCATTCTCTTGTCAAACATGTTGGTACAACAAGTTCGTCCAACATTCCAAGAAGTTGGTATATCTTGTTTGTCCAACTTGTTGGACCAACATTCCACTCTAATTTCGGCGTAGGAGTAAATTCTGCAAAGAGTAAATTAAGTAGAGATGTACTTTTTAAACCGGGAGGTGGGGTAAATGGTTCTAAATCGTTGCCGATAGATATATCGAAGAATGCGGCCCTTCTGCATCGTCACTTTGGTACAACAACGGTTGTTGTACCAACATGTTGGTCCAAAATTCCACAGTGAGTTTGCACCCTAAGGGTGCAAATTTGATTCATTGAGAAGAAAGAGTCTGAAGTTGACAATATGCTATCACGTACAAACTCCTTGCTTTCACCACCTTTTAAGAACTTCGACGAAGTTTTCTTCACGTTTTCCAAGTTTCCGACCAATTTTTCACTAAGTTTTCAACTTCATAAGCAAATTTCTATTTCCGACCTGTGAAATATGGCTTTTTTTTTTTTTTTTTTTTTTTTTTTTTTCAACATAAAATCTGTACTTGTATGAGTTGTAGGAGGACTGAAGACGATCCTTTTTGGCTCCACAATAGGTGTCAGATTCAGCCTGTAGAACTCCCCGTCTGCCCTAATCCGAGCACTAAAGGAACCAGGTCTCCTGAATCATTAATAACGATTAACATTGAGCGATAATTCAAAAAGAAACTTTTCGTAGATTCGTAGGCACCAATAACGAAACCAAAAAAATAATAAACTGAGTTCGCCACGAAAATTCAATACTCCTCTTCGCAACAGAAATCAGCATAACGACGACCGTCCTTAACCACTATTATTCAAACCAGCCTGACAGAATTCAATAAAAAATTTATAAAAATTTAATGAACATAATTCCGGAACCGTCATTAAAACGAATTATAAATAAAAAGGGAGTCTTTTTTTTTTTTTTTTTTTTTTAGCAAACATGAACCGAGAATGACTGGTCGGAAATGGATTGACAAGAACATGAATCGTGATTACAAGAAAACCATATTAAAGTGTAACCTTTTACAACCTGACAATAGGTGACACGTGCATGACGTAATCGACAAAAGGTGTAATTAATAGTATATCTCGGGGGTTAATTGTAAACGACACCTTGCTCTATCCTCTCCCCATTCAGTATGCCCACTTCATTTCACTACAATCGTTTGCCCTTCGGAAAATTAATTGCATTGAAATTCATATTCATTTCCGGTACTCTTTCCCGCGTTTTTTATTTTATTTTATTTTATTTAATCCTCCGCGTTAAAATTTAATTAGAAAATTAAAAAAAATAAAGTAAAATAAACTGCACGATTTCGAAACCCTTTCCTTGTCGTAAAAGGATTTTTTCGACTTATGAAAATCAATGTCCAAGGAACAGATGTGCTGGGTCAAGTCCCTTCATGGACTGACGTAAAACCCAAAGGGTCGATTTCGCTTGTTGGGATTTAAGTAAAAGGCGATATCGCAACGAATGACCGACCCGTTTTAGATTGATGAATTTACATAATGTAATGAGAGTCTTGTGTTTAATGAATATCCTCCACTGCCCAATGGCCTTTCCTTATCCCTTACAGGGCTTAGTGAAAACTTTGAAAACTATCAAGAAATTAGCTTTTTGTTTTTTGCCCCTCACTTGTCCACTTCGTTTTTAATTATTTAAGTGTTCACGGACATTTAGTTTTACTTTAGAGCGGAACTAATCAAGAAGGTATTGATTTGGGCTTAAAATTAAAAAGAACCCCTTACAAAATAATAGGAATTTGGCTGTTGGATAAAATTCCATTTGTTTTCGTTCTTCTTGTGTTTGTTTTTAAATGTAAACTTTATCCGACAGCCAAATTCGTATTATTTTGTGCGGGGTTTTTTGAATTTGGCGTTTTTAGCTCGATTAAAAGACTGGGCTTTTTAGTTCGATGAAAAATTCTCCCTTTTGCAGTAGACCTAAAGCAGGATTACTTCTGGTCCACTTCTGGATTGCTTCTGGTCCATCATGCCATACATTGTATGGCATGATGGCTACCTTTCCCCAATTTTTGGGATAAGCTCTTTTATGTGTGCTTCACTTAAATCCCGCGCATTTTCATGTGTTATGCCTTTATCTGAAAGAAGTAAAAACTAAATATTAACAACTTTTCTTCACTAATTTTTGAAAAATTTGTATTTTTTGAGTAATTAATTAATTAGTTAAACTTACTATAAAAGTCCTCGCATAAATGCTCCAGCTTATAGTTTTTTAAGAATGCACTTAGAAGAGGATCACAATTAGACGACGCCATCTTGGTTTTTATTCAAGCAAGTGAAATGACTTGCCAACTTAATGACTTGCCGCAAGTCAATATTGCCATACATTGTATGGCATTGTATGCCATTGTGTGGCACTTTCATCATAACAGTCCATTATCCAGTTTGTACTGCACTTTAATTAAATTATTACATTATAATTTTTGTTGGACCTGTACTTTAAAATGAAAAATGGAAATATTTGATTTGTACGGAAGTCCTGAAGGGTCGCGCAACTTGTTTATTGTTCACTGCCAGTTTCGGAACTGGCAGTAAACCTATTGAGCTCCCGAAGAGGCAGTAAACCAATACTGCCAGTTCCGGAACTGGCAGTGAACAATAAACAAGTTGCGTAACCCTTCACGGCTTCCGTAGATTCATGATAAAAGTAGCTTACATGTTAAATGCGAATTGGCTTGCAGGTTTCGACGAGTTACGGCTCGAACAAAGTTAGGGATGTAACCCGTCAAAACCTGCAAGCGTAACTTCTTCTTGTTCTTCTTACGGTGCCGTACCTGTGTCCAGGCGTAGGCGGCCATCAATGAAACTTTTATATTCGTCTCTATCGGGGGCAATTCGGAAGAGCTCATCGACGTTTAAACCGGTCCAAACTCTTAAATTACGCATCCACGATAGTTTCTTTTAAGGCAAGCGTAACTGAATCTTCCGAAACCAGTTCCAGCCACGGTCATAAAGAGAGGTCTTCATGTTCTGTCTCCAATATGTCCCACTTAACTATGAACATTTTACTCACTGATTCACTGCCTGCATAATTGTCTGTGTTCAAGACTTTTAATGATTGATCAATTTTTCAGATCGTTTATTTTTTTAAAGTTTCCTTAGCGCTTAGAACTACACAATGATCTTCGATGCATTGCAGATACATTGGTATTGGTATAGGTATATAGGCGACCGCTAATGGTTTCAAAAATGCTTTTCGAAAGATCGCTGCGACATTTTCGTCTGCTCCTAGAACTGAAATCCACACACTGAAACGGGACAATTTTGGTAAAGGTAGCTTCCAGACGTGTCTTTATGACCCATAGATTTAAGTTCAGTCCAAATTAAGCCGATCGATTTAAAAATAGTATTACGCTACTGATGACAAACTGACAGACAACAGTTTACCTTTTCTTCTTCCACTTCCGTTAACAAGTCATTAAAGTAGCTGACCACTTGAGATTTGCGGACTCCTTCAAACTCTTAAGGATTCTCTTCATTAAGCTCGATTGCTCTTTGTTTCGTTTTAATGATCTTATAGGTTTCCGTTTCGTAGTTATTTCGCTGTCCATTAGTCTTTGCTCAATCGAAAGAACATTTCCACAAGAATTTCGCGCACTGCTGTAAAAAATAAAAAAAGTATCGAATTTTTATCCTTGGATGTTTGAAACGGCACCGTACAAATACTGCATTGTTCCATTCATACATGACATTCATCTTAATTAAAATGGCTCAAGTCAATTCAATTTTAAGACATATTATTCATGAAAGTAAACAGCACACATCATTGAGCGATATACCGGAGGAGGTTGAAATTGAAAACACGCAGGAGGGCTTTTGCCTCCGAAATGCCTCAGGATTTCGCATTGTTTAATAATCGCAAATGTTTATTCAGGAATCAGCACACACAAATGTTAATCAAATTCCGAGATATTTACAAATTAATATTCATAACTTGTGCACATCATCTATTACATGTGTTGAAGTTTCAGACATTTTGTTTTTACACGGGGATTTATCGTAAATGGGCAAACAAAGAGAGACGTTTGATCTGGTAAAACGGATCGGGGAAACCCCCCCCCGCACGCTTCCCCTCCTCCTATTCGTTTACGTTAGTTTTCATATATATCACTAACCAAATTCGGGGGTTTTCGATGCTCTTTTACCAGCGATAGCCGGTAATTAATAATCGCGTTTTCGAATCGGCCATTGAAAATGTTTTAAAGAGAAAATTCGATGCGGGTTCCCTCAACCGGAAGTTATTGTTTAAATTGTTAAATATGCGGTATGATGTTTATGAATGTTGCTTTGGTTGATTAGCATTTTAAATCCAAGTCAAAAGACTTTGATCTCTCGGAAAAGATCCCTCTTCTTTACAGCGCAATGTTATTTAATTATGACGAAGATACATTTCATCACTTCCAGCTGTCACTCGGAAATGGAGAGGAATAACTTAAAATGTCGGGAAAAAAGAGCAAGCTGCTGCTTCTGCTGCTGCTTTTGCGGATTAACTTACTCAAGAAAATCCCAACCCAAGTTTTTAATTATGCTTATAACCTTTATCGATATTAAACAACCAGATAATATTTCAAACAAAACGCGGAAAATTCATTTAATTTAATTATTTAAAAAAGGGGGCGGGCGACAATAAAACACGATATCCCTCTCGCCTTTTCAGAGAAGAGAGAGAAAAGAGAGAAATGCTCTTGTTTTCATCTGATACAGTTCCGGACACAAAGCAATAAAACAATTGCACATATTGAAGTAGAGAATCCAATAACACAAATGAAGTAGATATATTGATGGGACCGTATTGTCCAGGCGACGGTGAGTCAATAAAATTCATGGAATGTGCCGGAGTGAGTGATTGGATCCGACTCGTATATTCGCCCGCAACCCCCGAAAGCGAACCATAAGAAAATCCGCTGCCTGAATTTATTGCTGTACTCGCCATTAACATTGTAATTAACAGCCTCGGTCCTCCCTCGTGTAAATCGCTTCCATAAAATTATTTATTGTTATCGTTCTCCATACATATCTTTTTCAATTGTTCCGCCGGCATGTTTTTTTTTTTCTCTGCGCGATCGTTAGCTATTAAAAAAATTAAAAGGCGAAAAAGTCCTCGAAAAAATCTAATCAGAAATTAAATCTGAATTGAGGATGATAAAAAAAAATCAGTTTTTTTTCTCCTCTTCCCGCGTAGACAATAATGTGACGGAATGAAAAATGATTCAGACTTAAATGAAAAGAAAGGCCGCGGTGCCTGTCAGGAAAGAAAAGGGTTGGGATATCTGGAATCACAACAAGTAAACAGAATCCTATTGTCCCCAGAAAACGTAATTAAATTCGTATGCAAATGTGACGTTGACGGAGACGTAGTGTTGTCCGGCGGACCGCTGACCTTTCTTCTTTCCTTTTCTGAAAACCTTCATACCTCTTGTAAATTGTTGAAATTATTCATAAAATCATTGCGACGGTCAATTCCTCTTGATGATCCTTTTCTCCCTTCCCACCCCCTTTTCCAAACGAGAAAAGATTTTGTTTTATGAAAACGAAACCCCGAATAAGATGCGTATGACAAGGGATGGAATGGAAATCCCCTTGACCGCATGTTTTTCCTGTTGAAAAGAAAAATGTAATCAAAAAAAGGTAACCCTGGATTGTTGAAAAATGCTTTTCGAGAAAAACTGTAAATTTCATCTCTTTTTTGTTTTTCTGCGGTCGAAACCTTCAAAAACAAGCAGGGGTGGGGACGGCATAAACCCCTTTTATATTTTCTGGCTTTAGAAGTATATTTTGGGATTGATAATTTGGAGACACGGAATCAAAAACAAGGACAGAAACTACCGCCAGTTTCGTGCGCCGGAGGTCAAGTGGCATATCTCCAGTAGGGTGGATCGAAAAAAGGGAATTTTTGTTTTTTAAAATGCCTGATATGGGAATCGATGCCTTATTATAATACTATTAACCCTAATTTTTTTCAGATTTTTTGAAGGTCATCTTGAGGTCGCGCAATGACCTTGAAGTTTTTAAAAAGCCCATATAAGGGCCAAAAATAAGAATTTTTTTTTGCTGAAAAAAGTATCGCTTCCTATCGGAAATTTTGCGTAGATTACGAATATAAAGTCCAAAATTCATTTTTGTGTACAGTTTTTAAGCTAAAAAAAAAAGCAGCCTAAAGTATTTCAGTGTTTAGAAAATAGGCGTAAAGCTCAAAAACCGAGCACTTAAAATGATTTTGGACTTCATATTCGTAATCTACGCAAAATTTCCGATAGGAAGCGATACTTTTTTCAGCAAAAAAAAATTCTTATTTTTTGCCCTTATACGGGCTTTTCAAAAACTTCAAGGTCATTGCGCGACCTCAAGATGACCTTCAAAAAATCTGAAAGAAATTAGAGTTAATAGTATTATAATAAGGCATCGATTCCCATATCAGGCATTTTAAAAAACAAAAATTCGCTTTTTTCGATCCACCCTACTAAGGAATCTTGAAATTCTCGGGTGTGTCTGGAAGAAGCAAAAAAAATTAATTTTCATAGCTCATGACCGTTTCAAAAATAAATACTCACTCGCCCATGCCCTCAGGGCAGGTATTCCACAATGATTCATCATCAAAAAGTTCCAGAAAGCGCGTTTCAGACATTCGTATTTGTTTTAAAATTGTATTCATTAGATCAACGCCGATTTTCTTATTACCTTTGTTTATGCATGTTGTCATCGTATATTTTTTGTAATACTTATTAGGGTGGATCGAAAAAAGCGAATTTTTGTTTTTTAAAATGCCTGATATGGGAATCGATGCCTTATTATATACTATTAACCCTAATTTTTTCAGATTTTTTGAAGGTCATCTTGAGGTCGCGCAATGACCTTGAAGTTTTTAAAAAGCCCATATAAGGGCCAAAAATAAGAATTTTTTTTTGCTGAAAAAAGTATCGCTTCCTATCGGAAATTTTGCGTAGATTACGAATATAAAGTCCAAAATTCATTTTTGTGTACAGTTTTTAAGCTAAAAAAAAAAGCAGCCTAAAGTATTTCAGTGTTTAGAAAATAGGCGTAAAGCTCAAAAACCGAGCACTTAAAATGATTTTGGACTTCATATTCGTAATCTACGCAAAATTTCCGATAGGAAGCGATACTTTTTTCAGCAAAAAAAAATTCTTATTTTTTGCCCTTATACGGGCTTTTCAAAAACTTCAAGGTCATTGCGCGACCTCAAGATGACCTTCAAAAAATCTGAAAGAAATTAGAGTTAATAGTATTATAATAAGGCATCGATTCCCATATCAGGCATTTTAAAAAACAAAAATTCGCTTTTTTCGATCCACCCTACTAAGGAATCTTGAAATTCTCGGGTGTGTCTGGAAGAAGCAAAAAAAATTAATTTTCATAGCTCATGACCGTTTCAAAAATAAATACTCACTCGCCCATGCCCTCAGGGCAGGTATTCCACAATGATTCATCATCAAAAAGTTCCAGAAAGCGCGTTTCAGACATTCGTATTTGTTTTAAAATTGTATTCATTAGATCAACGCCGATTTTCTTATTACCTTTGTTTATGCATGTTGTCATCGTATATTTTTTGTAATACTTATTAGGGTGGATCGAAAAAAGCGAATTTTTGTTTTTTAAAATGCCTGATATGGGAATCGATGCCTTATTATAATACTATTAACCCTAATTTTTTCAGATTTTTTGAAGGTCATCTTGAGGTCGCGCAATGACCTTGAAGTTTTTGAAAAGCCCGTATAAGGGCAAAAAATAAGAATTTTTTTTTGCTGAAAAAAGTATCGCTTCCTATCGGAAATTTTGCGTAGATAACGAATATGAAGTCCAAAATCATTTTAAGTGCTCGGTTTTTGAGCTTTACGCCTATTTTCTAAACACTGAAATACTTTAGGCTGCTTTTTTTTTTTAGCTTAAAAACTGTACACAAAAATGAATTTTGGACTTTATATTCGTAATCTACGCAAAATTTCCGATAGGAAGCGATACTTTTTTCAGCAAAAAAAAATTCTTATTTTTGGCCCTTATATGGGCTTTTTAAAAACTTCAAGGTCATTGCGCGACCTCAAGATGACCTTCAAAAAATCTGAAAAAAATTAGGGTTAATAGTATTATAATAAGGCATCGATTCCCATATCAGGCATTTTAAAAAACAAAAATTCCCTTTTTTCGATCCACCCTAAGGACTACGTCTTTGGGGTACTGTCCTAATATTGCTAAATTGAAACGATAAAACGGATAATAACGAATTTTTTTGCTCGTTTTTGATCAAAAAAATCGAATTTTTTAATAAAAATATTAGTTTCTTTCCAGGCACGAAAAAAACTTAAAATTTTTTATGCAAAAGGTTGAAAACTGAAAAACATTAGTCAAAATTTTAATTAGTCTTCAAAGTTAAAATTTTAATATTAAAACACTACTTCAGCTCATATTCTTGGCTAAAAAAAAAGCAAAAAATTAAAAAATGTAGTGAACATTTTATTTAAAATTTCGAAGTTCTTGTTTTGTTCATGCAGTCTAATTTTAATACTTAAAAAAAGATATTTTGAAAAAAAAAACGGCGAAAGTTAAAAAAAAAAAAAACAGTTAAATAAAACAAGAAATTTTCAAGTCCTTGAATTAACAACTTTAAGTTTCTTGAAAATTTTCAAGAATTTTTTTAAGTCCTTGGTTTCGTTTCGTATATGTTGTCTAATTGAATCGTTAATTTGAAAAAGGGAACATGTCTCATAAGGTGAACAAAAGACATGTCCCCTTTTCCAAATTAACGGTTCAATTTTACTATTAAAAAAGGCCAAAAGTTAAAAAAAAAAAAAAAATAGTCAAAATATTATTTAAAATTTAACTTTTTTAAAAGTAAAATTTACAAGAAATTTAAGTTCATTCTTTCGTTCACGTCGTCTAATTTAAATAAAATTTTAACTTTAAATTTTTTGTATTTTTTAGAAAATGGATTGTACTTTAAAAAAAGTTAAATTAAAATATAACATTTTACTATTAAAACAGGCCAAAAGTTATAAAAAATAGTAAAAATATTATTTAAAATTTTTATATTAAAACGATAAAATATTAATTTCTGATGCGAACAGGGCCCACCTGGACAGAACCCGGACAGACAGATTTCTCCAAGACCGGGCCCCAAGACATATAGTCCTGCGTCAAAAAAAGAAAAACGTGAAATAAAAAAACATGAATAAAAAAAACTCGAGAAAAAAAACATAATTAAGAATCACTGTAATCCGAATGACACTCTCCTATGACTCAATTTTAAAAATTAAATAAACGTTTGCTTGCTTTTGTTTCTAACAGAACCGGGAACGGGAACGGGAACGGGTTTTGTTCCCGTTTCTGTTACCGTTCCGTTTTTTTTTACCAACTCTTCGTTTCTGGTTTCCGTGATTGTTTCTACTTTTATTTACCATTAATTTCTGTTTCCATCCGTTTTTTCCTCCAATGTTTTATTTGGTTTCTGATACCGGTACTGGGTTTTCGTATTTTTGTTGCTGTTACAACTTTCGTTACTTTTTTTTTACCACCGTTACCGTAGTTCCGTTTCGGTTACCGTGTTTTGCCAAATTTTTCCGTCGGTTTGGGTTTCTCGTTTCTGTTCCGAATTCAGTTTCGATGAGTTTCCAGTTTCGTTAACGTTTCAAGATAATAAATAATTCGTTTCCCGTTTCGTTCCTGTTCCCATATTTAAAAAATGGCCGTTATTTATCGTTTTTCGTTCCGCGTTTCGTTACCGTTCCCAATCACTGCTTCATTCTCAAAACCATCTGTCATAAAACCGAATTGAAAATCGAATAAAAATGCTTTTAAGCAAAGAGCAACTTCCTTTTTTCTTTAAAGGGTAGACAAATCCGGCTATCTTTATTGGAACATCCGTCTATAAAAATGATATAAATAGAATAATTTCAAGTAGTATAGCGAAAGTCTAGCTAAATGAGGATTGATAAAATATTAAATTAAGTAAATTTATGCTTTTAATTAAATAAACTTATAGTCTAAAGGTTTTCAGAATAAGTTCTCCTTAGAAAAGAAACGGGGGAAATTGAAGACAAAAAATACATAAATCTATTCTATATGTATATATATAATAGATACATATTTACTACATTAGCTTATGGATCTAATAAGCTATGGGTAATGCAACTGATCCCTAAAAGAGATCCTGCAGAACTAAAAATCGCTGGAAAAATTTTCGAGGAAAAAAACTTTTTTCGTTGCTTTTAACGAACCAACAAATGAGAGAGAAAAGCATCCGCAATTTTCGAAAATTCAAAACACCATAATTACAACATATAAAATTTCCAACCCTTGGCTATTTTATTAGTTTTGTGGCTAACCCGAAAGCGCTTTTCCCCGAAAGAGGACACTGCTAACTACCGGGAAAATTTAACCTGATATTCCGCAAAAATCCATTTACCTTTTACCGACGGTAAAAGGATAGTCATCCTCGTTTTCAGTGTATGGAGTAATTACAACATTGTAATTATATTTGAGTTCGTTTAGTGGGTGAAAAAAGGGGGCCCTTGAAGTGCGGTGGTGTATGATAGATTGAAAGTCCCTAGTCAAATCGAAATAATCGAGGTTCCGATTCCCCTCCTTTTTGTATTTTTTACCTCCCCCCGTGAACCACCGGTTTTGTTTCACTTAATTGATTTGACACGACGGACACCTGATGCTTTGTGTACTCGACATCTTTTTTTTTTTTTTTTTTTTTTTTTCGATTTCCACCTGTGTGGAAATAATTTTTTTTTTCGGCATGTTATTTGCCTTACCAGATTGAGTTAATTATTTAATCAATCAAATAAATTGATTTTCGTTCACGGGAGAGAAAGAAAAAAAACACGTCTTAGCGCTTTTTTTTTATATAAGAAAACGTGAACTTTGATCTACCGAAGACTATCATCCGTAATTGAGATCGTTTGTTGAATTTGACCCTTTCCCTTCAACCGAACCGTCTCAATTGAATTAGATTCCGGGAGTAGTTCAAGTTTTAAGTGAAACATTCCCCGAAGGCGTGTGGAAACTCTTGGAATCACCTTCACAAAGCTCGGTGCAATTCCATTAATGGATATTCGCGGTTGTAAGTAATGTAGGTATGGAAATCAAGACGTTTTCCAACAAAGGTTTTAGCCTTATCTTCAAAAGGGAATTCACTTTCTTTGGTTTTGAGTTATGGATGGAATTAACCATAACGAGATAATATGTCTTCCTGCTATCTCTCTCTTTAAACTCTCTCTTACTCTCTTTGGATTTTCCTGTTTGAATATATATTCTCTTAAAACAGATGGTCTTATTAACAATCCTATAAAAGGTGTTTTTAAGACGTCGTCGCCCCGCTTTTTCCGATTTAATTTATGTCGAGAGATTTTAAAGGAGAGCAAAAACGTATATATATATGGATATATATACGCAATTAAAAATTAGCGCACACGTTTTCCGCCTCAACCTCAATCCCATTTGATTAAGCAGTTTGTTTTAAAACAAATGGTTTGAATTATGTTAAGTAACTGAGAGGATGGTAATTCCATTGTTCCAATTTATGCAAATAACGGCGTTCCTGCTTTGCGTCGTATGTTTCTGATAAGAAGCAGTTAGGAATTAAAATTAAATGCTTCTGTTTAACGATTCCATTCTTCCGTGAACGTTACAGCACAGAGGGTGATATTCTCTCCTTCGAGGAAACATGGAATTCTTATATCGTTAAATCTATCATTTTATTAAGAAGAAGGAGAATAAAAAAAATGACAAAGAAAGGAATTAAGAGAACCATCATTCAGACACATGTCGTGTCACTTGGTGGAAACTATTTTTCAAAAAAGTTCAATTTTTCAAGAAAGATTTTCTCCGTTCGACATGACCCGTTAATAAAATTTTCTAGAATGGTATTCTCTAACGCGCTTAATACAAACGCAGACTTCCGCTTTGTTTATCCGAATTCCCGTTAGAGAATCCGTATCCGTTTTTTTTTTTCTTTTTTTTCCACCCTGCGTAAATATCGTGCAACTCGGAATTCCGTGATTGATGATCTTTTCGAAGTCGTGGATTCTCTTCTCTGTTGCTTTTCGCTGCGTGCTCGCTCATTTTTTTTTTTTCTCCTTCTCTTCGTCCACCCTCTCCCTCCCTTTTTTTTCGAATTATTTTTATTGTCTGTTCAAGATATCATAATTCTAATGAACTCCCGGAAACCATTTTACTTATCTTTTTTTTTTTATGTATATGACGTGCGTGCGATTTTCTTTTTTTTTTTCCGAAATCGTCCCAAAGGGGGTTTTATTTGATAAGTGTATAGCATTGCGCAAAAACGGGAGTCAAAACAAAAAAAAATGTTCCAATTGGGAAAAATAAACTAGGATGAATAGGGGACGATGTTATAATAGATTTAAAACGCCGTTACAAGGATATAAGATGTTCTCACCAGTGTGATTTGTGGGCACTCTTACGTCCATGTGGGAGCCGCCAGGTGGTCAATTTTTATTGGGAACGATTTTCAGTAATGATCATTTTTATAATGACCGCAGCAAGGCACTTGAACAACAACGAATGTTTGCAAATCTTCAACACTTTTTTTTTGTGTTTGTCAATTTTTTTTTTTTTTTTTTTTTTTTCGTCAAGTGCGATTTACGAGGAACCGTTAACGGCGTTGATCGAACAACTCTTTACACGTGATTTCACATAATCTGCATAAAATGCTCTTGAAGATATTTTCACTTGATTAAATCCCGTGCAAAACGCGATTATTTATTCCCCTTGAAATGGAAATTATTAGATACTTTAATGTCCTGTAGTTAAGGGGAATTATGTGGTGGATTGAGGAAGAATTCTCCGTCCATGTTTTGATGACCTGCCATACAAAATATAGTTCAATATGCTCTGTTTTTATTCTGGCCAATTTTTAAGCTATCCTTTTAGTGACCTCAGTACTAAGGGTGGCTCATTTTGAAGGTATATTTTTTAATTTTCGCTCCCTGAGCAAAAAATCATTTATTTATATGTAATAAGAAGCCTGATTTTTTTTTAGCCCGAAAAACATTTTTTTGGCCCAGGCCCTGGTGTTGAAGTTTTTAGGGCCGAAATAGTACTTAATTTGGACGAATTTCAAAAATTCGCCCAAGTAACATCTTTTAATATAAAAAATTGTCCTTTATAGGGTATATTAGGTACGTATTGAGCTTCCTAAAAAAAAATATTCGGTTCGAAAATATTGACCCGTTGGCCTCCCAGGCAGGGTTATAGTAGAAAAACGGGAATGGCTGTACCAGGGTAAGGGCAGAAAATTTTGAAAATTCGAAAATATTCATATTGTGTCCAAAATATGTAGAAATAATGCCCCAAATGTAATTTCGATGCCCAAACATTTTTTACCCTATGTTAACCCCATTTTTCCTTATTTTCGGATCTTTTTTTTTAAAAAAAAATTTCGTTTTTAAAGCCAAAAAGTGAATTTCCAACACATGTAAGTACCCAAATTAACAAAACTTGATAACTTTCAAAATAAAAAATTTAGATTTCAAATTTGGGCATTTTTATTTTTTTTTGAATATTTTTACTCAATTTTTAATATTAATGAATTGATTTTTAATCAATTTTTTTTTAAATTGAAAATGTCCAAAAATTTGAAATCTAATTTTTTTATTTTGGAGAACTTCTACATATTTTGGGCACAATTTGGCTACTTTCGAATTTTCAAAATTTTCTGCTCTTACCCTGCTACAGCCATTCCCGTTTTTCTACTATAACCCTGCCTGGGAGGCCAACGGGTCAATATTTTCGAACCGAATATTTTTTTAGGAAGCTCAATACGTACCTAATATACCCTATAAAGGACAATATTTTATATTGAAAGATGTGGGCGAATTTTTGAAATTCTTTCAAATTAAGTACCATTTCGGCCCTAAAAACTTCAAACCCCTGGGCCTGGGCCAAAAAATTTTTTTTCGACCTAAAAAAAATTCAGGCTTCTTTTACATATAAATGAATGATTTTTTGCCCAGGGAGCGAAAATTAAAAAATAGATCTTCAAAATGAGCCACCTTACTCAGTACTGTGTTTTCCCCTTTCGCCAGGGAGTTTCTTAAAAGCGCATTTCAGCTGTCGCAGATTTAAAATTTATATTTAAGAAGTCATCACAATCAGGTAGGCCCGTGTAAATATTACTAGCTAAAACTCGAAAAAACTAATGGAATGGGATTAGAGAAGGATGGCATGGGATTGTATTTAGACCTACATTGTCCACGGTATGCCCTTAAATAATATCCCTTTTTTTTATTATTCCTTGCAATAAATCTCCCTTTGTTCCGTAATTATATCAACAAGTCAGCGAGTGGGAATGGGAATTAATAGCCTAAGAAAACTATATTAAACCATCGATTTTAACACGTATAACTTAAATAAGATAATACGTTTTGAACATGCAAAGTACGACTGCTTAACACCCCGCTTAAAGGAAAAACGTCACAAAAGCACGGTGTATTCATGACACAAAATATCGTAACGGAACTGCACGATGATGGACGTTATTAACGAGATATAACGCACTTCCCCTATTTATATAATAAACCGTATCAAATTATGAAAAAAAAAAACCTTTCCTGACTTATAATTATGCTATTTTTGACACAATGGTTCGTTTATGTACTTTATTATTGAAAAATGGAAAACCGATTTCTGTTACTAATTGGCCATATGATGATATTATATTTAATTTTTATATACCTTTATGCATGTTACATGCAACGGTTAAAAAAAAAAGACCAAAAAAAAGAGAGAAGGAGAGAGATTTCTTAATTTAATCACACGTTTTTAATTTTAAGGGATTCAGCAGACTTGCCGTCTCCCACGGTTTTTCAATTAGTCACGCGTCTGATTTTATTTATTAAATCTTAAGACGAAAACGCGGGGAAAATACAAATGGATTGAGGAAAGGATAAAAGGAGTCTTTGGCGACTTATTTTCTCCTGTATTTGAAAATTCTATTGTGTCGGGAAGACCTCTCGAAAGGCGAGAGATGGGAGATAAGATCCTTGAAAGATATTGTCTAGCGGAATGATGTGGTCATTTCCTTTCAGTTTCCATAAGTCTAAACAATGCGAAATGAACAATGAGACCGATAGAATTTCAGCAATAAATACGTTCCTGGATTTAATGCAAACTAACTTTCCCCCCCTTTTGTCACCATCCCGACACTTTCGTCCGTCGCTCTTTTTATTTCCATGTGTCGATATTAAGCCTTTTGTTATTTCGAATAGAGGAATATCGGGGGAAAGGAGGAGAAATTCGTAAAAGCTTTTACCCATAGAATTTTTTTTTTTTTTTTTTTTTTTTCGTCCGAAGTTTGTCTACATTTTCAGGTCTTTCGAATAGGAATGATCAGCGTAATTAACGAGAAAAGGATTAAAATCGGAAGCGGAGAAAAGGGGGAGGGGGGGAATAATGAACAAGCGTCCACGCGAAAATATGGGGTAATTATTATCTGGAATATAGGCACAATGGGAGATCCGATCATTGTTCTTCCCTTTTAAAATCTCTTCTGCTCACTGATTTCCGGAGCATTATACCAACGAATCGAATCCTTAATCTGGTTTTGTGTCCAGATTTTACGGGATTTCTTTGAGCATACCTACTGCAATAAACCATCTGAGCCGTGCTTTATAATGATTTAATTTGAAGGTGTGAGTTAAATGGATGTTCGGATATTTCGTACGCGGAAAATACATGTTCTAGGGAATTTTTTTTTCGGATAAAAAAAATGTCAGAAGGTTCAAGGACGTCTTCCGAGTTATTGGGACATTAAATTTTTGTCTATATTCGTCTTTTCTCGAAGTTTAATAAATAAGTCCTGGGAAGGAAGAGTTATTTATATTGTTATGTATGTTGTTATGAGGATATATGAAAGTTCTTATGCAATTATGTATATTGTAAATACTGTATATTATTCGAAAAATCATGCATTTTTTACATATCAGGGGTAGTCACAACCACAAATCGTAGTATGTATACATTTTGTAGTAGGTGGACAACAATAACCAGGTCTACCATTGCAAGTACATGAATTACAGTCGTCCATATCTCCTGAAGAAACGTTAGCATGCAAATCAGCTTCGCTTATAGGCATCAACATATTATTTAATTGAGCATTTATTTTCATCCCTGGCAATAATACACTCAACCACTGTGGAAAATCATTAACCGTTAGATAAAGCTTAATCAAACTTAATATACTGTAGAAAGAGATTCAAGTTTATTTATAATAATTTAGGCCTAATTTGATCAATTTAATTTTGAAAGAAGCCGTGTTCCACAAATAAAAATTCATTCGAAATACATAAATTAACTCACCAAGCACGAGACGATGAAAAATTGTAGTAAAAATTTCATGTTGTATGAAATAACTAATTTCAAAGATTTTATAAAATAAAATTGTTTTCTTCTAATTGTGATTTGTAATGAGAAAATTTGTTTTTTATGATCTAATTAAAATGGGCTCGGTCATGTAAGGTAAAATGCACCTGCGTTTACTTAGTCAAGTGATCATAACGGATTTCAGCTAACATCAGGGCCGGAATTAAGGTTCTCGTGAAGCACAGAAAAACTTTATTCGATCGAAATAAAATATTTAAAAATGGTTGAAGAAATGTCATTTTTCAATTTGTTAATGTCAAATAATCGTTGAAGTGCAGTTGCAAATTGTATTCATTTATACGTTTGACAGACGTTTCGCGTTAGCTTTAATTCCGTGCGTCGAATGTCAACTAACTTATCTCCTTCGCAGTTTTAAATGGGAGATACGTTAGTTGATCTCCAACGCACGGAACTGAATGTAAATTAATATTTTCCAGCGATTTTCCACCTCCCATTTGCCGCTATTTCGCTGTGCTGGTAGTGGAAGCTCTCACCAGTGCGAGTAAAACCCAAAATAACCGAGAATTTTCCCCATCTTTATTGACGTAACTGAGCTGGAAACTTTTAATTGCTTATAAAAACCTAGAAATTCAATTCTGTACCTTAAGGTGACGCAGGAGTGATTCATTTTTTTGAACACCCTATACTTCGAAAAACGCTAGTATTATTCTTTTGGTGCTAGATATCAAAATTCCGCTTCCGAGCAACAACTCTTATCAATCTTGTGTACCTTCATGAAAAATTCCATATCTGACCACTCAGTACATTTTTGGGAAACTTGATCCAGGATAAATTCCCCCGGGAATTTATCCGATAATAGGATTCTTGGAAGTTCCGTCCCGGGAATGCCCTGAGCAAGACGATTTTCTCAAAACCTCCTCCCCTAAAATTTCTCTCTCCCAATTTTTATGTTTTCTAAAATATTACCTATCCCAATTTTATGTTATCCCAATTTTATGTTATCCCAATTTTATGTTTTTTATTATATTATCCCTCTCCCAATTTTTATGTTTTCTAAAATATTACCTATATCCTTATCCTACTATAAATTCCCCCGGGAATTTATAGTAGATTAAGG
Source organism: Liposcelis bostrychophila (assembly GCA_037577465.1). Lineage (NCBI taxonomy): Eukaryota > Metazoa > Arthropoda > Insecta > Psocodea > Liposcelididae > Liposcelis > Liposcelis bostrychophila. Next base: position 14,410,640 of record CM075210.1, read on the forward strand.
ATTCCCAAAAAATTACATCATGATCAAGTATGGAATTTTTTATAAAGGTGCATATGATCTAAAAGAATTGTTGCTCGGAAGCAAAATTTTGATATGTGGCTTCAAAACTTTAATATTAGCGTTTTTCGAAGTATAGGGTGTCCAAATAAATGAAATCACTCCTGCGTCACCTTAATACAGGACTGCATTAAGTCCGTTACATATTTTTAGTTTTTATTTCAAGCTTGACTTAAAAAGACGGAATTTTTTTTTTACCAAGGTAGAAGGTGGTGATGTAGATTGACGCTGCTTACATCTTGTTTTGTGAGCATTACACACTATTTCCGTTGCTAACTCTGAAGATGATGTATGCCTAGTATTGTATCTTCCCTAGTAAGCCTAGGGAAGTATGGAGCTGAACCAGCTCCTAGCTGCGAATGGAGAAGCTAGGAGCTGTTTCAGCTCCACACATGCTCAAACACTGCGTTGGCTTTATATTCCCATTCGTGCACTGAGATGATTTCCCTCGAATATTGCTTATGAAACCTAGGCATCACAGGGCATCAAGTGATTGGTCCTGAATCTGTGCCTGGCCACGGTTAACAGACGAGAAACATATTTTTTACCCTACCCGCCCCTTCTCTCCGTCACAATGATAGTGGAGTTACCTTAAGAGTCTTTGACATGAAGATAGGCATCCCAGATGTTGCCAATCATTGGGTTCCTTTATCTTATGGTGACTTTTCAGACCATTAAGTCCATGGTAAGGTAAGTTCCATAGTTTTGTTATGGTTATTAGGTAAATTATCCACTGGTTCTATTCTAGAATGGAACCAGGGGATAAGTTACCTTAAGAGTCCTTGACATGGGGAGGGGATAGGCATCCCAGATGTTGCAACCATTGTGTTCCTTTATCGTACGGTGACCTTTCAGACTTTAAGGTCCATGGTAAGGTCCATAGTTTTGTAATGGTTAATAATAACCATTGCGAGCAAATCCTTAACCAATCCTTAGCCAATGCGAGCAAATCCTTAACGGCTGACTGTTTCGGCAATGGTAAGTGTTCGAAAAACCGGGTGCCTTGATGAAACGTCGGTTTAAACGCTTGCCTACGCGCTTCTGAGTGATCCTGTCGTCCTGCATATCTTCTGTCGATGCGTCCGTAGGTTTTACTTAACTCTTTCTTGATCTTTTCACTGGTTCCATTCTTAGAAAGGAACCAATGAATAAGTTACCTTAAGAGTTCTTGACATGAGGATAGGCATCCTAGATGTTGCCAACCATTGTGTTCCTTTATCGTACAGTGACCTTTCAGACTTTAAGGTCCTTATTTTTGTAATGGTTCCATTCTTATGAATGGATCCATTACAAAAATATTCCTGTGGCACGTCTTCCTGAAGGAATAAATTCGTGCGCGAAATTCCTTCCGGATACATTTTCCTTCATATACAGCCGTGAAATTGGGTTTTTTTGTAAATTGATATATTTTTGTTTCCTTTCCACTGTAAAGACAATGTGGCGACGGAAGGATTGTTTTGTTATATCGGTAAAAATTCCTTTTTTTTTTTTTTTTTTTTTTTTTTTTTTTGAAAATTACCTTGGAAAATAGATGTACGTAGTGTCTGAAAATCCCTCTCCCTGCTACATTTACCGAAACTTTTTATTTTGTTTACGCACATTCAAAGGAGCGGAAATCCATTTCACACGAGCTTATTTATAAGATACGTAATGATCCAAGAAAACATTTCCTTCTTTTAAGGGAATCGATCAGTCATTTATTCGACAGTGAACGGGCCAGTGAGTTTCGTCAAAATATGTAAAGCCTAAATTATGACCGATCACTTTTCCGGGGGTTGAGTTTTTGAAAAACGAGGAAAGCCAACTAAAACGAACGTGTACGAGTGTCAACGAAATTATTGTATTGTATTGTATTGTATTGCATTTTTTTTTTATCTCTTAACCAAAGGAAACGGAATGACGATTTGATTGATGACATTCGGCTGTACTTGTGATAGCAGTAATTACAAACGTATTCAGTTCTGTATATATTGTTTCTTAGCATACGTAGGAAATGCTCCCAAGAAGCAAAACGATCAGATATTTTTAAAAAGCAATAAATCCTAAAAACATCTACAGCTTTTGAAAATGATATATTGCAAAGGGGGAAAGTGCGGGAGGCGTTCGATGACCGATTCGAAGCGATCGCTTGAATCAAGATAAAACATCAGTCATTGTCACTGTTAATCGTTACGCTACCAGTCTGAGCATTAGGCAAAAGCTTTTCGGGATCGAACGCCTTTATTATGAATATTCAACGGATGCATATTACTGACCCCTAGCTTTTAACTGAGGAGGCTTTTATAATTTCTGTCCAGGGGGGGAAAGGGTTGTGATACCTGGACCGTGGCATTTAGTCAAGATGATTACAAAGCTCGTATATCTCACCGGATTTAATCGCTTTTTAATCGGTCTTTATCGATTTTTAAACGTGATTTAAATAATAAGACGTAAATCAGGGGAAAAGAGAGATGGAGATAAATCGAAAGAGAGAGAGAGAAAAAAATGACAAAAGGGAAAATTAAAACATCGTTTTTAGTTTGAAAAAGTTGGTTTCACGCGAAACGACAGAGTCACGTAGCTGTCATGGAAGAGTATCATTCATCAATCTGCTGGGTAATCCGAATCTTCATCGCAAACTCAAGAATTATCTTGAACGGTAACTTCTTTTTTCTTGGGATCGTTTTGATCTCCCTCTTTCTTCTTGAATGAGTTTTTTGCTCTTCTAATTTTTAAAGCGTCAAGGTTCGCTCAATCTCATTTGATCTTTGTTCATTTGTAAAAGCGGATTGCTGTCCGTCGTTATGGTAAGATGCGAGGTTTTGGTGGAAATATTTAACTCCTTAGATGATGGTTAGCGCTTTCCGCACAATATTTATGCAGAGGCTTTCGACCGAACGGATTAAACAATGTGAGACATTTGTCTACCCTATCTAGCAAGTGCATTTGTACAAGTGCAAAGGAAACGGGAGTTTGAAATCTATATGTTCCTTAAATTGGTTGAGAATAGCAGTCATAGCAAATTTGCCAGAAATGGGTGACGATAAGATGCGCATTGGACACTGGACAGCTTGAAATCTGAAAGTTTTTTTATACAGTCTTAATTTTGGTGCTATGGTAACATAAGTTCCTCCTGGTTATATTCATAGTGAATATTTCGCTGATATATATATGATAAATATATTATGCTTCGTGATATTTTGATAAATCATGTAGATATAACAAAATACCGGAAAAATGGGATCTCCTTTCTTTAATCCGAACCTTCAAAGCCTCGCTTAATTTTTGGCAAATCGTGGAATTTTCTGCGTCTAATTTCTTGAGCATAAATTTCAAAGCTGTATCACAAGTTATTAAATTTGCGTCTCGGCGACAAAGGGCTTCGACTGCCACGTTTACTGGTTCTAAAGCTTTAATTATATCTTTTACAATATTTAATTCATTTTGATTGAAACATATATCCGATCCCATGTCGATAAGAGCTTTGAATGCGCTATTTTTTTTCCAATCCCGATACCGGCGGGATCGAGACTCAATACCGGGATTGAATACCGTCTAAAATGAGCCGGGATCCCGGCGGTATCGGTATTGCGCGAGATCCCGTGCAATCCCTAATATTCACGTTTCTAAGTCTTAATAATGTAAGACATGAATTAATTATATTTTATTCCCATAAGAGAAAACGACTTATGCTGACATTTGAAGAGCAAGCGGGAAAAAGGATCAGAGTTTATTTTTTTGTTTGGAAGGCTTTGACAAAAGCTAAACATAGGATCTAAGTGTAAACAAAGACAGTGGACTCTGATCCTTTTTCCCGATTACTTTTCATTTGTTTACCATACCAAGTTAAAAATAAACAAAAATGGCGAGTTTTTCCGTAAAATTTAAAAAAAAAAAATGTTGAGCCAAGTTGTTTTTGTGTGGTTTTAAAAGGCATTTTCGGCATAGACGCTCGGAACTTTCCTAAAACTTAATTAATGAACATCTTAATTAATGAAATCATTATCTTAATTAATGAAAATCGATTGATTTCAAAAAGGGAACATGGCGTCTTAAAGTAAACAAAGGACTTTCAACCGTTTTTGCCCGAAATCAAAATATATATTATCCCGATTCTGGAGGGCCGTTTCAAGACGTAATCCCATGTCCAGCTACGACAAACCTGGATTCCTATCATTAGTCATTGGATGCAGCTTCTCTCTTCGCCTTCCATTTCTCTCCCGTCGCGCTAGCTTCTACATTGCCCCAGTATTTTTTTTTTTTTTTTTTTTTTTTTTGCAAAGTATTTCTATACCTCAGTTTTGTGAACTGTTACAGAATTATACTACGATGCATCAGTATGTTTTTAAATCGTGAAAAAAGTAGAAAAGTTTCAGCTTCTTACTGCTTCGAAAAAAGATTTTTTTTCTTTTCTTTTAATTGCACCCCATATTACATTTTGTATTTATTACTGCTTAAGAAAGCAAGATTTTTAGTCTCCCCTACCCGTTATTATTTTTTTTTCTCAAATTAAAAATAAAAGGTATGTTGACTTTGTATAAATACTGAAATTTCCTTTTTTTTTTTTTTTTTTTTTTTTTTTTTTTCTCCTGTAAGCAATTTACAACCAATATACATTTATTAACCCCCTTCCGTTTCCGGTTTCGGTATTAATCAAAAGACTTTTATTATTCATTGAGGACATTAATTTTAATCAAGATGGCTTATGCAAGCAAAAGGAAAAGAAAAATCGACATTTTTTTTTTTTCTTTTTATTAAAAAGCATGCCTTGTTTGAAGTAAAAAATGATTAAAACGAAGAAAACGGCAAGGAGGAAAAAAAAGAAAAAAAAAAGAAAAGAAGTAATAAATGATGTAGTTTTAAGCATAATAATTAGAAAGATGCTGGAACATTAGCATATTATCTGGAGCCTTTGAGAGGAGATTATCTTTCTTAACCCCTCATCGTCCCTCTTTTTTTTTTCCAAACGCGATCATTCATCCGTAGGGGGTCCTGACTCGTATTATTTTCAAACTAATTACTTTACTTCCGAATGACAGAATTATTATTATCATCGGATAATAATTTCGAATAAAGTCGAACTTTTTTTTTTGTTTTTTACAATACATCGCGCAAAATCTTAAAAAATTGACCGACGGAGGTTTTGAAAACCAGAGCAATCATTCATTCATGGGTGGTAATCCATCCCTTTTTAATTTCATTAATAATACACGACTTGGGGGATTAAACGGATGAACGCCTTTGGGGCTTTCTAATCTATAATCTTCACTACTTTTCAAATAATTTTTTAACAGCATGGGCAATTTCAGCAATTAATTAATAGGGATTGTCGTTTAAGAAGAAAAGTTGTCAGATGTTAATTTTTTTTAAAGTGATTCTCAGAAAATTTAGAAGAATGACTAAATTTAAACGAGGAAGGAAAAGAAATGATTCTTGTCCGAAAAATGACATAAAGCCTTCATTTCACGACTTTATTTCACATTAAAAATTTAAATCGTTTGACTGAAAAGATTTTGGGAAAAGGTGACATACATCAAAGTAATAGCTCAATTAGTCAATAACCTTAACCTTTTACTTTAACCATTTCTGAAGATTTATCATCGCTACTAAATCGAATAAATATCCTCATTTGTCATCCTTCGTCTTTTTTTTTCCGTATTCATGAACGTCCCCCGTCTGTCACGTGTTATTTCGGAATATAATATTCTACTAATTTTGTACTCGTTATAAACTAATAAACAAAAGAAAAAATAGTGCCACGCCCCGGGCAGAATTTATCGCTGATAAATGTCCGATTTATGAGAACCCCTTTTAAATAAATTTTTTTTTATCGGTGCTTTACCCGTGGAGGTACGAGGTTTTTTTTTCTTTTGTAGGGAAAAAAGAGAAAAAAAAAAATGATCGAGTTGATGTTGACAGTAGTAGTCCCAAGAGATTCGAAAGGAGCACGAGAGGAACGGATGAAAGATCACATTTCAAACCCTTGACAAAACTGAACACATCAAGGGATTTTAAAAGGATTAAATATTGACTTATTTTATTAAAAAAGATTCCCATTATATGATTCTTTTCCAAAAACCTCCCTTGTCGTGGCTGCTGCTGCTCAAGGCACCGCTTCTTTTTTTTTTCTTTTCTTTTCTTTTCCATTCTTTAGTTTTCTTCTTCGGTACAAATTGTATCATTCGTCTTTATGCTTCACCGCCCCAAACTCCCACCCTCGCCTTCCGACCCACACGACACTAACCCCTACTTTTTTTTTTTTTTTTTTTTGTAAATTCATTTATATCGACTTGTCATTTTGATTTCATTTTCTTTCCATCGGTTGTTTTCGACACGTATTTACGAGGTTTAAAAAGACGTCTCTATGGATTGCGTTAAAAAATTTTACACACTAGAAGGACGCTAACGCAATTTCAGTGAAGTGAGCCGTTAAACGTTTAAGTGATACGTCCTCAGGGATTTGGGGAAAAGATTTGTTATTTTTTGAGATGGGAGAAGTAGAGGAAAACCTACTTATTTTCATTTGATAATTCTTATGAATTAATGATGCCAGTGCACTTCACAGAAAATTGGAACACCAAAATTGTAAAAATCGGCAAAATTAATTGGAATTTTTTTTTTTTTAAATTAAACCTTGGTTTTCACCTGAAGAAAAGGCTTTACGGAACACTGGAAGGAATGACCCTTTTATCTTACACTTTATTTACTGGAAAAAAATTCATATTTTAGGTGTCTAAGGTATGTAAGGAAACAGCACATGTTTGGCTTTTGGCCAAATGTGCTGTTTTACAGTACCCATTTATAATAACATTCTATAGATATTTTTCAGTGAACGGGACATGTCGTTTGCTTATTAACGACAAGATATATCCTGCAGGTTCTTTTTGGTGGACAGACCTTAAGTAAGACCAGGGCTCTGACGAGAGAACAGATGAGCTGACGCTGTCAAATTCCGCGCGCAAAAGGTCAACTGATGTATCTCCATAGCATTTATGATTAGAGATAGTCACGGACCGTGGAGATAGTGTGTTTTGATTGCTGCTAAAAATCATGTGACCACACATTTAACAGTTCATGCTGGTGCAAACTTCTGGTTACATGACTTAAACTATAAAAGTTAAAGGTAGAACTTTTTCGGCACTTATCAAGTTATCGCTAGTGGCCTTTGAGAACAGGGTGCTGAGGAAGATTCTTGGACCGAGGGTACACCCTATTACCGGACACTTACGTGTTAGATCAAATGACGAGATCCGAAGACTCACTGATCAGCATTTTTTTGGAAGTGTGATAAGCTCGAGAAGGCTTCAGTGTGCGGGACATGTAGCACGCGCGCCACCGACGAGGACTATTAGGAGAGTCCTGGAGAATCGTCCTGTAAGCCCCAGGCCAGCGGGTAGACCTCGTCTGCTTTGGGAGGATAATGTTTTCGGGGACGCGCGCTGGTTAGGGGTTCCGGATTGGCGTTTGGCGGCGCACCTGTGCCATGGCAGTAGGGCTTAACCTCTGTTGGGTCGAAGAGGCGGGTAATGTTCCTCCCCCTCCTTAACAAATTTACGACCCTGCCATCAAAGTCAAGTCAATCAAGTTTTCGCACAAATTCCCATCTCTGACTCAGAATCTGGAGAATTACCATCCGTAGGGAGACCTGTACTAAGTACTGAATCATTAAGAATTCGAACTATCCATTTTCATAACCACTGGATCTCAATAGATCTCAGCCAAGACATTCTAATGGCAGCCGGTGGCTGCCACTAGAATCTACTAGAACCTGTAGTTGGTACAGTTCTCACCACGGATAGTACTTCTCCAGGTTATGCGATTATTATCTTCGCTCGCAACTTTTAAGAAAATCAAATTCATTAATTTAGAAATAAGATCTATCCATCGCGTAAGAGAGCTTCCCCTTTTCCTTTTGCCTTCAGGCTTTTTCTGGGCTACAAATCTTTCCATATTGTCATGGAGGAAGATTTAACCTAAGAATTCCAGAATCTCAGCTAGTTAGATGTTAGCACTATGTAGTGTACGTGGCGAAGCGACAGGCTTCAGGTCCTTTAAAGGTCTCCTTGTTATGTGAATTCACATTCTAGGAATGGTAATCCTGGACGTGAGCGTCCAGAATATTTTTCTACTCGAGATTGACCATTTTTTTCCCTGTAATTAAGTGTATCCTCCTGTGAAGAAAACCTCATTTCTTTTTATGTCTTACAGGCCAAAGTTGAGCTTTCTTTAACCCAGACCTCAATTATCTAGCCTAATAAAAAGGAAAAGGCAAGGGAGAAAAGAGAAAGAGAAAATGATTAACGGAGAAACTCGCCGTAAAATGAAGAAATCAATCGGCGCACTTAAGGGATTAAGTGTGTGATCCACACTTTCGGGGTTTTTCATACTTAATGGAAAGAGTTTATTTATTGTTCATAAAATCTTTTAGACGGATTTATCATAACCATAAATTTCGTGGCTAGCCGTGCGAATAGTAACACTTCGTACCAGGGTTTTCCTCAAGAAAAAAAAGGGAGGCGGGATACTTATAAATAACGACGAAGCGAAAACCTCTTGCTGCTTTTACTATTTTGCAAACGGTAATAAAAAAATCCCCGCGTTTTTAATGACGTTTTCCGGAAAGCGATTTAATGTAGGACACGGGTGACACCAAACCTCTTAAAAGTTTTACGAAAAAAAAAAAGGTTATCTTTACGCTCAAACGAATTTTTCCAAGCCTACGGTTGATTACGTCCCCTCTTTATCACTTCTTTAAATAGATTTTCTCGTTTGGGCAATGAAAATGACTTTATCTTAACAGTCGGGGAGGATTTTCTCTTCTTCTTTTTTTCCTCCTTTTCATTCCTCTCTTTTAATTTTTCTTAATCCTTTCTTTTTTTTTAATTGACCGAATGCAAGGCAGAAATGACCCTTCAATGTTTAATGTCGTGGAAAATAAGAAAATAACTAATATGCAATAAAAAGGAAAAGAAATGAATGCTGAGTCTTTCGTTTTTCTTTTTTTTTTTTTTTTTTTCTTAAGCTCTAAGGATTTCGCTTTTCCGTATTTATGGCTATCATTTTCTTTAATTATAAGAGATGTAGCGGAATACGAGGTATTTGCTTTTAATTTTAATTATAATTATTATTCGTTTTTTTTTTTTTTTTTTTTTGTGGTGGTGGTGGAAAAGAGTAACGCGTAGTTTATAATTTTTTATTTTACTTTGATATCTCTTTTCTAGGGGTAAGGTGCCATTATCATATTATTTCAGATAAAGTTGACAATTTTTGGCTGATTCCGTTCTCCCTTGTTAGTAAAAATCAGCATCACCTGTTAGTACCCGCCCCCCCCTTCAAAAATCACGTCAGATTTAGGATAGGATCCCTCTGATCCATAAATCGTTCGCTTTTATCTTTGTCTTCACCATCGCATACTGAGCGTTTCTTTTTCCTCGGAGGATTCGTCTCCAGGACCTTTGTCATCGTTGGATTTTGCTTTCCTTTCTCCCAGAAGTTGCCCGGATTTCTTTTCAAAAACATTTCTGTTATCAGAAATTTAAAATAATTTAAACGGCAAAAATTCATTTTCTATTCCAAAAGAAAAAAAAATACCTGAAACATGTAAAATCTGGGCGTCACAGCACTTACATCCTCCCGGAGGGCCTTTTTAAGTAGTGCAGTTATTGCAGGCCGTCCCGAGAACAATTTTTTTTCTTTCCCTTTATTTATTTAGTTTTCCTCAAATATTTATGGAATATTTATTTAATTTTTAAAAGCCAATTTTCCAGATTCTGAGTTGAAGAACATTTAGCGAATGAAGTTAATCTCGAAAATAACTGCATAGATTATTTCCAAAGCTTATAATAAAGACAAGAAATATCGCGCCGTATAAAATTTATAACGAATAATGTCAACCCATAAGCTTTCGGAATAAAATTTAAGATCTACAAAAGCCATTAACGCAAGAAACATTAATTTATCTATGAATGTCTTAGCAGTGTAACGGAATTTTCCTTTTAAGCTTTGGGAAAGGCAAAGGAATAGTTTCGAAATAGTTATGACGTAGCACACTGTAAACCCATCAAAACGGAATCATGACTTCACCGTTAATTGTTAATCCTTGCAATTTCCAAGAGCACGGGCTTTATTTATCGACCCCCGAGGGGGTGGAATAAGATCATCTCTGGCGCCCTTGTAGTAGACGCTTTTCATCCCTGTTGCGAAACCCCAAACCCCAAACCGCCCCCTTTCAACCTTTCGTCCGTTCGCTACTCGTGACATCTTATTGATAACAGTGCATCGGTCTCTCTTTTTTATTTTTTCCCCCTTCTTTTCTTTTTGGTTTTTTTCTCTCTTATACATAAAAAAAAAAAAGAAAAAAAAAAAACAATATTGAAGAAGAAAAGAAATTTCCGTACGAGGAAGGGGGCAGTCAATAAAAAAATAAATAGGAAATCGCAGGTTGATTTTCATGTTTATCTTTTCTAAAATGACCGAAATATGCCTATGAGCATTGTCCAAAAGGAAAATAAATTGAGTTGATCATTAAAGGAGAAAAGAAAAATAAAGACATTTTTCTCAAAGAGAATCCTTTTGTCAGAGGCAGAAGGAGGTCGGATTAAAATCTTGGCAACAGCACGTTCCGCAATTGATTTCATCTTATTTGAAGCATTCTTTAAGTTACGGCCATTTTTTTTGTTTTTTTTTTTTTTATAAAATAGGAAACGTTTCAAAGTTTTTTTTCTTTTTGAGGATAAGGCCTGTTTTTTGTTTGCGGCTATTCGTTCTAAGGGTTCGTATCTTCCGATATTTCGCCCTACCCGTGCTCTTTTTTATGGACACAAGGGGTGGACGCTCTAGTGATTGCACGGTAGTGGGGTTTATTCAGTACCGGTAGTAAGGTAAAAATTTTGTTCAAATACCGGTTTTACCATTCAATACCGGTGTTGAAAAGATAAAAACAATATGGAGCTCTATTTCGTAGTTTTCACATGAGCTAATTTCGAATCCGGACTTATTTTTCCACCTAACCCTTCTAAATTCTAATTAATTTCATATGCAGTAAAGTATAAATACTTTACTGCATATGAAATTAATTAGTCCTTTTTAATCCTAATTAATCCTTTTGGAGTATTTTTTATTTTTTCTCTATATCTTCTTTGCCTTTCGGCGTTAGTTTTTGAGGACATTTTTCAAAATTCTTTTTAAGTTTAAAATAAATATTTACCTCCCATTTTTTCAAATTCGACTTTTGTCGCAAAATTTAGATTTTGTCGCCAATTTGATGATCGTGCCAAATTAATTTTAAATATTATTTTCAAAATTTATTAAATTACCAAAAAAAAAGCAAATATATCGAAAAAAAGGATAAATTTAAATGGAAACTATAATTCAGAAAATTTTAATACCCCTCAAATACAAAAGCCCCGAATAATACCGCATAAATTGACGTTTAGCGATAGGGACATTTAAAGGCAGAAAAGTGTACATAAAATTGAGAATGACCCATTTTCATTTTTTAGAATTTTTGGGCTTTTTTTAAGTCAATGAATAATCAAAATTTTAACTTCACAAACTTCACCCAAATATTTAAACAGACACGAACAAAAACAAAACACGAACATACACAACATCCTACTACAAAACATCGGCACTAACAGCTTGAAAATAATGAGTGACTAATAAAAATATTGTAGCAGAAAAAAAAATGATTTGATGAAAAATAAATAACATAAGAGGGTAAAAAAATTCTAAGAAAAATAAGTTCTAGAGGGGAAGAAAGGGGTTTTGAAAAAAACTCCTAGAAAATTTGACTGCTGAAGTAAGTCAGATAGCGCCGTGAACACAAAGGCAAACCCGAAAATGCCTTATCTTAAGCGTGCATTCTTCAATTTTGATAATTTTTGTTTTTTTCATTCAATAGAATTAATTTTTTTTTCCTTCGCTTAGAAACTTTAATACCGGCCTTTTTGAACGGTAGTACCGGTACTACCGTTTTGCCAAAACTTCCCAAAATACCGGTAATACCGGTATTACCGAAACCGGTATTGCAATCACTAACGCTAACTAAGGCGTGGAGGAATAAATTGAAGGCTTCTGAGATGTCGTACACCGCCGTATACTTCAAATTTCGTGATCCGACAGGATTACGGACGTTTTGGCTCGTATGAACTGGGGTGCTGGAGACCTGCAATTCTGTACGTCAGAGCCAAAAAGTTCAATATGCAAATTCAAGATGACCATTTGCTATGGGTAAACAACGTTTAGCGGACATCTTTAATTTGCATATTGAACCTTTTGGCTCTGACGTACAGAATTAGAAAATACCCGACAGAAAGAAACGCGAAATTTTAGAGGCATAAGACCATGCGCACTGATTTTTCTTCTGTCTTTTCATGTTTTTAATTGTTTTCTGAAAACACTTTTTATTCAACTGACTTTTACAAAAGTAATGCGCAAATGGTGGAATTTCGGGCTCAAATTTTGAGGGGGTGCTTAAATATGCTAGAGACAACTACCTGTAAGTGTGCAATAAAATCCGAGATATGTTGCGGAAATTCGAACCACCCTAGACTGCTACATTCCAAACACAACACTTAAACAACTTCTTCTTTAGATCTAAATCCAGGTTTCCAGTCAGTAAAGTTTTCTTATTATTGAAGGCCGCTTTGGCAAGCGCAATTCTTGTTCTTATCTCCTTCGTGCATTCGGCATTTTCACTTAAGATACTTCCAAGATATTTAAATGTTAACTACGACTCCTGTTTAAAAAAAAAAAAAAGGCTCTGCTTTTTTGACGAACGATACTTGACAAGAACGATAATAAAAACGGAAATAGCTTTCGAGAGAAGAATGATCGCGGGGAGTTCTTCCAAATATGAAAAGAGACAATAGCGGTAACGAAGTAGCAGATCGGATGAAAACTTCGCCGTTCGGAGCCAAGTCATTAATCTCATTACTATCAGCCCAGCACAGCAGATATGCAAATCGAATTCTTGAAAACGAACGGATTCGGTAGTCGGAGCCGATGCTGAGATTACGAAGGGGAATATCCTCGAGGGGGAAATGCTCCAGGAATTAATAACACGATCTATCAAGGGATGCTGTTGTTAACATTTGAAGGAAGCTATGATCTGGTTGGAAAGAAGTGACTTTGACTAATTAGCCAGGCATCACGCCTAAATTAATCGAAATCATCACGGCGTATCGAATTACGGGAGCTTTTCCCTCTCCGCGTTTCGTTTCAAATTTTCATCTGTCTTATCTCTTTGATAAATTTTTCCTTTTTCCGGTTTGTGTCAAATATTAATTACTCCTCTTACTGGATGTATAATTTTAAAATTTTACAAAATGAATAATAATTTTTTAAAAATCTTTTTCATTTAGAAAAAAAAAAAAAAAGAGGATGGTGGGGGAGGAAAAGTTTGCGGGATTGGCGCTGATGAATTGAAGAAAAAAGTATTTCAAAGCTTTCTTGATTATTTTTAATTAATGAAAAGCTTAAATAAAAAAAAAATATACCCTCCAGCTAGAAAACGGTTACTTATATATTTTTTTCTCTTTTTTCCCGATTTTAACCTTCGGAAAAATAAAAAGAAAATTCGACGATAAACTTTCAAGGATAAAAAGCCTTTAAATTAAAAGTGGAAATGACGCATTTCAACTTTTAATCCAAAGGCCCAATAAAAAAAAAAAAATAAGAAAACCATCGCTGACCAGGGTTAAAGAAGCGAAACATGAGATAAAGGGAAAAAAAAGCTAAAAAGAAAAGAAAAACGAGGAGAGAGTATTCTCGAGGATTAATGGCTTGTCCGGACTACAGAAGGATGAGAAAAATAGTGAATGACACTTCATTACACTAAAAGACCCTTTCGGCTTAGCTAAAATTGTAAAGAAATTGATAAAATTGGTCCGTAGGTCGAAGGAGAGATGTTTTAGGTCAACAAAGAGTCCCTCGAGTTCAATTTTCTAATCAAGCTTCTGAATGGCAATAAGTTATTGTCACGGGAAAAGAATGCGCGTGTTGAAGGGATCGGGGATTATTGTGTGAAGTTGACTTCCATCTAGCGGAGGATCGAGGGACTAGTGGCGTGAGGAATGGGATTCCCTTTCGCTGATTTTTTTTTAATGTTGAAAAGTGTAGAAGCTGTGGGTATACAAAAGTTAATTTTGTGGCGTACCATTTGAAAGTTTGTTCAAATGATAAAATTCTGTAGTTTTGTGGGAATTGTCAGGATTTTGAATTTTTTTTTTTAGATACTTGCACTGCACGACTGACGGTTTAAGTTTTATGATAAATAAAGTCTTAGTTTTACTGTTTTTTTTTAAATAAATGAAACTCACATATAACTGACGGCTGAGATATTTCACTGACACGTCGAAAATTGCCTGAACTCAGACAAAGGAAATGTCTTGAACAAGTTTTGCCTTGCAACGAAACCGCGGAATGCTGCATAGCAAAACAAAAATGCTTCATGGCAACGGACAGGTTGTTTCTTGACAAGATATTTTTATTGTGTTCGCATGATTTTTAAGAGAATATCTTGTCCCAAGAAATTTTTGTTGACACAAGGAACAATTAAGTTGTAGAAAGTAAACTCTTTAAATCTTCACTTTTTTTTTTTTTAGGTTGAAAGATCTTCGTTTGCAATTGCAAGAGCTAAATCTATTTGGCTTTGAAATATTTGAGCCCTAGCCTGTTGTCCGAGGTTATAACAAATGCTTTTGCTAAAAAAATAAACAAAAGTGATTAATTACACGGAAAAAAAAGTACTGTAATTTTTACATTTTTATATGTAACTATGGAACTACATATAACTATGTGTAATTTGTACATATAACTATGTGTAATTTTTACATATAATATGTGTAATTTTTACATATAATAAATGTAAAAATTACACATAGTTATTAGTACACGGAGAAACCCACTCTGGCGCTCAATGTCAGAATCTGGTAATCGTTGCCAAACTTTCTGTATTATGGCCTGACAACCAAGTTTCTCTGGTAATCATTACCAGTGGTTTCTGTTAATGCTTGTTGGATAGCATTGCTAAACCCTTTTGGCAATGGCTACCAAACATGTGGCGGTCATTACCAAAAAGATTAGCACTATTTACCATCGTTATGTATTTTATACATTCAAAATTAACAAATCCAGCTTCTTTTTGGGGGGGGGGGGGGGAGTGGAAAGTTTTCCGGTTTCCAGAATATTCTGTTTTCTGTTTCCGATTCGTTTCCCGAATATTTCGACATTTTCCAAAAATGTTATACACATATTCGAAAATGCCCGCGTTATTAATAGTAATAATGATATAATAATAATAATAATAATTCATTGAGAAAAAAAAAAAGGCATGCTTTTTATTATTTCGAATCTCATTATTTATATTATTGTTGTTAAATGACGACGCATGTCCATCCAGGATGAGGAATGTCCCTGAAAAAATCTCAATACCTTGAAAAAATCTCAACACCTAGCAAGATTCGAACCTAAGACCTCTCACACCTAAATCAATCAACCCCACTACGTTACCAACTAAACCACACAAGCCATGTCAAAACAAGTCTAAACTAAAGGGTATCAAGTGCTCGAAGAAAAAAAAAAATCAAACCTTATGCATACACCATTACTACCTGCTCTAAGATAATGGCGGCTACAGTTTTACAGTTTGTGTAAATTAATCCCGCGCGAATAGTAAAGATTCAAAAATATATAGCAACTATTACCAGTAAGTTTTGTAATCGTTTTAAGTATTTAGCAATTGACAATTAAAAAAGGAATCTTTATCAGTTTCTGGCAACGATTACTATTTTACGGTTGACATTGGCGAATAGGACTGATTACTAAAAATTGGTGGTTCGTAATGATTAAAAAATGGGAATAGATTACCATAAACGTTATTCCCAAACCGTTTAGTAGCGAACACGAGTTAAAGTTTCTCCGTGAGTTCCATAGTTACATATAAAAATGTAAAAATTACAGTACTTTTTTTTCCGTGTAGTTTTCATTGAAATTGTTATTAATGTAATGTAGAAACAAGACTTGTCTTGAGTCGCAGACTTCAAATGCTTCAACGGACAGGTTGTTTCTTGACAAGATATTTTTATTGTATTCGCATGATTTTTAAGAGAATGTCTTGTCACAAGACACTTTGTTGTTACAAGACTTGTCTTGGCTTGTTGTCACAAAACGTCTTGTCACAAGACATTTTTAGCCATTTTCTTTTCTGAATGTGAGCCGCTTCTTCAGTAACCCTCAGTCTGCCGCGCCAAGCGATTTCTCTCTGTTTCCATTTTGTAATGGACTGCATTTGTTTATAAGGTAAACATGGCCAAACTATTCGATTCATAAATGGAAAAGGGCGATATCGATTGGAACGGCATCTAATGCTTGACATTTTTGTTGAATCTTCGTAATGTGACACTAGAAGTGCTTCGTATGTCGTGTTTCTGCAGTAGTTTCTGTCGTAACTCGGAGTTTCTTCAACTCTTTGTAAGCTGTTCCTGCATCCTGCCATACCTAAAAATAAAAAAGGAAAAAATGCAATTAGATATGCGATGCAGATAGTTTTCAATAGCACTTTAAACGCACAGTTCAAAATCTTGGATTAAATTGAAACCTTCAGTTTCGCCACACGTTTAAACTTGTTTCGATTCCTTATGCAGATGAAAAGTCTCAATAAAGCTTCAATTTGAATCAAGATGGCTTTAGTCAAACTTTTGTATTTTCATCTTCAAAATGAATCCAAAAATGTTTAATCATGTGGCGGAACCGAAAGTTTCAATTTAATCCAAAATTTTGAACTGTGCGCGTTTTCTCAACGTGGAAAAATCGAGCATCCCCAATAGCCACCAATATAATTTTTTTTCGAAGAATAATTAATTCGAAAATTTTAAATTTATGCAAAGTTCCATGGAGACGTTTTTTGAACGAGGGTAAAAAAATGATGCTTATTCTCTCTAGTGTATTTTATAAAAATTACTCGTGGTGGCACATTTTTAATACGTCACATTTTTAAGAGATTAGTATTCAGGCGCCATTCAATTTTTGAACCACAAAGATCGGTCTTTTTCAAATTCAAGTTTCAATAATATTTATCTTTTTAAATGTGTCCATCTTCACGAAGGGTTATTTCCCACAATTCAAAGATGATGAACTATTTCCAAGTATATATAATTAGGGACGCTTGTTAGTTTGACATGACAAGACGTTTTATTTACAACCGTCCGACGCACTTTGACCTGGCGACACGTTTGAGTCATTTGAAAAAACCTGCATGGTACCATCACTCATTTCGGTATGATATGATTCGATCTACCATGATTTCTTTTCTTTTCTTTTTTTTTTTTTTAAAAAAAAGAGACCTGTCTATTCAGTTATGAATAACGATTTAATACGATCAATTTTTTTTTCTGTTTTGTTCACTAATAAAAACCAATCCATGCGGTTTTTTTTTAATGAGCAAGTCGTGTCAGTAGACAAAAAAAAGGATCCTCTTTTTTTTTTTTTTTTGCATGTTGCACACGTGCGCTGTTTACATGAAAAAATAACCAACGGTGATGTCGATCATAATAAACGAGATCTGAGGTCAACTACTACCTTTTCAATCAATGTGAGGTCAAAATAGATGCCATCTTTATATTGACTCATATTCAAAGATTAAGTGTCAGTGAGGGCATTTTGTCAGCGACCTATACTATCTTTATGTCAATCGAAAATCATTCTTTTTTTTTTTATTTGTTTTAATTCGACGATTATCCTCTTGACAAAAAAAAAAAAAAAAATAAATCTCCCGTGGCAATAAAATTTCGGGAGTGTATCAATGGGAAAGTTGAATTTATCCCTCTTCCTTTTTCTTGGTCGTAAAAATCGTTTAATGGCTTTCAATATTTTCAAAAAAACCTTTTGTTGATTCGGAATCATTGAAAACCGATTAATCATGCAATAAAATTAATGGCTATTAGTAATCTTTTATCTTTTTAATAACTACCAACATCGGTTTAAAAAAAAAAAAAAAAAAAGGTTTAACTTTAAATTTTGGTATTAAAAGGATTATTTGATTTACAATAAAAGTTCACAGAAGAATGATCTTCATCTTCCGCTTGAGTGGAATTTTTTCCCTCCTCTAGGGTGAATCTATACCAACAGCTGCAGGGATGTCAATTCTTACATTTTTAATTCAATCACTTGTTATATCGCTCACGACATCCTCCTTTTTTTTGTATTTGTCTTCGCCTATTTAGTCTTGAAGTGAAAAGGAGTCGTCATAATCGGCAATGGCAATATGGTCATAAAAAAGTTTGTTGGTATTCATAAGAAAACAACTGTTATCTTTTCTTTTATTAATTTTTTTTTTTTCGTTGCAGAATTATTAACTAGGGTTGTGGTTTGCTCGGATGAAAAATTTTCCGGATTTGGTCTGATTGAGTCTAAGGCTTCCTAATTTCAGACCAGAATTTAATTTTGAGTTCAGGTGTGCTTGAGGCAATTGCGCACTAATCCAGCTTAAGGGAAAATATTTTCCGAATTTTCCAAAGATTTTCAGAAGTTTTCCAGTATTTCGACCCTAACAGGTACTTATTATTTTTTATTTATATCGGGAATATTGGATCATTTTTTAAGAAAGCCGCGAATATACGCGTGCAAGGTTTTTTTTTAGCAGAGGAAATCTGTTGAAAAGTTAAATTGAAGTAGCAAAAGATGGATTAGAACCACCAACCTCTCGTTATAAAAATAATAATAATAACTAGGATCGATATCAAATATTGAAAACTAGCAGGTATGATCTTTTCCTGAGTTTTTGATTTAGAGAGCAACGTCATATTTTGAAGTAGAGCCAATTCCAAATTATTGCAGGGTTGGTTTTGTTTAGACCTTATTGGTGACTAGTATGTTATCCCTCCTTCATTGTATAATTTTTAATTTTTCTCCATTTTTATTACTTCAGAATTGACAGATAATCTGGTTTTGCATAAGCAATAATGTCAGTAGAAAAAGGGAACTGTAAGTAATTGATGAAATCGATGAAATTGTAATGAAGCTTTTTATGTCGTATTTAAGGTGACGCAGGAGTGATTTATTTTTTTGAACACCCTATACTTCGAAATATGCTAATATTATCCTTTTTGGTGCTAGATATAAAAATTCGCCGCTTCCGAGCAACAATTCTTATCAATCTTAAGTACCTTCATTAAAAATTCCATACCTGATCATACAGTAGATCATACAGTAGACCATACACCAGACTTTTTTGGGGAAGCTTAATCTACTATAAATTCCCGGGAATTTATCCTGCATCAAGGTTTCTCAAAAAAGTCGTTGATGGTCAGGTATGGAATTTTTAATGAAGGAGCATAAGATTGATAAGAATCGTTGCTCGGAAGCGCAATTTTGATATCTGCTTCCAAAACGTTAATATTAGCGTTTTTCGAAGTATAGGGTGTTCAAAAAAATGAATCACTCCTGCGTCACCTTAAAGCGTCAGCCCAATATCCAAGGGTTCCTTTTTAGTAACAGACTTTTCATCGTCCTTATTCCCTTTTGAACCACCTTTATAATTTGATTTCAGGAGCACGTTGATGGGAAAAGCTAATAGCAGCAAAAATTTTATCATTGCTGCCCCTGTCTCAAGGCGACATGTTTTTTTCCAGTCTTCTTCCGAAATCCCCAGTTTCGCACCCACTTTTTAATCCGAAAAAACAACGCACATCATGTCAAGCTATGCAAGAATACATACTCAATCTGCATCACATTTTCTTACATAATTCTGCCGTGGTAACCGAAATGGGCGTATGTTCATTCTGGAATTGAATATTCGTTTACATAAGTTAAAAATAGAAGACAAGTGCCAACTTAAGAATGGACATACACCCATTTCGGTTACCACGGCAGAATTCTAAGCTGGTGTGCCCTAGACCAGCCTCCTCCGAAAATTGGTAATTTTTTCAGGATTGAATTTCCAGCCTTATCCTTGTACGTTACGGATGGTGCTGTTGTTATTGACAACTTCTGGGAGGAAATCAAACTTGTATATTTGCATCTTTGAGTGTGTCCACTGTTCCTCCTTCATTCAATGATTTTTTGCGAACCTGTCTGCCACTAGACTCTTTTTCCTGACGGAAAGGTTTTTGCAATTTTTGCCTCCTTTGAATCGGAACGATGAAAACATCTCAGCGTAGAAAAAGAGGGGAAAAAAATATTTTCCGACCTATCAATTTTTCCTCGTTACGTTTTATTTTTTTAAATCTCTATGCTAATACTGATAATATACGTCTCGTAAAAAGGAAAGAAAAAAATCCCCGTTCAATATACACATAAAGGAATCTATGATCCGAAAAAATATTCCGAAAAGTTAAGAAAAAAAAAAAAAAACGTCGATGTGACATAAAAGTTGATGGGAGGAGCGATGGAAATCCAGTTTTTCTTCTATTTTCCCCTTTGGCTTCCCACTCCCACCCTCCTTTCTCCTACGGAACATGTTTTCATAAATGTTTATTATGAAATCCTCAAAGCAAATTGTATCCAGAAATTCTATTGTCAACGGAAGCGAAAAAACAGCCTCGAGGAAATTGTCTATAATTTTAAAATCATGGAAGAAAGGAGAAAAAAAAAACGAAGAAAATAAAGAATAATTTATCATTTTGAAAAGAATCTGCTTTCATTGGTAATATGAAACGCATATGTTGGTAAATATTATATTTCACATACGTCGAAGAGGGAGAGGAAGAAGATGAGGGAGGTGGGTGGTTTATTGGTGCACGCAGTTTTATCCGTAAAGAAGGAATTTTTTTTCGCAGTTTTTAACTTCGCATTTATTTTATGGAGCTAATGAATGATTAATTGAAGATAACCCTGAAAGAAAATTTTAACGACGGTTGCGTGTCTTATAACTCGCCATTAAAACCACGTGGATGTTTGTCGAGGAGCATCCTCAATTGTGTACCTGATACGTTATAAAAAGATAAATAAAAAATTAATCTGTTTCGTTAATAAAAAGTGAAATGAATGAGAGCATGATTAGACGAAAACGTTTGATATGCAAATGGTTTTATATATTTATGAAAGAAAGAAAAAAATTACTTGCTCCACACGTTCTGTCATCTTCAGGACCAAGCTCCGATGAGCATTCTTTGTCATTCCGCAAGGGATTATAGTTGACAAGAAGGACAGGAGAAGGTTCTATATATTTTTTTTATCAGAGCGTTGACCCAGTGAATTTCGTCCGAAGCACGTCTGGAATGTTTATACAGGGACATATGGTTGACAGGTCTCACGCAGAGCTTCGGAAAATAATGCTTTCATTACTTTTATTTTCGTGACGGTTTCAGGGTTATGTGTAATCAGGTGTGGTCTTTATTTAAAAGAAAAGAAATGCCGATGATTCTTTTTTTGTTTTGTTATTCGTCTCAGCACTCAAATGCAAGCATGAACTGACCCGACGGACAGTTTGGGTCAGTCCCTTTCAATTACGAAGGATTAAGTATGGCATTAACATGGAGAATTACATTAATTCGATCGTATTTTATAAACCACACATTCATTTTTAAGGTAGATTCATCCGCAGTTTTTAAATCGAAGCTTTTAAGAATTGAAGGGAAAAAGAAAAGAAAAATCATGCAAAACATAAGAATGCAGGAAGGGAGGGTGGAATAAGATAGGTCTAAAACCAGTTTTTCCTATTACTTTTTCGCCCTCGAAAAGCACCCAGTCCGTGTCCCGCTCGAGCATTGCGTTAATGGAAGAGTTTTGTAAGATTTTTAACTCGTGTGAATTTTCCATGCTGGACGAAAAGTCGATAGTGGACAATACAAGAAAAGGAAAAAGCGCAGAGAATTATTTATCTTTTCTTAACAAAAAAGTTTTTATTTAAGTAAAAAAAATCCTATTTCTAAAATCACAGCCTTTTGGGAAAAAAAAAGTCAGGTAACCTAGCACATGTTTTTATTCTTCGTCGAATTCGAATTGGTCCATTTCTGGTTCAGCATCCCGCCTGAATCGATGAGTGTATCTGATTCCAGCTCCATAGTCTCGCCTTTGGTTACCTCCCCAGTTATAATTTCCGTAGCCACTGAGTCTTCCGTTTCCGTCCCTGGATTGCCAAATTTTTTTTTCTGCTTCTACGCTGTATCTTGGTTTTTGTCCTCGCTGTGCTTCCACCTTTGCGGAGACTGATCCACGTTTTTCAGATTTCTGGGGTTCTGCGGATCGCCTCCATCTGGTCTCATCAATATCATCGATATCATTAATGACAGCGATATCATCAACATCAGCATCCCGTCTGAATCGATGAGTGTATCTAATTCCAACTCCATAGTCTGGCTTTTGGTTACCTCCCCAGTTATAGTTTCCGTAGCCACTGAGTCTTCCGTTTCCGTCCCTGGTTTCCCAAATTTTACTTTCTGCTTCTACGCTGTATCTTGGTTTTTGTCCTCGTTCTGCTTCTACCTTTGCGGAGACTGATCCACGTTTTTCAGATTCCTGGGGTTCTGCGGATCGCCTCCATCTACCCTCATCGATATCATCAATGTCAGCGACATCATCAACATCAGCATCCCGTCTGAATCGATGAGTATATCTGATTCCACCTCCGTAGTTTGGCCTTTGATTACCTCCCCAATTGTAGTTTCCGTAGCCACTGAGTCTTCCATTTCCGTCCCTGGTTTCCCAAATTTTCCTTTCTGCTTCTACGTTGTATCTGGGTTTTTGTCCACGTTGGGCTTCTACCGTTGCGGACACTGATCCACGTTTTCCGGGTTCCTCAGGTTCTGCAAATCGCCTCCATCGACCGCCAACGTTGACGTGACCGCCGTAATCGGGTTTTCTTCCTTTTCCGGCGTCCCATGATCCGCCCGCGTCTACGTTAACCTTTCCGTTTTTGCTCGACCATACTCTTCCTTGCCCGTCTGCGTGGATTTGAGGTCCTCTTCCCTTGTCTTTGTTTACTCCGACGTTCCAAGTTCCTCTCTCGTTTCCACCGTTTATGCCCGGTGTGCTTGGGATGTTCGGCCTGCCGTTCCCATTATTTTGAGCAAAGTCGCTGCAAATAAAATTTTTGTAAGTAAAATTTTTTGTCACTTTCCAAAAGAAAATTAAAAATTCTTACCGAATGCCAAAAACTGCGGCTATAACGGCCGCAAAAACGAAAACACTTAAACTGTTCATTTTTCTAAATCGAAAAACTTTTTTGATTTTACTTTTGAGATGAAAATTCGAATTGTGATGCTGATCAAAATGAACCGCCGTATTATATACTAGAAAACTGACGTAACGAGTGGATCCCCGAGATTTAACTTCATTCATGAAAATACGATATCAGTTCTACGAAAGAGTAAATTAACTATTCAAGGACGTCAAAAACTAATTTTTTGTAAGCAGTCTCGTGTTATTCACTTATGAAGGGATTCCCTTTTTGTACAGAGGTCATAAACTTCTTGAATTTGCATAGTTTATTATATAAACTAGAACTGATTATTTTTAATTGTTTCAACTAAACGGTTAAAAAAAGGGATTCCCTGTTTTATCAGAAAATTATGTTGATTTACCAAAAAAATCGGTATTGACGCATTTTTCTAATTTTTCCTTATTTACAAGTGATTGTGTATAAAGAATGGAGCCTAGGGGGGTTAAAAAAAACTTTTTGTTGAAAAGTTTGGGGGATGAGGCAAAATTTCGTTCTTTCCGATGTAAAAAAACCTTGAAAAAATTTTTTGAAATTTTTTTTGTCGACGATTAAGGGTGCCTGTAAGAGCAGAAAAAATCTAAATCGAAGAAAAGTGAAGCTGGTCGTAAAAATATTTTTTCCCTCTCATTTAAGAGGCCAATCATTTTGCCTAAATATTTTTTCTTATGTTTTCGAACCTGTAGAATCCGAAAATGACAACCGTTTCTTCCAAAAAAAATTCTGGGGCCGGTAAATGGAACATCTTTTGGCATTTTTTAATTTTTTTTCGGCCTGATTTTTCGCATTCCACTCTGCCCGATCCATTTACATACTCCGATTTGGTCGAAAACATGGCAGCTTATGTTTTCGAACCTGTAGGATCCGAAAATAAAAACGGCAATTTTGGAAAAAATACCTGGTACCCATTTTCAAGCGTTTTTTCTATTTTTTTGGCCAGATTTCTTTAATTATAGTTACCGGCATTTACATAGGAGCTAATAATTTGCTCTAAGACATGTTTTTGAACCCGCAGAATCTGAAAATCACAACGGAGATTTTGTATAAAATTTCCAAGTAAATTTCCAAATTTTGTAAAAAATTTCTGGAGTAGATCCGAATAAAAATTAGGCCGAAAAAAATTAAAAACTGTCTAAAGATGTTTTATTTACGGGCTCCAGAATTTTTTTTTGAAAGAAACGGTTGTCATTTTCCGATTCTACAGGTTCGAAAACATGGAAAAAAATATTTAGGCAAAATTATTGGCCTCTTAAATAAGAGGAAAAAAATATTTTTACGACCAGCTTCACTTTTCGTCTATTTAGACCCTTTTTGCTCTTACAGGCACCCCTAATCGTCGACAAAAAAAATAAAAAAATTTTTTTCAAAAATTAAAATATTTTTTCAAAAATTCAAAAATTAAAAAATTCTTTTTAAGGTTTCATATACCATATCCATTAGAATGTCAATGATCGAATAACTCAGGGGGTGAAATTAGCAAAAATGACCGTTTCCGTTTCTAGTGTTTAACCTATGGGAGCAAAAGAAACGTTTCCGTTTCCGTTTTTGAGCTTACATAAGCTAAACATAGGCGCTCCAAAAACGTTTCTACCCCCTGAATAACTTAACTGAAATAATTTTCCACAGGTCCTTACACCTCCCAAATCTGTAAACCAACGCCCTTCACATTTGATTTCTGAAGCGGCCCCAGAGAAACCCGTCATTTAACAACTTTCTTCCGTTCCCTTAAAATTAATATTCGTTTTTTACTACCTCTCCATACATAAAATTATATGCAGAAACATAAAATGTTAAAGTTTCCAAAAGAAGGAAGTCATGTTAAATGTTGTTTTAAAGACGAATTTTCACGATCAATTAAATCAAAAAAGGCGGAATAGGAAATTAAAGGAGATGAAATGTTTGATACTAGATTGTTTACAGGTCGTTGGGGAATTGCTTAATATTCAGCAGAAATGTAGCTTCCAATATTCAGCGATAATGGTTCTTTTATATACATTATCACTTTTCTTCCGTTGTTTTATTTTCGGTGTTGACGTCTTGTAATTCCTGTGGGATTCCCCTGTCTTTTCTTTGTTCTTTTATATATATAAACGAGCTTTTCTGCTTTTCGAAAATTTTATTTTCCTATCGCTCCTTTTATGATTTAAATAATAACACCGGGGATGGAAAATTAACTTTTCGTTTTCTATCGAAAATATGGTTTGGGATAGGAAATGCTTCTATATATGCATGAAACTATCTGTAATCGTTTTTCGTAAATTAAGCGGAATTGCTGTTTTCCCCGATTATATGCGTTAAATTTCGTTTTCACGCGCGGGGGGCAATATTAGAATGTAATGCTATTAGCGGGGAATTTAATAGGCAAATTTCGGGGAAATCGAACTTCGAAAAGCTAATGTGAGGAGCTAAAATATAATATATATCGCGGAAGAAAACTAATTGTATTTAAACATTCATCAGGATTAATAAAATCAGATGGAGGGATTCTCTAGGGAAAGACATATGATTGTCAGGAAGTCCCCTTACGGAAAAGTGACGCGAAAAGTGTGTAAAATTTTTGCAAAATAAATCTAAAAAATTTATGTAAGAAACGTATTATTTTGGTATCATTTATACAAAAATTTGGACATGCAAAATTTTTGCAAAGTTTATACAATTACATACTCCCTCTGTTCCAAATTACTTGCAACGTTTCTCTTAAATGTTCGCAGTTTTTTACGCTTTTGATTAAAATTCAAACTTTAGGTACCATTTGAGGTACCAACACAAGGACTTTATCACACCACACCCCCGCCTTCCATTCCACCCCCTCCCTTAAAAAAATTAATTGATTAATGCAAGAAAAAAAATCGACCTCAGGGAAAAATTTCGCCATACTTCACACAGGTAGGCGAAAAATAAAACCTTGGGTGGAAGTGATAAAGTCCATGACCCAGAACAAGATTCTGACGTGAGAAAATTTTTTCCAATTGTTGCTCCCTTTAAAAAAAATTAATGGGGGGTAGGTAGTGGGGGTGTTTTTTCAAAGTCATCAAATTGTAAAGAAACTTCGAACTGGGGGGTTTTCGGGGTCGCTGACTCTCAAGTTACAAGGGGAGTGTGAAAGTTGGTAACGTTGAAAGTTTTAGAGTTTTAAAATAAGTGTCTGGATATTTGTACGACACCCTCATCCGAAAAGTAGATTCTGTATCCTTTAATGTTATCTCCATAACCAACAAAAATTCCTTTCTTACCACGTTCAAATAAATTATTTGTATCGATTCTAAAATCCGATATGCAAAGTTCAAGATGGCGGATCCAATATGGGCAACAAATTTTTATAAATCAAGGTTATTTATATTTGTGACAAGTTTTGGCATTCAAAACTTGTCTTGGGGGCTTTCAGAGTCGTTTTTGGAATAATTGGAATATGCATAGTTTTTACTCAATTTTATGCATAATTTTTTTAAGCAGGAATATCTATCTGCATGTGCATAGTTTTTGCTTTGCATTATGTGCATAGCTTTTGCGTAATGCGTTACGCGGCTAAAAAATTTTTGAAGATTTAAATTTTTAAAAATTTATTTGTTACGCAGATAATTTTTAAACATTGTTCGGCCGCGTAACGCGTCACTCGTAATGCGGCTTAAATTATTTTTTAAAATTAAAAAAATTTTGATGTTTTAAATTTTTTTAAATTTATTTGTTACGGAGATAATTTTAAAACACTGTTTAACCGCGAAGCCTCGTTTATAATTTTGAGCGTAAATAATTTTTTAAAACTAGCCGCTTCGCGGCTAACGCGCCGCGCTTCTTCCCCGTTCGGGTGTACGTACTTCCGAAATTTACTTTTAAATTTGCTTATAAATTTTCTTCTTTGTCAAATGATTGTTAAAAAAAACATAATTATTTTCCTTATTCCTATACTATATTTTCGTAACGTGGCTTAAATTATTTTTTAAAACTAATCCAAGAAGTTACACTTTATCACGATGCGAGTCTGACTCGCACATCTTTTTTTAAATTTTTTCGTATGGGTCCTTCTGGTAGAATAGGGATAGATTGCATACGGAGATGTACCGGGCATTATGTGGTTCAGATTTGTAAAATTTACCGAGAAACCAATTGATGGAAACTTGAAGTCTCTGCTGCAGCAATAACGGTGGAGTCTCATTCACATTATGATTGTAAACCTTTCTTTTTTTTTTTTTATGACGATTTTTTCTGAGTAATCAAACAATATCTCATATTTCGAATTTCCTCTCGGTTTTTTTTCCCCATCTCCCTTTTCCCCCGCCTCTTTAAAAAAGAATAATATCTGGCTTCTTATTTATAAAAGACAAACCTTTTTATCTGGTTCCAAAGGAAGCTTTATTACTTGAACTTCCCCCTACCCTTCCTTCCAATGAACCTTTCATAAAGGTATATTAAATAAATATTATATTCTCGATTAAAAGAAATGTTTTCTCCGACGATTTTTACTTTTGTTTTAGGCGCGATGAAAACTTTCGCATATTCCCGACCTAAGAATATGCTTTTAACAGGTTTAAAAGGCGTCATTCAAACACCCTGACCCATTCAAATCCCCTAATGCGATCCTTATCTTTATCCCGCTTTTTTCCCCATTTAAAAAACTTTTTTTTTTTTTTTTTTTTCCTCTTCTTGTTTCTTTCGGTGTCATTATTTGACAAATTGAGTTAGATTCAAATGATTGCAACTTCTTTCCCCCCGTTTAAACGCGTTAACGAGAACCCGTCTTTTTTTTTTCTTCTTCTCTTTCTTACAACCGTGCCTAAAATCATTGATTCGGGAAATTTTAAAGGCCGCAAAAAGCCTCCTATCGGTCGGATCGTAAATAATAAATTGGCCCCGATCCCTGGAGTGCAATACACTTGTCCGAACGACCTTTCTCTTTTCAAAATATCCACTCGAAACTGATAACTGAAATTTTCTTGTTTAAATTGGACTAAGTTACCAGAGGTTCGCAATGGGAGGAAGATTCCTTATCATCCTCGGCGGATGGAATTTCCCTGGAAACGTAAAATGTTGATTTCTTTCCGGGAAACTTGACCGGAGGGGGTTGGGTTTTTATGTTTCCCGTTTCCCGGTCGTTTTCTACTCGGGACAAGAGTCCAGTTTATCACGTGTCTAATTCGTTTCTTTTTTCCTTTTCCGAACAATCCCATAAGACTAACTCTTTTTCATCAAACGTCAGATAACATTTTGTTTACGATAACGGTCTTCTTTTTTCATCCTTTATATTTTTCATACGCCCGCATCTTTTAGCCAATGATTATTTTTTTTTTTCTCTCTCCTTTTGGGAAATGTTAGGAAATTGCATTCAAGGGTTTCCGGAAGAAAATTTTTTTCGACTTTCGATATTTCTTTAAAAAAAAAAAAATTGTACTGACGAATTCTTGTAAATTATTTGACAGGAACGGGCAGGGCCGGAACGGTTCACTATAAATTCTTAATTTATTTCTTGTTATAATAATATATTTATAATAAGGAATAAATTTAAATGAAAAATATCTTATATATAAAATATAAATATATGTAAATATAAATTTAAAAAAAGTTTCGAAAATTTTTTAAATTCGCAATGAGCAAAACATTTTTTTTTTTACGATACTGCTGTACTGGATCATCAGAAAAAAAATTAACGATGCTGGGTTTTTTTGCTATTTTCAGTAATTCTTCTGCAACGGAAATCAAATGCGTGCAAATGCTTTAGGGGCCGTGATCAAGATTTTTGCTCATGAGTTGTTTCTTGTGAAGTCACTTAAATCTCGACTTTTTAAGTACCGTAGAATGGGGTGAAGTTGAAAGCTGGGGTGAAGTTGAAAGGAAATTCCAAAAAATTTATTTTTGGCACTAAAAATAAAAATTTTTTATTTTATTAAGTGGATATTGTTTTTTGGATACTTAAGTAGTGTAAATATGAAAGCTGCGAATTTTTATCAATTTTAGCATTCTTGTTCCACTTTTGTGCGGATGCCAAAAATGGCAACTTTCTGGATGTTTGAAAACTTTTACTTCTGCTAGTGCTTTTAAATTTTTTCAGAAATTTTAAAGCCCCTTTATTCAACCTGGAATATACTTATCTTTACATTCCGTTACCAAAAATCAGTCGGGGAAAAACCCGATATCTCCACACCGATTGATAATTAACGATAATAGTTACAGTTCAGTAATTGGTGTGGAGATATCGGCGTTTTCCCGCAACAGTACGTAATTTTTATGGTCATTTTCGGATTCTACGGGTCAAAAAACATAAAGTAGTTTCTCAGATTTGAAAAAGGCCGACTTTTATTATGCGGTCAAAAAAAATCACGCTCTTAGCATAAGCCCCTTTTCGAGAAAGGCTGGTAGCGACTCCTATACATTTTTTAAAAATCTGAAAAAAATTGGAGAAGGTATCTGGAGGTACTAGAATCGATTTTGAGGTGTAGAATCAAAATTGGGATACCATAAAATAATAAATAAATTTTTAAAATTTTGAAAAATATTATTTTTAAACCTGAAACCCCCCCTACTCACGCAAAATAAATTTTCTCCAAAAATTGGATCAAAGGCGATGAATCTACGTTATCTTAAGTCATTTTGGCTATCTTGATTTTTTTTTACTTTTGGGGCTGGCCAGATATAAAAAAACCCGTTTTCGCCGAAATAAGCCATATAACACCCATAAGGTCTCATTTTCGGCAAAATCAAATTTTTTCTGGATACATACATACATACATATGTATTATACCATAAAAGATCAATTTTTTATGCCATCAAATTTTTTTGCTGCGAATTTTTGAAATTTAATCAAATAAAAATGCGAAAAGTAAAAAAAACATAAAAAATTCGGGCGCCACATCTAAAAATTTTTTTAAAAATCTGAAAAAAATTCACAAGTATTTCAAGGCCCTAAAGAACCCATTTTTTGCTAGGGAACGAAAATCAGAGATGGCCGATTTTTTTTTTTTGAGCTACCCTAATGGACGCATACAGGAACAAAATTTGAACGCTCTTTAATTAAAAAGGTTTCCCGAATTAAAGTCTACCTCAGAAAGCGCTTTCAAGCGCGCCTAAATATTTGAACTTTTATTTTTTTATTTTTTACTCTTTCACTAACATCTTGATCATAACTTAAGAATGCAGATTGGAAAAAGTGAAAGGAAACAAAAATGTTCCTATAAAAAATGATGTGAAACATTTTCTTTTAAATAAATGCTGAACTTGTTACTTACGAATCCTATCTAATAAACTTCGACGCAAAAAAAAAAAAAAAAAAAAAAGTACAAAATTTTTTATTTTTAAAATAGTAAAATAAAAAACCACTTGAACCCCTTCTTCCAATCGAAGTCATAAACATTTCTTACTATATGAACACAATATCAAATGAACCAAAGTGATCCGAATCAACAATGAAAGATAAAAAAATTTATGAAATCAAATTTTCACCCTTTTAAAAAAGGCAATTTAAAATATTTTTTTTTTTTTTTTTTAAAGAAAAAAAGAAAAGGTTCACGACCGCAATAAAAAAAATTTGAAGAAAATTAAATTTATGTGAAGTTCGTTGATGCGTGTAATGTAAAATTCAATCAGAGGGGGCTTCTGTAGTGTCGTATGACGACTGGTAACAGAAATGAACGGAAACAAACGGACAAAAAAAAAAAGTTCCCGGGGGTTGAGGGATGGAGAAAAAAACCGGCGGGGAGAAAATGATAACCCTTTAAAATAATTTTAAAATCTGGCCACGGATTTGATATGGCATCTGTCGCTGAAAAAGGAAGCTCCTTTCCACGTCAGTTGCGAATCCGGTCTGAATGCATCCGATTTAATTTTATTGCATTTTAAAGTTTTAGTTCACTGATTGACAAGTGTCAAGTGGATGCAAGGGAGAGGGAGGGGGGTGCGGAGGGGTTGTTGCATTGATCTCTTGTCGGATGACACATTCATTAAACGGTGAATTAAAAAAAAAAAATTGGGTCTCATTGACATGATTTTATCGTGTGTGTGGTTTAATGAAAAGCGTGACGAAAAACGGTATTTTGTAAAGCTAATTATTTTTATAATTTTTTTTTTTACATCTTCAACAATGATAGTTTTAGTTTTTCCATTCAAAAAGAATGAATGATTTTATGAGACTGCAATTACGTTTAAACAAACGCTGTCGAGACATCGTCGAGAATTCCTTATCTTTTATTGTCTTAAGGCCTTTGACCATGATTTTTTTTTTCAATTTTAAAGATTTAAAAAAAATTATTAATTTTTTAGACAATTTTTTCGCCGAATAACTTTACCAAGACAATCTTTTTTTTTTTCCAGGAGCTGCATTGTAAATAAATTTTTCAAGAGGATATCAGGGGGAAAACTGGAGTTTCGGTATATTGGCTTTTCCGGCTATGCTTAGCTTACGCAACGTCCACTACCATGTGTGAAAAAAATGAGGAAATTCGCTAGCCAGAAAAAAAAAAAAATCAGGTACTTCACTATTTATTTTACTTTTAAAATTTTTTAATCTCAAGAATTGATTTAACTACCCTGGTAGAAATTGTTTTTGGAAAAACAAAATAGAGAAAGAACTATCATCCAACATTGATCCAGTCTTGGTAAAAATTCCAATACTGAACAATCTTGGACGCCAGCAAATGTGGCATAAGTCCAATCTTGATAAAAGTAACATTTTAGTCAGTTTCGTCAAGACTGGTGCAAACTTGATCCAATTTAACATTTCTACCAGAGTAATAAGTTCCATTTTTCCTGAAAAAAAGAAAGTTATATTTTTCTTTGCTAAATATTATTTTCTCGACTGAATTTTTTATTAATCAAAAGGGGCCGTTTAAGTATTGCGTAAGCGTGATTGTGGCAGTTTTTAACCCCCTTTTCCTTTATGAAGTACTAGCTGTCCGTTCTCTCTTCGCTTCGCGCTTTTCAGCTGATAAACTAATTGTATATTATTTTTCGAATGGGAAGAAAAAAATTTGTCGAAGAAAAAAAAAAATTTCCTGCCTGGGAATTTTTTAAAGAAAGCTTCTAAATCTGGGAAATGTATTATGGAAAATTATTAGAAATATTTTTTTCTGTCGAGGAGAAATATTTTGGACATTAGGGCTCTCTTCTCATTCGAAATTTTTTTTTTCTTTTACAAATTCTTCTTCCCATTCGCAAAATTTTTTCCTCTACAAATTTTCTTTTCAGAAAAAGTTTTCTTAAAAAACCCACATTTTCTACATCCGAAATATTTTTTCTGTAGAAAAAAATATTTTTTTCCCCGAAAATTTTCTTTTAAATGAGGAATTACCAAGGAATTCCTTAAGAAAATTTTCTGCCTGGGAATTTTTTAAATAAAGCTTTTAAATCTGGGAAATTTTTTATGGAAAATTTTTAGGCTTGAGCTAAAACCAATAAAAATATTCACTTAAAATTAAAAAAGGGTCGAGAGAATATTTTTCTTCGGATATATAGCGATTCATTGTCTTCAAAGAAAAATACTTCTGACATTTAGGACTCATTTTCCATTCGAAAATTTTTTTTTCTTGTAATGTTTCACTTAAAGAAAATTTTCTTTAAAAAAAATCAACATTTTCCGTTTAATTTTTTCTGTAGAAAAAATATTTAAAATTTTTTCCTCTACAATTTTTTTTTTCAGAAAACCTTTCAGAAAATCCACATTTTCCTCAGCCAAAATATTTTTTTTGTCGGACATTTAGCCCGACCCCATTTTCTGTGACATTTTACCCGAGGAATTTGCTAAGGAAAACTTTCTGCCCCAAAAAGTTTAAAAATATTTTTTCTGTCAAATGTTTCTTTTTTTTTTTTTTTTTTTTTTTTTTTAAATTGTGGGCATTTAGAACTAAAGGTCCTAAAAGAGATTAGCCATTCAGCCTTTCCGGTTTTTCGATAATTCCGAAAAATATTTCTGTCTGAAATATTAATTTTTTTAAGTTTACAAAATGGTTCCTGACTGTTTATATTTACGTTCTTAATTTTCCAAAAAAATTTTTAATGGACCAATAATTTTCAGGAGAAAAATATCGAAGAACCGGAATTACAGGTATGGCTAATCTCTTTTAGGCACTTCGTTGGCTAGACAAAACCGGCCGGTTCGCCGTCCGGTTTTTTTAAAGAAAAAGTTTTTTTAATTAATATTTTTAAACGTTAATATTGCATTAAATGGGGCGAAACTTATACCAAATTGTTCCTTATTATTAGGAGAAGTCGAATATACATGTTAAATATGTCGGTAAGCTTAAATTAAATCAATATTCGCAAAATTTAATGTTGTTTACATAAAAAACAAAATGGCCGATGTAAAAAAACATAAACAATCGGTTCATTTTGCGAATATTGACGTAATTTAAGCTTACCAACATATTTAACATGTATATTCGACTTCTTCTTACAATAAGGAACAATTTGGTATAAGTTTCGCCCCTTTTAATGCAATATTAACGTTTAAAAATATAATTAAAAAAGCTTTTTTTTTTTAAAAACCGGACGGTGAACCGGCCGGTTTTGTCTAGCCAACGAAGTGCCTTAGGCACTTCGTTCGCTACACAAAACCGGCCGGTTCAACGTCCGGTTTTTGTCAAAAAACATTTTTTTTCCGATATTTTTTTTTTCGTTTTGAAGCTAAAACAAAGCAAATCGGGGTCAATTATACTCAAAATGTTCGTAATTGATGGAGAACAAGATTCTGTAGGTTAAATACAATAGTAAGCTTGAATTTACATAATATTTGCAAAAATTCGTTTGTTTACGTAATTTAAATTTTAAAATGGCGATGTAAACAAACGAAAAAAAAAAAACAATAATCCGATTTTCGAAAATATCAACGAAATTCAAGCTTACTAATGTATTTAACCTACAGAATCATGTTCTCCATCGAATTTCGAACATTTTGAGTATAATTTGACCCCGATTTGCTTTGTTTTAGCTTCAAAACGAAAAAAAAAAAATATCGGAAAAAAAATGTTTTTTTGACAAAAACCGGACGTTGAACCGGCCGGTTTTGTGTAGCGAACGAAGTGCCTTAGGATCTCTATTTAGAACTCACTTTCCGTTCAAAACTTTTTTTATGCCGGAATAAATATTTTTTCTGCCGGAAGAAAAATTTGAAGAGGAAAAAATTTTAGTGTAGTAGGGAAAAAAAGGAAGTGAGGAAAAGAGGAACTGTGGAGGAAAAAGTTTGTTCGTTTGGTATTTTCTGCCCGAAAAATTTACGATTGGAAAGTGAGTCCTAAATGTCAGAAGTATTTTTTGTCGACTGAAAAAAATATTTCGGACATTAGGGATCACTTCCCATTCGAAAATTTTAAGAAAAAAGAAAATGGAGCCTTTCGAAAATTTCAGTCCCCCCTCATACTTGATTATTTACCGCTTACGTAAGAATTTATTAACCCCCTTCCCTCCCTATCCTGTTTCTTAAAGACTGACCTGAATTTTTTCTTAGAAGAGTGAGACACAAAACACAAGGAAAAATAAATATAGTAAATAATTGTAATTAAAATCGGGTAATATATTTTTTTTCTGCTTACATTAAACCGACCCATTTTCATTTTTGTTTGTTAAAACTGATAAGTGTATTTCGAATGAATTAAAGCTCAAAACGCTTTTAATTTTTATTTATTTTATTCGTTTATTGTTCTTACTATAAAAGCGAAAGCTTATCCTCAACCAGCAACTTACTTGGATTTACATTTGTGAATTTCAACTCATCTTCAAAATGAAAAATTGGAGTATTTTCGTTTTCATCTTTTTTTCGTTGGCAGTCATCGCTTACTGGTAAATATTAATTTTTTTTTTCACTTATTTTTTTTTTTTTTTTTTTTTTTTTTTTTTTTTTTTTTTTTTTTACGGAAATTTTTCTTGAAATGAAATTCCAGCTTGCCTGATCCAAAGCGCAAAAAAGGCAAGGTATCTTGGGGCGCCAGCGCCAGCATAAGTGGCAGATGGAGAAGAGAAGCTTTGGAGCCTGAAGAAATTGTAGTTAAAGAATTTACTCCTGAAAACGGTGAAGAATTAAAT
This sequence comes from Liposcelis bostrychophila, assembly GCA_037577465.1. NCBI lineage: Eukaryota > Metazoa > Arthropoda > Insecta > Psocodea > Liposcelididae > Liposcelis > Liposcelis bostrychophila. The sequence goes on from CM075210.1 coordinate 14,445,834, forward strand.
TTTGAAGGAATTAATGTGGATGCGGATCAGAGTTCAAAACAAGAAGGGGAAGTGCAGCAGAATGATGTCGGCGAGCTTATTCGAAACGTTCGTGACGTATCACCTAAAATTAGACCTGCAAAATTCAGACCTACTAGACCGATCAAGCCGAGACCTGTACCAAGACCAAAACCGAGACCATATCCAAGGGTGTAAAAAATATGACGACATGAAGGACCTCAACTTTTATAATTAAGAAATGTTTTTAAAAATAGGCCTATTGCTTTTAGTTTTAGATTATTTGCTACTTAATTTTTTAAATAAAATCGTTTTTTAAAATTATTATAAATGCTAAAAAGTGATGATAATTCACAGGTCCTGGTGCAGCCCAGACAAAGTGGATCCTGGAATCCAGGTGGATTCTGCCGTGGAAAAATTGTGGATGTTCCACCAGTATTTTACCTGGATTTTAAGACTTTTTCCACCACATTTCCACTACTTTTTGTGAAAAATGGTGGAAAAGTGATAAAAAAGTGGTGGAAAAACATAAACCTGGAAAAATTGTGGAAAAAGTCTTAAAATCCAGGTGGAATACTGTTGGATCCATCGTGGATCCACCAAAAAATTCCACGTAGAATCCACCATTAATCCACAGAATTTTTTTGTCTGGGAGCTAACATTATTTTGATAAGACAGCCAGTCAACTCTTGGCAGGTCTTACATAGAGATTCCAAATTCCCGATGTTTTTTCATTTCTCGAGAATCGAGAAACTGACACACTTAAATTTCTGGGAATCCCGGGAAAGCCGAGATTTTATTTAGAAGGTCAAAAGAAAAGAAAATAATTCTGTTTTCCGCCCCAATGACAAACAAAAATATAAATTTTTATTGCATTTTTAACGGGATATGGATCTTTTTATAAGCAAATCACGATTAAAAGTTCGTGAACTTAATAAGCTAAACATAGGAAATCAGTTGAAAAGTTAAATCGAAGTGGCGAAAGATGGAATTGAACCATCGACCTTTCGTTTTCATGACGACTGCTCTACCACTAAGCTACTTCGACAATCGATTCAACTATCAACTGATATGGTACTTGAATGATAAAGCACGCAGTATATGGAATTAAGATGTTAACAGAGGAATTTTTTACTTATCCATTTCAGTCGGCCGTAAATCTAGGCTATCATGAAATATCAAATAGTTTCCCCCGAAAAAAAAAAAAAAAAAAAAAAAAAAAAAAAAAAAATATAAATATTTATAAAATATTTTTGAAATGTTTTTCAATATTTTAAAAATATTTTGCAAAAATTTTTGAAATTTTTTTATTGTTTCTTGTTTCAAAAAATATTTGCCTAATATTTTTAAAATTTTGAAAATCTTAAAAATATTAGGAGTAATATTTTTTTTCTCATTGGGGGAATTAAGCTCGGAAATAAGCGGAGCCATGTCGAAAAAATTTTTTTTATGTTGTTTAAAGGGCACGCTTTACGCAAATTATGAAAAAAAAATTGTGATTTTAATAACTTTTTTCTAAAATATTGAATATTTCATGTGATAAATGGTCAAAAAGTTGATAAAATTGATATTATTCTCGTTCCCGGGAAAAAATTGTCGATATCGGGAATTCTAAAAAATGAGAAAAATTCCATTCCCGAGAGCGGGTTTTCCGACTAGTTAAGAAAAAATGTTCCCGGAAAATTTTTAGGGAAAAAAGACTCGGGATCCCGGGAATTCTCGTCCCGGGAATTCCCGGAAGGAATCTCTTTCTTACACTTTCGAGATCGAAATTTTTACCGCTATTTTTTCTCTTGAAAACAGAAAATCTTCTTTGTAAAGCATTTTTTATGTGTCTTAATTAGTGAAAAATGTTAACCTTTCAATATTCTATACAATAACATCGTTAATTTTTAGCCGTTTATAAGATATTCTTCTTAAGAGGAATCATCGTGGCAGCAGACTCATCGTATTTTACTTTTTACGGGGAAACTTAAGACAAATGTCGAAACGAAAAATATTAAGGAATTTTTGGAATTTTTTCTTGAAAAGTCCTTACTATTTTTTGTTTCGAGGTTAGTCTTCGTTTCCTCGTAAAAAGTAAAACATGATTAGCCTGCTGCCACGACTGACGAATCCTCTTAAACAGAGTGTTCAATGTAGCCCTTAAAATAACCCCTTTACACTGTATTCATAGTATTAGGTATGGATCTTAAAAGTTTTTAGCTCATTCTTTTAAAAAAACAGTAGTCAGCATCCTCCTTTTAATTCTGGAAAGAAATCCTCGACTTGATTCATAGACTAATAAAAAAAATTAATTAAATTTTTATTCCCGGAATAGAATTCATTAAAATGTTTATTCCCAGATATAAAATTCGTATTTTCTGACCAAATCGCGTTATTTAAAACAAAGCACTATAAAAATTTACGGTGGATTATTAACAACTCAAGAATTCGAATTGCCCCGTTTTACCATATACTATGTACACGTCACCCTTGCCATAAGATTTTTATGTTTGGAAAGCAATTTCTGTAATTTGTTTTATACGGTGGTATTATATATTTCTTTTGTCTCAAGTATATACCATCCAACTATTTTTTATTTGTAACATTTTTTTTTTTGTCCATGATTGGCACGAGTATTCCCACAGAAAAAAAAGGAACTTTTTTTTTTACCTTGAGGAGTCATATGGAAGCAATCATTTCGGTTGCTTGAGCATTCTAAAAATCATGTACAGATACCCCCGAGAGCTGTTTGCTTAGCAGTCGATCTCAACATCTGTAACAATCCCTTCCGCAAACAATATTACCTTTCAATTTTTTTCTTCTTTTTTTCCCGTATAAGGGGTTTATTCTATTGTGAATTTTTTTTTTTTTCGAATTTTTAACTTCGAAATCCGAAAGTCATTAGATATAATGAATCGAGATAGGAAAAGGTAATAAACTACAAAAAAGGAAAAGGAAAAAAAAAAAAAAAAGAATTTTCAGTGGAAAACAATTTGTATCTGAGGATAAATCTTCGACGTTGGGTTCACATTAGGCACTATTAACCAACGACACGCCGGAAGTTTCATGCTTGCATTTACCGGAAGTGAGTCAGCTTCACGAGATCATTTGTGAAGAGGGTAAAGGGGGATGAATACGATCATTGAAATCGGATTGGTATGAGTCTCATTTTTACCTATACTTTTTTTTTTATTCTTTTTAAAGGGAAATTTATTCATTGTGTTTTGAGATTACGAATTACCGGGAAAAAAAAATCTCTACAGGATTTTCCCCTGATAATATTTTAAAAATAAAATTTTGAAAAGGAAAAAAAAAAAAAAAAAAAAAAAAAAAATTCGATTGTTGAAAAAGAATTAGTAGAGTATTCAATTTTTTTTCCTTTCTTTTGAATTTTTTAAATCCTAAAAAAAAAAACGCTGTTGGCCACGATATCATAAAATTTATATCATTTATTATAATGAAGCGAGGAAAATTCTTCCCATGAACGAAAAAAAACAACTTACGGTTGAACGATTCAAAAAAAAAAAAAAAAAAAAACGCGGGATAGGCTATAGGGCCCAAAACATTGCAAGCTGATGAAGATTTCCTCGAGGAATCACGCGTTGACTAATCAACCATGATAATGTTGGAAACGGTTAGCAAGTCAAAAACTCTCCGAACCGTATGAATCGAAAGCAATGCATATAGCCCCTGGGATTGTGAAACATTATTTATATTCATCGAGGCCGTGCGGAGGGGTGGAAAACGCGTTTCAGGTACTTAATAAGGGGTGTGATACATCCATCATTGTCACCAGAAATGAAATCATTTTCTTTCAAATAAAAACTGAGGAGGCAGTGAATTTGCATGCCATCATTGCGGTTTCATTCCTCTAAGGATTCTACAATCATTTATCAAATTTTCTATTTCTATTCCGAAGAAATAAATCAATCTTTGTGGAAATTGTTTCTTTCCGGGAGTTTAAAATTTGTATATATGAGTCATGTGTGTGTAATAGATGGGGATATGTCACGATCAAACAAAAGATTGCACTCTTCTTGATGAAAAATAATATGTTTATATTTTCAAAATTATTTTAAAATTTTGGTCTAGGTGCTAAGAGGTCGTGGGTAGTATATCGGCTTATTTTCGTAGGTTGTTGGTTTGGGTAAAATCTTCCTATATTCTCTTCGGTGAGGCTGCTCGGGCTGATTTTCCTGGTTCTGTTATTTTTGAAAATGAACATCTTTGTAACCAATTTCTCCAAATTCTTCCGAACTCCTTTCTCCAATTTCTTTAGGACTAATTTGATTTTCTTCAGAGCTGACAGATTCATCATCATTCACCTGAATGTCTTCGGGACTTTCTTCAGAACTGACAGATTCAACTCTTACTGATCTTTTCCATTTTCCAGTGATTCCGACGCTACCTCCATAACCTGGTTTTCTTCCCTTTCCAGCATCCAATTGTCCGCCGGCGTCGACTCTCCAATTCCCGTTTTGACTCGTCCAGATGTTACCGTTAGCATCCGCATGGATTTGTGGTCCTTTTCCTTTGTCTTTGTTTACTCCAATGTTCCAAGTCCCTCTATCATTTCCACCGCTTATTCCAGAAGTGCCGGGTACGTTGTTTCCAGGGAAATTATATCTTTAAAAGATTGCCCCCCCGCCATCTGCATTTAAATGATTTTTCCAAAATAAAAATTCAATACAGAACTTTTTTTTACCTGTAGCTGTAGACAACTGCCAAACTAGCTGCCAAAATTAAAATTTTGCAACTATTCATGACGAAAATGAAGCTTGTGTTTTGTTATTTTCAGATGCGAAACTGAAACAATGGTATAGATGACAACCAAACGTTTTCACTTTATATATATATCAAATTGTGGAGCATTCATAAAAGATATGATGAAGCAGGGGGGGATTTTCACGATTTCAATTCATTTATTCGAAACCATTCAAAGAAATTATCAGCTTCCGCAAACAACAACAAAAAGTCAGTCAGCGAATCAACAAGTATAATTTTCATTCAGGTGAGGATTATATGCTGTGCACTGAACGGGCGACATTTTAGGCGTATTTTTTTTTTTTTTTTTTTTTTCAGGGTGCAGTAATGATTTATACAATCAGGGCCGAAGGAACGTTTCAGGGAAACGGTTTTGGTCGAAGGAAGGAGAAGTGGAAGGAGAAAGAGAAGGAGAACAAGAAGACGATAGATGCTTTCGTCTTGTGATCCATGACAACTTTAATATTTAAAAAATTCAATTAACAGAACGGGTCTGTTGTTTTGAAATCGTGAATCAACCTATTCTAACTGATTGGATCCTCCAGTGGGAGAGGTGTGAATATTTGGATCAGAGGGTCTGCGACGATAGCAGTGCCATGAAAAGAAAATTTCAAATTTAGAAATCTATAGGGACGTTTGCAAAGTATTAAGTACACAGTCAAAAATTTTATGTCAAAATCAACATAAATCAACATAAGCAGGTCCACATAATTTTTATGTTGTTTTTGTTTTATGTTTGCCTTATGGGAGAAACAACATAAAAAATTTATGTGGACCTCTTAGAACATATTTACATAATATTTTTTACTGTGTAAGCATGATTTTCGTAATTTTAGACCCCTTCCTTTTTTATCACGTAAAATTTCAGTTTCAACACCCCCCCCCCCCGTTAGCAAAATAAGATTTTCCTAGAGGGGGAGTTCAAGTATTACGTAAGACTTTTTTTCGGGTTTCCCGACCCTCTCCCTGTCGTTAGATTTAGTAAGATTTCTTTGACCCCCTTTTTTTTTTCTTTACCGCCAATTTTAAAAATCTCTTACAGAATTTTAAAAAAAAATATTTCTAAAAATTAGAGTACGAATTTTTTTTTTTTTTTTTTTTTTTTTTTAAGAAGTTTTAGAGAACATGACAAATGAAGGGTGTCCAATTTAGAGTGGTTCGAAAATCAACTTTTTTGGAATTTCAAAACTCCTATATCGGGAAAAGTTTTTTTTATAGGTAGAGTATCAACCCTTTTTTTCAGATTTTTTGAACGGCATCCTGAGGTGTCAAATAGGCCTTGAGCTTTCCAAACAGCCCATATGAGGGCCGAAAATGAACCTTTTTTTTGTATAAAAGACCATTGATTCCTATCGGAAATTTCGCGTAGATTACGAATTGGAAGTCGAAAATTAGTTTTGGTGCATGGTTTTGAGCCGCAGGCAAAATGCCATAACCAGGTTTTCAGAGCTTTTAAATCCGGCCTGCAGCTCAAAAATTATACACCAAAACTAATTTCCTGCTTCAAATTTGTAATATGCGCGAAATTTCCGATAGGAATCGATGGTCTTTTATGCCAAAAAAAAGGTCCATTTTTAATGGGCTTTTTGAAAATTTCAAGGCCGATTTGACACCGTTCAAAAAATCTGAAAAAATTCAGGGTTGATACTATATTATAAAGAAACATTTCCCTATATAGAAGTTTTGAAATTCCAAAAAAGTTGATTTTCGAACCACCCTAAGTGTCCATTTTTTATATTACGTTTGAATTTTTTTGAACAATAAATAATTTTGAAAATTCTTACGTAAGATTTTTCGGATCCCCCCTTCCTCATGTGAGAAATCATAAGATTTCCTTCCAATCCCCCTCCCCCCCCCCTTCCCGCCTTACTTTGGTAACTTGAACGCTCCCAGACCCCTCCCTTACATAAGTGCTTACCTAATACTTAAGGATCACCTTACCACTGTTTTGAACTTTTAGGAGAACCAAATTTTATGGAATTATATGAGCTTCTTGCTGCAAGACTCTTGCCCCTATATTAGTCTGAAAATTAGTGGACCGTATTCGTTGTCTACTTTTAAAAGCTCGAAATTGAAGTCATGTACTATTTTTCATTTCTGAGATTTTGAGATCTCACTCCTCCAAAAGCTCAAAATTTTAGGAATAAAACGGTATACGAATTCGATTTCCAGCGATAAACTGAGAAGTCAAATTTCGAACTTGAATAGAATGAGCTTGCATCTGGAAATGCTCTTTTATTTTTGCCAGAGTAAAGACTTTTTATTCTTTAAAATTAAAAACTCAGCTCAGAAATTGGTTGTGCATTTTAAAATCAGACCTTGACTTTGTATTGCTTAAGGGAAGTTAAGCGTGGTAGCTTCATTCTTTTTGCAGCTAAAATTTTGAATTTATCGTGGAAATGAATCTCGAATTCGTGCGGCTGCCACCATGACGACCGATGCAAAAATTATCCTCCGTGAAAAAATTTGTTCACCTTTCGATCATACAGTATATTGACATCCCATTCAGAACTTTTCTTTTTTAAATCATTGGGAAGTTGCATTATCTTGCAAAATACTGCACTTGAAAAAAAAGCTCGAAGGAATTGCACATTTTTTTTTTAGCACAAGTCTCCATCTTGATCAAAAAGATAAAAGCAATCATCTCAGTTTTTTTTTTTGCGAATGACTAATTTGAACATAAGCGAAACATCCTTTCAACATTCAGCGATCGATCCATAAATCCATTATTCAGCCTTATACTGTATAAAATTTTATATTACATCGGAAATCCCTTCATATTTAACAAATAACTTTTCATCTCACAATAAAACTTGTTTAAAGGTAATTCTGTGCGGGATTATGAATGTGAAAAGAAGGGTAATGAGCTACAAGATTAGGGTGTGTCAATATCGTTCCTCTTTCCTGCTTTTCCTACCGATTTTAAAATAATAATAAAAAAATCCGTCCTTTTTTTTCTTTTATTTCGAATTTAATTTTTTTTTCTTCCCTGTAATGAAATCCCTTTTGTTTATTTTCTCTCTCGTTTTATTTTCTCCTGAAGAGTTTTATTAATTGTAATAATCAAAACTACATCACACAAGCAATTGAAAAGAAATTAATCTTTAATTAGAATTCAAGAGGCTTTAGATATTTACACAAGAAAACTATTAATTATTAATTAGTAAGTCATTAGTATCTTCGGGAGAAAGTTGCCGTCGAACCTCTTGGAAAACAATATAACTAAGAAGGATTATTTCGCTTTACTGTAATTGCTTTAATTTAAAAGCTAAACCGCTCCCGCGACTTCCTTTCAAAGGGAAAATATTTCACGTCAAAATCAAAAATATAGCATATTCGATTTTGACGGGAGAGACGGAAAGCGCTTAAACTTGCGTGGCAATTAACTTTAAAAGCTTTAGTTTTCGAAAATCCCTTTAGCGAGATGCGGTGAAGATAAGATGAGATCCTTAAAACCATTTTCTAAGATTCATTAAATTCGCATCATTTCGGGAAATTTTGAAGAGGAGAGGATTTTTTTCTCCCTCAAAGAAAATTCAAGAATAATTAGAAAGTGATGTACATTATATAACGTGAGAAAGAAAATCTTTTGTTAAAAAAAAAAAAAAAAAAAAAAAAAAATTCTTTGATCTTGTCATTATTTAGAGTTTATCATTGTTAAAAGTGAGCTTTTTATTTCTTGGAAAAACGGACTAACCGTGCATGCAATATACTGGATCACTTTTTTGGTCGGAAACTTGAGATTTTGATACAGAACAAGACGATTTTTTCAAAGTAATTATTACTGGAAGGGAAGTTGAGATATTGCCATCCCGAAATTGAACGTAGTTGACATAAGTTGAAGTAGTAATTAGGAGGCTCTGCTCTCCTCGAAGCAGGTACGAGTCTCCTTGAGAATTTTTTTTTGGCATATATATAACGATCTGGAAAATGCATGCTTTTTTTCCATTTTTCTAATTTTCCGTGTTATATGACTTATTTGGAGCCCCTTCCCATCTTATGCTGGCTATTGGCCTGTAGCAAATAAGGTTCGACTCCAAAAAGTAGTTACGCTGATTTCATCTACAGCAGTAGATATCTGTTCCTCAGAGAACAACTTCATTTAAACATTTTATTTTAAAAAAGACAGCTTTCTTCTCATGGTTATGATGCCTAGATACAGTATCTCTTCCAACAGCGAAAGCATAAAGAATTTCGTCGAGCCCTTTTCTGAAGTGCAAAATAAGTGGTATGTTTAGATTTTAAATAAATATTAATGCGTTTAAAATACCTAGAGAGCATACAAAAAACTTTGCACGCTATAGTACGCTGCCCCTGTAAGCGACTTCAGCGTAACTCCGTTTTGAAAACAACTCGAATAGAACCGTTGTTGACAAAAGCTAAACATCAGAAAGAAGCTATTGTTTACAAAATGGAGATACGCTGAAATCGCTTACAGGGGCAGCACGGAAAAGTCCACTTTTCCGTCCTAGGCAGTTTATTTACAGACTATTTTACGTCGTATTTTGTGATAAAAAATATCTTTCAATGCAAGAAATGCGAACGACTTTGCCCGTCTCCACCTATCTAAGGCCCTTGCCTTCGGTTATGGTTTAAAACTCGGTCTCGACAGGCAATCGTTGTCGTTTGCATTCCTTGTATTGAAAAATACTATAAAAACACGTTAACACCGTTAAATCCGACTTTTTTTATAGTTTTATTTTCCGACATTTAATTAAAAATGCCATATAGATAGTGCTAGATATCGAATCAAAGTATACACGTTTTTAAATCTCCCGCGTGAAACGCATCATAAAGCGGACCATAGGAGTAGAGAAGTGCCATGCGCCATCTACGCTACTTACAGTCCAAGCCAAAGTCGAAAACCTCGGCAGCGGACATTTTTTTTCATATCGTCTGCTCCGAACAAAAAATCCTAATACGAAAATGTTTTCGCGATTAGCATCTGGGGCAGGTAAAATATCATATTTACTCATGTTTAATACGTTTTTAGACGACCTTACATTCAATTCAATAATTCCTTATAGGTTCGACGAAGCTGTTGTGTCGCATTCCACAACAATTCACACTAGCGGCTCAACCCACAGCATCCTCGTCAACTGCAGTTAAAAGATTCACCCCTGCAGATCCAGAATCACCGAAGAGAGACCTTATTAATTTTCCAAGGCCTGCACAACTCGCAAGGTCTCCACCTACTCGTCATGGTTTCATTCCAGAAAGTTGGTTTGAGTTTTTTTACAAAAAAACAGGAGTCACAGGTAAGGTTAATTGAAAGACTTTTGACACAAATGCACTTGAAAATTAATTTTCATTTTAATTTAATTTGTGAAAACTTCTTTTTACAGGACCTTATGCTTTTGGGATTGGTTTGGCTACCTTCTTATGTGGCAAAGAATATTATGTTTTTGAGCATGAGTTTGTTACTGCGCTAGGATTGATAATTATTGCTTCAACTGTTCAAATTAAATTTGGCTCCCAAATTCAAGATTATTTAGAGAAAGGACTTCAAGTAAATAGAATTTTTTCTTTTTTTCAATTCTTTGTTTGCTTTTCTTACTACTTTTTTTTTTAAATGTTACAGGAACGTGAAAAACTTGTGAACTCTAAACAAGAAGCTGCAAAACAGGAGTTACGAAATCAAATTAAAAGTGCTGAGCTGAATGTAAAATGGAATGAGGGATCCGTTTTGGTTTTTGATGTTAAGAAAGAAAATATTCTATTACAACAGGAAGCAGCATATAGAGAACGATTATTACTTGCTTACAAAGAGGTATTAGTTAATTTTTGAAGTATGTTAGTGTAAATGCTTATTTTATTCTTAACATTATTGTAGGTTAAAAGGAGGTTGGACTACCAAATTGAAAAACAAAATGTCGAGCGTCAAATAGCCCAGAAGAATTTAGTCGATTGGGTTGTTAGAAACGTTGTAAAATCAATCACACCCGATCAGGAGAAAAATGCATTGAAGCAATGTATTGCTGATTTGAATGGGTTAGCAGCAAAAGCTTAAATCTTTTTCAAGAAATCAAATAGAAAGTGTTAATTTAAAACCTTGATATTTAGATCAAGTTGATATTTTCATAAATAATGGATCATGTTTTAATTATCAGGTAATTCCAATTTTTTTTTTTTTCATTTCATAAGAAAAACATTTATAATGTACAAATATTTTGAAAGCAAACAACAATTTACATAATAAATATATTACCAGGAAAACAAAAATTAATTCAGTATTTTTTCAGCATCTTCTAACGTTAACACTTGATCTTCAGAAACTACTATGACATTGTGGGCTTTTAGGTTTATTTCCTTTTTGTATACGACCTCTCGCCAGTCGGAGTAATTTAACGGTTTATATTTCCCATTTTCGTATTTGCCCTCCACTCCCGTTATAATTTTCATGGAATTAGTAGCCGCTGCCGAAACGCCGTCGTCCGTCATTCTGCTAAGAGCGTAAAAGTCGTTTCCGGGATACGAAACATGATCCCACGCTACTATTTTAAACAATTTACAGTTTGAAAAATCGTCTTGATTTTCTTGGTATTCTTCCGGTTTATGTAGTTGCGATTTTCCGTGTTCATGGAATGGCCTGACTCTGTATTCAATGTTATTTATAATTTTTGTTTCGGTGTTGCACTCTTCGAACGGAATGAAGTAAACGCAAGAGACACCTGTTAATAACTTTGAATATTTTTCTATAACAAACTGTATTCCGTTGTTTAAATATTTTCCGACTGTTCCTCGAAAACGCCCGGCAAAAGCTCCGCATCCGATGCCTGGTATCGTCACAAATGCTTCTTTATTTTCATCACTCGCTTTTGTACTCGCGTACGCCAACAATGGTGCAAGTCTTTTTTCAATTAACTCGTTGTATTTCTTTTGATTTATTTTACCGTCGGTAATGACAGCTTGGTAATCAGGTGTCGGATATCTGGTTCTAGCACCCAGCAAAGGACCTGGAGTAAATAATAATTCACCATGAAAGGGACTTTTATATTCTTTGAAATTCTTATCTGAAACACTCCAAACGCCGTTGTCGTAAATTTCAACAGGAACCGCTATATTAATATTTCCTAAAATTTTAAATTCTTCCTCATTCCAGTCTCCTCCGTCTAACGTGACACCCGATTCTGCGAATTTTAACGGTTTTTTAGTAGCCAAGAGCAAGTCGATAAATTTTCTTAGAGCGATTTGGTCCCAGGTTTTTTCGGGTTCTAACGGTTGAAAAGAGGTCTGTGAGGAAGCTGCATTTTCGGCATTGGGCGACTCTTCTTTTTTAAATTTTGTTAGCTGCTCGTTTAAATAACAACCTGCGGCAACTGCACCTGATGCTAAATCTTGTTGGTATTGCCGTATTTGTTTCAATGTGGATAAGCTTATTACTACAGAATAAAGGATGGAGGAAGCCATATCTCTGAAAAGACAAAGAAATAGTATAACATTAAAATTAAAATATGCAGTAATGATGCATATTGGACACTTATTCACGAGAAATAATTTCAGGTCTTAGAGGATATGTTCTTTAGGCGGATTAGCCATTGGAACCATAAATGCTGATGACCTTTACTTTTTGACTTTGTTGGATTCAATTTTAATTTGGATGCTTTTCAACAGTTTGATTGAAATGATGTTAATTACGGTTAGAATTTAGATCAATTAAGAATTTAGATCCCTCGTGAAGCGCAAATCGGCCTTTTTTGTGAGGAAACCGGCGAAGACAATTAGCATTTGAAATCAATTTGAAACTCGTAAGAAAGAAAAATTTCTATGGCGTATTTTCTCTTTGGGAAATTTTGAAATGTAAAAAAATGTAATTTTAAATCTTTCTTAAATTGGACCAAAATTCCCTTAACTCATTGATGGAATTAGCTATGCTGCTCAAACAGAAATATTTTTTGTCCGTATTTTTTTTTTGTTAAATATCAAGAATAAAAAAAGTAGTTGGTCTTACCTTGTTATAGATTAACGTCTACATAAGTATTTCCTTTGAAGAACGATAATAGTGATAAGATAACGGGCTTACAGTATATAAAACCTTATATGAAGCTAAGTATCCCCCAATTTTTCCCGGTCCATCTTGGTTTAGAGGAAGAGGAAAATCGTCCACTGATCCTAGAACAACAGTTTAAATTTTATAAAAGCACCCCTTGTAAAAATTCCAAATTTTCTATTTTCTATTTTTTTTTTTTTTCTAAAATGAAATTCAAGAGCGAGGTTTGATCTTTTTGAAACAAATCCCAAGTAACGAGACTTATAATTTTAACAGCTAATTGGGATTTTTTTTTATTAACAGGTTCATCCGAATCGATAACAATACAAGTTAAAAAAACGATATTGATGATAGTTTTAATCCCGGTGAATCCCCTAAAATCGTATGAGCTGATTTTCCTCTTCCACTGATTCTCAGTTGAATTTTTATTAATAGCAATTTTTTTTTTTTTTTTTTTTATGATTACACCAAATCTACTACAGGCTTTTATATCTTGAAAGATAAATCCGACTAAGGTAGAATATACTTTTGCCGCCTAAACATAAATCATTCATCGTAAAAATTAAGTGACAAGGAAAATCAGGAAAAAAAAAAAAAAAAAAATTATCGTCATATTTTTCAAAAACGGTTAATATTAATTTATTTATTTTTATCATCCATTTCAAACAACGGTAAAAATCTACCATCCTTCAAAAGTACATGCACATTCCTATTAGCACGCAAAAATAATTTATTCTTCTCTACAACTTGCTTCCATGACTCATAACTTGAAGGAGGAAAATATTTTCCATTTGCATATTCCCCTTTAATATTTGTTAAGGTATACATTGAACTTGTAGCTGCTCCAGCCACACCATCATCAGTTTCTCTTTTCATTTCAAAAAAATTATTTCCCGGCCATGAGACATGATCCCAAGCAACAACTTTAAATAGTTTACAGTTCGAAAAATCATCTCCAGACTCGGCATGGGCTTCCGGTTTTTCTAATTGGGATTTTCCATTTGACTTTGTGAACGGTCTTACTCTATATTGTACTCCTTCAATTGTCTTACTTTCATTGTTGCATTCAGCATAAGGATCAAATATTATGCAGGATATGTTACTATAATACTTTCCATTCTGTTCAAGGGTATATTGTAAAGCTAAATTTAAATTCTGTCCCAACTTCCCTTTAAATTTTCCAGCAAAAACACCACAGCCTAGCCCAGGAATAATGATAACTGCTGTCTTTCCTTCTTTCTTTGCAGCTTCACCTGCATAAGCAAATAAAGGAGAGACTCGTCTGTTTATTAGCTTATTATATTTTGTCTGATCCAATTGTCCTCTTACTACAACTTCAGCGAAATCAGGACTATCTCCCTTAAAGTAACGCCCTTTCCGTAATAAAGTTCCTGGAGCGTACAACAACTCTCCCTCAAAAGGCACATCATGTTGCTTGAAGTTCTTATCAGTTGTAGCCCATGCTCCATTATCATAAATTTCGCAAGGGACTGCAATATTTAAATTTCCCAAGATAGAAAATTCCAAATGGGTCCAATCTGTTGAATCACATTTGATGTGTGTAGCAAAACATTTTATTTTCTTTGATCCCAACAGCAACTCAATAAATTTTTCAGTGGTTGTGTTTTCCAACTTATTACCCCTATTGGTGTATCCTCGTATTTGGTTCATTAAATTCCCGCCAGGCGACAATTTTCCGGAGGAAAGTTCTTTCTTATACTTTATTATTTCATCAAGAGACTCTTCATGCAATAATACGGAATATCTGGGAATGTTTACGTCTGCCATTTTTTTTAAATCCCTAAAAAAAATTACCCGCATGTTGATTTAAATTGCACCATAGCAAGCAAATAAAAAAAATGTTTTTTTTTTTTTTAATATTTAAAAATTAAATTGAATCAATTTCTTCGCTTCAGTTAGTTATAAATAAATTATTATTAAGACTGTGACAATAAAATGATAAATTACCTGTTTTTACTCCAAAAAATTAAATATTAACGTTTTTGTCACCGGTCATAATTTGACACATTTAAGAAACATAAATATACTGTGTATTTTGGCTAGATAAATGTATATTTATACGGTGAAGCCCCCATGCAATGTAAAAAAGACAAACGCCGCCATATAAAATAACTTGCTTCACATGTTTCATTAAGAAAAAACTATGGCGTCCAAAAAAACCAGCTGTTGTCGAATCTTTTGTAGAACAAAATTTAAAAGGCCATCTATATCGTCAGCTTGCTTTTTTAAAGAAAGGTGATGAAAACAAACAAACTTTTTTTATATTTGATTTAAAAATTTAAAGATAAGGCACAATGATAGCATTGTATAAGAATTTGAAATTATTTGGGCCGTCCAAATGAAGAGGACACACAAGTCCTTAATGAAGTTTATTATTTTTTTAACGTGCTTAGTCCTTTTCTGCGAATATGCCGCATATTATTTGGTAATTTTTCAGGTAAGTAAATTGAAAAATTCTAACGTTTACCTTTTTTGAAATCACAGCATACATTTTTTGTGTTTCAGTGTTCTTGGCCAAAACTAGATGAATCTACAGAAGATAGTTCAATTGTACCGAAAGAATCAGAAGAGCCTCTTAAAGCTTTACTCATAGCAGATACACATTTGCTAGGTCCATTTCGTGGCCACTGGTTTGATAAATTAAGGAGAGAATGGCAGATGCACAGAGCTTTTCGAACAGCAGTTCAGTTATACAAACCTGAAGTCATTTTTATATTAGGTATTTAAAATTTTCAAAACATAAATAGTATTATTAATTTTTAAAACATTAATTAATATATTCTTTACAGGAGATTTATTTGATGAAGGAGAATGGTGCAATCAGAGGCGATTTAAAAATTATGTAGATAGATTTTATTCATTATTTGAAATCCCAGAAAGTGTGAAAATGTATGTAGTGCCTGGAAACCATGATATGGGATTTCATTATAAAATTAGACCTTTTCGATATGAAATGTTTAATTTAGCTTTTAATTCAACTGCTGTGCAGTTAATCACAATCAAAGGGAATCATTTTGTATTACTCAACAGCATGGCTATGGAACAGGATGGATGCTTTTTATGCAAAAAGGCTGAGTCTATGCTTAAACGAATAGCAAGTAAGAAAGAGTTCTTCTTGAGGTTCAAAAGGTTATTCTTGAACCTGTATCCTTTTGACACATTGAAGATATGTAAAAATCTCTAACAATTGAACCCTGCAGTTTGCAAGTTGCAGTCTTGTTTATTTATCTACTTTATTACAGCAAAACCTTCATTGTTGGACCCGCCTTATCTCGGACAATTTTTTTGGAATGCCCTTGCCCATGTTAATTAAGTTGGACGCCACTCTAACCTATAGGACACCTCCCTAACCTTTTTTCTCCTAAATTGGACATTTCGTTAGAAAAAAATAAGACTAGTAACACCCTTATAGCCAAAATGTGGAAAATAATCATAACAAAATGAAGAATATACACAGCTGAAGCCTCAGGAAATGGAATACCGTGTCAAAAAGAAATATTTGAATTTGTTAGATTACTTATATTACCTATTGCATTATACTTATATTTGAAAAAATAATGAAAAATTACATGTTCCATAAGGTAGACCTTTTGTATGTTGGATAATGCTTGTAGTAGAACAGTCAGCATCCAACTTGAGAAGGTTTTGCTACATATGTATGTTTTTTTTTTTTAGAACAATTAAAAGCAGCTAAAGAATCTTCCCCAAGATCAAAAATAGATCATTATAGTAGGCCAATTTTCTTACAACATTTTCCAATGTATAGAAAATCTGATGAAATTTGCAATGAGCCAGATGAGGCACCTGAGAAAATAAAAAAGGAATTATTTAGACAAAAGTGGGATTGTTTGTCTGAGGAAGCTTCTGAAATGGTATGATTGAAGAATGTATTTTTAAGTATAAGATTGAAGCTGAAAAACTGAAAAGACATTAACTTTTTATTTGCTGTTTGAACTATATTTTTGAACAAGTTATTTCAATTTCTGTAACTCAATTTTGACATGAATTTATTTATTTTGTAACAGATATATGATTTTTTAAATCCAAGAGTGATAATAACAGGACATACACATCATGGGTGCCATGTTGTTCATCGTGATGATATTCATGAATATACTCTGCCTTCCTTCAGCTGGAGAAATAAAAATAATCCAAATTTTATGTTGGTATGTAAATTTAATTGAAATCTGGCATAAAAGTAATAATTTCAACTGAATAAATTCTTTTAAAATTTTTTTCCAGGGAGTTTTTACATCAAATAATTACTCAGTTAAAAAATGTGACATTCCAAAAGAATCTACTGTTATCATAATTTATTGTCTAGGATTTATTTTAATATTACTGTCCATTTTTTGGTTTAGATAAAGGTAGCTTATGGCAGCATTTAAGGCTTTAATTGAATTGAAGGAGACCATATTACACTTTTTACAAAGAAAAAAAAATCAAATTTTAAAAAATAAATGTTATATTTATTGTTAACTCATTTTTTTCATAAATTTCCCTTGAACAAAAACTCTAGGGACATCAATACCTTCTTTTTTATTAACAGTCCTTGTTTCAATGTAACACAAATCAATCTCTTTAAATCCACATTTATTAAAAAGATTTCTCAGTTCTTCAATTTTAAAAAAATATGATCTAGTTCCATCTTGCCTCATATAAAAATAATCTGAAATCTTATGGCCTGGTTTGAACCTAATTTGAGTCATGTCATAAATACCATAGTCTCTAAACAAAACTATCCCTTCAGGTTTTAAAACTTTATAAACATTTTTAATGCAATCAACAAACTTGTCTGGATGAATGGCAGATAAAACAAATACCATTGTAACTAAGTTCATTTCTTTCTTTAAATGATCTAACAAATCATTTTTCGTCACATCAGCTTGAAATGCATAAATTTTATTGTCTTTATATAATTCATGATTTTTAATAAAATCAATTGCTCTGGGAGAAAAATCACAAGCATAAATTTCCATTTCTGTTTTTTCTTGAATTAGTGGAAATAATAAATTTCCAACTCCACAACCAATTTCTAACATTCTGATATGCTTTTCTGTTTTATTGGGAATGTCTCCCAACAATTCCTTAAATTCACGAGTTGTCCAGTGTCTGTCTTTAAAAAAATTTGTTTTGTTTCTGTTGTAAAACTGATCCCAATACTTCTGAGCATTTTCTTCTAGCTTGCAGGCTTGAAATGAAGATACGAGTCGACAGTCTTGCTTTTGAATTTTCTCGATTTCTTTTTCGGATAAATTTCGAACGCTACAAGTCGCCTGTCGCACGGCATTTTCTGAGTTTTTTAATATCTCACTATCAGAATTATCACATTGGTTTGTTGACATTTTTTTGAAAAAATGAAATATCTTACAGCGCCCCTTTAGTCAGGCTTTGGAACTATGACCATTTGTCGTCTGCTGCCACGAAGTTTTTATTTACATTTTTTTTTTAGATCTGTACACGGTTACGCAGTGGTTACGCAGGTAATTTTATTTGTAATATGTTGCAACTTACCTTCTTTCAAACTTTTTTTAAACGTAGATAATTAATAAACCGATTTTTAAATTTTAGCTTCCAAAAATAAAAATGAATCACCACGATAAGGAACTGGATGTAACCAATGCAGACAGGGGAGTATGGTTAGTCAAAGTTCCAAAATACGTGGCCACAAGATGGGAAAAAGCACCAGCTAATATTGAAGTTGGCAAACTGAAAATCTGCAAACCACCTGGACAAAAAACCCAAGTAGAATTGTCATTATCAGAATGCATTTTAAATCTAAAAGAAGCAGGAGAGGAAGCTGTTCCAAGAGATCATAGACTAGATGTTTCACCTGTTACTCATCAAACGTTAGGTGTTTTTTCACACACTGCAGCTGGTAATCATGATGGAGTAATCCCAGAATCAGAAAAATTATGTATGGAGGGTAGAATTGTTCAAAGACTAGAATGTAGGCCATATGCAGATAGCACTTACATGAAGTTAAAACTTGAGGCTATTAGAAAAGCATCTACACCTACTAGACAAGTTAAACAGTTAGAACGTGCAGTTAATAATTACAAACCAGTTTCAGATCATAAAAACAATGTACTATATACTGAAAAGAAAAAGAGTGAAGGTAAAAAGGCAAGGGATGATAAGGATGCTGTTCTGAATGTTTTGTTTTCAGCTTTTGAAAAGCATCAATACTATAATATTAAGGATCTTGTTAACATTACAAATCAACCTGTAGTGTACTTAAAAGAAATTCTGAATGAAGTATGTAATTACAATTTAAAAAATCCTCATAAAAATATGTGGGAATTAAAACCAGAGTATAGGCATTACAAGGAGCCAGAAGAAGCAAAAGAATAATGTGAAAAGAGAATAATTTATAAGAGAGCTGAGGGAATTAATAATCAGAACATAATAGAATGCCACAAAAACAAAGAGAATAATGTGGAGTGATTTGAAATAACAAAAAGATCGGTGTAAACAAAAAAGATTAAGTACTTTTCAAAAAAACACCAACATTCACAAATATAAACAGACACTTCAAAAATTTTTAATTTGATGATTGATTGTATACTTAACTGTAGTATCTACAAAGGCGCTGTCTTTCATTATAAATCCCAAAATTATTATATCCCAAAACAAAATTATTAAATCCCTTTATTATTATATCCCAAAACAAAACTAGGATTTTTTCCTTGTGACTTTATTTAATTTTTGAATTTAATGTGAAGTAAAATAAAATACAATTATGCCATCTATTATTAAACAAATATAATTTATTTTTCTTTTCATATATGCTGTGTTAAGTACATAATTACAAACTTATACAAATAAAATAATTAAAAACTTTCATAATATATCTATTTTTATACAAAAAATATTTACAAAAAAAAAAAAAAATTTATATCAAGCCAGTGTAAAATTTTGCATTTTATGTCATGGATGTACCCTAATGTGACCAAACAAAGGTACATGTCATGTCAAGTCAAAAGGAAAAAAAAAAAATGTTTCGCCAGCAAAACATCTAGAATAATAATAATTTAAAAAACCATGGCTTGTTCATTATTAAACTAAATATTTTTTGCATGTTTTTTCCTTCACAAAATAATCTAAAGATGAAAACTTACCACAACCACGATGATTTGTTCTGTAATTGAACAAAAGAAAAGTAAAAAAATAAAATTTTTTATTGAACGATTATATGAGAATTTTCGGTGACTAAAAAGAAAATTTAAAAAATCTCTACCCTGAAAAAAAAAAATTGGTCGAAAATTTTTTTTTAACCTGAGATTTTTTTTTGTTTGATCTTAAAAAATTGACGTGTTAAAATGTGCTCAGAGCAACCCGAATAATTAAAACCAAACATTTTAACAATGATATTTAGGTATGCCCTTTAAAATCCGGTGAATTAAAATTTGAGAATAACATTTTGTTACCTCATTATGTTTCGGAATCCTTCTAATTCGAAAATACTTGTAGATAATCTAAAAAGAAAAAAAAAATTGAGATTAAAATTTTGCGGTAAAAAACTTTATACCATGGGCAACCAAATTCTAATAATTAGCGCCTCGTATATGTTAAAGCTCTTTACCTTCCGAAAGAATTGAACAAAGCCACTATTTCTCCTCTTTTCAACTGAAAATTTTTCTTGGGCACACTCAACGGATGCTGAGTGTCAAATTTTCCTGAGAACAAGATTTTAAGTGCAGTCCCTATCCCATTGATTTGTAATTTTCCCCATAATTTACATTTATCACATCCAACGCAGTCCATTATTCTTGAAATATTGCGAAAATGAGATTTGAAATCCTCCTTTAATTTAGCGGCCTGATAACCGCCGTTAAACATGGTGGATTCGTTAAAGTGTTGCGGAAACGTTTTTATCACTTTTAATAAATCCGTGACGGCCGCTCTGACTTCGTCATCTTCTCCGTCGTTCCCCGTATAGTATTCTTCCCTTTCTAAGTAATAAGAAGCTTTAGCCAAAGCTCTTAACTCTAATAAATATAAAAAATATAAATTTTTAAGCCATTGGGGCCCTTCGTTATTCGTCGTCTCCGGGCTGAACCGACGTTTGAATTCGTCAAGGTTCGGGCCCCAAGCTCCGCTCGGACTTCCGAACGTATTCTTTTCTGATTGTAAATAATTTGCACATAAATGAATATTTATACTGGAGTGAACTCCTGAAATCACTCGGTAGAATGCTCGCTTTTCCAAACAAAGCCCTAAAATTATAAAAAAAAATTGTTGACCTATTTTTTTTTTTTTTTTTTTCAATTTGAGTTAGAATTAGAACCCACCAGATAATTTAGAAGACTGAATGTAAGCCCCATAACTATTCTCAGCTCTAAAGCAATTTTCTTTATAAATTGAATGCCAGATTTTATGAGCGGACTTTCCTTTATAGCCCGTGTACCGCTCCGGATTTAATAAGAGATCAACATATTCGGAATCTTCGCTTTCGTCGTTATTTACGCAGAAATTATCCTGCGCGTCATCATGTGTTTTCCATTTTTCAAATTCTTCGTATGAAGCAGCACTGAAATCAATTTAAAAAAAATTGAAATTGTGCCAAAAACAAAATTTGGAAAAAAACAGTTGGTTTTCCTTTTTTCCTTTTCTACATTATGAATGAATGACAGAATAATATGTAAATGATTCAAATTAGCAAAGTTAAAATCTATGTTGTATTAAATGACACATACCTAATTGTTTTATTTAAATATCCTAATTCACTATCTACATCGGAATTGCAATCAGTCCTTTGTGCCCTCTCCGAATACTGTAAAAAAAAAAATTTTATTATTTATATAAAAACTTGTAATGTAGTAAGAAATTAAAATTCACTGTTACATGACTCTGACCTTAAACGAAGAATCTTCTATGTGATGTAATGTATTTTCATTGTATCCTTTAATTCCAGGAGGAATGTCCTGATCTGAACATGGTTCAACATGACAAAACCTAATTGAACATTTACTGTCATCTGACCAGAAGGGACATTGAAATCTCAAATTAACCTGTGAAAAAAAAAAAAAAAAAACAATAAAAAGCTTTAATCTATTTAATCCAATAAAAAAGCATTCAAGATTAGAAGTGTTTTTTAGTGACATACCTTATAGTATCGAAAATAATCCTTTGTTAATAAAGATTGCAGTCTTGGATAAACCTTAATGTTATTGTAATAATCAACTGTATCAACATTGCAGCTACAATCATCAATTTGTCCCTTAAGCTGAAAATTAATTAAAATTCATAAAACAAAGTAAACAAAAGTCTTTTATGTAATTTGACATGTTTGGTTGACATTCTGTTTTTTTCTGCACTATCAATTTTTCTTTTAAATCAAGGTCAGAGTAAGCTTTTTATTCCTATTTATTGGTTTTTATATACAGATAACATGAATTCAGTTACAATTAAAGTATATCTAGGATAAAGAAAGTTAGGCTACATAATGTCAAGTGTCCGCCCCCATTCTCATCACTTAATTAATTATACAAACGCCTTGATACGTCTTCGGTATTGAACTTGAATTCTAAGGTATTTCTTTTTAAAAATAAAATAACTCACCTGACAGAAACAGGATTCTACACCTTTAGGATCAAATTGTTTATTAAAATAAGCTGTCGCCACGTACAGTAATGACAAATAAAAATAAACGGTGGCGGTTTGAATGAAACTCATCGCCAGTTAATTTTCCGTCACGAAAAAAATTTAAAGTAAAGTATGTAAAAAGTTATTAAGTGTTAAAAATCTCTTTCCTTTCATTGTGTAGTTTAATTACACAATATGTTTTGACGACTGATAATTCCCTTTTAAACTCGCCATTTACACCCGCAGAATGAATTAAATGGACCAATCAGAGAGCACCTCATATATGCAGGGTCGCCAACTATTAGGTGTTTTCCATATTACATTTTCTTTGTCTTCGGAGACTCCATTTTTGTAAATAAACATATATTTATACTAAGTTAGCTTATGCTCCGAAACATTTCCATTTATTCACGTATATTTTCTTACTTTTTATACTGGAGAGCGTAGAAAGTACCTTTAAATTTTTAATTTTCGAAGGTTTTTTTTGTATTCGGTTTGTTTGGGTGTGTGGATTTTTGCGTGGTTTATATCCCTTTTTGTTATCAATCTTTTCATGATTAAAAATTATCGAAACGGGAGTTGAAAAGACGTCACAAATAATTCAAAGTGAGTAACTTAAAAATGTGAAATATCTTATGAACTTTGTTCAGTCAGGAAATAAACGATTGTATACGTGTTAGACGTATATCGAGGTCATCGATCAAATGGATTTTGGTTATTAAGAAAAGTATTACAATTTCCAATATAATTGCTCAAGTTGTCATCCAAAGTTAAAACGGTCACACGCTCACTTTCTTTGCCCAGAGATTTATCCTTAGAAAGTGAGCGTGGAAATTTAGACATGGTTGCTACTCTTCAGTCAAGAAAGGAAGCCCTAGAGGCTAAAATCCATGAAAAGAATGAGGAGCTGAAGAAGTTATGTCTTCAGGAGGCTGATTTGACTGGAGTGATTCCACCTGAGACTCCATTGGAACCAGGTGAGCCTCCACCTCCAGTTCGACGAAGAGTTGGTACATCATTTTCATTCCCACAGAATCTCATAAATAGCTTAAAAGATGCAGATGATGAATCATTGACTGCCTTAGAATTAGAATGTAAGGTGCAAATGAATATAGCAGAGGCTGCTCTTGCATTAGCAAATGATACAACTGCTAATAAAGCAGTTAGACGAAAGCATAGATTGATGTATAGACAAAGCCAAAGACGTTTAATGGAATTAGAAACTAGGTTAAATTTATTGCGTCAAGGAAAATCTCAGCAAGTAAAACCTCAACAGGTTAAGAAAAAACCGAGACCAAACACAACTGCTGTTGAGAATATGGAATTTTTCTGGAACAAAAATACAAGCTTTAACAACAACAACAACAACAATAATTATAATAGTAATAATGCTGCCTTATGGCCTAATAAACTAGGATATTCAGCAGAGGAAGTAAACAATAAAGAATTTTCTCATGACTTATTTGGAAGTCTTCATCGATCACTGAAATCAAGTACATCACAAAGTTCAAACAGCCCGAGAATAGATGAACATAATGAAGACCTCAAGTATAACAATTTTATGCTGGCTAGTTCGTTTTCTCATCCGAATATTCAAGACGTGGGTGGAAATAAAATACCATCCAGTCCAAGTACATCCCACCATAAACGAAATCCGAAGAGAGGAGTGGTTAGGCGTCAATGGGACACTCAATCGGCCGGAGGTACTTTACTGCCAAATCAAACTTACCCAGACCACAGTCATCAACCTAATCTCAGTAGGACGCAATCTTTGGGGAGTGTGGAAGCTACATCTCAAAGAAAAGATTCTTGGAGTGTTCAGGATTTTTCCCAAGAAGCAAACAATTCCAAAGAAAAAGAATGGTACGAAACCTCGTTGGACTCGGCTCCCTCTCCTCCATTAAGAACCTCCAGCAAACTCCCTGCGGCTGCTAGGATGCTATACCAGATGCAGGAAATGCAAACTCGGGATAGCTGGAACACTGTCGGCATATCCCCGAACCCTCATCCAGCGTTAACGAGAACTCAGAATCTTGCTCAAAGAAATCTAAGGACGGCCTCCCTGCCGTACCCAGCACCTGATAATTTACAAAACGACGATTTGACCAACTCTTTGCAACAGATGCACATAGCTCCGAAATCAAGAAGCACGAGCATGTACGTGGAGGAAAATCAAAAAGATTTCGGTTACAACTACGAAAATCGAGTGTATTTCGATTATTCGAATCATTTCGACGACGAAAAAGAACGGAATTTAATCAGGCAAAATTCTTTCAATATTTTAAAGTACAAAACCGATCAAATCGATGGGGTAGTTAGAAAACCGGAGTACAGAGCAAACGAAGTAAATAACCTTGTCAAATCTGATAACAGACCGATCGATCTGGAGTTCCTTAGAAAACCGGAATACAGAGCAAACGAAGTAAACAAACTCGTCAAATCTGATAACACACCGATCGATCCGGTCTTCCTTAGAGAATCGGAATACAGAGCAAACGAAGTAAATAAACTCGTCAAATCTGACAACAGACCGATCGATCTGGAGTTCCTTAGAAAACCGGAATACAGAGCAAACGAAGTAAACAAACTCGTCAAATCTGATAACACACCAATCGATCCGGTCTTCCTTAGAGAATCGGAATACAGAGCAAACGACGTAAATAAACTCGTCAAAGCTGATTACAGACCGATCGATCCGGACTTCCTTAGAGAACCGGAATACAGAGCAAACGAAGTAAACAACCTCGCCAAATCTAATAATTACAGACCGATCGAACTGGACGTCGCTGCTAAAAAACCCGATTCGGATAACAATTACCGGGTGAACGAATCCGTTTACATCAACATTCCTGACGATAATTCCGACGTATGCGCTGAAGTTAACAATTGGATCAACGATCCTCAGAGGAACAACAACCAACACGAATACGAAACGCAACCCAAACCAACGGAACCTCTCGTCAACAAACTCGTAACCACCCAACCTTATTTCCATTTACACAAACCCCCGCACCCAACAGAAAAAATCGAAAATTTGCAATATCAAGCTGCTAGAAACCGGCAGGTAGCCAACGAAGACCACCAATCCGCGTTCCCCTCACCAGTCCATCATCCTCCTCATGCGATCATCCAAAACGAAGTGACGTTCGACACGGTCGTTCCTTTCGAATCTCCTCAGAATCACACGGTGGTCCAAGCCGGAAAATGGCAGCCCTACAGGGAAGTAACGAAACCGTTCGAAATGTCTGATTTTTACAAGTACAGCACGAAATTCAGACATAACAAAACCGCGAGTTCTTCCTCTTCGAGTCGAGCGATAACTCCGGAGGTTTCGCCAAATTCCCAGCATCAAAAAGGGGTTTACATGCCTTTGAGACCCATGACATGTCAACCTGTTGAAAGCAAAAACAATAATCAAATAGTGACACATTACGATGAACTTGAAAAACAGTTAGTGGAAGTTTCATTGCCTGAAATTGTTTAAAAAAAAAAAAAAATGATCTCAGAACGTCTTTTCGTACTATATTTTTTTACTCGCCTTATTTTTTTTTTTTACATAACATAATATTTTTTATAAATACTTTTTATTCGATGGCCTTTACGTAAATTTTGTGATAAAAAGCAATAAGTGCCTTTGATTTTAAACACTCAGAAATTTATGTAGACTTAATTTTTTTTTTTTTTTTTTTTTTTTGATATTTTTTTTTTTGTGTGCGTTTCGAGCTTTAAAATATTAAATAGTATTTACGCTATTTTCCGTTTTTATACAGACTGTACTCTCAAGAGACGATGAAGCTAGTTAAGTGGACGGTAATTAGAAGGTTTTATAGTTATAAAAAAGTAACAAGACCGGATGGTTACAAAATTGTGGAGAAGAAAGTAAATCAATCGCAGTCGACGGCCGCACTCATAGATGCCAAAATTAAAGCAGGAGGACCGATATCAGTCGCTGATTACATGAAAACTGTCCTGACGAATCCCTCGTCTGGGTACTATTTGAAGAGGGATGCAATCGGAAAGAAAGGCGATTTTATCACGTCGCCTGAAATCAGTCAGATGTTTGGTGAGGTAAGCAGTTTTTTAAAAACTTTTTTTTTTTCTAATTAGGTATCCGTTTCTTTTCTTTTTTTTTTTTTTTTTTTTTTCAGAACATGACTAACCGTATTTAAATTCCATGTACTGACCTTAGATTTTGCTTGGAAAAGAAAAATATTTCAACTTTGCTTATTCTGCGAAAAAATCATAAACCGTAACCTAAAGGTTTTTTTGAAGCTTTACCTCTAGCTATTTAAAACAGACTAATATTTAAATGGGCAGTATTTATTTGCATATTTTTGGCAGTATTTTATTTGAATCCGCAGTGTTTATTTTACAAGGGCAATATTCTGGGGGAGGTAAAATTTTGGCGGTATAAAACTTCCTGGTTTAATTTATTGGTTTTGCCAGTACAATAATAAAAATGAGCTGTTGAGAAAGAAAATTGGCAGTATAAGGATGAAATTCGGCAGTATGAAGGCTTTTCAAAAAAATTAATCGGGAAACTTGTTGTGCAAGTAATTTTGTAACTGATAGTATTTTTGTCGGAAGTTCAAAAATAGGCAAGATTATGCAAAAATATTGTGAATTTTGCTTCTTGTGAAACAATGTAATTTTTTGAACTTTTGATGTGTTTTTCATAGGCTAAATGAAAATTCTAAATAGAATCCTATAACCAATACAAGGAAACACGAAAACGATTTTGTGGATGCAAAAACCTGAATGCACTCTTTAATTTTAATATCACAGAGTAGTCTTTCACTATTTTTTAAAAATTTTATTTACACGGAGAAGGGAGAATATAATATTGTTCATTTTCGGGCGTAAAATAAATGAAAATAGCCGAATAAATTCTTTTTAGCATAAAACTCTCACTATGCCTTAGACGTCATTAGAAAAGGAGGTTGTGACCAAATTTTTACATATTTAATCTTTAAAAATATCGGAGAAAAAAAGAATGTTTCGGGCCCGAAAAATATTTTTCATCGCTCAGGCCGGAAAACTCCATTTTCCGCCGTCATGATAAAAAATATCTAACAAAAGGTGGCTTGCAGGCCTCGACTGGTTCGTTCGGGCCGTAACCAGTCGGCCTGCAATACCCCAGTCCCGGCATAGGGGTCGTCCATGTATTACGTAACGCAAAATTGGCCACTTTTTGATTTGGCCACTCCCCCCCTTGTAACACACCCGTAACGCAACCTGTAAGCCCCCCTTCGTTATTACGTAACAAGGGTTGTAACCCCCCCTTTGAAAAATATTTTAATTTCGTTTTTAGAAATCAAAAAAAAAAAAAAATTCAGTTTCTATATAATCAGATTTTACGAGTTAAAAAAATTTTTAATTTTTAATTTTTTTATTTTGAAGAATAACCGGGAAAATTTTTTTTAAAAGAATGAAATAAAACTGAAATAATTTTAGTATTAAAATTACGTAACACAAGACTCAGCTCCCCCCACCCCCCGTAACAATGCGTAACACCTCCTTAGACCCCCCCCCCCTCCAGGCGTTACGTAATATATGGACGACCTCGTACCTGATACTCCCTCTGTCCCAAAATACTTTGTGTGTTTCTCATTTTTATTCCCATTTCGCAAGCTTTTGATTTTTGCCGGAACTGTTTGTACCACTTTACCCACCCACTCAAGCACTATTCACACCACCCCCCCCATCCCCCCCAGGGGTCCCCCCCTTTGGGAAATAATTACCGAAAAAATGGAAAAAATTAAAAATTTCTATTATTTTCGCCCCGTTTCAGAAACGAAAGCGAAAAATTTGAAAGTGGTCGGAAATGAGAGAGTACATTACCCTAAACAGAATCCCCCATGAGAAAATTTTTTTCATTTGTCGCAACCCCCCAAAAAATTAAATATGTCGAGGGTCCGACCAAGGGGGCGAATTTTTAAATCTCGATTAGATGGTCGCGAAACGTTTGTTACGGGGGTTTTTTAGGTCGCTGATTTCGATTCTGAGGTCCGTTTTTAAAAATTCAAGATGGCGGATCCAATATGGCGGACCTTTTCTTAATAAATCGATTGTTTTTCACTAAAACACGTAATCGGGGGGTTATTGAGGTCGCTGATTTCAATTCTGAAATCGGTTTTTGAAAATTCAAGATGGCGGAACCAATATGGCCGACCTTTTTTCAAAAATTCGACTTTCTTTCACATAAGCACGTAATCGGGGGGTTATTGAGGACGCTGATTTTGATTTTGAGGTCGGTTTTTTAAAATTCAAGATGGCGAATCCAATATAGCTGACCTTTTTTCAAAAATTCGATTTTTTTCCCACATAAACACTTGTCCGGGGGGTTATTAGGGACGCTGATTTCGATTCTAAGGTCCGTTTTTAAAAATTTAAGATGACGGATGCAATATGGCGGACGTTCACCGATAACCCCTAATCATGAATTTGATTGAATTAAAAAAATTTTTTTTTGAAATCGTCCGCCATATTGGATCCGCCATCTTGAACTATTGTAAAAACTAACCTCAGATTCGGAATCAGCGTCCCTAATAACCCCCCGGACAAGTGTTTATGTGGGAAAAAAATCGAATTTTTGAAAAAAGGTCAGCTATATTGGATTCGCCATCTTGAATTTTAAAAAACCGACCTCAAAATCAAAATCAGCGTCCTCAATAACCCCCCGATTACGTGCTTATGTGAAAGAAAGTCGAATTTTTGAAAAAAGGTCGGCCATATTGGTTCCGCCATCTTGAATTTTCAAAAACCGATTTCAGAATTGAAATCAGCGACCTCAATAACCCCCCGATTACGTGTTTTAGTGAAAAACAATCGATTTATTAAGAAAAGGTCCGCCATATTGGATCCGCCATCTTGAATTTTTTAAAAACGGAGCTCAGAATCGAAATCAGCGACCTAAAAAACCCCCGTAACAAACGTTTCGCGACCATCTAATCGAGATTTAAAAATTCGCCCCCTTGGTCGGACCCTCGACATATTTAATTTTTTTGGGGGGTTGCGACAAATGAAAAAAATTTTCTCATGGGGGATTCTTGTTTAGGGTAATGTACTCTCTCATTTCCGACCACTTTCAAATTTTTCGCTTTCGTTTCTGAAACGGGGCGAAAATAATAGAAATTTTTAATTTTTTCCATTTTTTCGGTAATTTATTTCCCAAAGGGGGGGACCCCTGGGGGGGATGGGGGGGTGGTGTGAAATAGTGCTTGAGTGGGTGGGTAAAGTGGTACAAACAGTTCCGGCAAAAATCAAAAGCTTGCGAAATGGGAAATAAAAATGAGAAACACACAAAGTATTTTGGGACAGAGGGAGTATATACTATTTCTGCCTCAAAATCTTGAGCAAGTTCTAAGCATTTTTTTAGGCATGTTGTAGAGGATAGTGTAAATTTTCCGATAAACCAAGACCTTGGTAATATAATAAATTTCCAATAAACCATTGATTTCTTTTTCTTATTTGATTACTTTTAAAATTAATTTTGTTTATTTATTTTTATTTAACTGTTGCATACTGCCAGGTAATAATACTGCCCTGATATAGTATATTTATATACTGTTCGAAATGCTTTAATTTACTTGCAAAACTTGATTTTTTTTACTGTCCACTTAATTTAGATACTGCCCAAAAATTTTTAAAATATTTCCCATGAAATACTGCCAAAAACAGTAAAAAAATACTGTCCCGTTAAATACAAGCCTTACAAATTAGGGGGAAAAAATGGTTAGGAAAAAAATTTTAGGAACCAAAATTTTTAGGAAAAATGGATTAGGAATTTATTTTTTTAGGTAAAATAGGTTGGGAACGGTCCAGACTGCAATATTCTCGGAGTTGGCCTAATTATTATTATCTGGATTATTCACAATTTGGACAAGGAAAATAAGGGTTCCATCGAATTTTTCCCCCTTTGTCCCGACATGGTTTGGACAAATCGAACTTTTAGATAACTGATGAGTTCCAGGGATGAAAATTGTTATTGAAGAAAGATCAGAGTTGATGGTGTTCCAAAAATGCAATCTATCGTAACTTGGTCTTTAACTTTTTTCCGAGCATATGTTTAAAACATTGTTAATATTGATCTGTAATCCTTGGGAATTTTCATCACCTGCATATATAGTAATTAAAACAATTAACAAGATTTGTCCTTCGAAAAATAAAGAGGTCTCTGTGTAAAAATTTCAAATATATTTCAAACTGTCTGAAAAAAAAAAGAATAAGCAAATAAAATAAAAATAAAGTCAGCGTTGCGCTTAAGACGTCTTAGAATATGGCTGGTCTTGAGGGAGGCTTTTATTTGCAGTGTTTTTGCAGTTTTTTAAATGTAAGATAGCAGCTTCTTTCATTAGGACATAATTCATTTCGTGCCTCACCCTCCCACATCTGAAAAATGTTATATTCCTCAAGAGCCAAAAAATTACAAGTACAATATATTTCGCCTTGTGCATAAAAATCGTCCCTTCTTATCAACAGTTGTTACAAATATTTTTATGACTAAATTATGTGTTTGTGTGTCATCTGGTATATTTTTGCAGCTGAGGGTGCAAAAAATTTGAATTATTGCAGATCTATGATTCAGCTAGTGATTTGATATTAGATAAAGACTTGTTTCACTAAAATATTTTTCATAGGGGCGACTGAAACAAAATTGCACAATGCTATATTGCTCAAGTCGTGAAAAGTCAAAGCCTTTAATTTATTTAAACAATAAAAACTACTTAAACTTTAGCAATTTACAAAAAAAAAAAAAAAAAAAAAAAAAAAAAAAAAAAAAAAAAAAATACATGAAAACGTTGCAGTGTAAAATTCAAAAATACTGTTTTTTTATTTAATTAATAATCTATAATAAGATATTATTTGAGTCTCAAACTAATTTAATTCTGTCTTTTTGCGTTTCAGATAATCGGAGTTTGGATTTACAATGAACTTCGGAAAATAGGGATTCCACCTTCTTGGCAACTCGTCGAATTAGGCCCAGGAAGAGGAACGCTAACCTCCGACATTTTAAGGGTTTTAAAAAAGTTTAAGGGAACCGACGGACTCAGCATTCATTTGGTGGAAGTTAGCCCCCATTTATCGTCTTTACAATCCCAAAATCTCTGCGAGGATGTCATCTCGATAGGTGGAATCGCCAGACCAACATCCGGACCTCATTTCAAATCCGGTAAAACAGCGGAGAACATAGAAATTTATTGGTATAACAAAGTCGAGGATGTCCCGAGAGGGTTTAGCGTGGTTTTGGCTCATGAATTTTTTGATGCATTACCTGTTCATAAATTCCAGGTAGGCCAAAGGCTTTTGTCTTTTGTTTGAAAAAAATCGAATTTTCGTTAATAATTTTAAAAATGAAATATTAATGAAATTTTTTTTTAAAGAAAGTTTCAGATGGTTGGCGGGAGGTCCTTATCACTCAAAACGGGATGAAAATAATGAAATAAAATTCGACTACGTACTTTCACAGACTGAAACACCGATCTCAAAATTATTAATTAGAAAGGATGAAGCGAGGGATCACGTGGAAATTTCCCCGGAAACTGGAACCATCGCTAAATACATTAGTGAATTGCTTTATGAGGAAGGTGGTTTCTCGTTGTTTATAGATTACGGTCATAGCGGAGAAAAGACTGATACTTTTAGGGTAAGCAGAAATTAAAAAAAAAAAAAAAATTTTTTTTGGAAGCAAACGAAATCGGGGTTTTCCGATTCAAAATTTTCCGCCAGAGATGCTGCATGTCCTTGGCGAAATAAAGCAAAACACATTAAATTTTTTGTTCTTTTTCGTTCCAGGCTTTTAAGGATCATAAACTCCATGACCCTCTCGTTCATCCCGGATTAGCAGACTTAACAGCGGATGTAAATTTTTCATTTATCAAAGAAATAATGGAAAATAAGTTAATAACTTTCGGTCCCGTCGACCAAAGCGATTTTTTACTTAGAATGAAAATTAAAACTAGGTTAGAAATGTTACTAAAACATGTTAAAAACGAAAAACAAGGAGAAATTTTACAGTCGGGATATAACATGATAGTCGATAAAGATCAAATGGGTTCAAGATACAAGTTTTTCTCTGCTTTCCCTGCAGTTTTAAAAGAAAGATTTGAACAGTATCCGGTGTTAGGTTTTCATGATATACCCGACTGAAAAATATCATGTACCTGAGAATCGGGCCGCAATCATGCCGAAGTAGATTTATTAGCAATAATTTATAACAGTGAGTTTTAACTAAATAAAAAATAATTTTTTTAAAAAAAATAATTATAATTGTTAATTAGTATCACATTCATTTAAATTCATTTTAATTTTTTTTTGTGTTTAACAAACTGCTCCTTAGGCACTTTTTCTATTACCAAAACTATAGTGACTCCAGCAGTGGTGTGAGGGGATAAGTTCAAGTAGAAATTGTCGGTTCCCTTTTTTGAAAGTAACAAAGCATGTAATTTTTTTTTTCTTGTGTTAAAATTTACTTAAATTTTTTAAATTTTCAAGAATGACAAAAAACGTACTTTTCCCCCCGAAATTTCCTGCTCAGGAACGTTTCGAGGACGGGAATTGCCCCGAAAAAGGAGTTACTGAACCCCACCAGGTATTTTTACTATGTTGGGTCACTTTTTCGAGTTCCGTTTCACTGAACTTTAAAACCGCAGCTATTGCATTACACATGTGACGCTTTGAATTCGGATCGTTTGAAAGCAAAAAACTTAACACCACGTTTTTTAAATATTCTAAATTGGCGCCCTCCCTCGTTTGGCATCGTTTCAACCTCGCAATCTCTTCCCTCAAAGCCTGCCTTTCGTCTCTGTGTTTTTCCGCGTCGGACACCGCAGCTTTCTGTAATTCCCTTAAAGCGATCTCAGTTTTATGCTTGGCTTTTCTCAGATTCGCGATTTCCACGTCCCTCCTCGCTAATTCGTTCGCGTAGTGGAGCATGTGAGGCCCATCCCGGATTTGATTTCCTAAAATAGAATTCGATTCTTCCTCCGGGGATTTTCGATATCCCGGCAGAAACATTTGGAATGTACTTTGTAAAGAATGCAGCTCCTGTTCTTTTTCCTCTAACAACGCCAATGATCTTTCTCTTTGTTTTTGTAACTGCTGCTCTAATAAAAATAACCTTCCCCTGTAGTCAGATTCCGAAGTGGCTAAAGTTTCTTTGAAACGGCTTTTTTCATTTTTAATAGTTTTTTTCAACTGCTCGATTTGCAACTGATATTCCTTCACTTCCTCCCGATTTTTATCGCTTAAAATTCTTACTCTTTCTTGTAAATTTTTTACCTGATTTTGCAAACTGACCACTTCTTTCACCGATGACTTTTCTTGATTCGTCGACTGGTTATAAAATTTCATGTCCATTTTGTAAAGTTCAAATTCCTTTTTTAATTTATTGTACTCTTCGTTGCAAATAGCGTGAACATTTTCGTTATAATTTTCGGTGAATAACGAAAAAAAATCTACGAATTTGCCGGATTTTTCGCAGACTTCGTTTAATTCTTTTTTTAAATCTAAAATTTTTTTAACAATATCATCTAGGCTATTATTTTCTTTCTGATTTTCAGATTTAGGATTTATATTTACATGTTCCAGATCGATTAAAGCGATATGCTCTTTTAATTTATGAATTTCCGCTTGATCCTGTTGCCTTAATCGATCGTAAGTCCCTACGATTTCTGATAATTCGGCTAACCTAGTTTCTAAATTAACGACACGCTCTTCTTGTATTTGGGATAATTTCTTTGATCTTTCTTCTACATCCCTTGCTCTTTCTTTTTCATACTGAATTTGGTTTTGATGTTCAATTTGCAAATTTCTCATTTCTTCTTGCAATTTAATTAATTCCACAGGCATTTCTTTTGCATTTTTTTCATATATTTCTAATTTTTGTTTGGTTAATTCTAACTCATTTTTTAAGCTTGCAACTTTTTTTTCATATTTATCAAGTTGGGGAGCAAGTGTATCACTATTTGAAATTTTTTGTTTGGTTTCTTCTAAAACAGCTTCTAATTGCTGCTTAGCATTTCTTTCATTTGCTAAAAGCTTTTGTAGTTCCTTAATCATAATACCATGGTCACTTTGTTCTTTATCTCTTTCGTGTCTCTCCAAAATTAATTTTGATTTAACTTCCTCGATTTCTTGCTGAAGAGAATTAACTTGTTCCTGTAGTTCCTTATTTTTCTTGCTGATGGTTTCTTTTTCCTCATGTAATTGCTTTTTGTCTAACTGAAAACTAGCTTCCATGCGGGATTTTTCAGCAGATAGTGTTGCCAGTGAATTAAGCAAGGATGACAACTGGCTTTTAAGCTCTGGAACAGTTTCACCTTCATTATCCCCATCTGTTTTTGGAATTTCAGGTAGGCTTATATTGTTGGAAGCATTTAAGGCCTTCAAACTGTTTTCAAGCGCTTCTTTTTCTTTAAGAAGACCTCTGTGGGCTGCGACAAGATCTAAAATCAAAAAAATTGACTTTTGACTGAAGTGTCTGACAAGTGGCACAATTTCAAATTCGCCTAATTATAATTACGCAAGTAGAGATCACTTACCCCTTAATTTAGTTTTATACTTTTCGATTTCTTTTTTCTGATACTCAACTAGCTGAACTAAATTACTATGCCGTGTGTCCATATTTTTAAAATTTAAAAAAAATTAAATCATTTCTCTCATCATTTATTTACATAAGGTTGCTGACGAAATTGGTCCGCCATCTTTTCTGATTCCACGTCTATTGTGTTGTTTGGATGTGTAGTAAACATTACATAAATAAATTCGAATAAAATGTTTTATCATGTAAGTAAAAGCATTAAATCGTTATTTTAACTTTAACAGTATCTTTTACTTGATTAATGACGGTAGCAGCCAAGTTTAAGAAATAAAATATGATTATTCCCGTCATTTTGATGTACGGTTTTGCCGGTCATAAGCGGTCCATGTTTCTTGTTTTAGATCTCATTAGAGCATGAAATATTATTACATCCGAGATATTTCGGACCGCAATTGTTGGAAACAGTCAAACAGAAATTGTATACAGAAGTAGAAGGTACCTGCACAGGAAAGTATGGTTTCGTGATTGCAGTTACACTTATCGATAATATTGGGCCAGGTTTGATATTGCCTGGCCAAGGATTTGTAGTTTATCCAGTAAAGTATAAAGCCATTGTATTTAGACCATTTAAAGGAGAAGTTTTAGATGCTGTTGTCACACAAGTCAATAAAGTAGGAATGTTTGCAGAAATTGGACCACTTTCATGCTTTATATCTCATCATGTGAGTGTTTTGCAATGATAAGTTGATTATTTAAGTTTAAACGCACATATTTACTTTTCTTATTTTTTTTTTTCTAGTCCATTCCAGCTGATATGCAGTTTTGTCCAAATTTCAATCCACCATGCTATAAATCCAAAGAAGAGGATGTAGTTATTCAAGCTGATGATGAAATTCGATTAAAGATTGTTGGTACTAGGGTGGATGCATCAGGCATTGTAAGTATGATTTTATATTATAATTTTATAAATAAATATATAAATGATGACCAGAGATAAATATATTAAAAAAGAAGAATTGGAAAAAAGGAAAATAAAAATAAATAAGTTAATCTATTTTTTTGTGTTTTTCTTTTCAGTTTGCCATTGGAACTTTAATGGATGATTACCTTGGTTTAATATGCAGTTAAAAATGATTTTACAAAGTGTCTATCCTAACTTTAAGATATTTCTTTTTTTTTGTTATTATTGTGATTTTTATTATAAATATATCAGGAATCTTTTTTTTTTTTTTAAATCTTAACTGAAAATATATGAGGAAAAAAATGGTCTCTTAAATTATAAAATTCAACTTAATTCAGGAAGTAAGAATTTTTTTACTTAAATTTACATATATGTTGTCTAATTAAAATTAATTTGTGATTGTACAAGATATGTGTATCTCCTACATACTCCTCTTGAAACAGCAGATGTTAATTTAAAACAAGTTCTTGCACCTGCCTTGTTTTTGTTTGTTTGGAGGGAATATTTGAAGTTATTGTTTTATAATGTGATGATGGATGAATATTTAGGCTTCTACTAGATAAGTCAATTACTTTATTTTACATTCTGAACCGTTTAATTTTTTTTCTCATTAAACATAAAATATTCGTAGCATTTAATATTTAATTTTTAATGTTGATTTTTAGTTTTTTTTTTTAATATTCCTTAACTGCTGATTGCAGATCTTATTGTAGGTGTATTGTAAATGTTGTATTGTAAATAGGTCTGTTTTTCTTCATTTCTGGCATGCAACTCGCACAGTGATTTTATTTGTAAGTTCCCGCCAGAGCGGAAGAGATAGGTGAAGTTACCTATCCAGAAGCTAGCGGATCGCGTCAATGCTGCTTAACATCACTGATGGCCAGATCGCTATATGGACACTTACTCCGACCCCTCTTTCAGGCTCTCAAGTAGTTTCGAAAAAAATTTTAAAATTTTGCGGGCTCCGCACAAAGAATTTAAAAAAAAATTGACTAGAACTTTACTTCCAATAAATAAAACCAATATTTGTGCGCAACCAGTTGGTGAATTCTTAAAGGAAACAATACTTTTGGTCCAACTCATTGAATATACAAGGATAAAAGCAAGCAAAGATTCATTAAATGATGGGTTTTTTTCAAATTGCAATTGGCGTTTTTAAACGACGTTCGTAAACAAAAGAAAGAGAATTCCTCGGATCGGTGCTTCCATCTACAACCGGATATACGAATTAAAAGTCAAATTAATGCCTTTAAATTTATAAAAACCAAAATTCGCAACCATTTATATTCTTAGCTTTATTTCAGATTTTAATTTTGGATCATTTTCATACAAGAAAATCTTTTCTTAAAAAGATTAAGAGCATGTAATTTACGTATTAATTTCCAACGTTTAGTTCGCACTTCCGATTGGAGCGATCTTACGTCAGTTGAAAGCAAAATGGCGGCGGATCGTCCTCTCACTGAGAGGAGATTTGGGGAAATAAAAATGGGAAGATCTAAATTCCCCGGCAAACCGTCAAAAATCGGAAACAGAAAAAGAGTGAATTTATCTAGTTGTGCGCTTCCAGAAGATAATGACTCGAGCAAGGCGGCGAAGAAAATATACTTA
This sequence comes from Liposcelis bostrychophila, assembly GCA_037577465.1. Classification (NCBI taxonomy): domain Eukaryota; kingdom Metazoa; phylum Arthropoda; class Insecta; order Psocodea; family Liposcelididae; genus Liposcelis; species Liposcelis bostrychophila. The sequence goes on from CM075210.1 coordinate 14,483,289, forward strand.
GGGCTGTCTCATTTTAACGAAACATTTGGCGACAACGAAATGGTAAATGATGCCTGCCTCCATTTTTAAGCGTTTGTTTTGAATTGTAACTGATTAGTGTTGTTTATGGTCATCGTTTTTTATCAAAATTATTTTTTTCACATGCTCATGCCATTTATGATATTGTTATTCGTGATTTATTTTGAAACTATTTAAAAAAAAAAATTGTATTCACTTTTGTTTTCGTTTCAAGGCCGACACTGGACCACCATTTATGCATGGCCATGAGCCTGAAAACTGTCACTTTTAGGATGATACTCCGTAAAATTATTCAATTACAGCTATTATTTTTATTTACAGGCTGCCCCGGGCCCGTTCCTTGGATTTACAGAACAAGATGTTAAGGAAGCAATGGCAGAAGCAAGAATTCAACAAAGAGAAGCTGAAGCAGAATACAAGAAACATGGGTTGAAGCTTGATTCATACAAAGACTTCCAAGATGAATTATCTTCTACAATTCATTTTAAAGGAATAGACAAGACAAACAGTGAAGTGAACAAAAGGAAGCTTTTTGATGGGGGTGGTTCCAGTAAAGATAAAATAACTTCGTCAAATGACAATAGTGATACCAAGCCTTCTAGTTCTAGAATTTCAAATTTAGAATCTCCTGTAAAGTATAACAGTTTAAGAAAATTAAGTGATTCAGTTACAGCAGCCAGGAAATTGTTGGAGAAAGCTAAGTCAAATAGTTCAGATAGGAAATTTACTCTTCCATCACGTAGTAGTCATTCGTCTAGGGTTATCAAACCAAATAAAAGGTTTGTAGAGGAAGATGTTAGTAAACATGGCAAGTTATTAAGGAGCAGAAATGTTATTGATGAAAACTTGCTGAAAAAACCAAGAGTCATGCTATCAGCTTTAGACAATAAAACAAATCAGGAATTAAAAATTGATGTTTCTACTGATGAAAACAAAAAGAAATTACCTCTGAAATCATCAAAAATTATGGATGATAAATCTAAAAAATCTCAAGAGTCACCGAAAAACACTTCAAGCTCCGGTAAAATTATTTTAAGAGAAGCAAGGCTTCAACTTGATAATAGTAGTAACTTGAGCTTGATGGAAGGGCCGTTTTCATCTCCAAATGCTTCTAGTTTGAGTCCAAATAGTCAGCTAAAAGTAAATCCAATCCAGTCATCATCTACTCCTTGTACTTTAGTGTGTGGTATGTGCGGGACTGTTAGGTTAAATTTGAAAGAGAAATTTGGAATATTATGTTGTGAATCTTGTCAGAAACTTATTTCTAAATTAAAGAGAATGTGTAATGCTCAAGAGACAATACAGTTAGAATGCAACACGGGAGGCATTTGCCAATATTGGAGTGTAAAAAGTGCGGATAGTATTAAGTGCCAAGCTTGCTGGTTGAAAATGTGCTTGAAAAATTCTAAATTATCATGGGAGCTTAAGGAAAAATTATCAAAGTTATTGCCTACATCAATGCAGGTTTCAAATAGTTTTGATTCTCCTTCAACTTTAAATAAAGACATTTCAAATAAGTTATTTTTGGGTGATATCAAGATAAAGGATTTTAAATGGTGAGTATTTTATTTTGTTAGTAAATTCAAATATTTATGTAATATTTATTTGAGAATAGCTTGCAGAAGAAAGATTTTTTTTTTTTTGAATTAATTTTGTTAGGGATAGGTCTTGTCCAAACTTGTCAGGTGCTTTTTTTTTATGACCTAAGAAAACTTGGGAAATTAAGAGAAATTTCCCTGCTGAAGACATACATTTGATTTCTTGAGATCATATGGAGTGCTTTACCTTCAAGGTTTGTCCGCCGATAAATTACTCCATAAGTTTTAACCTTTAAATGATGATTCAAGTCCTAACTTGCCTTTTGCTTCTTCGTTTTCATTTTTCCTTGACTCGACCGCGGACCGTCCGCGTGCGAATCGAGAGTCTTACCAATGAACTACCTCTCGCCCTTTCTGAATTAATTGAAATCCTAATAATTCAATTTTATAATTTCCAGGTTTCACGAAGCCAGCAGCTCTACTTCCAGCAAAAACGCCAATAACGAAAACGAGGCTGACGGAAACAAATCCCCCGAATCTTCAACAACCCCTAGCCGTACTAACACTCGGATTTTAAGGAGAAGAAATAAAAAACGAACAAGGTTCCTAAAACATGCGGGAAAGAAAAAAATAGAACGTCAAAGGATAGATTTGAAAGGGCCGAGAGTGAAACACGTATGTCGAAGTGCTTCGATCGTTTTGGGTCAACCACCAGCGACTTTTCCAAGTGAATCAAGCCCTACCAAAAAACAGTCTAATAATATTGATGTTGACGATTGCAAAAGTTGTGATAAGTCGGATACAACGAATGGTTGCATTGAATCTCAGGGAGTTGTAGTCGATAAAACGAGTAATAATAGTAAAAGTTTAATTGTACCCGAACCTAAGACGGTGAATAACGAAAAGAAAACAAACGGGAAAACGGTGTCTAATTTAAAAACAGTTCAAAATGGAAATAGCAACATCGGATGCGTCAACAGCAGCATCAACAGCTACAAAACGAAAAAGAAAAACAACAACAACAATGACGAAATTCCAGAAAATCTTGTGTCAATGGACTTTTGGGAGAGCTACGACCCGGATGAAGTTTGCGAAACTGGATTCGGTCTTATTGGTTCAGAACCGTTTACAGTTCGTGCTTTGTGCTTTCTTTGTGGGAGTTCGGGTCAGGAAAAGGTGAGTCAGTTTTTCTTTTTCCTACTTTTTTTTTTTTTTGTTTTGTTTTATGTCTCCTCGTAGGGTGACGTGAATGCGAACGGCCCATTAAGACCTCGTAACAGATTAAATGTAAAAATATCAGCCCTGTGTATCGTAATCTCCTTTTACATCTCGGACTTATTTGCATATGTAAATCGTTGGGAGAAGGTAGAGCTTAACCGCTGGACGGGGATTTATCTTTTATAACTTTATTTGGCGTTTGTTTCCCTTTTAAAAACACGCAACTTTTTTTTAAGCTTATACTAAAAACTGGTGCGTTTTTTTTTTTTTTTTTTTTTTTTTTTTTTTTTTTGAAATGGCTTGTTGAACATGAATTTTGTAATATTAACGAGAGACCTGCGAGTTTTATCTCTTTTTTTAGATTTTAAAAGGTTGAATCGTTTTGACCGTCCATTGCTTTAAATTTTTTATAAATTTAATTCTTTGCTTTTTCTGTGGGAATTAATTACAAACTTCGTTAAAATTAAATTATTTTGAAAAAAAAAAAAAAGTTGAATAAACGGAAGAAAAATTTTGGCCTTATTAGAGATGTCTAAGATCAAAAAAATCCTGGTCGAATCATATTGGAATTTTTTTTTCTTGGTCTTTATCAGTGGTGACTTACCTGCCATTCAGGAGATGTTAATATGCATGCATATTATTTTTTTTCGTACTGGCCCGACCATCAAAATATAAGTAGAAAAAAATTTTCCCCGTTTATTAAAGCCCGTGTTTTCTTTTTTTTTCACAGGCCCAGCTAAATTGATCCCGAATTTATAAATAAAAATGGCCCCAAAAGTTTTAGTTTTTTTTTTTTTTTTTTTTTTTTTTTTTTTGTGAAACAAATAAAAATTCTAAAACCTAATACACCTGATCCTAGGGAGGAATTCGTTAATGGAATCAGTATCTACCTTAAGAGTGAAAGAAGTTTCTCAACAAACTCTTTCAAACTCTTACAAACAATAAATAGAATTATCTTTTTTCCATATGCACTTTCTTTTTTTTTTTTTTTTGTCTCTATATTCGTTGGGCAAGTTTAAACGAAAACAAATTGACAATGAAATCGATATTTTTAATAACGTAAACGTTAAAGGTGATTACACCCACCCAAGTTGTTTATTGTGCTTTAACAATGTAATCATAAAATTCTTTTTGCGAGTGCACGATCTTTCAGTAAAAACTTTTTTTTTTTTTTTTTAAAGGTAGAGGGAAAAAATTAAAATTTTTAACATAACAAATTTTTTACCACCTTTTTTTTTTATTTTCAGTTAATTCATTGTGCGTCTTGTTGCGAGCCGTACCACGAATTTTGTATAAACGACGGACAAATAAAACCTCAGGACAGCTCATGGAGGTTCGATTGGGTTTGCCCTAGATGTACCGTATGCGCTACTTGTGGGAAAACCTCCGGCCAACAGCTCAAATGTATTAAATGTGATAATTCCTACCACACGGAATGCGTGAACAGAGTTAGAGGGAGATTATTGCATTCACCGGATCGGCCTTGGGTACGGTGAAAGATCCCTTTTATTTTATTTTCTTATATATATATATTTTTCTCTTCTCTAGTTCGTTTTATTTCTTTCTCAGGAGCAATTCCCATTTTAAGAAAATCAACGCGTTAACGGGGGAGAAAGATAAGAAAGGCTTTAATAGGGGTTAATAGAAATATCTGGATTTAAAAAGGTGGCTAAGGGTCAATGGGGAATTAAATGTTGTAACGTTTGATCGTATCGCTTTACTTTATCGAGGGCTATTACGTTGAAAAGGGGCTTTTATTTCATAAACAATTTTTCTTCCTCTTGATAGATGCAGGAGCTTTAAAACGTTTTGTTTGACATTTTTGAGGAAAATATTTTTGCAATAAAGCTCAAGACGTAACGAGCTTCGAAGCTAAAATTTTTTTTTAAAAAGGGGCTGGGGTTCTCAAAAAAAAAAAAAAATTTTTTTACTCCATTTGTTTATTTTATTTTATATTTTTTCAACTTAATTTTCCGTAATTAACTTTTGAATTTTCTTTTTCCAGATTTGCTCCACTTGTCTCCGTTGCAAAAGCTGCAATGCCGTCGACGTTTATCGCTTCGTCGGGAATTTGCCATTATGCAAAGGCTGCTTTAAACTCCGGAAGAAAGGAAACTTTTGCCCGCTTTGTCAAAGGTGTTACGAAGACGACGATTTCGATTGCAAAATGATGGAATGCGGAGATTGTCAAAAATGGGTTCACGCAAAATGCGAAGGGTTGTCGGACGAACGTTACCAAATCCTAAGCAATTTACCGGAAGACGTGGAGTACGTTTGCAGAATGTGTTGCGTTATCCCTCCCGCACCCTGGTGGATAGCCGTAGAATTGGAGTTGAGAAGCGGTTACCTCGACGTGTTAAAATCCCTAAGTAAAAATCGGAAAGCGTGTACTATGTTGAAATGGAGCCCGAAAAAGCAATGCACGTGCAAACTTGAGGAGCCGAAACTCGTGGGATCTGAAACGGAACAAGAAGACGATAACAAAGTGAAACCCGCGCCTATCGTCGAGCGGAAAACGAGCATCGAGGTTATTCATCATCCTACGGAAACGTTAAAACTTACCTTGAAAATTAACAAGGAAGGAGAGGATGACAAGAAAATTAGGAAAAGTTCGGAAGATGACTCTATGAGTAATTTTTCGGATTTCCACGACGATAGCCGGATGAACGAATTGAATTATAAACCGACGATGTCCTCGCCGTTCAATCCTCCAAGTGATTCCGGTGTAAGCAGCATAGATGACGAACTGAAAACCAGCACGGGGACTTTGGTCCCGTTTCTCGACGATAAACCGCAATGCATTTGCTTCTTAGAAGTCGATAGTTACAATAGTCGTAGTAAGCCATTTTCTCCGAATTTATTGTCCATCAAGAAGAAAGTAACGCATAGCGAGTATTCTTCCCTGAAGCAATTTCATCAGGACATGAGGAGGATGATCGAAACCACACAGTCGGACGGACTGATGGATTTTTATCATCAAACCCTAAAAGCCACCTTCCCGTGGTTCGATCCGAAATTATGCAGGGTGAGCTCGCAGAAAACCTCACCCAATACATCTCAGGATATTACGCCGAATTCCACCCCGATTAAATGCGGAAAATTAGAAGACTGCCAAATCCCGAAGGAAAAATTATACCACCAACCGATCGATTATTATTACAACGATTTCACGGTGGTCGACAATCGTGTCTGTTTGCTGTGTAAGGAAATCGGGGACGGACCCCCGAACGACACTGGGAGGTTATTGTATTGCGGCCAAAACGAATGGGTCCATTGCAATTGCGCCTTATGGTCCAACGAGGTGTTCGAGGAAATCGACGGTTCCCTTCAAAACGTTCAGAGTGCCATAAATCGAGGGAGGTCCATACTCTGCCCGGAATGCAATAAAAAGGAGCCAGCGTCGGTTGCTGCGCGAAAAATTGCCCGGAGACTTACCATTTCAAATGCGCGAGAAAAATAGGTTGTTCCTTCATGGACGACAAGTCCGTGTATTGCCAATTTCACTCGAACGAACCCGTCGGGAAATCGGCTCAAAACGAAAAGGAGTTCGAAATCCGTCGACCGGTGTACGTGGAATTGGACAAACGGAAAATGAAAACCGTGGAAAGCAACAAAGTCCGATTCGCGGTCGGCGGTTTGATCGTCGAAAGTTTGGGGAGGTTCGTCGTGAAATTGTCCGACACACCGGAAGCGATCATTCCGGCGGAATTCCGATGCAGCAGGTGGTTTTGGTCTTGCTACGAACCGTGGAGGATCGTTCGGTATCATTTTACGATCCGGCTTATGGAATTCGAAAACGACGACGGGATCGATTTGGGTTTGAACTTAACGATAGATCATTCCAAGGATCGAGAAGTAGTCGACTTGAAATTGAAACAGTTGAGGCATTTCCAGCAGCACAATAAATTTTTGGAGATTTTAGAACAGAAATTGCCGGAGAAAAGGAAATCGAGCGAAAGTCCGAAACCGGAGAAAAAAACGAAAAAAGAGCATAGCAAAGTGGTGAGGAAAATTTTCGACGAGAAAGATGACGAAAATAATTTGTCGGATAATCAAAACACCGCGGATTTGTTGCCGCCGGAACTGGAAAATGAAATTTTAAAAGATCTCCACGCAGACGGAATCTCCATGCAAGATATTTTTATGGATATTAATAAAAACGACGCTTTCGACAATAGCGAGGAAATGGAAGAGGTTTCGAACGACAACAAAAAAATCCCCGGCGAATTTTGGGCGAATTTATCCGAGGCGGTCGACGAATTGCTACAAAAAACGTGCAAAAGAAGCAAATCCGAAGTTTTACCAAAGAAAACGAAGAATCATCAACGGTCTTGCAGCCTTAATTGGAATTGCAAAATGGACGGGAACAACAGCAAATGGAAAAGGGGCCCGAAATACAACGTCACGGTTAATTTGTTAGAACCTCAGGCGAACATGCTTCAAGAAATTAAATTCACAGACGGCACCGTTAAAGAACTGACGAGGAGATTGGTTCAAGACGAAGGAAAGGAGAACAAATGTTTACCGTGGCACACGAGGTTGCAGCCGAGGTTACTTCAGGTTGATGGGGGAGTCGATTCTTCGAGCTCCGGAAGCGAAGCCGGGGAATCTCCTCAAAGGTTGATCGATTTGCCTTCGTCTCAATCTCAAAACGATTTTGTAAATTATTCGAAACCGACTACCAGTTACCATCCGGTACCTCCGGATAATTATTTTTGTGATAGTCCCCTTCCTCAAATAGATGGGAACGACGACAGCGACGTGGAGGATAGGTTAAGCAGCTTTAAAATTAATCAGTTGGACGGGACCGTGGATTCCGATAACGAGGATGATCTCCCGCTCCCTTGCAATAACACGACGGAAGAAAAGCCGGTGACTTGCTCCCAATGCAAATGCACTTACCGTACTAAATCCAGCTATCAAAGGCATTTAGAAAATTGTAGGAACGATTTTATGTTTTCCTCCAGCGAGGGAGAAAGCGAAGAGGAGAAACCCCCGGAAAACGACAGGGAAGTTCCGGTGAAACCTCCTACGCCGCCCAAATTGGCGTCACCTCCGAAAGTGGAATCGCCTAAAGAAAAACCGAAAGCCAGAGTTTACACGAAGCGAAGACCCATCCAGAAGAATCCTTCTTTCGTTAAAAATTCCCCTCCGATTCAGCAAATCGTCCTTCAACAACCTCCAGCTTTAATCGTTCAAGATCTCGCACCTCCCGTCGTTCCTACGGCCTATATAGACCCTAACCCGATTCAGTATGTCATGGACCCTCAACGCCATATAATCGCAGCCCCCGGTCCGTTACCCGGCACATTCCAGTTGCAATCCGCACCCGAACCCCAGTTCATCTTACCTCAAAATCCCATCCAACCCGGAATCATAATCCAACCGACGATGACCCCTCCCCAACCGCAAATAGTCGTCGCTAACGAGCCGAGCGTTTTGTTCGGGAATCCGACTCCCATGTTCGAATTGATCCAAGATCCTCAAACCGGAGGAATGTTCCTAGCTAGTCACAACCGACCTATTTTTTATAACACGGAAACCATCGTGAGCAACACGGTCATGCAAACGAATCAATTCGTGTCGAACGTCATGGCCACCACGAGCAGTTTTTCCCAATCGACTCAGGTATTTCAAACGAGCAAAGTCGAACAAGTCGTAAACGTTCAACCTTCGAATTACGTCTTCGTCAATCAGGATTCGAAAATAATGACGTCGAACGACATCATTTGCTTAAATCCGATGATGTCGAATCAGCAAATTCAAATGACGAATCAAAATCCGCAAATGGTTCACACTCGAATCCCGCACACGGAGCCGAAACTAGCGCCGCAGGTGACGGCGTTACGATGCATTAGACCGCAGCAGCCGAAAGTACAAATGATGCAGGCGACGGCGGCGACGTCGACGCCTCTTAGACCTATTCAAACTCGTCCCGTTATGAAATCGTCGCCGATGATGAGACCGAGCATTTCGAAAGGGATTTCGAAAACGTACGAGAAAGCTGTGATCACCCCCAAATCCACCCCGAAACCTCATCAGACTTCCAAAGCTTTATTAGATTTCATTAATAATTTTAAATCGGACGATTACCAGCTACCGGTTCAACCGGAAATTCAAGAAACGACGATACCGCCGCCTTTCGACGTCCCACCACCGGAACCGTGCTCACCCCAAAGGAAATTAAACCACCGGAGATTCAAGTGACTCACCCAACGGAAAAACCGCCGCCAGTATTATTAAAGCAGGATTGGGAAACTCCGAAACAAGTTCCGAAACCTGCCCCGAAACCCCCCGAACCGAAAATTAGTATTCACATGCCGAGTTTAGAGGATGCGCCGCCATTATCCGAACCGATAAGGATAGAAATCCTCCCGTTGCAGGATAACTTCCAAGCGATCAACATTAACGTACCAAAGAAGACCCCTCCGGGGGTGGAAAAAGCAAAGGACGCGTCCGAGGAAAACGTTTTAGTTTCGAAATCCATTACGATCTCTCCCCGTTTGGTGCAGCCTTCCCCGAAGAATGACATCCCGACCGAAAATTTCATGTGCGAAGTCAAGCAAGACGACAAAGGGCCGAAATTGGTCATCGACGCGAAATCCGACGACGGATTCGAAATCACCTCTAGCACTATCAAAGAGGTTTGGGAAAAGATATGCAGCAGCGCTCAGAAAATGAGGAACACCCTTAAATTGCCGCAGCTTCCGGTTTCGAGGAAAGGGCACGAGTTCTTAGGGATGGAAAATCACGGGTTGCAATTTTTGTTGGAGCAGCTTCGAGGAGCCGAGCACAGCGTCGTTTATAAACACAGGAGGTATATCCCGAAGCAAACGAGTCAAAAACCGGATGAGGAAGTTTCAATTAAAGAAAATCCTTCGGGATGTGCGAGGAGCGAAAAATATTCAGCGAGGAAGGAGTACGACATGTTTGCTTGGTTGGCCTCCAAGTACAGAAAGCTTCCGAAGTTGAGGGTGTCCGAAGAGGCTTTGGCTGCGGTGTGTAGCAAGTAAGTAGTTTTTTTTATGTTGTAGAGGATTGTAAAACGTAGTGCCCATTCCCGACCATTTTTCTTAAAAAAATAAATTCCTAATTCATTTTTCCTAAAAATTTTGGTTCCTAACCATTTTTTTTCCTAATTTTTAAATTTCCTAAAATTTTTTCATTCCTAAAACGATTATTTTTCTTAATTTGGTGTCTCTGCTTCCATTTTGATTTGATTACTGCATTTGCAAAAATTTTGGAGCTAAACAAGAATTTTAGTATAGTTTGTTTTATATTTACCACAATTTTGAGAATGACATAATGAATAAACAACTTTGTTACCAACGAATTTAAAGAACAAAAATAAATACCGGTAGAAAAACCGAAATTCCCAATTTTGCATAGGTCTAGTAAATTATTTCAATCATTTTAGGAATTCAAAAAATTAGGGAAAAATATTCATTTCAGAAAATTTTATTTTAGCAATGAAATTTTAAAAAATAAAAAATTAGGAAAAATATTCATTTTAGGAATTTTATTTTAGGAATAAAAAAATTTTGGGATAATTAAAAATTAGGAAAAAAATTTTAGGAACCGTTTTTAGGAAAAATTGGCTAGAAATTAATTTTTTAGGAAAAATGGATTAGAAATTAATTTTTTAGAAAAAATGAATTGGGAATTCATTTTTTTTTTTTTTTTTTAGGAAAAATTGATTAGGAATTTATTTTTATAAAAAGAAATGGATTAGGAACTTTTATTTTAGGAATGAAATTTTAGGAATTTTATTTTAGAAATTTTAGAAAAATTAAAAATTAGGGGAAAAAATTTAGGAACCGTTTTTAGGAAAAATGGATTAGAAATTTATTTTTTAGGAAAAATGGATTAGGAATTAATTTTTTTAGGAATGACATTTTAGGAATTTTATTTTAGAAATTTTAGAAAAATTAAAAATTCGGAAAAAAAAATTAGGAACCGTTTTTAGGAAAAATGGATTAGGAATTTATTTTAGGAAAAATGGTAGGGAATCCGTAGTGCCTTATAAAAAGGTCTGGAACATGTATGAACAGGTTTCGACTAGATCTGGGAGATAGCTTATCGTTGTGGAGCGTTACCTTTTCAAGATGCATTTTAATATTGCTCCTTTTCAGTGCGCCACGACGATATGCGCTTTTCCCCCGCGAACACGCACCGTTGAAGTATCCGAATTTTAGTTCCAAAGCAAATTATTTTGACTTCACACTAATGAGGATTTTTACTGAAAACCAAATTTGCTTCGGCGTTTTCGGCTTTTCCGGTAAATTGACAGCCTGCTTCGGATTGTTTATAAAATATTCTCTTCTCACTTTCATTTCATTTATTAACAAATCCGAAGGAGGTTGTCAATTTACCAAAATAGCAGCCTACTATCCCCTCTTTTGTGTCCCGTTAAAAATCTTCACTGCGAAGCCTTCATACGTTCATTAACGAGTACTTGCACCGTAAAACTATTCATTCAAGTCCTTTACATCATTATTATTTGATAATTTTATTCCTGCTTCATTTTTTGTAGGAGAGCGAACAATCTACCACTAGCGATGCAGTATCGATATCTCAAAGACACTTGGAAATTCTACGTAGGCGTTTACAAATCCAAAATCCACGGAAGAGGATTGTTTTGTTTAAGGGAAATAGAAGCAGGGGAAATGGTCATCGAATACGCTGGGGAATTGATAAGATCAAATGTTACCGACAAAAGGGAGAAATTCTATACCGATAAAGGGATCGGTTGCTGTTACATGTTCAGAATCGATGATCAGTTCGTCGTCGATGCTACGATGAAAGGAAACGCTGCTAGATTTATAAATCATTCCTGCGAGGTAAGTTTTCAATTTTTTTTTTTTTTTTTTTTTGTATGTTGATTACAAAAAATGTTATTCTATTAAAATTTATTTTTTCTTTTTTATATAGCCAAACTGCTACTCTCGAGTCGTCGACATCCTCGGTAAAAAACACATCGTTATATTCGCTTTAAGGAAAATTAACGTCATGGAGGAATTAACCTACGATTACAAATTCCCGTTCGAAGATGAAAAAATATCGTGTCATTGTACGTCCAAAAAATGCCGAAAGTATCTTAATTAAATAAAAAAAAAAAATTTAAAAAAAAAGAAAAATGTTACTAATTTTTGTATGATTTTATTGTAATGAAAAAGGATATTTCCTTGTTTTTTTATATTTAGAACTTTTTTCCGTTGAAAGAATTTATGCATGACAAATTAGAAAATAATGAATTCGTCTTTTTTATTACTTTAAAACTATACAGTTTGTGTATATTCCATTTTAAGATTTAAAAAAAACCAACGTGCCTGGCTAGATTCATAATTTCATTTTTCGTTTTTTTTTTTTTTTTTTTTTTTTTTTTTTTGTAATAACAGCAAAACAATTAAGAAAAAGAAAATTGTATTTTTTGTTTTTAAAGTAAAATTCATAATTGTTTTGCTGTTATTTTACAAAATTGAAAAGGAAAAAAACTTTATTTTGAAAGAAATTATAAATGTTGACGAGTGTGTACGAAACAAAAAAAAAAATCTTTGTATTTTGTAAAGAGTATGTAAATTATTTTGTCTTTTATATTTTTAAGGCTTTAAGCAATAACCAACTTGGCATATTGTATTGTATTTATTTTCCGTACTTTTTTTCTATTCGGTTTTTCTAATTTTTTGCCCAATAAAAGTCGCTAGTCTCTGTCAAGCTCTTGATGTCTCTATGATTTTTTTTAAGTCTCCTCCTTCAAATCACCGATTTAAAAATTTAAAATATTTTTTAAAAGAACATTTAAAAATAGAAGTAAAAATAAAAATTAGATTTAAACGAAAGACTGATATCTGTTAAGAATAGATTTGGTTTGTATAATTAGGCAATAAATGTAAAAAATAAAAGAAAAAAAAAACTAAAAAAATAAATTTTAAAAAGTTTTCTTCTCAAAATTCAAAAAGTGCTATAAAAAATTTATATATTTAAAAAAAAAATTATTTTAAAATAAAAGTTGTGATTTTTATCTAGTTATTATTATTGTGGTCATTTATTAGGAGGAGATAAGAATGTTTTTTTTTTTGTAAATATTTTCAATCAAATCTGTATATTTAATTTTTGTAAAACACCATTTGAAAAAGATTGGTAAAGAAAAAAAATTTATATGATGTAAAAAGTAAAATAAAAAAATTTAAAAAAAAAGATATTGTTGGTTTGAAATGTACTGAACAAAAAATAAGTACAGTCGAAATACGAAGTAAAAATACTGCAATTTTGTAGTTCCTAAACATTCACACCTTTCATCTTTCACATTCCCCAGTGAAAAAAAAAGAGGATCAATATCAGGATATCGTAAATCAACTTATTTATTTTCAGTGACATTTCTATGAATGAAAATCAATTTATTTATAACATCTTTTTTGTGCACGTTATATCTATTGTAGATGAATAATTTTATATAAATATATGATTCAATCATTTAAATGCTGGAAGTGATTTTTTTTCCACCTTATTCGCTGATTTATGCTTTTGATATACTTAAATTTTTCAATTTTTTAACTAACCTAATTAACAACCTTAAGGTAAAAATGGAGGGGATGTGATTCTCTTCATTCGAAAATTTTCGGTATAGGGATCAAAGAGGAAATGTTCAGTAAAAGAATACAACAGACCACTCAAACAGTGAACTCGAATACGGTTGGACAGAAGTTGAATTCTTTGGGATTAGAAAAAAAGCTACATACCATGAAAATGAAAGATTTGTCCGCTGGAGATAGAGCTAGAGTGGTTTTTGCGCAATTTTGTTTGATCCCTCACGATGCCCTTTTCTTTGTAAGCAGATGGTTGCGATATTGATACAATCTCGTTTATTTATAAGGATTTATTCAAATTTCTTTGTTAATTTTCCAGGATGAACCGACAAAGAATATGGATGTAGAATTTATCGACGCTTTGGCTCATGCAATATCTGCTTATAAGGGAGGAATCATGATCTGCACAAATAGCCAGTATCTAATGCGGGAAACAGAATTGGAATTATTCCTGATTAAAGATCAGCGTGTGTGCAACATAGAAGATTTAGACGAGTATAGGAACATGGTTTTGACAGATTTACACCAACCCATCAGAGGCCCGCTGGCTTATTGCAGAAAAATGACGGAAAAACCTCTGAAAGTTAAAAGTGATTCAAAGATTATACTGAAATATTTGGAGGACAATCCAGACGCAGATCCGAGCATTCGCGAAATCGGAAACTATATGTTAATTTTTGGGGAGAACACTGATGGTTGGTTTGGCTACTCGCCAACCCTCGGTCCTGGGAGCCACGCAACAGGCAAAACTAAAAATATTTGTAAAAGAAAAGTATTAGAAAACATTGAAATTTATCTAGAATTGTTGATCGAGGAAAAAGAAGTGCCTTCTCCACCTTAATTGGATTCTGTACTTTAATAAATAAATGAATTTTTTTTTTAATGTAAAAGAGTTGATTTTTTCTTCCTTGATAGGGTTCCTACCAAAGAAATAAAATTTTCGAATACGAATATGAAATATATACGAAAAAAAATTGACTCCCGCTTCCTTTCGAATGGCTGCCGTACTAATAAAATTTATACAGGTCTTGCCCTTAGTGCACTCTATTATTTGGGATCAATCGGGCTCAAATTGCGTCTGAAATTTAATCACGAAATAAGGAGGACAGATAGACGGATGTACATCTTTGGTTTAAAATAAAAAAAGCAAATCTGGTTATGGCTTTTTTTTTTACAGGTAAGATGACAGAATTAAAAACAATTAGAGGTTTTGAAATGCAACGTTTCTTAGATAAAATGGGATGGAAACACACTAACACGACAGGATCGCATAAGTATTACAAAAAATATACGATGACAACATGCATAAACAAAGATAATAAGAAAATCGGCGTTGATCTAATGAATAGAATTTTAAAACAAATACGAATGTCTGAAACGCGCTTTCTGGAACTTTTTGATGATGAATCATTGTGGAATACCTGCCCTGAGGGCATTTTTTTTTTTTTTTTTTTTTTTTTTTTTTTTTTTTTTCATTATTATTCCTTTAACTGTTTATCGAGATCCTTTTGTCTTTTCTTCAATTAAACTGCATAACACAGCGGTCTGTTTTTCTGTTTTTTCTTCTTTCCTGGCATACGACAACCAACTCGTACAGTGAGGTTAAGATGACTGCATTTGTAAGTTCCCGCCATCCCCGCCAGAGGGGAAGAGTGTCGGTGCGGTCACCCATCCAGAAGCTGGCCCGCATCAATGCTGCTTAACTTCATTGATAGCCAAACCGCTACATGGACAAGTCACCACTCCGACCCCTCTAGGGCATGGGCGAGTGAGTATTAATTTTTGAAACGGTCATGAGCTATGAAAATTAATTTTTTTGCTTCTTCCAGACACACCCGAGAATTTCAAGATTCCTTAGAGCCCGAGCGGCATAGAGGCCGCCACTTCGTCCGATAGGATGTAGAATCTTAAGCCAGCTGCCGTTTGAAAAAAGACGTCTATTCAAAAGATCAAAGCCAAAAGTTTTTAACGAAAAACATACAACCAAGCACAATCTCCGGTTTAGTAAAACAGTATTCTACGGCACCCGATCATGCAGCTCACGATCACGTCAATATCTGAAGGCTGGAGAGGTTGTTATCAGTTGTTCTTCTACCATTAATACCTGCTGCTTTGGCATTTCCATGCCAGCCATTAGATACATTGTGTGCTGTCTTAATAGTGCACATAATAAGTCTTAAAATGCACACTCATTGGGATCTAGAAGCAATCATCGTTGATTATATTCGTCATATTTTATTTGGAGATTTGGCACGTAAAATAGGGATTGGCATGCTTTGTTTTTTCTGTTGGTCTGGTTATTTAGACCTGGTCTTTTTAATTATAGTTGATAACGGTTTTAGTGTGGCTAATGGATTGTTCCAATTTGGAAGGTGTAAAAAGTAAATTATTTTAAAAAAAACTGTTTAATAGATAAGTTTCAAAAATTTTTAAGTTTGTTTAGGCGTATAAAGTTTTCATTCAACTTGCAAAAAAATAATTTTGGACAGATATTCGTCTGATTTTTTCGGCTGAAAAAAAATACGGGATAGATTATTTGGGGTTTAAGATCGAAGAATTGATCCTGAAAATTACCAATAGATCCATTGTGATAATGAGGGTCAAATCGGGGAACGATGAATATTTTTGGTTAAACGCTGAGGCGTCCGTAGTTGAAGAAAATTAAGGATCTCCAGGTAGCGACTACATGAACGTCAAAGTTATAATCACCGAATCGGCTATGTCAAGGTTTAAATATCATTTTATTAAGAACAATGGTAATGGTTGTTTAATTCAATTTAATCTTGCTGTAGCGCTGCAAATATTCAAGCGTTTTTAGCGGCTAAAGTTTTCATTGTTTGACTGAGATTTGCAAGAAAATATAATATGATTTCGTATATTTATTTATTTATGATTTGCTTTTACTGTAAAAACGATACGCAAGAATAGGATTTTGCTTCGCACATAGCACTCAGTTCAAATGTCTTCACCATTCGTACCCATGAAGGACTCGAACCTTTGTCACCTCCTTTCGTCAAGGTTGTTCAACTAGCAAACTGAGCTGCAATCCTCTGGAAATTAAGTCACAAACCACTCTTTAAGACTTAAGATCTTATATAATTTACAAATAACAGCAATTCAGCTCATTGGTTCACGACCCGAACCAAACAGGAAGACGGTGGTTCAAATTCTTCACGAGTAATAAGAACTTCTTTTGTATAGTTCTCCGTATGATCTGCTTTCCTTAAGAATTCCCTTGACAGGGTTAAGGGCAATTTAAAAATAAAAAAAAAAAAAAATTAGAATTAGTACTTAGCAAAATTATTCAGTCATACACGTCTTTAAAAAAAATAAATCCGTTAAGGACTACTAAACTTTCTTTTTTACAAAAATTTAAAAATTATTTCATAAACTATTATAATCATAAACTAAATTCGCAATTTTAATAAGTAAAAAAAAAATTTTCACAAACTGCATCACTCACACATCTGTTTAGGGGTGGACACGGGACGGGACGGGACGGGATTTTCAGATTTCCCGTCCCGTCCCGCAAGAAAGCTTGTCCCGTCCCGGATCCCGTCCCGAAATTACTACAACGGTCCCGTCCCGAATCCCGTCCAGACCCGGGAAATCCCGTGTCGTCCCGTCCCGTCCCGGAAATCCCGAAAATTTTAATGCTTTTATTTGTTATAATGGGACGTCTATTTTTTTCTTTTTACGTTATTTACTGTGACCAAGGAAAAGTAGCATTTAAATGAAAATAATCAATTTTTTTTAAATAAGTGCAATCATTTGAATTTTGACACATTTTTTTTTGGGGGGGGGGGGGGGGAGAAAAAAAAAAAAACCTGACCAGAATAAAAGTTGAACACACGATAGACATATTTACAACCATCTTCCGTTTGTACGGCAACGCTCAAGCGTCATCTCTGGGGGGTCAAAAATTATTTTTTTCCTTCATTAAAAGTCGCTCTGTCATATCCCCCCCGTGAAATGTTCTGGGGGATAAAAAAAAATCGTTCGGTCATATTTCCCCCACGAAAATTTTTGGGGGGTGAGAAAAATATCTTAGCTCAGAAGTCACTGGAAAATTGAAAATCTTTTTCTTCGCCCCCCCCCCCCCTCCCTGAATAACTTGGGGCAAATTTTTTTTTCTTTTTAATACGGAAAGATAAAACAGCAATAAGTTCACAGAGTCATATTCAGGTCGTTCGACGTATTCGTACTTTTCAATGCAGGAAACCGCATGCAATGCCTTATATCTATACGCGATTAGAGCCCTATATATATAGCCCTATATATAGGGCTCTAGGCGCGATCAACTTTTTGTCGCCACTTTGTGAATAGGACTTTTTCGTTAAAGCGCTCTATTAAGGCAAAGTTAAGCTAACCTTTAAGTTATGTTCATATTAATGTAAGTTTACAAAATGCCATTTTTCCAGTAATATCAGGCACTGTGCAACCACGGTTTTAATTTGAACTAAATGATAAAAAAGTATAATTCCTCGATTATAATTTGTTCTTAATCTTGTCAACCTTTTGCATTTAGGGAACACAAAAGGTTAACTTACCTTAAAATGAACTTATCTTAACTTAATGGTTAACTTAACTTTGCCTCAATTGTAGAGGGCTTTGGCGAAAAAGTCCTACTTACAAAGTGGCGACAAAAAGTTGATCGCGCCGACATAGATATAACGCATTGCATGCTGTTTCCGGCATTGAAAAGTAAGAGTACGCGGAACGACCTGAATATGACTCTGCGAGCTTATTGCTGTTTTATCTTTCCGTATTAAAAAGAAAAAAAATTTGTTCCAAGTTATTCAGGGGGGGGGGGGGGGCGAAGAAAAAGATTCTCATTCTTCCAGTGACTTCTGAGGTAAAATATTTTTCTCACCCCCCAAAAACTTTCGTGGGGGAAATATGACCGAACGATTTTTTTTATCCCCCAGAACATTTCACGGGGGGGATATGACAGAACGACTTTTAATGAAGAAAAAAAATAATTTTTGACCCCCCAGAGATGACGCTTGAGCGTTGCCGTACGTTTGCGATTCTCAGAATTACAAAAAAAGTAAAAGAAAAAGAAAAAAAAAAAAGAGAAGAAAAAGTGGGTTGCAAAGTATTTTTACAAATGAAATGGTATCCTTTAAAAAATATAGGAAATAGATATTATCCCAAGGGTTAGGCAAAGGAGTTGTTTTCCAAACGGGGTGGGCGCTTTTTGCCACACGAGAGGCGAGCGAAGCGAGCCTCGAGTGTGGCTAACGCCCACCCCGTTTGGAAAACAACTCCGTTTGCCTAACCCTTAGGGGTAGCTATTTTTCCCAACGAGTGATGAAAACCACGGGATTTTTTGAAAAATTTAGGATGGGAAACGGCAGAAAACCTTTGAAAAATGTGTAAAAAAAAAAAGTTCTTGGTGTCGTTTTAATGCGGGTGAGGCTTAAATGAATTGATATAAAGTTGGAGTGAAGATTTCCCCCTCCACAAGTGCGGAGTTGACAGAAAAAAAGTCATGTGTACGTTGTTAAAGAATGAAAAGTTTTGGATAATATTAAAGATAAAAATTTATATTGTTCTTTTTTAATCTTTTTCCGATTTAATTAACTAATTTGGAGTTTTAAGTTATTTAACGTTCCTTTTTTTTTCATCAATATTGCACATAGTGAACATAATCTTAAAAAAAACAAAAACAACTCCTCGCACGCATAGTCGTTTTCGCATCAAATCTCGTGTTTCGCTTATGGAACACATTGAAGTTACGATTTGTTTTGCAGATCGTAGTAGCAGATTTCTTTTTTTTTTTTTTCACAGAAACTTTCGTTAGAATTCGTGTTTCGCCTATGTCAACCTTATAGGCAAAGAACATCTTTATCTCAAACTGAACAGCCGTTTAAATATACTCATAATATCTCAACGGGACGAAATTTTACGTGGGGAAAAGACGTACTTTGACCGCAAAAGTTAGTCAGTTAAAATCCTATTTTTCATCATGAGTTGGGAAAAAGTCTTTACTTTTGCTACAAATAAAAAAGGTTAATATATACAGGTTCAAGAGGGGAAAAATCGTCAAGGTCGATCCCTAAAATTACATAAAAACCCATCCAGTAAAGTATTTTAAAACGAACCACATGTACCTGCAGAACAAAAGGAATTTTTTCTTCACTACTTTCAAAAAAAAAAAAAAAAAAAGTAACTACACCAGACCAAAAACTCGTATCGAAAAAGGAAAAAAAAAAAATTCGGGATTTCGGGACGGGATTCGGGATTCTATGTATCCCGACCCGTCCCGTCCCGAAAAATGTCTGTCCCGTCTCGAATCCCGTCCCGTTGTTAAACCGTCAGTCCCGTCCCGAAAACGGGACGGGATCCGGGACGGGACGGGAAAATCCCGTTCCCGTGTCCACCCCTACATCTGTTTGTCCAACAAGGCGAGTTCTTGATTTCTGTGCTGAGTCGTATTGAGATGAATCCGCAAGGCAGCGATCGTAGACAGAGACACGTTGCAAATCTCGCATTCGATTGCGGTGTATTTTTCGACGCTGGAAAATAAAAAAATTATAAATAGATAAAATAAAAAATAGAAATTTCCGATGCCAAATTATTTCGTCAGCGGAGCTGTATGTCCTTCGAGGCAGCCAATCAAAATTCATGGTTCTAGAAAATTAGAAAATTGTTTGCTTTGATTGGCGACCGTTAGGGGCAGTTGAAGTATTACATAAGTAGAAAAATGATGCTTTTAGACCCCTCCCCCTTTTAAGATTTAGTAATAATTGCCTAAACCCTCCTAATTATTATATAAGATTTTCGTCGACCCCATTCCTCTTATTAAAATTCTATACTTAATTTTAAATGAACAAAAAATTTTTTGAGGAAAACCTACACGCTAAAAATTTTTTTCCATATTTGAATAAACCTTTAGTGACAAATGAATCATCTTTCATAAATTTTTTTTCTATCTGGATTGTAGACAAAACAAGGTGCATCAAATACATTTATGACATTAAAAATTGTTTCAGTACTAGGTTGTTTCTTTGTGCACTCCTAACAAAAAAAAAAAAAAAAAAATGATGTAAATTAAGTGTGACAAAAAAAAAAAAAAATCACTCACCTCTAAGCATAATTCAATATGCTCTTTGTCTACAACTATTGTTTTCAAATTAAGCTTTTGCAAGTGATCTGTAATTTTATCCATCCATTTTTGCCTGTCTCTACTATTGATAGGCAAAAATTGGGAGGCCAAATAACTGGCAGCATCCCTAAAAAAAAACAGGTTAAGTTTCCCTAAATAGTAATTAAACTAATGTCTCTTTTTGAAAATGGGTACTCACGCTCTAACATTATATCCATTTAATGTAAAAGTTTGTAAAATCCACTTCCTTAAGTTTGTAGCTTCCATTTTAAAATATAAAACAAAGAATTAAAAAGAAAACTCCTCCATTATTGCCCTATGCATGAAAACTGCCATCATGATAATTCTGATCAATGATTTCCCACAAGGATTCTGCAGATAACCTTCCTTATCCTTCAGAAAAGTAAATCCTAACTTATTAGGGTGTACAGAAAAAAAAAAGTGTTCGAAATTATGTTGGCATCCAAAAAAATAGTTTCATTAGGCATAAGAATATAAAAAAATCTATAGCTTCTAGCTAAATATTTTTCAACTTGTACATATTTTCTTCAGTATAAAGTACAAACAGTATATACCGTCCATAAACAGTTCTCCATAAACAGTCTTTTACTTACATGCAAATTAAAAGAATTAACCACCATTTTCAGGCTCAATAGATTCCAGTTTCCAAGTTTAAATGATCAAAACCCTGACATTAAACCAAAAAACAAGGGAGGAAAGGAATCTAAAAGACGCAGGAGTACAAGATGATGATGATGAGCATAGCCGATGAAGACTTCAAAATTTTTCAGTCATAAATTGATTACATCCTTCAAAACTCTAATATATGAGGACACCAAACATTTCTTCATAACATGTATTTGGACGATTCCTGGTCAAAACTTTTGCTTCTTGCAGCTGAAAACCATTAAAATAAATTGACATGAGCAAACTCCAACTAGATCATTTTATAATCGGGAATAACCATTTTATAAATTATTACAGAATTCATTTTTTAACATCTAAAAATACAGCCAACAATCTTGATGCAAGATATTTTATAAGCCTAAAAAATTTACCTTTTGAATATGTATTTCCATTCTTTCCCTGAATTAATTTCTTGGAAAAGCCAGGCTGTCTATTATTGCACCATTTATATGTCATTTCCCAGTTTACTAAGGATAAGGCTCGTAGTCCAATTAACAGATCTTAGCAACGCACCAAAGTTGTAGAAAATCGACAAATCAGCAAAGAACTAAAAGCAAAAAACACTTCATATCCATGGTTTTTGCATGACAATAATAGATATTTGGAATCTATAAAAGATCAAAAATATATTTATTAGTAATAGACATAACTGAATAATGAAACATCAAAAACCATCACATTTAAATTCCAAGCTTGCTCATATGGAAGTTAATAGTTGAATGAAATTGCAAATTCTTCAATTTCATATTTTTTTTAAAAGATTACAAAAGCTCAGAAAGCAAAAGACGAGATAAGTTTGCCATTATAATTTTTTCTTTTTCACCCTGGACAGAAGGTAGAGAAAACTGTGGAACTTACTTATCTCACTCTTTATTTCGAGTCGTCAGAAAGAGAGCTCTTAAAAATTTTGTTCATCTTACGTACCTATAATCCCTGTAAATATTAACAAATCCGAACCTCATTAACAATACTTCATAATTTGTTTGCAATGAATCTACATTTTCATATCGGCCTTCCATATTCCTCTTCGAACAAATAATTGACCTAAAACTCGCCATCTTGACTCACAAACTGCTTCAACGGATGATATTCAATTGCAAATGATTATGGAAGTGCAATTAAACGTTATATCATAACGCAATAAACGTTACATATATCTTAATTAATCTAATTAATCAATGATTAGAAGGTATAATTTTACACCCAAATAAACGTGTCTTACTTGCACAAACTATAATATGGCCGTTGACAAGTACAAGAGTTACCAACTTTTCGACGTGAACATGGCTTCGTTCGTCTTGTTGCTTTCCCGCGAATTTTAGAAAAAACATCGAGTCTTTTGGAGGAAAGAAACTAATTCGAATATCAGATTGAAATCAAATTAAAGATTTTTTACTACTTGTAGTAAAAGAAAAAAGAAAAAAGAAAGCAAAGGAAGATTTTTACTCTTTTAGTAAAAATCAAAACCTTCATAAAGATATAAAAAAATAGATCTTCTTCCTATTAATATATATTTATGGCTACCATTTTTTGTGTCATTTATTTATTTATTTCTTATTTTTTTACAATTTTTATTAATCAAAGATCAAATTTTAAAAATCTCTTGCTGTCAAAAGTCTAGTTTTTCCATGAGCTTGTCAGTCAAGAGTTGTTCCCACCGTTCATGTGCCTTACAAAAGATATAGCTCCAGTACAATATACTGGAACATAA
This sequence comes from Liposcelis bostrychophila, assembly GCA_037577465.1. Classification (NCBI taxonomy): domain Eukaryota; kingdom Metazoa; phylum Arthropoda; class Insecta; order Psocodea; family Liposcelididae; genus Liposcelis; species Liposcelis bostrychophila. Next base: position 14,506,158 of record CM075210.1, read on the forward strand.
TCGATTTTTCTCCTTTTGTAATATTGTAAATAGCCTAAATTTAATGCTATATGAATATTTCTTGTGGCCAAATGCCATGCTTATTGGTGGGATTAATGTTAATAATTTTTTTCCCCTTTGAAGGGAATGCTTCAATATTCCCTTTAGTGAAGATTTGATAAAATGAACAAACGTAACTTACATTTGATCAGGAACTTCTTTCATGGCGATGGCATCAAGAAGATTTTCGATAGTGTGAAACACGTTTTTTCTTGTCTGGGTGGTTCTAAAAAAAAAGTACCTTTCGAGTCACAGATAAATTATCCACATTATGTTACAAAACTGAAAATGTTATTGATTATTTTTTTTATTAAATCAAAGTTTGACTTCCTACAAAACGGTATCCCTTCGCAAAAATTAAAAAAAACCATTTTATGTCGTTTTATCCTGAAAAATTGTACCGAGTATCTGTCTAAATCACGGCTCCGTCACGGTCAGAACTTCATTTTTTTTTTACCGCCACGGGGTTTCTTGATATTTAATGAAATTTTAAAAAATTTAAAAACGAAACACCAAAACACAGTTAAAGGAGGATTTCATATAAATTTTTTTTAAATGTTTAAATTTGCGTTATCATTGGATATTACGCTATTGAACTTTGTCACAGCATTTCTCCGCCACGAATTTCTCCGCCACTAAAATGGCGGATAAATGCATTTGTTCGATGTTTGTTTTGTAAACAAACATTCCGCCACGGACTTTCTGATGGTACGTTTTTTTTAGAATCACCCGTCTTTTCTGTAACAGCGACCGATTCATTGGTAGTAGGTGCAATGATATTTCCCAATGCTATAGGGGTCGGAGTGGTGACTTGTCCATGTAGCGGTTTGGCAGATCAATGAAGTTAAGCAGCATTGATGCGGGCCAGCTTCTGGATGGGTGACCGCACCGACACTCTTCCCCTCTGGCGGAGATGGCGGGAACTTACAAATGCAGTCATCTTAACCTCACTGTACGAGTTAGTTGTCGCAACCTGCGCAAGCAGTTAATAGAAAACAAATAGACCTGCGCAAGCAGTTAGTAGAATACAGAAAAAAAGACCTGCGTAAGCAGTTAATCGAATATAATAAAAAAAAAAAAAGCTATTACTAAAGGCGCCATTTGTGTACGAAATTTAAAAAAATTGTAGTTGATTATAAAACAAAGAATATATAATTAACTTACGGCTTGGTAGACTGCCACACTGCAGAAATTTCATGGATGTATTCTAAGTTTTGGAAAGTTTTTCTAAATAAACGTTCCATCTATTCGAAGATAAAAATTTTCGTCCAATAAAAATGATTACTTACCTAATTGCATTGAATCATCATTTCTTGCATAGTAGAGATAGCTCACTGAAGGGAAGGGTCGTACATAAATTACGTAAGCACATTTAGGGGGGGAGGGGGTCCAAATTTGACATTTTACTCATAAGCTAAGCATAGGCGAAATAGGATAAAACGTGCAAAAAGGGCCTAACCCATGCTTACGTAATTTATGCACGACCCCGAAGATGTGGTTACCATTTCTAAAGACTACTCCTGTCAATTTGCCGTCTTCCCCGTGAAAGAAATCCTTAGCATTTGGGAAAAACGTTTTCAACAATTCATCGCTGAGTATGGCATTTTCGGTCCTATTGACAGCAAAACGGACTGGGGGATGTGTTGTTTTCTTTTATATATATATAACTCATTTTACGTTAAAACTGCTTTTCCAACTATGAATCACTATCAACGACAAAAAAAAGTAAAAATGAAAAAAGTAAAAAAAAGTAAAATTGAAAAAAAGTAAAATTTTATATCAATTTGTTCAGAATTAATCAGCGGTTCTAATTATCGCAATTGCAATTAATTAAATCGATCAGGGAAAAAAAAAAGTCATTTTGTAAATGAATAAAAAGCAATTAAAATGGTAAATTTCTGCGTACTTTTGTTATGGTACAAGCAATAAAAACGCGTCCAAAACGCTGTGTGTAGTGTGAACACCACACGCACACGCTAAAGCAATAAAAACGCGCGTGTCATACGCTTCGTCTCAACGAGGTCTTAAGCTTTTGATATATCTAAATTTTTAAATTTTCTAACAAACCTAATTAACTACTTTAAGGTAGAAGGGGAGGGGATGTAATTCTCTCAGTCGGAGGATTTTTAGTATAGGGATTAAAGACGTAACAGGGGAATGTTAGGTAAAATAATACATTAGAGGCACTCAAAGAGTGGACTCCAATTCTAAATTTTTTTTTAAATCTCCACCGATTATGTACCGGTAACCGAATTATTTGACCTGGCTTCAATTTTCCATTTTTGACCTGTGACCGGAGAATACTTTATTAGGAAGCGAAAAATTCAGGAAACTTGCGTACATAAAAAGTAGGCAAATGGTAATTTTATAACATATTTATTTCCATTCTAAATAGAACATTTTCTAAATTAACGTTTTCATGTATACTACAAGTAGTTCATAAAATAACAATGAATTTTTTTTGTTTCTTTTTCTTTTATTTTTGAATTATGTTCACTGTTTTCAAATTTATTATTTTTTTTTGAATCTATACCTAAAGTTCTAGTATATATATAAATAATTATGTACTAAGAGCTGGCAGAAATCAGTTAAGAGCCCCTGAGGGGAAACAAAATTGAAATCAGCTCAAGTGTATTTCAACATTGACAAGTAAAAATATGTTATGTTTTTTTTTTTCGTTTGTTTTTGCTTTTAATTTTTTTTAAATCTTTGTACAGGGCGATTTACAAAACATTGACAGTAATGAAATATTAATCAGCTATCTATTTACAATTTTTTTTTTTTAATTTTTAGTTTCTTACAAAACATTTAAACATAAAAAGTTAGCAATTTTTTTTTCTTAGCTCAAGAAAAGAAAGACCCTAAATTTTTCCTCCGAAAAAGAATGCGATTCATGAGTTATAAAAAAAATTAAAACCATTATGCCGTGATTATTTTAAAGACGACGTCATTGCTTAAAAAGTATAAATTTCTCTTAATGTGAATTTTTTACGAAAAATTACTCCGCCAGGGGGACTACAAGTCATTAGCGGTAATCAATCAAAATTTATTATTTCAAAAATTTGTTACGTTTGGTCATCGGGCTAGCAGCTCACCTGGCGGAATTATTTCGAAAATTCCATTCCATTCAAAATGGATTCTTCACTATGAAATTAGGACTCTTAAATTTATATCCTATTTGGGTCGGAAAATTTGATTATTTGATTTTTAATATAAAATCTTATATTTCGACTTTATCTAATGATTCTTTATAAAGATATACACTTCGCATAGCGAGTGGCTTTCAATTATTTTTAACGTAAAACATGTTGCTTTTTACAGTTCAAAAAAAAAAAAATTGTTTCAAAATTAATAAACATGAATCGCAGAATAGAAACAAATCGTGTTTAGGCATCAACATATTTATACAATACATACAACGTAAGTTTTTTTTTTCATTTCATTTTCATTCTTAAATCGAATAATAAATAAAAATGTTATGCTATTCAACACAAGGAAACATTATACACTTCCACTTTTTTTTTATTGAACCGTTTTAAAACGACCACTTAAAATAGAATATCCTAAAAACCCTACAACCTATATATCTAATATTTTCTTGTAACTAAAATTCCTTACGATTACGATGAAAAATGATGAACGATTTTCAGGATATCCTTTTTCTTTTTCAGTTTCCGGCGATTTAATTTTTATCATTTTTTTTCCAAAAAAAAAAAATCGCTTTATCCTGATTTTATTCTTCATTTTTTTTAAACAATAATCCATACTTGTTTTTTTTTTTCTTTAAATAAAGTAATATTAAAAAAAATCCTTCAATTGATTATTTATTAAAAATGATGAAAAATTAATGAATTAATTTAGGAATAAATATTTAATAAAGTTTTGTGTTAATATTTTTTTTAGATTCATCAGTAATGCCCGTTAATAAAATTAATACAAATTATATTTATAAATGACTGGCGATTAAAAATTTCATTAATAAGAAATACCCTGGAATGTATTTTAAAAAATACAAAAAAAAAAGTTTGATAGATTATTATTTTATATATATAAAAAAGTGGATAGAAAAGCAAATGGTTTTTTTTTTTTTTTAATTTCTGCGTTAAAACAAAAAAAATCTATAAATTGCTGACCGCCAGTTCGAAAAAAGGTTTTTCGCATACAATTCATTAGTAAAATTAATAGAATTAAAAATACGATTGTTTATCGGCGTTTCGATATTTCATATTTCGTGTGCATAATTTTTTTTTTTATTTACCCATTTAAACATATTTTGTCGTTTACTAAACGTCTTAAATCTCTTTTTTCGTATTTTTGTTGTAGATGATTTATGTTCTATTCATTCTACTATTTCCTACTTTCACAGCCATAATATTCTTTACAAGCCCGCGCATAAAAAATAATTAAACCGAATAAAAAAAGCATAAGTGCTTAGATATAAATAAAAAAAAGTTACTTTTTTGGTGTATGTGTTTTGATAAAGAGAATGCCTCGGTTAAGGAACCTTGAAAACTTAAAAAAGCAAAAATTTAATAATTAAAAATTCCCACAAGTGTATTTACGTATTTGGTGAACTATCCCAACTTCAGTTTCAGCAAAAAAAAAAAAAAAAAAAAAAAAATCACCCGCAATGAACCAAAGTAAAAGAACAGTAATCAACAGAAATGTTAAGCCATTCTTGTCTCCCTTCAGGGTTTTTGTTCTTACTGGTTTTTTAACTGAATCGAATAGTTGATATATTAGCGAAAAAGATCCAAGGTCCTCCATGTTATAGGTGGCAATTTGAAGCTCCTCCCCCCCCCCCCTCCCCTTTAGAAAACTTTGAAGCTACACTGTCTATGGGCCCGTATATTTAATCGCCGTGTATATATATGCCAACAATTGACCACGTCATTTTAACATCACTTACGTTTAAAAACTTTCTCCCATAAAATAAAAGCAAGAATGTGTGCCGCGTTGTTATTTTTTTTATTTTTTATATCGACGTATAATTTAATTTTTAAATTTAATATTGAAAACTATTAAATAAGCTCATTTTTTGGAGGGAGAAGAACCCGATTTTTAAGAAAACCCGAAAATTAGTCAAATCACATATAAATCATGCATTACGCCGTGATTATTATTTGACAATGGTTATAAAATATCGAGAAAAAAATTACACCTCGAGTGGGACTCGAACCCACGAAGGCCATGGACACGCCTTAAAATCCTATCGCCTTGAAGTCCGGACAGAGAATAAAATTATATATCGGAAACGGAGTATAAAATTTCTCTCCAAAAAGTATACTTCGACTTAACATTACACTTTTTTAAATAAAAGTCAAATCGAGAAGATTTCATTCGCTTGGGTGTAAGCCTCGGTAGCTCGGTCGGTCCCAGAGCCCTGTCCTCGTACAGAGCTTTAAGGCGTTAAATGGCTTTCGTGGGTTCGAGTCCCACTCGAGGTGTGATTTTTTCTCGATATTTAATAAATATCGTGTAATATAATAATCACGGCGTAATGCATGATTTATCTCCGATGTGGCTAAACTTCTGGTTTTCTTAAAAATCCGGTTCTTTTCCCTCCAAAAAAAATGAACTTATTTAATGGTATTCAATATTCAATTTAAAAATTAAATAATTAAGACCATTGCCCCCCACCCTCTCTAATCATCCTTAATTTATTCGTAAATTATTTTCCACGCGCTGAATTCACCTTCGTTATTAAAAATAAAATAAAGTCATCGATTTAAGACGATATATCGGAAGAACTCAACATTATTTAAAAAAAAAAAAAATTCAATAAGCAGTATAAAACAAAAAACTTAAAAAAAAAATACAATTAAACGGAGAGTATTAAAAATTTTACAAGTGCAAGTATCTCCTGAGCTTAAGAAGAATATAACGATAAATAATATCGTTTTAAATAAATAATTCGATCATTGCACTTATGAGGAAACAAAGAAAATTAACAACGCGATTCTTCAAAAAAAAAAAAAGGAAAGAAACCGAAACCGAACTCGAGCGTACTTTTTGCTTCTTTTGTAGAAATAAAAATCGAACAATTAATTATTTCACAAAATGGACATTTGTTTTCGCGCTCAATTTTATCGTCGATTTCATAAATAGCAGTATAACTGCGGTGGTTTTGGTCCCGAAGTTAATTTTGGCGACCAAGCAGGTGACAGCTAACTGTTGGTAGATGCAGCAATTGACACGACAGAAGATGTCATAATATTAGACGTTGTCGAACCTAAAAATAAAAATTTAAAAAAAATATGAGGATTAAAAAAAAATAAAAAATAAATAATAAATTGGAAGCCACAAGACGCAATGTGAATGGTGGATATTTTCAAGACAAAATGATTCAGTAATCAAACTTCCGGAAAAGCAAATAAATAAAAATAAAAATAAAATAAACGAGAAAACAAAAAAATAAATATAATTCAGGAAAAATATAAATATACGAACCAAAATTCTTTAATCAGGAACTATTTACCTGGTGTGGTGGCCGCAGATTCGCTACCAGATGGAAGGGGACTAGGAAGAGCGCTTGACGGAGTTAAATTACTCTGCGCCATGACTTTTTGCCTAACTTCCCTAATTTTTAATTGCAAGCTTGACTTTGTTGGGAAAATATCGGCGTGCATTGACTGGAAAGCAGAAGTGGATTGAGTGGAAGGGAAATATCCCTGTTCCTGAAAAAGTTGCATCACTAATTGCCTCCTTTGCTCGAGAATTCGGCGATGACCCTTCTCTCCTTCCCGCCCCGTCCCTGGGGTTTTCGGAGTTCTCGGCGAAGTCCCTTCACCTTCGGCGCCTTCACCGCGAAATGCTTCTAAATTAAAATCAGGCGGGAAAAACGTATTCCCTACTAATTTAGTAGATTTCGGAGTGGGATTTTCGCAGTCGATATCTTCTTCGTTACCTGAAACAATCAAACATCAGCAATAACATTTTTTTATAAAAAACATAAAATTGGGAAAGCCAGCCCCATAGCCCAGCCGAATTGCTAAAAGGCATAGAAAATTATTTAAGGGGGCTCCAACGAGCACTTACGTCACGGAAACCATAGGGACCAATTAAAATTAGAAAAGGGACAATTAAAATATATCCGTCGCATTCCCAGGCAATGCTTTGTTTACTCTCAACTCCCAAAAGCAGACGATATTCACAATCAGAGCAGTTGTGCTCTTTCCCTTCCTGATTTTGTAAAAAAAAATTCCTCCACTTACTTGATAATCTATGTTGAGGTTTTTTCCTATAATTTTGAGTGTAAACCCTTGGGCTCGACGCGACGGATATGGCGCTAGGACTCTGACACTCCTCAGGTTTAAATTCAGGAAGGGACGAAAATTTCTTCTCGAAATTTACGGTCTCGAGAACTCTGTCCATTCCGTCCTCCACGTTCTTCTTGAAAAAACTTCGCTTGGCAGTCGCCGAGCCGGGAGTTTCTGGATGTCCTTCAGATTCGTCTTTTTCCTCGTTTGGAATTTGTTCAGGTTGCGAATCATTTGATTCTGAATTCATCTGACTCATATTTACACCTGTCAAAGCTGGAAAAATACAAATTAAAGTATTTTTTTATATAAAGGTAAAATTCGAAGTAAAAATAATATAATAATAATAATTTACCTTGTGACTGTCGCCTTTGAAGGGGAGCCCTTCCTAACTGAGCTGGAGTTGGAGCAAGAACAAACGCCGGATTTTCGCTATCATTTTCAGACGCATTGTTTTCGCTAGGATTAGATTCTACTGCGTTGTATTCGGACTGGTTTCGACTCTGATCGGATGCAGCCTAAAAAATATAAAATCGTTTGAAATTACACGTTTTTGCAATACAGAATAAAACAAAGGACTCGAAAGTGGAGGGGGGTGTGCTACAGCTCAATTTTTAAAAAAGGTCCGCACCCAAATAATGTTTTCAGTCTGTTCGGGACAGGGGCTACGGCTACGGTTCCAGTTAAATTTAAATGGAATCGGATTCGGATTCGGATTCGGGATAGCAATCGATAACTTCAAAAACAATTAAAGTTAGAATCGGAATTCACATCAGCATCAAAATTAATTTCAATTTAAAATGAGCTTTTAGCAGGGGTCCGAAGCTTAAAAAATCAAATTTTTTTAAAATATCCAAAATCGGAATCGGCATCGGCACTGCGAAATTGTTAGTGCTGGTATCAGCATCGACATCGACATCGACCAGAGATATTTAGCCGGCCGAGGCAGGCATCGGCATCGGAATAGGACCTATGATTTTAAAAATCGTCTACAATAACTATATAATTTTTTTTTGGTTTGTTTTGTTTTTACTAAAATCGGAATTAGAGGCGGCATCGGATATAATCGATGCTTGGTGGCGTAGGCATCGGCATCGGGTGTCGGTGCCGGAATCGGAATCAGGAGTTTAATAAATAATATGGAATTGGCATCGGCATCGACCCGAGATTTCAGCGGCCGCGGTCGGCACCGGCATCTGCACCGGCACATCGGATTCGGACTTCTGGCTTTTAGTGTAAATGAAAGCTTTTTACAATTAATTCTGATTCCGAGTAAAAAAAAAAAAAAAAAAAAAAAAAAAAATCAGAATCGGAGCCGATTGAATTTTTTATCGTAATTAAAAAACGATTCTTTCTGACATGAATTGCAAAAACATTTCTTGTTTTGCGAATTATTTTTTCTGCCTATGCAAAAATATGTCTGCACCTCAAATTCAAAACCTCAAAATGAGTAAAACTCTAAAAAATCATAATAGCTGCTATTTACTTATTTTCCGCATGAAACGACAACTTTTACATTTGTTCTGGCTCTGAAGTACAGATTAGTGATTGCGACAACTTTCAAAATATAGATATTTTCGATCATTTCCTTTTCGATACATCCAATTATGGATAAATTGGCTAATAATGGGACTGTTTAAAAATTATCGAAACCGATAATTATGCTTCCTTCGAATAAATCAATATTTTAACGCCATCACTAGTACAGATTTTCGAAGGGCTTGCAGTTTGAACCAGCCTACAGCAAAGCCTGGTGTTTTCTGGCGAAGTCTCTCCCGACTTTAATATTGATTTAATTTCAAGATGTCCACAAACCGTTTATTACTCAAAGAAAAAAAAAGAATATGTATACAGTTTCGTCTAAAAGAAACCATAAGTGCGAGTCCTGACGAACCTTAATTTTTTTTTTTAAAGCTGATTTTACCTGTTGATCAATGACAAAAGTCAAATTCTTTTCCTTTTCCGCACTATTTTGTCGATGTTGATCTTCGGCTAAATGGTAATTATTACCATCGGAAGGAGGTGTTAATTGATTTGACGAAGTATATAAACTGGAAATAAAAAATAAAAAAAAATTTAAATACAGGTTTAAGTTTTAATTTATAAAAATACCGAAAATTGGCTTAAAAATCTCGGTCTTAAAAAAAAAAAATTGCACTTACTTGACTCTTGAAGTTGCAGGTGTGAAGGTAACAGTTTGAGTTGGAGCTTTACTAACTATGACGGTAGACGTTAACGGGGATTCTAAATTAGATTTTGTGCTTACAATCTGCAATCCTGTTTGTTGCATATTGACGTTACGATTATTCCCATCTAATGAAAAATTAAAAAAAAAAAAAAAATGTTTAATTATTGATTTGTTGTCTTCCTCGAAACCGCCGTCAGTAAAATCGAGAATACAAACCAGAAATTGGAATGTGAAAACCGGCAGGTTGTATATACACATTTTGAAGTCGCCCACCGCTTTGTAAGGGCACGATATATTGCACGGTTTCATTAGCACTTGTTGTTGGTTGTTTAGGATCAGAGCCGGTCCTCAAAGGTTTCGGATCCACTTCTAAATTAAGTCGACCGTCCGCTGTAGTTTTCAAAAGTAAATTAGTTATCATTTGCCCTAAAATAAAAAAATTTAAGCAAATTTCTCGATTAATATTACGATCATTTTAACTGAAATGCTTTGTGAAGCTGAGAATTCCAATTAATCGCCAAAATTTAGTTACAGAAAGGCAAAATAATTGAACCTGGAAGAAGATCAGTGACAAAAAAAGAGCTTTTTCTTCAGTGGATTCCCAGCTTCTTGAAAATTTTACGACAATGATGCTTTGATTCATAAAAATTTACGAACCTCCAGGCTCGGAAACGCTGTTCACAGAAGGGTTAAGGAAAGCCAAAGTTAAAGGCTGACCAGAAGTCTTTTGAAATTTAACGTTTTGTTGCTGATGTTGAAGGATCGTCAGCATGGCCGATTTGGGTTGTTGTTCTTGACTGGAGTTATTTTTCACTTGTTGCTGGAAGAAAAAAAAAAAAAAGGATGTTAATACGGACCCAAATTATTTATTTTGAACACTCAGGCACAGTTTTATAACTTATCATTTTATATCTATTTTTGCACCTCATAGCCAAAACGTCGAATTTGAAAGTTGCCACGTGATCGTTTCTTAGGCGAAGTGAATAAAGAGCGGTCACTTTGATTTTTTTCAAATTCAACACGTCAGCTCTGAGTTACAAATTTAAAAATGGAATAACCGTCGATAAAATTTTATAAGGTAAAGTTTTTTTTTCTTTCATTTTTTCCAGTTTAAAAATTTTTAAAAGACGTGCGCGATTTATATGAATAATTATACTAACCCAATTTCTTCCGTTTTCATTAGTACTATGAGTTGAAGTCACAACATTAATTATACCATAAGTTGATTTTCCATCAGATAAGCAAGTCAAGGGTTCCGTTTTGACATTAGTGGAGGCCCAAGAACTAGGGGTTTGCTCATTTGTACTTTTCAAAACCTAAAAAAAAAAAATTTAATTAAAAGAAGTGACTTGCTTGTCATTTTTAAAAGTCTCAGTTATAAATTTACGTACTTGAGGAGACAAAGGCACCGTCTTTAAATAACCAGGACTCGTAATAGGTTCCGATTTGACTACTTTCGGAGACATGGGCATTGTTTTAAAGGCTCCCCCAGTCGGCTGAAATCCGGAAATCCCGGTTGGATTCACCGGAGAATGGTAAGGATATGACAAAACTGTCACCGGTTTATCACCCGGGCTGTGATGATATTTACTCGTCTGTTCCATGCCGGCTGACGGTAACCTATTAAAAACAACAACAAAAATGAATTTTTATTAAATCCTTTTATTTTTATTATTTTTTCTTTAATGATTACCTCGCTTTAATTGGTTTCGGCCGACAAGTCACTTCGCCCGAATTCGGTTTGATCTGGGAAACGGGACTAAATCTTTGTTGCGTAAAAACTTTATTTTCTAAAACGGCTTCCAGATCACTTTGTGATTCCGAATCGGAATCCGTTACTTTTTCCTTACATTTGAGATCAATTTCAGGAGGGGGCTCTTCGCAGACGACCATATTTTTATTGCCCAGATGATCGTCATCTGAATAGCCTTCTTCTCGTCTTTCAGACCTATCGTCCTCGTGTTCTACCTTGACTTCGCTCATAGCAGAAGACTCAGGAATCTAGAAAAAATTATAATAATTTTTTTTAAATAAGAAAAAAAAAAAAAAAAAAGAATTGAGGGGGAATTTTCTTTCTTTGGAAAAAAATTTGATACTTACTTCTTCTTTATGAGCTGCATACCCGTTTGAATGTGACTGCTCCATAGGAGCTTCGTCGATAACTAGATCCGTCCCCTCATCACTCGATCCTAGTTTCCCCCTTCCTTCCTTAACCGAACTTGTGGAAGATTTCCTTCGATCCTTGCTGCACCATTTCCATTCTGGATGAGCCTTAAAATGAGCTTCTTTAACCTCCGAAGCAAGCTCGTGGTATTTCTGCTTCTCGTCCGACTTTAAGGCATACCACCATTCTCCTAAAATCTTGGAAACCGTTCTGTTATCCTGATTAGGATGCCTCTGATGCACCAAAGCCCTATGTCTTTTACTAAAAATCATGAAAGCGTTCATCGGCCTTCGGATCCTATCCCTCCCGGATCCCTTCTGCGAAGTCGGAACGTCTTTCCCGTGAAGGGAACTAAGAGACTGGCTCCTTCGCTTCCCGTTGACGGCGGCGGGTTCGAAATTTCCTTCCGTCGGTTCCGCTTCGAAGACGTCGTCGTCCTCCTCCGCTGTCAACATTTCCGTGTCGACTCCGTCGAAATCTTCGCTTGGTTTTATGTCAGGAGGGGCGGATAATGGTGGGCTTAGTGTAGACGGTGGCGGAGAAACAGCGGCGGGTAAAAGAGGAAGCAAAGTTTGCCAAGGATAAACCGAAAGTTGCTGGGAAGCGTTGATGGTGAGAACTCCTCCGTTTTTCATTTCTTTTTGGTCGTTTTGCTTTTGGGAGATGGGTAACACTGGAAGTAGCTGAGTTGGATGAACTATGACGGGCTGAATCAAATTCCCCGTTTGAAGGACTGTAGTGGCGTTTGAAGTCGGTTGGATCGGCTTCGAATTATTGTTTTGTTTCATGGGTTCCTGCCGCTGGATTTCGGCTTGCATGGGTGCGGCATGAACTATTGTTTTATTTCCCTAAAATTAAAAAAAATTAATTAACGATTAAGATAATGGTCAGTATGCAACGTGTCAGTAAAAAATTGAATGTCAGTATTTTTAGTTTACCTTAACCCGACATCAAATTATTTTTTTTTTTTTTTTTAATTCTAACCAATACTGACCAAATTTAAAATCCAAAAAATTGCAATGATTAAACTCAAACTCTTAAAACATGTTTTGTAAACAGAGAAAAAGATAATACTAACTGCTTGCGATGCAGGAACTTTATCCACAACGACAGAAGGCGTCGTCGAATTCGTAGTACTAGGCACACGATGATTGACCATAATCGTCGGAAATTTGTTATCCTCTTTTTTAATGACCAATAATTTTTTCTCCGGGTGAAACCCCGATTGCTGAGGAACAAGGTAAAGGGTGCCTCGCTCATTTTTCGGAACCATTAAAGCTAAATTGGTTTGCAATTGATTTTTCACGACTTTCTGAGAATGGTCCACAGCTTGCTCCTGAACCACTGGCCTTGCTTCCATAGCTGCATTATTAACGCTACCCCCGTTGCCTAAGTTATTATTTCCGTTGGAACCGGTCAAAGCTTTTGAAGAATAATGCTCTGTTGTTGGTGGCTGGTATTCGACATAACACTCGTCCTTGGGATTTGGTTTTGCGGAGAAGTAACACCCGGGCTATCGACCCGCCAAGTTACACGTTGCTGAGGGGTTGTATTTACCGTTGTCGTCCGAGATGGGCTCGGCGAAATTCTGATTACGCTCGTTGCCATTCCCGTTGGTTGAGGATTCGGTGAGGGTTGACTGATTACCACTTGCCCAGGTCTCACTAATTCCGGTCTGTAAAAAATTAAAACAAAAATATTCATTATAATTTTCTGATAAAATAATGTTTTTTAACATATTATACTCTTATTTTTTTATATCTGTTACAATCTTTAAAACATAAAAATTTAATAAAAATCTTCCAAAAATACCTGAAGTAAGGATGGTAATGAGATGAAACCAAAACCAGTTTGGATGATAAAGATAAGGAAAATACATTTTTCGTTCGTTATAATTTAAAATATAAACCCTTAAAAAGTCCTCAAACCCCGTAAAAAGCCTAAAAATTATGTCATTAACATGAAAACCGATCGAAACTAGAAAAAATTACAATTACACATTTTTTTCCATTTTTTTTTTTCTTTTTTAAATTTTCAGATTTTCAAAAAAAATAAATAACGACTTTGAAAAATAACATTTGTCACTGCAAGACGAGACATTGCTCGACTCCAACTGACTCAAACGAAAACGAAATCTTTTTTAGGTAGGCAAAATAAGCCTACCTTTTCAAAAACGAGTGCGTGCGCATTTCTTTTTATAACGAAACAATAGTGGCGAGCCTTATTCTGACATCTCTCTCTCTCTCCCTCTGATTTAAAAAAAAAAAAGTTCTGGGTATTAGATTTATAATACATGAGTGATTCTCAAAAGTCAGATTAAAAAAAAAAGAAAGGACTGCAAAAATGTACAAGCATTTATGGTAGTCAACTTAAAATTTCTAAAAAAAAAAAAATAAAATAAAAATATTTTAAAAAAAAAAAAAAAATTCTTTCTTTCAATGATCCTGAAATTTGGTTTTCATAAAATTATTTCACCAACAATGTTAAGCTCTCAAAAAATTGTCGATAGGGTGGAAAATTTTAAAAATTACGAATTTTATAACTGGCGAGCAAAACTAACTACGATAAAATAGTAAAATAAAAATTGATAGCTGCAAAATTTAAACAAAGTAAAAAAATGATTTTAAAAACTCAAAGAAAAATTGAATGTAATTTATTGTAATCTCTTTTCCACCCAGAATCGGTAAAAAGAGATTTTTCACCTTTCAGCTAAACCCTTTTGAGCTGTTTACTTTGATAATTAATCAGTCAGATAAAATAAAAAAAGTAATAACGCTTAAATAAATCAATTTTGGTTATGCAACCAGTTTCATTTTAATGCGAGGTTGCCGAAATGTGGCAGAATCATGTTCATAAGAAGTTCCTATATTTCTGATTTTAAATTTGAGGTCTCCAAATTGTAAAATTCTCTAAGTGAGAGCCGGGGTCCTCACTTTTGTGGAACCGATGGACGTGGACCAGGGCAGTATACCCTTTTTTTAAATTTTTGGTTTTGAAGCAATTACGCCTTGAAAGAAACTTAAGAGAGCCAGCTCAATCAACGATTCAGCATTCAAATATACTATAAAATTTTTTGAAAAATCGCTCATAAACGACCCTTCGGTCGGAATAAGGGTCAACGGAACGGAGTAAATTTTCTTTAACTAAAAAAACTAGAAATGTCAAAAATGAAAAGGGGGAAAAAAAAGAAATGATTATTTTGAGCATTCTTTCCCTAAACCACTCCTCAGTTTCAATACAATTTTTTTGACGGTCATTCTACTTTCTTCTCGAGCGATTTATAAATTCTCAGAAATCAATTGTACTAACAACGTTCGTTTGCGATTAACCCCACCCCTCAAGTAAAAAGACGTATTGTTTGCACCTTTTCCAAAATTCCTGGAAGTCATTCACTTTATACCTGAGAAAAAAAATATGGACAAAACGTCCTTTTCATTACCGTCTGCTAACGTCGAAAAGACAAAATCAAAGCGATTCACTCGCTTTTTCTTTTCTTTAAGATCCTATCTAAAAAAAACTGCCTATCCTATCTGTTATGTTTCATAAGTATTAAAAAAATTGTTATCGACAATAATTATCCATAACAAAAATCAATTAATTAAATAATTTACTTAATTATTATTACTGATGAGATCTGTGTATAAAAACTTTTCTCAAATCTGCTTTACCTAATAACGTTTTGATAAGATCCTCCCACATATTGTTGCGACGGAAGGGGAGAAGTTTGAGCTTTCCATTTATTATTATTCGGAGATACAAGATTATTAGACCGAACGACTCCTGGCATGGCTTGAGAGGCAGGACTCGTAATTGGCATAAAAACATTTTGTCTTGGAGATGGAGATGAACCTTGATTCGTGGGCGAAAAAGCTGGAGTAGCAGATCTAGATGATCCAAGAGAAACTGAAATTTTAAAGCAAAAAAATTCATTCTTGCTGAAACCGAAACAGTAGAACTAATCGACTTGTATTCGGTAAAAATGCGAAATCCAGTCAAACCTTTGTAACTTTACAGTAAAAATTTATATATAATTTATGGACAATATATCGAACGTTAAAGAGGTTTGACTGTACAGGAATTTAAGCCCATCCTGTCAATCTTAAACAAGGTAATATAACGCAGAAATTTTTTCATCATTTAGTAGCTCAGTGGGAAATAGAGGGGAAGGGTTTGTTGATTCGGTTTTGCCTTGGGCACCAGTTGGAAAATTTTTTGTCGTAATATGCCTTATGAAATAATGTTTGTGATATTTCTCGTACAGCATATTACCCTGTGTAATATCACCCAAAAAAGACAAATAAAAAAATACAAAAAGGAAAACCCACCCAACATATTAGCAGCTTCAGTCTCATCTTGTGTCATTAACCGACTATAATTAGGAGATGTGTCGGAATCCCTGGATGTTTCCTCCCCGTCCACATTTCCTTTGTTTCTCGGAAAATTGGCAGGGCCGGTGCGTAGGTTGCTGCCTTTCAAGCTTAAGTGCCTCGAACAGTAACCTCGCCTCTGGGATTCTTTCGTACAACCATCCTTAGAACATAGCCTCCTCCATTGCTTTCCGTTAAATTTTTTACGGATTCCGCTAGGAGTAGACACGACGTCCCCTTTTTTGTATTTATGAGGGGTTGCTGCTTGAGATCTGGAAATGACACAATCATATTAGTGAAATTTATAAATGGCAATTTGACGAGCATAAAAAAAAAGATCAATTTAACGAGGTCCAAGGTCGTGCTAAATATTGAAAAAATATCATAAATCAGAGTAAATGGACTGTATCCATCTTTTTTTTTTTCATTGTTCTATACTTTAGCAAAATTTTAAATTATTATTATCATTATTAGAATAATCAGAAACCCGAAATATAACACTGGATCTAGTATTGAATAACAGCTTTTTGGTTACTTTAAGGCCTTATTAATAAATTAAAACTATTAATTAATTCGTGTCTCAATTCGCGAATTAATCAGAGGATATGATTAAAAGGGTTATGTGAATGCTAGAATTTTATTCGCGGATACGGGAAAAGCTTTTAAATATCTAATTACAAGACGAGTTTAAAAATCTAAAAAAGAATTTTTACTCGCAGTTCTAAAATGATTTATCCCATCCTCAGATTAACACTATCGAATTCATCTCCAAGAAGAGACAAGGCATTATATTCAGTTCTAAAATTTAGAGCAACCGAAAGGAAAGCTGCACAAACTGCCAGCATAAAAATAGAAGTAATTAATATTTTATTTGGTTATTCTTTCATGATGTAAAGAGAAAAACCCGATCAAAGCTTTAATTTTAAATTAGAAATATCACGATCCCCTGTGATTCTAACTTAATCATCTGGTTGAATTAATTCAAATTGCATACGTTTTAATACGAATTCAGCTAAAATGAAAGTACTTAATTACTTAAAAAAGACAAGGCGCTAAAGAAAAGCTTTTTCATTACTCATAAATGAATCGTTAATTTGAAAAAAAGGACATGTCTCATAAGGTAAACAAAAGACATGTCCCCTTTTTCAAATTAACGATTCAAATAGAAAGAGCCACTTTCCGCCTATGCGATCAGAGCAGAAAATGACTTTTCCCGCATAGGGCAAAACAATATTAAACCTGTTTACAAAAGACTTTGTTTACAATTTATCGAATCATTTTCTCTGATTTTTCTGAATAATTAAGCATTGATTCGTAATGAAAACTATCTTGTTTAACCTAGGAAGTCAAATGAATTTTCCTCCCTAGGTAAACTATATACTACTATCTAGGTCATGGTATATGTTACATGAAGAGATAAAATAATGACAGTAATTCATCTCTGGCACAGATACTCTTCCATTAACCCTTAGGAACTCTCTTTTTCTTTAAACCCGTACCTAGGCGTGGTGGCTGAAGATCTAGGAGTCGTACTGCGAGGTTCTATTAAACTGGAAGTGCTACCACGACTTTGCATGCTACTCCTCTTGCTACTTCCGGAAAGTTTCCCATCTGAAAAAAAAAAAAAAAAAAATTAATAACAATTTATGCCCCACGAAATCTCTTTCTTCTCTAAATATCATCATTATTTTAATTTACCTGCATCAGACGGAAATAAAATATCCTCCCTCCTCAGATCGTCATCGCTTTCGCATGAATCATCACACTGCCGACGCCTGAGATCTTCCGTGCTGCAATTCGACATGGCAGTACTGTTTGAATGCAGACTAATCGGAGTGGTCATATGTAACAATGGAGAAGTCGCAGCGGACCTATAATACCCGGTGTCATTCGACTGAAGCGTCGGTACCAAATGATGAATTTGCAAGGGTTGGTTGGATTGCTGATAAGGTCTCCCGTTCATATTGATAGGGGACGCGACCGATTGATTCCACCCTTCCAATTCGTCCGCCCAAGGAGGTTGTACGAGTCTGAGATCAGCACGTTTAACGATGTGCTCTTCATTCGGACTACTATAAATCTTTACAACGAACTGTACAGGATTAGTTATTTTACTACAAACGACACCTTCTACAAATATTCTATGACTGTCTACGTTATTTGTCACTACCCGGACACAAACTTGGTCACCGACGTTGACCTGACCGACGGATGGAGCTGCGTCGCTGATTATATCGTATCTGCATCGGGTAAGAACGTCCGCAAATAGTACGTATTCCGCTTCGCAATAATCAAATTCTACCCATAAATCCGAACCCTCCGCTCGTCGGATGACTCCCGGAAGGAAAACCTTATCCCTTTTAGCTAAAACCCTATGCTCACACCATTCGCTTAAATCAATACTATCGTTGCGAGGTATAGTTAACATTCTCCTTCCGTCTTCCAGCCTAATGGGCTGCAGATCTTCAGGTTTTTCATCAGTCTGACGTCTTTGACATGGACTTTCAGTCTTAATAAATAGAGAATAATCGACGGCGGCCGATTGGGGAGGCATGACGACCCCTTGCGTCCTCGATAAATTTTGGGTGAGATCTTGAGGTTCTTGTTTATTTTTGTTTATATTACTAACGATCGTTGAAGCCTTTTCCATTTCTTCTAGTTCAGACGGATCGAACTTCCGCTTTTTTGGTAACTTTTTTGCTATGATAACGGGCGATTCATCTTTCCTCCCATCCTCGCTCCCATTTTGCTTCGGATAACCGCTCAAGCTCACCTTTTGCTCAGTCATCCCTTCTGCTTTTTTTTTTTTTTAATTTAATATTTTATTTTTCTCTTTTTTCAGACATTATCCCTTTGTACATATATTTTTTTGTCATCGTCAACGCTAATCGTTGTCGACAACGAATCTCCACAGCCCTGCAACAAAGTAAATAAAAATTAAATTAGTATGCTTTTTTTTTTTTTAATATAATTTATTCGAGAGGTTAACGCCTGGCAACTCGCACTAACCAGCACCTGTTGCGTGCGGCAAAATATCAAGGTACTCAACCGTGAATTAAACAAAATAGGGAGTTCACAAATCGGTCCAAGGTTAAGAAGAATCTAAAGTCTGAATTTTCCAATTCAAAATACTTTCAAAGCTTAAAATCGCACTTTTTTTTTAAATCGAAATATACCTAAATCTTGGTTAATTACTCCAATTTTGAAAAAAAAAAGTACTCATTTGCTTTTTCGTAAATAGAAGCAATGCTCTACAGAATTTGATCTAAAAAAAATAAAAAAAAAATAAAAACTTTGATGCAAGACTCGTGCCAGCGCTGCAGGTGGCGAGTTTTTGAAGTAAATTAATTCGTAAACGGATTTTTCCTGCAACTTTTTTAAATTCGAATAAGCAGTTCAAATGAATTATTTTCAGTGGATAAAACTTTGGCCAATTTATTAAGACAGGGTAAATCTGGTCGCTTTGATATAAACTGGAAAGTACCCGTGAGAAAAAAATTTCCAACTTAAGATTGTCGTAGCAAACATTAGCAATTTTTTTCAGTATTTCCAGTTAAAGATTGTTACAATATTTTTTGCAAAGCTTGTAATTGTTATGCTTCTGGAATGGAAAATAGTATGAAGATTAAGGACGGATTCTTAAAAGTATAATTTGATTTTTTCAAAAACGTGGTCCAATGAATGTCAGAGCTGTAGATGGCGAATCGTTGAATTAAATTAATTCTTCTTAATTATAGCGGCATCATTTCAAATTTTTCTTGGGAGGGCAAAGATGTCTTAGTAAGGAGAGGCAAGCCCCTCCTTGGGGTGGGGAAGGGGACAAAAAATATGGTCCCTATGCTTATCTTATGAAAGCGGCGAAATCTCAAATGACGCCACTGGTATAAATAAATTTTAACCGGTGTGATTATGGATTTAGTGACTAATACGACTTCGCATTTGAACATATTCGGCTTAAGAGTACGCATCAGTGAAATTTAAGCGATCATTGATTCATAAGCTAAACATAAGCGGAAAAATTAAATCGTAGCAGCAGACAAGTGACCGAAGGATACTCTTAATAAGGTAATCATATACAACCAATTTATTGCCCTAAATATTGCATTACAGTGTCTAATTTATTGAGTTTCGTAAAATAGCTCCTGATCAGCGCCCTCAAAAACTCCTGATTTAAATGTTTACAAGACCCTAAAAATTTTCGTACTGAATCAAAAATTGCGATTCTTTATATTAGCAGCTGACATTAAAGTGAACAAAATATCAAAAGCGTCCTCGACTTTCTAGGTTCTACCCAAGTTCAGGCTTCAGTGCAGACTTCATTTTACAAACACATACATTTTCGACAACCTTAATCAGGGATCTCAAAATTTCAACTTGGAAGTTCAATTTAGGTAAGTAGGCTATGGAGATTAAGTACATACAATTATTAGTAGAAGTAAGATTACCACATATGTAATTATAAGTCACACGATTCTTCATAACATTTCAACTTTTAAGGATGTTATTTGTCCAAGATAAGCAAACAGGAAAAAATTGCGCCCCATCAAATTCTTTAAAATTGTCAAAAATTTTGCTTTATTTTCCCAGTAGGTATCTCTCAAAATTTGTAATTCCCCAGCCAATTGGGCCATTTTTATATAGAGGTACACATTTTTCACTTAACAATTCTTTTCACCTGCATCCCCTACCCTCCAAATCCATATAGGTAAAAACTCTCCATAGGTAAAATGATAATGCTAGCGCTTTAAGGACTCTTCACTTTCTGATTCCAATTAGAACTGTCTTAATTATTCTCAAAATAATAAGTTGAAAAACTGAATGCTAAATGCATAACGCTCAAAACGAATTCTTATTCGGATACAATCCCTCAATATTTATATTATGAAACGATTCTTCATAACTAATGAACCATAACCCTTTGCATAAAGTACGATTCTGATTCTTGGCATATAAAATTTTAGACTGGATGATCAAGTGAATAGTCAAATCTTAGATTTATTGTACATAAGCTCAATCAGCAAACAACTGAATCTTATTTTCCTTCGAGTAGTAGATGAAGGAAATTATAGTCAAATCATATTAATAGTTATATGACGTGTGGGTCTAATAGCATTAATTTTTTAACATCAATTATTAATAATAGAAATGATAAAAATAGAATAAGTTGCTCTTAAAAAGTGCTTTGTAAATTTTTTCCATATTTTCAAATAAATTCGAAATGTTCCCTACAATTACTCATTTTCAGCAAAGAAAATAAGATAATTAACTAAAACTATTAACGACAACACAAATCAAAGAGGCAGTTCTCTCATTTTTAAAAACGTCTGAATAAAAATTTCCATCAAAAGTATGATTTTTTTTTCAAAGTTTAAAGTCTCAACCGAGCTTTTTTTCTAGGAATTAAAGTACAAAATCCAATCTTGCCTTTAACATTTTTGATCAGTACTTTTAAAAATGAAGCTTCATATTTACATTTTTTACCCTACAGATATCCAAAAGGATTTTTCAATTATTTCTGCACTCACATTTATTTTTACAGATTAGTCATATCACCTCTATAGTACTCAACATAATGATTATTAACATTTCTTTTTTTTTTTCGAAAACCACATGTGCAGTTTCAGTCATTATCTACATAATGCATATTTATAAAGAAGTATGATTCAAGTAAAAGGGCCTATCTTTTTACAACTCAATCTTAATATTTTATGTTTACAAATCAAAAAAAAAAAAAAAAAAAAAAAACTACATTGCAAAGACTATAGTGCCTTTTGTTTTAGCTTTAGCTCAATCAGCAATCACAAAAATGTTGATCCTACTACAACTTATAATTATTTCGTAACATTTTGCAAGTAAAGATAAAATGATGTATCTGTAACGTTGAAAGTTAATAAAGCAAACTTAATACTTAATCATGAATCTATTTTTTTTTCTCATTGAATGCATATCCATTCATGCAGGTAAATCTCATTCATACATGACAATACTATCTTTACAAATCAAATATTCTTGCATTTTATTTTATTCTTCACATTGAAAATGCAAAATGTATCATTACTTTTCTTTTTTTTTTAATATCCAATGGAATAAATCAAGTAATAAAGAATTCAATTCAACCCCCAGGTCATTAAGGGATGAGTTCAATTACCCTTCTCATTAACCCTAATCAAATAGCCACCCCCTTTATTTATACTTACATATTTTCACAATTTTTTATCCAAAGTATGGATGAAACTAAATAAAATATATAAAATCATTAAAACAAAATAAATAACCGCGATTTTATCCCTCGACACAAAGACACATTCAAAAAGTCTTGGCTTGCACTGTTAAAATCACAATATACACCGATTCGTATATATCCTGGTCTTTCAAAACAAAGGATCTTATGGATATTTTACAAAATTAAAAAAGATAACCTTTTCCTCATCGTAAAAACTCCATACGATCCTGCATTAAATGCCGGAAAAAATTATTTGGACCTTACTAGTGACCTCGGAGGGGCATATTAGGCACTCACTCACGAATCGTAGTAATTTCTTCCCCACTTGACAAAAAGAAAAAAAAACTGGAATGACCGTAAATAATTTTCTTTCCGATACGGATTTCCATTCCTAATGGAGGAAATATGTGGGCTGTTAATCATAATATACCGCGAAAAAATGTATCCATTAAACGATTACTTTAATATGCATCCAATTACCTTTAAAAACTTCATTTTTTTTAAAGAGAATATTGACATATCACTAAAACACCCACAACCATAACATTTCCCCTTCCTCTAGTCCCAAGACGATTTTGAATGGGATCGAAATGAAAGCAATCCCATTGGTCGCGGAACAGATTCCAAGAGAAACATCGGCGCTCATTGGTCCATTTTACTAGAATTCCTTCTGCACTCCAAAATCTAGTCAAAAAATGATTAAACAACAAGACACATAAAAAAGATAAATTACCTTATAACGCAATTATAATAATCCAATTGAATTTACCTACTTATGCGAAAGTATTATTCACCAGCATGTCATTAATAGATATATTACGGATCGAAAAACGTAGCTAAAAGTTGATGTATTGACTAATGTTTGTTGCTGTGCAGTCTCATTTGATGGCGGCAATTTTAAAATTAACCATGAAAAAATATTTTACCTTCTTTTTTTTGAAGCTTACACTTTTCAAAAACCAATTTCCAGTGCGACATTGGATTACTGTAATAAGATTAATCTTATTTTATTATTTTAATTCACATGATTTTCATTTATATGATTCAGACGCTCAATTGATCAACCGTTGTTGCCGTGCATGAATGTTTTCATTCTCGTGACCTCCATCACCTTAAATTTGCTAACAACATCATTAATTAATTATCCTTTTATACAAACCCAAATACGATAGCATTTTTAATTAATAAATAACGGCTGAATAGAAAAGTTTAAATAAAAATAAAATGAAATTTTCTTTTTCGGTTTTTAATTTTTTCAAAAAATATGGGTTGACTTTTTTTTTTTTCATTGAAAATGTAAGCGGAAAATTCTTTTACGTAATGGATAAAAATTGTTCTGAATTTTTTTCGGCAATTAAGAAATTTTTTTTATATACCAATTGGGTTTCAATAATATAGAGAGATAATGTACATACAACGAAGCGCGACTGCGATATACTTATTTCCGAAAATTTCACACCTTTCTTTTTTCTGTTCTTAATACTTTGGACTTAGTCAATTTTAACTAAAGTCACCTCGTAAACAAATTCGCTTTCAGTAGAGTCGTTATTTATTTTCCATTATGATAAGCATTTAATTTTTGAAAGGGGAAAAGGTAAAACAAAAAATAAATAAGTAAATAAATAAATAATAATAATTAAATTTTTGAGGTGGCTAGTTACGAACTACAGATATTTTAGTTTATAAAATTCACCAATTTTTTTTTTAACAACACATCTCCCTAAATTTAATTGAGTGCTGATTTTAGATGACATAAAAATAGCATTGAAGTCATTTCATGTCTAGAAATTAATTCAATCATAAATACTTGTTTAGCCATCTAACATTTGTTTTGATTTCGTTACCGCGTGACGTCATACAGTCATGAAACCCTATTTGCATGAAATAGACTCAACCAATTGAATACCTAGAACTAAACTTCATTTTGTGACATAAGCCAATCAGAATCATAGCGTCTTGCGGATCAGGACTAGAGCACTTCAGCGGTAAAATTAGCAACTATATCGAATCGTTTCGTTTGTTGTTGATGTTAAAAATAACCTCAAATTGATTTTACAAACATGGAATTATTATCATTATTATTTCCGATATGATTCTAACTTACAGGTAAAAGGCGTGTTTTATTTTGAAATAATAGTAAAAAAGGGATTTTTTTTTTTTTTACTCAATATTTGTTTTTTTTATTTTTTTAGTTATTATTAAAAATTCAGAACCCATATCCCAGATGACTGCACTACATCATAATAGAAAAGCAACCACATGAGAATGACTTTGTATGCAACCATCTACAATGGTTAATTCTTCATTAACATATGAGATTCTTCTTTATTTAAACACATTCTATTTTGGAATGTTTGCAATAGCTGAATTGGGAGTTGGAGTTTTTAAAATAACCCATCTACCATATCCAACAGGAACGATGATATCTGAATTTCTCATGCTGATATTATTATGTTGTACAGAAGCATCCAGAATATTTATGGGTCGGAAAGGTAATCTTACTGAAAAGTCATATTCTGTCATGGTTTCAATTGCTTTAACAGTACCCTCTGTTCTTGGAACAATATATTTTCTAATATGGCAAACTTATGTGCTACGTCTTGAAGTTATATTGTGTGGGATACAGCTTGCACTGCAAGGTTTAGAACTTGGCTTTGCAGTATTATGTTTATCAACATTTTATAGAGCTGGGACTTATTAAGTTCAAATGGAATGTTATAAGTTTTTTTAAAAAAATATTTTCTAGTCCACTTTTGCATTTTATCTAGTCTTAAAGAAGTCTGGCTCTTTGTGGAAAGTATTATAATGGACCAAAAAGATCTGATATTGTGGATTCTGCAATGTTAAATATTTATTTCATGCAAGAAGTTAGCAAATTTAAAAAAGTTAGATTTAAAAATGAAAAAATAATTTTTCCGTCCACATATTTATTGTGAATAAAAAATGTTAATTTAAGGACATAAAAAATTAAAAAAAAAAAGATTATTCAATTAAAAATATGAAATAATATTTAATAAAATTTTGTACAATTTTTTTTCATTCTTTGATTTTACTATTATACATTTCTTATGATTTTTGGTTTTCTCTGATTTTTTCGTATACTAATAATGATAAAAGTATTTAGGCTTTGTATTCAAACTAACGGTGTTTGCAGAATCATTCACACACACAAAGTATACTGAACATAAGGATGAAACAAAAATTCTATGTGATTTCTAACAAACATTCAATCAATAAATAATGCAATTTTAATTCACATTCAGTCTGCATTATAACTTAATTTTTTTTATTGTTTTTGCCAATGACATACTTTAATGCCTTTTTTTTTTATTTTACTGTAATATTGCACATTTGTTTATCTTAATTTTTTAAATAAAAATTGATACTAGTTTTTGAAAAAAAAAAATAATCATTTTATCCATCACTGAAACAATATATCACACTTGAATGCCTCAAATTTCTTAGCTCTATCTATGGCTCTTACAATCTCTCTTTTAAAAAATTAGTAAATATAGTAACAGCAGTTTTGAGGCCTGAAACTCAATTTGTCCAGGTCACCTTTCCTGGAATACCTAGTGATAACGCTTCCCTTAAAAATTTGTTTTGGCCACAGAGCTGATTGTTTTTCTAAAAAATAAATTTTAAAAGGGATTAAACTTTGCTCGCGCTGTTTAACATATTTCGTCTTCTATTAATCGCTTTTAGTCTATGATTGCAATAAATTCTTAGAAATACAGATATAAAAACTACCACAATCCCTATTTTACCAAGAATACTAATATTATGGTGATAAATCAAACATGACAAGAGAATGGCCAACCCCTGAAAGAAAAAATCAATGTTACTAAATTTCTGTTGAGTTATTTTATAAAGCCATCTTACCTGTCTAACAGTCATGATAATAACGAAAACGACGGACCCGAAATTTGATATTGTGTAGAATATTAAAAGTTGACCTGCTGCAGAACAGACGGACAACAATAAGCAGTCAAAAACAAACTTATAGTACTGGAAGAAAAATTAATATTTTAAATTTCAGATCAAACTTAAGCTTATATTAAAAACAAATTTGTTATACCTGTGTCATGAAGTTCAAGGAATGAATGAAGCTTCCCTGTTGTGCAAGTGAAACAGCAGTAAACAAACAAGAAAATAAATTTACACCACACATCATTTGAACTGAAGTCATTTGATACTGCATAAAAAGTGCATCCTGCCAATTAGATGTAAAACTGTCAAACAAAATATAAGCAGCTAGTAAAACAAGTCCTGAAAAAGTAGTAACATTTCCTCCTGGTCTATCTTCAGCACTTCCAAGCATAAAAAAAATCATCCCTAATGATATGAACACAGCAGTGACGTATTCGTAATATTCAAATTTTTTTCTTGAAACAAATTTTCCCATTATCATTACTGGAATAATTTTGGATGCTTTGGCCAATACCTAAAAAGAGAAAGTCACAATTAGTTTGCCAGACAGACCAAACGCGATCATAATAGAGTACCTAGGTAGGTAGGTAGACCTGTGTCCCATGGGGGACACAGAATTTTTTTTTTTTTTTAACTTTTAATTTGTACCCTTTTGATTAAAAGTTTCTTTCTACTGGGAGGCCAGGAAGTAGGCAGGTTGCTTGGAGTGCCAGGGAGGCATTTTAAGTCAAAAAGAAAAAGCATTAAGATATGAAATATACTTAACAAATAAAATTTACTATGAAATTTTTCCTAGGAAACATGAACCTAGTAGTCCCCCACTACTTCAATAAACTGGCTAACAGTTAATTATTTCCATCTAAAACAAATGTCTCATTATTTCAGATTGATAATTTTAATTAACAAATATTGCATTAAAGTACTCAATTTTTCAGAGAAGAGCACTGCCCTTTGGCACTCCCAACCTACAACCCAATTAAATTGGAACTTATAAGCAAGAAATAAAAACAAAGATCTATCCATTTTACCTGCGTAGGAAAGCTAATGAACTTTAAAGCTTCATACTGACACCAAGAACTCATGATATTGGAAAAAGAACAATATACATATTTGTACAATGGAGCTGTTCTCCTTGGTTGTCTTTTACATAAAATATAGAGTCCAGATAGACCAAAGGCTAATATTCGATTCACAAAGACTAGAAATTGAGAATCAGTGAAATGACCTTTATTGTTATCAGCATCCACATATTCCTGCAAGAGAAAAAAAACAAACACTAAATATTTACATATTCATAAAGTCGCTCCTTTAGTACCATACCTGAGTCATTACTTTTTCTTGTAGAACCCCCCATGTTAAATAAGTTCCTTGAAGACCAAGGAAACAAAATAACAATATTGCACCTTCATGAAGTGTGGATTTCGGTTGTGGTAACTGAGTTCCGCATTCTGAGACCTTCTCCGTTTCAACATTTGCGAAGCATAATTTAATAATACCCGACAAAACACTAGACCCAGATCTTTCTAAATATTTACTTTTTTTAACATACTGATAAATTATATATCCAGGAACAAAAATCGTTGCATATCCTAAAAAGTTCAACAGCAATCTAAATATCCAATTATCATTTAAATGAGAAAGTGCTCCATTTGTGCCAATCCCTGATGGACTTTCAAAAGTTAATCTAAACAATTGTGTCACAACATATATTATTCCTATAGTTCCTAAAACAATAAAGCTGAAACAAAACCATTTAAGCATGTTATCAAAAAACGTTTTGGCTTCAGTCAGCAAAAATCATCAACTTCGATTCGCTGTCGTCAAGGAGGTTGCAAGCGATTAAATGTGGATTTCTCTCCCCTGATTTCATTATCAAATGTTTCCCTATTTAATATTATTTATCGATCGAACGAATTAAAGCCAATTTAATAACTTACAACCTCCTTTTACTTATCACAGAGTTAAGTGTAACATTCAGTAAATCTTACCATATTACTATATCAGGAGCTGGCTTGACCATTTTAAATGTCTAATTGGTAAAAAAAAAGCTTTAAAAGAACAATAAAAAAAATTGTTTCAATAAAAATATTAATATTTTCACGCCATTTTTGGGATTCGTCAACAAAACCGTTGCTAGTTATATGCCACGGTATTTTATACTTTTTACGACGACGACAAATATTAAAATGACGTAAGAAGAGAACATAAGGGATTCACAATGTATCTGATTGGTTACTGTCTTACGTTTTAAAATGGAGCTGACTTTTAAGGTTTTAATTGGTGAAAAATCTAAAATCCTACGGCCTTATGGATTGTATTTTTTTTTAAAAAAGAATTTATTCTGCTGTTATGATTGCTCATTTCATTTTATTTTAAAAATGAAGTTCAATTTATTGAAGAATTTTTTACTCTTTCAAAGACGGACAGACACATTAATTCGGCACTACAGTAAAAAGGTAAAGAAGTACGATGTGCCTGTTGACGATTTAATCAAACCAGTAGGATTTTATGCTGTTGCAAAACCTTGGAGAGAGACCGCAGAAATTAAGAGGCATGTCAGGAAAAGAAAAAAGATTTTTCACATGGAAATGTCTTTGTTGGATATTCAAGCATTCCTTACAGGGATGAATTCTTTCCCCATATCACCAGAAGAATTTCAGGTATGGTTTGCAAAGAGGAGAGAAGAAAGGGAGATATTTGAACAGGAATATATCCCTGAGAGGGTCACATTACTTAGATCAGATTTGGCTGCAGCTCACTTTATAGTGAACAGAGGTGGAGCAATTCGATTCTATGGAGATCCTAGATGGGTTGGGAATGGCAGAGATGTAGATCGTCTACCAGATCATTACGTACCTGGGCTTTATGTAGAATTTATTGATGCAGTTGGTACAAGATTGCAATATGAAGGATTAATGAACTTATTAAAATTAAGACGGTTAAAATGGTTGTGTTTAAGTGGTCTTGAAAAACTAGACAATTTTGCTTTAGATCTGCTTAGTAGTGAATATGGGAACCAGTTGTCATATTTGGATATAAGTCATTGTAGAGGAATAGATTATAATGGACTAAGTTGTATGTACCGGTTTGAAAAATTAAAAACATTTGATGTTACAGGAATATCAGGACATCCTGATTTTAAAATGGCCTGTAATATGTTAGAAGAATTAAATCCTAAACTGGAAATACTAGGTGTAGATTATTCAATACCTGTAGAAAAATATAAATTAGAAACAACTCAAAAATTATTTAAATAAAATGAATTTAAGTGTAATTTAAGAAATTGTATTATATTTATTTTGTGGAGTAAAAAGTTTTTCTTGATTCAGTTAGATTTTAAAAATAAATTATTATAGCCGAACTTTTATTCTGATCAAGATCATCAACATATCCATTTAAAACTACCTTAAGCATTCTTTAATGTGCATACAAAATGCATTTCACTCTGCTGAGATGCGACTAAAATAAACAGGTAAGCAAATATTTAAGGAAATGATTTTATCACCTTTTTCTCACTTTTCAGAAGAATTGAAAATTTGGTGATACTATTAACAAAGAAATGTTTTGATTTCTTTTATGATAGCATTATAGCATAATTTAACACTTCCTACTGCCTATGCCTGTCTCCTACACCTCCCGTCTTCTATTTACCTTTTTATTTGAAATAAAGATTTAACGGAACAGAAAAAAAAATGAAGAAAACCTTGGTGTTAGTTTGAAAAAGGTTTTTAAATTTTACCGGTAAAGCTTCAATGACAATGCCTTCGTCTTACAACATGGCGACAATGAGTGCGTGAGTGAGCGAATTTATTTGTCGCCATTTTGACGAATAATGTTTTTACTAAATAAGAAGATGCAAAAATTTTTCAAAATTTTTTAAATAAAACTTTATATTTTCGAAATGGCAACAATCCGGCACATACTTAAAAAAGAAGTTTTAAATCCGGTCGAAGAGAAATTAACAGCTCTTGTTCATGTTAATAAAGCCTTTAAGAAAAAGAAATCAAGTTTTTTATGTTTAGTTGTGTCAAATGTAACTCCCATTACAGTATCTATTTATCAGGTAAAAAAAAGGCTACATTATATTATTAAAAATGAAATATTACTTAATGTTGAACTTACCTTTTAGATAAAAGTGAACGACAAAAATAACTACAAGAAAAAACAGAAATGGCTACTTAGTGACTTGAAAATAGTTGATGGAAAAGATGGAAATCCTGACACTCATGAATTTGATTTACATTTTGACAAAGTTTACAAATGGTATGCTAGTAATGCTCAAGAGAGGCAGAATTTTATCATATGGCTTTGGAAGTATTGTTATAAATATTTACCTAAGCAAAAGCCTAGTTTTGTTAACATTCCTGGAGAATGGTTGATTGATATGTCATCTCCTGAAAAAGAGAGTCCGATACCATCTGGGCTTAGTTTAGTTGAGGAGGAAGAGCCAATAGAAGATTATCAAGCAATTAGTGAGAATGAAGAAAAAGACTTGGAAAAATTAATGGATTCATGCCAGACAGCAATAAGTAATGCTGAATCATTTATGGAAACTTTAGCAAAAGATTTGTCATTGTTAGATGGAGTGAGTTGTTTAAAAATTTTTTTTTTTTTTTTTTCAATTTGGGTTTACTATTTTTGTAAAAATAATTCTCATAATTTTTCTTAGGAAAATGTACACAGTGTACTGTCATCAGGTAAGAAGGTAGAACAGTTAATGGAAAAATTGGAAGAAGCCATTCAAGAGGCTGAAAAAGTGGAAGCACAGTTAGATTCTTATGATGGCATTTTGAGGCATATTAGAGATACTATGGAAAAAATGGAGGAAAAAAATATTTTAATTGAAATAGCAAATAAAAATAATCAGAAGCTTTTAGTTGAATTGGAAAACATTATAGTAAGCATTTTTATATAGTTTAAAAAAAACATATTTTTAACTTTTTTCTTTTTTTTTCCAATTATTTTTAGTCTCAATTAGACTTGTCGCAGAAGCATCAAAATTCATTGATAGATGCTGATTTAACAACTCCTAGTGGTTTAAAAGAAGCTATAGCAGCTGGGAAAGCTTTGATGGCTGCAATGAATGCGGAAATACATCCAGCATTAGTTAGAATGCAAGCAGTACAAGATCAGAGAAAACGTTTTGACAAGTGTAAAAACAAGTTTTCACAAACTATAACAAGGCATCTTAATAATTTATTCATTCATTTGGTGAGTATTAATGAATTATTATTCTGTGAAAACGAAACTAATTTTTTTTTTTTTTTTTTTTTTTTTTTAGGGTAACGACGCAGGAGAAACGTTAAGTGCTCATTCAAGAGATTTAACCTTGCCAAATCACAATACAGTTCACAAAGAATTAATAATATATGCGGAATTAATACATTGGTGCAAAGCTATGGATCGCAAAGCTTATATCGGCTTATCGAAAGTTTATATAAATTCTTTTAATAAACTATATGATAGGGACATTCGAAATTTTTTCGAAGAAGCCAAAATGCGGATATCCGGCCCTAGGGACAGAAGGGTCAAGGGAGGCGGTTCGAAAGAAGATTTAGCCGGGAAAATAAAACAACAAGCCCAGAGTCTAAGCTCTGGTGTCGGCGTTAAAACAGCTCCCCAGGGAAACCTTTTAGGAATTGAAAGAGAACAATGGAATCAAGAAATTGATCAAGCGGAAAGGATGAGATTTGACGAAGTTTTCGAAAGAGCTTTGACGGAATTGGAACCTGTTTGTTTATCTGAACAAACTTTTTGCGTTCAATTTTTTCAGTTAGATGTTCTTAGTCCTACGACTAAAGTAATTTCCTGCGTGTTCATTTATTTTTCTGTTGCTGAAAAAAAATAGCTGTTGCTAAAAAAAAATTTCTTTTTTCTTACTTTTAGAATACTCAAACGACTTTAGACACTGGGTTATCGGAAATGCGAGACGATTTGGATTCATCGTCGGTAACATTACCAATTAAAAAAATAGAAAAACAAATTAATGAAGAAGTTAGAAAAATGATGGGAGATTTGTTTCATTGTCTAGAATCTGAATTAAACAATTTTATAAGCTATTATGAAAAAATAGATGGATTGTAAGTTCATTATTACGTAACTTCTTTTTTTTTTTTTTTTTTTTTTTTTTATGTTAAAAAATTAATTTTTTTTTCTTGAAATTTTACAGTTACTGTATGTACGTTTTAGTACGTTTAACTCAACATGTTATGTCTGCTCAAAATACGGAATCATTTTTGGCTAAAACATTTGCGTCCGCTCTTGTCCAAGTTAAAAGAAGTTACGATAAATTTATGCAAGCTCAGCTTCGGTCAATAGAAGAAATGAAACCGAACCGGAAAACCAAATGCGGTATTTTGCCCTTCGTTTCCAATTTCGAAGAATTCGCTCACACCGCGGAATTAATTTTCAAAAATACGGAACGGAGGGGGGACTTGGATAAATGGCATAAAAAACTAGTTTCTGCTATGTTCGATGCCATTCCTCGCATTGCGTCCGAGCATCCGAAAACGCCGCAAGAAGTAGTAAAAATGGGTTAGTTTTTTCTTTGATATTTTTATTTTATGCAAAAGACTTTATAAATGTTAAGTAACGATCATTTCAATTGATTCTTTCTTTGTTTTAGAAAATTTCCATCATCTTCATGATTTATTATCGCAGTTAAAAATTTCGGAATTAGATGCCCACAGGAAAGAGGCCAAAGTACGGTACAATGAAGCGTTGAAGAATTACGTTACCCAGTATTTTGGACGGCCTTTGGAAAAATTAAACGTAAATTTTTTACA
Organism: Liposcelis bostrychophila; assembly: GCA_037577465.1. Taxonomy (NCBI): domain Eukaryota; kingdom Metazoa; phylum Arthropoda; class Insecta; order Psocodea; family Liposcelididae; genus Liposcelis; species Liposcelis bostrychophila. The sequence goes on from CM075210.1 coordinate 14,539,113, forward strand.
ATCATAATTTTTTAAAGCTACGCAAAGAAAAACATTCATTTGTAATTTTTTTTATTGTAAAAATTTTCAGTTATTTTTTGAAGGAGTCGAAGCAAAAGTCGCACAAGGCGTCAAAGAATCAGAAATCAGTTACCAGATGGCTCTCAGCAAAGAACAGTTACGAAAGGTTATAAGTGCCTATCCTGCTCGTGAAGTTAAAAAAGGTTTAGAACATTTATATAAAAAAGTTGAGAAGCATTTAAGTGAGGAAGAAAATTTGCTCCAGGTAAATCTAATTTTTGCTTGGGTTTTTTGTTAGATTTTTAATTTTTAATTTTTTTTAGGTCGTATGGCGTGCGATGCAAGAAGAATTTATTCAACAGTACAAATATTTAGAAGAATTCATACAAAGATGTTATCCAGGTTCGATGATCACTTTGGAATTTTCAATTAATGACATCCTTGAATTTTTCTCTGATATTGCTCGATCGCACTAAAAAATATGTTTTATTTAAAATGACTGAAATCAGAATAAAACCAAATGATCGGAAAAACCGAAATGCTAAAATGCTAAGATTTTAAAATTCCAGAGTCGTAAGAGCCTGGCTACGGATTAGGAGCAGTTCAAGCCATTTAAGAAAACTGATTATTTATTATGCAGACTATCATTTTTAATTAATTTAAATCAGCCGATAATATTAAATACCGCAGTATCAAACAGATGGTACCTAAAACATTTCAAATTGTTTAAAATATTTACATTATTTTTTTATTTTATTTTATTTTGTTTTTCTAATTTTTTTTGTTAGCAAATGTATAATTTTAGAAGATTTATATTAATATAATAATATCATTTGATGCCTCAATTAGTTTCAATTTTTTTGATTATCTTTTACCTATTTTAAAATTCCCACCGTTTATTCAAAACAAGCAGAAAAATTCAAAATGGCGGACTTGCTAAATAAAAGTGTGAATGAGGATTTTTATTTTTACTGAAGTTTTACTTAAATCCTCATTAAAATGAGGAGTCGAAGTAATTCAGGCGTTCGCCTGGATTATTATCAACGTATTGTTCATAATATCATTATGAATCATCAGGTTTGTAACGCTTTAAGTAATCTTGTTATTTCTAAGGTTTTATTTACTTTAACTCAGGATTGTTTAATTTTTTTTTTACAGAATCCTGTTACAGGATTATTTCCAGCTAGTCCAGACAATAATCATGCATGGATAAGGGATAATGTTTACTGCATCATGGCTGTATGGGGTCTGTCCATGGCTTATAAAAAAATTGCAGATGCAGATGAAGATCGAGCCAAGACATATGAGCTAGAACAAGTGAGTTTAAAGAATTTAGTTTTGAGATGGAAACAAACCAATTGAAACTTTTTTTATTATGTTTTTAGAGCTGTGTTAAATTAATGAGGGGTTTATTAATGGCAATGATGCAGCAGAAAGACAAAGTTGAAAAATTTAAATCAACTCAAAATCCATTAGACTCTCTTCATGCAAAATATAGTTCAGCAACTGGGCAAGCTGTTGTTGGTGATAGTGAATGGGGTCACCTTCAGATTGATGCTGTTTCATTATACCTTTTAATCTTGGCACAAATGACAGCTTCAGGTAAAATTTTAAAATCTGACAATTTTGGAACAAACTATTCTCTTTGTTCTTTTCTTTTTTCAGGTCTGCAAATAGTTTTTAGTTTGGACGAAGTAGCTTTTATTCAGAATTTAGTGTTTTATATTGAATCAGCATACTGTGTTCCAGTAAGGATTATTAAATTAAAGTTATTATAATGAAAAAAAGATAATGAAATAATTTAATCATTTTTTTAAGGATTATGGAATCTGGGAAAGAGGGGATAAGGCCAATCATGGATTACCTGAACTTAATGCAAGTTCAATAGGAATGGCAAAGGCAGCTTTAGAAGCAATGAATGAACTTGATTTATTTGGTGCTCGTGGGGGATCATGCTCTGTTATTCATGTGCTTGCTGATGAAGCACAAAAGTGTGATGCAGTACTTCAGGTACGACCAATGAAAAATAAAAGCAGGGTATAAGCAATTAATTCTGTACCTATATTAAAATTTTGACATATTATGTATAGCAATTTCTTTTAAAGCTGCTATTAGGACAAAATATTGAAAGGTAGTCCTCCAAAATTTTGACTGATAATATGATTTGCTCAGTATTTTATGTTAAATTTTTTTTTTTTTTTCAGTCGATGCTACCCAGAGAATCAAATTCAAAAGAGCTGGATTCCGGTTTATTATCAGTCATAAGTTTTCCAGCTTTTGCAGTGGATGATTCTGCTCTTATTGATGTAACACGAAATGCGATCGTTTCCAAATTACAAGGGCGTTATGGTTGCAAAAGATTTCTTCGCGATGGTCACAAAACTCCTAAAGAGGTTTGTTAATTAATATGATTACAAATATTTTGTAAAATTAGCTGATTAGAGGATATTCCCATTTCAGGATCCGAACAGACTGTATTACGAGCCATGGGAATTGAGGATGTTTGAACATATCGAATGCGAGTGGCCTCTCTTTTTCTGTTATTTAATCCTGGACGCTTGTTTCCGAAACGACAAAGATCTCGCGATTGACTATACTCATCAATTAGAAGAAGTAATGGTTAAGACAGAAAATGGACTGAGATTAGTACCGGAATTATATGCCGTCCCGACTGATTGCGTATCTGCGGAATACGCTAATCCCGGGAGTCAAACGAGAATTCCGAAAGGACGGTGTCCTTTCTTATGGGCTCAGAGCTTGTATATCTTAGGAAAGCTCTTACAAGAGGTAAAAAAAAATTCGGAAATATTTTTTTCTGTATTTCATTCAAGATTTCTTTTCACAGGGTTTTTTAGCGGTTGGAGAGCTTGATCCGTTAAACCGAAGGCTTTGCTCCGAAAAAAAGCCAGACGTGGTAGTTCAAGTGGTTATTTTGGCGGAAGATGATGCTATTAGGGATAAATTGCTTCAGCATGACGTTCATGTGCAGACGGTTGCGGAGGTTTCTCCTATTGAAATTCAACCTGCTCGTGTGCTAAGCCACATATTTACTTATTTAGGTAAAATTTAAAAGATTTAAAAAATTATTAAATTATTTTTAAAAAAATTTTTAATTCGTTCGTAAATCGTAAATTTCATTTTTAGGCAGGAGCAAGAAACTAGGACTTTCTGGTCGCTCGTCTCGAGATGTTGGGATTTTAAGCACTTCGAAGCTTTACTCATTGCACGACCGAATTATCGCGTTCACGCCTCAGAAAACCGATCTAACACATTTTTATATCGCTTCAGATCACGAGCTGATGATCGATATTTTTAAATCCGAAATTAATTTTTTAAAATCCAGCTGGCAGAACATGTTAGGCGACCACTAGTAATCATTAATTTGAAAAATATTCATTTGGGTAAGAACCGAATAATAAATCATTGATTGTAAACTGTAAAAATATAATTTGAATTTTTTTTTTTTTTTTTTTTTTTTAGATAAAGGTAAAGTGCCTCTCGCCATGGTAACCACAATGAAAAAATTAAAATCCGGATATATTAATGGCACAAGAGTGGCTTTCGGGAATCTCAATGAATTTTTAACGACTTCGAATATAACTAATTTAAGTTTTTTGGGAAGTCAAGAAGAAGGACTCCCGGATCGTTTGGATCCCGAAGTGGAGAAATATTTGGAAGAGCATTTAGGGAAAAAAATAACGAAACCGCCTTCGACTCATTGTCAGTTATTGACGAGATGCGTTCCGAGAGGGGAAAAATTGTTAAAAAGAAGAATGAGCGTGAAAGGAGCTATTAAAAAAACGAGGTCCATAACAGTCGAACGTAAGTGTATCTGGTTATCATTAAGGATCAAATTTTTTAGTTGACACGGACTGACCCACAGGATATCCGGAAAAATTCCAGAGCGAAGTAAACCAAGAATAATTTATTTAACCTTTTAAATCGAAGAATAAAATCGAAAAAAGAAAAAAATTAATAGAGTAACAGTAAAATCGGATTATAGGTAAAAAATAAACCAAGTTACATACGTATTTAAGGGGAAGGTGTCAAAAATCATGATTTTTTTTTTTTTAAATTTTGGGTATTTAATATGAGTTAAGACACAAAATTTGTTTTACCTAATACAGCATGTGAGCAGCCCCTAAATCACGTCAGCCGTAAGATTTGGCCTTTTAGTTTTTCCGCAATATTTTCCGAATTTCTAAAACTTTTTTAGTACTTTTTTTAAATTTTTAACTTTTTCAGTATTTTTCATTATTTTTAGATTTTTGAAAATGGAGAAAATTTTTCAAAATATGACCTGTCCTTTTTCCACCTCATTCTTTATCGGTAAAAATTTGGACTGCACGAAATTTAAAAAAAATATGGATTTCAGCTGACTCTCTTGGAATGCAGGCAGAAGAATCGGTTATAACCCGCAGGCCATCATTTTATGACGTTACTATGGCGGCGGACGTTACGGATGGTGAAAAAAGAGAACAAATCAGAATTAAAACAAGAAGCCCTTCCCCTGAAGATTTAATCCATCACTGGAAGCAGAGCCCGGCAACCGGAAGACAAAGGCAATTACTTTTTTTTTTTTTTTTTTTTTTTTCTTGTTTTTTTTTGTTTTGTCAACTTGTTTAATTTTTTTAACAGGTTGCAGTCAGAAACTCATTATGCGGATCAAGAAGTTGAAGAACTTTTAGCCATGTTAAGAGAAACCGAGAACTTAGAAGAAGAAGGTGACATTTTGCAATATTTAATGGATACCCAGGGACTCCAATTTCACACTGGCGTTGTGGAAGACGGGAAGCCGATCACCGTTCGAGATCTGCTCAAAAAGCTTTACGAAAAAGCATGCCAACAAAAGTTATGGGGGCTTGTAAGACATACCGCAGGCATGCTTGGGAAAAGAGCGGAAGATCTAGCGAAATCCGTAACCGATTTAGTTGTCCGGCAAAAGCAAGTGACGATAGGAATGCCACCTTCTAGCGAAACAACGATAACGGGTGCTTTGCCGGACGTTGAGTTGAGGCAAATGATTCATCAAGCTTATGGGGATGATCAAAGCAGTGCCATGCTTACTCAAGAATTGATGGTTTATTTGGCCATGTTTATTCGTACGGAGCCTCAATTGTTCAATGAAATGCTGCGGCTAAGGGTCGGGCTTATTATTCAAGTTATGGCTGCTGAACTGTCGAGAAGTTTATCGTGCACCGGAGAAGAAGCGTCCGAACATTTGTTGAATTTGTCTCCGTTTGAAATGAAAAATTTGTTGTATCATATTCTAAGCGGAAAGGAATTTGCTTTGACTAGCGGTAAGAATTTTTGATGAAAAGCGGAAACGTCGAATTTGAAAAAGAGTTTAAGTGACCGCTACTTATATATTTTCCGTAAGAAAGGGTCGAGTGGCAACATGAAAATTCGACGTTTTGGCTCTGAGGTTCAGGTTTTTAGTAATTTTTTAAACTTTGATTTTTTTTTAGTTGGACGAGGGAATTATTCAATTATTAGTTGTAAATCCAGTCGAGTGAGTAAAGTAAGTACCAATGAGGAATGTAGGACTGTTTAACCGGTTTTAAATAAATATTAATATGTCCGCCTTAATTGTAGAAAAGTCAAATTGGTTTAGCTTTGTCTGGAGTTAGCAGTGAAAATGATTCGGAGGACCATTCCGAAGATAGGCAAGGTCAGTGGTTACGAAGAAGAAGGCTAGATGGAGCTTTAAACAGAGTTCCACGGGATTTCTATCCAAGAGTATGGTCTGTCCTTGAAAAAGTAAGTAAACTTAAACATTTATTTGGAAAAGGAAAATTGCTGCAAATGGCTGGATCAATTCCAGCACCGAGAAGATTCCAAAAATTGAAATTAAATAACCTTTGTTTTCGTTTCAGTGTCAGGGTTTGGCGATCGAAGAAAGATTACTACCACAAAATTTGACCCAGGAGATGACTCCTGGGGAATTGAAATTCGCCTTAGCAGTCGAAACTGCGTTAAACTCTATACCTCAACCGGAATATCGTCAGTTAATGGTCGAAGCTTTAATGGTGTTAACTTTAGTGACCGAACACAACGTCGTTACTTCTCTAGGAGGAATTGTTGCTGTCGATCAACTTGTTCACACGGCAAACGCCATTTTCCTACAAGATCAAGTACATTTATGCATTATAAATAGTTGAGATAACAAAACGGCAAAACGGAATCTTAACCCAAAATTGATGAGACTTCCCCTCTCAGCGATTTTGGGTTGAGATTCCGTTTAGCCATTTTGCCTTCTCATAATCACAGTAAATTCGTTTTTTAAACTGTGAAATTTTTGATTTTACAGATCAAAGTCGGTGGTGACGCAACGCTATGCTGCGCCAAAATCGGCGAAAATACCGACAATAGCGGTGGTTTGGTGTGCGGAGGAGCTGCTTATATTTGTCAACATTTTTACGATAGTTCCCCGAGTGGTAGTTACGGTACGATGACTTACATAACACGAGCCGTGGCTAAACTTATAACTTCCATCCCGGGTGAACAGGAGATAGATTGCTCAATTAGTTAATGATTGTGATTTTGGCGTGCCATCAAACTAAAATCATGTTTATTTATTTTTTCCAATATAATTTTTATAGACCGTTAGAAATGAGAGCGTTGTTTTTGTTCCTAGAATTTGTGGGAGGAATATCAGGCTTTTCAGAAGTATTTTAGAAAGGCATTTTTTGTGCCAAAAGTTTTATAATTTGGGACTAAAAATAATTATTCAGCATTTTAATGAATCATTAAAATTCTGTATGTTTAAAGCTTTATCATCGTTACGATTGCAATCAGTCAGTTGAAAAGATAACTGATTATTAAGTTACAGTAATCAACAGCTGATGTTACACAAAAATGATTAAAGATGAGTGGTGATCATTAATGCATTATCTTAATTAAACAAATTAAAAAAATGAATATTGATATTTGGGATTTTGCAAAGGTTGAAAGGGAATTATTTTACAATTATACCTATTTTAGAATCTTTGCAAACATGTTTGAAAAAAAAAAATGAACAATGCCATGTAAAAAAATGTCATAATTTTAACTGTCATAAGAAAACTGTCCCACAAAAAATTGTGAAACTACATTTTCTACTAATTGATATTAAAAATAATCAAGAAATTCTGGGAATTTTAGATACGCTATTTCCGCGTAGAACGGCAAAATTATTTTACAATTAAAAAAACAAAGATAAAAAACTTTAGGTTAAATATTTAAAAATGAAGGTAGGTCTATAATAGAAAATTGGTGATGATTCAGATGAACAATAAAATTTTTCATTTTTCAAATAAGCAAACAATTTTTAAATACTTCTTTCATAAATTACTTCTTTAATTTTTATAGTACTTTATGATACAATTTTTTTTCATTAAAACGTTTTCGAAAAAAAAAGATTCCTTTTTGTTTTAATATTTTTTGAAAAAAAAAAATGAATATAAAAAAATTAGTTCATTACGCTAATGATCTTTTGGCCGTAAAATTTTGAGACATAGTACAGTTAATACATTTCAAGCCGCAAAGCACATTCCATTCACAAACTTTCTTTTTTAAAATTCATCGATGAAATGTCTAAACCTCAACACAGATACCCTATCACTAACTCTTTTACAACCAGACGTCGAAAATCGATCATTATAATACTCCATTTCGTTTAAAATGTTTTCCATTTCATCATTAGAAACAAAACCTATCCTTTGCCTTTTAATTTCATCGACAATACATTGCATAACGTGATCTTTTTCTAACGGTAAGTACGGAAGGAAAAGGCTAACTAAATGTCCTTCTAAAACAGCGCTATCTTTAAACGCCCCGTCGCTTCGGTACAGCGCGTTCCTCAGAATTATTTCGAAATCTTTATACTGCATATCTTCTCTAGCTGTTCCCTGCTGCCATAATTCTAGGTATTTTTTAGTTATCAAATTCCCGCCTACATTTGATAAAAAAATGTAAATAGCATGCCTGTAATTGACTTGCCCAATGTAGTCATGGTAATCTAAATAAGGTTTGATTGCATCTATAACACCGGGCGGAATTTTATCCGCTTCATCAAAAATAAAAATTGATCTGGGACACAATGTTACATTCCCTTTTATCCAATTTATTACATCACTTTTGTATTTTTCTACTTCTGATTCCAACGGGAAATGTAACCGACCGCTAAAAACATGGACAAATTTACTTTCACCTTTTTTTCTGTACAACGAATCAACTAAAATTTTTGTGGTATAAGTTTTACCACCACCGGTCCAACCGTGCATACATATGACTAAAGCTTTTTTAGGAGTACTATAATAATGACTTTTAACTGCCGGAATGAGCCGATTAATGACCATTTCTTGACCAAATAATTTAGACCTTAATTCATTATTTAAATTTGAAAAATCAGGTGTTACGTAATGGTCATTACAGCATTCAGAATACCAACATTTAATTATATCTGGCACAGTAAAAGAAAAAAATGCATTTATATATAATATGCTGTGAGCAAATAACAACAATTTTAAAATCCAGTCCATTTTGTTTCCTTAACTTTCCCATAAACTGCCACCTTTATGATAACAATAATTATTATGATAAAATAACCTTTTTCGATAGTTTCACTAAAACATTCTCTTCATGTTAAGAATTTCTAACATCATTCACACCAGCAGGCACTTTAACTTCTAATCCACTCAATTCCTTTGTCATTATTATTTGACAACCAAGTCTGGAAGTATCTGTCAATTCATAGGCCAAATCCAACATATCTAATTCTTCATCTGTTGGTTTGTCAGGAAGTTTGTCAAAATCTTCCTTTTTAAATATTAGATGACATGTTGAACATGTTAACGTTCCTTCACAGGCACCAAAACCATCCAATGGAACATTGTTATTAACAACTATGTCTAACAAAGAATCACCTTCCTTGCCTTTTGCTTTGATTTTTTCACCATTGGCTAAGCTGAATGTAACTTCAACCCTACAAAAAAAAAAATTAATTAAACATGTAAGATGATGTTAAAGTTATCTATCTGAAGCATTGATAATGAGTGATATATACAAAGTTTTCAATGCCATTGATTTGTTAATAAATTGCAAAATCATCATAGTTACATCATTTACTTTTAACAAATCATCTTGTCATAGTAAAAAAACATCTTACTTTTTCCTTAAACTGAAAAAATGAAATAATACATCTTCCTTTTTTTTCCATAAAAAATTTACCCCATGACAATATTTTGCATAACCTAACTTTGTCAGTATCATTCAACCCCTTGATACAAAGTGTTTCCCAACGAATGTAATATATTCATCATTATTAAAATTAGGAAACCAAGATTCATGCAAATTTAATCTTCCATCTAATTCCCAATTTTTTTTTCTCAAGTCAGAAACCATTTCATATTTGTGTTAGTACTAAAAAGCATGGCTATAAAAGTGAAAGCTTTCCCCCTTTACATAAAACGCTATTTCTACGTCTTTTTTTTAAATAACTTACTCTTCTTTTTTTAATGCAGGTTGAGTTGTCAGAACCCATTTAGGATTTGTCTTGGTAACGTAAGATGCACATAGGGGATGTACGGATTTTACACTTGCAAATAGACCATTATTACGTAGTGACCACTTGCTCAAAATTCTTAACATTTTTAATTAAATAATTTGATAATAAAAAAAAAATACTTAAATCTCTCTATATCTTTATGACAGTCCCAACTCACATTTGAAATTTAAATGAAGGTAAAGTGTCACCTACACACTGCCAAGGAGGTGAAAGATAAAATTATCGTAACAATTGTGATAACAGCCATTACTTCATTTAACTACTAATGCAGTGCTGCCAACTTTAAATGTATCTCGTCTCGTCTCGGTCTCGTCAAATTTCCCCGATCAATTTGAGTTGGAATAACGGTTTTTTTAAAAGTGGACACGCTTAAGCGCCTTTGCATTGCTATGTTGACTTCTGAAGTTTCCAAGTTAGTTTTCTTCTTTCTTTACAGTTCTCTGATTTTTATAAATAAATAGATAAGAGATTATCCATTAACGATAAATCTTTGAAAACTTGTTGAACTAATTTGGAATATTAGGAAAATCTTTAGATATCCGGCCAACTTGGATGAAACTAAGTGTCCGAATGGTGACTAAGTATAGCTCCAATCAAGGCCGGCATAATAATTCCGTTGAAATTCGACGGAACAGTATATTAGATAACTGCAGAGTGAATTTTGGGAGCTCGGCAAAACTGTCTCAAACTGTCTTTTTCCGCAATTTCCCTTCGACCTGAACCATATCAATTTATTGACTCTATGCATATTTAACTTATGCAAAGTGAATAAAATGGTCAGATTCGTCAGATTCAAATCGAATGAAAATACTAGCCATGGACATAGATTCCAAACAAACGCTAAGGCGAAAGGAATTAAAACACTAAAAAAAAAGAAGTCAAGATGATAGAATTAATTATGTCACTTGAAAAACCATTAAAAACAATATCATCATTTTCCCCTGGAAAGTTTTAAATAAAAAGGGCTTTCGATCTAACATCTTGAGTGATTGTCTTAGGCCTAATATATTTTCGAAAAGCATTTGCTATACGAAGGAAGTTTTAATTATTTAGAGAATATTGGGGATTTGGATGAAGGATTGAAATTAGCATGATTGCCTTCTCATTAATTTCTTAAGCATGAAAGCTTGAAAAGAAAAATTCTTCAGTGATTTAAAAAAAAAGGATTTTAGTATAAAGTACTTATATATGGAAAAAAACTTTTTCGAAGATTCAGGTTAGATGGCGCTATCAATTGATACAGTCTGACGTCACATGTACTTTCAGAACATCAAAATCGCTGCCTCCTTTATCGGTACTCCAGCTCTAATTGGCCAAAAAATAACAAAGCCTTCAGAATCAGTTTTTCGGAGCCTGTGACGTCACGACTTCTCAACTCTACTTTGCCAGGGGGGTGCAACTCTTATGAACGACTTGGTTTAGGATCACATCATGTTTAGCTTGCGGATGACGTCATTTCCTCATAAGCTAAGCATGATGTGATCCAAAACCAAACTTTACCGTGAGAGTTACTTCTCTATATAGTCTTATTTGCTCTGTGTACTTTGCTTTATTGTTCTTCGCTGACACTACCGACATTAAGTATGCTTGCTGTGGGTCGTAAATAGCTAAGTAGGATAAGTACTGATGTATAATTTAACATTATACAGAGAAATAATACCATTTCTGAGTCATTACAAAGCGTATATAGAATTTGAAAACCTGTTTTATGACGTATGCTCCTGAAGCTCTTCGAACAAGAGCAACAGCGTTGTGTTGAATAGATAACCTAACCTAACGCAATATAGTCGTTCACAGCACGTTTCGCGATGGCCTCTATCATGGATATGGTAGAGATGTTCAAAGCGTTAAAATCAAATTTTTCGACTGATGTCAAAACTGGAGTAGTTACCATAAATCAATGTCATTTTTGTGAAAAAACTGCGATAGAGACGGAAATAAAACGTTGCGGGGCTTGCTTTAAAGCTTCGTATTGCAGCCCAGAGCATCAGAAAATGCATTGGAGAAAACATAAGGAATTTTGTAAGGTACTTCAAAAAGTTGAAAACATGCTACCAAGTGGTGATTTGTCAAACTCTGAAAATTGGATGAACTATCGAAAACTAATGGCTCATCTTTGTCAACAAGAAATGAAAAGAGAATTGACGACAAATGAAGCCATTCTTATGGCATGTCCTGGCAGATGTGAGATATGTCGGAGCAAAAATGCAAAGATTATATGTCAGGATTGTTTGTGTGTTAATTATTGCTCAGAGGAACATAAACATTTAGATTCCAAATACCACTCTGAGAAATTATGTAAAAATTTAATATATATGATAGACACTTATAAGTATCACAAAGAATGTACTGCTCCTCCATCTTATTCTTTCAGGTAAATAATGCTTTTATAATTTCATGTAATTTAAATAATCTACAGACTTATAACATTGATTTTGTTTATTACAGGAAAGGTAATTTAAAATTCCCAGAAAACATACAAAAGTTTATTGCATCAAGTCTGATAGTGACCAGTAAAGTAAGCCCAGATTTGAAAAAGTATGAAACTGCATCTATCTCTTCCTTATTTACATTTTCATTGTCTTTGCTTTATGGCTTAAAATGTTTGGATTACCAAGTTAATGATGCATTATCAATTCATGTAGTTGGAAGTACCTTTGCGGAAACAGTACATTTAACACAATGGGAAGTAATTCCTCACATCTATCCAAACATTAGGAAGTTAAATATTTTATTTATTGGTCCAGATGCAGCACCACCTTTTAAGAATGATTTGTGTAAAGATTGCAGTAAAATCATCAATATTGAAGTAAAAAATAAACTGTATCATGATTTTAAACAAAGCAGTGAGTACAAGAAACCAGACGTTATTTGTGCCTTTAATTGTGGTTTGTATACCTACCCCACATGGCAACCATCGTTAAAATTTTTAATTCAAGATGTACCTTTTATAATGACTGCATTTACTGAATATGAGGCTGATCAAGATATCAAAGTGATACGTGAGGTGAATCCAAATATAGTTTTTCAGAAAATAAGGAATCCGTTTTCTGGATTACAAATTTTACTAAAAGGTTGGTATGATGAATTTGCTTTTATGAACAAATACGTAACTGTTTTTTCTAATCCACAAACTAAGTAAAAGAGCTTATTGATTCATATTAAGACAATTTTTTTATTCAACTCATTTATTATTCAATTTTATTTTTATTCAATTCATTTTTTATTCAATTTTATTTTTATTCAATTCATTTTTTTAATGGATTATGATAAAAAAATTCAAACTGAGTTTTTTAAAGATAAGTATTGGCATTTTTTATGCTTCAACCATAAAATAAATTGAATGCAGATTTATAAGCTTTTCAGAGCTTAATTTGTTTTTTTTTTAATAACTGAGTCTTGAAACTCAGATTAATAAACTGATATTACCTTTTTTTTATTTAATTTACTTTATTGTGAGCTTAAAAATATAAAAATAAGATAAATTGTTTTGTCTCTTCACCTTACTTAGGGATGGTTGAAATATGACGTCGTCATTATTTTTTGAAAATTTTTGGACCCCTCCCCCAAAAGTGATGACGTCATATTTGATTGACCCTTTACTTATAAGAGGTCAATCAAATATTGGATCATCGCCTTGCAGGAAGGGGAGGTTCACAGAATGCTGGAACAATGTTAAATTTCTATAATAGAAGGCCACTTTTGCTAATTGGAGGGGAAGGTGAAAGGAAATTATTACGTAACAAACTTATGCTGATATATCACTTCAATGTTGTAATTAGTAGTCATAGTTACTTATTATTAAATAATTTTGTATGGCCAGAATTGAAATTTGTATTTCGAAAATTTCCGAAAAATTCGCTGAATATTCTTCAGTGACTCCGCCATGTTGGATTTGAATGTATTTTCAAAATTCTCACTTGGGGTTGAAACTTATGTGTTAAAAATTCCTATGTATTTCAATCAGTACAGCACAGAATTCTACTTCCGGTGAATTCTATATGCAGACGATGTTGCCTCAATGTGAGTAAACTTGATTGAACTAATATTTTATATTAAGGAAAAACCATTTTAGTCCACTTGTGGTGAAAAATGGAAGAATAAGGGTCCACGAAAATTACTACAGCAGGAGTTGACAAATCTTGTTAATCGGGGAAAGGGGTCCAAAAACCAAAATATTTGTCGCGCGGAATGCTATGCTATAACAGTTTCAAGAGCAATGTTTTCCTTTTTCATGATCCAAATTAATCCACTGCGAGAAGAAAAGAAAATCAGTTAATCAATCAAACCTCAAGTTAATAACAAAGTAGAAAATTTACAAAAATGCTTTTGGGAAATTAGGAAAATCTTGAACACTTGCAAAATAACAAAATGATTTTATAAAAAAGTTTAATTTAAGTTCATTAGAAAAACAATATTAAAACAAGTTAAAAAATATAAAATTCCCCAACGGCTACGAACTCCATTGAGGAGGAATGACTAGATTTTGAGGAGTTTGATTGTTTGTTGTAGTAGACTGTGATGCACTTGTGCCATTGACTCGGCGGAAACTACACCGCAAAAGTTGCGCCACATCTGCCATATAAAAAAAAAAAATTATAAAAAAAATTTGAAGTACAATAAAGAAAAGTAAAAATGTAAAAACTAACCGGCTGCCGTAAAAATATTATTTTCCGGGCCCTGCGGCAAACTTTCTGCCATTGGTTCTTCCCCGTGATTCATTTCCACTAAAACAGAAGAGTAATCCGGAGGCGGAGGCCTAGGTGGTATGTGAACTTCTGGTCCTAAGGCCGTTTGGATTCTTCTAACGCTTCTTCTTAAACTTTGTCTCAGCATTTTAGCTATTCTTGCCCCCGTGGCAGTCGAATAAGATGGAGGGGGAGTGTATTTCGGTGGAGGATCTTCAGCGGGGGGTAAGTCAGTCGCTCCGTTTGTCGCTGTTGTGCTTGGAGGCACGACTGTTTGTTGTGCGGTATTCCCTTCACTATTTGAATTTGATGCGGCTGCTGGCCGATATAAACTAGCTATCCTCTGAAATTTAAAAAAAAATGTAAGTTTACGGGGTAAGAAAAAATAAAATATATCGAAGGGTAGATTTACTTACATCAAAAATATCAGGAGGCCCTGATGATAAATATCTATAGCACTGAATTAGAGCTACTATTGGAAAACAAAGGAGAGGGATGATTTGTATAAATACTCCGACTTCTCTCGCCCAAAGAGGCCAGTAATCCCTTCCCGTGCATCTCCACGTCCAGAGATCTCGATAACCCCCGCTCTTGAAAATTGTGATGCACACAACCAAGAGAGCAACGGGCATGATAACGTTCCAACTGAACGTCAACATGGGGACAGCCCATATTGATAAGCAGTTTGGTTTTTTACCAAAGAGAGCTAACGAAATATTTTCCCCTGAGTAAGGCCGACCACGAATCATTAACACTGCGCATATTTGCACTAAAGTCAATAACAGCACCCACCAACCTCCTCCTATGCAATAATCTAAAAAATACATCACGAAAACTCCAAGCTGAAAAAAAAAATCGCCAAATTAGTATATAAAATAAAAAAATGAAAAAAAAAAAAAAAAAAAAAAAAAAAAAAAAAAAAATTTAAGACTTACCTCAGTTGTCATAGGAAGCCCCAAAACGAAACCTGCTGCGCATGTGAAAAATGTAATGGTCGTTTCCCATGATTTTAATGAAGGAGCGTTAATTGCCATAATACCCGTTATCACACAGTGCCAAATGGCTAATTGCTGAGCCACTCCAAATAAAATTAAAGTAAAATAAAATAAAACAGCCCAAAACGGCGAGAGATAATCCGCGCCGAGTAGTGCTAGAGTAGCAGGAACCAATTCCGTTGCCAATCGAATGACCTGATAACCGCTTTCCTGTATCGATCCTGGTTTAACGACTCTCTCTCCTGCTACTAGGGAAGCATGAGGCATATGTCTTACTGGTATAGTGTATGTCGGAGGTAGAGGTGAATGTAATGGCCGAAGGAATGTGTACGACTGCATTCGCTCTGAAAATTATATTTAAAAAAAATTATTGTGTTATGATGTAGCGCATCCTTGTTAATTTTTATTTTTTAAAAAATTGAACATACCGAAAGAGCTAGGTATATAGGTATATCCTCCTCTATGCAAAAGTATTTGATGGCAGGTATTCCCTAAGAAAGCAGCCAATATGAGAACGATGAGAGTAAGAAGGGCTACCGTTATGACATCACGCCACAACCTTTTTGTGGCACGATTGTGACTAGTAACTTGCATTGTAGCAGCACCGAGAAGATTCCAAGTAAGCATGACTTCCGTTGCGGCAGATATCCAGCTTTTGGCATTTAAAAAAAATTCGGACCATTCCGTTTGCGGGAATAAACCCCGGTGAATCGGAGTTAACCCGAGCAATTTCGAACAAAGTACTAATATTCCTAATACAGGTACTAATGAGAATACGTAGACTACTTTTCCGTACGAGCGCAGACCTGAAACAGAAAAAGAAAAAGAAAAAGAATATAAATAAGAATAAGAAAACATTATAGCCAATATTTTACGTCTTGAAATGTTCTATGACCAATATTCCATTCTATGACCAACATTCTAAATGCATAAAATATTAACAAATTTTGTTAATATTTTATGCATTTAGAATGTCAAGATTAGACACATTAACCAACCCCCTCCCCTCTCTCCCCTCCAAAAAAAAGAGAGATTGAGCTGATGAGGGGGGGTTGGTTGGTCTATCATTAAAGTTTGTTTGCTTTAAAATTTCGACATGTCCTAATTCAGAGAAAAAGTTAGCAACTTATAAAAAAAAAAAATTAATTAATTAATTAAAATAAGCTTATTCCTAGTTAAGTACTGAATTTTTAATTTCTTTAGACCTGAAATCCCGTTTCTATTGCAATAATGCTAACTTCTCCTTAATTAATAATACTAATTAATTCTTGCAAAGTCATTGCTGCAAAAGAGCCGGCCGCTAATCGTCATTCAAAATTTTCCAAACATTTTAACATATCTTTTTTTTGATGCTGTGCAATATCGTTTTCAAAAGCAAAAATTTGAGAAAAAAAAACTTTTAAACATTAAGCTTATGTAAGTTATTATTTAATGCATTGTACAATGACGTGATGTTTCATCACCCACTGAAAAAAAAAGTAAGCTCAGATTTAGATTATCTAGACTGTCCCCTTTAAAGTTTTAACATAATGCTTGAATGAGTCCAAAGATCAGAATTTTGGAAAGTTCTCGCTCAAATATTTTTTTTTTTTTTTTTTTTTGTACAGAAATAAACTTTTTTATATGAATAAATACAATTCTTCTTTTCCATTTTGAACAGTAACTACTCTTTCAATAAATTCAATGCATTTTATGTTCATTGGGGCCAGCAACCAGTACAGCCAACAAAATACATCAATATCCAAAGAATATTTTTTTTTTCTTGACGATTATAAAATGGGGGCCACAAATTATTCCATAACATTTAAAAATTATTTTTATACGCTTTCCCTAGACTATTAGCACCGGTAGAATTAAGTAAACTCTTATTTTAATTCTATGAGTGTAAATGATCTTCTGCAACTATCCTAGCTCCAATACGCCACCGAGGTCAACCACTGAAAACATCTACATATTTTCCTTATTTTTCATCACTACGCTGTCTGCATTACATCAAATGTAATTAAATAATTATGTGCGAAATTATTCTATACCGAATGCATAAAAACCAAAGAATACAAGGTTTTAATTCTATTAAAGCAGTCCATGCGATTTTTTTCAGGCTTAATATTTCTATCGCTTTATTGGAGTCTAAACATAGGTACAGGCCCATTTTTTTGCATTTTTTTTTAAAAGTAAAAAATAGTGGTTTTTCTCGGTTTTCAAGGCTCAAACAGTAATAAAAGCCGAAAGCGAAGTAAACAGTTCTTATAATCTATTCTAATTTAATATATGCTCTAACGGCAGTCATATTTAGATTTTTTAAAAAAATGCTAAGTGGCTTCAAATGTGAAAAACAGTACCGGTATGTGATTTTTTATTCAAATCCTGATTGGTTAAAAATAAATGAATAAATAAATAAATAAATAAATTAAATTAAATTAAATTAAGCTTAATAAGTAAAAGTTCGACTGAATTAAGCTTCTTCATTCTGATGACGAGCATTGTTCACTCGGCGTCGTTGCAGGTCACAACATGTCAATGATTTTAAAATTCTGCAGCTCTGATTGGCTTACTTGTCTCTAGAAAAGCCTTCTAAACCAACTAGGGTGGTGGCGCTAGTTATGGATCAGGCATCAGTTATGGATCACCTCGTTTAATTTCATAAAAAACAAAAAAAATAAATCCTTAAGAGGACTTTTATTTCTTTAAAACTTTCTAAAATTTATTTAGCTTCAAAAAATCATCAAGATTTTAAGCATTCAAGCTATTTTAAAATAGAAAAACGAAAAAAAATCTCACAGGTCGAAATTCGTCCGGAAAATAAACACCATCTCCATTTTTCCGCTTTAAATATTATTTCGTTATAATCACTCTAATTCACCAAATGTTTTCAAATGAGTAAAAACACTTTTAGCAAAGGGTCCAATCTTTCCCGCTTTCAAGGCATTTCCCTTATATATAATATTTCTTGAAATAATTACCGATGAACCACAATTGAACACCGAAAAACTCGAAAATTCAGTACGGATCACAACAACAATTTCATGGTACGATTAAAAAGGTTTTGTCATCAGATTGATACCGTTTGGAAAAAAGCGATGATTTTGTTTAGATTTCTTGAATGATGACTTTAGAAGCTCGTATTTTACCGGCGTAGAAACCAAAACTTAAATAAAGACATAATATAAGGCTAAAATTTCCAAAAATACAAGAAAATGATTTTTTTTTTAAAACAAAAACAAAAGAAAGTCCATTTGGACAAACCTTTCATGTTTACTTTTTATTGGAATAAAACTGATCCGAAACTGAAGAATTCGGAAAAAATAGTCGATCAATATTTTTAAAATTTATTTCATGAATTGTGCGGAGTATATAAGGGACCTTTTCGCATTAAAAGTAAATTTAAACGTATTATCTTTCGATTCCAATTGAGTATGTTCTCCGGGATCGAAAATTCGACTTGAAATTAAATGTTTAAAAAAAAAAGTAGTACTATTTGATCCATAACTAGCGCCACCACCCTACCAAAATAGAATACGAAGTGCTACCAACATAAGAGTACCAACTGCTACCAACTTAGAATACTCCTGCCAACATTCCAACCGTAAAAATTCTCAGCAAATGTAAACAACAACACTCCCAGTCTTTTAGACCGATTTTAGAGCTATTATTATCCGATATTCCTCACTTTAAAAATTAACCAATCCAAAAAAACGAAAAAATGGGTCCGAAAGTGAAGAAAAAATTCGAGGATAAATCACCGAAAATCGACGAAAGCGAAATCGTGACGGAAGTGATGAAACAATTGTTCGAAATCGAAATTGGAGACATTAAAAAGAAAACGGATCGACTCCGCAACACAAAACAGGAACTAATCAAGGAAAAAAACGAGATCGAAGAGAAGATAACGCAATTCAGTAAGGAGAAAAAAACTGCGATCGACGAATTGAAAACGACGGTGATATCGAAGGAAGATTTAAAATTGGAAAAACGAAACGAAGTGAAATGGTTAATCGAGGAAATAAAAAATCGAGCCGAAAATCATGAAAAACACATAATCGAATTGGAAAACCGTTTTAAAGAAACCGAAGAGGAAATCACTAAAAAAACCGAAGAAGCAGAATCTCAGGTGATCGCTTTGGAAGATTTCAAACTAAACAGAGATGCTTACTGGGAAAAATACAACTCCCTAAGTAACGGTTTCAACGAAATGCAAAAGGAGCACCTAAGAAATTTGTACGAGATACAACAAAAATTCGAGTTGATGAAAGTTCGAATAAAGAAAGAACTGGAATCGAAATTGTTGGAATTATCCATAGAGTTTCAAGCGACGACCGAAAACAAATTGGGGGATACGGCTCATCGGTTAATACGGGAAAACATCGCCATCGAAAACGAAATCAAAATCATGGAAGGGACCTTACAAGAGTATCAAGAGGATTACGAAAAATCGAAAACCCAAGCGAGGCAATACCATTACCAGCACCGTATACGAGACGGAGAAAGGGACCGATTAATCGCCAAGACGATAGTTCAAGTGGACATCCTGAAAAAATTATGCAAGGGAATCGGGAAATTAGACGAAAAAATGGACGTGATTAGAGAAGCCGAAATAACCAGCAGCGCGCTTGCGAAAAAAGTGGAAAAAATGACGGAGGAATTGAAAAACAAATCGGCAAAGAAAGAGGATTTGAAATATCTTTTGGCGGCCAAATTGGAAGAATTTAACAGCATAAATGGCAAGATAGCGACGCTGAGAAGGACGTTCAGAAAACTCAATCTCGTTTTACGTAAATCCAAGAGAGTAGCGGAAGAAGCCAAAGCGATCCAGTTGATACCCGTAGGAGCAACGAAGGAAGATCAAGAGATGTCGTACGAAGCCAGGATGAAAGCTTATCAAAAAAGAAGAGAGGTGGCGTACCAGAAGAAAGGGAAAACATTAATCCGGTTATTGAATGTTTTATCGAAGGCGAAAACGGACGAGGAAGTTAAGAAGATCCTAGCAGAACGGGTTTCCCACATGGATTTTGATATTTTCGAAGTGAAAGACGAAGAGGAGAAAAAAGAATTGGAAGAAGTTGAAGAGGTTCCGACAGTTGTACAGCTTCCTAGCGTTGTTTCAGGATGGACGAGCGATGCTTCCCTACCGAGATCACCAAGCAGACTTTCATTTATCATGGAGAAGTTAAGTAAAATGTCTGCAGGGTCTGGAGGATTACCCAAAACGATCGCTGAAGGGCAAGCGAAAGAGGAAGCACCGACAAATGCGACGGAACCAAAAGATCAATTGGAAACGATAAAAGAAGAAGTAGAACTAAAACCGGGGAACGAAGAAATAAAAGAAGAGGCAGCAGCGGAAGACGAAGGGACAGGAGCGACCGCATAGGTTTTTTTTGAAAGAATTACTATTATTAAATATTTATAACGTACCTTTGCTTAGAGAAACAAATACAATCATCCACACTACGGCTAAATTAAATGTGAGTTGAAATTTCAAATGCCCAAATGCATTTTCGTGCGAGCCATATCCATTTCTTTGCAAGACTACGCCGTAGAGGTATTCTGGGACTGTTTGTTCTAATCTCTGGCTTCCATTTGGTCCAAATGTGGGAAAGAGATGATCTAAAAAAGAAAAAAAAAATTAGTACAAAAGTAAACCTCAACAAGAATTTTAAAGAAAGTTGAACGGTCCAGTATTTTGATAATAAAGTTTTCCTTATGATCAGATTTGTGAAAATTTTAAGCTTTTCCGCTGTTTACAAAGAAGGAATGACTGTTTTGTAGGGTGGGCCGAAAAACGCGAATTTTTGAATTTGAAAACGCCTGTAATGGGAATCGATGCCTTTTTATAATACTATTAACCCTAGTTTTTTTCAGATTTTTTAAACGACATTTTGCGGTGTCGCAATACACTTGAAATTTTCAAAAAACCCATTTGAGGACCAAAAATGAAAATTTTTTTTTTTCGCATAAAAGACCGTCATTTCCTATCGGAAATTTTGCGCAGATTACGAATTTGAAGTCAAAAATTGGTTTTGGTGCAGTTTTTGAACCACACGCCGGATTCCAAAATTCTAAAAATCTTGTTATGGCTTTTTGTCTGTGGCTCAAAAACCGTGCACCAAAACTAATTTTTGACTTCAAATTCGTAATCTACGCAAAATTTCCGATAGGAAACGACGGTTTTTTATGCGAAAAAAAAAATTTTCATTTTCGGTCCTCAAATAAGCTTTTTAAAAATTTCAAGGGCATTGCGGCACCTCAAAATATCGTTTAAAAAATCTGAAAAAAAATTAGGGTCAATAGTATTATAAAAAGGCATCGATTCCCATATCAGGCGTTTTCAAATTCAAAAATTCGCTTTTTTCGACACACCTGACTAGACATAGCTCGAAAAAGAAAAATTACTACAATTGGGAAAAATGGTTTTTACTTAAATTTAAAGGATGCTAAGCAAGAAAAAAACGGTTAGCTGAAAAAATAACACCTGCAAAATTGCCAGGGAAGGTTAGTGGTAGGACCACCGGGGAGAAGCCGAGAGCCCGATGGTTCAGTTACATTTTTCGCCCTGCTTGGTCAATGTAATTTTTTCAACTGATCTTCTAGTCTGCTTGGAATTCCTTGAATTTAAATTTATAAAAAATAAAAAAATCGAAAAATCCCAGGGCTGCAATTCCGATTAATTCTTACTCGGAATTGGAATTGGAATCGGAATCGGCATCGGTATCCAAAAAAATATTTTCGATTTATATTGACTTAAAGAGCATGAAAATACCGCAATTACAGTTAATCAATTTGGATTTAAATCGGAATCAGAATCGGGATTGCATCGCTAAAATATTTGTTGGTTGGAATCGGAATTATTTCTTTCCATCTTTCGGAATCGGAATTGCAGCCCTGAAAAATCTTCTCACATTATAGTGTAAGAGAAATTCGAATAATTTTAAATGCTAATGCTAGTAGAACGTAAAAGAGTCTAATACATACCATCTCTATAAAACTGGAAAGGTTCTGCCCATCTATAAGAATCTTGCTTCGTTATAAAAGAATCTCTAAAATAGACGAACATCCATGACACTCCAACTACGCTGTAAATTCCTATAAGAGCTTGAGCTAGAAGTAGCGCTATTCCTATCCCCTAAAAAATATATTATTGCAAATTAAATCTCGCATTTTTTCTTTAAAAATTATTTTTATGACGAAATATTAAACTTACTTGAAACACCGGAGATATTTTCCACATATCAACAGGTCCAGCTCCTAAAGTCTGACCTAAGGCAGCGTGGAAAGCAAGTAAAGGCACCCCAAGTATCAATGATAAAATAAGGAACTGAAGAATGAAACTCGAACCGAAATGAACGCTTAAAATCGCAAATCGACTGATATTAAATAAACCTAATGTGCATCCCAATCCTGCAAGGACCGAGCTGAGCCCATGGGGCCACGGTCCCAAGGGGCTTCGCCCCTCACAGTCTTCGTTTCCGTCATCTTCGAGTCGTCTTCTCCTCCTGCAACGAGAAAAAAAAAAAACGTTTTAAACATCATTTCACGGATCAAAGAAAGAACAAGACCATTGTCTCGGGTTAAAAAATAAAACATAAAATAAAAAAGCAAAGGTTGAGCGCTCACTGAGGTCATATACCTTGAAAATGCATGGGTTTGGTTTTCTTTTTCTCGTACAAACAAGAAAAAGAAATAAAAAAAACTGCATAAAATTAAATTTTAACGGCTCCCGTTATCTATTAAAATGAGATTTAATGAGTTCGAAAATGGATGTCAATGTATCGTTTAAAAGTTTTATTAAAAAAAAAAAAAAAAAAAAAGTAAAATATATTGACTAGACTTTGTGTTTGACTATATTAGGGAGTAGAGAGCATCCGGCATCGTATATTTAATATTTACATTCTCGATTCGATTTTTATTTTGAAATGCTGTCATCGCTGTTAAATATTGCAATGAAATTAAACTCTCTTGACTTTTAAGAAAAGTAATCAAAAAAAAATTTTTGTTTTTTGTTCTTCGTTATTCCTGGATAATAATTTTCCTCGTTTTAAATTCTTTTCTTACAACAATGAAATTAGGAAATGACTGCCCTTGACCTTGTTCCCGCTGTTAACTATTCTTTCATTAGGCCGGCTAAAAGCCTAGATTTAAGTAAAAGAATTTTTTCCCGGAAAAAGAAATTAAAAAGAATTAACGGATCCCAGTGCTTGATATTAAGATGATATAAATAAACACAACGTTCTGCCATATAAATATTTGTTTAGGTGTATTGATGACTGCTACATCATAACCGGTGTCGCAGACGACAAGTTCTCTTAAGAGGATACTCCAGGAAAGTAAACATTTTATTCTAGTGTGCTCTGTCGGGCTCCATAATTAATAACGGTTAACCTAAAAGTAGAGTAAAACCCAGCTATAAAGACCACCCTTGGGACGACGAAAAAGTACTCTTAGAGGGGTGGTCCCAATTTACCCAAGAAAAAGTGTGTTATAATTTAGTCATTAAAAACTTCAACTTCGTTATAAAATTTTATAACCCGCCAAAAAAGACATATATACAATTCGTTATAAAATTTTTGTAACAAAAGTTATTTTCAGTTTTTTTCTAAGTTCTTTTATTTTCTTCTAACGTTTCCAGAATTTTTCTATTTCTGTTTTTCTTTATTTTTGAGCCTTTGTCAAATTAAAAATACAAGAAATAAACCGAAAATTCGGAAAAATCTGGAAAATATTATAAGTCAAAATAATTGGCAACTTAAGAACCATATTGCTTTTAAAAGTCAGTCGAAAAGTGGTGTAGTGGATAAAGGCGGCTGGTACGTCGAGCACAAGGCTTGAGTACTATTTAAAAAAATCGTAATTTTTTTTCTTTTTTTTTCTCAAGAAAAATGTTTAAAAAAGAGCCCATAAAGTCCCTATATGCTAAATATAGTGCAGTTCAAGCATAAAATTAATATATTGCTCAGTTAAAAATTTTAATTATTAAAATTTATAAGCAGAACTATTTATAAATTTGTATAACTTTATAATTATAATATTTTATAACTTTATAAATTTTAACTATAAATTTTATAACTATAAAATTATAACTTTATAAATTTTAACTATTAAATTTTATAACTTTATAAAATTTTAACTATTAAGCTTACATTTTATAACTTCATAAAAAAAATTTTAACTATAAAATTTTAAATAGAGAATTTTAATATATATTTAACTAAGCTTATAAATTTTATAACTATAAAATTATAACTTTATAAAATTTTAACTATAAAATTTTGTAACTTTATAAAATTATATAAATTATATTTTTTTTAAATTTTATAACTTTATAAAATTTTATAATCGGCCAAAACGCTATATATATAGTTATAAAATTTTATAACTCACTTTTTCTTGGGAGTGTTCAAAATTTTTCTTAAGGAGAAATTCAATTCTACAAAACAAAACGAGCAAATCTAAAATTCATATAAAATGTTAATTCATATAGTATACGCAGTTTGTTGAAGTTTTTCGTTTCATCCACAATTTGGTCTTATAGGGGCTGAAAATTTACTAAAAATCTTAACATAGACAGTTCTGAACATCAGAACCCAAATGAACGACTTTGAAATCCATCACGTGACCGATCCTTATGGCATGACAAAACAAAGCATAGCGGCCATTTTGCATTTTTCAAATTCAATGTTTCGGCTCTGAGATGCAGAATTAGTTTAAAAATTTTCACTTTTTACACCCTTTGGTCTCCTTAAGAAGTCTAAAAAACGATTTGGGGCCCCGAAAAAGTGGTCTTTGAAGGTTGTTTCCCTATCGGGGTGGTCTTTCTACAGAAGGTATGGGCCTTATGGGGAAAATAATCCGTGCTTGAAAAAAACAGTTATTTAAAGGGGGGATCTTCCTGCAGGGGAGGTATTTTGGAGGGGTTTCACTGCATTCTGGTCTGAGATCAACTAAACCCAACCTAACCCAATCTAATTCAAAGTTCCGGTTATGATTAAAGCATTGCTTTCTTCCATTTTTTAAAACAAAAAACAATGTCATTTCCAATATTATGAACGCGAAATAAAAGATTCCTTTTTCCAAAAATAAAAAAAATAAAAAACTTCAAAACTAAGTTTGTAAGCCTTATCTCGATTAATTTTCTTCTTTCGAAACTTTCCAACGATCTAAAATTTTCCTTAATTTTTATATTACATTTACCGTTCACTGTAATCTCCGTCTATATCATCAACGTAACATTCGTAGCCCTCTATATTTCTGGTAATCATAATCTCTTTTAAAAAAATCCAAAGACTTTTTCCATTTTTCCTTCTATCCACTCTTTTCCGGAAAATTAATAGTTTTTTTTTTTTTTTTTGCCACGAAGCCGCTCGCTACGAAAAACACGCACAAATCTGTGTCACGATCGAAGACCGATTGTAGAAGTTCATGGTTATACCGAAGAAATAATTAACTGTATATCTTTTACTTAAGGTAGGTAAACATTAGAAACGACTTGTTACCCATAAGCAAAGAAACGAGGATTCAACTTATTTTACAAAACTCGACACTCGTAATGACCTCCTCGATGTAAACAAATCCGACCGACGAGAATCATGTTGAGTACGAAATAAGGTTATTTTTTCGCAACAATGCAATTTCCCAAAACAATTATTAATTTTTTTTTTCAACAGGGTGATATAACGATCGAACTCATCACTCATCCTGTTGTCACACGGTTTGCAATGACAGTACAATACACATCTTGCAGAAACAATAAACACCGCATGAAGTTCCGCTATTTAATTATTTATTGTCTTCTTAATTGTGTGACTAGGTCAGACATTTTTTTTTTGCTGATTGTCGTTTGTACTCCCTTTTTATTTTAGATTCTCTTAGTTGACATTAAAACGGCCTTGGAAACGAGGTAAATAACCGTTCGCATTCTGTCTTGAATGATTGTTTATAACCCGAGAGAAAAAAACACTTATAAATATTTGCGATGGAAAAAGTCAATGATTTTCGCTGCGTCGGATTTCGTAAACTTTTAAGACGATTCTCGCCTGGTCGTCGACATATAAAGAATCAAATTGGTAGAGTGAATGAAATTATTCCAGGAGTTATTGAAATAATTACGTCAGCATAATTTAGACAATTTCGACTCCCTATGTCCTTCTTGGACAATGCATAGCTTATGGGGAAATTCGCTGATTCGGAATTAGTTAGTCTCTCACGAGACAAGATCCTTATGGCAAGAGTTCTGTTAACAAGGGATTGGCTCAATTTGGTTTCTGGATATTTAAAGGTTTGAGCATTAAAAATATACTAGGTCTTGTTTTGGTCTTGCCTTATTAAAGTCTTGCTTTAAAGCAAGGATCTTGCAAAAGAATTTTCATTTCTGAAATACTTATCGTAAAACTCGTTCAGAAACAAAATTTGGACGAAAAGTTTAGGGAAAATATCTAATTCGGAATTAGTGGTCTTTCACAAGACAACGGTTGGGGGCGTGCGGGTGGTGCAAGGGGTTGGGGGCGGCGTTGCCCCCCTCGGAGTAAATTGGCTAAATGACAGGTTTAGAGAATGAAGGCCTATTGCCCCCTTAACAAGCCCAACTGCCCCATCTGGCTCTTCGTTCTGGCTACGGGCCCGCAAGACAGGAGCCTTGGCAAGAGTTCTGTTAACAAGGAATTGGCCCAAATTTGCCCGGATCACTATTCGGAATTCTTACCCCTCTTACATGCTGACGTAATATTAGAGTGGTGCTTATGCACGTTCACGGATATCATCTTCCGAACATCCGCATAGGGTGTACAGTACATTTACGATAAGGCAACCACACTCAAAAAAATAAGTACTAGTGGCCAGTAAAATTTGACTAGGCGCAAATTCCAGTTTAAGTTTTACTGGTCATTAGTCAATTTTACTTACAGCCAGTAGATTTTTCTTGGCTATGAGTAAATCAGACTGCCGACAAGTAAAATTTTAACTAGGCGCAAAATCCAGTTTAAATTGTATTGGCGACCAGTATTCATTTTTTTGAGTGCACTCAAATACAGTAGATCAACATCAGAACATCCTGGCACCTAAATCCAAGTGGCACTTAAATGAATCATGTTTAGAGCATGTCCAAAAGTAGTCAACTAGAGATTTTCAAGTAATTAATTCACAAAATGCGCCCACCCAGATAGCAAAGTCTATACAGTACCGAGGACGTCTTCAGAACGTCATGATTTATTATATCCTGGGTTTACATGTCTGCACTGATCCAAAAAGCATTCTTTCGATGTACTAGGGATATCTCATGGATTTGGATATCCTGTGGACAATCCACAGTATGTCTAATGGATTGAAAATGCTATTTGGGAAGATTGAGACTGAGAGCTTTCAACAAGTTTTTTGTTTTCCAAGATTCGTAAGAATCTTAAGCCGAACACAGACACAACTAACTACATTTCTTCTTAACAGAGATATAAGTGGCTACTTATATTTGCCCCTTAAGTCGGGTACATTTATGATTCTCTTATGTAGAGTCTATGAGTGGGGGTTGGTTCAAAAGGGGAAAACAGAGAGGGAGGTAAGAGGGTATCTTAAATGAGATAACTCTATAAGGAAAGCCTATTTTCTGATGACCAATCTCAGCTTTCCTGGGCTTATCTTAATCTTAAGGCCTTTGATAGACCCTTAATTTATCTGCCTTGGTAAGGCGAAAAATTGGCGAATGTTCGTACGACATACTCACAGGTATCGACGAACGCATCTGAGCCATATTGATTAAGTGATTGAGAACGGTAACAAAACGGGGAACCAAAGCAGGTTTTGTTTTTCCATGTCGGGAATGGAACAAGAAACAAAAGTTCAGAGTTCAGATAAAGCCAGAGACTGGAACGGACCCGAAACTCGGTTTTAATAAAGAAACAAATGAGGAACGTTTTCTAGTAATGAAAACGGGAACAGATAAAAACCGTTTCTAGTAAGCAATGGATACTGGGGAAAAAAAACAGGAACAGGAACTGGAACTAAAACTCTGCTGTTGTTCCCAATTACTGTATTGATTACCTTAAGAATAAGATTATGATACACATAGAAAGTGCAGTAAAAGTAGTACAATCCTCCATTCGGTATTAACCAATAATAACAAAAAATATATCAGCAATTTAGTTCGAGACGTACTCCTAACATGCGATTATCGTCCACAACTATACCTCTACCTTTAAATTTTCCTTTTACAAGACAACGGTGAGATGTCATCTAAACGAAAGACTGATCAAATTAAACTATAGTTAATCTATTTTAAAACTGCCCAAAGGCTCGAACTCCGCCCTCCTAATTCCGTAAAAACGATGTTTTCTTTACATGGTTTGGAAAAGTACGTTAAAAATCGGCTCATAAATGAAATATAATCTGTGTTTTTTTGTAACAAGTTTTTTCGAATTTGCTCAATGCGCATATTCGTTGAATTTTAATAAAAATGGTAATGATTCAAGATCTCATAAATCAAATGACTCACGGCTAATTTCTTAGAATTTTTCTTAAAAATGCAGTAAATCACAATATTTTTCTGGATGTAAATCGCTATACCTTACAAAATCCCATTCAATTATAATTTTTGGCAGCGCTTTTTTGTTTATTGCCATTCACGTAAAATCTTTTCAAGGCCAGAGTCCAAAATCATCCGGTGCCGAAGTTGCAGATGGCAAGATTCAAGAATCAAGGTCAAAATCTACATGAAAAACATTCAAAAAGTCAATTTTAAGAAGACTAAAAAAAAAAGTCGTAATAATAAATAATAAAGACAGCTTCAAAAGCCCGGAACAAAGGCATTCAAGTCCAGACATGGTACAAGATTACCAGCACAATACAACTGTTATTGCGCCACAGATTTTTGAGGGGTAATTAAAATGGATTTTTAACTGCACGGCCACTCCTAAAATGGAATACCTTTGCCAAAAACCATATTTCCATTAGTGCTTAATTGTACTATTATAAAAATTCACGCTTCATATGGCTGAACGAACATAGAACCACACATTACAAAAACTTTATGGAGTAATTTTCGAACGAAGTTACTTTCGATTCGAATTCTATGCTCTCATAATTACGAAGACTTGACGCTCTTGGCGTAATTATAATAACAATAACCAACGGTTATATTCACTGGACGGAGTGTGGTCCCTATTGTTTTCATTCAACGTGAGAAAAAGTTCACATCTCTCCGAATAAAGAGAAAACAAAAAGCATCGTCAAATAATTTATTCGAAGATATGTTGTGAATAAGCTGAAATATGAATTGCTGAATAAGATGAAAAAGGAATAATTTGGTTTCAAATGTCCGTAGAAACCGGATTTGTGTGGGTCGATGATTGTTTCATCTCAAGGAGCATTGAACGTAATTGGATGCAAAATTATCAAAAGACACAGAAGTGCTTACGCCAAGTTAAAAAAAAAAAAAAAAAAAAGCAGGGGATGAATTCATTTGGACGATTTGCTGCATTGCTGAAGCATAATTATACAGAAAAGAGAACGATTAATCTGAAAAGAAATAATATCCTCTGAAAGTCGGAACTTAATGCGACAGACGCACAGCTAATCATCCAAGATCGCTAGTAAGTATCTTCTGCTGCAGATTTCCCATGGTTTTCGTCCATATAAAAGCTTTGCTTCCTTGCAATAGGATTGGATGACGAAAACGGTACCTCTTTAGCATACGATTTCTAATAGCAACCCTGGCGGATGAATTCTGCATTGGTCTCCCTTAATGACTCGGGTCAATGTTTGAGTTGTTTTAGCGTAATAAATGGAGCAAGCTTGTTGACCAAAGGCGAATAACTTGTCTGGACAATCACTTTCTTTCGTTCAATATAAATACAGATAATGTCCAATCTTTCTCTTTCACTAAACAATTTTGCGAAATGTGTTTCTTGCAAACATGCGATAAGTAACTGACAACAATTATATTAGAAGCATCAAAACGTCAACAGGCGACACGAAATATTCGCATCTTATTATTGCAGCCTGGTGCCAACTTCTTACGAAATATTATGGTAGCCGTGATTTTTTTGTTTAGTTTTTGGCTTCCTTTAAGAGTGCAATTGTAGCAATCAGTCAATAAAAAAAACCTAACTTTCTTTCGTATCTAAAACTCCTGTAAACGGCACGAAGACTATATCGCTGAAACTTGGCCATCTCATTTTAAGAGAATCGTTTTTTTTATAAATCATTAGTATTAATAAATGACGGTAATAAATGATGGTGAATGTTTAAAAGCGTCAACCACATGTTGTTTTCTAGGTAACTTGGCTGTAATTGCAAAGTAGCTATCATGGTCAGATGTTCGTGAAAATCTTGCACATTGCATTGCATCCCGGAAACGATTGCAAAATTAATTGACTCAGTTTTCCCTTTGAGATAGCAGGCGGTATACTGTTTTAGAGGGACCAAACAGAAATCAATCTTAGGGATCTCTAAAAAAGGGATGGAAAATAGATGGTGATGAACCATCATGATGAGAATCTAAAAAACATTGGGATCTGATTAAGGGAATGATTGATTTCAACGATGATCGTCAAATTTTGTGACTATCTGAATGTTTTAGAATGGAAATCTACTTTGGGCGCATAGTGCACTTCTGGGATAAATAAAAGTGGAGCCTCCGGAATATTTCTTCACTCAGTTCATAGAGGTACCTATATGGGTACATCCGGAGGCCTAAGAACAGTTTTCAGTGCATTCAAAGGGTTAAAAGTTTGACACTCATTCACCCTAACAACAATGGCACAAACATAGATTTACTTTTTTTCGTTATTGCTACACTCTTACTGTTTATTTTTGTAACTGAAGTTTTACTTTACAACGTTTTTAGTTACAAAAATAAAAAGAAAACAAACGAAAAAAAAATATTTTGCCATATTCATTCTTCACTTTACACATTTCTTACATTTTAAATTGTTACTCAATGCGGGTCCTAAATAACGTCTTTCACAGCAGATGTTAATTTCTACTGTATTACCACCACTGTACTACCATGCTGCCGTCACTATAAAAGTGAACTATACGGTTAATTCTGGACATCGCTATTTCAGTTATTTTAAACGATTGCTGCCGCAATATGCTCAAAATCGTTCAACGCGACCTTAAAAACCACCTAAAACCGAAATTTATTCAATTCTGTCACTCCATAACGTTTACCCAATCTATTTAACAATGTTCACCTTACACTTAAAATTCTTAAAGGATGACACATTCCGTTTGAAGATATTCTAAAAAAAAAAAAGTAAATGTCATTCGTGGTGTTACGTGGCTAGGTCAAATCGTTTTTGGAAGAATCATTTAAAATAATTACGCCGGGAACGCATTTTACAATTGTAAATCGTTAAGGATGTAAACTAGGTTAGTATGTAATTTTATGTACTGCATTTTCCTTTGTAGAAAAAAAAAAAAAAAAAGATCGACCTTCTCGTGTTTTGAAATGTTGCCGATGACCCACTACTTATCCCAATTTAATAAATCGATTTTAGTAAAGCGTAGGAGTTCAAACAAGCGAAAATCCTATCCAGACGTGTTTCCTCTTTTGCAAAAACGAGGAAAAAAAATTGCAAATTCCTTTTGCAAAGTAATACGTAAAGGAAACGCTGTTTTTTTTTCTTTGTCTAGGGCTTACAAATACGTGCCTCATGCTTTCCAATAAAACATTATAGATGATGATAGCCGATTGAAATGTTAATGGAACATTTTCTATGCCCGAGAATGTCGTTTCGTCATTCGATTATATTGCATGAAATTTTGGATCCGTGACTTTTTATCAGTTCGATTACTTTAAAATACTTTTTATTTTTACTTTTTTTTTTTGGCTTTCAGTACCAGTCAGTCCAAATTTTTATTCGCATACTTGTGCAATCCGCGGTTTTTTTTTTTCACCGAAAAACGTGAAAAAAAAATTTCATTACAATGTTGATGAATAATACGAAAAGAATGAAATGCAGTGGTTGAACTTGGCCCAAGCCAATTTATAACTTGCTGAACTTGACCGCATTTCGTTATTTTTTTAAAAATAAATCCTCGTGTAAGATGAGCCCGGTACGGTGCCATTGCCCTGAGTGGACGTCAAAAAAATTAAGATGTTCTTTTTGGAGAAAAAAGAAATGCCGAAATTGATTTAATACGATTTTAAAGTGCTGAATAATCGCGGTTTATTGGAAACTGAATTATGAAATGATTAGGCTACGTGCACCTTAATAAGAATTCTTTTATGCGATTTGGCAAGCCTTTCAGTGCTTTTGATAGAATAATTTTGGCTTACGCTGAACTGCTTTTTAAACATGTTTGGAATTATTTTCAAGTTTTCTTCCTATCACTTGTACCTAGCTAAGGTAAGCCCGTGAATGGATCTGCATCAAGCGTAGGCGATCATCAATGAAAGTCCTATCTAAATGCCCCTGTACCATTTAAGGGACATCTGTAATTAACTGGGTCTTGAAAGTAGTCAAAAGTGATGACCGTTGTAAGGACGAAATAAAAAAAAAAAAAAAAATGGTCAGTGCAATAGTAATTCTCTCGCCTTCTGCATTTAGTCAGTTGGAGAATGGTTCTCATAAGAACTGCAGAGATCCTGTGACGAAGGGATACATCAATCATGTTCTTAACGCCCCGGGAATGTTGTTCTGTGCGGCTATTGCTGCCCTGAACTAGTTCGTAACCCTGAGAAGGGAGTTGGCCAAGGGTAAGGTCACCATACCTTAGTTGAAATTCTCCAGAATGGAATAAGACTGGCTATTCAAGATACGTAAGAGGACGATTAAATAATATTGATGACTTGGGATTTCGGAGCATCAGAAAATTTGCATTTCAAGATTAAAAAAAAAAAAAAAAAGAGCAGGCAACTAAACCTGAACGATCAATAAGCTAAACCAGTTTACCGAATAAGAGATATATTTAGTTTAAGGCCGGCTCAGTTTCTCGAACTTATAGGATCACATTCATCACATTGTGTCCTCCAGGTCAAACACAGCAAAGGTGGTCGTAATCCTAGATCCGCAGCAATTTATACGGATGTGACTCCGTTATGCAATAGGCATGAGGCAAACAATGGTCGAATATTGGAAAGACTTCTTGGACGATTTTATGCCTTGGATCCGAAACATAAAATTTAAGAAAATCAAAGTGGCCGCTATTTATTTATTTTCCGTAAGAAACGATTACATGACGAATTTCAAAGTTTCAGGTATCTAGCGTACTTCTTTGGTGTATCCTGCAATTTTTAGCACAAGTTTCAACTTGTCCAAAATGTTTGTGCAGACGGAAAACAATATCAAGCAATTCTGGGCCAGAAAAATCTATTTTTGGCCGCGAAGAAAATTGTAAGCGGGTTTTTAATTTCGGACCTCTAGGCTTCATAATAAGACCATAGACATGACAGGGACTTTTAGATAAACCGAGTAAAAGCTCAGATGAAAAATAATTTTTATAAAATTTTTTACTGAATTAACTTTAAAAACGACTTACCGCCAGAAAAAAATTTTGAAGGGGAAATAATTTACACTCCATGATCACTCAGTAAATCATTTTTGATTATTTATGATTTCCGTAAACATGCCTACAGCGTTAACAAATTTTATGTCATTATTACTACCAAAAGTGAGTTAAAAACAATGTAAAAAAGCGAAAAAAAATTTTTAATAACTTTTTCATTCATATAAGGAACAGAAACAACATGAAAATTGTGTTGTCCAATCAGTTATGTAAAATTGTGAAAATTTTCAATCGAATTTTGGCCGAAAATAAATTTTTCAGGACCACTGTGGCGATCAAAAAATTTTGATTTTATTTTCCTAGTTTGTACTTCCTTGACACATGTTGAAACTTGTACCAAAAATACAGATATAAGCCAAAGGATTTCGTTAAATACATAAAAGGACCTTGAAAATGCATCTTCATAATTCTACCGAACTTGCATTATTCCTGGAAATGCATTCAGTGCTTGCATTTTTTCCCACTTTTACACGTCTAGGAATTGTCATTTGTCAAGCATCCCCGATGATTAAAGTATATTTCGAAAGTATCTGACATAACCCTACCCGGAAAATACGTTCTTTTCACTAAAAAATCAATCGTTCCATATACGCACGAAATAAAAGTCCATACATGCTCATTATAAATTAATGCGAACGTGCATGGAGACGATATACCAGAAATCAAATTTGATGTAAAATAAATGTGATATTGTCATAGTTCCTCGATCAATAAAAGGTCATTAACCTAAGCTTTTTGATTTTTAGTTTTTAAAAAAATAAATCAACGTCGAAAAAATTCAGTTAATTCCTCGTGTCCTTAAGAAAGAATCATGCATCCAGAAAGTACCGGTCTTGTGTGGGAGCTTCGCCAAAAAAATTTGATCACAACTACTATTTTTAATAAGAATCAAACGGAACCACAAAGCAATAATTTTTTCAAAGTAATCCTTATTCATCAGATGAAGTTACACTGAATATTAATCATCGCTCGTAATCAATTATTAGCCATCACCAAACGCAAAAGCCGCGCGTAACCGATCACACACTTCATAAATATTTATACGAAAAAAAAAAAAGAAAAAAAAATTTAAAAGCAAATAAAATATAAAATTACCAATTTGCTGACGCAGGCCTATGGGGTGCATATATCGCAGCCACTAACATTTAAAAGGCCGGAAATAAAAAATACCGGAACTTGAATCTTTTTTTTTCCCTATCTGAAAATCACTTCTACCTTCTACTGTTTCACAATAAACTGAAAATTCTTAAAAGTATAATGGACCTTATGAATGAAATCAACAACGTGCTTCCAAATGTAAACACCCATAGGATCTTGGAAAAATCACAAGAGAAAATTTAATACGCCAAACAATAAACTATAATAAGGTCGTATGACATGATGTTAAAAAACAACAAAAGACACATGAAGTCGTTGCATTTCTATTTATTTTCGGGCATGCGGATGACCTTACATCGTGACAAAAAGGAAGTTCAACCGTTTCCGGTATTAAATCCTAACGGTCCCCTCCCGAATAGTTATGGATCGCATCTCGCCTGGGAAAATGTTTAAATCTTAAAAATCACAATGTGTCGAAAGCTTACCGGAAAAGCGTGCCTTGCCGTGTGCGTTTTATTGCTCCTTCATTTCCTATTCAAAATGCGACAGGTTTTACGTAAACTTTCAGTTTTTTTTTTTTTTTTTATCTAACCATTCGTCATTTTTACGAAAAAGAACAAAGTCTCCGTCGGCGGAAGAAATAATAATAGTTTCATCATATAATCGTTACTATAAGTTGGCCAAGGTTTATTTATTAACTGCCAGTGTGAAGTAAATTATGATAGGCTTTATTATTAATTTGATATTTTTGATGGACGAAATTGAATGTGGGGGCTTTTTATTATTATAGCAAAAAAAATGAATATGGCATTTTAATGATCGTGACGAATCGGCTTAATATCGAAAAAGTATATTGCATTTTGAAAGCATCGGAATGGATTTTAAAAAGGTCCATATCTTACGAAATCCTTTTCATCGTGACGGTATACCTAATCATATCCTTTACGTTTAAATTTGACTTTTCTTTCTTCCGGTTTCACGGTCACAACTTGATGACAAACTTTTGAATCGCTCTGAATATTCATGCGGTAACAGGAAAAACCGTAACTGACTTTGATGAATTAAAATAAGCTTGATGTGTGTCTGCGCTCGGAGATCTGTTAAACATCACGTAAAAATAATACGTGGAACAAACGATAACAAAAAAAAAAAAAAGAACACAATTTTATGTCGTGATTCCATTATGCCGGATACGAAAAACCCCTGCTGACGAAAATTGTATAATTATTAATTTATATATCAGAAAATTGATTAGATCCCCTGGGATGGGCTCAACAGGAGTTAAGAGGAAATTACATACACCATTTTTCCTCAAGGAGAAAGAAAAATCGTATTGAAAATGTTTCCCGCAAAAATTCAAACTGGGGATAATTCCTCTTATTATTTGTAAAAGGTCAGTTGGTTTTTTATTTTTATTTATTTATTTATTTATTTTGAATGGCTTGCGTGTTATTTTTCGAAGGAACTGTAAGTCTCGATCCTATAATCTAGCAGCCAAATGCATGGTATGGAATCATTCAAAATATTACCCTCCTTCCCCTCTTCGATAAAAAAAAAATATACTTTTATGAAAATTTAATACAGGCTTCATTCTTTGGAAGTCATTCTTGCTCCACAGAACAACGGCATAAGGGTGCAAATTCACTATGGAATATTGGATCAACATGTACCAACTTGTTGGACCAACATGTAGTATCACCTTGTTGGACCAACTTTGTTGGCATGTAAGGGTGACAATTCACTATGGAATGCTGGACCAACATGTTGATATAACATTCCCTTTGACAATCCCTTGTTGTACCAACATGTTGGTACAACAAACTGGACCAACATTCTGTACTAACTTGTTGGACCAACATTCCACACTA
The DNA here is from genome assembly GCA_037577465.1 of Liposcelis bostrychophila. NCBI lineage: Eukaryota > Metazoa > Arthropoda > Insecta > Psocodea > Liposcelididae > Liposcelis > Liposcelis bostrychophila. The sequence goes on from CM075210.1 coordinate 14,575,798, forward strand.
TGGTGGACTACCATTCATTATGGAATGTTGGATCAACATGTTGGTACAACATGTTGGTTCTAAGTATGATTGCAGTAAGTTGATGAAGTGCGACCCTAAGTCGATTGCACACACGCCGAACGTCACGGTGTTCGATAAAAGTGGAGAACATGTTAGAAATAAACATTTTCTCCAACAAGTAAGGGAAGCTATACACAAGCGGTGAGACTTTCGCTCCTTCAAATGTTTTCAACAGTTTCTGGGAACATGTAAATTAGCGCCCTTAAGATCTAGAATTTACAATTGACGAAATTTTTGAAAAAGTCAATTTTTCTTTTTTACGTACCCAAATTATTTATATCAAATTAAAAAACCTTGTCGATTTCATAGTGAGATGCTCGACTCATATCCTTAATATCGGTGATCTCGGAACGGAACATTGCCCATTAGGCACCTTTCAGCTGACATAATATGAGGAACTGGGAAGTGAAACGATGCATTATAATAAAGTGGGTTCTAATCTAATTTGGCGTAATCTTAATTCGTCAAATAATGGTGAAACAAAAAATATAATGACGCGACGCTTCGCACACTACGAAAAAAATCTGCTTAGAAAGTTTGGAACCCACTCAACTTTAGGTGTGATGAATTGAATACAGTAAGATTGAGGAAGGCTACCATTGAGCTTTTATTGACTTTTTGTTGTCAGTAAAGGAAAAAAAAAGGGGGGAAACGGTTGTGTCGGAATGTTCAGCTTATCGATATATGTATATTATTTTTGCCCTTCAAGATACCAAGTGCTTTTTGTAGTAATAACAATTCCACTGCCGTTTTCAGTTACTCAGAATAGAACAATAACCAAACCTGACTTAGGCCGAAAGAATTACATTTAACTTCAGAAAATCATTTATTTACAGGTAGTAGTATGATACGGTTATTGCAGAACATCAAATCAGCTTGCTTTCTTATGATTGAAGAAGCGAGAATTTGCCTTCAAAAGCTTAAAACACACAGAATGAGGTATCGATCTGAGAATAGCCAGAGAGTCTGCTTTATAAAGAATGCAAATCGAGAGGCTGAGCAAATGCGGTATATATTCATTCAGGGTGAACCTTCGACATGGATTGCTGAGCTGACCATCAATGTCAACATCCACAGAACATAATTTCAAAACAGCCGTAAAGGAAACATCCCACAAACTTTCCCTTTTGGTGTATAAGAAATATAATCCGCAACTTTTGACATTTCCCAAGAATAGAAGACTAGTTATAAGTCGTTTGTTTTCGACATAATAGCTTTTTAAAATATTTACAAAAAAATCACAATCTTATACTGGAAAACTACTGTCTAATTTCTGACAATAATTAATAACTGTTTTTCTGTTCATTTCAAGTTTTAAGATTTCCGTCCCTGCCACTTCACAAGCTTTGGGACTCTGCACATACGATTACACGCTATCAGGCGAAAGACTTATTAAACAAAAACGGCAGCTTTTCAGCTAACGTCCGGTGCCTGCGGGTGGCAGAACTAAATGTTAAGTCCCTTTGCTCTGCAACACGAGCAGAAAGAAGCAGAAACGTCTTTGATGAAGAAAAAAAATGTTTACAACGATCTCTAAAGGAAAAATCGAATCTTACAAAAGTGGAATTGAATAGTGTTCCAAAACTTGCTATGTTCGAGTCTAAAATTTAGAAAAAAGTATTGCGTAGCTTTTAAAAAATATTAGACAGTTGGTTTTTTCACATAGCGACTAAAAAAATTGATTTACGTTTTCTTAGAAAAAATCTTTCTATACCGTCGGCATATCCAAGGACACTTATTTTAAATAAATGTTATCGTCTAGTCTATTTTGTATTATTAGATCAATTACGAAACTGCTAGCTTCAGACTTAAGTTTGTTTTTTCATTGCAAGGTAATGCAATGTGATATATAGCGTAAAAAAATTTTCCTTTTACGTAAGTTCTGCCTGAATAATACTAGCTAAAAAATATCCCAAGTTTTTTCTCTAAAAATATGACAAGCAAAGTAAACTCAATCCAAACCCATGATTTTCTTTACACAGCAAAAAAATCATTGTTTGTTTTTCTGCCCTCTTTTTTTGTGGGAACCGAGGTATGACATCACTCTTACTATATATAATAGCACCGGCAATTTCCCCATAAACTTAGTCATCCCATTGTCGAGTGAAAGCGGTCAGTCCGTCCATTCTTGTGGTCAGGATTCATCCGTATCGATTCTTTCACTTCAATCCATTCTCGTTCCGGCTGGATAAATGATTCCGAATGTATGGGGACAAGGATAAAAATATAAAAAAAAAACTGGGGGAAGATTGATAACGCTTTCCGTATAAAGAACTCAACCGAGACATGCTAGCCCTTACTTATTAACAGTAGGTAAGCCCAACGCAGGAAAACCGTCATTGATTCTACCGCGGTTATGTCTCGCAGGTGTTGGTTGTGCTTCAACCGACTCAGGCCATAATGCGTGTTTGTTAAAATCGATTTTCCTTCTAATCATTATTTTCGACATGAATTGTTCTGACTAACTCAGTAAGAAATGAATTTTTGGAGAAGGTCAAGCTTTTTCAAGATTTCAAAAGCTTATGGAATTTCACAAACGGGCCCTACATTATATACTTTTTTACACTTGTTTCTAAAATAATAATTTTACTCGTGGCTTACCTTCGAGGTGACGGATGACGATCCGTAGAATCGGATTCATATCCTAAATTATCCTGAGTTTCAGGAGGATTTGAAACAGGTGGACTATTTCCCACTTCGACCTGTCGCTGACTTGTACCGCTAACAGGTCTCCTCACAGGTGCCGAAACAGGCCTCGGCCTGGGAGGAGCCCGCCTTTGCACTCTATTCCCCGCGCTTCTCGGTCTTTGCTGTTGCCTCGAATTTTGTTGCACATTTTCGTTTTGTGTTTGAACACGTTCACTATTCGTCACTACGGGATTCGCGATCCCTTCACTTCCAACACTTTCAACACTTAATCGGAGGGTGTCTGGAGGAGCACTTCGTATCCTAGGAGGTTCCCCTAAGTTAAAATGTCTGACTCTTCTCATAGATTGCCTCAACCAACTGGAGACCCCGCTAGGCCCGCTACCCTCGGAATTTTGTTTACCCGACATGTCCTCATCGCAACTACCATTGATCTCGAGTTCACGGCATTCACTGGACACGGTAATAGCGGTTGAGTCGTAGACTCGCTCAGACAAACTTGTATTGCGCATGCCCTCTTCCTCACCTGGCCAGCTGAAATGGTGGAAGAAATAACTTTTAATAATTTATTAATGTTTATTTTAACTTTATCATTTCCTTTGATAGATATTGGTCAGGGTTTTAAAATTTTTTGAGATTGCATCATTGATGAGTTGACAGAAACCAGGTTTATATCACAAAAAAAAAAAAAAAAAAAAAAAAAAAAAAAAAAAAAGTTGCATACTGATAAATATTAAGCAGTCAATAAAAAAGAAAATAAATATGTTTAACGATTTCATGTTTACCTTTGTTCGGATTGTGTTTGACATCCAGCATCGACTCTTGAAGTTGTTGGTCTTATTTGTTCGGGTTCTTGAGATTCTGGGGCATTTAAATCTCTCACTGCTTCTTCAAGCCAAGCCCAATCAATGTTATCATCATAAACACCGCTGTAAAGAGAAATTATAAATTATAAATTTCAGTTTTATTCTGAGAAATTATAAATTTCAGTTTTTATACTGAGTCAAAAAAATGGATTATTGGCTATGTCACTCGTGAAATAAAAAAAAAAGTTAAAGTTTAGGTATCTGCGCAGAACAATTAACTTTGTAACACCATTACCTTGGTTACTGGAAAAAACTTGAAGCATTGTGTCCAGTAAAAGATCGGTTAAAGCCTCGAATTAAATTGACCACATCAGATTAATTATTAAATAATTTATTACAGAAGTAAACCAAAAGGTTTCTTCAGCATCCATAACAGAGAAAACTCATATTAAGGCAAGCCACAGAGCTTTAAAAAAAAAGTTGAAGTATCAGGGTGTCTACTGAAAATGAAAAACGAAAATAAAGGACTTTTAAAGGATTTTAAAGGTGCATTTTTGAAAAAATAAAGGATCTAATTGCGCAATTTTTTTTAAACACGGCCGGTTAAGAAACATGCATAATTTCATTTTTTTTTAAAAATTGTTAAAAAATTAAGCAGATTCTTGGATGGAGTTTGGCCCCTGTATAGAGAGAAACAATAAACGAAAAAAAAATATCATGCAGTTAATCAGAAGAAAGTAAATTTTTAATATAATTCTGAGTACATGCATTTCAGAACAAAATACCGTAGATTATTTTCAACGATAAATTTTAAAAAAATTTAACATATTAATAGAATCATATTTTTTTGCAAATTAAAAGATTTTTTTCCAAATAATCGAACAATTTTTTTTGAACAAATTAACAGAAAAATCGTTTTTTCTTGAACAAAATTATAAAATTCGCTTTTTTAGAACAAATCACAACATTTAAATTAAAAATTGATAAGTTTTTGTTTTTGTTCATTAACATTGTGAAATAATTGTTCAGAGCAATTTTTCTTCAAAATAAAGGGCAATAAAGGAATTTAAGGACTAAAAAAAAATAAAGGAGTAATAAAGGACTTAAAAGGAAATAAAGGGCAGTAGACACCCTGAGTATAAACCAACTAATCCTTTTGTACGACTTTAACCCTTTCCTGTCTAGGCCTATTTTTAAGATCGGGCCCTCCCGGACTGAATTTATAAGACTGATAGAAAGAAATGTTTTTTCTGGATATGAAAGAGGTCCTAAACTCATCCCTGATAAGTACGGCGCCTTGCAACCCAGTGTTAGGCAATCCGTGCATAGAAGTTAAATGTAACGCCGTAATCTCAATTTCTTATTTTTTATGGATTTTAAAAAATGGTCTAACTGTTTTCGAGGTCAGAGATTCCGAATTTGGAGTCTATTTCGACGTAGGAGCCCGAGAAGGCCCCTTTCAAAGATATTTTTACGAAAAAGTTCAGAAAAAGCTTTTTTTTTAATAGCTCTAAACCATTATCCTAATAGCCATAAGCTAATAATAGGCGCAACATCCTTTTCATCTATCTGTTTTTTCCGAGTAATATTCACTATGGGCAGTTATCAAGGGCAACTAATTATTTTTTTAAAGAGTTACTTGTCAAAAATAAAAAAATATAACTTATGAGTTATTAGGTTCAGCCGTTAAAGGGTCTGCCGCCATTTTGTTTCTAAAAATCGGTGAATTCTGACTTCAAATTCGAAAAGAGCACCCTTAAATACCCCTACCTACGAAGTTTCGTCAAAATCTGACCAAGTTTTATTATTATTTTCCTTGATTTTGATGGTGCATCCATATGGATGCACCAGTCGCTACGGAGTATTTTGTTGTGCATCCATATGGATGCATTAGACAGCAAGGGGTTAATGGAGGCAAATTTTTGGTACTATCAGCTTGATTTTAATTTTCAAAAAATAAAAAATCAACTAAGAATTTAAAAAAAATTAATTAAAAATGTAAAACATGAAAAAAAAAAAATTAAATAATTAAAATCACGTACGTTTCGTATTTCTTAATTTTTCTTTCGCCAATCTGTCTTAAAAAAATTATTTTATTCACTTTTTTTTACAGACATTACCGCAACTTTTAACAGACTTATTTTCTTTAACTTTCGGATTCCATAATTTTTTAGAATTGTTTCACTTTTAAATGCGACCAAAAAATAGCAAAAAAAACCATTCCAGCAAAAAACTTATAAATTCCGACCGAACAAAATTTGATGCGATTTAGATTAATCCTCGATATGACGCCTCCAACTCATATCTTATCGCAATATTCAACATCCGTGTGTAGCTAATGATTTTCTACGGATTTCAAAAAAAAATTTAAATTAAGATCTGTGTCACAGACATGTCGACTTCAAAATCAATTTGATGGAACGTTAAACTTCGCTAGATGTAACTTAAGAATCGGATACGGTTATGCAAATTTTTTTTTCTTTTTTTTAACTTAATGGCTCGATGATCCGGATTTCATAATAGAAAACAGATGAATCGAAAGATCTATGAAAAGATATTAGATCGAAGAAAAATAAAAAAAAGATTGATTTTCCTTTTCTTCAAGTGGATAGCACACGCCTCTTAAATACTTTCACTATATAAAATAAGCGTACATACAGGAGAAACAATGGACACAGTTTTGTAATTGTACAGATGCTTGAAAACATTACCGGAAGCATGGTACAGTTACTATCTTTTTGTGTGGTTAATTAACACGTCAGTAATTATCGTCTCAACCGTACTTAAAATTCAAATTCACGATATGTACTATCTGGAAAATTTTTTTTTTCAAAACGTCGAGAAATGCTTACAAAGGAAGAATAAGCCACTAGAAACATGACGGTATTAAATAGCTGCACACGTTTCATCCTCCAAAAAAAGAATTAAAATTTTAACTAATGCGTGCTCATGTAGAATGACATTTGACACGTGAGAAGTCAATATTTTTTTGGGCGAGGCCACTGTGACAACGTTTATAGAAACGCTGTATGTGCTCATATAAAATAAAATAAAATAAAAATGAATCAGAGCCATGAATCATTCTTATTTTTATTTTTTAAACTGGAAGGCTGGTGCTTTTATTTTTTGTGAAAGGCGCAATCATCTAAAAAAGAATGGAGGTTATTGTTAGTCTCCCTGAAATGAGAACGTAGGTTCATGTTTATATTCTGTAGTGTAGAATATGTAAAATCGTATTATATAGTACTCGGTTTGTTTAATTAAAAAATTCTTTTCTCTGCTATCAAGATTTATGATGAGGAAACAGTTCGTCTTGAGCAAAGTTTAACAAAAAAAAAAAAAAAAAAAAAAAAAACGTATTCAATTTCAAATTAAACGAAAATAGGTTAAGAAAGGATGCGTCAAGGCATGTTCAAGGGCATATTATGCAAATCCATTTCAAGGATTTACGAGTGGGAAAAAACTAATAATTATCCTGGATTTCCGAAATTCAAATCAAGTAGATTTTGCAAACTTACCTAATTCTCAAGGATCGGCGATCCCCCCTCGAAAAACTCGGAGACGACATAGACGATCTGCCGGCCGATGATGTTTCAGTATTTAAAGATGCACACGACGGGTATTTGTCTGCCAAGGCTGAATTAGGTCTGGTAGGCAGACTGACAATGCTTGTTACTCTCGGTTCGACAACCGAAGACCTGTCATAAGCCAATCGAAGGAAACATTTTCGTCGAGGTTCGAGAAAAACAGAATCATCCTTTATTTTTTCGGACCTTCCATGTTCGACCTTGTTCGTTTGGTCATCCTTTTACTTCCAAATTCAATCATTGACATTCTCTGCTTTCCGTTTCTCAGTAATTTCCCTAGTCTACATTTATCGACTAACGATTTCGACTTTTTCCTTTGATTTTCCCAGTAATCGTTCCGGGCGGGTGACGGATACCCCTGCCAAGTCCAACCGGAAGCCAAAGAACTGCAAATGCTTTCTCCGTCCGATTCGGTCTCCTCGTATCCCAAATTAATTTGGCTCCCGTTTTCTTCCTCCAGGGGTACGTTATCATACGTTTCGATTTCGTTCGGAAAACTAGGAGTCTCCTCTTCTTCGTCATCAAAACTAAACGTACCCATCAAATCGTTCAATTCTTTTTCTATATCCAAACTGTTGCTCAATTCGAATTTCGGTTGCGTCCATTCGGAGGATTCGGGGCTCCGATAAATTTCTTCGTCGCAGGAGCTTTCGGTTTCCGAAAAATTAATAACCGCCGTATCCATATCCAAAAGATTGCTATTACTATTCACTTTGCTAATACTACCGGCATCTGTCACACTATCTCGCGGTGAATCCACATTGTCTTCCAGATAAACTGACGCTCGGGTTACTTGCTCATTATTCTTTTCACCGAATACAATAACATTCGTTACGAAATCCCTATTCGACTCGTCTAATTCCTCAGGAAATGAAGCCACAAGTCTAGATGGTTTCGGTTCTTCATATGCTCCTGCCCTCTCCTCCTCCGATACCGCTTGCCAACGTACATTGTTCTCCGGATGGGCGTTTTCCGTCGGTTTGTTTCCTGTAAAGAAAGAGAAAGAAAAAAAAATTAGCAAGAATGGAAATTTCGTAAAAATATAAAATTAAAAAACGACCGAGAACGGAAAGAGCGCCAAATAACGCATGAGCGTTACGCAAATAAAGAAGTCTCTACAAGGTCAGGTACATTCACCAAGGATAACAGCCCATGTGCCGACGTAAGATCTTAATAGCGGAGTCTGTTTAAAAAATAAAGCTTTGGTTACGTAAATCCTCAAACATGTAAAGGGTGTAACTTTTTTCGTAAGTCGAGTAAAAAAAAAAAAAAAAAAAAAAAAAAATTATTTTAATTGCCATTAAAATCAAACGGGCCTATCGCTTTCAATTTGGTTTTATTGACTGTGCACCATGAAAAAAAAAGTTAATGATGCTCATAAAAACAGATCAGGAGAGTATAAGACAAACTTAGAACTCGATTTTTTTTTTTCTTGCGTATTTTTTTTTTCATATCCAAGTCACTAGCCTTGACCTAGGCCTGAATCATAGTTCTTGCCCACGTTATGGAGATGTTTATTTTAGTTGCCCACATATTAAGCAGTAGTCCCTTTTGTTTCGAGTTACAAATTTCTAGGAATAGCCCTAATTTACCTGTCAAAAATTCTAAATTCTATTTGCAAGGTCATACGATATAAAAACTCGAGAGGCGGATTATAATAAAGGTTGAAGATCAACGATATTTGCGGTTGTTTAACATAAGAATTGATTTGCCAGTAGTCATAAGGAGTATACCTCATGAGCATACACAGGAGTAGTTATTGACGATGTCATTTTTATGGGGGGATACATTAAAGTCTGTTGCATAACATCGTTGCTTCGCAACAAAAATTAAATGTATTGTGGCACATACTCCCACGACAAATAATATTTCGCCTTGTAACTCTGGATGTACTAATAATTTGGGCGTAATGACATTTAGTCGAGGGGACTAGCCATGAAAACGGTTACTGGTGGAAATGGCAATTCGGGAATGACCATCGATGAGCAGCGCAATGATGCATAAACATATATGTGGCACTTTGAGGCTACTTTTACCCATTTTTTTTACCAAACCATGAAATTCCAAAAAAAAAAAAATTGTTTCTTCATTATAACATCGGATTACGGTTTAAACAACAGGAATAAGGACAATTTGTCAAGAATCAAACTTGTCTTTTTTTCTCCTCTAGAAGTCCCTTATTTTTAAGTTTATCTGTGAGGGTTCTTCTTTCAAATTCAAATAATCTCAAAGTTGAAACTTACCAAATCCCCCTCCCTCCAGACCCCCTCTTTTAAAAAGTCGGTAATATACGGTAAAAAAGTGCACCTGATAGGAATTTTTAATTTTACTTTTCCAACGGAAAAATGTAAAAAATTTTCGACTTTTGTAATTTTTGCAGAGTTTGATCCCGGAATCTCGGACAATTATTGGGGTTAATCCCGGGATTATAACAGCATCATTTCGAGATTTTCAATCCCAAAAATGACCATTTTTTATCCTAAAATGGACTCTTTTTCCCCTTATATGTTCAAAACTTTGTCAGTTTTAATAAAAAGACAAGCTATAACCTGCTAAATTGTCGTTCAAATGCCAAAAAGTTATACCAAAAATTAAAATTAAGGGGAAAAAAACTTCTTATAAACCTACCAGGTAGGATTTTCTGGTATTATAGCAGTCAGTCATAAGACTTTCATATAAATCTTGCGATTGAGAATTTTTGAATTCCAAAATTCCGGAATTCCAGGATACAGTTGCCCGGAATTGCAGTGTCTATGTTAGGGTGCCCGTTTAATACCGTGTTGACGAATTTTTTTCTGGCCACCCCCCCCCCCCCCAAATCGATTCAAAATAATTCAAAAAGTCTAAATCTAAAAATTTTCTTTTTTAATCTCAGTCTGCACCCGTACCCCAAGGCACTTGTTTTTTCCCATATAAAAAGCATGGCAAAATTAACTATATTTCGGATTAATTTTTTTTCCGACGGTTATAGTGACCCAAAAAATTTGATTTTTTGTATACACGCTCCTTAAATGTGTAGCTACCTCCGCATTTTTTCCCATCTCCCCAGAACAATATTTCCGACCTCCAGTAGGGATCGGATTTTGCAAATTTTGCCATTTTTTGGCAATTTAATATTGTTCTGGTCGGATGGGAAAAAATAGGGAAGTAGCTACACATCTAAGGAGCGTGTATGCAAAAAATTAAATTTTTTGGGTCACTATAACCGTCGGAAAAAAAAATTAATCCGAAATAATGGCATTTTAGCATGCTTTTTATATGAGAAAAAACGAGTGCCTTGTGGCACGGATTCCGGTAGAGGTTAAAAAAAAATATTTTAGATCTAGATTTTTTGAATTATTTGGAATCGATTTGGGGGTGGCCGGAAAAAATTCGTCAACACTCTAGTCTATATACAAATTCGGGCACTCTAGTCTATATACAATACAGCGTATTAATCTAAACAGGGGAAATCCATCCTTAAATTATATTGGTAAAAAAATTATTCAAATCCCTAAAAGGTTTTAAATTCAAATCTTGACCAATTTTTGACGCGAGAAAATTTTCCATCTAATCCGGCTAGTTTTTCCCAGGGGTCCGAATCCAATGCCGGTGCCGGCCGCGGTCGGCTGGAATCTCAGGTCGATACCGATACCAATGCCGAGTCCGTATCATTTATTTAACTCTCGATTCCGATTCTGGCACCGACACCCGATACCGATGCCGACGCCAATAAACATCGATTATCCTATGCCGCCTCTAATTCCGATTTTAGTGAAAAAAAAAAAAAAATTATACAGCCATTCTAGACGATTTTTAAAATCAGGTGTCCATGCCGATGCCAGCCACGGCTGGCTAAATATCTTGGGTCGATGCCGATTTCGGATATTTAAAAAAAATCCGATATCGGCATCGGCCAAAATTTTCAAGCTTTGGACCCCTGGTTTTTCGGAGATCCATCAACCTTCGATCAACAAAAATTACAACATTTGCATCAAAAGTTTGCCTAAGTAGAGTACAAGCACACATTATCACACAAAACCAATTATTACAAACTGATAATTAGCATTATCATCCCATAAACACGATAATTTGAGTACTTTTAAAATAGGGTCCACCGCCATGTGAAAATAATAAAATAAGATTGCTATCGCAAAACATTATAAAAACCAAAAAGAGCCACTTTTAGGCACGTCTGCTGAAACGCCATACATCTGTCATATTAAGGGTGCATTAAATTAATCTTTATTAGGAACATATTTCTTTGGCATTTGGAGCAGATGTCTCCGACATTACATCTCCACGCTCCAAAACAAGCATTTCCTAAAATCGCCCAAGTGAAGCAAAGCTCGACAGAAGAATTTGCTCATTCCTCCAATTCGTACACCTTAATACAATAGCCTAATAAGCGAAATCAAGAGCCGAGGAGAAAAGTCATCACATTCTATTATCAACGATAATGTCCTTGATGCGCTACAACTTTTTCAACTTGTTAAAAAAAATTGTTAACTATTGCTGGTCTTATATAAATAAATTGCAACAATTTAATTTTAATTATATAAAAGCCTTTCGAATGGAGAGAAGAAAGAATAGCAAAAAACCGACGAAAGCTTTTCAAAATTTCATTAAATTTTTTTTTAATTTTTGGTGCACTTGAGATTTATAAATTTCTTTTGTCGCCTTTTCATACAATGCATGAAGTCACTTGATTGTAATGATTTTCTGAACTTACTCGAGCACGACCGTTTTATATCTTAGAGTATAATGACACAATATCGCAAATCAATGAAATAAAAATTACATAATGGCAAAGAGCAAGGATTTGAAAAAAAAAAAAAAGAGTTCAGTTTTTTTCTTTTGTTTAAAAAAAAAATATACTTATAAAAAAAACAAAAAAAATTTTGTCACACAATCTTATGCTGTATGCGATAATTAAAGAAGTAACTATAAAAAATTCTGATTTCTACTTCCTATATGGTCTAATTGCATTGAATAGACACTTATTTTCCGTTCCTTCTTTTTTCCATACGTAAAAAAAAAAAACGAATTAGGTTTTTATCCCTGTTGCTTTAATGATTCGTGTATAAGTAATTTGCGATAATTAACGAAATTTCTACATGCAACATTTAACGTATGTTGTTAACATTTTCTATATGGACGTTTGATCTTAATGCCGATAAGTGATAATACACCTGATCGTTTTTAAAAAACCAAATTTTTTTTCCCATAGTCAGTTCGGATCCGATCGTTTCCCACAAAATCACGCACATACGTGCAAGTTGACATTTTTTTTTTTTTTTTTTTTTTAAATCCCTTAAATAGAATTATGAGTGAACTGGCATTCATCCATTCTACGGTTACATGAGTTTATCGGTCATGGTTGAGACGTTTAATTAAATATGCGAATGTACGCCTGCCGTAAGAGATAACCCGCTCATCGGCAATTAAAAAATAATCACTAAATTGGTGGCCATGTATAGCAAATGAATGATAATTTTTAAAGTACCTTTTTTTTTTTGAGGAGTCGTTCGAAGAGGAAAAGTAACCAGCGGGTATTACGGTAGTGTGTAATGGCATGTGATTGCTGTTGCATCTAACTACGATCTATTACTGTTATTATTTATACTTTGGACAGAAGATCCGACTAATTATAACTGTCTGCGGGTAAACTTGTTTTCACGTTGAAACTTCCTCGTTAATTAAATTTGCTCTATGGTTTTTTAACACGAAAATTTATTTGGATTTTAAATTGGTGTGAACGAAACATGATATCCTGTAAATATACAGAGACTATAAATTTGATTTTAGAAAACGTGTGAATCTGATAGCAAAAATACGTTTTGTCATTAAAACAAAAATCAACAAAAAAAATCAGATATTTGTACTTTTGGAAAAAAAGTAAAAGGAAAAAGTACAAAAACAGAAAAAAAAAGTTAAAGCTAATTTTTTGGGTTTACAGAAGCAAAACCTCTTATTTCTGTTGATTCAAGAATAGTTTTTTTTTTTAAAGATTGTTTATGATTTTAAAGAAATCATAAAAATGACATCTGCCCATTTTTACTTCTTTTTAAATGATATGCTAATTGAAAAATTCAACTTCTGATCTAATCAGGTCTCCTATAAAAAGCATAAATGTTTTTTCTTTAAACCCTTTAATTTGGTGTTTGTTTGTGCGCAACGTGCATGGAAAAAGGATCAGAATTTTTTTTCCGACAAAAAATATTAAAAAAAATTTTTTCCGTCATAAAAAAATTTTCAAATGGAAAGTGAGTCCTATATGTCAGAAATAATTTTTCTGTCGAAAACAAAAATTTTCGAAAGCGATCCCTAATGTCCGAAATATTTTTTTCTGTCAACAAAAAAAAAAATTCGAATGGGAAGTGAGTCTTTATGTCCAAAATTTGTCGAAAAAATATTTCTGCAATTTTCAGGGCAGAAAATTTTATTTACCGAATTCCTCGAGTTAAATGTCAGAGAAAATGGGGTCGGGCTAAATGTCCAACAGAAAAAATATTACGAATGTGAAAAATGTGGATTTTTTTTACGAAAATTTTTTCTTAAAAAAAAAAAAAAAAAAAAAAAAATTGTAGAGGAAAAAATTTTTTAATATTTTTTTTGCAGAAAAAATATTTTGAATGTGAAAAATGTTGATTTTTTAAAGAAAATTTTCTTTAAATGAAACATTCGAAGAAAAAAAAATTTTCGAATGGAAAGTAAGTCCTATTTTGTCAGAATTATTTTTTGTACTCTTATACTTGTACACCGAGAAAAACCAGAAAGAATTTGAGCTAAAATATATACAGGGAAGCTGAAAGTATCAGAATAAAGTAATGGATCAGTATCTATGTTTCAGTGTATTACTGTCAACTGACTAACAATGACCAAACTAAGCTAAAAAAAATTAATTAATTAATTGAAAAAAATATATATCAATAAATAAATGAATAAATAAGCCACATAAAGTGAAATAAAATAAAATAGCACACCACTACCTGCAGCCAGGTGAATTAATAACAAAAATAATTTTTTCGAAATTATTTTAGCTTTCAATTCTCCTTTCCAACTGAGTTTATTTTTCACTAATCCAAAATGTTCTTCCAATAAATTTTTTATTGACAGGTTTTTTCGCACTTACACAAACTTCTCCCCAAATTTTTCAGTATTTCTTTAGAAAAAAAAAATCATTTCCGCTTTTATGTTTGTAAAGTTAGTTAACTATTCGAGTTTGCAATTAATCAAATTTTCAAGGTTCTACATTTTTTTTGAAATTCTTTGAGCAGATAAATGCTCGCAACAATTAGCATTGACGTAAAATATTTTTTACTTGCGGAGACTACTTTTAAATGGCATCGGCATCAGTGCCGGCACCGGCATCGGCGCTGGCACCGGTACTGGCATCGTAATTAAAAAGTCAAGATTTAAGTGATTTTACAAGAAACAAGGCTGTTAGGTGGAATGGTGCCTGCATGATTCATAAAATGATATTTTCAAAAATGTCTAGAAAGTCTCTATGACGTTTTTCTACCAAAATCGGAATCGGAGGCGGCATCGGCGCCTGCATCAGATTCGGACCCCTGATCTATCCAGCCTAACTGTGCTTGTAAGGGGAGTAATGGGTCAAAAACGGTAAAAAAACGGTCCATCTTCATTTTACGTCTACGTGATATTTGAATAAACATTTTTCAAGATAAATTAATTGAACTCTTAATATTAAAAACTGCCTGCGTAAATTTGGCAAAATGGCTTGTGATAAAATGGTAAATTTGGCTTGCTCGTTTTATACCCATTTCGGGTTTGATCTACAAAACTGTACATCACTTTACAAAAAATTATGGAACTTCTTCGCAATTTTGCCTTCATCACATTTCGCTTTCGGACTTTCTTTCTTGCCAATTTTCATCAATCTTTTTTCTTTTCATTCTCCATCCTTTCAATTTTGCCAAGTCCAAAAAAAAAATTGCATAATTTTTTTCTTTTAATAAAAAAAATGTTTACAAAAACCTGTTGACTCATTCGAAATGTAAACTTACGTTATTGCAAATCACACTTTATTGCATACGAATAAAAGTGCCATTATCGAATTACAATATAAAAATCTCTTTCTTCTAAAGAAGAAAAAAAAATAGGATTAAAAATTATTCGCCAATATAATTATGGATACGAACGAACCTTGTTCGTTACTATTTTGAAGCCAAGGACGCAATTCGCTCGTAGTTACAAATTATAAGGTGTTGCTCTTTGCTCTTTTTATTTTTCATTTTTTTTATATTTATACTTTTGTTTTAATTGTACAGGAAAACCAGTCAAACCTCCCGACGAGACAAAACAATAAAAAAAATTTAGAAAAAAAAAAAAAAAAAAAAAAAAAAAAAACGACATTGAAACTAAGTTTAATTATGTATAAACAGGTATTTCAAACTGCAGTGAATAGTTCTTACCTCTAAATTTATTCCAAAAAAAATTTTTAATTTTCGAAGTATTAAAACTCATGTTTGAAACTAAACTGAGGACAATTAGGGCCTTTGCCAGGCTTTACCAAACCAAATTAGCACTTTATTATTTAGCACCTCCGAGTCGGTGCAATATCTAAACAAGTCAATCATATTAAACCCATAAGACACGAAGTTTCTAGCTCTTTAAAAAAAAATTATTTTTTTTTAAATTACTAAATTTGTCCTTGTTCGTCCCAGCCTCGCCCACGAAAGAAATCAAATCATTTTTTTGTTAAAAAAAAAAAAAGGCTAAAGGCCAAAAACGAAATCCGCAAGAAATGGGAAAAAACGTGGGCTTACAAAATTTTTAGTTTCTCCATTGTCAAAAAGGAAATTAATGATATTTTTTTTTTCTTTTTCTTTATTTCCTTCTCTTTCAGATAAGTAATTATCTCCCGATGAAGAAAAAAAATTTATAAATAATTGGTATATCGGTTTGCGATGAGAAAACGATTTCTAGACAATGAAACTATAAATTAAAGTATAGATCGTGCAGAATCGAGCATTATTAAAGTTTCCAATGTAACTATATCTATAAACAGTTTCGCCAGGTTCGATGAACGATTTTCCTTGCGCACGTACTCATGTCTTCTACTGTATAAAAGACGAAATGACAAAAGTGGTATGCGGACAAATCTTAAAAGTTAATCACAATCATTTTTATAGCAAATGATCCGACCATTATGGCAGACATCTTACCGTGTATTTTTATATCCAACAAATTTTGCGTTACAGCAAAAAAAAAAAAAATTTCAATGCCAGAATCCCTTAGGAGCTAAACTTATCCATTGATACACAACAAACAATGCCTTGCATATTTTATTTTTTTCCCAGACTGGAAACTTTGCTCACTCACCCACAATTACAAAAATTCATAACGACAAACAATTAATGCCCACATGATAAAATCGCTGACATCACGGTGCCCCACATAACTCTAATACACAGGAGAGCATCGCGTTTATTATGAGGTGTATCATATTTCGCAACAAAGCATACATGGTCTGATAGTATTGTTTTATCCACGATGCAATAAGAATAACAACAACAATAATAGAAATAAAAATAAAAGTGGGTCATTACTTTTATTTTTTATTTAATTATTTCAGTTCAATCGGGCATAGGGAAATTGATTGAGTCGGAGCGCCGTGAAAGAGATAAGCCTTTCCATAAATAAACCTGTACACGACATAAATTAACGTAACCTAACCTGGTCGGCTCCTGCCAAACGACAATTTTTTTTTCTTTTTGGAGAAGAAAATTCGACTGAAAATTTTCACGGGATTAATTCAAATTTTATTTATAAGCCTCACCTAGACCTATTCGCCACCGAAAAAATTCGTGATTTTATTTCAAGAACGAATCAAAAACCACGAAAAGCCGTACTTTATGATCATGAATTTATGATTAAGAAAAATGAAGAGGAAAAAAATCGCATAACCGCTATTGTTCTAATCGGAAAATTATGTAACATATTTAAATGCGAAAATTTTAATATAAATATAAATTAAAACAACCTTCTATGATTAATTACCGGATCTGATCGAAAATCTGTAAACCGAAGAGATTAATCAACCGCGGAGCAACAAAAATATTAGTATCCATTCAAGAAAAAAAAAAAAAAAAAAAAAAAAAAAAAAAATTTGAAGATTCTTTAAAAAACATTTCATTCACGGCCTAAAAATATTATTTTATATGATCTAATAGATTAAAAAAAAACTTTTAAAAAAACTTTTCGAACTTTGCCAGAATCTCTTCTCAATGAAGGAAAAAAAAAAAAAAAAAAAAAAGAATGGTCATTCAACGGAACAATGACACTGGCATTGTCGGAAACCACGAAACCATCGAATGAATTTTTTTTATTTCTTCTTAAAATGTAAGAAGAATTTGAAAAAAAAAAATTCTTAAGGGTCATCTTATGTAAACAGTAACAATTAATATGACAAAAAGATATTTTCATCGATAACGGTTCGATAAAGAAAAACAAAACAATGCACAAAAATTTCAATACGAATTCGAGACATCCTTCGGTTTATATAGAAAAATAGCGGTTTTCAAAAGCAAGTTCAAGGACTGGGTAAAATGGTGTTGTATTTAGGCTTACTTACTGGGAAAAATTGCACAATTTAACAAAGGCCTAGTGAAAATAATCCATAGTTCACGGTACAAAAAACACACGGTATAATATAAGCCACGCAAGCAAGCAACTCGCGACTGAGATGCCCCTGAACTGAGCGGGTTTTGTACCTGAAGACCTTGAAGGGAACCCACAACGGGCAAATATCCTAAACGTGTTATGTTTATGTGGGTGCCTCCTGGACATGAAGTGTTTCGTCCAGGGGATTTTAAAAAATTTTCACGAAAAAAAAAAAAAAAAGATCCGCGGATTATGTCATATTTTTTGATTCATTTGTTTTCTTTAATAATGATCATGATTATGAAAATGATCGACTATTGTTTTTTTCTTTCTGGTAATCTTCCACATCCTTCTTTTTTTTTGTGGGTGACCAGAGTAATCAAATCATTTTAGCTCATTCAAATTTATTTCGAGTGCTTTGATCCTGTAATTAGGATTAAAAAATTTTTTAACATGACTCACTATCTAAAAAGCGAAACGAATCATTGATGCAACAATAATTTTCAAGTCTCATCCCGCGCAAATTCTGGTCTGGGATGATCCTAAGCTTTTTGTCTTTTGTAATAAGCGATTTAGAGTAATATTCAGAAACGGGGGATGACCCCCTAAAACATTCGGCACAACTTGTTTCAGATAGGGGAAAACGATTCCCCATTCTGGATCAAGATCAACCACTAAAGTGTTTCCCAAGATATACATTAGTACTCAAATTATGAGATAAGCATGCCTCCTCATAAATGATCCTAAAAAAAGATTTCCTAAATATGCCCAAGTTAATTCATCAAAGTGTTTATGACATCAAGTAATTTTTTTAATGGAAACCTAGCATTCTTGGAATACGGGTTCCATGAACTAAATCAGCAAGTTACTTGATAAGCAAGTCTGGACCCGAACTAAAACTTTAATATGGCATAACTGCAAACAATTATGGCTATGAATTGCATGCCTTTAATTTTTACCGACGTACCACTCATTTTATCAAAAAAATTTGTAGGCTGTTGAAAAAGTTTGTAGGTCTTAATAAGTAGCCAAGTTCCAAGAGCAATATATCGTCAAATCTTTATTTATTTTTTCAAACATTTTCAGTCAATGTTTTCGGGGAACTAATTACAACTGTCTATAAAAGTTTTTTTCGTTTAGCAAAACCAGGCATCGAAGTCATTTACCCCCTCAAAATTAGAGACTTTAGAGACCAAAATCGGAAAATTAGAGACCATTTAGAGACTTTAGAGACTCAAAAAAATCAATTTTCCATTGCTTATAAACGTAAAACGCCATTTTTTCATACAAGCGGGCGGAAAATGAATTTTTATGTTATGGAAAAGCCAAGTTTTCGTGTTTGTAAGCAAAAAAATTCCATCTTTTTTTCAGAAAAAAAAAAAGTCACTGGAAAGTCATTCTGGATTCGAATTAAAACTATCTATCACATCTATCTATTACATCTTTTAAAAAAATATCTATTTATTTCTCTATCTATTTAATTAAATTTCAGAATGAAATTTTTCTTTTCGTCAAATATTATAAACTTAACAGTAATGATTAAATAAAATGAGACAAATGTAATATCATACCATATTTTCCTCTTTTTGTTTAAACTTCTAACTCTCATTATTTCTAAAATTTTTCTTAGTTTTTCAATTTTCTTGTCCGCTTCCTGGATGGATTTTTTTTTTTTTTTTTTTTTTTTTTTTAACTATAATTTTTTTTTCCGAAAAATAAAAGATGACCTCCATGAACTCGGCGAGAATTGAATCAGATGGTTTTTTTTTTTAATTCAGTCAAATGAATAATACTTAAAGGTATAAAGAAGCAAGAAATTGGGAAAAAAGAGACTTCTAGAGACTTTATCAAAATTAGAGACTTTTAGAGACCATCCTTGAATTTAGAGACTTTTAGAGACTTTCAGAGACCACTTCGATGCCTGCAAAACCTAAGGACACTTATCGAGAGTCGGCCGTAAGAATTCAAAAGAGTCCAAGACCACCAAAATTTTCCCATTTCCTCACCTGAATACGACTTTTTTTTCACTATTGCTATTTTAAAATATTTCGGATGATTGACTACATTCATTCATAATCTCGTTTGCAAAGTCATCAATAATCCTCAATGATATTCCTTCGGTCAGTGATAACTAAACTACACTCAATGACTATCATTGCTGAACATCCACAACCTTTACCTACATTTTTTTTTATCTTTATTTCTTTTACTTTTCGCGCTGTTGACTTTTACAAAAAAGCTTTTAATACTGCACCCATTTTATCTCTTCATTACTTTTGTTTTATCTTTTCCTTTCTGTTTACATCTTCTTCTTTGGATTTTTTTTTTTCTATAAATATTTCTCTGGCCAGGCCTATATCCTATATTTTGGTCCAAGTATATCTTATATTATTTAAATTCTAGGTCAAGAACTTTTAACCCGTCGAATAAAAAAAAAAAAAAGGTTTTGAGTTTAACATAAATAGTCCAAAACAACATAACAACATTCAGACGTTTAACTTTCATATAAAACTTTAAATATTTATCAGTTAGTTTCCTGTTATACAGATAAAACCCTCAGTATTAAATTAATTCTCCCACAATGAAAATTACAGTTTTTTTCACAATAATAACAATATTAAATGGCATATTAGCAAGGGAAGATATTAAGAGTAAGCAAATAGCCAAATAATTGTCATCATTATTGGCATATTGTCAATAATTGTCATTTTAATTTTAGATTTGCAATTTTTTTCTTCTTGCAGACTGCAACCAAGCTAGCACTTACAATTATGGGTACGATAAATTTTATCAAATCACTGATGGTGCAACACACGAGAATGGGACATTACAATTTGCCTTCAAAGTAAAATCCAAAAGTGATGCTCATATTCTTCTATCAAGTTCAAGTGATACACCAACCACAGATAGTAAGTTAAACTTTCTACAGAATTTAAAAATTTTTTATTGAAATATAATGTCCCTTATTGTCTTATTTTAGTTTTAGCAGCATATGAAATTGTCATTGGTGGTGGCAAAAACACATTCAGTCAAATTCGAATGTTAAAAAAAGGAGCAAAAGCTACAGAAACAATACCAAACTTATTATCAGAATATGAGTATAGAGGATTTTGGATATCAGTTAACAGGACTGAGAACATTATTATGGTTGGTAAAGAAAATGTAAAAGAACCATTTCTGTTTTGGAAGAACCCACAATGGTTACCTATTAAATATTTTTCATTCGGTTCATGGGTCAATGTAAAAGCAGAATGGCTTTTTGGATGCCCTGATGAAGACGATCCAGGTAAGATCACTAAAATAATATTAAATTTTCATGAAACATACCATTATATCCTTTGCATTTCTGTCCGTTATTACTTTATGCCACTTTGCACTTTCCACTCGTTCCATATTTTAATTGTATCAGCTGCAGCACTCAGTTCTCCAAACCACCTTTTAACTCTCGATTAATCGCGTATTTTGAATGCATTTAACAATTACAATCTTTAATAAAACCGAATCATAACCTATTTTTATACATTTACGAAGAAAACTATAAGAACCGAACCGCAAACGCCATCTTTTTTATTTTCTTTTTGTTATGTTGGCACTGGAGAGACCCCATAAAAAGTGACGTGGACGTGGACCGGTGACTGACGATGGTCCTTTATTTTTGCTTTTAATTTTCTTTCCGACTTTCCGTGTCTTTCCGACACTACAGGAAAGGCAAAGGCAAGAGAATGTTTCGAAGCAAAAATAGCAGAGTAAATGCTGCAAAATAAGAAAAAAGAATCTCAGATTTCCATGAAATGAAAATTATAATATGGCTTCGTCTTCTTCCTCATCGATAGGGCTCCTGTTAATCTCCGTTAAAAAATATGTCTGACTTGTGTGTAATTGCATTTTGTCTGGAAAAAAATGCGTTTTTATTTCAGAATTTGTGGAAGTCGAAACGAATTATACTGGACAGCAAAGATTAAGAAAAGACTTACTTACTTTATACGATCCTTTCAGCGTTCCGAACGAATTAGACCATTTGTTGGTTGTGAAAATATCGTTCTTATTTCACAACATTCATTTAGTAAGTATTATGGTTTTTTTATTTGTTTTGACAAATGTCAGCATAGGTGATGAAACAAAAGAAGCTTTATTGTCAAATATTCTGTCTTTTGTATTTTACCAAACAAATGCATGGTACAGGATGCTGCCCCATCATTGTTGTCCTATACCTTCACAGGTACTTGAGTCACTTCTACAGGTACTTGAGTGTTGACTAGTCTAGTGGCTAACAGTATAAGTGTTAATCTACCACAAAATCACTTCCACTGTATACCAGTAGCCAAGAACCTTTCACTGAGAAAAGCTCTGAATTCAATCAGGGCCAAAAATTAATTTCTTTGCTCTTACTTTTTAAAATTAATTTCCTCACTTCCCAGACAACACAGGTTGGTTGAATAACGGTAGTGGCAACGTTTTACCGCAACGTAGAATAACCGTCATGAATGTTCGTTGTTTTTACGTATAAGATGTCCGCCCTAAATGACGGTCCCGCTGACGTTTAAAATGACGTTATTTCAACCATCGGAAAAACGTTTTGTCAACGATGGAAATAACTTTATTTATGCCCTAGTAGCACAGGGACGTCCATAGGATATTTTATTCGGATATATTGGTATCCGGTAAATATCCATTCGGACTCCGTTTTCCGGTTTCCATAATTTTCCATTTCCAGAATGTTTCGATATTTTCCAATACTCGTAGAACATTCTTGAAATATATTCAAAAATGCCCCTGTTAATAATAATAATAATAACCAAAAAAAAAAAAAAAAAATTAGGGATTTGTTTTTTATTATTTTCGAAGCTCATTATATTTGTAATTGTCGTTGAATAACGAAGCATGTCCATCTTGAACGAGAAATGACCCTGAAAAAATCCCTACACCTTGAAAAAATCATAACACCTAGCAAGATTCGAACCTAAGACCTCTCACACCTTAACCAATCAACCCTGCGACCTTACAAACTAAACCACACAAAACAAGTAGAAACTAACCAATATTAAGGTCTATTGTATTGAAAAGCCTGAGAAAAAAAAAAGATCAAATCTGACACGTGACACCATTACTACCTGCTGTAAGATAATGGCGACTACCCTTTGTTATAATACAAAAATAATGTTGCTATGTAATGTAAATGACCTCGGTTTTTTTTTTTTTTGTTTTAATTTACAATGTTTGAAAAACAAAAACGGCAGAAGCAAAATGAAAAAGATTTAAACTTTTTCCCACCGTCAAGCGTATCTAAACTGTTATAGGTTCTACGACGGCGAAAATTTGCATGCATTCGTTATAAATATGCGTCCCCTGCAAAAACATAGGTATGCAATTATTTAACATCGTGAAATAAAATAGAGCTCCATATTTAGGCTTTAAATTTGTAAGATACTCGAAAGAAAATTACGTCTATTAGACGTGAATAACACGTTTGGTAGACGTCAATACCACGTCTGATTGACGTGAATACCATGTCTGTTTCATAGCTTTTGACTCTATCCTACACTCCCTAAAATGATGTGGTGGTATACCGTCTTAGTCGCCGAGATTGAGAAATTCTGCTGAAAGTCAGGCGGTTGCTTTTTGGTTACCAACGAACGTGTTGTTTTCTATTGCATTAGAATACTAAAAAGAAAGACGTTTACTTCCGTCAAGGGCTACCTAGGGTTGCCCTATTTATATTGGCTTTTAACCTATATCACCCGTTGTCATATAACGTAGCCATAACGGTAAATTAACGTTTTGAAATGACCGGGTTGCTTTTGGGTCTGTTACCGACGTTCTTTTCTAGTATTATCCACATAGTTGAAAAAACGTTATCGATTCAACCTAGTTGATTTTTGGTTGGTAACGTCGGTCGTCACCAAACGACGTTGCCACAACCGTTATTCAACCAACCTGTGTTGTCTGGGTTGCTTATGCTTAGCTGGTTCAATTTGTTATTGGCTGCTGTGCCACATGATATAATCAGTCTGATATAAGATTGTGATATCATATTTTTTAGAATGAAAAACAAGGACAAATGAGTGTTGACGGTCTTGTGAACTTGGTGAGTGGAAAACATTTTAAATTACTTTGGGTCATGTCAAATCAGTCTATTTGAATTACAAATACTTTTCCAGATGTGGAATGATGAAAAACTGAAGTGGAATCCTGAAGATTATGATGGCATTGATATACAATATTTAAGGGCATATCATGTATGGACACCAAATTTAAAAGTTCTCAGGTTAATATTATTTTACATTTTTCATACAAACTACCAAACTTGAATGAGTATTACTATTGTTAAGTCTGTTTGGAAATACTGCACACCTTTATTATTCTTTAATAGCTTTGTTTTTATTTTTTATTGCTTAAAAAGAAACCATCAGAATTTACAATTTGCTTACTTTTTTACAGTCAAAATTTATAATTTGGGGTCATGTATTGTATTTGGTGATGTGTTTACATTTTTTTAAATATTTTTTTCTTTTGCAGCCTCAGGCTAAAGTTTTTCTCAAAGTTAACAGCTTTAATTTTTTTGGCAATACTAAATAGGCTGTTTAGCTTGAATTATTTAATTTTTATATCTCAGTAAAAGAGCAACGGCACTTTTATATATATTGTGTATTTAAAAATTTAAGCTAAATATTGTTTTATTTGTTTATTTTTTTGTTTAAGTGGATTACAATATACTGATATCATAGAATTTGGATATGCAGGATTGACCGTTAAAAGCAACGGAAATGTGTTTTGGAGACCTGAAGTTCATTTTTCAACATACTGCACACTAAATATTAAATATTGGCCTCATGACGTTCACAACTGTTCGTTTAACGTTGGATTTCGAAATGAGCCTGAGAATTTAATTATTGATTTACAGTCGGATAGCAAATCGGTAAGATTTTAGTCTAACTTTACTTCTTCGAATCGGTAATAAGCTATACAGATTGTTCGTATATCCTTCAAATTGTTTTTTTTATTAAAGATTGCTGAAGACAGAACGGGGTCAGAATGGGATGTTCTCGATGTTGTTCCTTACAACTGGGTACCGGACGAACAGTCCGGGGTAAAAGGTAGTGCTATTGGAGTTATCAACATAACATTACGAAGGCGTGATCAATCGTACAGAATTATTTTGCTGACTCCATTCTTTTGTAAGATTGAACCTTAGTAATTTCTGTTTGGTGTATGGCCGTTTATTTTCATCAACAATATTCATTTTAAGGTGCTGGAATCATGGTGTTAGCTTCTTTTTGGATCGATCCAGATCACAGTGGTCAACTCTTTTTATGTTGCGGAAATTTAGTTATATTAACGGTGATGTTCATCGCCATAGGAGATCTTATTCCTGCTAAGCAAGAACAAGTTCCAAATATTGGTAATGATTAGTTTAATATTAAATAGAAATGAAACAATAGCTACTTTTTTTTTACATGATCTCTTTTATTTATTTTCAGTTCTACTATATTCCTGGGGTATGATTTTGACTTGCGTCCCATTACTCTTAACCGTCTGTTTAAAAAATTTGTCGGAGCGCATTCGTTTGCCAGGAATAATAGTACAAATTTTAAACAGTAATGTGGCGAAATTTCTTTGTGTGTTTCCAAGCTCCTCACAAGTAAGTATACATCGATTTAAAGTTGGAGAAAAATTTACACGATCATCTTACGACATCTAATTTTTTTAATTTTTTATTAGGATCAAACGATTTATTCAAAACTGAAAGAAAATCAACAGGAACAAGAAAAACACAACGAAGTGAAAATTCATCTTTTGAAATTTGCAGTTGCCATTGAAAGAGTTTTTTTTATTTGGTACTTAATTTTATTTGCTTCCTTAACTTTTTTTTGTAATAAGTATTAAAATTTAAATATCGCACACCTTAAAAATTTCTATTGTGTAGTTTCGAAATTTACAGGAGTATCCCTACGATACCTGGCTAGACTAGCAGAGCTACCGTCCAAAGAAAATTCGTTATGAAATTGCCTATACGTTGGAGTGTCATCAATCGATAATTTTGGCAGTCTCAGGGATACCTGAGACCTCTTTCGTTTCACAACGCTTGCTGTTACTGCGAATAGCGCTATCAATGCTATCGTACCTCCTACGACGGCATAAGCAACCATACGGATTCCTCCATGGCCTTTCGATGGAGGTGGAGGTACAATTATTTTTAAATCTTGAGGGGGTACTGTTAAGGGCTTTTCGTCGTCAGAGGTTAAGACAAGATTACCAGTTTTTATTTTTGTTACCAAATCTTCGACAACGGTTTCAGCGGCAGTTTGCTCATAGTCAACAAAGAAAACAGTTACAACAATACTGCCTGGTTTCAATAATATGTTGGTGATCATGTTTTCCGAAATTTTTAGCTGCTTTGCTATTTGGGATTTCAGACTTGACTTAAAATGGGTTTCGTTTTGTCCCACGGTCTTGTTGTAGTCTTCTTTTATTTTAAAAGAAGCCCCAATAATTGGCTCATGCTTTAAAATTCTAATATCTATGGTTCTGTTAGTTGCAGTTGTAGATATGGCAATGGTCGCAACCGTTGTTGAAATTGTAGTGGGAGATGGTGCAGCGGTAGTAGTAGGTGTAGTTTTGATTGTAGTTGTAGATGTAGTTGTTGGGATTGTGGTTTTAGGAGTAGTTGTGACAGTTGTTGTTGTTGTGCTCGTCGTTGTTGAAGCTGTGCTAGCCGTTGTGGATTTAGTAGTGGTAGCAGTGGTACCGGGAGGTTGTGTTTGTTGTTCTTTTTGAAAAACCGCAACGTATCCAAAATCTTTACACTGACAAATAGCTCTGTTTTCTTTTACTTTTTTAAGTGAACATCGATTAGACCATCCGATTTTGTTATTCCACATCCTGCACTCTAACTCAATTTTCGAATTTCCAGGTATTAGGACTGAAATATTTAGATTCATCTGAGGATCTGTACTTGTACTTGTAACAAACGTTGATGGATCTACATCCGTTTTAATTAGTTGAAACTCATAAACATCGCTGAACCTGAAAATGTCAAATAATGAGGTAAGTTTTTTTTTATTTTATTTTTTATTTTATTAGAAGATTTTAATTTAGGCACCTTCCATCTGCCGTATCATTTAGCAAATCTCGAGGAAACTTAGCTGACGCTAAACATTTTTTTTGCAATGACCTGTTATTTAGATTAACTTTAAAAACTTCATTATTAAAAATGTCATAGTAGGTTTTCCGATCGAGTGGTAGGGAAATCATTTTTTTCACTCCTAGGGTTACGATTGAAGATTCTGAAAAAAAAAAAAAAAAAAAAAAAAAAGATTAATTAAATCCAGTTTGGTATAACCGGTTTGTAAAATTGAAAATCCAGGTACTGATTTTACCGATTACAACCGGGGCTGCTTGTGATCCTGAACAAAGCTTAGTCATATATTTATGGACATCATTGAATAACAAATTTCGATTTTCTGACGTGTCGTTTTTGCTTAAAGTTTGAGCGTTAAGTTCGAGAAAAGACTGTATTGTGCTCGGTTCCAATTCGGATGCTGAAGGGTTGTTGTTCACATCTCTCTTAGGTCTTTTAGTTGTCATTGCGCCAAGAATGCGATTTTTGAAATCTGTTAAACTTTTCACGACGCCATTGGTTTTGGGGTAATAATTTAAACTTGCTACGGCCTGTTCCAAAAAATCTAATGATATCTTAACAAGTTTCCGATCGTAATCTATCCTCGCAGATAAGTCCTGGATTCTGGCTTCTACTGCAGCTTCAGTAGCTGCTGACAGTCGCGATAGTTCTTCTGTTTGTTGAGTGGCTGCGAGAGTTTTGAAAGAAGTAATGGCCAGACCGAAAGCTTCTGTGCTGTCGCCTGAAGCCATTAAGCTTTCTATTTTAAATTGTAAATCCCTGCCATCAAAATACGGTCAATCATTTCCCGGAAAAATTACTTTAAATGTCGATAAAAAGAAGTGTGCATACTTACGCTATAGTTTCCGAAGGCACAGACTCGGGTTTAAGAACCTTCACAGCGTCAACACTTTTGATACTTGCGCAAGCTCCTTTAATGTCACATACTTTTAAAAGTAAGACAATGTCTCCAGGAGGTAAAATTGTTGTGACTTCTCTTGGGAAAACTCCGCTGGTTATGTCGATTTGCTGCTTTTCCTCGTCTACATAACTCCACTGATACATTAATGGATAATCTTCCAGATTATCAGTCCCCTCTGCATATGATACCACAAATTTAGTGAGAACCGCTTTACCAGTTGAAGGCGATACCAAAAATTGTGAAATTTGTGGGGGAGCGTTGACTATAACAGGCACATCAGTATAGGCCTGAGGTATGGGTGCCGGACAAGTAACTTGCAATCTTAAAAGGTACGATGATTCGCCTGTTAATCCTTCCCATTTCCGGTAGGTGCTGGTATAATTAATGGTATTTCTCTTTCATCAAGGAGCGATTCTTGAGGTAAGATTTTGACCAGATCACCTAAACCGACCTAAAAGAGAAAGGGGAGTTCGTAAGGAATCATTCCTGCAAAGGCGCTTTTGACTATATATTGCACTACAAAACCTATCTTACTTTGTAATATGTTAGACTTACATCCTCTTGCAAATGGAAAAAGTTGTACCCCTTTTGCCGGACTGTACTCCACCAAATTC
The DNA here is from genome assembly GCA_037577465.1 of Liposcelis bostrychophila. Classification (NCBI taxonomy): domain Eukaryota; kingdom Metazoa; phylum Arthropoda; class Insecta; order Psocodea; family Liposcelididae; genus Liposcelis; species Liposcelis bostrychophila. The sequence goes on from CM075210.1 coordinate 14,604,159, forward strand.
GACAGTCACTATATAGTCTCTTGACCGTTCCAGAAACGGAAAAAGCTTTCGCTGGATCGATTCCTGGAGCCACAGCAGGGATATAAATATGAGGTGGTATATTTGGGATAATTTTTACTTTCACTTCCGTACTTTCCGTTCCTCTCAACGACCAAATATAACTGTCAAAAAAAAGTATAAGTCTGAGACAACCAATTAGAGGAAAAAAAAACCCATCATTTACCTTCCAACCGGTAAAAGATTGTTAGGCAGGAGAAGTTCTGTAGTATTAACTGGAATCACTTCCTCTATTACAATTACTTTGGGACCAGCAATGAAACAGGGATCTCCATCTCGTGTTTTGCAAATCCATGAAACTGACACTCCTTTAGGCGGAAAAGCGCGAAGCGTTAAGGTATCCATAGTTCCTATAATCGTTTCAGCCGGGAATGTAACAATTTTGGTAGGGAGCGTTACTATTTCTGTAATTGTCCAACCCTGTAAAAGAACAAGTAGGTCATGCGTTGCTAACATTGCGTCATTTCCTCTGATAAAAAATTATAAAAGGATTTATTTCTCTCAGCAATCTTTAACGATCAGATTTGAATGACTGGTTATCATGCAACCTCGCGACAATTCTAAGGAAAGAAAGTCTTGATTTTTGCGATTTTCATTTTACAAAGAGGTCAATTATAAAAAGAACTTACCGCCCCCAAGACTTCAGTTGAATTATACATATAAACGTAACACGTAACGTTGTAATTTCCCGGCAATACGTCCTTAACTATTAATATTTTTCCATCTTCCGATACGATTTCGTCATTTAAAAGCCATCGGTAACGAATGGGAGCTGATACATCTTTGCAAAATGTGACGTGAACCTCTGCAACAATTGCTGATGAAGATGGTGCTGATGTCACTATGACCGATGCTGCTGCTGTTGAAGATAGCTTCAATGACGAACTTTTCGTATATTCATGACCCAAAGAATTGCTTCCTTTTACATTTACAACGTATTCTAAATTAGGTAGAAACTAAAAAAATAGTTATTAGCGTCAAACTTCGAAAAGTAAAAAAATGTTTAGGTCTGTAGACAGCCCGAGAAGCCACGGAAGTGCAAGGCTTTCTTTGCCCTCCCTCCCCTCTGGTCACCGGTCTGATCCAAAAAAACGAAGCATTCGTATGTAATAAATTACAATTGGGGTTCTAAACAAGCCTCTGTACTTGGCCGGAGAGACGAAGGGAGCTCCATAGGCTTTTCATAACATTTAAGATAAGACGAATACATTAGCCAAAATGATTAAAGGGGACTCAAGCCTCCTCAAAGTGGGTCTGAGCTTTGTCTACAATCTGAATATTTCGCACAGTGGTGCGGAAAAATAAATAAATGGCCAAAACTCATTCCCAAGTCTGTGTGAAACTTAAAAAAAAGACGAAGGTGTCAAAAACTTCCATATTTTGGGCAATTAAAACCTGCTTCTTGTGCCCCAAAATCCAAAATGGCGGGCATAATATGGAGGCCAAAATTATAAATTATTAATGAAATTTCATGAATACTTATTTTTAGGTGTTTTTGTGGCTGCTGATTTCATATCTGGAATATTTTTTTTAAAACTCAAGATGGCTGACTTAGTATGGCGACAAATGTAAAAAAAGGTTAAAGTTGTTCAATTTTCAAGAAAACTTGTACCTAGGGGTTTTCGAGATCGCTGATCTCGAATCCATAAACCGTTTTTCCGAATTTAGAACATACAATGAATAAATTTTTTTTTTTCTTCAATTTATTGAGTCCTTTAAAAACATTTTAGAAAACTACATAGTAGCGGATTCGAGATCAGCGTCCTCGATAACCCCTAGGTACAATTTTCTGGAAAATTCAACAACTTTAACTTTTTTTTACATTTGTCGCCATACTAAGTCAGCCATCTTGAATTCAAAAAAAAATTATTCTAGATATGAAATTAGCAGCCACAAAAACACCTAAAAATAGGTATTCATGAAATTTCATTCATAATTAAAAATTTTTGGCCTCCATAATATGCCCGCCATTTTGAATTTTGGGGCACGGGCAGCAGGTTTTTAATCGCCCAAAATATCGAAGCTTTTGACACCGTCATATTTTTTTTTTTTTTTTTAAGTTTCTCACAGATTTGGGAATGAGTTTTGGCCATTTATTTATTTTTCCAGACCACTGAATTTCGGTTTTTTTTCTTACCACCGTCGAGTTAATTTTAGCGCCTGGGGGATTCTTAGCTTTGCTGTTAAGCTCCTTTTCAAGTTGCCTTGCGCTTTTCCACATCAAAAGATTCTCTCTTTGTGACCTTCTCGCTTCCTGAATAGGCGGAATGCTCCATTTATAATTAAGCTTTTGATTTCCCATCGGAGAAATTTTAACATCTACATGGGGCTGTTTTGCTATTGCTGAGCAAGTTACCAGCGGCATTGTTAAACTCAAGTTAGGAGACATAATCCTGTGCTTTGATAAGGGGAGGGTAACCGGTAAGGCATAAGGAGATAATTCGGTATCCGTAGAACCGGCTCGCCTTATGCCATTGAACGGCAAAATATCTATCGAATCTAAAATCCGTGAATTGCTTCCTAATCTAATAAGGAGCGTATCTCCAATTGCCGAACAACCAAAACCATTCCCCAGCCATTTTTGTACATCATAAGAAAATACGGAGGAGCAGTTTGAAATCATTTCGATGTTTTGATCGAATTTAATCCAAATTTGATGCATGTCTGGGCTATATTCTGCTGTTTCTGCTGTTGGCGATTTCCCGTAAACAGCAAAATTAGCCGTAGTTCCGGTGCTTTCACTCGCAGCAGCATCTTCCGTTGCTACAATTCCAACTTTCATAATGCCTGGTACTAATGGTATGTAAGTCGAGCATTTTACTCGTTTTTCAGATATCCAAACGGCAGGGATGGTATGGGTGTCCCTGCCAGAATTTCTTACAAAACACCAGACATCACCCACATTGATATTTTCGCCTTGTACATCTAATTCCAGCTGAAATTATAGAACCGTTTTTTAAAAAGTGCCGTGTTAGCATTAAATATTAGCATAAAGTAGCGATAATTTTTTATACTTGCCTCTATAGGTGTATCGACAACGCATTTGGTAGGGGAAACTGATAAAGTATTCCAGTTTTTACTGTTGACGATTCTTAATTCTGCCAAACCTTCTATTTCAGAACATCCGATTTTGTACTTTCCTATTGTAGTTGAAACCAAAACTTGCATTTCTATGTCATTATCTTCAATGCTTAGCTCTTTGACCGTTGGGCCGTCAAGCTGTGAATATGATTAGAATGAAAATAATGATTAAGCATGAACGTAATTAGTTGATATTAGGTTAACGAGCGAAATGATTTAAATGCAGACCTGGCCTTCTTCAGGTAATATGTGACATTCGACATTGGTTAAATCTGAATGTTTAAGTCCTGCACCGGATAATGTAAGAGTGATTAATTGGTCACCAAAAGCACGTTCAAGTATTGCAGGGTAGACGTTCTCTATTTTGCGGCAATCTGGAAAATTTTCAATAAAAAAATCTGATAAAACGACGGCTTTTAAATGAGAGTCAATCGGTTTTACTTCATCAAAATCAAGCTCAAAAATAGCAAAGAAAAAAAAAATTTTGGCGCCAGGTATGGCTGATGGCCTACTTCAAAAATATGACAACCTTGAATTTCTGAGCACACTTTTTTATAAATTAATAATCTGATTGAAAGTCTTAATTATTTTCTCTTTCGGCTAATATCAAAAGTTTTAATATTTCACCAAATGAGAGGTAAATGTTTTCCATAAAGGTTGTGAAAATTTTAAAAGGTGCTATTATCATTCCCGAGTTTCGCTCTCTAATTATTTTTTTAATTAATTTTCTTGCAGATAAGAAATAAAATCTTCCTTCGAGTTCGACTTCAAAATTCAAGTTTCTTGGAAAAAATCCAGAGCTCTGCAATAATCCAGAGATTGATTACCGTTCCATTGTTCAGCTGTCGGAGGTAAGCACATTCCACATGAATCCCTTCTTCTTGTACTATTTACCATTCCATCACAACCGACGCAACTACTGTTCCCATTACACACACCACAACGGTCTAATCCTTCAAGTTCGTCAACTGCCAAAAATCCCCCTATGCAGTGGCCGCATCTTGAAAAGAGAAAAATGCGACCAATTAAAAAAATTCCTTTTAAAAATCCATACATGATGGGAAATTTTAATGGCAGTTATAATTACTTCCGGGTACTTACATATTTTGATAACTTCCTATCGGGCAAAGTGCTGAAGATTTTCCCTCCAAAAAAATCAAAACCCCCGATAAAACGATTGCAAAATTTGCCCCAACCATAACTGACTTTAATTTTGCAAAAAATTACGTCATAACTTCGAAAAATCTGTTGCTAATGAAAATTTCAAAACTTTTCGAGTTCGGCATTTCTCCCTTTTTTTCTGGAGAAGAATTTATTGACGGAAGTTTTGTTGGTAATATAGCCATAGAAACGGTCGGTTGTTCATTTTTTGTGAATTTAATTTTTAAATCACTCTTTTTGTGCGTGGATTTTAACTCATATGTCGTGAACATTGAATGTAAACATAAGAGTGAATCATGAGATTTTTTTTAATAATGGAGGACAGCAAGTGTGGTTTTTAACTTTTTTGTGTACAGTGATTATTTCTAGTGATTTAATTTTTAAAACAAACTATGGTAGAACCGTTATTTGATTATCAGTTTCGCCTGATATTAATCGGAGACAGCACCGTTGGGAAAAGCTCGTTGTTAAAATATTTTACAGATGGGAAATTCGCAGAGGTAATTATATTATCTTTCATTAAACACAAAAGGACAATTACGTTTTTTGTTATTTTTAAATGGTTAAAACTTCGTCATATGTTTTTAATAATGCGTTTTAATTTTTCATGATCATTAGATTAATGCGTGATTAATAAATCACGGCAAATCATGAGATATATCGATTTTTTATGCCATTAGGTGGCAAGTTTTTGGACTGTTTGCATTGTTATTTGTCAAATGCAATGACAAGTATGGGGAAGGTCAATTTCACAAAGGAAATCTCTTATTTCAGGTTTCTGATCCAACAGTTGGAGTAGATTTCTTTGCTCGACTAATAGAAGTGCAAGATGGTACAAGAATAAAATTACAATTATGGGATACAGCAGGGCAAGAGCGTTTCCGCTCAATTACAAAATCGTATTACAGGAATTCAGTAGGAGCTTTATTAGTTTATGATATATGCAATCATGCAAGTTTTGATCACATACCACTATGGATGAATGAAGCAAAGAGATATATTGAACCTCATCGACCAGCATTTGCCCTTGTTGGTTGTAAAATGGATTTAGCTAATAACGGAGGATGTAGGGCAGTTAGTATAGATGAAGCAAAAGCATTTGCTGATTTTCATGAAATACCTCATATTGAAACATCTGCCAAAAGTGGTGCAAATGTAGAAGAAGCATTTCGTGCTGTCACCCAACAAGTGTACAACAGGGTGAAGTCTGGTGAATATAAAATTGAAGATGGTTGGGATGGAATAAAAACAGGTTTCAGTAGGCCTGATGGACTAGATTTTAACTATGCTGAAGCAGAACCTGCTAAAACATCATGCTGTTAGCCAAAGTGATTTGCAACTGATGAATCTCAACCTTGTATGGATTCTAGTCGAGAAATTTTTAACTTGCTCAAGTCCACTATTTGTAAATTACAGTTTTTATTTTTTTAACCAGAAAATCGCTAATTGTTTCATTTTTTTTTTTTTTTGTGCAGTTTGTCGAGATGTATTTTTCAGTTCTTAACCAACATATTAGATATTTTTCTTTATCTTTTAATTTAATTTTAACCATTTTGACAAATGATATGACTGGCTGATTTGTATTTTTGTTGTTATTGTTATACAAATCTTCCTTGATTTTAGTGGACATAGTATGTGGCCAAAACAAGAAAAAAAAAGAATCTTGATCCTAGGCATATGTTAAAAAATACATTTTATGTTTAGAGAAAAAAAATAATAAATTAAAAAAATCATGTACAGGTGCAAGTGCAAAAAAAAAATTAAATTTTTTTTTTTGTTTTTGCGCCAGTGAAAAAAAAATGCTTGATAAATATTATAACACATTGATTAGCTTCTTCACCTGTATGTAAATATTAGACTTTTTTTTTTAAATTTCTAAGCTCGCTTTTGACTTCATTTTTTATTTTAAAATGGGTAATAAAAGTTTATTGAGCTTTGATTGTTAGAAAATATACTGTTGTTGGAATTAAGCGTTGTGTCGTAGGTGCAAAAAAAATGTTTTAGTGTGATGTTCATCAGTCGTCACATGAGGTTATATTTTTTGCACCTGCTCTATTGTGGTCGAAAGTCAAAAGTTTATTATTAAGATATTAGGAACGCCCATTTAATGACTGATAAGCTAAAACACGCGTATTTGAATGATTTAACAAGGATTGTACTGTACGAAAAACACAGTTTGTCTGCATGTTGCTAATACCAAAGATTTTTTTTTCTCTGGGTTTCATTCATGTAATATTTAGATCAACTCAAAAAGTTATTACGAATTACAAAACGTCCCATGGAATGCTAAAAATTTAGTTTTTTCGAGCTAAGCACAAATTTATTGAAAGCGTTGCAATTTCAGCTAAACTGCTTATTGATAGAGAACAAGATCCTTTCTTGATTTTTTTTTTTTTTGTCAGCAGTTTGGCCAATGTCCGAAGCTTTGTTATTATTGAGTTGTCATTGAATCGCGTGAAAATTTATAATTATTACAAGGGTTGCAAATTCCTGAACCAATTAAATTACCATAGTCCTTGTAAGTTTGCAAAACAATCTAAAGTTGCAGGTTTTACTTTATTTACTATTATTTAATTTAAAGTTTTTTGTATTTAAGAAAATAATGATTGAACATGATTGCTTACTTGCAACTTTTACTTTAAGAATAAAACCTCGCCTCGGCGTTTTCTTTAATTTTTAAAACCAGATTAGACGAAATGAAATTGAAATTAAATAAAACAAATAAGTAAAATGTGTGTAAAAACAAATAAGTAAATGACCCATGGACTTGAGATCGTTAACATATTTTTGTCTGGACATCCATGTGAAAATCGAACACTTACCAAAAAAAAATTCGACTTTTAATGTTACGATTTGCTTTAACATCTTAAGTCTTAAGGATGTTGGGCTAATGTAAAACAAATCCTAAGTAGCTAGCCTTACAAATTTATGTAGGTTACTTTTCAGATTTTCTAGTCGAAATGTTTTTTTCAAGAATAATCAGATCAAAGTACAAACCTTGTTTTATCATAGAAATTAATTGAATCATGCTTTGCCTCCACTGGAACAACTGCTATTTGAAGATTCGAATTAATTGTATTGTAACAGCAGTCTGTTTTGTTTTATTTCTTGCCCTGATCATAGATTTAAAAGAGCACATGCTGTTTTATTTCTCCTTGATGAGATTCATTTAAATCAGTCCCAAAGTAAATTAATTATTTGCACTTTTGAATTGATTGTCCAGCGGAGGCAAAACATCACACCGTAAATATAACTTCCCTTTGCTAAAATTTTAAACGATGTCTTCATTTAATACGCTGCTTACGTTTTATTTTTTTATAGTAAGGTTAATTATGCTATAATAAAGCAGAGGTTTTTCGAAGGTTTTTTTTTTTGGTCTCGGAACAGAGGAAATTGGGAAAAACATTTAAAAACTTCCGCTTCATTATTGCATAATATAAATTAACCCCAAAATACCTTTGACAATTGTCGAAAATATTTGAATGCCCGCGTTTTCCGTAAGCGAAGCATAAAACGATAAATCGAGAGATTACAATCTTATGCGGTCTTTCGGAATTGACGTGAAATTCAATTCACCTAACACCTTATCATGGTCTAATTACGAGAAGTTTTCAGCTCAGTAGTTCAGTGGCACTCGGGGCCAAACTGAGAAACGGGTGGTTCGATTCCCCCTTGGACGAAGAGTTGGGTGCATTTTTTCTCGTAATTTCCTCTGTTCCCAGACCAAAAGAAACCTTTTTTTATAATATTATAAATTTAAAAAAAATGCATAGATAGGAAAAAAATAATGAAATAAAAGCATTATAAAATGTATTCATGAAGATTTTATTAACCTACAAAGTCATTTAATAAATTTCGAAAAAAAAAAAACCTAAAATTTGTAAATTTGGCTGAAGGAATCTGAGAGTGTTATTCTACAACTAAATTTATCCCGATGTTGCGGAGATAATAAATTATTAATAAATAAGTACGAGTGAATACAGTACGAGTAGCGTGCAAGGTTACCCTTTTTTTACTTTGGCAAATTAGAAAATTATGTACAAGAAAAAAAATAAACCATTCGGAAGACTTAACATACGAAAAAAAAATTACATAAGTCCTAAAAATAAAAACATTTCATTTGAATATTTACAGTGCTGAGCTATCTTTTAAAGTTTAATAAGTTACTGTGATGTGAAACTGATCTTTAGCAAACATAATTAATAAATTAATATCTTACATTAAATTAAATTAGAAACAATTTCAAGCGAATTAAAAAATATTGTGATGTTTTGCTGAGAATACAGATGTAGTTAACAATTCCGTTGCAAATTCTTATAGGTATCAACAAAGAGAAATATTTCCTCATAAAACATTGTATTGATTACTAATCTGTTATATTTTGGTCGATTTAATCGTATATCGATAAGGTATTACAAGCTTTTATCGAAATCCTGTATCTTAGTTTTTTCATCAATGATTTCTCTTTTTTTTTTTTTTTTTTTTCAAACAAATCTTGAAAAGAAGTTGATATGATGTTTTTAATGTCACTGCGCCATTTTTTCTCAATACAGTCAAATAATATTTGTAAGAGAGCCGGAATTCACCTAGTCTATTATTAGCAATCATAGCCTAATGCTGGAAGCACGAAATCTGTGTTCGATTCTTCCACTCGAATACTTCCTTCGCCTTGGTGAATTTTTTCTCTCTTAATTTTTCAACAGTCAAGTAGCATTCTGATGTGGATCAAATCCAATTAATGGCACAAACTATAAATATAATTAAATTAAAATAAATTATTATTTCAAAAAGTTGGACTAGCTGAATTTATTTGCGGTTTGTGCTTCAAATACTGCTATTATTAAATCATATAAATAAGCTTAAGTGTTACCAACATCAGAAGTAGCCGATTTTTTTTAAAAAAAGGTGGGCTTTACATTAATAAACATTAATTTAAGTTTTCTTTACCACCATTTAAAGTTTTATAAATTAAGACATAAATAATTTTTCTACTTTACAAATTCCAAACTCACTAATTTCACCGTTTGCCTTGTTGTTTCTATTTACAAATTATGATGGCAAACAAACTCATTTCATTCACAACAGGCGAATGGTTTCTTATTTAAATTCGCACATAAGGTGGTATAAATCCTCCTATAAAATTATTTCTACCGAAAACGAAAAATTAATCAAACAATACCTTTTTTTGTGTAAATTAACGGCAGGAAAATTTATTTTTAAACTTTGAAAAAAATAAATAAAAATCTGTTTATTTGAACAATTTTTTCAAGGCGGAGATTTCTGATTTCGAATCCATTTCAAAAGAACATAAGAGTGGCGGCATATCCAGGATATCCAAACTTTTTAAATCTTTCTATTATTTTCATTTTGGCTATTCCGCGACGGCTAAAAAATTTGCAATTCATTTTTAATTGAATGCTTATTTTCCGTCAAAAAAAGTTCGAACCACCTTCCAAAAAGTTACCGCTAAAATACACTTGTTTTTGAAAGATTCGAATTAAATTGCCACCGTAAAAAAAATTGTAAATATTTATATATTTTTTTAAATTAAAAAATAAACTATTTTCCTGTGATTTTAGGTAAAAAGAGGTAGTAAAAATAGATTTTATATTAATTTTAAAATGATACGACGATTTAAACCACCCTCTAAAAATCATGGCAAATTTTCAACAAGAAAGCGCCCGCCTACAACATTTCTTCTATCCTAAACGTAAATCGATTTTTTTTAAAAATAAATAATTATACTTGACCGGGTTCATTTGAGTATTTAGAAGCTTGAAAAAATTTCCATAAAGCGTAACCTGAGGTTTGCATGAGGTTAGTCGCAAAAAGCAAAAGAATCGTTGTTATTATTACATTTTTTTTGTTTTAAGAAACAGAAAGACGGCTTCGTTTTCCGGAAGTTTTAATTAAGGCAAATGTTAAAATCCTAATAGCTTGAAGAAAGCTGATACCGTTAATTAAATAATATAAAATTGAAAAGGAATAAAATCTTAGCTGGATTAATCTAAATACCTATCTAATCTTTTTTTTTTCTCCTCTAAATTTTCTTAATTTACTTTCCTACCAGTCAAAATTTTCCTATGAAAAAAATTTTTTTATATTCCTATTTAAGTAAAATTTCCATAGCAAAGATTTTATTCCTTAGGTTAATTAAATTAAGACATGAATGTTCGAACAGTTGCTTTGATCTGTTGCCTGCAAAGAGGACAATCCTGAAGACTCGAGGCGCAATCCACGCATACAACAAAATGTCCGCAAGGAAGAAGAACAGCACCGACTTCGGCGTCCATACAAATTTTACATTGCCTGGCTTCCTTTAGGCGTCGGTTCTCTTCTTCTAACGTCATACTTTCATTTACTGATTGAGTTCGTGACATCGGTTCTGATTCTTCCGGGCCTTGAGAATTTGAAAGACTTGGCATTGATACAGATAGTCCCCTAAAAAATAAATGCAGATATTAACATTTTACGGAATTTGATGGAATGAAATTTACATTAAATTAAATTAAGTTACCCTTGTAGGGTGGATAAATTTGGCTTAAATTCCGTACTACTACTGGCAGCACCCTCATCTGGAGGTTTTGGCTGCGATTCATCAGAACTATATAGTCTCTGAACTTCATTTACAAAGTCTTGCCCCTTAACTAAAAGTAGAAATGGACAGTTTGGAAACCAGCGAGCATGCTCACTCCACGGCATGTCTTGTGGCTCCCAATGTTTTAGTCCACCATCACAGTGAAAGCAACGTACTTGGTCCCGAATCCCATCTGCAAAATATGAAAAATAATTAATTATTGAAATGCATAAAGCAGAGAAAAACTTACGCAACATTCAAATATAATCAAAATACTGGCATATAAACTGTAAGCAAAGACTTACCAGGTCCCTGACCAGTGTAAAAAAAACCAGCTTGGGCCAGATCAGCAGGGGTTTGGGTTAAATCAGTCGGCCAATTTGCAAAAGTCCTTAACCTAGACTCAACTGTAGAGTATTTTGAGTGTTTAGGACCCCTATGCCTCTGCAGCCCAAACTCCTCAAAATTTTCTAAAGCAACTAATCGTTCCCCAGTTGAAGCTCTAGGCAACTGCCGAGGTACATTTCCAACTGGTATTCCCAATAAAAATGGGCATGCTGGAAAATGTCTTCTATGCTCAGTTTCAGGGTTATCTCCTTCTTCCCAGCGACATATTATTCCAGTGCAAAATGCACACTGTACCTACAAAGGTAATAAAAATTGCAGGGCTTTCACAAAGGGACAGGTAAAGCAAAAGTTAGCAATACTTACTTTGTCACCCTGTTGTAGGAAATAAAACCCTGCAGCAGCCAATGATTCTGGTGTAACAATGAATGGAATAGGCCAACTTTCAAATGATTCCAATCTTGCAGCTTCACTCCTGTACCTTGAAGTTTGAGATTCCCATTTCCCTGTTTGCCCTCTCTCTCCCCTATTAACTCTGTTTGGTGAATGTGTTTGGGACGAACTCGTTCGAGTAGTGGTCAAAGGAATGTTCCCCGAACTTCCTGGATCCATCACAAACGCACAAGTCGGGCTTAGCTGTCGATGTCGCATCATAACCTGATCTCCGTAATTCCAATCCGATATCTGGCATCCGCAACTAAAGCAGGTTACCTTAAATCCCGGACCAGTATAGTAAAAGCCAGCCTGAGCGATCCGACTGGATTCCACAGCTGCATTTGCAGGCCAATCCCGAAATGTGCGGAGCCTTTGCTCCTCGACATTCATAATAATTTTTATCTAGTCCACACGAACGTCATAATTTGATTTCAATCGTGATTTTAACACGAAAACACATAAATTAAATTAAAAAAAGTTGAGTCTTTATTTTGACTTTTGGTTGTCCATAGTTATTATTTCCAGGGAAATTGAAATTTGTGATGTTGGCCCTTATAATAAAGGAAAGTAAATTTACGGGAATATATTTTAAGAGAAATTCCTGATAATGAATGGATGATTTTTGTTTGGTCATTTTGTCATTGTCATTTTTATGTGTATGTTTGTTCGTTGCTTTCGCTTTGTTTTAACCGTAAATTCAAAACGTAAGAAAAAAATAATTATTTCGAATTTGTTAATGCGAAAATATATTTACTGAAAATTTCCGGGAATACGTATATTTATTTCTGGTACTTAAAACCACGTCATGTCATATGGAGGGAAATTACGTAACTAGTTTCACTTCATGCTGACAGTTAAAATTTTTTATTTTCTTCTATTTAATTATAAATAACCAAGTGATTCACATATTTAGTACCAAATTTGATTAAAATTCATTTAAATGTAATAACTACTCTTTTATTTCTCTTTAGTTAAAAGTGTAAAACCGTTTTTTTAAATTTTACGAAGACATTGTTTTTGAATTTAAATTTCAAGGTCAAGTAATCATGGCGGCCGCTTTGAGGAGGGTGAGTATTATTTTTCTACTATTTATTTATTTTACTGGGCCATTTTATTTATTACGGACCGTAAATTATAAAATATAACCATTCAAGAAAAATTACCTCTTCGGTCTAAGTTGTCAGCCGACAAAAATACCTGAAGAAATTACAATTTTTTTTATTTTAACGACGCTGACAGGTACTAAACAACATTATGATAATGTTCTAGGCTCATGCTTTCCACTTGGAAACAATATTAAGTTACATAATTAAACAATGCTTACGACCTTGACTTTATAAATATTGAAATTATTGCAGGTATCAATATTGAATCATACTTACAAATTCTATTCCACGAATGCATCAGAAACACTGAAAGATGTTTATATTATATCAGCTGCCAGAACACCAATTGGTTCATTTCAAAGCTCATTAGCCAGTTTGTCAGCCACTCAATTAGGTGCTATTGCACTTGAAAGTGCAATAGAAAGAGCATGCTTGCCAAAAGATGAAGTGAAAGAACTTTTTATGGGATCTGTTTTGCAAGGGGGAGTCGGCCAAGCCCCTGCTAGACAAGTTGCACTTTTTGCAGGATTGCCCAAATCTACAATTTGTACAACAGTCAATAAAGTCTGTGCCTCAGGGATGAAATCCATCATGTTAGGATGTCAGTCATTAATGACAAATACTCATGATGTCGTTGCAGCTGGAGGAATGGAGTCTATGTCAAATGTACCATTTTATTTAAAAAGAGGCAAAACTCCTTACGGAGGAGTTTTCCAATTTGATGGAATACTATTAGATGGTCTGACTGATGTTTATGATAAAATTCATATGGGAAATTGTGCTGAAAATACATCAAAAAAGCAAGGAATTGATAGAGCAGCTCAAGATGCATATGCTATTCAGAGTTATGAACGAAGTGCTGCTGCATACAAAAATAATGTGTTCCAGAATGAACTCTGTAAAATTACAATTAAGCAAAGAGGAAAAGAAATTGAAGTAGTTGAAGATGAAGAATATAAAAATATTGACCTTTCAAAAATTCCCAAATTAAAAGCTGCTTTTCAAGTAAGTCTTTATTTTTCAGTATTTTAATTATGATTTAAAATCTTTTATTAATTTTTTTTAGAAAGAAGATGGAACTGTAACAGCAGCAAATGCTTCTACACTAAGCGATGGAGCCGCTGTACTGACATTGGCAACTGGAGAATACATTAAGAAGAAAGCATTAACACCTTTAGCTAAAGTAATCGCTTTTGCCGACGGAGCTTGCGACCCTATAGATTTTCCAATCGCCCCTACAGTAGCCATTCCAAAAGCGTTAAAACAGGCCAATTTAAGTGTTGAAAACATTGCTCAATGGGAAATTAATGAAGCTTTTAGTGTTGTGGTTTTGGCAAATATTAAAATCATGAATTTAGACCCGAAAAAAGTTAATCGTCACGGTGGGGCTGTTAGCTTGGGACATCCTATCGGGTAAATATGTTTTTATTTTTCTTTTCAAAAAAATCAAATAAATCACCGTAAAAAAAATTTATTCTTTTACCCTCTTTCTTTTTTTTCTTCAGAATGTCAGGTGCCAGAATAGTTGGACATCTTGCACATACACTGAGCCCAGGAGAATACGGTTGTGCTGCTATTTGTAACGGAGGCGGTGGAGCATCTGCTATCATTATTCAAAAACTGTAAGTCGAGATTAATTTTTCTTTGCTCAATCGGAACAAACTGTTAATTTTTTTTATTGATGTTTTATTTTTTTAAATAATATATCCTTAAATTTTGCATTATATTTATTTTCCTTTTTTTTTTTTTTTTTTTTTAGTTTTATGTGATTAAAGTTTCTGTAATTGCACCTTATTTGATGAGTACTTTCTTGTAATTTCGTTTTCGTTTTTCATGCATCACCGGAGTTCAGTTTCAAACTGTAATTGCCATTCCTATTGTGGTTTCTTTTATCTTTCTTCTCTTCAACTCTTACTTTTTTCCCTACCTTTTTTCCATAGTTTAGAAGATGACCTCTTATATGCGTATTTTTTAAAAATATTCGGGAACTTTGAAAAACAAGTTTATTTAAAAAAGACATCAAGATTTTATGTGCTTTATTCCTGTATGTTTACATACGATGTTTTGCTTTTATATCACTGTGCCCAGCTACAATGTTGAAAATGAGACACCTGGCATATAATATGTAACTAAATCGAAATTTTAATGTTTTTCTTCAAAAATAAATTCCTGACCAGAAAGATTTATTTTGTATATTGAAATACATTCTGTGTTTAAAGCGTCTGACTTATTCGCCTAGATGCATAGACGCAAAATGCAAAATTAATCTGTAATAAAATACTTAGCCATGTTAATTACGCGCTGGAATTCAAGGAAATGCAATTTCGCAAACGAAAGTCATTTTTGTTGAAACCTTTGAAATTCTATATTTCAAAAGTTCAACACTAAACGGCAAATGAAACAATTTTTTATAAAAATAAAAAAAATTTTTTTGATGCCGCTTATTAATTTTTGTGGCAATTGGAATACTTGAATGCAGGATGGATTGCCCATCATATTTTGTAAGGCGTTCGGGTTCCGAAACACTTAAATTTCGTTCAATAGTTTATTTGTTTTTAATATTTAAGTAGTGATGCTTACGATATGAATTATAACAAATGATATAAAGGTGTCAAATCTAAAAAAAAAAAAAAATATTTTGGAACCGTTAACCTTACGAACGAGCTCGAATAATACCGTACGTTGAATTTCCGGCTTTAATCTTCAATTATTTTTGATTTATTATTTTATACGTAGGCCTATATGATTTTGTTGCTTACCACAAAAAATTTGGGGAAATATATTTTACAAAATTTATATGCATCATTTGAGGCTTATAATGAGCAGAGCCTCTGCCGTGCCACGCAAAGCTAAAGTACCCGTATAGTTCACTCTAGGGTGTACAGAAAAAAAAAAAGTGTTTGGAATTTTGTTGCTCACCGAAAAAATAGTTTCATTGGGGGGTAAAAACCTCAAAACAATTTTGAAACATTTTTTTTTTACCAGCTGGAGGTCGCGCTTTGCGGAAAAAGGACCTAAGCCAAGAATTTTTTGAAAGCGTTCAATTAAGTTAATATTTAGCGCATTTTTCAGTAATCGATATTTGTAAAAGGGGTCTAATTATATGTTTTTGAGGTCGTAGAACACGAATTTCACCATCCCGATTTTCTCCGACCAATGCCTGAGTCGCTGTTACCGCTTTTTTAGCGTTTAAGCCTGATTTTTCGGGCTTGATTTTTATTTATGTCCAGATTTGGAGCCCCCAAAATTTTTTTTTTCCTTTTAAAGTTGCTTATACTTATGAAAAAAAGCTTGAGGAACACGAATTTCACTATCCCGATTTTCTCCGACCAATGCCTGAGTAGGGGTATAAGTAAGAATTTGGTTTTTTGAGCCAAAAACTAATTTTTTTGTAAAAAAATGGCGACAACTCCTCACCAGTTCGAGTTAGAGGTCATGTTCTATGACATTTTTTAGTCAGAACACTCTAATTAATACGGCACTTTTGTGTTTTGGATCAATTTCCAAAATTTTCTAACGGACGGAAAATTCGACCAGTAATTTTTTTGAAATTCCAAATTCTTTTCGTCCGTGAAAAAATTTAGAAAATTGATCCAAAACACAAAAGTGCCGTATTAATTAGAGTGTTCTGACTAAAAAATGTCATAGAATATGACCTCTAACTCGAACTGGTGAGGAGTTGTCGCCATTTTTTTACAAAAAAATTAGTTTTTGGCTCAAAAAACCAAATTCTTACTTATACCCCTACTCAGGCATTGGTCGGAGAAAATCGGGATAGTGAAATTCGTGTTCCTCAAGCTTTTTTTCATAAGTATAAGCAACTTTAAAAGGAAAAAAAAAATTTTGGGGGCTCCAAATCTGGACATAAATAAAAATCAAGCCCGAAAAATCAGGCTTAAACGCTAAAAAAGCGGTAACAGCGACTCAGGCATTGGTCGGAGAAAATCGGGATGGTGAAATTCGTGTTCTACGACCTCAAAAACATATAATTAGACCCCTTTTACAAATATCGATTACTGAAAAATGCGCTAAATATTAACTTAATTGAACGCTTTCAAAAAATTCTTGGCTTAGGTCCTTTTTCCGCAAAGCGCGACCTCCAGCTGGTAAAAAAAAAATGTTTCAAAATTTTTTTGAGGTTTTTACCCCCCAATGAAACTATTTTTTCGGTGAGCAACAAAATTCCAAACACTTTTTTTTTTTCTGTACACCCTAGTTCACTCCGTTCCGAAATCGTTTCTGGAATGGCATGTGCTGAACGGGATATGCACAAAAATGTTTGTAGGGCTATATGAATTTTACTTTGAATTTTTTTTTCTTTTAGTATATGTATAAATTAAAATAAAAAAATTGCCATTTCGTTACACTGGCGAATCCATAGACTTTTTTTTCAGGGCGGGGGGGCAAAATCCTAAAATGTGCTCAAAAATTCTGATTTTATGTATCAATTGTAAATTTAATTTTTCAAACGAATCGTATTCTATCGGTTCCAAAAATTTTGTCAGTTCGCGGAGGAAAGGGGAACGGAACATTGTCTTCCCTGGATCCGCCAGTTCTGCATTTAAATATTTACAAAAAAAAGAAAAGAAAAAAAAAATTTAATTATTTAGCTAAATAAGTTTTTTTGGTCTGGAATTTTTTGCATGCTGACTTAACCCGCCCCCCGAAAGTACGTACGTATATGTACCTTTTAAAAAAGGTGCTCAGCCTCCTAAAGATACATATATGTAACCTTAGAGGTTTTAATGGCTGTGAATCATCAAAAATGTAGTATGGAACAATATAAATCTGAATGCTTGCGATAATTGAAGCCTGGATCCTTGTTTTTTTTTTTTTTTTTTTTTTGACAATAGAATTTGGTGATGAAATAGTTACATAAACATTTTTGTTCTGAATTAAAATTGCACAGAGTGTGGACCGTTGCTGGCAAGCCCATCTCAAAAAACACGGTTTGGTTCGGTCCGGTTTTGGTTTCTTCAGAATAGTGGCGTATACAGTAAAAAATATTACGTAAATATTTCTAAACGGTCCATATAAATTTTTTCTGTTGTTTTTCCTAAAAGGTAAACATAAACAAAAACAACATAAGAATTATGTGGACCTACTTATGTTGATTTTGACATAAAATTTTTTACTGTGTAAAAACCGGTTTTGGATCCTTTTGTTTTTACCATCTCATTAAAGAATCGGTTTCCAATTCTGTTGGGTTTTTTAGTTCACTGGGTTTATGCTCGGTTTGGTTTAACATATCGTAAAAAAAACTTTTTTTTTTTTTTTTCATATAAGAAATAACAGGTTTCAATCGGTTTTTTTGCTTTTTAGCAAAAAACCGGGTTCTTTTTGGTTCGGTTACTTGCAAAAACCTGATTCGGGTTTTGGGTTTGGTCCGGTCTTACTTAAGGCTTGGTCTGATTGATTATTGTAATATTTGAGGTTCGGTTTCGGTTTGGTTCCACTGAAGTTCGAAGTTCGGGTTCCTTTAGGCTTGGAACCGGGTTCGGTTTCTGGATTCGATTTTTCGTGGTTTATTTGCCCGTTCTGTCCAGTCCGGTTTGGTTCAAAACCGTGAAAACACGAGTTCGGTCCGGTTTTTTCGGTTCGGTTTCCCAGCACTGATGCGGACTCTCCATACAGCACATGAAAAATTAATAAAATGCTTTGAAAACAAAAAAAAAGTGAAAAATAAAAAATTCCCCATATTGACTTGCTTTACATTCAAATATACACGCATTTCCAAAGAGCAAAAATCTAACCTGATAAAATCAGGGTGAGACCTGCTTTCATGAAAAATTAGCTTTGCTCCCCAAAAACATTTTGGATTAACTCTTTAATTGCAGAGAAATTGAAGACGAAGGCCTTCCCAAGCTAACACTCTTCACCAAATATCCGTGCCCGTTATGCGACGAAATGAAAGAACAACTCAGCCCATTCGAAGGAAGATTTTTACTTCAAGAGGTGGACATCAAAGCACCTGGAAACGAAGAGTTAAAAAAAATGTATAAATTAGAAATACCGGTGTTATTTTTAGACGGAACCTATTTGTGTAAACATAAAGTCGATTTAGATTATTTTAATCGTCGATTGGTGGAATCGGAAGAAGCTCGGAAAATCAAAGCCTACAGATGAGTTTTCATCGGTCTCGTATGGTATTTTAATATTGTTTGATTCTTTATTTATTTTTTTGAAAGGAAAATAAATGAATTTTTCTTTTTCTATAATGTTAACATTTATTCTACATCATTTATTTTCTTATGATTTTGTATTTACCTTCGGACGTAACGGAATTTCCTTTTATATAAACTTATAAAAGCTCGGTTATCTCTCAAAAGTCACGTTCTCGGATCGCTTTCAAATGTTGTGCGAATTGTGTTATATAATTTATTGTAGCGGTGGTGTACATTCCTTTCATTTTCTTTTTCTTTTTTTTTTCTTTTTTTGTTGAAAAAAAAAAAGAAAAAAAAATCAGAGGACGTTGATACCGCGGTCTCCTTTTTTCCATTCATTTCATGCCAATTACAGAAGCTTAAACCTTTATTTCCAGGTAAGAAGACTCAACACCTGTTGGTATTGACCAAAATTTTATCTCACGGTCAGAAGAATAATATCATGTCATAAAACAAATCGTCTAGCAAATCAAACATCACAATAGCCTTTTTACCTATCTATCATCAGGATTTTTTTTTTTGGGAAATACCCAGTCTGAGCACTTGATTTTCAATACGTTTATTTATACCGCCATAAAAACGATCGCGAAACGTCGGAATTTATTGCTTCCAGGTAAGCTTTTCATATGCATAAAATGTGCCATTTTTTTTTCTTTTTTGTGTCAATTCAGTGTTATTAGTGGAAGAATTTCTTTGTGAGGGCATTTTTGTGAATTAATTTTTGTTTTTTTCTTTTTTTTTTCTGACAACTAACTGTCGAATGAAGTCATCGACTTCTCGAAGAAAAAAAAGAGATGTTGTCATTCATTTGGAGATGTGAAATCTTTTACCTTGTTCGACCTTGGGGTTTTGCAATTATGCTCCTTTTTGAAGTATAATTTAGTCTCGTAAAAATTAACCGTAATTGAATTAACGTAGTCATTTGTCAAGAGGAAATTATTATTGGACAGTTCTCAAAAGGTTGAATTCTGTCTACAGTTATTTTAGGTAAGAAGAACGTTTTTAACAATCGAAATTTTTTTTTTTTAAATATTTTGTTTTGGAATCATGATAAAAAAAATTGTAAATGCTGGTTGGCCATACAAACATTTTCTGAAACTGAAGGTACTTCATTTTTTGGATAATACCATAAAATTCAGTACATGAAGACGAAGAGGGAAGAAAGATATGATGTTGTAATTTACCGACCTTTTTTCGGGCCTCTCTAACATTGAAAATATCAATGGGAAAAATGATGCTTGAAATCTCAATAATAAGTTTATATTCTCTATTTTCGCAATAGGATACTGTAAATATTTTGCATCGATTAGAAAGTAAAAAATTTTAAGAAGCTTTTGACTTGTCCCGTCCGTTACATTTTTCAAAAAATTGTGGAAGCCATGGAACGAAAATTTTTTGAAATGATTAAATTACAAACTTATGGCACGCCTACATAAATTTCACGGGAACATTCAGAAAAGAAAATGACTAATGCGAAAGCAAAAGTGCATTAAGACAAGACATTTTTTCAAAAACCGTGCGAAAACAAAAAAAATGTCTTGTGATAAGTCATTTCGTTTTGGTTTGGGATAAAATGACTTGCAACAAGATATTTTACTAATCCCAATAAATATTATTTAAAAAAAAAAAAAAAAAAAAAAAAAAAGATATTTTATTTTGTTTTGCAACTATTGGCGGCACTGTCAGACATTTCTTATCGGAATCAACATGGCGACTCGCGAAAATAAATTAAAAAGTAATATTGCTTTAATTTTTATTTTAAAAACGTGTATCATGGATTAAAAAATATTGATATTGCACATTTTTAATATTCAGGTGACTTAAATTAAATATTTTCTTTGTAAAAATTGAACAGAAGTTAAACATTGTCTAATGCGGAGGATAGGTTAGGAATCGTTCATAAATTACCTAAGCACATTTAGGGGGGGAGGGGGTCCAAATTTGACATCTTACCCATAAGCTAAGCATAGGCGAAATGGGACAAAGCGTGCAAAATGGGCCTAACCCATGCTTACGTAATTTATGGACGATCCCTTATGTTTAGGTTATGTTATACTACGAAGCTACAAGAAACGAAGCAAAAATAATTTTTCTACTGATATTTCATAATATAGTTACTTTATTTATATTGTTTAGTGTGACATTGTTTGATACACGCGAGCATATGAACAGTATTTTCATAACATAATATATAAGTTCTACATAAGTCGCCATTTTGTTTGTTTACAATATACGACTTGCCGACAGCTGAGCTGATGACTTGGGACAAGTCAGAGAATGTCTTGGTACAAAGCAAAAGCGTTCAAAGCATAATAACCGCTTATGCTCAGTTAACTGAGTGAAAAAAAAAATACTTTCTCCTGCTAGCTTAAAATCCAGAACAGAAATTTTCACAAACGATAATAAATCATAATATGAGTTCCTTCTCACAATCTCCCCAACAATCTTCCGAATGCATTCCGGTAGCTTTAGCTTCTTTCAAAGGGGAGAATTTTATAAAGAAGGTATATGTTACAAGTTCTGTCCTTTATGCGCCAGCTTCGACTTGCAGAAGGTACGAATCAGATGCCGGTGCCGTTTGCGGCCAGCTGAAATCTCGGGTCTATGCCGATGCCGATTCCGATTCCATATTATTTATTTAACTACCGATTCCGATTCCGGCACCGACACCCGATGCCGATGTTTCAACGCCACCAAGCATCCATCATATCCGATGCCGCTCTGATTACCATTTTAGTGGGGGAAAAAAAAATCATAGAGCCATTCTAGACGATTTTTAAAATCGAAAGTCCGATGCCGATGCCGGGGCCGATGCCGATGCTGATGCCAGCACTACCAATTTTGATCGGTATCGGCCATGATTTATAGATAGAAAATCTGCTCGTTAAATTTGTAAGATTCGTTAAAGACTTCCCGAGAATCATGATTTATGCGAGATAGAAATCACATATACAGCCATGAAAAAGAAAAAAAAAAAAAATAACTGCAGAATTTTCAAGGAAATCTCATCAAAATTTTATGACGTGGGAATTCAATTCGACACGAACAAAATTCTCAAATAATTTGACTTCTAACAAACAACCGAGTGACTTATTAAAACAATAGCTGGAAAGGGAGGGGGAGGGTTGGAAAAACGTAGTCTCTATAATGAGGAGATCGGGCTTCCCGCTGCGCGCCGGCTTCCCGACGTGTGCTCTGTAATCATTACCGCAAAAGCGTCAAACTCCGTCACTGTCGGGATCTTAACAGATGAATAGACAGAAAATAAAAAAAAAAAATCATTTTTATTGTACGACTCTGACAATGCCCCCAGGACAAAATTTCTTGTTTGTTTAATTAACGCGAATTTTTCTTTTTTTCTATTTTTTTTCCAGAATGATTTCATCATCGGGAGAAACGGGAGGAAATCCGTCGTGGAAGCAGAAACGCAGAAGAACGCTATCGGTGAGTACGCGACATATCGATCACATTTTCAAATAACGCTTTATTGTTTCACAAAGTAAACAAGTCGTAAAAAAATGGACATTTATAAGGAATTCGATTGATCGGGCCATTTAAAAAAAAAAAAAAGTTTTTAAAATTCATTGAAAAGAGGGATACCTATCCCGGCGCAGGTTTCGATTTAATAAGCTAAACGTAGATGGTTCGAAGTAAAAAAAAAATAAAAAATAAAAATGTAATAAAAAAAAGAGGAGAGCAGGTATTCACAATCTACCTGTCGAGATCCGCCATGTTTTGTCGCATGGAGGGGAGAGATCTCCAATGGGTTAGGGAGGGACGTCGAAAGGCGGAGCCAGGCGTCGTTTAACCTCTGCTGGTCCCTAGGGCAAAACCATGCTTGTCGCGTCGTCCAATATTCAGTGTACGTGATTTCGCGAGAGTGCTGAGTGATTTCTGTTAAAAATTAACTAAGGTAAGTGCCATGGCACGGATGCGTTATCTCGACAGAATGTTTTTAAGCACGTCTGCCCTTCTGACCTTACATTAATGTCCGAGCACGCATTTGTCTTAACTTAATTCTTCACAAGTTTACTCCCCCTTAAAAAAAAAGGATTTTTTTTTCTTTTCAAGTTTCTTTTTCTTCAAAAAATCACGTAAATTTTTTTTTATTTCCTTTTTTTTTTTTTTGTTTTATTTGCGGTACGATATTTGAACTGGGTTCGGTATGATTCGATCCGACGGAAGTGATTTCGATGTTATGGATATGGTTTTCATTTGCTTGATAAGGGTTGAATGTGATTTCGTGTTGGATATATGGACAGGATGAATTTATCCGAAGGTTTTTATTTTTATTTTTATTTTTTGAAGGGTTTGTCTTTTAAGTAATCAAATGTGATATATGTTAGTTTTCATAAGAAAAATAATATAGTGTTCATGGTGAGTCTTGGATTAATGTGCCGCTTTGGACGAAATGGAGAATACTAAGCCAAGGTATCGAAAAATTTTTTGATTAAGGATTTTTAAAATTTAATATGTGGAGGTTTTATTAATTTTATATTATTTACCGCAAATACTGTAAGTATTTGATTTTCTACAAATTATTTCAAAAAGTCGCGGTGAAAAGTTTAAAAAATAAGCGAAAAAAATGACCAAAAATAAACAAATTTTTCCGGAATTAAATAACCGAGGACTGGTGAAAAAAATTTTCACCTTTTTTTACAATAAAAATTTAAACGCCACCAGGTCTAGGTTTTCGAAGTGTTTTCTGAGAAAAAATTTGTTATTAAAAATTTACCATAATATTTAGTAATTAATTCAAGGTTAGGCCGAATAATCATGGTTCGACGGACGAGGAAAATTGTTTTAAAAAATTCTTATTATTGCCCAAAAAAAAAAAAAAAAAAAAAAAAAAAAAAAAAAAATATTGCAGTACTTAGCGCGAAAAAAAATAAATGACATTGTGTTTACTAAATAGGAAATGGTTATCTTTCGTTGCAGCAGAGACGATTCCAATTTTTTTGATTTCAGTCGAAGGTAAAATAATCTGATTTTAATAATATTTATACAGCCTACTTTTATCGTAGGCCGTCAGAATTATTTTTCCGGAATAATACACTTGTTTTGATTTTTATTTAATAGTTGCCTGGATTAGCATGTTATTAGTAATATTGAACGATTCAGTTAGAGCGATTTGAATGACATTTGAGCCTAAGCTAAGAAAGTGCCATTATCTCAGATGTGAAATTTCTACCTCTGATTTTTTTCAAATTTTAGTGACAGAAAATACGGTTAGGAACTGTAAACATTTAGCAACTGTTAGCCAGGTGCGAAATGAAAAACAAAAATTTTAGCCTGAAATTCTAGAATTTTTGTTTTGAAATCGCACTGCTAAGTAGATAAGAAGAAACAAGAGTCCAAAATGAAATAAACAAAAACACTGCATAAAACAATTTAATTATTCAAATGAAAGTAAATAAATTTTTGTTGCAAAGGGATAATTTTGTCACAAAAAATCATTTAGGTCTCGTTACGAAAATAAAAATCCCAATTTTATCAATAATTTGAAGTATAAAAAAATTTTAAGTGGTGGAGGTGAAAATATTTATTAACAAAAGTTTGAAAATTAATCTGATATGTGAAAGAGGTTCTGAATTTACTAAGTGCTTTATTTTTATTTTTAAATTAATTGACAAAATTAACCGTCGGTTCAGTTTTGTTTAAAAAAAATTCTTTGATTCTTTGAAAGTGAAACAAAGAAAATTTGAAAAATAAATTCCTAGTTATTGAACTTCTTCATGAGTTATAAAATTGACTTACACATTTTGCTTAAAAAAAAAAAAATTGGAAGTTACCCAATCAGTTACAGGAAATTTTTTCCGTTTAAAATTCACTTTCAGTCAGAATTTTCTTTTCGTTCCATTTGAAATGATTTTTTTTTCTCGTACCTGCTTTGTTTCGCTTTAATTTCGAACTTTCTTAATTTATTTTCCTGGATTTTGTCTTCTAGTTTTAACATTCATTTAGAAAGAAAGTAAAAAAAAATTCGGGATTTTGTTTTTAAATATTTGGTGGTAAAAAGGGTTAATTTTTAACACTTTTCAACCATAATTAATTTTCAACTTCTTTCAGAGCCATGATTTATACTGGTCACATTCATAGTTTTCAACGTTGACAATCAGCTTTTCTTTAAAAGTAAAGGCCCTTTTAATTTTCTTTAAGAGTTTAGGCCCGCCATGATTATTCGTTCTTCATCGGCCTTAATCTTTAGAATTAATGTTATGCTTTTAAAAAATAAAAAGAAAATTCAAGGTTTGAGTCTAAATTTATTTTTTGGCTTAGAAGGCTTTGGTTTCTTATAACAATTTAATTTTTCTCTCATAAAGGTTAAGCATAAAACTAAAAAAACCTACTGCGGCAATATTGGTAATCAATCACATTATGGCAACATTAATAGACGTTGAGTGGCTATTTTAAATGTCTTATTATCGAGGCACTCAAGAAGGATCTTCTTCCTTAGTTTAACAACAAAAGAGGTTTCATTGAACTTCGAACACATCTGGTTTTATTGTGTTCTCGATTCATTTCGGAATTTCCGAAAAAAAAAAAATTAAATGACAAATTAAGAAAAGCTTAATTTATTAGTAATTAACGTCTTACATTCATTGGTTGACATAAATCCGATTTTAAAAACCGGGGTCATCAATAGAACTGCTATCGATCGATATTTTGTTGCAAACGTTCTTTAGACAAAAACGGAGTTTACCTTTTTGAATTGATCTCAATTATGTGTAATGAGTCATTTCTTTTTTTTTTTCTTAAATTTTTTTTTGCCAGGTAGTGTTCATAGTAATTGCTTATAAAAAAAAATTATTAATTATAATAATTCCCCCTTCCTCCTCCTCCCACGATATTAATTGGGGATACCGAAGAAAAATTTGACTATAGTATTTAAAAGGGCAGTATTCCGGGGCGGTAGTATAAAATTTTTTGTGGCAGCATTTTCATTGGTTTTGTCAGTATGATAATTAAAAGGAGCAGTTATCGGTTTTAAGGTTATTTGATAAGATATGATTGATTTAAAATGAGCAGTTATTTTATCTTTTAAAACAACAGAAAAAAAGAATGTTTCGTGCCCAAAAAAAAAAAAATTCATACCGTCTAAAAATCTTGAGCGACCTCTTAAATATTTTTTTGAAAATTGAAAAAATAATTCAGGGCATGTTGTAGGAATATAGTGCATTTTCCAACGAACCAAGATCTAGGTACACTGATTTCTTTTTTCTTTTTTGATTATTTTTTTAAATTTATTTGTTTGCTTATTTTTACTTAACTGTTGCTCACTGCCAGGTAATAATACTGCCCTGATATATATTCATACTGACCGAAATGCTCTAATTTACCTGCAAAACTTGATTTTTTTACTGCCCAGACACTGCCCAAAAATTTTAAAAATACTACCCATGAAATACTGTTAAAACTTTAAAATTCTGTCCCGTTAAATACAAGACAAACGACTGTGATAGTTGAGAGCCTCTTTTATTATTAAAAAAATCTGAAAAAATTCCCTTATTTTTAATTTGTTCTTTAATCTCAGATTTACTGAGGCATGATATGTAACTGAACTAAGAGTTCTCACTCAGAAAAAGGAAATGTTTTGAACAAGTTCTGTCTTGCAACAAAACCGGGATATTTCGTAGCAAAGCAAAAATTCTTCGCGACAACGGAAATGTTGTTTCTTGACAAGATATTTTTATCGTTTTCCCATGATTTTTAAGAAAATGTTTTGCCACAAGCCATTTTTTTTTCCTGAGTGTCCAGCTTTTAGTACGGAGCAATCTTGATTTTCTGTATTTTTAAAAGGAGGCTTCACGGAATACCGGAAGGAATGGTTGTTTTGTCCAACACTCGATTTACGGGGTGAGGGAATTTAAATTTTAGATATTTAACGAACTCCTTTGACTTTTTCTTGTATTTTTGGTGCAAGTTTCAGCTTGTTTAAAGCAAACACAAACCCGGAAAAAACCCGCAATTTTTTTAAAAATTATTTTCCCTCTGCTCATACGTTCCATACAAGTTGAAACCTGTCCAAAAAATTCCAGGATGTACCAGAGGAGTTCGTTAGATACCTAAAATTTGGATTTTTTTTACCATAAATCGAGTATTAGAATAAACAGCCATTCCTCTCGGTATTCCGTGAAGCCTCCTCTTAAATCGGTTCCAAATTTTTTTTAAGAGTTTTTTTCTAAAAATTGCTGCCCTTCAATAAGTAAAGTAATACCAATCGGCAAACTTTTAAACTGAAGGCCAAGGAAAGGGACAAATTATAACCACCGTTGAAATTTGCATCATGCTTTGCCCGCAAATGAAACCTGAACATGGACCTGAACCCAGAAACGTGCTAAATAATTATGCCTATACCATCCCGGGGCATCTAGGACTTTTTTTGGGGAGGAAGGGTGGTGGAAAAAGTCTGCAGTGTACCTGAAAAATTCAAATTCTGTTAAGTATAACTTGTTTGGGAGGGGGGGGAGGGGATCCGTTAGCATCTATTTGAGTGCATTTTCATTTACTTTTAGACGAAGGGGTGAAAGAAAAACATTTAAAAAAAGGGTATATTTGATAGATACAATGAGTAGGCCTAAGTGCATATCTTCTTTGATGATTTTTGCCGAACCGGAAACCTTGTTTACCGGAAAATATGTTTACATCCAAAATTATGAGATCCCATCCAAATGAAGCAAAGGTAAAAAAAAAAAACAATTTTTTTTTTATTTTTATTTCGGCTTTTACTTTTTGTTTAAGCACCATAAATCTGTCTTTAGGATGCGTCCATTTCCGTTTTATTTCTCACCCCATAGAAAGATATCGAAGGAAAAAAAAAGACAAATCATACGACAGGTAGCAAAAATGATCAATCGCGATAATGCAATTAATTATTTGTGTTTTCATTCATTTTTACAGATAAAATATACAATCGGTGATTCACTTCCTTCCTCGCATAAATTTGATATAAAGGAGATACTATCTATTAAACCCGCATGGAACCTGATTCAAAAAAAGTTTTAAAAGGAACCCGTATCCATCCCGGGATAAGATGAAACAAGTGACAATGTAGGCTTAAGTCCGTTGATTTTTTTTATTTTCTTTTCCTATATAATGATCCCCGTAAACATTCTTCAAAAAAAATTGGGAAGGAAGGATTTTAAAATTCGTTTTTAGGGAGCTCTCTCGTTACTGGAATAGTTATTGGCTTAAGACAAGCAATTCTTTGTTTCCCCCCCTTCATCAATATATCGCGTTCGATTTTTTTTATTTCTTCTTTAATGCTTTTAAAAACTCGCGTACGCATACTGCATTACGTAATTCTAAACTTATTAGTTTTAACAAACAGGGTGTATCGAAAAAAAAAATATGAGACGCAGTTACGCAGTTTGGTCCAGACAGCTGGTCGTATGCGCTTCAAGGTTAATTTCCATAAAAATCAGCCATTTTTAATTTGGAATATACGAGGTAGAATGGTCATTAAAGTTGTGTAGCGTACGTTTTTATTTTGTAATGAATGAAGGTGGTATAATATACGTCTCTTAAGCATTATAGCATGAATTTCAATTTTAGCATTAAAAGAAAAAAAAAAAAAAGTAATTGAGTCGTTAATTCCGTTTTTTATTTAAATGATTGCGAAGATTAGAAATAAGCTTGTCCAGAAGTGGAAAAATAGTCGGAGCAAGAAGTAAAAAGAGGAGCATAAACGGTCATGGAGAAAGATTTTACTGCCAAAAGAGCTTATTTCAATTATAAGGGATCAGTTAAAAGGTTATAGAAGCAAGTTTGGACATGATTTCATACCATAAGAAGGTTGGCTGTCTGCCACCACGCCACCGGCGCTCATGTTGGCAAGTTCAGAATTAATAAAAAATGCATAAATCGTAAGCTGAACATTATTGTGTCAATGCTGATTTATTGAAAGTTTCGAGGTGTGTCTTTGTGCATGATTCGGAAACTCCAGGCTAGAAACAAAGCAGCCTGTTCAGTCTTGTTCTGGAAGCACTCTTGGGTGTATTGGAAACAAACGAAAAAGTTTGCTTGATTACTGGCTGCTGGCAGGGGGCAAATTCGTGACAGGGATTGCATTGTCCTTTTTTTTTTCTGGTCCCTGATTTTTGACTTGGTGTCTTAGAGGTTCCTAACTCGTTGAAAGTCTTTTTCAATTTTAAAATCGAAGTTCTTTATATCCAATTTTGGACTGGCCAGTGGGAAAGTTTCTTGAAAAGTTCTAGTTATGCGTATTTTTTGAGTTTTATTTTGATTGGAAGTTAAATTGTGGCCAAAATCTTACAATTTAGTTTTGGATATCATTCGTTGCTCGGATCACAATTTTGAAGTTTTAGACTGGAAGTGCTCAAAAAATTTCAAGGCTGCAATTCCGATTCCGATTCCGATTTCGAAAGGTGGAAAAAAATTTCAGATTCCAATTCCGATTCCAACAAACACATATTTTAACGTTGCCGATGCCGATTCCGATTCTGATTCTGATTTAAACCAAATTGATTAACTGTAATAACAGTATTTTCGTGCTGTGTTTATTTCTTGTGTATTATTTCTTTATTATTTCTTGTGTATTATTCTTATTTGTGTGTTTATTTCTTTAGGAAAAACGGATTAGGAATTTATTTCTTTTGGAAAAACGGATTAGGAAAAATGATCGGAAACGTCTTGGTAAAGCGACCAAGTCGTTTCCAAGTTTCACTGCTGGAGCAACCTGGTAACGCGCTGAAATTCAATAAAAATATCATACAAAACACGTGATCGGATCACATGAACTGTGTGATCCGATCACACATTGGGTCCGAAAAGGCCTCTAATTCGCCAAGGTCCTTGCGGTATTCTAGATTGAAATTTGCACTATATATTTGCCGCTGCATTTTTTTTTTCTTTTTTTGATAAAAGAGCCCAAGAAATGAACCAAGCAAAAAAAATTTCCGCCCTTAAATTAGGCTTCAAGAATTTTGTAAGCCCCTAAGAGTCAGTAGATGATCCTTTATTTATCTATTTTTTTTATTCCCTAAAATACACGGCTTAATCCCAGCCATGAGCTATAAATATAATAATAAATTAATTGCTTCCTGGTTCAAGTTCATTGCTCAAGAGCCTTAAAAAAGCAAACTTGTCTTCTTTCTCCTATAAATTGCATCCCTAGGTACCAGCCCTTTTCGGTTGGTAAACCTGTGAAATGTAGCACTTTTCATTCCGGAAAACTGCATCCAAGCATAATTCGTTTAACTGGCTAAAGATATGCTAACGATCGAAACAATTATCAATTGTTTTGAGAATATGTTCAACGATTCGAGGAATATCAAAACGAAACACATGCGTTAAACATCCCGCAAAAACCTAACCCCATTTCGTTAAAGGAAAAACCTTCAAGGAGCCATAAATTAATTTCACGCATTACCGTTTCCACTTTGTTGCAATCTCAGACAAAGCATAAGCTTATCTCTCATGGTTTTATTGTCCTTTTAAACCGAGTAGACTATTACGAAATGAAATCATCATAAGTATAGTGCTCTAGTTTTTCCCCGCGTTTTCCCCTTTTTCCCCATACATATACATATAACGGCGTCAAATGAAGGAAATTAAAGATTCCCGCCTTTTATTTGTATAATAGCTGTTTACGGCTTAAATCCTCGACGTGATTTAAGTAAAACGGTCATTAACTACGACGAGATGATGATTATTAAGGAGGGGAGGAATTTTGATTTGAGTCGCGCTTTTTTTTTTTTTTCTAAAGTGCCCGATCAACGAGGAGGAGAGAGTCCTTGTAGGAAACAAAAGAAAACTTTACCCAAGTTAAATGAAGTATTTAGACATAAAAACTTATTCTAAATTTTATGACAAAAAATTTTATGGTTTTAACACAGCCACAACAAAGCTATGTAATTCAGCCTCAGCTTTGGTTGTTTAGTGTTTTTTTTTTTTTTTTTTTTTTTTTAAAGAATTGTCGTTTCTTTTACTGCAAGATTCCCTGTATACAATAGTGCAAATATTGAATTTGTCGTAAGGAATCAGAAGCGGCGTGTTTAACGTATGTAGGTACTTTTAAAGTGCATTTTTTTAATAACTTTCGATCATTTTCGGTCCCGAGAGTATTAGTCATCCATGTTTTGAAAATATGTTAACTGCTAATAATCGTAAGCATTTTTTTAAACATTGCTGATTCTTCATTTACTTTAAGAGATTGTTTTTTGCAGCTGCTTAAATCATTTTAAATCTAATCAAATCGCCATTTTTTTGCTTCCTTTTTTGTTGGACACACGTTTTCATGTTTTTATTTCTGTACCTCAGCAATGTTGCCAGATTAATTTTTTTTCGAGATTTTCTCTACTACCAGGAATTGGTAGAAAATTTCCTGGTACCAAAAAAAAAAAAAAAAAAAAAAAAAAAAATGGAAAAGAGATTTCTGCCCCCCTCTCCCTAGCTATCTTCTCTTATAGTTCCTAACGGATAATTTCCCGTAGATCAAAAGTGACGCCATAACAAAATTCGCATTCTGTTGCAGTTTTATTCCTGTACGAACAAGTCGCACGTTTGAAATTCCCCGTTTTGGATTAATTAGGCGTGTGGACGTTTGGTCAAAACTGGAGGCCAAAACGCGATTTATCGGCACTCATCTTTTTTTTTTTTTTTTTTTTTTTTTTTGACGTAGGGCTAAATCTTGGGCTCGGTCCTGGGGAAATGTGTCTGTCCGGGTGTCGGTCTGTTTGCACCAAAAATTGAATTATTTTAATATTAAAATTTTAAAAAATTTTTTGACTGATTTTTTTTTTTAACTTTCGGCCTTTTTTAACAGGAAAATTAGACGACATGAACGAAAGGAAGGATTTAAAAATTTTCTTAAAATTTTATTTAACTACTTATTTTCTGAATTTTTGTCGTTTTTTAAAAATATCTTTTTTTTAAATATTAAAATTAGACTACATGAACAAAAACAAGAACAAAAACTTAGAAATTTTAAATAAAATGTTCATTACATTTTTTAATGTTGTTTTTTTTCCTTTAGCCAAGAATATGCTAAAGCAATGTTTTATATTTTTATATTAAAATTTAAACTTTGAAGACTTTCATTAAAATTTTGACTATTTTTTTTAACTTTTGACCTTTTTTTATCGAAAATTTAAAGTTTTTTTTTTCGTCTCAGGAAAAAAAAATTATTTTTTTTCAAAGAATGCGAATTTTTTGGTCAAAAACGAACTAAAAAAAATGCCTTAAAATTATTAAATCGTTTTATTGTTTAAATTTAGCAATATTAGGACAGTGCCCCAAAAACGTAGTCCTAAGTAGGGCTATGCTCCCATATCCCAGCATGATTTTTTTTCTCGCTTTAATTGCCCTTTTTTATACTCAAATTTCCGCACATTTTGAGCAGTTCCGGCTAAACTTTTCTGGCATTTTCTTAATTTTAATTTTGTTTTCTTAAAAATTTCAAAATTTTCTGGAAATCCGGAAATTTCCTTGTAAATGACATTAGTGTCTCAGAGCCAGAACGTCAAATTGAATTTTAAAAATCCAAGATGTTTGCTGTACTTTGTTTTCCCGGGTCAACTCGTCTGTTGCTTTCATTTATAACGATTGTCTCCTTCGTAAAATTTACAAAAGATTGAAAAAAAAAATAAAATAAAAAAACAAGATTTGAATTCAAAATCTTATTGTCATACCTATTCATATTTCCCCCCTCCCCCCATTTTTCCCAAAGGCGCTAAGTGACCATTTACGAGGTTTTATTTAATTTTTTTTTCGAACTTGAATTTATTTGTTCTCCCAAAAGTTTGAAAACTTTACTACAGAGAACCGACAATGATGGCTGACGCGAAGACAAAGCAAAGCCTCATTACATCTCTATTCAAGCAGAAGGAAGGAAAAAAAAAGAAGATAAAAATCAGATCAGGAAACGAGGGAAAAATTATTGCTGACTGCGTTAAAAACCTTTACGAAAAAAGAAAATGATTCACTCGAGGATGTTTTTTTTTTTTTTTTTTTCTTTATGAAGAAGGGTTAACGTTTTTTACTTTTTTTTTTTTTTGTTTTTGAAGAAGCAAAGAGTAAGAAGGAAGCGATTGATCCGGGAGGATGGGCGTCAACATGGGTGGGCGAGAGAAAATTGCGCGCGCTTCACTATATTCCAGGAGCTAGCTGACAGGAAATTGTAATCCCCGTTTCCCATTCCCGGGTCAACAAAATTTCAAACAAACCCCGAACTCCTCCGTTATTGATGTTCGAAAACAGGATGCCATGAATTAAACGTCACCTGATTTAGCCTCAAGTCATCCATTTTGATTTTTTTTTCTTCTTCTTTCTTTTTTAAAATTAAAACATTATTTTTATTATTTCTTTTTTGGAAAACATAAAAAGATAAATTGAATGACGTAAAAATAAAAAATGGGAACGTCTTTTTGAGATTTATATTTATAAATAGAAAAGTATTTAAAATATAGAAAAGATGGAGGAAGATCGGAATGTATTCATCGGGACTAAAGAGCCCCAGCCTTTTATTATTTTAGTGTGGAAGGGAGTTGAGAATTAGCATAAAAGGGGGCAGGCCCGGATTTTGTTTTATAATTTATCGTTGGAATTTGGTCGTTTGAAAAATCTGTAAATTTTTTTGGGTAGCGAGCTTGAAGAATTTTTGTTGTGAGATACTTAGTATCTTGAATGTGAAGGATAACCTTTTCTCTTTAGATGGCTTTTTAAGGGAGCTGTCGCAGTTTTTATGCTAATTTTGTAAGGGTAAAAGTCTGTTATTACAGCTTTGTAGCGCATTTGGATTCTTGTGCCTAAGGGAGACGGGGGGGTTGCTCTAAGAACAATTTCAGCGTCTTTTGTTATATTATTTTTTTGATTTGACATTCTGATCATTTTAGTGGCCGTTATTTTAGGAATTTCTGGATTTCGGTATGCGGAGCCCCTAATTTTTTTAAAAAAAACTTTAACCAAAACAAGATTGCCTGAATTTTTCCAAAGGTCTTAAGATCGTACCCATGTGGGCCTGAAAATTTCCAAATTTACCGGAAAAATCAAAAACTCAAAAAATTCATTTTTTTTTTTTTTTGGTTCGCAAGAATTGTCGTTTTCTATTTGAATTTTTTTCAAATTACGAAAACAAAGTCTTAATTTTTCTTCAAAGCATTAATTTTTCCCAAATGGTTGTGGTGTTAAGGACAAAAATATACTATTGATGCTTCTAAAAAAATTGTGACTGCAGCATTTTTTGTTAATTTTTTTTTTTTTTTTTTTTTTTTTTTTTTTTTTTTTTTTTGGCTAAGCCAAAAATCTTGCACCTATGCCAGTGATCTCTGGAAACATAGCCGTATCAAAATATATCAAAAAAATTGAATAGAAATGGCGCCCTATGACGTCATAAAGAAAAAACGGAGTTGAGACAGAAAAGGGTTGATGTCTCCGCATTTCAAATAAAGCACCAATTCAAAAGATCATTGCTCTCAAAAATTGTTTGTTTCCTTTTTTATGATTTTTTTTTTGCAAGAGCGGCTTACCGCAATAAAAAAAAAGAATAAATAAAGAAGATGAAAAATACACCTGGATTACTTTGAATACATTTTTTAGAATGGTAATGATACAACAAGTTTATGACCGTTCAAATCTTAACGATTTTATGAGATGGCCGGCTCAAGTTCAATTTGAATAATATAAAAAAATAAAAGAAAAAGGTGTCGAAATAGGTAAAAATGAAATATTGGAGACTTTCAAACTTGACAATCCGTATTGGTTAATCCTCTTGTATGTTTAGTCTTATTGCCGATAATAACAGTACTTTTGTTTGGTTGACTCTGCCAGACGGAACCTTCTTCCCCAGGGCAGTTTAAAAAAATTTCCTTGAAATGAATGAAACGTGAGAAAGAAACTAGATCGATGAATAGGTGTTATAAAAATAAAATAAAAATAAAAAATAACAGTAGTATAAAAAAAGAAAAGAAATTGAAAACCCTTCGGTCAATGTCTCGTGTAAAGAAAAAAAAAAAAAAAAGAAAAGAAAAGAAATAAAAATAAAAATATCATTTCCAAGCTTTTCCAAAAAATTAGGTTAACACGTGACCAAGAATTAATGTTTGAATATGTCAATTTAATCGTCTCAAGTGCTTATCTACGTGATGAGTAGAATCGTTACCATTTTTTCCTAGGTATATTGACTTAACCTTCCTTGACCATGTTGTTAGTATTATTAATTCGAATAAACAAAGTTTATCAAATATTGATAGTTTTTTACCAAATTCTTTATTCAGGGAGGAAGAATGGGGGGGGGGGGCTTTTTTAGGACCTAACCCGTTTCCTCCACATTTCGATTCCTTCAAATAATTTTGGAGGAATCGAAATGTGGAGGAAACGAAATCAGTATTTTTTTCGATTCCTCCTTTTCCTTCGATCGAAAAAAATACTGATTTCGTTTCCTCCACAAGTTCCAAGGTTATCGAAGTTTGAAGGAAACGAAATTTTTTTCAAAATTAACATTGGAAATTTTTGCATAAGCTAACAATTGTTCTCGCTCTTCTTTCTCATTTCTGGTTCCAATGTTAATTTTAAAAAAAATTTCCAATATCAATTTTGAAAAAAAAATTCCAATATTAATTTTGAAAAAAATTTCCAATATTAATTATGAAAAAAATTTTCAATATCAATTTTGAAAAAAATAATTCCGATATTAATTTTGAAAAAAAAATTCCAATAGGAATTTTGAAAAAAAATTCCAATAGGAATTTTGAAAAAAAAATTCCAATAAGAATTTTGAAAAAAATTCCGATATTAATTTTGAAAAAAAAAATTCCGATGTTAATTTTGAAAAAAAAAATTCCGATATTAATTTTGAAAAACAAAATTCCGATATTAATTTTGAAAAAAATTTCGTTTCCTCCAAACTTCGATACCTCCAAAAGAATTTTGGAAATTGTGGAGGAAACGAAGGGTCCCCTTTTCTCCCGGTAGTGATGTCGATATTTTTGAAAAAAATCTATGTTTATCTATATCGGTATCGGTATCGAAAATTTTCGATACAGTTTTATCAATAAATCGTAGTAGTAAAAAATATTGATATCGAAAATATCGATTTTTCGATATCGGTTTGGGAACAAAAAAGAGTTTATAGTCTCCTGATGGCTTATATTTATTTAAAGGATTAGGATTCTGTCAGAAATTTTCCAGACAATCGCTTTTCTTTAAAACTTAAAAACTCGATACTCTAAATTTGATTCGAGACCCTATAGTAAAAGAGTCTGGCGAAATTAAATTGACTCCATATTATTCAACATGGCAGCTTACAATGCAGTAGCTTGAGCAGAAGAAAAATCGCTATTTTGCAAGTAAAGCCGTCTGGATTTAGGAATTTCCAGAAAGCTTATCCTAAACAAAAGAAAATCGAATAAAAATCCAAGTTTAGAGATCTAAATTTCACATATTGGTAAAACTGAGAAATCTTCAAAGGATGAGGGTCAATAAGGCCGTTTTTTGGGCTAATTTTTTTTTTTCGTGAAATTTGATCCTTGAGTCCTGGTAAATGATTCCCCAAAAGAATTTTCGATTTCGGTCGTCGGAACCCTTAATATTTGCCTAAAACCATGATATTTTATTAAAGCAAATTTTAAGGATCAGCATAGGAATTAAAAAATTTTATTGCGGCAGGGAAGTACTCCTACCTAAGACCTTTTAAGGGTATTTTTTCATGTTCCGAAAAATGTGTAGAACCCCCTTAAAAGCGGCAATTTTAGGTGTTTTTATTTTTTTAAACACCGTTCTCCAAGGATTTCTCAAAACTGCATACAATATATTATAGCTTGCCCTAAGATGAACCTCACGTAATTTTTCCCGTTTGCGAATCAATGGAATCCATTTGAAAAATGCATAAGACGCGGTTTTTACGGCCTATTTGAGCCCTGGTAGTCAGATCTGAATTTTTTTTAAAAACATCAATTAGGAGTGACAATTAATCGATTCCAGCCATTATCCCGTTCCATCCATGATCCAGTTATCTTAAAAAAACTTTAAAAAATTATTAAAAAATCACTTGCATTTGATGTGTTCCATAACAGTTTTCGAAAATGGAATATTAAAATATAAATAATCTGTATATTTTTTTTTTTTTTCGTATTAAGTTAGTGGTATTTTTAATTACCTTCAGAAATGATGTCTTGCATTTAAATAACAATTTATACAAAAAATAGAAGAAAATACATTATTGTTTATATTTTTCACATTTCATTTTCAAAAACTTGTTATGGAACACATCAAATGCAAAGTGATTTTTTAATAATTTTTTAAAGTTTTTTTAAGATAACTGGATCATGGATGGAACGGGATAATGGCTGGAATCGATTAATTGTCACTCCTAATTGATGTTTTTAAAAAAAAATTCAGATCTGACTACCAGGGAGCTCAAATAGGCCGTAAAACCGCGTCTTATGCATTTTTCAAATGGATTCCATTGGATTCGCAAACGGGAAAAATTACGTGAGGTTCATCTTAGGGCAAGCTATAATAATGTATGCAGTTTTGAGAAATCCTTGGAAGAACGGTGTTTAAAAAAATAAAAACACCTAAAATTGCCGCTTTTAAGGGGGTTCTACACATTTTTCGGAACATGAAAAAATACCCTTAAAAGGTCTTAGGTAGGAGTACTTCCCTGCCGCAATAAAATTTTTTAATTCCTATGCTGATCCTTAAAATTTGCTTTAATAAAATATCATGGTTTTAGGCAAATATTAAGGGTTCCGACGACCGAAATCGAAAATTCTTTTGGGGAATCATTTACCAGGACTCAAGGATCAAATTTCACGAAAAAAAAAAATTAGCCCAAAAAACGGCCTTATTGACCCTCATCCTTTTCATTCAATTTTGAATATGGTCATCCATTATGGCTTCTGAAAAGCGAACCAATCAGATTTATCGGCGAATTTGCCAGTCTCTTTTTATACAGGCGGGTCTCTAAATTTGATATCGCCGAAAATGTATCGATACTTCGATATATCGATATTTTTGGCCTTGGTATTTCGATTAATCGAAATATCGTATCGGTATCGACATCGCTACTCCCCAGTTAGATTTCGTTTTTTTTTTCCCCCGCATGTTTGACAAAAATGGTCAAGCAGAACGATGCTTTGTCAACAAAGTATACGGTCATCACGTAAAAAACACATTTTCTGTCATCTGAGATAGAGCACATGCTGCAGATTGTTGCAATGCGAGAACGTGCCCGTGACTCAACCTGGCCTAATTGCCAATGTCAGAAATAATTCCTAAACTGGGGCTTTATTTCTGTTTTCATGTAAATAAAGTCATCTGAGGGAGAAGAAAAAAAAATTATGGATATATTATATTTTCTGTTTGGTAACATTTTTATAGTCAACGGGTTTGACCCATGGGGGAAAAAAAAAGGTCTCCCCGGATGAATATTAAGAAATTGTCAAAAGGTCACACCCTGTCATCTATTTTAATAAGGAAATTTCACGTGTGAGGTTTGCGGTGATTCCGATAAAAGGAGAGGATTTATATTAAATCGCCCCCATGAGCGAACATGTAAATTGAGCGTGACGAAACAGATGTTCTTTCCTGGTTTGGTGAAATTTTTTTTTTTTTTTTTTTAATATGGTGATAGCTCTCAGACGAAATGGCACCAAAAACGGTTGTGGCCTACACTTGTGTTACGCGGCGGCGTGTTTCTTGCTTTTTTTTTTACTTATATTATTTGAGATAGGTATAGGCTTAATCTTCTGAAAGTTATTGTTTTAAAGGTGTTTTAAGGCCCATAAAAAAATCAAGAGAAGGATGGTGTGATTTCGATGTTAAATACCGTGAAGTATTTAATTTTTTGTAGTTCGAATTTTGATTACGTCAGGGATTTCTGTTTAAAATTTTTTATTGGGATATTTAATCGTTTGGATTTATGGTTTTTATGGATTGAAAAAAAAAAAGTAGTTAAAAGGTTCTCAGATTTTTTTTTTTTAGCCCTTTTAATTATTTCGTTTGATTGGGATCACCAAAAGAGTCGTCTCGGGACACGATCCATTTTAATGTGAATCAAAGCTCTTCAAAGAGTCTGTAACAAATTTTTTAAATAGCCAGACTTGTATTTGTAATTATAAAGAAGCCTTTCCCATTAAGCCTACCAAAAACGCATATATGGGACATTGATATTGTTAATCACTGGCTCAACAAAAATACTATGCGGTGTGATCCAAAACTCTTTTCCTTGGGTTCATTTCAAAAGTTTTGCCGGTTGCTGTTACTTCAGTTTTGAAAGGGCAGCAGTTTGTTGAAAAAAAAATGGGATTTTTGGGTATTTTTCGGTTATTGTACGTATTTCGGTAACGAAGAGACTAATAACATGATCTCACACGAACATTCAACGAGGTCAACGTAAATTATGGTTATAAGTTTAAAAATGCAATTTTTTTTGAGTAACCATATCAGTGGTTGGTGACCAGTAGCCTAGTTTACTTCTAGGAATTACGGCCTTTATTTTACGAATTTTTGACTTTCCGAGAACGCACTGCCTAATTCGTTTATAATAACCGAAAGAAGATTGCCTGAATTTTTTCAGATTATTTGGACGTAGTTTAGCCGTGTTCCTGGGGACCTGAAAATTTCGAAATTTCCGTAAATACCGAGAAATACCAAAATTTTATTTTTATGTAAAAATGGTTGTTTCCTGTTCGGATTTTTATTGCAATTTTTTTACATAACGTCTATGTCATTATGTCATTTGGAACCCAAAATTAGTTAGTTCTTGTTTTGTCGAGACATTCAAAACTAAAATCATTTTTATTATGGCAAAAATCGAGCGAAAAAAATTTTGTAAAGCATTGCTTAAAAATTCGAAAAGTTAACCCGTTCCGACGTCTTGAAGTAAAAATATGGGAGGATTATAGGACTTTAGGATTATAGGACCAAATTTTAAATCATAGGAGGATTATAGGATTTAGGAATTATAAAACAGTAGACACCCGGGAACTGAACCTTCCACTTGCGAGAGCTGGAGCAACTCTGTCAATGTTTCTTTTATGGCTTATGGCTTTAAATTCTCTCTTAACTCAGAAAAAATGCCTTGTGACAAAACATTTCCTTTAAAATCATGCGAAAGCAATAAAAAATATCTTGTCAAGAAACAAAATGTCCCTTGTCGCGAAGAATTTTTGCTTTGCTACGATACATCCCGGTTTTTTCGCAAGGCAGAACTTGTTCAAAACATTTCCTTTTTTTGAGCAAAGTTGATAGAGAATATAGTGAAATTGTGTGATGTACTAATATTTTATAGGATTATAGGATTTATATAGTTTTTTAAAATAGTATTTGTAATGTTTAATGTAATTTCCCTATCTTCCGTGTTAAAAGGAACCATTGGGACACCCCCTCCCCACCAAGGCCTTCCAGGATGGCTACGGCCCTGTAAAAACGTCATCAAATTTTTTTTTGAAAAGCATTTTCGAAAAATTTTTAAAGACGTTTTTATTTTTAAATAAACGAGGCTATCA
Source organism: Liposcelis bostrychophila (assembly GCA_037577465.1). Classification (NCBI taxonomy): domain Eukaryota; kingdom Metazoa; phylum Arthropoda; class Insecta; order Psocodea; family Liposcelididae; genus Liposcelis; species Liposcelis bostrychophila. The sequence continues at coordinate 14,644,555 of CM075210.1, forward strand.
CTAATAACCCAGAACAAAAACGATCACTTTTATATTTTTAAAGAATCTAGAAACTATTGGCTGGAATTCCTCCGAATCTTATAAGGAACCTTTTTTTCTTTCTTTCTGGCGTGTATACGATTTTTAAAGTTAAAGGTCGAAAAGAGCAGACAAACAACACCTTCACATCAATGCTAATGTATACTTAACATTTTAGCGTATATTAAAATCGAGTATAAAATTTTTACATCGGTGTTTCTTACTTCTTCTTTTCTTCTTTTTTCAATCGAAAATCCATAAAGTGCTATTCCATTGTACTTTGCATTGCATTTCATGCATTTTAAATTCAAAGCATTGCGTGGAAATGCTGGGCTTTTTTTCAAAATTAATATTGGAAATTTTTTTGAAAATTAATATTGAAAGTTTTTTTCAAAATTAATATGAGAACCAGAAATGTGAAAGAAGAGCGAAAACAATTGTTAGCTTATGCAAGGATTACAAGGAAGAGAACGACATTTTAAAAAAAAAGAAAATTAAAAAATTAATATCGGAAAAAAGAAAGAAAAACGAAAACAATTGTTAGCTTATGCCGGGATAGGAAATGATTATATCACAATTTTCTGTCTTCACATAAGCTAACAATTTTTTTCGCTCTTCTTTCTCATTTCTGATTCCAATATTAATTTTGAAAAAAAGTTCCAATATTAATTTTGAAAAAAAAGTTTCAATATTAATTTTGAAAAAAATTTCGTTTCCTCCAAACTTTGATACCTCCAAAATAACCTTGGAAATTGTGAAGGAATCAAAAAAAAAAGTTAATTTCGTTTCCTCCAAATTTTTTTTGGAAGAATCAAAAAAAAATACTGATTTCGTTTCCTCCACATTTCGATTCCTCCAAAACTATTTGGATGAATCGAAATGTGGAGCGAAATGTGAATCGAAGTTTGCAGCTTCAATCAGTATTTGAAAGACTTTATGTAAAAAATCCCTTTTTCCTGAAGGAAGCCTTGAAAAAAGCTGCTGGTTTTGGGTCCTTTATTTTTTTAAAAATGAACCTATTAAGTCCTATAAAAGTCCTATATTTTCGTTTTCATTCATCAGTAGACACCCTGAATTGTAGAATTAAAAAAAAAAAAGACAATTTATTTTTCCTCCACAATTTCGTGGTACTTGAATTTCAATAAGAAACGCAGCATCCTGTAAAATAAATAATCCTTAAAACTTGGAAAATCGACCACCAGTTAACTTAACCAACGTAAATGATTATTTTCCAAAGAATCAAAAGGAAAAAAAAAGATGAGTGCGGATATTCGGTGTATACGCCCGATTCGATTCACCTCTAATATAGTTATGTGAGGTAAGCATGGCCAACCTTACAAGAATTAGACTGTTTGGAGTGCTTCGTATCAGGTGTTCAATTCGATTTGGCCGTCAGCCGACAAGACCCTCTACAGATAGACCGAATCCCGTGAAATTTCACATAAACTGCGAAACTTTTTTACACCGATTTTCAGCCTATTACTGTTGGATTTATTATTTACCTCTCCAGCACATTTTAAAAGGGTTTTTTATTATCCGGCTTCAAGAATTTATCACGTAGTATACGTGACTAATTTTCATTTCTCAAATTTCCATTATGAACGGGTTAAACATAGAAAGAAACAGTCAATTAACATCATTTTGTTATTAGGTCGAGTGGAAGAATTGATTTTAGTTTCAGTAAATTAAAATCAATCTCAATAGAATGACAATGGTTCTGCGCCCTTTTCGAATCTTATCTCTAATTTCATGCTTTTCTGGCGGCGAAGGAAAGGAAAGAGAGAGAAACAGATAAGAGAGAGAGAGAAAGAAAAAAGTGTATGTTTATATCCGCTGCATTTTGCAGCATTATATTTTTATTATCAATTTTTTATAGGTATGTGTATTATTTTTTTTTTTTTAAGAATGAATGAGATTCGCGTTATAATTTTTTTTACTCGATCGGTTTTTTTTTCTTCATTTTGCTGATTTTATGTTATTTATTATTTTTTTTTTTTTTTTCATGATCATTTAGTTGATAACCTTGACCAAATGTTATTGTTCGGGTAAGGTCAGTTTTGTAATTTACAAAGTCAGCTGGCCTATATTATTACCGGGGAACGGTCACTGACATAATAGCATTGACTTTACTGTTTTCATGTTTCAATGTAAACAATTCGGCGTTTAAATTCACACGATCTCGCTAATCTAGTTATAAGTTCATGGCATTATATCCTACCCCCTTTCCATTGTCGCCGACGATGGAAAAAAGGAAAAAGATGGGACAATAATTTTCGAAACAATCTATACGAGGCGGAAAAACGAAGCGGCGTTTTGTGATTCTCACGATTTGCACAACCGTTTGCTATCTAAGGAGAACACTCGGAGAAAAGTTTTAGACCTGCGCGTTGAGGAGGGGGAATTTTCATTTTCCCCCTGAAAATTACAAAAACCGTCCCCAAACTTTGAGCTGCTGGAAACTTTCGCTTCGCCTTAATTGATTTATTATCATAGTTCATGATTCCGAAGATCTTTTTTTTTTTTTTTTTCTTTCGTTACAAATTGTTAAAAGAAATCCAAAACTTTTTTACGATCACTTTTTTTTTTTGTTGTTTAATGCTATCACATTTAATAATGCTCAGGACATTAATTTATGTTGTATTGATTTACAGTCAAACAAAAGACAGGAATACGACGCTCATTAAATGGAAAAAAATGTGTGTGATTCGTTACGTGTTTTTATTGTCATTTTATAAGACCGCCATTTTGTATATTATTATTGCGTATGTAACGAAAACTGGGAGGTTGCCTTCTCTATTCATAGAAAAACATAAAAGAAGAGTTGACATTTGTAACAGCGTCGCCATATCAGTATAGGACATACCAAACATGGGTCATAGGATATGAGATGTGTAGAAATTTTTAAATAAGCTTATCTGGGGTTGGAACTCGTTTGAAATTCATTCGAGTTCGAACTTGAAGCATTAAAACAATCCGGTTTTTTTTTTGAAAGGAGGGGGGGGATGGGGAGTAAAATTGTTTATTATTTCTTGTAACCTGCGGAAATATTGATCTGTCTCCATTAAAGAATTAATTGGAGGGTACAATTAATTGCAGCACCGGAAATTCTGTATATTTTTGGACTTTTTTCTTCTGCTGCCACTTTTTTTTTCGTTTTCATTATTTTTGGTGTTCGAAAAAGTAATTAAAACAATAAAAAAAGTGGTAGCAGAAGAAAAAACTCTAAAAATATACAGCATTTCCGGTGGTACAATTAATTGTACCCTTCGATTAATTGGCCAATAAAGACAGGAAATATATGATAATAAAAAAATGAAGCCTATTAGATGCTTTGGAAAGAATCTTTACAAATTCCATGTAACGCCCCTAAACATGTAATGACTTGAATCGGGGTGAATCTAATTTGCCTAATAACGGGCTCGTTGCGGGCCCGTTGCGAGCCCGTTAAAAAAGTCTATTTTGCCTAATAAAAAAAAAAAAAAAAAATTAATATTGTGCGCCCGTTCCAAGCCACCTAAAAACATCAATATTTCAAACCAGCACGACCCCCAAAATGAAAGCTCTCGTCCTAAACAACCCTTCAGAAACAAAACATTCCTAAAAAAATCATCCCCCGGGGAAAGACAATAATTTTTTTTTTAATTTTCCAATACCCGAGTCAGATATGGCCTACGAGCCTCTGTCGGGACGAAAAAATTTTAGCGGGCCCAACCGGAAATTGAAAGCTCTCGTCCAAAACGACCCTTCAGAAAGAAAAAATTCCTAAAAAATCATCCCCCGGGGGATGAAAATAATTTTTTTTTAATTTTCCAATACCTGAGTCAGAAATGGCCTACGAGTCTCTGTCGGGACTTTAAAATTTTAACGAGTCCGACCGGAAATTGAAAGCTCTCGTCCTAAACCACCCTTTAAATTGAAAAAATTCCTAAAAAATGATCCCCCGGGGGATGAAAATAATTTTTTTTTAATTTTCGAATACCCGGGTCAGAAATGGCCTACGAGCCTCTGTCGGGACTAAAAAATTTTAACGAGTCCGACCGGAAATTGAAAGCTCTCGTCCTAAACGACCCTTCAGAAAGAAAATATTCCTAAAAAATCATCCCCCGGGGGATGAAAATAATTTTTTTTTAATTTTCCAATACCCGAGTCAGAAATGGCCTACGAGCCTCTGTCGGGACGAAAAAATTTTAACGAGTCCGACCGGAAATTGAAAGCTCTCGTCCTGAACGACCCTTCACAAAGAAAAAATTCCTAAAAAATGATCCCCCGGGGGATGAAAATAATTTTTTTTTAATTTTCGAATACCCGGGTCAGAAATGGCCTACGAGCCTCTGTCGGGACTAAAAAATTTTAACGAGTCCGACCGGAAATTGAAAGCTCTCGTCCTAAACGACCCTTCAGAAAGAAAATATTCCTAAAAAATCATCCCCCGGGGGATGAAAATAATTTTTTTTTAATTTTCCAATACCCGAGTCAGAAATGGCCTACGAGCCTCTGTCGGGACGAAAAAATTTTAACGAGTCCGACCGGAAATTGAAAGCTCTCGTCCTGAACGACCCTTCACAAAGAAAAAATTCCTAAAATATCATCCCCCGGGGGATGAAAATAATTTTTTTTTAATTTTCCAATACCCGAGTCAGACATGGCCTACGAGCCTTTGTCGGGACTAAAAAATTTTAACGAGTCCGACCGGGAATTGAAAGCTCTCGTCCTAAACGACCCTTAAAAAAAAAAAAATTCCGAAAAAATCATCCCCGGGGGAAGAAAATAATTTTTTTTTAATTTTCGAATACCAGAGTCAGATATGGCCTACGAGCCTCTGTCGGGACGAAAAAATTTTAACGAGTCCGACCAGAAATTGAAAGCTCTCGTCCTAAACGACCCTTCACAAAGAAAAAATTCCTAAAATATCATCCCCCGGGGGATGAAAATAATTTTTTTTTAATTTTCCAATACCCGAGTCAGACATGGCCTACGAGCCTTTGTCGGGACTAAAAAATTTTAACGAGTCCGACCGGGAATTGAAAGCTCTCGTCCTAAACGACCCTTAAAAAAAAAAAAATTCCGAAAAAATCATCCCCGGGGGAAGAAAATAATTTTTTTTAATTTTCGAATACCAGAGTCAGATATGGCCTACGAGCCTCTGTCGGGACGAAAAAATTTTAACGAGTCCGACCAGAAATTGAAAGCTCTCGTCCTAAACGACCCTTCACAAAGAAAAAATTCCTAAAATATCATCCCCCGGGTGATGAAAATAATTTTTTTTTAATTTTCCAATACCCGAGTCAGAAATGGCCTACGAGCCTCTGTCGGGACTAAAAAATTTTAACGAGCCCAACCGAAAAATGAAAGCTCTCGTCCTAAACCACCCTTTAAATTGAAAAAATTCCTAAAAAATGATCCCCCGGGGGATGAAAATAATTTTTTTTTAATTTTCGAATACCCGGGTCAGAAATGGCCTACGAGCCTCTGTCGGGACTAAAAAATTTTAACGAGTCCGACCGGAAATTGAAAGCTCTCGTCCTAAACGACCCTTCAGAAAGAAAAAATTCCAAAAAAATCATCCCCCGGGGGAAGAAAATAATTTTTTTTAAATTTTCGAATACCCGAGTCAGAAATGGCCTACGAGCCTTTGTCGGGACTAAAAAATTTTAAGGAGTCCGACCGGAAATTGAAAGCACTCGTCCTAAACGACCCTTCACAAAGAAAAAATTCCTAAAATATCATCCCCCGGGGGAAGAAAATAATTTTTTTTAAATTTTCGAATACCAGAGTCAGATATGGCCTACGAGCCTCTGTCGGGACGAAAAAATTTTAACGAGCCCAACCGAAAAATGAAAGCTCTCGTCCTAAACCACCCTTTAAATTGAAAAAATTCCTAAAAAATGATCCCCCGGGGGATGAAAATAATTTTTTTTTAATTTTCGAATACCCGGGTCAGAAATGGCCTACGAGCCTCTGTCGGGACTAAAAAATTTTAACGAGTCCGACCGGAAATTGAAAGCTCTCGTCCTAAACGACCCTTCAGAAAGAAAAAATTCCAAAAAAATCATCCCCCGGGGGAAGAAAATAATTTTTTTTAAATTTTCGAATACCCGAGTCAGAAATGGCCTACGAGCCTTTGTCGGGACTAAAAAATTTTAAGGAGTCCGACCGGAAATTGAAAGCACTCGTCCTAAACGACCCTTCACAAAGAAAAAATTCCTAAAATATCATCCCCCGGGGGAAGAAAATAATTTTTTTTAAATTTTCGAATACCAGAGTCAGATATGGCCTACGAGCCTCTGTCGGGACGAAAAAATTTTAACGAGCCCAACCGAAAAATGAAAGCTCTCGTCCTAAACCACCCTTTAAATTGAAAAAATTCCTAAAAAATGATCCCCCGGGGGATGAAAATAATTTTTTTTTAATTTTCGAATACCCGGTCAGAAATGGCCTACGAGCCTCTGTCGGGACTAAAAAATTTTAACGAGTCCGACCGGAAATTGAAAGCTCTCGTCCTAAACGACCTTCAGAAAGAAAAAATTCCAAAAAAATCATCCCCCGGGGGAGAAAATAATTTTTTTTAAATTTTCGAATACCCGAGTCAGAAATGGCCTACGAGCCTTTGTCGGGACTAAAAAATTTTAAGGAGTCCGACCGGAAATTGAAAGCACTCGTCCTAAACGACCCTTCACAAAGAAAAAATTCCTAAAATATCATCCCCCGGGGGAAGAAAATAATTTTTTTTAAATTTTCGAATACCAGAGTCAGATATGGCCTACGAGCCTCTGTCGGGACGAAAAAATTTTAACGAGTCCGACCGGAAATTGAAAGCTCTCGTCCTGAACGACCCTTCACAAAGAAAAAATTCCTAAAATATCATCCCCCGGGGGATGAAAATAATTTTTTTTGATTTTCCAATACCCGAGTCAGAAATGGCCTACGAGCCTTTGTCGGGACTAAAAAATTTTAACGAGTCCGACCGGGAATTGAGAGCTCTCGTCCTAAACGACCCTTTAAAAAAAAATTCCGAAAAAATCATCCCCCGGGGGATGAAAATAATTTTTTTTTAATTTTCCAATACCCGAGTCAGAAATGGCCTACGAGCCTCTGTCGGGACTAAAAAATTTTAACGAGTCCGACCGGGAATTGAAAGCTCTCGTCCTAAACGACCCTTTGAAAAGAAAAAATTCCTAAAAAATCATCCCCCGGGGGAAGAAAATAATTTTTTTTTAATTTTCGAAAACCTGAGTCAGAAATGGCCTACGAGCCTCTGTTGGAATTAAAAAATTTTAGCCAGCCCAACCGGAAAATGAATGCTCTCGTCCTAAACGACCCTTTAAAAAGAAAAAATTCCTAAAAAATCATCCCCCGGGGGATGATATTTTAGGAATTTTTTCTTTCTGAAGGGTCGTTTAGGACGAGAGCTTTCAATTTCCGGTCGAACTCGTTAAAATTTTTTCGTCCCGACAGAGGCTCGTAGGCCATATCTGACTCTGGTATTCGAAAATTTAAAAAAAATTATTTTCTTCCCCCGGGGGATGATTTCTTAGGAATTCTTTCTTTCTGAAGGGTCGTATAGGACGAGAGCTTTCAATTTCCGGTCGGACTCGTTAAAATTTTTTCGTCCCGACAGAGGCTCGTAGGCCATATCTGACTCTGGTATTCGAAAATTTAAAAAAAATTATTTTCTTCCCCCGGGGGATGATATTTTAGGAATTTTTTCTTTGTGAAGGGTCGTTTAGGACGAGTGCTTTCAATTTCCGGTCGGACTCGTTAAAATTTTTTAGTCCCGACAGGGGCTCGTAGGCCATTTCTGACCCGGGTATTCGAAAATTAAAAAAAAATTATTTTCATCCCCCGGGGGATGATATTTTAGGAATTTTTTCTTTGTGAAGGGTCGTTTAGGACGAGAGCTTTCAATTTCCGGTCGGACTCGTTAAATTTTTTCGTCCCGACAGAGGCTCGTAGGCCATATCTGACTCGGGTATTCGAAAATTTAAAAAAAATTATTTTCCTCCCCCGGGGGATGATTTTTTCGGAATTTTTTTTTTTTAAAGGGTCGTTTAGGACGAGAGCTTTCAATTCCCGGTCGGACTCGTTAAAATTTTTTAGTCCCGACAGAGGCTCGTAGGCAATTTTTGACTCGGGTATTAGAAAATTAAAAAAAAATCATTTTCATCCCCCGGGGGATGATTTTTTAGGAATTTTTTCTTTCTGAAGGGTCGTTTAGGACGAGAGCTTTCAATTTCCGGTCGGACTCGTTAAAATTTTTTAGTCCCGACAAAGGCTCGTAGGCCATTTCTGACTCGGGTATTGGAAAATTAAAAAAAAATTATTTTCATCCCCCGGGGGATGATATTTTAGGAATTTTTTCTTTGTGAAGGGTCGTTTAGGACGAGAGCTTTCAATTTCCGGTCGGACTCGTTAAAATTTTTTCGTCCCGACAGAGGCTCGTAGGCCATATCTGACTCTGGTATTCGAAAATTTAAAAAAATGTATTTTCATCCCCCGGGGGATGATTTTTTAGGAATTTTTTCTTTCTGAAGGGTCGTTTCGGACGAGAGCTTTCAGGCCCGTAACCAGGGGGGGTCAAGCTTGAGCCCCCCTGTAGATTTTGTTTGGCCCATGTAATTTCCCTATCGTCCATGTTATTAGGGGCCATTTGAAGCCCCCCTTTGAAAACTTTGCGCCCCCCTGTGCTTCTTAGGCTGGTTACGGGCTTGAGAGCTTTCAATTTCCGGTCGGACTCGTTAAAATTTTTTAGTCCCGACAGAGGCTCGTAGGCCATTTCTGACCCGGGTATTCGAAAATTAAAAAAAAATTATTTTCATCCCCCGGGGGATCCTTTTTTTGGAATTTTTTCAATTTAAAGGGTGGTTTAGGACGAGAGCTTTCATTTTCCGGTTGGGCTCGTTAAAATTTTTTAGTCCCGACAGAGGCTCGTAGGCCATTTCTGACCCGGGTATTCGAAAATTAAAAAAAAATTATTTTCATCCTCCGGGGGATCATTTTTTAGGATTTTTTTCAATTTAAAGGGTGGTTTAGGACGAGAGCTTTCAATTTCCGGTTGGGCCCGCTAAAATTTTTAGGCCCCAACATGGGCTCGTAGGCCATATCTGACTCGGGTATTGGTAAATTAAAAAAAAAATTATTGTCTTTCCCCGGGGGATGATTTTTTTAGGAATGTTTTGTTTCTGAATGGTTGTTTAGGACGAGAGCTTTCATTTTGGGGGTCGTGCTGGTTTGAAATATTGATGTTTTTAGGTGGCTTGGAACGGGCGCACAATATTAATTTTTTTTTTTTTTTTATTAGGCAAAATAGACTTTTTTAACGGGCTCGCAACGGGCCCGCAACGAGCCCGTTATTAGGCAAATTAGATTCACCCCTTGAATCGCATTCATTATTTTCCGCAGGTTCTAGGTAAATTAGGATAGTAGCGGAAAATTTGTATAAAAAATTGAACATATTGGGAGGCTTAAGGTTTTTCGCAAAGATGCGAGAGGACTTTTTTTTTTTGGAAGGGACATAATTTTGCAATATGTTACATAGGAATTTTGCGAGAAAATAAGAAGAATGGGGCTCATTATCAGGTCCACTCTATCGCACCTTTTTTTTTCTCCTTAGAAAAATACGTTTTAGAAAATGCATCTTTATGACGCCTAATTAGATCTTGGATTTAAAATATTTTAAATTTTACTTATTCTATCCCTGGTAAAAATTTTAATCGGGAAACCAGGTTAAACCAGGGAACCAAAGTCTGTCTTTGTCTTGAACAGCCTGTATAAAATTTTCAGTACTACACGACAAAAAATATTCATAACCTTGATAACCCTGATGGAAACCCTACAAAAAAGTGACCATGTCAAAAGTTGTCAAATATGGACCCCTTAATGATCAAATAAGCTTATGACGAAATAAAATTAGGAATAATTAAAAATGATCAAAAATATTCGTTCAAAAAAATTTTTTTTTCATTTGACCGAAAATGATCAAGAATAATTATTCGTGATCATTTCTGCTTATTTTTAATCAATAGGAAATTTTTTTTTTTTTTTTTTTTTTGCGTGATCATTTTTTGTCATTTTCAATTTTTCCTAGTTTTATTTGGTCCTATTTGATCATTAAGGGGTTCATATTTGACAACTTTTGACCTGGTCACTTTTTTTTGTACGGAATATGAATTTGTATCCAGCTTTGGATCAGAATGGAGAAAACTGGCTGGATAGTAACGTCTATCAAGATTGGACTTATGGCTGATTTCCTGTCCTTACATGTACTGAAAATTTTATCAAGACTGTGGATCAGTGCAGGATCCAGATAAAATTTTCCCGATCTTGTTTTTCCAATAAAAATTCTCCAGGGAAGGCTTTACATGTGGCATGTAGGTTAATTTTCACGATAATGATCCAATCCTGATCCAATTTAAAATTTCCTGCTAGGACTTATTTTGGGATTACCGTCTTTAAAACAGCCGAAAAAATCTTAGGCTTTTGCATTTTTAAGTTTAAAAATTTTGCTGTAGAATGTTAAAAAGAATCATTTAATTAAAAGAGAATGTTTCTCAATACTACAATATTGGGTGTGATTTTTTTTTTCAACATTGGTGCCGGTAATTTAAAGTTTTAGACATTTGTACTTCAAATTTTTCTGCCTGAACATTCTTTTGAGTGATCCGCCTCAAACTCGTAATATCATACTTTTGTTGGGTTTTAAAAGCAATAATTTCACTCTGTTAACAAAACATAAATTTCTTATATATCATAAGTTCTGCATATAGTACATCGTAAAATATGCTGTACCATGAATGAAGGAGCTACTCTACAGACCTAAAAAAAAAAAAACATTTAAATTTCGACAAAGATTCCGCGCAGGGACATTAATTCTCGACGCGATTCTAACTTTGCATCATTCGTGCATGTTTCGAGTATACCGTCTTCGAGACTTAGTGACATTTTAATGTTATGACATTGTTATTTCATGGTATGATAAATCCAATTCCCTCGCTCCTCAAAAACCCTTTATTCCCATGTCATTTTTGCGTTGTATGCAAATCCATTTCCAGGACCGTATCTAAATTTGAAAAATTGTTTTTTTTTTTAATAACAAATAATTTTTTTTTTTTCGTTTCAGGTGTTTTTAAAAAAAGATGAAAGAAAAAAGTAAAAATGCAGCAAGGAGTCGTAGAGAAAAAGAAAATGCTGAGTTCCTTGAATTAGCCAAACTTTTACCATTGCCTCAGGCTATAACTACTCAGCTTGATAAAGCATCCATTATTCGTTTGACGACAAGCTATTTAAAAATGAGGCACGTTTTCCCAGACGGTAAGATTTTTTATTTTTGAAGTAGTTGTTTCTGTTTTCGAACTGCAGTTTGTTCTACTGAAGCCTGTTGCACATGCAGTTTGCAGTTTTTGGTATGAATCTTTGGGGTCTGTGAAGTTAGCAATGCCATGATAAGACACTTAAATAAAACCTGTACCATGTTTTTTGAGCTAGTTAGAAAGAAAAATCCATTTTTATCCGAAAAACTTGCCCTTTTATTAGAGAATCAGTCACAAAGTGTGTTCTAATTTTAGGAACCTACAATTTTTTCTAAAGAAATTTCCCAAAACCGGTTTTTCCTAAATATGATTTTCCCTGAATTATTTTTATTTCCTACCCGGGAAAAACCGAAAAAATAAAAATTTATTCATTTTTATTGACGACAACTACAGTTTTGGTGTTGTTTAATACTATATGAAAGTATTGAAAATAAGAGAAAAAATACGGATAAGAATGAAAATGATATTCCCGGGAAAAACCAATAAAATAAAAATTTCTTCATTCGTATATTATTTTAAACTTTTCAATTATTTTAGTTTTTACATTTCGTCTTCGAGGTGCTCTCGCGGGAGATTTTAAAATGTATAAAAAAGAATTGAAGAACACTTTAATGAGTTTAAAAAAATACCTTGAGTTTTAAAACTTTTTCGGAGGGGCTATATAATAAATACAATATAATATTATTTTCATTCTTATCTGTATTTTTTCAATACTTTCCTATTATAGTATTAAATAACACCAAAACTGTAGTTGTCGTCAATAAAAATGAATAAATTTTTATTTTTTCGGTTTTTCCCGGGTAATTTGTTTTTCTTTAAACCCATAATATTAATATAGAATTTTCCTAATTTATTTATATTTTTATAAATATTTACAAAAAGTTATAAATATTTACAAAAAGTTATAAATATTTACAAAGAGTTACAAATATTTACAGAAATTTATAAGTATTTACAGAAAGTTATAAATATTTACAGAAAGTTATAAATACAAAAAGTTATAAACATAGAAAGTTATAAATATTTACAAAAAGTTATAAATATTTGCAAAGAGTCACAATGTTTACAAAGAGTTATAAACATTTACAGAAAGTTATAAATATTTGCAAAAAGTTATAAATATTTTTAAAAAGTCACAAATATTTATAAAAAGTTACAATTATTTATAAAAATTTATAAATATTTATTACTTATATGTATAATATATTTATAACATTTTATAAATATTTATAACTTTAAATAAATATTTATAACTTATAAATAATTATAACTTTTTTATTTATAACTTTTTATAAATTATAAATATTTATAAAAAGTTATAAATATTTACTAAAAGTTTTCAATATGACACACGGTACCAATAAACAGAGACACTTTCACTTTTATTTATATCCCGGGAAAAACCAAAAAAATTAAAATTTATTTATTTGTATTGACGACAACTACAGTTTTGGTGTTATTTAATACTATAATAGGAAAGTATTGAAAAAATACAGATAAGAATGAAAATAATATTATATTGAATTTATTATATAGCCCCCCCGAAAAAGTTTTAAAACTCAAGGTATTTTTTTAAACTCATTAAAGTGTTCTTCAATACTTTTTTATACATTTTAAAATCTTCCGCGAGAGCACCTCGAAGACGAAATGTAAAAACTAAAATAATTGAAAAGTTTAAAATAATATACGAATGAAGAAATTTTAATTTTTTTGGATTTTCCCGGTAATATCATTTTCATTCTTATCTGTATTTTTTCTCTTATTTTCAATACTTTCCTATAGTATTAAATAACACCAAAACTGCAGTTGTCGTCAATAAAAATGAATAAATTTTTATTTTTTCGGTTTTTCCCGGGATGGAGGATAGGCCTAGAAGATTATTTATTTTGTTTTTTATTATTTTATAATACTTTTATACTACTTTTATTATTTTATGCTACTTTTACTTATGGATGGTCCAACATTCCATTGTGAATTTGCACCCTTTTGCTTTCATAAATTTTAAATTAACTTTGACTCATTAAAACTTAGATTTATTTTAATTTATTTTAAATAAGTTTATTCAAATCAAGATTTAAAAAAAATTAGGAGCTTTTTTAGAAAAAAAAGTTAGAAAAAATTTTTTTTAAAATTGGGAATTCAAATCATAGAAAAAATTACTTTTAGGAAAATTAAAAGTAGAAAAATTTTTGTAGGAAAGAATGTAATTTCAGGATTTGAGTCCTAAATGAAGTTGAATCCTGATTAAGAAATTCATGACGTTCGCGCGTTCGAAAGACAAAATCATAACTGATTTGAAAAATTGTCTCTCAGTTGACATTTTTATAAATTATTTCTCATTTAAGAGTTGAGAAAATCAATTAAGAACTGAATAGCAGCAGTTTCAGCGTTAATGCTTTCTAAATACTTTCTTCTTAAAGCAATTTTTAACTGTGTATGAGAAGTCCTTTTATTCGTTTTCAGCCATTATCGAGGCCTCAAAATGCTAGTGATGAATTTAGAAAAAGAAAAAGATTCTTTAATAATGCAGTTTAATAATCGAAAAACTTTAAAAAACGGTTATGACCAATGTTAGTTTATTTAAACGCTGGTTAGACTTCATGCATTGAAGCAATTGCAGTTTCAAAAATAAAATTCAACAGAAATCGTAGGAAATTATCCTTCCCTCCTCGAACACATGTTGACTAATAAAAATGTTAATATAACCATAAAGCGTGGACAAACCCAACAAATTAACAAGCGTTAGGATTACATCAACAGAATGAAAATAATGGGAAAGCAGCTTTTAGTTTTATTACAGAAAAGAAAGAGACTTTTTGTTTCAACAAGCTCGATTGCTCCCATTACACATATAAATAATGTAAACTGGAGAGCGAGGAGCAATTGTTCAACGCATTCCAACCTTTACGACGGGACATATTTTATTTGTTCCCTCTCGTTTAGCTTTTCCATTATGCATTTTAAAAGATTTTTTAAGAATTTTTAAATGCGCACGCTGTTAACTCTTGCTTTTCCCTCTTTTTTTTTTTTTTTTTTTTTTTTTTTTTTTTACTTTTTGATTGATTTGCAACAATCGATTAAAATTCATTTATAAAGCCATCTGTCAAAACAGTCAGTAAGCAAATAGCTAAGTCTGCTGCATACGATGCGATTTGTCGTGCAAGTTTTTCGACTATTTTCGGCTATATATGCAGCTTTAAAGCGTTTTCACTACCGGTTTTGTTGGGAAATCACAAGGTTAACATTACTTGAATGTGAAAAATCGGAACCGTGAAGTTAGTAGGGTCATGAAAGTTTTAGTTTTATTACAGGCGAACTAAAAGGCGAACTAAAAATTTGGGTTGAAAGTTTTAGTTTTATTACAGGCGAACGAAAGGCGAACTAAAAATTTGGGCTTTCATTTTAAAAAAATTTGCAAATTTATTAGCAAAACTTGCATTATTATTAAATTTTTTTTTACTATTATAGGGTGTTTACTGTTAGTACTACAATTTCTGCAAAATCTTATAATCGTCTTATATTTTTACTACTAGAAGTCAGAACGGGAGTGATTAAGTATTACGTAAATCCGAAAGGGGGGGAAGAGTACTCGAAATTTTTACGATTTCTTACTTGGGGAAGGGAGGGGGGGGGGGGGTGAGTTTGGCAAATCTTACGTAAGAATTTTCATTATAACTTATTGTTCAGGATTTTTTTTAATTGCAAAAAATTAAGTCGTTTTAATTTTTTTTCCAATATCTAAAGTAGAAACATTGAAAATTTTTTTTCAAAAAATTCTAAGAAATAGATTTATTTTTTCCTCGCTCGATTTTTACCAGTTAAAATGATTTAGGCTTTTAAATGTTTCTACAAAACAAGAATTAACTAATTTTGGGCTACAAATGACACAATGACATAGAAGTTATGTAAGAAATCCTTTTGCTCTGGAGGAATCATGAAGAAAGCTGCTTGTTTTGGGCCCCATATTTTTTACAAAGTGGGTCTATAAACTGCTGTAAAAGTTCTATACTTTTGTTTTCATTAATCAGTAGACGCCCTGTTATTAAAATATCCATATTCATCTAAAAAACTTAGATGAGCTCTACTATTAGAATAGCTTGCAATTTTATCAAAAAAATTATATTGTATGAAAATAAATGCTGATGGTTTGGTTTTCTCATAACAGCGCGAGTTTTCTCAATAAACTTGAAAGTGCACCATTTACTAAACAAAAGTTGCACATTTATTAGAAGAACTTGCACATTTATTGAAAAAAACGTGCACTTCCATGTTGAACACTTGTACTTTTATTTTAAAAAAACCATGCATCTATTTTTATAAAAGTGGCACTATTAAAAAGAAAAGAAACATTTTTGATAAATATGCAAGACTTTTTAATAAGTGTGTAAGTTTTTCAAATTACATATTTTCAAGAGTTTCAAACCTAAAATTCAATCGCTGCGCCAGTATTACACAGTTGTATATGCAGTGTTGGTCGACTCTGGTTCCGTCTGTTTAACTCATGGGGAACTAGTGTCGACCTGAACAGTACATTTAGAACTGTGTAATGCTGGTGCAGAAAATTTTTCAGAACAAATCAAATTAAACCCGAATTCGTGCGTCAGAGGTGAACTAACGTATCTCCACCGTACGTATGATTGGAGATAGTCTGTTTCGACTGTTTATTGAAAATCACGTGATCATGCGACTGCAAGTTTACACGCTTATGTTGGCGTAAACTTGTGGTCACGTGACACTTCCACGAAACATCGAAACAGACTAACTCCAGTCATGTTTACGATGGAGATACGTTAGTTCACCTCCGACGCACGGAAGTGATTAAACATTAGAAACTCATTTCTCTCAATTTGAAACTTGTTTTGAAACTCAAATTTTGAATATTATCTTTGAAATTCGAAATTTGAATTTGAAATGAATTGGAAAAACTTGCACTTTTATTAAAAACCTTGCATGTTGCACGTTTATTAAAAATTCGATTTTTTTTAAATAAATAAACTTAAAGGTATACATTTTTTTATAAATCTTCAAGTGTTTAACATGAAATTGCAAGTTTTTCTTATAAATGTGCAAGTTCTTCTGAGAAATGTGCATAAATATGCAATCTTTTATTAATTATGGTGCACTTTAACGGTCATTAAAAAAACTTGCACAATTATAAGAAAAACCAAAGCATCAGCATTTATTTTCATATAATGTAATTTTTTTTTTTTTTTTTTTTTTTTTGGCCACAATGAGGAAAATTTAATTTAATTTAATTTAATTTTATTTTATTTTATTTTATTTCTGTTCCATAGAAGATAATAATCTTATCAGAAGCGTCAATGAGGCATGTTCAGTCTACATCTACAGCGTCAAATGAGGCTGTTATTCAGACGCTCTTTTAACTCAAGTCCTTTGCAGGACGAAATTTGTATAAATTTGCAAGTGTTTTAAACTGAAATCAAGTTTTAGCAAGACAATATCGGGAAGTACATAACAATGTTTTTTAACATCTTACTAGCAAAATTGCGACTAAAAATGACTTTAAGAAAATTAGTAAAATGTGACCCATTTTTGAATGATCAAAGAATACTAATAAAAAACAGAAATTGATCAAAAATGACTAATCGAAACACCTCGCGACTTATAATGACCAAGACTGTTATCATTTGATCATTTTTTGTCATATTTTTGGTAGGGCTCCGGGATGGGAATGTTTTGTTTTTGCTATGAAACAAAACATTTTCATCATGTATCTGAAACTTTGTTCTGGTCCAAATACAAATGAAGATCTCAAAGAAAAAATTGAGATTAGCAATTGTTTATATGGCTTTTCCTGAAACACATTTGCAAGATAAAAGATGTCAGCCAAGTGAAGTTGGACTGCATGTAGGAAAATTATTTTAAAGAAATAATATTCCAGATTTATTCTTGGTTTTTATTATTAACAAAATATCACGTCATCTTTATTTTACATTTTCGATGATTCGTTTCAAAAAAAATAATAATACATAATAATAATAATAATTTTTTCCCAATGTGTCACAACGGTTCTTTGTTAAAAGGACGTCGAATTTTTATAAATACTCACCAAAACCATATCAAAGAAATTTTTCTTTCTTCATATTTTATCAGATGGACATGTCAGTAAAATTGTCAACGTGTAAGTTATATCACATATTCACATCTCTTTCCTTAGATATACTTTTTTTTTTTTTTTTGCTCTTTTTTTCCCTACTGTAGTTAAAAAACAAATGATATCACCCAATCCTTAATAAATAAAAAGCTAAGTTTCAAATAACACCGACGCAAAAAAAAAGCATCTCACTTAAGTTGTTTGTTAATGAAACAGAAAACTTTTCTCCTTTTTCTACCAGCTTTTTTTATCTGGGAAAGAGGGGAAGAAGGGGAGGGAGTAAGAAATGCAAGAAATACAATTTTTTTTTTTTTTTTTTTTAAGAACATTAAGCGTCATCGCGACAGCCAACCGTCGCGGATATATTATTCAAACAGGAGACAAATACAAATACAAATACAATTAATCACGTTGTTTCGTCGGAACTCACGATAATCTAAATTGTTATTATTTAAAAAATGAAATAAGGGAGATGGTGATTTGTGATTGCACACGGAATCCCTCCCTCGAACGTGCTTGAGTGAAAGAGATTCTGACCTCATATACGTGACGCAGGGGTTGTCAGGGGTTTAATGACGGAGTGCAGTGTATAGTCTCTTATGGGATGCTGCGGGCAAAAACCGATTTATTACGACAACTGCAGTTTCCCTTTTTTTTTTTTTTTTTTTTTTTCATTTTTATTTTGGAGTCAACAAAACGGATTCATTTAACACCGTTGTTTGAAATTAATGGATGCTGCAGAAGGAGGAACGATGATAATGATGACTCGTACGTGGTGCGTCCACCGTTGTTTGAGTTCCATCTTGCTTTTTTTTTTATGGTCTTCAGATTATTCCGGATTTTCGTTGTTTGTTTTTACTGGAAGTTTAGTTGACCCTTTGTCGGGATCTGTAATAACGGGTCCGAACTCGGGATTTTCTTATGTTGACGGGATTTTAAAGTTTAAGGTTTTCATTTCCCCTCCTCATCTTAGAGCGAAGGAAATTGAAGGAGTGCGAAGGCCCGAAAAAAAAAAAATTATTATCGGGCAATGTTGTCCTTTCCACGCCGCAATGTTAAACATTCAAATAACCCCAACAAAAGGGATCTTTACACACTGGAAAGCTTCATATAAGACGGTTGAATGTCTTTCACTTAAGTCCGATAAGAAAGTTAATATAAAGTTTGCTTTTCTTCCAGTTAATCTTTTATAAGCGTTTTGTTATAAACCGACCATGAGTTGCTTTACCAGAGTGTAAGATACAAAATATGAAATTACGTCAGGAATGCAGCCTAATATACTTTAGAATTTGTGAAGCTGTAAAAGGGTGTTCTGAACTGATATGGGGAGGGTAGCCATTTTCATTAGGCGGTCAGGCAACTTCTAAAGTCGAGGACTTCCATCAAGTTTCGTTGTTGTCTCCTTTTTGAGTTCGGCTCTCTTTTTCTTCTGAAATGTAGTGGTAAATTTAGAGATTGCACTCCCGACCCATTTTTCGATCCCGGGATTTGATTAAAATGTTTGATTTTAACTTTTTTCCATCAAACTATATGTCCGATCCAAGTTGAACCATTTACTGCTGCTGTTAGAAATTTTTTTCGATCTTAATATCAGAGTTCTGTCTTATCTTCCACGTTTTTTCTTATACTTCTTCAAAATGTTTTTTAACACACATAAGTTCTTCAAGATGAGCTTCAGTCCCAAAAATTTTATCTTTTTGTTTTATAAATCTGTGCGTCGGAGGAGAACTAATGTATCTCCATCGTACGTATGATTGGAGATAGTCTGTTTCGAGTGTTCACTGAAAATCAGTGATCATGCGACTGCAAGTTTGCACGCTCATGTTGGCGTAAACTAGTGGTCACGTGGCACCTCCACGAAACGGCGAAACAGACTAACTCCAATCATGATTACGATAAAGATACGTTAGTTCACCTCCGAAGCTCGGAAATGTGTCTGCAATAAGTATGCTTAGTTTTTTTTTTCTTTTCTTTTCTTTTCTTTTCACCAATCTTATTATTTTTTTTTCTTTCAGGTTTGGGAGACGCTTGGGGAGCAGCACCACCTCCAAACAACCCAAGAGAGTCATCAATAAAAGAACTCGGATCTCATCTTTTACAAACATTAGACGGTTTTATTTTCGTAGTAGCTCCAGATGGAAAAATCATGTATATATCGGAAACAGCATCTGTGCATTTAGGATTATCCCAGGTTGCCATTATTTTTTCTTGGATACATGCGCAATATTTACTTGGCTTTCTGTACTGGTTTCTGCTCCTTGTACCTTAAAATCTCGTCCAGTAATAATCTCATTTTTTTTCCTGATACAATTAATATTATTGTATTCTGATGCAGTAAAAATCCCCCATAAAATATTAGGTTTCATTTCATTTTTTAATTCCGTACGTCGGAGGTGAACTAACGTATCTCCATAGTACGTATATGATTGGAGATAGTCTGTTTCGAGTGTTTATTGAAAATGAAGTGATCTTGCGACTGCAAATTTATACGCTCGTGTTGGCGTAAACTTGTGGTCACACGACCTTTTCCATGAATGTTGAAGCAGACTGACTCCAATCATGTTTACGATGGAGATACGTTAGTTCACCTCCGACGCAAGGAATTATGAAATCCTGGAAAATGCTTATTGCATTCGATTAAAATCTGAAAACAATATGACCTGCAGCCAGCGGCAAAAGAGTGAATTTATAAAACTGTAAAAAGCTATTTTAGTGTTATAGCCTATTTGTTGTCTTTGGAGGAATCTCAAAACTTTTTTGTGTTGGAGCAGAAATTAGTAAAATTTTTCAGGCAGAAAAAAGCCAGATTTAAAGCCATTTTTTAAAAACGCGCAATAATATATATATATTTTTTTTGTTAAAATTAACAAATTTTTAAAATTATTATAAAATTATAAAATTATTAATGCTCTGTCTCCATTGGACAATAGAGTCGAAAAGTGTGACGTCACTTCCTACTTTCTTAATACTGGGTCTGGGATTTTTTCGTTTACGTGAAAATATTCTGCTTTGTTCCCGATTCAAGAATCCGTGATTATTTTTCATTAAAAAAATTTTTTAAGCTCGCACGGGCCGTGGGAAAAAAACTACTTATAAGTTAAGAATAGGTGGCATTAACCGGTTAGGAACGTCATGTTTAGCTTATGAATTCGTAAGCTAAGAATAGGCGGTACCGCTAATACTTAGCTTATGGATGACGTAATCACTTTTCGACTCTATTAATTGGAGGGTACAATTAATTGTGCCGCCGGAAATTCTGTATATTTTTGGACTTTTTTCTTCTGCTATCACTTTTTTTTCGTTCTCATTATGTTTAGTGCTCGAAAAAATAATCAAAACAATAAAAAAAGTGGTAGCAGAAGAAAAAAGTCCACAAATATATGGTATTTTCGGTGGTACAATTAATTCTACCCTTCGATTAATTGGCCAATGGAGACAAGCCATAAATTATGAAATTTGTTAAAATTAACAAATTTTCAAAATGGCGTTAATTTTAACAAATTTTTAAAAGGACGAAGGGAGATTTTTGCTTGATAAATCGAAATTTCCAAGGGCGCAATTTCACGCCGAACATGTTGGGTGAAAGTGACAAACATGTTCACTAGGGTGTTCCTTATTTTGCGAATTTTCGAATTTGATGTCGGGCCGGGTGGAATCTCGTTCTCTATGAGGCCCTAATAAACCCTGAATTTTTTCAGATTTTTTACTGAACGAAAAGGCGTTGACTTGAGCTTTAAGTTCCGAAATTCCCATAAGAGAAAAAAAGTCGACAATTCTTTTTTTTCGCGGAACGACGTCGTTTCCTATCGGGAATTTTGCATAGATCACGAATCTGAAGTCCGTTTTTTTATATCTGGTTTGGCTTTTGAGTTAGAGGCCAAAATTATGAGGAAAACTTAGAACTCAGTGCGTTTTGTCACTTAACCAGGTTTTCTTTTAACATTTTCTCCTTTAACTCAAAAGCCAAACCAGATATAAAAAAATGGACTTCAGATTCGTGATCTACGCAAAATTCCTGATAGAAAACGACGTCTTTCCGCGGAAAAAAAATGTTCGACTTTTTTTCTCTTATGGGAATTTCGGAACTTAAAGCTCAAGTCGGCACGCCTTCCCGTTCAGTAAAAAATCTGAAAAAAATCAGGGTTTATTAGGGCCCCGTAGAGAACGAGATTCCACCCGGCCCGACATCAAATTCGAAAATTCGCAAAATAAGGGACACCCTAATATTCACCCATGTTGGAAACCGAACATGTTCAAAAAAGCCTCATTGCTTATGTACAGCGTCCCCCGCATATTGAGGGAAATGTTGAGTGAAAATGTTTGCCCAACATGCTCACTGCACCGAACGTGGACTCCACTTTTATCAAACACCAATCACCAACTTGTTCGCCGAGCATGTTAGGCGTTAAATTGCGCCCTAAATTTTAACGATTATCTGAAAAACTTTTATTGAAACGCAAAACATAAACAAAACAAAAGCAAAGCCAAAGGCGTAAATTAAATTTTATCAGTTAGCGTTGTTAATAATGCAATTTAATTTATCGGTTTTTATTTTTTTTTTTTTAACGACTTTTATGAAAACTAAATTTTTTTTTCTGAGGTCAAGGTGGAGAGGATAAACAAAACTAACGATTACTTTTTTTTTTGTTTAATCCAACAGGTGGAACTCACGGGAAATAGTATATACGAATACATACATCCCCAAGATCATGATGAAATGATCTCGGTTTTAACAATGCATCAACCACCAACGCCGTTAGTCACTCACCTTGGGCAAGGTAAATACATCAATAAAAAAAACGTGTGTGTGTGTGTGTATGAAAAGAAAAGAAAAGATGAATTAAAATACAATCACGTTAGGGATAGGTAAAATCGTAACGGAATGAGTATAGGTTGGAACGCCTTTCAAATTAAACTCCGCCCATTTGTTTAACCCTATGTTGTTAGCTTTAAAGGATCCATTTCAAAGCAAATAATTCATCTTAATTCAACATACAACAAAAAAAAAAAAAACCCCTCTATCACATATTTAATATATAAGTGTCGGTTTTATTTGTCCGTCTTTTACCCGAAATTTTGTAGAGTACTACTACTCGATTTTATCAAATAATGTTTTGAATGCTTTGAAATGTAGTAAAAACAAATTATACAAATATTTCCGATATATCCTCTTTTGTCTGCCGATTTCATTTTCTTTTTTACATTTTCGTGGGAGAATTTAAAAATTGTTTGCTTTGAGAATTTTATTGATTTTGGCCTATTTACTTATTTACATTTTTTTTTTCAGAATTTGAAATGGAGAGAGCTTTTTTCGTAAGAATGAAATGCGTTTTGGCTAAGAGGAATGCCGGCCTAACTACGCAAGGGTATAAAGTAAGTTTTTGTAATTATAATTTGTGCTTCTTGCGTGGATGCAAAAATCAAGGGGCGAGAGGGGGGGGGGGGGGGGGGGGAAGAGAAGCCGCAAACTAAGTATTGCGTCGCCTTAGTATTACAGGGTATTACCATTTTTATATTTCATATGTTTAACTTACTGTACGATGAACATTATAGAACCCTGTAAGACTAAGGCGGCGATTGGTATTTATAAGTATGTTCAATGTTATAAACGTAAGCAAAGCCCAGCGACCCATACCCTCCCCCAGAAGGGTGGGGACTTCTTCTGACTTCCCGAAATAAAGTACTTGATGTATGTAACTAAAAATCATTTTCTAATTAAATGATTTTTTTTCTTTCTTTCTTTTTCTATGGGAAAAAAAGCTTGGAAAAAATGTAGAAATTTGAAGCTCGTTGCAGAGCTTGCAAAGTTTTATAAACGAGCAATTCTTTGCCTCGTGTCAAGTACTTATTTTTTTATTAATTAGGTTAAAAAGAAGACATTTCCAATTTCAAACCGTAAAAAAGGAATCGGAAAAGTATTACGTAAGCATTTTTTTAACATTTTCAGACCTACCCCCCTCCCATGTAGTAAACAAAGAATTGTGTTTCTCATATGGAGATTTAACAATACCGTAAGCATTTTAAACTCCCCCCCTTCCTCTTAAGTGCTTACGTAGTACTTAACTTGTATGATCCCAAAAAAATTAAGAAAAAAGTATTCTCTCCCAATTATTTCTCAAAAATTGTATTTTCGGCCCAGTTATTTTAATAAGAGGCAAGATTTTTATTTTTAATTTTTGTGGGCGGGGAGGGGGGGGGGGGGGGAAGAGAAGCCGCAAACTAAGTATTGCGTCGCCTTAGTATTACAGGGTATTACCATTTTTATATTTCATATGTTTAACTTACTGTACGATGAACATTATAGAACCCTGTAAGACTAAGGCGGCGATTGGTATTTATAAGTATGTTCAATGTTATAAACGTAAGCAAAGCCCAGCGACCCATACCCTCCCCCAGAAGGGTGGGGACTTCTTCTGACTTCCCGAAATAAAGTACTTGATGTATGTAACTAAAAATCATTTTCTAATTAAATGATTTTTTTCTTTCTTTCTTTTTCTATGGGAAAAAAAGCTTGGAAAAAATGTAGAAATTTGAAGCTCGTTGCAGAGCTTGCAAAGTTTTATAAACGAGCAATTCTTTGCCTCGTGTCAGTACTTATTTTTTTATTAATTAGGTTAAAAAGAAGACATTTCCAATTTCAAACCGTAAAAAAGGAATCGGAAAAGTATTACGTAAGCATTTTTTTAACATTTTCAGACCTACCCCCCTCCCATGTAGTAAACAAAGAATTGTGTTTCTCATATGGAGATTTAACAATACCGTAAGCATTTTAAACTCCCCCCCTTCCTCTTAAGTGCTTACGTAGTACTTAACTTGTATGATCCCAAAAAAATTAAGAAAAAAGTATTCTCTCCCAATTATTTCTCAAAAATTGTATTTTCGGCCCAGTTATTTTAATAAGAGGCAAGATTTTTATTTTTAATTTTTGTGGGCGGGGAGGGGGGGGGGGAGAAAGCCCTAAAGCCTAAAGCCCACTAGTCAAGGCCTCTAGGCTATGGGCTAGCGGTTTAGACTGGTCGGACTTCGGATTTTGGAATTTCTTTTAGCATATTGACCCCCTCCCCCCGGGTGTAAGAAAGCCATAAGGTTTTCTGAACCCCCCCCCCCTTCTCTTCTAAAATTGCGTAGATTTTTTTTTTTTCCAAAGTTCCCAAGGGTTCTCAAGATTAGGTGAAATCAGAATTTTAACACTCAAAATTATAATTTAATGTATCAATAAATGTATCAATAAATGTATCAATAAAAAAATAAATAAATAAATAAATAAATAAATACCGGTAATTAAATACATAGGTCTTTATTTTTACCAGATAAAGCATAAAAATTAGGAACATTTAAAATGAAATATTTTGAATAAGCATTAAAAAGCATTTAATTTTTAAAGTTTTAGACAAGAAATAAAGCTATTTGGGTTTTAAAAATTTAATATTGCATTTGCTTGACCAGACAAAAAAATAAAACTGACGAACATTACATAGGTATTTCTTGCACACATAAAAAAACGATTAAGGTTTCAAACGAAGAATAAAATTATACGTTAAAAAAATATCTTAAATCGTTTATTAATTAAGATTTTTCGAAATAGGATTTTTTCAATCGTGTGTTTTTTAAAAATTGTTTAAACACGTTAAAATTTACCATAAAAAAATGTTTTTGACTCAAGTGAATTTAATTTCAAAATTGGAATTTGGCTGCATGCTTCAGTAAATGTATTTTGTGCGAAATTAAAGTTGAAGCTTACGTAAGATTTCCAAGACCGCCCCCCTCTCCTTCGTAAGCATCCGTAAGCATCGGCCGAACCCCCTCTCCCTGAACATGCTTACGTAATTTCCGGAGGGGCTCAAAGCTAATTATAGGAGCTATCGAATTTTTTTTTTTTTTTTTTTTTTTTTTAGATTAACCGACTTTTAAAAATATAAGACTACAAACCAGTTAAGGAATTTTGCAGGAAATTCCGTTTGGAATTCAGTTTCAAAACATTTAAAATGTTTACTCGCCAAAATGTCTAAAAAACGTGATGAAAATAAAAGAAAAAATACGACCTTACCTTATATAGGTATCAATTTCCCTTTCTTGTTGAAAATCACACCACCTGGGAAATTTAAAAAAAAAAAATGTAAAATTGCATGAAAACAATGTAAAGGAATGTTTTTTTTTCTCTTTTTTCGTTTTTGGATGTGCTTTGAATAATAATTCCAAGATTAATGGCAGAGTAGGTATTTTATTGAAGAAGTAAAAAAAGAAAGGAAAAAAAAATTCTGAATGAGTTTTGGACGGCTTGATTGACTTTGTAACACTCGGGGAAAAAAAAAGGTTTGTACCGTAAAAGTGTGTGTGTGCCTTGGCATTGATGTATTTTACTGAGGTGTGATTGTCAGAACACGTATATCACCTGGGCTTTTTGAGTACCTGGATCGTTTTCTATAATATTTACCTTACGGATTCAGGTGACAAGTTAAGAGTTTTCAATAACCCCGCTTTGTTTAAATTATACACTTTCTTTAGCCGGATAATGTATGCGAATGCAGGAAACATTTTTTTTTTTCATTCTTGATGGCCGGATCGTTTTCATACTTGAATACGGGTTTCTTCTCTTTTTATAAAAATAATAATAATAATATTCATTTTTGGAATTTGGTTTTTGTTCATTCAATTTTTTTTTTCAGGTGATTCACTGTTCCGGGTATCTCAAAGTCAAAACATTACCAATGGACACAAATTCGTATGATAGTATATACCAAAATGCAGGACTAGTCGCTGTTGGACATTCCCTTCCTCCAAGTGCCATCACAGAAATAAAATTGCATACCAATATGTTTATGTTTAGAGCTAGTTTAGATCTTAAGCTTATCTTCTTAGATGCGAGGTGAGTTTGTAGATTAAGTAAAATTTTCGTAAACAGACATATTTCCTCTGGGATGAGTTTGTGGAAGGCATAGAGATCAGATATGAATGAGCACATTATAAGAATGGATGTAGGCTACAGGAAATTATTTTTCCTAAAAAAATCAATTTCTAATCCATTTTTTCTAAAAAAGATCGATTCCTAATTTATTTTTTCTCAAAATTTTAATTCTTAAAATTGTTCTTCTAACTACCTATTATTTTTTCCCATTTTTAATTTTTCTAAAATTTTATAATTCCTAAAATAAAATTTCTTAAAATATTTCAAATAAAATTTTCTAAAATCCCTTTAGGGATTTAAAAAATTAGGGAAAATATTCATTTTAGGAAATTTTATTTTTGGAGTCAAAAAATTTTAAAATTGAAAATAAGAAAAAAATTGTTAGGAAAAAAATAGGGACCAAAATTCTTCGGAAAAATGGATTAGGAACTTATTTTTTTTAGGAAAAACGGATTAGGAACTTATTTTTTTTAGGAAAAACGGATTAGGAAAAATGGTCAGGAACTCACAGGGCCAGCTATCAAACCATTCTGATATTCAGAGAAAGATCTGAAAGAAAATTCCACACATCATAATATTTTTTTTTCCTCCCAAAGTTTTATTTTTATGTAATTAAAAACTAGCGTCGGCTACTTACTTAAATTTCATTTAACATGTTAAAAAAAAGAGGAAATTGAAACTGCAGGGCTGTTTTTTAAGAAAAAAATATATATATATATTTGACTACTTTGTGGAACATAAAATGATTGTAAACATGTTGAATGTAAAAAAGTGAGGAAAACGCGATACGTATGAGAAGAAAGCAACTGTGCAAACTCAGTGAAATCCATTATGGACTGCGAACCCCCCAAGCTTATAAATTGGAAACTTTCAACACTTTTTTTTTTTCTTTCCCCCTTTTCTCTCTTCTCTCGTTTTTTCCCTCTCATCCCTCGTTTTTTTTTTTTTTTTTTTTTTTTTTTTTTACGAGTTTGTGTTGCGGTTATGTGAATACAGGAGCTACGCTTTGGAATTTTTCAAAGCGTATTATATAAAACAAAAAATAAAAAAAAAACAGACATTTTTTTTTTATTTATTTATTTATCTTCCTCTTTTTTTTTTCACAGGGTGTCTAACTTAACGGGGTACGAACCTCAAGACCTAATAGAAAAGACTCTTTATCATTACATTCATGGCTGTGATATGATGCATATGAGGATTTCACATCATATATGTAAGTATTTTTCATTTTTCCCCCATGCCTCGGAGGATTATCAGCGAGCGGGTTCTGGTTTTCCTGATCCCTTACACAAAATCTTTTCCAATTGAATAAAATGAAAAAAATCGTATGAAAGGAGATAAATCAAATAAACACTTGTTGTAAATCCGGACGGCTATAAGGTTCAATTTGATCAATTGAAACAACTTATCCATACGCCACCCTAAGTTGATGTGATGCTCTCTTTGTAAATCTCCTTTTCTTTTCGGGAGTGGGGGAGGGATGTAATCGCGGTTTTTATTCCATGTATTTCAATTTGTTCAATTTTATTCTACGCATGATTTTCAGTTCGAGTAATTTAGACGTATGCGTACTCCTTTTCGATTTTTTTTTTTTTTTTATCGATATTCGCCGGTGACTTGAGAGTTTATTGATGGGTAAATTCCAAATTTGAGAATTAAGAGGAGGCTTCACGGAAAGCCGGAAGTAATGACTGTTTTGTCTAACACTCAATTTACGGGAGAAAAAATCAAATTTTAGGTATCTAACAAACTTTTTTTACTTTTTGTTGTATTTTTGGTACAAGGTTAAACTTGTTCCAAGTAAACAAAAACCAGGAAAACAAAATTAAAGTTTTTCGATGGCAATTTTTTTTTACATCGTTTTCCCGCGATTCCCTACCATTTTGTTAAACTCATTTTTCCTAAAAAATAAATTCTTAATCCATTGTTCGTAAAAAAACAAATTACTAATTCATTTTTCCTAAAGAAAATAATTCCTAATCCATTTTTCCTGAAAAAAATAAATCCCTAATCCATTTTTCCTAAAAAAAATAAATTTCTAATCTATTTTTCCTAAAAAAAAAAATAAATTACTAATTCATTTTTCCTAAAAAAATAAATTCCTAATCCATTTTTTCTAAAAACTTTGGTTTCTGATATTGTTTTCCGATCTTATTTTTATTTATTTTTTTTTTTAAATCCCCTTTACCGATTTAAAAATTTAGGATAAATATTAATTGTAGGAAATTTAATTTTAGTAACGAAAAAATCTTAAGAAAATTGGAAATTAGGAAAAAAATGGTGAGAAAAAAATTTTAGGAACCAAAATTTTTAGGAAAAATGGAAGAGGAATTTATTCTTTTAGGAAAAACGGATTTGGAAAAATGGTCGGGAAAATTCGGCCCAGACATTTCAGATAAGTGGAAACTTGCACTAAAAATTCCAGGATATACAAGAAGAGATCGTTAGATACTTAAAATTTGGATTTTTTCATCGTAAATCGAGTATCAGAGAAAAGAGACATTCCTTCCGGATCCGTGAAGCCCCCTCTTAAACTTTGGAAATACAGAAAAATATTACAATCTAGGTACAATCCCGGGATTAGGAGAATTAAAATAAATGCGGGATTCCGGGATTGCAGTCTCTTCCAACCGAAGCCTGGAGAAAACCCGACTTACATGGATTTATACGTTCCCGACCGTTTTTCCTAAAAAAAATCATTCCTAATTCTATTTTTCCTAAAAAAAATCATTCATAATTCTATTTTTCCTAAAAAAAATCATTCCTAATTCTATTTTTCCTAAAAATTTTGGTTCCTAAAATTTTTTTCCTAACCATTTTTTTTCCTAATTTTTGATTTTCCTGATTCCTAAAGTAAAATTTCCTGAAATGAATATTTTTCCTATTTTTTTAAATTCCTAAGTTTTTTCCTAATTTTAAATCTTCCTAATTCTTAAAAAAAGATTCTTGAAATGAATATTTTTCCTAATTTTCAATCTTCCTGATTCAAGATTCAGATTCCTGATTCAATCTTCCTAAAACAAGATTCTTCAAATGAATATTTTTCCTAATTTTCAATCTTCCTGATTCCTAAAGTAAGATTTCCTAAAATGGATATTTTTCCTAATTTTTTAAATCCTTAAAATTTTTTTCCTGACCATTTTTTCCTAATGTTCAATTTTCCTGATTCCTAAAATAAGATTTCCTAAAATGAATATTTTCCTAATTTTTTAAATTTCTTTCCTAATTTTCAATATTCCTGATTCCTAAAATAAATATTTTTCCTAATTTTTTAAATCCGTAAATTTTTCTAAAAAAACATTTTAGAAACCAATATTTTTAGGGAAATGGATTAGGAAAAATGGTAGGGAATCGTCTTCATAATATGAATCACTTATCAAAACTCAAGAAACCTTTTTTTTATTTTGAAAAGAATGGACTTTCTTTTTTCCCAGAAATAGGTACCACCCAAAACATACGACATAAAGTAACTGTTAATTTACCGGAACGATTTTTTGACATTTCATTTGTAAGAAAAACACTTCTTTTTTTTCAAATCTCCCAACCTTATTGAAAAGAAAAGATTTCGGCCATTTTTTTTACCTTGACTTCATTTACCTATGAAAAAAAAAAAAAAAAAAAATTCAATTTGAAAAATAAAACGAAAGATGATAAAACGACGTCGTTCCTTTCCGCCATTTTCGAATCCACCTTTTATTTCAGTCCCCTTTTTGGTCACTATATAACTTTCCAGGGAAAAATTTTTAACAAGGGACGAGAAAACCTTTTTTTTTTTCGTACAAAAACAGAAAGATTTATATGGCTACGCACCGTCAGCAATTTTCCTCCGAATTTATAATTTTCCAACTTTGACCGATGAAACGGAATAGGGAGAGTGAAAAAAAGGAATTAAAAGGTTAATTTACACAATTACCGCTCGGCAGGACAAAAAAAAAGGAAGAAAAGTAAAAGAGCAAACATCGTCTTTTCCGTTCATTTGTAATGCAGAGGGGTTTATCTAATCTTTCCATGAATTGGATATGTCGAGTGGGTATGAAAAGCCACGTGGCGGAGGACCCTTGGGATAATTGGATGAATTTTCAACGACCCTTTTTCCTTGTGTTTCCTTTTCCACAATCCAGTGTTTCTTTTTCTAAACGCGAGCTTTTCTTTTTTTTTTCAGTGTTGTATAAAGGACAAGTGACCACCAAATATTTTAGATTTTTAACAAAGGACGGGGGTTGGGTTTGGATGCAAAGTTACGCAACGATAGTTCACAACACGAGATCTTCACGACCCCATTGTATAGTAAGCGTCAACTACGTACTTAGGTAAGTAAAAATCATGTGAATGAAATTATCTCGGTCGTAGAAACAAAAAGCTTCAAATGGGAAACATGGAAATTTTACAGTAGATCTCAATTAAAAGGGACTATCAGAACGAATGCCTGTTTTGTCTAATGCTGGATTTATACGGCACGACCGTATAGACAGGTGGGAACGTTCAAGTATTACGTAAGATTTTTAGGGGGGGGGGGGGTCCCGCATCCACCATCTTCGCCATAAGCTAAGTATTGCGAAATGTCTTACAACCGGGGGGGAGGGGGTCCAAAAACCCGGAAAAAAGTCTTACGTAATACTTGAACGTTCCCGGTCCGGAAACTCCTAATCCCTTATACATACATGGGAGATCTTGTCACGCTTAACTACGCAAAAATTAGATCTTCCTTTCGACCACCGTAAGGTAAGCGCTACTTGTACGCGATACGCTTTTTGATCGGTCGTTGAGATTTGTAAACAATGATGGCGGCACACGGCCGTATAGACGTCTGTAGAGTGTTTTAGAACTAAAATGTGCGTAGTTAAGGGGGACATGAACGGCATGGGATGTTTCCGGACCTGTCTATACGGCCGTGATTTACGTTGAAAAAAAAATCCTAATTTTAGGTAGCTAACGAACTTTTGGTGTATGCTGGAATTTGTAGTGCAAGTTCTAACTGGAAATTTAGAGAGAGAAAAATGTACCTAGCAGAAGACATCACTCACGGGGAATCGAACACCCGGTTTGTCACGATTATGGCAGATGCTCTACTTATTCCTACCAAAAGTATGACTAAAAATGATCAAAAACAACGACAGTCTTGATCATTTTTAGTCTCGAGGGGTTTCGGTTAGTCAATTTTGATCAATTTTGGTTTTTCTTTACTACTCTTGATCAAAAAAGGGCCATATTCAACTACTTTTCTTTAAGTCATTTTTAGTCGCAATTTTGGTAGGGATAAGCTACGTCAGCCGGTTGTAACTTGTCGGACAAGTTTTAATAACTTGTCTGGAATGTATGGACGGCCGACCGGAAAATAATTTCAAAAAATATTGCTGTCGAAAAACTTGGGTTTTGTTTTTCGGGTTCGTAATTAGTTGGAGCAAGTTGAAACTTATACCAAAAATGCAATAATAAGTTGAAGCAGTTCGTTAGATAATTAAAATTTGAAGCTTTTCCCCGTAAACCGAATATTACACACAGGCCCGTAACCAGGGGGGGGGGCAAAGGGGGGCTCAAGCCCCCCTTTGGTCAAGCTTGAGCCCCCCTGTAGATTTTGTTTGGCCCATGTAATTTCCCTATCTTCCATGTTATTAGGGGCCATTTAAAGCCCCCCTTTAAGAACTTTGCGCCCCCCTGTGCTTCTTAGGCTGGTGACGGGCCTGATTACACAAAACAGAAATTCCTTCCGGTTTTCACTGAAACTTCCTCGTAATATCCATCTTATTGTATGTCCGTGCTTGAACCTTTTCTTGACTTTTTGGATTACCACCCCTCCCAATTCATATGCCAAAAACGATCAACGCTGTTTTTGATCTAGCGTGACCCCTTTTAGATCAAAAACGACCAAAGAAATCAAAAATCGACATTTTTCTGCTCGACCAAAAACGATCAAGCGCATTGATCGATTTTGGTCGAGCCAGGAAATTTTACCGTATATTTTTTTCATTTTTCTCCAAAAGATAACTTACCATATTTTTTTATTTTTCAGTGATTTAGAAGCCAAAGACTTAGTAATTAACCTAGCACAAGTTCCAAGAACAGACGTCGCGCAAACTGCACCAGAGCTTTCACCATCTTCAACAACTCCTACTATTAATAATAAATCCAGAACTGCAGCAGCTCCTAGACCACCTAAATGCCATAGACTTCAGCCCGAAGACGATTACAGTAATTCAAGCGGAGGATTAGGAGGTTTTGAATATTCAACCTGGTATCCTCCAAATGAAGATAACGGTTATTATCCAGGTAAATATTCCGAAACTGAGATTATTAAAAAAATATTTTTTTTCTTTTTTTAATTTTATACTTTTTTATTTCTGTGTATTGAAGGGGTTCATTCATATCTAAATTATATAAGTGTAGAACGCTGTATCTAAGTGTTGAGCTAGTTTTTATGTTAGATGACGTTGAATAACGTTATTAGGAGGTGTCAAATCTTATAGAATCTTTAATCTTTAGAATCTTTAATCTAAAATATTTAATCTTTATAGAACCTTAATTTTAAATTAAGGATTGTTATTAAAATTAAAATAAGTATATCGCGGCGTTAGAACCAAAGGGTGCTAAATCTACAACTTGCGAATTTCACAGGAGAGCGTTTTAAAACTTTCTTTTGATGAAATCTAAGCCATGGCTGATTTTAAAAATTTGTTTTCAACTTGAAATCGGGTTGCTTACTATTCGACTGCGTCCCCTGACGATTTCATAACAGTACAATAAATATTAAGCCTTATAATATTTAAAAAATATCTTGAAAGAATTTTTGACTTAATTTAATTTACTTTAAATTCAGGACCAAAAAGAGCTGTTCATAAGAAACGCATGGGAATTCCTTAAGGCTCCAAACTCAGTTAATAATATAGGAAGAGCCAAATGGTTCTGAATGTTAAAAATTAAGGAAAAGCGGTGAATTTCATAATGTTAGCGTAAGGGGTCATAGGGCACCTAAAGTAGAATCAAAGTTGGCAAAAAAGTCAATGTCGCAAAGGGAGTCGATTTAGCGTCCTTTGGTTCTAACGTCACGATATAATGAATGTAGTCATTAAACTGTGACTACTGTCATTGACATTAAATTTATAAAAAGGAAGAATTTTAAGACTGTTAGAATTAAGATTTAAGAATTAAGATTTTTAGAATTATCTAATAATTAATAATTGATTTTTAGAATGATCTAAGAATTAAGACTGTTAGAATTAAGAATTAAGATTTTTAGAATTATCTAATAATTAATAATTGATTTTTAGAATGATCTAAGAATTAAGACTGTTAGAATTAAGAATTAAGATTTTTTTAAGACTGCTAGGATTTGTTAAAGACCCCCAACAGACTCATTAATTATTGCGCATGCGCGTTATAAGTTTTTCTAGTAATTTTAAGAATGAACATTGCCACTACCAATATAATTTTTTAAAAAAATGCATCAAATCATTTTTGAAGTTTTCAAAAAGGCGGAGACCTCGCCATCTATCGAGTAAAGCAAAAACCAAGATAATCAATGTCTTCTTTTTTTCCAGACTTATTTTACAATTACCAAGATGGTCTCACGTCCCACGATTCCCAACGACCTTTTAGTTCATCCTCATCGTCATCTAGTTCAACGGATTGCGAATTCCAGCATCATCCGATAAACTTACCGTTGCCAGTCGTAAATCAGCAGCACGTTCCCGATCCCACCGTAATGGATCAAATTGCTGATCACCACCTATACGATTCCTTCGGAAATCCCTGCGGTTTCAACAACAACCATCATCAAACGAACACGAGTCCGAATTATCATCACCACCACCATCATCACCATCACCATCATCAACACCAGCAGGATTTAAAACCGACTTCGACGTCCGCAGTTCCTCAATTAGGTTACACTAGCGTTATAGTAGATACTCAGCAGTATCATCAAATGGCCAACGAATTCGTTCATTGACTCGAATCGAGTTCATCACCTTCGTAAACGGTTTTGTAAAAAAGCCTTTTTTTTGCCGAGAAAAAAGGGACCATTTCGATCCTATCCGACGGGGTGTTTGAAAGGGAAAATGCATTTTATTTTTTAATTTCGAAAACCGTGGTACAGGGTATATTTAAAATTGGAAATAAAAAACATTTTAAAGATCTTCGAAGCACCCTGTTGTATTAATTCAGTACGTACTTCGGCAGCTAGACAATAAAAGAAAAAATTGTAAAAAAAAAGAAAGAAAAAAAAAAGAAAGAAAAAATAAATTAAAATTAAAAAACTAAATAATATTCGTATCGATTTAAGAAATGTAATTGCATTTTTTATACAAAAAAAGATTTTGTGAAACTTAAAAAGTAGGATATTTTAAATAAAAACGTTAGATTTCCTATGCATCCCTTTTTTAATTTTTCGATGTATCATAATGTTGCCGTGTAGATAAATTGATTTTTTCCTCCCTAAAAAATGATTGTAATATCTATGATTATTCGCTAAATATAATTTTTTAAATTTTCATGTTTTCAAACAGAATCGTATTCGATTGCTCGAAACAGCAGAGCGTTGATCTCCCGTGCGAAAAAGAGATGCAAAATGTAGATAAAATTTTGCAAAATAAGTTCAAGAAATGATACAAGATATAGTATTGTTGCCAATTTATACAAAAATTCGGGCATGCATAATTTTCGCAAAATTTATACATATTTTTTTTTTTTAAGTCGTAACCACGAGGATTTGCGAATATTAGGCTTCTTCAACTTTTCTTCCAATTTTCTGACAATAATTTATGCATTTTTTATACATGTCCAAGTTTTTGCATAGTTTATGACACATAATGAAGTAACGCAGCATTAGGCTGTTGAATCACTACCTCAAGAACAACGCATTTGTCGCAGACGAACACAAGTTTGGATTCAGCTTAAAAAAATTCGTACCTTTAATTTATGTTTTTGAAAAATATCGATTAAAGCTCGAAATAGAAATTAAGTACCTAAAATAATTTTCGACACTACACTTTCCCCGTTGAGGGTTTATGGGTGTCCTTTCTGTGTCTTTCATTTTAAACAAAGTTAGGTTTCACAGAGAGAAAAAAAAAAAAGTTAATGAAAATATGTTCATTTAAAACCGAAATGACTCAAATCTGGTTTTAATAATGTTATTGCCAATTTTTCTGGGTGACTTTCCTTAAAAATGCATAAATTAGTAAATTTAAATATACATTTAATGTGGTATTTTATTTGTATCATGGTCGCCATAACAAAGTTCAGCCTATCTAGTTTGTAGTCACCCAGAGACACTGGAAAAGCTCAAAATTCTGTATGAAGTACTTGAATGAAGATAATGTTCCATAAATTCAACCCGAAAAAATTCTCCCGGTTTTGGACTTTAATCGACAACTGTTTGAAGTTTCAAAAGTTTCAAATTAGCGAATAAAAATGGATAATTCAAACTTAGTTTTATTGTACCAATAGTGTAAAATAAAAAGAGTAGTTTTCATTTATTAATAACTTGTCTAAATTTTTTTTGTCAAGATACCTTTCCTTTCAATTCTTTACTCTTTTTTTTCCCCCATGGACTATTGAAATGTAACAAAACTGCCTTTGAAAGTTAACTGTACACAAGTGTCTGTTGGCCATTGACCTTTGATGGACCAAACACACCTACAAAGGCTTCTTTGAATTTTTCCACCCTTGTAATTCTTTTTTTTTTTTTTTTTTTTTTTTTTTTTTTTTTTTTTTTTGAAGTGGAACTTCATATGGCTTGCCTTGAGATTGGGCGTAACGCGATAAAATTAAAAAAACATTTTTTTAATATTAAATTAAATAATATTTTTAATCTCATAAAAAGCATATATTTTTATAGAGTTTAAAAGCCACTTTAAATGAAAAATTTCAAAAACAATAAAATTAATTTAAATAAAAAATTTGGAAAATTTCATAAAAAACTCACATAAAAATTGTTTTTTTAAAAAAAATTAATTTCCTGAAAATTTAGCTTAAATCAAGAAACGCGGTAAAATAAAAAACATTTTATCGTTAATTTAATAAAAGCATAACCATTTAATTCCAATTTGAAAGGTAGGTAAATGAAATTTATCTTTCAAAACTTTTAAAATCAAAATGAAATTTGCATCGAAAATTTATAAGATAAATAGAAAAATTAATCGAAGCTAAGTGAAAAGCAAAAAGTTAAAAATTTCACTTTCCAAATTAAAATTTCATTTAGGATATGATAAAAAAAATCGTATGAAAAGTAGATTATAAGTTTCGAGGCAAATTTCATGAAAATCTTATAAAAAAAACATCTTTTAATTAGTTCCTTTTAAGCCTAAAAATCAATTTTATTTGCGGCTTTTAGCCGTTCACAGGGGGTTTTATACACTATTCAATCCAAGTCTTTTTCTCGATTGGCTGCGTTTCTGAACACAAACTTTTACATCTTGCCCAATCTTTTGCATCTTGCCCAATGGACCTATTGCATCTTGCCCAATCTTTTGCATCTTGCCCAATGGATCTTTTGCATCTTGCCCAATGGATCTTTTGCATCTTGCCCAATGGATCTTTTGCATCTTACCAA
The DNA here is from genome assembly GCA_037577465.1 of Liposcelis bostrychophila. Lineage (NCBI taxonomy): Eukaryota > Metazoa > Arthropoda > Insecta > Psocodea > Liposcelididae > Liposcelis > Liposcelis bostrychophila. Next base: position 14,681,445 of record CM075210.1, read on the forward strand.
ATCTTTTGCATCTTGCCCAATGGACCTTTTGCATCTTGCCCAATCTTTTGCATCTTGCCCAATGGACCTTTTGCATCTTGCCCAATCTTTTGCATCTTGCCCAATGGACCTTTTGCATCTAGCCCAATCTTTTGCATCTTGTCCAATGGACCTTTTGCATCTTGAAAAATCTTTTGCATCTTGCCCAACGCATCTTTTTCATCTTACCCAATCTTTGTCATCTTGCCCAACGCATCTTTTTCATCTTGCCCAAACGTCTTCATCTTACCCAATCTTTGTCATCTTGCCCAAAGCATCTCTTTCATCTTACCCAATCTTTGTCATCTTGCCCAACTCTTCTTTTTCATCTTGTCCAATCTTTTCATCTTATCCAATCTTTGTCATCTTGCCCAACGCTTCTTTTTCATCTTGCCCAATCTTTTTCATCTTACCCAATCTTTGTCATCTTGCCCAAACCATCTTTTTCGTCTTGCCCAAATTTTTCATCTTGCCCAAACCATCTTTTTCATCTTGTACTCTTTTTCATCTTGCCCAACTTCTTCATCTTGCCCAAACCATCTTTTTCATCTTGCCCAACTTTTTCATCTTGCCCAAACCATCTTTTTCATCTTGCCCAAACCATCTTTTTCATCTTGCCCAACTTTTTCATCTTGCCCAAACCATCTTTTTCATCTTGCCCAACTTTTTCATCTTGCCCAAACCATCTTTTTCATCTTGCCCAACTTCTTCATCTTGCCCAAACCATCTTTTTCATCTTATCTAACTTTTTCATCTTGCCCAAACCATCTTTTTCGTCTTGCCCAAATTTTTCATCTTGCCCAAACCATCTTTTTCATCTTGCCCAAACCATCTTTTTCATCTTGCCCAACTTTTTCATCTTGCCCAAACCATCTTTTTCATCTTGCCCAATCTTTTTCATAACAAAGAAGCGTAAGATTTGGCGAGTTGAGTTCTTTGCTTCTAATTGGCTTGAAGAAAGCGATAGAGTTAAATGAGAGCCAAAATTCCGAAAACAATTTCTTATTTCTGTACAACCATTCTGCTAAGTTAATTAATTAGTAAAATTTGTTTAATTGCCGGTTGCAAAATCACCGTCTATAGTAGAATGTGGATGAAAAAACAAGAAAGAAAATTGAATCATACGTATATTATAAATAATAACAATAAGTTAATTATACATAATGAATGTCTCGAAACAGACAGCATGACGACCAGCAGCGACATATCCAACTGTTTTACCATCTTAGTCTGCATGAAATCCTACAGATGGCGAAGCTATCAACTGTCGGCTGTGAATATTTTAAAAAAGGAATAAAAGTAATTTAAATCAAGAAGCACAAAGATATTTTACATTTTTTGGAAAAAATCATGAAGATCATGATTTCGAGTCCCCTTAGAGGAAAAAAAACAAAGTCGTATAATTGCGAGCGTTGGTGGAATAAAAAAATCAAAACAAAAAAAAAACGAAGCGAATAATTTTATTCCGAGAAAAACCAACGCTCAGCACTCATCGTCAAAGGTCAACCTAACTGAAGAGTTTATTGCCCGGAATGGAAAGATGGAAAATCTACGGCCAAGGCTGGAAATTTAGCTGTGTTTTCAAATTTTCCCACCCGATGGCAGCACACTTGCAATATTCAACAAGTAACCAAGATCGTCGATCCCCAGGATAACAGAAAAACGTGCGGGGTTGGAAAAGGCTTAAAATGATTGAAACTGAAGATTTTCACAATAAAATTTCTTTCTTTTTTTTATATTATTTATAATACAATAATTCTATACAAAGATTTACACGTACAAGTACATAATTTATAATTTTTTTTTTCTTGGTTTAAATTTTATTTTTTAGACGAGGTGTAATAAGAGTTTTTTTTTTTATGGGTGGGTAAGCTGCACAAATGTGCAGAGGCACGAAGGAAACTACGTTGGCACTTGAATAACGTTTTTGTATAATTTTTATTCATAGAAAATTAAATAAATTAAAAAATCGTCGAAATTTTTTTTATTTGGTAAACAAAGAAGGATATGGCGATACTATTTACACGATTTTTTTTAAAGCTTTGAAATACACATGACTAGCATCCCCTCATATTTGGAATGTCTTTTTCTTTTTTTTTTCATTTCTAAAAAAAACCTCCCCCTAGCAGGATTTTGCTAAATCGATTTCGCATTATAAAAAAAAAGTACATATTCATAGTAGCAACTACACGATTATGAAAATAAATTTAAACAACTGGAATGTCGTAGTTTTGAATCGATTTTCTCCCAAGTTTTATAATTTTGCAGAAAATTAAATTAACGTTTCATTAAGCGCCAAATGGAAAATTATTTATTTATATTATTACTTTAATGCATAAAACTGAATCCGTAATTCGGTTTGCGTATCAAAGTCCCTATCAGGTTTATGGATAATGAAACGGAAAATTTTTTTATTACTGTGAATACGTTTCCTGTATAGGAACAATATATATATATATATATATATATTTTCAAATTTAGATTTTTTGTTAATATTGTAGCCCGATCTGATCTGGGCTCGATAATACATGAATTCGATCGGGTTAAGAAAAATAATTTAAAAGGCGTGAAAATAGTATCAAGTAATGAGGTCATCGTTAAGACGGAAAATAATAAACAAGAGTTTAACATTGACTAGTATCGAAAATGGGGGCGGTGTATTTTTGAAATACGATGAAAGTTGGTTATAACGATCGCGTTTATTTTAAAATGTAAAAAAAAAAAAAAAAAAAAAAAATTACATTAGTTACGTAGGTCAATTTTCAAGCCGCCTCAATTTTTTAAAAAGATATTTTTAAAACATAACAACTATCGCGATGAAAATCTCTACCGTTTTTTGACAGGTGGCGATATGAAAACACGTCTCCGCCATCTGGCATTTTAAAAACTGAAAATTGTAAAACCTTTTAAGCTCTTAAGGAACTTTGGTATAATTTCGTTCTTTATTTTTCCCCATTAGATGGCACTGGCACGCAAGAAATTCATGCAGGTCCGTAGTCAGCCCGGAAACTCAAGGGGGCGAAAAGTTTTCGAAGGGGGGGGGGCTAAATGACCCTTTTAAAATGAAACATAAGGTTAGGGTAGGGAAGTGCGACCGGGTTCTAGAAAAAATTGATTTTGACCTTTATTAGTTCTTAATAGGGAGAGAATCAAGCCAAGTTTTTTATTACAATATACTGCTCCATTATTAAGCTTTAATGTGCATTAGCCTCAAATTTGAAAAACGGCGCGATTTAGAGTTCAACCATATTTTTCTGACTGCCGACGTATAATATTTCAAACCTCCATTTTTTGAAAAGTGCGACCGTTCTTATTTTTTTAAAAAAAATGAATTCTCCAAAGCAAAAGTTATTTGTTTATAAAAGATCGATGAATTTTCTTTCAAAAATTGCTGAACACCGTTAAAAACAAATAATCCTTGTTTATTAAAACTACAATTAAATAATATTATTAATGGCACTCGGAATTGCATATGTAATAAAAACAAGATGGTTTCCTTTGTCAAAGGAATTAAAGAAGTCGTCTGCTAGTCGCACTTTCCGAAAATATTATTTTTGCCAAAAAAGTGCGACCTATTAAGGTTTATCAAATAGGAAGTCGAGTAAAAAATTCTTGATAGCATAAAAAAATAATGCAGGTATTGACAATTGAACGGAGCATATTTCATAAAATAAGCCAATGTTACATAAAATTAAATCAAATTGAAAATGAGGCAGTCTAACTTTCCGACGAATATGAATTTTTGCTTTTGTAAAATTATTTTTTTTTATTCAAAAATGGACGACAACAATACATTTCTTTGATCATAATAGGTTCTGAAAACATTAAAAAATCGTCCCTTGAAATCTTTTTTTTAAGTATGGGATTTTTATCAGTTTTTATTAAACCGGTCGCATTTTTCAGACGGTCGCACTTCCCTACCCTTACCTTAGAGAAATCACATTGGTCGAAAAAATAAATAAATAAATAAATAAATAAATAAATAAATAAAATAAATAAAAAAAAAAAAAAAAAAAGGTAAGAGATTTCTGCATGAGACCAAATTCAGTTTTCACTTCGCTTGCAGCTCGACCTGTTCGATCTGTCGAGTATTGGAAACAAATCTTGCATTCCCTTTATGTGAGATATTTTTTATTACGAGGATAATGTATTTTCTAGAATTAAGAGGTGGCAAATATAGAGTAAACTTTCCCCCCGGAGCGATCAAAACATAATTAGCTAAAGCAGTAGTCGTACAATGGAAGTCATGGTGAGGCTAAGCTTACAGTACGCTGTACAACAGCAGGATTGGAATAAAGACAGGACTTACTGAGTCTTGTTTCCTTGCAACCAACAGCACCAGTTGCACTACTGAGACAGTCTGATACTGCCAGTTGAACGAGTGACACACCAGAAAAATTGCGTCTTAAATATGGCTCGAGTCATAGGTTGTCAAATTTGACCATTTTCTGATCAAGAATGATTACGAACGACCAATTATGATCAAACCAACTGCCATAATTCATAATTTTTAGTCCCATTTCAAGTAGAATAAGCGTATGAACAGATTCTACGACTTTTCAGGGCTTTCGTGTCAGGGCGCTCTATGTAGGGAACGTTCAAGTATTACGTAAGACTTTTTTCGGGTTTTTAGACCCCCTCCCCCGTGTCGTAAGATTTAGTAAGATTTCTTTAACACCCCCTTTTAACATACGTTAGATTTTCGCTGATCCCCTTTTTTTTTACCGCCAATTTTAAAAATGTCTTAATCAATTTTAAAAATATATATTCTTAAAATTAGAGTACATTTTTTTTTTTTTTTAAGAGAAGATGGCAAATGAAGGGGTCCTTTTTTTATATTAAATTCGAATTTTTTTGAACAATAGAAAATAATAAAAAATCTTACGTAAGATATTCCGGATCCCCCTCTTCTCCCTCATGTAAGAAATCGTAAGAATTTCTTGCATCCCCTTTACCCTCCCCCCCCCCTCCCTCTTTCTGGTCTTACGTAATACTTGAACGCTCCCCGTATAGCAGATATACTGCAAAATGGGACAAGCGGAAAAATGCCCATGCCCCCTTCACTCTCAAATTAACGAAATCGTCACTATTAACCTTTTGTCTCCGGGATTCCACAAACTTTTCCGGGAGTTTTGGAAAAATTTCGTCCCATAATTTTATTTCTATTATTTCCGTCAATTTATCCTGAAACTTCTTATGGTCTCGTGCTACGCGAAAAAGCGCCTACCAAATGTTAGCATAGGCAACTCGCGTTACACGCATGTAATGCAAAATATCCCATTTTAGTCCCGTCAAATAATAGGGGGAAAAAAATGTCTAATGGGTTTTCCACCCCCAAAGACTTCAAATTTGATGTCAGAATGTCAGAATTTCAGGTAGAAAATCCAATATGCCGCTGCTGAAAATCAAATGATTCATATTTAAAATGGCTTCGCCATGTTGGATTTCAATCAAATCAAAATTCTGACTTCATATCTAAAGTCAGGACCCTACTGCAGGCCAAATTTTAAAAATTTTTGAAGAAAATTGACAAAATTTTGAGTATTCTGGGATGGTTTTAACCCTTTCCCGGGTATTTCACCCCACATGAAGTTCCTTTTTTTAGTAAAAAAATTATGAAAGACATGTCTCTACATGGATAATTTGAGCCGCTGATTCCGAACCTGAAGTCAAAATTCTGAAAAAACTAAAATTCAATATGGTGGAGCCGTTTCCTTTTTTAATAATTTTATTTTTTCCGCCATATTGGATTTTCCGAGTGGAATTAGATCATTCTGACGTCAGATTTGAAATCAGCGACCAATCGAAAACGTATAGAAAGTCGTTTTCCGAATCATTTTAAGGAAGGGAACAAATTTTGTGCGACATTTTGTATTGCGTGTATGTGTTGCGGGTTGCATATACTGAAAATTGGTAGGCGTCTAATATGGCAAAGTGCGGGTCCCTAGTGTGTTGCAGGTTAACTTTAAGTGCGAAATCATGAAAATAAAAAACATTTGGACAATTCTCTTCGATTTTCCGTGAAAATTTGCCGAAATTCGGCCGTTAAAGGGTTAAGTACCATCCGGAGAAAAAAAAATGTCATCTAAGAGGAAAAAATTTTAAAACAAACTTTTTAAAATCTGTAAAATCCAGGCGATGCCAGCGCCTTTCGGTCAACAATCATCATAAACCAAATTTCATTGCACTCAATCTAAATTTAAGAAACACCAACTCTAAAAAATGAATTTTTCATCACGCTAATTCAGTAAATGCACCTCGAGGTTTCCGAAATTGAACGACCGAATTCGCAGGTAACCGATGCATGTTCATTTGAAGTCCCCTAGCCACCATGGGCCTGGGCGACCCTTGAGGGGGCCCCGGAGCCCCCTGCAAAGGGATTATCTCCCTCGGAGGAGGAGGACCACTTACATATTGAACGTCTACACTCAGGGATCTCCCCATTTTAAAATGGGATTGATTGTGAACCCGGGGGGAAGTCCCGTCCGGCAGCGAATCCGGAAACTGCCTTTGGTAACATTGTTCCTCGTTATCTAAGTCCCTGTAAATCCTTGAAGGTTCCTGGAACGACCTTTGAGCCAGTAAAGGCGGCCTTTGAAATTGAGGATGGGGTCGCTGCTGCTGCTGCTGCTGCTGCTGCAGGTCCACGGGGTTTCCCATGGGTCGCGTATTATCAGGATATTGCCTTTGATTTTCTAACAGTCTTTCGTGGTAGATCCTTTGATTATCCGGTAGGATCCTTGGATTTTGGGGATCGTGATAGGGAGGTCCCATCATCATCCTTTGTTGGTCTATGCTCGGCTGCCGAGGTCCATCCTGGTAACTCCTAACGTCCGGGTACGGCCTATTCCCACCGTCTTGTAAATACAGTCTTTGCTCGTGTAAAACGTTAATCGTTTGAATGTTCCTCGGGACCGTGTACGGCCTTTGATCCGGATACGCCCTGGGGGAATCCGGAAATTGTCTAATATTTTCATTGTACAGTCTTTGATTCTCCGGCGGATAATGCTGAATTTGAGAGTTCATTGAGCTTTGCCTCATTATCATTTGAGGGGGGTAATTTGTGCGTAGGGGGTTCGGGGGTTCCTGGGTCGAAAGCGGATGACCGGCCGATTCCTCGCTGTGATTCATCCCCTCCGGTTGAGGTTGATACGGATGGAAATTCGGATTTGGGAAAGGAGGCCTCGGCAACTGCATACGGGGTTGATCCGTATAAGGCGGAGCAACGGATCTAAAAGAATTTTGCAAATGAATATTTATGGAATTGTTCGGGGGGACTTGGGAATAGCCGGTCGGGAACCTTTGAGTATCAACAGCCGCTAGCACTCGATTTTGGTAACTTCCGTAATCGTCGACGTAAGTCTTTCCCCTCACGGGCGAAGGCCAATTTTCTTGTTCGTTAATAGCGGGGCCATTTTTCCTTTGCTGACGAGCGTGACAAGCGGCCTTCCATTCCTTCAAAAGGTTGTTCAACCTTTGTTTCTCTTCCTCCTCGTCGTCTTCTTCGTAATCTGGACCCTGAAATAATGAAAAAAAAAAAAAAAAAAAAAAAAAAAAAAACAAAGTCAATTATTTTCAGGAGTGAAAGAAAAACAAAGCTATTCAATTCGGAACTAATTTTTAAATGAACTATTGTTTTAAAAAGGGAAAGAAAGTTATTACCGGGAGTAACAATAAGAAAAAAAAAAAAAAAAAAGGTTTCTATTGTTTTTGAATGTAAGTCATAATTTTTTTTTTTCCTCGTTCCTTTTTTTCTATCAGGACTTCAAAATGAAGTTTTATTAAGGCCGTGTTCAAAACGACCAAACTTTTTTAACCCATTAATCATATCAAAGAAAGATTTATTAGACGAAAGTTGAATATAGATCTTGATCAATCGTAATCAGAAAATCTGAAGTTAGAAAATAATAAATATAGAATAACTTTTTAAAGACGGTTTCCGATAACGATCATTGTTAGTTTTGAACAGGAAGATTTATTTGATTTTTCCAATTGATCCAAAAAAAAGCAAAATGATTATTCTGTGTTGTCCATTTTCAAGATTTTTTTTTAGGGGGAGGGGTGGTCAAAATTATAATAGGTTAAATCGTTACTAGGGTGTCCCTTATTTTTCGAATTGTCGAATTTCATGTCTAACCCCCTCAAAGTTTTCTTTTTGGGGTGTTAATAACACTGTCTCAAAAGTTGATTTTAATGAACATGGTACCAATTTCTTGGAATTCAAAAATTTTTTTCCTTTTTCTTTTTTTTTTTTTTTTTTTTGCGAAAAAACATTTTTTATGTATCGGAAATTTTGCGTACATCCAGAATCTGAAGTCAGATTCTTTATATTCCGGTATCCCGGTGGGTCAGATGCTAAAGGAGCCGCTAAAATTATCATAAATAAGTTTTAAATTATAAATTCTCAAAGTAAACTTTTTTTTTTTAAAGTGAACTGTGTATTTGAATGAATAGCCGCGCGTTGAAAGATTTTACAATTAATTCTTATTTTAAGCCTCTGTAAAATACAGGGTACCTACATATTTTCTGTAAAAAGTCATTAATTTTAGCACAGGTCATTAAAAGTCCATATTTTTAGGCCAAAATTATATATTTTTTAAAAGTCTCTAATTTTGATAATTTTTTTTTTTTTTTTTTTTTTTCAATTTTAAAGGTTCTAGTTCGTTTACATAACCGATCGGTCAGCCGGGCGGTGTACACATTTTAACGATAAAAAAATGTGTTAAAATTTTTTTTTAAATCCAATATTTTATAAATGAAGACAGGGTCTAATTGCACCGAGACCGTACACAAAACGTTTTGTTATGTTCAGAGATAAATTTCCATGATATTAAATGCATGAACAAAAGTTAATAGTTCTTACATGTTGACATCCACATGAAAAGGTCCCACCTGGCAGATGGGAACATGGAAGGCTGTGGAAATTTAACTTATAAGAAAACCTTTTGTTTACAAACAAAAAATTCTAAGCGCCATCTGCCAAGAGGGACCAATAATTACCAATAAAATATTTAGGTAATTGTTCTTGCAAAAAAAAATGTTTATTTCCGACAGACTAGTACAGCGCTCTAGCGGTGAAACCGCGAACTATTTCAACAACAAAAAGAAAAATGGCGTCTTATTTTTGTTTTTCGAAAACATTATTTAAAAAATTATTAAATTTAGGAACCATAAAGCCTTTTTCATACATTTTCAACAATGAATCTTTACCTTTTAAACATAACAAAACGTTTTGGCACGGTTTCGTTGCGATCCGATCTCATTTTCATGTGTAAAAAAACAAAATAAATAAATTTAAAAAAAAAAAATTTAACTTTTTTTATTCTTAAAAAATTTTTACCGCCTGCTGACCGGCCGGTTATGTAAAGGAACTAGAACCTTTAGGCCCATTATCAACATCATAATTAATAAATTTTTGAAAATTTACAAAAACAAATTATCTGAAAAATTTTTGACACCATCCATGGTGCGAGTAGTGGAGGCAAAGTTTTGACATAAGAGAAATACAAAATTTACAGGATTTAACTTGAATCTAACTTTCCCTAACTCTGCAAGCTACAATAACATTCAAAAACTACACACAAAAATAAAAAACAGAGTATAAAAAAGCAGGAAAATCTATATACGAAAATTTTACTAAAATTAATGGACAGCCCCTTACAAGTTGGGTATATGCACCGTGTTTTAATGTTGTGGGTAACACTTTATAGGTAATAAAAGTCCAAATAAAAAATGAAAAAAAAAAAGAAGAGAAACCAAAGCCATTTTTTTTTTCAACCTAGAGATCCGCGGCTTCGAGCTGACATTCTCTTATCGATTCGATTTCTCTCTCGCTACATGTCCTGTCCTGTCCTGTCCATTGTCATTTGAACGTTGCTTCGTTTTCAAAAACGGGAAAGTTTTTGTAAATTTTCGGACTTACACGTTTTACGGTATTAAAATTGAGAATAGCACGTCCCTTCTACGATAGATTCACTCCTTTTTTTCAGCGAGGAAGGGAGAGGGACATCTTTTAAAAACATGCGAGATCAAACATAAATGATTTTGAAAAATTTCCAGTTGCGGAATTAGGGAAAGAGGGACGAGTCGGAAAAAGGCATTTTTCGTTTGGCTGCACTTTCCGAATTCGGCATTTCGATTTAAATTTTCAAACGACAACCGCTTCGATTTGATTAAATTAATTAAGCGATAAAAATTAATCGCATAATAAATTAATATAGTCTTTTTGTACTTAAAAAAAAAATTATATATTTTTCAATATAATGATTTCAATCGCAAGGTATGAATAAACATCGCGCTTTGCAAAACTTTTTGAGCTCATCTCGAAATTTCCATCCTGCTAAAATCGAAACCCAGAGCTTTTGACTTCCTCTCTTAAAAGATTTCAACGTGCCGCTGACAAGTGATTTAATTATAAACCAAGAACAGTTTACCATCGCTTCCTCGTTAAGTCGTAGCGATCGCGAAGTTAGTTCAACCTTAAAAGCATTATCTCCGCGGAATAAAAAAAAAAAAAAAGTTTTCCTATAAATAAAATTCAGGGAAAACATAATATTAAATGACGTTATTTTACTTCATCCGATATTTCAAGCAAGCTAAAAGAAATTTTTTTTTCCCCGGCAGCCAGACTCAGCTCTGGATATTATTTTTAGTAAGCAAATAATAATAATTATTGGCTTATAAAAATAAATAAATAAAAAAAAAAAGAATGCAAGTAACAAAAAAAATTTAAAAAAAAAAGGTACAACTATTGCACACAAAATAATTTAAACTCACATTTTCTATTTTTTCGTCCAGCATCTTGAAGAAGTCCAGCTGACTCGAAGATATATCGCTGCGTGAAACAGAAAAAAAAAAAAAAAAAAAAAAAAAAAAGGAAAAAAAGAAATGAGTTTCTTTTTTCTGAATTCGATTCTTAAAAGCAAAGAATGAAAGGCGTTTTTTTTTCAGCGTAATTGAAATCTCATTGATTTTGTCATAGAGCCTAGATTCATTTGTACGGGAGCAGAGTGATCCGAACAAACATCTTATTTCTTACAATGAGTTTTATTTGATATTATTAAATTTGAATTTCATTTTTCGTTTATTTTTGAATTTGGAACAGAGATGGAGATTGCAATCCTAGGATCTCGTGATCCCGGACTATTTTTCGAGGAGCTTAATGCCGGGGTTTTAATGGTTCAACCTCAAAAATTGCCACGCTGGTGGAAATGTTACATTGGATCAAGTTTGGATCAGTTTTGGGAAAACTAGATGGAATGCTAGAGATTGCAATTTCGCACCACTTTTGACGTGGGACTACGACTTGGGGCTCGGTCCTGGGAAAATCTGTCTGTTCGGGTTCTGTCCGGGTGTCGCACTGTTCGCACCAAAAATTAATATTTAATAAGCTTAATTTTAATATTAAAATTTTAACTTCGGAAATTTTAAATAATATTTTGGCTATTTTTTTTAATTTTTTTTTTTACTTTTGGCCTTTTTTAGAAAGCAAGGACTTAGAAAATTTCTTGTAAATTATATTTTACTTGTTTTTAGGGTGCAAATTCATTATGGATGTTGGACCAACATGCTGGTACAACAAGTTGGACCAATTTGTTTCACCAACTTGTTGGACCAACATTCCACACCAATTTCGGCGTAGGAGTAAAATTACTGCAATAGTCGACTCGTTCGTTTGTCAAACATGTTAATACAGCAAGTTGATACAACAACATGTTTGTCCAACTTGAGGTACCAACATGTTGATCAACAACCCATAGTGAATTTGCACCCTCAAACATGTTGGTACAAAAACGTTGGTCGAACTTGTACCAACATGTTAGTCTAACATTCCATAGTGAATTTGTACCGTTAAATGTTCGTTATTTTTTAAAGTAAAATTTACAAGAAATCGTCTAAAAAATTTACAAGAAATTTAAAGTTAAAATTTTATTTTAAAATTTGCCCGTACAAAAAAGAGATGCATAAAATATGTAAATTTTTTGCAAAATAAATACAAAAAATATATATTAATTTTGTATAATTTATACAAAAATTTGGACCTACATAATTTATATATAATTTATGTATAATTTATGTATAATCATATATATAATTTATGTATAATTTATGTATAATTTATATATAATTATATGTATAATTTTTCGTTGAAAAAGTTTATGTTTCTTAGTTTCTTATACATAGTTTATGCATAATCATCCCCGAGGATAAAAAAAAAAATTTGTTAAAAAAGTTAAAGTTTTTTATACATAATTTATGTATAATCATATTGTAGGATAAAAAAATATAAGTTCTTTATACATAACTAGCCGCTTCGGGGCCGCTTCGCGGCCCCTTCGCGTTTAGCCTAAAGTAGTGTAGAAAAACGCAAAAACGTTAAATACTTTATTTTTTTCCGCCCAAAAAAAAAAGTTTAATTTTTTTTAAATTTTTACCGTCTGTTTTTTAGATCCCGCATTTGTATTTCTTTTGCATTTTAAGAATGAGAATATATGTGACTGTGTATACCATTAGGGTGGTTCATTTCGAAAAACGTTTTAAAAAGTTAGAGAAGTTACTCGAAACTTAGATACGCATTCCGTTTGGATCACCCAATGTCAGAAGTTATTCACTGTTTACGTTTTGTCTCGGGGTTTATGAAAAGGGCCGAAATGGAAAAGGGTCCAGAGACTTTTTCGATTCTTTTCTATGTCGACTGTTTTTCCCGTCGGCCTTGGTAATATTTTTTTGCAATTTTACCAATTATTTTTTTCAAAATCTTACCAAATAATTTTTGGAATTTTACCACCTCTTTTTTCGGATTTTACTAACTTTTTTTCGAAATATTACCATAAATAATTTTTTAAATTTGACCACTTTTTTTTTGGAATTTTAACAATTTTTTTTTTGGAATATTACCAAACGGGTTTTGGAATAGAAAAAAAATATAGAAAAAAAATTCCTGCGTTACAGACAGGGAAACTTCCCCTTTTATTCGTCACAATTTTTTTTGTCTAATGCGACTATTTTTTTTTTTTTTTTTTTTTGTCTGTGGACAAAAATGGTACGTTTTTTAGGCAACTAAAACATTTGATCAATTTTTTCGTCAAATTCGTCAAACTTTTTTTTGTCTGATCTGATGATCCTAACTATTTTTTTTTTCTTTTTTGTCTGTCGACAAAAATGCTACATTTTTTAGGCAACTAAAACTTTATGCATTTTTTCGTCAAATTCGTTAAAATTAGCTTGTCTGCGGACAAACGCGGACAAACGCGGACAAACGGAGGGGTTTTATTATATAGGTAGAGGCAACTAAAACTTTATGCATTTTTTCGTCAAATTCGTTAAAATTAGCTTGTCTGCGGACAAACGCGGACAAACGCGGACAAACGGAGGGGTTTTATTATATAGGTAGATTTATGCATTTTTTATGCATGTCCAATTTTTTGTATATTTTATGTATAATTTTTGTATAAATAATACAAGTTTTATGCATCCCTTTTTCGTACGGGTGACGACATGAACGAAAACATGGACTTGGAAAATTTCTTGTATACTTTTAAAAAATAAGTTAAATTGGCAAGGACTTAAATATTTCTTGAAATTTTATTTAACTTTTTTTAAATTTTCGCCTTTTTTTAATGTCTTTTTTTAAAATAGTAAAATTCTGCCGTGATAACCGAAATGAGCGTATGTCCATTCTTAAGTTGGCACTTGTCTTCTATTTTTAACTTATGTAAACAAAGATTCAATTCCAGAATGGACATACGCCCATTTCGGTTACCACGGCAGAATTAGACTAATGAACAAAAACAAAAACTTAGAAATTTTAAATAAAATGTTCACTACATTTTTTAATTTTGTCCTTTTTCCTTTAGTCAAAAATATGAGCTAAAGCAATGCTGTAATATTAAAATTTTAACTTTAAAGACTTTAATTAAAATTTTGAATAATTGTTTTCAACTTTTGACTTTTTTATCAGAAATAAGTGTTTTCCGTGCCAGGAAAAAAATTAAAAAATTTGAATTTTTCCACATACAAAGACGTAGTCCTACGTAGGGATATGCCCCCATATCCCAGTATAGTTTTTTTTTTCAATCCCGGGATTTTAGGATTCAAAAATTCTCAATCCCGAATTTCCAGGATTAGTGTGGAAGTCCTATGACTAAATTTCCAGAAGATCGTGCCTGATCGGTTTAATAAAAATTTTCTTCTTCTCAGGCCAAAATTTCACGCTAAAACATGTTAAGTTGCAGCAATATGTCACTGTAACATGTTGCTGAACATGTTGAAACGTTAGAAACATGATGCAGCGTTAGAAGCATGTTGCTGAACATGCTGAAACGTTAGAAACATGATGCAGCGTTAGAAACATGTTGCAGCATAGAGACGTGTTGTCGACATGTTGCGCAACATTTACAAATTTTTATCTTTTATTATTCAGTGTTGCGCAACATTTTTTTACGCTTCAACATGTTGAGTAAAATGTTGGCAACATGTTTCTAACGCTGCAACAAGTTGAGAAATGTTGTCTCAACATGTTCCAGCAACATGTTTAAGCGAGAAATTTCGGCCTTAATTTAACTTTTACTTTTATTTTCTGGCTTTTTAGCTACAACTAAGCAGGTTACAGCTTGTCGTTTTATTAAAGTTAGCAAAATTTTGGATATGTCCGGAGAAAAAGTCAATTTTAGGATAAAAAGTGGAAAATTTCGGATTGGATTATGTTGTCAAAATCCCGTCCAAAAGTCTCGGAATGCCGGGATTGCAGTCTTTCAATAAAGCTCGTCTGATTGGACTTGTGGCCTATTTGCTGGTGTCCGATATTGCTCGATATTGGAAATTTTACCAAAACTAAATCAATGTAGGATCATTCATCAGGTACAGACTTTTCTCTCCATTTGCCTAAATTTGTTTTTTTTTTTTTTTTTTTTTTTTTTTTAAATTTATTCTTGGCGAACGCACTTTTGCAATTCCTTCAGTCCTACACTCATCTCCGAATTTAGAAAAGTCAACAGAAGCCGACTTGACAAACATGAAAACATGTTCCCAAGAATGAACACGAAACAAGTACAAATCGATGATGAGATACAAATCATTTTAACAAGCTTCCCATTCCAGGTAAAGAGAAAATGTTTATTGATCAAAAGGTTAGCAGTACAACGAAGCGGAAACGGGAAAGAAGGAGGGAAAAAAAGAGCAAAAGGATATAAAAAAAAGAACTCTTTTTTTTCGCAATTTAAAAACAAAAAAAAAAAAAAAAAAAAAAAAAAAAAAAAAGAAAAAAACCTGACGCCTTTTTAAAAAAAAGAAAGAAATAGAGAGAACGATCAAAAAGTAAAAAAATGCACTGGCGCCCTTAGCCTTTTTTCTTTTATTACAGAAGGAAAACTTAGCAGCAAGGGAAATTAGTGAAGAGTAGCGGAAACGATTGACAGAGAATTCGAAGTTATTGAAGTGGAATACGTGAAAAACAATTAACAACTCGAAAAATTTTCTCCTCAGGAAAAAAAAAAAAAATAAATAAATAAAAAAATAAAAAAAATAAACGTTTTTTTCCCCTTTGGAAATTATTTTTCGGTTAATTCCCCGAAGATAAAAATTAATTTTTAACCAGTAACTGGTTTTAAAAAATTTAATAGACTGCTAATTGGATATAATGTTGTTGCCATTAATTTTAATAAAGAGGAAAAAAAAAGGAAAGCAGTAACCAAAACAAAGTGGATTAGCTAAAAATTATGCATGAAGCTATGGGTAGTGTTACACAAGTGATAAAAATAGCGTCTGCTTTTTTTTATTATTTTATTTTTAAAGTACTTGTGTGGAAAACGATGAAGCGATTTTATTTAAATACAATTTTGAAAAAAAATATGAAACTGATTATTTAAGAGGAACATTTTGCCGACAAGAAAACTTTAACAAGAGGCCGATGGACACATGATTGGCAGATGCCGACCGCCTGCTGAAAACGAATTAATTTTGGAGTAGAATTAAGTGCTTAAAACATTTTAATGATAGGTGTTGGTTTGGCAATGATGCTGCCCGAAGAGAGACGTAGCTAGTGGTCCTTTCAGAGTTTTTTTTCGAAACTACAATGTTTTCTGGAGAAAAATATCTCCAAGAGGGCAGTTTTCGGCTCCGCAGGCGGTATTACCTTTTATTAAAGTGATACATCTCAGAAAATTTAATTCAAATTGTTTGAGAGTTTTTTAAATAAAGACCCTCGAGAGGGAAGACTTTTGAGATTTGGAGCTTCCAATCCGAATGCGTGATTTTTGGCGTGTCCTTTGTGTGAAAAGGTATATACGTTCAATTTTGAGCTTCTAAAATCTAAGGGCAATGGCAATGCACTTTTTTTTTTATTTTTTTTATTTTATTTTTTAAAGAAGACTTACAAAGTATACACTTATCTGTAAGTTAATTTAAAAATTAAATTAAAAATTAATTAAAAATTAAATTTAAAATTAAATTTAAAATTAAATTTAAAATTAAATTTAAAATTTAATTTTTAATTTAAAAATTAAATTTAAAATTTAATTTTTAAATTAAATTAGTTAATTTAAAAATTAAATTTTTTTTTTTTTTTTGGACTTTTTAACTGGAATTGAAGAAACCACACTATTTTCTTGGCACTACGAGCTTAAAAAAACTGACACCTAACTCAAACTGGCACATAAATGCAACTGACACAAGTCCCATAAAATAGTCCAACGACAAAATTTTAATGTTGTGTAAGCAATTCTCTTCCGTAGGCAAATCAGAAAAATGATAATGTTTCTATTTTGGCTGCTAAAATGTTTCCTCAAAAAAAAAAAAAATCCGGTATTCCATCTAATGACTTCTTAAGCTTTAGGCACTTCGTTGTCTAGACAAAACAAAAAAATTCGTTGTCTAGACAAAAAAGTCAATATTCGCAAAATGAACCGATTGTTTATGTTTTTTTACATCGGCCATTTTGTTTTCTATGTAAACAACATTAAATTTTGCGAATATTGACGTAATTTAAGCTTACCGACATATTTAACATGTATATTCGACTTCTCCTAATAATAAGGAACAATTTGGTATAAGTTTCGCCCCATTTAATGCAACATTAACGTTTAAAAATATTAATTAAAAAAACTTTTTTTTTTTTAAAACCGGACGGTGAACCGGCCGGTTTTGTCTAGCCAACGAAGTGCCTTAGAAATTTGGTCTGGAAGTTTTGTTATCATTGCAGGGGCATAAAACTTATTTGCCGTTTCACTTCGGTAAAAAAAAAAAAAAAAAAAAAAAAAATCTTAAAAATGAAATGCATTTAAAATTCGATTTTTTTTCCCTTATAAAATACGTTCTTTCCTTCGGATTAAACAAAATCCCGATAACTAATTTGTGCCCTAACTTTGTCGTGTAAATAAAGGAAATTGGTTTTTAAGCTTCAAGATGGTCGAGGAACAACATTTTCCCTTATTTAAAGGAATTATTGTATCGTCCCGGGCCCATCGACCAATCTCCAGCAGAGGATTATTATTTTATTATAGGTAAAAGTAATAATTTTCCTGCAATTGACATCGTCCCGCAAAAAAAAAGGATAATAAAAAAAGGGCATCTTAAAATCGATTTTACGGGCTACCTTCATGTGTTCGGTGTTTCATACTTTCCATGCTTCTTGAAAAAAAAAGTCAATTGCAAGACACCACGTGAATGAAAATATAAGTACAGTGTTTATTTTAAGCCTGGACACAAACAAACCTCTCAGTGTGTTGATGCCAATTTTAATAACTAATCGAATATTAGAACTTTAACGCGGAAACATTTAAATAATTTATCAATATTTGCATTTCGAAAACACGGTTTCCTTTTAGTTTATTCATAACATTTGAACAAATCCAACGTTGGATTCCAAATTCATCTTTAAATATCTGATAACACCGATTATTTTTCATGATTTTTTTCGGTTGTTCACAAATAAATGGATCGACAAAAGGAACACTTGAAAATGAAACAAGAAAATGAACCCTCCGAAAATGAACAACCGAAGCATGAACGTTCCAAAACAAAAACCGTACAATGAACAAAACACCGAAAAATAAACCCCGGAAAATGAACACCCAAAAAAAAACCCAGAAAATGAACCTCATGGACGAATCTGGGGGGAAGGCTGGGGGGTGCTAGCCCCCCCCCAGAAGCAAAATAGCCCCCCCCCCCTAGAATTTGGAAAATTATTTGGCCTGAATAGGCTCAGCCGCCCCCCCTAAAAATTTTTTTCCCCTGTTCTTAGCCCCTCTCCCCTAGAAAAAAATTCGAGATCCGCCCATGACGAACCTCCGAAAATGAATTTCCGAGTAATGAACTCCCAATTTTTCTGGTGCTAAAAAGTGAACCCCCAATTTCGATTCCCTACACAGTAAAAAATATTATGTAAATATGTTCTAAACGGTCCACATAAATTTTTTCTGTTGTTTTTCCCAAAAGGTAAACATAAACAAAAACAACATAAAAATTATGTGGACTTGCTTACGTTGATTTTGACATAAAAGTTTTTACTGTGTACTACATATTTTTCTTAAAAAAATAAATTCCTAATCCATTTTTCATAAAAAAATAAATTCCTAATTCATTTTTCATCTTAAAAAAATAAATTCCAAATCCATTTTTTATAAAAAAATAAATTCCTAATCCATTTTTCTTAAAAACTTTGGTTCCTAAAATTTTTTTTCCTAATTTTTAGTATTCCTAAAATTTTTTAATTTCTAAAATAAAGTTTCCTAAAATCCTTTTAAGGATTTAAAAAATTAGGAAAAATAATCATTTTAGGAAATTTAATTTTAGGAATCAAAAAATTTTAGAAAAATTGAAATTTAAGAAAAAAGCTGGTTAGGAAAAAAAATTTAGGAGCCGTAGTTTTTAGGAAAAAGGGATTAGGAATTTATTTCATTAGGGAAAACGGATTAGAAAAAATGGTAAGAAATCATTGATTCATGAAACAACCCCTGACCCGATGCAACACAAACGAACCAGTAAAAATGCCCCCTCATTTTGTCCCCAACTGGAACTCTGACCTGGCATTCGCAACTTCTGGGCATGTGAATTCGTGCAAAGTCAATCGGAAAAAAGATGTAATCCCTGAAACTCCAGGCTAACTAGAATAAAAAAGCCTTAAGCCTTACGTTTTATAAAGATCAAAAAATAAAACTTGCGGTTTTACGAAAAAAAAAAAAAACCACCTTTGATAACTAAATTTAAAAAAAAAAAATGGGAATTGATGTTACTGAAAGCAAAAACGGGGAAATCCTCATAAAACGAAACGATTCTCTTCAATTGCGATTACTGCAATAACATTATCCTTGTGGTATAATAAGAAAACAACTTTAAGAGTTTAGGGCAACTGGAGATCTGGAAACAGTCATAGAACGAAGTGGTTTTTACCGAAAAATAAAAAAAACTTTTCTTCGACTTTTTCGTGCAAAAAAAAAAAAAAAAAAGGAAATAAATAAATAAATGTTTTAAAAAAACTGCCCCAAAGGAAAAAAAGAAAAAAATAATCGTCGGATTAATTCACCTTTCACAATATTGAAAACATCCCGCGTTTATAACACGGTCGATCTAAATCAGTTCTCCATTCAATTATTAAATGAAACGATATAATTAAATTCATTCATTAAAACCTTTTCTTTTTCCGCATTAGAATAAATCAAAGTAAATGGGTCATTACAATCGGCTAACTGAATGATTATTACCTCTGCGCCAGGATAGCTCCTCCTGTCTGCTGCTGGGCCATCTGTTTGATTTTAGTGGTGACTGTATCCGAGACGTTATCTCCCTCGCATTCTTCTGTTGATTCCTTTGCCTCTGTTCCAACTCCATCCTCTGCTTCTTCTGTTTCCTCCTCGCTTTGCCCTCCTTCTCCTGCAAATAACAAAACAAAACAAAAAATTAATTTTTTTGCTCAATAAACTGACCTCATTGTAGGCTACGCGACGAGGAAGATTTTAACGTCAAATTCGAACAAATGGTCTCCGTCTAAAACTTGAAACTTTCGATCGCTCGTTACACTTAAAATATTAAAATGACAACCTCGTTATGAAAGCGCCTACCTGCACTTGTCAGTGGGTTACACTTTGAGGCTTCAGAACAGTTTTAAAATTCATTAGGAAGTCATTTAAAGTCGATTCACGTATTCTCAACATTTAAAAGAGTTATTTTTTACGATTATCGATTAAGAATCAGAAGAACAGCTTCGACTGGGAATGTTTTCAACCTTTTTTTTAATAATTGATGCGCTGAGGAGTAAAAATAAAAAAAGGGATGAAAGTAAAATGCTAGTTCTGAGGCTAACAGCAAGCCACAAACCTGTATACAGACTACTGTATGTGTTTTTTAAAACCGAGAAAACAAAATTGTGGGGGAGGAAAGAAAAACGTAGAGTACAGCCGTTATAGTGGGAAAAAAAAGAAAAAAATCGCGCTAACAACGCTAATATTTCAGCCACTGTTAAACGTCGAATAAATTAATTGCATAGCACGGTAATTAATCTTACAAAGGTTTAACGTTTAATCCGTGTTTGTTGAGCTGGAGAAACGAGGCAAATGCTTCCTTTATAGCTCGAAAAACTCCTTAAGCAGTTTTTGATGCTTAATAGAAAATTTAAGAAGTTGTTATACAAGATTTTGATCCGTTTTTAGAAAACGTTATGAACAATGTGAAAATTTGAAAAGTTTTAAGAATCCTTTCAAATTGTATGCTGCATTTATAATTCAGCCATGAATGTCGTGACTTGACTGTACTGGGTTTTATTTGTTCGTAAAGAGTATTTAGGTGTATGGAATGAAAACATTTCTCGCCCTAGGGGAGGTATGTAGTGTAGTAGCCTCCTAGGAACCATTTTAGGCAGGTTTTGATATTTCGATGATGGCTGCTAACATTGAGACTTAACCGGCTTTACTCATGGAAGGCATTCATAACCATCATAGAAGGGTACGGGACGGCTTACAACATTCGGCTGATCATTACGAACAGCTTTCTAGTTCCTCATTAAACGTTTACTATATTGCCACGTGCTGCTACCAGCAAGTGAAACGCACTGTAGAACCCTATCCTTCCTAACATAGAAGTAGAACACGGATTGTAATAACTCCCTAAGAATTATTCTAACATAACCATAAAAAGTTAGTATAACCCTCAGAGATTTATATTAATCTTCTGAAGCTTAAAATAACTCTCTGAGGGTTATGCTAACGCTCTCGGGGTTATCGTAGCCACCACCGGGCTATTCTAACTCTCTCCTGGTTATTTTAACCCTATCCGGGTCATGCTAACGCTCTCGGGGTTAGCATAACCCCCTCCGGGTTATTTTAACTCTATCCCGGTTATTCTAACTCTATCTTGAAGCTTAAAATAACTCTCTAAGGGTTAAGCTAACGCTCTTGGGATTAGCGTAGCCACCTCTGGGCTATTCTAACTCTATACCGGCTATTCTAACTCTCTCCTGGTTATTTTAACCCTATCCGGGTTATGCTAACGCTCTCGGGGTTAGCATAACCCCCTCCTGGTTATTCTAACCCTATCCGGGTTATACTAACGCTCTCAAGGTTAGTGTAACCCCCTCCCGGTTATTCTAACTCTATCTTGAAGCTTAAAATAACTCTCTAAGGGTTAAGCTAACGCTCTTGGGATTAGCGTAGCCACCTCTGGGCTATTCTAACTCTATCCCGGTTATTCTAACCCTATCCGGGTTAACGTAACCCTCTCCGAATTAAGATAAGCCTTGCCGAGTTATCGTGACCCTCTCCATGTTATCGTAGCCCTCTCCAGTTTAATGTAACCCTCTCCGGGTTAACGTAACCCTCTGCGGGTTATCGCAACTATCAGAAGGCTAAAATAACTTCCTGAGGGAATAATAATAAATAAATAAATAACCAACCTCTTAGGGTTGAGGGAAGAATTGCGCCAAAGGTATATATGGCAAAATTCGCATGTTCTTCAGCCTAGCTGATTATTACCATTTCAAGTTTCAAGATAGCACTGATGGAGCTGTTTTCCTTCCATCAGCTAAAATTCCTCAGTAAGAAGCTCGTTTCGGCCTCTACCGGAGTGATGACTGCAATGCGCCTTCCATAAAAAAAAATGAAAAGCAAAAAGCACAGGAACCATCGTTTTTTGTTTAAAAGCGAAGTACTAGTACATCTCTCGATCTTTGTTTTTTCCGTAATCTCCCAGACAACAAGAACGGTGTATACACCAAATTTACACGGTGTAAATGTGATGTATTTCCACCGGATAATACCCGGGTATTTTAAGACTTTTTACACCGTATTTACCCTGGAAAAAAAAGTAAAACAGTAAAAAGAAAAAAAGAAAAAAAGGTAAAAAGTGTTTTTATTAGTAGTAGTCCAGGCACCTGAGCCGAGACTTTTGCTGTTTTGTAAATTAGGGTCCAATTATAACATTTTGGGCTTTAATTTACATGTGTTCAGTATAAAGACTTCACATTTTCGAGACTCTGACTTTAGATTGGATTTTTCGGATCGATAAACCCCTGGATGCAAAATTTTATCCCTCTAGCCTTATAAATAACGAGATATCAATTTTTTTTGTACATATCCTGGCTATTCCCGAAAGCTTAAATTGTAAAAACTGAAAATCTCGTTCTAAAAATCAGGATTCACTCCGAAAATTCTGATTTTTGTATTTTTATGTTGTATTTAGCCTATATAGGATCATCAAGTTGAGACATTTCGGAATTTCGATTTTGAAAGGAAGATATTAGGAGTGGTGGTTTTTAGCGTACAGTTTGTTTTGTGATTCAATTATATATGCAAACTCTAATTTATAACAAGTCAAATTTTTAACAAAGATTTTGAAGAATTCCTGTTAGTAAATTATATGTAAAATATCTATGGTGTCATTTGAGCTCACACAACCACGTGATTTTATATATTATATTTAGTCAATAGTGTAAAAATGGTGTAAAAAGTCTTAAAATACCCGGATATTATCGGGTTCAATAAGTGGTGTATTACACCAAACTCACACTCGTTATTATCCGTGTATTATCCGGGTACTTGCTGTTTGGGCTCTCAAAATAAGTTCTTAAGGAAGTTGCCGCTTTCAGTTTTAAAAAGGAATCTCTTTTAATAATATAATAAACATTTTCCGATCCGCGCCTTTATTTTTCGCATTTTACATCAAAGAAAATACTTGAGAAAATAATCTCTTAACTTTTACCCCTAAAAAGTTTGCATTCTTGAACGTGCGACTTTTCGCTTATCCAGGGTCGCCAAAAAAAGGGTATATGATTACCATGTGAATTCTTACAGGGTAATAATAGAGGAATATCGGACAGACAGGGTAACTTCGGACGCATTAATTTTTAGTCTAGTACTGCGATTATAGTGGGGGTTTTTGAAGAACTAGCTACAGTTATTCGGTTGTAGATGCCAATTCCTGAAAAAGTCCCACTAAATGTTACCCTGTTTGCCCGATATTACCCCCGACTGAGGTACCTAACCGGCACACTTTACAGGGGAGAGTTTTTAGGGCAAATATAATTTTTCCAAGAGGTAACCGTCACAAAAGTCTCATCCTTTTACGAGGAAGCTTCATTAAAAGTATAAATTTAAAACGAACTAAAGAGAATTTTTGTCAGGTTTTAAATCTGAACCTTATCTTGTTAATAAAACCGTTCTTGAATTAAATGAAAAGAACATTACAGCTTGACTTGAAATACAGGAAGAACACAAAATCCTACTTTCATTTTTCCCCTGGAAACGATAGAACTTTTCGTATTTCTTGAAAATTTAAATTGAATAACGTACTCGCCAAATTGAATAGCCCCTTACATCCTTATTTTGTTATCAGTGAAATCCTTTCATTCCAAGTCTTGTAAATCTTTTCGAATGGAAATGAAAATGGAAAAGAAAAATAAATATTAACAAAAAAAAAAAAAAAAAAAAAAAAAAAACTAAAATCAATGGAAAGCTGTAACAATTCAGCTTTGTTTATTGAAAGATAGTTTGGAATCAATAAAACCGTTGCCTTTTTGATCGATTCCTAGAAGTACAGGAGATTGAATTTACACAATCAATCGAAAAAAGAATTTGTCAAACAATTTTTTTTTTTTTTTTTTTATCCCTCAAACTAAATCGGCAGACGCGACGTCTGTGAACGACTGTTTTCTTTAGTTAAAATTTTTGTTCTTCAAGTTTTTTTTTGCCGCGGCGGCAAAAATAAATTTATATAAGAGACAGAATTTTATGAAAACAACATTTCATCAACGTTTGTCATATTTTCTTGCGGAAAAGGGGGGAAAACTTTAAAAGAGAAAAGATTAGATAACGTTAAGAATAATCTAAACCACTTTCGAGAATTAGGAAATTGCTAAAGCGATCCTGACGACTTAAAACTTCATCCTTTAGGAGTTAAAAAGTAAATATTTATTAACTTATAATTTTAAAATTGAAAATAAGAAGTTGGCGAAAGTTGTTTTCCATAAAAAAAATTTTCCTTTTTTTTTTTTTTTTTTTTTTTTTTTTTTTTTTTTTTTTTTTTTTTTTTAACAGCGTTGGTAACAAAATTGCACTTCCGCTTAATAAATTGAAGTGAGGAGAGGAAAGGGAGATCGGCATATTGCGTTATTTTAATTCAATAATATTTATACGGCAAAATCCCGTTTTCACTTTTAATTATGACACAACAATATCAGAGGTATGCGAAATATCGAGAAGCAATTTTCAATGGAAATTTTTAGTATTGGGTTAACCTCATAAATTCAAATAAAAATTAAAAAAAAAAAAGTTTGAAGTCGACCAGGAACAAAACCACTCGATTCTCGATTCTTGGTTCGGTTTCGAATGGCAAAGATATCACCTTGAAGATAAGGAAAATTTCTCCGCCCCCCTCCTTTTTAACCCCTTTTTGTGCTTTGATAAGGGGGTTCAATTTCCAATAAAGTGTCATATTGAAAAATGTTGGTGGTTCTCAGTGATTTTTCAATAGCTGTGAATTGAAGTTATTAGTCATGCAGAATGTTGCAATCCGCTTTTCTTTTTCCCTCTTTTCCCTCTCTTTTTTTCCCGTCGTTTTATTTCGCTATAGACCCAGAAATAAAGTCGCCTTATTTTTTATACTCCATTAAATTTGTAGAAAAGCACATATTGAATTCTCGTTCAGAGGATCCTTTTTATTTTTTGAACGATTGAACGATCGACCAGATGGTATTTTTTTTTTCTTTCTCTTTTTTTTCCCCTCCCGGTAAATACGATAGGCTTTGACAGTGGTGGGTACGATCCTGATCCGGGGGGAAAAAAAATCTGGGAAAAATGTGAAAATGAAAAATATTATCTTGGGAATATATCTATCCCGATAGAAATCTATTAATTAGTTGCTTGTATCTATATTTTTACACCCCCGCAATCGGCTTTCAAACTGTAAGTTTATAATAGAGCTTTGTAATTTTAATGAAATATCTTGTATGGAGGATGCTCTTATAAATTAAGTTTACCGTCGAATGAAAATCCAAGTTGAACAGTAAGAGTTGCCCTTTCGAAGAAGGCTCTAGCTTCCTTCACAGAAACCGAAGCAAATTTTAAGTTCTAAAAGCAATTTGACAAAGAAATTTTAAGATTTCATTAAATATTCCTGTATAATCTACAGGGAAAAAGCATATTTAAATAATAGAAAAAACATTAGATATAATAAAATAAACAAGCGATTTTTTCCCGAGGTATGAACAATTCATTTTTTTAATATTAATTTGCTTTATATGTCAATCAATTTCATTTTTTGTTAGTTTATTAACTAAAAAAAGAAAAAAAATTTGTTTTGTAAACTGCTAATACTGATTCATAAGGTACAGAACACAACAGAACACAATCCATCAGCATTTATTTCTTCATACGTATTTACAAATTCAATTAACAGTAACACAATTAACCAAAAAACGTAAGCGGTAATTGCTAATATCATTTGAGACTTTAGACTTCGGTATGAAAAACATGCTTACACTGCTCGACCGTAAAACCGAAAAAAAAAAAAAAAAAAAAAAAAAAAAAAAAAAAAAAATCAGAAAAAAAATTTAAACTTTACGAACTTACCAAACAATTTTTCATTCAATTTCGATTAAATTAACGTTGTTTTATATTTCCAAACGCGATTACATACTTAAAATATCGAAATTAAAATAAATAAGACGAAAGACATCGATTCACTGAATTAAAACAAAACAGACCGGCCGCCATATTGAATGACTATTTAGAAAACGTTCACGAAACGAAACAATGCCGTCAACATGGCGGTTTGCTTACAAAATTCAAAACAGCATTTCCGCCCGATTTTTTTTCCCTCCCTCTTTTTTTGTCAATTAAGTTCTAAAATTTGATGCTCAAAGAACCAGAAAGGAGACAAAGAAGAGAAAGAGGCCAGGGCCACACAAGTAATAAACTCTTTTTTGGTACTATGCAAATAAAAATAATTATTATATTACTTGTTAAAATTGACTTAAAAGTTTGTTTCTAATATGCAGGCCTCCTGCATAATAGAAAATTGAAGAACTTGAGCTTTGTTTTTTTTTATTATATTTTTTGGAAGTCCCTCATTTTACTAAGTAAGTTAAAGATTTGATCACAAAAGCAGACTTTATATATAAAACTGATGTAACTGCAAAACATTTTTTAAAAGAAAAAAAAAAAGAACAATAGCAGGTAGAAATTTCAGTATACCATTTTTTTTTTTAATTCATGAAAAACTGAAAATAGCCATCATTAAACTTAAGATAAAAAATAATACTTGAAGTAGTACTGCAGGAGGTTAACTGGGTCATGACTTATCCTTTCTTGAAAATTTTTTTACCAAAGGCATGCACCTGATTTTGGATTCGTCCATTCATTGATTTTTTCCTTTTTGCGTTCGGGCATTTTTTTCCCCCGGTTTTTCAGGGACGACCGGAGTGGTAATTTCTTCAAAGGATTTTTTTTCCTTATTTCAATTTTTTGGCACAAATTTTTTTCTCCTTTCAATTTTGGCTCTAGATAAAAGAGGCCTCGCACCGAACCTCGCCGCCAGTGTACATTTCTGCCGCCACGTATTAAACCATTAAAACTAGTACGTGACGACCATATGAAAGAATCCGTCGGGGAATTTTCAAAAATGGACGCAAGAGTATCGTTCAAATTTAATTGCACCTTGCATAAAGAAACATCATATCGTGACAAGGTCCCACGCTTCAAACATTTTAAGAGAAAACTCATAAAATTAATACACTACATGCAAACCATTAAAATTTTATGCGAAGAATTGCAAAGCCTCAAAACAAGTCCGAACATCATCATCGCACAAATTCTATTTTTCCTTTCCCTCACAGGATTACACCGAAGAAATAATACTAAATCCCGCAAAAACCGCGGCACGATTATAAAAAGAAAATATATCATCCCCTGCTGTTTCTTTTACCATAAAGCCAGCAATCAAAAATAAAACGAAGTGCTGTATCTTTCGACAATAAATCCCAACTAATCTTCCAACTTTTCTCATAAAAATAAACCGAAAAAAAACCACTTCTTTTAAATCATTTCTACAATTTCGGGCCAAAACCAAAACGAATAAAACAAGAATTTTGAAAAAAAAAAAAAAAAAGTAACTGACGGATAAATCGGAATACGTCAAGAATTCGGATGACAGCGAAATGCCACCCGCAAAACGAAACCAGCGGGGGAAAAAAGAGAAACTTCTTTCGACAATATTTGCAAAGCACTTTTCCATCTGCCTGTGTTTCTCTCTTTTTCTCTCTGCGGAATTCGTTTTCGCTTTGATCAGTTGTGTGTGAAGAGACAAATCTCACAAGGAACATTCATGTGATGAATCGTTTTCTATTTATAGTTATTGAATTATGGTTTGCTTTTCCTGAAAATTTAAAGCCTTTCAAAAATGTGCCCCAAATTTTTCATCAAACGATTAATACGGCTTCGTTTTTAACGACCAAAGACTCTTCGTGCAATTTTTTTTTTTTTTTTTTTTTTTTCCATAAATTTTGTCGAAGAAAAACTTGGATGGTGATTCATATCCAAAAGTTATTTATTAGCATTTCCGAGTGTGATTTTTATTTCCAATTGTTTTCGATTCGATCCCAGTTATTTTTAAATTACGCACATATCCGATTCTGATCCCGTTTAAATTAAACCCGATTCAAACTCGTTTTTTTTTTCGACGTTTGACGCTGTTGCTTTAAAATTACTCGGAAAAAAAAATAGGAAAAAAAAAAAACAAAAAAACAGAATATCTATCAGGTTGAGAAAATCATGAAAAGAATGCAAAAGATCATCTTCCTTAACCAGATTTTTATTTTTCCTTCATCTTCAAACAAGACAAAATTTTATTTATTTCAAAGTCTCTACCATACACGCAAAGCATTTAATAATACTAACGTCACCGAGAAATAAAAAAAGCCGCTTATTTTCATATTTTTCAGCGCTCAACCTCATCTTCAACTCTTTTTTTTTTTTTTTTTTACGACAATTTTTTTTCTCGAGGTTCAAAATTGATTTCCCTTTTCCCTTGTGATATCTACTTTATGTAAGTTTTTTTTTCTCTATCTTCCCCTTCTTTTGAGCTCCCGTAAAGTATGAAAATAGTATAAAGAATAAGGTCGAGTTTGTGCGAGTTAACATGATGATGGGAATCCTCATGGATTTGACCTTTGTGGAGTTCGACCAGATAGTGATAAATTATTGAAAAATCAATGGAAATGTGAAAAGCGGTGTAATTAGCACGCCGTTGCTTCTTCCTTTTTTCCGCCTAAATAAAGGTAATGATTGCCAATCAAGTTTATTTTTAAACTTTTTTAATGTTGCCATCCATTTTTATTATTTTTATTTTCATTTTTATTTTTTCCCCAGTTAAAGGTGAGCACCTTTAAACTGGGAAAAAATAAAAATTCGGATTTAAAAAAATCTTGTTAAATCTGATAAATTAACCCTACGGGTTTATACCTTACGATTTTTACTCTATACCTTACCTAGTTTATACCTTACGATTTTTAGCTCCATATAAAAATTTCCATAAAAACTGCCGGCGATCAAAGACAAAAAACAAAGTTTTTTAAGCAACTGTAGAAAACAACACACCAGAAACTTTTCTTTTTACAGTCGCACCATATGTTACGAAGGTCAAGATTCCGATTTAAACCCTGTTTCGGTTACTCTCCATGTTGGGAAAATTTTTTGACACGGAAAATGTCCAGAATTTCGAGACGTGAGAACCATAACTGTTCAAATCGACCAAAGTCAAACTTTACAGGAGAGCAATTTTAAAGTTTAACTAATATTTACAGAATGATTGAAATCGATTTTTCCGTTTTTGTTGCTAAAAACATAAAAAAAAATTCATGAACTAACCCTGGTAAAAATTTGGCCAAACTGGCCGATAATGGAAAATCTGACTGAAATGTAACAGTTATCAGTCTGGATTCGAGCTGGATTTGGTTGAAAATTGGATCCAATACTGATCCAAGATCGATATTGTTCATCTAGATTGATTCAATAATGAATCAAGATTGAAAACAGTTACATTTCAGTCAGGTTTTTCAACTTGAATCAAAGCCGGATCAGTAATGTTACGGAATAAATTTTTACCAGGGAACTATTAAAAAAAAATCACCGAAAAAAATTGAAAGTTACGTAAAATATATCTAAAATTTCAAAAAAAGATCCAAATCTATGAAATTTTTTTAAATAAGAACAATAAACGTTTAAAGGAACGATAAGTTAAACATTGGTAGTCTTTCAGAACCATAAGCGTGTATGCGTTTCTCCGAATCAAAAACTTGTTTCAACTGGTGATTCTCCATTGTAAATTACGGATAACCGCTTATGGTTCCAACTTTTCAAACTTTTGTAGGCAGGCATTTGAACGCTTTTGGCTTTCAAAATCTCGGAAATGAGCCCGAATTTTACATTTTCGAAAACGGGAGATGAAAGAACATAAAAAAAGGAATATTTTTCTTGAAAAATCTCATTTTCGGAAATCGACCAGATTTGAACGGTTATGGTTCTCACGTCTCGATTTCGGTTTTTAGCATGTAAGTGCATTAAGGAACCTCAAAATATTGTCCGATCGAGCTGAGGCCATACATACGTTATTCTGACGCCAAATGAAGTGTTTTGATCGGCATTAAAACTTAAAATAAAATTTAAAAAAAATTTTCGCTCCACCCTAGACTGCTCATGGTTTTGAATTTTTTCCGGTAAAATGTCGTCTGCTTCTATGTCCATGCACAACTGCAAATGTCGACATTTCCGAGCAAGACTATCGTA
Organism: Liposcelis bostrychophila; assembly: GCA_037577465.1. Taxonomy (NCBI): domain Eukaryota; kingdom Metazoa; phylum Arthropoda; class Insecta; order Psocodea; family Liposcelididae; genus Liposcelis; species Liposcelis bostrychophila. Next base: position 14,711,726 of record CM075210.1, read on the forward strand.
TCCCTTTTTACACTTCCTATGATTAACTTACTGTAGCACAAAGCAGATACGACAGTCTTTCTCAGGGTTATTGATGTGTTCTGAATTCTAAAAAAGATTTAAGATATCTTTTCAACCAAGAGGGCAGGGGGTCTGAAAATAAAAAAAAAAAAGTCTTAGGGGCTGTTTCTTTAATTATGCAATCATTTTTTAAACGGTTTTTTACTCCTCCTCCTCCCCTCCCGCCAAGACGTTATTTAGCAATCAGCCGACTTAACTCCCAGGTTTAGACAAATGAATGCCGAACAAGACGAAAATTCGGAACACAAAACCTATTGTTCGGATTCGTTTCCAAAAGTTCAATTTTAGAACCCGACTTCTGCTTTTGAAAAGCGGAATAGAATCGTGGAATAAGCCGTATATTCTTGGTGACTTCTCTTTCGATATCTGCTTCCATAAGCATTGGATGATTTACGTCAGGAAAATGAAAAAAGAAACTTACATTTGAAACGTATGGTTTTGCGCTGATAAAATGTTTTTTTTTATGTTTGCTGAGGAAGGCTCTTTCTTCCTCTAAGATACAAGACCACGTTTTGTAAAAACTCGGCTTAGTACGCCTTTTTCTCCTACACTGTGAGCGCCTATCCAATACTAATTAAAAGGAAATTGTAAACCTAAAGTCATGAAATAATATGCCGTACTCCTACAATAGTTATAGTATAAATAGTTAGAAACGTGTCGGCTACATGTTTCTAACGCTACAACAAGTTGAGCAACATGTTTTAGCGTGAAATTTCGGCCAAACATTTTGCTGCTCCCTTCAGCGTCTGATATCCTCAAACTACAATCAGCTTTCAACATTACCAAAATAAAGAATAGAACAATAAACGATCGGAAAAGATAATGATAACCCTTCGTTTTTCAGTCCGGCTTTATCAGAAAAGGTCAATAATGCTCGAAAAAGCTTTCTGAAATAGTTTGCAACTATTATCTGATCCATTAATAGATCATTATCCCTGTTTGAATTTCCAGTACGCAAGCCCGCAATAATCTAAATTGCTTGAAAAGGAAACAAAATAAAATTAACTCCGCTATTAATATAAATTCTTCTCTATAAATAGGCTCTTCACAATAATTTACCAAACAAAACAACAACGACATCAAGAAATTTGAAATAAACCGCAGCCGAGCCGCAATTTTTGATATCTCCAAGAATTATACGAAACATGATACATCGTACTCTTTCACCTTTGCTATAGGAACTCGAGGAAATTTATTAGTTGAAGAAGAGATATTAATCTCCCGGTATTCCTTTCCCTCCCAACTTTTCCAAAGAGAGTTGTACATTGCCTTTTGAAGGGGATGAAATTAGATTCGTCCTTTACTCGATTTCCAGTTCCCGCAAATATCGAAAATAGCTTGTCATTTTCTTTTTTTCGCCGGGGTTCCGTTATTCGAGATTATCCCAAATCCATTTCATTTCTATTTCAAAGTTGATTTTTGATGAAAAGGCGAAAGTATTATTAGAAATCATGGGATGTAACCGTTTCCGAGTATACGTCAGTCAGTCACGTTTCGTCTTCCGGGATACGGAAGGGGCTTTTTCTCTAAAAACGACTCCGAAAAGTGACTTGCAAAAGATGACCGCGCGCTGAGACCCAAGATTTCATAGGGGGGAATGTGTAACTCATTTTACAACAGAGTCTGAAATGCGTGGAAACCGTTTATAACCGCAGGAGCGTTTATGATCCAAACAACCGACATGACTCTTTTATAATCTTCTCAGCCTTGTCGAAAACTTAATTACAAAACCATTTTAAAAGTCGTTATCGAATGGGATCTATTGTTCGAAGGAAAACAAAAAAGGATTATAAACGCGCGAACCTTTCGACCATTTTACAACTTTGAAATTTACTTCACGCTTTCCTTCCGACATTTTCTATTAATTTGTTTTTCTTTTTCGACGAAGAAAAAAAAAGAGTCCGTTTATATTTTCGACCAAGAGAGAAAATAAAATTTTCCTCGCAAGGAAAAAAAAAAAAACTTTTTCCGGGGATGATTAAAAAGGATTCTTATCGATTTGTTTTTAGAGGGAAAATAGGCATGTTGGTGCCTGGTAATTTTGCACGTGAACGAGCAACTGTAATGAAGGCCTATCTACCGCGTTTCAGAGTTTATTTTCCGATATTTGATAGTCAGCTGTTTTAAGAACCATCCCCCGACTCCGACTCCCCCCAAAGACGTAAGTACAAGTTTTCCGCTCGAAAATTTTTAAAATGTAATTCAGTACGAGGAAGTTCCTTTTTCGCAAAAGAGTTTGTGTCAGAGGAAAAGTTTTACGCTTTTCACTCCGACAAGAGAGAGAGAAAATGGAAAGTTATACGCATTGCTTTCTCGCTATTGAACATTTTCGCACTTATACACCGTTTGGAAAAAGGTTTAATCGAGATTTGTACGACGTTTATTTCAGTTAAATTTCCAACTAAGCAACAGGTTTTTAAGATGTTAAAAAAAAAAAAAAAAAAAAAAAAAAAAATTCTATCTCATATTTAGTTACTTTCTGGACTCTTTATATACTTGCGTTACGACGTTCCACATCTTTCGATAAGAAATGGTTTGTAATGGTTTCCAGGCTTTTAGTAAACCCATCTGAGATCAGCGTGAAAACAAAGGTCGAAAGGTCGCAGCTTTTACCAGTTTCATGACTACCCTGCAGTGTAGTCGAGCTTTAAAAATAGCCCATTTGTTTTAACGCTCTCGAATAATAAAACGTAAAAAAAAAAAAAAAAAAAAAGTAACAAGTCTTGGGAAGTAGTGCAAACTGAAAGTCGTATACAAGTTCAAAAAAGATCGGAGGCATAAAATGAGTTTTAAGAGTGATTCCGAAGTGAAAAGAACTTTTAATTTGTCTTAATTACTTTTAGGGCGGTAAAACTTGTTCGCTGATTCAAAAGAAAACTACGGAAGCCCTGAAGGGTCAAGTATCTATGGTTTTTTTAAATTGTTTGTTCCGTAACAGACAATGTTTGTTCCGGAACAACAACAACAACAACAACAACAACGTTTAATAAGTAAATCGCCCGTTCTGGCACAAACATTGCCTATTCCAGAACAAACAATTTTTTAACGATCGTCTGTTTCAAAACAGACAATTATAAATTCATTGCCTGTTCCGGAACAAACAACGTTTAATAAGTAAATTGCCTGTTCTGGAACAAACATTGCTTGTTCCGGAACAGACAATGTTTTATTGATTGTTCCGGAACTGAAATTGCTTGTTCCGGAACAAGAAATGAACCAAAACGTGTCAGTTCCGGAACAGACAATGTTTGTTCCGAAACAAACAATAGAAAAAAACCATAGATACTTGACCCTTCAGGACTTCTGTACAATCCCATTCTCGGTTAGAAATTACTTTAAACACGTTAACTTAAAAAAAAAAAAAAAAAAAAAAAAAAAAAAAAAATCCAAATTTTCATCAGTGTTATTTGTAGGTCGAAAAAAACTCGTCTCCACTGTATTGGCTTTTGAGCGGCGCCATTTTCTTTAAGCGCTATTAAACAATCGTTTCGTAAATTATTATCATTTTCTTCAAAAATGTATTTGTGAACCTTGCCAAGCGACTTACGATTATTCCTGTAATCGATTCCAGGAATCGCCCCTTAAGACGTTTTGTGTAACTTTGCTTAGAAAATCCGGAGAAACTTTCCGAGAAAACCCGGATAAACCAGCTTTAAAATGCTTCTTATTTTTACGAAATTAACTCGAATTTCGACCTTCTAAGAAAAGTGGACATTGATCCCTTTAAGGGAATAAGAAGCCAAAGCAGGATTTCTCGAATCAAAAAATGTAAATTAACCATAGAACCGATGACGAAAGGAAGTAAAGTCTAAGCATGGGCAGAAAACACTCATGAACCGGAAAGCACCCGAAATGGGAATAGATCACTAATAAGAATTTACATTCCTAAAAGATCGATTCAGTGATTTGTGATCAATATTTAAAATTTGAGTTCTTAGCAGGTGCAATTTTACTTCAAAAATGCATCTGATTTCAACTCAGGCAATTAAAAAATAAAAAAATGCTTTTATGTCTTCTTTTTTTTCTTATTAGTCTTACTTTAAAGACATTAAACAACATTACATTAAAGTAATAAAAAAAGGGGAAGAAAAAAAAAGCGTGCCGTGTAATTTACTTAAGATGATTGATGGAAACGAACGCGATATGTATACAAGATAATAATGAGCAACTAGTTGCGAAATCGGTAATTCACTCAAAGTCAAGTAGAATTTATCAACTTGACAGAGTGTTTTCTTCCCATTATTTGATCCTTCTTTACGAAGAAGCAAAATCATAAAGTTTACAGTTTCCATCAAAGTAAAAAAAAACTTAATTTTCGGTCCTGTCAACCACGTTTCACGAGAAACAATGACACGAAAGGCGAAAAAGGATAAAAAAAAGTTTCATAAAATTTTTCAAAAGATTCGTGATTTGCATCACTGGACGACTTTAATTTTCTTGGTGAAATTTTCAATCCTAAGCTTGGAATAAAAAAAAAAAATCGAAAAATAATTTGATTATGCAGGAGAATTAACTTGATTTCCGGGAAAATGGAACAAAAACGAAATGCCAAGCATTCGTTTGTAAAAATTTTTTTTTTTCTCAATTTTTTAACACCATGGTTTTCATAACATCAAATGTTATTCTGGATTTTTTTTTCATTCGTATTAAAGGAAAAAAAAAACATATTAGTTGAAAACCCTGGGAAAAGTGCCATGGAGAGCAGATAAAATTGAGGGTGATTTAAGTCAATTACTTGTATAAATTCACATTAAATTGATAAAAGTTCTAAAAATGCTTTCAAAGGTATTTTATAGTTGAACCTTTTATGTTAAAAACGAATGAACGCGGGGAATTTCAAATAGAGGATTTTCCGCCAAACGAAAAGCCCACTCGATTTACTGTTTTGGAGGAGATTACACGGTTATATCCGCGATTTCGGATATAAAAGATTATTCGTCATCCAATGAGGATCGAATGGGATTTTTCGGCACCCGCATCTCACTTTAATTGAACGGATTTTCGAAAATTAGCAGGTAAAAAAAATCAAGGTTCAAAAAAAAAAAAAAAGGGTTGAAACTTGAGTAAAGTGCGGGAAAATGAAAGGAAAAGAAAAATTCGAAACCGGCTATAAGAGGGAAAAAGTAACTTTTAATGTCAAGAATCTCAGACATCTATCTGACTACAAGTCAGTTCACTCAACGAACCTTAAGTAGCACAGCATTTTTTTTTTTTTTTTTTTTTTTTTTACTCTTTCAACTTCACCTTTGATCCAAACGGTGTATGGTGCATTTTCTCTCGGCAATCATATTTTTTGAAGTTTTTTTCTTGTCATACTCGTTTATTCTTTGTGACAATTTCAAAAAACAAAAAGTGCGCCATGATTTTATTTTTTATAAGGTGAAAAATTTCAAAAAGAAAAATTGGTTTAATATTCATGCACCGAGAAATAAAATGTCGTGAATGATGGCAAGAGTAAAAAAAGTTCGGGAAATTCATTTTGACTTTTTAAAGAATTTCAGATATTCACCGAAATAGCAAAGAAATGGAAATTAGGGATTTTTTTGCTTTCTTTGACCGAATGTGAGGGTTAGGACTAATTGATACGTGTTGCGTTTTCAGAATATACGTTACAATAGGAAGGGTGTATAGAAAAAGAAAAGGGCCGATCACGCCGTTGTTTGCCATTGGCGAGCGGTTACTCAATCATGAAATATGGTGATTATTTAAATTTGCATCACCTCTCCCTTGCCTTGCAATATCTCTGCATTCCCAGTCCGAGTATTTACAGTCCCAGTTGCCCCAGTAAATCTATGCATGCGCATATTAAAATGCTGGATGATAAATTTGAATGTACTTTTGACGAATTTTGTTTAATTTTTAAGATATAAAATAATAAAGAATATTATTATTGCATTATCTTTATACGGCATTACGTTGCATTATTTTTTATACTGCATTACATGGTATTATCTTTATATTGCAATTCAATGCATTATCGTTATGCTGCACTACATTGCATTATCTTAATTTTTTGCATTACCCCTACATTATTTTATTATTCGGTGATGCTTCTGAACGAAAAAAAGTTCCGGGGGAGCTTCAGTATTTTTTTTTTTTTGATGCTATGCATTTCTCTTTCTAAACTTTAGTATTTCTGAGAAAAAGAAAAAAAAGAGAAAAAAAAAAAGACTGTTCGGAGTCCCGGAAGTCCAAAAGGTTCTGGGAAACGTCCACATCCCGCCCGACCGCAAAAGCACCAATGATTATTTTCATTATATCTGCATTGCCTTTTGCATTTCATATGCATTAACTTGCTCTATCTCTACACTACTTTGCTATACTCAATCCTACCTCTGCATTTATTACATGCGTCAGCACTGAAATTTTTGCATTCTTTGCATTATTTTCATTTTTGCATTACACTGTACACTTTTTTTTACGAGTAAGCAACCCCTCAGTCTTTTAACAATCGACAAGCGATCCCGAATGTCCCGAATGTCGATGGCCCCTTCTATATTCCTAGTCTCACCCACTTGGCACTTTGGCTACAGGTACAATACTCTTTATTGTGCCCCATCCTTTTTAAAGTTAGCAATACTTTCAGGTTCACACATTTAAAAAAAAAGCTTCAAAAAACCTGCCAGCTATTTCCCAAATCAAATAAATCGCTAAAAAAACAAGAACCATAATCTTATAAACAAACTAAACTCGTTTTCATTAAAAGAAGGAAATTAGTACGCGTATATATTTTTAAAAATAAAACGCATCTATTTCTTCCGTGACTAATTGTTATCCAACAGACTCGACGATTTGGCACAAAATCCATGCACCCGTCAAAAAAACTTACGAATCCTTTACAACCGAATAAAAACACAAAAAAGAAAAACTTAACAGACGGGAGTAAGGTAAAGTGTTTTCAGAAAGCATAATCGTTTTCATTGGTTTTAGGACAAATGCCAAAAAAAGCAAAAGGGGAAAAAAACTTTTGAAGAAAAAAAAAAAAAAATTGATTTACGGTTTTTACCACAAGAAAATGACTTTGACATGGACTCTTTAAAAATAATTTTTTTTCCCTCACTACCATATTTCTGTATATGGAGGAAAAACACTCCAAATAAAAATGAAGACTGTAAACCCGGAAGTATCCAATTTGTAATTTTTACACTAGGGGTTCGTGACCGGATTTTATAAGAGGCATCGCGTCCCGACCTCGTGGAATTTATCTGATGAAGAAATGTCCGATTATACCGATGATAAATTTTCCTAAAACAGCGAAAGTAAACAATGCAACTTTTTACGGAACAAAACGAACAATAAATACGTAATCAGTTATTATTTTTTTTAAAATTTAAAATAAAAGTAAAATATCGTCAGGAAATTTAAGTCTTTGTTTCTTCGTAACTTTAGATAATTATAATGAATTTTTAAAGATTTAAAGTAAAGTTTTCTTAATTTTTCCAATGTGTGAAAAGAAAAAAAAAATGATTGAAACCCATTCAGTGATAGGCTAGCAGATTAAATTGATGGAAACTGTCAAGGTTAATAATCATAAAAAAGATATAAAAGCAAAAACAAAGCAGATAAACGATTTGACTGGCACAGCGTTTATTCATAATGGTCAGCAATATGTCAGGTAAAACTGATTGGAAATTTATATGCACCACTCGAAGATAGAAAGGTGCTTCCTGGTGTATTCTAGGGTGGGTCGAAAAACGAGAATTTATGAATTTGAAAACGCCTAATAAAGGGAATAGATGGCTTTTTATAATGCTATTAGCCCTAATTTTTTTTTTTCAGATTTTTAAACGAGATCTTACGGTGGTTCCCTACCACTTTTTAAAATGTATTTTTCCTAAACGTTAAATTTCCTAAACCAAATTTTTCTAAAATAAAGATTTCCTAATTTATTTTTTCTATTCTAAAATTCCTAACAGTTTTTTCATAATTTATTTTTCCTATAATTATTTCAGTTATTTAAAAGAAATAGTTAAAAAACGATTTTCTAGAAAAATTAGATTTAGGAAAAATAAAGTAGAAAAAAAAAAAACACTAGAAAAAATCGTATTGGAAATTTTAGATTAGAAAAAATTAATTAGGAATTTTTTTTTAGGAAAATTAGGTGTAGGAAACTTAGAGGTCAGGAAAAATAAATTAGGAAAAAAAATACATGAAGACAAATTGTGTTAGGAATTTCAGATTAGGAAAAACGGTCGGGAACGTATTGAAGTCTTGAAGTGCCGCAATGACCCTGAAGATTTAAAAAACCATATAAAGGCCCAAAAAAAAAAAAAAAAAAAAAAAAAAAAAAAAAAAATTGCTGAAAAAGGTAAGTGGGAATACAGTCTAAAGAATTTTAGTGTTTAAAAAAAGACCTTAAGCTCAAAAACCGTGCACTTTAAATGATTTTGGACTTCATATTCGTATTCTACGCAGAATTTCCGATAGGAAGCGATACTTTTTCCAGAAAAAAAAAAAAAAAAACCTTATATTTTTTCCTTAAATATGGGCTTTTGAAAATCTTCCAGGTCATTACTTACCTCAAGTCGTTTAAAAAATCTGAAAAAATTACGGTTAATAGTATTATAATTACGCATCGATTGCCATATCAGGCGTTTTCAAATTCGAAAAATTCGCGTTTTTCGACCTACTAGGTACCCTAGGCTGTATACACTAAAATTGGTTGTTATTGCTACATATCCGCATATTAAAGGCGGACACGATGGATATAAAGGAGCCGTCCATGTATTACGTAAGCGTAAGTTTGGAGATTTCAGACCCCCCTTCCCCCCCCCCCCCCCCGTTGTAAGCTAAAGTAAGATTATTAAAAACCCCCTCCCCCTTTTTTACGTAGGATTTCAGCCCCCAAATCCTGTCTCAAAAAAGATTATTTTGCGCCTACGTACAGCTCCCCCCCTATTTCACATGCCCATTTCATACCCTCTCCTATTTCATACCCTCCCTCTTTCATACCCTCCCCTATTTCACATGCCATTTTTTTTAAAATTTTGTTCATTATATGAATATAAAAATAACGATTTCTATTTCTACGGAAAAAAAAAATGAGCTCCACAGAATACATAACGTTCTCATTACTTATTAATTCGTTCCGATTTTCCTCTCATAGCTTTGGGAAAAAGGCTTTTTTTTTTAGATGTTATTTGAAATGCAAAAACGTTTCTCTTTCAGGGGAATACGAGGTGAGATAACGATGATTTTTTTTTTCTTTTTTTAACATTCGCTTTCACCGGTTATCTGAAGAATATACCGAAAGAAGCTGCAGGCTTATTCTAACTTGTGTTAAGACTCCGGAAACCTTCGTTTGCATACTTTAAAATCGCTGAAGTAAAAGAAAAAAGAAAAGAAAAAAGTTTTCCTTTTTTTTTTTTTCATTTAATTTTCGAAGTAGCGAATCGCAACAGAGAATTCTCCCCCTCCCCCCTCCCCTTCCGTACAAGATTAAGAATTTTTATACGACTAATCGATGGAATTTTTTTTTCTTAAATTTGATTTTCACACCATACTCAATTAAACGACGGGAAATTCCCTGAAAAACTTTTAAATGAAAATGTTTGCTTCCCTGACCAAAAGTCGTTACCAGAGGGATTCAATCCCGGGATAATAAAATTATGGGACCCTTTTAAGCACGTAAAGTATTACTCGTCTATTTAAATTAAATCAAATTTGAGAACTTCTCCACCTCGGTTGCTTAGATTTGGGTTATCCGCGGTTTCGTCTAGGATAAGTAAGCCATCTCTTTAATCAGAGTTACATAATGAGATAAATTTCCTTTACATCAAGTCCCTCTTTCTGGAAAACCTCTAACGACCGTTTAACCTTTAAAAAGAAAAAAATAATAATAATAATAAAATAAAATTTAATTGAAATAAAATTGCGTTAAACGAAAAAAAAAAGGAGGAATAAATAAATAACCCAGAATCGACGTATGAACATGAAAGGAAAACCCCGAAACGAGAAAATAAAAATCTCACTTTTTCTCTTGTAAAAAAAAAAAAAAAAAAGGGTAGTCAGATTAAAAAAACATTTTGAGAAGCTGAAGATCAAAGCGGTTGTTGATCCACCAGAGTAACAAGTACACATACAAGTCGAGCCCGGATTGCCAATTAGCTTTCATGTCGTTTCAAAGAGAATACGTGAAAATCAGCACAGATACTAATTAAGTGTGAACTTATTTTCATATTAGCATTTTAGATACAAAACTTTATTATGAAAATAATCCCCATATGTATTATTTTATAATTTAAAATTGTTGGCATGTAGGCCTAAACGTTGTTTAAAAAGAATGATTTCTATTTTCCAGATGTGAGTTTCGATTTTTCCAGAATATGACGTCCTCCATCAGTTTACATAAGCCCACAGAATTGGCAATAGTGCTCTAAGTATGCTCTTCATCCAAGTGCCGGGTCTGCGATGGAGATTGGATATCATCACTGCCATCCGCATTTTGGACGTCGCAACTGTAAAAAGTCCCAAGGCCAAATAATCCAGTAAGAAGAACAAGAACTAGAAGTAGTTACTGGCAGAACAAGGACAAGGGTCATTCCGTTGTTCTTTGGACTCAACCCTAGCCGATGATTACCATCCTCAGCCTTCAGCCAGTACTGGTGGCACTGCTACTTACTAGGGTGGGCTGACGAATTCTGGAATTTGAAAATTCCTGATAGTAGAATGAGTGCCTTTGACAACACTATTAACCCTAATTTTTTTCAGATTTTTTGAAGGTCATCTTGAGGTCGCGCAATGACCTTGAAGTTTTTAAAAAGCCCATATAAGGGCAAAAAATAAGAATTTGTTTTTGCTGAAGAAAGTATTGTTTCCCATCGGAAATTTCGCGTAGATTACGAATATAAAGTCCAAAAAATTACTTTAAGAGTACGATTGTTGAGCTTTAGGCCATTTTTTAAACACTGAAATTCTTTACTTTTTTCTTTCTTAGCTTAAAAATAGTACACAAAAATGAATTTTGGACTTTATATTCGTAATCGTACTCAAAATTTCCGATAGAAAGCTATAATTTTTTCAGAAAAAAAAAAAAAATCTTATTTTTTTACCTTGTATAAGAATTCCAAAAACTTGAAGGTCATTGCACGACCTCAAGATGACCTTAAAAAAAATTGAAAAAAATTAGGGTTAATAGTGTTGCCAAACCCACATTTCGAAAGCATCTATTCGTTTCCTGTGGGTTTGGAGAAGGCTGCTCCGAATACCCTGGTCAGCTAGGAGGACCAAAGCGTATGTCCTAAGCCGACTCAGCGACTCTCGTCCGTGACGTATAGCCGGATCCTCAAATTATTCGGCTACATCTTAAGTCTTGATATGACGGAGAGACTTGTGGTGTAAGGTGAACCGGAAGGCAAAAGAGAAAGGGGGCGTTCGTCAACTAGGTGGACAAAACTAATCTTTAAATTGACAGAGTCAACCCTAGAGAAAACGTGCAAACAGGCCAATGACCGGAACAAATGGAGGGATATTGTTAAGCGAGTGATTCACAATATCCCAGACTCTTGAAATCGACCACCACACATCGGTCACGATGTTGGATTGAGAGAGTGTTGCCAAAAGGCACCCATTCCAGTATCAGAAGTTTTCCACTTCCACAATTCGTCAGCTCGACCCACCCTCCTTTTTACTAACAGTTCATAACCCAGAGAGGTGCTCACCCCAATGTGGTAGGGGCGGCACCCCCAAGGTTGACCAGTTTACCTGGAACCATGGGATAATAGGAAAAACATTTTCTCCTGGACGCCTTCAGTAATGGACCCGTTACGTCAACACTGTTAGCCAACCTCAGCTAAAAAGTCCGGATTATAGTTTTCCATCGTCTGATTTGAAGCTTTGTACCGGTTACTTCCATATCCCATATCCTCAGTATCAAGAAACTGAAAGACGCTTCGAATTCTCTCAAAAGTTAAAAAAAAAAAAGCTTTTTTTTAATTTAGCTTCAAATAAGACGAAAGCCTTTCTCGATTACTTCCCCACAGGAGCTTAAAAAGAAAAAAAGCTTACGACAACTTTTTAAGTCTATAACAATAATTATGTCAAGAAAAAAGTCTTGGCAATATCCTATATAATTTTTTAGCCGTTCCGGGACATTCACGTTTATCCTACCGACACTAAATAACAGCGGTATAGCCACTAAACAACGGAAACGAATAAAATGTATAAAGAAAGCATTTTCCAAGAAAAGGAGATAAAGAAAGCTGGCGAATGAGTCAAAAAAAAGAAGAATCATTTTTCTCTCTTCATTCTTTCGAATTCCGGCATTTTCTTACAATTCTAAAACAAACAAAATCCTACAATTTTGGCGTTCGTTTCACGATAATTAAAAACCATTTTTCCCGTAATGCCGTTTATTTAGAATCTCTTTTTTTTCTAATATTTGATATTTCACGCTAATTTTATTTTAACTTCCGGGAAGAAAAAAAAATAAGAAAATTAAAAAAAAAAAAAAGAAAGAAAATTATGTTGTTCAGTCGGAAATGATGCCGAAAACAAATGACGAAAAACAAACCTTTTAATAAGTCTGAATTAAAGACAGAATTTTGTTCCGGAAAGAAAACCAGGATTTTGAGAAAATGATCATGGCTTCTTTTCCGTTTTCTTTTCTTTCCATTTATCCACCTACAAGTTTTCTTCTGAGAAACAGCCCGTGATCTCCCATTTAACTTGAAGATAAAGAAGACGAAGAGAGAAAAAAAAAAAGAAAAAGGGAAATGCGAACATCATCTCCTGTATTTTACGGTTCTCGTTTATTTGAATGTATATTACCTGAGAAGTCAAAATTTTTTCCCGATTCAATGTAAGAGAGAAAAAAAAGCGGAAATCTTAAAAAAATAAAAAATACCGGAATAGTACTTTACAAGCAACGTAAATTGAAATGCAAAGTTAAATGTATCACGCAAAATTTTGGAACAACAAAAAATTTGTAAAAGTTGTGCCAATTGCAAAATTTGGTGGAGATACGTCAGTTCCTCTCCGAACCACGGAATTTTACAATATTTGCAAAGTGGAACTGATTAATCTCCTGTTTTTTTCCTAAAACGAAGAAATTCCCAGAAGTAAAGAGAGAAGTAACGGTAAAACCGAATAAAATGAAAATGCATAAATAATTAAGTACAGTATAATAAGTAAAATTCTTGAAGCAAAAAATAAAAAATAATAAAAATTCACCGTCAGCGCTCATTCATTCATGGATTTTTAAAGTTCGTGCTCGCTTACAAAAACAATTATAAAATAAAACAACGGTTTAAAAGAGGGAAAATTTCTTTACTCTCAACTATTTTGCTAGCAACTCCTATTTTCCGCGATTTAAAGATTTTTAACGAGAAAATTCGTGCGTTAATTCCCAGAGTTTGCACTTTAAAAGCTTTCTCAATTTCGTTTTTTAACCGCAATTCATTTCGATCCCCTTAATTCCCTAAAATATTTTACACTTACAACAGGTTTCAGCGTTCCCGTTCGCCTTTCCCCTTAGCCTTTAATCTTTTCCCTTCCTGCAAAAAGCAAAAAAAGGAAAGAAATATTTTCCTTTTTTTTTTTTTTTTTTCTTTTTTTTTCTCTCATTCTTTTTACTGAATTGCCTCTTAAATTAAATTCCCTTCACACACATCACATTATCATTTAAAACGAGATTGACGAAAAGGGGTCGAAAGATCATAATTTGAAAGGAGGTGTCGCCTGAGCATTTGGCTTTTTACCAACGGAATAATTCGAATTTCAAAATAATTCGAAGCGCAAAAAAAAAAAAAAAATTAAGGCTTGTTTTTTTGCGATAAGCTTATTTTTTTGAAAAATGTCTTTAATAATTATTGCCCGTTATGTGGGGGTGTAAAATATTTTTGTGGTGCCCTCTCTCCTCATAAGTTACCAAGAAATCAAAAATATTATTGCAAATTTTGAGCTCTGTATCGTATCTCTACCCTTAACACGGTCCTATAAGCACTTCAATTTTCCCATTTAAAATATGTGTGTATTTTTTTATTTTTGCAGCATATTTTGTAATTTGCGAAATAGGCAGATGAAAATTCGAACACTGGACCTGGTTACTACTTACATTTATTTAAAAATTTTAATTTAAATAAATATTTTTTTACCAGTTCACAGCTACTAATATACATACTGTCAGTTTAGCAGATAAATAAATATTAAGGTCAGGATGTGCTCCTTGGTAAAACAAAAGTTACCTCCAGTCCAGTTACCCTAGTAACTGGACCCAGTGATCGAATTTTCATCAGTCTATCTTGCAGAGAAAAAGAGAAAGAGAAAATATGGTGTAAAAATAGAAAAATTCCCATCTGGTTTAAATGGGAAGATCGAAGTGCATATAGGTAAGGATTAGGAACTGTGGGATATGAGTTTCGCTCATTTCCCACTTTTACCTTTCAAAACACAACCGACCTTGTAGGCCTGCAAACTAGTATCAAATATGCCCTCGATTCGGATCGGCATAGGATGTTTTGATATTCTATCAAAACATCCTATTTGGATGTTTTGATATTCTATCAAAACATCCTATTTCGATCTCCTATATAACAGCGAGGACATATTCGAGTCTTTGCCAGTATTTTCGGTCATGCTGGTCCGGTAGGGTCGAAGCCTTTTCCGATTGTTTTCAAAACCCCCGACTTTTCTTTATTCCCGCTCGGCTATCCTACATTTTGGTGATGGCGGTGGGCCCCCAAAATTATTTTTAATTTTTGGGGAAAACGGTCCCTACATTTTTTGTAACAGCGGTAAAACTTTCGGTCGTACCCCCGAAGAGCCGAAAGACTAAAATTTTCAATTTTTATTTCCCTTTTTTTTTCTCGCGTCGCGTAAACGGTCATATGCATAATAAGACGGTTTGCTGAATAAGCAAATCATTTTACTGTATGTTAACGACCTTGATTTTTTTTATTCATTATTCGATCCTGCCGACTTTAATTTTTTTTTTATTTATTTATTTTTTGACCGACATCACATTTTTTTTATAAAATTTTTTTTTTTTGAATGTTCTTCGTCTTTTTTTTTTTAAAGGAAACTCAACTGTAAAAAATTCTTTTATGATGTCAACGCATTTAGGATTTTTGGATGTATATTTTTATTTCTTGGATGCTGGTTTGCACTATCATAATGCTACAAAGGAAAAAAGAAATTGGTTTTAAATAATGGGTCTACGATATCGGATCGGAAATCTGCAATGTTAAGTTAGAAGGTATGTTAAACTATTTATTCCTTTTGGTCGGGAAAGAGATGTGTAGTGTATGGTTTATTTGGTGCTCTAAGGATTCTTGCTGGCTGTCAGTTGTTGATATTGTGATTAAGAGATAAATGTATTTAGTGCTGCAGCAGTACAGAAAGACGAGCCGCCTTTTTTCCGACTAAAACAGAATAAATAAGGGAATCTTAGCATTGGCAGATTTCTGCAAAACCAGCAGAGTAATCTGCAGGGATCGAGCATCGCGTAAAATAATGTTCTGCAGAGGATTGGGACTCTAGCCTCTGTTCGATCTCAGCCCGTTGTACGTGGTGAAGAACCACACCCGGCTTAATTAAGCCAAATACAACGGAGCTAGACCAGAAAAGGTCGATAAAAAATCCGGGCAGGCAGCCATACTGCACCGAATGATAAGAAAACAGGCTGCGGTGTTAGGGCAAAATACCCGCGGATAGGCCCTTAGGCTTATCAAGACTGTTGTGTCCTGGAAGTTTAAAGTCTTTTAACTTTCTTTCGTCCAGGTTGCTGAAAATTAAAACACAGCAGATCTAGACCAGTAAAGGTCGAAAAACAATCCCTCAGGAAGTTTAGCAACTTCTGAGCGTAAAATCGGCTTGAGTAGCATTATGATGGTCCATGCCATCTTTTTAATTTTTTTTTTTTGGTATTATTCCTAAATGCATTGTCAGCGAAATTTTTGTTTTCATTGTTATTATTTTTTATTTTGCTTTATTTTGACTTTTTTTTTTTCTTGTACTTCCTGGTTTACGATTTTTTCTGTTGTTGTTGTTTTCATTTTTTTTATTCAATATACGTTATTTGTTTGCTTCGATTTTATCTGACCAACACCTGAGTTTGCACAACGCCAAGGCTGGTTGTGTTTTTGCCCCCTGGAATTGTGGGATATGAGTTTCGCTCATTTCCCACTTTTACCTTTCAAAACACAACCGACCTTGTAGGCCTGCAAACTAGTATCAAATATGCCCTCGATTCGGATCGGCATAGGATGTTTTGATATTCTATCAAAACATCCTATTTCGATCTCCTATATAACAGCGAGGACATATTCGAGTCTTTGCCAGTATTTTCGGTCATGCTGGTCCGGTAGGGTCGAAGCCTTTTCCGATTGTTTTCAAAACCCCCGACTTTTCTTTATTCCCGCTCGGCTATCCTACAGAACTTTTGACGGGGAAAAGGGCACCACAAAAATATTTTACTCCCACTCATAACAAGCACTTTAAATGTTAACCGTAAAATCGATTCAAAGAGCAATATTGAAGTAGTGAGAAATGGTGTAAGACCCCCTGAAGGTACCAACTTCAGTTTAAAGTTTATATTATTGCTTTATTCAGCCCCAATTTCTCAGAAAGGATAATGCTCACAAAGATCCATTTTTCATCACATGATTATTATTTTTCAATCAGTTAATATGTTTATTCTTGCTTTCAATTAATTAAGTTTTTCAATTACATATCTATTTTTTTCAAGGGAACGGAGAAAACAGAAGGAGAGAGAGGAGAAAAAAGAGGATTTCCAAGATTTTTTTTTTGTCGATTCATTCATAAAGTGGAAAAAAGGGAAGTAATGCGGACCGTGAAAGGGAAAGCGTTGAAAGAGTTAAAATGCCCTTCCGCGGGAAAATTAATTAAAGCCGAAAAAATTGAGTAAAAAACATTCCAGACAAAATGTCTTTAGATCAATCGCCTGAACTCAGCAGTTAAATGTAATGATTTTAAAATAACTAGTTTATAGAGTTTAAATGTCAAAGCAATCATTCTCCTCGTCGATCAATAAGTTTTTTCGGATTTGACAACTAAAATGTCTTTCGTAGTGGACGTAAGTAATGCCAACCGAATAATCAAAAACAGGAGCACTCTGTTTACTTCATATAAATAGCGGCAACAAGTCCAAACGTGTATCATGGAGTTCTCTATTTCTTTCATGAAGTCACCCCAGTCTTCAATTTAAAAAAAAAAGAAAATAGTTTCGAGGAATAGCATTGCTAAGAAAAATAAATTAAGGGACGTGCCTTTACTGCAAAATAAATTGTTTTAAGGCGGGAATAAAATAAAAGAATTTACAACGTCTGGAAATGCGACCCCGGCGCCAAACGAAAAACAAAACAAAAAAATAAAAAAACATCCGACAACCGAAAAACCTCAAAAACATTTACCGAAAATCTCTTAAACCGGTAACGACGACAATGCTTCTGACGAGAATCGCGATTGCTTTAAAAGCTCAAAGCTCGGAGTATTTCATCAAGTTTTTACAACTTAATGGTTTCTAATGAAAAATAAAAACAAAACTGAAAAGAAGAAAAAGAAATGGGAATGGATGCTGGAGATCGATATCAACGGGGTTGAAAAGAATTCTAACACCGAGAAAGATTTTCCTTCTTTTCGGAGAAAAAAAAAAAAAAAAAGAAAAAAGAAAGAACGAACGGAAAAAAAAATTTAGGATTTTTCTTTTCCTTTTTTTTTTTTTTTTTTTTTTTTTCTTATGCCATTTCTCATTTACCTTAACCAAAAGATTTGGCAAACTGACAATTTTTGCTTCATTACCCGCTCCAATTCACTTCTTGTGTTTAATTCATCAAATTCATTCATCTTTTATCAAAAAATGCCTCCGTCAAAATTTTGTGATGGTTCATCTGCGCGGCGAGGAATGATGGATTTCGACGTCAGAAGAAGAGCAGGAGCCGGGGTGAAAGAAACAAGAGAGAAAAAAAAATTAGATTCAGCAAAACGAGTAAAAAATTTATCGTTAACGATTAAAGAAAAGGTTGGGAAATAATAAATTCAAACTAAGTACACAAAATTTTAATAATAAAACGGGAGAGAAGGATTAACTTCGTTTTAATGTCAAGAGTTTTGTATAATTTCGCATTAATTTTCGGGAATTTTCGTGAAGTATTTCTGATAAATTAAAATTTGATGGCTGAATATGATGTGACATAAAATTTAAATAATAAAGCTACAAAGCAAGTTAAACGAAAGCAAAAGAGAATTTGTAGATGAATTTAAAAGTTTCGTAACGATTAACCGACAAATAATTGAAAGGATTTCACGGTCTTAAAAATTAAAAAAAAAATTGTAGTTTTTTTCCGAATGATTATTTGTCATTGCCATATTCCTTAAATTTTTTTCTTCCGGAAAGTCAAATTTATTATTAAAGTTTTATTTTTTCGCTTGGTTTCCATCAGCCCTTCCTATTGAATTAAAAAGTTGAAATCGAATAAAATCACTGAAAATATCAAAAACGAAAAACAAAAAATCAGAGAGGCGTATTTTACCAGTTAACCGCAATTCTCAGTATTTTAATTGCTTTGTGATGGACCTGGATACACTAATGGACTTCAAATTAGCATTTTGAGAAAATGTAAATATTTACATTCTACGAATTGTGATTTAAAAAAATAATACTGATCACTGAAGTTCATGATAGTCAGAACATCCTGCCCCTAATTAAGTTCTAGTTATTTTGAGGATAAGTTCCCTTACAAAATCGATCCTTTCACAAGAGAGATTTCTCTGGTAATCAAAATCGTAAAAAGTCTTTTAAAATAAACTCTTAAACATAGCGCAATTACTGGAATAATAAATACAAAATCCGAAAATTAAAAGAAAAGTTCATTTTTACCATTCCTTATTCCCCTTCCCATTGCCCTTAAAAAAATTTTCTTTGATATCAAAGAAAATGGCGGGAGGGAAACCATCACTTCATCGTTCTTTGCAACATCTTAAAACTTATTAAAAAGAGCACTTGAGACTGGATTATAAGCAGAGTTCAACCATTTAAAAAAAGGGGGGGAAAAAAGACTGTTAATTTATGCTCCAGAGTTTATATCTTCCATTAAGATTTTTATAAAAACGGATGATTGCTTTTGAATCGACCAATATCGACCAAAATAGACTGAGACCCAGATCTTATTAAGGTGAAAGCGCAGCATAACCGATTTATGATTACCAAAATTACCAGTAATAGGCCAATTCAAGAACCGGTAAAGCCGGTAATTTATTTTGGTACACTCAGAAAAAAAAAATAGCTACTGCAAAAACAAAAATGTCTTGTTATGCATATAAGACATCTTCTTAAAAATCATGCGAAAGCAATCAAAATATAGGCTATTGTCAAGACACAACCTGTCCGTTGTTATACAGCATTTTTGTTTTGCTACGAAACATTGCGGTTTTTTTGCAAGACCAAACTTGTTCAAGACATTTCCTTTTTCTGAGTGTAGTACCAGATTTATTCTTTACGTACTGGATTAGAAAATTTGCTCAATTTTATAACTTAATTCATTTATTTAAAAAAAAAAATTCTTTTTCATTCCTTGGACTGAAAAGTAGACCGTAAAATGTGTTTTCCTCGGAATAAAAAATATTTTTGTTTGCAGGTATCGAAGCAAGACTCGACCAATTATGGCCCTCGGCTTCGCCTCGAGCCGTACTTGGTCTCGTACTTGAAATATTTACCTTCGACACCTATAAAGAAAAATACTATTTCGATAGCTTATTGCTTTTCATTACTTACATAGAATTTAAACAAGTTCTTAGTCCTCGAATCTCACGTTTATTTGGTCGTAAAACGCCTTAAAATCAATGAACGCTTACCTGAAAACAGAAAAAAGAAAACAACATTAAAATAGAACAATAAATCCATAAGCAGTAATATTTTGTAAAAAATAAGTACTAAAAGTACTGTACAGTATTTTTAAAACGCTAATTGGACTTGCTCGAAAATTAGGGAATTTTAAGCTATTAAACTGGAAAAGTTTAAAGGGTCGCAAAATCTTAATCTTTTCGAAGACACCTCAGTATTTCACACCTTCGGAAATAAAAACGAATTCTACAAGATTACTGTAGTGGCCAATACCAAGCAAAAACTAGCTAATTTTTTCCAAAATTCTGTTATATTTTAATGAAGATTTAAAATGACACTCCGGTATATAATTTTTCTCTGAGGCATTGTTGTAACATGATTTTTTGTTAAAAATATCATCCTTAACCGCAAAATTTGTTTACAGAAAAATTGAAAGAGATATACTGACATTTGAGGGGAAGGGCAGACCAAAGCGGCGAAATAAAAAATTCTCATGCATAAAAGAAAGTCAAACTTTGTTACAATTACAAGGCTTTATTAAGCTTATTAACATTTTATTGAGAGCGCTAAAGCAAAAGAGGGAAAAAATCTTAAGTTCTTAGCGATAATTAATGGTAACATTTAAAAAGGATAAAATTTACTCTTGAGATATTATGACCTCAAGGGGAACTGAAAAAAGTTAATAAAAGTGTACTCAATCCTTTTTTTCTTTCTTTCTCCTTTTCAGAATGTTCATTGTCTCTAAAATGAGCTAAATTAATATAGAGCAAAGGATCGGTTTTTGAAATTTTTTCACATATATTTTTTTTCATGAAATATGCAACGGAAAACTGATAATAAACCACGAAAATTTTTAATATGAAGAGCTCTCTATGTTTATTGTCACTTCATTAATACCTCACACCAATAACATAAGTCTTTTCAACAAATTTAAAGCAAATGCCTCCTTCCCCCCCTTCCTTGTCTTTCGCTCTAGAGAGAAATTTCCGCGAAACAAAATGTCACCATGAGACCCAAAACATACGATGCTTGCGAATTGCGAAAACGTTCGATATTTCAGGACGTTCTTTTTCCCTCTCATCAAACGGGAAGATCTTTTATTTGTCCTGGAATTGTGATAACCGCATATCGAGCTTCTATTTTCGCTTTCCGATAATGATGTTTGCAGTTGGTAAATTTGAAACGAGACACTACGCGAATACACAGGCATCGAACCGTTCTAGCCCTAAAGAATTAGGGAATTTAGGGACCAAAATTGGGAAAATCAGAGACCTTTTGGGGACCAAAATTCATGAACTTTTTACTTAGGTCTAGGCTTAGTTTGACCATCTTATGGATTGTCAATAAATTACGTTAGCATTATTTTGGCAAATTTTGATCCCCTCCCCACCTTGTTAGCAAAGGTTAGGATTTCAGGACCCTCTCCCCCTAAAAATTTTTTTTTAAAATTAATATTAAGCATTTTTAAAAAAATCGAAAATTCATCGGAATTGGAACTTAAATTGGTATGCAAAGAAAAGGTTTTTCCTTTCCTTTTTTTTTTTTTTAACTTAGAGCAAATGCGGGAGTAAGATTAAATTTTTTCGGCTTTATAATATTATACTCATATGTACCCGACGAAATTTTTTCTCTCAATGATGTTTGTTAGTTTATAAAAGTTTAGGAATCCAGAAATCTCGGCTTTTATAATATTATAAAAAACGATAGGTTTTTCTCTTAAATTTTTTTTTTTTTAGGTAAGCTAGGTTACATAATTTAAAAAATTTAAATTATTTTCATTTTTGCAAGCTTATAACATGAGACAAAGGCTAACGTTAGATATGTAAAACCCCTTCCCCGCCTTGTTAGCAAAAGTTAGAATTTTGAATGCCCCCTCCCCCCTAACGTGCTAAGGGATCATTCAAGTACTGCGTAAGGCTTTTTTTCGGGGTTTTCCGACCCCCTCCCCCTGTCGTAAAATTTAGTAAGATTTCTTTGATCCCCCTTTTAACTTACGTAAGATTTTCGCTGACCCCCCCTCCCAATTTCTTCTTTAACCCTAATTTTAAAAAATGTCTTACAGAAATTCAGAAAAAAAAAACAAGAATGCCGAAGACATTCTTGGCCTGCTGCTCCGGCAAAGGTCGCCCTTCGGCCTCCCAAACGCGGCTCGGCCTACGGCCTCGCCTTCGCCTCTCTTAAGCCGTTTACGGCTTAAGAACTTCGGTATCTCAAAATCGCCCAAACGATAAAGGTGAATTAAATCGGTACTAGCTAACGGCTTTGTTTACTTTTTAATTTCAAAATGTCGGACAAATATCCAACATGGAGGACAAATGTCAGATGTACCGTAATGATATATGGAGAAAAATAAAAACTTAAATATCTTTGGATAGGGAGGGTCTTTTTCGTCGGGGTAAACTTCTTGCACAGCCTCGACCCAAATGTCAACTATTAAGCCAAATTTTGATGTGAAAAGACATTGCGTGAAGACGCTATGCCGCACACGACATGTACGGCGTGGGATGTCGATTTGTTTCGCCTCTAAAAACATCGAAATAATTTTTCGCAAGACTGAACGAGCAATTAAATCGAAAGATAAACTCATTACGATGAGGTTTAGAAGGTCCAATGCTTTAAAAATTTTATTAGGTTCATGTTTTTTAAATATGAAATGCAAATTCTGGCAAATAACGACGCTAACAAAACCAATACTTCGGCCATTTTGAGATGCCGAAGTAAAATTCCTAAAAATTAAAGTACAATATTTTTTTTCAAGAGGAGAGAATGACAAACGAAGTGGTGATCATTTTTTATATTAAACTGGAATTTCTTTTGAACAATAAATAATAATGAATATTCTTACGAAAAATTTTCCGGACCCCCCCATCCCCCCTTCCGTTCTTACGTAATATTTGAACGCTCTATAACGTAATTTACGGACGAACCCTAACGTCAATTTTTTATTTACTATGACCCTCACGAAAAAGGCCAAAATTTTATAGAAATATTTTCATAGAGAGGGTTTAAGAACTATGTGGTTAATAATTCCTCTTCAAAGTAGCTGACACGGCTCAAAAATCTTTTATTTAATTTAGCAATAGAGAAGTCACATGTTTTGAGATGGCTCCATCGTTTGGTTGTGCTAGGGGAGATATGACAAAAAGTGTAATTTTGACTCAGTAAAAAAAACTGTTAACCCCCGGAAAGAGAAAAAACAAAAATTTGAATTTGAATGCCCGCCAAAACGGAACGTGAAGGAACGTGACGTCATCTGCCTAAAAGTGGTGACGTCATCTGCCTGAAACTCTGAACGGCATGGATAAGTAATGTTTACAAGCATGTGTAAACAAGACGTGTTTCGCTTCGAGTTCGATATCTCGCTTCGATACAGGCAGATGACGTCACACCAATAAAAAATCGTTTAAGGAGTGATCACGTGACTAAAACTTTTCCGGACTTTGTTTTTATTTTTTTTTTTAATTTGATGAAAAATTTTCACGTTTAAATACTAGTTTTTAGTTAAGAGCATACTATACATTAGTTTCCAGCGAAAATCTCAAAACATGTGACTTGTTTATTTTTTTTTTTTTTTTTTTTTTTTTTTGCTTAAGATGAAAAATTGCAATCACATACATTTCTTTGGTCAAGTTACGACGTGAAAATGGCCAAAATTTGAATGGCCGCTACGTGGCGTTGACCTCACCAAATTCACGGCACCGACAAATCCCATATTTAAAAAATCATCTATGAATAAGTTGAAAAATTCGAATATAAAATCCATACTGAAATCCTTAATTTGACTCACTAAACTCGATCAACGAAAAATAAAGGAAAAGGGGATCTGAAGGTTGCACGTCGATTTTATCTCTACATCGAAGATTTGGTGAATTTTTTTTTCCTATTCGGGTTTTTTTTTTTTTTTTAAGTTTTCCTTTATTTTCCCTTATTTTTTATTACCTTCCGGAAGAAAAACGGCAAAATGGGGAAACTTGATTATGTTTCAATTTAAAGAAAATTAACTAAATGTAATTTTCAAGGTAGGAAAATCGATTACTGAGGAATGGCAAAGCAGTTTGAAAAACCGATTACCCATTTTCCACAAGGAATCCATTTATATATTTTCAGTGTGCAAAATCTTGCAATATAAAAAAAAATATATAAAAAAAGGAAATGGGGTAAAATCCAAAATTTTTAAAATTAACTGGAGCAGTCACCAGCAAAAACCCAGAAAACAAAAGAGCCTGGATTATTTTTCACTCGAAATTCGTTGTATTATGAAATGTATACAAATATTGAAAATACGCGACAAAACATTACATCTCGATTGCAACGAGTATCTCCATTCCTGATGTAAATGAAAACATGCACGAAATTTCCCGTACACGAAATATTAATTATCGGAAACTCCCTCCTCCTCCCCCCTCTTGTTTCTAAAAGAATCCCAAAAGCTTTTACCCAAAGAAACTCGAAGAAATGAATGACACGTTTCCTGTATGGTTTCTTCAACACGCGAGCATTTCATGGTTTACCAAATGTAGCAACCAAAAGATTGTGTTGATGTGTATAAGGGGGGAGGGGGATGAATCCCTCGCTATATGTTACAGGTAATGAGATACAAACAATGAGGGGTTGTAAATTCATCGATTTTTTAATTTAGAATGCATTAGAGAAAAGAAAAAAAATATTATATATATGCATACGGGTTGTCTGTGTTTCTGGACAAAAGCGCTGCACATACCGAACCCTCCTGACACAAAAACACGCGATCATTACACGAGTTTTAAAAAACTCGTATTAAAGGGGATACCCGACACGATTATTCCACGTAAAAAAAAAAAAAAAAAAAAAAAAACGGTTAAAAAAAAAAAGACAACTAATAAACTTTTCTTTTATAACTCAAAGCGTTTCTGCTTCCGCTATAAAAATTCCCTCAAAATTATATTTCTTACATTATCCGACGGCATCTACATTCTTTATCTCACAGCGGAGAAGGGAGAAGAAAAAAAAAAATTGAAGATACGTCCGCGAAATACATCAAATTAAACTTTCATGCTTTCGGTTAAAACCTTTTTTAATAACTTTTTCTTACGAGCTATGGGTTTTTGGTCGAAAACTTGCGCGAGGATTGAAGATTAAAGCACGATTACTCATTCTGTTTTCCAGTTTAAACACCCTCAGGAACGGAAATCTCATTTGATTCGAAATATTGTCAGTTATGACTGTTTGCGCCCGCCGACGGCGGCAGCGATTTCACAATTATTATATGAATTCGGACGGCGAATAAGAAAACACAAGGAACGAAACAATTCGCAGAATTACAAATTAACACAAGAAAAACGGCATCATTATTATTATTCTTCATTATGATAAATGACAGCGGAACTGTCTTTTAAAATGTCTCCGAAAATGTGACATATTATAATAAATGGGGGAGGAAAATAGTGTGCGTCTCTTTAACATAACAGTCATTTGAAAAACCCGGAGAGAGTAAAAAAAAAAAAAGCGTCGCCGCCTTTGTTTTCGTGATCGATAATTATCTTCGGTGGTGGGGAGGAGTGTAAATGTAGAAATAAAAAATCCAGCTCCATCCTTTCACGACAGTAAAGGTTCACTCATTTACAATTGCAATATCTGAGGTCATAATGCACAACGAAAAAAAAAAAAAAATGGTGTCGTCGTAATGGGTTTGGAACTGTATTGAAGTTTTAAATTTTTAATCCACGATGACCGTTATGGACACGGTGCAGCGATCCGGGCGATCCGGGGATTTTTTAAAAACATGAAAATCGACCTTGTTTTTGGAAATGGAAGTTAATTTGGTTGTTTTTGATGCATTTCAAAAATTTCAATAATTTTATCGTTCGTTAGATGGATTCCATTTTTGTAAAATGCGATAACTTTTTTCAGATTGCTCCCAAGTAGAACCGGGATGTCTTTAAAAAAAAAAAAGTCTTAAAGATGACTTAAAAGCTTTACGACATCTTCAAGACTTATTTTTTCTTATTTATTTATTTTATTACTTACTATTTCCTTTTTTTCCAGCAAAGAAGAAGAGATCCGAAGAAGACATGTCATTCTCCGTCAACGGAAATCAATACGTCGTCATGTATAATGTGGGGGATTTTTAAATACATTTTTAAGATTTTTCAGTATGGAAATTGAGCACAACAGTACCAATATTCAAACGGGGAGACAGAAAACGTCCAGAAAACTATCGAGGTATCACCCTGCTGAGCACCGTTTCAAAGCTGCTAACAAAAATCCTCCAATCAAAGATCTTACCGTACCTAGAAATAAGCGAAGAGCAACAAGGCTTCAGAAAAAATCGATCCACCATCGATGCAATTTTTATCATTCGTCAAATTGTTGAAAAATCAATCGAATTTGCAAAACCAGCCTACTTCTGCTTTGTCGATCTGAAGCAAGCTTTCGATAGAATAAAACTGAAAGATGTCATGAAAGAGCTGCGGGAAAAAGGAGTACCCAAAGCATTCATCGCTCTTATCAAAGATCTGAATACGAACACGAAGACCCGAATAAAATCAGGCAGTCGCATCTCTAAAGAAATCCCAACAGCTACAGGAATCCGACAAGGCGATTCTTTGAGTCCCACCTTGTTCAGTCTAATCATGGACCAAATTATTCAAGTAATTAAAATAAAGCGGGGATACATTCTACAAGCCACGAACTTCACCATTATATGCTTCGCAGACGACGCAGTGCTTATAGCTGATTCGGAAGACAATCTCCAACGTCTACTCCATGAATTCGTCACCATCTGTAAGAACTACAACATGGCTGTTTCCATCGAAAAAACGAAAAGCCTTGTTATATCCAAAGAGCCTATCCGTTGCAAGCTGGAAATCGAAGGGAAAATGATAGAACAGGTGATGAGTTTTAAGTATTTAGGCATATAATTATATCCAGTGATCGGAATAATATCAGCGAAGTTCGTCAACAAGTCATCCAGGGAACTCGAATAGCCGGCGCCCTTAGGCATACCGTCTGGAAAAATAAACACTTGTCAACGGAAAGCAAGGTTAGAATTTACAAGGCTGTTGTTAGACCCACACTAACTTATGCAGCTGAAACAAGAGCAGACACCGTAGACACGAAAAGAATGTTGACGACGGCCGAAATGAGCGTCCTACGTACTATCGCGGGAAGAACGAGATTAGATAGAGTTCGAAATACCGACATTCGAAGGGAATGCAATATCACCGGCATTACTAAATTTGTAAAAGCGAGAAGGAAAGCGTGGAATGAGCATGTTGACAGAGCCGATGACCGCCTCATTAAGAAAGTAAGGGATGAGAAACCGATCACGAAGCGACCCCAAGGACGACCTCCAAAGCGATGGGCAGATAGCTGGGCTTCGTCCTCCGTAGATACCCCATAAAGGATGCTATTGCAGATGAAAAACAGGCTCTTTTTTTTTTTTTTTTTTTTTTTTTTCCTTTTTTTTAGCCTCCTAAAAGAAGAAGAAGAAGAAGAAGATTTTTCAAAAACGAGTCTCCATTTTTTTGGATTAATAAAAAATAAATATATAAGCATATAATAAAAAAATTTAAAAAAATGCGCTTATTAAATTTATATAATTATACATTATATTTTATATAATTATAAAAATATCATATGAGAGTGTTCTTTCTCTTTCTTCTCTTTGTTTTTCGGAATATGGACAGTGAACGGGGCAAAGGAATGACTCAAGGAAAATATGGAAAGAAAAAAAATGGAATCAGGGTGCAAATTCACTATGGAATGTTGGACCAACATGTTTGACAAACGAACGAATCGACTATTGCAGAATTTACTCCTACGCCGAAATTAGTGAGGAATGTTGTCCCAACAAATAGGTATAACTAGTTGGTTCAATTTGTTGTACCAACATGTTGATCCAACATTCCATAGTGAATTTGCACCCTCTTAGATTCAGGCTTTAGCATTTTTTTTTTAGTGTGTGTGTAACAAAAAAAAGGAGGGAGGGCTTGAAGGGGATGGGGTGGCGGAAAAAACGTAAAAAAATCAGCTGTACCAAAGAATCAATTTCATGAATTTTGGGGACGATCGTCATCAAGTTGGGAGAGGACGGGGTTCCTTTTGCGAAAAGGAAATATGAAAAAAAAGAAAAACTTCATCCCCGAGGGACAAAAGCGTGCATAGGTTTGTGTTTTTATTTCAATTCCTCCGCTATAAATTGAATTGTTTTAATGCTTTTTTTTCCTCTTTCTCATTTTAGATAAAGCGTTACAGATTCTTAAGAAGCCTAAAAATGCTAGTTGGCTGTACCATTCCATCAATATCGCAGAATCCCGAGGATTATTAGACGAATGGTTGGGCCAAGAAATTAGTAACGCGTTTTGCACGAAGAAGCGAACGCGGAAGGAGCTTCAGCGCCAGGCGGAAATTGAATCCGCCTTGCGTCGGGCGGCGTCATAGTCGTGAGCGTAGAAAAACAACACTCTTCATTTCTAGTCGCGAGGGGTTTCCATTACCATTAGTCATTTTTTATTTATTTCCGTTTTTCTTAATTATTCTTCGAAAACCCCAGAAAATTAATAGGTGTAAAAAAAAAAATTGTAGGTAGTTATAGTGTAACTATAACCGTTAGGGTTGCGAAGAACTTCGTTATAGGGTACATGTGTGGTTAAATGAAAATTGAAAAAGAAAAAGTAATGCAAATTTTTTAATTAAAAATTTTAATACGAAAATTTTTAAATAAAAAATTATACTGGGATATGACAGCATATCCCTATGTAGGACTACGTCTATATACGTAGTGTGTAGGACTCCGTCGTGTGATTCCATTACAGAGTGTGACAGAATCAAAAGACTCGTGGAATTTGGGGTCTGAAGAAAATTCCGCCCAGAAAGAAATTCTGGTCGTTGAACAATCTGACGAATTTTTTCTCAGCGTTAGTATACTTTTTTCTACGGAAATAAAGACCTTAAACATAACCACACGGAATTCAGCGTAAAACAGATCAAACATTTTTTCTTTGAATGTGAATGACGTCATCGTGTTTCTGCTTAATACTGTTATTACATTCTGATATGATTGTAGTGAATGCAAAACGAACTTAACAAATGTATCAACAAAAAAAAAAAAAAAAAAAAAATGATCAAATTTATGATAAGAAGACAC
The DNA here is from genome assembly GCA_037577465.1 of Liposcelis bostrychophila. Classification (NCBI taxonomy): domain Eukaryota; kingdom Metazoa; phylum Arthropoda; class Insecta; order Psocodea; family Liposcelididae; genus Liposcelis; species Liposcelis bostrychophila. Next base: position 14,740,711 of record CM075210.1, read on the forward strand.
AAATGGTGCAGATTAGCAGATAACTTTATTTTTGGGGAAAACAAATTAGGGATGGCCACAACAAATTTCAACAAAATTTCGAGAAATTCGCTCAGATTTTGGTTCTGGACGTGTAAGACTCTAAGGATTCAAAATCTAAAATTTCTTGTTCGAGAATCTTGCGAGATCTTGAGCAAGGTTCTCGAACAAGAAATTTTAGATTTTGAATCCTTAGAGTCTTACACGTCCAGAACCAAAATCTGAGCGAATTTCTCGAAATTTTGTTGAAATTTGTTGCGTCCATCCCTAAAACAAATTGGTGTAAGACCATAGGAATAGAGTGTCCATCATTGGTTGGACGGAACACGGGAGTGAGCAAAAATATTTTCCACAATTTCGCACATTTTTCAAGCTCTTGCTCCTTTACTGTATCAAATATAAAGAAAAACCGGACTTCAAAGTCGAATTCTCAGGAAAAGTTTTGAATAAAGCATGTATCAAATGCACTTGTAGTTTTATACTTTTTTGCCAATGTGGAAATTTCCCCAAGTAAAAGATGGGAATTCCCGAAGAATTCCCTCATTTTCCCAACACTACCCAGTACCCACCACAAACTTTTACAATCGTCCGAATTTCCACCAAAAATCCGAGATCATTATTCACCTGGAGAAGAGCACCGTTCTTCAAATTCGAAAGCTCTCATAATAAGAGACATCCCGAATGTCCTTCCAAACATCCTTTTTTTAATACTTTTAGCCGATAAAGAAATAATAAGGATGAAAATAATTTCCATGTCGCTCGATCGAGCTTTAGGCTTTGTTCCTTCATTCCTTTTCATCCTCTTTCCTGTCGTAAAAGTCTCTTAGGACCGTTAAAATCACAGTAAAACGAAAATCCCGAATTATTAAAACAAACAGAATCGATTTAAACGTAGATTTATTTAAGGCAACTTGTCTTGAACGGGAAAAGAAACTTGGAATCATTACCGCATCCAACCACTTAGCTTAAGATAATATTGACTTATTTCTTTTGAAAACATGCCCAGATGATGTAGGTGGAATTGTTATGTCGAAGATTTCCTCGGCTTCCGATTTTGTTTTTATATTCGTTTTAAATTTTTTTCCTTTTTTTTAATACACTTTATTTACCTAATCGAGATCAAATATTTTCTTTTTTTGTGTTTAAGATCAATTTTATTCATTCAACACGTTCCGTGAATAGTTTCGACAAGTCTAATGAACCAAAGTGAGAACAAACAACGGGATCACGTAAAAGAGTAATAAAATTTAATACTCGCGTAATAACGATTTTACGTCCCTTATTTCCTTAATGTCTTTAACGTTGATTCAGTTTAATAAATCGCTTTCATATGGGTTCTTTAAAGAAAGTAACGATTTTCATTCTGTATTGATGACCGACAAAAAAAAAATTAGCACCTGCAGTTTTCTTTTCTTTCTTTTTTTTTTTTTTCTAAAAAAAGAAAAAGTTGATTAATTTTTTGTTTCTTTTTTATATAGGCAAGGATCTGAAAGCTATTGAAAGGAAAAAAAAAGGAAGTGAGTAAAAAGCTTATTGGTATCAAATAAAACGATATAGAGAAACAAAACGCGAAATTTAAGGAAAGAAAGAAACTCAACTTGACAGATGTTCTTTCTTTCATTGTTTCTTTTTTTTTTTCTATTCCTCCTCCCACCTTCCCTCCCCCCTCCTCTTTATTTTGTTTCGTAAGAATTTAATTTTCCATATGTAAACATGGAAAATATTAAAAGAATACGCATTGTACGGTTTTCTAAAAAACGCTCAACGAGATTTCGTTCAAAAATATGCAAGATGGTTTTGTTATCATAAACGTTTATTTACTTTAAAAGTTTAAAACCGCATGAAATCGTTTTCAAATGGATTTATTACTTCAGGATTTTCCATCTTTTTCTACGTTTAATATTTGTCGAGGCTCATGCTATATAGCTTACCAAAGAGATGGTAAAAATATTACCTTCAAATCAATAATGTTACAACCTGAGTCGACATTTTAGCGATGTCAACCTTTTCACGATTTACAGTCTCAAGCTAATAATCCACAACCTGAACCGATAAAATGTATGAAATATTAATAATAAGAGAATATCCAAAGGAAGGTACCGGTACAAAGGAAGTTTGGAGAAAAATTATCAACTTTTACCCATGGACTATGAAGGACTCGAGCTCCGGTCTTCCTCTGTTTGGCGTGGGCTGTTCTAACCTCTAACTAACGACTCAGAAGTCTGATTTCCGTTAAACATCTTATAAGGTCCTATTTTCGAGAAATTTCCAACTCAGGTCCTTGATTTGGGAGGGTATAATTTGCAAACCGGAAAAACTTATCGTGGTTGCGTAATTTAAGAGCTTGGACCGGCTTAAGTGTCGAGGAGCTCTTCAGGATTGCCCCCGATAGAGACGAATATAAAAGTCTCATTGATGGTCGCCTACGCCTGGACACAGGTATAACACCTTAAGAAGAAGAAGAATTTGCAAACCCAAGCAGGTATCCACAGACCACCCATTTCCCATTCAAAAAGCTTGTAACCCAACACGGAATACGATCCTGCCAAAGAAGGACGATAATACTTGCCTTCGAGCTTTCGAGCTTGAGCTTTCGCAAAAAGCTTTAGAGCTCGAACTTTCGCAAAAAGCTTTGGAGCTTAGGCTTTCGCAAAAAGCTCTAGAGCTTGGGCTTTCACAAAAAGCTTTCGGGCTGGAGCTTTAGCAAAAAGCTTTCAGGCTTGAGCTTTCGCAAAAACGTTTTCAGGCTTGAACTTTCGCAAAAAGCTTTCGAGCTTCAGCTTTCACAAAAAAGCTTTCGAGCTTCAGCTTTCGCGAAAAAGCTTTCGAGCTTGAGCTTTCGTTAAAAATTTTTAAAACTTGGTCTTTTTCTACAAAAAGTCCAATTTTCCGAACGATAAAAACGTTTTTCGCGCAAGTAGGACCGGACTCATGTTCCTCACGCAAAAATACCCCCAGAATATGCCAAAAGCTCCCTGATTTCCCCTCAAAAGCTCCGGCTTTCGTATTTCAAAATTTCGAGTTTGCAGCCCACCCTCTTGGAGTGGAAATTTCAAAAAGCAGCTTTAACCTATAAAGCTCGAGCTTTGGAGGTGAAAGCGGGGTATGATTGCGTGAGGAACATGAGTCCGGTCCTACTCGTGCAAAAAACGTTTTTATCGTTCGGAAAATTGGATTTTTTGTGGAAAAAGCCCAAGTTTGAAAGGTTTTTAACGGAAGCTCAAGTTCGAAAGCTTTTTTTTGAAAGCTCTAGCGCAAGTATAATCGTCCTTCTTTGGCGGGATCATATTCCGTATTGGCCTGCAAGCTTTTTGAACGGGAAATGGGCGGCCTGAGGATGTCTGAGTGGGTCTGCAAATGATACTTTCCTAGCTTTGATTTAGCAGTTAAAACAGCCCGGACCAAACGGGAAAACGGGGGCTCGAGTCCTACCAGGGTACAAGTTGTTAATTTGTCTGGAAACCTCCTTTGTCGAATAATATTCGACAAAAAAAAAAAAATGATATGGAAAGAAAAAGTACTTTTAAAGAGGAAGAGAAAAAGAATTTTCCGTTCCTTTTGGGTTCTGCTTCTAAGGATTCGAGCCGACTTTTTTTTTCTTTTTTTTTAAATCCCATCGATGCTGAATATTGCGAAGGCTGGAGGGTTTTTGGAATGGGAAGAAGATATAACGTAACACTAATTTCGTTAAAAACGGAAAAAGAAAATTTTTTAAAGAGCGGAGAAAAAGGGAAAAATATGATAAAAATGGAAGCGAACGAAAGGGAAATGAATTATAAAAAATGAAACATCGTAGCAATGAAATACGTGCTATAACAAATGGAGACAGCAGCTTTTTTTTGTATGAAATAAAGCCTTTTTTTTTCAGGCATTGTCAAATTTTTGGATGAAAAAGTTTTGTTTAACGCTCGTTTTGTTATTTTTTTTCCCTAGTAGAAAATAATCGTTTTCAGTGAAAGCTTCCCGATAGTAAGTGTCGACGGGTCCCAATCAATCATTCTCTCTCTCTTTTTTTTTTTTTTTTTTTTTTTTTTTTTTTTACCGAAACTATAACAAATTGGATTCTCATTTCTTAAGCGCGACTGGATTGAATTAATCATTTATGAAATCGGATAGAATGCAAGAGAAAAGATAATGAATTATGTAAGGTTTATGGGCTTTCGATTTTATAATCGGCAACAGGTGATCGCCGAGGAGTCATGCCAAGACGTTTCCAGGTAGTTTTTTGGTAAATAAATTATGTAAACGGAATCGGTGGAAATTCCTGGAATTCTTTTCATTCTTTTACTTATTCTTTGATCTGTGAACTTTTTTTTTTTCATTCTTTCTTTCTTTCTTTTCTTTTTTTTTCTCGGAAAGAAAGTAACCCAATGTTTAATTGCAAATCAAAGAATGTAAACTGAAAAGCGAAGCTTTCTTATAAGAAGCTTTCTGCTTTTTTAATACAATCCAAAAATAACTTTTATACTTTTCATATTTCGTTTTGAATTGTCTTTTCAAAAATAATTTATAACTTTTAATTTGACTTTATCTTCTACTTCATCAAAAATTAGATCTTTTTGCCGGAGTTCGTTTTGCGAGTCAAAAACGTAAAATATAAAAGCACAGGAAGATTTTCCCGGCTAGTGTTCCCGAATTATGCGATGCATAATTAATGAACAAGAGCCGGGAACAGGAGCAGGTTACGCGATGCTTTTATTATAATGATAACTCATTATTTTGATGAAAAACGAGGGAAGGGTTTCCACTTAACGATAAGAATGAATGAGGAGAAAAATGATTTTGCAAATGAGGTGTTGGGAGCCGAGAAAACGTCCAGTTACGGTCACAGTTAAGGAAGAAAAAGAAAGTGAAATAAGGGATCTGAGTTACGAATTAATTTTTAGATCGTGGTTAATAGTGGATCAAAGATCACCACTAGAAAGAGTTCTATGGTTTTCCCAAACAAAAAGTTATACTGTATTAAAATAATTCGAGGTATTTCAATAGAGAAACCACATGTTTTTAGATGACTCCATCATTTAGTTTTTCTAGGGGAGATGTGACAAAATGCGTGATTTTGACTCAGTAAAAAAAAACTGTAAACCCCCGAAAAGAGAAAAAACAAAAATTTTAATTTGAATGCCCGCCAAAACGAACGAAAACGTGAAGGGACGTGACGTCATCAACCTAAAAGTGGTTGTGTTTATTTCTGAAGCTCTGAACGGCATCGATGCATAATGTTTACAAGCATGTTTACAAACAAGACGTGTATCGCTTCAAATTCGATGCCTCGCTTCGATACAGGCAGATGCCGTCACACCAATAAAAAATCGTTAAGGAGTGATCACGTGACAAAAACTTTTCGGACTTGGTTTCTTTTTTTTTTTTTTTAAATAATTTGATGAAAAATGTTCACGTTTAAATATTAGTTTTTAGTTAAAAGATTACTGCACATTAGTTTCCAGCGAAAATGTAGGGGACGTCTCTATTCTATACGTCAGAGTCGAGCCTGGAAAATCCATTATGGCCGCTACGCTTTGTTTTCCCGTAACAAATGTTCCGTCGTCGGCTTTCAAATTCGACGTTTCGGCACTTGGGCACAGAACTGCATGCGGCCAAAAAAACTTAACTTTCTACCTGGAGACTTCACAAACATATAGAGCGACATCTTACTTTATAGAATCTAACGACTGAGTATTCCTCTTCACTTTTTCGGAAACCAGGTGAAAGCCATTCAAAAAAAAAAAAAAAAAAAAAAAAGTATTAACTTTTTTTCGCATGGGATGGAATTGCAAGGCAGAAAATTAGATCGCTCTCAACCAAAGTGGAGTTCCTCCCTATAGGAAACCTTGTTAAAACGGGACATGACTCCAAAACGTAATTGGCAGAGTCCATATAGCGAGGCTCCCCAAGGCAAAACTCCCTTTAATAATAATCAACAATATTCGGATCAATTATTTCATTATCATTATCAAGATAACAAGAGGTCAAGTCAACCTGTTGGATGAATTTTTTTCTTCCCTCTTTTTTCCGTATATACGAAGAAGATGATAAAAGAAAAGCTGCAGATAAATCTAATGACTTTATTTCTATTCGGCATCTTTTTTTTTCTTTTTTTGTGTAATTAAGGGTGATTACAGTTTCAGCAAGAGAAATGAGATTTTTTTTCCTTCTTTTCCTCGTGAATGAACCTGTATTGTTCCAATAATTCGCTTTGATCTGTATTGATTGATCTAAGACTAATTGGTTTAAGAGGAAGCATTATGTACTTTGGGCTCTTTTTCATTCCTTTAAAGCGTCAAATCTCACTAATGAGATTTTTTTTTTTTTCTCGTCAACATGCAAACCGACTAGACTTTTTTCGGGAAATATTTTTTAAATTTCACTACTTGGACGAGAGAAAATGATTGGTGTTAGGACAAACCGTTGCTCCATCAACACCAGATACAGTAGGGTGATCAGAAAAATAAAAAGTGTTTCCGATTTTGTTCGTCACGAAAAAAATTGGTTCATTTTGGGGTAAAAAAGCAAGAAAAATTTTGAAACAATTTTTTTTCAACGATTTAGGGGTGGCGCAGAGCAGAAAAAGGGCCTAAACCACAATTTTTTTCTTAGCATTTAATGAAACGAAAATTTGACGCATTTTTCCGTAATTGAATTTTACAAAAGTGGACTTTATAGGTATTTTTGACGACGTAGAAGACGAATTTCACCATCCCGATTTTCTCAGACCAATGCCTGAGTCGCTATTACCGCTTTTTTAGCGCTTAAACCGGATTTTTTGGGCTTAATTTTAATTTATGTACAAATTTGGAGCCCCCGAAATTTTTTTTCCCTTTTAAAGTTGCTTATACTTATGAAAAAAAGCCTGAGGAAAACGAATTTCAGTATCCCGATTTTCCCCGATCAACGCCTGAGTAGGGGTATAACTAAAAATTTGGTTTTTTGGGCTAAAAATTGATTTTTTTGCCAAAAAATGGCGCTAATTCCTTACCTGTTCGTTTTAGAAATCATGTTCAATGACATTTTTTACTCAGGACACTCCAATTAATAAGGATCTTTTGTGTTTCGAATCAATTTCCGAAATTTTGTTACGGTCACAAAATTCTATTCATAATTTTTTTTAAAGTTCCAAATTTTTTCAATCCGTAAAAAAATTTTGGAAATTGATTCGAAACACAAAAGATCCTTATTAATTGGAGTGTCATGAGTAAAAAATGTCATTGAACATGATTTCTAAAACGAACAGGTAAGGAATTAGCGCCATTTTTTGGCAAAAAAATCAATTTTTAGCCCAAAAAACCAAATTTTTAGTTATACCCCTACTCAGGCGTTGATCGGGGAAAATCGGGATACTGAAATTCGTTTTCCTCAGGCTTTTTTTCATAAGTATAAGCAACTTTAAAAGGGAAAAAAAAATTTCGGGGGCTCCAAATTTGTACATAAATTAAAATTAAGCCCAAAAAATCAGGTTTAAGCGCTAAAAAAGCGGTAATAGCGACTCAGGCATTGGTCTGAGAAAATCGGGATGGTGAAATTCGTCTTCTACGTCGTCAAAAATACCTATAAAGTCCACTTTTGTAAAATTCAATTACGGAAAAATGCGCCAAATTTTCGTTTCATTAAATGCTAAGAAAAAAATTGTGGTTTAGGCCCTTTTTCTGCTCTGCGTTACCCCTAAATCGTTGAAAAAAAATTGTTTCAAAATTTTTCTTGCTTTTTTACCCCAAAATGAACCAATTTTTTTCGTGAAGAAGAAAATCGGAAACACTTTTTATTTTTCTGATCACCCTAAGATACAGTATTTCAACTTTTTTTTTTCGGTTTTCACTTTTATCACAAATGTCACATACGAGATGGTTGTTACCGCAGTTGTTACACAAGTCCAATATTTACATATGTTGAATTTATTTTTTCTCCCTGGGAGAATATCGAAAGGTGTTAACAAACTGAATTCGGCCGTAAACCGTGCATTTTGTGGGTAAAAATTTAACGGAAACTGCTAGCTAAATATTACAGGAATTTCTTGACAACCAAAAAAAGTGGCAACCTACCACTTGGTAAGCTTCTCCATGTGCAGGGATGGCATGATGATTCAGTGTGTCTACTAGGAAATGAAACTCGAAAATGAAATCATCTTTAGGTTTTTAAGGTCCCATTTTTTAGGAGATTTAGGTTTAAAAATCGTTCAAATTTGACAAGAAAAAGCACTTTAGCAGAGCAAAAACTACTCCGCCTGGTCCTTTTATCACTCAGGGGGTCTAGGAAGCAAAGGAGGTCGCTTTTCGAAATTTAATAACAAAACTCTTTCGGTTTTTGAGCTCAAATTAATCTCTTTTTCGTTTTTCAGGTTTCAGAAGATCCAACTGTCATAATTAATTAACTCCGAGCGACGCCGAAGGCCAAGCGAGGGAAATTTTGTAAAATATGCGATTGAGTATGAAAATTTAAGCCTTCTTATCGTTACCTTTTTTCAAATAAAACAGAAAATTTTTCATCGTTCATCAAAATTAAGGTCATTTTTAGGTTTTTTAGTTTTTAAGGTCACCGTTTGAAATTAAGATCATTTTTAGGTTTTTAAAACTTTTTAGATCAGTAGAAACCATGTGATTCTGATTCCGATTACGATTACGATTCTAAACTATTGGAAAAATTTCCGCGATTCCGATGCCGATTCCGATAAGTTTACATCGACTGATTCTGATTCCGATTCCGATTCCGATTCCGATTAAAATCTATTCGGCATGCCATCCGTGATTATTTTGTTTTAAAAAACATCTAATGTTTTTAAAAGTCTTTATTAAAAAATTTGACTTTGTTTTTAAAAAAACTCATTGTATCTGGGAGAAATCTGACCCCTGAAGCTGATGCTGATGCTGATTCCGATTCCGATTACGATTCCAGTAATGCTCGATGATTTTTCAAACCCGATTCCGATGTAAATTCCGATAGGCTTCTTATCATTCGAATCTTACTCCGATACCGATTCCGATAAATTTCTATCGATCGATTCTGATTCCGATTCCGATTCCAATTAAAATCTATTCGGCATACCATCCCTGCCCATATGACCGATGTCGCTCTTCAAATATACCGAAAAATTGCTCATTAAGTAAACTTCATGATTTTTCGAAGTTTTATACAAAATAAATATTAAATCCTTTATCGAAAGCTCCTTTCGATGACAAAAACCAAAAGCTCCTCCCCTCAATATTCTTCAATATTCTTGGAGAAAAGCCGATGTTCCTAATACAATTTTATCACAAGCTTTCGAAAAACGTGCAAAAACTTCTAACTAGGCAACTCCTGTTCACCAAAAGCTCCTGTGAAATCAGTCTGAGGATCATGGGGGGAAAGCATGGAACCCTCCGCCACGGCCTCAGCCTCCCAGACTTATGTAGGTTTTGGTGATCAAACTTCTGCGGCACCACGGCCACGGTCGATTTTCACTTTAAGCAACAGAAGTCATTTGAGAAACGGTTCGTAAACGTAGGTTACATAAGCATGCTTGCATACTAACTTTTTTTTTTTTTCAGATTTTAATGGAGTCAGAGGGTCATGGGGGGAAAGCATGGAACCCTCCGCCACGGCCTCAGCCCCCCAGACTTATGTAGGTTTTGGTGATCAAACTTCTGCGGCACCACGGCCACGGTCGATTTTCACTTTAAGCAACAGAAGTCATTTGAGAAACGGTTCGTAAACGTCGGTTACGTGCGAAAACATCACAGCAGAAACCTACGCAAATATCAAGTCATTACATTTCAGGAGAGAAAAAAAATACGAGTTTCTCCTCCAATTGGATTACATCAGACCAAAAGATTTTAATGCTTCAGGAAAAGCTAGATAAAATTCCCTGTGTTTACTAAATAGAGAAATTTTCTTTTGAAATAAGATATTAGAAAGACAAACGTAAGAAGAGAGCAAAAAGAAAGTGGGGAGGGAAAGGGAAAAGGAGACAAAAAGAAGGGTATCGATCGTGGCTTGAGTCAACATTCGAGGGATAAATTTGATGCATATATGTTGAGTTTGATGGAATTAACAGAAAAAAAAACTTAATAATAATCTCATAATATCATCCCTTTGAATGAAACGTCACGTTTTAGTAAGGAAACCTACGATCATCTAGATATGTTCTTAAATGTAGTAAAAGTCGTATAAAATTGAAGTTGTTACAAAAGTTTTAAAGTCGCATAACTTTACGACGTTGTAAGTACGTTAATACATGGCAGTAAGTTTCACTGAGGAAGATTCATTTCGATTTTAATCGCTTTTAGTAATATGGATTTACTTATTTTGAAAGCGTTCTCTTTCACATATTATAAAGTACAGAAAACGTGTTAAAAATAATCCGTGAAAAAAAAAAAAAAAAAAAAAAAAAAAAAATGGTAAAAAAAAAGTTTTTTTTTGAATCAAACACATTCGTTATTGGTTTAAGTTTGGCAAGGCGAAAAGGAAAAAAAAATTGTGCATTGTTGTAGCGGTCGATTAAATTCAAAATGGAGGTCATTTGAAATCTTTTTATTTCTCGGAATGACATACGATGTGGTGAACCTTTTTTCTATTTTATATATATTTGAAGAGAATTTTATATCAGGGGAAAAAAACCAACTTGGAAATTTGATTCCGTACTGTTTTAAACTTTCGGTTTCATTTTTTTTTTCTCTCGATTGAATTAGTTCGATTCGAAGAGAAAAACTGAAAATTTTTTTTAATGGAAAACGCGGAAGAGTTTCTTTCTGAGTCTGACAGCTTAAATTTTTTTTTTTTAGTTTTTGTGTTATGGTGCAGTGTAAATGATCAGTTACGGGGGTGAAATATTGGGGGGGAGGGGAGGCTGGGCGGTATTACGAATAAACTCAACCAGTTGAAAAAGCTACTAAGTGGTATTTCTGTTGGTCGCCCAACAACAAGGAAACAATTTCGGAGTTAAAGTAAACCATTGGCCATACTAGAAAACGAGGAAAAATCACTTGACTTACTTATGGGCAAGGCTAAATTCACCTGCTGTTCATTGATAAATATTGGTCAAGCTGCTCAAATGCCTAATTTTTCAAAATCGGATAGAATTTCAAATAAAATGTAGATTAATCAACGAAAGATCTAACCATTGGAAAATAATTTTGTCAAATTCTATATGACAATCACAAGTTCATACATGCATTGATAATCGGTCTTGCTTGCAACAGAACTGAACAAAATATTTTTTTCTTTCTTAATTGAATCGTTAATTTGAAAAAGGAGTCATGTCTTATGTCCCCATGTCTTCAAAAGACATGTCCTCTTTTTCAAATTAACGATCCAATTTTAATTTTGATTGTATCCTAATTTTTTACATCTATTTGTAGCCCCCTGAGGAAGACTCCCTATAGGAGTTGCAACATCGGGTGTATAATCAATATCAATTACTATAGTTGTAATCCCGAGATCATTATAATTCAAAATATTTTGTTTCTGGAACATAAAACCTATTCTCACGGTAAAAAAGAATTAATTCTCAGTTCAGTAAAGGTGCACTGGCCGACCAAGAATAAAATATTCGACCAAATGCTCTTTAGCGGAACAAAATAAAAAAGCACATTTACAATTTTTTAATGCAAACTCAATATTTTTATAAAACCATCTATGAAATTTAAATATTTACGAGAACAAATTTCGTTTACTGCTTTTTAATTACCCAGCATAGGAAAATGCTAAGATTTTGGCGGGAAAAACACCGGAGCAGGGCAGAACGATGGAAAGAAATTTTCGAGAAAAATTTCTTTCGAAATTTCGAGAGAAATTTCTTTCCATCGTTCTGCCCTGCTCCGGTGTTTTTCCCACCAAAATCTTAAAACCATCTATCTCATTTCGACCTCTTCTCACTGATCGTATACTATAACAGATAGGTAGGAAGTATTCGTTGGTTAGATAAGAAAATACAAGTTTAGATATTGATAAAAGCGCTCCTGAAATGGATGAAAGCATTCCTGAAATGGATGAAATCTTCCCTGAAATAGATGAAATCATTTCTTATGATAGCTGTGTCTTGTTCGCGGAAGGTCTAATGCGGGATTCTTTAGTAGATTACGGTATGTATGGAAGTTGTAGAATTGTAGAATTGTAAGGAGAAGATTAGATTAGAATTATAAATTAGAATTATTAGATTAGATAAGAAAACACATTTTTTTGGCAAAACCCTCGGAAAAAGGTATGACTTTACTGACCAGAGAATGTGAAGTATCTAACATTTCGAGCCATGCAGCATGTCTGCCACCAAATCATACCCCGAACGTGCTAGATTCCAGACCCTAGACCCTTACTTCAAAGGTGTTTCAAGTTCAGGCGGGAAAATAGCTTTTCTAACTTTTGCCGTGGCCAGTGAGATATTACAGCTAAAAGACGACATTCCCTACAATGAAAGTCTTCTTGGTGTGCTATCTGTGATGCGACAACAAAAGCCTGAAGCAAATAAAAGCCTGTGTGTTAGACTAAATAACGCAAAAAAAATCGATCATAATATATTTTTGATGTAGGGTAAGCTCATTATGCATGTACAAAGGATAACTGCAAAAGTATCCATTCTGAAAACTCACGTTTTTTAACATGAGTGTAGTATGTACATCAGAACTCCCGACCTTATCAGGAATCGACATGAAAAATGCGGACTGAATACTCAATTTAAAAAATAGTTCGAATCCATTTTAATATTTTATAAGCTGACCAGCTGGAAAAAAATAAAGTCTGAAGAGAACAAAACATTTATTTATTTATTTATTTATTTATTTATTTTTTTTTGCTGCGTTTAAATTAAACCGCAATACCGAGGAAGAATAATGTGAATTTTTCCTAATTGAATCGTCTGATAAAAATTTGGTTGAAAGTAATACAGTAACCGCAGTCTATTGTGGTGTCGGTTAATATGATCAAAATTTCAGTTTAGAGTTGTCAAAATTGGCCCAATTTCGACATATTTTTACAATTCTTTGGTTCGAATGCGGGAAAAATTTAGAGGCATCAACGACTTTGAGCGGTTGGGAAATCGGCCTTATATGCTTTAAACAAAGATGAGGGAAAATAAGAAACTTTCATCATTTCTTTTGTTACAATAGACGTTATAAAAAACCTTTTAAATCTTCCTGAAGCCTTGAAGTAGTGAAATTGAGCTATAATTAATGAAAAATTAAATTTCGGTTAATAGAATCGCGGCTTTTTATGATCGAAATGCTTTCGCCAAACGTGATCGTAATATGCGGCTGATACTGTAATAGACAACAGACATGATTGCTAATTATGGTGAATAATAAAAGTTCAAAGTTTTCTGGTCATCTAATGACAATTTTTACTGTAGGAATTTTCTTAGAAATTAAGAAAAAAAAGTTATAAAGTCGTAAAAACTTTTTGTCACGTGACCCTACTCCAAAACGTTTCTCATTGGTGTGACGTCATTGTTCACTTTTATGCGCGCGGTTATTTAAAAAACGAAACCACGAGTACCTGCTCGTCCTCAAAGGTTAACATGGATTTGCTCGTACGACAACTCTTCTTGCTCCGATGGGCATGCCGCGGCATGCAGCCGATAGCTCACCTAGGAGCATACCTAAATCGTGAACTGTGACGTCACGGTCGTTTCGGCGCCAATTCAAACAGCCAAAATTTTTATTCTTTTTTATTCGGTAATTAAACATCGCATGACAGCAAAAATCGCATTTACTATTTTTATATGCTAGCTTTATTTAAAAAATATGTTCAGTACAAAATGTGTCTGTTGTCTATTATAAAATAATATAACGGTAAACGAAAAATGGATAGGGAAGCTTTCTTATATAACGCTTTATAAATCAAGTATGATGGATTATCATTATTATTACAAATTAACTGATGTGAAGAACTGGAAACAGGAAAACTAAAAGTTTATAAAAAATAATGATCATGTTCAGGATGAAGATTTATTGTTTTTTCGTCGTATTAACACCGATTTTTTCCTCGGAAAAAAAAGTTTTACGGTTATCGTGCAAAAGTTTTCCCTTTCATCAACAAAACAACAAAAAATAATAATAATAATAATGGAGGGAACGAATAATTAGAATTTACCTCCACCGAAGCAGTTGTGTGTTTGGATCCGTCCCAACTTTACCAGATGAACATCGGTTTGGTTATAAAATATTACTAACAAAAAAAAAAAAAAAAAGCTCATTATGATTAACCTTGTTATTAAAACACCGACTCACGAAGTCCAGTTTTTACATTACACCAAAAGAAACATTCGAAATTCAAGGGAATTTAAAAGGTCGCGTTATCAAATATTTAACCCGACCTCCGTACGTTTAAAGCTTTTCTCACAAAGCTCCACTGAAAGGAAAAAGTTATTTCTCTATTATTATTGCGTTGCGTCGCCATGTTCAATGAACCTGTAGTTTGCTTTAAAATTAACCGGAAAATTCTAAAAGCGGACTTCCAAATCCGCGTTAATTTACATACAATTATCGACAATGATCGCTTTCAGCCACGATTGGATTCACAATTGCTTTACATACAAAGTGATCACCCAGATTCCGGAAAATATAAAATATAAATTGGAAGCGTTTGTCGATATCATACGCTAGACCCCCTAAAGAGTTACTCGTGGGAAAACCGTTTTCCTCCGAAAATCCGAAAATTTTCGCTTTAAACCGAAAGCGAGCCTTTTCCTTAATCTCTTTAGTGTTCGCCTTTACAGACTTTGAGGTTTGGCTCCTAATAACTCACGAGTAAGAGTTAACCAGGTTTTGTTTTAATATAACTTTTGCATGTTTAATCAAACATATTTCGCCCGTCTTGAGGTTTTCCGATCTTTTTATAAGATAGCAGCAGAGGTTTTCGCATTTCGATTTATTTAGAAGATAAAATTAATTAAAAGATAATCAAAATTAAGAATTTAATTCAGCAAATTCAATGTGGTGCCCCAAAATATTATTCGATGGGATTTCCTTCGCTAAGTGACTAGGCCATAAAATAGACAGTGCAGTAAACGCACAGTAAACGCATATGACATAAATATCTAACCAAAAAAATAATAATAATTCTAGTATTTTACATCGGAAATGTATTGAGCCACTATAAACCATAATTAAGCCTCAATGATGTACACAAATTTGCTTTTGCCCTTTTCCCTCTCAGGCGATTGACTTTTACCGGCCCTTGAACGGAGACGAGTTGTACTGGAGCCAAAGCTTTTCGCATCTTTGCAGCGTAAAAACGGTTCATTTTCCACACTCTGGGATAACTGCGATTTCAAAGCATCTAAATGCTTCACTAACTTTTGAATATGATCCTGTGATTCATCAATATCTTGACTTGGACCAAAATATTTCACAAAAGCGTTTTCACTAGAGTTCTTGTCAAACTGTTTACATTTCCAGATGACTGCAAGAAATCCATTAGGATTCTTGTTACAATCATCACAAGAGCACATCTGTTTAGAATGTGATCTTCCGAAACCAGATTTTTTATCTGTTTCCGCAGCATTATCCTCTTGTAATCGATTTACGACGACAGAACAAGGTTTACAATCCTTCACAAGATTCTCAAATTTTTCTATTTCTCCAGCCTTAGTCTTAATTGATAAATCGATATTTAATTTATTCTGAGGTATTTTCGATTCCTTTAGATTTGTCCATTTATGAACGCTCACATGACAAGGTTTGCATTTCTCTAAAAGAGGTTTCTGCTCCTTGCAGACTGTTTTCTTGCCTTTAGCTTTTGGATAATCCATTTTCGCTGTTTCTCTTTTCCTTAATCTCAATGCGTAGTTCCTTTGATCGCGATATTTGTCTTTTAAAAAATCTCGAGATTCCAACGTTTTGTGCAAATCTACAAAGCACGGTTTGCATTTTGGCGACGAGTTGCGATCGACTTTTCCAAGATTTCTATTCAAAACTCGTTTGGAACGGAGAAAGACCATTGTATCTAAAAGCAATAAAATCCAAAATCAGAAAGTGAAAAGTGATGATTTTTTTAATAAAAAGGAAACATAGAGGTATAATAACTTTATTTTTGGCTCATATCTACGAGCAGTAATTATTTAAAACGCAACAAACACTCAAGTCATTCCACCAAGTGTTTGACCAACAATATTTTCCATTAAACAATAATGGATACAATTTTTTAAGATTAACATTTCAGGCCATCGAATCGAATCAAAACGCCATAAGAGGGAATCGGTAAAGAAGGCCTATTTTGTAAAAATTTGAACAAAGGTCTAAAAAAAAATTAAAATTCTACTTTCCACACTCAGAAAAAAAAAATGGCTAGTGCGAAAACAAAAATGTCTTGTGACAAGACATTTCCTTAAAAAACCTTGCAAAAAAAAATAAATAAAATAAATAAATAAAATAATAAAAATATCTTGTCATGAAACAACCTGTCCGTTGCACTTGCAATGAAGCATTTTTGTTTTGCTATGAAACACCCAAGTTTTGTTGCAAGACAAAACTTGTTCCAGACATTTCCTTTTTCTGAATGCAGTTGTACTCTCTTTACTTTTGCACCCATTTAATTTCCTACTTCTCTTAAACAAAAGAGAAGTCTAAACACAGAGTAAAAAAAAAAGGTTATCAAAATTCTTTTGAATTCGTGGTCCTATTCGTTCGTTTATATCGAGTCTAAACCTGTACTACATGTCATAAATTAAAAGGTTGCAACTTAAAGCTGAGACTTTTAATTTTTTGAGCCAATTATTCGGACCGTCGTTATAACTGAACAGGGGCCTTGGTTTCCTTAGCCTTGGAATTGTTACCCTTAGTTCAACAATTCTGGAATAGACAGCGTATGAATCTTTCCAATAATTCTGTACTTTATAAACAGAAAATCGAATTAGAACAATGCAAAATGGCCGCTGTATTTTTTTTTCAAATAAGTAACGGTTGGTCATCCGTTTTAAAATTCGACGTTTTGGTACAGAATTATGTATGATAACATGAATTATCAAGTCCACTCTTCGAGTGCCTTTGGTGTATTCTTTTACTGAACATCTTCCTGGTTCCCTCTTTGATCCCTATACCGATAACCCCAACTGAGAGAATTACACCCCCCCTGCCTTAAAAGCAGTTTTATAGGTTTGTTGGAAAATAAAGAATTATGTATTATCAAAAATTACTACCACCAGCTTTAGAAAATAAATAAAGTTTTTGAAAAACCAAAATTTTAAATTCGACATAAACAAACAAGCAAAATGTGTTCATATGTTCTGTTTGTTTTTGTAAGAATGGACATAACAAAACCCGGGGCAATATAAGGGTCGCAGGCAGAGCCTGAAAAAAAAAGCGAAGCTTCGGTTCTGCTACGAAAAAAAAAAAAAATCCAGTTGAAAAAAACCGAAAATGAATTCATCGTTTCGCATTTATTGGTGCTTAATTTATTTTTCAGGGGAAAAAAAAAATTATGAAAAAGTATGAGGAGTTTTTATTTCAATCTTTTTAAACAAAAAAATGAATTCAGTCGGTTTGCTTTTTTTTTCCAAGCAAACTTTATCCAAATAAATTCCATCACTACAATCACTAATTAGAAAAATTTTTTTACCTGGTAACTCAGTTTCTTTCCGATCAGATTATGACTCTTTAAAAGAAAATAATAAACGAGTGCGGACAAACAAATAAACAAACTCACGGTGACAGTGTCACAGCGAGTACTAGACGCCGGATATTTATGCATTCAAGCACCTACTTGTATCATTCTCATTTTATTTGATTCAATTTAATCTAATTTTTTTTTTTTTTTTTTTTTTTTGAATAAAGTTAAAACAGGAAAACGAGTTTAAATGAAGGGGGAAATCGTATTTTTCTATATAAGGGATGGAAATAATTGTTTGGGAAAAGGCTGTTTTTGAGCGAGCAGAGGCAAACAATTATCCGATCTTTTTGTTTAGAAGCATACGTTTTATTACGAAGCAAAATTATTTTTTTTCGAAAATAAAAAGAACGTGGCATTAGTACTCTGAAAATATCCGAAATCAAAAAGATGAACGATAAAAATAAAACAGTATTTTTGCCGAATATGTCAAATTAACGGATAAATTAATAATAGTATATTACTATGCTTGTGAAGAAAGTGGCTTTTTTGCCAAATGAGTCCGCAAACGGACGAGTTTGGCAAAAAAGCCACGCATCTTCGCAAGCATTGTAAGATATTTTTTTTTATTTACGAAGAAACGTACACAAAAACAATACTGCAATCCGTTAAAAATAAACGTTGTGACTGCTGACTGCTTCTATGCTGTTTTTTTTCTATTTGTTGGTCTTAAAAGTAAATATTAGCTGAATATAAGAAAATAATAAAGATGGCCGACGTCTGTTCAAAAATACGAGTATCCGTTCAGAAATCTTTCAAAATCGATAAACCGGAAACCGGAAGGGTGAGAAGAAGTGTTTTTGCTTCACCGTTTAATTTTTTCCTGTCAGCTTTAAAGTGAACGAGAAAAATGCAACTTTCTCGTTCGAAAACAGATGGTTAAAATGGTACTTTCTTCGTATATATAAAGAAAATAGATTTTCCTACTGTAGAAAATAGTATGAATTGGACTTGAAAAATGGTAGTCTCGAAAAAAAAAAAAAAAAAAAAAAATTAAGAAAAGTCCAAAATTACGAAAAAAATTAGTGTGTCTCCCCAAGGAGGCAAAGTGAAAAGTAAAGATCACAAGGGAGGCAAACGGCGTGTTTCGCTTGTCAAAGCACGTTACGGAGATAAACGTTTCCGTCACTAAGTAATAAAAAAATTTTTAACTTTCAGAATAAGATGCAGCAGCATAATTTCATGAATTTTTTTGTCCATTTATGAACAGAATTTAACATTATTTTCGGTGAACAATTCTGTACTAAGTAGGCCAACTGAGCTATGTCGATCACAATCGTGCATGGAGATATATTCTTTTGAGCCGCTGCCTGAACCGGTTGTGAGCTGCAACGGTTTAAAAGAGCATATCTCCATGCACGATTGTGATGGACATAGCTCAGTTGACCTGCCTAGTACAGAATTGAATAAGGTACAGGTCCTCGTCCCAACTTCTTTTCTGTAGCAATGCGTCGCATGTAACAATTTTATGATTTTCTGATTTGCAAACGAAATGATGCAATTACACTTAATAAAACAATTGAATCGAAGAAAATGGATAAATCTGTAGCTTACAGCTAAAACGTCGAGGTTTGAAAAAACCAAAATGACCGCTATTTATTTATTTTCCATAAGAAACGATCACGTGACAACTTCCAAATTCGACGATTTGGCTCTGAGGTACAAAAATAAATAGAATGAAGAAAACTCGGATTATTTTTATTAAAATGAGGACAGCTTAGATTCAAAGGCGAAATAAAAACAATTCGAGTAAAGCGCATATAAGACCACATTGTTTACAGTAAATTCCATTTACTTCAATTGAGTTAAACGAATTTTTTTCGAGTAAAAACTAAAAAATAATCCCAGATAACTACAAAACATGGGAGTTTTAACACATTTTAACCCATTGAAACATTAGATTAATGAACAACATAATGGTATCCTGGCACCTCCGACGTAAAATGCAAAAAGCTCGAATTTATGCAATGCAACAGGGCAGGTCGGCATAAGCTCTCCATGAGCTTATTTCAAATCAATTCTGATGCAATAAATGCCTTCCTATCTCTGCTACCCTCCCATAAACTGAACCAAAACTTAACGTTGCATCAAAAGAGATAAAATTACATTCATCACCAAGCTTAAATTATTATTCGCTATGCTAACACTTCGAACTTCAAAAGTGATGTATTATCTTCCTGTTATGCGTTACAAATTCTCAGAATATTTTCATGTAATATTATTAGTTCACAGCCTCTTCATAAATAGCGATAGGAATAACAATTTGCACGCTTCGCGTGCATTCGAGGAAACTCAACACACTCAACTTGAAAATCAAAATCTTTTAGAGAATTTAAAGCGAAGTACCTAGAAAAGACAATTCTCCGCGTCCTACACGACCCTAATTCAATTTCGATTTTCTCGAATCGAAATTCCGTGAAAGAAAATGCAGGGAAAAAAAAACTTGGAAATGGTTTGAAGACCTTGCATTTCCTTCTGATCTTTTTCCAAATCGCTTTTCGCACATTGCACTGAAAACTGAAGAAAAAAAAAAAAAAGATGTAGGAAGCGAAAAAGAGAAAAGAAAAGGAAGGTAAAATTTAAGAACCCCATGAATCAGGTCATTCACGACGGAAACATATGGTCAGCGATCGTTCATTATATATTGTTCGTCTTTCATTTACATTATTTAAACATTTAAAAAGGATACATTTTGTTTACCTTATCGTTGCAGCTTTGGCTCTCTAAATCTAAACGGATTTTTTTTTTCTCTCGCAACTTCTAAATCTTTTTCCTTCCTTCTTTTTTATATTCACGGCAAAAAACATAAATATTTTGAGATTGTTTGAAAGGATATATATTTATGACGGAACGGCAAAAAAGAGTTTGTGGGTGTTCTCGATCAAGTTTCCCTTTAAGCTTATCGATTTCAATTATGCGTTTAACGAAATTGACAAATTCATCGCTGAGCTCCATCGACCGTGTTAGATTGACCTCCATTAATAAAAAAAAAAACACTCAACAGGTTAGAGACTGTTAAATTTTGAATGCGTTTTCCCCTGGAAAAACATTTCCAAAAGGTTGACCGTAGGGTTTTAAAAGGTGAAAAAAGAACAGGCCACCTTGTCTCTTCGGTGGAAATTTAAATTTAGAAAAGCAGGATTGCTAAAATTTGTCATGATCCAGCAGTCTTACAGAGGCTTTTAATATTGACCAATAAAATTCTACCGAACATGGTCAAATAGACCATATGCTCCTTAAAAAGCATTATTAAAAAGTTAACTTTTTAGTACCATAGAATAAGAAAACCGAAAAAAAACTTACTCTATGTTATTACTCATAATGGAAAGGCTCAGAAAATAAAATTGGCAACCCTGTTCCAATTCTCACGTGTCCTCTCCAAAGTTTAACCTCAATTTTCGACGTTTCTTTTGTTTTTTTGAATTGTGATTTAATACACAGTAAAAAATATTATGTAAATATGTTAAAAACGGTCTACATAAAGTCTATGTTAAGTTATTATGTTAAAAAATCAACATAACTTGTTTGTAAACAGCAAAAAAATGACAATCGTTAATGGGCGCAGAACATTAAACAAAACAATTGTGTTATTTTTCTTAACAAAATATTTATGTAGACCGATTTGGACATACAATTTGTGTCAATTTTAACATAAAATTTTTTACTGTGTACGTTAGAATTCATTTTTAAAACATTTTCCTATTTTCATTCTAATAAGTAATAAAAAATATGTTTTATACCAAGGACAACAAGGGGTCCTTATCTGAATTTGAGACAGCGTTGCCAACCGCTGCCTCCAGTTCAGAAAAGTGCCACTTGCTGCCCTTGGTATAAAAAATACTATTTCCTCACTCCGTGGGGAGAGGAACAATAATGGCCAAAATCATGCGTATGTAATACATGAATGACCCCTTAAAATATTTTGAACAGGGCATTTGAGTAATCTACTTACTTTTGGATAATTATGAATTTTAATTAACCCGTTCTACACTCAATTAGGTGACTTGAAGGATTTGCTAAAATGGAAGGATTTGCGCAGTTATAAACGGGAAATCGTGCATCAAAGCAGTGTATGACTTTTTAAAACATGCTTTTGCTTTCGTACGTTGCTAATTAATGTTTTTTTCTGTTAATAGGTCTGAAGATCTTCGAAATGAACAAAACGAATATCTATAAAAAAGTGCCCGAAATCAAAGTTTCTTTTGGAAGAGAATTTTCAAAAAAATGTCTGCCTCTTCAAAAATGAAGTTATATTATCAATTCAGTCAAGTTTTGAAATGAAAGCCAAGGATCAGGGCTTGAAATATCACGACTATTTAGATTGGTATTGTTTCCGATTATATTTATGAGCATTTAGTAATTATAACCTTCAACGGCACATATAACACTCCTTAGTAACTTGTTTAATTTTTCTTAAAGTTACACATACAGCAAGACTCATTGCTAGGGAAAAGATTAACAACTACCAATGTTGGTTACTCCTTCGCCAAAAGCAGCCAGTGTTGATATTTCACGATTTGACTCTAACTTCCACGTTCTTCTAGTAATCAAAGGCGCAAGGGCGGTTATTATTAACGCTATTACGCACACTGACAGTATGCACCAAGTGTCCGCAGTTTCACTGTTACAGTTGCCATAGCAACACATAAGCAAAACATTACACGAAACACCCAAACACAGAGGCTTTTAACAAGACCTGGAGCCCTATAGCCGCATTTTAAATACCTTGCCAAGCGCCTTCACGTAAACAACTTTGGGTACGTCATAACACGTAAACACACTGGAAAAACGGACACTAGTTATATAACAATCGTAAAACTATGTCCACATTTCATAAGCTAAAATTATGGCTGACTTTTTTCAACCTAAAACCCATTTCAACTTCTAATAACTCATTACCCTCAGCGATCAGAATCCGAACACCGCCTCAAAATTTTATTTTTAAACTTCAGCTAAAGCGAGCTAACATGGCAAACACACATACGACAGATTACATTAAAATCGGTAGAACCATGTCATTCATGTTATCGAATCTCTCACAGTATACAGTATAGCAGAGCCGAATTTAACACCAATGAGGCCCTAGGCAACCGTCTCGATGCGGCCCCCCAAAAACCTCCCTCCCTTAATACACTAAATATAATATATTTATCTTTTAGTAATTTTCGCAGAAAATTTTGTTTTAGTTTTGTACGATTCGACTTTTTTCCCTTCGGTTCGGTTTACATCGAATAATTAGTAAAGTATGGCCGCTTGTTCTGATGCGCTTTTTCAATGGCAGGTACAGAAGTTAGCCTGGGTAATAAGGTTAATGCCACCACATCATAATAGCCTTTTTTTTAATCATAATTTTAACGAACGGAAACAAAGCTAGAATTTGTTAGTGTTTTTTTCTTCTTTTTAAACGGCACGTCTGAGTAGTTCTGAATAACAATGCAGGCGATTTGGATTTATAGCAGGTAAAGTCTTTGTATGAAAAAAAAATCATTTTTGCAACAACGTTTTTAGAAACTGTTGTTAAGAAATGAAAAAACCGTCTTGCCATCTCATATCCGCGGGTCCTCAAGGACGTGCGACCCCCCTAAAAACGTGCGGCCCTGGTCAGTTGCCTATTTTGCATACTGAAAAGTTCGGCTCTAGCACCGTTTCACTCGACAGTGACTATCGGATCAAAAGAACTTTCTCACAATTTAAATGAAAAATAATTCCATTATTCTTTACAGCCAAAATTACAACAAAGACCACGTAACTCCACAGCTCTCCAAAACTCTTCTCTTCTGTAATAAGCTTATTCTGTAGAAAAAAGCTGTACGATTTTCGAAAATTAAGAGTCAATTTTTCACCACAAATAGAAATTGCATTTCTTTTAATTGAAAAAATTAAAAAAAGAACAGGAAAAATACAGTTAAATGTTAAATTTACACAAAAACACACTAAAAATGTTTCAACCGCCATTTTGGAAATCTGCTCACGTCATCAAGACGCATGCGCAGACCAATCGACGCCAAGTGTTTTCCGGGAGTGTCTCATTCCGATTCCTACGTCCGAAGGGGTCGGATCGGTTTTTTTCGCCGGTGTCCGGGAGTGCATTTTTTTTTTTTTTCTTTTAATTTTAATAAATAATTTTTTTAGCTCGGGCTTTATTTAATTTAAATAAAATAGTGTTCGGTTTTTATTTTATTTTTTTAAAAATAATTTAGTTATTAAATTTTAAATACGGTATATAATTTTTTTTTTTTTTTTTTTTTTTATTTACTATAATTTATTACAGTATTAACTTATTACTCGATTTTTACTATAATATATATTTTATACTATATCTTATACTATAACTATATATTTTAACTATAACTTATTACTCGATTTTTACCTCCTATCGACCGTTTGCTTAACTTATACAACACCTTAACCGAACATATTGATATTGATCTCTTTTGCATGTCCCTGGGTACTTTTAAAAAATCCGTCACTGAATTCCTGAGAGAATTAAATAGCTCCGTAATAACTTTGTAATTTTTTTTTTTTTTTTTTTTTTTTTTTTTTCTTTTTGTTTCTTTAAAAAAATGTATTTTTTTTTTTTTTTTTTTTTCTTCGTTATAGGAACAAAACTGTAAAAGGGCTCAATCGCCTGTTGTTTTTGTCTCTTTAAAATAAAATAAAAAATAAAATAAAATAATCGGTCCGGCTTGGAGGCAAACCAGGAGGTTTAGTCTCCCATCGTAGTAAGGCCTAGGTATCGACCCAGCGACTGGCCTTGTGTGGTATTAGTGTTAAGGGTTTAGTGTTAAGTTCCCCCGCAAAACTGTACGTTAGGAGTCAGCTCTTCTCTTGGAGCTGCAGAGTTTTATTAGGCTGTATATTCTATTCGATTCGAACATGCATGGCGCGGGAGATAAGCTCCATAGTGAGAGTCTCCAGGGTTTTCTTTCGGATGACTGGGTGTCCGAGGTTATTGGCGCACCGCAAGCCTTAACTGTACATATGTAGAGTTAAAGCCGATAGGTCTCCGGCGAGCTCTGATGGCATGGTTCCCTAGACCGCCGGGCCAATGCGGAAGGTCTTAACCTTTTACGCCTGGAAATCCGAAATTTTTTTGCATTTTTGCCTTCTTTTTTTTTATCATTTCAAAATATTAATTTAAAAACAAAAGTAGTAATAATAAATAATAACGTTACAGTTTAAAATAATTAATTTTTTTATTTCAATCATACCGCGGGAGATAAACTCCATTGTGAGGGTCTCCAAGCCCCCCCTTTTTTAATCGTCTTTTTTTTTTTTTTTTGTTTTTTTTGTTTCAGTTTTCACAGTAGCAGTCAGAGGAATCATCGCAACCAGAGGCATCGTCACAGCCGCAACGCAGTCCAAAAGCTTCAACAACGAGGTTTGAGTTTGGGCAATAGGTTTGGGCATAGCTATGGTATAGGTATGTATGGATATGGTATGGTTTGGTATGGGTATGGTTTGGCATGGATTTGGGTTATGAGGTTTTTACCTTTTCTTCTTTTTCTTATTTCCAATTTTTTCTATTACTTTTTTATTATTATTTTTCTTTTTATTTCTATTCCTCTCCTACATTTTTTTAATTTAAAAAAAAAATTAAAATTAAATAAAACAAAACGGGACTTTAAAAGGCAGCCTATTATAGTTTGCAGAAGCTGTCGATTACCATTTTTTTTAAAAAGCGGTTAAACGACATTTAAAAAAAAAAAAGAATCGAATTCATTTTTTGCGTAAAGGTTGTCGAATAGTATCTCGACAATCTTGTCTGTAATGTTTAGTATTGTAAATTGTATGAACGTCCAATTCCGTACATTGTACATTCGTACAATCTTAAATCATATTTAGTTTAAGCTTAGTTGTATTAATTTTATTAGCTTTAGTTACTGTATTAGTTTTAGTTATTGTATTAGTTATAGGTATTGTATTAGTTATAGGTATTGCATTAGTTATAAGTATTGTATTAGTTATAAGTTGTCAGCTAGAGGAGTAAAGTCCTCCTTACGTCATGCGGATCCAATGTCGTGCAGATCGATGTGAAAAGGACGTCATTTTTATGTCGATCCGTACGGGGTTGGTGACTTGTGGCGTTAGGAGGATGTGATCCTTGGAAGCTGGCTTGGGGGGACAACTCGGTCGGGCGTGGTCTCCGGGTTTTCCCCTCAACCCGTGTGGGGTTTTTGGCTAGTCCCCCATCGGGCGCCTCCCCAGGTGGCGGATAGGGGAACGCTCTCCGAAATCAGAGAGTATGAGGATTTATTCCTCAGGCGGACCAAAAGTAGCCACAACAGAACAGCATGTCAATCAGAAAGATCTAGCAGTTAATCTAGCAGCCTTTTTAATTTTGCAGGGAGAAGGCATGGGAAAAGGCTAAAAATTACGGTTTGGGGCTCGCGGACATTACAAAATGATGAAAAGCTTTATGTGGTGGAATGAGTTTAGGAAGTGTTTGGCATGAATTCTTACTTCAGGTTCGGTCATGCATGAATCCTTCTCCTTTATCTTTGTACTTTTATTTATTTATGTTTAACAAAATTTACGGCCCGGTACGGTCTTTTAAAGCTAAAAAAAAAAAAAAAAAACATTTTTGCAGCAAAGTTTTTAGAAACTGTAGTTAAGAAGTGAAAAAACAACCTTGCCCTCTCATATCCGCGGGTCCTCAACGACGCGCGGCCCCCTAAAAACGTGCGGCCCTAGTCAGTTGCCTATTTTGCCTATTGCAAAGTTCGGCTCTGCAGTATAGCATTTATATTTTACAAATCTAAGAGCTGTCTCCATTTGCATTTCAACACGCCGGCAAGGTAGTTTATATATTACACGTCTGTCAATAAAAGGAACACCCCCGTCATCACCCCTCATTTCAACATTGAGCGGCCACCTATCCTCCGACACTTCATTGAAGAAAAGTGTCAGTGACCCAAATAATATTCTTCGGTGAAAAAAAAAATGATAATAATAAAGATGGAAGACGATTTACATCACTGGCAAAAATTCAAATTGGCATCACGAACGACTTGTCATAAATAAAAACGGTTTATCATAATTTCGGACCATCTTGCCAAAATAAAAAGGAGACACGTATCGATGAGATATCCGTGATCTAGCTCACGAAAACACTTATTTCACTCTTTACGACCAAAACCCGGCTCGTCTCCCTCGCTTCATCCTAATTAATTTAAGATCTTACTCGTTTTAAAAGGAAAAACCCGATGTCAGACGCTGTCTTCTCACGCTTTCAAAGAATCAGTAGTTCCAAAATGTCGGAAGTAAATTAAATATTGTTAATTCAAAAAGGTCACGAATAAAGTGAAATATGACGTTCATACAATTTTAACTTAGGAACCTTTTCCGCGGTGTTTTTTTTTAATCCAATTAAAAAAAAACACCCGAAAGGTAAGAGTTGGTAAAAGGTTAGATCATGAATATTCATGACAAGTATAAGCGTGATTCATTACACTGATTTAAGCTATGTAAACGTACAGTACATGACAATCATATTGATTGCATTATAGAGACAGTACGGTTTATTAAGCTGGTCTTTGTAACACCGAACTGGAATAATTAGCATATTGTAATTATTTCATTCATTTCTATCGTTTTCTTAAAGCCAATTTATTCGGCAAAAGTAAAAAAAAAGATTATGTTGTCCCTTGCATCAGTCACCAGCGAAGATAGTTCTAATTAACTAAAGATAAGAAGTTCATTTTTAAATTTCAATTCTGGCCACCTCAGTTACCCATGCAATACTTACAGTCGGATCCTTACGTTTTTCGGCCACATCTCTTTTTAAAAGATATGAGTTTATCTTAGGGGAACATTTGAGGATCCAGGCAAGCCGGAAAAGAAAAGAGGATGTTCGCCATAACTACATATACACAACCGAACTGACACATTCAACGTTAAAATCCTCATGTATTCAGGCTAATAACGGATCTTATGTTCGAGCGTGTTCAAGCATAGTTTGAGCAATATCCGGAGTATTCGATTATGGTGTATAAAATATTATTTCAGGCTTTAGTCGCAGTCGCCTCCAATACGGTGGAGACCACTGTCGACAAGGCGTCGCCTTAGTATTACAAGGTATTATCTTTTTCATATTTCATATGTTTAACTTACTGTACGATGAACACGATAGAACCCTGTAATACTAAGTCGACGAAGGGTAAACATTTAAAGAATCCAAAGCCCTACCAAAAATATGACTAAAAATGATCAAATTTGACAAGAATCTTAGTCATTTTTAGTCGCGAGGGGTTTCGATTAGTCATTTTTGATCGATTTTGGTTTTTCTTCATTATTTTTGATCATTTTTGATCGAAAAAGGGTCATATTCGACTAGTTTTCTCTAAGTCATTTTTAGTCGAATTTTTGGTAGGGAGATTGAAATCAAAAAGTTTGATAAAAATTTATTGGAATGGATCGGATTTTGGGGTCAATTCGACAATATACACAGTGACCCAAAACTCTCAGATGTCAGAAAGTTCCATAGTATCTCATACAATGCATGAAACCCAACTCGGAAGCAGCAGAGATTGTCTATGCATATCGCATCAACAGAAGAAACTATGCCAAAGCCATTGCTGCACTTAAGGAAACCTTTGCTGACGATGAATTACTTATCGAAGTGTACTCAAGGGAATTATTAGGTTTAAAAGACAAAGCAAGGGACGGTAGTATGATTTTACATGATTTGTATAAAAAGATTTTAGGGCATTTAAACTGTCTTGATACTTTGGGATTTACTACAGATAAATGTACTTCTGCCACTTCTAGTACCAATATGGTCGAATCTGTAGTGCACCCAGATGTTCTTATGTCTTGCAATCGTTACAAATTAACTCATAATTTTACATTTTTTGTTACTCAATCAGGTACTCTCATGTACTCAATCAATACTCATGTTACTCAATCATGTGCTCAATCAATTTTTTGTTACTCAATCAGGTTCACTATATTAAATCTCTCACGATTTAATATAGTGTAGAATATACTACAATATATAATCGTAGATTTAATATAGTGTAGAATATACTATAATATATAATCGTAGATTTAATATAGTGAACCTGATTGAGTAACAAAAATCGTAGATTTAATAGTAATTTTTGTGAAAATAATCGACCACATTTTTCTTAACAATCTTACATTTTTCCATTTTGGAAGTTACGAAAGGTAATATCATAGAGTATTTTTTATACAGTTCTAAGGCTACCGCTAGGAGCGCTAACCCATTTGCTACACGCTACGATCTTTCTTCATAAAATCTGATTTTTTTTTTATTTTGAACTCGCCTCCGTAAGCTAAAACACTGAATTTGAACTTCAAACGAAAAAAATTAGAAAAGGCATTTGGTTGCCCAGTTGGCGCCAAGATACTAATTGGCGCTTAGAGGGCTATGAAATTCTAAATATTTTTGTTTACAAAGAAGACATTATAAGTTACGTTTCCCATTGGTACCTTTTTTAAAATATGCACACATGTCATCAATCTTAAAACTATTACAAAAAGAAATAAAAAAGAAAAAAGAAAGCACATTGTTTTTCTATTCCTCAAACAGTTCAAAAATGCTTCATCATCAATAAATAATATCAAATCAATACATATTTTCTTTTCAACATAGAGAATTCAGACCATAAAAATCCCAAAGAGGAAAGGGGATTTTCCCTTTAAAAATTTTATATAAAATACGAAACACAACCACAACTAAAATATGATGAAAACCAGCTATGAAAATGTTTTTCCCAGAAAAATCAATCAAATTTCAGATTCTTTTTTTTTTTTTTTTTTTTTTTATTACGAGAAAGAAATCATCAAAGGATTTGAAACGAAAATAACATCGCCGACATCTTCAAAAATTTCAATAAACGCAGCTAATAAAGCTTCCAAAGATCAACATCCAGGAGAAAATGGGAATAAGAAAAAAAAAAAAATCTTTTTTCTCTTGTCAAGAAAGAAACCACATTGAAAAGGGGGAGTCAGGGGAGAAGGAAGGAAGGAAAGGAAAACGAAGAGAAATCATCAAAACTTGGGAGCAAAACAATAAGAAAGAGAAACCATTAACTAAAAGGGAACAGGCAAGAAAAACTTTTCAACAACTCACTACCCAAAGATTTTTCTCTCTTCCTCGGCTTACAACTCGACCTGTTTATATAATAAAATAATAAAGTAAAAAATAAAAAATAATAATAATAATAATAATAATCCGTGTTTATCCAAATCGCAGCACAACTGTCACAAGCCGGGAATGCGGACTCTTTATCCTTCGTGACAGAAGTCAAAACAAAAAATTATTTAAGTAACTAAAACCACACAAAATTCATTTTAATATAAAATCTTGCACCTAATAATAAATCCATTAGGCTTCATAACAAAAAAATAAAACCGACGATATTTCGCCGCCTGTTTTCAAATAATATAAAATAAAATAAAATGGAATAAAACAGCTAACCATCCGAATAAAAAATATTTGAATTTTTTTTTAGATCAGTGAGCGTGATCAAAACCGAGCCATACAAACAGGCATCTAGGCTTGATGTAAATTTTAATACCGGAAAAACGTATAGACTTATTTTACAGCATTCATTTCCTTTTATGAGTCTGAGAATATTTCGAAAAAGAAAAAAAAAAACTAAACTAAAATGGGGAAAAATAAAGAATCAAACAGTCGAAGTCGATTTTATAAGAGAATAACGAAAGTAATAAAAAAAGATTTTTACAATCCCAGATACAACAGAGAACGGAGAAAGAAAAACAACCATTCGATCCGTTTATTTATCTTTCATAGTGGAACGTAACATGGCCCTATTGTTAAGGACTACTTCGCTTTTCTAGTCAGTTTCACAAAGTGAAAAAAAAAAAAAACTCTTCAAAGAAATGCATGCAGCCATAACGTTTCGATACTTCAAATAACAATACCTAACCGTCCATGGGATGTCCTGAATGGTTCATAATGCATCCATCTATGGTGGACAATCCGTGAATATCTTTAACGGACATTCGCATTCTGAGAAACATCCTTCGGATTTCCAATACATGTCATCCTCAGGGACTTCGTACTCCGTTGAACTTGTAGGACCTCTCCCGCTTTCTACAGAGCAAAAACGTTACACGGTACAATTTTTTAGACATCTATAAGGAATATTGCCGCGTAGTGAGTCTCGGTCTTCTATGAGGTTTTTAGAGGGGTTTCTATAAAGATGACGATGGCCATCTACGAACTTTTTTAGGCGTTTTAAATTTTTTAGTCCTTTACTCGACTACTCGATTACGAGCGTGGTGATCTCTCACATACACCTGTGCGTGCGCTCACAGGCATATTGACATAATGGCGTCCATCTATGGCGTCCACATGCGGACAAGCTCGGACAGGTTTGGACAAATGGCGCGCCACTCGTCCGAATTGCTATTTTTTAGAGATTTACGAGTCAATTACCGCTCAGTGGTTTGCCATTGCCTGCCGACGAATGGTGACCGTTGATTTTCTGACTAGCGCTCATGGCCCTATAGACAGGTCCGGAAACTCCTATCCCTTATACATGGGAGATCTTGTACCGCTTAACTACGCAAAAATTAGTTCTTCCATCGTACGCGCTACTTGTAAGCGAGACGCTTTTTGATTGGGCGTTGAGATTTGATGTCGACAATGGCTTAGATTTCTCATCAAACGAGCTTTCATTTTTTTTTATTACACAACCCATTAAGTGCAATACTTCCGCATTACGTGCACCACTTAACAAAATTATTCCATTTCCAATATTTGCATCACTACCAATGCATTGATTGCATAACAGTAAATACTTTTTCGGGAATAAATATTTTCTTTATTTTATTAAAAACTACTAAAAAGAAGAAAACCGTCTTCTTTAATCCCAACTTTGATAGGAACGAAATTCCCGAGAAAATGTATAAGATTCCCATTCCATGACAAAATAAAATAATGATTACAATTGTAATCGTCCGGTAGCCCGACTGCCCGCTTGATTGGTTTCATACTACGAATAATATCAAAAGGCAACAGTCAGTTCATCTCGGTAGAATAAATTACACTAACATTTACAAGCCCTTTTCTAAAGGATTAAGGTGGAATTCCCGAGTCGGGAAAGCGAAGGATCTCATCGACGAAGGAAAATAGGAGAACAAGAAGCTTCAGAAATGTTTGTTGAAGAGATTTGTTGACAGTGTAATGTGGATCCCCCGTTGTGTCACACCTATTTTGACGAGGTTGCTATGCTACTGACTGTATTGTTGCGGTATTGTGAAACGATATAACAAGGGTCAAGTTTTTGAGTTTATATAAATTTACTCCGTTATCCCATAATCGCCCTTTGTAATCCTGATAGATGAATCAACTAACTTGGGATCAGCACTTTTCCCTCCGAAAATATATATATTATCACAAACAGATAATAAATGTTGTCCGAATAACCTTTTAAAAAAGAAAAGCCAATAAGATGGAAAGGGGTGTGGCGGTTTGGAGTAATCCGGAAAACCCAAATAAAGATAAAAATAGAGGAGTTGGTGGAATTATTTCGGCAGTAAAATATACTTACTCGTAGGGTTCGAACATAGGGTATTAAACAACATTGCAAATGAGATCACGCATCAAGATCGAGAAGTTGAGGAAAGAAAATTGAAAGAATGAAAATCGAACATATCAAAACACGTATTTCCGTAGTGTGCGAAAGACATTGAAAGGAGTTGTTGAAATAAATAAGGAAAAGGAAAAAAGTTGGGTTCCTATCGGGATTGCTCACCAAAGATGATAAAAAAGTTGATGTGTTAAAAATTTTTTTATTAAAATATTTTAAAATTAAAAATTTTTTTATAATTTTCGAAAATCGCGTTTTCGCAATAAAAAGAGTCTTGTGAAATTGAAATTGATCGTAATGTTTATACTTAGCATATAGCAAGTTACATTATATGAGATTTTCGCATTTTTCACCAAATACCTTAAGTAACCCAGTTCAGTAGGAGATGCATCAGAGCCCGAGGTAGCTCAGTGGTAGAGCAGCCGTCATGAAAACGGAAGGTCGGTGGTTCAAGTCCACTCTTCGAGTGCCTCTGGTGTATTCTTTTACTGAACATCGTCCCGGTTCCCTCTTTATGATCCATATACCGATAACCCCAACTGAGAGAATTACACCCCCCTGCCTTAAAAGCAGTTTTTGGTTTGTTGGAAAAATTAAAAATTTTTTGTAAAAGCTTCCGGTTTTATGAGCTTTCAGATAAAAACTCCAGAGTAATAAAAATGTTTTTTTAGGGGGTGGGAAAATAAAAGCATCGAATCTAGTCTGGGAAATGTTTTCCATGTAATAGATTTATATTAATTACTTCATACTAGGAAGTCAAATATGAACTACTGTAAAACAAACTTAAATTGAGGTGCTTCGGATGAAATGTTTAGACGCAAATACAATCAAGATCATTAGCAAAATTAATTTTTAGAATCCTTCATCGAAAATGGCTTTAGAGAACCTGTAATTACGGTGATGCAATAGCATCAATACGGTGATGTAGCGTCAGCCATGCTCTGCCTTCTGCTTTATAGCATTGATTTTTACCATCTTTAGCTTTCAGCCAGCACCTTCTTCTTAGTCCTTTACTCGATTACAAGCATGGTGATTGAGGCGTTAAACTGTAGGTCACGCACAGGTATATGTGAGAACATATACCTGTGCGTGCGCTCACAGGCATATGGGACCTACAGTTTAACGCCGGTTCTGAACGGCTATTTTTGAGAGATTTACTAGGAAATTACAGCAATAAAAATGTGTGGACCGTTTTTGAATTATAAATTGTGGTAAAATTACACAAAATTTTTTACAGTGTAGCTTAAAGTAGGAGCCTGAAATAGCCAACTTCAAGGTCTTTCTATAGAGTTCTAGCCAACGGCTACTTCAAGGCACTTTCTAGTTAAAAGTTGGCTACACTGTCCCCTCTTATATGGACACGAGGGATGGACGTTAACTAGTGCGTTGGAAAAGAAGTTGGAGGCTTCTGAGATGTGTGATCCAGTCGAATTATCAAATTTTCGCGTCTATCTCAAGTTTGATCCCAACAGAAATTTTTGTCCGTGAAAATGTTCTACAAGGCAAGGAGAATGACCTCCTAAAATTGCAACTCGCTGCCATTTGCGGAAATTGAGTTCTGGCCGAATAAGGTAAAAAAATAGCCCTTTTCAACTTCAATCATTTTTCCACGCCACAAAAATTAACGGATTCGGGAAAAATCTGCTTTATCTTGTAGGCAGGGCCCAAACTAATTGAATGAAACCCAAACCGTTCGAAAAAAGTTGTCCCATCTTTGTGCGATATCGGAATTTTGTCTAAAACCCAAGGGTGGTCGGTAGGGTGTCTCTTAGAAATGCAAATATGGAATTTAAGGGCGTTCGCCCCCTAAAAAATTTCTAAATAAATAAATAAAAACATGTCCCGAAGCCGGGCTTCGTAACTTGTTTCTAACCCGTGCCTCTGAGGCCTTGCTTTTTCCCATATAAAATGCATGGGGATTTTCACGACTATCCGATGTTATTTTCGAAGTAAAGAAAAAATGAAGGGAAAATTCTGCCGGTGTGGTGGAACAAAGTCTATGAGTAGGGCTTTCCATAGGACCTATCCCGGACTTCCTCCTCTGACTAATAACGGAGGTAATGGGGGCTAAAAGATGGTTAAAAATAAGAAAAATTGAACTTTGAACTCAGAGGAGGAAGTCCGGGATAGGTCCTATGGAAAGCCCTACTCATAGACATTGTTCCACCACACCGGCAGAATTTTCCCTTCATTTTTTCTTTACTTCAAAAATAACATCGGATAGTCGTGAAAATCCCCATGCATTTTATATGGGAAAAAGCAAGGCCTCAGAGGCACGGGTTAGAAACAAGTTACGAAGCCCGGCTTCGGGACATGTTTTTATTTATTTATTTAGAAATTTTTTAGGGGGCGAACGCCCTTAAATTCCATATTTGCATTTCTAAGAGACACCCTAGTGGTCGGTCCGTCAATTTTAATGCAGCTAACGAGGAAAACTAAACCTCGTTTAAAAGCTCCTCATTAGAGGTCTCTAACCCGCAAATGGCAACTTCCCACTATCAATGCGAAATAAATGGGGAAGAAAATCTTATATTTGATGTGTGCCTAACCTCACAAAATCTCTTATAAATATGAAAATAATGAAAATAACATAAATTTTCCTCCTAATTAATGATTTTTGATTCTTTCTTCAACGTTTAATGATAATTTGGATGAGTTGCCTTGTTCCGTCTAAAGCCGGGGGAGATGTGAATCTTGATTTTCGGATGACAAAAATGGCTGACAACGCCGCATGGTACGACAAGTACTAAACTTCGGCGGGCGTTCGAATTTTTGAACTTTTTTAAAAGATGGAATCTGTTTATTTTCCGAAATGTCAATATTTTGGGACGATTCCAAAAATAAATTTCAATTTTTAGACATTAATAAGCAAAAAGAGTGAAAGTAAGAAGGCGAATTTCACTTATTAAAGTCTAAAAACCTTTTTTTATTTTTGGAATCGTCCCAAAATATTGACATTTCGGAAAATAAACAGATTCCATCTTTTAAAAAAATTCAAAAATTCGAACGCCCGCCGAAGTTTAGTACTTGTCGTACCATGCGGCGTTGTCAGCCATTTTTGTCATCCGAAAATCAAGATTCACATCTCCCCCGGCTTTAGACGGAACAAGGCAACTCATCCAAATTATCATTAAACGTTGAAGAAAGAATCAAAAATCATTAATTAGGAGGAAAATTAATGTTATTTTTATTATTTTCATATTTATAAGAGATTTTGTGAGGTTAGGCACACATCAAATATAAGATTTTCCTCCCCATTTATTTCGCATTGATAGTGGGAAGTTGCCATTTGCGGGTTAGAGACCTCTAATGAGGAGCTTTTAAACGAGGTTTAGTTTTCCTCGTTAGCTGCATTAAAATTGACGGACCGACCACCCTTGGGTTTTAGGCAAAATTCCGATATCGCATAAAGATGGGACAACTTTTTTCGAACGGTTTGGGTTTCTTTCAATTAGTTTGGACCCTGTCTACAAGATATAGCAGATTTTTCCCGAATCCGATTATTTTTGTGGCGTGGAAAAATGATTGAAGTTAAAAAGGGCTATTTTTTTACCTTATTCGACCAGAACTCAATTTCCGCAAATGGCAGCGAGTTGCAATTTTAGGAGGTCATTCTCCTTGCCTTGTAGAACATTTTCACGGACAAAAATTTCTGTTGGGATCAAACTTGAGATAGACGCGAAAATTTGATAATTCGACTGGATCAGTGGGTATGCCGTTGAATGCTTAAAATTTCGTGGACTGACGGTGAAAAATACTGACGTCTTGGCTCGTATGGTAAAGTAGTTGGAAGTGCTCTGCGAGATCAAGCGTCAGAAGCTCGATTATTTGGGTCACGTAATTAGAAATGAAAAGTACCGACTCTTTCAGCTTGTGATGGAGGTAAAAATCGGGGAGTAAGCGCAAACAAAGCCGAAGGAAAACCTCATGGCTTAAGAATCTCAGTGACTGGTTTGGTATTGATCCCTTGAGTCTTTTTAGAGCGGCGGTCTCAAAAGTAAAAATCTGCCAGATGATAGCCAATCTACGTCGCGGGGCCGGCACTTAAAAGGAGAAAGAACACCGTCCCCTAAAACGAGCTGTCGAATGGTTGCAGGGCGAAGCAACTACAGCACTTGCTGGGATTGCTGGAATGAAGCACTCTCTTGTTGTAGGGACAACAAACAGGGACAAAGGACATTGTCCCATCACTCAGCTTACGTGGAAAAACTTCACTAAACATTACAGGCTGTTGCTACAAGAGTTGTCAAGAACCTCAGTTTTAAAAAAATCGGTTTTGCTGCTACATGTTTGCAGTGCATTAAAAAGGGATAAAAAAACTCATTCCGTTATTATCCTTCGAAAATATTAAACCCACGGTGCGATATAGCTTACTTGCATTTTATAACCCATATTAAATAATTAAATAAATAAACAATCAAAATCATAAATAAATATCCCCTTCGCTTCGTTGAAAATGTAAATACTACGAAAAAGCTCCAAACGATTAATTACATTTGCAAATAGGGGGGGAAATAAAAAAAAAAAAAAAGAAAACCTCTCGACATTTGTTATTTTTATATTTCATTTAAATAAATTAAATTTTCATAAAAATTGAGTGTTTTTCTTTTTTTATGGGGTCGTTCGTCACTAGATGTAACAGGAAGCTTATATATTGGAGGAGGTTAAAGAAGATCCCACTGGAATATAGCGAAATCGATAACTAACGGGTTGAAAAGCAAAGGATGTAGCTGCTCCTGCTGTCGCTGTTTTCTTGTTGGCGCGCCATTCGTCTAGGGTCAAACGGAAAGTTCGTAAAAAGCTATTTATATTCGTTTGCTGACGGAAAATGATCTTTCACTTGTCAACTAGTTACACATTCAAGTCAAGGATATTCTCCTCACTTTTCTCTCCCCTTCCATGAAAACTTTTCTCTCGCAAAATTTCCAAACGGAGGGGCTTACGCTTTCCCAACGTCTCCAACAGACGCAGTTGAAACATGATCGATGTCAAATTTACATGGTAATTACCTTTCATTCCGTGTAAATGTGCAAGAAGTGGATGAATATCACTGGATCGTTATGCAAATTGATAAGTAATGGATTCTTATCTCTCCCTCGACCGAGGATTGTTCTATTTTCGGGAATAATATTAATAACGGACGCGGACTCCTCTCCTCCCGGAATAAGATGGACGAAAATATCGTATCCAAAACCAGGAGGAAAGGTAATATGATTTTCTTCCTAAATTTGGGAGAAACCTCAAGACTAAGAGGAATGGAAACGATATTCTTGAGTAAAGTGGTTTTCGATCCAATTATGCAAGTCATTTAATTTCTCAGATCTTTTGAAATCAATAACGTCAAAGCTTTTTCCCTCACGCTTTCCCATCAAATGCTGT
Organism: Liposcelis bostrychophila; assembly: GCA_037577465.1. Taxonomy (NCBI): domain Eukaryota; kingdom Metazoa; phylum Arthropoda; class Insecta; order Psocodea; family Liposcelididae; genus Liposcelis; species Liposcelis bostrychophila. The sequence continues at coordinate 14,778,258 of CM075210.1, forward strand.
TTACGATCGAATCGATTACTTTTAACGCTTGATACACGGCCCTTTCGATTATAGGTGACGTACTAAAAAAAAAAGTTTAAATTACTTTTTCCTTATTAGTATGCGTCAGATTGAAACAATTTCGTCATTTTTCTAACAAGTTCGTGCTTCGCTAATAAATAAGATATTTCATGTTTCTTTTCATGGTTTATACCCTTGAAATTTTTAGTAAATTCAGCATAATCACACACAATGTTACTGCTGAAGCTTTTTCGGAATTCTATCTCGATATCATTTTTACATTTCTTTTCCAATCATTATTATTATTTTTTTTTTTTTTAATCCCTATTTCCCATAATATCTTTTTTTATTATTCATTGAATTTCTTCGTCACTTTCCCTTCAACATTTAATCTTTCAGAATAAGGAGTCTTATGATTATCTTTTTTTTTTTTTTCCTTTTTGCCTTTTTCTCTCATCTTCATTTCTTTTTCTCCTTCTGTTTTATTTTTGCGCGGATTTAATCTCGGTTATTTATTTAAAGGCTGAAAGCTTTTAATAAGCGACGACTTTTATCGTTTATCCCGAAAAGGCGGAAGAAAATAAATACAAATATAAAAAAAATGAGAAGCACCCACGACGTCCAAAGCGAGATCCCAAAGAAGAAAATAAAAATAAAACAAGATTTTTGCAAACGAAAAAGGAAATGAAAGCACTTTTAGTGAAATTGAAATGCATAAGTCAGTTGTATCTTTATGAGCTGGAGAAATGCCAGCTGGTATCTCCAAATATTTTTTTCCAAAAAAATCCTTGTTTAAATTTTGATTTTTTTTTTCTTCTGTTTTGCTGCGAAGAAAACAGTTCGTGGATGGGATATATACCCCGATGAATCAAAGCACGGGGAAAAGAAAAAAAAATGGGGAATTTTCTTTTTCATTGAAATTACATCCCCTTTATTCTTTTATCGGGAAAAAAAATTGTTCGTTTCTTTTCTTTTCTTTTCTTCTTTCCTCCTCTATTTTCTGTCTGTTCTTGATCTCTTTCCTTGTTCATTTCATTTCGTTCTAATAATTTGAGAAATGCTGAAAAAAAGTCTGTTCGGATTTTTTCACCCTTCTAATTTCAAACAAGAGTTACGAAATTTTTGGATTATATTTTTTTGGTGAATATTAAAATACAGGTTTTGGGCAGTGCTTTTGTTTTTAGTCAGTATGAATATTTTTTGGCCAGTATGAATATTTATTGGTCAGTATACCAGTGGTCAGTGCTAAAATCGCCAGTAAAAAAAAAAATTACTTGGTCAGTTTCTCAAATAAATTGTCAGTATTTTTTAACTAAAGGACAATAAAAGTTCCATTTTTAATTTTTATTTACTTTTTAATTTTTTAAATGAGTTTAAGGAAGTAAGCAAAAAGAAGTTCAAGGAGGAGCGCACGAAGATTAGTGTTTGACATCCATCAATTGTAAGGATTTCGATCGCTTTTACTGTCGTGCTGGCAAACCGTACATACCATATTTTACTTCGCTTTATCCTATGCTATTCATTGCAATGAATCTATTTTGATGTAGGACTACATCTTGGGGCTCGGTCCTGGACCCTGGATTTCTGGGGAAATCTGTCTGTCCGGGTGTAGATCTGTTAGCGCCAAAAATTAATATTTAATTATTTTAAAGTTAAAATTTTAACTTTGAAAATTTCAAATATTTTGGCTATTTTTTTTTTAATTTTGGCATTTTTTAATAGTAAAATTAGACATGAACGAAAGCAAGGACTTAGAAAATTTCTTGTAAATTTTATTTAAGCTTACCTTTTTTTTTAATTTTCGCGGTTTTTTTTTTAAGTAAAATTTACAAGAAATTTCCTAAAATTTTTACAAGGAATTTTCTAAAAAATTGACAAGATTTAAAGTTCATTTTATTTTAAAATGAGACGACATGAACGAAAGCAGGAACTTAAAAAGTTTCTTGTAGAAACTTCTTTCAAACTTTCAAGAAACTTAACTTTTACAAGAGACTTAAAGCCGCTAAACAAAAGCTTAAATAGTTCTTGAAATTTCATTTAATATTTTTTTAAATTTGCGCCATTTTTTAACGAAGAAATTCATTATTTCGGACTAGTCGGATAAATGTAGAAGATTTTCTTACGCCCTTATGGGAAAGTCCTCATCAAATTTTATTAATTTTTATAAAGAATTCTTAAAATGTTTATAATCTTCTTTATCGTGTTTTTATAACTAATCTTCTTAATAACAATTTTTAACAAATAACAATGAAAATTAGTAGAGATGCCCGAAATAGGGAACTAAGCGATTTTGTTGAAATGAGGGCTTTTGAGAAAAAAAATAATTTTTCATTAATAATTACTTAAAAAATTGAATAATTTAAAAATTTTCATTACTTTTTCTTTTTAAAATTATGCTAAATGTCCAAAAAAGGAACTTAAAGAGATTTTTCGTTTCCTACAAAAACTTTCAATTATCAGGAAAAATTAATCTAAATGTGCACATTAAGGGTTTTTATAAAAAAAATTTCATATTAAAATTTTTAATTAAAAAATTTGCATTACTTTTTCTTTTTCTTTTTCAATTTTCATTTAACCACGCGTGTGCCCTATAACGAAGTTCTTCGCAACCCTTACGGTTATAGTTACACTGTAACTATCTACTAATTTTTTTTTTATCTTTCGGCTTTTTTTAATAGTAAAATTAGACAACATGAACGAAAGCAAGGACTTAGAAAATTTCTTGTAAATTTAAAGTTGCTGAAGCAAAAAATTCAAAATTTCTTGAAATTTTATTAAACTTCTTTTTAAATTTTCGCCGTTTTTTTTAAATATTTTTTTTTTTAAATATTAAAATTAGACTACATGAACAAAAACAAGAACTTAGAAATTTTAAATAAAATGTTCATTACATTTTTTTAAATTTTGTCCTTCTTCCTTTAACCAAGAACATGAGCCAAAGCAAAATTATAATATTAAAATTTTAACTTTGAAGACTTTAATTAAAATTTTGACAAATTTTTTTTCAACTTTGGACCTTTTTTACCAAAAATTTTAAGTTTTTTTCATGCCAGGAAAAAAAATTATATTTTTATCAAAAAATTCGAATTTTTTGATCAAAAACGAGCAGGAAAAACGCCTTAAAATTTTTAAATCGTTTCATCGTTTAAATTTAGCAATATTAGGACAATACCCCAAAGACATATAGTCCTACGTAGGGATAAGCCTCCATATCCCAGTCTGATTATTTTCCTCCTCTACTATAAAAGCCCAATTAACCCCCAGCCCAAACGGAATGCTTCTTTTAATTTTCGAAGGTTCATTATAATAAAACTAGTTTCGAAAATATTGATGGTCTAATGAGCCACTTTGTATTTAAGTTAAGAAAAAACAAAGATTTGCCAAAGAAAACACGAAAGATGAAAAAAAGTTTATTCATTATGAAATCGTAAATCTGCACATTCCAACACATCACCACTTTAAAGTAAATAAACCGTTAAATCGAAATTTAATTTTGAAATATTAAAAAAAAAAAAAAAAAAAAAAAAAAAAAAAAGAAATTGTTTGATTAACTATTATTTTTTTGATAATTGAATGGCGTTCCTATTATTCCCCGCCATTTTGAACTTCTATTATTTTTTTAATTACTACTATTATTTATTTATTATTTATTTTTTTTTTTACAGCATTTTAAAGGTGGTTTTACACGGGGTTGAAATGTCAATATTGATTTAAAATCATGTCCACGGGTTTCGGTACTAGTAAAACGATGTAAAACAACATACTGCGAAAGGGAAATGTTTGATTTGAAGTTTTCGAATGGCCCCCGGCGCCAATTTCCATTCGAAAATGTACTTCATTAAGTTAATAAAGAAGGGAAAACAGGAAAGGAAGGGAAAAGAGGAAAAGATAATGGAGGACTTGAGATGGAATTCGGAGCGACTTCTATTTTATGCTTACCGTTACATGTGTACAAGGGAAAAAGGGATCCCCCCCCCCCCCTACTCTTTCCGACCCGCGTCAATATAAAAGGAATGAAATGAACAGTTTTGGAACAAAATTTTATTTTATAAAATTATTCAGCGATTCAGCTAATTTTCAACGTGTAATATACGGTTAAAAAAAAAAAAAAAAAAAAAAAGAAGGGGGGGAGAAGGAAAGGGAAAATTATGTGCTGCGATTACGTTCGATGTCAATCGATTCGGAAATTAATTTTTTTTTTTTCGAAGGGAGAGAGAAAAAAAAATTTCCCGCCACATGACGTATAGGAAAAGCGATGAAAAGAAAGACAACGTCATCGGGTCTGAAAAAAAAAAAAAAAAAAAAAAAAAAAAAAAGTCGGACAATTTTTGCCGGGAACATTTCCACAAAAGCAAAACCCGCCTCCGGGGACTTTTTTATTTTTAACTTTGTCAAACAATTTCATTCTTGCAAATCTTAATTTTCTCACACAGCTGTTTGCCGTTGCTTTTTAAAAGCATCAAATTTAGTTGGCTTTTTATGACTTGTTCAGCCAACTTGAAAGGAAAGTACGAAAAGATAAAGAAAAGTTTTTTTTTTTTTTTTTTAGGTGAGCTACAAAGCAAGGGTAAGGGGAATTTACGTCTGGAACAAAATCGTGTAAATGTTCTAGCCCAGGTATGAAAATGGCACGTGAAAAAAGCTTCAAATCATAAAGAAAAAAAAATGTTTTAGTTTATAAATTAGCCGCATCTGTTAATTATGCAGCTCGCTTTTTTTAAAAAAAAAAAGAATTATCGAGTTTATGCATTCATATTGTAAGCATCGATGAAAAGAAAAAAAAGGTGGTATTGAATAAACAATCAGTTCATTTCTGTTTTAAAATTATAATTTTTTTCTTTTTTTTTTTTCGAACATGCATAAACTGATGAAAGCGGTATGGAGGGGAATGCAAAATGATTTTTCATAAACTTAACCTTTTACATTCACTTATATGATTTTTTTTTTCAGGACTGCTGTGAAAAAAAAAAAAAAAATTGGATAAAACTCAGTAGGCTTAGAGAAATTTATTTTGGTATCTTTAATTAAATTTACAAAGCCCCTTGGGTGACTTTTGAAAGCGAGAGTCTTTCGGAACAGAAGAAACTTAATTCGAGAAGATTAATGAAGTCATTAACAAAAAAAAATTACAAGACAGAAATGAAGAACACAGAGTAATAAGTACACTGCATAAGGAAAACAGTAAATTCGCTTAAACGACGTTATAATTCTCAAGCTGAAAAATAATTCAACTTGCACTAAAAATTAGATCTAGTTCCACTTTGCATACAGTTTATGACCTAAACGTTAGCCTGATTTTACGCCAAGTTTAATTTTTTTTGCAATGAGGAATTTTACCGCAAATTAAATTCGCTAGAGGGCAGTCGGCTGCTATTTGTTAAAATGCCGGTGGGGTTTGGATTGGTTAATAAATGATTTAATGTGAGAAGGGAATATTTAACAACCAATCCGAAGTTGGCAGCAAATTCAACAGGATAGCAGCCGCTTAGGACACTAGTTTCGCAATAAAAATCCTGGCTCCAAACCAAACATATTATGTTAATGACCTAGCTCAAAAGCGTACCATGTACGTACATCCATGCTTTTTTAAAAATATCTTCGGGGTTCCCAAAAGCAGTCCCTTAAAACCAAGGTCAGCAAGATCAAACCAAAGAAGAATTAAAAGGCAGAAAATGATGATAAAAGTAGACAAATTTAAGACTATCATTAGGGAGGGTCAAAAAACGCGAAATTTTTGAATTTGAAAACGCCTGATATGGGAATCAATGCCTTTTTATAATACTATTAACGCTAATTTTTTTCACATTTTTTAAACGACATTTTGAGGTGCCGCAATGGCCTCGAAATTTTCAAAGAGCCCATTTGAGGACCAAAAATGAAAATTTTTTTTTTGGCATAAAAGACCGACGTTTCCTATCGAAAATTTTGCGTAGATTACGAATTTTAAGTCAAAAATTATTTTCGGTGCACGGGTTTTAAATTACATGCCGGATTCCAAAATTCTGAAAATCTTATGGCTTTCAGTCTGTGGCTCAAAAACCGTGCACCAAAACTAATTTTTGACTTCAAATTCGTAATCTACGCAAAATTTCCGATCGGAAACGACGGTCTTTTATGCGAAAAAAAAAATTTCATTCTAGGTTCTCAAATGAGCTTTTTGAAAATTTCAAGGGCATTGCGGCACTTCAAAATGTCATTTAAAAAATCTGAAAAAAATTAGGGTTAATAGTATTATAAAAAGGCATTGATTCCCATATCAGGCGTTTTCAAATTCAAAAATTCGCTTTTTTCGACCAGCCCTAACTATCATAAATTACCGGGCTATTTTCCAATTTTTTCTAAAATTAAGCCCGCGCTTGTCCTAAAAAGACTATTTTTTTGCCGTAAAATGAGTGTAATTCTTTCCAAAATCAAAAAGCGTCTATTTAAATGGACATTAATTTATTAATAGCAGGGCAGTATTTTTTCATAAAATGGCAGTTTTTTTATTGCCAGTACAATTTTGGGCAGCAAAAAATTATTTTGGCAGTAAAAAAAATATTTTGAAAGTATATTAAATAATTTGGCATTAAAAGGCATTTTTTGGCCTTTTTTTCAGAAAAAATGTTAAGACAAAATGACACACCTATACGTTTGATATATTTTGCCCTAATCATTTGTTAGGCTCACGTAAGACGAAATATAACAAAAAAATGATGCATTAGTTGAAGTATAATTTTGGGATGAAGTAATGCAGGATATCGACATTTGCAACATTCGGCAAACAAAGAAATGGTCGATAAAGGAGTCAGACTTAAAAAAAAAAAAAAAATGGAACTGCAAAAAATGCAACAATACGCAAAAATAACGCAACCTAGACTCCCTATGCTGCTCATAGAGTGGAAGCTACTCATAACGTTATTCTAACCATATGGATCTCCCCCCCCCCTCTTGCCTCTTTTTTATAACTTTTTTTTTAATTTTTTAATTTTTTGACTTCCAGAGAAAATTTTAAATATTACAAGTCTATTGTTCATAAGCTAAATATAGATGCAGCTCATACGCTCAAAAAATGCGGCTTTAGGCAAATGCAAAAATGCTTTGGCGCAAAGCATTTTTTTTAAATTTAGGTCTATGCAGTGGAAATGTTTTGTGACAAGACTTTTGTGTGCTTGTCGCAAGCATAATTTCGCCGAGCCGAAGCAATTATGCGACAAAGACACATCACTTGTTCGTGGTGAATTCATTTTTTCGGGGGTGTACTCATGCATGGCCTTACTAATAAATGTCAGTTGTGCACAACTGAAATTTATTATTAGAGAAGCCATGCTGTGCTCATGAGCACAGACAAAATGATTCGCTTTTCTGTGACGTCATTCCTGTTTCACGAAATGATCAAAAAGATTTTGATAAAAGAGAAATAGTTTGTTTACGATTCCTTCTCATCACCTTAGATACCAAGTAATACAATTTTTTTTAAAAAATTTTATGAATAAAAAATCCGAGAGCGTTCTTCAAACGAAAATAATTCATCGATTTGACAATAAACAGCACTCCCTCTCTTGATAAAATAAATATAAAATTGAGGTTTAATACACAGTATTCGAAATCCACTGAACTTGTGACCTTTATGACTAACTTTTTTTTTTTTTTTTTTTTTTTTTTATTATTCCTGAATGGCAAGCTTTAGGTCATTTTCCACACTTTTATCCTTTTTTTTTATGAGCTTTAAAAAAAAGTCCACGTTAAAAAAATGGATAACACACATATGTTTATTCCCCGAAAGAAATTTGAGAAAAAAAAGGTAAGCATGCGAATAACACGTAATGTCCACTTTTAAATGTCTCGTCCATTTTTTGTATTATTTGTTGAATGTTTATTTTGGTCTTTTGCTTTTGGTTTTGATTAAGTACCCTAGTCCGGTTTCGTATACGGGGGGGGGGGGGGGGGGTATATTTTTGGTTTTTCGGTATTTTGGTAATTTTTGTTTGACTTACAATTATTTGGTCAGTATTTTATATAAATAATCAGTGGGTAAAATAAATGGTCAATATTTTTAGTAGCAATTTGATCAGTAAAAAAAATAGTTGGTCAGAGTTAAAATTAAAGGTTCAGAATTAAAATCAAAAGGTCATTGTTTTAACTAGATGATCAATGAATTAATTATAAATTTCATAAATTTGAATTATTTGGTCGGTAAAGCAAACATTTATTTTGGCTATGGAATAGGGTGATCAAAAAAAAAAAAAAAATTATTTTTAAGATCAAAATTATATTGATGGTGCCTTCGAAATTGAGAAAAAATTTTGAAATCTCTAAGTTCCTTTTTTTTGGACATTTAGCCTAATTTTAAAAAGAAAAAGTAATGAAAATTTTTTAAATATTAAAATTTGTAAGTAATTAATAATGAAATTTTTTTTTTTTCTCAAAAGCCCTCATTTCAACAAAATCGCTAAGTCCCCTATTTCGGACATCTCGACTAATTCTCATTGTTATTTTTTTAAAATTTTTATTAAAAAGATTAGTTATAAAATTACGATAAAGAAGATTATTTATAAAAACTAAGAAAATCTTACACATTTCAGCATTGTTAAAAAAAAAAAAAAAAAATGTTTCTGATTTTGTTCTTCACCAAAAAATGGGTTCATTTTAATGTAAATACGCAAGAAAAATTTTAAAACTTTTTTTTTTTCAACGATTTAGGGGTGTCCCAGAGCAGAAAAAGGCTTAAGTTACAATTTTTTTCTTAGCATTTAATGAAACGAAAATTTGGTGAATTTTTCCGTAATTGAATTCTACAAAAATGGACTTAATAGGTTGCTTCTGACGAATTTCACCATCGCGATTTTCTCCGACCAAAGCCTGAGTCACTGTTACAGCTTTCTTATCCAGTAAAAAATAATGTGTAATTATGTTAAAATCGGTCTACACAAATTTTTGTTTTTTCCGAAAGGTAAACATAAACAAAACACAACATAAAAATTATGTAGACCGATTTTAATATAATTATGTTAATTTTTACCTAAAATTTTTTACTGTGTAGGGCTTAAACCCGATTTTTCGGGTTTAAATTTTATGTATTCCCCAATTCGGAGCCCTAAAAATTTTTTTTCTTGTAAAAATTGCTTACACTAATGGAAAAATGCTCGGGGAACACGAACTTTACGCTTTCGATTTTCTTCAATCAACGTATCTGATTAGCCTACAGCCTGTGGCGTAGCGGAGAATCCGGGGGCCCTGGTGCAAAAATTTTGAAAATAAAAAATATTTTTCAAAAGTTTTTTTTTTTTGCGAATGTTGAGTGCAAAGTTTTAATACTATCTACGATTCTTTTATTTCACGGTAATTAAAACAAAATTTGGGGCCCTTCAGGTCGGGGGCCCCGGTACATTGCAACCTCTGCGCCCCTCCTCCGTTACGCCACTGCCTACAGCGCTTTTAGAACGCCTAAATGTTATACGTTTTTTGCCAAAATCTCATTTAACGTATGTTTCGCTTACGAAACAAGTATTTTTAATGTAAAATGAGACAAGGAATTACTGGTGGATTAATTCTGTAAGTTCACATTTTTTTTTAAAATAAATACTAACCGTTTAATAATTTTTTTACCGACCGAGGTCCATTAGTTTTGCAGACAAAACAGCATTACTTCACCGACCATTTATTTAAAATACTAACCATTTATTTTAAATACTGACTAAAAATTCGCTTAAATACTGATCAATTTAGGCCTATGTGAAAAAATGCCAACCGTTTAATTTAAAAATACTGACAAGTAAAATACAAGCCTTTTTGTTTCACATCGTTGGTAGTTGTGAGAAAGTCGTTGGTCTGCCCTAGGAGAATCAGACTTCGTTGGTCGTAGTCTGCTTAATCTCCCAATAAAAATCAGGGCAGCTGGGCAAATCCCTATTCAGGGACTAAAGTTGTATGATGCATTAAAAAGCCTTCCTTATTCCAACCCTAGCCTGCAACAGCTGAATGGTTAGGTATCCCACCTGAGTTCGTTTGGCGTAAGGTTACTTCCTGTTGCAGAAGAAAGTTTCTCCGATCATGTCAGGTATTACAGAACTGTATGCTCGAAAGCTTTTGTAAAGTGGTAACCGTCACAAACAGCCATTGTTAGTGTTATTTATGACCGATGGGGTCCTTAAGAGAAAAAAAAAAAAAAAAAAAAAAAAAAGGATTTTTTAAAAAGGTAAAAGCGTAAAATAATATTCATCGATTTTTTAAAATTTTCTCTTGTTTGCTGACTACCGACCCGAATCCTACAGAAAAAAAAACCCTCTCTCGATCAAGAGGATATTATTGGCAAAAGTTTAGAGGAATGAAAAAAAAGAGGGTGAAAGTTTTCGTTACGAAGAAGAAAAAAAAACTTATGTAAGTCCGGGTTTCTTTGACTCTTTTCGTAATCGACTTTTTTTTTCCAGGAAATGAAAGAGAAAAAAAAAAAAAAAAAAGGGTTTTTTTTTCTTTCTTCTTCAAAAAGGTAGTTTTGTTTACAAAACTTTTTGAGTTTTCCCGGTATCGCCCCTTTTTTTTTTTACGTGAATATTAAATCGCGAAAACCCCGGTATTTACGAGGTGAACATGAAAGGGTAATTAACTTTCATGACACCGATGGGACACTCGTGTGGTGATTTTCTGAGGGTCACTTCAGCCCTGTAAATAAAGCCTTCCATTTTCCAAAGGAAAAGCTAAAATTTCACAAAAGGGTAGGAAGTTTTTAGAAATCTCTCGCATGTAAAACCCACTTGATCTTCATATTCTTTTTTTTTTTTAAGTTTGAAAAGACAGGCATATAATAGGAAACTGTCGTAGTGGATATTGTAAAGGCGATGAACTTCCGCTTTTGCGGTACATCGCGAACTTCCTGCCCGGATTTGATTTCCAACGGGTTTATAATTTAATTAAAGTGTCTCTTACCTGATCTTTTACTGCCATTCTTCTTATTTTTAGACTTCCTTTGGTAAATCCCAATTTTACTTTGACCGCATCCCATGTCGTGAAACTGGGCCGGATGTTTGAAAAAACTTTTTATTTGATTTTTTTTTTTTTTTTTCAACTGAACTGTTTCACTTAATTACTTCACTTTTCACTTGATTTTTCTTAAAAGAATTATTTCAATTTAATATTTTGAATTAATACACTGCACTGTTTGACTAGAAAAAGTTTTTAAGAAAAAAATTGATTAATTAACTAATTAATTAATTTATAAATTAACACAAAAAAACTTTTCTTTGAATTACGTTTCAGATTTGGTAATGAATGCACTAAAGCTTTGGTCAAAATTAATACATCAGAAAAACTCTAAATGTTTAGCTTATGAGGAGTAAAAAATTTTGAATTTTATCTGTAGTTAATAATAATAAAATTAATTTTTTCCTCTTTGGATCGGATACATCTTATAATTATGAGCAACATTGATCCTCATATAAGCTAAGCACTCAATTTACTGGAAATTCAGTGGCTTTACAATATGAGCGAATCTGTCAAGTGTGCCACTTGACACATCAAGGGTTAAAGTCATCAACCTTTATCTCAACTGAAAGGGAATTTCATTCAAAAGTGGATACTAACAGACTAGATAAAGGAGATGTCAAATACAGTTTTTAACAGATATTTTTTCATGACCATTACTTGCCAGCACAAGAATTAATTTTGGGGCACAAAACTTATAAAATCTAAAAGTCAGAATCCAGAATTTAAGAGTGAGACAATTTAAAAAACATTCATTTTTTTCATTTTTTATAAAATCAAAAAGAATAATTTGTTCGAAACTAACAGGTATAACAGTTTATTTAAAAATTTCCCTTTGAAAAATTATTTTCTAGCCTCCAGCCTTACATTAAGAGAGGTAAGCCTCATAAAATAGTTAAAAGGTTTGAATCAAAATCAATTAGAAAATAAGAAAAAAACCCTTTGGCAAACTAAATTAAAACCAAAAGGCTTCATTTATCAGACAGCACTCATGGTTTCATTTTGAATCCTTATAAAACTTCCTCTCTCCATTTAAAAATCAGTCTATACATTTCATATTTATGTATTATACCTTTGGCAAGGTATAAAAGTTCCATGATGCGAAGAGAAACTTGAGTTCCAGAATCTTTGCCACTCGCGTAATAAATTCAGATTTGGGGAATTTACAAAACCGCAGGTAACCATTTATGTAAACTGTTTTGGTTTAACCCCGTCCAGCGTTTGTCATACTGGTGATAAATTATGGTCCGTAAACGATAAAAAACATTACGATCTTCAAAAAAAACACAAACATAATTTGACACGGCCATTTTCGTTTTGAAAAATTGCGACAAATCTCTTGTTCAATTTGGCCAATCATAGAGGATCAATTTTTCCCTGGACCAATCACGTGAGGTTAATTTAATTTTTTTAAAAAAACGTTCAAGAATCGTTTGAAAACAGGTCATAGCAGTAAAAAAAAGAGCGGTTCAAATTCGATTCCTAAACGAAATTGAAGTTTGTGAAAAGTTTCCGTGGATTGAATTTAAATAAGGAAGATTTTCTTATTTCTCCTTTTTTTTATGATAATTTTCGTCTTTTTTCGGTCGTTTATATAAAACTTCAAACTCTTTTCTAAAGTAATAAATCGAAAAGTGGGTATGAGAGAGAAATATGTAAATAAAGCTAATATAACCAAAAATTTGTTTGTTCACCAGTAGGTCATTTTAAACGAGTAAAAGTCATTTTTCGGCAGAATTGTACATACAATCCGAATACAAATGAACAGGACGGATTTTATTTGAAGTTGATCATTTTTTTTTTTCCGATTTTTGTTTAAATCCTGGCTCCGTAACTCTCGTTCCGTAAATTCAGTGAATCGTCTTCATTTATCGAATTTAAGAAAAATAATTGCACACTCACTGGCTATAGATTAATTATATAAACACGTACGCTTTTTTATTAATACAGTTCCGTGTGCGCCGGAAACACTGACTGAATATCGGACTGTAACTGCACACTCTTGCGTTGTTTGAGTGCCGGGTGCGACGCAAGACATGGCTGAGGCTAGAAAATCGAGCGGTAGAGGCTTTATTCAAAAATTTTACTAAGAGTAAATCGATCAGAATAGCTTGAAAATATTATTAGGAATAAAATTCAGTTTGCTCCTTCTTTAGCTGAAACAACATGTGAACATGAGATTGAATGAATTGAGATCTGAGTTGGAAAAATTATTTACAAGAAATAAAGAGCACCATTTGCATTCATAACAGCGGAAATAGTAGAAGCAGAAATTATTGGTAAAATATTTTGGAAACAAAATCATTAACAAAACGATTTTATTAATAAAGCTTAAATCAAGCTTTACTTAAATCGGGCTCTAAGCAATTAGTGTGCTAATACTTTTTTTTCCTTTTTCAATAATTTTTTCTTTTCTTAGAATTAGAAAAAACGAATTTTTTTTTTATAAAAATTATAAAATTTGCAATTAAATCTCCTCTTTCAACTTCAGGTCTAATAGAGACCAAATTATTATTATAAATCCAAACGATTGTTACAGTTATTAGTTCGCAATATGTTGAGAATCAAAACTGAGAAATATGATGTAGTGTATGAAGACCACAAAAAGCATTTTTCCGTAAAATGTTTTTGTAAGAATCAAAATAAGTCATTTTCTAAAAATTCTTTTAAAATATCTGACCTATATCTAGTGATTGTTAACAGGAAAAGTATACTGTACAATTGAATTACCGAAGGAAATCTAAAATCAAAAATAAAATTTTAAAAACAAAATTTACAATGTGTATCTGATATATATTGCAATTTTTTTTTTAATTTTTCTCCTAATTTTCTTGAAAAAACAAGTAAAAAAGGTACCGTGGAATAAAAAAAACCAAAGACGAGAATTTTCTATTACAAAAAAAAAGAAAAAAAATGCGATTGGAATTTTTTTCTGACTAAAAAAATAAAACTGTTAATATTATTATCACTATTATAAAAATATTTAAAAAAATACAGTAAAAGGTCGAGTACCCGAATCACAAATTATATGTCAACAAGAAAAAGAAAAAAAAACTTTTACTTAATGATTAATAACTTAAATAAAAAAAAAAAGATTCTTGATGAATTTTCGTCTAAATTTTTAACAGGGAAGTTATAAAACAGTAAAACAAAAAGCTAACCTGCAAAAAATTTAGGTAGATGATTTTGTTTTCCTCGTATAAACTGAAGAAAATTTTGAACCGGTATTTCATTCATTGTAAATTTTTTTTTTCGATTTTTAATTTTTTTTTTTTATATTTTATTATTAATTAAAATCTAATTTCTAGCTTTTTCATTGAAAGCAATATTTTGGGACGGATCGTTATATTTTATTTTCGGAAAGATTCGCTTTTTTTTCATCTGATAATTCGTTTAAAAATTTTATTTACATGAGGCTTTTAAGTCAATCGGATTAAAGCTGAAAACATTTTCTTTCTTTTTTTTTAAAAACCGGTCATGAAAAAGCTAGAAAAATTGAAGCGATAAAAAGAACGATTTGATTAACGAGTAATAAGCAATAATAAAATTTGATATTAAAAGCCTTTTTTCTTTGGATTATGAGTTTCGAGATCGTTATTGCTTAAATTCGTTCTTTCAACACTTACGACAATAACTAAACTTAACTTTTAAATCTTATTATTTTTTAATATTAAAAAGCTAATTATTAAAATATTTAGCGACAAACACAGCAACTAGCTCCCTATACTAATTTTTTTTTTTTCATTTTTTGAAAGATACTTATTTTTGTTGAATTCGTGAAGAAGTTAAGAAAACGAAAGGATCAATTTTCCTTCGAATGCATTTTTGAGTTCAAAAATTTAATCTAATCCAAAGTTAAACCTTTCGTTTCTTTATTTTTTTTTTTTTTTTTTGGAAAGAAAATAATATGAAAAATTTAACAACATAGAGTGACGGAAATTCAGCAACACCTTTTTAATTTTTAGTTTGGAACCGGTACGCTTTAAAAAATTAAAAAAGAATCAAAATAAAATTAAGGCCTACATATGGCAGTTATTATTTTAAGAATGGTTTAATAAAATGAATCCATTTGGATTTGCATACCGTCAATTCGAGCATTATGATAACCGATCGAAAAAAAGTATTTGTTAATTGTACATACTTATTTATATAAATATTACGACTACATAATAATTCTACTCAAGTAAAATTAAGTAAAATATTATTATTACTAATTAATAAACTTGATTTCGAATCCGTAGTTTTTAAAATTTTTCAGAGGGTGTGAGTTTTGTCACTCTTTTTTTTTCAATAATGCTTTAATTATTAAAATTTATTATTTATTTATTTATTTCATTTCTAGCTAATACGTTTGAATCACAGTTTCTTTTTTGAATTTACAAGTGCGCTTTTTTCGCTCTTGTAATTTTTATTTGGCTACAAAAAAAACTTCTTTTTTTTTTTTTTAAATTCTCCGTCTGAAGGTTTTGCTTTTTGTAAACGGGGCAAAAGGTTTTTAAGTACTCCGTAAATGCAGTACAACAAATTTAATTTTAACAAAACCCACAAACTGATTTTTAAAAAAAATTAAAACTAAAAATATTTTTAGTTATTTCTACAAGCGATTACTGACGTTGTAATTCTCACTAAATGTCAATTTCTTCGATTGATTCGGGAAAAAAATGAAGAAATTAATAATACTCAACCGAGACACAAATCGAATCAACCACAAAACAAAAAAAAAAGGAAAAATGAAAATTAAAAAAAAATCCGTTAATTAATAGCGACTGCAAAAAAAATAAATTAACATTTTCCCATAACATTCATAAAAAATATTTTCATATATCACCAGTGTTTTAGATTTTCATGATTAACCTTTTTTTCCATTGTTATAAATATTTTTTGTGAACACAGTTTTGCGATCGAAATCATTTTACAAACTATAATGTTAACACTAAGTTAACATTAAACTAATTGTAATTTTAAAAACAAACCAATAATCGATCTTTTATTTATTTGCTAATTTTTTTTTTTAAATATCGCCACTTTTTCATCGAATTTCGGCAATCGACTATTGATTTCGATTTTTTTTTTTTTTTTTTTTTTTTTACAAAGATATATCATAACTATTTAAGTGGCAATATAAATGAAATAACGACACCTACACGGCAAACTATATATTAGTGGTTACAGTGTAGCATAGATATATTTGTTTTTAATTTTTTTTTTTAAGCTATGATTTAAATTAGGCGTGATTTGCAGTGCTCACGCGTTTTTTATCAAATCCTGAGATGTCCATCCACAGGGATTTTTAATTTTAAAAGAATATTACTGATATTTTTTTCGTTCCTCTTCCCTTTTTAAAAAGCTCCTCTGCTAAATGCTTCGATTATTCTTGGAACGTGACCGTCAAACCCTCCAATGTCTAACATTCCAGGATCATTCGAAGCGGTGGCCCATGTTGGCTCAAAGTGACATTTTAAAGATATCGTTATTAATCTGAAAAGGAGAAAAGAAAAAAAAAATGAAAAAGGTAAAAAAAGTAGTTAATACGCCCTACACCCTCTTTTCCCCGGATTTTAATATTGGAACAGGCAGCAGTACAGCGCCAACACTGAATATTTCGGCGCCGATGCCGCCCTGATACCGTGCCTTTCTTTTTAACTGAAAATTTTTTCCTCAAATTTTTCAAGATACTTACTTAACGTTTGGTATTTTCATTTCTGTCCTATACTGATTGAGAATATTCACCGCATGATTATTATTGTTCCCTTTAAGAAGCGAATCCGTAATAAGGACAAAAACGTCGAATTCTTCTTTATTTTGTAATGCCCATTTAATAGGGGTTGCCATAGTGAACCGATGCATGGTCGTCTGAAAATAGAAATTCCATTCTTTAATAAAAAAAAATGTTTAAGACATAAACTTCCACAAGACACCGATTCGTCCATACCTCTTTCAATTTATCGACCCCCTGCTGAATCGTCATAGATGAATCCAGCGAAACCCGAACTAATTCCTCGTTGACTCCTGCGACTTTAACGGCAACATTTCGATCGGCATGCAAAAGGCATAAGGTTGTCACTACGGCAGCTTGTGGCGGGGTTACATGGGGGCAACGATAACATTTTTCAGTCGGTACGAAACTTCTTAGATCGATCGCGACGAGATATCTCATTCCTGTTGGTGCTAAGAAAAGCTTACAGGTCGTGGCGAATAAATCGTATAAAGCTTGAATTATTTTTGGATTTGGTTTCGGAGGTACTTTCACCACCTTTTTAGCTTCTCCGCTTCCATTTTCTGTTTTTTGTTTCTTCTGGGCGTTTTCGGCAGCTCTGAAATTAGGAGAAAAACATTTATTTTTCTAAACTACTCCCTTAAAGTATTCTACCAATAAGGCGGTTAACCAATAATTAGAAAATTGAGAAAGAAAAAAAAAACGAAAAAAAATGAAATTCGTATTGATTCGCACATACTACATTGGAATGTGGTTTATGACATTTAGTGCCGATACATAGTTAGTCAAAAATATCGTTTAATCTGTGTATGTATTACGAATCGTCAAATTAAGAAAGTGGTCATCGTCAAATAATTAAAATTAAAAAAGTGGTCGTCCAGAGAGGTAGAACATTCGCAATGATAATGAAAGACCGGTGTTTGATTCCTCAAAGATGCTGTCCTCGGCTGGGTAAATTCTTTCTCTCTCAATTTTCTAAAAACATTTATGTAAAAAAAAAAAAAAAAAAAAAAAAAAAAAAAAAAAAAAGTAGGCCTGAATTCTTAAAAACTTCAAATTACACAAATTTTGATGACATTTCATAGTTCTTCAAAGCAATGAACACATGCGCTGGATGGAGATGCGAATCAGCTATTGCTTTTTCATCACTAATCGCGTCGATTACTTTCGCCACCAACGGAGAATTCGGTTTTAAAAATCCAAGATATCCAATTCGTTCAAGACTTTTTATTAAGGTTTTTAGGGGTAAATTACTGACTAAAGAGCTCCAAACTTCTCTTGACTTGGTCAAATGAGCTGGAACATGGTCCAAAGTCAAATGATGCATTTCTATTGTTCTGGCTGCTAGCTGTTCATCGGTCAAATGCTTGAAATCTTCAATTGTTTGAATGTAGCTGAGTATATCATTAGCTTCAGGGTTATCAGCAAAATCTTTCTTTGCTACCTTTATGCCATGTGTCACATATTTAATAACGGCGGCTCTAGCTGTAAATGAAATAAACGAATACACATTTTAAATATTTACAAGCGTAAAAAAGCATGGTCAAGCCAAAGCAGACAGGTTGACCTAAGTTGCCATAAATAATTTCAGAAAATTGTACCTGGATCCTCTGCTTTAAGATGAATTAATTTAATAACATCCTTATGTGACCATCCATGATATTTCTTTCTTCTGCTCACAATCTCTGCTAATGTTTTTGCATCTTTTTTCAAATACCAATCTTTTATCACTTTTCTGCATCCACTTCCCCATACTACAACATAAAAAAATTTTTATTTTGTACTTCTCATCTCTTTATTTAGTTTCCTATTATTACACTTACTTGAATTATTAGGTGACAGTTTTGTTGTGAACATAATAAACAAAAAGAGATTCTCAGGCGTCGCACATACAGTTTTAACAGCTTTATAGGCAGATTCTCTTAACTGTTCGCTTGTCTTCTGCTTTGCGCAAATTGCAAGTGCATATACCAGCATATCTGGATGAGCTGAATATCCATCGCTAAATGCTTTCACAATACAATTTGCTGCATCTGTTAATTTTTCATTGGCGGTTAAAGCTTCAACTGATGACAGCTCACTAGGTTGATATATAGCATTAGTAAACCTATCACCAGGTTGATAAACAGGAATCTCGCGACCAAAGTGTAAAAAACGCTTCAATTTTTGCTCTGGCGACGACATTGCTGATTATTTCTAATTCGTTCGTTTTCCTAAAATAAAAGAATTAAGTTAAATATTATTTAACTTATTCATTATTATTATATGGCAAACGCGTGAACAGCTTATTAAATACACGATAATCGATTCAAACTTACAAAAAAGGAGCAGGACGTTTTTTAAAAAAAGAGACAAAGCAAAATTTAAATGCATACAGCGACGGCCGACGGCCCTGATTGTTTCGTATCCGCACAGCTGGCTTGTCGCTTGAGGTCAATTACCCACTATCCTCCTTTAACAATTATTCGATATGATTATTTATATGAGTATATCGAACGCATAATTAATTAAGAAACCGACATCAATAATTTTGTCGTGATACGCTTTTGCTTTTCTCATATGAATAAAATGTTTATTTTAAAATCGTCCACCCAGTCACATAAAAAAAAAAATGCAGAATTATTATTTCTCAAAGTTGCGACAAATTTCGCATTCTCTCTCAAATGCCGTAGTGTTACCAACAGTAGTCTGGAAAAACAAAAAACAATATTTCATCGAATTAGCAACACTGCCTAACCAATCTAAACAACAACCATGGCGGGTGTTCTATTTGAAGATATTTTTAATGTAAAAGATATAGATCCAGAAGGGAGGAAATTCGACAGAGTAAGCCGATTACACTGTGAAAGTGAATCGTTTAAAATGGACTTGATATTAGATGTCAATACTTGGCTTTATCCAATGGAACTTGGTGATAAATTTAGATTAGTACTGGCGAATACATTGCGCGAGGACGGTTATCCAGATAGCGGCGAATATAATCCCATGGATAGCGAAGGGTCCAGAGCTGATAGTTTTGAATATGTTATGTATGGATTAATATATCGTATTGAAGGTGATGACACAAGTCCAGAAACATCAAGTCGTTTAGCTGCTTATGTATCATATGGTGGACTCCTTATGCGACTACAAGGTGATGCCAATAACTTACATGGATTTGAAGTTGATCAGCACATATATTTGCTAATGAAAAAATTAGCCTTTTAAAGAACAAAGAAATGATTAAAAAATATAAATAATGTTTCAGTGGGTATCTTTTTTTAAAAAAAGTATTATTATATTTTCAATACTGTAAAAAAAACAAAACAATAAAACAAGAAAACAAGGTTCATTTTTAATAAATAAATAAATAAATTTATCTGTAACATTAAAAAATGATTAATTAGCTTTAGCAGACCATCATAGCTTTGCTAAGGGCCATGATGAATTTCCAGTCCTATTATTGATCCTTTTAATTTTATCTCGAGGAAGTCTATCAAATAATAAAAGACCAGCAGCTCTTTCAATACTGTCAGGTGGAACCTTAAATAAAAAAAAATAATAAAAATGATTTCAAATTCATTTTGTTAAGTGTCAGATACCAGCATTGGATACTATTTGTTTTGCCTTTTTTTCCCGCACTCTTATCCTGAGAACCTCATTTTAAAAAATATTTTACGCTAATATCACTGCTTTCTTTAAAAAATAATATTATCATAAAGAGAAAATAGTTTAATAGCAATTAATTCATATTGGTAATAAGCTTTGCATCAAATTTTAGATGTTATTCTAAATAATTAAAATCGTTTTGCCTACCAATTAGATATGATCACTACAAGGGCTCCCTAGAAATTGGTTTTTAAAAAAATAAAAATAAATCAGACAAAGGAACCGGGAAAACGCGGAGTAAACATTGATTTTATTATTGGTTCATCCACTATGTGCTCTGTGTTGCCTAGCAACCATACAACGTTTTTATTTACATAGTCAAAGTGTTTTTATTGTTAATTTTTAGTTAATTTTTTCTACTTTTGAACTTAAAAAAATCGAAAATGCCTTCATCAAGTGTTTGCAGTCAGCGATCAAAGCATGATTTTCATAAGAACTGCCTGCAGGTAACATCTCTAACTCCGAATCACAATAACATTAACAAACCAACCACAAAACCGATGATTCGAACAGCAAAAGCATTAAAAGGAAAAGAAATCGTTCAATATGTAACGCACGAGGGGATGAGGGTTATGCTAGTACCTTCTAAAGAGCCAAATTATTATCCCATAACGGTAAATCAAAGTGAACTGGACCGATTAAAAGCGAAAGCCATGGTGATCACCGAAAAAGATCGCTTAAAAATAAGCGAAGATGCCAGGCAAGAGCGTGCAAGATTAGAACAAGAAAGCGCGGCTAGGAAAAAATTTCTTCAGCAATTCGACGTGAAAGGGACTCAGGTCATGGGAGCAAGATTGACGGAAATGGAAAAGGAAGCCAGGGACAAAGCTAATTACCTATTAAAACGCGCCTGGGAATTAAAAAAGGAAGATGAAGACGACGTGAAAGCTGCAAATTCGCTAATTTTGAAAACTAAATGTCAAGCGATACGGGACGCGCAATTAGCCGAACGGAAACTAATGCGAAAAGAAGTTAGGGAAGAAGAAAAACGATTGGAAAAAATGATGGAGGATCAAAATATCAGGCAATTAGAGCAGGAAAAAAGGAAAATGGAACAAGAGCAAGGACGGAAAGAACGATACGTCCGGGAATTAAACGAACAAGTTGATGAGATCCATGCGAGGCGGCTACTCGAAGCGGAGAAAATTGTAGAAGAGCGTAAACGCGTTAACGAAGCGATGTACCTCGTCATGTTTGAAGAGTTGGAAAAACTGCGCGAACAAGAAGAGACGAAGAGGCAAACGCGAGAAGCATTAAACAAGGCAAACGAAGAGATTAAAAGAGCTCAAGAAATCGAAAGAGAAGAGGCGCGTTTGGCCGATTTAAAAATGCAAGAATACATAAGGATGAAAATCGAAAGGGAAGAAAAACTAGAACGAGAGCAGCAAGAGGAGAGGAAACGAAAGGAACTGGAAACCGCAAGGTTACGAGCCCTACAAGAAGCAGCGTCCGACCTTCAAGCGATTCAAGACGAAATGAACGCTGTCCGACGGCAAGAAGAATACGAAAGAGAATGGAGGAGGAAAGAAAAGGAAGCAGCTTTGAAAAAGCAAAAAATGGAAGAAGAATGCCGCATACAACGCGAGAAACAAGTTCGGGACATTCACAAAGTTCAGGCGATGGAAATCGCTCGGGAGAAGAGGGAATTCGAAAAAATTTTACAGATTCAAATGGAGCTGCAAGAGCGGGAAAGGTTGATAGAGTTAAGGAAAAAACACGAGGCTGAGCTATACCGAGAGGAAATCTTAAAACAGATAAACGAAAAAGAAAAGGAAAGAATAGAAGAACGCCAGGAAAAATTTGCGGAAGGTCTGGCAATGAAAGCGGAAGAAGCGAAAAGAAAAAGTGAGATTAGGCAAATCCTCGATAAGAAAATCGAGCAACTCAAACAAAATAAAGTCCCGGAAATGTACATCGCTGAAATTCAGCGACAACTTAAAATTAACTAAATTTTTAGTGAGATAAAAAATTCACTAGAAAAAAAATTTAATATACCTGAAAAACTGTTAACGGTGTTTCGTCACTTATAGGTGCATTTGGCATAACATAAGCTTCCAATTCGTAATTCAAATCAGGTGTTTCCATTACTATAACTTTAAAAAAATGTGTAGGCACTGCTACAGTACTAGCACCAATGACTTGGTATTTAATATATGTTTTGCCGTCATGTTCTTTCCTAAAATAAAAATTTACAAAGCTAAAAAATTATGTTTGATATTCTATTTAAAATCAAAGTTTTACCTAGGTAAATATAACGGTCCAGTACAAACATAAACATTTGGATAATTTTTAGTTAATTTACGAACATATTTCTCTAATCTATTCCATGAATGCCTATTAAATCCTTCCCCAACTTGGGGAGCCATGTTTGATAATAAAAATGTCTGTTCACAATGTTTCTGATGATTTTTATGATTGCCAGCGGCTGCTAAATGTCCTCTATCAAATCCACTTCCTTTATAATCAGAATTTTTTGATCTGCAAATAAAAGGATTCAGATTAATTTACTTCCTGTTTTTTTTCCCCCAAAGTTCTTATAAGCAATACTAGTAATTCAATTTTTAAATTCTTTCCTCAATTAATTTGCAAAATTTTTCTAAATTAAAACAAAATATAGTTGACTTAAAAATGGACTTTCTAAATTACCCCTTACCTAAAATAAGGATGTATTGATACATCTTCATGAAATTCACATTTTGACCTATCCACCTTTTCATTAGGCCTCACGGATTCTTTTGTCAAATGTTCAAAAACCCAATTTGCTACTCTATTTCTTCTGTCATATGATAAAACATAATCGTCTAAAGATCTAATATTATCTAGACTTGGAAAACCAAATTTCATAATCTAAAAAAAAAAAAAAAGAAAAATTAATTAAAAAATTTCAAACTTTTGAATATGGTCTAATTTTATTACCAACTCTTTAAATGTATTCTATCTTACCTGAGTCACCCGTTTTGCTACGGGAATCAATTCTGTTTCTTTATTGGCAATATCGCTCTTACCATCTGTTAAGGCAGGTAGATTTTCTCTAAATTGAGCTAGGTTATTTTCAGTTGCAAGACTAGCCGCTTGAACATGAGGTAAAAATACTGGTATCCCAGGCATGTCATCATATTTTTTAACTGTATTAAGGTTTGCTTTTTCATGATATCTGCCTGCTAAATACCCAGCATAACCAATACTTGATAAAACGGCTGCTTTTACCACTTTAATGAAAACCATTTTCATTAAAAGAAAATCTGTTTACTCTAAAAATGTTCCTCCTAATTTTATTTTTTGAATTATTGCGACAAAACCACTAGTCGCAACACTGCGAAAAATATCCCTGCTTGTTTGTCTATTTCATTTGTCCTTAGGGATGTCTAGTCTTAAATATACAGGATATACAGTATATATACCAGCCGATGTATACGTTGTATATTTATGAATTTTCATTTATAAAATAGGGCATAATTCGCTAATATTTTGATTTTACATCGATAATTACTCATTAATTAATTAATAATGACAATAATTCACTAATATTTTAACTTTTGCACGGTCATAATTTTATCGGCTACAGCCATTTTATCAAAAAATGGCGTCGTACGGCTGGAAGTATAACTGAGCGCCTAACGGAGAGAAATCTAAAAACCAGTAAAAAAGATTTTTTTTATTGCTTAAATTACATAAGTAAACTGTAATAAGCTACATATTAAACCTTTCTCTGACTTAATGACCGAAAAACCCCCTAGGACAGCCAGAAAAAATAATAGCTTTTTTTCCTAATTAAATTTAATGTTTAACTTATGAGTATATGTATACGTATATATACGTATATATATACAGGTAAATATACAATCATAAATATACTGTATATCAGACATTCCTATTTGTCCTTTTCTATCTGTTTCTCACATTACTTTTTTTCACATAAACAAAAAAATTTATTTATTACCTCAATTAGAAGTATTTGACAACTTTTATTAAAAATGAAGAAGTCAGAAGAGGAAGAGATTGAGTCGTTTTATAAAGAAAAATATTGTTATGTGCAAACCTTAATTAAACATTTTCCCAGACCAACAGGTGCTATGGAAGAAGGTGAGGTTATGTTTCCCACCACATTGTTAGCACTTAAACCATATTTTCATTAATGTAATTTTTTTTAATTTTAGATGACAGCGATGAGGATGATGAGAATGTTGTTGTAAAGTCGAAATTATTACTAAATTTACGTAAGTTCAGCTTACACTAGTGCGGATAAAGCCCTCTAGCTTTCCAAGTATATTCCATATCACAGGCTGGAATATCAAGAGCTTAATAGCAGAAGTTTTTCATAGACTCTTAAATATTTCTCACATTTAAAGAAAACCAACAGATTCTTAGAGACTTTTTCCTCTGTTGTTCTAAGTGGAATACAATTTTTACACCTATTTTATTTTTTCTATTTTCAGCTGAAAGGTTATTTCCAGGCAAAAGCAATAAAAAACCAGCTAGGACGATAGATGAACTTCAGGCTAAATTAAAGGCTCTTAAAGGAAAATCAAAACTTCCATACAAGGAGAGAGTATCGAAAAAATTGTTGAAGAATAAAATCAAAAAGAGAGAAAAGAAACAAGAACGTAAAATGAAAAAACCCATGAATAAGGATCAAAAAATCAAACCAGAAAATATCCATGTGCAAAACACATCAAAGCAAAAGCCAGTCTATAATAATGAGGGGCAAATGATTTTTAGTAAATTTGACTTTTCTGAATTAGGGACTAAGAAATCAGATATAAAACCTCATGTGATCAAAGATCCTGAAGTAGCCCTGAGGAAAATAAAAGAACAAGAGGAGAAAATCAAAGAGCTTAAAAAAGCAGGTGAAATTGATAAAGTTAAAAAAATTATAGAGAAAAAAGCTGTGAAAAATGCATTGTTAAAAAGTGAAGGTGTTAAAGTTAAAGATGATCCTGAACTATTGAAGAAATCAATTGTCAAAAAGAAAATGAGGAAAGATAAAAGTGCTAAAAAATGGGAAGCCAGGAAAAGTAAAATAGAGAAAATGAAACAGGATAAACAGCAGAAAAGGACTGAAAACATTCAAAAGAAAATTAAAGAAAAAAAAGGGAAGAAGCTAAAAAAATTAGCTAAAAAAGGGAGAATTATAGTTTAACGATTTAGAAATATTTAAAAGACAATTTTTCAAACTTTTAATAAAAAAAATTTATTATTAATTTTTGTATTTATTTTTTAAATACCGTCATCTAACTTTTTTTGAACTATCAGTGTATCGGAAAGCAAGAAAAAAAAACTCATTTTCCAAAAACAACACAGTCAAAACTGTTTTAGAGATAGCTATTCAAACCTGTCTTTTTCTAATAATAAAGCGGCTCTCTAAACTGCAGAAGAATCTTATGTAGTGAATCTGATAACAAGAAAGAGTATTAGTAAATACGATAGCAGAAAAAGCAAAGTGCATTGAGATCTTTTTTTTTTTTCCAACAACGAAGCTAAAACATTTTTTTAAAAACTTGTATGAAAGAGAGTATGTGTATACATACATCGACCGTTAAGAGAATTTTTTCAAATGCAAGAAAGCGCTTTTCTCTACTTTGGTAAAATAAAAATGAAAAATTGATTTGGATAATCGCTTTTCCTTGAGTTGTTGTTCCAATCCGATACATCAATTTAATTAAAGGCTGAACGAGGAAACAATTCTAAATATAAAATTTTCAATATTCAAGACAAGTGTTCACTTAATGAATTTTTTAAAAATGATGATCTTTTAACATACACTTTGGGGTTATTGAAGTATTAGGTCGGAATCGGCAATTTTTGTCCCTTTTCCTTGTTTTGCTCTAAAAATTTATTTATTTTTAATTTTTCCAAATTAAATTTATTTTAATACTGTGAAGATCGATTTAAATTATAAATTGTTATCTGGTGTGTGACGCAATTAAATTTTTGATATGATAAGTTAATCAATAAGAACTACTTCCTCCTACTAAAAAAATCAAAAAAAAAATCAGAAACAAAAATCTGTTGTTAGGCTTAAAGTCTTTAAAATTAAAATAAAAACACCGGGGTAAAATTTAATTTTATGAAAAAAAAAAAAAAAATGATTAGTCCTTTCGTTTGCAATGCAACTTTCATGCTGCACCTGACCTGAACGTTTTACCTGAAGTAAATTTTACCGCAGGGAACATTTAAACATACTTCCATCATTTTAATGAGGGGAGGGAGAGAGGGGTCCTGGAATTGGTGACAAATGGTGACAAGAGGATAGGAGACGAGTATCAAGAATACTCATACCATAATTTCAATATACAGAATAAAATTTCAAAATATTTTGATAAATCTATTTTTTTTTTTTTTAAATTTTACAATCTACATAGGGGAGGAGGGGTATGCAAGAGATAACGAAACTGTGGAGGGCGGGAAAATGATGACGGTTGATGATGAAGGGGGAGGGGATTACATAAATAAGGGATCGTACATAAATTACGTAAGCATATTTAGGGGGGGGGGAGGGGGTCCAAATTTGACATCTTACTCATAAGCTAAGCATAGGCGAAATGGGATAAAGCATGCAAAAAGGGCCTAACCCATGCTTACGTAATTTATGCATGACCCCTAGTGTATGAAAGGCTACAATTTAACTGGTCAGTATTTTTAAATTAAACGGTCGGTATTTTTTTATATAAATTGATCAGTATTTAAAAGAATTTTTGGTCAGTATTTAAAGTAAATGGTTAGTTTAAATTATTTTCCAACAAAGCCGTATAAATTGCGTTTAAGCGCAAGGGCACCCCCTTGTTCTCTCAGTTGGAGGACTTTTCGGTACATTAGATGGTTAGTGATATTAAATGGTTAGTGTTTTAAATAGGTCGGTGAAGTAATGCTGTTTGGTCTGCAAAATAATGGATTTCGGTCGGTAAAAAAAAATAGTGTTTAATCAGTAAAATTATTAAATGGTTAGTGTTTATTTTTTTTAAAAATGTGAGATAAGGGCATTTTGACCTGCTGAAATTGAATAGGCCTATAAAGTCAGAATTTAAAAAAAAAACAGTATTCAAAATGGCGGATAGTTGGTAAAATCTTATTTAAAATAATACATATATGTATCTTATGTAAAAAGTCTGTAATATATTATATATTACAGACTTTTTATATTCAAATTTTGTAAACGCTTTATTTCTTGCTCTTTTTGTTCCAGTGAACTTCAAAATGCATTGGCAAAACAGCTATTTCTGTGTAGAAACGTTTATAAGTTTAAAATAATAAAAACTAAATTTTTTGGAGGGTTTTTTGAACTTCTAATTCTGAATCTACAGTCCAAATTTTGAAAAAATATAAATTAAAGATGGCCGACTATTAACTTTTAAAATTTAGTTTTCTTAATTATTCCGGGAGGCAGTTAATTCAAAAGAAGTTGATTTTATGGGGAACCACCAGTGCCTCCCAAGCAAAAAACTAAAGTCTTGACTTAAATCCTTGTGTGGCTTAAAGTGTGTCGCAGAAAAAATATAATAATATTTTTATTAAATATAATTATATTTTTTCTGTGGCCAAAATAAATTTTTTCTTTACCGACCAAATAATTCAGATGGGTCTAGGGAATCTGTTAAAACGGCAGTCTGTTAGAATCCGGTTTCAGGCAACAAAATACGGAAACTGTTAGAATTTAATTTCTAACAGTTTCCGCATTTTAATTACGAAACTTGTAAAAAAAAATGTGGATTCTAACAGAATCGGGTAAAGTCATCGTTTTTGTGGATTCTGTTAGAATTCAGTTATTTATTAAATTTTTATGCTATAAAATACGGAAACTGTTAGAATTTAATTTCAAACAGTTTCCATTATTTATTTAAGTAATTTTAAAAAAGATATGGATTCTAACAGAATCCGGTAACGTCATAATTTTTATAGATTTTGTTAGAATCCATTCAATTTATTATATTCATTAATTTTTTTTTATTTTTCATTTTGCAATTTACCGTGATTGACTGCAGCTAATACTTATAATAGTTTGCTACAGTCAATCACAGTCGATTGCGAAGTGACCAAAAAAATTGAAAAATTAATTAATATAAAAAATTAACTTGATTCTAACAGAATCTTCAAAAATGATGACGTTACCGGATTCTGTTAGAATCCATATTTTTTTACAAATCATTTAAATAAATTGTGGAAATTGCTAGAAATTAAATTCTAACAGTTCCCCTATTTTATAGCATAAAATGTGGTGGTCCGTAGCCTAGTTCATAGCGCGCTCGACTCTCGATGCGACGCGTCGTGCTTCTATCCTAGTTCACAGCTAGGAATTTTTCTCAGGCCAAAACTAGTGCGCTAGTCAGAAAATCAACGGTCACCACCCCTCGGAAGGCAATGGCAAACCACCGAGCGGTAATTGCCTAGTAAATCTCTCAAAAATAGCCGTTCGGAACCGGCGTTAAACTGTAGGTCCCATATGCCTGTGAGCGCACGCACAGGTATATGTGAGAGATCACCACGCTCGAAATCGAGTAAAGGACTAAGAAGAAGAAGATCTTCACTTTACGATTTCGCCCGTAAAGTTTTACGGTTTTTTCCTCTTCGATAAACGATAAACGATAGCATAAAAATATAATAAATAACTGGATTCTAACAGAATCTACAAAAACGATGATAACTGATTCACTGATGATCTAGTTAAAAAATAACGACCTTTTAATTTTAATTCTGATCCTTTAATTTTAACACTGACCAACTATTTTTTTTTACTGATCAAATTGTTACTGACCACTAAAATACTGACCATTTATTTAAAATACTGACCGAAAATAGTTTTTAAAAACCGACCAAATAATTTAAAGTCAAAATGTAACCGTAGCAATAAACTGATCTTGAAGATTTAAATTACACCCTTTGAGGAAAAAATAAAAGAAAAAACAATGGGAGAAATCTTGCTTCACAATCTTTGCACTTAATGAATGGTTTTTTAAATGCACATATACCGGGTAATCTAAACATAGTTAAAAAATCACGGTGTATTGTCTGATTATTAGAACATTTTTATCAACATGAATCAGTATTTGTTTTATTTATCAAAAATTTCCTTGCAAACTGATTAATAACTTATTATGATGTCGACTAAACGTCTATGATATAGAAAGTCGCATGTAGTAACTAAAAAATCCAATGTGATAATTAGTTTTTTTTTTTTTAAATACAAAATTTTGTGGTGCTGCGCTAGTTAAAATTCATTATATTTCACGGGCATGATGACCTTTTCATCGGAGACGGTGAGTAAGCCTTAATTTTTACTGAAATATTAAAAATTAAGATACGTGAAATTTGCAGGTGATGAAACGCATAAGATATGAGATCGTGTAACAGACGTTTCAGAATAAAATTTTAGCATTATAGCTACTTTCAAAAATGGATCGAGAAGACGAAATTTCGGATGTTAACACCGCTTGGAACTGCCGGCGCTATGATATCGTTTTAAAACTACTGCAAGAAGATTCGGATTTTCCAAATAATTTCGCCACTGACTCCCTAGATCAAGATCAAAGCAACCTTTTTCAGTTTGTTAAACAAAGACAGCGTTTGCATGAGTGCATATCAAAAGGTGAACTCGAAAAATTAAAGCATTTTCCGTTCGATGGAAAATCAAAGTTCTACGTGAATAGCAAAAATGAATCCGCAGCGTTCACCGCAATTAAACACAAGCAATTTCGGGTTTATGCTTTTTTGAATATAATGGCCGGTGCGGAACTGAAAAGCGGGGACGAACAGAAATTTTTCGACGCGTTGCCACTTCCCGAGAAGCATAACATAGATGCCGAACTGATTCACACAATTCCTCCCAATCCTAACTTCCACATCGATTCTCTGTGTGCAAGATCAAAAGCGAAACAACGGGATTCCGAAGGGAAATTGGAAAAAGTTAGAAAAATCTACGAAGATCTGGACAAGATGGAAAATATCTCGATTATTCTTCATATTTTACACTACGCTGATTTTTTGGAGATCATTATCGATTTTGATAATGACAACATTGCGAATGTGTATCCTTCGTCGTCTAAATATCATAAAGGGGAAACGCTTTATAAGGACGGAAGGCTTTACGTAGCGGCAGGTTCCGAAAGGCCCTATAACGAAATATTAGCGACAGTAGCTCATGAACTGACGCACATGGCAATGGAAATTGTCTATAAAAACGATTGTAATCCTTACTTGAAAAACAAAGAGTCGGAATTCGGAGGCATCAGAGAAAGGATTAAAAATCTTCCGGACGGTAACGACGCTGTATTTCAAACATTCGTAAACGTTTTCCAAAAATACGATGATGTGGACCATGACAGTGAACTAATCGCTCGGGTTCCTGAGGTAATAGCCGAATATAGTTTTGGAGTGGATTGGTTGAACGGAAATGTCGGCGACTTATTCAGATATTATGAGGAGGTTGTCCTTCGGGATTGTAAAAAATTCTTAAAGGAGAGTTTCATGCTCAAGTCCAAAACTCAAACTGTGATTATGAACGAAAGTCTGGGGGAAATAGAGCGACTGAAAAAATACGATATTTACTTCGAAGACGTTGCGTTGATCCAGGATTATTTACGGAATCAAACCTCCAAAATTTTCTTGATTTCAGGAGAGAGCACGTGGTTAACGGCACTCAGGGCTCTTCAGGCACTTTCCGATAAGTCCTTTGTAAACACCTACGACAATTACTTGATATTGGAATTCGAGGTGTATATGCAAAACCATTTAAAAGTAATTCGGCAGTTTTATCTCGATGGCTGTGACACGCTGATGATCAATGACATCAAAAATTCGGACGATTTAACGTCTCACTACGGTATGAGATTCTTAGAACAATTACTTGATATGAAAAAGAATAAAAGAATTATATTCACGGTAAAGAATTCCGAGGAATTACCTGTTAGAAATAAGTTAGTAAAAATATTTGGATCAGACGTTGTCTGTTGTTTTTCCGACGAAACCATATCTCTCTTTGATTTGGATCAAGAGTCCAGAACCAAAGTCATAAACAAAGAAATATTTTTTCAGGGGCTGAAAATTCCTTTTGAAAATTTAATTAACAGCGACGAAAGGTTAATGAAAATCATCAACGAGAAAACGATCGTGGAATTAGTGGAGGGGGACAATCTTGAAATCGGAAGTAAAGCTTGTGGTATGGCTAATTTGGAAGGAGCCTACGCCAATTTATCGGAAGAAATGAACTCGATGACCAGTTTAATCAGCGAAATGCAAAATGAAAATAATTTATTTTTATTCGACGGATTTCATGAGTCTGTCAATGTCGATCGGCTAAAAATCGAAAGAGAATTCGATTTCATTTTAAACGAAAAATTAAGAATAGAAGGGTATGATGTCCCACTCAAATCCGACTTCAAAAAAGCAATAAGACGTGCAAAATTCGTCGAAAATTTTACAGAGGAAAAATTCAAACAATTCTGCCAACTTAACCCAGAGAAAGCAATACACTGGGTGAAATGGAACGGGACCTCCTTCATTTTACAGCAACTCTACAATTTTAATTTTTATTTAAGGCGACATTTCGTTGTTTTCGACAAATTGTTCTTTTTCAAAAACGCATTTTTCCACGAAGACAACAAATTTTTAATTAGCGACCAATTAATAATTAGCAATACCAACCTTGAAGATTTCTTAAGCATTTTCGACTTTTCAGACGAAGAAACAAACGAAACAGACAAAACGATTTTGGACGGGAACGAATTTCACTTTATAGAAGCAGAAGAAACCGCAAAAGCCAAATACGAATCGCTGACGAAAAATTCGGGAGATGCCGCCGTCCACTGGCTGAAAAAAGAAAAAGACGAATTAATTTGGAAAAAATCAAGCAAATCATTTTGTAACATCCGAAAATGCATCGATACAAATAGCAGCGTGAAAGCTTCCGTAAACGAAGAAGAATTTTTAAAAAGAATTATAAACGAGAAAATTGTTATTATCGCGGATGATCCGGGAATGGGAAAAACGACTACCTTGACAAAATTATACGACACAAAATTAGATTCCCGGACTGTGATAGAATCCCATTGGGTGATCAGCGTGAATTTTAAAGATCACATCCAAGCGATCAAGAATATCAATCTGGAAAACTTGAACATTAAGGAAATTATTAAATTTTTTTCAGAGACTAATCCAAATTTAAAATCGAATTTAGCTAAAAATCTGTTAGATTTAGCACTAAACCCAAAGTATAATTTTTCAAAACCTTTATTAATTTCGTTTGACGGGTTCGATGAATTGTTAGACGAAAACGACAGAGAAAAAATTATTTCTTCCGTAAAATTTTTAAAAGAAGAAACCAAAAGCAAAATTTGGATCACCACCCGGATCCACTACAAAGAAATTTTAGAAAATAATTTATCCACGTTTGCGATGGAATTCGAACCGATCGACGACGACGGGAAAGAGGAATTTATCAAAAAATATTTAGAAAATCGTTTGAAACACATTTTAAGCGCGGAAAAATTTCAAACTATATTCACGAAAGAATTGAAGGATTTAGGAGTAACTCCAATTTTTAATTACACGAAAAACTTTATAATCTACATGAAGAGCATTTTCCAGAATGACGTGACAAGGTTTATAGGAACGCCGTTGCAGCTGTATTTACTCCTGGAAGGTTCTGTCGAATATTTCAAAGAAAATTATACCTTCGAAAATTTTAATTTTACTCATTTAGGGAAAAACCCGTTGGAAATTTTCAAAAATTTCATCGACAGAAAATACAAGGTGTTTTACAATAAATTTAAAACAGACGGATTAATGTTCAGTTTCGAAGAAATAAAAGAGACTTGCAATTCGTATCATATGCAATTAGCCAAGCATTTAATTTTAAATGCTGATTCGAAAACGGTTTCCAAGAAAATGAAAAACAACTCCACCTTGTTATCCTGCGGGATAATTAAATGCGAAGACGGTCATTTGAAATTCATTCATACGACCTTCGGAGAATATTTCGCTTCAAAGATATTTTTCAATTGGATCAAGAAGGGTAAAAACGCCCTCCTCAACACCAACAAAATAGAATATTTAATAACTAAAATATTGGCTTTGCCGGATTATAAACTTATCCGAATTTTCCTGAATTTTAGATTAAACAAGAGAAGACGTTATTCCGAAGAAAATTTAAAAACTTTTGGAAGGATCATGGTCAAAATTCTAGTAACGAATTCAAGCGAACGATTTATCGACGTTTTGATTCGAGAAGAACTTTTGAATTTGTTTCACTTGTCTGTTATTTCATTGCAGAAAGTGAACAGGAATATTTTAAATTTCTTAAGCTACTCCGGAGAGCATTTATTTATTTATGCCTGCAGGTGTTGCAGAAGAGACATTATAAAATATATATTTAAAAGAATGGAACGTATGAGCAAAATCGAGCAGTATAAATTGCTGACCGTAAGAGGGAAATCCAAAGAAAATTGTTTGCATCATGCTGCTTTGTACCATGATGTCGATATTTTAAATCTCATATTCGGCAAGGCAAAAGAATTATGTTCCGAGGAAGAACTCTATAAACTGGTAACCACGAGGGATAACAATCGCAATACACCTTTGCATTTGGCCATTTCATTTATCGGAAAACTTTTCGCGGATTGCGAGGGAATATATACTCAAGAAGCTTGCAAAACCAAGGAAATCTACCATTACATCTTCAGATTTTCCTCGGTATTTTTCGAAAATTATTCTCCCCCAGAGAAACGTTTTGATCTGTTAAACCAAAATATTTTTGAAAGAAGTAACAGACTTCACTCGAATGTTCTGAAGCAAACTTTAAAAGAATCCGGTTCCAACCTGAAAGATATTATTGAAGAATCCTGGAAAAATTATAAAGCGGTAGTAACAAATATTGTGTTGCTGATGCTGGAATACGTGCCAAATAATAAAGTGTACAAATTAATAGGAAGCGGTAATGTAGATGAATTAAATTTGCTCCACTTGGCCTCCATGAACGGAGATAAGGAATTAGTTCAGTTTCTTTTGGGTCAAGCCGACAGCATACTCTTTGCTACTAATGCAAACTACAAGTTGATGATTGAAAGATATCAAAGTATTTTTCAAACGAAAAGTACATACAGTTTAATTACATCAAAAACTCGTACCGGTCTTAACTCACTTCATATAGCAGCTACATTTGGACACGGTGAAGTTTTCAAATTTTTGCTCAATATGGTTCCACCTGAAAGAATATATGCAGCTATTTGTGAATCACACCCCAGTTTCATGCACAAAATTGTACTGAAGGGACATTTAGAAACCGTAAAAATGATACTCACTCATTTAAAAGACACCTTCACCGCCAAAGAAATGGAAATGTTCTTAATGTCGACGGATAGGAAAAACTATACGATTCTTCACGTGGCTGCTGAAAAAGGTGATTTAGCAGTTTCTAAAATGATAATTGATTTTGCTACAAGCATGAAGGGGTTAAATTTATACGTGTTGTTAACAGCGAGAGGATTCGATGGATTTACAGTACTGCACTCAGCTTATAACTCCAATTCAGAAGTGGCTGAATATTTTTTAAATGCGTATTTATGTTACAGGACGCCCGTTGCATCCTGAATCTCGTTGATGACTCTGGGCGAAATATTTTACATATAGCTGCTTCTCAAGTAAACGGAGAATTTTTGAGTTTGCTTTTGAAAAAATTGCAGAACCATCTTACTCATGACGAAATGCGGGCCTGCTTATTCGAGAAAACAAATACGGGTTATAGCGTCCTGCACACGGCTGTGGCTGCAAACAATTGGGGTGGAGTGACGTATTTACTTCCCTTAGATAAATAATATATGCGGAAAACCGAAAAAGATATGTACCATATAAGTGACATGTGTGCCGTATATATGTGGTTCACTACACAGTAAAAAATTTTTGAAACTTTTCGGTTTCACCACACGTCTAAACCTTTTGGATTCATTTTAAAGATTAAAAGTTTCAACTTGAGCTCAAAAAGGTTCAATTGAAACCAATATGGTTTCAATTGAGCTCAAGTTGAAACTTTTAATCTTTAAAATGAGTCGAAAAGGTTTAGACGTGTGGTGAAACCGAAAAGTTTCAAAAAGTTTCAAACTTTTTTTACTGTGTACGTTCGCTGAAGGGCATACTTATATGCCACATGCAGTACTTTTTGCTATACTTTTTTACTATATATACTTTTTGCCGTATATAATAAGAAAGGATATATATCTAGACTAGATTCGCCAAGAAAATTTTATATCAAAATTCATACGATAGATTTATAAAAAGCCCATTATCTCAAAAGTAAACTTGCACAGCTTGCAACCCTCTAGCCGTCAAATAGTTAAAAGGAGAGGGGAATTTCAAAAAAAAATTTTCCTAAAACTATTTTGAGTGAAACAACACCTGAAAATGAAAAAGTTGTGCCATATGAAATTGTTGAGGTGACGAAATTCAACATTGGATGGTGCCCTCGTTCCTTTAAAAAAAAGGCGCTGGGACGCCATATTACATACACACACACACACATCTGGCTTTTACAGGACCTGGAGCCCTATCGCAGCACTATAAACCTTCTTCCATTCGGGCCTCTCCTGGCAGGCATTTCGCCACTCCTAACCTTCCGGTTTTATTCTTATAGCGGATCGTAGGAAATGGTAGTTTCGGGCTGGGCCGGTTGTTAGCTTACATAGCAACCCTAGCTAAGATGAGGGGAGGGGAAAGGCTGCCCCCTTCCCCTTCCCCTTAGGGAAGGGTATCCTAGCTAGCCCGCCTCCCTTATTGCCCTCTTCCATATTAAACTTCTAAATTATTTTAGAAAACAAAACTTATCATTTGTACGTGCTATGTCTCCATTAAAGTAATTTATAACAATATGTAATTCTGTCCCTCAGTGCAGAACTGCACCAAGTCCGTTCAAGGATTGCAACTTCTTATTTCAAACCCGACTTAACAAAGCATATACAAGCGTTGCCAAACTCAAATTAATGTCTTCTGAGAGTTAACTTTTCTGCTTTGTCAACAAAATAAACTTGCTATAGTATAGATGGCCTAAAATCAGCACTGCCAACCGATGAGCCTGCACTGAGAACCCGCTCGGTTTGCCGCAATCTACGCATAGGTAGTATTTGCTTTAAGCTCAGTTAATAGGTTGCAGCAATCAATATTTTGTTTCCTGCAACCTATTTCGTAGGTTGCAGGAAACAAAATATTGATTGCTGCAACCTATTAACTGAGCTTAAAGCAAATACTACCTATGCGTAGATTGCGGCAAACCGAGCTGCTCTCAGTGTGTATACCTTTTGTAAAGTCGGGTTTGAATAATGAAGAAGTTGCCAACCATGAATGGACTTAATGCAGTTCTGCACAGAGGTACAGACTTGATTATAGCGCTGAATGAGCTTAGCTAAAATAACTGACAGTTACCATATCATAGGCATCCACATAAAATGTCATTTGTTTCCTCTGGATGCTCAGAACAAAAATTTGCATGCGCTCGCGATGCTGTAATCAAGTACATGATGCAATCAATTACTCTAGTGGAGACATAGCAACAATGCAGCCATCAATTTCTTCATTATTATTCTCTCAAATACCTCGATTTTTAAGAATCAATTTTACAATTAAAAAATTTTTTTGAACGCTTCACAATAAAGGATTCACTAAATAAAGATTTTTTTTTGAATATTAAAAAAAAAAAAACAAATATATCTTTTTTATATTCAAATATTATACAAGGCTTTTTCACAATCTAAAATGTACTGTCCATCATGTTGAATTTTCAAAAATTGAAACGTTGTTTTACTTTATTGCTTAAACTTTTATTAATTTTTTTTAAATTGAAAATTCAACATCCAAAAATTTTTTCGAGATATGAAAATAGCGATTTCAATTTTTTTTTTTTTTTTTTTTTCTCTTAGTCTGTGAAATATTTCGAAGAAAAATTATGTATTTCGTTTTTATATTATTTTTTATTAAAATGATTATTTATAACATTAAATAACAATATTATTTTTTTCAATGATTTCGATCACATTATAGGTAAGAGGAAAGCAAAATAAATTTTCGTTTTATAACTTTTAAAAAATCGTAATTTCGATAGATTATTTTCATAATTCTTTTTTTTTTTTTTTTTTTTTTTTAATAAATCGATGTTCGACAAAAATAAAATTTTTTTCTGTAAAAACGATATTAAGAATAGATAGGCGTTTCATTTTAAAATATATAATTCCTTATTTTTTTTCATGCTACATTATATACTTCGTTTCTAGTTATACTGTACAATAGAAAAAAGAAAACCAAAAATATTTTTGATGAATTAACATTTTAAAATTAAAGTGTTGGCAATGATTTTTTTCGTACGATACTGTATGTATAGGCCTATTTCAAAAATCTTTAAAAGATAAATACTTATCCATACGGAAGCTCTGAAGGTTCGCTGTTTGTTGCTATTTGGTCGAATGGCAAGTTTGAACCTGATAATGCTAGGTACAAACTTGACAGTCAACAAACTAGCAATCAACAATGAACCTCCACGGCATCCATCCATACATCCCTCTTTTGAGTTTTGTAACGAATCAAAAAACGATGATTTTTTTTCCTTAACAATGGCAGGCTACGCTTAAAAAATTACACAGGGCGCTGCTAATGAAAATAATATTGTTCTTCTGCTCAGGTTTTAAAAATTAGAAAGAAAAAAAAAACGAACACTGAGTTTAAACTAATGAAAACCCTTCCTTTCGCCAGTACAACGATACACAGACAATATTACTTTGACTCACAACGATTTTCCATCTTAAAGAGAAAACTAACCACATTCAATTTCATTTCCCTTTTATCTCGTAACACCCTGTACAATTTTTGTTTTATCAAATTAAGATGAATCAAACACGAGCCTTCAAGAAAATAAAAGGCAAAACAAAATAGCATGCGCTGGAAGAATTCGTAATAAAAAAAAAATCATTAAATTCCCCAGTTATTTTCAAAATTACTTTTCGAAATTAATATACTTATACCCTTCACCAAATATGAAAAAAAAAAAAAAAAAAAAAAAAAAAACTCACTAACCTAAATTGAATTCGGCTAGAAAGTACACTTTAGAAAAATAAAATGTTCATATCCGACTGTGTAGTAGCGCATTTTTCAGCTATAAATGCGTTTCCGTGAAGTCATCCTGTCAGCTATTTGAATTTGATCTAATGGGCTGAGGCGTCTTTGTCAGTGTCGTCCACAGAGGCGCCCGATCGGCAATTGACGCCGTTTGTACTTCCGCCTGTAAGAGACAAGAAAAAAACAAAGAAACAAAAAGAAGAATAAAGAGCTATTACCATAAAACACTGGGAGTGAATATTGTATTTTGAATGATGTTGCGGTGATCCCCAAGACAGGAGTTCACCGCAGCGGGAGAGACTTCTCTCCAAATCCTAATTTATCCTTGTCACTTTCTAAGAAAGTTTTGACCTGACTAATATATATTACCTCGATAAAGTGATAAACGTATAGGAATAAAAGCAATATAAAAAAGAAGAATATATTAATCGTGGCTGAATTTGAAAGACAAACAAATCATACAGTTTGCGAGAGAAAGACGCAAGAAAAAATTGAAATAATATCGATACAGTATTCAGCAGTGTTAAAACAGCTGCTTTAGTTCTTCGGGATTTGGATCAAAGTGGTAGGATACCCTTTTTTAGGAGGTCGTACATATACTACGTAAGAATTTTTTGGGGAATGGCGAGTATATGAAGATAATACGCAATACCTAATCTCCATAAGGAAATGCGCATTTAATACTTACGGGGGGGGGGGTCAGAAATCATTAAACCTTTGTATTGTACAGACTTCAAGGGCACCCCAAAAAATTAAAATAAAAACTGAACAAATTGTGTGATACTCAACTACAGCAGTATCCGAATTTTTTTTGGTTTGGATCAAGCAGTCAATACCTTGACCGAGAACTTAGGTCAAGCCAATCGCGTAACATCCTGAAATACTATCACGCCGTATGGTAATGAAGAAAGGAGGAATATTAAAAAACAAACACACTGTTAGTCCCACGGAAAAAAAAGTTCGGTTCCTGTTACTCAATGTTGAGTTGGCTCCTGTTGAGTTGGTCCTGGGACGTTTAAACATTTGAGTTGATAATACTGAAAATTTATTAATTGTTGCTAAGCGTTAGTAATGATTAATAACGCCTAGGAATGATTACCTAATTTTTAGTATTAGGGGCCATTCAAGAATTACGAAAGCATGATTTTGGTGAATTTGAACCCTCTTTCCCGGATGTAAGATATTTCGCCATACTTAGCTTATGGCGAAGATGGTTAATGCGGACGCCCCCCTAAAAATCTTACGTAATACTTGAACGTTCCCTATCAACTCAAATGTTTAGACGTCACAAGACCCAACTCAACATTTCGCGACGTTAGAATTAAAGAGTGCTAAATGGACTCCCTTTGCGAAATTGATTTTTTTGCAAATTTTGATTCTACTTTAGGTGCCCCAGGACCCCTTGCGCTAACATTATGCAATTCACCATTTTCCCGG
The DNA here is from genome assembly GCA_037577465.1 of Liposcelis bostrychophila. Lineage (NCBI taxonomy): Eukaryota > Metazoa > Arthropoda > Insecta > Psocodea > Liposcelididae > Liposcelis > Liposcelis bostrychophila. The sequence goes on from CM075210.1 coordinate 14,818,099, forward strand.
TTTTTTCTTTAATTTTTATCAATTTTTTATCATTTAGAATCTTTTGGCCCTAACCTTGGTGGCCCGTAGCTTAGTTCATAGCGCGCTCGACTCTCGATGCGACGCGTCGTCGTGCTTCTAGCCTAGTTGACAGCTAGAAATTTTTCTCAGGTCAAAACCAGTGCGCTAGTCAGAAAATCAACGGTCACCACCCCTCGGAAGGCAATGGCAAACCACCGAGCGGTAACTGCCTCGTAAATCTCTCAAAAATAGCCGTTCAGAACCGGTGATAAACTGTAGGTCCCATATGACTGTGAGCGCACGGACAGGTATATGTGAGAGATCACCACGCTCGTAATCGAGTAAAGCCCTAAGAAGAAGAAGAAGAAGAAGAAGAAGAAGAAGAACCTTTCGGCTTTTACTATATTAGTAACTGACTTTGGAGCCATAAGGAACTCCCATGTATTTCTTACGGGCAGCGCTTTTTGGTTCTGAATTGAAAGTAAATTAAAATTCTTTCTACCGACTTTTTTAATATTAATCTTAATATTTAGGGGCCATTCAAATATTATATCATCATTTTTTTCGTAATTTTAGACCTCCTTTTCCCCCCTGATCATCATTCGTCATCATTAGCAACACCCCCCTTAAAAAAATACGTCATTACCTTTCTTCAGGGAATTTTTTTTCCTTTTTAATAAATTGACAAAATTCATTTTTTTTAAAAACATAGAAAAACGACTACTAAATATGACTTGCCGATTTAGATATATCGATGTATCTATATAAAAAATTGTATACATCGGTTATATCTATTATATAACTATTGTTATTATCTATTATATACCTATTATATCGGTTATATCTACTATATTATATATATCTAATTGGATATATCGGTATATCTATATAAAAAATTGTCTTACATCTAGTGTAAATGGTGACATCAGCTTTCCACCAATACCCTCATCATCATTAATCATCAGTCGAACGACCCCATCTCCCCCCTAAAATGGTGACGTAAAATTTGAATAGCCCCTTATTGTATTGTTATGAAATTATCAAGGGACATACATAGTCTGTTAGTAAGCAAAACCGATTTCAAATTGAAAACAAATTTTTAAAATCAGCCATGGCTTAGATTTCATCAAAAGAAAGTTTTAAAACGCTCTCCTGTAAAATTTGCAACTTGCTGATTTAGCACCCTTTGGTTCTAACGTCGCGAATTTAGTAACAGGAACCGAACTTTTTTTCCCGTGCCCTCAAGCGGTGCCAATTACACGGCAGCCTAGTGTTTAACACTCGCAGGAAAAAAATCGATGAAATAGAAAGATTTAACGTTAAAGATAAGTCTTCATTCGAAAAACCTATTTTCTGCTTTACGAGAGCAGAAGGAAGTGATAAAATATCTCTAAAATCCATCTTAGGTATCATAGTACACTCAGAAAAGAAAAATGACGAACGCAAAACAATAGCAATATCTTGCCAAGAAGCAACCTGTCCGTTGTCATGAAGCACTTTTGTTTTGCTAAAACTTACTGGTTTTGTTGCCAGACAAAACTTGTTCAAAACATTTCCTTTTTCTGAGGGTAAGTGTAGAACAATTCATTTTTTTGGTCATTTTAGACCCCCTCCCCCGATCCCCGATTGTCACCGTTTGCCTGACCTTACTTGGAAATTAATTCATCTTTTTCCATATCCCCAGTAAAAAGTTGCAAAATTTACATTTAAATCATTGGTTAAGGAAGTTTTTTTAAAAATTAAAAAAAATATCATAAGTGCTTTGCACGATAAAAAAATTTATTGAATGACAGGTGAATGGATTTTTTAAAAAATTAGATTATTACAGATTAGGATAAACATAGTTAGATTATTTAGTACCGCCGGAGTCAACAAGACAATGACCGATTCTCCACAGTTTGTCAGAATAATGATCAAAGTAAAGTTTTAGACGAAAGAGTCAGGTAAGCTAGTAAAGAATTCTTTTTTTAACGTTTCGTTTCACATCCTCAGCTTAATAAGCACGAAAACCTCACTTTTTTTAACAGGGAGTAAATGAAGAGAAATCATGCAGCAATTAACAGATAGTATCGATATCCCAGTAGAATTCGACAAAATGAAAAAATTCGAATCCGAAGATGAAATTTCAAACATAAACGACGCTTGGAACTGTAAACGTTACGACATCGTATTGGCATTGCTGGAAGAGGATTCGGATTTCCCGACCAATTTCAACGTCATAGACCTAAACGACGGGACGGAAGATCAAAAAAGTTTACTCGGATTAATCGAAACTCGTCACGGCCTCCACGACCTCATAAAAAAAGGTGACTTCGAAAAAATCAAAGCTTTTTCTTAAAAAAAAAATTAAAATACTATTTAAACACGAAAAACGAATCGGCGGTGTATACCGCCATCACCAACAAGCAGTTTCAGATTTACGCATATTTAAAATCCGTCGGCGCGGAATTCAGAAACAATCACGAGCAAAGCACTTTCGACGGTCTCGAATTTTCCGAAAAAAGTGCGGTGACGGATGCTTTGGTGAATTATTTTACTCCGGTTTCTCACGCCCACATTCATTATTTGATATCGAAATCGAGGTCGCAGCAGCCGATGGATAGCCTGGAGGAAACGGTGAAAGATTATTATTACAAACTGGAAAACATCCCGGAGATTTCTATTATTCTTCGAATCATTCAATACTCCGATTTTTTGGATATAATTTTCGATTTTAACAACGACAACGTTGCGCCGGTATCTCCGACGTCCACGAAAAACACCAAAGGAGAAACCAGGTACAAGGAAGGGCGGCTGTACATTGCCGCAGGTTCCAAGAGAACCGAAAACGAAATATTAGGGACGATAGCTCACGAGTTAACGCACATGGCGATGGAAATCATTTACAAGAACGACTGTAATCCGTATTGCGAAAACGAGGAATTTAAATTTGAAAAAATCCGAAAAAATTGCAGGAACATATCCAGTACCGACGGCGGATTATCCAATACTTTGTTGGAAACCTTTCAGTACCAACCGCAAGACTTCGACAGCGAATTAATAGCTCGAGTCCCTCACATAACTGCGCAGTACAGCAACGGGAAAATTTGGTTGATACTAAAAGCCAGGGAACTGTGGAACTATTACAACGAAGTGGTATTAGCCGACTGCGAAAAATTTATCAGGCAGAGTTTTGTGTTAAAATCGAAAAATCAAATTCGTAGAATGAACGAAAGGATCGGAGAGATCAAAAACGTCAAAAAATTCGATATTTATTTCAGGAAAGTTTCGAAAATTAAAAACTTTCTACACGACGAGAGTAGGAAAGTTTTTTTAATAATCGGAGATAACACGTTTTTGAGTGTGTTGAAAGTCCTTCAAGCCCTTTTCGACAAGACCTACGTCAAAAAATACGATAATTATTTAGTTTTAAAATTCAAGGCTTACATGCAACAACCGCTCACGATAATCAAGGAATTTTATTTGGAGGGATGTGACGTTTTGATCGTGGAAAACATAAAAAATTTGGAAAATTTCATGACTTCCGACGGGATGAATTTGCTCAAGGAATTGTTGAACTCGAAACCGAATAAAAAAATCATATTTACCGCGAATCGAGAGGAAGATTTGAAAGTCAACGAAAAACTACAAAAAACCGGTTTGGTTTATTCCTGTTTTTCCGACAAAATCCTGTCCCTTTCACACTTGGGCGAAAAATCACAGCAAAAGATTTTAGACAAAGAGATTTTTTTCCAAGAGAAAAGAATGAGACTGACGGACTTGATTAAAAACGATGAAAGTTTAAGGAAGCTAATCGACGCTAAGACCATTGTGGATTTGATGAAAGGAAAACAAATTGAAATCGGAACTAAAGCACTTGGGATGGCTAACTTAGAAGGTGCTTACGGGGATTTGTTGGAAGAAATCAACATCCAGAGTTTCATCAAAGAGATAAAAAAATCCACCGATATATTTTTATTTGACGGCTTGGAAGGTTCCAACAAAATAGAACAGTTGATTTCCATAATGAAGGATAACTTGGACGTGAAAACCGAGTCGGAAAAACCCCAAAACATCCGGAAGAAATTGTCCGATGCATCAAGGGCGATTTTCGTCGAAAATTTCACCGACAAAAAATTTAAAGAATTCTGTCAGCAACATCCGCAACAGGAGATTTACTGGATAAAAGTGGGGGATTCATCGTTAACCTTACAGCAATTATACAATTTCAATTTTTACCTGGACAGGAAATTCGTGTTTTACGAAAAATTATTCGTTCGGAAAGAAGCTTTGATCAACAAATCGAACGGTTTCATATTTCCCGAGCTTCTCCTGATCAGCAACGCGAATCGGGAGAGTTTCATCGATTTGTACGACTGCCCCGACGTGGAAACGAAACAAAAGTTCGAAAAAATCCTAGATAAAATGAGACCGATTTTCATAGAATCGGAAAAGAACGCAAGGGTCACATTCGAAATGCTCGTGAAATCCAGCAACACCTCCATCCATTGGCTGAAAAAAGAAGAGGATAAATTAATTTGGAAAAATTCTCACGGACCCCTGCAAAACATACGAAAGTGTATAGATAAGAATTCCAGCGAGAAATCCTCCGTCAGCGAAAAAGACTTAATAAAGAAAATAATAAACAACGACGTCGTGATAATTGCAGACGATCCGGGCATGGGGAAAACCACGACTCTGACTAAATTGTACGACACGAAATTCGATTCTCAAACCATTATCGATTCCCATTGGGTGATAAGAATAAATTTTAAAGATCATCTACAGGCAATTAAAAACATCGACCTAGATAACATGAGCATCAAAGAAATGATAAAGTTTTTCTCGGAGACAAATCCCAACTTAAAAACTAATTTAGCAAAAGGTTTATTAACTTACGTTTTGGACTCAAAATGCGATTTCTCGAAGCCTTTGCTCCTTTCTTTTGACGGATTCGATGAATTGTTAGACGAAAGCGACCGAAACAAAATCATCGCCTCCTTAAAATTTTTGAAGGAAAAAACCAAAAGCAAAATTTGGATCACCACTCGCCTTCATTACAAAGAGCTTTTGGAAAATAATTTATCCACGTTCGCCATTGAATTCGAACCGATAGACGATTGCGGTAAAGAGGAATTCATCAAAAAATACTTGAGAAATCGTTTGAAACTCATTCTGAGCACGGAAAGATTTGAAAATATATTCGTTAAAAAAGACGAAGAGAGCAAATCTCAAATTATAGCGTACACGAAAAAATTTATAAAAAACATGGAAAATATATTCGCGAATGACATGACCAGATTCATCGGGACTCCTCTGCAATTGTACCTCATGTTGGAAGGGATTTTGGAACATTTCAAACGAGATTATCAGAACGAAAAATGGAATTTTTCGTATTTGGGGAACAACATAATGGAAGTGTACAAAAATTTCATCAATAAAAAATACAATATATATTATAAAAAAGTCAAATCCGACGTGATGCTTTTCACGTTGAAACAAATCAAAGTCGTGTATAACATGTATCACAAACAGCTGGCAAAAATTTTGATTCTAAATTCCACGTCCAAAAAATCTTTGGAGCACTTACAAAACATTATACTCTCATGCGGAATAATCAAATATCAGGAAGGATCTTTGGAATTCATTCATCAAACATTCGGGGAATATTTCGCCGCCAAAATAATATTTAATTGGATAAAAGAGGATAAAAAGTATCCGTGCCGCTATAATAAAATAGAGCACGTCCTTCAAAAAATATTGTTGAAACCTGATTACAAACTCATTCGGAGTTTTTTGAATTTCCGAATAAATAAAATCAACACGGAAATGTTGCCCAAGGAAAATTTAAAAAGGTTCGGAACGGTCATGTCTAATTTATTAAAAAACAAGGAAGCCAACAATAAAACCTTTATGGACGTTATAATCCAAGAAGAGCATTTAAACATTTTAAATTTCTCGATAACGGCTTTGCGGAACGTCGACGAAGATTTTTTACAATTCACGAGTCATTTAGGGGACCCGATACTGATTTACGCTTGCAGATGCAATAAAATAAACGTGGTGAAGTATTTATTGGCCAAAACGTCGACTCTCACAAAATCTCAACAATACAAATTGTTGAGCAAAAGAGGAAAGTCCGATGAAACTTGCCTGCATCACGCAGCTTTGTACAACAACGTCGAAATAGTAAAGCTATTATTGGACAGGGCTAAAAAAGTCACCAGTTCTCGTGAATTAGAAGACTTTTTGTCCATGAAAGATGTAAACAACAATACAGTGTTACATTTGGCTACTTCTTTCATAGGGACATTTTACACGGATTGCGATGAGATGAGCACGGAAACTCCTTTGAAAACCTCGGAATTTTCCTATCTTAAATCCGAACAATATTTGACTCCCGAAAAACCATACGAATTGCTCAGCGTGAACTTGTACGAAAACATAGATCGACTTTATTCAACCGGACAAACCAATTTGCCGATTTGCGCGGATTCATCCGCCGCGCCCAACATAAAAAACGTCGTAAAAGATTTAAGAGAAAATTATAAATCTACCGTTCTTGACATCGTCAGATTAATACTAGACTTATTATCAGCGTATAAAATTTACGATTTGTTATGCGCCGCCAACGCTAATAAATTAAACGTCCTGCATCTGGCTTCCATTCACGGTCACTACAGTCTGGTACAATTTCTGTTGAGAAAATTCGAGGAGATCATTTTCAAAGAAGTGATAAAGCTAAATTCGGATCCCAGGAAATTGACAACCCAGGAAAAGTTCCAAGAAATATTATTATCGGAAAACGTGGACGGAAGAAACAGTCTTCAAATGGCAGCCATTTTCGGACACAGCAAAGTTACTTTCATGCTGTTCAACAAGATACCTTCGCGGAAAAAATACGAAACCGTCTGCATCAAAGACTGTTCCAGCTCCAACATCATGCATCAAGTGGCATCTAAAGGGCACTGCAATCCCGTGAAAGTGATTTTCAACGAATTAAAAGAGATCGCGGATCACAAGCAGATAAAACAATTTTTACTTGCGAAAAACGAGGATGGAAATACCGCTCTGCATATAGCAGCGGAAAAGGGTCATTTGAAATTAATGAGAAATCTAATTGAATGTGCCGTGCATTTTTCAGCCCAAGATCCCTATGTATTGATAACGGCACAAGGATCGGACGACGCATCGGTAATTCATCGAGCTGTTAGTTTCGGCCGACTGGAGGTGGCGAAATTCTTGATGGACATGATTCAAAAAGAAAAGATTTACTCTACTTTGAGCCTTACGGACGTAAACAGTAAAAACGTGTTGCACACCGCCGCTTTGCAAGAAAACTGCGAAATGGTGAAGTTAGTCATAAAAAAATTGCAAGACACCTTATCCCCACAGCAAATGCAAGAATTTTTCTTTCTCCAAACAAACGAGGGAGACAACGTCCTTCGCCTGGCAGCCAGGAACAGTAACCTAGCCGTCACCAAATTTTTAATTAAATACGCGTCGAATATCTCGGACCAAAATTTCTACGATTTGATCACCACGAAAGGTGCGGACGAAGATTTGGTAATCCACAGAGCTGTGGGTTTCGGGAAAATAGAGGTAGCTTCCTTTTTGTTGGACATGATCCCCGACGACAAAGTTTATTCTACGTTAGCCCTTTCAAACAAGTACGGTCACACCGTTTTGCATATGGCTGCTTTCCAGGAAAACATCGACTTCGTAAAGCTTGTTATAAAAAAGCTCGAAGAGTCCCTCTCCGAAGAACTAATACAACAATTTTTCGCTCTTAAAACAAACGAAGGGGATAACGTCCTTCGAATGGCTGCTGGAACCAGCAATTTAGCCGTAACAAAATACTTGCTGGAGTACGCAGCCAAGGTTTCAGGTCAAGATGTCTACGACATGATAATTCCGAAAAAAATGGACGAAGAGTCATCAGTCATTCACAGGGCCGTCGGATTTGGAAGAATCGAAGTCGCCACATACTTGCTGAACATGATCCCGAAAGAAAAAGTTTATTCGACTTTTAGCCTCACGAACAGCAAAGGTAATAATATTTTACACATGGCCACTTTTCAAGAAAATTGTGATATCGTAGAGCTGGTTTTAAAAAGATTAGAAGAAGCGTTGACCAAAGAACAAATCAAACAATTTTTCTTTTTACAAACACCTCAGGGTAATAACGCTTTGCATATAGCCGTCGTTAAAAGTAACTTGGCCGTAATGAAATTTTTACTCGACTACGCAGCTAAAATATCAAACGAAGATAAACACAGTCTAATCATCACGAAAGGGACGAACGAAGGTACCGTCATTCACAAGGCAGTTGGTTTCGGAAGGATAGAAGTGGCCAGGTTTTTATTAGACATGATCCCTAAAGATCAAGTGCAATCCACATTACGTCTAACCGATAAAAACGGTAATAATGTTCTGCATTACGCTGCCAATCAAGAAAACCGCGAATTTGTGGAGGTGGTCGTTAAAAAATTAGTGGAGGAATTGCCTCCGGATCAGACAAGGGAATTCTTGTATTTGGAAAATCTCGAAGGTTGCACAGCCATTAGAATAGCTAAGAAAAGAGCTTATTTAGATGTGGAAACATATTTATCCCAAATTCAAAGAGTGTACGAGTTGACTCAAGCACAAACTCCCTCAAAAGCTAGGAAACCTTCAAATGCTTTTAAGTACGCCACTTTAAGAAAAAAAATATTTTCCTAGGCGCCTAACGGAACAAAAAAAAAGTACAGTATTTAGTTTTCTATAGTTGAAATTTTATTCAATTCTTTTATGCTGTTATTTTTTTGAAATCATTTTTATTAGAAGAATATAACCGAAGTATTTAAATTAACCTAATAGAAGCATTTTACTTAAGTAAACGACCAAAATAAGACTGCACTACAGGATTTTAGGTCTTCAAGAGTGAATCAAGCCAAAAACAGATTTGCTAGCCAGGCCAAACCCCGGCTTTAGCTTTAACATTATCGTATAATTTTTATTATTAAATTAAACTGTGTAACTCATTTTAAATGTAATTTTACTAATTAAAGACTTAAAAATTATTTCAAAATTCCATTATTCTAACTAAATCCGTGCGTCTGAGGTGAACTAACGTACCTCTATCGTAAACATGAATAAAGTTAGTCTGTTTCAACGTTCGTGGAAGTGTCACGTGACCACAAGTTTACGCCCATGGATGGGAAATATAGGGTATACTTACTCCTGGTATAAATATACCCATAAGCTAAACATTGGAAATTGTATAGATATACAGTAGGGGAACGTTCAAGTATTAAGTAAGATTTTTAGGGGGGGGGGGGGGTCCGCATTAACCGTCTTCGCCATAAGCTAAGTATGGAGAAATATCTTAAGACCGGGGGGGGGGGGTCAAATTAACCAAAATCATGCTTACGTAATACTTGAATGGCCCATAGGGTGTCCCAAAAAAAAAAAAAAAAAAAAAATGTCTCCGATTTTGCTGCACATGGAGTATGACCTTTATTTATGATTAAGAATCAGTAAAAAAAAATTTCCCGATTTTTTCTCTCAACGTTTTAAGGTCGCTCAACGCGTTTGAATAGGCAGGAAAATAGGCCAGTAGTAGGCGAGGCATTTATTCGCTGACACCCTCCTCCAGAATTTATTTTTGGTTCCCAAAGAGACTTTCTCCAAGGTTTTTTGGGTCGTAGAACCCGAAAAAACCATCCCCGTTTTTATCTGAAGTGATGGAAAATAATTAGACGCGAAAAATTTTAGTGCGAAAAATTTGATTTTTTTGTCCAAAATATATCGAAGCCCTGTCTCCAAAAAATTTTATTTTCGGGCGGAAATGGTCTTTTGAGGCTGAAAAAAATTGAGGGTTTTTTCCACATCCTAACTAAGGATTTTTTTATGGGTGACCGAAAATCGAAGACTACAGATAATTTTTTGGGATATCGTAGCCAGCACGCTCAATTTTTCTTAAAATTACAGGCACGAAGGGAGAATTAAGCTTATTTTCATGGAGGGCCCACAATCCCAATTTTGTGTCGGACGGCCTTGAAGCCAGTCCATAAAAGATGCGGCATACATCTTTGAAAGTTTTTTATAACAGCCGCTTGGCACAGATGTTATTGGCTAGAACTGACACTAGTCCAAAGCACTTCAAACTGCTTAGCTGAGAGTCAGCGGTTACACTCAATGTCGGAGACTTGTCGCTTTAAGCTCTCTTAGGAAGTTAGGAAGTGAACATTAGCCACACAGCTTAACCCACGAGTCTTACAATACTAAAGCATCCCATTTAAACTTTTTAAATCCCTTATTTCCGAAAAACCGGATCAAACTTACCTGAATGGCTACGGACATTTTTCTGACGCCCAGCCCAGGTTGATACTAGCTTTCGGGCGTGTTTATAAGGTCTGAAGTTGTACCTTCAGGATCGGGATCTGATTTTTCTTCAACGACGGTATCCAAGTCTAAGGAAGGGAAGCCCCTACTCATGGCTCTTTCGCTCCTTAAGGACACAGCTCTCGTTCTTCCTGATCCAGGAAATAAACCTGCAAATATTCACAGCAAACCGTTCATTCAACAAAAAATGGCGACGACAAAAAAAAAAAAAGACAAAAAGTAAAACCACATTTTTTTATTACATTCAAAAATAAATTTGCGAGGAAAGTTTTTTTTTTTCTCGAAAATGAAAAGAAGCAAAATGGGACCGCCTAGGGAAAATGGGCGGCGGGAAGGGACGACGGCAATGCTGGAAGGTTTGGATGTTATTGTGTGTCTGTTGAAGATAGTTTGGTTTGAAATATGTTCTTGGTATTAAATTTTCATGATTAATGGGGAAATGTTTTCCTTTCCATTGAGGCGAAATATCCTCGCTGCAATATATACTCCATCCTCATTTATTTGCTTCATTACTATATCGGATTGCTGAACGTTTATTAAAATAACGAAGACGAAGCGAGAATCTCGATGACGAGATATCTTGTCTTGTAACCGAAGATTGCTCTATTATTAACTTAACTTATATCGAGCAGAAGGGCAAATTGTGTTTTAAGCCGTTTTGATTTTATACCCACCTAGTCTGTGTATGGGACTAAAGCGAACTAAATTTAAAGCTCCGTGGTCATCGAGTTTCCTGAAAAAATAAAGACAAAAAAAAATATTTAAAATTCATTAACAATTAAAATGTATTTTTTTAAAAAATATTATGACCCAGAAAATCGGTCGAGGACTTCATCAACACGTCAGCCACGATTTCCTTCACTGAAACGTCGATACTAAGCTATGCTTTCAGAGACTTTAGGGAAAATTGACTTTTACCTAAATCTGATTTCATTAGTCACGCAAAACCAATATAAAAAGAACTAATCATCCATTGAAACGTTCATCGTTTTCGCATTCATTTTATATGAAATCCAGTGCTTATTTTCCATTATCCGCAGAAAAAGAATTTCCTTTTTTTTTTTTTTCGATGGGAGAAGAGAAAAATACTGAAAGTTTTTCACACAAACCATCAATTCGTCTTTATTTAAACGTTCAAACGGGGAGCCCCATTGTTAAACAATTGGACACTTGGGAATAATAACAATAAATGGATGAACGGGAATCCTCTCTGCAATAGGTACAGAATTACAATTTTTTTTCTCTTTTTTTCCCCGTGTTTCCAAAAAAAATTTTTTTAAAAAAAACTGACATGTAACCTCTCATCATGTTTATCGATGATATCTTCACCTCAAGCCATTGATTTGATTTATTTTCGAAACCGATAACGTACCTCTAGGGGTTTAATAAAAAATTTGCGATAGTTTCCGTAAGTTTTTTTCCCCCTCAAAAAGAAGCTTCGGGGGGATTTAAAAAAAAAATCGATGAAGTTGCAATTTAAACGCGATCGTTTTGATTTATTCATTAAAGGATATATCAGGGCTAAAAAAAAACGCCCTAAAATTGACGATTAGATTCCCGTGCTATTAATTAAATGGGATAGTCTACCTTGTAATTTCTAGGCGTGTAAACCAACAAAAACTTTTTTAAAAAATGGGATAATGAAGATAAAAATGTCTTATAATTTTCAATTTTTTTTATAAAACATCGTGCACACGCAATTTGCGAGACCCCATTATCATCTACATATATAAACAAGCGAGAAAAAAAAGGTTCTAAACGTTAAAAGCTTTTTACATCGTTTAAATAAAAAAGAAAAAAAAAAAGGTCGGAAAAAATGAAAAGCGGATTAAACCTTCGTGTGCATCCGCTTTCAATTACTTATTTAACATAAAAACGCAACGATGATTCCAGCTAAGCTCCGCACTTACATAGCAAAGATCGGAAAAAGTACAATATTTTCTACTTTGCATGGGAAAAAAAATGCAAATAAGATGCATTAAAAAATTAAAATTAATATAAATTAACTCATTTACGAAACTTCATTCTTTTATTTAAAAAAATAGGGGAATAAGATGAGAAATATGAGGATGGGTAAATGGAGGCTGCATTTATCTTATCTAATACCTACTAGGGTCGCTGTAATAAATGTCGGCTGCTATAGCAATAATTCTGCACTATGTCCTTTATTTCTCGATTTTTTGAATTTGAATGAGTGCACCCCTGGAATAGGTTCTCTCTGTGGCACATATGAACCCCAATTTTTCTCAGATTTTTTACTCTACGAAAAATCGCCCCAACTTGCTCTTCGAGGTCGAAAAATTCCCATAAGGGTGAAAAAGTTGATAATTTTTCATTCTTGAAAAAACAGTCATTTCCTCTCAGAAATTTTGGGTAGATCACGAATCTGAATACCATTTTTTTTATATGGTCTGATTTTCAAGCTGGAGCCAAAAAACGAGCCAAGAATCAGGACTTACCTTTTTTTGTCACTTTACGCGGATTTTTAATTCCTTTTTTGGCTTTAGCTCGAAAGCCCGACCAGGTAAAAAAAATATGGAGCTGAGATTAGTGATCTACCCATTTCTGATAGAAAATGACTATTTTTCAAAGGAAAAAAGGCTTATCAATTTTTTCACCCTTATGGGAATTTTCCTACACTAAAGCTCAAGTCGGCGTGGTTCCCCGTCGAGTAGAAAGTCTGAAAAAAAAAAATAAGGATTCACATGTGCCACTGAGAGAATAGAGAGAGTTCCGGGGGTGCACTCACTCAAACTCGAAAATTCGCAAAGTAAGGGACACCCCCTAATGTACTTTGTTTATTTGATTTTTCTTTCTTAGCCGGAAATTCAAAATTAATTTCGATCCCTGTTACTACTCGGAGTAATAAATAAATTCCAACGACATTTCACAGAAGGAAAACGAAATGCGAAATACAGAAAAACAACAGTTTTGAAATTTTTGTTTTTCAAAATATGATTGCAATTCATTTTTTGTAACTTATGTAGCTCTTTCAATGTTCTTTTTTTTTTTTTCCTGCTATATTTTGGTTTTAAGCTTAAAAACCGGGAAGAAAATTAGAAAACGGACTTCGAATGCGTGATCTGTGCAAAATTTTTAATAGAAATAGACTGCTTTTCAACAACAACAGAAATAAAAAAATAAAAATAAATAAATAAATAAGTAAAAAAATAAATAAAAATAAAAATATCGATGTTTTGTTCTTATGGGAATTTCCCTACCTTGAAGCTCACGGAAACACGCTTTCCCTTTATTTTAAAAATCTGAAAAAATTTAGGGCGCTAAGGTGCACCAAATGGAACAAATTCCGGGGGTGACCAAATATGAATTCGAAAGTTCGCTTTTTCCGGAACACCCTAAAGTGAATATTACAATTTTCCTAAATATAAAATACATCAAAAATATATATCATTTATTAATAAATTATAATTAATTAATAATAATTAATTACTAATAAGATCTCAACAAAAACTCATTAAAATAAGAATTTAAAAAAATAATAACACCTGCAGGTTATAGCCTAAGGAACCAGTTATGACGCTAAGAAATATTGTTTTTTGCACAGGTTATTTTATAACCTAAGCAAGCCGATTTTCTGAAATTTCATTCCTAACCTCTCCAGCAGACGATATTGCTTCCTGTCTATGGCGAATAAATTCTACCTGCCTCTCCTTAGTTAGATCTTTCATAATAAGTGAACTGCATTGTTATTTTTTAAAGAAAATAAAGATTTATCATATGATTCATTTTTACAAGGATTTTTTTCTAATTAAAAATTCCAGAATTAGGCCGTAAAATAATTCATTCAAGTAATTTAACTATCGATAAGGCCTTTACGGAACTAAAGTTTCATCCTCAGTGCTTACGATTAAATAAAATAAATAAGCGTTTTTGCAATAAACATAGCCTACATAAACAAATAAAGTTAATAAATTAAAACGTCTGAAAATGATTTCAGACGATGATTCATTTATTTATTTAAAATTGAAATTAAATTGGAACGAATAAACGCCTCTTAACAAATGATTTACCACGGCCTCCTTCCTATTGTGAATAAACTTTTATTGTCAGTCGAAACAAAAAAATAAGTCGGATGGAAAAATAATTCAGTAAATTAACCTCGGTTTCGATTATGAAAAGCATTAAATCAGTTTCACAAATATCCCTGTCAAACAAAAATTTTAAATTTGCTCCCGCTTTCAAAAACACTGATTTATTATATTTTCCTTTTTTAAAAATATGTAGAAAAAATATATATAAAAAAAAACTCACCCAGCTCGACGTCTTTCCCTTTCTCTAGCTAACTTCGCTCTCCTTCGTAAACAGCAAATAACTAAAAGCGCCAAAACTGGAAATCCGAATATGCATGACACAATGGGCACGACAACGGATTCCGGAGAGACTGAAAAAAGATAAAAAAAAAAAAATAAAATAAAATAAAAATAAACTTGGAATGAAACAAAAAGAAACTAATAAAATTTGATCGTTTCAGCTGGAAAGGCCCTGACGTAAAACTGTAAGAAAAAAGATTTCATTAAATATGAAAAGACGAGTTCTTGAGACATTTCCCCTGCAGCCATAATTTTTTTTTTCACCGTAGGTTTTAAATTACCTTTCCTTCCGGAATGTACGCATTTTTTTTTTATCCACTTCGAATTTATTTTTTTGATATTGAGCTTGTCAACTTCGTTAAGCCCTACTTGGAAATGAAAAAAAAAAGGAGGTGCTAATATAGACGGATGATGTTCCAAACTTTGGATTTAAATTATGCAAAAACTTTTTACATACAGAAAAAAAAAACTGTAACTTGGGGATACCAGATGAAACGGAAACGGCTATTACAAATTTATAACCGGTGGATTTTATTCAAACTAATCTCCCGGGGAATGAAAAAAAGAACGAATATGCAAGGGACGGTAGTGCCTCTCCCAATAAATTACAATAATACGTAAAAACTTTGCTTTCTTTTTTCTTTTGTTTTAAAATTAAAATGCAAGCGGCAAATATTTTACTCGTTTCTTGAAAAATTAATACCGTAACAGGGGGTTACTTTCTACTCCAGGGGGTTACTTTTGATACTTTTATTTTTTAAAAATACTTTTAAACGACTATGAATTTTTTTAAAAATTAAACTTATTCTACATTATTGATTATATTCGAGTGTTATGTTCAAGCCTAGTTGCCTACATAGTGAAACCATAGTGTGCTCACTTTCGTCTCTTACTCCGCACCCTCCCGTTCCCCTAAAATGGCGCTGCCAATCAGTTTTCGTTAACCGTTTCACAAGTGTACGTAAAATCGCTCTTAGCCAATCCTCGTTAACTTCACAAGTATACGTCATGTTACGTCATAGGCCAATTGAGCACACTAGGGTTTCACTATGGTTGCCTAAACTAGTTTTATAATGAAAATATCACCGTATCAGGGGGTTACTTCGTGCTCGACCGGGTATCTTTGGACCCTTCGATTTTCCCTTAAATTCTTAAAAGAAGAACATGGAAAAGCCCAAATATGAATTGCATTTCATAAAGTGAAGCTTCTTGAATATTATTTAGTAAAATGGCCCCTTAAATTAGCTTCATCATAAAATATTCTATTTTAAAAATGATGCGAGATGGGAAAAAAGATCAAAGTTTGGGATACTAAAGTCCCTTCAACGGTATCTGAGTGCCGTATTCAGGTTCAAACACGTTCGGCACTTACCCTACATCAGCCTTTAACTACTCAAAAACTTTCTTTCCAAAGGGATTCTCATGAGAGCAGAAAAACAAGAATTGACAAAAAAAATGTTTGTAAAACTCTCCATAAACGCCATGTTTACCAGCCATTTTATTCATCCAAACGCATTATTTTTTGGTTTCAGAGAATTTATTTTTCTTGGTCATTTTCACTTCTTAAAATTATTTCACAGAATAAAAATTGTTTGTTTATTAACCGTCATATGTTTTGAGAATATTTTTTCGCCATTTATTGTTTTAATTATGGAGTTATGGATGGTGAAACAAGGATGTCTAAAGTTACCCCACTTTCAGATTGTCGAGGGCGTCCGGAAAATTGAGTCATAGATTGAATTAGAAAAAGTATAACGACTACAAAAGGGTATCATTTGAAAGCTGAAAGATCTCCCTTCATGTTTGTGAAGGCAGATTGAAAATCTCTTCAGTATTTATACAAATATTAAGAAAAAGCCTGAAAAAGTGTAAAAAGTAACCCCTCGGTACGGTAAACTTTTAATACGAAAAAAGAAACCTAAAATACTAAGATGCATTCTGCTGCGTCCACCGGTCAAATTGAAATGAAATTGCTTTTCGCGCTTGCCCTATATAGTCCCTTAAACAATCATCCTAATTTCACTCAAAATTAAATTATTATAAGCCAAAAAAAAAAAAAAAAATTACGATCAATGGGGTTACTTTTTACAGGTATTTCAATGGCGATGTCCTTTGGGTGCTAAATCCACAACGAATCGACGTTTCCAAGGTTTTGATTACGTTTTTACTACCTCCAGTAATCTTTTAAAATAAATAGCGATAGTCAATAGAGCATCTAAAAGGTACAAATCGTTTTATTAAACATTTTCCATTCCCGGAAGCCAATAATTTGTCATATCCTCTTTAATTTTTAAAGATATTCAGGTGTAAACATGATTGTAAAAAGTAACCGCATTTTTGTTAGAACGACACCTTTTGGAAAATCGAGTTTTTATTCGTGTTAGAACAAGTATAGATATTATAACAGGGCATCAAATTAACTCTTAATGTTGGTATAAACAGGTATGAATTTTGTTCTACATTTTACATCTGTATTTGGAAAAAACGTGTAAAAGTGTAAAAAGTAACCCTCTGTTACGATAGGGAGGTTGTTTAATATTTATCGTCCTCAAATTTCCAAAATTTGTATATAATTATAAATTTGAGTCCGGGGGAAGGAGAAATTTGAAAACGATGATTTAACGACGTCATCGGTACGAGAGAAATGGGATGACTTTGAGTCAGTCCTTGCTGATTAATTTTGAAAAGGGGAGCTTTTCTTGGAATTCGAATAAAATTTTCGTTTTGATGTTCGCCAATTTTGAAAAAGATAAAAGAGGGGGGGGGGGGGGGGAAATGAAACGCTTCACAACCAAATACCAAATTGAAAGTAAAGAAAAAGTTGGCAATTAGACGGAAGAAAAGGCAAAATAATTAGTCAAGGATTGAAATAAATACGAAATAAGGGAATAAAATAAGCCGTACGGATACCTCCGGAGTGCTCGGATATTTGAGGCGATTACAGCATTTAAAACTTTGCAAAAAAAAAAAAACGGATGGAAAGTAAAAACGTGATTTCCATAAAACACAAACGTAAAGCACCTTTGGATTTTTTTGTTTGGCGGTAAAAGTTTTAAAAAGTTTTCGGCTTTAGAAACGTTGTATAGAATTTAAAAATAAATTTCCTAGGATAACATCAATCATTTCCCTTTAAAAAATGAACGCTGTTGAGTTTAAAATTAAGACGAACGTTTCTTGATTTATAGTTTGCGAACATTTTTAGAAACGATGGTGAGGAACAACATATTGATGGAGGGAGGAAAATATGCAATACATGAGTTCACGAACCATAAACGCTTTTCCAAAGGCGGTCTTTTAAACAGTTCAGGAAAAAATGACTTATAATTATTTGGTCAGTATTTAAAAACTGTTTTCGGTCAGTATTTTAAATAATTGGTCAGTATTTTAGTGGTCAGTAACAATTTGATCAGTAAAAAGAACAGTTGGTCAGTGTTAAAATTAAAGGATCAGAATTAAAATTAAAAGGTCGTTATTTTAACTAGATGATCAGTAAATTAATTATAAATTTGATAAATTTGAATTATTTGGTCAGTAAAGTAAAAATTTATTTCGGCTATGAAATAGGGTGATCAAAAAAAAAGGGTTTCCGATTTTGTTCTTCACCAAAAAAATGGGCTCATTTTAGTGTAAAAACGCAAGAAAAATTTTGAAACATTTTTTTTTCAACGATTTAGGGGTGTCGCAGAGCAGAAAAAGGGCCTAAGCCACAATTTTTTTTCTTAGCTTTTAATGAAACGAAAATTTGGTGCATTTTTCCGTAATTGAATTTTACAAAAATGAACTTTATAGGTGCTTTTGACCTTGTAGAAGACGAATTTCACAATCCCGATTTTCTTCGATCAACGCCTGAGTCGCTGTTGCAGCTTTTTTAGCGCTCAAACCCGATTTTTCGGGTTTAATATTTATTTATTTCCCAATTCAAAGCCCTGAAAATTATTTTTCTTGTTAAAATTACTTACTTACAATAATAGGAAAATGCTCGGGGAACACGAATTTTACGATTTAGATTTCCCTCAGTCAACGTCTGATTGGTCTACAGAGCTTTTAGAACGCCTAAATGTCATAAGTTCTTGACTAAAATCTCAATTAACGTATGTTTCGCGTAGGAAACACATGTATTTTTAATGTAAAATGAGAAAAGGCATTACTGGTGGATTAATTCTGTAAATTCGAATTTTTTTTAAAAATAGACACTAACCATTTAATAATATTACTGAAAAAACATGTGAGGCAGTTGCTTCTGGGGTAAAAAAAAAAAAAAAAAAAAAAAAAAAAAAAAAAACATAAGAATAAGGGGGCGGCAGGGGTTTCGGAGGGCTTCGGGGCCACTCGACTGATTCCGTCTTTTCCTAGGCTTTGGATGCAGGTGTTTTCGGGGTTTCTGAGAATTTTTAAGTCTCGACAAGTTTTGCAGATTATATTAAAAATAATGATAACACAAACATGCCGATTCGACATATCTCGGAATTAAAATTTTAAAACGCAAATCATTGTCGGGGCGGGTGGAAAATAAAAAAAAAATACAGGGTGTAAAAAAAATATATATATGGAAAACAAAAATTTAACAAAAATGAGGAATTTTCGAGGTTAAGAGGAGGCTTCAGATCTTTATTTAAATATACCAAATAAATCCATGGCTTAGAACTTTTTTTTGGAGATACAAATTAGAAATCTGGCTTCGTAGCGAACTTCATAGTGATACTGGCATCTTTCCTTCAAAATTTCAGATTCTCAGGTTGTAAAGAAACTCCGGAAAACGCTTTGGAAAATATATCCCCGACATTTATTTTTGAAAACGTTTTCCGGAGTTTCTTTACAACCTGAGAATCTGAAATTTTGAAAGAAAGATGCCAGTATGAATATAAAGTTTACTACGAAGCCAGATTTTTAATTTGTGTCTCCAAAAAAAAGTTTTAGGCCAGGGAAATTTATTTTGGTATATTTAAATAAATATGTGAAGCCTTCTCTTAAGAAAAAAAAAATTTAGGCTCAAAAATTTGAATCGTTACAAACACTATTTTTTTACCTACCAAGGTCCATTATTTTTGCAGACAAAACAGCATTATTTCACCGACCAATTATTTAAAATACTAACCGTTTATTTTAAATACTGACCAAAAATTCGCTTAAATATTGATCAATTTATTTAAAAAAATACCAACTGTTTAATTTTAAAAAAAAATTCTGACTAGTTAAATATTAGCCGGAAAACATTGCACGGCAAACAGAAACGAAAGATGATAAAATAGAAATGGAACTACACAGAAGGAAAAAAGTAGAGGAACAATAATGGGGCAGAAGTAGTCATTGCATCCTCGTGACCTACAGAGCAAAAGAATAAAAAGTTTGCATATGCATGAAGTTCTTAGGAATAAGCAGATACGGAAAAATATAAAAGGAAAAGGTATAAAAGAGAAACGTGCTTAAAAGGTCAAGGCATAGAATTAAAAGGAAAATTGAAAACAAGAAGAGAAATAAAAAGTAGAAGAAATAGTAGAAGACAAAACCCCGAAAATTCGGGGCTGTTAAATCTGGCATAATAAATTAATTATTTAATTATTTTGTTAAAAGCCTCGCAAATTTCGAGGTTTTGAAATCTGGCATTTTGGATTTTAAATATTTTTTTAATTGAAGAGAACGCTTCGCAGGTTTATTTAAATATATAGGTAGTTTAATCCTAGATCTATTCCCTTTTTATCCAATAAGAATTAAAATTAAAAATGACCAGATTTAACAACCTCAAATTTTTAGAGGTTTTGAAAATATAAAAAAATTATTTTAAAAAAATATTTAAATTAAATACAGCGTAAGTTTAAAAACTTCGAAGTTGGAGAGGTTTTAAACACTTTCGACGATAGTCACGGCGGGGTTATTCGAAGGCTCCAAATAAATAAAAATGGAACGTCATTTGAATTAGGTATAGGTTAAACTGGTTGTAAACAATATATATTTAAACTATAATCATCATATTCCACTCAAATTAATTTTTAATGACGAATTTCAAATCCACATTGAAAATTCAAGCAGCACCCTAAGGAGCAAAAAATTCCTAATGAACAAGTTGCCTTCCGTTCTGTAATCTTTACAAAACCTTCGAGATTACCCCTGCCACGCTTGATGTATATTATAATCGAGGTAATTTCATACGAAAGTAAGAGTCGTAATCCATCATAAATTAAATTCCTTCGTAAATCAAAACTTTGTCGACGTTTTTGAACTTCGCCACTTACGGTGCTTACATTCAACTCCTTCGCGATGTAACGTAATCTCACTCCAATTTTCTTTGTGTTTTCCTTTTTCATTCTCTCGCTCTCCTTAAAAGTGTTTTCCTCTGCTCGAGATTCGGGACATATGCTTACCCTTGTTTTGTTTTCTCAAAGGAAACATTTATAAAAAATTAAAGAGGATCTCTCGCATCCATCCGGCATTCGGGAAGTGGAAATCAGTCGGGAATAAATTATTTTCGGTTAAAAAGTCTGAAACCAAAAGCAAATCCAAATCCTAGCTTTTTCATTTGCACTTTTCTTTCTCTGATTGACTTAGATCGATGAAGGATGTCGAATTTCCCTTCGCAAAATTCAGGAAATATGTCAAGCAAAGGGCTCAAAACCGAGCAATTCCCAAAGGAAGGCAGCCGACAACTATGACATATTGACCTCGATCTTCTCAATGGATAAAGGATTTCGTCCTCGCCTTCGAATTTTTCTCCTAACTTAAGATAGATGATCGACGCACTTCTTCCCTTTTCGAAACCTGTCACTTTATGTTAACTTTATCTAAAATCTTCTCCTCTTTTTTTTCTGGTATGACACCCGGTAAAAATTAAAATGTTATTGGCTAGAGTTGTTTTAACGCAATTCGCAGAGAGGAAAAAAAAAAGCGCCACGCGTTATTCGTCAAAAAACGTTTTGACGTCGGAATTAATGAAAATATCCATATGCAAAAATTTTCAATGTATACTAAATTTTATTATACAGCCTTGCTTCAATCAATATTTGATTGACGGTTTTTGATCAAACTCGAGATATATTACCAGAACCACCTGAATCATAAAATCAGTTTAATTAATAACAAACAAAACTGGCGAAGCAATAAAGCAGGGCGGATTAAAAAAAAAATCACGTTGCAATTTTTTTTTTTTTTTCTTTTTTTTTTCCCCTAAAATTTAAAATATTTTGCCCCGTTGAATAGCGAAAGTAAAAGAGAAAATGAGTTTCCTAGGAAATTTTACAAGCTCGGAGAATACTCCTCCGGATGTAACAGCTCCACATCAACAGAATGACGTCATACAGCACAGTTGTATTTTTCAATTTACCGTGGTGGGAAAATTTATCTTCTCCGGAGCTTACAGGAGTATGACGTTTAGTTAATTTACGGTCTAAAATTTCCTAAAAACCTCGATTTTTGTAACATTTCGTCGGATTCCTCCCTCATTGCCCTTGTTTGTCTTTCTACCCCATATTTTTTTCTCTCACAGTAAGATTTTTTTTTTATACGTAGCCATGCGCCCATTTATCTTTCTTTTTTTCAAAGGAAAAAAGAAAAAAAAATAATCTCTTGCTATTTTTGCGGATTAACTTTTTTTTTTTTTTTAGCCTTTGAATTTTTCGGGGGAAAGACGCGGATTTTCCATTATTAAAATTTAATATTGTTTTCCGCAGATAATTAACCTTTATTCTCGGGAGAGAAAAAAAAAACTCGTAAAATGTTTAACATTTTATTAATTTCCCAGTCAGCGTTTGGAAACGTGATAACTTAATCCAAGAATTAAGCCTCAGTGTCTTCATAAAATTAAACCTAATTAGAAAGCAAAAGAAAAAAAAAAGAAAGTTCCGGGAAATTTCCTAATCGGTTGCTTCATGAAGAAACCTTTTCGTTCAATATTTCATTTATACTTTTTATAAAAAACTCATTAGAGTGTCAGACGAAGATGAGCTAATCCGGTGTTTTTCCGATGCAATGATCCTTTCTTAATAAAAAAAAAAAAAGTCCCATTTAACGGCTTTAATTTCCGGCCTGGAATGCAAAGAACTAAATGTTTAGCAAATTAAAAAACGTTACACCGCTAATTAAAAATTTTCCAAACTGAAAAGGGAAAAAAAAAAAATTCATTTCGCATCAATGACTTTCCTCGGCTTACTTTTTATTTTCTTTCTTTCTTTTTTTTTTTAAGTCAGGAGAAAAATTTATGTTTCTATCGCTTTGAATTTGACGCCAAATAAAAATAAAAGGAATGTTTTCTTCCTTCGTTTCCTTCTCTCGTTTAATAATATTCGTTCAGAAAATAACTTAAGTTGATTTCTGATGGATCTTAAATAGGAAAAAGGGAATTATCTTAAGTAGAGGAAATGGGAATCGACAGGAATTTTATTTGATAAAAAAAAAAAAAAAATTAAATTTAGGTTTTTTAAACGAAAGAATCTCTTTTTTTTTTTTTTTTTTTTTTTTTTTCGATTTATCAATGCCACAAGTATTTCAACTTTAAGTCATGAGTTTTTTTTTAAATTTCGAGTATTTAAATTTTACTCCAACGCGTTCGTTTCTACGGAAGCTCTGACAGGATCATGATTATCGACTGTCAAGTTCAAACTTAACATTGACAAGTCATAACCTAAGTGCTATAAGGTTCTATCTCTGGCTAAATTAGAGATATTCTAATTTTCAATTCACTTGGAGAGTTGATGGAGTCCAAATTTTAGGCTCCAAATCTAGTCGATTTAGCTTACGAGATGTCCTTACATGAACGCATTTTCAAAGTGAGAGATTTGAAATAAAAACTCAGGAACAAAAAATAATTATTAACATTTTGCGTTTCAATTTTTTTAAAAACTAAAAACTTCGTTACTTTCGTACTTCGTCTTCGGACTTCGTTATTTCCTTTAACTATTTCTTCTCTAAATTGTAGAGGGATTTAAGGTATCTAGGGAATGAATTTTTTAAAGCCGTGCGCCAAAGTTTAAGTGACGTATCTTCCAAGGGTCCGAATCCGATGCCGGTGCCGAAGCCGATTTCCATATTATTGATATTTAACTCCCGATTCCGATTCCAACATCGATACCCCATGCCGATGCCGACGACGCCAAGCATCGATCATATCTGATGCCGCCTCTGATTCCGATTTTAGTGAAAAAAAATCATAGAGCCATTCTAGACGATTTTAAAAAACCAGGGGCTCGATTCCGGTGCCAGCCGCGGCCGGCTAAATATCTCGGGTCGATGCCAATGTCGGTGCCAGCACTAAAAATTTTGCAGTGCATCAACATCGGCATCGACCAAAATTTTCAAGCTTCGGACCCCTGGATCTTCATCATAAATTATATTGGAGATAATCTGTTTCGACTGATTGTGAACTTGTCTTGTGATCATAAGTTGCAAATGAACTTGTAATTTTCATAAACAGCCGAAACAAACTATCTCCAATCATATTTACGATGGAGATATGTCAACTGATCTCCGACGCACAGAAAGTGTAAAAAAAAATGTTCACAAAAAAAGAAAAAAAAATATTAAGAAAATTTTTAAGTGACTTCAGTAACTACTTCAAGTGACACTTTGTTGTCTTTGATGGAGTCTCTTGGATCTCTTTTGGTAATTTTTGGTGACTTTCAGTGGCTTTTAATGATTTTTTTTTGTCACTATTATATCATAGAAACCGTCAGCATTTTATTAAAAAAAATTGTTAGTGCTAAAAATCATTTTCGGGCAGTATTAATAAAGAAATGTCAGTAAAAAAAGTAATGTGTCAGTATTTTATTCATACTCTGCCAGTAAAAAATTTAAAAAAGTCAGTAAAATAACACGTTTTTGTCTGTAAAAAATCATAATCGGCTTTTGCGGCTACTTGTGGTTTAGTATATTTGAGGCGGAGAGCAAGATTCAAGATGTGTTTGAAAATGTACCGCTATAAAAAACTTGGACAGGTATGTGCAAGTGCTTTATATTTTTTACATTTAGTATATCCTTATGATCGAGGGTCATTATTCAGTTACCTAGCTTCCCTTTTGTCTTTTTGCAGCATGTCAACTTTTGAATTTTTTTAAACACGTTAATCCTTCTCACTGAGGAAAACGGTATGTGTGTATTGTCCCAATAAAAAAACTTTTGAAAATGCGAACCAGTAAAAAAAAATTGGCTTACTGACAGAAAATCATTATTTTTCCTAAAGTAAAATAATTTCCTGACCTGATTTATTTTATACTGACTTTTAAAATTTTTTACTGTCAAAATAATTAGTACACTACTGCCCGAAGTGATACTGACAGTAAAATATTGACCCTTTAAATTAAATATTGACAAATTAATAAAAATATAGTGACAAAAAGACAAAAAAAGAGACCAACAAAAAGAAAAAAAATACAGACCAAAAATAAATAGTAGCCTACCAATTTTTTTTTTTTTTTTTTTTTTTTTTAGGAAAGTAAACAAACCTTTATTTGTTATGATAAGCTCAAGCCTTGTTTACTTTTTCGACATCCTGAAAATGGACACCCGATATATTTCGAAATACATTACAGTCTATGCATTCTCTGCTTCCCCAACCCATCCTCCAACCGTTCAAAGGAAGTTCTTCGTAAGCTCTAGAAGTACATTACACTGTAACAAAATTTTATTCCCTCAAAAAATCCACTTTTAACAAAAAAAAAAGTAATTGATTTTTTTATTTTAAATCTCATTTGAAATTTTTCAGTTTTATTTATCAATGTATCAATTCACTTAGCTATGGACATTGACATGTTTACATACAAATCACATAGATCCCACCAAAGCAAGCTTTATTTATTCGAAATGGACTTAGGCGGTGGTTACATTGCCCGTGTTATTTATCAACAAACAGTTTCGAGCAGATGACAATTTTTGAAAGTCTTCGAAACTGTTCGAAACTACTCGAAGCTACTCCAACGCCGCTCGAAACTCTTCGAAGGTGTTCGAAGGATTTCTAGAGCTGGATTTTTGCATTTTTCTTAAATTTAGATCATATTTTTCATTGTCATTTTCCAGGGGTGGTCAAAAATTAAGAAAATAGTGCTATACGATTATTTCAACCTATAATTTTTAAAATTTTTCCAAATTTTTCACCTCTTGTGAAAAAATCAATTTTTAACCTAGTACCGGAAGACTCGCACCATCCATCGTTGTTTATTAAAGTAGTACACCGCAAACATAAAATAAACTCTAATCTGAACTCTGCTCAGAAGCACAATGCCTTTTTCTATAGTTTTAAAAAAATTGGATTTTTTTATAAGTTATTTGTCTCATGTAATAAACATGCCAATTTAAATTTTTTTAATAATGTAATTTAACTCTCTTAAGAAAATTCAATTTGTTAAATACTAATTTTAAAAAAAATTGCAAGGGGGGGGGGGGGTTACCGAAACCTGGCGTAATTTAATGGGGGGTCCCGTAATGCTAATCTATGCTAATAAGGGGGAGCAGGAGGTCAAAAATGACCAAAATAATGCTCACGTGTTTTATGGAGACCCCATATACCTGGTGTGCTACTTGCAGCTTCATCTTGCAGTCTGCAATTTTTTAAATATTGCATTCTATTTATTTCAACTAGGGCTTCCAATCCCGGATACGCGATTCCAAAATCCCGCCAATCCCGATGCCTCAATTCCGGGATTTCGGGATTGAGGTAATTATTGGATTTTACAATTAATTATTAAAGTTAACTTAAGAACCAATTTTGACTTTAACATTATTTCGAGCTAAACTTTGCAATAGATTTTGAAAATCCAATTTTTTTTAAACTTATAAAAAACCCCAATTTTTTTATAACTATAGAAAAAGGCATTGTGCTTCTGAGCAGAGTTCAGATTAGAGTTTATTTTATGTTTGCGGTGTACTACTTTAATAAACAACGATGGATGGTGCGAGTCTTCCGGTACTAGGTTAAAAATTGATTTTTTCACAAGAGGTGAAAAATTTGGAAAAATTTTAAAAATTATAGGTTGAAATAATCGTATAACACTATTTTCTTAATTTTTGACCACCCCTGGAAAATGACAATGAAAAATATGATCTAAATTTAAGAAAAATGCAAAAATCCAGCTCTAGAAATCCTTCGAACACCTTCGAAGAGTTTCGAGCGCGTTGGAGTAGCTTCGAGTAGTTTCGAACAGTTTCGAAGACTTTCAAAAATTGTCATCTGCTCGAAACTGTTTGTTGATAAATAACACGGGCAATGTAACCACCGCCTTTAGTCGGGTTCTCCATTGAGGTGGAAATAAAAATACACTACTAACAGATTACAGACTCGAACAGAAGGATTCAATTTTTTTTTTTTTTTTTTTTTTTTTTTTAGAAACCTCTTTCTTTTTCCTTTTTTTTTCTCTGCATACAAAATGTGAACTTTAATTTTTTACGGGTCGCCGAACTTAAACCACGAAGGACAACCTTTCTAAGAAGTCAATCCAGCTATATCAAATTCCCGTTCTGTCTATCCCTCGTCAAAGGGAAAATTCGAAAAAAAAGAGGTTTTCTTTTAAAATTCTAACAACTTGAATATTACGTTTTTTTTCCAACCGCAAAAAAAAAAAAACAAGAATCTTATAAATTTTAATTATAAAGTTTTGTTTTAAAGATTGCTGCGGTTTATGTATGAAAAAGATTTTTTGCTTTCAAAACTTTTTAATAGTTGTTCGCAGTAGAGCTTTAATACACTTGATCCCCCTTTTGAATTTTCCTTATGTTTTAAGGAGTTTTGAATATACCTTTTACGAATAAAACGTCAAACATCCATCTCCACTTAATTACGTGAAACGCGTCTTTTATTCGCCGCTAATTCCGGTTTTATTTTGAAAACCGTGAAAGAGAGAATTAACGGGAGGAAACTTTTTTTACAGTGTGACGTATTGTCATCCTCGAAAAACCCCCTCCATGTTACTTTATTTTATATTTTTAAATCGAAATACAAAATTTACGAGGGATGTAATGATTTAGGAACGTTAAAAACGAAATTTGGACGGGTTCCAACTCGGTTTCCAGAAGCAAATCGAAGGAACCAACTGCCAAATCTGTGAAATTAACTACTGTCCGCGATTTCTTTCCAAACTAAAATGGGGAGGGGAAAAAAAAGGAAAAGAAATAATCTCCTTTTTGTCTCGCTAATGAATTTTTGAGTTTTCCAAAAAAAGAAAAGAGGAAAAACAGAAATAACGTAGAAAACCTTTTTCGGATCATATTTAAATAAAATAGTGATGAAACCACGGGAAATAGATATTTACCGGAGAGTGGTTTCTTGAATTTCCTTCTCTCGGTTTCAATACAATGCACGTGTTTCTCGTTCCAAACTACAATTTTGCGTATTAAAAAAACAAAAGAAGAGGAAAAAAAGGGAGGAAAACTAAATTCTCTACCGAAATAATGATTACGGTAAAGGTAAAAAGGTTATCGGTGAATCGAAGCACGAAGCCCTCAGGGAAAACCATCAATGACGTCCCACAAAAATACATCATTTCGTTGTTTTTTTTTTTTTTTTTTTTTTTTTTTAAAGTTTGAAGAAAAAATTTCGATTGATTTTGGAATTACTTTGGGCCGATATAGAATTCTAAATAACAAAATCGATTCCAAGGGCAATCCAGCCGAGGAAATCCATAAAAAAAAGGCAAGAGAAAAGAAAAAAAAAGAGAAGTGAACTTGCTTGTAAATCTCTTTTCCCAGGATTATCACGTGACCAAATAATCTTTTCAATCTGGAATGAAGACTATTTTCTTTAGGCATCAAACCGTTTTTCAAATACATGACGCTTTTTTTTTTTTCATGTATCTTACCTTTGATTCCGGCTTTTTTTTTGCTCTAGGGGTTTTTATGTATTTTGTTTTATTAGAGATAAAAAGAAAAGGAGGATTTTTTAGCACAGAAGCGATCTAACCCTTTGGGATTGTAAGTTAATTTATAACATTTTTAAAAGATTTTAATTAATTAAACCTTGCGGCAACCAGTATATTAATGTTTGGCTTTTATTTAAAGAGAAGATTAAATAGTTTATAATTGGTTAGGAACTTTGAAGGGCTCTGTCAGTACTTTTTTTTTTTTTAATAAGCGATACTTTCATGAATAAAAAGTCATGCCTGATATGATGATGGTAAATCAGCGGCAGTAAATCGTGCAGCATGTTGTAGCACTAATAGTAAATATGAACAGTACTAAATCTTTCACTTGCGCTGTATAATTTTAAAGAAGTTAAATCTTTTTCTTTTTCATCGCTTACGGGATAAAACAGCTGTTAACGCCTCATTTAACTTAGCCGCGGGTGTGCGGAATTTCCCGAAATTTTTGGAAAGGGGAAGGGTTATTTTGAAGGACTTGGCACAGAAATTTTCGGACTTTGTAAGTTAGCCAAACCGAAGTTATGGCCGAACTTTAACTTAGTCCGGTGTTGTCCGAATTCGAATTCTATTTACAGGTGTGACCCTTGTCCTTACACTAGGTTATCACTGCTTTCGACCATGCGGATTAGCCAATAACCAAAGATTCGGTCTGAAAGACTTAATTTTCTGTCTGAAAGTGTTGGTCTAAGAAATCACCGTTTCTTTTTGGACGTCTTGCCTAGAAAAGAAAAAGCATTTTTTTAACTTAGCGAGAGAAAAACATTTTTATTAATCGGGTAGTGCCCCTATCGCACATTGGTCCGGAAAAAAAAATGGCCAAAACTCATTCCCAAGTCTGTGCGAAACTTAGAAAGAAGATTAAGGTGTCAAAAGCTTCGATATTTTGTGCAATTAAAAACCTGCTGCCCGTGCCACCAAAATTCAAAATGGCGGGCATAATATGAAGGCCGAAATTTTTAATTATGAATGAAATTTCATGAACATTTATTTTTAGGTATTTTTGTGGCTGTTGATTTCATATCTGGAACAATTATTTTAAAATTCAAGATGGCGGACTTACAATGGCAACAAATATAAAAAAAAGTTAAAGTTGTCCAATTTTCATGAAAATTTGTACCAAGGGGTTTTCGAGGTCACTGAACTCGAATCCATTAACCGTTTTTCCAAATTTCGAACATACAACGAGTAAATTAATTTTTTTTGATTTATCGAGTCCCTTAAAATCATTTCAGAAAACTATTAGAGGATTCGAGATCAGCGACCTCGAAAACCTCTCAGTACAATTTTTCATGAAAATTTAACGACTTTAACTTTTATCTACATTTGTCGCCATACTAAGTCCGCCATCTTGAATTTTAAAATAATTGCTCCAGATATGAAATCAGCAGCCACAAAAATACCTAAAAAAAAAAAAAAAAATATTCATGAAATTTCATTCATAATTAAAAATTTTAACCTTCATATTATGCCCGCCATTTTGAATTTCGGGGCACGGGCAGCAGGTTTTTAATTGCACAAAATATCGAAGCTTTTGACACCTTTATCTTCTTTTTAAGTTTCACAGACTTGGGAATGAGTTTTGGCAATTTTTTTTTCCGGACCACTATGTATCGGCTGCCTGGTCCTATGCAGTTAATCATAAAAAGAATTTCCTTCAACGTTTTTAAACGATTGCGATTTTTCGTCCCCAGGACAAGACAGTATCCTTACTCACTCAGTTAGTCTGGTTAACTTTTTGACTCCACGATTCCGGAAAATTATCTGGGAAATCCGGAAAAATTTGCCTTCAAAATTTTATTTCCTATCATTTCGACCGTAAAGTTAACCTACAACCCGCGCTACGCGTCCAACATCGAGCCGATTACATTAGATTTTCCATCAGCCAATAGAAAAAATCGCCAATTATTATAAGCAGCACCCTCTCCATCCTATAGAAACTAAGAGGTTAAGAAAAAGGCCGGCAAGAAAATATATATTTCAGTATTTTTTATCTCAATTTAGTCACCTTGGAGTTTTAAAATGAAATGACAACCAACATTTATAAATAAAAAAAAAAATACCGAAAATTTCATAAAACTCGAAAAAAAAATTTTATCTACAAAATCCTGTTGAAAAATTTTAAATTTGTTCTATCCTTCCCAAAAACCCAATTTTCATTCTGATTCTTAAAAGTGAAATCTGTTTCTCCGCCAACTTCATGCGGGTTTCCTGATTACGTCACAAACAAAACCATGAGAATTAAAAGACGAGAAAGGGTCACAATAGCATCAATGCGGGGAATACGAAAGGGTTCGTTCGGACCACCAAAACCTTTTTAAATTGAAGGAGAGAAAAAGAAAAAAAAAAAAAAAACATTTTCGATCTCAAAAATTTTTGAGCGTAGGAAAAAAGAAAAGTTTCGTAGAATTCATTCGAAATTCAGGAATTAAAAATGTTCTGTAAAAATTCTTTTTTTACCGAATTTTAAAATGAAATAAAAAAAAATGGTTCAAAAGGAAACCTTCTGACGAAGATGAAAAGCTCAATATTGATATAACAGTTAACATTGGTTTTCACTCGATTTAAAAGCCCCACTTGTTTTTTAACTGCAAAAGCGTGGGGCTTTACGGTTTTTTTCCCATCCTAAAGGCTAATGAAGAGAGAGTTACTCTTTAAAGGATGATTCAAACGTTTATGTAACAGTGAGGGAAAAAAAATTTTTTTACGGGTTAAAAGTCAAAAAAAAAAAAAAAAAAAAAAAAAAAAGAGGAAGAGAAAAAAGAAAAAACTAATTTCTCATCTGGCGTACGCATTCAGAGGTTATACACTGCTTTCCTTATCCATGTTGATTATAAATGGGATAACTTAATATTCATATTCATGAGATGCTCTGCTGTGTATGAAATCAGCGTTTACGTATGAGGAGGACTAAAAGCAGCGGCAGATTTAATATGGAATAATAAAACACTTCATTTACAATTTAATTTTACACAATGGAAGCAGAGGTCTTTTCCCATTTTTTTCAAAAATTAAAACATGTCTTTGTTATTTAAAAAAAAATTAATTAATTTGCGGTTAATTAAATATTCTTAAAAAATTATGAGCCGGAATGCATTTTTATTTCAGACCAAAAAAAAAGCACGGTTTTTCCAATCCGTTTATAAACTACCACTGCATTCCGGAATAATTAATTGTAAGTCGGTAATGGATTCACTGAGCCATTAGGCTCATTATTTATTCTTTGTCTTCGAAACCCCCTTACCAACAACGATTGGAGACCATCATCGCTGACCACACTTTCAGACTGCTTACCTAAAAAGGGGTATTCAGTCATGATAATTTTATTAGGATTAAAATAATTCAGTAGCTCGTCAGTACCCTTTTCATCGTGCTATAAAAGACATACACGCTTTTGCCTTCTGCTTACTGGAATTAAGCCTAATGGATTCGTATTAGTCTTTGGGAGTTTCACGCCTTGATCTGAGATATTTATCTCAGATCATTTTCCATGGAAAATCCCGAAAAAATTCAAGATTGGAAAATATTTCCCTACCCTGGTAATGTAATTTGCCCTGGGAAAAGCAACGTTTAAAGTATCCTAATACCCAATTTTTTCTTCTTCTAAATTTCTAAAACTTTGTGATATCGGGGATTAAATAAGACTTTAAAATCAATAATCACACAGGCATATGCTCTTTAACGTAATCGTCTCCGCGGTATAAATATATAGTTTGCGAAAACTACTTTCTTTCCTCTTCTTCCGTTAATAAACTTTAGATGTCAGGATGTCAGGAAGGGAGATTCTTATAAGACTTCCTATTATTAAGAACTACAGAATATCCGTCCTCCGGAAATTTCCTAAGGGAAGAGAGTCGTCAATTTTCTCATGCCGTCCATTTTCTTAGTTTCGCTTACCAGCTGTGCTCAACATGTCACAAAAATCTTGTAAGTCATTAAATTAAAAAGAAAAGGAAGAAAGAAAAGAACCTGCTTTATCACTTTTTTTTTCTTCTTTTTTAATTATTTCGAAAATTCAAAATCAGATAAAAGCCCTTTCCACAGAAATTAAATTAAATTTAATGGATGCCTTCCTAATAAATCATTTTTTTAAAAAATCGAATCCCCCTTTTTTCAGGAATCATGACAATTCATAACTTAGTTGGATTAAAAATATCTCCGATTCAATGCATTTAATTTCCCAATTTTTCATAATTAAATATCAAAAGAATATAAAGAAAAAAATAATATATAAAGCAAACAAAGGAATAAAAAAGCAATTAAAATTAATAACGTTAGAAAGCTAAATTCAGATAATTAAAATGACGTCATTATTTCACCGATCATATTTCGCTTAACTGCTCATTGAGCTCGAGGGCTTTTTAACGTTGTCGGGAGGTTTTTCCTTTGATTAATGGAAGTACAAAGTTTTTCGACGCCCTAGTTGCTCATTATACACCGTACGCTAAATATGCACACGTCTTTCGTCATAACCGAAAAGCCAGGTTTAGATTTTCCGAGAGAGTGTAAATATCTCAAAACGGTTGGTTCTGTTTATCCAAATTAAACATTAACCCAGGATGCTCATCTGGGGATCATTCTGTAAGCCCCAACTTAGTCTTTTAGTGGCTCGGATTCCACTTTAATCTCCTCAATATGTTCTGACAATGCTAAACAGGTCGTATTTACTCCTCTCCTCGACAAAAGACACGTTGCAAAAACCATTTTAGCCTGATTCCCCTCAAGCGAATAAGTTTGCGAAATAATTTTGAAAGGGAAAAAGGCAACACCACCGTGAATTAAAATGTATGGTATAACATAAACAAACCCACAAATTTATTCTTCTGCAAATTGGAGAAAACGCTTACCCACCGTAAAAAAAAAAAAAAAAAAAAAAAAACTCTTAAAAGTCAAAACGCTACAAGATGATGAACGACCGGAGAAAGCAAGAGCCTTTTTTGCAACCAAGCTTGAATATTCCACGATTTATTCACACAACTTTGACCGCCTTGTTTTACGAGACATTCAATCTGAACGTATTATGTTTATCGCCGCATAAAGTTAGTTTGTGCTTTTTTTTTTCTTCTTTTTTGCTTTTGTTTTTGTTTTTGCTTTGTTTTGTTGCAACCACAATTTTACCGAAAATTCCTTCCGGGGATCCGGATCAAAAGAGAGAGAGAGTAAAATGCATTTTCCGATTTTTAAAAATAACTTACCAGTGGGATAAATAATAATAGTGGGTCTCTTGTTTTGCGGTTCTGCTACTGGCGGAGAAGGCTCTGTGATGGTCCCACCTTCAACAACGTCGTCCGACATCACATGAGTCCCTCTGTCGCAGGGAACTATGACCTAACTTCACGCGATGTGTAAAATTTTTCCTTCCAATTCATCTGAAAAAAAAATTAAATCAAAAATTAGTTTTAAAAACCAAAATGAAAAATTATAGTCGATTTCGATGTACATTTAATGGTTTTCCCCAGTCAAACCAGAGGTTTTTTGCAGCAGCGGTAAGAATATTAATTTGCCAAATTAAGAAAAAATTTTAAATATTTTGTTTTTGAGAACACTGTACACGCGAATTGCTTAATTATTTTTTTCAGCAATGCGGTTAGTCGTCTCCGTAAACCCCAGTTTCTAATTCCGTGCGTCGGATTTGAACCATCTCCATCGTAAATATGATTGGTGATAGTCTGTTTCGACATTACGTGAAAGTGTCACGTGACCACAAGTTTACACCAACATGAGCGTGTAAACTTGTAGGCACATGATTTTCACAAACAGTCGAAACAAACTATCTCCGATCATATTAACGATGGAGATAAGTTAGTTCAACTCCGACGCACGCCATTCAAGGACTGCAACTTCCTATTCCAAACGAAACACGAGTTTACAAAAGGTATGCAGGCTCAACAGTTGGCAGTGCTGATTTTATGCCTTCTGCTAGCAAGTTTGTTTTGTCGACAACCAGAAACAGGCCCTACCAATCACGATCATATAAACAGTTCTGGAAACTCATACACTGATTTTATTAGAGCTAGTGTCCTTATTGAAGCTGTTTTTAATTCCAAACTTAGATCAATAGGTGGCAGGAACTGTATTTAGTCAGGTCATGTGATTTAATTCCCATTGTTGTAATCACAGCCTTCTACTATACGAAAATGTTTTTGCCGATTTTCGCATTGTTATTGATGGTCACATGACGTGGCTAAAAGAAGGTGGCGCCATCTATTGGTCAAAATAAAGAATGAAAAACGGCTTCAATAAAGAGGACACTTTTTTTACTCGAGTTTCCAGACCTGTTTATATGATCGTGCTACCAATCCATAAGGAAATTTTCCTGGAAACATCCGACTATTAGAACATCCGCCATATTGTTGGAGACAATATATTTTTAAGTTGGCTTTTCACAAAGTCCCTAATAACGACAACATAAGAAACTGTAAAGAATAATCTGTTCTGTAGAGGCTAATCAGGCATGTAAAGGCTAATCAGGCAGACGCCTGATTAGCCTTTACAGAACAGGCTAATAAAGCCTTTACAGTAAAGGCTAATTTGTTTTCGGTTTTCGCGGTAATGTTTATTTACAAAAAAGAAAAAAAAATGTTTCGTTTTGTGTTTAAAGAAAAATAAATAATAATAATAATTTTAAAAAAATGGTATATTGCATAATATGCCGGGCAAGGGCTCCACACCCCTTTTTAAATTTCAATAGGTAAGTTATTATTGACTTTTTAACAAAATCCGCAAGTGTTGTGCCTTTTTTCTTCAAGAAAAAAGCGCCGCGTTTAAATCGGAATTTTTTTCTCTTTTTAGAATGCCGAAAAATTCAGAGCAATACCAAAAATGGGCAGAGAAGATTAAAAAAAAGCCCATAAACGCGGAAAGTAGAGTTTGTAGCCGCCACTTCTTTAAGGCCGACTATCGAGAGAGAAGAAAGCTTAAAGATTCTGCAGTGCCCTCTCTTTTTTTAGCGGTAAGTTTTAATAAAACCTTTGATCCGATAAATATTTTTTACTTAGGTCGATTTACAGTAGTATTTTGGATTTTAAGATTACATTCAACTCCTTAGTTCATTTATTAATTAAAACAGTATCAATGCCGGTGCCGAAGGGGAATAAGACGATGCCGACTTTTTTGTGTTAAAAAATTTGCAGTTCCATTTAAATAAAAAATGTAAGGGATTGAGTTGATAAACGATTTTAGAATTTTATTTTCATACACAGTAAAAAATTTTATGTCAAAATCAACATAAATCAACATAACTAGGTCCACATAATTTTTATTTATTTTTTGTTTTATGTTTACCTTTTGGGACAAACAACATAAAAAATTTATGTGGACCTCTTAGAACATATTTACATAATATTTTTTACTGTGTACGAATAGTAATGAATTTCCAGTAAAGTACACTCATATGAACAAATTACACCCAATTATATTCGGCTTTAGTTTAGTTTTAATTTCAGTTTTTGTAAATTCAATTTTTGTAAATTAAAAATAGTTATACTGGCAGTAAATGTGTACTGTCAAACGTGAACGCGCAGGTGCGTTCCGTAAACGCCGCGCCGGTTCCGGAATTAGCAGTGAACAATAAACAACTTGCGCTGCCAGTTTTGGAACTGGCAGGGTTTAGATATAACAACGCCAGTTCCGGAACTGGCAGTGAACAATAAACAAGTTGCGTGACCTTTCGGCGCTTCCGTAAAATTGACATAATCGTATATTAGGCACCCTGTTTTTTTTGGACTTTTCAAATTTCATGAAATTATGTTGATTCTTCAGAGAAATAAGTATTCTAAAGGTTCTATGCAAGCTTAGAATTAGCAATAGAGCGGCCAGTTATACGGGATTCCTCCGAATTTTAATGGAAGGAATTTTTACACCCCAGGAATTTAGCACATGCAATTTCAAAGGCAATGTCAGCAGTCTATTCTCATAATCTTACTTTTAGGCCTTATAACGGGAGAGCTCGCAGGGTCAAATATTGAATTTTTCGGTGAACTTGGAATTAAAGGTTCGGCGGATCCGTTTTGTAACATTTCGGGCTAGCCCGATGGATTTCAATTCTGAAATAAATCGCTTTATTAAGCATTAAAAAATCAAAATCATGACTTTAAAATGAGGCCTTTAAACGACCGGCGCTACTTAACTGAAACCAATCTGAACAAAGATACGCTATGAGAGGTCATGACTATCATAGAGGCACCTACTGCTGAGCATGCAGCGAAATCGGAAAACCTTCAGTCAGTTTGGACCACCCTAACCAATATCAACCTTTGCTTAAAATGAGAAGGGGTCCAAAATAGCCGTAGTGTGCCTATGTAATATCTCAAAGACCTTTATAACCTAATTCCTCAAGTATATAAATTATCGTACAAGAAACCAAAGAAGAAAAAAAATAAATCCTTTCACTCTAGATTCCAAAAGGAATAATTTAAAGGAATAAATAAGTGAAACGAAAAAACAATCGGACGGTTAGACTGAAACTAAAGGAAGCGGTAATTAGATTTTATTGGCGAGACTCAAGAAGCCTCGAGACAAAAGCATGACCTTTTTTCTGTCGGTGGCGGTCTTATTTTTTTTTTTTCTTTTCGTCTTTCCCATTTTTTTTCTTTTTAATATTTTTTTTAAAAAGAAAGCTGAATTAAAAATCAGTTTCTACTTAAAATAAGTTTTGTATAATAAAAAAAAAAAAAAAAAAAAAAAAAAAAAAATTTTTTTTAAGTGAATTTTCAGCATGATTATAAAACTGAACAAGTTAATTTAAAACTTTTAATATAAATACATGCATGAAATTTTCATCAAGTAAAAAGGAAAAAAAGCGAAACCTAAGATGACAATGTTGAAAGTTTTCTATTAGAAAGTTTTATTCTTCGGGAGTTTATTTTTCCAGCATATTATGCAAGTTGAAAAACGGTAATTAAAAATAATGGAAACTTGAAACTGAGATCTTTCCTCGAAGGGAAAAGGGCTTTGACAGGAGACAAAAGGGAAGTTTTTATGTTCTTATAACGTACTTTGAAAATAAAGTTGGCGCTGTCATTTTCCAAGTACGAGATCTGGGCGTCATTTTCAACTGCTTTTTGGTATTAATTAAAGAACGAAAGCAGGATGCAGGAGAAACGTAGTCGAGACCGTAAAGAATTGTAGAATTCAACGGAAGCTATTAATTTTAGAATGGATTAGGTCAAAAAAAATATTTGGTACGGATCATTGGATTTGTGAGACGGTCATTTTTTAAAAGACGCAGAACTAAGTTCACTCAACGACAGAAAAATGATTTTTTTTTTGTGTATATGAGTCAGCTAGTTCAGATTCAGAGCAACACCAAATTTAAAATATATATAGAAGTCGGTAACAAGCAATTTTACCTTTGCAACAAAGGTAAGGAGTAGAATGATAAGTCCGCAGTTTTACATTTCTGTGGGCTTCTGGTTCGAAAACCGGAAAAGGGTTTTTAAAACGCACTTTTTCATCAGGCAGTGTGGAAAACTTATTCTTTCGCACTGATGAAAAAGTTTTATATTTGGTTTTAGGGAAGTAGAAGTAAAAATCGAAGCAGAGGAACGGGTAGATTTTTTAGCTGTAAGGCAAAACGCAACTTTTAGCCCTCCAGCCATTTGGAAAATTCAAAATTTTCAAATTTTTGGCCCACCCAATTGTACATGAGGTGAAATCTATTCATGATCGATCTTATTAACAAAACGGGCTTGGTCAAAGTAAAACATTCTGCAAAATATCTCCAGAGCGAGATGCAATAAACACTGAAATTATAAACGAGGCAGTCATACCATTTCTCTATTTCGATGTTCTATTACTCTATTGCTTCAAACGAATAGTAACCGTCATGTTTCAACATATTTTTGGGATTCCTCAATACGATATCGCAAAACTGAAGCAAAGTATAATATTTAACCATACAGAGACGCGATATTTACTAACGGCGTTTAAGATTTACCGAACGAGCTCATTAAAACTGCATTACATCCGCATCGCTTGATCCGAATAAATAAGAAAATTCATCCGTACGCACAAGGTAATAAATATTAAAGAAAATGAAAAAAAAAAAAAAAAATGGGGGCACACTAACCGTTCTAACACATAAAGTATACCGGGCTCTCTGGAAATTTAAACTCCATTGTTCCCGAATATTCCTTTGGTAAATTCCTCCTTTTTTTAAAGGCATTTTTAAACAAACAGCAGAACAAAGTCGAATTAAGGAAAGAAAGAATAAAAGAGGAAACGGTAAAAAGGAAAGGAATGCATAAATATGAAAAGACATTTCAGGCTTATTCCCAGAAAGCGTATACTTCTGGAAAAGTTGAAGAGATCCCTTTTCGTGTAGCTGATGTATGTATTATAAAACTTTGAGTTTGTCTTTTCGACTGGGGAGCCCCTGGAAATTTCGTTTGCAAATTTAGTCTTTTGACGTTTGGTCGTTAAGCTTCTTGTCGCCGTGTGGCTAGTTTCATGTTTTAGGAAATTACTTCTCAAAGCTATACTTTCGTTGAATAAATTTCGGACGGAGAAACACTCGTCCGGACAATATGACACGATGTCGAATTTGAAATCGGAACACCAAACTCCATTTACAAAAGAATTTTTCCCCCCTTTTGTTTCATTTAAGAATTTGTAATAAATTAGGCCTATTGTTCTTTCTTTCGCTGAAACGTAATCCGGAGAAAAGACATTTCGGGTCGTCATGGTAACTGACAAGTATTTCCATATTCGTTGAATTGCTGTCAATTCGAATGGAAGACAAAATGCTTGATGCAACGAGGAGAAAAAAAAAAAAAAAAAAAAAAAAAAAAAAAAAAAAAAAAAAAAAAAAAAGGAAAATGAAATAATATCCTCATATATTTTACCAAACGTTCCTTGAATGAAGTGTCATATTTCAGTCGTGAATGGAATCTGTGTTCCTCGATATCAAACCGCATTTCAATCCCTTTTCGACAAAACAAAAAAAAAAGAACAAAACTTTATTTGTAAACGACACCGTCGAACAAGATTTTAAATTATGATAATTATATTCTGGTAGTGAAAAAGAAAAGCGTTTTCGAGAGACAAAAATAAAACAAATCAACTTTCCTTGTTTAAAAAAAAAAAGCTTCCTGGAACAGATCAAAAGAAAATAAGAGGAATGATGAAAAGTTTTTAAAGATCGGCGAGATTTAAAACCTTATTTTATGGAAAACGCTTTCCATTACTTTCCAACGTAAGATTATATATTTGACCCTCAAGGATGAAAAAAAAAAGTTTTTAAATTTAAATTTTTATGCCTTACAGATCAAAATAAATTACACGGAAAAAAGTCCTTTTTATTTTTTTTTATTTCCTTATTTTTGAAATAAGGTGTTGCTTCTTTTTTTTTTTTTTTTCTTTTTTATGAAAGCGACGAAAGTCTATTCTTTCCGTTTTCATCCCTTTTTGATGCGAGTGTCCAATACATTTCGGAGTCTTTCAAACTGTCGATATTTTTCGGTCTTCTTTCCCAAGGGAATTTCCTCATTTGATTTATATTCTGGACAACTACAGCATTTCCATGGCTTATTGTGTTGATGCAACGTTTTAAATAAGAAAGTAGCAGGTTTAGAAAATTAAAAAAAAAGAACGAAAAAAAAAAATTATATGAGTCAGATTAGTCTCTTTAAAAAGGAAAAGTTGAAGAGACAAAAAGAAATCCAAAAAAAATCTGCTTTTTAAAATAATGAGTGACTTAACCTTTCCGTTTTTTTCTTTTCTTTTTATTTACTTGGATTTTTTTTTCTTTTCACTTTTCGCTTCGATTACAACCTTCACGGTAAGTTTTTTTTTCCACGTCTTTTAAATTCAACGCTTGCTTTTTCCTTTGCTTTACCACCTTCTCAAGCCGACTTTGTTTCCCTAGTTGTGTGTAATAAGATTTCTTTTATAAAGGGTATTCTTTGTTTTATCTACGAAAGTGATCTTTTCCAGCTAAAAATATGGCTTTAAAATTTTAAAAATTTTTGATCGGTTTAGAGGAAGGATTGGTGTTGAATGGTATCGAGCTTTTTATTGGAGAGGAGCGCCTATTTAGCACCAGACGCTTTTTTAGAATGGCACATTTATAGCAGGGAAAGGAAGGGGGCAAAGGGGCTCCCCGTCCCCCCTTTGGGGAAAGATTAAGCGCCCTTCTAATTTTTTTAACATCTATCTTTCATAATTTTTCAAATTTAAATATTTTTAGCCATTATGAGCGGTGTTTTGCCCTAGAAGGTCTGGCGCATGGAATTCGAAAAAACGCCGACGGATTTGAAATCAGCGACCTCAGAAACCCCTACTTATTCATTTATACGAAAATCGGTAAACTTCAGCAAAAGCGGATAAAGGTCGCCATTTTAACTTCGCCATCTTGAATTTGAAGAAACTGATATCAGATTCGTATTCAGCTACCCCGAAAACCCCTAGATACACAGTTTTATTAAAAAACCAGCGCAAAATCCGAAATTTCATCCGCCGTACTAGATCCGCCGTTTTGAATTTTTCAATATGAGCAAGTGATTTTAAACTACACAGAAAACCAAAGCTTTCGAAGCCCAGTTCCATTTTATAGCTTTTACCTACGCTTGAGATGGAAATTATGTCTTCACCAGCGACCACTGTGCGAAGGCGTTTTTTTTCTCGGTGCAATATCGAAAAAAAATCAGCGGGCAAGTTTTTATCCTTGCGGTAGGTTTAACTCGAATCACCTGAGAATTAACTCTTTGATAAGATTAATGAACCTTTTTTTTTTTAAAGGAAAAAGAAAATTTTTTTGGTCAGAAACTTTGGTCGTTAATCAAAAGATAATAAATGCAGTTACGATTTAAACACTTTCCTTTTGCTCTCTAAACAAAAAGATAATAGGGGTAAAAGTGGGGTTTTCCGACGAAATGAAGAATATCATTCTCTAAAACGATGTGAAAGACAAATACTAAAAGCAGATGAAAAAGCCGTTGAATATGACTAAATCCCGGTTTATATAGGCTTATTTTAATCTTTCTTCTCTTATGTTTTCACCGTATTTTCCCTTCTCGACAAGGTAGATGATTTTTCTGTTTTTTTTTTATTATGGAGAAAAATGATGATACGGCCTTTCATCTCAAACCCTACGGGGTTATCGTCATTATTATTTTGTCATTGGCTATATGAAATTTTTTTCATTATAAAAATATAAAATAATAATAAAAAGAGATAATTTTCTTTGGGATAGGGTTAGTCTTTCTGTTGTTATCTGTTTTTTACTGCTAAATGGAAAATCTGAGATAATGTCTTTACCACTGGTCATGAAAGGGTCTATGACGAGAGCATAAAGGAAGCAATTCAGTTTTTATTTCAAAAAGCTTCTTGTTTAATTGTTTTCATTCCATAAAGGAGGCCAACGATTTTTTTTATTATTATTCGGTATTTTAAGCAATACGGGAATGGTAATAAAAGGTGGGTTATTAATACAGTAAAAACGGCCATGTTAAGACGCTTTTAAAAGCTGAAAGGTCGTCAAACTCAAGGGATTAGGCCCGGACTGGACGACCACAGGCATCAAACTAGTCACTTTTTTTTTTTGTGAAAGGTCACTAAAAGTCACCTTTTTTAAGAAAAGTCACTAAAAGTCACTTTTATTGATAAATTGGTGGATTTTTAAAAATCTCCTGCATTAAAAAATTTTTATTCAACATTTTAAGTTGCTCAAAGAATAGTTGTTCCACTAAACGCCATCTTTAAAAATAGTTCTATATAAATAAAAGGGAAAGTGTCTCTGTCCAAGGTTCGATCGATAAATCGATTTATCGATCGAACCTTGGACAGAGACACTGACCACTATGACTCCAGGTCCAACCACTATGACAACATGTACACAGCAAAAAGGTGGCTGAATGTTTTCACTCTTTTTTGAATAAAATCAAATAAATAAATTAGGGGAAATTGTGTCGGTATGTAAATTCACAAAAAGTGTTCTCCACATATAATTTGTTTAAACGTATTTTTTAAATAATATATATATATTTTTTTTCTCAGAAACTTTGTTTTTTATTTATTCTTTCCTGCTCAATTTTCCCGCTAAGCATTTGATGTGTGCCGGATTAAGTTTTTTTTCAAAGTACACCGCACACCAGGTAAAAATGTGCATAAGAATATAATAATAGGTTCCATATAAAAACCATACTTTAACCGAAACCTTTTTCCCTATTCTGGTGTGCGGTGTTCTTTCACGTACTTTCCTTTGTAATCAATAACTCGACGATATATTTTTATAAAAATCAAGGAAAAAAAATTTTTTTTTAGTTTCGGTTAGGTTTGAAAAAAATAATCAAAATTTTTTTCCATTTCCCTGTACTGTATGTATGTAAGTCAAAAAATTTCTTCCTTCAGGTCACTGAAACTCACTATTTAAAAAATTTTTGGTTTCTAAAGTCACCAATTTTGATGGGCGATGCCTAGATCATGCGGGATTATTTTTGAATTACACACAAAAAAAAAATGTTAGTCAAATCAGCCCAAAAAAAATGTCAATTTTGAACCCACTGCTTTTTCAAAAGTAAACCCCTTTTCATACTTAACTTACGGACTTTTTTACTTTCAAAAAGTTAAAATAACATTTAACTAATTAAAATAGCTTTTTAATCACGCTAAAAAAGATTCGGCTCGAAAAGTAGCCATTTTTGCTCGAAAAAAGGTAATATTTACTAGAAAAATGTTAATATTGACTAGAAAAGTGTTAATTTAAGTTAAATATTAGCACTGTGTTCAAAATTGGCTTATTTTTAGCAGATTTTACAAGACTATTTTTTTGTGTGTAGACTTTTCTAATTCAAAAAATCCAATAAATTCTCGTCCGTCCGTCAACCTTTTTGTTACCGCGACGTAACAAACGATTTTCCACAACTCAATAAAATAATTTTTTTTTC
Source organism: Liposcelis bostrychophila (assembly GCA_037577465.1). Taxonomy (NCBI): domain Eukaryota; kingdom Metazoa; phylum Arthropoda; class Insecta; order Psocodea; family Liposcelididae; genus Liposcelis; species Liposcelis bostrychophila. The sequence continues at coordinate 14,861,509 of CM075210.1, forward strand.
TTTTACCTTGGAACGCGAAATGAATAAAAAAAGTAATCGAAAACGTGGAAAGCAAAATCTACGAATTCGACCTCCCGTGTAAGAGATTTCAATAAAAATGCTTGGCATGTCTCATAATTTTCATTTTTTAATTTATTTTTTAATTCAAAAAACTTATAATAATAAAAATAAAATAATTAAAAACGGAAAAGTCGTTTATCGAATAGTTTTAAAGATTTACTTTTGATATTACAAAAAGGGGGAGCGGAAAAAAATCCGATTTCACGTTTTAAAAAAAATGCTTTCTGAAAGCAAAAAATATGAAATTTCGATAACTTCATAAAAAATGAAATATGCAAAGGAAGCAAAAAAAAAAAAAAAAAAAAGTTATAGTTACGTTCATTTTCAAAGAAGCAGGATGCATCAGATCTTTTCACAAAAAAAAAAGTGTGAGAGAAGGGGAAGGAGAAGAAAAAGTTTTTTGATTTCCCTTTCGATGGAATAAGCATTACGCATTTATTGGAAAAAGATTTCAAAAGTATTCTCGGGATACGGGAAGTTATCTTTGAGAATATATATTTGCAGCGGAAAATATCATATCCAAAGCTCGGGAAAAATATATTCACTCCATATAATTAAATTTTCAGAAAAACGATCCCCGATATCATCTTTTATTTATAAACTATGCACGGTTACGGCAATGAAAATATTTTTTTTTTCTCGCCAACTCCATTTTTTTCCTCCTTTCCAGAGGAAAAGGAAAGGAAGAGGCTCCATCATATTTTGAAAGTGAAAAGCAAAAGGTATATATGTTAACGTAGATATTTGCACCGATACATTTTGTAAATCAGGAAAAATATAATATCTTTTCCTTTCAAAACAAAAAAAAAAAAAAAGTAGACAGCTTTTTCTTTTAGAAAAATAAAGAAAAAGTTACTTCTACTTCTAGTTTACCCGATTGAAATAAAATTTTCGATATTGTTTAAAAATTAATTGAAATTTAAAATGCCTGCACAAAGCGATTCAAATAATCGGACTAGTCACCGTCAAAACCAGCATTGAGAGTATTTAATAATTACACCGATCATTAATTAGAAATGTAATTTTGACGTGAGGAATACAATATTCCTCATTAACACTTGATATGCTTATACAGACGACACTTTCCCCCTTGTGTAAACGCTCCCGAAAACCGTGTTCCAAAGACCGTCTGCATAATTGCATTATATTGATTATCGGTTGACATACTCATAGTTGAAGCCTCTGTAGGTTATGGGCCCGGATTCTATGCTAAACGCTCTTTTCAGTCGTCCCGAATCTTTCAACTTTAACGCGTTTATTACAACGTCACGTTTAATCTTTTAATCTCGTATCATGCCTAATTAGGCTCAGCATGAAAAGACATCACAAAGTTTAATCAATTAAGGGATTTATTTTCTCATTTCAATGATATTAAACTTATGAAAACTAAAAAGAGTATCATGGGACTTGGCTTACCCCAACACATTCATTTTTCAAAATGTAAGCCGCGCATTTACTTTTTACAACATTATATTACATGTATAATTGGTAATTTTTCGGGATTTCCAAAAATGATAAATAACGGAATATTGTTGTGCAACTTAACTCCAGAACATAAACCTTTTTATACGGAGAAGTCGTGAAACCATTAACATAATAGATAGGGATGGGGAGAACGGCGGCATCGTCATTACTTTGTTACATTAAAGACTTAATCACCATTAGCTTCTATGCTCCGCTAGTTTGTTTTAAGGTGGAATATTTAATGCTCTCTTTAATGTTACGAAAAAATATATCTTATTTATTTCTTTTGCGTCAAGCGGTGCAAAAAAACAGAAAAAGAAAAAAAATTGATGGGATAAGTATAAAGGATCAGAACTGCATTAGTCACGAATAACATGAACGGATAGGACGGAAAATGGCACAGTTTACTTCCGAATCTGCATATGAATCGCATCTGTATGTAAATGAGGTCCGTTCGTTTCAATCGACTTAGGGTTTATAGCAAGATGATGATGAAAATATCCTTGGTTCGGTTCAATGTCAATTTTCTCAAGTTCGAAGATTTCTGCATCGAAAAACGGACTTGATCATCGTTTTTCTCGTGTAAAAATAAAGCTGAGGTGGTACATCTTGAGCTTCAAAAAGATGAATGAGTCAGACATTTGAAAAACCGTCTCGGAAGGCCAATTTCAGACATGGACGTTTTTTTTTCCTCAAATCGAAAAACAGCCTTGATTACCGTTTTCCCCTTTTAAAAACGGCTCCAGCGTGACATATCTCGATTCTTGAGCTTCAAAATGATTAATTACACTCAGAAAAGGGAAATGACTTCAACAAGTTTTGTCTTGCAACAAAACCGGAATGTTTCACAGCAAAACAAAAATGCTTCATGACAATGGACATAGGTTATTTCTTGACAACACAATTTTTATTGTTTTCGCATGATTTTTAAGATGTCTTGTCACAAAACATTTTTTTTTTCGCATTAGGTATTTTCTTTTCTGAGTGTGGGATAACATTAACGAAAGCGATTTTGCCAGGCCAAGCGGGTCCGGTTCTCGGCCAAGGAGAGTTTTCCGAATTTTCTGTTTTTTAATGCAGAAAACGGATTTGTGATGCACTGCTTGCAAAACTAGCTTTTAATAAAAATTTTAAGTTTTTTTTTAAAACTATCTCTTATTCCAAAATAGTGACCGATGTGTGGTGGTGAAGGTGGCCGATCTTCCACATGCTGAACAATATCCCTCTCCATTTTTCTCGGTCGTTGGCTGCTTACCGTCTTCTTTAAGGTTGACTCCGACATTTTAAAAATTAGTTCCGTCCACCAAGTTGGCGAACGGTCCCTTTGTGTTTTTTCAATTTCCAGCTTGCCTTGCACCTAATGTCTCTACTGTATCATGACGAGAGATGTGGGCGAAAAACTTGAGGATCCGGCCGTGAGACATAGAGCTGCTGATTCGGTCTGATCTCAGTTAAGACAGAAATTTTATGATAATCCTATGTTGGGGACTATGGACTGATTATTTAATTTTAAAATTGAATATTAGTCCAAATAACAAGTTCAATTTTTTGAGGGAAAGGAACTTATTGAAGAAAACCCGAAAATTAGTCAAATCGCGAAAAAACTCATGCATTACGCCATGATTATTAGACAAAGATTCTCTGTCTAATAATCTTCTTCAATAGGTTCCTTTCCCTCAAAAAATTGAACTTGTTATTTGGATTAATATTCAATTTTAAAACTACAGAAATTTTATTTCTGATCAGCTGTCCTGAGAATTGAGAGAATCGTTTTCCAAATCCAGATTTCGAAAGCATCCCTCAGTTTCTTACACTCAGAAAAAGGAAATGTCTTGAACAAGTTTTGTCTTGCAACGGAATATTTCACACCAAAACAAATGTGCTTCGTGACAACGGACAGGTTGTTTCTTGACAAGATATTTTTACTGTTTTCGCATGATTTTTACGAAAATTTTTGTTTCCTCATCAGTCATTTTTTTGGTGTCACACTGTCACAGGAGTGAATCGTACAAGTCTCAGTCGCATAAGAAAAGACCAAGGTAAAGTACCCAAATCCTGACCAGCTCATAAGCTAAACATGTTTTCCTTTTACGGTATTACGTGTTTAGCTTATGAGCCGGTCAGGTTCAGGTGTCTGGTCAGGATTCGGGTACTTTACCTTAGAAGGACAGTAGTACCTTTGACATGCTTAAAAAAACCGATTTTGGTATGTGTTTTAATATAATTAGATTTATCACTATAGCTAAAATAGTTCTTTTTTTATTTTTCAGATATATAAAATCCGAGACCAGGATTAATAAGCGAAGATGCAAGCTGCAGGAATCAATAACCAAAATCCCAAATGGGATGAAATCTTAACAACCGTAGCTTATACCGTAGATTCGGGTGAAGTTGAAAGGAAATTCAAAACAAAATTCTAGGTTTATTTTAGGCACTAAAAATAAAACTCTTTTACGTACCTCGGGTAGTAATAGCCTGTTTTTCTCCCGCTCGAGAAGTGAACAATTCGTTTTTCTCGGTACGTAAAGCACCTTACTGCACTAGAATGTAAGAGACTTTTCACGTCTCAGCACGTTGTAGGGATGGGCCACAACACAAGAAATTCTTGTGTTGTATTGAATATTGCGTTGAAAGCAGACGATTTTCAACATAAAAACAATACGCAAGTGTAAACAAGATTTTACTTGAAAAACGCAACACAAGACAACACAAGACTTCAAGAATCGTCCTAGAAAAAAGAGCAGCTTTTTCTGAAAGTTGTAAGAAAAAAATTGCTTAGGACCGTACTTGAGAAAAAGTCTCACCTGTTAAAATGTAGAAAAATGTCTCTTTTACTCAAACAAATATAAATTTCGAATATTTATTAATTTTATAAACAAAAAAGGAGACATTTTGCACAGCTATATTGATTAAATAAAATTTTTATAGAATCACGGAGGCTTTTTTCGTTTAAAAATCAAAAATTTTCTGCTAGTTTACAGTTTTCATCATTGTTTTAAAAACACAAGACAAGCCAACATATTGTGTTGTTTTTAACAATTCAAGAAAAAAAAACAAGATCAGATTGAGAAAGTTTCTTGTTTCTTGTGTTGTCTTGTGTTGCGTCCATCCCTAGCACGTTGAACCACCTCGGCTTCGCCTCGGTGTCTCAAACTCGTGCTTCGACGTGAAACAAGTCTCTTACATCTAGGGCAGTAAAGTACTATTATTTCATTAAGTGGATATTGTTTTTGGAATACTTAAGTAAAAAATTTTATTTTTAGTGCCTAAAATAAACCTAGAATTTTTTTTTGAACTTCCTTTCAACTTCACCCCAATCTACGGTAGCGAAAAAGGCGATTAAATCTGCTCAAGCCCGTTAATCGATTCAACTTTCTTTTATAACTTCAATTCTAAATCAATAGACAGGTTTGTTATTTTCCCAAAGTTCCAACTTCCTTAAACTCTCAAATAAAGGCGACTTCACATTAAAGAGGAAGAAAAAAAAAAGTCGGGAGAGAATTCAACTGAACTTCCCAAAGAAAAAGAGGTGAATCAGGGAAAAAAAAAGTTTTTCCCTTTGATGATGTCTCTAAAACGGAAAGTAATTAGGTCACCTTACAACACGGGCGGAGCCCTACAGGTAATAATGATCCCTCAAAAGCCGTTCAATCGTTTAATCCTTAACAATGCATTGTTTTAATCTGAAATGATGAATGGTTCTGTATTACATCATCGTTATTATTGTCATTCTTGATCCATTTAAAGCAGCTCGGGGAGGTTTTCTCTTGCCCCCCCCCTTCTCTCTCCATCCCTGTAAACCAACTCCCGTGAAAACGGCGAAAATGGAAAAGTAAAATCGCGCCGATTGGAAACAATCAAAAAAGGTTCTGTCTTGCCAGATGCCGGAAATTGAGAAACTTCTAATTGATTATTCATACTTCCTATCATCCCTTTTGAATCTTTTTGTTATTGGCAACTCAAAATTTAAATTTTAACAGCTAAACACGTTTCCTTCGACTTGCTCATTCATTTCTGCAACTTTTTTTAAAAGAACCGCAGCAATTTGAAAAACAAAAAAAAAAAAGTCGCCGAAAAAATTCAAGACTATTAAAAAAAAAAAATCGAAGAATATAAGAACGGAGACGTTATAGCATTACAATCCCAAAACGATCAAAAAGCAGTGAAAACTCCGTTTCTTTTGTGCAATAAGCTCCCTTGCTTAAGTCATTTCAAAAGGTTTTTAACGAGTTTGTTAACACCCATAGGCAACTTTATAAGCCCTCTCTTCGTCTACAGCTCGTAATCGCGGTATAAACACAAAGTTGTAAAAATTGCGGAGACGTTATGAAGAAGGGGAAATGAAACAAACTGGATCGGATCAAGCTCAATTTCCAGTTTTTTCTTTTTATTTATTTTCGAAAAAAAGGGGGATTTACCTTATTTTTCTCGTTTTATTTTCCATCATTTTATTGGGCAACAGAAAACACCTTAATTTGTTTAAATGCCGTCGGTCAAAGTTTTACGGGGGGAAAAAATTTTCGGTACGTTAATTAAATATCCTTGCGGAGCATTTAACGATTCTGGAAACGGACTTTCTCGATTTTGCACCGACGATAAAGAAAAAAAAAATTAATTCCCGACACGATTAAACCTTTTTTTTTTTTTTTTTTCCGAAAAAAAAAAAGAAAGAATATCTTTTTTTATTTCTCTCTGGAGGCGATATTTTTCCTGTACCAGGGGAGATGAAAAAGGAAAAAAAAATTTCCAGTCTCTTGATAACTAAAATGTCACGATTTTGATAAAACTTTTGGTTAAAACCGCTTTCCCCTAGTTCAACAAATTGTGAATTAGTGAGAAATCCAACCGATGTTCACCGCCTGGAAAAAGGAAAAAAAAGGCTACAATAACGAGGGATATAAGATAAAAATAAAATAACAAAAAGAAAAAAAAAAAAAAAAAAAAAAAAAAAAAAAGGATAATTCAAGGGTCAAGTGCTTTTCGATGAAAATTCTACAAGTGGACTTTTTGTTCTGATATTTTCTCGTTACGTTTGAAAAAATATATTCAGTGGCTGTTTTAAAACTTCTTTGCAAAGTCAAGAAGTATTCCATAAATATCCATACAATTTAATTAAAGATAACCCCTTAAGGGCTAGGGTGACGCTTAAGAAGCCTAAGTCTGAATTTAATGGCGGCCAATCGCTCAAATGATTCGAAAAAAATAATAAACTTAGTAGCCAGAAGCTGAATTCTCTCAGTCACCTCCTAGTGGTGCCCATAGGCAGTCAGTTTTTGCCATTTAAAATACATGTAAAAAACTTGCGGATGAGAACTTTTTTTTTTCCGACGTAAATACACAGAAGAAAATTCGATCCGATGGTGGAAGTAATCCTCATATATGTAGCTTTCAACATGAATTTTTTCAGGTTTCCAAATCTTACGTAACAGCTGTATTGGGTAGCTAAAATTGAATTATTTTGGCTAATTTTAGCTAATTTTTGCTTCCCGCGATACAGCCGTTACGTAAGATTTGAAAACCTGAAAAAATTCATGTTGAAAGTTACATATATGAGGATTACTTCCACCATCGGATCGGATTTTCTTCTGTGTATTTATGTTGGAAAAAAAAAAGTTCTCATCCGCGAGTTTTTTACATGTATTTTAAATGGCAAAAACTGACTGCCCATGGGCACCACTAGGAGGTGACTGAGAGAATTCAGCTTCTGGCTGCTAAGTTTATTATTTTTTTCGAATCATTTGAGCGATTGGCCGCCATTAAATTCAGACTTAGGCTTCTTAAGCGTCACCCTATTAAGGGCAAATGATGCTATTCTTGCGTTTCATATGTAACGTAACCAAATAAATTATTTGTTTGATAATTAATTAATTCCCCTTTTCGATATGTCAAAACGCTGTGTAACAACAAACAAATACGACGGCTTTTAAGGAAATGATCCGTCTTTTTTCCTCCTCCGGTTCGAAAATTTGTAGGTTATATGTAATATGCAATGAAACACAACCCCTTCAGAAACGAAGGGCGTTATGGCTTCGACTTGGTAACCCCACGAAACGGTATTTTGAATCTCAATTTAAAAAAAAAGAAAAAAAAAACCATTATTTTTACCGCAGTCAATAACATTTGCAAAGAAAAGCACCAAACTCGACCAGTTTTGACAAGTTCCTTACGTTTCAACAAGTTCCGTAGCGCCAAAACGGTCTCAGCCTAAAATACGTCTCTTTCAGACCTGAAACAAAAATCCCTGACTATTTTCGTCTAACTACATTTTAAAATAAAAAGAAAGAGAGAGAAAAAAAAAAAAAAAAAAAACTAGACCAGGACAAAACAGCCAACAATATTTGTTTTACGAGAAATTTAAGTAACTCAAGCACAGATAAAGACTCCACTCAACCAAAAACAATACTAAAATCGAAAAAAAAAAACCTTCTCATAACCTACAGTCAATTTTGACTTCACCGTTTTGTTGATTTTTCTTCCTTTTTGTCTTTGACAAAAAAACTGGAAGTCGAAAATAAAATTTTCTTCCCTGGAGTGAATTCATCTCAAAGGTAAATGCACACGGCTTGCGAAAATATTATTTCGTATTTTACTACTACTCTACTGCCAAAACAGAAAAATTAATTTTTATTAGCGCAACGTAATTTTAGGTCGCCACATCCAGCAGTCCTTTAAAAAATTGTTTAAGCTCAAATAAGCTAGGGACAAATCCCCCTTTAGGCATGAGCTTTGCTTGAATTTTTCGAAATGAAAATAGGTTTAAATTTCCTATTTTCTAAAACGAAAATAGAATTTATTGTTTCGCCTTTGTTTATTTAACCGCGAATAATGCTTCTAGTTACATTTTGTTTACCGATGCGCATTTCGGTTATAAAAAATACATAAAAAGTCGACTTTCGGGGGAAAATTTTGTTTAAAAAAAAAACTGGAGCAGCTATTCAAAATGAAGGATTTTATTTTCCGTCTCACTTGACACAATTGAAAAGAACCAACGGTAAACAAAAGCTCATATCTTGCGTGCCCCGCGAGTTATCTTTCTGGTTTGCGCGACACAAATAATGAAGAGTCTATTGTCTCCTTAAATTTATGACGTATTTTGGAAATGCACTTTCGGTGTGCCTTTTCCATTGGAAGTAATTTAGTATCATCTCTTTTTAGGGTTTACGAATAAGAAAGGGGGAAAAAAAAAAGAAAAGAAAATCGAAAAATAGAATCTTTTTTTCTTCTATTGAAAATTCTAACACGTGTCAAGGAGAGAAAAAAAAATCCGATATAAAAGACTTTACATGACAGTCGAGGTGCTCGACAGGAAGAAAAAAACGGAAGGGTCAGTTATCTGCCTCTTCTCTTCGTTTGACATGATTGTCGCCCTTGGCAATTTCCAAGACCAGAAACGATTCAAATTCGCTTTTCTTCGACAGAAACCAATCTTACGTAAACCTGACAAGCATTACAATTCCGGTGTGACTTTTTTCTCTATTTTTTCCTGGACAAACCCCCAATCTTATTCAAACGAAACTTTGAATGTTGATGAACGTTTACTGCCGAAGGGGGTAAGGCCAAGGCGGCCGAAGGACGAGTAACGATAAATAAATTTTCCTTCGATGAAAACGTGAAGTTGAATGTCACCATGTATTGCAAATGTTTTTTTGAGCTGTTTCTTTTCACTAAATTATATAGTTCAATAAATAAGAAGGTAAAAATGCGAACGTACCCGTAGATTGGGGTAAAGTTGAAAAGAAATTTTAAAAAAAATTCTAGGTTTATTTTAGGCACTAAAAATAAAATTTTTTATTTAAGTATCCTAAAAACAATATCCAATTAATGAAATAAAAAAATTTTATTTTTAGTGCCTAAAATAAACCTAGAATTTTTTTTTGAATTTCCTTTCAACTTCACCCCAATCAACGGTAATATACGGACGAGCCCTTTAAAGTTTGATTTTACACACTGTTATTCATCTAAAAGTTCTGGAAATGCTTCCTAAAAAGAAAACCTGCTGTTCTCTCCTTTTATGAGGCGTTGAAAATTCAAGCCATAAATGCTAAGCGAATTGCCGATGACTTAAAAACTAAAGCTTATTCGAAAAATAATACTTTTAATCTTGTATAAAAACAACGCTTAAATTCAGCATAACCGACTTCGGAAGAAAAACACTACCGTCAATGAAGGCATATTTTCATGAGGAAAAAAAAAAGTCGCAAAATTCCCGGAAAATCACGATTTTCCAGTGAGAAAAGTAAATGAGGAAATTCTAAGAGCATAGAGCCGAGAGGCTTTTTGTTTTTATTTTTATTATCTCATCAAAGCGCCAGTATGTGGAATAAAATAAGGGTCGGTATATTTTGCAGGCCCACGCGAGTATTAGCAGACCACCCATTTCCGGTCAAAAAAGCTTGCAGGCCAATGCGGAATATGGTACTGCCAGACGAGTACGTTAATCCTTGCGCGAGAGCTTTCGAAAAAAAGCTCTCGAAAATGAGCTTTTTCGAAAAAATCGATTTTTCAACAGACCGAAGCGTTTTTTCGCGCGAGTGAGACCGGATTCGTGTTTCTCACGCAAAACTACCCCCGTAAGGACGAAAAGCACCGAGCTTTCGACCCCAAAGCTCGAGATTTCGGTATTTTAAAAATACGAAAATTCCAGCTTGCATGCCACTTCGGTATATTAAAAAAATCAAGGAAGCGAAGCTACTGCTGCATTCCAGACGGCTTTTTACACTATCCAGCATAAGAGCAAATCGAGCTTTGGCTTCAAAGCTCGAGCTTTCGGTACTTGGAAATTTCTAGTCTGCAGGCCAACCGGAAGGAATGCAAATTCGGTGCAGGCCAAGCTACTGCTAGATTCCTGACGGTTTTTTACACCATCCAGTACAAGACGAAATCGGGCTTTGACCTCGGAAGCTCGAGCTTTCGGTACTTGGAAATTTCGAGTCTGCAGGCCAGCCGGAAGGAATGCAAATTCGGTGCAGGCCAAGCTCCTGCTGGATTCCCGACGTCTTTTTACACTATCCAGTCTAATAGCAAATCGAGCTTTGACCTCGAAAGGACGAGCTTTCGGGACTTGGAAATTTCGAGTCTGCATGCCAGCCGGAAGGAATGCAAATTCGGTGCAGGCCAAGCTACTGCTGGATTCCTGACCTATTTTTAAGCACTTCTGACGAGGAACGAAATCGAGCTTTGGCTTCAAAGCTCGAGCTTTCGGTACTTGAAAATTTCTAGTCTGCAGGCCAGCCGGAAGGAATGCAAATTCGGTGCAGGCCAAGCTACTGCTGGATTCCTGACGTATTTTTAAGCACTTCTGACGAGGAACGAAATTGAGCTTTGGCTTCAAAGCTCGAGCTTTCGGTACTTGGAAATTTCGAGTCTGCAGGCCAGCCGGAAGGAATGCAAATTCGGTGCAGGCCAAGCTGCTGCTGGATTCCCGACGTCTTTTTACACTATCCAGTATAAGAGCAAATCGAGCTTTGGCTTCAAAGCTCCAGCTTTCGGTACTTGGAAATTTCGAGTCTGCAGGCCAACCGGAAGGAATGCAAATTCGGTGCAGGCCAAGCTACTGCTGGATTCCTGACGGTTTTTTACACCATCCAGTACAAGACAAAATCGGGCTTTGACCTCGGAAGCTCGAGCTTTCGGTACTTCCAAATTTCGAGTCTGCAGGCCAGCCGGAAGGAATACAAAGTCGGTGCAGGCCAAGCTACTGCTGGATTCCTGACGTATTTTTAAGCACTTCTGACGAGGAACGAAATCGAGCTTTCGCTTCAAAGCTCGAGCTTTCGGTACTTGGAAATTTCGAGTCTGCAGGCCAGCCGGAAGGAATGCAAATTCGGTGCAGGCCAAGCTGCTGCTGGATTCACGACGACTTTTTACACCATCCAGTACAAGACGTAATCGGGCTTTGACCTCCGAAGCTCGAGCTTTCGGTACTTCCAAATTTCGAGTCTGCAGCCCAGCCGGAAAGAATGCTAATTCGGTGCAGGCCAAGCTACTGCTGGATTCGTAATGGTTTTTTACACCATCCAGTACAAGACGAAATCGAGCTTTGGCTTCAAAGTTCGAGCTTTTGGTACTTGGAAATTTCGAGTCTGCAGGCCAGCCGGAAAGAATGAAAATTCGGTGCAGGCCAAGCTGCTGCTGGATTCCCGACGACTTTTTACACCATCCAGTACAAGACAAAATCGGCCTTTGACCTCGGAAGCTCGAGCTTTTGGTACTTCCAAATTTCGAGTTTGCAGGCCAACCGGAAGGAATGCAAATTCGGTGCAGGCCAGATTCCTGCTGGATTCCCGACGTCTTTTTACACTATCCAGTGTAAGAGCAAATCGAGCTTTGGCTTCAAAGCTCGAGCTTTCGGTACTTGGAAATTTCGAGTCTGCAGGCCAGCCGAAAAGAATGCAAATTCGGTGCAGGCCAAGCTGCTGCTGGATTCCCAACGTCTTCTTAAACTATCCAATATTACAGCAAATCGAGCTTTGGCTTCAAAGATCGAGCTATCGGTACTTGGAAATTTGGAGTCTGCAGGCCAGCCGGAAGGAATGAAAATTCGGTGCAGGCCAAGCTACTGCTGGACTCGTAACGGTTTTTTACACCATCCAGTACAAGACGATATCGAGCTTTCGCTTCAAAGCTCGAGCTTTCGGTACTTGGAAATTTCTAGTCTGCAGGCCAGCCGGAAAGAATGAAAATTCGGTGCAGGCCAAGCTGCTGCTGGATTCCCGACGACTTTTTACACCATCCAGTACAAGACAAAATCGGCCTTTGACCTCGGAAGCTCGGGCTTTTGGTACTTCCAAATTTCGAGTTTGCAGGCCAACCGGAAGGAATGCAAATTCGGTGAAGGCCAGGTTCCTGCTGGATTCCCGACGTCTTTTTACACTATCCAGTGTAAGAGCAAATCGAGCTTTGGCTTCAAAGCTCGAGCTTTCGGTACTTGGAAATTTCGAGTCTGCAGGCCAGCCGAAAAGAATGCAAATTCAGTGCAGGCCAAGCTGCTGCTGGATTCCCAACGTCTTTTTACACTATCCAATATTACAGCAAATCGAGCTTTGGCTTCAAAGCTCGAGCTTTCGGTACTTGGAAATTTCTAGTCTGCATGCCAGCCGGAAGGAAGGCAAATTCGGTGCAGGCCAAGCTACTGCTGGATTCGTAATGGTTTTTTACACCATACAGTCAAGACGAAATCGAGCTTTGGCTTCAAAGTTCGAGCTTTTGTTACTTGGAAATTTCGAGTCTGCAGGCCAGCCGGAAGGAATGCAAATTCGGTACAGGCCAAGCTGCTGCTAGATTCCCGACGTCTTTTTAGACTATCCACTATTACAGCAAATCGAGCTTTGGCTTCAAAGCTCGAGCTTTCGGGACTTGGAAATTTCGAGTCTGCAGGCCAGCCGGAAGGAATGCAAATTCAGTGCCGGCCAAGCTACTGCTGGATTCCTGACCTTACTTTAGCCACTTCTGACGAGGAACGAAATCGAGCTTTGACTTCAAAGCTCGAGCTTTCGGTACTTGGAAATTTCGAGTCTGCAGGCCAACCGGAAGGAATGCAAATTCGGTGCAGGCCAAGCTACTGCTGGATTCCTGACGGGTTTTTACACCATTCAGTGCAAGAAGAAATTGAGCTTTGGCTTTAAAGCTCGAGCTTTTGTTACTTGGAAATTTCGAGTCTGCAGGCCAACCGGAAGAAATGCAAATTCGGTGCAGGCCAAGCTACTGCTGGATTCCTGACGGCTTTTTACCCATTTCGACGTATGACAGAAACGAGCTTTGACCTCGAAAGGACGAGCTTTCGGGACTTGGAAATTTCGAGTCTGCATGCCAGCCGGAAGGAATGCAAATTCGGTGCAGGCCAAGCTACTGCTGGATTCGTAATGGTTTTTTACACCATCCGGTACAAGACGAATTCGAGCTTTGGCTTCAAAGTTCGAGCTTTTGGTACTTGGAAATTTCGAGTCTGCAGGCCAGCCGGAAGGAATGCAAATTCGGTACAGGCCAAGCTGCTGCTAGATTCCCGACGTCTTTTTAGACTATCCACTATTACAGCAAATCGAGCTTTGGCTTCAAAGCTCGAGCTTTCGGGACTTGGAAATTTCGAGTCTGCAGGCCAGCCGGAAGGAATGCAAATTCAGTGCCGGCCAAGCTACTGCTGGATTCCTGACCTTATTTTAGCCACTTCTGACGAGGAACGAAATCGAGCTTTGACTTCAAAGCTCGAGCTTTCGGTACTTGGAAATTTCGAGTCTGCAGGCCAACCGGAAGGAATGCAAATTCGGTGCAGGCCAAGCTACTGCTGGATTCCTGACGGGTTTTTACACCATTCAGTGCAAGAAGAAATTGAGCTTTGGCTTTAAAGCTCGAGCTTTCGGTACTTGGAAATTTAGAGTCTGCAGGCCAACCGGAAGAAATGCAAATTCGGTGCAGGCCAAGCTACTGCTGGATTAGGGTGTCTCTTAGAAATGCAAATATGGAATTTAAGGGCGTTCGCCCCCTAAAAAATTTCTAAATAAATAAATAAAAACATGTCCCGAAGCCGGGCTTCGTACCTTGTTTCTAACCCGTGCCTCTGAGGCCTTGCTTTTTTCCATATAAAATGCATGGGGATTTTCACGACTATCCGATGTTATTTTTGAAGTAAAGAAAAAATGAAGGGAAAATTCTGCCGGTATGGTGGAACAATGTCTATGAGTAGGGCTTTCCATAGGACCTATCCCGGACTTCCTCCTCTGAGTTCAAAGTTCAATTTTTCTTATTTTTAACCATCTTTTAGCCCCCATTACCTCCGTTATTAGTCAGAGGAGGAAGTCCGGGATAGGTCCTATGGAAAGCCCTACTCATAGACATTGTTCCACCACACCGGCAGAATTTTCCCTTCATTTTTTCTTTACTTCAAAAATAACATCGGATAGTCGTGAAAATCCCCATGCATTTTATATGGGAAAAAGCAAGGCCTCAGAGGCACGGGTTAGAAACAAGTTACGAAGCCCGGCTTCGGGACATGTTTTTATTTATTTATTTAGAAATTTTTTAGGGGGCGAACGCCCTTAAATTCCATATTTGCATTTCTAAGAGACACCCTACTGCTGGATTCCTGACGGCTTTTTACCCATTTCGACGTATGACAGAAACGAGCTTTGACCTCGAAAGGACGAGCTTTCGGGACTTGGAAATTTCGAGTCTGCATGCCAGCCGGAAGGAATGCAAATTCGGTGCAGGCCAAGCTACTGCTGGATTCGTAATGGTTTTTTACACCATCCAGTACAAGACGAATTCGAGCTTTGGCTTCAAAGTTCGAGCTTTTGGTACTTGGAAATTTCGAGTCTGCAGGCCAGCCGAAGGAATGCAAATTCGGTGCAGGCCAAGCTGCTGCTAGATTCCCAACGTCTTTTTACACTATCCATTATTACAGCAAATCGAGCTTTGGCTTCAAAGCTCGAGCTTTCGGGACTTGGAAATTTCGAGTCTGCAGGCCAGCCGGAAGGAATGCAAATTCAGTGCCGGCCAAGCTACTGCTGGATTCCTGACCTATTTTTAGGCACTTCTGACGAGGAACGAAATCGAGCTTTGACTTCAAAGCTCGAGCTTTCGGTACTTGGAAATTTCGAGTCTGCAGGCCAACCGGAAGGAATGCAAATTCGGTGCAGGCCAAGCTGCTGCTAGATTCCCAACGTCTTTTTACACTATCCATTATTACAGCAAATCGAGCTTTGGCTTCAAAGCTCGAGCTTTCGGGACTTGGAAATTTCGAGTCTGCAGGCCAGCCGGAAGGAATGCAAATTCAGTGCCGGCCAAGCTACTGCTGGATTCCTGACCTATTTTTAGGCACTTCTGACGAGGAACGAAATCAAGCTTTGACTTCAAAGCTCGAGCTTTCGGTACTTGGAAATTTCGAGTCTGCAGGCCAACCGGAAGGAATGCAAATTCGGTGCAGGCCAAGCTACTGCTGGATTCCTGACGGGTTTTTACACCATTCAGTGCAAGAAGAAATTGAGCTTTGGCTTTAAAGCTCGAGCTTTCGGTACTTGGAAATTTAGAGTCTGCAGGCCAACCGGAAGAAATGCAAATTCGGTGCAGGCCAAGCTACTGCTGGATTCCTGACGGCTTTTTACCCATTTCGACGTATGACAGAAACGAGCTTTGACCTCGAAAGGACGAGCTTTCGGGACTTGGAAATTTCGAGTCTGCATGCCAGCCGGAAGGAATGCAAATTCGGTGCAGGCCAAGCTACTGCTGGATTCGTAATGGTTTTTTACACCATCCAGTACAAGACGAATTCGAGCTTTGGCTTCAAAGTTCGAGCTTTTGGTACTTGGAAATTTCGAGTCTGCAGGCCAGCCGGAAGGAATGCAAATTCGGTGCAGGCCAAGCTGCTGCTAGATTCCCAACGTCTTTTTACACTATCCATTATTACAGCAAATCGAGCTTTGGCTTCAAAGCTCGAGCTTTCGGGACTTGGAAATTTCGAGTCTGCAGGCCAGCCGGAAGGAATGCAAATTCGGTGCCGGCCAAGCTACTGCTGGATTCCTGACCTATTTTTAGGCACTTCTGACGAGGAACGAAATCGAGCTTTGACTTCAAAGCTCGAGCTTTCGGTACTTGGAAATTTCGAGTCTGCAGGCCAACCGGAAGGAATGCAAATTCGGTGCAGGCCAAGCTACTGCTGGATTCCTGACGGGTTTTTACACCTTTCAGTGCAAGAAGAAATTGAGCTTTGGCTTTAAAGCTCGAGCTTTTGTTACTTGGAAATTTCGAGTCTGCAGGCCAGCCGGAAGGAATGCAAATTCGGTGCAGGCCAAGCTACTGCTGGATTCCTGACCTATTTTTAGGCACTTCTGACGAGGAACGAAATCGAGCTTTCGCTTCAAAGCTCGAGCTTTCGGTACTTGGAAATTTCGAGTCTGCAGGCCAACCGGAAGGAATGCAAATTCGGTACAGGCCAAGCTACTGCTGGATTCCTGACGGGTTTTTACACCATTCAGTGCAAGAAGAAATTGAGCTTTGGCTTTAAAGCTCGAGCTTTCGGTACTTGGAAATTTAGAGTCTGCAGGCCAACCGGAAGGAATGAAAATTCGGTGCAGGCCAAGCTACTGCTGGATTCCTGACGGCTTTTTACCCATTTCGACGTATGATAGAAACGAGCTTTGACCTCGAAAGAACGAGCTTTCGGGACTTGGAAATTTCGAGTCTGCATGCCAGCCGGAAGGAATGAAAATTCGGTGCAGGCCAAGCTGCTGCTGGATTCCCGACGACTTTTTACACCATCCAGTACAAGACGTAATCGGCCTTTGACCTCGGAAGCTCGAGCTTTTGGTACTTCCAAATTTCGAGTCTGCAGGCCAGCCGGAAGGAATGCAAATTCGGTGCAGGCCAAGCTCCTGCTGGATTCCCGACGTCCTTTTACACTATCCAGTGTAAGAGCAAATCGAGCTTTGGCTTCAAAGCTCGAGCTTTCGGTACTTGGAAATTTCGAGTCTGCAGGCCAGCCGAAAAGAATGCAAATTCGGTGCAGGCCAAGCTGCTGCTGGATTCCCAACGTCTTTTTACACTATCCAGTATAAGAGGAAATCGAGCTTTGGCTTCAAAGCTCGAGCTTTCGGTACTTGGAAATTTCGAGTCTGCAGGCCAACCGGAAGGAATGCAAATTCGGTGCAGGCCAAGCCACTGCTGGATTCCTGACGGTTTTTTACACCATTCAGTGCAAGACGAAATTGAACTTTGGCTTCAAAGCTCGAGCTTTCGGTACTTGGAAATTTCGAGGCTGCATGCTAGCCGGATGGAGTGCGAAATCGGTGCATGCCAAGCTACTGCTGGATTCCCGACTGCTATTTAGACCATCCAGTATAAGACGAAATCGAGGTTTGGCTTCAAAGCTTTAGCTTTTGGGGTCTTGGATCTCTTTAATCTGCATGCCACTCGGGTGGAGTAGACATTAGAAGCAGGCTAAGCTACTTTTGAATTTCGGACCTCTTTTGTCGTCTTTTAGTTTGAAAAAAGCGGCGATAATGACTACTTTTGTAAAATTCAATTACGGGAAAATGCGCCAAATTTTCTTTTCAAATGCTGAGAAAAAAAATTATGGCTTAGGCCCTTTTTCTGCTAGGCGTCATTCCTAGATGGTTAAAAAAATAAAAGTAAAATGAAAATAAAAAAAAGATACAATTTTTCTTGCGTTTTAACCCTAATATAAACCCATTTTTTGTAAGGAACAAAATCGGAAACTTTTTTTTTTTGTTCACCCTATTAAAAATTTTAAGAAAATCACACGCGAAAGCGTTAGCTAATCCTTGATACAAATTTTTATTTTCCTTTGTGTCCTATATTTTTTTCAGATGACCCGGGTACAAAAGAAAAAATAACCTCCGCTGTCCCTGACCCCGTCCCTAACGCTCCCACAGCTGCCCAAGCCGAATTCTGGAAGAGTTTTCAATTATTTTAAAAGATATTATTTTTTCAAAGAAACGGTATTTTTTTATATTTCGGTTTATTTAAAAAAATATTACTTTTCAAATAAACGGAATCAAATAAACCGAATAATATTTTTTCGCAGTGGAAAAAGAATATTTTTCTTTTTTTAAACTTTAGAATTAATTGTTTTATTTGAAAACATAAAAAAGGTTATTGACCCTTCTTTCAACTCAATTCTAAATTTAAAAAAAAATTATTATTTTTCCATTGCGTCTGTGGAAAAAGATGAAATATTTTTTAAAAAAATCAAATTTTCAACGGCTTTAACTTATTTGGCCTGTTTTTTTTCTAATTTGGTCTGGAATTTTTTAGTCAGTATTTAATTCTCTTTTGTTCTGTAAAAAAAACTTTTTTGCCTGCAATTAAATTGGATTTGGGCTGTAAAAATATTTATTTTTGGCAGTACAGTTAAACCTCTGTAAGACGGAATCGCTCGGGACCGCGGAAATTTTCCGTCATAGACAGTATTCCAGATAATAGAGGTGATTTAAAATAATTTTTTTTTCATTGGAATTGCACTTTATTAAATTTTAATTTTTTTTTGTTGAAATATTGAAGCAAAAATGTTTGTCTGGCTTTTTTCATTTTTTCCGCTATAATTTTTTTTTTTCTAATTTCATTTTCAATAAATTTTTCTAATTTCATTAAATAAAACGTAAATTAAATTAACCTGACAGTCGAACTTTGGTTCGAATCTTTGTCTGTTTTTACCGACAATCGACCTTGACATGCAAATTTTTCCAAAATTTACAACAATTCGTAGTCAAAGAAGGAAGAAAAGTGTATAAACAATTTTTTTTCCGTCTTATACGAACATTTCAATGTTTGAATGTTAAAAACAATTTTTTGAAAGCCTTAATTTGAAAGCCAAAAATTTGGTATGTTGGTTACTGAAAGCTCAAATTTAGAGCAATACATTGGCGTATGTCTTCCAATTTGAGCGACATATTGCACCACCCGCGAATTTAGCGGTACATTATTGATTATGCTTATATATTCTTTAATTTTGAAGCTCAAATTTGGAGACTTGGTTTTTCAGAAAGTTCAAAAAAGCTCTAAATCTTGGTTATAGTCCAAAAATTTGAGCTTAAAATGTAGAGGTTCGAATGAAAATAAAAAGACCGAGTTTTAGCACGAAAACTTTATTGAGAGCGAACCGTACAAAATGAATGCGAGATAAAAACTGAAAGTACAATGGTCAGGTATCGAGTATATAAGAGGTCGTGGAACCTTCTGGGACCTTAAAGAATAAATAAGAATATTAGAGAACGTTAAAGAAAAAGAAAGAAAGTTTTAGGGCCGTTTCACATGGAGCGGATGATCCGCGCGTTTTTATTGCACTAGCGTATGCGTATGCCTTTCACATGAAGTGCGTTTTTATGGCATTACCTGAACAATGGAACGCTCCGTTTAATTACTTTTATCCAAAAATAAAATTAATTTTTTTTTAAATAATTAAGTACGAATTTTTATTTTAAAAAATTCG
Source organism: Liposcelis bostrychophila (assembly GCA_037577465.1). Lineage (NCBI taxonomy): Eukaryota > Metazoa > Arthropoda > Insecta > Psocodea > Liposcelididae > Liposcelis > Liposcelis bostrychophila. Next base: position 14,880,971 of record CM075210.1, read on the forward strand.
AATTCCTCAAGAGATCCCGATTAAAATGGTATAAAATTTTTGTTCGTTACTACAATTTGGGGACTAAATATAGGGTAGTTCACGGCCTGAAGAAAGTATGAATCGCCAGATGCAGCTGGACAGGAGACAATTTTATAAGAGAACGTGACTTAAAAATTACTTTAAAACAATTAGATGATCCTGTCAATCATTTAAAAATAGTTTCGCATGAAATACAATGCAGATAATTCGGTTAAGCCCGTTAGGTTGACCAGATAAAGATTGAGGTATAGACTAAATAATATTCTTTAAACTGGAAATAAATAACACAGTGACTCAGTAAAAATTAAGATCTTAAAAAATTATAGTTAATAAATTTATAAAACTTTAATTAATAAAATGATATACATATTATCTTAACATTCATGTATTTCAATGTATTTTTATATCATTTTAATCGGGAGGACGCGAAGAATACGATTTTAAAAAAATTAATTAAAGAAAATGTAAATTTAAAAAAAAAGTAATTTAGATTTTGAATAAAATGCAATTAAAACCAGGTAATGTCATAAAAACGCGCGTATCATGTGAAAGCGTCCATTTGATTCCGTGGGCATACCGATACGCCATCCGCTCTTCAAACGCCGGAGCTCGGCGTGTCTCCGGCGGTTGACCTGCGGATGACTATCCGCTGCGTTTCATGTGAAAGGTTCCATTTAACTCAATGGGCAGAGCGTTTGGGGTAATAAAAACGCAGCGGATCATCCGCTCCATGTGAAACGGCCCTTAAGGTTCGAGAAACCTCCACATTACAATAGGGGTAGTTACACAATAGTCGCATTTAACGGTTGAATGAATTTTCGATACCTGTTTTTAAAGATCATTTTATTTTTCATTTTATGTGTCCCCACATCACTCCCCCCCTAGAGGAGCGCTAAGCGAGGCGATAATCCCGTTCTTTATCAGGGAGAATATCTGTCCGGAAAGCGCACTCGACGTCCATAACGGGTTTGCCTTACTACGGATGGATCGGAGGCACTAGGTGTGGCTGTAGAGGCGGCTGTCCGAGTGGCCGGAGTAGAAGTTCTGGCCCGTTCCGTTGTGTCACCACTGTGCGTCGCTCGTGTCGCTTGAGGGTCGTTATTTGATGTGTTTTCGTGCAGTAAAAATGCTGGTTTCAGCCTGTCGATAGAAACTTCCTGTTGACCACGGGGAGTGAGAATAAGAAATGACTTTTCGCTTCGTTTTAGGACTTTATATGGGCCATCGTATACCGGGTGAATGGACTTTCTGATGGCGTCGTGACGCAAGAATACGTGACTGGTGGTCTGAAGGTCCTTGTGAACAAAAATCTTCTGTTTCGAATGGTGCCTCTGAAGGATCGGTTGAATGTTTTGCATATTTTGTCGGAGCTTGGCGACAAAGGTTGGGATGTCTGTTGTGGCTGCAGAAGTGTCAAAAAAATCAGAGGGCAGACGCAGTCCCTGTCCAAAAACGATATCAGCCGGTGAAACATCGACTTCAAGTATGATGCTTGCTCGCAGACCAAGGAGAATTGCTGGCAGGGTGTCTGTCCAGTTGTCGGTGAGGTGTGCTCTAAAGGCGGCTTTAAGATTTCGATGCCAGCGTTCGATCTTGCCATTTGCCTGTGGGTGATAGGCTGTCGTTTTGATATGGTGTATTCCGAGATATTTGGTTAGTTGTTTGAAAAGTTCGCTAATGAATTGTCCACCACGGTCACTTGAGATCCTCTCTGGTACTCCATATCGGGCTATCCAGTGCATATATAAAGCATGGGCGACTGTGGGTGTTTCCATATCTTCGATTGGAATGGCTTCAGGCCATCTGGAAAATCTGTCGATAATAGTAAGTAAATAGCGACAGCGCCTGGATGTCGGCTTTGGACTTTATTGAAACCGAGATTTAACAAATAAGCCTCCCTCCCACTTTCTCGAAGAGCAATCCTGATAACATTTTCAGCAATTTTGCAAATAAAAATCATATCAGATGATGGATAAATCAAACCCCTATTGTCTTTTTTCTCAATCAGACGGTAGAGATTTGATTTAGCAGTTTCTAAAGATTCTACTTCAACCAAAGGTAATAAGCAGTCTTCACACCCTAAGTACTGTACTAAATATTTGACCACAAAACCAGGTACATAAACAACAATTAACACACCAATTTCAGATAATTCCTGTGGCGAAGATCATCATAAAGAGACACACTGGATCTTATAAGATTGTCCAACCTGGCTTTAAAATAGGACTAGCACAGTATATATGATCGTCATACATAAGATTTAAACTGAGGAATACCTAATTCTACACATAATTCACGAGTATCCTCGAGCAGTCTCACGAGTGTGCCCCAGCACCGTCGCGAGTATCCTCGAGCACCCTCACAAGTATCCCCGAGCAGTCTCACGAGTATGCTTGAGCATCCTTACGAGCATCCTTACGAGCATCCTCACGAGTAAACTCGAGCAGTCTCACAAGTATGCCCGAGCACCCTCGCAAGTATCCTCGAGCATCCTTACGAGTAAACTCGAGCAGTCTCGCGAGTATGCTTGGGCATCCTCACCAGTATCCTAGAGCACCCTCGCGAGTATGCCCGAGCATCCTCGAGCAGTCTCACGAGTATGCCCGAGCACCCTCGCGAGTATCCTCGAGCACCCTCGCAAGTACCCTCAAGCAGTCTCATTAGTATGCTCGTAATGGATTCACGAGTAATTTCGTGGGTATGCTTGAGAGGTTATTCCACATTTCTTGTAGAATTATACATGAAATCAGAAAAAATGGTTTATTTTTCTTATTATAAGAGCCGTCGACTGGAAACGACACCAGTACTTCTTAAGTTTAAAATGGCTTGTATTTATTTATTTGGTCTGTTTTTTTATTCTTTTTTGTCTGTATTTTTTAGTTTTTTGTCAGTATTTTTACTCAATTGTCAGATTTAAATCTAAATGGTCTGTAAAAGCATGGTCAGTAAATTTACTGACCATGCTTTTCATAATTTAAATTAAATTTAAATTAAATTAAATTTCATAATTTAAAAAAAACATACTGACCAAGTTTTTCATAATTTAAATTATGAAAAACTTTTTGGTCTGTAGAAGAACTGTTTTGTTTGTAAAATAACTTTTTCGTCTGTAGAAAAACTTTTTTGTCAGTATTTAATTTTAAAAAAAGCAAGAAAGAAACTTTTTCGTCAGTAAAAAAAAATTAAAAGAAATTAAATAATTACGAAATTTTGAAATTTTTCTGGGTCAGTGAAGTTGGCCGTACAATTTTTGTGGGGACACATAAAATGAAAAATAAAATGATCTTTAAAAACAGGTATCGAAAATTCATTCAACCGTTAAATGCGACTATTGTGTAACTACCCCTATTGTAATGTGGAGGTTTCTCGAACCTTAAAACTTTCTTTCTTTTTCTTTAACGTTCTCTAATATTCTTATTTATTCTTTAAGGTCCCAGAAGGTTCCACGACCTCTTATATACTCGATACCTGACCATTGTACTTTCAGTTTTTATCTCGCATTCATTTTGTACGGTTTAAATAAAAATAAAAATTTGTATCAAGGATTAGCTAACGCTTTCGCCCGTGATTTTCTTAAAATTTTTAATAGGGTGAACAAAAAAAAAAAAAAGTTTCCGATTTTGTTCCTTACAAAAAATGGGTTTATTTTAGGGTTCTCTCTCTCTTAATCCAACATCGTGACCGATGTGTGGTGGTCGATTTCAAGTGTCTGGGATATTTCTAGTCACTTTCTTAACAATATCCCTCCATTTATCCCGGTCATTGGCCTGCCTGCACGCCTTCTGTAGGGTTGACTCCGTCAATTTAGAGATTAGTTCTGTCCACCTAGTTGGCGAACGTCCCCTTTCTCTTTTGCCTTCCGGTTTACCTTGAACCACAAGTCTCTCCATCGTATCATGACGAGAGATGTGGCCGAATAACTTGAGAATAACTATACGTCAAGGACGAGAGTTTTTAGGGTTACAACGCAAGAAAAATTGTATCTCTTTTTTATTTTTATTTTATTTTTATTTTTTTAACCATCTAGGAATGACACCTAGCAGAAAAAGGGCCTAAGCCATAATTTTTTTTCTCAGCATTTGAAACGAAAATTTGGCGCATTTTCCCGTAATTGAATTTTACAAAAGTAGACATTATCGCCGCTTTTGACTTTGTAGAAGACGAATATCAACATACTGATTTCCTCGAACGAATGCCTGAGTCTCAGTTTTAGCGCTTATAAACCCAAGTTTTCGGGCTTAATTTATATTTATATTTACGTCCAAGTTCGAAGCCCCCCCCAATTTTTTTTTAATAAGTTGTTTATATTTACGGAAATAAAACCTGAGAAACAAGATTTTTACTATCCCGATTTTCCCCAACCAACTCCTGAGTAGGGGTATACGTCAAAATTTGGTTCTTGGGCAAAAAAATGACAACAACTCCTCACCAGTTCGATTTAGAGGTCATGGTCAATGACCTTTTTTACTCAGGACGCTCTAATTAATCACGATCTTTTGTGTTTCGGATCAATTTCCAAATTTTTTTAAGCTCGTGAAGTGTTTGGAACTTCAAAAAAATTAGAGCAGTAGAATTAAGAAAAGTAGAAATTTGAGACCGCAAAAATATTTTGGAAATTGATTCGAAACACGAAAGATCGTTATTTCGAAGGAATCAAACACAAATCGCCAGAATAAAATAAAAAAAAAAAAAAAAAAAAAAAAAAAAAAAAAAAAAAAAAAAAAAAAACTTTAAAAAACCAACGAACTGGTATATTATCATGAAAAGCACGAATGAGTAAAATCATTTGCTTCCAAGCAAAAGCTTTTTCTTTCAAGCAAAAGCTTTTACTTATAGCATTTACTACTAGCAAAAGCTTTTGCTTGTTTTAAGTATACGACCAAATGAAATTTCCATTACACGTTAACGATAATTTTTTCAAGCGATAATTTCGCCCCTAAAATAGGCCTAACATTTGCAAAAAATACCCAAACAGAACAAAATGAAAGTTTGAGGGAAAAAAAAAGGGTCACAACTAGTCAAAATTCCTGCAGGGCGTTGGCCTACTTCAAAAAAACACTCCAAAAGATGGTCAGCAAACTCAAAACTTTAAACGTTGAAAGCTCTTCCATCCTAGGGGAAAACGGATTAATTTTTCACACTAAAAGAGGACGAAAGAGGTCGGAAATTCAAAACTAGCTTAGCCTGCTTCGAATTTCTACTCCACCCGGGTAACATGCAGATTAAAGAGATCCCAATCCCGAGAGCTACAGCTTCTGAGGTGAAAGCTCGATTTTCTCTTAAACTGCAAAGGGTAAAAAACATTGAGGAGTCCAGCAGAAGCTAACTCCGCGTCAAATTTCCACTCCATTGCATGCAGGCATGCAGACTCTAAACTTTTTAGTCCCCAAAAGCTGAAACTTTGAAGACAAAGCTACATTTTGTCTTACACTACAAGGTGTAAAAAGCCGTCAGGAATCCAGCAGTAGCTTGGCCTGCACCGAATTTGCATTCCTTCCGGCTGGCCTGCAGACTCGAAATTTGGAAGTACCGAAAGCTCGAGCTTCCGAGGTCAAAGCCCGATTTCGTCTTGTACTGGATGGTGTTAAAAACCGTCAGGAATCCAGCAGTAGTTTGGCCTGCACCGAATTTGCATTCCTTCCGGCTGGCATGCAGACTCGAAATTTCCAAGTACCGAAAGCTCGAGCTTTGAAGCCAAAGTTCGATTTCCTCAAATACTGGATAGTGTAAAAAGACGTAGGGAATCCAGCGGCAGCTTGGCCTGCACCGAATTTGCATTCCTTCCGGCTGGCCTGCAGACTCGAAATTTTCAAGTACCGAAAGCTCGAGCTTTGAAGCCAAAGCTCGATTTCGTCTTGTACAGGATAGTGTAAAAAACAGTTACGAATCAAGCAGTAGCTTGGTCTGCACCGAATTTGCATTCTTTCCGACTGGCCTGCAGACTCGAAATTTATAAGTACCGAAAGCTCGATCTTTGAAGCCAAAGCTCGATTTCGTTCCTCGTTAGAAGTGCCTAAAAATAGGTCAGGAATCCAGCAGTAGCTTGGCCTGCAGACTCGAAATTTCCAAGTACCGAAAGCTCGATCTTTGAAGCCAAAGCTCGATTTCGTTCCTCGTCAGAAGTGCTTAAAAATACGTCGGGAATCTAGCAGCAGCTTGGCCTGCACCGAATTTGCATTCCTTCCGGCTGGCATGCAGACTCGAAATTTCCAAGTCCCGAAAGCTCGTCCTTTCGAGGTCAAAGCTCGTTTCTGTCATACGTCGAAATGGGTAAAAAGCCGTCAGGAATCCAGCAGTAGCTTGGCCTGCACCGAATTTGCATTCCTTCCGGTTGGCCTGCAGACTCGAAATTTCCAAGTACCGAAAGCTCGAGCTTTAAAGCCAAAGCTCAATTTCTTCTTGCACTGAATGGTGTAAAAACCCGTCAGGAATCCAGCAGTAGCTTGGCCTGCACCGAATTTGCATTCCTTCCGGTTGGCCTGCAGACTCGAAATTTCCAAGTACCGAAAGCTCGAGCTTTGAAGTCAAAGCTCGATTTCGTTCCTCGTCAGAAGTGCCTAAAAATAGGTCAGGAATCCAGCAGTAGCTTGGCCTGCACCGAATTTGCATTCCTTCCGGCTGGCCTGCAGACTCGAAATTTCCAAGTAACAAAAGCTCGAACTTTGAAGCCAAAGCTCGAATTCGTCTTGTACTGGATGGTGTAAAAAACCATTACGAATCCAGCAGTAGCGTGGCCTGCACGGAATTTGCATTCCTTCCGGCTGGCATGCAGACTCGAAATTTCCAAGTCCCGAAAGCTCGTCCTTTCGAGGTCAAAGCTCGTTTCTGTCATACGTCGAAATGGGTAAAAAGCCGTCAGGAATCCAGCAGCAGCTTGGCCTGCACCGAATTTGCATTTCTTTCGGTTGGCCTGCAGACTCTAAATTTCCAAGTACCGAAAGCTCGAGCTTTAAAGCCAAAGCTCAATTCTTCTTGCACTGAATGGTGTAAAAACCCGTCAGGAATCCAGCAGTAGCTTGGCCTGCACCGAATTTACATTCCTTCCGGTTGGCCTGCAGACTCGAAATTTCCAAGTACCGAAAGCTCGAGCTTTGAAGCCAAAGCTCGATTTGCTCTTACACTGGATAGTGTAAAAAGACGTCGGGAATCCAGCAGGAGCTTGGCCTGCACCGAATTTGAATTCCTTCCGGCTGGCCTGCAGACTCGAAATTTGGAAGTTACAAAAGCTCGAGCTTCCGAGGTCAAAGGCCGATTACGTCTTGTACTGGATGGTGTAAAAAGTCGTCGGGAATCCAGCAGCAGCTTGGCCTGCACCGAATTTTCATTCCTTCCGGCTGGCATGCAGACTCGAAATTTCCAAGTCCCGAAAGCTCGTTCTTTCGAGGTCAAAGCTCGTTTCTATCATACGTCGAAATGGGTAAAAAGCCGTCAGGAATCCAGCAGTAGCTTGGCCTGCACCGAATTTTCATTCCTTCCGGTTGGCCTGCAGACTCTAAATTTCCAAGTACCGAAAGCTCGAGCTTTAAAGCCAAAGCTCAATTTCTTCTTGCACTGAATGGTGTAAAAACCGTCAGGAATCCAGCAGTAGCTTGGCCTGTACCGAATTTGCATTCCTTCCGTTGGCCTGCAGACTCGAAATTTCCAAGTACCGAAAGGTCGAGCTTTGAAGCCAAAGCTCGATTTCGTTCCTCGTCAGAAGTGCCTAAAAATAGGTCAGGAATCCAGCAGTAGCTTGGCCTGCACCGAATTTGCATTCCTTCCGGCTGGCCTGCAGACTCGAAATTTCCAAGTAACAAAAGCTCGAGCTTTAAAGCCAAAGCTCAATTTCTTCTTGCACTGAATGGTGTAAAAACCCGTCAGGAATCCAGCAGTAGCTTGGCCTGCACCGAATTTGCATTCCTTCCGGTTGGCCTGCAGACTCGAAATTTCCAAGTACCGAAAGCTCGAGCTTTGAAGTCAAAGCTCGATTTCGTTCCTCGTCAGAAGTGCCTAAAAATAGGTCAGGAATCCAGCAGTAGCTTGGCCGGCACCGAATTTGCATTCCTTCCGGCTGGCCAGCAGACTCGAAATTTCCAAGTCCCGAAAGCTCGAGCTTTGAAGCCAAAGCTCGATTTGCTGTAATAATGGATAGTGTAAAAAGACGTTGGGAATCTAGCAGCAGCTTGGCCTGCACCGAATTTGCATTCCTTCCGGCTGGCCTGCAGACTCGAAATTTCCAAGTACCAAAAGCTCGAACTTTGAAGCCAAAGCTCGAATTCGTCTTGTACTGGATGGTGTAAAAAACCATTACGAATCCAGCAGTAGCGTGGCCTGCACGGAATTTGCATTCCTTCCGGCTGGCATGCAGACTCGAAATTTCCAAGTCCCGAAAGCTCGTCCTTTCGAGGTCAAAGCTCGTTTCTGTCATACGTCGAAATGGGTAAAAAGCCGTCAGGAATCCAGCAGCAGCTTGGCCTGCACCGAATTTGCATTTCTTTCGGTTGGCCTGCAGACTCTAAATTTCCAAGTACCGAAAGCTCGAGCTTTAAAGCCAAAGCTCAATTTCTTCTTGCACTGAATGGTGTAAAAACCCGTCAGGAATCCAGCAGTAGCTTGGCCTGCACCGAATTTACATTCCTTCCGGTTGGCCTGCAGACTCGAAATTTCCAAGTACCGAAAGCTCGAGCTTTGAAGCCAAAGCTCGATTTGCTCTTACACTGGATAGTGTAAAAAGACGTCGGGAATCCAGCAGGAGCTTGGCCTGCACCGAATTTGCATTCCTTCCGGCTGGCCTGCAGACTCGAAATTTGGAAGTACCAAAAGCTCGAGCTTCCGAGGTCAAAGGCCGATTACGTCTTGTACTGGATGGTGTAAAAAGTCGTCGGGAATCCAGCAGCAGCTTGGCCTGCACCGAATTTTCATTCCTTCCGGCTGGCATGCAGACTCGAAATTTCCAAGTCCCGAAAGCTCGTTCTTTCGAGGTCAAAGCTCGTTTCTATCATACGTCGAAATGGGTAAAAAGCCGTCAGGAATCCAGCAGTAGCTTGGCCTGCACCGAATTTTCATTCCTTCCGGTTGGCCTGCAGACTCTAAATTTCCAAGTACCGAAAGCTCGAGCTTTAAAGCCAAAGCTCAATTTCTTCTTGCACTGAATGGTGTAAAAACCCGTCAGGAATCCAGCAGTAGCTTGGCCTGTACCGAATTTGCATTCCTTCCGGTTGGCCTGCAGACTCGAAATTTCCAAGTACCGAAAGCTCGAGCTTTGAAGCCAAAGCTCGATTTCGTTCCTCGTCAGAAGTGCCTAAAAATAGGTCAGGAATCCAGCAGTAGCTTGGCCTGCACCGAATTTGCATTCCTTCCGGCTGGCCTGCAGACTCGAAATTTCCAAGTAACAAAAGCTCGAGCTTTAAAGCCAAAGCTCAATTTCTTCTTGCACTGAATGGTGTAAAAACCCGTCAGGAATCCAGCAGTAGCTTGGCCTGCACCGAATTTGCATTCCTTCCGGTTGGCCTGCAGACTCGAAATTTCCAAGTACCGAAAGCTCGAGCTTTGAAGCCAAAGCTCGATTTCGTTCCTCGTCAGAAGTGCCTAAAAATAGGTCAGGAATCCAGCAGTAGCTTGGCCGGCACCGAATTTGCATTCCTTCCGGCTGGCCTGCAGACTCGAAATTTCCAAGTCCCGAAAGCTCGAGCTTTGAAGCCAAAGCTCGATTTGCTGTAATAATGGATAGTGTAAAAAGACGTTGGGAATCTAGCAGCAGCTTGGCCTGCACCGAATTTGCATTCCTTCCGGCTGGCCTGCAGACTCGAAATTTCCAAGTACCAAAAGCTCGAACTTTGAAGCCAAAGCTCGAATTCGTCTTGTACTGGATGGTGTAAAAAACCGTCAGGAATCCAGCAGCAGCTTGGCCTGCACTGAATTGCATTCCTTCCGGCTGGCATGCAGACTCGAAATTTCCAAGTCCCGAAAGCTCGTCCTTTCGAGGTCAAAGCTCGTTTCTGTCATACGTCGAAATGGGTAAAAAGCCGTCAGGAATCCAGCAGTAGCTTGGCCTGCACCGAATTTGCATTTCTTCCGGTTGGCCTGCAGACTCTAAATTCCAAGTACCGAAAGCTCGAGCTTTAAAGCCAAAGCTCAATTTCTTCTTGCACTGAATGGTGTAAAAACCCGTCAGGAATCCAGCAGTAGCTTGGCCTGCACCGAATTTGCATTCCTTCCGGTTGGCCTGCAGACTCGAAATTTCCAAGTACCGAAAGCTCGAGCTTTGAAGTCAAAGCTCGATTTCGTTCCTCGTCAGAAGTGCCTAAAAATAGGTCAGGAATCCAGCAGTAGCTTGGCCGGCACTGAATTTGCATTCCTTCCGGCTGGCCTGCAGACTCGAAATTTCCAAGTCCCGAAAGCTCGAGCTTTGAAGCCAAAGCTCGATTTGCTGTAATAGTGGATAGTCTAAAAAGACGTCGGGAATCTAGCAGCAGCTTGGCCTGTACCGAATTTGCATTCCTTCCGGCTGGCCTGCAGACTCGAAATTTCCAAGTAACAAAAGCTCGAACTTTGAAGCCAAAGCTCGATTTCGTCTTGACTGTATGGTGTAAAAAACCATTACGAATCCAGCAGTAGCTTGGCCTGCACCGAATTTGCATTCCTTCCGGCTGGCATGCAGACTAGAAATTTCCAAGTACCGAAAGCTCGAGCTTTGAAGCCAAAGCTCGATTTGCTGTAATATTGGATAGTGTAAAAAGACGTTGGGAATCCAGCAGCAGCTTGGCCTGCACTGAATTTGCATTCTTTTCGGCTGGCCTGCAGACTCGAAATTTCCAAGTACCGAAAGCTAGAGCTTTGAAGCCAAAGCTCGATTTGCTCTTACACTGGATAGTGTAAAAAGACGTCGGGAATCCAGCAGGAACCTGGCCTTCACCGAATTTGCATTCCTTCCGGTTGGCCTGCAAACTCGAAATTTGGAAGTACCAAAAGCCCGAGCTTCCGAGGTCAAAGGCCGATTTTGTCTTGTACTGGATGGTGTAAAAAGTCGTCGGGAATCCAGCAGCAGCTTGGCCTGCACCGAATTTTCATTCTTTCCGGCTGGCCTGCAGACTAGAAATTTCCAAGTACCGAAAGCTCGAGCTTTGAAGCGAAAGCTCGATATCGTCTTGTACTGGATGGTGTAAAAAACCGTTACGAGTCCAGCAGTAGCTTGGCCTGCACCGAATTTTCATTCCTTCCGGCTGGCCTGCAGACTCCAAATTTCCAAGTACCGATAGCTCGATCTTTGAAGCCAAAGCTCGATTTGCTGTAATATTGGATAGTGTAAAAAGACGTTGGGAATCCAGCAGCAGCTTGGCCTGCACCGAATTTGCATTCTTTTCGGCTGGCCTGCAGACTCGAAATTTCCAAGTACCGAAAGCTCGAGCTTTGAAGCCAAAGCTCGATTTGCTCTTACACTGGATAGTGTAAAAAGACGTTGGGAATCCAGCAGCAGCTTGGCCTGCACCGAATTTGCATTCTTTTCGGCTGGCCTGCAGACTCCAAATTTCCAAGTACCGATAGCTCGATCTTTGAAGCCAAAGCTCGATTTGCTGTAATATTGGATAGTGTAAAAAGACGTTGGGAATCCAGCAGCAGCTTGGCCTGCACCGAATTTGCATTCTTTTCGGCTGGCCTGCAGACTCGAAATTTCCAAGTACCGAAAGCTCGAGCTTTGAAGCCAAAGCTCGATTTGCTCTTACACTGGATAGTGTAAAAAGACGTCGGGAATCCAGCAGGAACCTGGCCTGCACCGAATTTGCATTCCTTCCGGTTGGCCTGCAAACTCGAAATTTGGAAGTACCAAAAGCTCGAGCTTCCGAGGTGAAAGGCCGATTTTGTCTTGTACTGGATGGTGTAAAAAGTCGTCGGAATCCAGCAGCAGCTTGGCCTGCACCGAATTTTCATTCTTTCCGGCTGGCCTGCAGACTCGAAATTTCCAAGTACCAAAAGCTCGAACTTTGAAGCCAAAGCTCGATTTCGTCTTGTACTGGATGGTGTAAAAAACCATTACGAATCCAGCAGTAGCTTGGCCTGCACCGAATTAGCATTCTTTCCGGCTGGCCTGCAGACTCGAAATTTGGAAGTACCGAAAGCTCGAGCTTCGGAGGTCAAAGCCCGATTACGTCTTGTACTGGATGGTGTAAAAAGTCGTCGTGAATCCAGCAGCAGCTTGGCCTGCACCGAATTTGCATTCCTTCCGGCTGGCCTGCAGACTCGAAATTTCCAAGTACCGAAAGCTCGAGCTTTGAAGCGAAAGCTCGATTTCGTTCCTCGTCAGAAGTGCTTAAAAATACGTCAGGAATCCAGCAGTAGCTTGGCCTGCACCGACTTTGCATTCCTTCCGGCTGGCCTGCAGACTCGAAATTTGGAAGTACCGAAAGCTCGAGCTTCCGAGGTCAAAGCCCGATTTTGTCTTGTACTGGATGGTGTAAAAAACCGTCAGGAATCCAGCAGTAGCTTGGCCTGCACCGAATTTGCATTCCTTCCGGTTGGCCTGCAGACTCGAAATTTCCAAGTACCGAAAGCTGGAGCTTTGAAGCCAAAGCTCGATTTGCTCTTATACTGGATAGTGTAAAAAGACGTCGGGAATCCAGCAGCAGCTTGGCCTGCACTGAATTTGCATTCCTTCCGGCTGGCCTGCAGACTCGAAATTTCCAAGTACCGAAAGCTCGAGCTTTGAAGCCAAAGTCAATTTCGTTCCTCGTCAGAAGTGCTTAAAAATACGTCAGGAATTCAGCAGTAGCTTGGCCTGCACCGAATTTGCATTCCTTCCGGCTGGCCTGCAGACTAGAAATTTTTAAGTACCGAAAGCTCGAGCTTTGAAGCCAAAGCTCGATTTCGTTCCTCGTCAGAAGTGCTTAAAAATAGGTCAGGAATCCAGCAGTAGTTTGGCCTGCACCGAATTTGCATTCCTTACGGCTGGCATGCAGACTCGAAATTTCCAAGTCCCGAAAGCTCGTCTTTTCGAGGTCAAAGCTCGATTTGCTATTAGACTGGATAGTGTAAAAAGACGTCGGGAATCCAGCAGGAGCTTGGCCTGCACTGAATTTGCATTCCTTCCGGCTGGCCTGCAGACTCGAAATTTACAAGTACCGAAAGCTCGAGCTTCCGAGGTCAAAGCCCGATTTCGTCTTGTACTGGATGGTGTAAAAAACCGTCTGGAATCTAGCAGTAGCTTGGCCTGCACCGAATTTGCATTCCTTCCGGTTGGCCTGCAGACTAGAAATTTCCAAGTACCGAAAGCTCGAGCTTTGAAGCCAAAGCTCGTTTTGCTCTTATGCTGGATAGTGTAAAAAGCCGTCTGGAATGCAGCAGTAGCTTCGCTTCCTTGATTTTTTTAAGATACCGAAGTGGCATGCAAGCTGGAATTTTCGTATTTTTAAAATACCGAAATCTCGAGCTTTGGGGTCGAAAGCTCGGTGCTTTTCGTCCTTACGGGGGTAGTTTTGCGTGAGAAACACGAATCCGGTCTCACTCGCGCGAAAAAACGCTTCGTTCTGTTGAAAAATCGATTTTTTTGAAAAAGCTCATTTTCGAGAGCTTTTTTTCGAAAGCTCTCGCGCAAGGATTAACGTACTCGTCTGGCAGTACCATATTCCGCATTGGCCTGCAAGCTTTTTTGACCGGAAATGGGTGGTCTGCTAATACTCGCGTGGGCCTGCAAAATATACCGACCCATAAAATAAATAAACAAATGACGTCAGCCCGAGAGAAAAAACAAGTCGAAAAAGGAAAAAATCGGATACTAATGTTAAAAAAATTGCGGATTTGAGCATCCATTCTTCAGCGCGATTTTGTATAAAAGTTTAAGAGGAAAAAAAAACACGTTTTTGCAATGTTAAGCTTCTTCAAATATCCTTTTTCCAGGGGTTTTTCAGTTCTATTGGAAACTAACTTTCTAATATTTAAATGATTAGAAACTGACCGGTTTTTTTCAAAATAAATCGGAACCTACTTAGAGGTTCCTCCCGGGGATTCCCGGGATCCCAGGGTTTTTTCCCGAAAAATTTCCCGGGAACATTTTTTTAAACTAGTTCGCTTCACGAATCCCGCTTCCCGGGAATGGAATTTTTCTTATTTTCGAGAATTCCCGATTCCCGGGATCGAAAATTGTTCTCCCGGGAACGGGAATAATATCAATTTTATAACTTTTTGACCATTTATCACATAAAATTTTTAATATTTTAGAAAAAAGTTATAAAAATCAAAAATTTTCTTAATAATTTGCCTAAAGCGTGTCCTTTAAACAACGCAGAAAAATTTTTTTCGACATGACTCCGCTTATTTCCGAACTTACTCCCCAAAAATACGGAAATCAGGGTTATTTTTTTTTCTTTTCATCTTCTAAATAAAATCTCGGCTTTCCCGGGAAGCGGGAGATTCTCGAAAATAAGAAAAATAGTTTCGATTCCGGAGAAATGAAAAGATAACCAAAACGGGAGTTCCCGGGATTGATATTTTTTTCAAAAACGGGAATTCCCGATTCCCGGTAATGAAAAAACGTCGGGAATTTGGAATCTCTAGACCTGCTGTACACCTTACAAACGTTCAGGTAAATGCCTGAATTTTTCAGCTTCTTAATATCGATGTTTAAGCAGCCCAACGTGCTTCAAAATTTGTCCCAGAAAGACAAAGACAAATGTAGACAATTCGAGTAATTTGGCAACTCACACGATACATAAAAAACCATCGATTTGAACCAATCGAGCTTTGCTATGATTGTCGGCTTCAATTTTTCAACATTCAGAAGGGCATAATATCGGGATCAGCGGTGAAATACACATGATGATTATATCTTCGGATAGTGAAAATGTTTTGCGTATTCTCTAAATATTTTGGATTCCGGCCAGTTCATTCTTTTATTGTACACATTTCATTCTGTAAGCAGCAATTTTGTTTCTGTTTTTTTTATTTTTATTTTTATTTTTTTTTTTATTTTTCTTAGTTTACTTTTTTCTGACAGGTTACTTCCAAAGCTTTGGCAAAAAAGTTACTTTTTTCCTAATTTCTTATCGTCCGATTTCCTCGAAAACTTATTAAAGACTTATGGCACTATTTCTTCTGAGACTTTTCCACGACCATGGAGCTTTCTCAAAACTGTCAGCACCATTATATACATAGTTTCCCATCGGTTGGATCCGGAAAAAAAGGTCATGCTCGGAAGTCAATAATAATAAAAAAAACTTTTAAATCGGTTCTCCTTATTTAAAAAATAACAGCTCTGGGCATTACGATGTCATACATCACTCTGTTGAAACTCGCGAAGACAGTGCACTTAAAAACTCCCGATGCAACAAAACCGACATAAATTTAAACCGAAATGATAAATGAGCCATAAATGTTTTGCGGTTTAATGACTGAAGCGCAGTTTAAACTTCGCGTTTAGAATGAAATTTCACCCTATTGGGATTTCGCTCCAACATCAGAAACGGATTATTAAATCCGATTAATATGCGTAGACCCCAAAAACCTTTTCGCAATTTCCCAAATATTTGCACAAAATCTTCGCCCCTCGATTACTATAATTACAAATCGTTCCTCTACCACGTGCGATGGATTTCAATTAAAAAGATTGATTGGATCTTTAAAAACGACCTCCCATTCGAAACCCAGAAAGAAAAACCCATTTCGAAAATCCGAGCCCCTCATAAAATGGTCGTCTAAAAATAATCCAGCCGAGAACGTTCACCTCATTAAGGTATCGAGGAAATGAAACTCGGATTGGGGGAATGTAGTCCCAGATCAACATTATTCAAACCCAAGAGGGAATGCACATTGTACGGAGAATTTCAATCCGAAAAATTTCCCATTGTACATGATTATTTCAAAAGAGAACGGGAGGGGGGGGGGGGGATATCGCGAACTTTTGATTTTAAGGCTACATTTTTACAAGAAATATTTTTGTCGGTGATTTTTACGCGATTCGTCTTCGTTGCAAAAACTTGTTTTCAAAAAAAAAAAAAAAAAAGTGTACAATGGATATCATATTTTTAACGTCAGGATAAAAAGATTTCTTTTGTTTTTTCAACAATAGGGTCAAGTGGGGGAAAAAACGGCCATTGAAAATTTGAGGTAAAAAAAAGCCACTTGAATATTGGATTAATGACAGATCTTTAAAGTTCCGAAAAATTCATGATAATAGTTTGAAGCTTATACTTCGCAATGTCGTTAAGAAATTTTCATTTCCTCCTATATTTCCAGGTAAAAAAAATTATTTCTTAAACATTCGGCTTTGTTTTGAAAAAGCAATTGTTGACACTTGTTTCAAAATTACGTTTATTCGAAAAAAAAGCAAAACAGGCGAGAATATTACGGAACGTAAATAAACAATAATGACTGAGGAATCATTATGTGGTTCGAAATTTACAAATAACTGATTTTTGCGCGATTTATATAGCTTTAAAGTTGTGGGGTAAAAACGAGACACCATCACGGGTAAAAAAAAGCCATTCGATATATGGCACTTTGCATGTTCGGAAAAAATCGACGCCATATTGAGTGCAATGTTTTGGTTTTGTGAAAATTGTGAAAGATGACGAAAAAAGTGCTTTTGGGAAAGGTAAACGCTTTATTACGGCAAAATATCATTTCATAATAATATTATCTTGCCTTGCACCGCGAAAAAAATTTTCTAAAACTCGATGTGGTGCTAATTTCGCGGGTGTCCCGTTATTACCTCATGTTTGGCTCTTTTTTGCCCCACTTTGCGGGTAAAAAAAAGGCAGCATTTTTCGGAGATTTTGACTATATTCGGTTAAACAGACGCATATTTGCTTTTGAAACATAAGCTAGATATAAAATTGAAACTTCGTACCGGAAAAAAATTTTTTTTAAAACATTAATTGCTACGTTATTCATAATTTTCAAAAATTGGCTTTTTTTTCCCCCACTTGACCCTATTATTAATGATTTTCAATAAACATTTTTTATTACAAATCGTCCATTTATTGCCTTATTTTGATAGACTATTATCATTTGAAAAACGTAAACGGAGAGAGAGGAGGAGAAAAAAAAAAAAAAAAAAAAAAAAGATGCTGTATTGCGTGGGACTATTATGAATGTATGCTATTGATTTATTTCACGATCCCGCGAAAGAGAGAAAAATAATTTTTCGTTTCGCCTTTTTATACGCTCTACTGATCTTGACCAAGAGGCAGAAATTTCGCATTTATCAAAAATCTTAAAAAGTGGACAATATTTGCTTTTATCCACGACGAAGAGAAGAAAAGAAAAAAAAGAGTAAATAAACTTATCAAATCCATTATTCAAATGCTTTACAGAGGTTTTCTTCGGTATTCAGCTTTGAGTTGATGACAAGTTCTGGAGCAGCAGGAGCAACAAAGAGAAAATGTTGTCACGCAGAAAAAGAAAACAGGCCTTATTGCCTGAAGGGTGAAAATTTCAAGAATGTTTTTATTTACTCCGTCATCATCGTCTTCGTCATCGTTAAAAAAAAAGTAAGGAGAAAAACTTGTCTTTACGTATTATATGTAACTTTTATTTTTTGATAACCTTTAGTTTCCGTCTTTATTTCACAGAACAATATAACTTTGTATTTTCTTCTTGTATGAATGCTAGCAAAAACGCCTAGCAATTACGAAATGAAGTCTCATGAGAAAAATGAAATTTTTAGGGATGTTCGATTCCGATTCGATTCGATTCCAAAACCCGGGGAAACTGGAGAATCGATTCCTCAAAAAATTAACAAAAGAAAAAAACGAGGATCCTATAAATACCTAAAAAGATGACTTAAATTAATGAAAAATTTTTTAATTTACCACTGATTGATTCTTTCGACTCCGATTCGATTAGATCCGAAACCCGGGAAAACTGCAGAATCAATTTCTCTAAGAATTACCCAAAAAAAAAAAAAAAAAAAAAAAAAGAAAACGCGGATTTTATAAATATAATATAAAATAAATATAATATAAAAATAAAAGATTCAAAAAGAAAAATGACTTGAAATGAAAAATTTTGAATTATATCACTTATGTTTCGTTCTATTTTATTTTATTTTACTTGTATTTTCTGATTTTCTGCTTTAAAAAATAAAAAGGTAACTTTGGAATCGAAGAATCGATTCTATGGAATCGATTCCAATTCGTGCCGATTAATCGATTCCGGAGAATCGATAAAGTGAAAAGAATCGATTCTTGGAATCGATTCCGATTTCCGGAATCGCACATCCCTAGAAATTTTTTTCTTACATGTAATTTTTACTACACCCAAAAAAATGAATATGACTCATTCGCAAGGTAACCGAACATTTTGTCACAGACTTTTTCTCACCGGGACATTTTGTCATATAAATACACGATGTCATAGCGACATTTTGTCACGAAAAGAAAATGTCATTGTACAATGAAAATTCTGCCCTGAAAAGGGGAAATCGACCTATCGCACATCTCTGGGATGGCCATGTGGGTTTATGTTTAGCTTAAAAACAAACATGGCCTACCAAGATATGTGCGACAGGGTGGGTCGAAAAACGCGAATTTTTGAATTTGAAAACGCCTGATATGGGAATCGATGCCTCTTTATAATATACTATTAACCCTAGTTTTTTTCAGATCTTATAAACGACATTTTGATGTGCCGCAATGCCCTTGAAATTTTTAAAAAGCCCATTTGAGGACCAAAAATGAAAATTTTTTTCGCATAAAAGACCCTCGTTCTTCATCGGAAATTTTGCGTAGATTTCGAATTTGAATTCAAAAATTGGTTTTGATGCACAGTTTTTGAACCACACGCCAGATTCCAAAATTCTGAAAATCTTGATATGGCTTTTTGTCTGTGGCTCAAAAACAGTGCACCAAACCTAATTTTTGACTTCAAATTCGTAATCTACGCAAAATTTCCGATAGGAAACGAGGGTCTTTTATGCGAAAAAAAATTTTTCATTTTTGGTCCTCAAATTGACTTTTTGAAAATTCCAAGGGCCTTGCGGCACCTCAAAATGTCATTCAAAAAATCTGAAATTAGAGTTAATAATATTATAAAAAGGCATCGATTCCCATATCAGGCGCTTTCAAATTCAAATAATCGTTTTTTTTTGACCCACCCTAATGTGCGATAGGTCGATTTCCCTTTTCAGGGCAGAATTTTTATGTAAACGTTTAATAAGTAATAAGTAGTGATAAGTACATAAAAAGTATACAGTATTTTTTACATTTTTATAAATTTTTGGTGATTTTTTTTAAAATTTTTGGTAGCTATGGTATAAAGGGTTTCAGGTGAGCATCGAAAAAGAAATAGAAAAAGAGAATTTTAATTTATCTGCCACACAGTAAAAAATATTATGTATTTATGTTCTAAGAGGTCCACATAAATTTTTGTGGACTGTTGTTTCTCCCATAAGCCAAACAACATAAAAACTATGTGGACCTGTTTATGTTGATTTATGTTGACTTTGACATAAAATTTTTTACTGTGCAGAACTGTGGCAATAGATATAACTATCGATGGACTGCTACTCTTCAAAAAATAGCTGAAAACTTTGTGGCCACTATTGGGATGTCTTCGGCAAGAACGTAGCAGTACCCGTTCATCATAGGAATTTATTGGGGATAAAAAAAGCCGTCTTCCGAAATGTTTTATTCAGAGTACGTTGAGAAAGTGAAAGAATTAACATCGAAGCCTGTGAAGTTCGGTGATTTTTGGCCCTACAACTGGCGACTGGCAATAAAATTAAGCAGTTAGGCAATTCAAAGAGACAACTAAAAATTCGTTTAACAAATGCAGAATAAAAACAAATATCCCTAATCAAGACATAAAATATCTCTGTTACTCATTTAATTCCCCACTAATTTTTTATTTTACAAAATAAGATTCGTCTCTCACGGGTACAGTGTTAAAATCTTCAAGGAAAAAGTTGTAACTTTCCCGCTTCCAAGGCTAACAAAATGAGGACCTCATTTATAAAACAAATTACTAGCAATTATTAACGAAGCAGAACGCATTAGTCTGGTTTTGAAAATACACCCATTTCGAAAGTGAAAAACTCTTCTTCGCCTTAAAAAAAAAAAAAAAAAAATCATTTTGAGAAAAATAAAAATTATCATTTTATCTTCAGCTACAAATTGAACGTTGTTCGAGACGAAAAAAAATATTATATCCGTAGAAAATAAAATCCTTTTAACGTTAAACAAGAGGGGAAAAAAGCAACATGTGCGATGATGGTGAGTTTTATATTTAATAGACTTAAAAAAAAAAAAAAATGAGACGGAAGAAAAGAAAGAGAAAAAAAGCTTTTTCTTTTTATTGATTGCGAGCATCATTATTCATGTTAAGGACCCATAAGAATAAAGAAAAAAGATATTTTGAGCTCCATTTTTCCTCATAAAAAAGGACTTAGAACAAGCTCGCGTACCGAGAATTTGAAAAACCGAACAAATATCTTCAATCCGACCGAACGAAAGCGGTGGAAAGTAAATTTGTGGAAAATTCTGGGAAGCATTTAGAGTTGGAAAATTCTCGTTAAAACTTTTGCCGATTTTTTTTTTTTTTTTTTTTTTTTTGGCAAGGATTATAATAGCCTGAAATCGCAACTTAAAACAAAACTCTTTTATTACAAACAACACTGACATAAACTCAAACAAAAGGCTGGTTATTAATCCAATCAAGTCTTTTTGTTGATTGATTATCCTTTCGTTCAAGATCTTACAGGTAGCAATGGAAAATACGTACAGATTCGCAAAGTCAAAAAAGGTAACGATTAAACTGAAACTTAAAATTGCAATTTTAATTTTCCATTTGAATAAAATAAACCATTAGTAAGTATAAGTATATATCCCAAACCATGAGCCTCTTATTGGTTTCATTCAAAAGCAATTAGCCAAACTTAGCCAAAGACACCGGAACCTAAAAAATTAACCCATTTGATCATTTTTCTTTTTATGGTAAATCCAGGGCACACATTTTCCACTGATTAAAGTAACTAATCGAAACAGATCAAAATTAGTGAATTGAACAAGCGAAATTGGATTCTTTTTTAACTTAAAACCAAATCACGTTGCAAATAACAAGGCGCTAATTATGATTCCATTGTCATTTCTCGGAAAATAAATCATAAAAATTCAACGTGAAGTTGCTACAGAGAATATAAAAATCCTCTCCAGAACACTCTAGGGGCAAAAATCAGGAAACAAAAAAGGAATTCAATAATCTCCAAAGGTTGTAAAGTTTGAAATTTTACAGTGCTTTGACTAGCGGTATGAATTTTTAAACCATGTGTTATCTACCCGTTGCAAGAAAATTCTATGGTATTATTATATTATTTTCCCTTCCCTGTTCTTTGGATATGCAATGTACAAAAAAAAATCTTTTTTAACAAAATTTTATTGCTTACCGTAAAAAGCTATACAAAATATCGCGTTTATTGGAAAAAGATTTCGGTTCGCATAATTTTCTTTTTATAGAGTCAGGTTAAACCTTTAAAAAAAAAATTATATTTTTATATATTTTTGAATTCCATTATAAAACTGTAAATTGATTTCCCATTTAATAAACGCGATACTTTCACTTTTGAAAAAGCGATAAGCAGTTGTCAATACATTTCCGGACGAAGAAAAATGGTCGGATAAGAAAAAAAAAAGAAGTTCAGTGTTCTCGGTGGTAAAATACAAAAGTGGAGGGAAGAAAAAAAACGATAAAAATTTTTGAAGTCAAAACGGATGTCAAAAACTTTACCGAATCGAGGTGAGGAAAAAAATTTAAATTTTTTTTTTGTTACTTTACTTTCTTTGTTAAAAAGTAGAAATAAGGAACCAACAGAAGAAACAGCATAAAACGATCCAGAGTTTTGAGGTGAACATATTTCAATTAATCATCATGATAGATTTCAGTTTTCTTTACGCGTTTGCTGCAAAGCTTGTAACTTTTGGAGAAAAATTTCTAAGGGTGCAAATTCACTATGGAATGTTGGACCAACCTGTTGGTACAACAAGTTGGACAAACATGTTATACCAACTTGTTGGAATGTTGGACGAACTTTTTGCACCAACATGTTTGACAAGCGAACGAACCGACTATTGCAGAATTTACTCCTACGCCAAAATCAGGGTGGAATGTTGGTCTAACTTGTTGTACAACATGTGGGTCTAACATCCCATAGTGGATTTGCACCCCTACGCCGAAATTAGTGAGGAATGTTGGTCCAACAAGTTGGCACTACTACATGTTGTTTTGATTTGTTGCACCAACATGTTGGTCCAACATTCCATAGTGAATTTGCACCCTAAGGCAGTAGGTTTTGGGCATGACTAAAATTTAAAAACCCGTAATAGATGTAAAGTGTTTGTCTTCAATAATGACCAGCTTATTTATTCGCGGGTATTTGCGGAAAGGGATTGCACTCAGATTAGTAGGAAAAGATAATTCCGTTTAGATTTTAAACGGAATTAAATGTGGCATCGAAATTAATGAGTTCAAAAGGTAATTGCAATCGGAATCGGAATCCGACTCTAAAATAGGTTTGAGCCCGAATCATAATTAGAATCGGCATGGAAAAACAATTTTGATTCAAATAGATCAGAAAAGTACTAAGGTAAAGGTAGGAAAGTGTGACCGTCTGAAAAGTGTGACTTTTGCATTTTAAACCATATAAATAAGCACGTTGAAAATTCGTTTTTGTCGGAATATACACACTAGGTAATGATGTATTTTTTCGCACTAAAACGGATTTCCTACACACATGTTTATATGGTAAAGTCACACTTTTCAGATGGTCACACTTCCCTACCTTTACCGGCTTTTTACGATTAATAAATTGTTATAAATATTCAAATCGGAATCGGAATAGAAATCAGCATCACCACGAGAAATAGTGAAGAATCTTAGAGATCGAAAACTGCATCGGAATTGGAACTGCAGCCCTGGTTCCCTGGTTCAGGGACACATTACGAAATCAAATTCTAGATTTTTGACCTGATCTTGAAACTAGACTGGGTTAAATATTGTAGTTACGATGTTACTCATTCTTATAATTTTAATTATACCGAAGGATCCGCGTAAAACCTGTTTTAAACTCATTAATAAATTTTTAATCCTCCATTCTACGTCATAACTACGATTATGTTTTAATTAAACATTTTCGACATCCATAGCTATTTCCTAATTAATTATGAATTTATTAATTAGTCAAGTCAAAAAATCAATTTTTCAGTCCTAAGCTCTGTCGGTTGCTGAATCAGTTCCAGTGGAACACAGAGTTTAAAAAGTCATGTTTTGATGCCGCATGGATCGAAGTCGGAGAAAAAAAAAATCCATATTCGAAACTTAGTGAGCTTAAAAGTGGGAAGAGGGTGAGTGGGAATAGGGGGTGTCAGGGAAAATAAGGCTCTTTATCCCCATATTTAAAAGATTCGCACAACACAATATGCAATTTGCTAAAAATTCGTACTTGTAACGAACCGATTTTATACTTTCATTCTCGTTTAGCCTGTTTCCTTTTAATTTTCATATACAGAGAGATGCGCGGTAGCTACCAGTACCAAACAATAAAACAACAACAATTAGATTCTCGGGAAATGAATATTGACCGTTGAATTCCATAAGGTAGAATCAATTAACCTCCGGATCCAATGAGACCCGTGGTTTTTGGATATGTTTACTAGCGTTCATTAATGTCAGCTATCCCACTTCTTCACCTCTTTATGAATTATTTACATCAATTTCAACCTCGACTTTTCCGCACAAAAAAAAAAGAAAAAAAAATTGGAAAAATTCTAAATTAAACGAAATTAAATCGAGGAAATTTCATTAACTTCAAGTGCCTATCAGATTCTAATGATCACGATCAAGACACTCAGAGAAATCATTAAGTAAATCACGAGAAGCCGTTAAAAAAAAATCAATCAAAATTTACATTTATTTTCTTTTTTCTTCCCCGATACCCTGGGAAAAATGTGTTATTTCGGGTCTATGGCATCTGCTCCAACGAGAACATCTGCTCCAAAATATTTTGGAGCATATGGCAATGGTGTGAAATTGCACTTAGAGGCGCAATTTCACGCCAAACATGTTCGGCAAACATGTTGAACAAACATTTTCACCAAACATTTTCCCCAAATTGCAGGGGAAGCTCCACATAAACAGTTACACTTTTTTGAAGCATTTTGGGTGAAAATATTTGTCCGAAATGTTCGCCGAACATGTTCGGCACTTTTGTCAAACACAAACATTTTCACCAAACATGCTTAAAGAAGCGTCACTGCTCATGTGGAGCTTCCCCTGCATGTTGGGGAAAATGTTTGGTGAAAATGTTTGTCCTACATGTTTGCCGAACATGTTTGGCGTGAAATTGCGCTTTAAGAAGACAAATCAGCTTTCGATTATGATTAGGGTATAGATTATGAAAATGAATGACAAGTAAGAATTAACCAGATAGACCATCTCTGCGAATATAATTGCAAAGCGCTAAAAGGAATCATTAGGTATCATTTCGAAAAAGGGATCATTAGGTATCTGCAGCAATAATAAAAAGACTTAGACTTTCGCTCCTTCCAGATCCACTCAGGCGGATTTGGGACTTTTCTTGTCTTCCATCTACCAAACGCTTTAAAAAGTTTGGTAGGTGGAAAACAAGAAAAGTCCAACATTATTTTGAAATACTCAAGAATTAACAACAACGCGTTTCAAATGACATCCTTTGGAACGACCGTCCCAAATATTTTGAAGAACGAATTTCTACCGACGTTTAAAATTCAGGGGGCAGGTTTATCATCTTGCAGGATCTTTATTGCCACAAAAAGGAAACGAAGAAAAATGTCTACAAATTTATTTTCTAGGCGAAGAAGAACAGGTCAAGCGACGATGTGATTTAAAACCTAATCTCGACGCCACCTTAATAAAATCATATTGCATTTTTTCGGTGACGAGGTGCACAACGCGAAACACCTAGTAAGTGCGAATATAAAACCAAATGCACTATGAAAATATTGCATTTGATTTAAAAGTTTTTAAACATGTGCAAAAGTTAAAAATGTTAACTTGCATGTGCTCCAAAACTTTTGCATCAAATGCAATACAGAGAAACAAATAATACCATAAATTCCATTGCATATGCTCCAAAAACTTTTGGAGCTTATGCTATTTGGAGCAAGTGCAATTTCATATCTTTCCACATGATCCAAAATTGTTTTGGAGCATGTGCTCGTTGGGATAGATTCAAAGTTCGCGTTATTTCAAACAGCCACGACCCGCATGAATAATTAAATAAACACGAGAATTAAATCGATTTTAACGTAAATCAACTATGTGATTAATGATGGGAAGGCATCGGGCGAAACGCTTTGTAAAAATATAATAAATTTAAAAAAAAAAATAAAAAACAACAGAATGCATTCGGCTACATCTCCGGCCAGAATCGGATCACCGGAATGAAATTTCGATATTTTTAGCTTTGAAAATTCCGCGAATATTCCCATTCCGGTATAATGTTTACTTTACTCCAAGGCAGGAGCCAATTTCATTTTTGTTTGGTTACGTCGAGGGAACGATGCATTTTCAACTTCGGGGGTTATCCCGTTTCTAAACGTGTTTGAAAATTCCCAGACTTTTTAACTTTGTTAAAATATTCAAGTATAATACATCATCTTAAAATGATTAAATTCAAATTTCAATCGAAAAAGGGGGACCGGCGGAGGAAAAGAACGGAATTAGAATAAGTTTTTCAAGTTCGGTTGATAATAAACGAGAAACTCTTTTTGACTTTGAATCTATAATTGAATCAGAAATAACATTTTTTTTTTAAATGGGGAAGTAGGGGATAGGAGGGAGGTAAAGTGCTTACATTTAATTAAGCTTAGAATTTTTTAGCGAAAGAGATGGATTAAGACAACAAACCTTGCACATTCGTAAAAATGTTTGAGGATAAATAGGCACAATGCACATTCAAGAACCATCCGGAGATCACGATTTGTGAAGAGTGCTTCTATGTAACAAAAAGTAAGCTAAAAATTCGTACTTTTAATTTTTTAAATGTATAACGATAACATAACCTATTACGTTGCTTATTAATTTTAATTTTTTGACTTCAGACAGCGAAATTCCTCCGCCCGCACCACCCATTCCATTTGACGCAGGCGTTGGTCCAATAATAAAACCAAATGGGAAAACCGAAAAAAAGGAAAAGCCTGGTCGAAAGAATGGATTAAGACAACAAACCTTGCACATTACGTAAAAATGTTTGAGGATAAGAATCGTTAATTTGAAAAAGGGGACATGTCTCATAAGGTAAACAAAAGACATGTTCACACATGTCAATAGGCCCATGAGAGTCGTGTTTCCGTAAGAATTTATGCTTAGGGAAAGGTAGGAGGGGATCAAAAATCTCCAAAATTTTGTTTACGTTATCTTGTTTGTGTACACTCGCCGATGAGCTACAGGAAGCCAAATAATGTTAATCGAACTGACATTACAGTGATCTGATCTTCTCGAGCGGAAACTTAAATCAGTTTCCATTTCTCCATGCATAACTGAAATAAATAAGTCGATCGGACAGAAAATTAAAGTCCCGCCGGATCGACCTTCACAAACATTCGATTGGATTTGAAACAATCCAGCAAAAGGTCAAATTAGATTGAACTAGAATAGCCCGGTTCTAGACGGTCGAGGTCGGTTTTGCGGTTTTTCAACAAGAAATTTTATTTGAGAGGGAATGAGGGTGGGAGAAAAAAAAAATCCCGTGAGAAATTCTATCTAATTTGGCCTTGGCGACTTCATCTCATAGCCGCTAAAACATTTTTCATCTTCTCCTTTTTTTTTTTTTTTTTTCGTTTTCATGCTCGATTTTCGTTGGGAATTTCATTGCTGTTAAAAGTCGTTCCCTTCTTCCCATTTAAAAACAAAAAGTAGAAAAAAAAAAAAAAGGAAACAAAAAAAATTTGACATTTTTTAGTTTGAAATAGCAAAGTTTGAAGCAAACTTCTTTTTTTTTCTAAATAAAATTCCTGCACATCATAGTGTACGATATATAAATACATCAGGGACAAGGCATTCCATTTATGTTTGAAATAGTTGTGAATGATTTTACTCTATAAATTTTAACCGAGGGGGATACAACCGATATTCCGTAATATCGGAATACCATCTTTCAAACGTATCGAAAATACCTATCCCATTTTTTCCCTCCTCCAGCACTTTCTCCCCGCGTTGGAAAGCGCTTGTAAAAAAAAAAAAAATTATAACCCTCTTACTGTAACAGGATTTACCAGGGATATGCCAATTGGGTATGTTAAAGTTACGAAAAAAACTTCTCGTAATCTCGGCTTAAAAATTCACTTTTTTTTCCTTTTTTATATTTGGCTTAGTTTTTAAATCTACAGTATGTGAATTGATGCAAGTTTATATCCGTTCCGCGAAACTCACAGACAGTGCACTGTAAGCACATAAATATGATACCAGAGTGTTTCACATCCCAGGAACAGGGATTGCAACTTGTCAGAAATTGAAAGTTGCAGAAGAATATAAACTAAGTTGTTGGGACGTTACGCACCATCTTGATGTTGCAGAATGAATAGTTGTGCAAAGAAAGACGAAGAAAAACGAAGACGGAAGTCCTGAAGGGTCAAAACTATTTGGCAGTTGCTTGTTCCGGAATTGGCATTTGTTTATTCCGGGACTGAAAATGTTATCTCTGATAATTTCGGAACTGCACTGAGAAACTGCAGGAGTAAATCTAACTAAATATATTAGTGGAAAATCGGTTGACTAATAATATTTAGTCAGCCCAACTATTTTTTTAGTTGATTTAAGTAAAAAAAAAATTTCTAATTAGTTAGTCTGACTAAAAAAATTGTTTGGCTGACTAATATTATTAGTTAACCGATTTTCAACTAATATATTTAAGTTAGATTTACTCCTGCGTTTTCTCAGTGTG
Organism: Liposcelis bostrychophila; assembly: GCA_037577465.1. Classification (NCBI taxonomy): domain Eukaryota; kingdom Metazoa; phylum Arthropoda; class Insecta; order Psocodea; family Liposcelididae; genus Liposcelis; species Liposcelis bostrychophila. The sequence continues at coordinate 14,908,872 of CM075210.1, forward strand.
GCGGTGCTTGTTCCGGAACTGGCAGTGCTGAAATAAAAATCGCTATATAAATGCTAAATTTTTATGTCTTTTTTAGCATTGAGGATGAACTTAGCAGTCGAAATGGCCATCTGCCTTCAATAGAAGTTTTTTATAGTAATGGTCTAGTGATTATTTTTCCTAATATTCTAGTATAGAACAAGACCAATGACTCCTACTGAATATCTAAAAATTGCTAGTTCCAAAACTGGTAGAAAAGAAAATTGCTAGTTCCGGAACTGGCAAGAAACCAATTGCCAGTTCCAGAATTAGCAATTTTTAATTCAGCACTGTCAGTTCAGGAACAAGCACCGCCTGTTCCGGAATTAACAGGGATAAAATTGTCAGTTTCGGAATTGCAATTTTTAGCAATTTTCTTTCTGCCAGTTTTAAAACCGGAATCTGTTTCTTGCCATGCTCCGGAACTAGAAGAAACCGACCGAAAAAAAAAATTATTCATTAATCATTTATAACCGAGAAAAAACCGAACAAGAAAATTATTTTCTTTTCTTCCAGTTCCAGAACTAGTAATTTTTTCCCGCCAGTTCCGGAACTGCTAAGTTTCGTTTAAAAAAATGCTAGTTCTAAAACTGGCAGAAAAAAATTGCCTGTTCTGGAAATGGCACAAAAAAAAAAAAAAAAATTGATAGTTCCGGAACTAGCAATTTTTAATTCAGCGCTGCCAGTTCCGGAACAAGCACTGTCAGTTCCGGAACAAGCACTACCTGTTCCGGAATTAACAGGGATAAAATAATTGTTAGTACTGGAACTAACACATGTCAATTCCGGAACCACTAACGGCACAACTGGCAAATAGTTTTGATCCTTCAGGGCTTCCGAAGAAAGATAACAACCCTTAATAACTTAAGTCACCACTTCTCGACTTTAGCTAAAACAATCTTTTTCATAAAAAAAAAAGACAGAATTTTAATTTGTGTATGTCTTCCGGAACTGAACTTTCTCTATAGAGATGCAACTTCAAACTAATCCTTTTAGTGCAAGATCGCCTTCCGTTGTGATCTCTCACGTCGAGCTATTAATTCCATAATTTAATTATATACATACAAAGTAGGAAAACATTACAACCTTTTGTTTCATAACTTCCTTTTAACATCATAAATCCTTCGTTCTCTGCAAGAGAAAGCAGTAAATTTTATTCAATTTACTGCAAGTCTTGAAGCAACGAAGTCAAGTGCTTTTTTTTTTCTTTAAACCAATTTCAAGTTAACCACATCATGTCTGGCTGTTTTCTTTCCTTTTTTTTCCTACTTCGCCAGAATGTCTAAAAATGAAAGATTCATTACATTAACGCCAAAAAAAGACACAACCCATATCCTAAGCGAAACGACCACAATTTTATAACAAATATCCCAAAAGAAGAGATAAATGCAGAAATATATATAAGTCCCGGATTTTTTTTTCCTGTGTAAATTTCGGAAGTCAAATCCACACGCAACAACAATCATCATAAAAAAAGAAAGATAAGGAACGGTTGAAAGAAATTTTTTGATTTTCAACGTATTGACCTATAAAACTTTCATTCGTTTATAAATAAAAAATTTTTTCTCCTTCACTACTCATTAGTTGGTTTTTTTTTTCCTTTTTTTTTTTTCTACTTAGCATTCTGCAAAAAAATAAAAAAATTTCTTATATATTGAAAAAAAAAAAAAAAGAGGCGGAAAAGAATCTTGTGATGAATACGAGAATAAAAGCATGTCGTCGCCGGGCAAACCATCTTTATTACGCGATCGTTTGAATTTTTGAATACTGATTACAGATTCGGGATCAGCGACCCGGAAACATATCCTACTAAAACTCATTTTTTTTTCTTTTTTTACTCGATTTCAAACGGCGGCAACTTGGGTTTTCCACTGAAGTAATTCTCAACACCGTTTTGGAAAATTTAAAATCTTGTGGATGTGAAAAAAAGCAGACACCTTTTTGTTAGAAAAGGGCCGATTCATTCCTATCACCCAAAGCATCCTAAATTAGTATGTAATCAAAAGAAAGAAAACTAAAAAAAGAGAAGAAAATCAAATATTAAATTCTTTACACTTTCATCTTACGCTACAGTTGGAAAAACGGATGAAAAAGAATCCCTTTTTTTCCAGTTAAATTAAATCGTGCGCACTAAAAGTTTGTTTTAAATATTACAAAATTTGATTACTCGAGCTTTTACTCCCCGCAACCCCATATTTTTTTAAATCAAGGTCGGAAATTGATTATTTTACAAAAATGCTTCATGCCGGTTTTGTTTTTTCTGTAAAAAAAGAAAAAAAAAATTGGCATTGGTTGCATTTGCAATGTGTATCTAGCTTTTCTTTTTTTTTTTTCACTAAAACCTAATTTAAAATAAATTCATGTTTTTCCACCAAAAAAAAAAAAAAGTTTTTGAAGGCTGGTATAGGAAAAAAGTTAAATCATCTTTATTTTCTCCCAAGGGCGTTGGAAATTTCAAAAAGTTTTCCCACCACATCGTGTATATACACATTTCGAAATATGGTGTAAAAGAATACGAATTCCCTTAAGTTTCAAATCCATGGCGGTTCCATTTATTTGTTAAATTTTCATATATGAAAAAAAAAAGATAAAAGCATAGCCGACCGCGGAATCCATATCATTAACCCAAGCGTTTGTTTAATAACGATAGCAATGCTTATATTACCGATTAAAAATTCATGGAAAAACCGCAAACAGTTTACCAAGACTATGACAGCGATCCCTGGACTGAAATGTTGGGACCAGCAAACATACACAGCATGGCAACGAAAGGGCCAGGAAGAACAGTCTACTAAGATCAAGCGCTCCCCAAGCAGCAAGAATTTGCAGCAGCAACAACAGATATATGAGGGCCCCTAGACAGGACTCAGCAAAAGAAACTTCAGATATTTTTCATTTAGTGGAGTAAGAGAAGGAGGTTATGATTATTCTGATAAAGTACATGAAAATAACAGAAGTGATAGGACGGCAAAACAAAATCGTAGAGTGAGAATTTCTTCGAAAGAAAGCACTATCAAGAATATCCTGATGGGACTTTCGAGAACTGAAGAACTGCCGAAGGAATCCTAAGGCAAGCTAAACGACTCCGAGAACAATTGGGTTTGTAAGAAATATTTGTGTGGTAAGCATTAAAGTAGACAACTAGTAAAAACTTTGGGGAGGCGAATTATGAGTCATTCAAATATTACAGCACGTTAGGAGGAGAACAGGTGTTTTCCCCATACGCTAAGAATTGTCGATGGGGAAGACGGGGCTCAAAATTTGGCAAAAATGATGCTGTCGTAATATTTGAATGGCCCCCTGTTTTCTATACACAGTAAAAAAATTTGTGTACTTTTAACACGATTTATATTTTAGAAACGGTCCACACATTTTTATTTGTAAACAACAACACAATCAACAAGTATTGCCTAGCAACGTGTGTCAAAATTAACAGAAAGAGTTACATACAGAGTGTGTGGACCGGGTCTGTTAAAAATACACAAAGTTTTTTACTGAGTACTTAATGTTGAAGACGACAGAGACCGAAACTTAATTGTGATAGGATGAGCAGAGCCATTCCAACAGTGAGTAAAACAGTGGCATGCAAAAGAATACAGGATGTCCAGTGAACAAGTGAGCAGAAATGTCCAGTCAACAAGGCACCGATACAAACTGCAAAGTCGATAGAAATGCCCATCTCGCTCCTTACTATCTCTCTATAAAAGAAAAGGTAATTAATAGGTAATAGGTACCTGAGCATCTAAATGGTACAAGGATTTAAAATTCACTGATGTATGGAGGAACAAAAATCCTAAATTACAATCATAAACCTTTTATAGAGGTAATTCAGCAAGCCGTATAGATCGTTTCTATGTTACAGAACCCTTTAAACCATATCTCAAAACCTGTACTATACAACCATGTCCCATATCAGATCATTGTATGTTATACATGGAAATCCCACTATTGAACACACATATTACTTATGGATTTTGAAAATTAAAAGCCATTTACTCTTTGAAGATTATAAAGAAATATTTCATAAAAAATGGGAACACTAGCAAACAAAAAAAAAAATGAAAAATAAAAATAATTACACAAATATTTTAGACTGGTAGGAAACTTTAGTTAAACCGAGTATTAAAAAAATGAGCATCCGTTTTTCAAGTCATAAAAATCAGATGCTTGGGGGTTCTATAGATTTCTTTTACCTTCTGTTATATGATTTACAACAAGATATGGATAATAACAAAGACAAATTCAAAGAATATGAAAACATTAAAGCTAAAATTTATCAATTGCATGGAAAAGAGTTAAAGATTTAAAGTTAAAAAAATAAAACATGTCCTTGGCAATTATATTAATGAAATTATTTCATATATATAAATGGGTGGTTTTCAAAATTTTGTAGTCATCTCTTCGCAGTGAATTTTTTGTTAAATGGCTTCGTACAGGAGATACGGACGCCCTGAAGGGTCAAAACTATATGCCAGTTGAGTAGGTTGTCACTTATTTTGCGAATTTTCGAATTTGATGTCGGACCGGGTGGAACCTCGTTCTCTATGGGTCCAGGGTCCATAATAAACCCGAATTTTTTCAGATCTTTTACTGAACGGGAGGTCGTGCCGACTTGAGCTTTAAGTTCGAAAATTACCATAAGAGAAAAAAGTCGATAATTTTTTCTTCGCGCAAAGACGTCGGGGGCTGTACAAGTATTACGTAAGCATGATTTTGGTGATTTTTGACCCCCTCCCCCCCCTAATAAGCAAAAATAGGCTTCCTCTTATGGAGGTTTAACATTGGCGTAAGCATCTGAAGGACCCCCTCCCCCCCCTAAGGTGCTTACGTAATACTTGTACAGCCCCTCGTTTCCTGTCGAGAATTTTGCGTAGATCACGAATCTGAAGTCCGTTTTTTTATATCTGGTCTGGCTTTTGAGTTAAAAGAGAAAATGTGGCAAGAAAACCTGGTTAAGTGATAAAACGCACTTAGTCCTAAATTTTGCTCATATTTTGGCCTCTAACTCAAAAGCCAAACCAGATATAAAAAAACAAACTTCAGATTCGTGATCTACACAAAATTCCCGATAGGAAACGACGTCTTTCCACGAAAAAAAAAAATTGTCGACTTCTTTTCTTTTATGGGAATTTTCGAACTTAAAGTTCAAGTCGGCACGCCTTCCAGTTCAGTAAAAAATCTGAAAAAATTCAGGGTTTATTAGGGCCCCATAGAGAACGAGATTCCACCCGGCCCGACATCAAATTCGAAAATTCGCAAAATAAGGGACACCCTACAAACAATTTTAACGCTGTTAGTTCCGGAGCCGACAATTTTTTTTCTCCCACTTCCAGAACTACCATTTTTTTTTCTGCCAGTTCCGGAACTAGCATTTTTTTCCCGCCAGTTCCGAACTGTCAATTTTGAAAAACAAAAAAAAAAAAAAAAAAAAAAAAAAATGCTAGTTCTGGAACTGGCAGAAAAGAAAGTTGCTACTTTTGGAACTGACAAGAAATCAATTGCCAGTTCCGAAACTAGCAATTTTTAATTTAGCGCTGCCAGTTCCGGAACAAGAACCGTCAGTTCTGGAACTGACAGAAAAAAGATTGTCATTTCCGGAACTAACAGCGTTAAAATTGTATATTGAGTATATTTGAGTATATTGAGTATAGCATTCTATTGTTTATCACATTTAAACATTAGACATTGTCGGTTAATAAATTAAAAATACGATAGAAAATGTTGTTTGTTCCGGAACAAACAACGACACAACTGGCGTATAGTTTTGGCCCTTCAGGGCTTCCGTAAGGAGATGATTATTATCTAGAAATTTGGGATTTTTAAAAATGTGTAAGTCTTGCCTTTTTTTTTTTTTACATCGTCTTTTTTCCCGGGTAGAAGAGAGAAACTTAAGCTTGAAACGATAAATAGTTCTGTTTCACTTGCTGTTCCAATTTGAAACCTCAACCACAGCCTCATTTTATCTGCTTCCATTATTCAGCTCAATTTCATACAACGTCTGAAAGCTGTGAAACTACTTCTTGCCTTTTCATACTAGAAAAAAAAAGGTTGTAATTAACGATCTGTAACGAGAAATACAATATTTTCCTTCAGTGAAATTACAATTATGAACCAATCAAACCTGTTTTTGACCGTTCCGAATGAAATATGACATTTATTTTACCGGAACAGCTCGGAAATTTAATTCCCTCAAAAGAGCATTCAATTAAACCTTTTACCCCTTAAAAAAAAAAAACAGAAGGAATGAAAATGAAAAGAGGATAAAAAAACGAAGCAAAAAATATTGCAGTTTTTGAACGACTTGAATTGCGATTACTTTTGGCCGAGTCCATTTAAGACTTATTTTTTTAGTGCAATATGTAGTAATAATATTTTTGTACTCGATCAATATGTCCGATATTAATTTGAGGCGAAAACCAGAAAATAACCTTTTTGGTGATGGAGTAATGGATCATTTCAAACGTGTCCCAAAGTTTGTTAAAGTGTTGCTCAATTTAATGTGCACGGTTTTCTTGTTTAAGAGTGATTAATTACGTTTTCTTGGTTCTTGTTTTAAAGTTTATACCGAGTGTGATGAGATTAACTGATACTAGTTGATGGAAAACGGATTGAGTTTTTTTTCCCTCCCCCCCCCCCCCCTTTCTTTTGTTCTATTTTTAACGATTAAGGAACGAGTGAGATATTTTTCATTTATGAAGCGGGCGAATCTAATTAATAAAAAGAACTTTTTTAACTCCATTAAACGAAAGCAATTATCTACAAAAAATTGTATGCTTTTATTGGTCCTCATGGGACCGCCGTACAGTGCAGAGGATATGATAATTAACTTGAAAATGAGAAAACGCAAATGTTTAAAATTTAAATCTGTACAAGACAGATTTCCATGTATTAAAAAGCGATTGTGTCAAAAAGTTTCAAAACAAGTTGAAGCTACTTCGCTGACAATTCAACACTTGAAAATCCGTCAAAATTAATCCGAAGACTTGTTAGATCAATCTTGTTTCTCCAACTTTATCTTCCCCAAAATCGAACTCCGCCAAAAGCCTTTTGCACTTGCCTTCAGGAGTTTTCAACTACACGGATTGATATATGTCAATATGTCTCAGCAAATGCGGTTCCTTTGTCGCTTTTATTCAGCAAATGAATCGATGACATGGTTTTCGGTGAAAATGACCCCCACGCTTCCCCCCCTCCTTTCGCTTATACTTTATCGTTGCATAATTCTCATCTCGATTGCATCGGACTGTATAAATTATTCAAATTACATCTCGCAGGCACTGCATCAGCTCACCCAAGAGCTTCAGAATGATAATATCGTTACTTCCTATTTGCAAGTCGATCAATGTTCTGATCTATTGAAAGGCCTTTTACACGTTCTCTCGCCCACCGAGCTCTTCCTATACATTAACTTAATCAATTTCTAATCATGTCATTTCAAAGGCGGAAAATTTCCTTGATGTAAAGTCATTATCCGCGTCTAAGTAGCAATCAAAGTCCGTTAAGAAATCTCTCCTATCGCTTGGCATGTTTCGTAGTGGCATAAAAACTTTACAAAGTTTTTTTTTTTTTTTTTTTTTTTTTTTTAAACAGCGATAGATTGGTTGGGGCCGAATTTTGCTCTTCAAAAAATGTTAATGATCCCACTAAATCCTCCAAGCCCTGATATTAGTCCACGTGGCCCCCTTTTTCAATAAAATTTTGTCAAATATCATCAAAATCTTCGTTTCAAAAAATGTCAATGACCTTTTTCACAAAACATTATCAAAATTTTTAATAAAAAATTAAAATTTTAAGAATTTTTACCAAAAATTTTAAATAAAATCCAAAAAAAGTTAAAAAAGATTTTTTAATAAAATTTTAAATAAAAGGCTGGTACAGGATAACCATAAGGTAGCTGCCCACGAAAAAATTTTTTGAGTTATCATTGGTACTTTGTTCGGGTACCTCAGAGATGATTTTCGGTGTTGAAGAAAATTAGTTTTCCGTTTATAACTCCTGAACGGATCGTCCGATTTGAAAAAATGAAAATCGAGACGAAAGAGAAAAATAAGAGCTTCATTTTAATGTAAGTGCCAATTTTTATAAATGCCCAGAATAATCACCAGAATTTTTCAAATATTTAAAACAATTTTTTTTCTATAATTTGATTGCCGGATCCAAATTTCGCTACCGTAGGATTAAAGTACCCAATAAGTAGCTTTAGAAACGTATTTTTTAAGATTTTTTGCGAATGGCAAAAAGGGCCAAAAAAAATGCCAAAAATTTTTAATTCAATTTTACCCGAGTTTTTTGAGCCCGAATCCAAAATTTTTGAAATAATCGTTTTTTAAATTTTATATTTGGTGTCTAAAACACCAAGACAAGCTGGCACGACAAAACGGTCACGGTGCGCCCTAAGACATAGTCTAGGCCTACGTCAAAAAAAAAAAAAAAAAAAGAAAATTTAAGACGATGTAATGAGAAATAGTACTGAAATCCGGAAAGCGGAAACACCCAGGAAGAAATGTAAGATCAAGGACGGAAATACGAATTGATTTTTCTTGATGAAAGATATTAATGAACATGTCAGGACCTTTTAAACATCATTATTAAATTTTATTCTTTTCTCGTTTTCATCAACGAATTCAAACGATTGAAAAGCTTTCCTCTCATGTAATATCGCCGTCACGGTTCGATATTAAATTAACATAAAATGAGGCGAAATCACATTTTGATAACGTTTTTGTAAATCCCCGTTTTCATGAAAATACGACTGCATTCACTCATTAAAAAATTTATCGATTAATATAACCATATGGAAAGCGTTAATAGCTTTGTAGTCCTGTTTATTTTTATATTTTTGTTTTTTATTTTTTTTGTTGAAAGTTTGACTTTCTCTGTTTACGATTTTATTTTTTTTTTGTTCGAAAGCGAAATTTACAGCTGTGTGTGTTCGTTTCAATATGATATAGAAAATATAATCGCCGACCAACCACTTTTACGACTGAAGTTTTTTTTTTTTTTTTACTTTCGTCGGACGCGAAAGCATCAGGGTACACCGTTGTAAAAAATCTATGAACTTTTTTTTTTTTCCTACAGAAACTGCTGCTCCGTCAAAAAAATTTATTTTTATTGTAATGAAGCAAGGAACACTGGTGATAAAAAAGAGAAGAAAGTGACATGTTGAAATGACATCTGAATTCGTTTTAAGAAAAGAAATATAAAATGATCTTTTTTTGAGCAAAAAAAAAAAATGTATTCAGTATGTTTAAAAAAGTTTGAAAATCTAGGGTTATTTTAATGTAAAGGATGTTTTATTGTACTGCTGACACTCCCGAAAATATTAACCTCGAGCAAGACACGTTTATATGAAGCTTTTCTAGCTGAAGTATTCTTCGCTTTGAATATTCACTGGTGATCGATATAACATTTGTACCACCAGCGTGGCCCTTATATTAAGAATTTTTGAATTTCTGTGAAGGAATCACCCTTAAACTTTTTTATAATAACCGAGAGAAGATTCCCTGAATTTTTTCAGATTTTTTGGACGTAGTTTAACCGTGTCTCCGGGGACCTAAAAATTTCAAAATTCCCTTTAAGACCAAAAAATCAAAAATTTTATTTTTATGTAAAAAAAGGTTGTTTCGTATTCGGATTTTTATGGTAAAGGTAAGTATACGGTTTTAACGATAGAGGCCAAAATAAGTAAAAAAAATTAGCAAAACAATTTTTTGCGAAATTATTCATATTTTTATCCTCTGGCACAGAAATCGTTTGTTGTAAATAAATTCGAACTTCCTTTTCGTAATCTGAATAAAAATTCAAAGCACTTACACAAACTAATCAAAAATTTTGAAACGTCGGGTGGACAACACACGGAGGCTTGATAGCAAAGAAAATAAAAAATTCAAAGTATTAACGGTATGCTAAAGTCAAAAGGAACGCTGCAAGCACTTATTTAATTTGCAAAAGAAGATTAGTCAACTTAAGTACAAGCTAAATTAAAAATTAGCTCCTTGTAAAATGAGGATCTTTAGAATGCTGGTAGAGAATTTTTAATTAGGAAAATTCTTCATACGTCGAAAGACTTTAAGGTCACTTTCAAGTGATCAAACAAGGAAAAAAAATAAAGAACAACGGAGTTTGACAAGAAAACTAGCTTTAAAAGCTAAAAATTTTTCAAACGATTTGTAAGAATAAGAGAGAGCTCTAAAATTTCTTAGCTTTATTGAATTGAATTAAATATTGAAGGACACCAACAGTCCAAAATTGGACTAATGATAAGTGCACATAGTCGCAGTAATTTTACAAAAAAAATATTACAGAATTTTAACAAAATACTTAAAAACTATAACAAAAATTAGAATTTGGCAGTGAAAATTAAAAAAAAAAAAAACCGAAAGATTAACTTACAACTGCAACTAAAAAAAAAATTGATTAGAAATAACAAAAGAATTGAAATTGTATAGAAAATTACAAAAGTCCGGTTCCAATGTCGATCATATTTAAATCTGGAGGCAGGTAACTTTCAGAAAACGTTCGGTTCACATTGCTCCCTAGTATCAGAGACCTAGGGAGTAGAAAAAGTTCGGATGTGTGATGAAGTGAGATGGTTTAGATACCGTTACGAACAGACAAATATGATCTCTTAGAATTTTTTTACATTAAAACGATTTAAAAAAAATTTTATCTCATTTCGATTCATTATAATTTCAATAAATTTACGAAAAAAAAAAAAAATACCCATTTCCCAATTATACCACCCAAAAAAAGGTTCCAATTATTAGACCGGTTGTTAATGAAATTATTCACAGATCTTGACTTTTCCCTCGAGCAAGTAAAAATAATAATTCAGGAAAACCCCAACTTAGGCTTTTTCCCAGAGGCCGGAAAATCGGGGGGAAAAACTTTCATTTTTCCTTTTGAAGTCGATTAAATGATATAAATATAATCAGTCGACCGAAACGTAATTAGAAATGAAACCGCTCAAGCTGAAAATAAAATACTAGAAAGAAAGCTGGGAGAAAAAGAGGGGGAGGGGGGGAAGAGGGCCGAACAAAAAAAAAAAAAAAAAAAAAAAAAAGAATGCCCGGAAAGGGGGGGCAAAACCGGTTGAAAAAGTAATATCCGTTGCTAAAAACATTTTGTTCCGTTGGGTACATTCATATTGCTACCGGTAAATCGGGTTTACGTAAAAGGATTTCAAGGTGAGCTCCGGACCGAAATCAAAAAGCGCAAACGGGCTATTTCCTTTCAAGTTTTAAGCGTGGAATTCCCAACCAGGGAATATATGAAGAGCGACTCGGAATTTAGACCACGGAAATAAGCTTAATTAAATACAACGAAAAGTTCCCGTGCGATTTTATTTTCATCTTTTTTCATTTTCCTCTTTTCGTCTTTTTCCCCTTCCCCTTCCCCCCTCTTCTTCCACATTGTTATTTCTAAGTGGAATTAAAAAGTAATTCGATATCTTGTTAACGATTTTAAAATATTTACTTATAGTCGTTTGTTTCAAAACTGAAGAAAAAGGTGTTATAATACTGTTAACTTTTCAAGTTATTTTTAAAAACAATCCGCCCGCAGTCAATTTGTTTTCCTTTTATTTTATTATTTTTTTTCTTCAGAAAGGAAATTACTCTCTCAGCAACAACGAAAAGACAAACAATCGCGGTTTTGTTATTTTACATACAGACGGAAAAAGAACGACGAGCAAAAAAGGAAAAAAAAGAAAACGAGAAAGGCTAATCACAGTAATTACGTCAACAAAGACTTTTGCCCAGAGATAAGGTAGATAATGTTGAAAAGAACACGAAAACGAACTTGCGAGAAAAGAAAAGAAATGGCAGTTTCCTAAACATTTTTTTTTTCCTCCAGTATAATTTAACCGTGCTGAGAAAAAAAAACTGTTTAATGTACCATTTAATTAAGACCTATGGAAAGAGGGAGAAAGGGAGGAAGGTAAAAAAATGTCCCTTCGCATTATCATTATCATTATCATCATCGTCATCGTCGTCATTGCATTCGTTTTCCTCATTCATTTTTTTTCCCTTTCGAAAACTCGATGACGACTGAAAAAATCTTGTAAAAAGTTACTCATAATTAAAGTAAAATCTATTTTGATCCGAATCATTAATTAATTAATTAAATTAATGCATGAAGCCTAAAATTTTAAGAGGTGCATAGTAGGGTGTCCCTTATTTTTCGAATGTTCGAATTTCATACGTCTAACCCTCTCAAAGTTCTCATTTCAAAGTCTCAATAAACGCTGATTTTTTTCAGATTTTTAAAATGACGGGAAAGTGTGCTTCATGGGCCTTTAATTTTGAAAAATTCCCATAAAAACCAAAAATCTTACATTTTTTGTCATTTCACGCTATTTTTTTGCCCTACTTTAATTTCTAACACAATAACTACCCTAGGCAGCTGTAAAAGATCTGACTTCAAATTCGTGATTTACACAAAATTTCCGATGAAAAACAAGTGTTTTTAACAAAAAAAAAAAAAAAAAAAATAGATTTTTTGGTTCTTAGGGGAATTTTTCAAAATTAAAGGCCCATGAGGCACACTTTCCCGTCATTTTAAAAATCTCAAAAAATTCAGCGTTTATTAACACTCCAAAAAGAAAACTTTGATAGGGTTAGACATATGAAATTCGAAAATTCGAAAAATAAGGGACACCCTAAAGGGTTAATTCCTTCGGCCGATATCTCCATGAAGGATCCCTTGTAGTTTTTAATTATTGGGTTTACTCCTTTCACTCGATTTCCAGACAAAACCTCATTCAATGTAAGCAACATGTTTCCGTCCGTTCGAAAAGGTATTTCATCCAGTAAATATCTGTGATCCCAAAAAGTGAAAAACATCTCGTAAAATAATGAAGATAAGTAAATCGAGCGACGGAAAAAAAAAAAATCCTTCCAAATCTCGCATTTACATCTGTGGACGATTATAATTTCCCATGGATATTTGGTTTGGGTATTTGGTTTCAATTTGCATTCTCCGGCACGAAATATCAACTCTTATGTAAGGAAAACATGTTTTTGGGTGTTGCTTCCGAGTTTTAATCGTTTACACCCCTTTTTTATTATTCTCGGAAAGCAAGAAAATGCCGTATAGAATGGAACAAATTACAGCATTAAAAAATTCAGCAAACACCCAACAAGCTATATTACGGTTTTCTTACTTTTCCAATGTAGGAACCACGGGGGAAGTGTTAAATTGGTTTAAGTTTGGATCAGTTTTAATAAAACCGACTGGCACGTAACGCCTATCAAGATAGTGGACATTGGGCTGGAATCGGAATATTGGACATTATACTACTTATATGAACTTGACGTTACTTGCATCAAGATAGATCAAAGCAGACTTTTTCACCGATTCTGTTTTTCCAATTTAAATTTCCACCACTACTAAATGGTTATTCTTAAGATGAACTTTTTAGTCGAATAATATTTCGTGTGAAACTATTTTTTAAATGATAATAATCTAAAAAAAAACGACGTCGCAGGATTACAGGGAAAAAAAGAAGATTTTGAAATACACTATTTAAACGAAGAAAATATGCGCCGTTTGAGAATTGATAAGATCCCAAAACTAGCTTAAAGGGAAGATCTTAATGAACAAGCCTTGGCATTACGTTTTTTTTTTTTTTTTTTTTTTTTTTGGAAAAAAAATTTTATTGTGTTTTGAAATCCACACTGTGATGCGTTACAGTAAAGAACGAAAAATAATTTCTCATGTACAACAAGGTGATCTGGTCTGGATTTCTACAAAAGCAATTTAGAGTAGGAAAAAAAAATTATGGCTAAAGATTGAAAGACAGGAGATTGATGAGAAATGATCTGAAATGCAACAGAAACTTAAAAAATTCGATAGAAAATGGAAAACGAAAAAAGAAAAAGAAAAAGATTAATGATCAAACTTCAAAAAAATATTGGATCAGGTGTTAGACAAAAAGGAAATTCTGGTTACTTTGCCCGAGGTCTGAAAATTAGAAAAATGAAACAAGCATGCTGGTTAGCAAATAAGACAAGTTTTTTAAAAACATCCAATTTTGTAGAAAAAAATAAAAATAAAAAAATAAAAATAAAATTGCATATTTATATTAGCCATTGAGACAGAAGAAATGCTTCTGCACTCAAAAAAGCGGTTACTAGTTGCCAGTACAATTTAAACTAGAATTTGCGCCTAGTTAAAATTTTACTTGTCGGCAGTCTAATTTACTCACAGCCAAGAAAAATCTACTGGCTGTGAGTAAAATTGACCGGTGACCAGTAAAATTTAAACTAGAATTTGCGCCTAGTCAAATTTTCCTGGCCACTGGTAATCATGTTTTTGAGTATGCAAGTCTCGTCAATGTTACAAACGGCTTAGCCTTGATCGTTTGGTGATTGGTGAGCCACCACACAGGGCAGGGCCACCAAATTGTCCAGATATGTGAACAAGGCGTCCAAATCCAAATTTAATCGTGAAGCAAGCTCTGCTTTCACTCATTGGGTCATTGTGCATCGACAAAAGCTGCATTGACAGCAGCTGGAGTTCTTGGAACCCAAAAAACATTGGATCACAAAGATGATAAGAATGTTAACAAACAATCCCCTTATGCGGTACAGTGGGCTTCCAGCAGGGTGTCATACCTATACCATACATAGTAAAAAATTTTGTATACTTTTAACACAAATTATATTTGAAAAGCGGTCCAAACATTTTTATCCACCTCCACCTATATATAATAAAACCCCTAATTTTGTCCGCGTTTGTTTGGTTTAGCCTTCCGCGTTCAGTACAGAGAAAGAAAAAGATTGTTAACTTCAGAAAGTAGTTCAGATGATTTAACGGGAGATTTAACAAAAAATGTTGGCGTTTTTTCTATAATTAAAAGGGAAAGAGAGAGACAACTAAAATGTGTAAAATAGCCACGGAAACCCGTTCGGAAAGTGATTTACGACTTCAATCAACAAATAATGCATAGAAACGTAAGTCAAAATTAACATAAAGTGTCAAATCAACATAATAAGAATTACTTACAGAGTGTGTGGACCGGGTTCGTTAAAAATACACAAAATGTTTTACTGTAGCTTCATACACAGTAAAAAATATTATGTAATTATGTTAAAATCGGTCTACTCAGATTTTTTTCTGTTGTTTTTTCCAAAAGATAAAACGCGACCTCGGAATACAAAGGTCGCAAATAGATAACTTTGAAATTTTTCAGGAGCGCGTTTTGAAAGTTTAAATTGTAGCCCCTCTTTCGCTAAATATTTTTTTCTGCTCGAATCACCTTCATTCTCTTCACAATTTGTTCTAGTTTCACATGCTTTTTTTTAAAAAAAAAATATTGATTTTTACGGAAGTTATTGAAAAAGTCCCTAAAAGAGGGACCAATTTTATTTCATGATGTTTCCAGAATACAAAGGACGCATCGATTTGCGACCTTTTCACTCTGTAAAGCGCGAGCATCGGGATTTGAGTGTGAATTGCTTTTCGTGTAAATGACGGTAAACGTTACCTTTTGTGATTTTCTTAAAATAAAAATCATTGCTGATTGATGCATTTATGAGCAATTTTAGCAATTTTTAATTATTTGTTGGAATACGCAATTCATGTTCAAATAAGGGTCCATAAAATATTTTACTTAAGCATGTTAAGTCGTTAAAAATCATACGGTAATGTCAGGTCTTTTTAGTACATCTTCATGCTTTATGGGGCAGAGGGGTAAAAGGTTTTCAGAATTTTGCAGAAATAATATGTACACAGATCTGAAAAGAAAGTACCGGGTTTACATTCTAGTAATGCCTTTTCTTCTGGTAGATCGTTCGAGCCCTCTTACCAAAACATACTTTAATTTTTATAAAAATAAAATAATTTATGATTTTAAAAGGAGCCACTTTAATTCCCTCATTTTTAAGGTCGTAGGACCCCGATCTGGTTAAATAATTTTTCAAAGAAATCGTTCGTCAATTGAGGCGATGGAAGGTGCCGGTGAAGAACGACAACTTTCACTTTTACTACACCATTCACTTTTCCCACCCCTTTCACTTTTTCCGCCATCCTCGCAAAATAACAATTCCCTTTTCGCTCGGACTGGACCTTGCAAAAGTCCTAATATTTTATCCGCTCTCCTAGCCATTATGTCGTTTTCGCCAGTTGAGGTTATGTCACAGTGTTGTTTTTATAAAAACAATGATGAGCGCGCCAACGTTAAAAAAATAAAAGCCCCTATCGAGGCATACATCGGCCACCAGATTCAATGAGTAATTAATTTCTTTATTACGAAAATTTTTTTCAATAACATTTATTCAACATAATAGCAAAAATATAGGCTAACATTACATTTATGGCCCGTTTTAATCAAATTATAAAATTATTATTTTGGTATTTTTTTTGTGGCAGTTGGCAACATTAAAATTCAAATAACAGTCGATTTGCGACCTTTGTATTCCGACTTTTTCTAAAATAATTTTGATTTGGGGCTTTTTTATTCTGAATTTAGCCAAATTGGCCAAAGTTGGCAAAATTTTGAAAAGAGGAGATGAAAGACCTTAAAAAAAGAAGTCCATTTCTGAAAAAAAACTAAAATTTTTGGGGGGGTCGATTTGCGACCTTTGTATTCCGAGGTCGCGAAAAATAAACAAAAAACGCCATAAAAATTATGTAGACCGATTATGTTAATTTTTACATAAAATTTTTTATTGTGCATCTAACTGAGAAACCCATGATCACCAGGACTCAGACATGGCATCAGTAACAGAACATTTGGGAAATCGACATATGTTCTGATCATCAACTTTAGCTAAAAATTTAACACCTACGAGGACTCCGATCCTGAATTTTGACTCTAGCTTTAGAAATGAAAAGATAAGATTTCTTAAAATTACCTGCCCTTTCACCAGATCTCGCAGATGCGAAATCAAGGACATGTTCAAATTAACAACATATGCTTCCCATAACTGAATTCGTAAGAGAAGCAATCATGTGTTCCATTTTTTGTATGAGTTAAATTTTTTAAAAAGTCATTAGACCTCAACAAGTTTCTTGAGACTACTGAAATAAACTTTTTCCTTGATTTATCAAAAAGATCAGATTTTTTTTTCCCCTCTTTCCGTAATTTCGTTGAAAAATAAAACCAAATGAGAACTACAAAATTTAAATTATCCGACGCAGCAACAGCACAACCTTGCCTATTTTTTCTTTTTTTTAATTTATAAGAGAAAAAATAAAATAAAATAAAATAAAATAAAACTTTATGCATAGTTGACGGATGGTGCACGAAAACGGATTAAATAGGATAACAAACAGGATGAGAAAAAGAGATAAATCCTCATCTGCGGATTTTTAGGCTTTAGATTTTTCCTGCTATTCCAAGAACTCTAAATTAAAAAAAAGAAAAAAGTGTATATTATAAGAGAATTGAATTGTTTGCCGTGAAAATGGTTTTAACGAAAAACCCGGAACCCCTACACTTTTATGAGAAATTATTTATAATTTTGATTAATTATTACTGGACTGTTAGTTGACAGTTTATGATGTCTCTCATCAAACTGAATAAAAAATTAATCTTAGGACAGGTGATGGTGTGACATGCGATGAACAACCTATCGCATGACAAACAATTTTCTCTTCTCGTCACTAATAAAGAAATTTTCAGATATAAACTTCCGAGAAAATATTCCAGAAAAGAGGACAGGGTATAAAGATTTAGGGCTTTGATAAAACGACAATCGAGTTTTTGCTAGTTTAGCCTTTGCGTTGAAAACTATGGGTTAAACCTTCCCTCCGGGAGTCCTCGCATTCTCTACATTAACTTGTCCAAGGCGCAGGGAATAATTTCCTAGAGAGGAAAGCAGAAAGCATTCTTTCGGCTGGTAAAACTGCAGCTCAAAAGGGTTTCAGGTTTCTTTTTTTTTTCTTCTTTTATCAGAAAAGCAGGCACCCAATATTTGGTCGATCTACATTCTACATCAATCTCATTTCAAATATTGTAGTTAGCATTATCTATTCCCATCACGAAGCGACATGAGCACAGTTACTGAATCGCAAACTGATGACATGGTTTATCGAAAGAAAAAAAGAAAAAAATTAGATAGAATGGAAATTGAAATGACGTGACAAGCGCATGTAGATTCTGCGGTCTCGTCCCAAAACTGCACGTATAGTTCACATTTATAATATTATTTTCGCTTTTAAACATCAAAATCATCAGAATGATTCAAAACTGACGGGAGCGGCTACCGTATTCCCAATAAATGCGAATTTCATATAATCAGACCATAAAAGTATAACGATAATAATGACATTCACATATCCATACTGTCAAAACTTTTTCACGTTCATTTCTCTCTTTTATTTTTTATTTTTTATTTATTTTTTTTTTTTTCCTTCTCCAAGATTAACTGTGTTGCAAACTGCAAAAGCACGAAGCGTGAGTCGAGTCGGATTACAGTGGAAACCATACTGCGGATTATGCATCAAAATTTTAAGCCGATTATAACCGTTAATTTTTTTTGCCCGGAAAAACTTTAACCTTATTCGGAATAATCATTGCAAAATTAGAGGGGGAATCGTTCAGGCATATAATTTATACGAAAAGGGTGTGAGAAAAATCAAAAACGTCAATCGTCATCATTTGCTTACTTAACCCATTCCAAATAATTACCAAAGCATACCATAACAAATAATAAAATCAGCAAATGGTTGTCGGGTATATAAAGCAAGTCCGCTTTTTCAAGCTGGATTTAAGTTTATTTAAGCTGAATACTATATCGTGAAATACTGGGGACGAAGTGGAAATAAATTCCGAATGCCGCTGATTTAGAGTTCTCGACGGTTATTTTACATAAATATTTTAAACGGTCAGCATTAAAAAGCAGTCAAAAAAAATGTTAATTTAACGGGCCGTATAAAAAAAATTATTGAGAAAAGTGTTTGGCTTGCTGGAATAAAAAAAAAAAAAAATGGGAGCATCGTCAGTTAGTTATAAAAAAAAATACAGATCATTTTTATTTTACCTCGCATTTTACCTTTAGGGAATTAAAGTCCATCAAGCAAAAATGACCTTGCACTTAATGCACGGAAAAAAAGTTCGATTCCTGTTGCTCAGAGTTGATTTGGGTCCCGTGACGCACAAACAATTGAGTTGATAATACAGAAAATTACACAGTAAAAAATTTTATGTCAAAATCAACATAAATCAACATAAGCAGGTCCACATAATTTTTATGTTGTTTTTGTTTTATGTTTGCCTTGTGGGAGAAACAACATAAACAATTTATGTGGACCTCTTAGAACATATTTACATAATATTTTTTACTGCGTAGGTAATTATTACTAAGGGTTAGTAATCATCACGATAATACGGAGTGTACTCCTGAAATGGGACTTGAAAATGGTGTCGGGAAGATCGGTCAGGGTGATGACCATGGAGCTAGTGCTGCTGGAATGGGTAGGGATTTTTTGTAAAATATATTTCGACAAAACCAGATGCTTTTCGACTTGTTAAGCAAAGCAGACAGATACTTTAAAATGACTAGAACGGCAAGGGTAGGAGCTACGAGAAACTTTGTGTAGGGAAAATGCACTATAATATAGACGATTTCGAAGGCAATACTGATACAGTGAAGGCTACTATGTGGATAAGGGAGATTGAAAGAGTATTTTACTATTCGACAACTTTTATTGCTTTATAAAGTCGTCTTTTGTCTTGTTTGTTTTTTATATAGAAAAATACGTCGTTAAAAAGAAGACATCTTCTCCAGTTGACCTGTTGGCGTTACGACTTAGATTTGGCTAGCCGCAAAACTCACCTCTGACCGTCAACGTATGAGTCATGTGATGAGATGAGCATAATCCAAGGATCCATCGCGACCTTGTCATTTATAAAATTATAAACTCACGGTATTTTTGTGGTGAAGACAAATGTTTAGCAACCGTCATCCCACCATAGGGAGCGTTTAAGTATTCCGTAAGACAGGAATGGGGGGGAGGGGGTGCAAGAAGTTCTTACGGTTTCTTACATGGGAGGAGGGGGGGGATTCCGGAAAATCTTACGTAAGAGTTTTCACTATTATTTATTGTTCAAAAAAAAATTCCGATTTAATACAAAAAAATGGACACCCCTCCATTTGTCGCTCTCTCCTCTTAAAAAAAAATTGTACTTTAATTTTAAGAAATTTTTTTTTCTAAAATTCTGTAAGGCATTTTTTAAAATTGGCGGTATAAAAGAAAAAAAAGGGGGGGTCAGCGAAAATCTTACAAGGGGATCAGAAATTTTTTTACGGTCGGAAAAAATCTGGAACTTTAAAAAAATTACTGGTAGAATTTTCCGACCGTAAAAAAATTTTGGAAATCGATTCGAACCACAAAAGATCCTTATTAATTGGAGTGTCTTGAGAAAAAAATGTCATTGAACATGACCTTTAAATCGAACAGGTGAGGAGTTGTTGCAACTTTTCGGCAGAAAAATCTCTTTTTGCCCCAAAAAACCGAATACCAATGAAATAAAAAAATTTTCAGGGCTCCAAAATCGGAATTAAGTCGATTTTCAGTCGGAAAAATTAGGTGTAAGCTCGATAAAATCGCTAATGACGTCACAGAAGTTAATCGGGAAAAAATCGGGATAGTGAAATTCGAGTTCTACGACCTCGAAAACATAAGAAAACATTTTTTCAAAATATTTTGTAGGCCCTTAAATTTGATTAAAAAAAAAAGGAGTTTAAAACATCTTGATTGCCCCATTTTTAAAAAGCTGAAGTGGCCATGGGGGGCCCCTAAGCGGTTTAAAAAAAAATTCTAAAAAACATTTTTTTAGGGGTTTTACAATTGAAGGAAGCAGATTTTCAACATGCCCCCCATCATTTCAAAATTTTTTTAAAAAATGAAACACACCCTAGTGTGGGGTTTTCTTTCAACAGTGTTAACACACCCCCGCCATCGAAACTAGTGCCCCCTTAGGGGCACTAGGGAAGGGTGGTTCTAAAGGTGAAACAGGAAAGATACTAATAATAAAAAAAATGGAAGTGCTCTTACCACCTGAGCTAATCAGCCAGTTATCTCGGGTGGTGGCAGCATACGGGGTCAAACCGAAAAGACCGGAGCGGATATTCGATATTCATTCGGTTTTAAACCGCGTTTCCAAACCACGGATCCGATATTTATTGGGTTTTTTTCCCCGTATGTATACTTAGTGCTCAAGGAAAAAAACCGCATTTTCAAACTTGACAATTTCATCGAAAAACTAATTATCAGAAGCAGAGTCAGTTTCACGCTGAATAACCTTGTTTTTTTTTTTTTTTTTTTTTTTTTTTTTTTATGGAATATTTTGCAATGTAAAAAGTTAAAGAGAGAATATTTTCGGTCTTATTTATTATTTGACAAATAAAGATAAGATCCAGCAGTAAAGCATTCCCTTAAACCATAGAAAACGTCGCAATTACGTCATTAACATTTTAAAAAGCTCGTACTTAATTTTTTATCCTAGACATCTCGTCTCTCGCATAAGGAAAAACTTTCTTCACATTTTCTTTATTTATTTCCCGCACAATATCATCACTGGGAGTAAATCCTGTTTTCCACAAGTTAAACATAAACCATCCATTTTACATTTTCTCTTCAAAGGCGCAAAGACGATATTCTTTAATCATTTTCCCGCCTTTTTGAAAAACGAATAATTAATCTACATATTTCTAAAATATCAAAAAGTGAAATGAGGTTTTCAAAGCTTATCTCCTGAAGCAAAATTCCAAAATGAGGTTCCTTTCATAAAGAATGTTTATTCGGTTTCTTTTGCCCTTATTCCCTCTTTGTCATTTTTCCTTGACAAATCCTTTACCCTTAAAGCGGAAATCGTTATTATTATTCACTGGGAATATTAGTCTTTTCCCCCTTCGCCACCCCCTCCTTGAAAATGGAAGGAATGAATATTATTGCTAAAACCAAAAAAGAAAAATTGACCGAGCATAAACTGCTCATTCAAAAGATTGTTACCTTAAACGCATAAACGGTGATAAAAACGAGGGAAAAAAAGAAATATAACATGGCATATCCAACCTCGATATCGATAAGCGATATTCGAGTTTTTAAAATTGCAAAAAAATTGTTTTTTTTTTTTTTTTTTTTTAAAGGGGAAAATAAAAATTCTTTTTGTCTTGATATTTGATTTCCAATGTAAAAATATACATTTGAGATATCCTGTAGTGAATATCAATGCGATGGTTTGTATGCATTTGAACCGTGCTTTTTATGTACAAATATATCCGCAGCAAAAAAAAAATTATTTTTAAAGTAAAAAAGCAAACCTCGGATCCGACAAAAACGGTAAAACTTCAAAGCTTTTCATAAATGACTCAACCCCAATGCAATATGCTCCTTGATTTTTTTTTCCTGAAAGCTTTAAAAAAATCTCATTCGAATACAGGATCTAGCTTAAGAGAGAGCTTACAAAGAAAAAGGAAAAAAAAGACCTTTCTGAATCACTCCCTTTTAATGAAAATAATTTTTTTTTTTTTTTGAAGACTTGAATAGTGACTCGCAAGACAAGTTTTAATTTTTATTTCTCTAAATCAACTTTGATGATTTTGTAAATTGGGGGAAGACTTTAATGAAAAACAGCGGAGAAAATCCGATGCGGATTTAACAGGAATAATTTTGCGTCATACCTTTTCTGCTCAATAGCCCCGACACGTCTTTGACGTCAAAAGATCCTTTAACCGTGAAATTAACATTCGTATCTATGATCGTTTCTCATTTTGAATGATGTGGATGAGCTCCTTGTCTAATATGCATAACTGACGATATAAGATAAAGCGAATTCAATTAGCGATGCCTTCATTCATCATAACCGTGGCTAAATGTCGTCCAAAACATAATTTTACTACGGATTAATAGTTGGACTGTTCTAGTCGTTTTAAAATTGAAAATTATGCTCGCGTTAAACTTAAAGAGGGTTCTTTTCAATCCGAAAAGTTCATCGTATTTTATGAAAATTGAATTAGAAAGCTCAGTGCTCAATCCAGGACCTTGAGCGTGCACAATGTAATAAAATCGGATGATATTTTTTTTTGGTCAGTAATTTTTAAATCGGTTCTCAGTATTTTTATTGTGATGGCCAGTAAATTATTTAAATGGGCTGTAATAATAATGACCAGTAATTTTATGGCCCGTAAACTATTTTTGCTTTATGAGTGAATGTTATTCTGCTTTTATCATTGTTGTCTGCTTCGGAGATATTGGCTTTATAACAGATCAAAATGGCCGGGAAATATCTGACCACCAGCACGATATTTTAAAATAACATGCCTCTGACGTCATCACGAAGCATAAGTCGTTGTTTTTGATGCAAAGCAACTGTGCCAACCTAAAAAGTAATGTTTCAGGGGCAGATAAAATGTCAGGTGCTTGACAAATTTCGGAATTTGTTCACTTTTATAAAAAAAAAACATTGGTACACTTGTTATAAAAAAAAAAAAAAGATTGTTGAAAATAACGGAAGTACTTTGTGTTAGTTTTTCATATTTTTTTGTGAATAAAAAAAGTGACAGAGCAAAGAAATATCCCCGCGGAATTATTAACATTAGCTCAAATTGCAAAAGAAAAAGGGCTACCTCAGAAAACACTTCCCAAATACAACACGACGTACGAAAAATTTGTGCAATGGCAAGCAGATAACAATGTACAGGACTTATTTCAAGAAGAGATTTTACTTGCTTACTTTCAACAATTACAACATTCCGGAAAAGCTCCAAACACGTTAATTACCATGTGTTCGATGCTTAAAAGAATGCTGAAACATAATCATAATGTTCATATTAACACATATGCGAACCTTACATCATTCTTGAATCAAAATGTCAAGAGATATCAACCGGACCGGGCTAAGACTTTGTCCGACGAACAAATTTCGAAATTTATATTTGAAGCACCTGACATTCCATCCGCCCCTGTAAGCGAAATGGCCTCAACTGCATTTTTGTAAACAAAGGGTGATTTTGGTATCTAATCCTTATAATCTCACGAATTACGTTTTATACCAAAATAGTGAGATAAGAAGAGGAGAAAAGCTTATTTTTATAAAATAAAAAGTAAATAAAAAAGAAAAAAAGACGATCTTCATTATGAATACAAAGAAACAAAATTCCTACCTAGGGTCAAGTGGGGGAAAAAACGACCATTGAAAATTTGAGGTAAAAAAAAGACACTTGAATATTGGATTAATGACAGATCTTTAAAGTTCCGAAAAATTCATGATAATAGTTTGAAGCTTATATTTCGCTATGTCGTTAAGAAATTTTCATTTCCTCCTATATTTTTAGGTAAAAAAAATTATTTCTTAAACATTCGGCTTTGTTTTGAAAAAGCAATTGTTGACACTTGTTTTAAAATTACATTTTATTCGAAAATAAAAAAAAACAGGTGAAAATATTACGGAACGTAAATAAACAATAATAACTGAGGAATCATTGTGTGGTTCGAAATTTACAAATAACTGATTTTAGCACGAGTTATATAGCTTTAAAGTTGTGGGGTAAAAACGAGACACCATCACGGGTAAAAAAAAGCCATTCGATATATGGCACTTTGCATGTTCGGAAAAAATCGACGCCATATTGAGTGCAATGTTTTGGTTTTGTGAAAATTGTGAAAGATGACGAAAAAAGTGCTTTTGGGAAAGGTAAACGCTTTATTACGGCAAAATATCATTTCATAATAATATTATCTTGCCTTGTACCGCGAAAAAAATTTTCTAAAACTCGATGTGATGTTAATTTCGCGGGTGTCACGTTATTACCTCATGTTTGGCTCGTTTTTGCCCCACTTTGCGGGTAAAAAAAAGGCAGCATTTTTCGGAGATTTTGACCATATTTGGTTAAACAAACGCATATTTGCTTTTGAAACATAAGCTAGATATAAAATTAGAACTTTGTAGCGGAAAAAAAATTTTTTTAAAACATTAATTGCTACGCTATTCATAATTTTCGAAAATTGGCTTTTTTTTCCCCCACTTGACCCTATTTGTTTACTTTTTACGATTGTTTTTATTGTCAATATCTCAAAATTTAAAAAAATGCAGTTTAGGTCATTTCGCTTACAGGAGCAGACATATCTACCTCGACGATTGCCGCTCGAGCGGCAAATTCGTCTCGGTGTTATTTTACCCATAACTCTCTAGTAACGAAATATGCTATTAATCAGTCTTTACACTGAAAATCAAGAATGGTCACCAAAACCGAAAATCATCTGGTTGTGATGACGATTTAATTTAAATTGACACCACCATGATCTTAATGTTAGACCAACGAAATGTTTTAGTTATCTCTACTATTCCCTTCCAATAAATAATTTTGGGTCACTGAACAACTGACGTTAGTAAATTGAACAAAAAGTTTCTGTTATTTCCACCATAGAGCAAAGTATTCGCGACAACTGATTATCTTAGTTGGCAGCACTAAGGATTTCCGTGACGGATTGTTTTTAATTTCGCTTTATCGCGCGCGCGTTGTTTCGTTTTATTGATGGGAAATTTTTTTAAAATTTTTATATTTTTTAAAATATGAGGCAGCAAGTGAAAAATCTCCTTGAATGTTGGAATTTATCGCACTTGTATTCTCAAGTTGAAGCGGTTCCCACAAGCGACGGTGGTAAGTATATATATATTTTTTTTCAAATAGTTGTTATGCGCATATGACCCAGATGAATGCTGCGAATTCGAACTTTCATATACAAGCTATTTTCAGCACCAATATGCCTAGAACTGTTTTTGAATACCGTTATGAATAACGGAGAAGATTTAAGTATAATATTCCCCAACGAAAGGGACAGGTTGGCAGCTGCTAAAGCTGCCAAGGAGGCTGAAGCTAAGAGGGTACAGGAACAGGTATATTTTTGGGATAATTTTTATTACTTTTTTTTCTCTTTCTTATTATAATATTATTATAATATAATAATATAATATTAATATAATAAATTTCTTATATAAAAATGCAATATATCCTTTCCCATAAATCTTCAACCAGAAATTTTAGTAAGCATAATCATATTTATATCAATTACGTGAACTAATTACTTCGGTTAATATAACCTACAATTTTCCGTTAACTTAAAAAAATAGTTGGTACCCCTAGCCGAAAGATTTGGTTCGGCTTGATTCCGCTGTAAACTAAACGAATCGCCGCCATTACTGTATGCAAAAAAAATTTTTTGGGCGGTTAAAAAGAAAAAAAAGAGGGGAATAGAAAATAAAAAATGATTAACAATTAAGGAAATAGACGATGCCTGTTAAATGACAATAAAGGTAAATTTTTATCTGTACTTGATCATAATATCAAGTATCATTGCCAAAGTTAGAAATATACTGCCGAAAATAATTTAAATACTTCCCCAAAAAAAATTAAATACTGCTCAAAATAACTTAAATACTGATCAAAATAAATTAATTACTGATTATTCTAATAAATTTACTACCCGAAAATGCTGAAAAATTTAATTAAAAAATACTGGAAAAGAAAATTAAAAAAATTACTGGCCAACCAAATAAATAAATTTACTGACCAAAAAAATAGAAGCCAATGAAATCCTAATCCAGTTCATTTTCAAGATAACGGCGTCTTAGCGAATACGTGCCGTTGCTGAGTATTATCGTTTAAGCAGGTCATCAACATACAGGAATCAGAAATTCCTGCTGATCTTAAAATTATTGAAAACTGAAATCGAATTAGATTGTGTATGATGGGACATATGTTATTAGGGTACATTCCGAAATATTCGAACTTTAGCATTCGAATGAGTGCAACTTTGAAATCCGTTTTCTCTGCGGTTCATATGAACGATGATTTTTCACTCTATAAGAAAGCTTGTCGCACTGAATTTAGGTGTTCCCTTGTGGACACTATAGGCTCATCAGTTATTTGGAAACAGATTTGAACACTCCAAGCCGTCATATTTCTCTCGTTTTTCACAAAAGATGAATGTCATCCTTTTATCTTGGCATCTTAATTAATCATACTAGATTCGTATATTATTCCATTGCCACCTTTTCCAGAACGAAGTTGAGTGATCTGTTGACAGTTCTACCCTGTCGCCACTGACCTTTGTTCCCTGTCAATTCATTTGTTGTAAGTCATGTCAAATTGTCAATGAACTAAAACATCAATACTATTAATTTTACCTTAGCGAAATGGGAAAAGTTTAGTCTTGATGCGCCGCTACGATGTATACTGCGAGTTCAACAAAACAAAACGGAGAAGCACAAAACAACAAAAAATTAGATGGTTCTATTTTATCGATTCTAGTGCTAATAATGTTACTGTATATTTTTTGCCTAGAGTGGAGCGAAAAAATATTTTTTATTTTATTTTAACTTTCTGCCCTGAAAAGGGGAATCGACCTATCGCACACTTTTGTTGTTTCGAGAAATCGGTGATTTTTAAAATTATTATCAAAACAAACAAAAAGAACATTTTTTTGGTTAAAGTTGGTATCGACAACTTGATTTCATTTTTTATTTTAAATTTGAATTCTTAAAAATTTAGAACTATTTTTTTCTTTTTTTCTTTTTTTTTTTCTTTCATTTTCATCGTTTAAAAATTAAAAATTTGACTTAAAATTATGTATTGCCTTCTTGTCGTTAAGATAAACACGTGAAAAAAAAACGAACCAATTTCAGTTTTCTCAGATTAAAAAATAACTCTGCGCGCCAATTTCTAAAAAGAAGTTTTGAAAGCAGAAGAAAACATTTTGGCCAACTCACTTAAAAAAATAACAAAATTTGATTGTTTACTCAATTTTTTTTAAAACCGAAAAAATATGCACGGAAATGATTTTTTTCAGCTGATAAGAGGTAATAACCAGAAACACCATCATCTCAGGAATCGTTTGGTATGAATATCTCGATTTTTTCCGAAATGTGCGATAGGTCGATTCCCCTTTTCAGGGCAGCTTTTAATACCGTACAAAACATGTCAGAATAACGAATGTATGGCCTCAGCCCAATCGGACAATATTTTGATGTTCCTTAATGCCCACAGATGCTAAAAACCGAAATTTTAGACATTTTTCGTGCCAAAAAAATTTTCCGACAAGGAAAGTAACCGAAACAGAATTTAAATCGATGTTTGACCTTCGTGACATACGGTGCGACTGTAAAAAGAAAAGTTTCTGATGTGTTCTTTTCTACAGGTTGGTCTAAGTGCTTAAAAAACATTGTTTTCTGTCTTTGATCGCCTGCGATTTCTATGGAAATTTTTATATGGAGCTAAAATTCGTATGGTAACTACCCATAAGGTTAATTTATCAGATTTAACAAGATTTTTTTAAATCCGAATTTTTTCGGAAAAATGGCGGCATTTAAAAGACTGACTTTAAGAGCTAAAATTTTAAAATTTTTGAGTTTTCTGCTAAATTACTTTGCTGAAGTAAAACTAGAAAATCTTTTTCTGCTTAGTTACTTTCGGCGATCAAAACAAATCCGTTAAATGTACTTCATATCAACTTTTTTAATGTCTCTAAATATTTGATAAATATTTAAAAAATGATTTATAAATGATTAATAATGATTTATATTTTTAGAAAAACTGATTATGAAAAGCGATAATCGCTTTTCATAATCAGTTTTTTTTGCTTCAAATTAAAGAAATGAAAAGTTTTTTAAATCTTCGAATTCGCCCTATACCTTCTAAATTCCGATTTCTACATTATGACCAAAATTGTTTTTCGCTTTTACTTATTTATCTCTGTCCATCAGTTATGGTTACTTCCTTCCCAGAAAATCGAAGTAATCATCCACGTCTGAGGCCAATAAAAATTTGGAGGGCGAAACAATCAACTGAACGAAACCATAAAAAAAAAAAGTACTCCTTGGAGTAAATAACGCAATTTCGAAAAAAAAAAAAAAAAAAATAAGTTTGTGGATTTTATGTCTCCGACCCCAAGCAGAACATCAAAATTCTTGGAAAAAAATTTACGATGCACCGCGTCACTTAAATCTTCATAACCAAGAAATTACGAAAAGCCTCCCAGAAAAAAAAATAAAATAAAAAAAAATTGTTTCTCACCCATGCAGGCATTTCATAAATTTCAGCAGCTCTTGGTAAAACATTAAAAACGTTTACCGAATTTCCGACCTCAATTTTCACGGAAACCTTAATTAAATTTCGCTAACATAGACATTCTTTATCCTTAATCGCATCAGTTATATTTATAGCCTGACACGGTCAGGAGGAGAGAAATTTTATTTTAAAAAAACAAAAACCAAGAGCCCTTAACGCGCCAACAAAACGCCGCAGCAAGAATTTCAAATTGGTCAAAAGCCTTCCTCGTAGCGAACACCAATAGAAAACATTTCTTCGGGGTGTACGGTGTCAGCTTTTTGGAATATGTTTTACGCCGGAAATTTAGATAATTCTCGCTCTTATAAAATAAGTTTTTGTTTCTGACACGTGTAACGAGGTACGGTTCCCTCTTTAAAACGAATAGGGATAATAAAAGCTAGGCTTGATGAAATCCCTAAATATTTTCCGAGTGTAAAATTGTTAGGATCTTAGAAAACGATTTTCTCATTTTAATAATATCTCTCTCTCCGTTAATAGATAAAAGGTGTCATTAAAAAGTCATAAAGGAATGTAAACAAAATTTATCACTTTTTCGCGATCGTAAATATAACATAAGGAACCTTTTGCGATTCATCAAAGAATTTTATTAATAAAAAAAAAGAAAGTAGTTGGCAACTTTTTTTTCCCCCCTTTAACCTATTACGGCTAATGAATGAACTTTCGGGCGGGGAAAACGTGGTACTGAATTTTAATTTTCACTAAACTTTTTATATTTCAATAAAAACTAACATTATGAAAATGTAAATGTATTGAATGAATTGTCGGATGTATTTTTTATTTCGAGCGATTTAACGACGTATAAAAGCACGAGGCAAGAGCTTATTAAAAATTTTAATTAAAACCTTCAATTTAAAAAAAAAGAACTTTGTATCTACTCTAATTTTCCGTAATAAGAAGTAGCTTTTAAAACTTTTTTTTAAAAACTTGATCATTATGGTAATGTAATGCAAGGCTAAAAGAAAACCTTTTTTTTAAATAAGGTTAACAAGGAAAAAGGTAAACATTATTATTTTTAGCTCTCTGAGATTTTGGAGACTTTATTTTTATTTATTTATTTATTTATTTATTTTTTTTTTTTTTTTTTGTATTATCTTTCATCGTCTAAATTCGAAATCCCTAAATAATGAATTCTCCAGTCAATGCCTAATAATGACTGAAGGATTAAGGTAATATACTTCTAAAGGAGCCTGTAATGATGTCGTGGTAACCCCCCCACCCCAAAAAAGATTTTACAGCATTAGAAAAGTAAACAAGTCGTAACATTTCGTTTGTGGAAACAATTGAAAGTTTGTTTATTGTTTGTTAATTGTTAATTATTTAACGTTTCCACTGTTATAGTTTGTTCCACCTTGTATATGTGACTACAGCATATTAATTCCGCATTTATCAAAGTTGTCTATTGCTTGGCAGGTAAATTTCAAAATTCCTAGAATATTGATCCCATTGAATTCCAATATTGAATTTAAGTAGGGGAGTTAGGGGGTTTTCAACTCAGCACGTATGTCGTTTTAGCACTAAGGTCCTATTGTCTTTTATGCCTTTATTCGAGTGTATGAGTTTTTCCGAAGAGTTTTCTTTAACCTAACCTAACCTAAGGTATCTCGGCTTATTGATCGATGGTGTTTTTCGGATTTTCCGGTGAATTTTTAGGCTAACCTAACCTAACCTAACCTAAGTTTTCCGATTTTGAGGTATCTCGGCTTATTGATCGATGGTGTTTTTCGGATTTTCCGGTGGATTTGTAGGCTAACCTAACCTAACCTAACCTAACCTAAGTTTTCCGATTTTTACGGACTTGTGTTTTTTCGAGCCTAACCTAACCTAACCTAACCTAAGTTTTCCGAGCTGAGCTGAGATTCCCCTTGTCTTTTTCGGAAGCCAAACCTAACCTAACCTAAGTTTTCCGAGCTGAGTTGAGATTCCCCTTGTCTTTTTCGGAAGCCTAACCTAACTTAACCTAAGTTTTCCGATTTTCACGGACTTGTCTTTTTCGGAAGCCTAACCTAACCTAACCTAAGTTTTCCGAGCCGAGTTGAGATTCCCCTTGTCTTTTTCGGAAGCCTAACCTAACCTAACCTAACCTAACCTAACTTTCCCGATTTTCTCGGACTTGTGTTTTTTTGGATTGAGTTGAAAATCCCCTCGGCTTTTCGGAAGCCTAACCTAACCTAACCTAAGTTTTCCGGCTTTTCCAAAGAATAAAGGCATGCGAGACATTTAGAGTTTAGTGCTAAAACCGCTCAAGTGCTGAGTTGAAAACCCCCTCGGCTTTTCGGAAGCCTAACCTAACCTAACCTAAGTTTTCCGGCTTTTCCGAAGAATAAAGGCATACGAGACGTTTAGAGCTTAGTGCTAAAACCACTCAAGTGCTGAGTTGAAAACCCCCTCGGCTTTTCGGAAGCCTGTTGCATGACATCACTCGACCCACGTGACGGTCCGGTCGATCCAAACGATAAAGTCCCCTTGAGTGACGTCAGACCCGTCGTTAAATCTTCGGGCAGATTTTTCGAACGAATCTGACGTCACTCAAGGGGACTTTATCGTTTTCCACTTGAAAATGAATCACGAGACCCATTTTCAAGTTGCGACCAAGGCCGCTAGAGCGCGAAATTTTCCATTTTCCGACTCGGGATTCGAACCCGAGATCGACTGAGCCTGAAAGCAGACTCTTTACCGTCACTCCACGGTCACAACATGAGATTATCGGCGAAAACGGCGTATAAGAACTTGAAGGAGTTTGCGATAAGAAGTTCGAGATAAGGTTATTTTTTCTTCTTATCTTGCATTCTCGCCTTCGAGTTCGGGCTTTATCTTTGTCTCAAGTTTCATTTTAACGTCATAGGATAATACTTCTAAATAATTTTATTTCAACAGACTTATTTTCAATTGAATATTGATTTATTGATTTGAAGACTAAAAATTACAATAAAAAAACTAAAACTCATTACATTATTTGCTGTAAACTAGTTTTGTCACGGTGTTGTCGAAGACGTTGTATTCAATTATTCGATCGTGGATTATTAACGCGTAGGCAGCAGTTTGGGCTGGGAAATTTGCTGATGCTTTGAATTCGATCCTGAAGTTTACGGCTCCTTGTTTTATTTTATCGTTTTGCCGGGAGCAGTCGACAACGATGAGTGGAGCTTGGTCTTTGAACTCGGCCGGTGTGATTGCTGGAAAACCGGGTGTTCCGGTGTAACTTTGTCGAAAATTTGCAAACATATGATAAAGATGGAAGAAACGTTGATTGTTGAAATCAGCGTTCAGATTTTCGAAGGGGTAGGGCTCGTTTTCTATGTACACTTTTAGATCGATTAAATTGCAGTGATCGAAATTCGAAGCACTTTTTGCTGCATTGTCCCTCCGTTCTGTCTGAAATCCGACGATTACGTAACGCGGCTTTTCCAACTGAGTCGTTGACTGGATCGTCCATGTGTGATTTGTCGTTGTCGGAATTAAAGGATATTCCATAATATCCCAGCTTCGAAACGGAATCGTCAACGTTTTTTTACTCTCCACCATCCGCATCAATTCGAGTCTTTCTTTATCTCCCGGTGTGACAAACGGAAGGCACCATGCAATACGATTTATCGTTATAGTGCAGTTTTCAGCTGCTCCAGTCGTTTGATAGCAATTTTTATCGTCCATCGATCGCCTAAGACTTAGTCGCATGTGCGCATGCACGATGACTTTTTGATATAATTCGGCGAATCCAAATATGTTGCTTAGTGGAATTCGAACGCTGAAATTTCCATTTGCATCGACGGCCGACTGCGTCAAATCGGGGTTCCAACCGGACATCGTCATGGCGTTTTCATCCTCTTTACTCAGAGTTATATAATTCTTCATGGTGCTGACAATGCCCAGGTTACGCGTGCTATCGATTTCAACAGAATTCAGCTCGAGGCGAGCGGATTCAAATAAGAAGGCAAATCCATTGTTGCTTATCACCGATCTTGCAGGTGTCGTCGGTGGTTGGCTGCTGTCTTGAAAGTACCGTCAATTTCGATTCCACTTTTACACGGAAGGGTGTAGGCATCCAAGTTTCCCGTTTCGAAGTGAATCGTGCTCAAATTTCCGTATTGCGTTCCAGTTTGGGGTGTTATGAAATGTTCCTGATACCGTGTTATGGTCTCGTCAAACCCCACCTCCGCGGTTACGTCGAATATATCGCCCATGGCAACGGCAGATGAAATCCCGAAATCTTATAATGACGTTGATGATGCACGTGGGTTTTTTAGCTGAAGGTAAAGACTTGCGGCTGCCTTTACGAACTCCTCGTTTTCCTTCGTCAATTTTTTCAGTTGCACTATTTTTTCTCGACTCCCTTTTTCGCCGGATGTTCTCCTCGAGGTCTTGCCGGATGTTCTTCTCGAGGTCCTGAGACTGTTTGAGGTCAGACATTGCGGACCGGACTTTTTATTGAATATGATCATGCTGGTGTCGGTCTCAAATGAAGACGAAGTGTGATGTACTCGTTCCGAAAATTAATAAGGCGATTTTCTTGATCGACGATCCGAACTTTAATGTCCGTTATGACGTTTGTTGCTATCGGATAGTACACGATATGCGAAGGTCTTTCGATGATCGGTTCTCCAGGTGCGACGTCCGGGTGGAAGCCGTGAATTATATGAGTCGGTTGATCGTTTATATAAGAGCCCGAAGCCAAATTGCACTCGATTCTGACATCGTTGACATTGACAATGTTGACCGGACGACTGGAAAGGTGTTTTTGACCAGCGTAGAGTATTTTTCGCTCGAATCCAAGCACCGATGCTAAGGAGTGCTGGTCCGTTAAATCAACATCTAAAGCGCTTTCGATTTCGCACTTTAAAGTAATTAAGTTGCCTTTCACCGTGATGAGATATTTTCCTTCAGGCGCGCCTAACGCTTCGTTTAAGTACGTTTGAATTTCCTCCACTTCGTAGGATCCAACGGGGACCTTTATTCGTTGGTGACCGATCACTATCACGTTATTCGTTTCGTCAATATTAGGTATGGAATTGTAAGTGTGAAAATCGACCAGTCCAATTGACCACGACCCTTCCAGTATCAATGGTTGAGAATACGTAGCTTTCAAATAAGATGACCTTCCTTCCAATTGCAGAGTTCGAGCCATTGTGACGGTGCGAAGCTTGATCACAAATTTTTATGCAAAAAGTTTAAGCACAAATGACCACAAATAAATGTGTTGAAGTCTTGCACTCGATCGAAATTATACTTTATTTCACAATTTTTCCAGTAATTTACAAGCTCAGGCGGAGGTGGTAGGTCACCGTAACTGTCGAAATAAAGCACGTTTTTACCTTTCTTGCGGTAACAAACCCAATGCGTCCCGCTTCCCGTGCTTTTGTCCAAGTTTATAATAGCACTTTCGATTTTACGAGGCTTCTTCGGCAATTCGTCCAGCATGTAAACTCCCCGGAAATCCGGAATGTCGGTTCCATATTTTATTAAATCTAAATTTGTCAGGGGTCTCCGAGGCAAACCATTTAGTTTTTTTGAGCTTCGAAAAACAGACCGTAGCCTCTCTTTTGCGGTCTCAGGAACATCCCTTTTCCTATCGCGATGGCT
The DNA here is from genome assembly GCA_037577465.1 of Liposcelis bostrychophila. NCBI lineage: Eukaryota > Metazoa > Arthropoda > Insecta > Psocodea > Liposcelididae > Liposcelis > Liposcelis bostrychophila. The sequence goes on from CM075210.1 coordinate 14,943,542, forward strand.
TCCATAGTTTTGTTGTGCCGCTTGGCTTCCTCGAATTTGTCTCTGGCCATTTTTGCTTCTTTTACCACTTTCGCTACTTGAGAGACACCTCCAGCCAGGGATCCCAAAGCGCTTAAGCCCGCAAAGATTGGAATCAAAGGCAATATGCCACCGGTTTTGACAACCGGAATCACTCGAGGCGGTTTCTTTTTGCTTGATGTTCCTTTGACTGCTTTGAAAGCTGCTCTAATTGCATCATCCACGGTTTTCACGTGAGAACTTTTTATCGCTACTTTAGCCTTTTTTACCAGGTCTTTGAACGAAAGACCTTTTCCGGATTTTTCTGCCTTTTTTGATTTGCTCCCTCCTGTTTTCCCACAGTTTTTACACTTTACACTCAACATGACTTTTGCTTTAATTCACTGCGTTTCGTTGTTCTGAACTCGACAAACCCGTAACCACAAATGAAACGAAAATTTAGAACTCTGAGTATTTACTTATCCCGAATCACTTCAACGATTGATATTTGACGTCTTTATTTTGATTGGATGAATTGGTTTTACTGTCTTTACTCTGATTAAATGTACCGTAGTTTGGAAAGGAAAAATTTTTTTTTGGAGGATCGTAAGTTTTATTGGAATAATCCTTTTTTGTCGGAGGACTTTGCGATAACAAATGACGTCTTTCTTCTTCCCGTCCCGACATCTTGACACCGAATGAAGAGAAATTATAAATTGCAAGGTTTTTTATGGGAACGTTTCATTCTAGTACCGTCCGTCATCTCGTTTTGCTGCAATCATGAAGCTGGTCAAGCATCATTGTTCGCTTCCGGTCAAAAATCACGACTCGCAGGAGGAAATTAATCGCGAAAAACGACATGGCGAGCTGTTGCCGGACAGCGTACGAGCTCTTATCGTGGGTCCTTCTAATTGTGGCAAGACGAATGCTGTGATGTCTTTGTTATATCATCCGAACGGATTGAGGTTCGCGAACGTGTATGTGTGGTCAAGATCTTTAGGGCAACCGAAATATCAACAGCTCCGAGAAGTTCTCGACCCGATCGAAGAAATAGAGTTTTTTGGAATCGAAAAAAGCGAGGACATGCCTGAAAAACCGAAGCCGCACTCGATATTCGTGTTCGATGATTTGGCTGAAGCCTGTCATCGACCTGTGATGCAATATTTCAGCTACGCACGTCACTACGGAGTGGATTGCTTATATCTGGGACAAACATACTCTCGGATTCCCAAGCAGTTGATAAGAGACAATGCAAACTTTATCGTACTCTTCAAACAAGACGATCGCAATTTGAAACATGTTTATGAAGACCACGTTGGCTCTAACATAAGTTGGCCAAAATTCCGAGAAATGTGTGCGCTTTGTTGGAATCAACCTCATGGATTCATCTGTATTGACAAGGACGGGGACAATTATCGTAAGGGCTTTGATGAACTCTTTGCTTTTTAACGGAGTGCAGCCGCGAAGAATGTGCAGTCTTCAAAATGGAACTGTTGAGTGACCTTGTCAAAGTGCGGGAAAACGTCAGAAAGAAGTATATGGCATTGCAGAAGGGACGAATCGAGGTCGACGCCAAACTAAAAGATGTATTCAAACCCATCGCAAACCCTCTGGAAAAATTGGTGAAGCATGCAGAGAATCCTGCATCAGACAAAGAAGTTGTTTTTTCGAATTTATATCAGGATTTGATCCTTAATGTTCCTGCGGAAACTGATCAGCGCTACGGATTGCGAAGAGATCCAGGAGACGACTCGTGGAGGATCGGAGCCGAGAAAGTGATAATCGACGGAAACGACCTCATTATCCGTCATCGACGATTTAAAGGAAGCAAAGGCTTGTTCGAGTTGATCGTGCGCAAAAAGCCGACCGATTACACCGCCGAAGATAAGAAAACATATAAAGATATTCTCGACTTGACTAATGCTCACAGAAGGCATTACAACCCGTTGGGAAAGATCGTTGCCAACACATCATCGAAATACCGATTGATAATCCGAGATCTGTACGAAGGTTCGGGATTTTTTAAAACTTTACAATCAAAACGTTTACCGGATTATTTGTATTACAACGATCCAAACAAATTAGTCGATCGGTTAAAAGTCTTGAAAGCATCGAGAGAAAGCGGGAATTTAGCTCACGATAACGAAATAATTGAAATATTCGAAGAACTCAAAAAATTAGGATACCTTAAAGATGTCCAAGATCAATAAATTTGGACGGAGCGCGGATAAGGCTAGTGAGAGTTCGAAGGAAGCCCTTATCAGCAACATCGTCTCACGTGCTTTGCAAAGATATAATTTTATTCGCCTCAATGATGAAGGAGATTACGAGGCTGGGGAAAAACGACTTGCCAACGTGGGAAATCCCGTTTATGCGACCGACGCAGCAAACAAGCAATTCGTCGAGGCTGTTATCTCCACAGCTTTAGCACATTTTCCTGATAATGACGTTCATATGGGAAATAAAAGAATCGTCCAATTGAGCTTACCTGTCGAAGATGACGACGCCGCATCGAAGAGATATGTGGACAACAGCATATACCACGGCTATGCGATTCTCATATTGGAACTAGAATCAGACGGACACTCTCCAGTATACAAAATCAAACCATTTGGGACGAAAGAATACGAGTTCCCTTTCGACGCTGACATACGTCTTAGCAAAACTAATTTTTCCCCTTCCGACGTGCAAGTGGTGAAAGATGATTTTACGGTTTTAACAACAATTTTCCAAAGCAATTTTCACTTCTTTCCGCGTGGGACTCGCATCGCTTTTCGGTCGACTGTGAATGGCGATGCGAATTTAAAGCAAAGTGCGTACGTGGAGCTGGTTTATCGTTCAAACTTGTAACAAAAACGAACGGTTGACTAATAAAAGAGTCAGAAGAACAATATTTCACGATGGAACAAGACGATAACACGAAAAGACCGGTTCAGGACGAATCTGCACCAATGGAGGAAGTCGTAACCTCAAAACCAGCCGAAACCGAAGCCCGAGAAGAGATCATCCGAGAAATTTTTCAGCCTGCTCGTCGACATTATCCACGAATGAAAATCGCAATTAGAGGGTTGTACGAAACTTTGGGTGCGGATTTAGTTGACATGCAAAAATATTCGCGTGAAAACAAAGGATATAAACATATTATGACAGTCATTGATCACATGTCCAAAAAAGCCTGGGCATTTCCTCTTAAATCAAAAACTGGAAAAGAGCTTGCGAATACATTGAAGAAGATTATCGATGAAGGACATCCCATCAAAAACATACTGGTCGATGAAGGAACGGAATTTTTTAACAAAAATGTGAAATCGCTTCTCGAGAAACATGGAATTAATTTATATCACACCTACAGCGGAATTAAATCTGCCATCGTCGAAAGGTATAAGGCTTCAGACTTTTCTTATGAAAAGGGTTAAAAAAAAATGCTTTATCTTCTAGATTCAACAGAACCTTGAGACATTTGATGCATCCCGAACTGATGATCCGAGGAAACAATAAATGGGTAGAAATTCTGCCGTCTTTAATCGAAAAGTATAATCATTCGAAGCATCGAACAATTGGATGTGCTCCGGCCGACGTCAACGAAAAAAACGCCAAAGAAATCATGAAAAAAGTTTATCGGAAAGTGAAAGTTGTGAAAAATAAATCAAAATTCCAAGTTGGCGATTTCGTGAGAGTGTCAAAAAGCAAACTTCTCTTCGAAAAAGGGTACACACCAAACTATTCCCTGGAAATATTTCGAGTGGCTGAAGTCAAATTATCGAATCCAAGAACATATCTTCTCGAAGATATGGACGGAAAACCGATCAAAGGAAGATTTCTTGAACCGGAAATGAAGAAGACCAAGTATCCACACACTTACATCTTGGAAAAAGTGATTCGTAAAAACAAAAATAAAGACAAGTTTTATGTCAAGTACCTGGGTTTCGATAAACCGCAGTGGATAAATAAAGATGACTTTGTATAATATTTACATAGCTTTTATTCAATAAAAAAAAACCAAAATGACAAAAAAGAGAATTATTTTTTTGTTGTAACCTTCCTTTCTATAGCTATTTTTCAAGTAAAAAAACCAAATCCTTATTTACATCATATGACCATTTTTTCCAAAACAAAAATAAAAGACAAGTTTTATGCCAAGCGCCTGGGTTTCGATGGACCTCAGTGGATAAATAAAGATGACTTTGTATAATATTTACAATCCTTTTTTTCGATAAAAACCTAATTAACAAAAAGAGTATTTAAAAATTCCTTTCTCAGATTTCTTTTTCCGAGGAAAAAAGTCCTTATTCACATCATATAATAATCAATTTTTTCCAAAAAACAAAAAACAAATGCAAGTCAACAAAAAAAATGCAAAAACTAAGAAATCCTTATCAATTCATTCGTCCTCAGGATCGAATCCGTGTGCATTCGTATCGATTCCATTCTCAGAAATTGCTCTTTTGTCATCGTTTGCGCTCAAAGTTTTTTTATTTTCTGCGATAGTATATAGCATATGCTTTTCCGAACGAATAGCTCTCTGGACATCGTAAATCGCTCGATAATTGCCGTCTTTACTTTTAAACAAGCAGTCTTTGTAATCGTCAAAAGTAAGACGACGAACGATTTGCTTCGTCAAGCCTTTAGCCTTCTTCGCAGCGCTCTGATCTTGGAACCGATACGAATACATTTTGGACCTGAGTCCGACATATTCCACTATGGGTCTTCCCGAGGTTTCGTCCTTGATCAGACCTATTCGCTTCCTGTTGGCCAATTTAATATCAAACGGATTAGGATCCGGATAATCGGATGTATCGAATAAATCTGGATTTGCCTTGATGAATTGATAAGGATCTTTGCTAACAATTTTTAAAAAATAACTATCCGTATCGATATACATAAGCTTAACCGAAGATTGGAACCATGCCTTTATCTGCTTATAATACAATTCATACAAGTGCTGCTTTGAAAGTTCGAGGACGCAACATCCAACAAAAATTGGTTTATCGTACGTAATTTCATCTCTTTTCATCTCAATAGCCGCTAAATTCGGTGAAAAAATTGTCAATTTTTTAAACCTAGGAGACGCAACTAATTTTCGAACCCCTTGTCGTGATTCCCATTTCCGGACCAGGGAAATGTCCCGCTGTTTTCGGACGTTCTGCATCGTCTTCCCATATGTCCCATTGACGGACTTTTTAAACAAATTAGAGGCAAAGGTCGAAGTGGCTTGGGCTCTCAAGTTAGAATTAAAATCCACCCATGTCTTCATCCATTTTGAATGTTCGAATCTCAAAATTCGATGAATCTGCCCTACCTCGATTCCTAACTCGCAATACAATTTTAAAGTCTCGATATGGACTACATACTTTTTTTTCTCGGTGAATGTCGTTAAAAGCTTCTTCAATTTGGACCCAGGAGGGACTTCATGGTCCGGAGCAAGTGGCAAGTCATTAAGGAAACGATGAAGATGGCGGGGAGTGCTCAAATCGACCTCTAACAAGTAACCATGGTCTTCTGTTGAAACCGCATTGATTTCAAACTTTTCGATTTCGTTTTGGGATAAAAAGTAAAAGCCACCAGTCGGCAATTTCTGGGAAAGCGCCCATCCGTACAGATTCACGATATCGAAAAGCATAATATGGGTCGACGGAAGGTGTGGGTCGTAATCATCGAGCGATGGATGGTTTGCCTTCGCATATCGATGACTGCATTGAGAAATACCACCCCGGACCGACTTTTCGAAAAAAAGTAATGTTTCCATGTCGGTAATGAGCTCTAGTTTAGCACCCGTCATAAGAAGCATCGCATCGTAACTGAGACCGGGAAGAGTCATGTAATAAGCGGGATCCAAGCGGTACATTTGAAGACTAAGGTCTCTGAACCTTTCAACTACATCGGATAAAAGGGTTACATCAGATTCTAAGTAAGCCTTGGCGTAGTCTTCAAGGGTCTGACAGTTCCTAGCATCCCATATTTGTCTGGCTCGCTCATAATCTTCGTCAGACACATGAGTCTGCGTCATGGAATTAAAAAATTTTTCCTTCGGAGGCAAGCTTCTTTCCTTTAGAACGTCCATCGAGGAAAAATAGTCATATGGGAAAACGCCTTTGGACGACAACAAATCAAAATCTTGACCGAAATAACTTTTCGTTAATTTGAGGTCATTTTTTTCAGTAAGCGATACTAAATGGTCCAGGCTGGAATCAAGAAATCGAAATGAGTCGACAAACAGGAACTTCACTCCAAGAATTTTGAACGAAAAGGAGATGTATCGTTCGGTGTTGTTAGGGATGATCTTGAATTCCAAACCTGGATCAGCATCGGCAAACCCGCGTATCAAAATGTGACCGTCAAAACCGGACAAGTTATGCATGAAGACTGTAACGAACCTAGGAACACGATAGAGTGTGTTGCACGTTGTATGTGCCGGTCCGCGATAGTTGGACGGAGGACCTATAAGGTGATCATGCTCACAAACCTTATCGCCTTCTGGAATCTCCTTTCGGCATATGTGGCAGATATTGGTGTCTTCAAAATGCTTTTGATCGGCTGCTGTTAGAATAGGCTTTTTGAATTGATTATCGTAGATTTTGTTATATTTCACGGCCACTTCCTTAAGTTCGTCATAAAATTTTGAAACGCAGTCATCGCCTGTCATAGTCTTGACCCCGTCAGTTAGAACTGACTCGCGATAATCTTTAATCGCAAAAGCTATCGCATAGGGTTGATGTTTCTGTTTTCTTTCGCGATAGGGAGCATCAGGGTTGTTGGACACGGATTGGATGGGTACGCAAAGCGTCTCGATGTCCGCATACAACACCATAGGGACCTTTAAGCAACGTTGCCAATTGCGAAATTCTAAAATTTGGTTTTTGGGTTCTGGAAATGTGATCTTTGCCGATTTCCCGATTTTACCGCAGTCCTCAAGATGAACCTCATACTTGCCTTCGTCTTGCGTATACCAAAGACATCTCTGACAAATATATTTTGTGTAATTCGCGTCGTTTAATTGACATCCGAAAAGAGCAGACAAACTTTTTATCCAGCAGTAATGGCTTTTTCCCCCTTTTTCAATATATAACAGATTAACATGATCGTCGTATTGAGCATTAGAAAAATACAAAGGGGCTTTAACTTTATTATCTGGACCTAAACAATAAACGTTCACCGATATCTTATTCAAGCGTTCAAATCTGGCAACCTCTGAAACCGGAAGAGGAAATGAAAGTCCCGTCAAGTTCAAACGCGTTCTAAAGTCCGGATAGGAATTTATTCGTTCCGCATTTCTTGTTGCAGGATACAGTTTAGACATTACGGCATAGCAAAAGCAGTAATCGTCTGTCAAATTTTTCACGTTAACGCAAGCCCGTTTTTCTTAATTTCATCAGGAAGATCAATGTATGATCCACCCCTTGTTGGATCATATTGGTTCAAATTCATCTGTAAGAAATGGATGTACGACAATGCCTTACCGGATTTCTCGAACTCGAACACATCCATTTTCTTTAAAATGTCCTGGGTCTCCTCCTCGAACCATTCATCCAAGTCCGAAACACGAGTCAATACTTTCATCTTAGTATTGAAAAACATGGGAACAATAATTTCTTCATCACCTTGCTTTATAACATAATCAGTGCTTAATTCCAAATTACACTTAAAAGCTCTGTAGTCATTATCGAGTTCGTATCGCAGCACTTGGTAAAGAATTGGATAACATTCCAAAAGAAACTCCTCAGGATCCATTATCGAAAGGGCGTTTTCGATTATTCCGCTAAAAATTCGTCTTCCAAAGGCCGTATCCGTTATGAGAAACTCCATTTTTTACAAATAAAAATCGTCCATCCAAAAAAAAAAGGAAGAATTTTTCCCAAAATTACTCAGTTTTTATTTCTTCACAGACGGCATCACATTTTCCTCAAAAACTTTAGTCTTTAAAAGTTTAAAACAAATCGAACAAATTTTAATCCATCAATTTCAAATTATTTTACCGAAAAAAAAATTCCGAAAAAAGCACATTTTTAAAAGCAATGTTCGTTCATCAAGTAACTGAATTATACTGGCGATGAGAAAACAAACTATAAGCCTGCAAAAGACACAACTAAGGGCGAAGATAAGGCCTAAATTCGTCAGCTGAATGCGAGATAAGGTAAAACTATGAGACAAGCCTATGACGTATACACGAACTCAAAAAATTATCCTATGACGTTAAAATGAAACTTGAGACAAAGATAAAGCCCGAACTCGAAGGCGAGAATGCAAGATAAGAAGAAAAAATAACCTTATCTCGAACTTCTTATCGCAAACTCCTTCAAGTTCTTATACGCCGTTTTCGCCGATAATCTCATGTTGTGACCGTGGAGTGACGGTAAAGAGTCTGCTTTCAGGCTCAGTCGATCTCGGGTTCGAATCCCGAGTCGGAAAATGGAAAATTTCGCGCTCTAGCGGCCTTGGTCGCAACTTGAAAATGGGTCTCGTGATTCATTTTCAAGTGGAAAACGATAAAGTCCCCTTGAGTGACGTCAGATTCGTTCGAAAAATCTGCCCGAAGATTTAACGACGGGTCTGACGTCACTCAAGGGGACTTTATCGTTTGGATCGACCGGACCGTCACGTGGGTCGAGTGATGTCATGCAACAGGCTTCCGAAAAGCCGAGGGGGTTTTCAACTCAGCACTTGAGTGGTTTTAGCACTAAGCTCTAAACGTCTCGTATGCCTTTATTCTTCGGAAAAGCCGGAAAACTTAGGTTAGGTTAGGTTAGGCTTCCGAAAAGCCGAGGGGGTTTTCAACTCAGCACTTGAGCGGTTTTAGCACTAAACTCTAAATGTCTCGCATGCCTTTATTCTTTGAAAAGCCGGAAAACTTAGGTTAGGTTAGGTTAGGCTTCCGAAAAGCCGAGGGGATTTTCAACTCAATCCAAAAAAACACAAGTCCGAGAAAATCGGGAAAGTTAGGTTAGGTTAGGTTAGGTTAGGTTAGGCTTCCGAAAAAGACAAGGGGAATCTCAACTCGGCTCGGAAAACTTAGGTTAGGTTAGGTTAGGCTTCCGAAAAAGACAAGTCCGTGAAAATCGGAAAACTTAGGTTAAGTTAGGTTAGGCTTCCGAAAAAGACAAGGGGAATCTCAACTCAGCTCGGAAAACTTAGGTTAGGTTAGGTTTGGCTTCCGAAAAAGACAAGGGGAATCTCAGCTCAGCTCGGAAAACTTAGGTTAGGTTAGGTTAGGTTAGGCTCGAAAAAACACAAGTCCGTAAAAATCGGAAAACTTAGGTTAGGTTAGGTTAGGTTAGGTTAGCCTACAAATCCACCGGAAAATCCGAAAAACACCATCGATCAATAAGCCGAGATACCTCAAAATCGGAAAACTTAGGTTAGGTTAGGTTAGGTTAGCCTAAAAATTCACCGGAAAATCCGAAAAACACCATCGATCAATAAGCCGAGATACCTTAGGTTAGGTTAGGTTAAAGAAAACTCTTCGGAAAAACTCATACACTCGAATAAAGGCATAAAAGACAATAGGACCTTAGTGCTAAAACGACATACGTGCTGAGTTGAAAACCCCCTAACTCCCCTACTAATTTATTTTCATAAATTTCGTAATTAGAAAATAAGATTACTTTTTTCCTCTTGAGATTATCCCCATTCAACTAGATTAAGACGAACGATTGCTAATGGTGGGGAATTAGTCTAAAAGACTGACCTTTGACCGAACGTTATTATTAAAGCAGAGGCTGCTGGGTGAAGGAGTACTTCCCGTCGTTAAGACCCCATGCGATTTGATCGATCCAGAGATATAACCTATAATTTAATCCAAACTAGAAAATAGTATACGTTTAGTTCCATTTCCATCTCTCCAAGTTTCAAATTCGACCGCTGGCATTACTGCGATACGACAAATGACATTAATTTTTACCTTCTCAAAAAATTTTTCAAATTTTTTGTTAACTGTGTTTTAAGGAGGCTGCTTACGTAGTTTTTTGGGCTATAAAATGAGAATCACTGGGTTTTATCTGCATAAGATTTATATAGATGAAAGCTTCATATTTAATGACAATTTGGTTCTAAATTTACATCGGCCTGATCCACAAATTAAAATCGAAATGTCTCTATCCAAATTTGAGGTCTATGTGAACCTAATAAATGAGGAGAGGCTAAGCACATTCGCTAGTGTTCCTATCCTGACAAAAAGGGTTGAAGATCTAGTTGGCAATGACAAAGAATGGGTACTCCCAGTACTTTTGACAGTTTGCATCCAAAAAAGAATTGAAGTTTCAAGCCCTAAATATTATAAAATTTTCGAAAGAACACCTAGACAAAATCGAGGAGGATGTCACAGCAATCTGCTTGATCTCAAGACCTACAAATGTTTTCCAAGAAACAAGGTATAATGCGTTGTTGCAAAACATTTTCCAAATAACATTTTTGAAGCACTTCGGAAAGATTCTTTGTTATAAATATAACATTGAAAATTTTTCATTCCGGATTTTTTTTTCTCAAAATAAATTATTTACTCCTAGCCATGAAACTAAACCGATTTTTAAACTTCACATTTGAGTAATCGGACATTTGCATACAGTATGCCCTTTTTGGTTAATGTAAAGAACTTGTCCGAAATTGTAAATAAATTATACAAATCAAATTACAGTGAAATTCTGTCCATAACCTTTCCAACCTAAGGACCTAAGGTCTTTCCATAACCTTTTTCCATTCCTTTTTCCTACAAAGAACTTTTTTAAACTCGCGACCTCAGTAGTATACCTCAGTAGTATAAATTTGATATTCGTCTGTTTGTTTTTTTTTTTATAAATATTTACTTTTTTTATGTTTTTTACTAATTTACTTAAATATATAAAATCTTTAATTAACTATTTGAAATGGACGAAGATTTTTTTATTATGGAGTGGTATTATGGACGAAGAGTTTTTTTAAACATTTTTACCATGATATTAGAAAATCTATATTATAGTAGAGACCAGGATGAAGCATACGGTTTTATACAAGCACAAGATTACCTAATAGTCCGTTTTGCCGTGCCGGTATCATTGGAGTTATGGACTTGGATATAATTAACGAAATCGCGACCAGTTGGGGTTTCATTTGGAATATTGATAATCTGTTACAAGCTTTAAGGGGGGAAGAAATGTAGATAAATTACGCGTACTGACAGAGAAACTTTCTTATTTTTTAAATATTTTTATACTTTTACTCGTTTGTGTATATAAATTCGGACAAGTTCTTTACATTAACCCAACTTTTTGCATAAAATCTTAGATTTGCTTTGCTGATGGTAAAAATCGACTTGAAGACTCCTCGGGAAAAAGCAAAGATGTCCACGGCGGCAAGTATAATTTTTTTTCCTTCTATTTCTCATGCATTTCTTCCTTCGGAAATTAAACCAATAAAATTTCGTCTTTATTGTTTATAAACAACATCGGCTGTAATCACAATGTTCTTAACCCTTTTTTCATTGGTTCAATTTCCGAAGGAAGACAAACCAAAATATATAAAAAAAAAAATAAAAAAATAAAATAAAATAATTGAAATGAAAAAATTTTTTAACTTATTATAATAGTGAATCTAGTGATGGAAAAAAAAACTGTGCATAACCGCAAAAAACGATTGCAAGTTCTTGCACTTGGTGACGAATTTTAAAATTCAATTCTTAATTAACTATTCTTTTTTTTTCTCAGTAGAAAATCTGTCAAAGACTAAACAACCTAAAGATTTTTCATGTTACCAGCTAGAACCATTTTTGTGTTTACAAAAAGTAAACAAATGTTTACTGTAGTAAAACAATTAAAGTTTTGTTTACTTTTAAAACCACAAAAATTGTTTCACACGATACACATCAATTAAATCCGCAACAACAGACTGCACCTCTCCTTACATTTAAATAATATAAACTTGAAAACCGTAGAGCGACCAAATTGACCGTAAGCCAGGTTTATACATTCCCCTGTTTTTCCATAATTAAAGATGCCCAAAACGACCCCGAAATATACACTCGTAAACTTATCCCTCAACCGCAATTTTGCATAACTCAACAAACCTCTTCCGTACAACCGCAGAGAGGGGGAGAGCTTTTTACTGACTTGCGTTTTTAATGCAGTGTTTATTGCAACCGTACTAAATCATTATTTCGTTGCCAGAACTCTCCCTCGATGCATTTGCAACTTTTATTACTGTTTCCCCAAGCTTTTCGATTGATTTCATTCACCAACTTCTTAATATATAGAAAGAGAGAGAGAGAGACAGACAGAGGATGGAAAAAAAAAGAAAACAAATGAACAAAGTTCCGCATATCAACCTGTCACATCCAACCAGTTGGAAAATAACATCGAAATGCGTGTCCTCATTCTAAATTCATGTTTTCCTAAGAGGGTTTTCCCTCAAAGGGAAATTCCCAAAAGAACAATGGACACGTTTTCCTGACGTAATTTTTTACATTCATTATAAAGGAACGTTTCTACGACCTCCTAGCTATGACCATATCTTCTCAAACTGGAAATTCATATCTTTCTTTTAAGAAAAAAAAAATCTTTGCGATTAGAATTATGGTCAAAATAAAAATCTTCAAGGATTAAAAATTTAAAAAAAAAATTTGAATATGGCAGAAAAAAATTGATTACTTCGTGCCTATAGGCACGAAGTAATCAATTTTTTTCCCTCTTAAGGGCACCACGAAGTTTATCAGGGTTTTCTTTCAGAGAAAAACTTTTTAACCGCTTTATTTGAATGTATAATTCTTGATCTCGAATAAATATATTGACGAATTCCACGGAAACAAGTGTGGCATCAGAAATTTTCGTCTATCACCATGGATTTTCCTTCCTTTATTGAAAAAAGTTTTTTTTTTGGTTCCATTACATTTTAAACTTTCCAAAACTGATATAATTCAATCACTTTGATTTTTGATTTTTAATTAATAATTCTTACTAAGAAATATATTAACATACTTTCATGTTTATTTAACATAAAAATTAAAATAAAACTTTACGTGGACCTTTTTTTACATAAAATGTTTTACCGAGTGGGATCACAACGGCTGCAAATTAATTTTGGCAACTATATAAATGGCACAGCAAAACAAATTTGGGTAGGGCAGTTTTTTTCCCCATAAAATTGGCAGTAGTAAATTTAAATATGGGGCTGTTTTTTAAATAAATTGGCAGTGGACTAATTTCTTTTGGGGTAGTAAATTTTTATATCTTAGGGAAGTTGCAGAGTGGCAGTAAGCAAAGGGCAATAATTTTTCATACATCTAATTTTTTTTTAAATATAATTTTTTTAACAAATAGTACGTTGTCTTTTCTTAATCGACGAGAAAAGCTTTAATGGACTTTGGTGGAAAAGCTGCTTTAAAATTATTCCGTTAAGATGCACAAATACATTCATATACAAATTTTAAAATAACGGGACTTAAAAAATAAATAATTTAGTTAACGACAACTACTTTGAACAAAATAAAACATTCGTTTTACAATAACTTTTACCTCGACCGATGTTTTAGTCCTCGCTGAAATTATTCACCTGCAGAAAAAATATTATTTACTCGCTGGAACGGGCATAATTTTAATCATTTTAATTAATTAAAACATTAACTCCTCCAATTAACAAGAGAAAAACAAAAAGAAAAAAAAGGCGATGTCACAATCAATAATCAAGGGCAGAAGGCTGTTGTCAACAAAAAAAACAAGTTTGCCGCACTAAATCGGCAAAATTAACTATTCAAAATGACGGCAAACCAAACCAGTGTGATTGAAAAATATTCGCTTCTTTTCGTTCTTTATTCAAAAAGACTATTTTAGATTCTTTGTAAAAAATATTTGCAATACTCTCGCAATACCCTCGCTTCGCTCAGGCTGAAATAAAAGCCTCAACCGGAAAACTCATTTTCTTCCCTAGTACAACAATATACTATTATTTTCTTTTAAAAAGGGATATCATTCTTTACCTTCTGAAACGCAAATCCACTGTAAAAAAAAATTTTTTTTTCAGTGTGTTTGATAAGTTGTTAAGCAATTACGCCTAAAAATAAAAAAAAATGTACGTTTTTTCAAGAGCTACCCTTAATGCCAAATTATTTATTATACTGCCAAAATAATTTTTCTACAGCCCAAAATTGTACTGCCAATAAAAAATTGCCATATTATTAAATTTACTGCCAATCTATTTTAAATAAAACTGCCATTTTATGAAAAAGTACTGCCCTACTATTAATAAATTACTGCCTCTTTAAACACTAAACAGACATCATTAATTTTGAACGACAACTTTTTGAAAATGGTCCATTTTTACCTACAAAAAATCTTGGGACATCATGGACAGAGCCGTTATAAAAATCATGCTTTAACCCTGGAAAATAATGCACACTCAACGAAGATCTCAATTGGAAACTGCTATTACAATATCGGTTAACATACCCATTAATTCATTTTTGAAGAGATTTCTATTTTCTCGGGGCCATCCCTTACACACAAAAAACACAAAAGCGCGGGGACAAAAACAAACCGAAACGCGACAAAATTTTCTCTAATTTTCAAAAACTTGGCACGTAGTTTTTAGATGTAATTCTATTCGGTCAAGGTTTAAAATCGATCTTCTGGCTGTGCTGGAAAAGCGAGGAGGATTTAATAAAGAGAATGAGATTTCCATTTCCAGAAAGTTAAAATCATAAACCCGTGATGCGACCCGAAAACTGGCCTTTTTCCCTTCGAGGGAAAGAAAAAAAAACATTCCAATCATTTTAATTTTAACTTGAATTTTTTTAAATAAAAAAAAGGAAGAGAAGAAAAATTTTTTTCCTAAAAAGTATTTGTTTGATTTGCAGAAAACTCTATCAAAAGTTCTTTACAAAGCAAACACGTTACCAAATCCTCCCCCTCGATTTCACTTTTTTTTTTTTTTATATTTCTTGAAAAGTGAACGACGGAAGACATTATTGGCACGAAAAAAAAAGATTTTTTTTTTTTGGAATGAATAAACTTTGTTTTAGTTTTTAAAGTAAAATATTTTTCGCTTGAAGAAAAAAAAAGAAGAAAGAAATCGTTATCAAGTGTCCTTTTTTTTCGTTCCTTTCAACACAAAAGCTTTTTTAGTTATCGATAGTCTTGTTTGTGTTTTCGAATCGTGGATCAATTGAAGCAATAAAAAATAAACAAGGAAAAATAAAATGTTTTATGGATACATCTTTGCCTCTAAATCCATATTCTGTGATTTATAATAGATCCGTTTAACACTTTGAATTCAAATCCATGGAATTTCGTTTTTTTTTTCGAGATATATAAAACTAAATCATAAAAATTATACAGATGGGAGATTTAGAAAAAAAAACAATCAATTAATTAATATGGAGCAGGAAAGCTTTTAAGAGCATTTTAAAATGGTTCCACTTTATTTTTATTCTGACTGACTAATCTATTTTAATTTTTTCCCCGTTTGAAAATTTTTATAAGAAAATTGGATTTTGATGTCATTTTCCATTGAGAATTAAAGAGGATTTCATCCTCTTTGCATTTACGGGCAATTCATAGATGAATTTTCTTGGTTGAAAAAAAAAATCGCATTTAAACCGAAATTTTCGACGGAATCAAGATCATTAGTAAGAGTGAAAATCTGCTGTTGCAATTTAGAGCGATAAATCAGAAGAAGAACATTGAAGTTGAAAGTTTTCACACAATAATTTCGAGAATTGATTGAACTAACTGTTATTGTAATCACTTACAGCACGACTGACACAACAAAAAGACAAATTCAAACAGATGAATAAGGAAGTCATCACACTTCATGACAAATATTTCGACTTAAACACACCGTCAGGAATCTAAAGGAGCTTCCGACATCACACCAGGAAACAACAGGGTGGAAAATAGTATGGGTTATGTCCTTTCAGGTGTTTTAGACTTCACAGCCCTTTTTCCAGGGCCTTAATATTATGTACAAATCCTCCTACACCCCCGCGATCTAGTTTCGGCATTGACGTGTGCGCTTTCAATTGACTGGAAAGATTACATCCGATTGGAATGTGGAGAAGAAAATTCAGAAAAGCGAAGCAAATGTTTTTTTCTTTTTTCCCCCATTCTTATTTCCTATAGACCGAAAACTGTTTTTCACATTAAAAACGAATGAGGCAGAAAAAAAAAAGAATCAACCTCTTTTTTTCTGCGTAATTATTTTCTTTGGAAAAAGAAAACGAGCAGTTGAAAATTATTATGAACGTCTTAAAAACTTTTTTTTTTTTTTTTTTTTTTTCAAAAAAACGGGAAGAATTTAAATAACCGTAAAATATGCGTTTAAAAAATGTCTGCTCAGAAAAAAGGGAAGGTAAGGATAATTAATTATTCAAAACTAAGCAAGACCAAAATGAATATTCTATGTTTTAAAAAATTACTTGTTTTCGGAGTCATAAAGTTTATGCGGATTTTTTAAAAAACAAAAACCTAAATTGTCCATTCCTTTATAATTTTCAAAAGGAAGAAAGAAAAGAATTTTTTTTTTCTTTTCTACGAGATAAAAAAAGATCCAACATTTTTATCAATTTTCCGTGGCTACAATTTCTTTTTTTTCCTGACGATTACAAATACATATGAATGACTCTGGCTTTTCGACTTCAAGGAAGTTTTTTTCTTTCCTTCGCAACAACCAGGTACAAAACCGTGAGCTGGCAATTACATTATTCAAATAAAATATTTTTCCTTCGTGATAATTGAAGTGTACAAGAAAGATCAAATCTCATAATTTTCAATCAGGAAAGATCAAATCTCATAAAGCACAATGTAAACAAATTAAACCTGATCTTTTTCTCGTACACTCTTCATTTAGATATCATTTAAATTTAATTGATCAAATAATCGAAAACTTCCCTGATTATAAACGGCCTAAGTGAGGAAGACCACTTTCTGTGGTACGAAGTCAGCAGTCAGAATTAAGAACTGTTTCACGTCAAGTCTTGAAACAGTTCTTAATGATGAAAAACGGTTAAAGGAAAGACATTTCGCGAATGAAAGTTTCAGCAGGAGAGTGTGTGTTCTTCATAGCAAAATTATCAGAAGGAAAATAAAAAGAGACGGCAGCAGAACGTACTGTTCAAACGAAAAAAGTCCCAACATGTGTGCAAACAAATCAACGTGGGCTCTATGTCCGGCGCCATGTTTTGAAATTTTTCATATCAAAGAGAATTTTTAAATTTTATCGTATTTATTGTATTAATTTTTTAATTATTATAATTTTTAGGCCTATTCAAAATATAATTTTATATAAATTTTATGTGCACGGTAAAAAATTTAATGTTAACTTGCTAAAAAAGGGCTACACATTTTTTATGTTAAAAAAAAATAGAATGTCAATAAAACATTCTTTCGTTTTTAGTGTTTTGTTCGTACTTTTAACATAAAATTTTTACCATGTGCTAGAAATTGTTAAAAATAAAAATTAAAAAAAAAATAAGTCACTTATACGTCAAAATCATTTTAAATGCTTAGCTTAAAAGCTAAACTATGAAAATTTTGCTTTTTATCTTAATTTTGCCGAATTCTTCTAAAATATTTTCAAATTACAAGTAAGAAGCTTTTAAAGGACTTCACTGAACAAAAACATTGAAGTAACACTGTAATTCTGAGTCACACACAGTAAAAAATTTTATGACAAAATCAACATAAGTAGGTCCACATAATTCTTATGTTGTTTTTGTTTATGTTTACCTTTTGGGATAAACAACAGAAAAAATTTATGTGGGCCGTTTAGAACATATTTACATAATATTTTTTACTGTGCAGATACAAAAATCACATTTTCTAAAAATTCCCGTAAGCTAAACGTAAGAGAGCCATAAGCTAAACATAGAATTTAAAGACTGCTCACTCACACGAATAAAATCATTTTCTTTTATGATCATGTGAATTAGGCTACACTAAATATTTTTCCTATTCAAATGAATTTGATAATTTTTCGGTGGTACTTAAATGAAACTAAAGTAAGACCAAGAAATACTCCCTTTCCCCCTAGTAAGCAATTGCTAACATTTGGTCTACCCTCTCCACCCCTTCCCCCGTCGGTGCTTACGATACACTTGAATGACTCCTATACAGATGTACTCCCTCTGTCCCAAAATACTTTGTGTGTTTCTCATTTTTATTTCCCATTTCGCAAGCTTTTGATTTTTGCCGGAACTGTTTGTACCACTTTACCCACCCACCCAAGCACTATTTTACACCACCCCCCCATCCCCCCCAGGGGTCCCCTCCTTTGGGAAATAAATTACCGAAAAAATGGAAAAAATTAAAAATTTCTATTATTTTCGCCCCGTTTCAGAAACGAAAGCGAAAAATTTGAAAGTGGTCGGAAATGAGAGAGTACATTACCCTAAACAAGAATCCCCCATGAGAAATTTTTTTTCATTTGTCGCAACCCCCCAAAAAAATTAAATATGTCGAGGGTCCGACCAAGGGGGCGAATTTTTAAATCTCGATTAGATGGTCGCGAAACGTTCGTTACGGGGGTTTTTTAGGTCGCTGATTTCGATTCTGAGGTCCGTTTTTAAAAATCCAAGATGGCGGATCCAATATGGCGGACCTTTTCTTAATAAATCGATTGTTTTTCACTAAAACACGTAATCGGGGGGTTATTGAGGCCGCTGATTTCAATTCTGAAATCGGTTTTAGAAAATTCAAAATGGCGGAACCAATATGGCCGACCTTTTTTCAAAAATTCGACTTTCTTTCACATAAGCACGTAATCTGGGGGTTATTAAGGACGCTGATATTGATTTTGAGGTCGGTTTTTTAAAATTCAAGATGGCGAATCCAATATGGCTAACCTTTTTTCAAAAATTTGATTTTTTTCCCACATAAACACTTGTCCTGGGGGTTATTAGGGACGCTGATTCCGAATCTGAGGTTAGTTTTTACAATAGTTCAAGATGGCGGATCCAATATGGCGGACGATTCCAAAAAAAATTTTTTTTAATTCAGTCAAATTCATGATTGGGGGTTATCGGTGAACGTCCGCCATATTGCATCCGTCATCTTAAATTTTTAAAAACGGACCTTAGAATCGAAATCAGCGTTTCTAATAACCCCCAGGACAAGTGTTTAGGGGGGAAAAAAATCGAATTTTTGAAAAAAGGTTAGCCATATTGGATTCGCCATCTTGAATTTTAAAAAACCGACCTCAAAATCAAAATCAGCGTCCTCAATAACCCCCCGATTACGTGCTTATGTGAAAGAAAGTCGAATTTTTGAAAAAAGGTCGGCCATATTGGTTCCGCCATTTTGGATTTTCAAAAACCGATTTCAGAATTGAAATCAGCGGCCTCAATAACCCCCCGATTACGTGTTTTAGTGAAAAACAATCGATTTATTAAGAAAAGGTCCGCCATATTGGATCCGCCATCTTGGATTTTTAAAAACGGACCTCAGAATCGAAATCAGCGACCTAAAAAACCCCCGTAACGAACGTTTCGCGACCATCTAATCGAGATTTAAAAATTCGCCCCCTTGGTCGGACCCTCGACATATTTAATTTTTTTGGGGGGTTGCGACAAATGAAAAAAAATTGCTCATGGGGGATTCTTGTTTAGGGTAATGTACTCTCTCATTTCCGACCACTTTCAAATTTTTCGCTTTCGTTTCTGAAACGGGGCGAAAATAATAGAAATTTTTAATTTTTTCCATTTTTTCGGTAATTTATTTCCCAAAGGGGGGGACCCCTGGGGGGGATGGGGGGGTGGTGTAAAATAATGCTTGGATGGGTGGGTAAAGTGGTACAAACAGTTCCGGCAAAAATCAAAAGCTTGCGAAATGGGAAATAAAAATGAGAAACACACAAAGTATTTTGGGACAGAGGGAGTAGCACCGGAGGCAGTTATTTACCGCCATTCATGCACAGAGACGTCCAATATGCGCCGTCAATAATAATAATAATAATATGATGTTAAAATGTACCTCTAAGCTCAACAGTAGCAATCACAATTTCGTTGTTATTTTAGATGAGCTCGGACATACAAAAATGTTATCTTTACAACCCATCTCCTTCTAGAACCACTAAATCCACAAGCAATTAAATAAGCAATAAGCGCACTGCCTCTCCTCTTGTCAAAAAAATGAAAAAGTAAGTCTGACCCCTTGTTGATGGCATCTTTTATTTTTTTCACCTTTAAAAAAATTCTCAAAAAACGTTTTCTTACAACACCGCATAAAACCCCCACAGCTTCTCTTAATCTTTTTAGAAAGTTTATTGAATTCATTTTCCTTTCCCTTTCAAAGGGACCGAAACTAAAGCCTTTTAATTATGTTAAGGGCAATGACCGTTACATTTCTACGAATTATCTTTCCAGGAAAATAACGGGAGGGGGGCAAAGGAGTCTGCTTTGTACACGAAACACGATCATTTCTCTTTTGGTTTCAAGGTTTCAGCATTTATAAGCATAATTAATTTATATCAAAGTTTTCCCGAAGACGAGCGCGAGAGATATTCAGGAAAATTGAATTCCGAGGTTAGTTTCAAGAGGTGAGAAAACTTAGGTCGGATTAGTCAATTTGCATTTTGGAGTAGGAGGAGGGAAGAAAATCGTCATTTAAAACAAAAACATGGGAGAGATAGCGGGAAGAAAAAAATAAACGAATAAATAAATAATGAGATAAATAGCTCTTATGGATGATCCCTCATCAGACGCAGATGTTCGTTTATAAATTGAATTCGGGAGAGCTTTTAATAACAAAACAGACAATTTTTTAATATTAAAAGGCTATCGTTAGATTTATTATTTGAGATCCGGGAAATCGCTGAGTACCTTATTAAAATCCATTTAGAATCCTCTCCAAACCTTTTTTTCCTCTTACGTCTGAACGATATAGAAAAAAAAGCGGGAAAAATTATTTCACGTTACAATAAACAGCCTCGACAACGGGAAGCGAAATCTCAAATCTGGATTTGATCCAAGGGGGAATTTTTTTTTTTTTTTTTTTCTCCCTTCAATTCAAACAATTCGAATCTTTAAAAAAAAATTGACAACGAAATAATGGGCGGGCATTAAGAACTTACGGGGATAAATATGTACAAAAATAATGCAGAAAGCTCTTCATCTTTTTTTTTCTTTCTTCAAGAAAATAAAAATAAAAATAAAAAAAAAACTTCAAAAAAAATTTGCATAACATAGAAAAAGCGTCAAAACGCTTTTAGGTTCTGTTGCCAAACATGCAAATTATAAACACGATAAATCTGTAAGGGAGGATTTCGTTCGTATGCTATTCGGCAAACGATTTCCATCTCGTTTAAGATATTTAACATGTTTCCTGTTGAATTTTTACATCGCATACACTGTATATGTGGATGAAAAGAGGAAATTTTCGCCCTTTATAGAAACAAGAATATTTCACGCTTTCGATAGTTATTTCAAAATGCTTTATGAACGAACATATTCAAAAGACCCGGACTAAAACTTTGAAACCGATTGAATTTTACCTTCAAGACATTTAGTCTGCACATACTTTGAGTTTCCTTAACTCGCGAAAGTCAAATATTAGGATTATTCCGAGAATAAAGGGCGCATAGCAAAACCCAAAAAAAAGAAAATAAAACGAACCATTTCATACACGCTTTTGTTCGTTCAGAAGTATTCTGGGCTTCAATAAAATGAACTGTACCAATCCCTACAATCCTATACGCTACATTACTCTTTTCGTAAAAGTTTTAAAGAGCCATTATCTCGGTTCCTGCATGTAGTTTTAAGTTGGAAATATCAACTGGAAAGTCACTTAAAGAGGATGACCTGACAAAATTCTGTGCGTTAAGAATTTAAAAAGAAGAAAGCCAAAGGGGTTATTTAAGTATTACGTAAGATCGGGCCTCTTCGTCTTAGAATATGACGGAATCACTTCATTGTCAGCTTTTTGTTAACCTTTAAAAGTTTTGGCTCTAAAGTTGTGGCTACAATTTTTTTTAAAATTATTTTGATTTTTAAAATGATTCTTACACAGTAAAAAATTTTATGTAAAAATTAACATAATTATTTTGAAATCGGCCAACATAATTTTTATGTCGTTTTTTGCTTATGTTTACCTTTTGGAAAAAAGATCAAAAAAAATTTGTGAAAACCGATTTTAACATAATTAAATAATATTTTTTACTGTGCATACCGGTACATATTTCGTTCAATTATTTTCCTACTACAATTGACAAAAGTTTACCACAGCCATTAGCCCATTACTCTTATCATAAGAGGCCGCGTCGAACTCTTATTCCCACGTTAACGCTCTCCAGAAAAAACTTTTGATGCTAAAAAATTGTACGCTCCTCAAACATATGTTATCCGATCAAACTGACATTTTGACAAAGCTGACGAAAGCGATCTAAAAAAAAAAAAATCTTTATCCTACAAATCTCCCTAGCGAGCAATTTTAAGCTGCCTAAATTCCCTGAGAACAAACAGGTAAAAGGATTTTATTTCAAAAAAGTCTCCTTCCGCAGCCACCGATTTTTAACAGTAATTTTGAATCGAATCCCCCCTTAAAATATATACGCCAAGATAAAATATTAAAGACATTCAGAATTTTCTCACCAGAGTATATTATCTCCTTTAAAATCTTTTCCTTACCCTATCGTGAAACCGTACACGCGTAAATCAAGAATTTAGTGCCAAGATATGAATCATCCATAGCCTTAGTCGGGATCTTTCGAAACTTGAGAAATTAGACTTTCGTTCGCATAGCATCAGTTTTGGAGAAACCAATTTTGGCATCAGGATAAACCTTTCAAAACTTGCTTCGAAAAAAAAAAGAAAAAAAAAACTTGGTTTTTTCAAAAATAAAGAAAAATTTTTTTTTTTTTTTTTTTTTTTTAATAATAGTATAAAAAAGCAGAAAAGGGAATAAAACGGAGAAAAGCGGGTATAAAAATCCATATTACGATTTTTATTTTATTATTACAGTTATATAGTTTCGCTCAACTATTTAAACTCCGGCAGAAAAGCAAAAGCCACTGAATTCAAATAAAGGCACTTTATGACCTCTTGGTATGTCAAGAATTTAAATCTTGGATTGAATATGACAAAAAAAAAATCTGAATTTGCGACAAAAAGTCAAAAGTAATTCTCCTTCAACTTCGCTCCAAGAAAAAAAAAAAAAAAAAAAAAAAAAAAAACACTTACCGAGAACCGTTATTTTTTTCAATTATTTCCTAAGCAGTTATTTCAATCATCAATCAAGCTTCCCTCGATATAATTAAAATATCCATGTATATGTGCAAGACAATATTTTTTTTTTTTTTTTTTTTTTTTTTTTTTAATCACACCAATTACATTTTCTTTTCGAATAAAAATTTTTCCTCGACTTCGAAAAACTTTCCAACTACAAATTTCGAAACTTCCGTTATTCAAAAAAAATTAAAAGAACGGGAAAAAAATCTATAAGCTGGCTAGCCCCCCGCGACACCGGCTAGGCGACTGTAGCGTAAACTGGATATTCGCGAATCCTCCTCTAAAATCGTAAGGAGCTTGCGCTTTGTTCCTGACACGTGGTAACTTGAATAAGCAATGTGAGATGAGAAAGCTCAGGCATTATACAGAGGTTAACAAAAAGCGTAACACGATAGGAAGCGGATCCTCGAAATAAATAAGTTTGTAAATGATCCGTTATTTCTACCATTAACATTTCTTTTTTGACGGATGAGACCAAAAAGAAAAAAAAAAAAAAGGAAAAAATCACTCTTCAAGAAAAATCAGCAACCTTTTTTTTTTCCGGTTTTATTTTGAAGGCAGATAACATTTCGCGTTAAAGCTTTCGAGATGGACTAAGATAAATTTACTATACTTCGCAAAGGATTCTGACCATATCCGGGATTAAAGTCATAATTCTTTTCCCTTTCAACAAGTTTCCCCTAGTTTCAGGAATGGTATGCCCTTTCCATCTCGTATATAAAGTGTTTTAACCTTCACGAGCTTTTGCACCGTGGGTATATAAACAACGACTATTTTAAGAGGAAAATAGTGAGCTAGACCTAGATTTGAATTTATGTCGGGAAGTTTGTGAAATCTCTAAAAGGATTTTAGGTCTCTGTATAAGAGGAATAAATACGGGCCGAGGAAAATGAGAAATTCAGCGGTCTTTACAGTCGAGGAATACTCCCATTAAAACTTCGGTGCCGTGCTTTTCAGGCTATCTGATCTGAGTCATATTTTGATTACGCTAAACAACTTCTTTTTCAAAATTTAACAGATTCAGAGCCAAAGGTTCAATATGCAAATTAAAGATGTCCGCTAAACGTTGTTTACCCATAACAAACGGCCATCTTGAATTTGCATATTGAACTTTTTGGCTCTGACGTACAGAAATGGTCTTTCCAGCAAAGAATCTTCCATCACTAAACAAGGAAATATTAAGAATGGCGTTCGGAAAAAAAAAAGGATTCTTGTTCATTTTAACAAGAATAAGTTTAGTAGAAGTTATAACACAACATAGCCATCAATTAAAACTGCAGTAGGCGTTACAAATCTTTTTAACCGATTTTTCTATTAGCTTAAATTTAAAACCTAATTATGTCGGGAAGTTTGTGAAATCTCTAAAAGGATTTTAGGTCTCTGTATAAAAGGAATAAATACGGGCCGAGGAAAATGAGAAATTCAGCGGTCTTTACAATCGAGGAATACTCCCATTAAAACTTCGTTGCCGTGCTTTTCAGGCTATCTGATCTGAGTCATATTTTGATTACGCTAAGCAACTTTTTTTTCAAAATTTAACAGTCAGAGCCAAAAGGTTCAATATGCAAATTAAAGATGTCCGCTAAACGTTGTTTACCCATAACAAACGGCCATCTTGAATTTGCATATTGAACTTTTTGGCTCTGACGTACAGAAATGGTCTTTCCAGCAAAGAATCTTCCATCACTAAACAAGGAAATATTAAGAATGGCGTTCGGAAAAAAAAAAGGATTCTTGTTCATTTTAACAAGAATAAGTTTAGTAGAAGTTGTAACACAGCATAGCCATCAATTAAAACTGCAGTAGGCGTTACAAATCTTTTTAACCTATTTTTCTATTAGCTTAAATTTAAAACCTAATTTTTAACCACTTCGAACAGGAAAAAAATCACAAACAAGCTTCTAAACAATATATATCAAATTTCTGGCGTCATCTTTAATATGGTAGTATTTAATAAAATATCGAAGACTTTTTGGAAAAACAGGGCTTACAAGCCACTAAATCATATTCTTCCATACTTAATTCATAAGCTGTCAAAAAAAGATGAAACATGCTATTTGCAAACATACCCTCCTTTTTTGAAGTCAGCAAAATACAAAATGAAAAACATTACTTTGACCTGTGATTTAGAAGCTTCGAAAAATTAAATGCAGAGCCGAACTTGCTTTCGGTTTTATACTACTTGTAATACTAAATTGTAACCTAATTGGTATTAAAATCAGGGGCGGACTGGCCATAAGGGTCATTCGGGCGATTACCCGAGGGGCCGCTCATTACTGAGGCAAGAGGGCCGTCGGGTTTTTGACCGGCCCCAAAGGAAAAAAATTGGGAAAAATCTATGAAGTATTAAATTATTTGACGAATATTCGTACATCTTCAACCTGATTAAACTTTGCATTTACTTTATGAAAGACAGTATAAGGTCATGAACCTTGCGTACATTCCAAATCCTAAGGTTTTCAAAAAAAAAGAAAAAAAAGTTTTGGTCGATATTCTTATATCTGGTTCTATGTTGCCCCTGTCATATTTATAAAAGGCTATAGGATTCAATAGCTCTTCGAAGAAGAGTTCCAAATAATAAGAAAGAATTCCAAGAAATTCTTTCATTCCTGGACTATGAAGGAACTTCTTGGAATTCTTTCTCATTGGTAAATTTCTTGAAATTCTTTTGAAAAAATGGGTATTTTCACTTTTCTGGCACGATTGTACTTTAGGCATTTTAATTGTCACCTGATATTTTTAAAATCAGTTTCTTTTAGAACGCTGGCGGGTACGGTTTTTCAGAATTAGTTTATAATTTTTAAAAAAAGTAAATGTGAGTGTATGGTTTATTTTTTTATTTTTTAAAGTCCAATTTTGTTTGGTGAAGTAATAAATTGAAAAATTATGGAGAAGGATCAGGCCCCGAGAAAAAAAAAAAAGGAGGAGCTCAAAAGTTTCGAGAAAAGAAAAAAAAAGAAATGCAAATTCAAGCACAAAAATGCCGAAATATAAAATCTTTTTTAGTGACAAATAACACGCCAGATAAAAATAATAATAACAATAATAATAAGTGTGAGGTTTCCAATTCTAAGGATAAAGTGGAAATATTCGTTTCCGATGTAAATTTGGAGGAAAAGGAAGCGCCAGTTTCTGATGTAAATATGGAAAAGGATGACTTAAGTTTTGAACATGATGGCCCTTTAGCAAAAAAAAAATGTGTGCGGGAAAAAGGCGAAATTGTCAGTGTACCAGACAGAACAGATATGAAGCAAAGCCATTCAAATTCGGATGCTCCAGAGGATAGTGTTGACCAGTATTTCAAAAAGCCCCTCTTTGAAAATTTTGAAACTTTTTTTAAGATACATCCAATTCAACCCCTCGACGATACAATAAATTACAAAAGTCCTAGAAATTTATTTTATAGGAAAGACACAACCCAAAGAAAATGGTTATCATACTGTAAAAAATCAAATACATTACATTGTTCACTGTGTATTGCTTTTTTACCTAATTTAGAAGAGTGTAATTTTACAAAAGGAGTTAGTATTTCTGATTCAAAACATTTGACGACAAGAATAAATGAACATGAAACATTGTCCTATCACCTTAAATCAACTGAGGATTTTTTACATAGAAACAAAAATCACGATCTGCCATCTTTATTTCTGTCAAAACAACAGTTGATAAGAAAAGAGCAAGTTCTTCAAAGGAGAAGCATTTTAAAGGCACATTTTTATGGTCTATAAGTAGATTTTAACCCTTTCTATCACACAAGTGTCGTGCGAACGTTCCTTTTCTAAATTAAAAATAATTAAAAACCGTCTTCGAAGCACTTTATCAACAGAAAACTTTGAGGCTCTTTTTCTGATGTCAGTGGAAAATCAGATTCTTCAGACATTGGACAATGATTTAATTATTGACCAATTGGCATTAACGAGTAAAACGTTTTCAAAATTATTGTTATTGTAAAAAATTAAATATTATATACGAGAAATGAAAAAATGACAAACTAGTTACGAGACTACTAAACATTTTTAATAATCAAAAGTGAAACTAAATGCAGTAATGCCAGCCAGTAATTGACACGTATCTTTCCAACTACGCCGCAGTCTACTTTGATGCCTAGGGCTCATTGGTGTTTTGTTAGATCTGGTCAGACATGCCGGGTTTTACTAATATTCCAAAATTGGTAAGTCAAAACGGTTTTCTCAGTACCAAAATGAAGTGTGTTTGATTAATTAAATGATAATGGTTCAACGTACATGATGCCATAGCCAAACAGAGAATTTTTTCCCCCTCTTATTTTTTTATTACCAATTTTTTTTTTTTTTAAAGAAAGCTACCCCCTTACCCTACCTCGCTATAACTTGAATGGGCAGGTTCAAACTTAGCCCCGGGCCGGAAAATTTTCCCGAAAGGCCCCTGCATTACATCTATATATTATATTATATAATATATTTTACCTTGACGGCATTGAAGTCCATGTGATCTGGCTGGTTAAACTCTGCGGTAGTCCCTCATCATTTTTCCGCAAGGAATTGCGATGCTGATGTGCTATTTATTGCAGGTCGCTGTTCACAGAACACTCACTTTAAAAAATGCACGACCAAATACAAGACCACATCATATTTTAATAATATATGATAACTG
Organism: Liposcelis bostrychophila; assembly: GCA_037577465.1. Classification (NCBI taxonomy): domain Eukaryota; kingdom Metazoa; phylum Arthropoda; class Insecta; order Psocodea; family Liposcelididae; genus Liposcelis; species Liposcelis bostrychophila. The sequence continues at coordinate 14,971,344 of CM075210.1, forward strand.
AGCAACACCAAAAAACAAAAACTTAAAAGAATTCACGAGAAAACTGGACATTTTTAACAAACGAATGAAGCCAAAAAAATGGCCGCATACCGTTCTCCGATTCGGCTCGTTTGGACTCGTTCACGCTCGTTCAACAAATAAAAACATGTTCATATTACCTCACTTTATTACCACCAGGAAGCGCTAGTTTTAGCGAAAGCGCACTTTTTTATTGGTTGTGATTTCGCCGCCATGTTATTTTTTATTTACATTTTCCTCCTATGAAAACAAACAAATAATTTTTATTAGTGAATAAATAATTTCTTCATTATTTTTGTTTTTTTTACAGTTTTTTTAAAAATATATTTTAGTGATTTTTATGATAACTAATTCAATTTTAACAAGGGATGACTTGAAACAAAATAAACAACACCATGGGAAAATTTTTAGTAGAGGAAAGCACGGTAAAAGAAACACCAGCAGAAGCGGAATCGTTTAAACTCCGTGTCAATGATGATTTAGAATTAGATTCTCTCCTCGTTCCTGAGATACCACCGAATGTTTTATTCCCGGATCAATTAAACCGATATTTAAAGGAGCAAATCAGGAATTTAACGTTAGAAAATGGAAACCTTCGCCGATCGCTCGAAGAAACTCAAGAGGACCTTACAATTACCAAGCAAAAATTATCGAAAGCTGTTCCGATGATACCTGCGAGATCTTCGGAAATGGCAGCTAATAAAATATCAGAATTAAGTAAAAAATTAAGGGAGCAAAACGCTGAGCTCGAAAGTCTTCGAACTCGGGTGAAGGAACTAGAAGCATCATTGAAGCAAACAGAAGATAATTTAAATCAGGTTCAGGCACCGTTACCTACTCCAAGTCAAAGTGAATTAATAGAAAAAGATAAACAAATAAAAACTCTGACGGAAAAGTTGCAAGCTTCAAATTCAAAAATGTGTGACTTTAGGAATCAGTGTCAAGCACTGAAACAAGAAATGAAATTAGCTCAAAAAGTAATTGAAAGTGAGGTCGGAGAGAGAATTGTATTGCAAGACTTAGTTAAGGAAAATGGTAACTGGCGAGGAAGGGCTCAGCAAATAATAGCTTTACAAAATAAAATTCAACATTTGCAAGAGCAATTAAGTTCCTCTAGCTTGACGGAAACGACCCCCGCAGTTAACGTTTTAAGGCAAATGGAAAAGGACAGAAGAGCTTCATACGAGGAAACATCAAAGCAACTAAATCAAAAAACAATTCAGATGGAAGACCTTCGAAAGAAATTAGACGCTGCAAAAGCTCGTAACAGAGTTTTAGAAAATGAAATTTTCCAAGTTAAAACAAAGCTCTCGTCGCTTTTGGACAAAAATGCGAGGGATGAACAACTCGTAGCTGCGTTAAACACTCAAATAAACGTTTTTGAAGATAGGTAAGAGTTGTAACAAAAACTACAATTTCAAGCATGTTTGCTATTGACAGCTTATCATGTTATTTGGTAACATTTTGCTTTTATAAACGGAAGTTTTGTTACTCCGCTTTCAAAGTTCAACTTATTTTTCCTAGGGGTGTACTAAAACTATATCCTCAAAATTCTGAGTTAAAAGAAGCCGCAAGTTCTCATTGATTCTGAGACGTAGCTTAAGGGTAAATCTTTTTTTTTTCCTTTTGTTATAGGAGCAAAACCCAAATTCAGTGTTTTTCAAAGCTGCAAGAAAACATTAATAAATTGCAACAGGAATTAGGGCTTGAAAAGTCTAAAAATGAACAGTTACAGGTAACGTTAATTATTTTTATTAAATTAATCTTTAAACGAACTTAGACATATTTGTAAATCAGAAAAGATCAAAACGAGATAAGTTAGGTATTTTTTTCGAGCCAATAGCCAGAGAGAGATAGTATAGGGGGGGACTCCCAACTTTTTGTTACATTAAATTATTTACAGAAAATTTTGACCCTCTCTCTCCCTAGTTTATATTCGCCCGGAAAGTTATGTTGCAAAAGCTACGTTTGCTGTAGCCCTGGTTACGGTTCAAAAAAAAAAAAATTCTAATATCTTTATTCTACTCTACATTTCAGAAAGCATTGATCGATAGAGAAAATTGTTTACGAGCGTTTGAAAATCAAGCATACGACTTACGAGCACATCGCAAACATTTTGTCCAAGAAGACGGAGATAAGTTTACAAACGAACCTTACCGCCAAGATAAATCAACGGAAACTTCCTCATCTCCGAATAAAGTGCCTGCTTCGATCGTTGAAATGGAAAGACTCCGATTACTTGAATTACTTACAGTCATCAACAGAAGATTGGAAGAAGCCAGGAGGGAATCGATAGAAACTGATAGTCAGCTCAGAAAAGAAAAATGCAAAAATGTAAAATTAGAAACAAAAATAGCGAGGTTAGAGCTGGAAAGGGTAGGGGCCGTAAAAAGCGTAAGAGGGCATTATAATAAAGTAAATGATTCGTTAAATGAAAATGATCTTGCGGTAAGTAAAATTACATTACGTCATTTTCTTTTTACACGCTATTAAAGCAGAATGTGTGGAAATTTTCAGACGAAGCATCAGATAGAATATCTGGAAGAAGAATGTTTAGCATTGAAAACACGCATAGCAACGTTACAAATGGAAAAAGAAGACGATTTGAAACTTTTCACGGCAATGACGGAAATGAGAGATCATTTGAATGATGGCCAACTGAAACATTTAAAATTTAAAGAGGAAAAAGAGTTTAGTAAAAAATTAAATAAAAGGCCCAACGCTCGAAAATCAGATACAAGATTATCATTTTCTTCTGACGAGTCTAGATCGAATTTCCGGTTACCGCTATAAAAAAAAAAAGAATATAAAAAATGCTTTTGTTTATTTTAAAGGCAACATTTTTTTCTTTTAAAACCGCGCCAAAAGTTAAACAACGAAAGTTGATCGACAATTATAAATATTTATATTACAAAGAAATTGTATAACAATAAATATAAGTGATAATTAAACAGTCATGATGCAATGTAAAGAGTCTACATAAGGGACGATTTTTATCGCAAAAACTTTGCTCATAATTTCAATTTTCAATTTTTCTTTTCAATTTTTTTTTTCTTTTGGAACTTTTCTCGTAAGCAGCAAGTAAAAGAAAATATTTTTTTAATTAAATGAAATAGTTTTTAATGAGTTTGAAAAAGAAATTGTTATTTGGAAGGATAAATGATCTGAAAAATTAATTTTTCATTGTTTAACGTAAAATCACGTTTTCATGCTCTCTTGTATTATTTTGTTTTCGTAAACAAAATCATTTTCCTTCAGTCTTTTCATAAATAAAGATAGATATATATAGGATGGAAAAAAAAATTAATTTACGAAATGGCACTAAAAGGAATCACGAACAATTTTTAAAACAGTATTCGTCCACCCTGTGCATAACAATATTTCTTATAAAAAAAAAAAATTAGTTTAACGACGATTTAAAATTCAATAAATATAAAAAATTAATTATTTACAAAGGAATATGGGAAGCGTTCATTTAAAAAAATTAATGTTTTTTAAAAAAAAAACCGATTTAAATGACTTCGTAGCCTAACCGAATTTTGTCTAAATCGATATCGACTTCCATTTCGTATAAACTATCCTCCAAATCTTCGATTACTTGGTTTACGGATGATAATGCGTTTTTTCCGGAGGAAACGACTATGTCATCTAGCAGACGCTAAAAAGCTTCGTAAGAGGTATCAACAGGTGTCGTCGACGGACCGTTTAAAAATTCTTCCAATTCGTCTCTTTCTTGCAACGAATTTCGATTTTGTTTCTTTTTCTTTTTTTCTCCCGTTGTTTTCTCTTTTTCTTTGGAGGAAGATTTCTTCTTACCTTTTTTTGAAGATTTTCCTTCCCCCTAAAAAAATAAAATAAATAAGCAAATAAATAAAATGAAAATTCAGGACATTTCTCAACGAGAAAAACATTTTTTCGACTCACATCTTTCTCTTTTTCTTTGTCTTTCTTCTTTTTCTTCTCTTTTTTTGCGTTATCAAGTAGGGAATTGGTAGCTGCAGTTGAATCTAAACTAATATCATCTTTGGCTTTGGTACAATCGCTGTGACTATCTTCTCCACCTTCGGGACTACGCCTCCATTTGCTGTCTGAACTGAGCCATGAGTCTAACACGTCTCCCGTTATTTCATTAACCTAAAATATAAGAACGGATACATAAATACATCGAATTTAGATAAAATTGAAAAATTACAGACATAAAAAATAAACTTTACCTGTTCGCTATTGAAATGAGACTCTACTTCATTTTCCACGCTAGATATAGAACTTCTTTTCCCATCTTGAGAATTTTCATCGGCGTTTATTGTCGGTGTTAGTGTCACTGCACTTAATTTGGCACTAATATTATTATTACTACTGTTTACTGGTTTTAGAGTTTCGCTTTGGTCTTCGGGATCTAAGTCGTCTTGGAAGCCAGACACGAGGGGATTACCAAATTCGGCATCACTGAAAATAATGGAAGGAAAAAAATTTTTAGGACTTTGAGCGGCAAAGCATAATTTTTAAATATAATTTAATGAGAGAACAAACCTATCAGAATCTGCTTCCACGTTCCCAGGAATGACTTCTTGCGCCTCATCTTCCAAAAAGGACCTATCTATTGCTCCATCATCAGGTACAAATTCTTCGACGCTAGTTACACCTTCATTGGGTTTGACGTTCGGTTTTATATCTGAAAATTAAAAAAAAATAAGAATCATTTCAAATATTTTACAAATGAAAATAAAATAAAAATTCTCACCGTTCTTTTTCTCTGGTGAGTCCTTAGTCTTGCTGAATAATTTTGACATAAAGCCAGTTTCTTTGGAATTGGTATCCACTGCACTGGGAAGTGGAATTTTATTTTCAACGTTTTCAATTCGGCTATTTCCTGGTGAAATCAAATTAACGTCAGAAACATTATAATTTGGACCCAAAACTTTGGGATGAGGATTCCCAACACCAATAGCGGTTTTATGAAGCCCGGATGGGATAGGATGACCACCACCAATAGGACCAATGCGATAAGTTTCGTGAAAAGATACACTACGTTTTATGTCAGGCTCCGAGTTCGAACCAGGTAAAGGATTCGAGGGGGGATATTGTAATTGTTGACTGCTTTGAGAAGTGCTTATAGCGACCGAACTTGCTTTTTCTGCCATTGCTCTTCTTTTGTTGACTAAATTTTCCAAAAATCTAAAAAAAAAAAAAAAAAAAAAAAAAATTCCTTTAAGGTAAGCCTTTTTTTTTAAAAAATGAATAATTACAATATAAGATAATAATGACATACTTATTATAATCAGCATCATCACTTTCTAAATATAAATCCAATTCATGTATTGTTAGGTCTGTTTCATTTCGATTAGTTTCTAACTGTCTTAATAATGTATCCTTTTGGAGTTGAAGGAAAGGTAAGTTGAAGAACTTATGAAGAAGTTTTAACCCAAATCCATTTCGCATGGAAGATTCACCATAGCGAACTTGAGCTGCATTGGGGCTTCTGGAAAAATGATTTTAAATAAAAACTTTTCATTAAACAAAAAAAAAAAAAAAATTTTTTTAATTTACCTTTGTAAATTTTCCACGTAAAACGATAAATGATGAGGAGTAACTGTTCTATGATGAGACATATCACAATGATTAGCTAAAATCATGATTGGAATGTGTTCTGGAATTTTTGGTAATTCTCTTTGAATGTAATCAAAAGTCCAACTTTTTGTTATATCCATAACTAATATAACACCATTAGCACCTTTATAAACATCAAGGAACTCCGCATCTAGAGCAGCTTCTTCAGGAATCTAGAACATCCAATAATTATTATTTTTTAGGTAAAAAAATCATTGACTTTCAGAATAGTTATATATACCTCTAATTGATTATTCTCCAACTTTAGGCCATCAAATGTTTTTTTCTTCTTCCCTCTATCAACAACATCCCACACTTCAACCTTCACAACATCATCAGTTGCTTTATAATTCCAATGAATGCTAGTGACTTGAATTTCTTCTGTTGGAGTGTAAGCTTCTATAAATTTTTTCCCCTGAAGTCTATGAAATAAGCAAGTTTTTCCTACATTTCTATCTCCTTTAATGACTATTTTCACTGAAAAATAAAATTACATATTATGACCATAAAAAAATTTATTTCATTAGTAAACTTACTGTTATACTGGACTCCTTTTGCAAATTTCCTTTGCAAATTTGCAGACATAGTCTGATGGCCAGGACGAGGAGATCCTGTTTCGTTTCCATCTCCCCGTCCAGTAAGACGTTTCAGAGCAGAAAACATTATTCAGTGGAATATTTTACTACCATTTCACCTGCCCCAATTTAAAAAAAAAAATTGATTTAAAAGGTAAACACGAACCATAAGGTCAATATTTTAGAACTAATTCCTTAAAATATATGTAAAAGATTACCATTTTACGTTCAGTTATTATATAACATGCATTCCTTTTGTTCAATAATTCAAGAAACAGCTTTAACTAATTAAAAAAACAAAATGTTTACGAAAAACATCGGCTTGACATTTCGTCCGATATCCATTTTGGAGTCTTTAATAAAAAAGCGTGACAAATGTCGCCATTTTCACCATCTTGCCATTTTTCCCTAAATATATTTTCCGTAAGTTAAAAATAAGAGTGAAAAACTTTCTTAAATTGAGTTAAGTTCAACTGAGCCAATTTTCAGTTTTTCTGGGAAAGTTGTCGCACTCTTTAAAATTTCTTCTGCTATTTGATAAAATTCGATTTTGTAGAAAACTTCTAGTTAGAAAAAAAACGGTTAATAATCGATATTTCATAAAAATGAACAAATTATTTTTAAGGTTTAACCTTTTATCTTTATCATCAACCGTAAAAAGTTATCCGGCGGCCGTAGGAAACGTATTTTACAAACGAAAGGTATAATTGAGCGTGAAATAAATCGATAAGCAGTTATATTGCAGGTAAAAGTGCATTCACCTGTTCCTATTTTTATAATTTTTTTCTCAGATACACCATTCAAATCCATGCCTAACTATATCCGAAGATGATCTAAAAAAGCACCAAGAGGAAATAATGTCAAGAGGTTTGCCAGAGAAAAAACCAATTCCAGGGGTAAAACAGGTTCTGTTAGTTGCTTCTGGTAAAGGTGGTGTGGGAAAGTCAACAACTGCTGTCAATTTATCTGTTGCCATGAAATTTGTTGCACCTAATAAAAAAATTGGTATTTTGGATACTGATGTCTATGGACCATCCATACCTTTAATGATGAATCTCAGGGAATCTCCATCCTTGACTAAAGATAATAAAATGGAGCCTTTGCAGAATTATGGAGTAAAATGGTTAGTAAAAAAGAAGTGATTTTGAATTCTTGAGAGTTTTATAAATTTTGTTTTATTTCAGTATGTCCATGGGGTTTTTAGTGGATGAAAAATCTCCAGTCATGATGAGAGGTTTAATGGTCATGAGTGTCATAGACAAATTATTAAGACAAGTATCTTGGGGTGAACTTGATTATTTGATAGTTGACACTCCACCAGGAACCGGAGATACTCATATCTCCTTAATTCAAAATGTTCCTATCTCAGGTATGAGGTAATGTCAAAAATTGCAATTGTTTCATTAACTAAAAACATCTGCATTATTTTCAGGGGTGGTGCTGGTTACTACTCCTCACGAAGCAGCTCTTCAAGTCTGTGGTAGAGGCGCGTTAATGTTTACAAAACTCCGAGTCCCTATTATCGGCATCGTCCAAAATATGAGCCGCGTTATTTGTCATAATTGCAAAACCGATCTGAAAATGTTCGGGACAGGCACTGAACAACTAGCCTTTCAACTTGGACTTGAAATGCTGGAGGACATCCCACTCGATCCGAGCATATCACAGGGAAGCGATACCGGAAAGCCTGTACTAGTTTTGGCACCCGACAGTGAGCAATCCGCCTCTTACTTAAATTTAGCAACTAAAGTAATTAAATTCTTAGAAAAACAGAAAGGCAAAACTTCATAAATCTCCTTATTTAATTTTTATCATATAAAACTATTGCCTTTGAAATTAAGGAATAGTATTTAATGATATGTGATTTTGAGCTCCTGTTCAAACCTTAAAAAGTACTCAAAAAAAAGCTTTTTTTATCTCGAGTTTTTGAGAGAAAGAAAAGGAAGCTGAAACCCTTCATGATAGAATTAAATGTACAGTATTAATTATTGGTTTAAAAAACTTTTTTTTTTTTTTTTTTAATTGTTAAATTTTTTTCTCTCAAAGGTTAGTGTTAAGAAAACTAAGAAGCGTTGTCGGCGCTGTGTCATGGGATAAGTCAGCCAATCAAACTTTTTTTGGTTAATCGTTAAATGCTTTGTCCAATTTGATCGGCTTTGTAAACTGTGGCAGCAGCGCTGCGTAACGGCAACTGACATTTTGTAAAATTTTCAATTTAGTAATTTTGAACAACGAAACAATAGCTAATTTTTTAAAGGATTATTTTTTCTTTCAATTTTCTTTACTATGACAAAGGAATTAAAAACAGTTAGAATTAGGAGAAAACCAGTACAGTTTAGGGATATCTTTAAAACTTTTAAGAAAACTCAGTCAATGGATATTTTTAAAATAAAATAAGTGGTGAAGACAATAAAATAAAATATGCTTCTTGATTAATTAAGACCCCATTTTTATTTGTTTTAGGTTTAAGAATTATTATTGTATTTAAAAAGAAATGGTTTGTTGTTGCATCACGTTTGAAAAACATTTGATTGTGGTTGTTTATGAAATAAATCATTAAATTTGTGTGTAATTTATCAATTTAAAAGAAAAAAGTTTGCTGTTAGACAGATCTAAAAGAGAAAATGTATGTAAGTGTTAAAATAAAATAATCGATTCTAGTCAAAATGACCGATGTCATAACTTCTTTAATTTTTCTGTCAATAAAATTGGTGTAGCAATATAACAAGATTTTTTTTCTTTGTACATCATGTTTAAATATTTGAGCATTAAGTATCAATGCATAAGTGCCTCCGTGGTGTGGACAGCAGCAAATTCATCCATGAGGGTCGAGTAATACTGAATCAAGTAAACTTATACACACACTGAAGCAAGAACTTTGTGTATTGGTTCAGGTCCACAGTTTAAATAAAATAGGCCAAAATCTTCTCATTCACCCTGATTGTGAGTAATTCTGGTATATAATAGTGCATAAGACATTATCTTGCAACTTTAACCAAATTCATATCTTGCATGTTATGTTCCGAATAATACGTTTCTACTGCCGTTTTATAATCCTTTAAAGATGCATTTGTTCGAACTGCTTCTGAATCTAAATGTGTGCGGCTAGCTCGAAATCCTTTTCGTCTAAGAATATCTATAATTTTCGACAATTTTATTAAATGGCATTGTTTTGAACTGTGCCTGTGAGAATTAAAATAAAAACAAGGTGTTGATGACTCAGTCTGTTTTGAATTTTCAGTTAATTTTATTTTTTTTGCATCAGGCGAGTCCGATTTTTTGGAATCACATCTGAAAAATGAATCAAAACTTCAATATAATTACTTAAAATCTTTTACCCTAAAAGACAAAAAAAAAAAAAAAGTACCTTGCTTCTTCAGCTAAGCATGTCAACAACCCAGTAACTGTTTTCTCCCATGGAAATTTCTTGCAATTATCAAGCATGGAAGACACCATATCACTGTCAAATATTTCACCAGCCCAAATTGGCCCTAGATCATAAAATATTTTTCCAACTGAATTTTTTCTGCAATCACAGTCTAAAAATGTTCCTGGAGAATCTAATACAAATTCTGATATTGGAATGAATTTTCTATTTTCACAGATACTACAATGTAATAGCCTCCTGACATTCTGCATAGATTCATTTGCATGATTTGCTCCTTTTTTAGCAGAAGCTATAATTGTACAAGATTGCTGTGGCTTATATCCTGCAATGCAATGAATTTTAAGGCCTTTATTATATCTTGCAGCTGCTTTTGCCATTTCACTAATAATCATTCTTATAGAAAATTCTTTTTGATAAGATGTTTTCGTTATCACACCATTATAGTTTCTTAGAGCTACATCAGGTGACTGCCAATACAGTGAAGGGTCTTCTGACGTTGTTATAACAAGAAGAGAATTATTCCCCAATCTATAAAATATTGAATCAAGGTAATGAGATGCAGTTGTATTGCAATTAACATATCTGAAATCATAAAAAAAAAAAAAAAAATTACAAAAAGAAAATAAATAAATAAATTTAAAGCAAAGAAAAAAAATTGAGCAAAAAGTAAATACTTACATAAAATCATAAGATTCCTTCCTCAATAATAAATTTATGTTTTCATCCAGCACAGCTGCTTTTAAATTATTGCATTGCAAATTTTCCTGAATGATCTCAGCATCTTCAGGCCTATTTGGGTTAATTGTAACTTCTACATTCTCCCCCAAATATTTCTCCATAGCATTCCATTAACGCCACAACCGGCGTTCCCTTCTAGGCATTTTATAGGACCTGTTACCTTTTGTTTGTATGCGGCTAATGCACAACAAATGAGAGCCCTGAAATAAAATTTTTTAAACAATGACTTTACACATGATAAATCGTAAAAACTACACGTAATGATAATAAATTACTTAATTCACCTGTTAACAGATAATCTTTCATTGCAAATATTTTTCTTGGATTTTCCAGTCCATTTTTCCAGTGGAATGAATTTCAAATCGAATTCACTCAGACACATGTTTAGGAGTAAATAAAACTTTGGAAACGGCGACAAAAATTTAAGCACTAGCACTACGCCATTTTTGTCGCCGTTTCAAAAGTTTTGTTTATTCTATGAATAAACAAAATTCTAGGCTCTCTATAGAGATCCTAGAAGGAGAAGGAGGCATTGTTCTCTGGTGTGTATAAGTTACAAGTGCATGGATGTGTGTTTCTGCTTGCTGTATACAATATTAGCCACAACTGTTCCATTTTTTATATAAGTTTTGAGGATGTCGGGGCCTAATCCCCCAGTGGGTGCACTATGGACTCACCAAAGCGAGAGGGTTTGTATTAGGCATGTTATATACTCTCTTTTGAAGAGTATTTACTCTCTTTAATCATGATATTTACTTTTAGAAAGTGGAAGTATATATTAAGAGAATTAAAACACAATCAATCCACAAGTTTATTCTTGAGGTGGAGTGCACACCCGGGCAGTTTACATCCGTATTCGTAGGAGATATTAAGAAGAAAGTTCAATACGAACCAACCGATCATGTTGTCTTATTTAAAAAGAACAGGTATAATAAGAACCTTAGGCACATGATTAAAGATTATCCCGATGATGAAAGGTTGGTTCTGTATTCAATTCAGCCTTTGAACATTTACGTGTTTCCGAAAGACGATCCAGATTGTAAGTATTTGAGCAGTTTTTCAGTATTTTAATAAATAAATAAATAAATAAATAAATAACATTGATAACCCTGCTTTTTCGCCATTAAGCATAAGCAGGGGGTGTTACACCACACATTACTACATTACAACATTGACTTTATATACACACATATACTACACTTAGATTTTTGTCAACTGATAAAATTTCGCTTGCTTAATTAAGCACGTCAATGTCTAGCTTATGTGAAACTACCGTTATACCCGCATCGAACGAAATTTACCCAGCACCTGCATGCGAGTATACTAGTAAGTTCCAACTTACTCCGCTAGATAGAGCGAGGTTTCGATGGTCACACCAATCCGTGTTTTTCGCCGCGAACTCAGAAGCTTAACTTCGTTGTTCGCCACACATTACGAGACCAGCCATGCCAAGTCGACCTCTCAATATTTTAATAAAAATTTTGGTTTTTTTCACAGCGAACTATCCAGATGATGCAGAGATTTTTAAGATTAACCACTCTCCTCCGCGGATCGTAACTGATCCTCCACCACAATCAACTTTGACTACTTCTCTCAGGTAGGTACTACCTATAAAATAGTAGCTTGTTGTTTAATGCATTGTTTTTTATCTCAAAATGTTAACAATAATATTTATGCACAGAAATGTGACACTTAATGATGAAGGATGTGTGTCTTGAAAATGAGCATCCTCCGTAGCAACACCAGTCCAGGTGTAAGTATTAAAAAATAAATAAGTCAAATAAATACCATTATTTTGATGGTTTCTAACGTTAAAATAACTTGAATTTTTTTCAGGAAGAAACTTCAAGAAGAACCCAGCTTTTGGATTTTTACTATTATTCCAAAAAAGTCAAATATTCCGAATTTGGAATATTTAATGTGGAAGAGGAGAACTGAGTCAAGAAACTTAGCCTGTTTCCTCAAACAGTCAAATGAAGTACGAAGAAAGTGAGTAACATTGAAAATAGGAAAACTCCAGATCAAAAATTATATTGTGATTTAAAAAGTTATTATTTTTTTAAGTATATACATTCTTAGTTTTTTTTCAGTCTTTACCTTATTTACATCATAATTACAGGAGGGCCATATCAAAAAGCAATAATTTTTCTAAACATTCGTCCTTAGTCATTTAAATCTTTGGCGTGGATTTTACCCTTCGAAAAGAGTGCTAAAGTTGTAAGGGCATTGATTTTAACATCAACTGCAACACTATCATCGTCCTCCATTCCCTTATAATCATCTGAAAAATAAAAAAGAAGACCGAAAAGATTAGTCGTTTTATTAACATTTTTTAGATTCAGCTTTCAGTTTTCAGACTTTAGATTTGGAATCAGTGGTCGAAAATACAAAAGTAGGTCCTATTGCAGTCAAGAAAATTCGAGGCAACGATCCTCACAGGGTTGATTTTTAGAAAAAAATACGAAAATTCTAACCTGAATATTCTATACAAGCGTTAGAAAACAGGGAAGATTTCTTTGTAACGACATTGGTATTCAGCTCAACGCATCCGATTTCATGTAAAATTTCGATGAGATTCTTCGTCCATACCGGCGTAAAATCAGGTACAAAATTGTTCATGACATTTTTTATAGGTATCCCTGGTTTCATTGCCAAAAATCCTAAAATAATTCCCAGACATTTTCCGAGAGCTTTCCGATTCAAGGAGCCATCTGCCCGAATCCGGCAAGGTCGTATGATTATTTTGACTTTGTTGTTTGAATCCATGGAGCTGCAAACGAAAAAAAATTTGAAACTTAAAAATTTTTATTTTCCAACAAACCTATAAAACTGCTTTAAGGCAGGAGGGGTGTAATTCTCTCAGTTGGGGTTCTCGGTAAAGGGATCAAAGAGGGAACCAGGATGTTCAGTAAAAGAATACACCAAAGGCACTCGAAGAGTGAAAATTTTTGTTATGAAAGTCATTTTTTATTAAACTTACCAAAAAGGAGGGACGTAATCTTCCCATTTCAATTCCTTTATAGAAATGATCCCTTTCCTTTTCTTTTTAAGACTACACTCACCTGTCCAAGCGACCGGTTCGAAAATCGGGGGAATAAATCCGAAATAATAAATGCTCACATAACGTTTTAAAACGGCTCTTTTTTTACGAGGAATCCGAATCCGGGTTGGCCTGTACAAAAAAATCATGCGGAACACTCGGCCTGGGTGCTTGAAATATATTTTCCCAAAAGGAAGGTTCGAGAACTGGTCAGTTCACGAAAGCTTGGTGTAAAATTATTCAATTGGACACTTTTTATTATGAGGAATCGAATTCCGTCGTCACTCGCGCGAAAATTCGCTCTCTTCTCGTCGGCCTGTAAGGGTGTCTGGAAAAGTTCATCAATGAAAGCTCATATGCGAAAGCTCTTGCGCAAGGATTGGTCAGGAAGTTGTTAGGTTCCGAAACCGGTCTGGCCTGTATTGATTTAAGATCGTAAATGGGTGGCCTGCAATTACTCGCGCGGGCCTGCAAATTATAGCGACCCAAAGCAGACATTCTTATAAAATATTTTAATAGGTAGTGTAAACATTTTGCATTTTAAATTTATGGCTTATGTATGACATAAGCAAAAACTTGATAATTTTTGACTCCCCTCCTTCCCATGTATGCATAGTGAGTGAAGGATCAACATGGTTGAAATCTATATTCTTCTTTCTATAATATAAATGCGTAAGTCCTCACTCACTGAATTGCACCAAAAATCGGGGGATGGTCCCAGGGGCGTAACAACCGGGTCCGCGACGCATATCTTGCGTACGGGCCCCGGGGTGCCAAGGGCCCCCAAAGGTCTTTACAGAAAAAATAGTTTTATTTCTCCGTGGTTAAAAAAAAAAAAAAATAATAATAATAATTTTTATTTTGACTTCCGAAAATATTTTAAAAATTTTAACTAAATTGTTTTTTACATTCCATGGAATAACGATTCTAAGAAACGAACAAATGGTTGAAATAGTTTTACAGCCATAATCCTTTAACAATAAAAATGAAAGTTCTCTGACCTTTAGATATATAGAAACTTTTGTACATTCAATTAAAATTTAGGGAAAAAAAAATCTTTTTTAATATTTCCTTCTGTGTAGTGTCAACCACCTTATTATGAATAGAATGCCTTTATCTCTGGTGTTCTGCATTATTACTTTCGGCACTTTCAGTTCTAAGAAATTGAAACTCTTTCTTGTGTCGCTTTGTCTTTAAAATGGCGTGCCAGTTTTCCAACAAGGGTGGAGTTGGGTATCTTTTTTAAACTTCTTTGTAGTCTGATTGGATGGTTTTTTTTTTTTTTTTTTTTTTTTTTTTTTTTTTTTTTGCGTGTGCCAGGTTGGTTTTCCATAAAAGTTTTAGATTCTAGTATTGATACGCAAGCCGGGAAAGAACGTTTCCTATCGTGTTTATTTTACTTCTTTTTTAAGTTTTTTAAAATGAATAAACAAACTTCCGGTAGGGTTTATCTGAGCGGTGCTCAAAAAAGAAAGTTAGCTCAGGACAAAAAAAAAAAAAAAAAAAATTGCCAAATATCCCAAAATGACTCAATTTGTCTCCGTAAATAGTGAAAAAAGTGTTGATAAACCTAGTCAAGTTGAATTAAATGAAGGCAATAGTAATGACAAAAATAATAATAATAATAATAATAATAATATACGTGAATTAAAAATAGTAATTAAAAAATTATAAATAGGTAAGATTTGATTTAGCGTTAGTTTCATTTACAAAAATACGTAATTAGGCCTAATTGTTCCATTTTCAATAAAACATCACAACGCTGAAGTAAAAATTTTTTTAAACGACTTAAAAAAATTGAAATTTTTTAAAACATCCATCCCGCTAAAAAAAAAAAAAATTGAGGAGGGGAGGGGGGCCCAACTGAAAACTCGCATCCGGGCCCCCAAAAAGTTGTTACGCCCCTGGATGGTCCTAAAAATCTGAAACTTGGCATGGAGATAGGGTATTGGGGGTAGAGTCCAACAAAAATATTTCCGGGGGGCCAGCCCCCCAAAATGGGGCCCCCTGCAAAATTTTTGTAATTAAGCGGAAGGAAACAATTTCAAAAACGTTCCAGGGAGGCAGGGTATTGGGAGTAGAGTACAACAAAATAATTTTCGGGGGATCAGTCCCCCAAAATGTGGCCCCCTTCAAAACTTTTGTAATTATGCGGAAGGAAACAATTTTAAAAACGTTGCAGGGAGGCAGGCTATTGGGAGTAGAGTCCAGCAAAATTATTTTCGGGGGGTCAGCCCCCCAAAATGGGGCCCCAAGAATAATATTTTTTTTAATTGAAGGGTCAGCCCCCCCCCCCAAAAAAAGAGCACCCTACGGCATTTTTCGTATTTGAAACGTTGCTGGGAGAGTTCCAAAAAATGGGGCCCAACCCTGTCCATCCCCTCCCAAAAACGGGCAATGAAATGGTCAGTAGCGTATTAAATCTATATCTATTATCTATTTTATATATATAAAAGTGAATGCAATGTGTCCCGTTGTACGCACAAAAAAAAATAAAAAATAAGAAGTGGAAAAAAAGGGAGGAAGAAAAACTCCTTCGTAGAAATTAAAAAATATAGCAGACAAAAAAAATGTTGACGAAAAAATAGTTAAGAATTATAGTTGCCTAAAAAATTGTATAAAAATAAAAATTACCTGTTTGGTAATATTCCGAAAAAAAATTATTGGTAAAATTACAAAAAAAAAGTGGTAGGAAATTTTCAAAAATTATGAAAAAGAATGTCACAAAGAATGCGAATGCATTCTTAAAACGTAAAAGAAATAGAAAAGACAGAATCTAAAAAACAGGCAGTAAAAGTTTAAGAAAAATTAAAGTTTTTTTTTTTTGGCGGAAAAGAATAAAGATTTAACTTATTTGCGTTTTCTACATTACTTTAGGCTAGACGCGAAGGGGACGCGAAGCGGTCCCGAAGCTGCTAGTATTTTTACAAACCTTTTCCTTCCCTCTTCCAAATATGCTTACATAATAAATAAACAACTGCTTAAAGAAAATTGTAGAGAATAAATTTAAACTTTTAACCTGTCATTGTATTTTGAATTTAATAAGAAAATAATTCTAAAATTTGATGGTTGTGACAATGATTTCATGTTAAAAGTAAATGGAACAATATAATTTAGAACTGATTGTGTTAAATAACCATCTATTTATTCACAAAAAAAAGAAATAAACATAAATCACAGATGTGTCCTTCAACATTTAAAGTCTTACAGAACCAGCCGGTAAGCTTGAATTACACAACTGGTAACAGATGAGATCATTAGTTAGTCGAAAAATATTTTGGATGACTGATGGCATATCCTGTACAGAAATAAAAGAAAAAAATATTAAAATAACTTCATTTCAATTACAATCAGTCTCATACTTACACTTTCGCGCGTAAAATTATCCAGCAGGAATGATTTTTGGGAAGAATCTAAAATTTTCAAAGAATCTAAATATCTAGGAAGAAAACCGTTATAAAATCCGTTCACATCGGAGGATATCAAATTAAAAATTGCTACAGCGATTTCTTCATTTAAAATCGGATGACTTTTGCTAAGCAAATTGTTGAGTAGAACAGTTAAAAATTCGCTGTGAAGTTCCTTCTTGAAAATATCCTCCGAATATAAGTTCCACCTAGTATTCAGCCTTTCCAAATTCCTTAAATTTTGTCTGAATAGATCAATATTTGGCAAAAATAATGACTGTCCGATAGCCCTCATCAGCTGTAAAAATTCTTTTGCTCTGACTTCAATTAATTCCGTTGACGTTTTAAAAAAATATTTCCACTTGTGAACGAGGATGCTGTAAAGGAGCTGAAACAACGATTCTTGAACCGAAGGCGATGCGCTGTCGGATAAAATCGGTTCGCAAAGCTGAAGGCACAGGTTAACAGCCATGGGGGTCAGCTTTGAAGCTGATAATCCCGGAGTTTGAATGACTAAATCTAATATTTGAAGCAATTGTTGAAGGCCTCCTCCGTTTTCGTGAGTCAGTGATACCAAAAGTTGATGTCTAAAAAATTCGAATAAAAAAGACAAATTAACATTTTCGGTGGCAAAAAAAAACAAACCTTTTTTTTAAAAAAAAAAAAAAATAATAATAAATTACCGCGTATAAACATCCATGAAAGTTTGTACGATAACTTGCGTGAAAGTAATACCGACTTGCTGCTGCAAGCATTCCAATAAAATTAAAAAGAATTGTAGAATTTCTGCATTGGCTTCTGCATCTTTCACGTAAATCGGAAAAAGAGCTAAAGAATGTTCCACTGATTTTTGAAACGCCAAGCATAATAATTTTTTCGACTTAATCCCTTCTGACTTGTAAAGCTTTATAATGTATTGCAACATCTGTAGCATTGATATGATAACCGGTTTATATTGTAAATTAAATTCCAAAGGTGATGAAGTTAGCGGACTAGTCAATTCTTCTATATAAGCGGTTAATAATTTTAGACGATGATCCCACATTTGGTCTTCCACGTTCGGCCATTTTAAAATTAAACAGTTGATTAGTCCCCCTTGTATTAAATACTGATCCTGTAATTTAATTTTAAAAAAAATTAATTTCCTTTTCTTTTTTGTCACCAAAAATTAATTCCTGTCTTCTTACAGCAAAATTCTTGTGAACCTGGTCGAATTTATAAAATTTGTGTACAAAACCAATAAAGTCATTTAATTACCTCTTTTTGCAAATGTGACAAATTGCTCGAAAACAGGCACTTGACAGATTCAAGGTCCCATAAACAGCTTGGACGGACTGTGCTCGTTATTGTGGATATCAAATGTGCAGAGCAATGTTGCAAAACCACCGGGCTGTCTGGATTTAATAATGGAATGCATCCATTAAGAATGTTCGTTATTAATTCGTTCAGCAACTGCTTTGTTGAGGAATTATTATGAAGGATGGGTAACCAGTAACACCAAGACTTTAAGGATGCCAGTACCTCGGCATGCCTATAAACGAGAAAAAAATAAAAATTAGATTTTAAAAAAAAATCTGAAATAAAATAAACTAAAAACTTACACTTTTTGAAAATCTAATTTGATACTATCAGTTATGGAATGATAATTTATTTTATTAGCTAATTCGTTTAGAGTTAATAAATGATTGATAGTAAATCTAGCTATCGTGAATTGAGGTTCGTCGTCAACGCTAGCTATTGTGCACTGAGGATATAATCGACCCATTATTTGCGTAAACGATGATAAATCTCTTAGAAGTGACTGAAGAGTTGGAGTATCTTGAACTGCTAATGGCACATTTGAACAGACTTGTCCGTAGAGACCGCATAATTCGACCCAATGTTCAAACTAAAAAAAAAATAATTCCAAAATCAAAATGTGAATATTTGATTTTTTTATTCAAATTTTAAATAAATGAAAGAATTACCACTAGGCGCAAAATTTCGAGTGGCTGAAATTCAGCAATTTTTGCCAGTATTTCAATGCAGGGCTTCAAAAATTTCTTCCATTCCGTTTCTCCGTCGTCGTCTTTTGCAGAATCGTCGAAATCTAAAAGCTCGCTTCTGTTTTGACGAAATTGAATTTTGTTTAAAATTTGTTGAGCTAAAGAAATAAAGGCACCGGAAAATCTGAAATGAATCATTTTTTTATACGATTAACTTTTCTGTTCAAAAGCGCTTGGCTCAAATATAAAAAAATATTTTTAAAAGAATTTAGAACTCGCAATTACCTTTTCGCACTCGGAATTTCTAGAACATGCGACCATATATCTAAACATGTTAAAAAACCAGGATCTAAAGTAGGTTGCTGTATTGTAAACTGAAAATTAAAACCATTGTCTCATTTAAAAGAAAATTCCTAATGCAACAACAAGAACAAAAAATAAATAAATAAAGAAGACCAGCCATTGTTACTTACACTTAAAGTTGTAGATAACAAAGCATCTATATTGTTTTGCGGTTTTTCATCTGCATGAGACAGTTCCATTCCTATTAGTAACCTCAGAAAATCACTGACTTTTTCCAAATATCTTTATAGAAAAAGAAAATTTATTTGTTTTATAAAATTGAAAATTGGGTATTTAACTTGGAGAAACTTACTTTGAGTCTAAGTTATCTAAGGATTGGTTTAACAACATTTGCAATAAGTTCATTGTGTGATAAATAATTTGATCCCAATTAGGAGGCACCCAGTGCCTGTATAACATTTCATTCAAAGTGCACATGGCCAAAAATGATATTTCTTGATTCTGAAAAAAAAAAAAAAAGTCAGATTTTTTAATTTTTATGAAAAATATTTATGTAGAAAATATTTGCAACAGCAAACTTACATCAGTTTTTGCAGCTAGTTTGAATAAAATGTTAATGACACCATTAGGAACTTGAGATGCAGGCACCCATGAAAATAAATGAGTAAATACTCTGAGTAATAATGAACAGTCTTGTAGATTCATCAAAACATGCTCATTCGACAGAAGCTCTGGGAAAAAAATAATTAAATAAATAAATCAATAACTTAACATATAACAATTATAAACAGTTGCAAAGTAAGTTTTTTTACGTAAGAAAGTAAATAAAAGAAAAATAAATATATATGTATACTAACCTAATAAAATGCCAAAGACTTGTGGCATTTGAGCAAGCAATAATTTTTTTAATTCAGCTTTTCTGTCTACACTTAAATCTTCTCTGGGTGCTATTAACTCTTCTGATGTTGTTAACAAAAACAGCAAACCCAGTTGCCTTGTTTCACTTTTTTGCAAAAGTGATAAAACATTAACAAAGAAATCTGGATAGAAATGTGGCCAATCAAGTCTAGCTATATCTACGACTAGTTTAACTGATTTACTTTTAATAAAAGTGCACTGTGACCCATGCTTTTCCAAAATATAAGCATACATCAATGACTTTATTTGTGCTTTTTCTTCCCATGGCAGACACATCCATTGTTTATTGATAATGTTCTAAAGGAAAAAAAAAAAAAATACATTATGTACCCTGCACAATATTAAAGAATATTCAAACCTACCTCTATTGTTGTAAGGCAGAACATTGACACATATTGATTACCAGTGTGTGCAAGGTAATCAACACACAGTTTCCAACTATTACGTTGATTACTAAAATTAGTTAACAAGCTTTCTATTTCTTGCCTTTTATCATTCCCAGTTCTTCCATCAAAAAATTCGTTCATAAGTTGTTCCAATTCAGCTAATCCATCTTTTTTATTTGGTTGCTGAAAAAAAAAAAGTTTGTCTCCATAAAATTAAACATTGTAATGTAAAATTTGAAAATACTTACTGCATCAACAGCAAACATATTGTAGCATAAAAGGCAATGATCATTAAAGTCTTATTAAGGGCAGTGAAGCTGCTTAGGAATGTTTCATTTTTGGCATTAAGCTAATTTTCTAACCTAACCTAAACTGATTGAATTTATCCTTTATTCTAGTTTATTTGCAATCATATTTTGTCCACTATGGGTTTTGGAGTTTGAAATGAATTTTTTCGATTACATTATCATTAGCTCAAATTGATAGAGATCATTTTTAAACAATTAAATTAAATTTTATAAAAATTCTAAAGAAATCGCAATTCGTAATGTAAAAAATTTCGCGCAGCAAAACAAAAACCTGTATGAATGATTCAATGAAGGAAACAGATACAGAGCGACGCCACTAGGGGCGTTGCTTGGTCAACATTTATCATATAGGCGCTTTAAGCGCTCTCTATAGCAGCGAGCGAACAAAAGGTGAACTAGCCTTCTTTTGCTCCCGACTCCCGCCCGCTTTATCGATTTGCTAATGGCAATAGCATGTTTATATGATTTGTGTGTTTTGGAAAGTGAAAGACCTAAATTATTAACATTTTATTATTTAGTCTTATTATTTAATGCAAATGAACGGTGAAGGAATAATTGATAATGGCAATGAAGCCCGTACGGCTGGGCAGCCATTATCTGACTTTTTACAGCAATTAGAAGATTATACACCTACGGTAATTTAAATTCTTAAATGGTTTTGAGGTTATGATGCATAATTGTATGCAATAATAATTATGTCAAATTAATTTTATAGATTCCTGATGCAGTCACGGGTTATTACTTACATTCAGCTGGTTTTGAATCTTCAGATCCTAGGATGTGAGTTTAATAAGCAATTACGTTCCTGGATATAATGCTCATCCCAGGATGCACATAATGTAATTGGCTTTAAATACTAATTTCATTGTTTTTATTTTTTTTAGAATTCGGTTGATTTCACTAGCAGCTCAAAAATTTATTTCTGACGTAGCAAACGATGCATTACAACACTGCAAAACCCGAAGTTCTCATCAAGCCTCCAAACAAAAAGGAAAAGATCGAAGATTTACTTTAACCATGGAGGATTTGGCACCTGCATTGGCCGAATATGGAATTACAGTGAAGAAACCTCAATATTTTGTTTAAAAAGTAATTATTTGTCAAGTTGTCTTGTGTCCAAGGTCAGTTTTAATATTAACTTTAACCCAAAGTTGGCATTATGTCTTACAGCTAATTCATTTTTCTCAACTTTACTATTTAAATCAAATTAAATAATTTTAAATTGACGTAATGTAATGCCAGCTGGCAATTTTGTTTAAAAAAAAATTAAATTAATTTATAAGGAGTTAATGTAATAAAAATAGAATCTTTTTTTGTAAAAAAAAATTTATTGATTTATTTACAACATACATTAACAACATGTATGACATTACAGTTGATGGCATGGATTTGGTATACAAAGTAGTTGTCATGGACAAAATGGCGTTCGATGAAATCGCACTTTTTTCTAACTTCACAGCAAAAAAAAAAAAAATTGATTAAATTAATTTACAACCTAGTTAACTTCATTTGAGTTTCTTCATTTCCTGAAGCCTAATTTTCGGAGTGCCTTCAGGTCAAGATCTCCATAATAGTCTTCACTATAAATGCAAAAAAAAAAAAAAAGTGTCTTAATAAATATTGTTTTGTCAAATGTCATGGGTAAATTTACCCTCGAGATCATTTTTTGGGAAATTTTATGGATTTTAATTTCATTTATTTTTGAAGAAAATCAATGTGCTGTGTTTTTGTCAATTTGTCACTTTGTCACTTTTTGCCCTACATTTATAAATTATTAATTATAAAAAAGCACTGAGGTAAAAAAATTGTCTTTTAAGTCGCATCGTAAAAGAAAAAAAAAGATTAAACAATGATATTTTTTAAAGTCATTAAAAGTTTGTTTAATTCTTTTTTTTTCTTTGAACTAATGAAAAGGTTAACCGCATGTTAGTGAAAATAACTGAAAATCAGTCGAACCAACATGCAAAAGTGCTTGCTTCTTCAGTTACGTTCTTTTTTTTTTTTTTTTTTTTTTTTTCATAACTGCTGTTGTTTCATGCTTTGTTTAAGCAGAATTTTTAGTTTTGATCATCATATTGATCCTTGCTCGGTTGAGGCCTGGCTGGAGCTTGCGGCTGTGGTCGGTTTTGAGGCTGCGGCCTTGGTTTTGGTAAAGATTTTGGTGGTGCTTGAGACTGATTATCTTGACTGTGTCTTCCGGCTCCGCTGCTTGACAAACCAGCGAGAAGTTCGCTCTTCCTAATTGTCTTCAAGTCTAAATCTCCATAGTAATCCTCGCTAAAAGGGTTTTTATGCGGATTTAAAAGGATTTTAAAAATTGTTAGTGCGTGAATGAGGTTTTAGAGAGAAAAAAAAAAAGATGAAAGAAGAAAAAAAAATGTTAAATATACAGCCAATTTTTGAATTTAAAAAAGAAATAAGATCATGCGCGTTTTTCATGCTTTATGCATGGTTACAAACGAAGAATGACGAATATTTTTTCGTATTTTTTCTTTTTGTTTTGGAAATGATCGTCGCAATTTCATTCCCGAAAGAAGAAAAATTCTTAAGCGAAAGAAATTAATGAAAATGTTTTTGAATCGTTTAATCAGTCACTCACTGTCCTTAAGATTGCGTTTGTTTAAAATTTTTTTTTTTTTTTTTTTTTTTCAACTAATACAAGAACGAAGGATTAAAAGCAAAAAAGACCATCGTTTTATAGTTCTCAGAATGTGGATAAATAACTTCAACAATGTGTAAAAAAAACTTTTTTTTGGAAGTGGATGGGCTAATGCCTAAAATATAGCGAAAATATGGTCATAGACTCAGTTTTTCAAAAAAAAAGAATTCCATTTACAGTATACAGTATTTACACTGTAAATTTTTTCCTTTTTGGGGTCCATATCTCTTTTTTTGCTTTTCAACCTTCTTTTTCTCTTATTCTATAATTTAAAAGGAAAGAGCCTGTAACAAATACTAACCATCCAGGAACATCTTCAGGATCTTCGCAGTTTCCTGAACCGTCAGCATCTCCAATTTTAAACACGGTTCCAATCGGGCAACCATATTCCCTAGCTACACCTTCTAAACAAATGTAGTATTTTCTGCAGTCATCTGGGTGAGCATGTCTGGAAAAGGAACCTCCAGCGGCGACTTCACCAGGGGCAGGGCATGAGAACCCATTGGCAACTTCTGCAAAATTAAAAAAAAGAAAACGAATTAATCACTTGTGTAAGGTGCTCAGCATGTCGATACGTTTTTCGGAATAATTGGGGCCCAATCTTTTTTTCCAATCTTTATAAGCTACTCCAAATAAATTAAAAAAAACAAAAACAAATATACGCCACTAAATAATTTTTCTTGATTAAAATCCTTAGGAATTTCGATTACAGTTGAAGCCAGTCGGAAAAAATTTATGTAAAACAAAAAATTTTTATATTGAATTTTCGCCTTCAAAATTGCGATTAGGCAATCCTGTACTTAAATTTTGTGCGATAGACGCTTCTTTCTATTTCTAAATTGTACTTAAGATGTCTATCTTTTAATGATAAGTATTTTTTATCTTTCTTAAATTTCCATTTATTTCCTCTTCAAATTACCTTCAACTTTGCATTCTGGAACTTGATCAGCCCACATACAAACTCTGGATTCCCTATCGTAGGCAAGACCAGGAGAACATTGATACCTGCTAGCTTCACCGTTCCAACAATTCCAGAATGTATCACATTTCTTCTCATCGGCGAAGATACCGTACAATCTAGGACAGTGGGGCGTGCTGATTGGTGGTTCTAAAAAAGTAAAGAAAACAACATGCCATCATTACTAAAATTAAAAACTACGTCTTATTCGGTGAAACCGATATTGACGTCACTTTTTTTTTCCCCCGTGTCAAAATCGATATGAGAAAAAAAATAATTGACAAAGATTGATTGTTCAAAATTTAACAATCATCTTCTCTCCTATTGCGCGGCTAGGAAAAAAAAATGTATCAAAAGGAAATTCGCTTCGGGATTTTTCAATCCGCCTCCTGAATCGATTTCAAGGTTGATAAAAAAAAAAAAAATAAATAAAAAAAATAAATAAAACTCACCTAAATGCGTCCTATCACCACAGTCAACATTGTGAAGGTAGTCGCAGTTCTCTGTTAAATATTTTGAATCGCTAGCGTCGAACGCCAAACCGTTCCCGCATGTTTTCAATTCGGATACTCCATTATCACATTTCCAATATTTGTCGCACGATGTCTGGTGCGGATAAAAACCGTAATCATCCGGACATTTGAAATTATCTTGCCCGTGTGCTGCAAACAAAAGAAAAAAAAGAGAAACGGTTAGTATTTTCTTTGGAATTTCAGCCGTTGGCGGGGGCATTTATCATTCGCAAATCGTCGTCGCATGTCCGACGAGACTGTCTACGTTTTTTTTTCAAGGGATCGATCTTATTTCTTCTTTTTTTTTTCAATTAATTATAATAAAAAACTAAAGCAAATGAAAAGACTTGAGCAGCTTGTGCAAGGTAGGTGACGTTACGTAACTCATCTAGCATTCTTTTCCGCATTACTATCTATTATTTAACACATGGTTGTAAGTAGTCTACAATCAA
The DNA here is from genome assembly GCA_037577465.1 of Liposcelis bostrychophila. Classification (NCBI taxonomy): domain Eukaryota; kingdom Metazoa; phylum Arthropoda; class Insecta; order Psocodea; family Liposcelididae; genus Liposcelis; species Liposcelis bostrychophila. Next base: position 14,996,598 of record CM075210.1, read on the forward strand.
ATCAAGGGTGCGGTCTCACCATTATGAAACTCTTAAAAAGAGAAAAAAAAAAAAAAAAAAATAAACATTCGTCCGTCTACCTTAAATTTTTTGTTTAAAAAGCTTTGACAAGGATCAATCATCACGATGAGATTTTTTTTTGAATAATAAAATTTATTTATCCGGTTCACCTTTTGATTAAGTGGCACTGCGCTAAAACTTGTCACTAAATTATACATTATTTTCCAATAATCATTATCCTAATTATCCCGACCTGCCTAAATAAATTATTTTAAATATTTATGGAAATAATAATAAAAATTTAACCTTGACACATGGTCATTCTCCTTTTAATTTTGATTTAATTTTTTCCCCATGTGAAAATAACCTTTAGCCCCGAAAAATGATCCAAAACAGTTTCGACAAAGAAATTAAGGCACTTTCACCTATGGTTGGCACATGTCTTATATACTTTTTTTTTTGCCGGTTACGCCTGATATATACATTAGGGGACAACTTGTTTTACAACGTGCCTTAAAAAGCGTGTCACTACTAATTTGAAAATTAATAAACTGATATTTTTTTTTTGAATAGCTTTTTTTTTTTTTTTTTTTTTCTTTAAAAAAAAACCCGGGCTTCTCATCGTTATTAATACGACAAAACGGTTCATTTTACACGAATCTGTGTCATTTAGGTTAATATAATGATGTAATGTCCATGGTCGACGAAACTGAATCTCGTACATCTAGCAACTAGACTAACACGTAATAACTGGGTCTTAAGCCCTTAAAAAAAAACACGCTGGTATTTTATGAAGCATCCACTGCATTCTTGGAAATAAAAAAAAAGCGACATTATTATATAATTGCGCGGGATGAAAATAACGCTCACCCGCATATAATTCTGAGATTTAAAAAAAATTCGGCTTGTTTAAATTATAGGAAATGGATTATATAAGATTTAACACTTAGTCATGGCAACTGTTTATATTTTTTATGCACTGTTAATTGTTTTAAGAACTTTTTCATTTGTTGGATGAAAACTACGCCACGGTACATTTTTTTTTTTTTTTTCTTTTGCCCATCCGATTTAATTTCCGTGAAAAAAGTCGGAAATGGGTGTAAGCATTAAAATGAGAAACGGTTGTGTCAAGGCTGTGCAGTGTCTCTCCAAGGCATCAATTTTGGGCATGATTTCTAGGCAACCAGTAATTCTGGTAACCTTTAAAAGCATCCCCCCTATATCGAAAATGCAATGACAAACTGTTTGTGTAAATGCCAAAATGGGCGTGTGAATAAATGACATTATGCATGCGAATGCGAATAATCGATTTCAAATAATAATCGTATGTAGTCATCTTGGAAGACTTTCATTGAAAGTTTGATTCAATACCTTTTTAACCTATATAAAGCAAAACAGACGTTTGATTGCATGCGAGACAAAAAATGCATCTTTCGAAATGTCTAAAGTAAGACAAGCATCCAAGACCTAATTTAAACGATTAATGCACTTTAACAGAAGAGGGAGAAGTTTAATGAAATGACAGTGAATTCTTCGCAAAGAGTTTTAGGCTAAGAGCCATTAAAAACTACAGGAATATTTTCCAAAAGCGGTGAAACACAGAAATTTTCCTCAAAAAAATGTCAGAGAACAATCATTGAAGTTATGAAGTCATAGAGAATTTTCAAGAAGGAAATTAAGGGTCGAAAAAAATAATTTTCTGCTGAAAACCATTATTTACCTACTCTAAAAATTTGTTATTACGTTTTCCTGAATCTAGGGGAAATCTAATTTGCCTAATCATGATTTTCCAGGCTTACCAAAGGAACACTTAGACCATTCACTCGCCTACTCACCGCACATATACTTGGCGGTGATAAAGGTCAGAATTCAAAGCATTAGTAAAATATATATGCTCTTATTAGTCAAAAATATTTAGCATATAATAAATTTAATATATATTTTTAAATATTTAGCATATTTAAAATATTTATTGCATTTCTGATTTTAAATTTTAAATTTTCCTGAAACATTTAGTGCATTCTTTTTATACTTATCAAGCATAAGAATAATATGAATTTCCAAGTTCATGAAGCATAAGAATGGCTATAAAAATTGCCAATATTTTTTAATTCGGCAATCCAATAGTAATTTAAAAATTATAATTAAAATTAAGCAAGTATATACTTCTGACTTTCTGTTTAACCTAAGGCTTGAAGGAATCCCATAAAAATGGCCGTTTTGAAAAATTCTTATTTTTGTGGGGAAGAAAAAGCAAAAATTAACCTAAAGTAAAACTCTCTTCTTCTTCAATTTTTAATTAAAATTAACCATATTTTTAAAAAAAAACTAGGTCTAAAAATATGTTACATGGTTTATATGGATCTGCAGATTCATGTGAACCATGTATCTTTATGAAAAGAAGTTTTTGATTTTGTTTTCTGACCCTAAATATCTAAAGCAATTCATAAATTGTATCAGAAACTTAGTTGGAAAAGGTTGCCAGCTGTAGTTATCATTTCACACTTGAATAAAGAGTTACTAAATGAAAAATATAGATTTGACACCCAACATTTTAATTAAATGTAGAATTAGTTTGGCTCGCTCTTAACATACCTTTATTAAGACAATGATCAACCTTTCTGTTTTACAACAGAAACGATGCCTAATGCCCACGTGCGTAAAACATGGTAAAAATACACTTCAACCTTTGTCAAATACATTAATAAAACAAAAAAATGGGGGAAGAAAAACTAGCGGCAAAACAGTATTTTAAATCTACTCGCATTCATTGATAAATAAATAAACAAGCAAAATGCAGCGCTGCTTATTTCGTTCACTAGCGCGACAGGCGACAGCAGACAGAGAAATTTGTCGCGTACTGTCCAAATTCAACATGGCTACCGAAATTCCCGGAACTCCGTTAAATTTTATTGATTGATTTTCTTATGATATTATTAGAAATATCACACTCATCTTAGGATTCAGTAACTTTGAACTTTCCAACCCAAACAAACCTCACGCGTTCTTGACTTCTGTCTGATGCAACCGACGATGCATTGGATTTTTGTTATAAATAAGAAAGATCTTTGTTAAAAAATGGATAATCGTTGTAAAACGATAATTTATTCTTTCGAAATGATTTGTTATAGTTGTAAATCATGTCATGATAATTTTATTAATGAATCAAGTTCAGCACTTCAATTAGTTAACTCGTTTGTAATGTTACGGGTAAGTTAAAAACGTGATTAATTATACGAGATTGATATTTTTATGAAATAAATAAAAAAAAAAGGAGGAATGCTTTTGTAAAAAGCAAATTATTGTTACAGGTACTTTATCGTGGTTCGTCTTCCATGGATTCGCTTGCTAATTGTATAAATTTGCATTATAGATGTTAACCTTATGCCCAGTCACATAAAAATGAAATGTCAAAACGAAGAATTCCCAATAGGTAAGTCATTAAACAATTAATAAAAGTAAAAGAAAAAATAGAAGACATTCTTTTACAAGGCTACTGCCCTACCTGCTGGAAGAATGTAGTTATTGTTTATGTAAATATGCAAAAGAGAAGTGAAGATAATTGAAAACAGAAAAATGACGGAAAACAAAATTTGTAGTCCACCTTGGAATCTGATCTCTTTTATCAATTGTTAATGGTTAATGATACTTTTAATTTTAATTCCTTATTTTAAATAAAGTCAAAATACTTTCAGGCTGTCCACCTTTGACCAGACTTAAGTAAATGTATAAATTTTTTGTTGTTGTCTGGCAATTTTTTGCAATTTGCCTGTGATTTAAATTTTTTGTGTTTTAACACTTGATTGAGCAATTAAAAGAGTATTCAAATGAAGATGGTTAAAGAGGTGTTATGAATGAGTGATATATTTATTTTGAAGGTGTGCATAGACAAGACTTGAAAGTAGATGCAGCATATGTTATTACCATAATTATAATGGAGTAAGTTTAATTTACAATCACAATTTCTCAATTTGACGAGATATTGCTTAATCATGTGGAATGTATCAAATTTGGTTTTTTTTTCCAAATAAGTTTTAATTAAGTTATCTTTTTTTTTTAGCAAGCAACTTAATATTTAAACAATGGTTAATTTATTACTTTCAATTGAATTAACATAGAAACTTGAATGAAGGGGTTTATGGAAAGTGTAAGTAAAGTATAAAATGTCATGAATATTCAGTCATGTAGGGAAAGTCTTCTATACTGGACAAAATGTTTTGATAAAAAAATAGGAAAAAAAAAATGGCAAGAAAACTAGAAATCAACCGGCAAAAACAAAGAGTTAAGAAAAAGAATTATCTTGTACGCGATTATAAATTTCACTTCCATCACATTTTTTTAGAAATTATATCAGTGAAGAGTGATAATACATTTATCACTGCTTCTTATTCTCGCCTCGGTGAAATTGTCAAGTATTATGTAATGTATTGTAGACTAGTGTCGGTATCCAAGCCTAAGTTATAATGGAGTCTAGTCGGCGTATATATAATTGTGACTACAAGGCTTGTTTTTCATTGTCCACCGTTTTATTTTTAACCGGAGGAAGAAAGAAATAATTACTTGAAGGTCGTAGAAAATTTTGTTATCTCATATTCTGTATTTCGTCTTTCGCCCTGCTGAGTTTCCCGTTTTCTATTACTTTAATTTTTTTTTTTTTTTTTTTTGTGTTGCTTTCAGGACTAAAGAGGTTGAAGGGACAAAAATTTTGGTAGCTGCCTTCTTTTTCGCATTTATAATAGGATAATTAAAAATTGATGTTCCTTATGGCATTTGGAAAAACCTATTAAGCAGTTTGTAAACTTCCTAGACATCCTTGATCAACGTATCCAGACGAGGTCGTGATTTCGGGATTAAGTTGCCTAAAAACTCGTTATGATGATTTTATGGTTTAATTTTCCAAACGTAAAAAGAAATTAATTTAGAAAGGATGGAATCGAGGTTGAAGTGAATTGATGACATGTGAAATGCACCTATTGTATTACCCTAACTCGAAATCTGATCAAGAAAAAAAAAAAAGACAGAAAAAAATAAACGACCTTGACTTCACCACAAGAGATACATACGAAAGGAATGAGGGGTTTTAAATGATTAAAAAAAAAAAAAAACGTGAGTTATCCTTGATGGGATTTCAACTAGAAAGATTTTTTCGAACAATCGAATCAAGTTGTTTCTTCCCGTGAAATAACTGTTATTAATTTTTAACTTTTTTCTTATTTGATTTATATTACGAGTACAAATTTTACGTAAAAGAAAAAAAAAGATCGATTTGTTTACCATTGGCGCCTATCTATCATTTATTTAAATAATGTAAAACTAAAACGCTCGATTAAAATGATGTAATCGGATAGTTAAAAACTGAAAGTATGTCCTTGGCACATGAAACTAAGAGCGGTGAAACTGGTACACAAACGAGATGAAAACGAGCTCATCAGTTAATTACTCTAGTTATTAAACATTATCTAGCGAAAACTTGATCGTAAAAAAAAAAAGAATAAAAATAAAAAATAATTTTTGCATGTGTAAAATTTTTATTTGATCTAAATATGGTTTTGTTTACTATTGTTCGTTTTACAAGGTCATCGATTTTCTTTTTCCCACAATTAATTTTAAACAAATCTTAGAAAATGAAATTTTCTTCTGTAACTGAGATTTTCTTTTTTTTTTTTTTCTTAAACCGATGGTAAAAATCACATGCATATAATTTTTTTTTTTTTTTACATAAGGTTTTCTCTTAATGCGGTTTGCATTTTTTTTGTATTGTTGTTGCAGAAAACGAGACTTTATTCGCTCCGATAATTTAAATTAAAAACCTTTAACCGCATGTGGCTTTGTCAAAATATAATCTTTTTGACAGGACATTATTCCTCGATAAAATTTCGTTATATAAACAACTTGTTTCGGTTCAAAAATAGTAAACCGCTTCAGAATATATTATGTCACTTTTTTTTTTTTCAAGTTGCGTTTTCGAATTCCGATCGGTCGGAATTTTATTTAGGCGGTTTCGAAGTCAACCTAATCTATCAGAAAAGTGTCGCTAATCAATGTTAATAAGGTCATTGATACATGGAATCATTTTTTATTGAGATATTTCCTGAATATCTTAATCTGGTTCGGTATGAATCAATCGTTGTTGAAGCAGACTTTGTTGAATTTTAAATGAGTTAAGGTGTAAACATTGTTAGCAAGGCCTGATTATTTAATTTTTTTTCGATATTAAGCTGATAAGAACAGATACTACACTTTAAATTAATCCCTTTTCAGGTGTCATTTTCGCTTGGGATTCCCCCATCAGAATCTGCAGCAAAAGAAATTTTTCATGTGACCTGATATCTTTTCAAACGCAATGCTAAAGAGTAACCTCATGGTGCAAATCGCTTCCTTAGGGACTTGTTGAAACTTGTTCCTGAAAATATATTTAGCCAAAACCCGTTCCCGATCAAAATGCGCACTTGCAAACGAGTTTGGCTTCTCAAACGTAAGGAAATTCGGCAAAGGAATTCGGCTTAGTCAGATGGTAATTTTGTTTCGTAATACAAACAAATTTCTTTTCGATAATCTCATCGCAATAATCGAAACGTTAATTAGTAAACCAATATCCAAAAGCGATTACATATTTATTGTACACATTATAATCCGCTAAATAGTTATATGAGAAAAAAAAAAAGATGCATCATATTGCTAAAGTGCATTGTTCATCAAATAACTTTCTCCAATCTCCGGAGGAAGCGATCTTTTTTTTTTTTCTTTTAAATCGAATGATTTTACATGTCGTTTAATCCAGAAAGTGGAACATTGGGAAAAAAATTGAGATATCTAATTTTTTTGCACGATTAATTGCAAATCAAAGTTTTGCGGGCATGATGATTTGTCATTTATTTGTCACTTGTCAAAATATTAATCCTTTTGAGTGAGACCTTGATTTTTAACTTTTTTTTTTTTTTCTTAGGTTTTTTTTTTTTCTCTGAGATTTCCGATTTAATGAGAATGTAAATGAAGTGCAACATTTCGATGAAAGTACTTACAAGTAGGTGAAAACTTATAATACAAATCTTGTTTGTGTGATGGTCTCATTGACCAGTCACAAAGAACATCGAAATTGAAATCTAGAGAATCCGGATTGACAAAAAGTGAAATGCCGATTTTTATCGAAAAATTTTAAAAAAATTATGTACATTTTTGGAAAGCCTGCAAAAACTCATTCCGACATAATTAAAAATCAACTTGGAACGAAAAATTGATGAACAATCCACCGGCTTGTATTTACTACGTTTTGACAGCCCAAATTACACGAAATTTCGTTTGTCCAAACAAAATATTTTAATTTTAAGGGATGAAAACAATCGATTAACCGTAATTGGAATTACCTACCGAATGCGGAAATTGTGACTAAAACTAATAAACTGGTTACACTCCTCATTTCGACACTGTTTAATAAAAACTAAATATCTTTAAATTATCTATAAATAAGCTTAGTTATGTAAAATGAACTGTTTTGGGACCGCGATACAAGGTATGTTTTTATACCTACCGCCATAATGGTTTGTTCGCCCGCCACTTCTATCCATTGCGCGTCTCGTGACCTACTATCAATGCTAAAATCACGTCAAATGGACTTTTTTTTTAGAAATTTTTTCCCGGTTTTTTTATTTTTTCACCCGATAATCGTATAAATTTTCATTTTTATCAGATTATTATTTTTTTTTTTTTTTTTTTTTTGCAATTTAAATAATATCTAAAAGTCTTTGTTGATTTAAAAAAAATATCAGGATTTTGCCTTTTTTACATGCTGAAAACAAGCAAATAAAATATTTTAAAAATAAATAAATAACGATAGTAACAATTTTTTCCAAAAAAAAAAAAAAAAAAAATATTTGAAAAATGAGTAGAATAATTAAATTTTTCTTGCTCTTAATGACCACGTTTTTTTTTTTTTTTTTCACATGTTACACTTTTACTTATCCGAATAATTTTTATTTATTTATTGTCCTCTAAGGTCAATATTTTGTCATTTTTTAAAAAAAAAATACTTGACTACAAATTTTATTTTAATTGATGTATGGCGGGTAGGGTGTGGTATAGATCGAATTATTATGGATGATCTCATTCATTTACTTTGTATTATTTTTTTTTTCTTCCAGTTCTCATGTTTGGCATGATTTTCCGAACGCCTGCTTCAAGTATAATCAAATTGGGTTCCTGCAGCAGAAAATGGAAGAAGCTGTTACATTTTTTTTTTTCCTAAACCGTAATCCTTGAAATTGCATCAGCTATGACTCAACTTATTGAACGATTCGACCTTGTCAAAGAAAGTCCAGGTAAGGGAGTAAGCGTGGATTCTTTTAACAAAAGACGGTGGGCTATTATAAGAGATGCAGCAAGGTTCTTTTTAATGAGCTTAAGAAAAAATTCATCGGAAATTTATCCACATATTTTAAGAGACATGCTTTTCTCGAAATCATTTAAAGCAATTTTTTTTTGGGTTCCAGATCTTCGTGCGTCAAGAATTAAGAAAAATTAGTATGGGATCGCTCGAGTGCACATTTAACTGGCAGGAGGATTTGAAGTGTCATGAATGATCTGATTTTTTGTTTTTGGATGGCGATTAATTTAACAGAGAAAGCGTTATTATTGTAAGTATATTTTAACTTTACTAAATTGATAGGGATCCTCTTGATTTTTGTTTGAATAAATTCAAAAGAGATAGGATGATAATGATCGATTCTTTTAAAAGTCACTTATTGTGTTTATTTAAACCTCTTTGCGTTCATAATTGTACTGTACGTAATTCTTATAAGCTTTGTAAATACAAGTATATATACTGTGATAATTAGCGTGTAATTAATCAGTATCAATTTACTAACAGATTAATGATTAAATTATATGTTTAGTTGCCTTTTTGTCCATATTATCGTCACCATGCAATTTTCGCGAAGGTTGAAATGCAAAAATAAATTTCTTACAAGTTAGGAAACACGGGAAAATTATAATAAATTTTAATATAAATTTCCAACAAACCTAAAAACTGCTTTAAGGCAGGGGGGTGAAATTTAAAATAAATTTTAATTTGTTACAAATTGTAAAGAAAGTTTGAGATGATGGATAAAATTTATCCATCATCTCAATGTCAGTCTAGAAAAAAATCGATTTTTTATAAAAAATTAAATTTTCGGGGATTCTTGAATGGAAAGAAAGTGTTAAATTATTGCTGAAAATTAGGATCGTAGTGAGGGCCGCAGCTGCAAAACGATTTCGGCTGGAGCACTGAATGTCTTCAGCATTAATTAATCGAAATTAACAGTAATTACAAATGGCCAGTTTTTTAAGTTATCGTTAAGGACATGTAGCATATTTAGTGCAGAATTTTTGCTGCTGACGTCCTCATTATCTTGGAGTAACGTTCATTAAAAAGATTTGTATTGTGGTAAGAATACCTCAATCCCGATTCAGTAAAGAATTATTTTTAAATGATTCGTTTTTTGCAGGCAGAACACAGTTTGGTCGGGGGAAAAAATTAAATATTAAATTCGACTAAAAATACATATTATTTGGAACTTTTTTTTGAGAAAAGCAAAAAATTTTAAACGCAGTCGTTTCTATGAGTGCGAACTTTGAAACGGATAATTAGTAAATAAGATTGGGTTTTAGTTTAATGATTTTCAGATTAATTAGTTAATGGTTTTTAGGTTAATTTTCCAGCTAAGAATTTCCAAACTCGCCCAAAAAAAGCAGTTCTTTTGTAGAGACCATTTGCACAAAATTTATTGGACTAAATGGCTTTCCATAATTTTTCGTGCAGCCTAGAAATTTCTATTAGCTTTAGCCCATAATTTTTACCAGTTTTAAATTTAAATTAAATTTTCCATTAAAATAAAAAAACAGCAAAAATTAAAAAAAAAAGTTAAAAGTGCCAGAAAAAGCCAAAAGTAAAAAAAAAAAAAAATAAATAAATAAATAAATAAATAAAAAAAATTAATAGAAATTTTCTAAGATTTTGCTTTCGTTCATGTCGTCTAATTTTACTATTAAAAAAGGCCAAAAGTGAAAAAAAAATAGTCAAAATATTATTTAAAATTTTCGAAGTTAAAATTTAAATATTAATTTTTAATTTTCCAACAATTCAAATTAAATATTAAATACTAAAATATACCATACAATTAAATATTAAAATGATTAATTACTAATTTTTGGTGCGAACAGTGTTACAGAACCCGGACAGACAGATCTCCCCAAGACATAGTACTACGTCAAAAAATCAGGCCCATTATTGAGGAGGAAGAAAAGTCAGCTTTGTTTTTATTTGTCCTTAAATGTTTATCTTGAATTTCCTACCTTAAATTTTCCTTTGACAGAGACAAAGACATTAGAATTTTTCAAATGACAAAGAGCGCGTTTTGCAGGGATGTGCCACAGAGGGCAGTTTCTCAGGGTTGATTCGTTCATCTATATTGAAAACATTTTTGATCCATATATTTTTTCTTTTGTACATATATGAAAAGCATTTCCATCAAGAATATTTTTAAATTTTTAACCTCAACTGCAGAATCAAGCCGGTTTTATCATTCCTCGCCGAACTTTGTTCTCAGGCTGGCTAAAAGCCTGAATTAAAAATCAGGATTTTCCTGCAAAAATAATTTGAACCTGCCTGCAAAAATTATCATAGGAATAGAGCTAAAAAAGGTTGATATCCCGGAAAGCAAATCGACGTTTTAAGGGTGTGTCCTTAAGACATCGTCGGTTGACGTCCCGTCTTAAGATAATTTGAGATCTAATCGACGTCTTTTTTCAAAAAGACAGGATTCTGTCTGTGAATTTTTTTTGTTAGGACTTAACTATTTAGCTAACTGAGACACGATTGAGCTAAATAATTAAATAAAAATTGGAGATTAAATAATTTATTAATGATAAAAAAGTTACAATTCTACGCTGAGAAAACGCAGGAGCAAATCTAACTAAATATATTAGTGGAAAATGAGCTAACTAATACAGTTAGCCAAACTATTTTTTTAGTTAGACTAATTAATAAGAAAAAAGTTTTTTTACTTCAATCAACTAAAAAAAATAGTTAGGTTAACTAATATTATTTAGTTAACCCATTTTTCACTAATATGTTTAGTTAGATTTACTCCTTCCGTTTTCTCAGTGTATATAAAAAACCTTAACCTTAAACTTGTCTATAGGTCATCTACTCTGTTATTTTATTTACCCTATAGCTGGCATCCTTCATTTTCTCAGTCTGACTGATGAAATTTTTTTTTTTTCATTTTTCGCCTTGTAGCCAGAATAAAAACTGAAAAAGTCAAGGGGACTATGGGTTTGCGAAGACAGCCCTTTTTTATCGATACTGGAATTAATTAAACTCATTTAGAAAGGATTTTTGGTCCCTCTGGATAAGAATCTCATAATTAACAAGCAAAAGGTAGAAAAGTCTTTTCGGGAACAAAACAATATTTCTTAAAGATCTCCCCACCCTCCCAAAAAAAAATTAAATTAAATAAAATAAAAAATAAACGAATAAAATAAAATAAAGCAAAATTAGGTAGCTAATGGTTTTATAATACTGTAGTTATTTTGTCGGAAAAATATTTTTTTTCTCTAAGAATCTTAAGCCGATCTTTCATATTTTTGAACATTTTCATTTATTGCAAGATAATATTTAACCGGAATTTTCAAATTTTCAAAGCCCTCAGTGGATAAATGCACTTTTTTTCTGTGCTTTTCTACAAAAGAAATCGATACGATAAATTGCAGAGCAGGAAATCGAAGACTTCCGCAGGAACACAAACTTTATTCCTTCTTTGGTGACAGACAGGAACTGCAATTTTTATTTCCTAGGTTTTTAATCTCAAGTAGTTTATCAATCCATTATACACTATCATCCTACAACAAACATTTGCCACTCAACCTAGAAAAAAAAAAAAAAATTAGCCGTACATTGGATGAAATGAGAAAAAAAAAGTTCAAACGATTATTTACACAGTGTTACAATTTAAAAATTTTGCATACGATTAAAGTGAATGTCTTTGAAAGTGATCATGACATTTAAAAAAAAAAGCTTTAATTCCTTGACAATCATATTCCGTTTTCGATTGGTATCGATAACCTAAAGTCTATTAAATTGGTACATGCTTCGTACTATTTCAGCCCTCCCTTCATTTAATTGTTAGGCCTGTCATTAAAAAAAGAGAAAAAAAAAAGAGATATTAATTGAAGTTAAATAAAAATTTTAATTGAAATATGGAAAATTAATAAAAATTCCAAGGATCAGAAGCATTTAAAAATATTTTTCTCCCAACACAATGATATTAACATACAAAAAAAAAAAGAAACGTCGGTGTATTATCATTTTTAGGTTTTTTTTTCCACACATTAATCAGTCATCGACATTTTTTTTTCTTTTTTTTTTATTCCAAAGATGATATTTAAGAGCTGTTGATATTGAGTGTCGGGATGTCGGTCATGATCGCAACGTTATTGACACGCCTAAATAGTTGTCCTGATTGCTCTTGAATCTCATGCTTCGCAAAAATTAATTAATTTATCAATTGACTTCCGTTATTTGTCAACTTCCGAGCTTTTCGGGTGATATAAAATTGTAAATAAATAAATTTTTAAACGTTTCAATCCGAACGATTTCAATTCGCTTTTTAAAAGTTGATTACGTAAAATTTAAAAGAAGACCCGCGGCGTGGTTAAGATATCACGAGGATGACCGAAGGAGAATGCATCCTTTGGGTATTCGAAAGAAGAATAGAAAAAAAAAGAAGAAAAGAAGCTGGAGGAGTTAAATACTTCGTGACTACTCTAGTTTACATAAAAATTAAATTCGAAGGATGGTTCTTTTAACTTGTTTACTAAAATATTAATGAATGGATTTCGTCATCGCTTTTTTTTTTCCTTTTTAAAATTAGGATGGGAGACTGCTAGTTATTACATTTTATGAAGTTTTTCCCCTAATTGTAAATGATTTGATAAGTTACTTGTTTTTTTTTTTTTTTTTTAATGTGAATAATCCAACAAAGTTGAAATTGTAATAAATCTCTCATCTTCATTTGAAAAGATTTATAATTGAATGCATTCGAAAACTGAATTATTTATTTTGATTGTTTCTTGCAGATATCTACAGCACTTTCCATGGAAAGCAGGCCTCCTTGGTAACTAATTAATTGCCTTTGTGTGATGTACTCTACTAGTTCATCATTTTGCTAGTGAAAAAGATATATTAATCTTACTCTAAGATCATGAAAATTTTAAGAAAAGTGGAACCTTGGTTCTTCATACGAGGGAATATTAGGTATGTTCAGGATGCATTTTTGTCATTCAAATTCTTTTTGGAGTTCTACGGTACAGGTTGGAGAGCTAGCCTGTAGGATTTTTAACGAAATGGTTTACTATGCAAGTAACCAAACCAGTTCTGCTTGTTAGGGGTACCCTCTTGACGCAATAAAAACGAACTACTCTCCAGACACGAACTGAGAATTTTTTAGGGCACGAGTTACTAAACGGAAAGAGCGTCAAATTTTTTAAAAATTGAAATGCTTAGCAAGCTGATCGAACAGAATTAAGGGCGCCAGGGTGCCACACACAGGAAGGCGCACCGGGATTTCCCGGTAGCTCGGCGCCCCATCCCGTGCCTACTATTCTCACAGACATATAATTTGGAATTAGCGATATATTCTTCTTAGTCCTTTACTCGATTACGAGCGTGGTGATCTCTCACATACACCTGTGCGTGCGCTCACAGGCATACGGGACCTACAGTTTAACGCCGGTTCCGAACGGCTATTTCTGAGAGATTTACGAGGCAATTACCGCTCGGTGGTATGTTGATTGATTTTCTGACTAGCGCACTATAGTTTTGACTTTAGAAAAATTCCTAGCTGTGAACTAGGATAGAAGCACGACGCGTCGCATCTCATGATTGAGAGACGAGCGCGCTATGAACTAGGCTACGGGCCACCAATATATAATCTAATAGATATTTCGGACTCCCCGTTTAAAGAGTTTTTTTCCTTTTGGAAGCGGTTTTATGAGAGAGTGTTTAATTTTAGAAAAAATTAAAGCTATGGAATTGTACAATTTTTTAAAAAAATTATCTCTCGATCATGTTAGATATAATAAATAAGCTTTTTTCTGTACCTCAGAGTTAAAGCTTCGAATTTGAAGATAAAGACGGACCGTTTGTTTTGGGAAAAACAAAGCATAGCTGCCACTTTATATTTTTCATTTTCGACGTTTGGGCTCTGATGTACAGATTTTGCGATATTTAAAAGTCTTTTCGAATTTTCCGGATGACATTTTTGTAATTTCTCAATATCAAGAGCCAAAAGTATTTCCGTAATACTTTTTTTTTCTTTTTTTAATACCGTTCAAGAGGCCCGTAGCCTGCCCTGAATGCCGAGGAGAGCGGAAAGATTTCCAAGGGGGGCTATAAATGGTCCCGTTTGACTGTGAGTTATAGGGAAACTGCTTTAGTAAAGAGAATTTACTGGGGTAAATCCCTTTCCACTTAATTGTCTGCTCAAGTTTTAGAATTTAAATAGTCCTTTTGGCCTATTGCTTTTTTAATTTAATTTTGAAAAAAGGAATTTGGGCTAGACAACTGAAATTTGTCCTCGAAATATTCCCTATAAATAGCTGAATAGTTAAGAAACAGATGCAAAATATAACCGTTGTTTTTTTTTTCACATAAAGGTCTAAAGACTGGATTTAGACCATTTGGCAACATAGTTGATTTAAAAAAAAAATATTGTTATTGTATCAGGGTAACCTTTCTTTTGAGGCCCGGGGTTTGAAAAGTAAAAATCTTCACGGAAACAAGAAACGATTTTTAGAAAAATCACAAAAATATTCAAGTTTGAGCTTTGTTACTACTCCTAGGAGGAGAAATTACTTTTTGTAAAGATCTGCACTTTGGGCGGTTCACAAGAGAAAAAAATTTGAATATTGGAATAATCTGCTCTGGAAAAAGTAATGAAAATTGCTTACGCAGGAATTTATATCAAGGTGAATATTTTTCACTGCTGTTTAACAGTTGTTTAAAAATTCGTTAAAATATTAGTGAACAACTAAAAATATTCAGAATTGTAAAAAAATAATGTCTAAAGCCACTGTAAGATTTATGAAAGAACGGCAAACTCTATGAAGCGGCCCAGACAAAAATTACACGTGTATAAGACATATATTTCACGCGTAATTGTTGTCAGGTTGATTTTTTACACCGAAGTCACACCATTTTTTGAAGATCTATTGCCAGAAAAGCAAGTTTAATTGCCAATTTAAAAAAAAATCTAAAATCTGAAAGGTTTAATGTAAAAAGTCGTGAAACCCCGTGGTCTGTTTAAGATTGAGGAGTTTTCCGATACTTGGCTAATCATTATTCTAAGTGTAACCTCCCTTTCGAACTGGCCTAATGTAGACTCTACGCCTTTATAAAAAGTAATCTTTTCTTTTGAATTATTTTTTGGCTCTAAGGTGGTAGCAGATTATTGCAGTTTCAATACTTTAAGCTTTTACTTACTTTTCAAAGCCAATTGCAGGTACCGCCTGTTATTTTCAAATCTTTTTTGATTATTATGGGAACAAACTCCATAACCGTGATCGTAATCACAATATAAGGCCTGGATTATATGATCGAATTTTGCTTCTGCTTCTTTTTAAGTTACCCTACGTCAGATTAATTTCAATTTAATATTTTATTAATTAGACAGGGACTGCTGTGATAGGCTTATTTTTGTTATCTAGCTGTTGCATCCATATAAATAAATAAATAAATAAATTCAGTAATTAATTCAGTAAATGCAATTTGCCAGTGTAACGAGGATGAGGAAAATCGCAATCTGAAGATATTATAACTTGAAAAAGGAAAAAAAATTCCAATTTTTCAACCGCCCATGTAATTTCCAAAAAAATATGGCATCTTTTTTTTCGCTCTTGTTTTCAAGCCTAAATGTTTGAAGAATTGAAAGACGTAGTTGTCGTTGATAAGTTTCGAAACAATCCATTTCTCCTAATTAGTAATTTACGAATCAAATGGTAATTTCCTGATATTCCCTCAATGCCTATCCAAAATTTTTTTAAAACATTTCGAAGGATCATTCAAAAATGAAGTAATTAGCTAAAATTATTCTCGTTTTCGCGATTTCGTTACCATACAAATATTTACTTTGATAACCTTGGATGGATTCTATTATTACTGAATCTCACATTAACATTTTCGGAATAGTATAATTTGAGGGCATTTTTAATCGTATCTAAGGTTAATCGGAAAGGAAAGAGTTTTCGGCCAATTACATCGACATCGCTTTCCAATTGTTTACAGATTTTTTAGAGATCAAAAATGAGTAATGCATTCTTTTATTTTCAGGAAATCCAGAAGAGATCAAAGACCGTCTAAGACTGTGTGAGGTATATGTAGAAAAAACAAAACAAAAGCAGGACGACCTCGCCCGACTAGACTACCTGCATTCGCTGATATTCGTAACTTTTGTTCTTGTAAGTAGGCATAAAATCATTTCGAGAAAAGTAGAGCTATTTTAATTTAATTAATAAAGAAAAAAAAAAAAAAAAGATGAAAAGATCAACGATTTGACATTTTGAACTGATTATTGTTGGCATTTGCAAGATTTGAATGTAATTTTAATTTTTTGTTTTTGCAGAAGAACCCTTCTTTGTGTGCTTTTAAGATGAAAGAAAAAGATGAAAAAAAGTAGCGGAACAAATTTTTTCAACTACGCTTTCCCTGAGTTTTCGGAATATATCAGCCTGAGGCGCATTGGTGTAGGCTGACGAGAATAGAAGGTGAATGCACTCACTCATTATATTGTTGCATAATACAAGCCACCTAGCTCTTACCGATTGAACTGACTCTTCAAATACAAAGATTTTAATAAAAAATAATAATAAATAAATAAATAATTTCTTTGAATTTTTGTGACATCTTACGAAATTTAAGCATATCGGTTTTTTTTTTTTTTCAAAAAGAAAAAAAAACGAGAGCAAGGTTTATATTTTTTAATTATTGGTTGATAAACTCTCGAACGTTATTTTTCTTCCCGTTATTATCGTGTCAGTTTTGATATCGACTGGTATGATTCACTTTTCGTTCCCTCCGTTACCTCACCTTGTCATCGAAGGCTGTTCGAACTTGATTAATAAAAAAATGTCGCTTATTGTATTTTTTTTTTTTTTTTTTTTTAGGGTGATACTCATTTCCGCATTTTACACGTCCGTTCGCAATGGCAGCCTTTGGAATGGAGAATGATGAGAAGTCTACCTGTTCCCCCTCCCAAAAGAAATGGGGAAAAATTGCATACGTCGGATCCGACATAGTTGTGCGTATAATTGTTACAGAAAACCTACGACAACTACTTGATGTATCAACTCAAGGTAAACGAGTAGCATAAGAGAAAAATAAAATGATTTTTGCCCTCTAGCTTTAAAAACGGGTTATCGGATTATAATAATAACAACGAAAAAGTTTATGAAAATTCTCATGCCTTCCTCGCGAATGTTTCGAGGATCCCATTTTTATAAATATATATTTTTTTTATAGAAGTCACGCTTTATGTCGGGTGAAAGGGGGACTAAATTGATAAAACCGTATAAAATTTTTTTAAATGTTTACCACTGCTATTATTATTCAATTAAGCCTTTTAATAAAAAATGGGCTGATCTTTCTTTTTTTTTAAATTAAATATAAATGCAGTGATTTTTGTATCTCTGCATTTTAATCCCTTTTTTTTTATTTTCGGGTGTATTTTATTACTTTCATGTAACATATTGTTATCATTTCTAATCTGATTTTCATTCAATTCTTGATCATGTGAATTTTTTTTTTCATTTTTATTATCGACCTGACATACAGGTTTTTCCAGTAAAAAAGAAAAAAAAGATCATTTCTCCGCGATACCCGAAAAAATTCACAATTTCCTGAATGAGATGTAACTAAAATTTATTGGGCGGATAAAAGAAAAACAATTACTTTTGTTATATTAATTAACATCAATTTTTTTTTTTTATTATTTTGAAAAGAAAAATGGATGAACTTCTCGGGTGATTTTAGCCAATGTAAAGTAGGTCTGCAGTTACGTGACGTCATGTCATAATAATATCACGATTGTGACTGTTATTGGACGTCATAATTAAAATTCTTTTG
Source organism: Liposcelis bostrychophila (assembly GCA_037577465.1). Lineage (NCBI taxonomy): Eukaryota > Metazoa > Arthropoda > Insecta > Psocodea > Liposcelididae > Liposcelis > Liposcelis bostrychophila. The sequence goes on from CM075210.1 coordinate 15,014,752, forward strand.
TAATAAAATAATAAAAATAGAAACAAAAAAAAAAGAAGAAGAATGCTTCATGCTTCTAGAATTCGGGATGCTGTTCCCGAACGTCTGGTATCATCTCTTTCCGGATGCCTAAATCTTTTCTCATAAGCATCTGGCTTGACTGTAAGGCAGGCATCGTCCTACGTAAGAATCCCAACTTAAACCCGGTGCACAATTTATAATCTGTGTTCTCCTGTTTAAACACATCGATATCGATGTACAGTGGGGATTTAATCTGTAGATTAAATTGTGCCTACAGCGAGCGCCTTGCCTTAATATATCTGGAAAAATATAAAACGTTTTTGAAAAAAAAAAAATCGCCTTACACTCGAAATTTATATATTTACAATAAAATAAGACTGTAAAACGTACTTGATTCTGGGGTTTGTTCCGATCCCTGTGCATTTGATTCCGGCAAAGGGTTTTCCGTGGATAATTGATTATTTTCTAAATTTGGTTGTTGCGTATTTGTTTCGGCAGGTGATCCCGTTTGCTCGCTCGTTCCAGCCGGCGGAGGTGGAAGAGGAATTCCTTTACAGTCTACACGGTACGGATAATCACAAACTCCTAATTCCTATAAGTAACATTAAATGTAAAACGTGAAAGTCTAACATGTTGCCTTACTTTTTTTTCAAGGCGTTTAGTATCAATACTCACGTCGTTGTATGCCAGTCCACCCGGGCATTCAAATCTATTAGCGATGCCGTTTAAGCAGACGAAGAATTCGCCGCAGTTTGAACTGCTTCTGTAAGCTCCGTTTGAGGATGGACAGTTGCTGTCAGAAATAGTGGGTTCTGTGGATTAATGAAAAAAAAAAATGTGATGCAAATCGGATTTGCTTATCGTCGTGAATTTAGTAAAATGGAAGAACAACGTTCAAAATGCCACACAGGTCAGTACCTAATTTGGATGGGTTCAAGTTATCACATAAAACTTGGGAAATTGAGTTGTATATGCTTCTGTTTCTCGTAAATGGTTATCACCACCACCTTTATTAAGTATTCCTTATTTTAAGAACTTAATTTAGAATGTGGATGCTTTCCCTCTTTCTTTTCAGTAATACTAATGGCCGCCAATTTTTTTTAAAACTTTTTTTTTTTTTTTTTTTTTTTTTGCGCACCTCAAGCAATTTTAAAGTTTGGAAAGCTCACGGGATGTGAAAGAAAGGCAGTTATTTTTATTTATTTATTCATTTATTTATTTATTTATTTATTTATTTATTTATTTATTTATTTATTTTTTGCTATTTTGCATTTTCTATTGAAAATTTTGCTTAGATTATGAATCATAAAGGGCTTGTACCAGGAGTTCGAAGCTTGAAAATTTTGGCCGACGCCGATGCTGGCATCTGCATCGGAGTTTTTTTAATATCCGAAATCGGCATCACCACCGGTTTCGGAATCGGACCCCTGATTTTAAAAGTCGTCTAGAATGCCCTATGATTTTTTTTTTTTCACTAAAATCGGAATCAGAGGCTTCAGAGGCAGATATCATCGATGCTTGGTGGCGTCGGCATCAGCATCGGGTGTCGGTGCCGGAGTCGGAATCTGGATTTAATAAATAATATGGAATCGGCATCGGATTCAGACCCCTGGCTTGTACCTTTTTTTTCTGCCACAAGCAACATTATTAAAGCCATGATGATGCAACTCTTTGCGCTGAATCTTGCAGCAGCGAGTCAGGAGGAAACAGGAATAAACGAACATTGTATTTGCAATTTTATAAATTTCGAGGGAAAAACAATTTTTTTTTTTCGCTCAAAAAAATTGGAATTTTTTACTTTGTATATGAGCTTCTTTGAGCTTTTAAACTCCTCAAAGCACATTTCTGAAAAAATTAACGTCCGTTTTTCTCATTAAAAAGGAGAAAAGAAAAGAAAGAGAGAAGAAAAATTTTTGAGGTCCTAAAGGTATTCTTTTAAGTTTTCTCGATTTTTTTTTTTCTTGTCCTTATTCATAACAATATTTGCTGCCACTTACTTTCCACTATCCTTCCTCCACAGTCGACATTGTAAGGATAATCGCAATATCTTTTTTCTTCATTAAACAATAAACCTCCTCCGCATTCTTGCTCAACGACTACATCATCCCAGCAGTTTACGAATCTGTTGCACGCTCGTTCGCTTGCGAACTGACCTCTTGGTTCCCTGAAAAAAAAAAAAGATTAAACTGAAGTCTGTTTCAAAACAGTGCAATTTTCATGTACTTACTTGCACATTTTCCTGAGTTCTTCCGTTTCAGGAGAGACCCCTCCAGACCCGATTTCATTTCCCCCCGAAGAACCGTCTTCATTCCCCGGGTTAAAATCATTGTCGTTGTCGGATGCTCCCGGACCAGTCTCTTCATCCGTGACATCGACGCCGCTTTCGTTGCTTTCCGATGAAGTTTCCTCGGAGATTTCTTCAGAAACTTCACTGTTGTTGTCTTCACCTTCGGTTTCTCCGTCAGTTTCTCCGGTGCCTTCTGGTTGCTCTTCGCTGTCGGTTTCTGCTCCAGATTCTAAATCTGGTTCTTCTTCTCCTTCTTCTCCTCCCTCAGTTTCCTCATTTCCTTCACCTGGTTCTTGTGGTTGCTCACCTGGTTGGATTTGATCGGTTGGTTGCCCTGGTTGACCGGGCTGTGGCTGAATTGGTTGAAACTCGTTAGAAGGTTGCTGCGGTTGACCCGGTTGGATCTGGTCTGTTGGCTGTAGAGGCGGCTGAGGTTGTTGTGGATATTCAGGTTGCATTGGGTTTGTTGGCTGTTCAGGTTGCTGTGGAACACCAGGCTGTACTTGATCGGTGGGCTGTAATGGTTGTTGCGGCCCAGGCTGGAGTTGATCAGTAGGCTGCAGAGATTGTTGTGGATATTCAGGTTGGGGCTGTTGTGGATACCCTGGTTGAGGTTGCTGTGGATATCCTGGCTGAGGTTGCTGTGGATATCCTGGTTGAGGTTGCTGTGGGTATCCTGGTTGTGGCTGCTGTGGATACCCTGGTTGAGGTTGTTGTGGATATCCTGGTTGTGGCTGTTGTGGGTAACCTGGTTGAGGTTGTTGTGGGTAACCTGGTTGAGGCTGTTGAGGGTAACCTGGTTGGGGCTGTTGAGGGTAACCTGGTTGAGGCTGTTGAGGGTAACCTGGTTGAGGTTGTTGTGGGTAACCTGGTTGGGGCTGTTGAGGGTAACCTGGTTGGGGCTGTTGAGGGTAACCTGGTTGAGGTTGTTGTGGATAGCCTGGTTGGGGCTGTTGAGGGTAACCAGTTTGAACTTGGCCATTAGGAGGAGGTTGTTGCGGGTTTCCGGGTTGTGGAGCAGGCACTTGTATCCAAACGGTCCCAGGTCCTTGGGTTGGATATCCAGTCTGAGGCTGCTGAGGTTGAGGTTGTGGTTGCTGCGGATATCCCGTAGCAGGATATTGCGAACCAACAACGGCTATTTGCCACTGCTGTATCTGTCTTTGTAATGAATTAGAATCCGCTACGTTGCTTGTTCGTTTATTTCCTAAAAAGAAGATAAATATAAATCCCATCAACAATTCTGCGAAATCAGTTGAACGCACTCAGAAACATTGACAATCCCGGAGAATATTTATTAACATTAAGCCGGTGACAAACTGGAAAAACTAGAAAACCTACATCAAAAAACTTTATATTGCACGGTGTCGTATACCTCCTCGAAGAAAAATTAATGGTTAGCATACGAATGGGTAGGACTGGTGGTGTTGATATGCCGCTTTTGTTGATCTTATCCATTTTAATTGGACATATTTAATACCGATATATAGCGATTTTGTACCAAATTTTACAACGTAGAATGGAATTTTTATGCCTAGGATGTTTTTTTTCTTGCGAGATGTGCATTTTTTATTAGGGTGTAACGTCCTATTGGGGAATTTTATAACTACCGGGGCAATGAACGATTTTCCCCTTGAATTTTTTTTTTATATCCCTTATTTCCTTTTCTACATCCCGAACGATTGAATCCTTTTTTTTTTTTGTTTGAACAGAAATGGACGATGTAGATGATGACAAATTTGACATTTAAAAAAGATAATTGCACGTTTCAGGTGATTATTATCCTGTTACTCATCCGATAGAGCAACAGACTAACGAGTTAATAATACTATTCTACTTTTTTTTAATAAACAAATGAATTACGGTGATTACAATTGGCGAAGATTTTCCTAATGGCTTAAGTACTTCTTTTTTACCTTTTGATTTATTGAGAATTATTTTTGGATAATGTAACTTTATTGAGGAAAAATTGGTTGAGGGGATAGGGTTTGAGGTTTTGATATCTGATTTTTGTTTATTTTTTCGACAAAAAATGTTCTTCGCTTTTCAATCAAATTTGTATTCTGTGAAACCAAAATTATGTAAAATTATCAATCTGATTTTTTTAAATAAAAAAGGCTGAAAAGTTATTGCAGTTTTACACCTTTTCCGGGCCAAAAAACCTCTTTCTTTGCTGCATTTTTTTGAAAGAGCGCAGAATCATTTTCATTTTGGATAAGATTGTTTTCTCTGAAAGCTCTAAATGATTTTCTAAAGCTTAATTTTAATATTGGCGGTGGTTTGTCCAAAAGAAAAAAACCGTAAGAAGTGAAGAAATTTAAATATATGAAATAACTTCATAATTTTCTTGGAAAATTTGGTGTGTATGGGCCAAAAGAGGAAGCTTGAGTGAATACTGGAATTTGTAGTGAAAGTTTTAACTTGTTTGAAATTCATGTGCGGTAGGAAAATAATATCAAAAAAAGGAGTCGAAAAACGTTGATTTCTTTTTCCGGGTTCGCATTTGCTTGGTAAAGTTGATACTTGTACCAATAATACAAGAATAAGTCAACGGAGTTCGTTGGAAAACCTAAATTTTGTAACTTGAGTATTGGACAAAACGGTCATTCCTTCCTGTATTCAGTAAAGCTTTTTCTTAAACTCTCGTTTTCCCCACCACTCCGAAAAAAAAACTATGAAATTGCGGGAGCCTTTATTGAAAGTAGATAGATACCAGGATTAGTGAAAAATATGAATATCTCGCATTAGTTTTAGTCTTTCGAAATAGGCTACGAATTCTTCAGTCATTTGGAAAAGACTCCATAATTCCTGGCAAACTTGAAATAGATGTCTAGATTTTTTTCTACTCTTTTTTTTAAATTTTTACGAACCTGCTGGACCTAAATATTCGATATTTTACTCCGTTATTTAATCTGTTAATAATTTTTTAAACTTCTGCAAAATAATTTTCAAAAACAGGGATGATGAAAAGTTACTAGAATGCTCACTAATAGCCTCTTGCAAATTTTTTGGGCTAAAAAGCTAAAGCTTTGAAGTATTTTTCAGAGAAAGGGAATCGAATAATTATTAATTTTTTCGGAACTTTGGCTTTTTTTTCGAACGAGGTAGTTTTTTTTCTTTGCAAGTTAACATTTTTTTAAGATAATTTTTGATCCCTAAAAATATTACGAGTAACATCCTACACTTCCTAATAACTGAGCACTTATTACCTAATCATATCTTCCGGTTTTACCAGTAACCTTTGAAGAACGATGCCGTTTAATTCATAATTGTTACACATTCAGTCATTATGTGACGGAATTAAAATCCTCCTTTTTTCGGTTATTTTTGACATCTTTTTTTACGTAATATTATAACATCTCATTACATCTTGTTTAAAAGGAAAAAAAAACTTACCCGTTTTCAAAACAGTCTGCTGCTTTTTAGTTTTCTTCGTCACTGTAGATTACTCGATTCTTTTTTCGTCGAAGTTTTCTTGGTTTTTGTCGATTTTTTAACTGTCGTCGGATAAGATACTTTTACTGGGACGTGGTAAATAGTCGATTGATACGGTCTTTGCTGAACAACTCCTTGATATTTTGGCACATTTTCCTTCCTTACTTTCGAAACACTTTGGTTTTTCTGCTTTTTCAACAAAGCTTCTTTCACACCTGGTGCGTAGGGGATTTCGAACAACGGCAAATCGTTTTTCTTCACCGAATTTTTTTTCGTGTTCTTTTTAACATTTTTTTTACTCGATGCTTTCCGCCTGGAATTTGATTTTTTACTTTTTTGTACTGTAACCGGAGTTTGGTATGCATAACCCCAGGGGGCCGACGGAACTGTTTTAACTGAACTTTGGTAAACCAGCGGATTTTCTTGATTTACCGCTTGAAAACCTGGAGTTTGATAAACCGTTAAATAGTCCTGGTTGGAATAAGATACCGGCACCCATACCGACTTCCCGTCGGACTGCTGCTGCCACGTTATCGGGACCCCGATGGACGCGTACGGATGCGAATTCGAAACGTAAATGTCTGTCGGTTTTGAATAAGCCGATTGATTTTCCGGCCGCGAAAAAACGGAATCAAGATACGATAAAGCTAATAAAATCCCGTAAAGAAACATGATAATTTTTTTTTTTCCTTAACCTCTTTTTAAAACGGGATGGATTGCGAAAACTTGTGCGTTCAATGTCAGGGTCGTTGAAGCCGGTAGATTTTATAACGTGTCTTCTGTCTCGTCCCCACTCCTTTTTTTTCTTTAAAGTCAACATCCTTGCCCAGCTTCTTTAGGGATTTTTCTTTACCACCACTCTTAATGTAATTAATTTTTCCAGCATTGATAGGAATGAGTTTGTCTTATTTTAATCTTTGCAATTTTTTCCACGAATCGTTTATTTTTTTTCGATTCGCCCCTCCCTTCAGGATTTATATGGTTTGATTTAGCTAATAGCGTCAAAGTTTTTGATATTAAAGTAACTTTTTTTTTTCTTCGTGAAAATATTCTAACGAAAGTGCATTTTTTTATTAATACACGTGAGATGATTTATTGGTATGACATTATTAAATGTGATCCGTTTTTTATTAGATTATTGTTTTGGATTTTCCAACAAAGAAGACTTTATCTGTAGTTTTTTTTTTTGGCAGACTTAAGTAGGATCCCGACATTAGATTTCATAATTTTCACGAATTGTACAATTTTGTATCCATTAGTACTGTTGCTTGCCGCAAATGAAAATTTTAGTATATGAAAGATTTACCAGGAAAACGGATATGCAAGGTCGGGGTCCCACTTCTTTCAAGTATTACGTAAGATTTTTAGGGAGAAGAGGGGGGGGGGGGGTCCGCATTAACCATCTTCGCCATAAGCTAAGTATGGCGAAATATCTTACAACCGGGAAGGGGAAGGGGTTCAAATTCACCAAAATCATGCTTACGTAATACTTGAATGGCCCCAATACCGGACCCCCCTTAATTTTCTGAAATCCAATTATTCCTGCAGTATCGTTTAATGCAAACTATGTACTGTTTATTACTACCATAGATTGGGTTGAAGTTCAAAGGAAATTCCAAAAAAAAAAAAATTCTAGGTTTATTTTAGGTAGTAAAAATAAGATTTTTTTATTTCATTAAGTGGATATTGCTTTTGTGATACTTTAGTAAAAATTTTGCATTTAGTGCCTAAAATAAACCTAGAATTTTTGTTTTTTTGAATTTCCTTTTAACTTCACCCCAATCTACGGTACCTAAGAGGAGTTTTGTACATTGCCTCTAACCCCTATAAACCTCGAAATAAAATGCGGGGTCTGAAAGAATTTCGAACCCGTAAGTGAGAATAATTTCTAATTTCTGATAAAGCATTTTGTTTTGCCCGCGTTTTATTTCGTTGAGGGAAGGATTTCGAGGAGTGGTCGTATTTGGCAAATTTTGCAATTTTTGGCAAATTTTACTCCCTCCTGGGGCGCGGAAATATTGTTTTGGGGGGGATGGGGAAAAATACGGAGGTAGCTACACACCTAAGGAGCGTGTATGCATAAAATCAAATTTATTGGGTCATTATAACCGTCGGAAAAAAAATAAATCCGAAATAATGACATTTTACCGTGCTTTTTATATGGGAAAAAACAACTGCTTTGGGGCACGGATTCCGATTGAGATTTAAAAAAAATGTTAGATTTGGACTTTTTGAATTATTTGGAATCGATTAGCGGGGTGGCCCGAAAAAAACTCGTCGACGCGGTATTTAACGGGCACCCTAGTCATCATGGAGTGTAAATTATTTTCCCTCCACAATTTTTTTTTTCTGGCGGTAATACGTTTTTAAAGTTAATTAAGCAAAAAATTTTATAAAAATTTTTTCAACTAAGCTTTTAGTCGGTTTATTTAAAAGTCTCTTGTCATGTCTATGGTCTCATTATGAAGCCTAGAGGTCCTAAATCGAAAACCCGCTTACAATTTTTGCTCCTCTTTGCGCCTAAGTTTTGGCCAAAAAGTGGGCCAGAAAAATTTGTTTTTGGGTTATGGCAAGCCACATTGCACTGTGACCCCGCCATAACCGAGCCCACTCGGTAAAATCAATTTTACAATTTGCTAATGGTTGGGGCTTGTGGGGTGGGAAGTTAAAAATGGCAGGAAAATCATGACGTAATATGTTAATGCCCTCAATAGTCTCTAGAATGGGTTTTCTCTTTAAAAAGTGCTCGAAAGGTTGATTTACTTCCCAGATGCTGGAAATATTTACTCCTAGGATTATATAGCTATGTTCAGAAACTTTTCGGTGGGAAGGCAAACATTCCTTACGGACGAACAGTCTTTTAGAAGGAGAAAAGCACTCTCCATTCTCCCTCTAGTTTCATTCCTGTTTATTTTCTAGTCTTTAAACCAATGGTTTTTCGCCTATAACCATTTCTAAATTTTGAAAAAAAAAAAAAAAAAAAAAAAACTTTATTGTGAAGTCATTTTTTTTTCAAAATTATTCCTGTTAATTTGTCTTACCGACATGATTTAAGCTTAGCCTTACGTTTTAAAAACAAACAAGGAAAAAAAATTTTTCTACAGTAGAATCTTGTATTATATGTTGAAAAAGACATATTCTTCTTCCAGGATAGAAATAATTATTTTTAAGCTCATATTTTGATCGTTATGTGACATTATTTGTCCTACTGACATGGTACTTTTTTTTGAGAATGATCCAATTTTGTTATTATTTTTGGTTAATTCTATGACGTTTTTTTAAACACCATGCAAAAGTTACAATTTTTTAACATCCTTTCAAATGGGGTTCAATGGGGCCGTCCATTGATTACGCCATTATTCTGGGGAGATGGGGAGATCATAAAATGATAAATCTAGTGGCAAATCACATCAGAAAAGCCTGTTTTTTTGGGGGGAATAATAGAAAGAATCAACAAAAATCGATAGAAAATGATGACGTAATTAATAGACAATATCTGGTTCCCCGCTTTTTGTTATTTGTTGAAATCCCCTGCTCCCTCCATCTTTTATGTTCTATCCCTGTGTTTTACTCCCCGACGATGAAAAATGGAGCAAACAACAATATAAATTATTCTGCAGTTTAGAAAAAAAATCCATAAAAACAAAGCCTTCAGACTGCGAGAGCTAACACAAATCAAAAAGATCTTAAAGATGCTAGGCGTAATTGAATACCGAAGCTTATGGTATTTAAAAAACCCATGTTATTTTTAAATTGTTATTTATGTTTAAGAGCTTTATATTTTTTATATAAAACTTTAACTTGTTAACAAAATTCCTAACATCCTGTATACATTTAATCTATCAACAGTAATTTAGTTAAAACATTTTTTAGTGAAAACACTTATCTTAAGGATAAAACTGGACGATATACGTCGATATTCAATCCTCATTTTGGGGATAAATAATATCATAATCTAAATGCTAAATTTTAAACTTTGAACGTTTTGCATTTCAAAATGGATTTTGACTCCGCCCAACACGTATAATCGACCAGGAAAAATCATTCCCGTTTAAACTCACTATCTTGCTTCTCACTTTCTTCGCACAAAATTCCCATTTTGGCTATAATGATGCCAACAACCTATTTTAAAAAAAAATCCGGTTGAGGCTTGACTGATGCGACATGTCTCCCTTAATCGTAATCTTATGCAGACGGCTTCCCGGCGATTAAAAAGAAAGTTTATTGTCCCTATTGAAAATAATTAACACTAATGTTTATTCCACCTGATTTTGCTTAAATAATTGTCAAGATAAGATATGGAACGCGATTTTTTTTTGATTTAATTAATTGTTTTTTGTTAATGAAGAAAAAAAAATACACGAAAACGTTCAAAGGTTAGTTTTGGGTTTAAAATAACGATACTCAATTTAATCTCCCACTGGGAAAATTAAAGCGTCATAGAAAGAAAAAAAAAAAAAAAAAATAGGAGTGAATGATAAATTATATTAAAATTCATTTCATTTCATTGGCCTATAAAGTGTCAACCTGCTAAAATTTATATTGGTCAAGTTCCAACTTTGTTTGTGATAACATTTTTAGGAAAAAAAAATCTGTCAAAAGTAAAAAAAGAACAATAAAGTGGTTAAATGGTAAAGTCACGGGGTGCCTAAAGATTCGCAACATAATTATTAGAACAGCATTTAAAAAAAATTTAGAGGTTATTCAAATATGTTAGATGAGAAGCGTCTGCATACGGCTTGTTTTCCATGACAAAGGGGAGGAAGGGGTTAGAAAATAGACAAGGTCAGATTTTTTTAAGTAAAACCAGAAAAATCCGGACGATTTTCCTTTTGAAATCAAAAAATGGACTTACAATCGTTTTCCTTGTGTAAAAGTAAACCCATTGTGATACAATGTATAGAGTGTACATTAACGATAAGGTTTGGAAAGGTTGCGCCGGCTGAGTTCCCGTCAAGGGAGTGCTTACCAAGTTATCTTTTTAGATTTTTTTAAACGGAAAAATGGACATGATCATCGTATTAATCGAGCCAAAACACCCTCATCTCTTTCATTGCGCAAAAATAAACCTAGTGCTCCATAACTGATTCTTGAAATATATCAGTTGGTGAGTTGTGAATGAAAAAGTGTTGGAAGATCACTCTGGCCGATTTCTCGGCCGAAAAGTGTTTACCGAAGTTTCCGGATTTTCTTCTTTTCCAATGAAAAAACAGACTTGACTTTTGTTTTACTCTGTAAAAATATCTCCAGTGTGATATATTTTATGATTCAAGAAGACAAATTAGTGATATATGTTAAGAACAGAATCTTGAAATATTTGGCAACTGCATTTCACGGCTGGGGATTTTTCCTGGGCCGGACTTTTCCCAATACCGGTATTACCGGTACTACCGAAAATTCTAAAACTCATTCATGTCACGGTACTCAAATCCATTGTTTTTAAGGGTGTAGATTCTAAATTCATTACCTATTTAGGTGTAAATTGAACCCTTAAGCCTGCCGTGCTAAGCAATTCGGGCTTAAGTGCATTTTTGTTTCGAATTGAGTTATTGGTACCGATGGATTCGTCGTTGAGTTATCTATCCATCGGTACATTCATTCTAAAGCTTTGAAAAAGAAAAAGCTTTAAAAACTTGGTCGCCCGAAACGGGTCGCTCTTCCTGACAAATTCGTGAACTGGTCGGTTTTTTTTGACCAGTTCGTGATCTGGTCGTTTTTGCTGACTAATTCGAGAACTGACCAGTTCTCGAACCTTCCTTTTGGGAAAATATATTTCAAGCACCTAGGCCGTGTGTTCCGCATGATTTTTTTGTATAGGCCAACCCGGAATCGGATTCCTCGTAAAAAAGAGCCTAAAAAAACTAATTTTCAACCGAGCTTTCCCACCGGAAAGCTAGAGCTTTGGGGAAAAAATTATTTCAACCACCCAGGCCGAGCATTCCACTTGTGTTTTCTGTACAGGCCAAACCGGATTCGAATTCCTTGTAAAAAAACTGAGCCTAAATAAATATTGTCAGCCGCAAGCTTTCACACCGGTCAGCTACAGGTTTTGCAAAGAAAATTCCATGTGCACAGGCCGAGTACTACACTCGGCTTTTCTTTCACACCGGGAAGGTTGAGCATTCGCAAAAAAAAAGTTCCATCCCTACAGGCCGAGTATTACCCTCGGTTTTTCCCTACAGGTCAGTCCGGAGAAAAAAACCGAGGGTAATATTCGGCCGGTAGGCATGTATTTGTTTTTGCAAAAGCTCTAGTTTTCCGGTGTCAAGCTTGCGATAGAAAATATTTTTTAGGCTCAGTTTTTTACGAGGAATCCAAATCCGGTCTGGCCTGTAGAGAAAAGGCGAGTGTAATACTCAGCCTGTGCACATGAAGCTTTTTTTTGCAAAAGCTCTAGCTTATTCGTGTGAAAGCTCTGTTTAAAATGATTGTTTTTAGGCATTTTTTTTACGAGGAATCCGAATCCGGGTTGGCCTGTACAAAAAAATCATGCGGAACACTCGGCCTGGGTGCTTGAAATATATTTTCCCGAAAGGAAGGTTCGAGAGCTGGTCATTTTACGAACTAGTCAGGAAAAGCGACCGGTTCACGAATTGGTCAGAAAAAACGACCAGTTCGTGAGCGGGTCAGGAAAAGCGACCAGTTCACGAACTGGTCAGGAAAAGTCACCAGTTTTAACTTCGAGCTTTCCGGTGTGAAAGCTCCGTGTAAAATTATTCATTTGGACACTTTTTTTTATGAGGAATCGAATTCCGTCGTCACTCGCGCAAAAATTCGCTCTCTTCTCATCGGCCTGTAATCGTGTCTGGAAAAGCTCATCAATGAAAGCTCATATGCGAAAGCTCATGCGCAATGATTGGTCAGGAAGGTTGGCAGGTTCCGAATCCGGTCTGGCCTGTATTGATTTCCGATTGGAAATGGGTGGCCTGTAATTACTCGCGCGGGCCTGCAAATTATGACGACCCGTTGGTAGCGGCCATTTGCTTTTCAAATTTCAAAATTTTCGAAAATAGTTTTCGCAAAATTTTCGCATAGCCCAGCTACCCCCCCACCCGCCCTTTGAAAAATATTAAAATTTAGTTTTTAGAAGTCAAAAAAATTTTTAAGTTTTAGATAAATTAATCAGATATTACAAGTTAAACAAATTTTTTATTTTTTCATTTTGAAAAATAACCGGGAAAATTTTTTTTGAAGAGTGAAATAAAATTGAATTAATTTTAATATTAAAATTACCTAACGCGTAGCCCAGCTACCCCCCACCCGCCCGTACCAATGCGTAACTCCTCCTTCGACCCCCACCCCCTCCAGGCGTTACGTGGACGACCCCAATATTGCAATCCCTATTCACGGCTCGGAATAGCTCTTCAAAATTGCCTGAATTCTTTTTTTTTTTTTTTTTTTTTTTTTAATCTAGAAACGGCATTGATCGTCGCTTTCTTTGTGTAGAAGTAGTTTTAATGCGATATAATTATAGTTCAGAAAAATATTGTAATATCGTTTGTTGATTGTTGTTGTTGTATTATTGCGTTGTTGGTTGATTGTTGATTTGTTGCATGTGATAATGTTGATGAAGGCATGCTTACCCAGTGTATTGTTTTGGCTCACCCGACAGATTTTCAACTTGCAACCAGCCTTAGTCATTTCTTGTCTATTAATGTATTACTACTCCTTTTTTTCGTGGATACACTCTGTACATAATTAGTGCATTCATTCTTTGGTTGTCTCAATCGAGAAAAACAAGAAGGCGTTAATTTCTCGACTAACACATTTAATCTCCCTAACATACAACTTTGCTCCTTGTTTCTCATCGCGATTTTGATCTTTTAGCTAATTTACCCCGGAAAGATTCTGTCGCAAAAATTAAAATAACCTAAGTGCTATTTGATGTAGATGTTGTTTGGTTTGTATCTCTTGATTTTATTTTAATCAAATTATGAAAGAATTACTTACTAAAAGTGGATTGGATCATAAATAGAACTTGCATTTTTGCTGGTTACGTAAATTTACACAACCCATATTTTATGATTTTCCCAGCCGCCAACGAAAATATATCTACCGTCTCCTTTTTCGTTTGTTGTCAGACCATTTGATTTAAACGTTTTAATCGGATATTATTCATACTTTCTGAAAGATCCACTTTACGAGATTTAAAGAATTTATCTAAAAAGTGAAAAAAAAACAAATTTAGGATGAATGTCGATGATGCTGACGAGTTTTTGCGAATAGTCGAGGGCACTGACCTGTAAAAAAAACTCCATAAAAAAAATTTACGTAGATTTTTTAAAATTTTATTTTCTCCTAATCGTGAATTAGATTATACAATGATTATTTGAGAATGTCAAAGAAATTGACGTAATCGGTGTCGGTGTAATTTCTCTTGAATTTTTTTTTTTTGAAAAAAATGTTTAGGCGTTTGATGTTTTAAATTTGTTAAAATAAGAATCGATTTATTAAAAGATTAAAATGCGACGGGGGGTATCAGAACTTGTACGAGCGCTAATGTGATTACTACCAAAACGAAGAGAAAAAATATATATTTATAATCTTTAAATATATGGGAACGACGACCTAAATGGGAGCGTTTAACGTTGCAAAAAAGGACTAAATTTTTTTTATTTTTTTTTTATTTCTAATCAGTCCATCATTCCTATTGGAACAAAGGCCGTGAATCTTATTGCATGATACAAGTAATCTTACTCTGCAGGTTTTGTTTATGTTCAAACCGGGAGGAGTAATTAACCTCATAAATAAATCTGCCGTCCTGGAAAAAAAAAATTGAGGAAAATAGGCTCTCGTAGCCTTAGGAGTTGTTTACCTATTGAAAAATTACAGATTGTCATTGTATATCTTAATTAATTTCATTTATTTTTCAGATAAGAGCGTGATCGAAAAAAGAACAAAGGATATGGATGATTTATTTGTAAAGGACGAGCGGAAATGAACTGCTGAAGGTATCACGTTTTAAGTATAAGGTATAAGTTTTTTTGAGATCTGTTAGCAGGCCCGTAGAAAGAGAGAGCTAAAGGGATCTTAGTCTCATATGGTAAGTTCTTGCCCCCCAAAAAAGGAGGGCACAAAATGGAAATCCGTTACCAAGTGCTTTACCATTTTTAAAAATTGTTCATAATTAATCGATCACTTTTTTTATGATTTTAATTCTGAAATCGAAATAGAGGTTCCTCCCTTGAAATGCAATCGTTTGCATTTAACTCGATCTCTTTCGAGCTTAGGACCTCCAAAAATCGATCCTAACTTTTAAGTTATGAGTATTCTTAATTTATACTTTTTTTTTTCTTTTTTTGAGATGCTGATGTTATGTTTGGTTTTTTTTCAGGGGGTTGCTTCGCGCGTTTGAATTTTTTTCGTTGTTCCGTATAGAGTTCCGTAGGTCACTTTCGCATAGGGTTGATCTTTGTTCGGTCGGTTTGGTAGGTTAGGGATTTAAAGTAACTTCTTTTTTTAAGTGGTAGTCTAAAAGACTACTCACGGGAGTGTCTCGAAAGTAATGCAATCCCCGATTAACGACAAATGAGCTCTAGCCACCTCCATTTCAGTTAGTGGGGAAACCAAACCTCCCCGTAATCAGCTAAGGCATCGCATTTCCTGGAGAAATCTCGAAGATGGTGAGTCCTGCTATACATTCTTTTTTTTTTTTTTTTTTTTTTGCCATTGCGATTTGGTTGCACATAAGAGTTTATTAGGAATGAGTCACAAGACAATAATTTCAATATGAGACAAGACAAGACTTAGTATTTTTCATCACACGGACACGGTACTGAAAAGTCCACTTTTCAGTCCTAGTCAGTTTATTTACAGACTATTTTACATCGTACCTTGTGATAAAAAAAATATCTTTCAATGCAAGAAATGCAAACGACTTGCCCGTCTCGACCTATTTAAGGCCCTCGCCTTCGGCTCGGGCTTAAAACTCGGTCTCGACGGGCAATTTTGTCGTTTGCACTCCTTGTATTGAAAAGACATTTTTCAAGAAATCTTTCAAATCTTGTTTTTTTTTGTCTTTGTTTTTCGTATGTACAAGTAGATATCGCTCTTGCGATATACAAGTAGATATCGATGTACAATGATATCGATCTATACGATGTACAAGTAGATATCGCTCACTGCGCTGATGTCAGCAAAAATTATTATCTCACATTCCGGAATGTGTGATAAGTCATTTCCGCTTTGAGGGAGACATAAGAAAATAGTAGATTACTGCCCTAGGATGGAAGAGACTTGTCTCACGTCGAAGCACGAGTTTTAGACACCGAGGCGAAGCCGAGGTGTTTAACGTGCGGAGACGTGAAAAGTTTCTTTCATTCTAGTGCAGTAAGTTACTTTACGTACCGAGCAAAGCGAAATGTTCACTTCTCGAGCGGGAGAAAAACAGGCGATTCCTTCCCGAGGTACTTAAAAATTATTTACATTTCGTAGCTCTTTACGGTTTTGGTCGAAATCTGGCTAGCGTAAGTACATAATGCCAAAATTGTTACGTTTCCGAATAAGAATAAATGAAATTTAAGAGTATCGAAGAGTGGGGACCTCGACTATTGTAGCTTGTTTTACATTACGTTTTTAACAGTATAAGCAAAAGTAAAAGAAGAAGACATCCCGTCCTTTCTTTTACGTAAGATTTCGAGATTTCAGTTTCGATGATATCGGTATTCTGATATCCGACGTAATTCTTGTAAAAAAAAATTAAATTTCGTTTACAATTTTTGTTAAAAATAAAAAAAAGAAAAAGAGAAAGAAACGGTCACGTAAATTTTAAACTGGCTGTCTTTAGTCATAATTATGATGGAGATACTTTAGTTTACCTCCGGCCCACGGAATTATTGTTTTCATCAAATTTCAGCTTTTGAGAACACCTAAAAAAATGAATATGCCTCGTCGGCAAAACAATCGATGTTGCTTAGCGACAAAGCAAATATGTTTTGCACATCGCTCGACTCGTCGACATTATGCATTTCGGCAAAGCACTCACGAATCTTGACACAAAACATTTTTACTGCTTAGACCTAAGTTATGCAAAAATGCTTTCTCGCAAAGCATTTTTGCTTAGACCCAAAGCAGCATTTTTTTTGAGTGAAAGGCTGCTTGATTTAAATTGGCCAAAACGATAGGTGCCAACTCGAGTCTAAGGGATTGTTCAAGTGTTACGGAAACATGATTTTGACCCCCTCCCCCTTTATTACGCAAGATTTCATAATCAGACTCCCTCAAAATCGATTGTTTTTCTCTTACGTAGGAATTTACCAACCCCATGAAGGAATTTACCCCTTCCTCCATTAACGTGCTAAGGCGTAGTACTTGAATGATTCCTGAAATCAAGGTTAAGAAAGAAAGAAAGAAATAAAGGACAGTGTTATAAACTAAATTTTAACTTCTAAGCTTGCCCTATAGAATATAGGCTTATATTTAGCTTTTGGACGACGATTATAATCATTAGTCCCTTCTGGAATGACGCTTCTGGTGACTTTCACATTTTTATTTGTACGTAATTTCATACCCCCTTCAACTTCTCGCTCCGGCTGAGGGGTTGTCTTCGGTTTCTTGATGACTGTTGCTTGATTAAAAAAAAAAAAAATATTACCTGCATTAATAATTAGTTCATATTTTTTATTTCACGCTTGTAATTCGTTTTTTTATTTTATATTTTTATTTTAGGATAAAGGGTGACGTTTGATGAAGTCTGATCCCTTGGGAAAACATGAAGTAATAAAAGGACGGATTTGGCTTTATAGTAAATCTGCTACTGTCACTCATCTTAATGCCTAAAAATGGAAAGATGAAGTAAAATACAGGTTAGCTAAATTTGCATATGTATTATTTTACTTATCTCAAGACTTTTACTTAGTAATGACGTTCGCTTTATCTGGGATTTTTCTTATTTCTTTTTTTGTGTGGTATATCTTATTTGTTATCTTAATTTTTAAATAGACACGGGATGCTGGTTGATGTGTCAATGCCATTTGCTGTCAAGAATTTTAATGTGATTATATACGATTTTTTTTTTTTTTACTTTAGCTAATTTAAAAATACATTTGGCGTTCCGCGGATCGTTTTTTTTCCTTTTTAACTTTTCAAAAGAAGTAAAATTTGCATATTTTCCTTTAATTTTTTTTTTAAACGATATCAATCAAAAAAGGCGATTATTAGATAATTTCAGAACACAAACTTTAAACACCTAAAAGTTTTTTGTCTATGTTACGCAATCGATTTTTTTTCTTATGCATAAAGTAACTTTTAAAAAATTTAGCATGGGCGGCTAGATTTTAAAAGCAGAATAAGTGACTGGCGCCAAATCTGGAAACCAGTGCTATCTGTCCAAGAAAAAGCAAATTAATTCTAACGCTTTTAGTCCTCTTCTCAATCCTCTCCCACCAGAGAGCACTCTATTTTATTCGCACCTTATACGGTTTATTACATATCAATTTTTATAAAAAAAAAAAAATAAATAAATAAATAAAATAAAATAAATTAAGATAATTCCCACATTAATCGCCGCCTAGTCGGTTCGTCGAGAAAACGAAGAAAAATAAGCATTTAAATTTAGCCTGAAAGTCCTTTGATTTTTATTTATATTTTAATTGCATAATCAAACAAACGAAAAACTCATCAAGAAAAAAAAAAAAAAAAAAAAAAAAAAAAAGAGCTGTATTTGCAAAATTCTAGAAATTTTAATCCCTGGGAATATTTTCAACCTAGTTCTCAAACCGAACATTTATTGTCGAATTTTCATGTTAATGAAATCAGAATGTGCGAAGATTAAATGCCGATTTAACCTTCTGTGAAAGTGATGAAATTTCACGTGCGCTATCGATAACTTTTTCTGCGAAATCCCAATTTTTTTTTTTTTTTTTTTTTTCATATAATTTTTATTTTTTTACATTTTTAATTGATGTTTGTGCGATGGATTAAGTAATACTTGACCTTTTCCTAGGAATTCTGCTGGCAATAATATCTTCTCCTAGACCGATTTTGTGCGTTATTTCATTGTCCAAGGCTTTTTAACCGCATATTATTATTATCATTACGAAAAATACGTAATAGGGGATCGTTTTCATTTCGATCATTATTATACGTTAATGATCGGGTTGAATGAACTTTTCTTTTGTTTTTTTAACCTTTTTTTTTCGTGAACGTGGTTATATTAGATTTGAAGAGCGGCCTAGGTTTGTATCTACTTAACATTTATATCTGGATCCATTGTGTTGATATAATTTCAAGAGTGAGAGTTTTTTTTTTAGGCCCGAGCACATCAATTATTACAATTATTAATGAAAATGAGGTGACTTAGATTCTAGTTATCGTCCACTGTTTTGAAGTTGACATATCATGTGGGGATGATACTTTCACCAATTTGCATGCTGTTTGTTTCGTGGCTTAAAACGGTAAATATAATAAAATTTTGCTCTTGTTATCAACGATGAGTTTTAATTTTTTTTTCTGATTTTAGATTGCCAAATGTTGTACATTCATAGGTGAAAAATCGAATGTTTGTTTTAATTAGTGCACAACAAAGTACTCTTCACTAATTAATCTTTGCCAGGGAAAGCATTTATTGAACTTGATTTGAACGTGAGTATGATTTGATGATATAGCTATATTATTTATATTTGACTTTGTATAGGGAAACCTGTCTTAGGGTGAAATTTTTCAAAGTCGATTTTTTGTTTGGTTTTCATTCCCAACTTAACGCTGAACACATTCCTTTTTTTCCCCCTGTAATTCACAAGAGATATGGGAGCTTAAAGCGGAAAAATTCTGTTTTTAAGCATAATGGCTTTCAAGATTATCCCTAGTAATCACCAATCATAGTTGTAACGGTAATGGCAATATTAATCGTAAGTAAAATGAGACCTTAAAGGGCTAAACAGAGACGAAACTTTGCGCACTCAGTTATAAGATATCATTTTTGCCAAAAAAAAAAAAAGAAAAAATTTATACGCTGAATCTGTTTTTTTCTTTTATTTGGGTGATTCTTGAAAAAAACATACCGTGACGGGAAAGGGCATAAACTGCACCTTTTGACGATGAAAAAAATTAAAACGTAATTAATTTTCTCTTAAGAAGAGCGATATCTTTCTTTACCTTCCAAAACACGAATTCACAACAACAAAAAAATTTTTTTCGCTGCACCCTTAATGAAAAGCTGCTAACAAAGCAAAACTTGACGGGAAGACAAATAATTTACTTTTTAGCTAACGAAAAAGGTTTAAAAATAATTTTTATTTTTTTTAAAAGGAATGTCAAACCTTGTGAAACGCAAATCCACTGTAAAAAAATTTTTTTTCTGTGTGTGTTTGATAAGGTGTTAAGCAATATTGCCTAAAAATAAGAATGCACGTTTTTTCAAGAACTACCCTTAAATTTAAATTTTGCTATTCACCTTAAGTTTGGTTTTTCTATGCACAGTCATGTATTTCCAAGCAGTCAGTTTAAGAAACATCTATTAGTGTTTGATATTATTGGTACCGTAGCCAGGGGTGACTTTGTAAAAACGGGTAGTTCAGGTATAGGTACGTAAATATCTGAGTAAGATTTCCAAAAAGTAGACCCAGTAATGAAGGTGTTTCTGCAATGCGTCCCAGATGGACCTTTTTATCCCGTAGATATCTAAACTTAAAAATTAGCGAGCGAAGTAATAGATATCTTGCAAATGGTTAATACATGGCTAATAAACATATCAATCATTTTTAATCTTTGTCATAACTAAGCCTAGAATATCTAATAGTTAAATAATTTTATTTTCTTTTAAGTTCAAAATTAATTTAAACATCGTTTATAGCAAGGTAGACATTTTACGTTTGACTATCCTTATATGCATTTTTCGTTTACATCCTACTGTTCGGCACTTTATTCGGTCGTTTATCGGCATCTTATTACGAAATCTATTTTACTTTGGGTCATTTTACTTTGTAAATATTTTTAATAGAGAAAATTTTTTAACTATCGAAGATATAAGTAAACTAATAATATTAATATTGGCAAATGCACTGCAAGTAGCAACATAAAATAAACGAACTGATTTTTACTTGCTTGAACCATACTACGTAAAACTCGAACCGATGGGCTAAGCCGGTTTTAGTAATCCACTACAAAATGGCTAATTTGAAGTGTAAAAGATAGATTTTAGATATCCATGAATTAAACGCATTGTAGTTGCCTATTATCGCGGACAATTCCCGGATTATCTGCCTGTTAGATCTCTTCTAGTCATTTAATAGCAATTCGTAGAAGTATATTAGATATCTATGATTAAATTTAGATATCCTAGACATCTGTTAGGGGCCATTCAACTATTACGTAAGATTTTGGTGAATTTGAACCCCCCCCCCCCGGTTGTAAGATATTTCGCCATACTTAACTTATGGGGAAGATGGTTAATGCGGATCCCCCCTCCCCCTAAAAATCTTACGTGATACTTGAACGTTCCCTTAGATGAAAAAGGTCTATCTGGGGTGCTACTGCTTTACAAAAAAAAAAAACTGGAGATGCTGTTATGATTCAGCTTCAACAGAGCTACCGAACGGTGATATAAAGTTAAGGATCCTCGAAATAATGAAAAAATAAGTAGAAATAAGTTATTAGAAAATAGTAGAAATCAATTCATATTCTTGGGGACCCACCACGAATATGGTATAGTACCTCACGACATTCACGAAATTGCGAAAATACCTCACGACCTCCAAAAATACATCATGTCTTCGGGCTTTTTTTTAAGTGGAATCTGGGGCGAAGCGCTAGACTAGCGAATGAAAACTACTTGCGCTTACCCAAAAATTGGCGATACTCTGCTACCCACGAAGATGAAGTCTTTTCTCACTTGTGCGCCATTGCTTTTCTTTAAAAAAAAATCAAAAGTTCTATTAAAAAAAACGGGAATTTCGAGACGGCATGCTCGATTTGTCTTTAGAAAAGCCCTAGCATGCAAGTCAGGAATAATTTCATTTTCGTGGGGACCTAAAATATATCTAATTTAATGTCGTGGTCCGGTAGTTTTCTTCAAGCTTAACCGGAATCCGAGCCTGTATGTTCGATTTTATTTTAGAAAAGCCGCAGTACATAAGGTGGAAAATGCTTTAATTTTTGGGGGTCAAGGACCCCCAATTTTGTGTTCAGTTATCCGGTAGTTCTCACCATGAGAACCAGAATCCATGTCAGCACGCTGCATTTTCCTTTCGAAAAACAGCAGCGTAAAAGGCAAAAAATACGCTATTTTTATGGAGAGCGGGGGGGGGGGGGGCGAGGACCCCTTAGTTTTGTGGTGCAGAATTCAAACCGTGATTAAAATTTTAGTTTTTACGAGTCAGCTTATCAATGTTCTTCCGATTATATTTGGTTCTTGACGCAACATCATAAGCTTATGCCCATCGTCAAAAATGCATCGAAATATCATTGAGCATTCCTAATATCTTCCATGTATTATAAAATGATCGTAACCTGGCGCTTGTAGCAGCTCAATTTCATTGTAAATTATAGTTACGTAAGAACAATGGATCAAAAATTCATCGTATTATACGGCTATCAAAAATCATTTTCTTTCTATTGATATTAATCTTTATCGAATTTACTGCTTGTCAAATATTAAATTACTCTTTTATTTATTTAATAATCGTCTATAAAATTCTTCGCTTTTAGGCTGACCAGTAACAGAAGGAAAATAAGCATCGCCGAGAGTACATTATAAAGATTAACTGTGCGAAAAAAACCAACACTGCTATTAGGATTAAGCACGTGAGTATTTTATATTAAAATGATAATAATAGTACAAAAAAAAATTAATTTATGACCGGTGAACCTGGCAAACTACTTGCGCACTTGTAATGACACAACCGGCTTGGGTCAAAGGTGAACGGGTGTGGAAACCGTTTGAAATTAGTTCAATTTTTTGTAATCTCCCCAAGACACATGGGGACCTTTGACCTTATCTTACGCTCTCGTATACTTTACCATCTCAAACGCGTGGAGAAATGATATTAAAAATGGAATGTAGCCAAATTTAGCTATTTCCAGGTTTGAGTGCAGATATATATATAGGCACGCAATCGCAACATGGAACTGGAACAACTTTGTTAATAACTCGTTATTAGACCCAAATCACGGATTCCGACACCAAAGTTTAATTACTCCTTCATGAAAAAAAATATTAGAATATTAAGTCATTTATAGGTTATGTCTGCAATTGATTCATTTTCCCCCCACTAAAAGAGGGAGCAATTGCGGAAAAATTTGACGGGTTCAAATTTTTCACGAAATGTTGGGTGTTTGGCTTGTTATTAATTAGGGTTTTATTTTTCCAGGTCGTTTCTCACACGAGAAAAATTTGGAGGGGAAAAAAAAAAATAAAAATTAAATTTTCTAAAGATGATCCATTACCATACACAATGATAAGAGAGTAAATGAGAGAGCCACACCTAGCGATTTCTCTTGAGGGATATACAAAACGGAGAGCGTACCTTCCCACCAAGTGAGGAAAGCGCGACACGAGACTACCACCAAACACCGACTGGTTCTAGCCGCATCATTTGTTCTTCGGTAGACCTCTCCTGAAGAAGAGGTTTCTATAATACCAGTAATTATTTAACTCTTTTCACTATGAAGTTAAATTATTTCGCGCTTGTGGTATTATTACTCGCAGGTTAGTATTTTTTTTTTTTTTGTTTTGTTTGTTATTATCTAAATTTTTTTTTTCGTTCTCGTTGATTTTGAGGTTTTTTAATCGGAGAAACATTGGTTTGCAATTTTTTTTTCGAGTAGTTAAAAATTTCAACCACGTGGATATATGAATTTTTATCGATAGTTTGCTTCGATTTTTCTTATTTTAATAATGTTCATCTCTTAATAAACGACATACTTTTTGGCGTTAACCAATGTTGATTTTGCTTTGTAGGTTGTTAAGTTTCGCAAAGATTTTTATAAAGCAAAATTCTTTACGTGAAAATGATGAATGATCGCTAATTAAAAAGCGTTAATTAAATTATGTAATTAAAGTCTGTTAAAAAAAAATGTAATTATTCATTGCAGAATTTTTTTTATGGTGTAAAAAAGTACCTCGAATGAATTTTTCGCTGAACGTTTGTTTACCTGAGAAAACCGGCAGTGCTTTTTTTTAATCTATGGCAATAGATGTTGTAACTCTCGGTGCTCGTGCTCGGTAAAAAAAAGTGAGTTACTGGCAGCATCCAATGACATTTTTTAGCCACAGGATATCAAAAATCACTGAGGCAAAGAAAATTCCATTTTACGCATTCAAGGATGAAATATTCAGAACTTAAATTTTAGTACCAAATCGTATGCAAGGGATGGGAATATAATCCGATTTTTTGAATGCAACAATACTCAAATTTGTTGACGAATTATCGGGACCAGTTTCAGGCACAGAAAAATCGTATTGAGCCAAGTCGAGTCGAGGATTCGAACCCGGGGCTTTTTGATTGCCGGTCGACTGCTGTACCTACTGAGCCACCTCGACACCAAACAGCACAATTCGAGTCGGATTAAAGCGGATTGAACCGAATTGTACTGAATTGAAAACCTCAACCGTCATTTGCCGCGTCTAGCACTGTATAAGCCGGCAAACGACGTAAAAAAATGACTCGCTTTTACATTCCCGACAAAACATCCCCTTTTCATCTTAAAAAAATCACGAAAACATCACTAAATTTATATAGGTCAAAAGTAAATGATTCATAAAAGAAATGACTGATGAGATGATTACTATAATTACCAAATTGCAAATAACCTAAAAGGATCCTCGAGGCAGAGTGCAATTAATCGAACAGAGAATTATTAAATAGAAAATGAAAATATGACCTGGATATTATTTCTTATTAGCTAACATAAAAGTATTTTTTTTTTCATTTTTTTTTTCAAATATTCAAGAAATGGAAAGTGAATGACAAACCGGGGGAAGGTTAAAAATCTTGTCAAGATGCATTTATAGTGCAACTGAAGAATCACCTTGAGGTGAAAGTGATTGATTGAGTGATCGATTTTTATATCAAGCTTCTGTTCTTTTTTTTCTGAATAAAAATCCGTCACGTTAAAAATAGGAAATAAGTCTTTTTTTATTTTCTTAATGTCAATCGTGAAGCACGAACTTTTATTTTGTTAAGAAAAAAAAAAGGACGAAATCCGGTTGATTTAGGGAAAGTAAAACAATGAGGACAGGAAGGATGGGAAAAACGGAGTCATTCGATCGAAACTAATTTCACCCGGCTTGAAATAAATAAACGATTATAAAATTATCATTAATTTCACCAAATTATCAACTGTAAACAATTAACTTCAGTTTTTTTTTTCGCATGTGAAAGGTGAGAATTTTGTTTGTTTGTTGGAACACCCTGTAAAAAATTTTAGAAGATTCATCATTTTAATTTTAGAACCCGTCAATCCATATCATTTTTATCGATCTAGAAGAAAGTAGGGACTTGTGAATGAAAATAATGATTAAAACTTGTCGTCCTTGTCGTCTGCCCATCCAAGTCAATAGCATCACCATTACGTAGCACGTTTTTTTTTTTTTTTAATGTCTGTAATCGGCGTGCAATAAAAAAAATATATAAATAAAGTTCGTCTCGATTTTTATATTTTTTTACGCTTCTTCAACGGCAGGGAGACGATTTTGAAGGCTTAATTAATCCCATTAGCGGGGGAAAAAGGTGCTTCATTAAATGACTCGTCAGTTGTTTACTTTTGTTACAAATTAGGAACACTTTCTTTGAATTACACAATAGGCGAACTACGATCAGACTTTGGACATATATACCCGAGTTACATAAAAATGAGGAAGTTATAGTATGTATTTTTTATTATGTAATATATTTATCGCATCGAGTTTAGGTTTAGGTGTGCCTGGGCTGGCTAGACGCATCCTATGGAGTTGGAGATGCAGTGGCGATTTGTTTGTATGAAAGCGAAAGTGTTAAAATGTGATGCGATTGAGTTTCTGAATGACTTGACCCATTAAACATTGATGGATCGGTTTTCGATGTGGTCATCTAAATAAATTCTGCAATGAAATCCTTAATTTTTTTTTTAATGATATAATCGAAACGAAAACAATCTCGAGATTATTTAATTAGAAGAAGATGAAGGTAAAGAAAGAGAATAAAATATTGAACAAGCCAGAGATGACACCATTGTTTTTATGCTTCAAATGCTATGATTTTCAATGCTTCGCGATGCACAAAAAATTAAGCGATTAACTCTTTTTATTTTTTTATTTTTATTTATTTATTTATTTTTTTTTTTGTTTCTCTCATTGTTTTATTGTTTGATTTTCCAGGTTGCGCTTATGGTCAAAGCAAGCAACAACAAGAAGATCCTTGTCAAGTTAAAAGTAGAGTGGTAGGCGACGCAACTTATTGTGACAGGTAAATGCTTTTACTTTAATTTGAAATAGGCTTAAATTGGTAAAGTCTTGTAAAATGATGAAATTAAATATGGAGTTATTTAATAAGACCGAAAGAAATGAAATGACTCAATTTATAGAAATGGATACTTGTTTGACAATGTTTTTCCAAAAAGATTTGGGAACTACTAATTTGTTTACATTTTTTGGAGTGTAAAAACTATTTGGCGGACTCAGCTTAGACAGGGTATAAGCGGCGACGCCCCCCCTCTTTGAAATTGAAAATATTTTTACTAAATAAAATATGGATTTTCTTCGATGGGCACAAGATTTTAGGCTCTCGCCCTTCCGTCTTCTTAAAAAAAGAAAAATTATTCATCTTTTGCCATCTTTCGCCGCTTCGATTTAACTTTTCAACTGATTTCCTTTGTTAATATTTCCTAGCACACGATAATCATCGTGGATTTTTCGAAATATAGATCCAATCCCGCCAATAATCCAGATATTGAAAAAAAAGAAAAAAGTTGAAAAATACTGAATCCGCTTTTATAACTTCTGCTTCTCCAAAATTCAGGGCGAGTATCAGTAATGTATTCCAAATAGAACATCGTCTTTTGAAGATCTTTTAAGAGTCTATGTAACGAAGGCAGTGCACAGTTTGAGAGGCTAGAGAAAACCGGCAATGCCAAAGCCGGGCACTGCTTTTAAAAGAAGCCGCTAATTATGACCCCTTTTAAATGGAAAATATATATTCCGAAAAATTCATAGAGTCACTCAAACTTGAAACTTCATCTCCGGAGTACTGAACCTTCTTTGCCATCCCGTGACTAAGGGGCCACTCAAAAATTACGTCAGCATAATGCTGACCTTTTACGATCCCTCCTTCCAATACCTAGCTTATTGGGATAGGGGCCGTCCATAAATTACGTTAGCACGTTAGGGAGGGGAGGGGGTATTCAAAATGCTAACTTTTGCTAACAAGGAGGGGGGAGAGGTTTTACATATTTAACGTTAGCATTATGGTATCATGTAATAGACGTGCAAAAATGAAAATTATTTAAATTTTTTAAATTATGTAACTTAACTCACTTAAAATGAAAAAACTATTTTAATTTTACCCGTACTCTAACTTAAAAAATAAACCTTTTCTTTGCAAAATTTAATTTCCGAAGAATTTAATATTTTTTTAATGTTTAATATTAATTTTTAGAAAAACTTTTTTTTAAGGGGGGTAACCGAAATCTAACCTAATTTTAGGGGGGGGGGCAGAGAAGACTCCGAAAAGCTAACTTTTACTAAAAAGGGGGGAGGGGGTCCAAAATTGCCAAAATAATGCAAATGTAATTTAGGGATGGCCCCTAATTGCTGATTTGGACCTTTTTTCCTTTTTCCTGATCTGTTGGCGTAATATTTGAATGGCCCCCCAGATCTTCACTGATATGATGCCTTGAGAGATAAACCGACTTCAAGAAAGTTTTATTTGGAACCGAATTGAGAGGTAAATTTCAGTGACAAGATGGCCAATAAACACGAAATTATTATTGCCATCAGTATTAAAGATCCCGTTTTTTGGAGCTCATCTCCAAATTATTGTTAGTCCAATTTGTATAATATTATATCATTGCTTATAAGGAAACTTTAGTCGTTCACAATTATACGATTGTTAGAAATCTATTACCGAGCAGCATTTAATTTATGTAAAAAAAAAAAAAAAAAAAAAAAAAATAATAATAATAATAAAAAAAAAGGGGACGTCTATCTTAAAATCTCATTTGCCAAATCAGTTTCATTCCTTGAAAAATAGAAAAAAGCGCAATTCACGCCAAACATGTTCGGCGAACTTGTTGGACAAACATGTTGGTTTTGGATATAAGTGGCGAACATTTTGGACAAACATTTTCACATAACATGCTTAAAAAATCGTCATTGTTTATGTAGAGCTTCCCCAACATGTCGGGGAAAACAATCGATGAAAATGTTTTTCCCACGTGTTCACCACTTTTTATCAAACGCAAGCATGTTCACTCATGTTTGCGTGAAATTGCGCCCATAGCCATTCAAATGGATACCTTTATCCAACTGATAGGCAACTTTTGCTGTTGGGGATATGTAGATATACTGCATATTGTAAAAAATATAAAAATATATACATGGCAATCTTAAATGCAAGGCAAGGTTAAAGAACTGAGACCGATCCGAATATTTTCAGGTCTGCATTAAGCAAACCTTTAGAGATGTGCCATTTTTGACAGCTGTAAAATTACGTCACAGCATATCTTTTCTAGATGTGTTTTCATCTTATCCATCCTTAGTTTGACCTTAAACATGTCTTAGTATTTCAAGACATTTTTGAAACGTCTTTTAAAATCAGGAAGGCGTATCGGTTCCACCTGCTCTCTTCGATCTATAAGGCACATCGTTACAACCTCGTAGCAAGACAGATTTGACCCATTTTCCCACCGATTAGTCAGCTTTGAGGTTGCAGACATTTAAAATTCGCATTAAAACTACACCTAGCCAACATCAAAAGCCTATGTGTTCAGGCCTAAAAATTTTGATTGAAAGGTCTCGACTGGGAGCCTGGCTTATTGGCAATTTTTACAAATGACCCATCCATTACCTACCCATTAGAGTGCTAAATCATCTTCCTTTCTGTTTACTTTACCTGAAGTTATTTTCTGAGAGCTACTTTGGTCATTGTAGCGGAATTTGGTAAAAGATCTGGATTTTATTAGGAAGTCGAATCCACACGTATCAAATCATTTAAACGGAATTATCTAATTAAGTAATATTAAGTAGGAAGTAATGAATTGCATGATTAAACAGTGACGAATGTCAGAAATATCCATTACAAGTTATTTTCTGTAAAATTTCCTATTTTTTTCAAAAGTTAAATAATTATTTTTGCTCTGTATAAAGTCAAAATATCAAATTTCCCAGACTTAAAATCCACTTTTTTTTATCTTCAAAAGAAAATGCACGGCAATTTCCTTTTTTGCTACATTTGCGTTGATTGCCATTAAAATTTGGCTTCTCTACTTGTGTAATTTTCGATTTTTTAAATATGATGAGATTAATAGAGATTTACTTTTTACCTGTTTTCAAACTAATGATGCAGCGTTTAAATAATAATTTTTTATGTAGTAGCGCTATAATTCATCTAAAACAGGCCACCTCATAGCAGCCGCTTCTCGTAATCGCCAATATTATTCTTGCATTACTTGTCTTTTTAGTCCTGATTTATTTTTGCAATAAAGGTTTTTAAGAATTTAAAGGCATTATTTTTTTTTTTTTTTTTTAGATATTGGGAATGTGTTAGCGGACAGCCAGAGCTTTACGATTGCCCGAATGGTTTGGTGTTTGCAGGTAAACATAGAGGTGTGACCGAAGGTTGCGATTACCCATGGAGAGCAAATTATTGTGATGGAAAACAACTAGCAAGTGAGTATGATTGCCGAAAGAAAAGTGGAATATATTTAATATAACAAATCAACATTAATCATTTTTTTTGTTGTTATTATTAGACGGACCAATCAGCACCGAACACTGCGATTGGTTGTACGGTATTTTCGGACACGAAACATCGTGCACGAGATACTGGACGTGTTGGAACGGTACAGCTACCGAACAACTTTGCATTGGTGGTCTTTTATACAATGAAAACACTCATTCGTGTGACTGGCCTGACAATGTAGAAGGGTGCCAGAAACATCGTACGTAATAAACACACGCAAAAAAAAAAAAAAGGTCATTTGAGAAAAAGATTTCAAATTAATCGTTGTTAAATATTTATTTACAGCTCTTTGCAACGAAGACGCCAACGGTAATGTACCACTTGGAAAATCCTGCAACAGATACTGGCAATGCCAAGGAGGATATCCTAGGTTACAAAGATGTCCGGCCATGTTAGTATTCGACAGGAGATCTTTGAGATGCGTCGTACCGCCGACAGAAGACTGCGACGTACCCACGACACCTCCGCCACCGCCAGAAGAATTAGAAGAAGAGGAAAATGTCCCTCAAGACTTAAGAGGAAGACCTCAGAATCACGCTTCCAATCACAGGCAGCAGCAACAAAATCGAGGGCCGAGCCAACAGGATCGAGATCGAGATGATATTAACATCCCGAACCTTCCTCCAGGAGTCATCCCTCTTCAGGGAAGGAATCCCAACAACAGGAATTAAAAAAAAACCCATGGACTGATTTTATTATTTTAAACGGTCCCATCGCTAAGGGGAGAAATCAAAAAGAAAAGTCATAGGCAATATCTTCAAATTCGGGTTACTAAAAGAAGAAACCCGCCAATTACAAACCTCCGATTTCCGAATTTTTTTTTTCGAAAGCTCAAAGTAAGGTAATTCATGCTTTGTACAAATTTTTCTTTTTTTAGCGAGACTGCTTTATACACTTTTCTGTCTTCATTTCTTTCGGTTTGATATCATCATTTTTTTTTTCGTTGCCGTCATATCATCATCATCATCATCACCACGATCATCATCATGTTCATTACTATCATATCATATCATATCATATCATTTCATATCATATCATCGACGTCGTTTTCATAGTCATCATTATTCATTTTCATTTATCATAATTTTTCATTCTCTTCTCATTCTTTTAGTTTCTGAAATAGTATTATTCTTTTAGGTGTAATTTAGGTTAATTAGATTTTAAATTTGTCATACCTAACAGATTTATTATTCGAATTAAAAAAAACTAGTCAAATGAGTTTTAGAAAATAATAAAACATTTACGGTGTGATTTTCACTACCATCATTTTTTTTTATTAAGGCATCAAAAAAAATTTTTTTTTTTGTTAGTTTCGGATAATAATATTTAAAATCTGTTGGAAATGGCAAAATGTATTGAATAGGTTTCACATAATTTACAATAAATTATTGTAATAAAATTTAAATTTTGTTTTTCGTTTTTATTTATAAAAAAAAAAAAAAAGTTTACATTTTTTTAAAAAAATTTTGTCACGTCTTCAAAGTCTCCGTCCTTTTTTCTTCCTTATTTCTTAAAATGAGCGCTGAAAATTATTAAAAGTAGTTTAGTTGCATGAATTTCCGTTGGGTTGATTAGGAATTTTTTTTTTGATGACTTACCATCTAGGAACTAATTCCGGCTCTTCGCAAGTGCCGGTTGAATCGTCGTAAACTTTACCCTCGCCGCAACCGATGAGTCGGGGGAAACCGTTAACGCATGTTATTAGTCTGCCGCAATCTCCTGGAGCTGCAAATCTAGGATATGGCCAGTATTTGGCTGCTACTGAATTGGATGGTAGATTGGTGGGGCATTTGAAACCGATCACGGCTGAAATAAAACAATTTTTTAATAGACAGAATGTTTAAAGAAGATTATTTTGTAGTAAATACTCTCCAAAACTCTTCTCGTACATGAAATGCACATGGGAAAAAGGGGCTCATTGCTTTAAGGGAAACAAATTTCATGAAGTAAAAAAAAAATCAAAAACGAACTATATATTTCTTTAAAGAGCAATGAGCCTTTTTTTTCCCCTTTGTACCCTTTGTACCCTTCATATCCTTTAAGAGTAAGCAAAATTCAATTATTATTTGGTGTCCCGGTCAAAACTAGTTTGGGATAATATTATGAAGCGTTGCATAGGCAGTGGTACTTTTTAGTAGCCCCTGTATGAGATATCGATTTTTTTGTTAACATTTAAAATGCACTACTGGTATTTGGAATTAGGTTTCGTGGCTTGTCTCATTAAATATGAAAAATACCATAATTTATGCTAATGCAAAATATCATTTGTTGCGGCTTTATCATTTGTATGACTTCTTTTTTTTTTTTTTTTTAAATACATGCATGAGGTAATGCCATTATAATATTCTTCTTTTAGCATATAAAGTATGTAGCCCGTGGCGAAGATTTTTGAGACTTAGGTGTGTTAAATGTTTTCTGAATTTCTTGAACGAGGGAAATGGCTTTTCATGTTCTACTAGTTTGTGAAATCATTGCTTTATGAAATCATTGCTAAACTAAATCGAGAGGGCGGGGAACAAAAAAATTTTCTCTGAAGTGTTAACCCTTCTACAACAAATTTATTAAAATTTTTTATTTTTTATTTATTTAATCGTATTTTTTATTTATTTATTTATTTTTTTTTTTTTTTTTTTTTTGCAGTTGCGGAGTCTTAAGTTGCAAAAGAGGGTCTACAATCGACTTCAGAAATTACTTATTTGAAGCAGGTTCCCCTATCCTCATGGGCCCTTGACAAGGAAGGGATGAATACCTACGTCTTGCATCAGGGGCAGAAAAATAAGGAGGAAGAAATGAAAGGCTTTAAATTAATCTTAGGTGCATAGAAAAGGGGATATCAAAAAATTTTTCTTAACTTATCGATAGGAAGAGCCAAGCTAACCGGGAGGGAAGACCTATTTCCTGTTAAGGAACTCGCCATGTTCTTAGTGTTCGTAAACAAAGAAATGAGGTTTTTTTTTTTTCCGAAAAAACCACTTAAAAAGTTATTTTTATTATTTATGAAAAGTATCTTGCAATACTAGGAAGGCAAATGAATTTTCTTGTTTTTAATTAAAACCTTTTGAGGTTTTAAATAAGGTTTTAATTAAAACCTCTCGTCTTTTTAAAAATCTATCGAGTTTTTCAAAAATCGTCACAGGCCCAGAAAAAATGTTTTAATTAAAACCTCATTCCCCTCATTTAATTACAACCTCATTTTCCCTCCCTAGTATAACAATATACTATTAAAAGTAAAGTTTTAAAATTGAGAACGGAAAAAGCTTTCTTATATCCCATGTGGAACTGGATACCATTCCGAACCAAAAAAAAATTTATGGTGTATTTTTAAACCAGGTTTTATGATGTAGGTTATGGTGTACACCGTATATTATGGCATACCAATTTACACCCTTCGTTATGGTATACCTGTGCACCATAGTCATTTATGGTGTAGTGCACCCTTTACTATACAATAATTATGATGGACTTACTGATATATTTTGGTATCTACACCATTCTAATGGTGTAAAACAATAATTACGATGTACTTAATAATGTGCTTTGGTATCGACACCATTGTTATGGTGTAGATAACCAATCTACACCATTCGTATGGTGTAGAACAATAATTATGCCATTTTAATGGTATTTTATTGCATAAACTTGTTTTTTATGGTATAAAAATGGTGGATTATGGTATCCGGTTCCACATGGGATATAATTGCAACACGAAAAAATTGTCATTATTTTGTGCTTAAAGACAGCTTATTACTTTCAGAAAACATTCCCAAACAACAATTACACGTGTAAATTGAGATTTTTTTACACCGAAATTAAAGAAAACTCTAAAATCTGAATTTTGTGCCGTGAAATGTATGGGATAAATGTGTGGGTTTATCAGGCTCGGCTGGTGAAGAACCTTTGATACTGCAATAGGGCTTGAGGTTCTGTGAAGCCTTCGAGAGAGAAACAGAAACATTTTTACATTGAGCTGCATATACCATGTGATTATGGCAGCAACTCTATTAAACTGCAGTATCAAGGAATGCTTTTTAAAATTATGGTAGTGATGTTTTTTCAAGCTCCTACAGTACAATGGTTTTACACCTCCCATACCTAAGCTGTACAGTTACAGTTACCCAAGTTGAAGGTCCTTTATGGTAGCTCATTGCTTGGACGCTTTTTGCACGAACAAAGGACATTTTGAGAGTAGGTTTTCACTGTTACTTTTACTTCGACATTTCTTCTGCTGCTTCTATTTTTAATTGGTTTTCTTCATTGCTGTTCAACTTTTTTCAGAAGGTTAAAACCCGTCACCGACAATACATTTTTTTGTATTTTTTTTTTTTTTTTTTTTTTTTTTTTTTTTAATATGATTTTATACTATGATGCATGATCTTTGGCAGATATGATATTTATAGCACAAGAAGAAATTGAAAAAATCGTATCGCCTGTTGTGGAGTTAATCTATCATTATGAGATCCGTTAAAAATGTCGATTGTTTTCTTACTCTAACATGTTTTAATTCCTGTCATAATTTTTATTACTATTTTTTTCTAGCAATGGTCTCACCTTCTGGATTGCACTTTTCTAACAATAGATCCGGCCAGTTGCATTTATGGATCCTTTCATCATAAGCTAAACCTGGTTCGCATGGCTCTGCTTGCGGCACTCCATACGCGCATTTTATATAATGAGTACTACATTGCGGACCATCCGCATAAATGCCAAATTGGTATTCGCATCCCGGCGAACTAATAGGCGTAACTGCAAAACAATAAGTCAACTTTAAAAGAAGAAGAAGAAAAAAAAAATTACCCCCGAGGTAAGTGTTTCGACATGTGTATTATACTTACGATCTGCTTTGCGGTTGCCACAGTCTACAGCCCAGTTATAATTACAATGGTTATGAACTGCGCCCTTTCCGTCGTACAATAGACCATTTTCGCAACGTTCATGCGTTAACGTCCCATTCTCGCATAGAAAAAATTGGTCACAGTAGTTCGGGTCTTCGTATGTTTGAACTCCGAAGGGTTCTGGACACCCGGCTATCTGCGCCTCTGAAACCGCCGAAAAACAAAAAAATTAAAAAAAAAAGTTACGGTGAAGCACAAAAGAACGAAATCGAAATAGGAAAACGACCTTGGCATCGTTTATCGTCACAAGCCCAGAAGGCATATTTGTCAGTATGCAGAAGGTGCTTGATATACATAATAGCTATTGATTTCACTTTCTCAAACTTTCAGTTTCAGTTGTAACTGAATTTTTTTTTTTCTTCTTTTTTTTAAGATCAAAAATGACGCTTCACGCATAATTTAACAGAGCAATTATTAAATTTCACTTTTAAAAAAACGATCAGCTGATGCTGCTGTTTTTCTTTTTCTTTTTTGAAATCAAAGAAATTAATTAGACAATTGAATATTCAGTCGTTTAGTGAATAAATTTTGGTGACAGCAATTCACAAGAAGCTAATTTTAGTATAATTAAATAATAAAATGTTTTAAATAATTTTTATATATATTAAATTATTCAGTATTTTAATAGGAAGTAAGAACAACGGAAACGGTCGAAAAATACACAATACGTCAAACTCAAACATAAATGACAACTATTTTTGTTCTGTACCAAATCAATTATGCAACATAATTTGTATAATCGAGACCACTTATTAAACAATTTTTTTTTTTTTGTCACCCACCTGAAATCGCACAAAGTGATGCTGCGATTAATCCAGCTAATACAGACTTCATTGCAGGGCACATACTTCAAACTAATCGGTAAAGAGACATAATGTTTTGTCGATATTAGATAGCAAACGAATCAGGATCAGGGTCGTACCTGAAACAAGTCAGTGCTGCTCTCTGTCTTTAAAAATAACGTTATATATTTTTTTTCCTGATTTATCAGCCGGGGGAAAGTAGAACAAAATAAAATAATAAGGGTATTTTTTTTTTTTTTTTTTTTTTCATGAGCAATATTGTCGTTACGGAGAGGATTCACACCTTTCCGTGTGAAAATGTTCTTCTTTTTATTATTGATGGATTTGAATAATTTGATTTTAAAGCGCTTTGGGTAGTTTTCGAAAATTAATGTACCGTAACATACTGGTTTGCCTTCAAGCATGCAGACCTTCATTGTGTATGGATCGTGTTAGATCCGGTCGAGACTTATTGGCTAAAAAAACCAGTTGTCTGGATCTGAGAAATGCATTGATTTTATGATTAATTAAACATTGTGCTTTATTAGTATGCTTTGAAATGCGAATGAAATTTGAAATGAAAGGAGAATAGAATTAAAATATTGTCATTGCGAATTTTTTTCGCTTTCAGATGATGAAAGAAAATAAAATCGCAAAGCGATTAAAATTGCTTTCCTCGAATGAAATAATCGAACGCTTCTTAAGGCCGAACTTCAGAGGGATAGGTTCTTTGTTCCAGAAACTGAACATGCGTCCTCTGTAGAGATTCCTCCCATTGATTACCGGGACGAGAATTCCCGGAATCCCGAGTTTTTTTCCCGAAAGATTTCCCGAGAACATTTTTTTTAATTAGTCGGGAATCCCGCTTCCCGAAAATAAAATTTTTCTCATTTTCGAGAATTCCCGATTTCCTGGGATCTACAAGTTTTTTCTCGGCAACGGGAATAATTTCAATTTTATCAATTTTTTGACCATTTATCACATAAAATTTTTAATAATTTAGAAAAAAGTTATAAAAATCCGAAATTTTTTTTTCATCATTTTGCCTAATGCGCACCCTTTAAACAACATAGAAAATTTTTTTCGACATGACTCCGCTTATTTCCGAACTTACTTCCCGAAATTCGGAAATCAGGGTTGTTTTCTTTTCTTTTAGCCTTGGAAGTAAATTTTCGGCTTTCCCGGTATTCCCGGTCAATTTCTCGATTCCCGAGAAATGATAAGTTTACCAAAACGGGAATTCTTGTTCCCGAGATTGATATTTTTTTTTCAAAAACTGGAATCCCCGATTCCCAAGAAAAAAAAATCGTCGGGAATTTGGAATCTCTACTCCTTTAAGAAATATTTTTGAAAAATTCAGGGAACATAAACTTTTTTCTGCTTTAAATTTAACAATAAACATAGTAAAATCTTGAATTGGATTTGTGATTATATTTCCCCTCAAAAAAATGGATTCAGCGGGAAAACTAGAAGTCGCAGTTTTTTTTTTAAAGCAGAGGTTGGTTTGGCAGAATTAAAATTAAAAAAAACGTCCTTGAGATCATTTGTTATCTTGGAAGAAAGGTCTTAAGTCATTGGGAAGTAGTCTGAAGGAAAACCTTTGAGAAAGCATTTTGTATATTTTATACTTTTACAGGAAAAAATATTGTCTATTTGATAATCTCTGTCATTTAAGTAGTTGAAGCAGTAGCATTTTAAGTATAATGAAAAATTGTTTTTATTTTTCAAAAATATGGACAAATTGAATCTTCATTTCAGCCTTAAATATTTAAGTGATCAATTTCACGAGCAAATAACATTTACACCCTGAGGTGTCGGTTTGCTTGCCGAAAGACGCTCGAAAACGAGCGCGATTCAAATTTTTTTCCAAAAATATTTTTCTTATGTTTTTAGTTGGTTTTTCCGTCATTAATCACATTGACTATTTAAGGCCAAAAAACTTTTTTTGGAAAAAATTTAAAAGAGCGCGCCTCGATGAGTGTCTTTTGGGTAAAGCGAACAGACACCTTTACATGTCTACTGATTGCAAATTGGGCCAGCAAACGAATTTCAAATTTCATATCTATTGATATGATACCGGTAGCCAGTCTTTTCATTTAAGTTTGCTGAACATGTGAAGGTTTTCAACACATTTTCGAACATTAACAGAAGATGTTAGTTAACATTTTATTTTGTGAAAATGAGTTTTTATGAGTGTTCTTAACAAATGACCAATTCCAAAAACCTGAAAATCGGCTCTGCTGAAATTTAATTAAAAAATGAGATGACCGGATCTATTATTTTTGACTAAAATCCGTGCGCCAGAGGTATAACTGATGTATCTCGATTATAAATATGGTTAGAGATAAGTCTGTTTTGTTGTTTTTAAATATCACGTGTTTAAATGTTTACCAGCTCACCTCTTTGCGTAAACATATGGTCATATCATTTGGAGCAAACAGCCAAAACAGACTAACTCTAGTCATATGGTGGAGATACGTCAGTTGATCCCCTGTGCTTGAAAATAAAAATAAGTACAAAAACTCGAAAAAGCTGAAAATTGCTAAATACTGCGCGATCATGTCAATTGCCGTTAGCATGCGGCGCGGTGGTATGCGATGTGTATGGGCGTATGCACAAGTTTGTTTACATAAGATAAACATAGGATACAAGTGCCAATTATGATGATGTATTCTGAGTGTGGGATCAAAATATTTCTGAAATATTTCATGCAGTATTCAGCAGTTTTTTAAATTATTTTTAGTCGACATTATTGGAAAATTTATGTTAAGAATGGCTGGAATCAGCTCAGTCATTTTCAGTTTAAATTTTTGCTAAAAAAACTTAAAAAAGGTTATTAAAAAAAATTTTAATCTAAACCTAATATTCAAATGAGGAACATCGCTGCGAAACTTTTCCGTTAGGAGCTCTGGATGTGTATTACGGTAACCAGTCAAAGCCAACAATTGGTATGTTTTTATTGGGCAGAGCGGAAAAGTTTCGCAGCTGCTGTCCTCATTCACATCGTTGTAACTAACACTTCGGCTAAATATTAAATTATAGTTGAGTAATATAACATTATGTTCAATATTGCATTTTACCTATTACGAATTTCGCACTTTTTTTTTTTATTTATAACATTCGCACTTTCTTATCTGTCAAAATATTTTATTATTTTAACCTCTCTCCAACCGCGTTTGTTCTACTGACCATTTACGCGGCCTGCCTCAAAAAATAATTTTTTTTAAAGCAGATTTTAATTAATTAAGTACAAAACTTTACCTTTTTTTTTCAATGTAATTTATATAATCATTTAAAGTGATAATCCGTGACTCGTTAAGATTCATTAAGTGTATAA
This sequence comes from Liposcelis bostrychophila, assembly GCA_037577465.1. Classification (NCBI taxonomy): domain Eukaryota; kingdom Metazoa; phylum Arthropoda; class Insecta; order Psocodea; family Liposcelididae; genus Liposcelis; species Liposcelis bostrychophila. The sequence continues at coordinate 15,053,358 of CM075210.1, forward strand.
ATATTTTATTTCATGCCACCCGACGATGACACCAACTTCATTTCTCACACGCGATCTATAAAATGCTTCTATGATTTTTTACTGTCATCTGTGAACCATTTTTCGCTGTAAATAAATGAGAGAAAATGTGTTATTTTTGCGTTTTGCCATAATAATTTGTCTTTTTTTTTTTTTTTTTGAGAAATTGGAATTTTAACTTACCATCCTGGTACATTTTCAGGTTCATCGCATTTCATAGTGACTTCATTATAGACTGTTTCACCGGAGCAGCTTCCCCTTTGAGGAACAATACCATTTCGACAAATATAGAATTTAGTACAATCATCTGGATGAGGATATGTCGGATGAGGGTTTGGCCGACCGTCTGGACCTAACGCTTTTTCAGTTGGGCAAGAGAATCCATCCGCCAATTTATCTGATAAAGGAGTATATTAAAAAGTAAGAATCAATTACAAACTTTATATCCTGACCGAAAGGAAAGCATGTCCAATTCATAAGTCAGTGTTTGCTTGAGTTAAAAATGCGAAATAAGTGCCAACTCCGGAATGAACATAAGCCATTTCGCTTAGAGGAGCAGAAATTTCAATGCAAAAAAGAAAAAAAAATGAATGGAAACCTTGAAGGAATGCACAGCATTTAATTTTACAAGAAAGCGTTTTTGGTTTAAAAAAAAAAAATTAAATCTAAGATTTATTAGTTTTGTTAATGTAGCCGAAATTTACAGTAAGCTTACTGGATGCTAAATCTTAACGGGAAATAGCAAATAAATATCTATCGTGATAAGATGTTTAATCAGAGGTCAAGTTTATATTATCACTTAAAGATGATGGTCTAATTCTCAGTAAATATTTTATCGCGTTTGAATAAGCTAATTAATTGATTATCAAATTTACGTCATGATTTTGAATAGCGGGTCTGTTTTATCGAGAATTTGGACTTTTTCACCTATTAAGTCTCGAGCCTTTCAAAATTCTCAATTTTAACTTTCAATCATTTTTTTCTCAAAATTCGAAAAAAAATTAAATTCGAGAAAAAATAAAATTAACTAAATTTTATGTTAAATTAACTAAATTTTATGGAAAGGACAGTTTTTTTTTTAAATTAACTAAATTTTATATTAGATTAACTAAATTAACTAAATTTTATGGAAAGGACAGTTTTTTTTTAGCAAAAAAAAAACATTATTTACGTATGAGTATGAGTATAAGTATTTGGAATTCTCCCTGATTTTCCCGAAACCTCGTGAATTCTCAAAGATTATATCTATTAGGGTGTGTCATTTTAAAAAAAAATTTTTGAAATGGTTTTTTAATGATTTTTTAAAGATTCTTTATCGTCGGAAAATTTTACCCGTAATTTTTTTGAATTTCCAAATTTTTTCGACCTTAAAAAAATTTTTGAAATTGATTCGAAACACAAAAAATCCATATTAATTAGAGTGTCCTGAGTAAAAAATGTCATTGAACATGACCTCTAAATCGAACTGGTGAGGAGTTGTTGCCATTTTTTGGCAAAAAAAATCCATTTTTGCCCCAAAAAACCAAATTTACACTTATACCCCTAATCAGGGGTTGATCGGAAAAAATCGGGATGGTGAAATCCGTGTTCTACGGGTATTTTTGCATAAGTATGAGTGATACCAATAAAATAAAAAAATTTTCAGACTTCAAAATCGAGATTAAGTCGAATTTCAGTCGGAAAAATCATAAGCTCGATGAAAACGTTAATCACGTCACAGGGGTTAATCGGAAAAATTCGGGGTAATGAAATTCGTGTTCTACGACCTTGAAAACATCAGGAAACACTTTTTCAAAAATTTTTCAAGCCTTTAAAATTGGGCAAAAAAATTGAGATTAAAAGACCTTAATTGCCCAATTTTTAAAAAGCTAAAGTGACCTTGGGCGGCCACTAAGCGATTAAAAAAAAAATTTCAAAAATTTTTTTTAGTGGTTTTACACCTGAAGGAAGCAGATTTTCAATACGCCCCCCAACATTTCAAAAATTTTTTTAAAATGACACACCCTAATATCTATAGAATCTAGAAAATTTTCGAACTCGAGATTTTAATAATTTCTGTACCGGTACAGTAAAAAAATTTTCAAGATTCAAAATTTTCAAAAACTAAAAAAAAAAAAAAACTAAAAAAAAAAAAAAAAAAAAAAAAAAAAAAAAAAGAAATTTTCAAAACTAGAGAAAATAAAATCCTGTTTCAGACATGTCATTGACCAAAGTTACTCGTGAATACTGTGTCTTACAGAATCGAATTAGAAGCTTTTATTGGACGGACAAGAAATGACCTCTATATTTACTAGCGGAAGCAAATTGATGGAAAAACACTGAAGTCTTGGCAAGGGATCATACAAGTATAACGTAAGCATTTTTTTGCCTATTTGGACCCAACCCCCGCCCCTCTTTTTTTTTCCTAATAATTTGCAAAAATGAGATTTTAACTTTATTTTATTTTTATTTTTATTTTCATCTTCAAAAAGATTATTGTTAGAATTCTTTCTCTTTCTGAATTAAAATTTGGACTAAGCGTCAGAAGGAGAACAGTAAAATTTATTTTTATAAAAGTTACTGAATTAATAAAATAATATCAAAAATCAATGAACAAAATAAAAAATTACTTAATAAAATAAAATAAAAAATGAATTTAAAAGAATCATAAAATGAAATGATGAAGTAATGAGACCATTTTTGCACTGAATAATGCAGCAAATTTTTATAATGGAAAATTTTTAAAATTTCAAATTTTACGTAAGACATGGAATCCCCCCCTCTTCTGTTAAGTGCTTAATACGTGTATGATCCCTAAGGCAGTGGAGGAGCGGGCAAGTATTGTACTCTACCCTTTGACTCGCCCTTACAAACGCTGTAGAGCTTTGCGCCAATAAATAATTTCTGCGTTATTTAAAAGTGATTTCATATACAGTCTCCAAAAAGGTTTTTTCAGAAATCGTTTTTCCATTAGAAAAACAAATTATGTTTTAATTGGAACATTATCGTTATCATTAAAATTACAAAACATTTATTGCGGGAAATTCTATTTTCAAATGAAATAGATAATTATTCAAAGAATTTACCCGGAAAAATTGCCTGGAAGGCATTGACTCTAATTGTAATGTCACGAAGAAAAAAGTCTTGTTTCTGATTCAACGAATGTATAAATCATTTCCTCGAAAAATACTTAATTAACGCTTTATATTTGCTTTTTTCCACTCTAAAAAAACGAATAGTTCAATAAGGATAATTGATTCATTTAATAAATCGTGACTAATTAATTACTGGACAATTTTTAAAACGACCTTACGAGTAAAAACTTGCTAAAACCGTTAGGATTTGTCATGACTTCTTTTTTTTTACATCTCGGCCTTTGTAAATAAAATGTAGGAACAAGAGCTACTCGTACCTCTTTTGCTGTTGATACAACCCGTCCTTTTGTTGTCTTGCGGCCAGGCGCAGGTGCTTGCGATGTCATCGTAAATCAAACCAGGAGGACACGGCAATTCGTGAGCTTCCCCATCCACGCAATTGTAAAATTTATCGCAAACCTGAGGGTCCGGATGCCTAAAAAATCCATTAGCTCGGGGGCAGCCCGGTGAGGATTTTGCCTCTTCTGCAAAAATTAAACCGTGAATTAACATTTCGATTTTGTTTCAGTTTCGACGAAAAATCGGTAGGAAAACTTACGAAGGGCAGTCCTATCACCACAATCTACGTTCGATGGAATATCACACCTCCCGCGATTTGGATCACCATCTTTAAAAACTAATCCATCCGGGCAAAGCTTGGCTATGGCGATACCTTTGGAGCATTCGTAGTATAAATCACATTGGTACGGGTCAGGAAAATACCCTGTTTTGTCAGGACATTCGAACTTTTGACCGTCGGTCACGACCCCTGGAAAAAAAAAACGAAATCGAATTAAACAGGTACAGTCAGATTCATTAGGCTCATTTTGTTAAAAAAAACCTGATTGACTAGATTGACATAATATATTTTACTCACCTAATATTAAAATGATTGGTATCGATGATGATATCATTCGGATGATCAAGGAATCCATGTCCGTTGCAAGAGATTGAAAGTGTAAAATAATTATGGGAATATGATTGCATTAAAAGTTGCTCTCCGATATTCGTAGGTTCATCCCCACCTTTCACAATTAGAAGTTCTTGATTGTTTACATAATTTAGAACAAGGTGATAGAGAAGTCATTGCGCTTATTTTAGTCAGAATTTTTACGGAAAAAAAAAATATATATAATGATTTAATTAACGAATTTTGTTATCTTCGAAATCGATTACAAACTTTTTTAATCAATGCCTTGGTTTTATATCCAAAATTCGTGATTTTCGATTACTTCTCATTTAACAAAACTTCCGCATCTCTCGACATTTCACGGAAAGGAAACGGTCGGACATTGTACTGATTCATCATAATATTTTTTTTTCGTTAGGTGGATTAATTAAAAAGGTTTTATTTCTATAACCGTGCGCATAACAGGCATTATGAAATGAAAGAAAAGTGAAGTAAATGCATTGTTGTGTATTGAATATTTGCCACGCCCTTTTGTAATGGCTACTAATTTTAAAAATGCCGATAATTATCTTAGGTTTGTCAGGTTTGACAAATGTCTCGAAGAAAATATGATGAAATTATGCGTGGAATCTGTCGGGGTTTTTCCAATAATTTTTTAATTCTTTTTTTTGTGGTTTGTTTTCTGTTCCAGATTTTGCAAAAAAGTAGTGGAAGTGAAGATTTCTGGAGAGAAGATTGAAAGGATTCTGAAGCGCAAATTTGAAGGAATGGTAGAACACGAGCTGTCAAGATGGTCGGCCGCTTGCTTTTATCGTTGTGAAGGTACGGACATGCAGGCCAGGTGCCTGTCGCCAGGCACTGTCACCAGAGTGGGAAAGTGGGCTCAGCCACCTTGGTGAAGATTTTTGCCTCTTGTAAATTTCTTTTTTACCAATGCGTTTAGATTATCTTCCGCATTAACAGGGGCGATATGGAGCCCTTTTCAGAGAACTATCCAGCCTTTGGGCCTCTGAGTTGGCTACAGCCCTGAGACTATACAGTAGCATAAAAAAAAGGATTTTAGGACACTTTATAACGCATCAAGTAATAACGCGACAGTTTATAACGGTCAGTTGGGAACGTTCAAGTATTACGTAAGACTTTTTTTCGGGCTTTTGGAACCCCCCCCCTTCGTAAGAATTAGTAAGATTGCTTTGACACCCCCTTATTATATTACGTAAGATTTTCGCGGAGCCCCCCCCCCCACCTTTTTTTTATCGTAAATTTTAAATTGGGAGTTATATTTTTCCTAAATCTAGACTTAAAGTTCATACTAATATCCCTGAAGATAGCTACAATTTTAAAAAATTTTTTTGAAAAAATTTTCAATTTTCCTATTTTAGACATTCGAAAAAAATTAAAACAACTTCATTTTTTGAAATTTAAAAAAATTCGTAATAATAAGTTATAATTAAAATTCTTACGTAAGATTTGCTAAACTCCCCCCCTCCCCAAGTAAGAAATCGTAAGAATTTCGAGTACCCCCTCCCTCCCTTTCGGTCTTACGTAATACTTGAATGCTTCCAGTTGGTAACACGACATTTAATAACGCTATCAATTGGTAAAGCTACCTTTTCATAATAACGACATTCGTCACCCCGGAACCAGAAGGGTTCAACGATTTTGTCTCTCACATAAGTTATAGATAGGAAATACCAAAACTGTTGAACCCTTCTGGTTCTGAGGGGACGATATAATGCACGTGGTTTATGGCCATCCACTTTGACTAAAAGTAGTTTAGTCTACCCTGTAAAGTATTGATTTTTTCACGAACATTTTTAGTTAGCTTGATATAAGCTAACAATAGAATTAGCAATTAAATTACATCCATTTGTAAGAAGTAAGCTTTAACAATAAAATTTCCTAAAGTTTTTTTTTTTTACAATTTATTTTATTAAATTATACAAACTGCCCGCCAAACATTTTGGCACGTTATTAAATGACGGTGTTATTATATGTCGCCGTTATGAAAAGGTAGCGTTACCATTTGGTAGCGTTATTAAATGTCGTGTTACCAATTGACCGTTACAAACAGTCGCGTTATTATTTGACGCGTTATAAGAGACCAAAAGAAAAAACAAGCTCTGCTCATTAGATATCAAGGTAGCATTAAATAACAGGTTTCAGCAGTTATAGCTTGTCTCCACTTGTGATTTAAATAGAGGATCGAATTAAAGAATCGTCCATTTAAATCAAGCACCGGAAGTACTGTACCGTTCCAAATTCAAAAATTAATTCAAAATGGAGAACTCCGGGACTTTGTTTATGTTTTTGTAAATTAATTTTAGTGAATTGTAACGACTAAATAAAAAAAGAGCTGAGTATAAAGGTGCTTAATTACAGAGAAAACATTTTCAGAAGAAATTATGGCTCATGCAAAAAGTTTTCAATTTGTCGAAAGAAAAGGAAACATACAGTACTTCCGGTGCTTGATTTAAATAGACGATTGCTTTAATTCGACCATCCATTTAAGTAACTAATGGAGACAAGACAATATACACGAACCATTAATGCAGCAAGGGGCCATTCGGATATTACGTCAGGATAATTCCGACCTTTTTGGACCCCCTTTTCCCTAACCCTTTGATATGAATAATTCCGAATTAGACTGCCTTGACTAGTGTTAGACTTTAACCGTTAATGCCGTGAATAGATTCAGGCCTGCCCTGGGGCTGTTATTTTTGACTTTGTAGCCAGCCCTGGAAGCTAGGGGGGCTCAAAGTTTTTAAAAGGGAGCTTCAAATAATTTTTTACTCCGTGGAAAATTTGGTAAATGCATACATTTTTTGCATTGCATTTTCTCAATCGATTATATGCCAAAAAAATTCCACAGGGGATGTTTATGGTTTCGATATTCATATACGGCTGATTTGATTGCGGTTAAAATTTTTTGTCAGCTGAAATCTTGAGTATTAGTCTACCCACTTTTGATTTTCTCCTGTTAAACACATTCCTGGTGGATTCCACCAGTCCATGAAATTTTCATAAGTTTTGGGCTCTCTGTTCGAATGTAACATCGCACATAGCCGGCAATAAAAATACGTGGTTTCCATTATTTCTCCCGTACCTTTCCACTGAAAATAAGTATTGTATAGATCATCGTCCTTGTCTAATTTATGTAAATAATCTGCTAACTGTTTCGGACTTGTAAAATCATCAACGTGAATGTAAGAATTGAACGGAGCTACTTTTTCATAGTCATCTGGGTGGGCTCCCATTACAATCGGTAAAATATTGTTTCTGAAATTTGAAAAAAGAAAAAAAAATTATCGTTATCACCTTTAATGATCGTTTACCAAAAATATTTTGTTGCTTACTCTAGCGCGTTTTCAAAGAATTTCTCAGTTATGTATTCCCGGCAATTCCCATTTTCGAATGATAAATAGAATTTATATTGCTTTGCCAACATTTCCATACATTTTGCTTGAGATCTTGGACATTTTTTATCGCCACACGATCCATAAATATCAACTTCTATATATTTTTTCAATTCCCGAGCATATTTATTCCGATTATTTTTTGGAGAGCAATTCGACACGAACCAAGCCACTTTTTTCGTTTTTCCTTTTGCGTAATTTTTTGATTGAGGTTTCGTTTTGACGGATTCGTTGTAATACACCCATTTTCCATATGGTTGTACGATGTCGCTGTCAGATCTATAACTAGCCGTCCAGTTCACAAAGTTGCTTTTTCTAGAGTTTAAAGGGTTTTCCGATGCATAAAGGATCCAAACCTAAAATTTAAATTGAAATGAATTCTCGCATTACTTTTTGCGTCTACTTTTTTTTTTCTTTGTTAAACTCACCTGTTCCGGTGGAATGGTCGAGTTTCTGTAATCTTGAACTGACCATTTATGAATTACAGCATCTGCCTTTTTTTTGTCTCCCACTATAATGCATTTATCAACGGGACAATTCGAAAAAAAATCATTACCTATTTTTAATCTGGGATAAAATTCTACATCTCCTGCATAGACTTTCTTTACTTTATCATCAAGATTCATCGGCACGTACATTAATTGATTTAAAAATCGGTCGCTTGATGATGTTTCTTCTGGCCAAATGTCTCTGCGATCTCTAGGCACCGGTCTGATTGTCCCGATCCTAAAATACCACGGTAAATTTTTCGGTATTTCAAAATCCCCGTTCGTCACATTATCAAAAAAATTAACTATGTCAAGTTCGTTTAGATTAAAATCAGTAAATTGATACACCGGAGGTGTGTTGTTTATGTAAATCATGCACATCACAAATAAAATTGAAACAATTATTACTGAACAAACTTTTAAATGAGCCATGTGGTTTCTACTTTCTTTTTTTTTTTTTTCTTTCTTTATGCTCATCTGATTCGTAACTGATTTTTTATTGAGTACTATAAAAATTCAGGAGCAAAGAAGAGATATGAGGCCGATATCTCTCTTCCCATGTCACAAAAGCTTTTGTCAACAGGAGTGTCCAAAATTGTACTCTATTTCAGTAAGGCGGGAAAAAAATACGACATATTTAAAATTTCTCTTTGAGTGGCTAATAAGCTATTACTTTGCCTTTTTTAAATTTTTTAATTAACTAATCGCGGTTCCTTGGCTACTGCCCCGTAGGACCGGAAGCTTACGGTCCGTCTGAAACAATTTCTGACTCACATGTTTTCCCTACAGCCCTGTAGCCAGGAGGGCCAAAAGGGCAATGCCCTCTGTGGCACTCTTATTTGCCTCCCCCCTTGGAATCAGCAGTTTTAAAAAAGCCCTTATAATGAATTGGGATTAAATAGTATATTGTGTATCTAGGGCGGAAATTAAGTGTTTTGAAAAATACTCATGAGTATCAGTTTCAGCTATATAGAGATCCTAAAAGAGATTAGCCATTTCTGTAATTCCTCATTTTCGATTTTTATCGAAAAAGCGGAAATGCACAGCCCTCTAAAATGACAATCAGCAATTTCTACAATTTTTAAATTTGAGTTTTCATTTTTTTGGTTGTAAACAAATGAAGATGATCAGAAAACGAAAAGAAAATACTCTAAAAGAGTATTTCCTTACTCAATACAAAATTTAGATTTTTTAAACTCCCAAATTTTATAAGAAAACATTTCTGAATTTCTGATCTGTCTTTCTCTTGTACATCTCTATCGTCGTTTCTGTCTCTTCCTTGTACTAAAATTGAATTATTATTTTAATATAACATTTCTTTAAATTAAAAGATCTGCCGTGGTAAGCGAAATGGGCGTATGTCCAGTTTTTGTTGATTCGAGAAAAACAACTTTAAAAAAAATTAAAAAAAGTAAACAAATAGATTGTTTACTTGCATGAAGTTGGCAATCTGGTTGATGATATTTTTTTTTTAATTTAAATTCGCTATCGAACGACTGCAAAGGTTGTAAGCGATAAAGATCGAAAATGATTATATTTCCATCCCTACGTCGCTTTAATGAAAAAACAAAAAAATTAAATCAAAATTAGCCGTTTAAGTTAATAGGAACGAAAATATATTTTTTAAGAAAATAAAAATAATTTTTTTTCAAGTCAATAAAAAAACAAAACAAAAATAAAAACTTCACCGCCATTCTATGATTTGAATTTAAAATTTTTACAGAACGGAAAAAAATGGCTGCTACCAACTTAAACCATTTCATGCAAAAATTTGTTTATATTTTGTTAAATTTTATTTCGTAAAAAATCAGCTTATCTTTTTCTCGGACCGAAAAATTAGATGGTTACACGGATAGAGCAATCAATGAGGATTTCAACGATATAAGAATCTCGATTTTTGTAGAAAATGGACATACGCCCATTTCGCTTACCACGGCAGAGATATATCTTGTAAAAAATATTAGTAAATAGTAAACAGTAAATATAAACAAAACGAATCCCATTTTTAAAGTCGTGGTTGCCAACTTTAGAATAATGGATATCGAAAAAACGGAAGTCGCGAAACCGGATAAAGCTCATGGCTAATCTCTTTTAGGATCTCTAATGGGCAGAGAGATCCTAAAATCAGCTATATAGGGCCGATAGGCAGTAGGGATGGGTTTTTAAGGGCTTTTTAAGTCGCGAAGCCGAAAAAGGTTGATATTCAAAAATTACTCTATTTAAAAATTAAAAAAACAAAAAGTTAAAAATTAAAAATATTTAAAAAAACAAAAAGTACTCTTTTTTTCAAAAAGTTTTTTTTTTTTTTTTGCAAAAAACGATTTTTTCTTCTTATATTAAAAAAAAATGTATATACCGTGCACATCCTCTTTAAAAAAAAAAAAAAAAAAAAAAGAAAAAAAAAAGGGTAAAAATGACATAACTAGCAGGCTATGTATACTGTGTAAGGTTTTTTTTTTTTTTTTTTTAAGATAATTTTCAGAAAACTAAATCGCTTTGTGAAAAGCATAGAATACAGTCTTTAGTATTTAATTTTCTTGTTGAACTAGGAGGGGTGGGCAAATAGCCATCTTGGGCCTAGGAATCTGTCGTCCCCATCCCGCAGCTACATCAATGGTTCTGGCTACGGATCCAAATTGATATTAAATATTCGTTTTTGATATGATGCGATTTTTACGTTACTGGCGAAAAAATGCGCAGCATTATCCCACGACCCTAACCCTTCATGCTCCAAGCACTATGACTTTTTTCTTAAAAAATCATTGATAATTAAAATACAAAGTCTGAAAAATTTTCATCTTAGCACCCTATTATCTAAATATATGTAAAATCTGCTGCTTCCAATCATTTTTTTTTATGCTTCTCCTCCGAAGATTGCATAAAAATTATATTTTAACCTTATAAATAATCTGAAATACCTACACTTGCTTTTAATTTTTCTCTAAAATTCGTTTTTAGGCTTATAGGATAAACTTTTAAACGGCGTCTTTTATCTAGCCAAAACTTTTTACAAACCCTTGCTGTAATCCCGACAATCTTTTGCTTTTATCAGTTGTAGATAAAATGAATACGATCGATTATTCTCGCTTTTTTTTTTTAAAGAGATAAAAGTTATTTGTTTGTTCGACTTCCTTTACTCCAATTGTTTGAAGAAATCTTGTCCTTCACACGTATAGAGAGGAGGCCAAAAAATAAATCTTATGCATGTTAGGGGTCGTCCATAAACCACGTTAGCACGCTAAGGGGAGAGAGGGGGTATTCAAAACGCTAACTTTTGCTAACAAGTGGGGGGTTTACATACCTAACGTTAGCATTTGTCCCATGTAATAAATGTGAAAAAATAGAAAATTTTTTTAAATTTTGTAACCTAACTCCCTAAAAAAAAACATTTCTTTGCAAAATTTAAATTCCGAAGAATTTCAGATTTTTAAAATGTTTAATATTAATTGTAAAAAAAAAAAAAAAAAAACAATTAATGGGCGGGGGTCCCGAAAAGCTTACTTTTGCTGACATGGAGGGGGGAGGGGTGTCAAAAATTGCCAAAATAATGCTAACATGGTTTATGGACGACCCCTTTAATCTCCATAAGAAAAGCTTATTTTACGGTTACGGAGTGGGGGGGGGGGGGGAAGGGTTGAATAAGTCAAAAAATTCTAAAACATGAGCACCTCCATATTCTTTTGCGTAGTATGCTATGCGTTTTCACTTAAGTTCGTTATAAAAAAAAGTGTAAGGCAAAAGGGAAATAAACAAAATATCTTGTCAAAAAGTACAGTTTTAATGTAAATAAAATATGAATATCACATTTATGTGTATAAATTGCAGTAAATGAAGACTGGCAGTGTCAAATCTTTTCGTCGGATCTTCGGGATCTTCGTGATGTCTCGAGACTGTAGTATTTTCGGGTGTGGGTGTCTCTGACTTGAAGTATGGCTAGTTATTGTACAAGTAGAGGAAAAAAATTTTGGGGAGCAAACAGACAGAGTCGAAAGAGCTGAATAAAATTTTACGGATTTTCTTTTTTTTTTTTAAATCTGAAAACCGATTAACTGACTTATAATGCCTCAATAATAATGCCGGCTATAAAAAGGAGCTAGTTCAGCAGATGAAAGGGAATTTTAATGAAAGATAAAAACATAGTCGATGATTTTTATCGTGTGGTTTGATAAAGCAAAATATAATAATTTTTACTTATTGCAGTAAGTTGGCTCCTGGTAAAGGAGCAGATAAGGATGAATCATTAGCAGCATTCAGAATTTGACTTTTATTTCATTGAAAAATGTTAAATAGGCCTATGTCATTACAAATGATGGGTTTAATAAACAGGCTTGAAGCATTATTGACGTATATTGTTTTAATAATGCTGCCAAATGGGGGAAAAAAAGAATCAAAGCAACGGAAAACTGAAATCCTTTTTTGAAGAAGAAAATCATTCCTATATGGGCAAAAAAGCTACCATTGCTTTTTGCCCTTACACCATATGGAGATAAAATTTTTTTATTGTTTATAAACAGTTGCATCAAACTTTAGTTTGAAGTGATTGGCTGCACCCATTTCGATCCCGATTCCGATTCCAAGAAAAAAATGTTTTGATGATGCCGATTACGATACTGATTCTGATTTAGATAGAAATCGATTAACTGTGATAATGCTATTTTCTTGATTTTGAAGTCAAATTGAATCAAAATAAGTTCTTTTTTTCTTTTTTGGATGCCGAAGCCGTTTTTAGTTCCCGAAATCCAGGATTTTTTTTTTGGACGAGATTCCGATTCCGATCTCAATTGCCTTTAAGAAAATCCGGATTTTCATTCCGATTTTAAAACAGTAGATTCCCAAGTTTGATTCCGACTTGGAATAAAAATCGGAATTTAAGCCCCGATTTTAATAACAAATATTAAGCATGTCTTCTAAATATTTGATTACTGTATTTTTATCTTGGCAATCCTCAGGTGTTCTAAAAAAATGTGATCAGTCTGATATTAACTTGATGTAGCTCTAACGTCAGACCATTGACTTACATTCAAAAAAGTGTTTACTGGTAACCAGTCAAAAATGAACTGGATTTTTTACCTAGTAAAAAATTGACTAGTGACCATGAAAATTTTACTAACAATTAACTAGTCAAATTTTTCCAGCCACTAATCAAATGCACCAATCAAAATTTTATTTAAGCCGTATTTTTTTCAGTGTACTGAAAAAAATATTGGTCAAATATTCACTTAATATAATAATGCCGGTAATTAATAGATGTTTTAATTTGCAAAATAAAAAAAATTTAGATTCACACAATAGAATAACAACGGTCTGAAGTATCAGCATTCGAACGATGAATTCCAAATAATTATTTTCCGCTTTCGAAAATGCGGGAAAGATTACTTTCAAAATTTTAAACCTTATTGTGAATTTTAAACAATGGTGGTCTTGGAAAGGTACAAAAAAAAAAAAAAAACATTAAACAGATCTAGGCGTAATCATTGTTGGGCTGCGTGTTAAGGGTATTTTTTTAGAAGGGGTAAGAAAAGACTCGCCCCGCACCCAAACTATAGTTTAATAGATTAACTACTAAGATATTTAAATACTGGTTTATTCATAAGTTACACATGACCATCAATATTTCGCTTTTTGTCCCCCCCCCCTTCCCCCGCCTTTGAAAGTTCTGCTGACATGGCTCCTGTGCTCTAATGCACAAATTGTATATAAATCAATTTTACATTAATTTTACATAATACTAAAAAATTATTACATCTAAGCTAAAAACTTTGTATTTAGGAATAAAATCTCCTTTTCTTTCCGTAGTCGATTTTCCCATCACCGTCTTCGTCTGTGTAGAGTTCTTTGAACCTCGGATGATTCTTGTAATAATCCTCACTGTATGAAAGAAAAAGGTAAATTTAAATGAGGACTCGCGACTATAACTTTTGTTACTATTAATAATAGCCAGACTTGTTGCTAAAATGATGTAACGGAAATATAATAAGCGGTTTTGTTTGCTTTTTACATAATTTTTGTCTTAATAAGAGGAAAAAAAAATTTAACAGGAGAACAATCCAAATGACTACTTCTTTTTATTCTTTTTAAAAACTTATCGTATATTTTGACTAGTTGCATAAATGTCAACAGTTCTTAACATCTTCCCTCTTTAATTTCACCGGGCAAAATTTTATTATAATAATTTTTTTTTCTTTTTTTTTTTCAGGCGAAAAAAAAATTCCAAATGGGAAGATTTTGAAAAATGCAATCAACAAATAACCTTAAGGCAGTCGCAATATTTCTCAACGACGGATTTCGTTTGACCGCAAGGTAAAATTTGTACCTATCTTAACTTTTATTGCTTAACACAAAACAAAAAAAAAAAATCAGTCATTAAACCTAAAATTAAATTTTTAAAAATATTTTTAATAATAATATTAATAATAATTTCCTAATCGAAGATATTATTCTTGACGGTATTTTGCTCGGCTGCTTGCTGCCGCTTGTTTCAATTTCGCTTCGTTTTTAGCGTTTTGAACGGCTGGGTCGTCTTTGTACCAGTCTTCGCTGTTGATGAAAATGGAAATAGTTCGTTCAGAAATCGAAATAAGCGGTTGAATTTATTTAAAAAAAATAAAATTAAGAGATACTAACCATCCCGGGACGTTTTCGGGCTCGTCACATTTCCCGGTCTCTTCGTTATAAACTTGTCCTAACTGGCAGCCTTGTTCTCTCGGAGTAACTCCGTTTAGGCAAACGTAGAATTTTTGGCAGTCTTCTGGATGAGCGTACATTGGATGAGCTACAGCTTGGCCTCTTGAATCTGTTTGTACTTCTTTTGGACAGGTAAAACCGTCTTTCAATTCTAAAGGGAAAATCACGATTTTTGTGTGAGTTTTTTTTATTATCGCTGAAGGGCAGGTTTATGGAACTTACTGGCTTCTTTATTTCCGCATCCGGTCCTGCCAGCAGCATCCGGCCATACGCATGTCCCTGAATATTCGTCGAAATGCAGACCCGATGGGCATACTATCTCTGTGGCTTCCCCTTCAATGCAATTATAGAAAATGTTACAAACGGTTTCGTCCGGATGTGCGAAATATCCGTTACGCCTAGGGCATAAATGATTTGATTTTGGAGGTTGAAGTTCAAGCCGATCACCGCAATCCACGCTAAACGGTTGATCACATTTGTTAATTTTCCTAATTGTCGGATCAAATACCAATCCGTCCGGACAAAGTTTTTCTTCCGCTTCTCCCTCTATACATTCGTAGAATTTATCGCATTGCTTCGGATCTTCGTATAGACCGTCCTTTGGCGGGCATTTAAAAGCAGCATCTGAAATTGATTTTAGAAAAAAAAAAAAAAAAGAACGTTAATTAGGTTTGCAGAGAAATTTTAAGCGCGACCATGCGTAACATTGATTGCTTTTTAAAAATTTTGATTGTTAAATACTTTCTCCACATTTTCTTTTTTTTTTTCGGAATTTGACGTTCAGGAAAGAACCTATAAAATGTTTTTTTTTTTTTTAGAGAAAAAGTGTAAAAAATAATTGGTGGCTAATTTGTTTTGGTTCAATCGTTTTGGAATGAAATCATTTTGTCAAATCTTTTGATTTTTTTAAATGTTCCTTATAGCTGGTATGATTAACTGTTAAACTAACTTTATCCCTGGAATATTTGGATGAATGATTATAAGGCAAATAATGTAACCTTAAAAGGACTCATAGGACTGGAATCAATAATGCCATTTTTTGGCTTTTGAGAAACATCCATAGTCATAAAAAAATCAAACCTGGGCAAATGCATTGTAAAAAATGTATATTGTAGCACTAAGCAGCATGTTCTACCTTGTTTCAGCATTTTCTATTTTGTTTCAGCATGTTTTGCCATGTTTCAGCATGTTCTACCATGTTTCAGCATGTTCTGCCAAGTTTCAGCATATTCTACCTTGCTTCAGCATGTTCTACCGTGTTTCAGCTTGTTCTATCCTGTTTTAGAATGTGCTACCATGCGGCTTAAATTTGTGGGCATAGAAAATTTAATTGGAGAAGATTCAAATAATGACACCACACCACCCAAGTCATGGCATCACTGGCATATAATTGCTTCTATTGAGCTTCTATTGCCAGTACCGATGAAGTTCAAAAAGCGGTCATACTTTTTTCCTAATGCAAATCCTTTAATTATTTTAGAGTGCCATTAACACAAGAAGTTAATTTACTGACTTCCAGTTTGAACATCGAAGGTTCACTTTAATTATGGCAGCTTTTATTTATTTTATAAGAGCCAAATTTTAAAATGAACTTTAAATCCTCTAACTAAAAGCAGCAGATTAAGATATCGTCTTCATATAAAAATATAAAAAAATCGACATTTGTATTTAATTTACACATTCAATTACTACAAAACTCGCTACAAACTAACAAAATTTTTTAATTTGTTGCAGATGAAAAGAAAGTTACGTTCGCCACCTAATCAACGAAAAATATTATAGTTAATTAATCAAATTAACGTTATTGTTTAATCGAACAAGTTCATAAATTTGCTCAAGGGCGGATTAAAGATGGATAAAAATTGATTTAAGGAGCTACTAATAATGATCTAGATATTATCTCATAGACGAGTTACACCAGTTAAAATAAAACAAGGTTAGTATTACGCTTATGTAATCTTCCAGCCATGTGCTTTGGATCTGATTGGACATTTAAATTTTTCCCGAAAAATTTCGAAGGGAAAATTAATACGCTTTTTGCGACTTTTTTTTTTTTTTTTTTTACAAATGGGACGATTATACAAAAATGTCACCAAACCTGCTTAAGGTCCTTGAAAGAATTAAGGAGGAAAAAAAAATATCTTTGCGTAAATTTCCACGCGAAGGAGAGAAAAAAAAATGTAGCAATTTTTTAATACAATGCAAATCGTAACTGCATTCTATCTGCAGTTCCATGGGCGTTTTAATTTCCTCGGTGCCTAGTTTTTGCAGAAGGTTAAATTAAATATTCACTGATAATGTCATTTAGCTTATTAAAAAAAAAAGTGGCAGCCTCTTTTGGTTACAAAAGTTCAGTTGGCTTTCTAAATTGTTTAATTAGTCTCGGTATTATTATATGTTAATGGATTTCGATGAAAGAAAGCAGTAAATCGCAAATTTTATCATTATAGTCGCCCGGTTTGAACCTGCCAAGTCAATGTAAAATGTTTTTTTTCTATACTTAACTTACGAAAAAAAAAGAAATTACGTGAAAATTTTTAACGGATTTTCTGTCATCTTTGCAGATGAAATATCCTGAAAACCTACCTGCACGCCATATTAAAACAGATGACACCAAAAATATTAAACAATTCGTCATGATAAACAATAACAACTGAACTGCACCAATGAAAGTCGATCAGAAAACTGAATATTGACGGTGGAATTGTCTGCATCCGGTCGTTGCGCCCTGCCTCTATCACTGAGGCCTGAGGTACTTGTCACGTGATTCCACTATTCTTCCGTGTTAAGTCTATTGATTTGTTTATCCTACGCAGTAGTCGGCACTTTCGTAATTTTCATGTAACAAGTAACAAGCCTAATGGGTTATGCCTTGCCTCTAGGCCATAAAGTGTACGTTGGGCGATTATTTATAAAAATAAGTCGAAAAAAAAAAGTGGAACATCTTCATTTTTTCGACATCTTTCAAACTCTACGGACGCCTCAAACTTGAAAATCAAATTGAAAAAATTTCAAAATAAGGGATTAGCAGCATCTGCCGTAATTGAAAAACCTTATATAGTTCTTTTGATTGCCGTTAGCGTTGTTGTTCCCTCCATGGTAGCTTATAAGAGCTTTTTAAGAGGAGACCTTGCCCGCAACAACACTGTTGAATTACAAAGCAAGAATTAGGTAAGCACCTAGAGGGTACTAATCACCTTGTAATGTATAAACGTGGTGGCGCAACAACCACCCCCGCAGCCATCTAATTAAGCGCAACACATTTTTTGTGACAATTTTCTTCAACCATTATACAATCCAGGCAAAAATTTTATATTAGCATAAAATCTGTGATTTTTCAATTTGCCCATCAGCAATTCCCCAGTAGATTTCTAGCTGGGGATTTAAAAGAAAAATGACTTTATCGATTTTTTATGAAAGGAGAGGATGGGTCCAAACAGTAATGCAATTTTTGACTTTACATTGCTCCTTTGGTGACTTTTTTATAAGAACCGAAAAATTAGTTAGTGGTAGTGACTTAAGCCAGATTTGTAACCTTACGTATGTCTTTTTGCAAAAGAAGAATGGAGCTCTTTGGACCACTTTACTATCTTATTTTTTATTTATTTTTTACTTTTTTGGTTGTTTGAAAGTTGAAGGTTTTTGAAAATGCCTAAAAACATTTCGCTGAAAATTTAGAGTTCGACTAGCATGAGAAAAAGAAATATTTTTTGAGAACTATCCCAAAATTAAGCTTGCTTATGAAGCTCGTCGGTGTTTAAAGTTTCTGCTTTGTGAATTTAGTCATTTCGGTTATGTTGGCATAATATACTTTTTCTTTTTTCTTCTTTCTTCTTTTTTTTTCGCTCTTGCTTGGAAAATTTAATAAACGATGATGCAACCCTCGAAGAGGACTTAATAGCCTATCGTAAAGGGCGCAATTTAGGCCTGGGACTATAGATCGAGCATGGCCGAATAGACAGGTCCGGAAACGTCCCATGCCGTTAACTGCGCTTAACTACGCACATTTTAGTTCTAAAACGGGCCATTGATGACGCTTCGATCTTCAGAGACGCAACATGTCTAACCGTTTAAGTTGGGCCGTATAGACGTCTATACGGCCGCCGCCATCGTTGTTTGCAAATCTCAATGACCAATCAAAACGCGTCACGCGTACAAGTAGCGCTTACGGTGGTAGAAAAAAAGAACTAATTTTTGCGTAGTTAAGCGGGACAAGATCTCCCATGTATAAGGGATTGGAGTTTCCGGACCTATCTTTATGGCCGTGAGGTCGAGAAGGGCCTTAGTGAAAACCATAGCATGCTCAATTTCCTCTTTCATCATTCCCCCAACAGGGCGCTGCCAATCATAGTTTGCTGAAGGATGACGTGTCACGGTTTTAGCCAATAATCAATCGAAATTCTGAAACGTGATGTCACGAATATTGAGCACACTATGAGAAAGGCTGTGCTATACTTGTCTACAAATTGGGCGTATCGTTTTTTTGGTTTTTGATTAAAAATCTTGTTTTTAAGTTAAACGTCATATTTCTAATAATACCAGGCTCTGCCAACACTATATAAAATGTTTCCAAAAACATCTGACAATTAATACGTTCCGAAACGTCCGCCATATTGTTGGAAACAATATATTTTTAGTTTGGTTTTGCTCAAAGTCCCTAAAAACGACAACCTAAGAAACCAAAAATCCGTAAATTTAAGAATTTTTTACTGCTTAAGTTGTCTGTTTTTAGGGACTTTGCGAAAAAGAAACGTAAAAATATCTGATCTCCAACAATATGGCGGACGTTCTAATTGTCAGACAAAACCGTATAGCTCTCTCTACACTTAGCAGTAACCCGACTATCAGATACCCTGGTTAACATACTTGTTCCATATATTTAGCTTATGAAAATTGCATGGAACATGTATGGTAATCAAGTATCTGACAGTCGGGTCACTGCTAAGTGTAGAGACAGCTTATATAGCATTGGTATGGGTTGAATAATGCAGAGAGATCAAGTAAGCAGAATTCATGTATTAAAACATATAAAACATAAAGGGAGAAAGTAAACAAATGAGGTAAAGATCAATGGAAATTCTAACCTTAGTTTGCTTACTTTCGACATTCGAATTATCTTAATTCGTTTACCCTTACTAATTATGTTTCTGAACTTTGTCTTTAATTTATAAGGTACTTAAGTGTGTTCTTCTTTTGCCAAAAGGCTAAAAAAAAGAACCATTTTTATTTTAAAGAAATTATTACCAACTCAAAGAAAAGATGTAAACATTTTTAAGTGTTTGGGCAAAGTGCTCTTAGGTTCGTTTTGCCAAAGCCCCTAAGAAGCTTAATAAATTTTTATGAAGTTTATGAGGAAGGATAATTAATGATGAAAAATTTTTGGGTTGGATTCCGAACTTGCCTTAAGAGGGTATTGATAAATTTAAAATTAAACAACTCAAAGTATTTCGTTTCTAACTTATGTTCAGATTCTGGGATTTGGTATTCATTTATATATTTTTGTCGTGGTTATTTGTACACTGACACTGAAGTAGAGTAATTTTAAAAAGTTCTCAATTTGGATCAGAAATAAAAGTGAAGGAGTGTTATGCTGATATTACAAAAAAACTAGCTAGTTAAATTATTACAATCAGGTTTAGATATCAAGTTTTTTACCATTTGACAATAGAAATTGTTCAATAAATTAGGTAATTATAATAGATTTAAAATCGAAAATTTTAAGTGTTAGCTACACTGTTTTTGCCCAGTTTCTGATGGTTAAATGAATGAATTTTGACTTGATTTATGACTTTTTATGGTGGTCTTATTATGGACTGAGACTGAAATAAATAATTTAAAAAGTCTTGTAAAAGCTGAATTTAAAAAAAAATTATATTAAATAAACATAAAAACTTTAAATCAAAAATTTTAATTCTGTTTATCAGATGAAAAGTGCTTTACTTTTTCATAGTTACATTGGCAAATGATATAAATAAAAGATAAAAGGTCTATTTTACCTCTAAAAGGGCGGTTTTAAGCTCTCAAGTTTTATAAAAAGCGTTTAATTGGAAAAAGTTTTTTAAAAAAGATTCAATATCATTTCTAAAACAAATTAACAAAGATCACACTGCAAGAAGCATAATTCTTCTGCAATTTCTTTAATTTAGAGTTTTAGCGTAAATCGCTTTTTTTCTTTTCTTTTGTACTTATTATATTTAAATTAACAGCCTAATTAATTTTATTTTTATTCTTCTTCAGGCACTTTCGTTTTCGGTTTCTTCTTGCTACCTTGCCTTCTACGGACCGCTTCTTCTGATGGCTTTGGTCTAGGTTTTGGATTTTCCAGTTCAGCTAATTCTTCGTCTGTTATGATACCTTTGTACCAGTCTTTGCTGTAAGTATTTTTTCGTGCATTAGTTAAGAAGTAAAGGGAAAAAAATAAAATTGTTTAACTCACCATTCAGGAACATTTCTCGGCCAGTCGCAAACTCTCTTTTCCTCATTGAAAACTTGGCCGCGTTTACATCCGTTCCTTCGCGGAACTTCTCCGTTTATGCAAACGTAAAAAAACTGACAATCTTCCGGGTCAGCATATCTTGGATGCTGTTGTCCTATGGTTTCGTTTACTTTTGGGCAGCTAAATTTAAACACGTCTGAAATGAATTACAAAAAAATAAACGAGATGATCTTGATTGGATTTTGAAAAAAAAAGTTGAAGTAAATACCTTCGGATGAGCAACCCTTCTTCTTCGCTTCATCAGGCCATCCACAAATTCCGGTTGCTTCGTTGTAAACCAAACCATCCGGGCATGTAATCATGTTGAACTTCCCGTCGACGCAGTAATAAAACTTGTCGCAGATTTTGGTGTCTTCGTGTGCGAAGTAACCATTTTGTCTGGGGCAGTGAAGACTCGGTAAAGGTTTCTCTGGAAATGGTCAAAGATAAATTGTGTGATTCACATTTTGCCTACATCTATCGGAGCTATTCAGCTTACGTCGTTCTGGTCGTTGAGAGCAATCGATCCCGAATGGTAGGTCGCATTTTTCATGAAGAGGACTGAAATCATTAAAAACCATTCCATCCGGGCATAGTTTTTCCGTTATGACTCCTTCTCTGCATTCATAGTATTTATCACACTGATAAGCATCTGCGAAAAATCCGTTAGGTTCCGGACATTCGTCAGTCAGTGCAGCGTCGTCATCTTCTTTGGCTGGTGCTGGTTTTGGAGTTGTCCTATTTTGCTGCCTCCTTTGGTCTTTTCTTGAAAGGGAAGATTGTCCGTGGACTAACCCTAAAAAAAATATATATTTTAAAATTTAAAGATGCTTTGGTATGTGCTCGACATTGTCATACACTTTTAGGAAGTATGATTTATAGGTGGACGTCCTTTGACAATTTTTCATTGCTACTCTGGGCCGAGTCTACGATTCGCGAATAGACGGAAAAAAATTAAGAGCAGGGTCGTCAGAAATTTTCGAAGGCAAACGGGAAGAAAACACCATTCTTTTTCCGGATTATTTTTTCGAAAATTACGAAAAAAGAAGGTGTGGCGAAATGCATTTCACACGACTATTATGAATATTATATGCATTTTAATGCATTAAAAAAAAAAAAAAAAAAAAAACACACCGGAAGAGATTATTTCCACATGGAAATATTGGATAAGCATCCGATACCTGAATTCGGTTTGAAAGAAATTGTTTCGGTTCACTGATTAAGTTCTAAAATGTAGCTTATCGTAATGATGATAGCGTGTTTAGAGAAAGTTAAGAGTACTTGTAGCATTTTTTCCGATTTTTTTTTCCCTCCGAAAAAGATGTGTTCAAAAATCGTAAAATCAAAAGTAAAAACTGAGCTTTAACCGGAAATAATTTTTCACTTAAATTTGGCTGATTATTTTTAGATGTTATTAAGTAACATATGGGTAGGTTCGAAACAAAAGGAAAATCGATCTATAATTTATGACAGTTATAGAAAATCGGCATCGATTAATCATTCATGCGTAGGTTACACATTTTCACTTAATAAATACCACAAAAGACGAAAAAAAAATCAACATAAAAAACATAAAAAACGAAAATATTAATTAAACAACTTACCTGTTATTAGTAAAATGAAGAATATCGAGATGTTCACTGTTACCGTCATGTTTGGAAAGTGAATCACTAGAGTCATGCTGGCCTTCGTGACCTTGGTGAATACAACTAACCTACGCTTAGGTACACTTTCCTCCATATTTTTAATCTTTTATCGGGTTTAATGTTTTCTGCTATTTACGAATTATGATTTATGGAAATGGTTATTGGATTATTTTCGGCTAATCGCTTAAATATTGCTGGTCGCTTTTAAAAATTGGAGGAACTTCGCAAAATCAAGCAAACGCTGTGGAAGTAGCTTTATTTTGAATGCACTGTCTGTTTTGCAAAGAATGTTGTGAGGCACTTTTCCTTCTTTTTTTTTTTTTCATTCTTTGGTTTTGTTACTTCATTATTGCCAATAAAATATGGTGAAGTTTCTATTCTTATGTAACTGCATTCACTGCATATTATATATGTCCAAGGGTCTGGTGAACTTCAACATAAATTTTAACCCTTAGGAGCTATATGATACCTGAATTTCTCTATGAAACCTGGAAAGCATTCATCTGGTTTTTTCTTTAATTATCACAGGCGAGATTTTGTTGGTCAGAGGCGACTTCTGTCGGAATAAGTTCTAACTCGCTTTAATGTGATTACGCAAATGCGAAACGACTGGTCGGGCTTAACTTCCGCTTAATTAATCCGAAAGGATGGCCGATTAAGTGGCCAAAGCAGCAGTAACCTCTGCTGCTTCAGGATGCAATATTGGGATGCGGATGAAGAAACATTTTCAGTCTGATGACTTATTACAAAAAAAAAACGACTTTAGATTCAAAGCTGGGAAGACCGTCTGCTTGAAGAGTTTTTGCACATTTTTTATTGTTCGTTCTCCATTAACATAAGCTATTATGAGAAATAGGACTGGTCTTTTCGGTGATGCCCACTCAGAAAGGCTGAAGTTGTGACGACCGATGAAGAAGACGGCTGTGACAGTGTGTCTTTAAATTAAGTACGTCATCATTTTAGAGATGAAACGGGGGTCGTCAAACGATGACGCTGATGTTAAACCTCCAGAAGAGAATCGTATTTTTGACGATGATGGGAGGGGGGCTTCAGAATTGGAGGAAACTGATAACGTAATTAATTATGTGAAAAGCCAAAAGTTGAGGAATAGCCTGCCTGGTCTCCGTTATATGGTTGTCATTTTGCGGTTGAAAATAACGGATGTTAGTCTTAAAGAAGTGCCACTTCATCTAAGTGGTCGTCCATAAATTACGTGAGCATGTTTAGGGGGGTGGGGTCCAAATTAGCGATCTTACCCATAAGCTAAGTATTGGCGAAAGGGGAAGGGGTCAAAAATACCATCTTACATGCTTACGTAATTAATGGGCGACCCCTAAATCGTAGAAACAACTCGCTAACTTTGGCAAAATCAAGAAAAAAATTTGTACGCCTAATTTTTTCAGGGGTTTGAAGCCGAAGCCGATGCCGATGCCGACGCCGACGCCGGCCTCTCCCGGCTGAAAAATGTTAAAAATTTCGACGCTGAAGCAGATTCGAAATCGATTTTAAAAAATGGCTTATGCAGCTCAATTAATGTGAACACGTGTGTGCCGATTTCTAAGCCGATTCCTTTCAAAAATGTGCATATTTTTTCTAGATTGCCTATATTAATTTACAGTTTTATTTCTCTTTTTGTATTAGAAACAAAAAGCTTTATTGAAAATCTTATATATTAAAACGCTAAGAAAAAGAAGCGATGTCCAACAAGTGCGGAGCCCCTATCCAACCGATTTTGATGAAATTTTCAGGAAAGATAGGTATATAGGTGTAGATTTGCAGGCTCTTTTCGATTTTTCGATATCTTTTTCCGTTTTCCGGTGAGAGCGGAAAAACTAATTTTCCCATGTTAAATTCCCTATTCCGCGACAGTTGTAACATTTTACCCATCTGTCTGACGGGGGAGCTCTTCACTTCGGCTTTTTTTTTTTTACTTAAATTTACTTTCGTCGTTGTTAATAAAAATGTTATCGGTTTTACGAACCGAACGATGGGAAATATAATTTTTTGGTTGTTATAAAATTTATTTTTCGGACTTTGAGTTCCCCCTTTTAGCTATCCGGCATTTACTAATGCCACAAATTTTTAACGCCTTTTGCGTTTTTCGGTGAGAGCGAAGAAACAAATTTCCCCATGTTAAATTCCCTATACCTGATTTTTCGAACCTTTTTCCAGTACGTACAGAGCCCCTATCCAACTGATTTTGATGAATTTTTCAGGAACAATGGAGGTCGAAACTCCCATTTTAAAAACAAAACTTTACTTTGCGACAGTTGTAACCCCGTCTGTTTGACGGGGGAGCACTAGTTTAGTTTAAAAGCGTTTAATCTGATAATTATTGATCCCTTTACAAAATTAAAAAAAAAAAAAATGGAGTGAGATCTTAAAATGAATGACTCCGAATTCGATGCCACCGGTTTCAAACCCCTTTCTGTCTATTAAGAAATGATGAGGGAGCAAAAATCCAACTTTTTTTTTCCTTTTTAGACTACCCTAATTAAATTAATTAAATTATTGTTGCCTATTACATAATGCCACGTTAATTTAGCGACCATGTTTACGCATGCTTAACTTTTGCGGTTAAAACGTATCTTATATTTTGGGAATAAGTCGAAGTTTATCAAATGTTTATTATTATCACCTCAAATTATGTGAGTTTTTCATGACATTCCGGTATTTTTTATGGTGTTTTCGATTTTTGAGCAGAATAAGTTATAGAAGTGCAAGTTATTTCTCCGACTCTGCTCTTGGCACCGTTCTAACAGCCTACCACCTTCAATTTAATGAAGTTTATAGCATATCGCAAGAGTTTTATTTGGAAAAGCCTAAGTTGATTATATTTTCCTTAGTAACAAGATTCGCGGAAAAACCATTGATATTTGCGAGATCGAAACACTGCTTTTCTTATTTCTCCGTACACAATAATTAAAATCAAATAACAAATCGGGGCTGCTAACCAAGAAGGTTTATTCGCATACTCAAAGTAAAAATCACGTTTGGACGGTATAAATACAAGTGCCAAAACTAGGATCGTTTCGAAAACGAGGCTGCAATTCATAACCCAGTTGCTCGACGTCTGAATAACCGATTTTATCATCGTTTTGCTGACGATTGCATTGCCCCATTGCAGGGCTATGATCGTAATGCAAAAGCAAGCTTGGCATGTGTACGCTAAACGTGTGCGACCTTCGTAAGTCCATTCTTGTCCGTAGCTGTCTTTGAGATCGTTAACCCATTTTAAATTCCATTCTTGTCGAATTTCCATCAGTCTTAAAGGGAGCCATCCGTGTTCTATCATTACAGCGAAATACGCGAAAAATCCCGCGAAGGTTTCCAACATTCCGATTTGACTCGGAGCGGTGAAACACATTTGATTCGAAACGATCGAAGTGCCAATCGGATTCGGAGGTCGTTTCATCAAATTATACTCTTCTTTTTCGTAAACCAAAGAAATCGCAGGCCATATGTTAGTTACGAGATCAACAATTAAAATGGCAATTATTCCAAATGCCAGAGGAATCCCGAGCAGCACGTGAACTATGAAGGGTAATAATTCAGGCACAGTTGAGGTGATGGTGAACGCTGTCGCTTTCTTAATATTATCGTAAAGTAAACGCCCTTCTTCGATCGCATTTACTAAAGTCGATAAACTGTCATCTAGCAGGACAATATCAGCCATTTCTTTCGTTAAATCAGACCCTCTGATTCCTAAGGCCACGCCTAAATCCGCTTTTTTCAAAGCGATTAAATCGTTCATCCCGCTCCCCGCTACTGCAACCATTGAACCACTTTTTTGACAGCTCAGAACGACCATAAACGTCTGCAAGGGAGATGTCCTTGCAAAAATGATTTCCCCGTAAGTACACATTAATTTTTCAAGCTCTTTGAGGGAAAGCTTTTTCAATTGAATTCCATCGATGACGATCGCTGTCGCGTCCGAAGGGTGAACGTCGAGCAGTCTACATTTTCTTTCTTCGGCTATGTCTTCTACTGTTCTGCTGAATTGGGATATGAGACCGATTTGTCTGGCGATGCTTTTAGCTATGATAAAAATATATAACAGGAAAATTATTTGATGCGAGTTCGAGCGGCTGCAGGTTGTACCAGTTTTCAAACAAAGGCCCCGTAGAAAATGGTGAGCGTGAATGTTAAAGACTGGGTGTTCATGTGGCATATAGTGAGCGATTTTGTCGGCAGACTTAAGTAGGACCTCAACATTGACCCCACAATTTTTATGAATCGTACAATTTTGTACTCATTTACTACTGTTAAGTACCGCAAATGAAAATTTTTGTGCATGAAATATTTCCCAGGAAAACGGATATGCAAAGTCGGGGTCCGGTATTAAGTGGGACCCGTTGCATATCCGTTTTCCTGGGAAATATTTCATGCACAAAAATTTTCATTTTGCGGCACATTATAAAAGAAAATGGCAAATGCGAACGCAAAAGTGCATTCAGACAAGACATTTTTCCTAAAAACC
Source organism: Liposcelis bostrychophila (assembly GCA_037577465.1). Lineage (NCBI taxonomy): Eukaryota > Metazoa > Arthropoda > Insecta > Psocodea > Liposcelididae > Liposcelis > Liposcelis bostrychophila. Next base: position 15,080,588 of record CM075210.1, read on the forward strand.
GTGCGAAAACAAGAAAGTGTCTTGTAATAAGTCATTTCGGTTGCCTTGGGATAAAATGTCTTGCCACAAAACAATAGGCGACACTATCGGACATTTCTTGTACTATGCTATCCGAATCAAAATGGCGGCTCGCGAAAACGATGATTATTATTTAATGAAATAAAAACGTAATATCGTTTTAATTTTTATTTTAAAACTTGTAAGTGGACATCATGGATTAACCAAGATGGATATCCAGAATTTTTATATTCAGGTAAATTAAATGAAATATTTTCTTTAAAAAAATTGAGCTGAAATCTAACATTGTCCAATGCAGAGGATAGATTTATTTACAGGTTACAACTGTTGCTGAATCATTCATAGAAGATATGAAATAAAGGGGTCGTCCATAAAACACGTGAGCACGTTAGGGGGGGAGGAGGTATCCAAAATGCTAACTTTTGCTAACAAGGGGGGGGGAGGGGTTTTACAAATTTAACGTGAGCATTTATCTCATGTAATAATCGTGCCAAAATGAAAATAATTTAATTTTCTTACACTATGTAACCTAACTCACTTTAAAAAAAAAACTTCAATTATACCGGCGCATTTGCTCTAAGTTAAAAAAAAACTGTTTTTTTGCTAAATTTAAGTTCCGAAAAATTTCAGATTTTTAAAATGTTTAATATTAATTTTTAAAAAAAATTTAAGGGGCGGGGGGTCCTGAAATGCTAACCTTTGCTAACAAGGGGGGAAGGGGTCGAAAATGGCCAAAATAATGCTCACGTGTTTTATGGACGACCCCAAAGATTTAAAAATCAAACTCTGAAAAATCTTAAAAGTTATATCACTCGTATTATAATGGTTTTGCATGAATTCTTATTTGCGCGAATTTATTCTATTTAAAAAAAACCGAGCATGCACATAACATAATTTATAAATTCTATATGAGTCGCCATTTTGTTTGTTTACAATATTATGACTTGCCGACAGCCGACTGAATGACTTACGACAAGTCAGAAATTGTCTCTGCACAAAACAAAAGCGTTCAAAGCAGCATAATAGCCGTTTATACTAAGTTATTTTGTTTTCTGAGTGCACTTAACAGTATTAAATGAGTACAAAATTCTACAATTCATGAAAATTATGGAATCTAATGTCGGGGTTCTACTTAAGTCTGCCCGATTTGTCTGCTGTTTTGTCAACAGCATGATGTTAATTAAACATCATGTATTCAGCATCATACTCTTGACAAATGAAGACATCAGTGGAAGAAGGAGGCCGTTCAGGCTCCTACGAAAAATTGTAGTCAATAAATGAAACTCGAAAGAGGATCTAATATTTTCCTACTGCTTGTTTACAAATAGTACATAGAAAATTCTGTCGGATTCAAAATGGCTTTTAAATAAACAATAGAAAGTAGCCTGTTGTCTGAATTTGTTTTCGAGAGGTCCAACGGCCTCCTTCCACTGATGTCTTCAAATATTATCAACCTTTGTCTTTTGACATCGAAAATGTGTTAAAATTATCCCGGAAAATGACCACACCTGGTGACTGGTGACGAAAATCTGACGCTTCACCACTTTTTTCATTTTTTTCCCTATGCTAGAAACCCAACAGAGGAACTAAGTTACCAATGTACCAGCGGGGCCTTCTCAGCCTGTATCTTTTAGAATTCGGTGCTGACCACCAGTTGCTTGACTGATTTTTTTCCCCTAAGACAGATTGACACGGAGTATGATGAGTTCACCAATTTCATTACCAGTTATTGGATGATCATTCGTCGTCATGATAACCCTAATTCCAGCGGCTCTACATTTTGATATAGCATGCGGGGTAGTCGGACGTGGAGGGTCATAGAACGATATTAACCCGATGAAACGGAAATTCGATAAAGGGAAATTCCTCTCTCCAAGATCAAATTGATAACCTGACGGAAATGCATCCTTCGGTAAATCTAATTCGCAAATTGCAACGATTATTTCTCCGTTTTGAGCCATTTCGACGCAAGCCCTATCGATTGCCTCTTGGATCGTATGATCCAATGGGACATCTTCCCCGTTCAGATACGCCGTCTTGCATTTGGCTAACAGCTTCTCAGGCTCCCCCATTATTATCATAAAGTATATGATGCCGTTTTCCCCCTTCTCGTGAATGGTTAATTGAAATTTATCGATGCTGTTGTAAGGGATTTCGCATACAATCGGATTCGCGTTACGGATTTGCGTTATTTTCTTTCCCACGCAACTCGCCATAAATTTTAAAACAGCCACTTCGAGTTCCGTCGTTTCCTTCGCGTCCACAATTTCGTCCTGCGATTCTTTGTATTCCATTCGGTTGCAGAGGAGCGCGCAACGCGACAAAGCCAAAAATCCGAAAGACGTTTTTTCTTTCCATTCGATTTTGGAGCCTCTGCTTACTTCTATTGTTTTCATATCGTACCATAAATGAGTCACGTAAATTTTTTTTTGAGTGACGGCGGCTCCCTTATCCAGACAGATCGTATTGATGGCTCCTAATTTTTCAACCGCAGACATGCTTTTCACTTTACAGTTTTTGCTTCGTAGTCGTTGGGCTATGAGCCTCGTGCTAATGCATGTCGTGATTATTAGACCTTCAGGAATGATGGCTACTCCGAAACCGGTTAAAATAATTATGTTATCATTCCATTCTTGATATGAGTTGAGCCAAACCCCCAAAAACATGAAAAAACCAAATATAACTCCCCAAATGGCTAAACCGTTGATGTAGCCGATCATTTCATCCGTTATGGGATGATCAATTTTACACGTTTCGGTGGATAAACCGAGGATGTGGCCCATCAGGGTTCGGTTTCCGGTTCGGATAACCACCGCCTTCGCAGATCCCTCCACCGCGATCGTAGAGAAAAAAGCGATGTTCGGACTTTCCAAGATGTTCGCCTCTCGCAGTTTTTCATTTTTTAACTGGGGTTCGGAATCCCCCGTTATGGAGTAATTGTTCACTTTGAAGTTTTGACTTTCGATGATCCGAACATCGGCGGGGAGTCTTTCCCCGAATCGAAGCAACACCAAATCCCCGACGACCAGATCTTCGGACGATACGGTCGTACGGACTCCGTCTCGAATCACTTCCGTTTCTTGGGCCGGGTATGTCATGAGTACTTGTTTCCTTCCTGGTTTCTTCTGTAAAAAAAAAGTATGAAATCTTGTCGGTCCGGGGGAAGGCGTGCGATATCATTTGTATTTTTAAAGACGAATTAGAAAACAATTGAAGGTCACCAAGAATCGTGGCCTTCAAGTTATTGGATTCGGTGAAAGTTTTGATATCGGCGAAATTAGCACCGGTAATCGGAATTAGTCTAAACGCATTACGTAATGAGATGTAACGGACATTCAGGTATTTTTTTCTTGAGTTTTTTTTTTTTTTTGCAATTCTCTATTTTCATGTTTTTTAACGTTTGCGATACTTCCACGTTTTGTTCGCGAAGTTCCTCCACTGAAGCCTAGCTAGGAAAAAAAAAATTAAAATCGACGGGGAGAGAAGTTACCTGAAAAAATGAAAAAATCCCTATAACTGCAATCGAGGTAACAAGCAAAACGGCTAGAATTAATTCTTCATATTCGGTTTCGTCATAATTCAAATACAATTGCCATGTAAACAAAGCGACGTAAATCCCACTTGCAAACCACAAAAATAAAAGGAACACTTGAAAAATACTCTGCAAAAATCCAACCCATTTGGATTTCGGTTTAGGAGGTGTCACTGTATTTTTACCGTCCCTCGCTAAGTTGGTATCGACTCTTTGTTTATTCAACCCAAAACGTAAGTCGGTATCGAATCTTCTGCACAATTCTTCGACGCTTATTTGATGATCGTCCATTTCTAAATCGGGATTTGATTCCGCACTCTCTGTCCCCGTAAAATCGTCTCGTAATACTTTGCTGCTCTCTGAGTACATTTTTTTTTTTATTTTTTAAATGCTCTTTTTGCAAAGCCTCACTTTTTATTAAAATGTAAATAAAAACTTTACAAAAAATGTCGTCGGTTTTTTCCTTTCTTTACTTCATTAAAGAAAATAGAACGTTAAGGACGTACAGTAGGTTTTTTTTTTTTCAATAGACAAAAGGAGATGAACCTTGACTTAATTTTTTTTTTACAAAAAACCCACATAATAATAAAAAAATAATAGTTACTTAAAAATAAATTGATATCGTATAATAAATAACATACAAAAAAGATTTGACTAAAATATTTGGTCACTGAACACGAATACTTGTAAGAGTTTGAGTCTATGCACTAAAAATAAATTTTCTTTTTCTTTAAAAAAAAAAAAACAAAGATGCTTAAGCACTCTTGGTAAAATTAAATAATAAATTATGCCAAGTCTTCTTTTTCTTTGCCGTCCAGTTGCTTCAACTTAAAAAAAAAATTGAATTAGTCAAAATTATTAAATTTGCCAATTTTATTTTTGCAGAACTTTATAAACCTACTTCTTTTTCTTCGGCATTAACGGGGCTGTACTCCGTTACTTCATCAGCGGAAGGTGCCGTGAAAGCATGATGGTAGATCAAAGCAGCCGCAATACCTCCAAGTATCGGCCCTAGCCAGTATACCCAATGGTTTGTCCAGATTCCAGCAATGACAGCCGAACCAAATGTCCTCGCTGGATTCATACTCGCTCCTGTGAGAGGAACCTGAAAAAATGGCACACAATTCAGTTAAAACGCCTTAAAAATGACGTTTATACTTAACGCACAAAGTAAGTTAAAAACGCCTTATAAACGATGTTTATGCAATAGAAACACATGCACTTACCAAATAGCATAAACATGAAATTAAAGGCGTTTTTTAAAAATTATTATTTATTTTCCTGTTTACTTACAGCTGCTAGATGTCCGACTGCAACTGCAAGACCGATGGCAAGAGGAGCTGGGATGTGGACGGAATTTCGATTTGAATCGCATACGCCGAATACTACGAGGACCAAAACGAAACCGAGGAAAAATTCGATGCCAAACCCTTGAACAGGGCTGAGTTTTGAGTTTACTTCCGTCAAACCGAGGGTTCCTTGAAGCTCTGGGTCGTCTGGAGTTAAAGCCTGAAAAAGATTGATAATAATAGAAAAATATAAAGATGAAAGATAAAAACGTTTGAGAGAAAACTGTCATCGTTTATCAAGGAAGCTTTCCCGCCGGAGATAGATATTTATTGAAATTTTTTCAAGTGGATTTGGGTTTTTTAATCTTTTAATGGAGGTGAGAAGCGTAACCAGATTTAGCTTCTGTTGAATCGTTTTCTTTTCTTTTATTTTGATTTAGGCCTTTAAACTGTAAACGTTTTTTTTTTTTTTGTTTGCGGAAAGGGCAAAAATTTGGCTTTTCTGATACTTTGAAAATTTACATTCAGTAGTGATATTTAATGAGAATATTAGCGATTACAGTAAAAATGGTAGCCTTTAATTTTCGAGTATTCTCCTTTGCCACAACTTGGCAACCTGCCGGTAAAAAGGCTGGTATCACAATATAAAGGATTGTCAGATTTTTTTTTGATGTAGGACTACGTCTTAGGGTTCGGTCCTGGGGATATCTGTCTATCCGGGTTCTGTCCGGGTGTCTCACTGTTCGCGCCAAAAATTAATATTTAATCATTTTAATATTAAAATTTTAACTTCGAAAATTTTAAATAATATTTTGACTACTTTTTTTTTCACTTTTAGCCTGTTTTAATGAATTAAAACAGGCTAAAAGTGACTTTAAAATTTCTTGTAAATTATTTAACTTTTTTTTTAATTTTCGCTTTTTTTTTTAGTAAAATTTACAAGAAATTGTCTAAAAAATTTACAAGAAATTTAAAATTAACATTTTATTTTAAAATTAGACGACATGAACGAAAGATTGTTAGCTGTAATATCTACTTGAATATGTCCTAAGGATTTTGACCTACTGAAATATGACCTAAAATAATGACCTATTAATAAAATGTCCGAAAATATAAAAATAAATTAAAATGACCTAATAAGTGTCATAATGCTCGAAAATAATAAATTTGGTTCTAGGCGAAATTAATCAGATACAAATCCATTAGGATTGCAAATAACAAGCTAGGCATATATTAAAATACTAAAAATTACTAAAGATATACAAAATTATAAACATTTATGGATTTTTTTTGGGCGACCAACCTGCCTTTTGGGTTCATTGCTTTTACATCTATTTAAAGGAGGCCGACCTACACGCCCTTTCGGCTTTCGCACAGGGGACCGTTGAACTCGAGGTTGACGTAGATTACTGGAAGGTTGAGGTAAAAGATTTCGAACCGGACGGGGATCATATGAAAGGGTTGCTCTTGCTCCACAGGTGAAGAGCTGTGATTTGTAGGGTGAACTTCAGCAAAGTGATCGGGCATGGGAAATTCGTAGTTATTAACCCCACTTAAACGATCACCGAAAGTGAAATTCTTTATTATAAGCCGGAGGCTGAACATTTAAGCCCCGTGTCGACGGAAGTATCGCTACATATGCTTCTTCAGCGGATCAATGGTCCTGTGGTGCTACATTGGAAAACTCCAACAGTCATCTTTTACCTATAGAAAGGAAAACTGAGGTTCTATCTCTGCAAGGTGGTTATTTCAGTCAAGCTTCTTCATCATCATATGTAGAGTTACTTCCGTCGACACGGGACTTAAATGTTCAGCCTCCGGCTTATAATAACGAATTTCACTTCGATTTTTTCGGTGATTATCGTTTAAGTAGGGTTAATAACTACGAATTTCCCATGCCCGATCACTTTGCTGAAGTTCACCCTACAAATCACAGCTCTTCACCTGTGGAGCAAGAGCAACCCTTTCATATGATCCCCGTCCGGTTCGAAATCTTTTACCTCAACCTTCCAGTAATCTAAGTCAACCTCGAGTTCAACGGTCCCCTGTGCGAAAGCCGAAAGGGCGTGTAGGTCGGCCTCCTTTAAATAGATGTAAAAGCAATGAACCCAAAAGGCAGGTTGGTCGCCCAAAAAAAATCCATAAATGTTTATAATTTTGTATATCTTTAGTAATTTTTAGTATTTTAATATATGCCTAGCTTGTTATTTGCAATCCTAATGGATTTGTATCTGATTAATTTCGCCTAGAACCAAATTTATTATTTTCGAGCATTATGACACTTATTAGGTCATTTTAATTTATTTTTATATTTTCGGACATTTTATTAATAGGTCATTATTTTAGGTCATATTTCAGTAGGTCAAAATCCTTAGGACATATTCGATTAGATCAAAATGCCGACAGCCGAACGAAAGCCTTAGAAAATTTCTTAAACTTTTATTTAACTTTTTTTTAAATTTTCACCGTTTTTTTTTAAATATCAAAATTAGACTACATGGGAAAAAACAAGAACTTAGAAATTTTAAATAAAATTTTCACCATGTTTTTTAATTTTGTACTTTTTCCTTTAGCCAAAAATATGAGCTAAAGCAATGTTTTCATAAAAAAATCTTAACTTTGAAGACTTTAATTAAAATTTTGACTAATTTGTTACATCTTTTGACCTTTTTTATCAAAAAATTCTAATTTTTTGACCAAAAACAAGCAAAAAAAAAAAAAAAATTCCTTAAAATTATTAAATCGTTTCATTGTTTAAATTTTAGCAATATTACGACAGTACCCCAAAGACATAGTCCTACTATGATTTTACTTTTTGTCATGTGACGTTACGTCCCCTTATCGAGTTGAAATTCTCGATTTTAACTTTTTATCGACAAATTAAATATTCTTTTTATTCACATTTTTTTTTCGGTTAACTTGGGCCCCTAAGTTGAGAAATATGACAGGATCGACTTTGGAAAACATCTGTTTTGTACAGGTTTTCCTATTCCCAATGGACCATATATGGTCCCTTGGTAGGGAACGGGTTATTTGATATTTAATCTCAAGAACCTATAGTGAATTTTTTCAAACAAAAGATGATCGATTTTGACAGTTTTTTTAAAAATTTATAAAAATGGATCCGATTTAAAATTTTTATTTTAGCCCAAAACTACAGTAATGAAATCAGGTCATATTTCTTTGATTAATAATTTTTTATAATTTTTTTCCTTGTGCTAATTTTTTGCAAAAAAAAAAAAAAAAAAAAAAAAAAAAAAAAAAAAAAACTGGTAAACCTATTTAATTTGAAAAACATTGTCTGCTTTCACATAAATCTAGGGTGACCAATTTATTTTCAAAAACAAATTAATTTAACTTAAACCATTTCTTGAAAAAAAAAAAAAAAAAAAAAAAAATTACTTATTTACTTACTTTTAAAACGGCTGAACCCGCTACCGCTCCTATGCATTGCACGACGATATACAGTAGACCTTTAATTATAGGAATTTTCCCTGTTATAAGAACTCCAGCTGTAACAGCAGGATTTAGATGAGCTCCGCTAACGTGACATAACGCCTAAAAACAAAATAAAGGGGCATTAACCTATCATTGTAAATATAGTTATAAATATAACCTGGTTTTCATTTTATATGGTCATCTCCTCAAATGAGTAAAATCATCTTACGGCAATTATTTAATTGCCACACGAAAAATAATCCGGTTATCACGTGTCAAAATCACGAATCCCTGCCCTTTAAATCACTTAAAAAAGATTTTCGTGTTTGAAAAAAAAAAATTTACTTATTTACTTACTTTTAAAACGGCTGAACCCGCTACCGCTCCTATGCATTGCACGACGATATACAGCAGACCTTTAATTATAGGAATTTTCCCTGTTATAAGAACTCCAGCTGTAACAGCAGGATTTAGATGAGCTCCGCTAACGTGACATAACGCCTAAAAACAAAATAAAGGGGCATTAACCTATCATTGTAAATATAGTTATAAATATAACCTGGTTTTCATTTTATATGGTCATCTCCTCAAATGAGTAAAATCATCTTACGGCAATTATTTAATTGCCACACGAAAAATAATCCGGTTATCACGTGTCAAAATCACGAATCCCTGCCCTTTAAATCACTTAAAAAAGATTTTCGTGTTTGAAAAAAAAATGTTCATTCAAAAGGAACCAAAAATATAAAAATCCTGTGGGATGAATTTAAAAAAGAAAGAAAAAATTACGAGAGATCAACGGAAAAGAAATCGTGCATGACGTTTGATAATTTGTTCAAATCTTAATATTTTTACATTTTTTTTTACCATGTTTCTATATTTGTTTATTACGTTCTTTGTTTCAGTTGAGTGATGATTTTACCTGGACTGCTCCGAAAATAATGAGACCGAAGGCGAGGGATATCCGAACCAAATCGGCCGGTGCGGTTGGATCTGAGATGTGCAGGCAACTGGCGCAACCGAAGAAATTAAGAAGAAAGTTGCCTAAAAATTCTGCTAGAAGAGCTTTCCATATTCCACCTTTTTTATCCGTTAACTCTGTTATACCGAGTTTATCTTTTAACGTTGGCGCTGGCATTTTCTAAATTTTTTTTTTTATATCTGAAACAGTAAGTAAAGTATTTAAAAAAATGTTTAAGAGGTTCTCTGATTTTTGTTAAATTATGACGTGAAGACATTGATTGAAAGCATAATCGTATTTAATTTATATTTTTTTTTATAGGAATCAACAAGTGAAGCAGTTTCGATGGTTTCGAGTGTTTCAGAATCTTGCCTGATAAAGAACAAAAGGTATAGTATATTTTTATTTTTTTTTTAATAAATTCTAAAAAGTAAAAGGGAATTTTTTGGAAGTGTGCGCACATTTCGGTTTTTTTTTATACAGATTCACGGAAACATTTCTAATGGCAACGACCCCATACAAAGTGCACTCGTTTCCATTAAAATTTTAAAAATGCGAAAAAAAAATGCAAAAGATGTATGGGGATAAAAGTTTAATTAAGCCTGATGGATATCTTTTTATTTAAATCAGATTCAAGGTTAAAGTGAATTTAATCGTGGAATTTTCTCGCTCTGTTCTTTTTTTTTTTTTTTTTTTTTTTTTTTTCCTCAGTTTTTTTTTTCCTTTTTTTTCCATCCTCTTTTGGAAAGGAAGGAATTCATAGTGCTTCATAATAATACCTTTGTGAATAATAAGCACGTTGCATAATATGCCAATAACATCTGAAAACTCTGGTACTTCTCATCATTCATTTCAAGTACACATCACTTGAACCAAGAAAATAAAACGTTACTGCGGATCACGATTTTTTTTTTCTTCCCGTCGTGTTGTGGGTGCAGAATTTTATTTCCGGCCAGCAAAGATTGAAAGAAAAGAAACCATATTCAAACGAACCTCTTCTTAAATTCAAAACGAGCGTTTCCCGTTAGATTTTATAAATAAAGTTGGGTCCGCCCATGCGCGATCACAAATCATAATTGCGGTGATGGGATCAGTGGCCAACGCTTCCTTTTTTCGAGCTAAGCAGTTTGCGTTTGTTTTTTCATTTTTTTTTTTCCTCTTTTTTTTACGAAGCTTTTTTTTATGTACTCGACTTTTTTTCTTGTTTTTTGCAGGTTGATTTCATCTCGCACACCGGCTGCAGGTTGATTCACAGTCCGACTTCCGGTAGCTCATTATGAAAGTAAGTAAAAGGGCGAAACTTTCATTTTTTTTTCCGCTCAAAAGAATAAATCGTAAAAAAAATCCTTTTTACTAATAAGAAGGAAACCGTTAAAATTCCAAAAAAAGCAATAATAATAAATGTAACGAGAGCATAAATGCACATTGATCGGGAAATAACAACGACGGTTTTTGCTTTGCCCGAAAGCAAAGACGGAGAAACTCCGTCTAAGATAATAAAATGCATCCGAGAAAGTAAAACGATCCGTAGCGATCATGATCGAACTTTATAACGCTCGTACATATAGGAAAGAAAAGAAAAAAAAATTCTTCTAATTAACTAATACTTCAATCACGATAATTCGTGAGGATGCAGTATATTGCAATTGCAGTCGAGTCCGCCGGTCTCTTCGTTAAGATTTTTTCTTATTGGAATTATTAATTTATTATTATAAGTCCATCAGCGAGTAGTCGAGTGTCTTAGGTTAATAAACTTTTGAAAAAAAAAATCGAACTAGTTTTGCCTTGTTTAGTATAATAAATTTTATAGCTTTAAAAAGGAATATGAAAAAATTATGGATGGGTGTTCATGAAATTAGGAAAAAAAAAATTGCAGCTAATCTCACGGTTGAAGAAACGTAAAAAATAACATAATCTAATACATGCGAGTGTTAACAGTTTCGTGTTTCACGTTTTTGAGACTTTTAAATAGCTAATTTGGATCTACTACAAAAGAAGAAAAAAAAATTAAATGAAAGTAAAATTCACTTTTTTTTTTATAAATATGAGGGAGCATAGCATGCATTGAATATAATCAGAAAATAAAACAAGAATTTAAAATTAAAGAGAGAAATAGAGAATAAGAGCAATTAGAAAAAAAAAATCACATAATTAAATCGTTTTAAATTCGATGAAAAGGGAGAAGTAAATAGCGAAAAAAAAATTTTGAGCGAGCCTCAGTAGCTGACTATTCGTATTTCAATTCTTAAAAAACAGCCTTGGACGGAACCCTATGTCAACCTTCAAGTAAATACGTGCGTAAGGAAGAGATGGATTTGCCGTTTTTTTGATAAACGGAAGCCAGATATCTGATAAATCCTCGGATCTTTTGACTCTGCTTCCGGATGAACCCATTTGGGTACATTGAAAAAAGTCCCTATTGTTTCCGGATGTTCGTAAAGAGTAGGGTAGGTCAAAAATAAAAAATTTTGGATTTTCAAAATGCCTGATCGCGCAATCGCTGCAGTTTATCTACCTATTCCAAAAATTTTTTTCTTTTCGAAATTTTTTTTAAACGGAGGATGCTCAAATGGGTCAAAATTTTGGAAAGCTTCGTAAGGAATGAAAATTTGACTTTTCGATTTTTGTGAAAAAAAGTAGTGTTTCCTATCAAATTTTTTAACGTAGATTTCAAAAATTAAGTCGGTTTGCGTCTACCTATTTCTGTTTTTGAATTATCGTAAAAAATATGATAAAAATATTGAAATTTTAGTTTTGACATTTTTATGGTGAACTTGGCATGTATCTCAAGAACAGAAAAAGCTAGACACAAACAGATTTCATTTTCGAAATGTACGTTGAAAATCCGATAGGTAACGGTACTTTTTTCTCGAAAATCCAAAAGTCGAACTTTCATTTCTTATGGGATTTTCCAAAACTTTGGTCCTCTTGCGCCCCACCAAGACGTCGTTTAAAAAAAATTTCGAAAAGGAAAAAATGTTTACAAATGATAAGCCACAGCAATTGCGCTATCAAAAATTTTGAAATTCCAAAATTTTTGATTTTCGACCAGAGAGCCTTGAAAGAGAGAGTAGACATTTCTGTTGAAACCGGAAATCGAACGTTCCTGGCTTTTGATTGGTAATTGCTCTGAAAGGTGCAATATGATTGGTTGTTTTCCGAGGTAGTCATTTGGGGGTCTTAAGGGGGCAAGTGCCTGCCTCCAAACATTTTTTGTCCCCCTAAGGATTTTTCTCTTTCATAATATAAATATATTGGAGCCATCTCTCCCCCCCCCCCCCCCCCACAAGCTGGGGCATGCCTGTCCGTAACAAAATATGTTTGCCCCCCTCAAGAAAAATCTGAAATGGACTGAGCCCCTGAACTGAGCTGAGAAATATTTGAGAGGCTACTCTTTTTTTTCGTGACTATATGCCAGAGGGTGCACTATGCGCACAATTTGAGCCGTTTTTCACGTCATCATTTTTTCGGATAATTTTGTCCCTCCCTCCCGAATGTTGAAAACGTAAAAAAAAAAAAAAAAAAAAAAAAAATTACAGAATCTGAAATTGGAGAAGGGTAACAAAATTGTAGATGATGGCAGCTTCGGCTTTACTCGCTTTTTCCCAGGATTGTAAGACAAGTATAAGGTTTTTCCTCATTTTTGCTTCCTATTTTTCTTCAAGAAAGAGAACTCTGGAAGTCAGCCCAAAATCGAAAACATGTTACACGAAAAAGTAAGGTTCATGCAAAATGAAACCACTAGGATCACCGTCTCTCCTAAAAATATTTCATAGAAGCTAAGCTTTACAGACGATTGCATAGTGCGACTGCTGAGAGGCTACGTAATTTTTTTTTTTCAAGGCAAAGTGTATGTCAAAGCACCGATTCTGGAGCACTAAAAACCGAAACACAAACGCAACATTAAAATCCGAAAATAAAAAATATTAACAATTCCTAAAGTCAAAAATTGTAAAATGATGCAACGACAATTTCTTACAATTTACGAGACATTTATTTCTACATGAAGAAAAGAATCAATTTTAGAAGCAGTAAACTTTGATTTTTTTTTTTTTTTGCTTCACAAATGATTTCTTGTTGCCAGTGAAAATTATGAAAAGAAATTACAAGCTTGATAAACATCGAAAAAACAGTCAACCGCATAATTATTTTTCTCGTACCTAATAAGCCATCAAAGGTTCGTGACTGATAATTTTAAATTTTATAATTTGGCCAGATATCTTCCATTTTTAATCTCTACGTATATACTGTACATAAACTGCACAGAGTTGCCTTTATCAGTTGACATATACGTTTTTTCTTTCCTTGATTTTAAATTCCGGGAAAAAAATTAAAAAAACAAAAATAAGAAACCGGAAGGCTTGTGCTGCGATTTATCTAAAAAAACTTCCAAGAAAAAAAAAAAAGTTGATCTTGTCTGAAATCATTTAAATTATTTTGAATTCTTCGAACTTATGTCAGTACATGACTTTGCCAAAAGATGAACACGGGTCAGTTGATATTTGGCCACCACCCTCATTTTTCGAAAAATATCTCCACGCACCAATAAATTTGTCACCTGATTAAATAAATAAACGAACGAACGGAAAAGAGAGAAAAAAAAAGCGCGCTTTTAATTACCTTTTTCGGTTAATCGTATTTTCGATTAGGATATCTAGAGTAGTTTAAATTAAAAAAACAGGTTGTAAAACATAATTAGCGTATTTATAAACAGTGGCCCTTTTATATTATTAATAGCACCTGATATTTTATGTCGTTGTTTAAACACAACACCGCGATTGCAACCATAAAAAGTAAAGGATGGTGTGTAAAAAAAAAAAAAACGATCGTCCTTTACGATCTGCTTTAATAGAAAGGGATATAATTTTTTATTCTTCTTGTATAAAAGGGAAATAACGGGACATTTAAAGTTTTAACAGAAAAAGGAACATGAAGGTTATATGTTCGCTGGAACGTGAATCGCTAATTGGTCTCAGAACCTGCCGAACTTAATCACTTTTTTTTTTTTTCGTTTGTTTCTGATTCACGAAATCCATGTGTTGACTCAGGGGACAAATTGAACGTTATTATCATAGATTGGATAATGATCTGTTTTCATGTTCTTTTGATCAATAAGGTTTATATGCATTCCGTACCGTATTATTAATTAAAAATGACGTAATAAATCTTTTTACTTTTTTTTTTTTTATTGACATGGAAGTTTATTGTAAAATGCATGGATGATTAGACCTTGTCTGAAAAAAATCTTAGAAAAGAGAGGAAAAAAAAAATAAAGTAAGTTTCCCGATGACGACTCAAAAATCATTCAAAGAATTTTAAGAATTGTAAAAATTTTTCGAATCACGTGTAGGTCTCTGAGTTGCCAATTAGAAATGATTAGATTGTTAATTATTAATCGAGGGGGGATTCTTAACGTTTTTTCTTATTCTTTTTCTTTGTCGGGCGGTGATTTATATCGTTCGTTATACATACGCGCTAGGGAGTCTAAAAAAGTTTTCAAATTTTTTTGTGCTATGTCTCCACTTAATTGCGAGATAGAAAATGACGTCATTTACGCATCCATTTATGACTTCATTTTTTTTCCTTCGAACGCGAAAAGTAATGATATTGGATGCACTTCCGGAAGCGTAATTAAATGCTAAATTGCATAGTACAATCACTTGTCAAGTGAAGGCAGTGCATAACCTATTAATAATATAGACTTTATTAAGATATTAATTTTTTTTAGAGGAACTGTGAAAATGATCGATTTTAGGCTTTGGGGCCATTCTAATGTTACATGAGCACCTTATGGGGGGAGGGGGTTCGAATCAGTGATTTTCGACATAAGCTAAAGTATTACCAGCGGGGAGGGAAGGGTTCAAAAGTTTTCAAAATGATTTTTATGCATTTGAAAATTTTTGGGCCCTCCACGCGATCGTTTTATAAAAATAAAATTTTTTATTGTAAAATGCTGGAAATGACCTTTGACCTGATAGTTCTGAAAGAAATGTACATTTAGTCATTTAAATATGTTTACTAGCTAATTATCAAAGTAGAATTTTAATTTCCGATCTAAATCCTCGAAATCCGGGTAGTCTTCACTAGGCTTAGGAACTGTCTTGGGGGCTGTATAGCTTTTACAAAAAGCTATTTTTTTTTTTTTTTTTTTTTTTTCAAAAATTGGAAGAATGGGAATAACTTATTTAAATTTAAATCTAACTATAAATCTAAAATTTTATTGGCAAATTTATGTGAAGTTTTTGTGACAATTTTATCTGAAATTTTAGTGACAACTTTATCTGAACTTTTATTGGCATTTATCTGAAATTTTATTGGCAAATTTATCTGAAGTTTTATTGAGAAATTTATCTGAAGTTTTATTAAGAAATTTGTCTGAAGTTTTATTGTTTATCTAAAATTTTAGTGGCAAATTTATCTGTAGTTTTATTGAGAAATTTATCTGAAATTTTATTGGCAAATTTATCTGATATTTTAGTGACCCCCAAGACATAGTCCTACGTCAAAATTTTCCCCTTTTTCTAAAAATTAGTAAAAAATTTACAATATTTTGCTAAAAAATTCGATTATAAATTTGATTGAAAATTTTTAAAAATTTTTAAGGATCATCGAGGATTTTTTATAAAATTTTATTGAAAAATTTATCTAAAATTTTTAAAATGTTCTTTTTTTTCATGTTCAGTGTCCAAAACACCAACCGGACATGACAAAACCATCATGGTGCGCCCCAAAACGTAGTCCTACGTCAAAAAAAAAAAAAAAAAAACCGCAATGTTAATTTATAAACTTCTTAATGTCATTAATTTTTCTAACCGCAAATTTAAAATCATAGACTAGTCCCTGCGCCCACTAAAAAGTTACTTAAATTCTCCCAAAACCATTTTTTTCTCTTCCTAAAGCACATATGTTTAAAACCTCAGAAATGGATACCGGTTAGCTACACAATCGAGAATTTTTTTTATTTTTTAATTTGACACTAATTAATAATTCCGGAAGCTTTATTTTTATTTTAAAAAAATTGTGCTGGTATTTAAAGTGATTACTTTAAATATTATTAACATGTACTATTATTTATCATCATTACCTTTATATAGCTAGGATTTTATAAGGGTGGCCCACATTCAGGGCAATAAACTATCCATATATTTTTTTTTTTCATTGCCAAGTTTATGCCTTAATATTTTTTTCATGTTTTAAGAAGCCAATAAATTTTTTTTCCTTAAAGCAAAATTTTTTTACTATTAAAGCAAAAATAAAAATCGATGCAATTTTTATTTTCTAGAAAATAACGTAAAAATCGGGTCATTATTTGGCACTTTTTACTGTTCTTTGAACTTCCTAATCGTCGTAACAAACTTTTTATTCAACACGCATCATTAACTTTCGTGAATCTTGTGTAGTATTTTTTTTTTCTTCTTCTCCTCTATTTTTTCATTATTGTTATTACTGTTGTTGTTGTTGTTTTCGTATGACTTTTTAACTCCCGTTTTATTGTCGTTAAGTAACGGATCAAACATTTTTACATTTTATCTATCTTTTTCTTTTTTTTTTTTTAATCCTCAATTAATCCTTTTCGTGTGACGTAATCGTTTATACAAAAGAGAAATGAGACAGGTAATGAAAGCCAAAAGACAATGAAATCTTTCTAGGAGGGAACGCATTAAAAAAAAAAAAAAATTCAGCATAGATCTTTGTCTTAAAATTCTGATTATATTCACCGCAGCGATCCTGATGCATGCCCTCGGATTCGTATATTACATAATGATACATAAATATAGGTCAGTGTGTAAAAAAAAAAAAAGTATACGTACTCGCTTAAACGTTCATCCGCGTTTATTAAAATGGAAAATAAAGCTTCATTTATGATTTTTTTTTCTTTCGTTGAATGACTTTTCCTAAAGAAGTTCGTTATTGCAGGAAAGCAGTAATGTCGGAAATAACCGAATCGTCATATTTTTAAAGATGAATAAAAAAGCTGTGTAAAATTCGTAAACATGATTTTTTTTTTCTTTCATTTAAATTCGTAGATTTTTTTTTTTTTTTTTTTTTGATTGGAAAAAAATTGATTTTTTAAAGTAGGCTATGAGCTTTGAAACTTTATGTGCACAATTTTTAATTTTATAAATTTCCAACAGAACCTAAAATTTTGACCCTTTTGGGGCAGGGGGTGTAATTCTCACAGTTGGGGTTTTCAGGTATTTTCGATCGAAGAGGGAACCAGGGAAATGTTCAGTAAAAGAATACACCAGAGGTACTCGAAGAGTGGACTTGAACCACCTACCTTCCGTTTTCAGAATTTTTAATGTTAATATTTGACAGGCCTAATCATGATTCTTTTCCCTTTGATTTTCATAATAAAGCTCACTTTGAGTCTTGGAAAAATTTCTGAGAATTTTAGAAAAAAATTTCGTTAAAAAAAAAAAATCTTTTTTTTGCCATTTGGAATAACGCCACTATCAATTTTAATTAAATTAGTTTTTCTCTGAATTGATGAGAACAAAATCAGCTGTTTTTTTCTTACGAATTTCCTTTTTTTTTTTTTTTTTAAATTAAGTGATAAAATTGCATGATACATTCTTTTTATAAATATTGAGAGAAAGTATTAACTTTTAAGAATATTCTTTTGTGAGTGCATTTTTATTTCTCTAGTTTTCGTAGCAATCGAAAATATTGCAAATTATCATTTGCAAAGTGCATTTGCATAAATAAGCATAATAGATAAATTGCTGTAAAAATGTAGGGTCAGAAATGACTGCAGAGATAAAAAGGAGATTTGAAGTATTTAAATGAAAGAAAGTAGATGTTACAGGATGAGGAATAGGTATGAGCGGAAACTTGACCGACCTGACTACCCACGGTAAACTACGAGACTTTTAAGTTTTTAAGAATTCCCCTGGACAAGTTTTTAATTTTTTTTTCACCCCTTCTCCCTTCGATGTAGACAATAGTAGGATTTTCTGGTACTCCTTTTCGTCAGATCGCCCATCGTTTTTAAATAGTCAAATATTGTTTCTTCAAACCATTTGAGTAAAAAGTCAAAATTATTTTTTCAGCTAAATAAGTCGAGTGCTTCGATTGGAACATCCTTTACCTTTTCCGAGATTATATTTTTTAGGTAATTTTTACGGAATTCTTATGTATATTTGAGAGGCTCATTTTGAAGGTCAAGTTTTTAATTTTCGCTCCCTTGGCAAAAAATCATTCATTTATATGTAAAAAGAAGCCTGAATTTTTTTTAGGCCAAAAAAAAATATTTTTGGTCCAGGGGTTTGAAGTTTTTAGGGCTAAAATGGTACGAATTTCAAAAATTCGCCCAATTAACGTGTTTTAATAAAAATGATTGTCCTTTATAGGATATATTAGGTATGTATCGAGCTTCCTAAAAAAAAATTAGGTTCGAAAATATTGACCCGTTCGCCGCCCAGGCAGTGTTATAATAGAAAAACGAGGATGGCTGTAACAGGGTAAGGGAAGAAAATTTTGCAAATTCGAAAATAGCCAAAATGTGCCCAAAATATGCAGAAATAATGCCCTAAATGTGATTTCGATGCCAAACATTTTGTACTTTATGTTAACCCCATTTTTCCTTATTTTCGGTTTTTTTTTCTAAAAAAAATTAAATTTTTAAAGCCAAAAAGTGAATTTCCAACGTATGTAAGTACCCAAATTAACAAAACTTGATAAGTTCTCCAAAATAAAAAATTTAAATTTCAAATTTTTGGGAATTTTAAATTTTTTCGAAAAATTTTTCACTCAACTTTTAATATTATTGAATGCGCCATATATTATTTTTATTTCGATGATATACGATTTTTGTCTTAAGTAATACTTGAACTGCCCCAAAGCTAAAATTCGTCCCTCTGCTCGAGGATCGTACCCTTTTTTTAGTGCCATAAGCCCGAGTCTTTTAGAGGCATTGACCATGGAAGGACTATTTAGCAGTTTGTAGGACATATTCATAGACGTCCATTAGTATATCCAGACATTCCTCCAAAACTTATTGAGAGTCATCCCGTCCCGTGGAGGGATTCTGCCAAAAAATCGGTACTTTTTCAGGTGCTCGAGATAATTAGCGAACAAAATTAATTTTCTTAGTAATTACGAATGTAAAATCAATTAATTAACATAATATCCATTTTACTGAACGTGGGCTGTCAAGGTCTGCATTTGGAATATTATTGAGTGGATATAGGCCTAATGTATAGTCATGGAGTCTATTCAAAACACTTTCCTAAATTGTAATTTCCCAGCTCAGCCTCCGTTGCCTAAACGTCTAACTACCCTACTTGATGCATGATATTGAATTTTGTATATGCCTTACATTTTATGCTTTTAAACGAGATTTTTTTATCCAAGTAGGGTGTTCAACCAGGGAGGAAGTACGATCTCGAATTTTCCGAATTTTTGAATCCCCCGGACCCTAATCCCTACAGGCCTGCTGCCTGCTCCCTGCTTTAAAAAATAAAAAAATTTGCTTCAGTTTCTTAATTTTATCGTAGTTCCAGTTTAGGAACATAATTAGTCCGAAAATTTTTAGTGTAAAATTGATGATAGCGTATTATCCATTTGACGTAAAACTACTCTCTGAAGTGTTCAGTTTGTTTGTCTAAATCAGAGGAAAAAAAAACATTTTTAATAAAACTGTATTTATTTTTGTCTAAAAAACTCTTCATCGCGTTCAATCCCTCTGTCTATATCGCACTTGAAATTCCATATCAAAAAAAGATATCCTAGATTAATATTAAGTAAATACTCATAAGGATAAATCATACAGATTTTTTTCTTTTCGAAAAAAAAAAAACATTCATATATTTACACACGATGAATCCGGCAATATACGTAAAAATAAATCTTAATAAATTATGTTATTACCTCGCGCACATAATTATCCTATTATCAAGTTTAGCCGAAATTTTTATATTTAAAAAAAATTGACAAAATAATAATAGGAATATTATAATGCCTTTTTTTTTATTATCATAAATTTATAAAAACGGAAAACGTAACCTTAACCTTTGCAATGCTCTTTTTAAATCAAAAATCTGACAGTCAAAATTGTATACATTATATCTGCAATGTTCTTACCAAAAAAAGAACATTCAATCATTAATCATGTTTTTTTAAATAAAAGAAACATGATATTTGAAGGATTTTTTCCCTTTTTAATAATAACATCATATTCTTTTTTTCTTATTTTTTTAGGTTAAGATTTTTTTCTTTTAAAGGAAAAAAAAGCTCTTCCTGAAAATTCGAAGTGAACAATGGAATAAAATGGAGTTCATGGCGGCGAAGAGCAACTTCTTTTGAATATCAGGCACTACATAAATAACCTGTCATGCTGGGAATATATTACACCGAAAAGATAGTCCTTGGTGCTTCTGCAGTATCGCAATTCATTAACACCCCTAATTAACATCGGTGGCACTTTTTATAACTTTCTACCGTCACGATTTTCGCCCATTTCACTTCGGTGAAAAAAACTAAATTTTCCGTAAGTTGTGCAAAATTTTCAACGTGAAAATTAAAAAAAAAAAATTGATTCGTACTTACAGATTATTCGAATTTAATTGTGGATTTTTTAAAATTTTAACAAATTTTTTTTTTTTTTTAGGCAAGATTAATGCTGCGATTCGAAAAACTAAAACCACCCACTGCCACACAAAATTTTTATTTTCGAGAGGAAAAATACAGGTAATAAAAAAAAAAAAATTAATAAATAAAAAACTTACGAAATATGGTATTAAAAAAAATCACTCCGCACCACACAAGACAATAAAACGACCAACACCGCGGAACAACTTGCAAAGCAATAGTGACGGTTTTTACTCTCGCCAAAGGAGCTTCCTCATCATTGTTGGACTGGTGTGATTCACTCTTTCACAGAAGCTCCAATCATTTTCTACGATTAAAATTTTACGAGGAAAAAATCGTAACTGGATCATGTTTTTTTTTTCTTTTTTTTCCCTCTTTGTTTAAATGGTAACGGTATGATATAATCGCGAAGAAGCAAAAAAAAAAAAAAAAAAAAAAATTCGCGGGAACAACCGTGATTGATGAAAATTTTTGCCGTTTGACGTGAACGAGAATCATTATTGATGTGGAGGAATAGGTTTCCCCTTGAATGGAAATTAAATTCTGAGAAATCAAAAGCTTTTTGTTTTGAAAATTGGGTTGTTTGCCAGGGAGGTCAACTGTTTTTTTTATTTTTTTATTTTTTTTTTTTGTGTGGATGTGTGTGTGTTTGCGTGGAATTGCGTTGCTTAATCTCTTCGAGATGGCTTTAATTAAAATTTTTATAGATGTCATGGTTTTTCCTTCTGGTCGTTAAATTTTGAAAAATCGGTTACGGTTTATAATTCTATTTTAAAAATCTTAAATCTGCAAAATTGTTTCAAATTTTTTTTTTTTTGTTAGGGTTTTACACTGCCTGTAACATCGCTTTTGCCTTGCCTATGATTATTATTTCATTTATTGGCTCACCGGTGGTTCACTCATTTGGTAGTTTAAGCAATTTGACTGGAGGTGTAAAAAATAATCTGCGGAAAAAAAAAGAAAGAAAAAAAAAAGTCTTGCACTGTATTTAACTGGTCAGCATTTTTAAATAAAACGGTCGGTATTTTTTTTTTATAATATAAATTGATCAGTATTTAAGCGAATTTTTGGCCAGTATTTAAAATAAATGGTTCATATTTTAATTAAATGGTCGGTGAAGTAATGGTGTTTTGTCTGCAAAAATAATGGACGTCGGTCGGTAAAAAATAGTGTTTGATCAGTAAAATTATTAAAATTATTAAATGGTTAGCATTTATTTTAAAAAAAATGTGAACTTACAGAATTAATCCACCAGTAATGTTTTGTCTCATTTTACATTAAAAATACAATGTTTCGTACACGAAACATACGTTAAATAAGATTTTAGCCAAAAATTTATGACATTTAGGCGTTCTAAAAGCGCTGTAGACCAATCAGACGTTGACTGGGGAAAATCAAAATCGTAAAATTTGTGCTCCCCGAGCATTTTTTATTAGTGCATAAGCAATTTCAACAAGAAAAAAAAGTTTCAGGGCTCCTAATTGGGAAATAAATAAAAGTTAAGCCCCAAAAACCGGGTTTAAGCGCTAAAAAAGCGGTAACAGCGACTCAGGCGTTTGCCAGAGAAAATCGGGATGGTGAAATTCGTCTTCTACAACGTCAAAAGCACCTATAAAGTCCATTTTTGTAAAATTCAATTACGGAAAAATTCACCGAATTTTTGTTTCATTAAATGTTAAGAAAAAAATTGTGGCTTAGGCCCTTTTTCTCCTCTAGATCGTTGAAAAAAATGTTTTAAAATTTTTCTTGCGTTTCTACACTAAAATGAACCCATTTTTTTTAGTGAAGAACAAAATCAAAAACACTTTTTTTTTGATCACCCTATGTTATAGCCAAAATAAATTTTTGCTTTATTGACCAAATAATTCAAATTTATGAAATTTATAGTTAAACTGATCATCTAGTTAAAATAACGACCTTTTAATTTTAATTCTGATTCTTTAATTTTAACACTGACCAATTATTTTTTTACTGATCAAATTGTTACTGACAACTAAAATACTGACCATTTATTTAAAAAATTAACCGTTTATTTAAAATACTGACCAAATAACTATAAGTAAAAAAAGAAGGGATTAATTTCTTGTGGCTGTCTGCTACGTTTAAGTTAGGAGGATCCTTTTTCTTAGTGTCTTACTTTTCTTAAGGTATGACAATAATTTTAGACGATTATGTACGTACTGTACGTATACCTGATGAGGTTATTTACAGAAAAACGGAGAAGCTTTGATAAAAATGTGATATTAAAATTAATCACAGGTATGCTCAAGTCTCTAGAAATGTTACCTCTCTCGGACCCTTAAAATTTGATTTTCGGCTTTTAAAACCGAGAATCCCACATCTCGAGGATTAATTTTTGATTACTTCAAATCTCGACTTCTTGGACAGACCCAATTTCTAGTCTGCATAGGCCCAAAAATTAATAACAAAAATAATTATAAAAAGCTCAAGACTACAAGTTTTATCTCTTCATAATCCAGATGACTAAATAAAAATTTTAAATCTCTTTCTTATTTTCGTTTGATTCATACAAATCCCATCTGTTAAGATAATATCTGCAAAGAAAAAAAATTGTTATTCATCTGAAAAATCGTCTTTACAACTTTTTTTTTTTTTTTTTTTTTTTTTTTTTTTTTTTTTAGCGAATAGTGAAAGTCATTTTAATGTTGTTTATATGATTTATTTTCAAACAAAACAAAAATTGGCATCCGATCATCTAAATAATGAAATTCAAGACCATGCATCCTTTCCCATCCAAAAAATCGTACTTTTATTTTTTTTTAAATTTATTTTCTTTTTTTTTCGGCCAAAAGAAAACTTTTATGCTGAAGAAATTCAACTTAAGGGCGCATCTGTTGAATACAATCAATGGTGCACCTTAAAGCTTTTGTTTGCATTCTTATATAGTCAAGAGCTAAAAAAAAAAAATAAATAAATGCCATCATCTTCCACTGATTTAACCGCTAAAGACCGAAAGGAAAAAGAAAAAAGAACTCCACGTGTCGAGAATCACGTGACCAAAACCGGCACCGGTTCATTGACATAATTTATTTCTTGAAAAATCTCAAAGGTAATGCCAAAGTCTTAATTTTCCAGCAACGAATAAAAAAAAAAAAAAAAAAAAAAAAAAATTAATCTCGCGTACGATATTTTTTTTTTCCTTTGTTATATTCCACGGCTCATTGAAAAATTAAAGCACGTAGGACCTTAAAAACAATTTAAAATTTTTTAAAGTAACTCCTGAAGAAGTATCAGTGATGAAAAGGGGGAGTTGGAATCCATCAAAAAATAGCAAAATTATACATAATTTTTTTTATTATTTGTCGTTGAGCACGTTAATTACAGGGAAAACTGATCGCCATAAAAAAGCAGTCGTTCCTACCTAAAACCGCGACACTTTTATCTTGCTTTTTTGATCAAGAAAATCCATAGTTCACGGTGTTTGATTCAGATTATTGGTTATGTTTAGCCAGAAGAAAAAAAAAAAAAAAAAAAAAGCTGGCTCATTCATAATATCGATGACGATACTTGGCGATTAATTTTTTTTTTTTTTTTTTTTTTTCCAGGTTTCGCTTCGCGATTTCCCGGTATGAAAAATATGAATCAAATTCATTATGAAAAGGTAATTGCACGCTCGGAGGTAATTATTAGGCACGATGAAATTATTTAAAAAGGCCCACGTGAAAACAAGACTACTGGTGAGTAATAGAATACGCGGTACTTACTATTGGTTTTAGACGTTTCAAGGCCGACTCTTCATCGTGTCCTTCATACCGATTTTTCTTTACAAATTATTTTCCGAACCTCTCTGGAACGAAATGATGGCCGTGATATTGATATCCATTGTAGGCGCTTTATACATTTTTTTTTGTATTTATTTTACGTTGAAGAATTTTTAATTACGTAGATAATTATTATGGAGAAAAAAAATGGGCAGGGAAGTAACTTTGCTGCCACCATGCTCGCCACAGTTCTTGAAATCACTGTCATGCTCTGTCAGATATACATAACACAAAAAAATGAGAAAAAAAAATTAGGTTTATCTGAAAACAAGCTTTGTTTAATGCGATACTTTTTTCCACATTTATATTGTTGTTTTTGAAGTTCAAAACAAGAAATACGAATGTTGCATTTTTAATGTTACATTAATTATTAGTTCTGTGTGTAATTTTAATTTTTTTTTTTTTTTTTTTTTGCAGTAAGAAAATGATTCGCGATTCTTAAAAATTTGATAAAAATAAAAATAAAAATATTGAACATTTTAAGCAGAATTAGGTGTTGACTGCTTCTTTTTCGCCATAAAGGTCGGGCTAAGCCTGTTTGCAAAGAGGGTCGGGACTTTAAAGGACGTTGGAATCCCTCTTGTAAATTTTTTTGGGACTGTATATGTTTTAGTCTGTGCCTTATTTTGCTAAGTTTTGAATTTGAAATCATACCGGGCGAAATTCTTTCTCTGTAGGGGCAGTTCAAGTATTATGTAAGACAAAATCGGCATTTATTCATCCCCCCGCCCCCCAGTAAGACAAAAGAAGAAAATGACAACCCCCTATTTAAGTATTACGTGAGATTTTTAGTACCCTCGCTAAATATATAAACTTCTTAAAACTTTCAATTTTACCCGCGCATTATCTCTAAGTGAAAAAAAAAAAAAAAAACCTTTTATCTGCAAAATTTAAGTTCCGAAGAATTTCAGATTTTTTAAATGCTTAATATCAATTTTTTTTTTAATTTTTAAGGGGGGGGGGAAGGGGTCAAAAATTGCCAAACTAATTCTAACGTAATTTATGGACGATCCCAGTGCTCGTATGACCTCTATTTTTATTCCACAAAGGGAAAATATATACCAAAGAGTTGTGCTTTAAAAGTCGGAAAATCCTCAAAGGAAAAATAACAGATCATTTTTTTTTTTTTCGTGAAAATAAAATTGTTCCTAATCGGAGATTTTCCGTAGATAATAAATTTGGAGTTCCTTTTTTTTTTAACCTGCTCCTCCTGTTTACGAGCTGGAGCCAAATATGAGGCAAGGGGAAAATGAACATAACATGTTTTGTTTGTTTTCCCCAAAATTTTAGTTCTACCTCCTAAGCCAAAAGAAATGTGAAAAAAATAATCTGATCTGCAATCCATGCATTTCCGATCGAAAACAAATTAAATTTACAGCAAAGGCATTATCGAATTTTTGCTGACTTTCTGGACCTTGAGCTTTAATCGGCACTTTATCTAGTTAAATGAAAAATCTGCAAAAAAAAATTAGGATCCATATGAAAGACCTCTTGGAACATTTTTCGCCACCTCTGGCATCTTGGGAGGCTACCTGCCTAAAACTCATTAATCATTATTATACGTTCTTGTGTTGTCAAGTCAGAGTAGCTTCATTAAATATTGCTCATTAAATTTTGCTAACTTTCCATTTTTTTTTCAATTTGCGTTGTGCCGGACCATTTTTTTTTTTTTTGTAGCGCCTATCGTTCGTTTTTGTTCACTGTCTAAAGGCAATATGGCGGTTGGGAACATTCAAGTAAAACGTGAACCACATTAAAAGAGGGAGGTACGAAGAAAACAGTATGCGAGCGATAAATCAGTGAAAGAGTACGCATATGTTTGCTGACTATGGGAGAGGGAATCAAAAATGATCCAAATTTTGTTTTCTAATATTCGAACGACTCTAGGGTATGCTACCCTGCTTAGGATTATTTTTTCTGGTATAATTTAAGTATGGATGGGGCACGTTCAAGTATTATGTAAGACTTTTTTTCGGATTTTCGGACCCCCTCCCCCCCTCCCCCCTTCGTAAAAATTAGTAAGATTTTTTTGACCCCCCCTATTATATTACGTAGGATTTTCGCGGACCCCCTACCCTTTTTTGTAACGCCAATTTTAAATTGGAGTACTATTTTTCTTAAATCTAGATTTATAGTTCATACTCATATCCCTGAAGATGGCTATAACCCAGATGGACCTTTCCTATCTAAGAGATGTCTATAGGATATCTAATTTTAATACTAGATGTCTAATAGACTTCTGCAAATTGCCGTTAGATGACTAGAAGAAATCTAACAGACAGATAATCCGGAAAATGTCCGCGCTAATAGCCAACTACAATACGTTTAATTCATGGATATCTAAAATCTATCTTTTAGACTTCAAATTAGCCATTTTGTTGTGGGCTACTAAAACTGGCTTTAGCCCGTCGATTCGGGTTTATGTAGTATGGTTAAAGCAAACAAAAATCAGTTCGTTGATTTTATGTTGCGATTTGCAGGTTTGTTGATATTACTATTAGTTTAAGGATATTTTTGATATATTCCGATCTAAAACTTACTTTAAAAATGTAATTGTTAATAAGTTATTTTATGCATAAAGCCATACATGGATCTTATATTTTCAAGGCATTTGAACGTAAAGTATTTCACTCAAAGCAAAATAGATTTTGTAATAAGATGTCAACAATCAACTGAACAAAGTGCCGACAGTAGGATGTAAACGTAAAATGGATCTAAGGATAATCAAACATAAAATATCTACCTCACTATAAACGATTTTTAAATTAACTATGAACTTTAAAAAAATTCAATTATTTAACTAGATGTCTATAGTTTAGTTATGAAAAAAATTATAAAAATAATTGGTATGTTTATTAGCCATCTATTAACCATTTGATAGATATCTATTACTTTGCTAATTTTTTAGCTATGTTTAGATATCTACGAAATAAAAAAAATTAATCTGCTTATTAGCCATCTATTAGCCATTTGCTAGATATCGATTACTTCGCTAATTTTTTAGTTATGTTTAGATATCTACGGGATAAAAAGGTCCATCTGGGAATTGGCACAAAATCTCATCAAAAAATGAATTTCTTAATTTTTTAAAAAAAAAAATTTCAATTTTTCTACTTTAGACATTCGAAAAAAAATTAGGCTAGAACAACTTAATTTTTTTAAATTAAGAAAAAAAATTCTGAACAATAAGTTATAATGGAAATTCTTACGTACGATTTTGCCAAATTAAAAAAAAAAAAAAAATCCCCTCCTGCAAGTAAGAAATCGTAAGAATTTCGGGTACACCCTCCCTCCCTTTAGGTCTTACGTAATACTTGAACGCTCCCATGGGGCTCATTCAAATATTACGTCAATTTAATTTTGACCATTTTCGACCCCCTCCTCTTCTTTCCGTTTAGTTTATGAGGACAATAGATGATTCGAACCCCCCCCCCCCCCAACTTGCTGACGAAATATTTGAATGGCCACATGATTAAAATGGCTTGTTCACTATTTTGATTTCGCTTCAGTATCAGTTTGGCATAATTTTCAAAGTGACTTTAGTGTCATTATGACATCTTTGCTTGATTCGAAAATCATTAACAAAGACATTCGGGAATGTTCTTCAAGTCCCTAAGGTGTTGCAGTTGTAAAGGACAGGCGAAATTGATTTTCATCTCCTTTTTTTACATTTAGTGTCATTGTCCAAATAGACAGTCGCCTTAAAAAAAAAAAAAAATGAAAAAAAAAAAATAGCTGGGCAAAAATAAGAACTGAGATTTATTGTAAAGTTAATTTTGAAAGTCCTCAGAATGGCTTGAAGCGGACATGCAAGGGAGACTCGCCTTAGAAAAAAATGTGAACCATCAGAGTAAAAGTTATTCCTGGAAAAACTACCAGCGTGTGCGAATTCCTCCTAGCTTGGGTTTATACGTTACAAAAAGGGAATAATTATTACGTGTCTGTATTATATTCCATATTGGCCATCCGCCATACCCAGTTAAATTTGCACAAATTACTACTCTCCATTACCGCTCATAATAATTAATAAAAAAAAAATAAAATCCGGATTATGAGTTCAAATTTTATATACGAAACAAAGGTTTAAAAAGAAAACGAAACAAGAATCCTTTCTTTTTTTTAAATCTTTCGTGGAAATTCTCATAATGAACGTAAAACGTTCAGTTGTCAAAATCCTAATTCGTTATAAAGTGGGCGTAACCCTTTACGATTTGTCTTATCCGTTTTTTTTTTTTTTTTTTTTTGGAGCTTTGGTTTAAATATAAACATAACGTAAGGCGTTTAGGCTTATCTATTTTTTTTCTTTCATACAAAACTGGTTTAGCGAAAGGCCTAGCGAATTTTTTTTTTCCTAAACAAAAATAATCCTAGATCACATTTTTGTTAAACTTGTTTTTTTTTTTTCTTCCACCGTACTTTCTATTAGTTTATTAAAGGTTAATTTTATACAAGGATTTTGCGAATATAAACTTCTTTCCGTAAAAAGAAGAAAGGAGGTGTGGTTACGTTGCAGGTGACTGAATAACGGAAATATGCAATGGAATAAAAATCAAGATGTGTTTTAATCAATTATGATGTCAAGATGGATTACATCGTGTTAAAAAAAAAAAAAAAAAAAGAATGACAGTATCGAATTCAGAAAAAGTTTGTAGGTAGTTTTTTTTTTTTTTTTTTTTTTTTTTTTTTTGAAAATGGGAAGGTGACGTTACGGATGAAGAGACCTCTGGGCAATCACATCCCGTTCCTAAGCACTGATTCATAATATGCCTTGAAACCAGTCGCTTTTGGAATTTTAGACAATGGATTTTCCGTTTTTCGAAGTCACGTTATACATCATTTTTTAGGTTCGGCAGAAATAATCACTTTTTAACATCCTCGTCTTCTTTTTTTTTTCTCATGGTGTGACTAAAACAACACAATAAGTGGTCGCACGACTTTATTACATTAGTTTTATTTTCATTACAGATAAATGCAAAATCACTCTGCCTGATTAAGATCTGGAGAAAGATTCTAAACGCTTCGATGAATATCGCGTGCATAAGGAAAAAGCCCGCGATTATTTTTTTTTTTTCGGTTCTTGATTTGCTTGATAGATGGCGCCGATTAAATGAACTGTGTCATACTTAAACGTGGTAGTTACGTCGATTCCCGATAGAGAGCATTTTTATGAATAGGGATTTGTTGAATCGGTAAAGTAGTTTGAATGTTTAAAAATAAAAAAATAAATAAAAAATCATTATTTGAACTTGTTTGGGTGCAAAGTCACTATGCAATGTTGTATCAACATGTTGGTTCAACATTCCATAGTGAATTTGCACCCTAACAAGTTTAAATAATGATCTTTTATATTTCACCAACATCTTGATACAACATTTCACAGTGAGTTTGCACCCTTACATTAAAAAAATAAGAGAGGCGGCCAGAATTAAAAACAAAAGAAAAAAAAAACTTTTAAAAATGTTTTAAATTATGCAACATGCAGTTTTGACGGGGAGGTTTTTAATTTGGTAATAGCGGTGCAAAAACTCGGCCCAGAAGTACAAAACAGATATTTATTTTGGAGACTTTTGGTTTCGGATTTTTGGCATCACAAGTTGAAAAATGTTTCGAGGCCTAGAAGAAGGATCCCACGAATTTTTTGAATCCGTGTCCTAACTCATTTAAACCTAGTTTTGTCATATTTGTCATAAAAAGCAGTTTATGGTTTATTTTGACGGTTTTCTCCAGGGAAATAAGATCCATGAAAGTTGGTTCTAGAATGGTCCTTCCACAAAGGATCATGGAAAAAGGCATCCCGGGACCCCTAATCGAAAATTATTAGAAAAATGTCAGACTAAATTTTTTGAATTCCCTGTCCTTCCTCCTGGTGGCTTTAATTACTTACAACACAGTACGAATCAAATTTTCCTGAAAATGAACATTTCCAAAGTTCTAGCTCGTTATTTATTTATTTAATAATATTGAAGAAGCTAACAGCAAATACTCATGCCTTTTACTAGCAATCTTTGTCTAAAAATGTAACTTAAAAAAAAAGTAAAGTAAAATTAGAAAAAAAAAAAAAAAAAAAAAAAAAAAGAATAATTGATTTAAGCAAAAAATAAATTATTTGCTGTAAGGATACTTTTTTGGTCCTAAATTTACGCTTCGTGAATTTTTTTCAACGTCTCCTATTTTTTAGTTTTTGTCTGTAAATCAATGAATTTTTTGTAAATTGATCATTTCGATAGGAAGGTTCATGCATATGCAGTATTTCCTGGAAATGGGTCAATTCGCCTGCCTCTTAGCCTTCCTACACTATATGAGAGTGAATATGCCTGACTCGAGGACGTTCGGGAGTGAATATTGCTGACTTTAGAATATTCCACAGTGAGTATCCTCAAGTCAGGTACATTCACTCCTGAGTATACTCGATTCAGAGATATTTACTCTGTAATGTCCTTGCGTCAGGAATATTCATTCCCGAAAGTCCTCGAGTCAGGAATATTCTCTCCCCAATTTTTTTCCATTTTCTTAACATTTTCCTAAATCGTCTGTCAGTAGCTTAAAATATACAGTAAAACTCAGTTATAGTGGTCTCGGTTTGAGCAGAATCTCGGATTTGGAAGACTAAATTCCAATCCCTTACTCATTGGGCCGTAGCCCAATCTCCATATGTTGCAGTATAAGAATACCTCTGTTAAAATAACCAGTTTTTGAAGAAATAGTTGATTTTGAATTACGCCCATTGGTCTTATTGAAGCGAAAAATCAGATAGATTTTAGAAAAAAACGTCCAGAAAATTGTTGGAGAATGGATAAAGCAGCTTCAAATTCGCTCATATTGATGTGTTAATAAATTTTTATGTAAGCGCAAAATAATCCATTTTAAGGGGAAAGTAGAGGATTCGGCAATAGAAAGGGAAGGGGCTTTCGAAAAACTTCCTTTACAAAGAGGAAGGATAAGAAATTGTCAAAATAATTTTGTAATACTTGAACGATCTCTTTCTGAAGCTGCCATTTTTGCCTGGTTCCCCTTAAAGAGAATAAAAAGCAATCAGATTAGTTCAAGCTCGGGTAAAAAAAGCCTTTTAAGTTTGAAGTCTAAAGTATTTAATCGGTGAACATACAAGAATTATCGTTTATTCATAATTGATGGTGTATGTCGTTGAAACCCCCTTTTTTTTTTTTTTTTTTTTTTAAACCAAGCCAATTCCTGAAGAGTTTTTGCAAAATGTAAATTATCCTTTTCCTCGTGCATTTTTTTTTTTATCTCTACCGTTTAGGTTGTAAAGAATTCTTCCAACCGATAACCTTCATATTTTCGCCTATTCTTTTTTCTAAATTTCTCCTGCTTTTTCCTTTCAGATCACAAACGATGAAACTGCGAAAAAGAAGGGACCAGTAAACCATTCAAACGGTCAACAACAAAAAAAAGAAGAAAAATTAAGTGGCAAATCCGCAGATCAACATGACTCATGCAAATAACAATCTCCTTCGCCTAGATCAGTTAAAATGGTTCAAAATCGATGGTAATTGCTCATCACGAAATAGTTTTTTAAGTTTCTGCGGTCGTGAAGCAATCTTTTTTTTTTTTTTTTGATCAAAAAATCATGGCCATTGATTAAATGGGTGTACGGGGGGCGTCTTCCTTTTTGAAAGCTTTTACCGCTAAATAATTATACGGTATATTATATAGATTAATTTATAGTTCATTTTACAAAATCGGCCATCATACCAAAAGACATTTTTTTTTTTTTTTTTGCTTCTTGAATTACGCAACACTTGACCTATATATAAAATAAATTTCAATCAATGCAATCTTGTTTCTTCAATCGATATTTTTTTTTTTTTTTATCTCACCTTTTTTTATTTTTTTTTAATAAAGCACAATGATTTCTTTTATGTTTTTATAAAAGCCGTAAAGTTCATTGGCATCGAGAATCGATTTTGAAAAAAAATTGAAAACGAATGTTTATGACTTGTTTTATAAATATCTTAAGTAAACATTATGCAATTTTTCTTTCTTTATTTTTCTTTTTTGCAAAATTATAATAAATTGGCAGGTCTAAAGATTGCGTTGGTTTTTGAATTTTTCTTCGGGGCGTATTAATTAGTCGGTTAAGAGTTTTAATTATCAATATTTTAATTCAATTATTTATAATGAACGAACGGGATGTTATTAGTATTTTTTTTTAAATTGAAATTGACACCTTTGTCTTTTCTTTTCTTTTCAGGATAAATTTGCAGTAAATATTCGGATAGATAAGCTTAATTAAAGGTAAGTAAATCATTTTTTATATACGATAATTAACCTGACGAATTACTGGAATGATATTGACACAATAATAACCAACCCCGCGAGGTTTATCAATGAAAAGGTGATTTTGTTTTGTTGGTTGATGAGCTGTTAATAGGAATAAGATTACTAGTTCGAATCCTTGACGACTAATTCGTAAATTGATAGATTGAAGAATAATGATTTGTATGTTACAATCAATTCATTTATGATATCATCTGAGGTGCGAAATAATTAGGTCATGTTCGCAATAAACCAAGCTCAAAATTTTATTTTATTTTTTTTCGCAAAAGGGATGAATCGGTATTTTTTTTTTTTTTGTTACATGCAATTAACACCGCGCGCTGTTAATTTTTTCGCGTTAACCTTATAAATAAATGGGTGTGGTGTAAAAAAAAAATTTTTTAGATTAGCTAGGATATTTCGAGTTATTTTATTCGCTGGACTGTCATTTTCTAGCAGTCCCTGGCAAAATTCGTAATATATATCATGAAAAACCGATTTGGCTTCTTAAGGGCATTTATTATTATTTAAAATCATTAATAATGAAGTCACGCAAGAAGAACATAATTCAGATTTTGAATATTTAATTCAAGTTAACAATGAAAATAAGTATGTGAATGCTGCTAGTTATACTTATTGGCGGTAAATGCGGACGTAAAAAAAAGAAAGAAGGACCGCCATTTTTTTCATTATCGTCTAATGCCACGTACTTAAAAATTTCAAAGCACGCTTTTCCGTTTAGAAAGAACGAGTAGGAAGGAAAAAAGAAATATTGATATTTTTTATAAATATTATGGATGTAATTTGATATGGATTAGATTTTAATGATGGGTATGTAAGTTATTTGAATAACAATAAAGGTTTCAAGGTTCATCTACGACACGGTAGGAATTAATCATCTTCATCGCATAGGGATCCATTTCGGTATTGTTGATTATACGAATTATCCGTGACTTTGAAAGCTCCCAGACCCGAAAAACGTCGGAAATGGAAATGATTAATGACAATATGCCCTTTTTTTTTATATATCGACACCATAAAGTTTATTCAAGTTTTTCCGCGAAAAAAATACCCTTGCAGATATAATATATATTTCTTTTTTTCTTCGTCGTGCGAAATGTGTCCCGGGTCAAATTTAAAACAATGGAGAAGGGCTTTTTTTTTTTTTTTTTTTTTTTTTTTTTTTTAATAATCATAAATCAACTACGCCTATTGGGCACCTACTTTAAATAGCGGGGCCGTATTAAGAATTCGTAGGAAACGTCTTTTTTTTTTTTTTTTTTTTTTTTTTGGTTTTATTAGGAAGTTGGACTAGATTTTGGCAGGTAGTCAGAGACCGTGATGGGACGTTAGGGAAGCTCCTTGCACTTGCCATTCACGGTCAATGACTCTCATTATGATTCTCGTGGCACTGTGTCAAATGATATATCGTTCCGAAACGTGATATAAAAGATCAAAGTGATATGCCTTCCAAATTGTTTATTATTTTTTTAAGAAGATACCATGTCTAAGTAAATTAAGTTGCAAAGGATGGTTCCAAACCAGGCGATGATCGCTTTCTGGACGTAAATCACAATAAATCTCCTGTAGGGTGCGTCAAAAAGAAAATAAACCACTCCAGGTTTTTACCTTCCGGACAAATTTCGATTCTTTTGCTGTCTCCATTGGACAAGTAATTGGAGGGTACGATTAATTGTACCACCGGAAATCCTGTATATTTTTCGGACTTTTTTCTTTTGCTACCACTTTTTTTTTTCATTTTCATTATTTTTAGTGTTCGAAAAAATAACCAAAACAATAAAAAAAGTGTTAGCAGAAGAAAAAAGTCCAAAAATATACAGTATTTACGGTGGTACAATTAATTGTACCATTCGATTAATTGACCAATGAAGACAGGACATTTACTATCTGAAATAAAATTGCCCTCCATTTTTTTTTTTTTTTGATTTTTTTAAAAATTTTTTGCGGAGTGATAGTGCCAATCAAAGATTTTTTAGGGCTCCGTTTCACAGCAAGCCGCAAACCGCAGCTTCTTTTGAATTTTTTTTTTTTTTTTTCTCCGAACCTTAATTTTTATACTAAAAACTTGGCAATGGGGTAAAGTGATATAAAAATGAAGTAAAGTAATAGTTTTTTCGTTCATATAGACATGATTCGGCATGTAAATAACATTATTTAATGATATATATAAAAAAAAATATCGAATGTTATTTTTGTTTTTGTTTACAAAGCCATTTTAAAATCTCTAATGACACGCCATTTTTTTTCTTCCGTAAACAAAAATAAAATTCGATATTTTTTTTAAAAAATATATCATTAAATAATCTCATTTGCATGCCGAATCATGTCTATATGAACGAAAAAACTATTATTTTACTTCATTTTTATGTCACTTTACCCAGTTGCCAAGTTTTTAGTATAAAAATTAAGGTTCGGAAAAAAATAAAAATAAATAAAAAAAGCTGCGGTCTGCGGCTTGCTGTGAAACGGAGCACTTAGGCAAAAAAAAAAAAAATGGAAGAAATTGGATCTAAAGCCAAAGATTTAAAACTTTGTAAGTTATGGAAACTATGAATGATCGAAAAAAGAATAAGCTAAGACTAAGGTGTTGTTTATGTGTAACATGGAGGATTATTTATCCGGAGAAACTAAAAAATTCTGCCACCCTTGTCGCCAAAGATTTGAATGTCGGTGAGGTGTTTAAAATTTATGTTAGATGTATAGAAGTAAAGCCCAGTGTCAAGAATTTTTCGCGATTTTCTGCACAAAAGCCTTATGTAAACAAAACAAAAAACAAACAAAAATTAAAATTAACGGGAAAAATTGAAATGGGCTTCCGTGCCTGGAACTCAGCAAAAGAAACCACTTTTGTATTGGAACCTATGTTCCGCCTTTGTTCCTTTTCGAACTGCAGAAATAAAACAAAATTTTCGCCAAAAAAAATGTGAATTTTTAAGAATAAAAAATTAAAAATATTTTTCCTTGCCAAGAAGCTGACAACCCCCATTTCAACAAACATGCCCCTCGGACTAGTTGTCCTTTAAAGTTCAATAATTTTTCAAACCAAGAATTTTTGCTATTTTTCAAGTACTTGTTATAAATAGAGACCTTACGCAAACGCGTTACAAAGAAGCGTTACGCTGAAATTCCATTTTCCACCTCGTAACCCAGTAAACGGAATGAAACGGTCGAAAAATTTCCAAGGTCCCGTTTCCCACCTTGTAATGCATTAGTCATTTTGGATTGAATGAGAACTTAAAATCTCTGCAAAATCTAACGACAGATCCATTGTTGTGGCAGATAAAATGGAAAATCGATATCATAGGTCCATCGATATCGATACAGGCCCATTCGGCAGATAAATGACCTGGGACCGTGGTTCACATAAATATCCAAAAATATTTCTTCATACGTCATTGATTGGAAGAGTCACGCCATGTTATTCTGAGTGTTCGTAAACAAAGAAACGATAGGTATTTTTTTTAAAGAAAAATCACTTAAAAAGTTATTTTCATTCGTTATGAAAAGTATCTTGCAATACAAATGAATTTTCTTAACGGGAAAATTCATTTCTCTCCCTAGTATAACAATATACTATTGTTACTTTTTTTTAATAATAGGGCATTATGCGCATAACTCTAGTGCAATAGGAATTTCCTTCCTCGATTCAACCTCAGTAATTGAAATATTGACGGGAAAATTCATTTCCCTCCCTAGTATAACAATATACTATTGTTACTTTTTCTTATGGTAGGACACTATGTGAATAACACTACTGCAATACGAATTTCCTTTCTTTGTTTCCGACCTCTGATTTATGTCAAAACCTTCCTGTCACTTGGCATCGAAAAATACAAGCGTTAATGTTGTCCAAATAGTCTCGGATGTCATTCGCGGTTTTCGCAGAACACAGAAAATGGTAAAAAACAAAATCTGCATACGCATTATTAATAATAACAATGATTAATATCCTATTTAAATCACTCATATTGGTAAAAACAGAAAATCAAACCTGACCTCAAAACCTTCCCTAATCAACCAAAGCGATACTAAAGCAATTTTTTTTTTCGCAAAAAAAAGTGAAGGTGATGATAATTTAACATGGGAAAACTGTTTAACATATGTTTGCGAAATTTAACATTTTTAAATATGACATTCACCGGATAAAGTAATACTGTCATTATACAAGACAGATTGATGATTTGTTAAATGATGAGACGAGTACCCTTGAACGCGATTTTCCTTTCCAGAAGAAAAGTGGAAGCGAAAAAGAAAAAGTGACAGAAGCCACGATTTTTTTTTTTTTTAAAGAGACTGAAAGTAAAAACTACAAGGGTATCCCTCTGAATTTTAATCAATTAAATTTAGAAATAAACTTCATAAAAAAAAGCAAGTGAGTGATTCACGATGCACCGAAACGAGTTAAAAAAAGAGTATAATGCAAGTTAGCCTATGAGAAAATTAAGAATTACTGGTTTCGTGGAATCATTTGCGCAAAGGTCAGGGTTTCTTTTTAAAACAATATCTTCTTCCGTCATTTTTTAACTAAAATTTAAGTCTTTCGCATTATTTTTTTTTTTCGCGTCGAAACGTGCTTATTAAGTGTAATTGTTCCCGGTGCCATACTTTTTTCCTCCGGGGGCTCCGGCGTCGTGATTCGCTTTACATAGAAACTCAATCTTCAAGGTCGAATTAATTATCCCACCCTTCAGGTTTCGATCGTGCTGATGTTAGCTTTAATTAAAAAACCAACCTTTTTTCTAAGAAATCCTACAGGTTTTATTGCGACTTAAAAAAATTCGCATTGCAAGTAAAAGTGCTAGACCTTGAAAAATCGTTTTTCTATCCGAAAATTTTTCCGGCGGAAAAAAGCTATAAATCATTACAAAAAAATATAAATTTTTTTTTTTTAAATTTTTCTCTTGGGCGGTTCATATATTTCTTTGCTCCCTCGAAATATGGCCAGGACTATATTTTCTTCAAAAATAAAATTTATTGTTTAATAGTAAAACGCCTTCAACGTCGACAACAATTCACTAGCACTTTTCACCTTTTCCTTCCGCTTTTAAAGGTTAAAAATAAAATGAAAAGGACTGTGTGGAAAATTAAGAGCTCAAAAAAACGAGTTCTAATGATTTGTTATTTTGTAATTATTGGCGGATAAATTTCAGCGCCCAGTTGGCTGCAGATGTAAAAACAATCGAATGGGAGCAGTTTGTCTTGTATTTTTTTTTTAATTCAAGAAACATAAAAAAAAAAAAAAATGATTACATCTGCATAATTTTTTCTATAATCAAGTGTGCAACCAACTGGAAATTATTGTTTGACAGACGCAGAGACTAATCGGTTTTATTTGTTTTCATTGGTAGTTTTTTACAACGTTCTTGTCGGACAGGTCTTCATTACCAAGTTAATTTCTTGGAAAGCTCTTTCAGCTTCACGATTTCCGCGCCACTGGTTGACAGTTTTCGTATGGTTGAATGTTGTCTGCCTTTTAGTATCTGCCTGTATACTTTTTTTTTTTTTTTTTTTTTTTTTTTTTTTTACAGCGATTTAATGTGAATTTTCCAATAGGATGTTGTTGGTCTGCTTTTTTACAATGAAGCTGAATGGGGCTCATGCCTCATAATACGCATGAGCTGAGAGACCACATAGCCGGATAGTATTTTTTTACCATGTTCTACATCACAAACATAGTAGTTGTAGTTATCATTGTTGTTGTTACATCCCAGACAAAAAATTCACGTGGGACACACGTGGATACCACTACTGGAAGACCAGTAGATTTTAAGATTTTCCACCAGTTTTTCACCATTCATCCACGAGCTGGTGAAAATCTGGTAGAAAACTGGTGGAATTTGCATGGGAAGTTAGTGGTAAAAGTCTTATAATCCAAGTGTATTTCACCAATTTTCAACCACGACTCTTTTGACTGGATTGTTGTTCGGCCCGGACTTGATTGACGGGATTGTTGTTTTAGTTGTTTTGCTGCTGCTGCTGCTGTCATTTATACAGGTCTGTACATGCCGGATTGAGTTAATGAGGAAGCAAATTAGAGCCTGACTCGATTTCGCTGAAACAAAAACTTTTCATCCTGCCTCAAGTTTATCGTCGGTAGTTAGTCTTTTTGTTGCTTACTTAAATCCATACTGTTGCTACGGTAGTTTTATTGCAGCTCTTACTTCGCCACTGCTATAATGAGATGTTACTTCACGGAGAAAAAAGTTTGGTTCCTGCTACTCAATGTTAAATTGGGTCCTATGACATCTAAACATTTGAGTTGATAATACGGAAAATTTAGTAATTATTACTACGAGTTCGTAATGGGAAGTTTTATTTGGCCTCGGGACAAGAAAACTCGCTTGAGCGCGCCACCAGCGCAAAGGACCAACAAATCGTTATGGCGCGTATGTAAACATGTGAAAACTATAAATTTTTTTTACTGTAAATTCATTTATTTGGATTTTATTGAGTATTAAAGCATAATTATGCCTTCGAGTTGTTGTGTGGTACCTCTATGCAGCAATAGAGGCGGTTATTTATTTCCGAAAAATGATGGGTTGAAGAAAAAATGGATTCAAGCAATTAAAAGGCCATACTTCGAACCCAGTGCCTATAGTGTCGTTTGTAAAGCTCATTTTAGGACGGATGATTTCGCTGAAATCATGCAATGTGAGTACAATTATAATAAGGGAAAACTTTGAATGATTAATTGTTGAAAATTATTTTGATTCAAGAAAAAAAAAGCAAAAAAAAAAAAAAAAAAAATTTTGCAATTGCATCCATTATTAAATAATTTTTTCACTTCCAATATATTTTGTAATTCATTGTTTGTTTACACCTTTTTAAGAAATTCATTTCTTTTTAGGGAATAAAAACTATGGAAAAACATATTTAAAATAGGAGCGGTGCCTTCAGTTTTTAAATGGAAAGAAGCAGACATAAAACATTTGGAATGTGTCCAGCAAAGAAACAGAAGGGCTGCAAGAATTCAGACGAAAAAAGTTGTTGCTGCTGTGAAGAGAAAACATAAGAAGGACAAGGAGGAGAACAACAGGAAAAAAGATGACGCTTTAAAATAACAAAATGGAATGTAATAGTGAAATGAATCCATTTGAATTGGATGTGATTAGGAGTAGCCATAATGATTCCAATCAAGATGCAGAATGCAATTATTAGACAAGGACACAATTTATTATGAAGAAATGGATATACCTATGTCTAGAGAAGAGGAAATAGTTGACGA
Organism: Liposcelis bostrychophila; assembly: GCA_037577465.1. Lineage (NCBI taxonomy): Eukaryota > Metazoa > Arthropoda > Insecta > Psocodea > Liposcelididae > Liposcelis > Liposcelis bostrychophila. Next base: position 15,120,723 of record CM075210.1, read on the forward strand.
AGAACCATTGATAAATGAAGAAATGGCTGATCCAAATGATAAAAGCATTGCAGAAGCTAATGCATGTAATGAAAAATTTTCCTTAAACCGTTCAGTCATGGTTGGCCCTGATAAGCCATTGCCAAAACGAGTAAATAATTTTAGCCAGACCATCCAGACTCAAATACGACCAATATTCACATTAGAACTCTCTCCTCATACAGTAAATCTGTTCATTTTTTTACTGGGTTGAGAGATTATAATCAATTTCTAATGGTATTTAGGACTTTAGAACCCTACAGTGAAGGCTTGAAATATTTCTACGGCTTCTTAACCTAGAAATTAATTAAATTGCACATAATGAAATATATATATTTCATTTATAATTTATATCACAGTTTAATAAACCAACTTTACCTTTCTATAAGATCGGCTTTTTTCACTGATAGTTTTTGATTTTTAGTTCTCAATACATTTCGAAGTTGGGCTACAGTTAAACTATCATAATTTATTAAACTCATTCTCCAGACGTCTTCCTTAACGCCTAAACCAAAATTATTAAAAATAAAATTGTCCACATGCATAAATCATATGGTGAAAAATGAACCACACTCATTTAAATAACGAAATAACATTCAAAATACCACCCTTAGGAATACCAAAATACGTAAAAAATTATCCTAAATACTCCGTTTCTCCATTTTTAATATTTTTCCCGACTTTTACAACATATTTAGCAATAAAAATAAATTTTATTTAAAAAAAGAAACGTTATCCTATTTGTTTACATATAAGCACGACATTTTGTTGGTCCTTTGCGCTGGTGCTGCGCTCTACAGTGGCAAAAACGTCAACTTTACATAAAACCTCCCATGATTAACAACGTTTAGTAATAATTACCTAATTTTTAGTATTATCAACTCAAATGTTTAGATGTCACAAGACCCAAACTTAACATTCAGTAACAGGAACCGAACTTTTTTTCCGCGTTTTCCGATTTTTATGGATTCTAAGGTAGCTTTTGTGCTTTTACGGCTGCTGAAGTCTATCCTTGGTATTTCTGGTTTTTGTGGCTAGTGTTGCTGTGGCTGCGGCTGCGATATAGCAGCCATGCCTTCATGGTCGCCCAACATCTTTATTCCGCAGTCGTTTTATTAAGCGTCAATACTTTTGCACTGGCTGGCACCCTGGCGGAAACTTTCAACTGAAAAAACAAGATAAGGTAAAATCTGTTTTGATTAGACCCCTGCGCCGCCGACGCCGGCGTTTTTTTAGGTGAAAATCACGCCGCTACTGTAAAATTATTTTCTGTTACCACACCGCCGCCATGTACAGAAACGTTAGAGCCGCCACCAACGATTTAGTCGGCATTAGAAAAATAATTATTAACCGTTCATTTAACGATTGTAATGCAAAAAAAAATTGAAATGAGTATTTGCATTGCGTCTAATTCACTCTTTTGGGAAAAATGCAATTAGCAACGGCTGCGCGCGCAGTCCTTTCGTTTGACACTATTGGGTCACGTGATACAATAAGAAGATTTAGTCATTTTCTTATTTGATTTTATATAAATTCAAACTTAGGAGTTGAAGTTACTTAGGAAGTTAGGTAAATTTTTTTAACAAACCTAAAAACTGCTTTAAGGCGGGGGGGGGGGGGGGATGCAATTCTCTCAGTTGAGATTTGCGGTATTGGATCAAAGAGGGAACCGGGAAGATGTTCAGTAAAAGAATACACCAGAGGTACTCGAAGAATGGACTCGAAAATTAATTTTGAATAGAGAATCAATTTTGCCGTTTACCATTCTTGTTACTAATAAAAAAAATTTTCGCCGGATTAGACGCCACCGCCGAAACAAACAGCTTCTTGCTTGCGCCGCCGCCGCCGCAAGCATGACTGACACTGCTCGCCGCCACTCACAGACACGTGGAATTTTGCCGCCGGCAAACATTGCTCGGCGCAGGGGTCTAGCTTGATCCAATATTAATGCAGGTAAAATTTCCAGTATTGTCCAATATTGGACAATATTATTAAATATTGGATCATATTGTCCAATATTACACGGCTGCAAATCCGCCATAAGTCCAACTTTGACAGGCTTTTCATTCCAGTCAGTTTTTCCAACACTCAAAAAAATGCTGCTTTGGGTTTAAGCAAAAATGCTTTGCGACAAAGCATTTTTCCATAACTTAGGTCTAAGCAGCAAAAATGTTTTGTGTCAAGACTCGTGAGTGCTTTGTCGCAATGCATAATGTCGACGAGTCGAGCCATGTTGTTTTGAGGCAAAGCATATTTTGGTTTGCCGCTAAGCAACGTCGCTTGTTTTGCGAACGAGGCATATTATTTTTTTGGGTGAACAATGATCCGATTTAAAATTTCCATCGTAGGGTAGTGTTTTAGTTTTCTAAACTTCATAAAAGTTTTAAAAAAATTAAGGTGATATCAGTGCAAAAAATTAATTTAACTTCTACGCCATAGGAAGCCGTTTTTTTATTTTTTTTTTTATTTATTTAATCAAAATTTAAGAAGCATTTCTTTGTTGATCGCATCATTCTCTGAAAATTAGATATAAAAGTTGTAGCTAAGAATGAATAATACAGCCAAAATCTTGTAATTAAATTGAATGAATCTAAATGATTCTCCATTCGTATCTCATGAAAACAAATTGTAAAATTTTCAAGAAAAAGGTAGTTTTTTAACAAAGATTTTTTTTTCCCTCCCCCATTTTTTTTTCTCTTCACGATACAAAGATAACTTATCTTATTTCACGATATTTTATAAATCTTTATAAGTTACAAGTTACAAGTTACCTTAAGGCCATTTTTTTTAAACCTAAAACACGTTTCCTCGCTTACACCAGAAGCCTTTTCGTCCTTCAGCCACGATTTCCCGTATTAATTACCATGAGAAAAAAATTGATTGTTATTTCTAAATCGTCTTAAATTGCTAATTACACTTTTTTTTAAAAAAAATAATTTATTCATACGCGTTTAACGAGATAAACGCTTGTGTTCAATAAAGCAAATAAATCGCGTTATTCCTCATGTTTAATTGTTGTTTTTGTTTTACAATGACGCAAACGTAGCTGCATCGAACCTGAAAAAGTAATTTGGTTTTCTTATCTCTATGTGCATATGTATAGATTTTGAGAATTTGATATCCAGAGGCAAAAAGTTAATAATCGATTTAAAAATCCATAAATCTGAACGGGGAGTCTGCATTAAAATCTTGTACGGTAGCCACTGTATTTATTTTCTTTTTTTTAAGCCATTTATTTCACTCTTGCACCCCTAGAGGGTGTTTCCATCATTCATTTTTCTTCTAATGGGTTACATTCGAATCGTTTAAAGTATTGTTTCACTTTTTTTTTTTTTTTTTTTTTTTTTTTTTTTTGACGTGAATTAACTCATCGAAAAGAAAAACGGGAGACCCCAAGGACGGTCTTCTCGGAGTTACTTTTACTTTTCATACATTTTCGGCAAAATGAATATAACTTGTCATCGCTACGTGAGTCATTCGTTCTTGTCAAGACTCAAGATGCGAAAAAATTCGCAACCGTTATGCAACCATATTCGCAAAAGATTTTAATCTTTTTGCCCTGATTTTTTTTTTTCAGTTTTTTAATGTTGGCGGAAAAAAATAATGAAAAGAGCAATAATTATGTTTTATTTCGTCGAAATAATAGAAAAAAAAATTATCACGACGTGTGTTATGAGGTGGAATAAACAGGTGTAAATTAGCATAGTAAATGGTTCCGTGTGTATATGTTTCTTCTGCATCTTCATTTCCAAGGTTTCTTAATTAAACAAAAAGATGATACAGAAATCAGCTACGAAAATGATTAATTCTGTAGGAAAAAATGATGTTACGTAAAAATCAAAGCCTGCGGGTAAATTCAACTGCCCCCTGGCTCCGAAAATAAGGATTTATTGAATATAACCTTGGTGAAATGGCTCTTTTACTAGGTTAAACCTCAAGTGGTATCCATTAATTTTTTTTTTATTATAACTCTGAATTTACGTTTTTTTTTTTTAAAAAAAACCTTCTTTGTTTAATGCACTTAAAATTGTATACGAAAAACAGATTACATTTAGAATTAATTAAAATTTCAGATGCGAGTTTTTTTGCGGACGCGACGACTGGAGACCTTGGAGGAAAAAAAAATTCTGCATCGGACTCCCAATTTATTGTCATCGTTGGATGGACACGAAGGTCTAGGTCGATGCGACAAAATCGCAAGTTGGGACAAGGCTGATAAGGGATCAAAAGACCGGAAGAGAATCTCATTCAATGAGGTAAACAAGACAATATAGGCTCCGAGGTTGCAGCAAAACAGTCTTGTGCTCCCTGATGCACTTTGACACTGACCTTTCCGGATTGAAGATGAAAGAGAAGAAAAAAAAAATCCAATAAAAGAAGTAAGTTTTTATCGCGTTTCAAAAGAGGGAACCAGTATAAAGTTCAAGGAGTATATCGTATAGCCGATGACATATACCTTGCATTTCACGAAACATAATAGCCGATTTCAAATCATTGATGATCGGTTTTTTTTTTCTAATTTAATCCCTTGCTTCATGATCAAAGTCAATAACAATTGGCCACGATTGAATCGTGATTCCCTTTAAAGTTGGTATAATGCATTTCCCTTATTGGAAGGAAATCGGAATTCCTGTGGCGAGGACTATTTCGAGGACGAGGTACATTTATAAAAAAGATTACTACAATTTAAAATATAAACCTTTAAAAGATAACATAAAATCATAATCTGGGAGATGTTACTATATACATTATATGACATTTTATTATAACATTGAAGGTTGAGATCATGTGATTGATTACGGGTAATTTGAGAGCTTGAATGAAATTTATTTACTTCCCAACGTAATCGAGATGTCTGAAAGCTTGACTATAAATCAACGTATGCATGAGAATCCTGTTAAAAAAAATTCTTAAATCACGGCAAATGTTTTCATTTTTTTGTTTAAAATTTTTTGACGTGCTGTAATTTTTTTTTTCCAGGTATATTGCAAATTTTCCTGAGATTTGACTGGACAGAATACCATATAGTCGCCGTTGAATTATTGAAAATTCAAGTACATCACAACATAAAATATAGTCGGACGTCTGGGTTTCCATTTATAATTGCCTATTCTTCTTCGTTTTTAAAGTAAGTATAGGTTTCAAAAATTCCAAAAAAAAAAAAAAAAAAAAAAGCTCGCGTGGTGTTGGTTTGCAAATCCAGTTTGTTCCCTTTAATTATCTTTTTAACAGATCGGGTAAGGTCAAAAGGTTACTGGTTTTCGTCTGTCATATTAAACTTTAAGATGCGCAAAATGAGGATTTGAAATTTTTTTTTTCTGTTTTCATCCAGTTGTTATAATTCTGGACACTGTCCCTGGGCGTAATCGTATATGGTGTGTGTTCCTCTTCTAACTACATTCATGCAGAAAAAAAAAGAAACATGTCATGGACATGCCGACATGCCCATACGTCCTACGAAAGGGTTTCAAGTAATCATGTAATCATGGATATCAGGAGCGTAGCCGCGATTTTTAAAACATCTGGATTGTGAGGGGGGAAGGGGATTTTTTTACAAGGGGCAAAATCGTTTCGGAATCTCATTTCGGAATGCCGATGCTGATTTGATTCCAACAAAAGTTTTCGATCCTGATTCCGATTCCGCCGTTTTATTCGGTTAAGTTCACTTAAATCCCATTGCTGACTCAAAATATTTCAGAGTACAATCCTGAAATGCCGATTCCAACAAAATCGTCATAGGTTAATTAGCAACCCTTGTAAAAACATGTCTTGTAAAAAGATTATACCGGTACCAACAAGCATCGGCAAGCATTACGAAGTGCGTAAAGCAGTAACTCAAGGACAAATCTTGCACCTGAAAATTTCTTTTACCTTTTTCTTTTGCCATAAGGAAAATACAAAAAACAAATCTAATTGAAAAATATATGTCTTCGGGTAACGCATTTTTAAGTGTATGGTCAAAGCCCGTGGTGACTTCCGTTAAAAAACCAAGTTCGTAAAACCTCGATGAGGTAAACATAAGTGTGACATTAATGAGACTTGTCTCGTTTGATTTCGAAAATTATTATCAACAAAACCTTGATAATGAAAAGAGCGGTAGGGTATATTAGAAATGAATATTGATGCCATCGTTATTGAAATTTAATTTTTTTTTTTTTTATTCTTCATTTCTTTTCCTCTTTTTTTTTTTTTTTTAATAAGTGGGGGATATTTAATACAATTCTTTCCCGTTTTTCTGATTTTTCTCGTACCACGAATGCAAATTAGATGAATGGCTCATTTCAGAGATAATAATAAAAGACCCCGAATAAAAAATGATAACACTGAATCCAACAGACAGCATAGAAGATCAACTTTCAAAAGCCTTGAAAACTCGATTGTGTTGACCAATAAACGATCTTGAAATTCTATCGGCATCCCTATATCATTCTTGTCTAGATGGCTATGATTCATTTTGTATCATATAACTGAAATTGTACGTACATAGATTAAGTCAAATCTGCCTAAACGATGGAACGCCTGATGATGCCGATTTCATAACCTGATATTATCGGGTATTAAACCCAAGGATTTCAGGCTACCGATTTTTTTTTTAAATCCGGTCTGGAAGCGAAGTTATAATTGGGGCAGTTTTCCACTATTTAGTGAGGTTAATCATTCTTTTATTTATTTTTTATTTATTGATTTATTGCAAGCTTAGTTTTATTTCAATTCCACGTTTCTGGTTTTTTTGATATTTTTGTTCTTTTCGATTGAAGCCTACACCTAAAGGTACGACTGACCCTAACCGATTTTCGATTTTTTTTTTTTTTTCGTCGTTTTTTTATTTCATCCTCCAATAATAAAAGAAAAAAAAACACATAATCGAAGGACTTTTCCGCCGCTATAAATAAGTCGGGTAATTTCGAGTAAAATTTTCAAAGAAAGAATCGTTTAATAAAACCGTCAAAAAAAATTTAAGTTTAAAGGTTAAATGGTTTCAGTTATTTTTTCGAGGTTTGATATATTTCATTCGGTCATAAAAGCAATGACATGGAAAGTCAACTTGGAAATTAATATGGCTAACATTTAACGTTTTTGAGTTCCCATAAAATAATGGACGATTGTAATTAGTAATAATCAGTCACGATTAAGAGATTTTTTTTTTTTTTTTTTTTTTTTTTTTTTTTGAGAGAGATACAACCCTGATCATGGCCTTTCGGAGATCTCGAGATTTGCATATTTTCCTTTCGCTACTTTCAAAAAAAACTTGCATGCTGAACGAATTTATATTTTTCTTTTTAAATTTGTAAAACTCCTCTAAATTTTATTTTACAGGTGGAAAAAATTTTCTCGTTTACAACGGAACTCTTAATTCAACTTTTTTCCTCAACTATTATTACAAGAGGGCTGTCTCCGGATATCATAATTCAGGTTACGAATTCAATTTGTGGCTAGAGAAATGGTAGCCTATTAATTATGACGGGTTATCTTGATGCAAAATACCATTTAGCTGTATCAAGACCCATGTTTCAAGGTTGTACCTGATTCATAGTTCAGTATCGGATTAGTTCAACTTTCTTCGGTGAGTGTCCGAAAATGTTTTTTTTTTTTAAATAAATAGAGGGGAAAAAAATCAAAACAACATCAATCACGATCAAATACTGAGACGAATTCTTTAGGAAATTCGCCAAATATTTTTACGCATCTTTGCAATGCCAAATAAACTGCACAATGAGAAATAATTTCTTTTTTTTTAATCGAATAAATCTTATTGTGGGAGACGACAGAATTTTTTTTTTTTTTTTCCGTTGAATTTTGTTAGAGACGCTGTAGCATGACAGCATTCGGACTCGCCTTCGGATTTTTTTGGTTATTAAATTTTGGAGTTATGCCCTGGTAATGAAGTTTGGGGGGCACAACCCCGAATCGTTGTTTGGGGCACAACGCAAAAAAATTAAATTGGTAAAGGATTAAGGTTCTGATATAAGATTCCGCTGACCCCACCCCTTTCTTCCTCCTGATGGGGGCTAAAACTACAGCTCCCAAGTTATTCTCTCCTTATTAAGTCTTGTTATCCTGCTGGCTGTCTCACCTGGTAGTAAGAAGCTGTAGCGGAGGCCATATTGAATTAAGGTTTGTAGTAAAAAACCTAGTACCATCTTGCACCGAGAGATGGTGTTGATCGAGGCTCACGACTCGATTATTACGGTCGTATAAACAGGTCCGGAAACTTTCTGTGCCGATCATGTCCCGCTTAATTACTCAAAAATTAGTTCTAAAATTGGCCACTGGCGGCGCTGCGATCTAGGGAGCCGCAACATATCTCACGTTTAAGTTGGGACTCCCACTGGAACTCTCCGTGGCGAATAACAACTAACAAGAGAAAGTAGCCGCCATCTTTGTTTACAAATACCAACGACCAATCAAAAAGCGTCTCTCTAACAAGTAGCGCTTACGGTGGTAGAAGGGAAGAACTAATTTATGCGTAGTTAAGCGGGACATGGTCTCCAATGTATAAGAAATAGGAGTTTCCGGACTTGTCTATACAACCGTCATTATCGGTACCGAAGCTCAGCTTCGGCTATCATCGTCATACGCGCAGGCGCACGATGATAACCGAGTCGTGAGCCTCGCTCAACTCCATCTCTCGGTGCGAGAGGGTACTACGTTTTTTTATTAAAAACCTTAATTCAATTTCGCCTCCGCTACAAAGCTTTTATATTGAATAAATGGAAAAATACAAGTTTGTACTTGTTTAAGTTTGTTATATTTTGAAGAATTGATTTTAGGAGACTTTAAGGACTCCTTAGGAAGAGGCCAATCAAATATTTCGTCAGCACGTTGGGGGGGGGGGGGTCTGAACCAGCGATTTTTCCCCATAAGCTAAGTATTGCCCAAGAAGGAAGGAGTGGGTCGAAAGTAATCGAAATTATGCTGAAGTAACATTTCAGTGGCCCCAATATATATTTCGTTTTATTCATTGAAATTGCCTCCAGAGTTCCGCCATCATATATAAAGCTTTTATAAGCTTAATTCAACTTTTCAAAACACTGAGAAATTCGAAGTTCAGTTTTCTCCTATTTTTAGCTTATGAAAATTTTTTATCGAAGGTGAATCGCCAGGTCACATTAGTCAATTTGAAAGACACGGTCATGAGCATAGTTGGAATGGGCGTGATAATTATCCAAATTTAGGGGGAGGGGGTTTGAAAAAAATGTTGCTTTTGATGCTTATGAGTACGCAGTACCCGTGGCAGCAGATAAGTCGTATTTTTCTTTTTATGAAAAACAAAGACAAATCTTAAAAAAACAAAAGCTAAGAAATATTCAGAAAAAAATTTCAAAGATTTCTTAGCTTTTTTTTTTTTCAAGATCTTTTTTCGTTTTTCTGTAAAATGAAAAATATGATATATCTGCTGCCACGGGTACTGCATACTCTTAAGGGGGTATTGAACAGTTCTTAAATGTGCTCAAAATTGCCAATATTTTTTGGGGGGAATTTGGAACTTAAATCTTAGTTATTAAAGGGGAAGGGTTGTCAAATATTGCCAAAGTATCCCGGAGATTTAATTGTTTTCTTCCTTTGGTACATCTCTGAGAGTGCATCGTGCAACAGCGCGGACTTTCAGACTAACAGGATGCCTTTCTAATTCCACGAAAGCCTTTAATACCCTTTTAATTGTTTCACGGAGAAACTTGAAATCGCTGAAATCATTTTACCGAAGTATCATCCACTTTTTTTTTATTTGCCTGATCGCTATCACGCCCATTAGAGAGAAAATTAAAACATCATAAAAAAACATGTTCCTCTTGAAAAAAAATCTCGCCCACGCTCGATTTACGATTCCCCGTATAAAATTTATTTCCTTCGAATCATATTAATTGATCACACTTTTTTTTGTTGTTGTAAATTAAAACATTGGCTTAAATAATAATTTTTTTTTCCAGTCACGATTCGTTGTTTTTTACCAAACCGATACTGACAGGTACCAACGAGGTATATAGTCTGGCACTAAGCACGCCTCCACATTGGATACGCATGTTCCAATTACGTAATTTATTTACATACACAATAATTTGTTTGTTAAATTGCTTCGCTAAGGGTGAATTTATTCTTCTTATGGCGGGCATGGCCTTGGGCGAAATGATCTCATTCCTATGCATTTTCCCTTTTTCTTTTTGTTTTCCCCTTGGCGAAATGCACGACTTTTTTTTTTACGATTTTGCAGTCGCCTGTCGTTTTGCTAAAAGAACAATACCTGTGGGCCTTTACGATGTGGGCAAACACGATTTTTTTTTATTCTCCTAATCTTATTATTTAACATATCTTTTATCTTTTACATACGATTCTGCTCCAATTACATATGAATTCAAAGCGCATGTGTGTGAATTTCAAAGACGTCCGGTTTTTGCTTTTGTTTTGTTTTAAAGTGCAAATTTTTCTTTTTTATAATTCGATCATGGCCACCCCGTATTATTGATTTTTACTTCTAATAAAATATCTTTCTTTTATTTATTACAGGAGAGAACATTGATCTGATGCAAATTTTTTAGTTATTATACGATCTTATAAAAATCTCGAGTTTTGAAAGAAAGTAAAATTCACTGTAATTATTTCATTATGAGACAATTGGGCTGCAGTGCTACAGAAATTAATTTCCGGTTCTTCACTTTTGCAAATCATTTTTAGAAATTAATCGTTATTTTTCTGAATAATGGCTCGAGTTTTGAATGTCCAGCTTCCTTATGTTTCTATTCTAATCAATTAAAAAGTTAATGTGGAGGCTTAGTTAGGTGGCGTCTATTTAAAAAAATCGAGAAAACAATCCCTCTTTTTTTTTTTGCCTTCATACACTTTCACCGATTCTTCAGGTTGAGCTTGAGTACGAAAATTTTAATACTATTCGGATATCCGTTTTACAAAAGAACTGGCAAATAATAACTCATTGGTTGAATAGGTACTCATCTTGACCTTCGACAAAAAAAAAAAATCTCAAATAATAAAAATATTCAACCTTGCGATCTCGTTTAAAATGAAAATACTTCATATTGACCGATGAAATGGCTATGAAAAGAATTAAGACGAAAATTTCCGTTTGCGTGTTATAATCGTTTCGTAAACGTGAAAGCCTTATGGCATACTATTCACAGTTAGCGACGGTCTTTATCATTTCGAATAAAAAAATACAAAAAAATAAAAATTACCAATCAACAATTTATTTTTAAATTGTTAGGAAAAAAAACTTAATTTTCAATGTGTAATTAAGGAAGCAAAAAATTTTCGCATTAAAGTTAAAAATCGTGCGAGGAAATGATATTTTAATTTTAGCATTTGTTAAATGTAATAGGTTTTATCGTACCTATAGTTGATCGATTTTTAAAAAAAAATTCTTTTCCTTAAAATATTAAAAGTTTCTTTTAACATGAGAAAAGGGAAAAAACAAAAACAAAATAAAATGCGAAATAAAATAAAATAAAATAAAATAAAATAAAATAAAAATAAAAATAACAATAAAAATTAAAAAAAAAACGTTTTGTCCAACAGCGAGGACCGCCATTTTTTGAAAGGTTCTGAGTTCCGTTTAGTCGTGTCACTAAAAAGAGTTCAAGTTCGACTTCCGGTCCGGTGTCAATCTTGTCGGCCATTTGTAAAGTGTTTACTCGTGTTTTCTATAAAGACTGAATTTCGGTGAATTAAATAATTAGATACCTTTTATTTTCATTAAAGGGAGACTACAAAGTGAAACCTTTGACCATTTGTAAAGCTGATCGTAAGGCATAACAAAAATTGTAATATCAGGATCATTTTGAATCGAACGAAAACTGTTCCTTATTCTGCATGAACTACACATACGGTTTTCGAAAACCATGAGAAAATCTTATTGTAAGTTTCTTCGATAAGGAAATTTTAAACAGTTTCATTCACTTATTTTATTCAGCTGCAATTTTACAGCAAATCTTAATGTTGGAAATTAGGATTATGCATCTTGTGGTCTTTTGTTTGTACTGATTGCATCCCAAAGCAAGAACCATAGCCAGGAACCTTGAATATGAACTTTTTCAACTGAATTATAAAACAAAAAAGATACATACATTTTTTACTTCATATCAGCTGCTAAAATATGTTACATAATAAATGATACCTTAAATCTATGCTAATGCTGAAATTATCCAAAGCCTGTTTTGAAACAGGCTGACAATCAAAAAGAACTATTAGAAAATGTACAATAATTATAATTGTAAGTAATCGTTAAAAACAGTCATTTTGCTTGCATTTTTTTGGTTGGACCATGAATTATATTGAATGTACTAAGTAGGTTTATGGTAGATAAAATAATCAAATTCATTAACTTGACAGTTAAGCAAAACAAATGAAATTAAGTGAAATAAAAGAAAATTGCAAATTAAATCATTCTCTCATATGACAATTTTTTAGATTTGATAAGTTAAATTGTTTGTTAAAAAATCATTACTTGTACTGTTGATTTATTTATGAAGAGTGATTGAACTGATTGAAGAGTGTATGATCGATTTTTGAATTGTGATTTAATTTATTTATGACTGACAGATTGAAGAATCATAAGGAGCTAAAGCTGAAGACTAATTTTTTTTTTTTTTTTAAATCATATGCTTAGCATATAAGGAGCTGAAAGGATATATAACACAATATAGGCCTAATGTTCTGAAAAATAAACTTTGTTTTTCGAGATTTAAAAATCAAAGGAAAATATTTCTTGCTTCATGTAAAAAGAAGTTTTATCTTTCTAATATTTTTAATTTTTGGCTGGATTTTTAGCCACTCGGTTATTTTGTCTGTTTTGAGTCTGATACAATCAAAAGAATCCAGTGATTTTTTTTTTTTTTTTTTAATTGGAAAACGGTTGTTTTTTTCCCCTTTTTTCTTCCAAATTTTTTAAATCATTTCAATTAAATAAATAAAATCTTGCTTACTTAATACATTTTCCTGTTTTTCAAAAATTAGTCACTAGCTATTCAATTTAAAGAATCTGACTTGAATAGTCTAGTTTGAGATGTCACATACATTTAAAGAATTTTTATTTTTATTTTTTGCTGGTTAATTGATCTTATAATCTTTTTTCCAGGTTCATCAGATATTTATAATTTCGGTTGCATAAAATAATTGAAGTTCACGTCGCGTCGTCGGTTAATCTCTATTTAGTTCATCTCAACCCAGTTCAAACATATATCAATTAGATGCAGCAGTCACGATAAACAAACGATTTCAAAAATTTCAGGAATCACGATATTTCAACAATTTTTAAAACGGTAAGAATAAAAAAAAAAGGAGCAAAATTATGTGATTAATTTCGTTCCGATCGCATTGATACATAAAAAGATGAAAATCTAGACCTTATGGAAGATGATACTTAAATGATAAATCAACTGAGCGCGTGGTGGAACTTAAAAAACGAGTTTACCTCTAGAAAAAAAAAAAAAAAAAAAAAAAAGATAGCCTTTCCTAGCGTAAAATAATATAATTATCAATAGTAAACTATTCGAATCTGTACTTGCTAAACATAACAGTAATATATTTGAATAGCTACCGACGTAAGGTAAGAATGAAATTCTCGAAGTTTCATTCATGGCTTTGCAGTGCTTATCAGGTCGTTGTTTAGCCGCATTACCTTTGCACTAGTTCGTCGCGTCGGATGTCCGATATTATTTTTCGCGAGTATTTTTCGGTGACGTGAATTTTAGAATTTTATTTTTTTAAAAAATAAACTTGACTAGGGAGGGGAGCGTGCGGTGTTTTCTTTTTCTAAAATAAGTTAAAAGGTATTTTCATTCATAGTTAGTTGTTTGAAAGAAGGAAAGAAAAATTAATATACAGGCATTGTGAGGGTGGGTTGAAACAGGAAGAAAACTGATATTAACTTCTATTTTCTGCTTATGAGGACTATTTTTTTTTTTTTTCTAAATTAGTCATGTACAAGTCACATCTATCATCTCTCAATCAATTGACATTCATTTCTATTTTTTTTTTTTTTCGGCTGCATTCGTTTCAGTTGCGCAAGTGAATAATTAGCGAAGACAATACAAAAATTAATTTCGTCTCTTTATTTCATTTGAAATGCAAAAAGCGAATTCAAGTCACGTAAAAGTTCGAGGCTGTGGTGTTTTACTAAAATTTTTTATTTAAATAGTTTCGGTAAATAATTTAAAATTAATTAAGCTGAAAAGCGGTACCCCTACAGCTAAATAAATGGCAACAAAATTTTAATGCAGTGACAATATCGCTTTTGCTTATTTTTTTATTATTTTTTTCCAAATCATACTCGAATATCATTAATTACAAAATTACATTCTTCATAACCTCTTACATACGTATACGTGTAGTATCTTTTAACTCTTCGACTAATTAAAATTCATTATTTCTTCTGTTTTAATTAAACAAACAATTAAACAATCGATATTAACGAATATGAGTGAAGTCTTCATAGGCAGGAATAGTTTCTATTATTTTGCAATCAATTTCTTTTTTTCCTAACTCGCTGTGGGGATCAAAATTAATTTATATCCCGCCATTATTTCTCCATTTATTTTTTCCTTTCTTCTCCCCGCGAATTTTTTTTTTTTAAATAAAATGCCAAGTTATGTAAAAACGAAATTAAGACGTTGATTGTCTTTGATAGGTTTAATTCTTTTCCAACTAGAAGTATCGTACATCATGAAATTTTGATTGATAATTGCCGTTATTGTGTCTGTCTCCAGGTCAAATTCTTTTATGAAGCAGGTGATGTAAGGTTTTCTGTTAAAGTGTTTTTTTTTTTCTTTTTCCAGTGACATAAAGTGAGTGAAGTGACTAAAAAGTACAAAATAATAGCGGACTTCAGGAAATACCTTAACAGATAGCAGATTTTATTTTTAATTTCGTTTTGGAAATACGAAAAGGATGGGGAAAGCTACTGGTAAGCTTTATATGAACAAGATGAATCATGTTTTTACTTGAGCGGTTTTTCAAAGTTTTAGAATAAATACCGAGGAATTCGATTTTATTGCACAAGCACGTACGTTTGGATCATGATTTTTGCCTTTTTTTTTATTATGATTTTTTTATTTTTATTTGCTTCGCTCAACTTCATTTTCAATTTTTTTTTCGGCAAATCTAATTTGGTGCCAGTCGGGAAAAGATTAAATTTTTTTTTTTAGTAATGTCATAATGTGTACCAGAGCAGAGAGAGAGAGAAAGAATGAATAAAAAGTAAAGTTTCGATTATTTTATTTTACACGCCATTTATTTTAGCGAAATTTTAAGTATAAGTTTCGAGATTAGTTTTTGTCCCGGCTGTGTAAAATTGAAATTTTTTTAAAAATAGAGGAAATAGACCCAAAAATTATTTCTCATTTATATGATATATATATTTCGTATATATGAACATTCCTGGTTCCCTCTTTATGATCTAATATGCCGAAAGGTCCTCCAACTGAGAGAATTACACCCCCCTTGCGCTTAAACGCAATTTATACGGCTTTGTTGGAAAATAATTTCGTATTTATGTTCTTATTTCGTTTAACTAACTTTTCTAGATTTTTTAATACCCGAAATTAAAAATAAAAAAAAATTAACTGAGAACAAAAATCAGAGATGACTGAATCGATTTTCTTTGTCTCAAAAAATAGATGAAGTTTTAAAAGTTTCGTTGAAACAAAGGAACTTTTAAATCAGTTTAAGGTTATGCTTAAAATTTTTTATTCGTCAAGAAGACTCCATTCGATTTAAAATAATTTTACATATTTAAAAAAAAAATACTTAGTAGCTGAAACAAACTTCAGTTATCTTTAAATGGTCTCTTATCAGTTGTTCTTTTACAAAACTTTTCGAGCGGTGAATTTTCATCGTTCAAAGAAAATTTCCTATTCCATTATTTTTTTATTTTTTGTTGTTATTTGATTTGGCAAAGTTTTCAAACTTTTTCAAATTAAAAAAAAAAAAAAAAAAGTATAGAAAATTATAAAATATTTAGGTGGTAAGCTGCGTGCTGAACGGAGTTGCTCAATAGCAGTGTTCCCAAACAGGGTGTTTCTAATATTAACCAATTAGATTGTATGATTATTTTTATTGGTTAAAATGCCTTTACAAGGGTAAAGATTGCCGGGATCTGACATGCTATTATCGGTATCGTTTAGTTTCGGTTTCTTACTTCTGCCTATAATTTAGTTTTTGCTTTAAATGTTTAAGCATAAATTTACTTTTAAAGTCTTTTTGGAAGAAGTAAAACTCAAGAAAATCATTTTCAGCCTAAGAAAATGTCATGATAGCTGTTTTAAGACTTATAAAATTTTTTTTTTTATTAAATACCTATTGTTTTTCCTTTATGTTTACCTAAAAGAATAATTTATTTAGGCTTGCAATCAAAAGATTGTGTGAAGGAAGGGTTTTAGGAAAAACTGGACCACTTTAAATCGGCTTTTTCCCCCCTAAAATATTTTATTATATTAAAAATTTTCGACAGCCGGTACCTGCGGAAGAATAGAAGCTGTCCGATATTAGGAAAAGTCCGGATTATGTTGAAGAAAACAAAAATGAATTATTGAAATTATTTAATCGGTTTTATGAGAGATTTTTTAAAAATGATGTAGAGCTGTTGACTTGTAGTGACTTGCTGTGACTTGTACGTCCGAAAAGACAATACTGATGGTTTCATGAGGAATGTTGCCGACATCACATTAAATAATTTCATAGGGTTGATTAAACTTTTGTCCAATAAAAGGAGGTATTTTTGTATAAATCAAGACCAAACATTTTTTTAAAATCCAGGATCAAAATCTGGATCGGGATCTGGATATTCATAGTAGAGTTCGATATTGGAAAACAAAAATACATGTTTCTGTTTTTATGGGGTTTTTCCGGTAGATTTATAAAAAGGACTCCGCTATCTTAAGAGGAGGCTTCACGGATACCGGAAGGAATGGCTTTTTTTTACATATTTTTCTTTCCAGGCCAAAAATCAAAATTTTGTACCTACACACAAAACCCTAAACAATGTTTTTCTCTATTTTTTGACACCAAGTTCACATTTTTCCAAAAGAAATTAAAGCCGGCTTTTGGGTTTCAAAAAAAAAATTAAAAAAATTTTTGAAACAAAATAATGGCTTCAATTTCACCTGAAAAAATATGAATTTTATGTCAAAAGATGAGGAAAATGATTACCTAGGGCGTTATGTGCACAGAATTTATGTAGAAGAATGTGTACAGAATTTTTTTTTTGTTAATATTTTGCTTAGAAAGCAAAATATTAACAGAAAAGCCATTCCTCGCGATATTTTAATGTAGAAAGGGACTATGTGCATGAAACCTTCTCTTAAAGGTGTCCGATTCCGATTGGAAAGGTATTGCTGTACTTAAATTTTCTTTTCCCACATTTCCGGGAAAGAAAAAAAAATGCAATGTATTCGAATTTGGTCACAGCTACGTGTAAACTTTTTGAATTGCGTTAATATTTTTTAAAAACTATTTTCCAAAGCAGATTCGCTATGCGTACAATTTTTTTAGAGTTCAATCATTTAAAAATGATTTATTCCAAGTCGCTCAGAAGCGTTGCCTTTAGGCTCCAATTAGATAAATAGGTGTGTAGTTAGCCGATAGAATGCATGGATTTTATTAGTTGGCAGATCTGAGCCTTTAAGGATGACGATGCTTTTGCTTGATTCTCATTTCCCATCGATAAAGATGTTAAAGCTCTGACGTTTCTTCCTGCATTATAATAGTAGAATTTTTGACATTAAGATTGACAAGACGACTTTAATAGGGGCAACAGAATCAGGTTTTCCGAGCCTGTTTATTGTTTATAAATGGCATATCCTCAGGTAATTTATTCACTCGTAATTTATCGTTTAAAAAGATGAATGACTGATTCCTTTAGGTTTAACGATCATATTCCGTGAATGATCAAATTTTTTAAGATTTTATTTTTTTTAAAAATTGATAAATTATTTATTTATTGTAAAACGGAATCGATTTTATCATTTCCTTTAGTTTTTTGTGTCGTTATTATAAGATTGATTGCTCAGTGCTCAATTTATCTACGCGGTAGTGTCCTTTAATTTGTACTATAAGAGATTCTATTATTACTTTTTAAGTTTTATTTATCCTAGGGAGTAGGGAATAGCACGAAGAATATCGTAAACAGAAAAAAAGAAAAGTGAAGGAAGGTACCGTATACCATAATCTGTCTGTGATGTTGGATTGAGGCTTTTTTCCCAGACTAGATTAAGTAATGAATGTTATCTTTACATAATAGTAGAAAATTGAAATTAAACGAAGTCCAGAAGCAAAACCTCTGGTAGGGACTCCGGGTGCGAAACCCTTGTAATTTGGTACCATTTAATTATAAAGTAATAATTCAGTGCAAAAAGTAGGTACTGGAATTGCATTATTGCAAAATTTCAAGTGTTTATAAAACTTAACTAGCTGTTAATAAATATGCGTTCTTTTAGGGGGCAATCATTTGTTTTGTCTGCTTATGACACATACTAGAGCTGTGCGTAGTGTTTTGTATGGTAGGTGCAATATGAAGCCCCTGATTAAATTATGCAAATCTGAAAAGTTGGATTTTAGACCCCATTTAGCTTTTCTAAAGTCCAAAAGTAGACTTTAGGTTTTAATCACTGAGAAATAGAGGAAATTGAAATTAAATGAAGTCGGGAGTAAAGCTTTTGGTAGGGACACCGGGTGAAAAACCCTTGTAATTTGGACAAGCCTTCTCTCTCTAAAGTGAACTTCTGAGATGGAAATTCTATTATTATAGTTCCACGTGAATAGTTCAGCTTGTTTTTAGCCATTTTTCCTAAAACAATTTTCCAAAAAAAAAAAAAAAAAAAAAATGTCCGAATTTTTCTTTCTTTTTTTCTAAAATTTAAATTTCTAAAACTACTCTTTCTACGGAAATTCATTTGGTTCCAAATTTCCCGAAATTGCTCCTAATTCATATTAAATTCAAACGATAACTTTCAGAAAATTTTTAAAACCTCTTTAAAAAAAAAAATTAAAATTTTAATTTGTTTAAGATTATTTAAAATAAAGTAAAATAAATCTAAGTTTTAATGGCTCAAAGTTGCCGGCTTTCGTAGTAGACATATCCTTGGAGGAGAAATTTTTCTCCCCCTTTTGCTGCTTTAAAAAAATTTTCCTGTCTTTTCACTTTCCCTTCGATTGGCACCACCATCATTTTCCGTTTCTCCACTGTCTCAAAATTAATTTTCAAAATTTCCGGAAGTACTGCGCTTTAATTATTCAAACATGGATTACGAATAAAAAAACGCAATGTAGTACAACTGGCCGACTTCATTTTTAAAGCTTGGTTCAGAAATCCATAGAACATAGCACAGTACTTCCCGAAATTTTGAAAATTAATTTTAAAAGTTCAGGGGTGTAACCACGATTTTTGAAATGTCTGGTTTTGGGGGGGGCAAAAATTACTCCGAAGGGGGGGCAAAATTGTTGCGCCTATGTATAAGCATAGGAAAAATAATTTTTTCAGGGGGGGGGCAAAGCCTGACCAGGGGGGGGGCAATGTACCCCCTGCCCCCCCCTGTGGTTACACCCCTGTAAAAGTTAATAATGAGCCTTAATTGAGAAGCGGCAATTGTCATCAGCCACCCTGAAGAAGTGTGAGTTCCTCTATATATTTTTTTTTACTGATGTAATTTCCTATTTTCCATGTTAGAAAGAAGCCATTTGGAGCCCCCCTTAAAAAAGCTTTCGCCCTGTTGACCTTCCTGGCTGACTATGGAGCTGCCTTTTTAGCTAATTTTATTAAAATTATTTTACTTATACATTAATAGAAAAATCACGAACTTGAAAAATAACTTGACTGACGACTTAATAAGATTTTGTTTTTAAACTTTGTAGGCTAAAAACATTAGAAAAGTAAATTTTTTGTTTAAATTTCTTTCGAAAAAATATTTGAGAAAAATTAGTTTTAGGAAATTGTACAGGATTTTAGGAAAATTATCCTATATTAAATTTAAGTAAAAACAAATTAGGAGAAATGATTTAGGAAAAATTATCTTTAGGACAAATAGGTTTAGGAAAATGATTTTAGGAAAAACGCAGGTAATCTTGGAACTAAAGCATTGATGCTGTAGGTTTTTGTTTGCTTTTTTTTTTTTTTTTTTTTTTTTTACTTCCTAAAATGGCTTAGAATAAGAAACTAGTTATTCACATTGCTTGTTCAGAAATTTTAATATCGATAAACTGATCCTAGGTGCTATCTCCGGTGCTTTTAATTTGATTTTGTCGGCATCACCGCTTCGAATTAATCACAACTAATTTCGACCGATCGGCCACAATAATCCAACCGGAAAATAATTAACGGATTTTTTACTTCTTTTAACCTCGATTAATTCACTCGCGCTTATAAAAATTTCGGGAAAGGAAATTTTTTTAAACGTCTTAAATTAAAGCGATAAACCTATTAAATTCTCGTGTATCGGGTAGAGGTGAAGTATAATTACCTATGCAATTAGTTGTGCTTTGTTTGTTTAATTTGCTACCATAACAAAAGCGAAAGAAAGTGAAAAAAAAAAAGAATTTTTTGTTATGTTAATTACATCGGCCGTATCGTGTGCAATCGATTGCAATTACTTAGATGCTTTATTTCAATCAGAAGCGAAAAAAATAGATCATATTTTTTTTTCAACACCGTGTAAAACACTTTAAAAATAAGAAAAACCTTTGACACAGAATTTTCTTTATAAAGTAAGGTCATGTTAACTTAACTTTTTTTTTTTCTCTCTTTGAGTACCGCCCTATTTGCGAAGAATTTCCGCTTTTATTTTTCATTCTTTCTCTTGATTTTTTTTCTTTTTTCCTTTTTGTTTTAAAGTCACACCTTAAAAATAATTGCAACCTTGACCGACGGTAAAAAATGAAAAAAAAAAAAAAAAAAATTCATCCCACACGGAATAATAACCAAATATCCTAATGTAGTAATATTGCAATTTGAAGGGTCAATAATAAGTCGATTTTGATCTTGCAGTGCATATCCAATACCTTCAGGAATTATGAAGTTATGCTTGTGTAATAAATAATTGAATTCTCCGGATTTTAATCACTAAGAAATGCTACTATCTCACGACCTGTGAAATCAAACACCTTTTATTTAAAAGACTTTTTTTTTTTTTTTTTTTTGAAAGAATGAGTTTGAGTTACCTTGACGGAAGGTTTCATTTCTTGATTAAGTGGATCCCCTCCGTTTATTAACCTCACATTATTAATATGCGCTAATTACATATCGGTAAAGGATTTTTCAGATTATTTTTTTTTTTTTATTAATACGCTAATTTTTTTTACTTCGTGTTGCAATTTTAACCGCCCCGTGCCCTTTTGTTTCGAATTAATTTTTTTTAAAAGGAAAATCAGTCGGGATTTTTTAAGATATTTAGGTTAATGGGTTTTTAAAATCTGGAATATTGTTTTTTATTCAAGAAAATAAAAGTTCAATGTTTTAATTAGTGGATTCCATAAATAGTCAATTTATTCATTAAAAGCGCTTTATAAAAATTAATTAAAAGAAGGTTTTATCGTAATCGGTTTTTTTTTTCAATAGGTAAGGTAAGATGCGATAGTAGTCGTGGTATTTAAAAATATTTTGTATCGGAATTTTTTTTTTTTTTTTTCTTGTTTAAAGAATTTTATTCCAGTTTTTATCTGCTACTAACGTGACTTCACTATTATAACTGTTCAGAGGATTATCACTTGGGTTAGTAATTTAAGTGAAATAAGATATTTGAAGACTTTATTTGGCTTGTGACATGTTGTTACATGATTTTCGCTTGTTTGAACCAGGCCCAAGGTTTCCATAAAAATTATTTTTTGTTGAGGAAAATTCTGGATTCCCCTTATTTTGTTGCAAAGTCTCAATACATATTTTATTTTTAAATAGCCTTCATGATTTTACTTCTGTGGTTGTGGTTTCATTTTTTCATTTTTTCATTGTAATAAAACGTGAAGATTTTAAAAGTACTCACTTGACATCCAGCGTAGTCTTGCTGCCCTGTCAAAGTTTACTTCCTCAATTGCAGAAAGATGTCACATTTTTCTTCATATAAAAGGAAAGATCAATATCTAGAAAAGAATGATGGTTAATCAAAAAGCAGAAAAGGGAAAAAAAAGAGCAAAGTTGCCTTCTTTTTATTTTTCAGTTTATTTTTATTTTCTTTTCCCCGATTTTTCTTATACGGCTCTTCGTCTTCTTTTTCACCTGCCTTTCTTCGACTTCTAGTGTTTTAATTGTTTTTTTTTTTCTTCTAGTAATTGGAGCCAGCCTGAGGCCATTTTGACATCGACATAATTTAGTTTAATTGAATTTTCGGTCAGTCTCATTTCTTTCGTAGTTTATTTGACGTTGGCGGTCAGATACACGGTTTTTATAGGAACTGCTGCTTTTACAATGAGGTTAAGATGACTGTATTAGTTGTTGTTTCTACAATCCCTGCCAGAGGGAGGGGTATCGGTGGTCACCCATCCACTAACTGGCCGCTCTCAATGCTCCTTAACTTCATTGATCACGATGTCACTAGATAAAACGAGTCACCACTCCGACCTCCATGATTTTGATTTTCATGGTTATTCTTTCTTATTTATAGTTTTCTTCCTTTCCTTGTCTTCTTCTTTTCTTGTCTTGTATTTTCTGCCTAATACTAAATTTTATGAAGTTTAGATCTATCTTGAGAATATTTACTGGAATGTAACGCCTATCCAGATTGGATTTATGGCCGATTTACTGGGATCCAGCTTTGAGAAATGTCTCCACTTGCGATTAATCCGATATTAAGATTATAATCCGAGTACACGATAAAGGCATTGTATACACTGTAAAAAATTTTGTGTATTTTTAACAAACTCGGTCTACACACTTTGTTTGTTATTTTTTTTATGTTAATTTTGACAAACACTTATTGTTATTTTGACACATGTTGCTAGGCAATATTTGTTATTGTGTTATTATTGACAAATAAAAATGTGTGGATCGTTTTTGACTTATAAATTGTGTTAAAATTACACAAAATTTTTTACAGTGTAGACGCTACTAAAGAGGATATAAAAAATTAATAAAAATAATTATTAAAAGGAATATATTATGCAGACTCTAATTTAATAATCTAAAAGGCGTAATTCAGGCAAGAAAATATGTTACTGAGATGTTAAAGAAAATATCTTGGAAAGTTATATTGGCCGAGTTCTTAGCCAATGAAAACTTTCCGAGTTTTCTTGAATTATTTTCTTTCAAATCGAAAAACAGACTTTGCCATCGCTTTCACTTCTACCCACATAGACCTTTTCCAACTCTAGGATGTCTATGAGATGTCTACATTTGGGAATGGATAACTAATAAAAATCTAAAATTTTGCAATAGCTAACTAATAGCCATCTGTTAGAAAGCTATTTTCCGAAATGTCCTCGCTATTAGCCGGCTAATATGAGGCTATTTTTTTAAGGCTATAAAAAGGCTATCGATTTTGAATTTAGCCTTACAAAAAGCCTTCCCGAATGGTCTTTAACTCTTCTCGGATTAAAAAAAATTATTTTTTCCGTAAATGTTTCTTTTACATTATATTTGCTTTGATAAAGAAAATATTATACAACTTTGAACAGTGAGTTATAACCGTGAATTAGAAAATCGAATTTTTTCAGCCCGGAATGGTTTCTTATTAGCTTCCATCGGGCTGAGTGGAAGGACCATTATTTGGCCCACAGCATTTTACATAAGTGGCCAATATACCAGTATAATTCTTTAAGTTATAACTTTTGATTTAAATGCTGTTAATAAGCATAATAAATAAATAAATAAATAAATAAATTTTTAAGATTCTAAAAAGGTTTTACTAAAATTCAAAATTAGATATAAGGGGTCGTACATAAATTACGTAAGCACATTTAGGGGGGGGGAGGGGGTCCAAATTTAACACCTTACCCATAAGCTAAGCATAGGCGAAATGGGATGAAGCGTGCAAAAAGGGCCTAACCGATGCTTACGTAATTTATGTACGACCCCTAAATGAATGATTAAATCACCTAATTTAATTATTTGTTAAAACGGTACTCTCATTTTAAAAAATTATCATGTATTTGCTTTTTAATTTTTTAAGTACTAAAAATAGTGCTTGCAATTAAAATTCGAACAGACACAAAATCGTGGATGTCTCTAAAACGTCTATAGTATATCTAAAAGATACTAAAATAGATGTCTATTACATTCTGTTATAGACTTTTATTAGACATATATAAGATATCAATTAGTATAGCTATTTTTTAGTTATTCATAGATATCTCAAAGCTCAGAGGGAGCTCTATTTGGACAAAATATTAATTCCATTGCGTTATAAGTAATTCTTGGAAAAAAAAAAAAATTTTCAGAATGCCGATTTCTCAGCGAGAAAAAGTTTATCGGGTTTCCCGAATTTCTCTTTTTCAAATTAAAAAACAGATTTCATCATCGGTTATCGGTCCGATAACCCCTAGATGCGAATTTGAGAGAGAAAAAAATTAATTTGTAGGAAAACGTTCGCCATCCTGGATCCGCCATCTTGAATGTTAAAAATGGCCTCAGAATCAAAATCAGCGGCCTCAATAACCCCCGGACAAGTGTTTTAAGAGAATAAAGAATCGATTTTCTGAAAAAAGATCCGCCACATTGGATCCGCCATCTTGAATTTTTAAAAACCGACCTCAGAATCTATATCAGCGACCTAAAAAACCACAGTAACAAACGTTTCGCGACCATCTAATGGAATTTTAAAATTTCACTCCCTTGGTCGGATACTCAACATCTCTAATCTTTTTGGGGGGTTGCGACAATTGTAAAAAATTTTCTCTTTCATTCTCGACCACATTCCAGTTTTTTGCTTTCGTTTCTGAATGCAAATTTTCAATTTTTTGTATTTTTTCACTAATTTTTTTCCAGGAGGGGAAAGGGATGGGAGTGCGGTGTACAAAAGTGCTCGAGCGGTTGTCTTAAGTGGTACAAACACTTCCGGCAAAAATCAAAAGCTTACAAAATGGGAAATAAAAATTAGAAACACACAAATTATTTTGGGACGGAGGGAGTACTTAAGATTTACCATTGCTACAATTTTTAAATGAAAAGAAATAAATTACATCTACTCAAACAAAGAATCCCCACACAAAAAACACTCTTTCGTTCTTTAAAAAAAAAATTGAAACCAGTTAATTTGATTCATAATTTAAAAATTAATTGAAAATTGCAACAATTAATCATCATTAACCGTGAGCGAAACAAATTGATTAGATAAGCTGATTAGCTAAAATTAGTTCCCATCTTATCCTAGAGGTTATTAATTACAATAGAACCAATCACCTTGTTCATCGATTAAATAATTTTTTTTTTTTCCTCAATCATTTTTTAGTCGAATAAGAAAATAAAAATAATCAAATAAAAGAAATTATTCGAAATTAATTTCTTAAAAGTATAGTCGATTTTTAAAAAATGGAAAACAACCTTAATCCGCCTGCACTAGGTGACTCATAAGAAAATAAAATAAATTTTTTAATTCTCATATATGTTTCATAATAAATGACCGTGTCGCGAATCTCGGTACCGTACAAGCATTTAACAGTAAAGTTCAGTACCTACGGACACCTTATTGGCCGTAATAATGTCTAATATGAAGTACCATGTCAAGGCTAATAGTCGAAACTAGATGGGAAACACTGATGACATTTTAAGGGTTAGGTTACATGCAGTAACCATGAACTCGATCTTGTTTTTTTTTTTTTATTATCATTATTATTTTTCTAACTCGTTCCTGAAAATGTTGCCAAACTTTTTAATTGCTTAATGAGGAATATTTGTAACGTTTCCTTAAAATTCTAATTTACGTCGTCGTAATTATCGCTTGTTTTTTTTTTTTTTTTTTGCTGCATCCGATTACTTTTTTCCAATACTTTTCTCTTTGCGTTATTTAATTGACGAAAATATGCATCGTCATGTATACGATTTGTATACGCCCCTGAACTTTTTTTTTCTCTTTATGTTCGATTCATTTACACTTCAAACATTTAATTAATCTTTCAAGATGAATTTTGACGGGTGGGATTGGGAACTCTTTTGGAAGTTCGCTTACACAGCAGCGGATGAGATATCAACGGTCACGTGCAATTTTAATTATTTTTTTCGGTGTAGAAATTAAAGTAAATGACGTTTCAAAAGGAAGCAGTTTATTTTTTATTTTTATTTTTTTTCTTCGGGTCATAAATAACGGATGAAAGAAGAAAAAAAAAAAAAAAAAAAGTACCAAGAGGGGATTTACCTAGAAGTTGCGACCCTGAACTCGATTGAAAAGTGATCTTGCGTCTAATAACATCATGCGATGTGATTACCTCGTGATTTTATTATAACTTCTGTTTTTTGTTTTGAAAAAAGTTTTTTTTTTTTTTTCTTTTTTTTTACGCACTTCCAGATGCTAAAGTCAGTCAGTGGAAGTAATCGGAACTTCTTGAATTTGCAGAACAATCGGAAGAAAACTACGGTATTGGTTTTGCAGTGTAAAACGATGTCACTGTAATAAGAAAGGAAACCGTAGTGTTGCCGATATTTTAAAAATAAATTAATAAATTTAAAAATATCAAAATTGGTATCGATAAAAACAGAAAAATACGAAATCGCCGCATCGATATATCGGGGAGAAACATATCGATATGCGAAATATCGATATTTCAATGTTTGTGTCGGAAAAGACCTTTTTTTAGTCACGAACTAATTTTTTTTTGTTACTTTCAGCAAAGCCAAAAAATTGAAAAAAGGGCCAAAAAATGCTTTTTCCGGCTTTGATCCAATGAAATTTTCGATATTCGATATTGGCATTTTAATATAGTTATCGCATATCGATATGAAACTTAATATCGAAGAAAAAATCGAGTTTTTTTTCTTCCGATATATCGATATTTCGATATATGAATAAAATATCGGCATCACTAGGAAAACGTGATCAGGGCTGCAATTCCAGTTCCGATTCCGATTCCGATTCCGAAGGATGGAAAAAAATTTCAGACTCCGATTCCAATCCCGATTCCAATTACTTTTGAAATAGCAGATTCCGATTTCAAATAAAAATTAATCGGAGTCGCAGCCCTGAACGTGATGCTAACTTTCATATGGATGCTATTAGGATTTATTTTTTAAAGGATCTTTATTTTACGTCAAATCACAATGGTTGCGTTGTTGATTAGAAGTTAAAATAAAAATGTTTTCGTTGTTGCTTAGAAGGGACTCTGCGTTTATAAGTTTACTGTCAAACAATTTTACGTATCGGATCGTTCAAAAGATACAGCTATCGCATGGGAAATGTTTATGAGTATGACACTTAAATCTCAGTTTAGTCAGTCGACGGAGAAATTTTTCCACGAACTTTGAAAGGCATTAATAGACAACGGTCATTGCTCGATGTTGGGACTTGGGACATTAAGATCGGCAAAAATATGTGGATTCCTCGTCACAAAATTTTGTAAAAATGAGACAAATTTCTAATGACTATTTGATATTTTATTTTTGACAAATTTTTAGGACGATAAAATATACCCTAGAAGGGGGTTACTCTGCACTTTTTTTCATGATTTTTACATGAAGCATTAATGAATTTTAAAAAAAAATCTCAAATCAGGCTCCATAATTATTAAAATAAATTGTTAAGCTTTTATTTGACACCGAACTTTAACGATTATGTCTTTTGGATGCTATGCATAACTTAATTTTTCAAACGCGCAAAAACTCAGAGTGCACGAGTACTTTCGTGTTTCTGCTTGCACTAAACTTCGTAAATTAAACGAAAAATGGCGACTAAGTTATGATTGAACAAATTCCACCTTGAATCATAAATTCAGAGTTTGCATGTGATCAAAAAATAAGATTTCTCCGAAACCGAGAAATTTTTTTTTTTTGCAAAAATTAAAATGGCCGCTATGTATTGTCGCTTATGGCACTGTACACGTTTCTTTATTTACTTTTTTATTTTTCAACATTGGAAAATCCATTTTGAAAAATTCAAGTGAACGATTTATAGACGGTATAGGGTACGTAACGAACATGTCTGAACTTGTTCAGATGTTGTTGGAAAAGGCTTAGCATTTCAAACTCGGATTAATTTTTCTGTGTGCAAGTTTAAAATAGCTTTAAAGCCATTCAAGTATTGCGTAAGCATGATTTTGGGGAATTTGGACCCCCCCTCCTGTTGTAAGATATTTCGCCATACTTAACTTATGGCGAAGATGGTTAATGCGGAACCCCCCCCCCTAAAAATCTTACGTAATACAGTACTTTAACGTTCTCTTATTTCCGTTATGAAACAAACTTTAATGCGCTTGGTCTTGAACTTACATTAAATAACCTTTCATTTAATTGATAAGATTTTAATTTGTCCACGTTTTCCACATTTTCGATATTGGAAAAAATGAATGCGTACAAAGTTACCCGCTGAATACAAAATAATTGCTGTCTGCATTTGAATCCGTGTCGATGGCAATTGTTTTTGTTCAATTTTGGATGTTGGTCAATCCAAAAGTTTGAAAATCATTTCCAATTTGGATTACCATCCGAGGGACATTTACAAAGCCCTGACAAGCAGAACAATCCCATCTCCAATTTTTTTCAAGACCACTTTCCACTGAAGGAATTCGCCAACAACTTATCAATAATAATCTTGTCCATCAAAAGACCGGCATCTGTCAGCGAAGTGTCGTTCGATTAATCGCCTTTTAATCATCGTTCCTGTCGACTAAGACTAACTGTATTTCGATGAACTGACCGGGGCAATTAGGCCCTACCTCGTACCACCTCGCTTCTCAGGACATATGTGGGACCTTTAAAATCGTAAAACGAGTCCGTTTACTTCAGGTATGATATGACCAAGAGGGAACGACTATGAAACTGAGACATTCCTCGCCTAAAATGTTGCCGGTTTCACCTATAAGTAGCCGGTTATTAAAGACAAACGTGACGGGTATAAATTATAGGTAAAAAAAATTAAAGAAAAACGTTCGCCTCGACGTAAAACCGATTCATTAACAGATGACTTTGTAAACAAAAAGTATGAAATCTAGTTTACATAAAATCACGCGATCAGTTCGCCTTAAGGAGCGAAAAGAAAAACGCAGCTGATATGAAATGATTTTGCTGGCAAAACTTAAGAAATAACAGTTTTCCAAACCCGGTCTTAGCCGAATCTGAAGTTCCACTCATAAAGCAAAACCTGAGACGTTTTGGATATCTATTTTTTGAAGGATCTCTGCAATTTTTCAAAAAATGCTCCCAAATTCAGTCGTCAAAAAATCGCGTTTACGTAAGGTAATAGAGGGAAAGGTTAATAGAGTCGTTATTATGTGCGTTCTACGGATGGAAGTGATGGAAGTGCCCATGTGCAGGCATTTAGCAGAGCTTTTACTTATTTAAACCATGAGCTAAAACCAGGGCTGCATGAATTCCGATTTATTTCGGAATTTATTTATATCGGAATCGAGATCGGAATCTGTTTTTCAAAAGTAATTGGAATCGGAATCTAAATCCGCTTTTTTAAAAGAGGAGATTTCACGAATGGAAGGAATGGCTGTTTTTTCTAATACTCAATTTACGAAGAAAACATTCAAACTTTGGATATCTTACGAACTCCTCCAGTATATCCTGGAATTTTTAGTGCAAGTTTCAACTTGTCTGATATGTATCGGCGGGGGAAATATAACTTTGCAAAAAAAATTGCGGTCGAAAAAGTTTGATTTTGTTTTCCTGATTTTTGTTTGCTTGGAACAAGTTGAAACTTGTACCGAAAATACAAGAAAAAGTCAAAGGAGTTCGTTAGATTCCTAAATTGCGACTTTTTTCCCCGCGTAAATCGAGCGTTAGACAAAAGAGCCATTTCTTCCGGTATTCCGTGAAGCCTCCTTGAATCGGAATCGGAATCGGAATCATAACCGGAATCGGCATCGGCATCGGCATCGAAAATAAATATTTTCGATTGAGATTGTCTTAAAAAGCATGGCAATAACGTTATCATTACTTTTAGTAAATTGAAGCCTGGACATGTAATTTAGTTTAAGTGCCATTGTCGCTTAATTTGTTTTGGTAAATAAACATTGTTACCAACATGCACTTTGTTTTCCAAAACAAACTATGTGGGAATGGAACTTAAACCAAATGACATATCCAGTCTTCAATTATATGGTTTAAATCGGAATCAGAATCGGAATCAGCTTAGCAGTTAGCATAGATTCCAGACTGGATGGACCAGACAAGTGAGATTTTTTACGAGACCGTTGCCGATCCGAGCCGAAGGAGGATGGGCAAAAAAGCCGAGTGAAAAGTCGAAATTTCCGGTCTAGCCTTGGAAATTTTCTTTTTCGACCGAGAAAATAAAATATTTCGTTGTTTGTTTGCACACCTATTTGTGGACTTGTGGACTTGTCGAATCTAGGCCGGAAAAAATATTTATTGGTTGGAATCGGAATCGTAATCGGAATAGGAATTGGAATAGGAATAGGAATAGGAATAGGAATAGGAATAGGAATAGGAATAGGAATAGGAATTGAATCCCTGAAAAAATCTTAATTCCTTGTATGCTTAAAATGTTGCCATTCTTATTGTGGTATGCGCAATAGTTACTGTTCTTTGAATGGAAACTAGAGATTCCTAATTCCCGACATTTTTTCATTCCTGGGAATAGGGAATTTCCGTTTTTGAAAAAAACTATCAATCCCGGGAACGAGAATTCCCGTTTTGGTTAGCTTTTCATTCCTCGGTAATCGAGAAATTGACACTTAAATTCCCGGGAATCTTGGGAAACTCGATAATTTATTAGAAGGCGAAAAGAAAAGAAAACGGCTCTTAGTTCCGTATTTTTGGGGATTTAAGTTGGGAAATAAGCGGAGCCATGTCGAAAAAAAATTTTCTGTTTTGTTTAAAGAACATGCTTTGTGCAAATTAAGAAAAAAATTTCATTTTTATATTTTTTTTATAAAATATTGAAAATTTTATGTGTTAAATGGTCAAAAAGTTGATAGAGAATTCTTGAAAATGAAAAAAATTTTATTCCCGGGAAACGGGATTCCCGACTAGTTTAGAAACAATGTTCCCGGGAAATTTTTCGGGAATGAAAAACCCGGGATCCCGGGACGGGAATTCCCTAATCGAAGATTCGAGATTCGAGAATCTCTAATGGAAACAGTCAAGCGTTTCTCTCTATAGATCCGTTTTTTTTGGACTTGAAAATACCGACATTGACTTCTTTGGTACCGGTATGAGCTTCATCTTACCTTGATCAGGTGTACCAGTGCATATTTTAATGATTTTTTTTTGAGCGGCCAATTTTTTTTTTTAATTGCAAAATGGGCATTTTGGGATGTACGACTTTTTTTTCGTCTCTCGGTATTCAGATTTTTCCTTCATTGGGCGGACAAATTTATTCAATTTTGTTCAATTTCCTACAATATGCACTGCGGAGTACACTTGTACCATGACAGTGTACCAACCACCCATAAATCTATAAATTACGGTTCATGTTATTTTTTCCAACTAAAAAAGATCAAAATACTTTGAATTCTCTGTTTACGTGAGCAAAAAAAAAGCGACGACCAACACGATGAAATAATAAAAATTCTGTTTAGGATAATGGAAAAGTAAAAGCCGGAAATGGCAAACCAGAAAAAACATTAAAAATCACATGAAGGAGACTTGGAATAACAAACGCAACGAAATGAACAAAAGAGGATGCAAGATGTTAATCACTTATCAGAGCGGAGTCGACCACAAAACCTTTAACTCCAATCCTCTTCATATCTCACGAAACGAACCTTTTGAACCGTTTACGACTTTTTTTTTTTTCAAAAGGAAAAAAAATATTGTTAACTACGTTTCATGAAAAAAAAAAAAAAAAAAAAAAATTGAAAGAGTAAAGGGCGGATGGATGGACATCATTAACGCAAATAGAAGAAAAGAAAACGAAAGTCCGAAATGATGCGGATATGAAAGTTCATCAAAACATTTCCCATTCTCTTCCATCTTCTGCTTGTCATCTTTCGACCTTGTTCTTGGATTGTGTCACCTCAATAAATTCTTCAACTTTTACTTGACCCTAAATCGGTTCCCTTCTAAAACGTGTGAATTATTTAATGGAATCGTTCTAATTTTACTCAGCCACCCTTTGTAAAAAAAAAAAAATCGTCTTCGTCCGATTAAGAATTATCTCTTTGACAACTTGCCAAAAAAGAAGAAAAAAAGAAAACTTTGCTACAAATGTAACATTAAAAACAAATCATTTCAATTAACGTCCGAATAAATTTTTATTGCATAACCAAGAGAAAAAAAAAAGATTACCTTATTACAAATTACTTAAATTACTTATAAAATATAATAAAATTCGTATAAATATTTGCAGGTAAAATTGGAAAGTTGCCCATTTGACAATCATAAAATCACCCACAAAATATACGTAATAATGCACATCTTTGCATGTAACGAGAATTTTAAGCCCGGTTAACGATCTTTGCACATGTTTTGCAACTTGCGGGCGCGGAATTTTTTTTAAGGAACGGGAGGGAGTGCTATAAGGACAATTTTACGAAAATTAAACAATTTTCTTTTTTAATTGATGAACTCTTGACATGTTCGTGTACTTAAGTTTTTGCGGAACTGAAAAAATAAGTCATTAAATACAATTTTAAAAATCTCCCAGTGTAATAATATCCGGAGTAATGAGGTCTTTTATGGGAATGTGTTTTTTTTCACGTTAAATGGTTTGACTATTGAAATTAATAGGAGGCACGGAAAAAAAATTAGCTCGTATACGTATTTAATTTTAGCTTGTTTGGATAAAAAAAAATAGTAAAAATAGTAATGAATACCCGGGCAATGTCATTAACAATTATGTGTTGTTTGATACTTGATTTTTTTTTTTCCGGCAAAAACATTGATAAATATTTTTTTAAACAAAACCAAAAATGTTGTTAAAATCTTGGGAATCGGTAGCTTGACAACATTTTCCGGGAGCTGTTCAGCCTTGTTTGGAATCTTCCATTAAGCTTATGATACTTTTGACGTCAGTTGTCACTTCAATATTCTTATTATTTTTTGCAATTACACTTACAACTTAATGTTCATAGGAAAAAATATAATTTGGAAATTTTTCAAATTTGATGTTTTGCCATTGAGGTACAGGTCCTGCCTCAGGAGGTATTTTCTAAGGAACTAGTACTTGATATCATTTTTGAGACAGTAACAAAAATTAGGAATTTTAAAGGCAAAAATCCTCTAATGGGTTAGACGAAGAGCGTCTAAAGGAAAATTCTTCTGATAACTGATAAAAGGACGGTCCGCTTAGGTTGTTTAAAAATTACTTTAAAATTAGGAGGGTATAAGTCACTTAAATTATTCTTACTTTATGGCCCTTGTTCAATCAGTCCGAAGGGCTTTTTCCCTTTTTATCGCTAAGCAGAGGAGAGCCCTCTCCTAGATTTAGCTTACGTTAAAAATTTTCATCAAAACTTGATACCCTCAGTTGTGTGGTTTGAAATCACCCAGATTATTAGGTTAAACTTTAAATAAAAGTAATATTTGAAAAAAAAAAAAAAAAAAAGGGGAAAGGGAAAGCCTGGTGAGTTGGACCAAAAATACTACAGGAAACAGTAGCACAAAAAACTAGCAAAATAAAAACTATCTTCAACGAACGGGCTAACGCCGCAACCCAATCTTTTCATATGTGATTAATTTGACATACTCTTTTCCATGGGTAATCTTATCGTATCGTAAATAACGCTAAGGAGAGCAGAGGAGAGTTTCTGAAAGAATAATTTTTTTTTCTCCTCAAAAATGGAAGAGTGTGGAAAAACGGTTTGGGACTTTAATTTTCACATTCCTGGAACATGTTGCGTAAACGTGACGAACATTGCAAACATGGACGAAAATTTTCGTCTGTCACGACCAATGGAGCCGCTTAACTTGTTCGTTGTAAAACTGTAAACTTGTAAGTTTAAATCTTTGTCAACTTTACACAAACATTTTCGCCCAACATTCATTGAAGATGTCATAATGTTTTCTTAACATGTTCGTTCTGTTCGTTCACATGGGGCGCAATTTCACGCCAAACATGTTGGACAAACATTTTGACTAAACATTTTCCCCAATATGCAGGGGAAGCTCCACATAAGCAGTGACGCTTTTTTAAGCATGTTGGGTGAAAATGTTTGTCCAAAATGTTCGCCGAACATGTTCCCCACTTTTATCAAACACAAACGTTTTCACCCAACATGCTTAAAAAAGCGTCCCTGCTTATGTGGAGCTTCCCCTGCATGTTGGGGAAAATGTTTGCTGAAATGTTTGTCCAACATGTTTGTGTTCGATAAAAAGTGGTGAACATGTTCGGCGAACATGTTGGAGAAACATTTTCGCATTATGACGCTATTGCACACCAAAAATGTGGCGAGCATGTTGGGGACGCTCTACATAAGCACTGAAGGTTTTTGAAGCATGTTATGTGAAAATTTTTGTCCAAAGTGTTCGCCAAACATGTTTGCCACTTTCATCAAACACGAACATTTTTACCCAACATTCTTAAAAATGCATCACTTGTAGAGACCCTAAATTAAAAGAGACTGGCAAAAAAATTTGGCGCGAGAAAGCGGTGCCCACGGATCATGCGCACTGATTTTTGAAAGTTTTTGGTTATATTGCCGGTGTAAACTGCAGCAAAGTCAAAAATGGCGATTGGTTTTGTTTATTCAAAATGTACTTGTTTACCGACTCCTTAAAAAAGAGTCAGATTTTGAACGCAAACATTGAAAGTGCTTATTAAGACAACAAAACACTTAATGCTGTTCAGCTATTACTGAAAGCCACCAATTAAGTCGGATTTATTAAATTTCTAATGGAGAGCAAAACAAAAACATTCGCCATTTTTTACTGTGCTGCATTTTGCAGCGGCAGTTTTGCCAAAATTCCGAAAATTCCAACACATCAGTGCGCATGACCCGTGGGCACCGATTTTTCGCGCCAATTTTTTTTGCCAGTCTCTTTTAATTTAGGGTCTCTAATCACTTGTTATGTGGAACTTCCCCCATGTGTTGGGAAAAATGTTTGGTAAAAATGTTCGTCCAACATGTTTGCGGAACATGTTCGCCACTTTTATCCAAAACCAACATGTTTGCGCAAAATGTTCGCCGAACAGGTTTGGCGTGAAATTGCGCCCTTCATGCTTAAAAAACCATGACCGCTTATGTAGGGCTTCCCCAACATGTCGGGAATCATTTTCGATGAAAATGTTTGTGCAACATGTTCGCCGAATACGTTCACCATTTTTTATCAAACACAAACGTGTTCGCCCAACATGTTTGGCGTGAAAATGCGCTTCATGTTCGCCTCTTTTATCCAAAACCAACATGTTTGCTGAACATGTTTCGCGTGAAATTGCGCCTTAACTTTTTTTAATTTCGATTTCTTAACGTTCCGAAAACGGAGCAGATTTTGAGTTATCAGAAAAAATTAATGATTTACTGTTATTAACTATTAGGCCTACTGTGTTTACTATTATTACTGCTATTAAACTGATATTCTGTTTACTATTTAAACGGTTAAGAATTTGATTTTAACAAGAAATTAATTACAAATACTCTGTGGTGATAAATATTTACAATTATCAACACATAATTTTTAAAAAAAATCTGGGATGAAAAATGCTTTTTTTTCCCGATTGTGATTGTTCTTAAACAACATCTTGAATTTTTTTTTTTTTTTTTTTTTTTTTGGCATACAATGCGTATTTTTAAAATGTAAATGTCAAAAATATAACAAATTATGACCGATTTTATAACCAACAGCTGAGAAAGCAACTCTCTTTGTGGTACAAAGTTACTCTTTTGTTGACTTTATTTTACCAAATTTGGAAAAATTTTCTAAAGAAAGAGATATAAGCAACAATCTTTCAGACAATAACTTACTAGTATGTGCTATATTACGAAAATAAAATGCAGGAACAAACGGCAAAAGACTAGGTGGCCCAAGTTATCTCCCTTGCACAAAATTGTACCCAATTGCTACAATACTACTGAAAGCATGGAAAATATTTTGTTTTTACTTCCGCGATTTGATTCAGTAATTTATAATGCTCATCAAATTTGAATTTTACTTGAAGGTTGATTTGATTTGACGAAATACATCCTATTATAAAACATATTATTCTTTTCAAAATAATTTTTATAATACCAATTAGACACTATTTAATTTACATTTACCTTGTTAAAAATAGCATCAAATTTAATTTTTTATAATTTGAAAAAAAAAATTGAAACCAAAAATAAAATTTCATTTATATTCAAAGGAGTAAAAAAAAGCTAAAATTAGAATGAAATTACAATCTGGCAGTTTGATCGATTCAGAAGTAAATCGCTCGATTATATCACACATAACATACATCATTCCTTCATTTATATGTATTAATAGTTGTAGACCTTAGAAAAAAATGTAAGCATTTATTGTTGAAATTAATAAATCAATATTCTTTAATAAAAATAGACGGATCATCGATTATTATCTCAAACGTTTTAGCCTCTGGAAACGTTTTGCGCTGGGTGATAAAAAATAATTGTCAGTAGACTAACCGGATAAATGTTCATCACGATCCATTGCATTATATATTGATTACGTTATATAATAGATAATGTCTTGATTTTCCCGGGTTTTATTTTTTTATTAATTTTTTAATTTTTATTTTTCAGGTGTCAGCGGAGTGGTCGGTATAAAAGACATAACGGACAACAGCGTAATATGGAGGCAGCTATTCGCGGAATGTCTTGGGACATTCTTTTTGGTGCTACTGGGTTGTGGGAGCACGATGGCCTGGCCGGATTATTCCCCTAGCATGGTTCATATTTCACTTACTTTCGGTTTGGCAGTAGCGACAATGGTACAGGTAAGCTTAATAATAATGAAAAAATAAAAATAAATAAATAAAATTATTAATGATAAAAGTCTTGACATGTGAAACCGACCTCTGAAGGTCGATGTATGTAGTATGCAATGTCGCGCTGAAACGGAGTCTGCATTTATTTAGCATTATTATTTTTTTTTCTTTTCTTTTATAAAAAATTGCCTCCGGATACGATATTGTAATCTTAATTGTTAATCAGTAATCACAGAACATACAAACATTTTACGGCTGCTTTCTCTAATGATATCAATCGCGGTATAATTAGTTACGGTTTTCGTTTCTGGAGTCGATTATGCTAATGGTGAAAAATTGGTTTTAAAATTGACGCACAAAAAAAAAAAAATTGCGTGAATTTTTTTTTCGATTGAGGCATTTTAAAAATTACTCTTGTCCGCCGGTATATTTAAACGTTAAAACATGATGATACCGTGTAATTGGTATGGTGAATTAAGTGTTTATGATTGTATTGGCTTCTGCACTTCTTCTTAATTTTTGTCATAAATTTTATAGTAGATACGGCCGTAATTTGTTGGTTATAATCATTTGTTTTTTATGTTTTAATAGCAAGATTTATTTATGAGAAAATTGGCATCGGAAATCGGGAATCGATTTTGCTTTGTGCTTCTAATTTTATAGGTTAACCTTCTCGAAATTTAGAGGCCTAAATGTTTTTTAGTAACTAGGGTTTTCATTGGCTGCACTATCGTACGAAATATTTAAAAATAACTCACATTAATCAGTCGACAGTCATTTATTGACATGCAATTGTTATGTATTGCTTCAGTAACTGACAACTTAGGCTTCAAGTTGGGATAGTCTGTCAGCCCCTGGATATAGTCTTTTTGATGTAAAACAACTATTGGTTGTAATTTTGCCTGCACCTTTTTCTCATCACTATCAGAAAATTAAATACTGCCTTTTATGATCTGGGAATCGCAGTATCACCAAACACTGTCGAATAAAAGTTGATTGAAATGTATGAAAAATGGGCTTTGTATGGGCGCAATTTCATGCCAAACATGTTGGACAAACATGTTCGGCAAACATGTTGGACAAACATGTTCGGCACGATGCAATTTCACGCCAAACTTGTTCGGCGAACATGTTGGACAAAACTTTTCACCGAACATTTTCCCCGACATGTTGGGGAAGCTCTACATAAGCAGTGACGGCTTTTTAAGCTTGTTATGTAAAAATGTTTATCCAACATGTTTGCCAAACATGTTCGCCACTTTTATCCAAAACCAACATGTTTGCGCAAAATGTTCGCCGACCATGTTTGGCGTGAAATTGCGCCCACGTTCGCTTAACATGTTTGGCGTAAAATTGAGTCCTATCTCCATAAGGAATTTTGAATTTTATTTTTAGTAGTTAGCTTGGATCGTCCTCCTTTAAATTTTTTTCTTCTGCAATGCAATGCAATACAATGCAATTCCATGTGGATGATGTGTTTTTCCCCGCTGCGATTTCTCATACTTATCACTTGCTTTATTTGGGTCTGGCGAATATAAGTCTTGTCTTTTTCTAGGCATCTTTATTTTCAACCCTAAGAGAGGCTCTGACTGATTTTGGGGCCCACATTATGATTTTTCATCTCTTACAGGCCCGGAGGGATTTGTTGTTCGAATAGAGAAAAATTAGCATCAGTTTTCGACTTGTGTGACATTT
The DNA here is from genome assembly GCA_037577465.1 of Liposcelis bostrychophila. Lineage (NCBI taxonomy): Eukaryota > Metazoa > Arthropoda > Insecta > Psocodea > Liposcelididae > Liposcelis > Liposcelis bostrychophila. The sequence goes on from CM075210.1 coordinate 15,159,335, forward strand.
CGGTCAATTAATAATATCTTCTCATTGCGATTATTTTAAATCTGAAACTTTTTTTAAGGCCTAATTTAATAATTGAAATTTAAATTAAAATTTAAATATCAAATGTTTTATTTATTTTTTGTTCGATCTGGAACAGGACTAGCTAATAGGGAAGTGGAGCTAGAATAACCGTTTGATTCCCAATTGGATATAGTTGCCGACTTTTTTTTTTTCTGTGGGCAAGTTTTGCTAATTTTTGAGCAGGAAATATTTTTTTCCGGTAACAGTGGCATGAATAAGGTGGCAAAATTACATTATTATTGTACCGTGAGCTTTTTCAGTTTTTGGGCACCGGATGAACTTTACATTTAAAAACAAACAAACAAAAGAAAAACAAAAACAAATGGAATTTCATCCGGTGCCCAAATTCCTATTATTCTGTGCGGGGTTCTTTTCAAAAAGCCCCTAAAAGGGCCAAAAACGAACCTTTTTTTTTTTGCATAAAATACCATCGATTCCTACCGGAAATTTCGCGCAGATTACGAATTTAAAGCTGAAAATTAGTTTTGGTGTATAATTTTTGAGCTACAGACCGGATTTAAAAGCTCTGAAAACTTGCTTATGGCTTTTTGCCTATGGCTCAAAAACCGTGCACCAAAACTAATTTTCGACTTCAAATCCGTAATCTACGCGAAATTTCAGATAGGAATTAATGGTCTTTTATGCAGAAAAAAAAAGGGTCATTTTTGGCCGTTTTATCGGCTTTTTGAAAATTTCAAGGCCCCTTTGACACCTCGGGATGCCGTTCAAAAAATCTGAAAAAATTCAGGGTTGATACTCTACCTATGAAGAAACTTTTCCCGATATAGGAGTTTTGAAATTCCAAAAAAGTTGATTTTCGAACGACCGCCCTAATGTGCATGCATAGCATTTGTCCACCCTCTTTTTTTATAGGCAGAGCATTCCTCTCTCTACTCAATCTTGAATTTCAGGATTTTTTTTTCCACCAAATTTGTAATGGCACGATAGCTTACTGATGCGCCTACTTGAACAATCTTCTGTTGTAAGATTTACAGGATTTTTTTTTTTTTTTTTTTTTTTTTATTCATAGCCACCCTTGCTGACGAAAGCCGTTCCCGGTTGGGCACATAATCAGGCGTAATCTTAATTCTTGGAAAATTAAAACCGCAATTTTCTGAATGTCTTAATAATTAAACTAGAAGACTACTTTCGAATATATCAAAACGCTCTTTTCTTTATTCATGAAATAATAACTCTTTTGACATTTATTCATTATTCAGCCTTCCCTTCAAATTTAAAAGCACTCTTACATTTAAAACTGTAGTTCTTATTTCTTTAGTTCATAGACCTCTTTATCCCTTTTTTTTTTTTAAATCAGATTGTAGACACAATTTCCCAACCTAATCCGCTGATTTGTAACAAAGTTACAAATTCTAATTCTCCGTGTGGATTCCCCACCCTATAATGACGACACACTGATGTAATTGAAATATGACATCTTTTTAGCGTGAGACAATATGCCTACTCAAAGAAGAGTTGAATAACATTGTGATCGATAATGATCGATTAATGATATAAAATAAGAAACCATACGTTTGGATACAATGGATTTTGGGTGGGACTTGAACATAAGTGGCCTGAACCCCGAGGTGTTTTACACATTGGACCGATCCTACATAAGCTAACATAGACGACCTCTATCGTAAGGCGAAAGATACATAATGTTATGATTGGCGCAGGCTAGTTGATTATCATAAGGTATTATGTTGTGACCGCGGCTCTGAAATCGGGTCGGCTATGTCAGGGTTGACTCGCTCGGATATAAGAAGAAAAAAAAAAAAGTCAGAAGGGGATCGCAAAAATTCGCGAATGAAAAACCCAGCAGTTAACGGTTTATTTGCATATCGGCCCACGGTGATTCTATTCTATTCTGTTTTATTTTATTTTATTTCCCAAGGCGGTAAAGTAAACAGAAGCAACCTAACCAAACTCGTTAATCAAATAACTAGTGCAAACAATAGCCCTTGTCAAACGTGGAAACGATCCCCCTACTCGGATTGCATGCTTTCCTTCAACGTTTGAAGAGTGTCGACGATGTTTTTTGAAGAAGTCAACAACACTAAAAAACCACCTACAAGCGATGTATCGTTTTCATTAAATTAGAGATTATTGCTACTTTACATTCAGAACTTGTCTTCACAAACATAGCACCTTCAAGGTTGATCTTACACCTACCGTCTGAGAGAGACGCTATCATCAATGATCACTTTAACAACCTTTGAACGGTTTTTTAATGGTCGTTTACTTTTTTTGTTTATGTCTGAGATTTTTTCTTAAATCATCGCACTTATCACTCTGTCCTTTCCTATTTCTTTTAACCATTTTAGGTGGGTTGGAAGTAGGTCGGATGAAGCGTCTGCCTTTGCCGTCATACTTGATTATTTTTTTTTTTTAATGATCTCAATTAAATAGTTCCTTTTTTGGATAAATGTCCAATAAATAGTGCGGATTATTTTTATTTCTGTCATTTTTCATTTTTTTTTCTTTCCAGAGAGATAGGGTCACTTTTCGAAATATATGACAGTACTGAAATTAAAGGACTGTGAGTTCAGACCTTTGAAAACAATACTGGAACTGTTGACTGTCATGATTCGAGGATACCAATTTAATATGGTTTGAATTTTTAAAAGGATTTTTTTTTTATTTTATTTAAATAACCGCTGAAGGATTGAGATCTATGACAGCTACACTATAGTTCTTTTGTTTATAGATTTCGTCCTTATTTGGTATAATATCGGCTTTAATCTTTTTTGAATTCTGGTTCATGACGTAAAAAATCAAATTTATGATTCATTCATCAGTCAAAGTGTATATGTATATAATGGTGATTTGATAAGGAGCGCTTGAGAACCTAATAAAGCGGTTCGCTCTCTTTATTTTGCGTTTTTTATGAATTCGTTTAAAATCGACTGCTCCGAAGAACAAGTACCTATTTTTTTTTCAGCCGTACAAAAAGTACCTATCTTTTTTTGGACAGTTGAAAAAATACCTATCTTTTTTTTGTTACTGCAAAAACGATCTATCTTATATAGCAATGGCCATTTAAATAGATCGTTTATAAGTCGTCAAAAAAAAGATAGGTATTTTTTCAACTGTCCAAAAAAAGATAGGTACTTTTTGTACGGCTGAAAAAAAAATAGGTACTTGTTCTTCGGAGCAGTCGAAATTTTAGTGATGTGGAGAAGGCCTGATGAGCCTATTTACTATCACGATTTTGTCATAAATTTTTGATTATTTGCTTTAACGTCGTTTCTTTTCTTTCTTTTCTGCTTCGATTTTATATACGTGCAAAAAAGAAGTTTAAACTTCATTGCTCAATGCTGTGAGAGTTCTCATGCCATCTGAATACTTCAGTTATTGGTGATAAAAATTTAGTAAGAATTACTTATGATAGTTTACTGGAAAAATGAAAGATTCAATCTTAAATCTTATTGGTAAATTGCTCTATCTGAGACTAGTTATTTAGACCTTAAAAGGTTCTAAATGGGACGCTTGAAAAGGTACGAGCTTCGTAAGTTTAACTTGTGAGTAGCTATTGTCAGTTGGACAAATCGATTTGGAACCTTTTGGTTTTGAGGTCTCGTTCTTGAACCTCTTGATTTTTTTCTCAAGAGGCAGAGGGTGGGTTAATTAAGTCCGACACGGACGTCGATTAAATAAATCTCTTTAAGAGAAGACTTCAGATATTTATTTAAATATACCCAAATAAATTTCCCTGGCCTAAAACTTTTTTTTGGAGATACAAATTAAAAATCTGGCTTCGTAGCGAACTTTATATTCACACTGGCATCTTTCTTTCAAAATTTCAGATTCTCAGGTTGTAAAGAAACTCCGGAAAACGTTTTCAAAAATAAATGTCGGGAATATATTTTCCAAAGCGTTTTCCGGAGTTTCTTTACAACCTGAGAATTTGAAATTTTGAAGGAAAGATGCCAGTATCACTATGAAGTTCGCTACAAAGCCAGATTTCTAATTTTTATCTCCAAAAAAAAGTTCTAAGCCATGGAAATTTATTTTTGTATATTTAAATAAATATCTAAAGCCTCCTCTTAATCTCAAAAATCTCTTTAATGAGGTCTAGTAGACGGCTCACTAGGGTTTTCCCGGATATTTTGAACCTCTGATATATCATACCTAATTTCCTTGATTTGAGGCAGGTCTTCCTTACAGGCTTTTCTTATTTACTAAAAAATTAAAGAATCAGAGAATAAAAATATTTTTATTTGTTGAAACACCCGTTGATAATAAAAATCTTTGCCAAAGAAGAAAATAGTGCGCTGCTGTATAAATTAACTTTTTAGATTATGCCTGGTGTTTTCCTTAGGCAATAAATTACAGTACCGGAAGAGATTGGCGATGACTCTTCATCCGCTGCTGATTTTTAGGCTCATTTTAAAAAACTGACCTTCCGTTTCTCTTTAATTTCAAGAAATTTGACATTTCTTCGTCGAATGTATTTTCTCACACCTGGCAAACCTCGTCGGATTCCAGTTTCCGAGTGCCGGAGGTCAACTGACGCATCTCCATCATAAATATGACTGGCCATAGTCTGTTTTCATTTTTTTTTTTAATTATATGACTACATGTTCACCCGCTTATGTTGGCGTAAAGTTGTGGTCACGTGATTTGGAAAAACAGTCAAAACTGGCTATCGTCAATCGTACTTATGATGGAGATGCGTCTGTTGATCGCTGGAGCACGGATTTGATTCCATTGTGTGATATGTCCAATTAATTTCGTATTCTAACACTAAAAATACAAAAGGGTATAATGCTGGGAAAACGAGGCATGGGCAAAGTTCAATCAATCTATATGTGAGATATGTGATCGCCTAGTTTGTTTATGGCTTTGACAAAAAATTATTGTTGTAATATAATGATAGGAGTATTTAATAAGTGAAAGAAGCCTATTTAGTCTTTCCAGCTCTGCCATCTTATAAACTTATACACGGCGGAACAAATTTTTTAGTTGCACTTGCCACCTTAATCGCATGTTTACGACATTATTTAAGGTGGCAAGTGCAACCACAAAATTTGTTCCACATATTAGTATCGTATGTTGTTTTTACACTGCTATACCCCACATTTCCATGAACTATTCCTGAATTCCCAGTTCTGATGTTTTTTGAGATTTCCGGTCTACTTGGTCCACTGATCCACTGCCAATTGGTAGTACCATTACAAATAGACTTTTCATTACTCATAGTAGGGAAATACCATTCCCGCAACAAAAAATAGGGAGGGTTTTTTTCCGTTTAAACCGGTTGCTTTATCAAGTATTTCAAGATCAGATTTCTTCAATTTATCAACAAAATTATCTTCGTCTCCATTATACAGATTTAGACCTAGATCTGAATCGAAGTCTAACTCAAAATTAAAACCAACCTTTTCGTTTTCATGTTGAACCGTTTGACAATTTTCATTAATTAAGAGAGAACAAGCTCCAGAAAAACCGCCAAATGATTTTTGAGAAAAATTTCTTGAAACACCAATCCGACCAGTTTCCTTTAACAATGAGCGAGCTCCAGAAATACATCCATTTGATTTTTCCAATAAACTTGTCGTCACAGTACTAAAAGTTTTGGAAGTACCATTTTCCCCGTTTACTTTTTTATGGAATTGCAGTGGAGGAAACATTCGGTTGACCTTTACCAAAAACAACGTTTTACCATTGAATTTGGAGTCTTTACCACAACTTTGGAAATCACCTTTGCCACGCATTCTCAGATAGCATTTTCAGTCCATTAGATATCCACAGGATATTCAAATCCATGGGATATCCTTAGAACGTCTAAAGGACGCTTTTTGGATCAGTGCAGACAGGTAAATCCAATGGAAGTTCAAAAAATATCCTGATGACGTCCTGAAGATGTCCTGGGGACAGGATAGACTTTTATATCTGGCTTGTATCAGCTTCACCACGGCCATTTCGGTCCGTTTATTGTAGAAGTTTGACGCTCCTTGGATGGCCAAACCAAATCAAGAACCGGACGTCCGCTTTGTCGATTTTAAGAAGTTTACTCTTAAAAATCTTAATGACTTTTTATATGAAAATGCTCAGGGTTCTTTGATTTAATTTTTCAATGTTTTGAAAATTTTTCGTACGTGATGTTTAGTGATTCCTTCAATTTTCAGATCGTTGAACGCGCACAGTCCTCGACGTTCTTACGACATTAAAAAAAATTATTCAACGAATTCCCGCAAAAAAATATTACGTCAAAATAAATGCGAACAAAGAATCAGATTAAGAGCTCGAATTAATGCATAAGAGAGATGATATTAGGAAAAAAAAAAATGCATCTCAAAGGAGATGAATCATCATTCCAATTAAAAACCAGCTATATGACATTGTAAAAGAAACCAGTCTCTCTCTCTATCTATTCACCTCAAGAAGCATTCGGTATGACCCGACTACCGAGGCATTAATAAACATAAACATGTCTTAAAGAAGATGCGTCTGAGAAATGAAAATTCAAAGTTGACTCAGTCCATTATCGACTAAATAAAACAAACAAAAAATGACATAATTCTATTGAAAATGGCAATCGACCTTATCGCTGCCATAATTGCAAAAAAAAAAAAAAGGAGAAAGAAACTGGGCTAAAGTGGAACTCCTATCCATTAAGAACCCATCTTCTATCAATTACACGGTCGTATTAAGTCTGCATGATTCTGTGATTGATACCGTCTGGAACATAAAAAAAATGCAACCGATAGTCCTTGGTACTAGTTTCGGATTATATGTGTGTGTGGTACTTGTTCCATTCTTTATCTTCAAACCACCTGGAGGATTCTTTTCTTTAACCTTTTGACACGAGGATAATATCCTCCGCAAATTGCCAGGATTCATGTTAAATTTTTGAAATAACTTGATCGTATGGAACGTAATTTTTATGTTCCCCGAGCTTTTTCACGTGCCCTAATTTTAAAAGGGTTTAAAAACGAGTGGGAATAAAATAGCTGAGAAAAATGATTTGAGTGATTGCAGCAATAATTGAGCTCGAAGCGATGCAACTTTGCAACTGAACTTGAACTTAACTGTACGTGGACCTGATAGCCCAGGTATTGCCAAACATCTCTCTTTTTTTTTTTTTTTTATTTATTAAGAGCACTCGAATATATCTTGATTTAAATTACTTTCGAAGTTTATAGTATTAGCAGTGATTTGTGTCTCATTAGAACACGACTTTATACGGATTATTCACGTACCTTGTTTTCATAACATTGGTGATAACTTTAAAATAATAATAAATCACGAGTTGTAAAAGATGAATTGTCTGGTAAATAATTATAGGTTTCTTTACGGCGTGTCTTCCAATTTATTAATTGATTCTTTTTTTTTTTCTTTTCTTTCTCCTTCCAAGCGGTGGGTCATGTGGTTTTTGCTACAATGCCCTGGGAAAATTTCAATATCAGTAGTTGCAATTTTACCCTGAGGGGATTTTTTTCAGGTTCTTGGAGGTCGCTAATTGGCTGTGTCGGCGTGTCTGCCTCCCTCTTATTTTTCGTGCATTGTTATCTTTTGTCTTTATCTCGGCTACACCTCCGATACCCATCCCATGTTTTCTTCTCCCCGCTTGTCCTTCGCATTTCGATTTTTTTTTTGTTTCTGATCGCGTGAAATTAGGTTCAATGCCATAGCGGCGGAATCATTTAAAAGGGATCTTAAGAAAAGTTGTCACGATACTTAAAAAGTTTTAAAAAAAATTAGTAAAAGAACTTTTGTTCCCTTTCATATTTTACATTTTGTAACTAATAGCATTCACGTTTTTCACGTGCTTTCTCACTTGTTTTAAAACTCATATCCGATGAATGGCCGTTTGAATCGTAGTTTTTATGTTTTGCAAGGTCACCGTGAATTGATAACGGCTTCTTTTTATCCCTTTCCCATCTTTTCTTTTTCTTTTTTTTTTAAAGGGAAAGTCTGGATCGACTGGGAATCATTTTTCATAATTAAATTGTCACACGAGCGTATAGCAGGGCATGTGTTCTGTTCGGACAATGGTGTCTTTCATAGCAGAACTGTCAACGATAAAGAATGATTAATATAATACCGTGATAAGTTGAGGAATTTAGGTTTAGGACTTGGAAATTATAGAGAATGCATTCGCTTTTTTCTGAGTATTATGCTATTGCATTTGTGGAGATTATATCATTTTTCAAAGCGTTTACCTTGGGCTAAAGCGTCTTTTCGTGCCGCCTTAAGTTTATGGAACTTTTCGAAGAAGAAAATTTGGAGAGGATCATTCGATTTCTTTTCAGCGAACAAGCGCCAGTATATAACATCGCTGTGTACATTACACAATTTTTTTTACTCCAGTAAAAATCTAAAAGAGATTACAGATTAGCTATAGGACTATTTTCCAGTTGTTTGAAATGTCAAGAAAACAAATTGAAAGTTGGATTTCTTAAACTCTTAAAACAGTTGATCTGAAGACATCAATGGATAAAAGAGGTTGTTCAGATCGAACGAAATTTGTTTTGTATTTTTTTCTTTTGTTTGTTGAACAACCTCCTTCATCCACTGATGTCTTCATCTATTTCTTTTGTGTTTTATTTTCAAAAAAATCAATATTAGGAAGAGGTATCAAGTCTGCAGCCAGCCAGGGGGCATAAGATGAGCTTTGTGAGAGACTGTTTGAAGTTTGAGGATTTTTTTTATTAAATCGGAGACGTACCTACAATTTTTTAAAAATAATATCGTACAATTAATTGTTAAAATGTTACTGCATTTCAGCACAAAATATTATACACATAGTTTCATTACATGAATTCCCCGATTTGATTGAAGTCAGCCTTCAAAAAAATTCTGATTTAAAGTGACGCAGGAGTGATTCATTTTTTTGAACACCCTATACTTTGAAAAACGCTCATATTAACGTTTTGGAGCCAGATCAAAATTCCGCTTCCGAGCAACAATTTTTATCAATCTTATGCACCTTCATGAAAAATTCCATACCTGACCATGCAGTACTTTTTTGGGAAACCTCGATCCAGGGTTAATTCCCGGGAATTTTTAGTAGATTAAGGTTTCCCAAAAAAAGTGTTGTATGGTCAGATATGGAATTTTTCATGAAGGTGCATAAGACTGATAAAAATTGTTGCTCGGAAGCTGAATTTTGATATCTAGCACCAAAAGGATAATATGAGCATATTTCGAAGTATAGGATGTTCAAAAAAGTGAATCACTCCTGCGCCACCTTAAACCTTCTGATTAAACCTCAGAGAGTAATTAAAATCTTTTTTTTTTTTTTTGCCTTAAAAATATGAACTCAAAGATCCTTAATTAATGTTTTATACCGACCAATTTTTAGCGGTTGACAACCAAGAGATTTTCAGGCAATCAAGAAAATTGATTGACTTGATTGAAAACATTGCTGCAGGAGTCGAAACGTAACAATGATATCAGTCTTGGACAAAAATTGGTCTTTGACCAATTTTCAGGTTGCAGTAATCATTGATTTTTCAGTTCTTACAGGGACGAAACCTTCGCTAATTAACCCTAACTTGGTGTAACAACACAACCTATCGTTCAAAAGACACTACAAGAATCAGTGCTTGACTTGAGACAAATGAGCAGTTCTTGCTTTTAAATGTGCAAAATTTATGTGGATGATATCATCTGAACCTGGAAGCGTTTTGTTCTCAAAGAGTTAGTTCGTGGAACCACCCAGCTCCTGAAACATTTCAACTCTTCATATTGTTGCTTTTTTTTACGACTCGTGAGAATTGTAATGAAAGATTCCGTAAGTTTAGTTTAACCTCTCCCGTATATGGGCGAAAATGGAGGGGGTGAGGGGGCGGATGACTCACCTACCAACGTGTTGAATTCCCTGCATATTTCTTACATTTTTTTACCATTTTTTAGACCATGAAAAAAAGAGTTTCGGAAATACCATTTCCCTGCCAAAATGTTAGGTGTTTCCTCCAGTTCGATCTGGACCCCATTATAAATAGAAAATAGGGGGGGGGGAGTCCATCATAAGAGAAAGAAAATTAAAATTAGATCAATTGGTTCAGCGTCTGTCGTCAACGTCTTCTTTCCTCGCATCATTTCATTTTTTGAAGGTCAAATAGAAGCGAATAGTCGAAGCAAGGTCGCAATACCGTTAATATGGTATCTGCACTTCGGGGTCTATTGCAACAGAGGTCCCCCATTAAACTTATTTGATATTCTCAGAGCATATCGGGCGAGAATCCTAATAATTACTCATGTTTTTAATGAATAACCACTCGTCTAAACGTTTTTATAATCGATCATTTAGTTTTGTACGTGTTTAAACTATTTATTTCGCAATCGTTTACTTTTATCATACCCATACATAGGCATTTCTTTTATTTTTTAATTTTTTTTTTTTTAAGGATGTTCCCCTAAGGGCTAAATTTTAATTTAATAAAGATCGTCGTTAAAAAAAGAAGCTCCTGAATTTTTTAGTTATGAAATTTTCGATGACAGGCAATATCATATTTTTCGTGATTGATAATACGAGGTTGTCAGAAATATTATATTGAGACATCCTTGAACGAGTCCAGTTGGTCGTAGACTTGACTTTTTTTTTTTTTTTTTTTTTTTTACCGGCTTGTCTCGAATGATTTAACCTAAAGCAGATTCATAGTTCCTGTCCTTTTGAAATCCTGATATGGTTTTTTGATATATTCATCTAGATTATTTTTGCACGGCGAAAAATTTGTTTATTTAATAATTAAATTGCGAAAGAAAATAACGTTTAAAAAAAATAAAAAAATTTTACGAATCATCCTTTTTTTTTTTTTTTCGATTTAAATTATTCTCGCATCGTTTTGCTAGGGAGATAACGATATCGCGAAATGAAATTTCATAACTAATAATTAACAAATCAATGCTACGAAGAAAAGAAAAATTAATAAGTAATGAAATAGATCATTGTTGTGTTGGCGTCCACATGTCTAGCAATGTTTTCGCAAGCTAAACAAGATTTTGTTTTTAAGCTTGTTGAATATTATTTTTTCTTATGCATAAGACTATTTATCAATAAATCGCGAACATGAGTTCGTGGCGTAACGTTGCCTGGCCCACGCTGAGAAACCTTCTCAGCTGGGTTATACCTGAAATTCACGTTTTGATAACTTTTCAAAAAAAAAAAAAAAAAAAAAAAATGGAAAGGAAAATAAACACTTGATTCGTTTTGATGGATCTTTTCCAGATAAATAAAAAAAATAATTGACAATGATTCGACGAATGTTAAGGTGGCCGTCAACAATTCACCCAAAGTCGAAGAATATTGCGCAGTTTCCATTGTTATGCAATTCGAGTTTTTTTTTTTTTCGTTGCGCTCTTCTGTTCGGGAAACCCAACAGAATTATTCATTTCCCTTTTTTTCTGAGAATCTTCCGTCCGATTGAACAATTGGATCCGCTTTTGTTTAAAGGTGACATGTGTTGATTCAAGATGTCTTTCACGGTTTTATCCTTGGATTATGGTTTGTGCCTTTTTTATTGACACTAAATTTAAAATGAATTAGTTCTGCCGGTTTTTTTTTTCTTTTCCTTTTTTGTTTTGTTCTTAAATGAGGAATCAGAAGTCCGTGAAAATTATAAAGGAAAAAAAAAATACGAAGTTAGTACGTTATCGATCCTGATAATTAGATCTTGATATACGTGAGAAGTAAGAGTCGTATTAATTTACAAAAATAAGGAGAACTTTAGGCGGTATATGAGTCATTTATTTAAAGTACCGTGGAAAATATCGTGGCACATGATTTTTCCATGAATGTATATAAAATCGACATCCGGATATGAGAAGGAAATTTTTTTTTTTCCAATTTTTTTCGTGATGAATATTACAATATAATGTTATCAATAAATAAAATAGAAAATTACAGAGTTGGGTATAGGAAGATAAATTTCTTTAGTCTGCGACTTATCATCATTATCGATGGTAATCGTTGTCCTAGTAATTTCTCATGGTCAATGCTTGTTTAAACCTCATGCATTTGAACATTCTTTTTTAAAAAAAAATTATTGTAATCGATTTGCCATGTTTACTTTAAAATTACAATTTCTGGTTATGAATGTCGCTTCCGACTTACTGTTAGTCTTGTCCCTTCTTAAAATATTAAAAATTTTCCTCACATTTGTAACGAATTTTCCAGCGGTTTCTAAGCCGTACTTTTGTTCGAAATTCAGCTCCACCTAAAAAAATTGTCAAATTATTTATACATAACATTAATAAGGCGGAAGCACTTCTGTATTTTAACTCCCGCAAGGTTTGGCCGATAGGGAATGATCAAAAGCTTTGAGAGGTGTGCGGTTTCCTAAATTGTGAAGTCCAGTCGGTGTTGGAGGAAATACAAGTTTTTACGTTCAGTCCGAGTCCATTCCACTTTTACCGGATTTGCTGGTGATAGAAGGGCTCTTTGGTGGATATGCTAAATTAGGTCAAATTTAGATCAGTCTTGGGAACACTGATTTGACTGGAATGTAAAGCCTACCAGGATTGGAATTATGGCCGGTTTGCAGGCCTCGAACTTGGTCCCTGAAAGTCCCTAAAGTCCATATTTTTAAAGGAAGTCCTTAAAAGTCCTTAAATTCGAAAAAAGGTCATAATTTTTAAATCTGCAGCGCATTTACGAAAAATTTCCTATCATTTTTAATAAAGAACATGATATTATTACGAAGCAAAATTTAAAAAAAAAATTTATAGAAGATTTAAAAATATTTGATAGAAGAAGAGAAAAAACTATTTAATTTTTTTTTTTTTTTTTTTTTTTTGCTAGAATTCAAAAGTTGTTTAGTCATGTCACAAACCTTTGAAATCAAGCAACCAGAGGAAGGTGCATAAAATTTTAAAAAAACTGACAAGTTTTAGGCTACTTTTAGGTTCTTAAAAAGGTCCTTAATTTTCATGTTTTTGGTCCCTAAAGTCCCTAAATTTCAGACCAGAAACCGGTTCGAGGCCTGGGTTTGCTGCCCAGATAGCATTTTAGTTTGCTGCAAACTTGCAACAAACTGGAAAAGACAAGTCTATAAACTTACAGCAAACTTGCTAATTCAAGTCTGCAAGTCGGATTCAAACTTGATGCAAATTGCCTAGTTCCGTATTTTAAGTTTGCTGTAGACTTGTTTAGCAAGTTTGCTGCAGCTCTACGGCGCAAGTGAAGTGAAAGGCAAAGCAAATGTAGATAGTTTGCTGCAAGTTTGAATTTTTTTAAAAGCAAGTCAGATGCAAGTCAGTTAACTTGCTGGAGCTTTGCATTAGCACGCCAAATTCAAGTTAGGATTTACGTAAAAAACTCAGGCTTATTAATTACAAATTAAGTATTTTTATTTATCCTAATCAAAAAAATGAATTACGATCACGGTTACAATTACAAATATAAAAAATTTTTTAAAAAAAAGCCGGTTTTATTAAATTTAATCTCGGATCAAAATCTTTGAAGTACAAATTCCTCCGTTACTCATCTCCAAGGTTCAATGGATTCCCTTCTTGGTTTTGCCTTTTTCTAGCGCTTTTTTCTCTGAAACAACAGTTAAGTAAATATTAATTATTTGTCAGTGCATTTTAGAATATTTTTAGAATAATAATGTTTAATTTTTCTTTTGTAGACTATGATAATGGCGAAAGCCGAAACGTCATCGTAAATTTTTTAATTCATAAATGGCCGTATATAATTAAATGTAGGGGAGTAATTTCATTTAATTTATCAAACGGTCCGTTACAGCTCCAAACAATTATTTACTTATTTTGTTCGTGGAGGTCCGACAAATGTCTACTTGCAGGGTTATGAAATCTTAGTTAATTTTAATAAAAAAATTTTCCCTCCACGTTTAGTTTTTTTGAGTGTCACATTCTCCGTCAACTAAGTCTTACACACTTTAATTTTAAATAAATTGACAGGAAAAAAGTACTTAAATTGCCCTGAAGTTTTATTTGTACAAATGAAATGGGTCAAAGTTGCAAATTTTTTGAATTCTTATTTCAAAGAATAATGGAAATACATACCTCCTACTTTTTCTTGTCTTTGACTGATGTAACCAATTTCCAGCACAATCTTTAATGTTCTCATCGGTTGCCTCAGGAAAAGTTTTTCGGCAGGCACCTGAAATAAATATAAGGTGTTATAACGGTTTGAATTAAATAACCTTATTAGATCTTTTAAATAAAAATATACTTACAACATATTATTTTGAAGACAATCTTATCGGAAAAGGAGCATTTAGGTGTTTCCCCTTTACTTTTTCCACTTAGCGATAAATTTTCCCCCAATGAATCACTGATCATTCTTTTCATTATATTTTGGACACATTGAATATAATTACTACCTCCTATGGAAGCAAGAACTTGAACCTGGAAGTAAAAAAGAGATTAATAAAAATTTTACTAACACTGTAATTGCTATTGACTTATAAGAAATGAACTTACAACTTGACGGCGTTTGGCAGAAGAATTTTTTAATTCTTCTTCAAATGCAGTAAATTCCGCCACAGTCGTCAGCGGAAATTGCCCCAATATCATCTGGGAATGGTCATGTGAAGATGTGTCATCTACCGTTCTTGATGTAAACAGTTTCTCCAAGTTATCAATTTTTTTCATTTTTTCCGAAATTCCCGCCATCCACGTTTGAAGCTCTGCCCAACAAGCGGACGTTTTTGCACAACATTCTGAAAATGAAATTCGGTATTAAAATGTTAAATTTTATTTTTTTAAACTTGTTTTGTTATTTAAAGAATTCTTTTTTACCTTTACATGAGCCATCACCGCGCAAAAAGCGCTTGGTTTTTGGAGCATAATAAGAAGCCGATCGTTCATCTTCAGAACTTTCATCGATTTCAGAACCCAAAAGAGTTGAACTAAAATCTGACGGTCTTTTATTATTCCTAAAAGGCCATTTTGATGCGGGTGTAGATTGTCCGTTTGCTGTGTTTTTAGAATTCATTGTAAACGCAGGCCGAGTTCCTGAGAAAGTTGTCATCGACGTACATGGTGTAGATGGTGTCGTTATTGCACATGTAACTGGAGATCCTTTAGATGTCATCAGTGAAGCAGATGTGAAGGGAGGTGATTCGAAAATATCTGTCTTAGGAGATGATGCAGATGTGAAGGGAGGTGATTCGAAATTTGTCTTAGGAGACGATGTAGATGGTACGGAAAGATCGTAAAAGTTTTCCGGTGGTATCGAAGAATGATTCGGCGGTGCTGGGACCCTAAGTGCTATGTTTGGCTGCGTTAGAATGGGTGCTTCAGGTACGACTAAACCTGTCGCTACTGGTGGCGTCGGAAAAGACGGTAATGTCTTTTTACCGGACTTTACAGCACCATATTCTTCTTCTTCTCCAGGCAAAACAATGGATTTCAAAGGTCTCTTTTTCTGACTGCCACACAAAAGCTGTTTTTCTTCGGCTTCCTTCATTAGCTTCTCGATTTCTCCCTCGGTATCTAATGAAGAGGTTTCCTCAGCTCTTTCCAAGCTAAACTTAGCTACCTCATAGCTGTCTAAAATAATAAATATTTTTTTTTTTAAAAGAACTCTAAGAAAAGAAAAGAAATGAAATGAAATCGTGTACTTACTGTAATGGTGCAATACTCTGATATTGATTGTTTGCCAAGTCAACTTCGGGGCATCTCTTTTTTTCACCATAGCCTCACTTGCTACTCGTGGGTAATAACAAGTAACTTCATTGGGTAGGCACCAGTTTGACGGAATAACACCAGGAGCATTATCTTCGTCTGTAAATGTGACGACCATGTAATTTTTCCAGTAGGGCTTCATCTGCAAGTAATAAAAAATATGAAAATGGTTTAACTCATTTTTATTATTGTTGCTGTTTATACATGGTTCTATTTTTATCATACTTAAAATTCCAATCCGTATGGATAGCGCCGAAATCCGTAACCTCTTTGCTTTTGCCGATTATGCCGTAGAAAAAGTCAAAACAATTCAGGAAAAAAAAAGTAAACCTTTACTTCCAAGGAAGAAGAGATCAAATGAAAAGAAAGATCTGGGAGCCAGAAAGAGTCGAAGAATGATAAAATATTCTTATCTATGTGCTAAATCACGGGACTCTCTAATATTCTGTTTATATACAAGTTCGTTATTTTTATCGAATTATAAAAACCTAACAATAAAGCTGTACAGGGCAATCAACAATTCATACGATACCATTAAGAAAGCTTTTACAAAGTTCACAAGTGAAGCATTGGAAAAACTACGTAGTTACTTCTATAAGGTATTAAAACCATTTTCTTGTCAATATCGGAAACCAAGTGCACTTCTTTTTCTGACAAATCGCTAACTTCAAATATTCCAAACAAACTGCTTTCACATAAAGGTTCCGAATAAAATGATTTTTTATTGGAAAAACTTCTGGAAATTATTGCCATTCCTCCTAAATTATTCGAGTATGCAACGTTTAATACTATAACTACAGAGCCATTTTTTAAGCTGCAGCAAGAATCGGCCATTTTTGCAGTGTTTAATTTAAACGAGTTAAATTGTATAACTTGATATTGCTGGCGAAAATCACAATCATATAATAATGGACCTGACCAATGAGGGGAGAGAAATTCAGGGCATGAGGGTTGCTCTAAGTTAACAGAATTTCTATAAAATTGGTCATTTTCAATTAACTCACTTAATCGTTTGATAATTTGTTGAAGTGGTTTTTGTCCATTCCTAACTAATTTTTTAATAAATTGAAGGAAGTTCTCAAATCTGAAAGTACTGCAGTTATCTAATGCTCCAAAAATTAATACATCGTTACTTATATGTAAAAGCCCATGAAAATTATGGGTAATATATTTTTCCCCGTATAAATCTTTACACGAATCAACGAAATGATGAAGAAGCTCATCAGCGTATTTTTTATAAGTAGTGCAAAACTTAGGACTTAAAAGAATCATCATAGCCACGTGAAGGGTTAGAAAGTTAAAATAATAAGACTCATATTCAGGTAGCAGAGCGTCTCGCAGAATGACTGGACCCGTGTATAGTAGAAAAGTTCTAAATTCAGTTGCCTTCCAGCGTCTAACAAATTCTAAGGAGCGAGGTTTCCTATTTATTTCACAGGGAATGTAAGCAGAAGCGGAAACGATATTTAAATTTATTTTATCCCTACGGTAAAAAACTATAACTGGCCGATAAAAAAATATAGTATTTTCGTCCATCTAAAATTTATACAAAACTATAGAATTTTTAATGGTGTAGAGTTTTAAAAAATAACGTTACCTATAAATTTTTAGTGTCCAATTTTTCAAAATAGAGAGGTAAATTTTATCGGTAACTATAAAACTTTTAATGTTATGTAGTTTTAAAAAATATCGTTACCTATAAATTTCTGTTGTTTATTTTTTCAAAATGGGGGGTAAATTTTACCGGTAATTATAAAATTTTTACTTATTTGTTGCTATTAATTTTATCGGTATTTTTTAAATTTTATGCGGTCCAGGGTCGACAATGCCTGTTAAATTTATCGACAACTGTTAAAAGTTTTATGGTTTCAAAGTTTTAAAAGATACAGTTACCTAATACTTTTTATAATTTTTTTCAAGGGCTGCTTGTAAGTCTTATTGGTAACTATAAAAATTTTACTTGTGTCCATATTAATTTTACCGGTACCGTTAGGATGGAATGCGATTCAGGAGTGGCGATGGCGAATAAATTTATATATAGATGTAGCTTCCAATTAATTTTAACCCATTAATTCAGTTTTTATCTTCTTTTATATTAATATAAAGAGTTCTCTGCCACATTTAAAAAAAATTTAACTTTCCGAATGTGTACTTCGATCTTTACTGAAGTCTTTAATTTTATAATATTGAGCGTTAAATTGTATTGACAAGTGAAAAGCAATTGTTTTTTGTAGATTACAATATTTTCTAATAATTAACGTCTTCGATGATAGTCTCTAAAATATTAATAGTTGACGGTAAAATGTATCAGGAAATGAGAAACGATACAATGTCTTTAGATGTCGATATTTTTTAATGTTTAAAAAATCGCCGATCTTCATCTTCTG
The DNA here is from genome assembly GCA_037577465.1 of Liposcelis bostrychophila. NCBI lineage: Eukaryota > Metazoa > Arthropoda > Insecta > Psocodea > Liposcelididae > Liposcelis > Liposcelis bostrychophila. The sequence goes on from CM075210.1 coordinate 15,177,388, forward strand.
TTGTAACATTTTAGTAGTTGGCGGTAAAATGTAATGACGAGCCAAAACTGATAAGCTATTTGTAGATATCGATATTTTCTAATGCTTGACATCTTCAATCACGGTCTCTAAAATTTTAATAGTTGGCAGTAAAGCGTAATGATGAGTCAAAACCGATACGCTTTTTGTAGATGTCGATATTTCTTAATGTCTGACATTTTTAATCTTGGCCAGTAATATTTTAATAGTTGGCACTAAAATATAACGGCGAATGAAAAGCGTTAAGTTTTTTATAGATATCGATTACATTTATCGAATTACTTTATTTTCCAGTTTTCCCGGAACAGTAAAATAATTATAGAAAACTATTAGATTAACCGGATTATTAATTTTTATAGGTAACTGTAAAAAACCATGGTCGATTTTGAATTATTAAAAATATATCGACATCGATTAAAAATATCGGTTCCTTTAAATTGTACCGATATCGTTTAATTTTTTATAGTTTGTTTTATAGTTTTTTACCGTAGGGATCTATAATTCGAAGTGGTAATTTGAGCCCGAAACATGCAAATAACCATAGATAAAGAATCGTTCTCATCACTCCTAAGCAAACAAGGTGTAAATAATCTAGGCAAAATGAGTTTACAAAATGCAATCCTGGAATATTTATAAGCGAAGTTTTTCCTGTCTGATATTCTTCGTCTTCTCGTCTCAAAAATCCTTCATGAGTTCTTGTTTGACAATTCTTTGAGTAAAAAGTCATTCTGTTAGCAATATAATTCCCTTCAACTTTGCACCGGGTACAAGAAAAATACCCTGTATGTCCTTTTATCCCTAAAATAAAAGATTTGGCGGGAGCATCTAGGCTAAACCCTTTGATAAAAACTGATATTTTTTCCCCTTTCCAAATCAAACCATTAGTTATTAAATCGACAGCTTCGTCAACGAATTCTTTCAGAAAAATTTCGCAATTCACAGGTTTTTTTAGTCCATAATAAACACCTACTGCAAAAACGAAAGATCGTGCAGATGGAATATTGCAAAAACTACCCAGAATTGGCCAAACTTCACCACCTTTGCTATTGAACAAAGGTAAACCGTCAACGTTTAACAACAATGCAACCTGATTTATTTTCTCTTTCATAAAACGTAGCATTCGCTCAATTCCGAACTTTAGACCAATGTGACAATAACTTCCTGGTTCGACCTCACGAGTTGGGACCTTAGGGATCGTACCTAATAAAGTTCTTCCGTCTTTCGGTAATTTATTAAAACATCTATGAACCCGTAAAATTAAGAGAAGAGCCGTTAATGCTACCAAACTAATATGAAACTGATTCGCCCAACTTTTAATACTATCTTTAATGCGGTCAGCTTCAGAGAAACTTTCAATTTCTTCATCGATATCGCTTTCGTCCGATGACAGCGGGTCTTCTTCTAGTAATTTTTCTAATAAATCTGGATCATGATCGTTTAGACCAATAAAATGCATTTTTAATTTTGGGTCATCATTCACATTTTCGAGAGATGAACAAAATGTTTTTTCAATATTATTATTATTAGGTTGAAAATCAATCGGACTAGCCATTTCCAAAGTATAAGGTTTATAAGAATCAGCCTCTGCTTCGACCTCTAAATCATTATTCACAATTTTTGAATCATTTATTTCGATTGCTGAATGCTCGTCTCTAACAGTTTCACTCTTTCTTTTTTCTTTTTCTTTCTCAAGAACGAATTGAATCCTTTTTCTTTTTCCTCGGGGCGTTAAATCAAAAAATGGTTTCCGGAGCATTGTTTTATCACACACCTGGAATGATAAACCAAAAAAGTTATTCATCCCAAATCATATTTATTTTCGACTAACCTCCAAAGGACACGTTATTAAAACGACTGAAAGACATGATGAGGTCTCAAATTTCGATTGCAAGTTAACAAGAGTTATTTTGTTTTTAAATGGGGAGTCATTTTTATGGGGAAAGAGAAATATTGATACATGATGAGTAGAGCGCGTCAAAATAAATCGGTATTTTTGCTCCCCATCGAAATGATCATTTCTTAGGGTGTAAAAGAAACCCTGATTTTTTTTAAAAGATTAAAAAAAAGTTTTTTAGAGGTCTCTACAGGCACTTTCCTATTTTTGGCACACAATTATGACACAATTAGGATTGCGCGTATCATAAGTATTGTTGCTACTATGCAAGGTGCTAATAAATTCTTTCTTGACTTTATAGATTGACGGGGGTAATTTCGATATTAATGAATAAGTAATGTTCGACTACCATACAAAAAATTAATTTGCTCCCAAAATTTAAATTTTTTTTTTTTTTTCTCTCTCTCTCTCTCTCCAGATTTGAACTTTTAAATTCTTATTCAAAATCTCTTCGAAACCAACAATAATTCCTTGTGAAAAAAGTGCCAGACAATAAAGCCCAGGTCATGTAACTTTACATGCATCTTTAGATGCAAAATTTATTTGTTCCTACCAAGTATTCTTTCTTCAAAATTTTTTATTATATTTAAAATTAGGTTAAAAATTGTTTCATGAATTTCGATTAAAAATAATCTCGAATTTTTTTTTTAGAATTTTGGAAAAGAAGCCGAAAAGATTTTTTACTTAAGCCTTTAAAAGGTTATGGTCACTTGTTCCTCTTGCCCAGGTGCATGTTTTAAAAAATTATTAAAATAAATAAATATAAATAGAAAATAAACACAAAACTCTTTTTTATTGCTTTTTCTTTTCAAAATTAAAGAAATCAGAAGTATTGAAATACAGTAAACCCTCGTCCATCGCGGGGGTACGGGGAAAAGGGGGGTGCCGCGTATGTGAAAACCGCGTTGTGTGAGACCAACTTCTTATGGGAAAAGGGAATTTGGGGGAAACCTGGACCAAAAACCCACGAAAATTAAAATAAAAAAAATTTTGTTTAAGTTACTCAACTAATTCTAACTAATTGACTTTGTATTCACGAGCGACACTTGTCACCGCACAACCTAATTTTAATTTATCTAAAATATTAATTATATCCAACAATGGCATAACTTTCCAAAATTAACTTGCAAAATATGAACATGCTCGGGCAACCGAAAGACGACACTGACCTTTAATAAGGAAAAATGTCATTTAAATTTGTAAACATATAGTCCTGTCGGAACCTGAAATAACTGCGTTCGATAATTTATTGCATTTTTGTTGCAAATAAAAAATTAAAACCGCGTATAAGTGAGGGAAGGGCCGCGTTCGGGGCATTCATGGTCTCAAAAAAAAAAAACCGCGTATAGCTAAATCCGCATTGCGCGATTCCGCGATGGGCAAGGGTTTACTGTATATTCTTAATTGGATCGAGCTTAACAATGTTTTGACGTAAGAAATAGTTTTTTGGAAAATTGAATAATTTAATAATTTGGTTAAGATTTCATTCCTTTCCCCCATGTTATTTTAAGTAAAATAAATAAAAATCAACTAAAATATTTCTCGTAATTTCCTTCACTTTGCCTTGGGCCTTAGATCCTTTAAAAAAAGAATATCCTAACCCTGCCGGGTTAAAAGCAATAAAAAATCCAGAAAATTTTATTTTTGAACCCGCGCCTGTATCTACAACCGAAATGAGGTTTATAAAGATCGAAAAAATAAATATGAAATTACAAGAAAAATTACAAGTATTTTTAGAAACTGTAACTTACCTTTAAAGTACTATAAGAAAATCAGAAAATCCACTCAGGATGGTCAGGATGATACCACTAAATGTAATCACAAAAACATTAATATATTACCATAAAAATTTTTCGAAAATTTTAAACTAAAAAATTTATCACCGATCTTTACTCGAAGACGAATGTAGAAAGAATGCAATATGTAAACGACCAAGATTCAGGTACAGCGTTCGCGTCAGAACAAAGAAAAGGAAAGGTTTTTAACCTTTCCTTTTCTTTTCACCCCATTGCTTTTTTTTAAAAATAACTTCAAAAAGAATACTAAGAAATTCTATGAATACCTTGCCACATCAAACTGGTTTTCAGCTTGCAATAATAAGTTAGATTTTACAGGCTGGTTTCCAGTTTGCTGTAAACTTGATTTCTCAAGTCAAGTCTAGCAAGTCTCGAGCAATTCTTGCAGTAAACTTACATGCTATCTGGGTGATGCTGTTCGAATATTGGACAGTATTGAAAATGTTTACCAAGATTGGATCAGTGTTGGATCAATACAGATTTTTCCAGATCCAATCAAACAAAAAAGGTGACGTCAAGGTGACGCGTCACTTTTGGTCATCAGACATGGTCATTTTCCGGGACTTTTTTTACGAGATTTTCGACGTCGAAATGGCGTCTTATTGTCGTCCTGTTGACGTCACCTCGATTTCGAAATTCATCTCTTTTAGACTTTAATAAGACGTCTACTTGTTGTCATCCACTGACAAATTTTCACTGCCGGTCATTCTTAAAGATACCATTTTGACGTCATTTCGACTCGAAAAATCGTCCCAGAATGTGATTTTACCTGACGACCGACGTCTTCTTGACGTTTGAAGTACTTCACATTTTTCGCTGGGAATGTCTTGAGTTCGAATTTCCATCCCGGGTACCAAGGATGTAAAAGTGATAATGGTATCGTTTTATCAAGCAGTGGAAGTCAAATATACCTGGCTTTTAATAGAGATCCTCTTAATTAGAAGCCATTCCGAAGGAGAGCGTTAGATGACCTTTACACTTTTACTGGCGATAACCAGGCACAAATTGGAAATCTGATTATAAAATTAATTTGAGATTTTTTGTCAAAATTGAAAATTGTGTGAGGAACTATTTAAATACTTTCTTGTAATGAAGTTAGTGTCCAACTTCATATTTCATTTGTACCGTTCAGTGAAATATAAACTATGCCGGAAAATAATATTATTAACAATTAATGTTGGATTCTTATGAAATGGATTTATGAACAGGATTTTAGTTTTGAAGTCCGGAATTGCCGGTTATGCTTCTGCTGTAAAAACCGAGTTTCCATCTTTGGGGATTATCGTGATGTGCATCATTTGGTTTTAATCACGATAGGTCATATCTTTGATTGGATTGAAGAGACAAATGAATGAATACATGTAAAAAAAAAAAGTATCATCAACTAAATCAGGTATTACTCATTCATGACTTAGTAGCTGCAAAATTGATTCCCGAGGCTGATAATAATATATGCTTATAATTTTTTTTCTTTAAGTCAGATAATCTCTAAAACGATAAAAATTTATGCTCTTTGTTACTAAAATGATTTATTGTGGTCCCTAACCGAAACTATTTCGGCGCACGTCGTTTGGCTTAGTGTTTGGAATATTGCCCTCCCTTCCGATTGCCTTTAACCATACGTCAACTGCAATCCTATCAACTCCGTAACATTTGCAAAAATTTATAAAATCGTACAATCGCTCTTCATCAAGGCCTCGTCTTAAGACGACTTTAGAGACAATTGTTTTTATCTGCCTATTCCTCATCCTCACCTTCCGAACCAAACAACGTTTGAATTGAATATTTTTTTGACATTCAATCATGGAAACGTGTTTAGCTTATGAAAACCATCCGAGAAATGCATTCACGGCGTGAGATTAGACCGATTTCAATTTGGTCGATTTCACGAAATTTGCTTTATTGACTTGTAAGAGGATATGAAAGATCGGAAATAATAAAATAAAATCCTCCAGAAAATGGGACAAACTTGAACCAAAGGTAATAATTGGGAATCGAATGGTAATCTTCACATAAATTATGTTGATTCAAAGTCAGGTGCAGTATTAACAGAGGTCTATTACTTTTGTAGTTCAAGGCACGCGTTATTTTGCAATAAATCTTTTTACCGGGTTCTGGATAATCGAAATACTTTCAAATAAGAAGGAAAAAATATGAAATTAATTTTTTTTTTTCCTAAAATAAATCCATTACATTCTTTTGATTCTGCTACGGCACACCCTCCTTTTTCATGTTTCCTGCTTGTTGGACATTTTTTTTTTTTCGGTATTTAAGTATATCTATTTCGCCAATAGCTACTAATATAATTCCGTCATGAATGGGTCGTGAACCAGGATTTTCTTACGTTCATACAGGATGCACGGTATATTTTCCTTGGAAACATGAGCTTGCATATGAAATCATTTTGATAAGGAGGCAAAGTAATTGCTTAAAAATCACAAGAGGAAATTTTTTTTTTTATTCCGTTATCGGGAACTACTGACGCCCGCGAACAAATAGTTATAAATAATTGTAATTCATGTTTAAATTAGGGCATATCTTTTCTTTATTTACATTGTGCCGGCGCATTGTTTATTGATATTGTTGCTTTTAAATTAAGTATCAGGGATGGGCTGGTTCTGTTAGTATCAGTTTTATGTGCTAATGAAGGTCGTTTCGACAGATCGAGATTAACATTACTTCTGGATTTACTGTTACTGTAAATACATTAACATAGTACATTCAATCGAACCTTTATAAATTTTTTAATACTTCGCTTATAGGTCACAAGTTAATTATTAGGAAATTCATAGATTCTATTGCTGATGTTTGATTTTTTATGTAACTGTGCTATCCTATATGGAGCATATAGCATAACACAGCTGCATTTGGCTTATTTTTTAAGGCAGTCGTAGTATAGAACTCGAGGTATAGAACTATATATAGTTCTATACCCTCCTTATGTTCCTGACGTGGCTGATCCTTCTTCAGGAATCAAATTCATGTGCTTCCCCACACCTCGGATCGGCTAAACACTACCTACCTCTGACTCTATCGGTCATAACAGTTTCTTTTAAGAGGCCCGTAATTCTGTATTTAAATCTCCTCTCGAAAGCATCGGACATTCGAATGACGAATGGACGTTCGCAACTGTGAGCTCGCCTTTGGCAAACAATCGTTTCCGTCTCTTATAGAAAAATACTATTTCTAGAAGAAGAAACTTTTATAGAATAAGTTACTTTGAAAAAAAAATGTAGTACCATTATAGAAATAATAAACTTGGGGTCGACTTGGCGCCGCTGTTTAGGTAACAACTCGCGATCAATGAAGTTAAGCTTCAACGATCACTGTCGGGCACTAGATAGGTGACCATCAGGATTCAGAGTGGATTCAGGCTTCAACAAATCTTCGATTTTGTTACACGTCTTCGTAAATCCAGTCCTGACCGATTTGCGATCGGCAATCGCACGGTCCAATTCCTCGGTCGCCATGTCAAAGCTCCATTTTTCCAATAAAAATATACGGTATTCTTTGAATCGCATTTTATTTGAGCTTCTTTGGTTGTTCACATTTTTACGAAATATATTGAAGTGGATGAAGTGAGAGTCGACGTGGAACTATACTGACTCAATATATCGAGATATCGATAGAAAGGTATTTTCGATATATCGATGAGGTATTGACTTAGACCATATAATACTCTAGACACGCCATTTAAGCATTGTCAAATGAGAGTCGAGTGAAGCAAACATGAATCGTGAGTAGTGACGTCACTTGTTGTCATAACGTTCCTCGTGTATAGGGGTTTTACTATGGTAAAGTATTGTTAACGGTTTTATATTATTTAAAAAAAATGTTTTTCTGCCCATTTTATTCCTTTTAACTAAATTACATTTTAAGTAGGAAGCTATAAACTCGGTTATGATGCTTTAATCGTGACAAATACTCCCTCTGTCCCAAAATACTTTGTGTTTCTCATTTTTATTTCCCATTTCATAAGCTCTTGATTTTTGCCGGAACTGTCTGTACCACTTAACCCACCCACCCAAACACTATTTCATACCACCCCGCCATCCCCCCCTCCCGGGGTCCCCCCCTTCGGGAAAAAAACCAGTGGAAAAATGGAAAATATCAAAATTTTTTATTATTTTCGTCCCGTTTCAGAAAGGGAAGCGAAAAATTTGAAGATAGTCGGAAAAGAGGGGAGGGGTACATTACCCTAAACAAGAATCCCCCATGAGAAATTTTTTTTCAATTGTCGCAACCCCCCAAAAAAAATCGAATATGTTGACTGTCCGAGGAAGGGGGTGAATTTTTAAATTTCCATTAGATGGTCGCGAAACGTTTGTTACGGAGGTTTTTTTAAGTCGCTGATATCGATTCCGAGGTCCGTTTTAAAAAATTCAAGATGGCGGACCTTTTTTTTTTAAAAATCGATTATTTTTTACTTAAACACGTAATCGGGGGGCTATTGAGGACGCTGATTTCGATTTTGAGGTCGGTTTTTTAAAATTCAAGAAGAAAGAAAGGAATGTCAGCTGTAAAATGCATTGAGAAATCCAAGGAAGTTATAGCTGATGAAAATAAACAGATTAAAATATTGAAACAGAGAAATCGGAGACTGTCAGTAGAAGTAAAATTACTAGAAACACTTGTAGTGCATCCTCAAAATAAGCAATTAGCCTCAGAAAAAGCTTTATCAACAATATTAGTACCTACTTAAAATTTTTCTGGACTGTTTATTTATCCTCTAATCATAATTCATAACAGTAACTTTTTATTTGACCAACTATCTTCTGTGGACTCAGTCTTTCAGTTGAATAGTGATCATAAAATTTATTAAAAAGGCCTTTGTTCTGTAGGTAATACAAGGTGAAACAGAATTTAAGTTTTGATCACCTGTTTAAACTGATTAAAGGCATTAAAACCCTTAGCGCCGAAAAATTAACAATAAATAAAGTATTATAGAGAATTATCAAAGCCTATATTTTTCCCAAATTAAAAAGCCACGGTTTCGATGAAAATCCCCTAAGAAATTATATTGTTCATTTTTCAAAGTTGATTATTAGTATAAAAAATAACATAAAAACCTGAATTGCAGAAAAATACATACAAGAAAAAATAATGTTACCATTAAATAATTTTTTTCTTTTTTTATATAAATCTCCTTTAAATATGTAATAAGAATTTTTTCTTATTCCTTTATTCATAAATATTCCATTAATAAAATTTTAAAATTTTAAAATCCAAAAGAAAATCCCAGAACTAGAAAAAATTCATTAAAAAGTGGAAAAAATACCATATAGAGTGTATAGAGCGGGAATCTTTTTGACAACAAGTGACGTCATCACCCCTAGTACATGTTTGCTTCACGAATCTACTGGATGGCGTGTCCAGAGTATTATATGGTCTAAGGGTATTGACAACCATCGAAGCTCCTCTTTATCTAGCGGAGAATGTGAGAACGTTAAAACCTGCAGGTATGTTTGTATCATGTACGTATCACTGAACTACGTCAAATCCAAATCAAAAATCCAAAATCAGAAACTTATCTTTTCTTCTAAAAGCTTTCTCAAGCCTTTCGGTGATAGTTCCTCTTCACTTCTTCACTTTCTTTTGAAGTTGAGGATGAATATGAAACCTTATTTGGTGCTGCAGATACCATTTGAAGGTTCGGAAACACTAATTTTAACGAAATCTCGTTTCCCATTTTTTTAAATTTCATCTTTTCAATTCGTCATGGCCCATCAGCTTCAGATGATCCCATGTAGTCTGAAGGAAAAAAAAAATACACCAAGAATCATCTGAATGCATTAGCAACAAAAATGAAAATAACTCACTTTTTCTAACTCCAATTTCCTTTTTCCCTTCAGCAGATAAATCCAAGTCTGACTCCCTTTTTATGTACCATGTGCAGGGCATTACAAAGCGGATATATGGATACAAGGCTTTCCATACTTTCTAAAGGATGCAGTAGGAATCCAAAGCAAGCAATTAAATATGAGTTTTTTTAGGGTTGCATAGTTTCTATGCGCTGCCGTACTCGTGAGATTTCTGAACTGCTAAATCGCTTTCGGTGAATGGACAAAAGTTCCCAGATAGCAAAGGCTATCCAGTCCCGAGGACGTCTTCAGGACGTTATGAGGATATTTATTGGACTTCCATTGGATTTACATATATCCGCACTGATCCAAAAAGCTTCCTTTGGACGTCCTAAGCAAGGATATCCCGTGGATTTGGATATCCTGTGGATATCTAATGGACAATCCACAGGACGTCCAATGGATTGAAAATGTTATCTGGGTTATAATGGCTCTGATGCATTTTTCGGCAAACACCATGTGATCTGCAATGAAGACTGTCTTTTGGGTCCTTCAAATAGCTATTTACGTTCGTACATTTGAAAGTGGCGCAAAGCGACCGAGTTGCTGAACATCACTTTTAAGTTTTTTATGTAAACAAAATTAAAGTTTGCGAATATTAACATAATTTAGGCTTGCCGGCGTATTTAACATGCAAAAATATACTTCTTCTAAAAATAAAGAAAAATTTGGTATAGGTTTCGATCCATTTAATGCGATGTTAGCCTTTAAAAAAATTAATTGAAAAAAAAAAATTTTAAACTGGCTGTTTCATCTTCCGGTTTTGTGTAGCGAACAAAGTGCCTTATCTTTTGAAATCTCCATAACCTGGGGTGTAACATCTAACTCTTTTATTGCTATAAAAATTATTAAAAAAATAATTGAATTATAATCAATATCGACAATTGGCAATTGGACGTAATTTTGGGCCATCTTGGAACGCATGAACAAAATTCACAAAATAAAAAAAAAAAAAAAAATAATAAAAAAAAAAAAAAAAAAAAAAAATCGACCGACGACGCGTCGTCGATTCAACGATCAAAAGAACATAAAAAAAAAGATTCCTCCTGAAACAATTAGATGTAAATGAACTATTTACGCTTGTATCCTTCAAAACCGATTCCGAACTGTGTCACACCAGATCAGGATCACTGGAGTCTGGTTTGAGAGCAACGAGCGGCCTTAACCCCGTCAGTCGATTTTTTACAATAAAAAGAACTGATATGCAACCCGTGCCAAATATCGACAATCATCATCTTACATACGTCCGAATAGGTGTTTGCCTTATAAAATGACAGAAACTTAAATCCTTTATAATGGTGCATTTTATGCCTTATTGTAATTCCGATCTGGAGCATACAATAAGTTACGCAATTTTCGGGCGATTGATCTACCCGATCCGAGTAATTAATTATTTTGAATACAGTTTTATTACTGTTAAGTATCTTATTACTTTCTTTTATGGCTTTTCTATGGCGATCGAAGAAAATGATCATGACCGCTACGTGTCTACACGTCCCTCGGTCATAAGGCCACCTTGATTAGCAAAAAAGAGAATTGCAGTTTTTGTAATGAATGAACAAGTTCTCTTTTCTTTTCTTATCTCTCATTTCAACTGCGAGAGTATAATTATTTGGCCCTGCAAATGAAGTAATAAAAATCTTTCTGGTTATATGCGTAAGGCGAGATACTGTAGCGAAATATTTCGCAGCAAGAAAGTCGAAAAGAATTTTAAATCTCTTCCTTTTTGTCGATACGTCTAAAACTTCTTTACAAGGAATTCTCCAATTAAAACTCGGTATGAAAAACCTCGAGACACTTTAATTAAATCACTTTTAATCAGTGTTTTCTTGCTATTCCCGCAGACCTGAATAAATCGCGGCTAAAGAATTGTAAAAATTACTTAGAAACCTCATAATGACCATCTACTTTATAAAATTCTTTAAAAACCTTCGTTAACTATTAATTCTCGTTAACGTTTTAATTAAATTACGCGTAGTTAAATAATATTTAATTTCTGTCTCACCTTATAATTTGATTGCACTATTCTCTATAATTAACAAATTATTCCTGCATATGATAAGTTTATAAGGCATATCCCTACCTTTTTTTTTTCTTTTAATTTTTTTCTCTCTTCTTTGAGAGCACGATTTTTTTTCCACCATATTAAAATTCATAAGGATGCTCTCTATAAAACAATTTCGAGGTTAAAAGGGTGTTCACGATTTTTACATGCATAAAATTCGCGATTTAAGCGAAAACAAAAAAAAACTGTCTTCATCACCATTTTCGGTCCTTTTACCTTTATTTAAAAAAATAAGTACAGTACATGGTAGAAGAGAGAGGTAGTCCCATTTCGTAAACAACAAAATTGGAACAGAACGCCTTAGGAAATCATGACAAGTCCTTTTTAAGGTAACACTTATTCACAATGTGTAGGAAAGAAGTTCACGCCTTTATTTTAAGTAACCTGACGGTTACAGAATCACGATTAATTCTAATATCATGTGCACCCTGTAGCTTTTGATAAAGATACCAAAGAAAAAAAGAAGAGCCTTCGAGAGAAAGAGAAAGAGAGGATAATGGTGGACAAATAAAAAGAAGCCGTTTAGGAAAACGTGAAAAACAACGTGAATAAGATCGCACCTGCAGCAGTCAATCTCTGTGCTCACTCAACCGTGTACTCTAATAGTAACGATAATGATAAGCTAGCGTAATATCGTGAGAAATGAATCGATTCTTTCTTTTGTTTTGACCCTGTGACATAGCCCGCAATCTTGTGACATTTTCTTTTTTTCGGACAAAATTTACAATGATATACTTCTTGAAAGTTCCAGTTTTGGTATAATTGTTTCTACGCGTCTTTTAGAGGTAAAAGGACTTGTTATAAGGGAAAGAAATGTATTACTTTCTATAAAAGTACTGTACATGAAAATTCATAGCTTGTTCGACTCTCAGTCATAAGATGCGACGCGACGTGCTTCTATCCTAGTCTCAGGTCGAAACTAGTGCGGTAGTCAGAAAATCAGCGGCCACCACCACCCCTCGGCAGGCAATGGAAAACCATCGAGCGGTAATTGTCAGCTAAATCTCGCGCTATTTTACAGACATTTTATGACATGAATCATTTTTGCACACAGATTCAGTCGCACCGTAGATTGGGGTGTAGTTGAAAAGGTGGGATGAAGTTGAAAGGAAATTTAAGAAAAAATTCTAGGTTTATTTTAGGCACTAAAAATAAATTTCTTTACTTAAGTATCCCAAAAACAATATCCACTTAATGAAATTAAAAAAAATTATTTTTAGTGCCTAAAATAAACCTAGAATTTCGTTTTCAATTTCTTTTCAACTTCACCCCAATCTACGGTACCAATTTTTTCCAAAGTTCTGTGTGTGGGACGGATTCAAAAGCCCGTTTAAAGTCCAGTCTTTACCTTCTGTGCAGAATTTAATAAATTTTACAGTGCTGCAGCTTCATAATTTTTTAAAGTCCAAAGCTTGACCCAGTTACTGTAAAATTTAAAAATTAATGACCGGACTTTTTAAGAATTTCCTAGAAATATGTTTTATATGTATCTATAGATATATATTTTTTAATTCAAGGAAAACTTGTCATCAACGTAATTAGCCCTCCCACTAACATGCAATTCCGATTTTTATATTTTAATTCGATAAAAATTTTTTTTTCTTTCATTTTTTTATAAGTAGACATTTAAATTGAATGTACTGCGTGTATTGTACGTCAATGCGGGGTGAAGATGACCATAGCAGTAAACGAGTCCGGCATTCAGTACAGTATATGTTGCATTCCTGCATTATCCATATCCGTGCACCCTGAATTATTTACATTTATATGAACCTGCTCCTCTTCTGTGTCAACAGTGTTCTTTCTGGGGTGGTTCGTATTTTTCCATATCCCTAAGAACAATAATTTGCAGAAAAAATGAAAAAAAAATTCTGTATGTACAATTTTTGAAAGTCATAGCAGCTACTCTTTGACAGATTATTGATCACGTCACAAAACCATGTTCATATGAATCGGGCTATTGTTTTTAAAGTACCATAATATACTATTACAGTAAGAATAATAAGCTAATTAACACGCTTTAATATCGCTGAATAATTAAATTAGCGCACAAAACAAAAATAAACAATAAAATCCAGCAAATTAAAAAATGGTTGTAGGTAATAAATTTATAAACTAATCTCCCCGCTATGTCTTTATTAGTTTAGATTAATAATTTTAATCATTTCATTGCGCAAACGCTCATAAGAATTATTTATTTTAAAGCAGAAACAATGCACTGCCGCAACACGTAAAATTCGACTTTTCCCATCTAATCATTTTTTTATGTTATCCCTTTCTCATTTAATTAGCTTCTTTAGTTATCTTCATTAAAAGGCATTTTGAAAGGATACCGACGGAAATGGATTAAGCGAAAGGGGTTTATGAAATATATTAAGTCAGAACCATAAAAGAGTAGGTGAGCTCCAAAATTCTGACATCCGAGTGTAAACTTTGACTTTTCTATAAGAGAAGACCTGTTTCTGCTGATAAAGAGGAGTGAAAGTACCGAAATTGTCAAGGTTCGTAAAATAAATAAATAAATAAATAAATAAATAAATAAATACACAAACAAACAAACAAACAAACGAAAAGATTTCCTTCGGAAACGAACGTGTATACAAGTGAACTCACTAGCCAAATACGTGGCAACTTGAACGGACGAATCGACATCCCTACAAAAAACTATCCCGGCTTCGTCCCTGTGATTCTTTATTATAAAGTTAGCAACATACTCCAATTTCAGATTCAATTCGGCGCACTTCCTTTCCGCACAATCGTCGAATATGTATCGAAATATGTCTTCCCACACTGAGAAAACGAGTTGTTTGGATCAAACATTCGTAGTGTTTGGATTTTACCAGAACACTTTGAATGTTTGGATGGAACACTTTGCAAAATAGCATGAAACAATAAAGTGTTTCATCCAAACATTCAAAGTGTTCTGGTAAAATCCAAACACTACGAATGTTTAATCCAAACAACCCGTTTTCTCAGTGCACTCCTCCTGCCATTTACATTCCAACCTCTCCCTAGCCTCAGCTCTATCCTTCGTGTTGTAGACCCATGTTCTTTCTTCCAGCAGGAAATGGACCGAGGAAAAGTCAATATATAGAAAAGTCAAAGTTTACACTCGGATGTCAGAATTTTGGAGCTCACCTACTCTTTTATGGTTCTGACTTAATATATTTCCTGCGATTGCTTCACTTCGGCTGCTGGTGTCGTGCGGTAAATGCTACACACTAGAAGGAGGACGATTCTCATGCTTTTGTCGACGAGGCTCTTGTACTTCCCATATTTGAGAACGTTGCTCTATGCGGGTGCGGCTTATAGGATTTTCGACTTAATTACTGACGCGAGTAGTCTCCTTTCTTTCTGCCTCGGCCTGATGACATTAAGGGGTCATGTACATATTACGTAAGCATTTTTTTTGCCATTTTCAACCCCCTCCCCCCCTGTTGTAAGCATGAGTAAGATTTCGGCATCCCCCCCCCCCTCGATATTACGTAAGTTTTTTTTTTTTTTTTTTTTTTTTTAATGGAACCAACGACACTTGACTTCGGTAATTTCCCCCATAATTCATGGAACTGAAATAAACCAATATAAACACCTATATTGAGAAAAATTAAAGAGAAGGTTACCTGTATTTAGACGGTAAGAAATAATGTAATATTAGCTCGCCGCAACAATTACAACATTTTAAAAAAACATGAAATTAATTAATGTGGTGAAACGAAAATAGGGGCTAATCTTTTTCAACCACTTTTTTTATTTAATTTGTGGGGTTACAATATATAAATGTAAATGAGATCTTAATAAGCTTCTTCTTCCTAATTTTCCGTTTATGGCTGGACGCCGGGTTCCCTTCCTTGGGTAGCTGAAATAAAAATTTGCTTTGATTTGGCTCTTGGCCTTATCGCAGCTTAATATTTAAATGGCTGATCGCCGGTTATTTATATAAAGAGTTTCGTCTCCGCTTTTAGCTTCGACTCCACTTTATTCTTTATATTGAAGTTTTAATTTATTTAATTGGCTGAGCGCCGGGTATTAAATTGATCCGCACTGATTGGGAATCGAGTTACGAATGGATTCTTCAGATAAATCCTTCTCCTTTTATACTGTGGTGTCTTCTGCTTTCTTCAGTTGGTTCTCCGATTCTTCTTTGTTTTCCTTTGTCATCATAAATATCTTGGGGCTCTTGTTTTAATCTATTTCCACGATCATTATTGTTTATGTTTATTTATTTATGTTAAAGGAAGTTTGGTTATCTTGGTAAGTTTTCTCTTTAAAGTTCATTTTTTCCTTTTTGTTTTAGGCCCAGGTTCCGTTCCCTCACATTAATTAATTATTTATTTTATTTTCAAAAATTCCTGGTTAGAGTAGAAAAAAGCTTACGTAAGAACGTGTGAGACCCCTCCCTCCCCTTAGTAAGGTGTCATAAGCATTTAGGAGACCCCCTCCCCCCCCTTAACATGCTTACGTAATATGTACATGACCCCTAGGCAATATAGTGCTTAGGCTCTTAGTGAGTTTTTCTGTCTTTTCGACTATCTTTCGGATGTGGGTCGTCATCTTCATATTTGTATCAATCTACACTCCTAAGTATTTTATCGATGGCTTCGTTTCTATGTCTGTACCGTCAAGCCTTAATCGGAAAGACGGTGTTGCTCTGTTCGTGTGAAGGGGTCGTCCATAAAACACGTGAGCACGTTAGGGGGGGAGGGGGTATTCAAAATGCTAACTTTTGCTAACAAGGGGGGGGGGAGGGGTTTTACAAATTTAACGTAAAACGTTTACAAATGTAATAGGCCTAAACGTGCAAAAATGAAAATAATTTAATTTTCTTACACTATGTAACCTAACTCACTTTTTAAAAAAAATTTCAATTATACCGGCTCTTTTGCTCTAAGTTAAAAAAAAAAACCAAAAAAAAACCTGTTTTTGGCTAAATTAAAGTTCCGAAAAATTTCAGATTCTTAAAATGTTTAATATTAATTTTTAAGAAAAAAATTTAAAGGGGGCGGGGGGGGGGGGTAACCGAAATCTAACGTAATTTTGGGGGGAGGGTCCTGAAATGCTAACCTTTGCTAACAAGGGGGGGAGGGGGTCGAAAATGGCCAAAATAATGCTCACGTGTTTTATGGACGACCCCGAAGAAATACTGCTTCTGTTTTTTCTGGTGCTAGTTAGAGCCCCATTCTTCTCATTTTTACTCTAACTCTCTCGAGTGTTGCATTTTGCGAGATTTCCCTCCATTGCTGCTGTTTTGGCAGTGACGATGACGACCATAGATCGTCCGCAAACGCCACTAATTCTGCTTCTTTCGGTAGGTGCATTTCTAGGACAGAATCATAAAATATGTTCCAGAGGTATGGTCATAGGACTGACTCCTGCGGGACTCCGCACGATACCTTCAGGTTTTCTTCGCCTATACCTATCCTACGGTTGCTTAGCTAACTTTGAACCATTCGCACCAGATATAGTGGGGTAACCTAACCTAACCTTACCTAACCTAACAAAACCTAACCTAATAAAACCTAACCTAACCTAACAAAACCTAACCTAATAAAACCTAACCTAACCTAACTTTTTTATATCTTGAGGTGGGAAAATTCTGCATAGGACACTTGTTTTCGGAGCCCTCCTCCTTGGGTAGTGTCAGACTCCTACTGACTAAAAAACCACCTCTGACAGCTGATCTGTCCGGTTATGGGACAGAACTACACGCGACAAAATAACATATGACTTTTGTACACAGACTTTTATACACGGCGAATTTTTTACACATGCCATTTATACGCGGGTGCTTTATACACGTTGCTAAAATAACACGTGACAGATTAACACATTTGTCTATTTACACGCTCGAAAATTTTATAGCTGGTATCGGGAAAACGGGCGCACATAAGCTAACACATATAGGCAACTTGTGTTACAAAAAAAAAGACAACCGAGAATTGCCCGCCTGCTTTATACTCTGCTTATGGCTCTAGCAGGCGAACAATTCTCGCGTACTGCGGATTGCATAGCTACCCCCGTAATCCCGATACCAGCTATTTACGAAAATAATATTCATTTATTTTATTTACCTATTTAATTATTTATTTATTTACTTAATTTTTTGAGAATTTTTTTTTTTTTTTTTTTTTTTTTCTGAATTTAATTTTTAGTAGTTTCCAGATTATTCTCAAATTTTTGAAATCAGTTTGAATTTTTTAGCTTTTCAATTAAAAAAAAAAAAAAAAAAAGAAAAAATGATTAACCGTATAAAAATTGATTCCACTTAAAACGTAATAAAATTTAAAACTTGATCCTCTTTAAACGACATTTAAGCGTCTGCGATGGTAAAACAATTATACAGGAAAAATGTAAAGCAAATATTTGCTGTGACCAAGTAAAATTTAGCTGTATTACAATTATGATAAACAAAGATATTCGGTTAATAAGTTAAATATCGGAAAAGAACGAACTGACTCGCTAAATGAAATCCATTGCATATAAACAATTTCGTACTTTTTTTTTCATTATGTATTACGCTTATGAATTAGCAATTTTTTTAAAATATTCCATTCTCTAAAATTTTCGAGTGTATTATTACGAAAAACGGACAAATGTGTAATTTTGTCACGTGTTAATTTAACAACGTGTATAAAGAACCCGTGTATAAATGGCATGTGTAAAAACGTCGCTGTGTATAAAAGTCTGTGTACAAAAGTCGTATGTTTTTTTGTCGCGTGTAATTCTGTCGGGATACCGATCTGTCCCCGGAACCGCTTTTGGCATTGCCTTAGGGACAGTTGCTCCTTATCTTCCAAGCGAGCGCTCATATTCCTCCTTTGCCTTCAGAATAGATATAATGAGGTTGACAACTGCCCCCCAGTTTTCCTTTGATGCCAGCATCGTCGGACAGATGTTTTCCGGCGTCAGCTGCGTCCCTATGATTGCTTCGGCTTGGGACCTATACTCCTCCCATCTCGCACACTCGAACACCGTTTGGAGCGGGGAGTCTGGCTCACCACAGAACCTACAGGCATCGGTTTTTGATAATCGGAATCGAAACAAGTAGTCTGCAAATACACCGTGGCGTGTGAAGAACTGGGTGAGATGGTACCCGATCTCGCCATGCTTCCTGTTAATCCAGTCTCTTATGTCCGGTATTAATCTTTTTGTCCACAGGGCAGTAGACGCCCTGGGATCCTCCCATTCCTGCTGCCATTAGTCCTCGATCTGAGCTTTCGCCGTTGGTCTCTCCCCTGATTTGAGTGCCCTGACCCGCTCTTCAACTTGAAGGTGAGCAGGAGGTATCCCTGCTAGGACCTGGACTGCTGCGTTTGGTGCCCTTCCTATAGGCACTAGTGGTTTTTCTCAGGAATTTCTCGAGTGAGTTCTTATATTTGCAGTGTACTATGGCATCGGCCCATGCCGGAGCTGCATATAGCAGGATAGAAGCTACCACTTTGGCCATGGTTTTCCGTTTACTGGCTTTATGGGGCCGCCTACATTTGGCATCAGCCGGCTTAGTGCGAGTGCTGCTTTTTCAACCCTAATCACCCTTTTTCCGGATATGTGTAGCTCCTACCATGCCTTTCTGGATCCAGACTCCCAAGTACTTGAGGCTCTCCGACGACTCCACTTTGGTTCCACCTATTTGGAATTCGACTTTAGGGGCGTTCCGTTTAGTGTATAAGAGGACCGTCTCTGTTTTCTCTGGGGCTAACTCGAGGCCCATTTCGTCCATTTTCCTTCGGATTTCCGCCAGCGCTCTGTTTCCGAGACTCTCAACCATCTCTTTGGTTTTGGCGGAAACGACGACGAAGGCAACAAGATCTGTTTCCTGCCCTATATTCAAGTTCGAGGACTTGGTCATAGAAAACATTCCAGAGATAAGGCCCGAGGGCCGACCCTTGAGGGACTCCACAGGTCACTGGAAGCTTCCGGTCCTGCACTAGGATCCATCTATTCTGGAAATAGCCTTGTATCATACGTATGAGGTATGGAGGTGTTTTTTTCCTCTTTAGTGCGTTTATTATGCCGTCCCATGGTGCGGAATTAAAGGCGTTTTTGATGTCCAGGCAGATGAAAGCGCAAATTTTCCTATGCTGGAACGCGTATCGTTTTGCTTTTCTTCCGAATTGTAGGACCCTTAGGATAGCATCTAAGGTGGAGAGACCTTTACGGAATCCATATTGTCTGTCCGAGAGTTGGTCTCCTACTTTTTCCAGTCTTGAGAAACCTAACCTAACTAAACCAAACCTAAGGTGTTTTCAGAACCAGCCAGTTCCAGACCATTCTCAGAAATCGTTATCAGAAAAAAAATGGATAAAGTTGGGGCAAGTTGGTTAAACATGTTGGGGAAAAATTTTATACATTTTTTATATATAATTTGTATATAATTTTTCCCCAACATTTTTACCTCTACCAAAAATGAGAATACCCCACACTTAAAGCATAACGTAACTGATAAAGAACTAATTCAATGGGAAGAAAGTTGAAAAAATTTTAAAAATAATCCATTAATCCAGCTTTTCATTATTAAAAAAAATGACTGGGCTATAGCTCATCACACTCAATATTCTATTTAATGCTTAAAAGCTGCTGCTCTCTTCTCTAATTTAAAACCGAAAAAAAAAAAACGGACGTGCTACAGATTGGGATCTACATCTATCTTCAATTGATTTTATAATTTACGACTAAATTACAGGATCGCGATGTGAAAATAATCGATTTTATCGCTTGGTGAGAATTTTCTTTATGTGAAAGAACGGCTCAAAATTAAATCTTTTGACATAATGCGTTTTCGCCCTCGGCCCGAGATTTTAAAAAAAACTGCATCACTTTTTTTTTGTAGTCGATAATGACTCACGTCAGGCAATTGGACGGCCTAGGAAAAAGTAATTAAGACATAGGAGGGACCCCGATCACAATTGGCTAAACTTAGGGAGTCTTTGCCCTGAGGTATTATCATTTTGAAAGGACGACCTTAGAAACTTTGATAAATACCTCTAGCTCCAAATGAAGATGGATAAACTCATTCGGATTTTAATCCGTAAGAAAAAGCAATCAAAAGGTCGAGCAGTTCTTTTTCTTTTTTTACTTTTTTTCGATTTCCATCTCTTAACATCTAGGTCGGACATGTTTTCTTCTTGAAGAGTTTCTTTTAAAAAACGAAAATCGCTAGCCGGTAGTTGATATTCGCAAAATCGGATAATAATGACATTGCAGAAGTAAATCAAAGGTTTCTTTATTATTTTCTTTCATGTTTTCTTATCTCCGGCGCGATGTGTCTGGCATTGACACACTATATAAAAGCGTGCCCTCAGGGACTGGATCATGAACTTATTTGTTAAAATTTAATAATTGTTTTTTTTTTTCTATATAGACGATAGTCAAAAAAAGAAAATTGGTTTGAGTGTATTTTGTATCACCAAACTGACTTCTGAGGTGATTGTAACACCAAATAAGAGAGGGTCAAAGACTTAATTTTTTTTTTTTTTCTTATTGGCCCTTGTTTTAATTTTTCCCTTCAGGATTTTATTTGAATTTTAAAAAAAAATTAATGCCGCTCATTTTAATTTTTTATTTTTATTTTTTATTTTCAGTCACTTGGTCACGTTAGCGGCTGCCACATTAATCCAGCTGTCACTTGCGGTCTTTTAATCACCGGTGATATAAGCGTTTTAAAAGGGATTTTCTACATCGTGGTGCAATGTGTCGGCGCCGTCGGCGGAGCTTTCATATTAAAAGTAAGCCCTTTTTGTGGAGTCGGTGGAGCTTTGCGAATTCCTAGTCCCAGAAAACAAATCAATTTTTCTATTTATTTTTAAGAGTTTTTAGGTGGTAATCGTCAATCCATTATTTTCCTTATTTTTCCTGCTATTTTTTAGGTTGTAACTCCAGTTTCAACAGTTGGTAGCCTCGGTATGACAACAGTTAACGAAGAAGTAACACCCCTTCAAGGAATGTTAATCGAAGCTCTCATCACGTTCGTCCTCATTTTGGTCATCCAATCTGTTTGCGACGAAAAACGAAACGACATCAAAGGTTCTATTCCACTTGCCATCGGTTTCACAATTTCACTTTGCCATCTTACGGCCGTAAGTAAATTTCCCCCCCCCCCCCCCCTCCAAAAAAAAAATTGTCTCACGGTTAAATTTAATAATTTTTTTTATTTTTACTATTTGAACGTTTTCTTTTTTCAGATAAAATACACAGGGGCCAGCATGAACCCAGCCAGGACATTTGGCCCGGCCGTTATCACAGGCTACTGGGCCAATCACTGGGTTTATTGGGCGGACCAATCGCCGGTGCCGTTTTGGCCGGAGCAGTCTACAGGCTTCTTTTTAGGGTTAGGAAAGAGGACGAAGCTAATTCCTACGATTTTTAAATTTTTAAGAAAAAAAAAATCTCATCTTCATCCGTCCATTAATTGTATTATATGCTTCATTTTCTTTGTTTCACGAACAATTTTTTTAATAAGTTATACCGGTTGGTGCTTTTAGATGCACATTAAAAAATACAAACGATATTTTTAAGATCTTGTAGGAATTTTTTTTGTACAGAAAAAATGTGTATTGATTTTTTTATTGTAAAAATATTTGCGGTAAATATTAACTATCATTTCATTTAAAAATAAAAATAAAATGTTAGATTCATTTTTTTAAAATTCTGCATATGAAGTTATATTTATCGTAAATATGTTAGAAAAAAATTAGTGTTTTTAAGTTTCTTCTATGTAATAATTTTAATGTAATGGTTTTTTTTTTTTAAAAGCCAAAAGAAAAAAAATTAAGACGTCAGAACATTTTTTTTTTTTTTTATATTTATTTTAAATTAAATTTGGCACTTTAACGTTTTAGATTACCAACAATTATTTTCGAGTTTGAGGGGAAAAATATGCCAAAAGATCTGATAATTGTATTAATAGGAGTATTTAATAAACCGACGTCTTTATTTTTTTTTTGAATTTATCCACCTAGAATATAAAAAGTATTATTTTAATTTAAAATCCCTCAATTAATTTTTTCTTCCGTATTACATGCAGCTAGTAAATTATTATAATTTCTAATAGGGTCATGGGACCAATAACGGATGAATATTCGGCAATGGATTTTTGCCACAAATATCGCGTGCATACGAGAATCCGAAAATCAGTAAATATTTCTGTTTTTTGAACCAAAACATTGAATTTGGAAGCACAAGGAAGGCGAAGGCCAAGGCTTCTTGCACTTTGCAAGAAGCAAACTTTCAAAAAAGCGCCTTCTTTAGTTGTTTACTTTCCCTGAAAAGAAAAAAAACAAAAAAAACAATGAAAGGCAAAAGTATTTGAGTTTTGTTTTTAATGTTTGCTTTTTGAAATTCTTTACGTGATTTTTTTTAAATTCTAAATTTCGGCCAAATGTAGCTTTTTTTGAAGATAATCTTTTTCATTTTTATTATTTATCGATTCTAAATCAAAAATCATGAACACAGGTATGATTTTTGAAAAATTTCAAAATGGGATTTATCTGGAATTAAAAGGTTTTTCTAATACCCTCCGTGATATTCTATTTTTAGGGCCAACAAATCTGGATCAGAGGGGAGCTATCCCCGCAAAGAGAACGTTGATACCGAAAATCGATCAGAAAATTTCCGGCAAAACAAAATTTACATTGCAAAATAACAAAATTTCAAGTCCAGTGAAACAAGAAAACAAATTGGAATCCTCGACCAAAGTTTTAAACCATAGATCTACGGTGACCTCGCAGTCGAAAATCGCATCTCAGTCGAAAATCACATCTCAGTCGAAAATCACATCTCAGTCAAAAATTACGAAAGATGTAAATACTCCAAAAAGTTCCGTCGATGATGAAACGCCGAAGAAAGACTTATTACATCCAGTTAAACATAGTTCGTACAACAGAACGAAATTATCTAATTCTGATAATATAAAAATAATCGGTCAAAAAACAGCAGATGTTAGCAAACCTAAAGAAAAGTCTATGCCTAACGTGAGAGACAAAGCTCCCGTGCCTCTCGTAAAAACTGTAAAAGCCACTAAAATGTCGCTAAGTGGGAAGCGACCGGCAAATGTTCCGGAAAGTCTCTCAAAAGCTGAAAAAATCGAAAAGATCGATATTTTTCCTCCGGAGAATGAACCGACGCGTAAAAAGTCTGCAAAAATTATTCCTGAAAAAGCAAAAGCAGAAAAGCCTGTAAATATAGAAACGGGAGCTATCAAAAGAATTCAGGAACATGGAAACAGAGCTGAAATTGTCCCGGAAGCGATCCCTTTGAAGAAAACGAGGGTGACAAATAATATAAAACAGCTTAGTCTCGAAAGTACGTCAAGCCATTCCTCCAGAGGCTCGAAACCGAATTTGCCGAGCAAAGAGGTGGCCCCTGTAAAGAAATTTGCGTCAGAAATACCGCGCCCGATCAGTCGCAACAGCGAAAAAATGGAAAAGGCGAGACCCAGCAGTCGGAACAGCGGGAAAAGCAATGTAAGTTCCGATCTTAAAAAAATAAGCCTCTCGCAAGTAGCTCCGGTAAACGTTCCTCAGAACGAAGTTTCAAAAAAATGCGAAGAAGAAATTTCAAAGAAAAGCTCGGAGAAAATCTCGTTTACTCAAAAGAAACTCACGAGTATGGAAAAAATAGAAGAATCTAACATACCGGTAAAAAAAGCGCCTTCTACCGAAAAAAAGGAAAGCGTTTTGGAAATAGCACGTGGCATCAGTCAAAGCGGTCAAAGGAAAACGAGCATGGAAAAAATTTCGGTAAATTCAAAAGCTCGACCTGTCACAACGGAACTCCCTCAAAGGAAACAAGTCACAATCGAAAAACATTCTCAAAATTTTAACATGGAAAGAGTCCCGGAAAACTCTAGACCGAAATCCCCCAAAATAAGCATTTGCGGAAGAGAGCGGTATGTAGCAATGTCGCAGCCAGATATTTTGTATTCTGAAAAGAAACCAAATCAGAATGTTAACAAGGATAGAATAAGCGTTAAAAATATTGCGGCGAAAATCGCGTCCTCGATTACTCTTAAATCGTCGGACAGCATTGCAAGCGTAAGGAGAGTGAAGCAGAGTAATCCGGCTCAAGCTTTAACCTTTGACTTTTACAAAAGATATAAATATGTTGCTTTCATCGGGCAAATCGAGGAGGATACCAGTTCCCTGACGAATCATATAACGTTGTACCAACCACCGGAAAATGAATTGTTACTTTATGATGCGGCCAATTGTGCGGCTACGCAGGTGGGTCATAAAAGAAATTATTTTTATGGGATGCTTGAAAAGATAATTATATTGTTTTACTCTTATTTCAAGGCTTATTTGAAAATTTGCGGGCTTGATTTCACTGTGGCATATAAAAGTAATGCCGAACATATGTCTCCTTCTGGTAAAGTTCCTTTCATTCGTTGCGGTTCTTGTTTAATATCAGAATTCGAACCTATATCCTCGTTCATCACTTCAAAATCGGATGCAAAAGTAGATAATAATTCGGAAACTGCAACAGTAGAAGCTTTTATGGCTATGGTCGCGGGAGTACTTGAAAATGCCGAAAGGTAATAAGTTAATTTTTTAAAAGTGTTAAAAGAGGCATAACGTTGCATGTTAGGGGGCTGTCGGCTGCTATCATGGTAAAATGGCGGCCAGCTTCGGATTGGTTAATAAATATTCCCTTTTCATATTAAAGTCATTTATTAACCAATCCGAAGCCGGCCCCATGACATTTTACAATGATAGTAGCCAACAGCCCCTAGTGGATTTAGTTTGCCGTAAAAATCCTCAAACGCCTATTCCTAGTTGAACAACATATTACATAACAATGATTGTGGAAATTTTTGCGCCCATCCCCATCCCCCCACCTTGCTCCTTGTAAGCTAAAGTAAGATTTCATTTAATTATTTTTAAAAAAACACTGCAGCTTTTATAGTACCACAAATAATTTGGCCACTTCATCTACATCAGGCTTCGGAGCATAGACCCAACTGACGGGCTGAAAATATAGGATTTTTTTTTAAAAAAATATAGGACAAAATTTTGCCAGAACTATAGTACAAAATTCTGGCTTTTTGCCCAAAATTTGGTTTTTATTTTGGTCATAGCTTGATATTTAACACAGCACTACGTTATTCATAATCCAAAATTTTTGTGTTCCAGATACATTTGCTGGTATGATGAAACCACACTGAAGGAACACACAAACCCCCGACATGGAGCTAAATACCCATTCCCTTTAAATTATATTTTAAACATACTAAAAAAGACAGAAGAAAGACGATATTTAGCAGCTCACGGAACTTCTCATAAAACGATGGAAGAAATTTTAAGAGATGTAGACACTTGTCTCAAACATTTATCCCAGTGTATCGGCAATAACAAAGTTTTTTCTGGCAAAAAGTATTGCGAAATAGATGCACTTATCTATGGGCATGTCTATGCACTTTTAAATATTAAATTATCAGGTTGTGCCAGAAGGTTGGAACAAATCCTTAGAAATCATTCCAACTTAATATCGTATGCAAAAGGCATAGATGATTATTTAAAATTAAAAAAGTTTAAACCTGATTCTTTAACTGAAGTATACCAATGTAAAAAAGATGTTGAGGTACCAATTACTCCAATTACTGAATACAGAAATGTAGAAATCCTTTGCTAAACATACATTTTTTTTTACCTTTTATAAATTGAATACAATGTTACGAAAATATATTTCACATATTTTATTAAAAATTTTCGAAGTATGATAAATCAAGATATTCTGCAAGATTTTCGTTATTCAAAGATGTTTCATCAACATCTTCAATTAATTTATCTATTGTAATGTCACTTATACTGTTAAAATCAACGTCTATATTGTCCTTATCAGCTGTAGCGCTAGTTTCTGTTGCTCTATTTGTTTGTATCATGTCTTTATAATTCCTCTGAATAATTTCCACATTTACATCCGGGCAGCCGATCGGGTAAATGCACTGAAACGAAAATAAACATAACCTTAGTTGGTTAAAAATATTTTGCTTATTCATTTTACGAGTAGGAAAATATGATGATTCGAAATGATAATTATCTAGAAATATTACCTGAGTATTAGGACACAAATACAAGGCTTCTGATACACTAATTTGTATTAACTTTATGCTAAAACCGCAGAGAGGGCAAACTGCCGGTGTCATTTTTTCGAATGATAACAGTCGTGTCGTTGTACAGTGTCAGCAGAGTCACAGTGCTCACAGTTTTTCGTCTGCTTTTTTAACATCATTTTTAAAAATTTGAGTGTTATGTTTAAAAAACCTAGAAAAAAGTTGTGAACAATGTAATATGGAAATAGTACTCGTTATGTACTGTTTTTGGAAATATATACCTGTGATACAATGAGTGTTATTATTCAGGAAATGTTATCATCCGTACGCTTAAGTTTGTATTTTAAAAAAAAAGAAAAAAAATAACCTATAAAAAGTAAAAAACTAATAATTTTTTTTTCAATTTTAGAATTTAGTAATAAATTTCAGCATGTTAAATTGCAATCATTGCCATGCTCGACAAATGTTGCCAAAATACAGCCCAATCAGAAAATTCAGTCTTCCACCAAAACGTTAAACAATATGCAGTTATTTGGACAACCAGTTCACTTGACTCATCCTCATAGATTATTGGAAGGTGAAGTATGTAATGCTTTTGAACTTAATTTTAAAACAGCATTTTTTTTTTTATTTTCATTTGGTCAAATATTTTTGTTTCAGGTTGTTCCAGGAATAAGAAAAGAAGAATTAAGGGCTAGACGATATAGGTTGCTTCATTACATTGAGACAGACACACATAAAAGAAATTTAAATATTAAATCGCATGTAGTTGTGATACCGTCATCCCATAAGAAATTTATGTCTGAAAAAATACCTTATGTCTTTAGGCAGAACACTGATTTTTTATATTTAACTGGATGCATGGAACAAGATTCTGTTCTAGTTTTAACTGCACATGGTGATAGCAATTATGAAAGTATTCTTTTCTTAAAAGAAAGAAATGCAAATGAAGAAATATTTGATGGTCCCAGAACATGCCCTGATCAGGCTGTTGAATTATTTGGTGTGGAAAAATCATTGCCAATATCTCATCTGGAAGGATTTTTGTATTCTTTTGTCAAAGAAAATCAGGATTGTGGATTATGGTATGACTTCATGAATAAAACTCCAGCACATCCTGATATTCATAAGAAAATGAACACATTCTTTTCTCAAATTTGGAATAAGGTAGTATTTTTCTTAAATTTGTTATTTTTTAAATATTATTTTTTAATCCTTATTTTCAGATTTGGACCTCACCTAGAGCCATGATGCATTTTTTAAGATTATATAAGTCACCGGCCGAACAAGAATTAATGAGAAAAACATGTGCAATAGCATCTAAAGCATTTAAAGAAACCATTAAAAATAGCAAACCTGGTGACAATGAAGCTGAAATCTGGGCAAGAGTAGATTTTGAATGCAGAATGAATGGTGCTGAATATTTAGCTTATCCCCCTGTCGTTGCCGGCGGGAGTAGGGCCAACTATGTGCATTATATTAATAACGATCAAATCGTTAAAGATGGGGAAATGGTGCTCATGGATGCTGGTTGCGAATACCATAGTTATACAAGTGATGTAACAAGAGTATGGCCTATTAATGGAAAATTTACACCAGCTCAAAGAGAATTATATGAAGTTATTTATTCTGTTCAAACAGAATTATTAAGAATGTGTCATTCTTTTCCTAGTTTTGATGATTTATATAAGGCCATGCTTAAATTATTAGGAGAACGACTGAAGGATGCTGGAGTGTTTTCTAACAAAGTAGACGTGCTCTCCGATTTATCACAGGTGTGCAAAATTTTACCCATAATTTGATCCACAGTTTGGAAAATATTAGTTTTTTTTTTTATAAAGGTGGCGAGAATGTTCTGCCCTCACGATGTTGGCCATTATTTAGGAATGGACTTGCATGATACATCAACAGTTCCTAAAAGTATAAAGTTTGAGCCTGGAATGGTGTTCACAATTGAACCAGGAGTTTACATATCTTCAAATAACAAAGAAGCAAATCCAAAATTTTATGGCTTAGGAATAAGAATCGAAGATGACGTACTAATGACGAACAACGGTCCGGAAATATTAACTTTAAGTTGCCCTAAACACCCAGATGACATTGAAAAACTAATTTCAAATGGCAGATAGCTATAGCAAATAAAAAAAAATGCAAAATTCAAATTTTACAAATATACAAATTTTTAAGTTTATTTAATTTGACTATTTTTTTTTATCAATATGACAGTTTCATAAAAATCCTATAAATGTACAAATTTGGAATTTATTAATTTTTGACTTTTTTTTAATTAACATAAAACTTGATATAAACCAACAAGGGAAGAAAAGGATCCTAAAGCACCAACTTGCCATTTTTTCAGAGTTCCTGACCATAAAATTCCTTCTGGCAAGTAATGTATGGCAAATATTAAATCAGCTGAATATTTCAAGGCTGTTAGTATCAAGTTAGTTTGTTGCTGGTTTAATTCTCTTTTTGCTTCTCTGTTAACAAAGTATAACATCAAATTTAGAATGACAGTCTAAATTATCTGCACCAAAAAAAATACTAACCGCATTACTTCCTCATCTCCTCTAAGTTGTGACTTTTCAACAGTTAATGTATGAAGCTGCCTGGTGGCTTTTAAAATACTTAAATATAATGAAATAATCCAACAAACAGTACTTGCAGTTCCCCATTTGGTGTCGTCTGAGGCTATGATCTGATGATCAATTGCCCATGACATATGATCAATCGGGTAAAATAACAAATCAACTACATTACTCACAACATTAATTGTTTGAATATAAGGATCTTTCTCCTAAAAAAGCAAAAACATATTTTTGATTATTTACATTCTTAAAAATTTATTAAACAACATACCTTTTTACCTAAACCATAGTCCAAAACGTAAGCTATCATAGGAACATCATCCAAAAGTCTAAGTGCAGCTCTGCAGGCACTTAATTGGCTGCTGAAATTATCTAACTGGGTGGCTCTTTTTGGGTCTTTGGAAACCCCAGCAAGGAACTTTGATACATAGCATAATGTCCTCAAAATTTTATCACGTCCTCTGTATGTTTCCAAAAACTTCGTAGTTTTTTCCAAGCTCATATCTGCGGAAAAACAAAGCACTTTTAGCGAACCTGTGTGTAAACTAAAAATAGATTAATTAATCTCTTGTATTAAAATCTTGACCTTCGATCGAAAAACTGACTTTATAATGTGTATCAACAAAAAGTGAAAGTCATGTGTATTTAAATAAACGACGTTGACATTCCCTTCGGCTCTTTTTAAGGTTATCATGCATTGTCATCTATTTCGGACGTCACAAATTAGAAAAAGAATAGTTTGCCTTCGATTTTTAATGAAATCCTTACTGGAAGTATACTTCATGTGGAAAAAATATTAATTCTTAACAAATTTGACATATGAAAATTAAAAAAAAAACTATTATCAATGTGACAAGTGCAAATTAACATTTAAAATTTCTTCTGCTACCGTGTCAATAGAAAGTCACGTGGTTCGAATAATTTCCCGCTTTTCCATTTTATAATGGAAATAAATAAATTTACTTATAAACCGTAAAGCTAAGCTAAAGTATTTTTAAAAAAGGTTGGACTTGAGCCTGATCAATTTTCAGAGGATTTTTTTTTTCAAGATCACAATTAAAATCTTGAAATTTTTTTGAAAAAAAAAAAAAAAAATTGGGAAAAGACCCTTTTATGCAAATTCCCGAAAAAACCTGCCCGAATCGGGGTAAATTTTTTTCTATAATTTAATTTCAACGCTTTTATTTACTTTTCCAAAAATTCAGTTGATTTGACGGTTACGATGCAACCTATTATCCTTCTTTTTTAATTTTACCTAACATCTTTTCTTGTAAATCGGAATCATTTTCTTCACATTAAAAGGTTGAAAATTTAGAGTTTGGCCCCACTTATTTTGTCAGTAAAAATAAAACAGTTAAAAATTCAAAGTCTAATCTCCAACAGAATCAATAAAAACATTATTTAAATAATTAGAAAAAAGATGTACCTAAAAATTTTAATTTTTTACCAGTGTTCACAGATACTAATATGAATACTGTCAGCTCAGCAGACAAGTAAATATTAAGGTCAGGATGTGTTCCTTGGTAAAACAAAAATTACAGCGAAAAAGTATTTTTTATGAACACTCACTTCGGCCGAACTGTTATCATAAATTAGTTCACTATTTGTATTATCATTTGGAAATGAACTTTGATTCTTTTTCTGCTTTGTAATTTGTTTTTCATAGCAAAAATATACTTTTTTTTTTTAGAAAGAACTTTTCAGGTTTCAAAAATATACAAATACAATAAATGATTCAAAAAATATTTATTTTCGAAATACTTGTGGTCTGAAAAAAATAAAATATAAAATTCCACCATAAGTGAAAAAATTTATAACTGTTAATATTGGTCTAAGAAAATTTAAAAAAAAAAAAAAAAAAAAGATTAAACCCTCCAGTGATAGTCTGACTAGAAAATACCACAATTAAAACAATTTATTAAATAATTGTCACTTAAATATTTTAAGTGTCCTAAATTTGCATATAGCAGTATGAAAACATTAAGATTTCTTCATTGCACTAAGAATATGTTCCAAGAAAAAAATTAAATCAAAAATTGGCACCAGGGATCTTCATCTTGAAGTATACTTAAAGCAATTTAAAAAAGCACCAAAAAATTAAACCACAATGATTTATTGTGATGTTTTCTTCTAATGTTGATTTAAAATAAAATTTAACTGTTATCGTAAATAAATGTTTGATTCATTTAGTTGATAATTTTTATCAACATTTAACAAAAAAAAAATAATGAATTTTACCATAACAAAAAAAAAAAAAAAGATTAAACCCTCCAGTGATAATCTGACTAGAAAATACCACAATTAAAACAATTTATTAAATAATTGTCACTTAAATATTTTAAGTGTCCTAAATTTGCATATAGCAGTATGAAAACATTAAGATTTCTTCATTGCACTAAGAATATGTTCGAAAGAACAAAATTAAATCAAAAATTGGCACCAGGGATCTTCATCTTGAAGTATACTTATGATTAAAAAAGCACCAAAAAATTAAACCACAATGATTTATTGTGATGTTTTCTTCTAATGTTGATTTAAAATAAAATTTAACTGTTATCGTAAATAAATGTTTGATTCATTTAGTTGATAATTTTTATCAACATTTAACAAAAAAAAAATAATGAATTTTACCATAAACAAAAAAAAAATTAAAAATCATGTTCGATTACAGTCTGAAAAATTAAAAAACAATGATTCAATCCTCCCAAGATTTTTCTGACTAGAAATTAAAATTTTCTAAATTCTATTACTTAAATTTTTTTAAGCATCTTAAATTTGATTATAAAAATATTAAATCTTTTTGATTTTACATTATTATGCTTAAGAATCTAATGAGATCAAAATTTCAAGTAGGAATTGACATTATTCAGCATTTTGGGATGCTTCTTCTGAGGGAATCTTCATCTGTTCCAATTTGCTTTTCAACTCAGCTACTTCTTCCTCTAAAAACGCTATTTTTGTTTGAGCTTGGTTTAAATCATTTAAAGCAGCATCCAATTCACATCTTTCAGGCCTATCATCCCCTAAATGTTTCCTTACATAACTGATACAAAAGTTAAGGAAATAAGATAGTGTATAAACTTGTTTCAACTTGTTTTTTTTTTTTTTAATAATAAAAGGATACTTCATTGCATTTGCCGGTTTCTCCGGTTCCTCATAAAGAGTCACTAAAACTTTTGTTAAAGCGTCCATTACTCCAGCTCTTTCCAAGTATTTTCGGAATTCTTCTCGTTTAGAATCGATAGGCTGAAAATGAAAATTTGATAACAAGATTTAAAAAGAAAAAAATATTTAAATTGCAGACTTTTTACCTTGTAAGTTCCCATTTTTTCTCTTCGTTAACGAATATTTTATCGCTGTTTTCAAAAAGCGTTAAACGCAAATTATAAATTAATTATCAATACGAATTATTTTAAAATAAATTACTCGATTATTTAACTAGCAAAAGACGATCGTTAATCACATGTGAAAAAGACAGTCGATTTTTTCGTTGAACACAATTTACCACAGAGCAGACTACTTGGAATAAGCGTGCTATAGTGTCAAAAATCGGAACTAACATCCAGCATCCATTGATCCTCCAGGTTGGTGAAAAATTTTATATAAAACACTATAAAATTTGTGGCCCTGTTTTCTAAAAATTCCTACCCCGATTTTTAAAATTGTAGAAACGGTTTTTTGATCTAAATATTACCTTTAAAAAATAATTAGTACCTCGAAGTATTTTAAAAGGAGCTCAGTTGTTTTACAGTTAAAACGTTTCCATTTTTAACCGCATGGCAGCGCTTTGATTTCACTGTATTTTCCGGACGCTGCCTCCGTAGTTCATAGTTCCTTTTACTGCTTTGATTGTTTCATGAATTAATTATCAGTAATGGGCGTTAGTATTGAGTATAATTCATGATTAAGATCTTATATCTTTATATTTATTATCAATCCAACTCTTAATTACATAATTATAAACTTTAACACGATTCCAACTATCTTTTTAATTAGCAGGGTGCCAAACTGAAACCTCGGAGGCATTGTATTTTCAACAATACACAAAATTGCGAGATTTTTTCTAGATTATTCAAATCGATTATACACAGTGATAGAAACGAAGTCATATTAATTATTAAGTCAACGAATTCAATCAGGAATTACAATCTTTCGATTTTTTGCCACGATTGTGGTGTGTTTTCATCCTTAAACAGTTAATAACCACGCCCAACATAGGCCTCTCGGATACTGCTATTATGGACATGATGATTTCCAACTTGCAGCAGCAAAGGCAAGTTACGAAACAACTGAGGAGGGAAGCCGCCGTCAAAAGGATTGCGGTTTCCCAGGCCGTTCAGGATATGATCAAATTTATAAACGAACATCAAAGGGACGACTGCCTTATCGTCGGATTTAGCTCTCAAAAGGCGAATCCATTCAGGGAGAAGAGTAGTTGTAGTTTACTTTAGGATCGGATAAACAGTATTTATAATTGGATGGAGGAAGTTGTAAAACTGTGTGTCACGATTTTGATGTTGCCTTATTAATCTTAAATGTTCTGAAATTGCTACAGCCTAAACTTTGTTTATGAAGTTCTCGATAATCAATAGTGTTTTCAAATTTTGATCATATCAATCATAATTTATTTTTTTTTTTCATATTGATTACTTCACATAAATATATATTTAAAAAAAAAGAAACCAAAGAAATTATTTTTGATGAGTTTTTTTGTGTATTTAATTTTTATTTTTTGGGACCAATAGAGCCAACAGATTTCTTGCACAGAAACTTCTAGAAATATTTTTTAAATTATTCATAACTATTGATCGAGAGCCAGTTATGTATAATATGACTTTGATAAAGCATTTATCAGCTTTTTTTCTTTATTGTATTTGTCTTTTTTCAATGTAAAAAATATTTTATTTTAGGGAAATAGTTTTTTCATGTTGAAAGATTTCTCTGTAATTGGCTGAATAAATATGTTTTGAAGAGATAGATTGTCTTTTTAATACAAGTTTGTAAACCTTATCTACCATATTGCTTGAAGTAAAATACCCTTGTTTTTCAAACTGAGTAGTTCACAGTTTGCCACTGGTCAATTTAGTTTTATATTAGACATGAAAATTAATTGCCCTATTTCTTTAAAATCAAGATTTCTTGTTTAAGAAATTATGGAGAAGGTTTATATTGAAAACTGAAGATTTGTATCGCAGTATTATTATTAACTGATTGCTTATACTACAATACTGCTTTACTTGCTATTTGGCAAACTCAGATATTTTTAAAAGAACCTTTCTTCCTTTTTTTTCTGCTTTTTCTGACTATGATCTTTGTCCATACTTGATTGAGCATTGATTTTAAAGCATGTTAAACATAAAGAAATTAATGGAAAATGTTGAATATTTTTCTGGACTATTTTTTCCAATGATTAACAATGACTTCATTACATTCATGAGTATAGTTATTTTCCAGCACTGACAGAAGAAGACATTTTTATTCTTATGGAAAACATTTTTGAGGTAAAGAGCAAAATATCTCCTCTTAAGTGTATGCATGGGGCATGGGAAATAGGAAAATGTATCCTGGGGAACAGATTGTGGTTGTCTTGATACTGATACTTGATTTTGCTTTGAAAGCTAGGCTAAAAGAATTAAATAGACAACTTATTACAAATTCATTCATTTATGTACATTATATATTTCTCCTCTACACTTTTTCACTTCCATTACTTTGTTGATACTTAAGCTCATGATCTTCCGGTTTGCATAAAGGATTCAATCCATGTAATTTCATTTGCACTGCAATATCAAATAAATAATCATAGCACTCACACCTAAAATTGAAAATAAATTAGTAAAGATGAAAATCAATCATACTTTATAAATTTGAATAAATATTTGACTTACATTGTTTTCGCTTGCTGCCAGGAATCACCCCACACATAAACTCCATGCCTCCTGACCAAAACTGCACAAGTATGAGGATATTTTTTAATTGCTTCAGCCAAACTATCCTTCAGGTCTTCCTCCCAGCAAGTATTTTCTATTATTGGTACAATTAATTCCTCGTCGAATCTAAAATTTCTATCTAATTCTTGATTTTTAATTCCTTTTATCATTTCTTGATGAGTTATTCTGAATTCTTTCCCAGGGTATAGCAATGTAGCCATCACAGCTGACTTTGAATGGGTGTGAATGACTGCACCCGCTTTCCTTTCCCTGTATGCACACATGAAAAGAGGTGTGCATTGGCTTTTCTTGAGCTTTTTCTCAGGCGGTGGTAACTGAAGATCTGTGCCATTTATATCCTGGACAAAGAGGTCGTTCGGGTGAAGCCTTTCTTTTTGAACTCCTGACGGTGAAATGTAAATCTCATCTCTACAGGAAAAAACATTTTTTTTTTTTTTTTTTTTTTTGAAATTAGACTTTGAAGCATGCATGAATCATACTTACGACAATTTTATACTGATGCCACCGCCGGTGCCGGTAACCCATCCTAATTTATAAAATAATTCACACAGTTCTGGAATAAGGTTCCTTGGATGCTCCTACGGAGAAATGACAAGGTAAGGTTAGGCCATGGTTACTTCAAATATCAACTGAAAACTGATAACGTAATAAAAATAAATCATACCTCCGGATAATTTGGGTCATTTTTCGGCATGATAATAAAAATTTATGAAAGAGAACAGATTTTTCTTATCAGTAAAATTGGTAAACAAAGTTCTGCTGCCACGATCCCTCAGAAACTCATACGAACTTTTGCGG
Source organism: Liposcelis bostrychophila (assembly GCA_037577465.1). Classification (NCBI taxonomy): domain Eukaryota; kingdom Metazoa; phylum Arthropoda; class Insecta; order Psocodea; family Liposcelididae; genus Liposcelis; species Liposcelis bostrychophila. The sequence continues at coordinate 15,213,405 of CM075210.1, forward strand.
TAAGGCGGTCTTCATTCAAAATAAAACATAATGTGTTCAAGTTGCTCTAAACTCACGGGATGAAAATAAATTATATAAATCTAAAATAGATATCAATTCATCTTTGAATCATATTCCCACGGGCATTGTACAGTCCTCATATGACTTGGAATGAATCAAAATCTTTTCCTCATTATAACAAAGATCGCGATTGTTCCATTCATCTGCATAATATAAAACAAAATAAACGAGATAAGAAAACTGAACTTAATTATCGATTTAAATGATGAGGTAAGTTCTAACTAAGGAAAACTTCGTTATCTGTTACTGACGTACCGATTGTCTCAAAATGAATCTTAAACGTCCTTTTAAAACCAAAGATAAGGATATTAATGATGCCATTTCCTATTCACAATGAGTAATCCAAACGAAGGTTTTAAATTGACGTCCCTTATTTCTTCGTCGTTAATTTCGTCATCAAAAAAAAAAAAAATCTACGGTTTTTAAGAATTATTTACTCTTATGGTGTGGCAAAAGAACACAAAACTTCTGTTTGCTTAGATTTTTAAGCCGCTGCGCCTCAAGGATAAAAAAGATTCGTCGTTTTAGCCTTTTTTTCTATAAATCATTGCTTTTTTTTAAAAAACTAATTTTGCTTTTTATCTCTAACCGAACTGGAAAAAAAAAGATAGCGCGAATCTGTAAATAAATATCAAAAAAAAAAAAAAAAAAAAGGGGGATTAATTTAAAAAGCAGTTAACCGATTGACAATCCCCAAAAAAAACGGTGCTTATCGAATATGGTTTCAAACAACGATAAGCCTAAGAATTCAATGATAAGAACGCATAGCGGAGATTTTTTGCCGATAGTTGACAATATATGTCACAAGGTAGATGATATATATTTTCATATTTTTATATAGTCTGTATTTAAACCCGGTTGTGATAATGATAAAGTAGCAATCATGAATTTAATACCGCACGTTAAGTGGTTACCGATTACATTAGCTTTATTTATACCAATTACATTTTTTATTACGTAAGTATCCAGCAGTTCAAAACTTTTAATTATTAAAAACTAAACGAAATGGATAATGGCGCTGCCTGAATTATTGATTTAATTAATTATTTTTTTTCCCCCTTCAAACCCCAGATATGGAGTTTCTTTATCAAAAAAACATGTCACAGCGGTTTGGCCATATATCAGTGACACTGGAACCCAGGCGCCCGAAAACTGCATATTCGGAGAGCTTATTAACATCGCTACCGGAATGTGTAAGTATAATTTTAATTTTATTTTATTTTTATTATTTTACCCCCGGTGTGAGAATCAAGCTTATGATTGAACTGTCATATCGTATGGGATTAATTCTCTAGTGGGTTAATCAAGGGAATAACGTACCGTGAATGAATCATTCCAAATGCAATCGGAATAAACTATGTAACCCGAATGAATGAATAAATTAATATATTAAACAGTAGTTCATATTCTAATTTTTTTTATCGATTAATTCTAATTGAAATATTTGAAAACATTTTTTCTGTTTTAAAGTTTAAAGTCTAAGAGTGTCGGACCGGAATCGGACCGTGATATGCACTATCGGATCCGGTGCTTTTTTAAGGGGAAAAAACAACAGCCTAAAATAATCCAAAAAAATTGTACATTATTTCCTCTGTAATATGTAAAATTTAAAGTTAATTTTCCAAAAAATCGTACCCGAATCGTTTCGGTTGAAGAGTATAACCTGAGACTTCCTGGGTAGAGTGGGTCGAAAATCAAAAATTATGGATTTTCAAAATGCCTGATTTAATCATTATTAAATTTAATCATTATTGCCGTTTAATCATTTGTAAAAATTTTTTCCTTTTTGAAATTTTTTCAAAACGGCGTCTTGAGGTTTCGCAAGAGGGTTCAAGTTTTGGAAAACTTTATAAGGGATGAAAATTCGACTTTTGGATTTTTGTGAAAAAAGTATCGTTTCCTATCGGATTTTTAACGCAGATTTCGAAAATGAAATAGGTTCGTGCCTAACTGCTTTTGCTCTTGAGATACAGGCCAAATATGACATAAAAATGGCAAAAATCTGAAATTCCAATATTTTTATCACATTTTTTTACAATATCTCAAGAAAAAAAATGGTTAGACGCAAACCGATTTCATTTTTGAAATCTACGTTAAAAATCCGATAGGGAACGATACTTTTTTCACAAAAATCCAAAAGTCGAATTTTCATCCCTTATGGAGTTTTCCAAAACTTGCACCTTCTTGCGAAACCTCAAGACGCCATTTTGAAAAAATTTCAAAAAGGGAAAAAATTTTATAAATGATAAAACACAGCGATTGCGCTATATCAGGCGTTATGAAAATCCAAAATTTTTGATTTTCGACCCAGCCTATAATCCCGGGACTCCATGAAAAAAATGCCATAACTTAAATGTGGAATGGGTTTTTATTTTTAAAAAAAAAAGAGCGGGAAGTTCAAAATCGACTCCAGAATTTTTTTCGATGTACCCCTTTTTCAGTAAATTTTTTTTTACTTCTCACTGAACCCCAAATTTATAACGACCCTATTTTTATCATCAATCCCATGTCAAATTACTTGGGAATCATGTGATGCCATCAAGGGAATGTAGCAGTAGCCTTTGGCTGTGTGATGTCATTACATAGTTTTCAAAATTTAAAGTTTATTTTTTTAGGTCATCTCACTGCTCAATGTCTCGAGGATGATTTGACTAAGATAGCATATTCGATTTTTTTTTTTCACTAATAGTTAAGTTCATTAAGTTAGAGGTCTAAAAAAAAGGCAAGTTCAGAACGCTTAAGGGTCGTCCATAAACCACGTTAGCACGTTAGGGGGGGGGGGGGGTATTCAAAATATTAACTTTTGCTAACAAGGGGGGGGGAAGGAGTTTCACATATCTAACGTTAGCATTTGCCTCATGTAATAAACGTGAAAAAATGAAAATAATTTAAATTTTTAAATTTTTAAAATTTGTAACCCAAGTCATTTAAAAAAAAAAAAAAAAAAAAAAAAAAAAAAAAAACTTTTTTTTGCAAAATTTAAGTTCCGAAAAATTTCAGATTTTTTAAATGTTTAATATTAATTTAAAAAAAAAAATTTAAAAGGGGAGTAACCGAAATCTTAAGTAGTTTTAGGAGGCGAGGTCCTGAAATGCTAACCTTTGCTGACAAGGGATGGGAGGGGGTCGAAAATTGCCAAAATAATGCTAACGTGGTTTACGGACAACCCCTTCCAGACGGATGCTCTTGCTAAATATTTTTTTTAAAAAAAGGAAACCGAATCGTTTTTCATAAAAGTGAATTTTTGCAAAGCATGAGGAGGGGGCGTAAATCAAACAGTTTACCAATTTCTCAAAATTTAGAGACAATCGAACTTACAATTTTTCACAGTGCTTAATTTTCGGAATTAAAAAAGAATAATGACGTCATAAAATGGATTCGAGAAATCGGTCGAACAAATATTCCAACTATGTAATATCCGTTCTATTTTATCCGGGTTTTCCTACAGATGCTTTAAACTCCAGACCAAACCGCAACTGACTCATGAAAATCTACTGAATTCATCTTCTCGCTAATTCAGCCATTTTCATTAAAAATTATTTAACCAATTAAATTAAATTCATTCATTTAACTTCCTTTTCTTTCTTTTTTTTTCAGTATTCGCTTCCGTTTACATAAAATACCATCAAACGCAAGAATTCAACAAACTGAGGCTCTCTTCGAAAGTTTCCACTTGTTTAAATTATTTTGCGGTCATCTCCGGCTATTTAGCGTGCTTAGGATTAAGTTTAGTAGCTAATTTTCAAGAAACTCATGTCCTCTCCGTGCATTTCTTAGGATTTTTTGCATGTTGCATTTTTGCAAATTTATATTTCATACTGCAGGTAATTTAAAAAAAAAAAATAGCAATGGAATTTTTTAGTTTTCCTCTCTCAGGACTAAAACGTAGAATTTGGAAAAAAATAATCGAAATGACGGAGTGATCGACTCAGTTTTTGAATACCACACAGTTTCGGTCACAACAAAAAGGCAATTCAAGTGTTAAGTAAGCATCTTGGAGGGGAGCGAGTCAAATTTTATTAATAAAAATGATTTCATAATACTTGGTCGGTTCCAAAATCAAAATTTTGGATTTTGAAAACTGTAAACATTTCGTTAATCTCTTACAAATAATGTTAGTCTCTAAAGGGTAATAATGACCAAGACTAGTGCAGTTTGGTACTAAAGATCCGTCATCTAATTTTTTTTGAAACAATCACAGCTTTCAAATTCTACATTTTGCCTCTGAAGTAAAGAATATTACATAGCTTACTTCCCAGAAAACATAAATGACGTCATAGACCTCAAATAATCTTAAAAAGAGATTTAAAATAAAGGACATCATCCGACGACGTCTTAAGGACCACGTCATTATGTTTAACTTTTGTTTTCTGGGTGGGGTTAAATGGTTTTCCTGTCTATAACAGAAGAAGCAAAATTATTTTGTTTATTTACTTAATTTTTAATTTTCAGACGTGGTTTACGTATACCACTAAATATGGTCCAAAATCTCTGCTATGGGGCAGGATCCTTCTATCGTTTGGCATGATAGTATTTACAGTTACTACAGTGTCCCCCATTAAAGGGGCTATGGATCGGTTTGACGGTAAGTCTTAAAAAATTATAAATACTAATTTTCAGGGCCCTACAATTTTTTCTCGGAATTGATTGCTTTTAAATATGGCTTTAGAAGACCAATGGCAAGTGATGTCATATTATTGGGTACTGGGATGGTTACACTCAAAAAAGCGGTAACTAATTCCCAATACAATTTGAACCCGCGCCTGCACACTTTTGCGCCTTCTGCACAGTAAAAAAAATGTTATGTAATTATGTTAATTTTTACATAACATTTTTTACTGTGTGGAATTTGTCGGCCGTCAAATTTACCCACACAGCCAAGAAAAGTCTACTGGCTGAAAGCAAAATTGACAGGTGACCAGTAAAATTTAAACTCGAATTTGCGCCCAGTCAAATTTTACTGGCCACTAGTAATAATTTTTTTGAGTGTAGATTAGGTAAGGTTATGTTAGATTAGGTTAGCAACAAAACCTAACCTAACCTAACCTACCAAACCTAACCTAACCTAACATGACCTAACTGCCAGTGCGCAAAGAGTACCAGTAGATTTTTCGACTACGTCACTTTTTAATATTGATGATAAGGCCTTTCATTCGTTAAAAACGTTTTTTAGAGAAGAGCCTATGAACTCGCAACCAAAAGTGACATCACTTTCTGGTTAGGTTATGTTAGGTTGACCTAACCTAATTTAACCTAATTTAAAAAGACGCCAAATATAAAGTCACCAAAAGTAAAAGAAGAAGGGGAACGTTCAAGTATTACTTAAGACTTTTTTTTCGGGTTTTTGGACCCCCTCCCCCCCTTCGTGAAAATCAGTAAAATTTCTTTGACCCCTCTTTATTATATTACGTAAGATTTTCGTAGACCCCCCCTTTTTTTTAACACCAATTTTAAATTGGAGTAACATTTTTCTTAAATCTAGATTTATAGTTAATACTCATATCCCTGAAGATTGTTACAATTGGCGCAAAATCTCATCAAAAAATAAATTTTTATTTCTTAAAATTTTTTGAAGAAAATCCAATTTTTCTACTTTTGACATTCGAAAAAAAAATTAAAACAACTTAATTTTTTGAAATTAAAAAAAAATTCTGAACAATAAGTTATAATGGAAATTCTTACGTAAGATTTGCCAAATCCCCCCCCCCCCTCCCCCAAGTAAGAAATAGTAAGAATTTCGAGTGACCCGTAAGAAATAGTAAGAATTTCGGTCTTACGTAATACTTGAACGCTCCCTTAGGTTTGCTAGGTTAGGTTAGGTTAGGTTAGGTTGGGCTAGGTTGGGTTAGGTTAGGTTATGTCGGGTTGGGTTGGGTTAGGTTAGGTTAGGTTAGGTTAGGTTGGGTTGGGTTAGGTTAGGTTGGGTTGGGTTAGGTTTGGTTAGGTTGGGTTGGGTTAGGTTAGGTTGGGTTGGGTTAGATTAGGTTAGGTTGGGTTGGGTTAGATTAGGTTAGGTTGGGTTGGGTTAGGTTAGGTTAGGTTATGTTAGGTTAGGTTGGGTTGGGTTAGGTTAGGTTTGGTTGGGTTACCTAACCTAACCTAACCTAATTTAAAAATTCCAATTATAAAGTCACCCAAAGTGAAAAGAGAAGGCGCAGAGGGGGTAGGGGGAATTCAAAAATTTCCGAAGAAAGATTGCGCAAAATATTAACGGTCTATAATAAAAAGGGAGCCAACATCCCGAAGGACCAAAAGCCTAATTTTAAATTTGTCACGCGATAAATAAGTACGACGAAAAATAAGTAGCGGCCATTTATGGTTTTTTTTTTTTTAATTCGACGTTTTGCTCTTGGGCTTTACAGATTCTGATTTTTTCTTTATACGTGAATGTTAGTCTTGTTGTAACAGTGTCGTCTGTCTCGGGGATATTTCGTTTATAACAGACCTAAATAACACCAAAATATCCTGCCCTAGGGAGTTATTTCACAAATAACATGCCTCTGACGTCACCACCAACTGTTTTTGATGCAAAGCAAGTATGCCAACCTAAGAATTAATGTTGGTACACTTTGCATTAAATTCTCATTTTATTTGTTTTTGTTTACAAAAAATTCCTCTGCAGGTGTACCACTTATAAAGAAAAGTATCTATCGTCAATATAGAATTATGGGTAAAAAAACACCTCGACGATTGCCGCTCGAGCATTTCGTCTCGGTGTTATTTTACCCATAACTCTCTAGTAACGATATATACTATAATCGCAATTTTTAATCAACCGCGATGACGTTTAAATATTCTAATGAATGTTTTCCCTTTTTTTTTCCCCTCATCAGGTGAAGATCCGAAATTATGGGAACCAGATCACGGAGGATACCCTCTTCACCTCGTGAGCTCATTTTCGGAATGGTTTCTAGTGTTCTCTTATTGCGCATTCATTGCTACATTTTACTGGGAATTCCAAAACATAGAAGTTCAATTACCAGTTATAAAGGTGAGCTTTTAAATTCCCCAAGGAAACAAGAAAATCGTCAATGATTTAAAGAATTTAAAATTGACAAGACAAGATTTCTAACAAAAAAATATAAAGGAACGGAGGAAAAAAGAATGAACTCATTCGTCAAAGTAGGAAACTGGCTTCGGGCTAATCCGATTTGCTTCTTTTTTTTTTCCTTCTTTTTTCCTCTTGAATTCTGATCTGCGATTTGCTTTAACAGATCGCTCTTTAATAAAAAAAAAAAAAAAAAAAAAACTTTTCTTTCTTTTGGTTCTAGCTGACGGACAAAGCCATCGAGAAAAACTTGGGAGGAAATAAAGCCGGAAATTTCAACGCTTCATTTAATAATTCCGAAGTTAATTTAAGCGCCTCACACTGGATATAAAAGTGAGTTTTTCTTTTTTTTTTTGGAATTAATTTCTTGGAAACGCCCCTGCTTCCGAAAGAATATAATCCCTTCCAGGCATTAGTTTCAATAGAACTTGAAAACCGGAGGAAAGCACATTTTCTTGTAACTATTTATATTTGTGAAAGTTAAGAAAATGACTTTCTCTTCCTTTTTATCTTTCTTTTGCTGTTTTTCCTCATTTACATAAAAAAAAAAAAAAAAAAAAAATCTGACCTTGGATTTGAATTTTTTAAACGCACCGGGAAATGCATATACTTCCGGTGTTCCTTTTTGCATTCCTGTTATAACTTTGGATTTCCCATCATGATCTAAAAAAAAAAAAAAAAAAAAAAAATCATGAAAAAAAAAGGAAAAGAAAAGAAAGATGGGCGTGAAAAAAGGGGTTATTGTGGGGTTAACGGATAAAAAAAGGAAAAGTTGTTTTGATGTATAAGTTTAATAAAGCGACGTGAGGTTCCATCATAATTCATTGATTTGATGATAATTTGACAGTTCTACACTCCACTATATATCTATAATGTGTGAAAATGTAAAAAAGTGAAAGAGATGCGCAGCTTCCCTAGTGTTCTTGATGGACCTGTGCAATCGTGCTAGATGCAGATGTCTGAGCAAGCGCTTTTTAAATTTCTACGCCTCACATCGATCTATAATTTAAAGAATGGGCTCCGTTTTCACCTAAATAAAATCCGGCTTAGGAGCTACTTACATACGATTCCTCTTTTTTCCTTTGAAATTTAATATTTTTCGAAAAAAAAATTCTTTCAGGAGACAAAAATTAAAAATGCTTTTTCAATAAATTTCTCGTTAATTTCTCATAGGAAATTTTGAACAAATTATTCAGAATTAATTGTTTAGTACCAAACTTTGTTGTGACAAGCCTGTAGATGGGGCGGGGGGCAGAGGATAGAAGGGGACTAAGCCCTTCTGTTAGGATATTTGAGCTCCCAATGTACATTTTTTTAACAATGAATTTCCCCTACCTCCCATTCTTCCATGTTAAAAGGGGCAATTTTTGGGTGCCCCCTTAGAGAATTTTGCGCCTCCCTGAACCCCTCGGGCTAGCTACAGTCCTGGGGAACGTAGCTCGTACTTAGATTTACTAATAATGGGGTCATCCATAAACCACGTTAGCACGTTAGGGGGAAGAAGGTATTCAAAATGCTAACTTTTTCTAACAAGGGGCGGGGGTTTACAAATCTAACATTAGCACTTTGTCTCATGTAATAAACGTGCAAAAATGAAAATAATTTAAATTTTTAAAATTATGTAACCTAACTCACTTTAAAAAAAAAAAAAAACCATTTCAGTTTTACCCGCGCATTTGCTCTAAGTTAAAAAAAAAAAAAAAAAAGCTTTCCTCTGCCAAATTTAAGTTCCAAAGAATTTCAGATTTTTTTAATGTCTGATATTAATTTTTTAAAAAATTAATGGGGGGATCCCGAAATGCTAACCTTTGCTAACAAGGAAGGGAGGGGGTCAAAAATGGCCAAAATAACGCTATGGTTTATGGATGATCCCTAAAGGGGAAGCGAGGGTTGGTAATTGCTTAAACAAAAATGGCATACAATTATGTTTACATATTAAGTTATTATTTTGAATATGAGGGGGAAAGAGGTTTTGACGCCAAAGTAAAGATTATATTTTCATGACAAAGAGTAGGGAAATCAGTCACAATTTCAGGGGAGAAAATGATATACCTATTTGAGCGGTCGTTAATATTTGATTGATTCCAATTGTGGAAAAAAGGACCTTTGCTTAGGAGTCACTCAAATATTTCGTCATAATAATTTTTTATTTGTCCTTTTTGACCCCCCCCCCGCAGCCCCTACAGTAAAGATTGTTATTCAAATGGCTCTTTATTATAGTATTTAAAATTTTTCCCATCAAGTTCCAAATTATGGTCAAGTTTTGGCGAATAAACTCTTTTTTCTCCTTGTTAAATAATTCCCTCTCAAGAAAAATCCAACAAAAGCTCAGTTTCTTGGCACACTGACTAGAGAGGTTGATATTAAGGAATCCGGAATTCTAAAATGCAAATTTTCGAAAAATAAGACACAACCTAATCAACCAACGTATTTTCCTTGTTTAAGTATAGGTTATGTTCTAATTTATCATAAGTCTCTTTTTTCCTCACAAATTTTAAGCTAACCATCCAATTTTTTTGCTTTTTCAGATATAAAATAGTCCATTTTAGATCTACAAATTCCATGTACATACCTTCGCTCATCGTTATATGGAACCCGGCCAAGTACTCAGGATGCAGAGCCCAAGGAAGGCTGTCCTGCACTTCTAAATTGTCAAAGCAAAAGAAAGCTGAGCCTTCTTTGCCTCATTCTCCTGGTTACAGGTCTCACGGAGTCTACAATTAACGTAGGTCGTGTATAAAGGCTTTGTGTAACCTCGAAAATTCCTAGTAGTTGGCATGAGTTGCCTTGCCCAAATGCGCCGCGTAAAGAAAAAAAAAAAAAAGAACTAGTCAGTTTCAGTATTTTCATAATTGTTTATGACACTCAGAAACGAAAACATTAATTTATTTATAAAAATAATAATATAATTAATAAGTATTTTTCAATTTCATAAATTGTTTCTTTCTTCATGTGACAACTTAGGGTTCTATCCATCGAAAAAGCAATATAGTAGTCGCTGCACAAGCACAATGGCAAACTATGCTTACAATCACTCAGCATGGAAATCTAAAAGGATGCGCAGATTTGTATGTAATCGGAGTGGCTGCGGGGGGGGGGGGTGAAGAGGACTCAAAATGATTTTTTATAACAAGGGAAAATTGCAAAAAATGCATACATTTCCACAATCGCTATATGCCGAGAAACTCATACCTTCTCTCATGGGGGCGGGGGGCTGGCGGATCTACGGAGGCAATGGGACGCACAACCCCTCCCCTCCCCTTTTCTCCGAACTAAAACAGTTTTATACTAGCTATTATTCGAAATTTCCGGCTCATTCTGGCTTTGCCCTCCCCCCCCCCCACCCCGTCCCAAAAATATTCCTGGATCAGCCAGTGGAAGTAGATCCCCTTCGCCCCCTTTTTTTTGCCAATATTTATACTAAAATTTTTTCGGCGTCTAATGATTTGTATGCATGCAATTTCACATTTTCCGAAATACTGTATTGTGAGAAAAAAATTTCAGGGGGCTCATAGCTTTTTTCAGGATGGCTGACACTTTTGCCCCCTTCCTGATTTACAGGGAGGGTGCGTACATATGAAATTCGTGCGTATATGGGGAAATATAAAAATTTACAAAACGCCAATATTAAATAGTCGTCCATAAATTACATTAGCATTATTTTGGCCATTTTTGACCCCGTCCCCCCTTTTTAGCAAAGGTTAGCATTCCGGGACCCCCCTAAAATTACGTTAAATTTCGGTTACCCCCCCCCCTTTTTTTTAAAAAAAAATTAATATTAAACATTAAAAAAATCTGAAATTCTTCGGAAATTAAGTTTTGCAAAGAAAACGTTTTATTTATTTTTTTGACTTGGAGCAAATGCGTCGGTAAAATTGAAAGTTTTTTTTTTATTTTTTTAAGTGAGTTAAAAAATTTTAAAAATAATTTAAAAAATTTTAAATTTTTTTATTTTTTCACGTTTATTACATGGGGGTCGTACATAAATTACGTAAGCATGGGTTAGGCCCTTTTTGCACGCTTTGTCCAATTTCGCCTATGCTTAGCTTATGGGTAAGATGTCAAATCTGGACCCCCTCCCCCCCCTAAATGTGCTTACGTAATATATGTACGACCCCATGAGACAAATGCTAACGTTAGATATGTAAACCCCCCTTGTAAGCAGAATATAGCATTTTGAATACCCCCTCCCACCTAACGTGCTAACGTAGTTTATAGACGACCTCTAAGGTAGCGCCTTAGATTTTTTCTAAGGAGTTAAACGATTTTTTCTAATTTTTTTAGGAATTAAAAATTAGTAAAAATGCTATTCGAATACTTTGTTAGCACATTTTGGGGGAGGGGGAATCCAAATCAATGATTTTCTCAATAAGCTAAATATTGGCGAAGGAGGGAGAAGGGGGTCGAAAATAGTCAAAATTATGTTGACGTAATATTTACATGGCCCCAAATACGGACTTGAAATATATCTTAAAGAAATTAGTTTTTTCCTTTAAAATTTCTGAAAATAAATCCCAGAGTTTATATTAAAAAAAAAAAAAATTATCCCCCAGCCCCTAAAGGATAGGTGATAAAAAATACATGCGGAATTAAAAAAATCCGGATCCTAAAGCAGGGGAATCGAGTAAAACATTCGGTGTAAACTGAATCTATAGCCTGGATGGGAATCAGTGGCGCGGAGAAAAATCTGAGATGATATGAAGCGAAGACGGGAAAGAGAACGAAACAATTATTTAGTCGCTGAAGTGTTTCGCGCCGGCCGATGGTAACCTCGTGACAAAATCCAAGTGACGGGCGAAAATAATGCAAGAAGAAACCATGGCGGAATTTCCGCCGGTGGTTGAACTCAACGTGGGTGGAGTTTTTTACACAACAGCTTTAAGTACATTAACAAAAGAATCAAATTCTCTCCTTGCGGGTTTATTTTCCGGACGGCTCCCGGCACCGCCTCGAGATGCAAAAGGGAAATATTTCTTAGATAGGGATGGAGTGTTGTTTAGGTACATATTGGATTTCCTCCGGAACGAATCCCTCGTTTTGCCGGAGAGCTTCCGGGAGAAGGAGAGGCTCATACAAGAAGCAACGTATTTCGGACTTCCGGCGATGGCCGAAGCCGTTTTATCATACCCGGAAGGTCCCTCCTCGAAGGAGCGACAGTCCGGTTTCATAACCGTCGGTTACCGGGGAAGCTTCGCCTTCGGGAGGGACGGATTAGCCGATGTCAAATTTCGAAAACTTTCGAGGATATTAGTTTGCGGTCGGGTTACCCTTTGCCGGGACGTTTTCGGGGACACTCTCAACGAAAGCAGGGACCCGGATCACGGTCTCACGGACCGCTATACTTCCAGATTTTTTCTCAAACATTCTTTTATCGAACAAGCATTCGATATGCTCCAGGAAAACGGGTTCAAATTATGCGGTAGCTGCGGATCCGGAACCGCCGGTGGAACAACTGCGGATCTTAAACCGGGTGTCGACGCTGAGGAAAATCGTTGGAATCACTACAACGAGTTTGTTTTCGTTCGAGATTAAAAAAAAAAGAAAAAAAAAACGTTTAAAAAAAATGCTTTTCCAGAAAAAAAAAAATGAGAAACCATTCCTGTACATGAATATTACGAACATAACTTTCGTACCTTTCCAAACAAGAAAAAAAAAGCCTTTCCCTTTGCCCTAAATTTTCAGCATGGAGTAGTGCTATTTGGCAGTGATTCATCCAAAAAAAAAACCGTTTTGAGTGTATTTAAAAAAAAAATCGAAAAAATATCAGACAAATTTTTAGAATATTTATTAAATATTTTTAGCCTTAGTTTAATCGGGTATTAAAAATAAAGTGTTCAAAAACAATCTTTTTTTTTTTTTTTTTTTTTTAAGTACTTCCAGCAGGAGAAATACGCAAGGAAACAGGTTTCCGAAAGGATCGTTTCATCGTTTTCCTATGTAGGACGAACATGATGAAATCACGGGCAATAAACCGAAAAAAAAAGAAGTTAAGTGATGCGGTTTCCTTTTAAAAAAACAAAGAAAAACTGAAGCACTCTGTTTAACAAAAAAAAAAAAAAAAAAAAAAAAAAAAAAAAATGTTTGAAATGTATAAAAAAAATAAAAAAAAAATTTTTTTTAACAAAAATAAATGAAATGTAAACAAACAAGGCTTTGAGGAATTCTAGAAGAATGCAAACGGTTCTCAAACTTGTTAAAACATGTTAAAACAGATATATAAAAAAAAGAAATAATAATAACAAAAATACATTTAACGTTTAAGAGTGATGCGTGATATTACTAAATGCGCTTTTTTTTTTGATTGGAAAATCGTAAAATAAAAATATAAATAAATAAATAAATACATAAATAATTGTAAAAAGAATGCGGGTAAGTTTCTGCCTTTTTTAAAAGTATAAAAATATCAGTAGCGGCTTTAATAATATTCCATTGGAAGTTTTATAATATAACGATATCATTTCTCCAGGATGTTATACAGGAAAGGGGTTAGGAGATAAAGAAATAAATTTTTAAAAAAAAGATATTTGGAACGAATCCTCTGGTTTTGCAGCTTTCTATAACGATAAAAAACGGTCTTTACATTTAAAGATCTTTTAACCGATTAAAAAAAAAAAAAATATCGCAGTTAAGGTCGAAAGCGAGTCAACTTGTCATAATTGATTGATATTAATTTAAAAAAAGGAGGAAAATTCATGAAAAATGATCTAAGGTTCAGTCGGGAGTCCAAGCTGGAAACGTCAGACGAAACACCTCCCCAAAAACAACTACATATTAGGTCGAAATTTTCCTTTTTTACGTAAGCTGAATATAAAAAGGTTAATGTCGTGTATTGAGTTTCCACACCTCATATGCTCCTTTTTTGGATTTGAGAATCAGAAAACGTACGGGAGTCCCCTTGACACAAGTAAGGATAAAAATCAAAGATGAGATTAGCCGAGACAGGGCCATTATTTTTTTATATCTTCGCCTTCTCGCATCTCAAAACCAGTGATTTTTTTTTTAAAGGAAATGGACACGGTGATAAAACTCAGAATTTCGTTGCTGACGGAAAGACCGTCAATCGATTATGAATATAAAACACAAGATGTCGATCGAAGAGAAATTAGTTGGAGAAGATGATAGATTAAGGCGACAGCACTTTCACGTACAGAAAATTCTACGGTGCAATATCAATATATTGCGTGTCGTTTTCCCCCCGAAATATTTTTCGTTTGAATTTATGTCAGGCAAAAATAACCGACATTTAGTATATCAGTGAAATACAGTAAAACCTCTCAATAGCGGAGCCCCTTGACAGAAGGAGGGATAAAAGTCAAAGATGAGATTAGCTGAAACGAGACATTCCAATTTTTTTTATTTATTTTTTTTTTTATCTTTGACTTCTCAGATGTCAAAATTGTAATTTGAGAGATTTTTCGAAAAAGTTCTCGATATTTAACTGCTTTTCCTGTAAACTGTTGTTAGAAAAAAAATTTACAGAAAAGAAGCTTTTATGTCCCGTCTAGACATGAAGCAATATTATTTGGCAATGGATGCCAGATCGATTTTGGAGGTTAAATTCTTGAAAAGACTGGAAAAACCGTCGGAAAAAAAATCGGTCATTTTAAGGACGTTCGCTGGGTACATTTTACATTTTCCATTTTTCTTAAAAGAAAGCAATATAAAAAATAGCAGTATTTTCGTGTGTCGAAGGTGAACTAACGTATCTCCACCGTACGTATGATTGGACATAGTCTGTTTCGAGTGTTTGTTGAAAATCACGTGATCATGCGACTGCAAGTTTACACGCTCATGTAGGCGTAAACTTGTGGTCACGTGACACTTCCAAGAAACGTCGAAACAGACTAACTCCAATCATGTTTACAATGGAGATACGTTAGTTCACCTCCGACTCACGGATTCTTTTTTTTTTTTTTTAATTTTATTTGATAATAAGCTTAATAAATACATAAAATTGTGTCCCCTAAGTAGATTATGAGCGCAGGGGCAGACAATATAGTAAATAAATTATTTACATTAAAGTAAAACTATAACATTGAAGAATATAAAGATTAGTATGAGTGATCAGATGCATTATGTTTGATGATTTATATGAAGTATGAGTAATTCATATTTACGTTATTTTTTTTAGTTTGTCAAGTAAGTTACGTTTTATAATTTTTTTTAATGAATTGATAGAAATGAAATCTGCGATCGCTTTCTGGATTTTTTTTTCATTCTTTATGCAGTTTATTATATTCTAGGGAGGCTTGGTATGAAATACTATTTCTACTTTTAAATGAAAGGTTTAGTGAATATCGAAAGAAATGGCTCTAATATTCCATTTACGGGGGAAAAAATTTTATTTAACGAAGTCCTTTGACTTAATCTTTTATTTTTGGTGCAAATCTCAACTTGTTCCAAGTAAATACGAACACGAAACCAAAAAGAGAAATCAAAGTTATTTAACCGGCAAATTCTTTTGAAAATATTTCTCGGCCACATATTTCAGACATGATGAAACTTGCATTAAAAATTCCAAAATACTCCAAAGCAGGTTCTTTAGGTACCTAAATGTTGTATTTTTTCACCGTAAATCGAGCATTAGACACTGC
The DNA here is from genome assembly GCA_037577465.1 of Liposcelis bostrychophila. NCBI lineage: Eukaryota > Metazoa > Arthropoda > Insecta > Psocodea > Liposcelididae > Liposcelis > Liposcelis bostrychophila. Next base: position 15,229,107 of record CM075210.1, read on the forward strand.
AGCCATTTGACATCATGTTATCTAGGCTTAAGACGAGAGAAGAATACAAAAGGCAAAAATCCTTATTCTATCAGGAATCAAGAGCTGTAAATGTTTCAGTCAGAAGTTACGCCGGGAGATTTTGTTCTGTCCTTTTGAAAAAAGATTTTACAAACTTTTTTTCCGAGATAAAAAAATATATATATATTAAACATTCTGAAACTTTTATTCCAAAACATACTGTATAACAGCTGGAGGTCGAACTTGATTACAGCTTTAACTACTGGGGAAACTAAAACTTTTGTCAAGCGGCCGATTTTCAAGCAGATCCCAAAGTTTGAGGCAGCTTTCCTCCCCAAGACGAAAGGAAAGTTTCCTTCAATTTCTCGAAACTATGCTAGCAAAAGTTGCACCCACTGCATACAAATCAAAATCAAGTTTGGCGTCATTCATAATGCTGTAGGACTAACATCTGAATTCCGGGGGATGTTGGAAAAAAGGTTTGACGGACAAAAAAAATCCTTCACTTTTCCAAAATGGCACTGGGGCATAAAGATGGCTGACAGAACTGCTCAAAGAAAAACATAAAAATGAAATACATGTTATTGTAATCGCCAAAGGGCAAATCGTTTAAAATCGTCTGCGTTGGAGAGCTTTTCAATTTTTCGAGTATTCTACTTAAAATCATTTTGAAAATGGCACCGATTCATTGCAATTTTATCGAGCAAGCAGCTGAAATTATTACTAACTCCATTCTTAAAATCGTTCCAAAGTTGTAATCGTGATAGTTTTTAAACTCTTAAGAGAAAAAAGAAACATATCCTTAGATTATCGAAAAAAAATGAATAACAGCCTGGATAAGTGTTTTGAGATTTCAATTTGTTCAGGAAAAAAATGCAGATTTACCCATCAAAAGTCTGAGAACCAAAAAAAATTAAAAAAAAAAAAAAAAATATATCCCAAACAATAATGTAGAAAAAAATTAAACCAAAAAATGTATCAACTGTGTTTTTATTTTTCTGTTTTTTTAAAAAAAAATTGTTAAGTTGATTTTAAAAAAAAATTCTTTTTAAGTAGCTTCCATTTATACAAACATAAAAGAATGAACATCTGTGAGATTTTCTTGAAGATTTTTTAGCTATTAGTCAAGAATAACTGATTAATCGACCAATTAGTTCGTAGCCAAACTTTATAATTATTAATTAATATATTAATTGATCCTATTTTCAAATTATTTTTTCAAAATTCGTAATGATGTTTAAAAAAAAAATTAATTAAAGCAAATGAAAAAAAAATTATTTTTAGCAGTATAGTTAATTAAAAAATATTTTGAAAGTTGAATTACGTTTTGAATAATTGATTTTAATTGTTTTGAATTGAATTTATGATTATAAATTTTTGAGCGAGCTTCTTTTTTTTTGTTAATCGAAAAAAATAAATAAATAAATAAAATAAATGATCGAATTTTTTATTCTAAATAAAAATGTGTATGACCAATTTTAATTTTCTGTAAAATCATTTATTTTGTATCACAAAATTGAAAAAAAAACCGAGTTTAAAAAAATGCCAAAATTGACTGATTTAAAAAAAAATATGTTGGCATTAAAGGTGTCGGTTAGCTTGGCAAAAGATGCCAAATGTTTTTTGGCCTTAATTAGCCAATGTATGAAAATAACGTTTGGAACAAATAAAATCAGAAACTGTACCTCAAATTAAAACTGAGACAAGTCCATCCGAGTAACGTATCTTCTCATTTAAAACCCGACTTTACAAAATGGAGTCACATTATGTAAATATTTCCATTTTTCAATGGTTGGCAGCATCAGTTGCGAATTCTGCTCGAATAATTTTTGAAGAAAACCTAGAGAATGTCATGTATAAATATACGTATATAAATACTGTATATAAATAGTATTTATATACAAAAATATACTGGAAAAAATATACCATGTATATTTTCTATACCCTAGTATATTTTTTAAAAACCCTATTTTCTCTTTTATAGCTCCGGAATAAATTTTTGCACTCATAATTGTAGATTAATTAATTGTGAATGACATAGGAATGTAAAATATCAATGAAAATGATTAATTAAAAGGATAAAATTGATTTAATAAAACCAATCGAGCGTCCATTTTTTGCGCCATTTTCAGAAACCATTATTAACAAATATGGCCGGCATTTGCAGAAAGCGCCATACAGCTAATCGTCATTCTTGCATTGTTTTATTTTACAATTTTTGTAAATTATTTACGGTAAATCCCAATCCACACGGAAGAAAAAATCCCGCTTGGTCTTATTTTTTAGAATTTCATACCCTTGGATAACATAAAGAGTGCAAAGTTATAAAAACTTAATAAAATACAAAAAAATACGACTTGGTATTTATATCCGTATTTATATACGTATTTATATACTGTATATATACGAAGGTTTCGTATACTGTATATTTATGTTCTCTAAGAAAACCGGATAAAAACAAGCAGAAGACATAAATTAGCATTGGAACAATGTACAACTTACGAAAGGGGACTCCATTTTGTAAAGTCGGGTTTTAAATAAGAAGTTACGTTTCTTGGATGGACTTGGCTCAGGTCTATTCTGAGGTAATGATAAGAAAAAACATTCGAAAACGCGTCTGAACACGCGTCTTTAGCCAAGCAAACCCACACCATAACAAACTAAACCAAAAGGTGCAGCTTTGCTTGGTATAAGACGCGTATTCAGAAGAGCGCTGTAACAAGTCTCGACAAGTATCTCTTGGCAAGCGAACAGACACCTTTAAACGTTGTATTTTATTTTTTAAGTGAAAACATCTTATGCTGATTTGAGAAAAAGGTCGTCATTTAAAAAAAAAATCGTAATAAGAGGAAAAAAAGCTATTAACGATTATTTCGTTTCCGTGCCAAATTTTAATTTTTTTTTCTGACTGAATCAAAGTTTAACAAATGCCGTACAATCAATAGAGGTTAATAAAAATTCGAAATAAAAAAAAAAGTGTTATAAACGCATCTTAATGAAAGATATATATTATAAATTTTAAAAAATTTTTTACTCGCTTTTTTTTGTCTCCCTGAAAAGCGTTATTGAAAAATAGAATATTATAAAAAAAAATAAATATGTATTCCGCATCAAACGATTCAGTGAGCGCACAATTTTTTTTTTTTTTTTTTAACGATACGAGAGAAAAAAAAATGTCGCGGATCTTTTCAATAACCCTTTATATAGCGACCGAGATTAGACCGCAACCATATTATTCATGATTAGAATGATAAACTCCCCTCCATTATCGCCCATTTATTTTTCTCACTCCAGGCGAAATAAACTCTCTTTTTAATATTCATTTTTAAATAAAATATAATAAAAATTGATGCGATTCACTCGATATGTTTTTCGATGAAATAAATTTTAGAAAGAAAAAAAGAAAAAAAATTGGTTGCGAGTCTTTCCTCCGGATGCTGAATTACTTACTATTGAATATTATTAAGATGAAAAGAAAGAAAGAAAAAAAATCGCGTAAAGATTGTGAATTTGTGAATGTGAAATGAATGAATATATCAACATGATTTTTTTTTTTTTCGCAAAAAGAATATAAACATGAATTATTGATTTTTATTTCATTACTTTTTATCTGGCTTGGAAATTTTCATTTTTTCCTTCCGAGTTTTAAAATACTGCATTTCCGAAAAGTAAGAAAATAATTTCTGCAGTTTTTTTTTTGGTAACTTTACGCCTCTTTTCTTTTCTAAAAACAAATTAGGAATTACAAGCCTGGATGATTTTTTAACCAAATTAATTCTAAAAAGTAAAAGATCCATCAAATCTCAAAAATACAACTGCTTGTTTGTACTTAATTTTTTTTTCTGACAATTTGGCAGGCCTGCGGCTAGCCCGAAGAATACAAGATTTTTAAAGGGAGAAGGGGTTCCAAATGACTTTTGCTAAATGGGAAAATACATAAAATGTATTTATTTACCAATCCATTGTATGCCTAAGAAAAAAAAAACTCGCAGGGGTCTGCAAGCCAGCCCTTTTAGTCGGATTTAGTCCCCCTGATTGCACCTAGAAATCAGTTTAAAGTATGTATAATACGCCTATTTTCACTGCAAAATTTTGTCTGGTTAACTGATGTCAAAAAGACCACCTGCGAACCAACAAGAAGAAACTCAAGGCTTTTCTTACTGAAAGGTTTTTGCATCCTGGTATACAATGGAAGTGTTTTGTAAATAGACTTATTAATATCAAGGATTTCAAGCCAGGTCCTAAAGCTACCCCCCCTCCCCCTTCAAAACTGTCCATTACCAGACAATAAAAACCTACTACTGGCATCCATTTTTTTCTTGGGCTCAAAAACCTTGTTTTCATTAGGGTGATCAGAAAAATAAAAAGTGTTTCCGATTTTGTTCTTCACGAAAAAAATTGGTTCATTTTGGTGTAAAAAAGCAAGAAAAATTTTGAAACAATTTTTTTTCAACGATTTAGGGGTGGCGCAGAGCAGAAAAAGGGCCTAAACTACAATTTTTTTCTTAGCATTTAATGAAACGAAAATTTGGCGCATTTTTCCTTAATTGAATTTTACAAAAGTGGACTTTATAGGTATTTTTGACGACATAGAAGACGAATTTCACCATCCCGATTTTCTCAGACCAATGCCTGACTCGCTATTACCGCTTTTTTAGCGCTTAAACCTGATTTTTTGGGCTTAATTTTAATTTATGTACAAATTTGGAGCCCCCAAAATTTTTTTTTCCCTTTTAAAGTTGCTTATACTCATGAAAAAAAGCCCGAGGAAAACGAATTTCAGTATCCCGATTTTCCCTGATCAACGCCTGAGTAGGGGTATAACTAAAAATTTGGTTTTTTGGGCTAAAAATCTATTTTTTTGCCAAAAAATGGCGCTAATTCCTTACCTGTTCGTTTTAGAAATCATGTTCAATGACATTTTTTACTCATGACACTCCAATTAATAAGGATCTTTTGTGTTTCGAATCAATTTCCAAAATTGTTTTACGGATTGAAAAAATTGGAACTTTAAAAAAATTATGAATAGAATTTTGTGACCATAACAAAATTTCGGAAATTGATTCGAAACACAAAAGATCCTTATTAATTGGAGTGTCATGAGTAAAAAATGTCATTGAACATGATTTCTAAAACGAACAGGTAAGGAATTAGCGCCATTTTTTGGCAAAAAAATAGATTTTTAGCCCAAAAAACCAAATTTTTAGTTATACCCCTACTCAGGCGTTGATCAGGGAAAATCGGGATACTGAAATTCGTTTTCCTCGGGCTTTTTTCATGAGTATAAGCAACTTTAAAAGGGAAAAAAAATTTTGGGGCTCCAAATTTGTACATAAATTAAAATTAAGCCCAAAAAATCAGGTTTAAGCGCTAAAAAAGCGGTAATAGCGAGTCAGGCATTGGTCTGAGAAAATCGGGATGGTGAAATTCGTCTTCTACGTCGTCAAAAATACCTATAAAGTCCACTTTTGTAAAATTCAATTAAGGAAAAATGCGCCAAATTTTCGTTTCATTAAATGCTAAGAAAAAAATTGTAGTTTAGGCCCTTTTTCTGCTCTGCGCCACCCCTAAATCGTTGAAAAAAAATTGTTTCAAAATTTTTCTTGCTTTTTTACACCAAAATGAACCAATTTTTTTCGTGAAGAACAAAATCGGAAACACTTTTTATTTTTCTGATCACCCTAGTTTTCATTTGAACTTAAAAAATGATAAAACTAAAATTAACTTTTTGAGATCCTAATTTTTTATGATAAAAGTTATAATGCTATAGAAGAGCAAATTTAAAACTTTTTAAATTGTCATTTTCGCTAATAATTTTCTTGCCTAAACACAAAAGAACTTCATCTTTTAAAAAAAAAAAAAAAAAAAAGTTATTAGATACAGTTTTATTCAAGAAAAAAAAATTAAGTTACGGAGAACCCTATTTTTCCCTTTTTTCTAAATAAATCTTCCATCTTTTTTTTTTTTTTTTTTTCTCGGAAAATTTTCCCGACCTTTTTTTTTAAACAATAGAAGCATCAGTCCATTAAATTAAAACAAAGAAAACAAGTAACGAATCACTGCTCTTTTGCAAATAAGAAAATTTTTCATTTTCTTTTCACCCATTTCTAAAAAATGAAAAGAATGAAGAAATCACCCTACAAAACTCGAGGTCAGAGAAGAAAAAAGAACTCGACTACGAGGTCAAATCATTCAAAATTCGAATTAATCCAACTCTAAATTAACTCCGAAGGTAATAAATCATTTTTTTTTCTCTCGAAAAAAAAGGCGTTTATTACCTCTCTCTCGAAAAAAGCGTTAAAAACATACATTAAAGCTAACGTTACAATTGAACTCCCGACAGCGTAATTACAAATATTTTTCAAAAAAAAAAAAAAAAAAAAAAAAAAAAAAAAATTAACTTGCTCTTGCGAAAATCATAATCAGTCGAGCTATATACCTTTTCTCTTTTCAAAAGGGAAATTACTAGAAACTTAATTAAATGACTTCATAATTGCTATAAACATTATAACCGCCTTTATAAAAGTTGATTGTAAAACCCTAAAAATCAATACATTTTCAATTCTCATACGAGGCTTTTTATCAATTATAAATTTAATAAATACTTTATTACACGGAGGAATACAAAAAGATGAACTTTTCCTGTTACGCCATATTGGCCGTCGGGGGTATTCGAAAAACGTTCCATTCATGTAAAATATATTACATTTATAGATGTTCAAATTCAAAAGAATCATTCCCAGTCAAAGTGGCAACTTGGAATGGCTAGAAACAAGATGATATGCCTTGACAACAACTTTATAAGTTAAACAAAAATCATAAGCCATGAGCATGCTGATTGATGGCATGTAACAACTATTAGTGCAAATTCAATCAGAGTTGCCAGGTCTAAAATTACAAATGTGGTACATCTCAACCTTAAATAGTGGTATGCCCATAAACTAAACATTGGAGAAAGATTTCTCGGTGGTACAGGGTACCACTACCACGGATTTAATAGTGGTACCCCATAAGCTAAACACAGAGGCCTTTTCCTCAATAGTGGTACATGTACCACCATGGTGGTGCATGTGGCTACCTTGTCAAGTTACTTTTGCAACCGTGGATGCCCTTTTTGCAGACGTAATCATTTCCGAACAGGAAAATTATTTTGCAAAAATTCTGCTCTATAAGCAGTATATATAACTATTCGAGTCATCTACATAGCTGAGCTCATTCAGAAAAATTCGGAATCGTCAATCTTCTCATTTAATGTCATTTATTAAACCAATCCACGGCCGTATAGACAGGTCCGGAACTCATATCTCCTATACATGGGAGATCTTGTCCCGCTTAACTACGCGTAAATTACTGCTTCCTTTCTATTACCGTAAGCGCTACTTGTACGCGAGACGCTTTTTGATTCGTCGTTGAGATTTGTAAACAACGATGGCGGCGACTTTCTCTTGTTGTTATGTTGTAATTTGTGTGGGAGTCCCAACTTCAACGATTAGGCATGTTGCGTCTCTCAAGATCGCAGAGCCATCAATATCCCGTTTTAGAACTAAAATCTGCGTGCGTAGTCAAGCGGGACATGAACGGCATGGGAAATTTCCGGACCTGTCTATATACAGCCGTGAACCAATCCGAAGCAAATCGCCATTTCTTCAGGATAGCAGCAGAGAGCTTTGTATGCCGTAAAAATCCTCTTTGTCGTCATAACTTTTCAACCAATCAAATTAAAGGCGAACCACATTATATTTCATACCACTTTACACAAATAAGCGGTCCTTCTTTATTTCACTGCGGCATATAGGCCTATCATGAATAATGCTATAAAAAAAAAAAGCTCAAACCACCATAAAAAATTAAAATAACACAATAAGGCGCATTACATTTTAAACCATAGCATACATTTGCATATATGCCGACTCATTTGTATTTCGATTATAAAACGATAAATTCATTTAAAGAGAAAATAACTAAATTAAGTGACGAAATGCAATTTACAAAAAGCAGAAGGATGCATACGTATATAACTCTCTCTCTAGCCCGATGTTTTGTTTACATTCTTTATTTAGACAACGGGAAATGATATTAAGCAATTTTATTTATAAAAAGCTTTTTTACTTTTGTTTAAAATAAAAAGCAATTTTTTTACTTTTTTTTTCATGAAAAAAAAAAAGGGGGGGAAAGACGAAATAAGAGTTTGTTTGCATTACAGCATCGTTCATCCGTACAAAAATTAAAATAAATATAAAAAGCAAAGGATTTTCATATATTAAAAAAAAAAAAAAAAGAAAAAAAAAAAAAAGCTGATTTTTGAAATGGAACTGACATGAAAATTTTCGTTTAGCTTCGGGGAAGATTTATAACGAGGTAGATTTTCCAGACGAAACCCTTAAAGACATCTTAACTACGAAATGATGGGAAATGACTCTTTAATCAGATAATCTTGAAGTTATTTATTCAAGTTTAAACATGTTATTCAACATGTTTGAACAATTTATAGGAGGTTAATCGTAAACGAAGCTGAGAGTGATTAGAAGGGAATTATGTGGTGTCAAAGGAAATAACACGAAATCGACATGGCAAAATGCAAAAAAATAAATAAATAAATAAATAAATAAATAAAATAAAATAAAACTGTGAAGACTTTTGAAGTGCGATTAGGATTAGCTTTTGATACCTAAGCAAGCATAATTATTGCCAGAAAGAGATAGACCCTTTCTGAATCAAACATGGCGTCTGCTTGTGCAATTTGAAGGGCTGAAGAACCTTAATTGATTGCAGGAACGATTTTTTTGGTTGTTTACACGAAACAACTATAAGATAAGCGACTCTTTAACTTTTGCACACTGTGGCCGAGGTTATGTAAATGGAGCTTAGGGTGAAAAAAGTTCTACAAAATTTTCTTAAAGGATTTTATTCTACAGCACTAGATAGATCAAAATCCATTTTTTAAAAAAAATGAGTTTTTTTTTCACTTGAAACTCTTTTTTTCTGTGCAATGCCCTGAGCAACAAGACTCTACAAAAACGAAAACCTGGTTCCCGGGAATTCTCTTCCCGGAAAAACTCTGTATGCAAAAGGTTCACCAAACGACATCTTTTTGCCTCCGAATTGAATTACCTGGCATTGTCTAGATAGCACGTATTCTTAAGGTCACGAACTCACAGTTCCTCAAAATAGTTTTAAATGGATGGATGCAGATCTTCAGGAGTTGTTCATTTATAAATGAGTCACCATTTTAGGAGTTAGGGGGTCTTAAGAAGCTAATTTAACATCTCGGTAAAAAAGTGCCGATTTTTTGATGAGGATGGAAAATGAAGGGAGGAGGACGGGTAAGGTTCAAAATCAAGGGAAAAATGGCGTAAGCCCAATTTACACGAGCATCAACTTAATCATAGAATAGCAAATAAATAGGGGGCTGTTAATATCAGGAAAGAGACTCATGTTCCTGAGTTATTTATAATTTTTAATACTAATTCGCAAAAAAAGAAAAAAAAAAAAAAAAAAAAAAAGGCAACCGGATTTGCAGATCGATGTCTGACTACAAAATAAAAAACTTGCATGAATCTACACTTCACTCAGTAAAACTCAAAAAGAATCCATTTTGAAACGGAATTGGAATTTTTCAATCGTAATTAATTATGATTGGTCGCTTACAAATTTTCAGGGTTTTACTTTTTAAATTATAATTTAAAAAGTAAAACCCTAGATTACAATACCGACTTATGAGATACCGACTTCTTTATTTTATAAAGAAGTCTTCTTATATTATTAAGAAGTCGGTATAAATCTACACGATATGGAGCTAACAGTAAGTGCAAAAATGTTTTTAATCTGTCAAAAATGAATTGTACCTTCGATAATTTTTCTTTAAATAATAAATGTTGTCCTTTAGGTAATTTTTGCAATTCCAAACAGGCAAGCTTTTCTAGTTTTCCAAGGTTTCCAAACATAAACAAGGCGGATAAATCCTGTTTACCCTGGACATCCCGATTTATCGTACATCTGGCAACATCGTCTAGCAAATAAGAAGATATTCCCAACTTTTTTTTTCCATTCTTTAGCTTCTTTCCTCTTTCTCTCAGATTTTTTTTTATTAACACAAAAACAAGATTACTTACCTACACTTTTCCTTTAACTTTCAAGACACGTACACAATATACAATCCATTCTGACGAATAAGTTATATGAACTTTTGTATTCCACAACGCCTTTCTTTGCAGTCTGATGAACGGCATTTCTCGTTTTATGCTACTTGGTTCCAACTTTCACGGATAATATTTTAAAATAAAATTTAAATTTAAATTTAACTTTGATTTTTTTTTTTTTTTTTTTAATAAATAAAAAAACTTATTAAAAAATTATTTTACTATAAATATAACTTGATTACATGATTCTTAATTTTGCTTCACGTCATTCTGATTAATGATTGTTTGTGCTTTGATTTTAAGCATTTTCAAATGCCTAGCTCCATCTAAATGCCTTTTGAACTGAGATTCCCAAAAATAATTTTTTCCACATATATCGCAATTAAATCGTTTTATGCCTAAATGATTTTTTTCGTGTTCCATTAAATAACTTTTGGTTGAATATTTTTTGGGGCAAAAACTGCATTGCAACTGCCTTGGTTTATTGTGAACCACCATATGCCTGGCCAAATCGGATTTATAATAAAAATATTTCCCGCAAATCTCGCAATCAAACATATTTAAAAGATGGGCATTTCTATGATGTTCAAGTTTTACTGAATCGAAAAATATCTGATCACACATGTTGCACTCATACAATATTTTTTTTCTGTCGCTGCATTCATGCTTCTTTAAAAAATGTTGGGTTCGAAATTTTTCTTTGCACCACATGCATTCAAATAATTTAGTCTCTTTGTGACCTTTTATGTGATTATCTAAATCATCTTGGTTTTCGAAGCTGGCATTGCAATAATAACACTCAATGAGATCATCTTCCTCGTCTTCTCTCTTGACATCCTTTTCTTTTGCTTTTGCTTTATTAGTAATCTTTACATGAGGGTTTAGGTGATGCCAAATATGTACTCTTAAACCTAATTTGTTTGTAAACTTTTTTAGGCACATATCACACTCGTATTCAATTCGATTATTTCTTGCTTCTCTCCATGCTTTACAAATATCACAATTTGAAAGATCTATAGAATCGATACTGTTGTGAACACTAACGTAACAAGGCTTAATTATACTTGTAATAGGAATATATGAAGGCTCCCTTACCTCAAAATTTGAGCAATTGCTCAATACAGCTTTTGGATTTACTACTAATTCTTCACTATATTCTATAGGGTTATAATCTTTAAAAAAAAAAGAAAAAAACAAAATTAAAAATTAACAAGTTAAAAAAATTTATAAAGCAACTTACCTTCTAATTCCTGTTTTATCTCAATGTCCAACAAATTGTCATTTTCAGGTTCTTGTTTAACAATTAATCCTACTTCTAAAAAATCAGATGGTTCAATTTTTCCATTACCGAAATCTCCATAATCAGGTATCATCTCTTTGCTGGTTTCAACTTTAACAACTGGAAAAAGAAAGCAAAAATGTTAATTAAAAATTATGCAATATAGCAGGCCAAAAGAAACAATATTTGACAATACCTGGTGATATAAACCTTCCGTCATTACCTTCCATTCCTTTTCTAAACAATTCACAAATTGCTTTTCCTCCTAATGATCAATGGCTGGGGACCTGAAAAGAAAAAAAAAATTGTAATCATTAAAAGACAGGGAAAAGAAGTAGGATAATAAGAATCTCACAAAATAAGATGTTATTAATATTTTTAAAATTAAAAGAAGGAAGAAGAAAAGAATAGAGAGAAAAAAGAAGCAAAGCCTTAACCTTTTTTTTTTGTTTAACTTCTTTATTTACTTTGTAGATGATAACAAGGGTTGTACGAGCAATTACCTTACCATCCCTTAATCCGTAAAGAATTAAATTCCACGGTTAACGAGCTTGTAAAATGATTTTTAAATTATATGCGATAGGAATTTTTAAAATATACATAACCTAACCACGTCAAAGCAAGACTTGTTTACCAGGGATGAACGCTGCCATGTGTGACGTAAATAAAAAAGAGACGGGAATGACGGGATGCGCAACAGGCGTTTTTATGGCGGGAGAAAACGAAAAAATTAACAATGGCGGGTTTTTTTAAAAACACAACGCGATTTTTTTTTTAAATTTATTTTTTGCATATGATTTTTATTATTTTAACTAAATATTTTTTTCAACAAGCACATTATATGATATTGCTCTTCCTTGTTATTTAACATTGCAGATGAACTTGCAACAACGGTTCAAACTTGCATCGTTTGTCATTACATTTGGCTGATTCAGGAACTGACAATGCAGTATCGGTGCTGTTAAAGCAGTATTTCTGCTCTAGCTAGCTTCTTTGTTAGGCTCATGGGCTCTTGGTTGGGAGTAGGTTAATACTGAAGTAACCAGAGAATATTGCAGAAGGTTTAGATGCATCAGAATTCGAAAAATGTTAATACATTAAATGAAAATCATTCAACAGGAATATGCCTGTAGTACCTTAGTGAATAAGTTATGAAGGTACTTCAGTAAATATCGTTCGTAATTCAGTTAGAGCTGTTTTTCACCCTCCACCCAAAAAAGTAATTGGGGTGGGGATGGCTCCTAATATCTTTACAGTATATGAAACTTGGTCCTTCATTTTAGAAGCCTTTCATCCCAGTAATTGCATAGATCTAGGACTCGCAGCTTATAAACAATCAATTTTTAGAAATATTTGAGTGTCCATTGTTAGAGCGAATTGGGAACGTTATTTCCTTTGATATTGTTAAGTTGGTAATCGTATTGTCCATGAAGAGAATATCGCACATTAGACGTTTGCTGGGCCAATATTACAAGGTTGTATCTGCAGTGTTCAGCTTACGACACTAGTTCCTTATGTTTAACGCAAGGGAAACTAGTGTCAACCTGAACAGTGCAGATACAACCTTGTAATACTGGCCCAGCGCGTTTTATATTATATTAAATTGGAATTAATTATTCTAAAAGGTTATGGGCCCAGATTACGTTAATTTAATAAAGTGGGATTGACGTGGACAATAAAACATAGGAATACGCACGTTAGTAAGTTTTTTTTTTTTTTTTTGTATCGAAAGAAGATACGTGATTTTTCGTCGACACAAAAAATGGCGTCGAATTCGAACCAGTCATTGTTAACTGCGGTCCAGAAACTGACCGGGCAGGAAAACTACGCCGCTTGGAAATTCCAGATGGAGATGTGGTTGATTCACGATGACTTGTGAGTATCTGTGACAAAAGATGCCGAAATGTCGTCGAACAAGATAAAAAGAAAAAGTAGGTAATCATATTGTCCATGTAGAGAAGATCGCACATTATACGTTTTATATTATAGTAAATTGGAATGAATTATTCTAAAATCCATAAGCAAAACACGGCAGCGAAAAAAAGTAAAATATTTTGTCAGGGCCAATGATCGCCGTACATCAAACATATGACGTCAAAAATGCCAGAAACAAACATACACCTAAGCAATGACCATTATCGTCACGGTCGATTTGCTCTAATTTAAACCAGAATTATTTACTCGATTTTAATCGGGTACAATTATTCATGAGATGAGATCAAATCAAGATACGCGTTTACTGTATAATTTTATAATTTGAAAATTACGAGAATAAAAATAAAATATCTGTTGACTGTTGGAGTATCCGTTTTGAAAATAGGCTCCCGTCTGTGAAGGGTTAAGCCAATATGGTGGAAACCAATTTTTTATTACACCAATGCTCACTGGAGATTTTTTAAATTAAATAATTCCTTTTTTAATTAGATCACCTGATGCAGCTTATCTCGTTTAAATAATCCAAGGTTTTGGTACCATGAAGTAATTAAGTTTTCTGAAATCCCTTTTCTTTGGCCTTGTCAGTTAAACGTATCAGGGAAAACATACCAATGCAGAAAAGTAAAAGGGAAGGAAAGGGGAAAAGAAGTTCAGCCGCCAGAATTGTCGAAAATAAATGGAGAGTCGATAAACAGTCAGTAAAAAAGGAGAAAAAAGCAGGGGCGGTCTTAGTCCTTTGCTCAAGTTCGAACTTGATCTCTCGCACATAAACCTGTGCATGCGCTCACAGGTATATGGGACCTAAAGTTTAATGCCGGCAGGGTTGCCAGGTCTGAAATTACAAATGTGGTACATCTCAATCTCAGATAGGGGTACGGCCATAAGCTAAACATTGAGAAATTTTTTTATCAGTGGTACAGGGCACCACTATCACGGATTAAGTAGTGGTACTCCATAAGCTAAACATAGAGGCCATTTCTTCAATAGTGGTACATTTACCACCATAGTGATGCATTTGGTAACCCGGAATGCCGGTCCCAAACGGCTATTCAAGAGATTTATGATCAATTACCCCTCCCTGGTTCGCCATTGCCCCCTTAGGGCGCATCTCATGTTAGAGAGCCCAGCGCGCTATGAACTGGGCTACCGGTCGCCGGAAAACGGGTTCAGGTGTCTTTATATGAAATTATGTCAAATAAACCGTGTCCCCGTTGGGGAAGTAAAATAGCGTCCAGAAGTGGGGGTAGGTCTAATTCCGAAACCTATTAACTGAAGGGGCCCATCTTGCGTCCCAGATTACATGAGCTCTTATGGGCAATTCAAATTATTATTAATATAAACTAAATTCGGAAAATTATTTAACTGCACGGCATAGCATATGTATGTACAATAAAAAATTATGAGTAAATGCGAGCGATTATAATTTTTACACGAAAGCATCTCCTTGAAAAAATGTTTTAAAAGTTTTTGCCCATAAGGACTCAATGGAAGGTGTCCTCCACCTCCAGTGAGATCGTTTTGTCCTCCAGTGACGTCCACGCTACATAGTTCGTTATGGAACTGACCAACCACTTCCCGTACCAAATTCGTACGATTTATGAACTGACCACTGGGCCTATGGGAGGGGCTCTTGCCTGTCAAGGGGGGGGAGGCGGCTCCAAATGGATGCTTACAGAACGGAGGATAGGGAAAATACATGTCAGCAATTTTTTTGTGAGGGTCTGAGAGTCAGCTGGGACGGGGGGAGGGGGTAGGGGGTAGGGGGTAGGGGGTAGGGGGTAGGGGGTGCATTCCTGCTCTTTTTTTGGCTACTAAACTGCTGATCAGTAGGTAAGAAATTTATTCTTTTAACGATTTTAACAATAAACCTATAGGCTGATTTATTGAATTCTCAAATGCAACAGACATAAACTTATATTACATAAAAAAATTAACCGGTAAAGGTTAACGTAAATTTTTACAAATAAAAAAATATTAAAAAAATAAATAAAATAAGAAAAAAATTATAGAGCAAAAAAAAACTTAAAAAGATTTTTGCCCCAGTACTGTAAAACTATATCAGGCTTTCAACTCCGCAACTTCCTAAAATTGTTTTTATAATGAAACATACCCTTAAACTTGATCAAAGGGATTCTTCGAAAACTTGTGTACCATCCCCCAGGAACATCTTTCTTTTGCGAATATCGCTTTCATGCATCCTTCGCCATGTTGCTCAAACTCCTCTACTCATTTAAAGATGTAAAAGCGTGGGATCGGAATTCCTAAACTAAACCTTAAAGCTCCTCAAAATTATATACAATGAGAAAATGATTTATTTTAGCGCACAAACTATCTAACCGAAATTAACAGGAATGACAGACATGGAAGAGGAACGGACGCTTGGGAAATCAAAACGTAAGATGACTTTGTGTTAACATTTACATGTCTCCTTATTTGCATCCTACTTTTTTTTGCCGAATTACCCTACCGCGAAGAAAAATAAATAAATAAAATAAAATGGAGCAAAAAAAAAAATAAGATGGGAAAAAAATCTCAAACAGATAAAGCTCACGAAAACGGAAAAGAAAAAAAAGAAAAATACGAAGGAATTTTTGCAATATATAAGAAAAGGGACGGAAATCGATGGTGTTAGTGACGCATTGAAAAGAAATTGAAAATACGTTGAACCAGAAGTAATTCAAAATAAGGACTTTAATATATCTGAATAAATACCCGTCCTTCATGTGCGGAAAAAAAATCCTTATTCCTTATTCCTGTTCTCAATCCCTTGCCGCCAAGCGGGCAATTACGTTATAGCTATCTATGAATGCTTTTATAGCCGGTAGTGCGATCACATTTCGAAAAATTTGCGGGAGGGGAACGAATTACACCCTCCGGACAAAGACAAGAATTGTTATTCCCAGGGTCGTTGAATAAACAGGCTCGTAGAAATGTAAATAAAGGAAAGATAATCGACTTGGAAAGTTTAACAATTGGTTCATCATAATCAGGTCTGTAGTGAATACTTTATGCGCTTACGGTTTTGCTTTAGTTAACTTCATAGCGTTCTTGTAAATAGACTTTTTGCCCGTCGGGATTGGTGGGAAACTTTTCCCGGGCTAACTCCCGAATAAACCTCCGGATGTTAAAATATTTTCGGTAAAGTTTAACTTCCTATGCACCGTGAAAATGGTACTGCAGGCCATTTTCTTGAATTAACAAAAAGGATATTGCCTTTGAAAGGTTAATACAACAGGTTTGAAATTGGTCACTGGAGTGCAAAGGTACGGTGGTATCACCGAAGGGAATAAAAAAAAAAAAAAAAAATGGAATCACCAGCTTTTCTTTCAACTACGTAGTTCAATCCTTTCACTCAAAGCTGTCAATAACCGTGGGAGCAGACGACAAAACAAATAATCGAGATATTATTTTCGAAAGCAACAGCATTATAAATCTATTCTATTCCTCCTTTTCTACTTTATTGACGGAATTTTTTTTTATACCATTCTTTATTTTCTTTCCCCTGAAAAATGACTGAGAAAGTCACGTTATACAATATATTTTTTTTTCCAGTTAAAAATATCCGTCTTGGATTTTTCTTTTCTTTTTCCGACTTTTTGGACATTTGAAATTTTAAGGCGTCGTATCGGTTAAATCCCGTTTTCTCTGTCATCACCAACCAAATCCAACAAGTAGTTTATTGGTTCGCTTTTTGTTTCTTTTATTTTAATAAAGAATCGTATTTCCAATCGTACAATAAATTTAAAAAAAAAAAAAAATTGAAACATGATCTTCTCAGTTAAGTGGAAAAAAGAGCTGGTTCGTAGCTCTAACCTCAATGAGTAGGGAGTGTTCGAATAATCCTCAACTCCCGCATTTGTGCGAGTGACTTTCTTATTATAAGAAAAATCCGATCACAAATGCTACATTACATTGACCCTAACTGCTAACTACTAGAATTTGTAAGATAAAATTCTGGAATGAAGGTAAAGGGCCAAACAGAGCACGGAAGGCAAGGTGTTAAGGAACCGTGCCGAGGTCTGCATGGCGGCTGCGTGCTAAACAGAGCCGTCGCGAACGGTCCCCTGGGGGCACCGGGCGACACCCCCTTGTATTTAGCCTTGTGTCCACACAGGAAGCTCTGTGGGCATCGACGGTTTTATCCTCCATACTCGTGGGAACAAAAATGGAACCAAACATAAAACAAACACAAACGAACGAACGAGGTCTTAAGATCGTGGGCGTGCAAATGCCCGGCGGGACAACCCGTACGGTAAACCCGTCTGAACCATCTCCGAAGGAGGCTGATCCAATTCATCAAACCTCTAAAAAATCGGAGGAGAAAGCGACCGGAGAAGTAGCGGAGCCAACCCAACTCCCTACGGATCCGCTCGCGCAAACTGAACCGGCAGTTGCATTCAACAAACCGGATGAAGATGAGAAAATGCAGCATGTGACATCAGGAGTTGATCGGCTTCACATAACCGAAAAAAGACCCTCCGGTGCTCAGAGGCGAAAAGCTGCGATCCTTGCAGCACGCGAACGGGGGGATCCAATAAAACCCCGAACGCGGAAAAGGAAGCAGCCAGAAACAACACAGGGGGCAAAAAGTTTCACAGAGGATGGCAATCAAACCAACCCTAGTGCACCCAAAACCCCTGTTGTTCCAACGCAGCAACAAAAACGCTGCCGCTCCGAGGCAAGTACTCCTTCCTCACAAGGCAGTAACCCTCGAAGCAATCCTCAGAAGAGATTCAAAGAAGGGCTCGGCAAACCTTCGGCAGTAGGCGGAGAAAACCCCTGTGCTTCAGGGGGGGAAACCTACAGCCAGGCCCTGAGCGCTCTAAAAATGGCGATCGTTCTTGAGCGGTTCCCTGACGAGAGGCTAACTCAGGATCAAGTCAAAGCCATTCAGAAAGCTATCTTAAATGAGATATTTGCTGGGACTAGCAGTATCAGCACTCCAGCCCAGTTTACAAATAGTTATGCTGACAAAGGAGTTCTGTACATCACATGTGCGAATGAGAACTCCAGATCCTGGTTGGTGAATAAAGTCCCAAACATCAGACCTTGGGAGGGGGCAAACCTCAGAACAGGACCTGCTCGAGAGGTAGTCCAAACTGCCAGGCTGATGTTTTGGGTTCCCACGGAGGTGTTAGAAATCAAAGATCCTAAAAAGATCCTAGAACTCCTACCAACTCAGAATCCGGGACTGCAAACTAAAGATTGGCACGTTGTACGCTCCAAAGAAGAGCCTCTGGGGATCACTGTGGTCGTCGACGTTGACATTAAAACTCTAAACCAGCTGAAAAGCACAGACTTTAAGGCCTTTCTTGGACTTAATCAGCTGTTGTTTAAACCACTGGGCAAGCTACCGAGTATAAACCAAGATGCTCCGCCTGCTTCAGATTAATCTACAACACAGTAGGGCAGCCTCCGCCGCCCTGAGCAGACTTCTAGCTGCCGGGACCACGGACATAGCCCTCATTAAGGAACCCTGGCTCGTCAAAGGTAAAGTAGCGGGACTCGGCGAAACCAAAGGAAGGCTTATCTATAACCTACCACTGGGAAACGCCAGAGCCTGCAAAAATTTGCCTTAGAAGAGTCATTATTCTGCTGCTGCTGCTCCAGAGGTAAAATTTTTACTAACTTTTTGGTCCGTCCTACTATGTAATACTGAATTGCACTAAGCAACATTCAAAACACCTGACATTCAACAAGGCCCTAAAAATTGATATTTTTGGCTTACTAATCAATCGCAAAGAATACTAACATATCCAAATGCAGATCAGAAACGGAAAGAACAGAACTGTCCGTTACCTACCGACTTATCTCAAGCCCTGCTGACTTCAACAAAAAAAAAATTCTATAGCTGCGGTTACGGATATCCGACGCAATATCGCTTTTACTGTCCTCATAAAAAAATTAATATACTTCGCTGTCCTTTTACCTTCTGCCGACTGCTCCCCAGAATCTTCGTTATTAACTGACGTTTATTTTGAAGGAAATTAAAGTTTCTTAGTTCCATAAATCTCGCGTTCAGTTTCATTTCGTTTCTAATCCGCAACCGTAGTCAGGGGCTGCCGGAAAACATGGCTTTTGATATATAAAAGATAACTCTTTCCTCTCTCTTCTCAATTCGTAAACGACCCGACATTCTCCGTTCATTCAGAGCCTTCATTAATACATTACATTATCCATCTATTAACAGCTAAAATAACATCCCCTTAATGCATAATAGAGAAATTGCGTGCAAACACTAACCGCATCTCCTTTATTTACTCTTTGACTCAGTAATCAAAATGTTAAGAAAAGATTATCCAACACATTTCGTTCATTCTCCATTCCACTCAAAGCTTACGAAACTAATTAGAGAAATCTAATTATCATATAAGGAAAAAAGGAAAAGGAAAAGACATAAATAAGAGAAATAAAGAAAGAAAGAAAAAAAGGATCTTTAGAAAAAGATTCAAACGGTTTTAATTAAAGTGTTGAATATTCATAAAAGGAAAATAATGAGGATGTGTTGCATGTTTTCTGAAAAACGAAAAGGGCCAGACGGCGGAATGTCCCAATGAGAATTTCCTTTTTTTTTTTTTTTTTTCCTTTTCCCTTACCACGCCCACCTTTTCCCAAAAGCTTAAAACATCCCTAGAAATAATCCGTAACCTTTTCTTAAATGTCCAACGGTCGGGTTTTTTTTCTCTCTCATTTTTTTTTTTTTTTTTTTTACAAAGGAAAAAAGAAATCATTGACAATCGACTTGAAGAAGGAAAACTCGTGTTTAATTGCAAAACTTTTTTTTAGCTAGTTAAATCGGTTTTCCGATGTTATAAAGACGTTGAAACTTGCTTTTTTTGATTTACGAGCTGAAATTTATTGAAAAAAAAAAAAAAAAAAAAATTATTTACAATCCAAAGGAAGCATAAAGATTGGAAACTTAAAAAGCGAAAATGGAAATTTGCCGATCTATTTTCTTTCTTTCCAAAATTTCACGTACTCCTTTGAATAATTTTCCACCTGACATAAGTCATTACTCCCGACTATTTTAGTGCTAAACCGATTGGAAAGGAAACAATTTAGTTTCGGTTTAATTGCCCCTTTTCAAATCTTCATTTCCCCTTTTTCCTTTCATATCGTTTTCTTCGAGGAAATGAATGCCGTTACGACAAATTGTCAAAAAGGAATATTTCATATCCCAACGTTTTTCCCATTTCGGGAGAGATGTGGAATATATAAAATTATGGGGCTGGGTTAAAAATTTCACAAGGTTTACTCCGCTTTTTTCGGGATATATTTTATTTAAAACTGTCTTATGCTTTTGTTATGGGGGCAATTCAAGATATGGAAAGTTATGTTTAACAGTCGTGTTTCTTTTTTTAAATTATTAAATAAAAAAAAAAAAAAAAAAAAGAAAGATGAATCGCCAAGGAAAAGTTTAACTGGATTCGTTTGCAAACGACGAATTCATTCAAATAAGCAGAAACATGGAAGTTAAATCATTTTGAATTAAAGCAAACACTGTTTTGGAACTACGCTTAAAGTTTACGAAAGCCCTGTAAAGTAAGAGAAACGAACCATTACTGAAAGTCCTTAAGATAACTTAGACCAAATTCTTGTCACACTTAACAGGTTGCGCCGGACTAGAGGAAGCTTCGCAAGAGCAGTGTTAAATCAGTCGGACTAGTCAGTAATGGTTCTTTTTTTGTTTTTTCAAGGTCGGAAGACATTAGTTTTCTATCAGAAACTTTGTTATTATTAATGGTTGACCAGGGGGCGATCGCACCAGGAGGTAAGACTCTCGACTGGCAAGCGGCACACCAGCAGTCGATTCGAGGTCTTACCAGTCATTCACCTCTGTATAGACAGGTCCAGAAACTCCTACCCTTATACATGTAGTGATGTTAAATATACCGTATATTTTATCGTTGGTAAATATATATATATATATTTACGTATATATATATAAATATTTATATATATATATACCCATAAGCTAAACATGTACTTTTTTTTGGGGTTGAATTTCACATATTATTCCTCGCTTATTTTTAATTTTTAACAACTTTTTTGATTATTTTTTAATGAATTACAAGGTAAAGAAGCATTTTCATTTGTCATTGACTTGTTGATCAATGATTAGCAATTGATAAATATGAATGGTGGTCCGGTGGTCTAAGGCAGCCATTTTTGTAGAAGCAGCCATCTTTAGGCGCGAAAATTGAAAACTATTCTGAATTTACCTTGGTACGGTCAATATAAACGTTTTAAAATCATTTATTTTACTGTTTTTAATTTAAATATTTATTCTAAACAAACTTATAACGTTTATTTTAATGAATTATGTCTCTTTTACGAAAAAAGCTAAAAACACCGTAAATATATATGGATATACAATGAAAAGCTTCATATATATATATAAATATATACGTATATATATACAATATATTTATGTAAATATTTATGATTAACATCACTATAATACATGGGGAGATCTTGTCCCACTTAACTACGCAAAAATGAGTTGTTCCTTTCTATCACTGTAAGAGCTACTTGTAACCGAGACGGTTTTTGATTGGTCGTTGAGATTTGATGCCGACGATGGCGGCACATAGCCGTATAGACGTCTATGCGGTCATGGTCCCAACTTAAACTATTGGACATGTTGCGTCTCTCAAGATCGCAGAGCCATCAATGGCCTGTTTTAGAAATAAAATGTGCGTAGTTAAGCGGGGAAGTTTTTTACGGTGTCTATACGGCCATGCCTCTGATACTTTTTCATAAGTTATCATGTGAAATCATATCGTGATACTTTACACGGTTTGGAACCCGTGTTTAAATATAAGGTCTTTCTCAGTCACCCATTAATGAGAGTGCTACTTCTGGCGCTCTTTGTAAAAGTAAAAAAATATGTGTAAGTAGGGGCGCAAGACTACCTCCCCTAAACTTCATTGTAGATAGGGTAGAAATCAATCAAATCAATCATTATTTAGTCGACCAAGTCAGTCAGCAGTAGATAAAAATTTAAGTTTACTGTTGAAAAGCTCTGGTACGTTTATGGCAAGGCATGTGTAGTGGGTAGTATGTTAAGGTGCTGATACTCCCTCATCTAAAGAGAATCCAGAAGTGGTTTCGAGATGGTCTTATATTATTGCTTATGGAGTTCCTCGTCAAGAAAAAGTGCATTAGATCAACATAGTGTTGATAACCACCTTGTTAAAAAAAACCTCCTTGTTTATTCAGCCACTCATTGAATCCGAAGGTAGTATTTCTGCCGTGAAAAGGGGAATCGACCTATCGCACATCTCTGGGTTGGCCATGTTTGTTTATAAGCTAAACATAAACAAACATGGCCAACCCAGACATGTGCGATAGGTTGATTCCCCCTTTCACGGCAGATTTCACCAGTTCGACATCAATAAAAAACGTGTACGTGATGCCAGCATTTCTGACAATCAAAGTTTACTGGGATCTGCCCTGACTGCAACAGGGGGAGTGGTGTTATACCAACTCCTACCCAATCCAGAAGAATTGGACCGTGTGAAGATGATTGAAAAACTAGCAGATGAGGGAAACGGAAGTCGAGTCGAGTCGAATAGGAAGAAGAAATGGTTTTCGCCAAATAGCTGTATTCTGTCGAAGCAAAACTAATGCTAACTGCATATTTATTATCTTGATATACCGCAGTACTGTCTACATACATGTTAAATGGTTTGTAGATGTTTCCAGATTATCTGAAGATTGAAAATTTATCGAATTGTAATACAAAGGAAAACACAATCAACTTCGATTCGAATCAATCATAAGTAAACATGCGGACGTTTCCAAATAAATAATACCAGGAGGATATTAAACAAGGTCACAACTCTTTTCCTCCTCCCCCATTCTCCTCCTCGCTATTTTTCAAATCCCCATGATAAATTATTGGGGAGTAAACTCTCAAATTCATGATAAATGTTGTTAATATTGACTTATCGACCATATGGTGACCCAGTTGCAACCTCTAAAATTGGGTGTTTCATACGAACCCTTATTAACAAATTTAAATAAACTCCAGGGAGAAAAAGGCTCCCAAAAGGCTGATGTTGATATAGCATGTTCGGGATTATTTTGTGTAAGGTCAGGCAAAGAGGAACAGACCTTTTTTCGCCGATTGGACACTTTCTTTTCGGATAAAATATTCATAAATTGAGAAGTTGTGCTGTCGCACCACTCCATGATTGGTGTAATAATAACACTCATCGATCTTAAAATTCTAAATAATAAAAAACATCACGCAAAATGCAAAATGCTTTTAATTTTTTGGTGTTTTGGTCGATTGTTTTTTATTTTCCTCTTTTTCCTAAAATCGAGGAAATGAAAACATCAGCAGAAGTAACGAAAACAAAAACTTTTCGCATTCTTCCCTTGACCTTACTCATTTATTTAAAAATAAAATGCTAAAAAGAAAAATTAGAAAAAGGAAAATATTTAAAAATTAAAAAGTTGTGCCGTTTTTTTTCCAAGTTGGAGTTTCTTTTTTCGGATTCTCTTTGTCGAGGGGAAAAAAAAATTCCGGCGTATAGTGTGTTTTTTTTTAACTCAGTTGGTTTTTTAAGTTAAGAAGAAGGGAATTTTATTTTATTTTATTTTTTTTTAGAATACGAATTAGAGGACGAGAAGAAGAAAAAATTAGGGACTCAAAAAAAAGAATAATTCTTTTGGGAAATGAGTATATGAAAAGAAAAAAATAAACGGAAAGAAAAAAGAAGAAAAAAGTTTTGGAAGTGATTGGATACGATACACCACGAACAAAAAAAAATAACAAAACGGAAAATTTAATATAGAAAGAACTTCATTGACAAGATTTTTTTCTATGTCTTCTCTTACTTCTTTCTTATTTTATTTATTTACTTTCTGAAAACTTGATCGATTCGTCGAAGTGGGAAATCTTTTTAGCATAAAAAAAGCAAATGTTAAAAAAAAAAGAAGGGAAATCTTTACTTATTTCTTTTCTTCCCCCCTTTTCTTTTTGTAAAAAATGAAATCTTTTAATTCATATTAATAGATCTGAGCTTTTACCCAGAATTAATTTTTCAAAGAAAAAGAAAAAAAAGGAGCAAGAAAGGTAGGTTTTTTAAAGGGAAAAGAAGCGGTTATTCCATTTTTAAACTTTCCCCGTTATTTTGATATTAAATAACACGCTGGCTGAGGAAAGTGGTTGTCTTGGCAAGGAATCAGGGGAAATCCTCGAAACTGCTTAGAAAGCTGACTCGACCTTACATTTCGTACGAGATTTAGATTTTTATTTCATGATTTCGGAAGGGGAAAAAAAATTTTTTATTTCGACCGCATTTAAATCTATGGAGAAAAAGAGAAAATAAATTAACTTTTAACGTAGAGGAAATCGTTATTACAAAAATTTCGTGATTTTGCAATATGAATCAGAACAATAAAAATAAAATACGAAAAAAAAAAAAGATGGATAAAAAGCATTTCCCATACGATCGTCTTTTTCATTTCGAAACTCAGCTTTAAATATATTTTTTTTTTTGTATGTGTGTGTGTGCGCATTTCTAGTCGTATCATAAATTTGACTTCCGTTTACTCGAATAATGTAAAGAGCAAAGGCTTTTGATGCTATGAAAAATGTATTGTCGGAGGTTTTATTACCGTTGTTGGTTGAGATGATTCTCCGGAAATAAAGATTAATTTTTTTTGTTGTAGTAAAGCAAAAAACCGGTATATATGCGTTTTCGGTTTTGAAACTCAAGCGAGTTAGAAATAACATAACCGTAAAAATGTAAAAAAAAAAAAATGAGATCGGTGAACCGATCAAAGTGCTTTATCGACTATTTAAATAATTCTCAAAAATATGGTTAGTTTTTCGATCAGAGGTCTATCAAAGCCGAGTACGGGCATAAAGAATTCAAATTTCTGAAAACTAATTTCATATTCCGAATCCTCAACCCCGAAAATATTCTCAAAAACACGGTTAGATTTTTGATCAGATGTCCACTAAAGCCGCAATACGGGCATAAGGAATTCGAATTTTGGAAAAATTATTTCAGATTCGGAATCCTCTACCCCGAAAATATTCTCAAAAATACGGTTATTTTTTCGTTAGCTCCCACGAGGAACCCGCCAATCAGCATCCAAATCGCTTTGTTGACGTAATCGATGACGTCATACCGTGACGTTTCAAAAGTTGGAGATATCGGTTTTTAGGCCTATACCCATACTTTTAGCCCTGCTCACCGTTTCTGAATCACTCAACAGAATTTAACCGACTTTCAATGGTAGCGTATCTTGATAAATATCTATTGCAGTACGAAATTCGGACTCAATCGGTAGTTGCGTTCGCGATTTATAGTCAAAAAATATCTTGAAATAGTTGAAAATTCAACATTTTCACTCACTGCTTCCGAATCGCTGAACCGATTTGGCTCAAAAACTAATCAGCACCTACATTTCATTAGAAGTTGCTACCCACCAAAAATCATCGAGACCCGTTCTTTTGTTTTTCTGCTTTTCGACGGACAGACACTTTTTTTTTGCACATATATTCATACATTCATACATTCATACATTCATACACACACACGGCCACCATCCAAATTTTGCTTTTTTCGGCATCAGGGGACTTCAAAACGTGTAAAAATATCAAAAACTGAAAATCTGAAATGTGCTAAAAACAATGCTTTATTCTCCTTGCGGTCGATAAAGCAAAAAGGAGGCGAAAGCTTTCCTCCGGGTGCTTTTAGAATTGTTAGCCCAATTTGTCTTCTAACTATATTAGAAAAAAGAAAATACAGCCTGTAATTTTTTTTTTTGCGAACGAATTCAACTTAAAAATCATTTTGCGTTTTTTTTCCCGCCTCCAACGACTACCCTCCGGGTGCTGATTTTATACTTCCCAAGATCTCGCCGTAAATCTCCTTAGTAATCTTCGCCTTTTTTTCGAGGTTTTCTTTTAATTTTTTTTTCCCTTCTTTTTTTTCTGAAACCCCCTTCTGATTTCCTCTCATCATCGTTAATTACTTTAATAAAAAATGTGTAACGTCGGACTCGGAGGAGTGGAAAGTCAAGCGGTTTTTGTTGTCGAGTTTTTGATAAGGGTTTAAAGTTGGAAAATGAATTAAATTGAAATGAACGATTAGACGTAAGTGTAGACAATTCGAGAGAGAGAAAGAGGAAGAATAAACAAATAAATCGGAAAATGAGGTTTGTTTGGATAAGAACTCTGAAGCATCTTCAAACTGATAAAACGACGTTAAATCGGTTCATTTTGCTCTGGAAAAAGCGGAAAAACATGAGGAAATTAAATACTGTTCTTTTCCGCCACTTTTTTTTTTTTTTTTTTTTTTATATTATATACAGAAAAAGCATCAGAAGCTAAAAGCTGGAAAATGACGAAAAAGTTAAAACATTTTTTGGAACTTCGTGTTTCAAATTATATCATTTTTTCTAAATTTGAACGATCCCGCGTTTGTGTTTGTATCCTTTTCCTTGGTGTAATTTAGTCCTTTGGAACGTTTTCTGTCATCTCCTTTTAGGTAACCATGGTTACCGTTAATGCGATCTGACCGCACGGTATGAATGATTTTACACTAAGCTGAACAGCACGTTTTCTTTGCACTTATTCCATCCAAGAAAAAAAAAAAAGGGAAATGGATTGTATATCGTTATGGTTCATTGGTAAGTTTTCTGTAATCCCATGACATTCTCAAGGTCAATTCTTATGTGCTTAATGGTTGATAGAAAAACCCTTTTTTTTATTTAAAAGAAAAAAAATAAAATAAGGATGTTTTTTTTTTCTCTAATTCGAAATATATTACGTTGACAATCGATTGCCCATAGCTCGATTTTCAGGCTTCCTGTTTCCAGTTCGTTTCACTTTTTTCCTTTTTTTTGTATTCGATTTTCGAACCATATAATCACGGAGAAAACCATATCGTGAACTCTACATTTTTTTGTTTCGTTCATGGGGAAAAAAAACGCTTTTCTCCTTTTTTTAAAAGCAGAAAATTTCTCTTTTTATACTTTAAAAGAAATCGAGATTTGGGATTTAGCTTGAAACCTTACGATTTTAATAAATTTGTGAATGCTTTGTGTAATGTAATTTGTATATTCCAGTGGTGTGAGTGTAATTAGATTCGGAATTTTCATTCTTTCCTCTTATCTGAAATTTTCGCGAACGGTGTATGCTTTCGAAATTAGAGAAATTATACGAAAAATAAAATACGCACTACATCAAAATTAACAAATAATAATTACGGTTTATGTGTGGAGGTAGAACGAGACCGTTTTCGGCTGTTTGGCCAAGCAGAAAATTTGAAGTTGGCTGAAAATTTTAAAGTTGGGGAAACTGGCTTTTCCTTTTTCGGAAAAGGTAGAAAGCAAAATTCACCCCGAATTAAGTTCAATTAAAAAACGTAAAATCCATGGCTATATGGCAACCTAGAACGAGAATCACAGGGATCGACCGATGACAAATAAATCCCCAGAGCCCTTAATACAGTCGCTTCGGGGCCAACTTTACCAACATTTCTCACTTGTGGAAAGGTAAGAGTAAGAGGCGTCATGTATTCTACATTCAAATGTCGTAATAGGAGAGGTGAGGTGTATTTTCGGACTTCGTATTTCTCAGAAGACGATGGAAAATATTTTGTCCCTGCAGAAATGATAAGGATAGCTAAGATGGAGAACCTGTCAAACGAGGAAACGGAAAGAAAACAATCGATTCTTTCCCATTAAAGGGATCATATAAGTATTACGTAAGCATTATTTTGGCCTTTCAAGACGGGCCCCTCCCTCCCTGGTAGTAAGCAAAAATAGACTTCCTCTTATGGATATTTAACATTAGCGTAAGCATTTCGGAGACCTCACCCCCCTCCCCTGTTCAGTGCTTACGTAATACTTGTATGATCCGAAAAGAAAAGTAATGAAACGGAAAAAAAAATTTTTCTCCATCTTTAAGTTAAGTTATTGCAAAATTTTACAAGAATTTGCGCATCAACTAATAGTTATCATGAAACATTTTAGGGTAATTCGGAACCCTCTAATTAGAGTTCAGTGTTGCTTTTGAGCAATAAAAAGTGCCGAGCCGCTTTAGTACTTCTTTGAATTTTAAATACTTTTCCTTGTACCGTATCGGGGGGTTACTTTGTACTCCAAGGGTTAACTTCGGACACTTCGATTTTTTTCGATTCGAAACTTCGACACCACCATGTGGAAACATGAAGGATGAAAAAAGAAAATGCCACATAAGGATTGCATTTGATAAAGTGAAGCTTCTTGAATAATATTACGTAAATGGCCCTTTAAATTTTCATTATATAAATTTTCGACTTTAAAAATGATGAGAAACGGAAAAAAAGATCAAAGTTCGGAATACTAAGGTCTCTCCAAAGGTACCTGAAAGCCGTATCCAGGTTCAAACACGTTCGGCACTTGCCCTACATCATCCTTAACTATTCAAAAAATTTCTTTCCAAAGGGGTTTTTCTGAGAGCAGAAAAACAAGAATTAACAAAAGAACGTTTGTAAAATGCTCCATAAACGCCATGTATACCAGCCATTTTATTCATCCAAACGCATTTTATTTTGGTTTTAAAGAATTAATTTTTCTTGATCATTTTCTCTTCTTAAAATTATTTAACGAAATAAAAATTTATTGAATATTTCGTTCCTAATTGTAGTATTTCGTAAGAATTTCGGGATGTGGAACTATTTAAAATAATTTTAAATAGTTAATCCCTCAATTTTAATAGGTAATCCCCCATTTTTTCGGAGTTGGTTATGAATAAGCTGCTTGAAGACTTTGAAGCCAAGTTAGATTTTCATATACCGTTTTTGAAACTATACGTGGATGATAGTTCCTCGGCCCTCCCGGAAGATAAAATCGACTTTTGTCTAAACATCTTAAATTCGCTTGATGAAAAAATAAAATTCACCCATGAAGTTGAAGTTGACTGCTGTCTCCCATTCCTTGATCTTTTGCTTGTCAGGGACGACGATAAGATCTTAATTGACTTATATAGCAAACCTATTAGTAGCAATCGATTATTAAATTTTAAATCTCACCATCCCCTTCATCAAAAGATATCAATTGTTAAACAGTTAAAGAATAAAGTAGAAAAACTCAGTTCGGAGTCATATAAAGAAAAGAACACCAAAATGCTTAAGGAAAAGTTGTTTTCTAATAACTACCCACGATCGGTGGTAAATCGTATCTTTCACAACCATACTGATCAAATTAATGAATCAAAAGATTCCAATACGACCTCTAACAATAACTTTATAAGAGTTCCTTTCCATTCAAAACTGGCTCCTTTAGTTAAAAATTTGTTAGACGTCCCTGACAAAAAAGTTGCTTTTTATAATGTTAAAACCAATAAAAAATTTTTTGGTAACGTGAAGGACAGAACTCCGATGTTAGACCAATCAAATGTAGTCTATGAAGTATCCTGTCAGTGTAATAAAAAATATATAGGTCAAACAAAACAAAATTTAAAAACTCGAATAAACCAACACAAAAAAGATATCGAACAAGGCTCTTCAAAAACCGGTTTATCTAATCATGTAAAAACTTATTCTCATACTATTGATTGGAACAATATCAGAATTCTGGAAAGGGAGAGTAACATCCAAAAAAGATTATTCCTCGAATTTGCCCATATTTCGTCAAACAAGGAAAACCAAATTTTAAATTTACAGACAGACTATAAAAAAGGCAGTGTCATTTACAAAAATGTTCTCAATAAATTTAAATAATTTCCCTGCTTTTAGGTTGGCACGAATCACGTGACTTTTCTCCTCCATTTTTAAATATGTCGACATAATAATATTCCCTCTTTCATTCGTTTTTTGCTTTATCGACCGCAGGGAGAATAAAGCATTGTTTTTAGCACAAATTTCAGATTTTCAGTTTTCGATATTTTTACACGTTTTGAAGTCCCCTGATGCCGAAAAAAGCAAAATTTGGATGGTGGCCGTGTGTGTGTATGTGTGTATGTGTGTATGAATGTATGAATATATGAATATATGTGCAAAAAAATCTGTCCGTCGAAAAGCAGAAAAACGGAAGAGCGGATGTCGATGATTTTTGGTGGGTAGGAACTTCTAATGAAATGTAGGTGCTGATTAGTTTTTGAGCCAAATCGGTTCAGCGATTCGGAAGCAGTGAGTACAAATGTTGAATTTTCAACTATTTCAAGATATTTTTTGACTATAAATCGTGAACGCAGCTACCGATTGAGTCCGATTTTCGTACTGCAGTAGATATTCATCAAGATACGCTACCATTGAAATTTGGTTAAATTCGGTTGAGTGGTTCAGAAACGGTGAGCAGGGCTAAAAGTATGGGTATAAGCCTAGAAACCGATATCTCCAACTTTTGAAACGTCACGACATGACGTCATCGATTACGTCAACAAAGCGATTTGGGTGCTGATTGGCGGGTTCCTCGTGGGAGCTAACGAAAAACTAACCGTATTTTTGAGAATATTTTCGAGGTAGAGGATTCCGAATCTGAGATAATTTTTCCAAAATTCGAATTCCTTATGCCCGTACTGCGGCTTTGGTGGACCTCTGATCAAAAATCTAACCGTATTTTTGAGAATATTTTCGGGGTAGAGGATTACGAATCTGAAATAATTTTTCCAAAATTCGAATTCCTTATGCCCGTATTGCGGCTTTGGTGGATTTCTGATCAAAAATCTAATCGGATTTTTGAGAATATTTTTGGGGTAGAGGATTCCGAATCTGAAATAATTTTTCCAAAATTCGAATTCCTTACGCCTATACAGCGACTTTGGTGTCTCTGATCAAAAATCAAACCGTATTTTTGAGAATATTTTCGGGGTTAAGGATTCAAAATCTGAAATAATTTTTCAGAAATTCGCATTCCTTGTGCCCGTACTGCGGCTTTGGTGGAACTCTGATCGAAAAACTAACCATATTTTTGAGAATTATTTAAATAGTCGATAAAGCACTTTGATCGGTTCACCGATCTCATTTTTAATAAAATGTTTTTGTTTCGTTATTATTTATTTAATTGTAAATTTTGCTTCTCACCGTTTTTAAATAATCTAGTCATCCGCAATTCTCTATGTTTTTAATTAATTTAATTCTATGCGAGGTATTTATAATTTTTTAATTTAAAAAATGTCACATGTTTTTTCTTTAATCCTTATTAATGTTGTATGATTCTTGTAGCTCTGATGATGGTTAAAAAATTAAACCGAAACATGTCAGCATAGTAAAGCGCCTAATTATTTTAAATAGTTCCACATCCCGAAATTCTTACGAAATAAAAATTTTTCATTTATTAACGTTAATATGTTTTGAGAGTATTTTTTCGCCATTTATTGTTTCAATTATGAAGTTATGAATGTAGAAACAAGAATATCCAAAGTTACCCCACTTTCAGATCGTCGAGGGCGTTCGGAAAATTGAATCATAGATTGAATTAGAAAAAGTATAACCATTACAAAAGGGTACACATTTGAAAGCTGAAGGATCTCCCTTCATGTTTGTGAAGGCAGATTGAAATCTCAGTATTTATACAATATTTGTATATTAAGAAAAAAACGTGAAAAAGTGTAAAACGTAACCCCTCGGTATGGTGAGCTTCATAATTTTTGAAGAAAAAGTGACGGGGTTCGTCTCCATCCCGCCCCACCGCAAAAGCATCACTGGTAGAATTGTTCCGTTTTTACTGAAAATAAACAGTCAAACTTGGCATTGCGAATGATCCTGAAGCGTTCGACATATCACCCCCAATGACGATAACGTTCGATCGTCGGTAAACAATGAACGGTGTTTCATGACAGTAGAGATACTTTAAAGTTCATTACTGTGGGAAAATTACTTCTTTCTAAGTTAAATTAATTAGTTTTTAAGATATTTTTATTTTCGATCCTAATAATCTTTATTTTATTTTTAACGGGATATGGATCATTTTTATATTATTTATTTATTATTAAGAAAATAACGATTATAAGTTCGTGAACTATGTAAGATAAACATAGAAAATCAGTTGAAAAGTTAAATCAAAGTGGTAAATGATGGTAATTTTCCATCTTTCGCCACTTCGATTTTAACTTTTCAACTGATTTTCTATGTTTATCTTACATAGTTCACGAACTTATAATCGTGATTTTCTTAATAATTAATAAATAATATAAAAATGATCCATATCCCGTT
The DNA here is from genome assembly GCA_037577465.1 of Liposcelis bostrychophila. Classification (NCBI taxonomy): domain Eukaryota; kingdom Metazoa; phylum Arthropoda; class Insecta; order Psocodea; family Liposcelididae; genus Liposcelis; species Liposcelis bostrychophila. The sequence goes on from CM075210.1 coordinate 15,261,626, forward strand.
AAAAAAAAAAAAAAAAATATAAATTAATTAGGTTAATCATTTAATTTTTTTTTCCTGCTGCCCCTCTATGATGTTTGAACGTGCACAACACCAAAATTTTTCCCCATCCCATGCGATCTTAGTTTGCTTTATAACGTTTTTCATTTAAAATTCCGGAAGATATCCAAAGATCAAAACCGTACTTCTTTTATTTTTAGGAAAAAAAAATGCTTTCAGGCAGAGAGGGAACGACATAAATGTTAAGAGACACGTTTTAAATAACTTGCCTTATCCCGTCAAATATTTAAGGAGAAAAAAAAAAATAAAAACTTGAAACGATAAAAGATGTCACAGGAAAACGTGGCAAGAGAACTGAGCTAAATTACAAAAAAAAAAAAAGTAACAAAAACGATCTACACCGCAATTTTCGTTATGAAATAATGTTTACTTCAATGTAAAAAAGCCCGTTATTAATGAATGCAGGGCAACAACTTGACACAATTTTTAGTGAAATTTGATAAAGGAATTTCCTGTTCCACCCTGTAAACTTATAACCACCACTACCCCCCCCCTCCCACTCTCGAAGGAACGCGGGAGGAAGCCGATATTATTTTTCCCTCCTTAGGCGAAGACAGGAAAAAAAAGTCTTTAATTCTTTTCAGATGGACCTTTTTTAAATGTAAATCACTCAGCGGGGAGTTTACTTGAAAATATCTTATATCTTAAACGATTTCTGCTTATGGTTATTTTTGTAGTCTCTTCCTCGAGGACGAAAAAGGAAAAAGTGGATTATGGAAATTTTATTCAATTTTTTTTATTTTTTAAAGCGAGAATCAAAGAACAAAAAAAAAAAAAAAAAAAAAAAAAAAGTACCGACGGGGCAATAAGAATAATGAAAAAGGAATAAATTTGAAAAATGCTTAAAAAGAATGCGATTGTTTTATCGGGGAATTCAACGAGAGAATTTTATTCACGCGTTATTATTTTTATTTCGGTTACATTCAAATTATACCCGAGGCTTTCTGCCTATATTCGAAACGAGCATTTTTTTAAATTAAAAAAGAAAGAAAGAAAAAAGATGCGAAAATTCCTCGCATAATGCATTTTTTTTTAATTACAATTTTTAAAATTCGAAAAACAGCCAATAAAAAAAGGGGAGAAAAATATCCCACATAGTACAATGTAACCAACAAAACAATATAGCTACAACGACCCATTCGTTGAAAACAAATTGAACTGGGTCGTTAAATTTTAGTTTAGCGATAATTAGTTTTTCAGTTTTATTTCTCGTTCGTATATCTTAAAAAATGCATTAAACGCTTTTCATTTTCGCGACACTCCATTCAAATCCGTCGCTTTTTTTAACGATGAACGTGACCAACAACAAAGGTAAAAGTAGGATAAAAAAAAAATCATTTCGAAAAAAAAAAAAACGTAAAACAGACCGACTGATTAACGTTAAGCAAAAATTAGAAACTTGAAAATAAAGTTAAAAACACAGACGGAGTTTAAACTTGTTTGTGCCGGAATAGAGAGGGGGGGTTACCAAGAACCGCAGCGTATATTTTGCCTTTAAACATGAGATTAAGTTGAAAACAAGTTTTCAAAAAGCGAACTAAAGTTTTCAAAAACCGAAAAAGGGAGTATTTTTCCCAGAGTATTTTAAAATTCTAAATTCATTTATAAACGGATAAACATAACAAATTTAAAAAAAATGAAGATGTCCAAGGAACTGTTGAAAACTTGGTTTTGCATCATCATTTAAATTTCATTACCATCATTTCTCTTTTAAGGATTTTCCACTTTACTCTCCGGTGCCGCGTAGTCGGAAAAACCTTTTGCTTGTCAGAGCCCAAAGAACCGGACGACTTTTTGATTCATGAAAAAACTGGTTTTTCTTCATTAAGCGCCAGCTCGGCGACGAAGAGTTGGCTGGTGATGGTTGGGGTTGGAACCTTGGAGGCAGCCTAACTAAATAGGCCCGTGGAATTTAAAGCAAATGAATCTAAGAGACTTTTGATCCAGAAGGTTTTCCTACGATCTTGCCTCATCTTACCCTTCATTTTTCCTATCAATTATAAGCAGAAAATAGAGGAATTTCTCATTTTGCGACCTTAGTCGAACAGAGTTCTATCTTATTTTGACTGAATTTTACAGGAGAGCGATTTGAAAATTTTTTTTAAAGCCATTTCTTTTTTCTGAATGCACAAGAGTAACAAGGATCCGTAAGCTAAGCATGAATCCCGTTACACTTGTTTGTACAAGACCAAATAATCAAGATTTCGTCTTGTCATTTTACGGTAAAATTCTCATTTTCTCAACTAAAAAAGGCGACTTCAATTCCCTCCGGTAACATCGAAATTTTGCTCCTTTCAACTCTTCAAAGCTTCAAGCAATACTTTTAATAACAAACCATTCCACAGTGGTCCAGAAAAATTTATTTTTGGCCAAAACCCAATTAAAAATTTCCACAATTTTACATAACTGATCGGACAACACAATTTTCAGGTTGTTTTTATGTTGTTTTTAGCTCACTTTTTGAAAATGGTGACATAAAATTTGTTAACGCTGTAGGCATGTTTACGGAAATCATGAGTAATCGGATATGATTTACTGATAGTCAGTGATCGTAGAGTGTAAATTATTTCCCCTCCAAAAATTTATTTCTGGCGGTAATTCCTTTTTAAAGTTAATTTAGTAAAAAATGTTATAAAATTTTTTTTTCAACTAAGCATTTAGTCGGTTTATCCAAAAGTTCCCGTCGTGCCTATGGTCTCATTATGAAGCCTAGAGGTCCTAAATCGAAAACCCACTTACAATTTTTGCGTCTCTTTGCCCGTTAGTTTTGGCCAAAAGTAAATTTTTGTGGCCCACTGTGCATTCCCAAATTAACGGAGAATCATAAAAAATAAAAGCAGTGGAATTTAAAACGTGAATAGTTAAAAATCCCCATTCCATGATTTCAAAAATAGAGAAATGAAAAATAAATGCAACAACCGAAATATCAACCGCGACTAGAAACACAATCGCTGACACATTTACAAAACTATTGGGACACATAAAATTAAATTTTCGGTTACAGAAGCTTTGGATATTATAGAACATTCGGGGGTGGAAGGAGGGCCAGACGCTCTTCTGTTCCAATGACAAACTGCTCTGAAAAGGAAAAAGCTTTTAAAGCGGTGTTATCATAATTTCGTTTCATCATGTCTGTTTTCATTTAAACGAATCCGATTCGTGCAACAGGCATAAACTTGACTTTTGTCGAATTTTTAAAAAAATTAAGTTGACTTATTACAGCAAAAGAGACAATAATCAATGCGACATTTTTTTTTTTTTTTTATTGGGACGTTTTTACAGTTTGATCATTTTTTTTTTAAAGAACGAAAGTTAACAGGACAAAATTTGACGAGTAACGGCGCGTTAAAATTCAAAGGATTTGGCCGAAAGCGGATTCCCGTATCATTTATGCGGGGTCCTTTGTGCGAAAAGTTTCGAGTACAAATTGTTTAACTTCACTGTATCTTTTGTTAAGTAAAATTTCGTTTAAATTCGAAAAACAAAACAAGCGTCCAAGATTGCCTCAAGGTGTGGAATAATGATACCCATCATTTAATTTAGTAAAAATATAAAGGGAAAGGTGATATTTTTCCGGGAATAAAACTCATCCATTCAATAGAGAAAGGAGACAAAACATGTAATATGAACTAAACTAGTTAATGAATCGCTTAATATGTACTAACGAGGTTAATATGTACGTTCTGCTTCATTTTTCATCATTGGAACGCTTACCGCTTTTTTTTTTTTTTAAATGAATCAAAAACCCATGCCATCCATATATCTCAATAGACCCAAAGCGATTTAACTTTGTAAGCTTTCAAATTCACCCGAACAAGAGCATCGTATACAACGGATATATCGCAACAGAGCCAGAGTTGTAATAACAAAGATAGTCCAGAGGTAATTACAAGGTAATCTGGGGTGTTTATAAAGGGTTAAGCCAGGGGGTGGGAGGAGGAAGAAGGAGGAGGCTAGCTTTTCATCCCGTTTCGATAAATTATTCAAGCAAAACAGAGTGAGAGAGAGAGAAAGAAAGAAAGGAGAGGGGAAATAGCAAAAGGGAGAAATCATCTTAGTCATAAGATCATAATCATTAAAAGCCTTTATAGAAAACCTTCAACAAATTCGTTGGAACATTCCAAGTTTGAAAGAGAATACGGGGATAAGAAGCCAAAGGAATTTTACCTTTTAAAAGTCTCGAAGAAAACCCTAAATCTACTCTCCCGTTGTAAACGGAAGGGAACAAGAGAGGTAAAGCTTTTCCATGTGACTCAAGCATATAAACTTTCAATTTTTAGTTTTGAGGCTGCTTGTAGGTCGCCATGGAAACGTGAAGGATGACGTCACACTCGCTCCAGGGGAATTAACTCGGCTCGATGGGGTTGTATATCCTATTCATAAGAGGATAAATAATTTGCACAAAAATGCTTAAATGTACACATTCATCTCCGACGGCAGACACTGAATATGTAAATTATGTAATGAAACGGTTTAGTTTCATTTTCTAACCTAACCAAAATTGGATAACATTGTTTATTGTAAACATAAACAAACTTTAAGTTGGCAATGAGTTCCATATTAGCAAAAATAAGTCAAGTCCAGCAGCCATTTTTTATCCAGAAAAGAAAATAAACTTTAAAAACAAAAGAAAACAAATGAAATAATGAAAACGTTTTTGATTGGTTCGCACTCAATCAAAACGCGGGTATAAAAAACAGCCGAAATTTGGAAAGTCAACTCATTATTCAACAAACTTCGGAAGGATTAACTTCTACAAAATAACTCAACGCCCATCGGGAAAAGTTATTTCATCGGAGAAAACAATATTATACGCCACGCAGGCAATATGTTAAGTAGGAGAGGAGAAACAATATTACACGCCACACCGGCAAATATGTGGATATGGAGAAGACATTGGAAAAGCAATATTAAAACGCCATACCGGCAAATATTGTGAAGAAGGAGAAAACCAGTAAGCGTGGAAAGAAAAGATCTTAACCGATCGAAGTACCAGTACTGCTGAAGGAGGAGAAAACTTACGTAAAAGTAAGTTTTAGCGGAAGAAGCTTCAGGAGAAGAGGACCTTACGGTGATCCCGGTTACCACCGAGCCGTAAGAGGAGTACTAGTAAAACTAGTAAGCGTGGAAAGGAAAAGGTCTTAACGAATCGAAGTACGAGTACTGCCGAAACTTTGAACGTACTCTAATCTGCGAAGATTAGAGGAGATTCAAACTTGGACCGACGAGTACAAATAAAGGGACCGGCTAAGAAGAAACTAAACGGATTTGAGCATTTGTGTTGTTGTTGTTGAATCCTAAAAATATAAAACTATTTTTTCCTTAAAACTTCAACCCTTGCCTATTCATTTTTAGCTTAGCTGAACCGTCGTGTTACAAATGGCATCCCTTGCGGGGAACGACAACCCGAATTTAGAAAGTAGCGAATTGGAAGACGCTGATCAATCGCGAGAAATGGAATTCGAGGAAATCGTAGTAACAGAAAAGGGCTCGCCGAGGAAAAAGAGAGGAAGACCGAAGAAGAACATTGGACCGCCACAAGCAGAAAGTACGCCTAGAGGAGCAACGAGAAGGCTGACAGCTAATCCGGAAGGTGTTAATCCTGGACCAAATGGAGATCAAGGAGCGGTACCGAAAAGGAGAACTACGCAGAAGCAGACCATGGAATTATCCGATAGAATAGAACAGTTCATAGCATATTTGGATGAGAAAATGGATGAATGGAAACAGGAAAAAGGTCAAATTAATGCCCGGCAAGACCAAGTTGAAGGAGTAGTAGCGACAGTACAACATCAAATCGGAAACATCGAGGAAGTACTAGATCGAGAATTAGCTCAAGTAAACGTCCGGATTGCAAGGCAAGAGGAAGCAAGGCGAGTAGAAATCAGAGAAATACGGGATGAAATTCGTCGAATTCCAGTCAACGAGCCAAACTCAAGAAACGTAGGAAACCTAGGGAACCTCGGAAATCTTGGAAATCGCATAAGAGATGATCCGAATAAAAGTCCTTTGGGAAAACTTCCAAAAATTCAGATCAATGGTACAGAAAAGAACCCGATGGCAGTCATCGAGGAAATTGAAAGAAGACTTCAAGATGTTCCATCGGAAGCGGAAAAACTTAAACACGTGGAAAAAATCATACAAGGAAGTGCCCGACATTGGTATGAGATCAAGGGGAAGAATGCGAGGACTTGGAGAGAATTCAAAGAGTTGTACAAAGACACGTACTGGAATCAACATGTTCAAGAATCAGTTAGAGAACAGTTGGAATCAGGAAAATATTCCGATAGTATGCAAGACAGCCAATTACAGTATGCATACAATTTAATGGCAAAAGCAGAATATTTAGAACCGAAAATGAGAGAAAACATGTTAGTATCACGACTCATCAAACATTTTGGAAATACCTTTTACGAATGCGCAAATTTGAGATGCATCGAAAGTGTTGACGAGTTTATCAAACTGATTCAACGATTCGAAACTAAAAAGATGTGGTCAAGGAAAACTTTGGAACAATTCAACAATAAGAGTCAGGATAAGGAAAGAGAAAACAAATTGGATTGGAAATCAAAGAAAAATTGGAACATCGAGGTAGAAGAAGTTACCGAAAAGAATAGTTTTAGCTCAGACGAGGATTTGGGAAACGAACTCGGGTTGGAGTAAAGGGCCAAGAGCTTCAGCCCATATCCCAAGATGGCCAACTGCAAATAAATAATATCCTAGCCAACTCAATGAATAAATGTAACAGCCCGATAATGCCTGTTCACATTAGGATAGAAATAGTTGAAATCCTACTTGATTGTGGCAGTCAGATAACAGCAATATCCGAAACTTGGTTCAACAAAAGGAGGATCCTGTTTAAAAATTGCCCAATTTTACTTACGCCAGCGTTAGAGGTAAAAGGCGCTTTTGGAAGTGTTGAAAGACGCATTAAAACACAAATTATGTGCCCTATCGAAATTCAAGGAATAACGATGGAAGTTTTGTTCCTGATAGTCAGTGGATTATCAATAAATATACTGCTTGGAACTGACTGGATGATTGAACATCGAGCTAAACTGAATTTTGCAAATAAAACCCTTGAAATCGAGAACCCGAGTTTACAAATTAGTTTTGATAAGGAACTAACTGAGGGGTCGGATTTAAAACAAGTTTTTGCCATTGAAAGTTTTGAAGAACCGAGCATGGATTCCAACGAGGAACGAAACCAACCAAAAATAGGACCATTGGTACCAGACCATCGCGCTGTTCCAAACATAGATGAACTGTTATGTCACTTGGGAAAAGCTAAATTCATGTCTTCGGTAGATTTGAGGTCAGCATTCTTGCAAATATCACTAAGCGATGAATCACAGAAATATACTGGATTCTGTTTTGAAAGTAGAACATATGTTTTCCGACGAGTTCCTTTTGGAACGAAAAATTCTATGGCAGCATTAGCACGAGCTGTAGATGAAGTTTTAGAGGGTAAATATCCCGGAAATATGTTGATTTTCGCAGATAATATCCTAGTTGCCAGTTTATCATTTGAGGACTACCTTAAACATCTGAGGTATCTATTAGAAAGATTTCGGAAATTCAATATCACGATAAAATTAAATAAATCAGAATTTTGTCAAGAAAGAATAGTTTCCCTGGGACATCTGATGGAGGCAACAGGAGAAAGAGTAAACAAAATTTACCCTGACCCAGACAAGCTCCGAGCATTAAGCAAATTTCCCAAACCACATAATCAAAGAACCAATCCAACCAATTTGAACCAATTCTTTATAGTTCAAACGGATGCTAGCAATTATGCAATCAGTGGATGGGTATCGCAAATAGACGGAGATAAGTTGAACATCATAGGATGCGTAAGTCGAACTTTAAAAAGAGCTGAAATAAATTATAACATGACAGAAAAGGAACTATTAGCGATTATTTTTACACTTCGAAAGTTTCATCAATTTCTCTTAATCAGAAAATTCGAAATCAGGACTGACAACAAAGCTCTATGCTTTCTAAAGAAAACGACTTATGTCAGCCAGAGAATAAACAGGTGGATAATGGAACTGCAGTCATATGACTTCACAATCATTCATTGTTCAGAAGTCAGGAACACATGGGGGAAAATGCACTAAGAATCTACTTAATAGAGATGAAGGACCATTACCTATTACACTATTAAACTATTCCCGAAGAAAAGTTCCAAATTTGAATGAAAAACTAAAGAAACAGGCTCCCAGACAATCACAGAAAATTCCACTCAAATAAGCAAAGGACAATATCAAATTAAAGAATTAAAAAGCATAATCACCAACTAATTATAAAGAGTTCTAAGGAAAATTTTCATTTATTTTCTTTTTCCTCCTGGGGGATATTGCCCAGTATTTAGTCAGAAATTTTTCGGGGGACTATGTAATGAAACGGTTTAGTTTCATTTTCTAACCTAACCAAAATTGGATAACATTGTTTATTGTAAACATAAACAAACTTTAAGTTGGCAATGAGTTCCATATTAGCAAAAATAAGTCAAGTCCAGCAGCCATTTTTTATCCAGAAAAGAAAATAAACTTTAAAAACAAAAGAAAACAAATGAAATAATGAAAACGTTTTTGATTGGTTCGCACTCAATCAAAACGCGGGTATAAAAAACAGCCGAAATTTGGAAAGTTAACTCATTATTCAACAAACTTCGGAAGGATTAACTTCTACAAAATAACTCAACGCCCATCGGGAAAAGTTATTTCATCGGAGAAAACAATATTATACGCCACGCAGGCAATATTGTTAAGGAGGAGAAACAATATTACACGCCACACCGGCAAATATTGTGGATATGGAGAAGACATTGGAAAAGCAATATTAAAACGCCATACCGGCAAATATTGTGAAGAAGGAGAAAACCAGTAAGCGTGGAAAGGAAAAGATCTTAACCGATCGAAGTACCAGTACTGCTGAAGGAGGAGAAAACTTACGTAAAAGTAAGTTTTAGCGGAAGAAGCTTCAGGAGAAGAGGACCTTACGGTGATCCCGGTTACCACCGAGCCGTAAGAGGAGTACTAGTAAAACTAGTAAGCGTGGAAAGGAAAAGGTCTTAACGAATCGAAGTACGAGTACTGCCGAAACTTTGAACGTACTCTAATCTGCGAAGATTAGAGGAGATTCAAACTTGGACCGACGAGTACAAATAAAGGGACCGGCTAAGAAGAAACTAAACGGATTTGAGCATTTGTGTTGTTGTTGTTGAATCCTAAAAATATAAAACTATTTTTTCCTTAAAACTTCAACCCTTGCCTATTCATTTTTAGCTTAGCTGAACCGTCGTGTTACAATTACTTAAAAAAAAGAGAACAGAGAAAGAAGAGATAAAGAGTCACCCCGCCCCCTTAACTAAATTATTGCATTTTCGGTAGAAAAAGGGATGCGAGCAACCAACCTTGAATGCAAGTTGTGTGGATCTGCCTTTGCCCTACACAACTCTGTAGTCGTAAAAACAAAGATATACTAATTACATGCCGTAACCGTACTACGAACGATTTATTTTAGACATTTATTTATAGCCATAACAGAAGGCTAAAAATAGATTTAATTATTCCACAATGATATTAGAGAAGTGTAAAAAACTAAAATGAACGTAAAAAAAAAAAAAAAAAACGATTTGCCTTTTTTTATCTAACGGAAACTGCTTACAGTGACCAATACGACCATTTGACTTTTGCTATAGAAAAACCAATCAAAGTAACTACTGCGAAGCCTTAGAAGTTAATTACGCAGCTCACCTTAGACATAGCATGGTCGCCAACCCTTGAGTAAAAGCTTCTCAACTTTCAATAGCATCACCAGGTCAGGGGTTAAGGAGAGCCACCGTTGCTTACCCACAGACTATATTAAAGATAATAATTCAGTCGATGTAGTTACAAAAATTAAAACCGACTAATCATTTAGGGCAAGGAGATTAATTGCTATCAGAATTTCAACATGGGCGGGAAAAGATCCATCTGAAATACTGTTGTAGTAATACCTTCGACCATAGATATACACGGTGGAACAACTTTTGTGGTGTGATTTTATTAAGGTAAACATAGGAAACACCGCCATAAAAATTGTTCCGCCGTGTATAATAAGTACAAGTTGGGCTTCGTCATCATCGCAGGCCGTATTAAGTCTTTCCAATATTTGGAACCCTGCTAGCGAGTAGAAAGAGCTCTCCACTATGTACGCAGCTTTTCAAAAACTGCTTAAAATGTTGTAAAATGCTGGTTATTCACTCTATTGAAAAGAGCATTAAACAAAGAGGCATCGCAACGGGCCCGTAGCCAAGGTGGGGCCAGGAGGGGGGCGTTGCTTCCCCTGGGCTGACTTGGTGCCCCCCTTGGAGTAAATTGGCTAAACATGACAGGCCCCCTGACCTGGCGAAAATGAAGGCCTATTGCCCCCTTAACAAGCCCAAATGACCCCCTGGCTATTCGTTCTGGCTACGGGCCCGCATCGCAACTTGTTACACTCTGTTCGAGTAGGCTCCACCTTACACAACTGGGAGAGATTGATAAGAACGGTCAAGACAGCGCTAGATAGCGGTTTTTTATCTCTTCACCCTAAGGAAGAAGTACTGCAGACCGTACTCCTGGAGATAGAAAACACTGTAAATACCCTCCCTAACGCACCTATCGTTATATCAAAAGACGTACTGATCCATTACTCCAAACGACGTACTGAAGCCGGGATACCGGAGAGTTTATGGCGTGATGATAAAGGATGACAGAGATTCAGTCAATCCGATGGATCATAGCAGAACGACTATCGGATATGTTCAGGGAGAGGTGGATTAAAGAGAACAGGAGCATAATATGGCATCGGCCAAAATGAAGTTCAAACCGTAACAGTGGATGACGTACCTCTTATAGTTGACCGAAGTAGCCCCAGAAACGTGTGGCATAATGAGGCAGGATATCGTCCGTTAATTTGTAGTGATACGAAAGCTAGGTCAAAATAACGACTCCTTTGGAGAAACATTCACTAGTCCATACCCTCTAAGTCACCCTGAGCAAAAAACGTCTCGATGGATGCTATCTGGCAGGCTGGAATATCAGGCTGGCGCAGGTTGTGTCAGCATCGGACTGGATGGATGATAACTTGCGATGCATTTGTAGGACCTTTGTCCTACAGTATCTGTAAGTCGCCCACACTTCATACAGAAAAAATACCAAACAATCCGCTCACTTTGACTGACTTTTTTCATCAATTTCACTCAGTTAAGAGATATTTTTTGAACCTTATTTATTCTACCGATAATTATTATTCCCTGTAATTCGCACCACCGACGCATTACAAAATGCAACAGCACGGACCTTTTTTGCATTGCAATCCATGTCCTCATCCAGGATTTTGACTGACCATTAAGAAAATAATAACCTTTCATACCCAGATGAAAAATGGCAAAATACTCGACCGGAATGATATCCATACTTCAGCAGCTATGATAGCATTATTATTTTTTCATTCCCTCTATAAAAATCGCGTTGTATTCCGAATGACCCAGTGAATCGAAAAAGAAGAAATAAAGAGAGGAGGAAAAAAAAAAATGAGGACCATGTTAAACTCATTCATTTTCCTTGTTAACAATGCACCGCACAATAAAGCATCAGCAGGAATAATTGCATATAACTGACCTAATTTTAACATTGCGGTAAAAAAAAAAAAATTGTTTTTACTTTTTCGAATTTTCGACGAGGTGAGAAACGTGGAGATAGTAAAACAATTACCACAGATAACTACAAATTTGAAAAGCTATCCTCGGGTTATGATAATATTTCATCGTTGCGAAGCGTTCGTTGGCTTTCAACTATATTTTCCCATGCATATGAATACGGGATCCGTAATCTCGACTCCGGTGATATTAAAATTGCTGACAATCTTATGCGGGAAAAGAGAGAGAAAGAAAGAAAGAAAGAGAAAGGATATTCGTTTTTACCTTCCTTAAATTTTTTTTTTTCGGTTTTCTCTCAGCGAGAGGCACGTCAGTTTTCATGAATTGAAGAGTATATTATGCCGCTGCCTGATATAACCAGTAGCTAATGGCCGATGTAATGGCCCGTGCCAGGGTTGTGGGTGCTTAGAAAATCGACGTAAAAATTTAATGTAGCTTATTTCCGGTCTTTCGTCTTGTTATATATGTTTTTATAACCGTCGTTATTCCTATGTTATTACTTGCCAATATGGTTATTTTATGCGTTATAAAAGGAAAAAAATTTTAAAATTTTCTTCCGTGATTTTTGTATCTTAAATATTTAGTTCAAGAGTTAGTTCACGTATTTTTACTTTGCAGAAAGACCTGCCGAAAGTTTAAGGTAACACACCCTGTTACGGCTACGTCATCAGTTTCGGTCATGTTCGCAAAAATTCAAGATCAGTGGATAACAGGGGAAAAGGTTGACAATTATTGTAAATAATACTTTTGATAAGGCTAATTTTTGAAGTTTTCGAACATGATCGAAACTGCTGCGGTGGTCGTAACTGAGTCTCATACTTACAACGAAATTTCTTTTAAAGAGAGAGTTCCTTATTGAAAGTTTTACCTTAAACAGGTACAACTTTGTGCCATTTTTGGATGCTTTTCGCCAATTACTGCTGTTACGATTGTCTTAAATTTTTTATATTTTACAATGTCGTAGTGTAAGCCTTTGCGGATCTTCCGGCAACTGCATTTTCATTTCAGTTGCTTTTTGATTTCATTTTGCAATAATTTTACATGGCCTAATGTTGTCCTGCTTTTCCTTGTAACTTTGCGCCACACTGGTTTTTAAGCGAATACATGCTTTCGAAATGTGAGTTTGGAGAAGGCTGATCCGAATACCCTGGACAGCTAGGAGGACCAACGCGCCTGTCTTAAATGAGATGAAGCTGACTCAGCGACTCTCGTCCGTAACGTATAGCCGGATCCTCAAGTTATTCGGCCACATCTCTCGTCATGATACGATGGAGAGACTTGTGGTGTAAGATAAACCGGAAGGCAAAAGAGAAAGGGGACGTTCGCCAACTAGGTGGACAGAACTAATCTCTAAATTGACGGAGTCAACCTTTTAGAAGGCGTGCAGACAGGCCAATGACCGGGATAAATGGAGGGATATTGTTAAGCGAGCAATTCGCAATATCCCGGACTCTTGAAGTCAACCACCACACATCGGTCACGATGTTGGATTGAGAGAGAGAAGTTTTTAAAATTCCGAAAACGCAACAGATTTCAAATTTAAGAGAAACGATAAGGATTAACTCCTATTAATATGGTTTTAACAAAAAATTAGTCATAATTGCTTTCGGTAATAAATATTTGTACTTATTTGCTCACAACTTTTTTAAATGAAAAATTAAAGTTAAAAAAGGCATTTCATTCGTAGTTATAATTGTGAAACAACGGATTGAATTTTTTTGCAATATAATGCTTCGTAAAAGTGGAAATAGCAAGAAATTAACAAATTATGAAGAGGTTCTTAAGCAATAGCTAAGAAAGCAGCTCTTTTTGTGACACAAAGTTACCCCTTTTTTTAAATCTATTTTTCACTAAGTTATGCAATATTTTCCTTAACAAAGCGATATAAGCGACATTCTTTCATGGAAGTCCGACATTTTAAGATTTTGATGAAACGGAAATGCTTTTAGGGTCGGTCGGGGGAAATGTAAAAAAATCCGCCATCTTGTCTATGTAAACATTTTGAATTTTTTTCCGCGGCTGATTTTCAGTTTTGAGAGCTGAATGTGGGCTATTTCTTAGCTGATATATTCGTCTTGGGTGTGGTATGACCCCCAGTCAATTCGTTTCCCAATAACACTTATTTGAGTCCGTTTTTGACCCCTTTCCATTGCTGAAACATGGGGGAAAAGAAAAAAAATGGGGTAAATGTAAAACTCATTATTCCAGGCCAAATTATAAACGATTTTCAAATATTGCACAGGATACGTACCCAGCCTTTCATAGTTTATTAACTTTTTCCTATTTTCGCCCGTAAATAAACAAATAAGCAGATGAAATAAATAAATTTTAAAGGACTTAAAAAATCAGAGCCTTCCATTTTGTTCCTATCCTTTTCCATTGTGTTTTCATTTCCCCCGTAAATAAAAACATTGATTTAAATGGCGGATGACCGACGATTTTTTTTTCAATTTATATTATTTCGAAAATGGCAATAAGAAGTGCTTTTGTGGGAAATAAATTGTGCTACATTGGTAGTAGAAGAAGTAAACTTTGCATTTACCTATTCAGTAAGTCCGCTAATTAGATAGGAAACTTTGTTTAACAGATTTTTACATTTACCCCTGTTTTACTTTTCCCCCAACCGACCCTATCTCAATACATCTTATTGAAAAAAAAATAATTAAACATAAAACTGTGCTTGACAGGCTGACTTTATACATTTTTAACTGATATACGTTCACGGATTTTTATTTTTAAAAAAAATGCAAAAAAATAATTGCAAAAATGTAGATTTCCAAAGTTACCCCTCTGTGCCCAAAATTGTACCTGTCTACGGTACCATATTTAAAAAAAAAAAGTTTGGAAACAGAAAAATAACTATTTACCATATGAAAGACTTCATATAAATAACTAACTTCTTCATACATTTATTTTAAAAATAAAAATAATCGATTTTTCAGCATTTTTCGCCTGTAGAAACAACCAGACAAATAAATAAATAAAAATACAGCACATCATTTTTCTGAATCTCAACCTAAGACGTAGTCCTTAGTCAAAAAAATTGTCATCCGAGAAAGAAACATTAGGATTATTACAGGAGATTGAAAAATGAATAAAAAGAAAAATATCTATATTTTAAAATTACTATCTAGCAATTAATACCGAAAACTAAGTTGTACTTTAATATATTAATACACATCACAGCTTCATTTTCAGTATTAATTAATTTAGATTAATAAAGCTAATTTAGTTATCCTTCCATTTTTCCTTTCGCTATCAACTTCTCAGGCAAACTGTTTTGCTTCGCGATGTATCTACAAAAAGGTCAAGTATGTTATATTGATCAATCACAGCAGCCTATCTTGCCTTCAAAGCTCCTAAAGCATAGACGGATACGTGCCGTGATTACCGATCTACTATTAAATACAGAAACAACACCGTCAGATTTCCAAAAGTTAATCGACCACAAGACTTTTGTAGTCAATTATTATCAAGTTGCGGTTCCAATCGTATTGATTAAGTGTTTTAATCGTATTCGTTGTAATTAAAATTTTGGGCTTAAAAATTTCCATCTATTAAATGAAAGTGATTTCTATCCTTATTGAATGATAAGTAGATTCATAACTCGGTATTTGAAAAAAAGCTCCAAAGCAATCTTTAATATCTGCTCCTTCTCTTTCTTCATCTTCTTTTTATTTAAACCGATATTTCATTCTTTCATCTTTCAGAAGTTTTATAGTAGTTTGTTTCTCAAGTTTTTCCTTAGTTCGGTTTTTTATTGTTCCGGACTAACTCCCTTGACGTCAACCATCGAATAATTATTCTTTTATTCCAAAATTAGTATTTTACCATACAAAAGGGGAATAACTGAAATATAACGCAGAATATTCAGAAAACTCATGCGAATATCTCCTGCGAATATATATATATAAAATGGTAATAAAATGAAATAAATTCATGTTTCGGTAAATCAACTTTTCCACGGAAAATCGATATTTTTATATTAATACATTTGGCCATACCGTAAAATTAAGGTTCGAATGAGTTAAAAATTTAAGTGGTCATTTTCCTGCTATTTCTAACACCAATCTAGGCCCCAGGGAAAACAGCATAGAAAATTTGAAAATTCAGGCGTATTGCCTCAGAAAATCAAAAAGAAACTTTTTCCGTAAGTTGGAGTTCGGGGATTTTGGAGGCGGAGCCTCCATAGTTCAAATAAAATTCAAGAAAAATAGCAAGGTCACATGGTTTGGGGATTGGGGAGGAAGTCATTTTGAATAAATTGAAGAAAAATATTAGCAAGAAGAATTTGGCGGAAAAATTATAATATAGGTCAGGTACGATTAATTCTATCCGACTTAATTCTATTGTTTACCGTCGGTTTACCGTCGATTTATCGACGGGTGACGCCTAGTCAAAATGATAATTAAAAAAAAAAAAAAAAAAACGTTCCCGACTATTTTTTCTAATCCGTTTTTCCTAAAAAAACAAATTCCTAATCCATTTTTCCTAAAAATTTTGATTCCTAAAATTCTTTTCCTAACCATCCAAAATTTTTTGATTTCTAAAATAAAATTTCCTAAAATGAATATTTTTTCTAACTTTTTAAATAGGAATTTTAGGAAAGTTTATTTTAGGGATTTTATGAAATTTTATTTTAGGAATCAAAAAATGTTAGGAAAATTAAAAAGGGACCCTAGCAAAACCCCGACATTCAAAACCCCGACATTAGATATCGGGGTTTTGAATGTCGGGGTTTTGCTTTTTGCCTTTTATTATATTTTATTTTTTATTTATTTTAATTTATTTTTAATTTTTTAAAATTTTTGAAATGTCGGGGTTTTTAAATTTAATAGCACTTATATAGAAGGTAATAGAACTAGTAAGAATTAAAATATAGAACATTTTCTGAGCAACAAATTGCAATAGAAATTCTTACAGAGATTTTCCAAACTCCTCCCCCATGTATAAAAAATCGTAAGAATTTCGAGAACCCCCTCCCCCTTCCGGTCTTACGAAATACTGAAACACCTCCTATGGGGAGCTTAGTCCTATACTGCACTCGGTTTGTGGAATTTCCGTCGGTCTCTGCCGGTCTGTGTGGTATCTTGACTTTCTGTTGAAAGCTCCCTAGAACTTCTCAGTTCTCTAAAGCTTTCAGAGAAATGTTCATTTCATAAAAGCTCATAGACTCTGAAGTCAGGAGGACCTATTGTCCCCTGAAAATTTTATCAAAATCGGTCGGGAAGGGACTCCGTACGTGTCGGGCATCGCTTATTTTCGTTAGCGTTTTAATATATAGGCATGTGCGGATCTAGGGGGGGCTGGGGGGTGCTAGTCTTGCCTAGAATTTTGAAAATTATATGGCCTGAATGGTATCAGCCCTCCCCCCCAGAAAATATTTTTCCCTATTCTGAGCCCCCTCTAGGAAAAAATCCTAGATCCGCCCATGTATATAGGACTTAACTGCTGATTTCAAAACCCCGTCATTTAAAAATATTTTTAAAAATAAAAAATAAATTAAATTAAATTAAAAATAAAATATAATAAAAGTCAAAAATCAAAACCCCGTCATTCAAAACCCCGATTTCCAATGTCGGGGTTTTGAATGTCGGGGTTTTGACTCGGTCTCATTAAAAATTAGAAAAAAAAATTGATTAATCGACGGTGACGCCTAGTCGAAATAATAATAAAAAAAAAATGTTCCCGACCATTTTTCCTCATCCGTTTCTTCTAAAAAAATAAATCCATTTTTCCTAAAAATTTTGGTTCCTAAAATTTTTTTCCTAATTTTCAATTTTCCTAAAATTTTTTGATTCCTAAAATAAAATTTCCTAAAACTAATATTTTTCCTAACTTTTTACATCCCTAAAGGGCTTTTAGGATAAATCGATTTTTTTTTTTGAATTTTTAATTTTCCTGAAATTTTTTGATTCCTAAAATAAAATTTCTTAAAACCCTTAAAATAAACTTTCCTAAAATTAAAATTATTTTATTTTATTATTTTATTAGGGCTTTTAGGAAAATCCCTAAGATTATAGGAAAGTTTATTTTAGGGGTTTTATGAAATTTAATTTTAGGAATCAAAAAATTTAGGAAAATTAAAAATAAGAAAAAAAAATTAGGAAAACAATTTTAGGAACCAAAATGTTTAGAAAAAATGGATTAGAAATTAAAATTTTTTGGGGGGGAAATTGGATGAGGAATTTATTTTTTTAGGAAAAATAAATTAGAAAAAATTTTAAGGGCAGTCTCCACTTGATGACGTTCACGGCATTCGCGTTGTCCGTCATCACGGTTAACGTAATCGCACCGGAAGTACTTTGCAGGTTTTGCTCCCGTAAACGTTTGTGGCATAAAAAGAGTACCGTATATTTCATTAAGTATACAAAATTGGCTTACCCAGAATTTGTTTTGGAACAGATTTATTGTCTTCCCCATGCCCGAATTAAAATTTTTCTTTTTAAATCCGTAAAAACATCTTTCAAAACCGCCATTTTTAATGTTTGTAAATAGAAAAAAGCAGAAGATGATCAAAAAAATCGTGGTAAAAGATCCACAAAACTTCCGGTGCGATTACGTTCATCGAGAAGGCGGATAAGCGAATGCGGTGAACGTTATCAAGTGGAGACTGCCCTTTAGGGAATCAAAAAAAAAAAAAATAAATAAATAAATAAGTAAATAAATAAAAAATTATCTGAATTAGTTGGTAAAAATTATTTTTTGATACCTAAAAGAAGATATTAATGAATATCTGAAGCAGTCATTGAAAACAATCTCAAAAATCAGTCCGCATCTGTTTTGTAAACCAGCCCAACCAATTTTTTGTTCTCAGCAAAAAGCTCCGTTGCCATTCTTATTATTCACTCAACCTGTTGCGGGATACTTCTGTCTCAAAGTCTCTTATTGTAATTTCGTCCATTATTCTTAATGTCGGCCTCTGACTCAACGTCGTCCACACAACCCTTTCCCAATCTCCTACCACTTCAATCTAAGGTTCGAGATTTCCACTGCATTATTTTAGTGACGGGTGCAATTTGTTCGGAAATTCCCATGTTCCACAGCTGTCCCAATATCATTTCTCCTCTCTACTTTTAGGGTTTCAGAATCAAGAATTTCAGGAAATATATGCTTAAGTTATTACTTAATCCAGTACTTTCTCTTCATTAACAAATCATTTCGCCACCTTTAGGTCACTAGATGTGCAGGTCATCGCATTCGAACATTTTGATTCTGAAACCAGCAACTTTTTTTTTTTTATATCACAAATAAAGGAGCAGCAAAATAAGAGAAAATAAGAGAAAAGTTGATAACCATTTTTCTGAACCGTTCCCTTGTTGAGAAAAATTGCAGAAAGTTGACAAAATATTTTTTTTTAACCTGTCAAAATTTCTACATCTCGCATCTTAAATTCTGCAATCGCTTTAGCTCGACAAAATTATTTGTAAAGTATTTCGTGAATATATTTTCCCGCTTCCGAAACGTTTAAGCAATTTAAAATCGAAATAACAGAAATTGTACAAGGGAAACGGAAACGGAAACTTGAGAGTGATTCAACTGAACATTGTAAAATTCCACAATAATTCTTGACTTCGCAATCTTTTGTAAATGAAAATTTTTGATGAAAATAGGAAAAATGAGGTGAAAATGTGAATTTCAATTAGTTTAGTTACAAGTTCTTGCTTAGGGAATAGAGGTAAACTTTAATAAAATAATTATTTTCGAGAATTTAATTAAAATCTTTTTTTAAACTTTTCCATCATTACACAAGAACTGATCCTCATAAGGATGCCGTGGACGTGATGCATAAAAAGCGGTTGCGCTAATGTCACTTCCATCAAAAAAAAAAAGAATGAGAATTTTATAGTTTAACGGAAAATGACTCGCATTTATATCCAATTAATTTTTCCTATAATCCTTAAAACATTAAACCGAATTTGCAAGTCTATGCCAGCAGGCAACGGAATTTAATGATCTAAAACTCGCAATAGGATTGTGATCAATGATAATAAGTGAGTCCCTAGGGATTCTCTGAGTTTCACGAGACGCGGGACATTCGTTACATGAGGAGAGACAGGGAAAAAAAGCTAAATCAATTAAAAAACCTTCCCAGCATGAAAATCTATAAAATTTCTTTTTATGGAAATTCTTCGCTTCTTTTTTTTTTTTACTTTTTCCTCCTTTTTTTTTTCTTTTTTTTTTTTTTTTTTATCAAAAACACTGTTCTAGTCTATTTCGTTGCAAATCATGTTAAGTTTTTAAAATTCCGCTCAGATAGATCCCCGGGGAATTTCGAACTACCTCGTTTCACTTTCTTCTTTCATTGTCGGCCAGACTAAACTTCCTACTCTAATGTTTTCATACATCATTGATTTTTTCCCTCTTTCCCCACAAAAAAAAAAAAAAAAAAGAATTAACTTTTTAACCCCGTGATCCATCTTCTCCCTGATTTGTCAGCAAACAAACGGGAGATTCTTTGAAATCGAAACCCTTGCAACACATCGGGAATAATTAATTATCATTAATCAATTAATTTAATTTTCGAGGTAAAATTTCATTCCCGGGGATTTCATTTTACTGCCTTTTACATAAAACTTTCGCCTCTCTCCCTCTCCTCCACCCCCCTCCCCGTTTAAAAATCCTAATAAAATATTACGATTTCATAAGCTAAAAATGAAAGATCCGTTCCCTTTTTCATCTTTGAAAAACAAAATTTCAAGATAAATCAATATCATTGTATTTGACCTTATTTCGTGAACTCTGTAATTAGTTTTTGGTGCTAACCAGATATCATGTCTGTTCTTATATGCATGATTTGTCATTGTTCGGACTAATAGGACATTTGCCACCTGTTTCATAAACGATGGCTTTCGGTTTCATTTTATTGCTCCTGTTTTGTATTTCGAAAACGAGTTACGGATATTATTACGAAACAAGATGGTTCCAAGTGCCGGTAAGTATTTAACGGGCGAACATTTCGAGAAATTAAACGGGCTCGGGTCTCCTCCAACCTTTTTCTCCTATCCTTCTTCTCGTCTCTCTTTCTCACTCTGATTCACCCGAGGAAAAGGAGGAAAGTATAAGTTAAGATAAAATCATTTCCTTAACGGAGACGTTTCACGCACTTTGAGAAAATCAATTCGACTTATTCATAAAAAAAAAAACCCGAAAGGGAAGGGATTTTCCATGGAAAAATTAAATATTGAAGGAGGCGAAAAAAAAAAAACTTAATTCAAGAATCGATTGTTAGGCTCCTTATTGTAAAGATCGAGGATCGCGAGAGAGATAAAGGTTAGATTTTCCAACACGCAAGCATATTTTTTTAAAGAATACAAAGCGGGATATTCATAATTTAATTCCTTTTCATATGAAAATGGTATCAGTTTTTGTTGAAAAAAAAAAAAGGAAAAAAAAAATCAAAAGAGGAAGTCATGTTGAATAACAGGATGAAAAAAAAAATCGGCTTTAGCTTGCTCTTTTTTTATTAATATCAAACGCGGGTAAAAAAAAAATCGTATGCAAAAGCATGGCTTTTTTGTGTTCCATACCGTTACGAAACAGATACCCCGATAATTTTTTTTTAATCCTTATCAAAATGTCAGAGGTAATTCGGTCTAAAATACATAACGAATGGTTAAAAATTTTATTGCAATCAAAAAGCGCATCCGATTAAAAATTTAAAATTTAACAAGTCAAATAATAATATTTATTTTAATTTCAAAAAGTAAATCCGCGGCGTGGTTTGTTTTCCGCGGGATGAAGAAAGACTAGATATTCAATTACGGTTTTGCAAATTATTAATGGGTTATGGAAAATAAACCGACGAATAGTTAATTTATGTTTGCTATAGAAATAGTATATTACTACTCTAGGGAGGAAAATGAATTTTCCCGTCGATGTTTTAAACGCGAGCGAAGCGAGCGTTTAAAACGACGGGAAAATTCATTTGACTCCCTAGAATAGCAAGATATTTTACATTACGAATCTACGGCGTCTTTTTGTTGTAAAAATCGCGTTTTAAAACAAAAAAAAAATCGATTTGAAACATCGTTTCCGGTATGAATGACGTGCGGCAAATGGATTCCATTTTTTTTTATCGAGATGGCAACGTTGCAAGGGTATTAACCCTGTTAGACTCGTGGCATTAGACTCGTGGTGTACGAACAATTTCTATTTTTATTGTTGTAGAATTATTTTCTTTTTTTTTTTTGCCAAATTTTTATGAATTTAGGAATTTACTTTTCAAAAGTAGTCAATGTGGATTTATTTAATTTTTTTTTTTTTTGGTTATGTTTAAAAACAATCTGGTTTTGTGGTGTGAGGGAAATTTGCCGCAACAATACCGGAAATACCACCTTGAACGGGAAAACGTATTTTCCTCCCGTTTTTCTATAGCGGAAAGTACTTCTTTCCGTCGATGAGTAATGTAAAATCATTAAAATCTTTTTCGGTTTCGTTTTCATTCGCTATTCTTATCATTCCTCGTTTTTTTTTTTTTTTTTTTTTTTTTTTTTCATGCTCCTAAAACATTTTTGCATCTAGCTGTTCATTTCGGTTTATCTTTTGCTCCTCTTTCTTTTCTGTTCCTAATTTCTGCCATCTTTACATTCGTTTTTGCTCTAATTAATTCCTGGGGAAATCTGTCTGTCTGTGGGTCTGTCCGAGTGTCGGTCTGTTCGCACCAAAAATTTTATTTAACTAAGTAATTTAAGTAAAATTTACAAGATTCTTTCTAAAAAATTTACAAGAAATTTTAAGCTAAAATGCTATTTTAAAATTAAAACAAAAACAAGAACTTAGAAATTTTAAATGAAATGTTCACAATATTTTTTAATTTTGTGCTTTTTCCTTTAACCAAGAATGTGAGCTAAAGCAATGCTTTAATATTAAAATTTTAACTTTGAAGACTTTAACTAAAATTAATACACACACACACACAAGGCGTTTACAAAGCATGGAGCCCTATTGCCGCATCACAGATAGCATGCCAGGGGGTTCTTTGCTGGCAAGCCGTCCTCCAATCAGGGACTCCCAGCCGACCCGCAGAAGCCGTGGTCTGCCCAAAGGCCGAGGGCTCGTCGGTCTGTTATCCAGGGCCTATCTTATATACCGGGTAGGCGGCGCACGAGCGACATGTTATGACATAACATGACATGACTAAAATTAATAAGCAGATGAATAGGGTACAAAAATTTAGAACTCATTTTGACAATACATCACTCGGAGAAATAATCATTCAAGAGGTATTTTGTAGAAAAGCAGTAAGGTCGCCTAAAGAGTTCCACGGAGACAAAAAACTGGGATAGCATATACATACAGAACTTAGATGGAAAGAAAACAAACATGAAGCTGACGAGAAAACTCAAAAAATTGCGTAAAAATTCCATTGGAAATCACAAAAATGACAAGTCGGTCACCTTTTACCGATTCGAAACGAGATCCCCGTAAGTTTTTACTAACTCATATAATCTCAAGGCATAAATGATTATCGGTTATCAATTATTTTGATTCCTTGTCAACACTCCATATGCTGCATTACTTAGGTGCCTGAACTTCACAACTCAACTCAACTCATGCTTTTACGTTTTCCATATCCTGTGACATCATCCGTAGGACGGATTAGAAAAGATCGATTACACATTTTTTAAGTTAAATATTGTGTTTAGGTTTAAATACTAGTCTTTTTCGCTTCTAGACACTTATTTCAGACCATATGTACTTCCCTTATCACTCTTATTACTCATCAAGACGACTCATTGTTAGTCAACTGAAATGATTAACGATTTGAAGATTAAATGTTCAGTGCACTTTGGTCAGCTCTGGTTTCTCTTGCGAATAATTACTACATATTTTTTTGCAAGAGAAACTAGAGCTGGCTGTTAATTTATTGCGCACTTTAATCGTTCGGATGAAGGAAAAAGATTAAATTTTGAGGAGGTGACGAAGACCGTTCGAGATCGTCATACGCCCTCGAAGACGGTTATTGAGGAGCGTTTTAATTTTTACCAAATTGTCCAAACACTTAGAAAATAAAACGGCTAGCGCGAGAAAAAAATATCCTGTGACAAGACATTTTCTTAAAAATCATGCGAAAACAATGAAGATATTAAGAAATAATCTGTCCGTTGTCATGAAGAATTTTTGTTTTGCTATGAAACATTCCGGTTCTGTTGCAAGACAAAACTTGTTCAAGACATCGGAGTGTACGGTGGAGATACACCAACAATTGACTTAATGCAGTTTGGTTCGATTCTACACCAAGCATTAATTAACTTATTTATTTATTTATTTAATTAAAAAACATTCTTAGTAAACAATGCATTACAAAAAAATGTTGCAATGTAAAAAAAAAAAAAAAGTTTACAAATTTAAAAAAAATAGAAATTTAACAAACTTATTAAAAATAAAATTTAAATAACGTTAGTAAGGGAAAATAAAAGAAACGTATAGATATACTTTTACAGTAACACCGACAGTAATACGGAGGGAACCGGTTCCTGGGCAATGTAGCGACTAGATCTGATAATTGGCGCTTTAACTTATTGAAGGAGTGGTGAAGTCAAAGTCTGGATGGTGTTTGCTTATTGAATTATAGGCCCTCAATAAGGAGAAAAATGGTGAATTACGATGGCGCCACGTATGAATATATGAGGAATTGGGAACACGGAAGAATTATTACTGCTCCGGGTACGCATGAGCGGCACACCAAATGGTACTGTACCAGCTGGAGGAGCGTGCTGTCGTTCATATATCCCTTGAGTAGCCTGGCTAGGAATAGGATGTGGAAATAATTCTGCGCTCAGCTGGACGATTAGCATGGAATTCCTGAGATAGTGCAGTTGTTCGGCAATCAATAGGAGCAGGAATAGAATGCTTTTAAGAAATTAGTTCACCGCCACAGCAGTCTATTTCAGCAAAAGTTGCTAAAGGAATCCAACATTCACATTTACAAATGCGGTGGACACAGCGTTGCAATTCAAAAACGCAGAAAAGAAGACCTCGGACCTTGCACAGAAAGATAGCCTCGGACCATTGGCCTATTTAGCTCACCTAAATGATATTTTGAATCTTCTATTAGTGCACTTCTTTAATCTTTTTCTGTCTCTTGTTTTGACGACACCTCTCTCTGTTCTCCTCCCTCATCCATTTTACTCTTCTTCTTCATAGTCCTTTACTTGATTACGACCGTGGTGATCTCTCCCATAAACCTGTGCCTGCGCTCACAGGCATATGGGACCTACAGTTTAAAGCCGGTTCCGAACGGCTATTTTTGAGAGATTTACGGCTCAATTACCGCTCGGTGGTTTGCCATTGCCTTCCGAGGGGTGGTGACCGTTGATTTTCTGACTAGCGTCGCGTCTCATGATTGAGAGTCGAGCGCGCTATGAACCAGGCTACGGACCACCACCCATTTTATTCTATTGAACTCAATTTCCTACTCTTTTTGTTTCTTCGCTTCTTTATTCTTCTTCTTTTATCTCTTACACCCTTTTTTTCCCCCACTTTTAAACCCTCCGAGACGGATAGATCGAACAAAACGAAGACAATTAATTGCAACCGAATGTCATTATTCACAATCGTTTTATGCAAATGAAGACTTACAAATACATCGTCAACATGCATAATTAAACTTGTTATCCCTAAGCTCTCGAGTCAGCATTATTATCATTATTTCCCTTTTAAAGATAACGGCTTAAAAAAGTCCATAAAAATATTGTCAAAACAATGCCTAAATAAGCTTCCTAATGCTTGTTCTTCAACATACTTACTCTCATTTAACTTTTATTATCCTTTTGTAAGTAGCTGCCATCAAAGCGCATGATCGTAAATATAAAAAAAAAAGAAGCGAAAGTCCAGTTAAAGTAAATTGTAAAACAAATAAAAGTAAATGAAAATGGTTGAAATTGCAAACACAAGACGACGAAAGGTTTATAACGATCATATAACGTTTCCCTGAACCGGTCGCCATCCTTCTCCGCATGTTTAGCATATCCGAAAATGCTTTACTCCGGCTTGAGGATTTTCCTTCCTTCGCAGTTGAATTTTAGTTATTTCGAACCCCAGCTCATCGGGCAAGTAGTCGAAACATCAATATTTACTTTACCTATTCACCACGGGTTATTTTCATCCTAAAACTCGGTTTGAAAATAAGGAAAACGGCAGAGGTCAGACGAGGGGAGGGGGAGAAGGGGGGGGGACGATGGAGACAGTCGATGTTTCGGAAAAACAATGATCCGGTTCGTTAACTGACAGAATGAATCAAACGATGAGCCAAAGCGGAAAACCAGGTAATTGAATTCGCTAAGTACACCTCGGTAAACCTATTAAACGGGAATTACATTCTTGCCTTGAGCCGTAAAATATGGGGTTTCGCTTTCATCTCAAAATCGATTTATTTTATTTTACTCCGGGATCCCCCCCAAAAAAGGACAGGACAGGAGGGAGGGGAGGAAGACGAAAAACGAAAACTTCGTTTTTATGACAATTTTTTTGGTTTAAAAAAAATATCAGTATATAAAAAAAAAAAAAACTCTCGAGTACTCGATTTGCACTGGATTTTTTCTTCCGTAAAAAAATCTTGTAACTCGTTAAAAGTTTAAATTACGAAAAAGAGGGAAAAGAATTTTTTTTTTTTTTTTGATGGATGATTCACTTGAAAATAACTTTTTATGAACTTGAAGATGGGAATGTGAATTTTAAAGGCTGAGGCAACAAATTGATGTTGCTACAAACAAGGGAACATTATAACGTTTTTGTAGCGTGAGTAAATATCTAAGTAGACTTGAAATAGGGTCGTTAAATATTAGTTCCAGAAAATACCGCTTTCATCGGTAGTAAGGCTATTTGATGCCACCCTTATAAAGGTAATTTATAAGAATAATTTATTGCGGATGCGGCGCATCGAAACTTCGATTTTGATACTTTACTAACAAGACATGTTTTAATAAGTTACGTTTACCTTCAAGGATTCTCCAGGATCAATTAAAAGCCTCTCAAGGAGACGCCTTACAAGAAAGAGCAACATAAGCTAGCTTTATATCTTTGCAGGCATCGAAGTTTGTCTTTTTTTTCCTTTAAAAATCTCTAATTTTAAAGCTGGTCAAAAGTCTCTAATTCTGTAAAAATCCTTTAAAAGTTTCTTTTTTTACTATTTTCTTGCTTTTGTGTTAATTTTAAATTAGTGTTACCCCACCAAGCAGACGTGAATAATGTTACAGCGTAAAGTTTGGTCGGTAAGATGGGGAGCTTCGTCCCCCACAAATATTGGGAGCTTCGCCCCACATCATCCCTAAAAATTTCATTAAAATCGGTTGGATAGGGGCTCTGTACGTCTTGGACAAAGGTTGGAAAAATCGGGTACAGGGAATTTAACATGGGAAAACTGCCTTTTCCGCTGTCACCGGGAAACAGGGAAAGATATCGAAATATTGAAAAGAGGCTGCAAGTCTATACCGCGTATCAAGGAGAAAGTTGCTGGCGTCCAGCACTGAACAGAATTCGAAAGAACCGGAGCCCCGCACTAAATAATAGAAATTTGGCTGTAGGATACAATTTACATTGAAAAACAAACCAAAGAAAAACATAGACAAATGGAATTTTATCTGATCGTCGAATTCCTATTATTTTGTGCGGGGTTCTTTTATCAAACAGTATCAGTATTGGATTAAGACATACCCACTTTTTCCGATCCTGCTTTCCCAATTGAAATTTCACCCAAGACGGAATTGTTGACGACGATATAACAGACATATCTCAATTTATTTTAATTTAAATCTACCGCAAGGGACGAAAAGATTTTTTTTTTTCGAAAATTTGCAAAACGGCGACAGGTGACAAAACGTTCCTAATAAAAAAAACATACATCCAACTCGCATCCATCATTTTTTTCCTCCTAAATCTAATGACTTTCATAAAAAGGAAAAAATAACATAAAAAACCTAACGTCACGGTTGCATGACTACTGGGAAAAAAAGATGAAATAACACTGACAAAAAAAATTTATACAAAAAAAAAGAAAAAAAACAAAAAAAAACCTCAAATAAATGAATTACGATTCAAAAAAAAAATAATAAATTATATTAAAAAAAGTTTCCTTCGATTCCTTTTCTTTTTTTTTTTTTTTTTTTTTTTAAATTGACCCGGCGAACCTTCCGAGAAAAAAAAAAAAGAAAGAAAAGTCCTCAAACGTGATAGGAAAAAAAAATTTGATCGTTGTCCATTTCCTGATTAAACCCTCCCAGGTGTCGTTTACACGTTTAATTTTAATCGCTTTGATTCTGATGTCACGTCCTTTCTTTTTTTTCTTTTCTTACTTTTCCAGGTTGACCACTTCAGCTTTACCAATAACGAAACTTTCAGCATACGATATTTAATCAACGAGACCTACTGGGAACGAGATGGAGGTCCAATTTTTTTCTATACCGGGAACGAAGGAGATATCGAACTGTTTTGCGAAAACACAGTGAGTAATATACATAAATAAAGAAAATCGGAAAAGTCAAGGACGGAAAGGAAGCGGGAAACAAAACGGAACGGAGATTCGCTTATTCATCTTATTCAAATGATCTATATTCGACCCTGTTCGTTTTTAACTCCTGAAAAAATTAATAAAAAAATAAAATTTAATTAATTAGCGAGCGAATCGTTTGCCATCTATTCAAATAAAAAATGAAGCGGAATATTAAAAAAAAAAGGAACAAAATCTTTTATTACTTCATTTCGCGGGAAAGAAAGGACGAATAAATTAGAATAATTGTTTTCCAGGGTTACATATGGGACGTTGCTCCCGAATTCAAAGCTCTTGTTGTGTTCGCCGAACATCGTTATTACGGGAAATCACAACCGTTCGGAGACAAATCATTCTCGGTGAGTAATAAAACATTTATTACATGGGATTTTCAAGCTCGCTTAGCATTATCTCCTTTTCTTCTCTTTATTACGCTATATATACAACTTTATATCTTCTCCCGAACCCCCATTTCCCAAAAAAACTTGTATCAGCAATTTAAACTTATTCTTTTAAAAACGCTTTTTTTTTTCATTGATTTCAGGATCCGTCGAAGCTTGGATATCTCACGTCCCAACAAGCCCTTGCAGACTACGTCGATTTAATTACATACTTGAGATCGAATCAGACGGAACAAAGGAAAAGTCCCGTCATCGCTGTCGGAGGTTCTTACGGAGGGATGTTGGCTGCTTATATTCGCATGAAATACCCGCATGTTGTTCTCGGGTAAGCTCCTCCCTCGTTAAAAACTTTTAAAATAGCTCCCTCAAGATTTAATTGCATTAAATATATTTTCTTTTTTGTCTCTTTAGCGCTCTGGCTTCCTCAGCTCCAATTTGGCAATTTACGGGAATGACTCCTTGCGAAGCTTTTTACAGGATCGTTACGTCTGATTACAAGTCGGAGAACAAAACATGCTCCGATTTTATACGGAGATCTTGGAAAAGTTTGAATGACGTGGCCGCGACCCAAGGAGGGCTGGACTGGATTTCCAAAGAGCTAAAATTATGTAACGCTTCGAAAGACGTAAAACAACTAAAAGAGTGGTTGGCCGAGATTTGGACGGACATGGCCATGGTGAACTATCCGTATCCGACTAACTTCCTTGCGGATCTGCCAGGAAATCCGATTAAAGAGATTTGTACTTATTATCAAAATGATACGGTGGTCGGGAAAGAACACTTAGAGCAATTGTTTTTAGGATTATCGTCGGTGTATTTTAATTATACAGGAAAAACGAAATGCGTAGATGCGGGACAAGATGCGAGTCAGGCATTAGGAGAGTCGGGATGGGATTTTCAGGTAAGTAATTAAGTCCATTAAACAAGATTACCTTAAACCGTGTTACTTAGGTTAATCTAAAATATACATCATATGGAAGCATCGCCAAGAGCTATGAAGTTGAACTTTTCAAAACTGGATCGAAACACAAAAGCAGAGAATCTATAGAAACAGAAATATGAATAGGGAAAAAAAAGAACAAAAGACGGAATGCCGGTAATGTAAGTGCTGATTTGGACGTAAATGTAATTTTTTTTCCAGCTATTTATAGCTCTCAAAATTTAGCATAGGCCTCCCTTTTTGGTGCATTGAAAACTCTTTTTGCTGTTCATTCTCTGACCCCAAGTGCCTCCCTCATATTTGGGATCTACCCTTGCAGCGCCAAACTGGCAAGTCAGGGTTGGCAAAACGCAGTCTACAAATGAAAGCTTGAACTGCACTAGGACTAGGGTGTTTCATTTTTTTTTAATTTTGAAATGTTGGGGGGCATGTTGAAAATCTGCTTCCTTCAGGTGTAAAAACACGAAAAAAAAATTTTTTTTTCAAATTATTTTTTAACTGCTTAGTAGCCCCCCAAGGCCACTTTAGCTTTTTAAAAATTGGACAATCAAGGTCTTTTAAACTCCATTTCTTTTATCCAATTTAAGGGCCTACAAAATATTTTGAAAAATTGTTTTCTTACGTTTTCGAGGTCGTAAAACACGAATTTCACTATCCCAAATTTTTCCGATTAACCCCTGTGACGTCATTAGCGTTTTTATCGAGCTTATACCTGATTTTTCCAACTTAAAATTCGATTAAATCTCGATTTTCGAGCCCTGAAAATTTTTTAATTTTATTAAGTATCACTCATACTTATGCAAAAATACCCGTAGAACTCGAATTTCACCATCCCGATTTTTTCCTATCAACCCCTGAGTAAGGGTATAAGTGTAAATTTGGTTTTTTAGGGCAAAAATGGATTTTTTTTTTGCCAAAAAATGGCAAAAACTCCTCGCCAGTTCGATTTAGAGGTCATGTTTAATGACATTTTTTAGTCAGGACACTAATTAATAAGGATTGCATGTGTTTCGAACCAATTCCCAAAATTTTTTTCCGGTCGGGAAAAATTGGGAACTTAAAAAAAAATTACTGATAGAATAAATTCCGGTTCTTTTTATATCTGGTCCGGTTTTTAACCTAAAAGCCAAAATATGGCAAAACAACGTGGTAAAGTGACAAAACATATCAAGTCTTCAGTTTCACTAGTATTTTAGTCTCTAGCTCAAAAACCGGACCAGATATAAAAAAACAGGCATCGAACCGTTCTAGCCCAAAAATATTAGGGACTTTAGGGACCAAAATTGGAAAAATTAGGGACCTTTTAGGGACCAAAAACATTTAATTTTTATTAAGTCCAGGCTTGATTTGACCCCCTTACGCCCAGTTTTGATTCACTTTGACCCTCATAAAAAAGGCCGAAATTTCATAGAAACCTTTGTTCGGAGGACTTTAAGAATTATGTGGTTAATTTTGCTTCAAAATGGCTGAGACGGCTCAAAACTTTTTGATTTAGCTTTAGCCATTTTTTCAGCAACAATTTTCACCTAAAAATTGCAGTCACATACATTTCTTTAGTCAAGTTACGACAAGCTTCTTGATATAACCACAACGAAATTTTGACCTGACAACGATATCACGGCTCAAAATTTTTTTTTCATATTTTAGCTCGGAAAATAGCATTTGAAGCAGGCAGCATAGCGCTAACTTAAAAACATAGCTCAAAATAAAATAAGGCCAAAGGCAATATGGAACAAAAAAAATTGGTTAAAGTCAAAATTTAAGCTAAAATTTGATTTAAATTTTTCATTTTGGTTTTAAATTTCTTAAAAATTTTCCCAAATATTATTTATCCAGGTTTTCGGATCCATTTTCACTTCCACCACTTTCTTTTCTGAACTGCATCGCAATAAATTTTAAACCAAGCTAAGCGAGGCCGAAGGCAGAGCGAAAAATTTTAGAAATTTTGAAAAAAGGTGGACTATTTATTGAAATTTTAGCATCATTTTCTGATTTAATAAAATAATCCAGGCATAAAAATTAAAATGAAGAAAAATAGGGACTTTTAGGGACTTTTTTTCAAAATAGGGACTTTTAGGGACTCATGTTAAAAATAGGGACTTTTCCAAAAAAAGGGACCCCAGTTCGATGCCTGAAAAAAACGGAATTAAGATTCGTAACCTACAGAAAATTTCCGATAAAAAAACACATTCTTTTGGGGAAAGAAAACTGTCAATTTGTGTTCTATTTATGGGAATTTTCGGAACTTTAAGCTCAAGTCGCCAAGCTTTCCCGTCGAGTAAAAAATTAAACAAAAAAATTCGGGTTTATGTATCAGTACACCAAGGAGAACCATTTTTGGGGGTTCACGATTTGAAATTCAAAAATTCCCAAACTAAGGGACACTTTAATCTCCATTTTGATTTTAATCCAAGCTGGTCCTTTTCATTAGATGCATAAGATAAAAGCAAACTTAGAGAGAGAAATATCCAGCGAGACACAAAGCCAGAAATACTAAACTTAGAAACTGCCACTAGGGTAAACACATCAACCCCAGGAGCAAAAACCGTTAATGAAAAGCAAAGAAACTGAAATACCTAGTTAATGAAACCAAAAAAACAGCATGTAATCACGAAATACCGCAACAAGAGGAAAGAAAGCCATTTAGAAAAAAACCGCAAAACCCTAATTGAATTGCTCTACTCAACTTATTACGCCCCTGAAAATAAGTAACTCCAAACGAATTACAAATCATTTTTAGCACAGACCATCATGTAATAAAATCAATCTAGCTGCATTTCATAAAAGTGGTCATCAATTAGGACACAGAACATATTTATCTTTTTCAGCTTATGTACCAATCAAACAACGTTGCGAATTTGATTGGAAAAATGGAAATCGAAAATACGAGAGAGAGCAAGAGAGATAAATTAATGAAAACAAACCGAAACGTCCGGTCAAAAAATATATACGATGAATCTTTAAAGGATTGCAATTTCCCTACATATTTCAGGACGGGTGATGTATGAAAGTGATTCGAATCCCTTTCTCCTTCAGTTTCTCTTATCGCTTTCCCTGCCCACAAACTTAGTAAAACAACTCCCTTCAAACGAGATTGCATCGATGACCTATATAAATGTCCTTTATTTACATATACGTCTAAATTTGGAGTATCGAAAACGAACTCGCATAGACACGACTCAATGAATTCAAATTAGGTAGCATATGTGATCTAAACCATGGAAACGATTTTAGTCCGGAAAATGTCATCTGTAATAGAGCCGAGAGAACTCGTAAAAGGTTACGGCTAACTTATTTATAGCCACCGTATACAGTCACTTTTATCGGAAAATCGACAACAAATAACTTACAGGAATAATAATTTTTTTTTCACGCCCACCAAATTATTCGCACGTCAAAAACGAGATTTTTTTTTTCTTCTTCTTCTTCCATCCTACTTAAAAAAAGAAAAAAAAAAAGATATTGGAAAATTCGTATCGAAAATTACTTTTTCTTAGATTCTCAGAAGCGAGAAGCGCCGAGTGATCATCGATCTTGGTGTGGTAATTATCTCTGGGATTTGAATTTCTATACCGTCTTTGGCGAGAAGTTTCTGATGCATAGGATGTTACTCTAAAAAGAGCGAGAGAATCATTATTATTATTTTTTTTTTTTTTCATCCCGAGAGAAATTAATCCTTCTAAAACCATCGACCTAAACCGTACTCATAATCCATTTCGAGATAAGCAAATATTTTTCAATTTAAAAAAAAAAGAAAAAAAAATTGAAAAAGCCGCAAAATGCTTCGGGGCTTTTTACTGGATTAGACTCCACATTTTATCAAATATCAAGCGTTGAAAATTATTTTTAAAATAAAATAAAAAAAACTCCAATTTTCTGTTTTTGTAGAGTTGTACGGAAATGGTCATGCCGATGTGTTCAAACGGGGTCACGGATATGTTCGAACCAGCATCCTGGAATTTTCAACAATATTCCGACGAGTGCTGGAAAAAATTTAAAGTGAGGCCCCAGTCGGATTTAGCTGAAAAAATATACGGAGGGAAACGGATTTCATCATCGAGCAACATTATTTTTGCGTATGTACAAAAGCAATTTTTTTTTTTATTTGTAACAAATTTGAATTTTGAAAATTATGATTCAACATCTGTATCATTATGATTCGATCATATGGGAAACAGGCGGAGAAATACAACTGCCACAGGACTTATGGTTTGAAAAAAAAAATTAAACGGACTTAACTAAAAATTATATGAGGAAAAATCGTATCGCCTTCTATAATACTACAAAAGCTGAAATATCTGAGTTCCATTAAATTTTTTTACGGAAGCAACAAACGTCATTGAGAGAAAAAATTTCGTCGGGTACATGAGCCGAGTGGGAATCGAACCCACGTCTTCTGCTTGCCGGGCGGGTGCTCCACCACTAAGCTACCGACCCACTCTCGACGAATTCTCTCTCAATGAATCTCTACAACTTACGTGGTAACACATTTATTTTTTCATCGCACGGTACTGAAAAGTCCACTTTTCAGTCCTAGTCAGTTTATTTACAGACTATTTTACACCGTACCTTGTGATAAAAAATATCTTTCAATGCAAGAAATGCAAACGACTTGCCCGTCTCGACGGGCTGTCGAGACGGCTGTGACAAGCTGTGCATAATATGCATGATAATACAAGAGTCCAGTGCTCTGTAAGATGTGGCGTCTGTATATGTCGGCGGTGCCACAATTTGAATTGGAATTACTTTTTATTTGAAGACATCAGTGGAAGAAGGAGGCCGTTGGACCTCTCGAAAAAAAATTCAGACAACAGGCTATTTTCTATTGTTTATTTGGAAGCCATTTTGAATCCGACAGAATTTTCTATGTACTATTTGTAAACAAGCAGTAGGAAAATATTAGATCCTCTTTCGAGTTTCATTTATTGACTACAATTTTTCGTAGGAGCCTGAACGGCCTCCTTCCATTGATGTCTTCATTTAAATAGTTAAATTCGTTGTAAAAAGTAGAGTTATGATTTTAAAAAGCTTTGATATGTTCTTAAGACTGATTTTTGTTAAAAAAAAAAAAAAAAAAAACTTTGATATGTAAAATTTTTGTAAAAGCTTTTGCTTATGTAGAAGCTTTTACTCATGAAAAAGCTATTGCTTATGCGAAATATAGAAAAAAGCTTTGATATGTTATGCTCCTAAAGTATGAAATCGGATGCCAATGGTAAATTCAAAACAGCGAGTCTAACATGTCAATGTCATTTTCAAGGGATAAAACAACGTTTAATGTGCTTTAGAAGCAGTGTTGGCAAGGCTTTTTTTTAAATAACAAAAAAAAATGTAGATGTAGAGTTCGCACGAGTTATGGAGCACAAAAAATCATATTTGGCCGTGATTTTGTATTTTTTTTTTCTCTAATAAGGTACGGATGACATTAACAACATGATTTTTTTTTTTGCATCTTTAAACTCATTTGCATAGAAATAAATAAAGCATAGATGTTTATAATGCATTCGAATTAAAACTCCAATCCCGAAATTTTGGGCAAGGCAAGCT
This sequence comes from Liposcelis bostrychophila, assembly GCA_037577465.1. Classification (NCBI taxonomy): domain Eukaryota; kingdom Metazoa; phylum Arthropoda; class Insecta; order Psocodea; family Liposcelididae; genus Liposcelis; species Liposcelis bostrychophila. The sequence goes on from CM075210.1 coordinate 15,296,749, forward strand.
TTCGGGCGCAATTAAAAAAATTAAAAGATAGTCTTAAAAATATTTATAATTACTACGACTGCATAAGAAAGATTAAATTGAACTTTTCTAATGACATATATACGCACTCCTTATTTAGATCACCTCGTATCTTTTTTATAGAAAATATGAAAGGAGTATATGTTACCAAAGATAATATGCGTCAGGAGGTGCTGGCAGCATTAGAAGGTGCTGCGTGGAACAACGTTGCAACCCCAAAGTTAAAAGCAGCAAGCTTCGGGTGTGCCTGGCTGTATATCCATTTAATCAGCACGGTGTTTTTTGAATCAAGAAAAGAAATGGAAAAATTATTGTCCGTGGAATGGGAAAACTCGATCCCTTCATACCCAGATAGGCCGGTCTGTTAATTTTTCAAATTCTGCCCTGGTTTCCCGAACAAACAGAACATTAATTTTGAAAGCTTTTCTCACTGGGCGATAATTTTTTAAGTGCAAGAAAATTTGGTGTGTTTTTTTCCCGAAATATTTAATTATTAATTTTTTTCGAGTGCTTTTGCTCCAGCACTAATGCGATTTATAGCTTTGGAAATGGGGAAATTGAGGCCGAAAATCGAGCGAAAAGCTTTGGAAATTTTCAGATTTAAAAAAAAAAAAAACCGATTTTGGTGCCATATCTTATTTTTTTGAAACTCATCTGTATCGCCCAGTCGTCACATACGGGTATGTCGTCCACTGAGCGACAAATATGTCCCCTACTGCAAAACAAAGTAGGCCTAAGCTGTTCCTATACCAATTTGTGAAATAAAAATTTATCAGTGTCGTGCAAAATAAATATAACTGAGGGGGGGGGCAATGTATCAGATACGCGCAAAAATGTGAAAGGGGCAGTTCAAGTATTACGTAAACATCTTCGGGGGGGAGGGGGTCCAAATTTACCATCTCTACCATAGGCTAATAATGGCGAAATGTCTTACACCCGGGAAGGAGGGGCGAGGAGCTCATCATAGGAGCTCATCATAAGGGTGTAAGTTAAAGTAAATCATGCTTATGTAATACTTGAATGGCCCACGGTAGTCACCTAGACATTTATTAATCCACAAAAATGTGGTAAAAATTCAATTTCACAGCTTCATTAGCAATCAATTAAATATCAAAAATCCGTTAAAACCAAAATCCTATCTGCTCGTCGTAGCTTAACTTACGGATAGAGATACAGTATTACGTAATACAGTTTGAAATTGGTTACGGATAGAGATACATTTCGCCATTATTTTTAAGTGCACTTTATCACCGCTCTAACCATAAGTTAAGCATAAGCTCAACCCCTTATCACGCTAGGATGAGCAGAAAGGATTTTGGTTTTAACGAATTTTGGATATTTAATTGATCCCTAATGAAAATTAAAAACATTTTAATAAGAAGTAAATTTACAGAAATTTGAAAAAACCGGCTTGTTTGACGGATGGTCGGGTCGTTATTTTTGGGGTGGTATTATATTAATATGGGTACTCGGCCGATGATATATATATTTTCCCATTACGTAAAAATGATGGTCAAGTTTATCCATGCGCAGTTTCGAACGAGGTTCTACTAGTACATGATTAAGTTTGACTGAAAGAAGTATTAAATTAAAAGATCCGTGAGTTTTTTAATTTTTTAAACATTATACACATCACATTACATTACATTATACGCATTTTACGCAGTTTTTTTTTAAAATTATACTTCCGGAAAAAGATTCTTTGAACATCTTCCCGAAAGTGATTCTCGGCTTTCACAACCTTAGGCGTTGGTTACATTACACGAAAATCTTTGTTCGAAGAGTTTCAAAAATTTTTTCTCGATGAAAGTGTTTACACTTTTCGAACATGTTCGAAAAGTTTCATGATGTTTGACGTTATTTTTGGGGTGGTATTATATTAATATGGGTACTCGGCCGATGATATATGTATTTTCCCATTATGTAAAAAATATAATACAACCCCAAAAATAACGTCAAACATCATCAAACATTTCGAACATCATCGAAACTTTTCGAACATGTTCGAAAAGTGTGAACACTTTCATCGAGAAAAAATTTTTGAAACTCTTCGAGCAAAAATTTTCGTGTAATGTAACCAACGCCTTAAGGTTGTGAAAGCCGAGGATAATTTTCTGGAAGATGTTCAAAGAATCTTTTTCAGGAAGTATAATCGGTCAGATAGTCACATACACAGATTTCATAGGAACTACTTTTATAATGAGGTTAAGGTAACTGCATTAGTCGTTCCTACAATCCCTACTAGAGGGAAAGAGTGTTTAAAGTCACCCATCCACTAGCTGGCCGTTCTCAAAGCTGCTTAACTTCATACTCCTTCATACTCCTGTGAAGTCAGATGATTAAGCTGTGAAGTCAGATTTTTACCACATTTTAGTGGATTAATAATTGCCTAATTGACCACCGTAAGCCCTAAACTCTTGACTAGAGTGACGACTGGATCCGCACCATACTCACCCAAAATAATTTCGCTCAATGATCATCAGTAAAATACTGATATCATATTTTGAAGTGCCACAAACAACCAAACGAAATGAAAAAAATTTTAGTCAATTTTTCCAGCTTCAAGGAAAAGCATTTAGTCCAGTCGATATTGATATTTTCCTTACCCTGTTCAACTGTACTCAATATTACTTTGGTTATGTTCTTTTTTTTATGAACCCAACATCATTGCACTAAATGTTACTTTAAAAGATTAAACTGCCTAGTTGAACTAATCACTTTTTTCTTTTTCTCCAGAAACGGACTGCTCGACCCGTGGTCAAGCGGGGGGGTTTTGAAATCTTTATCCAGTTCGTTAATCGCGATTTTAATACCGGAAGGAGCACATCACTTAGATTTGCGTGGAAACGATCCGGCGGATCCTCCATCCGTTCTGCAAACTCGCAGACTCTACAGGAAACATATTTCCTATTGGATCAGGCAATATTGGAAGGAAATGGGAATCTCGGATTACCCGGCTTTAATTTAAATCTTAAAACAATATCCTTCAGAAATCCTATCCTCTTTTTTTTAAATATTTAAAACCAAGAAAAATGCAAAAAAAAGCCGCAAAGTAAAATGGGAAAGGAACGAAAACGGTAATACGTTATCATGGAAAGGTCAGAACAGTGGCATTGTAATGAATGATCCACTCAAATAAATGGACTTTTCTATGCGAAAAAAAGTCTTTTTTTTCCATGAAAATATAAAAATTAAGCGGTTTTTCTTTATTCATTTTTTTCCCCCATCAAATCCTTTTTTTCATTTTTTTGTTGAAACGAAAAACGAAAGATGTTTTCAAGTCATTTAGAAGAAAACTACGGTTCAGATATTTTCTGATGAAACGAGTCAGCTCGAATTAGAAACCGATTGCCTTATTAATAAAATTAACCCGAGATGTTTCAATTAAATTCTACCTTTTCATTCATACCAATTTGAAATTAATAATTTAATTAAAAATTACGCTTCAAGAAATCTCAAGTTTTTTTTGCAAGGGTGTGGGGACGTGTAAAAATAAACTGAAAATGGGATTAGAAATAAGAAAATTAAAAACATTGAAAAGAGATTTTCGCTCAAACTTAAGAACTTTCTCAACGATCTTTTGACTTGGAAGTCGGGAAAAAGAAAATTTCTTCAATGCGACAAAATCGTTAATGAAAAATTGGATGGTAAAAACATTCATTTTATGTCGCTAACATTCCATGATTCTTCGGACATATATATAGCCTTCTTCATAGCCTTCGTATGCCTGGAAAACGGAAATGTGTCAACTCGAGTGATATAATTAATTCTTGAAAAAGACAAATTGGGGATTTGCAAATAAAAAAAAAAATAATAATAATAATAAAAACATTGTAGTCAAATTGGCAGAAGGACCAGGGACTGTTTACAGAGTTTTTCAGGTTTTCTTTTAATTAAATCGAAAAACCTACATCACCATTAATTTCAGTGGCAAAAATTACCTCTAGTCCCTGTGCTAAACCAATAAACTCGATATTTTTACCGTCAGAGAGCTTTTGGACCGAACTTCGGTCTCTCAGACCGAAATTCCTTTGAGCCAGTGCAGAACACCAAAAATTCAATCAGATAATTTCACAAACTATGCCCCACATGAAACTCAATTTTCAATAAATTCCCCACAGCGACGCACTCAAACATTCAGCTTTAACTTATCAAAACTTAAAACTCAGCCTTCAGCATTTATACATTTGAAATGCAAATGTTTAAGTCACACATGCGGCAGCATAAAAGTAAACGAGCAACTATAAATCGTAGTAAAAAAAAAAAAAAAAAATACTCATTAACCCCATTCCATTCAAGGCTTTTAAATACCTTATGCTTAGTGAAAGTTCTCTCTGTACTCAACAATAAGACTAGAGAGAAATTGTCAAGAGAAATTGCAAATGAAATTGCTGCGTTTATATTTCAACGGAGCAAATATTCAAATGGAATCTGAGAACTAGAATATTAATGAAATTGTGGTTTGATTTAGATAGAAAGTCTGCTTGAATTAACTCTCTCCCCACTTTTCACAGAATAATAAATGCAATTTCACAGATTTTCAATTTCAGTTTGTTCACTTAAAACTTTCGTTTGTCAAACTTTCACTTCTCATTGAAAATAATAGTAAAAGCATACCTATATGATTAATCTTAAGGTGCATAAAATTGTTCTAACAAAAAAAGAAAAAAAAAACCTTTTGGTGGATTAGGGCACAGACTTGCATACTTACGTCTTTGGCCCTTCTCGAGTTTTTTTAACTTGTAAATTAAAAACTGGCCGTAAATTTTCATATTTTTAAGGTCAGATTAATGTCTTCGTGGAACGCGAAACATGCAGACCTACTTCTCAGGCGTTCCCGACAACGTATTCACGTCAAAAAAAAAAAAAAAAAGGATTACGACGACTGACAATATATGGGGCTATTCAAATATTACGTCAGCATGAAATTGACAATATTTGACATCAGTTGTACGCAAACCCCCTCCATGTCGACTGAAGCCGACTGATGCAAAGCAGAATTCTCCGAAGAGGGACATTAGCATAGAGTGAGAATTTTCGAAGACTTCTTTATGCTGTGTCTACACTTAGTGGTTCCTATTGTCGACAGTAACTACTTTGCCATAAGCTAAACACATGGAACGACTGAAGTAACTATCGTATTTATCACCAAGTATAGACATAGCATTAGAAGAAGCTGGCATGGACATCCAGAAGATGTTTTTAAGAGGGCTGCCATCCATTCCTAAAAGTCGATGTTTTTTTTTTTATAAACAGAAGAGCGACAATTAATTTAACAATCCACGGTCGCGGTTCCGAATTTTAATTTCTTTAAATTTTTTTCAAGGGAGATAAAAAAATATTCCTTAAAGAAAGACTACGGATCGGTTTCATCCGATTTGGCATCCCATTGTGGGTCATTTACCGATTTTGAAAACACGTGGTTGTGCTAACCGAAGTTGGTTACCGTTAATATGGAGTTGCCTAAGCTCGTACGTAAACGTGCTGCGATTCGAGCGGCACTCACAAAACTCGCCAACGGCGACGAGAAGAGGTTATTCGACATTTGGCTATTTTCATCCGATCCTTTTCAAAAAAATCTAAATCGTGGTATAGTATATGTCATTTCATTTCAGCTTGCCGCCATTGCTAGGTCTACACCTAGTGGTTATCATCGTCGATGGTAACTATTCGCTGTAGCCATTCCCATAAGCTAAACATAGAGAACAACTGTAGTAACCTACGTTTTAATATGATAATAACCATTAGGTGTAGACACAGCTTATGGCACTATACTGACTTCACTTCGCAGATTCTAGGTTCTAGTTGATTAATTTCTGTGATTATGTAATATAAATTTTTTTTTTGTTGTATCCTAATATATTTTATTAAAATCTTTTGATAAAATTCTCTTGAGTTTAAAACGATCCAAAGCACAATTCGATGCCAATAAGCAATTTCAATTATCTAGAGGAAATCTACAAGTTGTCTACTTCAGATAATTCATTTTTATCTAGAAGAAAGCCAGTTGTGTACATTAGAGAATTCCTTTTTAACCGTTTTATCTCGACTTTTAAAAACGAATAATAGACTTCTTTCAGATGAATAATTAAATCAAATTCTAGATTTATTGTAAGAGGGACATTCGTTTAGGAATTGATGCCGCCGGACGGCTATCAGCCTGCGCCAGAAATGGAATTCGAAAACTCCATCTACCCCTCTGCTTCCACTTGCGGGATTGTTTTGAGACTGCCAAAACTACACACAGATTACAGTTCTTCTATGAGAGTTCTTCAGAAATCCCAGACGTCTAACAGAAAATCTGCAAGAATATTAAAAGGTACAGCAGATTTTGGTAAGACTGCATTCTGCTACTTGTGTTATGTCTACACTTAGTGGTAAATACGATAGTTAATACAGTCGTTCCATATGTTTAGCTTATGGCAAAGTAGTTACTATCGACGATAGTAGTATCGACACTTAGTAGTTCCTATCGTCGAATAGGAACTACTAAATGTAGACATAGCATTGAGAATAGGGATTTTTGGACGATAGTAGTATCGACACTTAGTAGTTCCTATCGTCGAATAGGAACTACTAAGTGTAGACATAGCATTGAGAATAGGGATTTTTGGAACCACGTAAAAAACTTGTAAATAGAAATGAGGGAACGTGGTAATTATAGTAAGTAAAACATATACGTTTATAAACCGAAGAGGATTATGTTTATTTTATTATTATTATTTTAACCCAGAGTAAAAATCTTAACACCAGTCACTGATCAATTCGACTAAGTTAGACGCATAGGAGAGAGTCAACCAAATCCATCTTAACCAAAAAAAAAAAAAAAAAAAAAAAAAACAATAAAAAATCACTGAAAAGTTTGATAATGATCAAAAAATATCAGGATCAATATATCCGATTACATATCAGGTGCTAAGGTAGTTAGTACGTTGATACTGGAGACCGGTTACAACGCTCAAGTTGTAACCAGTTGAGACGTGCAAGCTACCGACGCACCAGATGTGATGTGTAAGTTATATGAAGACTACACGGGAAGAATGATAGACGTTCATATTTTTGTTGACATTCTTCGGCAAAAGGTAAACATAGGAGAAAATGTCAACAAAACATTGGACGTCTATCATTATTTTCGCGTAGTCTTCATTTTTCATCTCGAATCAAAAACAAAGTTAGAAGTCGCGATTTTTAAAAAATGTGTAGGGCGGAATATTTCATTCTCATACCGCGATGGAGAAAAAACGAACAGAAAATAGGTTTCAACGTGGTGAAAAAATTACCTTCATACCGGCAATCGCAAGTAAATACTTCAATACTGGACCAAGTTTACGTCTTGAACCGAAGGCGAGGATCGAGTACTGGAATATTAACCTGCGATTGCCCGTATGAAAATAGCTAATAACTATAACCTAGTTCGACCTATGAGTAATGAAAATTTAATTTCGGATCTTTTTAAAAAAAAAAAAAAAAAAAAGGATAAAATCTTAGAGATAAACTTTCACATAGAGAAATGAACCATAAAACAAACTTTAAATAGCTGAAGCGGTTTCAATAAAGGGCAAATCAACCCCCATCACATTTATCAATTAACCATGTGCTAACTCTTGACCTCGATAAAACACTAATGGACAGCATGAATGTTCCCATCCGGTTATCCTCGCCTTCCTGGAAAATTCTCCGAGTCTGTAATTCGATTCCAATCGTTAATGGACAATAAACGATGTTTCCCAAAATAAAAAGGTTATTAAAAAAAAATAAAATAAAAGAATAAACCATAAAAAGATTTCTTTCTGTTAATTATAAATTCTACAAATATCGATATCATCCGTAAGCTAAACGTTGGGGATTTTATTTATCGCCCCTTTTTTTTCAGGATTTCCCAAACCTAAAGGCATCGGTGTGCAACACTATTCATGCGTAAAAATACAGCGAAATAATGAAACTTGTATATTTCGTCTATCCCGAGGGCGGGAAAAGAGAAAAAGAGACAGAGGACAAAAACTCGACGATAAACAACGTTTTGGTAGGAAACAACAGGAATACGGTTTTCTTTTTTGCTTTATATGGGAAAAGCGGAAACGAGAAAGGAAAAAAAAATCGTTTTTTCCTTTTAACTAACTTTTGTTTTCCACGGTTTCCTTTGAGACGAGGAACCTTTTCCTATGTAATTATTCCTTTTCGCCCTTGTTTTTAAAGGGGTTTCATGCGCTAATTTTCATTTTTAGTTTATTAAAAGTTTTCACATACGACGCGGGAGGAAAAAAAAAAAAATTACATCAACAAAGACGACTAGCGTTGACAATTTCACAGTTTACTCTGTTATTAAAAATGACAAGAAATCCTCGAAACCGAGAAGGGAAAAAAAAGATGACAGTTTGTGGACGTTGACACGTTCAATTTTTTTTAATTGTGAAAATGATGTATCTTTTTAGCTGTCATTTGACGACTTTCACACTTGATCATAAATTTAATAATTTAAAGGCTCTCAAAAGGATTTTTCAGTGAAGAATCTTTGAATAACCCATTGTTGTAGATGCAAGTCATAACCGGGAAAATCTGGTTTTTTATTATAGGGTTAAAGGAATACTTGAAGATGGTTGCTGTGGGAAGAGTTGCAACATCATCCCCGATTTTGCTCTGTACGCCTAATGTCATTGATTTTCATTCAGCACAGTGACCTCTACACTGTGCACGGCAAGGAAAGGTTTATATCTTTTATAATAGCTGACTTTGAATGTGGATGATGCCATGCCTTTTACTGTTACGTAACATGAGCCATCTTGACCCCTTTTTGTTTTGTTCAGAATTTATTGTCGCAAATCTCATTTTCATATGAAGTTTTTAAAGGGTTTTTCCTGCACACCTACTAACAATCTTAATTAAACAAAAAAAGAAAAAAAAAATCCTCACAATGGAAGCAATTTGATCAAAACCTACAGCTTTCCAATATTTTGCAAGTAAGCTGACAATTAAATTGGCCATTATTCAATAGAAAATATTTCGGAAAAAACACATGAACCGTCCTGAAATGCAATCGACTGTAAGCAGCCATGTAGCAAGACCGGGAACCACCAAAATTGTGTTCGGAAAAAGGGAAGAGGTGAAAGAGCTCAATTAAGCCAAGGAAAGGCAGGACTGGCTGACTGAGAAACTTGCAAAAATTTGATAATGCTTGTATAAGCTTGTGTAATGTCTGATAACTCAGAATAGACGAAACCTGAACACTGTTGTCAGGAAATTCTGACAGATTGTCAGGAACGGTTATTTCATGTAATATGAATAAAATATCTAATTTTAGATACTCCAGCGCAAAAAAAATAATTATTCAAATCTTACCTTATTGATAGCAATAACTCCTTTATCATTTAACTCCAGCTGGCTGCTTAGCTGCAAATCATGGAATCGGGAAAGAAGTTGGCAAATCAGACGCTCTAAAGTAAACCCTCCGGTGGTGTGAAAGTTGTTCACCAAAGCACTGTGCACTCTGCAATTAACAATTAAATTTCAATAAATTAAAGCCCTTTATCGTTAATATGTACTCAAAAATTATTTCTTCATGAAAAATAATCTTTTTTAATCATTAAATCATGTTTGCAACACATGTTGCAATTAGAAATTATTGTATATATTGTGTAAGAAATTATTGTATAAATACACAATTTGTATTTGTACAAAGAAATAAACTTTATTTTAAACGCAAGACTACAACATTATCTTTTCTTTTACGACAGCACCCAGTTAACTGAAACTTCCCCATGCTAATTTTTCCTCTTTTCGAAGTCAAAAAAAGAGCATGATCCCATTCAAACTTGTTGTTTTGAGTAAGAAATGATAAAAAGCTTATTTTTAAAAAACAATATTCCAGGATAAAAACCATTACTTAGAGAAAAATTCTGGACCAAAATTGGAAAATCAAAAAAATTTCTGGCAAGAGACATTAAAAAATAAAAATATCTTCATATGGAATTTTCACAACAAGAAAACCAAAAAAACAAATCCTTGAATCTGGTTATCCATGCTGAAACCTTGTTTAAATGATCTTATTTTTATGATTATTTATAACCCCATTTTAATAACTATAAGTCCAAATTCGATTTATCCAAATCTCTGAATCAGAAAAATTGGCTAATTTGGAAGAAATCTTCTCGGCACATCACTATTGTTTCCAAACTTTTTTCAACTGGCAATAATCTGAAGACATCAAAGTCTTTTGGTTGATAAAGCAATCAGTTCTCAGACATTTTTGTGATATATCACTCTTTTTTGGCCATTAATTTCTTGCATTACCAGATAGAGAGAACATCGAGATAACCTTTTACTTATGAAAGCTCCAAGCTAGTCACTCCTAGGTAGTTTTTTCCATTTACTATTCAAACAAAATATTATTCGATTTAAATTTTCCTAATAAAGCAAAAATCCTATAAAAGTGGTTAATAAAATTCATTAAAATAAAAACAATATTTTAGTTAAAATAAATTCATTTACTGCCATAAGAGAAGTATGGTATCATGTATTAGAATTAGTCCCCCTTCCAGTTAATTATTGTTTTTGATTATTATCAAAGAAAGATTAACATTTTATACGGAATTTTTAACAGAAACCAAATAATACTTACTTTTATTTACATTTAGGAGGTTAAATACCCATGCACACACGCGTGAAATAACTGAATGCATCACATGACCTGTCCTTAAGGTCACAACGAATGAGCATTCTTTTTTTATAAGCCTGGTGGTGCACCAAAATATGATAGTATTTGTCGTCGAAATTAAAATTACACATGTACCAAATTACAGAAGGTTCAAGTAAAAAAACAATACAAGCTATTAAGGCCAAGGCTCGAGCCTTCCATTGTTTTACCAAAAACGATACTAGCGCTGCACAGCGGCCATATCTGACGTTCTCTTTTGTGAGCTTACGCCGCAGTGACTAAAAGAATATGAAAAAATGTGCTTTTTAACTTAGCTGCATATGATGAGTTAAATTACAAAATTAAAAAGTTTTTTTGACACCTCGATTTACGAATACTAGCTTTAGCTAACGGAGTCGACCCTAAATATTTTTTATAAAATGGAAAACTTGCCAATTTTTTTAAAAACTTTTTTCCGCCAAAATCATTTCTTAAATAGTTAAGAGGAAAATAATTCATGAACATACAATAATTCAATACAATAATTAATTCATAACAATAATAATTCATACAATAATTCTTTTATACAATGCACTAATTTAACATATTCGGTCATTCCAAGCTTTAGAAGGAACTTCAGAATTCACCAAGGATAAGAACTGTAATCTGAGTTTTCATGTGCTTCAATAAAAGCCTTAAGTTGAGTTTTTTTTTAAATCACTTTTAAGACCAAATTTTCAACTATCAGTAGGCTAAATTAAAAAGCAGCACTCTTTTTACAGCTGAAGTCTATCATCTGCACAAAAAATTTTAAGATGACATTACCTTGAAAGCCAACATTATCCTTGTAACAATGATTGAAATGTCCTAAGAACTTTAGCAAAATGATGTTTTAACAAGTCCTGCACAAATGGGAGTTTTAGTCATAAACATAGAAACAGCAATTTTTTTTAAAATTAATGCTTTTATTTAAAATCTAAATTACTCGCAATTCTTCTGAATCCTTAATGTGACTCATTATATTCCTTCTTAAAATTTTCTATATTGAATATCACATACAATGGATAAAACATTGTAGCCACAACTATAGCTGTCTTATACATAAGCAATTCCTAAAATAAGTCATTTGAAGATGTGATTAAAATTAACAATAAAGAATAACCCTACTCTTACTAATGGAAATTACATACCCCTTTGCTCACTTTCTGCAAAGGCATTGCAGCTTGTAAATGCTTGTGACCTCTTACGGCCATTTTCTCGACAGCGCGAGGTACAAGAAAGCTAGTTTGACCTATAGTTGCCCCTCTAGAAACCTTCTGCATTAGTAATCCAGCTTTCACATGAAGTAAGTGTTTCGGGTTTCTGCAGAACGTTTTATGAAGAAATCTTTGAGATTTTGATCCTATTATATGAAACATTTTACCTGCTTTATTTTTCAAATAACAAGCTTTGAAAAGATCTCAAAACAATACAAACAAAAACGTTGACCTGTTCTGCTGTCTTTTGTTTTTTTGTCAGGAATACAAACATAAACAGTAGTTTTTAAATTATTAAGACTTTACATATATTTTGAAAAAAAAAAGAAAAAAAGAAAATTGCTTATTCTACAAAAATGATGAGCTCTTTCATACTAACAAAAAACTAGGTGTTTCCAATTGATTCCAATAAAATTAAGGTACTTTAAAATCTGTCTTCTTCGTATCTTCCTAATACTTTGTACTCCTTAAGGTGAAATAATACCCACATTGGGTATGCCATTACTCCAACGGCAATAAGACTTTTCAAAACAAACTCTTCCTAAAAAGAAATGAAAATAATAATATAGTAAATTTAAAAAAAAAAAACATAACCCTACTCTTACTAATGGAAATTACATACCGCTTTGCTCACTTTCTCCAAAGGCAATGAAGATTGAAAATGCTTGTGACCTCTTACTGCCGTTTTCTCGACAGCTCGAGGTACAAGAAAGCTAGCTCGACCTAAAGTTTTAGCAAGAGACATTTTAAGAAAAATGCTTTAACTATTTCTAATGTTCCGTTCCAAAAAAATATGGCTGCTTGCTTCTTCTGCTTTTTTTGTCACTTTCATCATCAAATCGTGGGATTAGGTTCTCGAAAAAGCTTCTGCGCATGCGTCATGATCATTTCCCGCAATTTGAGAAAATTTAAATACACACGGAGACCGGCTTTTTCTGGCTATACAAAGATGAACCATTTCTCTTGCCGAGAAAAAAAAACTTACCCGATTGCCTTTTTACATTTTATAAGAAGTCTTTTCAGAACTTGTAATTATGAGACTTTTTTGTAGAAAATGATTTTTGAGGCGTAGATATTTTAGAACCTATATCATTCCTTTATGCATATTTTCCAAATCTCAATAGGCGGTAAGACCATGAAAATGTGTTAAAAAATTACTGATGAAGGCGTACATTGTTTTTTTTTTTAAAAGAATTCACAACTACATTAAGCCAACTTTCATTCTTAAAAAAAGTCACTGAAATGGGGAGAATTTGTTTCATAGATACTTTTAAGGAAAATCATAATGATTTAAATACATAAAAAATTAAGAAATCTTTTCAAATACAGTATAATTAAACTACTCTTGAAAAAAAATAATATTATTATTACAGTTATTTTTATTAATATAATCATTACCATTACTATTAATATCGTTCTCTTAAAGATATCAAAAAGGCTCTGCAGAAAAAAAAATTGTGGAATGGTAAAATCAACTGTAAATGTTATAAAATCTTTTTAAGTGAAATGAAAGTTTCTTTTTTTGCACAGAGTACAAATGTGACAAATTTGAACAAAAATGTTGAGCAAAACAAAAAACCGCAAGCCAAAAAGTGCAAAATAATTTTCCATTTCATTATATCTTCTGACTTCCATTTTTCTTTTATTCATTTTCTCTTTTTACAGTATAAAAACTTATTTCTAAAATAAAGTAAAAAGGCGTATACAATAACGCTCACGCAACGAAAAAATGTTCTCAAATATATTTTCCTTTTTTAAGAAAATGTGGCACAAACCAATGTTTTTTTTCATATATTAGGACGCATTATTAAAATTTAAAAAACGTTTATAAATAATGTTAAATGGAAAAAATAATACTTTAATGGTTTAGAAAATTTAAATAAAATCTTTGGCTGTTTCATAGTCTGCAGTTATAAGGTTTTTTTTTTTTAATCGAAAAATTATAAAACTGGCTATTTAAAAAAGCCTCACCTTTACAACTACGTTAAAAAAAACCAGAGTCTTAATTTCGTTAAATCAATAAAATTCGCATATTGTCTTTCTTCCTTCTTTTTTTTTTTTCCTTTTTTGTAAAAATCATTAATGATTATTTTTTTTTTTTAATATTAAAATTATATTTTGACTAGGAACAAAGTTACGTTGAATTAGAATTTTACTTTTTTTTTTTTCCAGAAAAAAAAAAAATGTTAGTTTAAAACTTTACTTTATTTCGTTACTAAAAAACGGTTCTAGATTGATTTTAAATATTGAAATAGTTTTGAGCTAAATGAAATAAATAGTAACGATTTGAAATTGTTCATAATGATTAAAATTTTTCTATGGAATGTAAGGTTATTAAAGACCTGTTTGTGCTACATAATTAAAGGTAGGATCCATAGCTATACTTCGAACGCTCAAGGCATCATAATGTTAACGTATCGTCCTACATTTGATCTGCAACATTTTTAGCATATATGTGGATCATTGGCTAAGATACATTTAGAGTTAAACCAAAAATTTTTAATTATTTCTTTTTTCCAATTTCAGTTAATTCTGCAAAATTTCATTTTGAAAATTAAATTTTTCCTCCTGCCCCTTCCAATTTCTTGTTTTTTCCCCGATAAAATCAGTTTGAGAGCAGAAAAAAATTACAAATCCTTATGAGAGAAAAATTTAAATGAACAAACCGTCGATTGTAAAAAATCGATAAAGACGTAATATAACAAGCCTACTTAGGTATTACAATTAGCCAATACTAGTGTCTAGTCTACGATGAAAATGCCAATGTCCTCCAGAACTTTCCACTTAAAAATTACATTTAGCTTATGAAAAATGCATGAAAAGTAATGGAGGTTCTACTGCATATACTTGGTTTCGGACCAGCAGTTGAATTGATTTTTACGCCGTTAGACTGAAATTTAATTTGAGATTCAGATACAGTGGGGTGACAAAAAAATAGGAACGGCTTTATAAGCTAAAAATCGGTGCGACAATTTCTGATGCGCTGCATGCAATGTTATTGTTTTGAGTACCATAGTAACCGTTGCAACAATTTATCGATGGATTTGGTTCCGTCTTCCATTCAGGAGTACAACAACAGGTTTTTTTTAAAACAGAAATCGAAGTTTTTCCTGATTAATTTTTTACACAATTACTTTGTACGCTTCATTAAAAATTAAAATTCGACACTAGAAACTCAAAAAAAATATTGATATTACAGAATACATCATATTTCCATTGGTCTATAACAGAGTATAAACATCACCTATATCATTAACAGGTCCCATAATTTTTTTTCAAAACTGTATAATAAAAATCTGCTTTAAAAACATTTACTGCATTAATAATAAAAAAAAAAATTTTCGAAGTACGAATACTTTTTTTCAGATTCTCGCCTTGCCAGATCTATGAATTTCTTTATTTCAACAGGACCCTTTAAAATTATTCTCAAAAAAAAAAAAAAAAAAAAACGATTCTTCCTTCGGTGAAGAATTCAAGAAAAAAAAAATGACACCCGGGCCATAATTGCAATCTACGATCTTAAACGCAAAATTTAATTTTTAATTTTCAATTCTTCGAATTAAATAAATTAAAATAATTGTTAAAATAATTCTGTATAAAATAATAAAATAAAAATAATTCCGAAAAATTGTTTTTACTTTTTCTCATTCTGGAAAATTTAAAAAGCAGTCTCAAATATTTTAGGACAACTGAAATATTACGGACAGATCCTTTACAACTCTAGAACATTCTGATCTCAGAACAGAAAAGATTAAAAAAAACATTAAACTAAAAAGTAACATATCACAATGATCATACATTGCATGCTTGTTTTCATGTTTCTTATTGACCTGAATCCTGTTTTATATTAGGGAATGATACCAAGTTAACAAAAACTTTTTAATAAAATATAAGTTCCATTTTTAAAAAAAGCTTTCCGATTAAAATTTCTATTGCAAAACAATGTTAAAATCGATTTAATATGATTTTATCGGCGAAGTTAATCCAGGGAACGAAATTCCATGCACGATAAAAAGAAAAAAAAAATACACAATAAATAAAATCCTTCAAGTTTTACCCGCTAAAATCCATGTTAAGAGGCTGCTTAACGGTTCTAGGCGTAGCAAACGGTTCAATTTTATCTAATATGGAATTATTCATTTCGTCTCTTTCTCGAACGCTCTGAAAAAAATAAAAAATTAATACCCAAAATAAGAACTCAAGTACATGCGAAAGGAAAAAAAAAATAAATCACGGTATCGATTTACAAACCGAAAGCCAAGGGTGATCCAATACATCTTCCGCTGAGAATCTAATTTCAGGATGACCTTGAAGCATGTTACTTATGAGATCCTTCGATGCATCTGATATATTATCCCAATACGGAGATGTGAATTCGAATATTCCCGTTAGGATTTTATCGAATAATTCTTCTTGATCGTCGGATGTTGTTGCGAAAGGAGGAAAACCGCAGAGTAAAATATAAAGAATGACCCCGGCGGCCCAAACGTCAACCTTTAAAAAAAAAATCGATTACATAGTTAAAAAAAAAAAAAATTTCCGGTCTTTTAAAATTGTATCAATTGCTGACCTTTAAACCGTAACCCGCCTCTGATAATATTTCAGGTGCGACGTACGTAGGAGTTCCGCAAATAGCAAACAAAGGCTCTGTGACTTTTTGCGCCAATCCAAAATCACCGAGTTTGAGTGATTTAACTTTCATATTTTCGTCTAACCTGACTAACAAATTTTCAGGTTTTATATCACGATGAACAATCTGGCGATTGTGTAAATAAGCTAAAGCACATGATAAATGTTGGATCATTAAACGAGATTCGTCTTCTGGGAATTTCGAAGAAGTCGCGATCGCATCGAATAAATCGCCGCCCTGTTGTCATTAAAAAAAAAAAAAAAAAAATGTTATCAAAATGTAAAATGATAGTCATAAGACCTTGATTTTGTTTAATTTTTTTTTTAACGGTAATATAATATGAAAACTAACCTCTAATTCCATTATAAGATAAAGTTCGTTGGGAGTATCGTATTCTCCGAGTAGTCTTATGATATTTGGATGATTTACTTTTCTCAGGATATCTACTTCGTTCTCGATCAATTGCACGCGTCCATTGCATTTTGATTTATCGATTATTTTCATTGCATACTCCCCTCCTTTAAGCCTGTTTAAGGAAAAAATTTATATAACTTACATGACATTATAAGTACAATAAACAAAAAAAAAGATTATTTTCAGTTCCCACGTTTGCCGAGCTGAACTTTCGGAAATACGGGGCAGTATAATCAATTAACAATTATATCAGTTGTTATACTTTACTGACATAATTTTTTTTTTTCATCGCATTTAACCTTTCTGGTCCTTTCACTGTGCTCTTCATCTAACTTTATAATCGAACCTATTGACCCGTAAAAATACAACCGATTTTTTTTTAACTCACCTATCACTACATCTTCTAACTACGGCAAAGTTTCCATCCCCTATGACCTTTCCAATTTTATATTTTAATCGTATCTGAGATGGTAACACTGGTTCCGGTTCACTAGTTCCCGGTACTCTACTACCAGAATGTAAAATCCTTTTCATCGGCATTTTCGGCACTGTTCCAGGCACACCATTTGACACGTCCCCGAATCCTTGACGCTTGGATTGCGGAAGACTCTTTTTATGGGCTTGAATCGCTTTAAATTCTAAGAAAAGAAAAGAAAAAAAATAATAACGTTTAACGAAAAATTAAATTCCCAAGCTCAATTAAGTAGCACAATCTCATAGAATATTTACCTTCAGCATCCAAATGAAAATCATCTTGAGAAAATCTTTCAGATCCGTACACAAAAAAAACATCCTCATTACTAAAAAATTCTTGCAGACTAAATATTTGATTGCCAGATGAGGTAAAAACTTTCCTAACAGCACCTGTATCTAATTTTACAGCTTCTGTGATGCTGGATAATACATGTTCAAAGGATCTCGCGTTACGTTTATTTAAAAGCAAACGGATTATCCTTCGCGGCCTGGTTCCATTTCGAACTAATGTCACTACCTTAGGTCGTATAAAATCAGGAGGTGGTGTTTTAGCTATTGATTTATTTGCATCTAAATGACGTTCTGTATCAAAAAAAAAATAAATAAAAAATAAATAAAAAATAAATAAATAAATAAATAAATAAATAAATAAGCTAATGCATTAAGAAGAAAATTAATATAAAAAAGCATCATACCTCCAAATGTTTTACAAGGTTTAACTTTTCTTGAAGATAAATTAAGGTATTCTATACGTTTAAAAGGTTCTCCTTGCCCTGAACATACATAACATTTCCCATCTTCTAAATCATCTACAGTTGATACTTTAGTTCCTTCTAGTGTGTAAACTGTTCTAACACCATTTGGAAGATTAACATGGTCTTTTAAAGTATGAGTAACATCAGACAATAAACTATCAAAAGACCTATATCTTTCAGGAGTAACTGGCATTACTACTCCTTTAAAAAACCTAAAACAAATGAAAGCATAATAGAATCCATGACCTATATCATAAAAAAATTAAACTTCACCTGTCCCCATTCCTAAAAAATCGAACTCTCTTTGCTTTACGTGTTGGTGTTCCAAAAATTTTAGAACTTCTTCTATTCTGAGTTGCATTCAAAGGCTGAGGATTATCAGCATCATTATCCCCTCGAGATGAAAATGTTGAAGCTGAAGAAGCTCTAGATGCACTTCTACTATGAACAATGGGTACCCTGCACTCGTCAGCCATTGCACAATTGCTTAATGAAATGCAAGACTACAAACAAAATAAAATCAAGTCATAATTTTGTAGAGGTGAATGTATGTGAATTACCGTGAAAATAAACCGTTTTATTTTATTAATCGTTTCGGTTCTTGATCTTTGCTCTAATACTTTCACCTCGACTACGGGGGATATGTCTAACTTAAAATTGATGAACATAATGTAAGAAAAATAGAAATATGTGTCACGATGGGTTGATACGGCTAAGACAATAATGCTGATTATAGAAAAACCTTATCTGACCTACCATCAGTCTTGAACATACACCCACAGCACCCGATTGATATCAAGGTTTACGACTAAACTAATAAGTAAAATGTACAACACTCATGAAAAAAAAAACATTTTCCAAAAATACGAACAATCTTCATTCACTAGTAAATTTTTCTCAACGATTTTCATATTTTTCTTGTTTCCAGTTTTATTTCTCCCTCTCCTCAAAAAGATCCTTTTTTGCTTCTAAAGAAGCGTGCGACGTTGCGAAACTAACGTCTGCTTCAACGAAGGATGATAAAAAGGAAATGATTTACCCGACAATTTAAACTGACAGCTTTTAAAATTAAAAACACATCACTGAGACTGTCTTTTTAAATTTTAAATTGCATGCGCTACTGCCGGAAATTTCCGTAACGTAAAAATATTGCTCATGAAACTAATTTTACTTTGAAATAAAAATCAACTTATAATTCTCATAGCTACAATTCTTTTGTATAAATATACACTTTAGTTATACCTGTTTAGCTTATGAAACGATAACATTCTCTAGTTATTGGAAATTTTGCTATTACATAAGCTAAACACCATTTTAATGATGGCGCTTCGTTCGGGAAGAAAAACCGTGGATACAACCACGAACTCTACCACCACGTTTTTTAAATTAAATCGAAGAATCTGTGATAAACAAAAATGGATTTTTTATTAATTTTATTTTTTATGTTATTTCAAAACGTATTAACAGACGACTTAATATATCCTAACGCAGATTTATATACAATAGAAGGGAAGGTTTTTCCTCCTGATAATCTAGTCGGGGCTGGTCCTGTAGGAAATTGGCAGATACATACTCGTGTAATAGCTAATGGTGGTGAATATTTAGGATTTTTAAGGTAAAATAAAAAAAATTATAGCTTTTGTGTTTGATTGGCATATAAGTTTTGCTCATTTTTTCAGGCCTGATGGGAGTTTTACGATCAGCAATGTACCATCAGGATCATATTTGGTAGAGGCAATTAATCCGGACTTTGCTTATGAACCAGTCCGAGTGGAAATAAATTCAAAAGGGAAATTTAGAGCAAGGAAAGTTAATTACATACAAACGTCACAAGTTGTACAGATGCCTTATCCACTAAAAATGAAACCTCTAGCAAAATTTAGATATTTTCAAGTGAGGGAACAATGGAGAGCTACAGATTTCCTGTTTAGTCCTATGGTATGTATTTCTTTTGTAAAACTAAAAAAAAAAAGCTTTATTTTTTTTAAAATATGCACAGTAAGCTAAAAGTCCAAAACAACTTTCGCATTTAATTTTAAAATAAATAACATGACATTTTTTTTTTTTTTGGAAATGGTATCAAGAGAAGAGAATAAAAACAGTTCCTTTAAATTAAAATTAAAGCTAAAGATAACATAATCCTGTTTTTGTGCCTACTTAAGCTTAACAAGGGATGGCACTGTCTGTGTCCTTCCTCCAGTCATGAATCATATCTTGCACTACTAATTGTAAATAACCCCTGTGCCATTGCTTTTGAGGCTTATAATTTTATTTTTTTGATATAAGCCTTGAAGCACATCCTTTAAAGGGAATTAATGTACAATTATACAATGTAATTAATTAATGGGGAAAAAAGTATAATATTAAAGAAAATTATCAGAAGAAAATATTAACGGTCCTGTTCCATTTTAATATTTAATTAATTTGGTGTAAAAATTTAATATTTAAAAGAAAAACAAGAACAAACTGTGTGAGAAAATGTTTCAAGGACGTTATATTTTTTCCTTTTTGTTATTTGCTTGGCTGATATGTTATCTTCAGAGGTGGTTTTACCAGCTTATTTTAATTTAAATGATTTCCATTAAGTCTGGTTTTTTATTTATATACTCATAATGTATTTCACTCATTCATTTTTACCACAGATTTTGGATCTTTTTATTATATGACCAAATTCGTTTTGTTCCTTTTAAATTTAATTACATTCATTAATAATTTTGTACATTTTCAGGTATTAATGATGGTATTACCTTTACTGCTTATTATGATTTTGCCAAAAATGATGAATGACCCAGAGACCAGAAGGGTAAGTCATATAATCACAACATATTATAATAAAGTTACTACTCCCAATTATACTAATTTGTAATTTTATTTTTTAACAGGAAATGGAACAACTAAATAATTCAATGAAATATGACATGCCTGAAATGTCTGAAGTGATATCATCCTTTTTCTCTGGAGGAGAGAAACCAAAGACAAAAGCAGTTAAAGCATCAAAGAAAAAACAATAAATTTAATGTATATTTATAAAAAAATTGTAAATAACAATAAATTATGTAAATCAAATCGTATTAGATCAGTAAAATTTCGTAAATCAGATTCAAACGATAATTTATCCAAAATTGACAGTCAGTGCCTTCTGCGATAACTTTTTGGTTCGTAAAAGAAATAGGCCTAAAATCCATTTTATTAAGCTGATATCAGTTTTGACAAGCCAAGTCACTTCTAATAACTTGAATATTTAAAATGCATGCATCAGCTTAAATCTACTTATAAAAAAAAATTAATCAAATAAATTGAGATTCATCGATAAAAATAGAGTTGCCTGCAAATTATGTGTAATTGCTAAAACAAATGTTTACAGGAGGATAAAAGAATTTTTTTTCCTTAATAGAAATAATTTTTATGGATGCATGCAATTATGACGGAAAAAAAAATTATAAATTCAATTTTTACCTATGACTTTTTCATGGATAATTGATTTCGATTGATTTAGAATTAAACTGTACCCAGCGCCTTAAAATTCTTATACACTTCGAGGCTGTACGTACGACATGATCGTGATAGCATGACTAAACTCAATTTGTGTTTTCTGAATCTGGCACATACTAAAAAAACTTGTAACAACATTTTTTATCGAACTTTTTTTTTGCTGCTGGGAAAGTGGATGCCCCTCCCCTTAGATTAAAAAGTTTTGTTTTTTAAAAAAAAAATTGTTTTAAGAAATTAAAATAATTCAGAAAAAAGTCATTCAAAATTGTAATTAATAATCCACGATCTATAAGGAAAAATAAAATTTAAAAAAACAAAACAAAAAAAGAAGCCTTAAAAAAAAGTAGATAACAGTCATTACCCTAATTACCGATCTGTCTATCAGGGAATATTAAATCTTTTTTTTCTTTCTCTTTCTCTCTCTCTTTCTCACTTTTTTTTCGATGTATTATGTATGCACGTGTTTAGTTGTATTGCAAAGGCGGTACATTTAACACCTAAAAGGGGTGTAAATCGATAAGTCATAATATAGACAGTTTCATAGCCTTTTATTAAGTGAAAAGGTTTCTTCGGTGTTTATATTCACTTTTTAAATCATTCACGGTGTGTCAGACTTTAACTTGACACGGGAGTACGATGTTACTTTTATTATATTTTGTGCAGTTAATCGGTTTTTTAAAAAAAATTTAAAAAAGTCTATTTAAAAGAGAATAATAATTGCCGCCGGTTGATTTGGGCAGGTCGTAAATTTTTATTCGGAAATCAGAATTCGTATTTTGGGTATGTTTGCGTCTTCTTCCGAAAATAAGCTTAAATTATGATTGTCAGCAATCCGAGAAAATGATGTAATAGGCTAAACGTAATGTTGAAAAAAATTTAATTGCCAAGTTTAAAATTTTTTAGCGGGGGGGGGGGGGGGGAGGAAAGAAAATAGGCTTGTTAAGCTTAGTAGATCCGGAAACACTGCTTATAAAATTTTCCGAATTTTAATGGCTAATGGCACACTTACTGCTTTCGATCGTATTATGATTACAACTGTTAATCGAAATCCAACTCACAAAACACCCCCATCACCATATTTCTTTGAAGCAGAATAAAACAAATCTTACGTTAAAATTTTTTTAAATGACTAAATTTTCCACTTTAAAAAGTAATTATGCATAAAAAAAAAGACTTACAGGCGTATGATTATTCATAACAAAGTCAAAACCTAAAAGGAAAAAATGTAGGTTGCGGCTAGACATATCCTGGAAATAAAAACAAACAAACCTCGCCTATCACTTGTAATTAAAATTGGAAATAATCTAATGCCCTGTGAGACTGCATTTAATTTTTTTTTTTTAGCCCTAAACCATCCGGGAAAAAAATAAGCCGGAAAAATATTTTTTAAAAATACATAGCTTAAAAACATTATGTAATATCCTCAAATGCATGTTAAATTCTCATGGGATCTGAATATTTAACATGCTACGAAATCATTTTAACGCTTGGAGTGCTTATTGTATTAAAAAAAAAAAAAAAAAATCGAAGGTTAAAACGTTTGATAAAAGAACTTTGGTAAATATGAAACCCCCTCCAAAACACTTTTTTTTAATAAGGTTAATTTGTGTCCTAACTTTTAAACAAAAAAAATTATTTTTCTGGATTGAGTAACTCTAGTGAATTCTTGTTATTGATCATTTTTTTCTATTTATAATGTGCTAATTTTATTATGATAAATGAAATGGGAATCAGAAATATCAAAGAGAAATTATAAATCGAATCATGAATAAATTATGGCGAAATTATAATTTCTATTTGCTCTGCTGTATTGTATATAGGAGTGATTATTTTATTTTCGGTTTTGGCCGAGAAGAAAATCGTTTTTTTTTTTTAAGTTTTCTCGAAACCTTCCGTGACAAAGCTACCAGCGGCTGTTTAATTATTAAGTCTGTGTCAGCTTAATTTTGGTCTTTTAAACCTTTTTCTTTTAAAATACTAAAAAATTTTGAAAGTACAAAAAGGCATAGGCAGTTTCAGCTTTCAGAAAAGCCATATTTTCAGATTTGAGTTTTTACGAAAATTAGAGATAAGAGTATATATGGATATCATTCTGAATTTTGATTTTGATTGTGATTTGCTTTTTTTTTTATTTTTTCATTGCATCTAACCCCTTCACCCACCCTTCATAAACGATCAAAAAATTTAAACCGAAATAAAAATACGAATCGGGAAGCGGAGAAGGAAAACTTTTTCTTCGATAAAATAAACCATCAGCTCCAAATAAGTAAATAAAAATACACAAACATTTTTCACGCATAAATGCTCATCAAAAACCATATTGATTTTCATTAAAAGAAAAAAAAAAATAGGAAATTTTTCCATAAACCCTACTTTTATTTGAAGACTTAACGGGATTAGTGGCCTAAGTCCACTGTTTTTGTTTACATTGTTTTTATAAAAGCTAAACATCAGAGATCAGTGCCGCAACTTGACGAGATGGACTTAGGCCACTATTCCCGTTAAGTCTTCATTTGGAAAAGCCCGGAAAATTTATTCGGTTGTTAAATCCTACACAAAAACCGCTGTAAGTCGGCTTTTAAATTAATTTATTAGATATAAAATGTGCTTAATTATTAATTCCCAATAAGTGTACCAGTATCTTGATTAGTACGAAAATTATTATTTTTTCCACCCCTTCTTCCCACGTCTTAAAAAGCTGGAAAATTCTATTCGATACAGTAAAATTTTATAAAAAAAAATAATCCGTCAATAGCAGGTGGGTTTTCTGCTCCTATTCTCGGCCGGAAAAAAAACTCGTAAAAACTTGGCCCGAAAAAAGGATTAAAAAACCTTACTTTTTTTCACAAAAAACCAAAAGTCGGATTTTCATCCCTTATGAAGTTTTTCAAAAATTTGACCCTCTTCCGCACCCTCAAGACGCCGTTGAAAAAAAAATTCGAAAAGGAAAAATATTTTGCAATAGATAAACCACAGCGATTGCGCTATATGAGGCATTTTGAAAATTCAAAATTTTTGATTTTCGACCCCCCCCCCCCCCCCTATTGGTCAGTGTCTTTCATTGCAAAGGGATTTGATTTATTGCCCTTTGGCCCAAAACGTTTGAAGTCGAAGGAAAAATAAAAAAAAACTGAGCTTTTAAAAAATTCTGCAACTTTATAGTTTGACTTGATTTACACAAAAATTATTTTCCCTGAAAATGAATTTTATCAGAATTTCCGTTGAAGTCTGTTTGATTTAAAAAGTCTTCATATTCTATTAAAAAATTAAATAGGCAACCTTATTTTTTTTACAAAAAATCAACTTCTAAAACCCGATGTAGGTCAAAACGTTTTTTCCTTTCCTCTAATTCGAAATTTTCATCGATTTTTTCGAAAAGTAAAAAATTAAAATTAAAATTCGTTTATTCTGCTTCGTCGAGAACATAACTTGACCTAAGTCATGAATAAAAAATTTATGACCCTTATAGAAAAAAAAAAAAAAAATCAATTTAAAAAATTATCTAAAACAAACACTTTTTTTTTTTTTTTTTTTTTTTTAATCCTTAAACGCATCAACCAATTAAACAAACAACCTTTCAATTAGTTTTAAAGGTGAAATTTCTCGGCGAATGACAGCTTTTAAAGTAAAACAATCGACATCTCCGGAAAGGAGGGATACGTTTTCCGTTTTTAAAAAAGAATATAAAAAAAAATGAAGGGAAAGCGCTGAACGGAAATGCAATAAGAAAAATAATGAAACTGGTCAATCACATCTTTTTGATAATTCTTCCGTGTTTGATAAAGTGCAGCTCCGATTTCTCCGAAACCGAAAATGAGATCGTCGTAGCGTTGGCCAAATATTTTCGGGTAGCATTTTGCGTGTTTTCAAGCAATGAACCGTCGAAAAATCCGACTGTGTCTCTCAATGAATCGTTTCCTTCAAGGCAGAACACTTTCACGACTTACTTGTCGTTTACGGAGGTGGAAAATTATTTGAAGAATGATACGTTACAAATGAAATACGGGGGACTTTCGATGGTTATCTTGAAATTAAATCAAGACACCATCTCGGCATTGAGGAAGGTAAGTGAGGCGACTACAGAATAATTCTACAACTTTTTTTGTTTTTTGTGTTTTTTGTTTTGGCGTAGGACTACGTCTTGGGGCTTGGTCCTGGAGAAATCTGTCTGTCCCGGTGATGTCGTGGTGTCGCCCTGTTCACACCAAAAAATAATATTTAATTATTTTAATACTAAAATTTTAAATAATTTTTTGGCCATTTTTTTTCACTTTTGGTCTTTTTTAATAGTAAAATTAGACGACATGAACAAAAACAAGAACTTAAATTTCTTGTAAATAATTTGATTTAACTTTTTTTTTTTTTTTTTTTTTTAATTTTCGCTGATTTTTAAAAGTAAAATTTACAAGAAATTTTCGAAAAAGTTTATAAGTAATTTAAGAGGAGGCTTCAGATATTTATTCAAATATACCAAAATAAATTTCCATGGCTTAGAACTTTTTCTTGGAGATACAAATTAGAAATCTGGCTTCGTAGCGAACTTCATAGTAATACTGGCATCTTTCCTTCAAAATTTCAGATTCTCAGGTTGTAAAGAAACTCCGGAAAACGCTTTGGAAAATATATTCCCGACATTTATTTTTGAAAACGTTTTCCGGAGTTTCTTTTACAACCTGAGAATCTGAAATTTTGAAAGAAAGATGCCAGTATGAATATAAAGTTCGCTACGAAGCCAGATTTTTAATTTGTATCTCCAAAAAAAAGCTTTAGGCCAGGGAAATTTATTTTGGTATATTTAAATAAATATCTGAAACCTTAAGAGGAAAACTATCGCCTTTTATAATATTATAAAAGCCGAAATCTCTAAAGTCCTTAACTTTTATGGTTTTGGTTTTATTTCTGAAACCTTCTCTTAAAGCTACAAATTATTTAGTCAGTATTTAAATACGATTTTTGGTCAGTATTTCAATTAAATGGCCAGCATTAAAATTAATTGGTCGGTAGAGAACATAAATGGTAGTCAGTATTTTTGAGGCCAGTAACAACTTGATCAGTAAAAAAATTAAATGGTCGGTAAAAAAAATTAATTAAACAGTAAAAAAGTTAAATGGTAGGTACTTTATTCCAAATATTACCTAAAATTAATATTTTGGTCAGTAGCAAAATTTAAAAAAAAGTTAACTTTTTAAAAAAATTATGGCTAGCCCATCACGAAATGTCATGAAAACAATGTGATTGATGTTGGATCAAAATTTCTTGTTTCGACAGGAAAACCTTTCTGTTATAAAATATGAATAAAATGAGATTTTACGTTTAGATCATCAGACCCAGATTTGAGATTAGCGACCCCAATATCACCCCGATCAGGAATTTTCTTGGGAAAAACTCAAGGTTTTTAACACAAGTTCGCCATATTGGATCCGCCATCTTGAATTTTTGAAAACCGATCTCAGATTTGAAATCAACGACCCCGAAAACCCCCTTTTGGCAAAATTTTTGTGGCCATTTAAAGGCGTTTAAAAAATTTACCCCCTTGGTCAGGTAGTCGAGACACCTAAACTTTTTGGGGGATTGCGACGACTCCAAAAAATTTTCTCATGGGGGATAAATAAACTTACTGCCCGAAAATTGTTAATTTACTGTCCGAAAAGTATTAATTTACTGCTCAATCATTTTAAATACTGACCAATCATTGAAAAAAATACTGACCAGTTAAATGCAAGCCGTAATTTAAAGTTAAAATTTTATTTTAAAATTAGACGACATGAACGAAAGCATGGACTTAGAAAATTTCTTGTAAATTTTACTTTTAAAAAAGTTAAATTTTAAATAATATTTTGACAATTTTTTTTAACTTTCGGCCTTTTTTAATAGTAAAATTAGGCGACATGAACGAAAGCAAGGACTTAAAAAATTTCTTGTCAATTTAACTTTTTTTTAAATTTTCGCTGTTTTTTTAAAGTACAATTTACAAGACATTTCCAAAAAGATAATAAGAAATTTAAAATTAAAATTTTATTTTAAAATTAGACGACATGAACAAAAACAAGAACTTAGAAAATTTTAAATAAAGTGTTCACTACAATTTTTTATTTTGTCCTTTTTTTCTTTAGCCAAGAATCTGAGCTCAAGCAGTGTTTTAATATTAAAATTTTAACTTTGATGACTTTAATTAAAATTTTGACTATTTTTTTTTCAACTTTTGAAGTTTTTTATCAAAAATTTTAAGTTTTTTTCATGCCAGGAAAAAAAAATTATATTTTTATCAAAAAATTTGAATTTTTCGACATACAAAGACGCAGTCCTACATAAAGATTAAGATATGTCCCCATATCTTAGTCTGATTTTTTTTTAAAAAGATAATTAAGCTTTTCAGTGTCACGGTCATATGGATAATTAAGACAGGACACATGAAAAAAAAAAAAGGTTGTTCTCCAGTGGGAAAACAAATGATGTTGCTCTACCTTTTAAAAAAAATCGAAATCCGTGTCCCCGATTTCGTTTTATTGGATTATGATTGTAAACAAAAGTAATGACGTAAATGATTGGATGAATGAACTTTTTTATTCTTTTTTGTTCCTCTGTTTTAAATATTATGCCGATGAAAGGGAAGATTCGGATAGGATAAAAACGGGAACAACAATATTCAACCGAAAATAAACACTTGGAAAAGTTTTGCAAACGGCGCAAAAAAAAAAAAAAAAGAGGCAAACAGATTTACAGTGACGTCGCTAGCCATGAAATATGATGGGCAGGGGGCGCGAGGAAAATATTTTTAGGAAAAAAAATACCTGAAATAAATTTAGTGGCTTATTGCCAAATTATTATAGTCAAATATACTAAACATAGATTTTGCGCTTCGAAGACTTACAATATCATTGTAATTAATAATTCTCGGTACCCCCTGCCCCCCTCCCTAAGCGGCTTACGTATCTCCTTTCCCAATGGGCCAAGGGAACGAATCGATTTAATAACAGGTTTGCCTGTCTGTCTGTCCGTTCGTCCACCCGCGTCCTCTCCCCTCAATTAAATGCCATTTCTTTCTCTTTCAATAACTCTATTTTTATTAGCTTTTACAGGATTTTATCTATCATAATTTTTCGGTGCATTAATTTTCTTCGTTTTAATGCCTGCATAAAACAAGCTCTTAGTAATACTTAACGATCGAAAAAAAAAAAAAAAAATTGAAATCTGAATGTCATATCAAAAACTTTAACCTAATTTTCAATTTCTGCGTCCATTTTTTATTTCCAGAAGGCATAACAGGAATGCTTTTAAGCTTAAGCCATCGCATTTAAAAGAAAAAAAAAAAAAGTTCGCTTAATAATTCATACTGAAAAGAATAAATTGTCCTTTCATGTTTATATATTTATATGTTACGTTATGTTATGTTAGGGTTATAAAAAATTCGTGTAACATTTTTTCCTAGTCTTGTAAACACGAAAGGGCCTTGCTAAAAACATTTTCAGGAAACAACGAGCAGCTTGCCGCTTTTTTTTTTCGAATCTAATAATTTTAAACGAAATTAATAATTAAGCATTATTTTGAAGGACTAAAAAAAAAAAATATTTTCCGGCTGCACTTCCTTATTCTGAGTCTATTAAAATTTCACGCACGGCCATTTTTTTTTTCCAAATATTTTCCCTTCATTAATGTCAGGCTATGTAAACATAATTTTTTTTTTTTCCCTTCGCTTTACTTTACGTAAAGATAAATTGACATCCAATAATTTTTCTTTCTTTTTTAAATTAATTAAAAATTTATAGTAAGCCTTCCTGTTTGCGCTTTCAAGCATTTTGTTATATTCGATTTTTTAAATCCTAGAAGACTTATTTTTTTTTTTTAAATTACAAGTGTTCGATCTTTTTTTTTTCTTTTGGGCTAGGTTAAAAGAAACTACTTTGTCCTAGTCGAGATAAATAAATTGTGTTAAACTTTCTGTGTAACTTAAGTAATCTGTCACGAGAGAAGATGGAAAGACGACCATATTTATTGTGTCTTCCTCATTTACCGCGAAGAGGGTTTAGAACGCAACAAACGTACAAGGACTCAAAAAAAAATTTTAGACTTTTTTTTTTTTGCTTCGGTGAAAACATTAAAGCAACGCGCTGAAAAAACGGGG
The DNA here is from genome assembly GCA_037577465.1 of Liposcelis bostrychophila. Lineage (NCBI taxonomy): Eukaryota > Metazoa > Arthropoda > Insecta > Psocodea > Liposcelididae > Liposcelis > Liposcelis bostrychophila. The sequence continues at coordinate 15,326,540 of CM075210.1, forward strand.
GAAAAAATTAATTTGCAAAAATTATGTGAAACGCACATATTTACGGGACAATTAGAAGGAAATCGTTCATTCATTATCGTTTTTTCATCGACTTACCCCCACGTGGTTTACATGTAGTGTTTATTTTTGTTCGTTATTTTCTTTCTCTTTTTTCCTCTTACCGAAAATTGCGGTATCCATGGGCGGATCTAGAATTTTTTTCTTGGGGGGGTAAGAATATGAAAAAAGTTTTCTGTGGGGGGCTGACCCCTCAGGCCATTTAATTTTTAAAACTATGAGGGGGGGATAGCTTCCCCCCCTTAGGGGGAATGCATCTAGCACCCCCCTAGATCCGCCCACGGCAGTATCCTTCAAATATTAATTTAATTATAGCCCAATAAATAGTAATTGGATAACGATTTAATTGAAGGTGAGATCGTGTCCAACCTAATTTACTACAGAAATCAGCTTAATATTTTTAAAAAATTGAGAAAAAGGAAAATAAACCAAAAATACTGGACCCATGCGCATGTTTCCAAAATATTCCGAATTTTCAAATAGGAAAACATGTAACAACTTTGAAACACTTAACAACAGCCCTGTTGTTAAATCCCCCCTGGAGGATTTCTCGTATTAGCCCCACCTGACTGCGTTTAGTCCCTTAAAAAAATGTTTTTCTCATAGGCTGTTTCCCACTTCAGGTTGTATTGAAAATTTTTGTTCCACTCCTCACTAAAATATGTCATTTTCTTTTAGATATCTCAAAAGACCAGCCTCAGTCCCGTCAAATGGCTAATGTTCGCTGACCGGCAATTTGATCCGTTAAACTTTCAAGGAGTCTATATCCCTTTCGACTGTGAATTTATCTACGCAACATCCAAATCAACAATGTACCTTATGTCAGAACTCTACAGAGTCCGAGAAACTAGCAAGTTGGAGAAGGATAACTTCGGCTATTGGTCCCTTGACAGAGGATTAGATGCGCCAAAAACTTACTTTTACGAAAGAAGGAAAAGCCTCAAAAACGAACAATTTGTAGCGACCATTGGAACGGTAAGAAACATAGTGATGGTGAACAAAAAAAAAAAAAAAACGACATTTAAAAAGCAAAAGCGGGAAGCCGACGCAAAATTCATTCACCAGGAACACTAGCGAATATCGTCTGCTATGACGGTCACATTACTGTCGTCCAATAAGAGACTTTGTTTACTCTCAAACTGATTAGACAACAATATGACCGTCACGGCCGTATAGACAGGTCCGGAAACTTCCCATGCCGTTCATGTCCTGCTTGGCTACGCCCATTTTAGTTCTAAAACGGGCCATTATGGTGCTGCAATCTTGACAGACGCAACATGTCTAATTATTTAAGTCATACCACGTGGTATGACGTGGTACCACGTGGTATGACGTGGTACCACGTGGTGACGTAGAGACGTCTATACAGCCTTAGACGTCTCTACGTCACGGCCGTACGCCGCCATCGTTGTTTACAAATTTAGACGACCAATCAAAAAGCCTTTTGGGTACAAGTAGCGCTTACGTTGGTAGAAAGGAAAAACTAATTTAATAATTAAGAAGCGGGACAAGATATCCTTTATATAAGGAGTAGGAGTTTTCCTTAGAAAAAGTGAGTTATAAATTCGGCCAATACGTTATAAAAACTTAACGTATTGACTTTTACGGTCGGCGGCCACGGTCCACGGCCCCTGATGATTGTTGTAGCAGACTACACCCACTAGTTACCTCGGCCGATCAGTTTGGCGTCTGTTTTCCTTATTCTTATAGCCGGAACAATAATGATCTCAAGTAATAGTTTGAAAGGATTTGAATTTAATTTAAGAACTCTTAAGTTATTTAGTTAGTTAGGAACGATAGTAGCTGGCTCAGATTCGCCTACTGATGTCATTGAAGTTATTGTGTTCACCAAAGGGGTCATGTACATATTACGTAAGCATTTTTTTTGCCATTTGCAACCCCCTCCCCCCTCCATATTACGTAAGTTTTTTTTTTAATGGAACCAACGGTACTCGACTTCGGTAATTTTCCCCATAATTCATGGAACTGAAATAAACCAATATAAACACCTATATTGAGAAAAATTAAAGAGAAGGTTACCTTTATTAAGACGGTAACAAAATAATGTAATGTATTAGCTCGCCGCAACATTTACAATATTTAAAAAAAAAAATGAAATTAATTAATTAATTATTTATTTTATTTTCAAAAATTCCTGGCCAGATTAGAAAAAAATCTTACGTAAGAAAGTGTGAGACCCCCCCCCCCCTCCCCTTGGTAAGGTGTCGTAAGCATTTACGAGACCCCCTCCCCCCCCCCTTAACATGCTTACGTAATATGTACATGACCTCAAAAATGGCTTCATGACAAATAATGATACATAATTTATGCATTTTTTATGCATGTCCAATTTTTTGTATAATTTATACATGATTTTTATATCATTTATGTATCTATTTTTCGTGCGGGTGGGCACAAATTTTCGAAACATACCGTAATCGTAACCTGCCTAATGTAGATTTTTTCTTTACTGCTTTCTGAAACTGCCAGTGCCCAGTACTGCTACGATATTTAACACATTAAAAATTTAAAAATTACACACCCCGTTCTTTTCTTTGAGCCCTCGTGATTCAACCTTTCTTTTTTATCTTTCAGAATCCACCCTATACCTACGCCCATAAGGAACCAAACGGACGGATATGGTATGAAGGTTATTCATACGAAGTTTGGCAAGAGCTGGAATTCCGTTTAAAGTTCAAGTAAGAATATCCATACACAATTCGAAAAAAAAATAAAGAAAAGTAAAATAAGGCGGAGAATTTTCTTATCTAAGATCGAAAGAACAGTTCAAAAGGCAAATTTATTAACGCCTTTATGTCACTATTCCTATCGCTGAATACAACTGGATGAATATTTAATAGGATTATGTCACACACGTCAATTTGTATAATGTTATTTTCAATTTCTTTCCTTTATTTGTTACAGAACGGTATACCCAGTGAAATACATGAATAAAACCGTACCCGAAATGGAAGAATTATTGAAAAAGGATGTTGACTTCGCGGTTGCTCCTATAAAACTTGATCCCGTATCCGTTAATCAAATGGATCTGAGTCAAACTATCTACGAGGCAAAGTAAGCAAACTTTTCCTAATTCCGTGCGTCGGAGGTGAATTAACGTATCTCCATCGTAAACATGATTGGAGTTAGTCTGTTTCGCCGTTTCGTGGAAGCGTCACGTGACCACAAGTTTACTCCAAAATGAGCGTGTAAACTTGCAGTCGCATGATCACGTGATTTTCAATAAATACTCAAAACATACTATCTCCAATCATACGTACGATGGAGATACTCCGTCAGGCCCGTAACCAGGGGGGGGGGGGCAAAGGGGGGCTAAGCCCCCCTTTGGTCAAGCTGGAGCCCCCCTGTAGATTTTGTTTGGCTCATGTAATTTTCCTATCTTCCATGTTATTAGGGGCCATTTGAAGCTCCCCTTTGAAAACTTTGCGCCCCCCTGTGCTTCTTAGGCTGGTTACGGGCTTGTACTCCGTCGCACGGAATTAATAAAAAAAAATTAGTCCTCAACAAAAATTCTAAATTTCTGTTTAGGATCTATCTTTTCGGATATCGTCCCGGCAGCGAACTGGAATGGAACAGTTACTTAAAACCTTTCAGCAGCAACACGTGGCTTGTTAATTTAGGTTGGATGATATGCTCTTCTATCGCTTTGGGTTTTTTGTATAAAGTAGCTTGGACTTACGGGACGTCGGAAGCTGAAGCGGATTATTTTCAATTTACGTTCACGGAATCGTTCGCAACTGTTTTCAGAGCTATGTGCATGCAAGGTAATTCAAAACCCACGATCTAGAATTATATGCGTTTGTTGTGATTACAACCAAAGCCAGCTGTGTTTATTCTCCATTAACTGAGTTATGGTGAAATTGGCAGCTTAGGGGATAGCTCAAAGGCAACTACGGGGAGAGATAGAACTTCCAAAAACTGTTTATCTTTTTCAAACGTTAACTTTTCACAATCAAAAAGTACAATAAAGGCATAATGAGTTGGAGAGGATGAATTTATGAAATTTAATTTTGATCTACGCAACACATTCTTTAAAACGGAGCGTTCTGTGAAATTCTGGTTCAGCAATAAAAGAGTTAGAGATGTATCCAGCCCTAGGGGCTAAGGGGAGCCCCAAATGATTTTTACAGCATGAAAAATTGGAAAAATCCAAGAATGCATGCATTTTCGTAATTATTATATGCCGAAAAAAAAATCTCAGCCGGTGGGGCTCATACCTCTTTACAGGGAGGCTGAGCTTTTAAAATTGACGGCAAGCTGATGCTGCCAAACTGGGGAAATATAAATATTACATCATTTCGATGGTAATGTTGAACGCCCGGAATAAATGCCAATTGTTTGATGACCAACAGAAAGGAGGCAAGAAAGTCAAAAATTCTCAAAAAAAAAAAAAAAAAAAAAAAAAAAAAAAAAAAAACGTAATAATGGCTCTAAATTAGCCATGACACGATGACACGTTGCAACAAAACTTAACGACCGCGATCCCAAGAGCACTGTGAACAAATGTAGCTCATAAAGAAAAACTCAAAAATATTGCACATTCTCACTTAACCAAACCATATTCAAACTTGGGAGGACGCATTTTAATATCGTACAATATGCAAGGAATGTATTCCTTCGTCCGGTGAAGACGAGGATTACAGAGATTGAAATAGTTGAAATAGTTGGGCATTCCATTCGTGAAGTAAACAAGAACGAAGCTATTCCTCAAGATTTGAAAGTTTTTGCACTTTCAGGCCTCAGGTGGTAACAGATTAACGGTCTTCGTGAATTCCTGTTGGCTTTAATCGCCTAAACAATTACGATACCAGTAATTAGATCGTTAGTACGTTAGACATCAGACCATCAGATCACCCTTAAGTATTTTAAGCAATGCCTACGTACAATATGTATACTCTATGTCCCGGAGTACACAAAATTCAAAAAATTACTTCCCCCAAAAAAATTACATTTGAATGTTTTGTTTGTAAGAAATAATCGTTTGTCGGAATTTTGATTTGACGGTTATATGAATTCGAGAAAATGGCTTACCTTTTCAAAATAAGATTATTGACTTCATTATACATCTATAAGTCATTTTCTTCAATTCATCCTAAAGCATATCGGATCCCTTTCAATCATTTATTCTCGTCCTAATTATTATGCGGAAGGCAAACGTAAAACTTGTGGACCAAAGGGTCACTAGTAAATATCGTCTGCTATACTGAATCACATTCTTCAGATTCAATCAAGTTAAATCATGGTAAATCAGGTAGCAAAATTCCTATTGGAATGTAACAATTTGACAGTCACCATATTAACTAGCGATCCCCTTGGCTGGTGAGTTTTGCGTCAGCCTTCCCTATTAATACAACATTCAAAACTGATCTCATTGCTAATAATTAAAAAAAATCAATTTAAGATTTTGTAGTATGTATCCTTCGTTATCATAATGTACAACAAAGTCAAAATCATTTACTTACCTGTCCAATCGTTTCAGGTTCAGACATAACACCCCGTTCGAATTCATGCCGATTGCTTTTTCTATCAATTTATTTGACCGCGCTCGTCGTTTCATCTGCATTTTCAGCCGCTTTATTCTCGTTGCTCACCATCCCGACACAGCGATCACCATTCAAAACATTTGAAGATGTCACAAGTTCACGGAGTTTTCGTATGGGAATTCTCCCGGATTCGGATATATTAAAAAAACTTGAGGTAGGTAAAATCTGAAAAAATAGGAAATTTCGAAGAGAAAAGAAACATAAAAAATAAAAGAAAAAAAAATTGGAATGAAGTAGCTAGGAAAAGAACTCACGACACATAAGGTAAACAAATTTTATAAGTGTGAAAACCACAGTGTGCTCAACTGCCCTTATCAAAATTCGTACGACTCGCGCATGACGCCACCTGTCAAAAAATTGAAGCGAAATCAAAATGACGCAGTTACATCAGGGTGTCTACTGATTCATAAAAGTTAAAATATAGGACTTTTATAGGATTTTATAGGTCCATTTTTTCAAAAAATATAGGACCCAAAACAAGCCATTTTTAAGAGAAAAAAATTTAGGCACACAAAATTCTAGAGGTAAATTCTGTCCTCCAAAATTTAGAAATAAAGAAGGAAGAAGAAAAAAGGTAAAACTTGTAAAACGGGTAATTACTAAAAAAGATAAAACAAAATCCTACAAAAACATTTTTATAAAAAATCTTGGGATCAAAAAATCCCGATCAAAAAAAAAGTTCAAGCCTCTGCAAGGGTTTTTCAGAAGTCCCCAAGGTTATATGAGTAGTTCAGAAAATCCGCCCCAAGCTAAGAGCTAAAAAATTTAAAATTTTATAAACGTAAAAAATTTTTAGACTACACGTAAAAATTTTTGAATCCTCTATAAGCCCGAAAATATTCCACAAATGATTCCATAAAATCGAAAATATAATTTTTAAATTTTATAAACCTTCTTAAAAATGATTTGAACTGGAATTAGTTTAAAATTAATTGCCTAATGGAACCCCGCCGTCAAGATTTAAAGAAAAAATTTCCTGAAACATTGAACTTTCTTTGAAAATTTCCCCAAAGTGCTTTTTCAATTATCAAAGCATAAACTATGAATCGTTCGTAGCCCAAAATGATTGGTTTTCCTCGCTTTTCGGAATCTTTAAAAATCTAAATTATATGGCAACCTGCATAAATCGAGCGAGGCCGAAGGCCGAGCGAGAAAATTTGTTGGAAAAATTAAGTAAAAATATGAAAAATTAGCTCACTTTGAATTAGGAATATAGGACCAGTTGTGTCCCTGCTCAAAATTACTTTTTTCGGTTAAATTATAGGACTTTATAGGATTTTATAGGTATATAGGACCAAAAAGAAAAATATAGGACTTTTATAGGACTTTATAGGAATATAGGACCAGTAGACACCCTGTACATTATTTGACGCTGATAATATAAGATTGGGTTTAAAAATTGATAAAGATATTAATTAAGTACTACCTACCCTTAGAAAATGTGACTCTTTTAATTCCGTGCAATGGAAGTGAACTAATGTATCTCCATCGTAAATATAATTAAAGATAGTCTGCTTCGAGTGTTTATGCAAATCACGTGATAATGCGACTGCAAATTTACACCCTCATGTTGCCGTCAACTTGAAGTCACGTGACACTTCCACGAAACGTCGAAACAGACTAACTCCAATCATATTTACGATGGAAATACGTTAGTTCACCTCCGACTCACGGAATTAGAATTCTAATATTTTTTATATCTATTTTATACTAATAATTAAAGTTAATTTGATTACTAAAGTGATTTGAGATCAACTTCTGACAGCTGACGTCACAAGCCTGTCAGATGACACCGCCTGTGTAGGAGGACAGTATGGTTTTCACTATGGTGCTGTTTCCATGCTCATAAGCATGGTTAGCTTTTTTAACGTTTTTTTAATTTTAATATTTACTTTAAAGGACGTCGCCGCAAGGTTTCCATCATCACCCCATTACAAATTCTTGCACAAAACTATGGACAGACCTTCAAGATGGCCGAAATCACTTGAGCAAGGTTTGCAATGGGTATGCAAAAGTAAAAACTACATCATGCTCTGGGATAAACCGAACGTATTGGCGACGTTGACAAACGAGACACTGGATTGTCAGGAAAGGATAATGCATTCGGGTCCTCCGGTTTTTAAAGAACACATCGGATTCGGTTTTAAAAAAGGGAGCCCATACAGACATCTGATAAATTTACAGTAAGCATTATTTTTTTTAAAGAAAGAAGGTTATGGGCCTTAGCTAGCCAAGGAGGTTAAGGCGTTAGAATTGACATCAAATGGATTATTTGGGGCCATTCCAGTATAATCTGAACACATTTCGGGGGGAGGGGAGAGAAGGTCTAAAAAATTCTTTTAAAAGCGCAAAATAATCTATTTTGAGACTGAGATCATATGAGATCATATTCAAAAAAAGGGAAGGCGGCTTTTAAAATACTGCTGCATGCAGGGGGGGGGGGGAGAGGGAGGGGGCGATTAAAACTTTAAAATTATGCTTAAGTAGTACTTGGGTGACGCCTTACAGCTATAAGGACAGGGTTACTATTTATGCAAGTATTCGTCTCAGAGGAGGAGGAAGCGAGGCGCGACTTTGATGTCAAAATAGTAGAGCCCCTTCTGGCTGCGGGGCTGATAAATCTTACTGATTTTAACCAAAATTTTGATTTTCTTCTTAGCATCGTGCGAATGAGAAATGAAGGGATCATGAAAAGACTACTAATGAATTTTTGGCCACCGGAAATACCTCATCGGATGCCGACTTGGGTGAAAGTCACCATAGAAGATATCAGCCCGATCATTTACCTTTTCTGCATCGGAGCCGGTTTGTCGGTCGTTTTCTTATTCTTAGAGAACATCAAAGGTTTCTTTTCGAAAGGGGAATTAAATAAAAAGAAAGAGGGAACAGGAACGGGGATTAAGCAAACGAAATACTTTTGGGAGAACATTAAATCTTTCATCATACCGGGACCTGTGCAAACGAAATGGGACGTCCAGAATGAAAATTACATTAACTGGATGAACAATAAAAATAACTGGCAGGCTAACAACGATAATATGGGGATAAAAGCAGCAGGTGAAACGGTGTACTGGGATGATAATTATGGGAGCGATCCTTTTAAGACGACATAAAATTAGATATAGGAAAAAATAATATTAAAAAAAAAAGCAATGATTGTTATGTGTTTTAAATTAAATATTACATTTTTAACAAATTTATCGTCCTTATTATAAAATTTATGTTATCTTACTATTTAAAACATTTACTCTGTTTTTTGGTCCATAAACAAAAATTGTTATGTTACTTCAATAAAGTTTCAGGTATACAAAAAATAAAAACAGATGGAAACTTTTTTTCACGTCATATTTAATTAATTAATATAAGAAGGGATTTTATGTTTTTTTTTTTCGAATATATAAAATTAAAAAAAAATTATTCCTATTGGACTTCGATCCCCGGTTCAGATTCAACAGCGAAAACAAATACATCCGTTCTAAATTAATATCAACCGAAAATAAATACGAATCCAATCTCATTTCACCCCGGAATAATAAATTAAACCCCCGCTTTTTTGAAAGAGCATAAAATTCTCCAACTTTTCCCTTTCCATTTTCGCAATTTGTCTGCGGTTTTTCAAAAAACCCCACGATTTTCGGCGACCTCGGATTTAATTAAAAAATGAACTTTTTTTTTTTTTTTTCGTTTTATTGCATCCATCACGACAAACACAGGATTGTTTTCTGTGATTACGATTCGTCGAAATATAACAAAAAAAAAAAAATCGGTATCAGTTACTCGAATGGATAATAACCTTTGTTAAAAAATATCGGATTTTTTTTTTTCATTAGCAGATGTTTTCCTCTCTTACGGAATTTCGGAAAAAAAAGAAGGAATTTCTAAAATGAAATTGAATTTTACAACAGGATGAGAACGGAATCGTCATTGCAATGAAAATGGTTGCTTTAATAATAAAACTGATGCCTAATCGAATTATAAACTTTCCCTCCTCTTGTTGATTGCTTTATTCTACCGACTTTGGGTCGTCTCTCCTCGTCGAAAACTTCCAACTTTAAATGCCAAGGAAAACCTCTGTCGCATTTTATACGGCTAATCGTAATCTTCCGCCGAGAAAAAGGAGAAGAACAGAAACAAAAAAAAATATAGAAATAAAAAAATAAAAATAAAAAAAGTCTCACCAAACAGAAAAAAAGAAAATTATTAGATGGCTTTGCGGTTGGCTGGGATCGAACAATTCCAAGTCTTTCGCATTTTTTTTTATTACCGTCATCTGAAAAGAGAAAAAAAAAGAAGAAAAATTTATAATAAATATTTCGAGTTAAGTACAGAGGAGGATTTTATTATCATTAACTGCAAATAAAAAAAACAAAAAAAAAAAAAAAATTTTTTTTTCTTCATTCGCCACGGGATCAAAAAATAATCAAAACTTTTTTTTCTGTCTCCAATTTCTGCGAATTTCCCGAAAATGAATTAGTGGGGGGGTCGGAAGTGCGGAAAAGAGTAAAAACGAACGAAATCAATCCATGTGTAAACAGATACGGTTCATAATTAGAAGGTTGGATATTATTTCCCAAATGAAACGTGTGGTACTTTTCCCTACAGGAAACTCGCAGGGAAAAAACACATACGTGCGTGTATTTTAAGCAGAATTTTCACGGAAAAAAAACTCATTTCACAAAAGAGGTTTAATCCTTCATAAAAAATAGAAAAACAACGGAAAGAACCTTAAATTTTCCAGTTTCCATAAAAAAAAGTTTTTTTTTTTAAGGATGCTCAACAAACCGTAAGAAGAAATGTCTCGAAAATGGTTATGGAAAATGTTTTCTTAAAATAATATGCGCATGATCCACTCTACATATGGGAAGAGATGAATAAGCTGTTTGCTATGAATAAATTGTGTTTCAATTTCTTGGTATACAAAATAGTGGAACGCGCGGGGGTCATTATGAAGGATGATGTATTATCCCTTCATTCGACGGGATTAAGATGGATTCCAATTCATGATACGGGAAATTAACGCCGGCGTAACGTAAATCGATCTCGTAAAAAATTGATGTTTTTTAGATTCGGATATGTGAATGTTAAAAATGTCCTCCGCTTTTATGATCGTTCTCTTTACAACCCTCTACGAACTCTACGTCACCTTCGCAATCTACTTTATTTGCAGTAAATTTCTTACGGTAATGTTTGCACGTCATTTCTTATGGTCTTTTTTGCGCTTAGGATTTACCGGTACTTAAACTGGTTGTGTTTTATGCATATTTACATTTGCAGTTATTCTTAGGATACCTTTCCCTAAGTTTTCAATTTTTTCTTTCTAAAGGAACAGAATGGAACATACAGCATGTTCCAGTGGCGTAGCGGAGAATCCGGGGGCCCTGGTGCGGAAACGTTCATCAAATATTTATAAATCAATCAATGTGTATAAAATATTTTTGAATGATTATAAAATATTTTTCAACGTTTATAAAATATTTTTCATAAATATTAATATTTCTTTGCTTATTGGGGCTGTATAAAAAAAGTTTCTTTTGAGGAGCTCCAAGCGTTTTACAGATGTTTTAAATTTTTCGGATATTTTCGAATATTTGCCCACGATAGAAACGAATATAAAAGTCTCATTGATGGTCGCCTTCGCCTGGACACAGGTACGGCACCGTAAGAAGAAGAAGGATATTTTCATAGCCAGAGCTGAGGTTCCGATTCCGATGCCGATTCCAATTTGAAAATATTTCAGTGGTGCCCGAGTCCGATATTTCCAGAAATCTACTAATCGTGAAAAGTTTTAATTAATACTTTTCAGTTCAATTGGAATAGAAATTATTTTTTTATGCCGATTAAGATTCCGGTTCCGACCTATTTTCGAGCCAGATTCCGATTCCGACAGCTTAAAAATAATTTGGGATTCCGATTCCGTTAAAAATTTAAACTCCACCTCAGCTCTTACTTTTTTTTTACATAGGAATCTGAAGAGTAAAATCGATATACCTAAGTGAATAACTAAACAATTTTGGTACGGGGCCTGAATTTTAATTTCATACATTTTACATAAATTTGAAGCACCTTACCCACATAAAAATCTTGATGCCCGAGAATGCCCGAATTTTTGAATTATTTTCGGGTAAATGCACCTCCTCATTACACATATATGCAACACTTCAGACTTGGCTTATTTTCTTTCGATACCTCCATATACAAGTAACTTCGAGAGCCATGTCTCAAATTGTTCTCTCTCAGTTTATCAAAAAATACAATTTTTAAATCTTCGGCTTTCGACCAACATTTTTCGACTTTTTTGCCGAAAAATCTTTGATCGGCACTAGTGCCTCCAAAAAACTTCTTAAAATTGAAAAAAAAAAAAAAAAAAAAAAAAAAAAATTGGGGACCATTTATTTGGCAGCACCATAGTTAGGATGTCACTTTTGCGGATTTTTAGATTTCAAAACATTTGGTTTGAAAAAACCTTTAAAAAAAAGAAAGAAAATCAGGCAAAAGAACTTTAAAGTCCTGAAAAAGATCTGGTCTAGGTTATAACAACAAATGCTGACAAGAGAGGGAAAGGTCGAAATTCGTTTAAAAAATGATGACGTCATGAATGGCCCCACAGAAAGTTCCTCATCGTTTTAAGGAAAACTCCTCTGGTTATATTACCGAGTTTGATAATTTTCTTACTTTTTGAGTGGCACTACAATCCAAATAATCTTTCCTTTTTAAATAAATACTTAGAATAACAGTCAAATGAAATCATGACCTTTTTTTTCAAAGATCATCAAAGACCATAAATTTTCTTAACATTGCCCAGACGACAAAAAAGAGAAAGAAAGAATAAAAATATAAAAAAAAAGAACTTCAAGAGACAAAAAATTTAAAACGAAAAAACCCAAACCATAGACATTCGAAAAAAAAAACCTTTGCGAAACTAAATTTGGGGAATAAGCAGCTAAAAAAGAAAATGAAAATTTATGTCCCGGACAATACAATAAATGACAAAACGAGAAAAATGGTATATAGTCAAGCCGTTTGTTTGAAATTACGTTTACCCACGGCATGAAAATGTGACGTTGAGCTATCTCAAATAGAAAATTATCCACTACGACGGTTTACATTACCCCGAGATTACTTTCAGGAAAGATGGAACTTTTATTGGCGAAACCGACCTTTAAAAGGATACAAACAACTCGAATTATTTTAAAACATCATAAAAACAGCCTTCCTCTAAAAAGGAAACCTTGTCGTAATAATCACATCTTCATTTTACAAGAAAACTCAGTCTTACACACAATGCGAAACCCAATTATGGTAAAACCGGATTTGAAAACAAGAGCAAAAAGAGAAATGTAACATTCCAACACCCATCTCATTGTCCTCGACCTACGTTACAAATCCAATTGCGGTCGTCAGCGTCTCTTAAATCAACTTACCACAAAAACAAACAAAAAAAGGCTATCTTCTAATGGGATATTTTTTGCTTTTTCGTCCCTCCTTTCCTATTATAATCGTCCTCTTCTTCGTCTGAGGATGAATCCGAACCGGAGCTCGAGCTCGAAGACGAATCGTCGTCTGAATTAGAACTAGAGCTTAGGGTATCGCTACTCGAAGACGAGTCCGAACTCGAATCCGAAGTGGACGAACTCGAAGAATCGCTAGACGAAGACGAGACATCGCTATCTGAATCGCTATCGCTACTGTTCTCCTTCTTTTTCGTTCTGCTTTTTGAATTAGATTCCGCTTTTTGTTTCTGACTTTGTCTGAAAAAAAAAAAAAAAAAAAAAAAAAAAAATGAATCAATCATTGAATAAATGGAATTTTTTTTTAAAATTAGAAAATCATTTTCTTTTCTTCTTTCAGCTGATGGGGAGTTTCAGATTAGACTACTAAAAATGAATTCAATTCTTTTAATTAAAAGTTGACCGTCTTCATAAAATCGAGCGTTATCAAAAATTTTATACCCTTGCATTTTAATTTCATATTTTATTCATATCTGAAAAAAAAAGTGGTGCGGGGCAAGGAAAAATTTTCCAACGACAGATTCCACTTCTCGCTCTTCATTTTTTATCGTCTCAATTTTTCTTTTATATTTTTGAATTTTTGATGCTTAAAAAATTTCAAGTTAAAAAAAAAAAAAAGTTTCATTGTTTATCTTTTTCTCCACTCTGTACTTTTTTTTTTTTTTTTTTTAATACAATAAAGCCCTTTTCGTATTTTTAATTTAACTGTATCAGAGAATGATTCGAAGAGGAGGGATTCGGGGGGTTTGAAATACGTTTAAATTTAATTTTCGGGAATTTAACAGGGACCCGTGTCTATCGACCGAGTGCGAACTAGTAATTAATGCTTACGTTTAAAACTTCCGCTTTAACCCACGGAGTATATTTTCAGCAAACGAAATCGATTTTCTATTTCGTTTTAAAGATAGAAAATGGATTATCCTGTTCACATCCTTTAACCCGGATATGAACATTTCAAACTGCAGACCAGTCATGAAAATTTCAACAACCCGCAAGATATTTTAAGAGACTGATTTTTGTTTTCTTTTTTCTGAATCGTGTTGTGCACTGGATAAAATCAAGTTCTAAAAGGAAAATTCCGCGATATTTTTTTTTTGTTCTCCTCTTTTTAATAAAAGCAAATTTCAAAGGGATAAATCGCTATATGCGTAGTAAACAACTTAATTTTATTTCCGATTAAAATTCATTAAGCTTTTCTTGGAATTTTTTTTTTTTTGCTTTACATTCTATTGAAAAATAAGGAAAAATATTGAAGCTTGAAGAGCAAGCAGAAGCCTCAAAAGTTGACAACAATACATAATATTATTTAATATATAATATTATGATGTATTATATTACCTTAGGCCTAGTAAAACAGTTCCACCGAGTCAGATTTTTTTGCGAATTTTTCGAGTGCTATTTTCTCTATAGACTGAACTACATGTTCTCTCATTACGCAAAAATTTTTGCTCGAAACGTTTCAAAAATTTTTTCGCGCGGAAAGTGGTTACATTTGTTTTCGAACATGTTCGCCAATAATTGTCCGACAATAGGGTTGTTTCACACAATTTAATTTAATGTTTTAAACCGCTTAAAAAAATCGAGAAAAAAATACGATAGCATTTTGCGTTGAATTTTTTAGTTCCAGATTGTCATTAGCTGAAAAAAAAGTAAAAAAAATTGGGCCAAAAATTGATGCATTTGAAATGATTTCGAACAGCGGGATGGCCTTTTTTGAACTAATTGTTTTTATCGTTCTGCACCTTGAGAATTAGCGACTATGTATTTCTTATTATGCACCGACGGCAAATAACAGAACGATAAAAACAATCGGTTAAAAGAAGGCCGTTTCTTTTTGTCCCGCTTTTCGAAATCGTTTCAAATGCATCAATTTTTCGCCCGATTTTTTTTTATTTCTTTTGAGCTAATGACAAGTTAAAACAAAAAAATTACATTTCAGAATGCATTTTTATGTTTTCCTCTAACTTTTTAGGCGGTTTAAAAAATTTATGTGAAACAACCCTACTGTTCGACGACAATTGTTCGACAATAATTGTCCACCAATTGTTCGACAAAAATTGTCCAACAATTGATCGACAATAATTGTCTCACAATAATTGCAACAATAATTGTCCGACAATTCATCGACAATAATTATCGTCTAAAGTAATTTTAAACAATAACTGTTCGACAATAATTGTCGAAAATTATTTTCGATGATTCGAAATTTTTGAAGATGTTCGATGTTATTTTTGGGAATCTATCATATTTTTTACGTACGTAATGGGAGGATACATATATCAGGGATTGAGCTCCTTTATCAATTTAAGTCTAGTTTGGACCATTTTTTTATTCTTTTCTAAAATTGACAAAACTGGAAGAAAAATTTTAAATGCAAAAATGAAAAATACGGGGTGTTTAAATATTATTCATTTATACTTAATGAATTACTCTGCAGCAATGTGATGAGACTATAATACACTATACATTTTTTTTCAACTTTTTTCAGAGTCTCTTTTTCTACCGCGTGTACAAAAAAATTGACTTAAATTCATAAGGGTGCTCGGCCGCTGATAATGATGTATCCTCCTATTAAGTAAAAATATAATAGACCTTCAGAAATAACATCAAACATTTTCAAAAATTTCGGACATCATCGAAAATTTTCGAACACATTCGAAAACATTCGCGAAAATATTTTCGAAATGTTTGAAACAAAAATTTTCGTGCTATGTAACCAACGCCTTACTGTAACCTATGGTAGAGATACATCAGTTAATCACCGGCGCAAGTTTCATGTCTCAGGAAAAACGGGGTGTTTCAGGACAAATTTTCGATTATTATAATAGATATAATAATGGTGACTGTTGAAATTTAAATAAAGTAACTGTATAAGAATTGAATGCATCGTGTTGAATGTGGTGCGATCGGAGTGGAAGAACAAATTAGAGAAGAGGCTCGATAACCCTTATTTTTTGCGCCCGGTGTGTAATCGTTTTACATGATTTGTATGATCTAATTTCAAGCTATAACGGGATCGCACGATTCGATTGATCTGATTACACTGATTGTAAACGAAAACAGATCATTTTGAACCCGTATAGGGATAAAACAAACGGAAGTTAATCCTCGCCAACGACTGAGATCAACAAGGGGGCTCAGAAAATCTTTATCTGAATATTTCAAAAATTTCCATTGACTTATATTTTTTATTTCGGATTTATAATACAACAAAAAACGAAGAAAATCATTTCCGTGCGCCGAAGGTCATCTGTCGTATTTCCATCGTAAATGAAATCGGAGATAGTCTGATTCGACGTTTTGTGAAAGTGTCATGAGACTAAAAATTTACGTCAACATGAGCGTGTAAACTTGTGGTCACTTAGATTTTCATAAACAGTCTCAAATCATATTTACGTCGGAAGATATGAAGATAACACCTCTAACCATACTTTTGCCCACGGATTTGAAGACAAAAAAAAAGAGTGGCCGGAGCACAACAACAAATAAATTAAAAATTGACTTCGCACACAAGACCCAAACGAAAGTTCTTTGAAGAATCCGCTACGAGTTGAAAGCGGCCTCAAAAACCTCGGCAACAAGTCGAAAAGACCACAAACAAAGGACGATCACAACGTCAAATAGTTGACTAAGGGGGATGACAAGCGCAGCCCGAAGAACAAGGCAACAATCAAAAAGTTAGTCTTCAGTTTTTAGTTCAGTAAATCCATCCGAAAATAAAACAAACCGCAATTCTCAATCACTTGTCGCATAATAAGCACTATAAGTTCAAAAACATGTTTGGAAAACAAACAAAGGAAACAAAACCTATAATAAAAAAGCTTTCGATATGTAAACTCACTCAAGCACGATTCCTTATTCTTCTTTAATCGCAATTTACTAAATAACAAGAACTCTCCGTTATAATACATTGACGAAATTCGACTCCTTCCAAACGCTTTTAAACTAATGCCACTATTAAAACCCTCGCACTTTATCGATTTGGCGAAATTACAATTTATGATCTCTCAAGTCTCGGCCATAAATTTGTTATTTCCCATCTTTGTTTAGTTAGAGTCGGAAAACCCGAAAATTTCCCTCCCCCCTCCCCGCTTTCCCCAAAATCTGTCAGTCCCGAGAGATAAAAATTCAGCAGCTTACATTCTGTTTTTGAGTGCATATTCGTATCATTTGCCAGATTTCGTCGGTCAAGGAAAAAAGTCTTTTCAACTTAAAGTATATACTCGGGTATGTTTGAGTTTAAATTCTATTCTAAAACCCTTTTCAAGATTCCTTTCTGGGATCGACTCGAATCTTTAAAAGGCAAATTTAGCGACTTTTATACCCTGGGCTTTTTTCTTTTAAAAGATAACGTTCCTTCTTTTTCCGACGTTTAAAGTTCGAAATCTAATTTATCGTAAAAAGGTTTTTATTTTTTATCCTATCCTGAGGTTCGAAAGTCGGTCGCGGTATATCTTTCGCAAAATCTCCAGTGCTGTTAAACATGAATATTCATCAATCCAATAGAAACTCGTTGCACAGACCAAACTAAAACATGTTTCCCCAGGAACCCCAGAAAATTGTTTCTCTTCCCCGACTTCCCTTCCCCCCTAAATTGTCCTTTTCGACGAAGAAATTTGGGTCACACCGTCTACATTATATAAGAGGAAGCCGAAAACGGTGAGGGGGGAAACAAAAAGTTGACGTTTCTTGAGACAATCGAATAATAAAACTGAAGAAAAAAAGAAGTCTTTTATTGAATATTTCATACAAAAAAAAACAACAAAATCCTTTCACTCTCGGGGAAAATTGTTTCCTTTGAGAGAAAAGAAATTTCTATGCTGACTTGTTCAAATAAATTACAATGTTTTCTATTCCCCTCCGTCGCATTTTTTTTTCTTCATCCTCCTTTTCATTTTCCGCGCGTTTCTCTATATGTATTTTCCCGATCGAAGAAAGCAACCTTCATTCTGGAGAGCTTTCATGCGCTTTTCACAATGAAAATTATATTTTAATTTCAAGAAAGCGGAAACTTAATTATGTACACAAGAAAGGAACGAAACGATGTGTGTTAAGGCTCATTGAAAAGTTTACTCTGACTAACAAGTCGGGGTCTATGTCAAACAAATTGTCAGGAGGGATAACGATACGAAGAACGTTTGTTAAGTACATACGCGCACACACAATGACGTGAAAAGGGTTGAGGGAAAAACGTACTCATTACACAATCTAATGGAGTTTAGTCTCCGTTTCATCTGGAGAAATTTTTTTAATTCTGTGTGTTGGAGGTCAACTGACGTAACTACACCATAAATATGATTTTTTTAATTCTGTACGCCATAGGTCAACCGACGTATCTACACCATAAATATGATTTTTTTAATTCTTTGTGCCATAGGTCAAATGACGTACTGACGTATCTACACCGTAAATGTGATTTTTTAAATTTTGTGCGCCACAGGTCAACTGAAGTCTCTACACCATTAATATGACTTTTTAAATTCTGTGCGCCACAGGTCAACTGACGTATCTACACCATAAATATGATTTTTTTAATTCTGTGCGCCATAGGTCAAATGACGTACTGACGTATCTACACCGTAAATATGATTTTTTTTAATTCTGTACGCCATAGGTCAACCGACGTATCTACACCATAAATATGATTTTTTTAATTCTTTGTGCCATAGGTCAAATGACGTACTGACGTATCTACACCGTAAATGTGATTTTTTAAATTTTGTGCGCCACAGGTCAACTGAAGTCTCTACACCATTAATATGACTTTTTAAATTCTGTGCGCCACAGGTCAACTGACGTATCTACACCATAAATATGATTTTTTTAATTCTGTGCGCCATAGGTCAAATGACGTACTGACGTATCTACACCGTAAATATGATTTTTTTAATTCAGTGCGCCATAGGTCAACCGACGTATCTACACCATAAATATAATTTTTTTTAATTCTTTGTGCCATAGGTCAAATGACGTACTGACGTATCTACACCGTAAATATGATTTTTTTAATTCTGTGCGCCATAGGTCAACCGACGTATTTGCACCATAAATATAGTTTTTTATTACCTTCTTTATTATACATTTCACTGTAAGCTATATGGAACTATCGGAAATTTTAAAGACTCGAAAGACGCGTGCCCAATACATTAAAAATAGATAACGCGAGGGAGTCTTTTTACGATCCCACTCGAATCTGTAATTCGTGACAACTCGGTATCGTTCGGTGTAGTTCGTTCTCGGCCGCGCATAGCAAAGCAACTAGAGGTTATTTTCACAATGTTTAGGCACCAAGTGTTTATTTTTTTGTATAATGAAGAAGGCTTCTTTTTAAAAAAATTTACTTGTTTAATTCTGTACGCCACAGGTCAACCGACGTATCTACACCATTGATATGATTTTTTTAACTCTGTGCGCCATAGGTCAAATGACGTACTGACATATCTACACCATAAATATGATTTTTTTTATTTCTGTGCGCCACAGGTCAACTGGCATATCTCCATCATAAGTATGATCGGACGTAGTCTGTTTTGATGGATTTCACGAATCATTTGACCACAAGTCTACGCCAACATGAGCGGGTAAACGTGTAGTGACACGGTTTTTAAAAACAATCGAAACAGACTATCTCCCATCATGGGAGATACGTCGATACGAGATAAAGGAAACGTTAAGCAGTTGACCTTCGGCGCACGAAATTAATCATGTCTTTACCCACGCGAATTATTTTCCCAAATGAAGCGATGAAATGAGGTGAATAATAAGGAATTTATATTGTTTCCCTGTTTTGTAGAAAATTAACGAAGTCCATTAACGGAACTAGAGAGAAGGAAAAAAAAAAAAAATAAATAAAATAAAAATCCTTACATAAGCTTTTGTTTCGGTATCAAAAGCTTTTGCCCTTTTGTTTTGCGAAAGCTTTGATGGGTATTGTATAACTTAGGAGAAAGAAAGAATCGAAAGGATTTTTTTTTCCGTTAAGGGAGGCAAGGGAGTGAATAAAAAAGAAAAGGGGACTGAAAAACCTCCCTATTGCGGGTTCTTGAGGTATTTTTTTTTTTTAAATAATTCAATTCGGTTTATACTATAAACATAAAAAATCAAAGCCGTTTTCTCAACTGTAAAAGCAATTTTATGAAAAGTTAAATAGATTGCTTTTTCTTTTTTTTTTTTTTTTTGAATTTTTGTTGAGGAAACGTTAAGCGAAACTCTCCCGGACGTAACAGAGCATAAACTCTCACGGAAGCAGTAGAATTAGGGGATAGAAAACGAAGTCTTTCGGACACGGTAGTAAACAACCTATCTCTGATGCAACGAAGAAACAGAGATGCTTAATTACCATAAACTAGCTCAAAATTTCCCGACAAAAAGTTGGATTTTCATATTGTAGACTTGGCCTCGTTTTTTGTGCCGATAAAACGGAAGAGTCCACACAAAAAACGGGCTAATGAAATCAGGAGGGCAAGGGTGTTTCCTATCCTGAAATTCAATTTTCGTAAAATGTAAATTCCGAATACCGAATGTCAGTCAATCCCTTCTTACGGTAAATCATCTAAGTGCTACAACAGGTGGTCGCAAGTGTACTACAACATTCACGGGAACCATACGCAATAGAAAGAATTTTCCTAGAATTTCGACTAGTAGCTACTAAAAAAGTAGTATATTCGATGGATTGAAAACCGGGATTCTCGGGACCAAAACAGTTTCGGGATTGCTGTCTCTAAGTACTGCAAGACTCACAGCAATTATTCTCAAAGTTTTAAATAGAAAAGTAATACATATCTTTTTCAAAGCCTTTAAATGAGAAAGTCATATTATTCAGAATTTGAGCTTGATCTAAACAAGCTTTAAACTTTAATCTATGATAAAAAATTTACAGCTCCTTCAAAACTTTAAACCCATCAAAATAGTGTACTGTCAAATTCACGGCAACCATTAGCTGTCACTCACTGAAAGAAGCAGCCCTTGGAGTAAGAACAGCATTGCTTCACTGTCACCTTCGCTTAATTTTATAACGTTTAAAAAATTATACACCGGGAAAAGTCATTAATCGCCGAGGTTAATCCCTTGCGTATTAATCATGCTCATTAACCCGGCAGCAGAAATACAATTAGTATAAATGCGATTTGTTTTCACGGATCCTTAATTCCCCGACGGTTTTATAAACGGAGGAGATAAAAGATAAAGAAAAGGTGAAATCGTAAATTTTAACCTCGCAAAAACTGGTGCATTTTCAATTTAAAAGGAAAAAGACCCAATAAAACTAACGATAATTTAAACTACAAAAACACAACTTCTCGATCTGAAATATCCGAGAGTGTATCTCGAGAAAATCAAGCTCAAAAATGATAATGTGTGTTATTTTTTCATTAGAAATTTCCTCCAGCTTGTTATTTTATTTTTTTTCTTCCTCGATATAAAATAAATTCTTGGAAATCTTTAACTTCGCGGTTTCTCTCTCTGTATGTTATGCAAACCGCACGATTCTACATGTTCCTTTCTTTCCTTGTTTTGAATCTGTAAAGAGTATCCTATTTTCTTTTTTCTTTTTTTTCCTTTTGTGACAGACGGGGAAATTCTTGGAAAAAAACTCCTGAGGGATTTCGCAAACAACAAAAAAAAGAAAGAAAAAGGTATATATACATATGAACTGTAATATTTTAGGATTGATATATTTCAAAGTTGGCAAAACATTTCAAACGTGACAGCTTGATTGTAACAAAAGTGACCTTTACCGCGATTCATTTGCCGGATTTCATCTGTTGAAAATCATTCTATGTTTACTTTGGCATTCTCCTTCTGAAAACATCAAAAATCTCAACGTCAAAGACTCTGGAAATGTATTATTCTTCGAATTTGGGGGAAAAAAGCTTTTGAAATTTAATTAGAATGAGAAACCCAAGTTTCCATACTTGCTATTGTTGTTGCTGGTGAAGAATACCGCGTGACGTCATAATAGTATCAGGTTTCTGAGAAAAGCTCAGTTTAATTAAAAAGGTTTATGTGTGTGCAAGAGGGGCAAAGAAAGAAAGAAAGAATGTTGAAAAGGATAAAACGAAAGAAAAACCTTATCTTTTTTTTTTCTCCCTCCTTTCCCCCCAAAAAAAGATTTTTCGGCGCGTAAGAAAAGCCCTATTGCATAAAATATTCTCATAAAATGTCTTGAGAAATAGTCGAAGGAGAAAGGAACAAATAAAGAAATTTTTACACTCGTTTGCTTCTTTCGAATGTTTTCCAGCTTTTCATCAAAATAAACCCGGGCGAGTTTTTTTCTTTTCCATCCTTTTTAATTTTCCGAGAAATATTTTTGACGATTTTCTATTTAATGAAAATTTATGCAGATTATACATGCTTGTGCTAAGAGGGCGATGCAGCTTTTGGAGATAAAATTCAAATTTATTTGAAACGAAAATTCGACCGAGGGACAAACAGTCTAGGAGCTCAAGAAAAACATAAATTTTGACGGGAAAAGCGAAGGGCTTACACACAAAAAGAGGATTTAGTTGTTTACCAAAATTAATTCATTTACCAAAATTCTCTGGTTCATATTCGATTCGACTCCCCATTTACGACTGTTTCTCTCAAAACAAATATTTATCTCGGGCTCATTTACGCGCATTTCATTAAGGAAAACGAGTCATTCAATCTTCTTTCCCAGAGAAAAAAAATTTGAAGTAATCTTTTCCAGAATTAGCGCCATCTTTACTTTTGCTTATGTCATTCATTAAAATGGGACAAGAATGCAAATCCGACCGCTGGAAATCTCCTGAGTATGCAACCAACAAAAATAATATGAGTGGGAGTATATTTTATTCTCGAAGAAACTATCAAATCAAAAAATAAATCGTACGAATAAAGCATGTCATTTTCAGACCAAAAAGTTAAAAATGAAACGAGTTGACGTTTTTATCGCGATCTTTTCGAGTTTTCAAAAACACGGAAAATAAAATTCATTTTTCTGTTACGGAAAATTATCGAGTTTCCATATGGATTAAAAATAAACGGATATTTTGCGGGGAGAGTTTTTCGCACCCGTGCAACGCTTATTTCGACTATTTAACGTTTTCAACAAAAGGAACGACTACCGTTACTAGAGTATACGTGAGCGTTCCTTGAACATCCCCGGAAAATGCTGTCAAGGAATACTCCCGGAAAACACCCCCGGAAAATGCAGTTTTTGCTGACGGTGAAAGTGCGGCTTTGGCCAAATGCTGTTGGTGAAAGCGTAGCCTTGGTCCAATGCTGTTGGTGAAAGCGTAGCCTTGGTCCAATGCTGTTGGTGAAAGAGCTGCTTTGGTCAAATGCTGTTGGTGAAAGCGCAGCTTTGGTCAAATACTGTTGGTGAAAGCGCAGCTTTGGCCAAAGTCGCACTTTCACCGCCAGAAAAAGCTGCCTTTTCCTACAGCATTTTCCGGAAGTATTTCCCGACAGTTTCTTTCCGGAATGTTCAGGTACGCCCACGAATACTCCACTAGCGTTTTCGCGTTATAATTTTTTATCATACGGAGGGAGAAAACCCGTTTCTCCGGATCACTACCAGGGCTTTAGGACCGCCCCGGGAGGATCCGGGTATTTGTAAAAATTAAATAATATCATCATCTTATTTTAACTTTACATTTTAATTGAGAGACAGCACCATGTTTTTGTTCTCATAACAACTTGCCTTTAAGAAGGCGTAAGGCTGACTGTGTAGCAGGGCGTTCAGATTTCAAATGACAAAATAATTTATTGCCAACTTTAAAAAAACCTTTTTGACTTTTGCATTTTCCCGCCTTTTTTTTCGAAAAAACTTTTTTTTTAATAACAAAAACTTTATTTTTATTTATGTCAAACAGAACCTAAATTTTTAGCCTTTTTGGGGCAGAGGGTATGTAATTGTCTCAGTTGGGGTTTTCAGGTATATTCGATCAAAAAGGGAACCAGGGGATTTGATCGAATATACCCAAAAACTTTATTTTTCGTCAAAAAAACTTTTCATCCCGTGAAAAACGTAGAGTCCTTACGTAGAGTAATTTCTGTCAAAAAGTCTTTACCGTGTTTTGTTATCAAAAAAAAGGAAAAACTACGACTAAACACTTTGCAGTGTCGAGACAAGAGACGCCTGGCGACGAGCTCTCGCTTCGGCTTATGATAGTACGCAACTTCGGGTACGATCACACCCGAAGTCGCGTGCCTAACGCCGCAGTGCCATCTCTTGCTACGAGACAGCATTAACTTTTTCTTAAGAATTTAAAATTCTATTTTAGCCTTTGCTACACCCAATAGGGTGGTTTGAAAATCAACTTTTATGGAATTTGGGATTTCAAAACTTCTATATCGCGAAAAGTTTCTTTGCAAGTAAAGTATCAACCCTGAATTTTTTCAAATTTTTTTGAACAGCGTCTTCAGGTGTCGAATTGGCCTTGCAATTTTCAAAAAGCCCATATAAGGGCCAAAATAGACATTTTTTTTTTTTGGCATAAAAGGCCATTGATTCCTATCGGAAATTTTGCGTAGATTACGAATTTGAAGTTTAAAATTAGTCTATGTGCACAGTTTTTGATCCACAGGCAAAAAGCCATAACCGGGTTTTCAGAGTTTTTAAATCCGGCCTGTAGCTCAAAAATCATGCACCAAAAGTAATTTTCAACTTCAAATTCGTAATCTGCGCTAAATTTCCGATAGGAATCGATGGTCTTTTATGCCAAAAAAAGTGTTCATTTTTGGCCCTTATAAGGGCTTTTTGAAATGTTCAAGGCCAATTCGATATCTCAAGACGCCGCTCAAAAAATCAGAAAAAAAATCAGGGTTGATACTTTACCTACAAAGGAACTTTTCCCGATACAGGAGTTTTGAAATTCCAAAAAAGTGCTCTATGGTTTGGTCAAAATATTCACTGAAATGGGATACACTATTGAGCTTTTGCAAAATTTGAAAAAATACACCTTGCTGGAACGATTGAAGCTATATAGAGAACAAGACTACACAAAATTCGATTGTCTTTTAGTCTTTGTTTTGTCGCATGGCCGAAAAGGATTCATTTTTACTACAGATGGTGACTTGCCAACTGCAAGGATTTGGAAAAATTTTATGGGCTCTAATTGCCCTACTTTGATTGCCAAACCGAAGATTTTTTTTCTTTGCGGCTTGTCGAGGAACAAAGGTAGACAGTGGTGTAACTCATGTTGTCGAAACTTCAAAGGAGGGTGATGATGTGACCGATGGACTTGAGGCGTTTCAAATCCCAAGCCAATGCGACATGTTAATGTTCTACAGCTGCCTCAGTGGGTATCCTAGCTTCCGAAACCCAATAAAAGGGTCATACTTTATCCAGTTCTTATTGAAGATGCTTAACGAAAACCCAGGAAAATCATTGCATGACATTGCACTCATGACCAAGCAGTATTTCGCATTCCAATTCTCCTCACAATCCTCTAAAGATGCTAATAATGAGAAAAAGCAACTACCAATTTTAATAGATACTCTTACAAAAGACTTTTTTTTTAAATAAACAGTTGTTTTTGAATGTAAAGTTGTTAATTAAAAAAATATAAAGTTAATTTTGATGTATAAAAAAAAAAAGAAATAAAAGAATGAGGTCACGAAATACACAAACAAAATAGCGCTAGAAGATAAGGAAAGGATTCTAAAATCAAACTTTAACCCGATCTATAATATGCTCATGGAGAATGAAGGAAGAGAACAGTACCTGGATATTGAGAACTGCTTTCACTTCACAAAATTGATCAGCCAGCTACGCCTTGGAGGATCCAAGTTCGCTAAAATCACTATTAATAATTGCATTTACACATGGAACCAAGAAAAGATTTGTGAAGTATGCAACAGTAACAAGGCGGAAACGATGAGCCATTTCGTACTCGACTGCCCCATCTACGAGCCGATTCGACTCTGCCATCTCGGTGATTACGAACGCAATATGATAAATATTCTAACAAATCTTAATGTGAGGAAAATGGGCCAAATTTATAACTTCATTGCAAATGCCTTGAAAGTCAGGAGTTTTTGTCTTAACGAGTAAATAGCTGATGTTGTAAAGTTTCTTTGTCAACCCTTTATGACCCCTCTGGGGCAATATAAAGATATTTCAATCAATCAATCAAATTCCAAAAAAGTTGATTTTCGAACCACCCTAACACCCAATCTAAGTCCGGACTCCTCCCATCTCCTTCTCCAGTAGTATTCAGTTTTTTTTTTCCACTTCGGATTCGATCATAAGGAAAATTGTTTACCGGCACAACTCTTAAGGAGAGGAGGAAGGAAAGAAGGAAGGGGGGGTTCAAAAAAAATCTCAAACAAAAAGTTGACGCTTTTCAAATCTGAGTGAGTCCTGCATGCAATCCGACCTGTAGAATTCGAAAATGACTTTGAGAATCAGATACGGTTGCGGGGAAATGTCGACATCTCCAAAAATGAGAAGAATGAAAATCGTCTTTAAACACAGCAATTTTACCCATTTTTATTTACCATCTTTATTTACTTTCAAAGTGCAAGAGCGGAGTTATGCCTATTCATTATCAATTTTTCACCCTTTACGATACAAGAGATACTCTTTTAAACAAGCTGTTGCGCTCCCACAAACATTTCCCAATGCACTTCCCGAGCTAAACGTTAACGATTTAACCATAAAACCAAATGCATATATCCGCTAGGGTATAAAGGCTATTTTACCGTTATAATTGATTTCTTGTTTATTCGGAAGCGGTGAAATAGGATTATATGCATACACATAACGTTAAATACACTTTAGACGAACCAAAGCTCTAATTATTAAGCCGCAAGAGCGGCAATACGATATTTTAACAATCGCAGTGACGGTATAAACGCCTAAGCAAAATTCCGAAAAAAAAAAAGGAAATAAATGCATAAATAAATACACTTTATAAAACGAAGCAGGAAAAAAAAACCGAATTTACTTTTTAAAGGTTTTAACGGTTAACTATAAACCATTATCGTACTTTTTTTTTCCTTCCTGGTTTTTATAAATATCCTTTTAGCTTAACTCAGTTATTATCCGTTTAGATGGCTAAAAGGCACGTTATTGTTTAGGTATTTGCACCGAAAATCAGGGAAGATCGTCGGGATATTTTCTTAACGGTGTTGCTATGGAAATTTCTCATGAGTTTGTTTACGTTAGATTCAATCGAAAATTCAGGGAGAGAAAAAGGAGAAGTTTTAAAAAAAATTGAGTTTCGGTTTTTCCTACCGAAAGGTGATAACGGTTTTTTTTTATTTTTAGAAAAATGTTTGTAAACACTTTAAATCCAAACCAAATAAAAGGGGGGAAAGAGAGAAAAAGAAAAAGAAAAAGAAAAATTAAAAGAACTCTTTACTTTTTATTAAATCTTTGTAGGTTCTCATTAGGAGTTTTATTTTTTTTTCTTGATTAAAAAAAAAAAAAATCCGGTTTGGAAAAAAATAAATAAAATTTGGGGCACGTTAATTCAGCTCGAAAGATCACTCGAGGGCATCATACACGCATTTAATTTTAACATGAGATTGGAGCTTTTATTTTCCCTATCCTCCCCATCAAAACGTGAAACCTTTAAATAATGGCGTAATGCAGCGTTAAAACGTTGCCTTGTATTTCCAGCCGCTTTAATCATTTAATTATTCATAGAATATGAGGAAGGAGAGCTTTGCTTAATTAATAACCCGCAGCGCAGAAAATATACTTCCCTTCCTCGAAAAAAAAACGTCACTGATATTTGGGAAGGTAAAAAAAAAAAAAAGGTAAAAGCTAAACGAACCCGTCACATGATATACGATCCCGGGTCGCATAATGTGCAATAAAAAAAATATTTTTTTTTAAAGCGCGACGCTTTTGAATAATGCCAGTCCTAAAATAACAATTTTTAAGAAATTATCTATAAAAGATTTATTTCGGAAAATGAAAAATCTTACCGGATTAAAGTTTTTAATCCTTTTCTCTTCAAAAAATAATCACTTTAAAAAGAGAAAGTTTTATAAATTTTACTTATTAAAAGGTTGTCGGAATCGTTCTCTTCCGAAAACCGGATGAGATAAGACTTTAAAGTTTTCTGCGGAAAATTTTTGTAAATTATGAAAAATAATTCAATTTTTCTTCTTCCTGTCTCTCCCTTCTCCCCCCCTTTTTTTTTTTATATTGATGAGCATTCGTGAATGTAAATGAATGCTCCAAGCTATAAAAGTCAATATTTTTTTCAGCGAAAAAAAAAAGGAGAATGAAAAATAATACGTACTCGGATGGAAGGGAAATAATTTTTCAAAAATTGTTGTAAAACATATTGCTAAGGGAATTAGAATCCTCGCAGGCCAATTTCTCATTCCCTAAACCGAAGGACAATTGGGTATATACAATTTTTCTATCTATCTTTTCTCGCCGCGTCGAAGAAAAGAGAGAAAAGGAAAAAAGAAAAAAAAATTGAAAAGGAAGGTGTTTTTTTATATTATATATACGTGTATAAAAGGTCGATCTTATATTTCAAACTGGAAATTGTGATGAAAAAAAGACTTGAGTTTATTTGTAGAGAGATACTCGACGAATGAAATGAAGTTGAAAATCGTGACAGGTTTTAATGAACGATGAAAAAGAGATGAAAAGTCCTCCTTTTTTGATTCGGGGATCTGTATAGAAATTTAACCTTTTTTTCCCCCCCTTTTTTTTAAAGTGCCTTAATTGAAGCCTTGGATAAAAAAGAAGGAAGATACGGAAGAGAAACGAAAAAAAAAAAAAAAAAAAGTTTATTGAAACTTTTTACTGATTCATCTCTTTTTTTTTTTTTACTGAAACTAAATAACAATTTTTTTTTGTTACCTGTTTGTTTGTCAATTTTAACTTTTTCTGCAGAAGGTTTCTTTTAATTTGTTTTCATTAGTGTCATGTTGACATAGCTTTAATTAGGAATTTGTAATATTTCAGGTCAGCTTTTTGTGTGAAAAAAGGAGATCGTAAAACTCGTTCGAAAGGTTAAGACAGAGAAGAAACGAGAGAAAACACGGATTAATGAATATGGTATAAAGGACTGGCATATTGGGTTAACCATTCACTTTTTCTAGATTTTTTTTTTTAAATTTGCAAAACGAGAAATGAACCTTATTTTCATTAATTTCTAATTATTTGTTTTACGACCGGATAATGACCAGTTTCTGACCAGTTTGTGAACTGGATAACCCAATTTACCAGTTCTGGAACTGGCCGATACTTTCGCCAGGTCACGAACTGACTAGGCCTATTTTCTGACAAGTGACACGAACTGGTCACTTTTCCTGGCCAGTTCACGAACTGGTCAATTTTTCTGACCAGTTCACGAACTGGTCAACTTTCCTGACCAGTTCACGAACTGGTCAATTTTCCTGGCCAGTTCACGAACTGGTCAATTTTCCAGACCAGTTCACGAACTGGTCACTTTTCCTAACCAGTTCACGAACTGGTCAGAAAAATTGTAAGTCGATCGTAAGATACCGGATCCAAAAATTTAAAAATTTAAAAATTGTCAAACAAACGGCCGTTTAAGCAAGAACTCAGGTCTTGTCCCGCTTAACCACGCGAAAATTAGATCTACCACTGTAAGTGCTACTTGTACGTGAGACGCTTTTTGATTGGTCGTTGAGATTTCTAAACAATGATGGAGGCGCACGGATGATTAGACATGTTGCGCCTCCCAAGATTGCAGAGCATCTTTTAGAACTAAAATGTGCTTAGTTAAGCGGGACATGAACGGCATGGAAATCTTCCAGGCCTATCTATATGGCTGTGATACCGAAGAAGTGCTAATAAGCTGCTTTGTGCTACATAATTAAGACAAAATTTGCTGCAAATCAGTGCAGAATGAACTAATAAGTCATAGTCATAGATTGACATCGATGTCATAGTCATTTACTTTAGCACAACTTTTTTACGAATTCATCTTTATCATTCCATTAAATTTTCCACTACATGCCACAAATGAACGTCGTGTGCCCACACGATCCGGAAAAAAAAAACTCCAACTATCTAATAAAATTATATATACGGTACAATGTGAAACCGTTCCCTGTCACATTTTCTCAATCCCATTTCCCAATTGAAAATCTCTCAAGACATACGTCAATTAGTTGTTATAGACTCAGGCGACGTATATTCCCTCCATCCCTTTTCCACGGGCTGACATTTATTTATATCATAATACCGGGAAGCCTCACCTTCTTTAAAATTATCGTTATTTGTAAATCGTACAATCTCAGCCTTTCAACTCAAAGCGATAATTATTCGAAGCGGAGGGGGAGAAAATTTTCGTTAACTATAAACAGAAAAGATTTTCGCTAATAGGATTTCTTTTTAAGCTCCCTCATCCGCGGATGCGTACAAAGTAAATGTAAATTACATTGAGGAAAGCAATTTACATGGAACGTATCTTTTTCCTCTCACTTCCTCAACACAATGAAAAATAATTTGATTATTTTTAAATGGATTACAAAACCGCAGAGAAATGTGTGTATTTTACGCGGAAAAAAATTTTTTTCCTAAAAATAAAAGAAAGCCGATTTCATTTTTTTCGTTAAAATAAAAAAAATAAAAAAAATTACAACAATTTCATGGGAAATTGAAAAAAATAAAGAGTGAGAGAAAGATGGAGCTATAACCCAACAGGGAAATCCTTTTCATTTTTCTTGATTAAAATATTCATAAATTTTGAAGGGAAAAAAATAATGGAATAAACGTTTTTTCTTCTTCATAGCGAATAGTCCGGTATAGAAAATTCTTTTTTTTTTTTTTTTTTCGAAAAACTTTTCATACAAGTTAAATCCCCTTATTGTTTTTTCTATCGGAAATTTTCGTTCGCTAATAAAATTCACTGCGGGGACGAAAAGAAAACAAGAAAAAAAAAAAAAACCAAAAAACTTTTGTGGTGACACGAAATCAGAAAAACTCTTCAGTCTCAAAACCGAAAACTTCTTGTCGATCGGGAATACCTGTAAAAAGTTACAGTCAAGTGATTTATTCGAAAAGAACATAAGTTTCCCACGGCAAAGGGAAATCCATTTAGATAATCAAGATAAATCAGCTTCCTTTATTTCGTCTACACGGAAAATTAGGATTCTACATATGTCTGGGGGAAAAGGAAAACCGAACGTTCTCCGATAAAAAGAAGAATCTCGTAATTTTTTAATATCTGACGTAAGGCGCTTCAAAATGGCGAATGCTCAGGTTGAATAATGAATGCATTGGCCGTTAACATCCTGCTAAAGGATTCCACCGAAACAAGCGAAATTCCACATGTTTTAAAAGCGCATTACTTTTGAAAAGGAATGAACTCCCCACACAGTAGGGTGTTTTGTTCACGCAAAATTTTCGATAAAACCGGAGGCGTTGACGGAATTTGCTTCTAAATGTTCACAAAAAATATTTTCCAATCGTTTAGCATTGCCTTAAGGCTCATTTAGAAAAATTTAATTGGTTTTTTTCGCATATTTTTAACTATTTTCTAATATTTAATCACTTCAGTCAGAAAAGAAAATGAGTAATGCAAACTCAAAAATGTCTTCTGACAAAAAACTTTCTTACAAATCATGCGAAAGCTTGCTAAGAACTACTTGTTCATTCGAGAAACATTGCTGTCAGAACTTGCTCAAAACATTACTTTTCGCTAAATTCGTGCATCGGAGGTGAACTAACGTACCTCCATCGTACCTATGATTGGAGATGGTTTTTTTCGAGTGTTTATTGAAAATCAAGTGATCATGCGACTGCAAGTTTACACGCTCATGTTGGCGTGAACTTGTGGTCTCGTGACACTTCCACGAAACGTCGAAACAGACTAACTCCAATCATGCTTACGATGGAGATACGTTAGTTCACCTTTGACGCGCGGAAAGGTGTAAGCTAACAATGATTTCTTTGCGTATAAATTAAAATCCCTTTAAAAACACCACCCTTGGAACGGCCAAAAAATGGTTATTAGAGAGGTGGTCCCGGTACAGAGGATTCGAAATTTTTATTTTCAAAAAATTCAGTTTTTCAAAATAAAAAGAGAAATCTAAAATTCATTTAAAATCGTAATTTAAAATTTTTCATTTTTATACAGCCTTTCGTTTCCTTAAAGAGGCTAAAAATTTATTTACAATTTTTACATGGAAAATTCTGAATCTTAAAGCCAATAAGTCCAATTTGAAACCCATCACGTTACCTTTTCTTATGGAAATACAAAGAGGAGGGTCCATAACCCGCTTTTGAGTTATGCTATCTCCGTTATAGTACGTGACGGTGAACGTCCCGGACCATGATCTTCATTCTGTAAATGTTTCAACCCTGTACGTGCATGAGTTCAAAATTACTCTTTTAGGTTTGGCATCCGTGTAATCAAATCACACGAGTCATGTGATTCCACTACACCGTGTGATAGAATCACAAGAATCGTGTAATAGAATTACATTCCTGGGCCCGAAAACCCGGGTTATCGCTCTCCTCCTGTATCATCTAGGCTCTGGATTACAGAATTTGATACAAATTTTCACCTGTTATAATCTTTGGCTTCCTTAAGGAGACTGAAAATTGATTTAGGACAGCAGATACGTGGTCCTCCTTACTCGGGGTGTTCCTCCTACAGGGAAAGGGTGCTTAAACATGGGCCTTACAGGAAAAAATCCGTGCTTGAAAAAAAAAACGTTTTTTTTTAAAAGGGTGGTCGTCCTACAGGGATGGTCTTTCAAAAAAAATTCACCTTATTGTATTCTAACCATATATTCGTATTCAGCTACGGTTACGAAATCAAAGGCAGGATATTTAAAATACGAGTAAAGGACATCGCAATATGAGCAAATACAACACAACAGAACACAACACAATACAATACAATACAATACATGAAAAGGCTTCCCACGCCAAAGTCAAAATATATTACAGTGCGTCTTTAAAGGCCACATGAGTCAATCAGAAAAGGCGGAAACTGATTTGAATGCGATAAAGCAAGTTTCCCAACGCAATGATTCAGCAGATGATTAAAAGAAAATTAGTGTACGTCCATATGAAAACCTACCAACTGGCAGAACATCGCATCATTTGGAATAAGTAGAGTAAAATGCAGTTGGATGGTAGGATTGGAATGGCCGATCGGTTAAGGCCTTCTTCCACGGATTGGGGTTCAAGGAAGTGCGAGTCCTCGTTGATTCGAATCCAGCTTCCAATCAATTTTTTTCTCCACTTAGTTTTTATTAATTTAGTTATTCTACCTGAGGAATAGAGGGTGGATTGTTTGAAAATTAAAATCATTTGGAATGTTTTGATTTTAGCGCAAAGGGAAACAAAACAAAACAAAAAATCAAAAGATTCCAAATGACTTTCTGCCAGTTGGGAGGTTTTCATATGGACGTACACAATCTGAATCGAGGGGTTACTTACTCTCCGAAAAAGTGAACACGGGTGATTCAAAGTAATTCAAGGTGATTCCTAGGAGATTCGAGGAAATTCACAAACACAAGTAATTTATAAGTAATTCTTCAAGTAATTAAAACGAATTCAAAGTAATTCAAGGTAATTCTTGAGTAATTCAAGAGAAAGTATACCTGGTAATTCAAAAGTGAGCAACCCTACGATCTGAGTGATGACTTCTCAAAAATCGAGAATACTAGGCTGGTATGAGGTAGAGCGAATAATGAATATAGCCTAACCAAAAATCTTGAGATCGAACCCTTATATTTTTTTATGTCCCTCCCTCACATGGTCCTGCATAATAAACCTAATACTTGAACTGTTGAAAGACACAAACCATAACAACGGATAAATGACGAATGCGCGACTGACTACCGAAATATGAAAATGACGACCAAAGCCTGTCATCGCTGGGAGTGTATCAGCTCGGATTGCTTGGTCAGCGTTTCCCAGGTTCGATAGATGGATTTTTTTTTTGGAATCACTGAATATGCGATATACGAATTCTTCTGTTGAGCCACTGGTAGCCTATGGACCGTAGAGACCCTTAATTAAAAGAGACTGGCCAGAAAAAATGGGCGCGAAAAAGCGGCGTCAACTGAACATCCGCTTTGTGTTTTATTTCATAAAGCAAACTGTCATCTGCAGACCTGAGCAAACAAAAATGGCGATCGTTTATTTTTTTTAAATCAAAATGATCAATAAATAAACGAATTTTCAATGTTTCAAATAAAATGAGTGGAAATAATCAAAATTTGTGAAAATAAAACTTAAAAAATGTTGACATTGAAATATTTGATTGATGTTCATTTTTTTCCAAAATAAACAATCGCCATTTTCTTTTGCTCGGGTTTGCAAATGGTGGCTTCTTTAAAAAATTTAACTCAAAGCGCATGTCCCGTTGACACCGCTTTTTCGCGGCCATTTTTTCTGGCCAGTCTCTTTTAATTAAGGGTCTCTAATGGACCGTAACTAGCTTCGTTGGAACCACTTTTCGTTTCCCGGTGTACCATGGCGGTGTGCCAAATATTACCCACTTTGTGGTCACACTTAGGTGAGCGTTACCTGACCGTAAGCTCCACTCTAAAGTGAATTTTGGCAGT
Source organism: Liposcelis bostrychophila (assembly GCA_037577465.1). NCBI lineage: Eukaryota > Metazoa > Arthropoda > Insecta > Psocodea > Liposcelididae > Liposcelis > Liposcelis bostrychophila. The sequence goes on from CM075210.1 coordinate 15,361,161, forward strand.
CAACATAGAGTCCATGTTACCCGCAGCTATAGGGCACCCTGATTGGGAAACAAGCACTGTATTTCTAGCACCAATTTTGATTTCTCTATTGCTGGGGAGAAATTAAAAATCAGACATATAATTTCTGTGACGATCCCAGAGGCGATTCCTAATAATATAATAGGATCATTTCGATGTTACATTCTATTTACGAAAAAAACCAGAAAAACAAGGTAATGCACGATTTTTTTTCTTTATTTTACTTCCTCAAGCGCTGTGGAGAAATATAAAAAAAATTAATCTGCCGAATGTATCACCTACGCTTTCTTCGAAAAACACGGGACGTTTATCTTATGATTTTCCTCTTGGGTCTAAACCCGAAGCTCTTATCATTCTCCGGGAGTAAAAGGTTATGGAAACACTGAAAACGTGCAGAGGAAGTCTTACCCTTTCTTATGATCACAATAACGAACTTTCGATTCCCACGATGAACTTCTAGACAATGTTTCGATCTCTTTTAAAACCTTTCCGAGATTCTCATTCGGCACTTTTTTCAGATTTTGTAAACAACTTTCTGATTTACTGTGCAACGTCCTCCGTTCGTTATCACTTTTTTCCTCTTCAACTTTTTCAGCGTTTTTATCGTTGTTTATCCTCACGATGTCTATATTTTGGTTGTTTTCGTTTTCGTCCTCGTTGTCATTATTATCATTATCATCAACCGGATCCGGTTCGGTTAATTCGTTTTCGTCAGCTACGTTAAAGAAAAATTTGAATAAAAAAGGGAAGATGATGAAATGAATTAATCAAGTGCCGGAAGTTGCATCTTTTGACCCTGTCCGTGTCAAAAAGACTTTGAGGGTAACGAAAAGCCTCAAGTCATTGAACTAAAACATTTTGAAATTCGACCGTTACAAAGACAGCATTCTAATTATTGAATTCCCCCATCATAGGACGGACATTGCCGAGTTTGTGTACCGAGAAACTTCGGGGGGAGGGAGGAAATGCGTAATAGAGGAACATCAGAGAAAACAATTTCATTACACCGTTACAAACGTATAAAAGGAGAAGTAGGACGATGCGTGATAATGTTTTGTGTTACACGGGAAAAAGCTTCATGAGGAATTAAGGATTTTATGACACAAATTTCCGTAGAAATATTCTGAACCGAAAAAAAAAGGAAACAATAAAAAGCAGGAGGAAAATTATAGTCACGTGTAGAGAATTTACGTAACAAGTTTGTTCATATGTTTTGTAATTCCACTTTCACAGAAAATGATTTACATAAAGGTCTATGTACCTTCCCTATTTCACGAGACTTGTTTCAAGTTTCAAAGTTACAATAAGGAAACCTAACTTTGACCTTTTTGCACTAACTTTGGCAGGTCAACCGTAGCGAATATTTAAATTGGAAAAACAGGATCGGGAAAAATCTGTCTGGATCAATAAGTCTTTGTAAAACTATCAGTACTGTCTATAATTGGACGCCAGCAATATCGGCCATAAGCCCAAATGTTGACAGGCAGTTTTCCCTAGACTGGTACATACTTGATTCGATTTAATGTTCCCAAAATGGCCAAGCTGATTTTTTTTTTTTTTTTAATGTGAAAGCAAATAGTCGAAATGATTGCAGACTTCAATGATTTTTTAAAAATGAGTACAAACGCGATGTCAAAAGCAAATAAAGTTTCCTCATAGGGGTTTATGTAAGAGATAGGGTTTTGTGATCCGCAGGGAATGTCCGAATATTTCAAAGTTGAATCAGTTCTACGACCCGTAGAATTCAAAAATAATCTCGAAATTAGGTTACGGGGAAAAGCTGTTATGTTGGAAAATAAGAAATTTCGAAAACCGTCTTTAAACAGAATTTTTTGCCACTCTTTTCTCCCGTGCTAGGCGACTTCGTCGTAAGTCCAATCTTGTAAACAAAAGCGTGTTCTCTATTTTTAACTTCTGTAAACAGAGGTTCTATTCCATTGTTTACAAAAATTGATTTTCGACGAAGTCGCTTAAAAAGGGCAGTTTTGCATTTTCCTTCGACCGTACTTTAGATTACGTATATGACTTACTGAAGGCTAGGTTCCATTTTTTTTTTTTTTTTTTTTTTTTTTTTTTTGCAACACCCTATATTTATTTGTGCATCACCCTATATGGGAGAGATCACCACGCTCGTAATCGAGTAAAGGACTAAAAAGAAGAAGAATATTTATTTTAAAGATCGTCGATACCTTATTTTGGAACAAAATATCAAAATTCTACTTTCCAAGCGCCTTTCATCAGGCGAACCACCTTCGGTGAAATTTTATTTCTGCGTCAATTATTTTTCCTTAAAAATTGAAAATTTTGGAAATCGAATTGAAGAGATTTCTTGGGAATTTGGAGAAGATGCACATTCGACTATAGAAGAGGTTTGTAAGTAGAATTTTCTGAGGACAGCTCGGTACGGGGCCATACTGATCTAATCGTGATCATCACTGCGGTGTTTTCCTATAGAATTAACCAGGAAGTAGCGATATAATAATCGGTTTAATGGTTGGGATTAAAACTGAAAAAGTGGAGGACAGTTTTGTGCTGATTTTGGTGTCGTACCTAAACTGGCATTGAAAAAATTGTAATCAATTTAAATCCAAATAGACCATTGTCACTATTAAGTAGAATTTTGGATGAAGCCGATTTTTAAAGTCGGATAAATAGAATTTTGATGTTTTTCTCCTAAAATAAGTTAGAAAACGAGCTTTGAACTAGTGTTGGACAAAAAAAAAAAAAAAAAAAAAACCTAAATAAGTAACCTTAAATGTCTAACCTTAAATGCCAGAAACTGAACCCCCAGCTGTTTCCAAACGGTCACAAAACCCCATATCTGATTCACAAACCCCTTTTTAAAAATCCATTTTTTTTTTTTTTTTTCATTTCACTTTTCATTCAAGTATTCAACTTCCGGATTTAATTAGGCCCCCCGAAGTTAGTTAAAAAAATGTTTCCAGTTTTTAAACATTTAAAAATATTGTTAAAATTTGGAAAATCTAGGGAAAGCCCAGCCGCCCCCTTTCTCCTCGTTAACGACGTTAAAGATGAGAGATTAGCACTTGCATCGCTTTCAATCAAATTTTCCGATATTATCCCAAATTTACTTTATATAATGGAGCTAATATTAAAAACTAATCTATCAGTCTGGATTTTGATTTTATAAGTTTTTTGTACTTTAAAATTCATATTTATAATTTTGTTGAAAAAAAAAAAAAATTCCTACTGCTGTATCGAGAGAGTTTAATTTTGAGCTTCAGAGTTCAACTGTAGCAACCACAATAAAGTAATCGGTAGAAAAAATCTTTTATTCATTTTATTCCAGTCGGGAATGCTTAGAGGAAGAAAAAATCCGGATTTAGACGCAAAGGAAGTTCGGGGAAAAAAATTAAAAGCTCGTACTCGTAGACGAGTTGTCCTTCAAAAAGACGAGTTGTTGTTTTTTTTTTTTTTTTTTTTTTTAATTTCTTTACACTTTTTCCTGATTTCCTCTTCCTCTAGTTGCGATGTTTCCTGTTTAGTTCAAAGGTATACAGAAATAATATCCGGTCTCAAATATTAAACGCGACCAAATTCTGTTGCTAATGTTGGGATTTTATTCCATAATTAATTAAACACGAAAACGTAAATACGAAAGTTTAAAAAAAAAATCGGACGGGAAACGAAGCAGGAAAAAACTCTTTCTTTTTTGCATGACTGATTCTCAGAAATCACTTGACTGAAGTAAAGTTCCAGGATTTGCTAATAAAAATGTAATTAAAAAAGGTTTGTGACACTTCGTCAAATCCGACAGGAGAGAAGCGACTGTGTTTTTGTTTAAAAACCTCCCTAAATATACACGACTGACACTTTGTCACAAAAGCCAAGATTATATTAGAGTTAAGCTCAAATATGTTCGTTTTGCTTTCTCCCCCTTTTTTTTTTTTAAATGCAAAATTAAACGATTCGAAGTGCAAAAGGAAACTTTTTGGCACGTGATTAAAAATTTCATTATCATCATCTTACTTAAGGCCAAGGGAAGATTATTATTGTCCGACTCCGTGATGCTTTCGTCTTCTTCAAAGCAGCACATTTCATTCTCATTCTTATCGAGGCAGTTTCCTTTTTCGAAATCACAATAAAACTCTAAATTCAAATTCAAATCTTTTTGATTGTGTCTTCCCTTTGATAGATCCTCGTCCTCTTGGCAAATATTCAAATAACTAAACCGTTCCGCATGCTTTTCGATCCTCTTCTTTATTTTCCGAAACCTTTTCTTTCTCATCGGTTTCTCTTTGACGAGCTTCGTTTGAAAGCGATCATGTATACAAGGGAACAGTTCGCACTGACAAGCGTTCACATTATCAAAAGTCAAAGCGTTTGAGATACCGGTCGGATCGCAAACATCGCAAAGCCTTTCATCCAGTAAACACCAGTCCTCTATAACGTTTTTAACTTGCGTTTCCACCATTTTCTGTTTTTTGAATTTAATTAATTAATTTAAAAAAAAAAAAAAAAGAAAGAAAAATAACAATAAAAAATCACAATAAAAGAATTTCACGATTAATTTAAAATCAAAGTTGGCAACGCAGTCATCCTCAAGATAGTTTTGCTTGAAAAACTCTTGATTTTCGGTATTTTTTTTAGTTTTAAAATTAATTTCACCTCAGTTTATTTTCATTTTAAATAACCGATCGATTTGAAATTCCCACTTTGGGGTTGCTTTATTTTAGTAAACTCGGGATTTCTCTTGATGAAACATTTGTTCTCTCACCCGCTTTCCGATTCCTCCACAAATGATTCTATTTCAAATCATTTATTAAAGAGAGAGGAAAAAGTTTGAAAAAAGATAAATAAAAAAAAATTAAATAAAAAAAAAAAAAACTTTCCCAAAGGAAACCTTCACAAAAAACAGACATGAAGAGAAAAAAAAAAGAAGGATAAAAAATCTCAACTAAGGTAAAATTAAAACATCTACGAGTTTTTTGATCCTTAATATTAAAAACCAGAAAGGATGTTAGATCGTCTAAAGGAACGATTTTCGCTGAAACTGGATTATTTCAACAAACGAAAAGGGATGCATCCTCAAGTAACAAAAATATACTGTATGTGCTCGTAATGAACATTTTCCAGGAGAATTTTTCTTCCCGGGCTTCACTACTTATATAAAAAAATATAATAATAACGCAGACAACAGTATCAGGGGATCTGTCAATAACTGAAACCAAAATTAAATTTTTTTTTTTTTAAAGTTTCTCATATTCAAAATTAAGGTTCGAAATCAAGAAACATGTAGCTCAACATGTTGCAGCGTTAGAAACATGCTGACAACATGTTGCGCAACATTATTTTTCATTTTTCGGTGTTGCGCAACATTTTATTTACTCTTCAGCTTGTGAGTAATAAATTGGCAAAATGTTTTTAACGCTGCAACAAGTTGAGCAATATGTTGTCTCAAGATGTTACTTCAACATGTTTTACCGTGAAATTTCAGCCTAACATATATATGGAACCATACAAATTTGGGACAGCCAGCAAAATTATAACATTTTTAACCTCCTCTTCCCTTTGGCAATACTTAGCTTATGGAGAAAGTGCCTGATTGGCTGATTCGGATCCCCCCCCCCTAATTTGCTGACTTAATACTTGTATGCCCCCTAAAACAATGCAGTAATAATATAATGACTGTAAAATGCAAAAGAATGCAAAATTGACTTTATTGCGGTAGTGCTGATGCTACCGCTCCGGTGGCATCAGCACTACCGCAATAATGGATAAATTAATTTTTCAACTGATCAAAACCAATTCTGTGCGTAAGGGAACGAGCAACGATTTCACCGAATCTTTTTTTTATTCAACGAATAAATATCAATTTTTTTCGCGTAATCGAACCAGTCATATCACTGAGATTTTATAAAAACATTAACAGATTCGTCATCCGAAAGTTCAAAAACTCCCAGATACTATATTTTATGAGAATCAGACACTTTTGAATTTTTTTTGATTTTTGCCATCTAATAAAGTCCAAGACCTTGAATTTTACGAAAGAACCCTCAAGATTTCCATGAGATAATGAGTAAAAAGCAAATCTCCGTCAGCCATATTGAATTTTTTTGGAGTTGGTAGAAAGATCCGATGGACACAAAATATCATAGGTTTTGAAACTTTCATCTTTTGACAAGTTTGTTTGCGCACGCGCCGGGTGGATTTTGTCCAGCTGAATGTCTGATTTATTCCCTCTATATCGCGTAAAAGTAATCACTAAATATCAGCTATCATCATATAAATATAATAATTCCATGGCGTAACTTCCATTATGAATAAATTATTCCGCATTTATAAACTGAAAATCTCTCCTCAACGAACTTTTCCAGATGCGTCTGAACTTCCCGTTTTTTGAGATTCAATTCAAAAATTTAAATTCTTAATCTCATTACTCTTTGAACAACTTGAAAATCGAAGTCAAAGCAGACTAAATTTAACCTTCTAGACATCCTTCGACTTGTCACTTTCGTGACGATTGATTTTTCACCATGACCGAAAGAAACTGGATAATTGTCATCATCTAAGGCTATATTATTATCGCACAAATAAAGCTTTACTATCATAAACTGAATAAGGAAGATGTCGACTGCTATTCTGATAACATGGCGGCAGGCTTCGGATTGCTGAATAAAATGACTTTTCTTTATATGTGAATGAAATTCCCCTTTTATCAGTGTCGTCTGCTTCGGAGATATTAGCTTCATAACAAACCAGAAATGCCTCGTTATATCACACCACCTGCATGATATTTCACAAATATCATGCCTCTGACGTCATCAGCTACAAAAATATTTTCTTTTTGATGCAAAGCAAGCGTGCCAACCTAAAAAGCAATGTTGGTAGAATAGTCAGAAATTCCTCTGCAGGCGTGTCATTTATAAAGAAAAGATCTTTTATGGACTAAAGCATTATGGGTCAACGGCCATACCATGCTAAATACACCGGTTCTCGTCTGATCGCCGAAGTTAAGCAGCATCGGGCGCGGATAGTACTTCGATGGGTGACCGCTTGGGAACACCGCGTGCCGTTGGTTTTTCTTTTGGGGGTTGGAGTGGTGCACCACTCCAACAAAACCAGTCATGACTGGTTTTGTCTAGCGGCATACTGATCAATGAAGTTAAGCAGCACTGACCACGGCCAGTTAGTGGATGGGTGACCACCGACACTCCCCACTGCTTTCTTTACTTTCTTTTTTTTAGGGATTAGCTTATTGTTAAAATTCAATGAGGAATGCAAGAACTTTGATAGGCTGGTGAATTTATTAAGAGTTATTCATCAGTTATTCTTGGACCATTACGAGAAGTACTACGATGGAAAACCGTTTACTCATAAAATGTTAGAAGCCGATCTTCCGTTTAATGTATCAAGAAGCAAATTATTTTCTTTAACTATGATACCATTAAGAGAGATGGAAACAGTAGAACTATTTTTAGCTATTATTATCCGAGATCCAAAAAAATATAGGACTTTAAATAAAATTCCTTTAATAAAAAATAGAAATACTTTATTTCACTCGAAGGGGTATTTAATAAGCCATAGCGAATTTTCCCGCATTTACTCTGATTTCATAATGGTGGGGAAAAATAAATCTTTAGACGCTGATATCCGAGATATAACTCGCCTTAAGCAAATTGTATAAGGTAAAAGCACCAATTATTGACCAGGCACCAATTACTGACCAGTCCATAAGCTAAACACGTATACCATAAAAGGAAATCGTGTTTAGCTTATGGACTGGTCAGTAATTGGTGCCTGGTCAATAATTGGTGCTTTTACCTTAAAGAAGATAAAAACACGAAATTTTTTTTTTTTTTTAAATGATGATCTTCATAAAATTAATAAATAATTATATACAAATCAGTTTCCGCTCACCCATTTCTATTATTTTTCCGTCTTTTCCTGTTATTAAAATTAAATTAAATTTTGAAGTTAAGGTTTAAATGCGATGGTAATTAATACTGGCTTTGTACAGTGAGTTTTCCCTTTTGTAGAAACAATCGGGTAGTTCTTGAAAAACGTACTTTTTTATTTTTAGCCAATATTACTTAATATCAAGTCAAATCCACTGCAAAAAACAATTTTTCATCACTCAGTGCAGAAAACTTACTTTTCCGAACTAGAGAGTTTTAGAAATACCTTTATTGCGCTGTGCTTTGTGATGAAAAGTAGCTTACAAGACAAGGGGTCGTACATAAATTACGTAAGCACATTTAGGGGGGGGGTCCAGGTTTGACATCTTACCCATAAGCTAAGCATAGGCGAAATGGGATAAAGCGTGCAAAAAGGGCCTAACCCATGCTTACGTAATTTATGTACGACCCCTAACAAGGGACTGTAGGAATCATGTTAACCTCATTGTAAAAGTAGTTCCTATAATAACGGTGTTTCCAACCGCATTGCCAAATAAACTATATCACCGTAATTGGAAAAATGATTGATTAACTAAATCCAAAAAAAAAAAAAAAAAAAAAATAAAAACAGCATTATGGGTAAAAAAAAACATCCCGACGATTTCGTCGCAATCGTAGAAATTCGTCTCCGTGTTATTTCACCCATAATGCCCTAGTAATAAAATATAATACATGTATAAACTGCGAGAAAGAATATTAATAGCCGATGAAAAGCCTGCCGCCTTTTTATCAGCATGAGCAGCCCATAATACCCTAGCGGATTTATTAAAAATCAAAATTCTCGTTATCCAAATTTTCCTTTTGATTTTTACACTCAGAAAAGAAAACGGCTAATGCGAAAAGAAAACCGTCTTGTGACAAAACATTTTCTTAAAAATCATGCGAGAACAATAAAATTATCTGTCAAGAACCAACTTGTCCGTTGTCGTGAAGCATTTTTGTTTTGCTAAGAAAACATTCCGGTTTTGTTGCAAGTCAAAACTTGTTCCTTTTTTTTGAGTGTTAGGCGTGCAGACGTTCTGTATTTGGTTAATGTGGGCCTCACATAAAAAATACGTAAACAACTGGCAATCGATCAAAAATCGTCAAGAGTAAAAAGGTTTGCATTTTTTTTTCCGAGAGGAGAAAGATTTTGTATTTCCTTTTTTACCAAAACAAAAAAAAACCTATATAAAAAAATGCAATAACCGAAATATGAAATTGAAAAATTGAAAACGGAAATTCATTATAACCGTCTTTCATGGGATCTAAGTAAAGGAGAGAAAATTTACAAAAGAATCTGTCATGTAGGGTTAACCCTAAAGTGATTCAATTGAAATAAATGACAGACGTATTACGACGACGGAGAAAAATGTATTTTCCTGCTATAAATTTTTTGATTTATAAAAAAAAACAACGTTGTTATGGTTCAGCGAACCTTAGAGAGGAGTCTCCGGAAAAAAAAAATCCAACTCTAAATTTTCCAAATACAAAAAATTTCAAAGGATCCGATTTCCTGATATTAAGCAGGAGGCAGAGATTTCGAATAATTAATGGCAGCTTATAAAGAGTCGAATTTAAGCTCAGTAAATAGTAATCATTATCATAAACCACTCAGGTCGGATATATAATATTTCCAGGAATTTTTCAGAGAAATTAATTTCCAGGAATCTATAACCACTATCCTCGGGGATTCTAATTACACCTGCTGATAACTGATAGAAGAGTATAGTCGTTAACTGCTATATTCAGCTTGGGATAATGAATTTCTTAACTCGACTGGGAATCACATGATCCTACAGGAATGAAAATTCGAAGGTTTAGTGCTTCATTTTACAGGATCCAAGATTAAAGTTCCTCAAAATGTAAACCGAAAACTGTGAGGAATATTAATATCGTCAATGTTTGATAAGGTTAAATAATGCGTAAAGGAATAAACGAACATTATTTCACATCAAAATCGCTTGTCTTTCAAAAAGAAAAAAAAAAAAAAAAAAAAAAAAACGAATTTCTCCACTTTTATCTTGTATTTTTTTTTTTTTTTTTTTTTTTTTTTTTTTTTTTTGGGAGGTATGTGCCCCACACTTATTTTCTTTGCTAGTCAGAGGCAGCACTTTGCATCATTAAACAGACAAGTAGAGGCGAGCAAAAAGAAAAATAGTATAAAAAAACAACAAAAAACATTAAGAAAACTATCGTTAATCTTTAAAATACTCTTTACTGTCTTTTCCTTCCCATCTTAAAATTCTCAAGGGATCGATTTTGTGACCTCAACCGGAAACGGCGAAAAGAAGATGATCCCTAAGTTGAAATCAGCTTATGTTCCCATCTCTCAAAAAATAAGAAAAAAAAATAATAATAAAAAAAAAAGACGGGCCGAGAAAAAAAAAATTTCCGATAAATTCTCAGTCATCACATCCTGTTACGCTTCATCTTAAAGGATAAATCAATCCGATGACAGGTTCATTTTTGAATGAGTATTTGAAACCATAACTGCGTGAAAGGTTATTTTTCCTTCGCGCTTTTAAATTAACGACCTTCAACTTTTATAAGGTCATACATTCCTTTTTGCTTTTTTCTTTTACCATCTAAAAAAATTTCCCCAAGAAAAAAAAAAATTAAATCATAACGCTTTTCCTTCTGCAATAAATCCAAGGGTGACGTGGAAATCAATCCGGTTTTTTTTTTTTTTTCTTGCAAAATTAATTTTAAATTTCGTCAATGAAATGCTATGCAGAGAATTTGGGGCAAAGTCAACGTTCTGAGGTGGCATTTTAATTCAGTCATTTTAAAAATGTCACTTGGAAGAGAAATTATTAGAGAAAATTAGGCGGCATAAGCTTTATACTTTTTTTTTTTTTTTTTTTTTTCTTGCCCTCCTTTTTTCTTTTCAAGTTGAAAGTTGGAGTAATTAACCAGGCAATTTATTTTTGTGATGTTTTTTCTCTTAAATAAAGCAGAATGAAATTTCCCTGGGAAGGTTTGTCAAAGTCTGAGAAAAACGTAACGAAATTTGTATTCCTTTTAAAGAATATTAAAATTTTAACGGGAAGTTGTTAAATTTTAAAATGATTAATTTGGAAGAATAATTTAATGTCGTTAGTGAAGTAATGCTTGAAAAATTTCGGAAAAAAAAAATGGAAAAAGGGTAGGGTGGCTTAAGAACAGGGCTGCAAACCGCAAGGAATTTTTGGGTTTGGTTCGGGTTCGGTTCCGATATTAATACAAAATGCGGTTCAAGTTCCGGTTCGGGTTTCAGTTGCAAATTTATAATTTTCGGTTCGGCTGGGTTCAGCTCCATTCGTTATGAAAATTTTGGTTCAAATTCCGATTCGGGTTTCAGTAGCAACCTTATAATTTTCGGTTCGACTGGGTTCAGCTCCATTCCTAGTGAAAAATACGGTTCAAGTTCCGGTTCAGGTTCCGGGAAAAAGGTCGGAAAAACCCGGACTTTGGTTCAAGGTTCGGTTCGGCTTGCAAATTTATATTTTCTTTTCAGGGCTTCCTGCCCTGATGTGGAGCTCCTCGAGAACCCTGATAGGCGGAAGGGGTCTAGTTCAGAATCCCGAATAAGGTCTCCATTCTAAGCCTTTTTTATGTACTCAATTGATATTTTACTCAACTATTTGCACTATCTATTCACACAATAGTAAAGACAGTGTTGCCTATTGCAAATCTCCTGATATTAAATTTAAATTTATATTTTAACAGAAAGTCCAATTTGGATCAAATTTTTTTTCCGGTTCAGGGTTCAAGGTTTGGTTCGGGTAAACTTTTTTCCCGGTTCGTGGTTCAAGGTTCCGGTTCGGTTAAAATTTTTTTCCGGTTTCGGTTTCGGGTTCAAGGTTTGGTTCGGGTAAAACTTTTTCTCGGTTCGTGGTTTAAGGTTCCGATTCGGTTAAAATTTTTTTCCGGTTCAAGTTCCGGTTCAGGTTCCGGGAAAAAGGTCCGAAAAACCCGAATTTCGGTTCAGGGTTCGGTTCGGTTTGCAGCCCTGCTTTAAGAAGGAAATTGCACACTTGGCTCACACTCAGAAAGAGGAGGTGTTTTGAACAAGTTCTGTCTGACTTGCAACATTTACCGGAATATGTTTCGTAGCAAAGCTAATATTCTTCGCGAAAACGGACATGTTGTATCTTGATCAGATATTTTTATTGTTTCAGAATGATTTTTAAGAAAATGTTTTGTCACAAGGCAATTTTGCTCTCACATTATCCATTTTTTTTTTTTTTTTTGAGTTCAGTGCTGCATTGTAAGGGCCGAAGGACACATTTTGCTACCTGTTAAGACAAGAAGAAGCAAGTATCACAGAGAACGTTATTATTTTCAACTTAAGTCAGCCCAAAAGGCTTTTCAATAGGGTGGGTCGAAAATCAAAAATTTTGGAATTTCAAAATGTCTGATAGCTCAATCGCTATCATTTGTGAAAAATGTTTCCTTTTCAAATTTTTTTTTAAACGGCGTCTTGGTAAGTCGTTTTTTTTTTTTTTTTTTTTTTTTTTAAATTTTGAAAAGGAAAAAAATTTTGCAATAGATAAACCACAGCGATTGCGCTATTAGGTATTTAAAAAAAAAATTTTAATCTTTGACCCACCCTACTTTGTAAGGCTTGAAATCTGAAGGTGCTTTGCGATCTGGTTCTATCCTGCATTCCTGCAAGCTGTAGCTTGCAGATCTGACTCTAAGCGGCAAGGGTCATACGATACATTGAGCAAAGGAAGTGATCGTTCTCAGGCCTGAAAAGAGGACTCCATAGATGGGAAATCATTTCGACAAGTTCACAGAGCAAATAAAACTACGTAGAGATGTGACTCAATGTTGAAAATTGGTTCCGCAAACGAGAGGTCTTAGTTTGTCATCCGACTCGCTAGATGGCGCTAAATTCTTAAGAAAGAAAAAAAAAAGCCTAGAATCGAACCCACGACCGATTGGTTGGTAGGCAGATGCTTCACCGCATTTAGCCACTACAACAAACCAATTGCGATAGCCAAAACAAGTGTTCTTATATATAGGCGACAGAACATATGTCATCCAAATTACAGAAGGCTGTGGGATTCAATATGGCCGAAGAACCAAACCTTCCGTAAGAGTTGCACCCCCCTGGACAAGTTCACTCATGTCTCTGGCATGCCGTTAGTGGTTAGACACATTTGTTTATTGTTCAAAAGAAATAAAATTAAAATCAAGGCTGGAAAAGAAAATCAGGTGATATGCAGCATCACAACGAAATCATTTTGCGACACAAATTTTCTCTTCGACTGCGTTTTGTAGTATAAAAAAATAATTTTAGTATAAAAAAAAAAAATAATATAATTGTAGTATAAAAAAAATTTTTTTTCCCATTTTCAGGTCGGGAACCATGAAAACAGAACCGAAATTTTTTAACTCTGTTGGTGATTTTTTTCTGTTTGCTGTCAGCATTTTTAAATAAGGACCTCAATAGGTTTTCGAGGTCATAGTTTCCAAAATTCAATTGCTACCTCATCATTTTAGGTGGTAAAAAGAATCGTAATTGTTTTATAGGTTTTTAAAGTCAGGTAAAATTAAGGGATCTGTTTCAAAAAATAAACCTTTGGGGGCATTGTCGAAAGCTCCATTTTAATTCCTGTGTTTACGTTATAAAATCATATGTTTAGATTATGTGCAAAATTTGAAAATGCAGCCCATCCCTTGCAAACGGCACCCGTGGAAAAAATCGAAAAAAATCCACGTGCAAATTTGTAGACAAAATTTTAGTGAAATTTTGATTTAAAAAAAAAATTAACTTTTTATTACAAAAATTTTACATTTTAAATAAAATTCTCAAAGAAGGGGAATGGGGGTATTGAAAAGGAGTCAGATTCGCAAGCTACAGCTTGCAGGAATGCAGGATAGAACCAGATCGCAAAGCACCCTCAGAGTTTCAAGCCTTGCAAAGTAGGGTGGGTCGAAAATTAAAAATTTTTCCTTTTCGAAATTTTTTTTTAACGGCGTCTTGAGGGTGCGCAAGAGGGTCAAAGTTTTGGAAAATCCCATAAGGGATGAAAATTCGACTTTTAGATTTTGGTGAAAAAAGTACTGTTTCCTTTCGGATTTTCAGCGTAGATTCGAAAATGAAATCTGTTTGCGTCTAGCTTTTTCTGTTCTTGAGATACGGACCAAGTTCGCCATAAAAATGTCAAAACTCTAAAATTTTAAAATTTTTATTGAATTTTTTACAATAACTCAGGAACAGAAATAGATAGACTCAAACCGACTTAATTCAAAATCTACGTTATAGGAAACGGTCTACAAAATACGGTCTCAAAATCTACGTCTTATAGGAAACGGTACTTTTTTCAGAAAAATTTAAAAGTAGAATTTTCATCCCTTATGAAGTTTTCCAAAACGCTGACCGTTTTGCGCACCCTCAAGACGCAGTTTAAAAAATATTTCGAAAAGGAAAAAATTTTTGCAATAGATAAACTACAGCGACTGTGCTATCAGGCATTTCGAAAATCCACAATTTGTTATTTTCGACCCACCCTACTGGGGGGCACGGCTCGATTGGAAAATTTCGAAATAAACGATGACGTTATATTTGAGTGTCCACAAGCAAGATCATGTAATTTTGCCGGAAGTTGCGCCGAACCACCGAAATTCCAATTTTTAGGCCGAAAATGAAGTACCTTAGGTATTATTGAAATATTCAATTTTCCTATTATAAAGAGACGGGAGTATTTGATGACGTCATCAGTTGAAGGCCTACCAACTAAATAAAACGAAGTAATTGTTGCGACATCTTAAGAACATTAATTTTAACATGACTATGATTCAATATATTTTATGGATTGTTTATTGCTTTTTCAAACCGCAGCCGCGTTTATGAAACCTGCATTCCGAATAGGCAGTGAGTAACAAGCTTGAGGTATCCTCAGCAAGTCAGCACTCGATACAGTCTGTGTGAATTGTTCGAAGTCGAATGATCATAATTTGTTTTCGGAATAAAATCAAAGGTAAACAGTTAGTTTTAATATTCTTAGTTTTGCTTGAATTGATGGTCAGTGGTGACCGGATAAGGGGGGGGGGGGGGAGGGTCAAAAACACCCAAAAAAAATTATGACAAAATTCTTATCAATCCACCTTTTTTTTTTTTCCTTTTTTTGACTTAAAGAATTTGCAGCTTTAGGTATTTTCTGGGCAAAATGTATTGCGAAAAATGCAGAGCCTATACTAAAAGCAAAATGAGATCTAACAATCGGTTATTAATATTATCGCCAAGTGTTTTTGCGTTTTTTTTTTTTTTTTTTTTTTTTGCTCTTTTTTTTAGAGATAAACAACTAAAACAAATGATAACAGTTTTTAAAAAATAACTAAACCTGCGTGCGCAGAAACTACCGGACAATCAAACTACCCAAAATAAATAACAGTCCCCTGACCTCTACTTCTACGTTTTTTAAAAAGCTGATCAAAATATTGAACAGCTGAAAAAAAAATCAATCAATAAACCAATCAACTTATAGGATAAACCAAATTCTGGACCACTGCCTAAACTTATAAAGGATCTATAACAATTTTTCTCTTAGACTTCATATAACCGGATATAAACCAGACGACAGCGTTACCAACTTTTTTTTTTTTTTTACCCAAAAGAAATATTATTAAAAAAATTTGAAAGTGCCAAACTTGTTGTTCAACTTTATTACTTGTACGTACGATTTATTTCGAAACTTTATTCGCTCAACTTGCAAACCGATTTTATTTACTTCCTTCAACTTTACTTTTCATTTAACTTAACTTCCACCAACCAACTCTAACCGAACCCACAACTAAATATTGATTTATTATGCGAAAAAAATAATTTATATCAAGAAATATATTTCATTCATTCGATATCGGACGACAAAAAAACCGGTATGCGAGAGATAGGAGATCGTGAAAACTCGAGAAATGAAAACCAGCGAACGCCTAGGTGAACGGGCGGGACGAAACTGAGATGTTGAATTTAAACCAAGAGGAAAAAAAGGCGTTTGCGCGGCTATCCTACTCTGCCCTTTTTATTTTTTATCATTTTTTTTTTTTTTTTTTTTTTTTTTTTTACAAAAACTTTTTTTTTCTCATTGTAAAGATAACTGTCCCTGACGCTAAATATTTTGCTACGCAAACTTATATAATAAAGCAAGAAAAAGTATATAAAGATAAAGGAAATAAATGAGGACGTTCAAGGAGAGTCGACTGATTTAATAACCACATGGAAAACCGATGTGCTTCCCAGAACCAAATGAGGTCGTTTGTTCGAATAAAGAGATGTCACAGAAAATTTTGTTCTCGTAACTTACATGATACGAGATGTTGTTCAAAAACTTCTGGAACCGAACCAAAGGGAGAAAGTTTCGCATAACGGTAAAACTGCGACATTAATGATAATATGAAGTTTAATGGAAAGAAAAAGTAATAATTCTCTTTCCTTTTTTTTTTCTGAAACCTTTAGGCTATTTATCTTGCCTTTGTTTTCAGCGAAAAGGTAAATTTAATAACAAAAACTTTATTATAAATAAACATTTTTTTCAACGACCTAATTAAAAAAAAATAAAAATAAAAAGTTATTTCCGCCCCTGACGCGCTCAGCAGAATTATATTCAATGTAACTCACATTTTCATTTCTTTTGAAAAGTAAAATTATATTTAATGAAAACTCTCATTAATATTTTTCTCTTTTTTTTTCTGTAATAACTACTTATTTTTCAGATTATGTTCCTTTGTTAAATTAAATTTGTTTTCTTTTGTTCATTTTAAAAAAAGGAAAAATAAATCCTCAAAAATAAATTTTTTTTGTTGCCAAAACTTTTCGAAACTTTACACTGAAAATTGATATGACCTAGATAAATTTTTTTTTTTCTCTGACAGTCATTTGCAGTTGAGTTTTTTATTTTAACTAATCCATACCAAACAAAAAAAAAAAGGGTACTTACACAAATTCTTGATTACTAGCTGCTTCTTGTTCCTTTAGTTTTTTCTTCAAGAGTGAAGTTCTGGTCGATCTGTGAAGTAATTTCCTTTTACCCTTGCACTCATATGTCCAATGACCGTATTCTAAGCACTTTTGACATCTTATTTTTTGGGGATTATTATCTCTGGAAATAAATAGCATGATGCAATTAACGATAAACGTATGCAAAACGAAACGGGTAATAAAAATCACAGTTATAAAAAGCTTTATCATATATGATAATAAGGGAGACCTAACCTAAATTGGTTATGAGATAAATGAAGATCAACAAATGTTTTACAATGGAATAAATTGCTTACTTTTTTCTATCGTTCGAGTCAAATATGCTAATTGCCATATTTTTCACTGAATTGCAACGACAATTAAATATTTTGTCACACAAATGATAACCGCTAAAAAATACAATTTTCTGATGGCTTGTCGCACACTATAAAAATGGCGTTGTTTTTGTTTTGTTTCTCTCTAAAATATGCGACAAGTGTGCGAGGTGTGTAAAAAGTTTAATTAGATAAATAATTTACTATTTCAGAATTATAAACCATAAAAATTAATCGTTTCAATAATTTATTCGATTTAAAGGTTGGTTTTTAAGATAATGCCCTTGATTATTTTATTTTATAAATTACCGCCAAAAAAAGATTGTCGTAAAAAATTAAATTGTCGCTATTTGACAATTCCAACACCAACATTACCGGTGTTGTGTAAATTTCACGCACAACAGCAATGCGATTAATTGTCTTTTAAAAATCTTTAATTATTCACAATGTTTTCTACATTTAAGATGGAGATTGATGAAAAAGCTATATTTTATGGGATACTATCGTTTATGGTTCTTGAATTTCTTTGGGAATTCTATCTAGAAAGGAGACAGGTACGTGTTGCCGGTACTTTTTTTTTTTTTTTAAAGCTTATGCATTATTGCTTTTTATTTTAGCTACGTGTTTATAAAAAGCATACTACGATTCCATTAGAGTTAATTGGGTTGTTAAGTCCTGAAACATTTGAGAAAGCAAGGGAGTACGCCATTGATAAAAGTCATTTCACATTATTGTTAGACTCTTATTCTTTGGTTCTAAATGTGTTACTGTTGGCATTTGATGGATTACTGATTTTTTGGGTTTCATCTGAATGGTGCTTAAAATATGTAGGGTATCAGGAAGAAAATGAAATTCTGCAGAGTGCTGTCTTCATAGTTCTCAACAGTCTTGTTCAAACTATTTTAAAGTTGCCGTTTAGTGTCTATAATACATTTGTATTGGAAGAAAAACATGGATTTAATAAACAGGTAAGAACTTCATTTGAAATTTAAACTTGGTAAGAAATTAGAATGTACTTTCTTTTTCAGACTGCTTGGTTTTACATCAAAGATAAAATAAAAAGTTTTATTGTGATGCAAGTACTTTTTGTACCATTCACATGTGGAATCATTTACATAGTCAAAATCGGAGGTGACTTTTTCTTCTTGTATTTATGGTTGTTTGCAACAGTTATGCTACTATTTTTCCTCACAATCTATCCAGATTTCATTGCACCCTTATTTGATAAGTATACTCTTCTGCCAGAAGGAGAATTAAGAACAGAAATTGAAAGCTTGGCAAAGAGTGTTGATTTTCCGCTATATAAATTGTATGTTGTGGAAGGTTCAAAAAGATCAGCGCACAGTAATGCTTATTTTTATGGCTTCTATAAGAACAAAAGGATAGTATTGTTTGATACATTAATAAAAGGATATGTTTCAACTGATCAAAAAGAAAAAGAGAAAGAGGAAGATAAAAACCAAGACAAGGCCAAGGACAGTAATGATGAGAAAAAAGATGAAGATAAAGGATGTGATACTTATGAAGTATTGGCAGTGCTTGCTCATGAACTAGGACATTGGAAATTGAATCATTTAATTAAAAATCTAATTATTTCTCAAGTAAGATATTTTGCTGTAAAATGGCTTTTAATATGGAAATTTTTAAATTATTTTCTTACTTCTTTTTTTTTAGGTTAACATGTTTGTAGTGTTCGTTGGTTTCAGGACATTATTCCAATATAAACCACTATATGCAGCATTTGGATTTAACACAACTCCTGTTATAATTGGACTGATAATAGTACTCCAGTATGTGTTTATGCCATATTCAGAAGTAGTACAATTTTTTATTCACAGGTTAAGCAGAAAATTTGAATTCGAAGCTGATCGCTTTGCCAAAAAATTAGGACGTTCCAATTATCTTAAAAAAGCACTGGTTAAGTTAAATAGCGATAATTTAGGCTTCCCCATAAACGACCCGTGGTATTCTCAATGGCATCATTCACATCCGCCATTGCTTGAAAGACTGCAAGCCTTGGAGAAGGAAGATTAATAAGCAAAGAAGGATTTTACTTTTTTTTAAAAAATAAATTGAAAGGCTGCATGTTTGGGAAATAAAAAGTTTGATCCCATCCAGATAGAAAATTAAATTTATACTTTTTTAAGAAAACAGTGATCTCATCGACTCACTCGTTTGGATTAATTTTTAGCTGTAAGGATTTTATTTTTTAAGGATGTATTCACAAATAAAAAGAATTTTTTTTTCAACAAAAATTGAGAGATACGATTTTGCATTTTTTTTTTTTAAATGTACTTATTTGGTAAAAATAAATAATTATACAAACCTGATTTGCAAATGTGTTGTTCATTGTTTGAATGATGCATATAAAGCCGATAGCCAAACGACAACGGCATATGCTCCAGCGTCGACGTCTTTTAATTGTGATTGATCGACGTAACTTGCTCGCCCGGCTCTAAAATGAAATTATTTTCGAGATTTTAAGGGATTAAAACATTATCCGGATTCTCCACTTACAAGGCTTTCATAAATTTCGTCTTCCCGCATCCCTCTTCAGCTGCCCTCACAGCCGAGTTTAGGGCTTCTATTCCGTTTGCTTTGTTGTTTAAACACGATTCGAATTCATTACAAGCGGGTTCTAAAGAATCAAACTGTAAATTTAAAAATGCAATTAATAATCATTTCGGGGAAAAAAAATTAAGCGGGGAGTCCAAAGTTTATACGAACCATAGTTCTGTCACCTACTCTAGCCACGCTGTATTTCTTCAAACCTTCAATACCTTTCCTCCATACCTTGACCCAAATTTTAGGATCGGTGAAATCGTCGTAATTTTCTAATTCTCTTCCTATCGTCGTAAGAAACAAACTATAAATAGCTCCAGAGGTACCTCCCATTGTTTTCTGAGCTATAAGCGCCAGCTGATTGGATAAAGTCGCAGGGCGTTCTAATATTAATTTTTTGTCGTTTATATTTTTAATTATTTCTTGAGCTAAATGCCTTAAGGTAGTGCCGCAGTCTCCGTCCCCACAACCGCTGTCCAACTCGTTCAAACGTTTTTCGTTTTCGATTACAGCTTTTGCCACGTTTTCCAAACAATTTTTTACGAAATCCCTCCTTACCGCGTTCAACGGACTCCCACGAAGGATTGAATTTTCGCTCGGTAAAATTTTTTTCCCTACGCTCTTTTTAAAATTCGAACTGGTTGATTTTCCCGGCCAACCTGGCGCGTCAGTCGGATAATCCAAAGCTTTTAAAAATAATCCTTTATGCTCTCCTAATTTTAATAAACAAATTTGAACTCCGGCCATGTTTAGGGAAGTAAACACCGGTCCTGCATATGTTCTAGCAACTTGAATGTCTCTCTCTGATAACTGTTTCTTTATTTCTCCGACGATCAGCCATTGTTCCAAATTCGACAGCGCTCCTAAATTATTGACGACGACCACGACTTCATCCCCTTTTTCGATTTTTAAATATTTAAGTAAATGCGTTAATAAAATCTCTGCGATTTCCCTCGCCGGTTTCACATTCGTCCTCTGGACTCCGGCTTCACCGTGAACGCCTATCCCTAATTCCATTTCATCCGGTTTCAAATGAAACAGTAAACCCGATCCCGGAAGGCTACACGCCGTGAAACATAAACCCATCGAAGCCATCGACTTTAAAGTAATTCCCGATATCTCTTTTATTTTTTCCAAGCTTTCTCCGGTTGCGGAGAGGTATCCTGAGATTTTGAAAAGAAGGACCATACCGCACATTCCTCGTCTTCCGACACTAGTTCGAATCCCGTAAGATTCCTGAGCGATGTCTTCTCCGACGACAATACTGTCAACCTGAAAATAATAATCCGATTTTTAAAAGATTTTTCCAAGTTTGAAAAAGATTTAATGACCTTGCCTTAATATTCTCGTTCTTTGCCATTTCAACCGAGAGACCAAAATTCAGGACGTCTCCCGTATAATTTGGGATGACCACAAAAACTCCATCGTTTTCAGCGGATGCAGTTCGAATTGCATCCAAAATATGATTGGATGGGGGTGAAGCAAAAACGGAACCGGATATAGATGCAGTAAGCATTCCATCCCCGACGTAACCTGCTGAGAACGGTTCGTGCCCAGATCCACCTCCGGATATGACAGCAATTTTTTTAGCGGGATTCACGTTCTGAAATTTTTTTTTTTTTTTTTATAAAAGGGGCGTGCAGTAAATTATCAAATACAAAATTCCATTGACATTTTATTTATAGATAAGTTATCAAAATGACCTATGATAGCTTAAAATAAGTATCAATTATTTTAAAATAATATCTTTAGAATTTCCTTATTTGTAAAAAAAGTAATGTACGAACCCCATCGTATAGTATTCTCTGCTCCGAATGTAAAATTAAATGAGGATGAGCGGATGCAAGTCCATAAAGGCATTCATCGACACAGGTATCCACGGAATTGATTAATTTTTTGTCCGTCATTTTCGCCCCGAGTTTATTTTAAAACTGAAATACAGCATGGACGGATGGCACTGTTGACAGAGATAACTGTGGCAATGAAAACCAGTTTTCATAGCTGACTTTCTGACTTTTTTGACCCCCGCAGTGTCATACACGCTCTGATGAAATGATTCTGTACGAAATTTTGTACTTATCATGCATCCCCGTTATCATAAATAAACAATTACTGGAAGATCGCGTGAGGACTTGCGAAAAGCTTACCATAAGCCCATGTCTTAACTTGCCGTAATTACGATCATCCATCAAACCTGGAAAAATAACGAGAAAAAATAAATAATTGAAATCTGTCTTTTTACAAAAAAAAAAAAAAAAAAAAAAAAATCACAAGAAAAATATGGCACTCATGCGCGCCTTTTTTTAAACGGTTGACTACGGTGTTCCCTTAATTTCTAATTTCAATTTTTAGTTAGTTTAGTTCATACAAAACTTATTTTTAAAAACAAGAGGATATAAACAATTTGTGGAGATAAAAATTTTAAAAAAGAAAATTAACAAGTTACAAGGATTTTTAAGAATTTGTATTTCGAAAAACAAAGTTTAAAAAAAATTTAAAGTACTCGTCAAATGTATCAAAAATGTAAAAATAATAAAATTCACTAATATCATTTAAAAAAACAAAAATCTACACTACCTAGGAATTTAAATCACCATGTAAAAAATATACTCTCGTTTAAAGGCCACGTTCTAAAAACTTTAAAAAAATCTAAAATATCATTCTGAGACCGAAAAACAATTTAACTGGAACTTGTCACGCATATAACAAAATTTGTTTTTTAAATCCTAAAAACTCTAAAATATCACAGGCCAGTTACTACTTAAGAGAGCAATAAAATAAATCTAAATTGAATTAAGTCAATATCTCTAGGACGGCTTCAAACACCGGTAAAAAAAATTTTACGAATGGTTAAGTACGTATTTAATTTCGGACAGACTTCTTTTAATTCATTCGTCATGTGAATTGCTTATCGACGGAACCTAAAAAATAAAATTTTTAAATTTTAATATTAACTGAAAATCATTTATAAATTTAGCAGCATCAATTACCTTATCGACTAAATTATAAGCCGAGGAATTTCTATAAAAGAAAAATTGTACGACACCATGCAAAAAGAACATGATAAATGCAGCTACTCCAAAAATTCTAAAAGAAATAGCACCGCCGTAGTCTTCAAAAAATAAACCTCCTAAATAACTCCCGAGTGAAACACCTAAGAAAAAAATTTATGTAAAATTAAATTTAGGTTTTCGAAATTAAAATAATTAATTAATTACCTATTCCGAAAGAAGCATCCACAAGACCTAAAACAGTGGCTTTAGTTCCCGGTGGGGCGACTAGACTAGCATGAGATGTCATGGCTGCATAAAACAACCCGTAAGTGGCAGAGAATATTTCGACTGGTAAAATCCACCAAGGGTCGGTAACTACTGAGTACAGGAAAAATCTTATGCTAATTAATAATGGCACTAATGTCATTGCAGTAATATGTCCAATTTTTTGTATAATCCACCCTGATAGGAAAAAGGCTGGAATCTCGCCTACAATGCTTTGAAATGCATTGAGAATTCCCTCTAATGTCTTTAATTGAGATCCTGAATCACAATCACTTTCATTTTTGGCTAATTCCTCGACATACCTACAAATTAAATTTCCAAAATTGTCAAAAATTAAAAATAATGAAAAAAAAAAAAAAAAACCATAAATGGATATTTTACCAAAAAAAAAAGGTCCATTGTATCCCAGAACAGAACCCCGTAAGAAGGCACCATAACATGAAAAAAAGTATTTTCCAGTCTTTTAAAAATTTCCAAATTTGTTTGGTGAAATTCGTTGAGATCCTAATTTGATTGTACTTTAAATTGTACGAAGAATAAACATTAAATCCCAAAAACACAACCATAAAATAAAATGCAGGAGTGTAGTTCTTTTTCAGTTGTCCTTTACTTATTTCATCCAGAATCAGTCCAGAAGTAACGGCAAATATCCCCCACCCTAAAGATCCCCATAATCTTTGTTTGCCATAATCTTTTGCGCGATCAGCTAAAAAAAAAAAAAAAAAAAAAAATTAAAATGCAAATTATAGATTTAATACTTAAAATTACATACCTCCTAATAGCTCATAACAAATGGCATCAGCAATAGACACAACTAAAGCCTGTCCAACCCAAGAAATGGCCATCAAGCATAGAAACAACCAAAATTGATACAATCCCGAGACATCAGTATTTTCAGTATCCTGTTCTTCTATTAGCAATTGTGTAAATTTTGTGTAATCACAATTCATTTTACAGCTGGTACTTGTAAAGCTTTTACAAAAAGGTGTAAATTCATTGTCAAATATTTTAACCGATTTTATTTTGGCTTCAATACAATTTGCAGATGAATTATAAATATCCTCTTCAGGTAACAAACCACTAAATTCTATTTCAGATTTTTCGCCATCAACTGACTTTGAAGACTGACAGAAATCCCCAGGCAAATGCCAAGAATTACAAACTTCACTTTTAAATTTCTCTGTCAATTCACATACCATCTTGCAAGATATCGTATTGTTACTGCTTTTAGATTCATCTAATATTTCAGTAATAGAACACTGTCCTGATGTATCATTAACACAAATACCAAAATATGCATCTTGTCCACACAGTAAATCTGTTTTAATTGTAGTCGGTACTTCAGGAACAAATTGGATACAGAAAAAAGACAGTGTCGTCAAGATTTGAAACAATAAAAATAAAAATTTTTGTTTTTTAAACTTATCAGCAAAGGCTCCTATTACAGGGCTTGCAACTATTCCTAGTAGAGGAAGGATAGCCCATATAGTTCCCACGATTTGACTTGAAAATCCTAATTGTTTTGCATAGACAGACATGTGAGGCTGTAGAGGAGCAGTTCCTGCAAAATATGTAGATTAATAATTATACACAATGACTTAAATTTTGAAAATTTAATTTTTCATACCTGCATACCACAAAAAATAATGAGCCTTCATAGGCAGAAGTTTTTTATCAATATTAAACTTCATCTTGAATTTTTGTGCAATGACAACAAACACATACAGGTAAATTTTCGCATGGAAACGATAAAATCACATCAATCAGACATTATATCAGCTTGTTATCGTTCATCTTGATTTATTAATAAGATTCCATTACTTTAAAAACTCGTTTATAACAACAGGCATTCAAAACACACAAACGTAAACGTCAATAAGTATAAGTAACATGAAACTTTGCTATGTGCAAATCTGCGCATGCTCCATTCAAAAAGGCGCGTTTTGCGATTTGAATTCCAATTTTTATCTTTCGTCCGTCAGACAGCGCAGCGCTCACTCATAAATTTACGGAATATGGCTCCCCCTATGAAACAATTAATTTTTTTTCCTGACTTTTTTCCGTGAACATGAAAATTCCACGTTTTTTTACCTCATTGATGAAAAGAGCAAAAAAAAAGGTCCTAATTGTTGCATAAAAAGCAAATCTTAACTCTTATATTGACGTTGCAAATAAATTTAAGAAATTTTTTAATTTAGGTATAACCGAAATATTTTTTTAAATGCAATGCACTTCCTGGTCAGCGTACTGGATTTTTAAAAAAATGATTAATTTTTTATCTGCATTGCTCCTCTTTTGAAGAAAAAGAATTCAAAATAAACATTATCTTCTACGTCGAATTACCATAAAATTGCAATCTTTTACTACTACAGACATTTAATGACTAAAAAAATTATCCAGAATTGTTAAAATGTTGGGGGCATATTCGGTGGCTAAAATTACATCTAAGAAAGGGATCAAAAAATGGAAAGGAAATATAAATTAAATAGCACTCATAATTTAAATAGAAATAATTATTTTTATTTATAAGGTGGGATCTGATATATTTGCATTAAATTAAAACATCGGCCTTGTTCATCAAAAATTCAATTTCGATCATAAATAATAATTATAATCATAATAATCATAATAGATAAATAACAAGTATAACAATATTGGCCAATACAAATTTTCAATAAAAAAGTTATAGTGGAAACATCTTTTTTCCAAAATTTGAATGTCCCATTTTTAAGAGTACGGTAAAAAAAAAAGTCACGAGGAAAAGATTAGTAGTCTGTGTTTGCTATCAGTTGCCTTGGAAACTTCCTCCATTTTTTATTTTTATTTTTATTTTTTTTTTATTGACGTAAATTCATAATGAGAATTTTAAATCTATCTTTATCAACATTAGCGATATTATGCTTTATAACTGTATTTGTGAGTCAAACCCGGTTAAAAATATCGAAAGAACCATACCCTGAAGTCATTCCTCAAGTTTTAAAAAACAAAGAAACATTATTTTTATGGACTTTTGGTAACCCCGACGTAAACGGATTTGTTTTGAAAATTGTTATTTTAGCTGCCTCTCCCTTGACATCATTATTTTCGACTTCTTTCCTTGTTTTTGGTAAAAGTCAAAAAAACCCTTATTTATTTTTGCCGTGGATAATGTTAACGATTTCGGGATTGTTAACCGTTCAAATAAATAATTTGGAAACCATTTCAAAAAATTTTACAAACGACTGGAAATTTCTGGTTCTAAATCTGACGATATCCTTAATTGTTTTATACAAATATTTTATACTGTATGAAGTGCTAATGACTTTTAAAACGGTTTGGAATAAACAAAGCGATATTTCGGCTGATAAAAATTTTTAAGAGCGAAAAAATGGGACATTCCCTCGCCAAGCAAATCCAAATTTAATGTTTTTCTACTTGAAATTACAAAAAACAAATTTTGGATTTATAAAAACGCTTCATGGATACATTTTTGACTTTTGATTTTCATATAGCCACGCAGCATTATCAAACAACTACAAATTAGCGGCAGCTAGTTTAAATTAAAAAAAAAAAATCAAAAACAAAAAAAAAAGTTAAACTGATAATAAATTTTCTCAATGAGCTGATAATAAATTATTTTCAAAAAAAAAAAAAATAACCACCGGTATGAGCCGCCGCTAAATCGTTCAATAAATTTTCCAACTTTATACAAATTTTTAAAGAAATCTTTTCCTTTTATACAAGCAAAATAGCAGTTTAGAAAATACAAAAAAAAATATTTTTTTTTTTTAAGATCCACAGATTTTGTCATAATTTTTAAGAATATATATCTTCTTTTTTTTTCGCTTTCCTAAAATTTGCTTATAATTAAAAAAAAAAAATTATATAAAAATTCTAGACTAAAGCTCCTTTTTTATTCAAAAATTAATCTAAACGATAAAAAGAAATAAAAAAAAATACATATAACGCATTTTGTTTAAATTTTTTTAACGTTACAAAAAAATATCTGAGATACATCTTTTGTATTATTTAAAACACGAATGTAAAAACTTTTCGTTTTGAATAACAAAAAAAAAAAAAAAAAAAAAAATTTTAAATAATGATCCTGCGTATTTAAAAAAAACATATAAAGCGAAGAAAACTAGCACGTCTAATAATAGCAGTCTTCTTGATCTTAAAAATCCATTTACAAAGACATTTAAAAATTTTAAAAATCACATTTTTCATTATTATAATTTAAATTTAAATATATTAGCAAAGACGCAAGATCTTTCACAATTTTTTTAATCACCGGAATTTTAAAGTACGATCATTATTGCATATTTTTTCAAATAAACACAACAATAAAATTAGGGCCGATTTTGGTCGGAAAAATGATTTTTTCGATAACTTAAGAGAGCGTTTTAACTACATATGATTGATATGTACGACATGACAAAAATAAACATTTAAAAAAAATAAAAGGTTTTTTCTTAACAAAAGGAAAAAAATCGTTATTAAATAAAACTTTCAAAACGATCAGTTTTACATGTAAATTCTTTTTTTTTTCTTTTTTAATGTTTTTTTTTTTTTTACAAATTTTTTTTAATAAGTTTTTTCTTTTAATAAACACCGAAAAATATGTATTTTTAGCGAGAAAAAAATCGAAAAAGAATCATTTTACATCGAATTAAAAAATTAAAAAATTAACATTCAACCAATTAAATTAAGAAAAAAATTTTATCAACTGGTGTCACACATATAGGTGTTGCTGTTGCTTGTACCGGGAATATAAAGCGTTGGTTTTAAGATAACCTTAGTTAACTTTTATATTTGTCCCCTGAAGGGTTTGGATATTTAAAAACTTATGCTATTTTCTAAGACAAAATAAAAAAAAAATATCTTTTACAATTTGGCATTTTTTGGCAGTTCCGGAACGTTTATCTTTTTCTACAAAAATATTAAAAATTTTTGAGTAGTTCGTTGAAAATATAATATCAAAATCCATTTGATCGTTAAAATTACGCAACTCCCGGGACAATTATAGCAATCTTAATTAAATATTTATTTTTTTAAACTTTTAACTTTTTTTTCCTTTTAGCTTTTTTAAATTACAACTTTTTTTTATTTTATTTCAAATTATTTACAAAATTTACAAAAAACTACTATTGCTCTGTGTATTTTTTTTTTAATTCTTGCGGTCATCAAATTCATTTTTAAAAAAATCTGAACTGGCAAATTTTTTGCTCTGTAAAATAAAAGGCAATCTCCGACAGTTTTTTTTTTTTTTTTTTTCGTTTCGTTGAGAACATTCTGCCGGAGATTTCGGTGTTAAGGAATGTTTCGTGTTTTTGGTCGAAATAAAATTTTTTTTTTTCACTTTTCGAAATCCGTTCTGAGTGGTATTTTGATGCAAGCTGGGTTTCGAGAAAAGGCACAACAGGGCCTGAAAAAAAAATTGACAAAGCAATTTGAAAAATCTATTAACGACTAAACTTAGGGTTAAAGACTGAAAATATACTTACAATGTGGCACAAAAGATGTAAAAATTTCCGCTCGATTTTTTTTATTTACAAATCAATTCAAATGGTCAGTGGTCACCTCGTAACAATTCCAGCAAAAAGTTAAAACCGCGACCGCCTTCCTCGTCATCCTTTTGTTTGGGTGATGACATTTCCTTTCCAACCTTTAAGAAATTCTGGTAAATTCATGGTCAAATTAGTAACGTGATCGGATGATCATTTTATTCGCCATGAATTTTTGCAGCAGAAGAAACGAATTTTGTGCATTTAAGAAGAAAAAAATAAAGGAAAAATGGGCCAAGCACAGGATTAAAAGGGCAAAAAAATTAGGTTTACTTTATTCTCTTAATTTAGCTTTCACATTAAAATACGTCTCCCCACGTCTAATTTTTACGCTGTCAGGTACATCTTTTAAATCACTGTCAAAGTCCTGTGAGAATCGATGGTCCTAGTCCCTGTCTATGCTTAAGAGGCATAACTTGTCAGCGTCACCCTTGTTAAACTAGTTGAGGGTATAAAGGCGAGGTTAAGCGTGTTAAATTTAAAATTAAAATTGAATTCATTAAAAATTCATATACGGCTGAGTTTTAAGAGAGCAAAGGGAAGGAAAAAACGTGCACAAAAATCGTCCCTTCTGTAAAGTTAACGTATTTTTACCTGACAAGTCCTTTGAAGTTCTGGAATTCGTAACAATAATTCACCGAACTTCGAAGGTATATCCGGATAGTGAGCAAGAGTGTAATGCTGTAAAGCTTGCAAAGCTTTTTCTTGAGATGCCCGGACTTTTTCAGGTTCCGTCAAACCGTTTACATCACTAGTTAATAAAATGATAACCTAAAGAAAAAAAAAAAAGGATTAAAATTTCGTAAGACTATGTGCAGTCTAACCTAGACCTCTATTTAGCACACTAGAGTCAACTCCTATCTATGGACATCTCACGAAAATCGGTCCAGGTATGGATATCCAATTCCAAGAATTTTGGAATCATGTAAATATTTATGTTCATTTAAATGTTAATTGGTTGGCTCATGGTTATGTCCCTAGCCGGGGGAGATGTTCACAACACAGATGTGTGGCTGATTCTACGTATTTAGTACACTACATTCAGTCCGTTGCGTTTTTATTCGTAAAAATAGCTTCATATATTTTATACCTTCATGGCAACATATTCGTATTTATCCAGTCGAAGTCTTCTTAGATGTTGTGTAAAGTTTAACATCCTTTCGATGCATTCTTTCAATCCAAGATCCGTCGCTCTCGCTAACGATATAGACTCTTTATGGACTCGTATCTCACCGGGGGACGACATAGACCGAAAGCAACAAGAAAACAACAAAAGTTCCCACCAAGAATTTAACAACAAGCATATTTGATCATCAATCTGAAAAAAAAAAAAATTTAATTAATTTATTTTTTTAGACGTACAAAAAAAAAAAATTAAAATTAATTAGATACTCACAGATATGTTTTTGAAAAGCGGTAAACTTTTACACCACTTAACAATTTTGTAAAGCCGACTGTCAGCAATATTGCACAATTCGGGACTCGTATCCGCGTTATTTTGTTGAGAAGGAGAAGAAGGTGCCGAAGAAGGGGAATGCCGATGATTGCTTGATGGGGAATCTAACATTTCCCGATCGCTGCAATGCCACAAACGTTCCACGTCCATTATTTCCTGCAATAACTGCGGGATCGGCAACAGTCTAGAATCTAAATTCGAATTAGGTGAACCGATATCTGGTGCTTCTAGTTTGACTAGCGTTTCACCAGGTAGAATGTTGCCCGATAACTTTTGAACGGATTCGTTGGATTGCAGCAGGGAAGCGGGGACGCTGTAAGAGCACTGGTACGTGCTCCTCCCTCCTCTCGTCCTATCCTCTCTTATTGCTTCTAATTTCATCCCCATTTTTAAACATTTCTCGAACCTGCAAGCCGGGCATTTTTTCCTCGTTGCTATCGTCACCGGGCACTGGGACCCTCTTAAGCAAACATAGTTTTTTCTATTTTGAACTGTCCTTTTGAAGAATCCCTTGCATGACTCGCAGCTAAATATTCCGTAATGGAAACCAGAGATTTTATCTCCGCAGATGGGACAAGGGCTGTAAAAAGAGAAAAAAAATGATAACGATTACGTAAAAAAAAAAAAAAAAAAAAAAAAAAAGTGAAAGAGTTTATACAGATTTGTTAACAATACCTATTAATTAGTTGTTGCCTTGATATCCCAGGAGGTGCAGTTAAAGCAGAATGTTGTGCAAGATCCGCTGCTAAACAAGACATTTTATCTTCTAAGCACGGATCCCTTTCGTCATCCCTTTCACTGTCTAAATGTCCTGAATCATCAACTGCGTTATGCGGAATCATCCCGCGTGAGCCGTAAACAACGCCGCCTAGGAATAATAAAAAAAAAAAAATGTAAGAATATTAGCTGAACTTTATAGCCACGTGTCGTACCGTAATTGTTTGGCATTAATTGAACAGTATGAGTATAAACTGTATAATTACGTTGAAAAAACGAAAAGAGGAATTTTCAGCAGTCAATTTTTTTTTCCTTTTTTTGTGGGCGCCAATTCACTACCGAACATGTTGGATGAACATCAGAAATATGTTCGGTAAACATGTCGATCCCAAAATGCTGGGGAAAGCTCTAGATAAATCAGTACAGCATTCCTGACCATGTTAGATGTGTTAGACGGTAATGTACGACTAAGAAGGTAATGTTCGCTTTATCTGTTCGGTAGTGAATTTGCATCTCGAAAAAAAAGGGGACTATTTAGCCTAATCGGCAAGTATTTTATATTGTTTGGGCAGTAAAAAAAATGAAAGTGGCAGTATTTTATTTAAACGGTAAGTATCGAATGGGAAGTATGATTATGGTCAGTATAAAAAATTTTTTGGAAGTAAAAAAATTAAATGCAATTAAAAAAATAACAAGTGTCAGTAAAATCACTTTTTCTGTCAGTTGATTAAAAAAAGGTTAACAAACAAAAAAAAAAAAAAAAAAAGGTTTTCTTTAATTGCGCCACACTCCATGGTATGTAAAATTGTCATTATAGAAAAAATTAAAGTAATTTAAAAGAAAAATTCACGAATGAACTTGTAATCCCCGTAATTCCGGTACTTGTAACCCCCGTTAAGATAAATCTCAACGGGAAAATACAATTTCTTTCAAGGTTAACAATATACTATTAATTTATTACAAAGGCAATTTTTTAGTTTTTCATGAATAAAAAATAACAACTACACTGAAATTACTGACCTGCTATTGTTAATTTTTTTTTTTCTATAAAAATTTTATCCTAGGAATATATATAAAGTTTGCTTTTGTGATCAGGTCGTTTAATTACTTAGCAAAATGAGGGAACTTCCAGAATGTGTATACCGGTAATAATAAAAAAAGACCCCCAATTTTTTAAATTTGTGCAGGGCCTGAGGTGAGCGTCTTGATCGTAGATTAGGGAAGTTTTTTCATAATTTTTTAATGACTTCTGTTGGCATTTACTTACCGAAAAAAAATTTTACTTCCAAATAATAATTATTTTACTGTCCAAATATTAATTTTTTACTGACAAAATCATATTATTATACTGACACTTTCAATTTTTAACTTACCAAAATTGCCTTTTACTTGCCATTTTATATAAAAAAATACTTCCCTTTTATATTAAAAATACTTGCCAATAAATGGGAGGCCAAAAAAAAAATGCTCTAGTTCGAAATTCCTCTTTTCGTTTTTCTCCTAACCATTTTTTTTCCTAATTTTCAATTTTTCTAAAATTTTTTGACTCCTAAAATAAAATTTCCTAAAATAAATATTTTTCCTAATTTTTGAAATCCCTAAAATTTTTGTAATATTTTACTAGGCAAAGCTGCGAATTTCGGTTTTTCTTTCTTTTTCTTGTTTTTTTAATAATAAACCACTATAAAAATACAACTATAAAAATTTACAGTATAAAAAAATATAAATATTTAAAATTTTTTATACTGTAAATACTTTTATAAAAGAATTTTAAAAAAATTATCAACCGTGGCCTCACACTGATTCCATTGTTGTATGTCGTAACGTGGAGTTGTTCTTGTGAACCTTTTTCTCCCTCCCTGAAATTTGCAACTTTGCACAGACCTAGTAAATTATTACAAAAATTTTAGGGATTCAAAAAATCTGAAAAAGATATTCATTTTAAAAAATTTTATTTCCATTACTCATAAATAGAAAGAGCCACTTTCCGCGCATGCTATCAGTGCAGAAAATGACTTTTCCCGCATAGGGCAAAACAATGTTTAACCTGTTTACAGAAGACTTTGTTTACAATTTATCAAATCATTTTCTCTGATTTTTCTGAATAATTAAGCACTGATTCGTAATGAAAATTATCTTGTTTAAACTAGGAAGGCAAATGAATTTTCCATTGAGGTTTTTGTAAACCTCATTGTTTTCCGGTTTTTTTAAACCCTCGCGCTTCGCGCTCGGGCTTAAAATAAACCTCAACCGGAAACTTCTTTTCCTCCCTAGGTTAACAATATACTATTCCGGAATTAAAAAATTTTTGAAAAATAAAAAATTAGGAAAAAAATAGTTAGAAAAAAAATTTTACGAACCGAAATTTTTAGGCAAAATGGGTTAGATTTTTTTTTTTTTTTTTAGGAAAAGTGGTAGGGAATCGATTTTAAACACTGTCAAAGCTATTTTAACTTCCGCCATTTTTTACAGTGTTACACAACTTGCATTCTCAAAACTTTTGACGGAACAGAAAATACACGTGTCGTTCCAACAGCCAAAGTCGAACTTGGTCCGAACCGGAGCCAATTCCAGTCACAATAAAAAAATACGAACCTGCCATAACATGCAATGGACTTCCTTCCACTCTTGAATACCCATGTAAATGTCTACTTTGAACGGGTGAATGAGTCGGACTCGAAAAAGTCTCACTGTTATAGCTGTAACAGGACGAATGTTGAGATCCGCCGTACTGACTTGCATCTGAATTATTACGCGATAAGGAAGGGGTAAAAGGAGAAGAAAAGCCGCTCGAAGGAAGATGTCGAGAAGCCGCAGGAGATGCAGCCGGGGAAGAATATGAATAGGCAGAATGTATGGCTGAATCGGGAGATGGATTCGGAGGAAGAGTGCTTAAATGTGAATGCTGCTTCGTTAATTGGTGATGTTGATGCCTTTGCTGAAGGATCGGACTGTTCGATGGCGTATTGTATCCTCCTAATAATTTATCTACGAGAAGTGGCAATTCCCTCGGATTCCCTGATTGTCCTGAGGCATCACCGTTATTCATTTGCTGCTCTCCCTTAAGTCTTGTGCGTTCCAATACTGCTTCATTCTGCAGAAAAAAAAAAAATCGTTAGCAAAATCTTTTAAATTTGAAAATATTTCGATCGACACGTACGATATTATCAGCAAAATTGATCGGTTTGCTCGTAGGAGAATGTTGAACACCTTCCATCGATTCCTCTCCTTCTTGCTTTCCTCCAGTAACGATGGACATTTCAGCATCCGAAAGTTCACCCTCCCAGGACATGGGCCTTTCGGGCTCTTCGTCTCCGAATCCATCTTGAGATTCCTCCCCGTTTCTCCTGCTCCTTTTCTTTTTCAAACGGAGATGAACCCCGGAAAAATCGATTTTGCTGACTTCAGAATCCGAACCGGAATCGTCATCGACAGCATGTGAACCAGGGACTTCGCATTTCACAGCCACATCTCCGTTCATCTTTTCATAATACTTAATGTTTTTAACTGGGAGAGAAAAAAAAAAAAAAAAAAGAAGGGAAACATAAGCTTATTTATTGCCAAATGTCTAGACGTATGAGTAATCAAATTAAAAAAAAAAAAAAAAAAAAAAAAAAAAAAAAAAAATGGGGCTTACCGTTTTGCGAGTGTGATGGATCTGAGTCATGGGTGACATTTATTGAGGTTACGGTGATACCACCACAGGTAACTGAACTCCCCCTTCCGACTACGTGTTCTTCTTTGATGGTAAGCACATTTGAGCTTTCTTTCCTCGGGTCGACCACGACCGAGACTACGCCTTTCGTAGGAGAGCCTTAATTAAAAAAAAAAAAAATTAAATAAATAAATTTAAAAAGGGGGGAAACGGTCATTTTTTTACCCAATGAAAAAATTTAACCATCACGAAGAAGATAAGATAAAGAGTCCACGTACCTTGTGACGTAAATCTGCTCGCTGCCTGCGACCAACCACTAGTACTTGTGGCAGTCGTATCCATGGCGGGGCTATGTCAGTCACTTTTATCATTTGATCCTTTTCCCCGAACGCAAATGAATTCTGTCTCTCATTTTGTGTCACTATTTTTTAAAATCTGGAAAAAAAAAGAAAAAAAAATTGGTTACAACGAAAAGATCTAATTCGTTTTTTTTTGAGCAAGTGTGTTAATCAAGTTTAAAAAAATGACAGAATTGAACTGAATTACATCAAATAAAATAAAATAAAATAAAATAAAAAAGAATACTTCAAATTCCTTGAGGAATTTTGAAATGTCACAAACAGTGGATACGTCTATCCCGATCTTTCCCGTTTTCCTTGATTTTCTTGGCTCTGGGATCCGAAAAATAATGAATTCTTAGAAATTTCTGAGAATTACCGAACACTTCCTAGAAATAATCATTTAGATTTCCTTTTGCTGGAAAATTTTTAGAAATCCCTATCCTGAAAATCTTTGGATGAGGAAGAGATTTCCGAGAATAACCGCAAGGGATAAGCATTCTTGAACTCAAGAGGCAAATAAGCACTGAGATTGAATTGCAATAAAAAAAAGTACAGCTAGAAAGAGCTGTTGATCGATTGGAGGCGGAAAACAAAAAATTAAAATTAAAAATTGAAAAATCTCGGATTTGTTTTTGACGATATCTTAAAGACTATACCTTCTGAGTAGCCCGAGGGAAAATCAAAAAAAATTCGAAATTAAACTTTGTAAATTATTAAAATTTAATCGTTTCATTTGCCTATTCAAATTAGGGTTGTAAAGAAGTTTTCAAAAAGTTTTTAAAACATGAAAATACTTATCAAAAAAATTAGGTCACAAAGGCAAATATTTTTTGCTCAAATTTTGTATCTTAAGTGTTAAAATGAACAAGTTTTAGCACGAAAACTATCAATGAAACAATTGACAGACTGAAGAGATTAAGAAGTAAAAAAAACCCATTCTCCGAATCTTTTTTTTAAAAAAATTTTCACGAACCTGGTCTTATTTAATTTTCTGTGTGGGAGGGAGAATGTATCCCAAATCTCACGAAATTTTTGAAGAGGTACATGTGACGCTGACTTCACCTGGCAAAGGGAGAAGGGGAGGGGATTAAAAATTGTTAATTTTATGCTGACGTAATATGTACGATTTTAAAATATTCTTGCTGCAGTTAACAATTAGGCTAACAAATTAAAATCTTTATCTAAGAATTAAAAAAAAAAAAAAAAAAAACTTGTTTATGACTAAACTGAGCTTAATATACAATACACATGTGTATATACATTTTTATTCAATTCGAAAGTCTAGTTCATTTGTATTTGAATCACTCTAAAATCAAGCGGGATTAAAAAAAAAAAAATTCTAAGTTCACCTTTAAACTTGAAACATTTTTCAAGAAACAAAAGAACAAATTTGATTAAAAATATTTGGACATAAGATCTTTCCGACAATTCAAAATTTTCTACCGTTCAAGTTTCGTTGCTTTCATTCAAAAAAAAAAAAAAATTGTACTCAGAGGTGTCTGTGTATTAGGGTGGGTCGAAAATTAAAAATTTTGGATTTTCAAAATGCCTCTTAGCGCAATCGCTGCGTTTTATCATTTATAAAAAATTTTCTATTTAGAAAATTTTAAAAAATTTATAAAAAATTTTCTATTTAGAAAATTTTTTAAAATGGCGTCTTGAGGTTTCGCAAGAGGGCCAAAGTTTTGGTAAATTCCATAAGGGATGAAAATTCGACTTTTGGATTTTTGTGAAAAAAAACTACCGTTTCCTATCGGATTTTTAACGCAGGTTTTAAAAATGAAATCGGATTGCGACTAACTACGTTTTTTTTTTCTAGATATTGTAAAAAATGTGATAAAAATATTGGAATTTCAGATTTTTGCCATTTTCATGCCATAT
Source organism: Liposcelis bostrychophila (assembly GCA_037577465.1). Classification (NCBI taxonomy): domain Eukaryota; kingdom Metazoa; phylum Arthropoda; class Insecta; order Psocodea; family Liposcelididae; genus Liposcelis; species Liposcelis bostrychophila. The sequence continues at coordinate 15,397,795 of CM075210.1, forward strand.
TTGGCCTGTATCTCAAGAGCAAAAGTAATTAGACGCAAACCAATTTCATTTTCGAAATCTGCGTTTAAAATCCGATATGAACCGGTAGTTTTTTTCACAAAAATCCAAAGTCGAATTTTCATCCCTTATGGTGTTTTCCAAAACTTTGGCCCTCTCGCGAAACCTCAAGACGCCATTTTAAAAAAATTTAAAAAAGGAAAAAATTTTTACAAATAATTAAACGCGCTATCAGGCATTTTGAAAATCCAAAATTTTTGATTTTCGACCCACCCTACTGTGTACGCTTTCAGGTTAACTTTGCAATCAGCTATCTGCAGAGACCTTATGGCCAAAAAATTTTAGTATTAACTCAGCTATCAAATGCCAACTTTCCCTGATCTGTTAAATTCTTTTACGCTTCAGAAATATAATCTTTTCTCCGGGAATCGTCATCCCACACAATCCAAAGTCACCCCCTTTAACAGTAACCGTAGCCCGAGTTCATTTACTTAAACTTCAGCTCAATAAAATTTTTTTTCTTCAACAAATAATAATAAAATGATCTTAAAAACAAATAAACTTATTTACTCCGGGATTCTTTATCAACAATTAAAAAAAAAAACAGGCGATCATAATAATCCAAGTAAACATTTAAATAATTTGTAAAAGGAAAATAAAAAATTAAATATATAACAATAATGACATTTTGTGAAACGGGAGTTCGTTATTATAAAATCTTATCACAAGAGCCTAAGTTAATTTTGGTACAAACTAGGTACTTAGTGCCCAAATCCAGAACGTCGAATCCGAAAAAATGCAAAATGGTTGCATATTTTTTTTCAAAAAGGTTAGGTCTTCTGCTTTCGAATCTGACGGTCTGGCTCTGAAGGAAAAACAGCATTAGTCTTCGGAACAGTACGATTTTCAATAGTACTTGAGGAAAAAGGGGGCGGGGGAACAAAACTTCCCACAACACACACACGTCCAAATAACCACCCTCTTAGGCCGGTGGCAAGATATTTCGTAACACAGAATCACCAACAACTTAAAAAAAAAAGATATAAATAAAATTTAAAAAAAATTCTTACGATGTGCGGAAACAGTATTGCATTTCAAATTGGCACTGAATTTTATAAAAAACTTCGCATTCTCTCTTTAACTACTTTTTTTTTTATACAAGTTCACTATTATTGCTATCACTATGATAAAACTTTTAAATAAAACACCGAAAAACACTGAAGGAAGTTTATAACCAGTCTTCAAGTATGTTTGGTTTTTTCAGACTTTTGAGTTTTTCCAGCTTGATGAAAAGTTCCGTTCCCATCTGGAAAGAAAAAAAAACACCAAAATTAATTTTTTTCACACAAAAAAGTACTTGACAACCAAAATTTAAAACGAACAGGTTTAAATCGATTTAATAAAAATTTACACAAAAACAAATTTAAAAAAAAAACGGAAAGAAAAAGTGTGTAACTTCAGGTGCCTACAATTTTTTTTTTCCTCTCTGAAAATTCGCCCCTTTCGCAAAAACGTACCACAGGGTTGAATGAAACAGCAAAGACTGAATGGATGCGAGCGGTGTCAAGGTCACGGCATTGACCTTCAACCTTTTTCCTGTATAGCCCTAGATTGATTTGATTTCAAAGCGCAGAATCCACCCACTCACGTCAGCACTCACAGTCATTCAGCAACGATCCAGTTCATTGTATTCAATGCGGAAAAATGGAAATTTTTTTCCAACAAGGAAAATTTATTTCAAAACAGAAACAAAAAAAAGTAAAAAAAGGAGCAAAACAAATCGAGATTCGAAACCCCCACACCGCATCAAACAACAAAAAACTCTGAACAAAAAATTTTTTTTCCATATGACGAAATCGGGATTTCCAGGGAAAAAAGAAAAGAGGGAAAAAAATTTTTTTTTCTCTTTTTACTTTTTGTATATCCGAAAAAAAAAGAAAAAAATCGCGTGGACACAGTGCTCCTGAAGAAAAATATTATTCGACTAAAATGTCAAAAAAAACTGCTAATGAGGCTTTGTTAGGAAACATGTTAACAACCAAAATCCACTAAAATCAAAATCTTACCTGATTGTCTTCCCCTACCCCCCCCAACCCCCCCGGCCCCTCAATTTTTTTTCAAGGCTTGTTGCGTATCATATGAAAGCCCATTGGAAATGCTTTCAAATGAGACTTTGCCGAGGTTTGTATCTTTTTCCGGAACGGAGATATCATATATTATCGTTTGAGAGATCTAAAATTAAACACTTAATTTTGGGCTATTGAAACGACGATATCTCCGTCCCTGTAAAAGATATAAACCTCGGCGAGGTCTCATTTTAAAGCGTTTCCAATGGGTTTTCATATAATATGTAACAAGCCTTGATATGCAACAAGCCTTGAAAAAAAAATGAGGGGCCGGGGGGGTTGTCGCACTCAAAAAAAAAGTAGGGTAATATATTTTTGACTGGAAGCTTTCACTGGTCCGAAAACAAAATTGACTGGAGACTAATACAATTATAATGGCTTCTAATCAATTTTTTATTAGGCGCAAAATCCAGTTTAAATTGTATTGGCGACCAGTATTCATTTTTTTGAGTGCGGGAATAGGGGAAGACAATCAGGTACGATTTTGATTTTAGTGGATTTTGGTAGTTAATATGTTTCCTAACAAAGCCTCATTAGCAGTTTTTTTTGACATTTTAGTCGAATAATATTTTTGTTCAGGACCACTGTGTGGAATAAAGACAACGAAAATTCGAGTCATGCGCATTTGAACCGCACGCCTACGTAGTGGAAACAACCTTGAAACGTAACTGCAAGCCTTTGTTGATGCTGTCATGTACGATTCCACGAAGGGAAAAAAAAAATGTATTCTCCCTTTTTGCCATATGCTAAATAAAAGAAGACGAAAAAAAATTAACTCGGAACATGCGCCACAAAATCGAAAAAAAAAAAAAAATTAATTCGAAATTTTAATAAAAAAGGCAACAAGGCGAGCGAGGATTATAATATAATGAGTCACATTCACGATATCGATAAAATTAGCGACAATCCGGATCATTGACTTGTAAGTATTGCATAAAATAAGAGCAGAGAGCGTATTGCGAATTTTTTTATTGTATGATAGGAAAAAACATGTCAATGACACGGCCGTGCAAGGACGATGGCCTGACTTAAAACAGACTAGACGTACTTTGATAATTCTATCAATATATATCCACCTCTCTTCTCCAACGTTTTTATTACATTTCATTCTCCTTTCATCGCTCTATAAAAAAAAAAAATATACGGTAACGTTTCATAATTTCTATTAATCGCAAAAACCATTTTAAAAAAAAGTAACAGTTGCATAACAGATCGCGATAGCAAGAAAATTAAAAGTGGCCCTTTGCAATTGTTTTAAGTTAGCATATGAAAAAAAAAAACGTTATCTACATACGAGAGGTCTCTATACAAACAGCTTAAAAAAAATTAAATTAATATTTGAATTTCCTAATAAAGGATGTTCCTGTTATTCAAGTCGTCCCTGTCCCGATAAGCCTAAGTTGTCCTAGGATAACAAGGACTATAAAAATCAATAAAAAAGGACATAAGAAAATCCCGCTAAACTTTCATGTGATTTTTTTCATGAATTGCTAGAAAGTCATTTCAAAGCAAAGTAAAATGAAAACCTGATTTCTTATTAAAAAATTCCATGTTTTTCAGTCAACGGTGAAATGACACTTGCATTTACTTACACGCTGCCATTATTGACGCGTTGACATTGTAACGTAATGACAATTGAACACGGCGACATATTAGCCATTTCCCTACATAGTGGGGCGTATCGAAATTTTCGAATTCGAACACGGCACTATGCGGAAAATTTGTGTCTTAGGGTCAATAGCAACCTGGAATTTTTTCAAATTTTTAGGTCAGCACTTTCGGCCGTCTCGATCGGCTTTAAGTTTTGCATGCTAAAGGATAGGTGATTTTGGCAATTTTTAAAAAATTTTTAAAAAAATTGTATAGAAACCTTAATTATTGTAAAATTATATCTGTCTGGCGTTTTTGAGGTCGATAAATCCGAATATGACCGAATTTTTCTTCTAGGGATTTGGCAAAATCTAATCGACCAAACGCCATTTCAATTTTGTGGCTTAAAAAAATATTTTTTACTATATTCTACCGCTATATAAAAATTAGTACTCTTCCGTTTACTTTATTGGATCTAAAACGTTAATTTCAAGTCCCCAAATGAAGAAGAGATGTCCATTAAGAGTTCACAACATGATTAACCCTTTAATTGCCGAATTTTGGACAATTTTCCCGGGAAATCAAAGAAAATTTCGCAAATGTTTTTTGTTTTCATGATTTCGCACTTAAAGTTAACCTACAACACATTAGGGACCCGCACTGTGCGCTAAACCCCATATTAGGCGCCTACCATTTTTTAGTATATGCAACCCGCAACACATACATGCAATATAAAATGTTGCACAAAATTTATTTCCTTCGTTAAATTATCGGGAAAAACGACTTTTTATACGTTTTCGACGCCGCTGATTTCAAATCTGACGTCAGAATGATGTAATTCTACTCGGAAAATCCAATATGGCGCAAAAAAAAAGAGATGATTAAAAATAAAGTTGTTTTCCTGGGAAATCTTTCACCCACAAAAATTTTCATTTCCGGCACTTAACAGTACTAAATGAGTACTACAAAATTGTACAATTCATGAAAATTATGGAATCTAGTGTCGGGGTCCTACTTAAGTACAAGTTGAAACTTGCACTAAAAATTCCAGGTTTCAACTTGTTCCAAGCAAACAAAACAAAGAAAACAAAATCAAAATTTTTCGACCGCAATTGTTTTTAAAATTATTTTTCCGCCGCTCACACATTTCAGACAAGTTGAAACTTGAGCAAAAAATTCCAGGTTTCAACTTGTTCCAAGCAAAACAAAACAAAACAAAGAAAACAAAATCAAAATTTTTCGACTGCATTCATTTTTGAAATCATTTTCCCACCACCCACACGTTTCAGACAAGTTAAAACTTGCACTAAAAATTCCAGGATATACCAGACTAGTTCGTTAGATACCTAAAATTTGCATTTTTTCATCGTAAATCGAGTATCAGAGAAAACAGCCATTCCTTTCGGTTTTCCGTGAAGCTTCCTCTTAATTGCTCAAAGTATATTTTAATTTTCAAAAATATAGAAGGCTCAGTATCTCCTGAAACCTCTGACTCGCACTGTTTGCGATGGAAAACGAACGTTTAAACCTCATCTGAATGCAAACTGTTTACTGAGGCGGAAACTGCAACGGATACGTAAAGTGAGGATGACAGTTTACCAAATAAATTGCCTACAGCGTTGTGTCACAATGATCTCCTTCAAAAGTCTGCAACATCGTCAACCACAGAGTCAACATCGAAATATTTCTTGGAGGCAAAATTTGAATAGAAGCCTTTTCGATCAAACTGATGGAAACTAATTGAACCCCCCCCCCCCAACATTGTAAATGTGAATGATGCTCTTCGAGAGAATGGAACGTTTTATCAACAATTCAGCAATTAATAGTTGGGACTGAGGCCTCAACATTTTATTATCCCCTTCTCAATTTTAGCTTCCAAATTCAATTTTTTAACCTCTATTTTGAGAGTTCTTGTTAAAAAAACATTTCTGTCAATTTTGGTGTTAGCTATAAATTTTTTAGTCGATTCTAGGCCGAATTTCCCATTTGAAAGTATGGGGTCATACATCAATAAATTAATTAAGCAATGAAGGGCTGTTGATTTGCTAAACATAATATAATAAAATTACAGAATTCTTGATTAGAGGGCCGATGGTTAGACCATCTCACCCAGGACATTGTTGGGAGGCAAAAATCATCAGCTCTTATTCTGAAGAAACATCCTTGTAATGCCAAAAAAGAAGAAAAAAATTACTACAATTTTTGCGAGGTGTTTCTCCTTCAGAGGAAGCTTCAGTTAATACCGGAAGGAATAGCTGTTTTGTCTAATACACGATTTATGGCGAAAAAATCCAAATTTTAGGTACTTAACGAACTTCTTCGACTTAATCTTGTACTTTCGGTTCAAGTTTCAATTTGTCATAAGTATATTTTGAACCGATGATTGATATTGCAGGGTATATGTGAGATGGACTATAAATATGATCCCGGAAAACAAAATCAAAGTTTTTCGGCGGCAATTTTTTTTAAAAATCATTTTCTGGCTGCTCTTACTTTTCAGACAAGTTGAAACTTGCACTAAAAGTTCAAGGATATTAAAGGAGTTTCTTACCAATTTTTCTAACCCGTTTTTCCTAAAAAAAATAAATTCCTAATCCATTTTTCCTAAAAAAAATTTTTTCTAAAATTTTAAAATTTTTTTCCTAACCATTTTTTCCTTAATTTCTAATTTTGCTAAAATTTTTTGATTCCTAAAATGAATATTTTTCCTAATTTTTTGAATCCCTTAAAATTTTTGTAAAAATTTACTAAGCAAAGCTGCGAATTTCGGTTTTTCTTTTTATTTTTTTGATAAATCACTATAAAAATATTCAGTAAAAAAGGGTTTAGGGATTAAAAAAAATAAATAAAAATATTTATTTTAGGAATCAAAACATTTTAGGTAAGTAGAAAAATAGCGGGAAAAATAGTACGAAAAAAATTTTAGGAATTTATTTTTATTTTTTTTTTTTAGGAAAAATGGGTTAGGAATTTAATTTTTTTTAGGAAAAATGGACCAGGAGTTTATTTTTTAGGAAAAATGGATCAGGAATTTATTTTTTAGGAGAAATGGATTAGAAATTAATTTTTTTTTAGGAAAAATGGACCAGGAGTTTATTTTTTAGGAAAAATGGATCAGGAATTTATTTTTTAGGAGAAATGGATTAGAAATTAATTTTTTTTTAGGAAAAATGCATTAGGAATTTATTTTTTTTTTAAGCAAAAATTCATTTGAAAAAAAAAAAAAAAAAAAAAAAAAGGCAAGGAATCCACTAAAAAGAAATTCATTAGATACCTAAAATTTGGATTTTTTTTTACCGTAAAACGAGTATTATACAAAACAACCATTCTTTCAGGTATTCATTAAGCTTCCTCTTCATGCATTTCGATTTGTACATTTGACATTGCCTTGGCAATAAATGCATTTTGCATTACCCCTGCGTTACAGACTGTACCACTTTTGCATAAGCTTCAGTGTCCTTAAATACGATGCAATCTCGCTGCATTACGTCCATCTCTTTACATTACCATCGTATTTTTGCATTACACCGTACACTTTTTTTGAAACTAAGAAGCAACTCGCGATTTTTTTTTTTTTTTTTTTTTTTTTTTTTTTGATTGTTTTCAATATTTTGTACTTCCAAAATTTTCAAATTTTTGAACTTTTAAAGAGGGACATGAAAAAAAAAATTCCTTAACTTTTGAATTAATTAGGCTGCTGTTTTCATTATTTAATATCCGAACAGTATCATTTAGCTGAAGAGCATGCTTTTATATTAAATAAAGTCATTAATTATACCGAGTCTTTAACGCTTCCGCTTTGTCCGGAAGTGACATCAACCCATTATTAAAATTTTAAAAATCGCGAAAACGATTCCTTAATTACGTCCTTTCTTTTCATTTTGTAGCTCATGAAATAATGATCAACTTCGTCTTTTTCAAACCCTAAAAAAACTTTCCATCAGCGGTTATCTTTCCACCCTGTATATCCTTCAAATGGACTCTTCCCGAATCGATAAGAACAACAGAAACATCTTAAGTCATGCTTCAGCTTAAAGACGAAGATTAGCCTCTCGGGACCGACTACTTTTTATTCATTTTTTTTTTTTTTTTTTAATAAAAGAAGAAAATTTTTATCGTAATGGATAGCGCAAATAAAGTCAGTTTAGACATAATTTACTGATAAAGTGAACAAAGGCAGCCGCTAGCTTTCGTAGGACGTGTTTTATTACCAACTTATCCAGGATTAATGCATGCATGTGGCTAAGGGAAATAAAAAAGTTTGACGACGGTCATTCAGGTTCGAAAATAAAATCGATTGAACACAACCATTCGAGGTCGATTTATTATTAAAAGCTATTGGGTTTTTGTGTAAATGCAGACCGTGGGACAACGATTGTTTAGCCATGAAATTCGTGGAAAACAATAGAACAATGAAGATAATAATAGATGAATGTGTCTAAAAATGTATGATCGTTGCCGGTTTCGACTTTTATTTTTTTTTATATTTTTTTTCTCACATTGCATGGATGAAAATTTTGGAAAGTTACGCATTGTGGTGGAGGATCTGCAGCGATTTATCAAAAAATGTTTAAAACAAAGACCGAAATGGTTGTTTCGCAATTTTTTTGTCTGAATGGAAAATCTTCCCTTATTTGGAGTGTTGCTACATCAGAAAACCGATCTATGGCAAAACTGTCGTAAGCACACATAATATTAGCTAAAAATACGTTAATGACAGTTCAGGGGGACATGGAGGTACTGCCACCCCAAATTTGGTTTTGTTCCCCACCCACGGGGAATGCTTATACATAGGCGCAACAATTTTCCCCCCTGCCCCCTTAAACCAAAAAAAGGGGTCGGGGTCGGAGTGGTGACTCGTTTAGCCTAAGCGGCTTGTGATCAATGAAGTTAAGCAGCATCGAGAGCGGACAGCTTATGGATGGGTGAGCAGTGACCACCGACACCCCTCCTTTCTGACGGGGATCGTAGAAACTACAGATACGACATTGTATCAATTGTTCCTGCGTGAGGTGAACAAGGATTTAATAAGGAATAAAAGAGGAATAATAAGGAATAAAAAATAAGATTAAAAAAAAAAAAAACATATTTTGAAAATAGTGGCGCAACACAGTGGACCAGAAAAAAATTTTTTGGGACAAATTTTAGTCGCAAAGAGGCCCAAAAATTGTAAGCAGGTTTTTGATTTAGAACCTTTAGACTTCATAATGAGACCACAGACATTTTGAAGACTTTTAAATAAACCGACTAAAAGCTTAGTTGAAAAATAATTTTTATAAAATTTTAGACTTAAAATTAACTTTAAACACGAACTACCGCCAGAAAAAAATTTTAGGAGGGGAAATATATTTTATACTCCATGATCGCTGAAAATCAGTAAATATCACATTCGAATTAAAAATTCGAAAAATATCACATTCGCAGCGTTAACAAATTTTATGTCATTATTAACAAAAAGTGGGTTAAAAACAATATAAAAAGAACAAAAAAAAAAAAAATGTTCTTAATGATTTTTTTTGTTTATATAAGGAGCAGAAACAACCTAAAAATTGTGTTGTCCGATCAATTATGTAAAATTTTGAAAATTTTGAAAATTTTGAAAATTTGGAATCGATTTTTGTTTAAAAATAATTTTTTTAGCCCCAAGCCTATAGTCCTAAATGGAAATCCTAAATGCTGGAAAACATTCCAGATATCAGAATTGAGAAACCTTTTAAACTGGGACCAACAAAAATATATAGAACTTAAAGTCAGAAAAAAAGAAAAAACCTTTTATAGGTTTGAATTACTGTGATGAGGGAAAGAGCGTGTCGGACATGCAGTATAAACGCAGGGTTTTCCCGCACTGGGTAAAACAATGTTAAACCTGTTTACAGAAGACTTTGTTTACAATTTATCAAATTATTTTCTCTAGTTTTCCAGAACAATTAAGTATTGATTCGTAATGAAAACAATCTTAGATAAAATCTTCAATCTCGAGAAGATTTCATACATTTGGGTGTAAGCCTCGATAGCTCAGTTGGTTAGAGCCCTGTCCGCGTATAGGAAGGAGTGTGCATAGCCTTCGTGGGTTCGAGTCCCACTCGAGGTGTGATTTTTTCTCGATATTTATAATTATTGTCAAATAATCATGGCGTAACACAGTGGGTCAGAAAAATTATTTTTGGACAAAAATCAATTAAAAATTTTCAAAATTTTACATAATTGATCGGACAACATTATTTTTAGGTTGTTTCTGTTTCTTATATAAACAAAAAAACTATTCAGAACATTTTTATGCTTTTTTATACTGTTTTTAACGCACTTTTTGTTAATAATGACATAAAATTTGTTAACGATGTAGGTATGTTTAAAAAAATCAGAAGTAATCGAAATATGATTTACTGATAGTCAGGTATCATGGAGTGTAAAGCATTACCTCTCCAAACATTTTTTTCTGGCTGTAATTGGTTTTTAGAGTTAATTAAGTCAAAAATTGTATTAAAAAAATTTTTCAATTAAGCTTTTAGTGGGTTTATTTAAAAGTCTTCAAGATGTCTATGGTCTCATTATGAAGCCTAAAGGTGCTAAATCAAAAATCTTCTTACAATTTTTGCGCCTCTTTGCGCCTAAATTTTGTCCAAAAATTTTTTTTTCTGGCCCACTGTGCGCGTAATGCATGAGTTTTTTCGCAATTTGACTAATTTTCGGTTTTTTTTTAAACCGGGCTGCTTTCCCTCCAAAAAATTCAACTTATTTAATGGATCCTAATTTTCAATTTAAAAATTAAAGCAATCTTATTTTAATCAATCGTATTTTAAAACAATTTTTTTTTTCCTCTTAAAGCAATCTTGTTTAACCTAGAAAATCAAATGAATTTTTCGTTTCGGTTTTTTTAAAATAAACATCAACGGGACAATTTATTTTCCTCCCTAGGTTAACGATATACTATTACATCACTCTAAATGCTCATAACTCGGTAAAATTTTTTTCAAAAAAAAAAAAAAAAAAAAAAAAAAAGCCACATATTTTTTAAAACTAGATTAAATGCAGACTAAGATGGTACAATTCAAAACATTTTACTATCGTGCCAGCAAAAATAATTCACCTTTGGACATTATTTTCCGAATACCCCTCGTATTAAAAACAATTTTTTTTTTTTTTTTTTTTTTTTTTTGCCTAAAATATTTTCTTCAAAATTCTTTTTAATACAAAATAAAATATTATCTTATACCCTTACTCTATGAAGCAGAAGAAATTTCAGTTGCAAGCACAGGAAACGAACCGTTTTAGCTCTAAAAAATTAGGGACTTTAGGCACCAAAATCGAGAAAATTAGGCACCTTTTAGGGACCAAAAACATTTAAGTTTCAAACTCTTTATTTAGGTCAAGGCTTAATTTGACCTCCCATTTTTGATCCATTCTGACCATCACGAAAATGGCTGAAATTTCATTGAAACCTTTATTTGTAGGACTTTAAGAATTATGTGGTTTATATTCGGTTCGAAGTGGGTGAGACGGCTCAAATAATTTTGAATCAGTTTTAGCCATTTTTTTTTTTTTTTTTTTAGCAATAGCCAGACCAAAGAAAATATCGAACAAGAACATTGGGTTGAAGTTAAAAAAAATTTAAGCTAATATTCGGTTCATTTTGGTTCTAAGTTTCTTAAAAACATTTTCTCAAACATCATTTATTTCAATTTTTCGGTTTATTTTCATTTTTATTCCCAGCTACGTTCTTTCTGAATTACATAAAAATCGATTTGAAACCAAAATAAGCAAAGCCGAAGGCCAAGTGAAAAATTTTAAAAATTTTGAGAAAAGATGGACTATTTCTTGGAATTTTGGCATCATTTTCTGATTTAATAAAATAATCCAGGCAAAAAATTAAAGGGAAAAAAATAGGCACTTTTAAGGACTCATATTAAAAATAGGAACTTTTAGGGACTCGTGTTAAAAATAGGCTCTTTTCCAAAAAAGGGGTTCGATGCCTGCAAACAATGAGTTACGAGCAGTAAAGTCATAAGAAAAACAAGATTTTTCAGGAACGGGAGAAAAAAAACATGGCAAAATCAAGACTTCGCGATCCGGGAATGCACCCATTGAGGCATCCCACCAGAGGGCGGCTAATGCAACATTTTGAACAAAAACGATGAAGCGAAACCTCTTTTCAGTTTCGTACATTACTTTTCTGGCATATAAATGCAGACACCCATTGCCAATCATTTCATGGCGAAATAGCAAGTCGAAAGGGAAAAGAGTGAGAGACAAGGGGGAAGGGGAGGGAGGGAGTGAGAGAGAGAGAAAGAAAATAAAAAATGCGAATAACCCACGCTTTTGTATCTCAAATCGGCAATTTCAATCTATGCGTGACCCTGGACTGTTTTTTATCGTCAATAAAATCAATACGCCCAGACTATGACTGTTACAAAAGTAAGAAGGATCCCCCATATCTCTGAATGGTCCGTGTCAACCGTACCTACTTTCTTGCAACTTGACTCATTCTTTTTTACTCCTTCACCGATCGTCAAACTTCCAGACTAAATGAATACCAAAGCCAATAAAAAAAAAAGAAGCTGGCTGACCAACCCATACGCCCGCCATATTGGGTATTAAAATTATATGTAAATCAAAAAGTAGGTCAATTTAAAACATCTTTCATCGGGGTAGCGGGGGAGGGAAAGGGTTTCTATAATACCAACGAAACAGAAAAGGCTAATTTAATCGAATAAGCAAAAAAAAAAAAAAAAAAAAAAAAAAAACCAAACAAATAAGTTCTGCATTACAATTGTTAGGAGAAAAAAAAATGGGGAAAAAAGGGGAACTGGTGCTGCTCAATGCGGCGAAACAAAGAACCGCCAAGGTCAAGGTACGAACCGCGGTCACGTGGTATCCCGCGACTCAAGGTCATTCCCACCTTTGTGATTCACGAAATGCTCTTTGCCTCTACAACTATCTCATCCAACATTTTTTTTTTTTTTTTATTTAAAAAGTCTAAATACAACGGTACTTTTTTATATTAGGCTTTCATTCATACAATTTCTTATATGACTCACACATTAATTTTCTTTTTTATTTTTAAATCCGATAAAAGGGCGCGTACCTTTTGATAATTAATCACGACCGAATTAAAAAAGGAAAAAAAATTAATAAATAACCCAAAAACGGTACTTAAAACATACTAAAGCCGGACCTAGATTCGTAGATAAAGGAACCAAATTGGGAAAAAGACTAGCGCAGCGTATACTTTTTTTTTTTTTTTTTTTTCGTGATTGTTTTCCACTCTTTTGTTCACCTCCATTGACTTAGTTGGATTCATGTAACGCCACTGAATTTTAATGACGCTTATTATGAAAGAATGTCCTTGCTCGACCTTGGCGAACTTTAGACTTCCAACATTCACATTTGCAAGCATTTGCAGTCATCGAATCTCGCCGCGTACATAATTAGAGGGAGGGGATATTGTTGAAGACACCGTAGTTCCGTTATTATTTAATTTGGCTAAAAAAAAAAAAAAAAAAAAGAAAAAAAAAAATTGAAATCAGGAAGAAAATTTTTTTTTTTCAATTTTATGGCGAATATGGGATAAGCAATGGTCTTCGCTTACGTACACTGCTTACTTCCACCCACATCTATTCACAATCAAGGAAAAACCTGGAAAAGATTCAGCAAAAAGACTTGGGAGGATTTGGTTAAGACTTGCTCAACCTAAATTGTTTAAAGGAGGCGGGGGTTTCGAAATTTCCGGTGAATTTCCGGATAGGCCTACGATTTATTAATTAATTTATTTATTTATTTATAGAAATACAATACCTCACAGTTGTGACTTTCAGATTAGAAATTAAAGGTTCGCTATATCTTATTAACATCGTCCCTTCTATAAGGGCACATATATGTATCCTTAGAGGTTTCAGTCACTGAATCAGCAAAAAATTATAATGCGAAACAAAAAAATCAAAATGGTAATAAAATTGAAGCCAAGGTCCTCGGCTTTCATTTTAAAAGTTCTCCGAATGGTACAACTTCATTTGTTGGAGAAAAAAAAAAAATGAAGCAATTTGAAAAAAAGTAGCAATTTTTTGAAAAAAAAAAAAAATCAGCCATTTTTGAAAAAAAAAAAATCAGCAATTTTTTGAAAAAAAAAAAGTAGTAATGTTTTGAAAAAAAAAAAGCAGATATTTTTTGAGGAAAAAAAGCAGCAATTTAAAAAAAAAAAAAAAAAAAAAAAAGTAGTAATCTGAAATTTAAGAATTTATGAGAACTAATTTCGTTTACTGCTTTTTGATACCCAGCACAGGAAAACGTCCTCCATGGGTATGAGTTGTTAATTTTTCTCGAAAATTTCTTTCTATCTTTCTACCCTCTCCGGTTTTTTCCCGCCAAAATTTCTTAAAAGTAGTAATGTTCTGAGAAGAAAAAAGGCAGCCATTTTTTTAAAAAAAATTCTGATTTCCGGTCTTATTTCTTTAAATAGGATTTAGTGAAGAAGCATTTAAATTCAAGTATTAAAAAATCTGAACAGTTTGTAACTTTAGTCTGTTTGATCGTGTTAGACCGATCCATAACGTGGTATTTAAATTTGCATAAGTATAGGACTTCTTAAAAAGGTGACTGCTAATATGCTTTAATGTGATTTTGTTCCTTGTCATCATTGTGTTAAGCAGACTGCAATTTAGATTGCAACTACTATTGGAAACTACTTTAAAAATTATTGTCAATCTGAGAATCGAAATCCGGGCCGTTTAAAGCAAAGCAATGGGAATCGGGATTGGAACCTAGCCTAAAAAAAGTTAAGAATCGGGATCGGCATGCAAAAAAAAAGTATTTTCAGGCGCTCAGAATGACTTAACCCGCTACCTCCCAAGGGCACATTTATGTATTTTATACCCAAGGGTGGATATATATGCACCGAAAAGGCTGAATCAGCCAGGAAATGCCTTCTTTTTTTTCGGGATCGGAATCGGAATCGGTATCGGTGTCAGAATCCTCTTCATATAAATAAAGTCGATAACCCGGAAAATTCGAATTGGAGTCGGAATTTCAGTCCTAATTTGAAACAATCTTTTCATTTAAAAATTATACTGGGATATAGGAGCATATCCCTACGTAGGACTACATCTTAGGGGCATCGTCCTAATATTGCAAAATTTAAATTAAAAATTTTGGTAGTGAAAGTAGTAGTTAAAAGTAAAAATTTTAAGGCATTTTTTTTTTGCTAGTTTTTGGTCAAAAAATTCGAATTTTTTGATAAAAATATCATTTTTTTTCCTGGTAAGAAAAAAACTTAAAATTTTTGATAAAAGAGGTCAAAAGTTAAAAAAAATTAGCAAAATTTTAATTAAAGTCTTAAAAGTTAAAATTTTAAATTAAAACATTGCTTTAGCTCATATTCTTGGCTAAAGGAAAAAGAACAAAATTAAAAAATGTAGTGAACATTTTTATTTAAAATTTTTAAGTTATTGTTTTTGAATCAGCCAGGAAATGCCTTCTTTTTTTTCGGGATCGGAATCGGAATCGGTATCGGTGTCAGAATCTGTTCATTTAGTCTAATTTTGAAATAATATTTTAACTTTAAATTTCTTGTAAATTTTACTTTAAAAAAGCAGCAGAAATTTAAAATAAAATTTTCGAAGTTAAAATATAAATATTAAAATGATCGACAAATATTATTTAAAAATCGATTTTCAATAAAATTTGCGACTGAGGAAGTTTCACTTTAAAAATTATTTCGCCTATAACTTGATTTTTTTTCTCAAAAATTATATAAATTCAAAATTTTGACTATTTTTGGACCAAAAATTATATAAATTTAAAATTTTCACTATATTTTGACCAAAGAAATTAGTCAAAAATCAAAAATTTTCGAAATTTTGACTATATTTTGACCATAAATTTTTTTAAAATTCTCCAAGTTAAAATGAGGCCGCACCAAATCCCAGACGCCGAGTCTCCCAGACTCTACTCCCGGGAGAGCAAATCCTAGAATATATTATTTATTTATTTGGTCTATGATTTGGGAACATAGAGTCCTACAATCCAGACCAAAGAAATTAGTAAACATTTAAAAAATAATAATAAATAATTAATTGATTGGTCTACGTTTTGAGCTACCGGGTGTTTCTTAGAAAAACTTAGAATTTTAGAAAACTGCTTGGCCAAAGACGAGGGCGTAACGCAGTTGGGATCTTTATTATTTATTTCGAAATTTAAATAATAATTCTGCTTTTTGTTCTCCCGGGAGTAGAGTCTGGGAGACTTTACTCCCGGGAGAGCAAAATCGGGATTATATTATTTTATTTTTTTGGTCTGGGTTGTAGGACTCTGGGTTCCCAAATTATAGACCAAATAAATAAATAATATATTCTAAAATTTGATCTCCCGGGACTAGAGTCTAGGAGACTCGGCGTCTGGGATTTGACAGTCTCGTTAAAATGTTAATATTAAAATATTAATTATTTAATATTAAAATATTAAATAATTTTTTAGGTGCGAACCAACAAACGAATGAATAAACAAACAAACAGAAATCTCCAGGTTACGGGGTATGACGTAGTCCTACGTCAAAAACTTGTGCTTTTCTATGTTGGTAGCAAAAAAGTGTGACACGTCTGTTCTCTGTTACTTTGAAAGATGACATTTTGGCATCTTCAGTGCCTGTGGTTATTTACTTATTACTTAATTAAATCTGACCATTTCTTTTCTTTTTTGACTCAATAACACACGGCTTTTATCATTAAACATAAAGCAATTAATATGGTATAAAAAATTGGCATATGGACGAAAAATAATAAAAAAAAATATAAGAAAAAGATATTGTATGTAAAAAGAAATATAATGCAAAGGACTAAACTATTTCCAATGGGAACGTAAATTAATACAGTATAATATAATACTCCTTCAAGTATTATTTAACACATGAAATTAATCTTTCACGGCAAAGCCAAACATAAAATTAGTATTTAAATTAAATTCGTGCCTCAATTTTTCTTCTTCTGCCCTTCTTTCCCAAGATTAACTTGAATTATGACGTTTTCAAATTCTGGTCAAAATTTTTTTGTAAAAAAAAAAAAAAAAAAAAAAAAAAAAAAAGATTTTTTTATTTTTTTTTTTTTGGGGGGGGGGAGGAGGAGGACGGGATTTTCCAAGGTTTAAGTCGAAATTTTGGGGCTAAGTCAAATGACTAACTAAAAGGATATTTCCTGAAAATCCAAGAACCATTGCCAAGGCCATAGAGATTTACTGCAAATAGTCTGCTTACTGAAGCTCTACTCCAGGATTTCCTATATTCATAATCCATATCTAGCCAAATAAACAAAGATAAACGATTTTTAAGGCATTTTCAAGTACACTGATAGCTTATATTTCACAATGCAATCTAAATTGCTCGCTCCGGTCCTCTCATATGGTACAGAGAATTTATTTGTTCGATTTTTTAGTTCTCAGTTGCAAAAAATAAAGTAATTTGCAACATCTTCTAAACTTCATCAAAAAAATTATGTTAATTTTGTTCTAATAAGCAAATCAAACTTTTAAATTTCGTCCTGCAATACTAAACATTTTTGTATTAAAAGGGAAATAAGTTTTATATCCATTAAGTTCTGTATCGGACTATACTTCTACGCGAATTTTTTTTCAGATAAAAATTTTTTGAAGAGCCCTGCGCATAAGTAAGGGACAACCCTGATTTCGGATCATTTTTTCAAGCAAAAAAAAATTTAAAATTATTTAGCTTTTTTCCGCAAGCACGTGCTTTTAAACGAAAAAAAAAATCAATTAAATTTTTGATGGACTGGGCCAGACCTTGGCCTTTTACTCGGATGGATGGGCCGGGTCGAGCCGTGAAAAATAGGCCCATGCAGAGCTCTAATTCTGTGTTCACCAACTGTAAATTTTTTAAAACCTTCAACAAAGCGTACTAAGATCACTACACCATAAGCAAACAAGTCACAACTCGCACTCAGCTATTACCTACAAAAAGCGTAAAAAAAAACAAAAAAAAAAAAAAACATAGGATTATCCTAAAACTTGCAAAATATTTAATATCGCTACGGATTTACGGCTTTAATAATCAGGCTACCAAACTCTGAAATATTTTATAGTTGTTACATGATAATCAAATCAAGAGAAAAATGACAATAATTTCGACGTACTTAACAAAAAAAAAGCCATAATCAATGAGTTTGGAGAGGATGCAGATAATATAGAGGTTCATTCAAGTTTTCGCAAAAAAAAAAAAAAAATTGCAGTTTTGGATCAGGAGGGTGTTAAACAGGTTTTTGTTCCCATGGTCGGCTAGTGTCCACTCACTCTATTAGCCTTCAGCCATTACTCATCGCAAAAATTTCACAATAGCCAAATGGAGCATTCCACACCTCTTTCCTTTGCCTGAGGGCATCCCCGTTACATTATTTTCCGAGAAAGGAAGAGCCGAGAATAAAAAAAAAAAAAAATCGGGCACATTATCAGTTTCATTCTTCATTGTATCTTGTCATTCTGAATTGCATTCTTTCGCTGTTATATTACCAGTGTCCTTGTTAATACATAGATAAGCCGTGTTCGCATTCCTTTTTTCATGTTTGCATTAGATACATAATAGTAAAGATTTTTTTTTTTTTAACCTTCGCTTGTCAAATATAGTTATTTTCAAAAGGTAAATGGCGATCGTTTTCAAATGCTAGCTTTCAAGACTGTCATCGAAATAAAAGTATTTTTGGCTTGGAACACTTTTACAAGTTTCAAGTGCTATTGTATGAAATTGTGCGCTAAAAAATAAATTTTTTAAACTAGATAAATCTATTACTCATAGATGCAGGAGCGGATCCAGGAGGGGGACGAAAGGGCGCTCCCCTCGCAAACATCCTTCCTGCCCCCAATGAAACTATACAAATGGGATGCAATTATTTTGGCAGATTGCAGGCTTTCGCCTCCCCATCTTCTCCCCCCCCCAAAAAAGCCTGAATGCGCTATTGCTATGATATACGAAAACTAATAAGGAGCAAGATCTGATGGAATGCGGGATTTTCGAGATTTCCCTTTCATTTTATTTTTCCTTATTTTTGTGCTTTTTCCTTATGTCTCTCCACTTCCATTCACCTTTCCCTTTATTCTTTTTTTTTTTTTTTTTTTATGAATATCTTAATGTCATTTTTAACTCTTCTCCTACGTCCCTCTCTCCGTATTATTTTCTACAAGAAACCCTATATGCCTTCCCTTATTCAATTTTTTATCATAAAAGTAAGGTTACCCAAGTTTTTCCCTACTTTGATTTAAAAATGCAACAATCACCTCTGTTGATATGTCAGTTTCATAGACTTTCGTGTATGAATTTTAAAATTTCTGTTACGACACATCGCACTGCCTATTTATCTCGATACACATTACATTTACCTTATAACATTCAACATAAAACATGCAAAAATACGAACTTTATACCTGAAACCATTAGCAATTTAATTACCAACAACTCAATTTTTAAAGTACTTTGCAAAGCTTCTAGAGTCATAAATGTTTGGTGAAAGAATTTTTGAACGGGGAAAATTGACCCTTTGCCGCCCATAAATCCATATATCGACCCATGGATTTTAATAGCCAGACGCCTATGGGTTCCAATTTTGCAACCATGCAAAGCTTTCATTTTCTTAAAAAATGGTAAATAAAAATCTTGTAAGTAAGGGTATTTTGACCTGCTGAAATCGAATATGGAGTCAGAATTAAAAAAAAAAAAAATTCAAGATGGCGGATGGTTGGTAAAATCTTATTAAAAATAGGTATTACAAATTTTTTATATTCGAATTTGGTAAACACTTCATTTATCGCTCTTTTTTTATTTTTAATGCAAGTACATAACGGATGGACAGTCATTTATGCAACCTTTAACAAGAACTCTTCACCTATGTTTAGCTTATGGGCAAAGCATTTTTTTCTATGTAGAGGCGTTTACAAGTTTAAAAATAATAAAAACTAAATATTTTGGGGGGTTTTTCGAACTGTTAATTCTGAACCTGAAGTCCAAATTTTGAAAAAATTGAAATTAAAGATGGTGGACTACTAACTTCCAAAATTATAAGTTTTCTTAATTGTTATTATTCGAAAAATACTCGGTTTTTGAAAAATAACAAATTTATTTTTCGGGAGGCAGTTAATTTAAAACAAGTTGATTTTCTGGGGGGCCGCACGTGCCCCCTACATAAAGCCCGATGTTAAATTTGAAGTCAGGGTGTTGGAAAACATATGGAACGAAATCCATATGCTATCTTCCCGATAATTTAAAAACGTTTGTTTTCTGGTTGGAGGAGGGGCATTAGTGCCCCCCACGTAAAAACTAGTTTCAGATTCGGAATCAGCGACCCCTAAAATCCCCTAATTCACACAAATAATATTAAAAGATTTTCGAAGAAAGGTTTTAAAAAAATTAAAATTAAGTTTGCATCACCGATTGCATAACTGAGCAATATCGGGCGCATCATTTTTTTTTTTTTTTTTAAATGTCCCTTTGGCCCAGTGCTTTACCTTTACAGATATAATACAGAAAAATAATATTTGGGAGGAATGGCGGATATTTCCAAATTTGGAAATTTGACCGGCAAAGGGTTAAGGAGAAAAATTATTGAAATCTGAAAAAAATGTTTTGCAAACATTGCATGACTGTTTTTTACCAACACTGCCGGCAAATTGGCTAGATTACGGTACCGGTATCATCAAAATTTAAATTTAAATTTCAAAAACGAAAATTCCCTTCACTTCGCTTGCAAAAGGTTTAGCCTACAACACCTCGAAATGTATCCTTAACAGGCTACACTTATAAGAGGAAAACCTTGGTGAACCTTGGTTTTTCGATTCGACAAAGAAAATATCCGGAAAGTCGATAAAAAAAATTTCCGGAAGTCCAAAATCCATCGTAAATTTACTTTTAACAAGCTCAATAAATAATTTAAGTCGTAACAGGCGCCACAAGGGAAATATACTAAATAGAATGCAATATTTAGTCCAAAAAAAAAAAAAAAATTCGAAAGAATAGAACGTCTCTGGCGTAAAACGAATTTTTGCATGAATTTTATAACGTTTTGCAAAATGAATCATCTTAATGGCCGATTCACGCACTCCCATGCCTCCAGGCAAACAAAGAAAGAAAAAGAAAAACAAAGAAAAAAGAAAAACTACAAACACAGTAACAAAATTTCGAGATTTAAATAAAGAGGTCAATGACCGTAAAACTTCGGTTTCCGGAAAAACCTGAAAAGTTTTTTAAATCGTGTTTCTCTTTATTTCCTCGATTCTAAAGGCAAAATTCTGAAGTAAAAACACTTCTGCTATATATGATTAAAACTGAGGAAATATTCCTACTTGTAACTTAAATTATAATTTATTAAGAGTACTTGGATTTTAGTGGATTTCAAATTTCAGCTCTCGAGTATAATTTTACTATCTATTTTTTATAGCCTCGGGAACTTGACCAGAGGCTCATTTTAAAATTTGGATAAAATTCGGCGTTTGCCTCTTATATAACTACAAATTCCTTTGAAAATAAAAAAAAACTGGCATTAATCCTGTTTCTAGAAATGTAATTTTATGACACACTCTGCAAGATCATTTTTCCGGCACCCGCATCCTAAACTCGTTTCCGCCTTTTGTCAAAATAATCTTTTTGATCGGCTCTTATTTCAGAAAACAATAGGTGAACAGGCATTTTCATTTTACCATACTTTTACTGGAGGGTTGCATTACTCAGTGCATACATGATCAATTTTTTTTTTCACTAATGCCTTGGTATGACGAAAGCAATTAACTTAAAAAGAGGCCCTACACATGTATTTAATCAGCACATTAGGGGTAAGAAGGGTTGACAAACCCAAGTCCAAATTCCAAACCATAACAAAACAAAAAAAAAAAAAAAAAAAGTGAAAATCTTTTCTAAAGGTTGACCTTAATCCTCAGTAGAAAGTAAACAAGTTAATAGAAAAAAAACTTTTGACAATCATCCCCAATTTCACTATCACTACCCCATTCATCAGTCACATTTTTCAGCTGAAACCCTAAATGGGAAAACGTAGACAAATCATTCACTCCCAAGTTATTACAGCATTATTTTTTTTTAATGAATAACAATATTTTTGAAAAAATCTCAATGAAAATGTTTTGTCAAGCAAGTTTTTCTAGAATGTAAACTGAGCTAAAATAAGTACATATTCAATTATAGATTCAGTTAAATGACATATCCATTTTTTTATAAACTGACATTCGACTTTGTTACAGTTCTTGTCATAAGTACTTTGCTCACCAGAAGTCTTTCGATCATTTGATGGATATCCAAAGGAGTGACCTACCAAAAACTTCAAACTTTCCTTCAAAATGTTCACTTCATTCTTGCAAACTTTTTCCTATCTTCACTATTGCTTGCTAATACATGCTTAGATGCAAGCAAATTCTGTCTGATTTACACTAAACTTTTAGCACTTCAGTTTTTCAATACACTTTGAATTGACATCCTAAAATTTCAAAACAAAAATTTCAATGAACTTACATACTTTTCTTTTATCAATTTTAATCTCGAGTAAATGACTTTTAAAGTAAATGACTTCAAAAATTTTGTTGAGTGTTTTTATTTTTATTTTGAATTTTCAATTTTTTTTTTTTTTTTTTTAAACACTGATAAGAAATCCCATTGTTGCAAACATTATCGACCAATTTAAAATTATTGCGATTTTTCACAAAGGGAAAAAAATTTTACATGAAGTCTACAGGAAAAGGAATGGTTTTTTTTCCCCCCCAGTTTAAAAAGAAAATTAAAAGCAATAAAGAGGAAGGTGGACTCTTCTAATATGAGACACGCAGTCGTCCTGGCAACATGTGAGTGTGTGAATCGACTTGACAACACCGCATGACCGTCCTTCACCTTGGCCGTGGCTGGGACATCGACTTCACAATCTTTATTTCATGATAATCAAAGAAATTAAATGTTATTTTATTGTTCCAAAGAATTGTTCCACGTTACTGACAAGATCCGTTAATTTTTTTTTTTTTATTGAGATAGTCCCCGTTTTGATTTAATTTAATTTTTTTTTTTCCCCCCCAAAAGAAAGGAAAAATTCAAAATACCGGTAATTGAAAAATTAATTTTCGTGAATTCTACTTCTGTCATAAATCAAAAATTTGGAATTAATTAAAATGTTTGTTAAATTATGAACAGTTATATGTGTTGACCTTGAGTGAGTTGATTTTGCCAGACAGGTTCGTTAACATTCTGCCATAGAAAGTTTACTGTCTGTTTGCTGCATTTTGATCGATTCCGATCGATCAGGACCGCGAAGGAATAAATTTCAATTTTTTTTTTTTTTTTTTTCTTAAGAAAACTGATATGACTCACTAATTTTTTTTTTTTTTTTTTTTTTTTTGCACAACACAAAGAAAAAAAAAAAAAATTTAACAAACAAACCTGAGACAAATTTAATCCAAAATAGGTATCCAAATATATATTAGAAAAAGAACCGTTCATTATTATAAAGTAATATGACCATGCGAAGAACCGAGGCCACAGAACTGAGCTAGTTGTTGCAGCGGCTAGGTGGCTAGCTGGTATACATGTGAGCCTGAGGTCATCAAGTACCTGTTTTACTGCAGTATTCATCTGTGAAGAATACCTGAATTGATCTCAACTTCTCCATTATATCATTTTTCCCTCCATTTGTTTAATGATTCAAATACATTACTTATTTCTATGTTCAAACTCAAAATTATTTCATTCATGACCGTTATCAATAAATATTATTCACAATATTTCTCAAATCATTTTTTTAAAATTTCATCAGCATCCCTTAATGAGTTAAAATCTCAAGAAATTTTATCATTTTACTAATAAGTCACAAAAGGTTGCCTGATTAACCTTGATTCTGTGTAACTTACAAAAGCTCAATTCTTTCACCATTTTTCGTAATATTGCTCAAAACAACAAGCGGCATAGCTTATGAAACAGGGAATAAAAAAATTAATAAATATGAAGCTCTTAAAATTCTGTTTTAAAATCGTCAAAGTCAAGGACGTTGACTTCAAAGAAAGAAAAAAATTAACACCTGAAACATGGCCCTTGTCTGATACAATCAAACTAAGCCATATACGTGTAGTGCAGCTTATTTAATGTCAAAAACGAAAGGTAAATAATAAATCAAAGAAAAACTCACCCTTTCCGACAATACCGTTTAACATTCCATAGTTTTTATAACATAAAACGAACATTTCACAATTCCATTCACTGCACACCAAACGTCACAACACAACGACGCCATTACTCACTAGTCTTAGTTGAGTTTAATTACGATAGATGGCAGTCAATATCGGCTGCATTCAAAATGCCCGCCATCGTTTTTTAAAACTTTTTAAAACTCTCAACATTCATTTTTTTTTCATTGGTTTTTACATGAGAGCATTCTTAATATGATAGTTATGTAATTTTAGAATTATGTACTTTCGTTTAATAATCGTATTAATAAGTGTTGGATAAAGGTCTTCATCAAAAAGAAATTTAAGTCTTAAAGGCCTTTGTTTCCACTAATGAAAAAGTCCAGTAGACTACACTAGCCTGGATACTGAAAATTAAAGTGAATATTTTTAAATGCAACGAAATGATCCGAATCAAAATGACACATTTATTTTTCAAAGATATCCCCACCCCTTATTTGGATTAAATTTTTCTAATGAGGCATTATTACTGTTGAAAATAAAATAGGGACAAGGATTAGGAAATTTACTCTAAATAAACAAGAATTATTTACTTATAATTAATGATCATAATAATTATTAAATTATTATTATTATACAGATGTTATTTTTATTACATTTATAAACTGGAAAACGATTTCTTAAAAAAAGTGACAAAAAATGACAAATAAAAAAACAAGTAAAAAATTTTATGAATTATCGTCCAAGCTCAAACTAGAAAAAAAATTTAAGTGAGCGAGAAAAGAAATTTACATTTAATGTTTAAAAATGTTCAATTATGAAATTGTGAAATTAAATTAAAAAAATTGCGTATGTGCGATAACAATGATTATTGTTTTAAAGTATTAAAAACACCTGCCCGTCAACATGAAAAAAGAATATATAAAAATTTACACAACAAGAAACAACAACAACGAACAATAAAAATTACAAATGAGAAAAAATGGCAGACACAGTAAGAAACAATTCAATTGATATGGAATTGTTTAAACCTGCGATTGATTTGATTCAAAATAATTTATTTCATTTCATTTTAGCGGAAAAAATAAGAATATTTATGTTAAATGAGGCGTGGGGCTGCTGGAACAACTTCTGCTAAATATTTTAGACGGTTCTGGGGGTAAAAGATTTCCTGAAGAGTCCTGATTATTCGTTTCGAGTTTTTCCTGTGAACTGAGATTTGATGGATTCGAAGGTGTGGGGCATCGTCTTTCGCAGGTGGAAACTGAGCCCGATAATGATTGTAGCGATATTCGATAGATTCTTAATGGTCTGGCTTCCGGTGATCCAGCTAAAAAGAAAAAAAATAGAGCTTTTAATTCATTATGGAATACATTTGAACAGAAAAGGTTAGAATTTTTTTTTAATAAACAGAAATGATTAACCAATTTTAGAAAGTCTAAAATACGTATGTAGCTGTAAAATAAAAAAAGGGTACTTTTTAATATTTTGTCCTATGGTGTTTTGTAAAATTAATTAAAGAAGCTTTTGACCGAAGTTTACAACTCAAACTTAAGATTTATTTTCCATTGCTTCTTGATGCCCCCTCTCAGATTTACCTGGCGACCACAGAAAAAGCCTTCCTTTCGCACCAACAAAAAAAAATTATTTTACCGATTCAAATAAATCGTTAGTACTGTCCAAAAACAATAACAAATGTGCTGACCACATAATTTGTGCTGCAGAAAAATTAACGAACGGAAATGCTTACAATGAGGAGATGACGGTGGGGCGTTTTCCGATTTCGAATCAACGACTACTTTGTTTGAGAAAAATTCAGGAGCTGTCGTTGCGAAGAAAATATCACTTTTTGAACAAATCAATGATAATTTTGGCATCATCATCGTTTGAATAAGGTTTCCGTTGATAATTAAACGTATTTCCATGGAATCTTTGTCGAAGGCTATTATATAAGGAAAAGCGCAAACTACCGACTGGGGAACTGAATTCCAGTGGAAATCAAAATCTGTCGTACTGACGATATCTTCTCCTATTTTTCGGAAATGGCACGTATCTGCAAAAGAGTTTTAAAAAAAATTATTAAGTCAATTCAAAGTTTTTCAAGAATAATTTTTTTTTTTTTTCACAGTGCGTACGGTTATAGCATAAAAGTACTTCTGGTTCCTCGTCTTCATATAAATCAACGGCTGCAACCAAAACTATTCGATGGGCTTCTACCGAATGTAATTTCGTTATTTCTCCCGATTTCTCATTTACAAGATCGAACTGATGTTTATATCCCACGCAAATGTAGTTGTTAGGATTGCCCCCTGCTGATAATGATAAGGAGGAATCGATCAGGGTCATTAAAACTGGAGCCTCGCAAACCTGTATCTCCTAAAAAAAAAACAAGAAATTAATCTTTAAGGATTAAGCAACAAAAGAATCTGAGTGAATGAATTTCTGTGGTCTTTACAACCAGTGTGTATGTAAAAAAAAAATTCGTTAAACATTTGTTTTCCTTTATGGCTTTTCTTATTGTCTCAAATATTTAGTTTTCCCTTTAATTATCTTCATGGAAAGGCCATCTTCGTGGCATTTAAAAAAAATTCCTTTCGTAAATTGAATTATCAGAATTTAATTTTTAAGTTTAGTAGCGATTTATTTCGTTTATCCAAAATTAAATATTTTTGGAGATAAAACAGTGGAATCGGTAACGTACCATAATTTGCTTAAGATTTTAAAAATCTTTAAAGATTATAAAAAATCGTTTTTTTTTTTTTTTTTTTTTTTAAGAAAATCTCTTACCCTGGTATTTTAAAAAAGGAACAACTCGATCTACTTTAAAGGATCAAAAAGGGATTTGGTCAAATGAAACTGCAGAAAATCGAATATTGACACAGCTTACGTACATGCCCTCGATAAAAATATTCAAAAACAAAAAAAATATTTGCAGTGAACTTAAAAACATTTGACTATACGAAGTCAAAATGTCCGGTAGACGATTGCGTTTCTTAAAATAGAACGGAAGCGGATGCTGTGGTCTTCAGAAATAAACAAGAAATTCCACCGTCCCTTCGAAACAGGTATTAATTAATCTAAACATTACAGAAATAGAAAGGAAATATTAATATACTACAAGATGAAACCTTTCAGATATGGATATTTTACATTAGGGAAAATCCCCTTCGCTTCGGAATTGCTAAAGGCATTAATTGGACTGCCACTTACAGGAAAGCCAGCGATATCGAATTTCCCTACGGAAATTGGCTGTATTATAACGAATCGATTAAAATCGGTCAAAAAAATACATACCCGAATGTATTGAAAGCCATCTACTGTATCGGTATCGCTTGTAGGACACCATGCTGTCCAAGCAGCTGAATGTCTCCACTGCGTTAACAATAATTTTTTTCCTATAGCCACAACCTAAAAATAAAAAAAAAAATGTAATTCATTCAAAAATATTCAGTTAAACCAACGTACTCTTAATGACAGAAATTCACGCAAACTTTCGTATTACGTCAACTTTAAACAAAAGACAATCCGTTTGGTTGGTTCAAGCTGCAGCAATTAAATGCCCAAAGGGGTATATTCATAACATTTCGAAACTAACTTTCCGAAGAAATCTACAGACAATATCCCTCAAGATTTAATTTCTACCCTAAGATCGCTGCCGATCTGAAAACAGCTAGCGCCATCATTTTGCATATACGAAAATTTAGACCCAAATTAAATTTGATACTAAAAACAGTGCGTAAGATTTATTACATTATAATTACCATTCGTAAATGCGAATTCCCTGGCCGACTAATCGCATATAAATGACACCCCTTCGTCCGCTCTAATCTGTGTTCCTTTATATCGTGTTTGCTTCGAGCTTCCTCAGCAGGTTCCTTTTCGAAATCCGATAATCTAAAAACATATATCTTCCCATCCTTCCCCTTATCGATTCTCATTAACAAAATCCCGTGAGCTTCCACCACACTCAACTGTTTTACTGTCAACGTTTTATCAAATATAACTCGTTGCGTTGGTTTATCGTCAAGCAAAAACACTCCCAGATCAGTTGCTACGATTAACCTCGTGTCGCTCCAAGAATCACCGCAAATTATTTCTTGAGCGAAATCCGGGTAAAAGCAATGAGGTTCCCACGGAGCTCTTCTAAATAAACCAGTTGTTGCTAAACTCGTAGGAGCATCACCCTTAAATAAACAAACACAAATTAACCTCTTTTCCTTAAGATTATTTCCTTTTTTTTTTTTTTCTTAGAACTTTTTATTTTCCTTTACCTTAACAATCGTATACACTTTGAGCGATTGCCCTATTCTCACGAATTCATCCTGTCGAGCTTCTTCCTTCTTCTTTAAAGCACCATGTGGTTCCATTATAACGTCACTAAAAGCTCTCCTGCTCAGCATCGCCTCCAGCGTTAAAACAAGGAAAAC
The DNA here is from genome assembly GCA_037577465.1 of Liposcelis bostrychophila. Taxonomy (NCBI): domain Eukaryota; kingdom Metazoa; phylum Arthropoda; class Insecta; order Psocodea; family Liposcelididae; genus Liposcelis; species Liposcelis bostrychophila. Next base: position 15,426,086 of record CM075210.1, read on the forward strand.
AAATGAATTTAATACTCTTAAAATTAACAAGATTCATTTATATATTTTCCTTGTGCTAAAAAATAAGACTTACTCCTTTTCCTTCATTCATGTATTCAGCATATAAATCCTTTATTAGCATATCTAAGGTTCTCTCTCGTTTTTGAGCGAAAATAGGAGTGTTAAAAGCGGCTTTTTCCCCGTTTATCACTTGAAAAAAAAAAGATGTTAAATCATTACTGTATTTTTTTTTAAAAAAGTGAATGAACAAATTTAATTCACAATAGGGGTCGAAAAATTGTGCTTTTCAATTTTTAATCGTTGGTTGAAATTGCCAGGTACGACACAAAAAAAATTTCCTAAGTTTTTCCAGGTTAAAATAGTTAAGAAATATGGACGAAAAATTTTCTTGATTAATTTTCCGGGCAAAAAAAGAGTCAGGAAAATTTTTTTCAAAGTTTTCCATTTAAAATATCTAAGAAAATGATTGGAAAATTTTTTTTAACTGAAAAATTTTTTTAAAATTTGTTTGGGACAAGTAATAGTTCACGGGACAGTCCAAGCAGTTGAAAACGAGCTTAACTTTACATGCGGACTGCGGCATCTATTCCCAATTTCTAATTCAAAGCTAAAACCAAAAAGAATTTTTTTTTTTTTTTTTTCCAAATATCGAATTATTTTTGAAATGTTGAGGGGCATGTTGAAAATCTGCTTCCTTAAGGTGTAAAACCACTAAAACAAATTAAAAAAATTTTTTTTAAACCGCTTATTGGCCCCCAAGGCCACTTTAGCTTTTTAAAAATTTGGCAATCAAGGTTTTTTAAACTCCATGTTTTTTATCCGTTTTAAGGGCCTACAAAATATTTTGAAAAAATGTTTTCTTATGTTTTCAAGGTCGTAGAACACGAATTTCACTATCCTGAATTTTTCCGCTTAACCCCTGTGACGTCATTAGCGCTTTTATCGTGCTTACATATGATTTTTCCGACTGAAATTCGGCTTAATCTCGATTTTGGAGCCCTGAAAATTTTTTTATTGACGTAGGACTACGTCATACCCCGTAACCTGGAGATTTCTGTTCGTTAGTTTGTTGGTTCGCACCTAAAAGAGCACTTTTATTTCGTTAATATTTCGAATTTTTGTTAGTTAAAAAAATTGATATAAAATTAGCGGATCATTTAAAATTTTTCATTATTTTTCGTTAATTTTTCGTTTATTTTTAGACAGTTTTTGTTAATTTTCGTGAATTTTTTTTATATCAAAAAGATAATCCATAATTTCCTTTAATTAGAAAAATTAACGGATAATTTAGAAAAATTAATGATGAATTAAAGAAAAATTCACGAAAATTTTTAAATTTTTCTTAAATTTTTAAATATTTTAAATTTTTCATTATTAACTAACGAAAAATAATGAAAAATTTAAAATATTTAAAAATTTAAGAAAAATTTAAAAATTTTCGTGAATTTTTCTTTAATTCATCATTAATAATTTTTTAAGAATAAAAAAATCGATTTCCAATTAAAAGCCCAAAAAAGCTAAAAACAAGTTAAATAAAGTCGAACCTTCATCACTGACTATCTAATTGAACTTGTGTGTTTTTTTCTTCATTTTCATATTTTTAAAAACTGAAATCGAGATCACATTGGAAGTTCATACATTCACGAGTTGTGATCTCGATTTCAGTTTTTAAAAATATGAAAATTTAGACAATTTTTAGACAGTTTTTGTTAATTTTCGTGAATTTTTTTTATATCAAAAAGATAATCCATAATTTCCTTTAATTAGAAAAATTAACGGATAATTTAGAAAAATTAATGATGAATTAAAGAAAAATTCACGAAAATTTTTAAATTTTTCTTAAATTTTTAAATATTTTAAATTTTTCATTATTAACTAACGAAAAATAATGAAAAATTAAAATATTTAAAAATTTAAGAAAAATTTAAAAATTTTCGTGAATTTTTCTTTAATTCATCATTAATAATTTTTTAAGAATAAAAAAATCGATTTCCAATTAAAAGCCCAAAAAAGCTAAAAACAAGTTAAATAAAGTCGAACCTTCATCACTGACTATCTAATTGAACTTGTGTGTTTTTTTCTTCATTTTCATATTTTTAAAAACTGAAATCGAGATCACAACTCGTGAATGTATGAACTTCCAATGTGATCTCGATTTCAGTTTTTAAAAATATGAAAATGAAGAAAAAAACACACAAGTTCAATTAGATAGTCAGTGATGAAGGTTCGACTTTATTTAACTTGTTTTTAGCTTTTTTGGGCTTTTAATTGGAAATCGATTTTTTTATTCTTAAAAAATTATTTTTAGCTTTTTAGTTTCTGCTTTAGGGTAATTCTCTAACCAAGTCAACATTAGAATTTTATTTTTGGAAAATTTTCTTTTAAAAAACAATTTTTTTTTTTTTTTTTTTGCATTAATATTTTCTATTTGTTTTCCTTTTATTTAAAACTCAATACCAGAAACTGTAATCATTTTATAGTGGTATTTTCACTTAAAAGTGAAAAATTTGCTAGACCCTCGGAAACGTACAAATTATTTTTTTATACCTAACACTACGTTCCTAAATGTTTAATTTTGAGTAATCCAAGCCGCTATTTGTTCATTAAATGCAGTAAACAGTAATATAGCTCACCTTCACGCAAAAAAATTAATTTATAAAGATTTAGTTCTTCATAAACAGTAGCCATTTTTTTTCTGATCTACTTTTGTTAAGAATAACCTTTTTTCCTTCGAAGAAAAAAAAGAAATTCTAGGCCTATACGAAAATTTAAATTTGGTGATTTCAAAATTCTTAAATGATTTAAAATTAATAAACACATACTATTTGATCTCACTCAAATGAAAGCTAAGGTCATACAATTCTTATTACCTGATTTTCTATCATTTTTAACTAAAAACATCGACATATTTGTATTTACAAACAATTTTTTTTAACTGATTGAAGTTTGGCGATCCTATAATTTTTTTTTAGTTTGCACCAATTATAAATTTAATTGTAAATACCTCAATACTTTTAAGAAATGGCTACCGGTACCGTTATATCATTTTTCATTTCCGCAGCGTGAGAAAAAAAAAAAAAAAAAAACAATATAACTAAAGCCATGTTCCTCTTTACTCACAACAAAAACGCTCACCCATAAAGTTAATTTTATTATTGTACTTAAGAGCTCAAACAACGTGAATATGAATGCAGGCCAAAACGATAAGACGAGTCGCAAACAGCTTTTTTCAAACAACAACATTGAATCATAAGAAGACCTTTAAGTACATACATTCTTCCCACCTTGCAACCGTCTTCCTACTTTATTAAATGTTTTATGATTTGAGGATTTTTAACTTTATTTTAAGAAGATCCACAACATCATGTATTGACGGTTCCGTTTTTTCGTTTTGTTAGGATTTTTTTTCCGCGTGACAGAGATTCAAATATATATATATATATACACAAATCCAGTCGCCATCGAACACATGGAATCTCCTTCTTTCTACGAAATCGATTAATTTTTCTAAATTATCCGTTAATTTTTCGGCACTATGGCAAAACCCTGACCTTTCAAAACCCCGACCGGGGTTTTGCAAGGTCAGGTTTCTGAAATGCGGTGTATTAATAATTATTTTAATTTTTTGAATTGTCGTGGTTTTGAAAAATTAATTAAAAATTATTTTTGAAAGATTTTCAAAACCTCGAAAAAATCGGGGATTTGCAAACGATTTACAATTTTTTTTAAAAAAAAATTTAAAAATAAATAAAAAAGCTATGAACATTGAAAATACCCGAAAACTTTAAACTTTAGAAAGCAAGACTATTGCGGGATTATTGCAAAATTAAATGATCAAAAACATCAAAAACCGGCGTTTTTTGAAAGTAAAATGAAGAGCAAGTGGAAAAAAAGATCAGAGTCCATGTTTTTGTTTTGAATGTGTTGACAAAAGCTAAACATAAGACTGCCATATAATCGACTTCAGCATATAACTCCATTTCCAAAACAACTCGAATAGAACCGTTGTTGACAAAAGCTAAACAGCAGAGAGAAGCTATTGTTTACAAAATGGAGATACACTAAAATAGCTTACAGGGGCAGAAGAGCTAAGTGTAAACAAACAATGGACTCTGATCCATTTTCCCGCTTTCTCTTCAAATTTGTTATGTTTTAAAAGCATCACTTTCTAATCAACTTGAAGAACACTCAATAAATAAATAAATGTATATTCTGGCCAGGTTGCCTATCAGCTCTTGGCACCGGCCACATTTAAAGGGGATGAGCCTCCCGTCGTCGTATCTCCTCCGTACAGAGATAAGACGCTCCGCACATTCCCCACTGCAAAGAATGTGGCCGCAAGGATGCGCCATCCTCTTTGGTTAACAGATCAAACAAAAACGACAAACGCTAATTGAGTTTTTTGGCGCAGGCTTTGAGGCTCAAGGTCGAAGAAGGCTGCCCTCAGGGGCTGTACAAGTATTACGTAAGCATGATTTTGGTGATTTTTGACCCCCTCCCCCCCCTAATAAGCAAAAATAGGCTTCCTCTTATGGAGGTTTAACATTGGCGTAAGCATCTGAAGGACCCCCTCCCTACCCTAAGGTGCTTACGTAATACTTGTACAGCCCCTCAGAGCCATTTGCTGAGCTGTAATTTCTTTTGCGGGGATTCGTTATTCTCCGTGTACGAACTGCACAGAGCGGAGGTGCACAAGATGTACCTATTTTTCGCGCCATAGACGATTGCACTACGCATAATGCGCATCTCAAGTATTTTAAGTGTTCAATTTGAATTTCCAGCTTTTGAACGATTTCGTAGTTTTCGGGGATTTTCAATGTCCTTAACTTTTTTATTTAATTTTAAAATTTTTTTCAAAACAAATCGTAAATCGTTTGCAAATCCCCGATTTTTTCGAGGTTTTGAAAATCCTTCAAAAATAAATTTTAATTAATTTTTCAAAACCACGACAATTTTAAAAATTAAAATAATTATTAAAACACTGCATTTCAGAAACCTGACCTTGCAAAACCCCGGTCGGGGTTTTGAAAGGTCAGGGTTTTGAAAGGTCAGGGTTTTGCCAGGGCCCCAATTTTTCATTATTAACTAACGAAAAATAATGAAAAATTTAAAAGATTAAATTGAATTTTTTTATATCAAAAAGATAAAAGATAATCGATATATCGATAAAAGATAATCGATTGAATTTTTTTATATCTAAAAAACTTATATAAAAAAAATTAAAGAATGAATTAAAGTTAAAAAAATTAACGGAAAATTAACGGATCATTTAAAATTTTTCATTATTTTGATCATTATTTTATATATTATTACCATAATATTAAAACAGTACCCCACAGACGTAGTCCTACGTAAGGATATGCTGCCATATCCCAGTATAATTTTTTTTATTGGTATCACTCATACTTATGCAAAAATACTCGTAGAACACGAATTTCACCATCCCTAGTTTTTCAGATCAACCCCTGAGTAGGGGTATAAGTGTAAGTTTGTTTTTTGGGGGCAAAAATGGATTTTTTTGCCAAAAAATGGCAACAACTCCTCACCAGCTCGATTTAGAGGTCATGTTTAATGACATTTTTTAGTCAGGACACTCTAATTAATAAGGATCTTTCGTATTTCGAATCAATTTCCAAAATATTTTTACGGTCGGAAAAAATTTTGAACTTTAAAAAAATTAATACTGGTAGAATTTTCCGACTGTAAAAAAATTTCGGAAATTGATGGGCCAAAAATGGCCAAAATAATGCTAACGTGGTTTATGGACGACCCCTTAAAATTGAAAAGCATTCATTTTTTCTAGGCCACCCCACTGCAGTAGCTTTAAATCTTACTTTTAACTAATAAAAATTCCCGAAATTCTTCGCTATTACGAAAAACTGGAGGGCATGGAAGAGATGGTCCAAAAATGGGAACGGATTCTTCTGAGAAAACTCCTAATCTATAAGAACTATCATCAGGTACATATGTGACGACGGCAAAAATATCTGATTCAGTTGCTAAGGAAAAATTATAGAACATATTTTTATACAGTAGAATAAAGCTTTTTTTTCTCTCCAAAAAAAACTAATATTTTTCCCGAACTTATCCGAAAAAATTTTGTCTTGATTTTCGAGAAAAATGAATTTAAAAAAATCAGACACATGTGAACGTCTGGATGCATGAAGGTTTTTTAATTCTGAAATAAAACAAAAATTTCAAAAATTTAAAGCATGGATTTCCCGTCTAATGCCCCATAATATCCCGAGCATATTTCTCTTACAGCTTCGCTAAAAGTTTTTCGCTTTATAAGATTACAAACCGAAATGCATGCCAAACAAAAAAAAAAAAAAAAAAAGAAGGGGGAGAAGATAAGAACTTGGAGAGAAAATAAGACTTGTAAACTGCACCGCATAATTTCCTGTGTTGCCCCTGAACTAGTGGGAAAATGTGATAAAGCAAAATTTCGGTACAAGCCGATTTTTATCTGAAAATTTTCTCTCGACAAAATAATCAACATGTTCCTTTCACGATGAGATTTCTCCCATTATTATTTCCCGAAAATTTACCCAACTATAAAAAGGATACGAGTAAACTGAGATTTAATGAAAGTAGGATTAAAATGATTAACCTCAGCCGATGGTCCATCTAAAAATATGATATTGACAATATCGTTCCCTATATGTCTTTTCCTTTCGACCTGTTGTTTGTTGTCTTTCGAATAAGGCAACATCGTCGATACGTGGAACATTATTTCGTGTCCTTCGTAGATTGTATAAACAGAATATTTCCCCGTCATGTCACCTTAAAAATAAAAACGAAAAATATTAAAAGCTTACGCACCGTGTATACATCATCAATATCTCCCTTTCGCGGATGAAAAATAAAAGAGCTGAAAAAAAAAGGTCAAAGTTCATTTTAATTCCTTACCTTTAACGTCCAGGCCTCCTCTATACCGATCCCAGCCTTTTAGCCGAATTTTATCACCGAGGAGATTTAAAAATTTTTCAAACTCCGGACTACCGCTTTCTAAAAAAAAAAAAAAAAGAACAATTTTAATTTTAATTTTAAAAGAAAAAAAAAAATAAAATTCAGGAAATTAATTACCGTTACTAAACATTTCGTCGTCCGTTGTTTGAGTTGGAAGAACGTAAAGTACCCCAAATTTAAAATTAACCGAGCCTTCTTGCTCCTCTAGAAGCAGCAAATCCTAACGGTTTTCAAAAAATCATTTAATTAAATTAATTATTACAGAATTCAATTAGATTCACGTTTCAAACGAACCTTCTGAATATCAGGCGAAAATATTTCTTTTGGTCCCTTGTCCAATTTATCCATATTGGGGAAATTGCTAACGGGAAAAAAAAGAGAGAGAAAAAATATAAAAAAAATGAATGAAAGATAGATTCGAAGTTTTTAAAACAAGAGTCAACCCAAATGAAAAGGCCATTTCATTTGACTCCAATAATCATTGATTAAAGATCAAAAGCGAGGGAAGCTGCAACAATGAATCAGATCTTGTTACACGATTTTTTTTTTCCGTGAGATTTTACCTTAATATCTGCTTCACAGTCACTGGTTTATTGCGAGTTGATGATAGAGAAATTTTTTGAGCACCCTGCAAAATGTTTAAAATAAAATTTTAGTAAAATTTTTTCAAAAAAGAAAAATATACACAGTGGTCCTGAACAAAAATATTATTCGACTAAAATGTCAAAAAAAACTGCTAATGAGGCTTTGTTAGGAAACATATTAACTACCAAAATCCACTAAAATCAAAATCGTACCTGATTGTCTTCCCCTATTCCCGCACTCAAAAAAATGAATACTGGTCGCCAATACAATTTAAACTGGATTTTGCGCCTAATAAAAAATTGATTAGAAGCCATTACAATTGTATTAGTCTCCAGTCAATTTTGTTTTCGGACCAGTGAAAGCTTCCAGTCAAAAATATATTACCCTACTTTTTTTTTGAGTGCGACAACCCCCCCGGCCCCTCAATTTTTTTTTCAAGGCTTGTTGCATATCAAGGCTTGTTACATATTATATGAAAACCCATTGGAAACGCTTTAAAATGAGACCTCGCCGAGGTTTATATCTTTTACAGGGACGGAGATATCGTCGTTTCAATAGCCCAAAATTAAGTGTTTAATTTTAGATCTCTCAAACGATAATATATGATATCTCCGTCCCGGAAAAAGATACAAACCTCGGCAAAGTCTCATTTGAAAGCATTTCCAATGGGCTTTCATATGATACGCAACAAGCCTTGAAAAAAAATTGAGGGGCCGGGGGGGTTGTGGGGGGTAGGGGAAGACAATCAGGTAAGATTTTGATTTTAGTGGATTTTGGTTGTTAACATGTTTCCTAACAAAGCCTCATTAGCAGTTTTTTTTGACATTTTAGTCGAATAATATTTTTCTTCAGGAGCACTGTGTATATGTAATATAAATAATAATATGTTACAGTCAATTCCCGTTTTCAGGCAATCCTAGAATTGACTAGTCATTTCTAGAATTGCCTACAGATTTTTTCATTTTCGAGAAATTTCTAGAATTGATAAACGGTCGGGTCATTTGCGAAATGAAAAAGTAAATTTTTGAAATAAATAGAGTTGCCTAGGCACTTCTAGAATTGACCGAAAGAATTATTTAAATCTTTCAATTTCAATTTTAGAATTGACTAGTCATTTCTAGAATTGCCTATTTTTCATTTTTGGGCAATTCCCGAAATGAGTAAATAAATAAATGTTACGTTGGAAATTTATAATAAATTAATGTTTATTTTCAATTCTAGAATTGCCTGGGAACCGGCAATTATCGAAATATTAAATAGTAAATATTGAATAAATAAGGTTGAATAAATATTGAAAAAAAGAATCTAAGGTTGGTATGACAAACGAACATGAGCGCGTCGGTCGTTCCACTTACATAACGTCATCAACAACGCGAATTTTAAAAATTACCGGAGTTTTAAAAAAATTATAACGATGATTATTCCCAAGTAAATTTGTTAATAATACTTTTAAAAAATTATTTATTAAAGTAATTAATGTTAAAAATATATTATGCATCACTTCAGTATTATTTATTTTATTTATTTCGCATTTATGAAATATTTATTTAATATTTCGATAATTGCCGGTTCCCGGTGCTGGTAATTTATTTATTCATTTCGGGAATTGCCCGACCGTTTGTCGATTCTAGAAATGACTGAAAAATTTAAATCATTACTTCAGTCAATTCTAGAAATGCCTAGGCAATTCTAGAATTGCCCAAAAATGAAAAAACCTGTAGACATTTCAACAATTGCCTGAGAACGGGAATTGACGGTAGCATATACATAAATACTGCTATATTACCGTCAATTCCCGTTTTCAGGCAATTCTAGAATTGCCTACAGGTTTTTTCATTTTTGGGCAATTCTAGAATTGCCTAGGCATTTATAGAATTGGCCGAAATAATAATTTTAATTTTTCAGTCATTTCTAGAATTGACAAACGGTCGGGCAATTTGCGAAATGAATAAATAAATTTTCGAAATAAATAGAATTGCCTAGACATTTCTAGAATTGACAAACGGTCGAGCAATTTGCAAAATGAATAAATAAATTACCGGCACCGGGAACCGGAAATTATCGAAATATTAAAAAGATATTGAATACAGTATATATTTTATAAATGCGAAATAAATAAAAATAATAATACTGAAGTGGTACATAATATATTTTTAACACTAATTACTTCGACTATATGATAATTCACTGTGATAAGTTTTAATTACATTAAAAATCTAATTTTTTATTACATTTAAAAAATATAAATCTTGTTTATTTCGCATTTATAAAATATTTATTCAATATTTATTTAATATTTCGATAATTGCCGGTTCCCAGGCAATTCTAGAAATGAAAATAAACAATAATTTATTTATTTATTTCTGAAATTGCCAGACCGTTTGTCAATTCTAGAAATGACTGAAAAATTTAATGAATTATTTATTCATATCGCATTTCATTTCTTTCAGCCAATTCTAGAATTGACTAGTCATTTCTAGAATTGCCTGAAAACGGGAATTGAAGGTAACATATATAGGTTATATATATATATATATATATATATATATGCACTTACCGTTTTTTGCCATAATATAGCTCTATATTGCAAATCGGATTGACTGCTAGACTCGGTTATAACGACAGATAAAAAAAATGGAGCTTTTTGCTCGTCAGCTCCTACGTAATTTTGATGAGCTACAAAAAAAAAAAAAAAAAAAAAAAAGACTTATTATTTCCAGGCTTAATCATTTCTTTTTTCATTTTTCAAACTTACGTTTGCCTAAAAAGTATTTGAAATACCATCTCGTTTGATATTCAGGATTTTCCAGAACTGGAGTACTCGGAGAACCAAAAGGGCCTATCTAATAAATAAAGAAAGAAAAAAAAATTTCATTTTTGTATCTTCATTTTTAAAAAAAAAATAATAAATAGAACGGATTTCACCCCGGTGCTTACTTCCTCTTTTTCCCCTAAGGAATCCCCAGTTTCAACTCTAAATCTCCTACCACTGGCATCCTGACCGTCGGATTCAACTTGAGGTAACTGCAATAAAAATAAAATTAAATTAAAAAAGATGGTGTTTTCTAGAAATTTTGTTGTCGGTTACGCTTTTTATTTATTTTACTAAACATTTTTCTTCCTTTACTATGTTTTTTTTTGATCCCTTTACATTGTTAAAGCGAAATAAGCTTTTACCCAGTTAAGTTACATGAAAATGTAAAAGATTTATAAGTAAACTAAACTCCTAACTTTTCTTTTGTTGATATAAAGCTTTTGGAAACAGTATTGATACACTGGGAAGACTTTTTTGATGTTCTTTAAAAATCACGGATCTTTTTATCCCTTTTGATAACTTCCAAAATATACAGACTAATATTCTCCGTCAATTAACTGTACTGTGCGATTAATTAAAACACCGAAGTGCATCAATAACTTACTCTGAGCGTTTGAAGGAAAAAAATGATTTCATATGTGAATGCCTCTGTCCAATATTGGACAGTATCGGAAATTTTATCAAGACTAGATCAATGTTGGATCAAGACTGATTTTTCCCTATCTTGTTTTTCCGATTAAAATTTCCGCCAGGGTATATGACGTCGAAAATAGAGACACAGGATAAACGCCCGGTGCTGTATTGAATTGCATCGTGCAATATATACAAATCAGGTACGGGGGTGGCTTTTATTGCATGTCGCGACTGGTTAACCAGCCGAGACATGCAACCCCAAATTATTTGGTTATTTCGTAACCAATTATTTGGTTATTTCGTAATATCTAGAAAAAAATAATTGGTGAAATCCCAAAAAAAAAGTGGTAAAATTTTAAAAATTATTTTGGGAATATTCCAAAAATTATTTGGAATATTATTCCGAAATTATTTGGAACTTATTCCGAAAAATAATTATTGGTAAAATCCCAAAAAAAAGGGTAAAATTTCAAAAATTATTTGGTAATATTTTGAAAAAAATAATTGGTAAATTTTCAAAATTTTTTGGTAATGTTTTGAAAAAATAATTGGTAAAATTAAAAAAAAAATTTTTTGCGGGTGAGGTTCGTTCATGAGAAGAGGCTTTCCTTAAAGCATTCTCCTTATTTTCGGAAGCATTTTCTTGGAAACTTCTTCTAATAGATAAGTTGGTTCCCAAAAAAAATAATTGGTAAAATTCCAAAAAAAGTTGGTAAAATTCCAAAATTATTTGGTAAAATTCCCCAAAAAGTTGGTAAAATTCCCAAGAAAATAATTGGTAAAATTCCAAAAAAAGTTGGTAAAATTCCAAAAATTATTTAATAAAATTCCCAAAAATTATTTGGTAAAATTCCCAAAAAAGTTGGTAAAATTCCCCAAAAAGTTGGTAAAATTCCCAAGAAAATAATTGGTAAAATTCCAAAAAAAGTTGGTAAAATTCCAAAAATTATTTAATAAAATTCCCAAAAATTATTTGGTAAAATTCCCAAAAAAGTTGGCAAAATTCCCAAAATTATTTGGTAAAATTCCCAAAAAAGTTGGTAAAATTCCCAAGAAAATAATTGGTAAAATTCCCAAAAAAGTTGGTAAAATTCCCAAGAAAATAATTGGTAAAATTCCAAAAAAGTTGGTAAAATTCCCAAAATTATTTGGTAAAATTCCCAAAAAAGTTGGTAAAATTCCCAAGAAAATAATTGGTAAAATTCCAAAAAAAGTTAGTAAAATTCCAAAAATTATTTGGTAAAATTCCCAAAAAAGTTGGTAAAATCCCCAAAAAATAATTGGTAAAATTCCAAAAAAAGTTGGTAAAATTCCAAAAGTTATTTGGTAATATTCTAAAAAAAATAATTGGTAAAGTTCCTTTTTTTCTAAAATTCCGAAAATTATTTGGTAATAATTCCAATTTGGTAATTTTTCAAGAAAAACATTTTTTAAAAATTATGAAAATTAGTAATTTTTCCCATTCTGTACCGAGCGTTTAAAAGAGTATCTCCCTCTGATTGTGATGGACGCCTAGTACAGAATTGTTCCTGCCGAAATTTTACCAAACTTGTCAGAAACAGTCACCAAGAATGAGAAGCGGCTTCGCTCAAAGCACTCTCCTTATTTTCGGTTGCATTTTCGGTTTGCATTTACTCAGTCAGACTCGTAAGTTTACAATTTATTCAGTATATAATTTTTATACTGTAATTTATTCGGAACTTCCCAGCAAGTAGCAATAAAAAAAATTGCTCGTACCGAAAATACCGGTAAAATTTCAAAAATTATTTGATAATATTTCGAAAAAAATAATTGGTAAAATTAAAAAAAAAAGTGGTAAAATTTCAAAAATTATTTGGTAATATTTCGAAAAAAATAATTGGTAAAATTCCAAAAAAAAAAAAAAAAAAAAAATAGTAAAATTTCAAAAATTATTTGGTAATATTTTTTTTTAAAAATTGGTAAAATTCCAGAAAAAGAGGTGGTCAAATTGCAAAAAAATATTACAAAGGGCCGACGTGAAAAAAAGTCGACATAGAAAAGGGCCGAAAAAGTCTCTCGACCGTTCTCCATTTCGGCCCTTTTCATAAACTCCGAGACAAAACCCAAACACATAGAAAGGCAGAATCTAAATACCAGACGGTAAAAGTTTTAAAAAAATTACTATACAGGTTTTTTTTTTCTTTTTTTGGGCGGAAAAAAATAAAGTAAAAATAAAGTAATACGTTTTTGCGTTTTTCCACATTACTCTAGGCTAGACGCGAAAAAGGCCGCTTCGCGGCCTAGTAAATAAAAAAATGTGCTAGTGGCTAGTGGCTAGTAAATAAAAAATGGCTTTAATTTCTGTAAAACCATCTTCATTTTTTAAATTAACGGAATATTTCCGGTAAAAAGTGAACTCTTTCTCACCAAAATAAGGCTCTAATTTTTTCGACCCTTATTCTCATAAGGGTCGAAAAAATTGGTCTGGGGTAATATTTAAAAAATATTACCAAATAATTTTTGAAATTTTACTATTAACATCTGGGGGCAGCAGAAATCGGTCTCCAAAAAATCCAAAAAATAATTAGGGTTAGTGTGTAACAACTTTTAAAGGCGAAAAATCTTTGGCGTATTTATCTAAGGCATATTAGTCGTATTTTAAAGGCCACTTTTGAAAAAATTCTAAAAATCCTTATGGGTTGAGATAAAAAAAAAGATTTCATCTGTGATAGCCTATGGGTCATTTGTTGCCACAGAAAAAAACAATTATTTATAAGATCATAATTCTTAATCAGGAAAGTCAAAAAAATTTTTTACAAATATCGCCAACGAAAGTTGCTCCTACGGACCCAGTCCGCGCCTGACTCAAGTTCGTTTTGCTTTCTTATTAGCGTCACTTGACGACCCCCGTTGCCATTTACTCATTTTCCACTACAAAAATAATTTTTTTTTCCTTTTTTTGCATAAAAAAGTTATGATATATTCAAAATAAAGTTGTTACGTAGGTGGTACAGCGTACATGCGACCTTTAACGTTTAGATCTACAAATAATAACAATTTCCACGAACACTTTCCAGTTAGTGCTATATTATCATAGACTTTTTTTTTCCTTCCCTTTTTTTTTTTTCTCTTTTTCTCTAAATAAATTTTACCTCTTTTACTTTCCATCCGATTGAATTTGAAATCGTTTTTCTTAACCTAATTTTCCTCCTTTTAATATTTTATCTCGAGGGAAGATTCGAGTAAATCCTTGCAGAGCGCTGTTGGCATCACTTTGACCGAAAGGTTTTGACACTAGGGGTCCTAATAAAACTAAAAGCAATAGGTTGCTGGATGTTATTTATTTCCACGGTATGCATTTGAGAGCCTTTTAGGTTTTCATGTCGGGGGGAAAAAAAAAGACCAAAGAAAGTGGTATAACGGCTATGCCTCACGGTCATCTCTCGATCAACGGGAAAAGGGCGCATTGCAACCAACTGACCGTGGGATGCAAATCTGCCCTTTTGCGATAAATACTTACCAGTTCGACTGATCCATAATGCCGACGACTGAAAACTCCTCGCCTTGATACGAAATCCTGCCCGCTCGATCTGAAACACACGAAAAGGGAGAAAAAAATTAAAAATTAAATAAAAACATAATCATTTCACCTAATCCTTAATTTACGAATGCTAAACAAAATTGAAAAGATCGTTTACTTTTAAAAGCATAATCCCCATTTCCCCATTTCCCCACTTTCTCCGTGAAAAACGAAAAACTTTCACATTTAGAATACATTTTCAAATCTCAGAGCTTTAACTATTTTCCCTTTCAAGTTTTCCAATTACCTGTCGCGACGAGCATAAAACCGGATAGAAAAAAAAAAAAAAAAAAGAACATTGAACGATGAGGAGGACAAAAACGAAAAATTAATTACAGAGATTTACGATTCATCGGTGCCCGAAGTAGAAAAAAAAAAAGGTTTTTGTTTTGTTTGTACAAAAAATTAAATTTTTTCTCCGTATAGAAAACCGAAATTGATGTTTACGGGGGGGAGAAAATAGAAAGAGATGAAAAAAAAAAAGGCAGGGGAGAGTTGCGATGAGTCTATGAGCTTATCAAAGTATCATTTCCTCAAGCGTTGAATCCCGCTCGCTCAACTTTAAAAATTATATTATTTTTCTTTCCGCCGGAGTGGTCGTTATCTCCGAGGCATACAGACTAATAGGTGAAATGCTCTCGTGTAAACGCGTACAAACTCGTGTTTGTATAAACCCTTATGCTTGCTTAATCCACGATCCTTCCTCCTAAACTAGGTCATAAAGCCTAGCTTTCAATGTTCTTCTGAAGCTCTAATGGAAAGAGGTCACCTCCCTCGTATTAACGCTGATTTGCATATTTATCCAAAGCGTGACATTTTATTTCCGTTTCCGATTTAATCTGACCTACCTACTCGGATTAGATGGGCTGCCAAAATGATTTTACATCGGTATTTAGAAGTCAATCGAATTAGGAACATGAATTTTCATGTCTTTCCGCGGAAAAGCAAATAAACATGCTGACGCACGGTCGAGAATGATTCGAAAATTTAAACTTGTATCGCGGGAAGAAATAAATAATAAAAATAATAATAAAAATACAAAAATGGATGAACGAAAACCGTGGGAAAAAATTCGGATATATATATGAATGATTTTCTAGGAGGATTTACACAAATCTTGTTTAGAAACGGAAACGGCGATTAAAGGTATAAGAAGGAAAAAGGAAAATCCCACAAAAACGCAGAAGGTTTACAAGAAAATAAAAAGCCCTAAACGTCGGTCAAGTATGCTTGGAAAGAAAACACAAAAGTATAAAATTGGTTTCCAGGATGCTTTCAATACATTCTGTTTGAAAATGTCCATTCATTTTTTTTCATTGAAAAAAAGCAAAAGTCAATAATTGTTGTCGTTTCAAAATCGAAATGTGGAAGAACTGAAGAAACAGGAATGGTATGCCGAATAGATTTTAATCGGAATCGGAATCAGATTCGATCGATGGAAACTAATCAAAATCGACATCGGAATCGGAATAAAATTTGAATGATAAGAAGCTTATAGGAATCGGAATCGGAAAAAATTTCTACTATTTAGAATCGGAATCGGAATCAGACTCATATGACGAAAAACTTATCGGAATCGAACAGTTCTGATTGTCATGTCGTGCAATTTCACATTTTCCCGATTTTTATCGCAACGCACGCTCATTAGAATGCTTGACTTGACTAGGCTTGTTTATCTCTAAATATAATAAAATTGAAATTGGAATCGAAATCGGAATCGGAATCGGAATCGGAATCGGAATCGGAATCGTAATCAGCATGCCATCCCTGTGAAGAAAGGCTTAGTAGGAGAGTCAAAATTCCGATTTTGTTGCTTCTTAGCGCTTTTCAGTGATTTTTTGGTTAATTTAGTGATATTTTTAAGGACTTTCAGTGACCCTGGCGGCCAGGTGATTATGCAAAAAGCGTGATTCTTTGACCGATCATGTAATACGATCACACAATCCTTGTGATATTATTACACCTTGCAATGCTATCATACAGAACCTTTGACATTAATTCCAGAAAATTAGTTATATTTTTGCTTTTTCGGTATTTCCCCGCAAAATATTTAATGGTTTTTTACAAAGTCATTTACAAAGTTGAAGGGTTTAATTTACAAATGTTGCTCAACTTTGTAAAAGGTGAGCGCGCTAAGATGCGGCCACAAAATCAGACTTTTCGCATAAACCCCTTTATATTGAAAATAAACTATAAGCATTTAAAAAAATGCTGTTACAATGTTTTAATGTATTTCAAAAAAACAAATTTTAGAAAAGAACACTGTAAAGAACGGAATAATTTTTAAAGTCCCCAAATGGAAAGAGGCAAGCATTTATAAACCAACAGTTCTGTATTCAGGTGACAAGAGCCCTCATTTTGACCAATATTGATTCAAAATGCAGAAAAACATGGCTGTGCATTTAAGAGTGCAAATTGTAGCAAAAGCTACAAAAGGGTTTTTTCTATAAGCGAAGTATTGACAAAGGGGAAGCGGGGGTCAAAAATGATCAGAAAATGTTTTTTGACCAAGTTAAAACAGTACGTTCGATTTCGACAATAAAAGTCAATTTTGCACTACTTTTTAATGCTGCGCATTTATATTTTTAATTAAAGAGATTCTCACAAAGCAACACAAAATTAAAACACGATCATTTAAAACTTTATCAACGTTTTCGATCGTAATTTTAAACCTTTACACGCGTTACTTGTTCGGAAGCCAATAAAATTACATATTCAGTACCATCCAGGTAATTTCCCTTTTTGCTTCAAACCAATCTTCGCTCGATTGAATCTCGATTTTTTTTCCGAAAAAAAAAAAAAAAAAAAAAAATTAAAAAAATAAAATAAAGAATACAGAAGAAGTAAAAAAAAAAATCATGCTCTGGCATTTTTTGCACATCCTGTCTTTTTTTTTTTTTTGTACAGTTGGTAAGAGAATTATAATAAGTTTACCGTAATTAAAATAAAAATAAAAAAACATAAAGTGGATATTCCTTTTCATTTTTCCCCGCGAGAGAAAATCCTTCAAAGTTGCTTTTTTTTTTTTTTTTTTTACGAGAATATTTTAATTCAGTGTTGCCAATTGTAAGTCATTTGCAGAAGGAATGATAATGATTTTCGAGATTGAAATGAAGCAGATGCCGGTTTTTTAGAATGTGAGTAAAGGGAAAATTTAAAGTATGGTAATTTTAAACATAGGGAACGCATAAAATGAGTTGTAAGGTTTTATGGAGCTTTAGATATATGTATTTAACATCTCAATTTGGAAATTAATACTCGGAAGGAGTAATTGTTTTACATTGTGTGCTCTATTGAAAAAAAAAAAAACACAATTCCTTCTTCTTTTTTATTGTGTTTCAAATAATTTAAAGATGTAAAACGTTTCGTTCATTTTCTTTCGTGACGTGGTATATCCAATATCCCTTTTCATTCTTTTTAGTCCTCCTGGGAATCTCCTTTTTTCCCTCGTTTTCTTTACTGGGCTGTCATTTCCGTTTTTTCATATACGTGCTTGTATCATTTATATCCTGAATGTTTGCGCCCGTGTCCGATTCATTATATTTTATACTATTCTTTTTATAATAATTTTTTTTTTGTCCTTCGACAAAAAAGCGTTTTTCGTGTTTTGCTTTTTAGCTGGCAAGAAATCTGGGTTAGATGTCCTTACTGCAAAACTGAACTTAAGTCGGATGTGATGTTGGTGTAATTGATCGTTTTCACACTTTGGAACTTAAGTCACTTTTTTGAATGATCTTCTCACAGGTAAAGATTCCAAATTCCCTACGTTTTTTTTTATACCCGGAAATAGGGAATTCCCGTTTTCCAAAAAAATATCAATCCAGGAAACGAGAATTGCCTTTTTTTTTTTTTTAATTTTTTTTTTATTTTTATTTTTTTATTTATTATTTTTTTTTTTTTATTTATTTATTTTTTTTTTATTCTCGGGAATCGAGAAAAAAACACTTAAATTCCCGAAAATCCCGGGAAAGCCGAGAATTTATTTAGAAGGCGAAAAAGACCCTGGAACGTATTTATGGGAAGTACAAAGTAAAAAATATTATGTAAATATGCTCTAAGAGGTCCACATAAATTTTTTATGTTGTTTCTCCCATAAGGCAAACATAAAACAAAAACAACATAAAAATTATGTGGACCTGCTTATGTTGATTTATGCTGATTTTGACATAAAATTTTTTACTGAGTAAGTTCGGAAAATTTTTAAAATGTTGTTTAACGGTCACGGTTTAGGCAAATTATTAAAAAAAAATATCTTATTTTTATAACTTTTTCCTATTTTATATGTGATAAATGGTCAAAAAGTTGATAAAATTGATATTATTCCCGTTTCCGGGAAAAACCTGACGATCCCGGGAATCGGGAATTTTCGAAAATAAGAAAAATTCCATTCCCTGGAAACGCGATTCTCGACTAAGTTAAGAAAAAAGGTTGCCGGGAAATTTTTCGGGGGAAAAAAAACCGGGATATCGGGAATTCCCGTCCCGAAAATTCCCGGGAGGAATCTCTACCCACAGGCCAATCATCAGAGGTTTTAAGAGGAAGCTTCACCTTAAAAGAAGCAATGGCAACGGGGAAAAAAATTCAAATTTTAGGTATGTAACGAACTCCTCTGACTTTATTTTTACATTTTGGTACAAGTTTCGACTTGTTCTAAATATTTAGAATTATTAGTAAATAAAAACCCGAAAAACAAAATCAAAATTGTATTTTTTTGTTTCGAAATTATTTTCTGGCCGCACATACATTTCAGACAAGTTGAAACTTGCACTATAAATTCCAGGATACTCCAATGCAGTTTTTTAGACACCTGAAAAATTTTTTCACGGTAAATCGGGAATTAGACCAAACCCGGGCATATTTTGTAAGTGGTGCTTTTAAATTTTATAGAAAACAAACTGTATTTACACTACTTTAAGATTTATACCTTCTCGATAAGTATATTGAATCTCAAAATATTGTTAGTAAAAAACACTTTTTTTTCTTTTTTTTTTTTTGAAGTGAAACTTCAAATGGCGGGCCTTGAGTGTGGGAATAAGGAGATAAAATTAAGAAAAACATTTCAATATTATTATAAATAAAACATAGTTAGAAAATTTAAATTTCATAAAAAACTCACATAAAAATTAGTTTTTAAAAAAAAATTTTATGAAAATTTAGATTTCATTTGAAGAATCGTGACAAAATTTAAAGTCGTGTCTCCATTAGCGATTCATCCGATGATTAGAGATCCTAAAAGAGATTAGCCATACTTGTAATTCCGGTTCTTCGATATTTTTCTCCTGAAAATGATTGGCCCATTAAAAATTTTTTTGGAAAATTAAGAACGTAAATATAAACAGTCAGGAACCATTTTGTAAACTTAAAAAATTTAATATTTCAGACTGGAATTTATTTTTCGGATTTATCGAAAAACCGGAAATGGCTGTATGGCTAATCTCTTTTAGGATCTCTACCGATGATCGGATTATCCGACCACCGGAAGTACTGTACTTTCGAACACTAGAAAAAAGCTCGAACTTTAAAATAAAAATGGCGTATTCGTTATTTTGTTTTTATTTTTTGCGTGCGGGATATTAAAGAAAGAGATTTATTGTTCCAAATTGGAAGATTCTACGCAAAAAATATCCCGCACGCAAAAAACATAAACAAAATACCGAATACGCCATTGTTATTTTCAAGTTCGAGTTTTTTCCTAGTGTTCGAAAGTACAGTACTTCCGGTGGTCGGATAATCCGATCATCGGATAAATCGCTAATGGAGACACGACTTTTGATAAAAAAACTCATATAAAAATTAATTTAAAATTTTAGAAGCAAATTTCATGAAAATCTTATAAAAACTATATTTTAATTTAAATAATTGACCCAAAGTGAAGTTTCACTTAAATTTTTTTGAAAAACGCGCCAGAATCTCAATTAGCAGAAGACTGCTTTCACCGGCACTAGACACCTGAATTATCTGACTTTTCTAGTCAATTTTACACTATACAAAAGAACTAAACATGTTTTTTTTAGATCATTCTCAATGCTTGTTACCTAAGAGAAGAAGAAGCAGCCGAGTTTCCGACGAACTCTTAATCGCGAAATAAACATGGAAAGCGAGAAAATTGCAGAGCTGTATATTCATCTAAGGCTTTTAAAACTGCAGTTTTCTACAGAAAAGCCCACGACATAAAATAGATCTGACCTACTTCCTCTTGTTAATGCAGTAAGCTGCAACCCCCTAGTAATATTTCAATTAATGTGCTCCGGCTGCATTATAATGAAAATGGAAAAGTTGGGACTCTCAGTAAAACCCGTAGCATTAGCGTTGCTTTTCGAAAATATAAGTTTATATTTTCCCACTTATAAAACGAGGTAAATCAGTTAACCTTGCAATAAAATCCGGAACCCTGATTAAAATTAGGTGACAAAAGGAAAAACCCGATATTCGCTATCAAAACTGACCCACGTCAAGGCATCCGAAAAGGCCTGAAATTTTAATTAGTCCTAATTAACCGACATGTGGGAAAATCCACAAATTCACAAACACACAAACAAAAGAAAAAAAATTAATGGGATTTTCCTGATTGTCTTTCTACGTTGAAAAAAAAAACAGACCTTTTTTCGGGGTTTCTGCAGGGGGAAAAAAATGAAATACATTGTTGCCTCACCTTTCACTTAAATTGATTTCGCTTGAATTTCTTCTTTCTTCGGTGCCTGGGTGAAAGCAATCCCGGTCTATTGTCATTTTCCTCCCACATTAATTTTATTCCTTCATCCTATTTATCTCTTTCCGACCCTGGGGGAAAGTTCTGTGACAATCATTTTAAGCCGGGGAAGAAAAATAAATATTGAAAAAACATTTACAGGGAATAAGTGTGAGCCGACTAGACTGGGAAAAAGGGTCTTGTTCACTAATTGTTTGGTTTAATTCGGACGTTTCCAGTTTAATTTCATTTAAAACTTGTTATAAGCCAATTTTTAAAGCGGTAATTAATTCCGTAATTTTTTTTTTCCTAAACACGAACTTTACTTCGATTCAGCAAAGGATCAGGTTTCGAATTTTTTTTTTTTTTTTTGCTCAGTCTGCGTGGTTGTTTTTTCGAATTCCTAATTTCATTTTCTGATTAATTTATTATTTTTCTTTTTTCAGGTATTTTTCCCCAGAAATTTTTCCAGTACTTGATTACGGTATCGGGGGGGTTAGCAAAATGTTATTCATGACGGGAGGAATTTATTCGGGATTTTTAATTAATCCTGATTATGTCAAGATTTGAAATGTATTTTAAATTGGCGGATTCCGGGATTTGGTGTATTATATTTTCATCTCGGGGAAATCGGGAAACGTGAAAAGTTTCGACTTGGTAAAATAAATTGAAATTATGATCCTTTCAAATGGGAAGTTTCGGATTGTTTGTTGATGTAATTTAAAGGTTTTCCGGAGAAATTGTAGGTGGAGGAGGAAGAAACTAAAGTAGACGAGGTTAGATCGGGTTAAACAAACATCAAGGCAACGACTCGGTAATGGGCAAAGTCCTTTTTAAGTCGTAATCTTGTGGCCTTCGCAACCTTTTCCCGACAGGTGAGCATTGATTAACTTACGTCTTTCTTGCACCGGTTTTTGAATAGATTATTAATGAACTGCAAATTTAATTTTCCGGGAACCGTAATTTTTTTTTTTCTTCTCAGTTTCGTGAAATAAATTTAGAAAGAAAAATCTCACAGATTCACATCGAAGGCTGAATTCTATTTCAGCAGCTTTAGGTTCGTAAATTTTGGAGTGCATCACAGACATTCAAAATCGTATTATGTAATGGTTAGGGAAAAAGGTAAAGGTAAATACTCGCAGATCAAATATTATTGCTGTCGAAAGACACGTTTGCAAAAGCATACCAATTATTTTAATCATCAAAAATGACGAAAATTGGACGAACATGTTTGGCGAGCAGGGCTGCGTTGCCGATGGAATTTTTTAGGCATCGGCATCTCGGCATCGGAATCGGCATCGGAATTATACATTATAACCCGGCGTCGGCGCCGGCATCGGAATCGATGAAAAAAAAAATCACCGAAATCGACAACTGAGTCGAGAATTGTTTGATGGACCGGAAATGGAATCGGGAAAATTTTTCAATTTCAAGAATAGTTTTTTCTCTTAACTGCTTTACATTACATCTGTAATTAAATTCGATTTTTTATTTTATACGACCTTTTTTTTAATTTAATTTTTTTAATTTTCGGAAATTTTCTTTAATTTTTCGTTAATTTTTCTTAATATGTAGTTAATTTTTTCATCATTTTACGTTTATTTTTCTTAATTTTTCGTTGATTTTTCGTTAATTTTCGTTAACTTTTCTTTAATTGAAGTGAAACTTCTTATGGGGCGGTTCCGCGAAATGAAGTAAAGTTTCCCGAAGTTTTCAAAGTTAAAATTTTAAATATTATTTAAATTTTAATAGTATTTTATTAATTTAAAATTTAATGATATTTGCCGGAAAAATTATCGACTATGGCAAATTGTTTGAACAAAAATTTGAAAAAGGTTGAAACTTTCGGTAAAATTTTCGGCTATGCCAAATATTAATATAATTTAAATATTTACTTTTTTTTATTTTTGTAGTGTAAGTTAAGAGAAAATAAAAAGGAGAAAAAGGAAAAAAAGAAAGATAAATAAATTAAGATTTTATTAATTCTGGACGTAGTCCTACGTAGGGATATGCCTCATATTTCCCTGACTGTTTTTAAATAAATATTCGGTATCGGCATCGCAGTCCTGTCGGCGTGAAATCACGTCCTTTGTAAATTAGATTTAAGTTGAGTTTCTACGATTAATCCAGTTTCGATTTGTCCAACAACCAGAATTTTTTTAAAAGTTTATGTTAAAAACTTCCCTACGAAATTCCAAATCACAAAAAAAATTGACATGAAAAAAATCGGTTCCCCGAAACAAATCAAACAGGATTAAGACCAAATTCATTTAAAAACTCGTAGTTGAGTGATTCTTAGGAGCAGCAAACCTCAAATTCCCTAAGTTAGAAGTCGAAGACTCAGTCACATAACATTTAAGTGCTTCTTAGAAGGAGCAGACACTAATCTTTAAGCTTAAAAATTTTCAAGAAATAAGGATTTTCATTAAATGTTCAGACCTTTGGTCCGGAAAATTCCTGGTTCCAGCTTAATTTATAATTATTGATTACAGTTATCGGTTGAAATAAGCTTGTCCCTTTTTCTACCGACAGCTTTAATCAGCCGTTCAAAAATTTCCTATAGAATTTCTCACAGGAAAAAATAAATAATCACGTTGTAGAAATAAATCCTTATATCCAAAGATATGTTGGGACTTGGGAGTACCCATAAACTGCAACTTCGATTTCACATCCCAAAAAGTTTTTTTAATCGCAAAAATTGATTGATCGGCGACTAATTATTCCTTTTCTTTTTGATTATCTCTGAAAATGTCAAATCTTTACGCGAAAAAAAAATTAACGATGATAAATTAGTCGAGGAAAAAGAAAATACATGAACAAGAACCAACATCGCTTTACTACCGACATCATCTTTTTCCTTTTTTTTTTCACATGTCCTTTATGGATTTATAAATCATACTTATATCCTTATAATCCTTTCCTAAATCATCCGAACGCTCGCGACTTAATGTAATTTTGCCGATACAAGGATGGAATTAAGAAGGAAAGGAAAAAAAAAACAGGAAATATCTTATAACAAGAAAAGGATGATTTTCCGAGAATTCGCCCCCGTACAAAAAAAAAAAAAAAAAAAAAAAAAAAGTCAGAAACCCAAAGGGCATCTTAAAATGACTCACAAAGCTGAAGAGGCTCTTCTTCGCTGAAGATTATGAAGATTAAGTTCTCTCGCGACGATCGTAGTCGGGTCGCAACCGGGACGTAACAAAGACGTCAACCTTTCCACGCAAAGAGATTTCGAGCGATCTCGCTGAACCTGTTGCAAACCCTCATGTTTTTCATCCCCCTCCTCGGCAATGGATCCTTTAACCTTTGACTCTCCCCGGAGTCTTGCGACTAATTTCATCGTTTATTTACACGGCCGTCTTGACAATTAAACACATTCTCATCTCACGTCATAAAAATATGGTGATTTTATTATTTAACCAAACTGTTTACACTTTAATTATATTTTTCTGCTCATTTACATCTGAAGCAAACAGGAAAAAATTAATAAATAAAATAAAATCATCCGATAAAAATTAAAAAAAAAAAAAAAAGGGGGAGAAACCTTGTTGACACAAGTTCGAAAGTAATATCCGTTTAATAAAAGCACTGCGGGTAAATTTTTTCCCACTTTTCTTTTTTTCAAAGAAAAACAAAAACAAACTGAAAAAAAAAATAACAGCAAGGAATAATATCTGACACTACCGGCTTACATTATCGCGCTGACACCACTGAATAGAGGATTCTCTCAAACGGAAGCGTGACACGCAGATAAACAGCTGTTTCTGACGTTACCGAGCATGCGTTATCAATTTTCTTCAATTAGTTACCAGAACATCACAAAGACCGAAGATTTACGATTTAGGTCTTTCGTTAAAAAGATCAAAACAGAAACAAACAAAAACAAAAAAAAAAAAAAAAAAGTAATAAAAATAACTGGAATGAACTGGATGATATAATAGAATAATTAATTAATTAATTAATCGATTAATTACTTAGTTAAGTAATTTATTAAAAGGAAATTCCACGGAATACCGCGAAAAAAACTGCATGCCCTCGCAGAGGAAAAAAAATTGAAGTTTTTACTTTGTATGGCATTCCTAGTTTTATTTTGGATTTTTTCATCCCCAAAACTCTTTTCGGGGATTTGAAAATTCGATGTTTAGAGAAAAAGGGAATTTCTATTTTTTTTCTCGGTTTCAAATCTTCGAAAGTAATTCGACGATGTTAAACTTCGGGGAATATAAAAATTTTTAGAAAATTTTTTAAAAAATTTAAGGTTTATTTTAGGCACTAAAAATTAAAATTTTTCATTTCATTAAGTGGATATTGTTTTTTGGATACTTAAGTAGTATAAATATGAAAGCTGCGAATTTTTATCGATTTTAGCATCTATTCTTGTTTCACTTTTGTGTGGATGCCAAAATTGGCAATTTTTTGGGAGTTTACAAACTTTTACGTTCTGCTATAGTGCTGTTTAATTTGTCAGAAATTTTAAAGCCACTTTATCAAACCTGGAATATTCTTATCTTTATATTCCGTTACAAAAAATCAGCATATTTGCTTTTAGCCTTTGATAATCAGAGCTTTTTTAAATAATTTCAAATTTTAAGTGAGACATGGAAAAGTGAAGAATCTGTGAAGAACACGGTAAAAAATTTTTTCATCACACGGTACTGAAAAGTCCACTTTTTAGTCCTAGTCAGTTTATTTACAGACTATTTTACACCGTACCTTGTGATAAAAAATATCTTTCAATGCAAGAAATGCAAACGACTTGCCCGTCTCGACCTATTTAAGGCCCTCTCCTTCGGCTCGGGCTTAAAACTCGGTCTCGACGGGCAATTTTGTCGTTTGCACTCCTTGTATTGAAAAATACTATTTGTTAACTTGCTAAAAAAGGGCTACACATTTTTTATGTTAAAAAAAATAGAATGTTATTGTCCATAAAGCATCCTTTTGTTTTTAGTGTTTTGTTCGAGACTACAGGCAAATTATGTTACTTTTAAGGAGAATGCTTACACCTTTTTTTGTTTTTATTTTTATTGTTTATTTCAAATGTTATTTATAGGCGCAACGATTGTTTATTTTGTGAAAACTTTTCGAATCAATAAAATTTTTAAAAAATGGTTTCATGCAGCGAAAATCACTATGGTATACCTAAACTAAATTCTCTATCGACTGACAAGAAGGGAAGTTAGGATGTATCGTGAAATTAATCAACCGATTCAGTAAACAAAAGCATGAGATCTTGAGCTTTATTTAAATATTGTTCATTATTCCACGATACATCCTAACTTTCCTTTTTGTCAGTCGATAGAGAATTCAGTTTAGGTAGACCATAGTGATTTTCGCTGTATAAAACCATTTTTTAAAAATTTTATTGATTCGAAAAGTTTTCGCAAAATAAACAAATGTTGCGCCTATAAATAGCATTCGAAATAAACAATCAAAATAAAAACAAAAAAAAGGTGTAAGCATCCTCCTTAACTTAAAATTTTTTACTGTGAACGAATGAATCAACAATAGTTAATAGGTTTTTAATAACGTTTGGCACAAAAAAGGGTTAATCTATTTTTTTTTTTTTTTTTTTTTAATTTCTGAAAAAATTTATATTCCCCGAATTTTAGAATCGTCGAATTACTTTCGAGGATTTGAAACCGAAAAAAAAAAAATAGAAACTCCTTTTTTTCTAAACATCGAATTCTGAAATCCCCGAAACTCTTTTCGGGGATCTAAAAGTTGGATGCTTAGAAAAGCGACATAATTTTGAGATTTCTTTTATCGTCTTTCGAAACCTCGAAATCCCCTTTCGACGTTTTGAAAATTCTACGTTCTGACATAGTACCACCTAATTTTAATAAGGTAGGAAGTCTTAATTCTGTTTTTTTAACGTTGCGTCCGCTTATACACAATAATCTGGATCAAGGATTGAGAAAATCGTCTTTGAGTAAATGCCATTGACGTTCATTTATAATGCAGTAGCTATACTCAGGGTCTATGTCTATCCCTATACATGTTTAACTGGTGAAGCTTAAAAGATGGACATATTATTTCACTTATGACCCACAAATCTCATTTTTTTAATGTCACAAGCTAAGAAAGCAAATAAAGAGATCAAGGTACGGATTTAAGCTTCAGCATAAAGGACTACGGCCTATGTAATGCGGCTATTCTTTTATTAAAAAAGAAAAGAAAAGAAACAAAAAACTTCATTCGAATTTCAGCATTAACTTAACTTCAGTGAGTGACATTATAAAAAAAAGCAAGAATCGCTAATTACTGACTGGGTTCGGGAAAACTCAGCGAACCCGTTGCAATGTTCTTTGCAAGCGAACTCGAAACATAAAATGAGATAATTTTAATTGTATTCAATAAGACCAATGTCGGCTTGTTTTCTTGGAAGTAATTCTCACCGCAAAAAAGCAAGTCTTATTATTTCTTGTAATAAAAGAAACCCTTAACGAAGTAGTAGCATCCATGCGATCAAAATTCTCTACTCTTGTAATCCACTCTTTCCAAACCAGTAAACAATTACCGAATTCTCCTCCGACCTCCTCGCCAAGTGTTTAAA
Organism: Liposcelis bostrychophila; assembly: GCA_037577465.1. Lineage (NCBI taxonomy): Eukaryota > Metazoa > Arthropoda > Insecta > Psocodea > Liposcelididae > Liposcelis > Liposcelis bostrychophila. Next base: position 15,453,873 of record CM075210.1, read on the forward strand.
TTCGAAATAAAATATTTTTTTATTAATTTTCTTTCATAAACATATCGGAATTAAATCCGACCACAAAATTTTTGTAGCTCTATTTTTCTGCCCTTCCCAGTTTTGCTTTAGCAGCAGAACTTTATCTGCCGCAAGAATGAATTTGACATATACCCACAAATGAATACAAATCAATTATCCAGCTTCACGGTTTGGACAATTAAAACGATTTCCAAAAAAAAAAAAAAATTAATTAATTTGCTCTAGAAATCATTCCGGTTAAAAAAGTTAAATTGATGACGCAGGGTTTGCAACAAGGGTCACAGCTTTTCCCTATCATTTTATCTTATTTCATTTTATTTTTTCATTTCACTTTATTGAATGACGTATTAATTTTGCACTGCAGAAAGGTCTTGCCCAATCATTAAGTACGTAAGAGACCTTTGAAATCGAAAGGTTCCAAATCTCCTTCTGCCCCCATCAAAGTTCACTTTTTTACAGAAATCATATGAATTTCAGCCCCTACTTCCAAAATTTTGAAATTCTTGCTCTTTCTGTTTTTTTTTTATTTTTTATTTATTTATTTATTTATTTATTTTTTTTTTTTGAAATGTGAAAGTTATAAAAATAAGAATCAAACGGTTCCAAATCAAATTTTGCACAATTTTGGTTACTTTAGGCCATTAGTTTGGTCCAATTTCTACGATCTTTTCTCAAACGTAAAAATGTGTTTCTCGGCTATTTTTTTGCGTACTTTCACGTGGTGAAGGCGAAATTTGGGTCCAGCGTGGTCTTCGTAGCGAAAAAAGTTTTTTGAGATTTTGACCATTTCATCTGCCCATGTAAGCGAAAATAGCGTATCTGATATTTTGGAATTGGCACGTCCCTTCTATTTTTAACTTATGTAAACAAACAGTCAATTCCAAAATACGAGATACGCTATTTTCGCTTACATGGGCAGTCATGGCTTTTTCGGCCATTGGAAAAAAAAAACAAAAAAATTCGTATCTAGACCAGCTTTTTGCGTACTCTCACGTGGTGATAGCAAAATTTGTGTGCAGTGTCATCTTCGCAGCGGAAAAAATCATTTTAACTTTTGGCCAATTTTTTGGCCCCTTTCTTGTTTGAAGAAAAATTTAAAAGCACATGTACTTAGGCCAATTTTTGACGTGCTTTTTCACTGTCATAGCGAAATTTGGGTCCGGCGACTCTAACATGAAGAAAATAATTTTTTTCCCTTAAATTGGCCATTTTGGCCAATGGGCTATTTTTTAAAAATTAACAATTATGTCCTTAGATGGCCCTTTGAAAGAGCTTTTTTTCTTCGTTTTTTGGATTCTTTAATCGGACAACCCATTCTCTGCCAAAAAAATAAAAACTGAATTAGCGCTCCCATCCCCGCCTCAGAAACGGCTTTCATTTCGACCCTAATATTTGGCCTGAATTACCCCCTCACTAGTTCCTATCGATGGGTGAAAGTCCAAAAAAATTTAATTTTGGGGCACAACTTTTATGGTAACCCGGTGGCAGCTTTATGTTATTTTTTACATAAAATTTTTACCATGCAGATAGACCTCGATCCAAGATCGAATCGACGCTCGATTCGATCTTTGGACCAAACTAACATGACAAACTATTTTATGATAATTACCGAGACACTTTACCGTAAGATGAATGGTCAAATGGAAGCAGGAGCTGGTAAAAAATCGGATTCATTAAAAAATAATCAAATGCATTTGTTATATTTTCACATTATGGAAGCCTGCTCTTCTTTTTCACTATACATCCTTCTTCCATCCTACCCTTCCGATTCTAAATTTAAAGAAAGCATTTTTGCAAAACAGTGTCTTTTGATCAGCTTATTTTAAATCAGCTATGAACAAAATAATATGCGACTGCGGGAACGGGTGTATTCACCCCGGATACTGCGTAAAAAACATAAATATCAAACTTCCTTTTAAAACAAATCCTTTTTTCCTTGTACTGTACAATGTTCATAAATGCTGCTTTTCAGTTTAAAAAAAAAATAAATGTAAGGTCAGGTAGGGTCGCAGCCTTTTATTTCCCATCCCTCCCAGGATAAGCATAATTTTCGACGAACAAATCTCAAATGAACTTTTTGGATTATTAATGAGTTTTAGAAACCCCGCAATCTTTTCCTCTCATACGTACGATTCTTTCCGCCTCTTAAAAGCGAGAAAATGATTACGAATCCTTTTCAAAAAAAAAAAAAAAAAAAAAAAAAAAAAAATCTCATCTATACAATCCGATCCGACTGTGAGCTAATTCGTTACTTGCATTTTAAAACTTTTTCATATTGAGGGAGAAAAAAAAAAAAAAAAATCAAACACCGGGAAAAATATCAAAAACCAACTCATAAAATGAAAATTTGAAAACTTGTGTTTGGTTTCCTTTGGGGATCGAAAGCTGAAGAGGTCCCAATTACGACGAGTAGGCGTGTATGCGAAATAAAACGTTGCTATGTGTTTAAAATAATTTATTTTTCTACAAAAGAAAGAAAAAAAAAATAACCGGAAGGGTAAGTTTTTCTTTCTCCAAAACGTATCACTCGAAGATCTAAGTGGGCGTTGTTGTGGAAAGCTCGTACGGTTACGGTCAGATTAATAATTCAACTAAATTAAGCGGCGCGAGAAAAAAAAAAAGAAAATTGTCTTTTTTTTTTCTTTTTCAAAAAGTCTATAGCGTCGCCTCGCCCTCATTAGAACAAATGACTGCAATGTCTGGAGACGAGGCGTCCTCTCTGACCGTATAATTTCTTTTAGAAAAGAAGAAAGGAAAAAAAAAAAAAAAAAAAACAGCCGAAAGATTTATGTATAAATTTTTTTAAACGCTTTTTAAGAGAAAAAAGGATTTTAAACGATATCTATTGTTTTTTCTCTGCCGACCTCGGGTGTTGTACAAATAACTTTTTTTTTTTCTGCTTCGTTCGAAAACGTGTGACAAAACTCACAAAACGTTTTTTTTTTCCTTCCCCCTTCTCTGATAGCCGTACGTGACATATTGTATTTGCTTTTTGCTTTTATATATTTCAACGATTGAATTTCATTCAAGAGATTTTTTTTTATGTTTCTGCACTTCTTCGTATATATAAACGGTATTGCATATTCATATTTCAAAGTTTCTCTGGACTCAAGCAATCTGTTTTGATATAAAGATAATGCTGAAGTGGGCCATATGTTATTTTCATGAAGGATTGCTTACTTCTAGGAATTCCTTTTTTTTCCGTCATCGGAAACTCCTCCCCTCTGTTTATAATGTAGGTCAATAAGAATAAAAAAAATTTTTTTTTTTTTTCTATCACGCACATAAGGTCAACTTGGGATAAAAATGAGGCAGCCTTTCCGGATTCCAAATCTCAGATTCATGCAAAAAACCAATAAGCAATCCATTTCTTTGTGAGGCAATACAGAAGAAACGTCTTGACTCATCAAATTTTTTTTTCCCTTTGGAAAAACTTGACAGCCTATGTAATTCAAAGATCCATTTTTATTCGATTTGATCTTACGTAAAGAAATATAAAAAGGAAGCCGTGATGAAATTCTGATGAATGGTAATTTTATTAGTGAGAATCAGATTTAATCATTTCAATTTAATCTTTTGCGGGCTTGGCAATAATAACTTATTATCATTGGTAAAGGGATGGTGAACTTCTGGGTTATAAAATTCTGGAATTTTTGAAAATTTTAATTTTTTTTTCCTGGTAACATTGTTATCATACGAAAGCTTCGAAGGATAAAGTGCACGCGGTAATAGGGTCCTCGTTGCCATAGCCAAACTGTCGTGGTTGAACCTCCAATGTGACCATTTGGTGTGATTCAAGGACAAGGGTGTATACTGATGAATGAAAACGAAAATATAGGACTTTTATAAAACTTTACAGGTTCATTTTTAAAAAAAATAGAGGACCGAAAATCAGCAGATTTTTTCAAGACTTCCTCCAGGGCAAGAGGATTTCTAATGTCTATGTCATTGCGTCATTTGTAGCCCAAAGTAACATTTTTCGGCGCTCCCTTTGAAAATTAGCTCTCCCTTATAGAAATCACGTCTGAAATAAGATGTATAAGTAAAAGGGAAAAAAATTAACGATAGGTTGAATGGGAAACTTTGAAGGAGCAGCTAAAATTAGATTTGCCTGTGGAAAAAATGGATCCAAGAAACTTCGCCAAACAGGATTAAGCTTATTTGTTTCAAACACTGAAACTCTTGAAGAGAAGTGTGGAAAATCTGAAATTGACAGCTGGAACATTGGCATTAATCTTTGATTTTTTTTTTTCGACCTTGAAATCATTGAGTTAAGATAACCTTGAAATCATTCCGAAAGTCGCACGGATTTTTATAACCCTTTGATTTGGTTTACTGAGTCAAAAGTAAGTTCATTAAGGGTACCAGCTCAAAGCAAGCCGCGAATCACAGATTAAAAAAAAAAATTTTCAGGGCTAGACCCGAAAAGTATACTTTCGAGATCATGTAAACAAAACAAATTTCATTATTCTCGCCCTGAAAACTACATTTCCAAGGCTGGACCGAAAAATTTCGATTTTTTACTCGGCCCTCTTGCCGATCCGAGCCGAAGGCGAGGATCGGCAACGGCCTCGTAAAAAATCTCACTTTTCCGGTCCAGCCTGGAAATCTACTATTTTGAAATTTTTTGTTTATGGCATTGGAGGTCCATAGGCAGGTCGAAAAATGTATGAAATCGTTTTTTTAAATATAGAAGATCATGATTTTTTTATTTAGTCCCCTACCCCCTTCGTGAGCAAAAGTAGGATTTCTCTTACGGAAATTTAACTTATTTCGAGCGACCCCTTCCCCCTAAAATGCTTACGTAATTTATGGACAGCCCCTAATTTTATATCGCAATTCGGGAAGTAGTGATGGCGATAAGTCTTAAACGTATCGATATTTGAAAATTCCCGATAACGATATGTCTATATATCGCCGATAATGATTGATATATCGATATATTTATTTATCGATTAATCTGTAATGCTTAATTTTTACTTTAAAAACAATATTTTAAAGCCCATAATTGAAAAAACAAAGGGCATTTTAAGAAAATATACTTCGATAGCAATTAAAAGCTGGATTAAAAATAAAATAGGTCAAAATTTCTTCAATGTGAAAAATCAAGATGGCGGACGATTAAATTCCAAATGATTATATCTTAACTCCAAAGTCAATTAAAATGCTAAAAAAATTGGGAGAGAGTTGTAAAATTGATAATTAAGAGGTGAGTTGCCAAAGTGGCAACGGCAAAGTCCAGGGTAAAAGGGGAAATCCATGATTTTAAAACCAGTCGAATTGACCCATTTTTTAGCATAAAAATGATCGATATATTGACATAGGGAGCAATTTCATGCCAAACATGTTGGGCAAACATTTGGTTTAAGGGTGCACATTCACTATGGAATGTTGAACCAAGATGTTGTACAACAAGTTGGACCAAAATGTTGTACCAACTTGTTGGACCAACAATCCACACTAATTTCGGCGTAGGAGTAAATTCTGCAATAGTTGAGTCGTTCGATTGTCAAACATGTTGGTACAACAAGTTGGAGCAATATGTTGTACCAACATGTCTGAGAACGAATCGACTACTGCAGAATTTACTCCCAGGATGCAAATTCACTATGGAATGTTGGACCAACATGTTAGTACAACAAGTTGGATCAATATGTTGTACCTACTTGTTGGAACAACATTCCACCCTAATTTTGGTGTAGGAGTAAATTCTACAATAGTCGATTCGTTCGTTTGTCAAACATGTTGGTACAAAAAGTTGGTACAAATGTTGGTCCAACTTTTTGTACCAACATGTTCGTACAAAATTCCATAGTGAATTTGCACCCCAACATTCCACACTAATTTCGGCGTGTTGCACCAACATGTTTGAGAACGAATCGACTATTGCAGAATTTACTCCCATGGTGCAAATTCACTATGGAATGTTGGACCAACATGTTGATACAACAAGTTGACAAACATGTTATACCAACTAGTTGGAATGTTGGACGAACTTGTTGTACCAACATGTTTGACAAGCGAAGGAATCTACTTATTGCAGACTTTACTCCTACGTCCAAATTGGTGTGGAATGTCGGTCCAACAAGCTGGTATAACATGTTTGTCCAACTTATTGTACCAACATGTTTGTCCAACATTCCGCAGTGGATTTGCACCCCTACGCCGAAATTAGTGTGGAATGTTGGTCCAACAAGTTGGTACAACATGTTGGAAGATAAAAGTGGCGAACATGTACGGGAAACATTGCACAAAAATTTTCACCAAATATTTTCCCCAACATGCAGCGGAAGCTCTACATAAGCAGTGATGCTTTTTAAGCAAATTATGTGAAAATGTTTGTCCAACATGTTCACCATTTTTTATCAAACACAAAATCAAACACTTCATCGATGTGAACATGTTCTCCGAACATGTTTTTACATGTTCTCCGAACATGTTTGGCGTAAAATTGCGCCCATATAAACTTTTTCATTATCGAAAAAAATATCAGTAATTTCCCTTTCGATATATCGATAATTTATCGCCATGATCATTATTCGGTTGTTCTCGTCCAACAGAAGCAGAATATAGTCCCCCAAGTTTATTTTGGCATGTAAGTAAGTCCAGCACGCAATTTATAATTCGGCACACGGCTACGAGCCCAGCACGCATATCAGTATGACACTGCAAAATGAAAATCTTGAGAAAAATCAACTCTTTGTGCAGCCCATCAACATTCAATACGATATTTTCTGACCAAAACACTTTCAAAACGGAAATCTTATAGTATATTCATCGAAGCATCAATTTTGAATTGATAAAATATGGTTTTCGACATAGCATAAAGTCTTTCTCATTTTTTTTTTTTTTTGTTATGTTATTAATTTTTTATGAATGCACCTCAATTTCCATTTTAACGTTATATTATTTTTTCACCAAATTTTAAATCTTGCGATAAAGTTAAAAGTCATACTTTCCATAAAACATCCTTCTTCTTCCAAACTGCTCTGGGTTGTATTATCGATGTATGCGAGGGAGTAAAACCCTTAACTTGAACTCTCAAGTTACTTCACAGCAAAAGACAGATCTTTTAATCAGATCAAGCAGATTTATCACCGAACATATCGCAGGCTAAGCTCTTTTTGGATTTAGAGGAGAGAGTGCACCTTTAGGTTGTATGATATTAACAACTAAAATCATAAAGCTAGATTATTCTAGATTAATGAAATTATACTTTCACTAATTAATATCATTCAAAGAAGAATAATGATAAAATATCGTTAAAACGAGAAACTGTTTACATTGTTTGATTAAACTTATTATAATATCAGAAAAAATTTAAAATTCCTCGAAAATGTATTCATTTTAAGGAACAATGAACAGTTGCGGTCGTTTGAAATTATTTTCATCAAATTTTATCAAAATCGATTTTCTTTTGTTTTTTTGTTTTGTTTTCGAACCTTAAAGCCCGTTTCAGACGATACGGTTTGGAACTTTTCCTTTACCCACTTCGTTCGCTACACAAAACCGGAAGGTGAACCAGTTGGTGTTTGGAAAAAAGTTCCTTTTTTTTTTTTTTTTTTTTTTTTTTCATTAATTTTTTCAAGGCAAAATTTGCGTTAAATGGGACGAAACATACAGCAAATTGTTCCTTATTTTTATTTTTTAGGAGAAATTGATAAGACGTGTTTAATGTTAGGGTGTCCCTTATTTTTCGAATTTTTAAATTTCATATGCCTAACCCCCTCAAAGATTTCGTTTCGGAGAGTTAATAAACGACAAATTATTTCAGATTTTTAAAATTACGGGAAAGTGTGCCTCAATTTTGAAGAATTCCCCAGAAGAACCTAAAACTCTATTTTTTTTTTTTTTTTTTTTTTTTTTTTTTTTTTTTTTTTGAATCGGAAATTTTTTTGTTGTTTCTTATCGGAAATTTTGCGAAGATCACGAATCTGAAGTCAGGTTCTTTATATCTGCCTAAGTTATAGTGTTAGAAATAAAAATAGGGCAAAAATAACAATAAAAAAATTAAAAATAGCGTAAAATGACAAAACATGTTAGGTCTTTAATTTTGCTAATATTTTGACCTCTAGCTCAAAAACTTGGGCAGATATAAAAAATTAACTTCAGATTCATGATCTACGCAAAATTTCCGATAAAAGTCAAGTGTTTTTTCACACACAAAAAAAAAAAAAAAAAAAAAAAAATCGATTTTTTGGTTTTTATGGGAATTTTTCAAAATTGAAGGCGCATGAGGCACATTTTCCAGTAATTTTAAAAATCTCAAAAAATTCAGCATTTATTAACACTCCAAAAAGAAAACTTTGAGGGAGTTAGACATATTCGAAAATTTGAAAAATAAGGGACACCCTATTTACATTACCTTACATATTCACAAAATTAGCCGATTGTTTACGTTTTTTTTACATCGGCAATTTTGTTTTTTATATAAACCACATTAAATTTTGCGTATATTGACGTAATTCATGATTACTGTCGTATTTAACATGCATAATCTACTTCTAAAAATAAGGAACAATTTGGTATAGGTTTCACCCCATTAAATGCGATGTTAGCCTTTAAAAGAATTAATTGGAAAAAAAATTGTTTTAGAGAGCCGACTACTATTTTGATATATTAATTTCGAAAATAATTAGCTTATAGGGCAAACTCATCTCAAACTAAAAAAAAAAAAACGTGTCGGTTGCGCTGGGCTATACTCATAAAATAGTAAAAAAGATCATATTCCAATGAACGATGACCTATTTAAATTCATACTTATAACCGGAATCCGCTCTTTTATTAAAACCCCTCGAACAACTTGGAAGCATATTAATCGATTTATCGATCTGTGAATCAATTAAAACTTTAACCGATTAAATAGTTACAGGAGAGGTTAGTTAGATGCAAAACACATTAGCACGAAACAACAATAAGACAATAAATCTATACATCCCAGACCAACCCATAATGCAAACATCATCCGGATACAATATCGAAAATTAAAGTTTAATTCCGGCGGAAACATAAAACCGAAATCCTGTGCAAATTTCAAAACCACAAATAATTAATCTACATTTTCCAAAAAAAAGTGCTTCCTTGCGGCTTTTTTTTTTTGGGGGGGGGGGGGGTTTTGTTCATAAGACTCTCTCATATTACGAAAAAACAAACAGAAATAAAAATAATGGGTCGATACAATTCCCATTCAAATTCGCTCACGAGGAAATTCGTTGAAATTCATTATCGGAACTTGTTCTAATTAAAATCTCCTTTTTCGAAAAATGAAAACTCCGGAAAGCAGATTTTCAAACAAACTTGCGTAATGCTGAAGAGAAGGATTTTCATCTTCGCTTCCTTTTTCCTCTCAAAATATTCTGCTTCTTCCTTTTTTTTCACTTTTGATGGAAGAAATATCTTTCATGCCCTTACGAGACTTTTTAAGTGCGATAATACGATTAATCAAAGGAAATAACTTTTCGAGAAAATATTTTAATATTTTGAAGACGGCAGAGCGCCGAGTGATAAAGATGCTGAACTAGAAAAAGGAGAAAATTCGAAAGTAGTTCTTATATTGCACGATACGTGTCGCCATGAGAAAGAGCGACAGTCTTTTTTTTTTTTTTTTTTTTTTTTCTCTTTTTTTTTTCCTCAACAATCAAAATAAACTATCGGAAAACAAAACTTCTGAGTGTTATTATTATTATCATTATTATTATTATTATTTTTAACGAACTGTGTTTATATGAATTTCTATATTTGCTGCCTCATGCACTAATGTCCCTTCCGGACTTTAAACTAATTATGTATTTTATAAACAAAATTTCCATCGTACATTTTACCGTCATGTAGGTATAAATATTTTCTAGGAAGCACAAGGGCGATTGTCACTCCCTGGAGGAAATTTCAGTGGGAAAAAAGGATCGGGAAAAATCTGTCTTGATCCAAAAATTTTTAAGACTGGATCATTCTATTCAGTCTTGGTAAAAGGAGGAGAGTTATGTAATTCTATTACACGATTCTAGCAATTCTAGCACACAGTGTAATAACTTCACACGAGTCATGTGATTTGATTACAAGGATGCCAAACTTAAAAACGTAGTTTTGCAGGTGGCGACTTGCACATGCAGGGTTGAAACTTTTACAGAATGAAGACCATATCATACCGGTACTTTGGTGTCCAGGAAGTTATCGGTCACATACAATAAACGGAAATAGCAAGGGGGGGGGGGGGGCAAAAAGCCGAATTTTTGGTCTTTTTTCTAACCCAACTTGATAGACTTTTTTACATTCTAGTAAATTTTCCTATGACCGGTCCAAACTTGATCCTATTTAATACTTTCCTCAGGAAAAGACCGGGAAGCTATTGCTTCCAAAATTGATTGGCAAGTGTAAGCCAGATCCATGGTTTTGTTTAGTCGCATTTAGTTCTACTCTAACTAGATTGTTCGTCTTTTTTCACCATACACCACCTCCCGGATTAAAAAGTACATCTCTGCTGGATTGTCTCAGATCAATGAGTACAGGCTCTGGCGAACACAGGAACGACTCAAACACGAAATGGATTAGCCCAGAGGAATTCTTGGACAGGAACGATGCAAATAATTGGAATTAAAAACAGTGTATAAGTTTTCTTTTGTGCAATAAAAAAATTTTTTTGTAAAAATAGAGGTCTGCTGTTTTGTTTTCAAAATATGTAAATAGAAAAGTTGCAATAAAAAAACCAAATACAGTGAAACCTGTGTATGTTTAACACCCTCGAAACCGGCCTTGAGTGGTCCACTTAGGCAGGTGGTCAAGATACGAAAATTCTTAAGAAGCACAAAAATTTTTGCAAATCAATTTTTATATTTTATGGGAATTTCGGATACTTTAATTTTCTTTGAAATAATTATCGAGAGTCGTCTATATTGTGTTCATTTTCTTTTGACTCACAACCTTGTTTAAATTGGTTTCCGCAGAAACGATATGGGTGAAAATATCTTCACAATTTGTAAGATAAAATATTTTTAATTTTTTAAGCATATCCTGGGCGGTCTCAAAAGCCACCTCTTCCTTTTCTTCTTTCTCACTGTCTGCTTCTACCACCTCAATTTCGGTTCTTCCACTTTCTGGAACTTTTCCCTGCATTTCGGCCACAAGCAATAAATATTTAAAGACTTCATGCCTGAGTGGTCAGCATACAGAGCTTGTTATAACCAATATTTATCCTCAAAAATGGTCAACTTCCACGTTACTCAGGTGGTCACAATATGCAAGATTCATTATATGGTTTTCTCTATCTTTTTTTCGGGACCGGGAAAAGCTGGTCAACTTCAGCAGTTGGTCACTTTAACAGGTTCCACTGTGCCTCCATTTTGAAAAGAAGTGGACAAGTGACTTTTTCGAAATTAGCGATTTATACGCAGTACACACTTTTAAACTTGTAGGAACTTGCACCAACTGGCGCAAGACTGAGAAAACGAATTTAAAGAGTTTTATGCCAAAACATCTGACATTTTGAGAGTAAAAAATTATTGAGAGTAAATTTGCTAGTGTTAAAGATCTGGTGCAATAAATCCTCTCAAGTGGTGGCACAACTAAATTAAAGTCCGAAAGAACCAGAACCAAAAAAGGCTGCATGAAAAATGCATTATGGAGCTCCTGTAGGAAATTTCAATTTGAAAAACAGAATCGAATAAAATCTATCTGGAGCCAATATTGATCCAGTCATGGTCAAAATTTCCAATACTATCCAATATCGGACACTACCAGATCTGTCATATTTCCAACTTGATAGGCGCCTTACATTCCAGTCAGTTTTCCCAGGACTGATCCAAACTTGACCCAATTCAATATTTTTAACAGCGGCGCATTGATGGGATTTCAACATCAAAAAATATATTAATAAGACCCTTTTCGGAATTTAATCTTTTCACATCTAAATTCAAAACAACACCACTTTGACCAGCTTCAAACTTTAATGGCTGGAGCAGAAGCACTTTCGATCAAAAACTTCATAATAAACTTTATTTTATATTTTATGGGTGTATTAATTTTACTAATGTTAGCCATTTTTCATGCAGATATTCAAGGTACGGACGTGGGGTTTCCCTTTCTGTTTCTGTTTCATTTTCACGTTTTCTTCGCTGCGAGCAAAATCATTTTTTTAACTACTCAAATTGAGTTTAAAATGGTCCTGGTAGTTTTGAGTTTAAAATGGTCCTGATAGTTAAAAAAATGATTTTGCTGATGTAGGGTGTCCCTTATTTTTCGAATTTTCGAACTTAAATGAGTGCACACCCGAAATCGGGTCTCTCTGAGGCACATATAAACCCTAATTTTTTCTGATTTTTCACTTGACGGGAAACCGCTCCGACTTGCATGCTTCAAAGTCGGAAAATTCACAAACTGTGAAAAAATCGATCATATTTTTTTCTTGAAAAAGCAGTCATTTTTTATCAGAAATTTTGCGTAAGTGCCAAATCTGAAGTCCCTTTTTTTAATTTGGTCCAATTTTTGAGCTAGAGCCAAAAAATGAGTAAAAAATTCGAGTTAAACGACAAAACATGATAAATCTCGATTTTTGGCTCATTTTTTTCGAAAACTGGACATAATAAAAAAAATAGGGGTTCAGATTCGTGATCCACTCACAATATTGATATAGAAAATGACTGTTTTTTCTTTTTTTTTTTTTTTTTTTTTGCCCAAGAATAAAAAATATCAATTTTTCCATTTTTATGGGAATTTTCCGACCTTGAATCGCAAGTCGGAGCGGTTTCCGTCAATTAAAAAATCGGTTAGAGTGGAGAATCTGGGTTAAATTTTATAAAATTTTTATAAAATTTTTATAAAAATTTTATAAAATTTTTATAAAAATTTTATAAAAATTTTATAAAAATTTTATAAAAATTTTATAAAAATTTTATAAAATTCTTATAAAAAAATCTTGAAAAAGTAAATTTATAAAAATTTTATAAAAATTTTATAAAAATTTTATAAAAGTTTTATAAAAGTTCTATAAAATTTTTTTTCAAATTTTGCACTTTTTTGTCTAATTTGTCTAAAATTTTGTCCATTTTATATAAAATTTTTATAAAAATTTTATAAAAATTTTATAAGAATTTTATAAAAATTTTATAAAAATTTTATAAAACTTTTATAAAACTTGTGCAACAAATGCATTCTTCTTTTTTGGTACATTCAACGGAGCTTAGATGTTTTTCCGAGCTGGAAAAAATTTTTTCCCACCCGGGAAAAACCAAATCAATAGAAAAGAACAAAAAAAAATAAAACTGCAGCTGTTGAAAAGTATTGACGACAACTACAGTTTTGGGGCTATTTAAAACTATAGTGAAGTATTGAAAAAAGAGAAAAAGTACAGATAAGAATAAAATGATGTTACATTGAATTTATGGAATAAAATTATTATCAGACGCCATTTTTTGATGGATCAAAAATAAAAATGGTTTCAAGAAATTCCTAATTTTTAAGAGGAATTCCTTTTATAATATTATAAAAGCCGAAATCTCTGAAGTCCTAAACTTTTAAGGACTAACAAATATCATTGAGAGAAATTTCGTCGGGTGCATATGAGCTGAATGGGAATCGAACAACATCTTACCGTTTGCCTGACGGGTGCTCTACCATTAAGCTACCGACCCGCACTCGACGAACTCTCTTTCAATGAAGGACTTAAATTGCAACACGAATCACAAAGCGCAGGAAATTCCAACTAGGCATTACGCCACTAAATGTTTGCACGAAATGAGAATGGATGCGGCAAGTCAAACTACGATTTTAAAGGAGTAACCCGAAATTCCTAATTTGTTGAATTCCATTGTTTTTATACCATAAAACTAAAAACTCGGTAACGGCGCTTTTAGAGACTATATTGCTTATGAGGAATGTTACCGAGTTACCGAGTTTGTAGCTATATAATATAAAAACAAATTAGAAATTTATTGACATTATTTTCAAGTGCCTGTAGGAGCCCAAAAAATATGCAGAAAGCTCTTAAAAAGGAGTATGACATGAAATATTCATTTTTAAAAGCTCGTTAATTACTTGAAAAAAAATTTGAACTACTTTTCTACTTTGCAGGCGATACAAGCTCTACTACACGAACTAGGGATGGATCACAAGACATGAAGTTTTTAAAGAAACCATTCAAAGTTTATTTTTCGACCTTTCAAAAGGTTAGGATTTGAAATTTTGAAAACAAGAAATTTAAGAAGTCAAGAAATGGTACAAGAATTCTTGAGCAAGAATCTTTGGCAAGAAATTTTGAGTTTAGAATCCTCATTAACTTATCGGTCAAAAATCACAATTTGTTGCTTTCTCGTTATCCATCCCTAACATGAAAATTTTTTTAAGGTTCAAAAAGGTAGGGCTTACTGGGAGAACCTAACGGTTTATTCATTTCAACCAATGCCGTATAAAAATTTCCGATCAATAGAACGTCGAGCATGTTGTTGGAGACAATGTACTGTACTTTCAGGTTGGCACCAAGCAAAAGTCCTTAGAAATTCCCTAAAAAAAAGTGAAATGTCAGTAAATGTAACAATGAGATCGACCAACGGATTTATAAACCGAAATAAACATTTAGCGACATTTACAATTTTACAGACGTTTTTGAGATTTACTCACAGTCAACCAAAGATACACTGTCTCCATTAATATGGCGAACGTCCTATTGGTCGGATATTTTCGATAAAAGTTTTATACAGCATTGGTAAGGCTTCGTGGAAACCAAGAAAAATGAGATGCCTTTATTTTCAAAGCTTGATAAAAAAATTGTATATTTCATTACAGACATCGAAGGTAAATATTTCAAGTATGACTTTTGTATGAAGTATGAAGTTTTTCATAAAATTTGCCTCTAAAATTATTAACTAATTTTTATATGCAAGTGTTTTTATCAAATTTTCTTTAAATGAAATTTAATTTTTTAAATTTAAATATTCAACTTTTTCCTTTGCACTCGCTTCGATTAATTTTAAACTGAAAACATTTGAATGGAAATTATACTATTAAAAATTCCATTTTGATTTAAAAATTTAAGAAAGATGAATTCCATTTACCTTTCAAATTTTAATAAAATTGTTATGCTTTTTATTAAATTAAAAACTTTACTTAGATTACCGTTAAAATGTTTTTAATATTATGGCGTTTCTTCAAATGAAATATAAATTTTCATGAAATTTCCTTTTAGACACAAATTTTTAAAAGGAAATTCGAGTTATTTCTGTGAGTTTTCTATAAAAATTTCCTTTAAATGAAATTTTAATTTTCCAAATTTTGTACTTAACCCACAATAAAAACCCATAATAAACGACGTCACAGGCAGATCATCAAAAATAAAATGCGCATGCGTGAAGACTTAACCGCTCACACGTTTTCGAGGCGAAAAATTCAAACATTCGACATCATAATGAAATTAATTTACTTCAGCGATTAACTATTGTTTTATGTAGCAGATCCGGGCTCCAAATTTGTTTCCAACACTATGTCTATAAAAAAATATACATTTTTATATCGGCACTTACTTTTTAATTTTGCAAACATCCCCGTCGTCAACCCTATTCCATCGCTTAATATATTTCAATAAAATTGTGCATAAAAGTATTTCTTTCAATTAGCTCATACCCGGGAAAAACCAAAAAAATTAAAATGTATTCATTCGTATACTATTTCAAACTTTTCAATTATTTTGATGTACTTCGAAATATTTTTTTATAGTTTTCACATTTTGTCTTCGAGGTGCTCTCGCGGAAGATTTTAAAATCGATAAAAAAGTATTGAAAAACTCTTTAATGAGTTTGAAGAAATACGTTGAATTTTGGAACTTTTTCGGAGGGGCTATGAGCTAATTGAAAGAAATACTTTTATGCACAATTTTATTGAAATATATTAAGCGATGGAATAGGGTTGACGACGGGGATGTTTGCAAAATTAAAAAGTAAGTGCCGATATAAAAATGTATATTTTTTTATAGACATAGTGTTGGAAACAAATTTGGAGCCCGGATCTGCTACATAAAACAATAGTTAATCGCTGAAGTAAATTAATTTCATTATGATGTCGAATGTTTGAATTTTTCGCCTCGAAAACGTGTGAGCGGTTAAGTCTTCACGCATGCGCATTTTATTTTGATGATCTGCATGTGACGTCGTTTATTATGGGTTTTTATTGTGGGTTAAGTACAAAATTTGGAAAATTAAAATTTCATTTAAAGGAAATTTTTATAGAAAACTCACAGAAATAACTCGAATTTCCTTTTAAAAATTTGTGCGTAAAAGGAAATTTCATGAAAATTTATATTTCATTTGAAGAAACGCCATAATATTAAAAACATTTTAACGGTAATCTAAGTAAAGTTTTTAATTTAATAAAAAGCATAACAATTTTATTAAAATTTGAAAGGTAAATGGAATTCATCTTTCTTAAATTTTTAAATCAAAATGGAATTTTTAATAGTATAATTTCCATTCAAATGTTTTCAGTTTAAAATTAATCGAAGCGAGTGCAAAGGAAAAAGTTGAATATTTAAATTTAAAAAATTAAATTTCATTTAAAGAAAATTTGATAAAAACACTTGCATATAAAAATTAGTTAATAATTTTAGAGGCAAATTTTATGAAAAACTTCATACTTCATACAAAAGTCATACTTGAAATATTTACCTTCGATGTCTGTAATGAAATATACAATTTTTTTATCAAGCTTTGAAAATAAAGGCATCTCATTTTTCTTGGTTTCCACGAAGCCTTACCAATGCTGTATAAAACTTTTATCGAAAATATCCGACCAATAGGACGTTCGCCATATTAATGGAGACAGTGTATGTTTGGTTGACTGTGAGTAAATCTGAAAAACGTCTGTAAAATTGTAAATGTCGCTAAATGTTTATTTCGGTTTATAAATCCGTTGGTCGATCTCATTGTTATACATTTACTGACATTTCACTTTTTTTTAAAGAATTTCTAAGGACTTTTGCTTGGTGCCAACCTGAAAGTACATTGTCTCCAACAACATGCTCGACGTTCTATTGATCGGAAATTTTTATACGGCATTGGTTGAAATGAATAAACCGTTAGGTTCTCCCAGTAAGCCCTACCTCTTTGAACCTTAAAAAAATTTTCATGTTAGGGATGGATAACGAGAAAGCAACAAATTGTGATTTTTGACCGATAAGTTAATGAGGATTCTAAACTCAAAATTTCTTGCCAAAGATTCTTGCTCAAGAATTCTTGTACCATTTCTTGACTTCTTAAATTTCTTGTTTTCAAAATTTCAAATCCTAACCTTTTGAAAGGTCGAAAAATAAACTTGAATGGTTTCTTTAAAAACTTCATGTCTTGTGATCCATCCCTAGTTCGTGTAGTAGAGCTTGTATCGCCTGCAAAGTAGAAAAGTAGTTCAAATTTTTTTTCAAGTAATTAACGAGCTTTTAAAAATGAATATTTCATGTCATACTCCTTTTTAAGAGCTTTCTGCATGTTTTTTGGGCTCCTACAGGCACTTGAAAATAATGTCAATAAATTTCTAATTTGTTTTTATATTATATAGCTACAAACTCGGTAACTCGGTAACATTCCTCATAAGCAATATAGTCTCTAAAAGCGCCGTTACCGAGTTTTTAGTTTTATGGTATAAAAACAATGGAATTCAACAAATTAGGAATTTCGGGTTACTCCTTTAAAATCGTAGTTTGACTTGCCGCATCCATTCTCATTTCGTGCAAACATTTAGTGGCGTAATGCCTAGTTGAAATTTCCTGCGCTTTGTGATTCGTGTTGCAATTTAAGTCCTTCATTGAGAGAGAGTTCGTCGAGTGCGGGTCGGTAGCTTAATGGTAGAGCACCCGTCAGGCAAACGGTAAGATGTTGTTCGATTCCCATTCGGCTCATATGCACCCGACGAAATTTCTCTCCATGATATTTGTTAGTCCTTAAAAGTTTAGGACTTCAGAGATTTCAGCTTTTATAATATTATAAAAGGAATTCCTCTTAAAAATTAGGAATTTCTTGAAACCATTTTTATTTCTGATCCATCAAAAAATGGCGTCTGATAATAATTTTATTCCATAAATTCAATGTAACATCATTTTATTCTTATCTGTACTTTTTCTCTTTTTTCAATACTTCACTATAGTTTTAAATAGCCCCAAAACTGTAGTTGTCGTCAATACTTTTCAACAGCTGCAGTTTTATTTTTTTTTGTTCTTTTTCTATTGATTTGGTTTTTCCCGGGTAGCCCCTCCGAAAAAGTTCCAAAATTCAACGTATTTCTTCAAACTCATTAAAGAGTTTTTCAATACTTTTTTATAGATTTTAAAATCTTCCGCGAGAGCACCTCGAAGACAAAATGTGAAAACTATAAAAAAATATTTCGAAGTACATCAAAATAATTGAAAAGTTTGAAATAGTATACGAATGAATACATTTTAATTTTTTTGGTTTTTCCCGGGCAGTATTTTTCTGCCTTGCATAAGCCAAAGATGGGCGCAACGATTTTTCAGATATCCGAATCCCGTACACAATTGTAATCGGTAAATCAAAAAACAACCTAATTCTTCCTACTACCTGAATACATCTCAGCTATATGTTGAATGCACTATAGGGACACAAAATTTTCCAAATTGGTGGAGAAATTGTTGATACGTCAGCGGGAAAGGAATAAGAAAGTACAAAGCGGAAGTGAAAACGTGCCACTGGCTAGGATGTTGATTATGTCGGGCATATAACTTTCTTCGTTTCCCCTGCATTATTTTATTTATAGCACCGATAGGTGAATGCAAGTTGTTGCCATTGTCAAGAAGGGCAACCCTTTGCAATGCTACGCATCTTTTTAACAGATACGTATAGTGAAACTGGTTAGAATCAAGCTGTTTTGATAGGAATGACTTCTCCCAAGTGTCGTTATATTTTCAGGTAAAACTAAACGCGACGGACGCCAACTGATCCACCTAAAGTTCTTATTCACCAGCCAGGCAGCGGTCCAACAAACAAACCAACCAACCAACCAACCAACCAATCAATCAATCAATCAATCAGTCAATCAATCAATCAATCAATCAGTCAGTCAGTCAGTCAGTCAGTCTGCCAGCGTATCATCTTAAGCGTCTATAGAAGGTAGCTACATTGCTGCTTGCGGCTGCGGATAAAACAAGTCTAGTCAGATCGATTTTTATTCATTTATTGGCGGTGAACAACCATTTTCTGACTATCTAAATTACGAGTTTTTATATATATTTAACAGTATCAATATTGCACCGATAGGAATTAGTCATGACATATTTGGTTTTCGGAAATGTAATATCAAATAAGTTTTATTTTTAATTTAATTTTTATTTTTGGCAATTTTATTTTTAAGAACAAAACAAATTCTTTCCATGACTTTGATAAATACTTTGCAGATCTTTTTTGTGCGTTCTGTCTCTTTTATGACACACAAAATTAATTGGAAATATGCATGACTACCAAATATGTCATGACTAATTCCTATCGGTGCAATATTGATACTGTTAAATATATATAAAAACTCGTAATTTAGATAGTCAGAAAATGGTTGTTCACCGCTAATAAATGAATAAAAATCGATCTGACTAGACTTGTTTTATCCGCAGCCGCAAGCAGCAATGTAGCTACCTTCTATAGACGCTTAAGATGATACGCTGGCAGACTGACTGACTGACTGACTGACTGATTGATTGATTGATTGATTGATTGATTGATCGATTGTTTGGTTGGTTGGTTGGTTGGTTGGTTTGTTTGCTGGACCGCTGCCTGGCTGGTGAATAAGAACTTTAGGTGGATCAGTTGGCGTCCGTCGCGTTTAGTTTTACCTGAAAATATAACGACACTTGGGAGAAGTCATTCCTATCAAAACAGCTTGATTCTAACCAGTTTCACTATACGTATCTGTTAAAAAGATGCGTAGCATTGCAAAGGGTTGCCCTTCTTGACAATGGCAACAACTTGCATTCACCTATCGGTGCTATAAATAAAATAATGCAGGGGAAACGAAGAAAGTTATATGCCCGACATAATCAACATCCTAGCCAGTGGCACGTTTTCACTTCCGCTTTGTACTTTCTTATTCCTTTCCCGCTGACGTATCAACAATTTCTCCACCAATTTGGAAAATTTTGTGTCCCTATAGTGCATTCAACATATAGCTGAGATGTATTCAGGTAGTAGGAAGAATTAGGTTGTTTTTTGATTTACCGATTACAATTGTGTACGGGATTCGGATATCTGAAAAATCGTTGCGCCCATCTTTGGCTTATGCAAGGCAGAAAAATACTGGGAAAAAATTTTTCCAGCTCGGAAAAACATCTAAGCTCCGTTGAATGTACCAAAAAAGAAGAATGCATTTGTTGCACAAGTTTTATAAAAGTTTTATAAAATTTTAAAATTTTTATAAAATTCTTATAAAATTTTTATAAAATTTTATAAAATTTTATATAAAATGGACAAAATTTTAGACAAAATTAGACAAAAAAGTGCAAAATTTGAAAAAAAAATTTTATAGAACTTTTATAAAACTTTTATAAAATTTTATAAAATTTTTATAAATTTACTTTTTCAAGATTTTTTTATAAGAATTTTATAAAATTTTATAAAATTTTATAAAATTTTTATAAAAGTTTTATAAAAGTTTTATAAAAGTTTTATAAAATTTTTATAAAAATTTTATAAAATTTTAACCCAGATTCTCCACTCTAACCAAAAAATCTAAAAAAAAATTAGCGTTCATATCTGCCACAGAGAGAACCGATTTCGGGAGTGCACTCATTTAAATTCGAAAAATAAGGGACACTCTACTGTACATTACAATTATGAAATCCATCATATTTTTTCTGTGTTATTTCGTTGAGGATTTTTCCCAGTGATTCAATATTAATTCGCCTCTTCGATAGTAATACCATAATCCATTGAATTAAAAATCCTTTCGATGGAATAACCCTGAAAATGGGAAAACTGGGGATAAGGGGAAAACAAAGTCTGTTTGCATTTTCGCATTAAATAATTCATGCATTACAATGAAAGCCCGAAGTCCAGGCAATCCTATCAGGCAGAGTATATAGATATTTAAACATACAGCTCGTAGTATCAAATTCAGACTTAGATTATGGCGACTTGGCGTTAAGCTAAGATCCCCTAAAAATCCACCACTCAATTTTGAAATGAAACTCTGTTCCTAACTTTGCCGGCTTACCTCCTCCTTTTCGCGCATTCAGTGTAACACATGTAGCACGTGAGATCATTAAAAACTTCTAAATTTTTCTCCTTTTTTTCCCGATTTCAGATTTTTCATTTCTTCAGTCGGTGTGATAAGTTCTAAGTTCATATAATTTTATTTTTTTTTTTTTTCATTTTTGATTTCATGCTTCTTTTTCAGTAACTTTTTTTTTTTTTAGTAAGAAAGAAAAAAAACTTCCAAAGTTGGTTTTTTTTTCTCTCCTTTTCTTTGGGGGAGAGAGTTAGGATGTCACCAAAAAATGTTAGTAATTAATTACCTCGCTGAAGAGAAAAAATTTTATTTATCTGTCACTTCATTTATCTGTCTGCCTGTCAGTCACTTCTTGTTTTTTCAGTTTTTTTTCTGGAAACAAAGGCAACATACTAAATACAAACTTATAATTTAGCAGCTGTAAAGAGTCCAAAAAGGTGTAGGAGGCAGAAAAAACTCCCAGGTGAGAACCACTCCAAAGTGTACTCTATTAGAGTTCATCCTACTGTACCGTCAGGTAGAAAAAGGAACTATCTTTAACAAGTTTTGTCTTGTACGGAAGCCCTGTAGGGTCAAAACAATTTACCAGTTGTGTCGTGGTTTGTTCCGGAACTGACAATTTTATCCCTGTGATTCCGGAACTGGCAGTACTTGTTCCGGAACTGGCAACTGGTTTCTTGCCGAACTTTCACTGGTTTCTTTTCTGTCAGTTCTGGAACTGACAGAAAAATAATTTGCCAGTTCCAGAACTAGCAATTTTTAATTCAGCGCTGTCATTTCCCAAACAAGCACTGTCAGTTCCGGAACTGACAACTTTAACAGCGTTAAAATTGTTAGTTCCAGAACAAACAAATGTCAATTCCAGAACAAACAACGACACAACTGCCAAATAGTTTTGATCCTTCAGGGCTTCCGTAGTCTTGCAACAAAACCGGAATGTTTCATAGCAAAACAAAAATCCTTCATGACATCGGAAAGGTGGTTTCTTGACAAAATATTTTTATTCCTTCGCATGATGGGTGGCATGAATGACACCCGCCTAGCGAAGATCTGCAGGGACCACAAACCTCTGCGAACCAGACCCGTCGGGAGACCGAGGAAACGATGGGCAGAAAACTGGTTTTCCTCCTCCAATGATTAACCGAGAAAGCAAGGGCAACAAGAGTCCTTTTAATCCTTATCAGAAGACGAAGAAGAAGAAGCTTTCGCTGTTGTCGCATTAGTCATTTTTTTTTCTGAGTCCGTATACCCGACAGTGTTCATTACCGAGAATGTGCAACACCTGCTACACCGGTATCCGTTCCCGACCATGTTTCCTAAAATTTTTTCCTAAAAATAATTTTCCGAAAATAAATTTTTGAAATGTTTTTTCTTTTCCTACTTTTTTTCCTAAAAACGAATTTTCTAATTTTAAAATTCCAAAGCGATTTTTCTTTAAAAAATAAATAAATTAATTAATTAAATAAAAATTTAGGAAAAATAAATAATTTTGCAGAAAAAAAAGAGGCCGCACCAAATCCCAGACGCTGAGTCTCCCAGACTCTACTCCCGGGAGAGCAAATCCCAGAATATATTATTTATTTATTTGGTCTTTGATTTGGGAACATAGAGTCCTACAACCCAGACCAAAGAAATTGATAAATATTTAGAAAATAATAATAAATAATTAATTAATTGGTCTACGTTTTGAGCTACCGGGTATTTCTTTGAAAAACTTAGAATTTTAGAAAACTGCTTGGCCAAAGACGAGGGCGTAACGCATTTGGGGTCTTTATTATTTATTTCGAAATTTAAATAATATAATTCTGCTTTTTGTTCTCCCGGGAGTAGAGTCTGGGAGACTTTACTCCCGGGAGAGCAAAATCTGGATTAAGTTATTCTATTTTTTTGGTCTGGGTTGTAGGACTTTGGGTTCCCAAATTATAGACCAAATAAATAAATAATATATTCTAGGATTTGCTCTCCCGGGAGTAGAGTCTGGGAGACTCGGCGTCTGGGATTTGACACAGTCTCAAAAAAAAAAAAGGTAAAAAGTGAAAAATACACTTTTAGAATGATTATAATTTAGGAACAAAGCATTTTAGAAATTTAAATGTAGGAAAAAAGTATTTTAGGAAATTTAATGTAGGAAAATTTGTTTTAGGAAATACTTGAGAAAAAAAAATAGGAAAAAAAAATTAGGAAATTAATCTAGGGAAATTTGTTTAGGAAATTTTACTTGAGGAAAACAAATAGGAAAAAAAAATTGACTGGGATATGGGAGCATATCCCTATGTAGGACTACGTCTTTGGAGCACTGGCCTAACATTGCTAAATTTAAACAATGAAACGATTTAAAAATTTTAAGGCAATTTTTTGCTCGTTTTTGGTCAAAAAATTCGAATTTTTTGATTTAAAAAAAAAAAAAAATTAAAAATTTGTAAAAAAAATTTATTAAAAAATTCGTGGAAAATCTTTTACAATTTTTATGGATCATCAAGGATTTTTAATAAAAGTTTATTAAAATTTATCTGAAATTTTATTGAAGAATTTGTCTAAAATTTTACTGAAGAATTTATCTAAAATTTTACTAAAGAATTTATCTAAAATTTTATTGAAGAATTTATCTAAAATTCTCTTGAAAAATTTATCTAAAATTCTATTGAAGATTTTATTTAAAATCACATAATTGCTCTTTTAGATAAGAACCAACAAACGAACGAATAAATAAACAAACAAACAGAAATCTCCAGGTTACGGGGTATGACGTAGTCCTACGTCAAAACTGAAGGCAACCCCGGTATTTTCTTCTCTACCACAATATTACATTCAAAATGTTGTTCTTAAGTCTCAAAACCTTTTAGGAATTCTGGCCCATGTATTACGAAACATTGTTCATTTAATAATTGAATCGATTTTCGAAGATTCTCAAGTGACTTTTTCTTATATTCAATCCTTTTTTTCTTTCCTTTGTGTTGCTCCAAGAATAAATCCGATCTAGACTTTAATCATGAAAAAAAAAAAAAATAAAATAAAATAAAAGGAACGCAGGATCTTATTTATACGGAAAAATCTCAAAAAATAAAGTAGATTCCATTTTTCCTAATGTTTTTCAAAAATGGAAAAGGTAGAAAGAATATAATAAATGTAAGATGATGAGAAAATGCGTTGCTTCTAACCGTTGATGAACTCTTTGGAGCAAGAAAGAACACAACAAAATAAAATAAAAGTAAAAACAAAAATGATGATGGAGAGCATCATTTTAAATCGTTTGAAGAGAAAAAAAGATTAATTTTATTTTCCTTTTTGCAATAGTTTGATATATTAAACAAAATGAAAGCTTGAAATTTATGTCCAATTTGCTTTTAACCCTGAAATTTTTTCCCCCTTTTATTACTTGGAGAAAAAAAATTAACCGCGTAAAAAATATTTTTGATTTATTATTTTTCTTGATATTTATGACTGATTTCAGTTTTTATACGAGTTTTCAATATATACGAACGAGAGATAAATATGTGACATGAGTTATTTTTCAGCCTGGAATAAAAAAAACAAATCGTAATCTTCTCGACTACAAACGACTTCGTATATGAAACATTTCGTTAATAAAGAAATTTTTTCCAATATATTTCCAGCAGCTCAACAGCAAAATTTTGACTCAAATGAAAAGTAATTCCGAGAAATAAAAAATCCAACCCTTTTGCAACGATTCCAGCAAAGGCCGTTGCTTATAATTTCGCCCATTCCCTGCACATAGAACACTGACAGAAACGTTTACAAGCAACTTGCCGGTAGCTTATTATCTTTTTTTTCCCATGATCGAATTCATTAATCCTCATCTTGTCAATGTTCATTTCCATTGATATTTTGATCCGCAGTGATTAAAGCCAGTTGAAACGACCTAAAGGTAGCTGTACTGTACAAATTTACCGTAGGGAAAATACAACAAAATCTAAGCTTTGATCCTCATCGTTTCGTTTCATGTGACATAAATATTACCTGATCCGGATCCCTTCAAAAGGGCTATCGACGATTTCTACAATCAAAGTGCTTAAAAAAAAAAAATAAATAAATAAATAAATAAATAAATAAATAAATAAACTGGTATTGTTCTTATTTTTCGAATTTTCGAATTTCATATGTCTAACCCCTTCAAAGTTTTCTTTTTAGAGTGTTAATAAACGCTGATTTTCTTTTTCAGATTTTTAAAATGACGGGAAAGTGGAGCCTTCAATTTTGAAAAATTCATAATTTTGAAAAAAACACTTGTTTACTATCGAAAATAATAAACAAGTTCGCACCCTGTTGCCCAAAACAAAAAGCATTTTAAACACTTGTAAACGATGCAACGATGAAACCCGAATCGAGGAATCACTTCACTCTCGAAATGTAGGATCATTAAAATTTAGGACTCATACAAATTTAGGATTGGAAAGAATACCGATGATTTTTAAGATATCTTAAATTCTAAAATTCGGTGAAGCAAATATAAAGGATTTCATGACCGAAGTCTATTGGGATAGGATGCTTTCATCATATAACCCAGGTGATGATATTCGGACGAATAAGCAATTTTGAAAGTCCGTAAGCATTGTATTCAGACAGTGAAAACAGATTTAACAACTACATCTCGCTCGTATTTCCTCGTCGGATTTTATACAGTCATTTACCCGTGCATTTAAATGCTTAAAAGGGGTTACGCGTGTTCTATGTCCTTAACCTGATTCTCTGTCCTATACCGTAATTAATGTTCTCCTGCCGCTGTAGAAAATCTAAGACGTTGCCTAATAAAAATGTTGCCTAATAAAAATGTTGTCTAATAAAAAAATAAAAATAAATAAATAAATAAACTGAGGCCTAAATAAATTTTTTTTCTTATGGAAATTTTCGGAGCTTTAAGCTCAAGTCGCCACGA
Organism: Liposcelis bostrychophila; assembly: GCA_037577465.1. Lineage (NCBI taxonomy): Eukaryota > Metazoa > Arthropoda > Insecta > Psocodea > Liposcelididae > Liposcelis > Liposcelis bostrychophila. The sequence goes on from CM075210.1 coordinate 15,479,986, forward strand.
TTTCCCAAAAATTTTAAAAAAAAATTCTATTTTTCAGTAGCCAAAGTAGAACCATTTTTGGGGGTACGCGATTTGAATTTCGAAAATTTCCAAAATCCTAATCTCCGTATTCACGTTGGTGATACGTTAGTTGATCTCCGACGCATGAAATTCCTAAAAGTTAATTTAAGTATTAGGATTGGTAAACGGGCTAAAACGTCTGAAATTGTGCTATGCGTTGTTACACTGAGAAAACGCAGGAGTAAATCTAACTAAATATATTAGTGGGAAATTGACGGACTAATAATAATTAGTCAGCCAAACTATTTTTTTAGTTGATTTAAGTAAAGAAAATTTTTCTTATTAGTTAGTCTAACTAAAAAAATAGTTTGGCTGACTAATATGATTAGTCCGTCGATTTTCCACTAATATATCTAGTTAGATTTACTCCTGCGTTTTCTCAGTGTACAATTTTCCGATGTAACGGACTTTTTTCCTATATACCTTTGAAGGATGGATCGTTATAACGATAACTTTGAACTGTGAATATAAATTCTTTACTAACCAAACTTTTAGCCCTTCTAACTAAATAAGCTTTAAAAAAAAACGTACTGGTTTTAAACTTGGCATTTTTGAAACTTCCGAACTTTTTTCCTATTTAAAGGAATAAAACACAAAGTTTACGGATGGAAAAAAAAAGTTGAGATCTACCTACTCATCATTGTGTGCTTCTTCCTAAAAGAATTAACATCATTAACAATTCCTATTGTCGTTCTTTATTGCAAAAAATTTTCTGTAAAAGTAAAACCAAAACACCATCTGACCTATTAACGATGATCCAAACAAAACCTTAGGGCAAAAATGTGAAAAACATCGGAGCTGGAAATTAGCTATGCAAAATACTTTTTTTTTTTTATTAAGAAAAACTGTTTTTAATTAAAAAGAAACCAGCAACTCCGCTTTTTATTAAAAAAGAATGATCGCCGTCTTTATCGGATCCGTATAAAACTTTTTTTTCCTCAAAAAAAAGGGAGGAAAGGAATTTAAGTTTATATACTAAACGCTCTTTGTTTTTGCTTTCTAAGTGATGGAAAGTGTTGTTTCTGGACCATCTTGGATCTTTTTTGAAAAAAAAAAAATCTCTTTGTTTTTACAGTAAAGAATGAAAAACAAATTATATATCCGGCTTTAGTCTTAGTCTTAGAGATTTATTTAAGCAGGAAAAGTTGAAAGAAATCAATTCCGAAACAGATTAACAAACCTTTTTTTTTTTTTTTGTTCATCGCAGCTTAGCTTTTTGATGTCTTTAAAAGGACTTCAATTTTATTGATAATATTTCGCTCGCTTTATTAACATTCAATTTATACACCGGATGGTACGAGTTTCGCGGTTGAGGAAGTAAACAATCCTTAGCAGATTCTCAATATTATTTTTGTTCATCAAAGCTCACAACGGTCGCCATCCGTTCAAGGATGTCTCTTGAAAGCAATCGAGATTTTTAGAAATGTTCTAAATGTTTGCCCCCTAAAAAGTTTCAAAAAAAAAAAAAAAAAGATCCTCTGAAGTTATGCTACGTAACTTGATTCCAACACGTGCCTGTAAGATTTTTTCCCATGTAAAATTCACGGGAATTTCCATTGTTTTGAGATTAATTTTTTGAATTAAACAAAAAATAGAGGGAAATTTCAGCCAGGAAAGCGAAACCTTGCTTATGAGTAGGGCTTTTCATTGGGCTTATCTCGGACTTCGTCTACTGAATTTTAAGGGATTTAGTGGGGGTTAAGAGATAGAAAAATTGAGCTTCGAATCCTTATTTTTCATGTCAATTAAACCCTATCAATGGGATACGCCCTTTGGAAAGCCCTACTCATAGACACTGTTTCACCATATTGGCCTAATTCTCCCGCCCCCCCTTTTTTTTTTTTTTTTTTTTGAAAAATTAAATTTTTGCGCTGCAGCTCAATTGACGTATCTGAGGCGACTTGAAATTCGAAAACTGCCAAAATAAGGGACACCTATCGGAGATAGTCTGTTTTGATTATTTGTGAAAGTGTTATGTGATCACAAGTCAACGCCAACCTAAGCAAGTAAACAGTGTTTATTTTAAGGTTCATAAACACTAAACAGTCTAAACAGACTATCTCCAATCACATTTACAACACGGTAAAAAATTTTATGTAATGAACACAACAAATTTCAACAAAATTTCGAGTGCTCAGATTCTGGTTCTGGATCTGTACGACTCTAAGGATTCAAAATCTAAAATTTCTTGTTCAAGAATCTTGTTCAAGATCTTGCGAGATCTTCTGAAATCTTGCGAGATCTTGAGCAAGATTCTCGAACAAGATATTTTAGATTTTGAATCCTTAGAGTCCTACAGGTCTAGAACCAAAATCTGAGAAAATTTCTCGAAATTTTGTTGAAATTTGTTGTGTGTATCCCTACTAACATAAAGTTAACATAAAATTTTTATGTTAACTTCGAAAAAAAGGGCTACTCATTTTATAAATTAATAAATTTTGTGCTAAAAATCAACTTACTTTTCATGTCAAATTAACACGCTACAATTATGTGGATTCGTATTAACACAATGAATGTAAATTAAAATTGATCAAAAATATTTACATAAAATAATTGTCGTGTCAACAGAAAATCTGTGTTAATTTAGTTAGTTTTTTTGGCAACAGCCTAGAAGGAGAGTGCCGACAATCTATATAAATTTTCAACTGTCTTTTGATTGGTCGGGACGGAACGTGGTTCTAGAGGCTTTTATAACCTCATGTCAATAGGGTTGTTTCACATAATTAAATTAAATTTTTTAAACAGCCTAAAAAGTTAGAGGAAAAAATAAAAATGCATTCTAAGTTGTAATTTTTTCTTTTAACTTGTCATTAGCTCAAAAAAATAAAAATAAAAATAAAATAAAATAAAATAAAATAAAATAAAATAAAAATCGGGCGAAAAATTGATGCATTTGAAACGATTTCGAAAAGCGGGACAAAAACAAACTGCCTTCTTTTAACCAATTGTTTTTATCGTTCTGTTATTTGCCGTCGGTGCATAATAAGAAATACATAGTCGCAAATTCTCGAGGTGCAGAACGATAAAAACAATTAGTTCAAAAAAGGCCATTCCGCTTATCGAGACCATTTCAAATGCATCAATTTTTGGCCCAATTTTTTTAATTTTTTTTCAGCTAAAGAGAATCTGGAACTAAAAAATTCCAACGCAAAACACTTTCGTATTTTTTTCTCGAATTTTTTAAGCGGTTTAAAACATTAAATTAAATTGTGTGAAACAACCCTATTGTTTGTTATGTCCGTAAACGGCCGTTTGGTTTTAAGTTTAATTAGTTTATTCGATTTCTAATACGATTTACAATTCTTTATTTTTTCTTCATATTGACATGGGTAAGTTTCAGATAAATATTAATTATGAGAACGAAGAGGGCAGTTTTTTTGAAAAGGAAAAAACTATTCATCATATATTCTCTTTCAGGTTATCAATCTCCATTCCTTTTTTTAAAAAGCTTTTTCAATTGTGTTTAACTATGGCAGTTTGCAGTGTAACAAACTGCCGTAATTCGTACGATAAGTGTGATCGTTTGTTTAAAAAATTCCCGAGAGATTACAGGAACTGTACGTCAATTTAATTATTTCCTTCTTAAAAGACATTGGGGAGCAATAACGTCTGTCTTTCCCAGGGTAGACCAGAGGCATTTACAGATTTTTTTCTTTTTTCCTGACTCATCTTACTCAAATCACTAAATAAAATTCGAGAAATTTCGTCCGAAGGTAATTATTTAAAACACTAGCCTCTTTAATGTACGTCAAAATATTTTATTTAACATAAAGATTGAAATCCTTTCCACCTTTTAACAACCAGTTTCATTTTTTAAAAAAATTAAAAATAAACTGTACGTAAACAAAACCAACCGAAAACCGGTTAAGATTAAGTAAATTTCTAGTACCACGTTCCGTCCCGACCAATCAGAGAGCTCTCATTATGTTGTCCGCTCTCTCCTTCTAGGCTCTCTATTGTTGAGTTAAGAGTATGCTGCAGCGTGGCAGCAGACAAATTGTATTTTTCGATTTGAGAGAAAACGAAGACAGGTACCGAGAATCGAAAGAATTTCCCACATTTAGAATTAAATTTGGAATATGGGAAATTTTTTCAATTCTCGATATTCGTCTTCGTTTTCCCTCAAATCGAAAAATACGATTTGTCTGCTGCCACGACTGCAGCATACTCTTAACATAAAAATGTGTTCCGAGCGACGGAACGATTCGAACGAACGCGACAATCGGAATCCGTGGTCATTTGTTTATTTCTGTTTTTGATTTTTGTGAAAGAAAAAAAAATGGATATCGTGAGCATATACCCAATTCGGGTTACTTTTTAACGAAGAAAAAGCCTGGATACAAATAAAGGATGGAGAAACAACTGTGGAAAGCATTTTCAAAAGGTAATATGTGTATTAATATTATTTTTTTTTATACATACTTTATTAATTTTAGCCAAGTTAGCCATTCCTGGTTTAAAGACCACGGCAAGTTTAATTTTATACAATAACGACAATTCAATAATCACAGACGATTTATTTGCCATTACATTTGGAAATGAGTTTTCGGCCGAGTGATGTGATAGTTATAGAAAAACAAGAAGAAGGAATTAGCAAAAATGATGGGCTTTAATGATGAGGGATCATACAAGTATTACGTAAGCATTATTTTGGCCTTTCAAGAGCCCCCCTCCCTGGTAGTAAGCAAAAATAGGCTTCCTCTTATGGAGATTTAACATTAGCGTAAGCATTTCGGAGACCCCCCCCCCTCCCCTGTCCAGTGCTTACGTAATAATTGTATGATCCCTAACCCAGTTAATGATGAGGAGGCTGTGAATATCAATGAGTATGAAAATGATGCTAATGATGAGGATAAAAGTGATCGTGATTATGAGCCTGAACCTGATCTCATGCCTGCAGGTTTTTCTAAGGAGCTTATAAATAAAGAGGTACTTTGTCTGTCTTTTAAGCATTGGAATATTAATCTCGGAAGCTACGATTCCTGTTAATGAATAATTCAAAAAATTTTAAAGAGGCCAGTGGTTAGGGAGTAGCTCACCTTGAAATAGCAATAAATCTCCCCCCCCCCCTTTGAAATTTCAAACTTTCATTAACTAACGGTTAATCAATTTTTTAAAAAAAAACCATTTAGGCCCCTCTTTGACAGTCCTCCATTAATGGAGATTCGACAGTTGACCTTCGACGTACGAAATTTAAAACAGACATCACTTTGGTTATGAAAAACAAAAGGAGGGGGTCAAAACTAATCAATCTTACGGTTGCAATATATTAGACCGGCCTTTACTTCCATAGAATGCAACAAAAGAGAAATCGGTGAAGTTTTATCAGTTCCGGGACACAAAAGTTTTAAAAAATTTTAAACTTTTTTGAAGCCTGTTGAAATAAAACTTATGTATGTTGTATACAGTATACGACTAGCGAAAACTGTATAAAATGACTTCCAATACGTGCAAACTCACTCTTTACGGGTTTAGAGGAATTTTATAATTCATGTTCAGCAATGCTTTTTGCTTATTTATTATTTTGTAAATATTAAATGCTAACCGAGAAATGTTTCCTCTGAGCTTTTAGAATAAAAAGAGGAAATTACTTGTCTGCAGCTGTCGGTTGATATCGATCGAGGGTAGTGGTGGCGAGGCCTTTCCACGCACCGCCAAATTTCAAAAAATAAATAAATAAATAAATAAAATCTTCGTCCAGGAAATCAGTTTTAGGCAGGAACCTTTTGTTTTTCGAATTAAAACGAATAAGAAACTTTTTTTTTATATACTCCAGAGAAAATGGAAAACTTTCTAATAATATAAAAATACACACTCCAACGAGTTTTCCGTTTTTTTTTTTTTTGTTTTTTTTTTTTTTTTTTTTTTTCAATAATATTCTAACCTTCATTCTCGCCCCCCCCCCTCTTACAGTCCACTTCTCATAGAAACGAGCGAACCTAAAACTTCCTTTAGCTTTTGTACAGTCGCCCCGCGTTTTAATCCGTCCGCTCAAAGTTTCAAGGCAACATTTTCTGAAACTTTTGGGTGAATTTCGCGTCAGAGAGCGAAAACAATATCAACGTGTCAGTAGATGTGTTTCGTGCATTAGCGAAATCGATAATTTAACTTGATAAACCCTGATACGTAACGTCCTGACGGAAAAAGCAGACGTAACGGTTTAATTACGCGAGTTTATTTGGAGGGGAAAAAGAGAAAGTAGAAAAAAAAATTTTCTCTCCCCCACCCCTCCGGAAAAGTCGTTCGAGCGTAACGAAAATAACGTTTGATTTCAAGTTTTGACGCCTCTTCGACATTTTCAATTCAACAACGTTATCAAAATTACAAAACGCACGATCCGTTTCAAGAGATAAATTTCCCCCCTTCATCGTCTTTTTCTCTTGTTGTGTAACAGTTTTCATTTCTCTAACAGATTGCAATAATCTTCTTTCCCTAGACAAGGAAACGTCTTCATCTTTCAATCTGTCTTTCAACAACGCCTCAGGCCCTTTCATAAGATTGATATGACACCAATGCGGTGACGATTTCCCGAACGCCTTTATATTAATATCGAACGTCGTCCACATGTATATTGAAAATCGACACTCTGTTTCGAAAACGGAATCGCACTTCTGATAAGTACGCATTCAAATTTCTTGAAAAGCGTTTTGCGGCTTCACTCGAAACACGAATTTCGAGGGTAAACTCGATCGTTTCCATTGCAATCAACACAAACCAGTCGATATACAACACCGAAAGTCATCAATTAAAATTTAACATTAGTTTCACAAATTTTATTTTTGAAGGGATTTTACTATATTAAATTTAATATTGAAGGCCCGCAAAAAATAAAAAGGTTATTCGATATTCTCTTTTTCCCCCCTTTCATTGGGGGAAAAAAAAAAATCTTCAATCTCATTGTTTTCGAAGAAACAACATGTAGGCTTTGTTCCAAGAAATCCTCTCTTGGTACAAGACCATTTTTTTTTCCTCTTTTCCTTTTTTTGTATATGGAAATAATTATTCAGCTCCAAAATCGATATGAGTTTTTTTTTGACAATTTTATTTTGTTTTTAATTTTAAAAGAGTAAAAAAATTATAAAGAGGTAAAAATAGATTCGGATTTCGTTTGAAGCATTCCTATAGCTTCGCATAAAATTCAAAAGAGTTTTCAGAAGTTCTTAAATTTCTAATTAATTTTCAAAAGATACTCACCTAACGGATTTTTTTTAACAATAAAAAAGTTCGATCTTATAATTTTTTAAAAATTTATTTACTTATTGACGTAGGACTACGTCTTATTTCCCCGTAACTTGGGGATTTCCATTTTTAAAATTAATATCGCCCCGTAATCGAGCCGAATTTTACTAAACCGCCAAAGTTTAATTTTAAAGGGGTAAAACTAGTAGCTAGAAGCTAGTATATATAAAAGTGAATGTGTTGTAGACAAAAAAAAAATAAATAAATAATTAATAAATAAATAAATAAATAAATAAAATAAAATAAAATAAAAATTAAAAAAAGGAAGGAATTTAATAGAAATTTCTTCTTAGAAATAGAAATGTCGTGGCAGACAAAAATAGTTTTTTTCAATACAAGGAATGCAAACAACAAAGTTGTCCGCCGAGACCGAGTTTTAAGCCCGAGCCAAAGAAGGCGAGAGCCTTAAATATTTGATCATTTTATATTGTAGTAAAGATTACCTTGTTTTCTCTTTGTAAGATTACCTTGAAAATTAAAGTTATGTCAAAGCTTTTTGTAGCCCTAACCTAGAACTACACTATACATTTTACCCCACAACTCACGATGCAACAATAAAAGACGTAGTCCTACGTAAATAAATACGGCTATGACACCATAGCTTACTCCCAGTTTTACTTATTTACTTTTTTTTACCAGTACTACCGTTAAGCTCGCTCACATTTGGGTTAAATTTCATGCGTTGAAAGTCCACCGATGTATCTCCATCCAAAATATGATTGAGATGGTCTGTTTCGACTATTTTTCAAAATCATGTAACACAAGTTTAGGCCAAAATGGGTGAATAAACTAATGATCACATGACTTTTAACTGCAGTTAAAAACAGACTAACTCAAATCATATTTATGACAGTAATACGTTGCTTGACCTCTGGAGCACGGAATTAAACAGTGAATCGCAGAGAAATCCCGACTGAATCAAATAACACACACGGGCACAAAAAAAAAAGCAAACAGTCAAATTGAAACATGTGAAAACGTAGGGACAGCACTAGGAAAACAGAACTAACAGATCAAAGGTTATGTATCCAGGACGAAACAAGATCGTGCTTAGATCTATGAACACTCCAGTTGCCGCAAAATCCCAAACGATTTCAAATCACAAATCAAATAATCAAAAGTCAAGTTGGGAGCCAAAAGGATTGATGTTGAAAACATCGGGGAGAAAACCCCGGAGAGCAAGTACCATACAAACAGACAGATAAATAAATAAAAGTTACAAAAAAAAATCGTGGAAAAGCGTATTAAAAAAAAAAGCAATTAAGAAGAAAGGTAAAGAGCAATTAGACCCTTTCTTCCTCTAAGTTTAAAAATCTCCTGAAGGAAGATTTTTTTTTTCTCTCAAAATTATCCTTCTTATAAGCATACTTCATTCCAAATGCTACAACAAGCCAGTTTGAGCATCGTTAAGTACTAAAAAAAAAAATCGTTAAAGTTGAAGGTAAAACTGTTTAATGATGATTTCACTTGTCAGTTGACGCTTCAAATTCTCAGAAATTTAGCAACGTAGCGCTCAAATATACGTAAAGAATTGTAATATGTAAGAAAGGGTAAGCATTTCTGATTTACTTAATGTGCAACTCCGTATAATTAGACCGTTTTAATTATTTACAATTATGTACGTAATATAATTACCCAGTTTCAACTTAAGCTTAATGCACTTGAGGACTAGTACAACCTTATCCATTAATTGATTTACAGTGGAGAAATACTCCAAAAATATTATTAGCATTCCCGGAAAGAGGCAAGTATTGAACAGCAACATTGCGTCGATTTTGGATCTTCTTCCACGTACCAACATGAATACTCCACATGGAATATTACCTTATAGACAGGTCCGGAAACTTTTATCCCTTATACATGAAAGATCTTGTCCCGCTTAACTACGCGAAAATTAGTTCTACCTTTCTATCACCGTAAGCGCTAGTTGTACGCGAGATGCTTTTTGATTGGTCGTTGAGATTTGTAAACAACGATGGCGGCGAGTTCCTGTTGTAATTTTAACAAACAAATATGGCCGCCACGAGAGTACCAGTGGGAGTCCCAACTTAAACGATTAGACATGTTGCGTCTCACAACATGGCAGCGCCATCAATGGCCCGTTTTAGAACTAAAATGTACGTAGTTAAGCGGGACATAAACGGCATGGGAACTTTTCGGTCATGTCTATAACGGCCGTGATCGATACTCCATAAACTTAGTTAAGAGTACGCATGAGTCACTTGTCTGCTGCCACGACTTAATTTTTCCGCTTATGGTTAATTTATGAAACGATGATCGTTTAAATTTCACTGATCCGTACTCTAAATACTCCATGAACTCCATAAACTTAGTTAAAAAATTCGGTTCAAAAACAAGGCAAGTCATAACATGACTAAGAAAAAAATAAAAATAAAAATAAATAAATAAAAAGAAAGAAAAAGTCGGACTACACAGACCCATTTATCGAGACTTGAGAATTACCCAGAATTTCAATTACTCGATTACGAGCTTGGTGATCCTTCAAATACACCTGTGCGTGCACTCACAGGAATATGGGACCTACAGTTCAGCGCCGGTTCCGAACGGCTATTTTTGAGAGATTTACGAGGCAATTACCTTTCGGTGGTTTGCCATTTCTTGCCGAGGGGTGGTGACCGTTGATTTTCCGACTAAAGCACTAGTTTCAAACAGTGAAAAATTCGCAAGATAAAAATCCAAGACACGCCGAGCACGCGTTACATCTCATGGTTGAGCGCATGGGCTAGGCTCCAGTTTTTGACATACTAGTTTTTGACATACTCCACGAGCAGAAAAATCGGAGACAATTTTTTTTTTTTTTTTTTTTTTTTTTTTTGACACTTTATAATACAGAGCCCAGATTTTGCACACAATATGTTTGAATTTTTGGAGACTTAAGGGGGGTAGGGATACGAAAATATTTTACATCCCTTCATAACGGACACCCTAAGTGATGTTTGAGTCTTTTAAGGGTTAAACCGTTTACCGGTTACAAATAGTGTGATTTTTCGTAGAAGTAGTACAGTAGTACAATACAATAACATAGCCTATCATTTTTTCCGATAATTTTTTTTTTTTTCATTGTAGGAAAACGGGGCAGAATTTTTTCTTACGTAGCTAGGAAAACATTTTTGTCGGTAATTCATACACAACCTCGAAAATATTTGCAATTAACGCTTTGTTCCTTGCATAATTATAGACACTTACCCATTTGGAAAACTAAGAGGTACCGAATGTACTACTCTCAACGGCTCCTTCATCATGTGTATCAAACTAAATCCAGGTACAATCTCCTTTTTCCTTGACCTACGCCTCGCGTGAGTCGTGAAAACTCTCCTTATTTTCCCTTCCAGCGGCTCTTTGCTCTCATCTTGAGCACTCAAATTTAAGGACGAGCCAGATTTAGTTAATGACGACTGCATTTTCCCCACAAATTTCCACTCGTTCCTTTCACATGTTTGTATCAAGGCATCTTTCTTCGTTTCCTACAACAGAAAAAAAAAAGTTTTCCTTTAAATCCAAAAATTTTTTTTATGGATGATGTATTATTATTTTATACAAATAGATCTCTTTCGCGCTCCCCACCCCCCCCCCCACCTTACGCAGCCCCACCTTCTCTTATCTCAAACCATTGTTTTCACGTCAGTTGTTTCACACAATTTTTTATCCCTCTTCCGTTCCTCCAGACAATTCGTCAACGGCAATCCGTGCAGAAAATGTTCATAAATTATTCCTTTATAAATGAATTAACCGTAAAAAATTTGGTTTGTTTTGCTTGAACAATTTTTTGACGTAAAAATTGCCGCACGCGGCCAGGTCACCTAAAGATTTCTCTTTGTTCCCCCGCTTCCTCCCCCCCCCCCTCTCTTATATTCCTATAAATCATTTTCCAATTTCACGTCAACTTTTTTTTTTTTACTTTCTTATAGCATTCTATACTGTACATGTTGATGGAATTGCCGGGAAAATGTTGAAGGGCCACGGACGGGCTTTATCTCTCTTCCGTCAATCCCCCCCATCCCCCTTCCTTCTACCCTCTTTTATCCTTTCAGTGTTTAACAGATCTGTTGGTTATTAATGTGGCAACTTTCACAATTTGAATTCATGAAAAATGAGTTGACAGGAGTAAGCAAAAAAAAAAAAAAAACGACAATGAAGTCGCATGCTTATCTCAATTTAATGGGACCAATTAAACGATGTATGACTTTAACGTGGAAAAGCTTTTTAAAAAAAATATATCGTTAAGTGAATGTAAAGGTTTAAACCCTCGACCAAAAATTTACATCGTTTTTAAAAAAAAAAAAAAAAAATCGTTTTTCCAAGTTTTTATGGAAAAGCAAAATGTTAGAGGGTATCATATGTTTTGTTATTCAAAACCGCGAGTTTGAATTTCCGCTCGTAATTTGATTAATTTCATTTGTGCAAGTTTAATCAATCAAACGTCTTTAGGAAGAGATTAAAATGTAACTTAAACCCAAAGTCGAGCGGAGACATCTTCCTCCTAACCGAAATTTAAACTTTTTGACAAATAACTCACCAAAATGGGAAATGATAATTTATAAAATCCAAAATGTAAAATATTAAGATTATTTATAAAATGTTAGCCCTTAAGTAAATATAAATTAGCGAAGCAGAATAATGGCGACGAAAAACCTTTTTTTTTTTTTTTTCTTTGCAAGATTTTTTAAGAGAGGAAAAGTCAAGAATTGAATTACTTAAAGGTTTTCCGTAAAGATTTGGTAACAGATTTATGCGAGATGTAGACAAATGACATTAGGCAGATTTCTAATCGCTTTCGCCAAAAGTCTAAAAGGATTCCTTTCCCTTTCTCCACAAAAAGGGCTACAGACTATAATAATCGAAAGTGATTTTTACTTTCGTAAAGTTAACGTAGTCTGATTTAAGTGAATGAATACAGCAGACATGCAACTAGATATACAGGAATTTAACGGATTATTTCTGAAATAATGATTAAAAAACAGAGGTGCAGTGAAAGGGCAGAAAAAAAAAAAAAATTAAGCCCCCCCCCCTTTTTTTTTGGCAAATGAATGCGGTATATTAGCTTTGTTAACTTCAACTCTAGAGCTCGTAAATGAATTACGTAAGCATGTTTAGCCCCCCCCCCCCCCGACGATGGGATCTATAGGTGTCCAACCAAAATGTGTTTCAAGGACGGAGGGCATCTATAATTGTACAAAAGAAAATTTTCAATAATTCTACAAAAGTTCGTCCTGGAGTTTCAGTTTTGAAAATAGGCTTCAATCTGTGAGAGTTAAACACGTTCGCATTATTACTTTTACCGTAGATTGGGGTGAAGTTGAAAGGAAATTCAAAAAAAAAATTCTAGGTTTATTTTAGGCACTAAAAATAAAATTTTTTACTTAAATATCCAAAAAACAACATCCACTTAATGAAATAAAAAATTTTTATTTTTAGTGCCTAAAATGAACCTAGAATTTTTTTTGTATTCCTGTCAACTTCACCTTACCTTTCAATTTCACCCCAATCTATGGTATTCATTTCCAAAGTGCTCTTTGGTATATTAAAATAAGTAACAGTTACATATTCAGAGGTAAGTATAATGTAAAAATATCTAATTAAAATGTATTATTTTCAAAGTTATACCAAAAAGAGTGCTTAATAAACTGCAAAAGATACGAAGACGACTAAACACCCCCCGACCATAACACCCACTGTATTCTCATATCTCTTTTCCCAACTTGTTACTTTAAATGGGAAATAAGTCACATGCTGCATTTTAAGAGTTCAAACTGTTAAAATGTCGGAAACTCGTTCCTCTGGGAATTTCTTTCTTTTTTCCGACTCTCGCGGTCGTGAGAATGCAGTTTGGTATTTCTTAGAAGTCGGGATTTCATATAAGTTTAATCCACATATTTTCACTTTAGACACTTTTAACTGATATTTTCATCAGTCGAGACTTTATCTTAGTACCATAGAATGGGGTGAAGTTGAAAGAAAATTCAAAAAAAAAAAAAAAAAAAAAAAAAATTAAGGTTTACTTTAGGCACTAAAAATAAACATTTTTTATTTCATCAAGTGGATATTGTTTTTCGGATACGGTACTTAAGCAGTATAAATATGAAAGCTGCGAATTTTAATCCATTTTAGCATCTCTTCTTGTTTCACTTTTGTACGAATGCCAAAAATGGCAATTTTTTGGAAGTTCACAAACTTTTAGGCTACTTCTGCTAGAGCTTTTTAATTTTGTCAAATATGTTAAAACCACTTTATCAAACCTGGAATGTTCTTATCTTTATATTCCGTTACAAAAAATGAGCGTATTTGCTTTCAGCCTTTGATAATCAGAGCTTTTTTAAAAAAATTTCATTTTTCCATTTTTTTTTAAATTTTTTATTATTCCAAATTTTAAGAAAGACACAGGGTGAAGTTGAAAGGCCGCAGACTTGAAGATTTTTGCCAAATTTGGCATCTGGAAAACATTTTCTGGGCGCTGAATTGAAAATTAAGACAATAGAGCAAATAAACAATCCGAAAATTCCGAAAATTCCGATACTTTTGCTCTTTTCAAAGGCTTAGAGAAAATTAGCATTAATTCGTGTACAATATATGGAGTAAAGTTGAAAGCTGACATTATTTCTCTTTCGAGGACCAACAAGGGTTAATTTCACGTGAAATGTATTACACTCCGTCATTATAATTTTTCTGAATACTATTTTACGTAAAATAGAGCGTTTCGAAGGGCCCAAATGGAAAAAAAATAAAACAGCTATCAACTTCACCCCAAGGTGGGGTGAAGTTGAAACGAAGGGTTTTTAATTTTCCGAGCTTTCGAAAAGGTCAAAAAAATCGAAATTCTCCGTATTAAAACTTATTGTGGAGACTGCAATTTTAAACAAGGAGAATGGTAATGGGGGTGCATACGCACCCCATTAAACTTTCTCGCGGCTTTATTGGTGGAAAAAAGAAGTTGAAATAAAGAAAAAATGTAAAAAATCAAGTTTAGGTTTTCAAAGGGTATTAATTAAACCCGAGGTACACGATTCCCGCTGTACCCACATAAAGAATCCCAATTTTGAAAAAATAATTCCATATTCGGATTCCTCTACCCCGAAAATATTTTCAAAAATCCGGTTAGTTTTGTGATCCGAGGTACACGATTCCCGCTGTACCCACATAAAGAATCCCAATTTTGGAAAAATAATTCCATATTCGGATTCCTCTACCCCGAAAATATTTTCAAAAATCCGGTTAGTTTTTTGATCCGAGGTACGCGAATCCCGCTGTACCCACATAAAGAATCCCAATTTTGAAAAAATAATTCCATATTCGGGTTCCTCTACCCCGAAAATATTTTCAAAAATCCGACTAGTTTTTTGATCCGAGGTACACGAATCCCGCTGTATCCACTTAAAGAATCCCAATTTTGGAAAAATAATTTCATATTCGGATTCCTCTACCCCGAAAATATTTTCAAAAATCCGGTTAGTTTTTTGATCCGAGGTACGCGAATCCCGCTGTACCCACATAAAGAATCCCAATTTTGAAAAAATAATTCCATATTCGGATTCCTCTAGCCCGAAAATATTTTCAAAAATCCGGTTAGTTTTTTGATCCGAGGTACGCGAATCCCGCTGTACCCACATAAAGAATCCCAATTGAAAAAAATAATTCCATATTCGGATTCCTCTACCCCGAAAATATTTTCAAAAATCCGGTTAGTTTTTTGATCCGAGGTACACGAATCCCGCTGTACCCACATAAAGAATCCCAATTTTGAAAAAATAATTCCATATTCGGGTTCCTCTACCCCGAAAATATTTTCAAAAATCCGGTTAGTTTTTTGATCCGAGGTACACGAATCCCGCTGTATCCACATAAAGAATCCCAATTTTGGAAAAATAATTTCATATTCGGATTCCTCTACCCCGAAAATATTTTCAAAAATCCGGTTAGTTTTTTGATCCAAGGTCCGCGAAATCCGCTGTACCCACAAAAAAAAATCCGAATTATCGATTGTTCCTGTAACTCGAGATATCGATATGACTTAATCGATATATCGATATATCGAAATGACTTAATCGATATATCGATATGACTTATTACGTCATTCGAGATATCGATTTTTAGGCCTAGTTTACACGTAGCCTAATCCTCATAATTTGTGAACCAATCATCCGAATTCAACCAAATTTTGATGGTATGATACTTTGACCAATATCTACTACAGTACGAAAATTGGTGATGATTTGTAGCCGGGTTCGAGATTTATCGTCGCAAGAAGAAAACCAAATTTAAAAGTTCAAATATTTGCCGTTTACGTAATTTTTTAAATTTTTAAAAAATAAGAAAAGACCCCCTCTTATTTTTCGACGAAAAATAAGTGTGCAAAATTTCCTTTTGATCCGATGCGTAATAGCGGAGAAAAAGCTCCGGGCGTACGCGGCGTACGTGACGTACGAGGCGTACGAGGCGGACAACCGGGAACTCAGAATTTTATTCTAAGTATAACTATATAAGTTTCATGTAGAAACTGGCAGGATTAACGATTTTCCCTTTTCCGACCACGGCAATACTTTCTTCGCGCCCGCTTCGCGGCCACTCGAAAGTAAAAATCAGGCTGGGATAAGGGGGCATATCCCTACGTAGGACTTTGTATGTCGAAAAATTCGAATTTTTCGATAAAAATATAATTCTTTTTCCTGAAACAAAAAAAAAATTAAAATTTTTGATAAAAAAGGTCAAAAGTTGAAAAAAATTAGTCAAAATTTTAAATAAAGTCTTCAAAGTTAAAATTTTAATATTAAAACATTGCTTTAGCTCATATTCTTGGCTAAGGGAAAAAGGACAAAATTAAAAAATGTATTGAACATTTTTTTTTTTAAATTTCTAGTTCTTGTTTTTGTTCATGTAGTCTAATTTTAATATTTAAAAAAAAGATATTTTAAAAAAACGGCGAAAATCTAATAAAAAGTTAAATAAAATTTCAAGAAATTTTTAGGTCCTTGATTTAGCAACTTTAAGTTTCTTGAAAGTTTAAATCCTTGCTTTGGGGCCGTACAAGTATTACGTAAGCATCTTAGGGGGGGGAGGGGGTTCGAATCGACCATCTTCGCCGTAAGCTAAGTATGGCGAAATTGCTTACTACTGGGGGTGAGGGGGTCAAAAATCACCAAAATCATGCTTACGTAATACTTGTACGACCCCTTTCGTTCATGTCGTCTAATTTCACTACAAAACAGACCAAAAGCTAAAAAAAATAGCCAAAATATTATTTAAAATTTTCAAAGTTTTTAATATTAAAATAATTAAATGTTAATTTTTGGCGCGAACAGTGTGACACCACGACACCACCAAAAGCTTCAGCGATAGCATCAACCAGACAGACAGATTTCCGCAGAACCAATGTAGTCCTACGTCAAAAAAATTTGAAGAAAAAAAAAATTATTAATAAAGCTTTTATGAGCAAGTGCTCTGCAAGTAAACTGTAAAACCTTTCAACTTCACCCCATTCTACGGTACGTGTTTCGAGTATCGAAAGTTTGCGTCACACCCTAAAGGAAAGCATAGAAGCTTGATTGCAATGTCTAACAGATAATCACGAACTGCAAAGATTTCGATTAAAATGTGACATAGCAAGAATAAATTGAGCCACTATACTTTTAAGCTTTACCAGCAAATAAAAAAAAATTGTAATTCACTGTGCTGGGTTGGATATAAATAAAACTCCAATGAGCGTCTGAAAATGACGCATTAATTCGCGATCAAAATTTAATAGCTTTAAAAACGCAAAAAAAATTAACGATCTTTTTCTTAATTTAAAAATTATCTAAAATACTATTTTTTATCCCCTCAAAATGTTAATCGCACGTTACGGAGCAGTCGCCCACCAAGATTATTTGATAAGAAAACTTAGTGGCTTTCTTTTAGGCCGAAAATTCTGATCGTTTTTGTTATCCGAAAACAACTCTTTGACATATCACGCCAGCCCCATAACGTTGACTTTTTTTTTTTTTTTCCTCTCTTTTCTTAATTAATAAATGAAAAATTCTATACAGCTTATCCGATTCTGGTTTTTTGCATTCTAAAAACCGGTGCGGGTTTTCCGCACGTAACGTTACACATTTAACGTAATTTCCTAAAAGGTTTAAAATATATACGGGAAACTACATCATAACTAAACTTGTCTGGAGGTCTAAACAAGTTTCCTTACGACCTGTTTCGCAAACCCCTCAGGGAGGTTTTCGTGAAGCCTCATCATATCGAGTTTTACTCTCCTTCATTTAAAAAGATCTTTTTACGGGAAATTGTAAATGACAGATACAATTAACAAAAGTGCTTGACGAAATCTTTTTAGTCAAATCATTCAAAAAACATTTTCCTCATTCCTCATTTTTCGAATCTCCCCCCCCCCCCCCCTCCCCTCATTTAGCGATTTCAATACAAATCAAGATTAAATTCAAAAAAAAAAATTATTAGGGAAGGAATTCCTTATCGGAAAAGCAGTTAAATAATGCTAGGAATTTAATTTGATGAGTTTTCTGCAAGGAATTCTAAAATCAAGAAATCAAATTATGCCGAAAGTACAGTTTTTTTTTAAATAGAAAAAAGTTGACCTTTGATCCCGTTTGGCGAATAAAGGAAAATACATACTAAAAGTAACAGTTTATTTGCTGATGGTTTACAAGCATAAAAAAATAAAAAAAAAATAAAATAAAAAAATTCCTGGAAAGGTCAAGTTGTACGGTCAGGATTTTTTTCCCTTCTTTTTTGCGATGTGATCAGTAACAAAAAAAAAAAATGTCGTGTTTACCTTACGGGAAATTCGAGTAAAAAAATACTCATGCCCCATGTCACAAATTGATGTTCTGTTGTAATGCTTCTTCTCCGAAAATCAAAAAAAAAAAAAAAAAAAAAAAGTTTTTGAATTTTTAACACAAGGGTGAAAATCCACGTTTCTTGGAAAGTTTTTTTTTTTTTTATATTGAAAACGAAACTTGCGAAGAAAAGAAGAATAAAATAAAAAAAATAAAAAGGAGAAAAAAAATTTTTTTAAACCTTTTTTTTTTTTTTTTTTTTTTTGCTTGCAGAAAATCCCAGGATTAAAATCAAGGGAAATGATAAAAAGCTTGCGTTGATTGAAATCGCAAAAGATTTTGAATCGTCTAATTACCCGGGGCAAAAAACAGCTTTAATGAAATTTTACAAAAAAAAAATAAATAAATAAATATAGCAAATTAATGAATTAATTAAATTAAAGGGCAGTCTCCACTTGATAACGTTCACCGCATTCGCGTTATCCGCCTTCTCGATGAACGTAATCGCACCGGAAGTTTTGTGGATCTTTTACCACGATTTTTTTGATCATCTTCTGCTTTTTTCTATTTACAAACATTAAAAATGGCGGTTTTGAAAGATGTTTTTACGGATTTAAAAAGAAAAATTTTAATTCAGGCATGGGGAAGACAATAAATCTGTTCCAAAACAAATTCTGGGTAAGCCAATTTTGTATACTTAATGAAATATACGGTACTCTTTTTATGCCACAAACGTTTACGGGAGCAAAACCTGCAAAGTACTTCCGGTGCGATTACGTTAACCGTGATGACGGACAACGCGAATGCAGTGGACGTCATCAAGTGGAGACTGCCCTTAATAAAATAAATATATAAATAAAAATTTTTAAAACTCGATTGCATTGGCACTGTAAAACAAATATAAAAAAAAAATGCAAAAGGAAAATCTTTCTTTTTTTTTTTTTTCCTTTTCCGTCTCTCCGGTTCATGCCGCAGAGTTTCGGTGAATAAAAAGAAAAAAAAAATTCGAAGCACGCGACAGTCCCTTTCGAATTCCTTCGTGTTTTTTTACCGAACATGCTTTTTACCTTTCCTCTCGAATTTATTTCTGTGGAAAAGCAAAGTCCGAAACGTTACAGAAATAATTGAAAAATATTTTCTCTAATCCTTGATTCATCACTGTCAAGAGTAACAGGCTACGGAAAAGGAAAAAGAAAAAAAAATTATACAGAGATGGAATTAAATTTTGGAAGCTCAACACATGTGTTTTAGTGGAAAATCTCTTCCAAGGTTACGCTATAAAATTCTACGAAAAAAAAGGGAGAATTTCGTTAAAGCGAAAAAAGCTTATCACCCTGATTTCCGATTTTTTTTTTCGATCCTTAAAAAAAACGCATTTTACAGGCTGCCAAAATCCAATTTCCATTTATCAATATCGTTTAATAACGGAGTGAAGTGACGGGAAAAGTAGGGGGGAAAAAAATAAAATTTGGAGCTTTTTTCCTAGTAATAAGGGTAAATGCAAAAACGAAAATGTCGTGCGTAGTAATCGTTGTAAATTCATGAGCAATTTTCAGAAAAACATAATCAAGAAGGAAAAATTTAACGAAGGTAAAAAAAAAAAATTTATAATATAAATTCCTTCCCTGTAAATCCTTGATTTTTAGAAGAAATGAAACTAGATGTAACAATGATACAATTTAAAATTTTTCAATTTAGATTTTTTTTATATTATTTAGTGATTCGCACAAGACCAAGACTGTCTCGACAAGACTTTTAAACAAGACTTAGGCTCAAATTTTGTTTCTGGGCATATGACATTAAGCATCTCAAAATAAGTAAGTCTTGTATTGTCCAAGAAATATTGTTTTAAAACAAGAAATATTGTACAAGACTCAAAACAAGACTCGCTCGGTTTTGCAATATTCAAGGTAATACACATCCAGAAACGAAATTTCAGTCGAGTCTTGTACAATATCTTGTGCGCATCACTATATTATATGTTCTCCAGAAAAGCTGAAAACGTCGATTAGCACAAGCTTCGGATGATCTCAATTTAATTCGGTTTTCAATGAATGTAAAAAGGTCAGTGGGAAGGAGCAGTCATTTTTCAAAGTTTCACGCAACCTCTTTCTCTTTGGAAGGCTCTCTGGGGAGAAGGAAGGCGAGAATAGTTTTTTAAAAGACATTTTCTCGGAGATGTAGGAAGTAAATTCTAAATCTGTTAACGTTTAAACCGAGTTAATGCTGGTTTGCTCAGTGGATGATTATAATGTGAAAGTATTTTATGCGCGAAGTGATTATTTTGCGGGAAATAACTGGTTAAAAACATAAACAAACATTTTGTGCAAACCTGTAAGGTAAGAATCATTTTATTATTTTTTCAGCATTTAAAGGAGGAGAGGGGGTCAATAATAGGAATAGCTAGAGATTAAGGACTTGATTTGTTTTGTAACTACCACGTTATTTTTGCCATATTTTGGCTTTTAGCTCCAAAACCGTCGAGTAAAAAATAGAAAAAAAAATTCGGGCATATCAGTAGCAAGGAGAACTATTTTTGGGGGTACGAGATTTTAAATTAGAAAATTACCCAATAGGATGGGCCGAAAAAAGCGAATTTTTTAATTTGAAAACGCCTGATATGGGAATCAATGCCTTTTTATAATACTATTAACCCTAATGTTTTTCAGATTTTTTATTTGAAGGTCATCTTGAGGTCGCGCAATGACCTTGAAGTTTTTGAAGAGCCCATATAAGAGCAAAAAATAAGAATTTTTTTTTTGCTGAAAAAAGTGTCGCTTTCTATCAGAAATTCTGCGTAGATTACGAATATGAAGTGCAAAATCATTTTAAGTGTTCGGTTTTTGAGCTTTACGCCTATTTTCTAAACAGTGAAATACTTGAGGCTGCTTCTTCTTTTAGCTTAAAAACTGTACACAAAAATTAATTTTGGACTTCATATTCGTAATCTACGCAAAACCGATAGGAAGCGATATTTTTAGCAACAAAAAAAAAAAAAAAATTCTTATTTTTTGCCCTTATATGAGCTCTTCCAAAACTTCAAGGTCATTGCGCGACCTCAAAATGACCTTCAAAAAATCTGAAAAAAATTAGGGTTAATAGTACTATAAAAAGGCATTGATTCCCATATCAGGCGTTTTCAAATTCAAAAATTCGCTTTTTTCGGCCCACCCTTACCCAAATAAGGGACACCCTAATGTGAGTAGTGCTGTAAATTTACAAGTTTTATCCAAAAACAAGCTAAGCAATTCTGCAGCACAGATTCACAGTTTTGGAGCTGAAGTTAATTTTGATAAATTTTTAATTGAAGGTTTTTTTTTCAGCAACTGAACAATTGAATATATCTTCAAAAACTGTAACTTTATTTTGAAAGTGTAATGCAGGGAGGGGAGAAAGGCTCTCAATTTCTAAATGTCTCCCGTCTTTAAAAATGTGCCGTAGTTTTTTCTAATAATTTTATTAACTACTGAAATGTATTGAATAAAACAGAATTAAACAATCGAAACTGACATTTAAAATTAAAAATCATACGAAGCTCTCAATTAAATGTGTAATTAAACATAAAAGAAAATTTAATCAACGATTTAACATCGGAAAATAAGCCAGTAATTTGAAAATAATCTACCGCGATTTTGATCGGAAACGCAAAGTTTTTAATTGCACAGGTTAGTATTTTTATTTTATTTAATAAATTTCAGCCTTGAGAATGGCCCCTTATCCAGAAGGACACAAAACATCTCGGCTTCGCTAATATAAAATAATTTGGAGTCATTCCTTTACCCAAGACATTCATAACGTTCCAATCGAAAGGGTCCCGCTTTCGATTTTCATTTGCTGACGAAAATTTTTCGTTGGAACCCGAACAACCTTTTTCAGCTCTTTATTCACTGATGCCTTCACCTCGGTTCTAATTTTTTTTTAATATATTTTTTTTAAAATGTACAATCGTGACGTCACACATTTTCTAATGGCTCTAATTTCTTTGTAAAATTTTTTTAGCTGGAGGGGTTTACAAAACGCGAACGCCCATCTCTTCAAGCAAGAGGAAAAGAAATATGTTTTTTCCAAATTAAAATTAATTTCAGAATTTTTTTTTTCCTCAAAAGGATTAAGAAGTGAAGGTTTCAGACACATTCAAACGAAATTTCTTTCCCGTCAAAGGATTAAAAAGCTTACAATTTCCCTGCGACGCAGGCAATATATCTATGTGGCGTGTGATAAAAAATGTTCTTTCATGACTTCTGCGGACCTTCGTCAAATGTTTCCCTAATTACTAATTGTTAATCCAACCTTTTTTCATTTTTTTAACATCTTAATGTATTTTCGTAGATCCCATCTCATTTTCAAACGGAAACAAAAAGTTTACTTTCAGAAAACCACTATAGAGACTTTTATAGAATAAAGAGAATAAAGTATAGAATAAAGTTTTTACCAAAATATAATAGATTTTTATAAGTGTCCGAAAAAAAGCATCTATAACCCGAATTTTAAAATATCACCCCCCCCTTTCCCTTCTCCCAGAAAAATGCTACTGGATTAGCCAATGGCGCTATGGCTTGAACTTTTGATCCCAAGTTCAAGTCATTTTCCCTCTGTTCAAATAAATTTGGTTTGCGTGGGAATGTTCGACATTTACAACAATTTTCGATATTATCCTACATCGGAGCAACTTAAGTACACTAAAATATTTCGCATAAGGAATTTGTTAACCATACGTAATTAGAATTCTTTCACACTCGGTTTGTGCCCATCAGCTAAATTCAATCCACGAAGATTTAAATCGGAGCCATCTAAACAGGAAACTTCTGTCAATGAAAATTAAGTTTGATGCTTCAAGCTTCGACTCTTAGACATGATTGGAATAACTCAACCGATGTTACAGAGAACACCTCGAAAAATATGTTAAGTATTTTTTCCTGTTTCTAAACATTTTACCTTACTCAAATGATTTCAATAGCAATCGAATATTTCCTGGACCATAAGCACAATTAAAAAGTAATTACTAAAACCGCACTTTTTTTTTTTGTTGGCTTTAATTGACGATAAATTATGCTTTTGCATTTTCCACCAGTTTTTCAAAGCTTCATATGGCGATGTAATGAGTTTTTGTGGAATCCTTGCGACTATAAATCAAATAGTAAAAAAGACAAAAAAAAAAAAAAAAAAAAAAAAGCAGCATGGAAAACTCAAATTAAAACGAACTTTAAAGGGAACCATTTTCAACTGTTTGAAATCAAGAAAAAGAGTTTTTAACCCTTTGCCTTTCTCTCTTTGCTCTATAAACCGATGTCTGGGGGTCGATTTTCATGTATTTGGGATATTTCACATGGTGGTCTTGAACGCGTCCCCATGCTGGAAAAAAAGACGACAAAAACTGATTGTGCTACTGGATTAAGCTATAAATAGAGGTTTAAAAATGAGATATTTCAAAATTCCAGCTGATCATTTTGGACCCCCTCCCTCCCACGGTGGGCCAAAAAAAAAATTATTTTCGGACAAAAATCGATCAAAAAATTTTGATCGGACAACACAATTTTTAGTTTGTTTCTGTTCCTTATATAAACAAAAAAATCATGAAGAATATTTTTTGAGGTTTTATATTGTTTTTAACCCACTTTTCGTTAATAATGAATGATATAAAATTTGTTAATCCTGTAGGAATTGTTAAAGAAATCAGAAGTAGTAGAATATGATTTACTGATAGTCAGCGATCACGGAGTGTAAAATATTTCCCCTCCAAAAAATGTTTTCTGGCGGTAATTTGTTTTTAAAGTTAATTAAGTAAAAATTTTTATAAAAATTATTTTTTAACTAAGCTTTTGATCGTCTAATTAACATATGTCTATGGTCTCATCATAAAGCCGAAAGGTCCTAACTAAAAAACCTGCTTACAATTTTTGCGCCTAAATTTTGTTCCTAAAAGATTTTTTTGGTCCACTGTGCCCCCCATAACCCCCCCGTGCCCCCTCAAATTGTTTTAGATATTGCAGCATATCAGATGAAAGGCCGTTGGAAATGGTTTAAAATGAGACCTGCCGAGATTTTTCTCTGTTATAAAAATACGTAGACATCGTCATTTAAAAGGGTAAAAAAATAGCCATCAATTTTGGACCCATTGAATGACTATATTTAATTAGCTATAACAAATAGAAATCCCGGAAAGGTCTCATTTTAAACCATTTCCAACGGCCTTTCGTACGATATGCTATAGCATATTGTATGAAAGGCCGTTGGAAATTTTAGGTGTCGCATACAACACCTAAAAAAATTTGGGGCAACTGGGGGGGGGGGGTCATGGGGGGAGACCAAAATGATCAGCTGGGATTTTGAATCCCAGTGGTACAATCGGCTTTTGCCGTCATTTTTTCCGGCATGGATGGCATGATGGGGATTGGTTTAAGACCACCGTGCTTAAATAACCTGCTGAAATATATTTCTTAATTTGACCCGGTCGTTGGCCTGCCTATATGCCACTTCGAATGTTGACTCCGTCAATTTAGAAATCAATTCTGTAACACGTTGACCTAGTGATGGCGATAAGTCTGAAATATATCGATAACTCGATATATCGATATTTGAAATTTCCCGATAACGATATGTCGATATATCGCCAATGCTAGGTCTTCACCTGACGATAATCAACGTTTGCGTTAACTTTCAAACTTCGATATAATTGCCCAACATGATAATCATCGTTCAGAACGATGATAATCATGTTTAGCATTATGTTCTCTTCGAGTTCTCTTCGATTTTAACGCTCTAAACCGGTTTTGAACGATTATTCACGATAATGCAAAAGGTTGATTATGTACAAGTGGAGACAGGGTACAAAAATGATCGATATATCGATAAATTTATCGATAAATCCGATATTTCCCTTTTCAGTTAAAAAACTCCATTATTTATACAATTTTTGAAAGTATACGGTATATTTACCCATAGAACATATCATTTTTGTTTTTTAATTCCTAATAACTTTAAATAATTTTGTATTTTAAAAAACTTTTTATTTCTGTACTGATTAATTTTGTTCTTATTTTTTACTGTATTTCCAATACCGGTAAACAAAAAAAGTATGTAAAATAACTTCAAACTCTAAAATAGTTAATTAAAATCGAAGAAAGCTTAAAAAACGAAAATATACCAAATCGGTATGTATATATACAGTACGTATATTTATACCAAGGTATACATAACAATAAATATACGGTATATTTCCTGTATCTCTACACCGGAACAAAAGAATACAATAAAAGAACATCACTTATAACAGCGTAAATGAAGTCGGCCGTGACAAAAAATTTATTAATTTAAAAATTAAATTTAAAATTAATTAATAAATTAATTTTAAATTAAGAAAAGCAGAAAAAAAAATTGAAAGTTAAAAAACTTATCGAAACTAATTATCTGTATAAAAATTATCGATACATCGATATATCGAACTCCGCATTATCGAAAAAAATATCGATAATTTTCCTTCCGATATATCGATATATCGATAATTTATCGCCATCACTACGTTGACCCATGAGTTTAGCTCTAGAGTCTTCCCTTCACTAGTCTCTGACCTACCACATAGGGTCCATCTACAAACTGAATAAAATCCCGGAGGTTATATTTTTTTCTCAGAATAATATCACAGACGGTAGACGATGCGACTAAAATAGGTTTTCGAAAGGTTGAAAAGCAAAAGTGTACCCATGAAAAAAAAAACAGGTCTCATTTCATACCACCATATGTTTGTACTGCCACGACAGTGAACTCAAGAACACAATAATTGTAAAGTTTTCCTCTACAAAAAAAAATCACCTTTAAAGAAGCTCCCGAATTATACATTATGTATACCCTGAACATTCATCATTATACTGTACATGAAAATGTCAAACTTTTAAACTAAAAAGTTTTAGATTACCCCATTGCGTCCGCCCAACAGAACGGTAATACATCTTTAAGTTTGGTCAGATCCGCTCACGACTTGACTTTTTTTTTTTCATTCGATAGTAAGATTAGTAAATATATAAAATTGTCTTCCCTAAGGAGATATTGCGTGCAGGGGCAAACAGTATAGTTGCAAAATTATTTACAATAAATTAAAATTAGGTACATGTAGGTAAGTGCGACCTTGCCATATAAATGCGCATGTGGGAAATTGGCTTTTGTACGAATAAATACGTCGTTTTCTAGCGTATATATTCCCATAAAAGCGAATTCCCCACATGGGCATTTATATGGCAAAGTCGCACTTTTCGGACGGTCGCACTTACCTACAATGTAGGTCCTACATGTACCTACAATTGAGAAATATAAAGATATGTATGAGTGATCAGATGCATGATTTGATGATTTGATGATTTTTATGAAGCATGAGTAATTTATTTTTAGATTATTTTTTTTACTATGTTTATGTTTTATAATTTTTTTTTAAATAATTGATTGAAATGGAATCTGCGATTGCTTTCTGGAATTTTTTTGATTCTTTGATTAGTTTATTATGTTGTAGGGGGGCTTGGTATGAAATATTGTTTCTACTTTTTGTGGGTTGTAAAATTTGGAAAAGATAAAAATGGTAGATTTGCGTTTCTGGTATTTCTTTTAAATGTGTAGCAGTTGAAAAACGTTTTATTTTGTAATATAAATAGGGTTGGCATGTATTCATATATTTTTTGGTTTTGTCACGCCTGAATGATGTCTGACCGCAGTCAGCATAAAAGACAAAAGAGGGGCAAATTATTCAGGGACCGGTCTTATTACCCAATATGGGTCGTCCACATAATACATAACACCCCATCGAAGTCATTTACCCCCTAAAAATTAGAGGCATGAGAGGCCACAATTATAAAATTAGTGACTATTTAGAGACTTTTAAGGACTTCAAAAAATTGATTTCATTAGAAATATATTCTCAAAATCATTGATTTCATCTATTTCACCTTGTTTTTCTTTAAAATAACTGCAACTTCCAGCTTGCAACCTGCAACTTAGCTATACCTGGAAATTTATACTCAAGTTCATAAAAAAAAAAAAGTCAACATTGTGAGGGAAAGAGTTGAGTGTTATTCTGTAACTTCTCTTTCAAACGATGGTGTTTCACGGGAAGAAAAAAAATGATCTATCTTTTGGTCCTAATGGGAATTTTACAAAATTGAAGCCCTTCGTGAGGCACGCTTTCCCTTTACTAAAACAAGGTGGAAAAAATTCAGGGATTACTACTACCTCGAAAGAAAACCTTTGTGAGGCTGACATACATCAAATTCGAATATTCGCAAAGTAACATGACACCCTTATTTTCCAGGGATCGAAAATTACCCAACGGCGCTATTTTGACTCATGACTACGAATCTGGGCCAAACAGGATTTCATTTTTAAATTAAAATTAGTTTTTACATCAGTTGAGGGTTATATAGATGTTAAGAATACAGACGTTTATGGGAGCTCCTCAGTTTAAATAGATATTAAAAACTGCACAAAATAAAGCGGAATTAACATAAAATAATTCATTTGAAATGTAATGTATAAAAAGAGTAACACAAAATTTGTGTGGGCCGTTTATTAGTTTATTTACATAAAATGTTTTACTGCGCACTCGAATAGATCCACCAAGTTTCATATTGGCTTTATTTTATTTTACATGATTCCCAGAAATTGAGGACAAGTCATCTCACTTTAGGAAATGAAACTCCTCTCCAAAAAGCCCCAGACGTCATACAATCTCACAGCAAAAAGGATCGAGAACAACGTTGAAATTTTTGCAATTTCTGCGAATTGCGTATATAAATATAAAAAGAAAAACGAGAGGTAAAATAAAACTGAACTGGAATAAAAAAAAAGAGAAAAATGAAAAATTAAGGTTAAATTTTATTCTTTGCCTCCACGTGGTTTCTGGTAATATTTCTGATAATAGATATCGATTTAACACTACTGTCAAAAAACTTATCGTCATGACAAAAGGAAAAGCAGGCGAAAGCCCTTCTTTTTTCCCGCGCTAAGTCATCGCGGTTCCTTTTCAATGTTTCCTAATTCGAAATCCGATATTTATTCAATACTTATTCCCTCAAATTCAATTCCTCATTGTTACAAATCTAATTTCCTTTTCCCTTTATTTTTTTTCCTGAATCATTCGATTTTCGAAAAAAAATGACATTTTCTTTAAAATAATAATAATAATCAAAAAAAAAAAGGTAAATAAAGAAAATTGATTGATTACACACCTTTCGCGTATGCTCACATATTTTAACGGGGAAAAAAAGAGGAGGAAAAGGAAAAATCAGGGCATAGCACAAGCAGAAACAAGGGAAAAGAGTAAACCATTATTCAAACATCATTTTCCACCGGAATTGAAAACTAAATCCACATAAAGCCTTAAAAAAAAAAACCTTTTTTTTAAGTATAAATAAATTCCCGCAGTAAAGTTTCAGGTTTTCAAAACGTCGAAAAAAAAAGGTAATTAATAAAAAAAACTTTAATTTTGGAGGTAGACAAACGCCGCTTTTTTTTCGTGCTCGTTCATCAGACAAATAAAATTATCGAGCCCATAACCTAACAATAAAAAAAAAGCTTATATTTTCCAGCTCGCAAAAATTTCGAAAAACGGAAGGGGGGCAGCTGACGTGCGGGACCGGAGGAAAAAAACAAAGGGAGATAATTATTTCCCATTATATTAAACGTTTTCGAATAATGAAGCGGTAAAAGTGAAAAAGCGATAAAGGCGGGTACGGGAGAGGGTGAAAAGAAAAGTTTGGTTTTGCAGAAAATGTACGGTTGACAGCTTTTACCGTGGATACAACCGTTACAATTAAAACTTGTCGAAGTTATCAAATCAAACCGAATCAATAACAAAAGCGTTCGATTGAAAGATCAAAAGAGAAAACATAAATAAAGAAAATAAATAAAATAAATAAATAAAGTCATAAATAATGAATAAAAAAAATAAAAGTTGTTATCAAGATCCGTAATTGCATTGCATTTCGTCGTTTTGTTTTTTATTTTTCCGCAAATATAGAACCTTTTTTTTTTTTTTTTAACTGACCTTCCTTTACTCCTGACCTTTTTTATTACAAAAGAAATAAAAGAAAAAGAAAAAGGGAAAGAAAACTGTGTCACGCGGGAGTTAATCGTTATGGTGTATACGCTCATGATTGTTTGTATGTATTCCTGACCACCTGCTTTGTTCCTTAGATTTCAATTTCTGTAACTGATTACACCTTTCGGTTTTCCGGGATTTCTCGGTTACGGAAGACATACAAAACGTCTGGTGAAATTCTCTCCTTTGGAAAATTATTATTATTCCAAAGGAAGCTTTCAGCTTGTATTTAACTGATCAGTATTTTTAAATTAAACGGTCGGTATTTTTTTAATATAAATTGATCAGTATCCCAAGTGGACAGTGATACCGTACCGCACCAAAGTTATGGTATCTTTTTAGACTTTTCTTAATGGTATACTTAGGGTGTGTTATGGTGTAATACAATTTACACTATAAAATTTGGATACCATAATACACCCAATTATACCATAAATCCGATATACCATATTACACCGTAAATTGTATTTTTAAAAAAATGGGGGCCCAGAAAATTAAAAAATTAGCCCAATTTTGACACTTATCGACTATTGACGTCATAATGCGTAACAATATACCTCAACCTTCCATGCCCATCTCAGAAAAAACGTTTCTCAATCTGCCTCCTGCTGGGATCGATCCTGGTCCTTCAGGGTGAAACTCCGACGCTATACCAACTACACTGTAAAAGCTTCTGAGAAATCTAATGAACAAACGCAAACTTATATTTATAGTTCACGTTTCATCCGTTTCACCTTGTATTTTTTTTATTCATTATCCAATCAGGACAAAATTTGGTACTAAAGAGTTTTCGACGTCGCTGAATTCAAATTTGACATTTGTTTTAATCTAAGGTTTGAGCTTCAGTCTGTAAAACCTTGAAGAAACCTAAATCATGGTATTTTTGATACGTAATTTTTTGTTTTCCGAATTTGTATTTGTTTTTAAATATAAGACACCGTTTTGTACTTTCTCGGCCATTACAAAATGGAAAAAAAATCGATATCTTCTATTGCACTAAAGGTTGTCGCGCATTTAAACGGAAGTGATAGCCCATTTTCACGGTAAATGATCCGCAGACTTTAGTTAATTTTTTTTTAAAGCTGAACTTTTTGTCCAATATTGCTTTAAACGAAATTAAAGCAGTATTAAACGAAAAAATCAGCTTAAAATGAAATTACTTAAGGTATACGGTCCTTTTTCTCCGGACTTTTCAATATTCGCGCCAACATTTAGTGGTTAGACAAATATTGATATTTAGTTGGATTCCCGGGTTTAAGTACTCTTTTATTTTTTATTTATTTTTGATTTAAAAGAAAAAAAAGCTTTTACAAAAGCCATTGTATGCGTAATTTAAGATGCACACTATTTTTGTATTTTCGTCGCTACACCGTGAAGTATAAAATGGTGTAATATTATTTACGGCAATATACATGGTCATATTAAAAATCCTGTTGTATATTATGGCGAGCTTATGTAATCCAAAGGAATTGATTGTAATTCTTATGGTGTAGTTATGATATTTAATGTTGTTTTTTGGTATCTACACAATTCTTATGGTGTAAAAGAATAATTTATGGCATACTTATTAGTGTACTTTGGTCGTTACACTATTCTTATGGCGTAAAACGGTGTAACACAATCATGTATGATATACTTATTGGTGTACTTTGATCGCTACACCATTCTTATGGCATAGAACGGTGTAAAATGGTGTAAAATAATTATTTATGACATACATATTGGTGTACTTGGCTATTCACACCATTCTTACGGTGTAAAACGGAGTAAAATGGTGTAAAACAGTAACTTATGACATCCTCATTAATTTTGCCATATTTATGGTGTTTTTATGGTATAAAACTGGGTTTTATGGTATAAAAATGGTGCGGTATGGTATCGCTGTCCACTTGGGATTTTAGCGAATTTTTGGTCAGGATTTAAAATAAATAGGTTAGTGTTTTAAATAAATGGTCGGTGAAGTAATGCTGCTTTGTCTGCAAAAGTAATGGACCTCGGTCGGTAAAAAAATAGTGTTTGATCTGTAAAATTATTAAATGGTTAGTATTTATTTTTAAAAAAATGTGAACTTACAGAATTAATCCACCAGTAGTGCCTTGTTTCGTTTCACATTAAAAATACATTTTTCGTAAGCGAAACATACGTTGAATGAGATTTTAGCCAAAAACTTATAACATTTAGGCGTTCTAAAAGCGCTGTAGGCCAACCAGACATTGGCTGGGAAAATCGAAATCGTTAAATTCGTGCTCCCCGAGCATTTTCTTATTAGTGTAAGCAATTTTAACAAGAAATAAAATTTTCAGGGCTCCAAATTGGGAAATAAATCAAAGCCCGATTTTTCGGGCTTAAGCGCTAAAAAAAGCGGTAACATCGACTCAGGCGTTCGTCGGAGAAAATCGGGATGGTAAAATTCGTCTTCTACAACGTCAAAAGCACTTATAAAGTCCATTTTCGTAAAATTCGATTCGATAAAATGCACCAAATTTTCGTTTCATTAAATTTTTTATTCTTGAAAAAACGTTCCATGTCGGGAAAGGACAATTAATATTGCACATTTTGGTAATAAAAAAAGGTTAAAAAGTAATTAAATTTTTTCTTCAAAAGAAGGGATATCCTTCTTTACCTTCCAAAACTCCAATTCAGTGCAAAAAAATTTTTTTCGTTTTATCGTTCACACGATCTTACATACAGGTCAGGCAACTGCTAACTTAAAAAGTGTCCCCCGAATTTGAAGCAAAGAATAGTTTAAACTTTGCTCGATAGATGGCTGGAGTTGTAATTAGGGAATCACGTGATATGCCCTCCATCCAATCAACACTTTCAAAAAACGTTTTTTTATGATGGCTGCCATAACACGTGATTCCCTAACCACAGCTCCAACCATCTATTGAGCAATATGTGAACTATTCTTCTCCTTCAATTTCGGGGGACATGTTAGTCCATATGAGGGATACCCGAGTTGCCTGACCTGTATGTAAGATCGTGATCGTTCATGAGAAAAAACGTTCATTCTTCATAAAATGCTCCGTATCGGGGGAGGACAAACAACGCACACTTTTGCCAATAAAAATGGCTTAAAAATAATTATTTTTTCTTTCCAAGAAGGGAAGCCATTCTTTAACTACTAAAACTCAAATTCACTTCAAAAAAAAATTTTTTGCAGAAAAAAACTTGTGCAAAAAAAAAAAAAAAAAAAAACTTGTGGCTTAGGTTCTTTTTCTGTTCTGCGACACCCCTAAATCGTTAAAAAAAAATGTTTCAAAATTTTTCTTGCGTTTTTACACTTAAGTGAGCCCAAATTTTTGGTTAAAAACAAAATCGAAAACAATTTTTTTTTTTTTTTTGACCCTCTACTTCATAGCCAAAAATAAATTTTTGCTTTACTGACCAAATGTTCAAATTTATGAAATTCATTATTAATTTACTGATCATCCAGTTAAAATAATGACCTTTTAATTTCAATTCTGATCCTTTAATTTTAACACTGACCAACTATTTTTTTTACTGATCAAATTGATACTGACCACTAAAATACTGACCACTTATTTAAAATACTGCCTGACTAAATAATTATAAGTCGAAACTTTCCAATGCGGTTCTCGGTGATTGCCACTTCAGAGAGCCAAACCACCCAGTAAAACAAAAAAGTAAAATCAGTTTTTTAAATGTCAAATCGTCAGAGACGTTTTCTCAATTTAATAAAAGGTTTATGACAAACTTGATAGGATTTCGATTTATATGACGCATTAAAAAGCAACTTTTTTTTCCTATAATAACCTCCCCCTCAGTTTTGAAAAGGCCAATTCAGATAAGTGGTGATGCTTCGATGATGGGACGTAAAAAAAAAAAAAAAATCTTAGCAACAGTCGATGGTAAAATCCAAAACAAAAGTTTACGATTTTAATTTAGCGATAATGTCCAGCGATTTCCATTCCATTTTGAAATTTACACCGTTTTGCCTTTTCCTTATAAATATATACAAATGGGAAGTTTGAAGGGGTTTTCGAAAAGCGATTTAGGGGGGAAACTGAAATTTCCGAAAGAGAGAAAGAGAAGGCTTTAGAACGGATTTTAATTTATCACTTTGGCGCTTTCTCCCTCTTATAAAAAAAGAAACACGTTTGTGTTCCCTTTAAAGTGTTGACTTTCAATTATCCAATGTCCCTAGAAAGTTAATTCAATTTCAGAGATGGTTCCAGTTTGAGATTCGTTTAAATTTTTCTTTAAATCCACACTTTAAGTATTATGAAGAATCTCTTTCATAATAATTAACATTTTTTATTTCATATTTTAAAAATAAATGCAAGAGCTATTGCAAAATTAAATTTTTAACCATTTTCCTCCCAAATATTATTTTTCTGTATTATATCTATAAAGGTAAAGCACTAGGCCAAAGGGACTTGAAAAAAAAAAGTGATGCGCCCGATATTGTTCAGTTATGCAACCGGTGATTGAAACTCAATTTTAATTTTTTAAATCCTTTTCCCGAAAATCTTTTAATATTAATTGTATGAATTAAGGGGTTTTAGGGGTCGCTGATGCCGAATCTGAAATTCGTTTTCATGTGGGGGGCACTGGTTCCCCAGAAAACAAACTTTTTCTAAATTATAGGAATAATAACATATGGATATCAATTTATATGTTTTCTAGCAACCTGATTTCAAATCTAACATCGGATTTTCCGTAGAGGGCATGCGCGGCCCCCATAAAATCAACTTGTCTTAAATTAACTGTCTCCGGGAAATAAATTGGTCTTAATTTTTCAAAAACCGACTATTTTTCTAACAAAAACTGAAAATTTTAAAAGTTAATAGTCCTCCATCTTTAATTTCAATTTTTTCAAAATTTGGACTTCAGATTCAGAATTAGCAGTTCAAAGATCTCCCAAAATATTTCGTTATTATTATTTTTAGACTTAAATGTTTCTACACAGGAAAAGCTGTTTTGCCCATAAGCTAAACATAGATGATATTTTTTTTAGCTTTACTAATGCCTGCAACTTGCCGGGAGAAAATGGTTAAATGACACTTTTCCTTGTTAATTGGTTATTGTCGTTTTTCGAAATTTACATGGACTCTTGATCCAGGTTCCCCCGAACCCCCCTTTTCCCTTAAGAAGTTGGTCTCATACAACGCGGTTTCCACGTACGCGGCACCCCCCTTTCCCTCAATCCCCCGCGTTGGGCGAGGGTCAACTGCATATGGTAAGTTAACATAAAATTATATGTGTGTATGTATTTTAGTTAGAATATTGGGCCAACGTCGAAACGTACAAAAATTGGCGTTTAACGTTTAACTTAATGCAATCATCTATAGCTTATACATAAAATTATTTTTTATGGCATACCCTAAGTCAAACAATATGGTGCTCTCATAAGAAGCCTCTCCCAGTTCATGACGACGCGCCTTCAAATCCGTGATTATGTGAGTTCGAATTCTGTGGAGTGCAAAAGAACCCCCCCCTTCCCTAACGCTCATCGCAATTTGTTTATTTTTTTATTGTTCTCATGATAGTAAACCCGACTGAACGACTACAAAGGCTGCAATAAAAGAAAATCAAATAAAATCAAAGGAAGGTTGCATTTTGCGATATATCAGGGAAAAAAAAAATCTAATAAAAACGTGCTTCCGTACGTCCGTTATTCATAAGCCTATATTATACACACTATATCAGAGTCGGTCTTAACTTGATCTCTTTCATACGTACAATATCCCAGGAACAGTTTATAACTATATGCGTCTGGAGCATGCTATGAGCGCAATATTGTAGAAATTATTAACTGTAAAAATATCAAGGTAACAACGGCCTACAATTCTTTTTTTATTTACAATTAAAAATATTCGCCTATCATAAAATATATTCATTGTTGATAAAACATAAAATTACGTGAAAGTAATTCGGCCTTCCCCCCAACAGTCACCATTGTAGCAAATTTTTTCAGAACGTGGGCCGATTTCAAGGGTCGTGTATTACGCCACGAATCATTTCATATTTATTCAAAAATTCAGAAAAAATTGTAATTTGACTCAAATTATCACAAACTAATTTTATAAGAATTACAGCGTTTTCTATGTTTAACTTTAAAACTGAACTTAATATTTTCGGTCAAGAAAGCGCAAAA
Source organism: Liposcelis bostrychophila (assembly GCA_037577465.1). Lineage (NCBI taxonomy): Eukaryota > Metazoa > Arthropoda > Insecta > Psocodea > Liposcelididae > Liposcelis > Liposcelis bostrychophila. Next base: position 15,515,282 of record CM075210.1, read on the forward strand.
ATACTGTTCAGTAATCGAGCGGCCAATCCAAGCACTTACGGGGAAAACCTTTGAAGTAGTATACAAAATTTTTTTTTAAATGTAGGTAAAGAGCTGTGTATGGGAGAAGAACTGGCGGATCTAAGAATTTTTTTCGCCCCCCCCCCCCCCAAAAAAAAAAAATTTCGCAAGCTTAAAATGAGCCCCAAAATGTGCGAATTCTATCCAGTGTAAAATTAATTCTCCAATCAAATTGCATTCTAAATCCAGGGGGATACAGAACCCTAGAATCCACCTCCCCCCCCCTCCCGAAGAGGGGGATGGAGGGGGTTGTTCCGCATATCGGTCGGCTAAGATCATTGTCACTCTGTAACTACCTAGTGGTAACTTGTCTCTAGTAAGTCTCCCTTGGGGGGGCCATTGCCCCTCCAATGTTGGATTTGGCCCCCCCAGTAAGTTCTCATGACGCTTTGTTCAATGCAAAGGGCAGTAAAAATCATTTTAGTCCACGTTTTTTTTTCCTTTCGCCACCCCCCCCCCCCGCCCCCCATATGTAATACCTGCATATCCATGCATTTTAAATTATGGGTTGTGCACAAAAATGTTCAGATAAGTCGCTAATATTCGCTTACAAAGTTGGCAGCACTCAAACTAATAGAAGAAAAGACCTTTTGCATAAATGATCTCAAAAATGATCCCAAAAAAATCCAATGCTCCTTCGCTTAAAGGGGAAATCAAAATATCGAGCAGGGAAACGTTACGTAAAACTCAAACAAAATCTTTTAATTCTGGGAAAATTATAGCAAGCAAAGAAAACATCAAAATCCGGTTTCCTCGCAACAGAAAGAAATTGTTAGGCCTTTGCTAAAAATTTATAAGCATAAAATTCATAAGAAAAACTTACTGGCGCGATAATTAGTTTTGAAGATAATTATTCCGATGAAATATGAATTAAATTCACAGAAATTTGATTTTATTGAAAAATAAAACATCTTTTGTTAATGTTTTGAAACTTTCTAAACAGATTTTAATCCGAATTCTTTGAACGGTATAAATTGACAAAATAATGTGGAGAAAAGCTTTAAAGATTTTCTTCAACTTGTTCGAAAATGTTTTTTGAGATTTTTTCCGGTATTAATAAAAACCCGTAACAACACCCTATATATCGTTTGATATATACAATGTAATCACACGCTATCAACAAAACGTACCGAAGCACCTGTAACAAATTAATCCATGTTCAAACATTATTCCCACAGAGCAAGCATTCCTGCATGTTTTTCCGGGAAAAAATAAACAAAATTTAATTGCTAATAATTAAACCGGAAATCGAAACGTCGAAAACTTTTCATTTTAACCGCGCTACATGTAAAATCTCATCCCTTTTTCTCAATCCAAGAAAATAACTCAATTCCAGAATCCAGATATTAAAAAAAAAAAAATTAATATATATATATATATATACTCGCAGCCATTAACTTCATCACATCGAAATTAGAACCCAAGGCATAATTAATATGACCAATTGGCTATTTAGCATATTCAGAATTTAAATTTCAATGATGAATGTGACTCACCCTGTATTTTTAGAAAAAACAAATTTTTCATGAAACAACCTATGGGTTTTTACTCCTTTCCCGCGCAAAGGCGCGGTTAAAATCCAGTTCCATTACCTTCCGTTATAGTAAATAAACTTCTTAAGAAGAATGTCATTCAAAACAAAGGGAAAGAAAATACAAAACAAACAATAGAAATCGTGATTTTGTTCGAAAGACAGAAAAGAGAGAAAAATTAAAAAGAACTGGCACTTGTGATTTTTCGGAATAAATTTTTATTTGTTTTATTTTTTTGAAATTATTATTATTAGTTTTTTTTTTTTTTCAAAGAAAAAATTCGCGCACCTAACTACCGGTATTTTTCTAGAAGCCTAAAACCATTACGACACATGCAATGCGGGCGGGCGTGAAACTAATGTACGGAAGATGAGAGATGCGAGCTTTTGCAAATATTGCGACGCACAGCGGTTCAAGCGGTCATTACCTTAACTAACGTTATCAGATTTATGATCCAATGCATTTTGATAACAGTCAAATCGATAGCCGACAATCATTTGAATAAAAAAAAAAAAAAATGTTACGTTCGAAAAATTTTAAAATCTTGGTTCAATTTTTTTTTTTTTTTTTTTAATCAATTTTTGTAAAAAAAAAAAAATAAATAAATAAAATAAAATAAAAAAAATAGAAGACTAATTAAAAATTTTTGAAATATTCCAAAAACCATTCATAATTTATAAACAATTGCTTTCGAATCCCCTTATCTAACATATCAGCAAATACAAAAGAAAAACAAATAATAAGGAAAAGTAGTATAAACTTTTTAATTAATTGATAAAATAGTTCCTTATAACGCCGCTAGGAGCGCTGCCTTTGTTTACATCTTCGTCCATTTTTGTTATTGTTTATTTTTATTTTTATTTTTTATTATCATTTTTTTTCCCCTCATATTTATAAGTTAGGTTATAATTTTTCTATGAAGTTTTACAATGGTAAAATCGTGTTGCGTGTGTAAAACAGCGGGAAACGACACCAAAAAGTCATATTTCAGAATACCAAAGGTAATAACTCACAGAAACGAGGACATTTCTAGGTTATCAATAATAAGAAGAAAAAAATGGTGCGATATCCTCAATCTATCTTTCAATGAAACCGCAGTCAGAGTATGTTCTGATCACTTCAAATCAGGTAAATAAAAAGTAGGAATTAAAATATTCATAGAGTGCTTTAAAATAATTACCTATCATTCTAGGACGCCCTTCTGGATTGCTTGATGAAGATGACATAGACTGGATTCCGAATCAAAATCTTCAATACATCAGGCGTAGAAAAAGACAAGTTCATAAGCCAAGTAAAAAGCCAGATAATACGGAAGAAGACTTGAAGAACAAAGCTAAGGCAGCCAGCATAACATGTAGATTCTGTGCTAAAACGGTAGCAAGAGAATTGTCCATTAATATTTTTGAAGCTGAAAACTATGAAATTCTTTTAAAAAATATAGAAACGGTGCTTTCACATCCAGTAAGTATTCCAATAAAACAACCTATTTAATTTGTAGGGGATATTTAAATTGTTCAATTTTTTTTTTTTTCAAATCGTATTAAAATATTGCTTTTACTTTTTTTTTTGTATTTAAAAAAAAATGGTATGCTCGTAGATGAATAGGAGTCAATTAGGAATTAGCTTTTGTATGGTTTTTTGGTTTATAATTAATAATTGATTTCTTATATCATTTTTATTTTCGATCGTTTTTTAAATGTCAGCTCCTTGTTTGGGCTCTTCGAACATTATTTAATAGTTATTGTTACTCATTGCTGTAATACATTTGACATCTCGAAATGGAGTAAAGATCCAACAACTTTGATTACTTTTTGACCACAGAACCTTCAGGTGGTTCAAATTAATTACTAGTGCAAACCATCTGCAATATTTGCTCCCTTGGTTACATTTGTTTCCTTAAGGATTATAAAGCGTTCTCTAGTTTTTTTTTACATTCAAACTTATTTAAAAAGAAAAAAAAAACTTGATACAGAGATGAGCAAGATTAGATTTAGTTTGGTTCAGCATAATATCGTATCATACTTACATTACTTCTTTTTTCTCCAGATATCCACTCTTGACAAGCTGCCACATTTTGCCTGCAAGCCATGCGTTCGAAAGATTGAAATCTGCTGCGACTGGATTCACGAATTCCATGCTGCTGAAAAAGAATTAATGGAAACATATATCGAGACTGAAAACGACATTTTTTGTGATTTAGATTCTGTATTTTTTAATAGTTTGGACGAGGATTTAACGCTAGATGAAACAAGAGCACAATGTCGAGATGAGAAAATCAAAGAAATTTTCGAAGAAATCCAACGGAAAGATGAAATAAGCCAAATCATACAAAACTCTTCCACTTTGCAAAATGCCGAACCGAGCAAGGATTTCACTTATAGCAAAGAATTAATACAATCGATAATAGAACAAAATTCGGATATTAGTGAAGACGAAGAAATAGTACAAATTGAAAAAGTTCCTGTGATTAAAAAAAAGAAATTGACAAATTTGTCAACTAAAATCGGTCCTGTCGAAAAAAAAACTTTAAAATGCAATAATTGTTTTAAAAAATTCGAAAATATCGATGATTTGCAAATTCATAAAAATTTCTGTAAATTATTTTACTGCCAATTGTGCAAACCTCAGATCTCTTTCAAAGATAAAGCAGAGCTTATTACTCACAAAAAAAGTTGTCATACAAACACGTTAATGTGCCATTTATGCGGGAATAACTATTCGCAATCCTATTTGATGAAACATTTTAGAAATCATTTTGAAAATAGTAAAGAATGCCCCGTATGTGGCAAAGTTTTAAAAAATACGACTTTGTTAATGGCTCATATGGGAAAAATTCACGATAACAAATTCAGTCAAGTTTGCGATGCTTGCGGGGGCACTTTTAAAAATTTAAAAAAACATTTGAACGAATGTAAAAATTCAAGTGACGAAGTTACCACTTAAAAAAAATGGGTTTTTATTTTATAGAAAATAAATTTGTTTTTTCGTTTTAGTATTTAGGCCTTTTACCAAGTTTTCAAAAAATTAAAAAGAAAAACAAACGTAGGCCTATGTTTATTTATTTTATTTATTTTATTTATTTATTTATTTATTTATATTAGGATGCATACAGCTAGATCGAAGCCTTTTATAGCAGTCCCTGTCTAATTAAAAAGATAATAAATTGAAAAGAAAACATAAAATATAAAACATAACATAAAAAATTAAATTTAAAAAAAAAAAAAAAAAAAAAAAAAAAAAAAAAAAGTAAATAAATAGATAACAAACAAGAAAATAAATACAATAAAATAAAATAGGTAATTTTGAATTAAAATAGGTATGTTGTTTTTGAAAACAAAATGTATCTTGTATTTTAGTTTCTCTCCTTCTTGACCGTTTGTTAGTTAGTCGACATGTTAAAAAACGGTGTATTCCAATGTTGCATTTAAAATTTTACACAAAAAAAAGGACGAATAATGGAAATATTTGTTAGGGCTAATAATTATTTTAAAAACTTTGCAGGGAAAAATTTGCTAAAGGGAAGGGGCATCGCCACTTTCGTATACCGAACAATAAAGCAAAATAAATGTATGAAAAAATTAATTAAATAATTAATCAGCATTAAACCAAAAGAAGCAAAGTTTCAATACGCTTTAGCGCTTTTATGATACCGAACCGATAGGACGATTTTTTTTTTGATAGCAACAGTTTAGTTTGCATTTCTCGTATAAGCGCTAAAGCCATAATTGTTAGTTTTTGGATGTTATTCTGTTTCGAAATTCTAAAATATTAGTGCTTATTCACATTAGGGTCTAAAAATATAAAAGACTTATTTGTATACAGTGTATTCGCGAAATAAAACGTTTAATTACATAGAAATTTCCACAATTAATTTTTTTTTTTTTTTTCTTTTTCAATTTTTCTGGTTTTAAGTACCTCAGGTCCCCAACCTTGGGCGACAGCCCTCTCCACGGCCTAATAAGCATACATACAAGCTTCAGGTCTTACTAAACATTCCCACAACCGTTTTTGAAGTTGTATACCATGTCGCACATCCCATTTTACCTCCCAAGACTTTACTGAAATACGATGTCTCCGACAAAGACAGACAGAATCGAAAATTTTGTAATTTAGGGATTCTTACTTAATTTAAGAGCAACCTCTCACTCAAGGTCTTTTGCTTTTGAATTACCGACCGAATCGGAGGTATTTGAATTTTCTTAGGGCTACTCTTTAGAAATCTTAATTCTAAATAATTAAGATCATTTTTTTTTCCCAAAAAATTACCGCGACTTGAGAGTTGAAACCTTTAAATTTGTACCTGAAGAGGAAGCTTACGGCAACGCTCAAGCGTCATCTGTGGGGGGTCAAAAATTATTTTTTTTCTTCATTAAAAGTCGTTCTGTCATATCCCCCCCGTGAAATGTTCTGGGGGATGAAAAAGAAGTCGTTCGGTCATATTTCCCCTACGAAAATTTTTGGGGGGTGTGAAAAATATCTTACCTCAGAAGTCAACTGGAAAAATAAAAATCTTTTTCTTCGCCCCCCCCCCCTAAAAAACTTGGGAGAATTTTTTTTTTTTAATACGGAAAGATAAAACCGCAATAAGTTCACAGAGTCATATTCAGGCCGTTCCGCGTACTCGTACTTTTCAATGCAATGCGTTATCATAGTGAAAACCATAGTGTGCTCAAGCGCAGGATGTACCACGTGATTGTCTGACTTGTGACGTAATATGTCAGACTTTAGAAGAGATTTCTTCTGCTCTATGCCATAAGAGCAATGTATAAGAAACAAACCGAAGCAGAAGAAATGGCTTCAAAATTCTGACATATGACGTCATGCGCGAGTCGGACGAATTTTCGTAGGCCGATTGAGCACACTATGGTTTTCACTATGTGCGTTATATCTATGTCGGCGCAATCAACTTTTTGTCGCCAATTTGTAAATAGGGCTTTTTCGCCAACGCCCTCTACAACTGAGGCAAAGTTAAGTTAACCTTTAAGTTAAGTTAAATTCATTTTAAGGTAAGTTAACCTTTTGCTTTCCCTAAATGCAAAAGGTTGACAGCCTAGAGAACAAATTATAATCGAGGAATTATACTTTCTTAGCATTCACATATAGTTCAAATCAAAACCGTGGTTGCACAGTGGCCTGATATTTACTGGAAAAATGACATTTCGTTAACTTACCTTAAAATGAACTTAATTTAACTTCGAGGTTAACTTAACTTTGCCTCAATTGTAGAAAGCGTTGGCTAAAGAGTCCTATTTACAAATTGGCGACAAAAAGTTGATCGCGCCGACATAGATACAACGCATTGCATTGAAAAGTACGAGTACGCGGAACGGCCTGAATATGACTCTGTGAACTTATTGCTGTTTTATCTTTCAGTATTAAAAAGAAAAAAAATTTCCCCCAAGTTTTTCAAGGGGGGGGGGGCGGGGAATTTCCATTTTTCCAGTGACTTCATCTGAGGTAAGATATTTTTCTCACCCCCCAAAAATTTTCGTGGGGGAAATATGACCGAACGACTTTTTTTTCATCCCCCAGAACGTTTCACGGGGGGGATATAACATAACGACTTTTAATGAAGAAAAAAAATAATTTTTGACCCCCCAGAGATGACGCTTGAGCGTTGCCGTAGAAGCTTCAGTAAAAACCGGAAGAAAGGATGTTTTGTCTAATACTTGATTTACGGGGAAAAAATTTAAATTTTAGGTATCTAACGAACTCCTTCGCTTCTTGTGTTTTTGATACAAGTTTCAACTTGTTCCAAATAAATACGAACCCGGAACAGCCCTGAAACCAAGGGGAGTGGGGACAGGGGGGCAATCTCATTTGCCCCTCTTTATGCCCCACATCTTATTTACCCTCCTTGGCAGTCCCATTTGCTGATTCCGGGGGGGGGGGGCCTGGAATCAGCGGTTTTAATGAAGCCCTTATCCATCATATGGAAAAAAGCCTAAAGCCCCCCGTAGTACTGTTTGCCCCCCCCCGACCTGCGATTCTGTCTACGGGGCTGACCCGGAAAACGAAATCGAAGTTTTTCGACCTCAAATTATTTTGAAATTATTTTTAGGCCTCACATAGATTTCAAACAAGTTGAAACTTGCAATAAAAATTCCAAGAAACGCAAAAGAAGTTCAATAGACACCTAAAATTTGGACCTTTTCACAGTCAATCGAGTATTAGACAAAACAATCATTCCTTCCGGTTTTCCCGGAAGCTCCCACTAAAACTAAAGTATATTACCTGATAAAATATATTTCGAGCTTTAATTATATTAATTAATTCCGTGCGTCAGAGATGAGCTAACGTATCCCCAACGTAAATATGATTGGAGATAGTCTGTTTCGGCATTTCGTGAAAGGGTCATGTGACCACAAGTTTACACCAACATGAGCGTGTAAACTTAGTCACGTGATCTTCACAAACAGTCAAAACACACTATCTTTAATTATATTTATGATGGAGATATGTTAGCTCACCTCCGACGCACGGAATCACGAAAAAAAAAATTTATCGCCAGCCGAAGCGGAATCCGCTGCGGTACACTTGATTTGGCAAGTAGCGGCACGTTTCATTCGACACAAAATAAGCCCAGTACAATCCATTTCGAACGTATATCTCAAGTTTCCGTTTTGTTTTCTAAAGAGACAGCATAAACGGGAAAATATATTTGTCTAACTACTGTCCTGTAAAAGGGACCAGCAGCAGGAGAATGCAATTTCCATGAATTTGATATCTAAATAATGGTTTCTCTCAGGCTTGAACAGTAAAGGATTCTCTTCCTTTGTAATCAAGCTGTCGCAAGACATAACTTCCGTTTACTTCTAGTTCATATAAAACATCATGACTTTAACGAAGTCACGGTGTTATGCTTCCTATGTACTTCTAACCAACAATCAACAACATCCCAACAGGACACCATAATTCGATCCTTATTATTTGTTAAATTTATTATATTCCCTATTCCTTTTATCATCAATCAATATTCAATTAATCAAAACTTTAACTTGTAAAAATACATTTCGCTAATTTCTTTTCGCTTTTTTCCATCAACCTCTTTTTTTACCAGTCATCTAAAAAAATTATTTTTTAAATAAAAAAAAAAGATCCATTAATCGTGTCATTGTTTTTCCTTTAGGACGAAAAAAAAAATCTGAAATGGATTTTACCGAGAACTTTACAAAGAAGAAATCCCATCAAATTTCCCCAACCTTAAACCCAGCATCTTACGAATGATGTCAGAAGTGATATCTGTCCCTTAATGTAACCACCTTGCGCTCTCGGTAAGTCCATGTTAAAACGCCCTAAATGATTTATTTCTATTAATTTTTTTTTTTTATCACTTTTTTAAAAAAAGTTCAGTTTCATCCAAAGGTTAATAAGTTCACCCTAGATGACGTATGTGACGCCGTAGCAACTAAGTCATTGGTAAGCAACGGTATCCTGCCTGACCACCGGCTACGATTATCGAAAGAAATAGATGAATCATATCGGATGATACGATTTTATTATAAGGGACAAGATATGCACGAAACAAGTCGATGCACGAAAAGAACAATATGCCCTTGTTCCAGTGAGTCGAAATTTTTAACTTCGCTGGAGGCCGAGGAGGTCTCAAGGTTACTATTTCAGTCAAGTGTCAGGTGTGTTGTGCCTTGGTAGCATTTATAGTATTAAGTAACTTTCTTGTTAGGCTATTGTTTTCGAATTAAATTACAATGAGGAATCAGACTTCTTGGAGTCCAGGTTACTCTTATAAGGTCAGTTGTGTCACCGTGTTGTGACCCTCGACGATTTTTCAACAATCTCGGAAAGACTAATTAATTAGCTAATTAATTTCTTTCTTTTTTTGTTTTAAAAAACCGATTCTATTTTACTTCCTTTCGGTTTAAAGTTCATCAATGTTACATTGCCGCTTTATTTCTTTTTAACTAGTTTTATCGAGTTTTTGTTGTTTGAGTTAAACCAGTTTGTCCATGGGGGTCGTCTGTCAATACGTCTACATGCTTTCAAATCATGATGTACGATTGACGAGATGCGCGACAGGGCTAATTAACGTGAAAGAAAACTAATTCATCTCATTTCTTAAGTATCTCTATATGAGCGTCGATTTTTTTTAATTTTTTTTTTTTTTAGAAGTTGGAATTAAAATTTTGAATGGTTAAGAAGTCATGCGGGTATGGACGGCTAATAATACGGTTCCAAACCAAACAATCTTTGTCGGTACCAAAATACCTGACCCTTAAATTTTGGACCACACACGTCGAAGTACCTTCTAAATCTTCTTAACTTTTATTTATTCAATTATCCATCGGTAAATGATTTTTTTTCCCCTTCTTTACTTCAAGTTTTTTTTTTTTTTTTTACAAATGGAAATTGTAAGAGGACAATTGAAGCATGGGAGGTTTAGTTATTATGTTATTGCTCTATATTATTTGAAGACTTTTGTCCTCGTCAAAGTGGGAGTTTTCATAAGCGCAATTTGAGATTTTGAGATTTTGACAACTTCACTTAAAGGGGAAGATCCCCCCTGCACTGCACAGCAAATGTGCATGTAGCACACATAAATAACGCCAAAACGCTTCGGACCCCTGGGAGACCCCCGTGTTTTGGCTTGAATTGAGGATTTTCTCAGAAATCATTATAGTTATAAGGCTATGAAAACCAATCGTTGCCCTGCAGTGCCGAGACTGGGAATCCCCTTCCTTCAGGAAAAGAGAAAAAAAACCTGGATTAGTTTCTTTCTTCTCTCAGACCTTGTTTAGTTTTAACAAAATGCTTATTGCGAAATAGCAATACAGGGCATTGGCGGATCCAGAGGGGCTAGCCCCCCTAGCTCCGCCCATGCCCTGAATAGGGTCAGCTTCCCCCCCCCCCCAAAAAAAATGTTTTTCCCTATTCTTAGCCCCCCCCCCCCTAGAAAAAAGTTCTAAATCCGCCCAGGACTACAGGCCATTATGAGACTTTGCAAATTAATGCAAAGCCCACATCACAATCGCTGTAATGGGGTCACGGACCCCCCCCCCCTGCAACACGAAATGGAGGGGAGGGTGAATACACTCAAAAAAGTGTTTACTGGTAGTTAGTCAAAAATGAACTGGATTTTGTGCCTAGTAAAAAATTGTCTAGTGATCATGAAAATTTTACTAATAACTAGTCAAATTTTTCCAGCCCCTAATCAAATGCACCAATCAAAATTTTACATAAGCCGTATTTATTTGAGTGTAGATTAACCGTGAGAAACTTTGAGACGAAATGAGAGGTTTTTGAACCAATCTTCCCCCCTCTACCAATCTTTAGATTTTTTTTGAGTCACCCCTCTCGATTCCCTACCATTTTTCCTAAAAAAATAAATTCCTAAGAAATTTGGTCCCTAAAATTCTTTTCCTAACTGTTTTTTTTCTTTTCTAATTTTTTAATTTTCCTAAAATTTTTTGATTCCCAAAATAAAATTTCCTAAAATGGATATTTTTTTTAATTTTTTGAATTCCTAAAATTTTTGTAATAATTTACTAGGCTTATGCAAGGCTGCGAATTTCGATTTTCGTATTAATTTTTGTTTTTTTAAATTTGAATATTTTTATCGTTATTCTTCATATTTATATTTTTATGCTGCTTCTCCACTATGTCTCAAAATTAATTTTCTAAAATTAATTTTCATTTCAGGAAGTACTGTGCTTTAATTATTCAAACATGGATTGCGAATAAAAAAAAACGCAATAAAACTGGCCAACTTCATTTTTAAAGCTTGGTTCAGAAATCCATAGAATAAAGCACAGTACTTCCGGAAATTTTGAAAATTAATTTTGAGCCATAATGGAGAAGCGGCATTATACTGTATATTTTTATAGTTGTTCTTTTTTTTATAATTGTACTTTTATAAAGGTTTATTGAAAAAACAAGAATAAAAAGAAAAACCGAAATTTGCAGCTTTGCCTAGAAAATTATTACAAAAATTTTAGGGATTTAAAAAATTAGAAAAAATATTCATTTTAGGAAATTTTATTTTAAAAATTAAAAAGTTTTTAAGAAATTGAAAATCAGGAAAAAAAATGGTTAGAAAAAAAATTTTAGGAACTTTAGGAACTAAAATTTTCAGGAAAAATGGATCAGGAATTTATTTTTTTTTAGGAAAAACGGATTAAGAAAAATGGTCGGGCCGTTCATCTTGCATGTACTAAATTCGATTAACTTTTTTATTCTGTCAACAAATTAGGGCATGGGCCATTGCCTCCTACCACGACTTGTCCCTCCCAGGAAAATTTGCCTCCTATGTTTCAGAACAATAAATGACCCAATTATTTTTGCTCTCCCTAGAAAGTTTTTTCTTTCCAGTAGCACGACCTCCCAGAGTTGATCATTTGAGTTGAGATTTCTCAATATTGCTCAAATACTACGTCATTCTACCTCCAAAAGCTTTTTACATTTTCTTGTAAATTTTTTGCGGTTGTTTCAGATGTATCAAAAATATCTTCCCGCTTAAATTTTTCAGAACAAAAAAAAAGGCTATCATAACCGATAATTTCGAAATATAATGGTTCCACAGCCTTTATGTTTCATAAATGAAAAACCGTCAAAGCTCCTTTCCTCTTCCCACTACTGAAGTAGTTAAAGTAAGTGATTATCTCCATAAAATATTCACTTATAGCTTTTTTATAATAGGTATTCGAACTTTACTGCAAAGTAAAATTTTTATTTTATGCAGGGGCTGAGGCTTCTGCCTTTTACAATCCGACAATTGAAAAGCAAAATTCAGGGGTCCGTATCAGATGCCGATTCCGGCACCGACACCCGATGCCGATGCCTACGCCACCAAGCATCGATTATATCCGATGCTTGAATCTCTGATTCCGATTTTAGTGGGGGAAAAAAAATCATAGAGCCATTCCAGGTGATTTTTAACATCAGGGGCCCGATTCTGATGCAGAACAATTTCGCAATGCCGATGCCGGAGATGGCATCGGCACCGGTCAAAATTTTCAAGCTTCGGACCCCTGGCAAAATGGTTCGAGGCCGTGATGAGTTGTTTGTTTTTCCCATTTAGGCCTAGTTTTTTTTTTTTTTTTTTTTCTGTTTGATCTCATTTTTTTTTTTTTTTTTTTTTTTTTTTTCAAATTAAAATCTTAACGACAGCTTAATTCAAGGAAACCATTTCGAAATTTGTCTTAATTAAAAAAATTTCTGCACGTGCCATTAACGAATGCTTTCCTTTTTCCTTATCCTTATCCTCGTTATTTTAAAATTAATACAATCCCATACTTTTATCCAACCTTTTATTCGATTCTGTAAATATATCGAGTAATCAAAACAATTAAAATAAAAAGATCACGCCTTGATGAAGTGTAAGGAAAAAAAAAAACGTTTAAAATCTTAAAATGTTTAATTATGTCCACGGGAAGAATAAGATTTAAAGATTCACGTGCATTATAAACCGAGCATGATGCCTTATGTCGTTATAGTGTTACCCCCGACTGAGAACCGGTTTCATATCCAATGTTTTATGTAACAGATGAAATAAGTAAATTTAGTAGCTGACATTCATAATCCAATCTGTTATACATTATTTAATTGACCTTATGACATTAATCCGGTTTCCTGACTCTTTGAATTTAGACCCTTGATGTTATTAACCGGTTTCGCTATTTTTCACTCTTATTATCTTTATTTACATACAATAAATTATTGAAAAAAAAATAATAATAAAAAACTTTTTTTTCGCCTTTGAACTCGGTAGAGAAATATAATTGTCCTCAAATACGGAATGTCCCGTAAAAAAAAAAAAAAAAAAAAAATCGGTCCGAAAATTTTTTTTTGGACAATGGTGTTAATTAATATTGAGTAAAGTCAGTGCGTGGGGCTTGTTAACGTGGCAAGAGGTCTTTTGCTGTAGGAGGCCCCACACAAATCTTCTCACACACACTCACGCATAACACCTCGTATGCTGGAGTCGTTTTGAGTCATTTAGTTTGTGATTCCGTGTCGAGTCGGTTTCGCCTTACAGAAACGAAAAGGAAGAAAAAAAAAAAAAAAAAAAAAAAGATTCGCGAAGGCAAAATAAAATCAAAGTGGGCCATTCTCAATTTATTTACAATTTTCGGAACGAAAAATGTCCCTTCAAAAATGTAAACAACCCATATAAACAGTATTGTTTTGATTGCGTTAGTGGAAATGTTTTTTTACTTAATTTTAATATTTCTGTGCGGTTTTACCCAAAAAAATGTTTCGGAAAGACGAAAAATGGATCGTATGTCTTGTTAGTGAAGTTTTAGGTGAGCGGTTTAATTTTTTAAAACGATTTTCGGGCAGTTTTTCGGCTTGCGTTAGTGGAGTTTCGCTGAACTCCACTATCGTGATCGTCGATCAAACGTTAATTTCCCCTTTAATTTACAATGCATTTTTATTTAAAAAATTTTATTTAGAGTTTTAGAGGGAATAAGAGTTTGTTTATTGATATTTAGTGCTTTATATGAGTCGTTGTAATTTATAAGTCGTGAAAATAGATGATCGGTAAAAAAAAAACACCGTTATAGTGGAAAAAATGGAGGACAAGTTTTAAATCCTTATTTCAAGAGAAATTATAATGGAATCGTTAAATTCATTTCAAATTATTGATTTACTTATATTTCTGATTGCTAATTGTGAAAAAAAGATTTTTCCTGAATTGGTTTACGTAAAAAATCGAGCTGTTTATCTGGGAATCTCGAAATCGGGACAGCCATTTTTTTCCGCTATCATAGCAGTTTTTTTCGTAAAAGAGCCTCTTTTTCTATCTGACGGTGCCGAATATATTTAATTTACTTTCAAAAAACATTTTCTTTATCTGTTTTATCAAAACATAATGTAGTTTTTCATTCAAATTCAGAAATAAATCATAATAAAATGCCCGGGACCTGAATATTGTAAACAAATTGAGAATGGCCCAAGTGCGAAAATGAGAAATTTTGAATTCATTCCAATATAACGGCCTTGGTTCGGAAGTCATTGTTGTCCAAATTTGCGACCAGCACGCTTGAAGGATACACTTGAAAAATTATAATTTTGGATGGACTTGTTGCGAATTTCGTCAATGATTGGTTGCTTTTGGTGTACCTTTTTTTTTTCTGTTTGAACAATTCCGGGTTAGTCATTTTTATTTATTTGACACTGATGCAGCCTGAACCGTCAAATCCTCCGGTAAGTTTGAGGATTTTTTTTTTTTTAATTTTTGCGTTTCGTTATTTCGTATTGATATTTTTTTTTGCGATTTAGGCTAAAAAATTTTTTGAAAACGTTTTAAAAAGATTTAAAATGCTTAGAATGTCGGACAGTCAGTATTTTTAATCGTCAATCGCGAGAGTCTTCTTTACTCTCAGTGAACATTACTTACAAAAAAAAAAAAAAAAAAAAAAAAAAAGTTTTGATCTACGTCATAAGGCCAGAAAAAAAAACCTCGAACCAAACCCACAAATAAGATGAAATATCGAACTGCCAAGCAAATGGTAAATAGACTTAATCAATATAATTTTTTAAAATCGGTTTTCCATAAATTTCCAAAATCAGAGGGGAAAACGCGTTATTTTCCTTGTACCTTCTGCATTGGTTACCCCAAATTCAACGGGAAATAAGAGGTGTTCGGTTTTCGATTTCGTGTGAAATTAATAAAAAAGGAAAATTTTTCAGGGCTCGCACTGGAAAAATTGGTAAAAATTAGAGGAATTATAAATTATTAATGAGCTTAAAAAATTTTTAGAAGCCCAAAATTTGAAAAATGAATAACTATTAAAAAATGGCTTGCATTTAACGGGGAAGTATTTTTTAAAGTTTTTGGCAGTATTTCAAGGGCAGTATTTTTAAAATTTTTGAGCAGTATCAGGGTAGTAACGGGGCAGTAAAAAAATTCAACTTTTACAGGTAAATTAAAGCATTTTGATCAGTATAAATATACATCAGGGCAGTATTATTACCTGGCAGTGCGGAACAGTTAAATAAAAATAAGTAAACAAATAAATAAATTTTTAAAAAAATAATCAGAAAAGAAAAAATAAATCGGTGTACTTATAGATCTTGGTTCATAAGCAAATGCACTATCCTCTACAACATGCCCTGAATTCTTTTATCAATTTTCAAAAATACATTTAGAGGTCGCTCAAGATTTTTAGGCGGTAAATTATTTTTTTTGGGCACGAAACATTCTTTTTTTCTCTATTATTTTTAAAGATAAAAAACTGCTCATTTTAAATCAATCATATTTTAACAAATAGCCTTAACTGCTCATTTTTATTATTATACTGACAAACCAATAAAATACTGCCACAAAAAATTTTATACTGCCAAAATCCTACCGCCCCCGGAATACTGCCCTTGTAAAATAAATACTGCCCATTTAAATATTAGTCTAAAAAAATTTTAATGAACACTTGTATTACTTGTGAAATATGTTAAAAATAATTCAAAAATAGAAAAAAATGGAGAAAAAAAATACAAGATTTCAAAGTGTAGGACCAGCCGCACCACCGAGAATTTTTTACATTTTATTACTTAGTTCCCTTTTTCTGGGAAATCTTTAACAATTAATTTCTTCTTTCTCCCGTCACCAATAAAAAAAAAAATTCTGCGGTCAAAAAAGCCCCCCCCCCTCCATTTCTGTGTCTCTGCATTTCCATGCAATACGATATTGTCGAAGCTGCTAGTAATAAATTATACATAAGCTTGGTATTTTATAAATAAATTTTTACAATAATTTTTAAAAATTCAATACGATATACGGTAATAAGCCTACAAAGGAAAAAAAACTACCAAATTACAAATTTTTTCAAAAAAAAAAAAAAAAAAAAAAAAAAAAACAGAATTTAAATGATTGACTATATGCCCAAAAATACAGAAATAATGACTTTTTACAGGAATTATATAGAAAGCGAGCCCTGTTGTACAAAAACGAAAACGCTGCTTTTCCGCTACATTTAAAAAATTTTCCCACGGGGGCAGATGATTATTTATAACAATTTTTTGTTTGAAATCGGTATAAACTTGATGAAGGTTTATTTCTGCTTGACTGATAACAACGATTCCGGTTTAATTGTTGAGGTTTTTTCGATAAAAATTGATGAATGATGACGTATGATCGTTAATTGATAACGTAATATTCATGAAAGTATGAGTCTCTGCTTAAGCTTATTAATTCAGTTTGAGTCGGGAATTCGTTAAGATTAAACCGTAAAAAATTTTACATCACGAAAAAAATGAAAAGTCAACCGGTTCGAATTCCAGTGATAGTTCACACAAATAATTTTTTTAATAATTTTAGTGCCTCTTATAATGAATCTTGGGATAGCGCTTACGATAGTAAGGTACATAACTTTTTGGTGCGTTTTTTTTTTTTTTTTTTTTTTTTTTTAAATAGAGATAATTATTAAATTTAATTGCCCAGCTTGTTAAATTTTTTAATTTAATATTTCCTAATTTTAATTTAAAAAAAATTTTTTTTCCTTAGAGCGACAGTGACAGCAGCAATTCAAGCCTCGATGTCTTGTCGACCAGTCCTGCCAACTCAAAACCTGGGCCAGCGAGAACGATAGAATGTAAATGGGCGGACTGCGGGAAGTCTTTCAATTATTTAGATGATTTAGCGGCTCATGTGACTTCCTTTCATGCAAATTCAGGACCTGGTGGGCTGTTTTTTTGTGGATGGGAAGGATGCGGTCGGGGCGATAGAGGATTTAATGCAAGGTATGTTTGATTTGAATATTCCATCGCTCAATACACCCAAAAAAAAAAAAAAATTAGTAAGCAATTTTTTTTTAATTTTTTTTCAGGTACAAAATGCTAGTTCACGTTAGGACACACACAAACGAAAAGCCACATCACTGTTTTCAATGCGACAAAAGTTTTAGCAGAGCTGAAAATTTAAAAATCCACGCCAGATCTCACACAGGTAATCACACCAAAATCAAAAAAAAAAAAAAAAAAAAAAAAAAAAAAAAATTGGTTAGGGTAAAGAATTTGGTTTTTTTTAATATAAAGGTTCTAGTTCCTTTACATAACCGGCCGGTCAGCCGGGCGGTGAAAATTTTTTAACAATAAAAAAAGTTAAATTTTTTTTTTTTTTAAATTATTTATTTCGTATTTTACACATAAAAATGAGATCGGATCGCACCGAAACCGTGCCAAAACGTTTTGTCATGTTTAAAAGGTAAAGATTCGTTATTGAAAATGTATGAAAAAGTCTTTATGGTGCCTAAATTTGATATATTTTTTTAATGTTTTCGAAATAAAAAAATAAGACGCCATTTTTCTTTTTGTTGTTGAAATAGTTCGCGGTTTCACCGCTAGAGCGCTGCACTAGTCTCTCGGAAATAAACATTTTTTTTTTCTGCGAAAACAATTAAATATTATCAAATATAAGAACTATTAACTGTTGTTCATGCATTTAATATCATGGAAATTTATCTCTGAACATAACGAAACGTTTTGGGTACGGTTTCGGTGCAGTTAGACCCCATTTTCAT
Organism: Liposcelis bostrychophila; assembly: GCA_037577465.1. Taxonomy (NCBI): domain Eukaryota; kingdom Metazoa; phylum Arthropoda; class Insecta; order Psocodea; family Liposcelididae; genus Liposcelis; species Liposcelis bostrychophila. The sequence goes on from CM075210.1 coordinate 15,533,349, forward strand.
GTATAAAATATTGGATTGAAAAAAAATTTTTTTAACATTTTTTTTACCGTTAAAATGTGTACACCGCCCGCCTAACCGGCCGGTTATGTAAACGAACTAGAACCTTAACTTTTATAAAATTTTTACAAAAATTTTATAAAAAAATTTAATTAAATTTAAATTTAATTAAAATTAAATAAATTTTATAAAAAAAAAACATTTCTTACCCTAACCAAAAAATCTCCTCAATTTTTAAATATTTCAGTTTTTTAATCTCAATTTTTTTATTTCTTTTCCTTGTAGGAGAACGTCCTTACGTTTGTCCGGTTCCAGGCTGTGGTAAAGCATATTCAAATTCGAGTGACAGATTTAAGCACACGCGAACTCATTCAGTAGATAAACCTTACATCTGCAAAGTCCCAGGGTGTGGGAAGCGATACACGGATCCGAGTTCCCTTAGGAAGCACGTCAAAACCTACAGGCATTTCCCAACGGCTCAAGCTCCGGAAGACAATCAAAATAAAAACATCCCTGCAGTGTTCAAAATGGACGAGGAAATGGAAACTGAACAAATCGTGCCACAAACGGAAACGAACTTAACAAATTTAACTTCCGTACCGAGGGACGAAATTAGTCATTCATATCGGTATTACAATTACAATTTAGAGGACAATAGTGATGTGCGATATGAAATTTTTAAGAATTGGTTCAACAGGGAACAAATGCCCTGGTCTCATTCTGATGCTCAATCCTTGGAAAGCAAGTGTAGAAATTATTATAATAATAATCATTTGCAGGAACAAGATATGCCTTTGGACTTGACGGTGCATAAATGATGGTTGCTTTGTTTATTTTGTTTTGTTTTCTTTTTCTTTTTCTAAAAAAAAAGACTGTTAGTTGTTAAAATGATCTCTTTAAAGCGTTTTCTTTATTAATTTAATTTTTTTGTGTGACGTCTTGCTTTTTTTACGTAATAAATTTTTATACTTTGAATAAGTAATTTTTTTTATCTCTTAACTACTATGCCTTATTTTTTATTGTAAAAATTTCCCAGGTAGTATCTAATTTTAGTTACGGGTTTTTAAAAGTTAAAGAAAAAATAATCAGTCTTATCAAAAATTAAAAGAAGCCTTTTATTGTGGCATATAAGAGGTTCTTATATGGTGGGCATTAAGACCTTTATTTGGATGGATTTTAAAAAGCTATCTATTTTAGAAAAACATTTGTCCCTTTTAAAAAAGATTTTTAGGACTTTTATCATAAAAATAGAAAGAAATTGAGGCTAACACTTACAATATGCTGCAATAAGTATCAGGGGTGTCACTTGAGAAATTTCTTAGGGGGGTAGCCAAAAAATGTCTCAGAAATCCTTTTTTTTCCGATATCTATTTTTAAGTGGATGAAGATAGGCCATTAAATATGGTTTTGAAAACTTATATCGTATTGAGCAGTCTTTTACTATTTTCATTTTGGCCTGGTTCAAGCAGAGCATGTGACTGTAGCAGGAAGAATGCCAACCTGTGTTTTTTGATGATTCCTTTGTGAAAAAACTCACTTTCACTTACATTTTCAGTTAAATTTTAAAATATATGGTATTTTTAACATTTTTTCAAAAATAAGGGAAAAAACACTTTAAAAAATGAATAAAACTTGAAAACATTTAAAAAGTGGGAATTTAAAAAAAATTATTGGAAATGAAATTTAAACAGGTTAAAAAAACTTTAAACATTGTAAAAATTTGATATTTCTTTCAAAAATGCCTAAAATTTTCAAAGAAGCTGAAACCAACCAGTAATTTTAGCAATAATGCTGTAAGTTAAATTGAATTGTTAATTTGAAAAAGGGGACATGTTTCATAAGTTAAACAAAAGACATGTCCCTTTTTTCAAATTAACGATTCAATAAAAAATTGGTTTTGATAAATCCAGAAACCAGTTTATACAGTCCTCCATACTTAAAAGTTTGTCATTTCTCTTGAAAACCCCTTTGTATCTGTCTTTGGTTTTTGTCAAGTTGCTTAATCAAAATACCTGTTAAACATGAATGTATGGTGGCATTTCAAGTTTTCAAATTCAATGAGAGCAATAACACAGAGTGATACAAATATCTTGTACAATTAACACAAAAATTTTATACTTTCTTGCAATAAGAAGTGTTTTAATCAGAATGATTTGACCGTTAAACTTCATTGCTCCTCAAACATTTTATAATGTAACAAAGCCATTCTCATACAATTTTTCTGCAGTGCTATTTATTTGGAAAAAACTCGATAAGATGATTCAGCTAGATTGTCTGAATTCGAAGAAATCTTTTGACCAAACTCACGGTGCACGTATATTTTGATTATTTTATTAATCAGTGTAATGATAATAAATATAATAACAATAATTGCAATATTTATTATGACCTAAAATGATTGTTATGCGTTGCAACGTTCGGAAATATGTGATTGTTTGGTTTATGGATTCGACTAGATTTTTGGTTTATGGATTTGGAACCAGATCGTGAATATTATGATTTCTCTAAATTAAAAATTTATCACTGCTTACCTTACATGCATCGCGCAGACGACCTTCAGGTATTAAGTTCCATAAAAACACTTGAACTAAACGACAAAAATAGATAAAAATATATACACATTCAACGCGAAAAACTGAGAATTCAATCATGGCGTCCCGTTTTGCATTTGACGTGGAGTTAGATCGATTAATGCCACTTCCTAAGCTCAAAGTTGGCAATCCTTCTGCAAAATTGTGTTTTGTTTGTAAATAAAACGGCTTCTTTTGTGTGAAGTTAGAATTATAAATTTTTTTAATAATATTGCAATTATAACACCATTAGGGATGGTTCCTTTTCATCGAATAATGCTTGATACCGGCAATAATTTGTATTGGAATTCATTTTAATTTTTAGGGAATTCTTAAATAAAAGTAGAATGATCTTAAAACTGGATTTTTCGTAGCAACCGATTCAAGTTACATAGTGGTCTGTTCTACAGCAATTAAATACTAGAAAAAACTAGGATGTCCTATTTTTTCTTAAAAATGTAGACTTGATTTCCCTATAATTAACCTGCCAAGCGGAAAAACAAACAGGAACATCTCATTTGTGTGACTCATTAGCTGCGTAATTTAATTGCTACTGGATCTTTCAATTAAAGGTGGTTTTAACATGAATTAATTACATGGAGTGTCTTCATTCTAAACGAAATGACTTAAACATAATGATGTTGAAAGATTTTCATGTTAATCTTGTTAAAGAATGGTAATCAGGTTAGCTTACGTATTTATTTTCATTTAATTGATTCTTTTTGTAACGTTCGCGTTGAGCGTTAACAGCTTATTTTAAACCAATTAATCAAAGATTTAAATGAAACAATAAAACTGTGAGAAACAATAAAAGTTGAATTTTTCTGTTTCTTTATTTTAGCAATAAAATATTACACATATATGATGCAGACAACTACAGGAAGCAATTTAACAAGAAAAAGGGCAAAAAGTGATAAAATTGAAAATGAAAGCTTGCTGCATCTTCATTAAGGTATGAAATCAAGCATATAATTTTAATAAATTAATGAATTTTTAATTTTATTTACATAAATGCATACAACTGCATTACAAAATTTTCTTTGCCAGGCATTTTATTTTCTTATTAGTTTTGTTTTGATATAAGATTATTTAAAGTCTGTAATCCCATGACGTCGCCGCTAAAAAACGTTGTGGTGTCATCCAAGTTTCAGCAAGGCCGGATCTGGGATTTTTTTGTTGATGGAAATATCTAAATTTATGTCTAAATCTAGAGTCATTAACACTTATTTCGGAAAATTCGTACTTTATCTAATACACATTCTTTCTGGGAGGTAGAAGTTGACGATGGGGAAGGCGAACGGGAGGAAAGTGAGAAGGGCTTCTTATCGTCAGAATTCGCCAAACTTTATTAATTAACATAAATTTGCAGGCTTCTTTTTTCTTTTTTTTTTTTTTAATAATAATTTTAATTCTGTGACTTTTCCCAAAGGAAATTATTCTTTATGATTGTTTACAATTGTATGCGGATTTCTGAAGGTAAACTATGTAAACTGAATTTTTATAATTACAATGCCTGAGGCAGTCGGCATCGTGATGATACTTTGTGTTGTTTAAGTTCACGGCTACTTGCCTCATCATGTTTTATTCGTTGTTGCGATTGATCAAGCTAAGGTACCTGCTATGCGGGTACGCAGTCGAGTCTTAGTTCAACGATTCTTATGCACGCGTTTGGAAAATTTTAATATTTATTTATTTTTTAAATGAATAATGAGTGAATTGAGTGATGATTTTGTTATTTGGGAATCACTGAATAAAGTTAGATATTTTTTATTGTAGGAAATCGCGCGAAGAAGGAAATTTTTGAAGTGTGTGAAGTGAACGGATCTAGGGGCTCGTTAGAAATAAGACGATTTTTTATAATTCAAGTGATTTAATATTGTGATTCATTCGACGTTTATATTTATTACATATGAGGATGAGGATGAGGATGCCTTAACCAGTTTTTTCAAGGACGTTTGAAGGATCCTAATCATGCGGTAATCCAACCATTTCTATTTTTAGTTATAACATTTTTTGTTACTGTTATTAGGTACCTAGCAGGATTCATTTTTTTAAAAGATTTTATTTCTTTTTTTTTTTTTAAATTAAAAATTTGCGTGTTTCCGTTATTATTATCGAATATTAAAAATCCCAAAACAATGAAAGTGTGAGATCTCGCAAGGCAAGATCTTTTTTTCCGCCCAATCTCTCTTCTCCAGTGAAAATATTTACATGTCGGGATTAATTTGCGTTCGTGTTTCGAAACTCATTTAATAATGGAATTGTCTTCAAAATCTGTTCACACGGATAATTTTTTTTTTTATTTTTACGTAATTTGACCTTGAGTATAATTATAATAACTTTTATAAACGGACATAGTTTTTACGGGGAAAAAAAATCATTTGAAATTAATATTTTTTTTAGTTTGGAACTGTCCGGTCAAGACATGCATGAAATAATTTTGTTTTTCGTTTAAAAGTAAACATTACATTACTTTATTACAGGCTCTTAGTTTCGGTAGTGGTTATGACAGAAGTTCTCGGGATTGAAAACGGTTTTTGCTGTTGGACGAGTTTACAATGAGGTGGAATGATGAGGATTACACCACTGGGAAACCGGTAAGTATTTTACGTATTGTGGATTTTTTAATTGTAAGAATATACCATAGGACAGAAGTGACAGCAAATAAAAAATTTATAAACTGTAATGAAGCGGTGAAGTACAGTTAGACAATAATCGTAAGGTAATTAATCGATTATTTTTTTTTTCTGCACGCGATTTGAACCTTGAATTTTAAAGACTTAATTTGCACTAAAAAAAGCGGAAAAATAAAATAAAAATGCATGTATGTAGTGCTCTATGCAGTTTAATGTAATTTTAAATCTAAGCGTATATTGTGGTAATATTCGGAGCTTCAGCTGTAATACCCCAAATTATAGTTCGGCTGAAGTGGATTTAAAAATTTTTTTTCTCTGATTAACAAATGATTTGCTTTTAATTTTTCCGATTAGTCCTCTTATCTAGTTATTTATATGCAGACAAAATCATCTTCCATTATTTTTGAGGATGGACAAGTAACATCAGTAACGCAGGATGGAAGTGCTAAAGAATAGTGACGAATCGAGGACCGGAGTGAAAATTTTAAACTATTATGTAATAAAATAAGGGTACTGTGGAACAGTGGGAGCAAATGAAGAAGAAGCAGTAGGAGAGTATTATAAATTGAGGTCCAATTAGGCAGCTTTAAAACCTTCAACTCTTAAAAAATTTTCAAAAAACGTTCTTTTGATTATTTTGAAGTAATTATGAGGCCTCCCAATTTTTTTGGTTAGCCTTGAGAACATTTGAGTTCCATAGAAGTTTCTTTGGCTGAAAATATGTTTCTAGATGGATATAGGCAGTCATGAAGTAAAAAATTTGCAATTCAGTTATAGTTTATACTTAACAAATATGAAGTTTTTTTTTATTACCAAAAGCTTAAAAAAAATTAAAAAGCGCATTTATCGACTACTTCGCGGGGTATAGTTGCGCACTGCTTTGCTTTATTTTTTTTCTTTCAAAGCGTTAAAATGAGGCTGCTAACAGCATAATAAGCTATTTTGTCTGAAAAATGGATTTAAAATAACGAAATAAGAAAGATCCCCCCTTTTTTTTTTTTTTTTTTTTATTATTTTAAGATTTCACAATGATTTAAAAATACCAAATTTTTTGGATTGTTATTTGCATAGCATCATAACTTTCGAGCTTTACAGTGTACATAAGAAAATATTTTTTTCACGCAAAAAAAAATTCAGCAAGCTTCTTAAGTTCAACTGCACATTTTTATTGTTTGCTTCGCTTTAAAAGGTACATTTTTTAAAAACCATATCGTTTACGTTTGACATTTACCAAAATAAACAAATATAATATTCATACTAAAGAATGTCTATACGAATCATCCTTCATAACGAATTTTTGTATTTTTAAGAAAGTGAAATTTAACTAAGTTCGGAAGCTGTCCTTCTCAAAAATCTTTTACTTTAACATTTAAAATATTTTTTCGTACTAATGAGTTTTGTCTTTAGATCATAAGGGAGGATTTTAAGAACATCAAGTAAAAAACCTTGATATTTTATCATTAAAAATTTCGCATTTTTAAAATTTTATTCGATTTCAAAGTCTATTTATAAAACTATTAAAGCTTACACTTTCGAAAGAATCGCTCTGATTTACGATGATTCTTTTTCTGTTCAACACGATTGCCCCCCTCCCAACTCAATTTTTTTCAGCAGCTCAAAAGTCTTCATTTTAAATTCAAGGATGATCACTTTTGATTTATAGTCCTGAGTAAAAGAAACGAACAAAAAAAAAAAAAAAAAAAAAAAAAAAAAAAAAAAATTAAAAGTGATAAGATTAATAGCGCAAAAATTAAAAAAATTAAAATGCTTTTGATTTTATTCATGCTACATGTTTATTTTGATTTGATGAATCCCTCAACCGAAAACAATAATTAATTATTAGCTTTAAAATCTTAACTGAGAAAATTTCACGCATTGTGAATTTTCTAAGGAAAATAGAAATTTAACCAGCTATTAATTTTCTTTTATTGTAATTGCAGGTGGTGCGAATGTTATCTTTCTGCAAAAAAACAGAAGATGGGGACATAATCGACGTAGCTGCAGCACCGAGACCTCGTTTAGAGCCGTCGCCTTCGTCGTCGGATGTAAGGCGGACGTCCAACGAATTCGGTTCTTTAAAAAGTTTGACGTCGATCGACGTCAAAAAATCTCGGAGGACGTCCAGCACGCTTCAACGGAATCCTCCTCCTACGAGGCACCAATCGTCCCTCCTTAAATCCAACAGTTTTTCAACCAAGGAACCGACTAAATACGAACAACTCAACGCGAGAGCTTTAAGGACTGAGGAAAATCCTCCGACTGTGGAAAAACGAAATAAATTAATATTGCGAGTCCCATCTGCTGCTGACGAGCACGAAAATAAGAAAGTTATATATTCGGTTTGCGGCGAAGTAGACGAGGGTGATGAATTTCAGGCTGAGAAGCAGAATACCGTATGTAATGTTAACGAACCGAGACTTAAAATCGCGAACCAGAAAAGTTTAAACAGTAGTTCGAATGGAATCACAAGCGGCGGTGTTAGTGTTATTTCCAATTTAATTGACAGTAATGTTCCGTATTTAGGTGTCGATAAAGAAGAAGCGATAAAGAACTTAATAAGTTGCGAAAATTCAAATGTAACGACGGGAACTACATGGGAGAAAAGTAAATCGACTACGAATTTAATAACTACACCGAAATCCAAACCTATATTTCGACGAAAGGATTTTTCCATGAAAAGTAAATATGCAGATTTTTTATTTAAATGTTTTATTTTATTTTATATTTTATTTTAAGGAAAAACTTTTTGCACGTTGAAAATTTTTACTTTCAAGGTTTTTTAAATTATTTTAACTTTTTTTTTTTTTGCGTTTAGGGTCTAGGTCGCGTTGCAACATGAATAAAAATGTGATATGGGTTTGGGATGGTAAAAAAATGCTAATACTGTTTTTGATTTAGGATCGAGTGTGGTTTGTAACAAGGTTGAGATAGGCTTAAAGGTTTTTTTCTCTTTATTTTTACGAAGGCTGAAATCAGCCTTTGCATGATAAAATAAAACAAATGCAATTAAACACATGTTTTACGATGAGATTCAAAGAAGAGAAGAGTCCATAATTTTTTGAAAATTATGTAGTAAACTAAAAGTAGATGTTTTTTTCTTGTTAAAAAAGCAGCCATTTAATAGGTATATTGGGCTTGATTTTGCTCCATGGTTATCATCATCTTTTAGAGCCCTTCCCAGCAAGTTTTGAGCCTCCTTATCTCTTGGGTGAATTACTGGCCTTGAATACGGTTTAAAAAAATACCCGACATTCGATTCCTGATTTCAAGTCTACATTCAACTTTAGGATAAATTGAGGGTCATGAACAGGGATATTGTGTTATCAGTCCAAACTGTTATTTTTGCCTAAAAAAAAAAATGGCATATACGGTTAGGCTTTTACCCTTGTTTTTCGAGACATCAAAATCTCAGATCTTTTATTAACGGTAACATCCTTAGCATTATTTTTTATATGGGCAACCAGACCATCTTATTGTTAATTGAGAAAAGTTTTTCTAGGACAAAATATTTTTTAAAAAAAAGAGCACAAGGCTATTTCAAGCGTGCCTTAATCAAGCGATAAAAGCGCATAACTTTTTTCAAAGTTACTTGTATATCTAATACTTAATTTTTAAATTTTTGAAAAAAAACAAAATTATTAGCAAACTTATTATTTGTTCTTATAACTAATGATAATATAATAGGGAAAATCAAAACGGGGAACTTATTATAATTTCAATTAAATAACATAAAACAAGAAATAATAAATATTCGCGATATAAATTATTTTAACGGGAATCACATTAAATCTCATTCAATTCATTAATAAATTTCATCTTTTAAATTTTATTTAAGTATCGAGTTAATGATTTTTAATTTTTCACTGTTTATCAAGCTTAGCTAAACGGCTTAATTTCGAAAACTGCTGATTTTCATCCAATCCACAATTTAACTGAACATTAATAATTTAACCTTTTAATTTTTCTTTTACCATTTTTATTTTTTTCGGTTCTCAGTTAATACTTTTTTTCAAAAATGGAGTCGGAAATTGGCATTGGACTAGGTAGAACTTTTTTTTCTTGAAGGTTTCCAAAAGTTTTCCTCGGCCTTTGATTTTTCTTATGGCAAAAAATTTATCAAGTTAAAGCAGAAAAAAAAAAAACAGGAGAAAAAGTTTTGCTTTTTTGGGGGACGGAGTACACCAGAGGACATACTAAATACTTTTGCATTTAAAAAGTTTTTGCTTAGCGAAAAAGCTTTCAACGTGCTCATGTTTTTACCTTTAGCTTAAAATCGCTTATCTTATTTCCTAATGGGAAAATAACTTACCACAAGTTTAATTCTTTTATTTATTAGTACTCCAACATACTCGGTAGCAATTTAAAATTTTAAACAAAAAAAATTTTTTTTTTTTTTTTTTTTTTTTTTTTTTAAGATTAAATTAAGCAAATCATTTCTTTTTTCTAGATGGGACCATAAATTCGTGTTCAAGCGAATTGGAACTGGATTTTCAGGAACGGTGGCGAATACCAGCTACGGACCCCAGCCATAATTCGTCTGATGTCGGAAGTAGAAGTCTCTCTAATTTTTCCTCTGGAGATGGTTTAAGCACTCCAAGTCACATGGGATCCACTAGCAGACTTATTTACCAAAAGAAGATCAAGAAAAGGGTATATGTCGAATCAATAATTCGTTATAGTAATAACTTCATATAAAAATGTGCATTTAACCATTACATTTTTTTAGAAAAGAGAAATTAATTAAAAAACAATGAAACATATACCGAGTGTGAAAGTATTGTAGTTCAAGTTTATTATTCCAATGTATGTTAATGAAATTTGTACATCGCATATGATTAACCACACGTGACAAAAACTTCCATGTCTGACAGAATGCGTTTAATTTTAATTTCTTTTTTTTTTCTTTTTTTTTTTTCCAGTGGAAATGTGGGTCCGTCGAAAATTTTTCGACGTTGATGTCAATCCTCGCATTCGCTGGAAGTTTGGCCAATGTTATGCGCTTACCCCGGATGGTCTATTTTCACGGAGGAGGTAGACTTTTAACTTTACTTTTAACAAAAAAATTAAAAGCGGAAATTTGATATATTTTTTTTAAAATTTCTGTTTTTAGGGACATTTTTATTAATTTATACCCTCATCACGTTGCTGTTTGGAATACCTTTAGCTTTTTTAGAAATTGGGCTTGGTCAGTTTTGCCAGCACGGTACCGTTAAGATATGGAGAGCCGTTAGTTTGTTTAAAGGTATAAATAGAAAGAGTTTTAATTTTTTTTTTTTATTTCGGAAAAATAAATTTTCTTTTTGTTTTTTTTTTCTTTTTTAGGAGTCGGCTACACCAAGGTTTTGATCTCTTTTGTAATATCTGTATATTATGCAATTCATATCGCTGTAGCAGGGTCCTTACTGATTTGGGATTTAAAAGAGCCGTTACCACTTTCCAAATGCTTCGTTCCAGCGCAGGTAATGTCAAATCTATCAAATTAGTAAAGGGAATGAAAGATAACTAATGGGGAAAAAAGTACATTAAGTCATCAATCAAGACCTCATAAATATGAGCGTCCTGACTAAAAATATTTTTTGAATTTCCTGGCGTCTGGAGAGCGAAGGAAAAAATCCTAAATGAATTTGCAAATTAATTAAACGTTCCTTTTTTTTTTTTTTTTTTTTTTTTTTTTTTTTTTTTCAATTCAATTTTACAGTTGACAAACTCCACAACTGGATCTGTACCAGAACGAAACAAAGACTGCTCATTGTTAAATTTTTGGATTTCAATCTCAGAGGATCCGTCTTGGTTCTGGATCAATATTATTTGTTTGTTTTTAATCTGGTCCCTGTTAATTGTTTGGTAAGCATAGTTAAACATGAAAAAATAAATCAAATTTGGATCATTTAATTCATGTAAAAAATACGTTTTTAGCGTCTTAAAGAGAAGCAAATCTTTTAGAAGGACTATCTACATCACTTTGACAACTACAATAGTGTTGCTAATAATTTTAATTGTCGAAGCATCCACAAGAACTACTGAAGGAATTTCTAAATTATTAGTTATTCGATGGTCAAAATTTTTCGACGTGCAGGTAATTTTTTTTTTTTTTTTTTTTTTAATCAAACCAAAAATATTCATATTGTTAAAAACTCATTTTATTTCATTTTTTTAGGTTTGGTATTTTACCGTCACACAAATGTTAATGTCCACTCAAATAGGTTTTGGGAACATTAGCACATCTGCAGGGAGGCTATTTCCTAAAACAAACGCATTCTGGTCAGCTTTAGCTTTAATATTTGGCAATCTAATCATAGGTTACATGTCCGTTTCTGTAGTTTATTTATGGATTGGTCAAATAGAAGAAGCCGGTTTCAGTTTATCTCCATCAAACGTTACCGAATTGTTTGTTTTTGATATTATTTATAACATGTCTGTTGGTTCAGTGTCACAATGGGCTTCTGTCATCGGTATTTTAGGTTACATAATGGTCATCTGCGCAGGACTTACAAGTACAGTACGTGTCATTTACTTCAAAAAATGATACAAAATGAGTCCATGAAGTTATTATTGCTTTTATCTTTTTTTTTTTTTTTTTTTTTTTTTTACAGATAATTTTAACTTATTCCACTTTGGTAGCTATTGCTATTGAGGCTAAAAAGAAATGGCACTGGTGGCACATAACTGTCATCATTTGTTTTTTTGCATTTTTCGTCGGGATAGTAAGCACGATTCCAGCCAATTTATCGATACCTCACGTTTTAGAACATTACGTCGTCGCTCCATCTCTCTTAGGGCTTACTTGTTTGGAAGTAATCGGATTCGCTTATTTTTACGGGATGAAAAATCTTTATCAGGATTTTGAATTTGTAGTCGGAACTAAAATGGGAAATTATTGGAGAATCGTGTGGTTTTTGATACCGATAGTTTTAATTGTAAGTTCACACCAGATAAAATGTTTATTTATTTTTGAAACTAATTTTTTTTTCTTTCTCAGATCATTGCCTCATGCTCGCTATCAATGTTATCGCTCAAAGGAGAATCACCTATTCAGGATGACACATGGGAATATTCACTTGGTTGGAGTTTATATCTCGTTACCTGGTTTATCATAATCGTAACCGCTTTCTATCAAATTTATAAACAAGTCGATTATAATATAACTCAAGTAATTACTACTATTATTTTTATCCGTTTAAATAATTAAAAATGTTTCTCATCATTTAAATATTTTGTTTTCTTTTACAGAAATTTTTAAGTTCGATCAAACCTTCAAGGAATTGGGGGCCAGTCGATCCTATATATCGTCACTGTTGGGTGCAATGGAGAAATCGGTATCAAATGACAGGACGGGGAGATTTTTCTTTGAAACGAAGAGGGACCCGTGATTACACCTTGTCAGTTCGATCTCATGGGAGTTTAGTAGATTGCTCACGTGAAGCAAATCCCTCAAATGACTGGACTTATGTCAGGAGCATTTCATCTGGTCCGTACCATCTTCATAAAGATGGAAATCATCATATCTGCTGGAGGAAAGATGAAAATTTTTAATGAGCTGTAAATTAAAGCTGTAATGTTTCATTGCAATTGTTTAAGAGGTTGCGTCCAAAAAAATTGTCCACTCCAAATTTTTACTCTCCGGGCAAATTTTGGTTCTTTGCTTACGGACGCCCATTAGACCTGACTTATTTTTTTTTTTTTTCAATACCCGTATACATAAGTAACTTTCGATTCGGCGTCAGATCAAATTTCCATATTTTTTTTTTTTTTTTTTTTTTTTTTTTTTGATGCAAATCTTTGATGTCTTGTCTCCATTAGTTACTTAAATGGATGCTCGGATTAAAGCAATCGTCTATTTAAATCAAGCACCGGAAGTACTGTATTTTCCTTTTCTTTCGACAAACCTAAAACTTTTTGCATGAGCCATATTTTTTTCTGAAAATAGTTTCTCAGTAATTAAGAACCTATATACTAAGCTCTTTTTCCATTTAGTCGTTACAATTTACTAAAATTAATTTACAAAAATATAAACAAAATCCCGGAGTTCTCCATTTTGAATTAATTTTTGAATTTGGAACGGTACAGTACTTCCGGTGCTTGATTTAAATGGACGATTCTTTAATTCGATCCTCTATTTAAATCACAAGTGGAGACAAGCTATGAGTTTGCACCCCCAAAAAAATTTTTTTTAAATCTAAAAAAACTGGGGAGCTATTTCTGATAGTAAAAAACCAAAATTTTCCCCAGAGAGGAAAAATCTGGAGTGGACCTTTTTTTTCGACACACCGTACTGTGAATGAATAAAAAGTCGTATTTTTTTTTCTTATTTAAAAATAAATTTTTTATAAATTTTAAGTTTTTTTTTTTTTTCTAAGTCTGATGTCAAAATTGAACTAATGATAACAAATGTTTAGGATCTTACCTAAGGATAACAATTGCTTAGGAATTAATACCGCTTATTATTTATGAGTTTAAAATGAAATTATGGTCTTTTTGTGTTGATTTCCAGATCTTTTTTGTTTTATTAATCGCTTGAGAACATAATAATATCAGATGTAATATATTAGCATCTTGCACTGACTCCGAAATATTTTTGTGGGATTTCTCTTCTTCTTAGTCCTTTACTCGATTACGAGCGTGGTGATCTCTCACATACACCTGTGCATGCGCTCACAGGCATATGGGACCTACAGTTTAACGCCGGTTCCGAACGGCTATTTTTTGAGAGACTTACGAGGCAATTACCGCTCGGTGGTTTGCCATTACCTTCCGAGGGGTGGTGACCGTTGATTTTCTGACTAGCGCACTAGTTTTTGACATGAGAAAAAATCCTAGCTGTGAACTAGAATAGAAGCACGACGCGTCGCATCTCGTGATTGAGAGTCGAGCGCGCTATGAACTAGGCTACGGGCCACCACTTTTTGTGGGATTTATCAAAACTAAAAAGAGCCCAGGCACTTGATATTGAAATGATGCAAGTAAAAATGGTGTCATGGAATAAAATAGTTGGTCACATTCTAGGTGTATTATTTGAAAATCAATACATTTGTTACGATATGCGCAGAATGCTGCTATCATGAATTTGAGCCAAATGGATAGTAACATAAGATGGAAAGTTGCGGCGTTTAACCCAGCAGTAGCAACTCAGATTGCTATTGTATCAGAGGATGATACAAGCCCAATCATTCAGGTTTGGGATTTGAGATAAGCGGAGAATCCATATAAAATACCATGAGAAAAAAATTACATCGATATCATGGAGTGAACAAGACACAGGATTAATAGGCCTACTTAGTTGCGATAATGATAAAAAATTTTATGTTGGGATGTTAAATCAACTTCTAGAGGTAGTTTTGGTTAGTTTTTCATAAAGGGTTTACGTAGGTTCATTGTTTTGTTTTTTGTAGAAGAAGAATGTTTTCATGAACTCAAATCTTCCAGCTATGGAATTTTTATGTCTCTTGGTGCCCTTGTCAACCGGATGTATTTGTGTGCAGCAGTTTCGACGGGCTAGTTTGTGTATACTCTTTTGTTGGATGCCAGGAACGCACGGAAATTCCAGAAATGGAAGCTAACACTGGACCAGCTATTCCACAAACTCCTGCAATTCCTCTTCAGAAGCCTGTTCGGGAGACTTTTGGGTTACAATGCATGTCTTCCATCATGTACCAACCCCAGCAGGTTACAGAAGAACCAAATTCTGATTTAATCAGCTGAAAGCCAGTCAAAAGTATCCTTCGTCATCTACTCCTGGATTGGGTATTGACTCAGTCATGGTAATTATAATGAAAAGTTCATTTAATTTTTAAAAAGAATAATTTTGGCTGCAGAAGTAGATTATAGAATGTAGATTGAAATTTTTTTTTTTGTCCGATAGGAAAGCTCGCCCGACGGTGCCTCCTTGGTATTTGATTACTGCAGCTTAAAAAAAGAAATGGGCGATATGAAGATCAAAATAAATAATTTTCTTGGAAAAGTCAACTCTCTACAAATTATGGCTGGATTCAAAGCTGCACAGTTCGTTGCTTGAAAGGGTTTTAATACTTGTTCAAAATAGTGAAGAAAAAGGGGTCGGAGTGGTGACTTGTACATGTAGCGGTTTGGCTATCAATGAAGTTAAGCAGCATTGATGCGGGCCAGCTTCTGGATGGGTGACCGCACCGACACTCTTCCCCTCTGGCGGGGATGGCGGGAACTTACAAATGCAGTCATCTTAACCTCACTGTACGAGTTGGTTGTCGCATGCCAGAAAAGAAAAAGACCCAGGCCTGCGCAAGCAGTTAGTAGAATACAGAAAAAAGACCTGCGTAAGCAGTTAATTGAATATTAAAAAAAAAAAAAAAACGTGATTATACTCCTGTCAAATACAAACCAGTAAAGAAGTCTGGTCAAGTTAAACAGACAAAAAAGAAAAGAATACAGCGCCTTCAGCCATGAACATTTTCAACAGTTGGCAACAAATTCAAAAAACATCGTAGCAAAAACATCGTAGCATCGTGACACGATGAAACTGGAAGGCTAAATAAAATATGGCTGATCAACATTGTGAAGTGTTTTAAAAAATGATAATTAAATTTAGTAGAAGATTTATTCACATTTATGGTTAAAACTACAGAGATCACATTAAATGCGTAAGTAAGTTTTGTTGTTATTATTCGCCCGAGAGATCACTTTCTTTCTCCGGTGGAACAACTTGCAAAAGCACCTGCACCACATACGTAATTTTTCCTGTAAAAAATGCGACAGCAGTTATCACTATCTCAGATTTTTATGTAGGAATGAACCCAAATACTTACTCATTAGTTTGTAGGGAGTTTTCTTAAAATAAATCAACGGCGTATAAATTGCCAATCCAAGTATTATCAATCCAATTGCAATCAGATATTTTGGAGATGGATCTGTAACTATTGGAACTACAGAGAGGAAAATTGCCACAAATATTATAAATATTGGAATGACAATTGGCACCTAGAGATATTAAAATAATTAGAATTAGAATTTTTAACAAGAAGAAAAGTTTCATAATTGTGTTTACCTTATAAGGTCTATAAACGTTTTTCTTTGTGAACCTCATTAATATCAAAGCTATCATTGCAAGGCCGTAAAATATCCAAATTAAGAAACTTGCAAAATCGATCAAGCTCTCTATATTTCCCACAAGTATACACACAAATGCAACTAAACCTTGAATTACAACTGCTGGAGCAGGAGTTAATCGCAATAAATGAACATATGAAAATACTTCTATCATGTGCCCTTCTCTTCCAGCAACATAACAAAATCTGAAAAATAATTGACATAATGCAAAAATTTGCTTAAAGTCCATTCAAGTATTATTTCAGTGTAAATTTTTGTGATTTATCAATTATCAACACTGAGTAATACTTGATAGACTTTTTATCAAAGTTAAAAGAATTGTTTTATTTTTTACCTAGCTACACTGAATTGAATGCTGAGCGCACATCCGAATGTAGATAAAGCAACTCCTAGTGGAATTATAAAATTCAGTGGTCCCAATATTCGATCACCAAAAACCTTTTTTCAGATAGAAATTAAAAATTTTCTCTAACTGTTTTAAAATATTTGTAACGTTCAAATGATTCTGATTAAAAATGAAAACTGTAAGGGTCTAAAACATTTTCCAAATTGATAGAACTTGCACATTAATTAATTTTGCATCAGTTAGGATTGAAGTGAATTACTTTAGTAATCTTTAATTATTCAAGCAAAAGCCTTTATTATTCTCCATTTCGGTTCAGAATCATCTTGAGAACTAAGACTTACAACTGCTACTGCTGAAGCTGCCTCCATTTCAGGCATTGTCAAAACAGCCATGTAAGCTACATTCATCATAAAATAAACGCCAGTTACTAATGGGACGGCAATGAGGATACTTAGAAGAATATTTCTAAAAAAGAAAAAAATTAAATACAATTTTTTTTTTTTTTTTTTTTTTCCTTCTTCAAATAAATTACTTTAGTGCCTACTTTTCAGGCTTTTCGACTTCTTCTGTGACCGAAGTAACGGTGCTCCAACCATCGTAGGCCCAAAGCCCGCTATAAAAAGCTAGAGCTAGTGATTCAAGTGATTTAGTCGATTGTTCGAACGGATTTTGAAAATGTTCTGTTTTCCCGATGGATAAAGCATATATTCCTCCGATAATTACAACAGCACATGCTATTAATTTACAAATTGTGAAGACGTTTTGGACCCGTACGTATAATTTTACACTCACGCAATTGATACCCGTTATGAGTCCTGAAAATCGAACGAAAGGCATTTTGGAAATTCATTTATTTCTGTCATTATCATCATGGCGGTTCCTTTTTTCTATTTACCTACTGCGCAAAGCGCTATTAATTTCTTATCCCAAGCACCACTTTCTTCGGACATTCCTTCAAAAATGCAAGAAAATGGTTGAAGGACATACTCGGCGAACGTGAGGCAAATGACAGCCACCTCGGCAGGTCGAAGGATGAGAATATAAATCCAGGCGCAAGTGAAAGCGGGCAAGGGACCCCAAAACGGATGAAGTTTTCCATAGGCTTCTAAAAAATAAGAATACTCTCCCCCGGATTTCGGTACCACGGTACCTAATTCAGCAAATGCTAATGCTCCTAATAGGGAAATGAACCCGCATACGGCCCATACGACCAGACATAGACCTACTGAACCTGACCTTACTAAAGCGCTTGCCGGCGATATAAATATCCCTGATCCTGTAAACAAAGTTTTTAATTAGCTTTAAGTGGGCATAATTTTTAAGTTTTAAAATATGGTATTTAAACACCGTTACGAAATTGTACATAATTTTATGCTAATCGGAGTAATTTTTTTGTATGGCGACATTGCTCTATTGACCTTACAACGACAGTTTTTTTTCTTTTTAATTTTTTTGATAAAATGTTCTTTTTTTATCAGCTTTCATTCATTAATTAGTAAATTTCCTTTAAATATTTGCGATTTTTTTTTTTTAACTTACCAATCATAACTCCTATTATTAAATTAACGGCGCTGAAAAGTCCGATTTCCCGTTTGAGTTGCACCCCTTTGTCGGTTTTCTTTTCTAATACTTGAGAGGTTTGTTTCGGCTGGGTTTCGTGTGGGATTTGGCTTTGACCCTCATTGGCATGAGTTACGGTATGGCTGTCCATACCGTAATTCGGAACATTCGATTCAGAAGCCATTTTATTTCCTTCGTCGGGTCATGTAACAGTCATTCTACTGAGGTTTTGATCCTGTCGGGAGAAATAATTATCAGAAGTAAAAAATTGTTCGATCTTGAATTCGGTTAGGGATCATTAAGAAATTATTGCATGATTGTAACACTAATTTTTTAAAAAAATTGCACTGAAAAATCGATCACAGAAATTTTTAATATTTTAAAAGTTTAATTGAAGTTGTAAGAGTCTTCTGACTTTTTCAAAGTGAAAACAAGGCTGGAAAGACCTCCAAAAGGGTTTTTTCAGGAATTTTTATTTTTGAAAAATTTTGGTGTAAAAATAAACTGTATGAATTTAAAAAAATATTTGTGGTATAAAGAGTGAAGACATCAGTGGAAGAAGGAGCCGTTCAGAAAGAACGAAATCGGTTTTGAATTTATTTTCATTGCGGAAAATTTGTCATAGAATGCGATGCTCGCTCACCGCATTCTTGAAAACTTTTTTCGGACAGAACAATATTAACATATGGCGTCACAACGCTTCCGTGCTTATTTCGACTAATTCCGACCGTTTTGATTTACAATTTTTAACCTGCAACTTTAACTAATTATTACGTTTACAAAAGAAATTTTTTTAATATTTTTTATAACATAAATAATTTTTTAAATTCATGTAGGCTACTTTATTTTTACATCAAAATTTTTCAAAGATAAAAATACCTGAAAATACCCTAATCCAACCCTTATTTTTGAAAGAATGGGAATTTTTAATTTTGAACCCAATTCTAAGAAAAACTCCGAACATGAAGATAACAGAACTTTCAGCTGAACCCGAACCAATATGCGTTTGTTTTAAGCCCCTATGAACCCACCAATCTTCCGGATTCACAGTCCTGAATATAATTTTTCTTTGAAGGCCAGGAAAATTTTTTTTAAGAATGACAATATTGAGCCGTTTAATTATCTTCATACCTTTATTATCTTGATAATTTTTTCCATAAATAAAGCAAAAGACACCATGCATGATTTCACACAAGGAAAGGGCATGTTCTTGGACAGTAATAACTTCCGATTAATGTAATGCACGATTGACTGCCCATCTTTTTTTCTTTTTTTACTTTTTTTTTTTTTTTTTTTTTTAAGGTAGGAAATTAATCTTGCATTATAAGATTTTTTTTTTCCTCGTTGATTAGTTCTGCTGAATTTATTTATACGAAAAAGATGTACTTATTAATTTTATAAATACCTTTTCTTTTGCTGATACTAAAATTTTCGTCCTCCAATTATTATAACTTTAGCTCACTCCGTTTAAACTTCTAAACACCAGTTACGGCATATCACATTACGGCAGTAAAAAATAAAAAAAAGTTAGGCTTTTAAGAAATGCGTAAAATTTCAATGTCACTGCATGTGGCTTTTTTTTTATTTTCAAGTCGAACTTTGAATCTTAGAACCGATCGGAAATATAAAATTTTCCTAAAGATTCCCTCATTTGTTTTCTCGGTAAAATATAATTTTTTTGCTTTTTATTAATCAATATACAAAAAGTATGTAATTTTTTTTTTCCTACCGCGGTGTATATTTTATAAGGAAGAACTGAAATATACTGACCTCTGGTCTGCTTGATAAACGGTTTCATACAACTTTACAAGAGAACTGTAGCTGATAGCCATATAGTCATGAGTCGTCTAGACCTTGTCTTGAAGATTGCCGATGATTACCATAAGGGTTCTATTTTTATGAAACTTTAGTACATAACTTAACGCTAATATCGTTCCTACCCTTATTTAACTTCTCAGAGCTGGTGATAATAGTTCATTATTATCATTATCATCAGCATGAAAATATTCAGTTTAGTAGGGAATTTTTATTTATTTTAATTGTTTTTATTGCTTCGTCTTTGCATAAAAGCAGACTGCTAGTCACACCATCCTAGTATGATGTGACTGCAAATGATTCTGATAGATAGATTTCCTTATTTAAGATGGGTATATGATATCCCCATTTGGTCTTTTTAAATCGTGATTCATAGGCTATCAGTATGCAGTATTTAATATTTAACCTAAAGAAAGTTTTGAGTGGTCATTTCCGTCCGAAATGATTTTAAAAAAAATGTCATGGCGCTAGGCTCTGGGAGCCATTCAAGTATTAATTAAACACGTTAGGAGGAGAGTGAAAATCTTAAAAATTCTTATTTTTGCTTGCAACAGGGCAGGGTTTAGTCATTTTTTACGTATGCGTAAAATAATCGATTTGGGAGGGAGGGAGTCGAAAATTGTCAAAATCATGTTTTTGCAATATACTTGAATGTCCTCTTGACGATCAGAGTTGAATGACAGTTCGATGCTAACATTTAAATGTTAACTATGTCGGAGATTTTACCCTTTAGGAGTCGTCCATAAACCATGTCAGCACGTTGAAGGGGGGGAGGGGTTTACATATCTAACATTAGCATTTGTCTCAAGTAATAAATGTGCAAAAATGAAAATAATTTAAATTTTTTAAATTATGTAACCTAACTCACTTTAAAAAAAAAAAAAAAAAAAAAAAAAAGCTTACAATTTTACCCTCGCATTTGCTCTAAGTTTAAAAAAAAAAAAAATTTTTCTTTGTAAAATTAAGTTTCGAAAAATTTCAGATTTTTTTAATGTATTAATTTTTTTTTTTTAAATTAAGGGGTGGTAACCGAATTTTAGGAAGGGGGGATTCCGGAATGCTAACCTTTGCTAACAAGGGGAGGAGGGGGTCAAAAATTGCCAAAATAATGGTAACGTAATTTTCTCTATTATGTAATATTATGTTATGTAATGTAATATTGCCCCTGAAATTTAGGGCGTAACATATTTATTTTTTTAAAAAAAACGACGTTTAAGGCTTGCCATTGTCCTCAGTTTTAGAGTTTTACTCTATTTTAATTTTTTTTTTTTTTTTTCTCCCAACAAACCTAAACCCTCTGTCTTAAGTCTTCGTTTTCCGTTCTGTGCAACTGATGTTGAGTACGTAAAAAGTGTCCTACTTTTAATAAGTGGAAAATCCTATTTTTTTTTTGTCGATTATTCTTCATCATTTTTTCTTCTGTGGCCACAAAAATACAAAATAAAAAAAAGAAGTAGTTTAAGAGTTGACGTTCATACTCATGGTTCCTGATTTGTAGATAAATAATCATTTTTTTAATTTAAGGCCAAGTCCAAAAAAAAAAGTTAAAAATGTAACTGTTAATTTGGACTTACCTTCGACAAAAGTGATCCTGAGTATTTTTCAGTTGATTTACACCCTATAATAAGGCTTACTCTTACTGGTTCCTTCCTTCGATTTTTAGTTTTTCGATTTTAATTTAAAAGCAAAGTCCACACAATCTTGGCAGTCACATTTTGTCCACTTAACCTTTGTCTTTGTTCTGATGAAAGTAATGATTTTGAGCCCTTTGAACGATGATTCACACGGGATACCTCACATTTTAACCGGAATTCCCGTTGAATCGTAATTTTAAAAATTATTCCATATAAAATCTCGATTTAAGGGCATCATGGGCTATAATGGTTCTTAAATCCAGTCTGGCAGCTAACATTTATGAGCTCAGACGTCCGACAGATGATGATGAAAAGCAAAATAGCAATCATCTGAAGCCGTTGATAGCCATTGAAAAAATATGTATTGCAGTCGGCATCAGTATATGCCACTTTTTTTTTTTTTTTTTTTTGCCTTAGTTTTAAGAGATCATGATGCACAGTATAAAGTTACATTTATTTTTATTTTTAACAAGAAATTACACTTGCGTACATATTTTTTTCTTTTGTTCATTTTTCAGCTGACAAGTCGCTTTCATTTCCTGGCGGCACCACATTGAAAATTATTTGAATACTCTGTGTTAATTTATCTGAATTAAAAAATAAAGAAAAATGATTTTCAAATAATTCAACGTCAGCATGTAATTGATAAATGACAAACATCTACTTACTCATCAACTTTTGAGGAGTTTTCTTGTAATAAATTAAGACGACGTAAAGTAAAAATCCTAAAACGAGAAGCCCAACTGCAAATAAGTATTCCAAAGTAGGATTCATGACTATAGGAATCATCGAAAGGAATATCGATATTAACATTGTTATTATAGGAACTATGATCGATACCTGAAATAGAAGGACGAAAAAAAAAAAAAATACTTGTGCAACTAATTTTATCTTTTAACTTACTTTGTAAGGACGATATTGGTCTCTCTTCGTAAATCTCATTAATATCAAAGCCGCCATTGCTAAAGCCGTAAAAATCCAGCTTAAGAAACTAATGAAATTTATTAAATCCGTGATATTTCCAACTAAGATAAAAATCAGCATTATTAATCCTTGAGTAGCGATTGCTGGAGCTGGTGTTAATCTGTTCACATGAATGTAGGACAAGACTTCTATCATGTGACCTTCTCTAGCAGCAGCAAAACATAACCTGAAAAGTATTCAATTTTATGAGTGAATTGAGTACACAATTTATATCAAAAGAAATGTAACATTTTCACCTAGCATTGCTGAATACGGCACTTAAGGTAGCTCCAAAAGCAGATAAGGCCACCCCCAGAGGAATGATAAAGCTTAGAGGTCCTAGTATTTTTTTACCAAATTCCTGTGTTTTAATTATAATTTTACTTTTGTTTCAGAAATGAAATGCGTTATTAGGTATTTAGTAAAATCTTACAACTGCGACTGCTGGAGCTTCAACCATTTCGGGGACTGTTAATACTGTCATGTAAGCTATGTTCATCAAGAGGTAGATGGCGGTGACAGTAGGAATCGCTATTCCAATGCTGCGAGGTATGTTTCTAAAATATTTTGAAAATTGGTTTAAATGCACAAGATAAGGTTTTTGAAACCGCCAGGAGAAGTTAAAGGGGAGATGGAAGGTGGTGTTAAAAAGTGCTCGAGTGGATTTGTTAAATGGTACAAATAGTTCCCGGGAAAATCAAAGGCTTACGAGATGGGAAGTAAAAATTAGAATTTTGGGACTGAGGGATAGGGCGTATCGAAATTTGGAAATTTTCGAATTCGAGCGTGGCACTATGCGGAAAAGTTGTGACTTAGGGTCAATAGTAACCTAGATTTTTTTTTTCAAATTTTTTGGCCAGCACTTTCGGCCGTCTCGATTGACTTTAAGTTTTACATGTTAAAAAATAGGTGATTTTGGCAATTTTTAAAAATCTTGTTAAAAAATTATTAGGAAGCCTCAGTTTTTGTAAAAGTATATCTGTTTGGCGTTTTTGAGGTCGACAAATTTTTATGGGAACGTTCAAGTATTACGTAAGACTTTTTTTCGGGTTTTTGGACCCCCTCCCCCCCCCCCCCCGGTTGTAAGACATTTCGCCATACTTAGCTTATGGCGAAGATGGTTGATGCGGACCCCCCAAAAAAAAAATCTTACGTAATACTTGAACGTTCCCTATATGACCGAATCTTTTTTTCTTGGGATTTGGCAAAATCGGCCAAACGCCATTTTAATTTTGTGGCTTAAAAATTTTTTTTCCATTACATTCTACCGCTATTTAAAAATTACCTAGTGCTATTTAGTATTCCGCTGACTTTATTGAATCTAAAATGTAATTTCAAGTTTCCAAATGAAGAGGAGATATCAGTTAAGAGTTCGCAACATGAACGAATAAGAGTTTATAATTCAAATTCGACGTTTGGGGCCAAAAAAATTTTAAATTATGTTTTGTTATTTTGCCAAATCTCTAGGGGAAAAAAATCGGTCATATTTGGATTTATCGCCCTCAAAAACGCCTGACAGATATATTTTTAAAGTAATTGAGGTTTCTAGACAATCTTTAAACAAGATTTTTAAAAATTGCCAAAATCACCTATCGTTTAACATGCAAAACTTTGAACCAATCGAGACGGCCGAAAGTGCTGACCTAAAAATTTGAAAAAATTCCAGGTAAGGTTACTATTGTCCCAAAGACACAACTTTGGGAACGTTCAAGTATTACGTAAGACTTTTTTCCGGGTCTTTGGACCCCCTCCCCCCCCTAATAATCTTACGTAATACTTGAACGTTCCCTTTTCCGCATTGGAAAAATACTTGAAATCCCATGTTCGAATTCGAAAATTTCCAAATTACGATACACCCCACAGAGGGAGTATAATAAAATACTGCAAAATATATCAATTTGCGTAACTTACTTTTCTGGTGTTTTGAGCTCTTCGGTAATAACCGTTACGGAATTCCAGCCTATGTACGCCCATAATCCGCTATACAAAGCTAAAATAATATTATTTGGTGCGATCGTGGAGTTTTCAAACGGATTTTTAAAATTTTTGGTTTTTCCTTCTAAAACGAAAGTTAATAAGTAGTAATGTGTGCATTTATTCTGATCATACTCCTGAATAGCACTAACCTGTACTCAGTACATATATTCCTCCTATAATAATGATAGCACACACTGTTAATTTAGAAATTGTAAATACATTTTGCAGTTTAACATACAATTTAACGCTTAACATGTTAATAATGACCGTTAACCCTAAAACACAATAATGTCAAAAAATTAATTTAAAAAAAAATATATATATCTGCTTTCCAATATTATAATTTTTTCTTTTTTTCTTACCTAAAGCACAGATGGCTATTAATTTTTTTAACCAGTCCATTTCTTCTTTTGATAGTTGACCATTTAAGTCGAAAAAAGGTTGACAAAAATATTCGGCGAATGTTAAACAAACAACGGAACTCCCCGCTGGTGAAAGTATAAGAACGGCAATCCAGACGTATAAAAAACTAGGTAATGGGCCCCAGAACGGATGCAGACTTTTAAAAGCTTCTATAAAATATGAGTAGGTTCCTCCAGATTTAGGTACCAAAGTAGCCAGTTCGACGGCAGCCAAAGCGCCTAACAAGGATATAACTCCGCACGAAAACCAAATTATTAGGCAAAGTCCTATGGAACCAGATTTTTCTAAAGTGATGGCAGGTGAAATGAATATCCCCGAACCTAAAATAAAATTAATCTCTTAATTCGAAACATTCCCTGACAGTGATTATATCAGTTTAGTTGTTCACATACCTATCATGCATCCAATTATTAAATTAACAGCGCTGAATAATCCAATTTCGCGTCTCAATTGCACTTTAGTTGCATCAATTTTTGTTGGCCGGTTTTTTTCCCTTTCCAATAATTCTAAAAAGGGACCTCTTTCATCTTGAGAATTTAAATGGTCACCCTCGTCAGGTAAAATTAAAGGCCAAACCATTTTTCCTTTCCCGGCGTCCTGATTTTTATTTATTCATCCTATTTATTTAAATTTTCACTCCACTGCTCTTTCTTTCATTTTCGACTTCGAAGTAATGGTATCGAGGCTGACAATGACTGACCTTACTTATAATCTTGCGTTCCCCACAATTTCACGATAAGGTGTCTTTTCGTGATAGCTTTACAGTGCAATAGTAAAAGCATTTCACCTGCATTACTTGGTCTGAAATAGATATCCTATATAGAAAGTGACTGGCGAATTTAAATAGGGAATGTTAAAGCAAACTTTTTCCGCAGCAGCGTTGCATGTCATAAAAATATCCTCTCCAATGCAAAGGTATAGGGAAGGTAAAATAAAAGATTCTTTTTTTAAATCCTAGGGATTCCGTTTTTTGTAGTCGACAAATATAGTTATAGTTATACTAGCAGTTGTGTCCCTAGTGGCTTGAGTCAGTATCAGAATAGATTGCATGGGCAAATTTGCCCCTTGCTCCAACGCGAAAAGAAATTCGGTACCTGAAACAAAATTTTCACTGGGTTGCATGCATTTAATAGGATAAAGTAAAAAACGTCTCCTGAAGTTATTATTAATTTATTTGACTTATGAATTAAGATAGTTGTATATCAAATTTCGTTCTCCTTATTAAATTATTTATTACTCATATTTATCGGTCAACTCGTTGAAATAATTTAGGCGCAGAAAACTGGGTTGCCGGAGACGAACGGGTGAGGTGTGCAACTCCACGGGCTGCAGCATTCTGAGCCGGAAAGGGGGTTCCAGTTGATGCTGCATCTTTCGCCTCCTCGTTTGCAAGCTTTAATGTGGTAAATAATAAAAATCAGCAAAAAATCAAAAAACCTTTTGGGGCCTTAAACTGAGATAAAAAATGTGGGTTAAATAAAATTTTTTAGTCTAATTTGAAATTGAAGACTTACCTAGTGTGACTGCCAAATAGAAGGCCAGCAAGGCACAGATTAGCAGGATTCTCATTTTTCTTTTATTTTTTTAAAATTTGAAACCGAAACTTCACAATAATGTCGAAATTCTCTTTTTACTGTTAATTAACAAAACGATGGGTATTAAAATTAAGTTTAACCAAACGGACTTATATTAGGGTTTGCGAAACGTCTGCACTGAATTAAGTGTTTCTTTTTAATTCCTCTCAAGACTTAAAATGTAGGTATTCTTAATAAAAGTGTAAAAAAATAAGTATCAGGTTTTTAAAAAAATCACAGTGTCTGGTTTATTCATTATTTTACTTCTTATAATAGGGGCTTTTTTGGGTTATGTTTTACCTTGGGGCCAAATATCATTCTGAGGTGCGACAGTTATCACTAATTTCATTCCATTAGGTTTGCGATTTTTTGAAATTGGAAAAAGAGTATACGAATGTAAGAAAAAAAGAGTATAATTAGAGTATGTTTAATTTTATAGAGTATAAAAAGAGTATGGCATAGCCACGAAAAGAGTATAATATAGCCAGGAAAAGAGTTTTAAGAAAAAGTTTATGGAGGAAAAAAAAAATTATTTAATTAAGAAAAATAAAATGACACAGTTTTTTGCAAACTAACGAAGATAATTTTAAGGATTAAAAATCCGATGTTTCGTTTATATCCAAAGTTAACTCAATAAAAAATACTTGGTAAAAATAATAAAAAAAGGAGTACTCTTTTTTTAAAATTTGAAAAAAAGAGTATACTCGGGAAAATTCCGAAAAAAGAGAGAGTACTCTTTTTTCTCCTAAAAAAAGAGAGTAAATACTCTTAAAAAGAGTGTAGATGGCAAGCCTAATAACCCGCTTAAAAAAATACGTTTCGCACAATACTACATAATCCACTTGGTCAACTTAATTCCACTACTCACCTTTTTCCTACTCTGATATTTACCGAAACTGATGGATATTAATGTCATGATCGTTATATATCGCCAAAACAATCGTAGGACAAAAATACTTCTTATTAATTACCATAGAGATTAGGAAATAAGGGATGTGATAAATCTCATTTTCGTCGCATACATGGGCTTATTTTAAGACAAGAATTGAACACCCTAGTTGGTTGGACACAAGAAAAAGAAAAAAAATAATAATAATACCGCCTAGAGGTGGTTAAATTTTATGTGACTTTTCCACTTCTTTTGTCGCGTGGAACGCAGGGTCCCTCAGGAAACTAGCCTAGGGCCCTATTATTTACTTCGTGCATGAGACTTTATTTATAGAATCAAGGTTAAAGTATTTTAAGTACGTCTGCGGGGATGGTCCAAAGATCCAGCTGAGACTTGTTATGATTTTTTGCCATCTCGCGGTTAAAGTTATTGTAGAATGTCTATAAAAGCTCGCTGAAAAATTGAAGTAAAACTTATTTTGGCTTATTTGCCTCCAAAATGTTTATAACGTTGCGTTTTAAAATTTTTAATGCGAGAAATTTTTTAAATAATTCGCCAGGGCTAGAAATCATTTTAGAAAAATTACGCAAGGCTAAACATTTTTTTTAATAATTTTCCGAAACAGGAAATTTCTCAAAAATATTCCCGAAAACCGGTGGTATATATCTTAAAAAAATTTTCAAAGGCGTAAAACTTTCTTAAAAATTCTCCAAGGCAAAATTTTTCCAAGAAGACTTCGAAAATTTTCAATCTGTTAGCAAAAGCTAATTAGCTAGTCATAAGGAATTATTCAAAATAAATTTTCCGTATTGGAAATTTTTTGGGTGCTGTATTTAGGCTGCTTTTGGGAATTTCAAAAAATTTTCAAGTTAAATTTTTTAAGTTACTTAATGATTTTTCAGTAAAACTTTTAACCGTGTGGAATTTTTTATAATAATTTCTAGCCATGAACAATTTTTTGAAGAAAATTTCTAGCATATGGAAATTTTTACAGGATCATGCCAATTTTTTGGAATTTATTTATGAATATTTCCAGCCTTTAAGAATTTTTCAGAAAAATTTTTAGCATTAAAGAATTTTTCTAAAAACATTTTGAGAATTTTTTTAGGAAATTTTTTTTAGGAAAGTCCCAGTTATGCTTACTTTACCATGCTTACGTTATTTACGGACGACCCCTTGTAGCAGTCACTCTCTTTCTGCATACGTTTAGTCATAATATTTCGTTAATTCGACACCCGAATTTCATCACCCAGGACACATCATATTTTACACCCGAAAAAATTTTCGTATTCTCAGCTAATTTTAAAAAAAATATATATATTCTATAAAAACCTCAACAATCAACAAACAACAATCGCTTAAGATTAGGAATTATTTTTTGAGTTTCATATCACATTTACATTTGCGTATTTAAATATTTCTGTCAAATTTTAACTGGTAAATCGGTTTCCTTTCCTGGCGGGGCTACATTAAAAGAAGTTTTAACAATATGAGTAAATTTATCTACAATTTAAAAAAAAAAAAATTGAAAAATTTTAAAACCATTGAATATTATTAGCCATTTTGAAAAAATCATAAATTCACTTACTCATAAACCTTTTTGGAGTTTTTTTGTAATAAATTAGGAGTACGTAAACTAAAAATCCTAAAAGTAGAAGTCCAACTGCAAATAAATACTCCGGAGTAGGATTTTGAACTATTGGCACCATGGAGAGAAAAATTGCTATTAATATTGTTATAACTGGAACAATTATCGGTACCTGCAGTAAAAAAATATAATTATTATCTTCCTTAAGTAAGTAGGGTTTTCAATATTCGAATTTTCAATTATCAGTTAACGGACGAATAATTTGAAATTAACCGAAATTAACCGGCCAACCGGTTAATTTTGAAGGAGAAAATTTTACTTCATTTTTCTTTTTAAATAACTGATTAATTAATTAAAAGGAAGAATTATCGATTATCGAATATTTGAACAATTAACCGGTTAACCGTAAAGCCGCTTAACTGGTTTATAAACCCTAAGACTAGGTAATCTTTGTGCAAAATTAAAAATTTAATAATTTATTACTTTATATGGTCGATGATGGTCCTTTTTTGTATATCTCATCACTATTAGAGCTACCATTGCTAGAGCGATGAAAATCCACGCTAAAAAACTGGTGAAATTGATTAAGACATATATGTTTCCTGCTAAAATGTACGTTAACATTATTAATCCCTGAAGAGCAACAGCAGGAGCTGGAGTTAATCTGTTACTGTGGACGTATGATAGTATTTCGGGCATGTGACCTTCCCTTGCAGCAACGTAGCACAATCTAAAGAGGAAATTAATGTCAGTTATTTTTGTCAGAAAATTTGAAGGCAACATTGTATGTATTTTACCTAGCAGTACTAAATAGACCATTTAGGGCATTTCCAAAAGTTGATAAGGCAACTCCAAGTGGGATTATAAAATTTAGCGCTCCTAATATTCTACTGCCAAACTCCTGTTTTAAATAATTCGTTTTTAGAAAATGCATTTTTTTTTTTTCAATATAAAAAAATCGGAAAGTATGACAAGCTCTTACAACTGCGACTGCTGGAGCTGCTAGCATTTCAGGAACAGTTAATACTGCCATGTAAGCAACATTCATCATTAAGTATATTGAAGTGACGGTCGGTACTGCTATTCCAATACTGAGAGGTATGACCCTGAAAAAAAGATTTAAAAAAAACTAAAGTGAATTTTTATCAAATTCGTGTTCCACGTTTAGTAGACTGGGAGTCCCCGACTAGTGCGTGATCTGCCAAAGATCTGCGGCCTACTACCTGTGTTTTACTGCAACTCTATGCCGTTGCATACGATCTTGTGCTAAACTGAGTTTGCTGGTAGCCAGTAAAATTTATACTGAATTATGGCTCTAATGAGAAAACGAATAGGGCACCATTCAAATATTACGTCTATGAATTAGATGGGGAAGGGGTTACAGAAATTCTGACATTTTTGCACGGAAAGACGGTTTCTTTTTTTTTTTTTTTTTTTGCTGCAAATAAAAATAAGTGGACCTTTTTTACACACGGTAAAAATGTTTATGTAAAAATTAACATAATTATGTTAAAATCGGTCTACATAATTTTTAAGTTGTTTTTTGTTTATGTACCTTTTTGGAAAAACAACAAAAAAAAATTTGTGTAGACCAATTTTAACATAATTACATAATATTTTTTACTGTGTGACACTTAAATCAAGGGGTCGTCCATAAACCACGTTAGCATTCATTTTGCCATTTTTGACCCCCTTCCCTTCCTTGTCAGCAAAGGTTAGAATTTCAAGGACCCCCCCTCCCTTAAAATTTTTTTAAAAAAAATCTGAAATTCTTCGGAACTTAAATTTTACAAAGAAAAGGTTTTTTTTTTCTTAGAGCAAATGCGCGGGTAAAATTGAAATAGTATTTTTTTAAAAGTGAGTTAGGTTGAGTGTAGCTATTTCTGTTTTTGAGTTATTGTAAAAAATATGATAAAAATATTGAAATTTTAGAATTTTTACATTTTTATTTCGAACTTGACTCGTATCTCAAGAGCAGAAAAAGCTAGACTCAAACAGATTTCATTTTCGAAATCTACGTTGAAAATCCGATAGGAAGCTGTAATTTTTTCACAAAAATTCAAAAGTAGAATTTTCATCCCTTAATGAAATTTTCCAAAACTTTGACCCTTTTGCACACCTTCAAGACGCCGTTTAAAAAAAATTTCGAAAAGGAAAAATTTTTTACAAATGATAAGCCACAGCGATTGCGCTATGAGGCATTTTGAAATTCCAAAATTTTTGATTTTCGACCCATCCTATTCTCCAAACCCCAACATAAACTGGGCAAATAACTGCAAAGCTCTTGCGTAAAAGGTTTTATACAGTAATTTTTTTTTAACCCAAATCATAGCGTTATAAAATCACCCCGTAGTACGGTAATCATTTCTGCAATATATTCGTGTAATTAGTCTGTCTTTAATTAGATTGATGTGGATGTGATGAACTTTATTATGATTAAAATGTTCCTCACGTTTATCTCCCCCGTGCGAAGGTCACCAAAATAAACGTGTGTCGATTCAAAAGTACGTATAGCAGGAGTGATCATTAAAGTCTTCGTAATGTAATTGTCGCTGGTCCATGTCATAAACCGCAGTCATGAAAATAAGGTCAACATTATAACTTACTTTTCAGGATTTTTAACTTCCTCTGTGACAACCGTTATTGCATTCCATCCACCGTATGCCCAAAGACCGCTGTAAAAGGCCAAAACAACGTCTTTCGGAGATGTAGTGGAATTTTGAAATGAATTATCGAAATTTTCGGTTTTTCCTTGTTAAAAAAAAATTATTTTTGTTAACTTTTTTTTTTTTTTTTTTGCTATTTTTGTTTACTGACCTAAGGACAATGCATATATTCCTCCTATTATAATGACCACACATGCTGTCAACTTTGAAATCGTAAATAGATTTTGTAATTTTACGTATAATTTAACGCTTACTAAATTAACCGTAGTTACTAAACCTGAAAATTTTTCTGTACGTCAGTCTTCAGAAGGTTTTACAAATTCGATTGTTTACTTTTCGTTTACCTAAAGCAAAAATGGCTATTGATCTCTTAATCCAGTCCTTTTCTTTCGCTGAAAATCCGTTAAAATAACCAGAAAAAGGTTGGCAGACGTATTCGGCAAACGTTAAAAAAACAATGGAATTCGAAGCCGGCAACAGTATAAGGATAGAAGTCCAAGCACTTAAAAAACTGGGTACTTCACCCCAAAACGGATGCAAATTTTTAAACGCTGCTAAAAAATAGGAGTACTCCCCTCCTGATTTAGGGACCAACGTCCCTAATTCCGCAAAGGCCAAAGCTCCCAACATGGATATGACTCCACATACGGCCCAAATTATTAGGCAAAGGCCTACAGAGCCGGATCTTTCTAATGCACTCGTGGGTGATATAAATATTCCAGATCCTGAAAAATGCGCTTTTAAGTATATTTAATGACAATGCTTTAATGACCTCACAACAATTTTTTTTTACGGGTAATATTTCGCTTATCAGATAATAATGAATCGTTTCCTGCTGCGATTTTTTCCCCCAAATTATATTTAATTAAACTTACCTATCATGCATCCAATTATTAAATTAACGGCGCTAAATATTCCAATTTCACGGCGCAATTGCACTCCGGTAATTTCCTTCTGCGATAATATACCTAAATTTTCATCTTTTTCGGAAGATATTTTTTTTTCGTTCTGGAAATTTGTAGGTTTCTCTCCGCCATCTGATTTGAATTGCGAATCCATTTTTTGTTTTCTTTTTGTAATTTCGCGTCACTTATATTTAATTGATTTTGCTTTTTTTTTTCGGAAAAAATTTATGAAATTATCCCTGTAACGTGTTTGCTTCATTCGATTTCCGAATAATTTAAAACTTGACAAATGTATATCTGACCTTCGTGTCTTTGGTATGAAACCATGAGTTCCACACAATGTCACAAGCCAACTGTTTGTGATAGCAATGGTTTCAAGCACTTTAAAAAGTTCATGAAATTAGTTGCGGTCACATGCTAAAATATTATCTGGGCAAAATTATATTCAAATTTGCTCGAAAACTACATGAATTGTAATTGCTCACGTGAAATAAACAAGCTCATCAGCAGTAAAACCGTTTATATGGATTTACTGTACATTGGCGTAATGTTTTATATTGAATAATAGCTTTCGTAAAAGATAATGCCAACAATAGAGGTTGTGGTAGCGTTAAAAATTATGCTTATTTTAAAAATTTATTATCATTTTTATTTTTAGTTTTTCATTGTCTCTAATATATTTATTGAGAGGATAAATGTATGGATAAAAATGTATCCTGCTATTAACATTCATAGGTTTGAAATAATAAATAAGGGCATTTCCCATTACAAGACATCAAAATTATTCTAAAAAATTGGAATAGGGGCCATTCAAGTACTAAAAAGCATATTTTTCCATTTTTTTGACCTCCCTCTGCAGTAATATTTATGTAATGACCCACCCTACTGCTGCCGTGTCGGATGAATTTAAAAATTGCAGAGGCAGTAAAAAACTTTTCAGGGGGTAGAAACGTTTTAAGAGCGCCTATTTTAGCTTAGAAACGGGAACTTTTCTTTTGCTCCCATAATCTGAATTTTGCTAATTTCATCCCCAGAAAATTTTTCTTTAAGAAAAAAAAAAAAAAAAAACCACAGGAAAGCTTCATTCAATAATGGCTTTGAAATGTAGCCTGGAGTCCCACGAGAACCCGTATGGAATTTTTGTGGTTACCAGGAAGGGGCTTATGAGCTTTTAGTTTTTTCCATCTTAGTCGAAAAAACTTTATGCAATGCTGTCATCTTTAGGGAACTTCCTAAATTGAACAATGTCTAAACTATTCAATGGGAAACTAACTTCTTTATGATCAATTAAGATTTTAAATGCAATTTGATCTTTGTTTTAATGGCAAAGTAGTATTTGCTGTTAAGGTGTCTGAAACCTGCTGATCCCTATGCCAGAAGAATCTCATGATGATTAAGACAAACTCTTCTGTATTCAGTTCCATAAGTTTGTTAAAAGATTTGCCATCTACTGTTACTGACAGCAATTTTTCTAATTAGCCTTTTTAAACTAAACTATATCCAAGCAGTGCAAGAATGATCTGAAACTTATCAGCTCATTCAAATTATTCTGAAAGGAATGCTGAAGTACATTTACAGGAAAAGTCAGATGTAAAGATAGGAAAAAACATGTAGAACTAGAAAAAAAAAATTCTGATTTCCTGGATTTTTTTTTTATTTAGATAAACTTACAGTAGCTGACATAAAAATTGTTAATCCCATCCTCTATGATCTTGGTCGTTCTTTCTTTTCTTTATATAAAGCTAACAATGAGACATTAGCTACTTTAACAACTTTAAAACGTACACCTAAAAATTGGAAGGAAAAAAAAATTAATGAACACATTTAAAACCAAATGTTCTTCAATATAAAACCGGACATCTTACCAGGAATATCACCGACGGCGTGACCTTTACGACCGAAACCCGCAACTAAAACTTCGTCATTTTCTTCAATGTAATTTAGACAACCATCCCTAGGTACGAATGCTGTGATCTTTTTACCATTTTTGATAAGCTGGACCCTGACACACTTCCTAATAGCAGAGTTAGGCTGCTTGGCTTCAACACCACTAAAATATAAATAATTTTATCATTACTACATCAAAGGGAGTTAGATGTTTTTACCTTGACACTTACACTTTCTCAAGAACGATACCCTTAGCATGGGATGCACCTCCAAAAGGATTAGCTTTCCACCTTGTTCCTAAATGTGCTTTTTTATGGTCTTTATCAGCCCATCGTTGTTCTCTCCGATGGTTGACGTGTTTCCTGGCGGTTCGAAGACCTCGTGGTTTACCTGCAATATTTAAAAATAAGTTGTTTTCAAATGCGTTTGAATGACATGGCCGTATCAGAATGGCTTTTTTTTTTTCAAAGCCTAAACATTTCTACTTCGTAAAACTAAACTCGGGATGTCAAATACCAATTAAAATCAATTTGAAGGAAAAATCAATTTGTTTCACTGTACAAAATCATTACAATCGGGGTAATAGCCATATTTTACCACGATTTCGGAATATAAATACACAACCTCATGGCCCGGAAACTCACATACCGCTACGGAAAATCGAGATAAAAAGCTTACAGCAAATAGTTATTTTGGTAAAATAACATTCCCTAGTTAGTTTTATCAAGGATTTTCATAATTTGATGGAGTGTTGCGTTTAATTAAGACAAGAAAAGAGAAATTAAGGGCACTTACCCATGTTGACAACAAGCAATATAACACGAAAGATGGATGCAGATTTAGAAACCGGATATGGTTGGCTATTCTGGTGGCGACACTAGCGCCGGATATCGATCTGAACGTGGTAGAAGAATTTAGAAAGCGCAGATATGACGTCATGCAGTCTTTCACTCTGTGGACGCTTATGCTTAGCTTACGTGAGTTTGGAAATAAAATGGCGATTGTAACTCGTGTTAATGCAACATGGCATATTTTTTTGATTAATAATAAACCGGCGTATGTTTTGGAAGATTTATTACGACAAATAAATATGTTTAATCGATCGTTTTATTTATAAGAGGAAACAATTATTACGTGCCTCCGACTTTCGTAAGGTAACTCATTTCTCCATCCAATTAACTCGACGCATTATTAAAAATTCCATCAAATTATAAAATGATTGTTGTTATAAAATGACCTTGATAGTTTTTTGAATTTTATCAACAAAATAATAATTAGTTTTCTTCATTTAAAAAAAATGCATTTGCTGAAAGTAAAATTGCTGAGTTTTACTTCAATGACAATAAAATTAATTGAATTTTTTTTCAATTTTTTTTTTTTTTTTCCTTTGTAGAAATGGCAACTCCAAATTCACAACAAAAACAGAAAACAGGGAATCGGGGGAGACCTCCGAAAAATAAAGCACTTTGCTGTGACTGGTGTTCGGAGCAAAGAGACATTGACGTTCTAAAATACAAAATTCCGACGAAGAACGGCGACAAACTCTTTTGTACTGAAATTTGCATGGTTGAATTTCGTAAAGCCACAAAAGCATCTTCAAAAGGCTTGTGTGCATTCTGTGATAAAATTATAGGAGACAATCCAGTTAGGTCAAGAATATCAGGATCACTAACAAAAAGTTTCTGCAATGCTCATTGTTTAAGTAGTTATCAGAAAAGTAAAACACTTATCAACCAAAACAGATCTGATTCCGATAGTGCTGTTGATAGGACAATTAAAACTGAAACAAGTTCAGATTTTGATTGGGACATTTACTTAAAAGAAACAAATAGTATAGCTGCTCCTCCTGAATGTTTTAAACAGGATGTGGACCCTCCTCATAATGAATTTGAAGTTGGTATGAAATTAGAAGCATTGGATCCAAGAAATGTAAAATCAACTTGTATTGCAACTGTGATTGCAAAACTAGGACCTCGTCTCCGCCTTAGGTTAGATGGTAGTGACAATAAAAATGATTTTTGGAGACTGGTAGATTCTAATGAAATACATGAAATTGGGCATTGTGAGAAGCATAATGGAATGTTAATGCCTCCTTTAGGTAAGCGTAATTGTCATTTTTTTGTTTTTTATTTGTTTTAATGATTGAAAAATTTTTTCTTTTTTTTTCAAAGGATTTCAGCAGAATGCCTCACATTGGCCGATGTTTTTATCCAAAACGCTACATGGACAAGTACTGGCACCAGAAAGAGCTTTTAAAAGAGAGCCAAAAACACCATCGGAGAATTTATT
Source organism: Liposcelis bostrychophila (assembly GCA_037577465.1). Lineage (NCBI taxonomy): Eukaryota > Metazoa > Arthropoda > Insecta > Psocodea > Liposcelididae > Liposcelis > Liposcelis bostrychophila. Next base: position 15,570,147 of record CM075210.1, read on the forward strand.
TGAAATAGGAATGAAAATTGAAGCAGTTGATAAGAAAAACCCTCATTTGATATGTGTAGCGACTATCGGCGATATTAAAGATGATATGATTCACGTTACATTTGACGGATGGAAAGGAGCTTTTGATTATTGGTGCAGCTATGATTCAAGAGATATCTTCCCTGTCGGCTGGTGTGAGAAAAGCGGGTATCCTTTACAACCTCCAGGAAAAAAACGTAGGTTGAGATGTTTCTTCCATCTTTCTCTTTTGTATTCCTACTTAACGCTTAGTAGTGTTTTTTTTTTTTTTTTTTTTACTCCCATTTCTGATATTTGTTTATAAATTGTATTTATTGCTAACTCTCAAATGCTACTAAAGGATGAAATTTTGTAGCTTTTTGTTGGCGTTTTGTAGTTATATGTTTAATAACTCTGCTTGTATTTGGTTTTATTTTTTCAGCAGCACAAGGATCAAAGCGATTTAATTCAAAAATGTCCAACATTTTTCCGGTAGCAGGACCAAGTTCAATAGATTTGGATGAAACAGTCGTAACGTCAAACGGTTCAATTAAGAAACAGGAGTCTACAGAGCCAGTCACTTCAAGTATCCAAAAACCTCCGGCGACGCCTAGCTCTTATGTAAATACATTTGCAACTTTGGGGCGGACTTTTCTACGTTCCCGGGCTGTGAATCATGTATTTAAAGGTTTCGGATCAAAATTTCGTGAATCCTTCATTAGATCCGAAACATATTATCCGGATTCATCAAGCATGGGGGACGGGAAAGTAGTCGCTTCTGTTATGACCAAAATTAAAACTATTATAGGCTGCCCATTGTTAAAAAAAAAATTTAAGAATGCTTGAGAATTATTGAAATTTTATTTTAAAAAACTAATATGGTGTGAAAATTTTTATAGGAGGAACCTTTAGATCGGTCTTCGGTAAAGGAGGAAGTGGCTGTGACTGCTGAAGAAGTTGAATCAGGTACTTTTTTTTATTTTATTTTTTTTATTTTTTTGTAATAAAAAAACTTAATGACTATTTTTTCTGTTATAGAAACGACTGAAACTTCTCCAGAAAAGAAAAGGAAGTGGTCGGAAGAAAACCAAAATGCTGTGATACCTTCTACGACTGTAACTAAACAAATTCGGAAGTCTGTTCCTACTGAAATGGAAGCGGCTAGTTCAACAACTCCGAACGAAAGTCCTCCTAAGTTACCGTCCGATCCTTCGGAGTGGTCCGTCGAAGATGTGATACAACATATAGCCTTCACCGATCCAGCTTTGGGGATTCATGCGGATTTATTTAGGACACATGTAAGTTTTACATGATCAGTGATAGTTCTGAGATTTAAAAAAAACTTCTTATGAGATTAAAAAATCTTCTTGGGTTTTTGCTCCATTTTCTTAAGAAATAACTTACAATCTAGATTGTCGCTATTTAAAATCACATAAATATTTTAAATGTTTTAGTTTAGATGTAAAACAAAATTCTCAAAATTTGGCTTATAAAGAATATTCTAACAAACTAGTCCGTAGGATTGCCTTCTTTTTTTTTCCCAGGGAGCAAACCACGAAGAAATTTTTTTTTTTTCATTGCGCTGACATAAAATTAAACCTCCATTTTGAATTTTGTTCTTTCTGTCTTTTTTTCAGGAAATAGACGGGAAAGCTCTAATTCTTTTAAATTCCGATATGATGATGAAATACATGGGACTGAAATTGGGACCTGCTTTAAAAATCTGCAATCTTGTTAATAAAGTAAAAGGGAGACGTCATTCAATGTGGTCTTCGTAGATGTTCTTTTCCTCTGTACCTGCTTTTCACTTGTGATACGAAACGAAATTTTCATAAAATATTAAGGAATGTAAGTGTGTCAGCATATAAAGAGTAAAAAAACATAATTAGCGGTAAAAAAATAATTAGAGTTTTCAATTAATCGCTGTTTTTCATGTATTTTCTTTCAGAACGGATTCGTAGCCTGCATCGCAAATCAAGTCATTGGGCAATTTTTTTTTCACTCCTATTCCAGTTAAAAAAAAAAAAAAACAATTGCCTATTGGATAAAATTGGATACAAAAGCCTATTGGATAGTTTTAGAGGTATAATAGGAAGAAAAATGTAAATATTACATTGTTTTTATCAATAGTCAATATGAAAAGCAAAAAACTTTGAACAAATCGATGTAAGTCAGAGTCAGTGACGTTTACTGAAATATATATACGAATGCAAAGTTCCCATGGAGTTGTGGCTGCAGTGTGTGCTTTTAAATGATTTTGTTGGTGATAATTTTAGCTAAAAGAAATAGCCGAAGTGGATTCTAGTACATACCTTGGTTTACTATTGGATAAAAAATTAACATGGAAATCACACTTAAATTAATTTTAAAATTAGTACTCGATTTACGGTGAGAAAATCCAAATTTTAGGTATCCAACGAACACCTCTGGTACATTCTGGAATTTGCAGCACAGGCTTCAACTTGTCTGAAATGTATGTCAAAATCATTTTTAAAAAAATCCGGGTCGAGAAACTCTGATTTTGTTTTCTTGGTCCGTGTTTATTTGGAACAAGCTGAAACTTAAGTACCAAAAATTCAAAAAAAAAAGTCAAAGGAGTTCGTTAGACACCTAAAATTTAAATTTTCTCCCCATAAATCGAGTGTTGGACAAAACAGCCATTGCTTCCGGTATTCCGTGAAGCGTCCTCTTAATCTGCATCCAAGCTAAGTGACCAGTTTCAAATTTTGCCAATTATTTAACTATACAAGTACATGCTAACCCTCAAGTTTCGTTACTACAAAAAATAGAAGCAGTATTTCTTACCAAGCCCCCCTCGAATATAATAAACTCAAAGTTCGCTTTTTATTTTTAATTTACTCTTAATAGTTTCCTGTTATATTGTAAGCATATTTGTATTTATGCTGACTTTCTCATATTAAGTTTTTTTTTTCAAATATTTTAATAAGTTCTTAATTTTTGTTTAAATTTTAATAATTTAAAAGAATTCCTCACAGAATAATAGTGTAGGAATTTGGGTGCCGGATGAAGTTTACATTTAAAAATAAACAAAATAAAAACAAAAACAATCATGAGATGGGTAATGTATTTTTATCCAATCCTACACCAATGGATTTTTAACCGGTACCCAAATGGGCACCGGATAAAAATTCATTTGTTTTTGTTTTTGTTTTGCCTTCCTATTATCCTGTGTGGGGTTCTTTTTCTTCTCTCCCTCTACGTACTCATAATCTGGAACGTTTGCACCATTGCACCCTTGCAACCATGACTCCGACGCCGTTAATGGGAATTAAGGTAGACAAGATGGTACCGGCATCAAACATCTTCGACATGTTGCTAGTATGGGAGGGGGGGTCAGTGGGAAATTTTTTGACTTTGGGACGGGCATCCTCACTGTCACTGCTCATAGTGACTGATAGGTCAGTAGTCAGCACAATATCAATTGATTGGGCTGATTGGGCTATTTAAATTCTTAAATATTCATATTGTAGATATTTGCATTGTTTTTGCATAAACAGCATTGTTTTGGAGTTTTTTCTTGAATTTTTGGCTTTTATTTTTAGAAAACTTCAGCAAAAAATTAATACGAAATCACTCTTTTATAAAATGATGAATCTGGCCATTTTTTTTTTTTAAATCCGGAGTGGGGGTCTCCGAAAGATAAAGCGATCATAAACGGGTGATTGAGGATATGATAAAGAATCCTGATACGGGGGGGATTCCCCACAATTTTTCCTAAAAAAAAATAATTTCCTAATTCATTTTTTCTAAAAATATTGGTTCCTAAAATTGTTTTCCCAACTATTTTTATTTTTTATTTTTTATTTTTTATTGAAAATTAGGAAAAAAAAATGGTTAGGAGAAAAATTTTAGGAACCAAAATTTTTAGGAAAAATGGATTAGGAATTTATTTTTTTTAGGAAAAATGGTCGGGAACGACGGGGGAGAAACTGTCTGTATTGTTGAATTGACATGCTACAGAAGCGATTTAGCTTATAGGTCAGCTCGGAAGCAAACTTCTTTTTCGCTTAAATATTAGCATTTGCTTTTACTCCAAATATTTATTTGAAACCTCCCTAGTATTACAAAGAATAAAGCTAGGTTATGATCGGGGCAAAAAAAAACCAGAACCGTCCCTTAGTTTTGAGGCAAAAACTTCCCATACTGGAATAGCGACATGTTTACACAGTAATTAATTTGTGTATTTATAGCAAATTTTATGTTAAAACCGGTTCACTTACTTTTATTTTGTAAATAACAACACAATCGACAGTAGGGATGGATAACAAGAAAACAAGAGATTTTCCAAGAAATCCGCTCAAATTTTGGTTTTTGATCGATAATCCAATAAGGATTCAAAATTCAAATTTTCTTGTTTAAGATTTTTGTTCATGAATTCTTGAACCATTTCTTCAATTCTTGAATTTCTCGGCATTTCGAATCGTAGCCTTTTGAAAGGTCGAAAAACAAAATTTGACGATTTCTTGAAAAACGTCTTGTCTCGTCTTGTAATTCTTGTCTTGTGATCCATCCCTAATTGACAAATATTGCGTCAGCAGAGTGTGTCAAAATTGACATAAAAAGAGCGTGTGGACCGAGCTTTGTTAAAAATACACAAAATTTTTTACTTGTGCCTTAGGACTGTTATTTTTTTGTTTGTTTGTTTTATTTTAATTTTAATTTTAATTTTGCATCATTGTTAAAAGAAGGTCCTAAAACAATCATAATTAGGATATGTATTTAATTAAATTATTATTTTAAAGCTTTAATTGGATGCTGAGATCTCTTTTTATTTTTATGGTAAAACGACTGTTCTTTACATTTTTTTTTTCCGGGCTAATTTTAATAGGTGGGAGACTAACGCAGTACCTCGAAATCCCGATATTCAAAAACATTTCAAAAATTGGTAAATCACCCCCGATTTCAGTGCATCAAGATGTAAATCCCTAAATGTTTTTGAGGATTGAGATTTCTAATACTGCGTTAGAGCCATTTTAATTCGTAAAGCTTTTAGAAGTAGTCTTTTTATTTGTAAAATAAAAATTGATTTTAATCGAGACAAAAAAATTTTTAATTTTATTTTTACACGAAGTTTATTTTTTGAAAATATGTCAATCACCTTGCACAGCAGGGAAGAAAAAATTGATCTCGTAGTTTAAAAGTGGTAGTCGCCTATTCATGATTCATTGTAAACTTTTGCGTCTTATCGACATTTATATGGCAAAAAAATCTTGTACATTCATCCGCATACTTTTTAAACATCCTAAGCTTACATAAAGAGAATAAGCATCATAAACGGTTCACTGCTATGCTGCAAATAAATAGCCTGCTCTTCAATTTCATAAGAAGAGTATATTAAATTTGGTTTTGAATGTTGGGTACCTCCATTAATATTGAACGGAGAGCAAAGCGAACGGCACTTTGCGGGGTTAAATTTTCAGACCAAAGCTTTTTACGCATGTCCGTCCATCCGTCCGTCTGCCCTCATTTTTTCGTGCTTCGATTGGAGGCCTAATTTGAGCCCAATCGATCCATGGTGTATAAAGTATGACAAGATAAAAATTATTTACATTTTGTAACTCTTTACTGTCGTTTTCAAAATCTGGCTAGCATAACGTCAAAATTTTTACGTTTTTGAGTAAGAATAAATGAAATTGAAGAGTATCGAACGATGGCAACCTCACTGTAGCTTGTTAATTTTTAGAGCATAACAGTGAACTTAAAGATTTGCCTCGCGCAATATTCAAATTAGCAATCATAAACGGGGATTACCCGGTTTCGTAATTGATTTAATTTATCCAATTCCTTCACGGGAAGGGAATTTACTGTGACGACGTAACAATTAAAAATTTAATCAAATTTAATATGTCTTTGTTTCAAACAATGTAATTTCTTGTAAAAATAATAAAATTATATGAAGTTATGGGGCTTTTTTAATGCGCATTTCCTCTTTCCTATCCCCTTTTTGGATTAAACTTTTTTAAAAAAAAGAAAAATTTCGGAAATTCGAACTTGATTTGATTTGTGCCCTTGGCGTAGGTGTAGAAAATATTGAAAAGTCAAAATTTTCACTTACTTTTTTTCAACGTTGAATGCACACATTTAACCGAAATCATATTTTCGAAAAGGTTTGTTGTGCTAAAAATGCTTACTAAGCGCAAACAGTGGCGTGGCCAAGAATAAGCTAAAAACATTTTTATGAACTTTGAAAAAAAATGAAAAAATTACCACCAACACTAAGCTTAGTTCTTATTAACTATTCAAGCTTTTTATTTTTTTTTGTAAAAATCGGCATTTATAAATTCCATGTAAAATCAAAAATTTTAACTTCATTCCTAAGATATTAGCCCCCATCGTTTGACGCTTACATTTTTTTATTATTATATAAATGGCTTTTTAAACGTTGAATATTACCGCCTGAAGTCTAAAAATGTGTGAATTTTTTAAAAAAGTTAGATGATTTAAAACACTTCCTATATTCTTTTTTAACCAATTTTAAAAAGCAAAAAGAAAAAAAAAAATTGGATTCAACAATCTCGACACGGCGGTTTGAAAAAAAATTTGCATGGAAGCTTAAGGACCTTAATATGAAATATTAATAAAATATACTAACAATTTTTTACTTGATGACTATATTCTTATTTAAATATTTAAATATTAAAAAAAAAAAGTAAGTAAACATTATAAATATCACAAGCATATAAATTAGCAAAAAAATTACACTAATTACATAAAAGTTGATTATAAATTTTTTTTTATAAGGAATAAATAAATTTCAAAGCATTCTTAGATGCTAAAGCAATAAATAAATTACATACATTTTTTTAAGGCTTTGTGCTTCTGTGTACAAAAAAAAATTGAGATTGATCCATTTTACATTTCCCAGGCATTTATTTAAAACATTTTCTTCTTGACAGCAGTATATCTGTCCATGTACTGATCATACCCTTCAAGTTGAGCTAAACTTTTCATTTCAAAAAGATTCCCATCCAAAGTCAAAACTGATATTTTAGAATCGGTAAGTATTTTTGTAGGAATGGCTTGTAACTGTAAACAGTTTTCTTCAAGTCTTAAAGTTCTCAATCTAGAACAATCTGCAAGCTGGTAAACAAAGAGTAAAAATTAATTAATTGTGTTTAAATGGAATTTAGTAAATAAAAAATTAGATTATATGATTACCTGCTCAGATATTGAAGATATCTGATTTTGGTTTAATATTAATTCAACTGCATGAAGATTAACAACACCATCAGGTACACTGGTAATTTTATTTCTTGACAGATCCAAAACATCTAATAATTTCAACCCGCAAAATACTAATGGGAACTCTGTTAATTGATTTCCACTCAGCTGAACCTTGAAAAAAAAAAAATTGTTAATGTCAAATAAACAACAAGCTGAAAAATTATTCTTCCAATTGCTAACGTACCTGCTTTAAGTGAGAAAGCTGTGACACACTTTCAGGTATACTTCTCAATAAATTATCACTCACAGTCAAACTTTCCAACTTGTTTAATCTTCCTATATTATCTGGTAATGCGTTCAGGCGATTTTTACTTAGCTTCAAATGTTTCAACAGTTCAAATGATCCGATATCATTAGGTATGACTGCTATTTTATTCTCTGATAAATCGAGAGTCCTTAATACTGCTTTTAAATCGTACAGACGGGTTGGAAACTCTGTCAATTTTTGTTGGGATAATTTAAACACCCCAGTTTTTTGAGCTGTTTCGTAATGCTGTTTAACTGCCGAATTTCCCATTTTCTAAGTAAACTTATTCCAAACGTCATTATCTGCTTCTTGTAAATACGAATTCGGTCCTTGACAATCGCTTCATGATTTCTATATACAACACATCCTTTTTTTCATCTGTAAATTATAAAACATGCGAAAATATTGTAAATGGTAAATATATTAACATAAAAATTCGAAAATTCCTGAACGGACACTGATAAAATTGGACTCCATCTTGAAAGAGTCTTATTTTAATATACGGTACATTTATATATGCCGTAAGTCATACATGACTTAACTGTATATTTATACGCACGGTATAAATATACAATTCGTCTGTTTTCTGTTTCCACGACCTCTGGAAAAATTTTGATGATACTACCACGATCAATATTTGTTTTGAAATAAGAATTGTTAAAAAAATATGAAATAGGTTATAATTTTTACTGTTATAATGGCAAATGACAGGGAAGTGCTGCGTGAAATATGGGAAGGGAGGTTGCCTGTTTGCTTCACGTTAGATTCAGACGATGTTCAAGGCTTGAGAGCTCCTGATCCAGTTTACCTTATTGTGCCAAGATCAAGTTATTTTCCCCTTGTCACTGATAAGGTAACCAAATTGTGTTGATGTTAATTAAAACATATCAGGGATTGACTCCTTTTTTTTTTTGTTAATAGGTTAGGAAGCAATTCCTGCGTTTTATTCATCCAGATAAGCAGGACGCTGAGATGTGGTTAGATTTTAACGGCATTCCATTAAAATGGCATTATCCAATTGGTGTACTCTACGATATATACTCAACAGATATAAAATTACCTTGGAACATTACTGTTCATTTTTCCAAATTTCCAGAGAAAGAAATTTTACATTGTCAATGTAGGGAAACTGTAGAAAGTCATTTTATGAGTTGTATAAAGGAAGCTGATGTGTTGAAACATAGGAGTCAGGTCGTATCAAGTATGCAAAAAAAAGATCACAACCAACTTTGGCTGGGACTTCAAAATGGTAAAGGAAATTTCTTAAAAAAAAACCAGTAGTCATAGATTTGAATAAAATTAAATTTTCTTTTCTGCATTCCAGATAAATTTGACCAATTTTGGGCAGTTAACAGGAAGTTAATGGAAGCCAGCGGGGAGGACAGTTTCAAATACATTCCATTTCGTTGTTACCAAGGAGATGAAAGTTATATTCAAAAATTAGTAAAGCCTTTAACTGATGAAGGGCAAAGAAAAACTCTTCAAAATTTAATAGATGAAGTTTTCTCAGGAAAAAGTGAAAATGGTAATAAAAAAAAAGTTGTTTTTTTTTTCAGCCAAGATAAAAATGTTTAACGTCCTGATTTTGATTTCAGTGAAAATAATAACACATGGAATTGAACCCCCCAGAGAAACACCTCTTCAATGGATGAGTGAACATCTTAGCTATCCCGATAATTTTTTGCATTTGGTTTGTGTTATGACGTGATAATGACAATTTTTTCAGACTTGATATAATTTTTTTTTTTTTTCTCATATAATTGCTTAAGTATATTGCTCAGTTAATCTATATTGTATGTGTAAAAATTGTATATGTTCGAAAAAAAAATACTCTATATATATTTACCTGTTCATGTCACAACACAAACGGCTGATTTTGGCTTTTTTGCCTGCTCCAGCGGTCTTTCTATCATTATTAACTGATTACCGTGATTAGCATATTCGACTCTTCTGCGATTTATCCCGAATGATAAATGATTCGTTTTTTTTGTAAGCTCTTCTCTAATCTCCTTAAAAAACAAAATGAAAAGTAAATTTAAAGATGAAGCAATCAAGGTCGTCTTATTAAATTCTGCGGGTCCCTAAAGCAATTCGATTTTTTTTTTTTTTTATTAATCTAATTAAAAATGGGTTACCTTGAAGATCACTAAAGAAAAATCTTCATAGCGTCTCTTGATATCATTTGGAGTCTCTGCCACATCTAATTCCCGCCTCATCGGTAATTCTTGCTCTAGAAAGGATAGGATATTGAATTTAATTATTAAAATAGAAATGATGAATTAAGCAAAAACGATCGAAATGCAAGCCTTGCAGATTTGAATAAGGTGTTGAGTGGGCAAGAAAACAAGTTTTTTTTTTTTCTTTCAACCTAATATCAAACTTGTTATATATTTCTTGCTCATTCAGTATTAAATACATAAAAAAAAAATCTTTTTTAAAAATAGAAACAAATGTCTTTTTATTTAAATTGTCATATACATTTAAGGCAGGTATATTCTTTATAAATTTACATAAAAACCTAAATAACATTTTTTTCTAATAATTTAAATTTTGACAAAAATATTTGTTATAAAATTTTTTGAAAAATTTGGAATTTATTTTCAATTGGAAGACTTTTACAATAGAAGTTACCGAATAATAAAAAATTTATAATATAATTTTTTTTTTCACGAAGAAACTAAAAGTACTTGATATTAATATTCTTTTTTTAAGTTTTTTTTTTTTTTGTTAAAAAGTAATAAATAAATAAAATAAATAATGAAACCACTCTTGCTTAAATAGTAAAAAATTATTTTTAGTCTTGAGACTACATTGTTGGTAGTTACATAAATGCAGTTTATTTTGCTGACTTAGAATTTTAAAATTTAAATCATAAAAAAAAAATTTAAAAATACCTAACGATTGGAAATACAATTTTTTTAGGCATTAGAAGGGCCGTCCTTGGCACAACTAAAAAAAAAAAAAAAAAAAAAAATCTTTTATCTTATGCCAAAAAAAACTATAACGGATACTCAGTTACGTACGAAAACTATAAAAAAATGACTCAATATTTTAAACTTTGTACCCAAAACACGTAATCTGGTTAATTTTAAACCGATTTGTAATTGCATTCGGTAAAAAAAATATCTTTTTGATTTTCGTCGGAAAATACTTTCGCATCGATTAGATATATCTACTCATACCAAATAGACTGTACTTTGAATAAAAATCCGGAAGTTGAGAAAAAAATTAAATGAGCAAAAAAATAGTAAATTCTCTTCGATTTTAGTTTAAGGCCAACAAATTATTTATATTTGAATTTTAAAAGGGCAAGTGACCGTTATTTTCCGATAAGTTCTTTAAAAAATAAATTTGAAAATAATGAGCGCGCTTTATTTTTATTTAGCATTTAAAAACCAGGGTTTTCTGCTACTAATGAGAAGCATTTTTGAGATAAGTTTATATTTTGTATTATAACAAATCTGGAGTTCCTGAAAATTTTAAAAATCCCTTAAAAACAGACTTTGATAATCTATTCTTTTTTTGTAGTTATGAATAGTCTCTTTTTTTACTCAAATTTTTGCATAGATTTCTAAAATAAAATCAGAAAATATCTATATTAATGGGTTGTCTATTTATGAGAAAAAATAAAAATCCATTCATTCCCTTAAATTTTGAGCGTATAAGGTGTAATTTTTTTTAAGATTTTATTTTCGTCTTCTGTATGCAAAAATTTGGGTTGGGCTATTAGGCGCAAAAATTGATCCGATTTCGGTCTTTAATGGATTTCTAAAATTTTTAGATCGAGGGTGCCAACTCCAGATGCCAACCTGAACTTCTAAAAAATAATTCGGCTCGAAATGATTACGCCATTTTGAGTAACCGTAGGCCCTTAATTTGAAAATTCCAAAATTTTCATTTCTTTCCAAATTTTTCTGGAAACAGTTTACCTATTAATGCGGCAGATACTTATACAGTACATTTTTAAATAAGCACTTTCCGGACTTGCCGAAAACCCTGATTTATTCAAAAATAAATTATTAATGTTGACCACTATTGAAATCAAACTATTTTCCGACGAATTTTTAAAAAAAGATTTATTTAAGTTTTTCCTGAGTTTTTTTTTTAAATTTACAACCGCAAAAAGGTAACTTGAAAGAAAATCTTAAAAAAAGAGTGGTTAACGTGAGATCAAAAAAAAGAAAAAAAAATGTTTTTATATGACTTAATAAATTTTTGATTTCTCATGACAAAATTCAAAATTACGATACCAAGGAGACATATAAGAATAATTTGGCACTTGTAAGGCACTCGCATTTAAATTCGGCCAACCTATGTAAGAATCATGATAAATCATGTTATTATTTTCGGGTATTAAGTAATTATCGTAAATATTTGCACTTTTAAGGTCACTTTGAAAACAGTTTTTCCCATAATAATCATAATTTTTTGCATTATCTGAATGAGGTTTATCCCCAGATAAGCATTGATTATCGGAGCAATGTTTCACGTCAAACTCGATCGATTTACCTAATTCCTCTCTTTTTTTCCTCAAGCAATGCTGCGGGCATTGCATGCAAGTTTCGCTAACGTCCAAATCCCTGTCCGTCCCCAATCTTTGCCTTTGCAAATATTTCCCGTTTTTAATGGATCCCTCGCTCCTCAAATCACTTTCCTGACTCAACCATTTTTGAACTTGCCTACGGTTGATGTTAAATTTCCGAGCGGTCGCCCTCTGATTTTTATTGCAGTCTTTATCGTTGTAAAAAGCGTCTAAAACCGTTAATTTAAATTGTACGGAAAACGACCTCCTTTTCCCCATGTTATAATTAGAAAAATCGAAAGTCTTTTTTTCGACGGGCGTCGTGTTTAAAACGTCGATATCCATGTTTTCCTCGCTGTCAGACATTTTTTCCTCCTTCATGGGAATGTCGTAGGATTCCTCGTTTTTCAAATCGAACCCTTCCGGTTTAAAATGTAGAGAGACTAAATCCGGGATGACCCGATGGGGAAGGATCAAGGGGGGAGGAAATTGCATTTGATTCGCCTGGTGCAAAGGAACGTAACCGCAATTTTCGGAGCGCCAACCTGGGTAACAATCCTGTTCCTGAAAAGGCGTGGGAGTTGTAGTTTCGGTTTTAATGTCGCTGGCGCAAAGTCTCTCTATCGTAAAATTCGGAGAAACCCCTTTCCTGGGGGGAGGATCGTCTTCCACCACCGGAGAACCGGGGACCGACCTTAAATTCATTTTGACCCTTTGCTTGATGGGGAGCACGGGATACGATTTACTCCTCGCGTTTTCCGTCAAAGGTTCGGATTGTTCTTGAAGGGACTCCTGCATCCATTTCCTTTTCGGGCTGAAGGATTTCGCGTCGTCCGTTAATTTGGTTTTTAATTTGGCACGATTATCGGTTGGCACGTTATTATCTAAAGACACGTCAGGCACTGTAGTAGTAGAAGTAGTAGTAGAAGCAGGCACGTCATCTAATGACACCGTCGAAGAAACAGGCACTTGAATATCCAGCAGACAGCTTGACTCCACATCAACATCACGCGAACAAAGTAATTCATTCCGAACACCGTCAAACGCGTTAAACTTTTGTCCTTCACTGTCATTGGTATATTTTTGTACTAGACATTTGGGCACGGCAATCGCATCGCATAACTTTTGCCTGCCGACGTTCGATTCGTCCATGGTTAACTTATCGCAACACGTTTTCATTCTTTTATTTTCTATTTGCACTGTAAATATTTCATTCCGTGTGTCATTCAAAAGGCATTCTTTTGGCATTCCCTCCACTGGCTGACCCGTCTTGGCTTTATTAATCAAATCTAAGGGTCTGTCGTCTTCGACTTCTTTACCCTCAGGTAAAATTTTGTTAAAATTATCATCCAAAACCTCCGGCCCGTCAAACTTTTGCCCGCTGATGTGTACAGTCCGGTGCATGATATTTTCCCCTTTTTCAATCGTAATCGCCTGAGATGATGGATATAATTTTTGTGCAACACGTTTTAGATTCTGAGCCTCGAGTTTTACGGCGGCCGCATCTTGTTGCATATCGTAAACTTTGGTCTCTTGCTTTAGGGTTGGCCGAACTGCATTCTCTTCTCTCGTTCTTTCAGCGTCATTCAGTCTGGTGTATATCATGGCGCTTCGGTTCAAGGCCGAATCCATTTTACTGTCGCCATTCTTTACTATTTCCAATTTTTTCCCCGGAAAGAGGATTCGCCTTCGTTGTTGATGCTTTCCTCGACGCACGTCCTTAGGTTTTGCTCGCATTGCAACCATTTTTGGATTTGCCTCCTGTGGATGTTGTATTTACGGGCCGTGGCCCTTTGATTCCCCCGACAGTCCAAATCGTTCCGGTACGAGTCCAAAACTTGTAATTTAAACTGGGGCGGGAAAATCCGCCTCGAACCCATCACTCGAGTCCTTTTCACACCTTCGTTCACTTTATTGCTATCGGTAGTAGATGGACTTTTGTCGTTGTCCCACGTTTTCAAATCTAGTCCTTGAGCCATTGTATCAAACGTTTTTTTTTTTAGAAACAAAACTCACTACATATAAAATAAATATATCATTTACTAAACGAAAAAAAAAGTTTTACTATTTTTTTTTTTTTTAAATCAAAAGTGTAAAAAAACCGACTACATCACAAAGGATTTTTCGAGTACTGAATAAAGCTGGGTGACTCTAAGCTCTTTCCCCTGCTTTATTTCGTGTCGTAATCGCCTCTTCCCCTCCCAACCCCGTCGTTCTTTGATTCAAGACCCAACTGGCGCCCCCACTTTTCCTAGACAGCATGGCGCGGCCAGTAATACTTCACCCGTTAAATGATCCCATCGATTATGGCAACTCAATGTAATTATCGTTTTCATACATTAAAGCCGAGCTATGGCTTCGTTTGCGTCCCGTCATTAAAAATCCCGTTCGTCATAAGTTCAACACGGTTACACTGGTTCGTTAAATTATCTCGTTCTTATATGAAAAATCGCATTGAAAAAGAGTGATTATTGCATTTTTTTTTTCGAAGTATGAATAGAAATCGGAATGTCAGATTTTTTTTTTCATATCTTAAAAAATTTATGTAGTTTAGTTAAGAATTTAAATGACAATTATTTTGGCTTTTAATTCGAAGATCCTAATTTTTTTTTCCGGATACGTCTACAGCTTCAGCATATTTTGGAAGTAGAAGCTCCTTTTTTTTTTTTTTTTTTTTTTTTTTTTTTTTTTTTACGATGAACAATAAGAAGATAAAATCTTACAAGCAGGCTGCAAAACTGTTCTATAATTTCAAAATCATCCTGTATGTCCTGTTTTTTTGAGTTCGTCCTGTATCATCTTTATTTGTAATTTATTAATTTGTAAAATCAATTTATTTACAACGTTTAAATAATTTTTTGGCGTCCCCGACCATTTTTCCTAAAAATTTTGGTTCCTCAAATTTTTTTCCTAACCATTTTTTTCCTAATTTTCAATTTTCGTAACATTTTTGGATTCCTCAATAAAATTTCATAGAATGAATATTATTCCTCCCTTTTTAAATCCCTAATGCATAAATAAAGGGATTTTAAGAAATTTCATTTTAGTAGTCAAAAAATTTAAGGAAAATTAAAAATTAAAAATTAGAAAAAAAAAAAAAAATACAATAGGAAAACAATTTACAATTTTAGGAACCAAAATTTTTGAGAGAAAATGGATTAGGAATTTATTTTTTTAGGAAAAATGATAGGGAATCATTTTTTTTCTTTTTTTTAGGAAAAATGGATTAGGAATTTATTTTTTTAGGAAAAATGGATTAGGACTTATTTTTTCAGGAAAAATGGGTTTGGAATTTATTTTTTTAGCAAAAATGGATTAGGAATTTATTTTTTTTAGGAAAAATGATACGGAATCATTTTTTTGGAAAAATTATAAGACCAACGACCGACTTTTTTTTTCGGAACGAAGAAACTACATAATAATTTAATTTTAGTTCATTTTTCATATTTTTTCTTCATTTAAAAAACGATTTCCTTGTTAATTTAAAAAATAGAATCTTTTTTCTAAAGTCTGAAAAACAATAAAAAATAAGAGTGTTAAATTTATTGAAAATTGAGTCAAAACTGCAATGAGTATTACCGTTTTTGTCCTATATTTTACCCAAAAAATTCCTATAATGTTGTGACGAAGACAAGAAAAGTCCCGAAAATCTTACTTCACAGTCAAATCAGGGATCAGATTATAATCAATGAAGTGTTCAAAATTTGATGGAATCGAAATCTAATGTGACTATTTTGGGGTCCCAAACATGCCCACCTAGCGACCCACTTTTTCTGGCCTTTTAACTTCACCGTAAAACGATTCCATCGATTACGGCAACTCAAATGTATAATTGAGGCCTAAGATATTTAAATTTGATAAATTATGTTTATTTCACGTAAGTTTTTTTTTTAATTTAAGCAAAAGAGCAGCTGGTGGCGTCACTTAATTTTTTTGGCGCTTTCATTTATTTTTAAAATTAGAGTTGGTAGTTTTAAAAAATGTAATAAATTTCAGGTGGGGGGAGGAGAACTGGCGAATCATGATTTGTTTTTGGCGGTTATGGAGGGAGCAAAAGGCCGACATGTACCAAGAAAATTGGAAGAAAGGGGTACCGGACATAATGGATCACCAGTCCGAAGACGGGAGTTATAATTGATATAGTGTAATGAAACTAATCATCCAAACCCTGTGATGTAGTACGTCATTTTCATAAGAAATCGACTCCGCTTATCAAATCCAGCGATGTTAATTTCTACCTCTCATTACAAGGGTAGTTTCATGATTTCGTCGGGGCTGAAGGATACGGAGCAAAAGCTATAAAATTATAGTATTCGTTAAAGTTGTCCAAAGAAAAAAACTGTGTCTTCTGTAACGTAAATTTTAAGAAAAAGGAAAAGAAAGTATCACAGCTACCTTTTTGCCATCCTCGCCTACCCCCCTACCCCTATGGGTAATACATAGTAGGGTGGGTCGAAAATAAAAAATTTTGGATTTTCAAAACTCCTGATAGAGCAATCGCTGTGGTTTATCTATAGCAAAAATTTTTTCCTTTTCGAAATTTTTTTTAAACGGCGTCTTGAGGGTGCGCAAAAGGGTCAAAGTTTTATAAAACTTCATAAGGGATGAAAATTCGACTTTTAAATTTTTGGCAAAAAAGTACCGTTTCCTATCGGATTTTTAACGTAAATTTCGAAAATTAAGTCGGTTTGCGTCTAGCTATTTCTGTTCTTGAAAATATTGAAATTTTAGAGTTTTTACATTTTTATTTCGAACTTGACTCGTATCTCAAGAGCAGAAAAAGCTAGACGCAAACAGATTTCATTTCCAAAATCTGTTAAAAATCCGATAGGAAACGGTACTTTTTTTCACAAAAATCCAAAAGTCGAACTTTCATTCCTTATGGGATTTTCCAAAACTTTGGACCTCTTGCGCCCCACCAAGACGCCGCTTAAAAAAAATTCGAAAAGGAAAAAAATTTACAAATGATAAGCCACAGCGATTGCGCTATCAAGCACTTTGAAATTCCAAAATTTTTGACTTTCGACCCTCCCTAATAGTGTACACACGATTCCCATTTTATTAAAAAACCATTAAACAATCAACACATTAATGACTTACAAAAAAAGGATTATTTTTCATTCGTAAAAAAACCTTTTGACTCATAACGACCACATCCAACCATATTTGGAAAAGAAAAAAGTTTCCCTCTGCTATATCATCGCATAAATGGGGAAATCCCATTTGCACGACTATTTAGCTCCGAAACGTCAAACAGGATTTATAATCGTATCCACTTAACCACACAAACCTCCACATCCTTCTTCGCTCGCCTCAAACGATAACATCATCGACTTCCACAAAATATCAAAAAAACTCTCATCTCCCATTCGGTTTCCCATAACCGTTGAAGTTATCTAAAAATTCCTTCGACATCATATGATCTAGCGCCGTTTGATGTATCCGACTTCCGACTTTAATTTATAAGTTGCAGGTGACAAACTCTTCCAACCAACATCCCAACTCATCATTTTAAAAGAAAGCAAAGCCTCCGAGTCAGGTTCTTAGAAAAAAAAAAAAAAAATCCAAAAAATTTAAAAATTCATTAAACAAAAAAAAAATGTTAAACTGTTGAAGAAATTCTACAATACGTTTAGAAATTCGAAGAAAAAAATTTCTGCCATTTTTTCTATGAAATTCGAATGTGTGGGAAACTTTTTTTTTTTTTTTTATTTTTGAAAAAAGAAATTAAACGGTTGGATTCCGGTTAAAAAAAGAAAAGTTCATCCACCTTAAAAAGCAAAAGTTTTCCATTCAACCACCTTAAAATATGGAGAAAAAAAAAAAAAATAGATGGCGAAGCCGGAATATACGAACAGGACACCCACAGACAGCTTGGCTATAGATCTCGACCTGAGATTCAACAGAACTCGTTTTGTTGACGATTTACAACGTTGCCACGCTGCTCCGGATTCTCCTTTTTAACTGGGGAATTGAAAGCTTATTTAAAGAAAAAAAAAATTAGTTTTATCGTTCTGCCCCCTTTTCAAACCCCCATCAGAAACAAACTCTTAAAATCTTAAAAATGCCAAATTTTTTTTTTTTTAAATTAACATCCGAGCGTAAAAGGGACTTCGTAAATTTTTTTCAGAAAAAAAATTTGTACCTGCTTTCAAATTCTTATTTTTTTTTATTTCTTCGATTCCCCACGCAGGTTGTCAAATTCTCAGTGATCTCATATACTTGCGTCAGAGTCAATCATTTTGTAACTGTCATTTTGCTTTCAAATTATTCCGCTGCCAAAACAACCAGAAAAAAAAATCAGAACATCTGCATTTTTTTTTCAGCTAAAAAAAAATTTTTTTTTCCTTGTCTTTGTTCATTTTTATATATTAAGCGATTGTAACAAAAGTGACTGGCAGCTTTTAACCTCGTCAAAGCCTTTTTTTTTTCGATAGTAATAATAATCGATATCGTTATCTTGTTTTTAGGATATTAGCAACCAAATATTGCCGACTGAATCATTTACACGTGGCAATTAAAAACTCAAAGCAATTAATTCTTTTTTTTTGTGTTTAAAAAAAAAAAAAAAATGAAAAAAATCAAATTGGCCAGTTTCACAATATGAAATGCTGAATTTTTTTAAAATTTTGGCACCTATTTTATAAGAAAGGATCCAAATGATAAAACTGCCAAGTTTTTCTTTAAATTCAGCCGTGACAATGACTTTTAAAAATGGATGAGAAAAAGGCACTGGGGAAAGATTTTTCTCTTTTTCGTTTTTTTTTTTTTTTTTTTAAAGCTTTAATTAAATATGATTTCAATGAAAAATATAAATAAAATGTTTCAATGTCGTGGCAAATATGATTTGCTTTTGCTTTCCGATTGTATTATTTTCGTTTTCTTTTTTTTTTTAAATTTGAGGTTACAGGCGCCCCATAGCAGCATCCATTTAATAAAAATAATTAAAAAAGTTGGTTACAGAAAAAAAAAAAATTTCACCATTCATTAATAAATTTACTCAATAAACGGCAATTGAAACACAGCTGTTTCAGTTTACGATTCATTAATTATCATTATACATTGTTTTAAATGGAATCATTCAACATTCGTCATAGTTAATTGCCCTCTTATCGTTTGCTAAAAAAGCTCTCCCATGGAAATTTTTAAAATTTTGCTTGTTTTTCATTTGCCCTGAGGAAAAATCCCGGTCCTTTGTTGTTCAAATATACGACAAATAAGAAGAAAAAAAGTTAAAAAAAAAAACAATACAGCTGAAAAGATTTGAACACCTGATGACTTGGTTTTTGCGGCTAAAGGATGTGTAATCGTATTATCTTTTGCAGGTTTTAACATGTCGTATTTTTTTTGATAACGGCTCGGACCAGGATCTATGAAGTCATTAAAGTGTTGCATAAGCATTGGGGGGGAGTGGGACAGGAGGTCTGGGAAAAATCTTATTTTCGCTTACAATGGATAAAGACGGAGGCAAGCAAGGTGTCTTTTCGTTAATGAAAATGGAAATGTAGAACTTTTAGGTCATCATTTTGACGAGACATTTAGTCTTAAAGACACAAAAGTCTGAGGCACAACAAAGTCGATTTTCAGATGGGGTTTGGGAGTGAAATATTAGGTGGTAAAGAGGAGGGGGGTCGTTCATAAACCACGTTAGCACGTTAGGGGGGAGGGGGTATTCAAAATGTTAACTTTTGCTAACAAGGGGGGGGGGGATACATAACTAACGTTAGCATTTTTCTCATGTAATTAACTTGAAAATATGAAAATAATTTAAATTTTTAATTGATTGAATAAATATCGTTTCTTAATTCACCTATGAATTGTTATGTCGGGAGTATTGGAACTAAATTAAAAGACAAAAGCTTTTTTCGCCAACGTTTCGGTGTTTATATTGTCACCATCCTCAGGGCTAAATTAACAAAAATATATGAACCAAATTTAAATTTTTAAATTTTGAAATGAACCAATTTAAATTTTTAAATTATGTACCCTAACTAACTCACTAAAAAAAAACTATTTTAGTTTTACCCGCGCATTTGCTCGAAGTTAATAAAAAAAAAAAAAAAACTTTTTTTTGCAAAATTTAAGTGCCGAAGAATTTCAGATTTTTTAAATGTTTAATATTAATTTTCTTTTTTAATTTTAAGAGGGAGGGGGGTCCCGAAATGCTAACCTTTGCTGACAAGGGGGGTGAGGGGGTCAAAAATGGCCAAAATTATGCTAACGTGGTTTATGGACAATCCCAAGGGGGATAAACATTGCGGAAGTCATGCTCACGTCATTTAACAGCTACTTTAAGGATGTAAATTATGCATTCATAGTAAAAGCATGAAACATACTCAATAGCTTTGCTGGCTTACATGCCACCGTGAAAAGCCCTTTTTGTTCAGTCCTCGGTTTAGTCAACCATTCTATTTCATTAACTTATGAAACCTGTCTTCGACATTTCCCCGCCCGTGAAATAATAAAAAAATTGTGTTTTTGGACACATTTTTTGTATCAAAAACAGCACACATATTTTTCTTTGTAAACATAGTAGATTGCCATAGCAGCGTCAAATATCAACATAAATAATATGTTTTGTCACATCAAAAAAAGTGACATACAGAGTATGAGGATCGTGTATGTTAAAAATACTCAAAATTTTTTACTGTGTGCAATTATAAAAAATAATTAAATTTGCTGTAAGGTAGTGTAAATAGGCCTATAAAAAAAGACACTAAGGGGTCGTGCATATATTACGAAACGCTGCTTTCACTTATTTTTGACCCCCTCCCCTCTCAACGCTAGTTTATTTAATTAACTTTTGAAACCTGTCATCGTCATTTTTCCGCCCATTCCATAGTAACCAATTTGGTTAAGGTAAAGCACTTGGGTTTTTTCTATGGCAAAGTTATATGTAAATTATATATAAATTATATATAAATTATACATAAAATATATATATCCCAAGTAACATTGGTTGGTTGAATAACCATCCCAGCAACGTTTTTCCCCAACGTCAAAAAACGGTCGGCGTTAACGGATATTTTTACGTTGAAATGTCCGGGCTAAATAACGGTCCTGGCAACGGTTGAAAAAACGTTTATTCAACTACGTCCTTGACTATAAACCAACTAGGAATTGAAAAGAAAAAAAAAAGAATGCATTTCTATTACTCATGGTATAAAAAGTCCCTTTTTGAGAATTATTTGGGGACTTAAAAGTAAAACTTTTTGGGACTCTACTTTCTAGTACGGAGTACTAAAAAGTTGACTTTTTAATACTCTTGCTATCGTGTCGTCTGCATCGAAAAAAAAAAGAAACCATGAAGGCCCCGAAAAATGGTTGGCAGCATTGTATCAAGAGTCACGTTATATACGTGAAGAGTCACGTTATATACATTGTTTGGACAAACGAATGTTTTCAATTCACATCCTCATTTTTTTTTTTTTCTTTTTTTACATCACACCCATTATTTGTCACAGCAATATTAACCCCTTGAAATCAATCTTTACGAAAAAAAATCTCTGTTTCATTCGAAATAGAAAATATTTTTAACCCCAAAGACAACACGGGGCCCTTTCCTGAACTTCGAGACAGTGTTGTCAAGCCTCGCTTCGCTCGGCTTGACAACGCACTGTCTCGAGTTCAGGAAAGTCCCCCGTGTTGTCCTTGGCCTTAAAAATACTATTTGATATGACTATTATAGCACCAACATGAAGAGTATTGTATCTTTTTCTCTAAATAAGTATTATTATAACGCGAACTTATCCCTAAGTATTACGGAACACTACATTTTACTCGTCTATTATAAATTTGGAACTTCTATATATAGTGCAAAAGAGCAAAGCAAACTGTACGCCAAATACCTAATTTTTTGTCTTAAAAATCAGATTTCAGGTATTTTTGTATACTATTAGTATTTTTTCATTTTTATAGACCTGTTAAAGGTCCTCAAGTTGAGATTTTGCGATTTTATATTTTGACTTTTCCAAAATCCGGGAAAACTTTTCCCATAAGCTAAACATTAAAATATACATAACGAAATTAGACGTTATTTAAACCGACTGCCCGGGTATTGGTTAGTAGTTAACGTTGTCTTGTAGTATTATTCAACCTAGTTGAAAAAACGTTCGTTTAATCGAAGGTTGATTTTTGGGCTCTGACGTTGTTCGTCGCAATTCAACGTTGCTGGGATGGTTATTCAACCAACCAATGTTACTTGGGAGATTTATATATAAATTATATTATTAATTTAATAAATAATTACAATATTAGTAATTTGCCATAGAAAAAGCCAAAGTGCTTAACCACAAAGATATGTGTCATAACATAACTTTTTGGAATATTTCCCAAATTTGACCGACATTCCTGAATTTCCTTAACTTTCTCGAGATTCTTTAGGTTTATTTCTTGAGAATCTGCAGCATTCCTAAAAAAATAAAATTTTCCAAACTCAAAATTTTGGAAATTTCTCGACATTAAAAATGATCGAGCCTCGAGATTCTCGAAAATTGAAAAAAAAAATTCTCGAGATTGTGTTTCGAGAAATTAAATTCTCGCTAATCTTTAATTTATAACACTAATCCTAAAGGGCCCACGCATAAGTCAAACACATAAAACATAATGGAAACTGCTGATTTACAGAGTCCGTTTCACCAACGCTGGTTAAGGAGATAACCAGCGAAAAAAAACCACGGTTTTCTTTTTCCATAAAATAACCGACCAAAATCAGTCGGTTATATTTTTTAATCGTGGTTTTGAAAAAAATCTGTGTTGGTGGAACTGGCCCTTAGCATAACATTTAGTTTATAACAAATTTATAACATATTGAGCTTATTACAAGGAACCGTTATTTTGTTAATAAATTGGGTTTTTGTATAAAAAATCTAAGAAATAAAAAAAATTTACTATGATGCAGTATTTTATTTTTTCCAGTGTACGCAATGTTGGGTAATATGATAACAAAATGAGAAATGTTTTTCTCTAGCTTTGCTTTTATCTTATCGAAGTAAAAGCAATCGCTTTTTATCATATACGAAAAATGTTTTTTTCTAAGTCAGCACAAAGTGGAAAATACAGAATAATTAAATTCAATTATGTTTACTTTTCAACTTGTGGCTTGAACGAAAAATTTAAAACAATCGATGAAGCACTAAAAAATAATATTGAGGAGCATATAAATTAAATTCATGTCTTGCTTCTTTAAATTTAATAAATGGATGAGATTTTCTTTTTCTGGTGCATAAAAGAGTAAAGCTTGTCAACAGTGGCGGAACTAAAATTTGTGGGCCCGCCCGCCATTTGAAAAATATGATACATTTTTAAGAATGTATGAAAAAAGTATTTTTAGTAAGAAGTAAATTTTAGTTTTTTTTCCCTGCATTTGTAAAATATAAACTTTTGTTAGAATAATCCTAGTTTTGACCCCAGAGAGCAGTGGGCCCTCGAAGGTGGAGGGCCCTCCCGCGCTGGGGGGCCTGCGGGCCCGTTAATTAGGCCACTGCTTGTGAACCTGCAGTTCTTTTGGGGGTTTAGCACTCAATACCTTTACCAGGATTCAATTTGTTAATTTTCTATATTTTATGGGACAATATCCGGTTCCGGAATAAAATCCTTCGAATTGCATACATAATTAGCCGCCAGAAAACTTGCAGTTTAGCTGCACAGAAATAAGATTTGTATTTTGTATATGAAATATTCAAAAACCACTATAGCGTTCCCGACCGTTTTTCCCAAAAAAAAAATAAATTCATAAATCCATTTTTACTAAAAATTTTTGTTCCTAAAATTTTTTTCCTAACCATTTTTTTCCTAATTTTCAATATTCCTGATTCCAAAAATAAGATTTCCTAAAATGAATATTTTTTCAAACTTTTTAAATCCCTAAAAATTTTTCCTAATCATTTTTTTTCCTAATTTTTTAAATCCCTAGACCTAATTTTTTTTTTTTAAATTTTAGAAACCAAAATTTTTAGGAAAAATGAATTAGGAATTTATTTTTTTTAGGAAAAACGGATTAGGAAAAATGGTGGGCAATGTGGGATTATGGTATTCGGGACCTTCAAAATATGAAATTATCAGTTTATCGACAGTTGATCCTTTTTTCGCTCCTTGTCTGCATACGTCATCGTAGCCTCACTAGACCGTCCCTTATTTTGCGAACTTTGGAATTCATTCGGACGCTCCCCCTAATTTTTTTCCTTTTGGTTTAAAAAGAAAACCTGTAAAATTTTAGCGCTCTACGATAAGTCTAAATAGTGCCGCACGAACCCCCCGTTTTAACCATATAACTTAAATAGGGCCAAGTTCCACTGGTCGAGTCCTTGCATTGCCCGTTCTCTAAAATTAACGAAAATATTGTTCCTTACGTATTTTGATCTGAGGAACTCAAATCTGCAATCGAAATTTTAATAGCTTTTATAGTTTTTGATTTATTCAAGTGCTAATTTTTTGGCCAAAATTTTGCTCAGCTGAACTTTAATTTAATTCTTTAAAAAATTTAAAGTTGATATCCTGGTCCTATAATACATCTTTTCTGATCAATTTTCGACGTTGAATCACCTAAGAGCCATTAAAATCATCTATCTACTTTTGTTTTTATAATATAAACCAAAAATCAAAGAATTTGAATATTTTTCTTTAATTTTCATAAAAATGATTATTTTTTCAAAAATAGTAAGCATTAGAAGATTTTCGCTCACAGTTCTGGATTCAGTATCGAAAATTACTCAGAAAAGATGTATTATAGGACCAGGATATTAACTTTAAAATTTTTTAAGAATTAAATTAAAGTTTAGCTGAGCAAAATTTTGGCCAAAAAATTAGCACTTGAATAAATCAAAAACTATAAAAGCTATTAAAATTTCGATTGCAGATTTGAGTTCCTCAGATCAAAATACGTAAGGAACAATATTTTCGTTAATTTTAGAGAACGGGCAATGCAAGGACTCGATCAGTGGAACTTGGCCCTATTTAAGTTATATGGTTAAAACGGGGGGTTCGTGCGGCACTATTTAGACTTATCGTAGAGCGCTAAAATTTTACAGGTTTTCTTTTTAAACCAAAAGGAAAAAAATTAGGGGGAGCGTCCGAAGGAATTCCAAAGTTCGCAAAATAAGGGACGGTCTAAGCCTCACACATCAACTTTTGATCCCTCCCCCCCCCCCCCCCATCTCCAATTTCGAAGCTTTTTCCGCCATATTTGAATAACTCCAAAGGTATTACACAATTTCGAAAAATTTATTTCCACCTTTTTCAGTAGTTTATACGCATAACCATTTTTTCAAGCCAGCTTCAAAGGAGGAATATAAGGTCCCATTCTCCAGATATTACGTTAAAAATTTTGTCAACATTTGCCCCCCCCCCCCTTTCGTCTACACTACTTATTTAAGTATGACGTCAGCACGTTAGGGGGAATGGGTCCAAATCAGTCATTTTCTCGGTAAGCTATGTATGTAATTATTTTTCATGGGTCCGCCGCTGGTATTTGTCTCTCTGATTTTTGTATCTAAACCCTACCCCATGGATAAAGGCCCTTTTTTCGGTCACAAGGTGAAAAAATTTAATCTCGAAAAGGCTTTTCAGGATTTGATTTTTCCAATGCCACATTTTTTTCAAAATTCTAAATTTTTATGTTTTGCAAAAGTCTTGAACGTCCCAATTTCGCTTTGGTTTACCCTTCTCCTGCTTCAGCATAAAATATTCAACATTGCATTTAAGACTAAACACCTAAATTTTAAGACTTATTCCTCTTTTAACTCAGAATAAGTAAATCCAAAATCATAAAGTTAAAAAGCAGTCTTTAAAACCCTCAAGAGCTTTTCCCACCATGGAATTCTATCAAAAACCCAAGGCGAAAAAACGCGAGACACGTCATTTATACACGATTCCCTGTCCCAAAAAAAAAAAAATAAATAAATAAATAAATAAAATAATAAAAATTAATTATCAAATAGTAAAAAGTACGTTGGCTCGAGAAGGAGAAAGAAAAAAAAAAAGGCTTGGATAAATAAGGAGGTCATTTTGTAAACCTGTTTTTTTATGCTTAGGCTAGAAGTTTGCAAGCCTCGCTTTTTTTCTTATATAGATTTGATGATGAATGCAAATGCATGTAAAATATATCAATCATAAAAACGGAATATAAAAGTTATAAAATAAAGCTTAATTAGCGATACCTAAGAAAAAAAAAAAAAATTTCCCGGATGTAGCACGAATAAATTTTTTTTTTTTTTTTAAGAATACCGAGACGTGCTGTTTAAATAAAATGATAAACAAAAAGGCGATTGACTTTTTTTATTTTAACATCCGCCGCCATTTTATTTCATTTTTTTTTTTTTTTTTAAAATGCAATACACGTTCTTTTTTATTATAACTAATAGTTGAAATAAGCGCCTTGAAATATCGTTGGAGTCAGAATGTCTGGCACGGCTACACGCCACTTGAAATTTAACTTGACATAATCTTTACATTGAAATCGCCTTGTTATCTCTCCCAAGTTAAATTAAAATTTAACAGGTAAAAATTCTTTGTTAGCGTCGAGGATTCTTCTTCAATGATTCAGGTTTCTTTTCGACAAGAAAAAAAAAAAAAAAAAATTTTTTTTTCTTTGTGGAGACTATTCAATGAAATTTATTCATTCTACCGAGTGTCAAGGGCTTTTTTCTCCTTTTACAAAAGAAACAGGTATTATACAGATTCGAGGGAGAAAAAAAAAAAAAAAAAAAACGCAAAGTCCGATTTTTTTCGTCTCTTCAACATGCCTCAACGGGGACACACCTCAAAGGGGACTATAATAATAGTTTTATATTTAAATTGAAATATCTCATTGATTCTTAAGGAAAGTTATTCGGTGATTAGTAAGCAGGTTTCTGTTTCTTTGTTCCGGGAAAAAAAAATCGACATAATTAGGAATAAGTCGTATGATCTTTTTTTTTTTTTTTTTTTTTCCTTTAGGCCTATTTTTTTTTTTAAGCCTGTGATTAGATTCTCGTGGGATGACGTAAGATTTTCATACTCTTGTTTCCCAAATGTTTGTTTATTTTATCTCAAGTTACAAAGTCCAAGTCGCATTCAATATGTAATCTTATCTTGTTGTTAATTAACTGACAATGGGCATTAACAAAAAAAGTAACAGAATTGCATAGGCCTATTTTTTTTTTTTTCCTTTATGCCGACTTGCACTGGACTGCGATCGTTTGATAGCAACAAAATTTGTTCTGTGGATTTTTAGACTACGGTAGCTGATTCATAAAATTATTTCCAATACTTTGTGAAATATAAACTTTGAACGGCAAAAACTAAAAAATGCAATGCCCTATTTATGATACCGGATTTCGAAATTACACAATATACGACGACTAAAAAATCTTATGCCTTTTAAGTCCAAATATTTTAATAAACCGAAAAAAAAAAAAAAATTATTTTTCCTTGTATATTCTGCTTATCTTCGATAAATGAAACATTCGGCTCTTTTTTTGTTTTCTTCTTTTTTAATTGAAAAAATATATCCGTCAGTCAAAAAATATATCTCTGGCATTTCATTATCAATTAGAGTTATCACTTTTCAAATTTGACTGAAGAGATATAATAATTGGTCAACGACCTTATTATTTAAGAACGATTGCTTAATAACCTCATTAGGAATTAATCAGGCTTTTCAGCCGTTGTATATTTCAAAAGAAACTATGAATAAGAAAAAAAAAAAAGCACCTTCAGTTTCTGAACGCTACTATTTGTCGTGCAGCAGAGATATGGTTTGTTTGGTCTTGATTTAAAAAAGGAGCAATGAATTTGAAAAATATTTTCTATTACTCATGGTATAAAAAGTCCCTTTTTGAGAATTATTTGGGGACTTAAAAGTAAAACTTTTTGGGACTCTACTTTTTAGTACGGAGTACTAAAAAGTTGACTTTTTAATACTCTTGCTATCGTGTCGTCTGCATCGAAAAAAAAAAGAAACCATGAAGGCCCCGAAAAATGGTTGGCAGCATTGTATCAAGAGTCACGTTATATACGTGAAGAGTCACGTTATATACATTGTTTGGACAAACGAATGTTTTCAATTCACACCCTCATTTTTTTTTTTTTTTTTTTCTTTTTTTACATCACACCCATTTGTCACAGCAATATTAACCCCTTGAAATCAATCTTTACGAAAAAAAAATCTCTGTTTCATTCGAAATAGAAAATATTTTTAACCCCAAAGACAACACGGGGCCCTTTCCTGAACTTCGAGACAGTGTTGTCAAGCCTCGCTTCGCTCGGCTTGACAACGCACTGTCTCGAGTTCAGGAAAGTCCCCCGTGTTGTCCTTGGCCTTAAAAATACTATTCTACATGGTGGTGCAGGAGTTTCAACTAGACACAAACAAGCTTGAACTCGCCAACTGGAAAAATTCCTAATGAGCCCCTCGTTCAAAGCTCCCCCTGAGCTTTGGTTTTCTGGTAACATCTATAAGAGTGATAAAATACATTGCTCTTTTTATTTCACAGACAGACTTGTAGCCAGCCTGAGAGGTTAGCCGGAGCGCACACTTATCTAAGAAGGAGAGGTTCCCAAATGGCCCCTTTTAATACGGAAGTTAAGAAAAATCCATCAGTTAAAACAAAATTACTACGAGTTGAATCCTCCTCACTGGGGAAGCTGAGAAATTTGCCGCTTTCATTGTAGTTGAGGCCTGCCTATTCAAAAATAAGAATCTATGAGCTAGATTCTACAAGATTTACTACTTCCAGTTTGGTAATAAAAATAAAGATTGAAGAGATTCCCAATCACAAGAATTTTGAAATTGAGACATAAGGCATAAAATATTCAAATTGCATACATTATGACTATTGAAGTAAAATTGGAAGTTTTTGATATATAGGCTGCTATTTAGTCTATTGTAGGTTTATATGCACTTCAGAACATTTTATTTTTGTTCATTGCCATGTGCCAGTTATTTATTCATTAACATTTTCAATATTTTAAACTTACTAAAAAATTATTACTAGCTTATTTTAATATCAAGGGTTGTTTCTACTTTTGACCCCTCATGTAGCCAACACCTGTCATGCAAGTGTGAATTGTAATTTACAACAACATAAGAGCTTTTGTTATTTAAGAAAATAGCACACAATTTCTTAAATACGAAAACTTCATATGACTTTGATTCTTAAATTTTATTAATACAATTAAGAATCATAACCTCTAATCAGAAGCATGTTTTACTAAAATTTTTGAATCACATAAGCAAGAATCATTTTATGAAGAAAAATCAACTTACCAGGGAATATCTATATAAGGTAAATTTCCGTTTTTCTGATTAATTGCAGATTTAACATGACATAACGCGAACTTCGAGTACATCTGCCCCTCTAAACTCTTTCCATAATACTGTTTGAACCTTTCACCACTAAAAGAAAAATTTTAATAAATTAAAATGTAGCCTTAATTGTAAAATCTAGTAGCACTACTAAATTTACTAACATACCGCTTTATCATTTTATTATGATGACGCCAATCATACCTTGCTTTCCGAGAGAAAGAAAACAAGGAGCATTTACAAACTTAACAGGATGCAAATAAATTATTGTGTGCTAACAATTTTTTAAATTCATGTGAAAGAAATCCTCTTTTTCTTAGAATAAATGTAAATAGCAAATCAATCCACACAACCAAATACGACACCGTCCATCATGTTTTTAAATGAATCGTTGCGTTGTTGCCTGGGAGATTTTTGTCGCCATTTCGCAAATAGCCAACTATTTCTCTATTGGTCACGTGACATCACTTTTCTATCTCATTTTTAAATTTAAATTTCAGCGTCTATCCTTTCAGCTGCAATATTTATTATTCAGTTATTATGGCAGTTATCGTTAATCCATAACATTTATATGATTAATTAACACTGAAAGAATAAAATTTAAAAAAACCGCTCGCTGGAGTTCGAATTGTGACGTCACTGATAATGTTGGCGATCTACCAAACGCCGACAAAAGTTCCCCAGACAACAACTCTAACTCTAACGGTCAATTTGAAAATCGAAAACATATGGGCCTAAGTCCGTATCTAGTAAACGGTTTATCTTTCAAAGAAAAATAAATAGGAAAGAAAATATTCACGGTGGCCATTTAACGCTTCTGTAGACCATGGACGAACCAATGAATAAAGGACCTCTGCCCAGACGGAAGAAAAATATTTTGGAATCTTCAAATACAAGGTGAAGCATTTTGATTTATTAAAACTAAAGGTGCTGTAATATTTTACAAAAATAAGATAAATTTCATTGAATGCATTCATCCCAGGAGATGAATGGTTTGAAAACAATTAAACGGCTGCAAGCCAATTTGAGTGCTTTCTATAAAAGAAAAATTTTTGAACATGTCTCTTCTTGTAAATGCAATGTAATTTTAAGCTTATAACATATTTTCTTTTTTTTTTAAAATAGTGTAAATGTCAGTTTAAATTCATCTAAACTATCAACCTCCATCAGCAATAATCTCACATCAAAAACTCCTAGCAAAAAATCCTATGAAACTAAAAAAACTCCAGCTAAAACTCCAGGCAAATCACCTGGTTGCAAAAGCAATCCTGTGACTCCTGGTCATCAAGCAGGTAACATAATCATGTTTTATTTGTATGTTTGAATACCCAATTGTTATTTTTTTTTTTTTTTAATTTTGTAATAACACACTTATTTATTTTATTCTGTAGGAGGAGATCGTTTTATTCCTTCACGTAGTGCTTCTAATTTTGACTTGGGGCATTTTCTTGCAAACAAATCAACTATGGAAGAGGAAGTGGATGAAACGAAAAGCCCTTTAAAAGAGAATCAAAGGATCCTGTCTGAATTGATTCATGGGGGAGATTTAAACAACATGAGAGTATTATCCTATCAAAATAAAGCTCCACCTCCCCCAGAAGGATATATGAATCCGCTCAAGGTCATGTATAGTCAAACAAAAACCCCCAGTTCTACAAAATCCAGTTCAAGATACATACCTCAATCACCTGAAAGGATTTTGGATGCTCCAGATATAGTGGATGATTATTGTAAGCATATTAAATGATTAACATTAAGTAGATGAATGAGTTAGCCTAAAAATATTTGCTTTATTTTAGATTTAAATCTCATTGACTGGAGTTCTACAAATGTGCTTGCAGTAGCTTTGGCCAATTGTGTTTATCTGTGGAATGCTGCCACTGGAGCAATTGAGGAGTTGCTAGAATTGGAAGGAAATGACTATGTATGTTCAGTTTCCTGGATACAGGAAGGAAATTATTTGGCAGTAGGAACTTTTACAGGTTAGTAGCAGCTTTAAAATTTAAAATATATGTAAAGGCAAAATTCTCAAAGTAATCTTTTTTTTCTTTGTTGTATCTAGGAGTTACTCAATTGTGGGATTGTACCGAAATGAAAAGGCTTAGGACAATGGATGGACACACGGCGCGAGTTTGTTCTCATTCATGGAATCAGTACATTTTATCTAGCGGATCTAGGAGTGGACAAATCATTCATCACGACGTAAGACAAAGGGATCATGCCGTCGCCGTTTTAAGCGGTCATACCGAGGAGGTGAGAAGAATTAAAGACCATTTATTTTCTCATATACTGTTTAATTTTTTTTTTTTTTTCATACTTTTCAAAATTTTCTTTTTTTTTTTAATTTAAGGTTTGCGGTTTGAGATGGTCTCCAGACGGGAGGTTTCTGGCTAGTGGAGGTAACGACAATTTACTAAATATTTGGCCACAGCTGTATGGACAGCTGTATTCTCGGGGACAACCTCTCCACGTGTTCAACGCTCATCAAGCAGCAGTCAAAGCTTTAGCATGGTGTCCTTGGCAACCAGGAGTTTTGGCTAGTGGAGGAGGAACTGCAGATCGTTGCATTAGAATCTGGAACGCAAACAGTGGAACTCTTCTCAACACGACGGACACGAAATCTCAGGTGAGGCACCGGAAGATACTAGAACAGTGTATTATATCTATTCTATTTTTATCTGTAGCTGGAAGTCTTTCTATCATTGCATCTTCTTTTTTGTTTGAAGGTTTGCGCTTTGCAATGGTCTGTTCACTACAAAGAAATGATTTCGGGCCATGGCTACGCGAACAATCAACTGACGATATGGAAGTATCCTTCCATGAACAAAGTAGCTGAGCTTACGGGTCACACTGCTCGAGTCCTCCACCTTTGTACTTCTCCGGACGGATCTTCGATAATGTCTGCCGGAGCGGACGAAACTCTTCGACTCTGGAAATGCTTCGCACCTGATATAGCTAAGAAAGCGGAAAAACCTCAAGTAAAAGCAGCTTGCAGTATTTTGAAACAAAGTTTACGTTAACTGCCTATTTGACCGAGGATACTGGACTGGCTCAAAAGCTCAATTTTTTAAATCGCCTTATTTATTTTTATACAGGAAATTTTCTTGTTTGACGACCATGTTTAATTGGTAAAAAGATCAGTGAAATAATGTTCCTCATCCCCTGTGTGTTTTTCTGTATTAATATTTTTTTGAATTAAACTTGACAGAGACTTTCTTTTTAGACAATGATTCGGAATCGAATCTGCTGATTGAAAGCACGCCGAATAAGATTAATTTATAGCAATAGCATGTGTACAATTTTTCTGAGTCATTGAAATGAATAACGTGCATGATAGGGTCTTTAGTGTAAAAGATTTCCGAATTCGTGTGTTTGAAATTTTTACTTATGCATATTAATAAGAAAAGTGTAGCTCGTAAATAAGACTGTGTTAAAGGGGATGGATAACATTGAAATTGATTCAATTTTAATAGAAAATATTTTTAAAGAAGGAAAATGGGTCATTTAATAACTGTCCATGTAAACATTTCTTCCTAGTATACCTCGAGGGAGAAAAAGCCTTGAACCAATGGCAAAAGTGACTTTTAGTTCGTGATGATCGGACTTTTTGCTTTCAGTTACAGCCATTCTTTTTGGCGTAGTGACCAGCATTATTTATAGATATAAAAAGCTCATCTACAAAAGAGTGTAAAGAATTTCCAAATATGCGCTCAAAAAACTTGAACTTGTTTAAATTGATAAAAAAAAAATGTGCGATTTCGGAGGGATCGCATTGCACGTATGGAACGAGCCATCTATATGTTAGGGCGACAACCATTGAAAATTTCCTCCTTTCCTTTGACCTTTGATTTTTGGGCCACGTGACTTGTAATCCAGCTTTTGATTGGAAGATCCCGAAGATGTCAGCCCAATGGCAGATGGTTGTTTATGTAAACAAAATTAGATATTAAACAATATTAAAAAACATTAGAGTATGGTGAGAAAGAAGATAATAATGAAGAACATTTCTATTTTTTTCCGACTCTTATTTAGGAATATATTTAAATTTTTAAACGTAAGCAGTATTTTAGGATTAATATTCATTCTTTATTCAACATTCTTTATACGCCCCTGCCAAGACGGTATGAACTTTTGCGTGTTTCGATGTTTTTGAACTCTAGTTTTGATATATCTTGTTGCTAAAAAAAGAAGAAAATAAATAAATAAAAAATAAAAATATTTAATTTACTTAAAAATACTGTATTTAATATTGCGTTTACCAGCCTTCATAGAAAAAAATAGATTTTAATTTTTCATCTTCATTGGTCATGGATTGCATATAAAATGCCCGGTGAAAAAATACGAGACCAGCCTTTCTATTTCCTTTCTTGCAATTCTTTATTCCTTCCTCTTTTAGCCGATTATATTCTTCCTCGTCGTCTTTCGCAATTTCGATTCGGTATTTAAATAATTTTCTAACTTCATTTGCGTCTACCTGCAAATCGGCTGCAATATTTTGTACCTCTGACCATTTTTGTTTGAATTGCGATAAGTCAGCTAAATGTTCCTCGGGATGTGCTAAGAAATTTCGGTATAAGCGTAAATTTTCCACTATTCGTATAAGTTTTTTGTCATTACCCGGATTTATTAATTTTAAGTATAACGACATATCCCACTTGTCTGCTGGTTTTGCGTATATTCTTTTTTTTTCATGGTCTTTTAACTTCTCCCGCGGATTCTTTGAATTCAAGTTGTGTAGCTCAATTCTTTTATTGTCGTAATCCTTAATCAGCTGGTCTTTTCTATCTTTTGTATCCAACTACGGATTCACTTGTTGAAAAAAAATTTCTTTGACTCTAACTTTTAACAAGTCCTCCGCCCTCTGCAACTTTATAAAATTGCCAATGCAATCAGACATTTTTAATAAAGTAAACCGAGTTAATCACAAATAAAACGTGCTTTTAAGAAAAACCCTTCGGCGTTTGATACTTGACAAAACTTGAGTTGATCGCAATCTTAGTAGTGTAAAGTCGGGCGGTATAAAAATAAGCATTTAAAATATTTTTTGAGACATTTCAATGATAAATATTTTATTTGGAATTTTATGAAAGACTTTTTAGCGAATTTTCGGAAATCGGTCTAAGGAAACTGGACTAATTTTTTTTAAACCAGCGCAATTTAAAAAAAAAATTTGTAAAGAAAATTAAAAAATTTTCTTCTTAAATTAAAAACATCTTACGCATTTACCCGTCCCTCCCCCATAAGTCCGTAAAAAAATCTTACACATTTATGCCTCACTCCCCCATAAGAGTGTTAATTTTCATTAGAATTATTCCTATTATTCCTCTTTCCTAAGAGTGTAATAATTTTTAAAATTCCTATTTAAAAAAGGAATGAAAGAGACGAAGGTCCAATAAGGTTAGTAAATAAACGAGTATTTAAATATGCTTTCAAATATTTTAATGTAATTAAATATAGACACATATTTAATAAAAATATTACACAGAATGTCGCAGATAAGATTTTACAGCCTTTGAATAAAATTTAGAAATAAAATATTTTAATATTATAATAAAATATTTATATAAAATACAGATTCAAAAAATCTTTAAAAAACCGCCATTAGATCACATGATTATATTATATTATACGGGCAATATTTTAGGCCGATTATTTCATTGCAAATCCTATTTTTAAAAAAATCGTTTTGTACCTAATTTGCAAAAAAAAAAAAAAAAAAAAAAAAAAAAAAAAAAGGCAGTGTATTTTTTTTATGGGGAATCATATGACCAAATGGAGAAAAGTATAAATCAATACAAATGTAACTATCAGATGTACAAATAAATTCATTATTAAATTTAAATAGATCTAAACGTAAAATTTAAAAAAATAAATTTCAAAGTGGACCCAAAAATTACTCTTTGAAAACGAAGAAAAAAGAATTATGAAGATAGAGTTTTAACATAACGGCTAACAGGCTCCTCTATATTCAAAGCCATACAAATACTTCAATCTTTTAATAATAACATCTCAAAAACTCTATTATTTTACTCGTAGACTCGCTAATGATTATTTAAAAATCTTTTTTTTTTTATTAAGAAAAACAGACTCATAGTTAAGTATTGGAATGTAAATATTTATAGAAAATGATCCCTTTATTGGTAACACAGAAATGTTTTAAGTTCAATATAGTTAAGTCTTCTGATATGATCAAAAAGTTAAAAAAAAAAAAAAATAGAAGTAATAGGCTTATATATAGTGGTTTGATAAAGGGGAAAATAGCATAGCTGCTTTAAAGAATTGACATTTAATTTAGGCTATATATGATTTTTTCCCACGATCAAGAAAATTGCTTTTAGTCCGATATTTCGTCGTATACGTTTGGTGTTTAAAAACCATTTTCATTTTATTGCTCCTCTCTGATGTTTAAGTAAAACAAAATTCAAAAATTAGTAAACCAATAAATCTTAAGAGAACATCACTTCTTTTATGCGGATTTTGGAGCTTAGGTTTGCAAGGTTGCTAAGGAAATCGTTTGGTGTGAGAATGTGCGAAGAGCCTGGAAAATAAAATCAATATAATTATTATTGTTTTAAAACAATGTTTGCAACTCCTTACAGGGAGGAGGGGAGGTCAAAAATTTCCAAAATTTTTGCCTTCGCCATATTTGCACACCTCCTTGAGTATTGATCACTTACCAACAATTACTTCCCAATTTTTAACGGCGTTGGTGACTTCATATGCGCAACGAATTTCAGAAAAGCAAAGACCTCCTATGATAAAAACAATCAAGCGAGGTACGTTTTTGACTGTCTGTTGTGCTTTGTCTTTGTGCCAATGTCCGTAACGAGCGCTAGGGATTTAAAAATAGAAATTAACGGAAACTTCTAAAACTTCGGAATTTTCTCCAATTTTTATACCTCGTCGGTACGTAGCCAGATGAAGCTGCTCTCCCGGCTAAATAAGGAAAATGTTTTAAATCAAGTTTATCCTCGATAGAATCTTCCATTATATCTTTCACGATCGGCGTCCATCTAGACATCTGATAAGTTTGTTCCGTGATCCTTTCTTTCCTTTGCATTTGGTATAATTTTCTTCGATTGCCCTGAATAAAACAAAGAGGAAAATAAAGTTTAGTTTATAATTAATGTTTTCGTCAAAAACTTACGTCAACCACTATGTTGACCCCTAAATTCGCCATATTGACAATTGTTTGCTTCTCTTGCGGTGAAATTTGTGCGTGTTGAATCAGTTTGGTCAAATTCTCTTCGGAAATTCCATTTTTGGATAAAATATACAGGAGGATAATTCTCATTTTGTCGCTGCTGGATACATTTTGATCCAATAAGATCGGGACTATGTTTCTCATATGATCTTTAATTTTTTCTCCTTCGGCGTCCGTCCCCATGGCAAGATCTTGTTCCACTTTACATAATTTATCTACGTAGCCCTGATACGCTTTCATGCAGTCCTCGGCCAAGTGTAGGTGAGTCGAATATTTGCTCAATTCCTTTTGATATTGCGGCATTTTCTTAATCATTTGGGATAAGTCTTTCATGGATTGCTTGTCACCCGCTGGCATTCGCTTGGAGTCGATAAATTTCTTTAAATTTTTGGTGACATTCCTAAAGGAAAAAATTTTTTTTAGTCGTCAATTCTAATGTAGAAATCTTAATTAAGCTATGAAAATAAGGGGCTGTATACACATGAAACGCAAATAAAATTTTGGCTGTTTTTGACACCTTCCCCGCCCTTCTCTTCCCCGTAAAGAACCAAATAGGCTTCTTCTTATGGAAATTTAACATTGCATATTTTAGCACTAATTTTTAAATTGCAATAACAATAATCGCCACTGTCGCTACGGAAGATCGTACATGGGAGATCTTGTCCCGTTTAACAACGCGAAAATTAGTTCTTCCTTTCTACCACCGTAAGAGCTACTTGTACGCGAGAGAGGCTTTGATTGGTCGTTGAGATTTGTAAACAACGATGGCGGCGCAAGGGGTCCCAACTTAAACGGTGTTAGACATGTTGCGTCTCTTAAGATCGCAGCGCCATCAATGGCTCGTTTTAGAACTAAAATGTGCGTAATTAAGCGGGACATGAACGGCATGGGAAGTTTCCGGACCTGTCTATACGGCCGCGTGTCGCAAATCCAATGGATTTCCGGAGGCTGATGAGGTCAAGTTGCAACTCGCATTTTGGATTTTGACAGCCAAGTTGGGAAACTCCGCGACCACAGCCATCTTGTTACTTTACAAATTTCTTCAGCGATTTCATGTTTATTCTTGTACAACTTACTGAGAAACAACGGCGATGTGCTGATGACGCAATTCAACCCAAAGCTCGTCATTCTCATCTAGCAAGACTTCTTTTTCCGGCGCCCCAGCTGACGCTTCATATTTGTAAACGTCATTTTCGATTGGAAGCAAATCGTAAGCCATGGCTTGCAACGTTAACTCATGAAGGAGTGGGGAAACGCAATCGAAACCACGGTCGAGAATTAAAAGTTGAGATCTTGCTTTCTCGGGACCTTCTCCCATTGTCGGTTCATCTGCTTTGTAAGCGTCTAGTTTTTGTTGAACTAGTTGAGCCAATTCCACGTTTTTATCATAATCACTGAATTTAAATAAAACAGCATTAGGCCTCTACAGTTTACGATTTTTCAATTTAAAAATTTTAAACTTACCAGCGATAGCGAACTGACGGATATTCGCCTAAACTGGCACAAAGAGTCGCAATTTGCTCGGCTATTCTTTCCATATTAGCGTTTCTCATATCCCC
This sequence comes from Liposcelis bostrychophila, assembly GCA_037577465.1. Lineage (NCBI taxonomy): Eukaryota > Metazoa > Arthropoda > Insecta > Psocodea > Liposcelididae > Liposcelis > Liposcelis bostrychophila. The sequence continues at coordinate 15,608,205 of CM075210.1, forward strand.
AAAAGATGGGTTGTAAAAGCATTGGAACGTATCGGGTGAGTCAAGAGAAAAAACCTAGAACGAATACCGAAACAAATAATAATAACTGCTGTTTTTTAATTTCACAATTACATATAAAATATATTAAATTAAATTATACCTGACTTTCATATGGTAGGAAAGCAATGTTGATTTCCTTTAACGTTTTTATTTTCTTAGCAGCACAAGATTTGCAAAGTTCGTTAAAAAGCTCTTCCGGGCACACTGGAAAAAATTTATTTCAAATTATTTTTTGGTATACATTTAAGAGATTTTGGGAATTTCTGAAAGATTTTTATACATTTAAAAAATTCTTCGAAAAACCCTATGAAATAAATTTGTTAAAAAAAAAAAAAATCCCGGAATAGGCTATATTAATTTTTATCAAACAATTGTTCCTACAAAAATTAGACTAAATTCCCAGGGACGTCTTAGTTGATAGAACATGGGGACAGAAGAGATTTAATTAAAACTTCTGTGAATATTTTATGAATCCTATAGCCTGTCTCAGAGGCCTACGGGAAGGGGGAAAGGGAAGTCCTCTTAAATTCGCTTATTTTTACATAGATGCAAGACAGGCAATGTGACATTGATGAGAAACAATTTACGGGGGGGGCTCAGCCCCCTCGGTGCCCCCCCATTCCTCCCCAGCTTTGGGCCTGATTTTGTTGTTCATGTAGGACGTCTTAGGGCTCGGTCCTGGGGAAATCTATGTCTGTCCGGATGTCGGTCTGTTTGCACCAAAAATTAATATTTAATTATTTTAGTATTAAAATTTTAACTTTGAAAATTTTTAATAATATTTTTATTTATTTTTTCATTTATTTATTTATTTATTTTTTTTTTTTTTTTACTTTTGGCCTTTTTAATAGTAAAATAAGAAGATATGAACGAAAGCAATTTCTGGTAAATTTTCAAGAAACTTAACTTTTGCACGTAAAGTTGCTAAAGCAAAGACTTAAAAATTTTTTGAAATTTTATTTAACTTTTTTTGAAATTTTCGCCGTTTTTTTAAACATTAAAATTAGACTACATGAACAAAAATAAGAACTTAGAAATTTTAAATGAAATGTTCACTACATTTTTTAATTTTGTCCTTTTTCCTTTACCCAAGAATATGAGCTAAAGCAATGTTTTAATATTAAAATTTTGACTTCGAAGACTTTAATTAAAATTTTGACTAATCTTTTTCAACTTTTCACCTTTTTTATCAAAAATTTTAAGTTTTTTTCGTGCCAAGAAAAAAAATTATATTTTTATCAAAAAATTCGAATTTTTTTGACCGAAAACGAGCAAAAAAAAATGCCTTAAAATTTTAAAACAGTTTTATTGTTTTAGCAATTTTAGGACAGTACCCCAAAGACGTGGTCCTACGTAGGGATATGCCCCCAGATCTTAGTATGATTTTTTTTTTTCAAAGAAATTGTGAAGACAAAAATTACCCCCCCCCCCCCCTTCCCCCCCCCCCCCCTCCTCCAGCACTTAGTTTGTGGTACAAAAAATTCCTCCTGCATAAGAATAAGGTAGTGAAACTCTCCTACAACTCTTTTAAAAGTTAAGAAATATATACCTTCCGTAAAATAAACGTGGGCGGCTTTATACATCGTCCTATTCGGACTAGCGAAATCATTCATTAAAGCTCGAATTGATTTTTCGCAGGGCGTTATTAGGTAAACGGCTTCCATAGTGCTTAACGGCTCCCTTTTCTTATTGATGTCCTCCACCACTAAAAGAAACAAAAAAAGGAAAGTGATTAATAATTGAAAACCTCTTTGATCTATCTGTTATAAATAAAATTTCTAAAAAAAAAAATCGTCACGCGACAAGACTTTTTCAAAAAAAAAAAAATTAGCTTACACGTGATTCCTTCCGCAGAAATCTCATGCATTTTACAACAAGCAGAAACCATTCTCATTGCTAATTGATCCACCACGAGAACCCTCCAATCCACCGTTTTCCCAGTTTTACTCTTTCTTATTGCTTCGTTCATTATTTCTGAAAAAAAAAAGAAAAATTTAGATAAATGTTACGTTTTGTGAGAAAAGAAAAACGAAGATTCATTGCAACAAGTTATAAAATAAATCCCTTCCGCGCAAGATTGGGAGGTTGGCTGACTTCGATGTATGAATGGGAAAGGGTGAAAAACGGCCAGGAGGAATAATGTCAGAGCCACCCCCCCAACCGACGCCGTTTTCATCGATCGCCAACTACAAATGATGAAATCATGTCATATTACCGTTTCCTTTTTAATTTATTTTTCCCGACCGTTTACTTTTATTTGATTCCTTCTTTCTCCCTTTTTTTTTTGGAAAATAAAATTTGAAAGAGAAAAGTGGATTTTATATAAAAAAAAAATTGGCTTTAATCGCGGGAAAATTTTTAAATCACATTTTTTCTTTTTCCTTTTTTCATTTCTTTGAGACTTTTGTTCTTTTTCGGTAGTGATTTATCGATAATTAAGTTAACTAATATTAATTGATATTTTTTTTTTTTCTTTCAGATTGAGGCAAATAGAATTAAGTTTGCAGGAAAATTCGATTAACGTCGCGGGGTTTGGATTGAACTTGAAAAAATACTTATGATTTCGGGAGAATTTTCCTGAAAACCTGGCTTGAATTTTTTTTTTTTTAATTTATTTTTTCCAAAAATTATTAAATTCACGAATATTAAATAAAATAAGAAAATATTACTCACTTTGCCCGACTTGAGATTTAAGAGCCATTTTGACACTTACTAGCAGACGACCACACGCGGAATGGAAGTTTCAATCGCTGAATGACTCCCACTCTTTTTCGAAAAAGTAGGAGGGCTAATAGAAAATAGGATTTCCTGGATGGATACAATTCAGGATATTACATCTAAAAAAAAAAAAAAGAGCATCGATTTTTCTTTTAAATCAATCGCATTTATTTATTTATAATAATTAACTTTTTAAAATCATGGCAATGTCAGAAATGCCATGATCGAAGAAAAAAAAAAAAGTTTAAATAAATTAACATATAGATACAGAAAGGATGACGGTCTTTTATTTTTTTACCAAATTCTAAGGAAAAATACTATAACAGATTTTACAAAATTTTCAAGCTGGAAAATTATATTCGCGATGAAATTCTTCAGGGCTTGGAAGATATACAAAACCTAAAGGGAAGTTTAAAATACGCCCTGACATTTCTTTCCCTGTGCCAAAAAAAAAAAAAAAAAAAAAAAAAAAAACCTTTCCTGTTCGCTTTCGTATGAAGCGCCGTAGCTTTAATAATACTGCAATATAATACATATATTATACAACAATTTATATATATTTTTTCTTCAATAGTATATATTTTCTTCAATTCATACTAAATTCCGCTAATAATCATAAAATTACAAAATTCTCAAACTTTTAAATCTATTACCTATTACTTTTTTTTTTCTTCTCCCTATGGAAAAAACTATACCGTCATCTTTTAACAACTCTTAAAATGAATTTTTTCATACGTAAGCTTAATTCGCTTTACCTAAGCTTTTATTAAAGCAATGTCATTATTGAAAAAAATTTCCCAAAAAAATGCTCCTCCAAAGAACGAATTCTAATCTAGCGCTAAAATGTTTTCTAATCATTCATAAAAGCAGCAACTTTTTTTTTTTATTACTATTAATAATGAAGGCTAAAAATGAGGTTCTCATGACTAAATGCTGAGCCATGGCTATCTCTTTTCAAAGCGTCCAAGACGCCAAAACAATTTTTTTTTTTTTTTAAATTTTTTTTTTTTTTTTTAACTTTAATCAATTCCAACAAGAATAAATTTCTTATCATAAATTTAATAACGATCGATTAAAGGGGGATAATAATAAATTGGTAATTGACACGTCCGTCATCTATTGCCGTTACTTAAGTATTTGTTTATTATTAATGGGAAAATTAATAAATAATAATAATAATAATAATAGTCATAATCATAATAATGAGAAAACGAATCTACCTCTAAGGTTATTGAGGGATTTTGAGATTACGTCATTGATCTGTTTATGAACTGAGGTTGTTGAGATTGCTGAGGAAATCTTCTGGTGTTAAAATGTGTGATGAACCTGAAACAGAAATGGAAAAAAGATTTTTAAGAAATGCCAGAAAAAAGTGAAAATTCGAGAAAAATTGTATCCCGTGAATTCGACTCGAGGACCCTGGCTGGATCTTTAAGATTAGTTCAACCCACGGAGTCAGCAATGTCGTGGTGATGCTGCAGGCACCAACCAGTAAAAAAAAGTTTACAATTCCTATTGAATCTTTAAAATTTTTTATTTAGATTTTTTTTTTCTTTTTTGCCTTTTTTATTCCCTAAATTCGTTATATGCATTAAAAATTCTTAGCTCAACTTTTTCCCAAAATTTAAAAAGAAAAAAACGGAAGCTAAATGGAAAAAATTAAACTACAGAATTTTTGGTTTTTTGACGTAGGACTACGTCGTAGGCAGTGGCGTTGCTAGGCCCTTTTTGGGGGGGCCGCTGTTCCTTCAATGTTGAATTTTGCCCCCCCCCCCCCCCTCCCCCCAATAATTTCACATGATACATCATTTTCAATGCAAAAGGGCAGTAAAAATCATTTTAGGCCACGCTTTTTTTAAATTTTTTTTCTTTTTGCCCCCCCAATATTTAATTCCTAGCGACGCCACTGGTCATAGGGCTCGGTCCTGGGGAAATCTGTCTATCCGGGTGGTGTCGGTCTGTTCGCACCAAAACTTAATATTTCATTATTTTAAAACTCCGAGAAGTATTAAAATTTTAATTTTGAAAATTTTAAATAATATTTTTCTTTTTTTTTTTTTTTTTTTTTTTAACTTTCGGACTTTTTTAAATATTAAAATTAGACTACATGAACAAAAACAAGAACTTAGAAATTTTAAATAAAATGTTCACTATATTTTTTAACTTTCTCCTTTTTTTTAGTCAAGAATATGAGCAAAAGCAATATTTTAATACTAAAATTTTAACTTTGAAGACTTTAAGAGGAGGCTTCACGGAATACAAGAAGGAATGGCTGTTTTGTCGAATACTCGATTTACGATGAAAAAATCCAAATTTTAGGTATCTAACGAACTCCTCTGATATATCCCGGAAATTTTAGTGCAAGTTTCAAGTTGTCTAAAATGTATGGACGGCGGGAAAATAATTTCAAAAAAAATTGCGGTCAAAAATCTTTGATTTTGTTTTCCTGGTTTTTGTTTGCTTGGAACAAGTTGAAACTTGTACCAAAAATACAAGAAGAAGTCAAAGGAGTTCGTTAGATACCTGAAATTCGATTTTTTCCCCCGTAAATCGAGTGTTAAACAAAACAGCCATTCCTTCTCGAATTCCGTGAAGCCTCCTCTGAAAGTTTTGACTACCGTATTTTTTTTCAACTTATAATTTTTTTATATCAAAAATTTTCATTTTTTTTTCGTCCCAGGAAAAAAAAATATTTTTATCAAAAAATTCGTATTTTTTGATCAAAAACGAGCAAATAAAATGCCTTAAAAATTTTAAATCGTTTCATTATTTAAATTTAACAATATCGAACAGTACCCCAAAGACGTGTATTAGTCCTACGTAGGGATATGCCCCCATATCCCAGTCTGATTTTTTATCAGGAAATTCCAAGGAATCCAGCGATCAGTATCTAGCGTTTATTCCCTTAAAAAAAAAATACGGAGCGGAATTCTTAAATTTGGGCAACAAAAGCTACTATGCAGATACCATTGAGTTTATTATAAATTTTCAGAAAAATCGGTTCAGTACTGTATTTTAAAAGCAAAACGTCAAATTTGGAAAAATCAAAATGGCTGCTATATGCACATTGAGAAGCGACCACGTTAAAACTTTCAAATTCGAATTTTTGGCTCTGAGGTGCGGAACTTCAAATTTTCCTGAGAAATAATAATGCTCATTGTTTTCTGTCATTTAGGGGTTAATTTTAAGAGTAAATAAATGCATAATTTCTAAAAAAGTGCATATGAATAATTTCTTTTAATTTTTTAATTTTTCCAACAAACATAATTTCTTTTTTCATACGGCAGCTATCAGTAGACGAATGTTTCAAATGAGTCAATAAAACTGAATTTTCAAAACCGGTTTAGGGCGGTTTTAAAATGAGAAAGCAACTTGCACTAATAGGGTGAATCACGGACTTAGTGGTAGGAGAAGGGGGGAGATAAGAACTTAATCCCTTAAAATAACTTCGAGCCCCCCCCTAAAAATCTTGCGGCACTCTAGCCTCTCGAATTGCTTATAAGTCTGCTTTAAAGAGCAATATACATCTCTTTAAACGGAGTTTCATATTTGTATTTAGGGTACTCCATAATGTAAAAAGAAGAACAAACATTAAAATAATTTCCTTTAGCATTAAATAAAAGAGTTCTTGATGAAGCATATTCCATGCGATTATTACAATTTTTGAAATTTTTATTTAAGAATTGTATTCAGGGTTATAAAAAAAAATGCTTTTTACAAAAATTTAAATTTTCCAAGATCCAATTTTTTTTTTCAAGTCGAAAATTGAACCATTTGTGTTTTTTCAGAAAGTAAATGTAACTCTATGCTTATGCTAATACGCACAATATTATATTCTGGACAGTTCCGTATAGCATCAAGATCTCGGTTTATTGTTCTTTATTGCTGCTATTGTAATGTGGAAAGACAACGATAACAAAGAATCTCTGTTTAAATTAACAGTCAGACTTTACCATTTTTTCAATTTCATAACCGCGAAAATCAATGTCGTCATTCGATTGTTAAATCTTTTCAATTGAGTTTATTCGCAGCCGATACATGATTAGCTATCCTTGGGATAAACCGCAAAGCATTTCGGGAATGGGACGGTTCTCTATGAGAGCTAAAACTGCATCAACTCGTTCGGTCGGTATATATATGTTCTGGTGTGCAGATATAAGGACATTCAAATATTACGCAATCATTTTTTTGCCATTTTCGACCATCTCACTGCCTGATCATCCATCGTCATCTTTAGCCTAACCCATCCCTTAAAAATTATATATCATTTGCATGGCCCTCCTTCCTTTGCTTCCTCAAATTGTGAAATTTAAAAGCAAATAATTTTCTTTTTTAATGAAAAATTTAACAAAAAAATCCCCAATTTTCACGGTGATTGATAAATGGTACCATCATTCTGTGGACACTCTCTCCCTCCCCTTCATCATTATAAACCCAGGACCCCCACCCCATAAAGAGATGACGTAAAATTCGAATGTTGCCAACGCCAGTATTTTTCGTTTTGGTTTCCCGCGAATTGACAAAATCACCCCGATAATAAAAATGGCTTTTATTTCACTTACCAACAATAACTTCCCAATGTTTAGCAGCGTTAGTAACTTCATAAGCACAACGGATTTCGGAAAAGCAAACGCCTCCAATAATGAAAACAAGTAAACGCGGCACATTTTTCACAGTTTGCTGAGTTTTATCTTTATGCCAGTGGCCGTAGCGAGCACTGAAATATAAAAAGATATATTTATGAGACATAAATAAGGAATAAAAATTTTTAAAAAAGTAGAAATTAAAAGTAAGAATGGCTGTTTTGTCTACCACTCCACAAACGAGCAAAATATTAAAATTTTAGGTGCCTACGGAACTCCTTTGGAATTATTAGAGCAAGTCTCAACTTGTCTAGAATGCATGTGCGGCTGGAAAATAAGTCCAAAAATGTTTAAGAGCGAAAAGCTTTAATACAGTTTTCCGGATTCTAATTTACCTACTTGGAACAAGTGGAAACTTGAACTAAAAATACACTCTGAAAAAGGAAATGTTTCAATAAGTTTTGTCGTGCAGCAACACAGGAATGCCTCATAGCAAATTAAAAATTCTTTACGACAACGGACAGGTTGTTTCTTGACATAGCATTTTTATGATTTTTGGATGATATTTAACAAAATGTTTTGTCACATTAAGGCATTTTTGCTTTCGCCACGGCCGTATACACAAGTCCGGAAACTTCCCATGCCGTTCACGTCCCACTTAACTACACACATCTTAGTTCTAAAACGGGTCATTGATGGCGCTGCAATCTTGATTGAAGCAACATGTCTAATCGTTTAAGTTGGGACTCCCACTGAAACTCTCGTTGCGATGGAGCCATTGATCTCTATTATTTACGCTAGATTCCCAACTGACGGGCAAAATGGCGAACCAAATTTCGACTCCAATGCACTACCTTCTTTATCATTTTTTGTAAACAATCGAATAACGATAATATTTGCTTTCCGTATTTTTGAGGAAAGATTGCTATTGCAATTTTTTGTGATGTCGTGATATCTAGTGGCAAATTTCTGATCTTTTATTTTTTCATCTTGTACACAAAAATGTTTAAAATCATTTTGCTAATTAATGAAAACTGGATCTCGGAGGTAGTGCACTGGAGTCAAACTGGGTTCGCGATAGCTTTTTTTTATTTCATAAGTTAAATATAGGTGAAGAAAATCAGTTGTAAATCTAGCGTATATAATAGAGATCAATGGATGGAGCACGATCTTACATACAGGTCAGGCAACTCGGGTATCCCTCATATGGACAAAAATGTCCCCCGAAATTGAAGCAGAAGAATAGTTCACATATTGTTCGATAGATGGCTGGAGCTGTAGTTAGGGAATCACGTCTTCTGGTAGCCAGCAAAAAAAAAGTGTTTTGAAAGTTTTGATTGGATGGAGGGCATATCACGTGATTCCCTAACTACAGCTCCAGCCATCTATCGAGCAAAATTGCAACTATTCTCCTGCTTCAAATTCGGGGGACACTTTTCAAGATAGCAGTTGCCTGACCTGTATGTAAGATCGTGCGTGCGATGGAGAGCAGGTCGCCGCCATCGTTGTTTACAAATCTCAACAACCAATCAAAAAGCGTCTCGCGTACAAGTAGCGTTTACGGTGGTAGAAATGATGAACTGATTTTCGCGTATTTAAGCAGGGCAAGTAAGGGATAGGAGTTTCCGGACCTGTCTATACGGCCGTGGCTTTCGCATAAGCCATTTGTTTTTTGAGAGTATGTACAAGAATAAGTCAAACGAGTTCATAGATACCTAAAATTTTGAGTTTTTCGATGCATAAAACAAAACAGCCATTCCAGTATTCACTTAAACTTATACTCTTAAAACATTAAATTGTTCTTACCTGGTTGGAGCATGATAACCCGAAGAAGCAGTCCTACCGGCTAAAAACGGAAAATGTTTCATGTCCAATTTCTCTTCAATACAATCTTCCATGATGTCCTTCACAACCGGCGTCCATCTCGACATCTGATACGTTTGCTCAGTTATCCTTTCTTTTCTTGGAACTTGATACAGCTTTTTACGGTTTCCCTAAAAAGAAAAACAAGAGGGATAAAATTTAAAAAAGAAAAAAATCAAACCGCCGTTTTAAATTTCACCAGTTGCCAAGGGAACGCGACCCAAATATCGATGCAACAGGGCGATCGTTACTGTAAATATTGTTTATTTTCAAAAAGGAGATGAGTGATTCTGATAACGATAAAAATTGCGGTTGTAACGATGAAAATTTTTGTGGCAATCCAGATTGTGCTTCCTCGACGGAGGAGGCCAGCACTCAATCGGCCGGAGATGACGACACGGAAGCGAGTACGCCGGAAGAATATCCGTTAGAAGAGACGCCGTTCGCTGTGATTAAAATAACCTCACCCAATCAACCGCTTCCCTTCAAGGAGACAGGGGACGAAACCGTTCAAGATGAAGTTTTAGAAAAATCAATATCGAGTTACCAAAGCGATGAATTTTTGGAAGAGAGCAAAAAAACCGAGGCGGAATCCGACAAGCAAATATCGGAGGAGCCAACTTCTAGAACGTCCGTCGATTCGGATTCTTCCAATATTTATTCGAAAATTTCCCCGTTCTTCGTGAAATGGAGTTTCGGATGGAAAAAAACCGTCGACGTAATTAACCTCACGACGCAAACCAATTTCGAAATATTTTACGTTTCCTCTCATTTCGGAGTGATTTACGATTATCAAAAAAAATCGATGACGTTCCTCCCGGGGCATAATTATTCGATAACAAGCATTTCCGCCGATTCTACGGGAAGATGGTTGCTGACGGCGGACGCAGGAGAAGATGCCGTCATAATAATTTGGGACAACGTTAAAAAATTACCCGTTTGGACCATTTACAACGCTTTCCCCAAGGAAGGGACGAAAGTCGGAAAAATCAGTCCGGACGCTAGATATTTGGTTGCTATAAACTGGGGATACGAACATCGTTTAAAATTTTGGCTTTGGACGTACGGAAAAGAAGAAGCAGATGTTCAAGTGAGTTTGGACCCTTCCTTCGGGAGCGCCAAATCCATTAATTTCAACCAAAACGAAACGACGGAATTTTCCGTCACGTTGGATATGAAAGTGATTTTTTTCAAATGGACGGGGGAAAATTCTTCGTTAAAAAAATACGAGGCGGAAATAAAAAAGCACAACGGGAAAATCGGATATTTTCGAGAGACGGTTTACTTGAACGATAACGAAACCGCAATTACCAGCACGAATTCCGGGCAAATAATCGTTTGGTCGGATTTAAAACTGACGAACGAAATCGAAAAAAAATATTTGAAAACCGTACGGATTCGAAAGGTCGGGATAACGAGCGTTCGCTTGGTGGACGGGATAATCGCAATCGCATGCGAAGACGGTTCCATATCGTTTTTCGATCAACATTTAAAATTAATGTACTGGGTTCCGAAATTTAAATTAGACCCGATCGTGTCCATCGATTTCCATTTGAATCAAACGAGGTATGATCCGTTTTCCGAAGAATTCAAGGAAGAAGAAGGGGAACGCGAAGATTTCAGGATAGAAGAACAAGGCGAGAAGGAGGAAGATGAAAATAAAAAAGAAACAAGGTTTTCATCGCCGGAAGAAATGATGAAACGAATGCCGTCGGATTGCACGATCGAAATGAAACCCTTCCCGATTCGGGATTTTATTTTTTCCACAAAGACCGGAAAAATCGGTTACATCAGCCATCACCGCAACAGCATTAAATATTTTTTTGATAAATGCGAATCTCCCATATTATCCATCGCATGCAATCCGAATAAATCGCATTTGATTACAGGAAACGAAACCGGGGGATTAACCTTGTACGATTATAAATCCAAAATAATTCTCCTGAAAGTTCATTTAATCAACAATCCGATAACCTGCTTAAAGTATTCACCGTCCGGACATGTTTTAACAGCCGGTTTACATCGCGGGGACGTTTTGGTTTTAGATCCGAATTTATTGGAAGTTAAATTCACTTTAGAAAACACGAAATCAAAAATAGTAAAAATTTGTTTTTCGCCGAACAGCCGATTCATGGCTTACTTCGACGATTCCTCCGCGGTTTGCCTCAACGCGGAAAATCGAGAACGGGAATGGGTTTTCATGGGCAAATACTATTCCCATTACAAACCGATAAGAGATATAATGTTCGAAGACAAACCGAAAGATCAAATGGCCCCGAGATTGTTCACGATAGGAGAAGACAGGATGCTCGTCGAATACGACACTCAAAATCTAGAAATCGCCCGTTTGAAAATAGCCAACGTAAACCGGATCGAACAAACCGCCATCCCGAAATGCTTCACTTGGTACCCGAATTTTTACGATTCCTCAAAATTTTTAATATCCAACGACGAATTCAAATTGAAAATAATGGAAATAGATTCGGCAGTTTGCTGTAAAACGACGATAGGTCCCACGATGGACGGACCCATACGGTTCATGTTCGTCATCCCCGATTGGGATAAAAATTCGAAAAAAGCAAAAATGATATACGCCACGGATAAACACATCGGAATCCGAAAACTCCCACCGACCGGAAATCCCTTCGAGGGGATGGGAATGGTGGGCCACGCGGAAAACATAACCAACATGGCGGTGTCCCACAATTATAAATATTTATTCACCACCGGGATTAACGACAGCTCCGTGTTAATGTGGAAATTAAATCCGGATTCAACAGACATCGCTTATCAACTAGGAGGGGAAGGCGTGGAACCATTTCTTCCGTTGTTGGAAGGCGGACCCACCGGATTTTTATTCAAAGAAATAGAGAATTTTTTTTACTACGCTCAAATAGTTCATCAGGGGGAGCAACCCAATCAAGAAAGATCAGTCGTTAAAAACTTAGCCCTGTGCGAAATCCCCGACTTACTAAGGTCCTTGGGTTATTATCCGACAGATTACGAAATCAACAACATTCTATACGAATTGACTCATTTGAATTACGAGGAAACCCACGAATACGTCAACGAGATTTCCTTCGACGAAGTTTTGAAAGTTTATTTAAATCACAGGCCAGCGAACGGGATATCGATGGAAACGTTCAACAAAGCCCTCTTGTCCGTAGCTGATTTAAGCGATCCCAGCGACATCATTATAGAAAGGGATGAATTATACAAAGCGTTGGAGGAAAGGGGTGAACCGATGTCGCATGCGGAAGCGGTCGGTTATTTGAACATTCTCCTTTTACCGGAAGACGAAACTCAACCGATACCGTCTAGCATGCCTATAAGACGTTTCGCTGACGACGTATTGGGACTAGACCCGACCGTAACGGAAGAAAACGTTCGGGAAGTGACGAACGCTTTCGAAACAAAAACTCACATCGACAACTATGTTGAGTCCTAAATTCGCCATGTTAACGATCGTCTGCTTTTCCTGTGGTAAAATTTGTGCATGTTGGATTAATTTGGTAAGATTTTCTTCGGAGATCCCATTTTTAGAGAGAATGTACAAGAGGATGATCCGTATTTTGTCGTTGTTGGATACGGCTTGATCCAATAAAATCGGAACGATATTTCTCATGTGGTCTTTGATGCGTTCGCCCTCGGCGTCGGTACCCATGGCAAGATCCTAAGTGGAAAAAAAAGTTTATTAATTTTTTTATATTTTATCGTTTATATATATATATTTTTATATTACTGAAATAAGTATTTATACCTGTTCGACTTTGCACAATTTGTCAACGTAACCTTGGTAGGCTTTCATGCAATCTTCAGCCAAATGCAAATGAGTTGAATATTTGCTTAGCTCCTTCTGATATTGCGGCATTTTTTTAATCATTTGAGACAAATCTTTCATGGACTGTTTGTCACCGGCGGGCATTCTTTTGGAATCGATGAATTTTTTTAGATTCTTTGTGACGTTTCTGAAATTTAAAAAAAATTACATTTTAATAATTTCGGTTTAAAAATAATACTAAGTTTTCTTTCTTAGGCGCTATTACTATCATCAAAAACAAATTATTATTAGGAAAAAAAATATTTCTGAGAATTAAACTGTTGACGTGCAGACCAAAACGAAGATATTAGATGCCAATATCGTTAAAAATATAATAGAAAGATAGCGTTTAATAGGTCGCTGATATGCAAATTTTTTTCACTACGATAATGAATCGCTAATAAAAATAAACAGTTGGCTTTAAACATACAACAAAAAAGACTAGAAAGCTACGAGAAAGTGAAGATCGTTCACAAAAAAATTATCATTATTATTTCAGAATCTCAACAAAAACTTTTTTTTACGACTTTTTAACTGAGCCATAAAAAATACGTTTACTCACTGGGAAACGACGGCAATGTGCTGATGACGTAACTCCACCCAATGTTCATCATTTTCATCGAGTAAAACTGCTTTCTCCACGCCAGCGGAAGCCTCATATTTATAAACATCATTTTCGATAGGCAACAAATCGTAAGCCATAGCCTGGAAAGTAAGTTCATGAAGAAGGGGAGAAACGCAGTCGAATCCACGATCGAGGATCAAAAGTTGAGATCTTGATTTCTCAGGTCCTTCTCCCATTGTCGGTTCGTCAGCTTTGTAAGCGTCCAGTTTCTGCTGAATGAGCTGGGCTAATTCAACGTTTTTATCGTAATCACTGAAAGTTATATTTTAAACAAAATTAAAATAGATGACTTTCCAAGTTGAAAATTTGCATCGTACCAGCGATAGCGAACCGACGGATATTCTCCGAGAGTAGCACATAATGTTGCGATCTGTTCTGCTATCCTTTCCATATTAGCATTTCTTAAATTTGCGAAAGTCTGATTGTAGAAGCATTGGAATGTTTCAGGCGAATCCAAAGAAAAAACCTGTATGAAAGAAATAACAAAATAATTTAGAATCTGTTTTTTTTTCAAAAGAAAATATTAAATATTTAAACACCACATCCTTTTCCCAAGCATAATAAAAATTGGTAAAAACTTACATCCAGTAACTCTTTTCATTGCTAATAAGTCTTTTGTAAAATAAAAAACCTACCTGACTTTCATACGGAAGAAAAGCGATGTTGATCTCTTTAAGAGTTTTTATCTTTTTAGCAGCACAAGACTTGCAGAGCTCATTAAAGAGTTCCTCAGGACAGACTAGCAACAGTTAGAGAAAGCACATAATGTGTTAGTATAGCACATTAAATTAATTTAAATCCTTTTTTTTTTAAAAAAAACCACATAAAGACAAAAACACAGCTGCAATATTTTTTTAAAATGCAAAGACATTATTTCACTTCATTTTAAGCATTCATGTTAATTTTTTTTTTTTAAATTCCCTGACCCATAGACATTTTAAAAGCAAAGTTAATAGATTACTGATTATTGTGCAGTTTGTGACCAAGTCATGTAATATTCTTTATTTAATATTGTAATTTCTGCCACAATAATCACTAAGAAATTAAAGACAGTGAAGGGCAGAGAGCTGAGAATACACCGCACACCCCTACATGCATTGGTTTCAAGCATGTCCGACGGAACTCTCAGTACCTGCTCTTCATATGCAATAAATGCAATATTAATTTCCTTTAATGTTTTTATGAATTTGGCAACTCTTGAATGACAGAGCTTATTGAACAGTTCGTCGTTACACGCTGAAATCAAGTAACGAAAAAAAAAAGTAAAAAAATGTTACACTTCCTTAATTGAAAATCCAATCTTAAAATTGTCTATTATTTATAAATGAATGTAAAAAATTAATAAAGAATTTACCTTCAGTGAAATATACATGAGCTGCTCTGTACAATGACCTGTTTGGGCTGATAAAATCATTCATCAATGCATGAACTGATTTTTCACATGGGGTGATCAAGTAAATTGCATCCATGGTGGTAAGAGGCTCACGCTTCTTGTGTATGTCTTCCACCACTAGAAATGTGAAACAAAATAATAAATTACTGTCAATAATCTTACAAAACGATCACAAATAAAACAAAAGTTTCTATATGAAAGTATTAATTGACAGCAATAGCAAGATCGATCGGAAAATATTTTTATCAGAATACAATAACATTTCAAATACCTAATGAGATTGTTCGATCAAATAATATCATTAATCTAATAAGATCATTCTTCACCAGGTATATCAGTATCAATAATATTACTTAATATCAACCATAATCAGAAAGAAAAGATTAAAAGAAGTAAATTCTAATACAGAATCTATGTGGAGAAAAAAAAATTCATACATGTAATTCCTTCTGCAGAAATTTCATGCATTTTGCAGCATGCAGACACCATCCTCATGGCCAGCTGATCTACCACAAGAACTCTCCATTCTACTTGTTTCCCAGTTTTTCCACTTTTGTTTCTTATTGCTTCATTCATAATCTCTGAAAAAAATCAAAAAAGGCAGTTCATAATTAATAGTCTTCAATTAATTCCAATTTAAATTAATTATCTAACATTGGAAAGGATCTACGACGCTAATACCAAGCTGACATTTACATTGAGTGATTCACCTTTTAGGTTTTAATTTATCACGCCAAAAACATGAAAGTTGACAAACGCTTTATCAACACCCTCCCATTTTATGACTGATATGTAAATTGTCATGAGTTGCGTAATATTTAAAAAAACATTTTAAAATCTCTTTCAAAATATGCATTTTAAGGAATTGAAAGTAATTTTTTGAAGAAATTTTTTGAAGTAAATCGTAAGTTCAATAAGACGATATCGAAATTTAATTGATCGTTGATGTGAAAAACAATAACCCACCCACGTAAACCGGACTAGAAAACAATGAAAATGTTTAAATTTTCACTTTTATTATCCTGGTCTAAATTATTATGGATACCAGGGAATGATTTTGGATTGTGTTTTATCATTAAAAACTATAAATAAGTACTTACTTTGCCCAACAAGAGCTTTGAGAGCCATTTTGATATCTTTTATCAAAAAGTCGTGCTACACATAGAAAAATCAATGTTTACATAAAGTGGAAAATACAATGCCACTTATTCTATAGTTAGGAATACATTTACGCCATAAGCGAAACATTAACAAAGTGTATATTTATACAGTATTTTTATAAATGTTCTCTTTTTACTCTATGGCGCGATCAAAATAATGAATCAAGATGGCCCTGGTACTCAACCTTACTTAACAAACGTTTCTGTTGAGGATTTTAGTTTTTTAATGTTTAATTTTAATGTTTATCAGAAAAAAACGGGCCCTGTGAAGATCTTTTTGATTAGGCATTATTTTACTTGTGAATACTGTTGTTTCCGCAAATTAAATAAGAAAAAGGAGTTATTATTATTTGTTTTGGCGGTATTTTGAGGTTATGTTATTGTTTTGAAAATTATTAAAATATGACTTGGAAGAAACTTCCTTGCAACAAAAAGAACCTTCAGTTAAGCTTGACATTAGGAGGAGGTCAAAGTTTTAGGTAAAAAAAGCTCATATAGATAAATAGTATGCCTTCAATTACCCAACTTTTTTTTTTTTAGATGGAAAAAAAGCAGTGATGATACTTGGACTGGAGTTTTTCATGATACTGTTTGGGTCTTGTCACAAACGGATGATCATCTGTTATATAAAACATATAAAAACCAATCTGATAAGAATATAACAGGCTCACGGAAAAGAAAATTAACAAATGAAGATAATTCAAAATTAGATGAAGATATGTTAAAATCATATGTTAGATTAGATATTAATTTAGATGATTATTACAAAGTTTGGGCTGATTCAGATGAAAATTTTAAGAAATATGCTACAAAGTTTTATGGAATTCGAATACTCAATCAAGAAATAGTTGAAAACATTTTTTCATTTATATGTTCTTCCAATAATAACATTACAAGAATTTCATCTATGATTCAGAAATTATGTAAAATGTATGGTACATTTATAACTGAAATAGATAATGAACAGTATTATAGTTTTCCAAAAGTAGAGAGATTAACTGCTGCAAATGTCGAACCTGAATTAAGAAAGGCAGGGTTTGGATATCGAGCCAAATTTATTCAGCAGTCTGCAACTTTGATTGAAGAGTTTGGAATGGAGTCTTGGTTAGATAAATTAAAAACTTTACCATATAAAGAAGCCAAATCTGAGTTAATGAAACTGTCTGGTATTGGTGCTAAAGTTGCTGATTGTATATGCCTCATGTCATTAGGGCATTTAGAAGCAATTCCAGTTGATACTCATATTTTTAAAGTTGCTAGTCAGATATATTTGCCACATTTAAAGTCTTGCAAATCTGTGACTGATAAAGTTTACAATGAAATTGGAGATTATTTTAGGGATTTGTATGGAGATTATGCAGGATGGGCTCATACAGTAAGTTTTGTGCTTATTTCAAAAATTTTAATTGTTTATTTAGTTTTATGTTTTCATTTCTATTCTTCAGGTATTATTTTGTTCAGACTTAAAAATGTTTCAAGAGAGTAATACAAAAAAAAAATTACAAAGTAAGAAAAAAAGGACACTTAACCAACAGTAAATTCAAAAACTACGACTAATCGCTTAAGTAGACGACTTCCTATTGAGAAAGGCACCCAATATATCCATGGGCAACGGAAATATGATGGTGGAATTCTTTTCGGCAGAGATTTGACAAAGGGTTTGAAGATAACGGAGTTGAAGGGCGGCTGGGCTTTCACCAATAACATCTGACGCTTCTTTTAAGGCTCTAGAGGCTTTCATTTCACCCTCGGCGGCAATGACCTTTGCCCTTGCATCTCTTGCTGCTTCGGCTTCGGCAGCCATTGCTCTTTGAAGTTGCACTGGGAGTCGGACGTCTTTTCTGTTTTAAAGAAATAATAAAGTTTAAATCATTTTATTTTAAGGTAGGTTTTTTGTTTTTTTTTCTCCTTACATTTCGACTCTTTCGACTTTAACTCCCCATGGATCGGTAGCAATATCCAACGAAGCTTGCATTTGATGTGCAATATTTTCCCTGTCTGATAATGTTTCTGATAAATTTTTTGTTCCAAGGACATTTCTTAATGTGGTAGCGGCTAAAAGTCTTGTTGAATGACTGAAAAAAAATTAATTAATAATTAAATACGGTATTAAAAAAACAAAAAAATACAGAGAAAAATGTCAAGAATCGACCTTCGATTTTATATGTACAGCTAAAATTAATTTCTTATGAAGTCCACGCTATGAAGCGAAAAAGCTACCTTTTGCCCCAAAATTCATAAACTGAATTAGGGCTATGACTAGGCCAACAACAAATTTTAAAAACGAATAAAAATAAAACATCTATATCGATCCATGCCGTTTATAAATAAAGGAACCGTTTGTTTAATTTTTTTTAAGGTTGTTAAAACGATGGCGGTGACGTCTGTAATTTCTCAATCCATTTAAACTGACCCAATAAATAAACTCCTGATGTTATAACAGATTCTGATGTTTATTGTGAGTCCTGTAATTCAGTTATTACCGATGAGAAAAAAAAAGAATGGCGAAAGCTATTGGGATGATTATTATTTTTTTTAATGCTCGCATGAGGAAATTTTTTAATATTAATAAGTAATTCCAGATAATGCTATCGAGTTGTACGAATTCTCGTTACTCTTTCCTGCCAGACCAGGAAAAATTTCAGGGGATTATTTTTATTTTCTTTCAACAGAGGTACAACAGTTTTTTTTAAAGGTCAATCTGTCATTTATCAATTTTTAAAAGATTTTGGATGAAAGTAAATGACTAACAGTGCTGCCATCAAACAATACTTCTGAGTGGGGAGGGGGGTTGGACCTTCTGCTTTATTTTATTTTTCCCAAGCCCGGAATAAAATGTCCTTTGTTTTTTAAAAATTAAAACTAAGTTATATCAAACTTAAGCAGAGGGAGAAAAGGGGTAGATGCGGTCCCGTAGCCAAAAGGGGGCCAGGGGGGGTTGCTTCCCCTGTCTTGGTGCTCCTCCTAGAGTAAATTGGCTAAACATGGCAGGTATAGGGAATGAAGGCTTATTGCATCCCTTAACAAGCCCAACTGCCCCCCCCCCTCCCCGGCTTTCGTTCTGGCTACGGGCCCGGGTAGATGTGAGACAGACGAAAAAAATGTCAGGCTTAATTTTTAGTGTGTGTAGTAAAAAAAAATCAAAACAACCAAAAATGGTAAAACATCTAATTTTTACCCCGCTTCATACATTTTTTTAATTTTTGAGTCACTTTTCACTGGTAAGGAAGATTTATTCTTCAGCTGATAGACGTGAAAAGCATTATGCGAAGACAAAACGTCACTAGACAATATCAAAGTAATTTAGAGGGAAAATAATTGCAGAATCAAATTAGCAGTGGCGTCTGGAAGTTTATAAAAATGCGAGCGCAAGGTTTTTATGAACTTTACATTTTTCGGGAGGGTTTCAGAATTCTTCGCTCTTCCCCTCCTCGTCAATATTTTCTTTTTACGATTTTTAAAATGCTTTTGAAGATGGTCGAATTCTGAATTGTTTAAAAGTCAAAGACACTTTTTTAAAAAAAATAAGGGCGAACTGCGCAATGGATTTTTGTCGATTTTAATTAATTGGAACGCAAGTCGCACATCAGCAAGAAACCGAAAGTTTGATTATTTGAAAAAATTGGGCATATCAAGAAGCTGCCAATCTTTTAATTTACAGAATACATGAATCCACGATTTCTAGGAATAATGAAACAACCTTTAAATCGAATCCTTGAAGAAAAAGGACCTGTCAATGTAACTCCCTTAAAATTTTGCGTTCCCTCGGAATGACTACGGTCCTGAATAAAATTTTAAAACTGATCCTACGATAATTTAACAATAAAAAATGTTTAAAATATTTTACCTGCAATATACTTTCGAAAGGTATTCTTAAAAGCGTGAGAAAAAAAAAGGTTTCTTAAAATTATTCAAATTTTTGATAAATGCAAGGATTTAAGAAAAAAAAAATTTTTTAGAAACCCTTAAAAGACATTTCTTGTTTGCCCTTTTTGCCGGTTGAGGCTTTAAAAACAAAGTATTTAACTGTGGCATTGAAAATAAATGCTCATCCATTTATAGTTCTGTATTCATATTTGCAGCCAGTTTTTATGCGACCGCAAATAACGATTTAAAAAAAAAAAAAAAGCAAAGTGTTTTCTAAAGCGCAATGCTTCTCACGTGGCTTTAAAATTAATCATATGTAATTTTTTTTTTTTTTGAGTTACATGTCTCAGGCGTTGGTTACATTACTCGAACTTTTTTGTTCGAAGAGTTTCAAAAAATTTTTCTCTATGAAAGTGTTTACACTTTTCAAACAAAGTTTCGATGATGTTTGATGATGTTCGATGATGTTCGATGATGTTTGATGATGTTTGACGTTATTTTTGGGGTTGTATTATATTTTTTACGTAATGGGAGGGTACATATATCATCGACCGAGTACCCATATTAATTTAAGTCATTTTTTTCCTACACGCGGTAGGAAAAAAAGACTGAAAAAAAGTTGGGGGGAAAAAGAAAAATCCCGATTAATTTTTATTCAGGATCGGAATCGAAATCGGAATCTGCTGTATTTCGAAAGTTATTATATATATGTACCCTCCCATTACGTAAAAAATATAATACAACCCCAAAAATAACGTCAAACATCATCAAACATCATCGAACATCATAAAACATCATCGAAACTTTGTTTGAAAAGTGTAAACACTTTCATCGAGAAAAAATTTTTGAAACTCTTCGAACAAAAATGTTCGAGTAATGTAACCAACGCCTCAGACGCCACTAAAATTAACCAAATGTCTTTTTGGACGAGTTCGTCGTCACCATCAGAAAAATTTTCAGCAGCATATGTGTGAAGATATCCCACTTTTTTTTTCTGAAGGGTGATGCGACCGTAATGAATGATAACACAGTAATATTGACAGTGACCTTCCTAATTTTAATTTTATTTTTGTTTCTGTATAAATAGATGTATCCCTCCAACTTTTATTTTCATTTCTTTTTCTTTGTATTTTTATCTTCACGGTATGTTGACTTAAAAATCTAACTGCAGCATTTTTCAAAAATTCAATTCTAAAGGCTTTTTTCCTTAATATAATATAGCGCTTTTGATTGTAAAAATGATCCATTTTTTTAAATCCATGAGAATTTTGAAAATTAAAAAGAGAATTTTTATCAGTTCTAAAAGTTGCAACTCCTAAAATGCGTCACGTGACGAGTTCCGAAAACTGTGTTCATTTCAAAAAAATTGCAATGCATGCTGTATTTAACACAAAGTCTATATGGTACCAAAAAGTTACAATTTTTTTTTTTTTTCTTATAAATTTAGAAAATTATAACATTTTTAATCAACAGAAAAACCTTCTACACAATGTGCAAAATGTCACATAATAGAAACAAAAAGCACTCTTAATTGGGTATGAAAAGATCCTAATGAAAGAATCACATTTCTTGATTTAGCACTTAAACAGGGGGAGAAAAATAAAAGTTACTCACCTATAATTTGAAACGGCGACGACCGCATTCAAAGGATCGCATATTTTATAGTAAACAACAGCATCGACGCAGACAGTAACCGAATCCTTCGTCAAAACTTCTTGGGGTGGCACATCAAAAGAAACCGTCCTTAAATCAACTTTTGTGTATGAATCAATACATGGCATAACAAAAAATATTCCAGGTCCTCTTGCTCCTCCTTTTCTTAATCTTCCCAATCTAAATATCACTGCACGTTCGTACTCTTGTACTACTTTGAAGCAAAACCAAATTGTGAGCGGAAAGTTAAGGCTACGAAAATTGCAGTAAGAAACACTGTAAAAATTTCTATGAACGGATTGGCGCTTTCTTCGGAATTATCTTCTGAAAAAAAGAGCAAAAAATATGTTTCAGAATAAAAAAAATGCTGCGCATTAATGGTATTTATTATTATAAAAAAAAAAAAAAAAAAACTTACCCACGCGTTGTCTGGAATAGCCGGCTGAGTTACCGCTTTCAACATCTTGAGCCCCCATTATGCCTCACAAAAACCACCTTTTCGTTGAATTGTGAATCGCTCTATAATAAAAATAAAACACACGAACGTTTAATCTAAACAACCGGGATTAAATAAACCAAATAGTCCTGCTTGATGATTTCATTCGTACGTAAGTGCAGGACCATCACACTGAAACTAACACTGTAAGACAATCATATGACGAGAAGAATGTATGTACACAGTACCCGTGACTCACTCTACAGGTTTTTATTTTTATGACCATCATGGTCAAACGTAATGTAAACTTATCATTCCGCGGAACAAACGTATTTCCTTTTTTTTTTTTTTATCATGTCGAAAGCACTGTAAAATTAATAACTTTTTTGGCGATAAAAAGTTATCTTTGATTTTTTTTTTGCGAAATAACCGTTATAAAGGAAAATCAAGATTACCAGCCCTGATTGTTTTATCTGTCATCTGATTACGCGGTCAAATTTAGAATGTTTGATTTTTTTTAAAGATTTAAATGCAGTTTTCGTCATTTTTTTTTCTTGACTTTTTGTTTGGATATGAAATCAAAAAAAGAAGAGTTCTAAAAGAATTAAAAATTCTTAAACCTGGATACCTATGTCAGCCATTTCGGAACTTGCGTCATCGCTAGATGGAAGACGATGCTTGGCAAACCTGAAAAAACATGGCGGTACATAAACAAAATGGCGCCTATTTACCGGTATTGAAAAAGAAAATCGGCGATTTTTTAATTTGCTTTTTCAGCTGTATTCCACTGTGCGCAGTAGAATATCAGTATCATAAGATACTGTATCCTATTGCACAGTAGAATACAGTAATTTTATTTCTATTGGAATGATAAAAGGGTGGAAGTAAGAATTCCGGTTTACCGCTAAAGAAGAACTGAATTTATTTCTTACTTACAAGTATCATAAAAAAGTACCGATACATTTGGCAAGTGATAAAAAGTAAGGCTTGTTTATCCCAGGACCGAATGCTAAAGGATTTTTTGCATACTCATATTTACCAACAATTCCCACCCGAAAATGAAATCTCTAAAGAAGTGAAAGTAAGCGGCGTCTCAAATCCACCCCTTTCTGGAAAATACCCTAATGACACGATTTATTTAAATATAGAATCACTACCGAATATTACTTACAAGATTCTGATCTTTCCGTTTGTTTTTCCAGATAAAAAAGAAAAAGGAAACGAAAACAAAACGTGAAAGAGAATATCCTTCTTTTAATTTGAATTATTAAACCGTGTAGTCTCTTGGACTCTCGTATCGGCATTAATCTATAATAACAAGGGGTTCTCAAATATACATCGATTCAAACGATGCAAGGCTGATGGCTTATTGCTAAGACATGAATTTGGAAAACACTAGTTTAATGTCTTTGTTGACCTATCGACGTGTGTGAATTCTTAAGTCAGACGGTTAAAAAAAATATTACTTTATTTTCGTTTCTTTTTTATTCTGTAAAGACTAAAAGAGACGGGACATATTTCTGACAATGGGTGGGAAGGAACTGAAGTATGCGGCGCGTGAAATAATTTTCTTCCCGTGACGCTTTTACGAGATATGACATAACATAACATAATTAAAAGGCCTAAATTGAGTTTTTATTTGGGAGGATATTATAATTCTTTCAACTGTAATAATTTTTGTCTGATCAAATAAAAAAATTTAAGTCAAAAATATGAAATTTATTTTAAAAATTAAAAAAGCGGGAGATTCTGAGGTTTCAAATCACTTTGAACCAATTTTCAAATACCTGAAAACCAATGTTAATGGACCTAAGGCGTTAGGTGAACATAAAAATTTATTTTCTCAAGGTTTCTGTTTTTTTAGATAACTACTGTTTCTCAGGACATACACTGCCAGTGTTTGAGTAGCGATCAGAATTTAACGAAGGAAAAGAGCCTGCTGAATTTTTAAAGAGTTTCCATTACTGTGTAAGAACTGTAAATTTATATGAGGGAAAAAAATTAATAGTAAAATTTTTTACTCGTTTTGCAGCAAATTTACTGACTCATAAAATATAAACGACAAATTCAGTTAATTTAAAAAAAAATGTTTCATTTACTTCAAATTTATGGACTAACAAAAATTTGGTGAAATTTATTTCTTAATTGATATCCAGGAAAGAATTTTTAAAAAATTAGAAGCTGAAATCATCAATTTAAAAAAAAAAATACATTATGGCCATTTTACTCAGAAAAATGAGTTATTTAATTTCATTCTAACAGAGGATTTTAAGTTGTGTACATTGTGCGAAATTTACATTTACCACTTTTTTGATCACGGCACAGTACTTTGATGTATTTTGATTTGAATTCACTCGAATCCTTAAAAACTGCTTTTAGCCGCCTTTGGAATATAGATATTTAAGTCAAGTTCAGGAGTATTTTTAAAAATTTTAATGAAAGTAGTGTCAATGACCCATTTCGGACCTATGCAAACTCATATCAAAACGACGAAAGCAAAAGAATGTTTATTAAAAATACGAAGCTCTACTTTCAAAAATTTTCCAAACATGACTTCACAATAATTACTTTTCCTACTATTGTACGAAGTTTTTTTTTTTTTTTTTTTTTTTTGGTTTAAAAATATGATAAAAATAGAAATCTACATAATTTTTGAAGGATAAAATTTTATATATATATTTGGAAATGTAGTTCTTATAAAAAAATTAACATACACAATACCATAGTAATAGCACTTAAAATCTAGAAAGAGTTTTGATTTTTAAAAATCGCTCTTTATTTAGAAACGATTCTTTTTTCTATTGGTTAATCTGACCGTTTATAAAATAAAAAAACTAAAAAACAAAGAATAAAAATGAAGTATTATACAAAAAATAAAAAATATTTGCACATTTTAAACCGGATAAGGCATGCATAAAATTATGAAATGAGATTGCTTTTTATCTCAAAATATTGATTGCAATTATTTTCTCTTTTTTTAGAATTAAAATAACAAAAATAATAAAAAATTGAGTAATAGCTAATGCTGTAGCCTATATATTAAAGATAGTACGCAGGTGCGCAATCAAATCGGCAGGTTTTTATACTTACACAAGTATACGAAGACTTAGAAATTTTTTTTTCAAGATTAAAAAAAAAATTTCGTTTACAAATTTTTTTTTTTCATTTAACGAATATTTTACAATCAACTATTGTGTCAATAACAGGAAAAAAAAGAACAACTTATTTCATCAGTGCAATTTAACATTTAATAAATAAATTTACCACTTTGATTTCTTTCTTCCTTTTTTTCCGATATATAAACAAATTTTTTTCATTAAAAAAATTATTCCAACATGTCAACTGTCAATCAAGTTTTCCATTAGCAAACTACTAAAACTTTCGGTTCATAAATAAAAAAAAAGTTAACTTCAAAACGTCTTTTTGTAAACGGGTTGAAAGATTATGAGAAAGTGATGCGATCAGTATGTCGTTTATGCTTTCAAAAAAAATCGCAAAAATAAATTAAAAAATTCTCTACTTGGCCAATTGGCCTTTTTTTTTTGTAGGGTCGTACATCTGAAAATACTACTGTATTTTTAATCATTAAAAAGAAAAAGAGTATCTACGTTATTAAGTATTTTGGTTAATCCTCGTCAACTACAAGAAAGAGGAATATTAAAAAAAACACTTCGTCTGACTGGAAAAAATAATTAGGCATAAAAACCGATTTTACGCTTTTCTTTCTTTCTTTTTTTTTTAACTCCAAAGCTTCACTGCTGACGGACGTTTTATTCATTTTCTTTTGTAAAAGTTAACCGCTCGAATTATTTACGGCCAAGAAACGATGAAAGAATATCCATTGGTAACGGGAATATGATTGTTGAATTTTTCTCCGCGGATATCGTGTTTAACGTTTGAAGGTAACGAAGTTGTAGGGCTGCCGGGCTTTCCGCTATTACGTCCGACGCTTCTTTCAAAGCTCTTGATGCTTTCATCTCTCCCTCGGCTGCTATGACCTTAGCACGAGCTTCCCGAGCCGCTTCTGCTTCTGCTGCCATGGCACGTTGCAGCTGAACTGGCAAGCGAACGTCTTTGCTGTAATAAAAAGATAAAATTAATTTTCCGAATAAAAATATTAAGTTTGGCAAAATCAAACTCCGGTAGAGGGGAAAAGAAAAAATTCTTACATTTCGACGCGCTCTACTTTGACACCCCATGGATCCGTAGCTTCGTCCAGCGATGTTTGCATTGTATGGGCGATGGTTTCCCTTTCCGAAAGGATTTCAGATAAATTTTTAGTCCCCAATACATTTCTTAGCGTTGTAGCAGCCAGAAGTCGTGTGGAATGACTGAAAAAAATTATTTAAAATGTAGTTGTTATACGTAAATAAATATATGAAGCTGGCAGTTAAAAAGAGGCCTTTCAAGTATTACCTAAAAACAATTGCTGGGGGGGGGGTTAACTCTGAAGTCTTTGGTAATCAAAGGAAAGCTTTCATATGAGAAGAGGGGGTCGAAAATTACACAAACGATGCTTACGTAATACTTGGATGGCCCCAAAGTAACAGCACTGAGATTATTTACTTAAATCTTAAAAATGTATTTGGTGACAAGTTTTAAGGCACAGAAAAAAGAAATAAAGAAAGAAGAGGAAAAGGTGGAGGTAAAAAAAAAAGTTATTGTCATCAAAGACGCAAATAAAAGTTTGCTATTCAAACACGGTTTATTGCTTGAGCAGTGCTTAATAAAATTCCAAATTATTTTCCCAGTGAATCAGACATCAATAAATTTGTTAGGTTTTTCAATCTCAGAGTCTGAGGATTTCTAAAGTTACTAACTTTTTGGTCAATAGTGATGACTAAAAGAAAGCCATAACAACTTAAATCTATTAAAATACTACAAATGATACGCTACTTGATTCTACAAGGAATCAAAATGGCGAAAAAAAAGGGGGGATGGATTTTTCCGTAATTTAAACTGGAAATTATATTTACAATTTTTCCTGGTAGAAAGGATGCTTCTTCAAGTCATTAAAACAAATTAATTCTAGGCCTATTATTTTTAAAATTTTTTTTTTTTTTAGTTAGTCCATCGATTAACAAAAAATTTTCTTTTATTTCGGAAAATATGTTTGGTATGCATGTGACGTCAGCTTTTCATAAATCTTTTTATAGCATCAGCTTTAGCGGCCATCTTGCGTTATTGCTCAGCTTACATATCGTATGCAATGAGGCTGCCTTACAAAAATTGCTCAAAGAGGCCACGATTTTCTTCTTTGAACGATTTTACTTTTTTGCTCTTAAAAAATCGAATTATCTTAAAATGTGACGCGAACTAACTCCAAACTCTCATTCAAGCAGAATCAATAGAATTTATATTTTTCCTTGTAAAATTTGAGTGAAAAGTGCGTCGAGATGGCCAAAAAATGAAACTTTCAAAAATTTATTTGGAGCTGCGACATTTTATTAACAGCCAAAAAAATTGGAAATTAAAACTAATTAAAATTTTAATAGGCCTGCCACCTTTTTATTTTCAAATACCTCTTCTTTCTTTTCCCAGTATTTCATAACACTCTTTTCTCCTATTATTATATAATCGATTCAATCATGAATATTTAAAAGCAAACAAATTATTAAGCTTTTAATAGCGAAGAACTTTGATGCATTAGACGCAATGTCTTTTTTTTTTTTTTAAAAAAAAGAAGTGTCAACAAACGTGCGAAAAATAAAAAGAAAAAAAATCCACTAAAATCCAATTCACAGAAAATTCACTTGAATCCAGATTCCGTTTGTTCCCTATTCATTATCGCACTTGATAGAACCGGATATCAAGGTCGTCGTTATTGATGTTTCACTGCTTTCTAATTTTCTAATTTCTTTTTCTCGCAGAAAAAAAAAGAGAAAAAAAATTCCTCCAAATACATATTTCCAGCTTGGAACACATATACTTCCGCTTACCAGGTGCGTGCAGGCATTATTTTTTTTCTTAATATACGAAAATACATGCAATCCGTATAGAAGGAGCCAAACTGGTTTATTACCTGAAGTCGAAAACTCGGACGACGGCACTAAGCGGGTCCTTGATTTGATAATAGACAACAGCATCGACAGAGACAGTAACAGAATCTTTAGAGAGAACCTGGGGGTGCAAACACACAACTACCATTACAACCAAAAA
The DNA here is from genome assembly GCA_037577465.1 of Liposcelis bostrychophila. Taxonomy (NCBI): domain Eukaryota; kingdom Metazoa; phylum Arthropoda; class Insecta; order Psocodea; family Liposcelididae; genus Liposcelis; species Liposcelis bostrychophila. The sequence goes on from CM075210.1 coordinate 15,636,521, forward strand.
AAAAAAAATAAAAATAAGAGAAAAAAATAAGAGGGGTGCATTAAACGAAAAGCGACTAACATACACATGTCAATATATATAAACGTTCCTTCCAAGCATGACATTTAAAAAATAAAAAGAATCTAAACAAAATACAGCCAATTCATGAACATTCAAAATATCAAGTGCTGCAGATTAGTTTTTTTTCTAAATTAACTTTTACTACTTTTCCATTTTCTAAAGAATTCATACTTGCAAGAAAACGAAAGAAAATAATAATGCGACAATCATGAAACTGGTTAGACATCAAATAAAAGTATGTTATTAGTAATAAACACAGAATGGTTAGTTATTGCCACCGCAGATTTTGTATGAAAGCCATATAGAGATGATTCCTTCGCGAAGAAATGGCAGCACTTCTTGCAGTGCTGAGAGTGAATGTAGGAAAATTTCTCTTGAAAGTCCCCAAAAAAATATCTTCTAAAAAGTACCTTTTATTATGAAAAATTTTTAATCGGGTAATGGAACTATAAATTAATCGCCATTTATGCTTGACTAGTTTCGTCCTATATTTAAACCATCTTCAGAAGCTAAAACAATTAAGAAATATTAGAGATTAAAAAACATCAAAAAAACAATGCTACGTGGTTACCTCGCGCATAATTCAATTAAATAATTTACACGTAGTAAAATCCAAAAACAAAAATGTGAGAACAAAAAACATCAGACCAACTGTAACAATAAAAATTAACCGAAAATATTAAATTGCACATAATTATTTTTTAAAATTAATAGATAACAATAAAATTAAAATGAAAATAAAAGCAAGAGGTTAAAGTATTGAAGCCATATTGGATTTTGAGGTCATGTGACTAAAACGAGACTAGCGGCAACCGAGTAACGACGGTTTTTAGAGTTTGCTCATATAACATCCCACAACGATAATGAAACTTTAAATCTTCAAACAGATTACAAAAAACGAAGCGTAATTTATAAGAACCTTCTTAATAAATTCTAATCTTTTCCCGCGCTTATCTTTTTGTCGTTACTCGGTTGTCGCTAGTCTCGTTTTAGTCACATGACCTCAAAATCCAATATGGCTTCAATACTTTAACGTCCGGCTTTTATTTTCATATTAATTTTATTGTTATTTATTAATTTTAAAAAATAATTATGTGCAATTTAATTTTTTCGGTTAATTTTCATTGTTACAGTTGGTCTGATCTTTTTTGTTCTCATATATTTTTGTTTTTGGATTTTACTTCATGTAAATTATTTAATTAAATTATGCGAGGTAACCAATTAGCATTGTTTTTTTGATGTCTTTAATTCTCTAATATTTCTTAATTGTTTTAGCTTCTGAAGATGGTTTAAATATAGACCGAAACTAGTCAAGCATAAATGTCGATTAATTTATAGTTCCATTACCCGATTAAAATTTTTCATAATTATCAATTTCGGAACGACAAAGTTAACTACAGTACCTTTTATCTTCTCAAAAGTACCTATCATTTTCAAAAAAATCTGAGGACGAAAAGCTTCAATTTTGTTTTCCGTGTTCGTTATTTACTTTAAAAAGGTTGAAATTTGTATTAAAAATTCCAAGATACACCAAACGAATCCATCAAGCACATAAAATTTATATTTCTTCCTTCTTAAATCGAACATTAGACAAAACAGTCATTGAGTCATTCATTCCAATATTCACTGAAGCCTACTCTTCAGTAACAGTAACAAAATTACTGAGGCACTTGGCGGTAAAATCATTCACAATAATCATGTGTAAGATTTTTTTTATCAATATTTGTGGAAATTTTACCTTTTGTAGGCTATACATCATCTAAACTTGTATATTTTTTATTTAAATAATAAGAGTTAAAATGAGAACTGTCAGCTCCTTTACAGTACAGGAGTGAATACTGTACCTCATAAAACTGAGCCAAGCCTATCCGATAAACATAACTTCTTATTTAAAACTTGACTTTACAAAGTGGAGTTGCATTTCGTAAGTTGTAATGTTTCGATGCTAAAGAAAGACTCCGAAACAAGCAGGTATAGAGTGCTATAATAGAATTCCAAAAAAATATTTAGACTTCCCTGAGAAAATCTTTAAAAAAACAACTGAACGAGTAATGATTAATTGGGGCAGTTCCCTATAACTTCTTGGAAGCTAAACTAGCTCTACAAATATGTAAAATAATTTGTATGACGATGACAATGATGGCTATGGCATCAATTGTATAATAATCGTAAATTAAATTAAATTAATTTATGTCTTGTGATTTTTTTATACGGTTTTCTTCACGGCCGTATAGACAGGTCCGGGAACTCCTATCCCTTTTACATGGGAGATCTTGTCCTGCTTAACTACGCGAAAAGGGGTCATGTACATATTACGTAAGCATGTTAAGGGGGGGAGGGGGTCTCGTAAATGCTTACGACACCTTACCAAGGGGAGGGGGGGGGGGTCTCAAACTTTCTTACGTAAGCTTTTTTCTACTCTGACCAGGAATTTTTTAAAATTAATAAAATAAATAATTAATTAATTAATTTCATGTTTTCTTAAAATATTGTAAATGTTGCTGCGAGCTAATATTACATTATTTTGTTACCCTCTAAATAAAGGCAACGTTCTCTTTAATTTTTCTCAATATAGCTGTTTTTATTGGTTTATGTCAGTTCCATTTTCAGTTAATTATGGGGAAAATTACCGAAGTCGAGTGCCGTTGGTTCCATTAAAAAAAAAAAAAAACTTACGTAATATGGAGGGGGGGGGGGGGGTTGCCAAAATCTTACTCATGCTTACAACGGGGAGGGAGGGGGTTGAAAATGGAAAAAAAAATGCTTACGTAATATGTGCATGACCCCAAAATTAGTTCTCCCTTTTTACTACCGTAAGCGCTACTTGTACGCGAGACGCTTTTTGATTGGTCTTTGAGATTTGTAAACAATGATGGCGGCACACGGCCGTGTAGACGTTTATACTAAAATGTGCGTAGTTAAGCGGGACATGAACGGCATGGGAAGTTTCCGGACCTGTCTTTACGGTCATGGATTTCTTCAAAAATTATTGGAGCAGAGTACGGAACCAAATGTTCCCAACCCTTAGAACAATAAAATATTTGCTAAACTTAGATAATAGAATCCATAGATTGGATTCCTATTCCACTTACATTGTTTGCTTTGATCCGAAAAAAGTGAGCGTACCTTGTATTTAGCTTATAAAAGCCCATATAAACATTTTCCGAAGCTATTGTCCCATTTATGGATTCTATTATCTAAGTTACGAAATGCGACTCCATTTTGTAAAGTCGGGTTTTTAATAAGAAGATACGTTGCTTGGATGGACTTGGCTCAGTCCTATTTTCAGGCACAGAATAAGTAAGTTACCATAAATGTTGTCAATTCGGTAATTGTCCACAATTACCGGTAAATGTCACTTCCTGGTGCAGTTGGAAAATGACGTCTTTTACCGGATTTTCGCATGGCAAATGAATCATCCCTACAAGCGGCTAATGACAACCAACATCAGAATACAAATTTTTTTGGAATCAACTATTCTTCAAGGCAACATATTTAGTTTCATACAGCTCTAAAAATGTCCCTTTTTTTTTAACGATTTTGATTAATGCTAGTTTCATGATTGAAGCTATTGCAGCAGGAAGTCCGACGAATGGACTACCTGTAATCCTCGACATTGTTGGTACACATCGTGGGGCTGTTGACACGGTAAAACACGACGGCGTCTACGTTAACCGTCACCGAATCCCTGGAGAGAACCTGAAATCATTTAGTTCGTGCTCGCTTTTTACAATATCTGGGGTTTGACATGGTAAGTAAAAAAAGAAAAAAAAAAGGCAAGTTCGGTCCGTCCGTCACGTATCGGGCTAGATCTAAATTCTTACGAAAGAAAAAAGGGCGGGAAAGAAAAGAAAAAAAAAATTTAAAGAAATTCAACTTACCTCCTGCGGAGGGACATCAAACGAAACCGTCCTTAAATCGACCTTGCAATAAGTATCGATGCATGGCAAAACGAAAAATATACCAGGTCCACGTGGCCCTCCTTTTCTTAAACGTCCTAATCTAAAAATAACAGCTCTTTCGTATTCTTGTACGACTTTAAAACTGGCGCAGAGACTTAATGGAAATGTCAAAATGAGAAGAACTATCGAACCGATCGTTGCCACCCATTCTATTAGTCCCATAGGCTCCGGCTCGGCTGAAAAGAAACAAAATAATCGATTAATAGTCTTCATAATTAATCGTTTTATTTTTTTTTTTAAAGAATCCGACGAGAGCAAAAATTAAAATGTTCATTTGTTATTTGGGCTGTTTTGATTTCCGAATACAAAACACTGAAAATTAATGTAGTCTGGGGTTATAAGGAGCTGATTTTAATAGTCTTATAGCATCAGCGGCATCTCAAACCTCTTTTTGGGGGGGCAGTTACCCTTCCAATGTTGTTTTTGCCCCCCCCCCCTCCATTTTGTATAGGTAGCGATGCCACTAAAGATAGCATTGCAGCCGTCATAAAAACCATCTCCATATTAAGGAAAGGCCGCTTAAGTAGCTCCAAACTACGGTCAGTCTGGCTCATTTTTTGCCCGTTTTGCTTTTCTTTTTTTTTTTTTTTTTTTTTTTTTATCAAAGGCTACTAACGATGCATTAGGCTTTACAATTTTTCAAAATATTAGGCACTATCCATAGTTCTCAAATTAATTTTCAAAAACTGACCTGGGCAAAAACCAAATCAAACAAAAGAGAGAGTTAGTTTTGAGATTTTTTTTGTCGAACAAATCCGCCTGTCAATAAACAGTAAAATTAACGGGGAAAAACATTGTAAGATGCTCTCCTTTCCCCCCTAACCCCAAATTTTTTTCCCTGAAGCCTCTCGTTAATAAAAAAATATTAGTTTAATGACAATCAAATTGAGGGAAGGCATCGGTTTTTGGATTTGTGTTCAAAATTTTTCTAATCGTTTGCGTGTCTGGAATACGACATTTTTTTTAAATTTCAATAAATCGCTTGAAATCTGCACGCAAGAATATTTTGTGTTAAAATATGAATTCCATACGTAGAAACAACCAAGACCCCCCCCAATAAGCTTTTGCTATTCCTAGAGGACTATAAACTAGGAAGAACTAGAATACTGCTAGAACTGAATACATTTTGAAGTGATATGAAAATGCTTTCCAAACTTTAACTTCTTTTTCAAAAAAAAAAAAAAATTGACAGATTGTATAGTCTCCTAGTATTTTTTTTGATGATTTTACCGGAGGGAACATTTTTAAATAGGAATCCGAATGATAAATAGTACTGGAAACCGACCAAACCATTAATTATATGCTTTTAGGTTAGGGATTATGTTCCAAACAAGTATACTTTTGAAACTAATGGAAAGACAAGAATAAAATAAAAATCCATTTACTTAAAAAAGTGAGGAAAAAAAAAACTTTTAGAAATTCCGTAAAATGGAAATATAGTAATTAAAAACCTCCATCAGCACTTAAAAGCTTCATGTTTTTAAGTCGTCAGAAACCAAAGTGTAATTTTCAGTATAATAATGGGCTGACTTGATGCATTGCGATCCCATTGATAAATGAAATAGCTTTTTATTAAAATATACCTGATAAAGTAGTAACGGAGTGCACAAATATAATATTTATAACTTTGTAAAGTGTAGTGATTTAAGCTTTTTGTGCGGATAAGCATCAATCACTGATAACACTGAAAAAAAAGCTATATACAATAAGATATATGTATCCCTAAACGGCGTTTTTAATCAATGAATTAAAACAAAAACGTTAAAAAAAATGTTCTACTGTGGAAAATTTAAAAAACTGAATTTTTTATGAAGGAAATCCTTCACATCCTTCGATTCTGTTTAAAGCATGCAAATGAAGTAATCTAACCTGACACATAATTCTTTCACAACTTTTTGCTGATTAACTCAAAAATATCTTTTTATTTGTACGTCAACAGCTGCTACAAATTTCGAGTAAAAATCACTTCAACACCATCATAATTAATCTCCTTGATTAAAGGATTGAAATTTTGCTTAATAAAAAATTCTTTTCAGTTTTTTTCAGTACTTACTAAATTCTAAAAAACACTCAACAGCACCCGAATTCGTTCTTGTACATTTAAAATCCATTGCTTCAAACGCAAAAACAAAAAAAAATTATCCCATCGCAAACGAAAAATCGAAACTCTCATGAATCATAAAAAAGAAAAAAAAATATATTATATTCGACTAAATGTTAAGAAAAACAATGAATGTTATTATATACATCGGTACTGTCAATACTTTCTTTCATTGAAATATATCGAACACAAACCATTGAAATCGTTTCCCTGGTCCGAAGATTTCAATCAAGGGGGGACCGGTCGCTGACGGTTAATGAATAAGCACAATCTGCATAAAAATAGATCGATTTTTTTTTTTTTTTTTACTGTTTTTACAGCAGTTTCTTTTTTGTTTCTTTCTGGTGCATGATAAATAAGAATTTTACAGCTCATTATTCGATCGAATCGTACACAATCTGGGTCGTTAAAAGCGACCGCGAGCTTCCATGAAAAAGTAAAAAAAAAAAAAAAAAAAAGTTATATAGACGAAAAATTTATCTATATAATTTTCGAAAATGTTTACATCCTCAAAACAGAATCTTACTATTCAGAGAGGAAATTTCATTTCCAAACTTTGTTTTTAAGGGATCTGATAAAGTTTCCCAGCCCAACCCCCATTCAAAACTTATGCTTTTAGAATTTTAGTTATCCACTTCACGAGCAAAATATAGTATTCATCGATTGTGTAAATTGCTCTTTAAACCGCCTACTTTCATAATTTTTAAATCATGCTCTTCAAATGTGTCGCGCATTATAATTCAATTTTAATTCTTTTTAATGGATTTTTATTTCAAGTTCTTAAACAAATATCATATTATGGAGTGAGATTGACGGATTTGTTTTTGACTTTGACTACGACGCTGAACATACACAAAAAAAAAGGGTAGGCTTATCAGTGAATACTGGAAAAAGGCTGTTGTGTACTTGGCTTACGACCGAAAAATTAAAATTTTAAGAGCTGTGGAGCTCGTTTGGTTTATTATAGTACTTTCCACACATGTTTCAAGTTGATAATGAAGAAGAAATCCAAAAAAAGATACAATGGAAGTTTCGAGAAAAATTAACTACTGGTGCCCATAGAGGACTCTAACCCTCGTCTTCCCGTTACAGCTGTTCTGTTCCGTTTTGTTCAAGTTTCAACTTGTTCCAAATAACGAACCCGGAACACGAAATAAAAACATTTCGACCATTTTTTTTATTGATTTATTTTTTTTATTTTAATTTCCTACTTTTATTATATTTTATTTTATTTTTTTCGTAGATTTTGTTTTCCGACCCTACAATATACATTTGAGACATGTTGAATCTTGTACAGAAAATTCTGAAATAAAACCAAATGAGAAATAAACCAAAATTCCACCATATTTAAAGTTTTGAGTTTTAATATTGTTTACGCACATTTTAGTTCAAAAACGGACCATTGATGGCGCTGCGATCTTGAGAGATCCAACATGTCTAAAGGCTATCACACACGAAATACATGTAAAATAAGAACAAGAATAAGAACTAAGCAATTCAATTTGTTGAATTCTTATTCCAGCCCAAGATGGCGTCTTGTTCCAGCGCTCTGAATGGTGCAGCGCCTTGTTCTTATTCCTTAGCTCTTATTCCGTTTCGTGTGTGATAGCCTCAATCGTTTAAATTGGGACCATGGCCGTATATGGCCGTGTGCCGCCATCGTTGTTTACAAATCTCAACGACCAATCAAAAAGCGTCTCTCGTACAAGTATCGCTTACGGTGATAGAAAGGAAGTACTAATTTTTGCATAGTTATGCCTAGTCCCCCATATACAAAAGATAGGAGTTTCCGGACCTACCTATACGGCCGTGGTCCATTTAAAATAAATAATCTAACATGGAAAAGTATTTTTCAACCTTGTAAAAAAAAAAAAAAAAAAAAAATTAAAGCCATATAAAATATATGAATGATATTCCAGAAACAGACTTAGAAGAACTCATGTTTTCGGGTCTCCAAAGGGTGATATACCACGGGATCCCGTCATACGCTTTGTGTGATCTGAGAAAGGGAAATTTTGAACGTTGCGCCATGTTTGTACAGGAATGGAGCTTTTAACAGAATGATGATCATGTTATTGTAGCGATACTTTGATTTACGGGAATTTATCCGTCGCAAACTATAAACGGATAGATAGGAAGGGGGAACGAAAACCCGGGTTATAGACCTTTTTCCTTTTAAAGATTTCGGTCAATCTCATCAAAAAAAAAAAAAAAAAAAAAATCCCAGTGTAAATAAAGCGTCAATCAAAATAAAAATATTTATTTGGTATTCTTGTCAAAAATTGATCAGCCTCATTTGCCTTGCCGCGGTAATAGCAGTATTGCTTTCAAAGCAATTGGCAAACGACCAAAATATCAATAGTTTATTCTAATCTTATTTAACTGAGACCTTATTGGGGTCACCCGACGGGGGTGGGCGACATTGAGAGAGCGAGAGTTAAAAAGTTCAAAAGTTTATAAAAAATTATGCCATTATTACTCGTCCCTAAACACACAAAATAAGAAATTCAAAAGTTAGATTTTTTTTTTTCATTTTGTTTACGGTCTGAATAATGAAAACATCATTTCACGGTCTAGGTCATTAATGTGCACCTTCGGAAAAAATAATAATAATGCAGAAGGCGACTAAAAAAAAAAAAAAAAAAAAAGTCGAGTGAAAAGTAGATTGATATTGATCAAAGTCTGAGGGTTGCTTCATTTTTAAAGCGAATTTATCCGTCTTATTAAAATAATTTTTCCCATGGATAAAAATACATAAAATTCAGAAAAAGATCGATAATCCCAATTTTTTCTTTTTTTCTTTTCAGCTCTACAATAATGAATCCCGGGAAAATACATATAAAAAGAAATGCTTAGTTAATAGGTAGCTTCAATACATTTTCGGAATTCAAGCTTTTCCCTAAAGCGATTTAGTGTATTTTCATTATTTCTAACACTCTGCACAAAATTTAATTAGCACAGTCACGATTTTATAATTATAACGTGGGTAACAAGGTTTCTTGTCTTGCACTCTGATATGTCATCGAATTTTCAATTTATTTTCCGTAAGCAGTATATCGGTATTAATGCAGGTTTTTTTTTATGTTCATTATTTTTGCAGCAGAGCAGAACCCAGAAAATTGAACTTCACTTGTTGGTTTTTCGAGAAACTATACTGACTCGAGACAAGGATTTTGGAGACTTTAAAAAGCAGGTTACTGCAGGTTGCTTGTCAAAAAACGAATATCAAGTTTTGGGTTTAATTCCAATCCAAATAATCCTGTACTTCGGAGACCAACGGACTTATCTTTATCATAAATAGAATTGAAATAATCTGTTTTGCTTGCTGTTATAAATCATGTGATCACATATTTGCCCGTCCATGTTGACGTAAATTTGTGGTCACGTGATGTTCCAAAAACAGTCAAAACAAACTATCTCCAGTTATATTTACGATGCAGATATGTCAGTTGACTTCCGGCGCATAAAATTAATTTTAAATGCAGAAATTTATAGGTAATTAATTTTATAGAACCTCTATTTTTGGTACACCTCTTTATTCACTCTAGGTGTTTTCGGGCCATAAATGACGGATTACTAGAATCGAAAGCTTCCTTGATTGTTCGCAACCAAGTTTTCCATTACTAAATAAGTAAAAATATAATGCGAAATGATGCACTTTTGAACATTTTTTAAGATTTAAGCCCGTTTTTTTTTTTTTTGTTTTTGCTTTTACTGCAACCTTTGCCTCCGAATGAACCCATCTGGGCACAATAAAGAAAGTGCCTGCCTCTCCATATGGGTACCTTTATCATCTGATTGAAGATATGTTAAGGAGGCTCCACTACCTATTTTCAAAATTATATTCCAGATGGTGCACTGTGCCTAATAAATTGACGAGTAATAACCTGCAGTAATGTGCTTTTTTTAAAAAGTGTTAACCATATTGGTGCATTAAGTGCATAATGAATATTTTTAAACTGTAAGGGTTAAAAGTAGGTCTGTTCGATATTCGGGTACTTAGCTCGGTTCCGGTTCTAAAATTCGGGATTGGGTCCAACTCGGGTTCGAATCCGTTTGGGTCCGGACTCGAGTTAACTCGGGTAGGGTACTTTCGATTCCTACCCGAAAAAAGTTGTGTTCGACTCCGGACCCGAAGCTACCCGTTCTCTTCATTTTTGTGGTATAATGATAATGTCGCCACTGATCATTCCGTAATCGTTTAATAATATTAATGTTCATCGTTTTTTTTTTCAAAATAAATGATCTTTTAACGGGTAGCTTGGGGTCCGGAGTCAAACCCGACTTTTTTCGGGTAGGAATCGAAAGTACCCTACCCGAGTTAACTCGGGTCTAGATCAGAACGGAATCGAACCCGACTAGTTCAGGTCTAGACCCGAGTTAAAAGTTGGCCGGGTGGTATAATTTTAATTTTTTTAGGGGCAGCAACTATTTAAAAATCACTTTTTAGAAAGTACTCGGTATTTCTGTTGCATTTTTGAGGATTGTATTTTGTTCAAAAAAACTCCAGCTAAAAAAAAAAAAAAAAAAAAAAAAAAAAAATATTACCGGTATTGATAGCTATTGGTTTTCGCAATATTTTTGTTTTAAAAAATTTTGCAGGAAAAAAAAAGAAAAAGGACATTTAAAAATATCCACGAGGAAACTTATTCCAGTATGAGGAAAAAATCAGTCCTAATATTATCCCTTTTTTTAACATTAGCAGCATATTGTTTTTTTTAAAGCCTTACTCCAAAATTAGAATGTCAAATAAGATGAATGAGAATCCTACAGTACACAGGGTGAAAATGGGCATTCGACGTTTTCTCCAGGAAAAATGGTTTTTCCTATACGTAAACATTGCTAGTTTCGCTCATGAGAAAATTTTTGTTTTCCCCCTAACCATGACTTGACCCTCCCAAGTTTCGAATTGTTGTATAATACTCCTGACAATACAGTAGACATGGACAGTATTTATTTTCCAGACTGATCACATTTCGGGTTCTATTTTTATCACAATATTTTCAGATAGAGTCCCTACACGCGAAAGTGTAATAAAAATATAGAATTACGAATAAAAACAATATCTAAATTTGGACCACAGTTATCATTTGAGTAAAAATGTATGGAATATAGTTAAAAACAATTAAGAAACAACTTTATATAAGTCTTGGAAACAAATAAAGTACCTCCACTCGATACTTGGAAAATTTTTTTTTTCTTGTTGCCTACTATCGATATTAAAATTTTTACAAGCCCGATGCTGAAGTAATCGAATATTTATTAAATAAGTTTAATATCTTCAGTTGTGGATTTACAGGAAATTATAAATATTAAATCTAGGTTGGAAAAATTGTTTTTATTTTCGAAGATGGAAAATCAAAGGTAGTCATTCGAGCTTAGCAAGCACTACTTTGACATCTATTTAAAATGGAAAAAAGAAGAAAAAAATAATCGACTACATCCAGGGGATCGAAAGAAATCTCATGTCTTATCTTGTCTCGCTTTTTTCTCGGATTTTGTTACTTCAGCAAAAGAATAAAAAAAAAAAATCTTTTGGCAGTATTACCAAAAAATAAGGAGTACAGTAATAAATGCTCCCTATGATTTCCTATTATTTTAAATTTGCCAAAGTAAAATAAATGAATTATCCTTTTTTTTACTTTAATTCCTTTCCGATCTTTCTCATATTAGAATTTTGTCAAAAAATCGTATGTTAACGTCAACCTACATCATTAAAATTAACAGAAACCAAATATTTTGGTTCATTTTCTTAACAACAAATCTGTGACATGCTCTGGTTGGTAGCACAATCAAAGTTAGGGTTCCAGCGAAAAGCAAGCAGCAAAAAAATTTGAAGAGCATTAAAAATTTCAGAAAGTTTTTTTGAATACCATTCACATTTTTTACTAATGCTAAATACTTAGCAAGAATTTTGAATGACTGAAATAAAAAACCGTTCCCGACCATTTTTCCTAAAAAAAATAAATTCCTAATCAATTTTGCCTAAAAATTTAGGCTCCTAAAAGGTTTTTCCTACCTATTTTTTCCCCTAATTTTTAATTTTCCTATTTTTTGATTTCTAAAATAAAATTTCCTAAAAAGAATATTTTTCCTAATTTTTTGAATCCCTAAATTTTTTTTATAATTAACAATGCAAAGCTGCGAATTTCGGTTCTTCTTTTTGTTCTAGTTTGTTTAATAAAACTATAAAATGAACTACAGTGTACTATAAAAATAAGTAAACGTATAAAAATTAACAATTTTTAAAATGGCTTTTATTTTACATACAGTAAAAAAAAATCCATCTAAAAAGTAAAAAACGTCAACGCTGATAACAATAAAAGAAATGACGAAAATGATGAAACTGCGCATGACTGCTTTTTCAACCATTATTATCGTTAGTTGAACGCGGAAGTTACTATAATGGGATGGAGCTTGGATTCTTTTTAAATTTTTTTTTTTTCTTTTTTTTTTTTATCGTTAGTTGAAAGGGGAAGTTAACGTAAAGGAATGGGTTTCACCGTTTTCTTATATTTCTGGATATTGTTGATATATATATATCGCTGGTCAAGTTAAATAAAAGCCATTAATAATAATAATAATATACAGTATAAAAGGGTTTAAGAAAAACTATTCATTTTAGGAAATTTTATTTTATGAATCAAAAATTTTTAGGAAAAAATGGACTAGGAATTTATTTTTTTAAGAAAAATAGTAGGGAATCAAAAACACTGCTAAAAAGTCATTTAGGTGTTACGCCAGCATTCTTATGGAAATTTTTGATTTCTCTATCCATTTGTTCACCAGAAATAGGCCTTTTGTTTTGTCTTATAGCCATTTCACATTGGCATCGTATTTTCCAAATCCCCTCTCTTCCCTATGAGATGCTGCCGCAGCATTTGAAAGATTTTACAACCAAGTTTTTTAAAAATTAAATAAGCTGTTTTTAAAATTATTGAGAAATGCAGCAAATATTAGTGGGAACCAAGGAGGGGAAAAAAATAAGAAACCAGAATTAATGGAAGCAATTACCAGTTTGGCTGATTTTAAAAATTAACGGTGCAATAAGGGAGTACAACCGCTGTGCAAAAACTTTTAGGTGAAAATAAAAGCAGTTGGAAAAAAAAATCCAAGTGTATCATTCCGATCGCGAAAAAATTTGGACCATCAAAAAAATTACTGGTAGAATTTTCCGACCGTAAAAAAAAAAATTCGGAAATTGATTCGAAACACAAAAGATCCTTATTAATTAGTGTCCTGAGTAAAAAATGTCACTGAACGTGAATTCTAAATCGGACTGTTGAGGAATTGTCGTCATTTTTTGGACCAAAAACCAAATTTTCACTTATGAAGTATAAGTAAAAATTTGGTCTTTTTTAATCAGGAGTTGGTCGGGGAAAATCGGGGTAGTGAAATTCGTGTTCCTCGGGCTTTTTTCCATATGTATATGCAACTTTATACAAAAAAAAAAAAAAAAAATTGGAGGGCTCCAAATTTGGACATAAGTAAAAATTAAGCCCGAAAAATCGGGTGTAAGCGCTAAGAAAGCGACACAGGCGTTGGTCGGAGAAAATCGGGATGGTGAAATTCGTCTTCTACAACGTCAAAAGCACCTATAAAGTCCATTTTTGTAAAATCCAATTACGAAAAAATGCACCAAATTTTCGCTTTATTAAATGCTAAGCCAAAAAATTGTGGCTTAGGCCCTTTTCTGCTCTGCGCCGCCCCAAAATTGTGTTTTTAAAAAAAATACTTCAAAACTTTTCTTGCGTTTTTACATTAAAATGAACCCCTTTTTTTTGGTGAAAAACAAAATCAGAAACACATTTTTTTTTTTTTTTTTTAGAAACCTGTGAATGAACCACCTTCGTATACCGCGATCACGGCGCCGAATTCCCGAAAAAAAATTAAGAATGACAGGGAGAACTTTATAAAACATGTACATTCTTCATGTACAATGTACATGGAACTTGCAGACCGCTGCCGAATGCTGATAACAGGTCCGAAACTCAAATAAAATAAACTTACAAATAAAAGACCGGGTCCTGAAAACTAATTTAACCCGATGCTTCGAAGCAGGTTCAACAAACGATTCATCCATCGCAATCATTTTAGCCAAACTAATCCTTCAAAACCGTTAAAAACGTTTTTTTTTTTTTTGTTTAAATTACCTAAACAAATGCGTTAGTCAACAATTAGTAACATCAGTCGAAAACCATTAAAACTCACAGCGGCCACGTTTCCAACTTGCCGGTGATGGCATTTCTTGAAATTTTCTGCTGACGCTGCTGCTGGTCCCTTCGATCGGAATTGAAATTTTCGATTTGTACTGTTTAACGTTTGTCACCGATTCGTCGGAATTAGTATCGTCCATATTTGAAAAAATGTCTCCCGTCAAAAACAGTAATGCAGAAACAAATAGGAAAGAGGCAAAAACGCGCAAAGAAAATGACGTAAAGAGCGCGGGGGGGTTCGCCTAAAAACCGCAAAAGACTAAGAATAAAAAAAAAAAAAAAAAGTGTAAAAATACAAACAATGGAGGATTGAAAATAAAACAGCATCTCGTAAAACGGCCCCGATGGATATAAATCATTGTTCAAAGCTCTAAAACAGCTTTTGAGGTTGATCGGTCATCGCCAGATGACGGAAGCGTCTTCACCTGTCTTTTAATCGTTTTTCTTTTTCGCTATAATGGTACGTTAATCTATTCGTCTGTTTAAGCGACAACAGAAGAACAAAAGGAATCTTTTTTTTTTTTTTTTTTGTAATGGGATTTTTAACTCCTACGGTGCGATTTTTTATTTTTTTTTAAAGCGGAAGACAGGTGCTTGTTTTTTTTTAAAAGTGCTTCTCTTTATTTTTTTTTAAGCTGTGGTGCTTTTTTGCTTTTAAAAATTTACAGACTGCAACTACCTGCACCAGCGGTCGATCCCAAAAAAACGGATACATCTTCCGTCCGTCCGACCAATCTGCTAAAACTCGGTCTTTGGGTTCTACCGTCGACGTACGGTGGAGTCAATGTCGTCATTGACAAAGACACTCCATTTCTATTCATCTTTCGCGTAGGTTATCTAAAAAAATAATTTTTTCCTCATTTACAAAATCAAGAAAAAGGCCAAAAAAAAAAAAAAAATTTTTCCTTGTTGTTATTTATTTATTTTTTTATTTACGAACCTCATTTGACGAAATTGTAGCAAAAGAAATTGCTAACCGTTATTAACGCGGCAGCGACCGACAGCCGAATGGAAGGAAAATTAGATGTAGAACATGTTAAGGGTTGAATCATTAGTCGGGGGGTTTCGGCAAGGGGGGATCGGGGAATTATTATATCGACCAGATATAAACAGATAATAACTTAGAATCGATTTGATATTTTGTAACCAGGAGCACGAATCCCCACCACTTTTATGGTTAACGTGCGTTAACCAGATCATTTTCTATTTACCTGAACCTAAAAAAAAAAGGGGGGGTAGTGGGAGAATGGGGACATCATCAGTGATGACGTTCTGTTTACGGGAAAAAAAAAAGCAAAAAAATTATAGTCGGTATTATTCATGACGTCATGACGATTTGATTTAAAAACAAAAAATTTAAACGTAATTAGGGGGAATGCTTCCTAATTAATTTTTAATGGGCCTGGCGAAGTTTAGTATGTCTCTTCAACATTTATTTTTTTTCATTTCTTAATGTTTTGACAATTGCTGTTTTGTTTCCTACCGTTGCTGACTTCCTTCTTCCGGGTTGGCTTTAAATTTTCCCCTGATTAACCTTTTAATGATTTAGTGAAATTACGCGCGATATCTACGCCGAGAGAATCTAATCGTGAACTTGTACGGCGTTATTTATTCCATTACCGATTATACTTACAATCTCTAATTGAATCTACCGCCGCAGATTCCCCTCTTGAACTCCCTCTGGCTTCGACATCGATGACTTTACTTAATCCGTCACCGGATGTCTTCATTTCTAAAACAAACAAAAAAAAAGTACGAAAATCAAATGCGAAGTTTGAAAACAGAAAGAGGAAAAAAGTATAAGGAAATTGCAACCTTTGAAAAACACAATCGGTCGATTAATTATATCTGAAATTCCGGGTGATGGGGAAAGGTGTCAAAATGATGACGTCGGTAGTTTTGAATGGGTTTCTTGCTGATGACGACGAGATTGAATTTAGTTTTCGGTTTGAAGCAACGGCTTAGTAAAGCATTATTTTTGCAGTTTTTGGGTACTATATTCTGCAGTAAAAGAAAGATTTCTGATTTTAAATTTGTCTAGATTTTTTTTCGCCGGCTAATAATCATTGGTTTTGGGCCTGGGTATTAGTTTTTTAAAGAGCATCCATATTGAACGGCTGAAATATTTTTGAAAACTCAGAACAGTTTACAATTATTAAATACGCCTTAGATGAGTTTTATAAACAAACTAATGTCACTGATTTGTTTTTTCCGATCAAACAAAACATATCAAGGAAACTTATTAAAAACAAAAAAAAAAAAAAAAAAAAAAAAAAAAAAAAAAAAATCCGTTCCCAATTATTTTTCCTGATACATTTCTCCTAAAAATTTTGGTTCCTAGAATTTTTCATGACTATTTTTTTCCCTAATTTTTAATTTTCCTAAACTTTTTGATTCCGAAAATAAAATTTCCTAAAATGAATATTTTTCCTAATTTGTAGGAAAATTTTTAATGAGTTATTTCCTAATTATTTTTCCTAACCCATTTTTCCTAAAAATTCTGGTTCCTAAAATTTTTCATGACTTTTTTTTTCCTAATTTTTAATTTTCCTAAACTTTTTGATTCCGAAAATAAAATTTCCTAAAATGAATATTTTTCCTAATTTGTAGGAAAATTTTTAATGAGTTATTTCCTAATTATTTTTCCTAAATCCACTTTTCCAGGCTGCACAGCGCCTCGTTCCCAAAATATAGGACATTTTCTGGAAAAATATAGGACCGATTTTTTAAAAAATATAGGACAAATATAGGACATTTTATGAAAAATATAGGACAAAAACTTTAATTCAACATTCACAACTCTATATATTTTTTTTTTTTTTCGCTATTTATAGTCAAATATTCCAACTTATCGTTAACCACTTGAATGTTTTTTTTCACACCAAATGAGTTACATCTATGTATTACTGAGTAAAGGGTAGTTTTTTCATTGTGAAAAAACGCCGCCTTTACAAAATTAGCCATAAAATGAACTTTAACTACAAAAAAATTGATTTTATGATATTTTAAAGTTAAAAACTCCCAAAAATACAGGACATACTCAAAATATAGGACAAATATAGGAAATATAGGACGTTTGTCAAAATATAGGAAATATAGGACATATAGGGCAGTCTCCACTTGATAACGTTCACCGCATTCGCGTTATCCGCCTTCTCGATGAACGTATTCGCACCGGAAGTTTTGTGGATCTTTTACCACGATTTTTTTGATCATCTTCTGCTTTTTTTTATTTACAAACATTAAAAATGGCGGTTTGAAAGATGTTTTTATGGATTTGGAAAAAAAAAATCTTAATTTGGGCATGGGAAAGACAATAAATCTGTTCCAAAACAAATTCTGGGTAAGCCAATTTTGTATACTTAATGAAATATACGGTACTCTTTTTATGCCAAAAACGTTTACGGGAAAAAAACCTGGAAAGTACTTCCGGTGCGATTACGTTAATCGCGATGACGGACAACGCGAATGCCGTGAACGTTATTAAGTGGAGACTGCCCTTATAGGACAGCTGTGCAGCCTGCACTTTTCCTAAAAATTTTGGTTCCTAAAATTTTTCATGACTTTTTTTTTTCCTAATTTTTAACTTTCCTAAACTTTTTGATTCCTAAAATAAAATTTCCTAAAATGAATATTTTTCCTAATTTGTAGGAAAATTTTTAATCAGTTATATCCTACTTACACGCACAGTAAAAAATATTATTTAATTTTGTTAAAATCGGTCAACACAAATTTTTTCTGTTGTTTTTTCCAGAAAATAAACATAAACAGAAAACAACATAAAAATTATGTGGACTGATTTTAACATAATTATGTTAATTTTTACATAAATTTTTTTTACTGTAGAAAAACATTTTTTAGGAAAAATGGTAGAAAATCAAAAAAATCTTATTTTACGATTCTCGTGCCAGATTGTTAATACTTTCGGCCACTTTTTTCTCACCAGTATAAATTCCGAAAATTTATGATTTTGGACCGTTCGAGACTTTCTTTTACTTTCCGGAAAAATTAGTTCCGAGTAAAAAAACAAATAATCTCAGGAACCAGTTATCAAAACAATTACCGAAGAATCGGTTTCAAAAATTTAATTCCTCTTAAAATAAGTCTAATTAACATAATTTAAAAAATATTAATTCTTCTGAGTTTTTTACATATTGGAAGAAGTCTTCTTGAAAAGGATTCTAAAAAAATCTGAACTTTTTAAAAAAAATCAAAATATAAAATTTTTATTAATTAAAAAAGCCAGGATTTTTTTTAAAAACTAATCAACTTCTTCGATTTCCATATTATCCTCTTCGACAGCAAGCCCAGGATTTTCCCTCATCTGTTTATCGGCAACAGGAATTATAACTTGGCTCAGTTCTTTGGTACGTAACCTATTCAAATCCTCATACTCCATTAAATTTCTAAATTTCGGCAAATATTTTATGTACGGGATCACATCCATTACCAGATTTCTGTGAGTGAGTTGAAAATCTTTATAATGAGTTAATTTATCCAAATTATTTTTTTTGCTTAAGGCAGTCCAGCTTGATTTCTTCACAGGTCTAAATTTCCCCTTGTTCGGCTCTTTGTTTTTTATCATCAAGCCAGTTATGCTTAGCAAAGCCGCGTAATCCTTTAAGTCGTGTTTATCGTCTAATAAATCGCATGTGCTTAATAAATCTGATGCATCCGTCAAATCGTTAAAACGACTAAAAGTGTGGATGTAATTTTCTTGCAGTAAACTTAAAAATGAATTAGAATAATTTTCGGCTAATTCGTTGACATCGTACAGAAGAATTCTATTCTTATTTTTAAAATTTGCTCCGTCTTTTTCCGTCGCTCTTTTCGGATAAAGTACACGACCTATTATTTGATAAAAATCTGTATTGCTATCTTTTGATGTAATTGTTTTTAATTTTGGTAACGAAGAATCATCTTTCTTTTTGTATAATTTTTTTACTGGTTTTACTATTCGGGTTGGTTTGATCCCTATTAATAGCATTTGCAATTCAGATATGGCTGATCTTAAATCTCCTGCTGACTTTTGCGAAATATTTTCCAATGTTTCATTTGATATTGCGGTTTTATCTAAATACTTTTCCATAATTTTTTTTAACACTTTCATGGTAGATGTATGATTCATCGGGTTAAATTTAATATTTTTAATATTATACCTATCCATAATGTTATTTGGAAATAATTCTCTTTGTAAATTCATGCTTTCATCATCGGTACATATAAAAACTAATGGACTTTTGCCCCTAATTTGATACTTTCCTAAAAACTCATGAAATTTTTTCGGGTGCCATAAGAACACATTTGGAAAATCTTCGACTAATATCAGAGATTTTGAACTTTGTTCAAATAATGATTTATATCTGCTGCTTTGAAAAACAGCTTCTTCAAATTTCTCAGTCTGACTTTTTTCTGAATAATTGTTTCTGTCAAATGGATCTCCATTGAACAATTTTTCCTCTTGAAAACTTATTTTATCAACAGGATTAATCCACTCTCTTATGGAGTAATTTAAACTTGAAGCAACAATTTTTATTGTTGTAGTTTTGGCCGAACCAGCAGGCCCTGTTATGAGTAATATGTGAGGTTTATCTGGACTAGGGGATTCAAGGGCATTTTTCACTTCTTCAATTTTTTTGGGATGTGTAGCTAGGTCTTCTAAAGTCTTAGGTTCTGGTACTTCTATCCTAATAATTTCTTCTTCTTTTTCCTGGACAATCGATTTGCCTGGTTCCAATCTAATTTTTTTATTGGGTGATTCAACATTAAAATCATCAAAACTTGGAGGTTTCCACCATCGTTTCGGAGATTTTGTCTCATCCATCATGGTTCCTGAAAAAAGAGCAGGTTTATAAATAAAAATCAAAAAAAAAAATAACCAAAAAAATAAAAATAAAATAAAATAAAAAAATAAAAAAAACCAAAAAAATGAAATCTGCTCTTTTTTACATCAACCAAACAACGGATCAAGACAGGAAAAAAAATTCATTTTCCTTGAACTTCAACAAAGTCAAAAGGGTGTTTAGCTTTTAAAAATTCAAGTCAAATATTTTCTTTCTATTAAAAAAGCATTGGAACATCAGTCAATGTCAAATTGACGACCAAGCTGAAATAATTATAAGACAGCTTTTTTTTTTGTTTTTAACCGTATTTGAAAACCCAATTAACTTGATACATTTTCAATTATCTTCTAAACTTAAGACCACATGCCCTGTTCAAACTTAGCTGGTTGTCAAAACAAAGATCTCGATCAGGCTTAAGTAGCTTATTTGCACGCCCAACAGCATTTCATAATTTTTAACATTTTAAATAAAAAATATACTAATATAATTAAAAAAAACTTACTTGTTGCTTAAAACACCGATCGCGTCCAGGTATATCACAGAAAACTGGATATTTTCATTTACAAATACTAAAAAAACATTAATTTTTTTTTATTGAAATCACTTCACTTTACGACGCGGTTGGTAATTTTCTTCCGCTAGGTTGGCTCCCTGTTTTTTTTAAAAAACCGCCAAATCTGGAAATACCCCTTCGAAACAAAATTAGTTAAAAGTGAGAGACATCATGTCTTCAGAATGACTATTTAGGTTAGCTATTATAATTCATACGGCATAGTTAAATAAAAAATCTTTATATTTAAACTGTTATATTTACAAAGTGAAATAAATAATGTAACCCTATTCCTCGGATGATGATTCTTCTGATGCTTCGTCAAACCACTTTATCAACGGTGCAATTTTATTTCTGATTGGAGAATCTTCATCGAGATTATTCCACCAATTAACAATATCGTCCTCCGACAATATATCGCTGTTATAAAGAAAATGAAGGCACTTTTGTAGTTCATTTCCTATTTGCTCATAAGCTTCCTGTAATTAATAAAGTCAGCACATTGTCAAAACAAGCATATAAAAGAATCCTTAATCCCAATATAAAAATTTTATTTATTCATTAATAGCAAAAATTTTAGGAAGAATATAGTTTACTAATTTTAAGTATTAGGTCTGAAAAATACACAGTTTGATCCGAAAAAAATCAGCATTATGGATTCTCTTCCTTTATATTAACTCTATTCTTTAAATTTTTAAAAACTGTATGTGACGTGAAATAGTAACCGTTGACAAATAAAACGGTCACATTGGAGTTCACAAAATATTTATTCTCGCATTTCAAAAATTTAAATGATCATTCATAAATCATTTAAAATAAAAATAAGAAATGCTATGAAAAAGAAAAAAAAAAAGCTTATGAATGATTTTGCACAATTACCTCGATCGCAGATAAACATTCGCTTCTAGCATCGTCCGTTTTCACATAATTCTTGAAAAGAGGTAAGAAGTGACTTACTAATGTCAGAACAGTTGAGTTCACTCTGGATGAAAGAGATAAAATCGCTTTAACAGTTAATGTCGTGACATCTGACAATGTTACATTATATGCGTATCTTGATGAATTGATTTCCAGAATTAAATTATCACAGGATATATTGTCTTCAAAGCCTCGTTTAAGACTATCGACAACTTCGGAATAGAACACTAAAAAAATAAAATATAAGCAAGCAAAATAAATAAACTAAGATTTGCAAAAACGTTTCAATTGTTGAACCTAAAATAAACACTCACCAATACTGTCTTCAGTCTCTGACTGAGCATATGATTCTTCTTCATCTGAAAGTGATGACTGATCAGATTCATCATCAGTGACTTCCTCATGAAAATCACTCAAACCATTTGGTGTGATTTTACTCAACCCATCTTCTGAATCAGGGTCCACTAAACCATTTTTCATGACATAAGCCCCTTCGTTATGCAGCCTGAATAATTTGTTAGCATCTGAAGGCAACAAGTCTCTAAATTCTAAAAAAAAAAAATTGGATTATATTTTAAGGTTCTAAGAAAGCATACATATACATGATTTTTCTTTTTTTTTAACATACCAAAAGGTCTCCTAGATATAGTCACGTCATCAAGTTTCGATTTTTTCTTTAAGTACACATTCTGTTTAATTAAACATTTTGTGAGTTTGCAATCATTGCTTATCTCTGAATCTTCACCAATGGCACAAAATTGGATTTTGCAACCTTCCTATGAAAAATAAAATAATTTAATTAACTTGAGGTTATTATTGGGATAAAAATGATTATATAAAAATGTTGGCATTGTGTCATTGTAGAAACAAATTGAAATCATAACTACATTGGTAAACAAGCATCTAATTAATCTGGCATCTTTATATATTTCCATTTAATTTTAAATAGGATGTTATAATAAAGATGCTCATATTTAACTAAAAATGTTTCACCTACCTTAATAATACAATTATCAAAGATATATGAGTCCTGTATCTCTACATCCTTTTCAATCACACAATTTTTGCCTATGACAGATCGGATAATACGAACATTATCATTTAAAGAACTTTTTTTCCCAATAACTACATCCATTTCTAAACTCACAGAACTAAAAAAAAAAAAAAAATTTTAAATAAATTATCATTTTCAATTTAAATGGTACTTGAATAGTCCAACTTACTTGGATAACTTTACATCTGGTTGCTTGTAAACCAAATTCCTAAAATGTGAATATGGTTTATTATTTGTAAAAGGAAGATCTGGCACAAATGGATATAACCATCGATGAATAACATCATTCGAAACTCTTTGATATGTTTTCCAATCTTGAATTGTAGCACCATAACCATTTTTAACCTGATAGCAATAAATTCTGCTATCAAGTATTTCTTCATTCAACAATAAGCCTCTAATAAAATCATCTTTTGATTGGAAATCAAAATTATCAGCAAATAAAAGCGGCACTGATGGTGAACAAACAGCAATCCCAGTATCAATTAAATTACTAAACACATTGATATTTGAATTATCTAATAAATATTCCAATGGAATTTGAATTTTTTTAGCTAGATTTGATTTTGAATACAGTAAAAGTCTATTTGTTATTGCATTCACAGCAACTACAGTCTCTTCCGATTTAGGAACTCTTTTTCCAACATCTTGCATAATTAAAGTCATTGCAGCTCCTTTATCTTTACTATTTAGATTTCTGCAAATAAAATTCAAATGATCACAGCTCTGATTTTTAGTCACATACAACGCTTATCTGTTCCGCCTGGAAAATAGGACTGTTTTTTTTGGGGGCTTTAAATATAAATTTTTTTTTGGACAAGCAAAAATCATTTTGCAGGCAAAACAAAAACCTCCTTACCTATGGTATTCTAACATGTCAGTTAGTTTTAAATTTGAAACTGTGCTTGCAGATAACAAAATGAAATCCCCTTTAATAACAGCTTTATTATCTAAATCTCTCATAGCATCACCTAAAGATGTGCATCTTTCTGAAACAATGATGGTAATATTCATAGATGATGCTGGACTGCTCCATTTGGATGTTTTTATATGGGCTCCAATCACATCAGCATGAGAGCAACAAAACAGTATCGTATCTTGTATGCCCGTTCGTCCCAAACATTCCAGGGTGTAATCTATTGTATAAATATTTACAAGTGGTAAGAATGCCTAAAACAAAATAGAGTTGGAAAGCAAAACATAAAGACAGAGGCACGAGTTACCACATGGGTACGAAAAAGACTTACCGAGCTTTGTTGGTTTACGTAATCTGTAAATAATCCATCAAAATCATTTACAATTAACACAGCTTGAAGTACATCTTCTTTTTGTATACTCTTTTGAGGTTTCTTTGCTTTAGACATGATTACGATTAATTAAAATTTTTTGCATTACCTTGCCATATGATCCACACATCGCATATGAAGATTAATTCTAATTGGTTCATGTTGTAAGATGGCGGCCTTTTCCAAGTCATTGATTGGTCTAAATTACTTTCTTTTTGAACTAGCGACATTTTTTTCCCGCTTCGACAAAATATCACCGTACTTGACCTCAGATTTGTTATCAAGTGATTTATACTTCACTGTTTACTGATATGAGACAGCGACTCATATCTCGCCTGATTTATTTACATCAAAAATGAATTTCTTTACAACTATAGGTCTTTTAATTGTAATTTACTTATTGATCTATGTCATTGCTTTTTGCTTGTTTGACTGTGATCTTCAATTAGCTTTTGCTGAGTTATTTGGAAAGAAACTAGGTAAAAATGGTTTTTGGCATCTTTACGTTCAAAAGATGTAATGTTTACTTTTTTTATTTTTTTTAGATAAATTTCGGGGGAAAATAGTATGGATTACTGACACTTTAACTCCTGTTGGAGAAGAAATGGCCTATAAAATAGCTCAGAATCATGGAAAACTGATTATTTCTGGAAAAAAAGTGAAGGAATTACATGAAATAAAGAGAAAATGTCTAGCAATCAACAATAATTTAAATGACAAGGACATATTGGTTTTAACGTTAGAGACCACAAAACTAGAAAATCACGAGGAATGTTTCGATCAAATTATTGAACACTTTGGAACTGTAAGTAAATTTTTAAATATTTTGAAAAATGCTATTTGAAACTAACTGCATCAAAGATTCCAGCTGGATATTATTGTGAATAATGTTGGTTTATCCCAACGAGCCAAATGGGAATATACAGAATCTAAAATCGATAGACAAATTTTTGAGTTAAATGTTTTCTCAGTTGTAAATCTGACCAGAATAGCCATTCGATTTTTTAATCAGAAAGGAAAAGGAAGATTGGCCGTAATGTCAAGTATTGCTGGAATTGTTGGAGTGCCTTTTACCGGGTCTTTTTCAGGGACAAAACACGCTTTACATGTAAGTTTTCCCTTTTATACATTTTGATAGTTTCAATGAAAAGAAAAATATTTGCAGGGTTTTTACGAAAGCTTACGCATAGAAAAGCTAGGAAAGAATATTCACTTAACAATACTCTGTCCTGGTCCAATTTTGGGAAGAAGTAAACGATTCACGGAAAACTCATGCAAGGTATAAAATATTTATTTCATTTTTCAATAAAAATAATAAGAGAAATTTTCTTCGAAACTCAGGTGACTCGGATCTTCTACGGGATATGTTCCTCCGCCGGGCAAAAAAAAGGCAGTCATGAAATAAAAATTTTCAATTAACTTCCTTACGGGCATATCCAGCAGAAGGTCCGAGTCACCTGAGTTCCGAAGATAATTTCCCTTAAAAATGACACTTTTCACCTATAACAATAGATGTCGTGAGACTTTCGTAGTATTCTTTAAAAACGACTCTGGGTTAACTCCGTGTTTCTTATGAGGGTTTTATTTTGAGAGATTGGCACCTCACCTCGTTAGTTTATTAGAGGTTAGAGCAGCTTTAGCCAAACGGGAAGACGGGGGTTCGAATTATCCATGGGGACAAGTTGTTACCCTGCTCCGGTTTTTTCCCGCCAAATCTAAAAATAATTAAGTTGTTAATTTTTTATTTCTTAGAAAACTAATAAAAATGAGCAAGCTGGGAGGAGAATGACAGCTGAAAGATGTGCCCATCTGTGTTTGATAGCTATTGTCAACAAATTAGATGAAGCTTGGATGGCTTTATTTCCAATTTTACCAATGATATATCTGATGAAATACTATCCAAATATTTCAAAAATTATAATAAAATATTTAGGAGGGACGAAAATGGAGCATAATTCAAAAGAAAGTTAATACAAAATTTATTATTGTTAAATCAAAACAGTAAACAAAATATTAGTTAATATTTTAACAAGTCTCAAAATTTAAAATAAAGTTACCGAAAACTAAATAAAAGTAAATGAAAAGAAAAACAATATAATCTGTGACAAGAAAACATAATTAAATAATGTTTTATACAAATTTTTACTTTACTATTTTTTTAATTTTTTAAAGAGAGAAAAAATGGGAAGTCATGAAAAAAAAAAAAAACTGGTCCTTACAACTAAAAAACAAAAAATATTATTCTACAAGGTTCTATAATTTTTTTGAGGTGACTGACTTTTCCTACAGTAACCTCTTTTTTTAAAATACTTTTCTTGTTTTCCTGGATCTGAATTATTCAAATGATCAACAGCAGGAGGTGCTGTAGGTAAAATGAAACTGCCTAGTCTGAAGTACTAATAAGAAAAAAAAAATCATTAAAACATGAAGTGCAATAGAGTAAAATAGCAATCGGTTTACATACCTCTACTCCTAAATTGTAGAAAAATCTTAAGGTTTCCTTATTGCCTAACGGTAGATCACTAAAATCATTAGCAACTGACATTTGTGCATAAATGTCTACATTTTTTAACGGAATAGGAGGACCCCCAGGACGATAAACATTAGGCATGTTTGAGTGCCAATAGTAGACTTTCATAAATGACCCATTGTTAGATGTCGGAGGAAAATCATATTGAGCTGGTGTATACGCTTTAAACATTTCTTGATAGTTCGGTGTGTGTGCTATTGGTGGATAATTTGGAACAGGTTCACCATGATAATTAGGTGGAACAGCATAAACAAATGCTTGCATATCCTTTTGCTCATAACGCTTGTGAGAATTCAAATCCCAATGACTGGATGCATACGTTTCAGCCTCAGCAGGAGGAAAAGTCGGTCTTGTGTAACCAGATTCTTGAAACTGTGGATTTGGGTAATAATTATCTGGCAAATTCTGACTTATTTCACCATTTTTTTTAACTGGTGTAACATTGGAATTATAATAATATGTTGATGTAGTTCCCTGTTCCATTGTCCCATTTGAAATAGTACACTTATTTTTTAACTAAAGAAATGAAAAAATGATTGGATATAAAAAACTACAAAGAAAAGAAAAACAGTTATTGGTCTACCTCTTCACTGAGTGATTGTTCCCCTTTTCCAGTGGCTTCGACTTTCGGTTCTTGATTCTCTATTTGATTATTTGGACTCGGATGCGCATAATTCATCATGTTATTTTGTGGATATGGCGAGTTTCTGAAAAAAAAAAGTACAGGAAACGAATGATGACTACCCGTTTTACTGTCATTGTCCAACGATAAAGATTTTTCAATTTCTTTCATAGAAAAAGCTTATTTACCTGGGATACCAGATCTTTTTACTCATTTTAGAACAAAACCCGAAGTTTTTAATTATCTTTCACTAACTGACAAATCTTAAATATCAAATTATCAAATAAAATTAATAAAATTAATATTATTAATTGAACTTGCCGATCCTTCACGAGAATCTTTGTTGCATAAAATGAGAACAATAAACTTCCCTGCTTCCCCTATGTCGCTGTGAGCGCACAAAGCAAATGCTTTTTAAAACTAAGTTTCCTACCCTTAGCTTATAACTAAGTAAATCATTTTATGTTAATGGCATATTTGTTAATAATTAATGAATCACAAATTTTCTCCCACCATATTTTTCAGGGCCCGTTTTGTTGACTTCTGATTGGTTACACTTATAATTTGTAAATTTTGGAGAGCTAGATTTGGCTTGGGCTTAGTTAGATTTACATGGATTAATTTTTTAAAGAATTTTGTATTTTAAACATAAAAGAATTACAATATTTACGAAAAACAAATTAAAAATTGGTCGTCATCAAAATCGTTTGTACTTTTGTCAGCAGATGAAAGAAGAGGGTACACGCTACACATTTTCCAAGCCCTTTGTGGTATTATAAGGTAAGATGCTGTTTGTTTTTCATGAAATCTCTTTTCTTCACTAGCTGCATTAACATTGTAAAAAACGTGTAGGAGGTTTTAAATATCTGTTAAAAACAATATGAATAATCAATATCAATTTACAATCACAAGAGGCATAAAGATTTACCTTATAGAAGCTCCTAGCACCTAATGGGAAAACATCAAAAGCTACGATATCCAATGGCCTTTGACATCGCATTATAATAATATGAAAAAGTGTTTTCATTGGTTTTGGATAAACATACCAAGCTTTACTAAACGATTCTTGAAATAAATCAGCGCTCTAAAATTTCAATGACATCGTTGTACAAAATAACTTTTGCTTGTAACAAATAATTTATATTTCACTTACTATGTCAGTAATCATGTCTCCAAAGCGACAAGTTAAATAAAATATGTAGTAACTTCCAGTAAAAAAAATTAAAGAAACAGCTGTTTCCATTGCTGTTAAGACTCCCTATCAGAAAATTAGGGAAGAAAGCATAAGTGTCATGCATAGAATGTATTAAAATGAAACATACAAAGGAAATTAGAGAAGTAATTTTACTTACCACAATATTTAAAAACGATACTAAACAGAGAGAAAGCATATAATGCTAAATATCACACAAAGAGGCAGGTAATATATTTTTCGAATTTCTTCATGAAACCTGGAAAAAAGTAGATTTACAAACACATAAAGGTGTGAAGACATTGTAAAATGCTAACCATAAGGGGAACCAGAGTTTTCCAAAACTCACTCCAAATATCAAAGAAAGAGCCAGAAAGTATACAACCAAAAAATAATATTACCTTAATATTTGTTGATGATGTGACACCCATTTTAATAGCTCATTTCTTTTTTCTTTTAATTTACTGTCAAAATCTGCTTTTTCTGATTTCTCGTTGTAAACAATGATATTTCCATTTTTAATTGTTACTTCACCCTTACAGTCAACTTGCAGATCATCAATTATATCTGCCAGTGTCAATTGTAAATGAGCTAACTGTGTTTTTTCCAAAGATAAAAGAACCATAAATACTGAATCAAAGCATGTTCCTCTGTGTAAAAAATGTTCCAGATTTAGATTTTAATACGGAATAATTCTTAATGCTTTTTTTGAAGGGAGGGGGACATACTTACAAAGTACCTGAATAAAGTGAGACTACTAATTCGTATGTAACCATTAATTCATAATCTGGAGATTCGTTCTTGTATTCGAATCCCGTTGGATGGGTTAATTTTTTTTCGGGATTAAAATAAGGTGGAACGGCCCATAGAATACAAGAGAATAAACCTGCCGTGCATAACACTTTTATGTACCGATTGGTGCTTTTTCTGGTTTCTCTTAATAATTTCTGCCGCATTTACAAAAATGGTAGATTAAAAATTTTGAATGTATGCAAATAAGTAAATATGATATCGGTTACCTCTCTTCTTTCCGAAAATAAATCTTCTTTGAAGGAAGAATCCCATAAACGAAATAGCCTTTCGAATTTTTGTCTGTTTAAGTTAAAATACAATAACTTGAAAACCATTAGAGAAATATTTACGACAAAAGCCAAGCTGTAAGTTTTTCTGAGAAAATCTTCATTGTCCCAAAAAAGATTTTTTATTGTGCT
Organism: Liposcelis bostrychophila; assembly: GCA_037577465.1. NCBI lineage: Eukaryota > Metazoa > Arthropoda > Insecta > Psocodea > Liposcelididae > Liposcelis > Liposcelis bostrychophila. The sequence continues at coordinate 15,666,066 of CM075210.1, forward strand.
GCCTAACATTACACCTAATCCAATTGTCGGAATGAAAACAGCATATCGTAATAAATTCGTTATGTATTTCGAAGGAATCAGTTTTTCTATGCTCGGCATGTACAACCCTGAAAACGTAGCGCAGTAAATTAAAACTTTTTGTTCTTCTTGAAAAGTCCCCATAGCACACCTTTTTAATACAGCGATATGAGTAATTGGGAAAAGGTAGAAAGTGATTTTTGTTATCTAATTTCCCTGATAATTAATTATTCTTTTTGCAAGGAGTGGGAAAAATGTAAGTGAAGGGTGTTAAAAAAAGCAAGAAGTCTTTTTTCTTTTTTTATTTATTTAATTTTTTTCTGTGAGTAATACTTCAAAATTTTTTTGTTTTTTGAGTCTGTGTTTTTTTTTTCTTCCCCTCCCCCACTCCCTCCATTTTTAAATTTATTAAATAAAAATAAAAATAATTCTTTGCCCATCCGCAAACGCAGATGGCGCATATGCTCTGCCTTCATGGTTTTCCTCCTTTTAATTTTTTAATTTCCAATACCGGAGTACGTAAGTTACAAAGGGAATATTGAACTAATAAAAGCTCGTACGAATCATTTCCAAGAAAAGTTCCATTATTTAACGAAATCATGTTTTGATTATTTTTCGAATAAGGAAAATTATTTGAAGTATACATTAATGTCTGACATATGTGTCACAGATTTTTTTTTTTCTTTCATTACAATTTTCTTTTATGAGGTTTTTTAGGAAATGAAGGCTGATCCTTTATCATACAAATTCCGTAAAAGTCCAACGGTTCATTTCTTATTCATAATCTGCATCAGAAATGAGAAGAAAGCATAAGCCGTTCGAAATATCTAAAAGAAAAATTATTTTTAAAAAAAGAAAATTAAATTGAAAAAAAATATTGCGAAACAGATTTCGATACCCACTATTGAAAAGCTTCTGGCCCCCAATGGATAAATATTAAAAGCTACTATGTTCAAAGGTCTGTGAGATTGGAGGATGATGACGTTGAAAATAGTTTGAATCCTTTTGGGATAGATGTACCAGGCCTCTATGAATGCGTCTTCGAATATTAAATTGTTCTGTAAATTCCAGAAAGTTCATGTAAAATAAACATTTATGCAAAATACATAGTGGTTTAATTAAAATAAACTGCACTACTGTATGTTTACGTATGAACTTGTGCTCAAAAAAGCCACTTCCTTCACAAGCATAGTAATATACTATTTTCAACCAATTTATTTCGCTTTCGAGCAAAATTTATAGAGGCTAAAATTTTCCAATCCAGGTTTCGTTATGAAATTTAGTTTTTTATTTATTTATTTTATTTTTTATACTTACTGTTATATTGATATTGTCCCCGTAGTTGCATGTCCTATAAAATACGGAGTAACTTCCCAATATGAAAAAAACACTCATAACCTTTTCTTTCGTGGTAAATCCTCCCTAAAGTCAAATTTTGAATTACGTTTCATGTAAAAAAAAATGAAAATAGGAAATATAAATTCAAAAAATTATTTACCGTCAAATTGAGAAATGCAAGGAGGCAAACCATCCACATGAGAATGGCGAATTGTACGCAAAGGGATAAATGATAAGCATTCTGCAGCTTTTTGTGGTATTTTATTAAATTTTGATGGAGTTTGATCCAATTTTTTAATCTTTTCTCGATGGTTTCCATTTTTTCGTCCTCTTTTTTTTCTTCTTTCATGTTTTTTACAATCAAACCAGAATTTTTTATTTTAAAAGATCCGACGATAGCTGCTAACGAATATTTCAAATGATTCAGTTCCGCATCTTCCAAAGACATGAATGTGAGCAATATAGCGTCGTAGGTTAATAAGCTTAAGAAAAAAAATTGTATTTACTAAATGGGTTATTCAAATATTATGTTATGTAAGGAAGGGAGGGGTCGCGGGGATCTATTAAGCAATGAGTGCTAAGTTCCCATAAAAAAAGCCCATAGGCGGGGAGGGGTTCAAAAATTATCAAATCATGCTGACGTTATACTTAAATGGCCCCAAAAAGAATAGACAAGTACCAACACAGGAATAATTTTGGCGGTTCTTTCAAGTTTTAAAAATTTTGGTAATATCTTTTTTGACGTTCTTCATATTAATTTTTTTTTTGGTAGTAGAAAGACTTATCTATTTTTTTTTTTTTTTTTTTTTTTGAATTGTCGGCCTTTTTTTTAAAATTTAATTTTGATTTCGTGTTTTGGTTATGGCAGGGCGGGCGTCCATTGCTTCCGGTGAAACAATTTAGGGGTCTGAGGACCAAAATGAAAAAAAAAAAAAAATGTAAGTAATACTGCATGTATGTACTTAAGTAATCCAATTTTCCTTCAATGTGCCCAAAATTAATTTTTAATTTAATTTTATTTTATTTTATTTTATTTTATTTTTTTTTTTTTTTTTTTTTTTTTTTTTTTTAGAATTAAAGAAAAGCTCTAATTATTTTATTTTAAGTGTGTTTCTGTAATTTTTCATGAAGCTTGCTTTTAAAGTCAATCAAAATGGCTAATAATAAAATACAAACTCAGAAATTTTCACAAAATTAACTTAACAAAAAAAAAAAAAAAAAAAAAAAAAAAAAAAAACACGAATTTTTTTCTTGTAACAGGAATCAGCCAGACAAGAACCAACAGAATATTTTTCGACTCTCCTAGGTATTCTACTACTTGCAATAAAGTTAGTAAATTATTGGAGACCATTTGGGTATTATTTCTTTATGCTCTTTATTTATTAGTGATCAGTTTAAATACTTTTACAGTTTTGTCTCTTTTTACTGTTCGACCCCACTGTAAACAGAATTCGGTGCTAGTCAAGCCCTTAACCTAATTTTTTTTTTTTTTTTTTTTTGGCAAGTTTGTTTAAAGAGCTTCTAGGCTATTTAGGAAGAAATTTACTTTAAAAGTTTAAAAGGCCTAAATTATAAGGAGAAAAGTGAGACTTAAAGCGCAAACTTTTTTTTTTTAATTTTTTTTTTCAAAAAAATTAATTTTTGAATACAAGATATCATCTTTCCCCTTCTTCCAAGTGTGAAGCAATAAACACTTGTCTTAACTTTCTGAGGCATAATATTTGGATGACCCTATATCTCATTTTCTTACGATGCAAGTCCAACTGCCTGACTAATCATCTCAAATGCGACGACTAACTCATAATCGGGTGATTTGTTTTCTTTTAAAAAACCAGAAGGATGTCCTAAGTCTTTATCTGTATATAAAAATGGGATAGCTCCGTAAAATGTAGCTGATATTACTGTAGTGTTCACCATAAATTTGATGAATCCTGAAGTTTCTTTGTTCCTTTTGATTAGCGCCATCTGTAAATTTAGAAATTGAAAATTTGTATACCAAAAACACTTTTTTTATGCTAGACTGTCGCAGGCACCCTTAACTTTGTTTCAATGTGCCCAAAACGCTTCTATCATAAAAGTCAACAATTATTTATTTATATTTAATGTTATGAAAGCTTAAAGTAAAAAAATTTTCAAATGCAAAGAGCTAAAATTAAATTGCGATCGTCGTCAAATTTGTTGTGTCTCACTCTGCTAACATGCTTTACCTCTCTTTGTGCAGGGAATAAATCCTTTGTAAACGAATCGTCCCAAAACTTCATGATCTCTTCAATTGTTTTCCGATTAAAATAATAATGAAACAATTTAAAATTAACCAAGGCTGAACCGGCGATGGCCGTTATGCTATACGTTTTTTGTAAGAAATGCCCCTCGTCGAAAAATACATTTTTTACTAAGGCTCCAGTGTAAACGGGCAGGAACGTGTAGGGGATTAATCTCATTATTTTAAAATATTTAGCTAAATCTTTACGTTTTATGAAGTAAACTACTCTGGACGAATAAAGTCCGGCTAAAGTGGCTGCGAGAATTAAAAATTTGTTCCCTTCGTGAAATTTCATTTTTGTTGTACGTTTTCAAAAGGTCTACTGCCGATTTTTTTTTTTGTTTGACAAATAAAAATAAAATAATTAATATTTTAAAGTATTCCAAGAAATCATTTTTAATTCTCTCAAGCAGGATATCTGTGTGGTTCCCATTATCAAATATTATTAGTCAAACATTGTGATGCGTGATCTTTTGTTTTTTGAATACTCGGAATTTTATTTTATTTTACAATCATTTTCATTTTTATTTTCATTTTTTTTTTCCTTACCTAAATTTTGGTATTTAATTTTAATTTTAAATATTTTTATCACATTAAAATTGACAAAAGCAATAGTTATTTAACCTAATATATTTAGTTAATTTGTATAATTTTTAGCGTATTGTTACCAGGCTTAACCAGAGCTGCAAGGAACCAGAACCGTTTTGAAAATTTCGAAGTCTGTCCCAAGTTTTATCCCAGTAAATTCCTCTGATCAGGGTTGCGATGCCGATGCCGATGCCGACGCCGAATATTTATTTAAAAATAGTCGACGCCGACGCCGATGCCGATTCCGGTTTGCCAAAAAATTTCCGATTCCGACGCCGACGCCGATATCGGATTGTGGAACAATTTTTAACACCGATTGAATTTTAGTTTTTTCTTAAACATAAATTAGTATCCTGTGTTTTATTAAAAATAGAAATTTTTTTTAGTCTCACTCAGCTCAGGTTTCTTTAAAAAAGGCAGTTCTAAAATATTTTCTTTTAGTCAACAGAACTATCATAAAAACCATAATTCTTATTTAAAAATTAATCGAGTAATCGGTTATTAAATTTAATTACAGTTATTAAGTAAAGAAATTAAGAGAAAAATCATTTTGAAATTGAAAATTTTTCGCGATTCCGGCTTTGACTTCGACCCCGATGTCAATTTCGGTTCTTCAAACGATTCCCGACGCCGACGCCGGCTTTGAATCTACTTCTGACGCTGATGCTGACGCCGACGCCAATGCCGATTCCGGTTATTTTTCTCATCGATTCCGATGCCGATGCCGATGCCAGTAAAAATGCCATCGGCATCGCAACCCTGCCTGATTACTAATTTTTAGGGATTAAAATGCCAACCTTTAGGTTTTTGGGGTCGCCGATTCTGAATCTAAAACCCTTTTATATACTTGTATGCACTGCACTTGGAGGTCGTCCATAAATTACGTAAGCATTTTTTTTTAGCGTTTTTGACCTCCTCCCCCGGGTTGTAAGCAGACCGTAAGATTTTCTCCACCCCCCCCCCCCCCCACTAAAATTACGTAAGATTTTTTTTTTTTTTTTTAAATTACCCAGGGTTTTTAAGATAGGTGAAATCAGAATTTTTACACTCAAAATTATAATTTAATGTATCAATAAGCTTAAATGTAAAAAAAAAAAAAAAAATTAAACATTGCATTTATTTTTACTATATAATCAAGAATTAAAATTAGGAACATTTAACATTAAACATTTTAAATTGCAAGCATTAAAAAATCATTTCATTTTAAAATTTTTAATGTTTTAAACAGGAAATAAAGCTATTTTGGCTTTAAAAATTTAATATTGCATTTGTTTGGCCTGACAAAATAAAAATGAGGAACATTTAATATTTCTTGCGCACAAAAAAAAACGATTGAGGTTTCAAACGAAGAATAAAATTATTTGTTTAAAAAAAAAAAAACATTGTTTATTAATTAAAGGAGGATGCTTACACCTTTTTTTTGTTTTTATTTTGATTGTTTATTTCGAATGTTATTTATAGGCGCAACATTTGTTTATTTTGCGAAAACTTTTCGAATCAATAAAATTTTAAAAAAATGGTTTTATACAGCGAAAATCACTATGGTATACCTAAACTACATTCTCTATCGACTGACAAGAAGGAAAATTAGGATGTATAGTGAAATAATGAATATTTTTTAAATTAATCAACCGATTCAGTAAACAAAAACATGAGATCTTGAGCTTTATTTAAAAATTGTTTATTATTTCTCAATACATCCTAACTTTCCTTCTTGTCAGTCGATAGAGAACTTAGTTTAGGTAGACCATAGTGATTTTCGCTGTATAAAACCATTTTTTAAAAATTTTATTGATTCGAAAAGTTTTCGCAAAATAAACAAAGTTGCGCCTATAAATAACATTCGAAAAAAACAATCAAAATAAAAACAAAAAAAAGGTGTAAGCATCCTCCTTAAGATTTGTCGAAATAAAATTTTTTTCAATCGTGCTTTTTTAAAAATTGTTTACACGTTAAAATTTATCACAGACAAATTTTTTTCACTCAAGTGAATTAATTTTAAAAATTGGAATTTGGCTGCATGTTGCAGTAAATGTATTTTGTGCGAAATTGAAGTTCAAGCTTACATAAGATTTTCAAGACGCCCCCCCCCCCCCCCGATCCCCTTCGTAAGCATCCGTAAGCATCGGCCGGACCCCTCTAAACATGCTTATGTAATTTATGGACGAGCCCTTGTATGTCATGGCTCCTTCTTTGAAAGGGTTGTGGCTGGCACATCTTTTTATGACCGACACAGAAAAATTAAATACTTTTTCATGCTCTGGGCCTAATATGCAATATAATAAGGAGCCATTCAAATTTTACGTCAGCTTGATTAGGGCCATTATTAACCCCCTCCCACCGCCCTTCTGCAATACTGGTTCATGGTAAAAATCGGTGCTTCGCCCCTTTCCCCGTATCTGCTGTCGTAATATTTCAATGATCCTTAATCCTTTTTTATTCATTTTTTTTTTGTTAATGATCCATTCATATTAGGTTCTTAATCTATGGACAAAGTTCTAAATGTCCCAACTAGGTTTGTGTTGTCCCAACTTTTTTTTGGTCGGAATTGAAGTTCTTGCTGCCTGAGATATTGTTGAGCTATGCATCTTTCTCGAAAAACGGCTACTCTGTCTCTGTACTTATCTGTAATTGAAAAAAAGAATATTATTTTCGTCTTAAGGAAGTATTTATAGCCGAATAAATAAGCTGCATTTCCGAATGTATATTCCGAGTGTAAAAAAAAAGAAAAAAAAAAGTTGGCATATATATTAAATTTATTAGCGGTCGCAACCCGCGTAGTAACGCTTTGATTCGCAAATTACTGAGTAATCCCTGGAAAAAATCCAACGATGGAAATTTAAATGCCTTAATGCAAGGCCATCCAATGCACGTGATCATGAAGGTGGGTTTTTTTTAGGACGAAATTTGTGGTTTTTACCTTCACGAATTTTAAAGCAGGAAGCATCCTTTTTTTTTTTTGCTACAACCACTAATGTAAAAAAAAATCGGGAATTCTCGAATTCCCAGTTTCAGGCGTCTTCAAAACAAGTTGAAACAAGTCTAGGTTTTTTAGCTCGATCATGTAATACAATTCATGGTTTTTTTTTTTTTTTTTTTGGAGCAAAAAATAAATTATTCACGTACACGTAAGGATTATTTTCGATTGAACATTTCCAAAATATACTGGATTTTTTTTATTATTTATTTATTTATTTGATACACAGTAAAAACTTTTATGTGAAAATCAACATAAGTAGGTCCACATAATTCTTGTTATTTTTGTTTATGTTTACCTTTTGGGAAAAACAACAGAAAAACATTTATGTGGACCGTTTAGAACATAATATTTTTTACTGGGTATTTTACATAAGTTGAAAATCGAATACCCGGCATAGTAAAAATTTGTAATTTTATGGTGCTTGGACTATTTAAGCTGGGGTCCGAAGCCTGAAAATCTTGGCCGATGCCGATGCCGGCCGATGGCGATCGGCATCAGCGCCGGCACCGGCATCGGCATCGTAATTTAAAAGTCAAGATTTAAGTAATTTCACAAGAAACAAGGCTGCTAGGTAGAAAAGTGCCTACAGGATTCATAAAATAATATTTTCAAAATCGTCTAGGCTCTATGATTTTTTTTACTAAAATAAAAATCGTATATATAACCGATGCTTGGTGGCATCGGCATCGGCATCGGAATCGGAATTGGGAGTTAAATAAATAATATGGAATCGGCACCGACCGATTTTGGACCCCTGTATTTAAGTGAGAGTATTCAACATAATAAAACATATAAATGAAAGTTAAGTAACCATTAAACTTCCTCAAGGTTAATAAAAAAAAAGTTTTACTTCCATTTTCTTTCAAGCTACAAAACAAACCAAAAAAATTGATATCCTCTCATTTCTTTTTTGCAATAATATGGAAATTACGCTGATATAGAAATGGCGTCATAATAAAACAAACCTTTAAAAAAAAATCGCCAAAAAAATTTTTAAGCGTCTTTGACCTTGACAACTATCCAGAAATAGGCTTGGTATACCAGTCTTAAAAATTACATAAGTATCGGATTTTTATTTTTACTGGGATAGAATCTAATGTTTTTTTTTTTTTTTTTTTTCGTAGAAGGCGTGTTGCTGGCAAAAGAAAAAACTCGTTAAAAAGTAAAAAATAAAGAAAAACTTACCGAAAATCTTCAGAATGGATTCTTCTTCTCCTCCATATTCTTCTGGTAAAATGTAAGATGGTATTACTTTCCTTAAGGATGCGTAACTGGAATGAAGATGAAGCTAGAAAAATTAAAATAAAAATATTAATTTTTATATAGATGTTTTTGCAGCCGGGCAGACATCTCAATGTTTTACTTACTCTTTTCTTTAATTTTTCAGGCATAAGTTGCTTAAACAGGCTAACGGCCCACTCGAAAGCTTGGGGTAGATTTACTAAGTGAATCCCTTTAATACGGACGGGGCTGGCTAACTAAAAATAAGAAAAATACCAAAATTATACACTCTGAATAGGGGGCCATTTAAATATGTCATCATTTTTTGATGAGGGGAGGGGAGGAGGCCAGGAGGGTCGTTCGACTGATGACGATGGGTAGGAGGGGTATTGGTGTGATGCTGATGTCATTATTTACCCTAGATATAATTCCGTAAAAAACTTTAAAAATATATATTTTTTTTTTTTTTCATCAGGGTTATTTTTGATCAGGGTGATAAAGGGGGTATAAAATGTTGAAAAAAACGAAGACGTAATATTTGAATGGTCACTAGGAGAAAATTTGTTTCATTAGGCTCATTAGAGAGTGGAATCCAGATTATCAGCCAATATAAATCTGGAACGACAGTGGCGTAAAACCCCGGAATAAGAGAGTAAGCAAATAATGATTTTGGAAGATCTTTTAGGTCCAATTTTTTGCGAAAACTTTTCGAATCAATAAAATTTTTTAAAAATGGTTTTATACAGCAAAAATCACTATGGTCTACCTAAACTAAATTCTCTATCGACTGACAAGAAGGAAAGTTAGGATGTATTGTGAAATAATGAACAATTTTTAAATAAAGCTCAAGATCTCATGTTTTTGTTTACTGAATCGGTTGATTAATTTAAAAAATATTCATTATTTCACTATACATCCTAATTTTCCTTCTTGTCAGTCGATAGAGAATGTAGTTTAGGTATACCATAATGATTTTCGCTGTCTAAAACCATTTTTTAAAAATTTTATTGATTCGAAAAGTTTTCGCAAAATAATCAAATGTTGCGCCTATAAATAACATTCGAAATAAACAATCAAAATAAAAACAAAAAAAAGGTGTAAGCATCCTCCTTAAATATTACGTACACATAATTTTGACCATTTTTAGCCCCCTCCCCCTCCATTTTGCTGACTTAATATTTAAATGGCTTTTAATTGAATTGGTGTGACTATTTAACTTCAGTTTCGTCATTTTTCGAATGAATGACCCAAAAGTCTTTGGAATCAAATTTTAAAGATTAAGCGTTTTTAAATTTTGGAATCAGAAAAATCTAAAGATCTTCCTATGGCATTAAAAGGATAAGGGGTATATATATATATATGGCCAAATAATTTTCCAGAGTTTCCCACATCTCCTTCCGAAGTTAATGGGAAAATTAGAAGGAAAAGAAGTTTTTTTTTTTCTTTTTTCTTACCGTAACGCAGTCCAATATCTTTTTCGCCATAACTGGATTTATATCCCTTAAGTGTGAAAATGTAACTCCAGTCGCGTCAATTACAAAAACAGCCTCCCCATTGCCTAAATTATTTTCCTAAAAGAAAAAAAAAATATTAAAAATATTTGACATTTTTTTTTTAAATTTTTAATAAAAGGAATCGTACAAGTATTACGTAAGCATTATTTTGGCATTTTGAAACTCCTTACCCTTTCCCTATAGTAAGCAAAATTAGGCTTCCCCTTACAAGAGATTTAACATTTGCCTAAGCATTTCGAATACTGGTATGATCCGAAAGGAAAACTTACCCATAATAACATTTGCATTAAGAAAAAAAATCTCACAAACATGTCTGTATTATTATAATCCTTTGGATCGGTGTCAAGCAGTTTACTAATGCATACTGTGTATTTTTCAGGTGTTTTTTTAGGCAAATCGACTGCTGCTCTGTAAAGGATAGGAAAAAAAAATTTAATAAATGGAGTCATAATTTTTGTAAAAATAAATGTATTGTAAATACGTAAATACATACACGAGTCTGTTGAATTTTTCGGCTTGTTCAGATAAAGGATCCCAATCTTTAAATAATTCCGGCATCGTTTGCTGAACTTTATAATAGTGGTCGAATTTATGCTTGGCCTTTTCGATGCTGCCTTTCGAACCGATTATAAAACTGGCAATGTAATGATCCTCTTAAAATAAAAATTCTGTATTAATGTCATTTTGATAATTCGAAATTTTGCATATTTGTCGGACATATAACTTAAGGAATTTTGATTAGAGGGCCCTAGGGCAAAAAGACATAACTTCGGAGTCAGAAATTGCATTTATTTAGGCACTCGCGTGATTTATAGGAGTAGTACTTCCCCCCTTTTTTTTTTTTTTTTTTTGTTTTTTAAGTCAATATCAAGGATTCGAACGGGCAAAAATTGGTTGGAGCCGACACCGGCATCGGCACCGAAATGTGCAGAGTTAAGTAATAATGCAGAACTAGTTTAAAATAAATTATCTAGCACTAGCACCAGCTTCGGGATTTTAGAGGCCGGGGCTGGCATCTGCTTCGGACCCCTGGCCACTAAATTATTACGCCCGATTCACCGCGAAGTCTGCGATTTCGCGATAACAATCAATGTTTTGATAACTCGCACTGTTCACATGGACAGTCTCTATATTTTTAATAGAATTATTAACAGCCTCAAATTTTAAGGAAAAGCAGGGAATTCTTCAAGGAAAATAATATTAAATCTTCCGCATGTCTCTTTGCATAAGCTCTGAAAAAAAAAATTGTTCTTCTGAAAACTTACCAACATCTTGAGGCAAATGCCTTTGTTTTTTTAACCAATCTCGAAAGATTTGGATGTCAGCATCTTGTACTGCCGTTCTGTGGTAAAAAAAAAAAAAGAAAAATAAGCATTGAAATTGTTTGTAAATTTTTAAAGAAAACACCAAAAATCACAATCACTTACATCAATTGCATTATCAACCGTTCGTTGATCCTACACTACCGTCAACTAACTTAATCCCATACCCTGTTTTGCGAATCAGTTTAAGGTGCAGGGAAATCTGGTCGAGACGAGTCATGTTGCTACTTTTTCTTTCGCTTTTGCGGCATTACGTAAAATAGGGCATGTCCTTATTATTAAAGGAAAAAAACCAGTCTTGTTGCCTCGGGCATGCAGTGTTTAAAAATTTTATTCGCACTCTTCGAATTCACTTTTGTTGTCTGCGATTTTTTCTCTCAGTTTAAAAAAAAAAAGGGCGAAAGTAGGAAAAAAAAGACATGATGTAAATCGAAACAATTTTAATTAAACGCTCAAATACACAAATTAATTCATTACAAAAGATAAAAGTTAAACTTACAATTGTTTTTAAAAAAAATGCTAGCGGTCCAAACGTTTTTGATGCTGGTTGACCCTGAAGTCCGGAATTTCAGGAATAATTCCTAAAGTGAATCATTGCATTCAGGTTTATAGCTTCATTTTTGAAAACAATAAAACTTGTTTATCGATTTTAACCATTATCACCCAAAAGTTTTATTTCCTCGATGATGAGGAAATAAAAACTTACGAAATATGTTATTGCTTTGTTACATTTTCGCAGAATTTTTTCAAAATCCCGGCAATGGAAACCGCAGCCGACGTCAGTATTGATTTTCCTAAATGTACTAGTTTTAGCACGCTTTCTTCAGCTATGTACCCTTGGGCCAGATCCGGTTTGATAAGAATTGCCATGATTGCTAAGGGAAAAAAAATGGATTTTGAGAGAAACCTTTCAAGTATTTCTTTTTTTTTTTACTTTGGAGATTTTTACCGAAACATAGAATAGGTTTCATTAAAACTGCCAGTATGGAAACGATCCAATTAACGAAAATGACAACAAAACATGCTAATAATCCGAAAGCTATCACAGCTTCGGGCTTCAATACTGATTGCCCTAAATAATGAAGAATTCCATCCACTGATAGATCAAGGGCTTTCGTGTCCATTTTTATTCCTTTTTGTCTAAGCAAGGATATTGCACTTGAGAATTTACGCAGAAAGAAAAAACTCTTAGAATTTTCGTTTATTATTTACATGCGGAAATTTTGTATTGGGTTCGACCTGCCCTCTGGTGGAAGAATTATATTGAAGTTCATTTATATAGGTTGTGTTTCATTCATATAATGGACACGGTTTATTTTCCAGATAAAAAGTTTTTCCGATAAAAGTAAAGATGAACCAACCCCGTTCCTATCCTACAGAAATACAACTGTTAAAATTTCATAGGGACTGATACCCGTACCGTTAAGTATCACAAATTACTAATTCTGACCGAAAATGCGTTTTTAGTTTTTTGATTCCTCTTAGTATCATTATCGGTAAACTGCAAATAGAGAACAATTATTATAAGAGAATCCTGGAAGAATTGTTGCAATGATGAGTAATTTCCAATCAAAAAAAAAATGGAGTTACTTTTTTTTTCTGTAAATATCGGTAAATATCATCTGAAGTAGCATGACTTGTAGACGAAAATTCGAGCGGAAACATGGCGGTCACGTGGTCTGAAATAAAAGTCGTGGAATTAGAACCATGACATTTTACAATATGGCTACCGTTGTCTGTGATGTTGTTTGATTCGAGGTGTTTTATTTTCTTAATTTTTGCATTATGAAATTATGACAGTCGAAAAAAAATTAATTAGGCTATAAATATGGAATAGATGCTCTAAATCTTTATATTTTTCATCAGTTAAAATTTCACGTCTAAAATGAAGTACGCAGCGTCACCTAATCCTAGTCGTAGCTCTTCTGTTATGAGTAATAGTTTTAGGGGTAGTAGTTCACCGTTACCACCTCCTTCAGCTTATTCGTAAGTCTCACGATACCAATGCAATATTAAATACCTTAATTTACTTTTTCTTCTCATTTTTTTAGAGCAAGTTGTATGAGTGCTGCTGCCAAAAGATACAAATACCTAAGACGATTGCTTAAATTCCATCAAATGGATTTTGAATTTGCTTTGTGGCAAATGTTGTATTTATTTATTGCTCCACAAAAGGTGTATAGGAATTTTTATTATAGGAAACGTAAGTGCTTTAAGTGCATATCCATTTTCAAATGGAATCAGTATTAATCCTCTGATTTTTTTTAGAAACAAAGTCACAATTTGCAAGGGATGATCCTGCATTTTTGGTGCTTCTTATGTTGTGGCTATTGGGTAAGTATTTTATAATTTAAACTGAAAAAAAAAAAAAAGGTTTGACAATTTTTATTTTTAATTTCATTTCAGGATCGTCAATAGGTTTATCCTTTGTCCTCCAGTTAAGTTTTTGGAGATTTGTCAAATTCACACTTTATGTTATTTTTGTTGATTGCATAGGAGTCGGTATTTGTACAGCAACAATACTATGGCATCTTAGTAATCGTTATTTAAAGAAAGATACATGTATGGATCAAGATGTTGAATGGGGCTATGCTTTTGATGTCCACTTAAATGCTTTCTTCCCTTCACTTGTTATTCTGCATGTCTTTCAACTGTTTTTTTATCATGGTAAGTTTAAAAATTATTTTGCATAATTATTATTATTATTATTTTTTATTATTATTGTATTAATTTTTTATATTTTCTACTAGTACTCATTGACCGGGAATGGTTCATTTCAACATTATTTGGCAATACATTGTGGGCCATTGCACTTGGCTATTACGTTTACATTACATTCTTGGGATATAGCAGTAAGTTAACTGATTTAAATTGTTCTGTAGGTATAGTATGTTGTCTTTATTTAAATTTTATCTGCTTTCAGGTTTGCCCATACTTCAACGAACACATATATTGCTATACCCATTAACAGCTTTAGCCTTAATATACATAGTAACTTTAATAATTGGTTGGAATTTAAGTCAAAGTTTAATGAATTTTTATGACTTTAGAGTTGTATGAAAAAAAGACTAACTGTGTCTCATACTTGTGAAGTATTCTTCTTCTTTTTTTAAAAAAATATATTTATGTAACTGAAATTATTTTTGCACATTTCTTTTTTTTTTCTTCCTTAGTTTTTTTGAATTAATTTTTCTCTTCTTGATAAATTCATTAGAGGGAATTTCCGAGCGTTTTTTCGCTTTTTCTTTCATTTGTCGCCTTTGATCCAAAATTCTTTTGTATAAAACCCAAAAAGTAAGCTCCGACCTTGAATCTAATCTGGCGCCGCACTGTTTTAAGTTGAAAGGATAATAACCTACGCCATCCCTGCAGCCGATAAAGTCTGCGCTAGCGGCACATATTAATTTATCAGTAACTTCAAGTAATAACATAGTGAAGTTTTGTTGGACACATGGGTAAGTTTCTCTGATGAATTCAGCTATTTGCTTCGGCTTGAAACATAAGCCATGAATTTTGCTTTGTTTGAGATTTTCCAATGATTTCACTAACATCCTCGGTGTGACTGGTATGTAGCCCCTTTCTTTATATTCTTTTGTACTAGGACTTGGGTCGGGGGAGGCGGGGACAGGATCTTCCTTTTTGTTTTTGTTCATTTTTGCACTTGTTTACTTTCAATTTTGGTATGAATCTGAAAATCATGTTTATTTTCGTTGTAAACAATTTATTTTTTCTGGTAAAATTTCAAAATTTTCGGGGCCCGATTTTTAGAATTCGGTAGGCACTTTAGCTTTTAGTACTATTTTCCCGCTTTTTTTTTATTTTTCGTAAGTTCTAATTTGGCTGATAAGAAAAACTTGGCTTTATTTACAGGTTTTTTCACTACTATTGTTGGTAAATATAAATTATTTCTCAAAAATTGAATTTCTGGAACCTAAAATTGAAAGATGAAAGTGAGGTTGTTGTAATCAAAAATAAATTTGATTCCTCAAGATATTCAGGTTGTGTTGATTGATTTGCACTATTTAAAGCCAAACTTAGGCATTCAAAATTATTTAGCATTTTCAAAGCCCAACTTCATAACTATTTCCATATAGCGGCCATGTTGAATTCTGCAACAACTCTTACTTTCGTTCCGTTTACATTTTTAAAGAGTCTCAGAAATGACGGCTTCTACTGCTTGGAAAATAAAGAGTAAGTGAAGTGCATCGAGGCGCATAATTGTTCTGACTGGCCTTGCCCGAAGTAACTCCTCTAAGCGAAAGTTACTGCTTGATTTTTTTAAATAAAATATTTCACAAAACGCTTTACACATAAAAGTCAAAGGATAGGTAAGCATTTAAAATTTAGAAAAAAAAGACATTATAAGAATGTTAGAAAACAATCGTTTATCTGTCAATTTTGACTCATTTATCAACTACACGCACTGATGTGACCAAAATAATTTTTTTCTCACATCAATGCCTTAAATTATAATCAATATTTCAATCGTAATTTTTTTTTTTAAAAAAGAAAAAAAAAATTAAACAAAATTCAAAATATTTATCATCCAGAAAATTACAGGACATCCATTTATTAATGAATAAAAAAAAAATGTTTTAAATAAAAAGTATCAACAGAATTATTCACAAACCATTTCTAAGTAAAGAATGACAATCTTTTTTTTCCATCACCCACCGCGAGCCGCGACACAAAAAGAATACTGAGAAGAGTATAAAGCGAGCGAGAGTTCACGTTGCACACATATAGTTTTTTTTTTTTTTTTTTTTGAAATTGTTTTCTTTTTTTACTTTTCTTAAATTAATTTTGTTCTTATTTATTCCGTATCTTTTTTTATTTTTTTAAATTAATCCTTGGGTGCGTCGTCTTCAGGGCTTTCAGTCTTATTCTGGGCCCCTGTATCGGTTAATTTAGCATCACAATTAATTTGAGCAGTATCATCAGTTTTGAGGTCACTGCTTTCTTCTAATTTAATATTTCCATCTGCGAAGAAAAAAAAAATTATTTAAAATTAAAAAAATTTTAATGAATTTAAAATTTATTAAAAAAAAAAAAAAAAATACCTTGCGATCCAAAGTACGGTTTGACGCTGGAGGCAGGTCTAGGCTGAGGAGGTCGGGCTCGGTTCCCATGATTGTACGAAGATACCGGCCTTTGTATGGGACTGGGATAACGTGGCTGACCACCTCCACTTCTCACATTTTGAAGATTCATACTGGTTTGGTTGACTCTTTGACTTCCAGGCTGCTGCTGTAAAACCTCTTAACAGTTAATTCAAGTATTTAAAAAAAAAAAAAAAAAAAAATTCCGTTCACTTTTAAAACGGGTTAAATTTTAAGAAGAAAAAAAAAAAAAATCTTACCAACTGCGAGGACGTTTGCTGAACACCCTGGTACGACCCAAACTTACTAGCATTATTACTATTATTACTATTCGTTTGCTGCGTCGGGCTCTGTTGCGGAGGCGGATGCTGCTGCTGATTTATTTGTTTAGAAGGTCGAGATTTTGGGGACGGAATTTGAGGGGCTAAAACAAACAAGTTCAAAAAAAAAATATATATATATATAAACATTTCCGTCTCTTCATTTTTTTTGTTTTTGTTTTTTAGTTTAAATTTCGTTAAGCTTATTGGGCCCAGAAAAAAAAAAGAGAAAAAAATCCGTTTTTCTACCTGTGCCAAAGACAGAAGCTAAAACGTCTTGCTGACTACTTGTCGCCGAGCTTTTCTGAGCCAAATTTAAATCGCTCGGATGGTGAGCCGTCACTGCAGACTTGAGATATGTTGTGGGGCCCACACTGCCAGGGTTGCGGTACTGCTGGGCTCCCATCTGGAAAGGAGACGGTACAGTTTTCGAGAAAAATTAAAAATAGGCATGTGCCTTTCCTCTTTACAAAGGTAAAAAAAATAATCAGAAAAATGAAGAATAAAAAAAAAGATAAGGGTCACAAAAACAATTTTGTTGAAGGAAATTTTTTTGTGGTTCAACGTAATTTCCGGAAATAAAAAAATCTTTTTCGAAATAAAAAAAAAGGACGATCTTACATAACGGAAATATTTAATCAAATTAAACCACGAAAAAATTTTGCGAATAAAAAAATAGGTACACGAAGCTACACCTTAACCACGTGACAGCAGAATCAAATTTACAAAAAAAAATGATTCTTGCTGCAACGCGAAAGAAAATTAATGCATGCAACCCCACACATATCTCAAGACTAAAGAGGGGTTCTTTTTACTTTTTTAAAAAAATTTTTTTTTAATTTTTGAAGTAAAAAAGAAAAAAAAACCAAATTCTACAAAACTTCAAAAGAGATCAAACAAATTCATTTTTATTAAAAAATCGTACCTGTGAACCGAAACTT
The DNA here is from genome assembly GCA_037577465.1 of Liposcelis bostrychophila. NCBI lineage: Eukaryota > Metazoa > Arthropoda > Insecta > Psocodea > Liposcelididae > Liposcelis > Liposcelis bostrychophila. The sequence goes on from CM075210.1 coordinate 15,683,670, forward strand.
TGAAGCCCAACTGGTGTCCCCGACGATTGAGAGTTAAACCCTTGCAAACTGTAACCAGTGGCCTGATGCAATTGAGGGGCTCCTGGTGCTTGCTGTTGAAGTGCAGAGCCTGGAGTTTGATAAAAACCAGCTTGTGCTCCTAATTAAAAAAAAAAAAATAGTAAATAAAAAATTTAAAAAATAAGTAAATTAAAAAAAAAACATTATTGCACATGATAAATGGATCTTACCCGCAGTACTTGAATAAAATGAGGAAGCAGACGGTTGAACGGGAGCTGCTCTTTGAACCATTTGGGAATTAGATATATAATTTTGATTCACGCTCAGCTGCACTGGATCATAGGGTATCAGGAACTATTTGAGAAAAAAAAAATTACAAAAATATTATAAATCAGGTTTATGCATCAGAAATCATAAATGTGTACGTCCACGTTAAAACCGGCTGATTGGCATTTGTCGCAAAGTTTATTTTGGTTTGTTTACCTTCTTAAAAAAGCCTTCTAAAAAAACCAAAACAAACTAGGCGACATTTGCCAATCGGTCGGTTTTCATATGGACGTACACAAATGGGTTTCAATTTGACTGGTCATAAGCTAAACATAGTGTTAAGCCCCTTTAAGAGTATCCTCGTAACGGCAAAACATCCAAAAAAAAAAAAAAAAAAAAAATCGAACGTCTAGATTTTCTGATTTTATAATTTTGATTTTTATCAAATGACGAATTATTTTAATAACGCCAAAAAGTAAAAATTTAAAATAAAATTTAACGTTTTAACAAAGTCCTATAATTTTTTTCATACAGGACTTCGTCATACCAACAAATTTTTTCAAAAAATATTTTATTATTTACCTGAGAATGTTGGGCAGAGGGTAATGTACTCTGCTGAAAAGGAGTAGCTCCTTTGGTCCCAATTGCTCCAATCGGCTGAGTCGACGGTTTCACGCTCGCAGACATTAACGAATTGGCAGTGGATGAAATCAAAACCGTACTTGGATTATTATTCAACTGCGACTGACCAAAAGGTCCGGCAGCGGGCTGTAAAAAACCAATCATTTAAAAATTTTGCAAAAAAAAAAAAAAAAAAAAAAAAAGTTTTTGGAAATTAAACAAACCTGCAAACGATATTGTGAGAGAGAAGACTGATATAACTCAGGTCCCGCAGTGGGAGGAGCAGCAGTTTGATGCAAATAAACGGACTGTTGGCTAAAAGCCGACGTTTGTCCGATTCCTTGAGACAGGCCATACGGCGGGAATTGCGAAAATTGAGACCTGGCTTGACTACTTAACACTTGAGTCCCGTCGATTTGGAATGTTTGATAGGTCGGGGGGAGTTGGGTTGACGAATTATACAAAACGGTCGGAGGGGAAGGGATAGCGGACATACCGCCATATTGCGCTGTCGTCCCTCCAATCGGCTGCTGATAGCTGAACTGTCCCGCCTGAGCCGCGCTATACGGCGGAGGAGAAATGGGGCCACCGTGGCCGAGTGGAGATTGACCTGAATGACCAATCGGCGAGTGCCCCGAAGAGATAACCGTTTGCTGTTGGGGTTTAACCTTGCAAACGTTGCTCGTCGTCGAGGACACGTCCGTCTTCGACGCCGTGTAATTCACGTTGACTTGCATTTGCGGACCGGGGCTGTAAACCATTTCGCTTGTGTGCATTACATTCCCGTCGTCCGCAACTACAACCGATCCGTCAACGGTTTTCGAGTAAGAAGGCGGATCCATCGTGGAATCCGGCACGAAATTTTGAGCGAAAGAAGTATCGTTGGTCCCGTCTTCCGAATGCTCCACGACAGTGTGCATCGTTTCCCAAACTTTTTTGACGGCCGCGATTTTGAAATTGAGATCGGCAGTCAGCGGATTGATATTCGATTGCTGAATGGATCTGCCTAAATCTCTCAGGCCTTTTGAGGATTTATCGTCGGTCAATTGAGACAATTCGGATTCGAACGGGAAATCCAATTTCATATCGGCGCTTTCCTCCGGTTTCCCGTAAATCAGAGGAGATTCAGCCGCCTTGTTATCAGGCCCAGACCCAGAGAGTTCCGCCTTGCTTGTTTTAAATCCAAGCATACTTTCAGGTTCTTCGATTAATTTTCTTTCATTAACTGAAAAAAAAAAAAATTAAAAAATTATTAGCTTGTTTTTTTAGTTGTACATTTGATTTTTCAAATTTACCTTTATCCGGCCTTTTCACGTAATTTTTAACGAAATCATTAGGATTCGACTTAAAATTTTTATTTTCAAAAATAATAGTATTAACAGGCGGAGAACTACCGTCGAGAATAGGAACTCCCGAATCGTTCGTACAACGATTCATAATTTCTAGTGAGTCTCTAGCGACATGAGGACTGCTTCGCTGGCTACTGTTATCAGATGGAGGGTCTCCGATGCGTTGAGAGGCATTGAAAGAGCAGCATTTGAAGTTGGTGAAGTGGGTCGAAGAGGTTTTTCCCATGCGTTTACCGACGGCGGAGCTAAAAATTCAGAAAAACAATATCGTAATAACAAGCTTCAAATATTTAAAAAAAAAAAAAAAATTCTAAACGTCTAAAATTTTGCTTACCAACTGGTCTATTTATAGTCGGGTAATTGTTATCAATCATTTGCCGCCTTGACAGGCGATTTTCTCGTTGATTCTCTCGTTGTTTTGCGAATCTCGGTGGTAATTTGCTTGCTCGATTTTTTTCATAATTTTTGTTCATTGATGGAGGAGCTGGTACGACTGCAAAATTAAAAAAAAAAAAATTAGAATGCATTTTAAAAAGGCTTTACTTAAAAATGACAAATTTATAAAGTTGCATCAACCTTGACTCATTAAAGGTTGAGGTCCGGTAGTTGACGTGGCAGGAGCTGGAGCATGTGACGATTCTTTTGAATCTTTCCCTTTGGACCTTCTCCGGTCTGTTCTCCTCTCCGGCTTCGAACCATCCCTTCCGCTTTCCTTTTTACGGCTCTTGACTTCTTGAAAGTCTGCATCAAACAAAGCATCCTCCTCATTCGGTTGCTCATCTACTTCATCTACAACAACCATGCACAATTCTAGTGTGAAACGAAATACAAAGATCAGATAGAAGTGAAATAATAAAATAAAATGAAATTAGATTAAACCATTAACTTAGGATTAAATTAAAACGTTAACTGTAAAATGAAATTAAATAAAATAAAAAATAAAATAAAATAATAAATAATTAATATAGTTTGCTGCAACTGTGATTCTACCATTCTCCAAATTTCTACAAACAGTTTTAATAGCTTAAAATAAAGAAGCACATTGAACAAAACTTAAAAAAAGGAGCTCTAAATCATATCATAAAAAAAAATAAATAAAAAATAAAAATTCAAAAACCTCTCGAAAAGACATTTTTGAGGGAGTAACGTAGTGCTCCAAAATTATTTAGACAAAAAAAAAAAAAAAAATGGTAAAATTGAAAACTTAGGCTAACAAAATAGTTAAGTCAATCAAAAACTCAAGGAACCCACAAAATACGCCTACGACTTATATCGGCTTAGCGTTTCATATGCAGAAACGTGTCGCGTCTCGACATGCAACACCGGTAGTCCAATGGTCTACGTCATTGCTCACACTACGACTCCTAGCCGCAAATTTAGGGACTCTAGTTCGAACCTTTACCTAGACTATTTTTTTTTTCTTGAATAGTTCACTAGACAGGAACTTCTTCTAATCTATATTTGTTTTTTTATATCCAAAGCATTTTGGTTTCACAAATTAACAATTCAGTTCAATTCAATTCAATTTTTTTTTATTTAAAAATTATTTCTTAATAACTTTTTTCAAAAATCCGCGGAATTTTCATATCATTTTTCGACTAAGCTGTAATACGTAACGGCTGTGCTATTTTATTAAAAAACTGTAAATGAAGTTTTTCATTTGAACTGTTTAGTCCTTTTCAATGAGTTCAGTTTATCAATTGAAGGGGTTCAAAAAAAAAAATGATTTCATTTGCTAAAACAAGAGCAATTTTGAATGAAAAACTTCATAAGTCGATTATGTGAGACGAGAGTAAAAATAAAATTGAAACTAAATAAATGGAAAACTTGTAATAAATCTTTCACTGCGATTTTTACTGAAATTGATCGAATCTGTACCGTTAATGTATTGGGAAAAAGACTTGAAACAATCTTAAAAAAAATTAATTTAAAAAAGCTTGCGCATGCTTTAAAAAAATAAGACAAAACTTGATTTTAACGTAAATAACAGATGAATGATGAGCAGAGACGCATTAAAAAGTGAAACCAATTAGGCGATATCTCAAACTAACATTTTAATCAAAATAAAATAAAAATAAAAAAAATAATGAGAAAAAACTTCAAATAGAGTCCTGCAAAAGCTTGTTCACGACTTGAAATCCGACATTAAAGTACGGTAGAGTATCTCTTGTAAAAATTGTATTTTCAATTTGAACATATTTCTTTTTCAAAGGACTTCCAGTTAAAGAAATCTATAAATTTTTGTAGCTAAAAATAATAACATTATTAGTACAAAAAAATAATTTCGATATTAAAAGCCTACAAAAAGAATTCAGCATTGAAAATGGAACAATTAAAACTGACATCGCTCCTCTAGGAAACAGATTATTCGCGACATAGAGATGGCATTTGAATTACCGGTAAGTAGATTAAAAAATTTTTCTCTTGCGAAATTTTCAAGCCCATACCCTGGCAATATTAAAAATTGGGTAAGTTATAACACAAGCTTTTTGAATCTTTGTACATCATGCTAGACCTGAAGCCTCTATTTTCCGATACAAGCAGAACTCAACGTTAAAAATAACATGCTCAAAGGCAAAAAAAAAAAAAAAAAAGCAAATATTACAAAAACATGAACAATCTCTAACAAAAACACTAATAGCAAAAATCAAAATTAATAAAAAATCAAACTATCATCATACTTGTAAAATGTGTGGCATCTAAATTTTCCCCTTCAGCGCTTTTGGGCTTTTCTTTGTTTTCCACTTGATTTGAAGCGTTCTCAGAATTTTCTTTATTTTCTTCTTTAATGCCAGCTTCACTTTTGCTACTATTAACCGATGTGTTGTGCGACCTACCACCAGGTCTTCCGTTTACTCCACCTTTAACAAATAATAATAAAAAAAAAAGTTTAATAAATTAATAAATTTAAAAAACTTAACCTATTTCATTTTTCAAAAAAACCTTACCTGTGCCACCGCCTCTAGCGCTATGGCTATCCCTACCGCCGAATTTCTTCTCCGAACCAGAATTCGAACGTCCTCCTCGTCCAGAACGAGATCCGCCGCCACCTCCAGCAGGACCTTCACCACGACCAAAAGGTGCACGTCCTTGATAACCTCTTCTGTTTCCTCTTCCGCTTTTCCTGTCATCCCCGTCACTATTTTCGGATGCCGTTTCCCAAGCATCATCTCCTTGTTCGTTGCTTGACTTATTACTGTGGCGAGGTCTTCCCCCTCGGCTTGACCTGTTGCGATTTGAGTCTTTTTCACTCTCGCCCTTCTTTTGCATCCTTGGCGGCAAATTACTCGACTTATTTCCACTGTTATTTTTACCTCCGGCACTGCCAGAAGAGGAGTTCAGGTTCTGTTGCTTTTGCTTATTTTTATCGTCGTCCATACCACTTTTTTCGTCCATGCTACCATCCGTATTTTTATCCCCGCCAGACTGAGGAGCCTTTTTATCGTCGTGATGACTGAAAGGGCTTTTCGACGACGGAGGACCGTATCCGTCCATGCGTCGAGCAATTCCACCCCTCATTCTAATGGTTCCTCTGCCCCGTCTCGAAGGTTCACCTCTCGGAGCAAAGCCCTCCCGACTTCCGGGGAATTCGTTTTTCCGCTCAAAACGCGGAGCACCGGAATTCGACGGGAAACTAGACTTCGATTCTCCGCTTTCGCTTTTTCTAGCTTCTCTGTTTCTTTCGTCTTTTTCCAATTTTTTATTGTGACCCCGAGGCTTGGACGATCTACCGCTTTCTGGTTTCTTATCTTCCTTGCCAGATTCAGTTGATGCGGAGATTTCGTCCCCTGAACCTTCCGTCTCGCTCCCTAAAGGATAATCCCTATTCGAAGAACGATTTCGTCCAGACGACATCCTTCCTGAATCACGACGTCGTCTGTCTCCTCTGTTACTGTGGCTATTTCTATAAACAGCATAACCTCCATAACTTGGTCTGCTTCTAGCGGACTCAGACCTTCTTCCTCCACCTCGCCCTTTGGCGCTTTTATCTCTTTTCTCCCTATCATCTTCTTTTTTGTCAAGTTTATCTTTATCTTTCTCGTTTTTGGCATTTTTATCCGGGCTTTCCCTTTTCTCCGTTCGGAAGAAGTTTTATCGGCTTCTTTTTTCTCACCGGCAATAGTTTTATTTTTCTCTTCGGCAGATAGTTTAGATTGCTGTGTTGAAGCAGATTCAGTTTCGGGGAAAGACTCTGACCACTGCTCGTTCGAGCCCTTATCTTTATTTCCCCGATTCCCCCAAACTTCTTTTTCATCATTTGGTTTCTTATTATCATTGAAACGTTTTAATTGAGTCAAATTACGTTTCGTATCATTTTGACGCTCCGAAGCTTCTAATTTTTCTCTTGTAATAGGAGGACCTGGAACGTGGCGCTAAAAAAAAAAAAAAAAAAAAAAAAAAAGGAAAATATAATTAAAAGCAACTAAATTTTTAATGAGCGTTTTTTTTTTTTTTTGGCAAGAGGAAACCAAAGCTATCATTCGTTTATTTTTACTTACTGAACTATATCTATGCTTCGGTTTTTTAAATAAAGCAAAAGGGTATAGGCATTGCAATTTTTCATGCTGTAATATGGAAAAAGGGGTTTTAAATTTTTTTCGTTAAACGTTTTTCGTTGACAATTAAAAATTGGTTTAAAAAAACTTTTTAAAAACTTACCCCAGTGTGATCCTTTCTATCTCTATCATCCCGGCTAATTGGCTTTTTCTTATCTTGATTATAGTCAGCCCAAGAAGAGAATCCGCGGCCTGGACCTCCTGATTTATGATCAGTATCATGTCTGTAAAAAAACGATAGAAAATAATTTTCTACGTAACATTAACGCAATTATTTTTTGAAAAATTCAACGTACTTATCATCGCGAATAGAATCCCTGGAATTTCTAGACTCTCGAGACGCTCTACTATCCCTGCTGTCAGGTCTTTGCGGTCTTTCAATACGGCGTTCTTCTCTTTTCTCGTCCTTTCGAACAATATCCGCTCTGTCTCGTTCTTCTTCGCGATCGGAAGGTTCTCGTTCTCGTTCTTCGCTTTTTCGATCTTTTCCACGCCTCCACTGTTCTCTATCCTCTTCGTCTTCTTTTAATCTTTCATCAAAATGTCTATCTCTATCTCTCGGAACCGAATCCCTATCCCTGTTTCTTTCATGATCCCTGTCCCTATCCTTTTCTCTTTCTCTATCCTTATCCCTTTCTTTATCTTTTTCCCTATCACGTTCCCTATCTCTGTCTAAATAACTATCATCATTTCTATCGGCATCCGCATCCCTGTCCCTCCTATCGTTATAATATCTTCTGTTGTGATCGTCGTAATAACCAGTAGAATGCTTGGCTCCGTAACTCCTATTGTCGCGGTTCGATTTGTACCTATCGTACGAATCGTAATCTTCATCGCGATCATTTCGAGATTTTTCAGTGTTTGATTCACTGCTTTCACTGTTATATCTTCGACTGGGCATCTTACCGCCTCCGCTCACAGGAGCGGAAGATGAAACAAATGAATTATTCGAATGACTCCAGTGAGGATCGAAGCTACTGCTGGAACTTGTTTGACTCGGGGGCTGCGGGGAATTAGTCGACCGCATAAAATTAGTATTCGAAGAAGCCGCTGATTGATTCCTTTCAGCTTGCTGCTTTTGGAATCTCGGCGGTAAATTACTTTGGAAGTGTCGGGCAAAGCTTTGGGGTGCGTCGTTTGGACCTTGGGGCCTTGAAATTCTATCTCTTTCGTCCGTTCTCGGTCTGTCAGTTCTGTTGCTTCTATCCTTATCATATTCATCTCTTTTAACACGTTCGTCTCGTTGGCGAGAAGCAGGCATAAAGGACAGACGATCCACCTATTTGACAAAAAAATTGTTACTTTCAAACAAATCTTAAAAAAAAAAAAAAAAAAAAAAAAATTGTTCATTCTGAACACTCACTTGAGGACCATGTCTAAGCTCGTCATGCCGTGATTTATCATCGACACCTTCACTACTAGTACGTGACCTTTCTTTATCCCGATCAGCTTGTTTATTTTTATCAGCCCAATCAGGCAAAGGAATATTTGGAGCAGGTGCATCTTCATGATCTTTTGTTTCACTTTTCTTGCCTATTTTTTCTTCGAGCTGACGTAGCTTAAGGCTAGCATTCTGAAAAAAAAAAAATAAAAAAATAATAATAATAATAATATCACGTCTGGGGCTGAAATAAGGCAATTATATGAGCACTGAAGAAATTTACCCTGAAGCAAGACCTTAGATTTTAAACTTACCCTTTTTTGTTCTGCAAAACGTTTCTCCTCTTCTTCTTTTCTTTGTTTGGCTCGTTCCACAGCTTGCTGCACTTCCAAACTCATTCTTCTTCTTTCTTTCATTACTTCCTCTTCATTTTCTCTGTCCCTATCAGAGGGTACAGAAGACTGGGGACGCAAGGAAGAGGGCTGATAATTCATTTTGTTGTAATTGTGCGATTGCCAGTTTCGGTTCGATGAGTCGGGTCCACGTTTATCAAGACGATCATCCTAATTCAAAAGAAAAAAAAAATTATTTCAGAAAAATATTTACATTCAAGAAGATAATTAACGAATTTAAACTACTAACCGGTCTTCTATCGCGATCATAGTCACGATCACGATCTCTATCTTTGTCCCTATCTCTTTCACGATCCCTGTCCCTGTCCCTATCCCTTTCTCGGTCCCTATCACTCAAGCGGTCGCGGTCGCGTTCCCGATCGCGGTCTCTATCACGATCACGATCGTCTCTTCCTCTTTCCCGATCCTTATCATTTTCGGAAATGTCTCTGTCTCGATCTCGATCACGGTTATGCTCTCTCTTCTCATCATGGCGAGTATCATCATCTTGGTTATCTTCATTGTCGCTAAATACTATTTTTTGACTATAACAAATAAAATAAAATAATTGGAGAATGAAAACATAAAAAAATTGTAAATAAATAAAGAAATGAATCTTACTTATAATCAATTTCATCTGGTCTAGCCCAGCTTGAATCTCTAGCAATATCATCCATGTGATTTAATTCTTCTTCTTTAATTATCGGCCTATTAACCACGTCTTCTCCATCAACTGGCCTACCCATAAATCTTGCATCTGGCATATAAGGAAAACGCTGGCGAGGAGGGCCCATACCAGCTTGAAAGTTAGGAGGGTATCCACCTGGAGGGAGTGGGAAATTCCCTCTGTACATAAAAGGAACTGGTGGCATCCCTCTGAATTGTGGAGCCGCCCCAGGCGGTAAATTGTAAGGAGGTCCGTGCAAAGGCGGTCCATTATTTGGCATCCCAGGAGAAGGGCCTCCCGGGCCCATAGCCACACCCGGGGGTGGATGCGGCCCCAAGTTGTTCCGTCCGCCAGCGGGATCGACTCCTGATGGATGATGAGGTAGGGGGCCCTGGGCCAGTGACCCCGCCTGAGAGTTGTTTGTTCCCGCTGAGCCTCCTCCTGGAGGACGACTGCCACCTTGGATCCAACTGCCTTCTGCTGTAAATTTAAAAATTAAAAAAAAATTTGTTAAGAAGTTCTAAACTATTGTAAAAAGACAGATACGTGGCAACAGGCACAGTTAAAATGATCAAAACCCCACCTGGGCATGCCTTGTGTCCTGCTCCCTCTATAAAAAAAAATTTTACTCCCTTAAATATCTACTAATCCCGTAAAAAAAGTTGCTTTAATCTCTTCTCACCCCAAGTTCAAAAATTTTGTTACAAGATAAAAAGATTAAACTTACTCTGTGGCCGAAGACTGGGTCCTGGACCGTACTGTGTATCTGATCCACCTTTCTGTCCAGTTGGTAGACCCTGACCATCTCCACTGGACAATTTTGGAAATTCTTGTTGGAAGAGAGGCGACTGATGTGCTAAGAAACTGGGAGGATGAGACCCTGCCTCTCCCGCCATGACACTGCTCCATGACTTGTCTACCGTTGTGTGTGTCGTATGAGTTGTGTGTGTCGTATGTGTCGTATGAGTCGTCGACTGCGGCAAAGCAGGCGCAGGTTGATCGTGGCTCGATGGTAAAGTTGGCGGCGGAGGTGTTGGTAGTACGGCTGGTGAGGACGACGTCGGTGCCGTCTGAGCATGACTCTGAGAGTTTGATTGTGTTGTACTCGGACTTACAGAAACCTGAAAAAAAAAAAGTTCATTTGTACTTGTTTCATATATAAATCACAACCAAAAATGTTATTTTGAAAAACCTACAGTTGATTGTGTCGTAGGAGGGGGTTGATTCTCCCCTGGCTTGTTTCCCCATCCTGCTCCACCTGTGGGTACTAAGCTAACGGCCGGCTCGCTTCCACTATTCTCAGATTTCAAGCTGGGCAAATTAGCTGGAGGTCTTCTAGCAGAGGGCACTTTGCCCAAACTTTGCATTCCATGTTTGCACCGCGGTACTGCACTTTTCTGTTGACTTGGTTCTAAAGATTCTCCCTAAAACAAAATTATAATCAATAAATATGTTGCAAAATTTTCTTTTTTTAAATTTTTTAACAATAAAACGTACCCTATACAAACTATTTATATCCAGTGACTGAAACTTGGATTTTCCTTTCTCCCCTTTTGAAGCGATCCCCGACAGAGAACTCATGCTGTCTGCAGGCAACCATTTAGATCAAGCAGACCCGTGGAACGAACCCTTTTGCTAAAATAAAGAATAAAAATCCCAAATTATTAAATGAGACAATAACAATTAAACTTACATTTCCTGTCATAAGGAAATAATTTTAACAAGGACAACCAAAATGTTGTTAAGACCTTCATACGAATCATCTTTGTGTTGTCTCGATCGTATTAATATTGGACACGTGCCAGGGCGATAAAACTACACACTAACCACGTGCAGTGGTCACTGTTTGTCCTTGTTCAAGATCAACATTTATGCTTTTATTTTAAATTTAGTATAAAACAATTAAGACATTAATAATGGATCCATTAAATCCAAATTTTAAAAAAGATTTTTCTAGTAAAAAATAACAATGAAAATAATTTTAAGATGAGTCAAATGTCATAAAAAACACGTGATAACAAAGGTTCACGACCGGATATAACAGTGGAATGTGACGTCCCTTGTTTATAGAGAAAAAAAAGGAAGAAAATGATTGACAAAAAAAAAAAAAAAAAAAAAATTTCAAATAATTAAATGCAGGATTATTCATTTCTTTCTGAAAGATGTTTCAGCAGAAAATAAGGATTGAAAGTTTGTGACCCATAATATTCTTTCTTTTTTTTTTTTTTTTTTCATTTGATTTATTAGATATTTACATATCTATTAGCCTAACTTCAACTAAAGAAATGTTTTTAAAGCTTACTAAAAATAACTGAGTACAAAAGCCTTACATTAGTAGACACAAAAACATAATAGTAATGACCAGTTTTTAATAGTATTATTATAATTATTATTTTCATTTTCAGAAGTTGTCCATTTGAACAGGTTTATATGGTAATATAAAACTATTTTCTCATAGACAAACCTATTTATTTGCACACAGTATATACTTCACAATAAATTAAAACTCTGATGTAGTTTTACATTTGTCAAATTGCTTGATACCTGGATTAACTACTACAAAACGATCGCAAAAACGTAAGCAACGAACATTTAAACAACAAAAAGCCGACAAGCTACGTTGCAAAAGATGAATCACTCAATGTTCGCTTAACGTTTCAACATTACAAACCTTCGAATTTCATATTATTCCTAATGTACTTCAAGCATCGATCCTGATACCTAATGCTGTTTTTTACACCACGATTCAAAAATAACAAGCAAAGGCGTCACTAACTGTAGGTCAAAGAGTAGGCTAGCTGTTAGGGCGTTAATACTCTACCGGTTAATGACCACGAAAAGAGTTTTACAAAGAAACGGAATTCCTGCTAATTTTTCACATATTCCCCCCCTTCATGACTTACAATAGGATTTAATTTTTATATTTGTTCCATTGCAAAGGGGAATTATGTAAATGACACAAAAAAATGGCTACGGTATGAAGTGCAAGGGATAAGCCTATGCACCAAAAATTAACATCGTTTTAGGAAAAAAGAAACCATGGTTAATAACCAATATCGTACTTACTTTGGTCCGTCCAAGTGGGTAAACACTAATAAATTGTAATTTAATCCTTAATAAACTAAATAAACGGGGATGGTTTCCGATAACAACTTCACTCCGATTTCAAATATTTTTAATACAATCGTCAAGATGGCGATCACGACGACGACTTCCAAGATCAATAAAAATGTCGTCATCAAGACGACCGTTATATCCACAAGCTATCGACACGCATTAGAACAAAATGGCTACGTTGCGGAAACATCATGAATATAAAAAATTTTAAAATTTAAAATGAATCGTTTTAAAAACTCTGTCAAATTCGATGTTTTTTCAACGCTTGTAATTCGGTATTTTAGATGTAAAACAATACGCAAAATTGATAATGAATAAACTTTTGTGTGAAGAATTATTAGGTAAATTTCTCCTATTTTAAATTATCGATTGTCAATGACTATCGGTTTTTCCGTTTGCCTTGTTTATGGCTTATGGCATCTCTTCTCATCCAATGGATTGAAAAATTTTTGAAAGAAATAAATTAAAAATCGATTTTAAGTGGTCCAATTCAACTTTGATGAATGAAGCTGACAGTTAATTTTGTTGATACACTAAAAATTATGTGTGAAGTTTCAATCAATACAATAAATATTTTTCTTTTTTTTTTATGTATGTGTTTTATAAGACATATGGACAGAGAACTTATACGATCTTCATGTAACTATAATTTGTTACAATTCTTTTTGGTTGTGCTGCAATATCTAACTCTTTTAATTTCTTTCAGTTTAGACAATGGTGCTAAACATATAGTTTAAATTGCATTTTCGTCTCATCTCATGTAAACTGAAATCATCTTTGATCATGGCAACTTCTACAAAAGCTGAAAATGATGTTGAAGATGATGATGCAAATTTGGATTGTATTATGCCTAATTTATGGCTTGGTAAGTCAAAAATTTTGTCATTTGTTAAAAAGCACTTTAAAAAAAATTCTTAAACTTATTAATTCTTCTTTAATTTTCAGGGAATCTTACTGCTGCCACTGATATAGAAATACTTGATAGTAAAAAAATTAATCATATTTTGACGTTAGACTCTTGTCCACTTCCTAGAAAAATAACGGAGTTAAATAGTATGAAAACTATGTTTATACAAGGTATTTGAAATGAGGCTTCATTGAATTCCCTGACAAGTGACTGTATTGTTAAAATTTTAATCAAGGGAAAAAAGTAAAATATAGTAACGATTTCAGATGGTTACCCTTTGAAATATAATTTTAACATATCAAACTTTCAGCAGTTACAATGACAATATTTGTTTTAATAAACTAATAACACATTTTTATTTTTTTTATTTTTTTTAGTAACAGACACCCCTCGAGAAGATCTGATATCTCACTTTGAAGAAACTTTTCAGTTTATTGAAAATGGAATTCAAAATGGTGTTGTTCTAGTTCACTGGTAAGGACTAAAGAGCTTTTAGAATTTTTGGGCACTTATAAGCATAAGCTTTGTATTTTATAGTTATTCCTGTGAGTAAAATTTCTAATTTTTTGTTTCTTTTGCAGTTATTTTGGAGTATCCCGTAGTGCTGCAGTTATTATAGCTTACCTAATGAAGAAATTAGAAATTACAGTAGAATCAGCCACAGAGTTTGCCAAATCAAAACGGAGATTTATAGGACCTAATCCTGGTTTTGTAGCCCAACTTCATCTGTATGAAACAATGAAGTATAAAATAGATAAGACAAATGTACAGTATAGAATGTTTAGATTGTACATAACAGCAGATCATATTAAAAAAGTAAAGATTCTTCCCCAGTGTTGCGCCGATGTAGTCAAACCGGATCCGTCATTAATAACAGTCAGACCAGATCCGAGAGTTTTTAGATGTAGAAAATGTAGAAGAATAGTAGCGCTAGCTTCCAACATTCTTCCACATATCTCTAAACAAAAATATAGCTGGAGAGACAAGCAATGGAGTGAAGGGCTTGATAAAATTGATATATGTAATCAAACTTACTTCATTGAACCCTTAGCTTGGATGCAAAATGTTACAATTTCACTAGAAGGAAAATTACATTGCCCAAATGTAAATTGTAAATGTAAATTAGGATCATTTAGCTGGATTATGGGTAAGTCATTCTTTTATAACTCCAAATTAGTGAAGAATAGTAATTACCGTTCTTATTTTGCAGGATGTCAGTGCCCATGTGGAACGAAAGTATCGCCCGCATTTTATTTAATTCCATCTAAAGTCGATAAAAGTAATTTCGTTCAAAACGTTCAAATTACTGTTTAAAAAATTTTGGATTTCACCAAAAAACCGTCCATTGAAAACAATATTTAAAAAGAATGAAATTCCCTTTTGCAGTGCCATCAAGTTTAGATTTTATTTTTTCCTGTAAAAGTGTATTCTAAGAAATAAACCATTTACGGTTTATAACAATATATTTATTTTCAAATGACAATTTATTCGTCCGTCAAAACCTGTCAATAATTTTTTTCCAGAACTATTTTTCAAAAAAATTAATTATGAGTAATCTTTCTTTTTTTTTTCTCAATTACAGACATAAATGCAAAATGACTTTAAATCCTTTAGTTGTACCGAAATGAAAAGACTGCAATTAACTTGAAAAAGAAAAAAAGAATTTCTGATTTTAAAATATTAAAGTTACTCAAGCTGTTCTAAAGGGAGCATTGTATGAGAAATAAGTTTAAAATCTTCTTCTACTATTGTACATGCATCTGAAACAGACACTAAATCACGAGGAGCTAATCCTAATATTAATGCCACTTTTGCAGCTAATGGAGCTTTCAGAGTTGTATCATCATTGCTGTCTGGCATCATCTGAAATTAAAAAAACATTTTTAGTGCATAAAATGTAAAAATCTTTGCTATTACTAAGCAAGTGCTTACTACCAGGAACAGTTATTGTCTTTGGCAATAAACAGTTAAAACTCGCTGTTTAAAAAACGTTTACAGTCCAACAGAAACTGTTGCTGGTAAAAAAGCTCTGCAGCTGCAGTTACTATATTCAATACTAAAAAAATTTTTACTAACCTTATCTACAATATGCTTATAAATGACTCCTTCATGATTCACATAAAATGTAGAGAAACCATCATACCATCTAAAAGAAAAAAAAAAAAAAATATTTACTAGAATTTTTAATCAAGTGAAATTAAATGGACTAATGATCGACTTTACTTCTTTCACATATACCATTAGTTATGCAATACTTACTTTTCAGATTTATCTATAGACTCTCTAGTATTCCAAAGTTTTGTTTTCCAAAAAGTTACCATGACTTTAAATGTTGACAATCCTTTTATCCTCCATCGAACTTTTACAGTCCCATCTTCTGGGTGAGCAGTTATTTTAAGTATATCCATTGAAACATATGCAAATTTTAAATGCCCTATTACTTTTAATAAGGATATTTGCTGTATATAATAAGGTAGTCCCCTAAAAAAATTTAAAAAGCTTATGAATTTGTAAAAAAAAAAAAGTCACATTGCATTATTCTGCCCCTGTAAGCGATTTCAGCATATCTCCATTTTGTAAACAATGGCTTCTTTCTGATATTTAGCTTTTGTCAGCAACGGTTCTCTTCTAATTGTTTTCAAAATGGAGTTACACTGAAGTTGCTTACAGAGGCAGTATTGCAAATAAAAAATTACGTTTAATTTTAATTCTTTTAAACATAAAAAAACATAATGCTCCAAAATTTCTATTTGGTTCTTAAGCTACAAAGATAATAACTTACCTTGTTACAGTTCCTCTAATGTTATTTTCAAATATCAAATCTTTATGATAAATTTGGTAATTCATTGGCTTAGAAAAAATATTAGGTAACTAAAATGAAAGAAAAAAAAATGAATATCATTTTAAATAAAATTTTACTTAAACTGAAAAAAAAAAAAAAAAAAACTTACATCATTCTTAAGATTGTTAAACACATTTTGCAATTGATCATCGCTTGGTCTACCTTGATTTTCTAAATTTCTAGCTGCTTCATCTTCTTTATATCCTCTGCATTCTCTAACACAGTGAGCTACTTCAATTTCTAAACTTTTAAGAATATCCAATTTATTATTTTCAAAGTAACACCTAAACATTGCTTCGTCAGATTTTGGTACACATCGATCCCATATTATTAAATGGCCTGGTGTGATGTGTACTGATGGTACTAATTGCGACGATAAATTGTAATTACTGGATACATTAGCAGGTAAATATGCAGGGCTAATCGACTAAAATAAAATAAAAATTAAGGAAATTTTGGATACAAGGCCATGCAATTTTCATTTATAAATGCATCTTCGGCAGATTAATTCGGAAAAGAAATTAAAAATGAAATGAATTTAATCAAAATTTAGTTGGAATTTAATGTAGTTACGTTTTCATTGGGAAAGGTCAACATTTATAATTTTTCGGTATTTTCTTTTCTTTTCAGAATCGACTCCTACCTCGTTCAAAGCCGGGATTGAAGCCATTGATACTCTTTGACTTTGATAAAACGAGACATGTTTCCGCAGATTCGTGTATGATATAGAACCAACTTTTTTAAAAAACTTTTTTAAACAAAGTGCCATGTCAATTCTCAATTTGAATGACAGAACTTAAATTTACAAGAAGAAATTCATTAACTAAACCCCATCATTAAGTTCTCTTTTTCACGATCACAACAAAACGTCAGTTGCCAACTTTTGTTGCAAAAATTCGTCTTGTTTCCTAAAATTTTGGAGGTAATTTTGAAAGCAGAACAAGATCCGAAAGACCTCTGCTTTTGATCAATTTACTGAGAGTAGAAAGTTTTTGGGAAATAGAAACCAAAAGTTATGAAAAAATTATATACTTTTTGAGGAGAAGATCATGGAAAGACATATAGTTTAAGGGGTAACTCGACTGTGGACTCGGTCAATATCGACTCTTATTAGTTAATTTATTTTTTTAAATTCGGAAATAATTCCTTTAAATGATGGAAAAAAATAGTTTTGGATATTTTTTTTTGACTCAGAAAAAAGAAATACGATTCTTTATGTAGGAATTGTAAAAGATTGTCCATAAGCATTATGATTGGTGCTGCTACCTACCGTTATCCGCTTGTACAGTTTACGAACGATTCAATAGAGCTTCACTAGCGCTGTTAGCCACAGCCAAGCGGCAAAAATTTCAACAAAAACCGACGGCCATTGCTGTCATTTTTCCAGACGTCAATCATTTTAGATCGTTTTGAGTTGTATTTTGGTGAAAGAGTGCCGTTTATTTTGTTTCGGTAAAGCTTAGACAGTTAAAAACACGTCCAAAAAAAAGTGCATTAGTTTTTAATTACCGAAGGCAGCCGTCTTCCATCATTTAGTTCGTATTAAGTCCAGTAATTTAACAATTTTAAATTGTGTTTTTAATCTTTTGTCTCGGCTTGGTGTCAGAAGGCGGAGTCGCCATGTTGATTTACTGTAAACACATTACTATGTCCTGCGAGTCTAAAAATTAAATTTTAGCCCTGATTTTCGTAATTATTCTCAAAAATTTTCAGGTAGGATAGCGTGTCTAAAGCATAGGAATACATGGGGTTCTTTTTTACCCGGTTTTAAGTCGGAAATAAACATATTTTGGGTTTTTCTTTTCGTATTATTTACGTAGTTCAGTAGCGAAGCTAGGGATATAAATCAGCCGGGAGGTGGCGCTGGTTAAAAGTGACGCGCAAACTCAAGCTCCTATTGGTTGAAACACAAAGACTTGCTTCCCTAAATGGCACTTGGCTTGAAGATTTTATGGATAGTAGAGTTTGAGTGGCATTGTAGCAGCCCACTACTAAATCGTATCTGTCAAATCGGTACACAAGCATCAATTTTACCAGTTTGATAATATCGGTCATCACACGAGGTCGGGAACGTCGTCAATTTCAATTACGAAAACGATAATAATGAAATGTTCTTAAACGCCGATTAAAATCAATCTTCCAAAATATTTTGTTTAAATTAATTTTTTTTTTTTTTAAATCGGGAAGCCGTGTGTTCGTGTGTTTTAAATATCGTGCTTGTTTTTTTTTCCTTTATTGGTTGTGGTTAGATAAATTTATATATTTATTTTTTTTTTTTATGTTGGCCCAGGATTAGTTAAAATTTTTTTATGTTGTTAATGTATAAATAAATATAAAGAAAGAAAGAAAAAGAAAATGTGTATTAAGAGAATGGACGGTTTGTGAGATTTGTACATGTTACGGACGAAAGTAGTTGAATGATGCACCCTAGTGGACAGGTCGGAATGATGGCACAACCTTATGGAATGAATGCAGGGGATCCAAATCATGGGGCCCCTGCAACCCCTGATGGTGAAACAACACGAAAGCAGGATATCGCGGAAATTCTGCAGCAAATCATGAACATTACAGATCAGTCTTTGGATGAAGCCCAAGCCAGGTAAATAAATAAAGTAAAAAGAATTCAACTGATTCCCGTACCGTCGGGATCAATACGTTTCACATGCGTTTACCTTAAAAATTTAAAAAAAAAGGAAATAAGTAATTAGATACCAAATAGCAATGTCCTTCAATGTTCACAAACATTAAAATGACTCTGATTGAATTTTTTTCAAAATTTATGTAATAACAACCATGATAATTCTTTGCCATCAGATAATTTCAAACCCAGAGGACTTTTTTTTATTTTTTATTTAACATGTAGGATGTTAAGTCACTAAAACTCTATCATTAGAACACCCAATAAAAATAAAACCTATGGCCAAAATAAATTGCACTTTTATTTAAAATATAATTTCTTTTGCATATAAGAATCGAACAGCTATAATTCATCCTTTGCAGCTCTTGTCTAATTTTGATGTGCATTTTATCATTTTTTAGTCAACATTAAAATGTCAAACAACTTTGTTACATTGATTAGCTGCTCTCACAGATATTTATTTCAATTTAATTGTATCATAAATTTAATTCAGCCGGCTGTTATTATATTTTCTTTTGATTTTTACGTCTGTCATCGAAACGGTCTGGAAATTTTTTTGTTTTTCAAAATTAATGTTTATTTTCGGTCTTTTTTTTTTTTTCAGGAAACACACGTTAAATTGTCACCGGATGAAACCGGCTCTTTTCAGCGTCCTGTGTGAAATCAAAGAGAAAACAGGTATGGATCAAACAAGAATTTATTACAAAAAGTTCGCTCTTTTGCAAAGTCGATAGCGTGAGAACATTTAAAGTCCTTTAAAAAAAAAAAAAGGGTTTAAAAATTAAAATAAGTTTAAAAAACGACGGTAAATTTTAAAAATTATATTTCAATGTTATGGGCTAAATTGAGAAAAGTTGAAATACCGAGACTATTTTGTGTAACCTGAAAAGTCGAATTTTAAATCCTACTCAAAAATGAAATGACTTTTAAATCCTCTTACTTAAAAAAAAAAAAAGGCATTTTCAAGCGATTTCTGTACTATACAGATTTTAAATACTAAATAAATTTGGCAGGAGGCATTTTCATGAAAAGGTGCAATTTCTATTTTATATATTAGTCTAATAAAAGTTGCGTTTTTGAATTAATTTTTAAAAAAATTTTTTGATGTTCAGCATAAAGCTTTATGATTTTGTTTTCTCACTAGAAAGGGACTGGTGTTTGAGGTCTCTATACAATCATCCCGTTTGTATTTTCATGGGTGCCAAAAAATATCCATCCTTTTCTCAATAGGAAAAATATGCATGCTCTGTGAACTCATCGGTTCATTGATTTACATCTGCCATATTTACATTAGATTCAAGGAGTGGTATTTCATATTTTTGTTTAGCAGTGGGTGGTCTTGACTGTTAAAAAGTCCAGTTCGACTCCATCGGACAAAAATTAATATAAAGTTATTAATCCTAAACATCGATTCTAAAAAAAAAAAAAAAAAAAAAAAAAATGCTCATTTTTGTTATATTTTTCCAAAGTTCTTTTTTTTCTGCTCCCTCTTCTACGTTTAACTTAGAAGGTTGTTTTGCACCAATTTAAATGGAACAATGAAGGCGTAGCTAACTGATTAGTGGACAACCCGAAATAATCATGTACATCCGCTTTTTATTATCTTTAAAGAAGTTCTCACTGTCTTTTTTTTTTCCGAACTATTTGTTTTTGATTTCGAAAAAATGAGTTTATATTGCAAAAGAGGAAAAATTTTTTCGTTCCCATCAAATTTTTTTTCTCCCTTTAGTTAGTTGGAATCAATTTTTTTTATTTTTTTTTTATTTTGAATCATCGTTCGAAGAACATGGGCAAGCACGGGTTAGAGGACGGTTTCAAGGACTTTTAAAATAAAAAAAAAACCCTCAAAACCTGAACAAAAATCAAGTCCACATAAATTGTAATCGCTTGACAAGTCAATGGCCTAAATCTTTTGTGTTTAAAATTCGAAAAACTATTGTGTTCATTTTATATTAAACCTTTTTTTTTTCTTTTTTCTTTTTCTTTCTTTCTTTGATTTCTTTTGCTAGTAGTTTCTTTAATTAGTTTCTCGTCTGGTCATATTTTTAAAAATTCCAAATGCGGTTAAAATACGATATCCACCTGCCTCAAAATGCTAAAGGTTATGATTTGATGCTAAATTTAAGTTTGGACTCCAAAACCGTTTTTGTGTCTTACGCTCATCCGTTATTAAAGTACAAATATATATTTTTTTTAATTTTGAATGGAATATTAACAATAGAATGCAGTACCAGTTAAAAATTTTTTTCCAGGAAATGTAGAAAAGAAGAGAAAAAAAAAAGTGAACAAAAGGAAAGAAAGAAGTATTCTGAGAAAACTGGTACCGTACTAATTTATTTAAAAATTTTTAAATAAAGATATGGTGAAAGAGCCAAACGATTGGCATATTTAAGATTTAATTAATTCACGTCAATTGAATTCGATTAGCTGACTGTTTACCATTTGATTTACGATAAAAATATTTTATTAAGTCTTTATCTAGTCGATTTTTGATATAGTTCTTAAAATTTAAATACTGTATTCTTACATTAGTTTCCAAATTGTAATTTGGAAAATGGTTTTTCAAAAGTATGAAGCTATTTTGGTTGAAAAACAATGGGTTATCGTTGTAAGTTCATTTTTTTATCCTATTTTCAAAGAAATATATGATGACAGACATAAGAGCATTCCGGAAAAAAAGGCGCAAGGCATTTCTATGGCTAAATAAGAAGAATGATTTTTGATGTCAGGAGTTTGGGTATGGAACACTTATGTGTGCTTTTTCTTGAGATTCGATAATTTTTGCTGAAGAAATTGGAGAATTTAAGTACCGAAAGTGTCCGATACTTCATAATTCTACTATTCTGTGAGGGGTTCCTTGTTTTGCGAAACATATACTTTCAGCTCTTGCAGGCGAACCATTTATATTGTGATTATTTTTTCATAACTACAAAATCGTTTATTTAAATTCGAAATTTTGAGAAATTGCATTAGCCAAGCCTGTATATAAAGTTTTTATGCATAAACTGAGTAACGTCGTAAGATTGCTGTATTTTGTACAATGTCGTTCAGCTTTATATTTTTATGATGAATAGAAGTTTTACAATAAATTAATGAACTTTTATTTACTATAAAATAGATTGTATCAGAGACAATATCGATGAGAATGAAACAGTAAGCTTTAATTGGGCCTTACATCAGCCCTCCGGCAATTTTAGAGTAACGTTACTGGTTAAAAAAATTAATACCAAGCATTTTTTGCATAATTGGCGGAACGGGGGGTTAATGAATTCATTAAAAATTGGTATTGATTCAAGTATTTGGACACATAATAAAGTTATTAGTATAGATGTACAAATTAATAATTACAATTACATCATTAACACAAAGAAGCATGAGCGGGAAAACGTATCAAATTGCATTTTATTGTTTCAAGTTAGCTTTATGTTTACCTTTAATAGTCAAAACATTTGAGACAAAAACATCCCGTACAGCACCTAAATTCTTACTTCCATTAGGGGGTCCGAATCCGAATCCGGGGCCGGGGCCGGTGCCGATGCCGATTCCATATTATTTATTTAACTCCCGATTCTGATTCTGATTCCGGCACCGGCACCGAACGCCGGTGCCGATGCCACCAACCATCGTTTATATCCAAAGCCGGCATAGACTACATCCGATGCCTCCTCCGATTCCGATTTTAGTAAAACAAAATCATAGTAAAGCCTTTCTAGACGTTTCTGAAAATATAATTTTATGAATCATGCAGGCACCATTTTACCTAGCAGCCTTAAATCACTTAAATCTCGGCTTTTTAATTACGATGCCAGTACCGGTGCCAGCTCCGATGCCGGTGCCGGCACTGATGCCGATGCCAGCTCCAACAATTTCCTAGATGCCGGTGCCGGTGTCGATCCCGGTTACAGATTTCCAAAAGTGCAGAGTTTGCTCATCGGCACATCATTTGGATTTCCAAAAATGCCGATGCTCATCGGCATCGGCCAAGATTTCTAAGCTTTGGACCCCTGTTTCCGGTGAATTCCAAGTGAAACACTAATGCCGAATCCCAAATATTTTAATAAATAATTTCTTTGTAAAGTTTTTGGAACGGCAGTATAAAAGGTTTACCTTCAAAAATCAATTTTTTATAAAGCCGGTTGTTCCAAATTTTTTAAAACAGACCTAATTTTTCTATTTTTACAAAACGTTTTTCAAATTAAGGAAGTAGCTTACTTAAAGAAATAACAATCCCTGGTAAGCAGTAGATACAATTTCGAAAGATTATGACAATAATTTTTTTTTTGTGCAAAGAGAACAGGAAATACCATATTATTTGGCACGTTTTGAAAAGATCAACTTAAAAAACTTCATTTAAAAATGTTGATTAAAAAGCGATATTAGATTATTACAGTAATTACATATCATTTAGATCACCTATCCTTCAAGACTATACACGTTATATCCTTCGTTATCATTTTATGATTTTTTTTTTTTTTTTTTTTTTTTTTTGGAAGGATGAAATAAGTTTTTTTTTTTTTTTTTGAAAAAAGCCATTTTTTTATCATTAACAGAAGCTGCGGGAATATGAAAAAAAAACCTATGGGATGAGAAAACAAAATTACAGACTCCGCAGTTGATTATTAACTCCCCCCGCTTTCGCCCATTTCTAGCACCTTAATGACTTTTCAATGAAATAATCTACCCCCACCGATCAGTGGGAAGCTTTAAGGGAATCTGCAATACAATGCGAATTCACGGATCGATGTGATCCGCGCCATTTTTTTTTAACACCCCCCTCCATTTTTGGCTTAAGGGATTTTTTTTCCCCCCAAAGAAAATCGAATGGTCAGTTCTTATGCCGTGGTATTTAACTGTTTCTACTTTTTATCCTGGTATATTCCTTTCGATCAAGGTTTTTTTTTTTATTAATCCAACGTACAGGGAAAAAAAATGTTTAAAAAGTCAGAATAATAATAATAATAATAATAATAATAATATCGAAATGTAGCTTAAGGAGTTTGGGTTCTAGTCAAAATGGAATCAGTTTCAATCTCCCTTCTTCTTTAGATTTTAAAAGGATTTTCTAATATATATATATTTATGTATATATATTTTTTGTATTAAAAATGATTATAATTCATATCGGATTAACGTAAGTTGATTGAGATATGATGGGGATCTGTTGAGATGTCTCGTTTTTCTTATGAGGCCGATCGAAGAAATCTTGCCTGTACTTGGTTTTATACCTTTGTTCATGAGTTCTTGTACAGTCTGTTCCATATTACAATTTCAGAGATTCGTTTATGGTGTTTGCTCAGGTTTTAAGGATCTCTGGGTCTTTGCACCTCGGATTGTTATTTTTGGAAAATAATTCGATTCACTGGAATAATACAAGGGGGAAAAAAATTTGTTCTCTTTTTTTTCGTCTTTTATGTTTGTAAAATTAGTATATATTTGCTTTGTTTAGGAATGTAAATCCATCTCAAAAAGATTATTTTGCAAATAAAATCGGTTTTTATTTTTTGGGCCTATGCGAGAAGTATGAGGATCTGATGAAACCAGCCAGACAATATCCGTTTAAATGAAGTAATACGAAGGGATGAGATATGAAAAGGGGGAAACTTAGGAAAGATTCATCCGTCAGGGTCGTTACTAATATCTGCTATAACAGTCATGTTAGGAGGCTTTTTATTTAGGAATGTCTTAAAATTCATTGCAAAAGATGGTGTTAGTGTTTTAAATACCATGCGGCGGTGCCTCCTTAAGGCGTACGTTAAACATTACACAGAATTTGGGTACGAACCGGCGCCATTTCTTGGAATAGATTCCCGGATGAACCTTGTTGTCATCCCATCAAGTCGAAAGTAAACAAGGTTCTTGAGGATAGCTGCAGTAGAGGATTACGTTCCCGAACATTTTTCCTAATCCGTTTTGCCTCAATAAATAAATTATTAAATTAGGAATTTTTCAGAAAAAAATGGTTAGGAAAAAAATTTCAGGAACCAAGATTTTTAGGAAAAATGGATTCTAAAAAAAAAAAAAAAAAAAATTTAATCCATTTTTCCTAAAAATCTTGGTTCCTGAAATTTTTTTCCTAACAATTTTTTTTTATTAATTTTCAATTTTCCCAAAATGTTTTGATTCTTAAAATAAAATTTCCTAAAATGAATATTTATCCTAATTTTTTAAGTTCCTAAAGGCCCTGGTGGAAATTTCGGAATGTCGTATCGATATTGAAAAGTAACGCTTGTCGACCTCGGATCGCCATCGGGCCAATCTTGGCCATGATCGATCCGATCTCCAATAACGTCCAATATTGAAAATATGTTAAATTCTCATTTGACCGATATTGAAAAGCGTTAACTTTCTGAATGGACGTCCGAGGTTGGATCGATGCTGCACCGACATTGATGATCTCAAAATTTCCACCAGGGGGAATTTTAGGAAATTTTATTTTAAGGGTTTTAAGAAATTTTATTTTAGGAATAAAAAATTTTTAGAAAAATTAACAATTTAAAAAAAAATGGTTTAAAAAACAATTTTAGGAACCAACATTTTTAGGAAAAATGGATTATGAATTAATGTTTTTAGGAAAAAATGCGTTAGGAATTTATTCTTTTAAGATTTTTTTAGGAAAAATGGGTTTAGGAATTTATTTTTTTAGGAAAAATTGTAGGGAATCGAGGATTATATTTTGATAAATGAATTTTGTGGCAGCCGTGGAATTCGGATAACAAGTGTGATTGCTGTAACACCGGAGAAAAAGAAACCCTCGGTCATCTAATGTTCGAATGCCCGGCTTATAATGGACTGAGAGGACTATTGCCAAAAACCAAGGAGTGTTTTTCAACAGAATTGAAAGTTATAGATTTATTATGTAATTTAGACTGTACAAAAATAGCAAAAATCTCCAAATTCACCGCAAGTGTACTAAAAACAAGAAGTTTTATTTTATGGACTTAATACCGAATTTGATTTGTCTAAATTTATTGTTACTGCAGCTAACCATCTCTCTTTTTTTTTATTGTAAAATGATAAGTCGTAAGACAGAAATATATTAAATTTCAATTCAAATTCAATTTTGTGGCAGCCTCTTCTACTGCATCTACTCCCCTACCAGAAAAGGAACTCTGAACTTCAGAATGCATATTTTTCTACAATATATGTAATGGTTACAACACATCAGAATCCGCTTTTGAGATTTAAAAAGCTTTTTTCTAAGATCGCGAAAAATTCCCCTTGGTGGTAGATGTTATTCCTGTCAGTGTTAAATGTGCATAGTTGATAAGGGTGATAAAAACACTGATGGCGGTGTTAAATGGGTGTATGGGTTTAAAAATTTGGGGTAAACACCGGAAAATGTTTTGTCATATTTCGTTTTTTTAGATGCCGGAGTCATAAAAACCCCGTGTATTTCTTCAGTTAGTTTCAGGTTGTAAAACACCTGAAAATTGGCTGTCAACCCGCTCATTACCGCAAAATGCCATTTTCAAATAAAGGACACGAGGTACTAAATTTTTTTTGGATATTTTTTTCTTCAAAAAATTGAAATCATAGCGCCACTTCAAAACTGAAATCATACCAAGCGCCAAACATTTAAAATGAAAGCCAGCGAAACCGATTTTAATTTTAACTGCTGTTTTAATTTTAATCATTCCTCATTTTTTTTTGGTAATCCAAAAAAAGTTATTGAAAATACCAAGATCCCATAGGAATTACGTATATATAGGGCTGATGTAAATAGGGGCGGAGTTAAAGAGAGCTTGTTCAGTTTTCTCTTGGCTGCCATCCCGCTGGCTGCCTGGTCTTCTGCATCTCCAAGACCAAGGAAAATTTAGGGTCTATTTCCGTCTGGAATTTAGTTCTTTTATTTTGTTGCTGCACACAACTATTTTTACTTAAGAAATTTTTTTGTCTTCCAAACTCAAAGAATATGTGGTGGATTAAAAAAAAAATTATGCTTTAAAAGAAAATGAAGAAATTTGTAGGAGAGATTGAGGCTATAATAAGGTAAAGCCAGCTCAGCCCGGCCCATGGAAATCCTTAGATATGAAGATTTAAATGGACCATTGGCCACTTATTATTAAAAAATTTCCTTGTTTTTGGTTTCTCCATCCTTGAAAGCATAAGGCTAGCTTATTTTAAGAACGAAATACACAGGGGAATCGAAGGTCCTGTATGTTAGGTTACGCTTTCATATTACATTACCCCTAACTATAATTACTCATTGACTCTCTTCTAATTTTTTAATGTTCCATTTTCACAAGGAATATGTTTTCACATAGGTGCCAGTACTTCTTAAGGGTGTAAGGAAATTCTGAATCAGATCGGTCCGTGTTGGGTAATAGGTTCAAATCAAATTTCATAGCAAAACAGGAATTAAAAAAAAAAAAAAAAATACCGATAACCCCAACTGAGAGAATTACACCCCCCTGCCTTAAAGCAGTTTTTGCTTTGTTGAAAAAAAAAAAAAAAAAAAAAATACTTAAAATATTTTTTTCCAGTGTCCCTGGGTGCATAGCAGTATCGTATCATTTTACTAGTACGAGCATTTTGTAGCGGGAATCCGAATCCGGTGCCGGTGCCGGTGCCGACCGCGGCCGGCTGAAATCTCGGGTCGATGCCGATTCCATATTATTTTACTGAACTCCTGATTCCGATTCCGGCACCGACACCCGATGCCTATGCCGACGCCACCAAGCATCGATTATATCCGATGCCGCCTCTGATTCCGATTTTAGTGAAAAAAAAAATATATATGGAGCTATTCTAGAAGATTTTTAAAATCAGGGACCTGATTCCGATTCCAATTCCGATGCCGGTGCCGGTGCCAATGCCGATGCCGATTTAAATATTACAAAAAATTCGATGCCGATGCTAGCATTGACATCGGCCTAAATTTTCAAGCTTCGGACCCCTGTTTTGCAGCGAAAAACGTTTCTTTTTACCCTCAATAAGAGCTATAAATTTATTTCTTTTTTTATAAAATTTCAAAAATAAATATTAAGCCGGCCGAAAAGGGGAAAAAAACACAGTTTAATATCATTTGATCAACCTTACAGAAACCGATATTGGGGCTATTCTCATTCTCCCCGTTATGGTTGGATTCTAAACGGATTATCATGTCATCTATAGTAATCGCATCGAATGAGCCTATTTGATATGGGATAAAACCCTGGGACAGATTCTCCAACCTTGAAAAATTTCACATAATGTTCCTGATATTTTGGAATTGCTTATACATTTCATCAACCATGTAAAAAAAGAAGAAAATTAATAAATATGTTTGTCCACTTCTTCAAAAAAAAAAAAAAAAAAAAAAAACGAGGGCGGAGTGAAAGGGGGGGGGGGGGGAGAATGTTTCCAAAAATTAAAAGCGACGAAAGATTTTTTTATTTTCTTTTTCTCTTCTTGCTGATTAATCAAACAGACGTGGAACTTGACGGAATTACTGCCACGTTAATTAGTCTTTGATGAATGTCGTGCTTGTTTTTTTTATTTTTTATATTTTCTCTATGAAGAATGCATTCGTCGGTTTGGATGTTTTCCAACCGTCCATTCCGTTTCATTTCCAACGTATTTCATATTACGGTTGAAAGGCGTTACGGAATATTCATTCACCTTAAAAAAAAAAAAAAAAAAAAGTTATGATAATAATGCTAATAATAAAAATCAATCTTATCGGAAACATTCCAAGAACAATCCATTGATGTAACATATATAGGCGCATGATTAGTGTCAGTCATAATATATCAATTTAATGTCTCGTTCAACATTGTTACTTTTTATACGTTCTCCATAATAATGTTTTCCACTGAATGCGATCGCACTTCATAAAACTGCAACATATTAATATTTTTTTTTTTTTTCCTTTCTTTTTTTTATGCGAGTTTTCCCGGTCGTTTCAATAACAATATAATAAAGTTGCATTGGCTATAGCATTTATATTCCCTATTTAATTTTTTTTTTTTTAAAGTTAAAGTGAGTTCCTCGCTCTCTTATAGGTAGTAACTGCTACTTGACAAGGTAAAGGCTTGTATGAGAGAACCCGCGTTTTCTCTTCTAAGTTAAAAAAAAAAAAAAAAAAAAAATAGAAATAATAATGATAATAATATCCATTAGAAAAACAGCGGGAGCTCCGAATTTTACATCAAACTGGTCAACATGTTTCACAAACGTGTTTTCGATCTCTTATACAGGGTGTTTTGAAATTCTTGTTTTCTTACAATTATTATCGGACTTAAATTTTTTTTTTTGTAACAGCCTACTCTTTTCTACCATATGGTTATCAAATGAAAAAAAAATAATAATAATAAAAAATAATAAAATAAATAAAAAAAAAAAATAATAATAAATAAAAAGGTAAATTGTTTCATTTAAAATAAAAATTACACGTTTTAGAAATGAACTAATTAAATGAAATTTAATTGTATGATTGCAAGAAGCACGACATTGTTTTCTTTTATTTCAATATGTATTTTGCGGAATTTGATTCGCTTTTCACGGAAAGAAGAAAAACCCTAAGGGCATCTTTTAACTTATTTTTTTTTCTTCGGTCTTACTCTGCACTCTTAGGTTGCTTTGGAGAGTTTGTATCTTCATCTTTTAATGATTGAAACGGTGTTAAAGAAAATCCATTTAAAAGTTCTTTAATTTATGACCTGCGTCATCGACCTTAAAGTCCTGCATGGGGCGATATTTAGTGACCTGGTGCCTCCAGGTCGGTCGATTTAAAATGAAGATTGACAGTAATTGTGTACGTCCCGTTCGACAACGATTTAATTCTTGAAAATGAACCCGAGTTTTCTTTTCCGAGTCTTTATTTTTTCCGCCATATTGGATTTTCCGGGTGGAATTAGATCATTCTGTCGTCAGATTTGAAATCAGCGACTTCGAAAACGTATAGAAAGTTTTCCCGATCGTTTTACGGAAGGAAACAAATTTTGTGCGATTTTTTGTATTGCATGTATGTGTTGCGGGTTGCATACACTGAGAATTAGTAGGCGTCTAATATGGGGTTTAACGCACAGTGCGGGTTTCTAATGTGTTTTAGGTTAACTTTAAGTGCGAAATGGTGTCAAAAGCTTCCATATTTTGTGCAATTAAAAACCTGCTGCCCGTGCCCCAAAATTCAAAATGGCGGGCGTGAAAATAAAAAAACATTTGGGAAATTTTCTTCGATTTCCCGGGAAAATTTTCCAAAATTCGGCCGTTAAAGGGTTAATGCGCGCTCAAACTTCCGAAAGCGGATGTGACGTCAAAGTTACGGTGCCAAAGTTACGGGTCAAAGTTATGGTGCCTTCATGTTCCTAACTCTAACAAGTCTGATTTTTAAATTTTTTTAAAATTTTTACTCAATTTTTAATATTAATAAATTGGTTTTTAATCGATTTAAAAAAAAAAAAATTAAAAATTCCCAAAAATTGAAATTCTAATTTTTTTTTTTTTTTTTTTTTGGAGAACTTATCAAGTTTTGTTAATTTGGGTAATTAAATGCGTTGGAAATTCACGTTTTGGCTTTAAAAATGCAATTTTTTAGGAAAAAAAAGAGCCAAAAATAAGGAAAATGGGGTTAACATAGGGTAAAAAATGTTTGGCATCGAAATTACATTTGGGGCGTTATTTCTACATATTTTGGGCACATTTTGGCTATTTTCGAATTTTCTAAAATTTTCTGCCTATACCCTGTTACAGCCATCCCCGTTTTTATACTATAACCCTGCCTGGGCTGCCAACGGGTCAATATTTTCGAACCGAATATTTTTTTTTTATGAAGCTCAATACGTACCTAATATACCCTATAAAGGACAATTTTTTATATTAAAAGAGGATAATTGGGCGAATTTTTGAAATTCGTCCAAATTAAGCACCATTTCGGCCCTAAAATCTTCAAACCCCTGGGCCTGGGCCAAAAATTTTTTTTCGACCCAAAAAAAATTCAGGCTTTTTTTTTACATATAAATGAATGATTTTTTGCCCAGGAGCGAAAATTAAAAAATTGACCTTCAAAATGATCCACCCTAAGAGACAGGCAAGATCTTTCAAAATACAAATACACACAGTGATTAACATGTATGTAGCCATTATCAGGAAGAACGTGCAAATGGCAGCATCAGTACTTTTTTTATCCGCTTTGTTACTTTTTTTATGTGCTGTATTAAAGATAAACAGCGCCCTCTTCATTTAATTTTGGAAATTTTTTCGTGGGCCCTATGCCCCATGAGCCTGGTTGATTTTAATTAACTTCAAAAATATTTTAGCTAACTTTTTCCAAATATAGTGCAATAACTGATCTTATGCACTGAAATACTTGCGATTTGAACCAGAGACCTTTTTTTTGAAATGGTAAAAATGTAAAATTCGAAAACCTAAACAATTGTAATTGGTTCTTTTTAAATAATGAAACTAACTGCATTATTTCACCTGAGGATTTTTACGGCAAACTAAATCCGCTAGAGGCCTGTCGGCTGCTATCATGGTAAAATGGCGGCCCCCTTCGGATTGGTCAATAAATGACTTTAATATGAGAAGGGAATATTTATTAGCCAATCCGAAGCCAGCCGCCATTTTACCATGATAGCAGCCGACAGCCCCCTAGCGGATTTATTTTGCCGTAAAAATCCTCGTTGTGCCACCTTGATAAATGAAAACATTTGACGATAGTGATCGAAAAACAAAAGGAAAATAATTATGAACCTTTTTACAATCATCATTATTATTATTATTATTTGTTTTTTTTAAACAAAATAAACGACCTTGGCTTTTTAATGATAATAATTTCGTGAACAGTAAAACCACAAAAATGTACGTGGCTGCCATGTCGATTAATATATGATCAGCTGATTGTCAAAACACGTTTCAACAATTCATCATGTAATTCGTCATCTTTTTTTTATTATAGGTTTCCAAAGTGTTTCAGTTTTTTTTTTTGTTACAACCTTTTTATAAGCCTCCCTACGTATTAAATCACATTACCCTTTGAAAGTTATTGCTGTTGACCGATGATTGACAAATTCTTGTTGATCACGGAATGTCGCGTGCCTGAAACCGATGACAATATATATATTTTTTTTTTCGAAAAATCATTGATGGGAACAAAAATTGTCACAATTCTATTTAAAACAAAAATTAAAAACGAGGAAGGGGGATTCGGTTCTTGGCTCTGATAATTAACATCTCGTATGTGAAAAATTAATTATATCCCATTCTTTTTATTTTATTATCATTATTATTATTTTTTTTTAATCGATTAATTTTTTTAAATAACATTATTATTTTATTGGAAGGCGGTGTGTAAATGATTGTCGTGCGTGAAATTAAATAAAATGATAACTCGATGTTAATGCATGACATAGCGAACCTGATATTCGTTACGGATATTTATTATTATGGGATTTTTTTTTCTTAAATTTATTTTTTCACTCTGTTTTAAAAATATTCGGGAGATGTTGATAATGACGCGAATGTTATCCCGAGAGAGAAAGAAAAAAAAAAGAAGGAAATAAAAAAACATGAAAGAAAAAAAGTTGAAGTGGGACGTTTAGTTTTACGGCGTGTTAAGTTTGTTTAAAATCGCAGTTAAAAATAACCACGCGTTATTTTTTTTTTTTTTTTTTTTTTATACATATGTAGGGTTGCCAAAAAAATTTTTTTTTTCAATATTTATTCACCTTTAAACTCTTCCTGTATTTTTATTTATACTTAGGCCTACATCTATGTTACACGTACATTTTATAAAAAGGGCCCCCGATCGGAGAAAAATTAAATATTTTTAATATTTGATTCGCGAAGAGCGTATGAAAACGCAAAAAGTGTAAAATATTATTTATTTAAATAAGTGAAGGGTGGAACTGTCAGTCAGGAGAACCCCAAAGGGCAAACTCGACAAAATAATCATTTTATAATATTATTATGCAGTGTCAGCTATCAGCCACATACCACCCGTCTCTCATTTAACTGAAAAATCATTTTTAAATAATAATTTTCTCGTCGATGTAACCTGTGGGCACGGATTTATTAAGCAGGGAAGGAAGAATTATAACCTTTTAAAAAAAATTGCATAAAATAAAAATGCATTGTGTGGTATTTTTTTCGAGCCTTTTTTTTTTTTTTTTTTTTTTTTTTTTTAAACTCGAACATTAAGACAAAATCGTACGGAGCTGGGGCAACGCCCATGAAAACATTACGAATAATAACAATTACACGCGAATCACCTTCTTGATAGAGCGTTTTATGTTTTTTTTTTTTTTTTTTTTTTTTTTTCTCCTCTCTTTTTCTGTTATTGTAACGATTCGAAAATGGATGAAAGTTACTGAAAGAAAATTTTATTTAGTTCATTAATTTGTCAATCATTTAAATTTATTTTTCTGTAATAAAATGTTAAAATTGTAAACTTAATTTAATTTATTAGATTTTAAATTATTTTGAATGCGTAATAAATTTACATATTAATTAATCGCGCAGTTAAGGAAGGATATAAATAATTGAAACAAAATACATATTAATTGATATAAAAAATAGCGAGGACGTTGGATAAGTAATCTTGAGTTTAGTTAATGGAAATAGGCAAGGAATTTAAAAAAAAGTTAAGTGGAATAAAACCCAAGGATTGAGGGATATCCCTGATATTTTCGGATTTTAAAGCGTCTGATTAATTTTTGTGAGAAAAAGTTAAAAAGTTTGAATCAGTTTCGTTATCGACATGATCAATTTTTTTTTTTCTCTGCGACATGAGTTTTTTAAGGGTTATTCGAAAGGGTTATTTCTCGCCGGATGAAGTCCCTTTTCAGTAAAAAATTATGAAGTACATGTTCCTGCGGGTAATTTGAACCGCTGAGTCCGAATCTGAAGTCAAAATCCTGAAAAAACCAAAATCCAATATGGCGCCATATTGGATTTTCTGAGTGAAATTAGATCATTCTGACATCAGATTTGAAATCAACGACGTCGAAAACGTACAGAAAGTCGTTTTCCCGATCATTGTACGGAAGGAAACAAATTGTGCGACATTTTGTATTGCATGTATGTGTTGCGGGTTGCATATACTGAAAATTCGAAGGCGTCTAATTAGGGTTTTAACTCATAGTGAGGGTCCCTAATGAGTTGTAGGTTAACTTTGAGTGCAAAATCACGGGGAAAAAAAAATTGGGAAATTTTCTTTGATTTTCCGGGAAAATTTTCCGAAATTTGGCCGTTAAAGGGTTAGAATATTTTTTGAAATGAAAGTTCGTTTATCTCATTTCAGGGCTCGAACTCGGTCACTTTTTTTAGGGAAAAGTCACTATGTTTAACCAAGGCCCTTAAAAGGCACTTTTTTCTCCTTTCCTATTTTTCCGCTCATATTTTTAGTTCGCGTTAAGAAAAAAAAATATTAAAAATAAATTTTCGAGCTGATGAAAAAAAAAAAAATTATAATTGTTATTAAATTTTAAATCTCAAATTTCAAATTTCATTTTTTGTCTCTTGTTAATTTAATTAAAACTGAAATTATTCAAAACAGACTTGATTTTATTACAATTTTAGTAAAAAAAAATCGAAAACTTAAATCATTTTCGGTCACTAATCGGTCACTAATTTCGCTGATTTTGGTCCCTAAAGTCACTAATTTTTTTTAGGGAAAATCGGTTCGAGTCCTGCGTTCTGTTTCCCGATAATATTTTTATGATTTTTGTGGAGCGACACTGCCTTTACGTTTCCTTCGCTCAGAAAGAGACTCAGTACTTTTAAGCAATCGTAAAATTTCGAAAAGTTAAATGAGAAGTTTTGCCTAGAACAGATCCCTTTGGTCCCTTTCCAATGAGCAGAACATAACAACAGTTTGTGTGTGCACCTGTATCATAAATAAGATACGAACGCACTCCAAAAAATATTAAGGTCTTAAAAATTAGGAAATTATAGCAGTTACAAAGTTTTTACGTCTGCAGAAAAGTAATAAGGTTAAATAAAAAGACGTCAAATCACATCCCGTTAATAAATATCAGAATAATGTGGTTTGCTATTTGACATATTTACTAATTAACCAGAAATAATTTTAATAAGTTAACACAACGACAATCTTTTTACAGTCGTTTTCACCGGTTTTTTTTTCGCTTTAATTTTCTTGTCGCTTTCTGTAGAATTTTCTTTTTTATGTTTGGAGTGGTCTAAAGTGTTTAGATCATTTGCGATCTAATCTGGAGGCCAACCACCTAGGGTCTGAATGCTTAAAACACTAAAACAGTATACAACCTGTTTCCAGAACAATTATTTGATAGAGGATTGCTCGCCGGAGTCACCGAAATCAAAGTTCAAAATTTTGAAATCTTTCTCTGGAAATAAATGGTGACTGCTCAATTATTAAGAAAATTGAGGTTTGGGGTCGCGAATTGTTGAAAATGCTTGCCTCAAAAATTAATATGACATCCAAAATTAACCAATATTAAAGCTTTTATCAACACTATGCATCGAGGCCCATTTGAGATAAATTTTCCCTATTCAGTTTTCCTATTTTAGTTTTTTTTATTTTTATTAAGAATGTCTGACGATCCTGACTTCTTCAATTTTACTTTAAATTTATAAAGAAAAAGATTACGGCTGTTTTTTTTTTTTTTTTTTTTACAAAAAAACCATCCTCCAGTTTTTACGCCCCGCTTTTTATTTTTTAAATCATGCAACTTAATTTCCTTCATCTCCCGGCTCATTACGGTAAATTTGAAAAGTAATTTAATTTAGATAAAGTTTTACATCAGACGAAATTATAAAGAGATGATATTGATTTCTGAACCCCACGGACAGATTAAATCTCAAACTTAATTAAACGCTTAAGACAATTCTGGAAAGCTTCCTAATTTCTTCAATAATTTAATTAATCAAATGAAGGAGAAGAAAAAATATTCAAGCGGGGTGCGGATTCTCCTTTTTTTTTTTCCTTTTCTTTTTCGTCATTACTTATTTATATTAATTCTTCATTAATTTTTTTTCCTTCTTTTTTTAATTAATCACACCTGAAATTACAGCTGGAATATTTTTTCCTCTTGATGTTAACCCTTCTTTCCTTCCCCCCACAAGGAATGAAAATCGCTCCCCCTAAAATTGAAATGATTAAGGCTTCGTATATTATAAAATGACGTAAACGTACACGTGCTGATAAGAAATGATAAATGTGTCGTCGGTCTGGCTTCGCGCTTGTAAAAATTTCACCGTTTGGAATTCCGCTATTTTTTGGTTTATTTTCCGTACGCCATTTTTTTTTTTTTTTCGTTTTTCAAAATTAACCGTGTGAAATGAATTTTGAGAATGGGCATACGGTTTTTTTTTTTTTTCTCCTCTCCCGCTCTCTGTATATACATGCAGAATTAACATTTTTAATTAGGTTCGTTTCGCATCAGCTTTTAATTATACCGCGAGATAGAGGTTAAGTTAGGTCATTTGGTTTGAAATCGTTATTCGGTTGGGAGGAAAAAAAAAAAAAAAAAAAAAAAAGATCGAAGACGAACCAAAACGCGCTAAGAATTCTGTAAGAAAAAAGCAGATCCTTATCTATTCGTTTTATTTTCCATTAAGATTTTTTTTTTTCTCCTTTTACCTTCGCCTTAAAATAAAATTAAAAAAAGAAAAAAAAGAAACGCAGAGTAAAACTGAAAAAGTCGATGGCCGTGACGACGGACGGTGTCGGTTGAACTGAATCTATAGTTCAAACGCACTAAAAATATCACGGTTGCTGTATTCTCCTATTATCGTCTTTATCTCGAAATTGATTATATTCTTTTTTTCTTGTAATTAGTTTCCATAATCTTAATTTTTTTTCTCTGTTTAATCTCCTGCAATAATATTGATTGTAATTAATTTTAATTATTTCGAACTATATAAGCTTACGATTTATATTTTATACCGTGTGCGCTAAAATAATTAAATTTTGCTCAAATTCTGGTAACATTCCTTTTTTGGAAGATGCTTCTTTCAAGAAAAAAAGTCATTTGGTAATTGATCTTAAAATTATGAAATGATTAATCGTGTAAAGAAGCATTTAATTACCGCGCAGACGTATTAAAAAAATGCATTAGATTCTCCAGCCTTGCGCTTAATGCCATAATTAATTAGTTTTAACATAGAGATCATTTTAAAGGATTTTGGTTAGTTTTTTTTTTTTTTTTTTTTTTTTCTTATTTAAAAGAAATTAGTAAATAATGTTCCTTTTGGTAATTAAATAGCAGTTCATATTTGAGTTTTAATCTTAATTTTTACTGTTTTAGTTGGCGTCGTCTTTCTTTTTAGTACGATTAAGTCGGGTCCAAATTTCAGAATCGCGGATTCGAATAATATTAATTTAATTAATCGAAAAAGGTTTTTTGAATCCTTTATTCAGCTTGCGACCCTAAATATATGCAGGCCGGAACATTATACAGTCCAGTCGGTTGTGTAAAGCCATTTTCATCACACAGTGCAGAAAAGTCCACTTTTCCGCCCTAGGGCGGATAAGTGGAAGTATTTACACACTATATTACGCCGCACTTTGGATGAAATAGTATATTTCACTGGTAGAATCGAAAGCGAGACTTATTGAGTCCGAAGTCGATTTTGCCGCGCCGCGCGAGGTGCGGAAAACGGTCAAAGACTCAAAATCTCTAGGTTTAGATTCGTAGCTGTGAAACATAATTTTTATTTCAAGTGCAATGATGATTTAAAGCTGTTTGCATTATCATTTGACAGCGGCCATATTGATTTTTTTCGAGCGCTAGTCCATAAATATTGTCACTTCTCGAGCGCTAGACTTAATCGTTTACTTTTAGGGGTCTTTTATAGTGACCCGAAAACTTTTGAAGCAGAAAACGGACGTGAAAATAGCTACTTTATACCGTTCCCGACTATTTTTCCTAATCCGTATTTCCTAAAAAAAAATAAACTCCTAATCATTTTTCCTAAAAATTTTGGTTCCTGAAACTTTTTTCCTAATTTTTAATTTTCCCTAAATTTTTTGATTCCTAGAATAAAATTTCAAAAAATGTGACAAAAACTTTTTCGGACTTTCTTTTCTTTTTTTTTACATTTAATGAAAAATTTTCCCGTTTAAATACTAGTTTTTAGTTAAGAGCATACTATACATTCGTTTCCAGCGAAAATCTCAAAACATGTGACTTGTCTATTACGCTTTTAAGTCTACACCTCTGGGACTTATAATTTTTCCTCTTTTTTTTAAAGATAATTTTTCCATGATTTTTAAGTTTAAAAAGCATTTTAAATTAATTTAATTTGAATTGATCAAAAATATGTTTTCAAATTTACATTTTTTTTTTTTTTTTTTTTTTTTTTTTTTGTGTGTGTTGTGAAAATCCAAGCTAAAATTATTCAGCTTAAATGGTAATAATTTTCACAA
This sequence comes from Liposcelis bostrychophila, assembly GCA_037577465.1. Taxonomy (NCBI): domain Eukaryota; kingdom Metazoa; phylum Arthropoda; class Insecta; order Psocodea; family Liposcelididae; genus Liposcelis; species Liposcelis bostrychophila. The sequence goes on from CM075210.1 coordinate 15,721,737, forward strand.
CAGTAAATTAATTTTATGAAATAAAAAAGATTGACAAACAACGAAAAACACTTTCCAACTCACTCTTTTTTTTGAGTTTTAAATGCTTTCATTGTTTCTAAATAAAAAATTACGCACTTTATAATGCTTACCGCAAATTAAAAACATTGTTTTTATTTCAAACAGATTTTTTTTTTTTTTTTTTTTTTTTTTTTTTTTTTTTTTTTTGGGAACACACTTTTATTTTGTTTTCATTTTTTAAAACGACAGCTTTTGAAATATACCGCATAAAGAGAAAAGTGAAAACAAAAGAGAAAATAAAATAAAATGTTTTTGCATGTAATACGCTAATAATAGAACAAGTTTTTTTTTTTTAAATGGAAAATTTCATGTTAAGATAACGTTCGAATTTTTGCGTTATTTGTAAATTGCATATATAATGCATTACATAATTGGTTCGGTCACCGTTTAAACGAGAAAAAGATATATGCGAATTAATTAAACGTGAAAAAAAGGATTTGATTGATTCCTAATGCTAATAATACTCGTTTTGCTGGTTTTTGAAAGGAGTTGTTGAAGTCTCCCTCGCAATACTGTGAACTGTACTTCTTTTTCGGGACCGTAAATGATTGACATGTGCGTGCGTGCGTGCGTGTTTAGTGCCATGTGCGTCCCTGGTTGCGGTCCCATAACCCTTCTTTCATTTTTTTTTGTTTTAATATTCTTCTTTCCCTCTCATTGACTTTCCGTGTTTGTGAAGGTGAAAATGAAATCTGGAAAAAAGAAAAGAAAAAAAAAGATTGCTGCCAAGCGTGTTTATTTCCAGTGAGTAGAAAGCGTTTTGGTCAACTGAGATGAGTTACAAAGGGGATAAGAAAGATGAATGTAATATTATTTATGAATTGTAAAGGATCCGGTCGGGTCAGTCGAGGATGACCTTTACGGGACGAGTTCTGTCCTTATGTGGATGCTTTCTATCTTCCATCTTTTTTTTTTTTTTTTTCTGTTCTTTTGTATGTTCGATTGATCTATGAAATAAACGGGTTAGAAAGATCTACCGAAGCCGAAAGTTGCGGGTTAAATAAATTCATGACTGTTGATTAAAATGGCAAGCAAAAGAATTATGATTAAAACCGTCAAGGAGGTGGTTTTAATTTGAGAATTTTAAAGGTTGGATTTCGCTTTCAATGTTATGAGATAATTTTTTTTTTTTTTTTTTTTTTTTTTAATTGAATTATGCTATTGCTATTTATGATGGCGGTTAATTTGGGTTGGACAAACAGGATTATAAAATTCGTGTGCTGAAAATTACATGGACTTGTTTTATAGGCCAAATTTGAAGGGCTGAAGACGTCTTTTGCAGGCAACCTGGAAATCTGAGTTTTTTCTGATACGAAAACTTCCTTGTGACCGGGAAAGGGAGCTTAAAGTGAAAATAATTCGACATCAATTTTTTCATGAATTTTGACTGGCCCTGTGCTGTAGAATGAGAATCCATCAAAAAAGGGATGTCAAACTTCTTTTACTCTAAGCATTTTTTTTCCTGTGCATGACCATATTAAAGGGGAATTGGATAAATGTTGTGATGTAATCGAGTAGTTTTTGAAGTAGTAGTTTTTCGAGTAATTAGAAGTTTTTGACTCGGACCAATTCGAAACTTGAGTTGTTATTAGGGCTGCGATGCTGTTTAGATTTTAAACGAAATCGGAGTCGATCGGTTTAAAAGTTAAAAGGAATCGGAATCAGAATCCTAAATCTTTTTCAAGTAGTCGAAATCGAAATTGGAATCTGGCTCAAAAGTTGGTCGGAATCGGAATCTTAATCGGCATCGGAATCGACATCGAAAAATAATTTTGATTCAAATTGAACTAAAAAGTTTTTACAATTAGTACATTTCTGATTTCTATCGGAATCAGAATCGGAGTCGGAATCGGCACCACTGAAATACAGTTGAGTTCGGTTATAACGTAATCCAAGGGACTGGCACTTTTTCTACGTTATAACCGAATTTACGTTATAATAGGATTCGGTCATTTTCAAGTAAAAACGCAAGTTTAGCCGCAAAAATTTGTTTTTTTAAATATTATCTAAGCTACCGCAGCCTGCGGGTGCGGTAGAAACTTTAAACATTCCGATTAAACCATGTATACCTTATGAAAAGTTAGATAATTTTTGCCATTTTGAAAATAATATTCTTACTAAACTTTTTTTTTTTTAATTTTTCACTAGCGTTTCTTCAAAAATTTTTAAAAAGTGACCATAAACGCATCTTTTTAAAAAATTGTGCTAAAATATATACGTTATAACCGGAATTTTTCTACGTTATAACCGAATTTAAATAACATGGTTTTATATGGGATTTTGGCGGGACCGCTATAATTTGTACGTTATAACCGGAATTACGGTATAACCGGATCCGCTATAACCGGACTCGACTGTATTTCCTAATTGGAATCAGAGTCGGAAACTTAAATTTTTTGTTCTCAAGTCAGAATCGGAATCGAAAACTTAAATTTTTTGTTCTCAAGTCAGAATCGGAATCAGAGTCGGAAACTTAAATTTTTTGTTCTCCAGTCAGAATTGGAATCAGAATCAGAATCGAAACTTAAACTTTTTTATTATAAAGCCGTATATATTGCGTTTAAGCGCAATGGGGTGTAATTCTCTCAGTTGGAGGACTTTTCGGCATATTAGATCGTAAAGAGGGAACCGGGAATGTTCAATAAAAGAATACACCAGAGGTACCCGAAGAGTGGACTTAAACTTTTTGTTCTCGAGTCGGAATCGAAATCAGAATCGGCCCGGAAAATATTAATGAATCTTGGGAATCGGAATCGGAATCTGAACCGTAGCCCTGGTTGTTATCAGGATATAGGCTCTACTCAAAGTTCGACTAGTTTCGAATACTCTCAGAAAAAAAAATGGCTAATGTGAAAGCAAAAATACTTTGTGGCAAAACATTTTGCTAAAAATCAAACGAAAGCAATAAAAATATCTTGTCAAGAAACAACATGCCCGTTGTCGCGAAGAATTTTTGCTTTGATACGATACATTCCGGCTTTGTTGCAAGACTGAACTTGTTCAAAACATTTCCTTTTTCTGAGTATCAACTTTACTCCATCAATTACCTCTTTACACGTTCGAAAATAGCGATGTATCAAGTGCTAGTCGCTGTACCATCAAGTTTTACTCCTTAAAATTGTTTTTCATGTGTTTTGTCACCTTTCAGTAAGATTCGGACTAAAACTACGAATTTCAAAACAAGTTCCAGTAATAGTTTCTAGTAACAATTTTAATTACGAGCTTCTGACTTCAAAAGTTTGCACAGTACAGTTCAAGTCAACTGTGTTAGAAAAAGCTAAGATAACTGATTCAAGAAATATTCAATTGGAGCCAAAGTCCATTTGAATCAAGTTTTATGCCAATTTTTTAGTTGAAATTTCCGCAAGAAAAAAAAAGTCACGTGACTTAAAAGGATTTAAATATTGAAGTCTGATTGGACTTATCGAATTAGAATACTGGAAAAACTATCTATCAGTCAGCACAATATTTATTTATTTTTATTTTTTATTAGTCATACCGATATTTATTTTGTCTTCTTTTCTTATAAAGCCCAATTTCAAAAACTTGGCAGAGAGAGTTTCTGTTCTTAAATCCCCGAGTGTGTGAAGAATTTAAAATTCGGAAGCAGTTAACCACGGGTGGATGAGAACGCCCAGGAGGGAGCAGTAAAATTTAAGTGGTACTAATTAGAACCTGGTCAAACAATTTTTTTTCCTTATTCGCGTCTTATCTAACGGAGAAAATCACGAAAAAAAAGGGCTACAATATTTTCATTGATTATCAACGTGTTCGGGTTTTAAATTAAGTCTTTATGAGGTGTTCCAAATTACCTGACTTACATTACATTTTTATATTGATTGATGGGTGTTGTAACGTAGGTGTTCTTTGCTTGAAGCTAAACTTTTAGAAAAATTCCGATAAAATATAGGAAGACTCCTCATTAGCGGCCTTATTACAAATTATGTTATTATTAAACTCGTATGCGAGGAGATTGTTGTTGTTATTATTCTTTCTTTTTTTTTTTTTTTTTAATTCGGAAAAAAAAGTTTTTTTTTTTTTGTTCTCTTTCTTTCGTGTGGCAGTTTGAGGACTGAATCATGTGATAAATGAAATTTGCTAGCTTGACAGGTTATGAAACATAAATGATTGCAGAAAATGAAAGGTTGTTATTGGCCGTAACTAATTTTCTTGTAATTGTTCCATTTGACATGAGTCTAGGAAAGATGTCTTCCTAGACTTTTTTTTTCCTTTTCCTTTTTTTTTCCCAAGAAAACTTTAAAATGAAAGGGTATCGATTAAATGGAGAATGGATGGATCGATTGCGATGCTGCTTGTTTTCCTTGCAAATTGAATGGGAATTATTTGGAAAATTACGGTTTACTTCGTTTTACGATTTTCCCTTTTTTTGCAAAAGAAATATTTTGGTGGAATCGTTTGAGGAAAAAAATAGCTACCAAAACCCTTTGTTTTTTTTTTTTTTGTTTTTCATTTTTCGAAAAAAAACTCCCATAAATTTTCCTTTTAATTTTTAATAAGGGTTTGAGCTTTTTTATTTTGTAATTCTCGGATATGAAAATAACCGTTGCAAAGTGGACTTGAAGATTTATAAATTGCGCAGGGAAACAAAAATGTAAATAAATGCTGTAAATCCTTCAGGATAAAAAAGACTCTTTATAACGAAAGGTTTCTGGTACAAGTGGGTTTGAAGTGGCCGTATAAATTATTCGGAATGGGATAAAATAAAAAAAAAAAGCCAGTAGGGAGGAGTTTGATTACGATTTACATCTTCATTTTGGACGAGGAGGGTTTTTTTTTGGAGGAGTTGAACTATAAGAATAAATCCTGAATTTTGTTCTCTTTTTATTTTTTTATTTTTCCTCCCTCCTCATCCTCTTATTCTCGCATTTAAACGTTGGTGATAGTTAGCAACTTTTTTAAAAAAAGATTAAGATCATGACAAGTTTGAAGAATTTATACGAAGGTTGAAGGGCTTTTTTTTTGTAGGTTTTAGAGTGAATAACTATATTGATGTTGGATTAGATAAGAAGAAAAAATCAGCGAGATCTGCCAATATTTGATTTTTATTTTATTTTATTATTTTTTTTTTAAATAAAATTTCCCCCCTTCTAACTCAGAATTTTGATGTAAATGCGAGTCGGTATGAAGCACGATGGTGTCATGTTGCTGATAAATGAGTTGGCTTCTTGGTTCGTTATCCATACGTGTCTTGTTGCACTTTGCTGCTTAGGGATCCCTTCCCTCAGCTTTTTTTTTTTTTTTTTTTCCTTCATCATTTTCAATCCGAATCGTTTTATTATTAAACCAAAATCTACGTCAAGGTGAGATAGTTTTAATTATCGGATTATCGTTTTTATCATAGATAAGAAAAAAAAAGTCGAAATCGATAACAAAAATTTTGTTTATTTTATGAAAGGACTTTTAAAAAAAATTTCCTTGTTTTTGTTAAAAGATTTTTGAAAATATAAAATATCGAGCTACCATTTTATTTTTTAGTGCGCTGGAAGGAAATCCAAGTCGCTCTCGGAAAGTTTTTGAATTTGTTGAACCCGAAAGAGGGGGGTGGCAGGGAGAGACGACGACGCTGAATGCCTGAGCAAAGCTGATAAAAGTACAAAGTTCACATATTCTCTTGATCCGGTGAATTATAAGAGAATTAAAAACAAGTGAGGCCTTTGTCTGAAGTGAAGGGGATGACAGGTTCTGTCCTCTCCGTGGATTAAAAAACAACAGCATATTAATTTTATATATGATGAGCTCTTTATTTAACGTTAATCACACCGTAATGGAAAATACGGAGGACGTCTTTTGTTCTGGCCCCCGGGCTCCCGTTTCACATATTAAATGTAAATTTTTCCTTGTTTCCCTTGCTCCGTGGAAGGCTCACCAGTACGAAAGCTTCCCTCCCCCCCTCCCTTTTTTCGAATCTTTAAAAAGCGAGAAAGGCCGCGAAGGAAGAAGAAAAAAAACTGAAAGAAAATCGTTACCGGGTAGCTTAACGATTACGATGACATTAAACCATTTTAAAGATGTCGAAAATCCGAAAGATGTTTAAAGTTGTGATTACAGTCGTCTCGGGACATGTTTCCTTAAATCCTAAAATGTGGGCTTAGTGTCAGTTGACCGTTCTTTTGTGTAGACAAGCTGTTTATTCTGTTAAGTCACTTGCTTTTTTCTTCTTATTTTCCGACGAATATCGAGGGAGTTTTGATTTCCTTTCCTTTTTTTTTGAACGTTTTTATATTTTTAGTCGATTTACGGGACGCGACGGCTCTTTTCTTTCGAGAAATCACATTTGATTTTTATGAAAAATGGAAGAAGCAGCATTGTTACCGTTTTGAATTTTATGTTAACTGTGGTTGAAAATATGGCGCGATAATCAAGTGATCGTTCGGACGTTGGTCTTTTTTTATGATGGCTTTTGCTTTGTTTTTAAGTAATTGTCTGGGTTTTAGAGTTGAATTTACAAGGCAAAGGAGGCTGCTGCCGTCTTTAGGAGGCCTAGGTGTTTGTTGACTAGGGTGCTCATGAACCCATTCGCTACCATTGGACCAAGATCTAATAGTATTTTTAATGACTGAATCAGCTAAAATATAACGGGGAATGATGCAAATTTAAACGGTCTTCATAATTAAAGCCCGTTTCCTTGACTTTCATTTGAAAAATTTGCCTCTTAATATAACTTCATTTTTGGAGACTCGGCAATTTTTTTAGGAATGCTCAGTAAAAAAGTTAGAGGTTTTGACCGCTTTCTTGAAAATTACGTTTTGTGTTAATTTCTAACCACAATTCTCAAAAATAAAAACTAAAGTCAGGAGCAGGAGGATGGCTTTTGACTTTAGTTTCATATTTGCTTCAAACAGTACAGGTTTCAAACTTTCACAGAATGAGGACCAAATTATACCGGTGCTTTGGTGTCGAGGAAGTTATTCGTCACGTACCATAAGAGGAGATAGTAGGGGAGGCTCTAAACCCGAGTTATCGGTCTCCTCTTTTTTTGGAGCATAAAAGACCTATACGTTGTGATGGTGGCTTATTCACAAATTTGAAGGTTCTAAGATTTATGGTGCTCATTTACTGTATGCCCATTCATTTTAAGTGCAAAGAGTAACAAAGAAAAGTCGGTCCTGAAGGACTGTAGTTTAATGGACGCAAAGGTAATTCAGCTGTGCAATAGAAACGATGACCGCTTTAGTGGCACATTTTTCCAAAATCGGACTCTGTTAGACTCTTTTCGAGCCCTATTGACTAAGATCTTCTCCTATCGAGCATCTTTGCTAAGTGACAGCTTTCTGTTCTTTTTCTGTACTTTAGTAATTTGGAAGTTTTGAAGTAAAGGATGAGTTTAGATTTAAGAGTTACTTACTTTAAAGTAAGGAGGAAAGCGGTGGAGTTAAGTGGTGGAGTTGGGCCGTAACTGGCAGAACCACAAAAAAATTACTTATAGCTTGATAAAATGGTGCCACTTTCATGGAACGATAATGAAACGATCATAACAAAAAGAGGATTCTAATTTCAAGTCCAAACACAATGCAATTAGGAAAAACGGAAGGGACTGGGATGTCACAGAAAGCGACTAGTGAGTTGAAATCTCCAGTTTTAAAAAAAGGAAAAACAGAAAAAAAAAACCCAGTCCACGTCTCGATGAGTTTAAATCCGACGGAAATTAAAATATCATTTTAAAAGTCAACTCCTGTTTATCGTATAATCAACTCAAATGAAAACCAATTAATCACGGGGCCATAACTATAATCTTCTTTTCGCAAAAGGGGGAAAAAGCCCGAGCAAGAGACGAGGGCATTAAGTAACGAGGTTTACGAGAACGAAATTAAAACCGCGATCGAAAACGAATATGACAAAAGTTATCATGACCTATTAACATCATTGTCCGAGCTCTATTATTGACGTCCATCGAATAGGACAGGGCTTCCAGGACAAAAAGTTTAAACCGTGCCAGCTCGTCAGTCTAACTTCGTTATAAAAAAAAAAAAAAAGTATTTTTTTACACAATCATTTTCATCGTACCGAAAAAAAACTCAATTTTTAAATGAAGACATACGATAACAACGAATATCCTAAAAAAAAAAAAGAAAAAAAAAATTTACATCAAAACCGGCACCAAACAGACATCCACACAAGGTGTAAATGTGTTTCACGTATCAAACTTGTATTTATCAATAGTGATCCATGTGATTTATACACCATTATATCCTATTTTGTTGACAAATGGCCGAGTTGTACCACACTGACATAGCACTCTAGCCGTGTGACATCGAACATGATTTGTAACCATCGTATTCATTTTAATCGACATGTTCGTTATACCATCAATCGATTTTGATATTTCGAGATTAAACACCAGTCCCGGTTCTCACGGGATCAAAGAAAAAAAAAAAAAAAAAAAAACTACACCGACTGATTTTTCAACTAGAAAATTGTGCAGTACATAAACGGAAAGAATATAAAAAAAAAGAAGAAAAGAAAAAAAAAAAAGGTGCATTATTACTTTTGTAAATAATAGCTTCTTCCGTCATAACCGTAAAACAGAGTCATCAAACGTGGCCGATTTGATTTTACTATCACAAGCAACAGGTTGCCACGGCCATTTTCACTCTCTGCCAATCCATTCCTTGTTTCTATTCATTTTATGTTCAAATTTTATGTTCCGCTACGTCCCGAGGCTACAGACGTCTCACTTTCCCTCCGTTTCGTCGAGTCTTCCTTCAATTTTTGATGCTTTTGACAGAAGTCTTGGAAAAATGAGAAAGATCCTTTTATTCTTTTTTATTTATATAGCGAAAACCTGTTGAGGAGAGACGTAAAGGAATTCCAAGATGTTTTCTTGGCTCGTAAAAAAAGAAATAATAACATAACATAAAGCAGAGGGGAAAAAAAAAAAAACTTGACCAATCATTTACAAGGCTTAAGACCGATCATTATTTGTTGAGACCTAGTTTATTGGTTGCAGTTTACCAGGGGTACCGGAGTATCTCCGGATAAAAACCACTTTTAGCCAATAAGGATATCATTTGAAAGTGGAAGTCGAATATAATAGAATGATTTAGTTTTTCTAATCTTTTTGATAGGTCAGAAATTAGCTCGTTCAGGTGTAGGATTGAATTTTGAAGAAGCTGAAATTGATATTAAGACTCTCGATCCTGTCCTAGAGCACACTTTCTTTAGGAGTCTTGACGTTCAGTTGTTGAAGGCTCTTACAGAGGCGGACTGGCCATAAGGGCGGAAGGGGGAACGCCCGATGGGCCGGTTTCAAATGGGGCCGGTTTAAAAGCTCTTAATTTTTCTTTTTCTTTTTTTTCTTTTTTTTTTTTTAACGAAAAAAAATTAAATGGATACATGCAGTGTTGATTCCCTAGTTAAGAAAATCGAGCATACAGAAAATAAAAATCAGCTCTAAAAAATAATACTGTAAATCTTTAATTCAAGCAAAACTAAAAGGCCGGCAAAAGCAAAAAAAGTTCGGCCGGCCGCACTCTTTTTCAAGGCCGCGGCCTTTCTATCCCTTGCTCTCCAAAAGCTAAACATTAAAGTAAGGGATAAATATAGAGGCAAGTCATGTAGTTGAATTAAATAGCATTCCTTCTAAAATTTTTGAAACATTTCTTCATAAACTTCTTCAAGCAATGAATTTCCAAATTGCTGATGTTTTAATAAAAAAAGGAAGTAATATTTGCGTTTGTTAAATTATTTTCGGAAAAATAATATTAAAAACCTTTAATTTCAAAAAAAAAAAAAAAAAAAAAAAAAAAAAAGTGATTACAAAGTTTTTGATGAGCGGGGCCCCCCCCCGCTCATCAAAAACTTTGTAATCACATTATTAAGGCCGAGATTTCTTTAACGCCCGGACCGATTTCTAAGGCCAGTCCGCCCCTGGGCTCTTACTGACGTGACTCGTAATTTTTTTTTTTTTTTTTTTTTTTTTTTTTTAACTTTATTCCTGCTAAGTACCCCTTAGCAAAGAGATTTTATTTACAATTTAAAAAATTTATTTCGGTCTCCGCAATACCTTGTGGTGTGTGCGGAGCCTCCTCTCGATGCAGCAACTGTAATTTATCGAGAAAAAAAATTTCAAGACCAACGCAAGACCAGAAATAATTTTCATATTATTTTTTGTCTCACATACAAACGTAAAATACTTTGCAATGTCTTCAAAAGTTTTCAGAAAATATTAAAAATTTGTCGATGAAGTTTTGAGTTTTTGGCATTTTGAGGAAAACATAAAAACTTTACAACATTTTTAAACATTTTTGCCCAGAGAAAAAAAAAATGTATTCAAAAATTAATAAATCCAGAAACGGAAAAACATGTTGACAAACTTTTGATATTTTCTGAGAAATTTTTTAAGGGTACTGTAAATATTTTACTCTTGTATAAATCCGCCGAAAATAATTATAAAGAACAATGCGACAATTATTTTTTGCATCTCAATTGGTCTTGAAATATTTTTTCCCAAAAAATTACAGTTGCTGCATCGATCATGACTCACGTCAGAGCTACTTTAAGAGTACGCATCATTCGTGGTTGCAGATAAATCGCATTTTTTATTTTACAGAAAACGAAGTAGAATCTAGAATTTATATAAATTGGTGATAGAAAAGCTAGGAAACCTTCAGGAAGATTTTTTGAAAAAATCTTAACCTTTTATGTTTCTAGATTTTTCTTAGTTTTCCGAAAATGTGAAAAATACGATTTATCTGCTGCCTATAAATACTTGCTATAAATATCCTGCTATAAATACTTTTATGATTCCAAATATGCACGACATGGTGCCACGGATTAAAGCCAGCATCAAGAGGCTATTTTCCTTCCGATATATCTTCGGTGTTGGGGGGACGCGACACCCATGCCTTTTTAGTCTCACAAAATATTTTCTCGTTGGCCCGCAGTTATTAGCCCGTTTCGGAATTCCAGAAAATTTCCTACGAGTCTAAATTTTTATCGTTGAAATCATAAAGCAGAGTACAATGGTCGTTTTAAAAACGCTTTCCAATCTTAACTGAAAATTTTCAGTTTTCCGGCAGTCTCACCAAATTCTCAATATTTTCAGTGTAATTGATTTTTTTTAAATGGAATCTCAAGTGGCAACTAATTTAATATTGTTTTTTTTTTTTTTTTTTTTTTTTTAGGTAAGTCTTCGTCAATTTTGAATCTGGTTCGACTAAAACCTGTTTTGATTTTCTTGAATGTAAGTAAATAAAATAAAAAGACGACTAAAGTGGAATGTTTTAGGCCTACTTTGCAACAAGTTAGTTTAATGATGCAATGAGCGTGGTATATATGACTAAAGCACATTCCTCATAAGATCGTGTATTTAGGCGAAAAAGAAGCTTAGATTAGTACCAGAAAGAATTAACGGTTTTTATGGATTTTCCAAATTTCAGAAATTACCGGTAATTACGGTTAATTGTAAAGCCAGTAATAAAATCCCTAAATGGTTACCTTAACCATTGACACCCAATATGATCGCTTTTTTACAGATTTTTCTTGCCAGAACCTGTAAAAAAAAAATTATTGCCATTTATTTGCAAAGACCTTTTAAATGGACCACGGTAACTGCTGTTTTCCCACACAAAAACCCATCAGTGTTTTTGTTGTTATACCCAGTGATCGGTAGCCTAATATAATATAGCACGATCAAGCTGTACAGCTGTCCTATATGTCCTATATTTGTCCTATATTTTTTCGTGATTTTAAGTTTAAAATATCATAAAACCAATTTTTTCTAGTTAAAATTCATTTTATGGAATAATTTTTTAAAGCCGACGTTTTTTCACAATGAAAAAACTACCCTTTACTCAGCGATGCTTCGCTATAATTAAGCTTAAAAATGAATTTTCATAAAAGTTTAATAGATTTAATTTTAATATCCATCCATATGCAGTTTGTTTGTTTTCTTTTGCGATATTTGATTTCTTATAAATTTTCTTTACCAGACAAATTTATTTCTTTGTTAAAAGAAATTTTTTTAAATCTTTTTATTTTATTAAAACCGAAAAAAAGAAGAAAATTTAGTATAATGTGAATGTTGAATTGCAGTTTTTGTCCTATATTTTTGTCAAAACTTGTCCTATATTGTCCTTTGGTTTTTTGAAATTTTGTCCTATATTTTTTCGACGAGGCGCTGTACAGCCTGAGCGCGATCGATTTGATCGCACAGAGACGAGATGCCATGAGATGCCATTTTCCATCAGAATCATGAGCCGCCATGAGTCATGCTTCTGTCTTAGTTTACACCCAGATATCAAAGTCTATCCAGTCCCGAGGATGTCATGAGGATATTTATTGGACGTCCATTGGATTTACTTACGTCCACTCTGATCCAAAAAGCTTTCTTTAGACGTCCTATGGATATCCCATTGATTTGGATATCTTGTGGGTATCTAATGGACATTCCACAGGATGTCCAATGTATTGAAAATGTTATCTGGGCAGCTAGGAATTTTTCGCAGGCGAGGTTAATGAGTTGGTCAGAAATTCAAGGGTTACCCCCTCTTTGGCATACAATGGAAAACCACCAAGCGGTGATTTTAATGCCAAACTCTCCAAAATAGCCATTCGGAACCGGCGTTAAACTTTAGGTCCCACGTATTTGTGAGTGCACGGACAAGTATATGAGGAGATCACCACGCTTGTAGCCGAGCAAAGATCTTATAAAGAGGATTCAATAAGATTTTTTTACTGTAATTTTCACTTGTAATGTGTTGCAATAGTTTGCGTTGTAAATTACCTCCTACAGTTTGGACACACTAACGATACGTCAATCAGTAGGCCTGTGAAATAAGCATTACCAATATTTACATCCTCGTAGGTAATTTCGTACTAGCTACTTGATCCTCACAAGTCTTAAGAGAAATGAAAAGCCGAAGCGAAAAAAATCTTTATAAAGATTTTCGAAATCCCAAGCAGCTCAAAACAAGGATTTGATTAAAACTTGCCCTTAATATATCAGAAACCGAAGGAAGGAGACCGAGAATAAGACAATAAACAACTTAAATCCTTCCTAGAAACACTTGAAACGTCAAGACTAGGGTTGAAATTATACAAACAACTAGGCTTTCAGGCATATGGCATTTTCAGTAGCGTATGGAGATTTCGAGACTATATCGCTTTTCATTTGAAATATCCCCTATTCTTATTTCTTCCTTGAGCTTTTCTCCTTTCAAATGTCCATATACAACGTTCATCAAGTCTATTCAAAGTTATTTTTCTTTCTTTTCCGATACAATTCAAATCCCATAAATGCCATTTTCAGATCTCACGTTGAAAAGATAAACGAAAACGGCAAGGTAAGCAGTCAAAAAAAAAGAAAGAAAGAAGAAGAAGGAAAGAAGGAAAAAAAAGGAGAATAAAATAAAACAAGGAACAAAGGGTGGTTTTGTTTGGAATATAGAGAAGAGTGATATATTACGTGGAGAAATGTTTTGAAGGGGTTTCGATTTCTCCGTTTCGGAGGCAAAAATGTTTTTACAATTGTACGGTGTACAATATGTGATTTATATATTTCGGTTTTTTTTTTCGTTCCGATCGAAAGAGGGAGGGGGAAAAAAACGTTATAGGAATAAGGTTTCTTCCCTTTCGGTTTCATCAGTCAGTCAGTCAGTCAGTCACACAAAGTTGGCGAACATTTAGAGGTAAAAGGTAAGGAGAAAATTCAAATTCAAGATTGGAAGTGGAAGTAGAAAACAAGACAAGATGGATAGCTTCAAAACCGCAGCGCGAAACACAATTCTCAGTCCTCATTCCCCATTCCACACGAGTTGTGCCCACATTACTCTGCCTTTTCCCCGGCTCCTCCTCATTTCAAATATCTAATTCCTGCCGGAGGAGAGAAGGGAAGAAGAAAAAAAAAAAAAAGGAGTTAGGAAAAAGATTTTCGCGATTAAATTTGTACAGGTACGCCAAAGATTTTTTTTTTCCTCCTTTTTTTTTACATGTCAGTCAAAGAAATTAAATTATATCACGAAGAAGAAAAAAATTTTCTTGAAAAAGAAAAAAAAGAAGAAGATGGAAAAAATTTTATAAACATAAATCATACCGCTATATCTTCGCAGGGATGCCAAACAAGAAAGCATTGTTTTTCGACAAAAGAAAACAAGTCTGCAATCAAAGAGCTTTTAAGAAAAAGGGAACCTGATGAGCTATGCGTTTCCTTTATTTTCTAGAGATATAAACAACTTCGTATCTGGATTGAGAAAATGAAATTGTGAGAAAGCGCAATGCAGAGATGGAGGGATAGCTCATCTCATCTCACATCGGATGTTGTTCTTATTCAGGACCGGCGGCTTCCTTTTTTTTTTTTTTTTTTTTTTCCTTCTTATTTTCATTTAAACTTTTTCACGTAAAAATAACGTTTTTATTTTTTTATTTTTTTTTATCTCCGCGTTCTCTTTCCTTTTCATTTAAATTTTAGGCCATAATAACAGAGGGCGAGGGAGGGAATAGGTTGCATTTTGAAGTCAGGAGCGAGTGCAGGTCGTAGCGGCGGAAAAAAATATGAATTTACATCGTTTCCTAAAGCTGGGAAAGCTTCTTTGGAGATGTGATATTTTCGTTAACAATGTATTGTTTTTTTTTTTTAAAGGTGGCAATGTTTTAAAACTTGTAAGCTTTGCTTTTTTAGAGTTTGTTTCCTTCCCAAAAGTGTTAGATTTGGGGACATCATAATCTCGAGCTTACCGAAAGTATCATGAGCTCTCATGACCTGTTTTTAGAGTTAACAGAATGTTTTTTCTAACTACTGGGTCTTCCGTTTATCTCGACGTCTTTGAATTCGAAAAATTGGCCGGGGAATTTGAGGCTCATAGGTTTGAACCGGGACAACAGCCATCAGAGATTGATATGCTCATATTAGGTTGAATGTCTCAATTAAGAAACTTGACTATTCGTATTTTCCAAAAATAAAAATATGTAGTTCCGGAATGTAAATAATTTTGTTCGGAAAATTCGAATCGGTCGATTATTCAATTTTATCGAACGGTTTTATCTGGATCTTGTTTCTTAATTGGGACATTCACCCTATTGCTAATAACGCCGATAGCTTGATTTCCTATAAAATTCTCAATGAGATGTTAAGTCAGATCGCACGGAAGCCCTGAAGGGTCATCCAACTTGTCTATGTGTTTACTGCCATGTGATCAATTAGCCTTGTCAGTTGATGGACTAGCATACAGTATCCGAATGCCTGTTCATTGTCAGTTGTTCAGTTAGCAATGATTAGTTGATCAATAATCGACTGCAAGATGAACAGCTGACATTATACCAACAAGGTGATCGTTCAGAGTTTCTGTATATCGAATCAAAGAACTATCGGTCTTGGCTCTTTGTTCTAAATAACATAGGGCTACTGCCCCTACAACTTTTGGTTTTTCCAAAAAGGGGGGGGGGTACCAATAATAGGAGGTAGGGATGCACACAACAAACTTCAACAACATGTCGAGAACTTTGCTCAGATTCTGGTTCTGGACGTGTAAGACTCTTAAGGATTCAAATTCTAAAATTTCTTGTTTGAGAATCTTGCACAAGGTTTAGCAAGATTTCAGAAGATCTCGCAAGATCTTGAGCAAGATTCTTGAACAAGAAATTTTAGATTTTGAAACCTTAGAGACTTACAAGTCCAGAACCAAAATCTGAGCAAATTTCTCGAAATTTTGTTGATATCTGTTGTGTGCACCCCTAATAGGAGGACCACGATGTTCGATCGTATCACAAGATCCAGATGACCCGATCACTACTATTCGTGTGATCACTACTATTCGTGTGATAAGCAATCACACTATTCGTGTGATCCGTTTGAACGTTCGCGGCATGTTCGTCCTGGTATGAAAGCTAAAACAGAATTTAGAGCTGTACTTTGGTCGCGATCTTTAAGCGAAGATAGAGCGTCGGTTATTGGCCCTTCTCCTTTTCGCCGAGATATTATAAGTACAAACAAGTTTGAATATCCTGACGTATACCGAGTACAATCTCTTACGACAACATTAAGACTTGCAAGATCAAACAGCAAACACCGGTTTTTGTTTTGTTTGCTTTTGGGTTGATAAGTGAAGAAGTTGTAGTTCTGTTTATGATAACTTGTCTTTTGTCTCACCTAATTACTCCTTTAATGCCGTCACCGACTTGTGTGCACTTAAAAGTACTAGTCCTCTTCTGTTTAACGTCAAACACGATAACCTAATTATGTACTTCCATTGTTTTTACTTAAGCGATTTGAATACCTTCTTTTCTTATTTCCCTCTTCCATCGGAACGAGAGGGTTTTTTTTTTTTTTTATTTCCTTTTCCTCCCGTTTCCACTTCTATCTCCCTTCCTTCATTTTCCGTAAGCACAAAATCCTTTATATCGAAGTAAAATAACACTAAGAGAATGGGATCATTGTGATATATTCTCCCGTTGCTTGAGATGCTGCTAATTACAAGAGCTGTCTGGTTTATTATTCATTTCATATTCCTATCCCATTATACAACTTCAAACTTTACCTATTTAGTATTTAGTTTCCTACTGCCTCCATACTCCTACGAAAACTTTAAAGATGGAAGCTCGTATTACAATATCACTCGCTCGCTTCTTGTATCGGTCCCTTTCTCCAGAGACATTTCCTTAATCATTAAGATCTTTCTCTCCAGTTGTAATTAATTTTAATGTTTCGTTAATGTTAACAGTGGTACAGTTAAAGAGTCCCAATATTGCTTGAATTTAGTTATGAAAGGATCTTATTATTTCCCCCCCTCGATATGGGTCCATCTGTTCTTATTAAAAGGAATTTTCCTTAACACAAATTTTGTGAAATTTTTAATTACCAGTTTCCAAAAATTACGAGTCGTCGATTCGAAAGAAAAGATAGGAACCGGTCTCGAGGGAGGGGAGGAGGGGTTGGTTGGGAAAATTTTTCATGATGTGATAATAATCGGCGATATTACGTTATAAAACCTTCGTACGGTTATTTCCGTTAATTATGTAGTATGTAAAATGGGACGGAATCCAGCACACAATTTCAAGGTAACGACCCGAGCATGTTTACAGCCTCCTTCTTTTTTTTTTTTTTTTCGGTGTCTTGGAAGAAAATCGCGTCGCATGGTGCTTTTAACAATAATCTCATGGCGTAAAACTTTTTAAAGACTTGTTAACTCCCACACCCTTTCTTACGTGGGTGGAGGCTACACATTGGTTATTAACATTATAGAATTAGGAAGGAAGGGTGTTGACCCAACTTCTTATATTTATAGTCTGCTTTTTTTTTTTTTTTTTTTTTTTTTTTTGTTCCTTTACCGAGATGTAATTTTTGAAGGGGGGGAACAAGTTCGTAAGCTTTTTTTTTTTAACAAAAAAAATCGTGAGGTATTGCAATAAATCATTTCGTGACTGCTCAAAACGGATTTGAGGACCGATAGATTCGTGCGATTTAAGCTTATATCAACAACGTTTTTGTGTGTACATAATTAACGTCTGAAAAGTTTATGATTCATTATTTTTTAATCCGTAAAATACTATGTTTACAATAAACGTTCAAAAATCGATTAGACGATTGTTGTGACGGAGGAATGGGGGGGAGGGGGGGGGTTCGTCGAGGCTGTAATTCGTAGTTTCTTGTTTTCGAGTTATACATATTATAAAATTTTGAAAATAACAGAAATCCTAAAAGGCTTTTCCCCGGTTATAGTTTTGTAGGTTAATGGTACACCCTACGGTCACCTTTTCTGGTGGAAGTAAATTGTTTGTAAAATTTCATTAGGAACTGTCTCGACGGTATGAAGGGGAGGGTTTTTCACCCGGGTATGAGAAATGTCTCCCGAAATAAAGAGTCTTGTTTATGTCGAATGCTCTGACAGTTTTGCGGTCCCTATCATTTTTCACCGGGACTTCATTTTTAAATGGTTTTTTTTTTTTTCCTGTGTGGCCAAGATTCGGTGGAAGAATAATGGGTTTGGATCGGAAATTTTAAAAGAGATAAACGAAAGGAAACGTTTCTGGCACTGGGAAAATGGTGGATACAGAAAAATTGAATTAAGTTTCAAGCATTTCGACAAAAATTCCAAGTTTTTTTATATTTTATGACTATGTTTCCTGAGGAACTTTCCTTGATATATTTGATCAGAATTTGTTAATTGATGTGTTTTCTTTTAGTTTTTAGTACGAAGTTTTTGTGAATTTCTGGGTGTCTGATGACCTTAAAAAATAAAACCTAAATTTTGGTGATTAATCAAAAATTTGCCTTTCTGTTTGAAGAAGATAACTATCAAAGTTTTTTGAAAATTAAAAATTAGGAAAAAAAAATTTAGGAACGAAAGTTTTTAGGAAAAATGTATTAGGAATTTATTTTTCTTGGAAAAATGGATTAGGTGTTTATTTTTTTTTGGGGAAAATGGTAGGGAATCGTTCAACCGGAGTCCATCTTTATCCTGCTAATTGTCTGTAGTAATTTAAAAAAGATGATATAAATCATTATTTTTCTAATATCAAAACTTTGCATAGGCTTAGTCAATTATTACAAACATTTTAGGGATTTAAAAAATTTGGAAAAATATTTATTTTAGAAAATTTTATTTAAAGAATCCAAAAATTTTTAAAAAATTGAAAATTAGGAAAAAAAAATTTAAAAAACCGAACG
Organism: Liposcelis bostrychophila; assembly: GCA_037577465.1. Taxonomy (NCBI): domain Eukaryota; kingdom Metazoa; phylum Arthropoda; class Insecta; order Psocodea; family Liposcelididae; genus Liposcelis; species Liposcelis bostrychophila. Next base: position 15,740,419 of record CM075210.1, read on the forward strand.
TTTTAGGAAAAATTGATTGAGATTTATTTTTTTAGGAAAATGGATTAGGAATTTTTTTTCTCTAGGAAAAATGGATTAGGAATTTATTTTTTTAGGAAAATGAATTAGGAATTTTTTTTTTGGAAAGAAAATGGATTAGGAATTGTTTTTCTAGGAAGAATCTTTTTTAGGAACAATGGATTAGGAATACATTTTTTTAGGAAAATGGATTAGGAATTTTTTTTTAGGAACAATGGATTAGGATTTTTTTTTGGAAAGAAAATGGATTAGGAATTTTTTTTATGGAACAATGGATTAGGAATTTATTTTTTTAGGAAAAATGGTAAGGAATCGTTCAACCGGAGTCCATCTTCACCCTGCTGAATGTCTCTAGTAATTTAAAAAAAGATAATAGAAATCATTTTGGGGGGGATCCGACAACTTATTTTCCTCAAATAAGATTTTTTAACAAGAAATATGAAAAAACCACGAACCCCTTGGCAAGAAATGTGTGAAAAACAAAGTCACCGAACGGAAATTCTTCTTATTGATAGTCATGACTATCTTTAGTTTTTTATCTTATTGCCTAAAAAGCTTCAGTTATCATGGTTTTCACCGATACTCCTTCCCAGTTTACTGGAAAAATTCAAAATTCAGTTGCTTGGCTAGAACCTTCCATTGCATTGCTCATCACTTTCCATTACTCTAACTCTTGTCTTATGCTGACTGATCTTAACCTAACTGATTCTTACCGTCTTCAGCCATAAGCCCCTACTGATGACGTTATCCTTATCACCCGATCATAATCCTGATAGGGTAAATAATTTGAGCCAGAGTCGCAACACTTCAGTATCACCGAAGAACTAAAACTACTTTTTCAAGGCTTGTAATTAACAATCCAAAATATTTGCAACTTGTGGGCAACAAATTGTCAGAAGATAAATTGTTAAGACTACCAAATTACACGTCAGATGTTATTCGTTAAAATGATTCCATCAGATCGAAAAGTGAGGCTATCGTGGTGATAATTTCTTAGCAAGCAAAAATTCTAAAGGGTCCTTTGCTCCGATAAAACCAAATCTTTACAACCTCCCCGTTGCACTTTATGTAAGAAAACTGATATCGTGAAGACAAATTAATGTGAGTGACAAATCGAGAAAGTTTTCGTCTTGTAATTAATATTCACATGTAGACCAAGTCATTAGTTAATTTTATGGCTTTTTGTTTTCCTTCGAGTTAGGAAGATTATTGAAGCCACCGGAGCGAGCGATAAGTCCACCGGGAACATATGAATCTTATAACGTTTTAAAAGTTTATAGAAAAGAGGATGAAGGGGAAAAGCTGTACAGGAAGGAGGGAAAAGTATGAGAAACATTTACTATGCATTGTCAGAGTCAAACTTTGCATTCTACTGGGACGCTTTTTGGAAAATGTACTTCTCAAGTGACATTTTCAAGAAGAAGAAGAAGAAGAAGAGTGGGAGGGGTGAAGGGGGAGGAGGAGAAGTAGGAGGTTTGTCAGTTTTAACCGTTTTCCCAACATTTTAATCCGATCAATTTTCGCGCATGTCTCGTTTTCAAAAAACGAAAAAAAAATGCTTAAGAGGGAAACAAAAAAATTGGCAATAATGATTTCTTGTATAAATAAATCCAAAGAAAGGAGACATTCGAGTCAGCTGACTTGAAATGACGTCATACTCTTAACCGCGCCATTTCCTATCCCGACGTTTTGACGTGTTACGACTCTTTTCACTTATTTTAATATTAAAAGACATCTCAAAACAGCTGGGATTTTTTTTCTTTTTCCTTTCCTCCTTCCCTCTCTCTTGTAGTAGGATTTTGTGTACTAGCATATAAAAAAAAGGAAAGAAAAACAAAAGCGTATCGTAATTAATTCAAAGGCTAGTAGCTATTTAAATCAAAAGAAAACTCCATATCGTGTCTTTTGATCGATTTGGTTTAATCACACTAACAATTTATTTCGGCCTTGAGGGGATTTTATTTCAATGAAATTTTTTTTTTTTTTTTCTTGACCGTGCTTATTATTTGTTTTAATAAAAACTTTCATATGGCGAAATAAAAAAAAAAGGATTAGGAAAAAAAAAAAAAAAAAAAAATCCCCCAATGCTGAGCCGAAAGGAATAATCAATAACAAGCCACGCTGCACCTCCTTAAAGTAAAAGAATGAAATGAATTCAAAGAAGCCGTGGCCAAGGTGCAATTACATTAAAGAAAAAAAAATCGTGGTTATTACAATAGTCTATCATTAAGTTTTTATGTTTTTACATGTATACTCGTGGCCGTAACTCATTTGATTAGTCGTTATTATACTCTTTATCTTAAACTTTTTTTTGGAGTTTTTTTTTTTTTTTTTTTTTTTTTTTTTACTAAACTGTCGAATAGGGTGTTTACGATTTGCTTCTACTTTTAAAAAAAAATCTCAAGTTACAAAAAAAAAATCTTAAGAAAAAAGTTATAAGTGATAAAAATCAAATGTCACTAATCATTGTGCACGCACGTTGGGCAATATACTTTATCCAAATAAAATACAATCATCATCCTCGCAGCGTCGTCATCGTCATTCGTCCCAGTTTAATTATATAATTAAAAGTTAATCATGCGGATAATTAATTTTTCTTATCTAATAAATCGATTTTTTTTATATTAAAAAGTTTTCACACGACGCGCCAATACTTGATTTTTTTTTTTTTTCTCTTCCAGATAATTTTTGTGTAACGTCGTTATAAACAAATTTCAATCTTTATCTTGTCGTCACTTATTTGAGAAAGAAAAAAAATTGCATCGAATTATTTTTTGATTCGATAAAAAAAAAAAAAAAAGTCGAAATGGTTGTTGCATGTTGCATATCGTTAGGAAAATTGTAATTTTAATTGCTTAATTGTGGATTTGAATTTGTAAGTAAGTACATGGAATAAAAACGAAAGGTTGACGAGAGTTTTGAGGGAATTTTACTTTGCCGTGGAAAATATATAAAAAGGAAGTGGTAGTGTTTTAAATTGACAAATCGTAAAAGAATTTAATGGTCGTTTTATGAAGACTTAAAAAGAGAATCGATCAAAAATGAAATTTTATTGTATTTTCCTTTTTTTTTTCTTGGATAATTTTTGATATGGAAAGGATTTTGACATTGTCAATTTTGGAACGATTTGGAAACAGGTCTAAAAGCTTTGGTTAATGCATTTTTATTGATCGATGAAAGAAGTGTAGTACAATGTAGAAACGGGAATAAAATCGGAGAACCTGAAAATTGTTTTCTAAATTTTTTATTTGTGAAAGACTTTTTTTGGTCAAAGATTTCAATTGTAAGGAAGCCGTTTGTATTTTTCTATTTTTTGAATAGCTTTTGTATTTTTGGGTTTTAGTGGTTGTCTATGGTGATGGAGAAACCCGGAATGATAATAAGATAAAATAAATATTGTTCAGCCAGCACCATAGAGTGATCAGTTGGTAGTTTTTTCTTCTTTATTTTAAGATCGTCGTTTAAATGAAAGGCCGTTGCTTGAGAGGCTAGATAAGTGCACTGATTTGACTCTTATAAGAATTTAGCTCCTTGAAGCGACGGAAAATCGAGTGACTCTTATTCCGATTTTAGTGGAAAAAAAATCATAGAGCCATTATAGACGATTTTGAAAATCAGGAGTGGTCCGATTTCGATCCGCGGCCGGCTAAATATCTCGAGTCGATGCCGATACCAGCACTAACAATTTCTTTGAAGATGCCGATGCCGATTTCGGATATTAAAAAAAATCCGATGCAATTTCGGATCAGTCAAATTTTTCAAGCTTCGAACCCCTGGAACAAGTTGAAACTTGCACCAAAAATACAAGAAGAGTCCTGGAGAGAGCAGGCAAGACGGGCCACATCCTGAGCACTACTACACTCTGTTTTAGCGTAAAAAATTTATGAAATTTACTGTAAGTCATGTACTGTTGATTCGTGTTTTTCGCTGGAAAATTATCATTTTCCGGAAGACTATATACCGTTTGTCTGTGATGCTGGTGGATCTACTCTGGTCGATGTACCTGGATGTAGATCTCAACAGAATAAATTGGGAATGGGCGATTCGTTGAAGAAATCTAGGATTTATTCGCACGGATTGGCTGCGTTTAAGAACAATATTTACACACTCAGAAGAAATAATTCCTAATGCGAAATCAAAAACGCTTTGTGGCAAAACATTTTCTTAAAAATCATGCGAAAACGATAAAAAATATCGTGTCAAGAAACAACATGTCCATTCTTGCTAAAAATTTCTGCTTTGATGCGAGCCTTTCCGATTTTGTTGCAAGACAAAACTTGTTCAAGACATGTCCTTTTTCTTAGTGTATTTGTTACAGTGAAACCATAGAATCCAGTGATTCTATGGAATCTTTAGTGGTTCTATGAAATCTTTAGTGGCTCATGGAATCTTTAGTGATTCCATGTAATCACTGAAACGTCAGTGAATCCGTATAATGTTTAAAAATATTCATGATCTCACTAGTGATTCCATGAAATCACTAAATTGCCAGTGAAATCATGTAATAAAATTAATAAATTAAAAAAATTCTGTGGTTTCCCTAGTCATCCATGGATGCACATTAGTTTTTTCATGGATTCAGGGCTCTTAAAAAACAAAAAAGAAAAAAAAAAATGGTTAGTGATTCCATGGAATTACTTGCTAAATTTTTAAATTTGTCAATTGGTGACTTTATAAAATTCATAAAAAATTTTTTAAACAGAATAATAATATTGGAAAAAAATAAATGTCTTGAATGAAATTACTGAGCGGGAACTAGCTCAAAAGAGGAAACGAGCTCATAATAATTTGGAAATGCTTTAAAGTCACTGATTTACAAATTTAAAAATTTAGCAAGTGATTCCATAAAAAATCCCTAACCATTTTTTTTCGAGAGCCGTGATTCCATGAAAAAACTAGTCCATCCATAGAATCACTGGGAAAACCTCAGAATTTTGAAATTTAATAATTTCATTTCATGATTTCTCTAAAACCTTAGTGATTTCATAGAATCACTAAGAAAACCATAAAATATTTAGATGATTCTATGGATCCACTAAAATGGCAGTGATTCCATGAATTCGCTAAGTTATGTCTTGGAATCACTGGATTCTAAGGTTACACTGTAACAGTATCTGTCGTCAAAACGTCGTGGCCAACTTCGGCCCGGACAGTCTAAATTCTCTGTTATCATTTCGGACCATCGTTTCACAGGACACAAACACACTTACTTCATACGATTCGGTCCCAATGACTTTCCTGCGAAATTCTATCACAATCAGTTCTAAAATCCATGCGAGGCAAGATATACACAGATGTCCTATTCCATTTGGGCCATATTCTCTTTTTATGACCATCGAATAGCTCGATTTATTTAATTTTCATGGCAATATATACGAAATAGCGCTACCCATTAATTTCACCCCTCCGAAGGCCCTCCGCATCCTCGCCCCAATATCCCGATGAAAAGGAAAGCCTTTTCGGCTTTTCCGAAGAAACATTAGAAAAAGGGAAGGGATGCGACGACGGACAATCAAAAAATATAAAAAGAATAAGAGCCGTTAGTCGAAAGCTATTATTCTAAATACGATCAGCATGCGGTTGTGCGGGTTTTAGAAAACTCAGTTTGTGTTGTCTACTTGAAATATCGATGTCATTTCCGCAACCATTACTTTTGTCAAACTTTTCTGTTGCTGCTGGGTTATTCTTCAATTTTCTTTTCGGTTTCATTTTCTCATTCTCTAACACCTATGTAAAGCTAACCGGAGGGGAAAGCTTTTGACGTATTGTAAATTTGTAATGCGACTTGACCGTTCTTTGTAAACAAAATCGGTCGACTTTTTTTTTCTTTAAATAAAAAGAACGAGAATTTGCTAGTTAATTTCGTAAATCGTATCCGGTCAGTTATAGCTCAGCTATAACTTAAAAGAAAGAAGAAAAAAGAGAAAAAAACTACCTCTTTTTTTTTTTTTTTTTTTTTTTTTTTCTCGTCCCAGCCGAGTTTTTATTTGTTTGTTTTTCCCTATCTTCAAGGATTATTTGTAACTTTGTTTTCCAATTTTTACTGACGTCATCTTCAAAATTATTATGGCCACGGGAAGCTTCTGTTTTCCCGGGAAAATTTTGTTGCAGGTTTCGTACTGTTCAATTTTTAATTGTAGTATCATGAACATATTTCAAAATAAATACGATATCACTACCAAAGAGGCTTGACCTTTTTTTTTTTAGTGCCACGCCCGATTTCAGATAAGCATTATCCTTTTTAGGATAAAGATTTTTTTTTTCGAATTTGCATTCAGATCTGGAATCGCCAGACATATCGAAAAAAAAAAAATGGTAACGGCTTGATTTTAAATGATTTTAATCCTCGGAGTCTTGGAAATTTTTTATTTACAAATTACGTATTTTTTTTTTTTTTTACCTTAAAATTGATTTCTTTCTATTAATAATTCATTGATGTATTTAATATTATAAATAATGTATGATGCTACTCCATTAGGTGGGATTTAAACGATATTTGCTAAACACGGATACATTTGCAATGGGAGAAACCGGTTTTTTTTTCTTTCCTTCTTTAATGAAAAATTTTTATAGGACCGGCTTCCCGCACTAGAGACGGATTAAGCTATTTTAGAACAATTGCTCATAAATTTTTTTTTCCACCTACTTCTAAGACATTCAGAACCCAGTTACGATTTCTTAATGACGAAGAAAATTGGGGTTAAAAAAAAAAAAAAAAAAAAGGAAAAAAGAGTTGAGATTGGAAAGAACGTTAAACTTTCCCCCGGCGTGGTTGTAAAAATGAACACAACAATTTTCCTATTAATTTTATGAGAATGTAAAAGCCGGTTTTACGACGTGAACGAATGGCATCGTTTGTTTAGTTTTCTCTCTCACACATTCTAATACGGTAAACTGGGCTTTACTTATCTTTAAATGCATTGTCATCATGTTTATTTAGCTGTAAAAATCTTTAACTGAATTTTTCCGCTTTTTCTCCCTTCTTTTTTTTTTTTTTTTTTTTTTTTCTTTTGCCCCCGCCGCCGAAATGAAGAATTTTTTTTTTCGTTCCCCGTTTCTTTCTTTATAAATTAACATGCGAAGATGAAATGGGGAAGGGAGAGGAGAGGAGGGGTTGAGGAAAAAAAAAACCGCAGGAGTTATTTATGTCGAAAAGCCAGGTTAAATGCAATGGAAAAAGTCGCCTCAAGGATACGCGGCAGAATTATCGCGGAACGTGAATAGCCCCAGGGCCCACGGGAAGCGTGTAAAGAACATATCAATCAAATGTCAGCCTGAGGGGGTGAGGGAAAAAGTAGGGTGGGGTGAAAAAGGGGGAAGGGGTATTCTCTTCCCCCCCTGCTTTCTTTTTTTTTTTTTTTTTTCCTTTTTTTACCCGACTCCGTATTACATTTTTATTTTGACTGAAAACTTTGTTTTCTAACCTAGGCGTCGAACACAAAACCCTTATATTTTATCCTGGAATTCATAAAAGTTTCGGATTTCCTGTCGGTGGTCAAAAAAATTATTTTGAGTTTGTAGCTTGGTGTATAGTCTAGACAATCGGTGTCACACGTGATTCTGACTCGCACTCAGAAGTACAGAGTTGGAATCCACTTAAAGGCATTTAGGCTTTATTTCATCAGAACGGAGACGTGGAGGCTAACGGAGAAAAATAAAAAGGAAGTTGAAGCAACAGAGATGGACGCGATCAGAAGATCTTACAAGTTTCATGTTTGGATAGGGTTAGAAATGTGGACTTGAGAGAAAGGATGGGTATGAAAGGCACGATAGCAGATGACATCGAGAAGAGGCTGCTAACCTGGTACGGTCGTGTTCGTAGGATGCAGGATGAACGACTTCCCAAGCAGGTCTAGGATTGGGTGCCCAAGGAAAGGAGAAAGAAAGGGAAACCGAGGAGGTTCTGGATGGAAGGAGTTCGGAAAGTAATGAGTGCTCGAAACTTCACAGACCAGCAGTGGGGAATAGAGATGAGGGGAAATTAGGCACCCGACAAAGTAGTAGTAACTTTTTGACTTGACACTTTTTGATTTGATCAATACAAAACTTGCCGACATTTGAATGTATAATGTACAGCGTCAGCAGGTCAGTTATTACAATAACTGTAGAAAAGAATAGAACAATAATTGAATAGTTTTGTAGGAAATAGAATAGTTGAGACTAATCCCTACCAAACCCTCTACCAAGTTTAGCTAAATATGCTTTGATGACCGCCAAAGCTGCAATTCCGATTCCGCAGATTCTTGACTATTTATGAGTAAGATTCAGGTCCCTATTTCAGCCGTTATTTTAACGTTGCCGATTCCGATTCCGAAAATTTCCCGAATTTGTTTGTCGGGATTCCGATTTCGATTCCATTTATTTTTGAAATAGCAGATCTGGATTTCGATTCGGATTCCAAATTAAAGCCTAAACAGAATTGCAGCCCTGACGACCATTAATGGGTCACGAATTATGAACTAAGGCCAGGTTGACCTACAATGTTTAAAGAGATTAACCTTACCCCTTGAAGGAAAAAAACCACGCCACGTTTACTTTTTGCCCATAAGTTTACCGATCGAATTGGCCAGTTCCCTTAAGACCTCAAGAAATAAAAAAGAGTTGAATAGAATATGATACTCTCTAAAAGGCTTCTACCGTATAACCATATGGTATCTGCCCAAATCACCGATTTTGACGAAACTTTGGGGGTATGTTAGGGTACCCTAGAGACCACTTATGGACCATCAACCGAATTTTTTTGCAAGCCCCTTATGGGGGTTTTCAATGGGAGCTTTTTTTTCACTTTTAATTTTTTTGCTATCGATTGGAGCGGCCGATTTGAACGAACTAAAAACGAAAAAAAAGCTCTTTTTATGGCCGATATAGGGCCGTAGGTGCCGTTTTTCGGAAGTAATTGGCCGAGTCGGGGGAACCATTTTTAAGAAAAAAAAATTTTTTTCTCCGCAATTCGATCGCCGGATCCAAATTTGGACATCACAGGAAGAAAGTACATGAAAAAATACGTCTTATACGTATTTTCAAAATTTTTTTTCAAAGGGAGAAATTGGGCTAAAAAAGGGCCGAAATTTTAAAATTAATTTTTTGCAGTCATTTATTTTTTGGATCAAAATTTCACCTTCATAGGCTGAAAGTACTCCAAAAATTACCCCAGATACGATTTTTTCCGCATTTTTTTTCGGCTGAGAAAACTGCCCAAAAAAGGGCCGAAATTTTAAAATTTGAATTTCGACCGGAAGACCAAGCGTCGCAGAAACGGCGTTATCATAGCATGAAAGTACGCCTAAAATTACCCCAGAAGAGTACTTTTGCGCTTTTTTTCGAGGTTGTGCAAACGGCCGAAAATGAGGCCGAAATTTTAAAATTGATTTTTGGCCCCGACCCTTAGCCCGGACCAAAATTTCACTATCATAGGCCGAAAGTACGCCCTAAAGTACCCCGGATACGTATTTTTCCGCATTTTTTTTCGACTGAGAAAATTGCCCAAAAAATGGGCCGAAATCTTCAAATTCAAATTTCGGCCGAAAGACCAAATGTCGCAGTAACGGCGTTATCATAGGTTAAAAGTACGCCTAAAATTACCCCAGGATAGTACTTTTCGGCACTTATTTCTAGTTGTGATAACGGCCAAAAATAAGGCCGAAATATTACAATAGATTTTCGGCCGCGACCCCTTAGCCCGGATCAAAATTTTACTATCATAGGGTGAAAGTACGTCCAAAATTACCCCGGATACGTATTTTCCCTCATTTTTTTGACTGAGGAAATGAGCCTAAATAACTTAAAAATTGAAGTAAATTCTTGAGTTACGTTAAGTGCGATTACCGCTAAAATCAGTTTTAAACCTATTGAGTAATTACTCAATATCTACATTTACCCTAAGAGAAAAATATTGCGGTTGTCATACTTGAGTTTAGTGTCATTCAGTATTTTGTTTTAATGTGTTCATCACATTCCCAGATAACATCTTCAATCCATTTGACATCCTGTGGGTTGTCCATTAGATATCCACAGAATATCCAAATCCATGGGGTATATATAGGACGTCCAAATGATGCTTTTTCATCAGTGCATACATAGGTAAATCTAATGACGCCCATAAATTCATACCCTCATGACTTCCTGTAGACGTCCTGGGGACTCGATAGACTTTGTATCTGGGTTATTACAGTAAGGATTGAAAAACTACACTGATTCGTGTACTTTTTAAATATAGACAATATATCTTGAATAATGTCACGGCGATGTAATTCGTTCATGGTTTATATTAGCTTTGATTGTCTTTCAAAAACCAAACGCATAATTGAAAGTTGAAACTAGTTGGAATTCGTTATTTTGAGTAAAAATTGCATACAGTTAACTTTGTTGGAGAAAATAACATTTATCGGTTAATAAGGGTATGTATAAATAATAATACTGAATTGCAGTAAAAATGAAATATGTAAATTTTTTACTTCTCACTGAATTTCTTAAAGAATTTGGAAGTTAATATTTTTCATAAGATGATAATTTTATCTTTAGCGATGAAAACGAGAATATTTTTGTTACCTTTATCGAGCCGTATATAGTTCTTGAAGAGTAAAAATCCATGCAGTACTGCTATAAACTATGTTTTAGTTTGAGACATTTAACTTAAAAATCTAGTAGACCATAAGTTAAACGTGGTATTTAAGTGTTAAACGAGAAGCTGGCAGGTTAATCGCTGCGATTTTTTGTATCTAAATGTATTTAGTTCAGGAAGCTTCACATTTTTAGAAAGCAAACTAATTTTTTAGTTCTAAAATACGCTGCTAGAATGCGTCAATCGTCTCCAAAAAACCTATAATAGCTACATTAGAGTCAGATTGGTCTTTCGGCCGAAGTTTGAAATTTAAGATTTCGGCTCATTTTCGGGACAATTTCTCAGTCGTAAAAAAATGCGGAAAAATACATATCCGGGGTAATTTTGGACGTACTTTCACCCTATGATAGTAAAATTTTGATCCGGGCTAAGGGGTCGCGGCCGAAAATCTATTGTAATATTTCGGCCTTATTTTTGGCCGTTATCACAACTAGAAATAAGTGCCGAAAAGTACTATCCTGGGGTAATTTTAGGCGTACTTTTAACCTATGATAACGCCGTTACTGCGACATTTGGTCTTTCGGCCGAAATTTGAATTTGAAGATTTCGGCCCATTTTTTGGGCAATTTTCTCAGTCGAAAAAAAATGCGGAAAAATACGTATCCGGGGTACTTTAGGGCGTACTTTCGGCCTATGATAGTGAAATTTTGGTCCGGGCTAAGGGTCGGGGCCAAAAATCAATTTTAAAATTTCGGCCTCATTTTCGGCCGTTTGCACAACCTCGAAAAAAAGCGCAAAAGTACTCTTCTGGGGTAATTTTAGGCGTACTTTCATGCTATGATAACGCCGTTTCTGCGACGCTTGGTCTTCCGGTCGAAATTCAAATTTTAAAATTTCGGCCCTTTTTTGGGCAGTTTTCTCAGCCGAAAAAAAATGCGGAAAAAATCGTATCTGGGGTAATTTTTGGAGTACTTTCAGCCTATGAAGGTGAAATTTTGATCCAAAAAATAAATGACTGCAAAAAATTAATTTTAAAATTTCGGCCCTTTTTTAGCCCAATTTCTCCCTTTGAAAAAAAATTTTGAAAATACGTATAAGACGTATTTTTTCATGTACTTTCTTCCTGTGATGTCCAAATTTGGATCCGGCGATCGAATTGCGGAGAAAAAAATTTTTTTTTCTTAAAAATGGTTCCCCCGACTCGGCCAATTACTTCCGAAAAACGGCACCTACGGCCCTATATCGACCATAAAAAGAGCTTTTTTTTCGTTTTTAGTTCGTTCAAATCGGCCGCTCCAATCGATAGCAAAAAAATTAAAAGTGAAAAAAAAGCTCCCATTGAAAACCCCCATAAGGGGCTTGCAAAAAAATTCGGTTGATGGTCCATAAGTGGTCTCTAGGGTACCCTAACATACCCCCAAAGTTTCGTCAAAATCGGTGATTTGGGCAGATACCATATGGTTATACGGTAGAAGCCTTTCTAGACTTGAACATATGATCTTCAGTTTTGACGTCCTTCATCTGGAGTTCTGACGTCTCTTCAAAGTACCTTTTGACGAAAATTACACCCAGAAAAATGAATCCGTCTTGATCGCAATTGGCTGTGCCGACGTAACAATCACCCTTGTATATTGCCCATAAGGGTCTTCCAAGTTAATATGGCCGCTAAGTACAGGGTCTTATGTCTTCCAAGTTGATAGCATAACCATGTCGCAGAAGACGGTTGGCACAGCCTAAACAAGCGATTTGGGTGTACAGATTAAAAATAGATGTGAAATTAATTTCAAATAGACTGAGAGAGTAAAAACAAGAACCTGGAAAATGCGTGTAAACTGCTTTTTAGGAAATCACCACAAAAAAAAGCTTATTATTAATCAGTTTTTATTTGATGCAAATGCTAATACTTAAAATGGAATCCCTTTCTTTTCAAAATCCTTCAAATAATTCGACTCGATAACAACAACAACAACAACAACATAATTCTTCTGATTCCCTTTAAGATCCTTTGAAACCTCCACGCACTCCATGAATGTTATTATACACAATTTCTTTCTCATAACCCCTTTCATTTGATTGTAATTACAAAACGAATCAAAACGAAAACCTTTTTCCTAAACTTTAAAAAAGGGTAAAGTCCCCCTGTTCGGGAAATGGCGCGAGCGGGAAAAGAAAAGTTCTCTCCCCCCCACTCCCGCCCCCTCTTTTTCTCCCCATGAGACAAACGGAGATCGACGATTAATTTCAAGGGTCATTGCAGCCGGTATTATTCATGGAAGCTCGTTTTCACTACATCTCTTTCTGCGGTTGGAGATTCTCAACCATTAGTCGTTATTCAATGCAATTGCTTCATTTAACTTTTGTCAAAATCCGTAGAGATAAACCCATTTCATTTTAAAACTTTGCGCCTCAAGCATCCCCGGTTATATACCTGCTAATTATGTGTACACATGTATATATATATATTTTTTTTTTGTATACATGCCTTTACATGAGATACCGACCAACGATCCGTTGCATCATTGATTGATTTCACTTTTATAGCTTCACGGTTAATTTTATAGAAACAATTGCTAAATTAACTAAATGGGATTTTTTTTTCTCAAACGTTGCGTCTCGCATCTCTCTAAAAGATAAAGAAGGAAAAAGATTCGATGCGAAGATACTAAACTGCTTAGCGAGAAGGAAAAGAAATCAAATTAAGGTAAAGAGAATCGTTAGAAATTGAATAAGTCAAAATTTGAATTTTATATCGTTTGATCGTTTTTCCATTGGATTTTACAAAATTGAATAAAACGTAACTTAAATCGCCCGATTTTTCGAAAAATAAGCGAAAAGAGGAAAGGGAGAACCGTAGGATGACATTAAATCCGGCATCGGATCTTCATAACGTCAGCGTTTTCTTTCCTCGCGGGCCCCCTTTAAAATTTAAAATGGGATAATGAAAAAATGGGGAATAGATGGTTGTTTAGTTCTTCTTTAAATAATTACAAAGGCTGGAGAAATCCAGGAAGCTAGGGGAAGTCTTTAAAATTTCGAAGGAAGTTTAGTGACGTCACTTAACGGCAACAAATTGCCTCTGACATGTAGAAGTGAGAAAGACCAGTGCCGTGGGCAATCCTCTTTTCGGTTCTACCCTGATTTGTATTCCTTGTAATTAGTCCGGTACTAAAAGTGATTAAAAACGGTGGATGCTCTATTATATTTGTTGGATTGGCGGTGTGTGGAGAGTAGGAGAGGAAGGAGAGGAAGGAGTGGGATAATATGGAAAGGAAATCTTGGCCAGAATGGGGGGTTAGGCAAGAGAAGTCAGGAAGGAAATATTGGACGTGGGCATTTGATTTTCGTGATTCTGTATTGGGAAAATTAAGAAAAGTTTAGGAGTAGGTTTTTAAACAACTGCTAATTATAGATCTAACAGTAGGTGGTGTAGTAGCCGGCACTATCAGCCATCTGATTTGCTTCTTAATAATCTTCCCATTTTGGACTGCTTACGTAATGACAGAAATGATCCAGGATCACCTAGGCTAATAAAACCTCTGGACTTGACTTATACAAGGATAACCCTGGTTTTTGGAATCCTTCTGCTATCTGCGCTTATTGTGAGTGACGTATAACTTTCCGGACACTAAAGTACTGGTATATAATATAGGGTATATACCAGTACTTTATATATTATATACCAGTACTTTATATAGGGTTGATATTATATGCCGCCAACTTCAAAATTAAGCTTTTAGGTTTGGCATCAGTGTTATGAAATCACAACTGTAATAGTAATAGTAGTAATAGTATTACACACCTGGGCCCAAAAACACTTTTTTAGTTAATTGATTTATCTATCGGGATTGGATCTATATTTCGAAAAAGCCACGATGATTATCGTGTGCAGGAAATATTAACAAAGGAAACTTTTTTAGTTCTTTGACAAAAGCTAAACATAAGACCTAAGTGTAAACAAAAACAATGGATTCTGATCTTTTTTTCTCTTCTTTTCGAAAAAGAAGTAAAACAGTAAAAATCTTTTTACGTTTCATTTCGAAAAACATCGAGAAAAAATCACATCTCGAGTGGGACTAAAACCCGCGAAGGCATGAACGCGCCTTGAAGTCTTATTCGTAGACATCGCTCTAATCAATTGAGCTACCGAGGCTTATACCCAAGAGTTTCTCGCTGCGGCCTATACTAGTTATGTAACGGTTATCATTTATGGTTAATGCCTAAACTCTAAATGATTGCCTTACAAGTATCGAAACTGTAACTAAATGAAGAGTTTTCCTTTTCCCGTAAAAATGAATGAAGATTCAAAAACCGCAACAAAACAGTGCAGAAGACGGTCCTGATCCAGACTACGGTAACACCGATATAACATTTTAAGTAAGATATTCTCATCTTGTCAAAGTGAACGCAAGAATCCATCTCTTGAGCGCTTTTCACTTTCTGCTTTTTCTATACGTATATACTGCATGTACTTAAAAACTTACTGCTTCCCCCCCCCCTTTTTTTTTCTTCTAATTATTCTCAAAACTTTTTGAATAGTTTCAATCTCACCCTAATCCACGGGTTGTCGCCAATGTGAACTAACACGAAAGAAAAAAATGGGATAAAGGAAAGAGAAAAAAACTTTTGCAGCAGTTTTTTTTTTTTTTTCCTTCTCTTTTTTCTTTCCTCACCCGCGGATCCCTTTCCAACCTCCGGGAAAAAACTTTTTCCAATCACAATGTGAAAATCATCTCGATATCCCCCCCACTCCTCACGTTTATTATTGCCTAGTACGATCGACGGTCACGGAAAAGCTCTGGCAACAATTCAAAAACAATGGTCGTCGCTTCCGTTAACTTGTTTACGTTACAGCTTCCTTTTTTTACTTTCTTTCTTCCTTTTCTCTATAGTTTCATAAGCACTAAAAAGTTACCCCTTTTTTTGGAAAGAAAAGAGAAAAAAAAAATGAATCCTCTCTCCTTATTCTTCAAATATCTGGTTCTACCTGAAAACAGAAGAAAAAAAATTATTAGCAGTTAGAATTAGACTTCCTGGACACGGAGAAAGCTGAAACTGGTCAAGGATCTTATAGATAGGAATTTCACATTGGTAGTAAAAAACTTGCAGAAAAGCTCGAAGCTCTTTTCTGGGGGACCTAGCGCCATTTGCCCACCCCTCGCTACAGCAGGGCTGCAGTGACAGAAAAATCCGTATAATGCTGATCAGCAATTTCTTTCCCAGTTTGATCTTTAACAAAAAAAAATCTGTATTGTATGCCGCTTTTCCGGTCGAAAAAGCGTAAAGAAAAAAATTGACTCCGCAACCTTTTTTTTTTTTTTTTTTTTTTTTTGCTGATGACACATCTAGATTGAAAGGGGAAAAGTCCTTTTCAAGTGTGACACCTTTTAAAACTAATTTAATATCTGATTGAATTGAATTCGTGAAATTCCGACATTTATTTTTTTTTTTTCTTTCCCCATCTCCGAGTCTCCCCATCCCGGAAAAAAAAACAAACGGGACATGGATCCAATGTTATATTTATAGGGAATGAAACGAAGAATCAAAAAAAAAAAAAAGTTAAATTCTTAAGAGCAGCCATCCGGAATTGAAAAGTTTTTACTTATATTAATGAAATGTTTGAACCGAGAAAAGTTTATGAGGTGAATCGCATTTTTGCAGCTCATCAAAAAGAATTATCAAAGCCTTGCGACTGATTCGCCTCAATGAGAATGTCTCCCTTGGGTTTCACTTGGAGAAAAGAATCGTTTCTTATCTTTGCTATTCCAGCTTTTCCTTTTCCTTTTAATCAGTTCGACCCTTCGCCGTACGTCCCTCCCGATTCCTCGGTGCTCTTGTAAACACTTTAACCCTTTCTATTTCGCTAAAAACAGCAATTTCCAAGGATAAAAATTTCTATTTTTTTATTTTCCCGAGGCCTCGTACACGGTCGAGTTATCGTCGGGCAACCGCATATCGGTATTATTTTAATGTCGATGCGGTCGATTATTCATTTAATTTTCAATATGGCGCAAAAGGGGAAGTGTATAAAAAAAAAAATATTTGCTGATTTTTATTTTTTTCGATATTTTTTTTTTTTTTTACTCCCCGAGCAAGCGGAGGCTGGTATAATATCTCAAGTTGCAACGTTCGAGAAGATAGAGATGGGCGAAAAGTGGAGGAGAATATAAGGGGGTAGGGTGTGCTTGGGGCCGTTTCTATTAAAAAGGACGCAGGTGTCATTTATGAGTCTTTACTAAAGCGTAATATGCTTTTCATCACATTGTAACCCTTTCTTAAAGTGTTCTCTCTCATTGCTCTAACTCTTCCTAGTCTCTAATGCCCAGCTCTCTTTTTAAGGATGTCTTCATCGATTCCGCTGTTTTGGCTCGAATGTTGTTAATGGCGTTATCAGGGAAAAATAGAATGATTTAATCAAGGATGTATCCTGAGTTGGCAGGGAAATTTTATCGGAAAAACAAGCTGCGGATGATACCGACCAGAGAAACTGTGCTACATGTTCGGCGTGAATTTGCGCCTTGACAGGATCGGAAAAAATATTCCCGAAATTCGCTCCAGCGATAGCGGCGCTTTTAACTCTCGTATGAAAACTGTCGTTTCAGGAGGCGATTATTTTGTGTTTTTAAAAAAATTGAAAGCTAGTTTTCCCTACTAAAAATTTTAAAAAATTTTTAAAAATTTAATACTTAATTTTACAGAATCTGTTTGAGTTCCTGAACGAGTGAAGTAGGCCTGGTACCTGCAAAAAAAAGTAAGATTCCAAACTTTTGTAGAGTAATAGCCCAAAATTTCCTAATTGTCGAGCAATTGTCCGAACATGTTGGTGTTGGATGAAGTGACAAATTAAATATTGGATGGAATGAACCATTCTCACCCAACTTGTTCAAAAACCTTACTCCTTGATTCTCCTACAAACTATGGAATAGGCCTATGTTGGGTTAAAAATGTTTGTGAAAAATGTTTAGAACATGTTCGCTACTTTTATTTAACATCGGCAGTTCGGCGAACACGTTCTCCCAAAATGCTTGACGTGCAAAAGAAACATAGTATGCCAAAGTCAGCAATGCGCAGAAATCACCAATCAGAGATCGTTTTAGCCGTCACAAAGTGACGTCATGCGTCCCTTTTGGTTGCGAGTTTATAGGCTTGTCTCTAAAAAACGGTTTTAACCAATCAGAGGCCGTATCTTCAAGTTCAGAAATAAACGTAGTCGAAAAAACCACGTGGTACTCTTTTCGCATTGGCACACGATCACGGCCGTATAGACAGGTCCAGAAACTTCTCATGCCGTTCATGTCCCGCTTAACTATGCACATTTTAGTTCTAAAACGGGGCATTGATGGCGCTGCGATCTTCAGATACGTAACATGTCTAATCGTTTAAGTTAAGATCACGGCCGTACAGACGTCTATATGCGGCAGTGCGCAGCCATCGTTGTTTACAAATCTCAACGACCAATCAAAAAGCGTTTCGTACAAGTAGCGCTTACGTTGGTAGAAAGGAAGAACTAATTTTTGCGTAGTTAAGCGGGACAAGGTTTCCCATGTTTAAGGAATTGGAGTTTCCGGACCTGTCTATACGGCCGTGCACACGATGCTTTCATTATGTCTGCGCCCTAAGAGGTTTCTAAAAATATTCCCATTTTTTTTTGTTTATTTCTTTAGAAAATATTACTGCAGATTGAGTATTATTCTATTTTAATGTTGTTTTTTTTTTTCTGTTTTCAGGTAAGCCTTTGTCGATTTAAGAATTTTATACAATAAAACACGAGGTTCGTTGACTGATGAGTCAGTATGTAAGTAATCGAAAGCGAAAACCCATTCTAATCAACTTTTTTTTTCTTTTTTTTTTTTTGAATGGCGATAAAGTTAGAAGTCCTTAATCAATATGTCTAAAAAGGAAATCTGGTATTACCGGATGCGGTTACCGCTCTAGCCCGATTCTCAAAATTTGGCCCATTACCGTGATATTTCCGATAATGGTAAAAAACCTATAATGAGATCCCTAATTCTGGGTTCATGATTTTTTTCGGCATTTATTTAGTAGTTAAACTTTCCACGAAAGAAATCGTATACGTAGAATTGCATCGAGCCTTTTAAAGTTAAAATTATGAAAAATACTTTTCTCATTTCTCGAGCACATTCCACTGAGCAGTTTGAAATACTCGCCGAAGAGTTTGAAAAGAAGTGGAAATTGGAAACACATGGCAAGACTCTGAAACGGAGGAGAGAAGATTAACTTTGCGATTATAACTTTCCAATTGGAAAGTTTAGAATCCAATTTTAACTAAGTGCTACTCAAAGGATTTGTGGATGATTTGTTGGTAAAAAACCAATTAGAATGGATCTCTAAACCTTAATCACATTCTACGTTTACTTGTAAAGTTGACTTCGCCGTCGACTTTTTATTTTATTTTATTTCTTCGCTCATTTTTTTCTCTTTCTCTCTCTTTCCTCTTTTTTTTCCTCGACCGTTTTTTTTCTTTTAGAGGTGGCAACATAAAAAAGCAGGTGACGTCTGGAGTAAATATAATTTGTATTAAGGGGAGACTTGGTCAAAAGAGAAAAAAAAAAGAAAGAACTTTTCGTTCGCATGGAAAAAGAAAAAGATCTTAACGCGACGTTAGCGCCTCGCACGCGTACTAATTTATAGCGCGGACTTGCGAACGTGCCGTGCTTCTATATGACGTCATTTCCCTTTTCCGACTCCCTGCAACTTTGGAAACTCATAACTTGTATAAGAAATTACTTTTTGCTGCTTTGAATTTCATATTTTACTCGTACCGTCGTCGTTCCTCAGTCCTTTCCCCGACCTTCTCTGCCTCGGCGCGAAAACCCCCCCGGTGGAAGTAAATATTTGCACAAGATTAGCGGGCGCCGCTCCCCAATCCCGGCGTTTAGTTTCATTAACCACGATTAATATATATACGATCGTTTCGAGGGTTCAACCGCAAAAAGCCATTCGTCTCTCCTTTAATTGCTATCAAACAAACTAAAAACTTTGGTCGAAAATTTCAAAGCGCCTGGGAAAATCCCGGGTAGACGGGGAGAGGGGGGGGGGCATCCCCCCAGTAGCAAACGCGCCCGCGGCGTTTCCCGTTTTCCCCCCGTTTTCACGAAAAAAAAAAAACACCGACTGACGGGTTACGTCACTGATGATCTCTCCCCAACGCTTAAGGCCGCCCCCACCCCCGCGGCGCTGCTCAAAGTAATTAAACCCCCTTGCCTATAATTCGTAGCGTGAGATAATAGCAAGAAAATTATTCACCAGACACAGTGAAGCACAACTCTTTCTGCTTTACGTTCAGCCACTACGACTAATCAGTTTTTCTTTATGAAACTGTCATTTAATTCAAGCTAATTGAGTTGGTGGAGCGCCACGATCATCTAATTCATTTGTTATCATACTTTCAAGTTTATTTATTTTTACGAATGTGGTTTTTATTTTTTTGTTAGGAAAATTTTTTTTTTTTATATATTGTATGACGGATTGCTTAAATTTTTTTTTTTAAATCTGGAAATCAAACCTGAGGGTAGAGTTTTCAAAAGCGTGTAGGAGAAAAGGGGGGAGGAGGGAGGCGGGGGGAGTTCGCGATTTTTATTAATTAAATACATGTCAGATACACATGGTCAAGACTGTACATCTCAGCATGTTCTACCACTGACCACGGACTATATACAGGGAGAAGAGATGAATTCGAGGGGATGAAATCTTGGAACACTTCATTACATCTGTGCTTTAGTCGTGGTTCTTTTTCTTTACTTTTTTTTTCTCTTCCCTGATTAATCAGGGAATTTTAAGGCGAAACTCCTGGGGGTCGGTCAAGGGGATAAGTTTTCAAGTTGTGAATGGTTATTTCCGATCGTGAAAACTTAAATGGGTAGTGTTTGTAACGGTCGATTACGATATTACATCTAATGGTCTAATGGAGAAGTTTCTCTGGAAATTCAAACGATCTTTTTTTCTTATTCTGTAGTAAATACCTTTAAGATATTTGAAGCGGACTTTTTGAGTAATGAGTAATAAGTTTGAACTGAGATTGTCGTAACGATCTTTTCGTTTTAAAATTATCGTGATGGAAGTTAAAAGTTTCATTACTTATTGGTTTTTTTTCTACAAAATTACGTTTTGTAAAAACGTTTGTACGGAAAGAATTAAAGCAAAATATTTGTGATGTTGGATTGAAAATGGTAGCGTTAATTTTCTAGCAGATTTGATTGGCAATGGTGGCACATTACCTTGTTAGCTTTTGTTTTGAGAAGGAAAAAAAAAGCCATAGGTCAGCTACTAGTAGGCTATGTGAAAGAGATTTCTGTTAGTGCGAAACATCACCACAGTTCATTTTGGAGGAACATTTCCACCTAAAATCCCTCACTGCTGGTTACATCCTCTCCTCGTTTTTTCAGCTCATTCTACTTTGGGAGGGGGTGGACAAGGAACTGCAGTGGTACCTCTGAGAAAGATGTTCTGAAGAAAGTGATTTTCCGTTGTCTTCCTTATGTGATGTGCCATTTAAACAAATGAAATAAAGAGCCATGGCCAAGTGCAAGTTTAATCTTGCACTTTTAACAAGACCTTTCTTATAAGAAGGTATTCAACCAAACAAGGTGCGAGTCTTCCCGCAGCATCGTAAAGAAAAGGTTGTCCCACAGTGTTCAACATATTCCTTCCGGTGTGTTGGTAGTGACTTCAAGTCCTATGCTGCTGTAAGTGCTGCCTTAGTTGTTTGTTTTTTTTCTTGTAAAAGTGTCAGTTTTGTGTCTATTTACCATCATCAATTTTGTAACAAGTTAGTTGAAGCACTGAGGATAGCATCCCTATCCAGTCCCGAGGGCGTCCATTGGATTTACCTATGTCCGCATTGATCCAAAGAGCGTGCTTTGGACGTCCTATAGATATCCCATGGACTTGGATATCCTGTAAACTTCTAATGGACAATCCACAGGATGCTCAATGGATTGAAAATGATATCTGAGTATCTTCTGTGACTTACTTTTTATGATTCATTTTCCTTTAATATTACTTAGATCTGTTTGTCAGTTCTGTACTATGCAGGCCAAATGAGCTATGTCCATCACAATCGTACATGGAGATATACTCTTTCGAACCGCTACTTGAACCAGTTTTGAGCTGCAACGGTTCAAAAGAGTATATCTCCATGCGCGATTGTGATGGACATAGCTCAGTTGGCCTGCCTAGTACAGAGTTCCAAAACACAATTTTTTCTTCTGCTACTATGTCTCTAATCGTAGTTTTTCTTGCTACAACACTTTACCTCCTTATTATATAATAGAAAAACTGTCTTGAATAAGTATTCTTCGCATAACGATCAAACTAACTGACCTTACAAGCATCAGACTGCACCCATTATCGTTGGATTTGATATAAAATATCTGATTAAAAGGATGGGGGGAAAAAAACACAAAACATAGGTTAAAGTCATTTTATGACGTTTGTATTATTTTGTATTTAACTTGATGGGGAGGGGGGAAATCTGTAACGTATCGCTGATTGAATGCAGTTTTTTTTAAAAAATATTTTTTTCCTTTTTTATTTATTTTTTTTTTTTTTTTAACTCTGAATATTTAATGGGAAAAAATTGTCCGAATCCGTGTTACGCGAACGTTATATTTACTCATTTTAAATTGCCAGGCTACGCTCAGCTGATATTTGATTTTCATCATTAGAAAATGAAAAATCGTTGGAAATAACCAAAGGGGAGGCCGTTCTTCTTAGAGCCAGTTAATTGAATGCAGCTGATTTGTCTCGTCATCGGTATATCTCGACATTTTTGATTGATCGATCATCAATACAGATCGTAATCTACAATTTGTAAACACAGTCCTTCTCGTCATCTTCCTTTCTCGACAATCTTTTTTTTTTTTTATTATTCGTTGTGTTTACTTTGACGCGGATTAATTTTTTTTTTTTTTAACGCGTTTGAAAAAAAAAAACTGAAAAAAAAAAGCTAGAAAAGAGATGAGAGTATACGTATGAAAAAGAGGAAAGGAAAAGTCAGGAAATGAATTTCCCTAGGTAGCTTGACACACACATAGGGATTTTCACTTTCTAGTTCGCTATCAACTTTCCATCAAGTCTTTCCAAGTCCAAGCCGAGAGCTCTGGCAGTCCATCTCTCGGTAACGCGTCCCCTGGGCACCATCTCCTTACTTCTTACTCCCTTCAAAGAAAACATCAACTTTGTTTCTTCTCTCCATCGCACTTTATCCCGAGATCCTCGTATACCTTACAGTAATTAATTTTATCCTCTTCGATGAATGCACATGATGGTGAAAATTTAAACGTATCGGGAATTTTCAAATTTATAAAAACGAGATGAAACCTTCGATATCACTGCGAAAAGTCTTCTTTTCCTTTTTTTTTTTTTTTTTTTTTTTTTTTTCCTTTTTACCTTCCATTCCCCTCCTTTCCGTCATTTTTTTTTCTGTTTTTGTCCGCAAGTTTCCATTCTGCTGAAAGGCAAAAAATAAAGGGGCAAAACTAATCAAGATTTATCTCTTCTGAGTGAAATTTTTTCTTCTTTAGCTTTTACATTTTCGCAAATCCTTTTGAACTCAGGATTTGTGAGTGTTGATGCGGTTTAAGAGAACGTAGCCGTTGGTGGAATTCGAGAATAGGATAAAGAATTGAATTTTGATGCGTTAAATTAAGGGCAATTTCTTATCTTGAGGGTGTTGAACGCTGAGGATAATTCCTTATCGTTAATTACTAATGGATCGTTTTTAAGTATTGGAATAATCGTTTTTAAGTAGCGCTAGGATTTTTTTTTTTTTAATTTTGCAAAAATTTGAATATTTTATAAGGTAAAGGTAGGGAAGTGTGACCGTTTGAAAAGTGTGACTTTTACATTTTAAACCATATAAATATGCATGTTGAAAATTCGTTTTTGTCGGAATATTTACGCTAGATAATGATGTATTTATTCGCACAAAAACGGATTTCGTACACACATGTTCATATGGTAAAGTCACACTTTTCAGACGGTCACACTTTCTTACCTTTATCTTATGGTGGAAATTGGCCTAATTTAGCTCAGAAATGAAATTCCGATGTTTAAAAGTAACATTGCACTTTTTATAAGGCTCTGGAACATCTTATTGAATTGTTTGACACCATTAAGATACTTGGGTATGCTTTTTGTCTAATTATCGATTTACGACGAAAAAATTCAAATTTTAGGTATCTAACGAACTCCTCCGGTATATCTTGGAATCTTTAGTGCAAGTTTCAACTTGTCTGAAATGTGTGATCGGCCGAAAAATAATTTCAAAAAAAATTGCGGCCGAAAATCTTTGATTTTGTTTTCCTGGTTTGTGTTTGCTTGGAACAAGTTGAAACTTGTACCAAAAATTCAAGAAAAAGTCAAAGAAGTTCGTTAGATACCTGAAATTTGATTTTTTCCCCCCGTAAATCAAGTGTTAGACAAAACAGCAATTCCTAGTATCTGTGAAGCCTCCTCTTAATGGCGTCGAAAAATTCATTAAGACAATGTTCCAGAGCTTTTGAAAAACTTCAATGTTACTTTTAAATATCGGAATTTCATTTCTTATTGATGCATTTTTTTTGTTTGACTGTGAGCTTCAAAAAGCAAGGGATGCCATCAGGTGGTTCCCCAGATCTCTGAAAGATTTTTTTCCTAAAACTAAGCTGTTGCACCTATTATGCCGCAGTAACCAATTCTCTGATTTTCTGACCAAATTAGACCGATTTCTACAACATGATATTCACTTTCCTTAAAATTTAAAAGATTTTATTCATTATCCTTCGGCTTAAGTTCCTGGAAGAACTGATCCACAACATATCCAGCGGGCAATACGATATTCTCTGCATTGTCTGCATGGTTGAAGCCTTCTTTTTCTACCTCACAATAATTTTTATAGTGTCGAACCATTTAAGAGGAGGCTTCACGGAATACAAGAAGGAATGGCTGTTTTGTCGAATACTCGATTTGCGATGAAAAAATCCAAATTTTAGGTATCTAACGAACTCCTCTGATATATCCCGGAAATTTTAGTGCAAGTTTCAAGTTCTCTAAAATGTATGGACGGCGGGAAAATAATTTCAAAAAAAATTGCGGTCAAAAATCTTTGATTTTGTTTTCCTGGTTTTTGTTTGCTTGGAACAAGTTGAAACTTGTACCAAAAATACAAGAAGAAGTCAAAGGAGTTCGTTAGATACCTGAAATTCGATTTTTTCCCCCGTAAATCGAGTGTTAAACAAAACAGCCATTCCTTCTCGAATTCCGTGAAGCCTCCTGTTAATATGAAGGGGGTTCCAGACAGTACTGCTCTGAAAAGGGAAATCGAAAGGATGGCCGTGTTTGTTTATGTTTAGCTTATAAACAAACATGGCCATCCCATAAATGGATTCCCCTTTTCAGGCATATTAGTGGACCATAAGAACCGCTTTTTTGAATTCTGTGCTAGGCAGGTCAACTGAGCTATGTTGTATTTGATGTTTGTATTGGATTCTTTAGTTAGCAACTAATATGTAAGGTTATCGAACTTTGTGCAATTAAGGTTGGATTATTAATAGTTTGAATCATATGACAAGCTTTAAGCAAAGTAATGTGAAGCCTTCTTTTTTAACCGAAAGTATCGCTCTTTACTAAAACAAAAGCGGAAAGTAGCTCCAGCACTACTATAAAAGGATTCGCTTTGATATATAAATACAATTTTAGCCAATGCATTCGACGTTCTTCCACTCAAAGAAGAGCAGTAAGGTATTAGCCGTGATATATTCTGCACTAGGCAGGTCAACTGAGCTATGTCCATCACAAACGTGCATGGAGATATATTCTTTTGAAGCGTTTGCAGCTCAAAACCTGTTCAGGCAGCGATTCAAAAGAGTATATCTCCATACGCGATTGTGACGGATGTAGCTCAGTTGACCTGCATAGTACAGGATTGTTTGTGTTGTTTAAGCTGTACGACTGGAACAAGGTTGAATCAAAACAAAGACGTTTTCACGATCCTGTTTTTCCAATTTAAATTTCTACCGGGCTTTGGTCCGGTTATAATCTAGTGTTTATGTTGAAAGATAAGGAAATCGTTTGCTCGTTTATAGATCGATGTAGGAGACGCGCTGCAGGAGTACAGCTAAAAATAGTATTTGAGATGAATGAAACTGACCCCTACTTCATTATGGAAATTGTAGGTATCTCAAAGCTGCTGATTATGGAAAGAAATTCAAACATGTGACTTGGATTGGGCTTTTTATATAAGAACAGTCGACTGTCAGGTATCAGAGGAACGATTCTTCTCTCATTTGCCAAAATACAATACTGCTGTACATTGAAGAAATGAGCTCAATTCAACAATTCTACGACGGCATCAAAGAATACTGTACTAGGCAGGTCGACTGAGCTATGTCCACACGATTGTGCATGGAGATATACTCTTTTGAACCGTTGCAGCTCAAAACCGGTCCAGGCACCGGTTTTGACATAGCTGATGGACATAGCTCAGTTGACCTGCCTAGTGCAGAATATATCACGGCTAATACATTATTGCTCTTCTTTGAGTGGAAGAACGTCGAATGCTTTGGCTAAAATTGCATTTATACATCAAAGCGAATCCTTTTATAGTAGTGCTGGAGCTATTTTCCGCTTTTGTTTTAGTAAAGAGCGATACTTTATACCACCAGGCAGGAGTTGGGCCAATTTGACTACCGACACGTCTCGATCTTTATTAACTTTGCTTGAAATTACAATCTTCTCAATTTCGAGAATTTTTTGAAGGTGACCTCATATTTTGACAGCCAGGCGAGATTGTGAAAAACAAATGAATCGGAACAAAATTGAACAACACAGTCGAACGAGTCGGAACAGAAAGTTTATTTCGAGTTGATGCTATTCAACCGTGAGTTGCGAGATAGGAAAGAAATTAGCTAAAAAAGATATTCGGAAGGTTTCCTTTTTTTTCCCCCCTCCTTTTTTTTTTCTTTTCTTGGAAGGTTATTACATGCATGCGAGGAGAAATGAAAAAGACGAAAACGGGGGAAGAATGTAACGTATACACATAGTTTTTCATATATAGAGGAAACCCTAGCGAAACTCGACGGACTGGGACTTGTATTCATCATTAAAGAAAGAACATTTCAGAGTGGAAATCTCTATACGTATTTAAGTGACTCGGAAAAGCTCTCTAAGCCAATATTGTGCAAAGACAAAACCATAATATTTCATTCTGTACAATTTATTTCGGTAAATATTGTCTATACATGTTGAGAAGGAAAAGAAGGGAATTTTTATATATTTTTATTTTTATTTATTTTTTTTTTTTTTTCTTGATCCGTTTGAAATTACGGGAAGTAAGGATAGTATTGTTGCAGTGATGAATGTACCTTAAAATTTTTATTAACGTTTGAAGCTAAAACTCAATAACGGTTATCGATCAGAAAGGGGGGGGGGGGGGGGAGATCCTTTATTTATTTTTTATTTTTAGTACAAATCCCCGATCGGTTCCGATTTCGGGTTAGTTTTCCTTGAAGATGTTTTGCGGATATAAGAGAAGAAAAAAAAAGAAAAAAAAAAGGGGGAAAAATATTATTATGCATACATCTCAAAAGATTAAAAGTAATCGGGTTTGAATGGAAAATGCTTTTCATGATTTAAATGGTTTCATTCAAGTTTTCAAATTAAAAAGTTACAAACGCTACTGTTTGCTCCCGCGTACCATATAGTTTTCTTTGTTCGTAGGGACACGCGCTCCTGCCAGGAAATCAATACGCCGGTTTGTGTTGTGTTCCCTCTGCTTACTGCCATGCTTGTCGTAGTCTCATTCCGATTTCCATGGTCAATCGCTCAAGTTATAATTTTTTTTTTTTTTTTTTTTTTTTTTTTTTTTTTTGGAAAATTTGATTTAATTATTTAATTGATTTTTTAAATGAGCCATCTTCTTTTTTAAGTACTCTGGGAAAAAAATCAGCTTGACTAATTTGTTAAGCTTTTGAATAGTATATGCTGAGGGATGCAGTAAATGACGTAATGTTTATCTATGAAAAATTAATCTGATTCTATTAATGAGAATGGAGTATTGCTTTCAACGTACTAAAGCATGAGGATGTTTATTCATGCGCGGGCATCGAAAATTTCGTTGCTTAATTTTTTTTTTCAACTAGGCATTGGCTATATTTGAAATAACCTTTGCTGCCTGTTAAAGTTGGATATCGATAAGCAAAATAATCTGGTGATTGAGAACTGAGGAAAAAATTTGAAAGAAATAGGTTCCAATTTTTTCCGTGTTTCGTACGAATAAAAGATGCAAAAAATATATAAAGATTTAAAAAAATAAAGCGCAGAACATTTTATATAAAATGTATTATTTTTGCAAAAATATAGGCATGCATTATTTCTTGCAAAATTTATGCTTTTCTTTTTAACTCTTTAGAGACGGAGGTATGTATCGGTGCCCAAAAAGCAGTTAACCAAATAAAATTCCGTTCTAAGGTATCATTTTATCACTATATAATTATGCAGAACAATTTTAAATTGTTGAGCTATGTTAAAAAAATAAATAAATAAATAAATTTTTGAAGATAGACTCCCGTCTGCAAAGGGATTAAAATTTTTATTTTATTCATTTTTGTTCAACTTTTTCCCAATTCTATGAATAATTTTTAATGCATGGTTATTTTTATACATAATTTATGCATAATTAACTAGTGAGAATAAAAAATATTTTTTTCGTTATGGTGCAAATGAATCACTATGGAATGTTGGACCAACATGTTGGTACAACAATTTGGACCAACATTTTACAATAATTCCAACATCCCATAGTGAATTTGCACCCTAGGGGTGTTCACTATTAATTGTTGGTACAACAAGTTGGACTAAATACTAAATATACTAAAATACTAAATTAATAAAAATAACTAAAGGAATAAATTCTGCAATGGTCGATTCGTAAGTTTGTCAAACATGTTGGTACAAATTGGTACAACACGTTGATCCAACGTTTCATAGTGAATTTGCACCCTTGAGAAAAGTTAATTTCTTTATTCATGATTGATTATGCATTTTTTTTATAAATATTGAATTTTTTACGTAATTTATGGATATATTTTTAATACTTTATGCATATTCTTATACATTTCAAGCATCTCTTTTTCGCACGGGTAGTGCCATAAGATTAATTGACCTAGGTTTTGCCAAAGAAGAAATAAACTGAAATTAATTATGTCCAAATTAAATGCCATATACTCGGAAAAGAAAATGGCTGATGCGAAAGAAAAATGCGTTGCGACAAAACATTTTCTTAAAAATCATGCGAAAATAATAAAAATATCTTGTCAAGAAACAACCTGTCCGTTGTCATGAAGCATTTTTTTTTTTTTTTTTGCTGCGAAACATTCTAATTTTGTTGCAAGACAAAACTTGTTCAAGACAAGACATCCTTTTTCTGAGTGTAAAATGAGGTATATTACTGATGTTGTTTATGTGATTGTGGCTGCAGTTTTTGTATCTGTTGCTGATATTACTGCTGTTTCTTATGATAAGACTCGTTTTCCATTTCCCGCTGGTGCATGATGTTACGCGTGCATTTCACTTTGATTTGGGCATCATTCTCCTTATCAACTTGGCTCTCAGTATCTATTACCTGAGTGCGAAACACCTTATGCATGTATGCACGATAAAAGACGTTAAAAGATGTTTTCTTTCAATTAGACAAATTGTTTCTTTTTTCCTCCTGAAAATATGATTTCTTGCATTCACTTTTAGGGCAGTTTAGGCAACAACCTCCCTGTTTCTTTAATTTAAATCAGTTTTGCACTAAAATGAAGTTCGCTCAAAATTTAAATGAAGGAGCAAAATAATATTAATCCAATATCTGGGTTTTTTTTTTTTGGAAACTTTCGGGGGAAAAAAGTAATCCTTCCCTTCGGTATGGTTGTCAGGAAAATGACTTAAAAATCTTAATTTAAAAACGCACATCATTTTAGTTACATTTATCTAAACCCTTTTCAAATTATATTCACCACGTTATGAATATTTTTGTTTGAATAAAAAGGTCCCGCCATCGATGTATCGATTACGACGTGACTAGTTCTTCTTACGAGTAAAAATTTAATATTTATTACTGCATTAATCCCTTCCCAAGATCTTGTTCTTAGTTTTCCGAGTCAACTTTCTAAAACAAAGAAAAACTCGGTTACCATTAAATAAGTTTTACTTTTTTTTTTTCCTCTCTCTCTCTCTTTAAACTCTCCCCGAGAAAAGTTTATAAATGTAGAACGAAACGCTTTTTTTGATATACAGGTTCGCTTTGGCGCCCTTTTGTAATTTTTTTTGAATCGCTTTGCGTGGTTCAACAGATTTCCTCTTTTCGTTTATACATGCAACTGGACAACGTGTTTAGGAGTCACTTGACATTTGTAATTGGAAACAAAACAACGCTTTAAAAAAAGATTAATGATGCTGTTGACCTAACTAATCTATTTTATTCAATTTTTAATCTTAAAAGGAAAAAAAAGTAGAAAAAAAACCAAAGTCCGCCTCACTTGAAAAAAAAAAAAAGAAAACAAATGAAAAAGAAAAAGGGGATGAAAAAAAAAGAATATGAATTTTTTATTCGTTTACAAATCATGAAGGAAAAAAAAAGTTTCGAGAAAAAAAAAGAAACAAAGAAAATGACCTAATACAAAAAATATAAACTAGAAAAAAGTTGCAATTTTCTTGGTGGGAAATGATGAGAAGATGTGATCCACGACGGCTCCCTAGAGCGCGCTTGACTCCATTGCAAGGAAACATGGTGAAGAATAAACAGGGACAGTCGGGACGAGACGGGATTTAAACCATCTTAGGATTCCTTACGTGACGGAGCCTCAAAATGGAAGATGACGAGGATGACGGGGAGACAATCGCTGACGGATGGGATCTTTTAACCGTCCGTGATCCTACTACGAGAGTCAAACGATATAAGAGATGAATCACTACGTAATTCAACTTGACAACTAGATTACGATTCATTTCAAACTATTGACATCTATTTTATGAAAGAATTTGACTTGACATTTTCCAGCAAGAAGGTAGAAATTTGTAACAGAAAAAAAAAAAAAAAAAAAAAAAAAAAAAAAATAAGTAAATAAATAAAGCACGGGAAAAGCGGAAGCTTGATAAAGGGAAGAGGTTCAAAACAACAACACCTCAAGTTTCGATTGAATTGTTTTTTAAGAATTGAATTTACCCGGCTAAAATTTAATCATCTTCTTCTCTTTACGTATGGGAATGGGGACATGTGTGCTATATATATATTTTTTTTTTCCACGTTGATATTAGAATTTTTTTTTTTCGTTAGTAGGAAATTCGATCTCGGTAAAAAAAAAAAAAAAATTCAAGGAAATTATTTATTTATACCGGAATAAAATTCGATTATTAAAGTCTGGTTCACACGATGATATATTGCTCGTGTAAATATTGCAAGGTTCTACCTAATGGCAATGCTTAACTTATAAAAGTTCATTCTGAACGATTCAAAAGTTATTTTATACTGTTGAGAGAAATAAAATCGTCTGAAACTGGTTTAAACATTTGTAGGTTCCTAGCACTGCATTTTAGTTAGCTGTTGTTTCGTGAAGCAGGATTGGATATGTTGGTTTATGTTTATATTTTTATTGCTGTTGGATTTTTTCTCACTTTTTCTCGCAAAGTGGGATAGTCCTTATGTCTCGTCTTGCACATGGAAGGCCTGCGGTCGAGCCAAAGTCACCTCTTGGATTTTCATATTATTCACTTCTGATTATGAATTGCAAAATTAATTTTATTTTGTTCAGTATTCGGTATTAAATTTAATTCAATACCGTTATTTAGACTAAAAAAAGCTATTTTATTCAGTTTTACGTTTTTTTTTTTTTTTTTTTTTTTTTTTTTTTTTTTTTTGCGGGGGGGGACTCAAAATTTTCAATTATTTATGGCATATACCTTAAATACGTACCAAATCTGTTAAATTATAATTTAAAATCTATATTTAAATTTCGAGTGGCTTAAAAATTTATGGAAATAAAGCGTTTATATCTTTCCTTTTTTAAAAATAAAATGAATTTAAATAAATGCCAGTAAGGATATCAGTGTTTGATCAGGTCCTTGTTTTAACTGGAAAAAATAAGTTGCTAAAAATGTCCTTTCAGCAGAGGTGCCGTAAAATTTTGTCTTCCATATTTAAATTTTTAGCATATTTCTAAATTTTCAACGTTAATGCAGGCTGTACAGCGCCTCGTCGAAAAAATATAGGACATTTTCTGAAAAAATATAGGACAAATTTTGAAAAAATATAGGAAAAGATTTCTTTTTATTAACAAAGAAATAAATTTATCTGGTAAAGAAAATTTATAAGAACTCGAATATCGCAAAAGAAAACAAACAAACTGCATATGGATATTAAAATTAAACCTATTAAAATTTTATGAAAATTCATTTTTAAGCTTGATTACAGCGAAGCATCACTGAGTAAATGGTAGTTTTTTCATTGTGAAAAAACATCGCCTTTAAAAAATTATTCCATAAAATGAATTTTAACTAGAAAAAATTGGTTTTATGATATTTTAAACTTAAAAACACGAAAAAATATAGGACATGTTCAAAATATTGGACAAATATAGGACATATAGGGTAGCTGTACAGCCTGCGTTAATGTAATTACCGGTATCATCGAGCTGGGTCTAATAAAATTGGTCTAATGAAAATTATACCAGTTTCCCAAAACTTCTTGGGTATTCCGGAAAACTACCATGAATGAAATAAACAGATGAAAAGGAGAATATTTTTATATGAATTGAGGAAGACCTTTATATCCGCAAGTATTAATCAAAAAATCGATTTCAAAAAAATCCATCGGTTTTGGAAATCAGTATATTTTCAAAAATTTCGTCGCCTACATTTCGATCAAAAATTAATTATCGATTCCAATTAGACAAAAGTAATTTATCCAATTTCCTTCTTTTTGATTTTAATTCATTGGTAATTTTTAACTTCATTTTCAATTTTTTTGTCTCTACCATTGCGTAGTTCACCACTTGAGGCTGATTCGCGTCTCCTGCATTTTCAACACCTTCATTTTCTTCCTTTCTTATTTCTTTTACTTCGTTGATCTCCTTTCCAAACCGTTGGCTATTGCACAAAGAAAGTCACAAATCGACAATTAGCCTTCCTTACACCGGTTGATCTGAACCCCAATAATATTGGCTTGTCTAGTCCTCTTATTTGTCTTAGGCCACTGGACTGGCAAACCATTTTCAATTTTTGGTAAACCATTTTTGAAGAAAGACCACTTTCTCAAAGTATCCTAGAAATTTTGGGAAACTGGTGTACGGTGAAACTGGTCTAATGAAAATTAGATCAGTTTCCCCATCGAGCTGACATACCGGCATTACGGCATTCAAATTTTCCGCCGGATAACGCTATACCGGTATTGCAATCGCTTTGTGTCATGAGATCAAGTGAAGTCATGCGGTCATGCCCTACACGGTTCAGAATCTGGTAGGTCCTCTGTATGTTTCGAAGAAAGGCCCATTATTGCTGTAAGTATGGTTATTGAGGTCCTGCACCACAAGACAGATAACATGACTACACCAATTTCATGTCCCAATCGCAACTTTGCTTCTGGTTTTACTTCTGTTGTAATTGTCATTTTCTTCAGTTTCAGCCAAAAATTAATCCTTCATTTCGCTTCCCAACCTAAATACGGTTAAGCTCCTTTGTTCACATCTAAGGCTTTGATGTCTTCATCGTTTCCTAAGAGAACTAAATGTAAACCCCAGATTTTGGATTGATAATAGCGTTGTGTACGTCCTTTCCTTTACAGTAGCTTTAAACAAAAAGATAATTGGAACAAGAATGATGTTTTAGTTAAAAACTTTCACAAAAATGAAGAAGTACTGCTTGTCTTATTGATCATTGAAAATTTAAAACTTACACTTTAAAAATAAGTTAAAAACCTTTCGCATGGAAATCTTATTGATTTCTACAAAATCCATTTCTGGGTTACCCGTTACAGAGATCCCTGTTTTATTTTTTAAAAAAATTTCCATGTCCATTCCTTTTTTGCAATCCCACGTGATAGTCACGAGGTTAGAAAAGGCATCAGGGTTTAAAAAGAAAACGTCTCGGAGGAGGTGGAACGTGAAGGCGTCAAGTGTAGCGACAAGCGACGTGATCTTTTGTCCGAGGTTGACGTCCCTTAACGAGATGAGCGTTGGGGGGGCGCGTCGCGGTACGGAAACCCCGTTACAACGAGCCTTCAATTAGATTCATTAAGTTTAAAGCACATTCTACCTATTTTCCATATCAATGGGAAAACGTTTTTTGTTCCTTTTTTGCTTTTTCTCTTTTTTTGTTGCAAAAAAATTATTTTTCCTCTTCTCTTTTTTTTTTCTTTTTGATTTTTAAGCTTACCTGCTTGAATTTACAAAATTGGCCCCGTCCGATTTTTATTACGTTAAAAAAGAAGAAAAAAAAGGAAGACCTAATCGAAAAGAAGGGGTAATGGCTGTGGAACCCGACAATCTGATTGGTCAATTCCCGGGAGATATCACTCAGATGTAAAACCAATATCTCGAGTGCTTCCACTTGTGCACCATTATGACGATTGCTTTTATACAAACCTTCCTCGCATCTTGGGAAAAAAAATTTTTTTTTTCTCCTTCGCCCTTCTCGACCTCCTTTATCCACCCTGATAGAAAGGGGAAGTCTTAGAGTGTTATTCAGGTGTATCTCATAAAAGGAGAAGAGAGTTGTTCATTATCGAAGACAAAGAAAGTTAATTCATGTAGATAGAAGATGAAAACAAAGAGAAACGAAGCAGAACAATGGGCTGGCTGAGATTGGCGAATGGAGGACCACTGAGCCACTGACCCAAACAAAACAATGGGATTATGAAAGATTACCCACATTTTCCTTTGAGAGACTTGTAAGTTGTACTGATAATTCAGAAGCCTTTTCATCTCTCGAGCTAACTTGGTTGTCGTTCCCGGAACTTGAAGCCCTTTTTGCTTTGCTATGCTGAAGGCTCCGGAAAAATGTTATGAATATTATTAACTTGGATTTGTTTTATCTAGTTTTAGAGTTATGGGGGTTTTAATTTTCTTTGGATAATGGAACAAGATTTTGCGGTACGTCTTTTTTTCTCTCTTTAATGCTGTACTTTTTGAAAATAACGAAAGGAAAATCTAATTTTTAAAGAAAAAATGCAAGCTTTATACAGTTTTTTTTTCTTTTTTTTTCGGAATGGACTCCTCGTTCGTTGTTCTCATCCAGGAACCAATACACGTGGAACCGTTTCTCCCTCAATCCCAATTTCATTTTCCTTCTCGTTTCTCCGTTTTTTTTTTTTTTTTTTTTTTTTTTTTTTTCCTTTTCATTTTACCCGATCGTCTTTTTTTTCCCTTTCCTCCGTAAATCCTTCGCCGGTCTTGGATTCCCGGTTTTCTCATTTTACTCGATATAAACCTTTCTTCTTGCAGCTTTTGCGAATTTATCAACAAAAAAAAAAAGTTTTTCGTCGTGAAGAATCGATATTTTACTTCTCGCATAAATAAGTAGAAGTGGATGCCGATAGTATCGGGGAGGGAAAAAATAAATTTCTTTTTCCATCCCCTCTTTTTTTTTTTTTTTTTTTTTTTTTTTTTACTGAGCTCACCGTTTTTTTCTTGGTTCAATTAAAAAAAATTGCGCGAGCGGAGTTCGGTTTCACGGGAAAAAAAAATATAATAAAATAAAATAAAGTAAAGGCAAGAGAAAATAATAAAGGGAGGGGTAGAAAGGAAAAAAAAAATGGAAAGAGTTGATGTTTTCTGAAGCGGAACAATCCAAAAATAATTGTAAACTCTTTTCAATTTTTTCCAGTTGCTTTCTTCATATTCTCGTCGTTTTCACTGCAACCGTCCAGAAAATTACATTTTGCGACTGAATTTTGAGTTGGTTATGTTTTTGGCATGTTTTCATCAATTTCGGGAAAATGTAAGACTTGGCGAATGCCAAGGAAATCCGCGGAGATTTTAGCTTCAAGTGGTTTGTTCTGGGTATGGTGTATTGGTTGGTACGCCCTTGGTGTTTTGATAACGGATTTACAGTAATCCACAATATTTCGGCAAGTGGAAATCCGAAATTTTCCGCCAAGTATTTTATAGGAATTTCGCATTACGTTATTGAAAGTTGGGTTTCTCTCAAAATGCAGTCATTTAATTCAAGATACTAATCCTTTTATTCTGGGAAAGCAAGAAGTTACAAAAAAAATTTCACAGATTATTCACATTATTTTCACATTTTAATATTCACAGAGAAGTCGGACCTCCGGTCCTTTCGGTATATGCCCGTACGAAGAAATCAGACTGGGATATGGGGGCATATCCCTACATGCCCCTGTGGGGGACTAATTTCAAGACATTTTTTTTGCTCGTTTTTGATCAAAAAATTCGAATTTTTTGAAAAAATTTAATTTTTTTCCTGGAACGAAAATAAACTTCAAATTTTTGATAAAAAAAGATCAAAAGTTGAAAAAAATTAGTCAAAATTTGAATTAGTCTTCGAAGTTATAATTTTAATATTAAAACATTGTTTTAGCTTATATTTTTGGCTAAAAGAAAAAGGACAAAATTAAAAAAATGTAGTGAACATTTTATTTAAATTTTTTAAGTTCTTGTTTTTGTTCATACAATTTAATTTTAATATTTAAAAAAAAACAAATAAAAAAAAATTATAAAAAAAAAGCGAAAATTTAAAGAAGAGTTAAAAAAAATTTTAAGAAATTTTTAAGTCCTTGCTTTAGAAACTTTAAGTTTCTTGAAAATTTACAAGAAATTTTCTAAGTCTATGCTTTCGTTCATGTCGTCTAATTTTAAAATAAAACTTTAACTTTAAATTTCTTGTAAATTTTACTTAAAAGAAAAAAAAAAAAAAAAAAAAAAACAGAAAATTGAAAAAAAAAGTTACATAAAATTTTTGGTCGACAGGTCGACACCCCTACAGACAGATTTCCCCAGGACCGAGCCCAAAGACGTAGTCCTACGTCAAAAGTGATGCAAAAAGTGGATAAATTTTTTACAAAATAAATGCAAAAAAATTATATTAAAAATGTAATATTTTTGTATCATTTATACAAAAATTTGGACATGCATAATTATTGAGAAGTTTATGCATATTTTTTTTAAGCAACAAATTTTAAATATACATAATTTTTACAAAATTTATTTAAGCATGAAGATTTGGATCGTGAAGATTTGG
Organism: Liposcelis bostrychophila; assembly: GCA_037577465.1. Taxonomy (NCBI): domain Eukaryota; kingdom Metazoa; phylum Arthropoda; class Insecta; order Psocodea; family Liposcelididae; genus Liposcelis; species Liposcelis bostrychophila. Next base: position 15,777,233 of record CM075210.1, read on the forward strand.
AAATTTTTACATAATTTATGCATACAATTTTATAATTTTTTTAAGTCACAAAGCAGAAAATCTGCAAATATTATGATTATCCAACTTTTCATTTTATGCATATTTATTTATGCATAATTATATTGGAAGATGAAAAAAAAATTTTTCGATAAAAAAAGTTCAGTTTTTTATATATAATTTATGCATTTTTTATGCATGTCCAATTTTTGTATAATTTGCACATGATATTTATATAATTTATGCATCTCACTTTTTTACCGGTAGCTCTGAAAGCTCTTACCATAAAACTTTCGCAATTTGGATTTATGGGTTTTAGGTTCTCGAATTGTTTTCACTTGTATTAACTAATTTTATTATCAGAACAACAAAAAATGCCTTTTGTTGCTGGCCCTGTTGTAAAATAGCAAAAAACTCCGGTCCAAAAATAATCATGTGTTCTCAAGTGAGTGTGATGTATGTGAACGTATATACACCAATAAAACGTTTTCCTAAGATTTCTTTTGTGAAAACGGCTTATTCGAACCCCTTAATCTGAACTTATTTTGGAATAAGCAAAAAAATCCGTAACCATAGAACCGAACCCACACAATATCAAGTAATTTCAAGAAAAATCCAACCCTCGCCAAACTTTTTTTTTTTTTTTTTTTTTTTTTTTTCTTTTGAAACAAAGAGGTTTATCATCCCTTCGTCAAATTTTTCTTTTTATTCCGGAAGTTCCTTCAAATGAATGTATAAACTGATATCATTTTACTTTATTGTTGAAAACTCGGGTTATCTTGCAAACTTTTCCGAGGCAATATAAAACAATTTCCCCTCACACCATCTTGGAAATAAGGAGACGAGACTCAAGGAAAAGGACACGATATTACAAGACTTTTGAAGATCCCTCAAATTCAAAAACAAATTTTATTTGCAATTGTATCTCGTGCGAAGTCAAAAGTAGCTATTCCACTCTTTTTGTAGACAATCGATGTTTACGGATGAACGGTTTGCTTTTCCCATTTTCTCGATGTCTTCTCCCGCCTTTTCCTTTTTTTTTTTTTTTTTTTGTTTTTTGTTTTCCCCGTCTTTTTTCTTTTATTTTATATACGTATATATGTATAGGATTTTATTCATTTCATTATTATATCGACCGTTTTTTACTTTTATTTATTTTTCGCTGGGAAAGTCCCCCTCCGCTTTTCCGTTCGCATCTTGCAATTTTAATATCGGGATGAAAAATAATGGGAAAGATGTAACACCGCTTTGAACTGTAATAACTCGGTGAAATATTATAATCTATGGTCTAATGTAACCAACATCCGAAGCCTATCCATGGAAATTAATTACATTAAATCTTAATTTGAAACTCATTGGAAGGCAAGAGCCTGCGGTGTAGAGCTTGTTTCACGTTGAATATTGTTTGATCCGGTTTCTCTCACCTCATTTCCCTCCCATCCATATCATTTTACGCTGAAGCTTTTCAAGCATTCTTAGTTACGATCACTTTAAATCCGTTTTCTGCTGTTCGACTTATTCATCTCTCTCCTTCTCCACTCTCCGAAATGAATGCAAATTTAATTCATAATGTGTATGAGTCATTATCGTAAGTGATCAGCTCTTTCTTTGGGTTTGGGGCATACGTGAAGCTAATTTACAAAATGGAAAATTAGAGGACGTTCCTTTTTTGGTTTTATCGTTGTGTAATATATTGCTTGCCTTTTTTCTTTTTTTTTTTCAAGAACGTGTTCGCTCCAGTCCGGGGATTTTTTTTTATCATCCTTCTCTACATTTACGATTTCGAAAACATGTCGATTTTAATTTCTTTTTTTGTCATCCGGTAAAAAGAAGTTTTTTTTTTTTTTTTTTTTAAACGTTTTCAGATTTATGATAATCATGTACACGAAAATGCAATTTGATAACAGCAAAAATTGGTTAGATAAAAAGGTCAGAACTGTCATATCATTTTCCAAAATAATATTTTCTGACATTTGGTATTGGTTTGAAAATCGGTATTTCATCCGACGTTCGGCAAAGTGTTTGTAGAGGCAATGCACGTTCCGTCGATTGCTTTTCGTCGTGGAAAAAACTTCGAAAAACCGTAACGGAATATAAGCCGACTCGTCTTCTTTCATTCGGATTTTTATTGAGGTTTTTTTTTTTTTTTTTTTTTCCTCCCTATCCGGAGTCCCGCCGAAACGTTAAAAGTCGACTGTAACGAATCGAAACCCTTCAAACGGGCTCATCATCTAATGGTGCCGGGGGAAAAAGTTTTATAAGGGAAATGTAGATATTGGTCTAAGGATACGAGGCCTGAATAAATCGAATTTTCCATTTTCATGTAATATGAATGATGCTTGGTGTACTTTATGGGGACACATGCCATTTTGCAAATAACTTGAAATTCATCTCAGGAAAAATGGAAATTTCACATTGAAGAACTGTATCCCAAGATCCCCTTTCAAGATTTCATTACTTTAATTCAACGACGACTTTTGAATTCGGAATCGGAGAAAGAAAAAGTCAGCTGATGTCGTTTCCCTTTATTTTTCTTTTTGGCCGCGGTATTTAATTTTATTGGTCTTGCTTGACTTTTTAACAGACGTGTAAAAAATGGCTTCTGTTTGATTTAAATGGAAGTGGCAATTTTTTTTCTGAATGAGCTAATGTCACGGAAAAAAAGCTCCGTTCTGTTACTCAATGTTGATTTGGGTCCCATGACGTGTAAACAATTGAGTTGGTAATACTGAAAATTAGGTAATTATTGCTAAGAGTTAGTAGTCATTAGTAACGTTTAATAATGATGATGGTCAGTATCATCAGTTCAAATGCTCAGAGGTCACGGGACCCAAATAAAAATTGAGTAACAAAGTCCTAACTTTTTGTTTCCGATTCTTCATTTTTTCTCGGGCAATTGGTCTTCAAAGTTATGCCGGAGTGCGCACTTGTTAATATTAATTTTATACTCTTTTGCTCCTGTGCTTCTCTTGCTGATATCCCTTTCCCACTTCTGTCTGCTTATGCTGATCTTGCTTGTGTTCTTGCTTGTGCTTATGCTACTGTTCCTGTTCCTGCTAATTTATTTATTTATTTATAATACTGAAGCTAACAGCAACTATATCTGCCTTTTATTAGCAATCTTTGTCAAAAAAGTGTAATAAAAACAAAAACAAAAGTAAAATTGGAGAAAAGAAAAAAATGCTCCTCTTGTTCATGCTCTTGTTAATGCTCTTGCTTTTCTCAGTGCTCCTGCTCCTTCTAACGCACCTACTACTGCTGTTGCATCTACTACTGCTGTTGCACCTACTACTGCTAACGCACCTACTACTGCTATTGCACCTACAGTACTACTTCTAAAGCACCTACTACTGCTAACGCACCTACTACTGCTATTGCACCTACTACTGCTATTGCACCTACTACTGCTATTGCACCTACTACTTCTAACGCAACATGCTCCCCACCAAACACCACCCTAACACCATGCTCCCCACTCCCACTTCCACTCCCGCTCTCTTTCGGCCCAACTTCTGCTACTGTTTCTTCTTTTTACCCGAAGCAAAACTTTTTCTCTTCAACATCGAATTTGGACTGTATAACATGAAATTATTTCAACCCAATTAAATATCGTTTAGGTGTCATCACCTGAAGGGCAGTCGCAATTTGTGGATAACAAGAGAAGCAATCCATTCCGACACATCAAACATAATTTCACGATGTAATCACTTTAACTTTATTTTTATTAATCATGCGTTTTCAACGGTTTTAAAGCCTCATCGTTTAATTAGTCTATGGAATGTCAGACATGTTTATCACCTGTCAAACTGTTATATCGTTATGACGGAAGTAGCCACGATCTCCTCGGGAAGTGTGAATTATCGCATATAGCGCGCGCACATTTATCTGTCAACCCCCTGATTTAATGACAACTGACGGTATCAAATAATCTGTCAGCATCGTCTTCCGGAAACCCGACCCAATCGATTGCTTATCATGATTTATAATCGCGTACATCAAGTTTTACGCAATCTGCTTATCTGCGATCAATGCTTCTCGTTCTTTTTTTTTTCTTTTTCTCTCGTCTTATTTTCTTCTCCCGTCTAAAAGAAAAGGAAAAAAAAAAAAAGACGAAAATCAACTTTCATCTCAAACAAAGATTCAAAACCGTGACTTTTATTCAAAGTTCCGAGGTTCCGGTGGTTTGCTTTCAGAAAATGATCTTCTCTTTTTATTCCCTAAAAAGTTCCTTTTTTTTTATCGGATGCATCAATTTTAATCAGCTTTGTTTTAATTTTGTCTCGGATTATTTTAAAAGCGATTTTTATGATGTGTATATAATTTTTGATGTCGAAAACGATGAAAATAATTAAAATTTTAATTTTCCTATATTTATTCTTAGTTTCTTTGTTTTTGAGACATTTCAAGATTAGAAAATAGGGATGCACGACGAGACGAGAATCTCGTGAGAGAATGAGACGAGACATTTTTCGAGAAATGGCAAAAATTTGGTTTTTGTCTGGTCAACCTGCAAGGTTTTAAAACAATGAACGAGAAATCCCGTTCTCATGAGATTTCTCGTGGGATTTCTCGTACGAGAAATAATACGAGAATTCGAATTTTGGACTCCTTGGTGCAAAACTTGTCGGGAAACAAAATTTGAGCCAATTTCTAGGACGCTTCTCGAAAGTCTCATCGTGCATCCCTATTAGGGAAGTATTTCAGGACTGGAAGAAAAATTATTATTAATTGTAGGGTCATGCCTGATGTAGGATCTGGGTGAATAAGAGGCTTTTTTTCGGACCCGTGTGTTTCCATGTTTAGGTTTGAGCACGCAAATGGGATTACCCCTTATAGCACTGACTTTATTGAGGAAACACCTGCCCAATGTCTTTGCTAGAGCAGAATGTTAATTATTTGCAATTTCAGATTTTCCTTTTAAATCGCGATCTAGTGATATGATCACACGATACTACTAATATCGAAGGCCTAAAGTAATATTTGCCCCAAAACCTGATTATGTTCCTATTCCTGGCCGTCCCATATCCTAAGCACGATTACCATGTATAGAAAACAAGCTTAGCTTAAGGGATGGTCAGGTTTCGGTTCATTTACCTTTGAAACCTCCTATATTTTTTTTGTTGGAAAAGCCATCGAGGAAATGGAAAGGATATTTATAAGACAAATTCAAAGGACATTTATACAGATTTCCTTTATATTTTTCCCGAGGGGTTATTCGCTCATTGCATTTCGCTGTACACTCGACTTTGCATTTCTTTTCATTTCTTTGCTTTTCCTTGTATTTGCTTGCATTCCCTTGCATTTTTGTAATTCGGTGTTCACAATTTTCCTGAGTGAATAAACCCTCGATTTTTCCAATAATTGTCTTATCTTTTTTTAACAACTGTCCGGCACTTATTTACGCTTTTAGTTCGCGCCGGGTGATTTCCACACACCAAAGTATTGTTACAATATAATCTTCATTCTATTTAAGTTTCAATCCTGTACAGACATGCGGTCACGTTCAAAATTTCCCCCTTTGGTTTTTAATTTAATCAGAGCCCCCTAGATTTATGATCCGATCACAAGAATCGTGTGACCCGATCACGCACTTGGGGCCCAGAAACATGAGTTGCAAACCTCTTCTTCCAGTTCATGAACTGGGCAAAAAAATGGCACAGTTCATGAACAAGGTAGGCTGCTTGCCCTATTTATGAACTGGGAAATTTCGGAGGATAAAATTGCCCAGTTCATGAACGGGGCAGTCAAAAAATCCAAAATTACACAAACGGTTCAAGATTGTTTTTTGATTTTTATTAATTTGAAGAGGAAAATATTAATATTAATAAGCAAGTCATGTGATATATCCTATATGTTGCCCAGTTTGTGTGATTTTGAATTTGTCAACTGCACGGTTCATGAACTGGTCAATTTAATGTTCTCAGTTTTAAGTTGCCCAGTTCGTGAACAGAGCAATATGATTGTCCAATTCATTAACGAGAAAGCAGCCTACCTTTTTCATGAACTGGACAAGTTCGGGAGGATAAAATTGCCCGGTTCATGAACGGGCAATATAAGCTTCAAAAGATATAAGCTAAAACAGATAATAAGGAACAGATATAAGCTTCAGAAGCGCAAAACATTCATTCCGTAAAATGATACTGGTCAGAACACGATTCGCTTCCTATATCAGCTCCATTCAAAGTTATTTTAAAGTCACGATTGACCAGACTAAAGTCTGTTTTCAAGTAATTTTTAGTCACCCTCAAACGGCGAACCCAATAACAAATGTTCAAAGGACAGCGAATGTTTACGCTTTGAAAATGACCGGTTTTTAAGAAAATTTTGCTAATCAAGATTCTTTCTTTTCCTAAATATCAAGACCTAATTAGCATATTTATGTGTCCCCCCCTTTTTGTGCAGCCTCCTCATTTTAATTTCGGAGCGTTCTTAAACGATTAAGAGTTTGCAAGTCGGTTTTAGCCTAGGACGTGACGAGTATACATTTCGAGATGAGAAAAAGGATAATCGAGATAATGGGGTGAAAAACTGAAATCGCTGAGCGTTCAAGATTCGAAAGTGCAGGGAAGGATGTAAAGAGGGTGGACTTGACATTTCTGGGACAGACAATCAATACAACCCAGCTGTTTGTCTACTTGGAAATCTTATGCGATCGGTTTCGTCGAAGAAAAAAAAAAAAAAAAAAAAGGAAAGTCATATGCGAAAAGAAAAAGCCTTAAAAAAGGTGAAGGGAGGGGGGAGAAGGGAGGTAAAGAAAATTTTTCACGGTACGGATATACATACATAATATTTTTTTGATTTTCTTCCAATTGAAAGGTGTGTAATTACCGTAGTAAAAGTGCGTGAAAGTAGGAAGTTGACTTATTAAGAGTGATGTATATTGCTGGCAACATATTTACTGGAATAATTGGATTAAACCGTTAATTACCGCCATTTGAAAATGAAACCCGCCATTTTACTTCCAAGTCTTGTTTAATCGCATTTGGTTTTGTGTTCCCGGGCGTTTTCAACCCCTTAGACTAAATTTATCATTTTCTTTTGTTTTCAGGTAAGGGTTTCAATGACTGCTATAAGAAAATTTTAAAGGAGTCAACCAATGCAACAGCTAATTCGGGAGGTAAAAAACGTAATCTCTCCTCTCCCCGGGTAATTATTATTAAATACGCTTTTAGAAACGCATTAAATCGATTGATTGCTTTTTTTTTTTTTTTTTTACGATCTATCACGTTCAATTATTATTCACTTACTTTCAAGTTTTATGACGTTTTTTACTGAGTTTTTTTTGTTTGTTTTGTTTTGCGTCGGGGTTATGATTTTAACAGGTTTTCGGTTTTGCGTGAAACAATTTATTTTAAAGCCTTCGGTGGTTGGTTGTTTGAACTTATCGGAAGCAGGTCTTGGCAAACCAAAGCGAACAGAAAAAAATTGGACCAAATCTGGTTTTTTTTTTTTGCCCGTAAAAACAAAATTGAACCGAATTGATTTAAAAAATTTTAGTTTTAAAACTGAACCGAAACTTGAACCCAAGGAGGGAAAACCAAATTCAATTCGATTGCTTTTACCAGTTGGTTTTTCAATTTAATTGTTTCAAAAACCCCAATTCTTTTTGAATATTATCATTTCCGTTGACTTGATTCCCTGCGTTTCCATTATCAGCTGGGTCCGCCAGTACAAAGTCTTCTAACTCAATTTTGTCATTTTGTAATATACAAATGTTGTGCAAAATACAAGCCACAATGATGAAATAAGGAATTAAATCTGTGCGGATCATTGCCAAATTATCTAGAATTCTTCGCCAACGGCATTTGAGATGGCCAATACCGCCTTCTATAGGCATTCTGGCTGAGGAGTGATTTATTCTTATTTGAAATACTAGTAAATGGTATAGTAAGACATTTTTTTAATTTGACTTTTTTTCAGTATTTTGCTTATGCTATATAGCTCCTTCTGAAAATGGACCTGCATATGTGAACAAGAAGGTTTTCATTCCATTCTTTTGCAAGCAGTGTCTTCTTGTCAAGGCTCCATTATCTTTGTAGGGGACCATCAATGAGCTATGAATAGTGTAGGTAGCGTCTCCAAGAAGGTGGCTGTCAAAGGGAAATTTGGTGGCATCATCCAGAAAATCTTTCACTTCAGAGTTTGCAAATACTCTTTGATCATGTACGCTGCCTGGAAACCCAGCAAAGCAGTGTATGAACAATTTATCGTAATTGCAAACACTGCTTGCAAAAGAATGGAATGAAAACCTTTCCTGTTCACATATGCAGGTCCATTTTCAGAAGGAGCTAAAATACTGAAAAAAAGTCAAATTAAAAAAATGTCTTACTATACCATTTACTAGTATTTCAAATAATAGTTGTAATTACCTAATGTGAGTTACATCGATAGCTCTCAAAACTCCTGGAAAGCCACTATTCTGCTCAAATTTTCGAATGTTGTCCAGAACTTCATCTTCCTCAGGCCAACGAATAAATTGATTTCTCATATCATACAAAACCATAATTACTCTTCTCACAGTAATTATGCCACAGGATTTGCTTATGCCAAATCTGCTACAGACTGATCTAAGTTTAAAAAAAAAAAAGAGTTATCATTTTTTAAACATGACGTTATTCAGTTAGAAAATCTACCTGTATGAATCTGGTGTTGCTAATATCCACAAAGTGACTAATAATTGCTTTTCTACGGAAATCCTATCTCGCCCGATGTGGTCATTCCTTAGACAAGGAGAAACCAATCTCAAAATAAAGTCAAAGGTTGTCCTTTTCATCCTGAAACACAATACTTGAGTAGTTGATAGTATATATTGAAATACATTAAAAAAAAATCCTACCTAAAATTTTCTTTAAAATTCGCATTATTGTAAAGATGTACCACATTTTCAATAAAATACTGTATTTTGGGAATTTTTCTTAATTCACCAGGTTCTTCGACTATTAAAGTAACAATTATTTCTTTCTCATCCTCATCTTCGGATGAGGAAGAATAATGCAATAATTCGTTAAAAATGATTACGGCCTTCATTTTGTAAACAACTACTACGCCAGTACTAAAATACACGGTCAAAAATGACTTCGGTGTTTTCCGTTGCAGCAAATTAAAAACCGATTTTTGCGTTTGCTGCGATGCATATGCTTCACATCGTCTGCATCGTATTCTCGACCGTACCCTAAAAATTTATACCGAAAGGAATTCGTTCAGACAAAAAGCCCGAATTGGTACGACACCGAACCATGTAAAAATACCACATTAGAGCCGGTTTTTTTTTCCAAAAAAAAAACGAGTTAAAACTTAGTATGTATTTTTTTTTTTTTTTTTTTTTTTTTTTTTTTTTTACAAAAAACACGAAATTTTTACAAAATGTTAAACCAAACAAACCTTCACCAGTTTTTGATAAACCGAAACCAAGACCGAACCCAGTTTACTGAAAAAACCGAATCAATCCTGAATTCATTTTTTCACTTTGCGACAAAAAAAAAAAAAAAAACCGAACCGAACCGGACACTTTCTGATGGACATCGTTTAAACCGAAACTGAACCGAATTCAACTTTCCTATTTTAACAATAAAATCGTTTTTTTTTTTTTTTTTTTCTCTCTCTCTCTCTCTTTGTTTGAGTGTTTGCCACACGGTAAGAAATTTTATGTTAAAAGTAACATAATTCACTAGTAAAAAAAAAAAGGGGGCTACATTACATACACTTTCTATGTAATTTTTACATAAAACGATTATGTTGCACCAATACGATTGTTGATCAACCAATAACCAATCGTCATTTGTCAACATAAAAATGTTTACATTTATAATTTAACATAAAATGTGTTGCATATGATTTGTGTAGCCCTTTTTCAGGTTGTTAACATAAAATTTTTTTTTACCGTGCGGCACTGATCGAGGAAAAACGTAAATCGGAATCCGAAGAAAGGTCGGTTTTGCAATGGAAAATCTTTAAGGAATCGTTAGACACGTATACAACAAAAGCAAACAAGGGATATCAAGAAAGGAAAAAAAAAAAAAAGTACTCATAAATAAAATAAGTCATTCGGAGTCATATAAAACGTATAAAAATGATACGATGACAAAATGGCCGATATTCATCTCGACCTTGCCATCTCTGTTTTTATTCGTTTAAGAAAATTGCTTTCGGAAAGTTTTTTTTAAAGCCATAAAAAGAAATATATGTATTTATATATATAAATTGGTTACAATTGTGCATGGTTTAAAAATCTTTTTTTTTTCTTTTTTATTTATTTATTTATTTATTTATTTATTTTTTTTTTTTTTTTTTTTTTTCGGATGTTTGAATAATTTTAATTTTGCGGGGGAGGATTTAATATGAAATCTTTGAGAATGTTAGTCGTTAATACGATGCATGCATGAAGTTACTAACGATGTCATAAATTGATGAGTAATTATAAAGCAATAAACAAGGCCCCAACATTGAATTATTCAGTCGCGTCAGATGAGGAATTAGTTTCCGACGTTTTCCTTTTGTCACTTACATCGCGTCTGACTGTGTTTGTGCGTTTCTGAATTCTCCTTTGCAAAGACCGGCCTTGATTGAGTGTTTCGATGGAGAATATTTTATTGCATTGGGAATTTAGGTGATTGTCGTGTAGTTGCAGTTATGACACTAAACTCTCGTCCCCGGTGGAGATTAAATCATTTGCGCAATCCTTTAATGTTTTTAGATTAAAAATGCCCTTGATACTTTACCCGGTTTAACGGAGTGACGTTTTCTGAGAGGTAACACTCGGACATTTTCGCACATGTGCGGACTTTAAGCTCCGCAGGGGTTAGTTCGTTAGGTTTGGTTTAGTAGACGAAGCTTTTATAAGACTTCATGGAATGAAGGTCCACCGATAGGTCGATTGTTGACCGGGCCCGTAGCCAGAACGAAGAGCCAGGGGGACAGTTGGACTTGTTAAGGGGGGCAATAGGCCTTCATTCCCTGTACCTGTCATGTTTAGCCAATTTACTCCAGGAGGGGCACCCAGTCAGCTTGGCTACGGGCCCGTTGTTGACTTAATTGATACGGAGACGGATAGATCCTGGAAAATTTTTCAATTATCCTCAAAATATTAAAGTCCTATTTGATGTTGAATTGCAAAATGAAAGGTTGAAACAGTCTTTTGCTGCAAGATATCCACAAGATTCATGACGATTGGCACAAGGATAAGGATTTTCGTAAGGTATTTGAGGCATTATCCTTTCAAGAGGCCGAAGGGAGCCGTTAGAGACGTTAAATGTCCGTAAGAAGAGTCTGTATTTTTATGACAAGGGCGGGGAGTCAGACCTATTGGAAGGCCCTTTTTAGGCTAATAGGGTAATGTATTCATGAACTCCGGCCGTTTAGGGGTGCCTGATTGAAGATTTACGGGCCGGAATCGGATCGAATGGCTGAAGATCGTTGATGCGACAATAGGGCTCCAAGTCCTGCAACACCTAGATTAGATTATGTTAGTAGCTGGAGGGGGGGGGGGGGGTGGTGGTGAAAAATTCACGAAAAGTGATTTAAAATATTGCAGAATGGTCCCAAGAAACAAATGAAGGAAGTTATACGAAGCCTGCCGGAAGCTAATGGTTTCCAGGACAAGCACCGGTCACTTCTTTTGCCGTCGATCCTCCCTCTATCTAGTGACCCGACGCTTTGTCCACTCCAGCAAATGCTAATCTGCTACCAAGGGGGTAGCCAATCTGACGCCCGAACAGGGACCTAATGTAAACCGTTTCCGTTTCTGAGCTTACATAAGCTAAACATAGGCGCTACAAAAACGTTTCCATCCCCTTGAAAGAGGGGCCAGGCAAATATTACGTAGGCATCTTAACGAGGCGGGGGTGGGGGGGGGGGAATCCGAATTAGCGATGTTCGCCATAAGCTTAGTATGGACAAAGTGGATAGAGAAAAAGAAAATCATTTTAAAAAAAATGCTTATGTATATCTGAACTGCCCCAGAGCTTAATGCTCATTTTCGAAATTACCATCAGTTTCTTGAGAATTTCCCGATTTTAAACCGCCATTTTATCAGTTTTCATAGTAAATTTTCCTCCCAACAAACAAATTTTTAAGGATGCACACAAACAAAATTTCGAGAAATTTGCTCAGATTTTGGTTCTGGACGTGAAAGACTCTTAATGATTCAAAATCTAAAATTTCTTGTACGAGAATCTTGCTCAAGATCTTGCAAGATTTCAGAAGATCTAGCAAGATCTTGAGCAAGATTCTCGAACAAGAAATTGTAGATTTTGAATCCTTAAAATCTTACACGTCCAGAACCAAAATCTGAGCAAATTTCTCGAAATTTTGTTGAAGTTTGTTGTGTCCACCCCTACAAATTTTCCAAAACATATTGCCCCTTCATTTTTTCGTTAGCGGAAAATGCCTTCAAATCGCACGAATTTACTTGCCTAAGTTTTGATTTTTCCTTTCTGTGAAAATTTTTAATAAAATCTATCGTTTTCCCCGCAATCGAACTCCGGAATCTCATTCTGTTAAAAACAGGAGCGATACGCACCTGTTCTAAAAATTATGTCTCCACACGTTTTCCATCCAATATAACACCTAACCCCAATAATCATGATTTCGAAAATGGAAGTAAAAAAAAAAAAAAACTAAAGTCACACGCACATACACACGACGCTCGTAAAAGCTTGGACATCATTTATATAAGAGTAAGTTATATCCAATTTCGTAAGGGAAAAAAAAAAAAAAAAAAATAGCAGTAAAAACCGGAAGAAATGGAGAATAAATAGAAAAACTTCACTCATCCGCTGTGATTTGATTGTCCATAAATTCAAAACGAAATGGCGCTAGTGTCGCTTTTATATTAGAAAACATGTGGTAAAATGAAGTTAGTTCACCCTTTTACCGCTGATAAAAGTGTCATCTTGTGGATACTTGGGGTTCTAAACTCTGCTTTTATTTTAAGAGGGTTTGCTTTACGATATTTTTATGTAACTTTGAGTACTCCTATGTTTATAACCTCGTAAAGATTGCATTTCTTCCTACTTTCATGGCCTTTTTTGATCTTTTCAATTCAATTTTCCGCTTTTTTGAGTATCTCTCGAGGAAAAAAATACAAATACAAATAAGTTTCTACGACTATTTAAAGAGGACCGTTAGGAGAGTTATTATTATTTTTTTTTTTTTTCTCTTGACTCTTTTTTTTTTGTATTAATAAATCATATATCACCGATAAATAAGTTTTTATTGATGCGGTTAACAATCAAGAAACAAGTTAACGATTTTTTTTTCCTCCCGCGAGATTCGTATTTATTCGCTTCGTTGAATATGATGTACATTTTTTGTGGCTCCGCTGTGTCTTTATTGCGGGAGTAAAAATGTTAAAGTTGAATTTTGATTTTAACGGGATGAAAAGGTTCTTGTGGCTTTTTTATATATATATATATACTGTATTTATTTATTTATTTCTTTTATTTTTTAGAAACTGTTTTCGTTTGAGAGATACTAGGGGAGAACTTTTCTTTCCTCTTTTCTTTTTCTTTTTTAATATCCCTCACAAAGAAATACAAGACTTCACTTGACCTCGTTGATAATGATGTCAAAAAAAGGTTGTACAATGATATAATGTGAGAGGTATCGAAAAAAATGGAAAGGTTCACTTTCTCTTTTTCTTGAGAGAAAGAAAGTCAAGACTGTCAACGTTTTCAATCTTGGGGAATTTTTTTTTTTTTTCTCGCTATCTCTCTTGCCTTTTTAAATATCTCTTTTTTTTCTCTCTTGAAAACTGCTTTAAAAATGCATAAGACGAAAAACAAGTTGTTAAAAAATTCATGCTTTTCCATCTAAAAATTACTGGATTTTTTTTTCTGCGCGTTCCGAAATAAGAAGGCCGATTTCGGGCGTAAGATAAACGTGGCGGATGAGTTCGTCGGGTTTGAAGGGAGAGGGAAAAAAAAAAAAAAATTTGAAGCATACATTTTAAACGAAGTGTCTTCCGACTGCATTATGACACTACCAGTGATCATCTACTTTTTTTTTGTTTGGGAGTTATTAGGTTTGTTATTTTTTTGAAAGTCCTCTCAAAACACATTTCTTTTTTTTTTTTTTTTTTTGTTTAAAAAAATGTACTCGAAGTGAAACGTGTTCGATTTATTCAAAAAAGGGAAAAAAAAACGAAAATAATACATTTGAAGGCTGGTGCGGTGTTGGTCGGTGCTAGGAACGGTTTGGGAAAGTGTGAGTGAAAACCCTATCCCAGTCCACCCCCTTTTTCCAACCCCCCGACCCGGACCCCCCAATCCCAACACCCCCTCACCTCTTCTTCATTCCGTTCTGCAGCTTTCTACATTTTACATTCACCGTCGAGTATGCCTTCCTTCCTTTTTTTCCTTTTTTTTTTTTTCTTCCTACCTTTTTTTGTATGAAAGTAAAAAAGAACGAGCCGGCTCTAGATTATAATTGGGAGATTCGGGACTTGACGAAACGGGCCCGGTGTAATTAGGAATGCTGAAGAAAAATACCTATATATCGAAGAACGATAATGAGTGATGATAAAAAGTAAGCGGGTTGCATCGTGGAAAAGAAGAGCTAGAGGAAGGGGGGCAGTGGGGGGGGGGTGAACGGCGGGGGTAATCTCGGCCGCTTCTTTAATTATGCCGTCTCCCGGAAATTAAAGCTCAGTGTAAAGTGTAGGGGTGTGGTTCTCTCTCCTCGGTATTCTCAATTCTGGGAAAAAAAAACGATTGTCTTTTTTTTTTTTTTCAGTTTGTTTAAAGGGGTGATTTAGAGACGAGAGCGCCGAAGAAAAAAAAAAAATCCAGGAGGGTTCCGGAAGGGTTGTATAGCCGACTTTACAATTTGCTTCTTTTTATTTTATTTTATTTTTTTTAAACGATCCAATGAATATTGTAAAGAATTACCATGATATGGGCATAAATGAAGAAACCAAAACCAACTACCTTTTTCCCTCCTTATGTAATCTATACTGGGGGGGAAAAAAATTCTCTTCGAAAAAAACATTTTGAATGCGCTTCACATGTCAGCTGCTTTATGAATAAAATTAGACGAGAAGTCGAGGAACTCGAGAAACGAAAGGAAAAAAAAAAGGGAGCAATCGAAATTTGAGAACGATTGGATATGATGAGTATTTGAAGGAAAATCCCGAAGCTTGCAAAGCGGAGCAAACTTAATAATAAAAAAACGGAACGAATTTGATTTTTTTTCCCCTTTCATACGTGCATATGTGCTTTTTTTTTTTATTTTTATATTTATATTTATTTCTAAGTAAAATTATACATTGAGAACCCATGTGACTGTGTAATGGGGTCTATAGACAACGCACATTTCGACAACAATGTCAAAATCGATTCGAAAACGCTAGGGACTGGTTTCGAAAGTGGTGGGACTTCATAATCTGACAGGTAGCTTCCTATGTAATTGGAAGCAATCACTTCTCCATTTGCAACCCTATTTTGAATTCCAACCCTCTCGCCTCTTCGTTTTCCCCCCTTCAAACCCCCCCCCCCCCTCTTTCCTCCCCCGTTATTCTGGCTTCGTGTGTTAGCATACATTTTCCCAATAATATTCAACCTGTAAAAATGTACCGTGTTGTACACACCGAAGTGATACAGTTTTAATGAATTTAGAATATTATCCATCTCGCTTTTTTATACCGGAGGGGAAAAAGAGAGGATAACAAGAACAGGAAAAAAAAAAAAAAAAAAAAAAAAGAGCATCATCCACTGGCTGTTTGTTTTCATGATGTAGAAAGTCTTCATTTCGTCCGCGGATATCTCAAAGCTCTCTTTAAGCTCAACCGTCCCCAAGCCCAGTTTAAATTCTAGAATGGTCTTGAAATCCCTGAATAGCCGACAGTGGACGGTTGAGCCGCTGTGAAATATACCCGCAGCGTTCGTTCATCCGCTCCCTTCCGACCGTTCTCCTCAACCTCCTTTCCTCCTCTTCTTTATATCCCCCCCCGTTCTCTCTCTCTCTTTCTATCTCCAGGTCCGTTTCGACTCCCTGGCTTTCCCGTTACGTACGGCTCATCTGATGTTACTCAACCAATTATACAGTGTGCAATTTTTTTTTTTTTTTTTTTCTCCCTCCGCCGTCCTTTCTTCCTGTTCCACAAAACGAAAACGGATTCGACGTTATATATAGATGTCAAAGGTATTTTAAGCAGTCCGGAATTATTTAACCGGGTAATCTCGCCCTGCCAATAATAATCTAATTCTTAAGGGCATTTGCATGTTATGTTTTGACGGGGAAGTCTCTGTTTGCAATATACCTTTTCCAAACAATCCGAGCTTGCTTTTAACGATTGTTCAAGATCAAATTAATTCGTTTTCCCTTTGTTTTTAGGTAAGGGAAAAAGGGTGGGAATGGGGGGAGGGGTAGGACGGCGGGAAATCGCTAAAAGGACGCTAACATGAAATCGGCATTAGGTTTCATACGATAGGATTACTGTAAGTGCTTTGTTCCATATTAAAAATTATGGATATCCTCTACGGTTTGTATGTGGAAAGCGGATATTGTAGTTTTAATTGTCAACGGAGGATATCAGCTTTTGAACTAATAAGATTTACAGGGTTGTGATAAGTTGAGGGTGATTGCGAAATAATTCGGGTTTGCACAGTTTAACTGCCTCATTAGGTCAATGATCACACGGAAGAAAGCTAGTGAATACCGGAAGGAATCCGCGAATTTTTTTTTCTAACAACTGTGGTTACTGGCAAAAAATCAAAATTTTAGGTATTTATTTAACTTAGCAACTTATTTGATTTTTACCGGAATTTCCAATACAAGTTTGAACTTGTCTCAAATGTATGTGCGCCAGGGGAATTCTTGGGAATCTCTTTTTATTTGTATTTTTTAGTAGTTTAATACATTAAAGTACAAGTTGAAACTTGAATAGACATTGCAAGATGAAACTTGAATAGAAATTACAAGTTGAAACTTGAATAGAAATTACCAGCTGAAACTTGAATAGAAATTACAAGTTGAAATTTGAATGGAAATTACAAGTTGAAACTTGTATAAACATTATAAGTTGAAACTTGTATAAACACTACAGAATGGACATTACAATTTGAAATTTGAATGGAAATTGCAAGTTGAAACTTGAATAGAAATTACAAGTTGAAACTTGAATAGAAATAACAAGTCTAAACTTGAATAAACATTACAAGTTGAAATTTGAATGAAAATTACAAGTTGAAACTTGAATAGAAATTACAAGCTGAAACTTGTATAGAAATTACAAGCTGAAACTTGTATAAACATTACAAGTTTAAACATGAATAAACATTACAGGTTGAAATTTGAATGGAAATTACAAGCTGAAACTTGAATAGAAATTACAAGTTGAAATTGTGTAAAAATTACAAGTTGAAATTTGAATGGAAATTACAAGTTGAAACTTGTATAAAAAGTAACAGTTGAAATTTGCATAAAAATATAAGTTGAAACTTGTGCTAAAAAATACAAGTTAATACTTGTAATATAAATCAAGTGAGTTCCTTGATACCTAAAATTGGAGTTTTTGCTCTTAAGACTTACTAATAAGTTCAAAGTTTTTTACTTAAATCAACTGCAAAAATAGTTTGACTAACTAATATTATTAGTTAACCCATTTTCCACTAATATGTTTAGTTAGATTTACTCCTTCCGTTTTTTCAGTGTGGGTAGGCTTGCCATTTTTTGAAATAGGAAAAAGAGTATCAAAATTTTTTTTAAAAAAAGAGTATAAAAAGAGTATCAACCTGAAGATTTAAGAGAGTATAAAAAGAGTTCAGTAATAAGACTTTTTGAAAATAAAATTTTTTATAATAAAGACGAGTTCAAGCTAAATAAAGGTTTTCAAATAAAAATTCTGGTCAGTTTTATAGATTGATAGATTTGGAAAAAAAAGAGTACTCTTTTTTTGCATTTCGAAAAAAAGAGTATATTCCGTAGATTTTAAAAAAAGAGAGAGTACTCTTTTTTTAAACAAAAAAAGAGTAAATACTCTTAAAAAGAGTATATCTGGCAAGCCTAGGGTCATCAGAAAAGTACAAAACACCGATGTCTTTCCTCTTTTTGTTTTTCAACAATTATGAGTGTAAATTTTTACTGTATCTATGATTAATCTGACTGTAAATCATAAATCATTATTAAAAGCAGAAGATACTATTAAGAGGAGCAGGCAGAAAATCTTGGACCTGGATTTGAACCAATAGATCCGAACTAAGCAACGTCACTACAGCTTTGCTATGGAACCTTTTTTTTTTTTCAGTTTTCGATCACATGAGAACTCGATTAATTACATCAGACCTTTCGCCTTTTTTTTTTTTTTGAGATACGAATTCGGAAAATTGGGAAAAAACACAAAAAAAAAAAAAAAAAATTCTTTTTATCCGAGGAAGAAAAAATGGAGTTTTGTAGCTCTCTGTAGCAGAACTGTGACCGCCATATGTGTCGATGGGGGTGTAAAAGGGGGGCGGACTGGAGAATTCCCTCCCTTGAATGCCGGGAACGGTCGTTAGAGAATTCCGGAGGGGATTTACTATTTTAAAAACACCGTATGCGGGGCGAATAATCCTCAACGCTCATTTCCGTATATTCATTTTGTTATTTTCCCCTGTCCTCCTCTTTTGATAAATTAGATATTGTTTTTAAGATACGGTACCTCTCATGTATCCTCAGGTGCTAACATCGCTCTGTTTTAATTAATGCGGACGACGCTTCCCGACGTTCCCTGCATATCGATGACCTATATAATCCTTCTATATGTATAGAATACTTGATTAATCTAATCAGAAATTATTCCCTGGGGAATTAAAGAAGGATATTTTTTTCCCCGCTATGAAAAAAAAGGAAGAAAACAAAATGGACGTAGATTAATACCAGAAAAAGTTTTAAAAATCTTTGGCAATGATATCTTTGGAAAAAAAAAAAGAAAAAAAAAAGTGTCCAATATTGTAAACGTGTTGACAAGTAGATTAATCAACTAAACTCTTTTAATGTACTTTATTCTTAATTTAAGGACCCCCAAGGATCCCGTTTTTCTTTCTTTGTTTTTTCCCCGTTTCCTTTATCCTTTTAAGCCGTTTGTATCGAAACGGAGCCCGGCGATAAAATAAGCATTATCCATGTTAAGTTTCTCCGAATGAAGGTCCGTTGATGGGACCTCCCTTGTGGGCATTTCAATCGGACTCCCGTTGCGTCCAACCGGGGCTATTACCCCATTAATTTCAAGTGTCCCGACCCGACTTTCTTTTTGAGATACGTTATCCTTCTTTTTCGGGTTTCAAGACTTACATCATTTTTCAGAAAAAGAAATAAGAGAAGGAAAAAAAAAAAAAAAAAATCCCACTTTTTTTTTTATTGAAAAATTTATGGAGGCGTAAGGGACAGATGGAGCGGTAATTGTTATGATCGATGTTCATTCTAATAACTGTGTTTATACACGCAGACCCGGTATAATGGTTACTTTCAGCAATTTTTATACCGTTTAATTATTCCGCAATTACATTTTTACCTTATCATTTCTCTGAAAATTAGTTTGAGTTAAGGATCCTTTTCTTTTTCGTTTCTTTTCTTTTTCGTTTTTATTTTCTCGAGGTCAGTTTACGTTCTTTTCGCTAATGAAAATTGTTAGAAGCTGATCGGAGAGAAAGAGGGAAAAAAAAGGAGAAAAAAAAAAAAAAAAGAGAGGAGCACTTGAACGAAGTAACAGATTTCCAGATGAGTTAACAATTGAAGAGCGATGGTAAACAAAAAGAAGTGAGCTGTGAATGTAATTTGCATTCTCCGTTCCATGAAGCTTTCAAATGAGTTCGAACCCCTTTTCTCTTACCCCTTTTTCCATCCTTGTAGCAAATTTTACACCCACTCCACCCTTCGTTTTCATCGATGGTCAGTCCAGCTCCGCTCTGCCAGGGGTTGATAAGACTTTTCTTCTTCCGTTTCGGGCCCCCGTCTGAATGCTTTTTCATTTCTTAATACCCTTCGCCTTTGAAACTCGGAACGAAAACCCGTTCTTGTTTGCATATTTCTTTATTGATTTTCCACTTATACCTTTTTGGATTGTGTGTTTTCTGGTTGGATTAAAGGGGATTTCCCGTCTGGTTTCTAGACAGGGATTTTTTTTTTCTTCTTAAATTTAATATTTACTTGTTTTGCTATGATCAAAACATTTGGAAGGAATAGGATACCGTTTTCGATGACAGTAGCAAATACCGGAAATGTTATTTTTAATTTCCATTACTTTTGGTTTTGGTTAAAGTTAGATATTGCGAAGCGGTTTTGATGCAGTCATACACAAGAGTTAAATAAAGGATTTGAGTGGTAATTACAAGTACCCAGCATATACAAAAGAGTTAACAAAACTTTTTGTCTCTGAGTTAAAAATCGGGTTCATTCTTTTAATGAAGTAATTCTTCAGTTACGGAAATTGCGCCGTAAAATGAAAATTAAAAAAAAAAAAGGCTTATGTGAATTCCCAAAGTCTTGCAAGATATAACATGAGCTTAGTATAGCTGATAGTATTATGACTGAAATTTTGCAGTGGGAGGAGATTTCACTAAAACTACCTATAATCATTTTTCAAAACTTAAAAGTAATTCTCCAAAGCCCAGATTCAAGACCGAACTTGACCAGTATGTTGGTGACGAGTCTGAACATGCTCGAAACAGCTTTAGAACAAACTGAGTGGGCCGGACCATGTTGGATTGGTTGAACCTAAACTTGTGAGAACTGGTTCAAAATGCTCCAACGTATGTTCGGTTGTGATCAAATCTATGAGGCTCCAGTTGGCGGGACACGTGACACGGGCGCCGGCTACACGGGCTATACGACGAGTTCTGGATTATCGTTCTACAAGTCCAAGACCTTTAGGAAGACCCCGGCTAAGGGGGGAGGATAATGCATCCGCGGGCTCCGGTCGCCTAGAAGTGCCTGACTGGCGGGCGGAGGCCCAGGATAGGTCCGAATGGCGGATTGTTGTCGATGCAGCGATTGGGCTCCAAGCCCTGTAAAAGCTTGTTGTTGTTGTATGTTCGGTGAACATGTTGAAACATTTCGAGAATTAGTTGCGGTGCTCCAATTTTGGATAAAGTTAGGTTACAAGCAAACGGTTGTCGTTTACTGTCGCTTTTTTTCCCCCTTGTCACGGGTGACCCGACCTTCAAGAGAAGAAATTTTCCGATTATTGCTTAAGAGGAAAGTAAATCAGAGTCCAGAAAGTTTCTTTATATTTCACATGCCGATTGGCTATTAACGATTTTCACAGAAATCTGCTCCGCATGTTTTTTATGCCGATAAGCCCCACTTGCCTCGGCACCACTTTTATCTTGCATGTCCAACAACGAAAATCTCTCTCGCATTGACTAACTGTAGAAGGCCTTAAAACTTGTTCACGGTTACGGTCAGTCCTCAAATTGTATGATTGCTCTTCCTTAGTATAAAGATACTTTGGATCCAACTCAAATCTGAATCAAGAACGTTCATCAGATGTTTTACGACTAAAGGTATCAGGAATGCCGCAACTTCGGGTAGAGAGTGAACTGCAGATATATCAGACTACAAAAGTTGTCTGGTATATCTGCAGAAGGGCATGTATAAAATTCTGGATTATTGAGTATCTTTCATCACTTCCATCACTGTATTTTACGTACACGAATTTGCTAAAACTCAAAGGGATGCCCCTCTGAGAACTCGTCCATCTAGTGCAATGGTTCTAGGCTAGTTTTGTTTTTTTAGTCATCAATCACATAGAAATGAATTCGATTTCATTAGCGAAATTTTCAAAAAAATTGCCGTGGTTTCAGATCCATCACTTTTGTTCCTCATGAAGAATACTTTTCGATGGAGACCTATAAAAGCAATCCGCCATGTTTTTTATTTCGCACTACAAGTGTATATCATAAAATTCGATTTTCATACCATGCGCTCCCCTTTTCCATTTCTCGGATCTTTTTTTTTTTTTTTTTTTCTCGTTTTCCCTCATTCTCCGAGAGTGAAAAAAAAAACCTCGAATGGCTGACTAAGATCCATTGTTCACCTAGTTTTTCCAAGATGCACATTTATTGTATCTCTCTAAACAAGCAAGTTATCTGTCAGCGAGGGAGCTTCTTTTTTTTTATGTATTTCACATCATGCGTGAACTATTGAGATTTCTTTGTATCTCGCGTTCAACACTAAAACCACCCTCGAAAAAAAAGGGAAAAAATCCTTTCTTCATATCTATCCATCTCACTCTCCTTCCATACTTCTTAATACGTCTGAATGTGTCCATAGGATCTTAAGAGCTTTACTCACTTTAGAATCGGTATTTCCCTTTTTCCGCAGAAATTACGTTAAAAAAAAAAAAAAAAAAAAAGAGCCTCAGAGAAATGAGAATTTATTGGCTTTTGTGCGTTTCCCTCCCTGCATGAGACGCGTGTGTATATAGTCTCATGTTATCAGCGTGAGACCAGGCGACGGAAAAGCGGATTCCTTCCATTTTCAAGATTTTGCTTTCACAATAAAATGACGACTGATGCAGGTTTTTTTTTAAGAAAACGGTTTCTCGTCCGTAAAAAAATATTTTTTTTTAAATAAATAAATAAATAAACAAACGAAACGAACCGAAGCCAGATGACATTGTGTCCGAGGAATGCAGGCGCCATTAAAACCAGTTGTTTATCCTTGGTATCGAGTGCCATCCATGTTTTCTTACAGGTAAATATCTCTTACCTTTATTCTTTTATCTCGAATATGTATCGCTTTAACATATTCGTAAGGGAAAGGAGAAGAAAAAAAAAAAAAAGGTCACGAAGAGAAACAATTCAAATAGTTCTGAGAGACCCGTTTTACGTATGGGACAGAGATAATGGTTAACGAATCACACTAATTTGCGTTGGAACCTTTTAAGTGTCAGTCGTTAAAAGGTCAAGCAAGGTCAACATTATTGTAAAATGACCACTCTCAGGCGATGGCTCATAAATATCTCCGACACCTCTCTTGTCACGACCGCACAAAGCCAACCGTTTCAATTACTCGCTCATTACAATTCCGTCTCCACACTTGAAACCGACTCTGTTTTCATCTCAGCAAACATCCATTTCTAATCTCTTGTCACGAAAACCTTTTCCCTAAGATTAAAAGTCGCCTGCCTCTTTTCGGGATTTTCAGCGACGCGCTTTTTCCTTTTAATTTTCTCTCAGGTGTTTTGATTTTTTTTTTTTTTTGTGACGGGGGGACCTTAATACTATTTTTTTTTTTAAGCACGAAAAAAAAGGAAGAGGAGGCTTTAGAAATACTTATCGAGAGTCAAGGCATGTAATAAATCAGCGAAAAGGTCTTCTCGGGCAGACAATGTACAAAACTCATGAATAAAATCCTCCCTTCCACGATAAATTAGACGAGTTTAATTATCTCGAAAAAGAAAAGTAAATGGAAGTGAGTGCGAACGAAAGAAAATTTGCATTTTCCAAAGATTAAAGCGGCACATCAGTCGATGTGAACGCCATTAATTACTTATTTTACTCTACGGAACATTAAAGGAAACCCATAGACTGTAATAGCGCAAAAATTTGAAGTAATTAAATGCGCTTGCGCTTGGGGATTCGTCCTTCAATCACCTTAATAGCTTTTTTTGTTTTAACTTTACGTAGGAAAAATTACGTGGATAAAGTTTTGAAAGAATAATGAAAAATATAATTGCTCCGTTTTATTTTTTCATCGTGCTTTCAGCCAAAATGCTTAGACGTTGAATCACTAGCATGGATACAGTATTGGTAATTTTTCAACCCTAACCGATAAATATTTTCCGCAACGTCCGTGATCAGCACTGCCAGCTGTTAACCTGGCACTTAATGCCTTTCTAAATGGATGGTTCTTTCATTTCAATGGATGGGACGATCAGCTGATTGTTCCTGCTCGTTCCATTTTACTTGCTGACATTTGCGCGATTCTTTTGGTAGATGATCATGTTCCTTTCGTGTAATTTTACGATGCGTAGTCCAGCTGCCTTGGTTGCTCGAGTTGGTTCCCAAATTTTCTGTGACTGATCATTCCATTTCAGAAATGATGAGAAATGGGCTGCATGGTCTTGATAAAGGATGAAAGCAGGGAAATGAGTCGGGGGGGAAACCCCCAAAAAAACTAGAACTATTCGGTGATATACTTTATTTCGCGTAGCCAACTCTGAACGAACTGGTAGGTCGATGAATCGAACGACTATGAGAAATATTTGCTGACCCAAATGTTGTTGATTCATCTACCAACATCTTGATCGATTTTTATACCAAAAAAACTCTATAGAGTTCTGCGCTGTACATTCATTGTCACTCAGCTATTGCTTGAGATGTTGGAATTGTCTCCTGCACTTAGTAATCCCCCCCTCTCTCCCTCTCTCTCTCTCTCTCTCTCTCTCAATCCAAGATCGTGACCGATGTGTGGTGGTCGATTTCAAGTATCTGGAATATTGCAAATCACTCTTCTATCAATATCCCTCCATTTGTGCCGGTCATTGGTCTGTCTGCACGCCTCCTCTAGGATTGACTCCGTCAACTTAAAGATTAGTTCTGTCCACCTAGCTTCCGAACGTCCTCTTTCTCTTTTGCCTTCCGGTTTACCTAGTACCACAACTCTCTCCATCGTATCATGACTAGAGACGTGGCCGAATAACTTGAGGATCCGGCTATACGTCACGGACGAGAGTCGCTGAGTCGGCTTGATCTCATTTAAGACAGACGCGTTGGTCTCCTAGCTGTCCAGGGTATTCGGAGGGTATTAGTGATCCCAACAAGCCGAAAAAGTCTTGACTAATCGGTGCAAGATCCCCTACTTTTCGCGCAATATAAGACAAGACCGGGAAGAAGTGCTTAGTTTTGCTTGCTCATGTCCAGTCTTGTCCATGCTCACGAGAATGCAGTGCTTATAATAAGTATTTGCATTTCGTTGTATCAAGTTTTGTAGTGATCCCAACAAGGGGGTAAATACTCAGCAAGACTAGGCAAGATCTCTTATTTGTTGTTCGATGCAAGGCAAGACGGGGGAAGGGAAGTTTCGTCTGCCCTAATCTTGCCCTGTCTTGCAATGTGTTGCGAAAAAAAAAAGTAGGAGTTATATCTTGCTTAAACTTTCCGAGAATTGATCGCCTTGTCGGAATCACAAGTTCAGAACTGCTACGAAATATGTCACTCTCAAAATCGAGATTGCGTTTGCAAGTCACTACTCACCCAGATAGCATTTTCAATCCCTTGGACACCCTGTGAATTGTCCAGTTGATATCCACAGGTTATCCAAATCCATGGGATATCCATTGGACGCCTGAAGGACGCTTTTTGGATCAATGCGGACATTGGTAAATCCAATGGACGTCCAATAAATATCCTCATGACGTCCTGAAGACGTCCTCGGGACTGAATAGACTTTGCTATCTGGGCAGTAAATTTTTAGCTATTAGGTTGCAGTGCAGTCTCTTTATCAGTCAGTGAAAGCCCCTCTGTAGTTTCTCCTTCAGTTGGAGCCTCTATGAGTTTCTGAGAACTTGTAACGCTTTTGCAAAATTTTTAAACGCTGTAGAATGATTAGTAATTAAATTTTTGACTTTTTGTAAAAGAATATGATGTGAGGTCTTTTTATTAATTAAATTACAAATAAAGTGATTAAAAATTAAGGACTGTAATCATTCAGGTCTGCCGTGGTAAGCGATTTGGGCGTATGTCCATTCCGGAATTGAATCTTTGTTTACATAAGTTAAAAATAGAAGACAAGTGCCAACTTAAGAATGGACATACGTCCATTTCGCTTACCACGGCAGAGGTCTGATACGTTAAAAAAATTTTGGATGTACGAATTTCAAGTCACTAAATTCCTTCCATCAGGTTACTAAAATTCACTATTTTAGCCAAGTCACTAATTTTGATGGACTACATGAGTTCGATGCCTCCTGTGCTTATCAATGGTTTTTCTTTCAATTAGAACTAAGATTTTTACATCTGTTTTTTTTTTTTTTTTTTTTTTTCTAAAGTTCAGATTAAATTTTCATAAGAAAAAAAAAAGGAGAAATAGAAAAAAAAGGGAAGGCTTATTATAAAAGGGATTATTTACTACGATCTGAGAGAGAGAAAGAGAAAGGGAAAACGGGAAGAAAAGAGAAAAAAAAAAGAACGGCGAAACTAATGAACGTGAAAGAAAAAGGGAAGCTGGTCCTATTTCCACCTGAGATTGTCGATTTAGTCGGGTTTGAAAGTAAAGCAGCCAAAGTTGTGACTTTGAATAGAAGCACGGGTCTTGCTTCATTTGGCGCATGAATTATTCAAAAGATGTTAGTTGGTCTGCCGAGCTATAGGGACGAGGGGGGACCGGGAGGTAAAAGCAGAAGGGGGGGGGCTAGGAGGAAAGGCTTTTGAGGATGGGACCGAGGGGCTCGGGAGGAAAAGTTGGAAGGTGATGTTCGAGTCGGGGGAGTGTCATCACTCCGGCCACTCTCTGCTTTCATAAAAATTCAAAGGTGAATTCGCATTGTTATGTAACCGAAGTATCTGACCGTTTGTACTTTCGACCTTTATTTTATATATATATATATTTTTTTTTTTCTCCTCCTCCTCCTGCCCGACAGAATTTTTATATTCCATTGTCTTTTCGACTGTTGTAATTCGAGCCAAGAGGAGGCGTTTGGATTGGTTTTCATTTTGTGATTTTCCCGGATAAAACACAAAAAAAGAGTTTCTTTCGGAGAAAATAAAAAAAGGGAGAATTCGGACGAAATGAGCTGGATGAAGCATATACTTTGAGGTTCTGTTATGGATGATGGCAAATTGAGTGATGGAGTAATTGATAAGTGACAAACCAAGTGATATCAGAGGCGCCCCGCGGTGGATCAACGCTCACAATGTCACAATCAATGTCAGCGAATTACCAGGCGCCGCGAAATAATGTCTAATACCGAGCTGCTCGATTTAAAAAATAATGAAAAGCGAAAATGAAAAATGCAAAATGAAAAATGCATTGCAAGACTGATAAAAAGGAAAAAAAACGGTTTAGGAAAATTGGGAAAATCGTTAAAGATTTTTTTAAAAATTATTTTAAAGAAAAAGGGATGCTACCGGAGGAGACATTTGTCGCGTATAGATTGGGAATTTTCAAAAATTTACCGCAGCTTCCAAGGTAACCAATTGCTGAAAAATTTTTTTGTCTTTTTCAGCTTTTGCAATAATGTCTGAAAGTTATTTATTAAGACGTTTAAAACTTTTTATGGAGGAAAATGGCTCATTTCCGGCCTTGAAAGCAACACAGGATTTTACAAGACAAGATTAGCACAAAACTGAATTGACGTGAATTGATCATCGCTTATGACAATAGGGAGAGACGAAGGCGTTAAACCGGTTAAGTTGTGACGTGTACACATTCCTTTTCTCGACAGCATTCAGCGATTGAACGATGATTCTTCCTTCCTTTTCCTTCCTGTTGATGACGTCACTAAACAATTGACTAGCAACTTGACTCAATTCAAAATCCTGCTGGCTCATTCATCAAACCTTTTCCGCTACTTTTTTTTTTTAATTTTGATTTTTTTTTAAATTTCTGTTCCATATTCCATCCAAATTATTTAGAAAGAGAAAAAAACGGTAGAAAGGAGAGAAACAAGAAAAATTCAGAGAAAAATCTCCGAGTCAACAATGCGGAAAAGAAAGAAAGATAATCCGAGCAGAAAACGTAATTACAATTAGGCGAAGAGCGAGTACAGAAGCCTTCCTGCTGACAGGAGTATGAAAAGATAGCATCGTAATTACACGTTACATTTCAGTTCCTATCCTAACGTCACGGAGTTTTCGTTCCGTTATTTCCCCCCTATATTCGGGATAATTATAATTATTCGATTTCTTTTTAAAAGGGATCGATCATTAATTATTCAAATCGTACCAATTAAAAACACTTCATTTCAGACTTTTTGTTTTGGAAAAAAGGAAAAAAAAAAAAGTAGAGTCGCCGGTTTTTTTTAATCAAATAATAACCATGTTTATGGTCTTCAGTTACTTAAATCAATGAATCGATTCCGAGTTTACTGAAGAAGAAGAAAAAAAAAAATAAAAAGAAAAAAAAAAAGGAGAAAAGGTTCGGAAACGTTTGGAATGAAGTAGAAAGGGGGAGGGCGGGGGGGCAAATCTCAAATAACGAAGAAATTAAAAGAATATTTTTTTCCCTTGGCCATTTTAAGATGATCCAATTTGATAAGGTATTAATAATCTCCGCGACGGTTTTCTTATGATTTAACCGGAAAACTTTTTTGAAGGGAAACTTCAATCATAATTCTTTTTTTCCAATCGGTTTAATTTAAAATTTAGCCGACCAAGAAAAAGTGGAAAAAATATAGCCATTTAACAGCAAGTTCCTTTTTTTTTTTTTTTTTTTTTTTGTTTCCCTCTCTCCCTTTCTATCTAATTCTTTCTCTCATTCTTTCGTAACTTTTCCTTTTTTGCTACAGAATTCCCAATGAATTATTGGTTTTTAGACAATTGAAATAATTGATCCTGGCTGAAACTCTCACCTGAGTTAGATCATGAAGGGGAAAAAAAAAACTGACGAAGGACAATTTTTCTCTTTTTCTTAATTTTTTTTTCTTTTTTTTTTTTTTTTTTAACAGAAATTTTAAGTTTAGCTTACCGTAGAAAACCAAAAGGGAACATGGAAACTTAAGATAAAAAGCAGAAAATTTGAAAAGGCTTAAAAAAAAAAAAAAAAAAAAAAAAAGGTTGGAGGAGGAGAAAAAAACCTTTAATGGAGATTTAATGCTTGGTTAATTAGATTAAAATCGAAAAAGAAATACAGGGTTGTTTGTAAAATCAATAAAACAAAATTACCATGGAGAGCTTAGTTTTATTATTATTTCTTCTTAAGAAATTTCGGTTTTTTTTTTTTCCCTCTCTCTCTCTTTTTTTTGAATTTCTCTTGCTAACCCGGAATCCGAAATCCCCTCCCGATTATAAACGATTCTTAATGCTGACGTAAGAAAAAAAAATATATTTAAGAGAGGAAAGAGAAAAGAGAGAGATTGCGGTGAGTTTTTAATAAGGGTCAAGGGAACGGTTTCGGCCGTCCGGACGGGGGTCATCGCATGTAAAATTAGTGATTAGCAAACGTCTAACGCTTTTAAGTGTTGATTAAAATTTTCCCATCCTTTTTGGTGGAAATTAGTTTTAACTGCAATTGCAGGGGATTTATTAGGGGCAATTTTATGAAATTTTCACGCGAAATATCCGTTGGGTAGCAGCGTTTGGGAGGGGTAGCCGAGGGAGGAAAACCGGTTGATTCAATTAGCCTGGGCAAAAAATGATTGCAAAACTTCCCTTACGATTTTTACCCAAGGTAAATATTTTATTATATTTGAAGTGGATGAGTTTTTCGATTCGAGTTATTAATTAACAAAGTCGCCTCCATCCTGGGAGACTAGCCTAGCTTGATGAAACTTTAATTACAATCGATTTGTGAACACGACGTAATTGAGTTTTCCCAACAATAAAAATCTCCCTTTCTATATATATTTTTTTTTCGCCCTCTTTTGCACACTTTTTTGTTGTGGAAAAACAAACCAAAAAAAAAAAATATGTTCCTCGATTTCGGTTCCCGACACTTGCGATATCAAAAACTGATATCGGAAGTCGGACTACTGCGGTCGGGTTTGAAGGACGGGGGAAAAGGGTTGGAAAAGAAAATTTTTAATTTAGAAACGGATGTGGATCCCCTGCTGAGATATGCAATGTAATCATGAAATTAAAAATAAATAAATTATCAGTGAAGAATGTAAAAATAATTAAATTGTGATAATTAGTATATGGAGGAAGTATGAGCGCTTGCAATGGAAATTTTATCGAGGATCAGAAGGCTGAGAGCGTTATCGTTTCCTTCGAATTGGAGTGGTATGGCTGTTGGTTCTGGTCGGGAATTAACTCAGCAAGTTTTAACCTGACTTTGAGAAGTTGAAACACGTTAAATTTTTTAATGCTAAGTTTGAACCGCACATTGCAAGGTTCAAACTTTACAGTGATCGTGTTCAGCTAATCCACGAACGTTCCCGACCATTTTTCCTAAAAAATAAATTTTTAATCCATTTTCACTAAAAAAATAAATTCCTAATCCATTTTTCCTAAAAAAAAAAGTTCCTAGTCCATTTTTCCTAAAAAAATAAATTCCTAGTCCATTTTTCCTGAAAAAATAAATTCCTAGTCCATTTTTCCTGAAAAATAAATTCCTAGTCCATTTTTCCTAAAAATTTTAGTTCCTAAAATTTTTTTCCTAACCATTTTTTTTTCTAATGTTCGATTTTCCTAAAATTTTTTGATTTATAAAATAAAATGACCTAACATGAATATTTTTCCTAATTTTTTAAATCCGTAAAGGGTATTTAGGAAATTTTATTTTTGGAATTTTAAGACATTTTTTTTTACTGATTTTAAGAAATTTTATTTTAGGAATTAAAAGGTTTTAGGAAAATTAAAAATTAGAGAAAAACATAATTAAGAAAAGAACTTTAGGAGCCGACATTTTTAGGAAAATTGGATTATGAATTTTTTTAGGAAAACTGGATTAGGAGTTTTTTTAGGAAAACTGGATTAGGAGTTTTTTTAGGAAAACTGGATTAGGAGTTTTTTTTTTAGGAAAAATGGATTAGGAATTTTTTTAGGAGAAATGGATTAGGAATTTTTCTTTTAGGAAAAATGGATTAGGAATTTTTTTAAGGAGAAATGGATTAGGAATTTTTCTTTTAGGAAAAATGGATTAGGAATTTTTTTTAGGAAAAATGGATTAGGAATTTTTCTTTTAGGAACAATGGATTAGGAATTTTTTTTAGGAAAAATGGATTAGGAATTTTTTTTAGGAAAAATGGATTAGGAATTTTTTTTTTTTAGGAAAAATTGTAGGGAATCATCCACTGACGTTACACACCACGATCATAAGCTAAGTATGGTGCGGACATTACAGTCCGCACTGTTTCGGTGCTACTTGACTTAGTGTCTGGATCAAACTTGTCGACGTCAAGTTCGAACTTGACAATCAACAGTAAACAACTACCATGACCAGGGTTCAGAGCATGTTGTAAGAAATTTTCAGTAGGTGACAAAAGACCAAAGATATTAGGCGGCGGGCCGCCACCCCCCGCCGGTGATGTAAAAAATTTTCAATTTTAAAAATTCAAAATTAGAAGACTACCAATTTTTTTTTTTTTTTTACCTTGAATGAACTTTAGATTTTGGGGCGGAGAGGAAAGAGAGAATCAGAAGCAGGTACAGTCTTGAAAACTGGAAAGGAAAAAGGTATTTGAACTTTGCTTTGAAAACGTCACTACCTGATAAAAAGACCGAAAGCAGGCAGCTGAAGGAAAAACGTGCCTAATGAATAGATGTAAGAAAGTTGTAAATCAGAGAAAACAATTTTTACCGAATAGAAAAGGAGAAGAGAATAAAAAAAAAAAGTTCGCAGAAGTCTTTGACCGGATTAAATTTGAGATACCTTCGGGTATCCTTTCTCAATGAAAAAAAGTATTCGAAAAACAATGCAAAAATTTCTTGGAAGGTTATTTTTAAACATTGATATTTTTACAACCAGTATTCAATGTACCAGACAAATCTTTTTCAAAATATCCCAGGGAAAAAAATTAAAAGCAATTTCTATGGCTTAAAATAAGTTTCTAGAAAAATTTTTTCTTGTCACCTAGTCGATCGAATTTTCTCTCTCTGGGTGACAAATTTTGGGCACTAGGTGACATAAAATGAAAATGTTACCCAGTTTTTATGTTACAACATGCTCTGCCAGGGTTCCGCTTAAAGACTCTAAACGCATTCGGCATTTGAAAAACTAAAAATTAGCTGCTAATTATTAATTTCTGGTTGTAATTACCTTTTTTCATTCAAAAGTAAATAATTGCTTTCTAACGAAACTCTTTAATGTGTCACCTTTTCGAAACCATTGAAAGTCTTCACTTTATTTTTCGTTAATGATCGATCATTCTTTTCCGATCAAGAATTAACTCGAGCTAGGCAAAAGGGGCAAGGGGGGGGGGGAGGGGGAGAGAAAAGCGGAGTGAAAGATGCGAAGAAAAATAAAAAAGGAGAGTTTATTTGCTGAAAATAGAAAATGTGATTGGGGAACAGGAAAGCGGAAAATGAGATCCAATCGAGACGAGTGGACACGAAGGATAATCCCAGATTAATCAGAGGATTAGTGGATGCGAAAATGCTTCACTGGGTATTCTCCGAAACCGATTTTTACTCCAAACGAATGCACGGCAGATAAATCGAATTTCTGCGGATTCTCGGGTTTTTATCTCCTCGCCATAACGATAATGATTTTGTATTTTCAACCCTATATAAATTTTTTTTCCCCCTTCTTTCCGTTAATTAATTTTTTTTTCTTATTCTCTTTTCAGTTCTGAGTTTAAGGAGTACACAAGAAGAAGAACCCCCGGATCCGCAATTGATGAGACTGGACAATATGTTGATAGCGGAAGGTGTTGCGGGACCGGAAAAAGGTGGCGGTGCTGGTGCCGCTGCTAGTGCCTCTGCGGCGGCGTCCGGCGGTCCAGGACAACCGGACAACGCCATCGAGCACTCTGATTACAGAGCCAAATTAGCACAAATAAGAGCCATTTATCATCAGGAATTGGAAAAATATGAACAGGTATGTTTAAAAAAGCAACAAACTTGTCGAACGACAACTTTAAAATTAGATTTTGATTTTTTTTTTTTTCTCGTTCACTCCCTCCTTCTTTCATCGTAAGGGAAGCGTCGTGATTTTTTTTAATGCCGTAATTTATTGTCGAAATTGAATAATTTATGTGAGTTTATCTCGCGAAGCAAGGAATGCGCGACAACGAAAGTAATTTGAGATGTTCCGTTGGAATATACGTTGAAAAAAAAAAATATCATTTCGTTTTGATATCGACACCATTTCTTTTTTTTTTTTTTTTAATTTAAAACGCCGCGGGAATGAAATTAGCTAATCATATTACTTCCTTATTATTTATCTCTTAATGGGTCATGTGAAGCAGAAGAATTAGTTTGATATACCCATCAATGCCAATTTTTTTTTTTCTTTAATCGTATTATATTCATAAATAAAGAATCCCCGACATTAGTAAATATACTGTATAATTTTTTTTCTCCGTTTTCGAGTGGTTTTCAAGTATACTTTCGATCGTATATCGTCCTCAAGTAGCCATTACATTGACGGCATCGAAAAAAAAAATGTATATGTATATACGAAAGAGAAGAGACAAGATCTCCAGATGGTGCACCTTAAAGAGATGATATCTCATTATAATAGTTAATTTATTTAATTTTTTTCTGCTTACAGTAGGAAAAAAAAACAAGAGATCAAGTCGTAACATTATTCATAGCTGTACATTTTTTGTTTTACTTAAAGTGAACAATCATAAATTGGTCCAGAACGTAGCCGCAACCGTTAATTATGATTTCTCTCCTCTGGAATTTATATGATTTTTTTTTTTTTTTTTTTTTTGAGAAAAAAAAATAGTAAAAAAAAAAAAAAGATGGCGGAAAGAAAGAAAAGGGAAGAAAAAAGGAGTAAGATTGGTGCCGAGTCGAAGATATTTTGTCTCCGGCAATAAACTGTCTGGATGTCGGCTACACAAATCGAGAAAATGTTGAATCTTCAACTTTCAGCTCGGATCGGAAATAACTTTCTAGAGTAGAGCAACGTCTGCAAGTGACGATTATTACTTTTTTTAACTTTTTTTTTTCTCCTTCCTTCACAAAAATGAAAAGAATCGCCATTATTTTTTTTTTTTTCAAGTTACTAAGCTCCCCCGGCCTCCTTTCTTTTTTTTTCTTTCTTCCCGATTTTTTTTTTTATATAAATATAGGAAAAAAAGCTTTCTCTCGAGCTTATACAAAGAAAAGGAACGAAAAAAAAATATAAAAATGATATAAACAGTTAACGATAATTTTTATTTAACAAGTCTGGCATTGCCACGGCAGAAGGTGAGGTCATATTAAAAAGGTATAATTTCATTGGCTAAATTACACGTTTTGTCTTAGGTCTATCATTATCAGCCCATTTATATAAAGCGTATGAAAAAAAAGAAACAAAAAAACGGAATATGTTCCGATATATGAATATGAAAATAAGCATTTTTTTTCTTCTTTTTTTGTCCGATTTCCTTATTCAAAAAAGGGAAAATATTTTTATGGAATGATTTTGCTTTAAAAATCTTGGATTCGATTTTTCATAAACTTTTTACCCGTCCCTTTTTTGAATCTGAAAAAAATAAACGAACATTTTGGGAGTTATACGGGTTTAAAATTTAACTCGTAAATCTTAAGTAATAATAAGTTATATAAAATTACAACTCGCAACTGTTAAACGCAGGTCTTTTCTCTCTTCCATTTTATTTGTCGTATAATTATCTTTATTTAAGATTTATACCTTGGGTTCTTTTCGTTATCTGCTCCCTTGTCAATAACCATTTCCCAAATGAAAAGGAAAGATACGATGAGAAAGCTTCTTTTTTTTTTCGTCGGATTTTTACCTGCAAAAATTGTCACAGAAGAAGGAAGAAGGAAAAAAAAACTGCTTAAAGACGATATAATCGAGGAGCATTCAATCCCCAAGAATCCCTTATTTCGTCCTCCCCCTTTTTTTTTTTTTTTTTTTTCTCTTGCCCCCTCCTACCCCCCCCGAAAAAAAAGGATTCGGGCACAAGCTAATCATAAAATATCAAGCTTGAGTAAGAATTGCAAAAGAGCTACATAACACCTTTAGACAGAGTAAATCCTTCTCAGCCCCGAAACAAAACCCGAAGACGTTTTTAAAATATCTAAGATAAGGGAAAAAAACGACCATGGCTATACGGTATAAACTATCTCGGTTTTTTAAGACGTTCAGGAAAAATTTCAATTTTTTTTTTTTTTTTTTTTTTTTTTTTTTTTTTTTTTTTTTTTAGAATTTTCTGAACGAATGAAAAAAAAATCGATACAAATGCGATTTATCGTTTCAATTTTTTTCTCTTTTTCCTTCGGAGAGATCGCACGAGAAAAGTAAAAATAAAAAAAACTTTTCCCGGCGAAGCTTTTCCTTACGCCTTTTTTTTTTCTTTTCCTCCTCTTCGTTCTTATAAAAACCGAAGGAAAGAAAAGAAGATAGAGCGCAAGTTACGCCATAGATCTAGCTGCTCTTCATAAATCAATCGCATGCCCGATTAAAATAATCCCTTCTGGATCAGAGTGTTTTATATTTACCAACAAGAGTAGTACACACCTTCCTGGAGACATTCGCGTTCCGGAAATTTTTTTTTTTCCTTTCTTTTTTTCTTTTTTTTATTTTCAATGTGTAATGGTAGAGGGTTAAAAAATGGGTAGAGGAAAAAAAAAATTCGTTTACAAGATGTTAAAATCACCGCTGTTCAAACATATTGCACTCTTTCCAAAAAAAAAAAAAAAAAAAAACAATGTGAAAAAAGATTAATTGGCATTTTAGATCCAAATCTAATTACTATACTTAAAATAATATCACGAAATAGTTTTTAAAAACTTTTTGTTAAAAAAAAAAAATATTCATAATTATAGAATTTGTCTAAAGGCGATAAGTTTCATGAAAAAGTTTTGTTGCCCAAAGGTATAGGAAAATAAATTCGGGTTTCGGTACTAGAAAAAAATGAATTGGATGTGTCATATCAATTTGGGTTATTGTACCTTTTAATTTTTACGTTATATTAATTCATTCCATCGTTTTACTGTTGTTTCCGCCTGTCTAAATAGACGATTTCCACTTGTTGTACTTGGTTTACGTTTAGGCTTTTCTTAGGGCAGAATAGGGTTTATGAAAAATACCGTATCATGGGGTTACTTTGTGCTCGACCGGGTAACTTTGGACACTTTGATTTTCCTTTAAATTCTTGAAAGTAGAACAAGGCAAATTCCAAATAAGGATTTCAATTCATAAAATGAAGCTTCTTGAATATTATTTAGTAAAATGGTTTTGTTTTGCTTTATTAGCTTCATTATAAAATTATTCGATTTTAAAAATAATGCGAAACGGGAATAAAGGTCCAAGTTCGGAATACTAAGGTCCCTTCAACGGTATCAGAATGCCGTATTCAGGTTCAAACACGTTCGGCACTTACCATGCATCATCCTCTAACTACCCAAAAACTTTCTTTCCAAAGGTATTTCCTGAGGGGGCAAATTCACTATGGAATGTTGGACCAACATGTTGTACTAACTTGTTGCACCAAGTTGTTGGACCAACATTCCTCACTAATTTTGGCGTAGGAGTAAATTCTGCAATAGTCGATTCGTTTGCTTGTCAAACATGTTGGTACAACAACTCGTCGTCCAGCATACCAACAAGTTGGTATAACATGTTTGTTTAACATTCTATAGTAAATTTGCACCTAAGGGTGCAAGTTCACTATGGATTGTTGGATCAACATGTTGTACCAACTTGTATACAACATTGTATACCAACATGATTTACTAACATGTTGCTGCAACAAGTTAGACCAACTTGTTGTACCAACATGTTTGACAAACGAACGAATCGACTATTGCAGAATTTACTCCTAGGGTGCAAATTCACTATAAAATGTTGGACCAACATGTTGTTACAAGTTGGACAAACATGTTGTACCAACTTGTTGTACCAACTTGTTGTACCAACTTGTTGGACCAACATTCCACACTGATTTCGGCGTAGGAGTAAATTCTGCAACAGTCGATTCGTTCGTTTGTCAAACATGTTGGTACATGTTTGTCCAACTTGTTGCACCAACATGGTACAAACTTATTGGTCCAACATTCCATAGTGAATTTGCACCCTTGGAGTAAATTCTGCGATAGTCTATTCGTTCGTTTGTCAAACATGTTGGTACAACAAGTTGGACAAACATGTTGTACCATTATGAAAAGATTATGAACAAACATGTTGTATCCTTATTTTGAGTCTTAATTTGCACCACTATGCCGAAATTAGTGTGGAATGTTGGTCCAACAAGTTGGTACAACATGTTGGTCAAACATTTCATAGTGAATGTGCACCCTTATATTAAGCATCTGCTTGAAAAAACGTTTTTTAAAGTTTTTGCCCATATGACTCAATGGAGGTTTGTCCTCCAGTGAGATTGTTTGTCCTCCAGTGACGTCGCGCTAAATGGTTGTGCTAATTGCATTAGAGTTAGCTCTGAAGAAAACCTTTTCAGGAATGTGTATTAAAATGAGACCAAAGTTCTCTTTTTATTTTGAGCTAAATTTTCTCAAACTTCTCTTACATAAAGCGTATATTTATAGACTTATTTGGATAATATCATTCTAAAGACACCTTTTTTTCTTCATGCTAATTAATATGAAATGCGGTCCTTATATCGTAGCAGTGGCGTCGGAGCCACGAGTGCATTGGTGTAAATTCTTCCTCTGTCTTGGTGCTGGAGGTGTAAGAGTTCCGAATAGAACAAAAAATTATTTTCAGAAATTCCGGTCAGTTAACAAAGGGAAAAAAAATTGTGTTTAGTTTTGAAAAGGTTTATTTGGTTTTTTTTTTTTTTTTTACAGTTGGGGGAAAAACCCACAGGCGCTGTAAGCCAGTTTTTTCTGGGCGAGAAAAAAAAATCCCAACTCTTGCAATTTCTTGACTAGTGAATCCAAATTCCTGACGTTTTTTCATTTCCCGGAATCGGGAATTCCCGCTTTTGAAAAAAATATCAATCCCGGACACGAGAACTCCCGTTTGGTTAGCTTTAAATTTCTCGGGAATGAAGAAATTGACAAACTTAAATTCCCGGGATGAAAGCCGAGAATTTATTTAGAAGGTGAAAAGAAAAGAAAATAACCCTGATTTCCGTGTTTTGGAAAGTAGTTTCGGAAATAAGCTCAGCCATGTCGAAAAAAAATTTTCTATGTTGTTTAAATGGCAGATGGCACGCTTTAGGCTAATTTTTTTTTTTTTTTTTTTTTTTTTTTTTTTTTTTTTTTTTTTAATATTGAAAATTTTGTGTTATAAATGGTCAAAAAGTTTATAAAGTTCATATTATTCCCGTTCCCGGGAAAAAAACTTGTCGATCCCGGGAATCGGGAATTTTCGAAAATAAAAAATTCCATTCCCAGGAAGCGGGATTTCCGACTAGTTAAGAAAAAAATGTTCCCGGAAAATTTTTCGGGAAAAAACTCGGGATCACGGGAATTCCCAGGACGAGAATTCCCGGGAGGAGTCTCTATTCTTGAGAATTTGAAAAGTTATGCTTGGAAGACGCAGTCAAAGAAAATTTTCTATTCGCATAATATAGGCATGTCCTAAAATTTTAAAACAGTAGAGTATGGGGAGGACAAGATTAAAAATTTTATTATCACCCTATCTCCGACGCCACTGTTTTTTTCAGTGTTAAACACCATGGATTCTGCTCATTTTAAAATTAAATTTCACCTTTTTTTTTTTCTCTCCGACCACAAGGTTTAAAAAAACCCTTTTGCATTATTTAAAATACAATCTTATTAATCTTGTATATATTTTTTTTGATCGTGTCTAATGCATATATTAGTGAAAACAGCCGGTTAATCGTCATTTAATATCGTATCTTATGGTGTTTCTGTGTTAATAAAGAAATTATTTTATGTGTAAAACGTCAGAATAATTTTCTTTAAAAAATAAAAAAAAAATTCAAAGTTGACTTTTCTCATTATTGGATTTTTTTTTTTTTTTTTTTCGAGATTGATATCCGTTTCATTAATTTAGTTGATTTGTTAAATTTTATTTAATTTGTTTCTTTTTCTTTTTTTTCAGGCGTGTACGGAATTTACAACCCACGTTATGAATCTACTCCGAGAACAATCTAGAATGAGACCTATAACACCGAAAGAAATAGATAGGATGGTCCAAATAATACATAAAAAGTTTTCGTCAATTCAAATGCAACTTAAACAAAGTACTTGTGAAGCTGTAATGATTCTCAGATCTAGGTTTTTAGATGCCAGGTAAGTTTCTCTCCTTTTTTTTTTCCTATTACAAATTTAAATCGGAGGAAAAAGTTTCAGGAAGGGAAAAAAAAGGCAACAACAAAAACTATCCCAGTTTTTTTTTTTTTTTTTCTTATTCCTTAAATTGAAAAGACTTGAGTTATTTCTTTAAGAAAAAAAAAAGGCTAGAAAAGTTGTTGTTATTCGTTTAAAAAAGCCAATAAATTTTCTCGTAAGGAAAATCCAGCAATATCTATGCAAATTCACTTCTCCACAGTTGTTTCAAAATCTTGTTTTCCGCTGCACTCTCACCCTTTAACAAAAGAAAATCTTGGCGAGCTATTTACCTTTATTTTAAAACCGTGTTTACTCTTTTTTTTTTTTTTTTTTTTCCTTCTCTTCTCCTTTTTTCTCTCGACATTCCCATGGCCTCCTGTCTTATCATATAACATGGAATAATAAAAATTGCATTTTTCTGTTTTTCTTATTAAGCTCCCCCTGGAGAAAATAAACAATATTTTTCGATCAAATGAAACTTTGATAGTTTTTTTTTTTTCGGGAAGAATAAAGGAGTTAAAAGAAGAAACAGGGGGAGGGGGGCACGGGGGGGATGTTGGGGAGTTTTGCTCTTTTATTTCGGTTTATTGTCTGCTGAAGGGAAGGAACACGACATTCAAAAGCTTTTATAATTAAATTCATGAATTCTATTACAATTATAACTTGTGTTTTAGTTTTAAGATATTCATGGTGAATAGTTTACCCCCCATCCCCCGAGCTCCCGTTCTTCTTCTTCTTCTTTTTTTTTTTTTTTTTTTTATTATTTCCCTTGCCTTCGCGTTTCGCAATTGAAAAGTTCGTTTTAAATTTTTGAAGTTTTTTACGCCGCGACGTTGATCCGTTTTAATTTTCAAAAAAGGTTTTAAAACATTTCCCTGCGATGTCGTATATATGCGGGGGGAAAAACATCCTCTTTTCCGTCTTTACGATTTTTCAAAAGGCACTTTTCATATGACTTTACGAGCTAAAAATTTGACAAAAATATATCAGCCTTTTTTTTCCCCCAGATGGTATCATGCACATTCTTATAACATTAATGAACGACCATCATTCGGTTGTAATAAAAGAAAATTTTCTTCTCCCCGTTTTTTTTTTTTTTTTTTTTTTTTTTTTTTCGTTGTCG
The DNA here is from genome assembly GCA_037577465.1 of Liposcelis bostrychophila. NCBI lineage: Eukaryota > Metazoa > Arthropoda > Insecta > Psocodea > Liposcelididae > Liposcelis > Liposcelis bostrychophila. Next base: position 15,817,307 of record CM075210.1, read on the forward strand.
TCTACATCAAGGAAGACAAGGTAATTCCAACGCGACTTAAAATATAAAATAAGAAAGTTTTCTTCTTCTCTTCTTGTTCCCAACCCTTTTGAATACGAAATAAGACCGAAAAAGTTTTTGCTAACAAGAAACGCTTTCCGTCCAGGTTCTCCACCCCTACATAACTTCCCATTATTATCTAACTTTCCCATCTAGTTTTCGGTACAAACGTTTCCCTTTTCCTTCACCTCAACCATTTACTTATTTACTTTCTCTCTTTCTACTCCCCTCTCCCTCCCCCCTCGTTCGCGTTTTTGAACGGCAACGGAAAATTTTCCCAGCGGAAAATTGCGACTACGTCGGACCGCCGTTCTTTTTTTTTTTTTTTTTTTTAAGTAGGAGGGAAAAAAAACGTATAAAACGCGGGGGGAAAGTAGCGAACGGTTGTTTAAACATGATAGCTGAACGACGACAACAAAATATGTACAAGACAAGGGAAATTCAAAGTGGCATCCACTTTGCCGAGCCATCGCTCACAATTATTAATAAACATGGATACTTTTATCTTCTATCTCAAGGCACCGACGTGACAGCCTTTTATCTCAGAACAGCTCAAGTTTTTTATTCTCCTCCTGCTCCTCCTCCTCCTCCTCCTCCTCTTCGAAAACCTATATTGCTTAAAAGTCCCCGGTTGAAAATTAAAAGTCGGGTGGAGGGGGGGAAGTGTTGAAGTAAATTAATATAAAAACAAAATCTTTGCTCCCAAATTTTATAATTTTTTTTTTTCTTTTCGTCGAGAAATGCCTGACTTTTTCCTCAGATATTTAATTGAGAAAAATTTGAAAAATTCTATACTTTCTGCAGAGTGACTCAAATTAACGCTGTTGTTAAGAAGTTGAATTTCTAACGGTATTGATTTTTTGAATCTGTCAGGATTTGTGAGGGATGATAACCCCGAATCAAATCCGGAACTACTAGGCACAGTAGTCCGGAAAAAAAAATAAATGGCCAAAACTCATTCCCAAGTCTGTGTCAAACTTAGAAAGAAGATGAAGGTGTCAAAAGCTTCGATATTTTGTGCAATTAAAAACATGCTGTCCGTGCCCCAACATTCGAAATGGCGGGCATAATATGGAGGCCAAAATTTTTAATTATGAATGAAATTTCATGAATATTTATTTTCAGGTATTTTTGTGGCTGTTGATTTCATATCTGGAACAATTATTTTGAAATTCAAAATGTTGGACTTATTATGGCGACAAACATAAACTTGTTAAATTTTCATGAAAATTTATACTAAGGGGTTTTCGAGGTCACTGATCTCGAATTCATAAACAGTTTTTCTGAATTTCCAACATAAAACGAGTAAATTAATTTTTTTTTTATTTATTGAGCACTTAAAAAAATTTAGAAAAGTATTAGCGGATTCGAGATTAGCGACCTCGAAAACCCCTTAGTACAAATTTTCATGGAAATTTAACAACTTTTAACTTGTTTTTTACATTTGTCGCCATATTAAGTCCACCATCTTGAATTTCAAAATAATTATTCCAGATATGAAATCAGCAGCCACAAAAGTACCTAAAATTAAATATTCATGAAATTTCATTCATAATTAAAAATTTAGGCTTTCATATTATGCCCGCCGTTTTGAATTTTGGGGCACCGGCAGCAGGTTTTTAATTGCACAAAATATAGCTTTTGACATCTTCATCTTCTTTCTAAGTCACACTGACTTGGGAATGAGTTTTGGCCATTTTTTTTTCCCCCGGACCACTGTGGCCTGTAAGCATTTCGGTTTTCCCATTTAAAAAACACGGGGATTTTTCGATTTTTACAGCTTTTTTTTTCTGCGAAATAGACAGATGAAAGTTCGATCACTGGGCCCAGTTACTACTAACACATGCAGTTATCGATAAAAATTTCAAATACTACGAATTGGCCATTTTCAATGGCTTGAGGATAGCCTTCACTGAACTTCGGGAGGAATGACTGTTTTTTTATAATACTCGATTTACGGTGAAAAAATCCAAATGGTAGGTATCTAACGAACTCCTTTGGTACATCCTGGAATTTTTAGGACAGGTTTCAACTGGTCTGGAATGAATGAGCGGTGGGAAAATAATTTCAAAAAAATTGCGGTCGAAAAACTTTGATTTTGTTTTCCAGGTTTGCGTTTGTTTGGAACAAGTTGAAACTTGCACCAAAAATACAAGAAAAAGTCGAAGGAGTTCGTTAGATACCTAAAATTTGAATTTTTGCCCCGTAAATCGAGTGTTGGACAAAACAGCCATTCCTTTCAGTATTCCGTGAAATCTCCTCTTAAGCAGGCTCAAAACACTGAAAAAATGGTCAGATTAAGCTTTTGAAAATTTTTGTCGATTAACTACATATGTAAGTAGTAACTGGGCCAAATTTTCATCTGTCCATTTCGCAAAAAAAAAAAAAAAAAAAAAAAAATGCTGTAAAAATTGAAAAATTTCCTGGTATTTGAAATGGGAAAATCGAAGTGCTTACAGGCACTTGTTAGAATAGAGATACAGCGCTCAGGTTTTGCACACAATATTTTCGATTTTTATGGAGACTTTTGAATGGTGGGCCCTACAAAAATATTTTGCATGCCCTCATAACGGACACCATACCGTCTGGTCCCAGCCCCAAGGCCAATATTTCAGTGGAAAAATTTTCTCGTTTTTCCGGCCTTGACACCACGGCTATTGCTTAATTTAGGAAAAATGATGAACTTTCAGATTAGTGAAATAAGTAGTTTTTTTTACGTAACTTCCTCGAGTAAATATAAATTTTTTTAAACCTTCGCCAAAAAGTTAACGGCGCCAAATGGATGGCTAAATAATTTTTTTTTTCCCCCGTACTATTTTCTCTTGGGTTTCCATTATTTTCGCCCTTGAAAGCCTTCAATTTTTTTTTTTTTTATTTTATTATTCTTCCCGACGAAAACAAGGAAGAAGAAATAGTACCTTAAGGCCATGGTAATAAAAAGAGAAGGGCATGAAAGTAGGATATGAGTGGGAAAAAAAGAACGGGAGAATTTAAGTTATTTCTATTTGATAAAGTAATAATTTTCAATAACGCCGTGTTCTAGGTGACGTGCCGAGTCACATGATCAGACAAGCGAAAGCTTCCTTAGGGAGGTTTACTTTTTACTCCCCCGTCCACCCTCGGAAAACCCCTTACCCCCTTGTATTATTATTCAATCAAAAAAATTCCACTACATAAAATAAATTTGTATTTTTTTTTTCTTTTTCCTTTCCGCTTCCTTTTTTTATTCTTATTTCCCTTTTTTTTTATGATAACCGAAACGTTTTTTTTTTTCGTGGGTTCTTTTTTTTTTTAATTGCTTTTTTTTTTAAAAAAATGTCGAGTATGATTTTTTTTTTTTTTTTTTTTTTTTGCAAGGATAAAAGAAGTCGCTTTCTTTAGTTCCTCGAAGGCATCGTCAACTTTAGGTCTTTTATTTTCAAATGACTAATATCAAAAAATTATAACCCTTTACGTCTCAAAGACTTACCATTTTTTTTATGTCAAAAGATCCGCCCAAGCTATCACCCTAACTAACTCTCAACTCCCTATATATACCATACCCCCCACCACCGCCGCTGCAGCCACGTTTTTCTCTCCTGCCCCTCACCGCCATCGCAAACTTTTACATTTTTACATTTATATTTTACATTTTTGTATCAAACTTTTCTTTTTTTTCTCCCCGGTATTTTTTTTTTTTTTTTTTTTTTTTTTTTTTTTCATTTCAGTGGCGGTTTTTTTTATTTTTTTTTTATTTTTACTTTTATTTTTATTTTTTTTTTTTTTTTTATTTATTTTTTTTTTTTTTTTGGAAAGCCCTTGAAATTTTACCTCCCTCGTCCTCCTCGCTGTGTTTCAGTTTCCTCCATTCTACTTTGTTGCCGGGTCTAATTTTATTTTCGAACCCTTGTTACGTTAAAATTTGATCAATCCCACCGCTACCACCACCACCACCACCACCCCCCTCCTTCCCTTCTTCCGCTCAAGTTTCCCTGAAAATTCCATTCTCAAATTTGAAATTCCACGTCGAAGGTATCAGCTTCGTTAGTAATTAATATTCGGATTCCCCAAAGTGGAAAGTGGAAGGAAAATCTTCAATAAATCATTCACAACAATTTCAAATCCGGAAGCTGATCCATGCTTTTCGCGAAAATCCGTCACAGGGAAATCAAAAGGGCCCACTTCGCTTTCTTTTTTTTTTTTTTGGTAAATCAAAGGGAAACGCCACTGCTTCATATTTAATGCTTCCAACGTTCAAGTTTTTTTTTTTTTTTTTTTTTTTTTTTTTTTAAGCACATTTCCAGCGTTTTGAGTTTTTGAAATAATGAAATTAGGTCTACTTTTCTGCGGTTGTGCATGGCGTATGATAATGAAGGATTCAGGAAAACTTTACAATAACTTCTCGATCCTTGCTTTTCGGAGTTCATTTTACTTTTCAAGTTGGAGGAAATTATGAAATGAAAAATTGTAACTTTATTTATTTTTTTACTTTTTTTTTTTTATTTATTTTTTTGTTGTTTATTTAGGGTGAAGTTTCTCGTAGGGATTGTAATGGATTCGATTATATCGGATTCGACTTTTTTTTATTTGCTCGTTTAAACTTTTGGAGCTTTTGAAGCTAAGCTAGCACAATTTTCGATGGAGAAACCAGCACCGGTTGGCATCGGTTTTTTTTTTTTTTTTTTTACTCAGTTGATATGACGCAGGGGTTGTGGGATCGCTGAGGTTTTTCCACAAAATTGCGAGGCAGTGATGCAGTCGAGGTATAAGCGTTTACAATATCATAAGGCGAAGAGTCTTAGCCCTAATCAGCAAAAAATATTTTCAGTAAGAGGTGTTTTTTGTCCTATATTTCGAAGAATTTACCAAAATTTTCATCTTCTTTTTTGTGCATTTGTCTTGCGTTTCGAAAGTTTTCAGCCCAAAAAGCTGAAAGATGGTGGGCTTAATAAATTTTTCCGAAGGGGATTCTTTGGTCAAAATTACTCTCCTATGAATTTGCTCGTAAAATGAATGCCGTCTACAATTCGGGGAAGTTTCTTATGATTTTTCTCTGAAATTTTTCCAGAAGATATTTTGTTCGGGATTATACTCTCAAAAAAATGGTTAAGGAAAGAAAAAAAATTAAAAACGGATATTAAAGGTTGGTTTGAGAAAAATTTAGGGGGAGAAAGGGTATTCAAAATGCTAATTTTTGCTAACAAGGGGAGGGGGGTTACATATCTAACGTTGGCATTTGTCTCATGTAATAAACGTGCCAAAATGAAAATTATTTAAATTTTTTAAATTATGTAACCTAATTCACTTTTTAAAAAAAACAGTTTTTTGCAAAATTTCAGATTTCAGACCGAAGAATTTCTGATTTTTTAAATGGATAAAATTAATTTTTTTTTAATGTTTTTGATGGGGGTGTAACCGAAATCTAACGTAATTTTAGAGGAGGTTCCGAAATGCTAACCTTTGCTATCAAGGGGGGGGGGGAGGTAAAAAATGGCCAAAAATAATGCTCACGTGTTTTACAAAGAACCCCAAAGACCAAAAAATCAAAAATTCTATTTATGTGAAAATAGTCCTTTCCTATTCGAATTTTTATGCAGATTACGAAATAATTTTCAAAAATTCTTAAAATAAGGGCTACCATAACCTGGACTGTTCTAATCTAAAGAGTTCTCTCCCCGATGAACCTTGAAAAGTGAGGGTAGAACTGTCGGTTCTTAATTTGTGTGGAGCCGGGAAAATTTGTACTGCAATCCCTCATTTTTAATATTGATGCATGATGCATTTTGGTGCCAGTTGCATTTAGGTGCTAATAACTTAGACCCACATAGGGTACAATTTTTGAGGTTTTAACCAAAAGGCTTTTAAACCTTTGAGATTGCTTTATTTTCTTTGAAGTTCTAAAGCCTTTGTGCAGTCCCCAATTTATTTAGTAAACTTTGAAAAACACTTAACAAATTTTATAAAATTTGGTATAAATTATAAAACCTTTACCAAAAAAGATAAGTAAAAACAGTCAAGGGGAGGCATATCCCTACGTAGGACTACGTCTACAATTTTTGGTTGGGGCCAAATTTTGGAGCTGGGAATGGAAATGCTTTGAATTCAATTTAAATCATCGAATAATTTTAATCATCGTTTTCGTTTCAAAAAATGTTAATGATCCCCCTAAATCCTCCAAGCCCTGATATTAGTCCACGTGGCCCCATTTTTCAATAAAATCTTATCAAAAATCGTCAAAATCTTCGTTTCAAAAAATGTTGATGACCTTTTTCACAAAAAATTATAAAAATTTTTAATAAAAAATTAAAATTTTAAAAATTTTTAATAAAATTCAAAAAATGTTTTTTCAATAAAATTTCAAATACATTTTTTCAATCATCAAAAATCATCGAGAAGTTCGTTTCAAAAATTGATAATGATCCCCCTAAATCCTACAAGCCCTGATATTAGTCCACGTGGCCGTCTTTTTCAATAAAATGTTTTCAAAAATCTGAAAAATTTTCTAAAAATTTTTCCTTTTTTCTTAAAATTAGTCAAAAATTTACAATATTTTGTAAAAAATTTTATTATAAATTTCATGGAAAGTTTTTTAAGATTTTTAGGATTATCGAGGATTTTTGATTAAATTTTATTGAAAAATTTATCTAAAATTTTTGAAATTTTCGTTTTTTTTCTGTGATCGGTGTCCAAAGCACCGAGACAACCGGACACGGCAAAACCATCATGGTGCGCCCTAAGACGTAGTCCTAAGACAAAAAAATAAAGGATAAATTTGAAAAATATTGTAAGACTAGTGCCAGTTCGATTTAAGTGTCAGTCGCATTTAGGTGCCAGTTTGAGTTTCCCCTGCTTTGTTGAAATTTTTTAATTACAATTAACCTGTCAAAAATTGCAAATATTCGATCTCCTGTTGAAAAAAAAGCACCATAACATTCCATATTCTTTTCAGTAACTCAAGTACTTAAAATATCCATAACTGCTCTTTGCTCTAAGAGGCCCAGCTAAAACTTCTGAGCACCATGCTTTTATACCATTCAAATTTTTTTTTCTTGCCGAATTCTTGACACATTTTCTTTTTATTAAAAATAATCAAGCGCTGTCACGGCTACGACTGTTCGAATGACAATGCTACATCGAATACATTTTTCTTTTTTTCTTTCTTAAATATGAAGTTAGTTCATTCCTTAAAATCTATTTACGTCTACTACATTTAAGCCTAGTCATCATTTTTTTTTTTTTTCCAAAGTTAAAAAACTTCTTGACCCGGGACAACACGACACGGTTAACGTACTCCAATATCAGCCAATTTGTTTTTTTTTTTTTTCTAAGTCCATATGCGATGATAAGAACGATAACATTTTTACATTTCCTTTTTTTTTTTTTTGTTCTCTTTTCATTTTCTCGGGAAGTCCAGCCGACGAGGACCGTTTTTTGTTAAGGGAACTGTGTGGACGACGAAATGTAATCTAACAGAAGTTAGATCCCATTCCTCTTTTCTCTTGTGAAAATTTAAATAGAAATCCATTCGCCGTAAGCGTTCTCTGTCTGTTGTTCATTTTGATTTACGCAATTTTATAAATTCATATCTCTAATCCTTACCGCCCCCATGTTGTTTACCCTTTCCCGCTCCATTCATCTTTGTATTTATCTGTACTTCTCAAGGATCCCTCTTTCTCGTTCTTTCCAATTTCTCTCTCTTTCTCTTGGTTTTCTCAAACAGAGCCGTATCTCGGTTAATGAAATTTATGGTTATCATTTTGTTTTTGTTTTTTTGAAAAGCGATTAACAATTGATTCGGGATCTTGCGTAAAAAAAAAAAAATTTTTTTACGGTCCGGTGTATCCAGGAGTCGTAAAAGGATTTAGCAACTTAATAAAAAAAAAAAAAAAAAAATAAGGTCAACAAAAGATGTCGGATATCGAGAAGAGAGTAAAGTTAGCTGGAGAAACTAACACAAGAAGTTTGCTCAGGAGACATTTGTAATCCCATTCCTAATATCTTCTGCTTTCACCCGTTTCCCCCTACCCTCCGCCTCCCTTTTTCTTCCTCCTCCTTTACCTCTCTCTCCTTCTCTTTCTCTCTTTCTCTCTCTTGCTCTTTCCAGCGTTTTCTCTCCCCGAGTCGATTCAATCCCCAAAGTGTTCTTGCCTCAGCCTCACACCTTTCTCACGGAAAGAAACTGTATTGTTTCGTTTTCCTATCGTTTTCACCGTTTTGCGCTGTTGCTGATCATATTGATGTTTTTTTTTTCTGTTTCCTAAAAAAAGATTTTTTTTTTTTTAATCCCCTAGTCTCCCCCTTCCCCCAAAAAAAATTATAAAGAGGTATTCGTTTTAAAAAAAAATGAGGCAAAAAAAAATTCCTTAACGAAAATGGGTTTCCTCTTGAAAAACCCGGCTTTTCTCTCTCTCGCGCGCTTTTATTTCGATCGAATAGATCAAATTTTATTGCCCGCATTTGTGTAAATAATCGATTTAGCGCTGTTATCGCATCTGATATATGACCAAACAAGTTATCGAAAAGTTGTAGCATCCATGGAGTGCTGACGGCCACGGGTATAAAAATTCATTTTGAATCTTCGCCTCTTTCTTCCGAATTCCACTCTCTCTCCCGCCCCCTTTTTTCCCCCTTTTATCCTCCCGACCATCCCCCCGCCTGCCGGTGGATCAATGACGTAGGCTCCCCGTATCCATTTGCTACATTGTGCAGGGTGGACAGTGCCGGAGCTCGCAATTTTTTTTTTTTTCGGAAAATTTTCCTTTTCGCTTATTCAGCTATCCCGAATTAATTTCTTTTCTTTTTTTTTTAAATTCTTATCCTTTTTTTCCGAACCCTTTTTTTCCCCCCGAATTTAAAAAACTTTTTGCTCTTTTTTTTTTTCTTCATCCCATTTTCCTTCTCGCTCGCAATCCTTTAAAACCAAATCAAGGAAAAGAAGGAAAGAAAAAAAATCGTTTTCCCTTTTTTTTTCCCTCCCCACGTTAATTTTCCAAAAAGGGAGGGAAAAACTTTACTCCGGCACTGTTTAATCGTTCCCACACTGCTCTTTCTCATTCCCTAAAGTTCTTGGTTTTATTACGAAATTCCAGCAAGGGTGGAATGTGCGTTTTGACGTCGCTATGTTCTCCATTCCTTGTGCACAGGCACCCAAAAATAAATCAAATATTTTGATAGGAAACAGCTTTTCCATTTCTTTTTACTCTTTAATTATCTTTTTTTTTTCCTCCGTTGTTTATTTAAAAAAAAAAAAAATAATAATAATAATAATAAAATCATCCTAGATTTTTTCGCCATCACTATAAAAAAAGAGAATTTTTATGCTTCAAAAAAAAAAAAAAAATTGAATGATTCCGAGGAAATAATGCCGGTCGGAAACATTGATGACGTCATATACAAGTTTAATGGCGTCATATACAGCTGAGAGATTTAGTTTCGTAATTTTATTATCATCAACTCGTGTTTTAGTTGTTTTCTGTTTAGGTGTGAATTCTGCCGTTTTTAGTAGCTATCAATAGCGGCGTTAAAGTTATTTTATTTTATAGTATGAATATTTCCTCCCATACTTTATATTCCTTGTTGTTATTAATTATTTTTAATTTTTCGTTTTTTTTTTCTTGCAGGAGAAAGCGGCGCAATTTTTCTAAACAAGCTTCGGAAATACTGAATGAATATTTTTATTCGCATTTAAGCAACCCTTATCCTTCGGAAGAAGCGAAAGAAGAATTAGCAAGAAAATGTGGTATTACAGTATCACAGGTGAGTAAGGTCATGGGTTTTCCCGAATTTTTGAAAAATCGGTTTTAATTAAAAGTTTGTTTTCCGAATTGAAATCGGAAGTTTCTTGCAAAAATTAATCTTCGTTTTTCAACCTTTTCGGTAGAAGCAAGGCGGATTTTGACTGTTTGATTTGAGCGACGATCCCATGCGGATTTATTTTTTTTTTTGCACTACACTCAGAAAAAAAAATGGCTAATGCGAAAAGAATAAAAATGTCTTGTTGAGAAACAACCTGTCCGTTGTCAGGAAGCATTGTTGTTTTCCTATGAAACATTCCTGTTTTGTTGCAAGACGAAACTTGTTCAAGACATTTTCTTTTTCTGAGTATAAAAGAAGCGAATGCGTTAGCAATACTTAGAGATAAATGGGAAAAGAGCTCCCGAAATTTTGAAAAAAATCAATTAAACGCGGTTTCCTGATCGATTAATAATGACGTGAAAGTGTCGTCCACTCTTGACCGATTAGTTTATGAAGATATGGCGAAAGTATCATAGTCTTAGTCTTATTGATTTCATCCCATTGCCGTGATGGTGGCTTCGTAAAATATGGAGTCGCAATGACTGTTACGGAAGCGCTGAAGGGTCAAGTATCTATGGTTTTCATTATTGTCAGTTCCGGAACAAGCAATGCCTGTTCCGGAACAAACATTGCTTGATCCTGAACAGACTTTTTATCGATTGTCTGTCCCGGAACTGACAATTATAAATTCATTGTCTGTTTTGGAACAAGTAGCGTTTAATAAGTAAATTGGCAGTTCCGGAACAGACAATCAGTAAGAAATTGTTTGTTCCGGAAAAGGCGATTTGTGTTGTTTGTTCCGAAACAGACGTTGCTTGTTCCGGAACTGACAATTTTAAATTCATTTTCTGATCCATAACAAACAACGTTTAATAAGCAAATTTCCAGTTCCGGAACAAACATTGCTTATTCCGTAACAGACAATTTTTTATTCATTTTCAGTTCCGCAACAGACAATTAATAAGAAATTGTCTGTTCCGGAACAAACAACATAAATTGCCTGTTCCGGAACTGACAATTTTAAATTTATTGTCTGTTGCGGAACAGACAACCAATAAAAAATCGTCTTTTCCGGAACAAGCGATGAACCAAAACGTGTCAGTTCCAAAACAGACAATGTTTGTTCCGGAACAAACAATAAAAAACAGTCATAAATACTTGATCCTTCAGGGCTTCCGTAGAGTGTTCCTTCCTTATTATAAACTCTCTCTGTTGAGCTAGGGTCACTAACTCTGTGAAAAAGTTGAAAATGGAATCGACTTTTTGTAGTATATAAGCATTGATATTTAGCAAAACGTGTCTCGGAACCTATCGTAAGCCGTAGCACCGACATAGGAATAATTTTAAAAAGGCCAAAACAAATCAGAGCTTGTTGTAAGTATTTCAAACTGGCCGAAAAAAATCAAAATGGAAGCTGTTAATTTTCTTGAATCCTGAAATTCAAACTAGATTTGCTTGCACTCAGGGAAAAAAAAATGACTAATGCAAACACAGAAACGTGTTGTCACAAAGCATTTTTGCTTTATTATACGAAACATTGCTATTTTGTCGCAAGATGGAACTTGCTCATAACATCTTTTCTCTGATTGTGTCGCTCAATATTCAGACATGGCCACCTTCAGTTCTTAGGCCTGGAGGCCTGGAGTAACGATAAAAACATTTTAAAAATGTTGAGAAATATTTAAAAAATATCTTTATCGTTTTTTGTTTCAATAAATATTTACATAATACATATTTTGAAAATATTTTATATTAATATTTCTTTGCTGACCCATATAGCAAATGCCATATTCGGTTTTCACACTCAGAAAAAAAAAATGGCTAATGAAAAAGCAAAAATGCCTTGTGACAAGATATTTTGTTAAAAATTTAGCAAAAACGAATGAATAATATCTTTTCAAGAAACAACCTGTCCGTTGTCGTGAAGTATTTTCGCTTTGCTACGAAACATTCCGGTTTTGTTGCAAGACGAAACTTGTTCAGAACATTTCCTTTTTCTGAGTGCAAGTATGAACGTGCGTAGCTCGGTAGTGGAGACAGGGCTTTATCTTCTCGTTAACTCGAAAAATTGGTTCCATTTTTTCAGACATCGTGCAGCTCTTAACAGTCAAGCATCCCTTATTTATTTCAATAAAACTCTTTTTTTTTTTTTTGTAGTAAATTATCCTAATTCAATTTCTAAAGTAACCTCAGTCAGAATCGTGAGATGATTTTAATTCCCTGGTATCGTCTAGAAAAAGAAATGCGACATAAAATGTCATAGTTTGACATTTCTAAATAAGTCATGCTCAAATGAGAAATGTGGGGAGAAGGGGAAAGAGGAGAAAGGGGGTGGGGGGAAGAGGCTGACTGCAAGAAACGACCGGTTTGGATTCAACCCCAATATTTTTAAAATCCGAAATTTTCGAGTGATTTAAAATAGATCACGAGCACGTTTTTTTTTGTTACTTGTTACATGTCAAAGCTTTTTAAAAATAATCACCTTAAGTCAAGAGGTCCTCGTTTTGCCCCTCGCCTCCCCCCTCCCCGACTCTTTACCCCCCTCGAAAAAAAAATGGATCGGAAGTAATATACGAGTTGAGAAAAATAAACTTTTTTAATATAATGATGAAGAAAAGTTTTTATAAAATCATAAGATTTTAGTGTTGTTACTCGGGGAGGGAAAATTCTTCCTTCTCCTCCAAGTAGCAACATTCCATCATAATGGATTTAGTATGCTCAAGAATTTCAATTTTGTATGTAATGAGATTTTTCATCACAAAACCATTAAAATTAAATTAGATTCGAATTTGAGACAAGCCCTACAACTGATTACGACTCCTTTTTCTTTTTTTTTTTTCTTGCGTTGCATCCCCAGTTTTTCCGGTTCTTTTTTTTTTTTTTTTTTTTTTTTTTCTTATTTTTTTTTCCTTTTTCTCTTTGCCCCAACTTGCAAGCATAATGTAATTTCTTTTTTGTTTTTTTTTTGTTCAGGTTGCAAGTTGGTTTGCTAATAAAAGGATACGATACAAGAAGAATATAGCATAGGTAAATTTGAAAACGGTTTTCGGTGTTCATAATAAAACGGAAAAGAAAATAAATTTTTCTTTTTCCTTTGAAAGAAAAAAAAATGGAAAATTATTATTTTTTTCCTTTTATTATCAACACTACAATATCATATTCTCTTGTATCGCAGTTGCGCAATCAGGTCTTTTATAATTTTTTTTTTTGTTGTAAACGAAAATTTTTTTTTCTTTTTTTTTTTTATATTTTTAAAAATTTTTTTACATCGGTCCCCGCCCACTTCCCTCTGGTTGCGCTGCTGATGCAACAGAAACTAACAAATTTTTTTTTTCTTTTTGATTTTTTCAGGTGTCAAATTGGTTCGGTAATAAGAGGATAAGGTACAAGAAAAATATAGGGAAAGCTCAAGAAGAAGCAAATCTTTACGCTGCCAAGAAAGCTGCTGGTGGGTGTGAGTTTTTTTTTCTGTTTTTCTTACATCTTTTTTTTTTTAATTCGAAAAGCTGCGACACATTTTTAATGGCGCCGACCAAATTAGCTTTTTGTATTTTTTTTTTTTTTTTTTTTGTGCTTTGTTTTGTTTTTAAATACATTTTATCCGCGACTTCAGAAGAAAAAGGGAGAAGAGGAAAAAAAAAAAAAAAAACTTGGGTTATCTTTGGAAAGTTTTCTCGAATGAAACCTTTTATCTTGAAACATTTTTTTTAATGTTCACTTGTTTCATTTCCACCGTCGACAAAGTTTCCTCCGTTTTCGTATACTTTATACTTTGGCTAGACTGTAACCAAACTTGAGTTTTTTATGAGTTTTCAAAAGTTTTAGCTCTTTGTTCCTTGAGATGAGTGTTTCCGTTACATAAATCTCGGCCTCTTACTTTTTTTTTTTTTTCTTGAAAGCAATCGTTGCTTTTCGAAAATTAAAAAAAAAAATCGAAATTTAAGAACTTTAAAAATTTTAAGAGCTGCTTTTTTTTCGATTCTCGCGAAATAAGGAGGAAAATTTGTAGCACCCCCCGAATTTTTTCTTTTTGATTTAGTGAATCGAAACTGATCATTTTAACTGGCAAAAAAAGCATGCCCTGCAGGCACCGCCATATTACAGAAGCCGTGAAGAGTCTACCAACTTGTCCAATTTTAGTTGTTGGACCAAACAAACGGAAGCCATGAAGGGTCAATGTTTGTTTGCTAATTTGTCAACTGTCAAGTTTGAACCTGTCACTTTCAATTTGGAACTTGACAATGTTAAACTTGAACCTGTCAGTGTCCAAGTTGCAGGCCGATAGTATTTTTTGTGCAGTTTGAAGGGGACAATGGCAGGTTAGAACTTGACACTGTCAGGTTTAAACTTGCCAATGTCAGGTTTAAACTTGACAATGTTAAGTTTGAACCTTAGTTCAAAGTTTGCTTAGTTGGCAATTAAAAGGACGTTCATGTATTACGTAAAACTTTTTTCGGGGTTTTGGACACCCCCCCCTATTATATTACGTAAGATTTTCGCGGACTTCCCTCCCCCCTTTTTTTAACGACAATTTTAAATTGGAGTAATATTTTCTTCAATCTAGATTTATAGTTCATACTCATATCCCTGAAGATGGCTACAATTGGCACAAAATCTCATCAAAAAATAAGTTTTTATTTCTTAAAATTTTTTGAAAAATATTTTCAATTTTTCTACTTTAGACATTCGGAAAAAAATTAAAACAACTTAATTTTTTGAAATTAAAAAAAAAAAATTCTGAAGGATAAGTTATAATGGAAATTCTTACTTGAGATTTTCCAAAATCGCAAAATCCCCTCCCCCAAGTAAGAAATCATAAGAATTTAGAGTACCCCCCCCCCCCCCCACCCCATACGTAATACTTGAACGCTCCCTAAGCTTGATAACCCTTTCGGGTTTCCGTATTTTTGTTAATCCTACAGTTTACACTAATTGCATAGTGCAGCGTCTGGCTGTTACTCCTAGAAAAAAATTCACTCTCAGAAAAAAAAATGTCTTGAACAAGTCTTTTCTTGCAACAAAACCGGAATTATATCATAGAAAAATAAAAATGGTTCGTGACAACGGACAGGCTGCTTCTTGACAAGATATTTTTATTGCTTTCGCATGATTTTTAAGAAAATATCTTGCCACAAGACATTTTCTTGTGACATGTTTTGTCACAAGACATTTAACAAGAAAAAAAAATGTCTTTTGACAAGACATTTTCTTAAAAACGTTCCCTATCATTTTTCCTAATCCGTTTTCCCTAAAAAAATAAATTCCTAATCCATTTTTCCTAAAAATTTTGGTTCCTAAAATTTTTTTCATAACAATTTTTTTTTTTTCTAAATTTTCAATTTTCTTAAAATTTTTGATTCATAAAATAAAATTTCCTAAAATGAATCATTTTGCTAATTTTTTAAAGATCTAAAGGGATTTTAGAAAATTTTATTTTAGGAGTCAAAAAATTTTAGGGAAATCGAAAATTTAGGAAAAAAAAAATAGTTATGAAAACAATTTTAGGAACCAAAATTTTTAAGAAAAATAAATTAGGAAAATTGGTAGGGAACCCTTAAAAATCATGCGAAAGCAATAAAAATTTCTTGCCAAGAAACAACCTGGCCGTTGCCATGAAGCATTTTGTCTTACTGTGAGACATTCCGGTTTTGTTGCAAGACAAAACTTGTTCCAGACAAGTTTTCTTTTTTCTGAGTGTAGAATCGGCATATTTTGCTGCTTAAAATTTTCAAATCTGTTCGCCGAAACTGCTCAGATTCGTAAGCTCGGAATCTAAAACATGCTTACTGTCAACAGGGCCGAATAGATTTTAATCGGAATCGGAATCGGAATTAGATTCGATCGATAGAAGCTAATCGGAATCAGCATCGAAATCTCGAAATTTTTTCCTGTAGTTTAGAATCGGAATCGGAATCGCAGTAGTAGTGATGGCGATAATTTTGAAAATATCGATATTCCGATTATCAATATTTTAAAAATTTCGATTACGATATATCGAATATCAAAAACTTGAAATATCGAAAAAAATCGATATTTTTTTCCTCGATATATCGATTTCGATATATTGATATATCGATAAATTATCGCCATCACTAAATCGCAGTCGCACTTGAAAAATCAACGAGCATCACTGAAATCAGAATCGGAATCGGAAATCGGAAATCGGAATCAGCATGACATCCCTTCTATCAACCCATGTCTGATTTTTGAGTTCGACAAAACCTTGCAAAATATTTATTCCTGATTTTTATTATTATCATTATTATTTCCTATTAATCATATTTTTTTTTTATCCTAGTGAAAAAAAAAAAAAAAAAAAAACATTGCGAATATCGTTATTTTTCAATAAGACAGGTTTCCGTGGAGAAAATTTCGGGAGGAAGGGAGTGGAGGTCGAAGGGGGATGGGGGGTATGGAAGAATTTAAAGGATGTGGAAATTCATCGACGTGTGAAATGAAATGAATGCGGGAACCCCGGTATCAGACGCGGTTTAGCCCGTGAATGACAGGATAGGACACGCTCATAGAGAGCCAGAAATAAAACCGGACTAGCGGGACCTTTTCGGGATTCCCGTCGGGATAAAACGTTATTGGCAGTCATCTTAGAATGAGCCTCATCCGTCATCAGCTAGACCGCAATCCGCGCTCGGCACCCGTTGTCTGTGACGTCATTTCATGTTGCGGTTTTTCTCACTACCCCCCCTCCTTCGCCTCCTTCCCTCTTCTTGGCTTTCTTCCTCCGATTCCTTTTCAGGATAAGGGGTTGAAATCGAGAAAAACCAAAGCTTTAAAAAAAAAAAAAAAAGGTCGTGGTTTAGTCAATTAGGGAATTATAAAAAAGCGGAATGTTTTATGTAGTGAATCTTTCAGGTGCTTCACCTTACAGTATGGGACCTGCCTCACAAGGCACTCCGACGCCTATGATGTCACCCGCGCCTCCTGGCGGACAAGACTCCATGGGCTATAATATGAACCTCAATGGCGGGGATTACAGCTCCTCCATGAGCGGTTCACAACCTCCTTACTCAGACGGAGGCTTGGGATACGATCCAATGCATCAATAAGGTAAATACTTGCTTTTCCTTTTTCTTTTTTATTTATTTTCAAAACGAAAAAAAAAAAAACGGCGAATGAATCCGATACGTGTTCGAAAAGAAGACAACATCCGTAATTTAGTATTTTATTTAATAGAGAAGAGTTGGGATAGAGTAATACACACGGGGCCCCCTCCGACCGACTTGGGGGACTTCCATTTCCCGATATCCCATAAAACTGAGTCTGTACGGAGCCGGAATAAGAATCGCTAGTTTCTACTACACCTTTAATGGACTTGTATGATCGAAATTTATATCTTTCCGATGTGGTCACTTTTATTATCTTTTATACTTTCTTTTTGCTTCCTTTTTCCTCCTTTTTTTTTTCTCTCTCTTTCTTTCCATTTCGGTAATTTCACTTTGATTTCCTCGAAGTCCTTTTTTTTTTTTTTCCTTAATGTGTTTTCGATAGAACGGAAAAAAAAATTTTTTTTTTCTTTTTTCAGATGAATCATCAACGTTAATAAAAGCCTACAGGTTTGCCAACCGAAGAGAATGAGAAGAGCTTGAGAGAATTTCTTTCATTTTTATTTTTTTTTTTATTTTCGAGAGCTTTTTCTTTTTTTGGTGGGCGGATTTTGCGAACCGGACATCTCTTCAACAATCGGAAAAAAATAAGCGGGGGTAGAGGGGAAAAATGGAAAAGAAGAAAGAAGAAAAATACTAAAGCGATACTACAAACTTGAACCAAAGTGCTTTCAACGGAAAGAGCTTAGCTACAAGTGTATACGATTACTCAATAGTTAAATATTTACACAGTTTTTATTTCAGTGTTTTACATTTTTAAAAATATATTATATATATTTTTCTTAAAAATGGGGGAAAAAAAATTGAAGAGATGGTTGAAATTAAAAAAAAAAAAAAAAAAAAAAAAGTAAACGGGAAAAAAATGACAGGGGAAAGAAACGGAAAATTAAGGAAAACGTTGGTTTATCAGAAATTGTTTCCAATCCAAAAAGAAAAGTTGATTTCGGTTGTCGAGTTGCTACCAGAAAAATCAAAAAATTTTACTTCGAGATATCGAATTGAATGGAGGGTTCGAAAGTTCAAAGTTCAGGCCCTAATAACGATTTTCGATGTGTTGAAATGTCAAATATCGGTTCCATATGTGGAATTTCAATGTTTATCTTCTGGAGATGTTGAAGTTCGATATATAGAACTGATATAAACAAGTTTAAACTTGCGCATTCGTTTCTGTGAAATCTGTTAGGTTTTGCAGAATCGAGGAAAAATTCTCGAAAAACCGATCAGAGAAACTCGAAGATACTCAGGAGGGAGATACAGTCCGATTAGTCGGGACATCTCACTTCGGATTTTTCAGATCGGTTTTTAAAAACGCGCCCTGCAAAAATATCTCTCTTTGAGTATTTTTTCTTTTGAAAATTTATTTAAAAACTATTACTAACTGTAAAAGTGACCTGAAAGTGATATTGTCAATTTGAAAGTAGCTGAATAGCGAAAACAGAAAATGTTGACCTCAGCTGCAAAATTTTTCCGGTAGGAGCGCTGGATGTCTTTCACGGTAACCAATCAAAACCAGAAATTATTAAAAATGGCTGGTTTTGATTTGTTACCGGTAAGGACACGTGGCGAACCTAGCGGAAAGGTTTCGTAGCTGCGGTTCTCATTGTTTAACTAAGTAGCGCGCTGCGTGTCGTGACGTGTTGCTGCCTGTATTAATAGCAAATTTTATTTCCGCGCTTTGAAGGTGAACTAACGTATCTCCATCGTAAATATGATTGGAGATAGTCTGTTTCGACATTTTGTGAAAGTGTGATGTGACCACAAGTGACGCCAACATGAGCATGTAAACTTGTAGTCACGTGATTTTCACCAACAGTTGAAACACGCTATCTCCACTTAAATTTATGATGAGAGATACGTTAGTTCACCTCCGACGCACGGATTTATTTATTATGATGCCATGAAAAAAAGCGGAATATACTAAGCAGTATTTCTCATTCGGCAGAATTGGCACAGGAGGGGTCAATTTACAGTTAGCGTTGTAATTAAGCCATAAAAATTTTTTAAAACAATTTGATTTTTCGATTAACAACTTCACAACTGGATATGTTTCTTGCAAATTAACAATAGGGATTTAAAAATCAACATTTTGTTATTCAGTTAATGAAATGTTTAAATTTTGGACCCTTTGTGATGGCAAAAAAAAAAAAAAATTAAAACGATGATTGGATATCAATGACCAAAAATTTACAGAAAATAAAGCGACATTAGACGCATTTTTTTTTTAAATTATAAAGTCTTTTTAATTATTTAAGAAGAGAAAATATTCAGTATATTGCCAATTTAATTTTGTATATCTTCCCAAAACTTTTGTTTAATTTTGTTTTAAAGCTCTCATTTTTTTAATACTGAGGTCTATATGAGCGCCATGAATTAGCAGCCTAATTTATGAGCAGTGTCCGGTACTATTATTTTTATTGGTGATTCATAGCTCTCTACCTTTCTTAGGATGGAAAGAGAGACCTTATGATTGGACCAAAAGTAATAGTAAAGTATAAGCACCGAACATATTATTTGATATTTCAACTTGTTCCACCATCTAATGTGTTTTTCGACATCGGCCATTTGATTTTTACAAAAATAGAGCTCTCAATATTTCTGTTTTCGAAAAAACTAAAAAAATTCCAGCGTTTTCCTTAAATTTTTGTTTCGTAATTTTTTTGATAGTTAATTTTTTTTTTTTTTTTTTTTTTTCGGGAAGGACAAAGCGGCTTATCAAACAATAAACTTTTGAAACAAAAGAAAAGTGGGAGGTACGCCGCATTTTTTTTTCAATAAAGTGCTTGTTCGCAATATCTCAAGTTTGCACATACCTGAGGTGTCGTTAGCAATCGAAACTTGAATTTTAAATATTTAAGGAAACAAAAAGTAAAAAAAAAGAAAAATTCCTAAGCAACGTTGAGAGATTAAAATAAAAAAAAATAAAATAATAATAACACAACAAAATGAAAAAAAAAAAAATATAATGTATACGTGGACTTTTTTTTATATTAACAATTTTTAGATAATAAGGTTTACTTGTGAAAAGTTAACAGATTGTTAAAAAAAGATTGAAAATTAAAAAAAAAAAAAAAGTAAATAAATAAAAAAAATTAAAATAACCATTTTCTGCGAGTATGGTAGTTAAAAAAAAATAAATAAAAAGAAAAAAAATTATTTCACGAAAATTTAGTTTGGAAGAAAAAAAAAAAAAAAAAAGAATAAATTTCATTAGTTTTATTCTAAGTTATGTGTATGAACGACTGTGGACGAATAATTGTTGAATAGATTGTATGAAGATTAGATGAGTTAGGAGAAAATTTTTTTAGATGGTTTTAAATGGGATCTTTTTAGTGTGATGAGAATCAGGACTTAATTATATTAAAAAAAAAAAAATAAGCAAAAAAAGAAAAAAAAATGAAATTAGTGCCAGGTTATTTGAACTTCTTGTGAATTTTATGGGAGTCGTTTTTGTTCGAATATACACGTAGTTTAAAAAACAAAACGGAACAAAATTTATTATCTGTGTAAAGAAATGATTGTTTTATAAAAAAACGTATCGATTTTGTTATTTTTAAACTACGTTTCTTTTTTTTATTTACTAACAAAAAAATGCCAATCTGAGAAATAAAAAGTTCAATTTTTTTTTTATTCTGAAGTAAAAATGTTTGTTAAAGAGAAGTGAAATAAAAATAATTTCCATAATATTTACTTAAATAACGAGAAATGTATACCATTTTCGATTGATAAGAAATATAAAAGTTATGTAGGTTTATTAAAAAAAAAAAAATGCATCAAAAGTGAGACTTTTTATGTGGACGCCATTTTGATTTTATTTTTCCGGCCAAGATTTGAACGTAGAAATAGGAAGAAGAGGAAAAATAAGGAATGATTTTAAGGGACATCATTTCTATTCAAATCTCGGTCTCGATTTTATTTTTCCTTTAAATATTTTTTTTTACTTAATTTTATTTTTTTTAAATTTTTATTTTCTCGAGGATGAGTGGTCGAATTGAGTAAGTGAAAAAAATGGCTGCTTACTCAATTTTTCCCACTCATAAAAAAAAATTTTGCACAACGCCTTCGAACAATGGATATACGATATACGTAATAATCGACAATCACAGTTAGCTAACCTCAATTTATTTCGTCTTCGTCGCTGTTTTTTAACTTGAATTTTTTGATCGTATGGAAAAATGGCTTTTTAAAAAAATATATATCTCAAAAATTTTGAATGCCATTAAATTTTCAGCTTTTCTATAATTTTTTAAAAAAAATCTAGAATTCGGGGAAAATGTAAATATTAACTGAAATTCTAGTCGAGGATTTTTTTTCCCCTTTTTCGCAGTATACGCTGAATTTGCTGAGATTTTAACATGGCACTCAACTTTTTTTTTTGTTTCATTTTAAATTCTTTTTCTTGATTTTTTAAATGTTCGATGCAATTTTTGGAGTATTGTAAAAAAAATTGTGTTAATAAAATCGATTGTAATGGATTACCATGAAATTGTTTCTTCTTATTTATTACTATTATTATTTTTTTTTTCTAAAATTTTCGACTTGCAGAGCTTGAGGACGAATACAAAATAATTCGTTTTGGCTAACTGGAGTCGTTAGAATCCTCTCTTTTTTTAAAAAAATTATTATGGCAGACCGTCCTAAATGAAAAAAAAAATTTTTTTAACTAATGTAAAACAAGACAAACGGTCTCGATTTTAAAGACAAAAACGCTCTGCAAGGTTAACTTGAGCTTTAGGCTAAAGAAATAAACGTTATAATTTTTTTTTTTATAAACGAAAGCTCAAAAATAAAAAAAATTTAAGTTGTAGGATTTAAAATTTATAGCTACACAATACAAAAAAGAAAAGGGGGATCTTGCAGTGGCAGCAGAAAAAAAAATAAAATAAAACTGAATATATTATGAGATTGAAACATGAATTTCCGAGGAAAAAGTTTTTTTGCACCACGATTACTTCCTCCTTTAGTTTTTTTCTTTGTGTGTATATTAATTCTTTTTTTTTTAGCCGTTAGGTAAAATAATTTCATGATAAAACAAAATAAAAAAAAGAACGGTATACAAAATGGTAAACTAAGTATACTTTTGACGTTTTTTCGCCCTTGTAATAATCTCTTTGTAAATAAACTTTTTTTGGATTGATTCAAGGAAGCGATTTTTTGAATAAAAAAAAAAATAAAAAAATGGCATTATTTAAAATAATAAAAATAAAAGCTATAAAACTGAAATACAAAATGTATACGAATAATGCTTTGGATCCGAGATAGTATATCTTATTTTTTATAAAATAATGATTCACAAATCATTTGCTAAATTATACTCTTCTAAATGATGTGTATAAACAAAAAATTTTATTAGTCGTAAGGTTTATTTCAGATTGAGCGAATGGACATTTGAGGTCTGAATGCGATTTTAATTTTTTTTTCTCAAAAAACTTTTTTTTTTTTTTTTGTTAGGAAAATTTTTCGCATTATCGGTTTTTTCAGTCTATTAGAAAGTTCAGAATAAGATTTTAGTAAATGCTAGAATTATTATTTTTTATTTAAACTGAAAAAACCTTTATCAGGACTTTTTTTTTCAGCAATTTCCATTATTTTTATTTTTCTTATTAATATTAAATAATAATGTTTTTTTATAAATATGTAAAATGCCTTACATCACTTGTAATTTATTTTCATTCGTTTCTTGATATTTTTCTTGTTTTATGATTATTTGAAAAAAAAAATGTATACATTTTACAGTAAGGAAATTCAGTTTCAAACTTTTTGTAGGTATTTGTTAATTTATTATTAACAAATTGTTAAACTGGAGATATTCTTTTTTTAAAAATAATACAAGATTTCAAATTGTAAGTGAAGAACGAATGATTTTCCGCGCCATGTTTTTGAATTTATTGTGAATAAATGCACTTAAATAAATGAAAAAGAAGTTATGATGCACTTTTATTTCACCTTAAACCAATTAGACCTGTATCAGTGCAGTCGTGTTGCCGGAAAACCGTTAGGCAACAGCGAGATAGAGTTATGGACTCACCTGATCCCACATAGAATTTCATTCTTGGGGTCGTTCAAATATGACGTCATCATTTTTGGGGGGAGGGGGGGTCTTCAGAATGATGACGTCCATGTTAAATGTCCATAACAAAAGCCTATTTTATGATGACGAGGGGGGAGGGGGGTCCAAAAATCCTCAAAAAATGATGACGTCATATTTGAATGGCCCCCTTTTCGTTTTGTGGTCTTCACTTTTGACTGGGGCCCCAAATCATCGGTCTCGTTGAGATACGGTTAATTTTTATGCCATTCCAGTGGTGAATAATTAAAATAATTTTATTCAAGGATTACCAATCACAAATTTTAATTATTGTGTCCTACGCCTTACCTGAACCAAATACCGTAGATTGGGGTGAAGTTGAAGGCTGGGGTGAAATTGAAGGGCCTAAAAAATGGTATTAAGCATCGCCTGCTTATCTCTAAATGCAATGAAGTGAACTAGAAATGTTCTCCACTTTTCCGCTGCATAGTCATAATGCTAAAATTTGTGCTGATAATGACTTTTTCATTATACTTGCGACGAAAGTACATTATTAATTCACAGTTTTAGAGGTCGAAAGTAAATCTTTTCGCTTCACGCAAAACCTAACTAAAAACATTAAATCAGCTGACTTTTTCTTACTAGTTCCGCTTCTTTTCTTACTTCTTCCGGTACTTTTCTTCCTAGTTCCGGTTTCCGGTCAATCAATTTCGGTCAATCGATTCGACGACGCCATCTTTAATAATTGTGATATGGTAATATAAATAAATAAATTTATCATTAAAAAAAAAAAAACAATAATCTCTTTCACCATGCACAATTTATTAACGTAAAAGTAATCAAACAGTAGCAGCGGAAACAAAAAAAAAAAATTAAAAACATATCGTTTATATTTACAAAGGTTGTGCACATCATAACGATTTTTCAATACGATAAGTATGATACCTAGTGAGGTTAGGTTTTGCGGAATAAGTTTGTACATTTCGTCGCAATAATAATAAAAAGCAACTTACAAATCAAGGGGCGACGTGAGTTTTTCACGCCTCGTCCGATTGCGTCGCTCGCCTTCGGCTCGCTCCGCAAACCTTCGGACTCGGCGAGAAAAAACTCACTTTCGCCCCTTGATATCTAAAATACTATTTCAGGCCCTTCAACTTTACCCCAATCTACGGTACTTACATTCCGCAGTTTCCCTTAAAGTAGATAAGCTTATTTTTTGATCCTTTTTAGGATCAAAAAATAAGGAAAAACTTTTGATTTAATAGATGGTGATATTTTTTAAGCGTGTCTAAAATATTTCGAATTGGCAAAAGAGATTTTTTTGCCTGGTATCGTTTTTGTTCGGATAAAAAAGATTTGAGATACTCGTATAATGGAATTTTTTGCGATTCAGCTGGAAAATTATGAGAATTATTGTTTTCTCAAATTTATAAACGGAGGCTATTAGAAATTTTTTTCGGATTAATATTGAAAAGCAGTCCCGATTTCTGTATTGACTGAGATTTATAGACGCCCATCATGGTAAGAACTGGCAAACGGCTATCAACACCTTTAAGCTTTTTATAGATATCCAGCTCGGCCTCGATGTTTTGCCGATACTTCGGCGCCACTGTGAAAAATAAAACAAAATAAATAAATTCAAAAAACACTTCATAAATATGACCTAACTACATAAATGCATTCTTACCGTTTACTTTAATGACTAATGATTTTCGAAACTTGACTTCTGTGAATGTTTTTCACAACCCGCAAGTTCTTTTCTTCCGCTACATTAATGTCTAACTCATCATTCATTTTAAATACCATGTTAGGGGTCGGAGTGGTGACCCGTTCCATATAGCGGCAGAGTGATCAATGAAGTTAAGCAACATTGAGCACGGCCAGTTAGTGGATGGGTGACCACCGACACTCCCTCCCTCTAACAAGGGATTGTAGGAACTACTAATATAATCATCTTTAACCTCATTGTAAAAGTTGTTCCTATCATACCTGTGTTTCCGACCGCAATGTCAAATAAACTATACAATCAATTGGAGAAATGGTTGATTAACTAAATCGAGAAAAAAGAATAAAAAAAAAAAAAAAATACCATGTCAATATCTTCAACCTCATAGATGTGGGCCCATTTTACAAGATGATCAAACGCTTCGATACGGTTTAATATGAACTCGAGATGCTGAATGGAATTTTCGGAGTTAAGAAAAATCTGTAGAAGTAGAAAGATTCGCCGTCAGAAGTAAAGAACCAAATTTTTTTCCGTGGCACTATACTGCCATTAGTGATCATAAGTTCCAACGCATAATCGAGCACTTGGCCGAACGTGTAATAGTATTCTCTTCTATTATCTTTTTCGAGATTTTTTTTTATTTCTACGTACATTTGCGCGAACTCGCCGAAATTTTTATCAGAATTAGTTACAGTAAAGTTGGGTATTTTCTTGGCTGATATCGGAAACTCCTGACATGATACAAATTTCAACGGTACTTTATGTGTATCGTGAATCGTAAATTTACTCTTGTTAAAAAGATTCTGAAAAAACTGATGAAATTGCGTTTGTAAAGTAGATTTCACTAGGCTGCGTTTTGGAACATTATCGAACTGTTTGATTTAAACTAATTTTAATTAGTTAAATTTTTTTTTTTTAACTAATTTGATTTTAAACTAATTTTATTCAAGGATTAGCAATCACAAATTTTAATTATTTTTTAATTATTGTGTCCTACGCCTTATCTGAACCAAATACTTGCATTCCGCAGTTTCCGTTAAAGTAGATAAGCTTAACTAAAAAGGATTAAAAAATAAGGAAAAACTTTTGATTTAATAGATGGTGATATTTTTAAGTGTATGTAGAATATTTCGAATTGGCAACAGAGATTTTTTTGCCTGGTATAGTTTTTGTTCGGATAAAAAAGATTTGAGATACTCGTATAATGGAATTTTTTGCGATTCAGCTGGAAAATTATGAGAATTATTGTTTTCTCAAATATAAACTGAGGCTATTAGAAATTTTTTTCGGATTAATATTGTTCGACAAAAGTTAAACGGAGGTTATTATATCATCTAAATTGAAGTTTAGAACCTAATGAAATCTAAAATATCCCTCAGTGCAATTATATTAAACTTGTGTTCGCCTAATTTATTTTCTTTTTCTCAAAGAGGACAGCGAATATTTTGGAGCAATGGAGCTAATTTCCCTACCTCTAACGCTTCTAATGTCAACATTTGTAGCATTGTGGGAAATGGTGCTTCTGTGCAATATTTACGTTAAAGTTGAAGATGGCCAGACGTGTTGGTCGATTGCAAATACGCAAGGGTTGTCTTTAAAAGAACTCAAAGCACTCAATTTTGGAATAAATTGTGATAAAATATATGTGGGACAAAAGTTATGTGTTAAATCATATCAAAAATCACCTTCAAAAAAGTCGTCCGTAAATTACGTAAGCATTTTTTTTGGCGGATTTTGGCCTCTATAAAACTTTTTTGCAAAATATTCTGAGGTATTTTTATGAGATTACGTTAAACTTTTTAAAAATTCCTAATAAAATTGGCTCTTGTTTTATAAAAATATTCTAAAAAATTTTGCAAAATGTTTTAAAGGCTACGAGAATCGATAAGTTCTCTGACGTGTTTTAAGTTATGTTGCAACTGTTTGTAAAAATATTACAAAAAGCTTCCGAAAAATGAGACCGAAATATTTGCAAAATGTTTCTAGCAAAAACGTTTTCATGAGGGTGACCTCGTCCACCACTCCCAATCCAGGCTCGTAGCCGGGGGGGGTTCAAAAGGTGGCTCAGCTTCCCCTTGAGCCCCTCTGTAAATTTGACTTGGCCCATGTATTTTCCCTATCATCCATGTTATAAGGGGCCATTTGGAGCCCCCCCTTAGAATATCTTGTGCCCCCTTTGCTTCTCAGGCTGGCTACGGGCCTGTCGCAATCAGAAATTAAAACAGGGTTCATATGGAGACTTTATAGAAACGTAAGATTTTCGTAGATTTCGACTCCCATAAACATGTTTACCTAATTTTTGGACGACCCCAAAGAAAAATTCAGGTTCTCAAACAATTAAGAAAAATGCATCTTGTGCAGAGAAGGTAACCGTTAGCAGCGGTGATACCTGTTGGTTAATCGCCAGCAACAAGGGACTGTCATTGGATCAGCTCCGAAAACTAAATCCTGGCTTAGATTGTGATCTCATTTTCCAAGGACAAGATATTTGTATTAAAAGATCGCAAACGGACGAAAGCCCTCAGAATTTGATTGACAACGCTTCTTATTGCAAGAAGAAAGTGAAAGTTGAATCCGGAGATAGTTGTTGGGCAATTTCAAACCGAAACGGACTGAGTCTGGACCAACTTACAAAGTCAATCCTGAGTTAGACTGCAACGCAATTCAACAAGGTCAACAGTTATGTGTTGAAAAGTTACAAACATCACATAAACCCACTACCGGAAAAGACCTGTCGTCATGTGACAACCACGTAACTGTTGCATACGGAGACGATTGTTGGTCTATATCAGTAGCCAATAAAATAACGCTCGAAGATCTTCGGAAAATGAACCCTCAACTAAACTGCGACCAACTTCAATCTGGGCTGAAAATATGTGTCGGCAAATCACAAAGCCAAACGCCTGAGTCAACAACACCCAAGTCTGATATCTCGGGCTGCTCGTCAACAGCAACAGTACAATCTGGCGACACTTGCTGGGTAATTGCAAATAACAACGGACTTTCGTTAAGTGAATTACAAAAGTTAAACCCACAAGTGAATTGTAATTTGATCCAAATTGGACAAAAACTCTGTGTCACGAAACAAATCGAAAGTGCAACGAATACCGCTGCTGCTCCAAAACAAGACGGAGATACTTCCTGTGAAGTTACAGTAACCGTTCAGCCTGGAAATAGCTGTTGGTCTATTTCTGAGGAAAATAAGCTAACACTCAATGATCTTCAAAATATGAACCCTCAGCTAAAATGCGAGCAACTACAAGCTGGACAGAAAATATGTGTCAGCAGACCTCAGAGCCAAACTCCTCGGTTGACAACACCCAGCCCTGATATTCAGGGCTGCTCCTCAACAGCAACAGTACAGTCGGGCGACACTTGTTGGGTAATTGCAAATAACAACGGACTTTCGTTAAGTGATTTACAAAAGTTAAACCCACAAGTGAATTGTAATTTGATCCAAATTGGACAAAAACTCTGTGTCAAGGAAAAAACGGAAATTGTAACTAGTACCGCTACTACTCCAAAACAAGACGGAGACACGTCGTGTGAAGTTGAAATAATTGTTCAACCTGGAGATACGTGCTGGCAAATAGCTTCATCCAAAAAATTGCTTTTGCTTGAATTAATAAAAATGAATACAGGAGTCAACTGCGATTCCATTCAACTCGGGCAAAAACTGTGCGTCAAACGGAAAACAGACAGTTCGGGGTCGACTACAACTTTAGCTTCGGGTACAGAATCTTGTGAAAAGACTGTCACCGTCGAAGTAGGAGATAATTGCAGGTCTATAGCTTCAGCAAACAGCATTCTCCTCGCTGATCTACAGAAAATAAACCCTAAAGTAGATTGTGATTTCATTCGAGATGGCCAAGTTTTATGTATAAAGATTTCAACTGCTCCATCTTCAACGCCTCCGACCATACACAACGTAAATGTGACAGTAACTTGTAATAAGTCAGTGATTGTTAAACAAGGAGAAACCTGCTGGGAAATAGCTACAGCAAGCAAAATCAGTGTCAGTCTACTTGAAAAGCTAAACCCTAAGATAGACTGCAAAATGCTGCAAGCCGGTCAAAAAATCTGCGTGGAAGGATCCAGTGGTATAAACAAATCGAGTCCCGCTCCGACTTGCAAGAGATACGAAGTCAGTCAAGCCCAAGACACATGTTTATCCATGGCGAAATCCAATGACATGTCTGTCGAAGACCTCCAAAAACTAAATCCAAACGTCAAATGTCAGGCCCTAACAGCTGGACAGAAACTATGTGTCAGTCTTGTTTCAAGTAATAAGCCACCTAGAAAACCTCTGAAACATAACATCCCGGCTGAATGTGAAACAGTTTATGAAATTGAAAAAGAAATGAACTGCAGCGAAATCGGGAAAAAACACAAACTGAAACCGGACCAGCTTGTAGAGATGAATCCGCAACTCATTTGTTCGAAAACTCCGCTACCTGCCAAAACTCTTGTCTGTGTTAAATACAAACGAAGTAAATGCATGAAGGAACATTTGGTGGCTGAAGGTGAGACTTGCTGGAATGTTTGGATTAGATACCGTTTAACAGAATGGCAACTTCGAAAGCTAAACAAAGGCGTCGATTGCGATTTTTTAGCCGTAGGCAGTACTTTATGCGTTGCAGACGAAAATATCAAAGCTACCGAATGTGACTTCAGTGTGAAAGCACAAAAAGGAGATACTTGCATCAGCATTGCTAAAGAAGCCGGACTAACGATGTCCGACTTTGAAAAATTAAACGAGGGCCTCGACTGTAAGAAACTGGAAGCAGAGCAATTGGTTTGCGTTTCGCACAACCCTACTCTTCGGAAATACGAGCAGCCAGAAGCTAAAGAGAATCAAGACTTAGTGAGGTCGGCAGTGAGGGGGATATTAAAAAACATACCGAAGCTGAATGGGGATTTAAAGAAGAAATTTGAACATTTCGTTCAAGGCAGTGAGATATTCCCAGATGATCTACGAAAAGAAATGGAAGAGATTTTAACCACCGATGAAGGGTTATCCATCCTGCAGAAACTAGAAAATAGTAATCAAAATTTTCAGGAGTTTGCTTCTTTGATTAACTTCCAAAGGCCCCTCCTATGCAAGCAGCTTCGTCAAAGTGAATACAAAACCTGCATTTGCGATTATTCGAAACCTTTCGTTTATTGTCAAGCGAAAGTTTTTAAAACGGAGAGGAATCTTTTGCGGAGAAAAAGAGACCTGGAATTCGCTTTGATGAATGTTACGAACACATTCAAGAGGTTATATAAAAGGCAAGCTGACGATAGTAGTAACTCTAACCCTTTGGCAAACTTTTTTAACCTTCTTTGCGGAGGCTGTTTTTCTGAAACTGGATGCATTGATGTTCAGAAATGTGTCCCGATATTTGCGGTTTTGGAGGCTTGTATAGGAGGCGGTGTATGCTTTCCACATCCTACTTCTCTGGTCGAGTCACAAGGACGTGTTACAGTAGGGGCTTTTATGGACTCTCGAATAGGCGTTGATTTGGCGCTATGTATCACTCTCTTAAATGAGATAGCCTCGATTTTTGGAATGGATGTTTGCGTGGCGAAGGGCGGCGTGGATTACTTCTACTTAAAGCAACAACTACTTTTCGAAGTGCAGATAAGCCTTCTTGTTGTTCGAGGCATTGTTAAGGGTAGAGTTCAGGTTAGCGATGCATACACAGAAGAACTTTATGACACAGAATCTAAAAAAGTCATAGACGATTTATGCGCAACTGGAAAGTATGAGTGCGAAAATTTCTGCCAGGCGGACCCAGGTCACGTTTTTGTAGAGTGGAAAGCTGAAGGGTGGTTTTTTGGTTGGCACCAGTTGGCTCAAGGGTCGAAAAACGATCTTCCTCCGTGCGTTCCTAAGCCGAAGCCGAGACCTCCACCACCACCGCCACCGGAGACAATAGACAAAATTGTACTTTACGCAACAAGTTGGGCTCAATACAGAGCCTCCAACGCTACAATCGACAGCGAGTTTGTAACCCGGCCGGACTCCTGCAAACCACACGCAAAAACTCCCAAAGATATCGACGCTTCACTGGTGACTCATTTAAACTATGCTTTTGTCGTTCTTGATGAAGCAACATTTCAAATCACTAACTTTGAAAAGAATGACGACGAATTAATTGCAGAGATGAACGCGTTAAAGGGCGCTAACGGAGATTTGAAGACGTTAGTGTCAGTAGGGGGCTGGTCGTTTTCCCAGGGAGAAACTTCGCTTGGAAATCAAACGAAAGACGTCTTCAGCAACATGGCTAAGGATCCAGAAAGCAGAGCTCGTTTTATTAACTCTGCGGTCGACTTTGTAAAATCAAAAAATTTTGACGGCATTGACATCGACTGGGAATATCCCCTCGAAGGCGATCGGGATACCTTCACAGCCCTCATAAGAGAGCTCAGAGGAGCGTTAGGAGCCAACCTTCTTCTCACGTTTGCCGCTCCAGCCGGTCGAAAATTCTACAAAAATATTGACTTGGAAAACATTCACGATTATGTAGATTTTATAAATCTCATGACGTACGACTTCCATGGAGGAAGTTTTGAAACGGACAAACCTCCAAATGTCAACGCTCCGATCGTCGACTGTTCCTGCCCTGAAATAGAGGACATTGAGATAGCAATAGACTCGTATCTGGCAGCTGGAGTGCCTGCGAGAAAAATAAATTTAGGAATGGCTACCTACGGTCGAACATTCACCCTCAAGGATAAAGTTGATGTAAAAGAATCACTCAGTAAAGGAGTTAGTGGAGGACCTGGTGAGCGCGGAGTTTGCACGTTGACACCAGGAGTATTGTCTTTCTATGAGATTAAAGATAAAATCGATAAGAAACACGTCGTTATTGATGACAAACTTATGTCTGCCTATGCCAGTTATGGAAACAATCAGTGGGTTGGGTATGACAATCAGGAAACTCATGACATGAAAATTTGTTTCGCAAGGAGAAAGCGTCTCGGTGGTATTATGATATGGGACGCAGAGATGGATGATAATTTGGAGCTGGTGAAGCATATGAAAGAAAATCTGAACTTAAAATGTGAAAATTTTATAATTCCAAATTGCCCGGATTCAAAGTCTAGGAGAAAGCGAGCGAATATCAATCCAAGCAGAGGTAAGATCAGACCTAGCAAAATTGGAAATAAACCACTTGATAATAAACCTAATAAATCTTGTAAAAAACCTCCTTGTAAAAAACCAAATAAAGACGACGATGATGATGACAACACACCAAAGCCTAAGAAATGTACTGGAGTACCTCGAATCCCCAACAAAGATGCGGCCAAGATGAAAAGTTGCAAAAACAAGATGCCTAACGAAATCTGTAAAGTTTTTTGCAAAAAAAACTTTGAACCAAGTAAACCTCATGTCACATGTAAAGCAATCAATCTTAAGACCGCCAAATGGTCGACAGATGCGCATTGTCAGCTCCAGTCGGATGATTGCGGTTAGATTCCCTATCCCGTCATAAAGGTAAGGGAAAATGGGAATACTGGACCTGTCCAGTACATCGTCAAGTTAGACACGCGAATAAAGCTTCCTATATGGAGCCTCTACGTACAAAAGAAGTTCACAGGTAGTGATTTTGATAGAGAAAACGGATGGAGTCGGCATGACTGTCATATATCTGGACAAATTGAACCCGCGCAATACAAGTTTACAGGTTACGACAAGGGTCATTTGTCACCACAAAATGCATTTAGTTATTCCGTTCGAGCCATGCGAACATCCAACCTCATGCTTAACACAGCTCCGCAGGACCAAGCACCAATTCAGGATCCTGGAGAATTCTCGAAAGTAAAGTCAAGGACTTTACAACGGAATATCCTGGATTCGTGGTGACAGGCTTGTGTTCTGGTACCAAGACATTTAAAAAAGTTCCGGTTCCAGACTGCTATTGGAAAATGATTTGTGTGAGAAAACCAGACGGAAGTACGACAGTCGGCGTGTTCTATCACACAAACACCAAAGTTGATAACGAGAAAAGAAAAGAAGAAATTCGAGAAGTACGAGATCAAGCTTTTCTCCGACCTCTTATGATAGGACCTGGCAGAAGTCTGAATGAGATATGGGCTACAGCTGCAACGCTAAACGCACAACGATCAGGTACTACAGCTCCTACTGCACTTATTTTGATTCGCAGTTTTGCTGAAATAATTCCGTACGTCGAAAATAAACTAACGTATCTCCATCGTAAATATGACCCGAGATAGTCTGTTTCGACATTTCGTGAAAGTGTCATGTGACCACAAGTTTACACCAACATGAGCGTGTAAACTTGTCGTCACATGATTTTCACAAACAGTCGAAACACACTATCTCCCAATTATATTTACAATGGAAATAAGTTAGTTCACCTCCGACTCACGGAATTATGCCCGTTTTTTAATCGGAGCATCGTGCAAATTATACTAACACGACCAAAAGGAATAGCAGTTTTATAATGCAAAAACTTAAAGAGAACATCTCCTTATGGAGAAAGAAAATCACTATATCATTTCGCAAAGCTTTGTAATGTATGAACGATCTTCTGCATCTTCCTTCAGTGAGATTTCCCCCTATGGGAATTCTCAATTACTTTTTGCTTTTTTAAACCGATTTTTAAAAAAGTATAAAACATTTAGTTTACTTATTAAATTTTTTGCGACTTCGCAAAACTTGTTTTTACAGGTTTGCCATCAGCTGCCTCCTGTCAAGCAAGTCACACGCTGAGTGGAGGAATATTTGACTCGTCAACGCGTTCGCAAACGAGCGACAAAGCTTTCTGGGAAGAGAACATCAGTAGTAACAAATATGGACTGAAGTGGGAATCCGTTTTGCCTCTTTTTGACAGCTCACTTGTGTTAGCGCCATTATTTTCAGGCCACAAGGCACCTTTTTTTTCTTAGCGGAAACGGATGCAGACCTTTGTAAAACCTTTGTGAAACCTTTGTCACACCCTAAAAACCGTTGTAAAAGGAACAGGAAATAGAGACAGTCTCGGTTAAGACGTTGAAACGATCAGTCGTTCTTTTTTTTTTTACCTTCCTATTTTAGTAAAATAACGGGCGACTACACATCAGAAGTGGGATATTTCCCTGAAAAACGGCCGGAAGCCGTTTGTGCCATCCGGGAATGGATAAATAGACTAATAAAAACTATATTAGTGAAGTGAAAGAACATTTTTTTTCTTTTTGTGTGTTACGGAGCAACGTGGTCGGTCGGCCATGTTGGGTGTGGCCAACGGTCGGAACCTTTTTTTTCTTAATTCGTACGGTTGTTTTTGATTTTCTTAATTCGCACGGTTGTTTTCAATTATCATAATGACGCCTGAAGAACAGGAAAGAGCTAGAAAGGAAAAGGAAGAAAGGGATAAACTAGAAAGGGAAGAAAGGGTTAGGAAAAGGGATGAAGAAAAGGCAAGGATGGAAGAAGCAGAAAGGGCTAGAATGGAAGAAATGGAAAAGGCTAGAAAGGAGGCAGAGGAAAAGGCTAATGCGGAAGAAGAGGAAAGGATTAGAAAGGAAAACGAAGAAAGGTCTAAACAAGAAACGGAAGAAAAGAAAAGGGCAATGGAAGAAAGGAAAAAGGAAATGGATGAAATGGAAGAAAGGATAAGGCTCATGCAAGAAACATTTTTAAAGGAAACCGAAAAAATGAGAAAGGAAATGGAAGAAAAATGGCGGACTAAGGAGAATTCTGGCAACCACGTTAACCTCAATGGTAAGGAAAAGGAAAATGAAGTACGGTCTCGGAATGGAAGTGTGAACGGCAACGATGTTACGGAAAGACGGAACGGCGCGGACGTTACGCGACCAAGGGATGGTAGAAATACGAGGAACTGGCGTAGAAGGTACGTTGAAGACGAGTACGACGGAGACTTCGAGGGTAGCATTAGGTACGGTGGAGAACGCGAGCGTAGGCGCAGTAAGGATTTCGAACGGTATGGTTACGAAGACGAAGACTACGATCGCTACTCCGAGCGCTCTCGAGGCGGCGTTAAACTTCCTCAATTTTCTAAAAATCCAGAGGTACTAACTCCGCAATTTCTCGTTGAATTCATGACGGGACTACTGGAATCCAAGTCAAGTACGGCAAAAGATACCATCCAAGTCATACCGGATTTAAGCCGTAATATCTCTAAGTTTAACGGTGAAGGTAGCAGCATTGAAGCCGAAGAGTGGCTGTACGAGATCAAAAACAAAGGGAGTATACATCACTGGACGGACGATATCCGCCTTCAACTGGCGATATCGCATTTGACTGAAGGGGCGAAGACATGGTATCGCACTCATCGTAAGGACATCGACAATAACTGGAACGAGTTCGAACTCGATTCCGGAAAACATTTATCCGAAAGGTAAAACTAGCCGACAAATGCGCAGAAATGCTCAAGCGCCGACAGGGGAAGGACGAGTCTGCGGTAAAATACTTGTTTGATAAATACAAGCTCTGCCGACAGATGAATCTCCCCTTCGACGAGGCGAAGGACGAGCTACTCGCCGGTCTCATGTCTCGCGAGTTACACAACCGCCTCGCGGGGGTCAGACACGAGGACTTTGACGACATACTCGATGATCTGAAAAGATACGAAAAGACGAACAAGAAAAGGCAGGAGTACTTCGCTAAGCCACCGGACCGGAGCACCCGCCCGACGACGAGCTCACGAGATACCCGCGATGCGCGTGATACTCGGGACACTCGAGATACTCGTGATACTCGGGACCGTACAACTCACAACCGATCCGGCGCGTCATCTACACCGCCAACGGGTAGTAGCGGGGCTTCGACTCAGACGAAGTGCCGTAACTGCGGCTCCAAAACTCATTTTACGAAGGATTGCCCGAACTCAGATCCTAAGTGTTATAACTGCAACAAGTTCGGACATTTAGCGAAGGATTGCCCGAATCCAAAGGACGAGTTGAAATGCTATAATTGTAGCGAGAAGGGCCACTTAGCAAAAGCTTGCCCTAAGAAGATAGAACAGTACGTTACGGAGATGCCGAGCGGATTGGGACCCGGTAAATATATTAAGCCCGTCAGTGTCAACTCCATTAATTTCCCGGGGTTTATGGACCAAGGAAGTTCCAGCTGCACGATGAAAGTGACCGCCGCGAAAACCAAGCTAAAGCATGTGCGTATCGAGCCGCATAAGGAACCAATTTACGGCTTCGGTGACGCGACTACGCCAGCCCAGTACGCACTGGGTAAGTTCGAAGCAGAGATCGAAGTTGACGGTGTTAAGGCTCGCGCTACGATACTCGTCGTACCCGATGAATCGCAAGCACTCGATGTGCTAATCGGTCGCACGTACTTGGATCAGCAGCATATTGCTTATGTCAAGCGAGATAATTCATTCAAAGTGTTCTATGCAAGTGAATTCCCATTTAAGGACATGCAATGTGAGAGCGATATCCGGAATAATGTTAAACTCAGTGCAAAAGAAACATCCATCCTGCGTAAAAACTCTGTTAATCTCGTCTCGTTAAAAACTAATGACAATTATACGGGTCCGGTTACAATAACCTCGTTCGGGCGACAAAAGAACTGTTTTGTGCGAAACGGCGAGGTAAGGCTTCCGTTAGCCAACACGAGTGACGTCGACGTAAAACTAAAACCCGGCGACGAGTTGTACCGTGGCACGGTGTCCACGAGCGATCCACCGCGGCTCGACGGACGAGCGAGCGTTATGAAGCCAGTGACGGTCGACGATGTGAACTGCGACGCGGACGTGCCAGCCGAAATTAAACTAAGACTGGTTCAATTACTTAACGAGTACCGCGACACGATCTCTATGAATTTACAAGAGCTAGGCTGCACTGACCTAGAAGAGATGGTCATCGAGGAAGCTCCAAACAGCAAACCGGTTTTTACCAAGCCGTACCGCGCCAGTATCAAGGAACGGGAGTCAATGAAGAAAATCATCCAGGAGTGGAAGGACGCGGGAATTATTTCTGACACGAATTCCCCGTATGCCAACCCCGTCCTGCTCGTCAAGAAAAAGACTGGGGAAGACAGGTTGGTCGTAGATTTTCGGAAATTGAACCTCCAAACGGTGAAGGATCGTTTCCCGACTCCGAACGTTGACACCCAGCTCGAGGGTCTAGCCGGTTGCACGCTTTTTACTATCTTGGATTTAGCCCATGGATTTCTTCAAGTCCCTTTATCCGAGGAGTCGAAGAAGAAGACAGCATTCGTCACGCCGGATTACTCGGGGCAGTTCAACCGGATGATTTTCGGGCTCGCCAACGGACCGGCAACATTTTGCCGGTTAATGCGCAAAGTTTTAAATATGGTAGACGACAAGACAATTAAAAACTTTTTCGATGATTTATGTATCCCAGCGCACGAATGGGAGGAAATGTTTAAGAAACTCCGAATGGTGTTAGAAGCGCTACGCACCGCGAAGCTTACACTTAACCTTAGAAAGTGCGAATTCGGTAAACGGGAGATAGAGTTTTTAGGATTTGAAATCAGTGGTTCGGGTATAAAACCAGGTTCGCGCAAGGTGAAATCTATTCTCGAATTTTCAAAACCGAAAACTGTACGAGAAGTGAGACGTTTTTTAGGCTTAACATCATATTTTCGCCGCTTCATTTATAAATACTCAGAGATCGCGAAGCCCATTTCCGACTTGACGAAGACTGGAGCACCCTTCGTTTGGGAGGCACCGCAAGAAAATGCCTTCCAAACACTCGTAAAAGCATTGACGTCCGAGCCAGTTCTACGCCTGTACGATCCGAGCGCAGAGACCGAGCTCCACTGCGATGCGAGCGGAACGGGATTAGCCGCTATGTTGATGCAGAAGGGTGACGACGGTCACTTCCACTTGGTGTACTGCATCAGTAAGAAGCTCACAGATGAAGAATCGAATTATCACTCGACTAAGCTCGAACTTATGTGCGTTGTTTGGGCGATCGAGCGCTTACGCGAGTTCTTAATTAATATCAAATTCACAGTAGTGACGGATTGCAAATGTCTCATATATCTCAATGCGAACAAAACTCAGAAGGCGCAAATAGCGAGGTGGTTTGATTTGATTCAAGAGTACGACATGGAGGTCCGTCACCGGAAAGGCGAACAAATGCAGCACGTCGACTGCCTTAGTCGAGCGCCAGTGGATGAACCGTCATGTACAATGACGGAACTCCTAGACAGTACCGGCATTTTCCTGAGCGTGAGCATCGAAGATCAAATGCTCATGGTCCAGGCGGCGGACGACGAATTAAGAGACAAAGTAAACATTTTGAAAAAGGACCCTGACCGAAGAACCATAACAGAAAAGAATAAGGTTCAGAACTACGAATTGGTGAATAACCGGCTCTTCCGGGTAGTAACAGTGAACGGTAATCGCAGACTCTTGTACGCTATACCGAAGTCTATGCGTAAATCTATTGCAGTTCGTTTCCACGATTTAAACGGACATTTCTCGGTCGACAGAACAGTTTCCGCGATCCTTAGGCAATTTTGGTTTCCGGGACTGAAACGATACGTTAAACAACATATCCACATGTGTATGGAATGTTTACTCACAAAGAAACCGGGCGGCAAACTCGCGGGTAAATTAAATCCGATTCCACCGGGAACTCGAGCGTTTGAAAAACTGAATATGGATCATTTAGGTCCCTTCGTGACAAGCCGCAAGGGAAATACTCATTTACTGGTGGTAGTTTGCGATCTTTCGAAATTTTGCAAACTTTTCCCCTGCAAGTCCACTACAACCGAAGATGTGATCAAGCCGCTAAATCAGTTCTTCGACGATTTCGGTCTACCGAAACGAGTGATAAGTGACCGTGGCTCGTGCTTCACGAGCAACGATTTCGACGAGTATTGCACTGCTAATGGTATTTCGCATACCTTGAATTCACCGCACCATCCTCGAGCGAATGGGCAAGTTGAGCGCGTAAACCGCACAGTTTTGCCGGTTATCCTGTCAACTATTGACGACGGTAAGGAGAACTGCTGGGACGAGGAACTTCGCTCCATCGAGCATGATTTGAATTCCTCCGTCAACAAAACGACTGGTAAAACTCCATACGAAGTAGTGTACGGCTTTCAACCACGGTTCCGGAGCTCACAGTTGGATGCCTTCGTAGCCGAAGCTGTTCCTGAGGAGGCAAGAGACCCCGTTGATGTCCAGCAAGAAACGAGGCAACGGATCATCGAGCAGCAGCAAGTTATGAAGCAAGCCTTCGATGCCAAACACAAACCGGCTCCCAAGTACGACATCGGCGAAATAGTCTTCATGACGAGGAAGCCACGTACCGACACCGGCCAGCCGACTAAGACGCAACCGAAGTTCCGCGGACCGCTTGTCGTCACGAAAATTTTACCAGCCGACACCTACCAAGTATCGGACTTAGACGAAGCCACCGACACGTACCATTACATAACGACCGCTCACGCTTCCCAGCTAAAGAACTGGAGACTCCACCGAGAGGGCGACGAGGACTCGACGGGCAAGGACGATCCCACAGACGATGACTGGGGCCCCGAGGCCGATCTCGATAGCCCGAGAGACAAGCGCACTACTCGAGCTCAACCCAGCGACGATGACGAGGACACCGATCCGTCAACCGATCTTCCGTCGGCACGACCCAAGCGTCAACGAAAATTGCCCAGTCATTTAGACAACTTCGTTGTTGACCTTCCATAAACAGTTAATAAAATATTAGTTTCCGCTTAACTTTCGTTAAATTTTTAAAATTGTATGTTTCGTTAATTTGTACATTTCACGTTTCAAAATTTTTTATGTGAACTAATGGTTCAAATTAAAAATTTTATTGTAGGATGGCCGAGTGTTAGCGCCATTATTTTCAGGCCACAAGGCACCTTTTTTTTCTTAGCGGAAACGGATGCAGACCTTTGTAAAACCTTTGTGAAACCTTTGTCACACCCTAAAAACCGTTGTAAAAGGAACAGGAAATAGAGACAGTCTCGGTTAAGACGTTGAAACGATCAGTCGTTCTTTTTTTTTTTACCTTCCTATTTTAGTAAAATAACGGGCGACTACACTTGACATAGATGAAGATAAGCACGACGAAGATGACGAGGAAGCTGAGGATAGTAGCGGCAACACTGAAGAAGAACCAGGCGGTAATGAAAATATTGAAAGTGATACACCAAGAAGTCGCTGTGGCCATAATATTAAATATTAATTTCACTAATAGCCCTAATCTGCATTTTAAAAATATATATTAAATATTGTAATAATTGTGATCACGTTTTTATCTTAAATAATTAACATTTCATTTTTCATTTCATTTTAAAACAAAAAAATTAAAAAAAATGTCTGAGACTCTTAACTTGTTTAGTTCCATTATTTGTCGTATTTATTAGCAGATATTTCATCAAGTATCAATATGTAAAAGCATGGCATGAAAGGTCTCAGAACAGGCACCCATTTTCGGTCTGCTCAACCGCATTTTTTTAAAAATTTACAATACAGTAAATGCTACCGCCCGCTAGGAGAATTTTTATTTTTTCTGTTTTGCTTGACACCATCGTTAGTTTCATTATCACTGTCTCCTTCCTTTTCACTCGCGGTATCCTCTTCGACGTCCTGTAAATCCTGATCTCCATCCTCATCCTCATCTTCATCCTCATCTTCATCATCTTCATCATCATCTTCATCTTCATCATCTTCATCATCTTCGTCGATACCACTGCCATTGCGGTCATTTTCAGATGGTTCCCAGTCCCATGATAATCCATATTTATCACTGCCAACATTATCTTCCCAAAATTTTTTATCAGACGCGTGATCAGTAGTCTGATCGGATGAGCCCTCAGCAGAGTCATCTGAAATATAAAAAATTTAACCCTTCAGTTTCAAGCTATGAACCAAATGCTAGTCTTGGATGAATTATTAACATGTTATTTTAAATACCTAAAAAAAAGTAATATTTAAATAAAGGTAAAATTTTCTTCCAATAAGTTACCTCTTTTTCGTTTAAACGGGATCATAGACTTTATCCTTTGGATGTTGTCGGCTTCTGAGTAAGACGTAATGGTTCCCCTTTCGATCAAATTCCGTTCGACTGCAACAACGCCGCAAACATTCCCACAGTCTCCTCTTCTTCATCACAAGCCTCCGTCATTAACATAATTTTTTCAACTTTAGCTTCGTATGAGTCTTCATTATTTTCGTCGCCGTACTCTGGACCCATGATTTTAATTTTTTGTCCGACCGATAATTTCCCCGAAAAAATACGACCGAAGGCGCAAGATCTGCCAGCAACCGGTGACGAAACAATTTTTGAGACGAACATCATCAAGAGAGAATCAGGATCACAGTTCTGAAACGAGATATAAAGTGAAAATTTTAAAATTAATTAAAAAACTTGGCCGCAGCGCAAACGGTCAACATACTTCAGATGCCAAAACCTACTTCAGGACAGGGCTAC
This sequence comes from Liposcelis bostrychophila, assembly GCA_037577465.1. Taxonomy (NCBI): domain Eukaryota; kingdom Metazoa; phylum Arthropoda; class Insecta; order Psocodea; family Liposcelididae; genus Liposcelis; species Liposcelis bostrychophila. The sequence continues at coordinate 15,858,387 of CM075210.1, forward strand.
TCAAAAAGGCTTTAAAACTCGGTCTTTATTTTTTGCTTTCAAATGAAGAATAGAATAACATTTTTTAAGTTTTTTTTTTTTTGTTTTGGTCACTGAAATTACTACAATTACTACACCTTAATGGCTATGGCTGCTTTGTCCATCAGAGCTCCATTGTATAATGTTGTAATCCTATATTGTTGTGCCACTATAGGCGAAGGTAAATGCACCACAACCATATTAAGTACTGCTTTCTTCACAGGAAGCCAAGTTTTCATAACTGCCTAAAACAGAAGAGTTATGAGAAATGTTATTAAATTTTTATTTTTACTATGTATATTTCGTACCGAAAAACAAAGCAATCAACGATAAATAATTAAATTACACAGTATGTAAAAAACACAACTTGAGTAAAATAAATGAATATTCTCGTTACGTACTTCAAAAAATGCTTCTCCTTCTTTTTTCTTGTCTTCACTTGATAATTCAATATTAAGTTCCTCCAGGAGAGCATTGACTTCTTCTTTTTTGAAATTCATAATGGCATCCCATACCTTGAAGAAAAAACGGAAAAAAAAATCCAGATACACCCAGAGGCTTATAGCAGTCAAAACAAATAAAAATATTTTTACTTTAAAAATTGGATCCAGTACATACAGGACAAAAGACAGTTTGCTGTGCTTGCTTTCTTTGTTTGACCATTTATTAGTTTTAACATCAAAAAAGTTTTTCCCCCACAATCTGAAAAATTGAATAACAAAGAAAATTTTAGATATCATGTTGCATGAATAAATAAAGCTGAAAAAAATTCCTAATAAATGTTTAAAACAGCTCGAGTAAGCAGACATATAATTTTCATAAACAGCTGTTTATTGTATTCTCATTTTATCCAGTCAGAAAAAATTTTCTAACCAGTTAAACCAAATGTACCTTGAGTTTAAGACCACTGCATCAATTCCCAACTTCTTAGAATAAACTTCAGCAAAGTGGTCCAACGTAAACGCCCATCCTTGTAAAGCAGAACCGAAAGCAACATTTCCCTTAGTAGGTTCAAATAGTATATTGCCCATTGGACCAGAAGAATCACAACAAGATTTGATAATATTGTTTAAATCATCAACTATGCATTCCAGCAGCTGGTATACTTGTTCACCATTCAGGCTATGTTCCATCAGAATTCTATCCAATTTATTTATGAAAAGCACAGGCTTGACTTGTCCAGCAATAGCAAGACGCAACAAATTTTCAGTTTCATTATAAATTCCTGAAACAAAAAAACAGAACACCTTCAAAAAAATCAACCGAACAAAATCCTTTAAATCTGGCAATGTTTTATTTGGAAAATATATCATACCAGGTTTGCAATCAACTACAAGTAAAGTACCATCAACAACTTGAAGGGCAGCGCACATGTCACTTCTTGATTCCATTTTCTTTGGTGTATCAATAATGTTAACCAAATACTTCTTGCTTGGATTATCAGCATTTGAGCATGCTGCTTTGTCTGAAGAAATCACATCCTTCTCAATGAGTTGAAAGGAAAGAGTCTTAACACTGCAACATTAACCACTATTGTGACAAAGTACATAAAACCATAGCAGAAAAAGGATACTTACACAGCCGGTCTTCCTTGATTTTCTTTATTTGAAGAGATCTTAGATGCATTATTACTCTCAGAAATGATTGAAAAATTGGTCGCAGATAAAAGATAGTTTGTAAGAGTTGTCTTTCCATCACCGACATTGGCTAGGAGACAAGCATTTCGTATGTTTTCTTTTCTGTTCATTGTGCTAAAAAAAAGCAGCTGTGGCCTGAAATATTTTTTTCCCGAAAAAAAATCAGTTATTTGATGTTCAGATTAGAAATTTCGGCAATTCGTTAACCTATAGGACGCGCACATTAGACGATAAAATAATAGCAGTTTCATTTTTAAGAGGAGTCATTCGAAACAGTATAAGTACTTAAGGTAGATATTTACCTTTTCCTACACCCAGAACGTTAAAAAAATTATTATGAAAAATACTTTTTGAAACAGGCGTAAATTGTCATTTGTCTGAGAATTGGGTGATTCTGTGGAGAATATGGGTTAACCTGGAAAAACACTGCATCGTCCTGTTTGATCCTGTTGGTTTTCTCTTTGAGAGAAAATTATTTCTCTACAATAAGACGTTATACATACATAAACATAAACAAAACAAAACACCTTGGTTTGATTGGTGCTTTGTTCTTGCGCCAAAGGAAACCTCTTCCCGCCAATAATCAAAATTTTTAAAAAATACCGCACTTTACAGAATAATGTATTGTAGGATATTGATAATAGATTATTTTCAGATAAACAACAGATTAATTGAGGCGATTTCACTTCAAAAGTATTGAAGCTCCCCGACTTTTTATACTGATCTCTTTTTATTTCCAATAAATCATTTTACATTTTAATATTGTTTTATTTCTCATACTTTGTTTTTCCTAATTCCTGGAAGAGGGAAATGACTAGAATTTTTTACAATTTTTTAATGGTTTTAAATCACAATTCAAAAATGCTGCTAATTTAATGCAAAAATTTATTTTTACCGACGGATCGCAATCTTCGCGAAAAATCGGTTCCACGTAAACCGGATAGTCTTTAGCTTTTTCCTGTACGCCGCTTCTCATGTGAATTCCTTTCGTATTGTTAACTCCGCAAACCTTACGTCGAGTTCTATCGCACTGCTAAATTGACAAAGGTGCTCAAATGCTTTTTCCACCTGTTTAATTTTTTTTTTTTTTTTTTTTTTTTTTAGAAAGGTTAAAAAACAAAACGAATACAAACCTGGAGTAAGCCGGATCCCTGAGCAAACGGATCGATCGAATCCAAATACTGGGCAAAATTTTCTAACGCCCTTTTTATGCTATGAGGAGAAAATTTCAAATTTCGTTGCACGAGACCGGATAACAAAATGGCTAAAAAAACAACAATTGTTAAATATTTCCCCTAAAATATTTTTAAGTAATTCAGCAAAACGCGCCTGATACGTGAGGAGCAGCCATGCTTGTCCCGTTAAACAATTGAGCCCCCTTCAGAGTAAAATTAGGTACGCTAGTTATTGCACCTCCTGGGGCGCAAACCGTGACTCCCTTATCGCTGTCGATCGTCGGCCCTCGAGACGTCCACGTGTAAGGCATTCCGGGCTGTTTTCCCGCAGAACATATTCCGCCACCATCATTTCCGGAGAAACGTTAAGCTCCCACCCGTTAAAAAAAAATTCCTCGTATAAAATTTTTTTCGAAAAAATTAAGAACGAATCGGTACCGATGATCGTATTGGTGCTCATATAGGGAAAAGTTCCGGTCGTGCATAAAGCCGGCCCGTGATTTCCGGCAGAGGCTGTCGAAGAGACGTTGTATTTCCCCAGCACCTCCGTCATGAGTTCCCTGATTCTACCCGAGCAAGACCAATGAGCGTGTTCTCCGTAACTCATATTGATCACGTGAATCGGTTTCTCTTTGTTTGCTGCATGACTTTGGGCCCTTGGGGCGACTTCATTCTCTTCTGGTTGATCCGGAAAGTAAGTAGCTGCGATGGAAGCCACGTCAGTTCTATGCCCAGCTATAAGAATTTTTAAAAAAAATCTTAATAAAAAATGAAAAAGTCTCAAAATGTTTTTCATTTTTAGTTTTGATCACTTACAGCACATGCTTACTATTTCCAAAGTTCCTTCCCACCGTTATGTACATTAATGGAATAATTTAACTGATCTTCTTCAGTTAAAGTAAAGACTCTTCTTTACAAAATTTTAACATGTTTATTTTAAATTTTCTTAAAATATAAATGTATTAATTATTTATAAATAGCCAAACTAAAATTTAAAAACTAGCAAAATAAAAAGAAAAACAACCTTAAAATCTAAAGAAAAATTTAGTGAAACTATGGTCTTTAGTTAGCATACATAAAGTTATCTTAAACTGATTGGCCGTTAAATTCAAAGTTCGATTAATAAATCGGGATATATTAAAAAATGTTACAGAGATTTTCGTGGGAGGCCGAAACTGCCGCATTCTGTATACTCAAGAATGATTTCAATTTTATAAGTGCTCCACGATTTGCACGGACAACGCTATTTTGGGTTTGAAAAATATCAAATTCTTAAAAATTGAAAATAATGATAATTCTACCGAGAAAATCCATTGATTTATTAAAATCAGGGTAAATGAAGCAAAGGAGCAGCTCTTGCTACAAATTCTTTGTCCCTTCCGAAAAGTGATATAAGACGTTTTCTCTTTAACTTGTCTGTCTCTTTTAACACTGCCGATATTTGGTTACCTACTTCTCGTTTATCCATCTTTTGGAGCACAGCTTCTGTCTTTTCTTCGGCCTCTTGAATTAATTGATCACTTATATCCAAATATCTATCTCGAAATAACTCATAATTCACAACGAAATAACTATATATGTGCTCAAATATGGTAGAAATCAAATAAAAACTGTCGACTGGAATTAATCCCCAGAATAATTTTTTATCCTCATCGTAGACCAAAAGAAATGAAAAATTCGTTATGCAATCCGTTATAATACCATCCTGCAAAAAAAAAAAAAAAAAAAAAAGATTGAAAATAAATAAATAAATGTATTTTTATTTCTTAAAACATTTAAAAAATATACTCACCCAACCAGATTTAATCAATGTTGTAACAAAATCTTTGCAAGCAGACTCTTCAAAATTGAATAATCCCAGATGCCAATGCTTCCCATTTTCTGGAATTATCTTGCTCATGTATTTCAATGCAATTCTATGAACCAGTTTTCTGGGCCAAAATCCAATTCTTAAATAGCTACATCTGTATCAAAATAATAAAAAGAAAGAGATTTGATTTATTAAAAACCCAAATGATCTGAAATGTTTAAATAGAATTTACTTACAAATCTAATGAATCCTTTAGATCTTCTTTTGCATATGATAACCTTGCTGAAATTGACACTCGAATCGTTTTATCCTCCATTTGGTTTAATTCTTCTTCACTTACTTGAGGAAAAATTTTATCCATTTTTGGTGCTAACCAATAAAGTCTGCCTCTCCAACCCGTTACGTTGAATTCCTGAAAAAAAAGTTATTTATTTTAAAAAAACTTAAATCATTATTACATGTAAAGGCTGAAAATCATGTCCGAAAGACTTCGCAACACCACAAGAGTATTAAAAAAAAAAATAAATAGTGACAATGATCGCTAAACTCAAAGAAAAAAAAAAAAGAAATTACCTGAACTGATGCAGAATGTTCTCCAACTAATTCATGCATTGTGAAACTTCTTGTTGAATCTTGTTTTGTATTGTTCTTAGTTTAGAAGCAAGAATGTTTGATTCTTTCTTTCAACTGAAGATGCCCGATTACACAGGACATCAGCTACGACTCAACGGTATGCTCTGCAAAAATTAAAACAAAAAATTAAAAAATGATTAATTTTTTTTTCGTTTTGACCGAATGCAGCAAATGATGACCCTGAGCCAATGGAAGGAGGGGGCCTTCAAGAATTTATGGACAATTGGCCAGAGTTTTTTCAAATTGGACAAGCACCGGCACCCTAAGATGCTCAATATGAAAATGTACCAGCTGAAAATGAAAATGCACCTAATGAAAACGAACCTGCAGAAAATGAACCTGCAGAAAATCAACCTCCTCCAACTGAAGATCAGCCAGGCTTTGAAATTCCACTGGGGGTGCCAGTGGAAGTCATCGGGCCTGATGGGGAGCTATTGTTGCTCATTTTTATCGCAGAATAAGCAATTGTAAGTAGAATTTAAATTAATTCACCTCTTTTGCAATAATATGAAAAAGACGACGTAAACATTAAACACTAACACAGCACCGCCGAACAGCAGACGATGACCCCCACTGAACAGCAGACGATGTTCTATGACACAGGCAGCACTGCCTTTTATAAAAGGTGAAGAATAACATTTCGAAGGTTGGCAATGATTTAGTTTTTTTAACTTCAAGCAAGCGTGGCTAATCAAGGTATTAAAAGGTGAGGATTATTACAATTTTTTCATCATTGCTAATAAACCAAAGGATTTTAACAATATTTCGACAAATTAGACATTAATCACAAACTTTGTAAGTAGATTAATTTCAATTTAAAAGATTAACTCCATGCTGAAATTAAAAAACAATCGATACGGAGTGCCATAGTTTTTGATGCCGATTTCATTGATGTCTTATAGGGGTTCGAACAATTGAAAATATGGTTGAATTTTCGGGCGTGTACGATTAATTCTCCGCCGAAATACATTGCAATATCCTAGCAATTATCCCGGATAGAAGAGCGTTAATTCTTTGCGTTCGAAGTAACATAGAAATTAAAAAAATAACCTTGGGTATCTCTCCCACTTCCATGTTTGATTATGTTTATGTTTTGCAGATAGGTTAAATTTTTTGTTTTTCTTTTTTTATTCAAGGAAAATGAGTAGTTCAGAAGAAGTATCCTGGATTTCATGGTTTTGTGGATTAAGAGGCAACGAATTTTTTTGTGAAGTAGATGAAGATTATATACAAGATAAGTTTAATTTAACTGGTTTAAATGAACAAGTTCCACATTATCGACAAGCCTTGGATATGATTCTAGATTTAGAACCAGGTAAAAATTATTCTTCCCTTTATAGTAAAGTCTACTGGAAATTTTATAAAAAATTATATCTTTTTTATTTTGAATTTGCAGATGATGAACTCGAAGACAATCCTAACCAGTCAGATTTAATTGAACAAGCAGCTGAAATGTTGTATGGTCTTATACATGCTAGATATATATTAACAAATAGAGGAATTGCCCAAATGATAGAAAAATATCAAAATGGAGATTTTGGACATTGTCCGAGGGTATATTGTGAAAGTCAACCAATGCTACCAATTGGTAAATATTTTTTCATTTATTTTATGAAGCCAATTTCAACTACTTAATTGTGTTTGATTTAAAACTGTCTTTCAGGTTTGTCTGATTTGCCTGGTGAAGCAATGGTGAAATCTTACTGTGCTAAATGTATGGATGTTTATACTCCTAAGTCATCTCGTCATCACCACACAGATGGTGCATATTTTGGAACTGGTTTCCCTCATATGTTATTCATGGTACATCCTGAGTATAGACCCAAAAGGCCTGCCAATCAATTTGTTCCAAGGTATTTATTTGTTAATTTAACACAAAGCAAGTTTGTTTTTACTTTTTATTATTAATCAAAAAAAAATTTTTGTTTATCAGGTTATATGGCTTTAAGATTCATCCTTTGGCTTATCAAATACAACAGCAAGCTGCTGCCAATTTCAAAGCTCCTTCAAGAACAATGACTTACAATAACGGAAAACGCTGAGGGCCCGACGATCAAAATCTAGTTTCAATCTCTAAATCAACAAGTTAAAAGAAGATTGCAAGTCCTTTTTTTTTCTTTATTAATCCAAGGAACATAAGAACCAATGATTTAATATTAAAAGAGGTACAATCCTTTAGTGATATAAATGAAAAAATAACAATCTTGAGTAGTTAAATCATATAACAATAAAAAGAAAGAAAAGCTTGAGTGCTTGTGAATAAGTGAATTTTTTTGTATGGCACTAAGCTAATTAAATGTATTTTTAAAAAGAATATGTTATTACCAGTGATTTCTATTTTTGTTTTCTAAGGCTACTTGTGCACTTTTCTTTTTCATTGGTTTTCACAAAATTTAGAAAAAAAAAGATGGGAGAGAGATGCTTTGACGAGAACTCTCATTGAAGTTGCATTCCATTCAGATGAATATTAAAAAAAAAAAAAGTTATATTTTATGATTCGCCGCGCAGACTCTTACAATCTAATTTTCCTAAGAACAATAAATATTTAATTTAATCTGTTTAAAAGAATACAACCAGTTCAAAATATTGTATTAAAGTATTGTATAAAAAAAAATGGAGCTATTATTTTTTTTGACATGCGATCCGTTTTTACCTACAAGGACGTCGAGTTACATGATGAGCAGGATAAGAGATTAATCTTTAACGATTGTTTGTAAATGCTTAATGGCGCCGGATATTTGTGTCTTCAAAGGTCTGCTTTGTTTGCTAGAAAAAATTTAAATTCTTTAAAATCAAAAATTTACAAACCTATTTGAAGCCTGACTTTTCGGGTTGAGAATTATTAGTCTCGAGAGAAAACGATAAAAGGTCATAACTTAACAAATTTTACCTTTTACGATTTACGTCAGCTTTTTTATTTCAGTTGTCATGTTTTTTGAAGAATGTATCAATTTTCATAAATGTCTGCTAAAAATTCTCGCATATTTAGTAAATTTTTAATTTTTGAGTAGAAAACCGTCTTAGACTTTCGTTTTTTATTTATATTTTTGAAATTTTGCAGAAAGTTGACATACGACTTGAAAGTCGGAAAACCAAGTCAACCACTTCAGTGTAGTTTACGGAGCTTGTTCATATGACTTTTTGTTAATGGTTCTATTAATGAGTTAGTTTTAATCGCTAATAAAATTAATCCAGAATCATTTTATTGCCAGTTTGAAAGGGCATTCGGTTATTTCCCTAACAGACCGAGATTAAAACTTACCATTTGACTGTTCATTCAAAAGGGACATTTATATATTATTGAAAGTCGGAAAACCAAGTCGAGCTTATCTCGAGAGGCTATAGCTGGTTAAGGATAGCCAAGATGCCCCCACCAGGAAGAGGGGTCGAGACCTATCTGCCCTGTTAGGTATTCGAAAGTTATACCACGAGTTAAATTTTTAGATTCTTAAATAGCCTTTGCATATTTTTCGATTTTGGTCAAAATGTAAGGTGTCGTTTTTTTGTGTGGATAAGGAGTTTTCGAGGGTGTAGATTTCGAATATGTAGTCCATTTTTCAATCCGAGCAGATTCCGAGCCGGGAGATTCATTTTTCGTTCAAAAAGATCGAAACTAGCTCCGGTTTTCCTGGAATACCCGCTCCGGACGTCGTCGGATCGAAAAACTGGCTTCACCAGTGGTTTCAGAAGCGTCGAAAACCCCTAAAACCACCATCAAACCCTTAGGTGTCTAAACACTATAATTACTTAATTTACTTCCTGCTTAGTAAAATTTATGGTAGTAGTTAATAGTATTTTTAAGGCCAAGGACAACACGGGGAACTTTCCTGAACTCGAGACAGTGCGTTGTCAAGCCGAGCGAAGCGAGGCTTGACAACACTGTCTCGAAGTTCAGGAAAGGGCCCCGTGTTGTCTTTGGGGTTAAAAATATTTTCTATTTCGAATGAAACAGAGATTTTTTTTTCGTAAAGATTGATTTCAAGGGTTAATATTGCTGTGACAAATGGGTGTGACGTAAAAAAAGAAAAAAAAAAAAAAAAAAAAAAAAAATGAGGATGCGAATTGAAAACATTCGTTTGTCCAAACAATGTATATAACGTGACTCTTCACGTATATAACGTGACTCTTGATACAATGCTGCCAACCATTTTTCGGGGCCTTCATGGTTTCTTTTTTTTTTCGATGCAGACGACACGATAGCAAGAGTATTAAAAAGTCAACTTTTTAGTACTCCGTACTAGAAAGTAGAGTCCCAAAAAGTTTCACTTTTAAGTCCCCAAATAATTCTCAAAAAGGGACTTTTTATACCATGAGTAATAGAAAATAATTTTTCTATTACTCATGGTATAAAAAGTCCTTTTTGAGAATTATTTGGGGACTTAAAAGTAAAACTTTTGGGACTCTACTTTTTAGTACGGAGTACTAAAAAGTTGACTTTTTAATACTCTTGCTATCGTGTCGTCTGCATCGAAAAAAAAAAAGAAACCATGAAGGCCCCGAAAAACGGTTGGCAGCATTGTATCAAGAGTCACGTTATATATGTGAAGAGTCACGTTATATACATTGTTTGGACAAACGAATGTTTTCAATTCACACCCTCATTTTTTTTTTTTTTTTTTTTTTTTCTTTTTTTACATCACACCCATTTGTCACAGCAATATTAACCCCTTGAAATCAATCTTTACGAAAAAAAAATCTCTGTTTCATTCGAAATAGAAAATATTTTTAACCCCAAAGACAACACGGGGCCCTTTCCTGAACTTCGAGACAGTGTTGTCAAGCCTCGCTTCGCTCGGCTTGACAACGCACTGTCTCGAGTTCAGGAAAGTCCCCCGTGTTGTCCTTGGCCTTAAAAATACTATTACCTTTTTATTCCCGGTTTAGATTTATCACGAGTATTTAAGCAAAATATAGAATACAAAATCTTACCTTTTTTTAAAACCCTCAAAATTAAAAGATTAAAACATAACGTAAAAAGGTATTTTTTACATAGACAATTTTTTTTTAATATTACAAAATCAAATATATTTTTCCTAATAAATGGAAGCTTACAGAGAGAGTGAGTAAGTCAAAATTGTATCACACATTAAATCGGCGTCCAAAAAAATCGTATAAAAACGTTAATATATATATTTTTTTTCCCATGAAAAAATTTTGTCATGAATAATGGCAGGAATGACACTGAATAGTATAAAAAGTAATAATATATAATAAAAAATATATGATCAATTAATAAAGCATGGAGCACAAAAAGCATTACTTTATAATAAAAATATTCTTACATCTTTTTTTCTGTTGTAAAGTCATGCTCCTTAAGTACTTAAAAAAAACGATGCACAGCTTTTTATGAGAGACGACATTAAAAAAAAATGTTTACCTAACTTTTCGTAAAAAAAAAGTAAATGTTTACCTTATATATAAATACTATAAAGAAAAAAATGCATAAAAGTTATGTCTTTTTCGTTTCATTATGTGTTTTTCAGTCGTTCGAATGAGAAAATCGTTGATTTTAGGCTTTCTTCTCCTGATCGATAACTGTAAAAAAAAAAAATAAAAATAATATTAGTAAATAATTGAAAATTCGATCATTGATATCTTCAAAAAAAATGTAGGTCTTACTTTCTTTCGTTGGGAGAGGATTCTTTTCCAATGTCTCTGTGTGCTTTAATTTGGCAGGATCAAAACTTTCGATTCCTGTTAATAATTTTTGCTGTCCCTTAGCCATTTCGATGACTGAAAAAAAAAAATTAAAAATTATCTTAAATGTTTTTAACGATTTATAAATTTTTTTTCTAGTCATTTTAATATGTACAGAGAGAAAAAAAAAAGTAATACCTTCTGCATCTGGTAACGGATTTTTTTCCTGAGTTTCAGCATGCTTCATTGATGATTTATCGAAATGCTCGACTCCATTGAGAAGATTTTGATGGACTTTTTCTTGCAATACGACTATACAGCAAAAGCGACACATATTTTTTAAAAAAAATGCGACCATGCAAAAAATTGAGAAAGAAAAAAAAAATTAGAATCACATTTACATGCGTTTACAACATATATAAAAAAAAATTCTGAAAATATTTTTATATTTACCTTCTTTATCAGGAAGCGGATTTTTTTCTTGAGTTTCTGTATGTTTTAACTTGCTGGTATCAAAAGCTTCTACGCCTTCTATAAGAGCCTTTTGAGTTTTCTCCACTGCAACATCTGAAAAATCGAAAAAACGAAAACTGTTAGAATGTTTCCATGAACATAAAACGACCAAATGAATCAATTTATTGCAAAAAAAAATAATAGGAAAAAAAGAATTAACAATTACCAAACCCTTGCAATAAATAGCATGCTCCCCAACATATCATGCAAAAAGGCAAAAACCAAAAATTTTTCCAAGAGTCAAATTAAAAATAGGCGGAATTTTTTTTCTCATTTGAGTTATTGCGCGGTCTCCTCTTCCCCAAGGAAATTTTTTTTTTACCTTGCGCGTTCGGCAATATGACCTTCTCCAATGTATTCGTTCTCTTCAATTTTTCGGTTTTGAAAGATTCGACTCCGTGAATCAGTTCCGAATGTTGCCGTTCTTGATTTATATCTATTTTAGAAGCAATTAACACAAACAGAAAATAAGAAAAATGACACCAACGAAATAAATACCAAACAAAAAAAAATTACAAAAAATTAAAATTAAAGAAAGAAAATCCATTGTCGCACTAATATAGAAAATTGCAGATTATTTAAAGTTTTAATGGTTAACAGCTTCATCCAATTAAAAAAAAAAATTTTTTTTATAAGTTGCACTGGTTAACCAATAAAACTTTAAACAATCAGAACCGATTCCACCAAAATAACTAAAACTAAAAGAGATTTTAAAAAGAAGAAAAGGGGGAAAAAAGGGTTTCATTCCTTGAACAGGCACCTTCTAAATCTTAAATTGGTGGAACAGATTCTACAGATCTCCAAGTACCGTAGTTTCGGGTTACAGAGACTGGTTTAGGGTAACTTCGAAATTGACACTGATTTTTGAAAATTGTAAAGCACAATTTTACCGGGGAAAAGCTAATGCAATCTGTGTCTAGAGTTTAATTAACGGTTTAAGAATATTTTAAATCAATAGAAAAAAATAGAGCCGAAGTAACTTTAAACCGTCCGACGTAACCCAAAGTAACGGTATCACATTAGCTGAGACACCAAGTTGAATAATATTCTACCGGAATTCGCCAATTTCTGTAAAAGAAAGAAAAACTGGGAAAAATCATTTTCCGGGGGGAAAAAATTAAAAATATCAACCTTTTTTTTTTTTTTTTTTTTTTTTTTTGTTGTTGTTAAAGAAAAAAAACATACAAGGCAACAGAGCAAAATTATGCTCAATTTAAGGCTTTTTTTACCAGTTTCAAAAGCTGCAAATTATTAGTATTTTTTTCTTTTTTTTTTAAATTAAGTTTTTAAAAACAAATAATGTCATGCTCACAAGACTTTTTTCTAAATCCCGGGAAAAAATTAGTCTTGAAGAAAATGTTCTTAAAAAAACCGTAGCTACCAAAAAAAAAAAAAAAAAAAAAAATTTAATATTTTATTTACCAGCTTAAAAAAAAAAATTTTATAAACAAAAAAATGTCTTAACTGATATCTTTTTAAACTGTTAATTGGTTTGCAGAGGAATCTTTTACTGACATCTAAGGAATTAATTTATCGGGTGCCGAAAGCACTTTCATTTGAATTATGAAATGTTTTTTGTGACTTTTTCGACCTGAACTTGCCATGATGGTAAAAAAATAAGAAAGTTAAAAGTATTTTAAATCATTTAAGTGTCCAAGTAAAGGGTTGCGTTTGGGGAAAATTTTCAAATTTTCAAAAAACTTAGGGCTCCGTTTCACAGCAAGCCGCAGACCGCAGCTTTTTTTTTATTTTTTTTATTTTTTTCCGAACCTTAATTTTAATACTAAAAACGTGGCAACGGGGTAAAGTGATATAAAAATTAAGTAAAATCATCGTTTTTTCGTTCATATAGACATGATTCGGCATGCAAATGAGATTATTTAATGATATATTTTTAAAAAAAATATGGAATTTTATTTTTGTTTACAGGGGAAAAAATTTAAAATGGCTCCATAAACAAAAACAAAAATAACATTCGATATTTTTTTTAAAATATATCATTAAATAATGTTATTTACATGCCGAATCATGTCTATATGAACGAAAAAACTATTATTTTACTTCATTTTTATATCACTTTACCCCATTGCCAAGTTTTTAGTATAAAAATTAAGGTTCGGAAAAAAATTAAAAAAAATAAAATAAAAGCTGCGGTTTGCGGCTTGCTGTGAAACGGAGCCCTAAATAAAAAAAAAAAAAAAAAAAATGCTAATAATTTGCAGCTTTTGAAGCTTGTTTACTAGGGTGGATCGAAAAACGCGAATTTTTGAATTTGAAAACTCTTGATACGAAAATCGATTCCTTTTTATAATACTATTAACCCTAATTTTTTTCAGATTTTTTTAAACGACATTTTGAGGTGCCGCAATGGCCTTGAAATTTCCAATAAAAAGCCCATTTGAGGACCAAAAATGAAAATTTTTTTTCGCATAAAAGACCGTCGTTTCCTATCGGAAATTTGGCGTAGATTACGAATTTGAAGTCAAAATTCAGTTTAGGTGCACGGTTATTGAGCCACATACAGAAAACCATAATAAGATTTTCAGAATTTTGGAATCTGGCATGTGGTTCAAAAACTGTGCATCAAAAATAATTTTTGACTTCAAACTCGTAATCTACGCAAAATTTCCGATAGGAAACAACGGTCTTTTATGCGAAAAAAAAAAAATTTTCATTTTTGGTCCTCAAACGGGCTTTTTGAAAATTTCAAGGCCATTGCGGAACCTCAAAATGTCGTTTAAAAAATCTGAAAAAAAAAATTAGGGTTAATAGTATTATAAAAAGGCATTGATTTTTATATCAGGCGTTTCCAAATTCAAAAATTCGCGTTTTTCGACCCACCCTATTGTTTACAAATACTTTCTGGGATTTTTGAATTCGGTCGGTAAAATCGAACAATTTTTCTGGTTATTTAGGCGTGTTTTAAAGAAGAAACTTTGTTCCCAAAATTTCTAGAATCAATCAGTAAAGATAGCTCCGAGCTTTGTTGTCTTAAAAAGGGGCTTGTAATTTATATTTTTGCAAAATTAGTAATGTTTTTGAAAAACCCGTCCTATGGGCGCTTAAGTTCTGGCCAGGCCGTCCCGATTTGATTAAAGAAGGTGAAAATTTTTAAATTAAAAAAAGTGCTGAACTTTCTTTTTTTAAACAAAGTATTTCCTTAATATTTTTATTTACGCTTTTCCTGAACCCTCAACCTCAACTTCAAACTCCTACTCCCGGCCCTCATTTTCCCCAGCAAAAAGAAAGCCGTCAAAATATTTAATTTAAAAAAAAAAAAAAGGGTTTGCTTCTACCATCAAACAAATTTCCCAGAAATTCGGCGAGTCACGGTAGGATATTTTCCGTTGTTTTGACAAAATCAATTTTCAGTTTCCCGTTATGATTTCGTCCTCGACCACGAATTTAATGTAAAAAAAAAAAAGTATAATCAACATGCACGACTGACCAAATGCATTGCAGTGAATCATCTACTGAACGATGGAAATAGTATTTTTCTTTACAGGTGTCGAAGGTAAATATTTCAAGTACGAGACCGACTTTACGGCTCGAGGCGAAGCCGAGGGCCGTAATTGGTCGAGTCTTGAAATTTACCTTCGATACCTGCAAAGAAAAATATTTTTTATTCCGAGGAAAACAATTTTTATGGTCTACTTTTTAGTCCAAGGAATGAAAAAATGTTTGCACACGTTTATAAAAAAAAAAAAAAAACTCAGGAAGCACGAAATAACTTAACAGGAAATGAATCACAAGTTCAAATTGATAAAACTTTTTTTTTTCTAACTTTTAAATGCGATAAAAAAAATAAAAAAAATTGACCGCAAGCATAAGGTGTAATGTAATAGATTTAAAGTTTTGAAATATTACAAATGACCTATGCCGGTCAACCAGGTATGACTAATACGAGATGATTTCATGAATTCATTAAACGTGTGCAAAACCTAGATCTTTTTTTTTTTTTTTTAATAATGTCATGCTCACAAAACACTTTTTTCTAAATCCCAAAACTGCACATACACAAAAGACAAACAAAATTATTAATTAACGTACAACTTTCACAACTTCTTTTCCCCGACAGATGGCGCCAACAACGGGCTACCTAAATTTCATTTCTAGACCGACGTGACATCTGGTGAGGAAATTTGTAAACTCCATTACAGTCGGAAAATCCGAAAGAAGCAGAGAGTGGCCAAAGCGCCGCTTTATTTTTCAAAAAAATCCTCGACGCCATTTTTCCATTGTGACACATGCATAGGAACCCACCGTGGCGGAGGCCTCCATTCGGAACAAAATGGCGTCGGTTCATCGCAAGGTATACAAAAAATTCCAGCAACCAAAAAAAGCGGTTCACTTGCCCACTCTCTACGTAGCTTTCCGTAAAAGAAAACTATGAAAAAGCTTCCTCTCTAGACGGCAGGTCGAGGCACAGTTTTCGTAAGATCAGCAGCTGCAGTGCTGCCCATGTAAGTGAAAATAGAGTATCTACCTTTCCGGAATTGATTGTTTGTTTACATAAGTTAAAAATACGACAGACGTGCCAACTCCGAAAATGAAGATACGCTATTTTCGCTTACATGGGCAGAGTGCTGCCATCCGTAGGGAAAAAAACGAAAAATAAAATTTTTCAAAAAGCCCCATTCCCAAAAAAATAATAATCAATTAGGCCTACCTTGTGCGGAAGGCAAAATATTCTTCTCTAAAGTGTTGACATCCTTCAGATTCTCTTGATTAAATCTTTGTAACTCTGATTTGAGATTATCGTTTACTTTTGGTAAATCTTTCAACGACGGACTAACAGACATGATTCCTGCAAACAAACAAAAAAAAAAATTAAAATAATTTAATTTGGTCATACGGGCTAAATGACGTATTTTAAAATTAAAAAAAACTTCGATCTCCACACTCGAGTAATCACAATGAATCTGCGGAAAAATCACGATTCGACCTACTTCTCAAGGATCGTTTTCTTCTTCAATAATAAAAAAAAAAAATTAGGTAAAACGATTTTCGAATCGGCAAAATTTAAACTCAAAAAAAAAATAAATAAATAAAAGGAAAATACGTTTAATCAAGCATTAAACGACTCCTCCGATTCGAAGGTCGTTTGTTTTCTGCGAAACACACTATATTTTCTCAATTAACCATCACGAATCCGATGTAAGACACGTACGTGTCTCGAATATATTTAAGAGATCCCCAACCATTTTTTTTTTTTTTTTTTACAATTCTTATTTTTTTAATTTTTATTCGGTTATATTTGAATTCACGCAAAAACGCGAATCGTCTTTGTGGTAAAATAGTTTCAGTCTGTTAATTTCGATAACACATCAACTGTATAATTGAAAAAAAAAAATGAGGAAAAAAATGGGAATCAGGAAGGGAAAATAAAAATCCCCCGTTACAAATCGAATAAATACCAAAATTAAACATTCGAAACCAGAGAAGAGAGTTTATGCAGTAGCCAAACATTTGCTCTAACAAGCTTAAAAATCTTGGTTCAAATTGAAGGAACCAAGCCTTAGGCCTACCAAATCATTTAAGTCACAGAAATAAAATTACAAATGAAATAAAATAAAATGAATAAATGAATTGAAATAACTGCAAATGATTAAACCAATTCCTAATAACCTCAGCTTTCTGCTAAATATTCCTCAGCGAATTCAATTAGTCCTACACCTCCTAAAAGTAGTATTGCAAGGCCGTAAGCAGAATTTTTTTTATTGGTCATTAAAACGTCCAGTAAAAAGTCCAAAAAATGTCAAAATGTCCGATAAAAAGTCCGGAATTTTCCGAAAATGTGTGGGATAGTGCGCCAAAATAAATGGTTCACATCACGTTTTTTCTCCCTAGTCAAGTGGTGGTTCTTTTATCATCTCTAAAAAATAAATATCCCCAATTTTTTTTGAACAACAACAAAAAATTTTTTGGAGGCTCTAATGCCGACCAAAGATTTTTTAGACAAAAAAGTCTTGAAAAAAAAATTTTGGTCTGAAGCCAAAGTTTAAAAAATTTGTAACTTCGGTAAATTGAGAGAGGAAAATTCGGAAATGCAAAATAAATAATATAAATATGTATAAGAGCATCAGGAAAAAAAAATAAATAAATAAAAATAAGCTGTCCTAACCTGTTGAAAATAGAGAAAAGAATTTATCCGAAAATATGGAAAAATTCGGCCTCCTTTCGGCGTCAAGATTTTGACTTCGGTAAGGTGCTTAAAATTTATATAAATATGAAATATAATAGGATTCAGACCAGTATCAAAAATCTTTCGCACTTCAAGCAGAGCCCTATGTATATAAAAAAAAGATTTTTTTGGAAAAACTTAAAACTATTTTTCGGCTTATTTAGAACTCATCAAAATAAATAAACCATTTTTGTATTGAAACTTTATGTTCCCCATTTCTGTTCCTTTACAAAGAAAAAATTAATTAATTTTTTTTTTTTTTTAATTTACATATTTTAGCTCGAGACTTTATATCAAATCCCCGAAATTCAAAACCCCGATCGGGGTCTGAATTTAGTGGTTTTTTTTTTATTTATTATTTTATTTAATTTGTATTCTTTACTTTCGGGTTTTTGAAAATACCAAAAAATGAAAAGTATTTTTCAAAACCAGGAATTTTTCGGAGCTTTGAAAGGTCGGAAAAATAATTAATTAATTAATTTTTTTTTTTTTTTTTAATATTGAAAAACCCGGATTTTTTTTCAAAAACCGCGCAAACCTGGTATTTTTTTACCTAAAAAAAAAATTATTACCTTATTTAGCTTTTAAAAAAATTAATAAATTATTTTTCCGACCTTGCAAAGCCCCGACAACTTCGCGATTTTGAAAAATACTTTTATAACTCATTTTTTGGCATTTTCAAAAACCCGAAAATAAAAAATACAAATTAAATAAAATAATAATAAATCAAAAAAGCCATCAAATTCAAATCCAAGGGTCCCATTTTAGGCTAAACTTTTGTTTCACTCTTTCGTTCGAAAAGGAAAGCCCGTGTTTAAAAAACCTAGAACCCCCCTTTACCCTCGGGCTGGCTGCATTAGAATCGCTGACAAAGATGCAAATAGTTATCCCTGCATCTGGTATTTCTGTCTGCTAAGACAGGAATCCAATGAAATCCATCGTCAAAGCTCCTAATCAAAAATAAAATGTTTTTACAAATTGGTTTGGTATACGAATTACACTTTTATTTAATTGGCTTGCGCCTGAAAAAAGGCAATTTCGGAAGGAATCGTTCAACTACTTGGAATACAGCCTTCATTGCCGGGAGACACAGGAAAGGTTTTTGGTAAGTAGCAGCGTTCCCCACCGATTTTTCCTAAAAAAAAAAAAAAGAATAAATTCCTAATCCATTTTTCCTAAAAAGTTTGATTCCAAATTTTTTTTTCCTATTTTTCAATTTTCCTAAAATTTTTTGATTCCTAAAATAAAATTTCCTAAAATGAAAATTTTTCCTCACTTTTTTAAATCCCTAAAGGGATTTTAGGCAAATTTTATTTTAGGGATTTAAAGAAATTTTATTTTAGGAATCAAAAAATTTTAGGAAAATCAAAAATTTAAGAAAAAAAAGTTAGGAAAACAGATGTAGGAATTTATTACTTTTTTTTTAGGAAAAATTGAAGCAGTCAAAACTTAATTATTTCAAAATAATTGTTGAGCCAAGAACAGCCCAGCGTTTTGCGCAGCAGGTTGGGACAAGCGCAACAGGTTGAGACAAGTGCAGCAAGTTTCGCGCAGCAAGCATATTCTTAAAAGCCCAAAAAATATTACTCTTTTTTTTTTTGGCTTTGAAACAACTTTTGACAACCAAACGGTATTTCGGTGTCAACATATTTCAATTTTTTTAACGAGAAACAAATTACTTAAAAAACAAATTGATGCTGTCACTCGAGGAAAAAAAAAAACTTAAAATTTCATACGTTTTTTTTTTTTTTCTTCTTCTTTTTTTTGGAATTAATTAATTAATTTTTTTTTTTTTGTGAATTACCCGGAACGGCTTGGCTCTGTCGAGAATATTATTTATGATGCATTCGTTCTAACTGATTATTATTCGTTTCGCGAATAATGAATCTCGTTTTTTATATTTCTCTCGTCTTTTTAGTCGTAGGTGATGTCTATTGAAATGTCAATAGGTGGTCATTTTAAGGTCAATTTGAAATCATTAATTTCCATACGGTACCCCCTTCCCCCCTAACCATTCTTTTAAAAAGAATTTTAAGGCGTTTGGAAGCTCAGCGACATGGGTTCAAAAAAAAAAAAAAAATAATGACCGGGAGTAACCTGGTTTGGAATCATGAAACCATAAGTGTAGGATTTCAGAAGTGCACCATGCATGAAGACTTGAGGAGTCGCTGGCCTTGTCTATAATTAAACAAAAAAAATAAATAAAATAAAATAAAAAATGAAATATCACCCGCGAGGTTTCAAAAACCCATCACTTTTGGGTTTCTGATTGTACTTTTTCTCCTTAATATCTCGTTACGCAATCTCCCGACTGCTCTTGTAATTTTATCCAAATATGGATGCATTTTTAAAAAGTCCTCCTGACCCGTATAAATTATTTTTATTTGTAATAATAAATAATACCAAGGGGAAAAATAAAAAAACATATGGCACCTAAAAAATGTTCTGTCAACCGGAAAAATTGGGTTGGCGACCGAATCTTTTTTTTTCGTTGATTTCCCAGGCTGTCAAACGTAACCTAACCTGGTTAATTCGCTGGCGCTAATTAAAAGGCTTATTCGTGTCTTCTGTAGATTCTTCAAAATGATTAACAATAATTGCTCGTTAGGAGCTCGTGCTTTACGTCTTGAAAAATTTGTGAAGGATGAAAAGATTTTTAGAGGAAAAAAAAAAACGGTTCTTTTTTTTTTATTCTATTAATATAAATTTTCCTCTTTGCAATATAAATAATGCTAAACGTTTTAGTCTTGATTTAAAAGAAAACCGATTTCTAGTTTCCTAAAATGGAATCTGGTTTCTTCCATATGTTGATGATAGTGAGTCATGGATCATTGACCTCGTTTCTTTAATTTTTTTTTTTTTTTTTTTTTATCTGTTCGGTGAAATTTTTAGGGTTGGAAAAATTTTTCCTAATTATTATTAAAAGTATTTCCTTTATTTTCCTTTCGAGCTCTTATGAATTTAACCTTCAAACATTTTTTACTGATGACTCGTTTCGTAAAAAAAAATGTTTGTGATGGTTTTAGAGACAAAGCTGCTTCTTGTTTTTTTTTTTTTTTTTTTTTTTTTTAAGGAAATGCAAAAGAAGGATCCAAGACAAGAGGCACCTGCTTAGTGTAAT
This sequence comes from Liposcelis bostrychophila, assembly GCA_037577465.1. Classification (NCBI taxonomy): domain Eukaryota; kingdom Metazoa; phylum Arthropoda; class Insecta; order Psocodea; family Liposcelididae; genus Liposcelis; species Liposcelis bostrychophila. The sequence continues at coordinate 15,879,115 of CM075210.1, forward strand.
AAGCCTGCTCTGCTTGCGTGCCATCTGCTTTAATTTTTTAAAAGCGTAAAAAAAATGAATCTAAAAAAAAAAAGTACCGAGTACTACGAAAATTGAAATATGATCTGCTTTTGCTTTGTTTAGAGATCGATTTTTGCATTTTTTGAACATAGTGCTGACTAATAAATAAGAATGTGGCTTTTCGTTCGGTGGGCGAATCGGTTCCGGTTGGGATCGGTTTTTTAAAAAGAATATCTGTGACACTTGAGGGGAGACGCCTAAAAAAAAAAAAAAAAAAAAAAATTGTATTGAACGTTTGAAGTTTTGAACATCCTGCTTCCAAATGTTAAATAAATCATGAAGGGGAGAAAAAGACGACAGGGAAAAAAAAAAAAAAGAAACGAAACTTCCCTGTGTTTTTAGGGTTCAAATCTCTTGAGTAATTTGCATGTGGTTTCGATTAAAATTTTTTCTTCCGCAACTTTTTTTTTTTTTTTTTTTTTTTTTGCTTAAACCCTTTTCTATTACTCATGGTATAAAAAGTCCCTTTTTGAGAATTATTTGGGGACTTAAAAGTGAAACTTTTTGGGACTCTACTTTCTAGTACGGAGTACTAAAAAGTTGACTTTTTAATACTCTTGCTATCGTGTCGTCTGCATCGAAAAAAAAAAGAAACCATGAAGGCCCCGAAAAATGGTTGGCAGCATTGTATCAAGAGTCACGTTATATACGTGAAGAGTCACGTTATATACATTGTTTGGACAAACGAATGTTTTCAATTCGCATCCTCATTTTTTTTTTTTTTTTTTTTTTTTTTTTTTTACGTCACACCCATTTGTCACAGCAATATTAACCCCTTGAAATCAATCTTTACGAAAAAAAAATCTCTGTTTCATTCGAAATAGAAAATATTTTTAACCCCAAAGACAACACGGGGCCCTTTCCTGAACTTCGAGACAGTGTTGTCAAGCCTCGCTTCGCTCGGCTTGACAACGCACTGTCTCGAGTTCAGGAAAGTTCCCCGTGTTGTCCTTGGCCTTAAAAATACTATTTGTATGAATTTTTTTTCTTTAATTTCCCAGACATTCATGTTTTTAATAATTTGAAGTAGGCAAGAATGAAACTCGTACGTAATACCGGTTTATATGTAAAAAAAACGTGGTTTGCAATTACCTATCTAACTACTATAATGATCTTTAGGGTTTTCTTTACAAACAGCCTTAAAGCTTTCAGTATTCATATTTTCAAGTATAAATAGACTGAATGGGTCTCTTTTTTTTTGCCTCTGTTAAACGATTATTATTCATTTTGCTTTAATGCTACACTAAACATACTCTGAAGAGAAATCTTGTTTCTTTTTTGCAGCTTTTAATGGACATAATATTCTCACCAGCAGGATAACCCTTCCCAACATTAAGTCAGTTGAGAATTTAAAAAAATATATATGGTTTCGTTCCTATTTAGCAGATGTACTTAAACTGGATGGGAAAGTTTGCAACCATTTTCAAACCTCATGCATATACACTAATTTTTCAGTATTCCAGTTTTCAAGGTAACGAAATTGGCCTTCCTCTATAAAAATTCTAAATTGAATTGAAACATTCCATTTCTCAAACTGACATATGAACAGAAAAAAAAGGACTGATTCACCAAAGGATGCTGACCAAAGCAATCTTCTACTTCCAGATTTAGGTGGACTAAAGCGCTAGCCTATTTTCCAAATTTTGAGTATCTGACTTTCACCCCTCTCGATTTTATCACAAAACTGTTAACAGCCCATGGATATTTTTTAGATGTTCTTACTCAACAGTAATCCGTGAACAAGCTCCATGGAGCTCAGAATTTTAAAAAAGCTCAAAAGAAATATTTAATATTTTTTTAACAATGAAAAATCCTACTCTTCCCTCGGAAATTTCTTAGATTTCAAAATATTAAGTCATCATCTTAAATGTTTTTTACGATTTAATTGCAGCACCTTTAGCCTGGAACTCTTCATCCAAAATTAACTATCCTAAATATCGACTATAAATTATCCAAAAAATTTTCAAGCACTTCCACTTGCAATAAACTCATTAAATCTTTTATTGGGTGGCTTCTTCCTTCAATTAAAGGTATCAGTTCGCTGGCCAAAAGAAGAAAATCCCAAACACAGCTTCAAATTTTTTTTTTTTTTTCAAAATAGTATTTTTCTTTACAGGTGTCGAAGGTAAATATTTCAAGTACGAGACCAAGTTTACGGCTCGAGGCGAAGCCGAGGGCCGTAATTGGTCGAGTCTTGAAATTTACCTTCGATACCTGCAAAGAAAAATATTTTTTATTCCGAGGAAAACACCTTTTATGGTCTACTTTTCAGTCCAAGGAATGAAAAATAATTTTTCATTCCTTGGACTAAAAAGTAGACCATAAAAATTGTTTTCCTCGGAATAAAAAATATTTTCTATTACTCATGGTATAAAAAGTCCCTTTTTGAGAATTATTTGGGGACTTAAAAGTGAAACTTTTTGGGACTCTACTTTCTAGTACGGAGTACTAAAAAGTTGACTTTTTAATACTCTTGCTATCGTGTCGTCTGCATCGAAAAAAAAAAGAAACCATGAAGGCCCCGAAAAATGGTTGGCAGCATTGTATCAAGAGTCACGTTATATACGTGAAGAGTCACGTTATATACATTGTTTGGACAAACGAATGTTTTCAATTCGCATCCTCATTTTTTTTTTTTTTTTTTTTTTTTTTCTTTTTTTACGTCACACCCATTTGTCACAGCAATATTAACCCCTTGAAATCAATCTTTACGAAAAAAAAATCTCTGTTTCATTCGAAATAGAAAATATTTTTAACCCCAAAGACAACACGGGGCCCTTTCCTGAACTTCGAGACAGTGTTGTCAAGCCGAGCGAAGCGAGGCTTGACAACGCACTGTCTCGAGTTCAGGAAAGTTCCCCGTGTTGTCCTTGGCCTTAAAAATACTATTTCTTTGCAGGTATCGAAGGTAAATTTCAAGACTCGACCAATTACGGCCCTCGGCTTCGCCTCGAGCCGTAAACTTGGTCTCGTACTTGAAATATTTACCTTCGACACCTGTAAAGAAAAATACTATTTCCTACAATTTTGGCTGCTTTTAACGTCAGGCTAGGCTAAAGTCTGTTTTTTTTTTTTTTTTTCAACATCCTTAATTCGAAAATTATTTCATAACTTTTCAGGAATTACCAAGTGCTTTATCGCTGAAAATACATGCTTTATGTCATGAACAGTCGAAAATTGGGTGCAATCAGCTGCCCATAAACTAAATGCATTTGGTTTCATCCTGGAAATTTATAAACGACTCAATGCTGCAAAGTGCTTGAATCCAGAAAATTTAAGGACATCACACTCAAAACAGCCATCACTCAGATCAGTTTTCCTATTTGACGAAATAAGAATTGCTTTTCTAAATCAATTCAAACAGAGGAAATCATAAATAAACATCTTTTTCTAGCCTACATTGGTTCCCTTGTCCTTTGAAGTCATTTACAAGATTTCTGAAATCCGACCCTATAATTAGCTAAAAAAATTTTTTTTCCTTTTATTTGGTTTTCAGAATTTTGAAAAAAAAAGTTGAAAACAGCAGACCACATGATGGACCATATCTGCAGCTCCTGCAGTGCCAGCATTATTTACCTAATAAAATATCGCTAAAAATACTTTTAGCATTTACTTTGACTAAAAAAAAAGAAAAAAAAAAAAAAGACAAACAGCATCGATTTATCTCACTTGAAGAAAAATAAGCTTGTTTCTTAAGAATAAACAACTTAAGGTGTAACATGATGATAAATGCCTTTACCAGTGAGTCAACCTAAGGCAGTACCGAATCACCTTTAACAGATAAAATGGCAAAATTAATGGTTTTACCTTATCTTTTAACATTCAAGGCATTACCAACTTAGTTTTTACTCTTAACCAAAAAACAATTGACTTAAAATGGATTTTCAATAAATCAAACTACATATTGTACATGTGAAACCATGTCTCCTATTGACATTGGAATACCAGAAGAGTCAATTCAATTGGATCAATAGCTAAATAAATATTTATGTAATTGAAGAAAAAAAAAAAAAAAAAAAAAAACTGCAACACAACTTTTTTTTTCTTTTTCATCATTGCATACTGTGTCAGTTTTTTCAATCTTAATCAATTATTACTCATTTTAACCATTTTGAAAACAACAGATGGGATAATGAGGTTAACATTAAGATTATACCATAAAAATAAAGAATCTCAAGTCTATAGCCTAGGGCTGTTTGAGTGATTGTTGATGATTCTCCATTGCACCTTTCTCTTTCTATATTACCAAATATTATCAATTTTTTTTCTTGATTGAGATGATTCATACAAAAAGACAGATCATGAAATTTTCCACAGAAAAATTTTTTTTTATTCCAATCATAATTTAATAATTTCTGACAACTATACCAAAACATGATTTTTTTTGACATTTCATGAATGGCAATTAACGTAAAATCCTGCTAATTTGATTATTTTCAAATAAAATTTAAGAAAAATAACATCTAATAAGTCAAAATACAACAGGCACGAACGGGAACCACGCCCCAAAATTTAAACAAAGCTATACATTCTAACCAATTTTTAAATGTCCGAAACTCATGATCATCTACGAAACAAAAATTGTAATATATTTTTAAAATAAATAATAAAATAATAAAAAGCTTACCGGGATTAAATTTATTATTGCGTCTAACGTGGCAAGTTCAGTATCCTTATGTACGTTGAATAATATATTTAACAACAAAACCTCCTCGCACGCAGATCTCCTGTCAACTGACTTGATTGTAAGTAAAGTTGAATTCCAGCCGAGCCGGGCGTAAACCGGCAAAAGTTACATGACTCACGCCCGCCGCCATATTTGAAACACTTGTCGCCACCGCTACAAGTGCCAAAAAGTTAAACTACGTTATAAATTAAGGAAAAAACTTACGTTGGATATTACTGACGGTTATTTAAAATTGAAAGAAATTGACGAAAGAAACAGAAAATAATATTTAAATTTCTGCAAATACTTCAACAAAATTGTTTCGCTTGATTTTGCCTCGCGATCAGTTTCGATATTTAATCGTTACGAGGCGCTAGTGTCTACCAACAGTTTTTATCTTCTGCTTTCGGTTTTTCTCCATGATCGGGAGACTTGTTACTTGGTTTTTGGACCAAATACCGGGAAAGAAAACATTCGGTATTTACAGAACTCTACCATTCTTTTTTATATTAGGTGGACTTTATGAATTTTCTTTGGTAAATGTCCAGATAGGTCAAACTAATTTTTGTAAGTACCTTTCTTTTTAAACCAGAATTGGTTAAGTCTAAGAAATTTTCATCATTTGGTTAGCTTAGTTATTATATTCTTTGTTTCATTTTTTTTAAAAAATGAATTAAAATAGTTCAAGAGGTCAATACTGCTCCCAAGAAGGAATTCCAGACTTATGCCAGCATTTCATCATCCATATTCAAGATGTTAATCTGGAAAAGTTGACAAAAGTGTTTGAGCCGTATTTGAATTTCTGATATAAAAATTCTTAATACAGTACTTCATTTTTTTGCCTCCACAATTTTACTTTACACATTTAAATTTAAAAACAAGGTAGCAAAGTAATAAATATAAAAATATCCTAATTAATTATGGATTTCTTGAACAGTTGTAAATAAATATCACTTAGAAATGTAGAAAACTCCAAACTGGTTTAAGTTTTAAAGGCTTTAAAGAACATTTATTTTTAAAAAATGAAAACTTTGAACTTAAACCTTAACCCAGTTTAATGAAAATATCTAAATTGGAAGCCAACTCTGCATCCTGGTTATTAGTAGAAAATGAATCTAAATTAAACTGGACCGTTGAGCCTCAAAATTTAAAAATTTTTTCCAATGCCACACATTTGTCACAATTGCTGCATTTAAGTTCTTAATTTTTCATAGCTAATGCCAATTAACATTTATCTTGGTATTGACCTCTTCTTTTTGCTTTTAAATATAAAATGGAAATTTTCCCTCTAAAATTACATGACATTGTTTTGATTGAAATGAAATGAATTTTCTTTTTTTTACAGATAATGTTTACAGAGGAAATGAAGCAGAAAAGATAGCTAGAGCCAGAGTTGTGAAAAAGTTATATGGATTAGATGAAGATTAATAATGCGGGTTCCAGAGCATGTAAAGTTGTACGCCAAATTTGGAACAGCATGTTTTGCGGCATTTATTTTAGGTTGCCAATGTGTTCATTATTATTATAAACCGTTAACAGATTTTGAAAAATTAGTGGAAGAAAAAATGAAAATTATTGAAAAGGAGTATGAGGAATTAGCAGAAAAAGAAAAGCAAGAAAAAAAGACGGGTGTCACATAAACATTTTATACATAATAAATATGAGTAATAAATTGTAGAAATCAGTTACAGTTACTTAATCTTTTATTAATTGATAGATTAAGAAAATATGAGAGGGGAGCAATAAAATGCGATGCTTCGCCTTAAATTAATTGCATAAAACAACGATCAGTCATTTTTAATAATTTTTGATCTATTTTTAAGTAAAAAAGCGATCATTATGGCTCAGGCATCGATCTTACGTATTCCTCCCCGCTCAATACTTTATACTGCTCCTTTTTATACCACATTACATGGTGTTTCCTTTTCTCTTGGACTTCGTCGTATATCATTCTGTAAACGGGAGGAAGAGTCTGTAAATGAGCTTCGTTGCTTAAATCCTGAAAGTAATCCCATTGAAGAGGTCCCATTTTGTGAGCGTGCCTGGCCGGCATTTTCATATCCACGATCCGCCTTTTAAAATCGTTATCGGTTTCTTCTTCCATTTGTTCCCGGCTCGGTAAAGACGCAGTACCGTTGAGAGTGCTCAAAAAATACTGAATCTGAAAATGAAACATCGGGAACGGAAGAACAGTGAAGGGAAGACCAACGAAGCATAGTTCGGGGTAGTCCATGTGTATTAAATGTTTGTAAAGCGGCCTTACTCGCTGCTCTTCGATTTTCACTCTACATTTTTCCGTTAAAAATGGGAAACTGAAAAGATAACCTGTAACAAAAAACGTTGAAAGTTTTAAAAAAATTTTGTTAAAATTAATTTTTAAAACTTTAATAATTTTTTTTTTCAAATTTACCTGTGCAGTAAAGGAGGACATCGGCTTCAACGAACGTATCATCAAGCAAAGTAAAACCATTTTCGTGACACATTTTAATTCCAGGTCTTTGAGTTATATTCGACGGTAACGTGCACGTGTGACGTGGGAGATTGTGACATAAGTAAATTTGCTTAGCTGTTAAAGATATTTCAATGGCGATGTCCATTCCCGAAGATGCGGCCCCCAGAACCACCACTGCTTTGTCTCTGAAATTTTCGGGATCCCGATAATTGTGGCTATGAGTTTGAATTCCTTTAAAATTCTCGATTCCGGGAATGTAAGGAATGTTTGGAACCGCCAAATGTCTGAAAGATAAAAAAAAAAATGGTCATCAATGGTTTAAATACTCGAGCTACTAGACACTGCACTGGATAAGGTGATGAGTGTTACTTTTAAGTAAGCGACAAAGTTCATATTTAGTTAATTAGTTTATTGATAACAAGAAGCGGAAAAGAAAGAGAGAATAAATCCGAGTAATTTTCATTGAAAAAAAGTTAAAAAAAAAAAAAAACTTACCCGTTACAAATCATAACGGAATCGAATTCGTATTCTTTATCAGTTTTGCTGATTAAGTCTGTCACTACCATTTTCCAGACTCGGTTTTCCCCTGTTTCTTCTGGAGCAAGAGATTTGACATGTGAGTTAAACTAAAAAAAAAAAATTGAAATAAAATTATAAAATTTATTTCCAAAAAAAAAAAAAAAAAAAATTAAACTTACTTTAAGATGTGGATAAAGCTTATGTTCAGTAGCGTAGCTTTTCAGGTATTTCAGCACATTCGTGTGATGAGTGAAGGATTTTCCTATATTTGGAAACGGATAATCTGGAAATCCCATAATTTCTTTCGGCAAGTTTGTTCTTTAACAAGAATTTTCAAATTAAAAAAAATCCCAAAAAAATTAATACAAAATTCTGTACCTCAGAGTCAAAACGTCGAATTCGAAATCGGGAATACCAACTTTGTGATATCGAAAGACCATGTATAGCAGCCATTTTTGAGTTGTTCAAATTCGACCGTTTTCGTTTTGAGGCACAGAATTTCTTATTTAAAAAAAATCTTACTCCAGATTTTTATACATGCTGGAATGTATCGGTAAGTCATTTTCGTCAGTCTCGACTTTATCTGTGTAATTCCAAGTTCCTCCAACTTCTGAAGCTTGTTCGAAAATGATGAATTCATACATATCTGGAGAACAAACCATATTCCTTCCAGCGCATAATCCTGCTGCTCCAGCCCCGATCACTCCAACTCGAAATTTTTTGTTCACCATGATTCACTTTAAATCTTATGCGTCCGAATCAGAAAAAAAAATACCCACAATGTAAAAAAAAGTAACAAAAAAATACTGTCGGATTTTATTGAATACTTGCAACTTGGTAGAAAGTTTACCGTCAACTGAGTACCGATGACACTCATTAAATTCTATATAAACAACTTGACTAGGTTACATCAGATAATTTTAAGATCAACTAGAATCACGATATGCTTGTTACAAGTTAAGTATTGAACAGACAAATGCATTTAAGTTAAATTGTCTTTTTTTTTTCTAATAAGGGGTCGTACATAAATTACTTAAGCACATTTAGGGGGGGAGGGGGTCCAAATTTGACATCTTACCCATAAGCTAAGCATAGGCGAAATGGGATAAAGCGTGCAAAAAGGGCCTAACCCATGCTTACGTAATTTATGTACGATCCCTAAAATATAATTTTTTTAGGACAAAGATTTTACTAAATTCGTTTTGGGAGCGTTTAAGTTTTTCGTAAGACCGAAGGGGGGGGAGCGGGTTCTCGAAATTCTTACGATTTCTTACTAGGGGGAGGGGGGGAGTTTGGCAAATCATACGTAAGAATTTCCATTATAACTTATTGTTCAAAATTTTCTTTTAATTTCTGAAATTTAAGTTCTTTAAATTGTTTTCGAATGTCTAAACAGAAAAATTTGAAATTTTTTCAAAAAATTTTAAGAAATAAATTTATTTTTTTATGAGATTTTGTGTCAATTTTAGCATTGAGAAAAATATTACTCCAATTTAAAAAAAAGGGGGGGGGGGGTCCTCCGTAATATAAAAGGGGGGTCAAAGAAATCTTACTAATTCTTACGAGGGGGGGGGGGAGGGGTTCCAAAACCCCGGAAAAAAGTCTTACGTAATACTTGAACGTTCCCTTTCACGATAACCATTATTGGATTACTCATGATTATACGTTGTAATTACTTATATATACGCCGTAATTAATGAAATACCTCTTTAACGCCGACTTGATGTTTCGCTGCCTCGGTTCCCAAACAGGTAAGAGATAATTGTCGCAAGAGTGCAAAAAAATAGTCGTACGAGCGCAAAACATGGTCGTATGCAGTCATACGCATGCGCGGTCGTACAAAAACGGTTTATGGTTTTGCGTACGGAAACTATGAAATAGTCGTACGCGGGAAAAACCTTTCATATTTTTTAAACGTTAATTTTCACCGATTTCTTGCTTTTTTCTACCATTTATTCAAATAGTCGTACAATGTCTGACTGAATAGTCGTATTTTTCAGGGTACGACCCTACCCTCGGTCGTACACCCTACAAAACAGTAAAATAGTCGTACCCCTGTTTAGTTTTAAAGGCTTTAAGGAACATTTATTTTTAAAAAATGACAAATTTGAACTTAAACTTTAAGCCAGTTAATGAAAATATCTAAATTGGAAGCCAACTCTAAAACCAGTTAATTAATGAAATATGAACCTAAATTAAAACTGGATCCTTGAGCCTTAAAATTTTAAAATTTTCCCAATGCCACACATTTGTCACAATTGCTGCATTAATTTCTTAATTTTTCATAGCTAATGCCATTTAAACGTAATGTTGGTGTTAATGTCTTCCTTTTGCTTTTAAATAGAAAATGGAAATTTTCCCTTTAAAATTACAAGACAATGCTTTGACTGAAACAAAATGAAATTTCTTTTTTTTTTTTTTACAGATAAAGTCTACAGAGAGAATGAAGCAGAAATAGTAGCTAGAGCCAGAGTTGTGAAAAAGTTATATAAATTAGAGGATGAGAAGTAATGCCAGCTCCAGAGTATGTAAAGCTGTATGCAAAATTTGCAACAGCTTGTTTTGCGTCATTTTTTTTAGGTTGCCAATGTGTTCATTACTATTATAAACCTCTAACAGATTTTGAAAAATTAGTGAAAGAAGAAATGAAAATTATTGGAAAGGAGTATGAGGAATTAGCAGAAAAAGAAAAGCAAGAAAAAAAAACGGGTGACACATAAACATTTTATACTTAATAAATATGAATAGAATAATAAATTGTAGAAATCAGTTACAGTAACTTAATATTTTATTAATTAATAGATTAAGAAAATATGAGAGAAGAGCAATAAAATACAATGCTTCGCCTTAAATTAATTTCATAAAACAACGATCAGTCTTCTTTAATAATTTTTGATCTTTTTTTAAGTAAAAAAGCGATCATTATGGCTCAGGCATCGATCTTACGTATTCCTCCCCGCTCAATAATTTATACTCCTCTTTTTTATACCACATTACACGGTGTTTCCTTTTCTCTTCGACTTCGTCGTATATCATTCTGTAAACGGGAGGAAGAGTCTGTAAATGAGCTTCGTTGCTTAAATCCTGAAAGTAATCCCATTGAAGAGGTCCCATTTTGTGAGCGTGCCTGGCCGGCATTTTCATATCAACGATTCGCCTTTTAAAATCGTTATCGGTTTCTTCTTCCATTTTTTCCCGGCTCGGTAAAGATGCAGTACCATTGAGAGTGCTCAAAAAATACTGAATCTGAAAATGAAACATCGGGAACGGAAGAACTGTGAAGGGAAGACCAACGAAGCATAGTTCAGGATACTCCATGTGTATTAAATGTTTGTAAAGCGGCCTTATTCGCTGCCCTTCGATTTTCACTCTACATTTTTCCGTTAAAAATGGGAAACTGAAAAGATAACCTGTAACAAAAAACGTTCAAAGTTTTAAAAACAATTTGTAAAAATTAATTTTTAAAATTTTAATAATTTTTTTTTTTTTTTTTTCAAATTTACCTGTGCAGTAAAGGAGGACATCGGCTTCAACAAATGTATCATCAAGTAAAGTAAAACCATTTTCGTGACACATTTTAATTCCAGGTCTTTGAGTTACATTCGACGGTAACGTGCACGTGTGACGTGGAAGATTGTGACATAAATAAATTTGCTTAGCTGTTAAAGATATTTCAATGGCGATGTCCATTCCCGAAGCTGCGGCCCCCAGAACCACCACCGTTTTGTCTCTGAAATTTTCGGGATCCCGATAATTGTGGCTATGAGTTTGTATCCCTTTAAAATTCTCGATTCCGGGAATGTGAGGAAGGTTTGGAACTGCGAAATGTCTGAAAGATAAAAAAAAAAAAGGTCATCAATGATTTAAATACTCGAGCTACTAGACACTGCACTTGATAAGGTGATGAGTGTTACTCTTAAGTAAGCGACAAAGTTCATATTTAGTTAATTCGTTTATTGATAAAAGAAACGGAAAAGAAAGAGAGAATAAATCGGAGTAATTTTCATTGAAAAAAATTTTTTAAAAAAAACTTACCCGTTACAAATCATAACGGAATCGAATTCGTATTCTTTATCAGTTTTGCTGATTAAGTCTGTCACTATCATTTTCCAGACTCGGTTTTCCCCTGTTTCTTCTGGAGCAAGAGATTTGACATGTGAGTTAAACTAAAAAAAAAATAGAAATAAAATTATAAAATTTATTTCCGAAAAAAAAAAAAAATTAAACTTACTTTAATATGTGGATAAAGCTTATGTTCAGTAGCGTAGCTTTTCAGGTATTTCAGTACATTCGTGTGGTGAGTGAAGGATTTTCCTATATTTGGAAACGGATAGTCTGGAAACCCCATAATCTCTTTCGGCACGTTTGTTCTTTAACAAGAATTTTCAAATTAAAAAAAATCCCAAAAAAATTAATGCAAAATTCTGTACCTCAGAGTCAAAACGTCGAATTTGAAATCAGGAACACCAAATTTTAGATATGGAAAAACGATATGTATAGCAGCCATTTTTGAGTTTTTCAAATTCGACCATTTTGGTTTTGAGACACAGAATTTCTTATTAAAAAAAAATCTTACTTTAAGTTTTTATACATGCTGGAATGTATCGGTAAGTCATTTTCGTCAGTCTCGACTTTATCTGTGTAATTCCAAGTTCCTCCAACTTCTGAAGCTTGTTCGAAAATGATGAATTCATACATATCTGGAGAACAAACCATATTCCTTCCAGCGCATAATCCGGCTGCTCCAGCCCCGATCACTCCAACTCGAAATTTTTTGTTCACCATGATTCACTTTAAATTTTATGCGCCCGAATTAGAAAAAAAAAATACCCACGACGTAAATAAAAAAAAAAAAAAAAAAAAATAACACAAAAATACTGTTGGATTTTATTGAATACTTGCAACTTTGTAGAAAGTTGAACGTCAACTGAGTGCCGCTGACACTTATTAAATTCTTTATAAACAACTTGACTAGGTCACATTAGATAATTTTAAGACCAACCACAATCACCATGCTTGTTACAAGTTAAGTATTGGACAGACAAGTGCAGTCAACTTAAATTGTCTTTTTTTTTTTTTTTTCTAATAACCCTGCGTAATTACAAAAAAAGGAAGATTTCAAATTCTTCTATTTTGTTATCTGTTGTCATATGTTAAGATTCGACCTTAGTCAGTTCTATTGATCCGTAAATTGACAATGCAAGGCGGCGGGGAGTAATGACGTAGTAGGAAAAGTTCCTAAACAATAAAAATAGTACTTTATTGTTTTTAAAATCTTCCCTTGTTATCATATCTGATCCGCATGGGAAAAAAAAATCTGGACCGGCACCTAAAATGAATTAAAATTTTCTGACGCAATTTTTGGTGGTTTTTAATTTATAAAATTTAAACGCTTACGTACGGAATTTTTAACAATTTATCAGACTGAATTTAAAAATATATAGCCCACCTTCGACTTTTAAGACCCTCATGCACTATGGACCCCCGCAAGTTGTAGAAAGATCGGGAATCTCTAATTGGAAACAAATTAGCTGATTTTCTATTGGCGGAAAAAGACAACATCTTGGAGGTCAAGTCAGATGTTTTTTTGTATGACGACAGCGCCAGTTTTTTTTTTTTTTTTTTCCTATTCTTCCGCGATGTAAATAAAATCCGGTTTCGAAATTACCAAGGTTGGGAAATTTTTTCTTCAGTTTCTCACATCCACACCCTTCTTTTTTTCCTGCTCTCATAAAAAAATATTGATAGCTTCTGCTACTTGTTCTTTCTGCCGGTTTCAGGGAACGACGAAATTTTATGACCCTATAGGACAATCCCGATTTTTCCATCAGATGCAAAAACGCTTCTTAGTAAAACATTTTAACTCTTCATATACTTATTCATTTGTTACAAAATTATTTGAAAAAAAAAATCACACAATCATACATAAGTTTTTCACGGAAATACACGGTAGAACAGTTTTTGATGTGTGATTTTATTAAGATAAACATAGGAAACACCGCCATAAAAATTGTTTCGCCGTGTATATCTAGTGTAAATGATGACATCAGCATTACAGCAATACCCCCCCCTCCTCCTCCTCGTCATCAGTCGAACGACCCCCTCCCCCTCTAAAATGATGACATAATTTGAATCGCCCCTTCCTTACTACATGTTTTATGAAATTGTGCTCTGGAACGTTCATCTCTTGTTGAAGTAAAAATCTTCTTTTCAAGATGAGTAATCATTAAAAAATGAATGTACGTCAATTATGAATTTTAACACATCTTTTTCCAGCTTTTCGGTTCCTGCAAGGAAAGCATTGTGAGCTATATATGAATATTGCATGAACCAATTTTTAATAGTCCTTTTTTGCGAAATGCAATCAAATAATTATTAATGGCATTTTCCACACTTTTATTAACATTCGGTCTATCTCTTCCGAGATATATCAATTTTGCAAGAGGTAACGATTCTTCATTCAGTGTGCATCATTAATTTTTCTCTTTATAACATTTGCTGCAGCACCACCAAAAAAAAAAGCTGAAAAAAAAAAAAAGTTACTGATCGCTAGTCGAAAAAAAACTTCATCGAGCGCAATTTTTTCCTCGGCCGTAAGTTAAACCTACGGTTTTACCGGGTTTCCTTCTTCTGGTTTTCTCGGGAACGGTTCGGAATTTTGAAACAAAAGTCTTATTTATTAAATAATAATTTGAAACGAACATTTCCCGAGAATTTCAGAATTTTCAGGCGCCGGAAGTCGTTAAGGACAGACAATCTTATATGACCTCAGAAACAAAAAATGCTATCTAAAAAAAACTTTTCTATGTTTAACTTACGAAAAGTCAAAAAGTGTTAGCACCTTTTGTTTCTAAGGTCGCGATATATAGGTAGGTATTCTGGATAAGTTTATTTACCAAAATATTCGTGATTTTTTGGGAAATTTAAATTTTTCTTCAGCTCTTGATACCGAATGTTCCTCTGACCGCGGCGAAGAACGGAAAAATTTATAAACATTATAAACTTCCTGTCCCAGGGCAGTGCGGAAGTATCGGTGGGATCAATTAGTTTTTTTTTCTTTTGAATGCAACTTCTTAGTGTTGCCATCTTATTGCTAGCTAGCTGTTATTTTTTGTCATTTTTTTTTCACTTATGTGCTTACCGCAGGTCTGTATATTCTATAACTGCTTTCGCAGGTCGGGTATACAGTTGGCTTAGCAGGATTACAAGTGCAATGATGGTTAAGATGATTGCACTAATAATTCTTACCATCCCCGCCAGGGGAAGAGGCTTTGGCGGTCACCCATCCAGAGGCTGGCCGTCATCAACGCTGCTTAACTTCGTTGATCACGATCCGTTTAACTGGAAAAGGCACCACTCCTATCCCTAATTAGTGGAAGCCAACCAAACGGGGATCCAATTAATGAAGGTAGCAGGTCTGAGCTTTCTGCAGGGGAATACTTTAATTATGGACCGATTCCTCCGAACATTCCCCTTATAAAGTTGGGAAATCCCCTTGATCGGTTTGGAAAAAGGGGAGAGTCCTTTTGCGGTCGTTTTCAAAACATTTGATTGCTCATCATCTGACGAGCAATCATCCGATGATGATGGCCATAAACAGGACATGTCAAAAGAATGAAAAGGAATAGCAATATCAGCAATATCTTTTACCTTAAAAGAATTGAAGTAATCTTTACAAAAATTCCCACCTTTGAAAAAGTTCAAAATCATTTGCTTCAATTAATTTCAATTGATATTTTCATTTTTCAGATTTTAGAAGTGTTGTTTACTAAGCAATGGACATACTTAGATGGCTCATGCTCCCATCATTAAAAAGTTGTAAACAAATACCGAAGTTAAAGACTTTCTCATCGGCTTAAGTAAATGATGCAACCAACAAGTTCAGGTAGTGAGACATACTGTATTTAAAACTATTCAACCCACGCATCTCCAACGTTGTTTATTACGTTAACTGCTACTTTTAAGAGTCGGTAAGGTATTTGTTAAAAAAAAAAAAAAAAACCAAAATTCTTGCAATATATATCAACCTCATAAAAATCGATTTATACCTACACATTCACTTTTCTTGTTCGTTTGTTGTTGGACTTTCTTCATGTAAAACTCGATTTTTTAGTCATAAATTCCATTTCAAAAGTTATTAAAGTTTACATTTTTTCCCCATTTTATAAATATCCAGTCATAAGAAGTAAATACAAGCAAATCTCAAACCTAAATAAACACAATATTTTGCGAAGTTTCTTCAGGTATAAGCAGCAAACTATTGTTGAAAACATCGTGAGCCGAAAAAATGATTCCTCAACTCAATCAAGTCCCAGTTTTCAGTTTTTTTAAAAATGAACAAAAGGCTTGATTCCGGAGAAAATGCTTACTTCCTGACCGAGGTCAAGGACGTCATTAAAGTAGCAAATATTTTTATAAGTATATCACTATCAGGTCACAAAATATTTTCATCATAAAAAATTTTGAAATTAAAAGGCTTGCATTTAACTGGTCAATATTTTTTTTAATTTTTGGTTAGTACCTTATTTAATTTTTGGTCAGTATTTTTTTCAATTATTATTGGTCAGTATTTAAAATGATTGAGCAGCAAATTAATATTATTCGGCCAGTAAAAGCATTAATTTATGGAATGTAAAAAAAATTGTGGTATAAAATGGAATTTTTAAGATTAAAAATTTTTTTTTTTAAAAAAGCTTTTAGAAACAAAGAGAATCTAAGCTTACATATCACTTCATCTTGTTTTTCATTTGATACAAAAATTTCAAAAAAGTGATTTCAGAAAATGGCATGTATCCCCGAATTATTATTTTTTTCATCTTTTTCGAAATAATTCCAAATGGAATCTTTTACTTAATTATAAATAAATTTATAATTTAATATTTTCAATTAAACTTTACCTTTATATCAATTTTTTCATTTTTGGAAAAACACTGGTAATACCGACGGATTTTTAACTGTAGTACCGGTATTGCAATCCCTTATCTAAACGTAAAACCACATTTTATTCATACTTTTAACAGAAAGGTTTTTCCAAGCTTGGAAAGCTTAACCAATTTTGCCACAGTCCACCACTGATCGGTTAATTTTCTACTGGACCGGTAGGCATTCAGATACCTATAATGAAAAGGTTTTAATCTGAAACAAGCAAGTAAAATCTTTTAGCTGCCAGCGTTCCGTCTGGGTCCTGATGTCTTGTATTCATTTCTTAAACTTCATATGAAAGTTCAATAGGCAAAACAACTTTCTGTTCCCACTAAGAATTTACTAAATCTACTAGCTCAGTTAGAAGAATGCTCACAGGACCGTAAAAGTTGGAGAAGCTCGTTAAATGTTTTTTGAAAAATGGGAAGTCACTTCTTTTCTCCACTTCAGAAGAAAAATTTATGGCAAGAAATTGAATTGCAAACTATATTTTTTGAATTATTCTTCGAGGGTTACTGACAAAATGAGACTAATATTTTAATTTGATACAAAAAAAATTACAATAACCTGCTTCAGTTGACCAAAAATTTCACTGATTGACCTTCAGTTATTGAGTCAAAAATAAAAGAAAGAAAAAAAAAAAAAAATTGACAAAAATTAAATATGTGTATGTACATATGATCCGGATAGTATGTTCTGTTTTTTAAACCTTTTGTAAACAAATAAGTGTCGAATCAAAACAAACTATCCGGATGGTACAAGTGGGAGGTTTTCATATGCACGTACACATATTTGCATATTTTTTAATTTTCATCTAGTAATAATATTCAAAAAAAGTTTCACCATAAACTTTCAATTATGTGTAATTATTTTATCGAACAATTTACAAATACAACAGGATGATTTTGAATTATTCAGCAAGTTTTATCAATTATCTTGCAAAAATGAATTTAAGTTCATCCAGAATAAGCAGCAGTTTTCCTCCATAAACCACCGTCCATGAATTACACTATGACTATTTTTCCAATAAAAATTAGAAACATCAAAATTTAAACAGTTGTTTGCAAAACCAGTGTGTATTTTTTAATCTTTGTAGCAATGCTCATATCCGCATATTTATCTCCAATGGTGATGATAAGCCCACCAATAATAGTTGGATCAACTTTGGTGGTCATCATAATTGTTTGATTGCTCTTTGCAAACTTTTTCAACGTTGCTTCAACTTCTTTCCTGGTGGCATCATCCAGTGGCTGTAAAAATTTAGCATAATTTATGATATAAACAGATTGCTGCAAGATTTACTATGGAATAAAAAATTATATTTAATTTTTCTTACCTTGGCAGAAATCACTTCGCAGGTAATTTCACCCCTGTGTGCAGCCATTAAAATTTTAAAAGCATTAACTATTTGATCAAAATTTTTTAATCTCCCATTCTCAGCAATAAGGGAGAGTGCATTTTTTGAAGTATTTGATAAAGAAAGTTTAACCGAGGCTTGTTTGAATGCTTCAGTTTTAATACTCCTTTTAATGGTTGGATCTTTGACAAACTGTCTAAATTTTTTATCAGTTTTAATGGCATTCTGAACTGTTAATAATTCCTTTTCAATCCCATCTAATTCTTTAGTTTTCACACCTGCTGAATAGATTGCAGTTGCATATCTGCCAGCTATACCAAAGACTTGAACTGGAGTCTGAAATATTATGGAGGTTACAGTTATTTTTCTTTCCAGCAATAACATACATTACACAAGTATTAAATTACTTACCTTGACTAGTTGCGACGAAGGGCTTGAAGAGCTGAATGCTCTCACCTAAAATTCAAAGCATATTAAAATTAAACATCAAGGAGAAAAGAGTTTACTGAATCCGGCAATGTTGGCATGATATCCAAATAGTTCTAAATTCTTTACGGAAATAGTTGCAAGTTTCGAAGGGTGAGAAAAAAATCAAAGAAGTTTCAAATTTAAAAGGGATATAAATAAAATGGAAGAATCTCATCTAGATTTCTGTAATTATTTAATAAATAATACTTACAATAATATTAAATCGGCAGGCGGCCATTTTCAAGAAAAATTTCCAAGGACGAGTGTTACCAACATTGTCATAGTCACGACATATTTCCCTGGCTCTTTAAATTTTAATTTTAGGCGCTCCAAGTGCTCTATTTTCTTTTTTTTTTAAACTTAAATTCCTTTCTCTATTAATTCCAACACTAGTCTTAGATTTAGGAAAAGAAAAATTACATGTTTTTTAATAATATTATTAAATTGAGGAATACAACTCAAAATGCTGTTACATAATGACACAATGCTCAAAATAATCCAGGCAGGCTCTGGCTAATTTTTGCTAGCTCCTATTTACCTTCAGAAAAACACGAAAAACTAGTTAAAAAAAAAAAAGTTAATGAAATCACGTAACTGAAACGGAGAGGTACGGAGATGCCTGATTCCACTAGTAGAGCACCGGACACACTTTTCTCGAAATTCTGACACCTCATTTTAATAATCAGGGGAATAACTAACAATGCTTGAAAAAAAATTAACCTGAAATTGGATTTTCACAATAAATTAAATAAATCAGTTTTTAATTTGTAATAAAAATTCATTTTTATTATAGAAATCGGGTGTATATTTTTTCATGAGTTCGGAAGGTTGAAACTTTGTGTTACAAACAAAAAAATGTAACATAAGCTCTGGTAATAGATAAGTAACACAAGAACTCGAGCGAGGCAAACTCAGTGTTATTAGTTTGCAGTTATGACTAGTTATTGGGATTATGATCGATGATCGGGTTGATTGTTTCCCCTCCTCTGATTTGGCCCCACCCGATTAACCGCCAATGTTTTTCGACACGCCGACTCAAGGCAATCTTTTCCCCTACTTCGGTGCAGACCGGACTTGTCAAACTGATTTTAGCTAAATCAACTTTGGTCGCTAGAACGCGGCCTCCGGTTGATAATGAACCTATGTTAACGAGTAGTACTTCGTTTTTCGTTAATTTTTGAACCTAAAAAAAATAAATAAAAATAAATAAATAAACAGGTACAAATTATACACAATTAATATTCAATTATTTCACTTGCCTTTGCTCCCTTTTTGTCGCCTTCAACACGGACTCCCAAAAGTCGTTTAAGCAAATAATATGAAATTTCAAGTTCAATAAATATATTAGGAAGATGTCCTACAGCCCCCAAAACTTGGCCGACTAAACGGTCAGCACGGCATAAGGTTGGTTCAATTTTAGTGCCAACGCCGATCAACCCTCCAGGCACGGCGTATTGAAGCTCGTTCTGCTCAGCGAAAAGAGAAACGATCCTAGAGAAAATTGGCCTACACGTGATTTTCCCTTCGCTATCTTTCGAAACGAGACCTGGTCGCACTTCAATTTCCATCCCTACTTTAAGGACACCTCTTAAAATACTTCCACCTGCTACGCCTCCCTTCAAATCATCAACTTCACATCCAGGTTTGTTAACGTCGAAAGAACGAATTACAATTAGCCGTGGTGGAGCCGAGAAATCTCGAAGAGGGATTGGAATCTTTTTAACGACATATTCGCAAAGTACCTCAATGTTGTATTTTAATTGAGCTGAAATTGGAATCACCGGTGCACCTTCGGCAACAGTACCTTGGACAAACTTTAAGATCTGTTCGTACTGCTCTTTTGCTTGGCCCTCTTTAACTAAATCGATTTTATTTTGAAGAATTAAAATATGTTGAAGTTTCATGATTTCTATAGCAGCCAAATGCTCCGATGTTTGAGGTTGAGGGCATGGTTCATTTCCGGCAATTAATAACAGGGCTGCATCCATAACAGCAGCACCGTTCAACATGGTAGCCATAAGAATATCGTGACCGGGGCAATCAACAAAAGAAACATGCCTCACTAACTGAAAAGATCCTTTGCAATTTGGCCTTAGGCATGGGAAAGTATCATCTTTTGACGATCCACCTGAGATGTAACATGTTGGGCGTGGACATTTGTCATTGTCACATCTGTAAATTTTTGCATTTGCATAACCTGGAAAAAAAAAAAAAAGCACATTAGCATCATCATGACTTAACAAAAAGGGTGGCTCAAAAAAAAAAAAAAAAGTTAATTCCTTGATTGGGCCCGTAGCCAAGTTGGCCCCCTTGGGCTGACTCGGTGCCCCCCCTGGAGTAAATTGGCTAAACAAGACAGGTATAGGGAATAAAGGCCTATTGCCCCTCCTAAGAAGCCCAACTGCCCCCCCTGGCTCTTCGTTCTGGCTATGGGCCCGCCTTGATTTTATATCACAACATGACAAAGCTTCCAAAAAATTCTTTTTTGGTTCCAAAAAATGTTTTTGAAACTTTGTTGCATTAACCCTCATTTTGCAGGTAAAAAGATTGTTTTTGGCAAATCCGATGAAATTATGCTGAAAAGGCAAATAATATAATAATGCAAATTTCGGCAGTTCTCAGGTCTTTTTTCTTCCTTTAGAAGTAAATAATATATGGTAGCACATCCTTATTTTGATTCGCGAAAAATGATGAAATTTGAAAAACATTTTTTTTTTCCTTCCAATGGCAATAATTTTTACTAAGATCTGCCTTTCCCCCAAAAATTAAGGAAATCATTAAAATCTATGCCTATTAATACTTACCTAATTTAATTGTGATATTCCTTTCCAATTCATTTTTAAATCTTACAGTCTGTACACCAGACAAAGCTTTCACAACAGTTGATTTCCCATGAGCTACATGCCCAATTGTTCCTATATTAATCGTGGCCTGTCTACTAATTACTTCAGGTGATAAAGGTGTCAACTTAGTAACATCCTGAAAAAAATAAAAAATTAATTAGTCATATATGGTGTATATAAAAATATATATAGGCCAAATAGCATTTCATCATTAAATACACCTTTGAATACTCAAAGGAAAAAAGGCATATCCGAAAAAAAAGGGTAAATAAATCGCAGAAAAAATATGAATAAAAGGTCAGATAAGCATCATGACTATCAAAATTCTTAACAAAATCATGATTTTTCTCTTGTCCATGTGAACAGGAACCGCCATACTACAATATGGGGTGTAACGTGTCAATATTCGAAGAAATTTCACAGAAAATGAAATGACTTCTGATCGGCATCAGTATTTATATAATTTCTCTATTAACTTGATCGTTTTAATTATTAAAAAAAATCGTTGCAAGACTTACGAGCGTTGATAAATCCTGTTTGTGAAGATTTGACTCCACTTTAGAAGCATTTTCATCCGCCATTTCTATTATGTATGCATTGCCATAGAGAAAATGCCGAATTGTAGATGTCGCTTCTGGTGCCACGTGCTAAAGGTAATTTTCAATTTTCACCACCTTGGCGCTGAAGTTGTTTCAGTAACTTTTTTTTTCTCAGCATCAAAAGTTGCAAAGAATGTTATTTCAACTTTATTACAAACTGCAAAAGAGCAAACCCATATGTAACGGCCTTTCAAAACGCTCTCCTGTAGAATTCAGTCAAAACAAGATCAGAACCCTGTTCGACTGAGGTCGCGAAATAATTTTATACTCGAGCGCAGAGCCGCGGCTCTCCCCACTCATCCATTCTAACCAGTAAAACATATTTCACTTGTTGTTAAAGTCTAACCATTCTTTTTTTCCAAACTGCTTCAAAAATCCTGAGTTTTTTTGCTAAGAATTTTTTTTAAGTGTTCTAAAGGGAGAGATCATAAGAACGGGAAGTTTCCAAATTTTCATTCAATGTCATCTTATTCTCAGAAAAAGGGTAAAGGGATATATCTATTGTATTACTTTACTTGTTATAAACCGCTTGCCCTTAATAGATTTTTCAATTCCAAACATCGCCAGGAGCACCTTAAAGCATTTATACAAGTTAATTTAAGTTTCATATATGATTCCTTTTATTTGTTATAAATATACATTATTATTCTTATTTATATTAATTCAACATCCTGTACAATTTTTATTCATTTATTTTATTTTTTTTTTTTTTAATCTATAAATGGTCGCGTACAACAGAGCAAAAATATGCTTCATCACTATAATTTATTTATGCCAAAAAATTATTTTTTTCCTTTTTTTTATCCAAAAAAAATATATTCTTTGAAAATAAAAAAGGAAAAAATTATAAAAATTAAAAAAGAATAAGGGGGATTAATATTGTTGATGCAGTCATACTGTATTTTTTTTTTTTATATTTTTAATCAACTTTTTTTCCCTTAATATTAATATACGTTTCTTTTATTAAATATAAAATCAATATTCACTCATCATCAGATGATGTAGCTAAAGAGTAGAAAAACTATGACCTTTTAGTTTTCATTTTTAGTAATGAATACACCTTTTTTTTTTTTTTTTGCTTAATAATTACCTTATAATTAATTAATTTTTTTCTACCAATATTGATTTCTTTTTTTTTGTTATTTTTTAATATTTCATACATTAAATTGTAGTTTATGTATGTTTTAATGCTTCATATCCAGTTATACAGAAAAATAAGCCGTATGATAAAAAAATTTTCATCGAATTCACAATTTTTTTTTTCGATTATATGGCAGCGATGACACTAATTTCTTTTTTTTAGCTACTTCTTTTAACATCCCATCCGATACAAGAAAAACAAGAGAACGATTTAAAAAAAGACTAGAACCGATGGAATGATTAATATTTTATCTCCATTAAGATAACTAGATATAGTGTACAATATTATTTAGAGTTTACAATTAAATGTTCCTTAATAACAGATCCAAAATTTTTTGTTGGCACCTCAATTGGTTAGATGCACTGCATAAAAAAATCTAGAAGAATATCATTAAAACACTTACATTTTTTTTTCCCAGTGGAAATCATTTAATTATACTCTCCAATTAATTGACCCTCCTAAGTAATTATCTTGATGGGGACAAAGTATAAATAATTAATTTCATAAAGAAATAATATAAACATGAAAGACGTAACAACTAAAGGCTGGAAAAATCATACAACGTATAATATATACATTTATAAATATTGCGATTTTTTTTTAAAAATACTTTTTTTTTTCTTTTACATTTTTTGCTTATTGTCTTATTATTTTTTAAAAGATGGAGCAATCGAATTTTTTTTTTCGAATCGAGAGAAAGTTTGTAAAATAATTTTTTTTTTTTTTCGAAAAATACTCCATCCATTTTTCGACGTGAAATTACGACACACGTCTTGTAATTACAAATTTTTTTCCAAGAACGAAAAACTAAAAGAAAGTAAAACCGACAATTTTTTTTTATTTTATTTAACGAAATTTTTGAATATCACAACTGATAGCTTTTTATTTCATTTTATTAAATTTTTTTTCAATTCACAAGTATACAAAACGCACTCATCTACGGTAATCTAAAACACGCTATCCTAATTCATTTTTTTTTCTTTTTTCGTCTAATAATACGTTTATTTTGATTTGCTAGTTATTTTTACATTTTTTAAATTTTTTTCTTATTTACATCTGCTATTAAAAACGAGTGAATATACATGTTTTTAAGTCCTATCTCTTTTTCTTTAAAAGTTCTTTTTTTTTTTTTTTTTTTTGTAAAAATTAATCAACAAAAATTTATGCTTTATTATTATTATTATTACTAAATAGCTTTTTAATTTTTTATTATGATTTTATTTCAATTTTTTTGATTTCCATTTTTAAAATCCCGCGAAAGTATAGGTAAAACAGCCGATAATGAGATCATATATATTAATAACAGACATAGATTATAATCAATATTGACCAGAAAATTCAAAATCAACGGGATTTTCTCTTTTTGTAATTTTAAAATTATATCACATAAACGGCAAGAAAGTTTTAAATGCTCTTTGATTTGTGATTCTTCGCTTCCGAAACTGTGCGCTTTTTTTTTGTATTTAAAAAAAAGGGAAAGAATCATCGAGGATCTTAAAAAAATTTGTGAAAATCCCTCGAATTAAAATGCACATTTTCAGCCTTAAAAAAAAAGAAAAATAATAATAATAACAACAGACGTCCCGTTGTCAAGCAAAATTTAAAAATTCGTTGGTCCGATTCTCATCCAAAGCGCGTTAAAACGATTTACAATTTTTTTAAATGTACTTTTTCACCAACAACAAGCTATATATAAAATTTGGAAGAATAAAATTTTATATGAAACAACCAAAGTTAAAGAAAAAAAACCTCATTTAGTTTCTGAGAATGTTGTGCGTTTTAAATTTATTAGCTTTAAAATTGTGCAAAAAAGAAAACGAAAATTCGAAAAAAAGATTATTCTGTACCACGGAAGAAAAACTCGGCAAAAGTTCATAAAAATTTGGTTAAGAAGAACGTTCAAGGGCGATAACGATATGATAAAAGTGATCTTCTTAGGAAAATTTTTTATGGGCTTGTTCCAGTTTTTTTTCAAGGTGCAGAATTCGTTCCTTATTAATTGGATACTCACTGATGACTGTATAAAATCAAGTCATCCCAAAGCAAAAATTTATAACCTTTAAACAACCCAAGCCCCCTCTCTACCCTCCCCTCCCCTCCCTTTGCCTAATTTTTAAATTTCCACAGAAACTAATTGAGTTAACAACTAAAAGATTTATTTATATAATTTAATTTCATTTTTTTACAATAAGTTATAAAATTTATAGCAAGAGAAACGAAAGAAAAGCGGGTATTTCATAAATATTTAAATCAATGAAAAAAAAACTCTATTATCAGTGCTATTCGAAAAAAAAAAAGGTTTAAGTACCGCACAAAAATAAAGTTCAAATACTTCCGGTCTGACTTTGAAAGTAAAAAACAAATGCATAGCAACGGAATTTGAACCAAAAAAATTAATAATAAGCCATATACCAGAATTTCTTAAAACTCCAATCAATCTTTACAAAATTTACAATAAAATTTTTATTTTTCTTTAAAATTGGTATTTTCACTACTTTCAAAAACAATTTTTTTTTCACTAATAAATGAAACGCATTTTAACAAAGATACATATCTGACAGGTTTTTTTTTAAAAACATTCAACAGTTATTATTTTGATTTTTTTTTTCTTTCATTAAAGTTTAGACACACATAGAATTTACCCGCCTGCGGGCTTTTATTTATTTTTTAAATGCCAATAATTTTATTATAATTCATGTCTGTCTCTTTCTAAATAGGCCCAATAAAATATTTCATTCCCGCCAACAAAGTCTAAAAAATATTCCCTCCCTGCCGTGGCATTTTTCCCCCGAATAATTATTATAAAAAAAAAAATTAAAATTAAGAAAAAAAAAATGTTTTTGTTTAAAAGAACTCAAAAACTTTCGTACCATCGTAAAGCACTTTCACGAGATTCGAAACAAAACGAAAAAAAATTAAAATATAAAAAAAAAAAAAAAAAAAAAAAAAATTAACGATCGATATTTCCTTTAAAAATATATCAACAATTTTAGGGAAAAAGAAAAACTTCACAGCTGATACCATTTTTT
Organism: Liposcelis bostrychophila; assembly: GCA_037577465.1. Classification (NCBI taxonomy): domain Eukaryota; kingdom Metazoa; phylum Arthropoda; class Insecta; order Psocodea; family Liposcelididae; genus Liposcelis; species Liposcelis bostrychophila. The sequence continues at coordinate 15,905,171 of CM075210.1, forward strand.
GTCTTTGTATTTTAACATAACTTGGTGAGCTGAGTTCGCAAAATTCTCCGATTCGTTCATCATCCTCTGAGTTCTTTCTTCTAATTCTCCTAGTTTTTCTCCTCTTTCGAGCATTAATTTGTGAGCTCGATTTACTTCCCCTGTAACTGAAGTCACTTGCCGTCCGACGGCTTCTATATTAGCAGAAGGCCCTGGTATGTGTTTAGCGACGCTTCGTGATGGTTTACCGCTATTTTCCCCGACTATAACAAAAAAGGAGAAAATTAAAAACTTACTCACAGGAGGGGGAAGGGTGACACGGAGAAGTTCTTACAAAGTTCTTCTCTATCTAATTGTCGGACACCGCCCCCGAATAATCCCTGGAAGAAGCTGGCTTTCGGCGGCTCAGGCATGTCATGTGGCAAGAACAACTCTCCTACAAGTTCATTTAAGCTCGAACTGAAAGTGAAAATGTAAAAAAATTTTATTAAGTAAACAATGGGATCGCCTTAAAAATACCGATTATGCTTCTGAGTATTTAAATTCTATGATACTCGGAAATCTAATCAACATTTTTAAGGCGAAGTTTTTACATGTTTTAAATCACTGTCACTGGTTACTGCTATGTGCGGGGGGAGAGGAGGAGGTGGAAAGGAGGGGATAGGCTGGATTCCATATTAAATTACGAATTTAATAATAATGTAAATTAGTTTCTAGATTAATTACAAATTAAAATAATGTAAGTTTTTAATAAATTACAACTTGATCAATATTATGCAAAAACAAGAGGAGGGAAGGAAGAGAGGGGATTAGTGAAGAGTGAAGAGGTTGAAATATTTTTATATTACAAGAAAAATCCATTTTAACAAGGGATTACCAATAAGTAAATATTACAGTAATTTTAAAAAATATTTCAAACTTACCAAAACTCGGAAGAAACAGTAAATTTCTGTACTTCGGAAGGAGAGCAAAGATAGAGACCGTGACCTCGATTACTGAAGCAAAATGTCCTAGCGATTCTGAAATACACATAATAAATTACGCATTAGAACCTTTTAAAAAATATATCGATAAAATAAAAATAAAAAAGAAATAATTTTGGGTTAAAATAAAATTAAAAATAAAAAAAAAATATTATTTTAGACGAGACACAAGGCAAGCAGACGACACAATTTGGCCATCGAAAAAGACAACACTGATAAAATACAATCCTCAATTTTTTAAAATTTTTTTTTTAAGACGAAGGAAAATAAATAAAAAGGATTAAAGGAACTTCAAGGACTGTATAAACGAACAATCGGCTCCCTAAAAAAAAAAAAAAAAAAATTTGAAGGTCAGAATATATAGGTTAAACAAAGGTTTTTCTTTTGGGAAATGGATTGTTTTATGAGAAAACAAAATCATTACAGAACATTTTTTTTTCATCGCATACACACACACAAAAATCAATATCAATACTCCTCTTCGTTTTTAATACCTTTAGCAGCATTTCAGAAAAAAACAAAATTAATACGGTCGCCTGGGACGAAATCATCAGCCTCTTTTCTTTCTTTACATTTAAAATCAAAAATGCATATTAAAAAAAAAAAAAAATTATTGAACCCTCTGCTGTGGGGAATAAATTTTATTAACATGCGCCTATGCTGGATTTTTTTTGAGTGTGCCATGGCGTTAAAGCGTATATTCCACGATTTATTGTTTTTTTTTTCTCTCCTATCATATACACAGTATGTTAACGTATATTTTTTCTGTACAGATTTATTTATACACGATATAATGTACAATGTTTGATTTTTTAATTAAGAGCTCGCTGAGTTTAAAAGTGAAAATTTGTCCGAAGAAGGTGGAAGTACGAAAGGGTGCACAGTAGTTCATTGCAGTAACTTTTTTATTTTATTTTAAATCATCAAAACTTTTTAAAGCCATTCTACAAAGTGCCAAAAAAAAAAAAAAAAAAAAAAAAAAAAAAAAGGGTAAAAATAAAAAACTCTTGATTTAAAAATTCAAAGAGTAAAACCCAAAAGTCAATAAGCCCATAATAAAGTCTAAAAACATTTTTTTGGGCATAATACTGCCCCTGTAAGCGATTTCAGCGTAACTCCATTTTGAAAACACCTCGAATAGAACCGTTGTTGACAGAAGCTGAACATCAGAGAGAAGCTATTGTTTACAAAATGGAGATACGCTGAAATCGCTTACAGGGGCAGAATATTCCACGTAGAATGGCCTTTTAAAAATTAAAGCATCAACTACCGTGTACGTGTACTTTAGCTCGATTTTTTTTGAAATCACAGAGCAATGAATCCGATCGAACATCCAAAATGCATCTAATTTTCATGCCTTCTAAATTTTTCATCACTCTGTTCATTTTTTCAATGGGTCAGACCAAAACGAGCATGAGACATTTAGGAATTAAAAAAAAAAAATAAACAAATAAAACAAATAAACGAATAAATAAATAAATAAATAAATAAATAAATAATGAAAACGTGGGAGAAAAAGAGTTAAAAAGAGAAAAAAAATCAAGCGAAGAAATTTTAAGTTAAATATAAAATCCGAGAGAAAGGGAAATTATAATAAAACGAGACCATCATACGAAGATCTAAAATAAATAAAAAGAAAAAAAAAAAAAAAGATGGAAATTTATTAAAAAGTGCTAAAAGTTAAAAGATTTTTTTTTTTTTTTGGGGGAAGTGCAGATATGAAGAAAAGGAAGATCGTTTTTTCTCACATGCTTGAATTATTCTTTTCGTCTTTTAATAAAATTCGGGATAGTCTGGTTTAAACAGATCAAACGACAAAGAGGGAAAAAAAATCAAGTCATATTTTTTTTTCTCTCTTGAAAGATTCAAGAAAAAAAAAGCAAGCAAATTTTTAATGCGACAATGAACATGCGAAAAAATGCTTTGTTTCTTTTCGATTCGTTCTAATTTTCATAAAATAGAGAATCATCGTTCAGCATGCAATTTTTTCTTATATTTTTCAAGCAATTTAAGTATAGTAGTATATAAACAAAAATAAATAAATAATAGTAATAAAAAAAAAAAAAAAAAAAAAAAACGAAGAAAATAAAATTAAGTAGAGAAAAAAAATTCAAAAAGTGACAAGTTTTTTTTTTTTGATATTTTTAAATGCAAAGTATATATGAAAAATGCTGAAGTAGAGCTCTTTTTTTCTTTTTGAGTCGCAGCTGAGCTTTTTTTTAGCTCAGATAAAAAATTAAAAAAAATCGACAACGTATAAAAAAATATAAAATAAAAAACGGTTTTAAAATTCATTCATCAAAAAATGCATAACTAAAAAAAATTTTGTTTTTATATAAATCGAAGCTACTTTATGTTTTCCAAATTAATAAAATAAAAATTAAAATTAAAAATCAAATTAAAAATGATACAATTATTTAAAATAAAAATAGTTAATTAATTAATTTTAATAATAATTACACAAACACGATGTTTATGATATTTAAATTATATTTCTTGTTGATAAATTGATTATGTTAGTTATTTATATATTAATGAACTACGCTCATAGTCAAGAGACAATAACTTTTTCACGGAAGTGTATGGTCTGGCAAGAATTTTTAACAAACTCTTAATGAGGTATTAATGATGTAAAATCGATTAGGGCTTGATTGAGGTGATCTATTCGACATGAATTTTTTACCCCCTCTTTGATTTTAATTGTTATGGAAGCATGCCGGACATTTGGTTGTAACTTTTCTATTCGACCTACAAAGTACAATTGCAAAACATTCTGTATTTTCTTTGATAATTTTTATTTGGTCCTTATAGTTTTTAACCTTTTAAAGTCAAGATGACTGACAAATATTTTTATTTGGGACGGATAGCTTGTAGGAAAAAAAAATTATTCCAAACGGGAGACAAAGAAGTTGCGCCTAAGCAAAAGCTTTCAATGGGGAATGGAGGGCAATTAAACCCCCTCCCCTGCCCCTTTTTGTTACACGCTGAGAGCTACCACTGACTATTTTTTTCCAAAAAATATCTATCAAAAAGTAACGGAAAAAAACTGAGTTTCAATTTTTTTTGCTACTTAAAAAAGGAATTTTTAAATTACGGCGCTAAAAGTATAAGGCGTTAGTACCGACCGATCTAAAGAATTTTTAAAAATCTCAGAAATATTGGGTTGGGTTATGGTTATTAGAACCGAACAAGTGAATACAGATGAAAGAACCGAATTATTCCAATGCGCAGAGCATAAGATGGCCTCTGCCAAAATGGCTTCAATATGAAATCAGTAATTGAAAACCAACTTCACTGAACTCAATCCCAAAGGATTTCCGGGAATTTTAGACATAGTATTTAATAGCGGTCTTTGAAGCGTTTTAAACGAAACTGTTTACTTTCTCAACCAAAACGAAGCAACCTTGCTTCGTGAAAACCATCTAATTTTTTTGCATATTAAACGATATTTGCAAAATTTATGCCATCGGCCTACCACTAAACCTAAACCCTTACTTCAGATAAAACGAATTCTTGAAAAAAATCCTATTATACCCTTGATAAGTCCATACACTTCAGCATCTAAACTTTAAAAAAAAGTATCGCATATTTATCTCTTGATATGAAGTGAGTGACTATATGTTACTGCACGAGTAATAAAATGGACAATGCAATGAGGCGAACGAGTGAATGGTCTGACTTACTGATCTGTGTCTTCGTTAACAAACATCTGTTGCCCCCAAATTGATAACATGGGGTCTACTATGCCTTGTTTAGACGTCTGAAAACTATCGAACGAGATACGTGAAAAACAAGATAATAGTAGAAAAATAATAATAAATTATTTTTGACCAAAATTCTTTTTTTTTTTTTTTTTTGACTTTAAAATATCTTTCGTGTTCGAATGATATGTTTTTTTTTCTTTCTAAATACTTGGCCATGTATGATATTTTTGTTACAATATTATTAAAAATATAAACATACAATAAGAATTCAATTTTTATATGCGGAATATCAATCCATTTTTCATTTTAAAAACAAATTTCAGTAAGCTGAATTAATGTTACCTCTAGATTTCAAGTCAGCATATAAAAAAATGGAATTCTTAAGCGTTATATTTTGTATTAGTAAAAGCGATTTCGTTAACCTAAGACGATATTAAACCCATAAAACAGTATGATCCCCGGATTAAAAAAAAAAAAATGAAAAATAAAAAATATAGGTATATAAAACGGCAAAAAGAAAAATAAAATAAAAAAATGAAATTGAAAGCGAGAGGGATTGAAATGGTTTTTCTTGAGAAAAAAATGTATATATTGGCTCAAGCCATGCAGAGTAATAATAATGGGTTCATATTAAAGTGTCTAAATATCTAATTATATCAACTCTGGTCAACCAGGGATCAAGAAATATATGTAGAAAGGTGTATAGTAAAATGAAATATTTACATCGAAAATAATAATAATAATAATAATAAAAATCAGTATCGAGAAAAAAAAGTAAAACTAAAAAAATGATTAGAAGAAGAAAAAATTACATGTATTTTTAACTCACCTAAGATGAGCAAGTGGAAGAAAATCTACATCAATGAGTGGCCTTAAACTAGGCAAACTGTATGCTGTTATGTGACCGCTTGATATATAACAAACCAAACAGACGCTATCTGAAAAATAAATTGTATAATGCATATAAAAAATTCAAACGTAACTGATGTCCAGTAGGCAATGGCGAGAGATAGGCTCTGGCTGGGGCTGGGGCTGTGACTTTCAAACAAAAGAAAGAGCCACACTGGACTGATTTATACCTTCAAGTCGGAGTCTCTCTAAGAGCGTTCTATACGGGCCCGTAGCCAGAACGAAGAGCCAGGTATGGGGCCTGACCTGTCAATACCTTAAGGTAGGGAGAACTTTAGAACGGTCGACGACTGATACTGACCCGTCGCGACCGTCAAACAGGGATAACAAAAAAGGATTTCTTTATCTGTTTTACTTTACAGATCAAAATGTTAATTTGAGGTTGATGAACGATATTTTTAAGAGGAGGCTTCACGGAATCCGGAAGGAATATCTGTTTTGTGTAACACTCGATTTACAGGGGCAAAAAAAAAAAAAAAAAAAAAAAAAAAAAAAAAAAAAAAAAATCTAATTTTAGGTATCTAACGAACTCCTTGCACTTTTTCTTGTGTTTTTGGTACAAGTTTCAACTCTTGTTCCAAGCAAAAAAAAACCATGAAAATAAAATCAAAGTTTTTTGACCGCAATTATTTTTGAAATTAATTTCCCGCCGCCATACATTTCAGGCAAGTTGAAACTTGCACTAAAAATTCCAGGATATACCAGAGGAATTCGTTACTGGCCGAATAATTTGAAGCACAACATTATAGTTTTAAAAATTCAGTATTTGAAAGACGAAGGAAGGTATACCGTAATTTTACATTTAGATAAAAAGTGGTATATTCATGTTAAAACTTGTCTTTAATTTGATAAATATTATCATTAATAGGCTGTGCCAGCCGCCTTCCACAATATGGTTATGCTATCAACTTGGAATACATAAGATTCTGTACTTAGCGGCCATGTTAACTTGGAAGATCCTTATGGGCAAAATACATGGGTGACGTCACGCTTGCACAGCCTATTCCGAGCGTCGGAGGTGAACTGACGTATCTGCATCGTACGTATGATTGGGTGAGATAGTCTGTTTTGAGTGTCTGTTGAAAATCACGTGATCATGCTGGTTTACAAGTTTACACGCTCATGTTGGCGTAAAATTGTGGTCACGCGACGCTTTCACGAAACGTCGAAACAGACCAACTCCAGTCATGTTTACGATGGAGATACGTTAGCTCACCTCCAACGCACGGAACTGATGTTATCTGGGTAATTCTTGAAAAAACGTTCCGTGTCGGGAAAGACAAATAAGGCACTTTTTGGTAATAAAAAAAGGCTGAAAAGTAATTAATTTTTTTTCAAGAAGAGGGATGTCGTTCTTTACTTTGCAAAACACCAATTCACAACAAAAAAATATTTTCTCGTTGCATCCTTATTGAGAAGCTGCTAAAAAAACAAAACGTGTCGGGAGGACAAATAACGCACTCTTTATCTAATCAAAAAGGTTTAAAAATCATTTTTATTTTCTTTTAAAAAAGGATATCATTCTTTACCTTCTAAAACGCAAATTCACTGTAAAAAAATTTTTTTTTCAGTGTGTGTTGATGAAATATTAAGCAATATTGCCTAAATATAAAAAGGTACGTTTTTTTAAGAACTACCCATCTATTATTAATTATTGTTATTTATCATTACACTTATTTTTGCACGTGTGTGTAAGTGAGTATCATTGCTGGAGCAAACTCATAACGTGCTTTCAAAAGCATTCCAAGTACTTCTTTTATTCTTCAGCCCAAAAAGACTGTCTTATTTACCGAAGTCACTTTCTTGTCAACATTCCTTTTCAGTCACCCTCAACTTATTTCAATCTTCCAACTTTTTTAAAATTTCCATTTTTAGCCTAACAACTTACCTTTCAACGAGATGATCTCCGCCTTGACTACGAAATCCGTGTCCGCTAATTGCTGCCTGTACACGCAATTATGCGACGGCAGCGCCACCACCCTAGATTGCTTTTCGGAGACTATGACCACGAACTGCCTGTCCCCGCATTGATCTTCTCTTGCTGATCCTAAAGTTGGAGACATTCTATTGTTATTAGATTTCGTAGGGGTTTCTGGAATTAAAAAAAAGCGAGGAATTTGCTTTTTGTATGCAGGGTGAACCCGTTGAGACAAAAACAAAAAAAATAAAATAAAATAAAAAACAAAATAAATATAAGTGAAGCTGGTGATGAGGAGATAATAAAAAAAAGCAAAATTAAATTAAATAAAAAAAATAAATTAAATCAAAACATTTTTTAAAAATCGAAGGAAAAAAGAGAGAGAAAAAAAAAGAAGGAAAACCTACTCTGTTTATCTCTGCTTTCTTGTTTGTTTTCATCTTTCCACGGTTCAAATGAATAAGGTATGAGTGCTCCGTTACAATCCAAGAAAGACATCGTTAAAATGCAGCCTTTCAACCTGAAGATAGTGCCTTTAAAAAAAATTTAAAAAAAAAAAATTAAATTAAAATGAGCTCAACGAAAAAGAGGATGATTTGAGACAGGGATAACAACAGGTTATATTCACTCTGGAGCATGGACGTTCAAGGTGCCTCGGGCTCTACCTATACCCTTGAAAATTGTAAGGAATTTGGGTACCGAGCTGGGGTGTAGCCACGATTCTCAAAATATCTGGTTTAGGGGAGGGGGACAAAATTATTGCGCCTATGTATAAGCATAGGAGAAATATTTTTCCAGGGGTAGGGGGGGGGGTGGGGGACAGATTTAAAGCTGAGGGAAACGCCCCACTGTGGTTACACCCCTGGCACCAAGGATTTAAGGCCGGGAGCCAGATTTAACAAATTTTTCGGAAACTATAGGAACTAACATTTAAATTAATCTGAGTCATTTAAAGGTATTGACCAAAAAAAAAAATTTCATGCAACTCTTTTTTTTCTGGAAAGGAATTTTCCACCCTATAAACTCATACTTGAAACATTTAAAATGCAGCAAGGTCATTCCATCTAATTTTACCCAGCTTATGAGCTGCATATTTTGGAAAAATAAATTAAAATATTTGAAATTATTTGCAACAGTTTTTTTTTAAAGGGGAAAATCAAAATTTGAAGTGATCCGTTCTTTTTCTTTCAACTTACCCCAAGGCGACACCACGACAGGTTGAGTCATCCTCTGTTCCCCGGAAGGAGGCAAGCTAATCATAACAGTAAGGACCGATCCGAGGCTGGTTCCGATCCACAAAGTCGGAAATGTTGACGGATCTGATTTTTTCGTATAAGAATCAGCAAATGCCAGGCACTGAATCGCTTCGGAGCTTATATTTTCTAAACTTGACATGCTCGAACTCCTCGATCTTGAGAATGAGCTATCTAATTTATCTGTTTTTTTTTTTTTTTCATGGGGGGAAAAAATAATAAAAACAATATATTAGTAATCTTCATAAAAGTAAATTTAAAAAAAAATAGCCTAAAAAACCGCGAATTAATTTTCACAAATTATTTACAAAATATTTTTGTGTATATTTACAATGAATGCTTCGAACAATTAAACTGCCTAATTTCGCATATGAAAAACGAAAAATTCAAACATAACAATCGGTTTTTAAAGTTCATATCAGCGAATCTGCCATTTTTCTTTTCAAAAATTTTAAGCCGTTCGAACGAAATTGCGTTTAAGCTACACCTACCGTTAATTATTTTTTTTTTTTTTTTTTTTTTTTTTTACAAAAAAGGAACAGCAACGCATTTTGAAACGATCAAAGCATTTAATATTGCGCGGTTTTTTTTTTTCAAAAATAATTTATTTACAATGTTTATTTAAAGGCTATTAAAAAAAAATTAATACTAAAATTATTTTAAAAGTGATTATAAAATTAAAATAAAATATCAAAAGCAAACGAGATGCAGTAGCGACCACAAAAGCGGTTTTCCAAAGAAAAAAATCCCACACCAATCCAAATAATACTAAATTCACTTTCCCAAAATAAAAAATTGTTTCACCATAGCAATAAAAAGCATTATAAAAGCAATCTGAACTCTTTTTTTTTGTTAATAAAAAACGTTTTTTTAATAAATGGAAAATATTTTTTAAAAAATTCTTAAAACTCATTCAAAGAAAGTATCGTACGAAAAAAAAGTGAGTGAGTAAGAGACATTTAGAAAATTTTCATTCGTCAAAAAAACGGAATAAAACGACCAATTTAATTCTGTCCACATTTTAAAAAACAATTTTTTTTCGTTTTATTCTTTAAAAATAAGAAAATAATTATAAAATGAGTGTGTCATTAGAGAGAAAGAGAGAGAGAGAGAGAGTAAAGTATGATTTTTAAAAAATGAATATAAAAAGATTATGAAAAAAAGAGTGCAGTTTAGTCACAAAACAAAAGAAATCAAAAGCTAAAACAGTGAATTTTTTTCTTTTTTTTTTTTAAACAAAAAAGGAACAGAGAAGCAACTAAGAGACATAAAAGCGAACATGAAGAAGCGTTCAGAAACGAATCATGAAAAACATAACGTTAACAACATACACAAAAACATTTAGAAAAAAAAATCAACGAATTCAATTTTTTTTCTTCGAAACAAAACGCACATCAAGAGGGTGTCAACAAATTAAATAAATAAAAAAATAAATGAATAAATAAATTAAATTTTAAAAAAAAGAGAAAAAAAAAGTAAAATAAATTGTTGGTCCGGGGTCAAACAAGTTGCAATTTTCTTTTAAATCCAATTTTTTTTTTTTAAACTTTTCCTTTCAAAAAAGCCGTTCAGTATTTTTCAATAACATGCAAAAAAAAATTTATCATTTGAAATTAAAAATAAATAAATAAATTTTACTAGTGTTGTGATAATTAAAAATTAATAATTAAAATAAAATAAAAAAACGAACGAATTGTTTCTTCCCAATTTTCTGCCGACCAACTAAATCAATCATTCATGTTATTTCAAAATACTTAAAAAATTATTTAAAAAAAATATAATTTTATAATTTAAACCGCATCATTTTTTCTCGAAAATTCTGATTTTTATCGTGAAATGAACCGGACGCTCAATTTATATTTTTAAAATAAAAATAAAAACAAAAATAACAATTAGTGAAAAAACATGTAATAACAATTTTCGACTAAAAAAAGACATTTAGGAAGTTTCCCTTAGACCTTTTTTTTTTGTTATTTTTTTTTCCGGGACTGAGGAACATCAAAACACAAATAAGAGAAACAAGAATAAATCAGAAGGAGAAAGGGACGTAACGGAACGGAACGGAAAATACGTACGTTCCATGATAAAATCATCGATAAACAGTGTCTGCAGAAAAAGACAAAAATTTTAAAAGCAGAGCTGCAAAACTGACAAGAAATTCTCTCTTTTTTTTAGACGCCAATAAAAAACTGTATCCGGACGAATTCGAATCGATTCATTCACGTTTAGAATCAGAAGAGAAAAAAAAACATAAAAAAAAAAGACAAAGAAAAATGTGAAGATATTGAAAACATTTAAGAAGCTTGATGAGGAGAACAACAACACATAATAGAAAAAAAAAGTTGGTCTACAGAGTATTGGTAAAAAACAGAACGAGAGTTTACAAATGGAGTTTGGGTAGTACGTCACCTATGAATGTAGAGATTTTTCATGCTTAAAGAAATTTTGTTTTATACTTTCGTTGAACTAAATTTTGATTTTTTTCTGGGAGGGGAAAAAAAAGAAAGAACAAGAAAAAAAAAGGAACGACGACGACGTTGGTGATAAATAAATTAATCATAAAAAGAAAAAAGAACTTTTCCAGGAAATTTTCACGAAAATAAAATGATAGGAAACCAACTTAATTTTTTATTTTTTATGACTTTTTTTTTTATACTCAAACCCACTGGTTTCGAATTCATCGTGGCCTTTACTGCTACCTCGAAATTTCGATCTAAACTATTTTAGTTGACATCAATAATAAAGGGAATAAAAAATATGTAAAACGAAAAAAACAAAAAAATAAAGTGAAACGAAAAAAAAATAGAACAAAAAGGTATTATTTCAAAGTTGAGGTGGATCGTATGCAAATGATGTCACATCGATTCAATTTATCGATGAATTTCTACAAAATTATAATGTTAAAAAATTCATATTGTCTGGAGTATAATTTTCCATTTTTTATTTAACCTCATGTGAGATATTCGATTCATTCTAAATTCACTAAAAAAAAAAAAAAAAAAAAAAAAAAAAGTAACGGTAACGACAAAAAAAAATTAATTCTTAAATCAGTGTTGGAAACTGTTTCTTATGCAGATGCTAAACCCGAAGAAAGCATTTCTGATTTGGACATCAAAATACAAGATCAAAACCCTACATTGCAGTAGAAAATGGTACCTGCTGAAAATTAAAAGAAAAAAAGCCTTAACGCTTTAACCTGTTCTCTCGCAAGGGTGCATGCTTGTGGCCCTCAGAATAAGCGCTCAATTTTCAAGAGTGCGCATATATACGAGGTTTCATAGGCTGAATCAGAAAAAATATAACACAAATTGTAAAAAAATTATAATTTATAATTCAAGAGCTCATTTTCCTCCTATAAGATCCATCTACAAAGCCACCTTTCCCTTCCTTTTCTAAGAGGAAAGCAGTTCTTCGCACCGACCAAAGTTCACTAGCTTAAAAAAAAAAATGCCTTTAAATTTTAAAAGGACGTATAATAAAATAGATCAAAAAATTTTTTTATCCTCCTACGCAGCTACAATGATGCCCAGCTTCAGTGGAATCGAAAATCGTTTCCGCCTTTTTACCACAACTTTGAAATAATACACAGTTGGAAAAACATAAAGAAGTGATCGGAAAAAATAAAAAAATCCAAAATTAAACTCATAAAAAAAAAATTAGGGGATATAATCGTGAAGGTGAAGGTACAAAAAAAAAAGAGGTGACGCTACTACCAAAACTGCAATATTGTCTGGTAACCAGAAGCGTGTGAGAGGGAGCGTAGCGCGTATTTGAGTTGAGACCTGGAGCAGAGCTTGGCCCCGGACCCACAGACCCCTCTTCCGAGTAGGACGCCGTGCTCAGGCATTTCTGCAGTTTTCGGGTACCTTGGGAGCGAGACCGTCGAACTGGCTCCGGGGCTCTCCGGCCCCCAGGTGAGTTCGTTCCGCCTACAACTTGTCGGCTCGCCGTCGGGGAGACGCACACACCGTTTATCTACAATGGATTTGATCCCCTTCTACAATGCATTCTTTTTTTAACATTTTCACGAAACTCTCGGTATTGTAAAACAATCGGAAAAACCAAATTTCCCGACTATGCAATTAAACAAAAAATTGTTTTATAATACCAAAAAATACCTGGGACGTGGACGTAACGGGCAAAGATTTTTTTTTTTTTTAAATATTTTAAACATCACCCCGCTCTAGCAAAATCCCAACCATTAGTATCATTCGAAAGTTTTAAAATTGATTGATACCACGATATTTACCAAATAAAATTTTGATTAGGTTTTTAAAGCAGCCTTTATCTCCATCCGAAGAATCCTTAAACACGAAAACAAAATAAAATGAGAAATCTTCCTCGTTCCAGGATCAATTCTCAAAATAAAATAAAATAAATAAAACAAAATAAAATAAAATAAAACAACCAAATAAAAATAAAAACCAAACCAATAAAAAAAGAATAAAAAAAAACTGGGTGAAAGTCCATGATTCAAAGCAACTAAATAGGGGATGAATAATTAATTAAAATATAGGAGATTCAAATAATAAAAATAATCAACTAAATAAATCGGTTCTTTTTTTTTCCGTTATTATTATTTTTTTTAATTACTTGGGCGTTGGATTTCGGTGAGTGTATGATGCAGTTTTCATTTATATTTTATTTATATATTTTTGTGTGGAAGGAAGAAAAAATCCATAGATTTTTGTATCGTTTTGAAAGAGAACAAGAGAAACTATAGATATAGCACAGAGAATTATGTACAGAACATCTGTAAAAAACAAAACTTAAAAGAGTAATAACTAAAATAAAATCAAAAGGAAACAGAAGCGAACATACAAACTATACACAGAGTATTTAAATCACAGCACAACTTCGATTTCGGACCATTTAAAATATACAAAGGAGATTAAGCCATTGCTGCATTTTTACTTCAAAACAGAAAATTTGAAATAGGAGTTTGTGTTTTCCAACTTTCATTTGATCATATAATACAAATTGAGTAATAATCAGTGATAGTTATACCGGTACAGAAATAATTAGTATGATGAGCATTATTAGTAATGAAATTATTCAACTGTCCCTTGCGATTTCCTAAGAAAAACTTGGCCAAATCAAAGCAGTTTAAAATAGGGTGGTAATCAATAAACAATTTCTACTTGGTCATTAATAAATGTACGACTTAATAACAGTTGCTACTCAGTATCGGTAACTATTATTTATTTTCAGCAAGCTACTCATTACTGCTTTAGTAGAAAGCTAGTCCCACTTCACTCACTGTGACTAGCTGTAATTGAGTCATGGAATACGTAGACATGGATAAAATATTTGACTGAGTAAATAGTTACTGAATAGTAGCTAGTTACTCAGTCAGTAACTTAGTAAATAGCTACTCGGTCAGTAACAGTAAATAGTTACTGACTGAGTTAGTAACAGTAACGGTAACAATAACAGTAACAGTAATAGTAACTTAGTAAATAGTTACTGACTGAGTTCGTAACAGTTACAGTAACAGTAACAGTAACATTGATAGTAACTCAGTAACTTAGTAAATAGTTACGGATACTTAGATTTACTAGTAAATGGTTACTATAACTTAGTAAATAGTTACCAAATAGTAACTATAATAGTAAATAGTTACCGAATAGTAACTATAACACTAAATAGTAAATAGTTACTGCATAGTAACTATAAAAGTTAATAGTTACTGAATAGTAACTATGACAGAACTATGACTGTTACTGACCGAGTAGCTATTTACTAAGTAAGAAAATAGTTACTAAATAGTAACTATAATAGTAAATAGTTACCGAATAGTAACTATAACAATAAATAGTAAATAGTTGCTGAATAGTAACTATAATAGTAAATAGTTACTGAATACTAACTATAATAGAAAGTAGTTACTGAATAGTAACTATGATAGTAAATAGTTACTGTATAATAACGATAAGTAATAAGTAATAAGTAGATCATTAGTACATATATTAGTTTTTGAGTCCATTACGGTCTCAGTAGTATTAAGTAGTTCCTGTACAATAATTAATCATATTACGATAAATTAATTACGATTCTACAATTATTAGTTTTTCATTGCCTATTCCTGCCACAGTAAGATTAAAAAATTTTAAAAATTAAGTTCAAAAATGACCACTTAGCATTACGCGGGATGGTAAATTTGTGACTAGAGACTACTTTACAGCAATTAGCCTACTGTTCGAAAAAATTTATTTTAAGCGAAAGCTTTTTATTTCGACTCATTCTGGTAAATATGAAGCGACCTACTGAAGAATACCTTGAGCCAAGTTGCTTGACGTATCTTCATCGGAAATATGATTGAAGATAGGTTTTTCTCAATAATTTACCCAAATCAAGTGAGCACAAGTTTATGCCATCACCAACATAATGCTTAAAAGCAATCGAAACAGACTATCTCTGATCACATTTATGGTTGAGATACGTCAGTTGGTCTCCGGCGCACGGAATAGGAATGTCCATAATGACTGTTAATAATTTTATTGACGGAATGCTTCATCATTAATTATTAATACCTTATCCTAATGATCACCAATTATTACTAAATTTTGCAATAATCGCTTTTTTTTTTTTTTTTTTTGTTAAGGACCTATTACCAAACTTTTAACACTAACACTATATTGGCAATCGGTCTAAAATTACGAACGTCCACATGGAAATCTCCCACATGAGAGACTGCATTCATTTGGAAACAAAACATTTTTTTTTAAATAAGTTTAACTTCCAAGGCTCACTGAGTTTCATCTTCCATGTAAGAGGTTTATATGTGGGCGTACACAATCAAGGCCTATACATCTTTCCACCACCTGAAAACTTTTAACGAAGAGCACAAGTGTAAGATCCGAAACCATACACAAAGTTAATCGAAATTAAATTAAATATTAAAAAAAAAAGAAAAAAAGTATAAAGTAACAAAAATAAAATATAAATGTTATTTACAGAGTGATTCGGAAAAAAATGGAAAGATTTACAAAGGAAGTTACAGTGGTCATGTTCATTAATTAAGTTTTTTTTTATATATATATGGAATCTTATGCCGTGATGATGCGCGGTTTAGCTGACATGCGCATCCAGCAAAACCAGCCACTATACATTAACACCCATACCCACGGATTTAAAAAAAAATTAAATCATGAGAATTTTTTTAACAGTTTTTTCCGTTTTTAAAAAAATTAATGTCTCGAAAAAACTGTTAAAAAATAACGTACATGAGAGACATGAGAGAGTTGCCGCGTCTAAATTAATTAAAATTTTTTTCATTCTCTCACGTACATTTAAAAAAAAAAGGGATGAAAAAAATAAAAATTTAAAATGAACCGTCAACTAATCTATTTTGACAGGCATGTAAACGATAAGAAAAATAAAATAAAAAAAATGAAAAATCATAATGAAAATGAAACCAGTGAATCTAGGCACTACCTCATACCGCTACGTGCTTGCCGAAGAGCAATGATAAAAAAAAAAAAAAAAAAAAAAAAAAAAGATCTTTGGGCGGTAAAAAAAAGCAACGAGAATAACACGGCCCATCCGAATACCAGATTAATCCGTCTTAAAATCCGGCATTCGGATTAAACGGGCAGATAAAGTGACTTCGCCACTTACTGAAACGCCGAATCAGTAGATTCCCGAAAGAAGGTTGATTGCCCGCGGCTTGCTGCTTCCTTCGCAGGTCCCTGAGTGAGGGTTGGTCCTGCTTTTGGTGCTTTAAATTGGGAACGGAAAGGAGTCGGGTATCGCGCTTGCCCCCGTCTACCCTACTTAAATCCGGATTTAATTTTTTCTTGGGGCCTTGGTGCCTCGCGGGCCTGACAGGCCTCCCTTCGCTATCGAACAACGGTAAATCGACCGGTCTGTCCAGTCTTCCGTCGGATTCGTCCGTTCTACCATCACTTAACCGTCCACCACCCCCCTCCTCGCTTGGTTCCGATAAACTATCTAAATTTTTTTCACTAAATAAACGATGAGCACTATTATCTAAAATTGTCCAACAGTCCTCCTCCGTCGGCGGAGGAGGATCCGAGGATTCCTTACGTATTTCTAAATTGGAAGATTCGTCTGACGGTGATAAATTAGCGGATTTCTCCCCGGGTTTCTCTTTATTTGGAAGTAACGAATTTTTTTTGACCCGATTCAACTGTTTTTTCAAGCTAAAACCTTTCCAAGTCTGACTGGCTTTTTTAGCTATCGTCACTCTAGTCGTTAAACTATGAAGACTGGTAATTGACGAGTCGGAAGGGTGATCCGGTCCCGCCGCGGGTGCCGTTTGAGGCTGATCCGGGAGTAAAACGAAAGCATCTTCCGCTTCTTCGGCATCCACGGGAGACATCAATTGTGGCGAAACGTTTGCCGATGAAAAACCGTACGGCGTTTGGGAACGCCTTCCTTCGTCCGTTTCGCTACTTAAATCGCATACGATGTTCCCAGCCGGACTTGTCAGTGATATGACGGTGACATCAGGTACTGGGGGCTCTAGCAGACCCGAATATGGAGTCTTTGATTTTGTTCATGCGAAGGGGAAAAACAGGAGAGAATCGAAAAAAAAATAAAAAAAAATATATATAAAAAAAGGAAAAAAAAAAAAAAAAAAGAATAAAACAAAACCAAAAAATTAAATAATGTCAAAAAAGAGAAAAATACCAATAAAATTAAAAAATCGATTCAAAGAACTACAATGAGAGAAGATTTAGAAATAAATAAGTGGGCAAAAAAAGTAGCTAGCAGCGCCAAATTCAAAAGTTTCATCCATGCTTTATACTGTATTTATATATAAAATAATTTACAAAATATGTGATTGATTGATTTAAATAAATTACAAAAAATAAAATAAATAAATAAAGCAAGGATGAAAAATGTTTTTTCAATCTTATTTTTAGAAAACTACCAAACGCTAGCAAACACATAACAGGTACCACTGAAACTTTGAAATGTGTGTGTGTTTATATTTTTTTTTTTTTTTTTTTTTTTTTTTAGAATTTTCATTAATTTATGATCGAATTTTCATTAAACATGATAGAATAACTTGCAATCGTTCATATTTGTTTTACAGTTTGGATAAAAATTTTCAAAATAAAAAAAATAAAACAAAAAATAATATAAGGAAAGGGATATCCTCGAATGTTAATTAATGCGGTACCTTCTTTCGTTTTTTTTTCTTCTTCTGGAAATCCCTTTCCAGCGATCAAGTGATGTGCATTTGATTTATAATATATATATTTTTTTTTTTCAAATGAGGATTTTAGGACGTGATTTAATTTTTCTATTTATAACTGTCACGCAGTAGGAAAATATAAAGGTTTTTACTTATGTATACTGTATATATATAGGCCTATTTTACTTTTATGAAAAAGAAAAACCCAAAAATCAAACACATAATCCTCAAATCATGGACTTGTTTTTTAATTAATTTTTTCATCGCTGGGATTGTTTAAAATAAAAACCAAAAAATTAAAAAACTATTCAAAAATAAAATTAAAAAACGACGAAAACTAAAGCACCAAAAAAAAAAAAGTTGTTTATCTTTTTTAATTGGGATATTATGATTTTGGCGTAAAATTATAAATTTAAGCAGCGAAGCTTCATAATTCTAATCGTCTAATATCTTTAGACAGAGAGGAAGGTGGGCAGTAGGCAGTGGGGCATTGCCCCCTTTTTCTGACTGTTTCAGTGATTTCCAAGTTCACTACTAGTCCTGGCATCATCACCATGCTTTTTTCAGTTCATTTGGTGGATGAGGGGCTAGACGAAAGAAATAATAAAATTTTAGAACGAAAATCCGGGGAAAAAATTCACGACTAGTTCGTGCCTAAGCCTGTACTTGAATAACCATTTTTCCGACTCTTATTTACGGAGTTTAGCAACTTCGAAGATTATTTCTAAAGCTATTTAAGGAAATATATGCGAAGAAAAGAAAATTTTATCGTAATCGGGGCGCGAGTTTCGCGGTTCTGAAAACAGGGATCCTATGAGTACATTAAAGTAAGGTGAGAGGGGAGTGCACTTAAAACTTGGCTGGGTGCACTCCGTGCATTTAAAACTTGGCTGAGTGCACTCCGTGCACCTTGATCCGAAAAACAATTCGACATAATCGACAGTCACAAAATAATAATCGAATATTAATGGCTTTTTAAAGAGGTCGCTACAAGAATTCTATGTGGAAGCAAAGATTCCCTTATCTCTTTTTTAAAAATTAAACTTAGCTTCATTTCACTGCTGTATAAACAAATAATTTCCAGCCAAAATTTTTACCAGTATTTCACCACAGCATAATAATGCTTCAGCCATTTTTCTTTTGAGGGGGAAAAAAAATTGAAAGCGCAAAATATCGAATTCGTAAGCTGATAGCAATGAAATAACACAAAATAATTAAGCTTGATCTTGCTTTTTTTCAGCATTATAATTTTTTTTAGAAAAATGAAACTTACCCAAAAAAAACCATTTTTTCATAATTCACCATCTGAAAACAATTTCTACCTCATACGACATTTTGCAATTTCAATTTCGTTATTAAAAAAATATCTTAAATCTACTTTTTTAAAAAAATTATTAAAGGGGGGTGTCTAATGGGTATTTTTTTTTTAAATAAAAAATATATTGAAAACCTTACCTGATCAGCTGTGGGCGATCGACAACGATCATCTGAGCTTTCGGATGCTTGTGCACGTTTCGGACTCCTAGGTACTCTTTGATAGGGGTCGGCGTTCCCATATAAATCAGGAGTCCCCATATTAAGAAGACATACTTTTTGTACAATATCTATTACAACTATGCCGACTTCGTTACCGTACGCCATTCTGCGGAAATTATGTCATTAAAAAAAAAAAAAATTGTAAAAGCTTCAATATTTACAGCGTTAATCTGCAACAAAATACGTACAATCCATACGAAGAATTGATACTAAGGGCAGTTATCTGACCAGGTTGTTCACCATTAACCCAAGGAGTTAAACAAACTATGTGAGCTTGAAACCCAGGCTGTTTTTTCTGCGGACCTTGTTTGACTTTTAAAGGAAACATAGCTTCCTGAGACGATTTTTTCGAATCCCCTTCCGCTGAGTCTCCTTTACTAATGTGCTGCCGTGGCGGATATTCATATTCAGGTGAACATTCCGGTTCATCCGAGGTTTCGTAAACTATCGGAATTTCCAAAGTCTACAACAAAAGAATAATAAATAAACAAACAAACAACAAGAACATACACTAAAGCATAAAACAAAATTTCAAAATTTAATTTGCATTTTCACTGTATATATAATATACTCACATAAGTTTCAGATGTGGATTCAAGTTTCTTAAATTTAAACAAAACTACGTGAGCACTCGCTCCGGCAATGCAGAGTTTTCTGCTTTCCGGACATAAAGATATCAGTTGTATAGCAAATGGATCGTCCTCGGCTCCATCCGCACCCCTGGATCGAGGCTTTTCGAAAACTTTCGCAGTCTTTAATTTGTACAAGATTTGTAGCGTGCCAGCAGATGCATCCCAAAATTTTATACTGCCGTCCGCATGCCTGCATAGAAGGAAAAAAAAAGTGATAAAGATTTGAAAATCCTAATTCGATTTAAGGTGAGACATATGTTCCAGAGCAAAAAAGAAAAAAATGAAAAAAAAAAAAAGTGTCAAAGATAAAGAAAAATTCATGTAACGTCGAAAATCGACATTAATCTAGATCAGATGTGATCCTTCGTTTCAAGGGCGTTCATTTTTAAAACGGTCCCAACGTTGAACGAGACAGATTTGGAATAGATTCAACAAACGAGAGGTTGGGACGAATGATTTTTTATTTTTCGTGTCTTTTCGACAAAAGAAAATGGGAAAACTCCCACGGAGGGTTTTTGTAAAATTGTTCAAGTGGGTCGAAAGAACATCTTAGCGGTACAAAATGAAAATTAATATCAAAAGATGGGAAAGAGAAAAATAAGAACATTATTTCGTAAAACGAAGAACAAAGGAAGTATAAATAAAGCCGAGGTTACATTGCTTGGTCCTATCCTCTCCGAGCAACTCGGGCCAGTTCGAACCTCCCACGCAGCAAAAGACCCGTGCAATTACAAGCGCAATTAAAGAATATTTTTCGCAGGATTTACTCCACATTTTTCAAAATTAATATATATAAAAAAACAAGTCTAATCTTGAGTAGACAGAAAATATGAACCTGATAAATAAAAATATTGGTGTAAATTTGGATTCCGGATGGCGAAAAACGTGTGGGTTACACAATGATATACATGCGTGTATTAGAGTATCACTTATTTTCGAATTTTCGAATTTCATGTCTAACCCCCTCAAAGTTTTCGTTTTGGAGTGTTAATAAACGCTGAATTTTTTCAGATTTTTAAAATGACCGGAAAGTGCGTAGATCACGAATCTGAAGTCAGATTTTTTATATCTGTTTAAGTTATTGTGTTAGAAATAAAAATAGGGCAAAAAAATAGAGTAAAATGACAAAACATGTTAAGTCCTTAATTTTGCTTATGTCTCTAGCCTCTAGCTTAAAAACTTAAGCAGATATTAAAAGTCTGACTTCAGATTCGTGATCTACGTAAAATTCCCTATATAAAACAAGTGTTTTTTCATTTGAAAAAAAAAAAAAAATTGATTTTTTGGTTTTTGTGGGAAGTTTTGCAAAATTGAAGTCCCGTGAGGCATACTTATCGTCATTTTAAAAATCTGAAAAAATTCGGCATTTATAAACACTCCAGAAAGAAAACTTTGAGGGGGTTAGACATATGAAATTTGAAAAATAAGGGTCACCCTAGCGTGTTTCACGTAGTTATCTTATCAGTATCTGAACTGTTCTTATTTGTTTCTACAGTAATTGAAACCTGCTCTAAGCAGCTCGTAGCGGATAACGTAACTAACCAGCAAAACCAGCAAATCAGAGTTTAATATTCACTCATTTCATAAGCATATGCTTAAAAAAGAAAAGTAAAAGATGGCTTTTCATGCAACCCTTTCAAAAAGTCTTAGATCGAACAGAATTGGAGTTTGTAAACATATAAGTAAGGAAAAATAAAGCAAGGAATGTTACAGAAACCGAAAATACGGAAGTGACTACTCAAAAAATCCGTAGATGACAAAAGATCAGAGGCCGAAATTTCACGCTAAAACATGTTGCAGCATAGAAATATGTTGGCAACATGTTGAGCAACATTTAAAAAATTTTATTCTCCATTTTTAAGTGTTGCGCAACATGTTTTTACGCTTCCCGAATGAGAAAAAAAATATTAATATTTATAAAATATTTTTGAAATATTTTTCAATATTTTAAAAATATTATGAAAATATTTTTTGAAACAAGAAACAATAAAAATATTTTAAAAACGTTGACAAAGATTTTAAAAATACTTTTAAAATATTTCAAAAATATTAATATATTTTTTTCTCATTGGGATATGTTTCTAACGAGCGACTAGATATAAATGGGACAGTAAAAAAATATGGGTAGGACAGTTTTCTTATCCATAAAATTAGAAGTAGTAAAATCGGACAGTTTTTTAAATAAATGGGCAGCGGATTAATTTTTTTGTGGGCAATAAATTTTTATATTTTAGGAAGTTGCAGAGTGGCAGTATTTTTTTATAAAGCTAATTTTTTTATATGTTTCATTTGTTTGCCCAAATATTGCTTAAAGAACGCAGGGCATTATTCACCTGCCGAACAAACATTACTTACTCGCTGGAACAGGCACAATTTTAATAATTTTAAAAACTGAAAAATATATCAAACATATATTATGTGTCACTTTATGTTAACATTTTTTTCTTAAATGCCAAAAAGTACCTTTTAATGCCTGCCAAATTATTCATTATACTGCCAAAACATTTTTTTTACTGCCCAAAATTGTGCTGCCAATAAAAAAACTGCCATATTATTAAATTTACTGCCATCTCAAGACCTTAGAAATAAAAGGTGATAAATGAGCAACTTCAAAAACGGTAGTTTCAAATATTTAGCACCTTTTGGTTCTAAGGAAATACATAGGAAAACAATGTTAAATTCCAGTACTTAATACCTTTTGGTTCCAAGTTTAAACGCATAATCGTTTGGGAGTACTTGTAACCTTTTGTTTCTAAGGTCGCGATCTATTAAAAAAAACTGCCATTTTATGAAAAAGTACTGCCCTACTATTAATAAATTACTGCCCCTTTAAATAGACGCCTTTCAAACGCTGTAACAAGTTGAGTAACATGTTGTCCATGTTACTGCAACATAATTTAGCGTGAAATTTCGGCCTCAAATAGAAATACTTGTTTTGTAAAAATTTAATTTCAAAATATCGTCTGATAATTTTTAAATAAGAAAAAAAATAACTTTTAAAGCGTTAAAGGATTTTCCCAACAGTTCAAACTAAACGAAGCTTGAAAAAAACTGATTGCTTTAAAATACGAGAGGAAAAAAAAATCCTTTTCTTAATCTTCAAAAGAAAAAAAAATCCGGAAAAATAGTCGGAAGCAAGATAAAGAAAACGACCAAAAGAAACTAACAACCCTGCCGAAACACATATAAATAACGATAAAAAAAAAAAAAAGAATGAGAAAACGCCCAAAACTAATTTTAATACAATGTTAAGATAACATCTCGACATGAGAAAAATCATAGAAGATATAAGAAAAAAGGGGGTTTTTAGAAAATCCGTCGATTTAATTCTTTAAAAAAAAAAAAAAAAAAAAGAAGAAGAAAACTTTGGTGAAATCGTTTAATTTTCTTCCGCCTTATTTCCTAATCTTGGGGGCATTTTATTACAGCAACATCCTTTCGATAAAGGAATATTTTCCACTAAATTAATCTTTCATTAACAAAATTGCTAAGAGTCTCGATTCGAGAAAGCGATCACGAACCTCCCGTCGAAACAATAACTTTTAAAAGGGGTATTACGTCTCAAATTTACGGCAAAACAAGATTCCGAGACAAACAATCATCGCAAAAGGATTTATACAAATGAATTATTGATTAATAAACTAAGACTCCCACAAGAAGAACAAAGAAAATTTTAACTTTTCTTCCCTTATTTTCGCTCTCCATATTTCGTTTTTTTCATACGGTCTCGACCAAATCGTTCTTGCACATCTGGTCTTATTTTGGATGGCATCCAAAAAATGGAAAACACCAGTTAAAAACGTCAAATTCGCTAACTTTATTTACAACAGGGAGGGAGTTTTTTTACGATTTTCCCAAAACAAGGAAAAAGGTGTGAATCCGAAGAAAATATTTTCCGCTTACCCTGTGAGAATTATTTCGTTGTAGCTACAACTGGTGGGGCTCCATTCTCCTCCACCGACAGGCCATTCTCTTTCACTGAAGCCGAGCCTTTTTTGGGTTCGGGATCCAACGGAGTAAAAAGCCGGGATCAAATCCGACGGGCAATCGGCGAGGTAAGTGCAGCAGGTGACAGGAGATTCGTGAAGATCCATGGGGTACGGATTTTCGTAGCAGGGATAACCCGGGGTTAGGAGATCTATTACGACGAGATCGTTGTTAAGGAGAACGACAATGGCGTACGGATCCTGGAAGTCGCTTGCGTAGGGATTTTCGCAAAGTGTCATGAAATCGACTACATTCTGTTCCATTTCTAGGACAGTAGTCGTTTTACCGTGTACGACCGATATGCTTGGAGTCCTACCGGCTTTATCGTAAGGAAGACCGCCAGAGAATATCACATAAGCTTCCCTGAAAAGAAAAAGAAAAAAAAATTACTTCAATTTTTAAAACGAGACCCGAGAAGTAGAGCAAGAATTAGCTAAAGCACTTTCAATTAAAGTTACGTCATCTCATGCAAGGAACAAACTTCAGTAAATAAGTTATAGTTTCCCGAGGAAGGTGAAAGAAGCTTAAAGCATTTTACATAGCAAATGATTTAATACCGGGAGGAATTGTAATTGGTGAAATATCCCCTTCCCTACGATCTTAACATTAAATTCGCGTGCAAAAAGGAAAGTTGGGAAATCTATGGAAGAGAAACCTGGTCCGATGGATTTGTTCTACGACGATTCTAAATCCCAAGCAGAGGATTTAAGTCTAGATTTTAGGGAAAACCCGAGAGACGGAAACCGTTCAAGAACTGAATTAAGGTTCGCTTCCGTTTGAGTGGATTTTCTTTTTGGTGTTAGTTATTTATTAAAAGCTGTATTTTTTTTCTGGAAAACAAGGTAAATCAACCGATTTTCATTAAAGGAAGAGGGAAAAGCAAGTGAAAATTAAACGGAGAAGGAAAATATAAAACCCAGGAGAGGTATATCGGTTAAAACGAAATGCATTCGCTTAAACAGAGTTTATTCACTTTGAAAATTTTAAAATACGAAATAATTACAGTAACAACTTGATGTAACCAACCTCCGTATAATCAATCCCTCAATATAAAGATTTTTTTTAAAAGGGAATTTTGAGGTAGGATGTCTCATATTTTCTTGAAAAAACTTTTGAGTTGTTGGATTAAGATCTTCTGTAACTGTTATTCGTAGCAAGAGACCACACTTTTGCAATAGACAAGTCACATGTTTTGAGATATTTGCTGGAAACTAATGTGTAGTATGCTCTTAACTAGAAACTAGTATTTGAACATGAAAATTTTTCATCAAATTAAAAAAAAGAAGAAAAGCAAAGTCCGAAAAAGTTTTTGTCACATGGTCACTCCTAATACGTTTTTCTATTGGTGTGACGTCATCTGCCTGTATCGAAGCGAGATATCGAACTCGAGGCGAGATATCGAATTTGAAGCGAAACAGGACTTGTTAGTTTACTTTTTCTATTGAGGCTATGTTACGGTATAACAATTTTATTTAATTGTGAATATATGCAAAGCCACAAGTGTCGGCCAGTTTTGAGAAGGCAGATTCGCAGAATCTACCCAAAATTGATTATTTTGTAGTGGTGGAATATATACGAACAAAAAGTCTTGCTTCTACGTGTATTTTGTTACGAATCCATCGATGCCGTTCAGAGTTTCAGAAATGAACACAACCACTTTTAGGCAGATGACGTCACGTTCCGTTTTGGCGGGCATTCAAATTAAAATTTTTGATTTTTCTCTTTTCGGGGGTTAACAGTTTTTTTTTACTGAGATAAAATTACGCTTTTTGTCATATCTTCCCTGGCACAACTAAGCGATGGAGTCATCTCAAAACACGTGACTTTTCTATTTGGTTCTTTAAATACGCTGACCGCACTAGTCTTATTCCTGCACGAGGGAAATAAGGTAAGGTCAGTTTTTAGATTCGAAGGAATGAAAATCCGGAAAACTCAACAAATGCCGCTTTTCCATTATGGCTCAATATTAATTTTATAAAATTAATTTTCAAAATTTCCGGAAGTATTGTGCTTTAGTTATTCTGTGGGTTTCTGAACCAAGCTTTAAAAATGAAGTCGGTCAGTTTTACTAGATTGTAATCCATGTTTAAATAACTAAAGCACAATACTTCCAGAAATTTTGAAAATTAATTTTAAAAAATTAATTTTGAGATATAATAGCTCGGACAATACGACCTAGGTCAACACCATCACCACGTGACTAGTGATGGTGTCAACCCAAGTCGTTGCACCCGAGCTTTCCCCTTGACCTACCTTAATGTGAATTGCATTGTGCTCCCACCTTGACCTCGACTCTGCTGAAATTTTTTCATCACGTGACTTAAGATCACGTGACTACCTGATCTTAACCTAAGTTGGTTACCTGGGTTATCGAACTCGATTGAAGGTTTCTCATCACGTGACTATTTTTCCTTAACCTAAGTTGGTTAACTTTTAAGTCGGTTGAATTTTTTTCATCACGTGACCACCTGATATTAACCTAATTTGGGTACTTGGGTCATCGAACTCGATTGAAAGTTCTTAACCTAAGTAGGTTAACTTCAAACTCGATTGAAGGTTTTTCGAAGTCATCATCATCATCATTATCATCAATGACATATTTTTGATTACAATGCGGAGATGCCGATTCTTACAAAAATATCATCGGTTTCGGTACCCGGATTGAAATCGCTCTGAACAATTCGAAACATCGTCCAAAACACCGTCTTTAGAAAGCTCGTCACTTAATTCTAAGTTACAGAAATGCTACATTTTCGCTTCATCTGAAAATCCGAAGGGATAAATAAGCGATTTCAAATTTCGAAAGTGAAACTAAAATTTTTGACGTCCTTTATTAAGGAAGACCTCCGGTCGAGGAAACCTGTCAGATTCCAAAACAAGGAGTATTGAAATTATTAAGATCCTAAACCCTTCAACTTTTAGTTCGGAATATGACAGATGACAGCATCTATGTTCCAAAACTATCCTTCAACAACAAAACAACCTCCTGATAAAAATCTTAAACCTTCATCTCTTCAAGAGATCTTTTTCCATCTCAGAAAAAAAATATAATATAATAAACCCTAGGAGAAGTTATATTAAAACTTTTTTTAAGATCAACAGTTATTTGACTGAAAAAAAAAAGATTTTTTCGCTTAATGATAACCGAGTCGGTATTATTTCCATCGAACCGTATTTTTCCTAAGAAAAGGTAAAATTATCCCTCACACGACTTAATTTAAACAAAAACCATAATCTGAAGGTTTGACCGAGAAGCTTTCTAACTTTTAGAAAAATAATTCGAAACTTATAACAAGAAAAAAAAATTGAACTTCACAAAACATAAAAACCGGTTTCATTAAAAGAAAAAAAAAAAAAAAAAAAAAAAAACAATTTCAAGCTTTTTTTAAAAGAAAAATATATCGTAGTTAGTCACGCACTATTCCTTTTTTCATAATAAAAAAAAAATTGAAAGCACAGGGTTAAATTTTTTGGAAGTGCTTTAGAAATTTGAGAAAAAAACCTAAAGATAAACTCATTAGAAAACTTTCGAAGGTAAGAATTTATATACAAAAAAAAAAGTAACATAATCGCTTGGGTAAGATATTAAAGAAAAACTACAAAAGAAAATAGAAAAAAAAGAAGGAAGAAGACGGGGAGGAAATCCGATGCCGGTCCTGATGGAAAAATATAAAGGATCTCGAACAATGGAAACTCTGATTTTGAAAAGAACCGGGAGACGATTATACCAGTTTGGAACTTGGGCTAATACAAATTGTTAAAACGTGACTTCAACCGTATACCCGAATCGATAACTTTAACATGAAAAACCGTAAGAACTATAAGCAGGGAAAATATCCTCCGCTGATGTGTTTTTTTTTTCTTTCCTAAATGAAAATTGAAGAGGGAGAAATGAAAACGAATAGGAATTTTTCGATTTGCGGAAAACGGTATACAAACGAGATGATTCTTCAACTAATGCCAGAGGACCCGAATGATTTATTATTTTTCGATTTCTGTGTTTTTGTAATAACTGAAAGCGTTTTTCAAACTGATTATAAGCAAATGGAAAGGCAATTAATAAAAAAAGGCTATATAGTAGCTAGCAGCCTCATAATGTCAAGGGGATGTTTTCAAATATTCGAGTACACTTACCCAGTAGCTCTTGATGATTTCCACTCCACTTTCTGAATTGGTTTACATGTTTCTAACTTTCCGTCCTTGTTGGCTTTCGCTGGAATTTAAAAAAAAAAAAAAAGAGAGGGGAAAAAATTAATTCCATTTAATGAGCTTGAAAAAAAAAAAAAATTTACGCGAAAATCGATTTATTCAAGAGCTAAAATCTAAATGCTGGATTCCTGTGGTCGGAACCGCAATTCTAGCGAATAAAAATAATAATTAATTCATGGACTGGAGTTTTCCATCCAATAAAAATTGTATTCTAAAATTGAATTAATTTACAGGAAAAACTAGGGGGTCGTCCATGTATTACGTAACGCCTGGAGGGGGGGTGGGGGTCGAAGGAGGTGTTACGCATTGTTACGGGGGGGTGGGGGGAGCTGGGCCATGCGTTACGTAATTTTAATATTAAAATATTTCAATTTTATTTCACTCTTTTATAAAAATTTTTACCAGTTATTCTTCAAAATAAAAAAATAAAAAAAAATTTTTAACTGGTAAAATCTGATTAAAATTTATCAAAAAGCTGGAAATTTTTTTTGACTTCAAAAACGAAATTTAAATATTTTTCAATGTGGGGGGGGGGGGGTTAGAACCCGTGTTACGTAATATCGAAGGGGGGGTTACAGGTTGCGTTACGGGTGTGTTACAAGGGGGGGAGGGGGGGTCAAAAAGTGGTCTTTTTTGCGTTACGTAATACATGGACGACCCCTAGGAAGATTTTTTTTGTAGTGACTTCGTGTATGATCTATTACACTCAGGAAAAGGAAATATTTTGTGCAAGTTCTGTCTTGCAAAATACAAGAGCGTTGCGTAACAAAGCAAAAATCCTTCGCTGCAACATACCTATTGTTCCTTGACATGATCGATTTATTCAAAATGAATTTTAAGAAAATGTTTTATAAGAAATGGAGTTGCTTTTGCAACAGCCATTTTATTTCTGAAGATGAAGATTTTTTATTGTGTATTCCTGTAAATAGGTTCGTCTAAAAGTCGCATTAATTCGATACTTGAATTCTGTACCTCAATGCAGAACTGAATTAAGTCCATTCAAAGATTGCAACTTCTTATTTCAAATGTGACTTTACAAAGCATATACAAGCCTTGCCAACTCAAATTAATGTCTTCTACTTTGTTAACAAAATATACTTGCTAGCAGAAGGCATAAAATCAGCAATATGCCAACCGCTGAGCCTGTGTACCTTTTGTAAAGTCGGGTTAGAAATAAGAAATTGTAATCCTTGAATGGACTTGGTTCAGTTCTGCACTGAGGTACAGAATTAATCCTCTGCGACACGCAAAAACTTGACACGAAAAAATTAACTGGCATTATAAGTTTTCGAAGTTATATGAAAAATAAAATAGAATCGTTTCGCAGAATCAATAGTCAAAGTAAAAAATGAAAAATAAAAATTAATAAAACAAAATAAAACCATGTTTAAATTATGAAAAAAGTGTCAAAAGGTATCAGTTTGCATTTAAAAGAAAACTAGTTTGTTGGAAAACATTCAGCAGCACATAGCCTAATTCTAGGTAATAACTTACTAATAAATTTTATAAGCTTATTAATACAACTTTGCAAGTTTAGCTTTAAAATTATAAAAATTTAAAAAAAAAGGTTATGGTATGTTGCTCTATCTCCATTGTATAATTAAATGCATCCTTCAATTAATTGGCCTTGAGCACAGAGCAGAGCATACGTGAAAGTAAAAAGAATTTAGATTTAGAGTTTAATTTAGTGTTTGATTTTTTTTTTTTTGAGCTATTTTGAATTATAACTGACCTCACCTAAAAAATTACATGCTTGACAAAAAAAAAGGGAGCTAGTTACCAAATAATTGTTTGCTGTAGAAACTATGTAGCATTGAACAAAGTTTTTTAACTGTCATAGTAGGCAGTATCTGCAAGTGAAGTTGGTAAATAAGTTTTGAACCTGCCTCCTGCTCCGTTCAATAACAACTGGTTCAAAGATTACTGTTAGTTATTAAAAATTTTCATCTCTTCATCTCACATGGGCTTTTTCAGGTTAAGGGTCGTTTGCAAACCATGTTAGCATTATTTTGGCCATTTTTGACCCCCTCCCCCTTGTCAGCAAAATTTAGCATTTCGGGACCCCCCCTAAAACTACGTTAGATCTCGGTTACCCCCCCCCCTTCCTTAAAATGTTTAAAAAAAATTAATATTAGACAATAAAAAAATCTGAAATTATTCAAAACTTAAATTTTCAATGTTTTTTTTTTTTTTTTTTTTTTTTTTTTAATGTAGAGAGGAAATCCTTGGGTAAAACTGAAATCGCTTTTTTTTAAAGTTAGTTAGGTTACATAATTTAAATTTAAATTATTTTCATTTTTTCACGTTTATTTCATGAGACAAATGCTAACGTTAAATATAGAGATTCTAAATTCCCGACACTTTTTCATTCCCGGGAATCGGGAATTCCCGTTTTTGAAAAAAATATCAATTACGGAAACGAGAATTCCCGTTTTGGTTAGTTTTTTTTTTATTCTCAGCAATCGAGAAATTGACACTGGCATTCCCGGGAATCCGGGAATCCCGGGAAAGCCGAGAATTTATTTAGAAGGCGAAAAGAAAACAAAATAACCCTGGAACGTATTTTTGAGAAGTAAATTCGGAAAATTTTTAGACGTTGTTTAACGGTCACGATTTAGCCAAATTATAAAAAAAGAAAAAATCTTATTAGCTTTTTTCTAAAATATTGAAAGTTTTACGTGATAAATGGTTAAAAAGTTGATAAAATTGATATTATTCCCGTTTCTGGGAAAAAACCTATCGATCCCGGGAATCGAGAATTCTCGAAAATGAAAAAAAATCCATTCCCGGGAAACGGGATTCCCGACTAGTTAAGAAAAAATGTTGCCGGGAAGTTTTTCGGGAAAAAAACCCGGGATCCCGGGAATTCTCGGGACGGAAATTCCCGGGAGGAATCTCTAGTTAGATATGTAACCCCCCCTCCACGCTTGTTAACAAAAGATGGCATTTTGAATACCCCCTCCCCTCCTAACGTGCTAACGTAGTTTATGGACGACCCCTTATACCCAAACGGTTATCTTAAACCGAAACTATGTTCTTCGATGTTTACCTATACCTTTCTTCTAAAAATATTTAATTTAAGTTTTTGAAAAAATTCAGCACTCATTCATATTCTTTAAATTACAGCAAGTGCCATCTTGGTTTTTACACGTCATTTACATAATAACACAAAAACCTTTGTTCCACTTCTGCCAATGCTACATTTTGACGGGCCATGTTTTTCGGGTTTTTTTATACCTTTTATTTATCCATTTTTTTAATAAACCGCCCTAAAAAGCCAAACAATAATTAAAATCAGTATCCTGTTAATTTTTCCCGGTTTCATTTTTATATATTCGTTATTTACTCTCCATATTTATTCACGTGAATATCATTCGTGGAAAGCTTGACTTGTTATCAACAATTTACATGATTTTTTTTTTCTACAAAAAAAAAAAAAAGTTTAGTAGCTGCAGGCCATTACAGTTTTTTTTCTTTTTTATTTCCTGTTTATTCAAAGCTTTCCACGAATTGTTTTTTTTTTTTTTTGTAAATCTCCCTTTTTTATTTATCATATTTATTTTAAATCCACCTTAAACAAGCTTGTTTCCCCACTCCCTTCTCCCTTTTTCCCTTTTGCAAAGTTGAATCGAAAATAATTATTATGCAAATGAAATATATGAAACAAAAAGAAATGTTGATACTAACCATGTGGAAAATTTACATTGACCGGTTTCGGACCTTGCCTAACGTTCCACGTGGTTAGGGATCCGTCCGTATGACTACAAATAAATTGCTTCCCTTCGTGGTGCCAAGAAACGGATCTGAGAGGTTCCGTCGAGTTCCATCTCATGTCCGCAGCTTTCGTCCTTAAATCCCAGAGTACGATTTGTCCTGTTTCATATCCGATCAGAAGCTTGCTCGGATCTTGTGGATTGTCGCTCAAATGCACTACAGAACCCGGATGCGTTTTTCTAGACCTAAAAAAAAGAAAAACGCCATCATAAATAAACAAATAAAAACTTACGAGCCAAGAAGAAGAGAAAAAAAAAAAAAAAAAAAAAAATTTTTTATGGCGATGGGATACCGACCGACGACAAAAAGAAAAAACCTCAAATGATCCATAAATAAAACATGTCTCGAACAAAAGCATAATAAATTTCTTCCTGCTGTTTTGGACAATTTCACTTCGGCATTAATGTCGAGTTCGACAGTGTAATTGAAAACGGGCGGGCATAACACAGGTTATTCGGCTTCAGAGACGAAAGGGGAATAGCGTCGCTTTACGTCATTTCGGTTTTGCCTGAAAGAATCCTCTAATTCATTTGGAAAATTTAATATTAAATAATGAAAGGGAACCCGATACGTTTTGTAACGTCGATTAATCCGCCCCTGCCATCCTCAGTTAAATATTAAATCAAACATTCTGTTTCCACGGGCATGTAACGAATGCCGAAAGTTCCGCTTCAGAGATTTGAAGCTCTTTCCTTTAAGCATATACTGCTTGAGGATTAAATACCCCTTTGAAAGCTTAGTAACCTGAAATTTCGAAACTAGTAATAGGTCGGGACTTTGCGTCGTATTTCTGTAAATTTGTCTTTTGTTCTGTTAAATTTATTAGAAACATCAACTTTAACTAAGTAAGAATCTTCTGGCGTTAATTAAATATCGTTAAAAGGGGAACGGAATTTTGTATCAACAAATAGTTGGTGTTACGTTCAAAGAAGGGCGGACTTCAGTCGAAGACTTTGCATTTCATTCGAACGAAAAACAGAAATTCTGCAACAGGTTTACATTTTTTTTTATGTTTTTAATATGGTCTTTTTTTTTTCAGTTCAAAGCCCTTGAAGGCATGACCGATGACATGGAAACTTTATATGACAGTCCAGAGCTTCAGTTGGTTGGTGAGAGGAGACAGGAGAGAGAATGGAGGTAATTGCTCCCCTGTGGGTACTGACAGCTTTAATATTCGCTAAATTCCTGTTTCATATCTGAGAGTAATGCACTTCTAAATTAAAACGTAAAAAATTATCTGCTTTACAGAGTCTGACTTTTTTGGCCGTTGAATGTTTGCCATTATTAGAATTTCACTAGCCTTTTAACTGCTCAAGGACACTCTCCCCCTGGACCAAAGAGTTATCGAAAAAAGGACAAGAAGAGAAAAGAGGAGAGAATTGTTTAAGCAGTGCAGAGTGCTACTTGTAAGCTGTAAGTAGGTAGGGGTATTTCTTTGTGGTCGAAGAAGTATGTTCAGGCCTGCAAAGCAAGGGAAAGTTACCGCGGGTTAAAGAAAAAATTTTTTTTACACTCCTGAGTGTAAAACGAACCTGAGGCCCTGTGGCGTTGTCTGAAATAGAAGAATTGGGAAATTGGATAACGTCTCGAAATACCACCCTACCATGTCTCTACTCCGATGCTGCCACTGGGGAATCGTCCACATATTAAGTAAGCACGTTAAAGGGGGGAAAAGGTCCGGGAAACTCTCACTATTGCTTACAAGGGGGTGGGAGAGGGGCTGGTAAAATCTTTCTTCAGCTTACAATGGGAAACGGAAAGTCTGAAATTGACAAATTTATGCTTACGAAATATATGGACGGCCACCTTGCGTCAAACATGTTTGGACATGAAATACTCATTTTATTCCAAAACATTACATTCGAAAGTTCGGATGTTTGCTTGCTAAACATGCATGCGCGTTCCTAGTCGAACAAGGTACCATTCAAATGAATGAAGAAAGCACTTTGTTTGATCAATTGTCGTGGCAAAATCAATGGTTTTAGTTAAGATTTAAAATTAGTACCGTCGTGCGACAAAATTGATTCATTTCATATTTATCTGAACAGTTGCTCAAATAAAGCGATTACTCATTCATTTCCACCTACAATAAAAGCTCGACTCTCCTCTTCAAAATCGTATTCTTTCGTTCATCACGATAAAGAGAACATATTAACTTTTTCAAAATGAAAGCAGTGTGTGTTATTTTGGTTCTTTGTGCCGTTTCCTGTTACGGATACGAAGCAATGTTGGCGCGATGTATGAGCGAATCTTATCAAACACAAGGTGAGTAATGGGGCTAAATCTCAATTTTTTCAATTTAACTCTTGTCTTTGACTTAACTCCTGGTGATGTTATTTCAACAGAGGCTATGAAAGAATACAGATGCAACAACCCGACTAAAGCGCAAAAGGATGCATGCATGTCTAAATGTCTTGCGGAAATGTCTGGTTGGGTAAGTCTCAAGGAGATCAACGACGAATCCCCAAAATTACTTCATATTCGCTCCTATGATTTAACATAATTTTTTTCCAACAGATGGATGCGCAAGGAAATCTCGTAAAAGGTCAGGATGCCCAAATGACTCCTGAAGAAATCAGGCTTTCAACAGAATGTTTAGTTATGGACGGAAGAAACGCTTGCGAAAGAGCTTACAACTGGCAAGTGTGCATCAAAACAGGAGGCGTTAACGCCCAAATGGGGTGAAAATTTCGATTCTGTAAAAACCTTCAAAATCTCACGCCAAATTGTCTTCCTTCTTTACATATACATACTTCTTGCTGCAAATATTGATGAAATGCATTCGACATATAAAAAGATAAAATTTGTAAATTTAAACTAACTTTCATAGCATTGTACGAATTTTAATTAAACATATTGTACATTTATAAAGACGTTTAATAATCATTGTTGGGAAGCCTATTCTACACATTGCACGACTATCAAAATGGTTCCACAAAAAGTTTTCCATTCACGAACCTTCATTCGTTAGAAAATTATCAGTTCCGAAAATAAGTTCCAAATTACAATGGCTTCTTTCTTCGAAATATAGGCTACTGTGGGTGGCAGCTGATAATATCCAAAAAAACGACGTCCTACCTCGGTAAATTTATAACAGCTTTTATTCAATAGCTGAACAGAAACCCACTTTCCTCTAAATTTCGTCATATAGAATCGGGAACCTTCACAAGCCTCGAGTCAGAAGATACCTGTGAAACTTTTCATTTATTGTTAAACTTTGTGTACCGCGTATGAGGTTGAAAAACTTTTCTCGTCCATCTATCCGCATTGATGTTTCGCATCATTTCTCCTCCTTTTACTCCATTTAATCCTGCTCTTCCTTTGAAGTAAAAAAAAAAAGGAGGAGTTAGACACAGCCCGTATGCTACCATCCCCAAAACCGTAACATTTGATTTTCGGGGAATTAATTAACGTTTCTTTCATCCATGCTCCCGTTTCAAATCGTACCAAACGGTTCAAAGCTTTCCCCAACTTAAAAAAAAAAAAAAAAAAAAAAAAAAAAAAAAAAAAAACGAGAAGACATTTTATCACGGTCATGCAACAAAGCCAGAAATTCAAAACAAATGACGTCACAGCGGTCTTTGTGTTTATTCAATAGCTCCCATGCCAAAAAAGGAATCTTTTCAAGACTTTTTTAGTAGAAAAAAAAACACTTTACAGGGACTTTGATTTTGACGAGAGTTTTTCAAAAAAAAAAAAAGCTCATTCGAATTCGAAAAGATGAATGAAAAAAATCAAATTAATTACGGCCTTAAAAGTGGAAGAAAAAAAACTCAAACTATGTTTTTTTTTGGCGGTTCCTTTTGTATTCCTGGCATTTTCATTTTCGTATACAAGCGTGAAATAGCTTTTACAGGGAGTGATATATTATTTAAGTTTAATAATAGGTAAAGTATACTACGGGGGCAGTCGTGAATTGATGTCGCACGTAGAGGAAATAGTAACAAGCTGAAATATATTGCTCCAGTCTAAAAATTTCATTTCACCCTTTTTGCTATTGTTCATTTTCTCTTTATATTCGATTTTCAAACGCGTGGCTCTGATGTTCTTTGCCGATAAGAAATTTTTCTTGGTGGAAAAAAAAGAAGAATTTGTCACGCTTGGTGTAATGACGCGATGTCATACGAGGACATGTGTTTGGTGGAGCTCCCGAGAAATTAAACAACACCGATGAATATATTATTACATATGGCTACGTAACGTCGCGTCGTTCGAGTGCTGTTTCTTTTTTCTATTTTTTAAGATACCGTTCATACTTTTTTGCAATCTTTTAAACGCGATAAAAACGACTCCCCAGGGTGACTTTGACCGTTTTAAAAAAAGACTATTTCAGATCATTTTGCTACAGTTCAACCGGAAAAAGGGGAGTCAATATTTGTGTGCATTTTTTGGAAGAGACACCAAGTGGGAGTTAACGCTTAGAAGGCTACGAAATTCAAATTCATAAAAAATTTTTGAGGAAAAATTATCGCCTTTTAAATATCATGAGAGCCGAAATCTCTGGTTTCCTTTTAATTTTTGGAGTGACAACATCATTGAGATAAAATTTTCTTCGGTTTTGTGAGCCGAGTGGGAATCGAACCCACGTCTTCCGCTTGCCTGGCGGATGCTCTACCACTAAGCTAATTGCCTCTAAATCCCACGCTCTGTGATTCGTGTTGCATTTTAAGTCATTGAGAGAGAATTCGTTGAGTGCGGGTAGGTAGCTTAGTGGTAGAGCACCCGTCCGGCAAGCGGAAGACGTGGGTTCGATTCCCACTCGACTCATGTACCCGACGAAAATTTTTTCTCAGTGATGTTGTTAAATCCAAAAAATTTTTGATTGTAAACAAAACATTCTAAGATATTTTCCATATTTGGTACGTTTCCTAAAAGTACACATTCGTAGTTCATTTCTTTACTTTTGAGCATGAGCTGATAATTGTAAATGCCTTTTTTTCAGAACGGACAATTTCATCCTATCGTTCGATATTCGCTAGAATGTCAGTAAAAATCGAACTAGGCAGGCTACCGGAGCCAAAAAGGGTAGTGTTAGCCACACTCAAAATAAAGGTAATGTTTTGAGCAAGTTGCAGTGTGCCAACGCTCCAGTTGTTACATGAAAAGCTATTTTTTATGGTTTTCGCATGATTTTTACGAAAATGTTTAGTCTCAAAGCATTTTTCCGTTTGCATAAGCCATTTTTTTTCCCAGCACACTTTCAAAGTAATTTACCTTCTCTTTTCAAAAAAAAAAAAAAAAGGTACTCATCATCACTCAGTACGTTAGAAGGGTGGAGGGGTTCAGTTTTGCCGAAGGGTGGCGGAGGGAAGGATTAAAACTGGTCAAAATTATGCTGACGTAATATTTGGATGGGGCCTAAAAGTAAGAAAATTATTACTAAAATCATTGAAAAATGAAAAACAAATCTTTCAACTTAAAAAAAAAGAAGAAAGTTTAGAGATGAGTTGACCGGTTCGAAAGTGTTAAGATTAATGACTAATTTCTCGAGTATCGATTTCATGATTTAACTTCCATCATTGCTGCTACCTCGCTCATCAAACTTTCGCCAAAGAAATTTTAACGCAAGGTTAAAATCTTATTAATCCTTTTCACGAACACATGTTCATAACTTACTCGTTAAACATCGATCAGGAGGTTAAATATCAACCGAAGAATTTTTTGTTTCCCCATGGGAAATCAGAATGGGGATTTAGTTAAAACCATCAAGTGTAGGCACGACTTCCCTCTTTATCTATCTTTATTGTCTCTTGATCACACGTACCAAATCCGAAAAAATCTTCTATTTTTTTTATACTTTCGACGCTAAAAGATGGAAAAAAATGCGGTCAGCAAAAAAATTATGCGTATTTATTTGTCGCAAGAACATCAAAAAACCAAGCTCTCTTCAAATGTCTGTCCGAGTGTTTGTCTGTCATATATTTTTTCACTTCTGAGCTGTACAAAAATCAGCCGTCAGTATGAGCCGTCAGTACATCGGAAGTTAGAAAGATGATTTCGAGTCTTATTTCTAGGTCTAAATTACAGTTTTTTTTTCGAGAAATATAAAAATGAGATAAGGAAATTTTTTTTAAAGATTTAAAAAAAAAAGCCGAAAAAGGTGATATTTTTTTAAAAGAATCCAAGGAACGCTTGAGGCATACCATTACCAATTTGCCTTTTTGATACATCGCAAAATACAGCGACTAAAAAATCGAGGAAAAATTCCTTCTATTTTCGGAAACAATTTTAATCACTTCAATCGTGCGTGATAGTTACTTCCTTTTTCTCCTTCAAAAGAGAAAAACAAACCCCCCTTCTTTTTTTTCCGATTACAAAATTCATTTAGCTCTGCATTCAAAAAAGGAAACTCGCCTTTAAAAAAAAAAAGACAGGAAAAAGCTTGAAAATTCATTTTAACGACGTAAAACTCTAATCACATTAATTTCTTATTAAATAAGAAACATTCTAGACACTTTGAAAAATGTGTCGGGTGATGAGCTTTGAATTATTCACGAACTAAAATAACCAAACACCCGCCTTTATTTTTTTAAACCCTTTCCTCACCGCGCTTTCCCCGATCCTCCCCCTATATTAACCATACCAAAGTTTTTCTTTTTTTTTTCAAGCGACAACCTGTTGAAATCGATTAACTGAATTACTTCTCATTTTCGGTATTGAAACCAAGCTCGCGCGGAATACAGAACTATGGGAATCTATTTTTAAATTAATAATTAAATTATTGCTAACTTATGATAAAGGGATTTTGTGTATTTCGGATGAGGGGGAAGGTTTAAATTTTCCAATTTTTGAATTTATTATCCTGATGACGTTTGGGTCGTGGGATTTTCATCTTTAAATTGTTAAATTGGAAATCGATCCTCTTTTGTTTCGATTTTGTACACGGGATTTCAATTTTATAATTATTTTTCTTTAAAAAAAAAAAAAAAAAAAAAAAAAACCGAACGATACAAGTGAATCGTTAGGGGAAAAAAACTAGCTTCGCGAGAAAACCCCAAAAACCATTTTCCGTTTTCATGCTGACAAAAATATGAACTGCAATTTAAAAACGACTTATTCAGCACTTATGAACGAAACTCTACGATTTTAATGGCTAAGCGTTTAACCTCCCTATTAATTCCATTCAGTTTCATGAGGGGAAAAAAAACCTTAAGTTTGACTCTCAGTTCACACAGTTCAAACATAATTTCCACTTAATCTCCATATAACATTTCACGCCAATTACAATAAAACCAAGTAATTACTTGTCGCACTTTTCTGTTAAAAAGACAAGTTTCCCCAGTTAGGAACGTGACTAAATGCCTTTCCCTTGCTTTTCTGTACTAAATTCAAACGTGACTTTTAATGACATGTACTAGGCGATAACCAAAAGAAAAAAAAAAACTTGGCTTTATTTTAGAATCTGAATAATTGGAACCAAAAAAATCATTTTGCTCTCTATTATTTCATGATTTTGGAAGATAAAAATAAAAATAAAAATTGTGAAGAGCAGAGGAGATGAAAAAGGCAGAAATCAACTAACATAATTCCATCGTCTCCATGATTGGGAATAGTGCGTTTTGGCTGTTTATGAAAATTATGTTACCACATATAGCTGGCCTAGGACTGAAAAAGTTCAAATCGACTCCCTAAATTGAAATGGAATTTTTTTTATCAAAATCCGGTTTCAAATCATGAGTACTTTTACCTCCACAAATAAAATTTCTAAGTTTTGAATTTTACCGGTGCTTTCCAACGATTTTCCAAAAACTTGAACGACTTAGAACCCTCAAGCTGGAGGCTCAAGTCAAGTCCGGAGTTAATTAATAAACTATGACTTTTTTAGGGACTTTTTAAATACTGTATCATGGCCCCCTTGGCTACGGGCCTGTGAACAAGTTTAAAAATTCGTTACCAACGAATCGTTAGACAACCCCAGATGGAATTAAAGAAAAGTGACAGATAAAAGTAAATCTGGTCTGATCCCTAGTTTTATCCGAAAAGTAGCCACGGAAAACTCAATAAGCTGGAGATGGGAAGCACAACCGTTAGTACTGACTGGAAGCTTAAAAAAAGAGAAAAAGGAGCAGGGATAAGCCCAGAAAACAGTCAAGCAGAGTTGCACCAGCGGCAAGGTTTCTGCACTGCGATAACCATGGTTCTACGTCTAGGCAAGACTACCTGTAGCAGGAGGCACCAATGAGAACTGCTTCAGATCCTAGGAACGATATTATGACTGCATACGTCTAACCAGCAGATAGTCGGGAAGCGTTGATGGTCACACACCATCGTCGCAGCGGGGAAGAGGAATATAACATGGCACGTTTATAAAATGGATCAGTTGTCATGACAACCGAAGTCCCGTACAACCGTTACTACGCGGTCATACTGCACGCATCGAACCATCAAGACCTTGGAACAAAACCCAGGGGATTAAAAAGCAAATCCCCAACTAAGGAATGAATCACTTTTCGGGTGCAATACGTCAATTATATTTCTGGCAAATCAAAACATAACAAACAAATTGACGAACGTGGTGTAGGTTTCTACCAAACCGAAGCTTTAACTCCCTTTTGGGCTTGAACTCCTCCTGTTTTGATGCACACTTGCCAGTTGTAAGCTCTTTCGCAAGCGTTTCTTCCGTCCATGACTAAACATTCCGTTGAAAGCCTGATTTCTTCAGGAGTCATTTGGGCATCCTGACCTTTTACGAGATTTCCTTGGGCATCCATCTATTGGAAAAAAACGATATTAAATCATAAGAGTGAATATGAAGTAATTTTGGGGAATTTTTGTTCTGGTTCTTGTTGAACGCCTTTAGACTTACCCAACCAGACATTTCCGCAAGACATTTAGACATGCATGCCGCCTTTTGCTCTTTCGTCGGGTTGCTGCGGTCGTAATTCCAAATAGCCTCTGTTAAAACAGTACCATCAGGAGTTTAGTCAAGGAAAAGTAAAATTTAAAAAGAAAAAAATTCAGTTCAGATCTGTGGCGTTACTTACCTTTTGTTTGATAAGAGTCGCTCATGCATCGCGCCAACATTGCTTCATATCCATAACAGGAAACGGCACAAAGAGCCAGAAGAAGACACACGGCTTTCATTTTTAAAAAAGTTGATATATTCTCTTTATCGTGACGAACGATGGAATAAGTGTCTGGACAAAAGAAGAACGAGCTTTTATATCATATGGCGGAAATGAATGAAGAAAGTATATTTATTTGATCAACTGCTATGGCAAATCAGTCAACGATTTTAATAAGATTTTAAATTAGTATCGTCGTGTGACCAAATTGATTCATTTCATCGGTGTGACAAAACCGATTCATTTCATATTTTTCTTAACAGTTGCTCAAATAAAACGATTACTCATTCATTTCCACCAACAATAAAAGCTCGAGTCTCCTCCTTCAAAATCGTATTCTTTCGTTCATCACGATAAAGAGAACATATCAACATTTTCAAAATGAAAGCAGTGTGTGTTATTTTGGTTCTTTGTGCCGTTTCCTGTTACGGATACGAAGCAATGTTGGCGCGATGTATGAGCGAATCTTATCAAACAAAAGGTAAGTAACAGGGCTAGATCTCAATTTTTTAATTTAACTTGTCTTTGACTTAACTCCTGGTGATATTATTTCAACAGAGGCTATGAAAGAATACAGATGCAACAACCCGACTAAAGCGCAAAAGGATGCATGCATGTCTAAATGTCTTGCAGAAATGTCTGGTTGGGTAAGTCTCAAGGGGATCAACGACGAATCCCCAAAATTACTTCATATTCGCTCCTATGATTTAATATCGTTTTTTTCCAACAGATGGATGCGCAAGGAAATCTCGTAAAAGGTCAGGATGCCCAAATGACTTCTGAAGAAATCAGGCTTTCAACGGAATGTTTAGTCATGGACGGAAGAAACGCTTGCGAAAGAGCTTACAACTGGCAAGTGTGCATCAAAACAGGAGGCGTTAACGCCCAAATGGGGTGAAAGCTTCGATTCTGTAAAAACCTTCAAATTTCCGCCATAGCGTCTTCCTTCTTACATGTATTTTTTGCTGCAAATATTTATAATTGATGAATTTTACTTGCCAAATAAAACCTCCTAATGTTATGAAATTTATATAAATTGAATTGTCGGCAGCAGAAAGCGTTTTCACCATAAGGTTAAGGTAGGGAAGTGTGACTTTTAAACTTTAAACCATATAAATACGCATGTTGAAAATTCGTTTTATATACACTACATAATGATGTATTTACTGGCACAAAAACGGATTTCCTACGCATATGTTTATATGGTGAAGTCACACTTTTTAGACGGTCACACTTCCCTACCTTTATCTTAACTCCATTTTGTAGACAAAAGCTACTTGCCGATTTTTAGCTTTGGTCAACAACAGTTATATTAGAGCTATTCACAAAATGGAGTTAAGGTAATGTCGCTCACATCGGCAGTTAAACGGTCTATGAATTTTACTTAAAACATATTGCATATAAACCACTGTTTTGAGAGAGTTACAAATCAACTTTAAATCCGAAGAAAATGACTGTTATTCAACCTTAAAAAAAAAAAAGTCTTGAAAAATCGGAAAAGTCATTAGACTCAATACACTTATCGGGATCCATTCAAAAAACATGGTAATTTTCGCTGAAAAAAAAAAAAGAATTTGAATTCACTGCAAATCGTTTGTTCGAGGATGTCGCATAAATCAGAAAGACATTTTTCATCTTTATCGTCCTTTTTCCTTTTGTTTTTCTGCTTTACGTTTTTTGTAATCAACTAAAAAAAATATTTTTTTTATTGTTATTTACTTTTTTTTTTCTTTTTTTCTCTTCCCGAAGGACGACAAAATGGATCCAAAAAAAAAAAAAAAAAAAAAAAAAAACGGAAGAAGGATGAGTTTCGATCCGGAATCGAAACAAAAATGTTATCAAGTTGACAAGG
This sequence comes from Liposcelis bostrychophila, assembly GCA_037577465.1. Lineage (NCBI taxonomy): Eukaryota > Metazoa > Arthropoda > Insecta > Psocodea > Liposcelididae > Liposcelis > Liposcelis bostrychophila. The sequence continues at coordinate 15,948,138 of CM075210.1, forward strand.
AGTCGAATGAGTGAACGGAAATAAAGAAAGGAAATTACAAAGCAGGGGTTTCCGGTGAAAAGGCTTTGAAACAACGACATTTTATTTGCGACACCGCAGGAAATTGTCTATATTGCCTTGTATTTGTTTTAAAATGGATTATTGCGCATTAAGAATCTTATGATCCCATAGAAATCTAAAAAAGATACCAAAAAAAATTTAATCAAATTAAAAAACAAGGCACAAACAAGGGGGAAAAAAATTGGGAAACGGATTTATTTTCCCCATTCTCGACTCCAAAAAAACTGTTAAAATACTTTTCCTAATGTCATCATTATCTATAGTTTAAAACAACTTTTAACTTTGAATCCTCTTACGCTTTCAAATAAATAAAATTACAGATAATTACATTCCACAATCGTTTTTCCCTTTTCCCCTAAGTAATCTTTCTTATTCAACAATTTCTATTACTTTACATGATTACCTTTTAAGTTCTGAAAGTTGACTTACGACAATGACGAAAGAGACGGAGATAAAGGGAGGTGAGGAGGAGGAGAGAGAGAGCTGTTGGGTTGAAAAACGAAGTCGATTTTTTTTTTTTTTTTGTCCAAAAAAGAAAACACAAGAAAAAAAACACTCCCACTCGTCCATTGACATCTTCCATACATAGACTGTCTATAATGCATTTTCAGTGTTTTCCGAACCCGACGGAGGATCCAATATTCTCAGTCCAAATGTTGATTTTACTCTAGAATAAATCTGCTTTATTTACCCCCCATTGTATTTCTTCTTCGGTTTTTGTACAAGTTTGAAAAATAAAGGAGGAAAAAAAAAAAAAAAAAAAAAAAAATCAACGTATTTTTCTTAAAAATGTTTTAATGGATTTTTGTCGGGCGACACTTTTATTTTAACACGAAACAATCAGGGAAAACTTAAAAAAAAAAAAAAAGCTCGGGGAATTCTAAAAAGCCAAAGTGGGTTTCATAATTGAGTTAATGGAAAACTATCGACGGGGAAATGCAAACCTAGAGGACGAGGGAAAAAGTGTTAATTGATTAATGGCGTCGCGGGTTCTTTCCTGTCTCGAGGAAAAAAAAAATAAATTGGCTGTATTTTTAATTTTCACCATAATAAAATTATTTAAAAAAAAAAAAAAAAAGCTGGAGGTAGAAGCAAAAAGCAAAATTTTATTTAATTTTGAAATATTATGGGAAGAAGATACACCGTAGCCTTATTTAGGTCCGATTTCCCGTCACTTTCAATAACCAGAGGTTAGCAACTAAATTTGAAAAATTCAAAAATATGGTACAAGCGAGTGGATCATTTTTCTTCTTTCAAATTTATATAGCGACGTTTCATACGCTAAGCCGTCAAATCGGGTTTGATGTAAGAGATTGCTTTCAAGAGATTTCATTTTTTTTTTTTTTTCTGTTTTATTTTTTTACTTATTTTATTTATTTATTTAAAAACGGAAGAGACTTCCGACGGAAGCTAATTAAGAATATTCAGAGTGACTCTAAGATGGACAGCGAATGTAGAGGATTCCTTTGCGAACTAATTTTAAAGAATATGTTCATGAAAATATGTTCACCGAACATTTTCGCCACTTTTAACCTAAACCAAAATGTTGAAGAAACATTTGCCTAACTCTTGACCACGCGTCGAACTAGAGAAAAAAAAATCGTTTTGAAATGAAAACATCTAGTCAAGACCTGCGACGGTAAGAAAGTTTGACAAATCACACGTTCAAAGTCTCGAAAAATTATGCACAACCTACGGAAAAAGACGCCCCACCGCTAAAATTTCATCTACCGAAACAAAACAAAACTAATTAAACGCAATTTAAAAAAATAAGAGAAGTAACGTTGCAACGAAATTTTAGAAAACCGGATGGTAATGACTTGTCTCGGTGAAAGGAAAATCCCAAACCGCTTATTTATTTACATTTACTTTAAAAATCAGTTTCCCCATTTTATTATCAACGATATATAATGGAGAAAAGGATCTCAAAGCTTTCGTTACGGTTAAATATGACGCACATCTCTATAAACTTAAAAGCCGCAGGGGGGACGAGGGATTTCATTTCAATGGTTTACTAGCTATTTATCTAACCGTATCCAAAGGCAAGTGAATTGGTTCCTCAATAAGCGATTCCTTAAGTGTAAAATCTGGAATCACAAAAGGAAATGAACCTACTCTCAATTTAATTCTCTCCGTGATTTGCATCAGTTACCTTCGCGATCATAATTTTCAAATTTACTTCATCAAAGGATTTGCAAGGTAAAGCCTGGAGCCTGGTCCTCCTCTATTTGCCCACTAGGGTATAAATGCGCGGGCATCATATCCCGGAGAAGAACTGTAAAGTGATACAAAAAAAATGACAAGATCTTCCTTTTCAGTGACATAAACCGCTATAAACCGCAGCAAAGTCCAAAATGGCGATTGTTTTTGTTTATTCCAAGTGTAATTGTTCACCGGCTCCTTAGAAAAAAAGTTGGATTTTGAACGCTAACATCGAACCCAAGAAACATTGGTTCGTTGAACCAATGTTACCCGTCAACGGGTAACGTTACTAACCGAAATTCTACTATGAATTTTAACAACGTTTTTCCAACTAGTAAAATTTTCGTCAAATACAACGTTGCCTCGTACTATTTTGCAAAAAGCATTTCTACATTAATTACTGGTCTGATAATTAAATTTAAATTTAAAAGCTGTGCTTTTTCGTGAACTTAAAAAACTAACGTTGCCATCAAGTGAAGAAAATACGTTTCAGGTAAGGTATTTGCTAACGAAAACTCTGCGTGCTACAACTTACTCGTTCTTTACAAATTTTATCGCAATCCTGTTTTTAAACTTGTCTTTCGGTTTTTTCTGTATTTAAAGAAGTAAACCACTTAAAGAAATCAGAAACAGGTAAAATAAACAATTGAATAACAGGTAAAATAAAAAATTATGTGTAAAATTTTATTAATTTTTCAAAATTTAAAGAAAACCGCGCGGCACAGTGGTCGGAACACAGATTTTAGCTGGAAAAAAGTCCGGAAAGTTGAATTCGAAAAAAGAGATTTTTTTTTCTTAAATTTTGAAAATAGATTAATGACCGATCCAAAAAATAATTTTTTCATCCTCCTAGGGTGTATTGGACGCCACCTAGGGTGCGTTGAACATAGGCTATTGTACACTTCACCAGCGCAGAGTTCATTTTTATTATTTTTAAATATCTTTCATTTTAGTTAAAAATTTTATCGGGAGTGGTTGTATTTTTTCTTTCGATCCTTAAGTGCTTCTAGTTTGATTATTTATGACTGAATATTTTTTATTATATTTTTACCGTGCATTTTATAAATATTTTTCATAAAAGTTCATTTCTACGTCTTGATTGCAATACACGGTGGAACAATTTTTGTGGTGTGATTTTATTAAGGTAAACATAGGAAACACCGCCACAAAAATTGTTCCGCCGTGTATATTTTAATAATTTTTATTCTTTGACGTGTATCATATTTCGGGTATTATATTTTTGCTATACAACTTTTTTTTTAATTCTAAAGGCTAAAGGCAAATTTTAGCACCCCGGACATTTTCACAAAATTTTCACAAAAAATTCCAAAATCGGTTCACTCTACTCTCCACCACCAAGATTATATCTTGCCTCAGCAAACCAGCATATTACATCAGCACTCCACACGACAAATAAATCTACTACGATCACATGACCCAGATCATGGAGATTTTGATACGTAACATAAGCAGTACATCAGTTAAGTGTTTGTTTTATGGATTATCGTCCATTCCAAATTTGAATTTCAGAAAGAATAAAAAAAAAAAAAAAAAAAAAAAAAAAGGATAAAAACGCAGAAGAGGAAAAATAAAAGAAACGTTCTCCGTTTACGTTTCTATTTTCAATCGGTTTATAAACGGCGTCGGGTTCGTCATAAAGCTCGTTTGACAAATCCCATGGATTTCATTTTTGTTACCAACGTAATCAGACTTGAGATCCCATAAAAAATATCCGGCTTGTGTAGTCGTAAATGGTGGATGCGTGCGTTCCTCCGCAAAAATAAGAATTTTGCGAGCTTTTTTCTTTTTTTTTTTTCTCTCTCTCTTTCGCTGTCTTGGTTATTCACAACGACGATACACATCCCGATTGATTGTATTGAATTTCGACTTTCTTCTTTATTTTGATATTTTTTTTTCTCTTTTCCTTTTCGTCCTTTTATTTCCACCTCGTGCTTTCCTTGAATGCTAATGACTGGCACAACTCAGACTGGATCGAAATTTCAAATATAAACCGAAGACGTCTCGCTCTCTTAAACTCTTTTACCTTATTATTATTATTATTATTTGGCTCTTAAACATTTCTTTTCTTACGTCTTCGTCCCCCGTTTCCCTTCTTTCAATTTTTAATAAATAATTCGGCTTCTTGGAAATAAAGTGATATTTTCGTTTTAGAAAATTCAATTTTAAATCGGATAACTTTCCCGCCTCTTCCGTACGAATATTTCTTCCTTTTCTTTTTTTTTTGGGGGGGGGGGGGGAATTTTTTTTCTTTTCTCCATTTTGATTTTTCTTTATTTTATATTTCCTCGTCCATATTTTTTATCATACGAAATCAGTCCATTTTTTTTTCATGTATTTCAAAAAAATTTTTTTTCTCCCTTAGCAAAATTTTATTTTTTCCTCTTCCTTTCCTGCCAGGGATTTTTCGAATTGCTGAAAGAAAAACTGGAGGTTGAATATTAATGCAACACAGTGCATTCTGACTTTTCTCATAAAGAATTGACGCCGCACACGACGAATAATTCAAATTACCCATCGGCATTCAATTAAAAATTGAATTACTGAATGTGTTATCCCTACTCTGCGCTTTCTGCATTTGAAATTTTACATTGATTTTATAAAATCCGAACACGCATTTGATTGTATGCATCAGTAATTGTGTGGAGCGGCGCACAAGGGCGCAATTGCAGCATAGTTTTGAGGAATAAAGCCGAAAGCTAAGTATTGATTACGACATTCAAATAGTACGTCTAGATCTATAGTCAGGAGGAGAGGGGAAGGGGGGAAGGGGGTAAGGGTGCTCAGTTTCTCTTTAAGGAATCTCCGTATTTTCCGTGCGCTCAGAAAAAAAAAACATCTTGAACAAGTTTTGTCTTGCAACAAAACCGAATGTTTCGTAGCAAAACGGAAATGCTCAATGACAACGGACAGGTTGTTTCTTGACAAGATATTTTTATTTTTTTCGCATGATTTTTTAGAAAAGGTCTTTCCAATAAGCCCCTTTTGCTTTCGCATTAATCATTTTTTTCTGACTGTTAAAAGTGGCCATTTAAGGCTTCTTAAGAAAACTTTGGGCCAACCGTGTTTCAGGCCTGAATCCGCCTTTGTGTTAAATTGGAGAAAATGGAAAGAGTTAGAGTAGCTCCTTAATGCCATCCATCTACAGTTCTTGCCAAAAATATTCCTTCTTTCATGACGAACGCCATTATAAAGAAATAAAAATCGATTTCAGTGCAGATATGTAAAGCTCAACGTCGGTTAAATATTCCGGTCGGTGTAGATACCGTTGCTGATATCCCTAGAAAAAGTGAGTTATAAGTACGGCCAATAAGTTATAAAAACTTATAACAAGATAATAAAACTTATAATGCTGTTATAAGTTTTTATAACGTATTGGCCGGACTTATAACTCACATTTTCTTGGGTACAGGCTTTGTAACGATAACCCCATGCTGTTTCCGATTAAGTTATTTTGAAATTTTTGGCTCATAGGACCCGAGCTCCGAGTTTAAATCAAATTCAGACCGTTCCCGTTATAAATGGTTTCGGCTTGGATTGCCATTAAGACTTTTAATTGTTAAAATTTTTCACTTTTTCAAAAATATAGGACTTTATTTTTCAAAATCTGACCTATAAATCTTTTTTTCTGCTCAAAACAAATTATTAAAAGAAAAAAATTTACAAAATTGATGCTGGTGCTGGCACTGGTGTCGGCATCTACACTGTCCAATTTATACCGGTTTTGAAGCCCTAAAATCCTAAACACATTTTTCTCTATACACCAGATTTGTTAAGGCTATCACACACGAAATGAAATAAGAGCTAAGGAATAAGAACAAAACTCTGCACCGATCAGAGCGCTGGAACAAGACGTCATCTTGGGCTGGAACAAGAATTTAACAAATTGAATTCCTTAGTTCTTATTCTTGTTATTATTCCATTTCGTGAGTTTCGCTCTTTATGGCAACTGTAACCATCAAGGCGATTAGCCCCCATTCGAGGACACATATCGAAACAAGTATACGCCAAGCCCTATCAATGATATATATGGCAGTGTCCGACTATTAGAACGTCCGCCACATTGTTGGAGACCATATACTATTTAGGTTGGTTTTGCGCAAAGTCCCTAAAACTTGACAACTTAAGAAACCTAAAGTCCGTAAATTTAAGAATTTTTGATTGCTTAAGTTGTCGGATTTCAGGAACTTTGTGAAAAGCCTACCTAAAAAAATATATATGGTCTCCAACAATATGGTGGACGTTCTAATAGTCGAAAACTGCCCCATATAGCATCGGTAAGGTTTGGTATATGCCGTATATGTTCCATTCCACCAAACCCCCTCAAATTCATGAATACACAGATAGCAAAGTCAATCCAGTCCCGAGGACGTCCTCAGGACGTCTGGAGGATATTTATCGAACGTCCATCAGATTTACCTATATCCGCACTGATCCAAAAAGCGCCCTTTGGACGTCCTATGGATATCCCATGGATTTTGATATCCAGTGGATATCAAATAGAGAATCCACAGGATGTCCAATGAGTTGAAAATGCTATCTATGAGTATAGACGTTCGTCTTTCCGGTCTTCGTTTGCCCTCAAACAGTTGCATCGCAGTTGGATCCGCTGAGATGCAACTGCAAGAAGTATTTCTTGTACTTCTGGTTTCTCAGTCTCGGCAGAGATATTCGAGCTGCCGCCGCGTCTGATACCGTACAGCGTAGAATTACATCTGTTTCGTTCCCACCCTATAAAAACAAACTTCATAAATAATTATGATGAAGATTAGCTTTCGATGAACCGTTGTGCACTGGCGTTCCCATAGCTTATGTAATATAATCTCGAATTCTTGATGGTCAGTTATTATGAATGATCGACGGATGAATAACCACTTTCGGAAAAGCTCTTTCATCAGTAATATTGACTTTGTAACTTTATAACAAATATTTCCAGCCAGATTGGAAAGAGGGGGAAGTCCGAGAGAGGGGAGAAAGAGAGAGAAGCTTTTCGATACTTCTAAATCCAGTCAAACAATTTCTCCCCGAATGGCCCGGTTTTGTGTGTGCTTTAAAATCGATAAGGGATTATTTAGTCGGAATCAATCCGCCTACTTCAAGTTTTCGATAAACAAATGAAAACGGGTCTGTTTTGATTTCGTCGAGGGGAGGGGGTCGGAGGAAAGGGGGACATCTCCATACGTCTTCGGACGAGTAAATAATTATTCAAACAAAATTACATCCCTGGGAATGGGGCAATATTTACATTTATTCTTAGAAAATTATATTTCCGAATGTTTAAATTTAGATGTTTAATCATCGTCAAGTCGTAATTTTCTGTATTTTATCTTAATGCCTTTTATCAAAGGTTTGATTTGAAACAAAAACTTAAATTAATTAGCTGGTTGAAAAGGAAATTTATTTCCCGCGAGTAGAAATTTATCGGGGATGTGGAAATTCGGAGATACGATATTTTTTTCATGGGAAAAATTTCTCTCTGCTCATCTCTATAGGAACGAAAAGAAAAAAAAATTTCAAAAAATATACATATTGGTAGCAAGATAATGATTTTAAAGATAATCGATGGCTTCGTAAGCAGGATTTTCCATGAAAGCTTTTTTTTTTTTTTTTTTTTTCATCGTCAAAATATATATAAAAATTTATATTAAAATATACGAAAAAGACGAAAATATTATCGAAATATAATGGGGAATCGTCAAAAATGTAAAATATTTTAATCGAAAGGCATAAAAAAAAGAAGGCAAACTAGATATCGAAAAGACTTCATTACTGACTGTCTCGAACAAGAATATGAAAAAAAAAAAAAATGGAAAGAGGAGAGAAAAAAATAAAACATTAAATTGAATAACGTGAATCTTTGTAATTCAAATGACGGAGAACAATGGAGGAAAGAAAAATAATGTACAACAGAGTCATTTCAGGTTTCGGGTTTTTACAAACAAGTGACTCCATTACGGTTTTCTTTCACTTCTTTTTTTTTAATATTTTAAAATGACATTCAAAAATTTTCTCTCATTAAATTTTTTATTTTTTGAAAAGCCTTCTTTTTTATATTTTAAATGAAAATTCATAAAATGTGATGTAGTAACGCTGCCACAAATCACTTAATTCCGATGGACTGAAATTAATAATATTCATTTTCATTGCTAATGAATATTCAGGAATGGGGAGGGTTTGGAAACGGGGAGGGGGTGAGGAAGGGATATTCAATAGTAAATACAATCACGATGAATGCAATAAATTCAATAAATTCAATTCGAAGATTTGAAAAATACTCGATATCGACTTTTTAGAGGAGGAAAAACTTCAGAGAGCTAGGCCTATTTTTTCTAAATATTTTTCAATTTATTTCGTTTTTATTTATTTTTTTATTTATTTATTTATTTTTTGACGTAGGACTACGTTTTATGGCGCACCAGGATGGTTTTGTCGTGTCCTGTTAATGTTTTGGACATAAAAAAAAAAAAAAAGAAAAGAACATTTCAAAAAATGTAGATAAGTTTTTCAATGAAATTTCATCAAAAATCCTAGATGATCCTTAAAAGTTTTTAAAAATTTTCAATGATTTATAAGGGTGCAAATTCATTATGGAATGCTGGACCAACATGTTGGTACATTAAGTTGGACAAACATGTTGTACCAAGTTGTTGTACCAACATGTTTGACAAACGAACGAATCGACTATTGCAGAATTTACTCCTATGCCGAAATTAGTGTGGAATGTTGGTCCAACAAGTCGGTACAACATGTTTGTCCAACTTGTTGTAACAACATGTTGGTCCGACATTCCATAGTGAACTTGCACCCTAATAAATTTTTTTACAAAATATCGTACATTTTTTACTAATTTTAAAATTTGGATGATTTTTGATTATTGAAACGAACATTTCCAGGATATTTGATTATTGAAAACATTTATTTAAAATTTCATTGAAAAAACATTTTTTGAATTTCAATAAAAATTTTTGGTAAAAATTCTTCAAATTTTAATATTTTATATAAAATTTTGATAATGTTTTGGGAAAAAGGTCATCAACATTTTTTAAAACAAAGATTTGGATGATTTTTGATAAAATTTTATTAAAAAAGTGGGCCACGTGGACTACTATCAGGGCTTGGAGGAACAAATAATTCTAGAAGTTGTCCTACGTAGGGATATGCCTCATATCTCCTGACTGTTTTTTACATTTTTACGAGATCTTGTCTTTCGATTGAATGAAAATGATTATGAAAATTTCGACGATAAAGGAAAGAATAAAAAAAAAGAAGTTAAAGGAGCGAATAAGGGAAGCAGAGACCGGAGGCAAAAACGAAAGGAAGGAAAAATTTGGGGAAAAGTGAAACAGGGAGAAGGAAGAAAAAAAATAAAGGTTGAAATAAAACTGAGCTGTAGCGACGGAGAATTTGAAGAAGAATCAAATCAACTGAAAAGTCGATTTTGGACTGGTTGAGGTAGAAGTTGACTCACTACACTGATCAATCTAGGGTCCGTGAATGGTCCTATCTTAAAATCGGTTATATGAATAAAGAAACGGAAGGGAGGAAGGAGGGATATAAGGGAATAAAATCTAGCTAAGTAACGCAAAGACGATTTAATCCCCTGACAAACCTTGCAAACAATCAGACACACATGTTTAAAGCAGAAGCCGTAAAGATTAAAAACGATATCCTTGTTGACTATTTCAGCCCTGGCTAAGGTCAACATTCCAGCATTTGGAGTCTGATTACGTGCATTTCAAACGCCCATCCAAACGACAAGAGTTTACACAATACCTAAGAGTAAAAAGGGGAGGACAGAAGCTATACGTGACAAGCATGCCTAGAGGATCAGGCTAAGGTGCAGCTTTACGGGAAGGCATGCTGTGGGAAAGGTAACTGGAAATTCGCATCCACGTACGTCCTATTAACTTGAGAACCACAGAGAGCGGTTATTTCAGGATCACGTTCGAAAAGCGAACGGGTGACTTTAAAGATCTGACCTCTTTAAAAAAAAATATGGAGGAATAATCGCCTAAGGCAATAATATTCCTTTTTTTTTTTTACCTTCCAAGAAAAACCGAGGAGTTTAAAAAAAAATGGTTTTCGATTAAAACAAAAAACTTTCTTACAAATTATTAATTCCTCGGTGAAATTAGTGTTACATGACAGATACAAAGCGTTAGCCTCAAGGATTTAAAATACGGAACGGATATAAACTCTTCGTTTTTGAAAACTTTGAAAACAACGGAAAGGAATAAAAAAAAGGCTTGTGTGTTTTATCAATTTTACATTTATATGCGGAGAAAAAAAAATTTTAAATGGCGGATAGAAGGAACTTAAATAATTCAAAAAGCGTCGTTTTCATTCTTTTTTTTGAAAAAAAAAAAAAAAAAAAAATTACGTATATATTTTCTTTTTTAAAGCATATTTTACCCTTATATTTTAAAAAACGAAACTAGGTCGGGAAGAAAACGTAAAAAAAAAAAAAAAAAAAAAAAAAAAAGAGGGGGATTCAAATAAGCGATGGCGAAAATAGGTTAAAAGAGAATGATTTAAGACGTGACACTTGTATCGGGGAAAAAAATATCTTTTTAGTTTTCAGATTTACCGCACACGATTTATCTGTACCTCGACCGGGATTTACCAAGCGAAAATATTTTTTTAAACCATCTCTCACAAAGAAAAAAAAATGTTGAAAGAATTATTTTTCTCGAAATTTTCCTAAGGGAATAATGAATGAAGCACGATAACGATGAAGGGAGCGTTAAAATTAAATCTAGGAACAATTAAATTGATTGACAAAAGTAAATTCCTTCTTTTTTTTCCTGCTTCGCGCCCTTTTCGTATTTCGGATTAAAAAAAAAAAAAAAAAAAAAGGATATTGCCCAAGCGCTGTCAGTTAAAAACGGCATTTAAACGATAAAAACGTTCTCAAAAAAAAAAAAGACAATAAAACGGAACGGGACGTGTCTGTCATTGCCCAGTTCGCTTAACATGCAATAAAACCACCGATTACCCGCTCCCACCGCAGCAGCAGCACTAGTGTTACACGTTTCACAGTGTTCAACTAGAAAATTTAAAATCGATACTTCGTTTAAAAGATACACAAAACATACACAAAATTACGATTTTAATATCTAATGGGAAATAGTATTTAGTCGAAACGCAAAGGCACGGAACAAAAAAAAAAAAATGCTTACATTTTGGTGGGCAATTCATTCACCCCATTCCAAATTTTTAAAAATGAATTTTTCTGTTCGTGCAGATTTTTTGCTTAAAAAAAAGGGAGGGGGGGAAAAAACAGAAAAAATATTCTAATTTAAGACTATAACGAAGTAAGATGTATGACTAGCGAAGCTTTCTCCTACGAAAAAGTTTAAAATCTTTGTTTATATTTAATTTCAAAAGTCTGCAGTAATACTTCAAGTCGGTTTCACGTACAATATCTCTTTAAAAACATTTTATTTTCAGGAAATATATATATCATTTTCATTGACTTTTTTTCCTGCTTTAGGCCTAGCAGACAAAAAAGGATTGAAATAAAAAGGACCAGATCGACTTCATAATGTTTTTTAGTCAAAATATAAACTTGTTAATAAAATTTTTAATAAATTAAAAAGTTTGAAACTTTTAATGTGTTAAAACTCAAAATAATACCGTCTAAGGTTGACAAAGCAGTTAACTGGTTAATTTTTTAATAAAATAAATAAAACATAAAAAAAAAATTTAGGGAACCGGTTCATGGGCCTACTCACACACACACACTAGGCTTTTACAGGACCTGAGCCCTATCGCCGCATTATAAACCTTTTTCAATTGGGGCATGGGGCCTCTCTTGGCAAGCAAGCATTCCGCCAGTCGAGCACTACCAATCTTCTCGCATCAGCCGCGACGTTGGAAAATTGAAACCTCAGTTCCGATTTGCATCATTCTGCGTTATATTTTTGAGGATCCAATATTTGAAATTTCAGCAGGCCCTTCAGTCCTTCAACGTCGCGGCTGCCAGGCCGCTGAAAGTCATCCTAGCAAATACCTGGGTCTTATGAGCAGAAGCAAATTCGAGGGAGGAGGGATCGGGGATATCCATCAGTTAAGATCTGCCGAAGGTGTTACGCTTACAGCAAAAGAATGCAAGCAAAGTAATAAATGCTACTGTCCTGAATCCAGAAAGAATGGTCACAGACAAAGTGGCTAAAGCGCAAGCTCTAAAACGTTTACGTTGCAAGTTGAAACGTTTACGTTGACGAAAGTTTTTAGTTTTCCGGAAAATATCGATTACGAATTGCATCCGACATTCGATCACAGAAATCTAATCAAAATAAGCCTAGTTTAAAAAAATAAAAAAAAATTGATTGAATGCCACGTAAAATTTGCTGTTCCAGGAAAAAAAAGAAAATCTCTTTGGCATTTTGACAAGTTCACTCAATTTCACGTATATGAACCGTCACTTTTAATTCATAATTAATATTGCTTTTTACGAGGGGTATCCAGAAAGTAATATCCAAAGGTGAATAACTTTCGCTGGCATGACAGTAAAATTTTTTCAATTATAGTATCTTAATCTAAATTTATTCTAGTTTTAGAAAATGCGTATTTTTTTTTTTTTTTTTTTTTTTTTTTTAGAAAAAAAAATCACCGAGTTAGGAGCGTGTAAAGTGGTGTAGAAAATCATTTTTTAAAGCCAATAAAGCTCAAACTTAAAGCTTTGATATTAATCATTGTTTTTAAGACTGGTATTTACTACGAAACGGCTATCTTGAAATTTCAAGTTTGTAAAATTTTTGAATTTTGGGAAGAAAAAAGCAAACTGCAAATACTTTGCGGCAAATGAATTTTAACGTACTGATCTTTAAAGCAAAACTTTTTGTCAAATTTTCTGACAAATGTGACTTTGCACAGAGCTTCATCAGCCATATTAGGAGACTCTGATAGGGAACGTTCAAGCATTACGTAAGACGTCTTTTCGGGTTTTTAGACCCTCTCCCTTTCTTTCGTAAGAATTAGTCAGATTTCTTTGAACCCCCTGTTATATTTCGTAAGATTTTAGCTGACCCCCCCTTTTTTTGTAACGCCAATTTTAAATTGGAGTAAAATTTTCTCAAACTTAGATTGAGTTCATTTCTTCTTTATTTCTGTTAGACATTTGTAACAGAAAATTCAGTGTTATACTGTAGAGAATGGTGAATGCATCCAAACAATCTTATTTATTAAAACGCTAAGAAAAAGAAGCGATGTCCAACAAGTGCGGAGCCCCCATCCAACCGATTTTGATGAAATTTTCAGGAAAGATAGGTGTATAGTTGTAGATTTGCAGGCTCTTTTCGATTTTTCGATATCTCTTTCCGTTTTCCGGTGAGAGCGGAAAAACTAATTTTCCCATGTTATTTTCCCTATACCTGATTTTTGGAACCTATGTCCAACACGTACGGAGCCCCTACCCGACCGATTCTGATGAAATTTTCAGGGTCGATAGGCATGTGGGTGTAGATTTGCAGGCTCTTTCCGATTTTTCGATATCTTTTTCCGTTTTCCGGTGAGAGCGGAAAAACGAATTTTCACCTTTTAAATTCCCTATTCCGCGACAGTTGTAACATTTTACCCGTCTGTCTGACGGGGGTGCTCTAGTCTATCTTTATTTTTCAAAAATTAGTGTAAAAAAAATTTCAATTTTTTTAAATATTCCAAAAAAAAAAAAAAAAAAAAAAAAAAAGAAAGAAAAGAAAAAAAAGGAAACTACAATGTTTTTGAAATTAAAAAAAAATTCTGAACAAGAAATTATAATAGAAATTCATACGTAAGATTTGCCAAATTCCCCCCCTCCCCCATGTAAGAAATCGTAAGAATTTCGAGTACCCCCTCCCCCCTTCCGGTCTTACGTAATGCTTGAACGTTCCCATACCTATATACTTACGTTTAGATAAAATATTGTCGCAAAAAAAATTTTTTGGCCGAGGAATAGACCAAATACTGATTGCAAAAAATGGGCGAAAAAACGATTTTCTACACCATTTTAAAGGCTCATAACTCGGCAAAGTGTTTTTCAAAAAAAAAAAAAAAAAAAAAACTTCATATTTTTTAAGGCAAGATTAAATATAGATTAAAATGGTATAATTGAAAAAATTTTACTGTCGTGCCAGCAAAAGTTATTCACCTTAGGACATTACTTTCTGGATACCCTTCGTAAATGGGAATATTGAAGTTCTAATCTGAAGCATACCAAAGCCAATCGTCGATTTTTCCAATGTTCAAATCCAAAACGGTTCACCCCCAACTGTTTTGACCGAAGCTATCTGAAGGAGTGATTTCCTGCACCTAAGCGGACGGTGGAGAGCGAGTTTAAAATTTTTTATTGATAAAAACATTTCCCGCACAAGTGCGTTTTAAAAATACCTTTTTTACGCTGTGCTTTGTGATGAAAAGTAACTTGCAACACAAGAACTGCAAAAGAATTGCTCGTCGAGACCTTTTTAAATCGTTCAAAATCGACCTCGACGGATAATTTTATCTTTTGCAGCCCTTGTGTTGTAATATACTATTTCTATCAATAAAAAATTTTAAACGCTCGCTCCACTTCCCGCTTATGTGCAGGAAAACAATTCTTGACGCCGTTGCCCATAATTATACTAGCTGCCTCAATCGCCGATCAGGGAATCCTAGGTGGCAGATTAGGAAATCAAGGTAGCACATAAAGTTACGTTGTTTATTCCAAGTTAATAGAATGCGGTGGGCCAAACTATAAATTATACATAAATCCTTCTCCAACCAAAACCTTTTAAGTGCTTTAACTCTCCCCTTAAAAAGCTAATTTCCAAATTCCAAACCTTTGTTTGATCATGAAAGCCTAATTCCGGTATAAAACAGGAATCCAAACAAACCGCGAATCGAAATACGAAATACGTCGAAACTCCATATACATACTCGATATCTTAAAATATTTCCACGAACCTTTTCCTCCGTGACGTCATATGAGAATTGCTTCTTCTGTTCTCTTGAAAGTAGGTGGAGGAAGGGAAGGGGGGGAAACATCTTAGCTTAATTCAGAGTATCGAAATCAACCGAAGCAAAAAGGTGGGAAAGACGATACACTTAGCTAACAAATATCTATTTGTTAAAAAAGAAAATAAAAACGATATCGAACGAAGCGAACAGAATGGAAAGTGATTTAATGAAGCGAAACGATCGTGGGAAAACGGACATTTGGTCCCCCCTTCCCTCCTCTTTCTTTCACGATATGATATCAGTAAGAATAAAAAAAAAAAATTCGATTTTTCGTTTATAGGGAGGTTTAAAACAGGGTCACTCACTTTTGAAGCTATAATTAGCCAATGAAAAACACATAAATATAGCTGAATTTTTAGGGTTCAAAGGTGAAGAAGTCCCCTAGGATGAAGACTACCCCATGATTCCCGTAACCGTTTCCAACAGCAGGAGCAGAATGTCAGCTGTGTAAACTAAATCATGCATGCAGAAATGAAATGTCTCAAGTTTCGAATTAGCCTTTGAATAATTCATAGATTGCAACTGAGATTACACCATATCTAATTCATATAAAATGAACTCCTCACTGACTGATGAAGAGGTCTCAATATGTGCAATATACGTTTTTTATTATTTGAGAAAAAAAAAAAAGGTAATCATTTTTTTATTACTTACACTTCGATTGCTTTATTCCAATTAATGATATATCCGGAGAGTACGAAAGTTTCGATATTGACAACGTGTATGTTCCCTTTCTCGGTTCCGACGTAGAACCATTTGCTTTGCAACGGTAAAAATAAACAAGTTATCCTGAAACAAAAAAGAAAAAAATTATTGTGCTTTTGATGTTGATTTTTTATTAGAGTCGACAAGCAAGCTGGTAATTGGTAAAGCAAAGAGGGAAATTAAAATATTACATCATCATTTTAAAGGGGAGGGGGTCCTCCAAATGTTTGGACTAACGTCAAATTTAAAAAATCATACTGTGATACGGGGGCATATCCCTATGTAGGACTACGTCTTTGGGGTACTGTCCTAATATTGCTAAATTTAAACAATGAAACGATTTAAAAATTTAAAGGGTGCAAATTCGCTATGGAATGTTGGACCAACATGTTGGTACAATAACTTGGCACAACACGTTTGTCCAACTTGTTGTACCAACATGTTTAACAAACGAACGAATAGACTATTGCAGAATTTACTCCTACGCCAAAATTAGTGTGGAATGTTGGTCCAACATTCCATACTGAATTTGCACCCAAACTCGTTAGACTTATTCTTGAATTTTTCGTACAAGTTCTAACTTGCACCAAGTAAATACGAACCCGGAAAACAAAATCAAAGTTTTTCGACCGCAAATCTTTTTTTGAAACTATTTTTTGGTCACACATACATTTTCAAATAAGTTGAAACTTGCACCAAAAATTTCAGGATATTCCTCGCAAGATACTAAAATTTGAATTTTTTCACCCTAAATCGAGTGTTAGACAAAATAGCCGTTCTTTCCGGTAATTCCCTGGAGCTTGAGCTTCCTCGGAAAAATAATTAAACTTGGTTCACCTTGGTTATTTCCCCTTTTTTTATTACAGGCAGGTCAGTTTCTCGTAGGCCAGTATGCACTAGTTCGAGGAACTGGGTAGGGGGGGGGGGGTCTCAAGTCTTTGAAAAGGTGGCTCAAATATTTTTAAAACGTGGAAAATTTGGAAAATGCGAAAAATAAATTTAAGTTTTACGTTTTATGGTTAAAAAAAAAAAAAAAAAAAAATACTCAGGTGGGCTCATATTTCTTTAGGGGTCGTCCATAAATTGCGTCAGCACATTAGGGTGGGAGCTACCCCCTAGGGGGTATTCAGAATGCTAACTTCTGCTAACATTGGGGGGGGGTTACATATCTAACATGCATTTGTCTCATGGAATAAACGTGCAAAAGTTAAAATAAATTAAATTTTTTAAATTATGTCACTTAACTCCCTTAAAAAAAGAAAAAAAAGAACCTTTTCTTAGCAAAATTTAAGTTCCGAAGAAAATTTTTAAATATTTAATATAAATTTTTTAAAAAAATTTTAAGAAGAGGGGGTAACCGAAATCTAACGTAATTTTTGGGAGGGGGGGTTCCGAAATGCTAACCTTTGTTAACAAGAGATGAGGGGTCAAAAATGGTCAAAATAATGCCAACGTATTTTTTTTTTTTTTTTTTTTTTTTTTAGTCCGCTAACAGGATTGCTCCAAATTATTAGCGGCCAGGAAAACCTTACTGATTCCCCGCATTGCTAGCACTGGATACTATAAGGTTAGAAATTGCATTTTTAAAATTTTTAAAATTTATGGACGGCCCCATTAAGGGGAGCTGAGCTTCCCTGACTACAGGTCCCATAACAGATGGGTGGTGTATTTAGTGCCTAGAGGTCATTCTCCAAAAACCGTACTTTCATGTCTATAAAATGATTTGCCGTATTTGTCACAAACAAAAAAGTCAGAAAAAAAAAATTCGGTAAATTCATTCATTTTAAGCTCAATAAAAAACAAAAATTCTACTTCCGAACAAAAAATAATTACATACATGGTTTGTTGGAAAAATTAAAAAATAATTATTATGAAGTCATTTTTTTCAAAATTATCCCTGTTAATTTGTCCTACCGACATGATTTAAGCTTAGCCTTACGTTTTAAAAACAAACATGTAAAAAAAAAATTTCTACAGTAGAATCTTGAATTATATGTTAAAAAAGATACACTCTTCTTCCAGGATAAAAATAATTATTTTTAAGCTCTTATTTTGATCGTTATGTGACATTATTTGTCCTACCGACATGGTACGTTTTTTCGAGAATGAGCCCTAGATAACCTACTTGGGTTCCCAATTCCAATTAACACAAAGAACCTTTATGCATGTAGGCCATTCTTGTTAACAAACAAACAAACAAACAACAACCAACGAACTTTCGCAACAAATAGATATAGTAAAAAAAAAAAATCCCAGTACTGGAAGCGTAATCTGAAACTTCAGAAAGAAGGGAAAAAAAAATAATAAAATTGTCAAATCATTACGAAATTCGCATAAAAAAAATAAAAGACACAAAACGACAAAACGTTAAATTTAATGGATGACGTCGAAAGAAGGAGGAAGAAATGAAGTCGGAAGAAAAATGTTGAAACTCCACTTGATCAATACGAACCTCAACAAAAAGAATCAAGTGATGAAATACTCCGGAAAATAATACAATCTTCCTTTTCAGTTGAGAAAATAGCGAAAAGATGTACTTAAAATTTTATTGTTCTTCTCAGTGTGGAGCACAAAAAAGAAAAAAAAAAAGATTTGGGTGACGAAAAAAGCCGTATTAGTTGCCGGGGAGATTAATAAAATGAATACACACCTTGTATTTCCAAAATAAAGAGAAAACTATGGAAACCATCCTTCTGGGGGTAACAAAGGGTCGGATGACAACAAAAGATGAGACAAGGAAGTCGCGAGGACGTTGTTATCGCGTTTACGCTCCATGTCACCGATTCATTTGGGCGCTGCATCAAAACTCAAAATTTTATCGGTTTTCGTTATAACGGGGCAGAAAATTCTTAAATAAAAAGCTCGCGCTTTCAGGTGAAAAAAAAATACATATTCAATAAAGAAAAGAGAAAAGAAAAAAAAAAAGACAGCAAGAATGCGGAGATTGATCTTTTCGGTGATAAACCGAACCGAACAAAAGCATCGAAACTCTCAATTTCAATTTCCTTTCAATCAAAATGACGAATCGGAATTTCCGGAGCTTTAGGAAAAAAAAAATCTGTAACTTGTACTTGTTTTCATAATGTTGCATGTTCGACGAAAAAACATCGAAGGAGAAATCTTTTTTTTTTAAATGAAGAGTATACATGATAAAACTCTTCAAAGAAGAGTCCTCTTCGGCAAGCAAAAAAAAAGCGTATTACAAAAAACCTTGATTGCTTTGGTAATTCATTGAAAGCTAAGGGACCTCTCTGTGGAAGTGCAACGACAGGTTTCCTATACTTTCATCGCTAAACGTCAATCATAAACTTGTAATCGTGTTACATACTTTCATCGATATCATGTTACTCTTGTTTTCAAGTCTCGTAGCATTTTGATTGATTCTGGGGTTTTCAGAGAGCGGAGGTTCCAATTATTTTGTTCCGCGGGCCTTATTGACAGGGAAATCGCACACCGCAAAACAATAGCAATAACATTCAAAAAGAGTCATCAATCCAAACGTTCATACGGACGTTTTATTAATTTTGGATAAACGATTTCAATTTCACCCGCACAAGCAGCTTCCCTTATTTCCATAAAACGGGTGAGCATTTTCTTGCTTGGGCAATCGTAACCATTTTCTAACAAAGTTGCCGTGGAAACATCTTGATCTTCTTCGGTTGGGTTAATTTTTCGTCCTTTAGAAAAACGAATGTAAAAATATTCAAAAAATAAGCCAACCGGAAAGTAAAGGATCCTTTCTTCACCTGGTTGCAGTCTTGGGTTAATAGAAAGCTTTATCGTGTGACGAAGTTAGCATAATTTTTTTTTGCAAATGATAATTTTTGTTCCTAGAGGAAGAACGTCCATCCATACCCGTGCATATCGACCCAGGATAAGAAGCAAACGAAACCGCTTCGAGATCTTTGGTCTGAGAAATATTACGGAATTTCAGAGAACGGGATGCGGACCTCAAATCGACAATTTAAATGAAGCGAGGAAAACAGTACGTGTCTCATTTACACAGGATAAAGTAAGCGACACCTGAAGGATATTTTCACTAGTCCTGCTCAAAATGTAGGATAAGACGAATTATTATTCTTCACACGATTTATAGTATTTATCACACCGGTTTTCTGTTCCAGCGGCTGTAAGCAGCCTACAGGACAAACTATTTTTTTGGGGAATAAAAAGACGTCAACTGTCTTTTTCTAAGGACCATAATACTGCAGTTGAGCCAGCCTCGTGGTTTAAAGCCAACGTGTTTTGTCTCACAAGCGAGAGTTTCAAATATCAAGTCCAGTCGTTGCCACCAAAACTTCTTAGAACGGAGTAGTTCCGACTGATAATTCGGTGCGCCGGAAGTCAAATGACGTATCTCCATCATAAATATGGTTTGAGATAGCCCCCGTTTGATCAGAGGCTCTGAAAGTAGAGACTCGCAATTTCAGTCTTCATTAGTTCAGATTCTTAGCTGAACTTCCTCCTGAACCTAAACGTGGGCAAAACTTCCGTTTATTTTTTAAAAAAAGGTTTTTTTCGTCTACAAAAGTTTAATTGGAATCGAATAAATTTTTAACAAATATAGGAATATTCCTATTAACATTCCGTACAACTTTTGTTACTGGCAATTTTGATCCCTTTATCATTTATTGTAATTTTTTTCAGATTTTCTCAAAAAAAAAAAAAAAAAAAAAAAAAAAAGACTGACGTTTATAAACAAAACACGAGCATGTTAACAATTTTTGCAAATTATTTTTGACGAGTTTAAAAACATTTTAATCAATAATAAAAGACGACACGACGTCGGTTGAGTGGCGAGCGTGCTCGACTCCGAAACGAATGATCGTGTGGAGTCTTGGTTCGAACCTGATTTCAGTCAGGATTTTTTTCCGCCAGCACTCACCTCTGATACTCATGTGAAGAAGACCGATGTGTCACAGGGTTCGGATTCCCTGTCTAAATAAAGTAGGTCCCGCTCATCGTAAAATACCTTTGCTATATGAGTGCCCCGTCTTCGAGCTCGTCACTCGATACATTAGGGGATATGACGTAGTAACGCCTAAACCTTACGGTTTAATATTAACTCGAGATGCTGAATGGAATTTTCGGAGTTAAGGAAAAATTTGTAGAAGTAGAAAGATTCGCCGTCAGAAGTAAAGGACCAAATTTCTTTCCGTGGCACTATACTGCCATTAGTGACCAAAAGTTGCAACGCATAATCGCGCACTTGGCCGAACGCGTAATAGTATTCTTTTCTATTATCTTTTTCGAGATTTTTTTTTTATTTCTAAGAACATTTGCGCGAACTCGCCGAACTTTTTATCAGAATTAGTTACAGTAAAGTCGGGTATTTTCTTGGCTGGTATCAGAAACTCCTGACATGATACAAATGTCAACGGTACTTTATGTGTATCGTGAATCGTAAATTTACTCTTGTTAAAAAGATTCTGAAAAAACTGATGAAATTGCGTTTGTAAAGTTAGGGGGTATGACGTAGTAACGCCTAAACCTTACACCAGAAACCGAACTTGGTAAAGAAAGGCAGGCGCCGGGTCATAGGGCTTCATGTCCTGATTATGCCAAAAAAGAAAGAAAGAAAGAAAGAAAGATTTCTGATATCTTCTTTGACATCTTTTGCTCTGAAATTTTCTAGGAAGGTGACTATTACAACTACGATTCCACCAATTACGAGTAATAGAAGAATCCTCAGAAAAGGTCCCCAGAACCCGTCCAAGAAAGATAAAAGCGAATTTTCATGTAACAAAAGTTGTGAAGAATGTTAAGAGGGATATTCCCATACTTTTAAAAAGATTATTCAATTCAAATTTTTTACAAATATAAAAAAAAAATAAATAAAAAAATAAATAAAAATTTAAAAATAATAAACAAAGTTGCGCCCATGATTAAGTTAAGGAAGAACAATCAACTAAGAATCTAAAATCTCAAATTCATCAATAGAAAATCCTTGAAAGATCCTTGCAACACACAGTAACACTAAAAATCTATGAATATATGTCCATTTACAATTTAACGAAGGGAGCGTTCAAGTATTACGTAAGACTTTTTTTTGGGTTTTGGACCCCTTCCCCCCTTCGAAAGAATTAGTAAGATTTCTTTGACCCTCTTTATTATATTATAAGATTTTCGCGGACCTCCTCGCCCCCTTTTTTTTAACGCCAATTTTAAATTTGAAAAATATTTTCCTTAAATCTAGATTTATAGTTCATACTCATATCCTTGAAGATGGCTACAACTGGCACAAAATCCCATAAAAAAATAAATTTTTATTTCTTAAAATTTTTTGAAAAAAAAATTTCAACTTTTCTACATTTGACATTCGAAAAAAAATTAAAACAACTTAATTTTTTGAAATTAAGAAAAAATTCTGAACAATAAGTTATAATGGAAATTCTGATGTAAGATTTGCCAAAATCCTCCTCTCCCCCAAGTAAGAAATCGTAAGGATTTAGAGTACTCCCCCCCCCCTTTTGGTCTTACGTAATACTTGAACGCTCCCAAATTGAAACATACCCATTTTAGATTTTACCCATAAGAAGCACAATGGAAATATATATCAGATCTTCAGCCAATCAAAGAACTTTAATAGGATTGGCGTCTCTCTCCCTGTAGGGTCCCTAGTTTCGAATCATGTGAGCAGAAGTTTACGCCAACATGAGCTGTGGTAAACGTGCAGTCACATGATAAACAATCAAAACAGAGTATCTATAATTTTTTTTTCTTCTTCTGTTTCGTTTTACTTCTTTTTTGTTTTTTTTGTTTTACTTTGTTATTTTACTTTTATTTTTAAATATTTAAATTCTATTTATTTTTTAATTTGTATGGGACTAAAAAAAAAATTCTGTTGATCAATATGCTGTATATTTACTTAATAATCGCATTTCGATAGAGATACGTCATTTGATCTCCGGCGCATGGAATTTTACCTCTAACTGCGATGAAAACTAGCAGTCATGTGGCATAATTTGAGGCTTGGGAATTTAACTATTCATATTCTAGATCACTTCCCCATGGCATTATTTGCCATGAACGTTTCTCGAACCGAAACTTGGAGTAAAGGGTATATCAGAAACGTGAGCAAGTCTATGCAGGATTGAGAAACCACCACACATCGGACACGATGTTTAAAAAAAAGAGAATACTACAACAATATCTACGTTTAAAAAAATCGGGGTTGTAAAAAAAGGAGAAAAAAAAAAAAAAGGAGAATACAGTAACAATAAAGCACATTTTACTTCATGTGGCGCTGTTTTATTTAATCAATTGATCATTGAATATTACATCAGCAGAAGGACCGAATGTATTAAAAGTACTTTACTTTAGTGTAAGCGAAATCACTGAAATCACGCCACTGCGGAATTGAACATTTGATCACATAAGTTAGCTATAGAAAACAAGATTCAATACCGAAAAAAAAGTTTAAGCGATATCCTGCTTACCGCAGGAGAAATATACTATCAAGCACTTTACCATGGAAACACCAGAAAAAAAAAATTATAATAAAAACGGTTCGCTTACCTTTCACGCTGAAACTTTAAACTGTGAACGACTTCCGGTTTCTTTTGTCTAAAATTCCATAAATGTACAACATCGTCAGAAGTGGCTGTAATTAAAGCACCCTCATTCGTCAGGAACTGTATTTGTATAACTGCGCCTTCCCCATCATGTTTAAGATGTGCATCAACGCCAGGTCGCCCAAGCCTGATTAATAACTTAGTTAAGGAAAAAAAATTTTTGTTTTTTGAGAAAAAAAAAAAAAATGCAAAATGCATTATGCAAGATCAAGCACAAGCACACTCAAAAGATTTATTTTCTTTTTCTGTTTTCCCTTTCCGGGATTATTTCAAGTATATTCGAATCGACAATAAGTTTTACGGGAATGGAACATCTTGAACCTGACATTTTGATCTGAGCTAGGATTGTAAAAAATATTCATAGCATTTATAGAGAAAAAAAAAAAAAAATTCGGTCGGATCCATCTTACTGAATCGCAGGTGACGTAGCTTTTAGTGCTGATCCAGCAGGACGAGAAAAAAAAATGGCGACGAAAATATCGTTTAAAAAATAACACGTTTCACGACATATTCTACATGAAATCGTCGTTTCACAGATAAAATGGAAAAAAATTATTTTCGACTGAAGTTATTTGATTTTCAAATTTTTTTTTTTTTTTTTTTTTTAAATAGTTAGAAGGTAAGGTCAATCCTCGGAAAAACGTAAATTGAATGAAAAAAACCTCAAAAAAGGTTCTTGAGGACGTTACGGCAAGCGGTTAACTGGCATCTTTCCAGAGATAAAATAAGAATCTCGTTAGTTTTTCGAGATCTGAGGCTCTTGAAAGGTTAGATGATAGGAGAACGGAGGGGAAAAAAAAAATTTCGAGTGAAAAAATTGGAAATATCGAATTTGAGGAATTTGCCCTATGGTATTATTTTTAAATAAACTTTGCAGGTCTCGTTTCATATAAAAATCCTTTGGGAAAAGTAGAGGGAATTGGGACATTTCGCATATCAGTTTTTTATTTTTTCGTGGGGGCTTTTGCTGACCCGTTTTTAATTTCGGTATCTTCGGGAAAATCCCATGATGTTTTTATTTTTTTAACGTGAGATTCGCCGACAGTGGACGTGATCATAAAAACGTAATTCCGATAAAAAAAAAAGTTTTCAAAAGAGATCAAATACGGAATATCAAAAGGATAATCGATGAAGCGCAAAACAAACATTGCAGTACGGTTTCCAGACTCTGTGGGTGGAAAACGAGACTCGGCAGACGAATAATTTAAATTAAATTCGTCAAAATTTCAACGATCCAATTACGTAATTAATAATTAGTAATCAGGAATATTGAAGAATTAAGTGATTAGTAAATATAAACTAAAATTTGGATGACTTACTTATCAAACTTTTCATCTTGAAATTTACAGCAAAGTGTCGGAAGGTGCGAGAAGTACAATATCTCTTGCCGCAGGTCCAGTCGCCAAGAGGCTCACAACTTCATAATTTACCATTTTGATTTTCGCAGCTGTTTAAAATTCCAAACATTTTTACAGATTCACTGAAGGTGTTGGTCCTCTTGCCTAGAGATTTTGATTTCCCGGAAAACGTTTGAATCCGGAATTCGGGATTTCCAGTTTTTTTGGGAAAAAATAGTTTCCCGGGATTCAAAAATTAAAATTCGCCGGGATCCCGGGAAATTCCTAAGATTTTCCTTAGATTCTCGGGAATTTTCCCGGAAATTAAAAAATTCCGAAATATTTGAATCCTGGGAATCGAGATCGATTTTTTTTTTTTTTTCAAAAAATAGCATTCGCGCGATCTGAACTGGTTCTAACTTTATTAACACATATTGGCTAATAAAAGCCGAAAAAAGTTTTTTGAAAAAACAATTTCGGCGCCTTTTGCCGACCGAAATGCCCTCTAGGCATTTTTGCTGGTCAAAAGCTTATATGAAAGTCGAAGCCAAAGAGGAAAAAAAAATTGTGAAATGAAACGCAAAATGTCTACCCCAAAATATACATAAAAATAGCAATTTAAAGCGATGAGCCACAGATGAGAAATCCTACAGAGCCGAAGAGACGATGCATCATATTTTTAAATCCGTAATTTCCAAAGGAGACCAAATATATTTCCACATCGCATTTAAAAATCCTTTCAACATTTTACGCCATCATTTCCACGAACTTTATATCAACTAAAGGACATTTACAGTAAAAGCTAAAAAATATTTTATTTAAAATCATAAAAAAAGGAGAGCATTATATTGTTTCATTATCTTTTCGAATGGCCGTCGTCGGGGGAAAAAAAAAGAAAAGAAAATTTAAAGCTCAACAAAAAAAAGTGACATAAACACAAGCAATTATACACGCCTTTTTCCTTATTACAAAAGTGTAGGAGAGAAGTCATAAAAGAACGCTTCAAACAATCCGGAGGTAAAAACATTTAATTAATGCCGAAGAAGTGAAGCTGGATAAAATTCCAAAAATCCCAGGACTACCATACAAACTGTCATGACGGCAACGTGTGGTTTGTCTTCGAATTAAATAACCATTTTAGGGTCAATCGTGAAGAAAACCAGAGAAGCTTTTCTCTCGCCGACATAATAAACAGTTATTTGGTCCACTTTTTTTTTTCTTTTTATTGCGTCGGGAATCTCGCCGTCGCTCCGGAAAATCGTCCGAAAGAATAAAATTAAAAAAAAAAAAAAAAAACCTCCCGTCAGAGCGCAAAATAATGACTCAATCCTCCACAATTCTCGGAGCGAAAAAAAAAATGTCTTTTATGACATTCTTTCATTCTTCACCTCTTTCACTCCTTGGCTGACTTTTAATGTAAATTTAATGTTACTTCCCTCTCTTTCTCCTTTTCAAAGATCTTTGTTTGTTCATCACCTCATACTTTTTCCAAAGTTTTCTTCTTTATATCAACCCGACGTTCTGATTGGATTTGTTTTTCGTGAAAAGTTATTTTTGTAGGAAAATGACCTGTTATAAGTTTAAAAATACTTAATGAAATTAAAGGTCGATTCCTTAATATGCGGTAACCTGTGTTTCCCGAGATTTTTCCGATACCGTAATTCTTTTCTCTCTCTTTCTTTCTCCCCTCCTCCTCTTCACGCACTCCCTTCCTAGCCTTCTCAGTCTGCTAAAAACCAAATTAAACGATGTCGTTAGCGTTGAAATGTTGATTTAATGTTATAAGATCTTAAGTAGACTATTTGCGACGTTAATTTAACGCTATTATACCAACGAAATGACATTAAGTAGCGTTAAACAGTATACGTTCTCTTCTTCGCCGTATAAAACACCAAGCAGATTTATATTATATTTTTCCGGTCGTTTTTAAAAGTTTTATGGACGTTTTTCGAAGAAAAAGATGGTCGGGTTTTAAAAAATTATTCCAAGTCGCTTCTTCTTCTTCTTCTGCCTTTAGTTTAGAAAATATTGTTATCCGATAAAATATTCTAAACACATGGGAGCAATATTGTCACTGAAGTAGATACAATGATTTCGAACGAAGGAATCTTACGAGGGGTATTATTCATCGCTATACGAAATGGAAATGGATTCCGCCTTGATGTCGTTTGTCAGAGAATTCGACAATTTTTTTGTTTTGTTTTGTTTTGTTTTTGTTTCGGTGACTGATGTCAGTGTTCAACATATATAACTTGTGACACAATCTCTATATGTTTGATGATTGTACAAAGCATGGAAATCGAGGAATACACAATGGGGATAATTGATTCTGACTGCGGAAAGCTACTCTCCCATTTTGATTGGGAGGGGAAAGCCGGAAAAAGAGATGATTAAAAAATTATGAATCAACGAGAGAACACGCTGCATTTTTGTTTGTTTCGAAATGTTTGGCGAAAATGAATACCTAAAATGAATGTTCCGGGAGATGGAAGTTCATCATATACGATCACTCTCAAGCTATGGAGAGTTCTGCTTGAAATGGAGTAGAGTACGATTTATAGGTCAGCAGTTGAAATGTAACAAAATAGTTGAGTTATTTCGAAATCGCTCTAATTGACGTCCATTTTACTTTACGATCGACAGGATTGTTTGAAAGATGAGGAAGGAGACAGAGAAACGATCAGAACGACGTACCTACTATGCTAGAGCCATTCTTACACACTCAGAAACGAAAATGGGAAGTGCGAAAACAAAAATGTCCCAGATAACAAAGTCTATCCAGTCCCGAGGACGTCTTCAGGACATCCTGAGGATATTTATTGGACGTCCATTGGATTTACCTATGTCCACACTGATCCAAAAAGTGTCCTTTGAGCGTCCTATGGATATCCCATGGATTTGGATATCCTCTGGATATCTAATGGACAATCCACACGATTAGAGTTTCTGTTTTCCCGGGAATTTTAAAATTTCGGGAATCGGGAATCCCGTTTTTTTTGGAAAAAGCATTTCCCGGGATTCGGGAAATAATGATATGGCGGGAACCCGGGAAATTCCCGGGATTAACCGGGAAAACCCGGGAATTTTCCCGTTAATTTCTGAAAAACGGGAAAAATCCCGAAAAATTTCAATCCCGGGAATCGGGATTAAATTTTTTGTCCGGGATCCCGGGAATTCCCGGGACGGGAAATCCCGGGCAGAAACTCTACACACGATGTGCAATGGATTGAAAATGCTATCTGGGGTCATGTGACAAAACATTTTCATAAAAATCCTGCGTAGGGATTGCAAAGTACCGTTCCAAGGAAAAAGAGCTTCATTGGAACCGGTATTTCCAGTAACGGTACCGGTATCGGCAAAAATAAAATTATTTTTAATTTATCAAGCAAACTTTTTCTTAGATGGCAGGTGGAGACTGTAAGATATTTTTCCTTTGATAAACCTTTGATTTAGATCCTTTTGATTTGTAACCATTGATTTTTGTAACCTTTTAGAAATGTGATACACGTTTTTCTTTGATTAAAATATATTCTTTGTTAACATGAAAAAGCTGAAATCTCTTATTATGGAAACCCATCGAAAGTAGAAGATTTCACACGGCGACCGTGGAAAAGAGCCGTGCAATCGCACAGAGGGGCGTCCTTAGGGCCGAATTCACGAAAGCTAGTCAGAAGCTTCAGAAGTTGCTTTCCGATCCCGAAGCGCCGATTACGGATTTGCTTACAAAATTTCAAGTCGTGAGTACCAAGCATTCTCAATTAACGGACTCAGATGAAACAGTTCTAGGATTTTGCACAACGACCAAAGAATTCACCGCTGAATATGAGAAAATCGACGAATACGACGAAGAATATACGCGCCTCGAAGTCCAGGTCAAACATGAAACTGATCCAAAGCCATTACCTGCTACTCCTGCTGTGTCCACTTCAAGCTCTACATCTTTCGAGGATAGAATGCTGCCCAAAATGGAATTCAAAAAGTTCAATGGAGATACAAGATTTTCTTAAATTGAATTTTAATTCGAAAATGTTTCTTCTTATATTGTGTAAAATATAAATAAAAGAAGTAACTTTAAGAAATCAAGAATCAAAATTCAAAGAACACCGCACATCAGAATAGGGAAAAAGATTTCGGTTAAGTATGGTTTTTATATGGAACCTATTGTTATATTCTTATGCAGGTTTTTACCTGGTGTGCGGTGTACTTTCTGAGAATTAGTTAGGTTGCATTGTACAAAAAGAAATCAAGCGATAGCGCACCTGCGGCAGAACTGTTTCTCACCAAGAGCGAACTATGCAAAAAAAAACTTGTCATTTTTTCTCTGCTTGTAGTTTTTTTTTTTTTTTTTTTTTTTGTCTAATCAATAGGAATATTAAAATTACGGGAATCAGAACCGGTAAGGGATCGTCCGGAGCCGGTTCCGAAGTTCCCCGAAATTCGGCTCGGTACCGGTTCTCCCGGTTCCGATACTCCCGGTACTGCGATCCCTAATCATGCGAAAACAATAAAAATATCTAGTCCAGAAACAACCTGTTTCTTGTCGTGAAGCATTTTTTTTTTTTTTTTTTGATAAGGAACATTCAGGTTTTCGCAAGGCAAAACTTTTTCAAGACATTGTGTTCTGAATGCAGTGAACACGAACATGTTTCACTCACACAAGGGGTTTCGTAGCCAGTTTAGAAGGCAAAAAGGGGCAAAGAATTTTCCAAGGGAATCGGTTGGTCCACAGAACAATGCAAGGAACAAGCTATATCCCAAATCTGCATTTAAGAAGTCGATTTATGCGTCAACGTTCAGGGTTAACCTTTCAAAAATAAAAAATATAGAAATACAAATCAATGAACTGAACAACAAAAACAAAAAAAACAAAATTTTTTTTAAATTTTTCCAACAAACAAAAACTGCTTTAAGGCAGAGGGGGGGGGGGGGGTGTAATTCTCTCAGTTGGGGTTATCGGTATATGGATCATAAAGAGGGAACCTGGAAGATGTTCAGTAAAAGAATTAAAAAAAATAAAAATAAAAAAATTTTAAAAAAACTGTATTGAGTGAAGTTGAGTCTAGTATCGGGTAGTCGGAGTATTGGGTTAGCTCAGTAGGTATATACGGGTGCACTCGTATATACCTACTGATGCCACTCAAAAACAAAGTTTTTACAATTTAAAAAAAAATGTAGACCTGTTCAACTTTGATAACATTCTTCAAAATTCTGATGGGTGCTAAGCCCCCATACTTTCTTCAGTGACGGGTGCTTGAGGCCTGGAGCACCCACAAAAGCGGCACCCCTCCTGAACAAGTTTTAATTGCAATCACATTCGAAAAGTAATCTTTTAAATACATCAGATTCCTCATCAAGCGAAAACTTTGCTAAACTTCTACGAATAACTATTTACTCCTCAACAAACCTAATTGTACAGTCGCGTTTAACTTTGTTATACGCATAAATGTCAACCTCAATAATCAAGTTGTATATGCTTGTCAAATAATAATTATTTAGAGACCAAGTTCTAAAATTCCTCCTCAACATTTCATTTCCCTTTCCTGAGTTTTCTTTCCTTTTTTTCCGCCTCCAACAAAAGAAAACAAATAAAAAAAAAAAAAAAAAAAGACTAAAAAGATAAAACATTATTAAGTTAGAAAAAACGAAATGAAAGACGAGAACATGTTAGCAACCAGAACAGACAATAGATAAGAAAAGACGGAAACGGAAGAAAAAAAATAAATAAATAAAAATCCGAAGCCTACTTTAAAAGAATAAAAACAGAAATAGCCTTCGTCCGACCATTTTCTTTTCGGTGTTTGATATCTAATATTTTTGTTTTATCATTTAATCATTTATTTTTCTTGCCGATTTCCTAAAAAAGGCTTTGAAAAGTTCAAAATATACGTCCCGCAAAAAGTAAAAAAAAAAAAAACATGCTACACCTGTTCTGTATTTTCCACGTTTCTGAACCTCTGATGCTTACGATGAAAAGCTAACAAAATCAGAAATACGCTTGTCAAAGAAAAATAATAAATTGGAATTTGTTTTAATTTTAAAAAATGTAATAATTCCCATTTCTTGTTTCAGAAAAAATTTTCCCCACCTTTTTTTTTATTTCCACGTTCCTTTTCGGTCAGAATAGGAGCAATTTTTTATTACCTTTTTTTTAATGTTAAATGAATTATTTTTTTGAGGTTTATTCTGCAAAAGGTTATCGCGTAAAATTCTTTACGCTTCGAATGAATTTTCGATTAATTTTCAAAGGGACTTCTTAAACCCCGGGTAACGCCGCAGCAAAAACAAACACACACGGCAGAATTCTTCCAGGCGTGAGAGTTTTAATACCGAAATTCAATGCAAACAGTAATCTCTATAATTTAGCTATCTCTTTTGCAAGTGAAACGCATCATTTCAAGCTTCGCCCGTTTTTATCGACTAAACGATGGGTAAGGTAAATTTATAAGCTTTTCAAAAATTTTTTTTACGTTTTTCGGTGCGGAAAGAAAGAAAAAGGAGAAAAGAGGGGGTGGGGGAGGGGTTTGGAAAGGTACCCCATCGTTTAGTAATTAACGTCAGTCATCAAACGGTTCTGACCCATCGGCAAGTAATCCATTACCATCACCATCATCCTGTGAGAAATAAAGTCGCATTCAATCATGTAGTCAATCAATCAAACGACAAGCAGGGGCTTCTTTTCTGCGAATTCCTTTTTTTTCAGGGGGTGAAATTAAAATGGACTAGAAATCGAATAAAATCTTTTAATGTGTCGAAATGCGCTTCATTTATAGAAAATCAAAATGGCTAAGTGATGTGGATTGTCAAATGCTGATAAGCGCTGCCAACTTTATGAGGTCGGAGGGTTGAATTTGGCGGCACTGTAATTTTTTAATACTTAGCTTGGGGATCATACAAGTATTACGTAAGCATTATTTTGGCCATTCAAGACCCCCTCCCTAATAGTAAGCAAAAACAGGCTTCCTCTTATGGAGATCAAGGTGCACGGAGTGCACCCTGCCAAGTTTTAAATGCACTCCACTCGCACCTTACTTTACTAAACTCATCGTATCCCTGTATTCAGAACCCCGAAACTCGCGACCCGATTATGCTAAAAATGTTTTTTCTTCACATACGGTACAAGGTGTTCTCGAGTATTCTACTGCATCGCATTTTACCGTTGGCAGAAGAAGTCATTGGGGAGCATCAGTGTGGCTTTAGACCGAACCGCAGTACCATCGACCAAATATTCACGCTACGGCAAATTTTGGAAAAGAAGCGCGAGCATGACAGCGAGGTCCATAATTTGTTCGTCGACTTCAAGAAAGCCTACGATAGTATACACAGGGACGGCCTCTTTAACATCATGGCCGAATTTGGGTTTTCGAGGAAGCTAATACGGATGACGGCGGTGTGTTTGAGCGGGGTGAGGTCTAGGGTCGTTTCGAAAGGGGTTTTGAGTGATGCCTTCGATGTTAACACCGGACTTAGGCAAGGCGATGGGCTCTCGCCCGTCCTTTTCAACCTAGTCCTGGAGAAAGTCGTACGGTGCCTGGAGAACGTTCCTGGGGGTGTGAACGTAGGCGGACTTATTAAGGACCTTGATTATGCCGACGACATCGATCTATTGGGGGAAACCCGGGACGATGTCAGAAGGCTATGTGGAGAGTTGCTAATTACTGCTCGTAGGGTTGGGCTCGAAGCGAATGAGGAGAAAACTGAGTATCTTGTTATGGTCAGTGAGAAAGACAGGCAGGGGCGGCACAATGAACCTCTGGAGGTAGGAAACCTTAGATTTAAGAACGTAACCGAGTTTCGGTATCTAGGGTCTTATGTCACCAGCGACAATGACATTAATTTTGAGGTCGCGGCGAGGATTCAGAGTGGCAATCGTTGCCTTTTTTCGCTAGGCCATCTCCTGCGTAGTAGAGTTCTGTCTAGACGAGCGAAACTCCGCATTTATAATACCATAATCCGTCCTGTAGTCACGTACGGCTGTGACACTTGGAGCCTGACCATCCGTGCTCAAGAAAGGTTGTTGGTATTCGAAAATAAGGTTTTACGCCGAATTCTAGGGCCTAGAAGGGATCCAATTACTGGCAGGGTGCGCATGCGTTCAAATGACGAGATCCGGAGGCTCACTGGGCAACCATTAATCACTAGTGTGATTAAATCCCGAAGGCTCAAGTGGGCGGGACATGTCGCTCGCGCACCTCCGTCAAGATATATCCGGCAGGTCCTGGAGGGCAGACCGACGAGTCCAAGACCTCAGGGTAGACCCCGGATCAGATGGGAAGATAATGTCGCGGCCGATGCGAGAAGGTTGGGAGTGCCTGACTGGCGAGATGCCTGCCAGGAGAGGCCTGATTGGAAAAAGGTCTATAATGCGGCGATAGGGCTCCAGGTCCTGTAAAAGCCTGATGTGTGTGTGTGTGTGTGTGTATACGGTACACCGCTCCCTTCGATATTAAATCAAGAAAATTGGTTTGAGAAGGATTATTGTGTCATTCATATAAAGTCTTAAAAAAAAAAAAAAAAAAAGCGGCCAAGTTTGAGTTTATGATTTCGGAAAAAATTTTAATAATAGCAAAGAAATTAACTTGGCTGTCCCCTCTGATATCACCACTTTTGAAAGCAAAATGTTTTTTGAAATAAAAAAATTAACCTTATTTGGCTGCGCTTCTCAATATATCACCACTTTTAAGGGCAGGCGGTTTTTGTAAAGGGAAGCAGAAAAAAAAACTTGGCTCCTTTTTTTACACGGCAGTGTTTTTGTTTAGATTTAAAATTAGCGTAAGCATTTCGGAGACCTCCCCCCGGACATCTCTCTTAAAGCGAAAAGATGTGTCATAGGTTCTGGAAAAACACATTACAAAAAAAAGGAAGCGATTAATACAACAAAAAAAATCATCTGCTCGTAACGAGGTTCGAGGCTGCAGAATCCCATGATTACATGGCACAATTTACACAATAAAAATAAAATCTGGTTTCCGTCTAGAACCTTGACAAGAAGGTTAATCTATCGCGGGACTGAAGAAGCTGTAACATAAATCCAATTGTATCGTCTGGAGAAAGCAATTTTTTTTAACGTCGGGAATTCTTCTTTCGGAACCATCACAGCACTCTACCATATTGGCATACATAAGAGAAAATCAATTTAGTAAATGAGTCAATCCAAATCGATATATATATTTTTTTTAATCTGTAAAAAATTGAAGGGGAAAAAAAAGGCCCTGCCCTTCTGCTTTTAATATTTTCATCCAGAAATTCGAAGAACATTATTCCTCAAGTGAAATCTAATAAATATTGCAAAAAGGAAGGAAAAAAACGATCTGCTTTTAATAACGGAAGAAAACGTTTACCAAAGCGGAAACCATTCATAGATAAGAAAAAAAATTGAAAAATGTTTTCAGAAAAAGGAATAAAAAAAAAAATCTTTGTTTTTTTGTTAAAATCTAAAAGAACGTGGGACGATAAGGCCGACTTTTGGCATTATCAAAAAAAGTTTTTTTTTTTTTTTTTTTTTAAATTTAAAAATTAATTTCATGTGCAATTGGTGAGGGGCCATAAGTGGCTCAGAGTTGCGGGCATGGGTTTTGTAGTTATTATATCGCCAGTTTTTAAATATTCCCTTTCAGCCATTGTGAACATAAAAGTCGGAAATCATTCAGTGGCAAACAAATAACAGCCATAAAGGCCTACATACAAGGGTTTCGACTTGCGCGTTCCCATGGGCTTAAATGATATAGTTTTAGGCCTCATGAAGAACCCGTTAAATGCTCCTAATTTATTTTTCATCGCACAGCGCAGAAAATTCCACTTTTCCGCCCTAGGGCGGAAGTATTTGCAAACTATTTTACGCCGTACTTTGGGATGAAAAATATCTTTCAATGCAAAAGATGCAAACGACTTGCCCGTTTCGACCTATTTAAGGCCCTCAGCTTTGACTCGGACTTAAAACTCGGTCTCGACGGGCAATTTCGTCATTTGCATTCCTTGTATAGAAATCGACTATCTTACACACCCACGTGGAAATATTTAGGTATAGATATAAGTTCAGCAGCAAACACTACATTAAGAATTTGACATATAGTTTAGTCAATTATGTAATTTTGTATTTTATATGTTATGCATGAGAGAAATATTTGCCGTACATATATTTTATATGTACGGCAAATATCGGGGAAAATTAAGAGGGAAAATATAGCAACTGTAGTACTATATTGGACCTTAAAACAGTCTTGAGACAAGGGGATGTCTTTCTCTACCTTTCTTTGGAAAAACAGCTGAAGGATTTGCTGACTTATAAACAACGACTTTTCCAGTTCGGATCGAAAAGACAAGGCCATCGAATGTATGGCATCCAAGACAGAAAAATGTTTCCGAGAATTAATGATCTTGTGACCATTAATTTCAGGTACATCATCTAAAAAAGCCTCGAACAGCATCATGGTCTAAAATTTAGGGACCCGATTCAGCCTTGCGATGCCGATTGCATTTCTATTGGCACTAGCATCGGAATTATACATGAAAACTAAACATAACCGGAATCGGCGTCGGCGTCTGAATCAATGAAAAAAAATATCGGCATCGGCGTATTTTAAGATAAATATTCGGCTTCGGCGTCGCCGAAATCAATATTTTAATATTTATTTCGGCGACACCGAAGGATTAGTCGAATAACCTCGAAGGGCAAAACCTCGAAACGGTTAAAATCCTCGAATCGAGGTTATTCACGTCGAGGTTATTAAATCAGAAGTTGTAAATAATTATTTAATTTATTTAATTATTTTTTTCTAATTTATTGAGGAAAGTTTTGGGTTTTGAAATCGGATCTTAAAAATAATTTATAAAATATTTTTTACAATTTTTTCCTCAAAAAAGAAAAAAAAAATGTTATGATCCTCGAAAAAAATCGAAGTACGTGAAGGAAATTTCGAGGAAAATTCGCTCGCAGCTCGCTCATGGAGGACTTGAACCTTCGTGTCATTGAAATTAAGAAAATAAATTAATCGTCGCCTTAGTATTACAGGGCATTATCTTTTTTATATTTCATATGTTTAACTTACTGTACGATGAACACGATAGAACCCTGTAATACTAAGGCGACGTAATATTTAAGAAAAAGTTCTAAATTTGAAGATTAATAATAGAGATTAAATGATCCTATTAAGGCGCGACAGGGCCACAGGTGATGAGCTTCATACTCCTGTCGTCAAATAATATGCGGATAGAGGACTAGAAGAATTTTCGGAATTTTAAATTTTTGTATAAAAAATAAAAATTTTCTGTATAAAAAATGTTATTTTTTCCTCGAAAAAAAAAAAAAAAAAAAAAAAAATGTTATTATCCATGAAAACGGAAGGTCGATGGTTCAAGTCCACTCTTCGAGTACCTCTGGTGTATTCTTTTACTGAACATCTTCCCGGTTCCCTCTTTGATCCATATACCGAAAACCCCAACTGAGAGAATTACACCCTCCCTGCCTTAAAGCAGTTTTAGGTTAGTTGGAAAATTAAAAATTCTAAAAAATGTTCTACCGAAAGGCGCGTTTTTGTTTCTGAGTAATAAAAAAAAAAAAAAAAAAAATTAAACATTTTTCCTATTGTCTGGGATCATTCAAGTATTAGGTGAACAAGTTAAGGAGGATGGTATCTGGGAAAATCAACAACGCCGCGATGAACTATAAGCTGTGGTGTTGTGGCCTTTAAATAAGATCCTGCAGGAGTATCAGAATAAAAAAGAAAAGTGAGTATTTTTAGAAGGCAATTAGCACACGTTAAGTTTTATTCCCAGAGGGGTCGTCCATTAATTACGTAAGCATGTAAGATGGTATTTTTGACCCCCTTCCCCCCTTTCGCCAACACTTAGCTTATGAATAATATTCCTAATTTGGACCCCCCCCCCCAACATGTTTCCAATTTATGGACGAGCAATAGAGGAAATGATCAGGTTAAAAAAAAATTTTTTTTAAGTTCAGATTAGGTCAATCACCTTTTTCTATAAATACATGTAATGGTAAAAATGGCACGTGCCAATAATTAAAAAAAGGTTTTTAATCTTTATTTACCTTCCGTTTCCGTTTTTCTTGCTGTTTAAATAAACAAATATAAAACGACCCCATCATCGATCCTTTTGTATAATGTTTATCCACGAAAGTAATTCTAAAATGTAACTTCCCACCTGGAAAATGTTCGGGGTCAACCGTTTAAGAAAAAAAATGTACATTCTTTCCTGAAAGCTTAGTATCGGGATTATGAGTATTTCTCCGGTTCAGGCGTCTCCTTTCATTTCTCTTTTTCTCTCTTTCTCTGTACAGGGGGTCTATATAGATTTTGGCTTGTTGCCAGACTGTTCTTTGTCACTCCGCGAAACTTGCCCTTCTAAGTAAGCAAACTTATTTAAATTTTTTTCTTTTTTAAAGAACCTGACCTAATTACCTACGTATGTGCTCCTGCTGTCGCTGACAGATTACATTCTCCCCCCCGACGTTTGTCCTTCTTTTCGACAATTAAGGATATAAAACGTTACTCATGATAAATTAGCTCTGGGTGCAGGGTATGTATTTCTTTTTAAAAAGCTGCGTTTGCGTTTTTTTTTTTTTTTTAAATTTGACTTCCCGGCTTTTTCTCTAATCTAAAAACGTCGATGGATAAATTTATAGTCTTTATGGTTTAATCTCTTTTCGGATCGTTTGCTTTTGGCAGTTAAAAAGGTCGAATTAGGTCGACGTGAGGGTCTTGTGCAAACTTCCCCATCATCTTTCACTTTATACCCTTCATTATAAGTGCAAATGAACACAAGTTTTCGAAACGATAATGTTTGCTGTTTCTTTTGTTTTCAAGTCCTCGTATATAAAGTTGGTATACCTTGAAAAGTTGAAAGCTGACGTCGGGGAACTGTCAAGGAAAAGCTTCCCCCAATTCAGAAATGGAGAAAGCCTCAGCAGCTCCCAACTTTGAAGTGAAGCGGGGAAATTAAATAGGATTTTCAATTGGAATCTTCTTTATGTTATTATTTGGTGTAAAACTTTTGAATATTTCCACTCCTTTCATCGGCTTCGAAATTTTTGATGCGAAATGAAGGGTACGCGAGAAAAATGATAAGATTTTATTATCTTTGGCATCGTTTATTATACATAAAAGTGTGAGAAACAAAAAAAAAAATTGAAAAAGCGGAACGACGATTTATTTTTTCTGAAATCATTTTCAAATTTTACTGTCTTTCGAGAGGTTATTCACTTCCAAAAAAGTGTACACCGTGATTCAGAAATGCAAAAAATGCAGTGGTAGGGACCGTTTCAATATTTATAATATTATAAGTATTTTTTTTTTTTTTAATAACTCTTGATCTCACCCTCTTTGTCAACACTACTATAATTCGCTTATGGCGAAAATCAATAATTCAGACCCTCTCCCCCATAAAGTGCTTACGTAAATCCCTAACTAAAGCATCAATGGGAATGCAATGAGAAACTCATTACTGTCCTCTAGCACAGTAATCGTTTGTCATAAATAAATTCCAACTTCATTTTCGTAATCTGCATACAAATCCGAATAGGAAGCTGCAACCGTTTTTATATAAAAATAAAATTTTTTGATTTTTTAGTCTTTAGGAATATTTCTAAATTTTTAGGCCCCAGGAATAGGGTGATAAAAAAAAAAAGGAAAAAAAAGAAAGTGTTTTCGATTTTTTTCATCACCAAAAAAAATCGTTTCACTTTAATATAAAAAACACAAAAAGTGTAAAACATTTTTTTTCAACGATTTAGGGGTGGCGCAGAGCAGAAAAAGAGCTTAAACCACAATTTTTTTCTTGGCAATTAATGAAACGAAAAGGATGAGGGTCAATAAGGCCGTTTTTTGGGCTAAATTTTTTTTTTCGTGAAATTTGATCCTTGAGTCCTGGTAAATGATTCCCCAAAAGAATTTTCGATTTCGGTCGTCGGAACCCTTAATATTCGCCTAAAACCATGATATTGTATTAAAGCAAATTTTAAGGATCAGCATAGGAATTAAAAAATTTTATTGCGGCAGGGAAGTACTCCTACCTAAGACCTTTTAAGGGCATTTTTTCATGTTCCGAAAAATGTGTAGAACCCCCTTAAAAGCGGCAATTTTAGGTGTTTTTATTTTTTTAAACACCGTTCTTCCAAGGATTTCTGAAAACTGCATACAATATATTATAGCTTGCCCTAAGATAAACCTCACGTAATTTTTCCCGTTTGCGAATCCAATGGAATCCATTTGAAAAATGCATAAGACGCGGTTTTTACGGCCTATTTGAGCTCCCTGGTAGTCAGATCTGAATTTTTTTTGAAAAAACATCATTTAGGAGTGACAATTAATCGATTCCAACCATTATCCCGTTCCATCCATGATCAAGTTATCTTAAAAAAAACTTTAAAAAATTATTAACATTTAAAAAAAAATCACTTTGCATTTGATGTGTTCCATAACAAGTATTTGAAAATGAAATGTGAAAAATATAAACAATATATGTATTTTCTTCTATTTTTTGTATTAAATTGTTATTTTAGATGCAAGACATCATTTCTGAAGGGTAAATTAAAAATACCAACTAACTTAATACGAAAAAAGAAGGAAATATACAGATTATTTATAATTTCAATATTCCATTTTCGAAAACTTGTTATGGAACACATCAAATGCAAAGTGATTTTTTTTTAAATGTTAATAATTTTTTAAAGTTTTTTTTAAGATAACTTGATCATGGATGGAACGGGATAATGGTTGGAATCGATTAATTGTCACTCCTAAATGATGTTTTTTCAAAAAAAATTCAGATCTGACTACCAGGGAGCTCAAATAGGCCGTAAAAACCGCGTCTTATGCATTTTTCAAATGGATTCCATTGGATTCGCAAACGGGAAAAATTACGTGAGGTTTATCTTAGGGCAAGCTATAATATATTGTATGCAGTTTTCAGAAATCCTTGGAAGAACGGTGTTTAAAAAAATAAAAACACCTAAAATTGCCGCTTTTAAGGGGGTTCTACACATTTTTCGGAACATGAAAAAATGCCCTTAAAAGGTCTTAGGTAGGAGTACTTCCCTGCCGCAATAAAATTTTTTAATTCCTATGCTGATCCTTAAAATTTGCTTTAATACAATATCATGGTTTTAGGCGAATATTAAGGGTTCCGACGACCGAAATCGAAAATTCTTTTGGGGAATCATTTACCAGGACTCAAGGATCAAATTTCACGAAAAAAAAAATTTAGCCCAAAAAACGGCCTTATTGACCCTCATCCTTTGGTGCATTTTTCCGAAATTAAATTTTACAAAAATAGATTTTATAGGTGCTTTTGATGTTGTAGAAGACGAATTTCACAATTCCGATTTTCTCTGACCAACGCTTGAGTCGCTTTTAGCGCTTTTATTAGCGCTTAAACCGATTTTTCGTCTTAATTTGTATTTATGTCCAAATTTGGAGCCCCCATTTTTTTTTTTTTTTTTTAAGTTACTTATAATACTTATGGAAAAAAAGCTTGAGGAACACGAATTTTATTATCCCGATTTTCCCGACCAACGCCTGAGTAGGGGTATAAGTAAAAATTTGGTTTTTTGGGCCAAAAATGAATTTTTTTGCCAAAAAATTGCGACGACCCAAGAAAAAGTGCGTTATAAAATTTTACAACTGTATAACGTTTTGGCCGATCATAAAATTTTATAACTATTCCTAAATTTTTATAATTAAAATTTTTAACTGAGCAATTTGTTAATTTTACGCTTGAATTGCACTATATTTAGCATATGGGAACTTTATAGGCTCTTTTTTAAAACATTTTTCATGAGAAAAAAAAGGGAAAAAAAATTACTTCTACAATTTTTCGGAATAGAACCCGATCCTTGTGTTCGACTTACCAGCCGCCTTTATCCACTACACCACTTTTCAACAGATTTTTAAAAGCGGCAATGTGGTTCTTACACCGTAAAAAATTTTGTGTTAAAAGTAACATAAACGTAAGTCAGAAACGGTCCACATATCTTTTTTGTTGTTTTGTTTATGTTTACCTTTTGGGAAAAAAAACATAAAAAAGTTATGTGGACCATTTCTGACATATTTGTTATTATTTACAAAAAATTTTTTACGGTGTAAGCTGCCAATTGTCAATCTTGGCTTATAATATTTTCCAGATTTTTCCGAATTTTCGGTTTATTTCTTCTATTTTTAATTTGACAAAGGCTCAATAATAAAGAAAAACAGAAATAGAAAAATTCGGGAAGCGCTAGAAGAAAATTAAAAAAAACTTTAAAAAAATCCGAAAATAATTTTTGTTATAAAATTTTATAACGAATTTTAAATAAATGTCTTTTTTGGAGGGTTATAAAATTTTATAACGAAGTTTAAGTTTTTAATAACTCAATTTTATAACACACTTTTTCTTGGGGACTCCCCACCAGTTCCATTTAAAGGTCATGGCCAATGACTATTTTTTACTCAGGACACTCCAATTATTAAGGATCTTTTGTATTTCGAATCAATTTCCGAAATTTTTTTACGGTCGGAAAAAATTTGGACCTTCCAAAAAAATTATCGGTAGAATTTTCAATAATAGCTGAGAAAAAAATTGTGGCTAGGCCCTTTTTCTGCTCTGCTACACCCCTAAATCGTTGGAAAAAAAATCTTTCAAAATTTTTCTTGCGTTTTTACACTAAAATGAACCCATTTTTTTTGAAGAACAAAATCGGAAACACTTTTCTTTTTATCACCCTACCCAGGAAACAAAGACATCCAAAAAGTCTGAAAAAATTCAAGCAATCTTCTGTCGGTTACTTTAAAAAAATTAGAGGGTGAGCTCACCGAAATTTAAAAATTCCTAAAATAAGGCCCACCCTAGTCCGTCTTCTGTATCCTCAGGAATTATTTCCTCTCAGAGAAAAAAATTCCGATCAAGCAAAAAGTAAAAGAGAAAAAAAAAAAAAATTCACGCATCTAAAACTAATCCCTTGCCTCTATATACATTTGGACCTGCATCATTTCTTGCGAAGTCCCCTGAGGGCCCGTCGAAGATATATCAGACTCAACGCGTTTCTTATTCGCAAAACCTCCAAGCAAGTTTCGCTCTTCGATCCCATACGATATAATAAAAAAATCATGACGGTTCGACAATAAATCAGACAAA
This sequence comes from Liposcelis bostrychophila, assembly GCA_037577465.1. Classification (NCBI taxonomy): domain Eukaryota; kingdom Metazoa; phylum Arthropoda; class Insecta; order Psocodea; family Liposcelididae; genus Liposcelis; species Liposcelis bostrychophila. The sequence goes on from CM075210.1 coordinate 15,990,136, forward strand.
CGAATAAACTTAAAAGAGAGAAGAGAGAAATCCAGGTTGGGGATCGCTAAATGTTTTTACAGCCCCGAAAATGCAAAAAGCAAGGAAAAGCCAGCCACCTGGGTAATGAGCCGAGTATAAAGTTCATGGTACCGATCCGTTGGGTCTAGTCATTCATGTAATAACCCAGAGTTATCCGATAGGAAATAGTAACAAAACAAAAACAAAAAGCCTTTTAGCCCAAAGGCTGTCCATCTTTTGCTTACAAAACGGATTCCTTTATCCCTCTTCCCCCTTCGCATTTCCCTTTTCCCTTCATCCCATCGGAGTTTATCGGATACAGAACCTTAAAGTCTTGATCTTTCAAGAATCAGGAAGAAAAAAAAAAAAAAGAAAAAGAAAAAAAGAAAAAACCATTTCTTCTAAAACGTTTATTCAGTTTCCTTCGTTAAAAAAGGATATTTAATTCCCATGAATTACTTAAGATTGGGAAACCTCTTTTTCTTTTTTAACATCAAAGTAAATTTCTTAACGAGCATCATTAAAAATAAGAAAGAAAGAAAAAAAAAGAAGGAATAAAAAAAAAAAGCAAAACGATATTGCTAAATCAACGTAACCGTGTCAAAATCTCGTTTAATTATTATAAGAAAAACTTTAATTTAACCGATAGTTTTTGAAAAAGCTCCCAGCAAAACTTATTCAGTGAATTAATCTTCAACCGTATTGAATTAAAACGAAACTTTCGGAGGAAAATCTGTGTAATTTAAGATCCATTCATCAGGAGTTATGCTATGTAAAAATTCATAAAGAGACTTGATAAAAGAGAGCTGACAAATGGGGTCGGGCTTTTTCCTCATCTAAAAAGAAGCACAATTGATTAATTTTTCACGAAATTGTAAGATTTATTATGATGATGATGATTCCTTTAATGCGGTTTTCACTTTTTCAACGACTCAGACAGATTTTTTGTTTACATAAAGGAAATATTTTTTAAGATTTAAGTCGTTGGCGATATCAAAGGAAAAAAAATCGTTTTAATTATTTTTTTTCTTAATTTAAGTAAACAAAAACGAATAAGGCACAAAATAATTAAAAGCCCAAAAGGGGAACTGCTGAATCGGAAATGGAAATATTAAATTGGATGATTAAAAAAAAAAAAAAATTGAACAGGAAGTTTTAAAAAAGAGAGGCGCGACTCTTGAAGGACCTTTTTTTCATTGCCAGGCCATTTTTCGGTCAAATGGGAAATAAGTGGTGTACTGATAAACCCGAATTTTGTTTTAATCTTTTACTCAACGGGAAAGCGTGCCTCATCGAGCTTTTAGTTTCGAAAAATGCCATAAGAACCAAAAAATCGACAATTTTTTTTTTCGCGAAAAAACGTGGTTTCTGATCGGAAATTTTCCGCAGATCACGAATCTGAAGTCCGTTTTTTTCTTACGTCTGGTCCAGTTTTTAAGCTAGAGAGCATTTTATTATGTTTTTTTGCCACATTTTGTCTTTTAGCTCAAGGAGAGCCATTTTTAGGGGTTGGGGATTTGAAATTCGAAAATTGCCCAAATAGGGAACCGCCTAATTTACATGGGCATTGGCGACCGCCGGAATTCCATTTTAAAAATTATTATTAAAAGGTATCTCAAAATCAGAATTTTCCACACTGTAAAGACTTGACCACGGATATTGAAAGGATCAGTTCTAAATACAGGCGCTTGGTGATTTTTAAGAACCAATAAACGAATTTACGGGTGGGGAATCGTGGCACTTTTAGGAAAGGTATCGAGTGGCAGTGGACGCTTAGAAGGATGGGAAATCCAAATTTAAAACAAAATATTTTGACGTAGGACTCCATCTTGGGGTTCGTTCCTGGGAAAATCTGTCCGTCCGGGTTCTGTCCGGGTGTCGCACTATTCGCACCAAAAATTAATATTTAATCATTTTAATGTTCAAATTTTATTTTGTCTATTTCTTTTCACTTCTGGCCTTTTTTAATAGTAAAATTAGACGAAATGAACGAAGGCAAGGACTTAGAAAAAGAAATATAACTCTTTCAAGAAACTTAAAGTTGCTAAAGCAAAGACTTTTTCACCGTTTTTTTGAATTTTTTTTTTTTTTTTTCAAATATTAAAATTGAACAAAAACATGAATTTAGAAAATAAAATGTTCACTATACATTTTTTAATTTTGTCCTTTTTCCGTTAGCCAAGAAAAGTAATGTTTTAGTATTAAAATATTAACTTTGGAGACTTCAATTTTTTTGATTAATTTTTTTCAACTTTTGAACTTTTTTATCAAAAATATATTTTTTTTTCCTGACAGGGGGAAAAAAAAAGCCTTAAAATTTTTAAATTTTTAAATTTATCAATATTAGAACACTACCCCAAAGACGTAGTCCTACGTAAGGATATGCCCCCATATCCCAGTATGGTTTTTGTTTACAAGCAAAACATGCTAAGTGACTTTTAGCAGTTGGCACCTTTTGTGAAGGACGCACACAATTTCGCAAAGATTATTTCCTGGTATTTAGAATGACTTCCTGCCTAATGCTAGCTAGATCCGGCTACGCATGATCATCTCTTATTAATAGCTCTGGAATGACCCTTATCAAATTCCAACCCTCTCTATCTCTCGCAACCTCTAAATGAAACCACATGAAACTATCCCGAATCGGAGTTCGAATTTACTATCAACACCTAAATTCTAAATTACTAAGACGAAAATGATTCATTTTTGACATTTCGTTCCCCATACGAAAAAAAAAAAAAAAATTCTGAAGGTGACTTTTATTATTTTCTCATTAAAATTCCAAAACATCAATATCGCAAAAAAATAAAAATTATAAAAACGTCACAACTTATAAGTATACATTTTATATAAATAGGAAATTTAAAAAAGGAACACAGATTTTACCGTCAGGAACAAACTGGGAATACAAGAACGGAAAGAGGAAGAAGGGATGGTGGTAGAATTGACAGACACGCAAGTATTACGGAGATAATGTCTTTCAAAAAAAAAAAAAAAAAAATCTTTACCGTTCGTGCATTACAGAACAGCATTTTCTAGTGATGTTTTACCAAAGAGAACAAAAACAGGAGGAAAGAAAAAAAAGATTTCGCTGCTTTTTCTTCGGTAAATTCAAAAGAGAAAATAAAAAAAAAAAGAAAAGAAAGATATCCTTTCACTTCTTACGCTTTTGATGATTGAAACCCATGCAAATTGCCTTAAGTTTCGTGAATTTTTTTTTTACCCATGTTTTTTATTTTGTAACCGTGAAAATTTTTCTGAAAAAGACGTTCTATGGCTTTATCTTCCGAGAAAAGTGAAAAGGGGGAAAGGCCTCGGGTCAGCAGTGACGTCATTTTCCTCTGTAAATTGCTTTGAGATTTAGAATAATTCTCCGCGGGGATACTTTCTCTTTTCTTCAAAATCTACCACCGCAAAAACCGGAGGTACCTTTTTAAAATCGATGGGAAAAAAAAAATTTAATAAATCAATACCACGGTCGAGGAGTCCTCTGGTTTCGGATGGGGCAAAAAAAAAAAAAAAAGTCCCTTTTTTTCGGGATTAGAGTAATGATGACTTGGCTTGTCAGCCGGAAAATTGAAAAGGGTTTTTTTCGAGTCCGCAAATTGGACGACGCAATATCCTCTCTTTGTGTGTTTTCACTTGTAGACTTAATTCCCGTTTTTTTTTTTTTTTTTTTTCGTCTCATTTTTGTTTAAAATTTTCGTCCCGACGAAGAAAAAAAGGGAAAAATAAAAAATAAAAATTTCGAGAAAAAATGGACGTCACGGTTTATTAATTTGCTCTTTTTTAAGCCGGTCAGAGTCATTAATTAATTTTCTTTTATAAAAATAACGTCATAAATCAGTGAAAAACCTGCAATGCGACCTGAGCGTTCTATAAATTTATACAAGACTCTCCTACTGATTAGAACGTAGTGAATGTGGAAATGTGTGCAGTAGAAAATCAAAATTAGAGCAGTCACCAGGCGTGGTCAGGTGACTCGTTTTATCAACCCGACGTATTTCATTTTATTTAAGCTGGAAGATTATGACATTTCATCCTCGCATCTAGCGAAAAAGAAAAAAAAAATAGGAGGTAGCTACGTTTCCCTAATTAAAAAAAAAAAAAAAAAAAAAAAAAAAAACTAATTTACGAAAAAAAGAAAAAAATTACCCTGCTTTTACTTCAAACAAAAAGTCATATTTATATTTTTGTTTATATTTACTCGAAAAAATAGGGAATTTAAATAATGGAAAATATTTTAGATGAATGAATTTTCCGGAACGATAACGAAAAAAAAAAACTCCCCTCATCAAAATCATTTGCTACATGACATATTACACATTTACGTCATCGCTGGAAATCGAAATAATACTTTTTTTTTTTCTTTTTTTCGCCGAGTTTGTTAGTTTTGG